>OV281300.1:10045000-15066319 GCA_923062465.1 Acleris sparsana
ATGACTGACCCTGTAAACAGTAGGTAAGTATGTGTAAACATCACGAAAGTTAAAAACAATCTATCGCTCAATTGTGGTTGACGTGAGTTTTGTGTTGTGCCTGTCAGTGAACTGTTTGCAAAGCAGTTGGTTTTTAACAGATTTAATTATAAAAAGCGAGGACGTTGAGGGTTTCATTGATTATTTAAGCACCTCTTGACATTATGTTTCATCGATGTAAATACAATTTTGTTCCGGTAATATAAAATATATATAGATACGCTAGCGTAGTCAATTACGTCAACGTTACAGGCCACTAATCTCGTTAAATTTCATGTGTATATTTCATGTATTATTTTAAATGCCTATATCTATTAAGGTAAATATAAAATGATAAACATATAATTAAGAACAATAAATATAAAGCCTAATATGTCGCATGCGATCAAAAAGTATAGGTTCTTAGTTTTGTAGTGAATAAATGGAAACTCCGCGAAGCGGGGTTTTTTGGTTTCGTCGGGAGCATACAAACATTCTACATTTTTTTAATTGCCTAGTATAATATTAACGTTTTATGTATTTTATGCCATTGTAAATGTACTGAATGATGGAAATTGTTTGTATGTATACGTTTTATTAAAGAAGAATATGTACCCTTTTTTGTGGCAGTAATAAATATTTAAAAATACTGCTTCTAAACGACAAATAAAGATGGTGTGTAGATAATGAGTAAATTCACAATGAATGAATAAAATGTAATAGACAAAAAAAAACGAAATAAATATAATGATAATTATAACATAACCTAGCATGTCACAGACGTATTAAAACTAGGGTTTACGCAAATAACGCATCGCACTTTGCGTACATTGTTTTTGACGTTGAAGCAAAATCTCTACGGGACATTAAGACTAGAAAATAATTAGTGCTTGGATCACTGCCAATATCCACAACGTATATTTAATTCTAATGGATTTTAATTTAGTTTTGGTGGTATTAAAATTTAAAACGTTTCCGTTCATAAACCCGATTTTAAAAAACAACCTAGAAGTAAAACGTAGTGTTGTAACCACGAAAACAACGTTATAAATTCGAACTGTTCATTTATCCATATATCTTAAATTACGATCGGGTTCTAAATTTTATAAAGCAGGCGACTAGGGCCGGCCGGGATATCATAATAACAATAATTGACATATTTAGTGGTGCCACGCGAACAAATCGAGGTTAAAAGGGACCCTATTTTACATTGATAGATGGGCACGAGGTGTAGCGTAACATCGGATCGGATTCAATAAGTTTAGCCGGTTCGGTTGGTATTTAATATTTCAACTTTGAAAATATTAAGTACTATAAGTGAGATTTGTAACTGATAATAAGAATACCGGTAAACGGGGCTTTTTGGGACTCACGAGGCTATTTGGAACCAAGTAATTATAAGCTTTTAGTTGATATATTTTTAGTTATGGCAATGGTAGAACTGAAAACTTCGACAAACAAGTTTTACAGTTCTATCATAGCCATGCCAAATAGTGTCGTGATTCCCAAATATAACGGTATATACCTATACATATATATTTTAAATAACTATTCAGACACAAACATAAACTATAATCGCAATTGTTTGAATAACGCCAGTTGTTGAGGTTGCTGAGAATAGTAAAAAAAAAGACTGGATTTCTTTTAAATTAAATCCCTTTTAAACTGCCCCTTTTTGATATTTTAGCCTCCAAACAGATAGGTAGACCGATTTAAACGCGTTTGGCTTAAAAGAAAGCTAGGTTAGTTGTGATTTTTTCTTCCTAAGTTTCATCAAAATCGGTTGCGCCGTTAAAAAGAAGAAAGGTCTGAAAGTAGCGGGTCGTCATAAAATCGGGGGTTTATTAAATTGGTTTCGTATAACTTTTCGTCCCATATCCCAAGGCAACTGTACCACTCAAATACTATTTGCATTCGCGATCACTTTGTTTCCCAAATAAACGTTAGCGAGCGTAACTCTGACACTTTATAGGAGTGCAACACGCATTCATAACAGTAACGTATCAGTAACATTGCAGATTTGCATTGCTGTTTCATTGAATGCACACATTGGCAAACAGCCCACCGGCTGCAATGGGTTACTCTCTCGGAAACGTTTCGTGACATGCAGCGACGACCGACTTGACACTACTATTAATCACATTATTCGCACTAATATAGGTAAATTAAATGTGAATCTTTGCGTCTGTGTGAGTTGGTAGGGTAGGGCAATTTTAAATGGAGATAGATTATACAGGTTACATATAGGAATGAAGGGTACATCCCTAAAAAACAATCGGATGAAGTCGCGGCCAGAAGCTAGCCAAACATAACTAAAGTCGAGGTCAATAGAAATTATAAAAGATGTAAACAAATACGTACTGTTTGACACATAACCTCAATATTTCTGCAAAGGAGTTTTGATATAAAAAAACTTATAGTTATTAGTTATTTAATCTCGAACAATATGTAAAAGTAAAAATCAAGCGTGTACATCAGTAGGTATACCTCACGCGATGTCCAAAAGTACGTGATTATGGTGTAATAATGGTAAATACGTCCGTTTGACTTTGTTTACATCTTTTATCATTTCTATTGACCCCAACTTTAAATGCCATAAAGGTTAGGATAATCCTGTGTCATGTCTGTCTACTATTACCCCGGTATTCGCATCTGTTTATATAAGTCGTAGGCTAAATTACAATTCCAATATTAGCAAAGTAAATTTATTGAACCGATAAATCCTTTTAATGTGGCAAATTGTTTGCTTTGCCAGCTTTAATCACGCAATATTTTATGTAAACCAAAACACGCGTGCAACGAACAAACGCAATGCAGATATTGTCAAACCGGCAATATCGTAAAGATATCAATAGGGATTTGGGCTCAGTGCGTATGCGCATTCATCTGGTCAGATCAAAGCGCTCGCTCTTGGCATCGTTCGCGATCCTCAATAAAGTAATCCTAATCACCCCACCAAAGCACCTTTTGAACGTTACTGCTCGGTTTAATCTACGTGTTTTGACTCGATACTAATCTAGTTTACGATGCGATTGTTCGATCTATTTATATTACGCACTTGTCATAAATAATAACAAGTCAATAGACCGGCGTCCCTAGACTGTTATATATAGACGATAAATTAAATTGGAATTTGTAATCCAGACATCATAAATAAAACTGTATATCAGTTACTAGACATTGATTTAAAGTAAATTATACGGTCAATCTAATTTACATAAATTAGTTTATATATGTACTTCTCTTCTTAAATCTGTGTAAAGGCTGACGATAGTTTATCAAGAGATGCTGACAAGTGACTTTGGTTTCAACGGTGTTATTTAAAGACAATTTAGAGAACAAGAGGAACACGATGGAGGCTTCCTGTATCTTCACTGTGCTACTGATTTTCGTAAGTACTTTGCATATAGACACTTGAAGATTACCTATTAAATAAATTTAATCTTAAGTTTATGTTTTATTAACGTTCCCATGACGCCAAAAATAACTACACGTGGCTATGTCACTTATTTGACGTGATGGCTGTATTGATATTTATAATTTCGACTGTACTTACATTGTAGTTCTTTTTAAGTTAAATCTTTTCCATGTTTAAAACTGAAGACTATGTTTAAGTACTAACACTTTATCGAACTCGTAAAACTAAATCGATGTTCGTTCAAACTCTCTTTATCATTAGATCAATTAGTAATAGCATTCAATGATACGATCACTGCTCGAGGAACTTGTATTAATTGATTTATAAGACCCATTATAACCAATTAAAGGTTTCTGACCAATTACACAGTCATGTCGCTTTCGTCGGCTTCAATATGCAACATTATTTACTGCTCCCACAAATCACAACACACTCTATTTATCGTATAATTAACTTAATGGAGTCGATTTTATTAGCTTATGGCTCGTGATGCTTAATATATCGTTAGTTATACAGTTTTATAAAGCTTAACTTGTATTTCTATTCCTATTTTTTTATAAAAAAAACTAACAAAGGTTAATTAAGGGTGTGCTCGCTTCATCGTCCGTGTCCGTGGGCAAGAGTTAGTCAAGAGCAAACTAACATCAATAATAATACAAACAAATGGTAGTGACGATTAAGGGAGCGCAACTAAAAAGGAGTAGTAGTGATTTCCAAAGGTCATCTAGGTTAAGCTTTAAACGACTGACTGTTGAGTTTCTTGCGGCGTTTCTTCTCAGCAGTGATCTCTTGCGAAGCACTGGTAGATTTTTGACCTGCAAAAGTGCCCGTGAGCCTACTTACTGAATTAACATCTTTTATCTTTTATCGATGAAAGAAGATTGACGAAAGAGATATACCTACAGAGCGAAAGTGAGTGGAAGGGTCGGAAGAGGCCGCCCTAGGCGTACTTTTTCGAATCAAATCGGAGAAATACTGGAAAAGGGCCGAATCTTAAGTACCCGAAACCGACGTGCGTGCATGACTCGATGTATGAATGTGGAAGAAGCGAAAGAAATTTTTTTTAGGATCGTAGCAGGTGGAAAGAGTCGTCTCTGCCTACCCCTCTGGGAAACAGGCGTGATTTTATGTATGTATGTATGTATCTATCTTTTATCTTTTTATCATATCGTTGATAAAACAACATACCATTTTTACTAGGCAGACATAATTGGCTGTCGACCTTAAGTCAAGCTACTCGTATAGTGCTTTTAAGCCAGAGCTGACTATCGGACTTAAGTCAAGTTACGGTGCTTATACAGGAAATTGTCTAGTTATGACAGAACAGGCACCACAACATGACGAATTAAGAGGAAATGCGGTCGCAGATACTTTTGAAATATTACCTAAATATATTCGAATAGAATACTGCTGTCGATCTGCGAGCGTTGTGGCCGATAACAACACGAAAGCGACACCTGCAGCTTGGATTGACAATATATCTATGCAAAATAGTCAAAATGTATATCTCCTATTTCCCCTTCTTATCTGAACCAATTTTAATAATTCTTAAAACAATAATAAGGAAGGCTTTGGCTTTGTCAATGTTTTTATTTGTTAAACTTGTTTGCTGGATGTTTTAAAATGGCGTTAATACTGGGCCATTTTTGTGGTTTTACAAGACAGATAAGAAATATGGGATGGACCAGACGCCGCCCGTATAGGTAGCTTCCTAATAGAAAAATCAACCGCAACATAAATTGAGCAAAAACCTCAACACCGCACGGCGCGTGTCTTAAATCATGCAGCCGAGACCTCACGCTCAACGACAGGTAATTTGTTAACTAACCATAATCCTAATTAATAGCCTATTAGAAGACATTTTCAATTATCAGCGTGCCAGATTTATTGGTCATACTTTAAGTATTTGCTGATAAACGACCGAGATCATTGTGATAGGATTAGGCTTATTAATGCCCTGATGGCTATTAATTGTGTAGGTCAATGTTGAGATAATGTGCGATCGTGTCAAAACATGGTCGGCTGTTTGCAGGTTATTTATCGGTACGATGTTATCCTTTATTGTATTCTTTAAGTAATTTGTGCTCCGGGGATAAGACATTCTAGCAGAAAGGCATTTCTTAGGTTTGGCAACGTACAGTAAGGGAAACTGAAAGACATATTTTATTATTGTCTTATTTACATTGTGGCAAGAGCGAAAAAGGTAAGTTTTTCAGTTTCCCTTACTTTACCTTTTTGCAGTATTAGGGTTGCAGACTTGAGGTTCTAAATGAAGAATGATGGCCGTGTAGTAGTTTTCCTTCTCTGTGCCAATTCAAACTCCGATTAATCGGGACCTTTGTATTCACCTACCACAAGTAGGTATATAAAAAGATTGTCAATTAAAATAGGTGGTTATTATTGCAACCTACGAATGGTATTGGCGCCGCTTTTTATGTTAATACAAATTAACGGCAATTTACATTCGAATAAAGTAATAAAACGTAAAATGAAGCGCCGAAGCTTTTAAACAGATCCTTGAGAGCTATTAACGGCCTGTCGTTTTGTAAGACGATGATACTCGTATCGATGACAAAAACAAAGACAATAAAAAACCATGTTTTGTCGAGTTGATGTCTTTGGACATACATAAAAGACAAGCTTTATATGACTTCATTAATGATAAAAAGTCAATGATAGCCAACCTACACGTTTTTTTGTAGGTATAGGTATATTTATACCGTATTCAGTTTCTCTGCGAGATTGAATCAAAATTGAAGAAATCCGCAGAACTAAAGTTACCGACCACATAGGTGAGTGAGCAAATTACAAACCTTAAGTGGCAGTGGGCGGGGTCCATGCTCGTAAAACTGATGGCGGGGTGGAAGGCTATAGAGTGGCGACCACATACGGGAAAGCGAAATGTTGGTAGGTGAAGTAGCACAAAATTGACCATCATGGTAATCCTTGGAGGAGGCCTATACTGTCCCCCTAAGTCAATAAGCAGTATCCCAATTTCAATAACCAAATCAGTTTAAATTCTCCCCTGTTAGTAATAAGGTTGATATTGCTACTGGAGTTTTATCTGAGATACTGCCTATTGGCTTAGCACCGCAGTACGTAGGTATATGTCCAGCAGTATATCTTTTGGTTGAAATTATAGTGATGATTTGTACAATGAATGTAGGGGGCAGACCTTCGATCAAGTTTCTAGGCTAACGTCTGAATCGAAGTTTTTGTGGAAGTCGTCCTGTGACTAAAAGCGTTTATTTTTATTTACTTCATAGGTGTAAAGTAACTCCTGGGCTTTCTCCTCATAATAAATAAATAATTATTTAAATTCTATCAAAGTTTACCTGCAGATAAGTAGGTACAACAACATTTTCTATGTATGTATGCATTTCGAGAATATTTTTTAAATTTTCTTTACATAATTGTTCAAAATTAGAAAACTTTAAAATATGAAATTCTCAAGGAAATAATTTAACCTATAAAAATACCGTTGGTAACTTATTTTTAACATGTAAGCGTTTATAATCTTCCTGTCTTATGCACTTGCTTGCATTTACTACCTGATGATACTCATTGCAGTCTTAAAACCTAATGACGAGCGTTAAACATAGTTGTAGCATTCCAGCATAATTGCAAGTACTATCTGCTGTTTTGTTGCATTTTATAGCAAACACTGCGTCGTTCTTGAAAGCCGGGTATTCTATGTTAGAGCATGTTACCAGGGATCAAATAGGCTACAGGTGGTAACAGGTATTTGTATGATCGAGTCTTACCAACAAGTAGATCAATTGATTACCTCTCGTAATTCAGATGGCAAAATTTCTACAGCAAAGCGATATTTAGGATTTGCGGGTGGTAGGACCTTGTGCAGGGTCCGTTCGGATCGCTACCACCGTCTTATCCATTAACCTACCGCCAAACAGCAGTGTTCACATTGTTGTGTTCCAGTTTGGGGATAAGACAGCCGGTGTAATGACTAGCATTGAGGCATTCCATCTTAGTCCTCAGGGTAGGCAACGCATTTGCAGTCTTAGGCTTGCAGTCTTGTGAATGCGAATGTCTATGGGTCAAAGTTTCCACTAACCATCAGGTGGCCTGTGTACTCGTTTGCCTTCTCTGTGCCAGAAAAAAAAAAGTTGATAGAAAAGAAAGTATAATTTTTATCTGCTGGCCAAAAGATTAAACAATGAAATCTGGAGCACAAGAAAACATAGACGCTAAAGAGTAAGTATAAGTTTGTGCGTCGAAAAGCAAATTAGATATTGCCATATCTACTCGTAATTTGGTTGTATTTATCTAATTTGTTTTTCTTAGCGGCACAAGTCAAACATTTAATAAGTCAAGTGATATTTGCTTTATCGTATTTAAAATGACAATCCTACAGATAAAGTTAGTGTCTTTATCAACAACATCGAAGTCCACTTTGTACTTTACGTGTCAGCCGGTACTTTTAACAGATACGTAAAGGATTTTGATACTAAACATGCAAATGAAGACATTCGTTCCTAAGTGCTTTAAATATTCAAACAACGGTGCTAAAATTGTTAACTTTGTGATATCATGCGCCTTGAGCGGTCAAGATGTCATTATGAGCATGTAAAGCTTGGTGT
Source organism: Acleris sparsana (assembly GCA_923062465.1). Classification (NCBI taxonomy): domain Eukaryota; kingdom Metazoa; phylum Arthropoda; class Insecta; order Lepidoptera; family Tortricidae; genus Acleris; species Acleris sparsana. The sequence goes on from OV281300.1 coordinate 10,053,038, forward strand.
AAACAGTTTTTACTTATGTTTCATTTGCTTAGTAAGCCAAGCAAGTATTAGCCTTTACGTGTTTGACTCAATGTTTGTTTATGTTATTTTGATACCAGAAAAAATGCTACGCTGATGCTTAGTGTAGTGCTATACGTAGTAGCTAGTTTGTGTTATGCCAAAATGTATGTTTAGTCAGTTGTGTTATCTTGATTGTTAAGTTTTTATTTGTTTTGCTTTGTACTCAAACATTCTACATTTGAATTTGAACGGCTCATATGTCCGCATGCCGGCGAAACACTTGACAAGCGGCGCGTGCGCCTGTAATACGCCTGTCAACGAGTTAATTCAACCCGCTGCCCATCCGCTATGCCATTCGCGCATATCTCGCTGCCTTAGAACCAAAACAACCAATGTCCAAATCCAAATATATTTTAATTGCTACTGTACATTAGTTTGATTTAACCAGCTCATTAGCCGTTGCATGTTTTTTACAAGCTATTATGTTATGTTCCTTTATTTCGTTTTCTAAAGGATTACAAAATGAGGAAAAACATAAGAATTCAAAATAAAGAAAAAAATTACGAAATATTAAGACGGTTAAGACTTCTGACAATCAACATTTATAATCAAAATTAAATTCATAACGACGTACGTCAAATGTATTCAACTGCTTTCTTTAGCAGCAATTTTCATTAAAACCCCAATAAGCTTGTCCGCATCGCCTTTCATTATGACAAAGATGTCCAAAACAATGTGTCGTCGACCATTACGATCATGATGCATTGTCGTTCGTTGGCGCGACTGTCTCAAGTCGTTATTGGTGGTCGCCTCGTAAACTTGAAATATAATTGTGTTATGACGGGCTTGTGTATTAGTCGAGATATTGCATTGTGTAACACTACTACAGATACTTGTACTGCTCGATACGTTTATCAGATTTGCTTTGGGACAACTTTTGCCACTCACGGATATAATACTTTTAAAAAAAGCAAGTTTTAAAAATCAGACTGAAAAATGTTTTTTAATAATTTTACCCAGTGACACTCGCGCCATCAAGACAAATCTGGTGACGTATTAATTATCCTAATCGGTTGACCCGTACAGTAGGTTCAAGGTACAGTAGTTTTTTTTTTATATACGCTTAGGAACCGACACCAACTCACAATACCATCCTCCAACTTACACATGCACTCCTCAAGTCCTTTTGTCATGGTAATCAAAGTTTATAATAAATTACCCAAATCTATAACAGCAATAACAGCTGATCATCTATTTTATAAACAGTTAAAGAAAATACTAAGTTTAAAATGCTATTACACCATTAAAGAATATTTAGAAGATAAGATAGTTCTATAAACACTCTAATTTAATGTAGGTACCTACTAGTTTCCAATTGTATGTATAAGCTTTTATATAAAGTATTTTTGTATTGTTAAAAAGCAAGCCCCTCACTATTTAAGTATAGTTTAGTTTGTAAGTTGCTGTGCCCTACCAGGGTCCATAAAGATCTCCTACCTTATAAGTAGTTATAAGATACCCAACACCTGTATTATTATGTGTAACTTATGGAAGCAATAAAGAATTGAGAGTTGAGAATTGAGGGGGCATAGGAACGGGCATACATACATACACTGCATTGCTAAACAAAAAGGACGCATGCGTAATTTGATGGTCAAAGTAAATTGAACCCCCTATCTTAATAAGGTCACTAATACATACGCGGTTAAATGAATCATACGGCCTTTTTTCCAAAGAAGGGCAGTACAGGTAAAACACATAACCCTCCTTTTGGCCTTCGCTGCAGTCGGGTAAAAGATAATTTTCGTTACCTCATTACATTGCGACTTGAGATATCTCCGTTATGCTTACTGCTTACTAGTGGTGTTGTTATTGCCAACCGCCTTACCTTTTAACCTGCTCCCAAATAGCAAAATACCTAAGACGACCGATTAAATATTTAGCATAGAGGCATTCCATCTATATTGCGCGGCCGATAAGTAGTCAAACCTGACACATTGTAGTCCAACCATGAAGTTTCTGAACATGGATAATATTGACCACAGTAAAACAATACTGTTATTACCATTCCTTCACACGTAACAAAAGTTTAGCATTGTTTTACTGATGTCAACAGTGTCAGTAGTCAGAAACTTCATGGTCGTGCACTGTGTCAGGATCGACTTCTTATCTGCCTAGTAGCGTATTTGCAGATTTGAGATTGTCATCGTAAGGCCTTCAGAGTCCACTTACCATCACCTGATATGGAGCGCCGTTTTCAAGGGAATAACACCTCTGATCACTCTTTTTACAGGTAGTAGGACGAGACACAGTGCTAGCAGGAAACTCGCATGAGATGCGATGTGGCCGCCGGTTAGTGTCCGGCCTATTTTCCCGGCCGCGCCTGCCACTTGGCTACTCGTATGTGGCCACTGTCCCGCGTGGTGCTTGCCGGCTCAACGTCTCAGAGATTACGTCCAGCGAAAATTATATTGGTTAGTTTAATTAACTCTTTTTTATTCAAAAAATATATAATAAATATATATGAAAATCATTTATTCTTGACATACATAACAAAGAACAGATTAAAACGTACAAGAAGAATGTAGCCACGAAATGGTCCCAACTCAGCGTAATGCTTGTATTAAAGTTATAGGTTGACTCTCGATTGAAGAGTTCAAGACTTTCTACATATTATCTTCCTCTTTTACATACGTTTTATGTAAGCATCGGCCTTTTCCCATAATTTAACTAAGTTCCTCACCCAAGCAGAGTGTGACTTGGATTGTGTACGATTTATTAAATAATACATGCGAAGTAGGGGTGGTTTTAAAAGCCGCAAGGTTAATAACGATTTTCAAATTACAATTTTGACTAGTAAATTGATACTTACGGAGAGAATAAGCTAACTCAATTAAGTTACACGCTACTTTAGAAATCAAAGGACAGCGGACTTTTACGAGACAATAATTTGTTACTTTAGCTCGTATGAATGGTCCTTTGATGAAGGCAAATGGTCCGCAAACGTGAGGTTGGTCCTTTACTGATCAATCAGTATTGTCGGCTGATTCTAAATCATTTGCGACTACTGACAATGGTGATGACGTTGTTTGTGCGATTGAATAGGCCACCTAGTTACCTTGTATTGAGTGCATTTGGAATCAATTTAGGCTTTTTGCTAATAATAGACTACAGATAATAGTTAAGTTGTGTACTAATGGATCATTTGAAGCAAAAATCTGGTATTTTCAGCGTTAAAGATTATGAACGGATCATACATAATGAACGGAGAATTTGCTGTAAGTGCACCTGGGAGTTATGAAGCAGCTGGTGCAAGATTTGTATACTCCCGGCCTGCGGGATTGGATGCTGTCTTTGCTTACGGACCTATTAATCACCCCATTGACATAATGGTAAAATACACATTATACAAATATTATTCGTTTTTTATTTTATTAGATTAATTTATAATTGGCTGGTATAAGTATTTAATCTTTTAAACCGAAAAAAACCGTTACAGCGCTCAGTTCAATGAAATGTTTACTAAATTTACATTTTTTCAGGTACTATACACACAACCTAACCCAAGCATAAAATATGAATACTTTACTGAATCTCAACCGGGTGATATAGAAGCTGAATCGATAACGAGATTCAGTAGTCCTGAAATATCTTCAACGGCATTGCCTAAGCATACTCGCAGACATCACAGTCTGGACACATATCCCAGAACGGTTAATGCTCCAAGGTTCCCAAATGCTAACGGGGTATCAATTGACACTCTTAGCTCAGAAGTTGAATTTGAAGAAAATATTATTGGAGGAAGGAAATTTAGTTGGAAAATACAGTCATATACTCAGTGTTCTCGGAGTTGTGGTGGAGGTATTCAGGTATGATCACGATATTTAAACATACGCTTTACGAAAATAATAAAAACAAATACAGTGCAAGAGGTCTTAAAAGTATTTCGGGTTTGGGTAAAATTGGTTAAACTCGCATCAGAGCATAACTATAAGAAGAATGTGAGAGAGGTATAATATAATAATATATCATTATAGAAACATAAAGGCAATTTTAAAAGCTAAGTATTGTATTATAGAACATTACTATTTTTGGTTAGGTTGGCAAATACCGGTGTTTCGAATCAAACAACGGTGGTGACAGAGAGGTAGCGCCAATACATTGTACGGGATCGTCTCCTGTAAACAAGAGGCGGCGATGTGCTAACATTTCATGTCCACCAAGATGGAGGGCCGCTGCGTGGTCGCAATGTCCTGCCTGTGGACCTGCCACTCGGACGAGGATAGTCGGCTGCGTTCAAGACCATTCCAGAGGTATCACGAAAGTAAGTTCTTCCATCATCTTTAAACTTTCATCGTCTATAAGTATTTAAATATGTTAAAACGATTAACATGACTTTGTTACTTCAGGTCAGTGATCAAAAATGTCTAGCTCCAAAGCCAACAACTATCGAATCCTGCAACATTCCGGGCTGTTCGATTGGGGTGCAGCCAGTTGAATCGAGGAGCGCCAAACGACTACGGGACCATATCGATGCCTTCCAAGATGGCCCGGTCTACTATACTGTTAATACGAACTCTACTGAGAATGAACTTGGGCCAGAATATAATTTTAATAATCCTGCAGCTGCTTGGTTATTTACGGAATGGTCTGAGGTATGATTGCAAGCAACAGTCGTTTTCTTGTTACATTGGCTAAACATTTTAAGTAAAACGCGTCACAAACCCAACTGTAATGCATATTGTAGCTATCACTCGAAGCTAAAATAGAAGTTACAAAGTATACCATTTACTTCTCTTCTAGTGTGTTGGCTGGTGCGTTGGAGGAGGCTTGCAAACCCGTGGAATACGTTGCGCGGATCCTTCTGGTTGTGCCCCAAGGAAGGCTCCGGAACCATCAAGGACATGCATCGCAAAGGTATCTTGCGAACCACATGAAGGACAATGGTTTACTGGTAATTATTTGTTACTATTGCATTATGGTAAGTGGTCAAGATCATAATTTATTTAACATTGATGTTGTAAAGGAAGACTTGGCCAACGCCTTTAATTGTTAAGGTTTTGCAAACTCCTAAAACGAAATTACAAGCATCAAACTTTTGATAGGAGAATGGTCTGCTTGCTCTTCGTCCTGCAATGGGAAACAAATCCGAGGAGTGCTCTGTATTGGAGGCAGCGGCAGACATCTGCGGGCCTCTGCCTGCCAGGCTCCGCGCCCGGTACATGAGAGGGACTGCGAGGGTACCTGTTTGCCTATGTGGTATTACAGTGATTGGGGCCAGGTGAGAGGGTATTTTATGCCACGAAAATCACCTTAGTATATTGGCAAATTCATTCTACCAATAAATATGGAGGTACAAGTATCATGATCATGACCAAAAATTACATTAATAAGAATGTAATGTGGCCCTGGCTGCTATATTTTCGGCCCAGTGATCTTTCCATTGACAAACGACCAACTTAAATAGAGTTATGTTTTCCGTTCTCAAAGAAGCATACTTTCTTTGGCTTTTGTTGCGCATTTAAAGAGTGAAATCACGAATTGAAAGCATATTTATATCTAATATTAGTAAGGTTAGATTTATCATATTCTGCTTACTACATCGAAATAGGTACTGACAAGAGCATATTTGTGATTCATATTTTTACAATTACTCTAATTCGTAACCTTTTCCTTTCGAGGAATAGGATTTTAAAGCCGTTCTGCATTATTATTTTTTGGAAATATTTATCTATTTTAGATATTTCGAGAAAAGTATATTTAACCTTTGTTTGACTTTCGTTTTCGGCTTGAAGCCCTCCTAGGTGTATCTTACGGGTTAGGAGAAAATCGCTTGAAATAGTATGTTAATACACTATTCCAATCATTTTATCATGAAATATTTTTTAATTGTTGTTATTTACTAGAAAATGTCTGCTAAATAAATAAAGATATTAAATCAAAACTAAAGGGTCAAATACAAAATTAACGAAATAGGTCTATTGAAATTACAGGACCTATTCTTTCGAATTCGAATTTAAAACCGTGACTTATTTTGTTTAGTCTATGCCAATTATTATTTTTTTCCAAACCCATTGTTTTTTTTTTCGCCCCGCAGTGTTTAGGCAACTGTTCTTCCAACGCGGGTATCCAGCGCCGCACGGTGTGGTGCGCACGCGGCTCGAACGCTGCCAGCGACGAAGACTGCGTTGACTTGCTCAACAAGCCGCCTGCGCAGCGGCCGTGTGTACCACAGTGTACTGCCACAGTGCTACCGGAGTTTAAAGGTATGTTCTGTTGATATTGCTAGATTGGCGTATGTTACTTTTACAATCTCGCTCCCGCTGCTACTGTTTTACTCTTTAATATGTCACAAGTAGTCCTTGTATTTGTATTGCGGTATTAGGTGTAAACCGGTGAACTATAAATTCCGTCTTAACTCATTATTGCATTGTTTTTGACACTACATATATTTCTTTCCCTTATTCCTTAAATAGCTTACCGATGATACGAGTTCATTTCTGCTCAGCTGACAACCTAAAATAACAGTCCTAACTAAATACCTTTCAAGTGCTCATTCTATCTATTTTCCATCTTCTTCATTATGGACTTGCGATTTTGAAGAGGCAAGAGGTTTGGAAGTCGATAAATGACACAGAGTAACTCTAGTAAAAAGGTTTTTTGGACAGGCTGACAAACCACAAAGAAACCTAAACATAACGGGGTTTATTTGACATCGTGAAAGAATCCATTATACCTTACATATTATAGGTTTTTCATTAATCACACAAAACTTATTTCTGTAAATCATTCGGTATAGATTCCATCATTGGTACTATTCAGCAAATAATAACAATAATAAATCGTAAGATTATTGACGTTTATCAGGGCTTCTATTCAACAATAGATTTTTGACCTGTTATCGTATTGTCAACGTTCTGATAGCTCATATTTACTTGACAGTAAAGGCGGCCAACAATTCCATTACAGGTCAAATACGATTGGGATTTTAGAATAGAGACGCTTAGCAAATAGTTTTTTATCTGGGAATTTTAATCACTGACAACTTTTGGCATTTGTTTTCAGAAACACAAAAGGTTGCTAGAAGTGAAGTAACAACGACAACCACGACAACCACAACAGAGAGCACCACGACTCAGCATTATGAACCGAAAGGTATGCTATTGTTTTTTCTTCTGCAGCGTTTAATTAGAATTCCTATTATTGGGTTACGTTAGCTCCAAATCTTATATTTTAATTATGTATAAATAAGGAAAAAAGGTTATTCTATTGAAGTAAATTCAGCATCCACAACCTGTGCACCAATACTTTTATCGATGTACTGCCGTTTGTAAAATGATCCCATTTTCCTAGAACATCCTTCTGTGTATGTGGGTTATTCTATAGTGATGCCCTATCAAATTACTGATTGAAAGTAGTCAAAAGAGCCACTAGGTTTTCAGTTTGGATTTATCTACACCTCCCAACTACTCTCTTAACTAGTCCTGTTATTGGAAAATACTCAAATAATACTAGGACATGTTACATATTACTCTTAATGTATTATAAGAATTCCTAAAAAACATGTCATTTCAAAACGATTTGTAATCGTTTCATGGAACAACCTCATGTTATATCTTATGCGGATGTGGATTCACAGTTACGTATTTCTGATTAAACATTTTCATGATTCAACAAAATTTTGACTTTTATTAAGTGAACTGTAGGACACGAATAAGTTAGAATCTTCAGATACCAGGGGGCCTTATATGGCTGCGTTTATCGCATGACAGAATGTGGAGAAAACATCCGTCACTTTCTGACACATACATATAGGTATGACGAGAGTGACGGATGCCTTATCCACATTTTATAAACGCAAGCATACTAGGCAACCATATCGCGTTTAGCCAGCCGGACAGCCGAGCTGTGTCCACTGGCTGGACATAACCTTTCCCTTAAGATCAGGGGTCGAACTTATGGTGCAGATGACGTCAAAGTGACAAAATTTGGAACACAGGGCGCTCTCATTTGGCAGGTTAAATTATAAAGCCACCAAAATGGCGAATTAAGTCAAACTCTATTAAGAATGGTAATTTGGAGGGTATTGCTCAAAATTATAATGCTATGCCAGCATAGTATTTCATCATATAAATTGTTATCTCAATGTCAGTATCGGTACGCTCCTATCGGGAAAACCCACGGATGCCAACGGGATAATGCTTACCCGATTAACTTAAAAAGTACCATCCGACGAAGCATTTAAACATCAGCTGAGAAACTTTAATAGATACCTAATCCATTATACTCCATAGTTAAATATATGCAACTTAAATTGTAAAATTATTTTTGTGTATTTATCCTTTATTAATATTTTTTTATATTGACGTCGGAAACTGACCATTTATTCGTTGTTTTTTAATTTTGTCTATGATTATTTGATTGTTTTTTTTTTGTATTTTTTTTGTTATTTTGTTTTAATTATTAAATGCTATTTATATTTTTATATTAATATAAATTGCATTGTATGTCAAAAAATAAGATTATAATTTTTTACATGCAATTCAATTTATACTGTAATTATTATATTGATGAATAAATAAACTAAACGAAACTATCCAGAAAGTTTTATAAGTATTGCAAAACCGGTTCCACGATACCCGGACTAAATTACAACCTTTTATTACCAGTCGTTTTTAATCATCTATTTACAAATTGACGTCATCGGCACCTAAAGTTCGACCTTTATATACGATATTCACTACGAGTCTACAACTTATCCTGCCTGTGCTAGTTGTTCCCAGGTTCTCCACGGTAGCGAGACCCGCCGGCTTTATGTTAGTAGAAGTAATTGATCACATCGTCATTTTTTGCAGACTGTACAGACAAGCTGAATAATTGCGCCTTGGCGGTCCAAGCCCGACTCTGCCACTACAAGTATTACACGAACAACTGCTGCTATTCCTGCAGAGGGCGGTAGATAACAAAAGAGTTCGTGCTAGCACTGACATGAATATTTAGAAAGGTTAGTTGTCTTGGTTATTTTAAAATTGAAAAAAAATAATACCTATACGGAATGCAATTCTGCGAGCTAAGGTAAATAACCAATAAACAATAAAAACAAAATACAGAAGTGACCATTTATATAACAAATTTAAACTTACACGTTTTCTTTTTTGTTTTTAATACTATATAATAATTTGGTTATTCTTTTCTTTTCAGGGACGCGAGAATTGTGTAGGCAACTACAGGATCATTAGATAGTATTATCGAAATAATAATGTCAAAAGATGATGTGACTAATGAAATTTATCTTTATGGTGTGATATTTATACTGATAAATTTAAAAATAACGTAATTTTGTAAATTTTACTACAGTAAAAAAGTGGAATTCGCACCAGGACTCAGAAACCTGGGTAATTTTCTTAACCAGCTCGTAAGAAATGCCGTACATTTCAAATAGAGAATTTTCATTTCGACTCCGCGAAGAGCAAAAACTGTTCGTGCTCGAAATAACGGTTTAGGTACTTCGCTCGCTAAATTGTTCGCACCGCCATCGTTTACTGATCTTTTCTACCCTAGCTAACTCTTTAGTTACATTTTCACTTGCTCAGCTTCAAGTTAAGCCGGCTTTATCATTTCAGCCGCCACGCCATTCAACTGCAGGAAAAATCAAAAACCAAGAATACCAGGTTATTCCGAGCGATTATAACGCTCGCGAATCAATTCCGTTTCGGACGAGCGTATACGTAAAACCAGATAAGCTTACTTAACCGGTATTTTTCGAACCGTTCCCAAGCCCTGATTCGCACGAATGTTTTAGGTTATTGTTCAGAAAAATGTATTGATAGGTATTTAACGTTTCCAAAAGTGAAGATTATTTTAAGAACAGTATTTACTAGTATTATTGTAAATAGTAAATTAAGGAATATAATAAAGGAATTAAAAATAAATTACTTGATTTTATTACAACCAAATACCAATCAAATTATCATCTAAATAGATAATAGATAAGTACGAGTACACCTATGTTTATAATAATGAATTAATCGAATTTTATTTCAAATTTTATCTCAAAGATAGTGAATTCCTTAGTAAATAATAATGATTATAAATGTATTAAAAGATAGTAAATGGTTTTATAGCTTAGAAACGATAAAAATAGAATTCGTTACGATAACGACTGCGATTCTGGTACTCTGTTCCATCGCTTACTATGTATAAACACACCATGCTGCAAATGATAATCACTTCACATGATTTTTAAAATCTGTCTTGAGGTAGGTTCAAGTTATTGAACTCTAACTCTTATAAGCACCAATAAATCAAGAAAAACATTTTGATATTTTTTACAGTATCCACCGCGAGCTAAAACTTACCGGCATACATGCGTAACGACATCTCCTCTCCGTAAAAAAAGGATTTAGAAACCGCATGGGAAGAAGATAGCCGGAAGATAGAATGTCCTGCTTTTACTTTTGATTTATTCTATTTACTAATTAATACTCATTCATTTGACGTTGGCGAAATCACGATGGAACAGGCATAAATAAAAAAGAAGTATATGACTAGGCTAGGAAGCCTAGTTTGGGTTTAATGCGTAACATTAGATACCATTGTATTTATTTCAGTTTTTTTTAATTTACGGAGATACTTCACTTTGCATTAGTATGGCAAAGCTTCATGGCTGGTTCTTAATGTTTTTTTAGATGTTGTAAAAAGTAATGGAAATAGTTGGCTATTATTATAAGTCCATATTCCATATATTAAATTTTCAAACCGCGAGTTGTTTATCAACGAGAATTCTATCTAGATATAAAACGGTATTAGTGTTATCTGAACTTAAAGAGGTAGGAATAACACAAATACACTTAAAAAAACCTTCTACACACGATAGAGCAAAACACACGTACAGTTAAACATACTTACTGATTTTTTTCTTGAGTGTAACACTCATGTAAGGATTTCTCATGATATCAAAGTCATGCCGTCTTTATGGCTCGTCGGGTTAAATTAAAGAAAGAGTAAGAATTTATGTAAAATAAATATTATATTGATTAAAATAAAAACACGATGAAGCTTCTGACACAAAGTTGAAAGATCTCTGAGTTAAAAAAATAAACAAGTATCAGCTGTTTCTAATTAAGAAGACCAACACAAATTAATGGATGAAGTAACAATACAATTTAGTGGTATTCTGACTTTTTACCAAAACATCGTTTGATAAACTTTCATTTCGCAAAAACGCTTGCGCTTAAATCATTACATATTACAAAGGTTACATGGGCTTATTAAATAAGTTCAGTGGTTAGTTTTTAACCTCACGAAATTGTAAAATAGTGCGGCGGGAAGTACCTCTTTGCGAAATAAAAGTTTGTCAAATGATATAGTTTGTCAAATGATGATTTGGTAAGACATTAGTGAACCCAATTGGGTAAGTAAAGTTTTTGGAAGAGATGTAAATTATATATTTTTTCGATAGTCGTCATCCTGAATATCATGGAACTGTAACTCTTTTATTTTTATTTCCTCTAATATTTTAGAAATCTTTTTTTTAGTTATGAAGTTGACATTTGTAAACTTTAATGACCGACAAACTTGTGGCCTTCGTACTTAATGAAAAAGAAAAAAAAACTGTCACTTCTATAATTCTGTCATTGTCAAGTCAAATCTATCCTATAATCTGTGGTCAAATCAAAGTAAACAAACGATTGAATTCAACGGCTCTTTTCTGTTTGCTTGCGTTCGTTGTGATCAGTGTTTTAGAAATAATTAGCCACGAGAGCAAGTTTGAATCGTACAATCCACGCGATCAACTCCGGCAACCCCACTTTGGAAATGGAGTATTACAAAGATTTACTCCGATGCTTCGTACCTTCTTGTAAAATACAGACGAGACTTTCCGAACTCGGCGTACTTGAGCATACCACCGTCTTTGCAAGCGACTTGGTGCCATGCTTTGGGGATGAATTGCCCAAAACGCAACTTACTTTGATCTCAAGTTCAATTCAATTCAATTTTTATAGGTTATGGCTCCATCGAAACTGACAATGAGAGGACAGATAAAGAAGTGACAGTTTTTTTTTTCTTTTTCATTAAGTACGAAGGAACAAGTTGGTCGGTCATTAAAGTTTACAAATGTCAACTTCATAACAAAAAAAAAAGATTTCTAAAATATTAGAGGAAATAAAAATAAAAGAGCCGCATTTCCATGATCTTCAGGATGACGACTATCGAAAAAAAATATAATTTACATCTCTTCCAAAAACTACTTACCCAATTGAGTTAAACTCAGGTTACTTGTTACTAAAGAAACATTACACCATTAGGCCCTAGGGGTAACATTAGGCCCTTAAAACTACAATTAATTTAAGTATTTTAGCGGTAATCATCTTAATTTTTCTAAATTATTTTATAACTGCACAAGTAGGTATCTGAGTCCTGATGTAAAATTTAAGGAATAGAATAATTAAATATTAAAATAGTTTTTGGGGCGGGCAATTTTACGCTCCAGGGCTAAAGTAACCCGAGTTTACAGTAGGTACTTATTATATTATTATATATTATAAAATAATGACCAGGTTTGAAATGCATATTGTATGCTGTCCCCCGCGCCAGCTCAAGCCAGCACGCCCGTTTTGATTCTAGTGGATCTAATGAATAAGTAGAGGTTGGGCTGCTAAGGGCGGGGGAAAAAAGTACCTAAGTATATTTTTCAATATTTAGATAACATCAAACAATGAGAGACTTACATAGACATATTAACAAAAAAAAGTTAACCGTTGCAAAGGCGTCTTCAGGGTAAATGTATCTTCTTACATATTTTTTGAAGAAAAAAGTTTATACTGATTTTAACGCTGTTTTACAGGAATGTCGGTATTTACTAAAACGACACAAAAAATATTATGCCCATAAATATCTTTAAGACTCATTTACATATTGCCCCGGTTGACATACCCTTTTTTAGTTAAACAATCTCTTTCCATTCGAAAAACTGGGGGCGATAAGGGTCCCTACCAAAGCTATTACCGTCAAAGAAATTGTAAGATTGGCAACGGTGTCGGTCATGAGGTTTCTAAAGATACTTTTATCAAGCCCGAAGCAGAGGCACATGAAGGCCGCCACGACGGTCAAGGAGCCAGCACAGGAGTGGATAATCTTGGTAAAAACGGTTTTCTTGGTGTAGAGGTTGATGATGCCTCCGATGAGACTGAGGATGGTCAGGAGCAATGCGATGAGACCTAAAGATAAAAAAAAATTTTGGTTTCCATAATGATCCATGTAAATGAAAAATGAAGTTTGGAATATTTGGAATGTGGTAGAACACTGAATTACTATATATCGTAGCGACCTGGCTCTTTTACTTACTGCAACAGATTTTGAAACAGATTTAGACTCAGGTATTTTTTTATTTGATTTTTTTCCACAATAATGGTTAATTGATATTGGAAAAGTAAATAGTCTTGCTCTCTTGTTAGGCAGGTAAGGTCTGGAAAAACCAACATATTCAAGATGGAGTCAAGATTATTTTATTTTATAATGTAACTAATTATCTACGCGCAATCGGCGCCGATACCATCACAGACTCAACCAAACCCTTGGATGTTATCAAAAAGCCACACCTTAGTTATAATGTACTTACCATCATACTAATTAACGATGACATGTAATACGATACGGGCATAAAGATACCAGTTTAATTCAAATTATTCTTAAATATAGAAAACATAATCTCTTGATTGAGATTAATTAAACACTTAGGGCCTGTTTCACAATCGATTTGTTAATGTATCTGCCATTTAAAAGTTGGTACTCTCATTGTCTATTGTTAAGTGTAAAAAAGAGAAAGGACTAAATAAATTTATCTGTCAAATATGCTTTCCTTGTCGATTGTGAAGCGGGCGGTAAGACTCTTAAACAATAAACAATATCACTGTCTAAGGTCCTGTTTCACAAGCACCGAGTAAAATAATGTGTCTTTTTTTTTTCTTTTTTTGCCTAAAATATAAGTTTAGCTGTCTAACTGTCGCTTGTGTTTCATACAAAAACGAAGATTGCCGATCTATATCTATATCTAGATTTTTTGGCCCACAAACTTCGGAGATAATTTTACTAAAAACAGATGCGGGCAGGTATGTTATAAAACTATGCCAAATTTCAAGTCTGCTGTGACATACAGACAGAGAGTCAGACACCGAAGTCTCACCTTACGAGTTCCTTTTACACCATTTTGGTACGGAACCTTAAAAACGTTAAGAATGGAACTCTAATTTTATAGCAGACAATATAGAGCCCGGGCGCTAACGATGGGCTAGCGATTCATAAAAAAGCTAAAGCTGACTCAAAGGGCAAGGGAGGGGTGTGCTTTGCGAATTTATCTGCGTGATCGAATCAGAAATCAGGAGATCCACACGAAAACCAACGTCACGACACGACATAACTTAAGAATTGCAAGACTGAAGTGGCAGTGAGCTGGGCAGAATAGATGCAGATGGACAGTTCTCGAATGACTTCCACTTAAGAGGATTGTAAAGCTAAAAATCGCCATATAAATAATATGCGAAAACTTTTCTCTCCCCTTACCTCGTCTGATTTGTACGATTTTTGAATATGTTGTAGATAACATGAAAAACTATGTCTGTACGTTTTCTTTTTCAAGAAAATATTTATAAGAACTAAACATATTTGGAAAACAAAAAACAGAAACGTACAGACCTAATATAACTACAGAATATTCAAAAATCGTGAAAATCGGACTGGATATAGGGGGTGAGAAATATTTTCGCCCGGAGCTAAATTTGTATGGATTTTTTTTGCAAACTACGCGATTTTAGCGGCTCTTCACTGTACTCTTAACGGAAAACGCAGTGAGGCTAGACCCCTAATAAGGCAGGCAATTAAATCTATTTCGTTTGTTAAATTTTTGTTGCAATAAACATTATCTATTTCATAAACCGGAATTAGACGCAGTGTAAATAGCTCTAACATAACCATTATTCCTACTTAATCTTAGAATAATTCCTTATTTAAATGTTTGGAAATTGACAAAAAAAATCTTACCCAAAATCCCATGGGCGGTTTGGAAATTGTTTTCCAGATTAACGATCCTAATAATGCTGCCGGCTATAGCCAAGCCTGCTCCAATAATCTGCATCACCAAATGGGAGGTCCTCTTTTCCTGATACCTCAGGGACCTCGACCATCCTGTGTGAGGGCTGAAGGCAAGGATGGCTTGAGCCATCATAATGACATACTAAAAAGAACGTATATATCAATTACAAAAACTCTTTACGTAGCATTCCCTAAATATGGATTATTTGTTAAACTTAAGGCATGAACAACAAACGCCTACATTTCATGTATAGATAGTATTCAGATGAAAGTGTGATAGTGCGTTTTTTTAAGTTTTAGCACTTTCAAAACCAGTATAAGTAAATTTAGATTCAATAAATAGGTGCAATTACTGATATTTGATTTTCAGAACCCAATCTTACTAATATTATACTAATATTACACTTGGACACCGACATGTGATCCATGCAGGATGAGTGCCATAAAGTTTGTGTGTATATGGGTGTTAGTTTGTTACTCCTTCACGCTCTAACGGCTGGTCGGATTTGAATGAAATTGGATGAAGAAGAAAACATGAAGATTTCATACCCTGGATTAAAACATAAGCTACTTTTCATCCCGAAAAATATACAAGTTCCCAAGGGAATAACCATAATTCAACTCGGACTAAGTCGCGGATAGAAGCCAGTTTTAAATAAAAACAATACTTTAAAACGGTACTTACGCCAGCGACGCATAACTGAATATGCTGTAACAGATGACTGGAACCAGCAAACCGAAACGCGAAAATATAAGAACTCATGGCTACTGCGCCGAGGAACAAATGCGTCAACGTGTTGGTCACATTCATAAACACCATGAAAGGGGAAGGCTCATCAATGTCACGCATTTTGTTTTATTTTTAAAAGTTTTTCTAGAGTTGTTACGGTTTTGTTTTTATATTGACAACGGACGGGCAGTTATATCAGTGCCGCTCTATCGAGTGTCAATATGAGCAGTGTTTCAGGAAAATGCTTGTTGCATGTACTGAAGCGTACGACACCTTTAGGTACCTGCTTTTATCTTTGGTTTTTAGATAAGCTAGTTTAGGTGGTATGGATTTTTATTACGGTTACGGTAACACCATTGACTGATTTATTAATGAAAAATATTTTTTTATAGTCAAAATCAACGACCACAAGAACCATTACGTTCATTCTTTTTTGAAAATCGAATACAATGCACTATAATAATGTCACGATGGTGGTTATCCCTCTAGTCTAAGGCCCGTATTAATAAACTGATCTCAACTCTAATGCTCGTCTCGAGATGCGTCAAAAATGACAGTGTTCTATGGTTTGGCGTTTTCTTTGACGTATCTTGTGACGGGCCTCACAGTCAAGATGAGTTTATTAGTACGGCCCTGAGTACGAGTATTGTTGCAAAAAATTGAAAATAAAATGGAACAAAAGAAAGTGCGGGCTTTGGCTCGTTACATAGAATCACACTCGTGTTTTAAGGACCCTCATTATGTAACAAACCTAATTTGTTTTAGTAATAATTATTTTCAATCTCATTAGTCGTAGCCTCTCATGATTTCTTTATAATGCGGTCGGTCGATTATGAATCAAGCTGATTTATTCTGATATATTCGAATGTTTATTGATCAATTCATTTGTAGATTGCAATCACAAAATATAGCATTATGACTTTTGTGTGTTACGTAAATTAATCCTACACTTAATTCTTTGATAAATGGTTGCCCAAAACCCGATGCCAACAGTTATGGTGAACAACCAAGTGAAGATCTTCAAACCAATGATACAGTTTTCGTTGCCAATCCAGTTCTTGAATGACCGTTTGTCGAAGCCGTAATGTAGGCTCGCAGCGGAAAGAAATATAGCTCCGAGTCCGGTCACACCATGGATCCATTTACTGGCCACTGCCACGTTGATGTGGTACGTAAACCTGGTCGCGAGCGGTGTTACCAACCCATTTAATATGCTGATCAATGTTGTAATCAGAGCACACATTCCTGAAAAGTTGTAAAGTAATTAAAATAATAAGATACGTTCTGATTAATCACGCAAAAAAAATCTTAAATCTTTTATATTCTGATTAAACTTCATATCGTTCAATCTTATCGTTTAAAAGGTGACAATAAGAAACGATGACAGGAATGATATAAGGGTAAGTTTATTACTCGTAGGAAATCGTATCATCATGGAGTGTGATTTATCATTAGTGCTATAAATAAAAACCTGATTATATTTACTAGGTACCTACCTAGTATTCCATGACTGGTATTAAAGTTGACATTTTTACTTTTAATAATTTCTATCGTGCCCACTAGGCTCAGTATTGCTCCAATTATTTCAAAGCACCAGTGAATGTTTCTTCTATGTTGTCGTTTTATATTTATTGACCAGCTATTAAACTTGGCAAGGACAAGAATTCCTTGGCACATGAAGAACTGATACTAAAAGATAATACAGAAATAGTTTCTTAACTTGCTTCAGTTCGGGAACTCAAAAACCTGCTGGGTCTATTTGGGACCACTTCTGAATTCCCCAAAAAATAAGCATAGCACAAGAAAACCAGCAGAAAAATAACTGTCGCTAAGAATCAAGTTAAACTTACCCCCAATACACAAAGAACGATATGCAATTGCATAATGCCGAATTCGGATGAACTGCTAGAAAACCAGAGGCAAACCAAAACGACAAAACATATCAAAATGTGAGACACAATATTTGAAGTTAATTTTAGTGTGCGGAGCCAAACACTTTCATTCGGTGCACTTAACTTATTAGTATCTACGAATTCTGTCATCATGAAATCTGTGCAACGTCTTTCCCTGACTCTCTCGAGATTACAATTAATGCTAGATTGATTTCTTACTGTTCATAAAAAATAACATAACTCTTAGAGTGGGGTCCCACTTCACACGTTCTTTTGTTAAACAGTGTGTAAGTACCTCTTCATACAGCTGTGTTGACACGTCCATCAGATAACTAAGCTGATAGATAGTTACGGTCTGCAGAATCTTAAAAGCTTTTAAAGAAAATAATAGATCCAGCGCAATCTGCTTGATGGTAATCAATTAGTTTGCAGTCAGTTAAGAGGTTTATTTTATCATTATCATCATTATGATTGTTGTTAAATATTCATTTACGATTGAAAACTTAAATTGAATCGATTTGGTTTGTTGTAGACGTTGTAGTTAACTATTTTGTATAACTTATGCTTTACCTATTTTTTTTCCATTGAATTACGTGTCCCTTTAATACAACATTTTTGATGTTATTTAAATATTAACTGTTTAAGATTAGCGATGTTAGGTGGTAATAGCTGCTGTTGTTAATTTTTTACAAATAATTAACTATAAGAACTGGGCCTCTATAAAACCATATCGCCTTTTACCTGTTATCGTATTGTCCACGTTTTGATAGCTCTTATTTAAGTATGTAAGAGCTATTACGTGACAGTAATGGCAGCTGAGTAAAAAACCATACCATAGCAAGTCAAAGACGATTTTAATTTTATAGGTTTCCTATGGCATGAGGAGCTAATGCGCGTAGTGCGAACGTTACTTTAATACGAAGTTGCTAACAAAACCTAATACGACTCCTTAGTGGTCGTCTTGCACCGTCTTATATACACAAGTAGGTTTTTTTTTCCCCTCTATCTCTCTCCTAAGATTTTTGGCATGTTTTCCTACTGAATTACTGTACTGCATGTTATTTAATATTATATTTAATTTAATATTTATAGCTTTATATAATGCTAGACTAAGTAGTACCATTGTAATATGAAAAATGTTTAAAAAATGACTGACTGCTGAGTTTCTTGCGGAGTTTCTTCTCAGCAGTGGTCTCCTCTTGGGAAGCGCTGGTAAATTCTTGACGTGTAAAAGTGCCCGTACGGCCTACTTACTGAATAAATGACTTATCTTTATCTTTTTTTGTGTCAGAAGCTTCTCTTCTCTATTGATTATCATAAATAAATCAGCGGACGATGCCACACAAATTGATCTAGTCCCAAACGAAACTCTAAGCATAATCACAAAAATGTGCAAAAATATTGGGATAGGATTATCTAATAATAATATAATAATAATAATCGTTTATTTTCAGGCACTTAAATAACCCAGTTATACAAGAGACAGAGCATGAAGGATAACTAAAACTTAAACTAAAATAAAATAAGTTAAAAATATTAAATGAAAATAATGTTGTAAAACAATAAAATAGGACGTAAACAATAAACTTAAAACTTTAGGTGCAGTTATAACTGCCCGTTAGCTGACCGGTGCAAGTAGACCCAATGTTTTTTGAATACGTCGCTGAAATCATCAGATATCATTGACATTATTTCGTTATCTGAGGCTCGTAATCTTTCCCAAAAGGCCGCAGAGCGCGCTCGAAGCACGGCAAAGAAGTCCGGCACTCCCGCATCAGCGAACATGCCTTTCGCACTGCAGAAACGCGGTAGTTTCAACAAAATACGAAAAGCATTGTTGTACTGTACTCTCAGCGCGTTGAACGAACGTTTGGTGTATTTGGTCCACAGTTGGCATGTATAAAAACATTGACAATAGGCTTTAAACAAGCTTATTTTGACCTCGTTCGAACAACGCGCAAAGCGACGGGCGAGCATGTTGCTCCGCGCTGCGAGGGCCCGGCGCTCCCGTTCCATGTCGGCGTCGTCGTTAAGATACTCGGTCAGAACGTGACCTAAGTATTTGAAGCTTTTTACAACCCGAATTGACGAGCCGTTTAACCAAACCGGATGAACGGTCTCCGGACCCTTTCCTGCCCTGAAGACAAGCATTTCAGACTTGACAACATTGTATTTTAAGCCATGTCTTTCCGCGTATCCTTCACAGATGGTTAGCATTTTTCTAAGCCCATTAATCGAGGGGCTGAGAAGCACCATATCGTCCGCATAGCTCAGATTGTTAACACAAAGGTTACCAATATGGCATCCGACCCCGACACTCCTCAGCTCCTCGATCAGATCGTTAATATATAAGTTAAAAAGGTCCGGAGATGTAAGTCCACCTTGACGCACTCCACAGTCCAACCTGTAGTCGCTGGACAGTGAGTCGCCCCATTTCACATTATTTACTTGGTTTCCATACCAAAACTTCACCAATTCCACAATTTCAGGAGAAGTGCCAGACTTTAATAATTTACTCCACAAGATGTTGTAATTCACGAGATCAAATGCGCGACTTAAATCTAAAAAGCATGCATATACTGAGGTATCTCTATTTACAAAATAGTTGACAGTATACTTTAATCTACAGCGGACACGTATTTTATTTATCTATCGATATGGAGTTAACACCCATTGGACTATTTTTAGCAACGGTGTCATCGATGTGGGAGAAAGTGAAATTACGTGGTTCCCTGTTTGTATCGGATAAATCGTTCAGACAACTTTCGTGATATTATCACAAGTGGTGTTAGGACGAAAATTGCAAGGAAGAGATTGGGAAGTTTAAAAATCGTGTTAATACTGTTTTGCATGATAGTTACGCAATTAATTGACTGCAAATTAATAAACGATGAAAAGTCATGAATACGTCAACATAAACAAAATAATTTAGTTTTTAATTTGAGCTCTAGAACCTCCTCCTACCTTAACAAGCCACCCCGGGATATTTTTGAATTTGCACAAAAACCTACACCATTGTAAACGTACGCTAAAAGCCTTACCTCGGCTGTCTTTTCACATAAACCTAATATAAAAATGAAAATTTTGTAATTTTTTAACAATCGTTGTACAAAGCTGATTCACTTTTTTAAATACGCCAAAGACTTATTCTGTAGTTACTCGTAAATGCCATTTCAGAACGATTTTTAACAAAAATAATCTTTTTTTTTAACCTAAACCGTGTTTGTAATCTTTGACGGTCCTAGATCTAAGCCCGTAACAAGTATGGAGGAAAAATCATAACATTGTGCACGGTGATTACGTCATTAAAGTCTTTGGCAAACACGGCGCATAGTAACCACAATTAAGTGAAATATGTAAAATGCTATTTCTCTGACCTCCTTACGATTTTGATTTTTTTTTAATGTGATGTTCGGATACAGCATTAATTAAACTATCTCTACTTTTTTAAAAGTTGTCGACCAAAAGGACACTCTGTATGATGTTACATGATTTTTCATATAAATATTTAAAAACGAATGCCTTATATATCAAATAAAAAAACGTTTTATGACTGTATTCCTCAAATATTGAATGACCGGTAATTTTTACGACAAACAGGGAAGAAATGAAAACAAGTCAAGTTTTTAAGCTTTTTTATTTTTGTACATTGTTATTTTACGCAATTAGTAAATACAGGATAAACCTCGATTGAAGCTGGAGTTAGACACTTAAATGATCAATAACAAAGTTTTACAAATGCAGACTCGATTTCATTTTGTCAATGTGTAAACTCGCAGTAAATGGGAAGTACAAAAACTCAGCGAGCAGTGTAAGTGCCATTTTATGGTCGTTATAAAACCCAAAAACTCCTTTGCAGCAGTAATTGATAAATTTTATACGTGAAGAACTAACATCATACTACGTCTCAAAACACTAATAACCTAAATTGCTTCTGGGGAACCTTCAAAAAACAAGCAGTCCCTTTCCTGTAAGGCCGGCAACACATCAGCGATTCCTCCCCTGGTGTTTCAGGTGTCCATAGGAGGCGGTTATCACGTCACATCAGGTGACCCACTAGCTATAATATTTCCCCCACTTACATAAGAAATAAAGTTAGTTTTTTGCAGCTAACTGGCAGTGTTAATGCATGCAGTAGATGTACGTTTTTCATATTTTACATACCTGTCACATAGCAAATAAATGCAATTTTTTTTTTAAGTTCTTTAAAAAAAAATTACAACAATTTTGATTTCTTGTGCTAAAATTATGCTAATTGACATAAAAATCTGAAATAAAACGTCTCTTAGCTATAAATAAACACGTCGAACTTAAAATTTGAGGAGCCAAATCTGAGACATTGGCATAAAACTTTTTAATTGGTAGGTAAGTACCTAAGAACATAAATATTTAACAGCCAGTAAGTAAATGCACTATACATATAAGAGTACTATTTACATATTATTTCCTCTATGACTAACAGAGTGAAACTCCTTGACAATAAATTGGCATAAATAATTTATATTTTATGAACACAACGTTATACTAAGAGGTCCTACAAGCAGGTAGGGATTGTTCTTTTGATTCTAAAAATATATCTTGGCAGAAAAATGTACTTAATGATCAAATAAATAGCAAAATACTATAGTTTTCTTAACTAATTATTTACCTAAGCCTAAGTTTACAATATTGTGAAGTACAATGTTTGAGTACTATGCCATAAAAGTAATAGTAAATACAGTACATATACAAATTATAGAGATGTATAATAAGACTGTTTTCTTAAATGAAATGTATAAACGATAAAACTCTATCGTTTCGAATTGAACTATTGCTGTAGGTACTGATTACTTTCAACAATCTTTCATCTTCATAATTTCGTTAGTACCTATGTGGCAAGTTTTTGATTTTAATAATAAAATATTATAAATTTTACCAGCATCAATGTCAAGAGATATGTAGGTGCGAGTACAGCCTTGAAAATATGGTAGGTCTGTGTACGAATAAACACAACTGACAGTAAGTATGAAATAATTCTAGAACAGTTCAAAAGCAAACCTACATCCATCACTAACTATACATATTTATGATATTTTTATACATTAAATCTGCTTTTTTACAGTACTTTTACAATCTCAGGTTATACAAGCGAGTAGTGCCGAAAGCATATAATTGCAGTGCATTTATTTAAATATATTCCTCCCTACGGTTCCACAGATCGATTTCATTCGAAACACTGGAGATCACAAAACTACTAATACTTATAACTTAATTATACCTTACACGCACATTTTGGGTCAAGTAAAACCAGGTAGAAGGAAAGCTACCTTTAACTTTGTCAAAGCAATATTGCATCCAACTTGTCCCCTATTTCTCCACCCTGCCGATGACGGATTACATTGCAAAGTTAACAAGTTCCTACATTAATGGGATTCATATAAGCTGAGCAATGTATGCTGACATGTCACCTTTCACATTTCATTGTCATGATGGTGAAATAAGGGACAAATAGTTAACTGGTAAAAATAACGGCTGTTTATTTAAGACAAAAGAGTAACTGCTCAGCTCAAGTACCTATACATAAACCAACAACACTCGGACAACAATTATTAGTAAGTAAAAATAAGTATTGATCTTGATTTAAGAAATTAAAGAAATGTCTTAAATGCTATACAATACCAATAATGGCACCATTTCTCATATTTTGCCTAATAGTTCTAGCTTCTTATGTCAGCAACTGCTGGCACAGCGCCATAGACACAGTGTCTTGACCTCTTCATAGAGGAATCACGTTCGATGCTGAGATGCCGGATTATTTAAATCTTACACATGCACAAGTTGTCCTGAGCCATCAATCATTTGCCACCTCTGCCTAGATACGTGAAATGTCTACTAGTGTGGTGAAACCACACATTCAACTTGTACACTAATCACACGAGTCAATACCAGTTACAATCCTGAAAAGAAACCGTCTGATAAATTATTGTACTACCACTCAATGTTACTGCTTAATAAATAACCGTGAATCTGATAAAAAAGCGCTACTCTTAAAATAACATACATTGGCGTAGCCAGTAGGATCTTAAAATCTGTCACTATACCTACAGGTCTGATAGGTTACTAATACTAAATATTATCTTGTTATCGTGTCGTTTTAGCATACAATTTAAATTCACTGGGTGACTATCTGACAAAGAATAATGATAACCAACACGTATTATTTTTTAAATGCAATAAACTAATTGTATTGTTATTTCTTTGCAATCTTTAACTATCAATACGATTCTGGTGAGATGTGCGCAAGGTAAAACTTTTATTTTATATTTTTATTTACGTATTCTCACTTAGCGTCCATTCATTATCACAATGCTGTGTTTTAGCGCCTGAGACATTTGTTCTTATTACCTGAAATTAAAAAAAATGTTAATTGAAAACTGGTAACAACATGTCATATATATATATACAGTAAATATTTTGATATGATTATATTAAACGGCCTCAGCCTAAACAGTTTGTACTGCGAAGACTGTTAAATGAGTGCTGCAGCTCTTTCTTTCTTTTCCTGGAAGTTGACAGGTTTTAATAGCTCCTGATTATTAAATAATATCTGAGTAGACTCAATTAATTATTGATTGTTGGATAGTTTTAGATATATGAGTACCATTAACTCGACGACGCGCTGGCCTAGTTGGTAGTGACCCTGCTTCCGAAGCTAGCAGTCCTGGGTTCAAGTCCCGGTAAGGGCAGATATTTGTGTGATGAGCGCGAATATTTGTTCCTGAGTCATGGGTGTTTTCTATGTATTTAAGTATATATTTCTCTATATAAGTATTTATATCGTTGTCTAGTACCCATAGTACAAGCCTAGAGCTTAGTTTGGGACTAGGTCAATTGGTGTGACATTGTCCCCAGATATTTATTTATTTATTTATTTATTTATTAACTGATCATTACTTAGTAATTTTAAGTTTTTTGAAGTTCCTGCTGAAACCGTGATATTTTCAGGATATTCATTAATTACGTAGGTTAGGTTAGGTAAGGTTAGACTGTGACGACCAAAAAAAAAAACTCGCGTGCGAGACATAACTTTCGATGCTTTCGATGTAGTGAAAATTTTGCGAAATGTAATGACAGGTTTGTTGAAAGGTGGTTTGATAAAACTATAGGTACCCAGACATAACAGGTCGCTAGTAGGACTAGGATAGCATGCTATGAGTGCTATGAGACTAGGATGCTATGAGTGAACTTATAAAGGTACCTCGAGCGCTATGCTTTCAACATTATTGAGTTACAATTAGTATATAGTGCTTACTTACCACCGTCTACCGCCCGTGGCAAGAGTGGCAGCAGTAGTCAGTATAGTACGGGTAGTGGCAGAGTCGCGCCTGCACCGCAAGAGCGCAGTTGCTCAACTTGTCTATGCATTGTCCTGAAACTGAAACAAAACCAGGTGAGTAGCAAGTGGTGACTATCTATCCAAATAAATATGAGGGAAAAATCTCTCGCAAAGGGTATAGCCGGGTAAGCATGGCGAAACTGCCCTTAGCGAAAAAAATAATTTCCTTTTACTGGGTTATTAACCTTTACATATGTAGTGCTTTCACCAAAATTGAAGCCTCAAATCCTTCAGGTTTAAAAAAAAAACGCATAAAAAGAAATAACATTTTTATTTTATTTTACCCAAAGTACTAATCCGATTTCTTTGTAATTTGGATATGTTGTATATACAATTAAGGTCGCTTTCTAAAAAAAAAATTAATGAATTATCTCTTGAAAAAATAGAAAAAAATCGAGTTAACAATTTAAAAAAAAAAAAAAAATACGTGCGAGATTGCGACAATTTCCAAATTTATATATTTTATATAGAATTTAATAATGTATAACATATAAAAAATTTAATAACTAAAATCGGGATTAACAGTGTGAAAAACTTGAATTTGTACCATCCCATACATTATTTTCAAACAAAATAACTTCTACGTATTACACTATGAAGTTATATTTACAACGCATTTTGAATTTGGAACGAGACTTATTTTACTGACAAGGAAAGGTACCCAACTGTCCGGCTCCGATTTTGTTGATTTTGATATATGTTAGAGAGTAGTTTAAAATAACAGACACGTATTTTTTTTTAGCGGCCCAAACTCAACCTGTTGCGAGAAATTGACCTCCAAAGTACTGAAAAGTGACCACAAAACCACAGGAAGTGTATCTTCAATGATCTTTGAAGGGATTTTTTTATTAAATATGAGTTTTAGCCGATATAACAAAACGCGTGCTCATTATTTTTTCATCTTCTTAAACATTTATAATCAAACCGCTATGAAACTTGCATATTTTTTTTTAAATACTATCTCTATATAAGTTAGAGGGTTTAGTCACTTTTCAGTACTTTGGAGGTCAATTTCTCCCAACAGGTTGAGTTTGGGCCGCTAAAAAAAAATACGTGTCTGTTATTTTAAACTACTCTCTAACATATATCAAAATCAACAAAATCGGAGCCGGACAGTTGGGTACCTTTCCTTGTCAGTAAAATAAGTCTCGTTCCAAATTCAAAATGCGTTGTAAATATAACTTCATAGTGTAATACGTAGAAGTTATTTTGTTTGAAAATAATGTATGGGATGGTACAAATTCAAGTTTTTCACACTGTTAATCCCGATTTTAGATATTTTTTTTTTATATGTTATACATTATTAAATTCTACATAAAATATATAAATTTGGAAATTGTCGCAATCTCGCACGTATTTTTTTTATTTTTTTGAAAATTGTTAACTCGATTTTTTTCTATTTTTTCAAGAGATAATTCATTAATATTTTTTTTAGAAAGCGACCTTAATTGTATATATAACATATCCAAATTACAAAGAAATCGGATAAGTACTTTGGGTAAAATAAAATAAAAATGTTATTTCTTTTTATGCGGTTTTTTTTTAAACCTGAAGGATTTGAGGCTTAAATTTTGGTGAAAGCACTACATATGTAAAGGTTAATAACCCAGTTAAAGGAAATTATTTTTTTCGCTAAGGGCAGTTTCGCCATGCTTACCCGGCTATACCCTTTACCTACCCAAACTAAGCTCTAAGTTTGTACTGTGGGTACTATACAACGGTAAACATAGAGCAATATGCATACAACATAGAGCAATAATATACATTCGAGCCCTTAAAACATAGAAGGCACTAACAAATATTTTCCCATACTGGGATAAGGGAATAAGGGCCCGTGACCGATAGCTTCGTAGGCATCGTCACTAGGTACAAATTAGGCTAAACATGTAATCAACTAATGATGATTATTTATCAAATCAAATAAAATTAGTTTATTTGCTAGAATACAGTAATTACGGTGTTACAAAAGAATGTTCACAGTGTATACAGCCCGCATGCAAGCGTGCAAATATTTTGTTGATAATGTAAAAATAATAAAAATAATATGTAATTCAAATAATTAAATAATATGTGTACATTAAATTTCAAATAATCTTGAACCATATAGAAACATTCATCGATGAGCCATTTTGTCAATATTAGCTTGAACAGGTTCACTGTAAGCGAATTCATGTTTTCTGGTAAATGATTATAGATTTCTATACACATGTTGTACACATTCCTACCTTACATCGCCTTGTTACAAGGAGGTTTGTACATTAGACACATAATTCTTTTCCTAGTTGACCTTTGGAAAATTTGACTGCGCTTTTGAAACAGGATTGGTGGGAATCAACAAAAATACATATCCTTCTAATGTACAAACATGGTAGTGGTAGAATGGCCTGCTTTTTGAACAGTGGGGTACAGCTATCACTAAACCTTGCTCTACATATCACCCTGACACACTTTTTTTGAATTTCGAAGACCGTAAGTGATGTCCGACAGATTTGCTCGATGTGTGCCTTTCAGTTTAGATGTTTGTCCACATTTATTTCAAGGAACTTAAACATGTCAACTTCATTTACCCCTTTATTTTTGTATTTTAAATTTAAAGATATACCATTTGAATTATATGAAATGAATTGAATATAGTTCGTTTTACTAATACTAATATTAAAACGCATCCAATGTGCAACGTCTGATAATGCATTATTACAATATTGTACGAAAGTTGACTTATTTTTACATTGAACGACATGAGTCGTGTCATCAGCAAACATTATAGTTTTTTGAGCGGTAGTATTTGGTAAATCGTTGATGTAACGTAGAAATAGTATTGGTCCCAAAATGCTACCCTGTGGCACGCCAGTATTATTTACTTTTAGTTGTAATCTAAATGCCTGTTTTAGGATAACATTATTTAAGACAGTGATTCTCTTGATTTCCCTGCACTGCAGTCTATCTTTCAGATAACTGATATCTGGGGGTTCTAATGACGACAT
This sequence comes from Acleris sparsana, assembly GCA_923062465.1. Lineage (NCBI taxonomy): Eukaryota > Metazoa > Arthropoda > Insecta > Lepidoptera > Tortricidae > Acleris > Acleris sparsana. Next base: position 10,081,109 of record OV281300.1, read on the forward strand.
AGCTATGCAATTCAGATTACGCTGAACGAAAAGGAGCTATATAACTGCTATAGATCTGTTCTTTACGCTTGCCGTAAAATGAATGAATGTATTTGCCAAATATTTTAAAGCTATTAGTATACCATCTCCGAATTGCTACCAAAAATATACCAGATATTACCATTATTAGACGGCCTATCCTGATTGTTTTGCGTATTCGGGCTTTGGTGTCTCGTCACTCGCTGCTGAGGGTCTGAAACTACATAAAATAGAAGTAAGTATATGAAGGTATCTATGTAAAATTATAACGTAAATCTTCAAGACAAATTATTTGTGTTATTTTACGTCAGTTAAACGTTCAGGTACAGTCGACTACAAAGAAATGTACCAATTTTTGGTCCTTATGACAATACAAAGAGGTGAAAAAGGGCATAGGGCATCTGTATCCCCTTTTTTACCTTTTTACGGTAACGGAAGTTAATATGCTACCCATTTTTTTTAGAGATGCCAAATCATTTGTAATGGATAGGAAACTCAACCTTATTGCTGTAGAATGTGAGATTGACTTAGGAACTAAGGTGGGTGACTAATTTAATTCTTTGACTGTGTGTTGCTGTAAAAGGTTTTTAGAATATATTTGCAAGCACATTCGTATGAAAAACCACTCGAAGCCACTATAACAAACTGATCTCGGTTAAATGCCTCACCCAAGATGAGTCAGAAATATAAATTTTCTGTATTTGAAGTTTACATTAATTTTCCTTGAGCTAGGTATCTCACTTTAATCCATTTATTAGTAAAGCTCTGTGTCCGTCCGGTTAGTTTGAAAACCATTGTCAAAAGTGTCTTGCATGTTTCTCACCACTCATAAAAGTATTAAAGCAACCTGCAGGAGGCACGACAGCAGGTCTGTTGGGAGGCCTGGTGGAGCTCAAGTGACAAGTGAGAGGAATAGTGGTGCTGACAAGTACTTAATAAAAATTGAGACGTCAGTTGATCACCAAACACCATCACTGACATTGCTCATGCGCGTAACCATAGTAATAACAATGCTATAATAATAATTATAGAACTGTTATTAACATGGAAACGCTCATTATATTAAAGAATTGCTTTCACGCTTCGGTTACGCTATAGGTGGTATTCTGACACTGTTAATGATATCAACTTAGCGGTTTATAGTACGCGAGTAGAAAAAAGTATTAAGCCAACCTGCAGGAGGCACGACAGCAGGCCTCGTGGCGGGCCTGGTGGAGCACCGGGCCGGCACGCAGGTGCGCCGGGCGAGGGGCCGGGAGCTGTAGCACTCGGCGTCCTTCGCCGCGCCGGCAGCGCCATCTGTGCCACCGCGTGCACACCACACTGTGCGGGTCTGAAGACCAGCCTCACATGGGCCTTGGCACTGGGGACGAAGATGAGTATTTATTCTTTATAAAATTCACCACTTATTCCTCCTTTCGATTTATATTAAAAAAATAACGATTTAAGTAATAATTCAAGTAAATAAGTGTCCGAAATCCCTTTAGTCTTTGTATTTATTCTCATTCTTTGAAATGGATTCGCGAGTCCTATAATATTGATAGTTCCATAGGCACTTTTGCCCACTTCTTACTTAGCAAACTACTGACCTCACTCCAATCACTGAGATACCAGCTGGGGGCGCAGATGCCTCCGCAGGCCCGCTCGGCGTCCGGCTTCATCCCCCGACAGGAGCCGTCGCGCAGCCGCCGCCCATTGCCGCCGATGCAGACCACTCCTCGGACCTGCCGCCCACTGCACGACGCTGAACATGGAGACCATTCTCCTGGAAATGCAGAAGAATTGCGTTATTACGTTTCAATATAAATGTTGGAAATGCAGAAGAATTGCGTTATTACGTTTCAATGTAAAGATTTTATAATCACGCCAAAATGGTAAATTTTATTGAATTTCTAAACGTTCAATTTTTTTAATGCTACCGAGGCGATGACTAAAAGTCACGCCTTTGTCAAAATACAAGTGCCCCCACCCTCTCGTAAACGAGGTCATCACGTGACTTATTTTTCATTTTTACTCACTAGTCAGTCTAGTCACGAGTGAGATTCAAAAGTGGACTTCCCGTTTTGCTAAGTGGATCTCGATCACACATCAGAAAAAAACCACCTAACGTGGCAAAAATTGCAGACCTGTCTAAGATACTTTAATGTACCTTATGTGTGTGCAGTAAATAAAATATATTTATATTTTATGTTGGAAAACCTAGTCCCTTACCTGTAAACCACTGAGCATCGCATTGCTTTCTCAACGAGCAACTTTGCGACGACGCCGGCGCGCGGTTCGCCATGCAGCCGGCTGGGTCTGTACACCGGACGCCTCTAGACTGGACTCCGCCACCAACGCACCAACCTACACACTAGAAGAAACACAATAGTTAATTGATCATTAATTGTGAGGAAAGTATATCTCTAACAGACATGCAGAAGGGCATTGAGAATTGGTAAGGACAAAGTTACACCGGTTCCATAACATAACTTACGAGTATGTCTTTGAACTAAAGTAGGCACCTGTCAACCTAAGACGAATAAAAGGCTAAGAGTAGAAAGTTACATACCTCAGACCACTCAGTATACAGCCACCCACCAGCTCCAGTATGACTAAACGCTTGCTGACTCAAGGTTGGTCCAATTTCATTTTCGGATACATTTCGGGCCACAGATATTACGGGTCCATCTCGGAAAGTGTCTATCCGGTCTCTGGGTCGTACTTGGCGCCTCGCGTCGGGACGTGGTGCTTCTGTTGTCACTGTTCCGTCACAGTTGGGAATGCTGCACAGCTCGCTGCTTGGAGGCATGGGAAGGGGACACATTTGGTCACTTATCTGTAGAGAATAGTAGGAATTACAAATCTGAATTAGTCTAATTAAAAAGTAAAAAAAAGGTATTATACCTTTGTGATTCCTTTAGCATGATCCTGAACGCAGCCAACAATTCTTGTACGATAGGCAGGACCGCACACAGGGCAAGTCCCCCAAGCTGCTGCCCTCCATCTCGGAGGACATGGGGCAAGTCCACATCGTCGTCTGCGGGCCGCCGGTGGATTCCCCGTACAATGTACTGCAGAAACTTCCCTATCTTCATTTCCACCGACTTCCACACACCTGAACTTCCCAATTTGAAGACCTCCTCCACAAGTCCGTGAACATTGATTGAATGATATAATTCTCCACAAGAACCTTCTTTCTCTAGCAGGATTGATATCAGCGCGTGGTTGATCGAAGGTGTTTTGATTCTGGTTATGGTTTATCGGTCGGGACAGTGTAGGCTCTTGGTTGGGATGTTCCAGAGCCCTCGTGTGTGACTCCGCGCTGTGGTGCCGGTGGTGTCGCTGCTGCTGATGATGCTGCGGCGGTGGGTTGGCCGTTGGTATATCGTTACTAGTTTCATCTGGTTCCGCGTCCGTTAAGTATTCGTACTTTATGTTGGGGTTCGGTTGAGTGTATAGAATCTGGGAAATTGCTCACATTAATAACATAGGTACATAATAAAAGAATAAACAATTAAGTATTCGATGGAATTTATAATTACCATAATATCGATAGGGTGATGTATCGGACCGTGCGCGTAGACAGCGTCGAGCCCTGCTGCGCGCGAGTACATGAACCTCGCACCCGCAGCCTCGTACGTTCCGGGCGCGCTCACGGCGAACTCCCCGTTCATAATATACGATCCATTCGTCACCTTCAATGCTGCCGACAACCAAAAGATCCAAGATAAAAGTAAATGCGAAGTAAAATGCAGTGTTAAATCGTTTAACGAATTGCCTCGACGCAAAGTTATAGCTGGCTGCGTCATGCAAATAATTAACCGCCAATTGTGAAGGCGACCACTTCCATTTATCTCACAATTTGCAGCGTAGGCGCGTCTATTGAAGAGTGCGGTGGCGGTGCGCGTGTGCAATTTCTATTAATCGATTCGACATCGATCTTTGCACCAACGAACACTTCATCTCTCGATTAAGATCTCCTTGTGACCTACTATTTTGTAATAAATGTTTGATCAATGCGAATTTAAAATCGATACCGCTAAGAATGTTGTCCTGTTATATTGGTTATGTAGCCTAGTTTTTTATGGTTGTGTTTTATTACTTACCGATGTAATTGTCACTAGAAACGATTTCAGAGACATTGAGGCGGCAGGCACCGCGCGGTACGGTAGCTACATATGAGTAGCCGAGTGGCAGCCGCGGGCGGGTGAACAAACCAGACACCAGCCGCCTGCCACATCGCACTTCCCGCATCGCAGTGGAGGCCAAGACACCTTCTCTGCCCACCACCTGCAGCAAAATCATATATACATATTAGATAAAACCTTTCCGTGACTGAGTGCCAGATCACGCAAAGCGTAAACATCTGAACCTAGGGACTTTAACTTTGGAGGGAATATATTTTCGAAAATCTGCAGCATATGGAAAGAAATAGTGATAGGTAGCGGGAAACTAATTCTACACGTACGTTTATAAACCTTCGTTGAAAATTTTAAATCTCGTGGTTGCCCAACTTCTTGTCACAGGTGTTTAGACGTCAACATAATTAGAAAAAAACCGTCTACGTTGATGGATCAAATGGTCTGCATCCTCGTAAACATGACAGGTGTGCAATACAAATTCTGTCAAGATTACTTCCAGTTTTAAAGGAACGAAGTATCTACTTCAACAGGAATTAGTCTCGCGAATTCATAAGTGTTTAACTCATGTTATTATACGTGCCCCTTACGTGCAAGGCTTGGATTAAGTTGTCAGTGCATTTCACGCATGCACCAGACCTGGGCGGTCGACGGGCGAGTATAATTTCATAGAGGAATGTAGGATTCAATATGCTTACAAACTGGTACTTTTCTCAGTTAAATTACAAAAATAATCATTTCAAGGAAGAGAGGCGTTTAATTTCTTACATTTCAAAGTTTTGTACGATATATATTTTTTCTGTTGAAGAAAAATAGAACGATTCCATTTATCTCAATTCAAGTTTATCCTGATGAGGATGTATGTGCAGATCAGTAAGCATACACGACTATTTAGATTTTATTAGGCCAAATATTTTTGGGTGTTTTAATCGTTTTTACTTAATTTTCCCCGGAATCATTGAATTTGACCAAGTATTGTTATAAAATAAACCTTAAAATGTAATCGCGACAAAGTAAAAACAAGACCCAAAGCTAACTGCACAAATAGGGCGTATCTAAATACTTTCTAATCTCCTATAATGTATTTTGTAAAGGAAGATGTATCGATTGTGAAATACTGGCTAAATCCCATAGTAAATACCGCACTTTATTATTTCAAGACGATAATCGTGTAATTTCTCTGTCAGCCGAGACAGCGCAGTCGTTGCTCCCGCTTCAACTCTTCTTGTAAATATCTGAGTCATCCCTCATAATTACTATATTTCTAAACTACAAAGATATCGGAATTCTACTAAACAGAGCCTTTATAACTAATGGGTTGCAGCATCTTGCAGTGAGTATGTGTTATTATATGTTTAGCTTGTTTTGCTTCTGCAATTAAAAGTAGGTATTGTTTTGTTGTGGAAGAAAGACTTATAACCAACAAAGTTCATTACTTTTTCTTGAGAATTTTTAGCTTTTAGAATAAAGCAAACGTTTTTTCCCTAAGGTATTCTAAGTCCCAAACTAGAATAAATTGTTTTAATATAGTTTTGCCATATAAAAATTTGACTATGGAGAATAGGATTTTAGTGTTTTTAATCCTTAACGATGCGCCCCACTACTGTTTAGTTTACGAATATTTGAACGCAAACCACATGAATATATAACTAACCATGATAAGGATTATTATCATCAATTGGATATAATAATACGAGTATCATGAATAATGTTACATTTATGCGCTTTTGCGTTAATAATCAACTCACATTTAAATACCAGATCTTAACATCAGAGGAAGTGTTAAACCATCACAGAAATCAATTAGCTCCCATTCAAATTTTATTGCGCCCATTAAAAAACCACAATCTCCGGTCTCCATACAAAACCGTAACCTAAATGAAACGCTCATAAAAATGATTGAAGTATTAATTTTAATAATTTCGTCCGAAGTGAGTATTAATTGTTGTACAGCCACCATCATTAATATCTATAACTCTAGTACCTTGTCACTTCACAATATATTGCTAAAATAACTACAAAATTTCGGTCATTTCATCGTGCAATGTGTTCACTGACAAATGTTTTGTAGAAATCTCGTTGTTGTCATGGTGTCCTAAACATAATGTTATATTGGGAAAATACTAGTTTGTTACCAAAAACGCATGAATTTCGGTAACAAGCAAGGAACTTTCATTTTTTTTTCGTGGTCATATACATGACATTTAATTATTTCAGTTATCATGTAAAGTCCATTACATCTAACTTATTTTATTAAGTGAGTACTTTAAAATACTAAAAATTCACCTAAAATAATATCTTCCTCATTAGAAAAAACATCCATGATATAAAATCGAGAAAACGATAAGCTAATGTGGTCTCTAGTTACTTTATTTACCAGAAAACGGCCGTTTTAGACAAAACAGATGACTTTAAGGTAGGTAATAAAAATGTTTTATGCATTAATGTATTTTTTCTGCGCCTTCCTGCCAAAAAAATTCTTGGGAGATGTTACTTAGTATCCAACATTTTTCGAAATGCCCATATTATAAGTGTGAATCTTTTACCTATTAATTCGGTGATAGGAATCGCTTGTCGATAAAATGAATGAAATGAAGACACAGGGATTTGTTCAGTGAAATGAACGTGGTTAATAGTGTTAAGGCAAAAATATTAAATCAGCAAGGTAATAAAGCGTATCTACAGCTATTTCTGGGGACCTAGTGAAAAAGGGTATAAATCCACTTAACTCGTAATAAAAAAGGGTATATACATGAACGGACTATACCAGACTTATACCCTTTTTCACTTGATCTTCAAGTGACTTGTACACCTTTTCACTAGGATCCCAGATTTATGACGGCGACTGTACACTTCTCGGGACAAGAATGGTGTTAATTATAGCTTTTGGACCATTAAAAATTAACAAGTCCGGAATGTGATTAGTTGTTGTTGCAAATTGGAGCTAGTTCTTGGTAGCAAAAGCAAGTAAGTGCTTTGTGGACTTGTGGACTGATGCGGTTAAATGTTTCTTGTGAAAACTGACAATATAAAATTCACAATTGATTTGTCAAAAAAGTATTATTTTATTCATTTATTTAAGCTTTTTAGGTTAGGTATTTTATGATAAATATGAAAGAAAAATAACAATACTAATAAAAAACAGTACCTACCTACTCTTCTTTAGATAGCCGGAATATGGATGAGATCGACTTTATTTTGGTACTTGGTTTGCGTTTTACCTCAGTGTCTTCGTGACTTAACATCGGGTGTTAAGTGACGAGATTATATTATTACCTAGACATGATATTAGGAAATAAGCTTTTAGAATAGAATAGAATAGAAAAACGTTCATTCGACAAACACATCTACATAAGGGTAGGTACATAATAGAAAAGATAAGATTAATAATACTAGTTACTTCTTATCTACTAACAAGCGACACTATTAAATTAAAAAAAAACCAAAAGGGCATAGGAGGAGGGTCCACAGTGCAGTGGGGCTAGACAAGTTGCCATCAAATACAAACGCTACCGTCTGCTGATAACCTATCGCTTTGCATTGTCAAAAATTAAAAAGCTAGCCAATTTGCCCTTAGATACCGACGTTTATAGTGCTCGTGGTGAATTCATCCTGTCAAAATAATATCGCGTAACGACGGACAAAATGTCAAAACTATATTCGATTAGCGCGAGTGATAGTGATCACTGATCGATCACATTACAGTGTGGCAGTGGTAACGAGTGATATATCACGTGACTTACGGCATTTCCATACATTTTTCTAAGTGACAGGTGATCGACGAACGCTAGCGTTCGTATTCGATGGTAACTTGTCTAGCCCCGCTGATATGTTAAGTCAATGAATACTCTTTCATGTCATACCATATTAGAATCATAGACAAACCATCCAAGTTGTTTTTTACACGTCTGTAAAACACAATTAGAAAAATCTACACAAGTTTTACAGAGATGAAACTTCAAAACTCGTAATTTGAAACTACTGTTGATAAATGCTTACAAGTAAATCCAACAATTAATACAAACTTTGAGTAATAATAACTCGTTAACTCGCTTGTTGTTACGTGTTAAAACGCAAGTGTAATTTGATTTTATCGATTATAGGCGAAACTAATAGTAAAATTATACGATACCAGCGTCACTAATAACCACAAACACCAATAAATTGTTAATAAAGACGTCTCAATTTTAATATGATCACATAAATGGGTGTAACGTTAAATGTAAAATAGCGTAAGAGATGACTTTTAGTTTGTAATTAGGTACTAGAAAGTAACGTAAACTTGATGATGTTATCTCATATATTTCTGTATAAGGGGATGGTTCCCTTGCAAAGAAAGTGCAGGTACTCATTTTTTGCTTCAAAATAGAAGTATTACGTATTTATGAAAAAGACAACATGGCTTAAAATTTATGTTTACGCTATATTTATTTAAACTATTCGAAATAATTGTAAGTGCCCGTTTCTATTTAAATTGGTTTAATACGGACAAGTCTGGAAGTATTTTGGAGGACCAATAACACAATGCTAACCCGTGAATCTATTAATATAATAAAGTCCACATGGCCCGAAGCATTTCGTAACACTTAGCGATGCTAATGCGCGGCCAGCATTAGCGGCGTAATGTCCCTTTTACGAGCCCGTGGGATAAAGGGCTGGCGCCGGGAACAGTACCTTTAACTAGGTTTGTTATACGTATTGTTGGTTTAGAAAAATCTATGTTCACGAGGAGAAAAGAGAGAACTTATAAACAAAATCGTATTTAGTGCTGGACATGAAATAGAAATGAGTTTAAAGATGTGACGTATACAGCCTTACTCATTCTTTCATCTATTTCGCTTGTTTTCTCTCGGTGCGACATCATCAATTAGGTAGGATATTTATAGGTATACGAAGTGAAGCGTTGAAGGTGCCTTATGTACAGTAATATTTAAAAATTCGAATCATAATATCTGCAAAATTTTCACAAGCCTAAATTATTTTCATTCGATTAAACAATAAAAAACCTATTGTGTATTGATTAGTCTCCAACGCAATAAGCGGTTTTTATTACGGCGCCAAAGTCTCTGATATGATTCATAGACCAGCTAATGGAACCGCAGTCTTTTTGCTCGAATACTTGCGTTTTTCGCGCCTCGAATAATGTTGTTAACGTGTTTATAAGAAGTTTTATTGGAGCCATAAATTGAGTCAGCTGATAAATAGTGTTAGTGCTGCTGCTACGTTTATTTAATTGCATATTTTATGGGTTACGATACAAACGGTTACCCGCGATTTCATCGTAGAATTAAGTTGTCACCTTAGTAGGAGATCCGAATTGGAGACGGTTTATTCGATAAAAGTTATTTCATATCAAAGTTAATATGCTAGGTAATGTATGGCAAATAGGTGGCTGAAAAATTTCAGGCATGTATATAGGTATATATATATTTTTAAATTAACTTTGTTAGAAAAAAATGCCATTGCCGCTTTATTGGACAAATTACATAACAATCGAAAGTATGAAGCCTATAGAATATGCAAACGTTAGGTTGACTATTTTTTTCACGACAAACTATTGGGTAGGCAGGTATACACAGGTAAGTCGGTACTAATAATTTGCACCAAACTTAACGTTTACATATTCAATAGGCATCATACTTTCGATTAAAATATAATTTGTCTATTAAGCAAGCATTTGCAAGTTTAAAAAAAAAGTTTTTTTTTGACCATATAAGTACTGGACTGAAATTTTTCAGCCTTACTAATCGCCACTTATTATTTAGCGTATTCAATTTGATATAAGATACTTTTCATCGAATAAACCGCCCGGTGCTAATCGTCTCCTATTCCGATCTTAGACCATGTTGTTTGGAAATGATCAAAATTCTCCAACGAAAATCTTTCTTTACCTCCAACTATTGCTATGGAAAAAATCACGTCTACTTATTGCTCCCTTTAGATTTAAAGACACATTTTTTAAACTAACTTACAAGCACTTACAAACAAACTTACAGCCTCATATTGATCGTTAGAAATTTCACCCTAATCGTAACTTACGTAGTCACGGACCATTTTCATAGACAAAAGCAGTCAACGTATTTTTTATTCCAGCTCTTACAAACCCTATCATTCACCTAGCTGCCTTGACGACTGAAAATCATCAATAAAACTAAACATCCATAGTCAAGCAATAAGCAGCTGAGCTTAGTCTTTAATTAGTAGATGAAGTTAACGAAGGTCAATTTCACTAAGCCGCGGAACCAGTTCCTAACGAATGAATCGTTTAAGTAACCAGGAGCATTATACGCCCCTACAAAGCCCACTCATTATTGTTCACTTCGGCCCGATTTGGTTCAGTTAAATGTTTAAAATATGAGCCTTGTCAGATTGTTTTATAACAGCTTTGAACCAACCGCGCCGACCCAATAAAAATTCTTCATTACCAATTTAGGTAACATACACGAAATTCAATTAACTCTTTGGTAGACCCAATATTTACTTTGATTTTGGTCTGTGTTAATAAAGATTCGATTAGTCATATTTTTCGTATAATTGATCGGTGTCAATGAAAATTTTCATCAATTTGTCATGCAACTGCTGAATCATTTAAACCCGGATTGACACACTTTACATCCATAACAATTATGTTTATTTATGGTAATTTAGATTCTGAAATAATTTAAAATATAGAACACATATTTTTAAATGGTTGTACTCTGATCTAGATAAACGTACATAGACTGGCCATCTACAAGGTTCTGATCGTAACAATGTAGTTCATAATGAAGACACAAGGCTGCCATTTATGTGTATGGTCAGAAATTACTCTTGCTGCTACAATCTTGCTATCTCCATTGACGTTACACCTATGACCAGCATCAACGTATATGTTACTTTATTACTTTCAATTGTTTGTCGTTTATGGCTCTAGCCTCACAAGCATGGACAAGGCCGAAACGTTTAGGGTATGCAATTTGGTGCATGCTAGGAAAAGAGGAACAATAGTAAAAATAAATTCGACACAACAAAATAGAAGAAGTAGATGACTTAAAAAAAGCAACAGCATAATACCTTTATAAAATAGTGAAATAAACGCTATTACAGTAAGCACAAACGATGGTTGGTTCATTATTCTAACTAGACCGGTTGACTTTTCATTATCATACGCGATGAGACTCGTCGGAAATTATAAATTTATTAGCTCATTTGACTCTGCCGCGGGGCATTTCATTCCACACCCGGCACCTAATTTGGCGCAGAGTTTGCCATTTCCATTAACATGCCAATATCAAATGAAGGATAAGTTAGTAAACTCTGCAGGGCCTGTTGGTTTGTATCCGTCCATCGAAACGCATCGGTTATCTCTGCTGAGCATCACTATTAAAATAACTTAACGTTGACTGATTCTCGATCAATCAGTTCTAGTTGAGAACGTTTTATCTCTTATTTGCAGACATCAATACGAGATCCATCGATACACTGTGAAGCAAGGACAATGCGGTGCTTACTTATGACGTGGACTTGGAATTTATGATGCCGAAAATTCAGGTCGACTGAACAACTGAATCAGATAAGTAGGATTCTAAATTAGCCATTCAGTCAGACGGCGAGTAAGACAAAGGTGCTCGGGAGTGCGACGGAGCGACTATGCAAACACCCATGTGCACGCGCCGATCTGGGTCGCTTCGTATTTATCCTGCGAATTATAATACTCGCTGACAGCTCTACATTCATAAGCATAGTCAGACTATCGATATGAATTATTGTTGTCATTGACTTACATTTCTAGTGCGTTAGAATTATCTCTTTCATCTAAGCGTTCATTGTCCACTTTTGTGCTAATATTAACATGTTTGCCGATCGCTAATAGACACGGGTAAACTTCAAATTCGTGAGCGTACAATTTGAGTTTGCTCAGAGCCTACGCTTGAAAGGATTGCTGAGGATGGCGCCAAGATTCTTTAGGTATTTGTACAAAAACTGTTAAGTGCGAGTCTGACTCACGCTTTTGTGGATCAATAACCATTATGGCTAAGAAATATTCATATTATGAAGAAGTGCTATTAATTACAGAGTGATTAATCATCATGGTACATGCCATATTAGTAGTTTACATTAACTTACTTTATTTTATAATGTTCCTTTAAAAATATTTTAGGATCCCCAAAGATGAAACAAGCAGGTAGACTTGTTTTAGTTGACAAATAGTAGATGGCAGGCTTAGCTGTAAGTAATGTTCTTTGACTTTGACTTTAAGGAACTCTAAATGGAATGTCTATTTAAGACATCCACATTCCTAGTAAAAGACGGCTCATAAAATAATTATTGGCAATGTTCGGGCCCGGACTTGCTGGTGTATGACGACAGCGGTATTTCCGGGTAGTAAACCAAACCAACAATCTCAATGTCACGTTTTACGATCAACACGGTTAAAATTAACTCCGGAGTTATTTTGAAAAGTTGTTGAAACGTTTTGCAGATTGAAATAACTCCCGAAATCGATTAGACGGAAAATTTGAAGTTTCAGAATTCAAAATATTTACTCAGAAAATTGGCAATTTCCGAGATACTTGTTGACGTCCACGCCGTCGGCCAAGGGTCTAAAAGCATCAGTAAACGTTCATGATTATTTACAAAATAAGAAGTAATTAAACTGATTCGGTGACAACAATCAAAACTTTAAATTCAACATAAAACTCGTCATACTACACCGTAATTTGTGCTGTAGATTTATTGCGTAATAAATAAATAAATAAACAAGATTATTTTACTTAAGTGATTTTAATTGTAATATGAGCTTTTACTTGTTGACAAAATAAATCTATTGTTCTTAATAATTGATTATCTAGACAATTACGGCGGTTTTTATTTGCTCTTACCTTCACTGACCGAACTAAGTGCAAATAATTCTAAGTTAACATGGATTGTTTTTCCATTGCAACATGGTTTTTCTATAAAAGTTGCCAAGTGCTAGAGGCTAGAGATTGATAAGATCGGGCTTAATAATTGATGGAACAAAACTGCAGTAAATAACTCTATTCAGCCAATATGCAAATGCTGCTAACGTATCTTTTGTCTATCGACCTATGCAATCTGTCATCACTTCATCAGCTTAAATCAATCCTTTATATTTTGTACATTTTCAAGTCATTTACCTGGCCCTAAAGCTCTAGACAAGATGCAAACGCTACTAAAGTTTTTCATTTCTATCACTTAAAATATAGCTCTGTCTGCGAATTAGCAAGTTGAAATGGCAATGGGCTGGTCATATTTGCCGTAGAACTTTTGGCCGTTGGGGAAAACGAGTTCTAGAGTAGAGACCACGAGTAGGGCACCCTCAGACTAGGTGGAACGATGATATTCGCAAGGTATTTGGTGGTAACTGGAGAAGAAGAGCTGAAGACAGAGCTCAGTAGCGTGCTATGGAAGAGGCCTATCCAGCAGTGCAGTATGATGATGATGATGATGATGATTACTCAAAACGCATGCAGTGAAATTTTCGTGCGTAGCGATAAATCACGTGTTCAACTGTCATCCCATACATTTTGAGTGATATAAACGAAAAACGTTAGCAGCCTTTGCATCTTGGCTACGGCCTCTGAGGTGAACTTCTTTTTGAAACAGGCAAACGAACACACATGCTATGACATAAGATATCTGGGGTCTAGTCAACAGGCATCACGCAAGTTAGCGATTTCCGAAAATCGATAGGATTGACTGATGATAGATCGCGTCGATCGCTTGATCAACTCCATACATTTCGAGTCGATAGAAAACAGAAACGTTGGCAGCGTTTGCATCTTGGTTAGGCCTACTGTAGTTTTACAAGATTGTATTTTAGTAAACGCGATAATTGCGATAATTCTGTTTAAAAATTATACTTTGACTAAAATTTTAGCTTCAAAAGCAAACCGATAAAAATTGTTAGGCGAACAAAATAAACAATGTAATATTGTAATAGTGACCCAAATCGATGTTCACGAATTTCCTAATCAAGCGCGCGATCTTTAAAATTGAGCGTCTAGACATGGCAATTTGAATTGACACCTAGTCAATGATTGTTTATGACTTTCTTCTATTGTATTAAAAGTGAACTTTATTTTTGTCTCTTAGGTTAGTTACACAGTTATTCGATGTGACAATAAAATTGTTAGCTTTTTTCTCTTTTTAATATTACATATGGGACCAATAATATTTTGGAACGAGTACGAAGTAACAATGAAAGTAGGTAAAAATTAACTCAAAGTTCGTTTTTTATTTATTTTATTTATGATAATTCATATAAAGCGTTTTAATTTAACACAAATAACTGTCGATGTAAACAGACTTTCAAAATAAATGCACCTGATCTGACTCAAGTGCTCTGCGCCATTCATAACTAATTACCAAAAATAGTTGGTAATTATACCATCGAGGCGGTAATAAATTGCAATTGAACTCCAGCTGGTGAAAATTTAAGCCAAATTATACTTAATTTATTTCAACCGCAAACTTCGAGATAGAAAATATTTTAACCACAGGAACCGCAAAAATATGATTCATAGATTCAATTTATTTTTAATGGTCAAAAAATAAAAGTTGCGTACAACAAATGAGAGTTTCTAAAACCATTCACGTGATCGACCTCGATTTCAGGGAAAATAATTTCTTTTCTGTTATCTAAGATTATTTTTGTTACCAAAATACTTCCATGTTTAGTAACAAAATAGGAAGTTTCAGTCAAAATATTTGATTTGGAAAATTCTTTAAGCTACTTTATGGCACCACCAATCAACCTTTTAAAAAAAATGCCTAAATGTAAAACCTGCAAAAAAAGCAATATCACTTACCGTTAAAAAAAATAGAGACAACAGCACTGGAAGCGTCGCCATTTTGAAGTCGTAACACCCCAATCACTCTTACTCCAAACAAACACTAGCGTTTGTAAGGAAAGAACAGTTCGCAACGTCTCTAGTATTTTATCTGCGTTATCCTTTTCAGGACACTAGATAAAAATGTTTATACTATTGAATCGATATTTCGATCTGTGGGACATTTTAGGACGATATAATATTGTTATCTGCCATTTGTTATCTGAATGATACATCTAATACACTATTAGCTTTTAAAATTAGAACGATAATTCGTTTTGTTTCTATTACAAATCTATAAGGAATGCACCTTTTTGTTAGACTGTAAGAACCAAGTAACTGGAACTAACGATACTTACGAGTACAATGTTTCCGGCCAGTAAAAGTAACGTTGTACGGTCAATGTATGAAAAATGAATAAGTGGGGCGGGACGTTGTCAAAGATTTAAAGAACCATAAAGCTCATACCATAGGATTTGTGAAATACGCGGAAGAAGTATGCAGCGGCATTTTTTTTAAATAGTAACCAAATGTCCGATGTTCATAATTAAAGTACTATGAAAAAATATTATTAAAATTATTTCTTTAAGTTGATGATAGCACAGTTTATAGCACTAACGGCACTAACCCAATGATAGCAAAAACTAACCATGTTGCTTTGCTATACATTTTAATAAAGATAAGCGTCTTTATGATTTAATAGAGCATGATAACCTAGTTCCGATGCGTGCTAATATAGTTTTCGCCGCTGATCCAATAGGTAAACATACGAATGCGCCAGAGAACATTCGTCCCTCGGAAAGATATCACAAGGAGATAACTTATTTGTGATCATGCATCAGACCTAAATATACGGAAGAAGGCGAGTTTTACTTTCTTGGGTTTTAATATCAAAAGATAATATGAAATGATTATAATTATCTTCCTAACAATTATCCTGCCGGATCCTCTCTCTTAACGTTCTTTCCCACTTTGCTCTGTTTTTGACGTTACCTTCCTTGTAACTTGTAATATTCAAGAATATATTATCTGCACCTATTTCATCAACACCCTGTATTGATAATATTTGTTAGGGACTTTAAATTATTGAATTACATACCAGTATTAAATGCATATTTAACAAATATGGAGATTCCCTCTGAAATAAATTATTTGTACTTACTTGAATTTAAATTTAATATGCGTTTCCTTTTTTTAAATGTTATGAGTTCATATAGGTAAGTTATTTTATATTGTATTAAGTTAAAATCTTTATTTCACCCTTGAAAATTGCTACGTGCTATTTGTTCGTTGTTTATAATTGTACAATCTATTATTATATTCTTTAACACTTACAATCTTTACAAAAAACGATAAATTCTGACTCAATTTAACTTAATTCTATCACAACCTTCCGCTAAATGGAATTAGAGACGTAATACAAATACATATGTACACATGTATCTGTATTTAAGATATCAGTTTTCCTAAAAATATTCGTTCGATTATCTTTTTATTCGTTTCGTTTAAAGTAAGTGGGGAAGTAGAAAAAATAAGTACCTAGAAATTAAAATAAAATAAGACAAAATATTTGTATACATTTTAAAACACACTCAAAAAACAACACTACCAAAAAATACATACCTACCTTTATAATTTAATGTGAATAAATATGGAGTTATTTATGCAAACGTTCCACGTTTAGTCATATTAATATGGGTCAATGTGAATTTTCCTAGATAACTATAGGTTTTAGTTACAATGCACTGTTATCGGAAAATCTGGCAAATGGACCGATGCATCGACATTGGCTGATAAGGCTTATACTGCAGCTCAATGAATTACTACTTACGTTTACGATTGCATTGTTTATATCACCGATATTACACAAACATTCTGAAAAACGACGTAGAGTAAAGATTTTATTGAATTATAGAGAACTTAGTATTTTGAAATAACAAAAATAAAGTAGAAATGAAAGAGAAGCCCTAAATACCTTTACTGTCTTCAGAGCTATGAATTTTATTTAATATACCTTTACAACTTTTGGTTAAAATTCTTGTCTTGCAAAAAAATAATTAATCAATAAATTTATTTTCGCCATGCTGTACTTTTTTTAGATTGCTTACTTTTCGGCCTACGGAAGCATTTGTGTATCATAATAAAAATATTTTAGTTCACTGCTTTCGTAAACTTCCTTGTAACAATGTTGCAATCGTCGATAATATTACAAATCATAAGGAGAAGCCTTTAAAAGATATATCAATAAAATCAGGGGACAGTGTAATACAAATTGATCTAGATCCAAGGCTTGATATAACGGTTCCTACTACTAAAGACAATGATAAACTAACTCAAATGGATAATAAATTACTTTAATACATGAAAATCACTCAAGACTGAGGAATGAGTAACTTAGCTGATAAAGACATAACATAAATAATTTACTAGCAACTACATAAAAAGAGTCATAATTCCAAATTATCCTTCGCTTAAAAATCAAACCTAACCTGTGAAAACTCAGATACAAAAAATATATTGGTAATTCTAAGGTGTTCCCGGATTTACCATGTTAGTACGAGTACGGTAGTCAAATTCCCGCGTGCGACCAGCCTTAGGTTCAAATATGTATGTGCTGTTATCAACACAATTAAACAAGGGAAAAGAGCAATGGATACAAACGGCTGTTAAAAATATTACTAGATGGTAAAAGGTATTGCTAATTGACATCGTTAACGCTATTATCAAAAATCTTGAACTGTTACTGATACTCGATTGGACTTTGTTCTTTCTAGTTACAAAATCAATCAATCGCTTCAGGTTTTTTATAATCAGAATGTTAAGGTTACATCAGTTAATATTAAGTAGAATGTAGCTAGCTAGTACAAAACACAAAAGACGAAAGTAAAAAAAAAATCGGCGCAAAGGCGTCATTCTTTACCAAGTTTATGAAGTACATCAAAACAATATTCGCTACTTTTTATGCCATGAAGTTTAACTATATAAGTTTAATGGTTACGATAGAAGTAGCTTCTTTAGTAAGCAATTAACCCCAAATGTAACAGTTAATGTTTCAGCTGAAAGCAATGACGTTAGCAAATCGCACAACGTAATTAACCGTCAGTATCAGATGCACGGCACGAAGGCAAACACCGGAGATAATTGTTACAACTCGAGATACAGACGCCACCTACGTTTTCCTCGTCCCTGTACTACTTTTGCGATACAAAAACAATTTTACACCCATCAAGACCAAAAATATCCAACATCAATCAAAACGTGACTTCTTATTGGCCACAAATCAAATAACACTATTTTCGTAAACGGTACATATGTAAAATCGTAAATAATTTACGATTATCTAGTGTCAGTGCGCTAAACCTTTCCAAGGGCGCTAGTTAAAAGCAAACAAGTTTTATACCATCTGGAAATAAACATACATCTGCATTGGTTTCATCTTTATGAACTTCATTGAGTAGTGACGTCAAAGGGTTCAAAGAGTGTATTTGAACTATTGTTGCTAAACATTGCTCTTAATTTTTGAATAAACAATTGAGTGTTCTATTTCTAACAATATAGGCCAATGCCGCTACCCCCTTTACGTTGTTAGTCGTTAGTATCTGATTGAACTAATAAGGTATCAAGTCCACGGCATCTTTTGCATCATTGTCACTTTTCTCTGAGTTAGAAATCTATAACAGAACGACTACTACATTATTATCATCGTTTCAGCCGAAAGACGTCCAAAGCTGGATAAAGGTCTCCGCCAAGGTGTGCCATAAGGATCGGTCCTGCGCCCCAGAAGCAACATATGTTTTTTTTTCTTGTTACTCCCAGGTTCCTATTGAAACCCTAGCCATGAATGACGGGCCTGAATGGGCGCCCGCGGCTGGCAAGGCGCCAGCATAACTGATCACTTTGTTCTAATACTTTACTACGCTATTAGTAAATCTCTTTGTTTTAACGCGGATTCTTTCGGAAATCTATAAATCAGCTCGCCGACGCGATAAAATGTTTGTAACTTCTCCGCTTTAATACGGCGTCATAAAGAATGATGCGGTTGTAATATTTTTGAGGGCTTTTAACAATGTGAAACGCTTTTATTTCAGAATTCTTTCCTCACATAACGATAACGATACTTTTATTGTTTTTACGAGATGTTATTTTCTTCCCGATGAAAAATCTTACAAAATGTTATTAAGTATATCTGAATGTATTCCGACGAATTGGCCAAATTTCCTGCTTTCTTAGACATGTGGTTTTATTGCTTGTTGATTTATTTCTACGTTGAAGACGATAACTATTTTACTGACGCAGATTCAAGTAATGTTGTAAGAAGAATTCAAATGTTTAAAGACAGACCTACCAAATCCAACTGTTACGATAACGTATTTCAATTACGTTTCTGTCAGAGAGAACTGTTTCAAATGTAACAAATATGTCAACAATGCTACTAAAAACCGGGTCAAGAACGGAGAACATTTCTTAGCGCACGGAAGCGACGGAGGGCCCGATTGTTTTGATAACAAATTCATTTCAATATAGAAAAGGATTTTAGGGTTTCATGTTCAAAAAGTAGTAATGTCTTTAGTAAACTTATGATCATTATGAAAGAGCATAAATAAGTACTAAATTAGCGAAATATTGCATCTGTAAGTCCTGATCGACGCCAAGAGCGAAGGAGTTAAAGAATCAATAACTTACACAATTTAACTAATCATGCACAAATATTGACAGGAACAAGATAAAAACTACGATCCAAAATAGTAGTAGCACTAATAATATTGATGTAGTGGGACTGTAGCAAATATAATATACTTCAAATGTCAACACGACGAGACTACAAATCAATAGTCACCACAGCTCTCAAAGAAGTTTTCGAGACAATTAACTTGTAGCTTTTTTAAACTTGTGTATGAAAAATCTTCACTAAGGAACAACCTAATCGTCATTACCATATACTCTGAGTGCGGCCGTTAGTAAATACAAATCTTTCTCTCAACTCAACCCGACCAAGGTTCCTTGCATTCCAGAAAATCCATCAGCTTCCGAGGGATTAGCGATAAAAAATATTCTAAGCCGGCAGAATCACAGGCAAAAGCTGGTTAAATGAGGATAACATAACTAAAGCCGCACGGTCTGTCCGGTTATCCACAAACCGGCCATCCGGTGACTTAATTATCATCAATAGACCGCTGATGGCTCTCTTTGATGGGTGTGGTCTACAGCAATAACGCGTCGATTTATTCACAATAAATTTTATAAACGAGCTCCCCAAAGTTTGGCCAAACCGGAATAATAAAACACGTTACCACAACGTAAAAGTTTTGTGAATGGTTTGTGTGAAGCGTACTTTTCTAAGAAATACGTTTCTTATGAATGCAGTCAAATAATGGAGTAAGCGGTTGGTTATTGTTGCTTCTGAAATGTGTATACGAATTTACATTACCACTTCAATATTAAAAATCACATATATAAATCTAATAATGTTAAAGTTTAGTAATAGAATTTAATCGCGTTACCGCATTTGCATATTCGTACCTACATTACTACTAAAATATTAAAAAGGTTTTAATTTCGAGGAAAAATTCGTGCTACTAATAATGCCATACTAGAAGCTTCGGAATTGACATAAGAAGATAAAATCCGGTCCCTTTTATCCATTTAGGGCAAACAAACTGTTATGTTAGGTCGCCAAGGTAGGCACACAACTTTTGCAATATTTATAATATTCTGTAAGTGGCCCAATTTAGGTATCTTTAAGTTGCGACATGGAGCCAGCGTATCTTTGTCATACCTCGTCGCTTATTCAAATTGCCGTGACGTTTTTTCTTATGAAAATTAATGATAGTTTCTGTTCCTAAATAAACATATTACTAACTATCCGATATCTTTAGTAAAACTTTGTGAGACCTTTAAAATATTGTGACTTACTTACGACAGCTAGTAACACATTTTATTAATTCCTTACTAAATACCTGTGTCATGATATCACACAGGGTTTTTTCACGTACCTACTAACACACAATACTTATTACTTATTTACTTGATAGTAAAGGCCGAGTTAAAAATATTACGATAACATTTCATATTATCGAGAAAAAAAGAGCCCCAAAAAATCCAGATCTTTATTCTAAGTTAATCTTTTACAGAATAATTAGCCACCAAAGACCATTGTGTCGAGGAGAATCATGATTTTAAAATACTAAACGAACTAAATCAAATTTTCATTTCGTTTCTAAATGGCCCTTTGACTGGTTTCTAGCTCACGTGGCCTACATACGCGTACTGATAAGAGAAATAGGCAGATAAAGTGATAACAACCTTACCTACGATGACATTGGGCTCCGACCGACCTTGGGCGACATTTTTTTAAATCTTACTTTTAATTTATGACAGTTACGCTTTTGTATTATGCCTGCTCAAATAGATTACTTGGGCATCTAGGGAATTTAAGGCTCAATGGTTCAGTGAATCAGATGACTAACCGATAAAGAGATATCACTGTCAGGAACCGACATTAGACCGACAACGACACAGTAAGTCTAGCTTGTACCTCGAAGGTAGCTAATGTTTGAACCCGGTAAGGGCAAAGAAATCAATACAACAAAGTCCCCGCCAGTCGCGTCTGTCTGTATGTTCGTAATTATCTGAAATACTACTGAACGGATTTTCACGCGGTTTTCGCCAACAGGTAGATATTTTTTTCACGCGAGGTTTTTATATAAGTATATATACAATATATTCTGGTTTATGTTCGGCTGTTACAGAAAACTCACATAAACCGAAGCGAAGCGGGTCACTAGTGTGTGATAAATACGAATATGTGTTCATGAGTCTTGTTTGATTTTTTTCTATGTATTTTATTTATTCGTATTAGAATGTCAACCATTGTCTAGCGCGCATAGAATTTGCTTAGAGATAAGTTTGGGACTAGGTAATTTTACGTCAAATTATCCACTTAAAAAAGAAACGAAGAAAAGGATTTCTTTGGGCAGTTTCTTAGCACAATAAGATTTTTTTTTTAAGGGAGATCGTCAAGGTAATGTTATGATGACATTCGATAAATATTTCAATGTAAATATAGTGAAGGTTTTCGATATCATATTACTCTATCCGAACTACCTCAGAACTCATAATCTTGTTTCCGTATATTAATCCTACCTTTCAATTTGTTTTTTTGTTTACTTTGTGCTTTGATATTCTTGCAAAAAACCCTATAACTTTGTTTTTTTTTATGACATAGAGAAGGCAAACGAGCACACAGGCCACCTGATGGTAACATGCTCTATAACATCCGTTAAATTAATTCCAATAGGTAAAAATAATACAATTGTAAGTTTTTTTAATATTAATATAAAAATCACGTAAACATTTTTTCGTAGGCAACCTTTTTAGTCGTTTAAACAACCTGTGCAAGCGTCTGTAATAACCAAATAAATAAGAAATCTACTATATTAGTATAATGTGATTTAAATTTGAATTTCAATATGACCTTTTTACAGAAACCTATATCTATGAGTGTGGAGGAGGCGAGGGAAGTTTTATGTTAGTTTGTTTGTTTGTCGTAACAAGTGGAAGAAAGTGGTATCTGCCTAGTCGTACGCACGTACGAGAAAAAGACGTGATTGTATGTATTACTTATGATTAAAAACATAAAGTGGTATTTTTAAGTATTCATAAATCGAGTCAACAATTTATCAGAGGTGACGAAACTGGCGATTGACGCGACATCATTGAAGTGCAGAAGATTTATCGCATATTACCGACATAAAAAAACATGTTGCCACACTTATTGAATAACTGATTTAAATTTGCAAAAACATTGATTCCAAATTATTGTTTATTGACCTCTATAATAATTAGATTCAATTTGCACAATATCACACCTTTAATACATCTATAATAAGTAAAACATAACCTATATAACTTACAACTTTTTTATATTACGATGTTAAGTTATAAATATGTAGGTAAATAGACAAACTTTGCGAAGTTATGTTCATGTTATAAACTAAAAAGGAGGTTAATAATTTTTATTATGTTGTGTCACATTTTAAATTAATTTAAACACGAGCCATAAAAACTCAATAGTCGTAAAGGCCTATATGACAATCTTAAGACGATCTCTGTTAATTATCTTTATCATCTCTGACCGTTTATATTCAATTATTAGTAACTTATATTTATTAAGCATCGCTTATACAGGTATTATAATATTTTGTTACGATTTATACGAAATAATATTACAATAATTTTTATGCAAATATTTCTAACTGGCTTGTTTATTTCTAATCCGATTATAAAAAATACGTGTGGTGCCGTCCGTTTGGTTTTTTAATCATATACTACTTTTAGTGTGAAGCTGCTTTTAAGTTCTTTTTTGTGCGTTATATCTAAGTGCTGGTAATATCAAGGGCTTGTTTTTGGTTGAGTTAATTATCTTAGATAATTAAATTTAGTAAGTCAGCATACCTTTTTTTTTCAAGTATTATTGTCATTTAAGCAGACTTCATTCAAAAAGATAATCATTTTAGTAAGCATATGATTCCTATATATTTGAAATATGTATCCTACTTGATAAGTTGTACAGTATACTATAAGCATCGCATAGTGTAATTTATGAGGGTAACTATATACTATTTTATCGAAACTACTTTCAAGGGACGTATCATTTGGTAGAATTATCATTTCAGTTTTTTTTCTGGTAGTCACAAGTCTAACCTAACTCAACTTACGTAATTAATGTTTAAGATATCCTCAAAAAATCATGGTTTCAGCAGAAATAATACAATCGATGAAGTGAAATTCGATAAAATGATGGGTTACCCATTTATGAATAGGTATTTCTAGGAATTTTTGTTTATTTGTTCTCTAAAAGAATTATAACAAGAGTTGTAAATAAACGTAACCCTAACTTACGTCAATATGCCACTACAACTTATTTGCACTCTCATTATAACAAATACACTAACTCACTAGGTAGTTAGACACAAGAAAATGACAAAGTGGTTCGCAAAATATTGGGCCTCAAGCCATGCCCGCCACTAAATAAAGATAAGAATAGGTAATTTATTGCGAGTAGAGAACGTCGTGTGACAGAACAATTATAAAGTTTTACAATGTTGCTGTAACAATATTTTTTATGCTATCTACTCAAATTTTAACGTAATGTGACATTATAATTTAAGGTCTAGTAGATTCACCCCATATTACCGACGTGTAAAAAAGCCTTCATGTGGTCAATTTACTGAATAAATATTTTTATAATTTTGGAGCTGTAAATAAAGACGACTGAAATAGTATAAGTCATAATTTTGTAAAATCATGATAGATTAAATTATCGACTTATCTGTAATTTTGATGCTTAAATAAGTATTTTTTCTTATTTAAGTACAATGGAATTAATTTTACAAATGTATTGGAATTTAATATTATGTCACGAGGCAAACACAAGGAGACACAAGCGTTCGGAATAAACTTTAGCACAACTTTTTATTTAGTTCATTGTGTTGAAGATAAATGTGACACAGTAATACCTTAGACAAGGGAATAAATTATGTTATATTTCATAACGAGCCCATTTCATGACATTATTCACGTGTTTTTTGTTATTAGAAACATTCTGACAGGTGAAACGGTTTAAAAACGCTAGTCAAAACATTATTAAAATTAATGTTCATTTCATATTAAATATATAATTTTAATTTGTCGAGATTGCTTGAAATTTATATAATAGTTTTAAAGCATATTAAATACAAACGTTCAGGCTTATTTAAAAACAGCAAATATATTTTTCAAAACAAAAACACTTTTCCAAAAATCTCTTTCATTTTTTCGCTAAAAATTACCATAAAGCTGTTTAAAAAAATCAAAAGTATCATTCAGATAACAACCACCTTCTAAAAAGTTTCACTTCACTGAAAAACCTCTCAATCGTTTTGACAGTTCGTCATTTTCGCGCCAATTTTCCGAGTCTCGGTGTGCGGCCGCGCGCGCTCTCGCCCCGATACTGTGCCGTTTGCCACCTTACGATACGCGTGACGCAAAAAGTACGCATCTGGTATCACATGGTCCATTACGGCTGTAGCTTCTGATAGGTTTTACAGGGCCTTCGCCATTTGTATGAGTGGAGTGGTTCAGCACTTATGAGATGGGTATTTTTAATACATCTTTTTTCGTAAGCAAGGTTTTTTTAATTTTAAAAGATCAATTTTACACAGCGAGTCAGCATGTGCACCCAACTTGTCTTCTATGTTTATTATCGTGCCATTTGCTTTGCTGTGCTTTAGTCATTTAAATCGCTACAAATGTTATCTTTTCAAAAGAAAACGGAGGCAATTATTGTGAACTTGTTCAACGACTTCAATTTAAGGAGGAGTACCAATGTCATTTAATATTGTTTGAGGTTTAAAACTGTCAATCTATATGTTCTTAAGGTAGATCTTGTTTTGTAAATATCTATTGTTTGTAGGATCTTAAAAAATACTAAATAATAATTCTCTGAATTATTTAAGAGCTTTGAGACTTTTTCTTTCCCTATCGTAAGTTACCGAGAAGTTCTCATAAGAAATGTTCACAATTTGAGCAGTTTCTCGTCGGTTAAATGACCTGCTAAGTATAATCTATCAAAATTAAAATAAAACTAGAAAAAAAGAATGGCGGTAATCATGAAAATGAAGAGGTCTTTACCCTGCAGTGGGTAGATGTGGTCTAAAACGATGGTGATGAATCATGAATTGAAATATGCAAAACCAAATTCCCTCACCCCGCTCCTGCTTTGACAATTCCCCCATATCCATTACGCAAATAGTTACTTAACCCATTTCGATCATCGGTACATCGATGTCGATGTATGACGCTTTCTAAACAACATAGAGGCTTCTTAAACAGGTAAACGCACGATATCGGCGTGACGGACAGGTGTAATTAGCCTCCTGATAGCTGATAGGGAGCGAGTAAACAACTCTGCCCTTCTCGATTAACGTGCGTCTAGCATAGGCCACTCTTTGTTTGGGTTTAATATTTTATAGGCTGTAAACATGCCCACCTGTTGCATTATTCTCTTAGTCACTCGCCAATCGTTGTTCTTCGTGGACAACTAAATGAAATAACCACCATATTTCTAGTTGACGTAGTACGGCGGCTATCAGTCTAATTTGGCTATCTGCGAGGGGCAAACCCTTCTGACGTTTGCGTTTGCGTGCGTAAGGATTACGTCGCTGCGAAATAAAACCTCAGATATGAGAAAAAAAATAGGACGGCAGCAAAACGAATAAGTATGCATTTTCTAAAATCTAAACAAGAGGACGTTCTTTTGGTTTCAGGCGCTCCCTAATAAATTTTGATGTAAATACGTTTTTTATTCGATTTATAACATAATCGATTAAGGGAATCCAACGAAGTATCGTGCTAGCCCAGCGGAAACGTTAAAGCTAAGTGGGATGGCGAAACAGAAGCCTTAGTTTGATCGATACTAATGCCCACAATTGATATTGATACTGCGGAGTCGGATCGATCGCACGCGTCGCTCACCGACTATCTGATTTAAATGTGATGGACTTATTAAAACACTGGGTTAAACGATACAGTAACTTTCTATATCATGTTACAATAATTCGATTTGAATCCATTATTGAGGATTGGGAAGCTAAAATTTTCCATACAAAATGCTATAATATTTCTCTTCTCATAAACCTAGTCTGATTTTACGATTTTTGATCATGTTGTAGATACACTCAGGAGCAAAAATACCGGGTCAGAGTGCGTTTTTCATACAAACGAGACTATTTCGAAACCTTGGTTCCTCGCCAGGGGTTGTTTTGAGTGAGCTTTAATGGTGGATACTCCGAGGTTCAATAGAGGGGGTCAAACGTTGTTAAGATACCTAACTGATCGCACAACCAGTTAACACCACAGCGGGAGAGTTTAGGTCAGCATTTAGTTTTCCTTACATTTTATTGCCATTTAAGATGTTTTTCTGAACATGCACAATTCCGGCGTTAACCGCAGATTCATTCAGTTGGGTATCCTAGGCACTCTGGAAGTCCTGTATCGATGCTCGCGGTATTCATCATCAGAATTCACTAAAAGCATTCCCTGGCGAGGAACCAAGGCTTCGAAATAGCCTCTTTAGTATGATAAACGCACTCTGACCCGTTTTATTTGCTTCTGAGTGTATTACAAAAAACCAAGTCTGTAAGTTTTTTTTTGCCAAGAACGGAACGGAACTAAAACACATTCAAATATCGTGGAAATCGGACTTGATTAGGGGCCAGAAACGTTATCGCCTGAAACTAAATTAGTTTCGTTCACAATCCTCTTACTTGTGTTTGTGATAAAGAGTATTGTATTGAAATGTTTTGTGTTATACCTAATACAATCAATCACTATCTTAGATTGCTTTTAACTACGTCTAATAAATTATGGCTTGTAGAAGGCAAACGAGCACACAGGCCACCTGATGGTAAGTGGAAACTGAGACCCATAGACATTATTAAATAGACCGATTTTTAAATGAAACTTATGTTTTTTCTTGAAGGATCTATAAATAAAGCACCATTATCGATAGAACCTCGTTGACCGATCAAGATTGCCTAAATCACAGAAACCGTGACCTTGGAAACAAATTGGAATTCCAAACGACAAAATTATAACAAAACATTACATCATTTCGAGCCTACCAATGTCCTTATAAACTTCTCAGTAACAGAAATGTGAACAAGAGGTGTAAATAAAATTTTAGTTTTAGCAAAAACGTCCGATACGACTTATGATTCGCAAACAAAACTATGTATTAATTAGGCACTTAGGTTGTTTTTTAGATGAGCTTGAGAGATGAGATTATACAAACGCAGTTTTAAGCTACATAGTTGATGGCGGCAAGTCTGGAATTTGCGTGTACCTGTATATTAGCAAAACACATTATGCAATGCTAAACTAACGGTTGATAAGATTGTTTGTCGAGTGCATTCCGCGGCCGATGGGATAATACGCGTCACGCCTGAATGGTGTAAGAATTAAACTGTTGTTTAAGAACATATTATTATTTGTTATTACCTCTTATTTTAGAAAATGTGGAGTAATTTTTAATCTTTTCTTGTTACTGCCAGCTATTTTGACTGATTAATATGTACTGACATGCACTTTTTAATGGGACTCTAGACCTAAGGCTCCGCTGTTCGTCCGTCTGTCCATCCGTCTATTATGTTTGAAGTTAGTTATCTCTTCCCTTTCTGCCAATTTAGTCTCGAATGAAAAGTGAAAAGGCAAGGAAACACCTTAATTTCGAACTTCTATTTTCAAAGTAGGGCCTATATATCTTTATTTTAAACCAGCTCTCTATTTGTCGTTATTATGAGGCAAGTTTCAAAAATAGGACAACTACAATAAACACTGAGGTTACTTTGCCTCTCGCAGAGTTGCTCTAAAAACTGCACGACATTTATCTAAAATGATTGCCCTATAAACCCAGCTATAAACATACCTATCTATTTACCTAAAACACGTACGTTTTCGTGACAATGGTTATGGGATGAGCCATTACGGTAAGTGGTTTTAGTGATTACATTCTATTACCTATAAATTGAACTGATGGAATTTGGATATTAACTTACTAAATAACAGGACAGGATGGACAGGTTTTTGCTAAGTGAGTAAGTTACTGTACGTACGTAAGTATACATCATTATTTAGAGCCTTAATATTTTATTAGTGAACTATGCAATGTTTTCTTTCTAGCTACAGATAATTTATAACTGATTACCGGATGTTTGAGACAGATTATCAACTATGTGGACAAACGGAAAATACTAACTTTTTTAATGACTCACCCTTAAATCTTCTCTGTAATAAAACCTTCAATCTTGTTTGTCTAGTTAGGCTTAAATGTTGTTAAAAAAATTATCCAAGGAACTTTACACAGGGAGTTCACTTTTTCAACTAAACACAGTGTCGTGTTTATTTAAGGTTTAAAAAAATGACGGGATATATTTGGTCACTGGTTATTTTGATGTGTGTATATCACAAATAGATACACAGATTTATGTTTCCAAAAAAATATTTTTAATACAGATTTAATAATAAAGTAGACATGGAACCTCAGGAAGGCGGCGATCAGGGGACGATCTCTCACATTGACCTAGTCCCAAACTAGGCTCTAGGGTTATATACTACTATAAACTTATTTATATAGAAAAAACATACTTAAAAACAAAGAAAACATCAAAGGCTAAGGGACAAATACTCGCGCTGATTACACAAATATCTGCCCTTACTGGGATTTGTTCTCGGGACCCCTGGCTTTGTAAGCAGGGTCACTTAAAAAAGGCTATCGTGTCGACACAAAAAAAATCCTGGCGTTGCTTCTACTATCATTTAACATATAAAGTATACTTATCAAATGTCCCGTTCTCCAAATACCTTCTCTTTGCCAATGCAAACTCCTTGGGCTCGCGGACTAGATTTGGTCATGGCCTGAGCCACCCATATCAAGGTGTGATGTCTTAATACTGTACAATGGCGCTTATTGAAACCAAAACCGTGTGCGATGGCTCAAGCCGAGATTTCCCGTAAAAGGTTGCCACTGTCAGTTCCTCTCATAAATCATCCACTGTCAACGTAATTTAAACGTCGGTACAAGCAGTGGCAAGTTTTGCTGGAAGTGGCTTTCATTAAAAAAATCCGTGATAGTTTAGAGTAAGTACTGAAATCAATTGTATGCAATTAGACTTTTTTTATTTCTTCAGTCAGCGGACTGGTAGATACTTCCTGACTTTCAAAGCACATCGCATGTTTATATTACGTTCTTATTGTTAAAAATACTTTTTTAAAGTGTTTGGCCGAAACGTTCAATGTTTAAATTCTTAAATAGGTTAAATATAAAAAATGATAGGTGCCTACTGTCGTCAAAAACTAGATTTTACCTAGAATTAGGAATTTCAAATTAGTGTTTCATATTTTTTGCAAACGTAACAATGATAAGTAATAGGGATAGCGAGCAGATGATTATTTTATCTTAGACTAGCGCCCGTTTTCTCGCGATTTCTTGTAAATAGATCTCATACCTACGACAAACATATAAAAGGGCCCATGAGTAATTTAGTCCCGTGACTTGGCCACTTTCCATGGAACGCTCGAATGGCCGCGATAAATCCCGTCACTACCGCATCCAGTGAGCTATCCATATCAGTATCGGCCCTATACGGCAGCGCAATGAACTCAGACCTTGGTCGAAAATAGCCTAACGAATTTAACCAAATTTACACGTGACGTCGAACGAAATTTGTTTAGAGCTTATCTCACTTCGACTTCCTGCGCACAATGCCTCATTTTTCTCCGGACAGAAGATAGGAAAATTATCTTTTCACATTCCGTTCGAATGGAATGCTGCGAGCAAATGTGAAAACGTAAACAGAAATCAGCTGTGCGTTTGGCGCTAAGTTATGCTTTTCAAAGACTCGTATTTTTGCTTCAAATGTTGCAAGAGGATCATTATAGTGCTCAGTTTAGGTTCTGTTTAGGGTTATTCACCAAAAATGATCCGTTTTGTTATTGTGAAGTATTTCAGTTATAACAAATGTACCGTAAATTGGAAGTATTACGATGATATTATTACTCCTCTCTTTGTTTATTTGCCTCCAAACTTCGTGTTAGCTTCTTTTTTAACGAGTTCATGTAAACAATCAACATTATATAAACCTTGCACATAAACAATCACAACCGTTGCCGCATCTGTAGCTTTGTTCGCAGAACATGTTTTTCGGAGAAGAAAGATGCCTTTTATTTTATTCTTCTACAGCGTGTTATTTTTTGTTGTGAAGTTAATAATAATTGTGACTGTTACAATTGGAATTTCAACATAATTAATTATTGATTATTACTTCATGGTTCACTGCTTGATTAAAAATAAACAGTGATGTCGATCTGTACAATTTGACTAGTGAGTAATGCACAACGCATTTCGCCTGTATGGCGGGTGAGTCAGAATGGTGTTATGGAGAAATTACGCGTGATAGCTTTAGATCTGACGCCTTTGGAATACTACTCGTATTAGCTTGTATTTAAGGCGTGTTTTTTACCTTAAGAGGCTTCTTTCACAGCCAAGCTGTCGACGTCGTATTTTATAAGATATGCTGAATATTAAAATAATTTGAGCGGAATTCTCAAAAGTGTTTTTCAGCTACGATGAATTCCGTGACAGCCGTATTTCGTAATTTCAATTATTATACTCATATGCGAGGTATTTAAAAATAGGCGATTAGTTATTTAAGTTCCTGAACGGCGTCGCTAGGTGTGTAATACGTGTTTATATGAGCTGAAAACACTGTAGTGTATCCAATCTTTATAATGCAATCTTTTGTACGAGTTCAAATACGTAAGGTCATATATATTTAAATAAATATACCTTGCCGAGTCGTAAGGTGTAATCTCTGGAACTACTGAACCGATTTGAATAATTCACCAATAGAAAGTATTTGTGAGTGTCATATTCATATTAACCCAAAAAAAATGGCCAACGAAGTGGGCCGGGGAACAGCTAAATTATAATAACGATTTTAAAAAAATATCCAAAAGCGAACTTATCCCTGGGATCTTTTCTCTCACGATGTTATTTTTAGTTGTATGATTAGAAAAATAAATAATAATGTTGTTTTAAATATTCCAAACTCTATATAAGTAAATTTATCGCTGTACCCATAGTACAAGCTTAGAGTTCAGTTTCGGACTATAGGTAAATACAGTTTTTTTTAAATAATATCTTCAGATACTTATATTATTTCGACCTTAATTTATAATTTCAGTTATACCATGAATGACCTTACCTACGTTTAACTATAATAAACTAGGGATAACGGAAACAAAAGCATAAATCTATTTTCAACTAATTACTGTCCATAAGTCATGAAACCGCGAACTGAAGGGGCAAGTAATATTAACACGTAGGGTAGGGGCACCAAAAGATGAACGACACCCAAAAGCTGAACACTCGATCGAAATAATCACATAACTAAATCGTGACAAATATTACATAGTTCGGAATTTATTTTTCTTAAACAGCAACTCTTTGCGTACACCTCCATTAAATCTTAACATAGTATTATATTCTTTTTGGCCGTGATCGGTCGTCGTTCTGGACCTTCCCGACGAAAACGTCGATAGTATGGGAAAATAGATAAGGACAGTGCTCTCCAAATTTAAGCTTTTAATTACGTATAAAATTCAATAATTGTCAGTCTTAGAAGGATTTGCTTGGTATGTATTCTTGATTAATCACTCTTTTATTGGAGTTATACGATATTTCATTTTTCTTGTTAGTTAACGAGAAATATGCCGTTCAAGTAATGGTTTCAAAAATGTATACCTAAGCCAATACTTGAACGGTGTTCAGCTACTAGGCAAGGCGTACTTTTTTTAAAGCTTCTTAATAAATCGTACTGAAATGACAGATGGAAAATTTAGAACTTAAAATGATCGTTAGATGCTCTTGTATCTTTAAACCAAAAGATGAACATAGCTTTTGATGTCTAATCCAATGATTTTGGAGTTTTAAATACTATGAAAACTATCACTGTTCAATAAAAAATGTGTGCCTAATACTTGAACGAATTAAATTTACTAGTTCATGTTTTGGATTCTATTCCAATATGTGAACACCTAATTGATTTTGTTTGTTCATTTCATAAATTTTGTGTCCTAAAATTGAACTAAGTAAATTCAGTCGTTCAACTTTTAGGCATAGTTTTATAATATGAACACTAGTAGGTAGTAGTATACTAGTAGTATTTATGGAAATGTTTACTAATATTATAAATGTTAAAGTAACACTTTTTGTCGGTTTATGTGTTTTAAAAAAAAAAGTAACTAAGTAGTTTTGCTAATGATTATTGATAAAAAATACTAATTCGTTGTTTTTATGACACAAATAACCATAAAAAATAGGAACCTTATGTACGTAAAAAATATTAAATAAATGTAAACAGTTAAAAAATAAAGAATATTTCGTTAACTCGCATTTTATTGCTAAAAGTGAATAGAATTAAAATGACATAGGTATTTTATTATGTTAGTTCAACTTTTGGGCCCAAACCGTTCAGAATTAGGGCACGCTGTTCATCTTTTGGGCAAATCGGTACATTTTTGGTTTCAATGATTTTTAGAAAAATACGGAGATATAATAACAGGCTTTATAATAGTCATTTTCAATCTAGACCATATACTGTACCATATAAAAAAAAAAAATAGGGTGAAATTTTTACTTTCACTGAATATAAACTGTCTAAAGTTGGTGTAGTCGCTTAATCGTTCATCTTTTGGTGCTCTTACCCTACCATGACTAACGCTGGTTACGTCAAAAATAATAATAGACCCCATTTATCTTGGCTTCAAATAATTTATTGAAGTAATTATGTGATTAGCATCCAGCAGGAATGTTAAGTAACACCGCATGCGTTAGCGCAGGGTGGGGAGACAGAGTTCGCGACTCGGTATTTGTACTAGCGGGACCTAGTACACCGTAATAGGTAATTTTAAAATAATTTGCAGTTCTGATAAAATGCTTGGGATGCTATACAGGATGTCCCATGAGTCAATGTACACAATGTAATGTACAAACGCAACAATAACTCCCGTAGAATAATTCAACAAATAGTTTTAAGATTGATTTAAGCGAAGCCAAATCGAGTAAGTATAAATAAAAAATATGTCACTTCTGCCAGCTTTAACCCAATGTAAAATCGATATTAGGCATCATATTTTGTGTTAAAAAACATGTAAGTACTATTTTGTTGTGTAGCATTACTCGTTATTCCTAATAAATACTCCTACGAGTACACGTAATAAAATACGTTCCTCCTCTGCCCTATGATTCAGTAGATCATCTTGCGTCGATTTACTCGGTCAATGCGCAAACTCTTGGCGCCAATGTAGCTAGATCATTGGAACTGTAGGCAGGTCGATATTAAACGAGTCATCTGTACGATAATACTTAGTCACTTGTAAAGAAAACTTAGTCATCTGCGTTTTGTTGCCACGGCTATTATGTACTTAAGGGTTAGAGCAATTGTTATGCAATATTACAGGTGACTTTGTAAGAGTAAATATCAGGAGACGAGAGATTACTAGTACTATGGGTACGACAGTACAATATACTTACATTATTATACAAGTAAACATTTGATAAATAAAGAGCATCCATGACCATGACTCCCGGCTCTGAACAGACTACAACACGCTATATCTAAAATTAAAATTATAATTGAATGAAATTAACGACATTGAACGTGAACAGGGTGATGTTAAAATTTCGACCCAATTAAATTTTCACACGCAAACAAATGCCCAAAATAGTTATTTTAAATTAAACCACGAGATCACCTATGCTAAGTAATTAATGTTCAAGATATCCTAAAAACATCATGGTTTCAGCAGAAAATTGCGTGCTACGAAATGATATTCGATTAAATAAATAATATAATCGATAGAGTGAAATTCTATAGAATTACGGGTTACCATGCAAGCCACGTTGGAGAAACTACATATAAAAATCAAAAGATGTTTATAATTGCACACCTTTCAAGTGAAGCTGATGAGTGTATCGTTATCTAATCGCTGCACGTCTCCGTTGAGCAAATAATAGAAGTGTCACCAAAACAATAAGGACAGTGGCCTGGAAATCTACACGGCATCGTTCAAAGCGTGGCTGAAGGTATTTATAGAAGAGCTGATTACGTTTTACATGGATGAATGTATTTACTATGCTGTTCAGAGCTTTGTTTTCGCGTAAAAGTAGAATTGTACTTTTCCTTGTATTGTGTCTGTGATGCTTAACCCTTTTCATGGCTCAAAAGTCGTGGACTCAGCAAAAAAAAAGGTGTATATTATGTATTATTTAATACACACCGTCTTATAAAGGGTAGTATTTTACACCTCTAGTAAATCAAAAAATAATGGGTTTGCTCTTGAATAACTCTTGCCTTTGGAGGACAAAGATTTTGTTTGACGATGAAGTGAATTCAATATCAGGGGACAATCTAACACAGATTGTTAACCGAGTCCCAAACTTAGCTCTTTTTTTAGTTCTAGGCCTGCACTATTGACTAAAGATACAAATTTACGCAATTCATAATTAAACAGGTACACAGAAATTTATCAAAACTCAGATACAAAACGCTCGCAGTCTTCATCGTACAACGGATTGACGGGGGCAAAAATGTACCAGTGCTAGTGATGCATTAAATGTCGACTAAGTTTATCGACATCAATAAAAAGCAATTTTTAATCTTCATTATCCAAGTAATGGCCAAGTTTTAATACCTTTTAATTATGTGCAAGTCTCTTTTATATATACTTATCGCAACTATAAACAATCGGTATCTGAGATTGACTCTGGACTTGAGTCACTTTTGACAACCGTTCAAATAACATTGAATAACAAAGTCATTCATTACAAAAATGTTCTTTAGCATTCCGACGAATTGAGAACCTTTTCGTTTTTAAGTCGGTTACTAATGCCTAGAAAGAATATAGATCGTTTATCTTCATGAATAGCTGATCATTCAGATATATGTAGAAGATAAAGGTAGACAAATTTTTGCAAGAAATGTATGATCCATATTATGTCACGAAAAAAGTTGTCGATAAACTTAGTCGATATTTAATCAATCACTAGCACTGGTACTTTTTTGCCCCTATCAATCCGGTGTATGCTCATCATAATGCCCTAACCCGAATCCATCGGAAATCTGAACTGAACCAGGACCCGGGACCACCAGCTTTATCTTTATTGTTAGAAATCCTACTACCACACTGTTAACATTGCATTTTATGAAAACTAGGACAGCTGGATAGGACCTCGTGCAGGCGTACCTACTTGAGCATGTACGAGTAGTCTTACGATCATATATTTCAGGATATTGCCTAAATGTTTTTTGGAGGGATGGATCTATTGGATGCAAACAATTACGAGTATTAAAAGTAAATTTCATCAAAAAAAAAATAGAGCTTGTGAATTTGGTGTAACATCTTTAATGCAATATTATAATCGTGATGGAGAGCTTCTCAAATTATTTCAAAGGTAGACGTAAAAAATATCGATAAGTTAGATGCTATTTTCTATTGCGAAACAACTATTATAAAGCGATTGAACTTGAATTTTGAAAATTAAATGTAGCGAAACGGTTGATGTCTTCAAAATTATAATAGTTAACTTGTCTTGAACAACATTATGCTTTATTTTAAACAATTTGTCGTTACGCGAACACCTCTCGTTTCAACCTTTTCACTAACGTTCATACACTCTTTAATTTTGAATTAATAAAGTGTATTGGAGGCTGTCGGCGTGAACCCTAGACATAATCAGAGTTAGCAGTGCGTGTGCTGAAGGTAAGGTTGACAGTTGATCTAGGGAAGCTGAGGAATACCACCGACGGTGCATCACTGCGGACGCCAAAGATTCTGTACCCAACAGATCCGGAATCACCAGGTCAGACCTCCACTAACTTCCATTTTTGCTAACTATTTGTCATATAAAATACACACAATATTTCTGGGTTACACCGTCTAAATTTATTGCACCCCTTTCCCTTTTCTCGTAATCCATACAGTCCATTATTTTCTTTTATCGCACAATTTATAAAAACCACTATGATTGACATAAAATTAATAACGCCGAACTAACGACGTCACGCGGCTACTATACCTACATTTCCCGCTCTACTGATTTTTTTCCAATAGTTACTACATCGTAATACTTCAGTGGGTCAGGTTAGGTTCATTTTCATATCATGCCCGGAGGGCAAATGAACGCAGAAATATTAGAGTTTTGCATTGGGAAATACTGATAAAAGAATCTATTGTTAATTTTGGCGATTAAAATAAACGAGAATAACTAGAGTCTTTTGGATAAACAATTAATCTCTAAGATCCTTTCGAGCCATGAGTGAGGCACCGAGTATCACTCGCCTTCTTGTAGTCAATCCAAGCAGCCGAAAGGGCCACCTTGTTTCACCTAACTTGCTGGCAAATGGTATGAGGAGGAGCTCCTTAGTACCGCAGGACCTAACCTTACATCAATTTTGAGCACAGCCCAAAACATTGTTTGCAACAATATGTGTATTTAACTTTGTGCTCAAAATGGATGTAAGGAGCTTGTAGATGGTAGGTAAGTAATGGGTTGGTAGTTTTTGGATCCGAGGTACCACCTGACTTGTGGAGCAGGAAGGTGACACCAGTTGTTAACAAAGGTGGCAAGGAATCGATCTCAAGAGCATTTTGGAGTTGCGCTGCTAAACACTCATGTGAGGCTTTGAACCATTTAATCCAGAAGTTGTGCAATCCGTTATTATTATTAATGCGATATTATATTGTGATGGAAGTTCTTCTCAAGTTATTTTAAAAAAATAACCAAATTTCTATATTATAGCGTAAATATACAATAATAAGCCACATGAAGATGATTTTTTGCATTACACACACAATCTGCTAAATGCATAGATTTAATCGATCACATTTGAGAATTTCTCTCAAGTTCACTTCAACAATCAAGAAAAAACCAAAAACTATGACCATGCCAGTTTAGCTTTTGTGAGAGGCGAGTTGGACTCAGGAAGCGGACATCTTTCAGAGACTAATTCCAGGACCGACCTTCATTAGTTAGAGAGGCATTTTAAGAAGACATTTTAAATTAACCCAAACAGAATCTTTTGTATACAATTATTTGTACTAGTGTCGAAAAGCAGTAGCATTAGTAAATGCTCTAGTAGCGCTGCAAGCAGAATAACGTCCCAGTTAAAATCATTATAGTATTTACGGGTACAGCCGCGGGCGTCAGCACTGCCGTACCGATGTGCTGAGTATTTATGATTACTGGTAACTAGTTTAAATTTCTGGTTCTTGCTGGTGATACCGAAAGGATCATAAAAGCTGTTATGACTCTTAGAGGAAAACAAAGAAGAATTAAGAGTTTGAAATGATATCTGGGTCGGCGATATACCTTGTTATGACAAACATGCTGTTTCTATAATACGTAAGTAACAAATTGAAAATTGTGAATGCCGGTGATATTTTTACTACAGTAAAATGATAATTAAAGAGGTTATGGAAAATTAAGACTTTTTTAATGCTTGTCAGTTTATTTTTAGAAATTTTCATTACGTCCGTTGAAGTATAGAAACTAAAAAGATTAACTCTGTAATTACTTCCTTTTAGCAAACCTTCATAAAATTATTTGGGCTGTAAAAACCATTATCGTCTTTGACCTGTTATCGTATTGTCGACGTTTAGCTCTTATTTACTTGACAGTAATGGCGCCGAGATAAAAACAATACCATGACAGGTCAAAGGAAATATGGTTTTAAAGCGTCAAGAATAAACGCTCTGAATGGAAAAAAATCTCTGTACATTGAGAAGCAAAACCGGTGCTCCACAGGTGACCCGCCTAATATTCGGCAGAGATGACTCACTTTTGCGACCAGCGCATTAGGTAAACAATGTTTTATATCATCATGATTTATGATGGGTCGAAGTGGAGCACTATACCCGTCATGATGATATAAATCATTTTATACCTAGTAGGTTCGAATCACGTGACCGAAGCCTTTATCTTTCGCTTTTTGACAGTTAGCATTATTTTCTGGAGCCCATTGACGCGCAGAATCTGTCACGTTCAATAATTAAAGTAGCCACAATTTTATAACAACAAATAGGAATGTTCATGTGTTTTTGCAAGGAAACCCTGTGGACCTTAATTATCACCCAACCAGGATACCCCGGGGCGCGGCCACGCCAGTCACGCCGTGATAACATCTTAACTCACACCTCAGAAGAACTGACAGCTCCTGGCGTATCTTACGCTAATAACATGCAATTATGGAGATTTTCATGTAGCTCTGTAAATATGCACCACTGTTTACCAACACGATTACAAAATGGTTACATAATTTAATTTAGAAGTTTTTTTGCCTTCTATTACAGTAATTACTGTAAAAAAATTGATTTAAAATTCAGTACAGTAATAGAGCTTTTTTAACTTTTATTTTTGCAGTGGGATACTGAACCAAATTTCAAAGGTCACTTAGTCGTGTGAATCTGTGTCAGATTGCGTATGCATGCGGTACCTACTTAAAAATGCATTTTTAACGAGACCTTTTATTTTGTAACTACCCATAATTATTATTTTTAAGTTCATTAACGATATAACAAACATTAAGAACGCAAATGTAACTACGTACCTAGATAGGTAAATATTCAGATGTTTTTTTTTTTCTGTTTGGTTTAGGTTTCGGTTACGCTATCATAAAAACAGCCATTCTCAATTTTTTTTCCTCAATGTTAAACTTATTTTTTATAAACAAGTGAATTTACTCGCCTCGGAGTTTGCATTATAAAATCGATCATGATCATGTTTTGAAATTTAAAATAATGGTACACAAAAGACAGCATTACAAGAAACAATATTAGCTGTCCGAGGTGATAATGTTGAAGTTTGAAGGCTGGAGTGATTGATTGCCGAAGTTGAATATATGGCTAAACGGCTGTCAATACTTTTTGCACTAGACGTTTAACTATGAGCCAAGCCTTTCAAAGATGGACGTAAAAAATATCGAACAAGTTAGATGCTATTTTTATAACGCGAATCAACTGCTTTAAAGCAATTGTTGGACCATACAAGTAAGAAACCTCAATATAAACTTAAATTTTACATATTATGAAATGTTACGTTACGTGTGTGTTACGTGTTGTGATATTTTATGTTATGTTATGTTAAACGGTTGATGTCTTCAAAATTATAATTTTGTCTCTGCGCGATTTTCACTTCGCTTTGTCTTGAACACCATTTTGCTTTATTTTTAACAAGTTGTCGATAATAACTGTTATTACATAGATTATAGAAAATTAGGTCTTAATACATTTCATTGTTTTTATTACAGTTTTATCGCCTTTGCGGGCGATAATGTCGCTGTTCACACCTTAATAACAGGCTTGCGGGTCGGTTTAGTGCTAGCGCTTATGCTCTTAATTTAAAGGCATGGCTCTGGAGTTAAACTTCCAGATAAACCACTATTTTAATGTAAATTCGTTAAAGCGGTATAAAATTCTGAAATATACCTGAGCGAAAAACCAAAAACTTGTTCCAAAAATATATCATGACCCTTTCTTAGTGTCGCCCTAGTCGGGTGAAAACAGAAGTTCTGTTTGAAATTGAGAATATCTCCAAGATGCGACTTGGACATTTATCGAGTTAAACCCATAAACAATGACAAATTGCCTACGTAATATTGGTAAGGACGCGGGTTCATAACTGTCATGTCATCGCCTTTTACAGCACCTGTCGCGTTGACATTTATTACAGCAAATCTAACATGCGGTTTTGTTGCTTCATACACATTGTATTCAAAAATCATCTCTTTTGATTGCAAAAGATTAATGTTATTTTGCATAATGTGAACCTTCGTCCGTTAAACCTACAAATTATTCAGCTACATTTACAATAATATAATTGCCAAGTAACGCATGTGGCTAATGTAACTCGGTATTTCAAACATAATGCAAACAACACGTTAAGCACTTAAGAATTTTCTGTTATTCGCCAGTTTACTGCCAGCGGCGTGTGTGAGGTTAGATAAAAACGCAAAACTGCGAATCTACAGTATGCCAATAGTGAAATTGCTTTTGCTTGTGGAATTTGACCGATAACATTTTGACTGTTTGACGTCAATGTTGTTTGAATTATACGTAATTCTATCATGTGTAGATACCATCGTTTACACATCTTGTCTTTTTATTGATAATGGTCTTCAAAATAATTTTTAACATATTTCCTTTTCAGTCCCTTAGGTACTTGAAAAATGCGTTAATAATACTCCATTGAATTTTATTAAACAAGCGAACGCCCCATCTAAGTACCTTCTGTTACTTGATGTACTGTGGCAAAGGCTTGGAATGGTGGAAAATTGGAGTTGCTGCAATTTACCAATTAGTCACTCTGATCGGACAATCACGCTTCACGCTCGTGCCCTTTGCAACCATTATTCTGTTTAGCATTGATCCTTCGTGTTCTTATTGTTCTGCCAGGTTAATTTAATTATTTTTTCGTTCTGCTTGGACGCTTTTAACACTTGCAATTCCTCAGGTGTTGTGGGTGTTCCAGGATTATGGATCACCATAGCCCTGGAACACACACAACACTTACCTTATTTACCATCAGAACAAAAAACATTATTTATTTAGTGGTAACAATAGTTCATCGATGGTGCAAGCTAAGACAAAATTATATCATAGGTTTTACGTACTAGTTAAAATGCATTTAAGGAACCAAAAAGGCGATCAGCTAAACATTATCAGCTACTAAAAGGCTCAGCGCAGATTTCATAAATTAGCTCCTCTTTTGCATAATAATATGACTTCTATACATAAGGTCAGATACAAATCCCCTTATCATGACTATTATCATGCTGGAGACATTACAAATTATAAAGAAACTATCAGAGACGTATTGTATATATACCCATTATTTTCATTCCGTTTGTCGGTGGAGCTGCAGTAATTTAGCGGCGGTAATTTATGAAAATAGTTTGATATAGGAAACACAGATGAATTTTCTTCTTTAGCATACAGATGAGTTGTATAATTGTATACGTAAACAAATAGTTCGCTTTAGACAGCCGTAACAGGCTACTTTAATTGGCCTGTCAAAATGTTCAGTATTTTGATATAAAATCGCACTTAATGTTTATCTTTTAGAATTAACAGGCGTTATCTAGGCTTTGGAGGAGTTATTTCGTTATAAATCCTGGTTTAATAGCTTAATCATTTGTCTGACGTGGACGTCAGGTTAATGCCACGGTTTCCCTAGTTATCTTGTTATTGGGTATTTGTTTTATGGAGAGAGCATTTGATGCAGAAGTAAACTTTCCAATATAACGGTTCGAAACTCGACTTCATATTTGATATATTTTTACGATGACTTATTTTTCCCTTGTTGATTTCAAATTCGCGTGTATTTGATGAAGTTAATCTGAAACCATTGGTTTAGTATAAACTATAACAACGGGTTAATATTTAATACCGAACTGATTGGTTTTTTTATTTATTTATTGCATTTTGCACAAAAGAAACTTACTTCTAAGTACAAGCCTGTTAGGGTATTGCAACGCGTAACTCGAACAATATAACATTTCTCTGTTATAAAATAACAATCATTTTAATATTGTTACATACAAGATAACTAATATAAAAGGACTCGTAATTTTGTAGTCTGTGAACACTACATATGTGATGATATCACTCAAAACAACATTAGGTAGGTATGCTTATTATTAAATCTATAATATGTAATATGTATATATACGTATTTATTTAAGAGCTTGACTATGATATTGCATTATTTGATTTATAACTTATTTTAATCTGAAGGTCATAAATTCGTCAACAGAGTTGTAACAATTTTTGTATGAGGAAATGTAGTTTTTTATAAATAGATGGGATTTTTTTTCAATTTTTATTTTATCAGGTATTTTGTTATATATAATTATGGACCGGTAGAATGGGCTATTCTTATAAATACTAAGTTTGGTTCCGGTAGGGCCAGTTTATAATTGCGACGTGTGCTTTTAATGAAAGTGTAAAGATGTATATGTTTCCTAACTAATGTTACTGTTTCTAGTATGTATACGCTGGGTCGGCAGCTATTTCTTTGAAACACTTCTTTTGCATTACTAAAAAGTGCTGTGCATCTGTGCTCTCGCCCCACATTAGCACTCCGTACCTGAACCAGGAACATGCGTAGGCGTAATATGTCATTTAAGTATTACACACCAATCCGCAGATTAAGAAGTATTTACTTACGTATTTGTTTAAAGCCTCGACACTCAGTAAATATACTAGAGAAAAGCAAGCAGAACTAGTATCAACAACTGTACAAGCTTGACAAATGCTTGTCTACTCAGGATTGATTGCATCGACACTATCGCAACTGCTCTAAAATACCGGATACAATTTAAGTCGCCAGTCCTTTCAATTATGCACGAAGCGACTTCAAGCCACTTTTATCTGGCAGGTTGGCGATCAGGGAAATTATACGGTCGGCAACACGATTTCTAAGTACAACTACTAATTGGGACTCAGCGCATTACTTTCACGAGGAAGTTTGTTTACAATATTATGGAAAAACTACATTTGCCGGGAATACTGGCAGTCGAAAAAGGCGCGGAGATAATTGCACTTAAGAGTTTTCAATTAAATACGT
This sequence comes from Acleris sparsana, assembly GCA_923062465.1. Lineage (NCBI taxonomy): Eukaryota > Metazoa > Arthropoda > Insecta > Lepidoptera > Tortricidae > Acleris > Acleris sparsana. The sequence goes on from OV281300.1 coordinate 10,124,302, forward strand.
CCTAAGCCAGACGACATAGTGAATTGTACCAAGACATAGAGCGAGTCACTCATTACAATCATATTAGTGAGACCGTCTACTCTCATTTCTTGCGCTAATAGTTAGAAATGAGCTGTTTCTGATGTGAGGCCCTGCCATCGAGTTCGCTTAAGCTCCTGAGGTCCTCCTTGTACTAATATTTGTACAAAATACGGCCATGAGAATAAATATCTATTGTGAAGAAAGTAAAGTCTTATTTCTTTTGTTTTTATGACTAATGATCAAATTAGAAAATTGACTTTATGTCATTCGTAATACATTCATATTCCATTGAGAAACATCGGTGTATGGTGGGCTGTAGGAGGTGCATTTTTTCTCTGGACCTTCTATGGTTGCGTCTATCACGTGACAAAATGTGGATAAAGCATCCGTCACTCTCGTACTTCGTGTACGTGTTATAAAAAGACGGATGTTTTATGCACATTATGTCACGCGACAAACGCAGCCATATTAGGCCCCCCTGGTCTGGCATTTCATCTAACTTTTGGCTGGCATTTCAAGCCCTGAGAACATTATGTAATGCCGACATCTTAACTGTCCCCGGAGATGGCAATTTCAATTCCTTGAAACGATTAACGTTTTGTCGGAGCGTGTTTCTCATATTTTGCATGTGTGGGAGCAATTACCATGTTTATTTATTTATTTAATATTTATTGCACACAAGAATAAACTTAACATACAAAAGGCGAACTTAATGCCGTAAGAAAATAGTGCTTATCTGCATGTTTACATAAAAACAATACAGATAACGCAATCACAAAATCAAGATGGTGTCAATTCTACCTGCAAAGGAATTCGCGGACTTTAATTTTAAAGGCAAACCTTGTTTAGAGCTTGTTTGATTTTATTTACGCGAAACATTATTAATATTAGAAAGTCCACTATGCACTTACTCCGCGACACTTTTGCGAATCAGAGGTGACCTTTTTAAATCCTAAACAATAGCCACAGCTATATAAAACTAGTCTGCAACGAAACAGAAAGATATACAGAAGTATTTACTTTGTAATTGCCAGCAGCTTTGCAAATACGAAATTATGTCAGTAGCAAAATATGTAATTAAATAGAGAAGGTGATGACAGCATTATAAAATAAACATGGGTCTTGTTTAATTGAAATAAGGATCATTATGAAGAAGCAGAGCATTTAAGTCAGTCACCGATATGCATGAACACATTGTTTGTTTTTTGCATTCTTGCGCATTTCATATAATTTGTGCACATACAAAATAATGTTTAATATTTTCAAAATAGATTGATGTATTTTTGTAAATTTAGAGTTTAAGCTTCAGCAAAATTTACAACTTTTGCATAGAGTATCGTTCTCACCTTTTTAACCGCTTCAAAAAAAGGAGGACCTCGGTTCGTAGGAATCTTTAAAACAAGGTATGTTATCCAAATACTCAAAAGCGGCTAGATCAATTTGAAAATAATATTTTTTTGGTGATTTTATTTTTATCAGGTACGGATTTGATGGTGGGAACCTAGAGTAATCACGGGAACTCTTCAAATATTTTAGGCACATCTATTGCTATTGGAGTGATTGAACTCGGTTTATCTTTTAACAGTTGTCATTACCAAAATGATAAGTCGTTTCCATAGCAACTATTATTTTCATCTCTATATATTAAACTCCTCTCTGTTCCAGGCTAATCGTCTCACCTAGCTCTTTCTACAAACTTACTCCTGTAACTTTTGGGAATTTACTGAGACTCAAAACGCATCCATATTTGTTTTGCCACTCTCTTTATCTCTCATCATCACCAGCGGTATACCAGTTACGAATCGAAAAGGATTTTATGTCAACGTGATTATATTTTGTAAAACCAGGAAATTACTCTAAATTCTAGGAAATGTCTCCAGTAACTGCTTACATTAAGTGACTAGATCTATAATAAAAACACGGTTCAACAGGCTGTCACGTAATGCAGACACTGGTAATAAGCACTCTATATAAACCAATAACTTGTCATTATGGACACAATTAATTTGTCGTTGCTGTTGCACTTCTGTTGCATTAAACGACTAGAGATGCGCCGTGGCGCTACGGATATATTTTGTCGATATACCATTGGTATTTTATAAAAATACACAACTTTGAAATTAATTACTTGTTTAAGTAAGTGCGAGGGTGCAGTACTTTCAGGCCGTCTGGTCTGGTTAAGAATACAATAAGAGAGACAATTACGTGAATTGCGTCAAGGGCTAGCTGGTAAAGATGCCTTTAAGGGATAAGTTCGCCTTGGTACATATTAAAAAAATGAATTGTAATGTTTTGGTCTATCTTTTGTACGATAATGTTTTTCAATACACACTATGTTTGTATACATTACATACTTAATTAAAAATTCCTAAGTGAACAGGTAAATTTATAGTAATTCTAAATTTACAGACTACTATCTCTCGGTAATATGTTTAGTGATTTTGGCTGCCACGACACAGGCCTAGCCTAAGGTAGGTTTTTATCATTGACCTCACCTTAAGCTATTGTTTCTAAATAATATACCGAATTCAAGTTTCGCGTTATGGAATAACAATGCAATTAATCAATCATGTCTAAGTCATCAGAAGGTATAAAACGTTCTTTACAAACATATTAGGATAGGAACGCTACCTATACTTCCAAAACCAAACTGTGATTTCTTTGTTGTGTTACAAAGGTACTTTTAACGCTTTTTATTGCAAAGAAGCTAACTCAAGACGACGTGCAATTTTGTCGTCAGCACGTCATTCCTTCTCAATCAAACGAGCCGAGGCGGAAGAGGATGCGAGTACTTTGCGCGAGCGGTGTTGCCTGCCTGTCACAATAAACAAGATGGGTAGACAAGACGACGGAGACAGTTTTGTCTGTGGTATGTAGTTATTTGATATTTAGATGGTAACGTTTTAAAAGGTAATTTAAGGTTTAATATGAATTAAGTTGACGTCGAATCGAAATTCGACAGTTTGGTTCGATTTCCTTTGAGGGCAAATTATTTGTGTCGTGAGCGCAAATATTTATTTCTAAGTTTCGAATGTTTTTTTTTAAGTTCTTTCATTTTTAAGTTAGTACTTTTGTGAGTAGATCTGAGCACTCATTCGAAATATAATGAAATAATAACTAAATAATACAAAGGCAAATTTGAATTAAAATCGAAACGAATCAGACTAGACATAATAAATGCCCCCTACTTATACAATATCAAGCCAGGTACTGACAACCAGAATGCCAAATAGTTCGTAACTGGACATCTATTGTAATTGATAATACCACGGAATAGTGACCAAGACGACAAAACTTTCGCAAAGTATACATCGTGTTGATATTTTCCATTTAAATTTTAAATATCTAATTTCTATGTTTATGCAGCCCTTGTTAAGTCTATTAATATTAGGTCTGCGCCGTAACCCCTTTGGGAAATTAAGTCATCAAGGCAGCTCTGCGTCATTAGCAAATATTATCTTAATTCGTTAATTATGAAGATAAACAGTGCATTCCAGATGAGTCCCGGTGAGTCAGGCACTCTAGCTGAGGGGCCATATGTGCCCTATTCTGAATCCTAAACCAGAAGCAGACGCATCTGTAATTTAACGGCTAAATCAAAATTTAGTATTTCGGTCGTATTTCTGAAGGAGATACAACGTTTGTCTTTGAAAGTGAAGTACTTACTAAAAATTATGGTATATAAATAGTTTGTAGGATAAGTTAGGGATGTTTGAGTAAAAATTGAATCGTATACTGAGTACAGAAGTAAATTTTAATGTAACTACCGTTACGTAACATTTCATCATCATCATCATCATCAGCCCGGGGGCGTCCACTGCTGGACAAAGGCCTCCCCCAAAGAGCGCCACAAGTCACGGTCTTGAGCCGCTTGCATCCAGCGGCTCCCCGCGATCTTAACCAGGTCGTCAGACTACCGGGTGGGAGGCCGTCCAACACTCCGTCCACCGGTGCGGGGCCGCCACTCGAGAACTTTTCTTCCCCAACGGTTATCAGTTCTCCGAGCTATGTGGCCTGCCCATTGCCACTTCAGTCAACATTTAGTATTTAAGTATTCGTTATTTTGTACGAGCCAAATATACTCGTAAAAATAATGTAGGTACAGATTTAAAAAAAGAAAATAGTTTATGTTTGAACCCTTTGAACTTAAATTAATTCATTTTCATTGTTTATTTTTTCGCATTAATTTTTCCTTTATTTTACCCTCGCAAATTGTACATTTAGTTCCTTTTATTTCACCTCACGATGATGGCAGGAGAGTGTTTTGATCGCCTATTTACGTATCTTGAAATTGCCTAGGTAGAATTGAAAACGTGTTTTCCCCTTTCTTATCTCAAAAATATCCGCGGTAAATCCCTAAAGATAAGATTTTGCTTTCTCAATGTCTGTTAAAACATCTTTTAGTAGGTACTTTTCGATTTTTTATGTATTTCCCAACGCATTCCCGGGACACGGTTTCTGTAGGAGACGTATCGAAACTTTTTTTTGATTTTGGTTGTCTTGCACAATCATAGGTAAGTTTTTTTATTAGGTCCTTTGAAAATTCTGAGTTTTGACTCGTTTTCCTGCTCAACTACGCATGATGTATTTATTTTAAATTCATCTACACTAATAAAAAAAATAGGAAATATTTGATTGTTTGTTTGTTTGCATTGAATAGGCTCCGAAACTACTGGACCGGTTTGAATTTTCGTTTCATCATTTTAACCTTTAATTATTCCTGATTAACATAGGCTATGTTTCAATGCGCGGACGGAGTCGCGGGCAACAGCTAGTTGTTTTTTATATTGCTAGGTTCAGTATTACCATTGTATAACACCATAAGCAATATTTAAAAAAATGACTTCGACTGTTCAGTTTCTTGCGGCGTTTCTTCTCAGCAGTGGTCTCTTGCCAAGCTTTAGTTGATTTTATCGTGTAAAAGTGCCCGTGCGGCCTACTTACTGAATAAAAATCTTCTATCTTTTTTATTATTTAGAACAGAGCTCAGAATATGAAATTAGAGTGACTTTTAAAACACATTATATTGTTAAAAAAATATTTTTCTTGTCTTTGCCTCACATTTATTATGCATCAGTCCTCAAAGTAGTTTATTACAATTTGGATCTTTCGCGTATTTAGAAATAATTTCCTGCTGACATTTTCCCATTCCACTACTATACAGGTTTTGTTTTTAAATCTCTTATATACGAACAAAGCCGTCAAAGCACATCTGTGTAGGTAGGGCCTCCATCGTGCATCGGCAGCGGTCACCATTTTCCATCAGATAACTACCTATATGTTTCTCTATCTTTGGCTAAAAAAAATATAATCCACTGGATAGGATTCACTCAAAAAAAATTGTTCATAAAAGTCAACAAACTAATCACTGAAAAAGATTATTTTCCAACATGTTGCTAAAATACCGGAAAAAGCTTTCATTTAAAACACATCACAGTATTCCGATACTACACCTGATGTGCCGTTATGGCGACCAAGGACCAAGAGCCTTCATGGTGCCGATTTTACAACCATTACTGTAACAAAATGAAACAAAACTCAGAAAAGTCACCTTTCAGAAGGTCGTATAGTCAACGATGTCAATGGAAAAACCTCTTTGTCAACTATAAGTTTAAATTTAAAATCAAACCCACGTGAAAGGCTCTCAGAGTAAATGGAAGCGCTATCTATGGAAGGTCTTGCTAAACTGGTGAGTCAGTCAGCAATCGACAACAATTACTGTCAAACAATGCAACCGATTTTCCGTTAGAGCCTGCAGCATTAGTCAGATGTGGCCAACCGTTGCGAGTATTGGCGCATTACTCTAGTATACGACCTAAAACTGTTTGTTTGATCTGAGGCCGATATTAAATGTATCGTAGACAGGGTGTTCTTTCATTAAAGGTTTCATATAGATTTAATATAGATTATTTTCAAAGTCTAAAGAATGATGGGCAAAAATGTATTGAACCCAGCTTTATAACTTATGTAGGCTTATTGATCCCACTATTGGCTCTAATTGTTGTAAATACTAAAATCGGTCAAGCGTGAGTCGGATATACGGGAAACACAAAAGCATTGCAACGCACGCGGGGCACAGCTAGTGTAGCAATAAATGTTGTGTGTGTGAATATTTGCAGGCTGATAACTCTCTTCTCCGGGGTTTTTGTAGTTTGTCCCCGTATTAGAAAATGAAGCTTATGTAACGAGCTACCAGGTGGTATACATGAGATTTGTATTGGTTATTTGGGCCAATTTGCCCATCATTCTTTATAAGCGCCTATTAAAATGACCCTTAAATCGATTGTTGTAATGTTAGAATGTGATATGACACCCTGTTTGACAGAAGACAATCATAACATTCGTGTTTTTTTTAATTGGGAACTTGGATACTTGAAGTTACGTTTGTAGTTAATAATTGATAACCCTTGTTAACCATAAAATCGATATTTCTTAAACATAATTTACAAAAACGATAACACGTTACTATAACTGACAGCCGTGCACACCACTAAGAACGGTACCACTGACATACTGTCGCGATTGCTATCACGTCCCAGTCACACCTGACCCTCATCCCACATATCCTTGCTAGCACAGGAGGGGTCTTATAGCCTGGTCGTTTTAAGGTCACTATCATTACACTACGACCACTTAAAGTTTGAAACTCGGTATTTTTAGGTCTTAGTCGGTAAAGCTTGCTTTTCGCATTGAGTTTGTATTTCACAAAATAATTTTTTTGCATGTTTATTTCTTTAATCCTTAGTAAATTTAAGTGATTTGCGTGACGGATTTATTTATAAACCTAAATCAAAGTTTCTTTTTATATGTGTGCTGTGAATAAAAGATAATAATTACCTTACCAATCATGGTCGAATCAACAAACAGTTCAGTTTCAGTAGTGAATATAATTTAGGTTTTTTTTTGGGCCAGTGAATTATTAATTTTTGTCAAGCCGGGGACTGTACATTACTTTTCGGACTGTTAGTTAAATACTGAAAACGCAGCAATGGAGTTCCTAGACAAGATGCATTCGGCGTTCGTTATCCAAAATGTAAATAATTTACCTAAGCTGTCAGACGATCGCGTCGAGCGCCTACGACAGTTCCATAAATTTTGTCAATTTAAGAAACTACTGTTCTGCGGACAGAGGTATAGTTGCGTTTATCACGTGACACAATGTGAATAAAGCCTCCATCACTCTTGTACTAAGTGTCAGAAAGTGACAGATGTTTTATCGACAGCTATATTAGGCCCCCTGATAAAAAACGAGAATTGCCGAGTCCCCAACTTTAAGCAATCGTACTGTGCCATTGTGTGAGGCTGCGTGATGGATCAGCACCTCGGGGTACGAACGACAGGGATACAAACTGCGGGAAACCTCGCAATTTGAGTTGCCTAAAGCAACCGCGGCGTGATAAAGATATCGTATTAGATACGGTTCGCAATATGAGCGTAGTGGTTTAGCTGGAACACTTCGAAAATGTTGTAAGGGTTATAGAATATCTTTAAGTGATGTGGAGAATTCAATACTTAGGTATATAATTTTAGTAAGACAACAACGTGTTGAGTGTTTAGATTTATGAAAATATAACAAAGTTCAATAATTTATTTTATTATAGGTACATGTCAATAAGTAAATTAGGTTTCGCTTCCGCTGTCTGTCCGCTTAGATCTTTTAAACTACTCAACGGATTTTAATGCAGTTTTCAGCAATAGATAGTTTGATTCAAAAGGAAGGTTTTTATGTATAATAAGTTCTGGATTATGTACGGTAGTTAGAGAAAACTCACACTAACCGAAGCGAAGCGAGCGCGGGTCGCTAGTTGAAATATAAAAGAAAAATTACAACCTACTAATACAAAAAAAATGCATTACTTATAGAAAACCACACAGGTGCCGCCGGCAGCAGGGGAGGACAGTTACGGCTGCAGTGAGAGGAACCACCCCAATACGTGCCGTGCCGATGTCGAGGAGTACCTACTGCTCTCTCTATCTGGCCCGTGATCCAGCCATCTAGCGAGTCTATTGAGGTGTGTTACTCGAGACTCTTCGCTATGAGAGAAATGTAAATAAATAAATGTGTCTTTATTATTTATAAAATTACAAATGTCAAGACTAAAATCAATTTACAGTCGATTCGAATTCGACGCGGTAACACTTTTGAGTTTCAATTGTTTCCAAACAAAACTGTGAAACTTTCATGTCGTATCAGTACTTCACAAGATGGTATTATTACACACCTATTTCTTATATTAATTGCGACTGTATTTCTACTCTTATCATGATTATTACCTGGAAGACCGAGCGTGACTCGGGTTGGAAACGAATTTTCCCATAGATGACTACTTGACAGTTCGACTTTTCGCCCCTGTACTTGCAATATAGGGGATATTGCAAATTTAATTGATTTTATTAGAGCCGTTTTTAAGAACGTGTTTCAATATTGCAATTTTAATAGTATAGGATAAATTTATCTTAGAGTTAACCTTAAAATTAAATTGTTTCTGTTTGGCTCGTCATTAACTCCGCTAACCTAAAGAAGTTTTAATAAACAAATATTATTATGTTTGAGAGACAAAAACAGGACCTTATGCACAATGTTTATTCACACTATTAAGTTTTACTTTTAGCGCCATCTATTGTCGAGTAGCGGAACTAAAAGCTTCATTATAAATTATTTTAGGATGAGTACAATGCAATAAAAGGCCTTTGGATTTGTAATTCTCTCTTATTTACTCTCATACAGTCTTATGCATGCCGAGTTCGAGTTCGGGTAAACCGAGGCGAGTTTACCCGAACCCGTAAATCTTTTTAACTTAAAATAATTGCTATTACTACTCACACCGTTGTTGACAATAAAAAACTATTGATACTACGTCAAGTCATCAAGGTTTAATATCCGCTGTGATTTAAATACCGATTTGATAAAAAACTTGTCCCTTCAATGGTGTTTTTTGTGACTAAGGGTTCATTGTTGAAAGGCGACCGCCCGTGGGGCATCCATATCATGGCCGCCAATTTGTCAAATCGACACAGACTGATAATATATTGAAGTTCTTCATTTATACTCAAATAGGACAGTAAAATTGTTAGTTTACGAATGTAATTTATTGGTTGATTGTTGGTGTAATTTGGATTGAAATGGAAAAACATGGCACTAAATAGCACGCTAAAGGAAACGTCAAAGTTTTTTTAGATGATAGTAAGCAGTGTTTGTGGTGTGTGTGTGGTTGATTTTGAGTGTGGGAAGTTCCTTTGATACCGCTAACCTAGAGACCCATGTAAAAAAAATATTCTGTAGGAGTTTAAAAATGACATTATTTCTGTGTTTAGGTTAGTTCTCAAAATCATCGAAAAATCGAGCCTGTTCTTATTATGTTTATTTCCAACTGTGTTATATAGATAACACCGTTAAATTAAGTCGCAAATTAAGAAATTAAAACCGTAATCGATTTTTTGTTTATTATAAAGCTATATTCGCCTTAAAAACTTTTTATTGTTATAAGTTGACCCTAAACATACCTAACCGCAGTAACTATTTCATTCTTGTAAAAAAATCGTTCGCAACTACTTATTGACGTGTTGTGTGTTGTATTGACTTATTAAAGAAAACACTTTCTTTCGTTAGCTGTTTTTAAATAATACGATAAAATGGGATCACAGGCCATTCAGTGGTAAACACCCCTGACTTTTAGTAACACTTTTGAAATTAGTTATTATATAAAACATGCAGCTTACCTTACAAGAGCCTTGTACGCAAATGGCTCTAAAGCCGGGCCTGGTACACGGGGTTCCGTCAGCCACGAGGGCCAAGGACGCGTAGAACTGCTGCCCCCGTGGCCGGCAGTTGAGGGTGCAGGGAGAGTCTCCTGAAAGGCCACCATGAAAACAGTTGAACAATAATATCTATCCCCCTGAAGCCCAAACAGTAAGATTTTTGTGAATGGGAATTTGAATCTATCACCAAGGAAATAAAGTTCAATTACTAACCTTTTAGAGTAAGTAAAGTGCTATTATCAATATTGAAACCAAGTTTTTTTTTCCGTTAAAATGTAGTTGGAATTTAATTGCCTTGATTTTATACCCCCTTTGGCAAACCTGGTCTTACGAGGCTATACTTCCGTACTAACATTAAACGAGCGAAATTGTGTCTGTTACTACTAAGCAGTTTAGTTTTCTATAAGAGAGAAGCAAATTTGTCGGTCCATTGCTGAAGTTTTATGTAAAGAAAGTTCTATACTAGAAAGCACACATGTCAAATGGTCTTTGCTAGTCGCATCGCAATATGAAGTTGTTCCACAGTTTCAAGTTATCGACAGGCCGGATGTAACAAGTGACTACATCTCTGATTTTGCATAAAAATCCAATATGCAGAATGGCAGTGCTTTTTGGATTTTTGTGTCAAACAATCTACGAAGTGTTTTCGTCCTTATGACACAATACACTATTTGTACCTTTCTGAAAATTACGACGAATGTAAAATACAATCATATTTATACAAAAAACATTATTTTGCTGCATGCAACTACGTAACACTTTTTGCAAATTGTTCATCAGCTTCAGGGTATGTAAAATCTAGGAGAGGTTATTTTTAATACCAGGTTGAAAAAGAAGCTCACCATCAACATAGGGCACCCAGGTGTAGAATCTGCCGCGGAACGGACGCCGGTCGTAGACAGCGCACTGCTCTGCGCGGGAGTCGCGCGGCTCGCCGGGGCACGGCTGCAAACGATCACAGAAATCGTGTCATAACTCATAACATAACGCTATAAGGTCCATGAATTTTCGAAATTTCAAATGCGTTGTCAACCCTTAGGACCATAATTCGATGGATGGGTGGAACTGAAGTCTGTGGGAAATGTCAAGATTGAATAACGTTTGAAGTAGTACAAGTTGTTTGTCCTCATTAATCTTTGTCAAGGGTATTAAGGAGTGATTTTTTTATTCTGATCTTTGAATTCTTTGCTTAGGAGTCAAGTACTTAATATATATTTTTTATTTTAGCCTGTGCTTGCGTCCCACTTCTGGGAAAGGGCCTCCTCTTTGCATCTCCACTCATCTTTAGGGAAACGCGTATTTTTGGCAGATGTGTCCAGCCCAGTCCCACTTCAACTTTTGCCTATGACGAAGTTATGGTTAATGAACTTTATTTCTCAAAATACTCGTTTAGCATAGAATCCATCAATACCTCACTTTTAGTTTTCTCTGATGACAATGAGCTACTGCCTACTGGTACTCGATCAGGTAGGGTTACTAACAGTTCTTTATAGCTTAGCACTATTTGCTGCTAGTAAAAATAACCTCGATATGTTTTTGATCCTTTCTCACCTTAGTATTACACTCGTGGTAGCGCCTGGCCAGCCCTGGGCAGTCAGGGTCCCCGCTGGGGATCTCGCGCGCGCGTCGCAACCGCTCTTTACTGCTTGCCAACTTCCTTCTCTTCCTACTACGTCGCATTCTGGAAGACAAATAAATATACGTTACAACCAATATAGGAAACAGTATCAACCTGCGAATTGAAATAAAAAAATACAAAAAAAACACTAAAAAAGGAGTGTTTTTAACCAAAAAATCATGAATATTTACTGCTTTTCACCATGATATTGTAATCATGAGCCTAACGATCGAAACGATAATTGCTGGTCTAAAAACAGTTAAGATTGCGGCCAATATTTCTAGCATTGTAAATTAATTAAATAGTAATGCTCAATCAGTAACCGTGGTTGGTTTGGCTTCTACTATTTTTCACTACTCTATTTCTGCCCTACTTTATATAGCAGATTTTTTTTTCAGTGATGACTCCCTAGCAGACACAAGAACGAACGCCACAGGTAGATACAGTCAAGAGCTCTTATTGTTGAGCCACCGTAGAGTCATGCTATGACGACAGCACGAAGTCACGAGAACCAAATTATTTCAAAACTTATGTATTGTTTTTAAAGGGCAAAACATTTGTTTGTGGCTCAGTTAATGACGAATTGTTCACATACTTTAATTATATTGTTATTTTCTAATAAAACTGTGGTTACTTCACATGTAATACCTGTCATACGTGTATCATTCGATGGTATCAATTTAATTAAAACATAGATTTTTGCGAAGAAACGAGTTGTCTTTGACATGATACAAATTTAATCTTGTTAATATTTTTTTCCTGACCTACAAATAATTGTGTAATTATTATTTAAAAAATACAGACAGGATATACCCATGCCAAATTGCATATCTTACTTGTCCGCAAATAAACGCAGAAGCCCGCCGGTTCTAATCAACGCTTTTAATTATTCCGCTCAATCCACGGGCGCTAGATCGTTCCACCAATTTGTCTTCGAGCTGGAAATAGTCCTCACTAAACCGAATAGCCTCGTAAACTCCAAGCATATAACAATTAAGTTGATGAATGAATCAGTCTCAATAGTGAAATTGTGCCGTAAAATGAACCCATTAAATGTTGACGCTTTGAGTAATTACTCAAAAGAGGCCACTAAAAATTCAAACCATTGCTAAGCGCAACTAATCGCTGAATTAATTGTGCTGGAACATAATTGCTTCTTGAAAATAGTCCAGGGGCCTCAGACAAAATGCATAACCATGCATATCGCTAAACTTAGCGCTTTTCGAAAACTGAGTTGAGTTGACAAGCGGCCGATGCTATACAGTCTTGGCGATAGGTGTTGCATGAGCACCCATGCGTTTTTCATATCAAAGTCAAACTTTAAAAGGTGCATATATATATTTTATTATAGAAAGCTGTATATTCATAGGAGAGATTAGTTATATTTATTGAATTTATAGGGAATTCTATAGACAAAAATACAATTAATCATTTTATTGTAAAACCCGACTTTTTCTTGCCTCAGTTTTCACACGCAAATAGCTACTTAGAAATGATATCTACTACGTCTCTATATCTATTACGTCTGTGTGCATTTTTTTTATTGTTTTTTTTTTACTATATTATAAGTTAAAAAGGTACGTAGGGTGCTCAACATCTTTGGCCAAGGGCTGTAACTATAGATAGTCAGCTTACTTCAATGCTATACAGTTAGCGTAGTTATTATTTATTCTTACGCAGCTAGTTTGTTTTCGATAATCGTTATCGCTACTTGCATCTTGTTTAGGGTGGTTACAAAGCAACACATTCAACACATCGAAATCTTAGCATCTGTCCCTGTTCAGTTACTTGATACAGAGAAAATAATACGTTGCTTGATGATTATTGTAATACGGTCTTAGCTACGCACTTTAGTTCTTTGTCACTTAACATCATATTGAACCTGTTTTACCTGTGGTTCACCTATATAATTATTAAAAATAAAAGCAAATACTTGGAGTTACTTAGTAGTTTTGGAAAAATAATGATTTACTTAGGGTAATTTATCTACTTTTTCACGCCACTGCTCAGAAATGTGGCGAAAGATGGTCTGTTCTTGGTCCCCAAAACAATCGATAGTTGTACATTGAATGAGCAGGCCTACTATGAATTTAAACAGACCAACTATGTTAACATTGTTGGTCTGTTCCATTGACCAATAACATCGGTCCGCTGATCACTAATTCGACCAATCAGAACACACTTTGTGCTGCATATGAAATTAAATTGGCCAATGAGAAGTCGTTTTATTTTTTTAATAATATTCATCCCTTCACGGATAGGCAAAGGAATCAGATTCCATACAGCCATATATGTCTGCTTTTAATTATCTGAAATAAAGTTTTTGTCACGGTGAGAGTAGTCAGTTTAAAAAACGCCTTATAAGATTTTTTTTTATTTCCTCGCAGTAGTCGTGAAAAGCACTGTGTTAAGCCTCGGCCGAAAGTGCAATAGATGGACGAGTTAGTTCGAGGGCCGACGCGTAGCGGAGATACATTTTGTTGTTTTTTTTTGCTTTGTGTTTGGTCTAACATTTTTGGGTTAACCTGAATAAGGTTGGAGTTATTTGCTTTAAATAGGATAATAAGTTGAAAATTTTCCCATTGCGTCAAAATGAAACATCGAATCCAATTAAGTTCTTATTTTCACAAAAAAAATATGGATATCTGCAATAGATTCTAAGTACAGTCAAGGGTAAAAATGGGCACGTATTTGAATATCTAAAGTTAATATTAGATAAAATTAATTTCAACTTATGATAATTTGGACTTCGATAATTTAACTTTAGATATGTTAACTTTCGATATTCAAATATGTACCTGTAAAATAAATATCCGCATTAAGGTACAAAAATATGTACACATTGACCTAATTGCCATATTATTAAGGGTTATGTACATCCCTCGAGCCTTTGTGGTGTATACGTATTGGTGCCCTTAACCAGAAAAAAGTATATCAATTGAAAATATTGACTAAAGAAATTCAAAATAACTCATAAAACCTTTAAGTTTCTACGCAGTCATTGTTACGAAATTACAAACACTTGGTAAAAAAAAGTTTTAATTCATTGTTAAAAAATAAATCATGCAATATACTTATGCGAATATTAAATCTTAATTTAAAACTGAATAAATAAAAACGCGCACATCCTTAATCCTCCTCCGCGTCATTGTCCGTCTCATAAGACTCTTGTTCATGCCAATTTTGCAGGTGCCACATAACATAAATATCGCGATCATGCACCACATGCACAATGAACCAGCGCATACTATCCCACGAGTTGATGTCAGAACGCAGTTGTAAGAAGTTGGGGACCGACTGGAGCTCCACCCCCACTCGCTCAGCCAGCAGTCCCGTCACAAACATGTCCTCCCGCGTGATATAATCGTGCTTCCTCGCCTCTTCCGCAAACAACCGCACTGCGTCACCAGTCACCAGATAAGCTCCAAATATATACGGGAACGGCCGCCACCATTTACGCTTCACTAACCGCCCCCATATAGTCCTGTTGCACGATTTTTCCGCCACAAATGCTTGAAATGAGCCCACGTTAACAAACATGTCATCGTCTACCTTCAGGAGATACTTAGCGTGAGGGCAATACGCGCCGAACCACTCTATCATCGATATGCTCTTCAAGGTTTGGTTGTAGGGTGAGTCAACAAAGTTACCTTCGATCGTGTCACCGAAAGCACCGTCTTCATCCTCGATCATTGTTTGGTTTTCTGAAGACCCAGGTGAACCACCTAGTAGAAATGCTACGACGACATTGGGTGGTAATGCTTGGGTATTGGCCCAGGTTAGGCGGACAGCCCGGCGAAGTCTGAAGTGTTTTGGCTCGGTAGCTACTAGAATCACAAGCTCGACGCCTTTGCCACGGTCTGGACAACGTTGTGATTGCGAGTGCATATACCCGCTAGCATTCGCTAGGGAAGTTTTCGCCACGAAGAGAGAAGGATGAACCGTTAGCAAGATTAGCAACAATATTACCAGCAGCGTGGACACGCCGATAATAACCTGCCTCGGATATAATTTCAACACATTCGTCATTGCCCGTCCTCATCCAATATATTTTTAATATTTGAGCTTTTGCCTAGCTCGAGAGTATTAGCAATATCATGTTATTGTAGGCTTCTTTATCTTTTCGAATCTTCTGTTTATTTGAATTACGGCTTGAGCTGATATCAGTTTACGGTCTGCTTGTTGGCGACAATATTATTCTTGTAAATGTTCAAAATATTTTGTAAGGAAGATACGTAATAATTTTGGAAAAGTAAAGTAGGTAATGAATGATTTTCTTCTTTAAATGAATGTCGGTCCACCATAGAATGTAGCAGATTCACTCCTTCAAATCATTTAAGACATTTTCATTTTTTTTGCGTTCATCATGGACATTAGACCTTTGTAAACCTTTGAGGTTGGTAATGTTTAAAAAAAAGTTACCCTATTCCAGTTTGCCGTGAACAGTATATGTATACACAATTATAAACTGATTGTTGATATGTCAACGCACAGCCCAAACCGCTGGACCTAGAGACTTGAAATTTTGCACATAGATACATTTAGGTATACAGATTAAAGATCCACTAAGGAAGATTTTTTGGAACATGGTATAATTTGTATGAAAGTCCGTCAGTTTTGAAGTCAGATTCTTCAAATTTTGTGTTTAGGTCGACCATAGAAAATTAATTTATTCGTGTCTTAGCGTTTTTGATAATTCCATCCCCGAAGGGATGCAAAGGGGTAAAAGTGACTGATTGATTGATCAACGCACAGTCTAAGCCGCTAGACATAGCTATAACTTGAAATTTGAAGGGATCCAACATTGGACTGGAAAATATCTGACACGCTCTCATGCCTCGATTAATAAAAAAGATGTGTAAGATATTTTTGAGTTCAATGTTGGAACATATATTATTGCTGGTGACTGTACCCTAGGGGTGCACTAAGAAGGGATTTTTGGAAATGAATCCTCAAAGGGGTTAAAATAGGGGGTGGAAGTTTGTCTGCAACTAAGGTCATTTTTGTAGTTAGAAACGTGGTAATTATTATTTAAGCAACTAATTACAAGTTAAAAAAAACGACTAAAGGCGATAAATTAATAAAAGTGCCACACAGCAGTGTTCGCATTGTTATGTTCCGGTTTGGGGATAAGACGGCCAGTGTAATGACTAGCATAGAGGCATTCCATCTTAGTCCTCAGGGTTGACAACGCATTTGCAGTCTTAGTTTCCACTTACCATCAGGTGGCCTGTGTCCTCGTTTGCCTTCCCTATGCCATAAAAAAAGAAAGAGAAAAAAGAAATTTGTATAGGAGATTAGTTATTTTGAAGTAATCAATTTGAAAATTGGTGTAAGATTTAGGAAAAACTACCCCTAAGGGTAAAAATCTCTAAAATAGTGTTTTAGTTTGTTACTCCTTCAGCAACAGCTGGACGGCTTTAAATAAAATTTAGAATAGAGATAGCTACCGGACTACGGTGACGCAGATTTCGAAAAAGATGGCGGCTTTAAAATTTATTTTTCGTCCTGTGTTATTTTCTTAGATTTTGGAGACGCACATTTCGAAAAAATGTCAAAATTAAAATTCAAGACGGCGGCCATGACGTCTTTTGAAAAAGTTGTTATGGGTGTCATTTTCATAGTTTTTGGCACGCCGATTTTTAAAATGACATGAAAATTTGACAAATATCTACTGATTAGTAATTATTGTACAGTTGATTAATTTATTTCTCCTATGGCTTCAGCCCTCCAGTGTCACAACATGGGACAGGCGTTGTACCTACATTCTGTTTTGTTAGTGTATATCAAAAGGGGCGGTGTCAAATTGGTATCCTGACTTTTTACTAAATCATCATTTGACAAACTATATCATTTTACAAACTTTATTTTCGCGACAACGTGTTTGTGCTAAAACCATTACATTATTTCATAGGTTACATGGGCTTTAAATAAATTAGGTTAGGTTAGACTACAGACCACAAAAAAAATACGTTGTAAATAAAAAAATAAGTGAAATGAAAGTTTGTAAAATGACATAGTTTGTCAAATGATGATTTCGTAAAACATTAGTGAACCGTCAGTTTGACGGCGGTGAATTTATTTTTTCCTGAAATGTTTAAGACTTATTCAATACGTGTTATGTTTTACGACTGTTATTTAATATTAGGTCGCCCTAATTATTATGATCATTTGAAAAAAATTACGAACTTTCATTTTATTTAATTCTAAAATGTCAGTTCAAACAATACTCAAAGAGTAAACAGTCGATCCATATTATATTGCTGTAGAAAGAAAATCCATACAAGAGTAACTTTGGTTTCGATGAAATATGTTTGCCAAATTGGATCGTTTCCCAACCGTTTCATTTGCCAACAAGCTTTGTTTTCTGTAACCGAAAATATTTCAGAATTTTATATAAACTAACCTTATCTAACCTTTAAGGTTCTATACGATGTTATTTAAAAAAAAAACCTGACATATTTGAAAAAAAAATGGTTTTGCAAATAAAACGGTTGGGACACATTTTGGCCTACATATTTCGGTCAATCGGCGGGCTCCCTAAATATTAATATTATTAATTGTAAAGTAATTCCGTCTGTGTGTTCGTTACGCTTTCACGGATAAACCGCTGAACCTAGGTCCTTAACTGTATACATATTTATGAACTCGAATGTACCACGATCTAGGTACAAACCAATATAAAAGAACACAATGGTTGTGTGAGAGGGCAATATTAGCACCGACAAATACAATTGTCAGGTGGATAAATAAAAAAAAAAATGCCTCACGTACATTTGCAAAATGTATTGTATACTAAAACAATTAAATTTCGACCTCATTATAACATGTGTTTAAGATCATTCTGGCCAGGAAGGACGACAAACTATCTAAATTACGTAAAACAATTAATTTACTTAACTGCGATAAACAAGTTTTACGCGGACGAAGTCGTCGAAGTACCTAAAAATCAATCCAATTTTTATTTGCAACAACTGGAATCAGGACAACCTTAACCTATTTGGGTTTCAATTGTGGATTTGACCGCGTGACCGTTTCACTGTCCGTTTGTGGTTAGGATTTCTCCATGCCAGTGGCCCTGCCAACGGTAGTAGGGCCTGATTGGCTCTTGTTGCATTCGTGTAACCTAACGTATCGGATGTACGACCTTTCCACATGTAACCTGTTTACATTGTTGCCGCTGAAGACCACACGTGGGCGATATTTACTCAAATTTAATACTTTGTTCATTTGTTATAATGATTCTTACTATAATGGACGAATCAGACAAATAGTTCTAGTGCGAGAAGCACAATTCTGCCGTCTTTTTTTTAAGACAGCAGTCAACTTCTGCTATTTTTATTGCTAGTGTAAACCTCGCTTAACAGATGGGAGTTTACAGTCATCATAGTGTAATTTGGTTTCTGTTATGGTTGGAAGGAGATTTTTTTCTTTTTGATGATGTCCCCTGATATATTAGTATTTGGTAAATTGATTAAATCACTTTTTACTGACTGCCTATAGAGCTATCCTGTCCTGGGCCTCTTTTCTACTCGGTTAAACCATATTGCCTTTAATATATTTTGATATTGTTTTAAACTCGGTCCACTGACAATAGCCATATATCAAACAAGTTAACTTGAACGCGGTCGCCACTACTGTCAACTAATTAAGAGCTATCAAAACGTTGACAATACGAAAGCAGGTTAAAGGCGATAATGATATTTACGGCAATGAATCTCGGCCCAAGGCCTCTATTCAACACGGTAAAAACCATATCGTGTTTGAGCTGTTACCGTATAGTCACCGTTTTGATAGCTCTTATTTACTTGACAGTAATGTCGGATGACGCCAAAACAATACCATAACCGGTCAGAGACGATATGTTTTTTACCGTCGGGAATAGAGGCCCAGTTCCTTTGTAGTTACTTGAGATAAATACAAACGACACGTTTTCATCCGTTATGGCCGCTGAATAATGGGAGTAAGTACAGATCGCATTATAGATAAAGGTTGTATTAATAATATCGCTGTCATTACTTCTGATTTAAAACATGGAAAACTGATACCCACCAAAGAAGCACTGTCATGCTTATTATTATTCTAAGTAAACAATTCATACGGCGGCGGTTTGTCTAAATTTTGAGCACAAAGCAATAACAATCCTTTATGAAAAGTAACATTTTCGTTATTAATTATGATTGATTTTAGTGCTCAAGCATAGTTTAATTCTTGACCTATTAGGGGTGTTTTATGTGTAAAATCTTTGTCGGTCTAGAAACCGATCGAGATTTATCAGCTTTAAAATAAAAATACTGATATGTTCTCAAAAAACATGTAGTAAAACAACGCATTTATATTTCATTAGTCTCCCTGTTCTAGCTCTAAGCACTGAGAGTCAGGCAGATTGTCTTTATTGTCGGGGATTGAAATTGATAGGACTGACAAGTAATTTGTGTTCCGAATGTTTTTCAAATAATAAATTGAACTTACACGTCATTGTAAATGCGTATGCGTCGACAATGCGCTTACAAACGCAACGTATTGTTTCTGCTCATCATTTCCTCGCTGCGGGGGCCACATACTTTTTTTATAGTAATTAAAACTATAAAACTATGAGACATGACGTGTACGCTATAAGACGCCTACAAATAATTGGTTTTGATATCGATCTTCTCCATCGATATATGTTTCATTACGGCTATTGATACATTTTTTAATATTGGAATCCGAGACGAGCTGTTCAATAAAAGAAAGAACCCTTAGTTAATAGAATTCGTAACTGGGACACGTCGTCAAGAAAATTACTTTTGAGATTGTTAGTGGGTACTAGAAACCAACACGGCCTTGCATTTGTTTTCATTAACCGCACTGTTTTCGATTCTTTTGTCCGTTCGAAAACAGCTTTGGCTCACAACTTCTTCCTCTTCGTTGTCTATCACACGGGAACAATGCTAGCGTATGTTTTAATTAACCACGTGCATGGTCCGTTTTGATCGCTACCACCATCTCATCCTTTAAGCTACCGGCAAGCAGAAGTATGCATAGTTGTGTTCCGGTGGGATAAGACAACCGGTAAAATTACTAGCATAGAGGCATTCCATCTTCGTCCTCAGGGTTCACAATACATTTAGGGTCTTAGGATTGTAGTCTTAAGAATACAAATGTGTATGGGTCACAAATCCCATTCACCATCAGGTGGCCTGTGTGCTCTTTCGACTTCTCAATGCGATAAAAAATCATAAGGGTAGGTAAACCCTGTTCAGACTTACTTGTCTTATATTGTAAACAACTTTCTAACCTCAAAATGAAACTTTTTCGGCTAAAACAGCTCTTTTATCGTAAATAACTGCTGCTGTAAATAAGAGCTGAGAAAACATTTTGAACTTCACTTAGCAAAATAGCTGTTTCATACAAAAAAGTTCCATTCTGAGGTTAGCAAGTTGTTTACCACTTAAGATAAGTAAGTCTGAATAGAGTGTATAGGCTATTTTTATTTCCATTTTATTCAAATTTGACCAGCAGTTTCAGCGTAAAGAAGTAACGAAAATATGAACTCAAACTGCTGCTTGGTGAAAGGTTAAAGGATAAGATGGTGGATGCGATCTGAATGAACCATCCATGCAAGAGGACAATTATTTTTGCGGGTGGTAGGACTCTGTGCAGAGTCTGTCCGGATCGCTACCACCATCTTATCCATTAACCTACCGCCAAACAGCAGTGTTCGCACTGTTGTGTTCCGGTTTGGGGATAAGACAGCCGGTGTAATGACTAGCATAGAGGCATTCCATCTTAGTCCTCAGGGTTGGCAACGCATTTGCAGTCTTAGTCTTGTAGTCTTGTGAATGCGAATGTCTAGGGTCACAGTTTCCGCTTACCATCAGGTGGCCTGTGTGCTCGTTTGCCTTCTCTATGTCATAAAAAAAAAAACTTATTCTTAATTTAACTTTATTAACTTACAATTAAATTATTTCTAGTTTGATACCCATGGTAGGGCCTATTTTTAATTTATCTCATGTCTCTTGCAAGGATAACTTTATGCCCAAAACTTTTACCTAAATCTACAGCTGCAGATGGCGAAGGGTATTTTTAAAAATGAATTTCTACGGTCTCTCCATAGTCAAAATTGGAAATGAAAGAATATTGCTTTAAATACTCGTAAAGTGACATATTTCGAGTCATTGTTGCCCTACTGACTTGGCTGGCTGGTTTGCTTTACACAATAGTATGAAATAAACGCTCCTTCTTTTCCGACTCAAAAACGAAGATGATGGCTATATGTATTTAACTGGTTTGGTTTGCTGGATTGACGTAAGTCACGTGATATATCACTCGTTACAACTGACACGCTGTAATGTGATCACTATCATTCGCGCTAATCGAATAGTGATAGTTTTGACGTTTTGTCCGTCGTTACGCGGTACTATTTTGACAGGTTGAATTCAACACGAGCACTATCACGATATGAACGTTGGTATCTAAGGGTGGTATCTAAGGGCAACTTGGCTAGCTTTTTCATTTTTGACAAAGCGATAGGTGATCAGTGATCACCAAACGTTTGTATTCGATGGCAACTTGTCTCGCCCCACAATAGATTGATTATCTGAGCCGGCCATTAAATGACGTTGAATCAAACCTCAGGTTTTCATTTACCACGACTAATATAGTAGATTGTACAACAAGTGCATAAAACGAGCCATTTTACCCAAGATGTGCATATAGCCACACGAGCCGGAACGGCGAGTGTGGATAGTCACGTCGAGGGTAAAATGGGTTTTATGCTCGAATTTTACACTCTGCTTTTCACTTCGATTGCAAGGGAATAAAACAAGAAGCACATACTGAGATAGATTTTCTTCGATTTAGGCGGCAATATCTTCTCAATTACATCTTTCGCACTTCTTTCCATTAAAGTCTCAGGCGAAATCATTATTTGATCGTCACTATCACTACTCGAGGACATTGTTTAACTACTTATTGAATTTTCAAACGCGACACAACAAAATTTTCTGGTTTCTAAGTAGTTTTGTTTACCGAAAAATTTGCTTCGCGCCTCACAATTTTTCTTAAACTTTTTTTTTATTTTTGACTATGTGACGTTTGACTATGGTCTGTGCCTTAATGCCAAGTTATTATAAATATTTACGTTATATTTTTTGACTTAAATGCACGCCCGTATTATTCGTAAATTTTTATTTAGATAGTTATATATTAAATTAAGAAATAACCTAAATCTCATAAAAACAAATGAATTAAAATATGGTGTATTGTGTTTGTGGCTGTAAGGCCTGATTACCTTCTTAACTTTTTTTTTTAATTTTCGACTTTGTGACGTTTGACAGGTTTGACTATGGTCTGATGCTTAATGCCAAGTTATTATAAATATTTGCGTTGTATTTTTTTACCGTAAATGCACGCCGTAGGTATTATTCGTAAATTTGTATTTAGATAGTTATACAAATGTAATTAAATTAAGATGTAACCAAAATCTCATAAAAATATATCAATTAAATGAAGGTGTATTGTGTGAAGGCTGTAAGGCCTGATTGCCTTAGTCTTAAAAGAAGAAATTACTTTATGCACTAGTGCATAAAATGCGATTTTATGCAGCCTATACCCAGCATAAAGAAGGACTTTACGAGCATGAGAAGTGAAAAATCTATTAAAATCATACATCTGTGATTAAAATTTACCGCCTGTTCAACTAGCTACACTTCATTTACGCATTTCTATTACGCACGCAAATCATGGAATCGGCGCAAGCAAAACCAATAATAAAATTGGGCGAGCAGTTGGCTTGCCTCATAAAATAGCAAAATTAGAAACCATCAATCCCGCTCTAAACAATAATGATTACAAATAGTTAACCTCTAAACGTGCAATTTATTCTTACACGGTGTACTTGTTAACATGGTATTCGACTTGTAGGTACGCACTGACATGGCGTTTTTCTGCTGGTATTTTTCACACGACATTTGAGAGTCCAAATATAAAAACAGTTACAATTTGTGGTGGCCGAATACCAAAATTTCTAAAATGTACAATTCATACATTTTACCGCTTTACACTACCTACTTGTAGTGATTTAGCCTTGATTGTTTGTTAATTATCTAATGATCATGAAAAGTCTTCAAGTGCAGTTTCTTGTTAGTTAACAATTACCAAGTAAAGGTTTGGAAGCTTTACCAATTTCTTGATGAGAAAATTACCGACTCTCAAATTGCCTTTTCAAATTTTACACTCGCCATCATACGTAGTTAATTCTAATTATTTTTGAACCGCAATCATAATTTTCTTGTGCAAGCAGTAAGTACTAAAAATACACTTTATATTAAAACAGATACTCAACTCAAGAGACGTGTCGTACATGAGATTAAAGACTGTAAACATGATAACCCATTGTGATCGAAAGAGTTCTAAATTGTACGTCAATCAGCATCACTGGCCAAATTCCGATGTACCGCATTGTTGCTCCGAACAGACCAGGTTGTTTCTTTAATGTACAATATTACCTTAATTTGGCATGTTTGACGAGAAAAGGGCAGGGGTCAATATTAAACAACAGTCACAGCTTTTATTATGAGACCTTTAACCCCCATGCAAAAAAGGTTTATTTTTAAAGGGTTTTGGTTAATTTTGAGTGCTTAGGTTTGATAATACCTCATTATAGAACTGAATTTGAAAGTTTCGTAATTGCCATCATTAGGTATATGTGTATATTAAACTGGACAATTAGTTTCGAGTAAATCATTACATTCCTTTAACTTGTGCTATGGATTAAATGTTTATGTACTCGCATATGTCTTACATTATATTGATAAAAACACAATACATTTATTTCTTCATACGTTCTGATTGCGTAAAATGTATCCGTCATCTTGGAGGGTCGATTAAGTGAGGCAAGACAGTCGTATCGAATCCTATATCTCACTCGAATTCCCGTGAAGTAAATTTTTGTCATTTCCCGTTGATTATTCTGACGCTGCCGCGGTATGGTGTCATACCAATTTTTCACGATGTTCAATGAATTCTAAGGAACTAATATTAGGCTAGGATGTATTTGTACTTGGGATTGTATTTTCATATGTGGTTTCTCGTTAGGTACTCTAAGGTACGTTTGGCCGATTCAAAAAGCACCCGTAATTTTTTTCATAATTTTATTTCATACTTTAGGTGAATGGTTTAGGTACGTTTGTATAGTTTGAATGGTTGTATATATATTGATCATGGAGTATTGGATTGATGATTTACGATAAAACATGAATCTACATCTAACGGAACGATTTGCGAATCATTATCGGCTCAGCGCATTTCTCATGAATGTACCTTAATGACGCTAACTGGAGAATTTATCAATCATTGAGGAAGGGAACTAGGGATGAGGTATAAGGATTTTAGATTTTTTAATACTTTCATGGAAGTTTTACTTGGAATTAAAATCAGACAGTGTGTCTTTTATTCTGTGTAGGTATCACTTTGATCTGTTGAAAAACATTTTTTTCAATGATACACAAATTCTTCTTCTTATATGGGGATGTCCGCTAAATAACAGATTGTGTCAAAATTAATAAGTTTAAAATATACAAGGCCAAGCGCGAACTCGCACACGAAGGGTTCTCTAACATTCTTATATTTTTGGTTTAATTTCATTTTTCATTTTTGTTGTTAGAGCGGCAATAGACATTTACAGTGTGTGAAAATTTCAACTCTTCGTATTAGGGTTCATGAAATGCAGGCCGCTGATGGCCAGACGGACGGATGGACAGCGGGGGCTCAGTTATAGGGTCCCTTTAGGTATGGAACCCTAAAAGCCCTTGATTACTTCACAGTCACTTTTCAGTAAGACATTTATGCATAAAAATAAAAATAGACTAAGTAACTAAAACGCAGCGAGACTAACTAATATTTTTAATAATTAAAATAAATTAAATAAAATAAACTAATCGGTATTAAAAACGCATAAGTATATTAAACTCTTAAAAACGTGTTTGGTTGATGCAGGTCAATTTGTTAAACAATATCACCGCGGAACAAGATGGTGCCTAAATTATGATGTCGAGGTTCGAAGAAAGGGGCTGCGCTGGCGATGCGTTTCCGCTTAAAAACGCTACTAAGGGAATTATGGAAGTGAGAATAAAGTGAATAGTTATTTAAGAAAAAATAAGGATGAAGTAGTAATTTGATAAATGTTTATCCATGGTTTGACCTTGTTTTTGTAAAAGAAAAACGAAATTTAAAATAAATAGTATGTTTTGGTTTAGACTCAAAACCAGCCAACTCTAAACTTTAGAGTTTGATATCTTTTGATCGAGTTGTAACAAAATTTAATTATAGTTATGTATTCTAATATGATGCTGAGCGAGCATGTTAACTTAATTAAATCGAAAGTTGTGAAGCTACCGGAGACTAATGATAGAAAAAAATTAGGTATCCAAACATATTGCCACAACGAAAAAAAAGGTATTTGAAGAAATATAAATGCTTGTGAAATGAATGGTCTAATAAAAGTGAAATATTTCTCAAAATATTTGCTTTTTTTGTGTTTTGTAAAATGGATAATATAATAGAGCTCGAGATGATTTGTGTAAAATCTTAAAGTTGGTCGATGATGTAAAAAACATTTTTTATGATATTGTATTGAAGACTAGGTATTTACTTGTGACTTATTGAGAGCTATAGAGATGTAGACTTGGTGAGGGACCAAAAGAATCCAGCATCCAAAAATCTAACGTTAATTTCCTTATACTGTTATTCTCCTTTCTAACGTGCCAGTATGGCACGAAATGGAATAATAGAACTTCAGCCAAAATAAAATATTAAAGCGTTCAAAAATCGAATGCCGATATCCTTATACCGTTATCCTGCTTTCCAACGTGCCAGTGGTAAGGGTCCAGCGTGTCTGCGTCGTCGGCGCATACGGCGCAGGCTCTCCCGCGGTGGCCGCCTCCTTTATCGATCACGAGCCGTATCATTAGATATCATTGTGATCTATGATCAAGCGCAGGCGGTAGGGTTGACACTTGACTTGGTATTTAGTGTGATAAAAAAATTGGATTTTTATTTATTTATAACTACTTTATTTTTTAAATATTAAGGCATATTGATACTGTTTCATTCAATATTGCAGACCTAATTTATTTTTCAAAATTCATAATTGAGTATTAAGTTGTAGTTTTAGTCTTGTGTTTTCTATTTAATTATTTACTCGTAGTAAATGATTAACTTATTGTTAACTCTTTGAGCAAAATGAATGTGTTAACTTTACATGGAGACTGTTATGGCTTATGAACTACGTATATTTGTTATTTTTGTGTAATATAACTGCTGTTTGTTTCCTATTACAATAAATAAAAATAAAAAATAAAATAAAAAATACATAATACACAAAGTAGGTGCAAATGACTGCCCTATTAATGCCTTAAGTAATTTTTTTTCAGCCAACTAATGGGCCAAACAGAAACAGTTTTAGGTTGGTGCTGATTTTAGTTTTTAAAGATTTTATTGTGCATAATCTGATTGATTACTTTTTAACTAATTGGTAAATTTGGAAATACAAGAATGTATGCACAAAGGTAAAAAGGGCACTCTCCTTGGCTAACGTTTCGGGAATACTTTCCTGATATTAACTGGAAAGAATGTAAATGTCGAATGTAGATGTCGCAACAATTCAAATTTCATTTTTCATTCGTTACCATTATATATACAGGGTGGAAAAAATCTATGGGCCCTGGAGGGGAACTACCTTAAATCCTTTAGTTAGCTCATTATACTGAAAGGAAACATTCCTTTATTTTTAAAAAGAAACAAAACTGCATTTAACGATTTTTAAAATTTTGTTTGTTCTCCCGGGAATCGAACCAACTGAAAATAAAAAAAATAAACCCTCGCTATTTTATTATAAAAAAGGTAGGTTTATTGTTCAGGATACAATGTCTAATAAACATTTGGTCTTACACTCATCTGTTGTACGAGATGCCCATGAATAATATTTATTACAAGTTCTTTATTAACAATACCTAGTACTGTTCACGTGTAACAAGTAAATGACACGTTATAACGACAGTACGATTCCTTCTTACACTAGACGTTCTTTCTGACGAAAAGTTTAATAATGGAACGTACTTTTTTTGCAACGCGGGGCAACAAATTTGAAATTCGAACGATAACATTTTTAAAAACTATAAAAAAGAAGTACTCGTTCGAATTTCAAATTTTGTTTTGTTTTGCTTTCATTCCATAATTCTGTAATAATGGCGTATCAAGAACATTTCGATGCTGGATTTTAATTTTTAGTTGGTTCGATTCCCGGGTGAGACAAGCAAAATTTTAAAAATCGTTAAATGCAGTTTTGTTTCTTTTTAAAAATAAAGGAATGTTTTCTTTCAGTTAAATGAGCTAACTAAAGGATTTAAGGTAGTTCCCCTCCAGGGCCCATAGATTTTTTCCACCCTGTATTAATGTCCACACTAGTGCGTGCATTTAGATTCAGAAAATAGGGAGTGTACGGAAGTTGATCTTATGATCCATTTACATTATCTTTATATTGTTCATTCATACTACGGTTTCTTACTTTCAACTCCTTATAATATTAATATTTTTATAAAACAAATCGTCTTCTTGCAATCAAAAAGTTAAATTAGCTTGTAGCAACCCTTAAATTGTAACAATTAAGACCTTCACAGACAAAAGAATTAAAAAAACCACCTCAAAGTAATCATCCTCACGTGCTAGTTTGTTTGTTACACGATATTCGTTTTTATCCAACAGAATTATTAGAATAAAGATGTGATAACTCCCGCCTTATCAATACTTCATCCGTTTCGGTAAATGTTATAGGCTATTTGGGTGATAACAATGTTGTTTTCTGGTTATTATCAGCTGTTAAGATTGTCCCATTGATATTGTGGGGATTTCTTATCAAAGCCATTTTTTGATTTAAGGGTCCTAAAACATGGATGGGTGAAAAACTATAGCATAGCAGAGTAACTTACGATTTCCTCAGGGACAACTGAATGGAATGTTTGATTTCAAATAGAGAGTCTTTCTTCAATTTTTTTTTTTTCTATTTTGTTACTTGAATTACATTATTTGGCTGGTCTAGGCTTTATTATTGTTATTCAAAATACTATATAGGCTACTCTACTGTTCAAAGCCATATTGTCTATTGTTTTTAATTCGGCCGCCATTACTGTTAAGTAAATAAGAGCTATAGTAACGTAGAATAGATCCACGTCCGTATTCTCTAAGTACCTAATATTGTAACCGATAACGATTTTTTTAGACACCATGTACATTTTTCTGTTCTTATATTTTCTTATAAATATTTAACTGTAACCTGTAAATAATGTTGCGGTAACTTTAATCACGCTTGTTTATTTTCTATCAGTTTGATCTTTTATACATTCATAACACTTACTATTTTGCTCTGCAACTGGGGCTGAAGTAATCCAACGCAGACGATGATACATTACAATAATCAACTGTATTAGATTAAATATCGTTAAAATTAGGTAACTAGGGTTCAAGTAACATGTTTAAAAGTCTAAAACTCATGAAACATTTTCATATACAAAAATACCATTTAAATGGTCGATTAATCTGTTTTGTAGGAAAATATGATATTAATGTGCCGGGTTTTTTTTTTTATTTAATGAAAATTTTCATTAACACCTTCGGATCTATTTACCGAAATAGACTCACGAAATTTTGTCCCTAGCGATCTGATTTCTTTAGAGAAAATCTTTATTATTTGCTGTACTTGGTGTTCAATGATTCGACCTTTTGGCTTTTATTTTTGATTGATTCGACTTTGCATTCAAAAACGCAAAAAATGACTTTTTTAAATTGGTATGTACTTTCAGCCCAATGGTTACGTAATGGTACGTTATGATTAATGTTGTAAGAAGTGTCAAGAAAATGTTTCATAGTGTCACTGTGACACAGTTCCATTATGCTGATAGTACCTACCATTTTAAACGAAGTTTAATTTTAATAATGTATCTTTAAGTATTTTTGAGTAAAGTAATACGACAATACAAGTTATGCTGCTAAAGCTGTGCCCATTTCACTCCCCGTATAACTAAGCTGATGAGGTCGTGGTAACCCCTGGAATGCGACGTAAGGTCACCATTGATGAGCCATACGGGAATAGAGCTATCTCCCATCAACACGACGTCTACGTGTTAAACATAAATTCCTAATTCAATGAGCACTTAATGCGTCAAGATTTGGCATCAGCAGGCCTACTCAAGTTGCATTCTTTAAACGCTAAGGTTTTCTGAAATCGTTTACGATTGGCAGACACTTATTTCAGCTCCATAGATGTGGGCAGTTTTCTAAAGACGTTATTTAATAAGATTAATATCGACTGCAACTTGTAAAAGGCCTTAGGATTTTTTCAAAATTTATTTTGCAACATACCTAATAAATGAAATATCGTTAACTGCGAAATATCTGCCAAGTTCCAGGTAGCAAATGGGACACAATTCATATATGTATAATTGCTCAAAATATTTCACTGGCTTGTTGTTCAGTGGCAGTGCATTTGGCCTATTATTGTGCATCAATTTATGATTTCAATTTCGCAACTTTGTGCGATTTACCATCTCGTTCTCACACCAACTGATTTAGTCTCAAACTAAGCTCTAAGCTTGTACTATGGGTACCTACTAGACAATGATATAAATACTTATTCAAGACTCAGAAACAAATACGGGAATCGAAACCGGGACCGCTAGCTTCCTAGGCAGGGTCACTACCAACTAGGCCAACGCATCGGTAAAGTATCTATTGAAGTGTCTTTGGTGTTGTTGTTTAGGATCTAGAATTAACCTTACCTAGTAGAGGAAATTCTATTTGCGTGATTCTTTAATAGGCTGTAGGTTAGCAGGTTTTTACGGTTTTATAGTATGATTTATATTAGGATGGCAACTACTCAAGTAATCATATTCAGATTACCTGAGTAGCTGCCAGGCTGAGGCTATTACTCTATAAATCCGTAATTACGGATCCATATTTATCAGTGGTAAAATGTAATCATCACGTAAATTTACGTTATATTAACGTTTTGGTCTATTGCAATGGCCGTGATCATGAAGTGATAAACATGTTTGAATATAGAAAACGTTTATAACAATCACGATTTTCCATTGAAATGCATCTGTAAATTATTGTTCATGCTTATTGGACACTTTCTCAGTATTAAACTTGACTAAAGTCGCCGGCTTACGTGCTTACTTTTATCCATAAAATTAAGTTTGTAAATAATATTTTGATTATTTTTGAAATAAATAATCACCTATGGCTATGTGCCAATTCTTGTTTTGTCAGGTAATAACAGTGGAGTAACTGGAAACTGACTTTAAACAGAAAATTTCGGCCAACTAGTTAATTGTTAGTCAAAAATAATTAAATTGTGAAATAACAAAACACAAGCTGTAAAAATCCCTACCTAACTTTAAATCGTCATAAAATCCTAAATAATTATTCAAAAAGAAAAATGATGAAAAAGACCCAAAGATGATTTTTAAATACCTATTCAACGATACTCAACTTGTTATAACTAGTCGACTTTTTTTTTCTATAGATGGCGTCTTGTTGCCGCCATATCTCTAGTGACACTCAAAAGATTAGGACAAATCGATTGACATAAGATCATTAAAATCGGCCCACGCTTTTAGCTTCTAGAGCGTCAAAGGAACAAACATACATTACACAAACATTATATAGGCTGATAAACACGTTACTCTTCTTTGCGTCGCGTAGTCGGGTAAACAAGAACATGGAACTAAAATAACAGTATAACGTAAGTTACCTGGAAGGGTCCCTGGGCAAGCAATGCCGCTCCTGTACTGCGACGCCTCCACCGCAGGTTCGGGAGCAGGTACTCCACGAGCCCCAGGCGCTCCATGCGAATGCTGTGCCATTCAATCGAGGTGCTTCGATCGTTCGGGATACCTGAAACAGCAGACATATCTATTGGTTAACCCTTGTTTCACCGACACTCATTTCGTAGAAAGTACCACTTCGCAGAGTTTTCGTTTTACTAAAGCCGTTTTCTGCTGAACCCGTGTTGATTTCAGATTATCTGGTCATGGTTGCAAGTTTAACCTAACCTAACCTACGTGAATCACAGTTAGGATAACATGAAATCAACATAGGGTCATCAGAAAATAGCTTTCTATGAAACAAATATTCGGCGAAGTAATACGTTCTATGAAATGAGTGTCGGTGAAACAAGGGGACAACATATTTACTGCCCTATAAAATTTACCTCGACCAATTGAAAAAAAAAGTACGCGTCGTGCCGCGTGTTAAAGAGAAGGGTTGGAATAGGAAAGAATGGAATTGGCATAGCTCTTAAGTAGATAATAATTAAATTTTGATGTAATGTAAAGCCGAATAAAACGCATTGATCATAAGTAAATAAATATCAGGGGACAATGTAACACTAATTGACTTAGTCCGAAACTTAGCTGTAGGCTTGTACTATGGGTACCAGACAACTGTATAAATAGGTACTTATATAGAAAAATCTATACTTAAATATATAGAAAACATCCATGACTCTGAAACAAATATTCGCTCTCATTACACAAATATCTGCCCATACCGAGATTTGAACCCAGGACTGCTAGCTTAGTAGGCAGGGTCACTACCAACTAGGCCATCGCGTCATCAAATTATTCTTAAATCCACTTTGAAATCACTTCTTCTTTACATCTTTTTAAACATTATGTACTTTTAGTAGAGCTACCAATATAATAGCAAGTATCTGATCATAAAAGCAATAAGAATGGTAGAGCTTTACAGGCTTTTATTTTCATCTCGTTGCTGCAATATTCATTGATCGTTTTTATTGATTGATGTACTGCCATCGTTCTAAATCATTTACTGGTCGTGATTGGATCCCGATACTTGTCAACAAGCTGTTACAATTTGTAGAAGTAGGTCGTGTTTCATGATATCATGTTACATATCGATTTAACCAGCTCTAACGTATACAAAATTGGAAAAGTATGCCGTTATTGAAATGGTCAAATAAGCAGCTTTATATTTATCTTTCATAATTCGATTTTGAAGTATACTGATGGTACTTATGGTACAATAATATTACTGATTTCAGTCACTACAAGTCCCCTTTGACGAAAAGGAGCTAAACTCATTACTTCAAAGTTCTAAAATACTGAATTTGATTATCGAGGATTCCAGGATCATGAAGTTAAACAGACTTACCGGCCTTATGGCTTCGGTGCTCGTTAACTGTGCTTGTACCAACGGCCGTTGGCAGACTGCAAGTGATCTGTAATAACAACAAACGGTTTATCTCTCAAGCCTTTGTGCGAAACTAAAGTGTCACTTATGATTTATGAAAACACAGCTTCAGAACGATTGACTGTAAATGTTTTCAGAATATTTCAACAGGAGGACAAAGGAAAGTGTTTGTTGTGATCTTGTATAAACAGCTACCGCTGAAATTGCTTTTAAGATTGAAAATAACCTATAGTATGAAATGGAGTGGAGGGTAAACAAAACTTGAGGGCTTTAGTTTGGGTAAATATAATAGCGCAAAAACAAAAACCTATAAAACTACACTAATCTAACATACCGTAAGTAAGTTTAGTTTTTAAGTAAGTTTGCAAGTTCGTTTGTTTGTTAAAACCAATTAGATTTATTTATGAGATTTTTTTATTTTTTTTATTGAACATTAGCATTAGGTCCAAAGATGGCTGAAATAAATGACATTTTATATTCTATTCTATTCGATTTATATTAATCTTACCTATAATTGGGTTCAAATTGCATTCATTGCGGTGACGACAGATGACGAAACAACCAAAAACATTATAAAATCCTGTAATTTACAAATATTATGAATGAAAATCGAAACTTATGCGTATGAAGCCGTGGGAATCTCAAGTTAGATAGGAAAGAAATCCGATTGATTACTTAAATTACATTCAAGATATTGGACTGACTCGTAGTTGTCAATAATATAACATTTTTTTCTTCCGAGATTTGAAACAGCTTGACGAGATTGATATCTTATTGTCGCTTTGTGTGATAAGTAATAAGAGCGTAAGTCAAAGCTATTCATAGAAGCTTCATTACACAATCCTACGTAGCTTGTATATTAAAATGCACATATTGCAAATTCATCATTATTTTGTAGGTGTCAAATACGTGTACAGATTAGCATTTCCGTCATGGTTATGGCGCCTTGCCGTAGGGCCGCGGTTCACTCTGCATACAAACTACCTGATAACATCAGAACTCCAAGGGCCTTATTGCTTTTATAAAATATTAATTACCTGCTCTATCTTCATAGAATACCGCTGGATATACAAAGTACCTTGCATATGTAATAGTAGTAGATTCCATTAAATCTTCATCAAATAAAACAATAAATTAAAATTCAGTTAAAGCATCAATTCTGCTTAAGAATATAACAATCAACTAGGTTTATTTATCTTTTACGCGGGTTACCACAGTTACCAGGATCGAGCGTACCTTTAGAGCAGTATAAAGTGAGTTTATTGCGCCAAACGCATGCTTTGTTGCTGCTGCCATTGAATCATTAAATTTGTAGTTATCTCTTGGTAATGTTCGCATTTGAATATTAGAATCGGCCCCTTCCGCGTTGCACATTCAGCCTGAATCGATAGCGATTCCTGGAGGAGATTAGATAAACATTATTGCCATAGCTGGACAATATGTAAAGTCGTGATTGTTACCGTCTGTTCCGCTGTCTCCGTATCTATCTTTATCAACATGACTGCTGCATTGTAATGCAATTTTACAATCTTAATTGACGTGAATTCTCTCTACAAGGTTATTTGTATTGGGTATTGTAGGGAGGAATATAGGGAGACTCAGAAACTCAGGTAACATTACTCAACTTTTCTTCAATTACTGTTGCCTATTGTAGTGGTAGCAAGTCACCATATCAACCTCTGGTTTGCTAAGTTATAGGCCAGGTAAGAAAATCGTACCAAAACTCACCTGATTATAATAACTACTAAAATTAAAGATGTCTTCTTATCCACAAATTGTTTAGCAATTAGAACAAGCCAATAGCGTTTTAAGTGAATCGGGTTACGATTAGGGCTTGCAATTCGAATATTCGAATATTCGAATAATTCGAATATTCGGTTCATTCTGACATTCGAATAATGCGGTGCATAGTATTCGAATAATTCGAATATTTATGGTTATTTGGAAAGACGGATGTAATATCGCATCGGTACTAATCGGAAATTATCGGGAATGGTCGGCTATCTCTGTCTCACTCCCCCATCCCATTCACCCACCTCCCACCTACTCTGACCGCGTCGTGCGAATAGTCAGTTGGACTCACGTTCACGTCAGGTCGCGTCGCGTGTAATGTGATTTGATTTATGATCTCATGATTATTTTTGTTATTTTAATAACTTGGTTGATTATTTTTGTTTATTTGATTAGATTACCATTTTAATTACTTAATTTTAATTTTGTTGTTGATCAGTCTTTTTTATTTAATTGTTCTTATCGTTGCTATTTTTATCTTAAGTATTTTTAAGATAATTATTTAAATTCAAGTTATTTTGTTTTGATGATTTATGATTTGACGTTTTTTTTACTTATTTTAATCACTCCTTTGATTACTTTTGTTACTTTGTAAAATTTGCAGTTTAGTTTAAATGTAAGGTAGCAGAGAGAATTTTCAATCAGTAAACTTACGTGTTCATTACATTAATATTTTAACACATACATATATTTTATTATTTTATTTTCATATTGTTGTTGATTCCGTCAACTTCAATTAAAAAAAGACAATCTTTGTGCGATTAATACTAAATCGTTGTTGTTCGTATATTCAGTTGTTTTTAACACAATAATATTTCAATTAAAGTTATTTTTTTTATTCATTCTATAAAGCCAAGGACGTGTTATTATTTTAAAATGTTTATGATGATTTTTTTGAGCTTTCAGACTGATAATACATGAAAATGAGCATCCAAGCCTGTTTTTTCTTTATTTTTTTGGATTATTCGAATAGTATTCGAATAATTCGAATATGTTCAAATTAAAAGTCGAATATTCGAATATCTGAATCTATCGAATATTTGCAAGCCCTAGTTACGATGTCGCATTACTGGAGTTAAATGGAACAGAACCATTAAAGTAACGGCGACTATTAAAGACCACTCGGTAGCATTAGACTTTGGGTTCAAAATTTAATTTCATGGTAATTTAGTTTTCACGAAAATTCGCAGTTTTTTTAATTTTACATGCATCTGCATCTATTGCATTTTAATCAATTCATCGATCTCCCCAATTGTTACACTAAATTATATCTTCTATATTTACTTTGCTTAATGGCCAACAAGATTTCGTATAATTACACAAATCACGTGAACAAATATCCAACAAAAGCGTTAGTAGGGCACTTGGAAATAGGTTGATAAACATGCAGGATTAGGTGACGAAACGCGATGGGAGACAAATCGCGGCCTGATGGAACGTCACCATTGGCATTTTTCAGTTCACACTGGCATCTATAAAAATATCTTTTAAATGTCTCTGTTTCCTCAAAAATATACGGGTTCCGTTTACTTTAAAAAGGACGTAACTCTTGCAAATGGGATCCGAATCCCTAATAACGATTGTTATACATTTTTTTTTGGTAATAAACTCGTTTTTAGCTGAGTTAGATAACTTTTTAAGTATTCCAAAAAATCGTGTGGTTATGTTAGGTAAGGGTTGTATTCCTTAATTATATAACAACACTAAATAAAATCAAAATTCAGACAGAATGGATTTAGTATAAATGAAAGTTCGAATAAACAACGCATTATGGCAAATGACGATTAGGGATTCCAATACAGACGCTAAAAGCACTGATTTTTTACTTTTTGAAATCCTACATTACCTCTACGTTTGTAGTTAGAATACAATACCTATTGCTTTTGGTTTTATAGGATCCTAACTGATTTTAAGTGAACCATTATAACTTTTACAATCTTTATCATACGTAAGGTGTATTACTATTATTCAAATGTTGTACGGTGGCAATTGATGGTGATTACTGATTATTAAATCATACATTAAACAGCAAACACTTTGCAACTAGCAATCGAATGCTCTAATTGTTCCACATCAAAGGAACCCTAACAAAAATGGGGCACTGGTACCAGGCGCATATAAGTCATCAAGGAGTGTTCGGCCGTCACGGGCGGGTGGCCACTTGCGTCACCGCATCGACACAGAGTAATCTGACGATAAATCACTCGGCTTCTGGATCGGAATGAGATCACGATCCAATCGGATCGGGATGATAGACGGCTCTAATTGGGCAAATTTAATCGGTTGGGCTGATTCCTGTACAATTAAGTGTAGATGCATAACGCTAGGTAAGCGATATTCGAAAATCGAAGATTGACGTAAGCTGATGACGATGGCCTTGACCGTTTAACGACTCGATATATTTTGAGTCGATAGAACACAGAAACGTTAGAAGCGTTTGCTAATGTTTTTTTTTTCTTTCAAATTACTAATGTTAGAGTGATATAATTAAATATGTTGTTAGTCACATTTAACAAAAACAAGTTAAGCCAACGTACAAGTAAATAGCGTTAAACGTAGAGACATATTTTTTGCTGTATTAGAGGTTAAAAGTCTAACAAAAATCGCACTCAAACGTTAATTTGTATTGACCACACGTTTTTTTAATCTTTCTTGATTGCCGTAAGCTAATATTGGCGATTGATTGTCATGAAATATTCTACGAGGGTTCCATGGTGCTATATGAATGAACGAATAATATTATTTTTTGTCATATTTTTATAATTTTGATTTAAGGACCTCAAACAAAAATCTAGTTTTGGTTTTAAAACTAGGTTTAAGACTAATTCATTTATAACAAAATTAAGCTGAAATCAAACTTAGTTATCAAGTTTTGGCATCACTGGGATTCATAATATAAGCAGCGCCATGTACAATGAAATGACCTGTCACTTGTCGACAGTCACTGTCAGGAATGTGATATATAGGAGGCAGATATTTTGGAGAAATACGACAGTGAACCAGCAGGTGAATCAATTTTTTTTTCCAATAAATAAAAAAACTGTTGCAAACACGGAATACCAAAGAATCTCATCAAAACCTATGAAAATTCGACGAGTCACTGCATTAATGCTAGCACGCTTGCAGTTACCTACAGAACTCTTATTAAACGATCCCACCTCGCGGCTGACAGGTTTTTTTAGCATTTCATTCGGCTGATCTGCTTGATTTGACAGCTGCGATGTTTGAACACAACTCCGCATTTGATACGTGCTTGTATTCCGAATATTTTCCCAAGAGCGTATTGTTACAATAGCGCCGCCATTCCATCGGTAATAAATTCAGCGCCCATAACCAATATCAGTATGTATTTATGACACACCATGTATGTCTTGGGCGTTGCGATACCTAATATCGAATGTTTACTTTGCTTTGTTGGAATAGTTCAAAAGGTAATGAATATAATAAAGGTATGCAAATATTACGCCAAGTCTTGTCTTCTTCATGTAAGATATAGTTTTTTAAGATCGATATGAAGGTAATTCTGATGAAGATCAAACGTTGAAAGAAAGAGTTGTTTACAAAAGCAAGTTTTCAATCGACGAGTTCGTACTAATTTCACAACAGTTATTTTGGTTGAGTAGGGCTGTACGAATGAGTATCTCAAAGTAATATTTCGCAACTAGTTCATGCATTACTTTTTAGAGGGCTTCAATTTATATCTTCTGAACACTAGGGTTTGAACTGTCTTTCTGTTAAAGAAGAAACAAGCTTACACAAATGCGCGTATAGGTTGGTAGAATACGTAAACATTGACATCAAATCACGATTCTTATGTGACGTTAAAATACAACCATGTTTCTTGTTACAAAACAATATTCCGTAGGAAGAACATCTTTATGACAGTAGGGATCTGTCCATTCCAAATCAATTTATTATGCATGTTACTTGTTCTTAGCGAGAAGCATAACCTGATAACTCAACAATAATGGGCCACAAAACCTAAATTGTCACCACAAACGATCGAAATACCTTGTATAGACCTCTATTTCCCATTTTAATCACAACATTTGCATTTAACATACTCAAACGCTTCGCCAAATGCAAAAGTCTTGTAGGAATATTAGAAGTTCAAGTTCGAATCAACTGGTTCAAAGGTAAACGGACGGGCGGCGCCGGCGCATAGTTAACAGTCAATAAATACGCGCGCCACAGATCACAAACAACAGTTGATCCAGAATTTTGGACACGGAGTAGAACTTCTAGAAGAGAGTGGCACAGTCGATCATAAATTGCATTTCAATAAAGTTACGTCACGAAGAGAATATAGAAAATATATGTACTGGTTGAATCGCGTTATCACCTTTATGATGCTTCTAACTATTTCCGAATATTCCGACACAGAAACAGTGTTAACAGTCATATTGACAAAATAAAAAAAAATATTTTTTTTCACAAAAACCGCTTAAAATAAATATTGTTTAAAAAATTAACTTATATCTATCAAGTTAAGTAGGTACAAGTAACTTATTTATTCCAAATAATCTTATTAGATTCTGATAAAATCTATCCGCAACAGGCTTCATTAAATAATCATAAATTAAAGCAACAGCATACGTCGGTGATACTGCAATATGGCATAACTAACAAATTTAATATGATGCAAAATACTCCTTAGCGTGCAAAACAATAAGGTACCTTTTGCAACATATATAACACAAGAACACATGTCATAAATAAACAAATATCAGTGAAACTGGTTCGGTAGTGGCATAAATGTGCCCATAACGCATTAGTTAGGTTACGATTATTTTAACTAACAATAAGTTGTGTTACTGCAACTACTGAACTGTTACTTTTTAGTTGCGGTGACCACACAGTCGATATCCGTGGTTTTACAGTCCCACATCGATTTATTTCGGAACTGATTATATAGTCCGGAATAGTGGCCGCATAGTTCGTTTTAATTACGTCTATCCGTATTAATTCCCATGTCTATTTACTGATGCTGCTGTCAATATAGCACTAGGTAAGTCACATTTCGCAATCGTTTACGAAATACTAAAATATTATAGGGGACTAAAATAAGTGAAAGAAACAGCTGACGTGACATTACTAGACAATCATGACTATTTAAGTAAATAAATAAATATCAGAGGACACAAATTGACAGTCCTTAATTAAGCTCTTGTAGGTACTATAGGTATTAAGTCGAGAACGATAAACATAATTATATAGAAAAATACATGCTTAAATACATAGAAAACATCGAAGACTCAGAAACAAATACTCGCGCTATCACCCAAATACTTACCATACCTGGAATCGAACACGGGACCGATAGCTTCGTAGGTATGGTCACTAACAACTAGAAGTTGAATGCAACTTATTTACATTAGTGAAGACAAACGAACAGCGGGTCAAGTGATGGGAAGTAGTCACTAATCACCTCCATTCACGGACACCCACAACACGGAGAGGAATCGCATAAGCGTTGCCGGTTGGGAAATAAGTGGGCCATATATATAGCCTCTGTCCGCGACTTCGTCTGCGTTGATTTCGATTTTCGCTATACCATATGGTTTTTTTTTTTAAAATGGAATAAAAATAGCCTGTGTTAATCCAGTGTGTGCTTAGGTAAGCTATCTCCGTTCCAAACGCCCAAATCCGTCCGGCCGTTGCATCGTGAAGGAGTAACAAATTAACACACACAAACTTTCGCGTGTATTATTCGTGTTCTACAAGGTAAAACAATATTGATTTTGACGTGATATGGTATTGTTTTTAATATGATAACAATGTCAAAAGCATTACGGTGTTACCCAGTTGAATAGAAACCTTAGTGACCCGCTAGCTTGTTTGCCACCTTTTTTATTAAAAAACTATCACGTAAACACAGAATTAATGAATAATTAACCTTATTTAATTAGCTTTGAACATTCACCGAAAGTTCAAAGACATTGACAAACGCACCGCCACTACTAACACAGTATAGGAAAGCTTGAATGTTATCAAGCAATTGCAATGCACATTAATTGCATAGATAAACCATTATGTTCACAACCGTGACCTGAAATTAATGTTAAAATGATGCAAATGTTCGGAAGCCAGTTTGGAGTAAACTAATAATTTGTTTACAAACAGATAAGGGCCCTTTGTAAACCCATAAAAGTAATTGGTGTAATTCGTCTCAATCGGTTCGTTGTAAAATTGGGGTTATAACCGAGAATGGGCATCAAAGCGTGTATTAAGCTATTAGGCTATTACATGGTTAACAAATTGTGGGGAGTGCGGTTTTAATTGCACCTGGGACGACGTTACACTAACAGCTTAAAGAGTTGCCGATGATTTTATGCAGGGCCTCTATTCAACACGGTACAAAACATACCGTTGTTGACCTGTTATCGTATTTTCATCGTTTAGATAGCTCTTAAAAACCATACCATAACAGGATAAATACGATTTGGATTTTACTGCCTAGAATAGAGACGCAGGATGCGAAATCAGTCAGATTAAACTGAGACAGTGTAGTATTTATAATAATCACGTTTATGACATAGAAGTTATATATCACCGCAGATACTTTAAATCACTATACATAGGAGTCATTAATAGTCGTTAATAAAGTTCAATAAGATCTCTTTATTTCATTGGAATTATCTGACGAGAATCAATTCTGTTTATAT
Source organism: Acleris sparsana (assembly GCA_923062465.1). Classification (NCBI taxonomy): domain Eukaryota; kingdom Metazoa; phylum Arthropoda; class Insecta; order Lepidoptera; family Tortricidae; genus Acleris; species Acleris sparsana. The sequence goes on from OV281300.1 coordinate 10,165,408, forward strand.
ATTGAGGTGACTGTCAACGATTGTTCAAAGGCGCCTGAAAGCACAATTCCTCCGCAATTATTATGCATTTAAATAGTCAATGTAGTAATTTTAGATACTTATTCATTCTGTTTTTCAATTAGACTTGTTTTTATATTTTAATACAAAGCCTGGACCTGTTGATGTCTTTTACACAAATGGTAACCTTTTTTACACCTAGATGTTATAAGCAAAAATACAAGTAATAAATATATTCAAAGACTGTAATTAAATAAAACTGAAAATGAATTGATCAGATGTGTGGCCAGCCTATTTATTTCAAATAACCAGCCATTGTAAAAGTATAGTGTTTTATTTTAAAATGTCACATAATGCCTGTTCAATATCTTTTTGGTGCCTAACAGTACTCCATGACGCAAGAAGGAGTGCCATCAAGTGTTACTGCAAATATAAGGACCACTCCTATACCTCTTGTACGAGTAATGACGGAGTGGAAATCGGTCAGTGCGACCGCTATTGTCTTTGCTTAATTACTGTTATTAAGATATGCTTTTGTGATCCAAGGGTAGCTATTGTGTGGTATCGTTCTTATTGAGCTGTTGCATCTAAATTAATAGGTGTTTGTTGTTAAACAAATGAGGGCTATCAAAAACAAGTGAAACAATTACTATTTGCAATCAGTATTCGTGACTAAGAATTAGATTTTATTTTGAATCCTGAATAATGAGGAGGTAAAGAGTGAGCAGGTTATAATACTTCATAACAGCATAAGGGTCTACGTTTGATAGCCAGAACCATTAGACAAAATAGGTAGAAACCTACATTATTAGCTGGTTTAACACTGCTATAAATATAATTTTTGTAATCACCAGAGGCTCTAGACAAGATGCATTCGGCGTTAGTTATCGTTACCAAAAATGTTCAAGATTGACAGAAACAGAACTGTCCGACGGTCGTGTCGAGCGCCTACTTACGTCAATCCCATACATTTTGTCAGCTACGTTACGTACCTACGTTGTACTTTGTTAACATGTAAAAAAGCTACATACATTTATTTATATTTGAAGCTTTAATGAAGCTTACTCATTAACGTATTTCTTAAATTGGAGTTAATTATATTTGTAGTAAAAACACACTTTCGTTATGTGGCCCATGTGCTCAACTCCATCATTGATTTGATATTGATTCACATTTATCTCAATTAACGCGCGGTGGGTCGGTCCTTCAATAATTTAACAATGGCCGTAACTCAGTCAGCTCTAATACAGCTTAAATTAAATAATCTAGATCTAGATGACGTGTTGGCGATATTTTACATCTCCATCGGAGGTAATAGGCTGACCCAGTACGGACTAATTTCAGACCAATAACAAGGGATCTCCGATTAGCGCTCCTATCTCGGAATAAAATGGTGTACAGATTGTTGCGGACAAACGCCGCGTTTTTTACATGAAATTTATTCATTGTTCCGTTCTTTCTAAGGTTTTAAATTAACTCCGTTTGACTTTTGTGTTTTATGAAGAATCTTTTACTCTTATTTACCAGTGAAGCTTTTACAAATTAATAATCAGCAGATTTCCGCTGCGTTCTCATAATGGCTTCGTAAATCGCAGCGTAGACTTGCAGATTATTAGCTAAGAGCATGATTTTGCCTTCCAAAGCTTTGTTTGATTTGAAAATACTGATAGGCATGTGGCCTATCAGTATTTTTGGAGATTCCATTTTGAATTTTCAATGAATCTTGCATCTGTAACTATTAAATGAGAGAACTGGATTCTCCAACGTATTTCAAAAGTTTTGTGCTATGTGCTATTATTTATATATCTTCTATAAGTTGAAATTGACAATAAACTTTTGTCCATGTATAAGTACGCTTTTCGTAGCTATCTAAAATTGAGCAGGTTTGCGGATGTCAAAATAATAAAAACTCTTGAAAATCGTCGCGTTTTTCCCAACAGTGCATGCTCAAACTAGTACTAAGTGAGTAACGGTGAGCAGACCAGGCGCGCAATTAACAAGGTCTGGTCCAGAATGGGACGGGATATACATACACAAATATAGTTTATTATAAAGTAAGTACCTATATTTAACCGCATGCGATGTGGGATCAAGTGATTCCAATTTAATCTCTCGCCTTTCAGGTTTTAGCCATCAGCTTAGTTCAAGACTAAGTGACTATTTTGAATAAAGTATGTAATTAAATTATGTTAATATGAGAACCGTGTTGGTACACGATGCAACTGTACAAGTATGTTGTTGTTAAGTAGACTAGACTTCTATATGCCCGAAAAGTTTTTTTACAAAAAAAAAATAAACAATGTCAGAGCGGTAGCACCATTTTTTTTAAAGTACTAAATTGCTATTCGATATTTTTACTGTTACCTACTAGTGTTTCTAATACGTGATAACAGTCACTAATGATAATCATATACAATAACTGAATCCAGCTGATGTCATATCATGCCACTAGGCTAATCAAAATATATAAATTCTAACACTGCACTGCAAAATAAGATTAGAAAATTCCTTTTGTTACGAAGGTGCATCTAAAACACTACATTACTGCGTGGCTACGTGCATCGTCACATGTTCTTGCGGATTTGTAGTTAGTTTAGTTTAGTATTCAACCATAGCAACAATCAACTAGAAAAACTGCACCAGGCTTTTTGCAAATAATTATAATACTAAATCCATCCACTTGCATGGCTCTTGAATTGGAAAAGCTGTATTACTGAAGCCAGTAGGCGCTTTATAGCGCTACGTGTTCTAATAAGGGAGTTATAACAGCCTCAATACGGCATATAACTAAGTTGACGTATTATTTTACTGCAGTTTCTTATCTGGCGCACGCAATCGAAACGTGCCATCAATGATTTATGTTTTGACTCGCTTTCTATAGGACTTGAACTGTTTTCTAAGCAGATAAATATAACCTGGTCAAAATTTTAAGAAAGCATCTCTGTTTCGGCCTTTATGCTGCCTATATATCCAGCAGAGGACGTATATAGGTTGACACCACGATGATGATAATGAATATGATATAGAAAAATTATATCTAATAGAGGTTTACCGTGTATTACCCGTCGTTGAGCTGAATATTTCCAAATAATTAAAAACAGCTACCTTATAGTTGTCAGCTCATAAACTGAATAAGTGCGAAACCTAAACGAGGTCCAGTAATGGTTTTTCAAATAGCGCAGAGATCTTAAACCTTTCGACAACTATGTGTGATAAATACTAACATACCTTCACAATAAACAAAAATGGTATACTTAGCGTGCATGCCCGGTACTGTTAAATCCAGTAAGCCGATTTCCGAAGTCCAACATTTAAATAAGTATAATAGATGTGTTAGCATGACACACAAATAATTGGTTGTTTTAAGGATCTTCGACGTCTTTAATTATAATTTTGTTTGCATTGAATTTGACTCCTATCAATTTAGGGTCAGTGTAATGATTCGTGAGAAGAGATGAAAGAGTGGAGCAAGTAGATGAGTTTGTGTATTTAGGGTCTCTATTTAAGAGAGATGGGAAATGTGACGGGGATATTGAAAAGAGTAAAAGCGGGAAATATGAATAATGGGGCGTTACACTCAATCTTGGAAAACAAGGTCATATCAATCAAAGCTCACCTTGCTGTTCAGGGAGTATTGACACCAACATTGATGTATGGTAGTGAATCTTAGGTATGGCAGGAGAAGAACGAAAGCAGGATTAATGAAGTTCAAATGAGAGCTCTAAGAAGTATGTGTGGAGTTAGGATGATAGATAGAGTAAGAAATAGCGAGATCCGAGAACGATGTGGATTGAAAGAAGATGTAGTGACTAAGATCGAAAAGGGTATGGTCATTTAGAAAGGATGGATGAAAGAAGAGTTAAGAAAGAGATATGGCGAGTGAGAGTGAGCGGAGATGTAGGTAGGGGACGTCCTAGATGGACGTACGGTGATCAGATTCGCGATGTGCTGATTGGGTCAAATCAAAAGCACCCGAAACCGACGTACGTGCATGAAGAGATTGACGAAAGTAGAGGAAGCGAAGGTTATGTTTGGACCGGTGCACCTGGCATTCCATAGTCTCTAGTATGTAATGCTTCGTGAAATAATACTATATAGGTGCGACCTAAAACTTGAAGGTTCAAGACTTATCTTAAGCAATACTGATTAATTTAACGACAACAGTACAATTAACTGTTTGCTAAAAATAAACATCGTAACTCGTAACATTCGTACCGTACCGTCAATATTTAGTTCTCAAGATTGGCCTTCACTGAACTAACATCTCCCCGAGGCGTCAGAGTGGAGACGAAAAAGTGATTTGGCAAAATTAACGACTTGGCTTCATTTAGACAGGAATCTTGAATGACTAGACGCGTAACGTACGTGATGTAACGTATGCCACGTCCTTATTAAAAAGAGAATATTAATTTGGTTCGGGTACATAAAATGCTTTTTAATAAAATTGTTTGGATTCTTGAACTCATCAGGTTATTTAGAGATGAAGCAACATTACATTACACATGGCCTTGGTAGTTTATTGGAACACAAGGACCATCTGTAGAAGGAATGTTTGATTGATAATGAAGAGTTAGAATGTGTAAGGTATTAAGATAATATTAGTAGGTATCTGGTATATTAAACGAATATTATAAATGCGAAAGTTTGTGAGTGTGTGTTAGTTTGTTACTTCTTCACACTGCAGTGGCTAAATGGATTTGGATGAAATTTGAAACAGAGATAGCTTATACCCTGGATTAACACATATGCTACTTTTCATCCCGGAAAAATTAAAAGTTCCCAAGGGAATAAACATATTAGAAATCGACACGGACGAAGCAGAAGCTAGTGTTTTAATAAATCTTACCTACTCTAAATGTAACAAAAATATTAAACAAGGAAAATAGTAGAAGCGACAAAATATTTATCGTAAAAAGACCTAGATAGTTAAGTACCTAGTTCAGATAACACTGGTGCAATAACTTTGTCAAAAACATGCAACCAGTGCAAATATTACTCAATGCAAAAGGCCCTTACAAACAATGGTTAGAGAAATATCTCCCATGCTATCATCAGATACGAAAGATAAACTTAGATAAATATTGTATGAAATAGCTAATGAGGTTAACGGCAAGCATATTTTGGAGTCGTACTATTCGTAAAAATTTTGGTGATATGCTTGATTTGAAATTATGGAATTACAGTTCGTGTTTGTATAAGAGTTAATAGTTTTGTTATAATAGGATAGGGAGGTAATGTATACTGTCGCGTTTATTTGTCATGCGACCGTATACTTGCTATCTTTAGATGGCTTCATTATGAAGTTTTTCTTTATTTTTGCATTTTTATTTGATGAAAAGCAATACAAGCATTGCAATTGCAGCAAGTGCACTGTTACTGCTATTTTTATCAAATACTATTGTTTGTAATATTTTTTATAGCAGTCAAATCGTTTTTTGAGGATTTTAATGTTAGCTTTGCTTAGCAAATATCGTTAAATAGATCTAATCTTCTTGAACGAATTACTTTCTTAATGATTAAAATAATAACCCAAATCTGATGCGATGCGCATCATACTCCTAACGAAAGACCAGCGCTGGCTTTAGAGTCACCATGCAACAGTCTAGTTGGGATCGATATGTAGCAGCAACCTTTTGGTACCTATGCTTTAATATTTTACGTTGCTAATGGCTGATGGTTACGAATAAAACGTTCTCATTGCTTCTTCATTAATCTCAATGCTTTGAGTACCTATAAAATGAAGTCGTTTCCCTTTGCCACTCCCTCTGCATATACGCTCGTTCAAAATACGGAGTTGATTGTAATGCGGTTTTCATCAATAGATTTAATGATTTAATAAGAAGGTTTTATATATGACCGATTTTGGATTTTATATTGGTGTTAGAAAAAACTCACACAAACCAAAGTGAAGCGAGGGCGGGTCGCTAGTCAGAGATAAAATTAAAACACGCACAGAGCCACTTGTCTTGTTTGCAGAGTTATTAAGATCAAATGACCGGCCAGCCGGACACACGAGAACATTGTTTATGTAATAAAAGCTAAAGAATTCGAGCAGGAAGATATAAAGCTTCCACGAGACTTCCTTATTTGAGGACGGAATTTGAGCTACGGTGTTGATTGATGAACATATTGAAAATGTTCACACGGCGTCGCTGTTGTCCCAGTACTTTCTAATAATATAAATTATAGGTAGAACCTAAATTCTTATCGTTAACTGGAACTAAATATCATAATACGTGTCACGAACTAAGATCCAGAATGCCCTTAAACCATTGTAACTTTAGTCACTAGATCCAATGATATGCTGCCATTTTGTAATGAATAAGTACGGGTATTAAATCAGCACGATTGATAAGAAAATTACTATTTGAACTGGAATTACAAAACTTTGGCAAGATAACGTTACTTGATGAAATCCTACCAATTGTTACTTTAATTAATGCATTAAAACGTAGAGTTCATAAGTCAGCAAACTATTGATTGTTAGATTGGCAACATTCAGAAATCGTCCTAGTAAGTGACCAAAGTGCAACATTAACCATGCCAGTTTCAAACAAACTTAGTGAAAAGCTAAGAGTATCGATGTATCGGCACATTTCAAGAAACGAAGGGATGTTTGCAAATTTACCGACAACACGACAAGAGAACATTTCCGACATGCACGACTCTGTTGAAGAAACATCGGAAACTAAACAAATGGCTTTGTAAGATGGAGAAAAGCTATTAAAATAAACTTAGCAGGTTTTTTTACTGTCAAATAAGACATAATATAAAGTAATAGATCTCTAGGACCTAGGTATAGGTAGTTCGAGTTTGGTGAAGTTGTTTAGCCGTCTCTTTGTGTACGTGTACGGCTAAGACGCTGCTGTAAATTTCAATTTGGTGGAGAGTTATAATAACCACCCATAACTACCCGGCGAAGTGTGAAAAGATCCTAAAAAAATCAACGTATTTTTAAAATAATAAATAGCCTGGAGCAATTTTTTGTTACAACAGCCCTGGGTCATGTTTGTTTTTAATAAAAATATTTCACTTGTATCTAAAACTATTATAAAAGACAGGACCCAGGTGTCATTTCCCAAAATGCACCAATGTACCGAAAAACATACCTTTACAAAAAACTTATTTTTGGCAAATCAAAAATTAGGGAAACGATACATTTGGCCGAAAATATTTCGCGCAAACAGCAGAAACCCATTACATTACTTGTACTTGATTAAACAAGACTGTAACAGACAGTAGCCGTAAGAAAGAACACGTAATTAGAATGTAAATGGGAGCCACGTGGTTTTGAGGTCACAGCGCGCTGAATGAACCACGTAATGATTTACATACACACAGATCACGTTTACTGTGTTTCAATAATAGCTAGTTTTGTTCTGACGATTGAAGAGAACTGAGAGGTTAATGGGAATTCATAATTGATATTCTTACTAGTGGAATTTTAATAAGGGTTCCGTGGACGATGTTTGCTCAATGTAAGACAACCGGTGGAATGACTAGCATTCCATCTTAGTCCTTAGGGTTGGAAGCCTGCCGTTACGCCAAAATATTTTTGGTCAGACGTATCATCCCAAAAAGCTTTTTGTATTATTTTTGTTTTACTATGTCTATTTGGTAAAAAAAAAACAACAACGGGAAACAACTTTTTGGGAAATGACACATCAGACCAAAAATATTTCGGACAAAATTTAATAAATAGGGTTAACAACGCATTTTAAGTCTTGAGATTGTCATCGTAAGAGTGCAATCTTGAGAGTGTAAATTACTATGGTCTTCAGGTCCGTTTACCATCAGGTGATCTGGTTTACCTTCTCAATGTCATATTTCAAGATGATATTTATTTATTGTTTTTTTTACTTATTAAGATGTCTTCTTAAGCAAATACCTAAAAAGCGTATTTTAGCGGATGGTTTGATAGCTTTTGTGTGTTCTTAATTATTTTTAATACACTTGTTGCATGCTTATGTTGGCCAACTTGAACAAAGATGGACTATTTAATTAAAGACATCTCAAATAAATAATCAAAATTTTAATCTGAACATAAAATGGTGATAGTTTTTTTAATAAATAAATAAATATAGTAGGGGAGCATCTCGCACAAATTGACCTAGTCCAAAACTAAGCTCCAAGTTTGTATTCTAGGTACAATAAACATACTTGTATAGAGAAATACATAGTATACCTCCATGACTCAGAAACAAATGCTCGCACTCATCATACATAATATTTGTATGATGATCATACCAGGAATAAACCTAGAACCGCTAGTTTCGAAGGCAGAGTCAAACCCAACTAGGCCAAGTAAACACATCGTCAAAATATACTCTGGATAAATATCCCTTGAATAATCCTAATTTGTTGACTTACACTTGTAATACAAGTTACAAGCTTTCTTGCAACGGACTCCATAGTTACCATGTCATACTAAAGCAGTTCAGCTTAGGTTGAGAGAAAGAAACATAACTGTCAACCTAAACCTGCCTGTCATGGTAACCCCCCAGGTCTGCGGGCCTATTATGGTCAGGGTTATCGTTGTAAATAAACGTGGACAAAACATCACTTTCTGACCATTATGTAAGTGCGAGAGTGACGGATGCTTTATCCATCGCAATAAACGCGACCATAATACGGGCCTTGGTATGAATAAATTATACCCTTGAATCGAACTGCAGAAACATTTCCCATAAATGTAGGACGTCACGTTTCAGCTCTCGCTGCTTGCCGTAAACTCTTTACGAATCCAGTTAGTGTTTACAAATACGGAACATGCTGTTTAGTCTTGGCACATCCAAGCGTATCAATGAGGAATTGTTTATGCTTCGAATGTGTTTTCTTAATTTGATCAAACTATGTATTATTACGCCTAGCGTCGTTTTGGAATGAATGGATGACTAGATATTTGCATTAACCGCACTATATACTAGTATATTGCAGCGGGGCGATATGATGTGAGTGAATATGTTTACTACGTGATGCTGATGGTATGTACCAGTGTCATAGTTTATGAAATCGAACTCGTTGTTTTGTCTTTTTTTATCATATTGTCAGTGTTGATATTATTACCATCATCATCGTTATCATCAGCCGCAAGACGTCCACTGCTCGACCAAGGCCTTCCCCAAGGTTTTCCACAACGATCGGTTCTCTACGGATCTGATAAACCGCTGGATGACGTTATTATCGAAAGTAACAATTTTTGAACCGTCATCTTTTCTGCTTTTCTTAAATAGGTTAGGTTAAGTTTCATTTATAAAAACCCTGAAAATGTAATACTTGGTAAGCGGGTGCTCATAAATAAGTTGGTGCATAAACACCAAAAAAAAGAGCAAAACGATGAAGTCATGCATGTAATTTAAGCGTAAATTGATTTATCATTACCTATGCTCTATCTTTTGGACATTATCAAAGAAATTCAAATTGAATTTAATGGCTCAACCGACGACCTTAAAGTGCTACAACTTGATCAAGACCAAAGTTCAAGTAAAACTTGACGTAATAAACGTAAGCGACACATTTACCGCTTATCAAAGTGTTTGTGTCTTCTTGTGCAATACTGGAGGAGTGCGAGCTACAAGCGAATTTAATGAATCCGTCAACAAACAAGATAATGTTTGGTCTTGGATTGAAATGATTTCGTTTTACTTAAAAATAATCAAAGAAGGAAATTAGACTTACAGTTACTTAGTAGAGTAACGTTACACTTAAGTTCATGCCGATATAACTTGTAGACAAGGATTGTAAGGTCAAGCAAAATTATAAATCCTCCCAAAGTCCTTCGTTTGTCAGCTGACGACACTGAATGTAAACTCGGAAAACTTTGTCAAAATTACTTGGAACTAGTTCGTTGCATGAAATTCGAAAACGAGGCGCTTAATACATTTCTTTAAGTACTTTGATAACCGCTTTATCTCTTTATTTGTACTCGGACGTAAGCACCATTTTCCATCAAACTAGCCACAATGAGGCTGTCAACAATCAATCATGGCTTAGTGTCTTTACCCGTCTCGTTTATAAACTTAAGCGGATTACCAAACTAATTACTGACTTGAAGACAACAGAACTTAGCACGTGTCATGTGCCATCGAGTACGTGTGGAACTTTTGTCGACGATAATGACTTGACTTTATAATTGTCTTCTTGTTTAATTATGTCCCTGTATTATTCTTCTCTTACTAATTAGAAAAGACGAACTTAAGCAAATGCGAAAAAGCAGTATGGTGTGACAATTGCTTTAACTTCAGATTTTTTATCACTTACTTATTATTTTATAGCAACACCTTTCAACGAACGTATCACTACGCAGAATTTTAAATTATTCAAAATGCATATTTCTCACTTCATGAGTGTTTTTTTGTAGTCACGAGTCGCTAACCTAAGTTAACCTACGTAATTCATGGTTAAAATTATCATCATGATTTTAGCAGAAAATAGCATTCGGTGAAATAACATAATATTTGAAGTAACATTCGATAATGTTGAAGTAACATTCGATAAAATAATCGGTTACGGTAAAAAACGAATAGTACTAGTATCTTACTGCATTACTTCTAGGGAATAAAGAAACAGATGAAGTTATTAAGATAGTTAACATACCAACTTCCTTTTCGCATATTATTTTAGTCGTATAATTGCGATGAGATTAATCGGTGACATTTAATTATGTAGCACTATCTGTTGGGAAAGTAATCAGAGGCCTGGCCGTTGCTGGTTTACTATTAAGTTAAATGATCTGGTAGGGTCTGCATTAAAATACGGAACGGTAAATTAACTGTAGCGATTGAATTGCGAACTAGTTCTTGGGTAATCTGTGGACGCTACCAGCGTTTCGTTAATTTAGCCTTAATTAATATCCACAATAATTGTCTGGTATTTCATTTTATTAGTTCAGTGTGTTGAAGAAAACAGGCAGCTTCATTAATATGAAGCTAAAAAATCAAACTTCAAGCAATAAATTTTATCGTCAATCAAAGATTTATTTAACTTTGATTTGTTATTGAAATCTGCTTAGAAATTCAATTTTAAGATCGATACAAAGATGATATTCAACCAATGAAAGTCGTAAATAGTGAGAGACATTTAACGATCAGTAATGAGTTGCTAACACTGATTGGGGGTGTAATTTTATGATTATGCTTTGAAATTTGAACGCAGAAATCTTTAATCATTTGGGAATTCATTAATAATTCGTACATGAAGTAATAATTTTGAAATACCTACTACCTATACGAACATACTGGTAACGTCACGACTCTTGAGGTAAGCCTGCGTACAGTTTAGGAACTATATTTTTGAGCTAAATTGGTAATTATTCCAAAGACATATAAATAAATAAAAATAGTTGTGTTTCACTTACGTATAATTTGATTTAAAGAATGGATTTCACTGCACGATTTGGTACACTATTTAATTAAAGTTTAGTCGACTATCAGCTAAAATTCTTAAGTACGTACATATGTTAAGTTTGGGGCAAATTTTTAAGATGTTTATTTCTTCTTTTGTTGCCACTAAAAAATATTTCAAGAGTTATGAAATGGATTAACCATTTTATTTTGAATGTCATTTCCATTGCTAAAAACTAAACAAATGACTGAGGACATCATAGAGTATAAGCAGTGTTTATATTTGTAACCTGCCAGTCCTTACCTGCCTACACGTTCCGTTGTTCACAGACCATTTCGTTCGTACTGGCCACGTGCGTACGAATAGCATTTGTGAATGGGATCGAAATTCAAATTTCGAACGCATCGATCGGGAATCGTAGTGTGAATACATGTGTCCCAGATCGGTGGGCGGTGACCCGTCGCGTCGCGCCCGTGTTGCGACAGCCACAATGAGGCGCTCTCTTTGTGGCTTCACCACACTAAATAATTATAAACTTAATGCTTTATAATATAAAGGTTAGATATACGGTAACCTTACATAACCTAATTACTCCCTAACCAATGTAATGACACGGACAAGTATACTGCATAATGGTAAGTGGGCTGGACTCTGAGACCCAGCTATCTGTTTTAATTTGCAACTTGCTTTCACGAATTGTCAGCCTAGTTGGTAGTGACCCTGCCTTCATAGGCTAGCGGTCCCGGGTTCGATTCCCGGAATGGACAAATATTCGTGTGATGAGTACGAGTATTTGTTTCTGATTCTTGGATGTTTTACATGTACTTAAGTATTTATTGCTCAATATAAGTATTTATATCGATGTCTAGTACCTATCATAGTACAAGCCTAGTGCTTATTTTGGGACAGTCAACTTGTGTGGGAATGGGTCCGGTTTTTTTTGTATTTATATACAAATCATATAATGGGATTTTGTCTTCGAGTCCCAATTGACACGAGGACAAGGTTTAACGTGAAAAGCCTTGAAAGTACCTTGTCTATGCTTCCGGAAACGAAACAGGAAAATACCTACGGAGAACGTGTGTAACGGACCACCAACAAACAAAAAGAAGATAAGCTAAGAAGATTTTAAAAAGGAGGCCTGAGTCAAAATCAACAAAAAAAAAAATGCAAACACTTCTTTATGTAACTTCAATTCATGATTATGCTCAGCTAGATTAGTGAATGCTAGAATACGACACACAATCCATTTTAAGAGTCGATAATTGTGTTTATTTTAGTAAAATCAATTTTATACGTCCTTCGATGAGATGTAGAAAACATTTGATCCTAGTTAGAAATAGACTGAGTTCTGAATTAGATCCCGCTATCATAGTAAAATAGATAAGAATAACGCACTAAAAGGGCTAGTTATACTTCCAAGGGTACTAGCGGATATTTATTTCAGGCGACTTCACGCCTATTAGCCACCTCGCTTGGCTGAAGTGCGTCCACCGTCGACCCACCTAATTTCCTCATGGTTTGACATACTTAATGGAATTTTAAAAGAACTTAGGTTGCGTAAGGCTTCTTTTAATTTTAATTATGTTCTGCTCTAGCTTGTTTACAAATCTAAGCGCGGTAAAAAACAAAGAGATATAACAGAACAGAAAAGCAAAGAAATATATTTTACTACTATACACGAGTACGGTTACGAGCGTTTATTTGGGACCCATTTCAAGAAATATGCTTGAAGCTGTCAATGTCATTAGAGATGTCAAGTCATTTGTAACCCTTAGGAAACTCAACCTTATTGTTGCAGAATGTCAAATTGACTTTGGAACTAAGGTGGGTACCAAATTTTATCTCGTGACGGTACATTACGTCCCACTACTTTCTGCTGCTATAGGGGGCTTATTGTTAGGATCCTTTCGGCTGCATAATAAATTGCATTTTTTAATTTCTTACCGTATACAAAATGTATCAATTTAATAAAAACAGTAGAAATGATTGAAACGCGAAGAGATGACGGAGAGACATATCCAGGTGCACGTAAAAGTTTAGCATCCAAACAGAAGTATGCCTATAGATCAGTATCTAGTTAACTTCTCCAAGTTCTCTAGTTAACGAATGCTAATTAACTCAGTGTATAATAAGAAAGCACAATTTTTCATCCACGCGTAACTTTTCTTATTCAAAGCTGCTATATGTATAGCATGAAGTTCTTATCTACAATGACGTATGGGTTAAAAGATCGATGACACTGCAGGCGCGTGGCACAATGGATTAGATGCGCTGGTTACGCGGCCAGCTCTGGCATGCATTATGCACTAGAGGAAGCTGGGGTTAATTGATAATAATGTTTCTTTAAAATTGAATAAGTTACATTTTGGAGAAGATTTGAACTTGAACCCTTGGATTTGAACCTTTTCAGAAGATGGCTTGAAAACGACTTATTATATACCTATTGGTTGTCGGTTAACGCACCCGCTACGGCGCGTCTCCAGGGAATAAATCTGGAATGAGCAATAATTTTTTTTGCCAATTATTAGGCATGCCAGCACTCAGGCCACCCGATGGTAAGTGGGATCTGAGACCCATAGATATTTGAAATCTCAAAAAATTCAGCAGAGGACAACAGTTACCGACATAGCTCAAAGAATTTGTAAGCTGAAGTGGTAGTGGACTGGTCATACTAGTATACGGCGTAGGATCGACAACCACTGGAGCTGAAATGTAGAGCTCTCTGTCATGAGGCGGAGCGACGATATACGCAGGGTTGCTGGCAGTGAACAGTCAAAATCATTCTGAGTAGCGTGCAATGGGAGGGGCATTTGGCCACCAACGGACTGACACGGAGTCATGCGGTACGAGGATGATTTAACGCTCTTGCTGCCGGTCCTCCACCATGAGGGTTAGGACTCATGATCATAAACGTGCAATAGCTAAAGTGAAATTTAAACTTGACAGAAAGTGACAAAGAATTATTTTGGTTTATAGCAAAATTGTGTGTTTATGAATAAGACGTAAGTACCTACGTAAACGATAGTAGTTATGGTACCTAGCTTCAAAAAATATTATTTACAATAACACATTATTTGATTAGCATCATTAACGTAACCATAATCTTCTACTAAACATAAGCCTGCCTCAGATACAAATTAACATTAACCTCTAAAGTAAACCGTTTTAGCCTAACCTCCCCACTGTCAATCCGACACGTTATTAAACGTGGAAAAGGAACGAATCTGTAACAATGAATGTTTGTTCACTAATTTAGGTCAAACTTGAACTTCGGATACTCAACTCTTTGCCGCTGCATTGCTAACATTTCTATAGGTTAGATAGAGTTTTTTGTCTACTATAAAAACGAGCTAACTTTTTTCTTAAAAGCCGGCAGCGCGCTTGCGATTCCTCTGGTGTTGCGAGGGTTTATGAGAGGTGGAGATCAATTACCATCAGGTGACCTTATTGATTGTGTCTAGCTCGTTTTCCCAAAAAAAAAAGTTGTTTTCTTAACTCTAATTAAAACTTATTTATTCATAAAACTCATAACTTTTAAGACGTGTTTACTCTACTTGGTTTGCCTAGGCGGTTCCCGGTTCGCCTCCCAATATGTGAAAATATTTTTGTCCTGAGACGTAGATGTTTTCTGTTTAGGTAAGTATAATTGTCGATGTCCAGTACCTATAGTACAATCGTAGAACCTTGGTTTTGGGACTATGCAGTTCAAGTTGTGTGAGATATTCCCTTAAAATTATTTTTAGACTTTTGGTAGGCAAAGAGATAATTTATTTTTGTCAGTTTCAAAATCACTACTTTCTACATTTTAAGTTCCTGTTGCTACTCGTATTGTGAATACTCGCTTTGTATCCCATAAATATATTCTACACAACAAATTCGTGTCACAGACAAAACAAACAAAAAGAAACAGAAGGATAACTTAATTACTTCATACAAATACTACTTACCTTTTGCCGCAGGTATTCTCATTACTAATGATTCGCGGCAATACGTCAGACAATGTCAATAACCCCGACGAGTGTCAGGCACGTCAACGTCCGCCAACACTTCGAGATTAATTTGACACATTTATATTTTTTACGAAGCCATTAATGTACGGAAGTTTAGAGGAAAATCATTTAAGTATCGTTTAAATTCGCATTTGTTTTACTAATAAATGTTGACGTTGATTTATTTGTGCCATTTAATGTTTGAATGTTTCCGGTTTGTGGTTGATTCTGCGGCTTTTGACGATTATTTTCCAGTTTCTGACATATTATTCGCTTTATCTTGCTATAGGTCTGGTATCCGCCATTTTTGGATATGTTCTACAAACAAGTAGAGGCCTTTATTACAAATCTAAGTAGTCGACCTTGGGGTGCTCCCGAAAATCATAAAACAAATTTAGACGTTTTTTCAATTATTATTTTTTCAAATTTTCTCTGTAACATAATTTTGCTGTAAAACCCATATAGTTTATTTAATAGAAACCTAAAAATACTCACAATTTTGGATGTTTTATGGGCATGGCAAAGCTCGCAGGAGCACCCCAAGGTCCAAAACTTGAACATAAAAGGCCTGTGCTAGTAGAAAATATCCAAAAATGGCGGATTTCTACAGATTTACTGAACTAACAGGTATTTTTGAATAGTGTCAAAGGTGCTCGCGGAGTTTAAGACAAAACAATACAGTTGTAAATGAAGATAATTTGGTCCGGGTCAAGTTATTACTTATTATTACAGTTGACATTGCGTCCTTAAACAATTTCATAACGACATGTTTCGCGCTTCTACTTCTTTTGACATGTCACAATATTTTTATTTCGGCCGCCTTTAATATGAGTATCAAGCAAATACGTCAAAATATGTCAAAAGCAGTATAGTTTTACCAAGTGGAATAGAGCTCTTGATATACAGTGAACGGTACGGGTTAACTTTTGCCTCCCACCCTGCCATTGGCCTGTAGCAACAGATAACAAATCGCAATAAAATCAATCTAGAAGTAATTTTCGCACGGCTCATTGCTACTGCGAGTTTATTCCACGTTACACAATAGTCTGCGGGACACAGATCACTGGCTCTTCCTTATGGACAACTAAATTGATGACATTCTAATACTTGGGTGGTTGGTTAGGTATCCTACAAAGTCATGTACAGGACTGAAGCCAGAAATAATGACTAGAATTTACAATGATATACATAATTTCATATTGATAACGAGGGAAAATTCTGGGAGCAATTTCAAATCGACCTAGTCCCAAACTAAGATCTAGGCTTGTCCAGTCGAGGCAACGATATACATAACTACAAAGAGAAATAAATACTTATATAAATAGATCACACTCAAAACTCAGATACAAATACTCGATCACAAATATTATAAAACAACTTTTCAAACCACAGATGACCGAAAAAGGTCTGTCTGTAGTGGGTGTGTGTACAATTCAGTCTTGTAACTGAAATAAAAATAACTTTTAAATGCTCGACAATCTGAAATTGTTACTCAGTCTCAAGAAACAACTTTGCATAACCATACCTAAGCCGGAACATCTATTCATACTTGCAAAATATTGACCTTCTATCGACATTATGGAGTTTTATTGTTATTACAGGATTTATCTTCCATGTTCAAATGCCACGATGGTAATTATGCCAATGCAATGCTCTAAGCACAGCGTGGTACGAAAATTATGTGACTTTATGGACGCCGTGGCGAATCTTCTTTATACTTTGGCATCAAACGCTTTAAAGGTTAGTGGATAGTTTTTGCCAGTGATGCGTGTGTCACGGTCATGTATTTGGATAGTCTTTTATTACTGCACTAGCGGACGCCCGCGACTTCGTACGCGTAGAATTAGTTTCCCAGTACTCCCCCTTTTTTTCCCGTTGGGGGTCGATTTTCGGAAAATCCTTTCTTAGTGCTCACTTCCATCATGAAAGGAACACCTGTACCAAATTTCAAGTTTCTAGGTACAATAGTTTCGGCTGTGCGTTGATATGTCAGTCAGTCAGTCAGTCAGTTTCTCCTTTTATATATTTAGATTAGTTAACGTCCTCTCTTGGACTCAAGTACTTTCGCTTTAAAATTGAGAGCATAAAGTTTAAACTTTAATAACATCGAGTTTGTAATGCGGTTTTTTAGTGTTTATTATTATGGCCATAAAATAGATACCTACTTCCGGTGCTAAAATTCAAGTCCTTTAACATAAATGAGACTTCCCCCAAACATTTGACTATCATTAAACTGATGACAGCAGTCATAAAACAAACTATTCAATAGTACTCACGCGCACGAATATAAAAATGACACATAATACATTGTAGGAATGTCCGAATCACCAATTAGTTTGAATTTAGGACCAAGCGTAAACTTAAAGATACGTTACCAGTCAAGCGTGAACGAAGAAAACGACAAAGGTCCTGGTGAAAAAGGGTACAAGTTGACTTAACTCGTAAAGAAAGGGTATATAACGGACTTAAACCCTTTTTCATTAGGACCCCACGTATCTTGAACAATCGACGCGTATTTCGAATAAACTGATTAGACGTCTTCTCGCTCGTGTTCTTCTTTATCTTCTAAGCTGCCTTTTTTTTAATAGCTATAAAGGGCGAACGAGCAGACGGGCTACCTGGTGGTAAGCAGTAACCATCCCGTAAACATCATAAATGTAAATACTCTTTTTAAGCTGCGTTAAAAGGAGGACATGTCATGTTTTTTTTTATAGCGTAAATAAGGCAAACGAGCACACAGGCCACCTGATGGTAAGTGGAAACTGTGACCCATAGACATTCGCATTCACAAGACTGCAAGCCTAAGACTGCAAACCCTGAGGACTAAGATGAAATGCCTGTGTGCTAGTCATTATACCGGCTGTCTTATCCCCAAACCGGAACACAACAATGCGAACACTGCTGTTTGGCGGTAGGTTAATGGATAAGATGGTGGTAGCGATCCGGACGGACCCTGCACAAGGTCCTACAACACAACTTTTTATCAAATTCTGGTGTAACTATAAACTAGGCCAAAATTTCACTGACGGGCTAAGCTTCTATTGAAAATACTCGTATTTGGATTTTAAACCTTGCTTGCGTGTGTTTTATAGTGTAGACTACTTAAGTAGAGCACTAATTTAAGGAAAAATAAAAAAACAGATGCCTTAGGTACAATGGTGTTAAATAATAGGTATAACAAAAAAAAACAGGGGACAATGACACATCAATCGACTTATTCCCAAACTAAGCTCTAGGCTTGTACTATGGGTACTATACAACGATATAAATACTTGTATGGGGAAATAAATACTTAAATATATAGAAAACATCCAAGACTCAGGATCAAATATTCCTGCTCATCCCACAAATACCCTGCCCTTACCGGCATCGCTATTGCCTAACGCACTCGCAATGACAATCGGCTTCTAAGTGTAACAATTGTTTTCATTTTGTATGCAGACATGCGTTCGATTTTCAAAATGAAAACGATCGTGATTGCGAGTGCGTTAGACAATAGGCCCTTTGGATTTGAACCCAGGACCGGAACCTTGATGACTGGATTACTTAGACAAAAGTATTTATAGGTAAAAAACTTAAGTAAAGCTCCTCTTGCATGTAGTTGTAACACATTTGTAACCGTTCGACATTCTATATTTGAAATTTGACGTAAATCCCATATTAGTTGTGTTCACAACTAGGTACATGCAATAGGAGCTTTACTTAAGTTTTTTACCTATACCTACTTATTGTTACGTTTTTTGACAAATACCATACACGTTTTATCGCATACAGGCCCTAAAACGTCAAAGACCAAGTTATTGCTAAAAATTCAAGTGGATTAAGGGTGTTAGTGGAGGTTTAAAAAAAAAAAAACGGGTTTGATTATGTCTATTCTTATACTGACTGACCCCATAACCCGTCATTCATTACTGTTCTCGTGATAGCGAAGTTAGACAAACATAGACACTTCATGTTTCAGTTACACGCAAAAGCAGTTCGTACTACACTACCTACACTGTAACTATCGATTTAATGTCATGTTTTTCAACGAGTTAAGACGCATGCCGAAAGATCATATCTACTAAGATAAATCATTGACGGCGAGATAAAGTAATTAACGACAGCGGAGAAAAATCCACGGTTCGCGTTCCGGTTCGCTATCGGAACACATCGATACGTTTACGTCAATCGACGGCCATCGATCAATCGATGGATAAATTATCGATTACCAGCGATAGATATTTAGCGTGTAATTCGCAACAGCATTGGCATTTTTTTACAAACATAAATACACTTTTAGTTATATAATATAAGTATTCAAAGCCTTTATTTGGTTTCGAAATAATTACTCTGGAGTCATCCAACATATACAAATTATTATATTCATTTTATCTCCCACTTTTATGTAGTTTGTAAGAAAATACGATAAGCTTAAGAAACTAATTTTAGTTTTATTTAGTAATAAAAATCAGACTAAATTAAAAATTATTTATAAGTTCATATAAAGATGTATGAGTCAAAAAAAAACACGAGTCTAAATTAGATCTTTAAAAAAAAAATCTCCCATAAAAATCAGCAATCAAACGACTTCTGCCGGTAGACAATCATTGATTTCGCATTGATTATCGGCTATTACAAGCCGTCTGAGGCGCCGGCGCTGAATGGGTGATAAAATTATTAATTACAATTATTAAAGCCGAAGTGTAAGACTTGATTAATGGATGCACGATAACACAACAAGTTAGCCTGCTAGCGGTGAGGCCAGTTCACCCTATAAGACTAGCCTAACCTGACCTCCACACACGGTACGCTAGCGCATCGATTCGTATCTACTACGCTGGTTTGACGTATTCTTGTCCCGCCTTTGGTGCGTAATAGAATAACACCGCTGGACGGTGTATGCGGAAAGGCGCCAGCCTACGCTGATGCGAAAGATTACGGTAACAGGACTAGTCACTTTAGATTCTAGATCAAGATATTTCTTATTACGTCAGCTATGAATGAAGCTGTAAGACAGATTTTTCTCGTTTAATAAATTTAAAAATCGAATATTGTAGGATTTATAGTGCTTACTCCAGTAATGTAGGATAGGTCTAAATAATATATTTCCTTACAAACAAGTTCCAAACCACTCATCACTAATGCTGTAAAAAAAGTGTAACCAACCCATGTAGACTAGACTAATCTTGTCATGGTAGGTAGGTGATTCTCCGTTCTTGAACTCGGTGCGGAACAATTATCAACCGACGAGTTGAAATTGTATCGTCAGAACGTAAAAAGAACATTAAGGGCAGGTACGCACTGCGCGGCTTGCCGCATGCGGTTGCGGCTAACCGCTCAGTGCGTTTAGGTTCCGGTTTCGCGGTTTCATACGTTTTGATCAGCTGTGCGGCTAGCCGCATGCGGTCAACCGCATAGTGCGTACCTGCCCTAAGGGGGTGTATTCTCAGTTTACCCGCTTGAGCCCGCTCGTGTGACTTCGCACATTAGATCGAAGGTTCGTTATTAAGCCATTTTTAAAGGGGGTAATCCATTGACGAGTGAAACCGCACAAGCCAGCGAGCCAAAGGTCCAAACCAACAATAGAGCACCTAAAAGTCGTCTTCAGGCGCTCCGTTGGCGGTTTAGACCTACTTATAGCTCGCTGGCTCGGTGCGGTTTTACTTGCCAATGGATCACCCCCTTAAGGGAATAACACTTCTGTGGTGACCAATGTAACAATATAAGTGTCATACTCATTCTACCAATTTTAAACTATACAACAGTTTTTTTTAATGTCATGCATGCATTCCGAATAACCCCGTCCACGAGTCGGAAAGAGATAATAGTGTTAATTTCGTAAACGGCAGCGTTGTTTAATAGCCACAAAGGATACTGTATGGCTCTTTAACATTTCTTCCGAGTGCTTTCTATAACATATAATGCTGTTATACGCGGTAAAGGCTTGTTAGTGGTGTAATACTAGCAGTTATCAGCCAATGATGTGGATTTGTTTTGTTCAAAAAACGTTAGTCATTTATTTTAGTGAAGCCGTTAACTTTAGTGTGTTTGTCTTACGAAATCGTCGAGTTGAACGATGACGTACTCACTACCTTGATTTTTATCGTTAGACCCTTAAAACCTTATGGAATACGCCGTTTTTCTAAAATGTATGTAAAATTGTACCTACTTCGTGTTTGATCACGGGAGTTGAGCTCACGGTCAAGGTAATTTCAAAACGTAGACTTAAAAAAACGGGTGCGTAACGATCGATATAAAAATATTTACTATAATATCAGCCGATATAACGCTCATTTGATATAATAATTAAATCATATAACATTTAATATATTTAAACATGATATAATTATCATTTTATATAACGATCATTTGTTCTAAAAATATTTTATATAACATGCATTAAGTATAATGCATATTTACTATAATCAACTTATGATATAAAGCTAATTTCATATAAAGTACAGTTGGTATAAAAAAATATAGTATTGTCGAAGTTGTTGACCAAAAAAACACCCTGTATAGGTTAGGTTAGGTTAGAATTGTGTCAAGGCGCGAAGCGCCATAACTACGCGGAATAGGAGCTCCGCAAAGCGGAGCTCCGTCGACTTTGCCTCACTGTCAGCTAAAAAATAATATACCACTTGATAGTTATACAATATGATTTTTATACAAAATGATGATTATACCAAATGATGTTTATAATAAATAAACGATATACCAAATGATAATTATAGTAAACAAAAATAGATATTTTGATAATATACCAATCGTTTATTATATAAAATGAGTGATTATATCCTTTAAAATTATATCAAATGTTATTATATTAAATGAAATTATATTAATTATTTTTATACCGATCATTACACACCCTAAAAAAACGCTTTAGGTAGGTACCAAATTTCAATACGTAAGCACCCAAATGACACCAAACAATAGGTACATAGGGTGTCTGCTGGTTATTGTCATGCCTTAATTTGACGGTGAAAATGACAAATGAGACATACAATTTAGCGCTGGCATTTTTAAACTAACGACTGTGCTCTAGAGGCTGACTTCCTAACAGGTTGTATAATTTTGTTTAGGTTTATTTTTAAATAAGCGTGTTCAGTTAAACGTCAAGCAAAAAGTTTCATAGAAATAGATTGTTCCTATTTTGAAATGGTACTTTAAATGTGTGTAAAGTGGTTCTCTGCCGTTTCACCAAACAACGTTTCCCAAACTGATTCATTTTCGAACTGTTTCATTTGAGCAAATCTTTTTTTTTCTAAAACTGTAAATATTACAGATTATATTAAAAACTAACCTAACCTGACCTATAGGGTTCTACACGATGGCCCTGAAATATTTACAGTTTTGGAAATAAAAGCATTTGCCCAAATGAAACAGTTGGGAGATGAATCAGTTTGGGAAACGTCGTTTGGCGAAATGAAAGGACACAGTGTAAAGTAGAGACAGGTAACAGGCAATTACAGCTTTAAAAAAAACCCAAGATAGGTGTGTGAATTAAATAAAGGTAAATATTTACTAAAACTGTACATGTACTATTCTACTACATGACTTCGCTGGTGTTGGACTAAAATACATAATCTAAAATATTGTAAATAGACCACAATTATAACTGATTCGTTGAATTACTATCACAATAGAACAGACTCGACACGAACTTGAGCCAATTCGCGGACCACACATGTCGACGAGATAATTCCGTATACTGATGTTTACAAAGTATTTATTCTATGTATACCAGTTTGAATCGTAAGAGTACTCACGGCTGCTGCTGGTTTCATGTTTCTAAACATGACTGTAAAACAATGTATCTTCAATCTTTGACATACCTAACAATCAAATACATATATACACCAGTGGGTCTAGTATGGCTGCGTCTATACCGAATGTTAAATGTGGATAAAACATCCGTCACTGTCGTACTTATTTCCGTGTCATAAGGTGACGGATGCCTTATCCAAACTTTGTCACGCGATAAACGCAGCCATGATAGGCCCCCTGGAGTCGGAATAGGTTGTGCTTAGGTACTCGTATTACCCTAAACTTTACGCTTGTTTATTCATGCATAATATTGGAACAGGTTATTGAACGAACATGCATCAGGATTGGCTAAATAAGCATTACCTATTCCAAACCCTGAAAAAAAAAAAACCTAAATTTATAATAATTTGGTCGTACAATGTCCGGAACGATAATTTTCAATTAAATTATATTTTTATGCAATAAAGACTAAGTAAATCGTGCGACAATAAACATTTTCATGACAGGGTAATTCTTGAGGAGTTGTTTAGGAAAGTATGAATTGTGACATTTCTTGAGCGAAACGGTAAATTTCTTGGAGAATAAGGCACAATACAGGTCTAATTGCGTAAACCTATGGCAAGCATACGCCAGTTTAGTTCAAACTTCATTGTCTGAAGACAATGATACGTGGCATGAATCTGAGTAAGCTTGTATGAATAGTTCTTATATAGCCAAAGATAAAAATCTCTTTACCATAAAAAATAAGGTGAATTATTGCACCATGAGCAAAGCAATATAAAAAACACCTGTAGAAATAGACAAAAAAGGAGGACAATTAATGGTAATGGTTCAGAAACTGCCTCTAAAGGTTGACCCATCCTACTTCAACAATAAACATTTGTGAATGGAGTCAAATGTACAGGAAATGTAATCAATTACTATTCTTAATTCTGTAACAGTTACTGGAACAAGTCGTTTGTCAAGTTATTGTGCTGTTGGCAATTGCAATTCAATTTGCCCAGTACTTGTAACAAGCACGCCACTTTTGATGACAAAATTGAGTTTTTTTTGAGTAATTGAATGCTAACGATTTGGTCTGGTGTATATTTTTTGGTGGATAAACTCTGTTTCAAGCATTTGTTGGTATAATGAGAACGGACAGTTTTAGAAATCATTTACGTCTCAAAAAGTTGTGCTCAGTTTGCTTTAAAAAAAGTTAGGTTATTACGTTGACATTTGTACTTAGTTAACGTTTTTGACTTCATGTAAAATTAAATAGGTATCCTAATTATTTGACCTTGAAGGCCTTGTTGAAGAATTACCACCATTGTAATCTTTATCTACTTACGCACAGAAATGATAATCGAAACGACTAGTAATTTATGCGTTTTGCTAAGACTGCGTTTTGTGCAATCAACTAAACAAGGGTAATAAATATAATCAGTTAATACTTTGGCACCCTTCATGATAATGAGCGTAAAAGTTGGGAAAGCCGCGTGATAATAAGTTGTAGACTTACTAATGAGGTAGACTGGACTAAAATATTTCAAAACCAATCTAAACTCAGTTAAATCATGAAACCAGTAAAAATAATTGGTTAAAAGACGTGGACCGAAAAAGCTGACAATATGTGTATGTATTATAAAATTTATAAATGACCTATTAATTTTCAAAAGTATTGTAGATTTTACTATGTTAATTCTATTAATTTTGTAGAAACTCTAGATAGATTTAATAATTCCGGAAAAAAAAATGCAATGTAGCCTGAAGTAACTAAATTTTGGTTAATTAACACTGTTAAAAAATATTATTTATCAAATAATTTAAGCTCTTATTTTGTTCAAGTGCAGAGGGCTTAGTTAAGATGCATAAACGCTAAGTTAGCGATTTTAAAAAATCGACGATATGTATAGAATTGATGTAAGCTGATGACAGATCGCGTCGAACGCTCATGTCAACTTCATACATGCCGAGTCGATATAAAATAGAAACGTCTGCAGCGTTTGCTTTTAGGCAAGGCCTACAGATGACTTATTTTAACAATGTTTCCAAATTCGCGTTCCAGCTCAAAACTGACTCTAATGGACTGATTATAATCTGATCTAGTTCGACATTTCCACTTTATGAAGCCAAACTTAACATAACTGGGTGGTCTTAGCCCAAAGTATTCGCCCGTACTTGGGTAGTTAAATCATTTTCCTAGCTCCAGCGATTCATGGGTGCCTGGTGTTGACATAGAATTTGCTGGACCCGTTTAAGATCCGGATCGCCTACAACTACACGAGTCCAAGCCATTCATAAATATCGACCACGCAATTATGCAATTTAAATTGCTTTAAACACTGTGAGAAATTAAAACGTTAATCTGATACATAAATAAGTATTTGAATTAAGCTAAGCTTAAGCAAAAATAAAAGGGTCTTTTTATTTTAACGCTGAAAATTGGAAACGAATAATTACCCAAAAAAAAACCTGATTTAAAACGGAGAAATACTTCAACGATTGGGAGTACTAATTAGGAAGAAATTAAGGATATCGATAAAAACTACGAAAGTAAAGAATTACTAACAATATTTATCTCCACATTCGTCTTAAATCTCGTTAAAGTCAAATAAACTATGCGTTACAAATAAGACTTATTGCAACCGTTCGTAATACTTTATGATCCGATAAAAGCCGCATAAATATTATAAGTGGCTTTCAATAAATCTTACAGAGTAACTCGAGACATATTTTTAACTACGTAACCATTTGTTTGGGTGTAACAATTGGGCGATGATACCCTTAATATGATTACGATACGTCGTAAATCATTAATTTAGTTTAAATTCGAGACAGCTTTTAACAAGGCGTTAAAGACGTTTTTGATTCCTATTAAAGTATACAGCGGAAATCGTTTGTTTGGATATAGGTAACTTTTTATATTATTATTAAACCCGTTTAGGAATGTTACTATATTTGTATATATTTGAGATGGTCACATTAGACCTTTCAAATGATACCCATATTGTAATAATTAAGTAGAAAACTTTTTATGTTGACATAAATAATTGATATTTTGCCATTGTAGTTATTTCAATTTTTACAGTTTAGGTATCCTATGTCACCCGGGTAGTGAAAGGGTTGGAACGATACCACACATATTTAAATCTGCTCAATCGTTTAGAAGTTATGGTGGAAAAGCTACACACACACATTTGAAATTTAGAACTCAGTTTTTTTATATAAACAACTAGCTGTTGCCCGCGTCTTCGCACGCTTAGAAGTCGTTTATTGCTTTGCTACTCGCGGTAAACATTACCCTATGTCCTTTGTCGGGATTCAAGCTAAGTATCACCATACCCAATTTCATCGAGATCGGTTCAATGGTTTAGGTGAAAGCGTAAGAAACAAACAAAGTTACTTTTACATTTATAATGTAAGTATGGAAGTATGGATTAAGCACTGATATCAAGCGACTTAGGTTTATTTATTGTTGTAGTTTGTAGTTCCACACTGAAATAAATAATCGGTAATTTCTAACAAGTTTGTGATTATTTTGCATAGGCGTCTTGATTCCATACGAGCCTAACAAGACGTTAGATGCATCAACAAATATGTTAGTTGAATCACTAAAGAACTTGCTGTTATTACTGTAAGCTTTGGTTAATATAGCTAACATCATAACTATTGTATTAATTTTATGCCAACTAAGAAAAAAATCTCTCCCGGTTGGGTCACATTTTTAGCTACTACTTTACTAGCGTGCAGCGAGCGTTCATGTGACAATTTCTGTAACACCTGTTCATAAATCAGATTATTTTATACTTGAACATCTTCCTCTTGAATCACTATCTATTGATGAAAACCGAACTAAAATCCGTTGCGTAGTTTCAAAAATCTAAGCGTACATACAGAGAGACACGGCGGGAAGCGACTTTGTTTTATACTATGCAGAGATAAGTCATTCCCAGGGCTTTATTGCCGATCTGTAGTAGTTTGAACTGCGTTGCCTAGTCCTTCCATTGCCAAAAGTGTACGCCATGGACGTATCCCAAATAGCATGTGTTTCAATACTCACATTACAAAGACGCAGAACAGAAGGGCCCCTTGACAAGGCATGTTGGCACGGTTTCACAAAAGTATCACCATAACAGAATATCACTCATTTCAATGGCACGTTTAAAACACTGACTCA
This sequence comes from Acleris sparsana, assembly GCA_923062465.1. Classification (NCBI taxonomy): domain Eukaryota; kingdom Metazoa; phylum Arthropoda; class Insecta; order Lepidoptera; family Tortricidae; genus Acleris; species Acleris sparsana. Next base: position 10,192,651 of record OV281300.1, read on the forward strand.
TACTCCGACTTAGCACTTTATAGTTGATTGAACTTTGGCAAACAGTTGGTAGTTTTTATGGAGAGTCAACAAATGGGCGAAACTGTAGATAAGAAAAACCTTTTGGGTCGTGGCAAAAAACGAGTATAAGTACGAATCTTAATTCACAATTATGTTTGCATAGAGTCCTTGAAATAGTTCATTAATTTTGATACACTTTTAATGGTCCGATAGTTCATTACGGATCACTTTTTTTAAAACATCACAAAAGTACAAATGCATTCGTTTTGCAATACAATTATTTTAAAAGGGAATCGGTGGTTTCCTCAGTACAATTTTCTATAACTAGTAATTCATTCCGTACAATTTATTCAAAGTGCCTGCCATGTACAAGTTGTATGTAGCTTCACGTAATTCCATCCTGGGCCATCTTCATTGGTTAATATTCATCCAGGAGCGATCTGCAATAAAAGGAAATGGAAAAATTATTCATGATACGCTTTTAATGCATTATCTTATGGGCAAGTGTTGTTTATTCGTAGATAAATAAAACAGATGAAGTGGAAATAGTCGCTTCGATCGAAAAGTTATTTTTCATTGTTATAAATACACGCACAGATCGAAAAAAAATCCTCTTGTTATTATTGATAAATATTTCGTAACAGTATATTTTACGACGGCGTGGCGATTAACGTATGTATCTATGTATGTGTACTCTTTATTGTACAAGAATAAAAAAGAAATATAAAACACAGGCAATATAACAAAAAACAAGTATTTTGGTTACAAAACCTTAAATGTCAAACAAATGTCTAACACAAAGAATGATGGGCAAAAATGTATGGAACCCAGCCCAATTGTCAAAAATTATAACTTATGTAGGCTTATTGATCCCACTATTTGCTGTAATTGTTGTAAATAGTAAAATCTGTTAAGCGTGAGTCGGATATACGGGAGATAGCATTGCAACGCATGCGGGGCACAGCTAGTGTAGTAATAAACGTTGTGTGTGTGTGAACATTTGAAGGCTGATAACTCTCTTCTCCAGGATTTTTGTAGTTTGTCCCTGTATTAGATAAGTTAAAAATGAAGCTTATGTAACTAGCTTTCACGTGGTGTATATGAGATTTGTATTAGTTATATGAGCCATTTTGCCCATCATTCTTTACGAATAACTTTTAGAAAGAATCATAGTCATGTAGAATAAAAAATCCTACGCCACAAATACATTACGCAAAGACTTTGAAAAAGAAGAGCCATTTATTGGACATCGCTATTTAAGACTTAGATGCACAAAATTTTAAATAGAAAAAAACTAGATTTCAGATATAGGTATGTGTTGTTTAATAACAGTGTGCAATAAATAACTTTTAAGAAATCTAAGTTCCTTGGCCGTTTTTATTTCGTGGAGTTTACCTAATCGATTAAGACTATAGGGCAATTACCTATATTTTATCAGCTATCAGTCTTATAAACACTCAATTAGGATTAAGAAGACAATTTCGAGTTGATTACGATAAGTTCTGACGTATAAAGTAATGTTTTGGCGCCAGTTATCTACTTTTTCTCTAAGGAGGTCACCTTGACATAACGTTAAATCACATCAAAAGGACGCTATGTTACGAGTCTCTAACATTATGATTTAGTTTATAGTAACCTAATGTAAGTATGAAAACAGCCACGTCAAAGTAAATATTTTGGTCATAGCCCACGGATGAATTACTTTAAATTTGCATCTTATAGAGTGTGTACGTAGCCATAATAGCAAGCCATAAAAGCACACAATGTTTGAATTAATAAATAAATATCAATGGACAACCTTCAAAAATAACATTGAGGCCCGAACCTAGGTCTAGGCCCTGTACCTTGGATACGAAACAATGCCACGTGATCATCAACATGTTCCGAAACACGTCCAGTGCTAGACAAACTTCCCTAAAGACCTTCACAATGTCCGGTTCTGTGCCACTTGCATTCAGCTGTTTCCTCAAGAGGCTGTGGGCGAACCATATTGCTCTCGAACAGATAGCCGTCAGGGCAGGAAGCTTCTAGAAAGCGCTATGTCCGCAGGCCATCCACAAGGTGACGATGATAGGTAAGAAATAAATACTTTAATGTACATGGCATTCATCCAATCTTGGATCAAATACTTGAGTGAGATACTTGTATAAGATAGACTGTACAGTCGATCGAAAAGATGTATGTACAATGAAAGGATATACTTAGAACTAGATTCAAAAATTTCAAAGTTATAATATTTATCCAATAAATTGGCCCCTGAGGGCTCGGTTACACATTGGTAAAATGCAGTGAATCTACAAACGCTTCAGACAAGACCATCATTGCGGAGAAGAAACGCCGCAAAAAACTCCAGCAGAAAGTATTATTTTAATACTAAGAAGGATTACAATTGTAGTTACTTGCAATCTATTTGTATATCGTTTCACACATGCAAATGCGTCCAAAAACGTGACCAAGTCATAAACAACTCAAGTTAGGCCGGCCGTTGGTTTGAGATGCCACTTGCGTGGACACCCATGCGCCGTCACACCTTCCCGGAACAAGTACTAGCGCTGGTTTTGCGGCGGAATCGGCGGAGACCCTCAAAAGGCGCAAATACACAACTTGATAGGAGTTACATATTTGAGCCTTTTGGGGTCGAAACTTTAGAACCGTGGGGACCGGGAGCATATCGTATTTTTTTTATATTATAGGATTTATCAAAGCGCCTGATCGACACAACTCGTGACCAAAATGCTGGCCTGTACTTGGCACAAAAATTAAGCATTGCCATTCAACGTAAGTTTGTATGTTCTTTCGTTGGTTTTTGTAACATGTGAATGTATTGTTATTAAAACTATGCAAATTAGGATAAATAATACGACAATTTAAAGTTGGCAACAATAGCTTTCTTACTCTAATTGTGTGTAATAGAATGAGACGTCCATACTCTATTATAGGTTATAAGTTTACGATAATTATAGTAAAAACTAAGGATTTTAATAAAGGTAGATCACACTTCAGACTCCGAAGCCAATGCAAGACGGACACAAGCGCGTGCCTGAACGGCCCCGTCTAAAAATAAAGAAACTCAAGAACTACCAAAGATCGATCAAATACTGACATGAAACAAATAACACAGGTTATAATTCGTGCATAGAGGTAACTAGACAGCCAGTACTGTCAGCACCGGTGAATAGTGAAGATTTTATCATCAGGAAGATGTTGAAGATAGAAGTGAACTGCACGATTATTGAAAGGGTTTAATTATTATTTTTGCATTCGAGTTGAACGCACCTGTGTTATATTTTTTACAAAGATAATCATGTAAATTGGTACGTCAAACTTGCGCACGGTAGCTTATTTATTCATGGGTGCAAAAAATCTACAGAATGCTACTTAGGTTGGTAGAAGTATAAAAAATAACAATCGATTTACGTCAATGAATGGCAATATTTATTTAGCTTTATGATGATCGAAGAGCTAAGATAACGCGCCTCCTACCTTAACAAGGCTAAACAGTTAAAGTAAAAAAATGAAATTATTGAACAGTTACTTTCTCTGAAATAATTTAATAACATACTCCATTATGTAACTAACTGAAGAGGTCTTTTGTACAGATTAAAATTTGATAATTCCCAAGAGAAAAACTACTTTACTGATTTGTACGGAAAGAATGTCAAAATCCAAATGTAGCAAGAAATATCCCACACCTACGGTAATGGCAACATGTTCGACTCAGAAATATCTTTTTGAATCTGCGAATACCCTAGAATAGTAAACTTTAGTAAACTTTACCAAATATCGAACGAATTATGCCAACAGCAGCTTTGCGCGACCATAAATTATGAATCAAGATGAATAAGATTATTTAACTATGTAATAATGACTACTTTCCTTCTACTAAATATGTAGGAAGGACTATAAGACTGCAGAGGAAATACTTTATGTTCTCCCAGGACTGTCAGTATGATGGAAACCGGATGATCTGACCCGACAGGTGGGACACAGACGACCAGTTGATGGCTGTGGAAAATTCTATTCCTGGACTTACACCGCTTGCGCACTTGCGTTTTTGGTGCCAATTTAAACGATCAACGTCTTCGATGACTTTGCCTATACATATCAATTTGGCTTTGTTAGTTATCTATAAACAAACATCTTAGCTTTTTTTGTGCAAAATGGGGTTACTGAATAATCAACGAGTTTTTAAAGTTGTATGTGGTTCTGTAGCTCTGCCTATCCCACTCTGGGATTACAGGCGTGAAGTATGTGGTTACCTTTACTTTGCATAACTTATTTGTTAAAGCCATGATAAACCACTGATTCTTTATAATAATTTGCCGTTTAAAAATAACAATATAATTTATAGTCTAACGCACATCGCGATTATATTTTAATGTTCGTAAGAAATAAATATGGTATTTTGACAAATTTTATGGCAGATTTTCCAAATTCGTCAAATCATTTTTTATGTGAGCTATAAATTCCAAAATTAAAATCCGAGTTGAGAGCGACGCGCTTGTCAACTCCTACGCAACATCATAAATAAAGATTATACATTCATTATTGAAGTTGGCGACCGAAATTTGTCCACCGATCATTTGAGACACGTGGTTTCAAATTGCGGTCTGGTTTGTAATATCAGATAGTCGGAGTTAATCTGAAAGATGCCAGACATGAGAAAAAAACAGTGCATTGTAAAGGCAAGTAGGTATCTATTTTTAAAATAAACCTAATTGGTTTTTGATGTAAGTACCCTTTGTTTTTCGTACACGGCTGTAACGAATATTTCTACATTGAAATTTCAGAGTGGTAATCCGAAATAACGGTATAGTTAAAACAAAATGTAATTATTATCATGTTGCAACTCTACATAAAGATGCAAAGTGTTAACCATTAATATCTCTGTTAGAATTGTACAAAAATAACAGCTCAAAGCAAGCGAGTTAAAGTAACAGTGCAGTAGATGCCTTGGAAGATATCTGGTTCAATTTATTTACATGCGTTTAACTAGGAGTACTCCCATAACCCGACCTCAAGGCGAGATAACAAATCAATGTAACTGACGTTTCAATTTGTATATTGACACGTTTTTAATCTTCCCACATTGTTTATGTGTTCGGAAGCACTTGAGGATTAGTCTTAATAAATTTCTCTCATAATTTTGAACACCCTAACATTGTGTGAACATGTACCTGTTACTGTGAGAACCATAAATCTTCACTTGTTTTGTTTTTCTCCTTTGACGAGTGTATCATCGACGTATCATTTATTACGAATATCGAATTAGTTTGAATTAGGAGATTATGTAATTGAAATTTGTATGTGGGTTTTGTTGTTTTTGTGAACGATCAGTATTCAGAGGCTTTCTAGTCGGGGGCCAAGGTTGCTTCGTAATTTGTTATGGAGTGTTTTCTTTTGTGATTACCGTTAACAGTTATTTCATTTCTATAATGTAAACGTAGGCATTTAAGGGCTGATTGATTTATATCCTTGATACATGGCACTGACTAAATACGGATACTGGAAGATTCAAGCCTAAATTGTAAAACAGAGTAACAAAAATATGACTTAGAACATTTTCAAATATTAATGACTGCTTCATCTGACTTAATGATAGATGCCATATGTCAATACAATTCAAGGTAGGTACCTATTTGTTTTAAAATTAATACATTATCATGAAACATTTTAATGTGAGTTTACCATGACCGGAATTAGAAAAGAAATGGTGTCGAATTGCTATTGTATCAAAAACAGAATAAGTGTTCTAAGAGAGTGTGTTTTACACCAACTGAGCAAATAAGTTCTACCATGAACCAATTTATGTGTTAAATATTCAGTCTGTACGAGATTATTACCTTCTTAGAGTGTTCAATTCTTATATTGTACATTGGACACATTCTTTTAGGTTATTGACATTGGTTTTGAAGCCCGTATTTTCGTACAGAAGACGTTCTGTACTGATTCTTATCTCCAACCTCCAACTATGAAGGACTTAGATTATTTCCAGTCTACGATATAATCCACGTGTAATGTTTTTGCCGAAGTGTTGGGTAAAGCTACACTTGTTAAATACCTAATAATCAATTGTATTTTTTTGATTTAAGTAAACGTTTAAAACCAAACAGGCTATGAAGGTTTTTTAAAGATTGTAACTAAAGTTCAAAAATACGAAACAACTAAAATCCGAAAACTGCCTGAAGTTACGTTTGTGTATTTTTTAAAGAGTAGGTAATAGTGAATAGCGATGAGCGTGAGCATTTGTTTCTTGCTTCGATGCTTTCTATGTATTTAAGTACAAATCTATTTATCTATACATATAATTAAGTTTATAGTTATCTAGTACGCATAGCACAAGCCTAGAGCTTTGATTGGGACTAGGAGGTCAATTTGTGTGAGATCGTCCCCTGATATTTTTATAGATTTATTTAGTAACTTCAAGTAACTGAAGTAAAATACATTAGCCATGTACGAGATATTCACGTTATGTAAGGTGCAAATAAGAAAATAAATTACTAGCAGCGAATTCATAACAGTGAGTCAGTGGCGTATCATTGACCGATAAGAGAACGAAGATCGATATCCTTATCATGAGTTTGATATTATTGAAATTGATCCATTAGCATGTCGCTGTATATTGTGGTTGTCATATTCGCGATATTAATAAAATAAGTTGGTGGAGAAAATCCAGTAGAGAGTAAACAATAATCGATATACCTACGATATATTTTGCGGGTGGTAGTATAGTGCAGGGTCCGTCCGGATCGCTACCACCATCTTATCCATTAACCTACTACCGCCAAACAGCAGTGTTCGCATTGTTGTGCTCTGGTTTGGGTATAAGACAGCCGGTGTAATGACTAGCATAGAGGCATTCCGTCTTAGTCCTCAGGGTTGGCAACGCATTTGCAGTCTTGTGAATGCGAATGTCTATGGGTCACAGTTTCCACTTACCATCAGTGGCCTGCGAGCTCATTTGCCATCTCTATACCATAAAAAAAAAATACGATAACGAGTTTTGTATCTTTTAAAAGAGATCCAACCGATATTATAGCGATTGTTTTTGATAATTAATGAGACAGATTTGTAATTATGTGAAACAGAACTAATATGGCTGGGATATCTGCGGCCAGCTTTCTCGCTTTCTCCATAAGGCTAACTGGTTAATGAAGGTCATATAGTTTAATCTTTATGATTAACCATATCATACAATAAAAATTACAAGAAATTAACAATTCACCTGTAGGCCACGACAGATTGCTTTCTATTGATCGTTTTATTTCTACAGTAGATATTTAATTGAAATCGGTTAAGCGCATTTCGTCTAGTTCTACTGATGAGACCACTAAAATACTTTTATTAATAACTCCGACTTTGTCTTTACCATAATTTTGCAGTTAATTTGCAGCGACACACGTATACTTAAATTATTATGTTTCTACATAGACCAACGCTTAACTAAATAAGTAACTAAGTTCGGTAACAAATAGAAACCTTTAAAGCGTCTCTAAATTTAGTTTTACGTTTACAGCCGTAAACAATAGTAATAAACATACCACACACTCGCGCAGGCAGAACTAAGAAATCAATTGTATGTCAATGATGTAGGCAACAGATTTGTGTAACAGTTGACAATCGCGATGTTTCATTCACGATCTGTTGTAAGAGCGCGCTAGACAATATCTTTACTATTTGGTTGATAACGAAGCGGAATTGGGTTATCACGTTACCACGCTTACTTTGTAAATAACTTTAGTAGGGAGTAGCAATGCGCAAGTTGCAGAACATGCCTAAATATGTTCACAGTAAATTACTGAGAACATCCTCAAAAAAAATTGACCTTTTTTTACATATGACGTTTGTAGGTACTTATATACTTAACTATGTTAAAGTTTCAGGTCGGCGCTTTTTTACCAAAATTATAAATTATCTGTTCGCCCGTTTGTACAAAAGGTACTTACAGAATTAACGACAAGATTCTAGAGTCCCTAACCCACCTCCACTCTGGAGATGAAGGCGTCATCATCATCATCATCATCAGCCCGGGGGCGTCCACTGCTGGACAAAGGCGTCAAAGGCTGGATGAAGGCGTCTATGGAGGTATTATATATGAATGTAGAAATAGAAAAATGAGATGACTAGAAAGATGAGGAAATTAAACAAACAGGCCCACTCTTTTATTTTTTATTACTTATTAAATTAAAAAGCAATTAGACGCCTTTGCTTAATCAAATAAATATGTGAGATGCTGCGGCAGGTCATAATAAAATTAAGTTTTATCATGAGCAGGTATTTAAAACCAGCTTTTCACTTAACGTAGGTTCTTATTTCTTGTAATTACCTATACGAGGTACTATAAGTTTCCCAGAATAAGTATTAGGGCTTACGCTGTCATTATGTAGTAACAAATATGTAAGTAGTAATATTACATGGCTGAAGTATTTTTTAAATTATATTCGAGTTTACAAGTTTTTTTTTTCTACTCAGATCACCGTTTTTAATTGTGTTCATCTTTAATTATTCTTACATCAAAGTGTGGCAGTATTTTATTTATTTACTTTAAAAATAAAAACTTACTGAAGTGGTACAAGAAAAATTAATATGTATATTTTTTAAGATCCTTGCCTTTTTATAACATACCTACTATACATATAAGGTGATGGTTGAGATATTTAATTATATTTCACTTATCATGCTCTAAATTTACGAATAAAAATTGAATATCCATGTGTAAAGTTATACTTTTTGTCTCTAGGGAGTAAAGAACATTTTCTTTTTAATTTCCTAGGAAAGCCACAAACAGCCAGCTACAATGCTCATGTCGTCGAAGAGGGCATTGGTTATGTGATGCAGGTGTTATATTCTCGTGTAACTCGTGTAGGGCATAGGGCCAACCTGCTCCTATAGCGCCCTCTCCCATGACATTAGCAACATGTGGCCGTCGCGCACCACCGCCTCAATCTTCGTTTTGGAAAATTTGTATAATGTACCATTTCAGGTTCCCCAAGTAACCCCAAAACCACTGTGTAGTTTAGTTTGTAGTAGAAAGAGAAAAAAACGTGTATTTTTTTATGAGTTTGTCGGTAATGAAATTATTATTTTAATCTTAGATAAAAGAGTGCAATCGAAAAGAAAGGATACAATGAGTCAATGGCACACGAGTGCACTATTAAAGCCGACCTTGCTTTGCTTGAGTGGTGAAACATATAGTGTCATTATAGCCTATTTTAGTCCCTTGATAAACAATCTGCTATTTCACTTCTCAGGCTCTAAAATGACTCACAATTGGCTTGTATAGCCGGACTAAAGTGATGTATTTAATCTCTAGGGAATAAAACTACACTTTACTCCCTAGGGACTAAAGTACTTTTTCTTTTTAATTTACTTTGGAAACCCTTAAACTGCCAATCATCGCCTTTTTCAGTGATTGTATATGGATCATTTTTCTTGCAAAAAATATAAATTAATTGATTTAATTTCACGATTAATGATTACAAATATGAATCTATTTAAATATATAAGGGATAAAATCTATTTTATTAGGCATGGTCCAAATAGTTTTCAAGTTTGTATCTGTTGGCTAAATATGCAAGCATTTAAACATCACGGTGTTAATGAATGGAGGATTATCGCCATTTTCAGAGATTGTGTATGGACCATTTTTAGGCCGTGGAAATAACCTCAAAATGCCAACTGTGCAAAATTATTAAAAAAAAGATTTAATTTCGTGAAACACGATTAATGATTACTAATATAAATATATTTAAATATATTAGGGATAGTTCTATTTTATTAGGCATGGTCCAAATAATTTTCATGTTTGTATCTGTTGGCTAAATATGCAAGCATTTAAACATCACGTTGTTAATGAATGGAGGATTATCGCCATTTTCAGAGATTGTGTATGGACCATTTTTAGGCCGTGGAAATAACCTCAAAATGCCAACGGTGCAAAATTATTACAAAAAGATTTAATTTCGTGAAACACGATTAATGATTACTAATATAAAAGAGTTTTTTTTTCTCGCATTCGAAGTGAAAAGTAGAGTGTTTAACTCGAGACTAAACAACCATAATGACACTCGAACTACAGCCACTCTCGCTCGCAAGCTCGCTCGCGTGGCTAAACATCTCGTGTCATTATGGCTTGTTTTAGTCCCTTGTTGAACAATCTACAATTATTTTATACAAAGCTACGGACAAGTTTATGGCCTCCTTTTAACATTTATAATAACGCCGAAATCCACGAAACCCTACAAGGTTAAATAAAAAAGCAATAAAAATGTTGTACGTTTTTTTTAGTTCCCTTGTTTGAGTCTTCGTTAGACTGGATTTTTTCTTTATTGCAGTTGGCCACTGTCCAATTACTGTCAGGATACCCTAGTACGGCATTTATACGAACTGTTTTCCTGCACCTTAGATTATACTTTATGCACTTTAGTTTAACGTTGATTTTTACATTGACTGCATAGACTTCACTAAAACAGTCACTGTATGGCCACACATGAAGAAAACAGGACAAATAGGTATTGTTTCGTAGCTTGTCTTATGTAAATAAGAATATAAATAAGAAGAACGAGAAATCTATTAACTATTACGTGAAATAATTATTACTGATATTGTTAGTAATAGGCTAATAGCGTAACATGGCCTAGGTTATTTATGACTCGGTTAATAATATGATATCAAAAACTTTACAATCTCACAGAAGGGTCTCGTACAATAGAGACACAAATAAAATAGTATTTTTAATCATCTAAAAATAGATTATTTGATAACTATTAATTATTATTACTAATTGTGTTTATTAATTAAAAAATAACTAGTAGGCAATTATTTCGCGAAAATTGGATGTGTTGTGTCTACAAGAAGTTAAAATATATTAGTAGACACAAAACTATTTTTTTTTCTACCCTGTGCAATCAATGTTTCATGAAAACAAGATTAGAAATTAGCTTTTGCTAAAACGGTAAGATACGATATGATAAAAATTGGTGAAACTAAATCGTCTATTATTTGTACATTGGTATTCAAGTTATGCCTCGCAATATTATTTAGAGACTCGTTGCATACCGCCAGCCTACTTAACACTGCGCTATCGAGCAATATATGACTCGGAAATTACTGATTTATGATAAATGCGAACACCATAAGCACCTTATAGGTCCTTACGCTACAGTGTTGCCAGTAACGGGTACTAATAAAACAGAAACCCGCAATGTTGCTAGCTTCAAGCCGTATTTAGACAGGGCTAGTTGGATCTCAATTAAATCGGGTCGTGTGAAGGCATGTTAACAACTAATTGGCTTCCTGTTTTTAGTTTAGTTTAGAAAGTTTTTGGTATGAAGGTCTTACATTTTTTTATTATGAATTAATTAAGAAGATTGTGAACTGACGCTTAGTTGACAAATAAAAAACAACAAGTTTTGCTCCAGGTGATAAACGTTTCACACCCCTAAATCAAGTCCGCTTTCCACGATTTTTGAATAGGTGGTAGTTGTTATTAAAAACTAGGTTCGCACGTTTCCGTTTTTTTTTTTAATTCCTGGAAACTACAAACCTAATATTTCATAATATTTTCAAACATCGTAAAAATCGGTCCAGATTTAAGAGCGGAGAAACGTTTTCGCATTCAATACAATCCTTATTACAATCCTCTAAACATCGGTAGAATTAAGGCAGCTTTGATTGATATTTTACGGCTTCATGTTCATAATCATCTTCGGATTGTTATTTCCTTAAAATTGGGTTTCGTGTACAACCTAAATTTATTTGGGTAAAGGAACGTGGACTTCTCACTGAGAGCATTGTGTGGACACCCGAGCGTTACAAAGCTTACTCAGCACTCGATGTTCGCGCCGAATGCTCATTGCACGCGAATGCTCTCAGTGATGACGCTCCTTTAGAAAAAAATAATATACTGATAGTGGATTTTTAAAAATGTAGTCTAAAATCTAAATCTCGTTTGGCGAAACATGGCGCTATAGGTTCAAGTTCAACTCTTAACCATGCTCCATCTTTTTCATCGATCATTAATGTTTGGTTTGTCTTTTGTTGGCCTTACATATTTTTTCTGCATTAGTTGAAACATAGGTAGGTATACCGCACATTTTCAAAGTGTGTAACAACTTCACAATATCACTTCGTTCGCTCAGAAATTATGCACGCTAATAAAAAGTGCACTTTTCACTGCACTATCGGAGCCATAACTTCGAGTACGACCTACATGTCGGGTCCAATAGAAAAGTCACACGAATCGAACCCGTTAAACCATCCGATAACGTTATCGTCGCATTCGGGACACTGCACGGCCACTTTATGACTTATGACACCCTAGTAACATATTGAAAGTCAGGCCTTGTTTCTTTCTCTGCAACTGAACCAATGGCTCCACAGAAAAATAATATCGATGTTGAGATTTTTTTATATGCATAAAATATTGAACATATATCTAGTCAAAAAATCTTAAAAAAACACAGCTCCATGAAATAAAAATGTCGCCTAAGTCGACCTGCCAAACTGACAGACACATCTTATGGACCTAATTGTTAACTAACCTAACCTAACCTTAAAACGGTAAATTGTCATCAATATAAAATCATAATAAAATAGATACGATAAAGTACCTATATGTATTGTGACAAACTACAATGACTAAGTAACCAGATTAAGCATTATAAATATGGAATTGGATCAAGTAGGAAGTTTCTCATACTTATTTAAATCAATCGAAAACGACTATATTAGATCGTTATTTAGAATTGCCGATCATTATTAAAATGTTGGGCGTGGGTTCAATGATGGCTGAAGTCCATTATTAATTTAAAAAATGGCGCAAAAACTATCTTGACCATTTGGTTGGCAGTACCTAAACATAAATGGGTTCATTATCCATCACTCTTGGCTAAAAAAATGTTTTTTATTTTTTTACTGTTTAAATATTAATATTTGTATAGTATTGTAGCTTAAAGAAACCAGAACCTAAATTTTTTTCAAATTCTCGCACATTATCATTTGCCCGAAAAGCTATTCCTACTATTCATTTTTCTTTTATTTGCCCTTAGTCGGTTTTCAAAGTTTACTTAGTTAACGTTACACTATTGAAGTTATCCCAACTTATCATATCATAATAATACATATTAGACGATCGATCATAAAAAAACAAACAAAACTTTTAAATTAAGTGTAAAATAGATTGCTTAGAATCCTTATTGTAAGTCAGATAAAGTATAACGTATATGATCCATAAACCAAAACAACAAACCTCATTGAACTCGGCTCACTAAAAATACATTCACTGTCAACACAAATGTGTCATTCATAAATCCATGTTACTGGCTGTCTAATAATATAGTCTATTGTTTTTACTTTTTAAAAGTTTTCCGTCGCGATGTTTTCCCGCGCGTTTGAATTTCGAATGGCACGTCCAAGCATGAGCGCGTCTTACTGAACACTGTACCGATATGAGCCCGAACGTAAACCTCAACTACATTTTTACTGTACACAACGTACCTCGTGTTCCTTTTGAAATACGAGAATTATGTACGTACTAGATTTGAAATTACGTTACGAGTTCCTAAATGGTTAGGCTGAGATATGAAATCTGACGCTAAATGCTATTTTTTAGGTTAATAAGTTAGTGTTTTCTCAATTCATAGACAGACTATTTTTTCTCACTGGCGCCACATTAGCACGATTTTTTTAACTAATGCCGTTTGAAATCATTTACTTGCATATTTTCACGTCATATTTTTTATTACCAGAAAATGTTAATAAATTCACCATAGTACCAAACTTATAAACACGTGTCGTTTTTTTAACCTACATTATTTTGTAAATATACATCATTCTCATAAAAAGAACGATTGAAGTTTTCCACTTCCTTCGATCCGTCAATGTCGCTCATCATTTCCGGGACTCGACGTTATTTCTTTTGGCCATAACATTATTCCCAATAGGTATTATGTATTTATGAGGTAGTGATAAAAGCAGCAGTGTTTTTCTTCCTAGGGGAAGTAATGTATAATCACGGAAAAACTGTTATAGAAGTGCGAAATTGACTGAAATGTTTGAATTGGAAAAGCAAAATACGTTGGAATAACTTATTTAGCTCTTTTACTTTTAACCGTCTTATTTAACATTGTGAGTTAAATATAGTTAAGAGTTGCAACATACTTAATTTTTTTTATTGTGTAGGCCTATGCCCAGTAGTGGACGTATTTTGTCTGACATGATGATGATTAACATAAATAGTGTGTATATGAATAGTGACTACGCATAGAACCCGCATGCCAGACTTTTTTTTTTATAAATTAATTGTTTATGAGTATATAACCCGATTTAAACACACCAAAATAAAAAACAGAATAAACTTTTGTCACACGTTTAAAACCTTAATGTGAACTATGTTAACAAGATTAATTATGATTTTGAATGAATTTTAGCCGAATAATGCCGAAACGTTTAACAAAAAACCGGGCAAGAGCATGTCTGACCATTCTCAGTGAGGGGTTCCGAAGCCGTTACTACGCAAAAACTATCTCAAAACATCCACAAATATGAACTTCCCTATTTAGTGATTTGGTACTGTCTTAGGTCAGTTTAGTAGGTATAACACTTTAGTCGCCTGTATCTCGGCAACCAAACAAGTCTACGTAGTCGTGGTAGTTTTAATTCGTTATATTATTGTGCTTTCATATAAGAATTTTTCAAGATTTTATTTTACCGCTTGGTCGGCTTCCTAATTACAGTTACCTAGACCTAAGATAGAGCTGAGCTAACCTGCGGACGGACGGACCAAAATGGCGGAACTATAAGGGTTCCTAGTTTGACTACGGAACCCGAAATATTAAAAAAAAGGAAGGATTAAATAGCTTTCCATCGAAAATATATTTAGAATTTGTTTGATGGTGATTTGTTTGTTTGATGGGATTTGAACATTAGATATGTAATGCGGTCGCGTTAAATTGTCATTTTTTTTATAAGTCTTATCTACTACCTTAAGTACATTAAAACGCTTCAAACAGACTTGAGCCTCTTATAAAGTCAGCGCATTAATAAAAGAAATAATCAAAGATACAAACATACGTACAGAGGACTGTCATTTTTAATTCGGTAAAAATCAAATAAATGTGAAATTTTTATTTAGTAACACACTTTAATTGGTTTAGATGGGTAGGTACGTTTATTTATAAGAGTGTTTCTAGTCATACATATCAACGAGTTTTACGACGTGACGTATTTACGATCTATTTGACCGTATGTTTAGTGATAGTCCGTTTATTAATATCTGCTAGATAATATTTGCATGTGCTTCGATCAAAATCATCAACATTTTGTTTTAATTCTACATATTTTCTAGGTACTTTAACCAAGTAATGTCGATTTTATAAAATTTATACTTTTCTAAAAGTGGTGCCAGAGATTTCAAAGAATTGGTGTGATTAATGCATGTAAGTACATAATTAATGTATGTTTGTAAAAAGTAGCATGTAGGACAGTCTTGGTCTTGTATTATTAGTGATTTTTGTTCATTGATATAATGATATATTTTTTTACTTTATTTTTAGGAAGATGAGTAGGTATGACTGATGGTTCACTAATTATTGTTAAATTATAATCATCATTATTGTTAAATTAAAATAATTTTCCAAATAGATACTTTCCCGCCGCTTTATTTTACATTTTATGCTGTCTAAAGTGTAACCTAACCTAAATTAATTAATAAGCCCGTGCAAAATAATTATGGTTAAAAATCAAACAGGTTTTTGCGAAATAAAAGTTTGTGAAATTATACATTTGTCAAACGTACTTTTGGTTAAATGAACGGACCACATGACTAACACATACAGTACACATCACTTCATGTTTGTCTACATTTAACTGGAGTCCTAGTACAAAGGGTACAAGTTGACTTAACTCGTAATAAAAAAGGGGATAAACATGAACGAAGTATACTAGACTTAAACCCTTTTTCACTTCATCTTCGGAAGACATTCCCTTTTCCACCAGGACTCCAGCAAGTGATCTAATGAATAGGATTGGAAGCTAACACATATACAAACTAATCCGATATCGACACATTTCTCACCTTTAGTGCGTACAATGGACACGTTGTAAAGGAAACAAGGAATTTGTCGACGTTAGGCGTAACAAACTTTCGCCGTCCGAGTATTTATACCATGCTAGGGATTAATTAGAAATAAAACTTCGTTTGTAAAGAGCGCTAGCTTAAAATTTGGAGTTAAGACCACTTCATGTATAAATATAAAAAAAACCTATATTCGGGTCTTGTTCTCGTCTCATGCATAGTCGTCCTTAATGCATAAGTGGGAAAGAGATAAACTAATTAATGTCACTTGGTACTTTATCTATGCGACAGTTCGTTCAAATTAGAAGTGTGAGCATTTAATTCATGTGTCCTTTAAAACGGACAAAATCCGTTTAAGGGTTAAAAAGCTCGGAGGAGTATGACATGTCTTTGGTAAGTTACTAACACTGTTAACCCAATTTAAAAAAAGAAATCTCAGTTTCTTTATAAGATATCTTTTTCTATTTTGGTTTATGTACGGGTATTGCAGGAAACTCATATAAACCGAAGCGAGGCGAGGCGAGGCGAGGCGGGTCACTAGTAATATTATAAAGCGTCTAGCTGGCTGTTATATAGACTGTCTTTAATATAGGTAAATCTGTAATAAGTCTCAGAGAGTTACTTATGTTTGGCTCCTGTCGGATTTCCTCAGGTAAACTTAATGTTTCATTTTTTGTGTTTCCAAAAAACAAAACTTGCAAAGATAAATTAGAAACAAATCAATATTAGTGATTGAATATGAGTAGTATAACATTTCAAAAGCTGTGAAACTCTTATTACGGCTTAACTGTTAAAGTCAAAATAACGGAAGTAAGACATTGATACGTCTACACCGCAGAGACTGAGCAATCAAAAAGAAAAAGTAAAATTGCTTCCTCCTAGTGTGACGAAAAAGTTGTCACTTAAGAATATTACGTCGTCATAATAATTGATTGTCACTCGATACGAATGCTCGTCTCTACTTGACGGGCCGCCGGAGGTTGATTCCACTGCGGCTCTTTCGATTTGTCCCTAATTTATTTGCGGGTGGTACGACCTTGTGCAGGGTCCGTCCGGATCGCTACCACCATCGTATCCATTAACCTACCGCCAAATTAGCAGTGTTCACTTTGTTGTGTTCCGGTTTGGGAATAAGACAGCCGGTGTAATGACTAGCATACAGGCATTCCATCTTAGTCCTCAGGGATGGCAACGCATTTGCAGTCTTAGGCTAGCAGTCTTGTGAATGCGAATTACTATGGGTCACAGTTTCCATTTACCATCAGGTGGCAAATGGAATGGTGCACTTGTTTGCCTTCTCTTTGGCATAATATATATATTGTTGCATACATAATGGGAACCATTTGAAAGAGCAGTAGCTCCGCTGTTCTCTTGTTAAAACAGCTGCCAATTCAGATAACAAGGTCAAGTTCACCTAAAAAAAAGTAGAAAAAAAAGACCGTCGCAAGTAAAACATACTCATTCAATTCAGTATTGTATTTCCTTTTCAAACGAAGCCAGGACATCAAAATGTGCTTGAACCTCCTTATTTCGATGAAATTAGTAGGTAATGGTCTCACTCAGAGTCAGTTAACAACGATATCGTTCCTTAGTGGGTGAATTGCAAAAATATTGTACATAGTTAAGGAGTTAGTTGGGATAACGTTAACTTTCTTCAATTGTTTTTCCTTTGTGTAAAATTATCCATATGATTACATAAAATATTTTTCCAAGTCACCCTAGTGACGATTTTTCTACAAGTTTGAAAAACGAACATGTTAATTATCTTTTCATATCACCTACTCGGAAAGGGGACTTTTCTTCCCTGCTAGGAGGGATCAAAGTGGCACTTTTCTGTTCAAGGACATTTTGTTGCCAAATTTGATAATTGTTGTTAAATTTAATAATTTCCTATTGTTATATTTGATAATTTCAGCATTTTTAGAGAGTGTAAAAAATTTAATTTGGTTCATCACTAAGATCTTTTATTTTCCTCATAGGTGATGTGAAAAGCAGTATGTGTCACACGGTAGCAAAATTATTTCCACCTTGTGCGTTAACACTTGAATCCCTCACTACGCTCAGGATTCTATTTTAGAATCCCTCGCTACGCTCGGAATTCAATTGTAGAATCCTTCGCTTCGTTCAGGATTCAATGTACGCCCTCGCCATAAATATGTCATTTTGCTCCCTTGTGACACAATCTACTATTAAAATGTCTGAGCACGGCGGTAAGTAGATATGGTCATGGACTTTAATTGATGAAACACTATAGTGCCTTGTCGCATAAAACCTACATTAAATTCCTATGTCATTTCTATCTCGTCACTTGACGCTATCACTAAGGTTCTATGGAGGATCAACAGTTAAAGTCCGTGAGCGTGTCTACTTATAGCATGCCGGGTCGGGTTGCAGCACACACGTGGTTGCTTCAAATACTTTTTTGGTTAAACAGCTGGGTCTCTATCCCATTTTGTTTTTTATCGGACTCGTAAACATGTAGACGTTATGGTTATCAAGCAAGCAAGCATAATGCTGAGCCAGTGTCTGTTCTCCGGCCGTAAGTCACACACACTCCATGTTTTGCTGTTGATATACATTAGTTTCAACTTTGATTTATTTCTGTGTCTTCTGTGTAGTGGAAAGTACTTCTTTCTCATCATCCTTTTTCAAAATATAAAAGCATGATTTCTGAATCATTTTTTGATATAAAAGCGACAGAGCCTCTAGTGGCATGCGGAGCGGACTATTTTCTAACTCGAGTAAGTAACCCAATAACGCGTCCGCGACGCTGCAGTTCTCAGGCAGGCGCAGTAACCGGACCCCGGGATCATTCGTCACCAAAACTGAGCTGCGCAGGTGACGGCGGTGATCGCTCATGTCCAAACAACCGACTAAAATAGCAGGACACCGTCTGCTAAGTTAATGCCTGAAACAACTCGCTTTTTTAATACCCAACCAGCCTAAGTTGTCCTGTCAATGCATTATTAACATTTAAGTCGTGTATTTTTATTTTGGTCGCAGATTTTGACAACTACAGCTACAACTGTAGGGTAACTCTACAAGAGATACTGTACATTGCCTAGGAACGCGCGGCGCGTGAGACAATAGCCAATACTTGTCGTACGTTTGCTGCCTAAATCTTCTTCGACGAATCAAAATCATTGTTTAAAAGTTTTTATATAAATGGTTAAGATTTATTTACTCACTCTTTTACAAATTAACGTTCTCGGAATCTCGGATCATTAATTTCGGCTCAGCAATGTATTTAGATTGATGATGATTTAATTTCGCTTATTTTCCATCATTAAAACTAACCTCTACAATCGCCACCTTGCCTACACACACGTGGAATTTAATAAAATTTGCGCCAGTTACTCAAAATCGCGTCCAATTTACATATAAATTTAGGAGCCTGGCGCTCAATGTGCAGATTAAACCATCACTGCGTTAATCATGAACACAATTACCAGCGACGTTGGACATTGCTCGGCTGTTCTCATCGCTGCTGAAGTGGCGAATCACGATGACGATACCTTCTTGGTTGAAAGCCGACCTAACAGCATCAGAGGTGCCGCCGGCGAGACGCCAGCATTGTGCATATAACTGCACTGGAGTGGCATGGAGAAGATAACTTAGAATTTAATTACACTGAGTAAAGTTTTATCAGGAATCCGAAGTACGTCTTTCGGCCAATATCATGTGAGAAGTACGGTTTATAATGAAGACTGAAGACTGAAGAATTAAGCGGTTTAAAATAAATTTAGATTTAGATTTATTTGATTCATAATACAAATTATAATTGAATCGTAATAGGAAGAACATACACACTTACAGACAGTTAGCCACAGATACTCTTTGCTTTTATACTGTGGAATTAATTTATAGCTCAGTCAAAGATTTAATAATATTTTACAGTAATCTAATAATTGTTATAAATAAATTATCAACAACCTGTATCCTTCCGAATTCAAATGTTCTTGGTTTCGAAGAAAAATATGCATTCCCATAATTAATTCCTTTTACTATCAAGCCGCATCCACACCTCCTCTGTTCCTCTCTCAACGCAAAGTGAGAAGCGGTGACAGCTAATTGTCCTGCACGGAATAACCATAAATCGCTCAGCAAACCGTTACCACAACATCATTTCAACCCCCCTGTTTACCAAGTACCGGCCACACCAGCTCAATACCCAACATAAACTTTCCATCCCTTTTGCACTAGTCAACTAGCCAGACAAGGATAGGTGAACGGTTGACGGGGATATAATTTTTGTAGAGCCTCTGTTTACCAAAATCCCCCTACTCTATTTTATGGGTCGTTATGAGGCGTCGACCCAAATATTACCTGCTGTGATTTTTGGAGTGCTTTTACACAGTTTTTATGCAAATTTGGTGATAATGGATCACAAACAAAGTTGTAAAAATATTATGCTGTCATGAAAAACAAACTTTTACTAGTAAGTTTTAGTCTATAAACAGCATGAACTTTTCCTTGAAGAGAATCCGGTTTGTGTCAATTGGCACATTTTCATTAGTTCTTTAAATAAGCTAATAAGGGCCCTTATTAATTAAAATACTTATTTTTTTACAGGTGTGCCTGTGTGTCGACTGTAAAGCTACTTTTTTGACCGACTGGAACTACGGATCGGAAAGACTAAAACATTTATTTATATACGCGTATAAGAGCTTTTTTGATGTTGCAAAGATCAGGCAAAACCAGGCAGACGGCCCACTTGATTGAAATTGGGGATCACCACGTATGGATACTATACCTTGAGTCGCCATTCATACGTAACAGGTCTTCAAGAGGTCAATATCAGTTACCTGATTTTGTTTGTGTCCTAAATACAATATTAAAAACTTAATTCAATATTGATGTTTATTTTAATTGGGTCTGTGTTTTTCCTCGGCTTGGTGCGATGTGAAACCGGGAAGTAAACATTTGCTATTCTATCGGCACAGGCAGTTTTATTGGTGATATCACCCAAGTCGTATCCTTATATTCAGTCAATTGATCGTTTAGAAGGAATACGGCTGGAGTTACAGTGGCTGTTAGATTGTTTCTAAGTAATGTCATTTGTGTTAGAAAATCAAATGATACAAGTAATCTACACGTGGTTATTGTTTAAAGTTGAATTGTTTGAATTGAAATTAGCGGCTGCTTACGTTAATCCTATATATTTGGTCAGTTTTCGATAATCGCTAACTAACGTCAGAGTTTTGCATCTAAGCCCTAGATTGGTAGGTAGCTCTGTTTAGTAAAATACCTTTTGTTACTATAATATAACAAACATATCGTTCTAAGAACATACCATCATCGCAATGCAACTTTCTAACGAAGTATTCTGTCAACGTAGTGCAGTTTATTGCATTAAAATGCACGATGTCATCGATACGGAATAGAATATGGTTAGAAAATATAATGTCCCGTTGTCGGGAGATCTGACTCAATATTACTAAGGGCATATTCTATTGTTCCAGCCGCTTGGGGCGGTCGTGCACATTGTTCATTGTGCATGAGAAAATGCTCAGATATGCTCGAAATATTTATCGACGTATCACAGGCTCGGTCATACGGCTGTCGTGGTTTCGAAACCTAGTTGTTGCAGTTTATAATTTTCAGCGACAGCTACTTTTATCGGATTAATCATATCTGTAGCTGATGTAAGACTTCACTTCCCCTGGCGCGTAGGTAAGTGTGGACACGCCAAACACACCTCTAAACTTAAAAAACTCACTAACTCACATTAAACAAAATTTGGTTAGAAGCATGCTCTAAGGCCCGAATGAGGACGGAATGACCGGAAAAACGATCGACCACCCGCTTGGTCCGGTCGGGCGTCCCCTTCCATCATCATCATCATCTTTAAGCTCTAAGGCCCAGCGACAGGACTAAGATTGCTCTACGCTAGTTATTTCTCTGGTGGCTATCCTACTCCCTCACCAGAATACAACAGTGCTAACGCTGCTGCTTCTCGGTAAGTAAGATAGACCTTGCACGCGGTCCTATCATCTAACTAAGTAGTATTTTGTTTCCAGCATGTCCCAAATCCAAGATTTTTCCGATTATTATTTCATCAATGCGTCGACGCATACTGTCAAATTGATTTCCAAGACCGCATTTTCCAGATGCAGTGTAAAGATTTTCTCAGCGTTATGTTTGATGATGGGCAGCGTTGATTCCTTGCATTGGTTACCTGCATTGCCGCTTGAGCACCTTGAGCATGAAAAATTGCCGGAAAACGAAGAGTTGGAAGGCGCAATATGTCATGGGTCTGGAACATCAAGGGGTGGACTAGCATCAAAATAATTAAACGATTTTGCTCAGACACGATCTGGACAAAATCAGATTTAAAGGCAGCTAATATTAAATTAAGAGGCACCATACTAAGAAGATTACCGCTTGGATCATAAACACTTAACTTGTCTCATCGTAAATAATGGTAACAACTGTTACAAGTAATTAAGTCCATTATATTGTAAACAGCTTATTTAATAGTGTGAAATCTGTAATCTTATCAGTTGCCTTTTGGCGGCCTCATAAAGCTCTCACTCTCAATCGCTATCCGATAGGACAATTGATTGCCACCACCGCACAGAAGACGCCGTTGTCATCATTAAATATAGAAAAGTAATTAACATTAAATAGAGCTAAGCGTTTAGAGACTGGAGTCTGAAATTAAAAAAAAACGTTAATTTTATCCCGCAGTACCGAGAGGTTGAGGTTTTTACTACTTTTATATAACATATAGATCGATTTTGATCATAACTTATTGCTGGTAAACATTGTGCACTACAATAAAGCTTACCTGATTAGAATGGAGCCATAACCGGGAAGAACATAATGCAATATAAATAATCTTGATTGTATATCACAAATCTACAATAGAGAAATAGCTCTTTAGCTACCTGTAATTTCTGCTAAGTAGTATTTTTAGTGGGTAGTGTTCTTAATTTCAGGTCCAAAGGAAAAGAAACGTGTGAGTTAGACAACTCTTTCTCATGAGTTTTACCAAGGAAAGTACCTAAGTAGTTACACGGTTAAAAGATACGGACATTAGACAACGATGCGTCAGCAATAAAAGACATCGCGTTTAACACGTTCACTGCTACTCTCGCTGGTTTCTGTACAAAATAGACCCAATATCGAGTTGACGGTACTAAATGTGTTAACGAGCGACGCATTTGGACCAGTTAAATAGGCATCATTCTAGCCACTACTAAATTTAGACCGTGTGCGGTCTAATATTCCTAAGCAATTTATGCGACCGGCTCCTTTGCACAAGTATCTTTGCCGCGCTAACCGAATCAGTGATAAAGTAAATAATGACCATAGATAATTTAGCACGGACTATTTGCGACGATGATCTGGACACTGATTTGTTTAATTGGTAATTCAATTCGAAATGGAGGTCGAGGATGCGAATGTGAAACTGTATGTTAATAATGCACCTGTGGCCTATATTTAAGACCAAGTGATTATTTGTAAGTTCGTTTGAGGCTTCATAATAATTTGCGCCAAGGACACAAATTAAGAGCCTAGAAACTTTGTAACGAGGATGATTGTCCGGATTAGTCCGGACTGCACCGGTCAGGCCACAACACAAGACTTAAATATGAGGTTGGTAATGTGCGCTTCAGTCTACAAAAAAATAATTAGGAAAGATAACAACTTAAAAACACATCAGCGGTATGTACACGAGTATGAGGGATGTACATTATACAAAGGCGAACTTATCCCATTAGAAGTGTTTTCAATTGAACTCTCAGGCGATTTAGGAATAAGAGTAGACCACCAACAGCCAAAGTAGTGAGTAGATACAATGGAATATTGCGGCAAAGTGCGTCATTTGTACGTTTCGTAGCTTTGCGTTATTAAATATAAAACAAAATTATTCAGTAAGTAGGCCGCTCGGGCACTTTTACACGTCAAGAATCTACCAGCGCTTCCCAAGAGGGGACCACTGCTGAGAAGAAACGCCGCAAGAAACTCAGCAGTCAGTCATCTTTTAAACATATTTCATTTTTCATATTACAATGGTACTACTTAGTCTAGCATTATATAAAGCTACAAACATTAAATTAAATATTATATCAAATAACATGTAAAGTTCAGCAGGAAAACATGCCAAAAACATTACAGGAGAGATAGAGAGAGAAAAAAAAGAAGAAATAGAATCAACTACTTATGTTTATATGAGATGGTGCAAGATGACCACATAAAATTTTCGATGTGTGATGATATTTGTAATGTAAACATACCGTATAATTCAGAAATAATATCCTATATTGTAAGAAACGTTGCAATCTATTGTATACAAACGTTACACAACATTTTTACGAGGAAAAAAGCAATAGCTGTCGTGTTGACGTGAGTAATGTTATAGAGAAAACCCTTTTCTTATATTATCTAGCCGCGATTAGAAAGGGATTAGAGGTGACAGTTTTACCATATACTTACGTCAAAGTGCATATGAATTGACAGCTATTCCAATCCCAAACTAATCGCAGTTTCATAACAGCATATCACATGTGATAGAGTTGTGCAGTCTCAACATAGAGCAATTAAGTTCAATATTTAAATAGAAAAAAAAAAACTCCTAATTGTACATGGAGAAAAACAAAACAAAAAACAAAATAATTGTAACAGTAAAAAATAAATGATAATAATAACAGTAAAGACAGAAGGTTCTTACGCAGTGTGGTCAGTATTTATCTATTGAGGCTACTACAATGTTAGGTGTGCCAATACGGTTACGTTTTAAGGCCGTTCTAATGAAGTATCAAAACCTGCCAAGCTCCAGGCAGCAAAAGTTCAGCGCTGCAGGGTGCAGGCACTTATCTCAGTCGCTGTCAGTGTTTAAAAATTGGTAGATTTTGCCTCTTCATTGTACGACTAGTGTTTAGCATTGACAAAGAAAAATACATTTATAGTACCGTAGCACTTTAAATGTATTTTTCTATTTATGAAATGATAGTTCATACACAGGGATATAGGTGAAAAACTTGAGTAAATCACCTGTGGCATGTAGTTGTGCACAAAACTAATATGAAATTTACGTCATTTTCAAATATAAGTTGTCAAATGGTCTATACAGATATGTTACAACTACATGCAACAGGTGATTTACTTAAGTTTTTCACCTATACAAAGATTTTTGGAATACTTATCTACTAAGCCAAAAAGCGTATGTCAAATGGCAAATTTTATTTAATTTTGTTATTATAGTTTAAGGTTGATATTGTTACAGGCAATATCAACCTTACCGCCACGGTAACGGCGGGGCGGGGGGGGGGGTGCTAAGAATCTCCGGCAGAGACTGACGATCTGATAAAGGTCGCGGGAAACCGCTGGATGACAGCAGCAGAGGACCGATCGTTGTGGAAAACCTTGGGGAAGGCCTTTGTCCAGCAGTGGACGTCTTGCGGCTGATAATGATGATTGTTACAGGAGATGGTAAGGCAGTACCTATGGTATCTTAGTTCATGCATGGGTGGGCACTGGGCATAGGAGGCATACATAATTACATGTTGCTAATAGTTCTAATTAAAAAACGCTTTTGCATTGTACCTGAGTAAGAGATTTCATTTCAGTTTACACAGATCTTGTACAGATCATAAAAATGATATTACCTACACTGCCAATCCATATATTATTTTATTAACAACATAAAACATAATAAAACAGAAATGGAAATCAAATTATTTTTACGCCGTCCTTCAAACATCGTAACATTTTGCTATAAAATAGAGCGCTAAATTAACAATCGCAGAAAAATCATTAATACAGTTACAAATAAATCAATATATCGTTCAATATTTACAGTTGGGTCGTAAATAACTCGAATTCGCGGCAAATTTATGACTTGAATTGGTTATTGTTGTGAGTTTAAAATTCGCCCGTCCGACGTTCCTGCAGAAAGGTCGCATCTGTCCGGTAGCACATTGTTTACGCTGATTTACTGGTTTTAAGCTAGAAATGTGAAAAGGAAGTACTTTTAAACTCATATTATTTGGTCCATTCGACCAAATAAGTAATGTTTCAACTTTGTCATTTATTTCATAACAAGTCAACACTTTGAACGTTTAAAATAACGAGATGCATTTTATCGACCTAACTGGGATTCTATACTTCTAACGTGGTCGCAATCACGTCAACTCAATAAGTGCTGTGGTAACGTTGACATTACGATAACATGTCAAAAAAATATGTTTTTACAAAGTAGAATAGAACCCCTGTTTAATGGCAGACTTTTTTCTTTGGCCGACAACAGTACACTGTAAAATTACTGTTTGACAAATGAATTTCCAGGTTTTGTGGGTCAGCCAAAAGGTAAGGAAATGGAGTAGGTCCTGAATATCAAGAATTGTCCATCCAGATCGCTACTCCATCAGTGTTGTGTTCGGTGTAGGGATAAGACACCAGTGGGCCTAGTGTGGCTGCGTCTATATCGCATGTCATAGGTGGATAAAGCATCCGTCACTGTCGTACTTATTTACGTGTCAGAAGGTGACGGATGCTTTATCCAAACTTTGTCACAATGATAAAGGCAGCCAGATGTTAGGGCCCCTGGTGTGAAATAACTAGTTTAAATGCATTCTCAGTCCTCAGGGTTGGCAACAATATTGCGGTCTTAGGATCGCAGTTTTGGGAATGGCTCATAGATCCCACATACCATCAGGTGACATATGCTCGTTAGCATTCTCCATATCATTAAAAAAACGAACTGGGTTTGTTCTTGAAACGTTTAATTCCCTAAATATATTTGAAATCCGTTATTTCGCGATCAGACAAAAGCTTCCCAGAGCCGTCAATCGACGGCGATAGTGAATCAGAGACGTTCGACATTGATATACACCTATCGCTCGAGATTGTATCCTAACGATACACATCGCGCCGTTCAGAATACACCCAGGAGACGTCAATCTTCCTCTATGCTTGGCATATCGCAGTTGCGATTTAGAAGCGAGATCACGTTAGTAGCCTTCTTTGGCATCTACTTATTTGGGCTTTAAATGCGTCTTACATTAAGAGTAGAAAAATGATAAATGCTTTTCCAAATTCAAAATATATTTTGACATATTACTAATGTTATAAATTATTGATACTTAATTACGCCGAAAGGCTGATTGGATCTGGATAAAATTTGCCACAGAGACAGTTATAGTCTGGAATAGCACAGCGTACTTGAAATAAGTCACAGTTCCCGCAAAATTACAAATTCCACTCGGACGGAGTTGCGGGCAGAAGCTATTAGTCTTTCATAATGATCATCGCCATTTCTCAAACGCGCGGAAATCTAGTTTCTGGATAATTGCAGCAGCTGCAGATTGTTTATCGATTTTTAAGTCGACATATAGGTAGGTAAGTAAATTGTTGTCAGAGGCTAGTTACCTACTCTTCACGTGCCTTGTGGCACCAAGCAATGCTACTTCAAAAATTCAAACTAAAGTGAAAACAAAAGAAAACCTGTCCCCGTATTCACACAATCTATATCAAGGATCAGAATTGAATGCCGACTCTAATTATAAATAGGTCAAAAGGAATAAATTCTGAAACGTGAGACAGTATTATGTCCTAGACAGGCATAGAATAATGGCTATTGTTCAAAATCCACGCCTAGCTGTTTAGCATCTTCGGATGATAGGGATGGGGACAGCACAATAAGGGTAACACATTGCTCCATGCGATCGATAATCGATAACCATTCACCCATTCAGATTTTATCGATACCGGCACTATTGTGGCTCTAGTCATATACATTACAGAATTGTCACTGTACGCTTTAAATATCAAACTCGCTGCCCATTACATCGCATTATTCTGTTTTTAAACGCGGACATTATATCATTATAATGGCGTCGCATTCTTATTAAAGATTTATAAATCGTTCCAAATTCTAACATATCCACAGGTAATATAGTCCTCTATGCTCACGGATAAATAAATTACGTTAAGTGAGATGTCCACGAGCCAAACTGGTTCTCCTTTTTACGATCTGTTGTGTGATAAGTTTTTATTACGATTCGTAACGGACAATTTATATTTTGTTTCTTTGGACTGTTAATGACGGGGTGGTGACAGCGGCAAACATTTTCATTAATAACGCTGGCTGGAAATTACTGTTAATAACGATAACTGCATGCATGGCGGAAGAAACGAAGCATAACTCATTCGATTAAAGAGTTTACCGTGAGCCTGCGGGTTCGTTTTAATTGAGACTAGACCAGAAATTACCTCGCTGACCATTTTAAATAGCCCCTTCAGAACAAGATTCCTTCAACGTCTTTTGTCTAACATGTTTTAGATGAGGATTCTTCTAAATTTGGTGGAATTAATCAGTTTAACTGGATCTTTGGCCGCGAGGGAGCTGGCTGGCTCTCGGTGACACCAAGAAAGTGTTAATCACATTTTAATATGCCACTTTCAAATTAGAGGGAGCGTCAGCGGTGAGATATTGTTAATGAGTATTTGTGTGGTAGATTTGTATTTTTCATGCGATACGTTTTTTAACACTGTTTCATTCTTATTAGGTGTCGTTTATGCCTCATGTTACGTATTTTATGTTGTTTTATTCCTACGACCAAAATGATTTCTTCAGTAAGTTGGTCGCAAACAAATCTGAAAATGTATCAAATCTATCAATATCATACCTGGGTACTTACATCGTTCTTGTAATGCCACTTAATATATCAATTTCAATATGGTGCTATTTACTTTAACTGTGGCTACTGATTAATGCCATTAATTAAGACGCAAGAAGTTCCAGTGAAAAGCAAATTGAACGATGCTAACATACATACAACATATAACTACCTAGCTACCGCAACACTCAGAACACACGTCCATACATAAATACAATACCTGTATCCGACGAGTAAAATGTTTTTTTAAATTTTAAATCACGAATTTACATTTCTCTATGCATTCTCTGAAGTTTTATATCTAAGCTACAACTAAGTACCTACAGCTAGAGGTCAGTCATACTAACGACCTCTGGGTGAAAAAAGGCTTACTCAAATTCAGAAGAGAGTTGGCTCCTAGAAATAGTTGCCAGTTTGAAACTAATGACCGATCCAGGACCCCCGCTGTGGGCAAGCATTGCCGGGTGGCAGTGCTGGACAAATTGGGAGAATATCGATGTCGGCGATCGCCTTTTAGAATAGGTATCACAGGGATTCCTTTCTTCTACTCACGGCTTCGTAATAGCTTTCGGTTGGCTATCGCTATCACTCTTACCTTACACTCGCGATTGACAGTATAACTTTTTGTTTATGTTAACTGGTAAAAAAACGGATGGGTAAACTAGGTACACACATTTAATTATACTATATAAGTAGGTATACCTACTAACAATTATCTATTACAAAAAAAATGACATCTTAAGGCACATTTCGCCGCATTTGTGAATACGGTCCGTTTCTAAATTAAACAAAGATGTCTGATGTCAAATGTTTTAATGAGAGCTAGGTAATTTAAAATGTTACATTAAAATTATTTATTATTATATTTATATTTTTTTATTTATTATTATATTATTATAGATATTTATTTAATTTTCTATAAAATAGGTTTTTTATAATAAACATTCAAATATAAAAGTAAAATAACAATACTAATACAAAAAATATACATTATAAAAAACCTAACCTACGGGTGCCGCCGGCAGGGCTCAAGCTACCGGTGGTTAGGGCTGCAGAGAGAGGAACCTCCTCACAATGCGTGCCGTGTCGAGGAGTACTGCCTTCTGTATCTGGCCCTTGATCCAGCCATCTAGCGAGAGTCTCTTGAGGTGTTGGTCGAGACTCTTCGCTATAAGACCGTTGGCCGAAACAACTATCGGGACAATGATAGTCGAGTCAACATCCCACATGGCGGTCACCTCGTGAGCCAAGTCAAGGTACTTGCTGAGCTTGTCCTTCTCGGCCTTCACGAGGTTCTCGTCATGCGGGATGGTGACGTCGACGAGCACTGCCCGGCGTTGAGATCGATCTACCAACACGATATCAGGCTTATTGGCGACAATAGTCCTGTCCGTGATGACAGTTCGATCCCAATAGAGCGTAGCACGACCATTTTCGAGAACTGGCGCCGGTGTGTACTTATAGTACGGCACTTCAGAATCAACAAGATCATATTGAAGGGCAAGTTGTTGATGGATGATCCTGGCCACGAGGTTATGTCTGTGCAAGTACTCACCGTTGGCCAAATGCGAACAACCGGAAATTATATGTCTGAGAGACTCGCCGGGGCAACGGCACGCTCGACAAATGTCAACCGTGCCATCCCTCAGAATATACTTCCGGTAATTGTTCGTCATTATGACTTCGTCAGCAATTGCACAGACAAAACCTTCCCCAAAAAGGTCACCAAACCGTAGCCAGTTCACGGACGCTAAAAAGTCTACATCGAGCCTGGTTAGGGCCCGGTAGAAACGTCCGTGTAACTCCTTGCTCTTCCATATGCTCTTGCGGTCCTCAGTGCTCAACACCGTTGGTCTGCGCCAGTTCCCGTTTGCCAAGGAGAGAGGCGTGAGGTTCCTGTCTACTGCAACCACATCGCGATGCATCCTACACTCATTGTTAAGGAAATAATCCCTGAGATTGCACACCTCGTGGTTGTGGAGATTCTTAGCATTTAAAATGCCTCGACCTCCACATTTCCTCGGGATGTACAATCTCATAACAGATGAGCGTGGGTGCAACATGCGATGTGATTTAAACAGTAGACGGACCCTCCTATCCAGAGTATCCAGCTCAGTCTGAGTCCATCTTAGTATGCCAAAGGAGTATGTGAGCAGCGGCATCACCCAGCCATTGAAAGCGCGCACCTTATTGCCACCCGACAAAAGACTGTTAAGAACTTTTGTCAAGCGACAGAAGAAGCGCTCCTTCACTGACTGCTTGACATCGCCCACCACGATACCCAAAGACTGTGACATACCAAGATATTTGTAGGTTTCAACTTCGGAGAGAGATCTGAGAGTCATTGTCTCAGAAAGTTGCAAATTCGATGAATTTACAACTTTCCCGCGTTGAACATGCATAACCGCACACTTATCTACACCGAATTCCATCTTGATCGCACTACTGAACTCTTGTGTGATTTTCAATAGTGCGATAAGATCTTGGCGCTTCGATGCAAACAGTTTGAGGTCATCCATGAACAATAAGTGAGAAATGACTTCAGCTTCTCTACAAAGTCGATAGCCAAGCCCGGAATCCGACAGCAAAGAGCTAAGAGGATTCAAGGCTAGGCAAAACCACAAAGGACTCAGACTGTCACCCTGGAAGATGCCTCTTTCAATCCTTATCAAGTTAGGCAAATCAGAGGGGACATCTCGACCATCTGGTTGACGAAGGACTGTGACCCACTGCCTCATACACACACCTAAAAAGGACCTCAAAGTTGCATCAACTTTATACAACTCTAAGATCCTTTCGAGCCATGAATGAGGCACCGAGTCATAAGCCTTCTTGTAGTCAATCCAAGCAGCCGAGAGGGCCGCCTTGTTTCGCCTAACTTGCTGGCAAATGGTCATGTCTATGAGGAGGAGCTCCTTAGTACCGCGGGACCCAACCTTACACCCATTTTGAGCAGAGGCCATAACGTTGTTTGCAATAAAATGTGCATTTAATTTTGTGCTCAAAATGGATGTAAGGAGCTTGTAGATGGTAGGCAAGCATGTAATGGGTCGGTAGTTCTTTGGATCCGCGGTACTACCGGACTTGTGGAGCAGGAAGGTGACACCGGTTGTTAATAAAGGTGGCAAGGAACCAATCTCAAGGGCATTTTGGAGTTGTGCTGCTAAACACTCATGTGAGGCTTTGAACCATTTAATCCAAAAGTTGTGCAATCCATCCGGCCCAGGACTTTTCCAGTTCTGAGCCATTCGAATTGCACAACTGACGTCTTCGGGGCAGATAGTAATAGGCCCCATTGGTTCAATAGCCTCACATGCGCGTTCAACAACACACATCCAGTCTCCTTCTGTGTGCACGACAGGCACCGACCAGATGCTGCGCCAGAAATCAATCATAGCAACAGGATCCGGTAGGTGCCCATCGCTCACACCTTGATCAGTTCCTTCCCACTTTCTGTACACCTTCCTCTGATCGCTTTGGAAGAGGCGATTTTGTTGGTATCTATCCACGCGCTCTCTAAAGCGACGAATACGGCTTGCCCACGCATAAACCTTCTGCTTCAGGAAGTCAATACGTTCCGTGACACAAGCCATATAATGCTGGGGCCTTATTCCGGTCCCAGCAAAGGCTTGGTTCACGAAACGCATGACACGGGGGCGTTCATTGCCCCCCCTGAAGCAGATTAGCTTTGCTATGAGAGTCCTAAACTTATCGATACGCCGCTCAATTCGTACTTGCCAAGCGGGGACAGACCCGCGAGCACGCGGAGCTCGGTCAGTGTCCGGAAACTTGACACGAGCTACGCGGCACGCAGCTATGGCCCCGCAGTATAAAATTGAGTGGGTATCGATAATATCCTCGCTGGCTTGTAAATATGATACCAGCAAGGCGTTTAGGGCTCCCATAAGCGCCAAATTTCGTTTACATGCAGGCAAGCGTGGTAGACGAGGCCTAGAGTTGGTTGTG
This sequence comes from Acleris sparsana, assembly GCA_923062465.1. Lineage (NCBI taxonomy): Eukaryota > Metazoa > Arthropoda > Insecta > Lepidoptera > Tortricidae > Acleris > Acleris sparsana. Next base: position 10,225,318 of record OV281300.1, read on the forward strand.
GACCGATACTGCGCCATCGCGTCTTCCAAAGCCCTCCTCAATTGCTCATTTACCTGGCTAGTAACACTTATATTCGTACAATCCTCAACGTCGATAACGGGATCATCCTGCACTGACAATACGTGTTGGGCGACTGGCATCGAAACCGATAACGCAGCAGGAGGGTCCCGTGACGAAGCGGAGGTTGCACGAATAGGAAGCGATTCCAGGCGGAGCCGATCAAGTACAGACTGATCCAGCCGCCGGAGCCGCTGAATGGCCCGCACTTGATCCGATAGTCGTTGGGCGGTAACGGTGATGGCCGGCTCGAGGGTCTGAAACAGAAGCAGCATCCGATCACGGTACGCAGTGAGGTTAGTTCCTCCCTCTGTAGCCCCGTAGTATGCTCGCATGCAATTTTCATTGTTTGATTGTGACCATCGCATGCGGCGCACTAAACCACCGGTAGCGGGAGCCGTGCGCGGGGCGGGATGCCCCGCTGGCCCCAAGCGTGCCGGCAGCGGTGGTCGCCCACGTCGCGCAGGAGGTCGCGGCGGCGGAGGCGGCGGCCCTCGCTCGTCGCTCGACTCGCTGGTGTCGGCCGCGGTGGCGAACTCGTCACCCGACGACGATGGCGAGGAGCTGGACGAGGCGGGCAGAGGTGGAGGGCGTGCTTTATTAGTGTCCGCTTCTTTCTGTTTCGCTCTAGTTATCATTTTATTTTGGCATTTTATTGTGTTGTATGTGACATGTTGACGTTAGGCCAAAAACTAAATTAATATAAAAAGAAAACTAAAAAGCACGACAGACAGCGTCAGCGGTTTTTTTTTTTTTTTTTTTTTTTTTTTTTTTTTTTTTTTTTTTTTTTTTTTTTTTTTTTTTTTTAATTATATTAATTATTAATTTATTCACTGAAAACATTGAATAAAAAGAACTTTTAATCACTATTTTGGTGTTTGAATTTAGAACACACCAATATAAAACATCCATCTCAATGCTATACAACCTCCTTGCGCAAAAAATACGCGATACAAACTCCTTGTGCAAATAACTCCTCAAGATTTGATTGGTCGACATAAGCGTCAAGGAGTTTAGCATTTAAAAAAAGTTTTATGTTATTTGCTGACAAAAGTAGGTGAATTGGCGCCAGTTTGAATACTAACTGTAAGGATCACAAAATACCTTCCATTTTTGTTCATTAAATGCCTATTTTCGCTTAATCTTTCTTTTTCTCGTAGTCGTGGTATAATAGTAGATTGTACAACAAGGGTATAAAACAAAATATTGTATCCAAGATTTATGGTATCCACCCGACCTGGCAGGCGAGGATGTATAATTAAGTCCAGGATGGTTTTAAGACCGAGTTAAGACTTTGCTTTTCACTTCGGTTACGAGGAAATAAAACAGTGATCATGTAGGATTTAGGACCATGAATGATTAGGACCATTTTTTAGGATTTAGGCGGCAATGTCTATTCAATAAGGTCTTTTGCAATTTTTTCTATTAGTGTTAGGCGTGTGCATTAGTTTCTCGTCACTAAATTCCGCAACTACATAAGTTCAGCAAAGAAAACAACTAGGTAGGTTAGGTACCTAATGAATAGTCCAAAACTATAGGCAAAAACTTCATTCCCTCCACTGTATTTCTTATTTTTATTATTTATATATGCATGAGATTATTAACCTAGTTCGAACGCAATACTGCCAAGTCATACGTTGATTTTGTAACGTTTTTGTTAATAATGCTCGTTTTTAATAGTTTTAAATTTATTTTTTGTTAGAGAAATTAAAGTAAATGTATTCGAATAACAAGTTCGTTTAATGCAGTCCTCTCGATCGTCTGTAGGGCTTAAATTGTCTTAGTCTAGATAGCGACAACATTTTATGCATTAGTGTATAAAATGCGAGATTATGCAGCATAAAGGCGGACTTTACGAGCATGAGAAGTGAAAAGTACATAGTATGTAACTCTTGAATAGAACTGATTTATATCGCGGGCCATGAATCACTCGCGTCGCTCAGGATTCTAACACTTGCGGTCGTTAGTATCCTTCACTTGCTCGCGATGGCCCTCGCTTTAAATCCGTCCTTTATTCACTAATTGCATAATATGGGCACTATTGCTTCTTGATTGTGTCTTTCCATTGTTAAGCATTTTTTGGTCATCTTAACGCCATCTATTAGCGAGTAGACGTAACATAGTGTGTGCTTCCATCTATTGACGAGTAGAAGAACTTACAATGCTTTCCTTGCGCTTCTTTTTATCTAAACAAAATCACATTTTGTCTATGCCATTATACTCTGTGGTATGAAGCTGTCAACGTTTGACAGTGACAGTGCCACTTGTTGTGACAGCTGATTATCATTATCAGATTACCACCTTTCTACTGTATTGTTGTTACATTGTTAGTTTTATTGTGTCTATTTTTTGTTGTGTAATATTAATTATTATATTATACTTTTAGTGTAATAATTACAAAAATGGTGTGATAAGATTATGACATGTCCTCAAATGGTAAACATTTTTATTATTAATAACTTTCATCGCTTTGTTACATTCTACATTCCAAGTTCATCTTGGCTCTAAATTTAGATGTTTACGTTTTCAGGACATATCACACACAGGGGTCAATCACCGTGCCGCTCTAAATCATGTTCATCATGCAACTCTCTAAAAACCCAGTGAAACACATTCGTTTTGTTCTGAACGTGCAAAAAATATTACAGAAGTCACTTTTCACTGCACCCTTTACGACATCAGTTGATGTTTTCGATGTCTTCACCTCGGAACTATTACACAGACATCGGAGTTGGACGAAAACTAGAAACCTAGGTTTGAAAGATTTTAAGCACAACATAAGATGTTTTGCAGACAATGAAAACAATGACGTATCACAAATGACACTACAAAAATTGGACGAAACATTTCAAGAACTCTTAGCCAAAAACAAAGACAAGCAAATCCATCAAACTATCCAAGATTGCTTGTATTATCGCAAGTTTGTATCTGTATCAACTTTAAAAAACCTGTTTCGTAATTATAGTGTGAATGGCCGTTTAGATTTTATCATAGCCTTACAAGAATATTGCGCTAAAGTAGATCCGCAGATATACAAAAGGAATGGTGACTTCCTTCATTATGTAGCAAAAGCGCAATGCATGAAAGGCAACTCGGAAAAAGGTCTATCAATATTAACTGAAGCATATACTAAGTACACAAGCTTAAGAAGCTTGTACAGGGTGATCTTTAAAGAATTAATACATGACTCTGTGTCAAATAGATCAGAAGCAACATTAGTTATATTTAAGAAATATGTTTTGTACTACAGTGAAAAATTTAATGATGACTACCCGTTAGTTTGCTTCTGGCATATATGCTGGTCAAGCACCTGGTTCTCTGATCAAGTATTATCCGATGAACTTTTAGAAGCTTCAGAAGAACTTCGAGAAGTTATAAGAGATAAGTAAGTATGATTTTAAAAACTTGAATATCAATAAAAGTTTAAAGAAATCTCACATAAAAACTGTAATAGCAATAGCAATTTAAAATTGTTTTTAAAAACTGTAATAGCAATAACGTGGCTAAAGTGCTTGTGTGTGATCTCTATATCATATATTTTACTGAGAAGTAGAAAAATATCTATAGAAAAATATTGGGTTTGTTCATATTTTTACAATTACTCTTAACTCGCCGTTAGCCGTTCTGCATTATTAAGTTTTTGAAATATGTATGTATTTCGGATTCTTTGACAAAAGTATATTTGACTTTATTCGACTTTTTATCATTAGATATCCTTTCATTGTTGCAATTTATTAGAAAATGCTAATCCAAATTTAAAACAATCAGGTCATACATAAAATGACAGTAAAATAATAAATAGCATATCACTGCAGAGGCCGGGAAATTGGTTGTTTCTGGACGAGTATGATTTGGCATCACCGAGACGCAGTCAAAGCCCCGCTATATATGAGTCATTTACATTCGGAACAGGTACGATTTAGTACGAAACTGAAATAAAGCATTAAATAAAATCACAAATTTAAACGTAAAAAAACAATTTGAATAAAATTTAGTTAATATTTATTACCCATTTATGTTAAGTATTTCGGAAATTATAATTTGTTTGGCTGTACCGACTTAGTTATCCTAGTCCAAACATAGTTTTAAAAAGTTAAACACCGGGTACGTAATGAAATTTCACACATTTTCTCGGCCCATGTCGTTGGTAAATAAAAACCTTTTTTTTAAGTTTTGCCTTGCCCTGGAAATCAGATCTTTGCGGTCTAGTTTTACAACAGTAAGGTTAACATTTTCGAGCATGTGGGAGAAAATAAAGATATTAAAACAAAACTATTGAGTCAAATATAAAATTAATGAAGACATTAGAATGTAAAAACCGTGAGTTGTTTTTTTTGGTCTATCCCAATTGTATTACCGTTAGAGATACGAGTTAATTCAGGGGTCTTTTGTGCCTTGGTGCTGCTTACACACATAATTTATAATACTGAGCTGATAATTGTCAGTATTGTGGAGTATTGTCCAAGAGGATAGCACTTAAAAATTATGATACAGAATTTAGAAAAATGAGTTTTACAATATGTGTAAATACTATCATCAGGTGGCCTACATACCTACATGTTTGGCTTCTCCAGGCCATTTTTTTTTACTTACAGTTGAAAAGTATGGCGCCATGGAGGCAGTGACATGATCTTAAACTTATGAAATTAATATAACAATTAACTTTTTATGAAATTATAAGACTTTATACCCATAATGTAACTACAGAATCCACTTTTAAATTTTTCTCTCTACTTTATCTTTTTACTCTGTGTTCCAGGGCCACAGCATTCACAATCCACATTCTGCGTGAAGAATACAATGAAGATGCAGTAGTGAGGCTGCTGCAGACTCTACTTAAGTACAGCATGATGGTGGAATATGTGAAAGTGCTGCAAATACTATTCAATTATAAGTGTAAGTAATTTTAGCAAGAATAAATGGGAATGTTGGAGGGGGATGCCAAGGCGAATGTTCCACGATCAGATCAGGAACTGATTAAGAAAGGGCCAGGTCAGGAGTACCCTAAACGTCGCACGTGTATGAGAGAGTTTGTCTGGGTCGTAGCAAGTAGAAGGAAGTGGTCTCTGCATACCCCTACGGGAAAGAGGCGTGATTGTATGTCTGTATGTAATTTATATAAGGAGAAAGATATCTATTCACGGTCATTTTCTGGCAGGCAAAAGATTTGTTTAATCCAATTATAATTGCTATAAGAATGCACCTAGACAGTCAGCATGACTTTTATAAATTGCTATACACCTTAGTTGATCTTGTCACAGAAATTTGCCCAAGGAGCTAAAGTAACAACCATACAAGTTCCTTGAAAATACATTATAACATCATTAGTTTTGCCTGCGGCTCTATATTATTAATGAATCAGCATCTGCTTTTGGAAAAAACATTGTCACCACATTACTTGTAGGTACCTGTTGTAACTTCCAACCTTGACACTGGCAGAATGGTCCCACTGGACAGTAGACATACCTTTATCAAAGAATTGAACTTGAATTATGTGTGCATGCTCTGTAAATATTTAGTTTTGATTTGTCTTTCTTTGAAGTCTGTTGTCATGCTGTACAGGCATCATCGTCTAATAAAGTTTTTGTTCATTTCAGTAAAAAATAGAGACATGCGGGGTTGCTCGGAGATCCTAAGGAATTGTGAAGTCTTGGGGGTCAGTCTACCATCCAACCAGCAGGGGAAGTATATCAAAATGTTAATAGACGGAAAGTCTCCAAGATCAGTTAGCCCGCCGACTTTCAAGCTTAAGTTCTAGTGTCTTTTATAAACAATTACAGTATCAGTTTTTATAGTAGCAAGTCAATAAATATAGCTGTAAATAGTTCCTACAAAAGAAGTTTGATTTTTGAAAGTAGGTATTCCCCATAGAAATTCAGTGGGGTGAATCTCACACAAATGCCAAACTACGCTATGGGCTTGTACTATGGGTAATAAATAGGCAACGATAAAAATACCAATTTATATAGAGAAATGAATACTTGAACACATAGAAAATATCCAAGGCTCAGAAACAAATGCTCGCGCTAATCACACAAATATTGTGTTATTAACTTGAATTTTGGCATAGTTGTACAACGTGCTTGCCCGCAGCTGTATTTAGTAACTATAAAATATGTAATTAATTCTATAAATAATTAAAAAGAGGTCTAGAACGGGAGGTTAAAAAATGAAAGTGTTTTGATTGTAGCAAATGGGGTGTCATATATGAAAGGGCTCAATCTGCATATTTCAAAACTTTAAAAAAAAAACTGGTATGTACTCTTTGATTTATAGCCAGAAATGTACAAAAAATAGGATAGGTTAATATTTATATTTAGTGGGAAAAATAACATGAAGTGTTAATTATTTACAGTTTTTGAGATATGTATAATATTTCTCAAAAACTGTTCAAAAATGGGTTACACCCCTGTTTTAAAATTTAGTCATAATGGACCTTATTGCATAAAATAAAGGTCATAACAAGATGAGTATTTTCTTTTGCGGTTACCAAGCATCTTATCTTAACTACGGAACCCTCGGTGCGCGAATCCGACTCTAATTTGTACTTTTTTTTTCTATGTGTAAGTCATGGATGGTTCAGTCGGACTTACAAGTAACTTGTATTAGTACCCTGTCGCTTTAAAACCTTTGAAAATTTAATGCAGCAGTTCAAACATGACCCTAAGTGACTGAGGACTACCTAGATACTTATAAGGCTGACCGTAATACACATCCTACTAGTATTACACATTACAGATTTTTTAAATCTTATTGCAACGGGTCTTTAATAAAGACACCAATTTTTTTGACGTTTATAAAACTTGCCACCTACATATGATGAAACCAATACATACAACCAGTCATTACCTAGGTAGACCATTTTTTACTCCACATCCCAGAATAGATAAAAACTCAGCTAATGCGCTTTTTTGGAACCATCGTATCTGATTAAAATTATCACAATTATAATGGACATAGTTACGCAAATAACTATTCGATTATCAAACCAGACGCTAGTCGTAACGTTGCGACTACCTGATAATACTCTGCTATTAATGTCACAGCGACAAACTGACAGTAATTCGTGCTCACGTAATTTAACAGCCTAATGACTTCCATGGTTACTTGCCTTGATGCTTCATACTGACAAAACATTGCGGGTTTAACTATCAAATTTTAAAATATATTTAGTGTGTATCCAAGTGAATATGTAAGATTATTACAAAAAATAAATGTTATCTTATCTCATCTTATGCTTTTTAGGGCCATTTTATCAAGAAAGAAACATCAATTATCCAGTATTTTAGTTGCACTGGTAGTTAGAGAAATATATACTGAGACATTTAGATTCAATTATAATTTCTGAGCTATCTGGTCCTGAGGTTCTGGGACATGCTTTTGTTGCTGACTGTACTTATTTTTATAAAATCTTTATCAGCTTATCAAGACTAAATTACTGAGACCTGACACGGTGGGTCTACGTTAAGAATAGCGGAGATCCTGTCGCCACCTTGTGATCCAACATCATATCACCTCTTAGATACTATAATATTGCATTGTCATCGGGTTTACATATGGGGTCCAAATTTCAGCCCATTCAGTTAACGGGAAGTGGGGCAAATTTAACTTGCAGGATTTGACCCGTACGTAGGTACATACATACATACATACATACATACATACATACATACATTGCAAGATAAATAAATAAGCATGCGTTGCTTTGCGTTGAATGCCCCATAAATAGGTTGGATCTTTTAACCCCATCGATTTTTTGAACAGATTATAATAATTTAGCGTAAACCTAACATACAACAGTTTTATAATAATAACAAGAGCAAATATTTATATCTCAGCAATGGCAAAGTAAATAGCAGTCGTTGATAATAAATTTAAATAGGCAAAGCCTCAAATGGGATCATGAACGATCGCTAAAGTTTGCCTTCCCAAGACATTTGTCGTTCATTAGCACAGTTCCTTGCTTGATAACCGATGTTTATAAGCATTATAATGCCCTCATTACTTGTGACACTAATTGAGTTTGTAAACCGACTAACAGAATGCTTGGTGATTGCATTGTTTGTACTTTGTCTAAATATTAGTAAATTTAGGATACTCAGCCTGAATAACATAAGTATTCCTACTCACGAGAAACTTTAGAGGATTGTTAAGCGGTTTGCCGAAAATACCGCTTTCAATCATTCAAAATAAAGTAGGTTGGTAATTAAGGTACATATGTAGTGCATAATTGTTTTCCTTCGTATTTTCACGGAAACGTACGAACGTGTCTTGCTATTTCAGTCGGTCACAGTACAAAAAGTACTGAGGTTGACTGAAGTAGCATGACACGTTGGTACGCTTCCGTGAAAATACGAAGGAAAGCAATTATGCACTATACCTGTAAGGTAATGTATTGTTGATCATACTTACCTAATTTTTGAAGCTGGTGTTTTGGGAATCTGGTAACTAGGTAGCTAGTTACCAGATTCCCAAAATACTACCTAGTTACCAGATAACCTGGTATTTTTAAATTATGGTATTTAGGGAGTGAGCGATTTTTTTCCATAACGCTCGAACGCACGAATTTTGAATATACCTACAAACCTAGTTTTTTATAATATCAACATATTCAAAAATCGTAAAAATGGGACTGGGTTTAAGGGTAGAGAAACGTTTCATCGTTTTATTTTTGCGTTAAAACGCATTTTGTACGGAAATTCTTTCACAATCCTCTTAAGTTCTAATTTAATGTTTGAAATGTTTGGAACATGGAACAACCAAAATGCTTTCCGAGAGTTCCCGATAATAGATATTAGAGATATAAGACCACGAAGACAATCAAATAACTCTGAGAAGCTGGTTGGGGCGTGAAAAGAAGATGGTAACCGACCTCGAGGCTGGGAAAGCTAAAGGCCTATATAGCAACGAGAACGGCTGCGGATACATCCTTTAACCCCTCAGATGTCGGTGGCAAAAATCACTGACGCTGATGAGGATGACCTTCAGTAATCATAGAATATAGTTTAGATACTCGTCACGCCTATGCTCTGCGTTTAGTATGGGCTAAAAGCTAGAAACACGTGCTTAAGCATTGTCGATAACAAATTAGATACGTATTATTATTAAGCAATCACCAGACGAGTGCAAATACAAGCCAACGAACTATAACCTGGCCCTTATCTCGTGTTGAGTTAACACGGGTCGTCTTGGACAATGTCTTGTTGTGTTTATTTGTATTGCTTCCTAGGTACTTAATTTTATTTTATAATTTGGTAACGCATTTTTTAAAAATCGAAGTGTAATTTAACTTTAGAATTTGCTAGATGGGGTAAAATAGGACGCCTCAGGTAAGTAATGGCAAATTGTAGGTAAGTCCTCTTTGCATGTATTGATTAAAGCGTGACATCTATAATAACTCATCGGTTAGTTTTCGACCTGTCAGTGCGTATAAGTTGTGTGTTTGTTCGAGTCTCGGTCTGACTCGAGCTGCGTTGAAGCGAGCGATTCCGAAATGCACTACGAAGAAAACACTGTATGCGGTGGGCCTTAAGCCCTCAAAGTAAATGCACACGTGCCGCTTTGTTACTTTAACGTAATGTTTGAAATACTGCACTAATCTGTCCAAGGAGTTGAAACGACAAGGTACTGAAGTGTGTCTCTACTTGTAAAGCCGGATGAAAGCAAGACTGGCCTCCTTGTATATGTGGCAGAATTCATTCTGCGGCAGTCATACTCAATGCTTTTTCTGGTGACGACGTATGTCGTCTGAGGCCCGCGTCTCCATCGATGTGCGCTATAGACTAGTGAATTGCATAAGTAAACTATGTAATAACTTAGGTACTGTAGGCAAGTGTCTAAAACCCCTGACTCGGACAATAAAACTTGATACAAATGTGTTCCGATGATAACGGGCATAAAGGACTACTCATATGCCAATAACTGTCCGCTGCAAAGCAGCTATCGTTCTGGTTTTCTTGTAAGAAATTAAAAAAAAAACAGTTAATTGCCTTAATTAAAATTGTGATGACTGTAACTGATTTTTGACGGACCTTTAAATGAACGTGTAAGTTTTAAGCCGATCAAGGAATTTCGATGAAGTTACCTATGTGGCCAAGTTTTGGTTAAACTATCTGCCATTTATACTTGAATACTGAGTTATTATATTTTAATATAAATTTGTTATCTCTCGTGACGTCAGAAAGTCTGTCTTTGAACTAGTTTGGGCGACCTATAAAATAATTTTGGTGATAAAAATATCCATTACGTTGTACTTATTGGCATAATGAACTAACAATCGCCTAATTCGGTTCTCAGGGTTCCGTTCTTACATCCGATAAAAATGGGACGTTTGTGAGGTTACTCGCGTATCTGTCTGACTGTCTTTTACGGTTACTTAGGTACAGATGAGTGATCCAATGAATATTAGAAACAAAACCTTTGTCAAGAGCGAGAGGGACTAGGTAAAGAATAAATGAGAAATACATTTTGTTATTTTATCGTTATGTTCAAGAGGATTGTGAAGCCCTGCCAAAATCGCGTAGCTGTCAAAAAAATCCAGTCAAAAGTACTGGGTGAAAACGTTCCTGACGCCTACTACGATTTTTTAATGTTGTTGTTATTATAAAGACCTAGGTCTGTACGTTTCTGTTATTGGTTTTTTTAATTTTGTTTCATTCGTAGAAATATTTTCTTGGAAAGGAAAACGTACATACATAGTTTTTCATGATTTCTACAACATATTCAAAATCGGATGAGGTTTAAGGGGGAGAAGTTTTAGCTTCACAATCCTCTTAAAACCTGAACGCCAAAAAAAAACGGTTTTATTACTTTTTAATACATATTTGTAGTACCGAACCGTCTCTAGGCAAGACTGATTCACACTTGATCTGTTGTTTTGTTGGCCCTACCTACACCTTCATTAGCTCCAAGCTTTATTATACCCTCCGAAAAGATCTGAAGATATTCTTAATTAAGAACACTTTTTCTGCTTACCTAATAATTAAACGCCGAAATATACGTATAGCTTACTACTGTAAGCTATGTAAATGTGCTAAGCCTACTGGCTTAGCACATTCACATAGCTACTTACCGGTAGGTCTAGCCAAGCCAAGATGCAAGAGCAACTAACGTGTCTATTTTCTATACACTCGAAATGTATGGAGTTGACGTAAGCGGTCGACTCGATCTGTCTTCAGCCTACGTCAATTCTATACATTTCGTCGATTTTCGAAAATCGCTGATTTAGTGTTAATATGCATCTTGACTAGCCCCCAATGCACTTTATTGAAGGTACTTTGTTTTAACCCCTCTCGCTTCGATATTGTGATGACACTGTTAACACTATGATACTTCCTTTCAACAGTTAGGTACAGTCATATCGTGGATAAAATTATAACTATGTCAAAGCAAGATAGGTTTTTTAAAGACACAAATCTTAACAGACAACGTGACAACATTTCCTACAGTGCTAGACGAAATTGTTAGTTTTTGAAAAATCCGCCGTCGATGCGGCTTGGGACTGGGAGCCGACGATGCACAAACACACGTGCTGGTGATAACGCTCGGGCTAATTTCCGTCATTACGTCCAAACCGTCAGGTGTGGACGCGGCTAATAATTCGCTCGGTTGCATCGACACAACGCTGGCTTTACATAAGTAGCTATATTCTGCATTATAAGTAGTTGCACACATTAGAACCTGGTCACTGTAAGGCCTTTGATGGATTGGTGCAGCAGTTCAAACATTACGTTGAAGTGACAAAGCACTAAAATGTGCAGCTAAATCATATATGCCCAGAACTGTTTTTAATTGGTTTCATTAATGCATTCTGATTCGAAAGCGATCAACACCATATATGCTCAGAATTATTTTGGATATGGTTCGTTCTCGAATCAAGGGGCTAATATGGCCGCCCGACAAATAGGTACCTACGAGGGCTAAATGCCTAAAAGAGCCTTAATAATAGCAGTCGCAGCAAGCAATAGACTGGCTTCTTTCTTTTTGCTATTTGGTGTACCTAATAGGTTGGTATATAGGGACTTTTTTTTTTATTACCGCCTGTCAACAACAAATACAGTTATATGTCATTAATAATTTGTGCAAATGCGGTGTATCTTGAGGCCATTTGCAACGTCAAAAGATGGCGGATGTGTAATTTGTTTTATTTTTTATTTTTGTGTAATTATGTGTGTTTAATGATTTGTACTTTTAATGCCTTTGTGTTGCACAGTGATAGAAGACTTGGACTTATTTCGTGTATCCTGGCATCTTACTTCTCGTTTCAAGTGGACTCGCAGTGGTACAGAGGTTAAAACTATCTTGGCCTCTGTCCTACATATCACCGTACAACGTTGCCACCAATGTTCCTAGAGAAGATTGGATTGTGTTTTATTGCTATATTGATTTATACTTATATATACTTGACACTGGCGAAATCACTGCATTGTGGAAACGCCATATATTCCCGCGGTAGTAGCTGTACAAGTCGCCGCGGGGCAAAGAAAAAAAAAAAGAAAGGTGTATCTTGTCTAGGGGACACCGTTGATGTAGTCATGTGTTTTTTCTCTTTCCTTTTTCTCCCTCTATCACTCTCGTAATGTTTTTGACATGTGTTGCTGCTGAACTACGTATGAACTACTAAGTAGCATCGTTGTAGTATGAAATATGGTAAAAAAAGGACTGAATAATGAGTTTCTTCTCAGCAGTGGTCTCCTTTTGGGAAGCACTGATAGATTCTTGACGTGTAAAAGTGCCCGTGCGGCCTTACTGAATTTATCTTTTTATCTTTATAAAATTCACACCACTCACTTTAATATTCAGGTGACCAGACAAATCAGACTGGATATAAAATTAACAGCTGTTTCTAAGTTGGAGTTAAACAGTTTAGCTGTGTAAAATAAGAGTATATTCATGCCAATATTCAGTGCTGCTGCGTAATTGAGAATGCACTCGTTAAAACGTGTTTTGCATGCTTTGTACGGGACTAATTAAATTTGCCGGGTTATATGAAAGGTCAACCGACCGTGACACGTGAAAAGTGATCCGCTTAAGGGTCAGTTCACACCGAGTCGGTGTGACTTGACCCTAGAGAATCACACCCCTAGATGTCGGTGAGAACTGACCCTGAGGCCGTTTAGATGACACCGTCGTCATCATCATCCAGTTGTGAAAAAAACTATGAAACTTATATACCTACTCTTACGACCGAAGAGTCATTTAATGACGATTTAAATCGATCCTTACAGTCAATTTTTCATTAACAAGTTTCTCGTAAATGTCTCTACTTAGAGTACTTACTGCAGTTAAAGATTTAATACTGAAATTAGATTTAAGTTTTACGTAAATAATTAAAATCATTCATATAAATCTTACTTTATTGAGATTTCTAATTATAATAATAGGTAACTTTAGTAGAGCTTAACAATAAATACAATTTAAAAACGAGTCACTTCGTGCTCCTTGGGCTTGTCGTCCGCGCTTCTAAACCCGTCCTTGCGGAGACTGTGCAGCGTGCTGGAAAAAAAAAACTTATATTAGATGTTTATTAATTTATTAGTTAGCGATCAGGATGGACTAAAAATTCAAGGGACCATCATTAAACATATTTTTGTGATAAATCAAAACTTAGATACGAGTACATTGAAGACATCCAAGAGCCAAGAACCATTACCTCCTTACGCTTATCACTCAAGTATTTGGGGATCGGACCCAGGACCGCTAGCTACATAATTAGACAGGGTCTCTTAAAAATATCTCTATATATAACCTTGTCTTTTTATTATCTTCATGCTTTACGAACTGTCAAAGGGATATGAGCGAGGTTCTCTAAAATGTGTAGATATTTATGATCGCATACATTTTATGATGATACAAATTACAATTTAATGAGCCCTGAAATGGACTGATTGAACAGTCTATAGGCATTACTCCTAAAATCGAACTTTACAGTTACTTTGGCCGTCCTTCTCTTACAATGCTGTGAAGCTGGGGTAGAACGAGGAAAACAGACCGTCCGAAGTTACGAATACCTACGGGGTCTGAGCGTCTAGTTTATTTTTACGTACACAAAAAAGTCTCGATCGTGTTTTAGTTTCTCTTATGAATGACATGGACACTTTCGCGTTCGAGAACAGCCGCGTGAACAGCAACTTACACTGTAGATTGTAGATTGAATTAACTTACGTTTAGCAAATGTAACAGTTAACTAACTTTAAGAACGTAAAAACCATACGTTAATCGTCATTTATATTATTAACTACCTAGGTAAATAGGTTAGATCTGTAACAGCAAAAAAGTACGTTAAATGATTAAGATCAAAACAAGACAAACTTTTGACATGAGTACAGTCAAGGAATTTAATTCCGATACAACTTTGGACTATGTCAAAGTGACACTGTAAATAAAATCATAAGACGTCTAAGAGACGTTTTGATTGATAACGTCACCTTGACATAGTCCAAAGTGGTATAGGAATTAAATTCCTTGACTGTATAAGTAGCAAGAGGAAGAGACATTTATGTTGAGTATTTAAACCAATTATTTGACGACTATCTACTCGTATGTAAACTAATTTTGAATTATGTACCTGATAAAAAGAATGCGTTTTCTAGTTTGTTACCGATAAACTCAAAACACCTAGACTTAATTCTTTCAGCAGGCGAATGCTGTATTATCACTCGAGTAGGTAACATAACCTATGTTGTACTTTGTATGTGGACGGAGTCACGGGCGTAATAATTATAAGTCTATTACAGTCATTGTACATTAAAATATTAATTCAGTATGCATACTTATTTATTGCAATGGCAAATTATTAGGTACATTTTTTTGCATTTCGCAACACGAAAATCACTTCACGGTCCATTAATACGCACGAGCCTACGGATTGTCCATTGCAAAATCACATTTCTAAAATGAAAACTCGCAATAATCTTGCGTGGTAGGGCCATTAAACTATAACTAAGGCCATAAGGTACATACACACAAATAGAAAATGGCGGTTCAAGGCTCGGGTTGTTAGAAATCGAGTATTGTCTCTTGTAAGGGCGACCGAGTAGACCGCAAGGCTAGTTTTTGTTAGATGTCAAAATACCCCGTTGTTACAGTTGATTTATGCAACGTGACAGCACGTAGGAGTGACAAAACGTCGACGTAGATAATCTAGACCTAGCCTTAAGTAATAAAATAAATGTATTATAAGTACGTACTTTCAAAACGTGACAGGTACAGGCTCTTAATTTTTGTTTTTGTTTTTGTGTATATGTCGTATTGTGCTTATATTTATATCATATTTTGATGTTCTTATTACAAACTACGTTTGATTTTGTTCTGTGACTGTCATGTTTGGCATAAGCTACTTTTTTAAACAATAACCTACTTCTTCCGGGCAAAGTCCTACAATTGTTCACAATCACAATAGTTTCTAAACATTGGAGTTGGCCCTGCTTGATTGTCCATTATTTTTGCAATATAAGTAGTGAATCAGTAACGTACCGGACAAAATATATCACTAGGTCAGTTATCAAGTTGTTTGACGTATTTACGTATTTAAGTTACGCACATTTTTTTTATTTTTTTTTTGTTTAGCAACAATCCGTCCATCGAATTATCACCCGCCTAAAAGGTTGTGGTAACACTGGTAACACAGTGAAAGTAAAGTCGACCAAAAGTGTGATCTTACAACTTTGACACAATCTCCTTTGAAATCAATTCTTGCGGCGATTCTTCATATTGGCGCATTTTATCGACTTTATTGTTTTATAATGTACACGCGGAATTCAACCCTTGGGTTGAGTGTGTAGCCGCTACCACAGATTTATCCATTTATCCATTTTAGATATGCACTACATTACATTAGAAACAAAAGTATGTGTGGTAAGCATTATGTAGGCCTAAGCAAGAAAAAATAGAACAACAAGCCGCAACGGGCCCGCGTGGTAACTTAGATCGGTTGACTATGTATACTTACATCAATAAGGCTATAGCAGGAACCGCCAGCGCTGCGCTGATGAGGTAGAAGGCGCCGGGGAACGTGGTCAGAGTGCTGAGATACAGTTTACTGTACATCGGCGAGTATACTACCGGCACTAGCGCCTCTGATATACTGATTAGAGAGCTTGTTTTTCCTGAAAAAAAAAGGCTAATTAGAGTGCATTTCCTTCGCTTTTTATGACGGCCGTAACTCATTCAATGCCGATCGTTGATTCGACATTGTCGAAGTACATAATATTTTTTCTGACTTTTTCTCTTTATTTTCTATTGAAAAACCGACAAACCAAAAATAATATTCAGTTAGCGCTCAGGCTTTGTTCGGATAAGATTAGCTTTCATTTATTTATATAAAAAGTTTCAAAATAGAATATTTAGCACAGTAAAAAACAATGACTTCTCGATGATAGCTAGTTACGTTTTTCGAAATATTTTTTCTGTTGCGTTACTTCTTTAGTGATATAGTTTCCTATTTTTTGCGAAAAAAAGGAGAAGCAAAGAGAAATATAGCATAGCAATGTAACATGTAACGATCGAAACAATGCAATGCCGAATGTAAGCCCTGGCATTGAATGTTAGGTGGAATTTTACATTTCTTGTGCTTTATTTAATGAAACAAAAATGACGTTGAACGTCTTTTGTTATATATTTGATAAAGCATCGGTTCTCATATAACATAACAAAAGAAATGCGAAGGTTAAATGTAAATAGTCCGCATTTAAATTATACACTGGACCGCAACACTAAGTATCACACTTTTAAAGAACATGTCATATAAAGTGTGATACCTACTTAGTTTTGCGGTCCAGTATATTTCGACTTTCAGTATGACATAGATAATTACTTACCTACTTTCCAATGATTAATATATAAAGGATAGGCTAAACCAAACTGCTTAAATAAACAGGACCATTATGAATTAACAAATTTGTAGTCATGTAGACTATGTAGAGGTACTTACACTGAGATTAATATTTGTAACGTGTAATGTCCATAAATTCCCTACCTTTAATACCTAATTTACGCTTTCAATAGCGGAATGATAGTTTAATTTCACGCTAGCTAGCTGCATGCCAATATGCTAGCTATTTTTATGCCTTATGGCGAGACATAATGCACCAAACTGTACACAACATCTTTTAACTATAGCCTACGTTTACAAATGAAGATTTTGATTTTATTTTATTTGATTTAAGAAAGGCTTTTCCGATAATGAATGTCTAAAGAGAAGAAACAGAGTTAGTATGGGGAGACGTTTTCTACATATACAAAATCACTGGCATCTGCTAGTTAAATATAACTATCCTAACGAGTTAATCACCATTCAAATGTCAAGAAAACAACCAAAGGAACTGCAGTATCTATGCGACGCCAGAAACAAAATAAACATGGAAGTCAATGACAACTCTTATCTTATGTGAACACAAATCACAAAACTGACGCCTTCATGATAAATGATAACAGGTGAATCGTAGGAGTGACGTTTATAAATTTACCTACTTAACACAGAGACGGTAAGTATTTTTAAAAGGTAACAATTAGTAACCTTGCAAAGTTTAAAAATAATCCAAATATTTACCTACTTTTAAAAATAGATCACACATCGGACTTTAAAAAGATCTTACTTTTGAAAGTATCTTTGTTGCAACGAAAGTCAGCTTTTTTTATGGCATAGAGAAGGCAAACAAAGCACACAGGCCACCTGGTTGTGAGTGAAAACTGTGACCCATTGACATTCGCATTCACAAGACTGCAAGCCTAAGACTGCAAATGCGTTGCCAACCCTGGGGACTAAGATGGAGTGCCTCTATGCTAGTCATTACACCGGCTGTCTTATCCCCAAACCGGAACACAACAATGCAAACCCTGCTATTTGGCGGTAGGTTAATAGATAAGATGGTGGTAGCGATCCGGACGGGCCCTGCACAATCCATCCATCCGTATCGTCCTAGCAGTATCATAACTGTATAATATGTATAATAAATTATGTAACTTTAATGTTGTTCTCTGATTTTCACCCAAATAAAATGCATGGTATCAAGTTTTTTACCCCCGTGTGATTCGATGTATCACATAAGATCAGCAATGATTAGAATAGCATATAGGGCAACCAACTTTTATAGCACTTAATTAATTTTTCATCACACTTGCTCGTAAATGGTGTTATTCCATGCCTGTATACAGAAGGACAATGGCCTAAATTGTTCCCGCGGGAATTATGGCGAGTTTGTCATCCCTAGGGAGTAATGACTTTCTTTTTAAAATTTGCAACTCTTTCGTACATCATTTCTGACTAAGGAGGTTTAATTTTCAGCCAAAAATTAAATCGGTTTCTAATTTCATCTTTAAAAATTAGCTATAGACTAACTTACATTACACAAAACCTATACGCTTCATTAAACTTCATTAATTTTATACCTATTTCAAGTTTATATCAACATTTATCATTAATTTTAGTAATTATACATTTTTATCAAATTGGCTAAATCTGGCTCGAATCCAGGTCGAAACTAAACGCAGTTATTATCTGTGGTAGAGGTCACAAAAAACATATCGTTTCCAATTACGTTCCCGTTCGTCAAAAGTAATTTCTTTATATTTTGCAGAGTTAAAGTGTTTTCTCTTTGTTTTTTTTCCTCGCAAATGTGATGAAAACCATTGTGTGTATCACAGGCAGTAAGGGGATTACTAACTCGTGTTATTAAAAGCCCTCCGCCTTCGGCGTGGGGCTTCTAACACTCTCGTTAGTAATTCCCTTCATACTACCCTTGATGCACAATGTACTATTATCAGTAAAATAACTGGGGCATTAGTTGATAGCCTTTAGAAGATCCTATATTTTAATCCCTTGATTTTTCCATTACATACAAAACCTGTGATAAATAGGTGTTCAATTTTAGAAATCAAACCTCTTATTAAAATCCGAGTAACGCTGGAGAACATAACAATAACCTACATGAAATATTCTGGTTTTTTTTTTCGTTTCTTAATCCATTCTAACAGTTAGATAAACTACCATTTGACTTGTATTTGGACGAAACTCAAGGAACATTAATTATACCTAATAAGTAAAAACATAATTATTCCCCATTTACATCCGTCCCATATCTGACAGATCAGATATCAAGCGGGTCAGGGACCTAATTTGACGTTGTATCTAAGTGGACATAAGAGAATCACCCGCTTATCATTTGTTATAACTGAATTAATTACGCCTAATGTAATGATATAATAATACCAGTTATAATAATTATATTTACGTTATAAATATTTTTTGTTTCCGGCCTAGATATCAATATCACCATAATCGATGGACCTATGATCATTAAAGTCATTATAAACTTCAATTAAGTGATATGATCATGATTTAAACTGTGCGACTAAAATATGCCGTTTTGTTAAGTAATAACGCTATTTATTATCATTCGTTTTTTTAATAGATGACCCAGAGGAAGGGTAAAGGTTTTCACATGTATGTCTTAACTAAAATTTTTAAGAATGGATGTCGTTTGATTGGTTTTGGTTGCGGGAGAGACAGGCTAAAATATCAAGGCAAGAGCATCTCGGATCATGCTCAGTGTATGGTTCCGAAGCCGTTACTACAATCAAATCAGACCTAGCTACAAACTTAACCTTCTCTCGTCTGCTTTTCGTGATAGTTTTCATTCATTCCTAGTTTGATTACGGAACCCTAAAAATGCAGTCGGGCTTTTTTAAGCTTGCTTTCTATTAACTATTTAATTTTCCTTGCCACTACTTAACCAATAATTAGCTTACCATTTTTTTTTACTGATCAACCTCCATTAATAAATCAAATCGAGATTCTGTCAACATTCATGAACGAAGAGTCGATATTTAAAATCGTTATCAATCGAGTTTTGGTGGCCTAGTTGGTAAGTAAGCGATATTAGAAAATTGACAAAATGTAGGTATGACGTCAGCTGATGAGACGATCGCGTTGACCGCTTATGTCAACTTCATATCATACCTACTCGTTCATTTCGAGTCGACAGAAAACAAGAACGTTAACACCGTTTGTATCTTAGCTAATCATTTCCTTTATTCGACGTGAGGCGACATGTTTTAGTGACGAAAGGCATGAATTATTATTTTCGATTTTAAATTTAAATTTGCCATAGTTTATTTTCTTACTTGCTTCCCATGTAACTGCATATAATTTGACATGTCATGTGATTTATACTGAGTTATATTGAGTAATAAAATCTAAATCTGAATCTGAATCATTGCTTTCAAAGCGTGGTAAAGATGAAAATCCTACTGATTATTATAAATGCCAAAGTTTGTCTGTTTACGCTGCAATGGCTGAACGGATTTGGATGTTAAAGATATTTTAAAATGAAAAATAATTATCATTATCACCGGTGTATAGCATTAAACACCTTGACGTTACATCAGTAGCCTATTTACTACGTACGGTGTGATGCTGTAAAGTTTACCTAATGATAAAGAATCGGACGTATTTTTCGTGTTATTGCGTAGTTCTAAGTAAGCGGTAATAGTCGCTAAATAACTACGACGCAAGTTCTAGGAGAACCAACTATAGATTAGATGGAATTTCCCTTATTTTGGTTTGCCTATCTGGTACAACAAACAGAGGCTTACATTGTGAACTATTGTTTCTAAATAGTTTTATTGCATTACAAAAAGTAGCAGTGTGTGCATTGTTGTGTTCGGGTATGGGGTAAGACAACCGGTGAAATTACTAGCATAGAGGCATTTCATCTTAGTTCTCAGGGTTGGAAACACGTTTGAATTCTTAAGATTGTAGTCTTGATAATTCGAATGTCTATGGGTCTCAGATTCCACTTAGCATCAGGTGGTCTGAATGCTCGTGTGTCTTCTCCTTGCCACAAAAAAAGAACTGCCGAGAGGCGTAAATTCTGGGGCTCTAGTGAAAAAGGGTACAAGTGAACTTAACTCGTAATAAAGAAGGGCATATACACGAACGGAGTATAGTAGACTTAAACCCTTCACTAGGACCTCAGAATTACAAATTTGCCAGTCTTAAAAGAATAACTCTGCATTTTGTACACTACAACCCATCTGTTGTGGACGTCTATTCTTTATTGTTTATTTATGCATGGCATGACCGGCGGAAATTTTATTAAGAACGTCCTACGCAAGTAGGATTAGAAACAAATCATTAAACTAAACCTAAATACTATCGAAGGCTTTTATTACTATTTTGGAAGTATTATAGGATTAATAAAAGAATGCTGGGGTGGTTTGGTCCTGTGGAGATAATTTATGAAGTCAAATTATAAAACCGATATATGAGGAAAGAGTAAATGGAAATGTTGGAAGGGGATGGCCAATGCGAAAGTTTCCACGGCTTCCACGATCAGATAGGGGAAGAATTAAGAAAAAGACAGGTCAGGAGCTCCCTAAACCGACGCACGTGTATGAAGAAACCAATCAGTGTAGATCGCAGCAAGTGGCAGGAAGATGTCCCCCTACCACAATTTTTTTACCCTTGTGGTACCCCTACTATCACAAACATATAACTTTCCAATACCCTTTTGTTCCGAAACTGTAAATAAGTCAGGATTTATTTCAGGACCATCTTGTACAACCCATCCTATAGGTTAGGTTAGGTTTTTTTTATATAATGTTCGTGAAATGATTCAGTACGTAAAAATTTATTTAGAAATGATGGTAAACCATTTTATATAATAACTTACCAACTTCGTCTGCATGCACCAACTTAGTTGCTATGCTCCTCAGCGACGTGGCACCAGCGGAGCTAAACATGTCCAGCAATGGTCCCAGGAAGTACACCGTTCTCGACGGGGCCATTGCGTACACGACACTCGCAGCTATCCTGCTCAGGCACGCGATGACGCCAATCACGCTGTCTTCCACCTTCCATCGCTTGCTGAACAAGTATATGGTCAGGAATGAGCCTAAGGAAAGATAAGTTATATTTGAAAAACGAATAAAAGCTTCGATTTATTACAAATTCATGGCAAGCATATTAAATCATGGAATGGTGGGTGCATAGGAGCAGAGTTGCATATTTCAATTTTTTAATTATTTTCTTTCACAGAGTTGAAACTAGTTCTGTATTAATGTTAAATAATTTATTCAAGGAATTAAAGATTGCACCAATAGTAGCTGTTCCAAAAACGTGATACAGATTTTGTGACCATGCAGTTAGTCTAGCGATCCCGTGTTAAATTTCCAGCCAGGGCAAATCTTTGTATGATGAAAAGCGAGTATTTGTTTCTGATCCTGGGTGTTTTCTATGTATATACTCGTAGGTATTTATTTTGCTATAGGTACAGGGCGTCCCACGGCTATGCCACATGGAAGGAAAGTACCTTAAATATTGTAGATGGAACATTTTACTGAAAGAAGACATTATTTGAATTTAAAAAACAATTTAAACTGCATTCATAGATATTTAAATAATTACATGGTTGAACCGGGAATCGAACCCGTTACACGAGAAAAATAATTACCCTGTAGCTTTATCATACCGATCGAAAGACTTCATCATAAGGATTATTTTTTGTTAAATAACATAGTGTCAGAAATAAAAGGAAGACCATGAATTTTAACATTTGATGCGAAATTTTGTTCAGAAAAATGAAGTTATTTATGGTACTTTCCTTCCATGTGGCATGGCCGTGGGACGCCCTGTATATGTATGTTTGCGTTGCCTAGTACCCCTAGAACAAGCCTAGAGTGTAGTTTGAGACTAGGTCAATTTGTGCGAGATTGTCCTCCGATATTTATTTATTGTTTCTACCCAATGGCTAACTATACAGATTTCGAAATTCACACACTGTTCCACGTGTTCACTCATTTTATCTTTCTGTTAATTATGTAGTTACACGTGACAAGAGACTCACAGCGAGATAGATTATCTAATTGTGCTATTCATTCTGCAAATTTTCTCAAAATATGCACAATGTTTAATTTTCCATGAGTTATCTTTGCTTTTATATTATTTAAGCATTATTATCAGAACCAGTGGGAGAGGAAATTATATTTTATAGAGTTTTTATCATTTAGTAAACATTCCAACGGATGTAAAGTAATAAAGTTACTCAAATATTATGCCGCAGAGAATTTATTTTTTATCTTTGTTTTGGGCAACGACTGGTAATAACTAGACATACATTTCACAAGATAAATTGTAGATTATAGTGCTTACAGGTCAAAATGCCGAAGAAAACTTGTATTATTACAACAAAACAACAACAATATGGTATCCTTTCATTGTCCATAATGTTATTTTGTTCTAATTTAATTTGTCATAATGGTCAATGGCAATCTTCATTTGCCCTAATATCATATAGCATGTGTCATAATGTTCAATCTCCCTAATATTAGATTCCATAAAAATACTTTCCATAATATTTACTTTCTATAATGTTCATAATCCCTCATATCGTCGGCTTAGTGCAAGAAGTCATTAACTAACAAAAAGTCAAGTCGGAGAAAAACGGGCTCAAAGTTTTGACACAGTCAAATGACCATAATTGTAATAGGTTCGGTTCTAGATTTAAAAATTAAACATCAATGGTTAGCTAAATGTATTTACTATTAAATCCAATTAAAAACTTTGTACAATAAAGTCAAATAACTTTTTTAAAAGCCTAAATATGTAGTTAGTGACTTTTGGTCTTTCTCGCTCTTAAGGGAACTTACAATTAGTTATTTTTTATTTTCATTACAAATAAATCGGGTAACATAGTTTTCTATAACAAAATTGGTTTAATCAGTCGTAATTATTAACTTAGAAGCATTATAAATATTACTTATTAATCAACGACGAATAAACAGATTTATTTAATTCTACTTTACAGATTATAAAGTCTGCAAGACCACAAAAATAACACAAAATTCTCGTAATGACGTTATTTTTAACTTCAAACTAAAATAATAATGAAATATTCATTGTTGATAGACGAACTTAATATTATAATAATTCCAGACAACAGCAAGCACCATTAGTTTAGGTAAAACGTGAAAACTTCTAAAAATTTAAATAAAGACATCAGCTTTTGATTGAACTAATACAGTAGGTACGAAAAAGAGTAAAAAAAAAACCTTGACGTCCATCGTTTTTACTTTACGTCTTCTGAGTTAGAAGACATTTCTTCAGGGACATAATCACGACACTCTTTGGCTGGCAAGTTCCGGTACCAGTGGTGAAGTTCCGCGAGCATTATTTTTTCATTGCACATTTTTAGCAACCCGTAAACTGTTCTACTTCCTTAATATTCGTTAGAAGGACTGGCGGCGTATCTTTCTGTGCTTGAATGTGTCTAATAGGTGACTCTAAGCCATTTTTAATATCCGACAAAGACTGTAGTTTCAAATCAGCATTCTGATTGTCACCCATTAAGATCAAAAGTAAAATACATTTTACACAGGGTGGCCGGTGCCAGATTTTTTATATTTTCAAAAAGTCATTTTTATAATTAAAAAAAATGGGTTTTGACATTTGGCGGGATTACACGGTTCAATATTGCGAATTTTATTTTCATCTTGTTTCAATGGTCAGAACGCCGTCATTCTTATGCAGTTGAAGCGTTTGCACGCTATATAATTTCGTAAAGAGACGGGCCGAGTGTAAAATTTATTCGGTCATGGGTGCAAAGGTTCCGAGAAACTTCTTCGGCACATAATATACCGAGATCAGGCCCCAGCACACACGGACGCCGGAACACATATTGAGTGTGCAACGGAGTTTACAGGAAAATCCACGACTTTCAGTGCGGAAGAGAGCAGCTCTCTTTAAGACTCCTAAAGTTCTCAGTGCATGAAATATTGAAAAAATAATTGAAGTTTCATCTAGGATTCAACTGGTTCAAGAAATTAATGAAAGTGATTTAACCAAACACAAAGTTTTTTGTGACACAATGTTGCACAGATTTCGTACCATAAATTGCATTTTTCGTAGTGACAAGGCCCATTTTCACATGAGTACTCATGTCAACAAGCATGTAGTAAAGCAAAATTGTCGCTACTGGGGCCCGCGATCGTCTAATCCACGGTTAAAACACCAAAGACCTTTGCATTGTCTAACAGTTACTGTTTGGTCTACCTCATCCTTGAATAGAATTATTGGGGGTTATTTTTTTGAAAATGCCTAGCAGTAAAATGTAAATAGGTAGTGAAAACTATAGGAAAATGATAGCTGATTAATTTTTGCCTAAATTGCTTGTACATCCGTCCTATTCATCACACGCCTGGCTTCAGCAGCATGGTGCTACACCACACATGGCCACAGTGTCGATGAACGTGCTTCGCGAACATTTCCCTCGAAAATTGATAAACCGCTTTGGAGAAATCCGTGGCCGCTGAGATTGCCCGGTTTGACCCGTATGAATTTGTTTCGATGGGGTATCTCAAAACCAGAGCTTTTAATAACAACCCACGGTCTAAACATAGGTGATTTCCAAAAAAATATTGCTATCGAAATCAACAACATTACGCAGAATATGCTGCGAGTGGTACAAAACGCGAGGCTCCGTTTTGATGAATGTGCACGTGTAGGGGGACGACATTTAGAGGACATATTTTTTAAGTAATTAAATCCGCATTTGTGATCTTTATTATGAGATATAAATAAACACTAATCGCCTCAGGTGATGGTCAAAACAAAACCTAGGTACCTATACAAAATCTCGCCCATCGTGTAAAATCAGTCTTTTGCAAATGAAATACTTAACTAAGTACTTACTTACCTACACTATAACTGAACAGCATAAGCAATTTGAACGTATCTTATTATAATTTAATGACAATAGGTACAAACGCTCTTCATTCGCTTTATTTAGAATCTTTTCTAGCATCAAAGATCCTCGTCCTGCCTTAATGTTAATATTATTTCGCTTCATTTTGTAAGAAGTCACTACCATCTCGCATAACGTCCATCCCTGGTCGCAGCTGAACGGTATGACTTCGATCGCGATGACCGAACGAGTGGGGGGTTACCGCGAGAGCAAGACGTACTCGTAGGTAGGCATAAAAGAGTTGAAATATGAACTTATCAGAGCAAGAATAATTTCACTAAAGGTGTTCAAATTGAAACAACTTATTTGTCAAAAGTCATTAACCATAATTTAATCACTTGAATTACGTATCTTTGGACACAACTAAAATCGATAACTATCATTGATTACTTTAAAAAATCATTCTGGCTGCCATTAATGCTGTTTCCTATTTTTTTTAAACTGTATAATGTACTTTAGTTATTTTATACTTAAGTAAAAATAGTAATATGCATCCAAATGCTTATTTTGTTAAAAATCATTAAAGCGTTATAATAACATTTTTTTTCGTTTTACTGTTTGCTAAAAGTAACTATATGCATATAATGAATTCTAGCTCAAATACTTTCAGAGCGATATTCATATTATTTTATTTTTTAAAGTTAATAAGTAACATTAGTGAATATTCAAACGTAATAAAATGTGTAAAAATAAAAAAAGTTGTTTTGATTAAAGTAACTAATGGTCATAAACCATTTCCGTCAAATCAATAAAGCAAAAATTGAAATTAATGACTTAATGTCATTGCTGTAACATCGAAACTACTTAACGTAAAAAGAAATGGGTCAGTGCGTTAGAAAGAGTAAGTCGTGGCGAATCCGCCTGTGTTTGTACCTGTACTTAGTAACTTTATGCCTTTAATGACTTCTTGCACTAAGCCGACGATATAATAATATAATAATATAATAATAATCAGGTATAATCTGGAACTGGTGCTACTATTAAAATAACCTACTTATTCTACCTCAAGGCAGGTCTCCGTTAGGTACAACGTCGCCGAAGCGGGGAGGAGTGATAAGTATACCGGTACCGGTACCGGTAGATTCTAGTATTTTTCTAAATAACGAGTGTTTGCTAATGGTAGATAGGGCGGTTTTCCTAGGCATAACAATAGATAAAAATTTGCAATGGAGTCCCCACATAGCTGCACTGGCAGGTAAACTAAGTTCGGCAGCTTACGCCGTTAGGAAAATTAGACAACTAACTAATGTTGAGACAGCTCGCTTAGTTTATTATAGTTATTTTCATAGTGTTATGTCTTATGGTATTCTGGTTTGGGGTAAGGCAGCTGACATACAAACTATATTTGTGTTACAAAAAAGGGCCATTCGTTCTATTTATAATTTAAATTCCCGTGACTCATTAAGAGAACTTTTTAAAGAAATTAATATCTTAACTGTAGCGTCTCAATTTATTTACGAGAATATTATTTATGTTATTAAGAATTTAGATTCGTTCACCAAAAACTCAGATATACATAATTTAAATACTAGAAATAAAAATAAAATAGCTATTCGAAAATTCCGTGTCCGTAAAGTATATAAATCATTTGTTGGTCAATGCATTCATTTCTATAATAAATTACCTGAAGTAGTTTCAAAGTTACCCTTTCCAGCACTTAAAAAATATTTGAAAAGGTCGTTAATGTCTAAAGCGTATTATAGGGTCGAGGACTATCTAACAGACAAAAATGCATGGCCTACACCCGAAAATTAGTCAATAGTAATTTGTTCAAATGCAAAGGCTTTATCCTGCTTTTTCTTGTCTGGGGGACACCGTTGATGCAGGAAAACATATCGAAACTTTTATGTGGTCATCTTGCACCATCTCATATACACATATATAAGTAGGTAGTTGTAGTTATTTTATTTTATTCTTTTCTATCTTTCTCTCCCGTAAGATTTTTGGCATGTTTTCCTGCTGAACTACTGTTATTTGATATTATATTTAATTTAATACTTGTAGCTTTATATAATGCTAGATTAAGTTGTACATACCATTGTAATATGAAATATGAAATAAGTTTAAAAAATGACTGACTGCTGAGTTTCTTGCGGCGTTTCTTCTCAGCAGTGGTCTCCTCTTGGGAAGCGCTGGTAGTATCTTGACGTGTAAAAGTGCCCGTGCGGCCTACTTACTGAATAAATGTCTTTTATCTTTTTTTATCTTTTTATAATTCCGACCCTACAGCCCGCGAGCCGAGCGAGCGACGCGAGTGTGCCATGCTAGCGGCCAGCGAAGCACCAGAACCGATGTTTTAAAATATATACTTATATGTACTTACGACACAACAAAAACAATTATGAGTATTTTACGGAAAAAAATACGATGTATATGTACGATGTATGTGTATGTTTTTTACGATGTAAAAAGGATGAAAGCTAACGGTTTACCTACCCATATTAAACTTACACCTTTTTTATTAGGCATACGGAATAAACAAATGCTGAATGACCCTAACATAAACAAATGACATAACACGAACTAGAAATAACAATAAGTATATAAATAATGTGTCAGAATAACCTGAAATGGGTAATCGTTAGATTACTGCAGTTATCATAAAATCAAAACATTGCATGAGTGCAAACGGGACAACAATAAGCGAAAAACGCAACCGAAGCGAACAAAAGTTTTTTTAAACGTTACGACATCGACTAGAGCTTGTTTAGGAAACAGCCACAGTCGCTACATAAAAAAGACTAAGTTGAAAGTGTTACTAAAGTACCGCGAAGATAAATTTATTTAACACTTTAAAACGCCCGCGACTTCGTACGCGTGTAATTAGTTTTCCACTATTTATACGCGTTATTTTAACCCCTAAAGGGGTAAATTTCTAAAAATCCTTTCATAGTGCTCACTTACATCATGAAACTGGAATTTTGTTAAAGGGATTACCAAATTTCAAGTTTCTAGGTAGGTACAGTAATTTCGGCTGTGCGTTGATATATAAGTCAGTCAGGTTTGCCTTTTATATAGGTATATAGATTGTGCATTAAGTTTTTGATGGACCTATTCTGTACTTCGCTTCAACCACTGTGAAGTACTTGTTTACCTAAGTATTCTCTTTGTCGTATAAACTGCGTGTTTATGTGTATCTTGACCTGAGGTCATAGATTCGAGAAAAATATCAGCGCTGATGTTTTGTGGAAGCCATTTACTGGACAATGATGAACATACTTGAAAATAGAAATAAATATTTATACAGGGTGTCCCATTTAAATCGGTCAGTACGGGAAAGTCAAAGTTAGGAACCATTTGCAGTCTTAGGATTGCAGTCTTGTGAATGCGAATGTCTATGGGTCACAGTTTCCACTTACCATCAGGTGGCCTGTGTACTCGTTTACCTTCTCTATGCCATAAAAAAAACATGTGCCTCTTTTGCACGTTCGTGTCGCGGCAACAAAGGTGCTCGTGCGCGCCTAGCCTTATTCCTCTGGGGAAATTCCCCAAACCATAGATAAGAGAGCTCTGTGCTAAATATTAGTGTTCTATATAAAGCTGAATGCTATTCTGCTATTGCTATCCCTATACTGTAGGGATATTTGTGTTAAACTAAGACTGTTTTTATTAAAAATAAACATTTAGGTGAAGTTTGCCGATTTTTATTTGAATATCCCGATTTTGTAGATAATATAAACCGAATTATGATTTTTATTACCGGCAACACTGTTTGACGATGCTTTTCTTGATATATTACATCGCTGCCATATCTCCCGACTCAATCATGTCAAAACAACTTGTCTATGGATTGTTACAAGCATGCGGGCTATTTACCAATGAAACTAAGTAACTCTTTACTGATAATTTAACCTACTATAAAATTGACTACAGCACTAATTTGACACTAGACGAAATAAGTATGAAACCACGACATTAACATAAATAATTAAAAAACATAGGGTAGGGGCACCAAAAGATGAACGACACCCAAAAGCTGAACACTCGATCGAAATAATGACATAACTAAATCGTGACAAATATTACATAGTTCGGAATTTATTTTTCTTAAACAGCAACTCTTTGCTTACACCTCCATTAAATCTTTACATAGTAGGTATTATATTCTTTTTGGCCGTGATCGGTCGTCGTTCTGGAGCTTCCCGCCGAAAACTTCGATAGTATGGGAAAATACATAAGGACAGTGCTCTCCAAATTTAAGCTTTTAATTACGTATAAAATTCAATAATTGTCAGTCTTAGAAGGATTTGCTTGGTATGTATTCTTGATTAATCACTCTTTTCTTGGAGTTATACGATATATTTTTTCTTGTTAGTTAACGAGAAATATGCCGTTCAAGTAATGGTTTCAAAAATGTATACCTAAGCCAATACTTGAACGGTGTTCAGCTACTAGGCAAGGCGTACTTTTTTTAAAGCTTCTCAATAAATCGTACTGAAATTACAGATGGAAAATTTAGAACTTAAAATGATCCTTAAATGCTCTTGTATCTTTAAACTAAAAGATGAACATAGCTTTTGATGTCTAATCCAATGATTTTGGAGTTTTAAATACTATGAAAACTATCACTGTTCAATAAAAAATGTGTGCCTAATACTTGAACGAATTAAATTTACTAGTTCATGTTTTGGATTCTATTCCAATATGTGAACACCTAATTGATTTTGTTTGTTCATTTCATAAATTCTGTGTCCTAAAATTGAACTAACTAAATTCAGTCGTTCAACTTTTAGGCATAGTTTTATAATATGAACACTAGTAGTAGTATACTAGTAGTATTTATGGAAATGTTTACTAATATTATAAATGTTAAAGTAACACTTTTTGTCGGTTTATCTGTTTAAAAAGATAAGTAACTAAGTAGTTTTGCTAATGATTATTGATAAAAAATACTAATTCGTTGTTTTTATGACACAAATAACCATAAAAAATAGGAACCTTATGTACGTAAGTAATATTAAATAAACTATTAAAAAATAAAGAATATTTCGTTAACTCGCATTTTATTGCTAAAAGTGAATAGAATTAAAATGACATAGGTATTTTATTATGTTAGTTCAACTTTTGGGCCCAAACCGTTCAGAATTAGGGCACGCTGTTCATCTTTTGGGCAAATCGGTACATTTTTGGTTTCAATGATTTTTAGAAAAATACGGAGATATAATAACAGGCTTTATAATAGTCATTTTCAATCTAGACCATTATACTGTACCATATAAAAAAAAATAGGGTGAAATTTGTTACTTTCACTGAATATAAACTGTCTAAAGTTGGTGTAGTCGCTTAATCGTTCATCTTTTGGTGCTCTTACCCTACATTGATATAAGATCACTTAGTTCATGCATCTTGGTAAACACTCGCAATATTCACACGTGGTATACTGTTATATAGTTAAATGATTCTTAATTACTTTTTAAACGACTTAAACGACCTTGTATTTAATTAAAACGACATTTCATTCCAGTAAACATAGTCAGTAACATAACTATGAAAGTATAGGTCTGCAATTAATTACTTACAGATGTAGTAAATATACTAGTGATATCGTTTTTGGTCGGAAAATTTCGTATTTATCTTGCTTTTTAGGATTTCGTATCCGAAGGGGGTCCAACGGGACCTTGTTAACATGCCTACGCTGTCCGTCCGTCTATCCTGATTTCAAAGGGCTGTATATTTTGAACTGTATAGGTAGCGGGATTATCTCTTTTTCAGAATAAGAAACGAAAAGATTTACCAACGTCATTTTAAAGAATGTGATGTAATAAAGGAGGAGTCCCAATACAGGAAAAGTTATTTTTCAACGTGTTTTTATTTTTTTGTGTCGTAAAAACACATGCGTCAAATTTGGTATCATTACAATACAAAGCCACAACAGATACTAAACGAATTTAAATCTGAATATAATAATACTTACTGTGCCCTTGATGCGTGAATCCGACTCGCACCTTTTTTTGTCATCTTTGTTACCTATCGATAAACTAATTGAGAAAGCAGGATGAATACGAAGTACGAACTAATCCGAGAAATTTCGATATCGTATGATTATATTTATACTGCATCTGTAGGTATTACATCTAGCTACTACTATAACTACGAATATTTAAATAGAATGGCTGATTTTCATTGGTGCAGCAAAATTATTTTATTTTATTTTATTTTATGAAATTTTCATGGGGATTTTTTATTTTTTTATTATTTTATTTTATGGCATAGGGAAGGCTGACGAGCACACAGGCCACCTGATGGTAAGTGGAAACTGTGACCCATAGACATTCGCATTCACAAGACTGCAAGCCTAAGACTGCAAATGCGCTGCCAACCCTGAGGACTAAGATGGAAGGCCTCTATGCTAGTCATTACACCGGCTGTCTTATCCCCAAACCGGAACACAACAATGCGAACACTGCTGTTTGGCGGTAGGTTAATGGATAAGATGGTGGTAGCGATCCGGACGGACCCCGCACAAGGTCCTACCACCCGCAAAGTCAAGTGGCTATAAAAGAAGTTATGTCATTGAAGTCACTTACTTTTGCTTTAATATTAAAGTGCAACACTTATTAATTACTCTAGTCACACTTGATAGACATTAAGTTTGTCACAGGTAACAAATATTTTAGTGCAAAGTTAGACGTCACCAAGGTGAGATTTTTTTTGTGCGAAATCTTAATTTTTGGGCTTTTCTTTGGTTCTTCCTTTGGTTTAAATTTTATTTATTTTCTTTTTTATTAACGACTAACGTTTACAATGGCGAACATATCCCAAGTAATACCTATCCAATTTGAGAAATCGGTGAAATCCATGAATAAAATGAGAGTAACTACCGCCCTCTTCATTTTAAAAACAAAACCTTAAACATTCATCTTTATTAAAACTTATACATTTTATTATATTAATGATATGACAAAGTTACTAGGTACGTACCTAACAAAAAAGGATACATAATAATTTTGGTTTACAAAATTTGACAACCCTGATTGAATTCTCTATTCACCCCGTATGTCGTGTCTACTGACTCTGTTTCACAAATATGAAAAAAGCGTGCATTTTTAATTGTATTAAGGTAATAAGGTTTATTATATTGAAGCAATCGTGGAGAATTTATTAGGACTCACAAATTAAAAACAACCTTATTTCCTTAACCGTTAGAATAATATTGCTAAAAATGCGTTGGAAGTTGAAAATCGTTTATACTCACCCCGTTTTACGGTGTACTTCTACTGGCATACTTTTGCTCGACCAATATCAATCTACTAGAAGAATAGAACTTACCGACACTCCCGACGAGCACAGAGTAGGTGAGGAAGAGGCTGTAGTCCACCTCCGTGAATTTGAACTTGTAGCGGGTGAACCAGTACGTCATCTGCGCCTCTCCTGTCACATACAAATATGGTAGGTCATAGTATGGATAGGCACAAATTAGAATCCTTATATAATACAATACAACAAGCATACCTTGAAGAGTTAAGGTTACGATTGAAACAAATAGTAACAGTTTTATTTAACATCTTAAACAACAGGCGATCTTATCGCTACTCAGCGATCTCTTCCAGACCTCTACGTATTACCTACATAACTACTATTATAAGCTGGATAAAGTTTTTTTATACCTATGAATGAAATGTTAACCACGCAGTAGGGTGACATCTAATGCACACCCAGTAACGCAGAAGACATTTTTTTTATATTTTGATACAAAATTTTCCTCTTATTACCTACTTGATTTAAAGATAAAATATATAAAAGTCATTTATTCAGTAAGTAGGTCGCACGGGCACTTTTACACGTCAAGAATTTACCAGCGCTTCCCAAGAGGAGACCCCTGTTGAGAAGAAACGCCGCAAGAAACTCAGCAGTCCGGCATTTTTTAAACATATTTCATATTACAATGGTACCTACTACTTAGTCTAAGCATTATATAAAGCTATAAATATTAAATTAAATATAATATCAAATAACATGTGTAGTTCAACAGGAAAACATGCCAAAAATCTAGGGAGAGATAGAGGGAGTAAAAAAAAAAACACCTGTTGTGTATACAGGGTTATTGGTAAGTCGACCTATTCCCGTTAGGAGGTGATAGGGGTGACTATTTGCGATAATTTTGACTCCCATATGCATTACGCAAAAGTGAACCATTTTTGAGTTATCGCGTTTATTAGTTTTTTTTTAAATTAGTCGGAAATTCAACTTGAAAAATTTATTACAAAAAAAGTATCAATTTAAATCTTTTTTTTTCTTCTGATTTACAAAACCGATTAAACACTGGTTATTTCTCAATATTAAAACAATAATTATCGGTCCAAATTTAAAAAAGCGAGATGGAAAACGAAATTTTTTCAATATTTTTTGCGATCGCTTTCTACTAAAATGCCTTAAAAACAAAAAAAAACGTTATGATACTTGGCTTGCAGATTATTTTAAAAACTTAACTGTTTTCCTAGCTCTCCAAAAACGCATAACAAGTAGAAAATTATTTTAAAAAAACCTGAAAAAATAATCATCACAAAGGAAGCGGGCGGAAACAAAAGTAACAAATGCAACTTCAAAAATTAAAATTAAAAAACATACCAAATTTAAATCATACATTTTTTATTTGCTTTTGTACAAGATGAATTTGTTGTTCCTATGCAAAATTTAAAAAAATATTAACTGTACACGTTTGAGAATGCGAGGCCGAAAACTGAAAAATACATGTTTTTTTTATCAAACTCCAACATAAATTACACGAAAACAGAAAAATTTACCAATACATTTTGCGTGCAGATTACACATAAAACATGTACTCGTACTCGTAAACACAAATAACAACATTAACTTATGTAAAAAGTTACAAAATTAAAACTAATAAACAATTGAAATAATCAGGATTTTTATAGTTCATTTTCAAAATGGCTACCTCCATTTCTTATTCTCACATAAGTTAATGTTGTTATTTGTGTTTACGAGTATAACAGTCAGTTTTCATTGATTTAGTTAGTTCATTTTAAGTTATGTTCGGACGTGACTTCCTTGTTGCTTCCTTTGTGATCAATTTTTTCCAGCAATCTTTAACAAAATTCATATTAATTTTAATAGCTCGTTAGAAAGCTGGAAAAACTAAATTTTTCTGTTTTCGTGTAATTTATGTTGGAGTTTGATAAAAAAACATGTATTTTTTAGTTTTCGGCCTCGCATTCTCAAACGTGTACAGATTTTTTTTTTTAATTTTGCATAGGTACAACAAATTCATCTTGCACAAAAGCAAATAAAAAATGTATTATTTAAATTTGGTATGTTTTTTAATTTTAATTTTTGAAGTTGAATTTGTGACTTTTGTTTCCGCCCGCTTCCTTTGTGATGATTATTATTTCAGGTTTTTTTTAAATAATTTTCTACTTGTTATGCGTTTTTGGAGAGCTAAGAAAACAGTTAAGTTTTTAAAATAATCTGCAAGCCAAGTTTCATAACGTTTTTTTTTGTTTTTAAGGCATTTTAGTGGAAAGCGATCGCAAAAAATATTGAAAAAATTTCGTTTTCCGTCTCGCTTTTTTAAATTTGGACCGATAATTATTGTTTTAATATTGAGAAATAACCAGTGTTTAATCGGTTTTGTAAATCAAAAGAAAAAAAAAGATTTAAATAGATACTTTTTTTGTAATAAATTTTTCAAGTTGAATTTCCGACTAATTTAAAAAAAAACTAATAAATGCGATAACTCAAAAATGGTTCACTTTTGCATAATGCATATGGGGGTCAAAATTATCGCAAATAGTCACCCCTATCACCTCCTAGCGGGAATAGGTCGACTTACCAATAACCCTGTATAAGACGGTGCAAGATGACCAAATAAAAGTTTCGATATGTTTTCCTACAACAACGGTGTCCCCTAGACAACTAATCTACTAATCTCTTACCTCTCCCTTATCTCTTGGTGTCTTTACTAATTAAAAATCTCAAAAGTTGCTGTCAGTTTCTGTACCTCAAAACAAGTGAGGTTCTGAGACACTAGCTAGAGCGAGAACACGACACAGGGCGCTGGTGCCGATTCTTCATCGAATCATGCCCATGTGTTAAATTGTTAGTTACATAAGATGACAGAGCCACATGAAAGTGCGATTCGGTGTCGATAAAATGTGCGACTTTCAATAAATATCACGAGCTACCAAATTTTTTGACGATGAAGGTAGTTTAAACGACTTACAGTGACCATTACACGAGGGGGTACCATCAAGGACATTAAATGTAGATCCACCATGGAACCTAGTTATAATGACGGTGTCAAAGTGACGATATAGAAATTATATAGGAAATATTCGTTGGTTTTATGCGACAGGGTTCTATGGTGGTTCATTAATTAAAGTCCGTGACCGTACATTATTAATGGACACAATAAACGGACCTTCTTTAAAGGTGGTCTGAGAAAAAGGGTTATTTTTGTCTCAAAAACATACAGTTTTTTTTTTATTTAACTCGAAAATAAATAAACAAACTGCTCATGTCTAAAGAGCTTATATGCCACATGGCACTTTTTTCGTCACAGCTAGTGCTAGGCTTAAAACAAAGAAAAATGCGGTTGCATCCAAAAGGCGTCGTTCTGTTAATATTCCTTTTTTCTTAATAAAACATAATGAAGAATTATTAAATAACTTTGTATGATTTTCTTCTTATTCTTTAAATTAATGGCGGTCCATGTGCCATGGATAATTGCAAGTTCTTTTTGACATCTTTTAAAAACGTTCCCGTTCTCGATTAGGTCTTGGTACCTACCTTCTAACGATCTCTTTCTTGATCAGGTATCTTATCTACTTTATAACATGCATGAAACATCCTGTATTAATCATAATGTAAACTAATTCAACATTGCCGTATATTTGACGCATTTATTTTAGTCATCGCAATACTTAAAACTATTTGCTAAACGCCGTTAACAAAGTAAATAATGCCGTGGATCTTAAATCCTTTTAGTTTTTACAACGGTTGCTTTATTGCGTTTTTTAATCTGATTAATTGTACCAAATTGTTATGATGAGTAAATGCTATAGGTACTGAAAGGAAACCCTGATCGAAGTACAAATAAGGCTCGCTACACTTGTAAATAAGGCTCGCGCGCGGTATAAATACCATGAACGTGACGTAGTCCTGCTCCGAATAGCCGCGGCTTCGCTCTGCTTTGATAAACGCTGACCCGAGGCCAGCACGCGCTGCCGCGCGTCTGTGGTGGGAAAGAGAAAGAGACGGCAGATCGCTCGCTACTATTGCGTCTCACGCGGCGTCGCGACGTTTGCCGAAGCATTCACATGAGTTCCTCTTCAGTAAGTACCTAAGATACTTAAGAATTACATATTAGCAACGGAAACGGCACATTCAAACATGTGTGTTCTATTAAAAGTATATCGCTGGGTAACCTGTTATTGCCTAGTTATATACCTCTATAATATAGACACATATGTAACAAAATGCAATTATGTGGTTAACCTGCTAGTAAAACGTTTGAGGTTGACAATGGCTGCGTTAAGAATTGAGTTTACTAAGCCCTACTTAATCCGTTATAAACATAAACTCCCGAATAAAAATAAACTTAAGATCTTCTATTTGTGCCCAACTGCCCAAAATGTAGTAACTTGCGCATCATAATTAACTTTCGTTTTTTGTCACAAAATAACTATCCATATAATAAAAAAAAACCCGTTATAAAACAAGACATTTTAAAGGGTCACTGACCCCTAAAATGATGCAACAGACGATTCTCGGCGGTTCCATTTTTTAAATCAAATCAAATCGAATTTAGTTTTCGAAGAAACAGAGGCCTTAGACAAGATGCATCATTGTCCAAGATGTTAACGTAAGCTGTCAGACGATCACATCGAGCGCCTACGTTAATCTCCTACGTTTTATCAATTTTCGAATATCGTTTACGTTAGCGTTAAGCAAGTGTCTAGACTCACGTTCTATTTTACTTGGGCTAAACCTGATTGCTTTTGACATGTCATATTATCGTAAAGCGATATGACTTATAACGACAACGACGCAAAGTTATTAAATATTTTCGTATAGGTAGTTATTTAACGTAAATTCCAAAAAAGACTCTAAAGATAAACAGAGGAATATTGACATATATTAAAAACGTCGTATGCGTTACATATATTAAATGACTCAAAACGTCTTTGTTAATTTTATGTAAGTAACGCAAGTTACCGGAAATAAAAGTTTGGTTAAGAGTTATGGCAATTTAACAGATTTAGATAACAATGTAGTATATTATCTACAAACCAAGTAAAAAATAATTAGCTCGGCTATTAAAATAATTTGGCAATCAACCGCTCTAAGCCTCAAACTGTAACGCAAGTTACCGTGGAATTACCCAAACGAATTTCGAAAGAGTCATATTATTATAATAAGATCAACTATGCAGCCATTCAGGATTCGCTCAGGTTAAGCATAAGATTTGCCACAGTTGACGATATTTACATTATTAGAACCTTTAAACGGAATACGGAACAATGGTTTGTACACGTAACGCTTAAACTAAATCGAATTAATAAAAGGTTATTTTCATGCAAATCCAGCTACTTATTAAGTAGTTTTTTTAAACATCAGTTATTATATAGTTAATATCGGCTTATTACAATGAAAAATACCAGTTACTGCATTAAAAAAAAATGCCCTTAAGCTGGTCCCATATTAAACGGTTAAATGTGAGTCGGACTCGCGCACGAAGGGTTCCGTATTTAAGATACTATGGTTGGAAAATCCTAAAAAAAATACTTATTTTGTTGAACTATTATATCTATGCAGTTAGGTCTATGTTGACTAATTTTAATACACATTTTTTAAGGTTCTTTGATATTTTTTCCAAAACTGTGAAGTATGACAACTTCATTTTATTTTCGAGTAAAATATAAGTAATTAGCTTTAAATCAGGAATTATTCTGATATTTTGGTCCATAAACTTCGGAAATAGGGAAAGGGGTCTTTTTTAGTAAATTTTGGTCTATAAATCAAAAAGTACTAAGTTTCATATGACACCCCGTTTGCTACAATCAAATGAATTTCATTTTTCAACCACCCATCTAGAATGGGAGGTTGAAAAATGAAGTCCCCCTTATCAAATAATTAAAAAAAAAACCTATTTTATAATTAAAATCATACATACAACTATGCCAAATTTCAAGTTGATTGAAGTTTCTCTATTTTCTGAGAAAAACTGACAGACAGACGGACACCGAAGTGTCACGTTGGTACGGAACCCTTAAAGGCGTTTCCAAAGCGTGACCGCCGCCTCCGCTCTCAGTGAAAACAGTGGCGGATGTTTGTATGGGAGTCTTGATATTTTTCAAGTTGAGTTTACGCATTACTAACTAATATAGACTATAGGCAATTATCATGTAGTATTAGTTGCATAAACGTTACATAATTAAATCGATTATCCTGCTATTCAAGATTTGCTTAGAACTTGGTAAAACCATACCTATTGCGTTTGACGTATTGTTTCTAACCTAACATTATAACTCAGCCGCCATTACTGTTAAGTACGCAGAGCTATCAAATGTTGACGATATGGAAACACGTCAAACTCCGTGTAGAATCTTAACCCAGCAGGGCTAGACAAGTTACCATCGAATACAGTTTGCGTTTGATGATCACTGTCGCTTTGCGTTGTCATAGAAAAAGGTATGCAATTGACGTCACGGTCACGTGATATATGTCAGTTGTAACGAGTGATATATCACGTGACATACGTCAATTGCATACCTTTTCAGCCTGAGCAGTTTGTATGTCACGTGATATATCACTCGTTACAACTGACATATATCACGTGACCGTGACGTCAATTCCATACATTTTTCCATGACAACGCAAAACGCCAGTGATCACCAAACGCTAGCGTTTGTATTCGATGACAACTTGTCTAGCCCACCAGTTTAGCAATTAATGATGCAAAATCGTCAATATACGTGTCGGTAAGGCTTGAATAAATCGGAATTTATGTATCTTTTTGCAGATGAAGCTAAATTACTGTAAAGATTAAACTGATACATCAAAATTTATTGAAATAATTAGGGTAAGAGGAGACTTGATTCTTATGTTACAGAAGTTAAGGGTTAGGGGTTATACATTTATTTTGAGTTAATCAATTTATGGCCTGATGTTCTTTGAATTATGTGTTGAGTGTCCATTATTGGCTCCTTCAGTTAAAAGTATCCAACATTGGTGCCTTCACCCAATTGTGGTTTTGGACACTTTGCTCTCCAAGGACTATGAAATGAAGACAATGTAGCAGCCCAGTGGTACGCAATTAAGGCTAAGTGTCCATTTTATCAGAATATAATAATTAGACAAACAATAACTCTCTCAATGACTTAATTTACTTAGTAATTCGCTTAGTAAATATTTATAACACATCATATTTATCTCAACGCAGATCACGTCGGTCTCTTTTGATATCTCGCCTATATCTTATTAATTAAATGACTAAACGTGACCAAAAACAGCAGTTTGAACTAGCTTGAGTCATGAGTCAAGACACGACTAAAATAAACACTGCCACGTCACGTCAGGAAATGCCCGACATTTTTTTCACATATAAAGCTAATGTAAATATGTAATTTTATTCGTAAAATTATTTATGTACAAGCTTTTGCCAAGTCTGTTTGACATTCTAGAATCCATCTATCTCTGTGTCTTTTACGTCGATCTAATGAGCCATTGAACAATACAGATGTATCTAACAAACAAATACATACATACATACATAACGTCACGCCTTCATCCCAGAGTGGGGTAGGCAATGCTACAGAATTACCAACAACTCTAACAACTTGTTGTTAATTCTATAACATTA
The DNA here is from genome assembly GCA_923062465.1 of Acleris sparsana. Classification (NCBI taxonomy): domain Eukaryota; kingdom Metazoa; phylum Arthropoda; class Insecta; order Lepidoptera; family Tortricidae; genus Acleris; species Acleris sparsana. The sequence continues at coordinate 10,265,935 of OV281300.1, forward strand.
ATACAAACACAATTTCGCGGTTATAATATCACTAGGTTTTGCGCGTGACTCCGTCCGCATAGAAGTCAATTATCATTATTCCCTCGAGAATTAACCAATTTTTCGGAATCAAACCAATCAATTTTTCATTTTTCGGCCTATGTGCTATTCCAGAGGGCCCTGCCAAGATGCACTACGCTAACTAGCGTTTCGTTTTTGAACCAATCGCGTCACTGGTAGATGGCGTGATAGGAAAAGTCACGTGATCTACCAGTGACGCGATTGGTTCAAAAACGAATCGATTAGAAACGCTGGTAAGCGTAATGCATCTTGGCAAGGACCTCTGTTCGAAATTCAGTTTTCAGCAATATATATAGTGATTCAAGAGGAAGGTTTATATTTATTAGTACATTCTGGTTTATATACGGGTGTGAAAGAAAACTTTCATATAGTCTCATTTCATCTACCAGTGACGCGATTTAAAAACGATACGAATAGAAACGCTAGTTAGCGTAGTCGATTTTGGCATGGCCCTCAGACTATAGTCTATCTCTCTTCATTATTCTATCCAGATCCGTTCTGATATGATTGAGTGACAAATATTAAAACATTTGCATTAATTTTAGTAAGATTAAAATAAGAGGTAAGGAATAAGGATAAGTATATTCAACAGCAAGAGTCATTTCAAAATTACTACACTCTTTTTCACCTAAAATGAGTCTTGTGACAGCTCATATAAATATGTATTACCTTGTTTCTTTAACTTTACATAAATAATACACTGGTACACAGCTAGTGATGCTGTTCAGGAACTTAAATCATTAATCGCCTATTTTTTAATACCTCGCATGTGAGTATAATTATAGTAAGTGATTGAAATTAGGTACAAAATATGGCTGTCACAGGACTCATCTTAGGTGAAAAACATTGTAATGTATGTCTCGGTAAGTATATTATTTAATCATTATTTAAGATCTAAATATTAGTGCACGCAGTATCTGTAAACTTTGTTTTTGTAACTATGTCTACTCGTAGCCACATTGTAGTTTTCTTATGTTCCACTGAGAGCGGAAGTGGCGCGGTGTGGAGCGTTCCCATACTAAAAACCGTTTCCAAAGCGTGGCGGAGGCGTTTTTTGTACGGAAACGCGCCTTACCGCGCCGCCATCGCACTCAGTGCAGGCTTTACAATAAAATAATCAATCAATCACCTATATAAGACAAAATTTTCCTCTAGGCGATTACATCATGTCTTATTCTAGACATCTTATGATAAACTTGAAACTAACGAGATAGTTGTATTGTATCTGATTACATTTTGCATATTTATGCTGCTAATTGACACTGATATTTACTCTTGTGGGTATTATACAAGGCGATAAATTTTATAACCATATTTTTACTTTTTCTCCCTTGCACGCCTGACGTCTCGCTGGCATCTAGAAATTGTAACTCATTCGTGTTACAAACAAGCTATAAAGTTTGATGAGTTCATCCCCGAGAGCATATTTTATACTAGATTTAATTCAAGCTATCTAGCGCTAGACAAGGCAACGATATATATACTTATAGAGATTAACAAACAACACGACACATACGTAATAGTAGATTGATAACCAAGGGTTGAAAGTGACCCATTTCACCCGAGATATTTCTGGCGCTCGAACGAAGTGAGAGCGCCAATAGTTCGAGGGGAAATGGGTAATTTCACCCGAGTTAGACACTCTACTTTTCATTTCGACTGTGAGGAAAAAAGACACGGTATACCTATAGTAGATTGATAACCAAGGGTTGAAAGTGACCCATTTCACCCGAGATATTTCTGGCGCTCGAACGAAGTGAGAGCGCCAATAGTTCGAGGGGAAATGGGTAATTTCACCCGAGTTAGACACTCTACTTTTCATTTCGACTGTGAGGAAAAAAGACACGGTATACCTAAATATATTTAATCTCGTTTCCCGCTTTATCTATTGAAAACTTTTTTTTTAGATTCATATAAAAGTTAAAATACACATGCTGCCAACATTAGAAAAGTTAAATCGAGTTGGTCACGGCCAAGGAGCATGACTTCCATCTCATTCTTACCCTAACTAAAGAAAGAGATGGAATATATTCGTGACGTAATAAAGGTCAAATTTCTTGTTTCGAACGGATGTTCGGTGTTCAACCTCCTTGTTGTATAATAAGCTCCTTGGTCGTGATCAACTCGATTAAACTTTTCTAATGTTGGCAGTAGTGTATTTTCTAGATGGCCATGCCGAAACGTGAAAGAAAAAGTGTCATGCTATGCTATCACGGCATTATGGCGGGCAGCAGAATAGAGGAATAATTTTAAATGTTGATTTTCTGTAATTGCGAAAAAAATAGACCAGTCTTAAAATGATTTTCATATGAACCTATAGGCCGTAATAAATACATCGTTTAACGTATAGCCGAGTTTAGATATATGAAAATCTTTTATTTTAATAATATGACGTAGCTCAATTATCTTAGAATCCGTGGCCAAACGTAACTATTAAAAAAAAATTACTTTCCACCCTAGAGATGAAAACGCAATTTTCCACCCGGCTATCCACCCATTCAAATTAAACTTTCCGAACAGGAGAGATGAAAAATATATTTAATCTCGTTTCCCGCTTTATCTATTGAAAACTTTTTTTTTAGATTCATATAAAAGTTAAAATACACATGCTGCCAACATTAGAAAAGTTAAATCGAGTTGGTCACGGCCAAGGAGCATGACTTCCATCTCATTCTTACCCTAACTAAAGAAAGAGATGGAATATATTCGTGACGTAATAAAGGTCAAATTTCTTGTTTCGAACGGATGTTCGGTGTTCAACCTCCTTGTTGTATAATAAGCTCCTTGGTCGTGATCAACTCGATTAAACTTTTCTAATGTTGGCAGTAGTGTATTTTCTAGATGGCCATGCCGAAACGTGAAAGAAAAAGTGTCATGCTATGCTATCACGGCATTATGGCGGGCAGCAGAATAGAGGAATAATTTTAAATGTTGATTTTCTGTAATTGCGAAAAAAATAGACCAGTCTTAAAATGATTTTCATATGAACCTATAGGCCGTAATAAATACATCGTTTAACGTATAGCCGAGTTTAGATATATGAAAATCTTTTATTTTAATAATATGACGTAGCTCAATTATCTTAGAATCCGTGGCCAAACGTAACTATTAAAAAAAAAATACTTTCCACCCTAGAGATGAAAACGCAATTTTCCACCCGGCTATCCACCCATTCAAATTAAACTTTCCGAACAGGAGAGATGAAAATATATGGAAAACATCCAAGCCTCAGGAATACATTACTAGCGTTCATCACACAAATAGGTATTTAGTATGCCTAGAAGGAAATAAGCGCTTGTTTCAAATGATACGAAACATTATTATTTTTATTTCAGGTCTGAAGAGACTATTTGCGTAATAGTAGGACACTGTAAGTAGCGTAGAGTAGGTACAAACGCTAGGATACTGTAAGTAGCGTAGCGTAGGTACAAACGCTAGGACACTGTAAGTAGCGTAGCGTAGGTACAAAAGCTACGACACTGTAAGTAGCGTAGCGTAGGTACAAACGCTATGACACTAAGTATTTTAGCGTAGGTACAAACGCTAGGACACTGTAAGTAGCGTAGCGTAGGTAAAAACGCTAGGACACTCTAAGTAGCGTAGAGTAGGTACAAACGCTAGGACACTGTAAGTAGCGTAGCGTAGGTACAAACGCTAGGACACTGTAAGTAGCGTAGCGTAGATACAAACGCTAGGACACTGTAAGTAGCGTAGCGTAGGTACAAACGCTAGGACACTGTAAGTAGCGTAGCGTAGGTACAAAAGCTACGACACTGTAAGTAGCGTAGCGTGGGTACAAACGCTAGGACACTGTAAGTAGCGTAGCGTAGGTACAAACGCTAGGACACTGTAAGTAGCGTAGCGTAGGTACAAACGCTAGGACACTGTAAGTAGCGTAGCGTAGGTACAAACGCTAGGACACTGTAAGTAGCATAGCGTAGGTACAAACAGCAAAACTTGTTGTTTGTACCTATATATAAATTAGGTATTTAAATTAGGTATTTTAAAAGAAAATAAATAATGTGGCCGGAATATTTCTAAAATAATTAACAAAAATTCTACTCCAAAAAAATGGCACTGTATCTATGAATTCATTTTTAAAATGTGCAGCAATTTTAAAAATACAGTATGTTTATAAAACATTAGAAATTCAATATATTTTAATAGTTTTTGTCCATGTTTTATAGATAAGATCGTTCATATCGTCAGAAGACATCCGTCACGCTCTATAAAAGTTAGGAAACACCGCAAGTAATGATAGATCACGTCCTATTGTAGGTCTGGAAATGTAACACTGATGATAATTGTTTTAATGCTTTCTAAACTTTACCCAACACCGCGTGGCCAAAAGGCGAGTATAAAGTGGATAATGTTTTGCCATTTTTTTTTGCCGGATAAGTTCGTATTGATCTTGCTTTCTCAATTAGTTTATCGGTAGGTACTGAAGTTGACTGAGACAGCAAGATAAAAACGAACTATGTCCGACAAAAAACGATGGCATAACATTATTCACTACATCTGTATTAAGTTTATGACTATGGTGTCTGTCTATGTATGTATGTACGGTCGGCCAAGAAAGCCGTCTACCAGTTTTGACAAAAGTTTCTATGAGATCTAGGGAAAATTGAACTTCCTGTAACTTCAACCGCAGGTATGGTTTTTTTTTTTTTTTATGTCATAGGGAAGGCTGACGAGCACACAGGCCACCTGATGGTAAGTGGAAACTGTGACCCATAGACATTCGCATTCACAAGACTGCAAGCCTAAGACTGCAAATGCGCTGCCAACCCTGAGGACTAAGATGGAATGCCTCTATGCTAGTCATTACACCGGCTGTCTTATCCCCAAACCGGAACACAACAATGCGAACACTGCTGTTTGGCGGTAGGTTAATGGATAAGATGGTGGTAGCGATCCGGACGGACCCCGCACAAGGTCCTACCACCCGCCACATTGTGGTAGACCACATTTTAGTCCGACTGAACAGTCGAGTTCATAAATGTGTATTCTATAGTACCTTGTCACTTCAATCGTTGTGACAATTCATATTATATGGCAGTTCAAACATGACGAGATACTACTACGAGATACTAAAGAGTTCACATATTTATGAACTGCCTCGAAAATCGAAAATTAGTAAAAAATATTGTACCTTTGCTTTACATGTATGGAAAGCACTAGAAATAATATTTAAGATTTTATTCAACCATTTTGTCAGCGTAATTAAAAAATATAACTATGCCAAATTACAGCTTTTTAATACCAAGAGTCTCTGAGTTAGACTGCGGATATACTAACAGACAAACAGACGGACATGGCGAAACTATAAAAGTTCCTTGTTTTACTTGGGAACCCTAAAAAACATATAATTTTATTCATATTTTCTTCTTAACACTTATCGAATTAAACATTTACCATTCTCAACAAAAGCAATTTGAAGACACGCTTACAAAGTCGAATTTCAGTTACCAACTGTTTGGTTAGAAAATCATTTTTTCTGTTACCGCTTACGATTGGTATAAAACAGACCGTCAGTACTATCTCGTCGCATCAAAATAAGAATTTTCAATTCCAACGTCAAGTCAGGGCACTATTCTTTTCGGCCAAACCATATTTCTTTTGACGTGTCATCGTATTGTCAACATTACTGTATCTCTTATTTACTTGACAGTAATAGGCTAATGGCAGTCGAGTAAAAAACGATACAATCGTCAGATTCAATATGGTTTTACCGTGTAGAATATTAACCCAGTAATTTATGTATTTATATGGTTGTCAGAAACGTCAAAAAGGAGATCACTGGCAAACTTCAGGTATTCGTTAATAAGCGTTTGCGTCGCTGTCTGAAGGTCTATGAGCCTAAATCTCGAGTGCTAAACTGTGGTAGCTGACTAATCATAAACCTTTGGCTAACGACATCGTGCTGAGGAAATGACACTAAATTGGTCACGTCATGCAGCGGCCTGTCTACCACCTCTCTAAACAAGGCTTGACATGGCATACTATGGGGAAAAGAAGACCGGGACGCCCTCGTAACACCCTGGGGGCGCTCCGTTTAATAAGAGTCTGCTTCCGTTGGAGTTGGGACGACTTGGAAGTTGTTGCCTTCTAAGAGCCCTATGTCTTTGATGAGGGATAAAAGGATTTCATCATCATCATCCTCATAAAACTTAACCTTACCTGATATGTATACAGGTTCTGTAGGTATGTTTCTTTAAACAATTTGAAAAGTTAATGGGTTCAGAATAAAATGATTCTCTAACTTATGAATTTTCGGACTAATGAAACAGTTGGGAAACAAAACTTCGTACTTGCGATAGGATACCGAAGAATCTGAGCGGAGTTGCCCGCAACTTGGTTGTCGCTCTAAAACACGACTTATGCTACCCTCCTAATACAGTATACAGTGTGTGGCCCAAAACCGGGGATAATATTAAAAACAGGGGCTCTATAGATCACCGGTAATTACATTATAATGGTCTTACCTAATTAAAATCAAAACTTAACTTTCAGTTTTTTTCTAACAAACTTAATCGCAAATTCAATGTAATGCAAACACCGCTAAATCTACCGCGTGTTGTCAATGGCACCCTGTACTCAGACATACCGCGTACCAAGTGACCAAGCGATGATATCGCGACGGGAAAATACATTACCTACGATTTTTAACTTTGTAGGCTGTTTTCTCCAAAATTATAGACTTTTTAATATTAGATTCTTGTGATAGTTAATTGAAATGTTCTAAAGAATCCCCATTTACTTTTTTCGCCCCGGTTTTGGGCCACACACTGTATAATGCTTTGATTACAACATTCGCTCTCTTCGGTATGACGGCAGTATTATGGTCGCCTTTATCGCGGTGGATTAAGCATCCGTCACTCGCGCACTTACATACAGGTCGGAAAGTGACAGATGTTTATCCACATCGTTGACCACGGCCATAATAGGCCCGCAGATGTAAATGAATAAAGACGTAATTAGATATACATTTTATGTTCTTATCTAAGAGGTATCGAGTCAAATGTAAATTTGTTGATTTATCTTGTTAATACTAGAACTAGACAAGGGTCAACAAAACAAAGGTCCGAACTATTATCGGCTTATTGAGTAACGGTATGTAAATATAAGCATCCACGAACTAATGCAAACATAAATATAAGGCAAACATAAATAAAATTCATAAGGGCAGACGCAGTCAAAGTCATAAATATGGGAGCCTGCCGTTTCGTCAAAATATTTTTGGTCAAATGTATCATTTCCCAAATTTTTCATTTGCCAAACCTATGTTATATTTTTTTTTCAGAATTTATATCAGTACCATCGTGTAGAACCCTATAGGTTAGGTTAGGTTAGTTTTTATAAAATCGTGTAATATTTACGGTTACAGAAAACAAAGCGGTTTGGCAAATGAAAATTTGGGAAATGATACATTTGACCAAATTTTTTTTGACGCCACGAATGTAACCCCATAAATATCTATGGCACTAATAATAAGGCCTATCTACACGGAAAAAACAAATAGTTTGATTTTACTAATTTTATGGTTAAAATATGACCTACAGACGAGAGTTTGGTTGAGTTCACCACTAAAAAGGTTGAAGCGACCTTTTCAATGTGTTTTTTTTTACTAAGGTTAGGTGTCACCTCAACCAAACTTCATGGAGAGCTCCCAAAATTTAGTACAATCAACCCATCCATTTTCTCACAATCAGTGTAACATATTTAGCGCGATGGGCGTATAGATATTAACTTGCGTTGTGTATATATTACTTATTTAAACTGTTATTCGCGTGTGAGCGTTAGGAGTGGTAGGCCACTGTATGTAATGTATGTATGTATGAATGTGTAGTATAAGATTATGCACACCATATTGTAGAAGAAAAAAACGGAAATACAAAACACACGCATTCCAACAATCAGGTACAAAGGCCGCTCGTATAATTTTAGCACAGTATTTCTTGTCAATCTTCTTCCAAAATGATCGCTTTTGTTTTGTTATCTAAGAACGGAGGATATCTCAACGTTATACTCGTATGTTTGTCTGGGCCCGTATTATGGTTGCCTTTATCGCGGTGGATATAGCATCCGTCACTCTCGCACTTACACAGACTAGTCAGATAGTACGCTTTATCCACATCGATAACACGATCATAATAGGCCCGCTGGTGACTTTACTTGTGGTTCAACGGCGGCACTCAGTCAGTAAATGACAATTAAGTCGTTCCTTGGTGGCAATTTTTCATACGCAAGTTTGAAAAAGGAACGAGTTAATTGTCTTGAAAGTGTTTCTGTGTACGGCGGTTAGTGATTCGTTATAGGTTATAATATAAATATTATAATAGATAAAACATCGCACGATTAAACCAAAATAGATACGAGTACTAGACAAAGATAAAATATTTTTAGGTACCTTTGTTTATAATGAAATTAGAACAAAAAAAACCCGGATGAGACCATGCTCAGTGTAGGGTTCCGAAGCCGCTAAATTACATTTTTTTATTTAGAGTCATTTGGTGCCGTTTTAGTTGGTTTTAATAGGTCTAATACTTTAATCGCCTGTTAAGTATCTCAAAAACCAATGATGTATACTTAGTCGTCATAGATTTTGTTTTAAGTTCATTATATGCGCTTTCATTGAAGATATTATTCAGATTTTTAGTAATTATAGTTTTGGGTGTTTTGGTTGCTGCTTCGGTTCATAAACGGATCCCTTAATCGAAAAATTTGTTTACACAAACCAGCAATATTTTTGAAAGACCTTTCCAAATACACCCCACACTATGAGCATAGCCGAGAAAAAAATACATCCCCACGATACGGGAGGTAAAGTAAAAAAAAAAGATTTTATTTTACCACTTTGTTGGCGTGACTAATATGTAAAATTATTATTCATGCCAAATTACAGATTTTTAGTGCAAACAATCTCCGAGCTCGGCTGCGGACGGACGGACGAACGAACGGACATGGCGAAACTATAAAGGTTCCTAGTTTGATTACTGAACCCTAAAAAGTAACATATGACTTCTCGCGCTTATCTCTTTTTTTTTGTCCTTGAACCCGGGACTGCTAGCTTCGTCGTCAGTGTCATGTATCTTCTTAACTCATCACATCGTCATTTGTACGGGTACGTATTATAATCTCGAAAGTTCATAATACCTATATTTAAAATACCGACGGGTGACATATCGAAAATTAAAATACCGAAAGTACAAAACGCCGATACCAGATATACCGAAGCTTGAAATACCCATTTTCAAATGACCGAATGTTTAAAATCCCGAAAGTACGTTTGACGAAAGATTAATATAACTACATTTGATGCCGGGTGTACAAATAAAAAAATATATACCGACTTGGCTGAGCTCCAACTCCACGTGGTCTTGTCTGCCTTACCCCGAGAGTATAAATAAAAGCCCGGAGGCGTGGAGGGAGGGCCACCCTCGCCCGCTGTAAGAAAGTGCAGGCAACAAGGGAGCCATGACAGCTGAGGCTGGTCGCTGAAGGCGACCAAAAACCAAAGCTGAGAAGGCGAGCGCAGGTGCGGTAGTTTCTTATGCAATGGTGGATGGGCTGCACTTCCCGCCGTAGCGCTGGAGTAGACCGCAAGATATTTCAGGTGTAGGTATATATATTTTTCGGGATTATAGTCTTCGGGATTTCAGGCTTTCAGTAAAACGAACTATTGGGATTTTAAACTTTCGGTAAACTAATCATTCGACATTTTGATATTCGGTCTGGCGTTCATAGGCCTTATGAAATTCGGCCATTTGAACTTCTGTATAATAATACGTACCCATTTGTACGTACACCACGATCCGTTTTCATTGGTTTGGTATATGACCTTTAAACACTTACCTACACACCAGAAACAATCCAAAAACCGTCCAGAAACTATTACATACATGCCGTTCATGCCTCTTTCCCAATGGGGTAGGCATACACTATAGATCGCCAGGCGCACTGGTCTAAACATACAACGTTGGCTTCCTCTACATTCGTCCCCCTCTTCATGTAACTTCCTACAGACTATTAATAAAGATAACAATTCAAACGTTATTTACACCGCTGAATCAGGTATTTCTGACCTTTGACCCATGCAGGCATTACGAATATGAGTGCTATGACATACATATTTTTAATTATACAGTGCTCAAGATTTCCGTTGTTTTAACTGCACTGCGAAACACGGCTGAGTATGCATTGCTTTGTTTTTAGTGTTCTCTTTCTACCAGCAAAATACAACGGTTAATGAAGGAGTATTTTCGTTCAACTGTACCTATGTACGTTTTGCGGTATGTTACCGATTTCTCCGTCAAAAGAGTACTATTCAAAAAAAATTTTTTGTTTAATAGGTCTCGAGGCAGTCCTATTGTCATCCATACTCATATTCATATTCATTTATTTATAATTACCAAATCGGTACCTATTAAAGGGGTTGCGATATGATATCTCGATTTAATAGTTGAGCAAGTTAGACGAAACACATTTAAATAGTTTCAATAATATGACTGAATTTCTCGCGGCATTGCTAGCGGCGAACTTGAAATGTGCTAACGATCCTATTTGAGAAATTAGGACGACATAACAACAGGGAGTATAAAAGAATAAAATAAAAATAACATTTAAAAATGGAACAAAAAACTTCTTTTAACATGGTAATAGTGAATCAACTGAGGACTGATTTTTCGAAGGCATTTTTTTGTTTATTACAAAATTTTATTTTTCAGCGTTAAAACCAGCCTTTTAATAACGTTAATACGATTAGCTTCTCGTTTAAATCCCCTAAAGACGAAACGTTCACCCTCGGTTGTCATCACTAGAACGGTTAAGCCTGTAATTTTCCTGAAATAGGGTAGGCTAAGCAATTCTGACGTTTAGATTGCCAGGCTTCTGGTTTGTATACGTTTTACTGACAACTGGTGCTTTGGTTAATTATAATTATGAGAAATCCATGGATCAAAATAATTGCTACGGTTAATTATAAGGTCTGACTTATATTTTAGTGAACCTGACTTGATGTTAATGTTTAAGTTGAGCTAAACCTTCCCCGGTTTACAATTATTTCATTTCAACCTTTTCTTCCCGTTCCTAATTACAAACGTACTTTACGCCCGGTTCTAATTTTAGGAAGCTTTAAAAACGGAGTGAGAAGGTTTTTTTTTGTTTCTCTTTTTTTTTTTCTTAGTCTATATTTACCCTTTCAACTCCACTGTAGCTAATTTGCAACAAAATAGTATCAGGTAACAATACCTACCGTCTTTGCCTTGCTTTATTATTTAAAAAAAATTGCATTATTGTTAAACAATTAGAGACCACTTGAACGGCCTAAATTAAGTAAAAATTAATATTTAAACCAGGAAAGTTGGTCTACAAATGTCGACATATAATTAATAAATGTTTAATTTGCTTTGTTTGGTTTTGGTTTTGATTTTGGTTTTGGTTTTTGCGGGTGGTAGGACCTTGTGCAGGGTCCGTCCGGATCGCTACCACCATCTTATCCATTAATCTACCGCTAAACAGCAGTGTTCACATTGTTGTGTTCCGGTTTGGGGATAAGACAGCCGGTCTAGCATAGAGGCATTCCATCTTAGTCCTCAGGGTTGGCAAAGCATTTGCAGTCTAAAGCTTGCAGTCATGTGAATGTGAAGTTCTATGGGTCACAGTTTCCACTTACCATCAGGTGGCCTTTGCGCTCGTTTGACTTCTATATGCCATAAAAAAAACTTTGCACCTGACACACTTTAATATCGGCAATGCAGGTAATAAACGAAAAATACATTGAATTACTCAATTCTTATAATTAAAAATAAAACAGAAATATCACAGTCTTGATTACGACTTTTCTACGACAGCTTTCTCAAGTTTTCTTCGCGATAGTTTTTAAGTAGTTGGCCGTATTTCGAACTCGAAGCAATAAAATAAGGAGAGATGTCAGATACAGATTGCGACCTAGGCTGCCTGGAAACTGGTGATTATCGTACGAAGTTAGTTTTCTCTACTAACTATTCTCAAGTTAATTTATAAGATGTACGAAAATGTTAAGCACTTTAGTGCACTGTCATAATAAACTTAAGACTGAAAAATCTAATGACAAGTATGACAATAACAATGACAGTCACAGTGACAAGGTTTTATGTATGCTCAATATTTTTACATTTATATAATACCTTTATAGGCTCATGGAGAAAGGATTTATCAAAAAAATGGAGACAACCGGGGGAAATAAAAAGAAAAGAAGGAAAAAGATATTTTTATCTCTTGTTCGAAAACTATTTCCTTATCTAAATAACGGCGCAAAAATAGTATTTCTGTACCAAGAAAAAATGTTATTTTTAAAGAAGAATAGCAAGGATTCTCTGCCTTTTTTTGACCCTATAATGTAGAGAGTGTAGAGAGTGTTAATTTTGTTACTTTGTCTATCCGACAGTTTAGCTCAAGAAACACGGAACGTATTTTAAAAAACCGGCCAAGTGCGAGTCGGACTCCCGCACGTAGGCTTCCGTACCACTATACATCTAAATAAATGTTTTTCTTTATTTTTTATTATATTGGAGTTGATTGAATGAAAGGTAAAATGCGGTTTACGATTTATAACGTCTTAACGTCGTGTTTTGAACCTTGCGTTGGACACAAAGCGCAGGTGTGACTGACTTTGTGAATCTGATTCCAAATGTGTGTGTACTATCGAACCAACGGAACCCTGACCCACCATGGAACCTTGTCACAATGATTGACGTACGATTGTCGTATAGCTTCGTATGACAGTCCTAACGTCAATCACTGTGACAAGGTTCTATGGTGGGTCAGGGTTCCGTTGGTTCGATAGTACATTAGTGAAAACTTCGTTGGCTAGTGAGCTACCCATTTTTGTCATAACTTTATGTACTATTATGTGCTGTTTCTTTTCCTTAATAAAGAAAAAATAAAATAAAATAAAATAAAATAAAATAAACTAATTATTAGATCTCGTTCAAACTAATTTTCGGTGGAAGTTTGCATGGTAATGTACATCATATATTATTTTTACATTTATCATTCCCTTATTTTAGAAGTTACGGGGGGGGGGGGGGGGGACACACATTTTTCCACTTTGGAAGCGTCTCTCGCGCAAACTATTCAGTTTAGAAAAAATATATATTAGAAACCTCAATATCATTTTTGAAGACCTATCCATAGATAACCTACACGTATGGGTTTGATGAAAAAAATTTAATTGAGTTTCAGTTCTAAGTATGGGGAACCCCAAAAATTTATTGTTTTTTTTCTATTTTTGTATGAAAATCTTGATGCGGTTCACCGAATACATCTACTTACAAAGTTTTCATAGTATAGCTCTTATACTTACGGAATAAAGTGGCTGTGACATACGGACGGACAGACATGACGAATCTATAAGGGTTCCGTTTTTTGCCATTTGGCTACGGAACCCTAAAATAACATAGTTTTAAAGGTATATTATTCCGGAAAATGACACTTATAATGGTATCACAATATTAAAAAAACCGGGCAAAAGCTTGTCGGACCATATTCAGTGTTGGGTTCCGACGCGTTCATAAAAAAACAAACAGACTACTTGTGACTGTTATCTTTGATGCGTAATTTAAAGCGCCTTTTTACTAAACGAATTCTTATGTTGTAGGCCAGATCAGCTTATTAAATAACCCTAATAAAACAAAAACCGGCCAAATGTGATGCGGACTCGGACATAAAACGTTCCGTACAAATCGTACAATTGTTTTTTTTTTATCAATTCAAATTAATTTTAATTTTATTATTGTTTATTATAGCGGGAATATAATATGTTGCACACCCAACAACACACAACACATCACATCCATATTTATACATTATATAAATACTCTGTGAATGTTTTAACTGTCTACATATTACGTTTCATGTGATACATTCCTTGGACAGACAGACGGACATGGGTTCCTCAGTAATACAGTTCCTTTTTGTATGGAACCCTATAAAGATTAACTTCTCGCAAAGGTCGTCCAAAGCGACAACAGCATGTAAGTTATAAGTAATCGCAGTCCTAAAATTAAAAATTCTGCATGCCATCTCAAAATGTGTCAGGATTAATCGTGTCTCGTGTTACTTAAAAGCACCTTGGCCCTTTTAAAATATTATTACCGAAGAATTCTGACATTCTTTTTGCGTAATATCTTGAGACTCTTGGCGCCAGTGAAGTAGGCGTAATTAAAAAAAATAAGCTTCTTTTTGCCAAGGCAGACCGGTCAGTCAAATTATTTGGAGAAAACATTTTTTCTTTTTTTCTAGTAAATACTTTGAAAAGTTTAGACGGGTTGACGTCTTTTGTTTGGAAACCTATAAGTTATGTAATGAAAAAAAAACGCGTTTTTTTTTTAAATTAAATATCCTTCGACTTCAGCCGCGTAGATAAATCGCTGTTCCCTCTGAAACTATCGATTGGTTGTGCCGTTAAGATTGAATAAATAAACAACCACACCCTCGCAATTATAGAAGTAAGTAAGTATATGGTTTACTAACGGATACGGAAAACGAAGAATTTCGACTTTTTTTTAGGGTTCCGTACCCAAAGGGTGTGAACGGGACCCTATAAATAAGTTTCAGTTGTCGGTCCGTCTGTCTGTCAGCGGGCTGTATCTCATGAACCACTAGAAAGACAGTTGAAATTTTCACAGAATGTGTATTGCAGCTATAGTTACTGTTTAGTTTTCTTTATTGTTAATTGCTGTTATAACAATAACGGTACAGAGCCCTTCTTGTGCGAGTCCAACTCGCACTTGGGCGTTTTTATCGTTATAATTCGAAGAAACTGGGCACCGGTCGGTGAACCAGACATAAATTAAAAAATGTAAGCTTCTTTTGCAAGTGGTCAGACCAACTATTCGGAGAAAGTCTCCAACGATGTTTTAAGAATGTACTGCGCAAAAGAAAAAGTTTTGAATTTTATTTAATAAAAATATTTGAAAGGATAAGTTTTCGAACAACTCTGTTCAAACGAATGGAATTGTTTCGCAATCTTTTTAGGTCAAAGTTGTAGCTATAGTATACACCGTGTTCAGTTTTTAAGTGGCACTACAGCTTTTAACCGAATTAAAAAAAAAAGGAGGAAGTTCTCAATGGTTCGGGTATAATTTTTTTTATATATTATGTATGTTCCCCGATTAGGTACTTACTCGAAGTCCAATGGACCGATTAGTAATTTTTTTTTGTCGTTCGAATAGATATAGTTTCTAATTAGTCCCATTGTCAAACTGTCAGGATCTGATGATGGGGTCTTGGAGAAATAAAGGGAACTCCTTAAATTCTATAGGTACACTTATACGATTTCGGTATTTTTCACTGTAACTCGTGCATTTGCTTTTGAAAAGTACTAAATGGTGAAGTGGAACTGATGGTGAAGACCACAGATGGCCACCGGAACTCCTCGAGGGTACCTATTTGAAGGGTGGCGATAAGATATCTCGATTAAGGTAGTTGAGCGACTATGACGCAGCACATTTAATTGTTAATGATAATAATAAAGCCGCAGGGCAGCTAGTGGCGAGCTGTTGGTGAGTGGCGACACCACGGACCTGAGTGCTCCCGAGGGTAGGTCCTGTTCCTGACCTCACGCTTGCCTTCACCGGCCGGCTGCGGTGTGCAATGACGAGGAACAGACCCTCAACTCTGGCTTGCCTTTATTGGCCGGTCAGAGTGGAGTCACAAGAGCTATATGCTCGAAGGGCGGATGTGTTGCATAAGTGGAGAGTGGGCACCTTATGGTCGTTTAAATTCCAGAAGCACCTTTCCACCCTTAGCCCCTCTGGAACTGTTGCCTCCCTGCTGCTATATATATATATATATATATATATATATATATATATGAGGCTATTGAGGCTATTTCGGGAGGTCCGTTCCATTGAGTTGGCGAGTCACCGCCTGCCATTTCAACCAAAGTAAAAGCATTGGCCAGGCAGGCGCCGTAGTTTCATCAATAACCTAGTTCACCAATTCATATCAGTTCATTCATAGAACGTATTATTAATATTCCCATCCTTATTAAATAGTCTTACACTAACCGGTGGTTGTCTGTGGGAGCATACTTCTTTAGTTTGAACTCAGGGACAATTGCCGGTTGGTGTCCCATAACTTTACTAAATTAAACTTGTCTAAAGGGCCTCTGCGTATTGGCTTCGGCTCCATGTACGCCTTCCAAAGGTCCGGGACTCCCATAGTCCCGTGATTGGTAAAGACATACAAATAATAATAATATTTATTTGCCAAGTAACCATACATTACATTTAGCAAGTCAGGTTTGGTATATATTTTCCCTAAAATTAACATAGCTCTAATAAACATTTATTTCTAAGTAGATCCATCCACATGTCTAAGGATCGGGGACCTAATAACAGGCTGCTGTTACTGTGGGTTGACAGTGTTTACACATTATTGCGAAACAGTAGACTATGACTGTCAATTTAAAGCATTCTGTATCGCGTCATAGACAAAGTGATAATAAAGACATTATTATGTATTATTACAAGAACGTATAGCTAGGCTGTAATATAATTAGTCATAGAAGTTGTGACAGGGCACTGAACGGTATCTGTGGTTGATTTTGTACTGCTCGACTGGGCTTGTTTTGCACTATAATCATCCCAAATTTAATGTTTGTATGTTACCCTTTTAACGATATAGTACAAATAAAATAAGATTTCTTCTATGGGTATTTTACTTTCGTGTTCTTTTTTTTGGCATTTTGGCGTTTTTAATTGGGTTACTGATCAAAAGATTAAAGTTAGGGCGGAGGGACGGACAGACTGACAACAGGGCTTAGTAGCAGGTACGAAACCCCAAAAATATTGAACTTTCTTGACAAAAGTTTCAGCATTTTTACAAAATTAAACGTTAATAGCACATTCCTATGTTAAACAATCACGACCTATAGCGAATTATTATTAACTAATTTGAAAAAGGAATGAGTTAACTGCCTTTGAAACTTCCCTAAGCACGGCGGTAATACCTGTTGAAATAATCAACGGCATCTTCCATAAAACATCTGTAGTGATATGCACCCTTATTACTAATAGGAGAGAGTTGAATCTGCTTTGGATAATCTATTATGTATGGGACCCTAGTATAGGAACCAATAGCAATAAGTGATATTGATATCTTGTGGGACAGGTTTTTTTATATTCTACAACTTTTTTTTTTGAGAATTTTCAATAATAGCTATTTTAAACACATGACAATTAATGGATGACGAATATTTTGGAAATTTCGGCACTTATTAATTTTAGATATAACTTAATAGTAACAACAGAAATTGCTCTGTTTGACAATATGTTCCATGTAGTAGGTATTAGAGAAATCCAGTTATATTAGATTTTGATAGAACTTCAACGTTATCCAAGGTGGTTTACAAACGTTTTTGCTTTTTTTGCTCTCTTATCCTAAAACTTGCCATGTACAAAGTATATCAGATTTATTTTTTGCGCTCAATTCGAATTATCAAATCTATCCGCGTTTCCGACATTTCGAACAGGGCCTTTATTATGGGCGCCTTTATCGCGGTGGATAAAGCATCCGTCCCTCTCGCACTCACATACTGATCAGAAAATGACAGATGTTTTATTATCCACATCAATTAATCCGACCATAATTGTCCCGCTAATAAAGAAATAAGATACAAAAATTTAAACTTTAGTATGTTGCGATCATTGAATTTTCTACTATCGCACGACTTTTATAAAACCCATGTCAGGTTGTTTATATAGAGCAAAGGCTCGTTATACAAGACGTCCCAGAACTTGACTTTAATATATATAGGGATGAGAAAGCCCTTTCCTTACAAGCAAGCAAGGGTCTGGCTGAAGACCAGCGCTTCAGCGTGTACCAACGCTCTGGAGCAAAATGCTGAGTCAAGCCCCTTTTCCGGCATCACAGTATTGCGCTTCGTGTAACACTTCTTTGTTTATTATGTTATGTTACCTATTAATTAAGTCATCATACTTAAATTGTGGTGTCGAATTTTTTTTTGTCATTTGTCATTTACCAGTCTAGAATTATGAATTTTTGACTATAGTTGTAACTTTTAAATTTATCTGACAGTTTAAGCTACTTTTATTAGAGTTTTTACAATGCAACCCTAACCTAAGCTGATCGCAGATAATTTTGGAGAACTAAAGATGTTATCTGACTCAGTTGAAAACAAATTTAGGACAAATGATTGTTTGAACAAACGATGCGTTAGCACAAACTTTAATAGGGATTTCGAGGTGCTCTCTCATTATCTTTCGTTTATTTTCCATCTGAAGGAAGTTGTTATCCCTATATATTTACTTGTAGGTAAGTGACAGATTGAATATTGAACCGATTGTTAGCAAGGATCCCCTTGAATCACCAATACTTATTTCATCGAATTTTATTTCACCGAAAGCTAATTTCTGCTGAAACCTTATTGTTTTTAGGTCATCGTAAGCATGAGTTACGTAGTATAGGTTAGATTAGACCTTTGACTCCTATTCTATGTAATTCGATCAAGAATGTCGGTGATTTAAGGGGATCCCTGCTTACAGTCGGTTTGGTTTGCTGTGACAGGTTGGACACTACCTGTCACTTATCAACTTCGTCGTTCTTCAGATGGCAAATAAACGAAAGATAGCAAAGCAACTCGAAATCATTTCATCGAAAGCTAACTTATGCTGTAATCTTATTGTTTTTAGGTTATCTTAAGCATGGGTTGCGTAGGTTGGGTGAGGTTAGACCCGTGAACACTACGAATTTATAACGGTTCAGTGTAGGCTCGCATATTTTTTTACGCATAAAATCATTTGAACGAAAACGGATTTACAACAGGAACGGTTTTATTTTAATTACAATAAAAAGCTATCCTACCCTAACCTGACCTAATCTACAAAATAGACGTTTATTAAATTTTGCAATGTCACCCTAAAAGAATGTTATGCGAAAAGATTTTATGCGAAAATAAATTATGCGTTCCAAAGGGATCCCAGTTATAACTCCTGCACGCGTTAATGCCTTTCGATGAAGTGAAAATTCGATGAAACGATAACTTCGATCAAAATGCTAATTCTGGGGTAAACCCTGTTAGCAGAATGACTCGCTATAGGAAAATAGCACAAAATTTCCTGTAAGTTTCATCTCATGTATCATTGCACCATATCAATTGACAATAGCCCATCAACAAATAGAACATCAACAACAATGACCATTTTTACGTGATTCGTTACCCATGTCTGTATGCTTGCTTATTCATTTCCTTTAAGCAGTAAACATTTATTTTTAACATTTCTGATAAATTTCCATGTTGATTTTTTGCAGCTTTTATGTATCATAAAAATTGTTAGTAATTTTCGCTTGTGATAAGGTAGCCAATTGGATAGTAATTTAGTGTTCTAGGATAGGATATAATTTAAGGAGTTTAATACTTTATAGTAGTAAAATGTTTAACGACGAATTATTATTTTCCTAGTAACTCAAATTAAGCAGCTTTTTGTATTATATACTTGAAAAGGGTGTGAAATTAATGTTTATTTCATTGATATAACTATGGAGCCTTTTCCATTGCTGCGTTTGTTATAATTTATTGTTTTTTAACAATTTGGTTAGAAAAAATTTCGTAACGTGGTTAAATTAGCTGGCAGGAGACCCTACCTTCTAGAGACCATATTTTTAAGTCTTGTATTTATGTTATATGGTATACATATTTTTTTGAATAGGTATTTTATCGGTGGCTAAATAAAAAGCCATAATACAACGCTAGAATTAGTTTGATACCTACTAAAATTGCGCGAATGGTCCCTTGTCAATTTATTTGTTATAACTAACACAATAAATCTAACAAAATCAATTTAAATAATATAAATTACAAAATGTATTGCAGTCGCAAGGCCTACCGACTTTATCTTGAACAAAATAACTGCATTTTGCATAACACAAATTTGTGCAACACTTGCAGCCGCGTATAACTTAATGAAATTCCGTTATATTTACGTGTAATAGAGATATAAAAGAGAAAAGTGTAACCTTACCGTTTGTAACATTTAAATGACAAACGATAATGGTAAAATTAATGTATGTTAAATTACCGTGTGTTAAATTAAACTCCAATAACAACATCCTAAATTCATTAAATATAGGTGTTCTTCACATAAACCACGCAATCTGGCATAAAAAATGCGAGTAGCCTCAGTAAAGAGAGAAATAAAATTACAGTTGGTCATAAAAATGAAAATAATGGCAAAAACTCTGCGCATGTACTACTAGATTCATTCTACATATTTATTATTCATTTGCGTGATAAAGGGCAAGCATTAGATTTTTTTTTTTGATATTTAAAAGAATATTTACCTAGGACTGGTCCAACGATGAACATGTATGCAAACATAATTAGTATTATCTGCATCCTCCGGGAGCCTTCCCGGGGTTTAAACGCCACGTTCACCGTCGCCACGAAGTCTTTCGCGGAAAGCACCGACAATATCGTCTCTTTCTTCTCACTCTCCACCTGTTTCTTAGGTTTCTCTTTCAGTCTTACTATTATGTAAACAAACCCGATAACATAAAACACGCACGCCACCATAAACACACCGTAATATCCGAAACGTTTCGTTGTGATCCCACTTAGTGCGAGGCCGATGGGCCTGCTGAGCGTCAGAATCGCTGTGATGATACCTAGCCGGAATGTCCGTTCAGTTTCACTTGTGATGTCAGTGATGTAGCTGTACACGGCCATCGTCATGGCAACGCGCCCTCCTGCCAGCGCTGGAGGCAAACCCTCCAGAAGAGCGGTTTCGTTCAACCCTACTTGGAAAAAAAAAACGGTGCTCAATATGATACCTATAATTGATATCAGTTTCCCCAAAATGGGCAGCACCATGAACGCTTTCCGGTTCCCTGTGCGGTCGCTCCACGCGCCTAAGAACAGCGTCAGAATCCCCGGTAAAGCCGTCTGCAGGGGAAAACTCCACGCTGTCATTTCAGCCACCATAGTCTGCACTTTTTTCTCTTGCTCTGTGTAATTTGCAGTTCTTCCCTGCATTATATGCCTGCAAGTCCTTTCGTCGTATTGAAGATTCACGAGGCATGATTTTTCTAAACATAGGTTCTGCACAGCTAATCCTGCCAGCACACTTGGCAATATATAACACACGACGAAAGGTTCCACAGTCACTTTCGATTTGAAAGCCCATGTTTTTTTTAAGAACTCCTTCAATCTTCTGCTGAGTTTATTTTCTGATTTTTCGCTATCGTAAGGTATACACGCGCATGGTTCTACATTCACAACCTTTTCTCCGGGCACTTCGACCCGTAACGTCATTTTGACAACAGTCTCACTTTAACGTTCATTTGTTTTAAACATTCGATTGTGCGATTATTTAAATTTATATTCGAAAACGGTAACGCTTTATTGTTGGCCTGTGCGATCGGCTGCGCGTGCGGCGGCGGATTGCGTCGCGCGGGCGTTGCGCTCGACTCTACCTCCGCTACTGCCTATCAGAACCAGCTGGGTACTGTTTCATTTGTACTTTATCTTGTTATCACGTGGCTCTAACGCTCTCGTGTATTCAAACTTCAATTAAAACTTGACCACGCATACCGTATCAGTTAATCTGAAATTTTCTGGGCTAGTTCGGATTTAGTCGAATAAACGTAGGTCGGCAAGGCTAATTAGCATTTGTGTGCGAATCGCACGCGCGTGTGAACTGTCAACGCATCAACTGAGCATCAGATGGAGGGAAACCTCACCGATCTGGCACGGTTGCTCGTACGCTCTAAATTACAGCTGAAAGCGACGCAGCTTCTGACCCTTATCAATGTAAAAACGGAATCAACATTGACAATCAAAGTAATAATGTGTCACGTACACTACGCGTCCCAATTTTTTCCCATAAGTCGGTCAAGATGAAAATTGCGTAATCAGAATTAGATTCCATTAGCGTTACTATTTTGCCTATGAATAGAATTTGATAATTTAAAACGTAATTATTATTCCAAGGTTCTTAACACGTAGCTAGGACATTCATATTAAACTTTAATTTTGATACAATTTTTAATCAAATTGCCGAAGTCGAAGTGTTCTTTGTAAACTTAAATAACAAGCTTTATTTGTACTCAAAAATACATAACAACCAGAAATATTATTTATTTCTTTGTTTGAACTTTATTTCCGCACGATACAAAAAGTAAGTACGAATGGCGGACTTAATGCCTTAAGGCATTTTCTGCTAGTCAACCAGAGAATAGTTGAGGTGGGAAATAATAAAGAACTCAAGGTAGGTATAACACGCAAAGTGGGAGGATTGTGAAATGGGTCACTGAGGGCAGCTAATGGAATCCTTGCCTCCACGCCAATGTCATGTTCAATATAATTTCAATCGACATTTTAAGATTTTTAGTAAAATAATCAGTCTGCAAAAGAAATTACATACTTATGTGGTTAAAAATTGGATGCCAATCAATCTCATTTCTATTAAGAGTTAAATGATTTTTTCGATAGGTTGACATAACATAAAAAGTAAGTCATCATTTGTTTAGTGGTCAATCAATCCGATTTTATTCCTTCTTGTAACTGCATCAATGTAAAAGTTTTAAAGCTACTCGGACAAAATTGAGTTTAACTTTCAAATTATGGGAACAGGAATAAACGAAATATCTAAATTTCAGTAAGGTGCGATTATCTTGAAATCCGTAGGAATTTCACTAGAAGACTATATCTTGTTTACGTTAAAGATTCAGTACCAGAAAACTTAAAATACACGTGATTGGCCAGCGATAAGGGCACCGCTTGCGCACATAATGGGTTTACATGTCGGCCCAAATCAGTCAACATCTGTTCCTTGCACGGTGCGGACGCGTTATAGTGCTCTTTTTTGTATTGTTGATTTAACCTTTTACCTGGCTCGTTTATTGGACTGATTCCCGTTTAACCTGGCATGCCAAATCAACTTACGAACCAAAATCATAACAAATTAATAAAAAAATATTCCGAGCCAGGCATGTAAGCCGACCCCACTAGTGAGGTGCGATTCTTCACGCCCGCTGATCATTTCTTGTCCCTTTTATTTGCATACAAAAGAGCAACAGAGACGGCGCTTTGCTAACTCTTTAACGTGGACAAGGTATAGACCCGTGGACAACAAGGATGTTACGATGTTTACATGACCAAAGGCTCGTCTATATCATGGATGATTTTGGACCGCTCAATGTAGGACATCCTATATAATCCACATAGTGCTTACAGTGCTACCTACATGACCAAAGGCTCGTCTATATCAAGGTTGATTTTGGACCGCAATATGTAGGACACCCTATATAATCCACATAGTGCTTACAGTGCTACCTACATGACCAAAGGCTCGTCTATATTAAGGTTGATTTTGGACCGATAAATGTATGACTCCCTATATAATCCACAATGCTTACAGTTCTACCTACATGACCAAAGGCTCGTCTATATCAAGGTTGATTTTGGACCGCTAAATGTAGGACACCCTATATAATCTACATAGTGCTTACAGTGCTACCTACATGACCAAAGGCTCGTCTATATCAAGGTTGATTTTGGACCGCAATATGTAGGACACCCTATATAATCCACATAGTGCTTACAGTGCTACCTACATGACCAAAGCCTCGTCTATATCAAGGATGATTTTGGACCGCAATATGTAGGACACCCTATATAATCCACATAGTGCTTACAGTGCTACCTACTTGACCAAAGGCTCGTCTATATCAAGGTTGATTTTGGACCGCAATATGTAGGACACCCTATATAATCTACATAGTGCTTACAGTGCTACCTACATGACCAAAGCCTCGTCTATATCAAGGTTGATTTTGGACCGCAATATGTAGGACACCCTATATAATCCACATAGTGCTTACAGTGCTACCTACATGACCAAAGCCTCGTCTATATCAAGGTTGATTTTGGACCGCAATATGTAGGACACCCTATATAATCCACATAGTGCTTACAGTGCTACCTACATGACCAAAGCCTCGTCTATATCAAGGATGATTTTGGACCGCAATATGTAGGACACCCTATATAATCCACATAGTGCTTACAGTGTTACCTACATGACCAAAGGCTCGTCTATATCAAGTATTTTATATTAATTTAATATGCTAGGTAATACATGGTGAATAGGTAGGCTGAAAAATTTCAGTCCAGTATATAATTAATAAAAAAAAAAACTTTGTTTTGAAAACTTACTATTTCATTTTCATAATAAGTCTATTTACAAGAAAACGTTATGTTTGGTGCAAATTATTAGTACCGACTTACATGTGTATACCTGCCTACCCAATAGTTCGACGGGAAAAAAATAGTCAACCTAACGTTTGCATATTCTAAAGTCTTCATACTTTCGATTGGTACCTATGTAATTTGTCTAATAAACAAGCAACTGCATTTTTTTTTTAAAGTTAATAAAACTAAACCGGCATATTATGTAGATGATTTAATTTTTTTTTTTTAAATAGACTTTTTACTAAAATGAAATAGTAAGACAGTAAACAAAACGCCTGTTTTACTACAAGATAAAACCTATCTGCCAGGTAAAGTTATCGCCTTCCTTGTCTTGTATTGTGATGTAAAAGAAAAGGAAAGATCTACAATTTATCTGTTAGATGTTATCTGCACTGGAGATTGTGAAACAAGCCTTTAGACAAATGGCATTCAAATTGTCGATGCGAATGAGAAAAAAAAGATACAATAAGTGAGTTATTATACCGTTATGCCTGACAAAAATACTTTTCTTATTTAAAGTTTAAAATGCTTTCAAGCAAAGTTAAATAAAATTACGCAAAAAGTTTTTATGAAATCTGAACGGTACCTCTTACTTTCTATAGCGTCGGACTGTTTATTTTTTCCACTCAGGCACTAAACATTTTTTGCAATAAAAGTATTCTACGACCCGTGTTCACAAACAATACTTAAGGAATCCTTCGCTGAGTAAACGCACTGTGTTCAATACAGCTTTGTGATTGGTCCTTTTAACTGACCTTTTGTTTATGAGACGATTTGAACAATCCTGTGCGTTCGTGAGCACTGCGAGACCTCATAGTGAGTGACGTTTGTGAATACAAGTGGCCGACGCATCCGCGTCTTACTTCTCTTCTGTCTGGCCCGCGCCTAAGTGTCTCTGTAGTGCTGAAGCTACCATACCACCAGTTAACCAGACGTTTCAAATTTCATCCTAGTGAAAAAGGGTACCCATTTTCGCTAGGTCCCCAACATGAGCTCCACAAAAAACAAGTGTAACAGACAGGAAAACAATGGGGTTCGATTACAGGTATGGGCAAACATTTGTGTGATGACCGCGAGTATTTTTTCCTGACTCTTGTATGTTTTCTTTGTATTTAAGTATGTGTGCTGTTTATCGTTTTCTACTAGGTACCCAATAGTAAATACCCTTCAGCTTAGTTTACATATTCTATATAGACAAGGTCATTATATATTTATTTATTTTTATTTTTATGATAAGGTAAACAAGAACACACCTGCCACGTGATAGTAAATGAAATCTAAGTCTCATGGACAATTGCGTTCTCGAAACTATCTCGAGACTTCAATCCTAAGACTGCAAATGCGTTGATAACGCTAGAAAATGTACTGGCTGTCTTCCGGTCTCTCCCACATCGGAACTGAACAATGCGATCAACTGCTTTTTAAAGAATAAACATGTTGATAGCGACCAAATGAAACCTGCACAAGGTCCTGCCACCACTAAATATACACAACCATATCGTTATGGTAGCCTAAAGGCACTAGTGACCCGCTTTATGCAACCTAATTCATAATCTTTCGTGTTGAAACTTACAACGAAATATTTTCATTTACTTCATAAATTACATAAGCAATGTGTGTTGATGAAATACTAAGATAGTCATTGGTACATTGTAGGTACGTCAGGTGAAACGATATTGTCTATTCCACTTTGTCATTTATCATATTGCTGTAATATTGTTAACGATCTACCACAAAACTGATAAGTAATCGTTTTGTCATGAAAGAAGGAAAAAGATAAACATTTTTATATTTTAATATTTAGTTCTATGTAGAACATACCCGCGCTTCGTTTGCGTAGAACCAGCTTCTCGGTATTCTAGGAAGGAGGAGGAAAGGATTTTTCTAAAACGACTCCTAACGAGATAAAGTAAGAGCTTTATCCCGTTAGGGGCCTATTTTAGAAAAAAGCTTTCTCAATGCACCCCAAGAATAAAAAGGTATATTTTCTTCAAATTGCAAGTCAAAGGAAATTCAACGTCAAGGAAGAAAATGTAACTAATGTAAAAATGAAAAAGACGTGCAAGGAGTCGACCGCCAATCTGTTCAATTCCGGTGAAGTTTTTTGCTGATACTGCTCTGCTGAGGTATTCCGCTAGAAATCTTAAAGATTATTTGAGAAGAGAATTAAATGATTGAATGAATGGTCTAGTCCCAAACTAAACTCAAAGCTTGTACAAGCCTTGTACTATAGATGTGTACTAGGCAACGATACTTATATAAAAACTTATACAGAGAAATTGAATACACGCGAAAAATGCTTGGTGTTGCAAGCATTTACAGAATGCGTAAATCCGACCGTCTTGAAGATCCTTGGGGAAGGCCCATATGTCCAGATGTGAACTCTCAAAACCTGTCAGTGGCCTAACTCGAAAAATATAAGCGTTTCTCTATTTGTCATCAGCCTTTGTCAATCCTATATTTATCGATTTTCGAAAATCGCTACTAGGGTAAAGTCACCAGTAGTCAGCCAGATACATGTAGTTGGCCTATGCCTATACTTTGTATGAGTGGCAAGAGTACGAAAGATATATTTCCCGCTCTTCGCACTCATATAAGGTCGACTACTGGTCTCTGGCTGACCACTGGTGACTTTACCCTACCTAAGCGTTATACATCTTGACTAAACCCTTAGCAGTGTACGTCCTTCGTCATATGACAATGATGATGGAAGATTGCGCTAACTGCTTGCTATCAGGCGTGTGCTTGTTAGCCAACGACCAGGCTGCGAGCCTATTATGACTAGTTTTATCGCTGTTTTATCTTGTTGATAAAACATCTGTCGTTTCGAGTTTTGTAAGTGCGAGAGCGATGGATGCTTTATAACGTTTATCCAGAGCAATAAACCCGAACATCATTGGCCTACTGGTA
Organism: Acleris sparsana; assembly: GCA_923062465.1. Classification (NCBI taxonomy): domain Eukaryota; kingdom Metazoa; phylum Arthropoda; class Insecta; order Lepidoptera; family Tortricidae; genus Acleris; species Acleris sparsana. Next base: position 10,293,161 of record OV281300.1, read on the forward strand.
TCCTTATCCTTACTTATATTAGAAATGCAAAAGTACGTTTGTATGTTTGTCTGTTAGATTCGTCTTTGATTAGTCGTTTGATTTTAATTCAAAAAGTATAAAATTGGTATAGAGATAGTTTATAGCCTCAAGACAGACAAAGGGAGGGTATCAATCGAACACTTTCCAAGGCAATCACGATAAACAATTTATGTATAAATGGAGTCGCGGTCAAAAGCTAGTAGAAAGTATATTTAACTCTGGGTGGCTACATTTCCGTAACAAAAACATTATATACACAGCATCCGTCACTCTCGTACTTATATACGTGTCAAAAAGTGACGAATGTTTTACACACACTTTGTCACGCGATAAACGCAGCCATATTAGGTCCCCAGGAATAAAAAATATATCCTATCATTGTTTTATATTGTGCATTGTAGGTATAGAATTCCCAGCTTTTTCTGCAGGAAATCAATGGGTTCCTCACAAGTGAAATAAGTTGACCGACTACAAGAAGGAACTAAAGTTTATTAGGCCCTGAGCTCTGGGTCAATCAAGAGTTATCTTTGACACTTAAAACACGTTATCACACCAAAATATTATTAATATCGTGATAATGACTGAAATTTCCGTCAATTCCACATTGATAGATATAATAAATAAGCATCAGAGAGAATCTCAATCAATTTGACTTAGTCCAAAACTAACCTCTAGGCTTTTAAATCGACTGAATGCTGAGTGTTTGTATGTTAGTACGATGCGTTGGCCTAGTTGGTAACGCTAGCGGTACCGAGCTCGATTCTCGGTATATTCCGGATTTTACCCGTTGAAAAATACTCCGGCAAATACAGTTTTCAAACAAGTACGAATATAAGCAGGATTGGTCGGGGGGTACGGAGTAAGGGTGAAAATTTTGAGGAGAACTACTGCCTAGTATACAAGAAAACCTCCAAGACTCGGGAACAATTCCCGCTCTCATCCATCACACAAATACACACATACTACCAACTAGGCTCACTGGGATTTCTTGTTTTTTAATGAATGTGTTTAAAAAAACAATAGCTACACTTCTTTTAAAAGAATGTCACGTTTTTATATGGCACGTAACAGAGGGATCAACTATATCGACCCATGTAAAGTGCGTTCTCGCATCCGAGTGGGATCTGTAAACATCTTACTTATATTTAAAATAACCGCCGGAGAATGTTTTAAGTGAAAGTCTGACATTTTGGTTTACTTACTAGCGCTCAACCACCCAAATAAATCTTATACAATTTGTAATATTTGAATTCGGATTAAAAGACATGCAAAACAGGGCAACTTATGTCATTTTGTAGATTTTGCTTTTAAATACGACAAGGCGCATATAGATAGAGGCTATGGCGGGTGGCAAAGACGTTTTTTTGACGAATTATTAAAAGACGAGTTGAAAGTTCCCGAGCGCCATTAAGCACAAAAAGTTGAGTAATTTAAACACCCAGAAACTTTTCAGGAATTAAAAAGTACTTTTTGTATCTAGTTTATGACCAATTTTAATACTTACTCCTTATCACTTGCAACATCTGAAACATTTTCTTGCTACAAAAGAGTTCTACCATACCGTAAAAGGAATAGGTATATCATTAATCATCCTGTATACATGTAGGTAAACTTATGAAGTCCTCGGTGGAGGGGCGTGTCCCTGAAATTACCCTGTGCCTGTGCTTTGCGAGTGGTTAGCAATCGACGCTATCGGTGAGCGTGTGTAAACCACTCGCAAAAGTGATAAAACCCCTGATGCACTCGTATTTTACAAAATAAAAAAAACTTATTCTTTTATGTTATATTTTAAAAAATCCTATACAATATTGTTTCAACTGACGGAGTTCTATGGAGTTTTTTAATGGTTTTTATATTTTGTGCTATCAGAGTGGATCGTTAATATTCTTACGGTTTAAATTACTGCAAGGCAATGTCCACATACTTACTCCACACAGGCTCGATATCCGGCGAGGGGTCCCAGTGAAAAAGGGTATTACGGGGAAAAAGACACAACCCTAAGCTGTTATACTTAGAGCGACAAACAGAAATAGACGGACATTAAGACCATCCAATGCATTAAACAAACAAATCTGTTTTAGTATACTAACATGCATATATGAACTTTCCTGGTTTTGTATTTTCCATCTGAACAACGAGCATGCATATAACATGCTTGAACCATGACACGTGCGAATAAAAAAATAAGTCGTTTTTATAATAAAATTGACCTTTAAGTTTGCCTTCAAGGATACGTTGAAGGAACCCATCTCCATATGATATAACGTAATTACGTGCCAGAACGAGTTTCTTAGAGCCTCCGCGGCGATCTGTGATAGTCAGTTGTGGCTTGTGTTTATAAATAAACAGACCTTAGGATACAAAAACGTCTTCAGTGATAGAATAAAAATGAATGAAACAGAAAAAATCAAGGCAAGTGATATGGAGCTAACGCAAAAGGAAATAACGGACAAACAAAGTGAAGTGAAATCACAAAATGGACAACAACCACAATCCTGGAGGGACAAAATACGTCTGGCATTCGCTTTTTTTACCATAGAACCATTTTTGCTTTGCTACGTTCTGCCAATTTCTATATCAGGAATAGCTGTGCAGAGGTTCAATTTAGAAAAGGCATGTCGGGTTGATCTGAACCATACGAAAGAAAAGTGTGACGAGTGGGATGATAACATTACAATTCAAATCCAGACAATGGTGGCTGACATGACGACATGGCAAGTACCATTACAAAGTGGCATCCCCGCTATTGTTATATTGTTTGTCGGGGCGTGGAGTGATCGAACTGGAAATCGGAAAGCCCTCATGCTTCTTCCAATTTTAGGCGAGTTAATATCCGCGTTCGGGTTACTCCTGGCTACGTATTACTTCGACGAGTGGCCGCTATGGGTGACTGGTTTGATTGAATCGCTGCCAACTGCCTTGTCTGGTGGATTTTCAATCGCGTTAATGGGTTCATATAGTTACCTTGCTGATGTCACGTCTCTGGAGTCACGTACGTTTCGAATTGGAATAGCAGCGGTTATAGTGACCCTGGGAGCCCCGGCGGGCACTTCCATTAGTGGAATACTATTGGAATCAGTCGGGTACTATGGAATTTTCGGCACAACGACAGTTTTATATTGCTTTGGCTTCCTATACACTTACTTCAGGATTCATGACGTGAAGCCGGTAAAAATTGAAGGCACTTGGTATGAAAAGCTGATAGATTTCTTCCATCCGAAGAATGCTTGGGATACTATCTGCATTGTTTTTAATTCAAATGCTAGAGAGAAAGTGATATTAGTGATAGCGGCTCACGTTGTTATCGTAGGGCCTGTTTTTGGTAAGTTGATTGTGATATTAGAAGTTGTTAATTATTCTCTTTTATGGGTCGATTGCAATATTTTATTGATGACTGAAGTGAAATGTGTTGTTTTTAGGTGAAGGAGCTATGCTTTATCAATACGTGGTGTTAAAATACATGATGAACGATGTGGAAGTTAGTTTATTCTTTACGTATTCAATCCTCGTGGGTTTATGCGGTAAGTCATTGGTTGCATATTTATTTCAAGTTAACTTTTCTTATCGCATGTCCCTCAGTTTTGTTCCCTAACTGTCGAGTTTGTCAGAAAAGTCATAAGTTAGCCAGCAGTTTTTTTCTAAATCCATTTTTTTTTAATGTTTTTTTTATAACAATCTGACAAAGTTAAACAGTATCAGAAAAAAAAGATTTTCTAACTTTTGAAAATTCGGATTAACGAAACAGTTGGTTACTGGTATTCGATACAGATAACCAAAAAGCACTTTACCCACTCAGGAACAATGAAAACGCGTCATTTTCTATGGTAATTCACCAGAAAGTGACTCGTTCTCATTGCTCTTATACTAGTTATCTGGTTACTGGTTATACTGGTTATCTAGTTATCTTATTAGTTAACAACTTGCAAGTTATCTGGGTAGCTACGGCTTGTTTTTTTGCGGATGTAAACTCGCATCCTTGTCTTCGTTGTAAGCGTTCTCAAGATGTTCATTATGGTATAAAAAGCAATCCGCAACCACAGAATATTACATCAGACGCAATTATACTTCAATTGAAATATCATTGATTAGAAATATGTTTATCAAGAACTGATTGGATTTAAATTCTAGAGGGCCTAGAGAAGCAAGTTAAATTATAATACTCAGATTTTCAAAGTGGAAAACAAAACAATCAATGCATGTTCTCGACAGTGTTCATTTTATCAAAATAATGTGTTGTCCTTTTTTTGGCTTGAAGTATTTTTTTTATCCATGTATTTTTTTGCGCTGAATCGAACCCCTAAATTATATTATTAAGACCCCTACATTTTGGTAGGATTCAGCAGATCCTCTTCTAGTGTTAATACAGTTATTAAACAAAGTTTCATTGATGTACATACTCGTATCTTGCCTCCAAAATATGCTATTTTTCCTGTATTATTTATTGATTGCCTATTGATACAAATTAGTTATCACACGATCGCAAAGTATCTTCCTAGCTACATACACCAAGTAAGTACCTAGTTCTAGACTAAGAAGTATAAATTCGAGCAAGCATAGAGTAAAAAGTTTTATTAATTCTGCAATTTGTCCCGGGATAAGACAGTCCCGGGATTATGTAAGGCCGAGGTCTTAATTAGTGTGGCGAGTAAGACCAGCAGCTGAGCTCTGAGATCGAATAAGGTTAAAAGTCAGCATAATTACATTTTCTTAATAATCTTCTCTGCTGATTGCCTTGTAGGTTTTACAGGCAAGTTAACAGCGCAATGGTAATTGACCATTTATCTTCTGTCTTTGTAATTTGTTCATTTTAAATTACTTGTTTTAAAAGAAGGAAGGCTTGCATTTTAAATTTAGAATCGTATTCATACTCAATACATAAGTAAGTACTGCAAGGAAAGGCCATCCAAAAAAATTTGTTGCATAGTGAGTCAACAGGCGGTCTTTTCGCAAAATAGCGATCTCTTCCAGACAACCTAACAAATAAGAGATGATTATACATATTTATAAATAAAGAACACACATTCTGAGGCGGTGAAATAGACAACGAAAATATAATAATGAATATAATATACATTCGTCAGGGTTTTATGAACGAATGTAAACTCTTCCTTACACAAAGAAAAACACGAAGTACGTAGGTACATAAACTTAAGATTAACGTTTACAACGGAAAACTTATCCTTTAAGGATCTCTTCCAGTTAACCTGACCACGATTGAGGAGGCTTTTACGATACCTTATCTTATTCAGTTAGGCCTTTTTGGATTAATTTCGACCCTATAGGATTCCGTGAAATTACCCTTCTTACGCATTCGGCTAATGGAATGATCAGGTTACAATTCAATGTAACAGCATAGATTATCAGAGAATTTTTTTTTGGGAGCCATGATGCCACAGATTGACTGCCATAAAGTCAAAGTTTCGATTATTTTTGTCCACCGCGGTGGATGCGAAAAGCACAAGACCGGTCTGAGTGGAAAGCCTTGGGGGAGGCCTATGTCCAGCAGTGGACGTCTTTCGGCTGACATGACGATGATGATGAAAACGTTTTAATTTATACTTTACTAATCATGGGACTATGGGAGTCCCGGACCTTTGGAAGGCGTACATGGAGCCGAAGTTGACACGCAGAGGCTCTTTAGACAATTTTAATTTAGTAAAGTGATGGGACACTATAGAAGTAAGCTCCCACGGCCAACCACCACCGGTTAGTGTAAGACTATTTAACAAGGATGGGAACATTAATAATAGGTTTTATGAATGACCTATTATTAATGAATAGAATAGATTGGTGAACTAGGCTATTGATAAAACTATACATTATTCTTATCAACATCAAAATATTTATTTGTTAAAAGTATATCTTAAGTAATAAATAGTTTTATCCACTTTTTACCTGTCAATAGGCGTACAAATTATAGGTCAAGTAATTGAAAATAGAAATATATATCCGATACCAAATAAAGATAAAATTACAATTCAATTACGATAATAATAATAATTAGGTTACGTAATACTAAATACATAATAATTTAAATGTCAATCTAAAATCGAAACTGCTATCCAGAGCCAAATGATATAGTTAAAGTTGTCATCAGTAAACCTTATTATTAGTCATAATGTTAAAAGTCATAATACATCAACTAACTTAACTTATAACAGCTCTTCTTTTGCGGCGGGTGTTATTTAATAGTACGTACTATATAGGCACGATTATTCTAAGATGATGCCTGTGTCAGCCGTCTTTCGTAATTTCAATCACTTCCTATACTCACAAGCTATGTTATTAAAATTAAAATAGACCATTAATTATTCAAACTCCTGTAGCGCTAGTGTAGTTGCGTTTATTGCGTGACAAAATGTCGATAAAGCATCCGTCATTCTCGTACTTATATACGTGTCAGAAAATTACGGATGTTTTATCCATTTTTTGTCACGCAGGACGTCGCAAAGTTTGTACCGATATATGTAAAAGAAATAAATAAGTGTAATACGTTTTAATATTAGCTATCACAGGCATCAACTTAGAATAATCATAGTATAGGCAGGTAAGAATTCAATCCTGAACCATTCACAATATTAATTAATTAAGTAATATTGAAGCAGTAAAACAATTCATTAGTTGGCCTGGGTGTGTGCCTTTCAATGCTATAAAAAAAGCTTTACTTTTCAGGTACTGCTGTGGCAGTGACTGTATTCAGCAAGCTCCTCAAGATGCACGACGCATTTATCGGTATCATAGCAACCGCGTCCAAAGTGGCGTCGAGCTGCGTATACGCACTAGCCCCCACAAAGGCTTGGTTCTACTCGGGGCCCGCCTTCGACTTTTTCGGGAACTCCGGGGTAACTGCCATCAGGTCATTAGGGACCAAGGTGGTTGAGCCTGAACAAGTTGGTACGTGTTTCAGTTCGTTTATCCTAGGGAGTAGGGTAAAGATTTAAATGGGATTAGGTATAATTAAACCGTGGCAGTACCCATGGCGTTCGAAGGATACTCCTAGTTCCTTGATCAGCGTTTTTATCTTCTCTGGTTTTAGTTACTAACATAGAAAATGAAACATTTTCTACCTAAGCAAATTGTAATAATTACATAGTAGAATATGTATCCCGATAGTTGTTTCGGCAAACGGTCTTATAGCGAAGAGTTTTGACCAACACCTTAAGAGACTCTCGCTAGATGGCTGGGTCAAGGGCCAGATACAGAAGGCAGTACTCTCGACACGGCACGCATTGTGAGGAGGTTCCTCTCTCTGCAGCCCTAACCACCGGTAGCTTGAGCCCTGCCCCGCTGCCGGCGGCACTCGTAGGTTAGGTTTTTTATAATGTTTATTTCTTGTATTAGTATTGTTATTTTACTTTTATATTTAAATATTTATTGTAAAAAACTTAACTTACAGAAAATTTAATAAATATCTAAAATAATAATAATAATAATCATTTATTAAAGCAAATTCAATTACAATAATTACCAGGAGTCCCCACACTAGGCTACGCCTGTATCGCGGGGAAAATGTCACGAAGGAGATATTAATATTTTAATTACGACAAGGTTTTATTGTCACTCTAATATTCAAAATGCTTAAATATGTGTATGTTCATTATTATCTACACTAATTATTTGTATGTTAGTAACCATTAAACTCAACCGATTTTAAAAAAATTTTCACCATTATAATGCTACATTATCCTTGAATAAAATAAGCTATGTTTTATTCTTCTGCGCGGTCGGAATCGCGGGCAACCGCTAGTAAGAGATAATGACATACTCCTTCACGCTGCAACGGCTGGATGGATTTTGATGGATTTGGATGGAATTTGGAATGAAGATAGCTTATACTCTGAATTAACGCATATGGTACTTTAATATCATTCCCGCGCAAGGGCCGGAAAACCCCTTTATTTGATTAAGTCTATCAATCCGGTACTACATCATATGCTTCCCCGCACAACTAACTGGTCATGACTTATTTTGTTGAATTGAGTAGTAAATAAAAGTCTACGTGACAAAAAATAACTCAATCCTTGCATTATGACATGACTCTACATTGTAAGGTCAATGATACTTTGTAATGTCGTCGACCTTTTGCCCAAATTGGTAAAATTACTTTTGTCAAATTTATTCAGTACATTCGCAAGTATGTCGCACAAATGTCGCGATGATAAATAAATCCCAAAATCCTGGAACCGTTGGGTTAAAAACCTTAGAAATTGGTGTCGTACCCATATAAGGGTATGACTTCATACGAGGTATTCGGTTGTTTATTATGTTTTGTGTTAGGGCACTAACATCATGATATTTTTGGAGCAAATTGTTTTCGAAGGATTATTGATCGATATATTTGGATTGGTTTTTTTTCGCTTTAAAACTTAACTGCCCCAAGCCGTATTAAGGCAGCTTATTTTTAAATTCTACCAGCAGCGGTCGGACTCAGAAGTAGCAGTACCTTTTAGCACCTTGTCACAGCTATAAACACAATCTTAATTCGAACCATTTTTACTTGAATTTTAATACGTTACCGCGATAAGGTTCTAAAATGTACAACTACTTCTGAGTTTTACTGTATGCTTAAGCTCTCACTGGAGGAGCCAACAACTGGTTTGTCATTCGGATATCCCTCTCCCACTAGTCTGTAACGATAAAGACGCCCGAGCGGCGAGCGATAAAATGGAAGATGTGCTCACCGTTCAGAACCCGTATTATGGTCGCTTTTATCGCGGTGAATAAAGCATCCGTCGCTCTCGCACTTAAATACTGGTCAGAGAGTGACGGCTGTTTTATCAACATCGATAAACACGATCATAATAGGCCCTTTGGGGGCTCCTTTTTACTCATACCTTTTACGCATATTTTTGTTTGAATCTTCAAAATCCTACTCTTAACGATGATTTTTGCACAGAAGGACATAAAACCTTCCATTTTTATTGTTGTGTGGGCTGGCATCATCATTATGTGGCCTCAAATCGGCTGCGATTTCTATCAAGAAAATAACAGAGTAATCATAACGTTGATAATACGATAAAACGTCAAATCAATATGGTTTTACCTATTGGAATGAGCCTTTTTCGAGTTGAATTAAAAGCCAGGCTTCTAAACTAAATCCCTCAATTGATTTGACCTTTACACCAGCCGCGCCATTTAGGATGTAGGATGGTGGAATAGAGGCAGGGTGGTTGGTCGTTGCCAACTTCTTACCTACTTATCTGTAGCCAAGCTATCAATGTTTTATAATTAGGGTTAGGATCTTTGTGGCATACCATCATGTCTTTTTGTTTTCAGGCAAAATGTGTTCCCTTATCGGGTTCGTTGAAGCAGTCGTCCCTGTTATCTACACGCCGATGTACAGTCAGACGTACAAGGAAACTCTGCAGGACCTACCAGGTGCCTTTTACCTACTAGGAGCTGCTATGACGATTCCAGCCTTCTTCATATTCGTGTAAGTTTTTTATTTGTTATTTATTCAAATCCGTTGTTCCTGGGGAGTAAAGGCGGGTCTACTATATGAATTCGACATTCAACCTTATTAGTTTTGAGAGTTTAAGGTAAATGCAGCTATCAACGACCCTCCTAAGGCAATTTTGAAATTGATCATACTTATTAGGAATATTGGTAGCCGTCACAGTATTTTATTATTTTTATATGGTAATATTGAATATTGGGTTTATATTTACCACGTTAAATGCTTCAAAATAAACCATTTTCTTGTGAAAAATTATTAATAAAGTGGGTAAGTCGATTGTTTCTATTACCGACCCATAGTAACGGCTGTGAAGCTATTAACGTTTTTTTTGCAGCTATTAACGAGTGTCAAAAAATGATACAACTGTAAATGGTGAAACATACTTTAATCTTCATAAAATTTAAAACAAAATATTCTACAACATTTAAAAAACAATACACGTCACAAGTGTATGTTTTATATGGTCATCTACCTACATAAGTATCTAAGTAAGTGTAGTGTTGAGTCTTAATTTTATTTATAAAAACGCATTAAAAAGGGTCTAGCAGACTAAGCTAACAAGATTAGCCCTCACGAGGGATTTGGTTATACTTTTGAGAAAGAAAGAAAGAAAGAAAGAAAGAACACATGACATAGTCCAAAGTGTTCTAGGAATCAATTTCTTACGTTTTCGCGAATAAATCAAAACAAAAGAAAATCGAAGGCTGATAATAAGCATTCAGTGGTCTTAGATCCTGCCACTACTCCACCTAAAAGTATAACTAAATCCCTCTTGGGGTCCAATCTTGTTACCTTAGCTAGACACTTTAAATTCTATTTAAACTTCGGTTAGATAGCAGTTTTTTTAAATAATCTCATACGATTAATACTATACTAGACTACTTTCAGAAAAAAACACTCATAAACCAAACTGTTTTAATACTATCGCAGAATTACATAAGTAAGTAATCTGTTTCTTGTTGAAATTTCCCAAAAGTTTCAAAAACAAAGAAACCAATGAAAATTGCTGGACATACACGGGGGTGTTTCAGATCGGCTTAGGCATCTAGATTCTCAATTAAATATATCATCAATTCTTGGACCACAATTTACACCAATATAAATAATATTACTTAACATGAAGTACTTAAGTATACCTAATAATTTGTGTAGGGTCGCTAATAGTTACTCATTGTTACTATTTCCGACCCACATGGGTCGGTAATAGAATATGAAGGGAATAATAGTAAAATGTATTACCGACTTAAGAAAAGTACATAATATTTATGATCGGTGGTTTCCTGACTGTAAAAGAGACCGTGATTGATTAAAGTAATACAACATTCAACTACAAAAACCAAGTTTATTAAATTATGGTTAATTAATTATTGTCTCTAAAGTATATCGAGTTATGAAAAATGTAGTCATTTTCAAAAAAATTACAACGCAAAAACAAGAAAACTACACAAATTATTGTATAACGCTAATATATTTATACAAAGGCTGATTGTTTGTTATTAAAATGGTTTATACAAATGCTTGGATAATTGTCAAATTTCAACAGAAAAGATATTAAAACGTAAGTCTACGTGGCGGCCATTACCGACTCATGGGTCGGTAATGGCTGCAACTAGTAAAATGGAAGAAGCTATCACCGCCCTATTTTTAATTAAAGTTTTATGATATAAAGTGACGTTTTTTCAATTAAATGCATAACAAATTCAAGAATTTATAAGTAAATGTATACATAAAGTAGGTACTACACGATACTTGTAGGTATCAATAATATGCATTAAATGTCTTAAGCAGAAAAATTGGGTACTTACCTGCAGGAACAAGGGCCAGTACGACAAGACCTGCGTCCACGCCGGCCGCACAGAAACAGATGTATTTTATCTCATTTTCGCACTGCCACTAGGGAATGCAAACCGGTAAACCGTTTTACCGGTTTACCGGTAAACCGGCCCTTTTTAGAGCCGGTAAAATACCGGTAATTTAAAGCTATTACCGGTAATTTACCGAACCGTGAAAAACTAAAAATAAACGCGAAATAATATGATTTTAAGTGCAATATACTTTCAGACACTCCTTAAAAATGCATTTGATTGAAATTGACTTTTAAATTATGAATAAAACTGATAATTAGTTGTAAACTTATGTTACTAATACTATTACGAAGCAAGCAAGTAACGCTACGTATTCCAGAGCCAGCCGAAGATGTATCTTATTCCTATTTGTTTACTGTTTCTTTATTTTACCATCCCTTCCCTTTCAACCTAAGGGTCTTATTTTATCTTATCTTATGGTGGGGTCCTTTTTTTTTTTTTTTTATGACTTAGAGAAGGCAAACGAGCACACAGGCCACCTGATGGTAAGCGGAAACTGTGACCCATAGACATTCGCATTCACAAGACTACAAGACTAAGACTGCAAATGCGTTGCCAACCCTGAGGACTAAGATGGAATGCCTCTATGCTAGTCATTACACCGGCTGTCTTATCCCCAAACCGGAACACAACAGTGCGAACACTGCTGTTTGGCGGTAGGTTAATGGATAAGATGGTGGTAGCGATCCGGACGGACAGAGTCCTACCACCCCGAAAACCTCCTCCTCCCCCTCCTTACGGATACACTTCGACCCTGTGGGATCTTTTGTGTAATTACCCCTCTTTTAGCACTTAATCCAATGCATCCTCCACCCCTTCCAAAAAGCGGATAGTGGAGTGCAATGGCAGTGCCTTGAAATCGTTCGGTTCTGGGTATCCACAACCGAGGATTTTCATTCTTACTCCGGCGAGGGCATCACATTCACACAATAGGTGTTTCATTGTCTCAGCCTCTTCGCCGCACATTCTACAATCTGTGTTGTCATAAAGGCCCATCTTTGCTAGGAGATATTTAACCCCGAAGTGCCCGGTAAACACTCCGATAATGTATCGAAGTTGTCTTCAGTTGAGTTTCCAAAGTTTCTTGGTCCAGCTCTGGTCAACTCTTCCTATGAAGAGCTTTGCATGCCCTAAGCCTACCGTAGTTTTCCACTCTTTTTGGTGGTTTTCTAGGGCGTTGTTGTTCAGGGCTGCTTTTATAGTGCCCGGTGAGGGTGCCACAAATGGTTCAGGTCCGACGTATGCGCCCTTGGACCCTTCCCTTGCCAGATCGTCCGCGGCTTCATTTCCGGGATAGCCTTCGTGTCCTGGAATCCACATTCACTTTGTTGTGTCTACCAAGTCTGTTTAAGGCTTGGATTCCATTGTAGACTAGCTTCGAGTTTACTTTAGGCGCCGTCAGCGCCTTGAGTGCCGCTTGGCTGTCGCTTAGGATATAGATAGTTCTCTCCTGTAGAGTCCTATCAATATTCTCCTTTGCGCACGCAGGCAGGCAATTATCGCATGCAACTCCGCCTGGAAGACCGTTGCGTAGTGGCCCATACTTATGCTACTGTTGTAGTCTTTGGCATGAATACCAGCCCCCGTACCGGAGCTCGTCTTTGAACCATCCGTGTACCATATCGCGTTGTCTTCCTCCGATAGGTGCAACCCATCCTTCCATTCATCCCTTGTCGGAATGTGGACATTGAAGTTCCTCCGGAATACATACTTGGGCTGCATTTTATCGCAGCCCATCGTCAGTATTCTGTCTGGAGCAACATTGTGTGCCATTTTAGTGTGTCTGGTTCTAGGCGCTGTGTCGTTCCACAGGCCAGCCTCTTTCAGCCTTCGCAGTGACTTGCACGCCTCAGACTGTATGGCGATATGTAGTGGTGGGAGGTTTAGTAAGACCTCCATTGCCACCGTCGGCGTCGTTCTGAACCTAAGGGTAAACATGTAAGCCTATTGTTTTAGTTTGCTACCTGCTAAATGACTATTAATCATTAAAATGATTTGTTTAATTTTAAGACTGATTGATATTTTTTCTTAGATCAAAGTTTCCAATTATTACTTTAAGTTGTCATCATTATTTTTAAATGACTTTTTAAACTTAAATAAACGATTTTCAATAATTTTAATGGCTTTTATTTAAAAACCACAAAAACCGGTAATTTACCGGTTTACCGGTTTTGCCGGATCGAGGTCGGTAATTTACCGGTTTTCAAATTTGGCCGGTAATTGCATTCCCTAACTGCCACGCACACTAACTTCAGAGTATCCGATGCTCAACGAACAAACGCGTGTATTTTTTCTATTACCTGTGGCTCAAACAGTCGCAGAAACGTTAAAAAATCGAATTACACTTATGGGTCGGTAATACCTGCAGATTTTCGATGGGTCGTTGATAGCTGCGTTTACCTTAATATGCTTCTATGAATAAAGCCGGACATTCACGGACGCGCCGTTTGTCTCGGCGGCAGATGGAGTGTATACAACTGAATGGGCGTAGCATGAATTTTGACCACATTCACGGGCGCGCCATGCCAGGTGTCAACGGTGCGACATCACTGAGCAGACTGATTAGAAAATGGCAGCCAGAGACGCATTCACGATGACGCCATTTGGCTTGGCGCGGAGGTGTGGAGAGTTCCAAGGTTGAACTTCGATGGTGCCATTCGGATTGCGCGTTGGCTTTTCGTTCATTTGGAAATCCAACGGACCGCGCCAATTTTTCTTAAACGCTTCAGTTTTTTGACATTCGGCTTGTTGGAGCAGTCCTAAATGCCCAGCTTTCCTTGCAACAAGCGCCTTTTCTCAAGGAAGCGTGTCGTTACTGATTAAAGTGAAAGTCTTTTGTTTCCGGGTCAAGTCAGTTAGACTCGCTTTAGAGCGTTTGAGAGCGAGAGAGAGAAAGAAAAATACAACACCGAAGGCAGCTCTAAGATTTGTATCCAAATATAGTTCGCGGCGGTAAGGTTTTTCACCTCCTCAATTAAGTCCGATTCCCACAATTTTTGGACGTGTTGTTATTATGAAAAACTAGTTATGTATGTAATCGTTTTTTTAACTAGTTTTAGGCATATATTTCATAGGAAAGAAAACGTACCTACAGACCTAGTTTTTCATAATATATATATATTTATTTTATATTTATATTATATTTATATTTTTTTTTTTTTTTTTTATATCTACAACATTAAAAAAAAAACGTTGTCGCAATTGTATGGATTTTTTTTAGCATCATAATCCTCTATACATATAATTACATGACATTTTTTATTAAAAAAACGTTGTCTCGTGACACGTTTATTATACAGTTTTTATTTGTTTGTTAACCAAGATAATTTATGACTTAACACTTGGATCTAGGTCAATTTGTGTGAGGTTGTACTTCTATTTATTTTAATGATCAACTTGCGCAAGAGGGAACACTTCTCTATAAATTGGGCGCGTCACTACTCTGAGGCCCTAGGGACCTAATATGGCTGCGTTTATCGCGTGACAAAACATGGATAAAACATCCGTCACGTTTTGATACGTATAAAAATACGAGAACGACTGATGCTTTATCAAGGCCCGTTGGACAACGCTATCGTAAACTATTTTCAAAAACTGTTAGTGCATGGAATTGACACAAGCGCCATCTGTCAATCCTATACATTTTCGACAACGATAACGATCTCGCAAAGCATCTTGTCTAGAGCCACCCATTAGCTACGTAAGAAATAGTAAGAATGAATGAACATCCGTCAGAAAACCTACGTCGGCATAGTTCACGGTCACGCCACCGCACCGGTTTAATAACGATGACCACATACTTAAATAACTCAGCGTCACACCTTAATATTGATGACCTAGTACAATTTAGTTGAACATAAAACAAAATTTGACTAACGTAAACGTGTTTTATTATGAACAAGTCTAGTAAAAAGGTAGGTTGCGTGTGGAGCCCTTGCGGACCTTGTGCAGGTTCCGTCCGGATCGCTACCACCATCTTATCCATTAACCTACCGTTCCGGTTTGGGGATAAGACAGCCGGTGTAATGACGAGCATAGAGGCAAGCCTAAGACTGCAAATGCGTTGCCAACCCTGAGGACTAAGAAGTCCTCAGGGTTGGCAACGCATTTGCAGTCTTAAGGCCGTATTAATAAACTCATCTTGACTGTGAGGCCCGTCACAAGATACGTCAAAGTAAACGCCAAACCATAGAACACTGTCATTTTTGACGCATCTCGAGACGAGCATTAGAGTTGAGATCAGTTTATTAATACGGGCCTTAGGCTTGCAGTCTTGTGAATGCGAATGTCTATGGGTCACAGTTTCCACTTACCTTCAGGTGGCATGTGTGATCGTTGGCCTTCTCCCGCCATAAAAAAAAGCTTAGAAAATAAGTCTGCCAAAATGAATATTGACCCCTGTAGCATCAAGGGCCTGTTATCAAAATCTTGTAACTATCAATACAAGTGGAAATCTATTTCTTAAACATGGTGTTGGAAAGAGATTTAATATATCTCCATTAGTCTAAGTTCCGTCCAAGGTATATAATCAATTACTATGTTTTTAATAAAAGCTATGTTTAATAAAGCAACGAAAGCATAAAAACAAGATAAGGCATACTGACTTTGTAACAAAATAATTTACTAACATGCGACAGCTTGAGGACTTGATGTCAAAATTGAATTTTATCAATATTTATTATAATAAAAGAGCCCGTTGTTTCTCATATGTCCTATTGCCATAATTATTGGTGGTCATAATTTTGATATCGCTGGAACCGTAAATGTATCACATTTTCTTAAATGTCTAACGCGTTGACAAGACAATGCTAGGTTAGGTTAGGTTCTATTTATAAAGATCCTGAAAGAGTTACAGTTTCTTAGGATATACGTTATGACTTGCGATAAGTATCACCTAGAACACATTCCTCCTTACTAATAAACGTTGAGTAACGGTGATAGCTATACAATGTTTTGTCCTTATCTGTCAAATTTAAATGTCACTATGTTTTATTTATTTTCTTTGCCCCGCGGCGACTTTATTCCACAATGAAGTGATTTCGCCAGTGTCAAGTATATATAAGTTTAAATCAATATAGCAATAAAACACAATCCAATCTTCTCTAGGAAGATTGGTGGCAACGTTGTACGGTGATATACTCGTATAGGACAGAGGCCAAGATAGTTTTAACCTTTGTACCACTGCGAGTCCACTTGAAACGAGAAGTAAGATGCCAGGATACACAAAATAAGTCCAAGTCTTCTATCACTGTGCAACACAAAGGCATTAAAAGTACAAATCACTAACAAAAAAGAACTTTGAACACCTAAATACACAAAAATAAAAACTAAAACAAATTACACATCCGCCATCTTTTGACGTTGCAAATGGCCCCCTGTCACAATGTTACTCAATAACGTGTCTTAGTAAGGGGGTTTATGACTAAAAATAATTATTGCAAACGATATAGACCCAAAAGAGACACTTATATTAAATTTATTTATGTCTATGTATACAATTTATAAAATTACCAAAAAATAATAATGGGAATTTAATAATGCTTACTAGGATTATCAGCTGCGCCGCTCATTATTCACGTCTAGATAATGACACTGCTAACTTACGAAAATTTTGACAAACGAGACAGTTGGTATCTGAAATTCGACATTGATAGGTAACCCTTAATATTCCTTTCAGAAAGCTCTACGTCATCTACAGGAGGGAGCAGAGAGACGTCGTGGATAATCCTCAAGCCAAGGAGATGTATGCCCACGATAACGCTGTTACTGCCCTGTAACTAACGCCTAGACCGAATCTGCGACGTATCTTATCTGATCTTATTTTATCTTAACGGGGTCCTGTCAGAAACTGGTTGACCCTGTGGGATCTTTTGTGCAATTACCCGTTCTTGAGGCGTATGATATAAAAGAACTGATTATGTATAATTTTTTGAAATATTTACTATATATAGGTATATTTTTTTAATTATTTATCTATCACTTACGTCATTTGTAAATGCGAAATATTTTAACTATTCCGATACATATCTGAACGTTTGGTCCTCAGTTCTTTTAGCGGAAGAATTTGGGACTTTTAGCGGAAGCGGACAGATAATCTCTTATGCCCTTACTTATAAACGTAGAATAACAGTGGGGTAGCTTAACTAATTTAACTATGCTTTCGCCTTATTTGTCAAAGTCAAATGTCACAACGACAGATAAGGACATAGCAATGGTCTACCCCACAGTTATTCCATGATAACAAGTAAGGGCACTAAGGTTTTATATAGGCTTTTTGTCAGAGTGTAAAATGAATAAAATAAAATTTCTTAAAATGTTCAATTTAAGTAAACCTAATTATATTAGGGTATTCCTAGGTATATCGTTGGTGTAATAGTTTCAAAATAGTTAATTATATGCCATAGAATAGTATGCATGTAGTGTACCGTGGCTTTCATAATAAACGAATTTATCAACTGAGAGTAGCTTTTAATATAAGTGAGCCTGCGGGCCTAGTTTGGTCTCGTTTATCGCGTGACAAAATGTGGATAAAGCATCCGTCACTCTCATACTTACGTTTACGTTTACGTCGTCGTGTGTCACGCGATAAACGCCGCCATAAGGTTTCCTCTAGCGAGATGAGAGATGTATGAGGATATAGTCACCATTGCCCTCTCCCCGCAGACAAATGGTGACTATATGATATTTATCGTACCTCACTCCCGCACCTCATGTCTACCCCGGATCTCAAAAAAGTTGGACGCCTATATTATTATGTACCTAGTTGCATTTGGTACCTACTGACTTGTCGTGATATTGAGAAAAGGTAACACTTACTGACTTTAAATAGACAAAACAACTAATATGCCAATGAAAATAGTCTACGAAAAAACGTAAACTTGCTTATTACTTACCTTATATACGGTACGTTAAAGATAATTATGGGCATTTTAGTACCTTGGCATAATAAATTTAAAACTAAACTTAGTAAGTATTTATGTAGTATCTTTCAATGAGGTAGAGGTAGGAACTGTTAGAGACTATTACACAAATAATAAGGAGGTTGATTAGAGCTTTATCTTTTAATTTATATTCTGAATAACTATTTAATGGCTTACCTACTTATACTTTGGTATACTTTGACCAGTAAGTAATTTAACTTGAATTAACTTAATATTAAATTTTTAATTCCCTTTTAACATTTTATATTTTATCAATAAATGAGTATGAGTATGAATATGTAGAAACAGAATGTCAAATTTAAATTAAAGGTTAAAGTTTACTAATTTGATTTGTTCCTGATTCGTCATATTCCAAATTGGTCATCTTCCAAACTCGACAATTTCCTAACTAGTCATATTCCTAACTCGTCATATTCAAGATTCGTTATTTTCCGAACTTGTCATACCATGTACATTTGCTTGCACAAATTTATTTTAGAAATCCTCTGTGGTAAGCATTATTTCCTTTATTTGCCAATTCTTTTGGACTCCGCCTCAAATAAATAAGTCCTAAGTAATACTTATTATTCCTGTAAGCACGTGTTCGTAATTTAATTTGACTGTACAATGACGAGTTTGGAAGATGACGAATCTGGAATATGACCAGTTGGGGAATTGTCGAGTTTGGGAGATGACCAATTTGGAATATGACGAATGAGGAACAAATCACATTTTTTTTCTGTTTACTTTGCTTATTATTTCTAAAATTAAATGGCCACCATGTCCAAAAGGTCAGATTTCCTTGTTAACCCCGGTATGCCCTAAAAAATTGATAGGTATATGTATTTACATTGTTTAAAACAGAAATACACCAAGAAGATTATAAAGACATGTATAGAAACGTTAGCTGTGTACGTAAATGTCGATGAACTCAGTGCACAGACAGTGTATTGGCAATAAGTATTGTCTACATGTAAAAATAAGTATATTACTCGAACAAATGAACATTCAAACAAGTAGACACAATGACGGACGCATCCACGTACGCGACCATCTGTCAATATCAATCAATACGTGAGACAGTTTTAAAATAAATTAGTTCCATTTTGAACTATCTCGGTTCTTGCATTCGCTTGTAAAATGTATGTTTAATATAGGTAGTTAGAACAGAGGTCGATTCGATCCGCAACGTCTTCAATGGATATGTTAATAAGTTTAAACATGTATTTTTGCAATATCCATATTTTTCAATGCTTTGCCTGTATGTTTTTACGAGGCGCTAGTGTAATGATAAGGTAAAATACTTATCAATGGAAACAGTAGAAATGAGTCTGCCAAGTTTACTTATAACAATAACTCCTGGTTGGTTTATATACAAATAGCAATACAATGTTGTGTGAAAATCAGCGTCGTGGCTTGCCTTGACATAGAGTACTGAGTGGGTCCCTTATCGACGCAACATGCAACACAGATGAAATATGTTATTGTCTTAATTCGTTGTTGTTGTGTCAGTAAATTTATTTTCTTTCTTTTTTATTAAAGTAACAAACATTTTAAGTTTAATTAACAAAGAAGATTTAAGTTCTCGTCACGAAGATTGGCAATTATATTTTATCATCACATATTTGTAAAAAATAAAAGATACCCGTCCCGGAGCGATTAAAACTTGGTGTCATTTTGAAGATGTACATAAATAATATTTAACTTTGGAGAGTCACTAAGGTCTCTAATTTCATTCGAGTGTTAAACATAATAGGTAACTGTCTTGTCTCATATCACATGTCTATACTTATGTTGATACATCAAGAAACCTGACCTATCATTAATGCGAGAACACACGCAGTCGTCAATATACTCGTAGATTTAAAACAATATTTTTTCTTACTTACCTTTCTGAAATGGGTCTGGGCTGGACATGTCTGCCGTATGCATCCACACCGATGGAGGAAGATCACGATTCACTGGATCTTAAGTAACGGCAGCCGGAGTAGAAGCTGACCCAAAAGAAGATAGCGGAACGATTGGGATAAATTCAATCCAGGCTGACAAGGAATAGCCAGATCAAAATGACTGGAGAAATGAGGTGGAAGCGTTTGCTCAGAAGTGGGACATTAAATAGGCTATATAGAGATAGAAACTTGCCAGGGAACAAAACCTTTGTTTCCATCTTATATTAAGTATCTAATGTTTTTCTGCCAGAACTCTACCTTATATGTACGAGTTTAAATCAGTATTTTCATAATACATTACAAAACAAATCAATTTGCATTAAGACCGAGAGCGAGGAGGCGAGTCACTACTCAGGTGTCGATTTTAGAGTATTGCCGGCACTTCTTAGCGATAGTCTGGATAGGCCTTGAAGTTGTTAGCTTACCTTAAACCTCTCTGTCTTCTGGGAGTTGAAACCGATTCTCAGGAAGAAAAACAGAACCAGAAAGAAACAAATCCTACTAAACCTATCCGACTAATGTGTGTTAGTTTCTTACTCCCTGTAATGTCACACTGCAAAAACTGGACGAATTTGGATGACATATAGATTGAAGTTAACATTTCATCCTGGAAAACTTAAAAGTTCCCGAGGGAATAACGATAGTCGTAATCTGCGCGCTAATACTAAAACTAAAACTAAACTAATTATATTTAACTAATATGGGCCAAATCACTGTCGCTGCTGATGTTGTCAGGCTGGCAGCATTGCTTCTTTGAACAACGAGGCCAAGCCCTCTCGTCCACGGAAACATTACTGAGGTGTGGGGAAATCTCCTCTAAGAGCCCCTCGCACCCGGCTCCCAGAGGCCCAGAGTATCGAGTCCCAACAGCACAAACATGTGGATCTCGCCAGAAATATAATTAAATGAATCTTATCCTACTTCTTACTATTGTTATAAATGAAAAAGTTTGGATGTTGGGATATTTGTTACTCAATCACGCTTCAACCACTGAACGGATCGAGATGAAACTTGGCACACGTATAAGTTAGGTCCTGGAGTAAGAAATAGAATAGTCTTTATCCCGAACATTTGGACCGAGGTAGCATGCGTTTGCCTTTTACATGCCATTTTTTTACAGATATTCCGTAATCGCAAGTGAAATCCTTAGGTGAACTCTAATCAGTAAACCGCGCGAACAGGGTTCGGTGACCATTGTTTCGAAGGTTGACAACCTTCGAACGTCATAATGTTTACAGATCTCGTTATTGGAACAAAGTAAACGTACAACACATGTTATTATTTTTAATTATTTTTTAATGGATTTACATTAGCTACGAGACAAATCTTCTAAACTATGACATTGAATTTTTTTAAACCCCCCATGTACTTTACACAAAATTGGTACGTATTGTTATGTAGAATGTGTGTATGTATCTGTCTGAGCCATTGTATTTCCGGAACGGAAGAATTGATTTTGGTATAGTTATTGTAATAGCAAGTTAGTTTTACTGGGATTGTTCTTCGCTAGATTTAACGAAAATCGGTTCGGCCGGAGATATTAGCCTTGAGAGTAGTTAAGTTATTTATTTACGATCTCCACAAGTTCTGCTAGTATATTTATTAACTCCGAATGGGTTAAATCTGTGCCTCCTGTGACAAGTGATACAACTCGAAAAACACGATTTTACAGGAGAGCGAAAACAAGTTTAAAAAAAATACTGCTCTTAAATGAATATATTTTTTTCAACATTGCTATTGATTTTTATATCATATAATATCACTTTATTAACTGGTTTTACAAAAATATTGATACTAGTTATAGTTTTTGAGATATTCGAAGAAACGTACTTTATGTATCATTTTACATTTCAGATTGAGCTCCATTTAACTCGTGTAAGATGATACAACTCGAATTGTATTATTTAACACATAAAAGTGTAATCAAGGAGCTCTGGTCATGATTGATACAACTTGTTTTAAAAGCTATTTTTTTGTATTATTTCTAGAGTTAGAGGTTTAGCTTATATATAAGTTGTAGGGAATTGAATAAGTAATCTTTCTTAAGACGAACGGACATAATAATACGGATATTTAGTGAGTTGTATCACTTTTCACAAAAAAAAATGTAAAATAAACCGTGAGTAACGTTATATATCGAGTTATTCCTAGGTCTGATTACGAAAAAACTTGTGTCAAATAATACAAGTATTTAAAACAAACGATTGCAATCATGATAACTTTATTTTTTTATATACTATGGAATAAAGGAACTAAACATGAAATTGACGGGTAAATAGAACAACGGTCTTTGTGATTTAAGGACGAAATCGTTTTTATTGTATTTTTTATTTCCGAAAGCCGAAAGACGTCCACTGCTGGACATAGGCCTCCCCCAAGGCTCTCCACTCAGACCGGTCTTGTGCTTTTCGCATCCACCGCATTCCCACGATCCTTAAAACGTCGTCACTCCATCTTATTGGAAGCGTACCTACAGCTCGTCTTCCGGTCCGCGGACGCCACTCAAGAACCTTCTGACCCCATCGGCCAGCAGTCCTGTGAGCAATGTGCCCCGTTCGGGCTATATCGGTAACCTTAGTTCTACCTGCGGATATCATCATTCCTGATTCTATCACGCAGATAAACCCCGAGCATAGCCCTCTCCTTAGTCTTCTGAGTGACTTTGAGCTTTCTAATGAGGGCCATTGTTAGCGCCCACGTCTCAGATCCGTAAGTCATCACTGGCAACACACACTGGTTAAAGACTTTTGACTTCAAACACTGCTGTAATTTGGACGAAAAGGTGCTGCGAAGCTTCCCAAACGCTGCCCAGCCGAGTCGGATACGACGAGTGACCTCTTTCTCAAAGTTAGACCTACCTAGCTGGACCCTTTGTCCCAGGTAAATATTGTCATCAACAACTTCAAGCGCTGAGCCTCCGACTATCACGGGAAGAAGTGTGGTGGTTCTCTTCTTCAAGAAAGGTGATAAAACCTTGCTGAAGAATTATAGACCCATCTCACTTCTGAGCCATGTTTACAAATTGTTTCCGAGGTTTATCACAAATCGTCTCGCACGCAGGTTTGACGATTTCCAGCCTCCCGAACAAGCCGGTTTCCGAAAAGGTTATAGTACCGTAGAACACATACATGCGCTGCGGCAGGTTATACAGAAGACCGAAGAGTATAACCTCCTCCTTTGCCTTGCATTTCTGGACTACGAGAAAGCCTTCGATTCGATCGAGACCTGGGCTGTGCTGCAGTCTCTCCAGCGGTGCCAAGTTGACTAACGATATATCAAAGTGTTCAAGTGTCTGTACGAAAACGCCACTATGTCCGTAACGTCCGACTACAGGACCAGAGCACGAAGCCTATTCCTCTGCAGCGGGGAGTCAGACAAGGAGATCTTGTGATCTCTCCGAAGCTGTTCACCGCTGCATTGGAGGACGCTTTTAAGGTTCTGGACTGGAGACTCAAAAAGGATAAAGACATGTAGAGGCTTCCCGCAAGAGGGTTGCCTGTCACCACTCATGGTGTCTCCTACTAGATTCGCTCATTAAAGAAACCAAAAGGAGAGGTATACACAAGCAAGCTTACTCATATGACGGGGTACTGCTAGTTTGGGTAATACCCTAAAGGCCGAACCCTATATTCAAAACGAGGACAGATAGACTATTTGCATATTTTGGATTAAAAATAGACACATTTTGTATAAGCAAATATCAAGCCTTATCTAACTTCCCCTCGCACTTTATACCTCAGCACCCGACCAGAGACAAACCATTTTATTCTGAACCTTTACAAAACTCTGTCACAACAAAGTAATATTATTAGACCTTACTAAATATTAATACATTTAATATTACACTTTATTATGACACGTTTCTTTCTATAGAAAGTATCAATAGATTTGTTTGGATAGTAATTGTATCACTATGCATCAAACTTTACAGGTTCTAAATGTTCGTAATATTCTTACATTTTTGATACAACTGACTTGTGCCATATGACATAATTTCAAAAATTAGGAAATATTTGGTGACATTTGATATAAATTGAGTTGTATCACTTAACACAAACCAAAAAAAGCAAATATAGGTTTAATTTTTGGTCTAACTCAATTTGTAACTTTCGAAATACGCAAAACTCTGGTGATAAATGATACAACTCAAGTTATATCAAAAAACACGACTTTTTAAAGGTAAATTAAAATCGTGATTAATAATACAATTTTAGATATATCACCAGGCACGAAGTTTTTTTTTATTTTTTGTTTTTTGGAGTGTTTTAACTAGAGAAATAGCATTACTCACTCAAAATTGGAAAAAAAATGGTTAATTGTATCATTTTACACGAAAGTATCTTGGGAACTAGAAGGCCTAGGAACACGGGAGTTGGAGCAAAAGATGCGTAATTTTTTTTCAAGTTGATTCATGAAAAAAACCGCAAATTGCTACAACTCGAGTTGTATCACTTGTCACAGGAGGCACAGAAATGTTTATGTTGGTATAGCATATTTTCATTTCTATACAGGGTGTCCGGTAAATAGTGGACTTCCTTACAGGGCTGGATAGCTCAGCTCAGGACTGGCCAAAATATGATAAATCATGTTTAGTAAAAGTCGCACCAAAAACGAGATATCTCAACTTTTCAAAATTTTGGAAATGCGGTACCCTGGTTCACCATTTTCGATGCCGCGGCCACATTTATTAGTATTTTTCAGTGTCGTTTACTGTGAGAGATTGCTGATTAAATTTTCTATAAGACCTTATTAACGGAATTAAAAAAAATTTAGCAGTTTTTTTAATTTTTCAAATCAAATTTAAAGTTTAGGAATCTGAGTTTAACTTGCGGCAAGTTTAACATCGCACGGTGTAAAAAAAATGTACCAAGACTTGTAGTGCTGCTTTCCTAAAAATTGGCCTGGTTAATGGAAATTTTAAAATGATTTAACAATCGAGTTTATTGATTACACCAGCGAAGTTATTATTAAGTTTGGCCAACAAAGACTGAATTCTATCAAACAATCGAAATTAAAAAGCGACTTTTGTTTCCGTTTAAAATCATGTCGACTGATTTGAAATGTTTTAATAGACAATTTACGTGAATGTTAAATGCAACAGAAACTAATTTCTGCCATAATGATTGTAATCCTAAATTCCATTTCCACAGTCGTTAGTTCTATGTTGATGATGTGACATTTTTTATCGACTTAATAGTCGTAGTATTACCTTTTATCGTAGAGTTGTAGCATTTCACACTCAGGTGAACTATCTTTTAAAACATTTAAAATCAGTTAACTTAATTTTAAACGGAAGTAAAAGTCGTTTACTAAAGTCACTAGTTTGATAAAATTCAGTGTTTGTTGGACAAACTTAATAATAACTTCGCTGTTGTAATCAATAAACTCAATTGTTATATCATTTTAAAATCCCCATTAACCAGGCCAATTTTTAGGAAAGCAGCACTACAAGTCTTGGCACATTTTTTTTACACCGTGCGATATTAAACTTGCCGCAGGTTAAACTCAGATTCCTAAACTTTAAATTTGATTTGAAAAATTAAATAAACTGCTATTTTTTTATTAATTCCGTTAATAAGGTCTTATAGCAAATTTAATCAGCAATCTCTCACAGTAAATGAAACTGAAAAATACTAATAAATGTGGCCACGGCATTGAAAATGGTGAACCAGGGTACCACATTTCCAAAATTTTGAAAAGTTGAGATATCTCGTTTTTGGTGCGACTTTTACTAAACATGATTTATCATATTTTGGCCAGTCCTGAGCTGAGCTATCCAGCCCTGTAAGGAAGTCCACTATTTACCGGACACCCTGTATAAACAGGGAAGTAGGTAGGTACTTAATATGTATTTATAAATATGATTTTATGTAACTTATTGCGACCCAACTGTGGTTAGTGAAAAAATATATACGGCAGACAGTGTTAGGCATTCTTTAAAATTATAACCCTGTGTCATTGAATCAAAGAGTTTGTTAATTTTAAATTTTAAGTAATATATAATTATTGTCTTTTTATTGCTGTTACGTATGTATATAATTTTTAAGGTGTTATGTGTGTAATTGTTAGTCCGCAAGGTGTAGATATGGGCCTCACTGTCTAAAATAAAGAATTGATATTCTCTCGTCGTTTTTGCTTTTACGTACAACACCGCAACAATCAATAAATATCTACAACAGCTTTGAATCATTGATCGTACGCATTTATTGGTACTTTATTCAGTATTTATTTATGCATTCATTGATTGTGTCAATCATAACGTTAAGTGTCTACTTAGTGAGTGCGTCATTCTGAAAATAACTGCAGTAAGTAAGTATCTACTTATTTATTCTTGAAGAAAGAGCATGCATTTCTTTTATTTCTATTGTAATTAATGTATTGACGTCATATTTTTAATCATAAAAACGGCATTTCTCTTAATGTTCTCTATCGGTAGGTATGTAATGAACGCAATCCGAAAACCATCACTGTAAAAAACTGTGGCAAAAGTGAACACGAATCTTGATTTAAATATCTCTTAATAAGAGGTTTCAAATCGTATACAGAATATAATAGAACTGTACCCTTTTTCACTTTAACCTCGCAAGTCTTCTAGTGAAGAACATGGATGCTCTTTGTTAGTTACGGTCACTATTCAAAGTTTCTTAAATGTACAACCAAACAACATCAGTTGTGGCTGAAAGGACTTTATTTAAAGTCACTTAGTTGCGAGTAAAAAGAGCAACCTACCTAGAAAACTATCAACAACTTACTATGCACAAAAGTGATGATAAATGCGATCACATTATCTCAAAAAACTTTGTTTAAACTTACTGACAAACGAATTTGCTGCCTTACCTATTTACTAAAGACTTGAGATAATAAGCGTTCATACAGATAACAACGTGCGAGCAGTTTGGACAACTGTAACACTCTAATTTTGTATTTAATTAACAATACTCGCGCTCACGCTTACTAGCAGATAACCGAGGAAAAATTATGGCGGATGAGTAAGGCACCGTGCTCGAATAAATAAGCAGTGTCGTTGGGGAGACCTCTGTTATCGACGCCGAGATGCGGAGAGCACCCGCGCCGCACTTTCGTAACTCGGCTCGTTTCACAACACGACATTTACAACACAGGTTTTCGAAAACCCAAAAGTCCACGGATTAATTTCCAGTGTCCAGTTGAGCAAAGTGCAGTGCGTGGACCACATATTAAACGACGGCTCTTTCACTTTTTCTGACTCCTATTTCGGATGTCATGCGGTAACATGAGCGGACAAAGTTGTTCTGAACTGTCTAGCTCGAAGACGCGGCTCACGAGCGATTTGAAAAAGAAATCATGGAAAGAAATATCCAAGGGAGCTCTGAAGGACATCAAGAATTTATGCCGAGAAATTACTGTGGAACCTTGTTTGTTTATTTACATGCTATGCACGGCTCTGTCCTCCTTCGCCGTACAGAATATGCACTTGGAAAAATCTTGCCTTGTCAACCTGAATTATAGCGCTGAAATATGCGAAAGGATCCGACAACGGAACGTCACGGGACTCGAAGAAGAAGTGAAACAAATAGAAACATTAGTTGCGAAGGTGGTTGCTTGGAAGTTCCCGCTTCAGACGGCTATTCCCGCTGTGTTGGTACTTTTTGTCGGTGCTTGGAGTGACAAGAATAAGAAACGAAAAATATGCATTTTGTTTCCTATGATAGGGGAAGTTGTTGCGAATACCGGATTACTTTTTGCCACATATTTTTATTACGAAGTTTCTTTGTCAGCGACGGTGCTTATCGAAGCGCTTCCCGCTGCGTTTACCGGCAGCTATATTATCATTTTTATGGGGATGTACAGTTTCATGGCGGACAGGACATCTGTGGAGAACAGGACTTTCCGTTTGGGAATTGTAACGATCTGCGTAAGCCTGGGGACTCCGATGGGAACAGTGTTAAGTGGAGTGCTTCTACGAGTGTTGGGTTACTACGGTATTTTTTCGTTGCTTCTCGTTTTGCATAGTGGCTCTTTCTTATACGGCCTACTCAAACTCAAGGATGTTGTAAAAGTCGAGAATAATCCTAGTGAAGAAAGTACAACTGATAATAGATTTAAAAGAACTGTGTGTGACATTTTTAGTCTTGTTGTAAATACCTTAATGGTAGTTGTTAAACCGAGAGCATTTAGTGGTCAGGTGGAAATTTTCTTGATACTTGGACTGTATATCATGATGGTTGGCCCATTATATGGTGAGTAATATGATCAATATAATATCTAAAAGGTAAGTAAAAAACTACTGGTAATATTTAAGTTGATTGATTAGCGTAATCTGTTTAAATATTTGAACATGGATTCGAGCATTCATAAAATTAACGTCTAAATAAAGTAAGGTACGTTGAATTCCAAATGAGGTAATTTATCAGTTAGTTTTTCTATCATTAGACATTGCTAAGGTACTGTGGTAGCCGATGCTCTTACGTCAAAGGAAACAACCGTGAGGAAACCTGCGCATGGAGGTAACTGAATGTGTAAGAATCTAGCTCTTCTATACTTTTTGTTAATTAAAATCGTTACGATTATTTTGCACCACTTTTTGCAATATACAATGTCGAAATAAAGCCTTCTTTCTATATAGAGGGTTAGTTAATAATTACTTGAATTTTTGGACAAAGATATTTTTTTCAATTTTTATTATTCCGAAATAAGATTCCAAAATAACACTTTTATAATAAGTGTACTTCAAAATTTGATGGAATTACTTTTATTCACTTTAAATCCTCCGAACAACAGTAAACACGTTCCTATTACCTACATCCATTACCTACCACTGATCTAAATCAAAGTCCAATATACTTTACTTAGCATTGCAATGAAAATATTTCCAGTTTTTTATACTAAAAAAAATACATAGACCGACACAGTATTGCTTAATATTACTTGAACTTGGTGTTAATGAACTCTACCAAATTTAATTTAAAGAATCTAAACCGGCTTGTAAGGCAGAAACGATAAATTTGTAAAATACATGATGCCTATTAAAGAAGACTCTAGTTTTATAACATCACACTAGAACAAGATTATAAAATATGCATCGGAATATCCAAAAATAGTCGCAGTTTTCTATTGGCAATAATCACTAGTAGGTAGGCTAGTAAAAGAACTTATCACTTCCACGATAACCAACGTTTAGTCGTGACCACTGATACCTATCACAATTTAAGTATTATATGAAAATGGCATTTTTAGTGGTCCTTCGAACCGGCTGTTACAATTGATTGCTAAAAATAAGTGTTCGCAGTCTACTTAAAAAAAAAGCACATTACGGTAATTTGGAAAAAAATACAAATATTATGAATTGAACTCGTTTAGGGTACAGGGTAAAACAATATTGTTTTTGACGTGGTACCGTATCATCAATATTACGACAGCTCTTACTTTCTCGATAGTAATGGCGGCCGAATGAAATGCAATAATACCATTACACGTCAAAAGCAATAAACCATGTAGAATAGAGCCCCAGTACGAATACTGTAGAGGTAAGAAAAGGTACACCCCAAAGTCTCAAAAATATTTACACAGACCTTATTACTATGGCGATGAAGTCTATGTGTTTATATTTTTCACCTGGCAGATATTTATTTTTAAACTTGACTGTAGCTGCTTTGTATAGCAGATGAATTTACAGTTTTTGCCAACATTGTTGTAGTTTAACTATCGTACTTAAAACATCGACTTAAAAACTTGAACTAATTGCACACTAAACCGATAACACAGCTAAATTATCCTCCTTATTGACAGCAAGAATTCACTTTTACGTCTCAATGAATACTAGAAGGTTCTTTTAACCACTCTTGCGCACATGTTCAATCTAGGTGACTCGGCCCCGCATGGTTGCGAGCAAGGTCTTTTGCAATAAATGCCAACGTCCAACACGTAATGCTACAGGTGCGCAGGATCATCAACACGTTTTCAATTTACTTGTGAGCAAACATATTTACTTTAATCAACATTTCAATTTTATATGGCCATTTATTTTTTACGTCAATTAGGAGATTTTTGAGTTTTATATTAAAGTTTAATAATTATTAAAGGCTGCCACAGATAGGTATACCCCTGTAGGTACAGGCACTATGAACCTCTTTTAGTTTTAATTCTAACTATGATTTCAATTGAATGGCTTTCACTCCTGCTAAGGTGTATTTTGCCAATGTAGAGTTATTTATGGACACTCCCATGGACTTATTAATAAATTGATTGTTAAAAGAGTATTTTCTCTCCAAAGCACATGGGATTAGCTCCACGCGCTTCTGTCGAGTCCATTATTAGTCCAATATTTTAGTTAAAGTATGCATTGTCACTTTCTGTCTGATGGAACTGTTTAAGCACAAAGCATATTAATGTTAAACACACTAGGTATTGTACTTTTTTGAATAAGAGGGTAACAGCTCACTTTTAATCCCAAGTTTGTAAAGCCGCCTGACAGTCCAAAATGTATATGAAACCTTAAGGGAAATTGATCTACTCTCCTTAGCCAAATCTCAAATTCAATAACCAAAGCACTTTTGATTCTACTCTATTAGTAATAAGGTTGATATTGCTATAGCGGTTCTATACAGAAGGCAGATAGTCTATTCTGTTGTAGGACCTTGAGCAGGGTCCGTCCGCCCCGTTACCACCATCTTATCCATTAACCCACCGCCAAGCAGCAGTGTTCGCATTGCTGCGTTCCAGTGTGGGGATAAGACAACCGGTGAAACTACTAGCACAGAGGCATTCCATCTCGGTCCTCAGGGTCGGCAAAGCAATTGAAGTCTTAGGATTTCAGTTTTGAGATTGTAGTCTTGAGATGTCTATGGGTCTCAGATCCCACTTTCCATCAGGAGGCCTTAATGCTCGAGTGCCTTCTCATTGCAATACAAAAAAACAAGGGACAAGTAAAATTAGATTTCTGTCCCACCCGTAAATAATCCATAATTTATAATACCTACATAAAAACCTTCCCCATGAATCACTCATGATATGATAAACCGAATTAAAATCCGTTACGTAAGTAGTTTGAAAGATCTAAGCGTACCATATGTATACAGGGTGACAGGAAATTCGACATGGCAAAGTTTTGCAAATAAAAGGATTTGAAGTTAGAAGTTCTAGCAATTATTTTCCAAATTTTGTGACATTTTAAAACATAGTGAAAAAAAAGTAAGACATTTCGCGTACAAATTACAGGAATAATTTGCTTAATTCATAAGCTTTCTAAAAAGGTACAATTTATGACATTTTAATACAAAAAAAATACAATTAATAATAATAATAGCAGAACAGCTAGAAGACTTTACTTAGCGTACTTGACTCTAATGGGTTTGTTTGTGTCGTTTTAGATTCTCCGAGGGCTTACTTTGTCTTCTGTTTCTTATCTTAAGTTATCTTCTTAATGTAGAAGGCACAGCAGATTGCCTTTGGTGACACAAACAAAGGGTCATTAGTTTAAGTCTTAAGTGATACTTTGATAAGTGATTAAGCAAAGTTAGGAGGAAAAAACATTCAATATCAAATAAACTTAAATCTTAGAAACTAAAATCAATTACATCACAATTTTTGCTCGAACTGTTTGCCCTGGTTTCGAATGCAAGCACGAAGCATTTTTCGTACTTCGGTGATTATTACTCGCCTCGAAAGCTCATCTTTCATTGTCTGTGCCGCCTCTACAATTTTTTGTCTTAACTCTTCTACGTTACGTATCGGTTTATCGTAGACCAACGCCTTCATGTGACCCCAGATGTAGAAGTCACATGGAGTTAAATCCGGGCTTCTGGCTGGCCAAGGGGTTGGGATGCCTCGACCAATCCATCTTCTTGGGTACTTCTGATCAATCCACTGTCGTATGCCCCGGTAATAGTGAGCGGGGCAGCCATCGTGTTGGTAAATCATGTTCCTTCTTGTCGCAAGCGGCACATCTTCAAGTAGCGTCGGTAGCTCATCCCTCAAAAAAAAATCATATGCGATGCCGGTCAATCGTGCTGGCAAAAAGAAAAAACGTTCAAATAAAATCTTTGCTGGTGAGCTCCTTCTTTTGTTTTTTTTGGGTTCTGACCTTTGGGAGCCCAAAAGTGCAGATTGTGGTGGTTTGTTCTCTAATAATATGTCCACAAAATTCTCTTCAGGTACTCGGGATCTTCGATATCTGCATTAATTAAGAATATGCAAATATCTATCCTTCTCGCTGGGTCTCCCTCTTCAATAGCGTGTACTGGAGTGTAATGATACGGGTACTGCCGAGCTGAGTGCAGTGTAAACCACACCTTCCAGTGCGACATACCGAGCTGGTTAGCCACATTTCTCGTCGAAGTAGTGCCGTCTGCCTGGAAACACTGAAGGATTTCTTCTTCTTCAGCAGGATCATTTCGAGGTCTTCCAGCGTCAGCTTGGCGGCGTTGAACTGATCCTCTTTACCGAATAAGACGGTACGATGAACCAAACACACTTACGTGAGGTAAACGGCGGTTAGGGTAACGACGTTGGTATTCTCTTCTAGCTGCAGCGGCGCTCCATCGCAGAGTCCGTAACAATAAACGATATCTGCGTATTCTTCGAATTGGTAAGCAGCCATTTGAGAAAGAAGCTTAATTATCAATATCGTCCGAATTGAAAAGAAAGTTGAAACTAACTGATTACGTAGGTCACTCAAAAACTTTGAGGTGCTCGAAATTTGAAAATGGAACGCACTTTATGTTTTTAAAAAGCAAAATTATTTAAAAATAGAACGTCGTAAGACATTAGCTGAATTTAAAAAAGAGAACGATTTGAGATGCTCTAAATTTAAAAATGGAAAGAAATTTTATTTAAAGATAGGACACTACCCCATAGCTGAATTTAAAAAAGAGAACTGTGTTCTAATAGTACATTGTGCATCAAGGGTAGTATGAAGGGAATTACTAAAGAGAGTGTTAGAAGCCCGACGCCGAAGGCGGAGGGCTTTTAATGACTCGAGTTAGTAATCCCCTTACTACCTGTGATACACACAATGGTTTTCATCACATTTGCGAGGAAAAAAAACAAAGATAAAACACTTTAACTCTGCAAAATACAAAGAAATAACTTTTGACGAACGGGAACGTAAATGGAAACGATATTTTTTTACTGACCTCTACCACAGATAATAACTGCGTTTAGTTTCGACCTGGATTCGAGCCAGATTTAGCCAATTTGATAAAAATATATAATTACTAAAATTAATGATAAATGTTGATATAAACTTGAAATAGGTATAAAAATAATGAAGTTTAATGAAGCGTAAAGGTTTTGTGTAATGTAAGTTAGTCTATAGCTAATTTTTAAAGATGAAATTAGAAACCGATTAAATTTTTGGCTGAAAATTAAACCTCCTTAGTCAGAAATGATGTACGAAAGAGTTGCAAATTTTAAAAAGAAAGTCATTACTCCCTAGGGAGTAATGACAAACTCGCCATTATTCCCGCGGGAACAATTTAGGCCATTGTCCTTCTGTATACAGGCATGGAATAACACCATATACGAGCAGGTGTGATGAAAATTAATTTTACTATAACGCTTCCCGTGTTTTTTGGTTGAAACGATGGAGCTTATAACCGCAAACATTTCTGCTATTACTGTTAATTGTAAAATTTAAAAAAATAATAATATTGAAATGTCATAAATTGTACCTTTTTAGAAAGCTTTGAATTAAGCAAATTATTCCTGTAATTTGTACGCGAAGTGTCGTACTTTTTTTTTAAATTATGCTTTAAAATGTTATAAAATTTGGAAAATAATTACTTGAGCTTCTAACTTCAAATCCTTTTATTTGCAAAATTTGCAATTTTTTTGGCATTTGTTTTTATATTTCGTAATCAGTGGTTCATTGGCTATTCGACAAATGCTTTTTTTTATTTCTAAATGACGAAGTTTTTACAAAATTACTAGTTTAAGGTCGAAAGGCGGGTATTTTAAAAAAAATCTAAAAACGTGAATAATTCGAAAACCAATGAGTTTTGACCCCTGGTTGGCTATACTTAAATCATTACTAAATGAGCTGTAGAATAACCCCTTTCAAGGAATACGGCGAATTTCCTGTCACCCTATATACAGACGGTGAGAAATGAGTTTGTTTTATACTATGTAAACATTCAGTTTTAATTCATTGATATTTCATACTTTATCTTTAACTTTACGTTAATATTTAAAAACGCTTATTATTTTATTACCCATGCCATGTGTGTGATATTTGTGTGTGACTTGGATCCACTTCGACCATTTTTGATAATTTATGTGCCTTTACCGAAATGCTTAGTTTCAACTACGAGTACCACAGAATTAAGTCGCTTAAGAGAAATGAAGGTATGAAAAAAATACCGCCGTATACCTACTTAAATTATGAATCCAAGATATTATGCAAAGTTCTGATTTCTATGGTATTAAGAGAAGCTTGCTTACAAGTTATTCTTTTATGCAAAATTAATACAATCAATGCGAAATATCTCGCAAAATAAAGTCACATTAAAAAGACCAAGGGTTCCGTACCGCCTGACTTAGATTTGGTCAGTTATTATTATTTGTTATTTTTCTGTAGGGTTGACACTACTTGTGACCGTTAAATATGAATATTAATCTATTACCGTGTTTACGAAAAAACATAAGTAAAAAAACGTTGTAAACCCCTTAAATCTCTTAACCTCTTAGGAACCCTCTTACATTTTTCATAATTTCGCTGTTATCCTACTACAAATATTATAAATGCGTTTTTTTTGTGTGTGTTTGTTACTCCTTCACGCTGCAACGGCTGAACGAATTTGGATGCAATTTGAAATGAAGATAGCATATACACTGGATTAACACATAGGCTTTTTTATTTATTATCCCAAAAAATAATAATAATCGAAATTTACGCGGACGAAGTCGCGGGCAGAAGTTAGTATCACATATTCTGTAAAATAAATCTATATACCCAGCTCTTTGAAAGTATTTATATAAAGCACACAGACAACGTAGCCTTAGGGTCGCATTTGGTTTTTTTTTGTGCGGAACCCCAAAACCGGTATGTAAATTAAACTGTAGACCTCAAAAATGAAGCTGAAGATTGAAACCAATACACACCGTAACACGGCCCACGCGATGGAGAATCTTCAACAGCAAAATTGATTTACATTACGTCTTTAGTGAGAAAGTGATGATGACATCATAGACCAAAACAGGATCACGATGGTTCAACGTCTAAGCCTGTCACCATCAAAGATATCAGCTTTAAAAAAAGGGAAAACGAAAGTTATCCAGAGAGATTGCCAGTGGCCTGGTGGCTAAGGGTGTCGATTCGTGATCGAAAGGTACCGATGAGTTTTACCTACTTCAATAAATGAGCTTCTAATGTTTCACTGTACTGTTTTTTACTTAAGTACATTATCCAACATACTCAAATGCTAAAGGGGTGCCTAATTGTGCAAATGATCCTTCAGGGTCCATTGTGTAATCTACCTAACTCTCTCTAACCTACAAGATAATCATGGGACACATCAAAATTCAAATCAAGTCAAGTTCGACAGATCAAGAATTCCTGATAATAATTGATAATGTACTAAAGCAAGGCACTGAATTAAAGCGGCATTGGTATATTGTACTTTAGGCAATTGTATAATTAATTGAGCGGTAACGTAACTGAATTGGGCAGTTGCGTGTAAGCAGTTAAAAAAGGTAGTTCTAAAAATAATAAGGTATCACAATGTATACCTTGTATGTTTCGGTTTGTGACGGTAAAAACGGAAACATAATTTAGTACAGTTGAATATTTTAGATATATTTAATCAAAATTTACTGATTTACAAGCTGTCCGCACTCGGCGCTGGCGCTGCCCGGTCGTAATTTCTTTTGATACGAACCTTATGATATAGTTTACGTTCTATTATTAGACCTACTGAATATAGCTACACCCAAAATTTTATAAGGATCGGCCAACCCGTTTCGGAGGAATTTTGTTATAAACTCTTAATTCACAACTGATCAGTATAACCACCCTAAAGGTGCGGATAGACTTAAATTAATACCAGGAAACCGTCATACAAATTGGACGTAGTTTCGCAAATGGGAACCAACCCACAAAGATTTGGCAATAAAATGTCAACTGTCATGTAGAGGAAGCGAAGTGTAATTATGTTTGGACCGATGCACCTGGCGTTCCATAATCTCTGCCTACCCCATTGGGAGACAGGCGTGAAGATATGTATGTATGTATGTATGTCAACTGTCATTCTGAATTCTGTGGATTGGGTCTCGTTTGCAAAATATTTGTGGGTTGGTTCCGATTTGAAAAACTACGTCCCATTGAACTAGTCCCAAACTATGCTCTAGGGTCTAGGATACTAGACAACACATACATGAAAAAACATCAAAGACTGTGCATCAAGGGTAGTATGAAGGGAATTACTGACTCGAGTTAGTAATCCCCTTACTGCCTGTGATACACACAATGGTTTTCATCACATTTGCGAGGAAAAAAAACAAAGAGAAAACACTTTAACTCTGCAAAATACAAAGAAATAACTTTTGACGAACGGGAACGTAAATGGAAACGATATTTTTTTACTGACCTCTACCACAGATAATAACTGCGTTTAGTTTCGACCTGGATTCGAGCCAGATTTAGCCAATTTGATAAAAATGTATAATTACTAAAATTAAGGATAAATGTTGATATAAACTTGAAATAGGTATAAAAATAATGAAGTTTAATGAAGCGGAAAGAAGCGGAAGCGGAAGCGGTTTTGTGTAATGTAAGTTAGTCTATCGCTAATTTTTAAAGATGAAATTAGAAACCGATTTAATTTTTGGCTGAAAATTAACCCTCCTTAGTCAGAAATGATGTACGAAAGAGTTGCAAATTTTAAAAAGAAAGTCATTACTCCCTAGGGAGTAATGACAAACTCGCCATTATTCCCGCGGGAACAATTTAGGCCATTGTCCTTCTGTATACAGGCATGGAATAACACCATATACGAGCAAGTGTGATGAAAACATAATATCTGCCCTTACGGGGGTAAAATAGCCCTGAGCGCCGAGACAAGATGCATTCGGCGTTCATTATCGATATCCAAAATGTATAGTGATGACGTAAGCTGTCAGACGATCGCGTCGGTCGCATACGTCTGTTCCATACATTTTGTCAGTTATAGATAATTGTTTACGTTAGCGTTAAGGAACTTGTCTAGCGTCACAGGATATCTTAAGCATTCACTCAAGCATTCCAATGTGCTCAAGTTTTTCAGCGCCATAATAAATAAATGTTGTAAAATTTTAGCTAATAACGTAGGTATCGAATAGTTGTGTTCCTCTTTATGTTCGCCTTTTAAAACAGTAAATTACGTGACCTATTTAACTGAGTTCCTATAGTATAAACAATGCGAAGGTAAGCGGATAAATGGCAGAAAAACTCTTTATCGTAGGTCTGCGACCGTTCATTGACGACCTTCACTTCATGACCACTCAGTGGTAAAAGATACAACATAAAATTATTACATTCCGTTATTTTAAAATATTTATAAATCGATTAAATGGTGCTGTAAGTTAATTTTTATTTTGAGGGCAAAATTATTTTGAACTAGCTACTCGTAAAGAATCCATTGACGATAATTAAGGATTTTAATAGATAAAAATAACATTGTTTGACTTGAACAAAAAGATCGAATAAAGGCTAAAGAAATAAATGAGACAAATCGACACAAAGCTTTTAGAGAATAATAACTCGTTATATTGTAGTCTTTCTTCTGTGGTTGCTTAATTCTGTCCTTTAAATCTGTTTAAGTTTGACTCGTGAGTTGGCGTGAGCGATGATGAGCACTCACTGGGATCTGAGACCCCATAGACTTTGCATTCTCAAGACTATAATCTCAAGACTGCAAACATAGGACTACAAACTCATTATTTCTAGCTCCATATCACATGTTGCTACGGCATTTACCTTATCGTGTCCTTCACCACACTGGTTGTTACAATGGTTTTTTAGAACTCTCGGCGCGCGAGTCTGGCTCGCATTTGACCGACTTTTTATTTTCATTTTAAGTGATGTCAGATAAAAGTGAAAACTCAGAGAAGCCTCTGCGTCCTACTTATTCTGGCATAATCCAGTAAGGAGAAAGCGAATTGAATTCTTTGATAGGAAGTCCTGATAAAAAATTACGCTTTTAAATAAATTATTTGGTTTTTTTTTAATTGTCTTTGATGATAAAAATATCCTGCGCACATATTTTTTCTCTCTATAACAGAATTAACAAAACTTAATGCGCTACAATTAGATTTGTGAATCATGTAGGTATGTATTTACTACATACCTAATCGTTATTGAAATATGACACTACAAACTGGACTAATTACACAAAATTTGTAACGGTGAATACGGAATATATAGAACATATCCATAAAATATACCTAACCTTTTGCATGGTACCCTTAACTCATACAAATTTACCGAGCTAAAACGGGAATTCTGTGATGGGAAAACAGGATGGGGAAAGTACTTTTTTTCCCATTGCGTCATAAATAATGTTATACGATATTCTTTTCAAAGAACTAATGATACCGAAGCCGGAGGAAAAACCGTTTTAATAAAGTAGCTTGATTTTAACGCAAGTTCTGCAAAAGACTGAGATTAAAAGGGACAAAAGCATTTTCAAAATGATGATGCTCTCAGTCACGTGTATTTCCCGCAGGTTAAAAAGTGAATCTATTTCAATGTAGATATTTCTTTCGAAAATACTAGAATGCTACAATATGCTAATAATCCGCCGTAAATTATTTAAATACTAGCTTCTGTCCGCGACTTCGTCCGCGTAGATGTCGATCATTGTTATTCCCTAGAGAACTTTTAAATTTGCAGGCATGAAAAGAAACCTATGTGTTACTCCAGGGTATCGCCATTCAAATTTTCATTTAAATCCATTCCGCTGTGGCAGCGTGAAAGAGTAGGTAACAAACTTACTTACACACGAACTTTCGCATGTATAAGTGTTGTGTGTGTTATTAAGAATTGTCAAAAGTAGTGAACATGCAAAAATAATCCTTATTACAATGATTCAAAACTCTGTTTCCAACGTGATAAAAATCTGATCTCCTCTCCGAGCCGGTCTGTGTGAGCGGATCCTAATATTAGGAGTATAATCTAGAGTCCTATCCTTTCGTGTTACACGGCAACGGTTTTGTTTTGATTCGGCACGTGAAATTCGGCTACGTGTAATGAAGTCACGTGTACCCGTGTAGATCCGTGTACACGGGTTCACATACCTTAAGTACACGCGGATGACGCGGATCCGGTCCGCCTGCGACGATGAGTGAAGATAAATAAGATGCAGTATCTCTAAAGGCGACGAATAAAAATGTATCGTGAGTTTTTAGTCGTAGCCCTTTATTCCGTTTTATTTATTTATTTTTAAGAGCATGGACTTTTAAATGTAGAGTACGGGCTATGTATCTTAGCGTGTCACGTGAATCCGGACTCAAACGCAGGTACGTACCGGCCGTGTTCGTGAAATTCGTGATCTTAGTACCGCCAGGCTTAAGAACACGTAGCTACGGGTCGGCGTGTATCACGGATATCCATATACCATACTAAATAAATAAATAATTAACATAACACTATGATTTTTAATAAAACCAAATTAGGGCATATTTAGTGCCAAAGATGCTGGCAGCATTTCCTCGCTGAATAGTAATGCTAATACTTTGAACGAGGACACTGCCAGCTCTTTCGTCACCTGTCTCATCGAGCAAGTGTTTGGGCCTCCAAAATAGCCTGTCGGTACTTTGACCCCACCCTCTCGACACCGAAAGAAACAAAATGGTATTAACTGCCGAGAAACTGATTTTGTGTTTTCTTTCTATTCTCGAGCGTCTCTATTGCTGCTTCAGCGCTTTTTACAATTTGAGGCTATAATTTGCTCTGGGATTACCTCAGAATTACCTTCATATCTACTAGAAACTATAGGTAGAGTTGTTTTAGAGAGTGGGCTATTCTTGTGTGTCTGTGGGGTTTCGTCGCTCGTCAGTGGTCGGGTTAGTGTGCGTGTCTATACGGATTACAACTATGCCTAAACCACTTTCTTAAGATAAAACTACTATATGAGATGAGGTGCTGGTCTCAAGATGTGTCACAAATGACAGTTTTGTATGACTGATGTCTCTTGTGACAGTCTTCTTAGCTGAGATCAGTTGTTTTAATCCAGCTAAGTAACGTCTCTTATTGGTTGGTTTTAAGGTGAACGAACTTGATCCGCAGACAATTTTTATTGCCATATAAAAGTGGTTTATGACGACTTTACACGAATCAAGTCAAATCCTTCAATAAATAAAGTATTTAAAGTCGAATAACTCGAGATAACGCCAATTATCACAATGAAGAAACTTTTGTGATTATAAAAAGATTTGAAGATATTGTTAGAAAGTAGATAAGAAAAAAAAAATGGAACCCTGACCCCACCACAGAACTCTGCCACAGTGATGTTATGATTCAAGTCGTAAGAACTGTCAATCAATAGTACATTATGATACAAGTGTGCTAAGTTGACCATTGTATACAAGGCGCTATTGTGTGCGCACGAGCGAAAGCGAGTGCGCCACAAGAAAGCCGCGTATATTATGGTCACAGGCACACGTGTTACATACGACGTTTTTCAACACACTTGCGAAAAAAAAACAAGACTCTTCATTTAGTCAAATTTTAATTAATTATTAAAACAGTTGGTAAAAAACTGTTTGTTGCTAAGAAAAAAAAAGGTATAACCCGACTAAATTATATCGCTTCTTCTTCGTACTTACAACTTGGTACTAGGCTACAAATGTAAATTGTTTGGGTTAATAAACTAAAGGCACTGAAAAAGCACGCATGTTTAATATCTAGGTTTATGAGCCAAAAATCGGTGGAATAAAAAGGTCGTTTTGAGCAAGTGTGTTGAAAATTGTTTTATAATGTCACTGTGACACCGTTCTATGGTGGGTCTGAGTTCCATTGGACTGATAGTAGTGATAGTACGTGCACTTGCCTCGTTCATTTTATTGCCATACGGCCTCAGTTATTATTTGTTAATTATTTATTTATTTATTAAACCAACAACAAAAAATACAAATAAAGCCCTGCAAAACTGTGTTTGGACAGTTTGACTGCAGGAAGACTTTAAGAACATTACAGTACTATAATCTTAGTATTACACAATGCTTAGTTTGACACAATATTGTACCAAATATAATTTTATGGCAGCATATCTAATACGAGAGACGGATGTCCTCAGACCAGCTGTTGAGAATATAGGGGAGGCGCTTTTTTTATGTCAGTGTATGACGATAAAGTGGTTCCTAGTGACGATTTTTTTAACGAAATTCGGAAACCCGTCAATTGAGAGTCGGATATGCGCACCGAGGGTTCCGTACGGCCGTCTGTAGGTATTCATCATCACCATCAGCCGCAATATGTCCACTGCTGGACAAAGGCATTCCCCAAGGTTTTCCACAACGATCGGTCCTCTGTAGGTATTATTATTTTCCTATTTGAATTCAATTTGGAATCGAATCAGCGCAAGCACAACTCACACTTGACGATTATTTTATAAATGTTGTTTTTTTTCCTTCTTTGTTATAAAATTACACCTGATCCGACGCTTGGCTGTATAACCGTTTTTACGAAACAAAATAAAAACACATACGTTGAAAGAAAAACGTTTCTTGAATGTAGGTATATAATTTTTTTTAAAAATAAAAATGCTAGCAAATCTGCTGCAATTACACAAATTCTTTAAAAAACATACAACCCGGTGTCTATTACGGATCAAGAGATACAAGTTTAAAGTTACGACGGTCGGACAGCACATGCATATTCGGGTACCTACGGAACCCTAGAAAGGAACGTGTTGATTGTCTCTAAATACTCTGAGTAAGGCAGTAAGTACGGTCAAGTTCATAAATATGTGTACGCTATAGTACCTTGTCACTTTAATCGCCGTGATAATTCATATATGTCGGTTTAACCATGACAGTAAATAGACAAGGTACTAAAGTATACACATATTTATGAACTCGAACTGACGTCTTAAAAGTAATCATCTCTTAATTCAAATGAAGAAACGTTTACTTGAACTACGTAATCCAAGCATTTACGTCATTATGATAATGGTAACTAATGGCACATGAATAATCTAACCTGATCTAAAATTGTAATTTCGACCCAAATACCGAAATAATTCGCTAAACGCCACGCAAGTCGTGGAAATTCGACAAGTAAGTATTCAGTTATAATTATAAATGTAGGTTATTTTGTATGTCGCAATTTGTCAGTGTTTGAGAAGGTAACAAGCACTAGACTAGTAAAGTAACTTAGGTAGGTATTTAATATACGGTGACACGATAGCTTTATAGATTATGAGATTACTTTAAAAAAAACGAGCAAATAGGTTTAAAAACTTCGCTATTTCGTAATGATTCTTATAATGTAAGATACC
This sequence comes from Acleris sparsana, assembly GCA_923062465.1. NCBI lineage: Eukaryota > Metazoa > Arthropoda > Insecta > Lepidoptera > Tortricidae > Acleris > Acleris sparsana. Next base: position 10,335,824 of record OV281300.1, read on the forward strand.
ACTGAAAAACTTGTGACATAAAACTTGAAATTAATGATTTTTCGTGACCGTTATGTCCACATAAGGAAAAATTACAAAAATTTAGATTAATATGATCAATATCTCCGGAATCAGTAAAAATCGCGGGTTCACCCCCATATAGGTCTAGACGTCCTCTATCGACCTGCTTCGTTTGATCCACACTTCCAAATACATCCTGTATAAATACAACGATAACTTCACATAGCCAAACTCTTATTAAAAAAGCCAGTTCAGGGCCTCTATTCAACATGCAATTCTAAATCGTATTTGAACTGTTCCGGTATTGTTTATAAGTTGGCGGCCATTATTGTCAAGAAAATTAGAGCTATCAAAACGTTGACAATACGATAACTGATCAAAAACGATATTGTTTTTACTGTGCTGAATAGAGGCTTTGTTATCGTATTTTAAACGTTTTGATAGTTTTTATTTTCTGACAGTAATGGCGGCCGACTTAAAAACATTGCGATTTGAATTTTGAACATACGATTTGGATGTTACCGCCTAAAATAGAGGCGTAGTTTTCAAACTTCAACTCATATGCAAACGTATTACGAGTCATTTCTACTATAGCATTTTTCTGAGCGATTATTACCTCCCAATCATTTCGTTAATTTTAGCAAATTATCGCTTGGCAACAGAATACATTGAACATAACTTTTTCGTAACCCAACGTTGTGCATTCATGTTTAAAAGCATTAACATTCTCTATTTCGCTGTACAGAAGATATGTATTCGATTACAATTGCAAAAGATTAAATACACTGCTTAAATTAGGTACGGAGAAAAGTGGAAACATGGCTTGCTAAGATCGTAGGAGTTTATTTATCTAGTTTCGGTCTTGAAATAATACTTATATTTTTATGGCAATCCAAACAAATCGAGGCATTTTTTTTAGTTCTCAAAAAGGCAAACGAGTAATTACAAAGGCCACCTGGTGATAAGCCTAATTAGCCAGTGTGTCAAACCAAATTAGAACCATAACATTCGTGGCCATAACGGTTTATTTAAGTCTCTTGTTCAACAATATACTATCAATTTATGTCATTCAATGGCCCACGAAACTTATAAGTACAAATACCTATGCATATAACCATGACCAATCCAATACGCCTTGGCATTGACATAAAGTTAACGACCGACATTTCTAAAGAACCACACAACACGCCACATTCACCCTTATGCCAACGATTTAAAATTGTTATTGATTTTTATTGTTAAGCACACTTTCAAGGCAATAACAAAATGTAACTCGTTCTTTTTTTTCAGGCGACTCACAAGTGGCTTATTTGTACGCGATACGAAAATTCCACTTGACTGAAGTTGAATACAGTGTTTATGGAACAATTAACATTGTTCTGGGCTTGGTTGGTGAGTTCGTTAGCTTTTTAATAACTTATTTGTCACTAATTGATTGGTCTAGTGCGTTACTCTCCTGGGTCTCGCAGTCAATAGGGGATCCCTGTCTTATGGTAGTCGAGATATAATATGTCTGTCATTATAATGTGACCTTTTGCCATGTTTAAAAGAAACACGTAACCTATTTTTTTTAATTACCTAGCTGTTTATGGTTTATTTATTACATGTAGTCTTTTAAGTACTATTACAAAAATGTACTTTAAGAAATGACCTTGAGTGTAATTTTTGACGCATACATATCGACAGCATTTTTTCCTACAAACATTTATGCGTAGATAAGGCTAAGTTAAGTTAAGATTGTTTTATAAAAAATCATTAAAAATATCTGCGTCAATTATTAAAGAAAATACTTAATAAAAAAATCTATATTCGCTATCTGTTATCTAAGTAACATGTTCTAACTGTTTTTTTATTATAGATTCTGTCATTTTCTTTCACAATGTTTTTAATTGCAGTAGGTTTTTGACAAATGAATGTTTTTTAAGTGATCATTTTATTTACTTTTTTGTACTAAAACTAGTCTATTTTGGGTTTGCTTATCGTCGATCAAGTAAACTAAAGCAAGAACTTTGATTCCAAGCACCTTGTCTACTCATTAGTCTTTACGACTCACAATCGCATTAAGTGAAATGGTTATCCCCCAAATTACCAGCGCAATAAAAGTTTTAATCAAAGGCTCGGTTGCCAGATTACGTTTGGGGTCACGGGAATTTGTTCTGATAAAAAGTTGAAGAAATATGTAAATTTTAGTATCGTTAAGAAGTTAAATTTCTTTCTAAAATGGGAACTTAGTTCTAAGTTCTTTAAACGCGGAGTTATATTTTGTTTCTGGAAGGTAAAAGTCTCTTGTTATTTGATAACATTATTTTTAATACTTTTTAGACGTATTTTTTACCCGACTGCGGTTAAGCTCGAAACGGGTTTTGTGTTTGACCTGTCTGTATGTATGTTCGTTACTACTCAACACGGCTCAACCAATTTTGATAAATGATAAGTCATTAGATTTGTCTTGATGGCGCGAGACCAAAGGGTACATAAAATTCTTTTAAAAAAACCATGCGCTTAAATGTTGTTTACATACTATATCGACCAAAATATCTAAAATTCAGTTGGATTTTTAAAGCTTGCTTTTTATTTAGTTGTGCACTGCGTTGTAGTAAAATTTTCTTTATCAAATGACGCTTTTGGTCACTTACGGTCATTCATGCATTTCATACATTATCTATCACAGATGTTTACGTTTAGCTCTTGAAATATAATTTATTACTTTGTTTTTATCAGAACAGTGCAAAAGATAAAATATTGTTTAATTTCTGATTTCGTATACAGCGATGCATTTTTTATCAGTTATGGAATAACATAATTTACCTCTTTGATTCAGTCCAGCTATTTGACACTGGTTGACACCGAATGCTTGCGTTGCTAGGGATCAAGCTTTGCTGGTTTATAGCAAAGCTTGTCATTGAACTGGCCTTTGTTGGGGTACTGAATAACAGTCTTTTCTGGCGTGCTTTTACAATTTACGCAAGAACGATAAGTACTTTATCTTTATGTGACCTATTGACTCTTAGTGATTGTTCTTATTATCAAATGTCTTATTCATATTGCATCTGAATTACTGCGCATTATAAACGTGATTTTTACAAGAAATTACACTTTGTTATTGTGCATATATTTTTTATCTCGTTAGTACTCATTTTTTCTGTGACATGGGTCCGTGCGGAACTGGGTAATCGGGTTACGATAGTAGCCAGTTCTATCCTGATCTTTAATCTTTAGGCTGTTTGTCGACCACCGCCGTCAACGGCAACCATAACGAGATTTTTGTAGAGTAGGCGCTGAAGTAGCAACATGCAGTTACTATGGACAACTGTTCAGCGCACGGCCGTCGCCTGACCGCCGCCGTCATCTCGGCAGACGGATTTTTGAAGTAGATCGTCGCTAACGCTAGAACTCGGCCCGGGATTGTGACGGGCCGATGTACCGGCAATACAAAACACGTCTGAACTTGTCCACCTACGCCGGCAGGTTTTTGACTGCTACAAAATGACTGAACCACCGAGATCGTCGCGGTGGACAAACGATCGCCGTCACGACATCTTGATCTCAGCAGAAAAGTCTCGTTGTCGTGTCGTTAACGGCGTGTGGAGGACAAACGACCACATTTAGGTACAGTTCCCCTAGGCAAGATGCATTCCGACAACGTTACCGTTATCGAAAATGGTTTTGTAATGTAAGCTGCCGGACGAGTCAAACGCTTATGTCAAATCTATCGGTCTAGCCCAGCCAAAATGCAAAGCTACTAACGTTTTTCTTTTCAATCGCTCAAATGTGTGGGATGAAAGTTGACCACGTGGTTTATCGAAATGTACGATAATATCATTCCATACATTTTGAGCGATAGAAAAAAAAACGAATCTTGGTTAGGCCCCATACATTTTGCACTTTTCGAAAATCGTTTACGATAGCATTATGCATCTTTTCTAGGCCTCAGTAGGTAATAGTTTTAACCCTCGGTAGGTTGGTTGCAAAAGTATGATTTTATACCAGCTGTTATCGGCCCAATTTGACTTTGCCGAGTGGCCATGCGCTACTACAAAATTTCACACTTTTAAATAACCTCCAATAAGAACTTAACTTCGTTTTTCAGTCTTTGACCCATTTCTACTACCTTTCCTTTTCTATTACTCCTAAATAAATTAATGAACCATTTTGTAGGGACAACAAGTATTTTTCCTTCAAAGTTTACGTAAGATCTAAAAATGGCCCCTCTTAACCCCTCTCCCGCTGAAAGCTGACGACCCTGATTGAGACCTTTAGTATGTCGTACCTGGGTGTCACCGCTATCACAAAAACATTAACCTATACTATTCGGTTTTTAACCCCTGACGCAAAAAGAGGGGTGTTATTTTGAACTAGGCTTACGATCCCACTTACTTCTCCATGCCTTAAAAAGCTAGTTTTACTAGCGTAGTTCATAGCTAGATTTAATGAAGTTATGTTGGACCGTTTAAGATCGTTTAGCTCTAGAAGTGGTATCCTGACTTTTTACCAAAAGTTAATTTGCAAACTTTCATTTAACGTAGAACGTTTGACAAAATGCTATAATTCGTTAATACATATTTACACAACTACCAGCCCCCTATTTCACCACGTTTACAATGACACGTGACAGTTGACTATTCCGTATACATTGCAAAGTTAACGCGAAGATACATCACTGGGGTTCATATTAGCTGTGCCATGTACACTGTAATGTCACATGTCATCTGTCATTGTCAGGATGGTGAAATAGGTTTAACAAATAATATGTATAAGCGGTAAAATAATAATTTAACAAATTTAATTTTTAAATCATGTCATTTGAGATACTGCTCCTTTAGGTTTCATGCCATGTTACCAAAAGTTGATTCGCAAAAATTTCATTCACAAATAACATTTAGCAACGCTATGATTCGTCACTACATCTTTATACAACTACCAGCTTTAACAAATAATATAAGCGGTAAAATAATAATTTAACAAATACTCATTTTATATCTTGACACTTGACCAACTGTTCATTTATTATTTATTATAATTGGGCAAACAATGCTTGACTAAAAACTTTTTGCATAACGCAATGTTTGGGATTCCGGTCATTTAACCATAAGTACGTTTGACAAATGTGTCATTCTACGAATTACATGTAACCAGTTAGGGGTTCGTAGGGGCCATTTGTAACGTCAAAAGATGGCGGATGTGTAATTTGTTATAGTTTTTATTTTTGTGTATTTAGGTGTTCAAAGTTCTTTTGTACTTTTAATGCCTTTGGGTTGCACAGTGATAGAAGACTTGGACTTATTTGGTGTATCTGGCATCTTATTTTTCGTTTCAAGTGGACTCGCAATGGTACACAGGTTAAAACTATCTTTGCCTCTGTCCTACATATCACCGTGCAACGTTGCCCCCAATCTTCCTATAGAAGATTGGATTGTGTTTTATTGCTATATTGATATATAATTATATATACTTGACACTGGCGAAATCACTTCATTGTGGAAACGCCATATCCCCGCGGTAGTAGCTGTTTAAGTCGCCGCGGGGCAAAGAAAATAATAGGGGTTCGTACTTTTGACAGACATATACCTAATGCATATTGGTCAAAGTAAAACAAAAACAAAAGTTAGGTACGACGACTAGGAGGAGTGTTAGGTTGAATTGCGACAAACAACGGACCTAACTAATGGCGTTTTGACAGGTTTACTAAGGCGTCATGCATACGTGAAAACAAAACATTGATATGCACATAAAGTTTTTTCATAAGATATAAAAACAATAATAACTCCACATGAACTAGCTTTATTTTTACAGTTATAGTAAACTTAGAGACGGACGGAAACCTTAAAGGGTTCCGTTTTCGACATGAAATCTTATTATTACAAAACAACAGGATGTTTTTATAAAAAGTAGGTAAATTGGTGTGTGAAATGCAATGTTTATAAAACAATACATTTGCGAAATAATAAGTTTGTGTAGTGATGCATTTCTTATGTGATAATACATGTAAATAAATAAATTTAACAAACAAATCATATGGTACAATAACAAATACAAAAACGATACTTTAACTTTATGGTTTAAGACATTTATTTCTCATAAGATTACATAAATCACTTACTGAGAAAACAATATTTTTACTTAAATATAATTAGAAGAGGGTAGCATGCAAAAGCGGTCGACGACTAAAGTACAAAAGGCGCTTGGCAACACTGCCCTCCTTAGGCAAAAGGGCATAAGTCCCATAGAACCGCGCTTTTATTAATGACCTTATTTCTTAAGTAGTAGGGTTAAATTTACTTTGACCAACAAATTACGCATGTGTCCTTTTTATTTAGGAGGGCAGAACAGCAAGCGCTATGCAACAATAATAATGCTGAGCGTAGGGCCAGTTAAACCGAACTACGCGTGTGACCATTGGTTAATTACATATTCGTTATATGATGGGATTTATAATAAATTATGTGTGGATAATATTATCTAATGTAAGGTAACTTTCAAGATAATTATAAAATAAATTATTTGCTAATTGAGGGTTTGTCAGATGTAATGTTTTAAATACAAAACATTTACAGAATAATACTTTTGTGAAATTACTATATTATAAAACGTTGGTTATAAAGTAATAATTTGTCAAATGAGTTTTGGTAAAACATTTTGGATTTTATTTACCAAATTCCTGTTTTCGTTAATGGAACTTTGTAGACTAACATTTATGATATGAAAAAGTTTCTCGTCATTTTTAACCAGTTACCGTTTGGTTTTAAAAAATAATACCTGGCAACTGTCACAATATAAACAAAAATGGAAAAACGCGTCACAATCTAAGGGGTTGCGGTTTTAATATTTAAAGTTTATTGCAATAAATCTTGATTTCAGGGACCGTCTTCTTGATATCAGTATTAAGTAAGAGATTTCATGTAGAGGACAGCGTGATCGGCGGCATTGCGGGAGTAAGCAGGATAGCTGCGTGCTTTGTCTTTGCCTTTGCACCAACAAGGCAGTGGTATTACTCTGCTCCTCTCTTCAACATCTTCAGTCACTCTGGCCTGACGGCGATCCGGTCTATTGCCACTAAAACTGTGCCTTCTGAGGAAGTTGGTAAGTTTTCAATATCTTTTTTTAGAACTGGCAGACGGCTCGAACTGTGGCAAAACCTTATGCCGGATCCACATGCTTGATGTTATCAAACACAAAACTCAACCACTCAAAACACGCTGTTTGACACAAGGTGTAAAATGATAGCGCCGCGTGCCTGACTAGCTAGCAGCTAACTAGCAGTTGCGTCTTGCACTGCTTGAGGCAAACACCAAGCATGTGGTATAGCTTTTGAAATATTAAAACATAGAACGGTAGTTTCATACAGCCTCCGCGTCAAACTCGCAGCCACAAATGGAAGCGTGCAGATGTAATTCTCCTTGTACGATCGCGCGACGACACGCATACAAGTGCACGAATAATGTTGTTCGGTGGAGTGTTGCCCATAATCTCCGAAAATCAAAATTTATTGGTTGCAGAATTTCCATTCATATATTGAGGTCGAAAAAGGAAGGTAGGTTTAGGTTATGTTAGTTTTGCAGCATGCCCGAAGGGCCAAACCACGCAGAAACAGAAGCTCCGCCAAAGCGGAGCTCCGTGGACAATATCAAATTAATTTCTGGAATGGTAAAAAAATGTCAGGGAAAAACGAGCCAGTGAAAAAACACAACTGTGAAAAATGAAGATCGGAAAAAAATGGGAATGAAAACTGTGCTAACAATAAAATTGGATTTTCAGAAAACATGAGCCACACACTCCAAAAATACAATGCTTAACTTGAATGTATTATTTTGTTTATAAAAGTTATCAGATTTGGCGTAAGGAAAACGCATTTTTGGTTTTCTTTTTGCTACATTCTCAAGTAGACTACTAGCCTTGCACATCACGATGACCTAATGGCATCAGCATGAGTTGTGTAATAGTGCAATAATAATGGGAAGTTACATAACATAATAATCTTAATAATAACTTACACTAGACTAGCAAACGTAACTTGTATTTCGTCGGCGATACTGCTAAACTAACAATTTAATATAAAGGAAAATGCACCTTACTGACTTAAGTAGTTAGTGCATTTTGCTCCGTATTAAATTTGTTATTTACGCGGTTTACCAGTATCACCGATGATTTGTAACTGTAGTGTGACGGATACCTAGAATAGTCTCAGTATTTTGTGACGTAACAGCTTATTCTTTGATTTTTTTGTTGATACCGAACTTTCATGGAAGTTTGTTTCTATAGTGCATTGTCACAACCGCACATTGTCAATTTTAGTGTCGCGTTGTGCCTTCGTGGATTGAAACACTACCAAGCCACACTCAGTCAGTAAATGAGGATTAAGTCGATCCTTAATAAAGATTTTTCAATCTATTTTTTTAATCGTATGGCGATCTGTAGGTTATTACATAGTTTTTACATAGGTTATTATTATAAGTTCATATGGTTAATGCAGCGATGCCCAATATATTCATACCGGGATCCATAGAAGACATCTACAACCATACTCAAGACGCAGCTCCGGCTGAGAAAGAATGATGACTAATAATAATAATCTATGTTTTTTTCAGTCGTTCGTTAGGAACGAGTAAATTGCCTCTAAAATTCTGTGAGTGCGGCGGTAAAATTATGTTGCTCTTTCTCTCTTTTCAGCAAAATTGAGTTCACTCATAGGAGTGACAGAGGCGATAGCTCCGTCGATATACATGCCAGCTTCTAGCATGATCTACGTGAAGTCCATTGAGAAGTTCCCTGGGGCTTTCTACCTGTTTGATGCAGGGCTTACCGTGGTTGCCCTGGCGCTGTTCATGTGAGTGGCTTACAATACTATAACCAGAGTTCGGAGTTTTCATATTACGGTAAGACTACCGCGAGCTATGGAGTCGACATTAAAATTAAATTACGCGTCATATTCAGACTCATACTCAATTATTTATTGCATTCTACAATTTATATTCAATTGCTGTACAAATAAAAAGATTACCGTTTTAAGTGTTGTACTAGTATTACCGGATAAACAAAACATTTCAATAAAGTTGTTAGGTATTAAAATCATAACCATAAGTAGGTATCTAAGTATCAATACCCATTAAGCATGTAGCTATAGGAATAACGCGTTTCATCAGATTTTGTTAAAGTATAATGGAAATTTATAAATAGAAATAATCATTACTTTCCTTGTTAATGATATAAACAAACTGTGGAATCATGTAAATTATTGAATATTAGTATGCGAACGGAGCGAGTTTTAATATGAATGTCTCCATATCTCTCCTTAGTCTTACCGTGCTCTAAAAACTTTGAACCCTAACTATTAGTATCATGTCTATATTAGTCGGAGTAAATTGAAATGGATAAAGGTGTAAACAATATCTACCAAACCGATTTAAAGTTGTTTTATCTCACGAAAGCGGGTTTTCTATACTTGTGTGTGTAGATGCACGTGCACGTTGTATCTGTGTGCGTAGCGTCGTCGTTGAGCGACACCGTAGTGTGCGTGTCTATACGTGTAACAACTACAAGTATGGTAAACTCGCTTTCGTTGGATCAATATTACTCCATAATAATGTTCTTTTGAAGATCAGGGGAGGTGTTTTGATAATTTATACTCTGATTATTATCCTAATATTAAGATTAAAGTTAAATAACTATTAATGATTACGTATTTTACAAGTACAAACACGTAAAAACAATTCAAGGTCATGCGTTAAACAGTAGGTAATCATTTGTTTACATACTAACACATTTCAATTAAAACTGATCGTGTACTAGTATTGAATGTTTTTAAAGTCTCTTGTGAGGAGAGTGGGTGCGTATTATTTAAATTAATGTATTTTTACGCAGTAATTTCATTTCATCGAATGACATTTCCCGCCGCATACGGCTATATAATTAACCCATAGGTTAATTATATATACCTATCTATACATCTGTAAATCTGTTACGTGGTTAACACAGGTGACCAACCAAAAATAGATTTACCTACTAGGTTAACTAGATTTAGTAGGTACCTAATGTGAGACTTATAACATTAAGATAAAGTTTGTAGAATTCCTATTTACATTACTTTATCAATAGATAAACCCACACACAAATTGACCCAGACGCTAGGTATTTTAATTGTAGTCTATTAGGAGCATTAGACTAAGATAAACATGCTTAGCATAGAGAAACATATAGAAAAACTACCAGACTCGTTTAAAAATATGCCCGCTTCATCAGTTTCATCGTACAAATATTTAACCTATCTGGGAAAGGGACACGAGACCTCTTGCAACACCTTTTGATTCTCTCAAAAACCACGGTCGGGCTAACGAACGAGTGAATGTCGCAGCGGCGAGTTTAAGTAGTCCCGTTAGAGCGAACAAAACACATTTTAGCGCGTGAATTTTCAATTTGGCAGCATGGTTTCTGTCGATAAGATCGAACGGATAAGACTAAAATGTGTTTTGTTCGCTCTGACGTGAGAACTCGCCACTGCGACATTCATTCGTTCTTTCGTCGCGTTTTTGAGACGACAAATATTCTTTATTCAGCACCAATTTACCACATACAATAGCACGGAAAGTATGTAGTATTTTTTTTTACAAAGAGCGTCTTATCGCTAAATAGCAATTTCTTCCTGACAACCTTACAAAGAACTACAAATGAGGCTAACCATATAGACAAGGTAGTTACTACAAGTGGTCATGGTCACCGAGATAGTAAGAGACAAGCTTAAATAACCGGAAACCTTATTAAAAAAATCGTTTTTCAGATTTTTCTACATATTGGTGAAACGGAAGCAGCGGAATATGGTGAAAAACTCTGCCAGAAAGGAGGAGTTCGCGAGAGATAATCTCAACGCGGACATTTCAACATGTTAAAATAATGTGTTTTAGAATAAGATAATAGTTTAAACTGAAAGACTGCTTAACGTTGTGTAATAAAGATGTAAGGTTGTTAAACTGAAACGGTTTGTTATCAATAAGGTTAGGACTATTGGTGGCAAACCGTGATTCTAGAATCCATGGAGTCGCTATATCCTAATTATTATAACACATACTACATTGCTTTTGACCTTCAGTAATACATTTAAAAATTTCTTTTACTAAATCACTAAACCAGTTTAAATTACTTTTAGGACGGAGGTTATCCCCACTGTGAAAGCATTACAATATATTTTAAAAATATGACAATAGTGAAGGCCAAAATGATAGTGGTAATCTGTTATAATAATTAGGAAATAGCGACTCCTTGGATTTTAGAACCACTGTATGCCACCAAAAGTCCTAACCCTGGTTATCATATACCTGGACAAAATTAACAATAAAGTTATGGTGCTTGTACGCTGTACATGTAGCTGGAGCAAGTAAAGGCGCGGGCTACTAGCGCGACCAGGGGGGTTATTATGACATAGATATGCATTTCAGTTTAAGCTGACAGAAAAGAACAAGTATATAGGTGCTATAGCTCTGTCCTTAACGCTCGCCGTAAAATATATGCTCAAGCTGCACCACGCTCGAATCGCTACCCGCAACTCTTATCGTTGTTTCCACGATGCATATGACCTGTGCAAGTGCCTCGATATGTGCAAGCTTCTTGCACCGTGTATATGTTGGGTGATCCATTCTAGATAGGAATTAATGTATTTGTAGTGTTTGACAGTCTAGGCAGATAAGAAGCCCATGTGTCTATAGTACCATTGATTTGTAGCATCAATGGTACAAGTGATACTACTATGTGTCCTTAGTACCATTGAAAAAGATACTAGTTTATACCGTGTATTTACTTGTGAAAAAAAAAACAAATTAAAAATAATCATTTCGTGTAATTAAGATACTACGTTATTTTCACAAGTAAATACATAATATAGGGTGCAGACTCGTCGTCACACCAGGTTGTCATATCAGTACCTTTCGACGGAGCCCTGCCTATGGCAGGGCTCCTATTTCTGAGCGATTTGGCCTTCGGGCATCTTAAGATACCTAACGAACCTAACCTACCTACTTTTGCGGAATAAAAATGATTTCTGACGAATAACTATTAAACCCCTGTTATATGTATATATACTGGAGTCACTGCAACGTTGCCAAGCCGACTGGCGATACATCGAGGTGATGAGATGTTTATATGAGGCAGCCACTATGACTGTGCAAGTACAGAATCAGCAGACTGAACATATTCGCCTATGTCGAGGAGTGCGGCAAGGTGACGTTATATCACCGAAACTGTTCACGACCGCATTGGAGGATATGTTCAAGACGCTGGACTGGAAAGGTCGAGGCATCAATATAAATGGTGAACACATCTCTCACCTACGATTCGCTGACGACATCGTCATCATGGCCGAGACGTTGCTGGACCTGCAACAGATGCTGGACAGCCTGGCTGATTCGTCTCAGCGTATCGGTCTTCGAATGAATTTGGACAAAACCAAAGTCATGTTTAATGAACATGTTGACCCGGGACCGGTCGCCGTGAATGGAGTCTCCCTCGAAGTTGTGTCCGAATACGTGTACCTAGGGCAAATGCTCCAACTAGGCAGAGGCAACTTCGACAAGGAAGCTAAGAGGCGAATACAGCTAGGCTGGGCTGCATTCGGAAAATTGCGTCGAGTCTTCAGGTCGCCCATACCACAAAGCCTAAAAACGAAAGTTTTTAATCAGTGCGTCCTACCTGTCATGACATACGGAGCCGAAACGTGGCCACTCACCGTTCGACTGATTCACTAATTTAAGGTCGCTCAGCGAGCTATGGAGAGAGCTATGCTTGGTGTGTCTCTTAGGGACCAAATCCGGAACGAAATAATTCGCCAGAGAACCAAAGTTACCGACATAGCTCAACGAATCAGCAAGCTGAAGTGGCAGTGGGCTGGTCATATTTGTCGTAGAGCCGATGATCGCTGGGGCAAACGCGTGTTAGAGTGGAGACCGCGAATCGGTAAACGTAGAGTAGGGCGCCCTGTGACAAGGTGGAGCGACGATATCCGTAAGGCAGTGGGCAGTGATTGGAGGAGGAGAGCAGAGGATCGAGCTCAGTGGCGTGCCATGGGAGAGGCTTATGTCCAGCAGTGGACTGATACAGGCTGATGATGATGATGATGATGATGATGATATGTATATATTTTTTGTATGTTTTCGATGCAATGGTACTAGCGACACGTGCTAGTATCGGTAGTACCATTGATGGTACTAAGGACACATAGTAGTATAACTTGTACCATTGATGGTACAAATCAATGGTACTATAGACACAGGGCTGATAAGAAGTCTATCCTGACACTCGGACCACGGAGTTTCTGACTATTGACATTGTTGACAGCAGTGTTTTGTTACTGGTTTTTGGCTGGCTGGTATCGAGACGCAGCAATGGACACTGCTATCCACTTTCAGCATCATATTCAAACGTGATATTGGGTGACTGGGAAGCGTTTTCGAATAACAAGAGGAAAGCATGCAAAAAAATTTTTGCGCTAAATTTTCACGTTTAGTACCACTTGTGGATGTGAAATAGGTAGGGCAATGTTATACTTGCAGGTCCATTGTACCCTCCTTTTGCAGTAGGGGTGGACTAGTGACGCAGTGCGCTTAGCGCAGTTGAATGCACTATTATCTGTGTACACTGGGTGAAAAGTGTACCATTATCTTGAGCAAAGCACTTGCGCCTTGTCATGAAAATTTGCAAATAAGTAGTCACGCGAGTAGCGACTTTAGCGATTGTTTACTTTAAGCGATAGTGAAAAACAACATTGTTGACATTTTCAACAGTTTACAAGTAAGTAGGTTAGTATAACGGATTTATGATCGTACGAATCTATCCAAAAAAAATGAAATGCTGTTCGCTGGTAAGCGCATCACTTGAAAACGGCAGGACCGAATTGGCGTCTAGTACACATTCGTCAGATTCCTTTTTCGTCAGAATAAATTATAGCCTGTTTTTTTTCGGACGAAAACGGACCTTAGAGCAGATTCCGCTATCGTCAGAATAAAATGTAGGCTGTTTTTTCGCTTCCGACGCATAATGTTAGAAACACATATTACCTGATACGCGGATGACTATAGAATACGTAGGTAGGTTTAGGTTATGTTAGTTTTGCAGCAGCAGGCCCGGAGGGCCAAACCATCCAGAAATAGGAGCTCCGTCGACACTGCCTAATATTAAATAATATAATGTAACAAATAAATTAATTATAAAAAATAACCAAAGTTTTTTCTGTCCAAAAAGTAATTCCGTTTTCGTCCGAAAAAAAACAGGCTATAATTTATTCTGACGAAAAAGGAATCTGACCAATGTGTACTAGATCCGAATTGGCTATTTCTTTTTTTATGTTGATAAAGGTTGTGGTCTTCTTTTCAAATCGGTAAAACCATATTACCTTTGACATATTATCGGATTATCAACGTTACGATAGCTCTTATTTAAGTACTTGACAGCAACGGCGCAGAGTTGAAAAAATATGATAGTACATCAAAAGTAATATTGGTTTACCGAGTAAAATAGAGGCCCAAATAAGTTTTTAGCGAGTTCTTTTTTATAGTTGCCTGGAAGCTAAAGGATTTTCAGCTCAGACATCCAGTGCGACACAAGAGAGTAGAAATTAAATCAAATGGACCTAAAAAAAAGTGGCGCCATCATTAAATTTCTACTCCTTTTTTGTCGCAATGCACGATAGCTTTTAGGTATACTTTACAGCAACAGCGCAGAGTTAAAACCTGCGGTTACAACCATATGATAGTACATCAAATGTAATATTGATTTACTCAGTAAAATAGATGCCAAAATAAGTTGGTAAAGAATGGTTTTTTTAATAGTTGCCTTGATGATAAATTATTTTAATTTTCAAACTACACAAGTTTCGTCCAGATATGTGGAAGTTGACCTTGCAAAAAGATCGCGGAGTGGTCCACGTGGTGCTTTGTTGGTAGGCGCTTATAATTAGTACCCGATATGCAATGATAAAAAGTACCTATGCCGAATTATCAGTGAAAGCTTTTTTGCCTCTTGACAATATCCCTTATTTGCGTATTTTGTCCAGTGCATTAAGTAAGTGAACGAAGCGCATGCATAAAATATCAAGACATCTCAATTCAAACGCCCAAACAAACGACCAGAACCAAAATGGCTGTCGTTTATTTTGGGCTTTCGTCCGTGATGCTTTGATGCGTATTTTTTATGACTCAAAAGCGAAATGTTTGCCTAATATCTGGGTCCGTTTTTCCGGGAAATAAACATTTGTGTGTAAAAGCACCTAGGTATTTTTACGAACAAAGGTTTATTTTCCAAAACGGGTCTTTGACGAACGTGCTGCATATACTTTTGCAGGCTCAAAATGCAATATGCACAAAATATGTACGCGTTAAAAGCACGGTGACAAGATACATCATGTATTAATGCATTCGCTGTCAAATTGATAAGGTACCGAGACCTATAAACTTTATTTTTCCAAACTGTAAGAACCGAAGAATGAAAGAGCGTACATACTTATTCAAGTTACTGAGTGAAATTAATAATTTGGATATAACTCCATATGCGGAAGTAAGCATTGGATGTACAATGATAAAAATAGACTTAAATTCTTAGATACATCCAGAATTTTGACCATTAGGTATTATTTAACTTATATTTTTCGTAATATGTTATTGCGCCTATGAAAGGTTTTTACATTCCACACGAACGTTGTTCCAAACAATTGAGCAGTCAACTAACTTTAAAAACAACGTTTCTATAGTAAATTCGTTTCAAAAAACCATAATTATTGATTTACGCATTTTTGAAAACAAATTATGAAAAGCGAAGCTCATATTTCATGGGATTAAAAATAAAATAATAAAACTAATTTTACTTCCTATGCGAAACGGACTGTAAAATAGTGTTTGATAAGAAACTCGTTCTTAAAACAAAAAAAAAAATGAATGGGTTATCTCACACAAATTGACCTAGTCCCAAAACTAAGCTCTAGGCTTGTACAGTCAACGTCATATAGTAGGTAGCATCCAAAGTAGCCAAATAGTACGTTACACGTCATTATTACCGTAGTAATAAGGGCGTGTAACGAACTATTTGGCTACTTTGGATGCTACCAACTATATGACGCTGACTGTACTATGGATATTAGACAACTATATAAATACTTATATAGGGAAATAAATACTTAAATTCAAATAATAATTTGCTCTTGCAATTTTATACACACAGCTTCTAATTTTAAAATGCAACACTGACTGGTTTTGGAATGTTTTGTATTAAATGAACGAGTTGCAAGTTCGCCTGTTTTAGACACTTGAAAATTCCCAAGTCCTTTTTCTCTTTGCTCTAAGAAACTGAACATGGCCGAGAATGCAGAGATTCTAGGCGGCCAAAACCATTTCGTATTTACCTGTTATTTTATTGTCAACGTTTTGATAGCTCTGAGTTACCTGACTTGGTATGGTTTTTACCTCCTGGCTTGGAACTCATAACTTCGCGGGCTGATTTTACAACTGTAAGGGTAAAATTTCCGAACATGTGGGAGAAAGTATAATATTTATAATTTATATATTATATTGTATACACTGATAAACAAAATCGCATGTTCCCTTAATAACCATAAATAATAAACAAACGAAACCGTAGAATAGGTAATTAAGGGAATTTATCAATGTATTTTTGTTTTGGTTCTATCTTATAAAGGGTATATAATGAATACAAAATAAAAACAAGCGCAAATCCACAACAACAACTAATTACCGGCGGTGTAAAAACCGGCCAAGTAAGAGTCGAAAAGTACGGAACCCTCGGTGCACGATTTTTTTTAAAATATAGTTTAACATTATTTATTTAATTGTTGATGACGTCTTGCAAGCTCACAAAAGTCATTTAAATGCTGTTAATTACATGATAAAAAAAGACAATTATGTAAACTTTTGTGTTTGTGTGTATATTCAATTACTTCCTAAATTTCCTTAAAACGGATACTTAAACCTTTATCTATGATGAAGTCTGCTTAAAAATACTTACAAGGAACAAGTTTCGCTCGTAGCCTTATTTTTAAACAGCTGGATAAAAATACATTGTCTATTATTATTATGAAGCCAGGATGTAGCGACTCGAGTTTGTTTAAACTTACGTAACTAAGGAAACTTACATTTTCCTGCAATAGGTATAAAGAGAGGGATTTTATCATAATTATATTTCGAAAAACAACAGAGGGTAAAAATATAATTAGAAAGACACGTTAACATGTGAGGTTGCTTTGTTTCTAGCTTAAAGTCGCTTAAAGTCGCTGCTGAGATTTGTTTTGTTTAAAATTTCATAAAAGTATATTTTGTTAATTAAATTCAGAAATTACAACCATCCTGCCTGCAACCTGCTATCTTCTTATCTACCTAGTTAGTAGTTAACTACATCAGTTTAATTTTCCTTTAGCACCTTTTACCTTAAACCACAGAATAAACCGTAGGTCGTTTTTAAACAAAGGTATATCCCGTGGATGGGAATTGCATGTGTGCGTGTCTTGACCTTATAGCTTTCTACACTATCGGAAATTCCAGACGATTACGGGCGAGCAAGATAGTGGAGAGGGCGGTATACTCGTCTGTATTCGCTAATCATCGTCTATGATCGCCGATGATCGACTGCGACCCCACATTTGTCGGTTTTTTGGGCACGCATAGGATCACCCCGTGGTGCACTGAGCTGCCCAGACTGCCCACACTATCGCCTATCATTAATTACCCGGTGGCTAAATTGTATTACATACTTTTAGTATCTACATTCTTCGCTTTATTATGATTATTGCTCAAGCAGCACCATCTTCTTTTCCTTCATATATTAAATAAATAAAGCAGCCACACATTCCACGTCCATCTTGTACGCTTGCCGTTCGACAAACTACTACGGGAGATCGTGTGGATGCTCGCACGATGATCGTGCCGATTAAGGACGATCAGACCATCAACGATCATCACCGGTAGTGTAGAGGAGCCATAATAGCCATAACATAATAGCCATAAAGGAGCCATAACGCATCACGACCTACACGAACTATCGAGCGGTGCGCAATGACGCAGCCCTAGCACCCGAGTGGCGATAGGTAACAGAAACTCCTAAAGGGGCGGAGACGAATTACTTTTCTTTCATACTATGCTTGAACCTAAGGGATAAGAGGACTAGTTAAGGCTGCATTTCCACTGAGGCGAAGACGAGTGGAGCGGAGCTGTGCCAATATTAACTAATAGAATCTAAGCAAGGCGCGCTCAACGGGATTGGATGCGCCTTCTCACCTTTTTCCTCGTGGCCAAACTCATTTGCCAAAGTGGTTTGGCCACGAGGAGTTAAATTTCCTTGTGATCAAACTGTGGATTATTTAAACAAATGTCTACACCCCTATTTTGATAGATAAAATGAAACAGACATCACTTAGCCAATATTAAAACTGGATTACGGAGAGTAGACTGGCCAAAATTATCAGGCAGGTTACGTTAGGTTTGTTTTTATATCAGGCCCGGAGGGCCTAAACAGACCAAAAATAGGAGCTGCGCGAGAGCGGAGCTCCGTCGGCTTCGTTTAGGTCTGTTAAAACGCTAGGTGAACTAAGCAGGTGGACCACGACCGACGACTGGTTTATATGTGTAAGTACTTGACATACGTATTATACAGGAGCAAGACAATTTTGAGTTTGGCCACAACGAATCGCATTTCCTCGTGCCCAAACCAGTTTGGCAAATTAGTTTGGCCACGAGGACAAAGGGGCCTTCTCTGGGTTAATATTGGCACAGCTCCGCTCCGCTCAATCTCCACCTCGGTGGAAAGGCAGCCTTATTGACATTTTAAGGTTTAGCTCATTTCAATGACGTAAGTAGGTAATTATTAAGAAAATAAATACCTTAAATCTATTGATTTTATAAGTGGATGTTTTGTTTTCAAATTGGTTTGTGTTGTTTTCAATTGTATGTGGTATTTATTCAGAAATCGTTAGAAATCACCATTTAACTTTAAGACAATTTAATAAATATAAGTTGTTGATATTGTCGTTTGTTGTCAACACGACATTTATAGCAAGTATTAAGGAACTTACCAAGTATAATCGTGAACTCTCTAAGTTTCAGCCTCCGAACGCGTTGCATATAGTTTAATGCAATTGAAAACTAGTTTAACTACTGGAGGAAGTCGTGAGATCAGATTTTAAATGAATCGAGTTCGCAGTATCCATCTTTCTTTTAGATAAGTTTTATGAAGAATTTATATTCACTTTGATACCTTATACTTTTATATCAAGCTGACCTAGATCCAGTTTTTTTCTTGCGCTCCATATTTAATACTTAAGGTGCAAGCTTTTCATTATGTTTAACGACCGCAAATTATAAAACGAAGTATACATATAAAAAATATTGTACCTACTTGTTTTGCTTGTAAAAAGTATTATTTTTAACAGAAACTAAACTTATTCAGCAAAATACTCGAACATTGGTCGTGTTTCTACATTTTACATCCTTTTTCCAATATTTCGTAATAGAGTGAGAATGATGGAACGGTAAAAACTGCAGGGTAAAGGTACGGCCTCACCAATGCTTAAAAAACGGTGACGGTACGGAATGGCAGTGACACATTCTATCCGTACCGGAGCGCATGCGTTAAAAAACGCATGCGCTCCACACCGCTGCTTAGCGGTGCGTCATTAACGGCATCATGTTGTTACTATGACCCCATCTTTTGTTTACGCAACGCGACACCGTATTTTAAGCAGCGCTGTGGAGGGCATGCGATAAAAACGGTACGGATACGATGCGTCACTGCAATTGCGTACCGTCTCCGTATTTTAAGCAGCAGTGGGGTCGCGCCTTTAAACCTACAAAATCAATACAGACAGCTCACCAGTACTAGTATCTTTTTTTTGCTATTATGGTCATTATGTAGATTTTACCACCCACTAGCTGGCAACATTAATTTAAGACAAAAAAATCAAGACGGTGACCGTATGTCATTCATATTTACAAGATAAGCTGTAAAGGTGCTGTAAAGAGAAAACCAACGCCTGTATAGAACAAATAAATTACTTGGTGTCTAGGGACCACAACTAATTTCTAGTGCACTGGAGAAATTGATCAGCTAACTTCATTGCTTCGCTGCACGAGGCTACAAAATTAATGAAGTATTGATAAACCAATGACGGAGTTATAGTTTTTACTCTAGGGACTTTTCTAATGATACGATTAACCTAGTATAATGTCATAATTGAGATTATCATCATCAGTTCAGCCTTAAAGACGTCCACTGCTGAACGTAGGTCTCCACCAAGATTTAAAACAAGGACCGCTCCTGCGCCGCTTGCATCCATGCAGTTTCCCGCTTTGGAAATATCATATCAAACCTTCCGTTTTACCTTGTCGCTTTAACGCATATCACTGATCAACGCAGCAGTTCAAACACACAAAGGACTAAAGTAAGCAGGAGTGTTATTCTCTTGAAAACGGAGCTCGGTCGGTCGAACGAGTGACCGAGTGAACGCACCACACCGGCGAGTTTAAGTAGTCCAGTCAGAGCGTACAAAACACTTCTCGCTTCTGCTTGGGCTTCTGTCGATTAGATCGAATGTATAAGGGTGCCTAATTGAGAATGCACGCGCTAAATTGTGTTTTGTATGCTCTGAAGGGACTACTTGTACTCGCTCGGTTCACCGCGTTCACTCGTTTGACCGATCGAACGCCGTTTTTAAGAGAATAACACTTTAGCTACTTATTCAAAATTCAAAAAAGAAATAAAAAAATCAAAATTATTTATTCAATAAAAACACGTAAAGTATGATCTAAGAGATGGAGCCTCCCTGTGAGCAAAACAAATGCCTGTGTAATGTTGGGAGACACCGCTCTTAGGTGACTCGAGGTAAGTACAGTAGCAATTAAGTATCTACTAGATTATTATTTAACTTATAAGGTCGAACGTACTACATTTTGGTCAATGTATGGTGATCGCTATGACAGCCGCATTTCAAACACTTACTATCGCAAGCAGTGGTAGGTAAGCATGGCATATAAAAAGGCTTATTTTTTTAAACTGATATTTAATTCATTAGTGCACTAATAGTGAGCAGTTAAAAAAAAACGGGCGGTAATATTTAGTTTTAATTTAACTACCGTATTGTTTTCCTAACAGCGCATTTAATTATTAAATTGCTTGAGTATTTATTGAACTGACATTAAAATTAAATAATTGACCAATTTTATTTTTGTAACTGCTCAGTTTTTATTGCCAAATTCGTTGACGAACATGCGTTTTTTTATTTTTTTACTTACTACTTTTTACTTTTACTTTTGCTTTTTGTGTATGATCATCTCACAGGCCAGGATCATCTTTCTCAAATAATATGTTAAATTAGGGTGTTCGCGCCATCTGACGGCGCTCCCACAAGACGCCTCGCCGGCTCGCGGATTTACAATTATGTTGATTCGCGCATGCGCGAGGCGCTAACCAATCGCATGCGCCGCGCCGCGGACCAATAGCGAGGGCCTTCGGGAAGCTGGCTGCTGCGGGCGACCACCGCCATCTCTCTCTTCTTCTCTAACCACCACCAAGCACACACGTCGCGTGTCCTAATCTTAACACAAAAGCATCTAGATACCAAGCTGTTGTAATGGTATAATAAATTATTCTAAACATTTATTGTTTCCATTATTATCTCTTCTATGCGCAAACATAGGGTCTTAATTTTATGTTCTTAATTCTATCTTGTAGTTTTGTGATTGTCAATTTATACAATAAATATTGAGTAAGAATTAAACTAATCCACGACATTTACCTTGTGATACCAACACTATCAAACGACAAAGGCTTCCTTCTAAAACAAACGTATTGTTTTTCCTATTTGTGTCAGTTACAAAAACCTATTCCCTGCTGACTGATACGGCTACTATTTTTCTGACACCCGCGGCCTTAGATTTAGATAAGTTATTGGGTAGACGCGTGACTCCGTAACAAGTCACGACCTTGGTGTCGAAGTTGTCAGGAGATGGCTAACACGGTTGTCTTCCATGAACATAATGTTTATCGTGTGAATAGTATTTTCACTGCCAACAACGAATTTTTTTCAATTTTAACGTTCAGTTAATGAAATTAAGTCGTTCCTAGTGACGATTTTATCTTAAATGTCTCTAAGTTCAGCGGTAAGTTCCATAAACGCATATGTGCATCGTTATAGTTTGCAAGCTTCGCATAAAACGATGAGGCACCTAGGGCCTGAGCACAGCGACCGCCGTGAATACGTTTAACGCTTACGATCGTACAGGTTAACTGTCATTGAAATCCGTGACACTAAATTAGCAAAAAACTTATTTATTTAAATCTGAAAAACAAAAGATTCAATAAGATTAATTATCATTCTTGACTTGAAAGTAAGTTCGGTACGAAAGGGCTATAGAAGTATTTAATTTAGTAGAATTACTGAACGCAGTAGTCAAATTTTAAGTACTTGATGATTCAAAGTGACAAAGTAGGTAATATGAAGGTTCTGTCAAACACAATGAGACCTTTTTGGATTCTTAATCATACAATGACCGTATCTACTACTTTAATAGTGCTTTGACGAAAAATTAATCAAATTCAAGTAAGACAAAAGCAAAAACGTGGGATTTTTCCTACTCATCGCACTCTCCAACAAACAACCCATATCTCTTCTGGAATCCCATGATTTACGGAGACTTATCCAAACCGAATTCTAAATTAAATTGAAACTCGCCTACTCAGACTATTTTCGTCTCTAAGGTAATTAATTACAAGCGACACCTTACATTAAGTAGATTAAATACTGTAGTGGACCATAAATTCAAAGGGAATAAAGAGATCTCGAGTAAGAACTTAGAACTAATATGATTATAATAAGATTAAAAGCCTTGAACTAATATTAAAATGAAATACGTCATCTTTATTATTATTTTATTACATAGTACGGAAATGCTGATGGTACGGAACTGTAAACAGACGGTTCACCGTTGTCTCGCAGAAATTTGTCGGTCATAAATTCGTATCGCATACTAACGTTTGGCATAGTTTCGCCGAAAATTGTTTCGCATAATATTGAAGTGAGCATAAGCAAGTAGCAACCATGCATGATGCAAATCTTGCTAGCTTGAAAATCTCAAGGAATGTGAAAAAAATAATACTTAAAGTCTAAGCCTAACCTAACCTATCCGAGTCAGTTCTGCTAAGAGAGGTCTTATGAGGATTATGCTTAAAGTTCATTATGCCAAATTCAACATATGTCGTATGATTAATGTGGTAAATAAAACTATGGCCAATTAAAATCGGCGAAACTAATCAGAAGTCAAAAAGTCAAAACCGGGTGCCATCTATTTGGCATAATTGTTAATGTCCGAAATGTATTAGGCATAACAAGTTTCGCATAATTTATTTACGCCGGATCTTAGACTTGCCAAAATGTTATTTGGCATAAATCTATATTATCTGTATGGTTATTTACCCGAATAGTATGATAGCATAATACATATTGATATGGCCGAATTTCATTATGGATAATGTTGTTTAGCATATCTGTAATTTTTCAGAATTTCGATAGCTCAAAATCTGTCCGAATATATGTCCGATACAACAATAGCACTATATCTTGATTGTTCTAGTAAATATTAAAAAAAAACCAGTTGAGGTCAATTTGAAAAGAAAAATAGGACTAGATTAGGTTAGAGCTGTATCCAGGAGAGAGGCTCCGCGAATCGGGGCTCCGTCGACACCGTCCCAGGAAGCGGGACATAAGGCGACTCTTCAAGCTTAGGTCATTATTAGGTTATGTTAATATTAAATAATATTAATAAATAAAACAAAAATATTTATCAATCATGCAGTATTTGTTATATTACTTACATCCAAAGTTTGAGGGATACTTTATGTTACACTAATTTGATTAATTCGGCGAAATAAGCTTATACGGAAACTAACTTTCCGCTAAACTAATTTGTGCGAACGTCATTTTCTGCCTAATTACTATTCGGAATTCAGAAAATTATGCTTACTACCAATTCAGCTACAATTGGACATGAGTGAAAGAATTCGGCGACATCAAATTATGCCAGAACAGTTTTTGAACAAATACAATTCGGCTTAAACAAATTATGCAATATTGAAATATGACGAAAAAAATATGCTTAAGCTGTTATTGTTTGATTACAGATGTACAATTAGTTGTTATTAATACATTAGTTGGGCGCATCACAATCAACCGTTTCAATATTCTACCAATCAATGTTCGGGTATTTAAAATTCTGTTAAATGATTATTATGCGAACTAATAATTATGCCAAGTAAATGTATATGCCAAAATATCATTCGACCAAAGACGTATGTTATGCGTAAGTGCGTTTCGGACATAAATATTATGCGAGACAAAAGGGTACCCTAAAAAGACAAAAATAACACAAAGAATGTTTGAAAGCGAACTTAATTATTATCTTAGTTAGAAAATTCATCAACAAACACAATGCAGCTGAATTAATTAAAAATAAATTAATTTTGAAGGCATATTAAATTCAGCAAGCCAAGATAATGAACCGACTCCAAATTATAACAAGTTAGTTGACATTCCATGGATCATGACGAAATCTTGACGAGATTTAACCCTTGGAGCGTCAGCGACTTTAGACTTTCATACATTTAGTATGGAACGTGTGGCAATGGCGCTGTTGCCACCGAATGCGAATGTTAATTGAGACCATCGCTGATACTACTTACTTATGAAAGCAAGAATCATTAAAATCAGTTGATAACTGGCGGAGAAATCGAGTAACATACAAAAGAAACACTGACGAATTGAGAACCTCCTCCTTTTTTGAAGTCAGTCGGAAAGAAAAATTAAAAAGTGTGGTAGTCTTATTTTTTTATTAAATATTAGTTTAGTTCCAAAGCAATTAGGAAACTAAGGAGAAGTAGTTAAATATAAAATGGGTATGGTTATTAAAACGGCAAGTAAAGTGAGCCCGTACAACTGCATGTTCCAGAAGGTCTTAAATGTTAATTAATGTTATAATCTTAACTAAAGATTGCTGATACTGGGACAATCGTGAAGGACAAAGACATTGTTCTGAACTAATTAACAAGTTAAATTAATAACTGATAGCTCATTTTCAATGGATTAAAACTTAAGTTTCTATTCATGCTTGCAGAGCTTCTGTAAGTTTAGTTAAGTAATGTGTGGTTCAGGAGATCTTCTATTTCAGGAGTTCAGGAGTTCTGTACAGATGTAGTGCATAATTGTTTTCCTTCGTATTTTGTCGGAAATGTTCGTATTTGTCATGTTACTTCAGTCAACCTCAGTACTTTTTGTACTGTGACCGACTGAAATAGCAAGACACGTTCATACGTTTCCGTGAAAATACGAAGGAAAACCATTATGCACTACATCTGTACTTTGTAGCCGCCGAAGTTTTAAATTGGTCGTAACTATCCGGGCACGTGGACGTGGAGAGTAGAACCGCGCTTGAATAGCAATGGTTAATTGAATAAAACGTCATACTCGTAACTAGAACATTTTCTCATAATTATTATCTGTTCTCGTGCTGATGTCATGTCATTTTAGTTACAAAATTATAACAAGTTTTACAAAAAGCTAACTTGAAAACCCAAATTCGTGTTTTAAGAACGTTGACCATAATATGTTACTTACCATGTATGTTTATTTTAAGTACTCAGTGAAACTCGTGAAGGTAAACTTTTCCCAACAAACGAAGCTTTAATTTAAAAAGCTCGCCTTTATAATGTAAACAGACTTATTTCATATTTTTTAAATAAATGAGTTTTATATGTATAATCTTTTTTTATACAACAGTCTCCAATCTCAACTCGTTGGAAACTTTCTATGGATAAACAGGCTGTTTGTTTAAACATCATTCAATCAAGAGCGTCAGTAGCCTAGTGGATTTATGGGGTCGCCTCGTGATCGTAAGGTACCGAGTTCGAACACCGTTCGTCACCATGTACCGATGAGTTTTTCTAACTTAAGTGCATTACCCGATGCTCTTACGGTTAAGGAAAAACATCGTGAGGAAACCTGCACATTCGAACAGCTGAGTGAATAAGAGGGTAATTGCATAAAATATCCCAAAGGGTCTAAGTATATCCGAAAGAGTCCATCTGTAAGATAAGATAAGATAAGATAAACATCCTTCATTCTTCGAGAGCTTTCCTTGATTTAGAGTAACAATGGGCAACTCCTTAGTGTATCTACATAATTATTTTAATGAAAACAAGAAAAAATTGTTCACACTTTTTTTCTAACAAAAACTAAATTGCCAGCAATGTACTCGTACACTGTGCCTTAAAGTTAATTAGTAAAGTCACGTGACCAAACTAAGACCTTTGACGTCACCATTGGACATCAAAAATCGAGGATCGAATACACGTAGCTCTGTCATTTTCTCTGGCTTTGGATACGAATGGAGAAAGAGTGTGACAGACCATTTGAAGTCTTTGGTCAAGCGTGAGCTTGTGTTACGTCACTGATCCTGCACTTTCACATATGGACTATGGCTCGGATCATTCCAAACTTTTCGGCATGTAAAGTTATTTTATTTTAGGATTCTTGAGGTATCTTTTGTTTTTTTTTAGATTTGTTTTGATTTCTAAAGTGTTAAAAAAGTGAACGAGCGTTAGTACTGGCAAATCTAACAAATTCAAGGAGTATGAATAACTCTCTATGTTTTGCCCCCGTACCAATGTATGCCTTGTACCAAGTAATAACGATACTGTTTACGATACTTACACATAGCCCCAATACGTTGGTGGTAGTTAAACTCTACGAAGTTAAATTGCAGCATTACGTTAGTTAGCTTCGACATAATTATACCTGCAAATAATTACTAATAAAACATATTATCGTTAGTTAAAGCAAAAGCCTTCATGCCAGTAACACAATGTATAACGTGGACACATTATCTGAAGGCGGGATGGTTGGTGTATTGATTTTCTAAACAGTATCTACATTTCTATACGAAGTGAACTGTGACAATAAATAGACAATCTTGCACGAGTCGACCTAGTTCCTAGTTAGATAAAGATAATAATATTTGCACGAAATAAACACAGCAGCGGATTAACTACTTACGTTTGAAACCGCTTGACATGTCGATACATGACTTGTCGAGAGTCCGCCATCAGAAGAGAGAAAGACTACAAAATACTGTACCCACTCCATAGCACTACCCTATTAAGAATGAGAAGAAACGAAAATGTTTATAAGTGACAAAGATTAAAAAAAACCTAGGCGCAAAAAAAGTGGTCCCAACTCAGCGTAATGACACAGTATAAAAAGAAAAGTAGTTCGTCTTTGGCCCTTTAAGAGTTTCTGATACCTATTGCCGCTCGAGCGCTAGAGTTGCGTTTGAATTTGTCAGATAAGGACAAAGCATGGTTTAGCTACACCACCGTTACTCAACGTTTATTAGTAAGAGGGTTAATAAGTACGTACACAACCAAATTCTGTATACAACAAGAATAAAACATCGGAACAAATAACGCGCATTACCTTGTTTGTTTCATTTCTTATAACGGTATTGTGTGCGTGCGAAACCGCATTAAATTACCGTTGCCCTAAACCAGGATTTGTGCAGCTTATCATGCAATTTCGATCATATGCCATGCATATGCATTTACCATGCTCATGTATTTGGATAACTGTTTAATTGAATAAAAAATAACGTGTAGGTAGTAAGTGGATAATTTGACAACCGAAACTATTTATTTAGTCGCTTTCATTGCCTGGAACTCATCTGGATTTGAAAGCTCATAAAACGTTATCCGAAATGAATTTGATCGACATTAATTTGATACATTTCAGAGTAATTCCAAACAGGCATTGCTTATTAAAAAACTGTAGGCGCTACCGACAGTTAGGTACCGAGGTTTTATTTCACGAAAGCAAGTGTGCCATTCTTGTCGTTGTAACGTATACCACAGCTACGTACACAGAGATAACTTGCACGTGCATCCACGCACACAAGTATGGCCCACCCGTTTTCGTGAGATATAAAAAATATAAACGGTACCTAGCGCTCGCGTTCCACTCCGAGCAGAGCGGGCCCCGTACGGACTCAGTTTGGCTGACAACGGTGTCTTCAAGAGGATCGCTCGCATTGGAAGCACTCGGATTCCCCGTTGTCAGCTAAAGCGATTCCGTACGGGGCTAACACCGTTCGCAGTGTAAGGCGGGCATTAGGCTTGCCTTGACAGTACCAGCTCCTACACAGTATTTTGAATTCAAATTTCAAATTATGTCAAAACACACGAAGGCCTGAACAAACAGCCTCCAGTTACGAAGGGAACGTAGGCCGAGATATACGTGGGATTGTTTCGGGCTGTTCACTTAATTTGTCTCGTGTTACTCCGGCCGCATTTGCAAAGTTTATGAGAAATAAGGTTTGTTAACATAATTATGGTTAATATGTATGACATGCAACTATGAATATAGCCTAAATAACGTGCAGACAGTGCATTTTGACGACCGCGTTTAGTCTATTTACTCGTAATAGTGAACATCACGGGTAGCACGAGTTGTATTTTCTCGCTTGTCACTCAGTGCGTCTCTATAGTTACTGACTAGATGGAAAGGGAGATCCGAGCGACAAACATGTCGCGGGCAACTTGCGCTAGCCGCGCATGGCTACTAAACTAGCTGTCCAGCGTGCCTAGTATAACTGCGTCTATGTCGCGTGTAAATGTGGATAAAGCATCCGTCACTCTCGTACTTATTTACGTGTCAGAAGGTGACGGATGCCTTCAGCGAATTCCCAGTATCAGCAAATATTTGTGCAATGAGTGTGAGTATTTTGTTCCTGAGTGTTGGATATTTTGTATGTACTTACATTATATTTATTACTTTCTAAGTATATTTCAGATTGTGCGAGATTGTCCCTGGATTTATTTAAATTCGTGTTTATTTAAAGTCTCAACGAAATCATGAAACAGCTTTCAATAACGCGGTCGGGGCGTTCCTAGCGCGGCGCGTGCTGAATCCCTCCAGCGCCGCGAACAGCGGGTGTCGGTCGACGGCGTTCCCCAGCTCTTATGTACTGGTCAGGGACAAACAAGCGGACCTGCTGGATAAGGCCCAACAACTACGCATAATCATACAATAGCCTACCTTGAGTTGAATACCTAAACTAATAACCCAAACGCTCCTAATATATATTTCCAATAGCGGTATAACTGTATAATAACTACTTACCTAAATAAAGATAACAAGAACTTTTGGAAAACCCTTTCCAAAGCAGAAGCTTTTAGCCTGAAGCCAAAACTAAAGTTGAATGAAATGGTAATATTACCTTACTTTCTCGCAATTATTTGTTGTTAGCTTTTCACCCTAATTAAAAGTTTTGTCATTGAGGTCCGTCTAAGAAAGGGAGAAACTTACGACTTGCTTTTAAAGACATTTTTAATGACGCTTGAGTTTTTTTTTAATTGGCAGCGTATGATAAAGTCGGTATTGTTCCGCGATCTAGATAATTAATACGTAACCATGACGCCAATGTGTGATTATATCTTGTTAATAATATTAAACGTGAAAACATGATTAGTGAGAAACAAAATTCTCCATACCTTTATTTTTCAAACATGTCAAATTTTCCGTATGCTTTTTGTTGAATCTTGAAACGCTACGACTATCTTTATCGACGATGCTTGATTTAATTGTTGAGTAAGTATTTATATATTCTTAAACCTGCTTAAACATTTTAAATAATGTTCTCGTTTCAAATGAAACCGTTATTATTTGAATGAACGCTGCCATCATTTATTTACAGATTAGTAGAACGCGTTCTTGTCCTTAACAGTCCATTTATTTGCAAGTCTGAGCATTAACTCTTATTATAATAAAATGATGTTTTTTTTTTTTAATTTTAAATAATAAAATGTGGTTGAACAATTCCTAAATGTAAAGGATGAGGCAGACTCAGAACTAGACATAGCTAACGTTAACTTTATGAACTTAAGTCTAGCACCTGTTGAACTAGTCACCATTTCTTTTTTTTTTTTAAATTGTTGCCATGTGAAGAATGTTAATGAACAACTTAAGCGTTAATTATGCGTGACAATAAAGTACAATTAAACACATTAAGTACCTATACCTACATTGAACTAACTTCATAACTTTAATTTAAACTCGGGTCTATTTTCGAATCCCTACTCGTCATGCATCGTTTGTCCTAATTTTCGTTTATACTAAAGCCATTTTTAAACTTTACAGTGTTGTTTTAAAGACAACCCTAACCTAACGTAATCGAAGATATAATTGGAAAACTTAAAAAAGTGGTCTAACTCAGCTGAAAATCAGTTTAGGACAATCAATAGTTCAGACAAGCGAAGCGTAAGGACAAATCTTATTAGGGATTCCGCAAGCAAGAAAGCCAATATCTTGTAAATTCTTGCGACGCTGGCGAGTGGCTTCTACTTATTACTGCAGCGTAGTGAGCAAGTACTTGATTGTGCACTCGCTCTAAAACTTACCCTGCGAGAAGATCGAGAGTATGCTGAAGGTACCACTGAGGATGTAGTGGCAAAAGCCAACGAAACAATTGTTAATTTAAAGCAAACGTGATGCAGCACGAGAGTACAGTACACATTGCATGTTGATGTTCATCAATATTAATTTAATATGTAATTTATGGCAATATCCCGTTGATATCATGCCATGTATTTAACCGTGAATAATGAAAAACTACTTTTATTTTTAAAAGCTACTGAAAGCTAACTAGCGATTACTATCGCCCATAAACAAAAACACCAGGAGACACATTCTTGTAACATGTTAGTATGCTAATGCTTCTCCATAATTAATCTGAAATAATATATTCTAAAAAGACTAACAAAATACAGCTTTAAGAACCCAACTGCTTTTTGGTTAGTGTCGCTCAGCCTCTACAAGAGAACAAAGAACCATAAATAAAAACATACATGCAGGTCAAAAGTATTACCCTCCTCTCTCAACATTCCGGTAATTGCTACTAGCTGCGTGCTACTGTTGCTATGCGCTCCTTATTACCTTTAATGCAGTAATACCAACTGTAATAGCTATGTAGTCAAATAATAATAACTGAACGTCCTCGACTTCATTCTGACTGCAACTGATGAAAATTGCCGTTAATTGCTTTTCCAACGCAGACCATCTGCTCTATTAAGACCTTTTCTCTATCAACGTTTGTTTTAATATTTAGATTTCATTTTGCTGTAATTGCTCCATGAGCAAAGTTAAATTTAAACGCGCTTCTAACTTGATTTGAAGTCATTTTACTAAGTACGTCTATTTAAACCTTCTTGCATTGTGATTTAGAGTAGCATAGTTGAAATTCTTAACAAACATGATATAAAATGAAATTTGCTTGGAACACGCTAGCAAGAGCGTGTAAAGCTCCGACGCCGCAGGCCTAGAATTTAATTTAATTCTAGAGCTACCTGCACCGACTATGCCTCTCGGTATTGCATGGTTTTTTTATAAGCTACAGTACTTTGCAAGAAATTCTATAATAAAGAGTGTGTTGCTAATATTAAAAATACTTTGAATAAGCTGATACCTGTCACTAATACACTGGTAATCAACTTAGCCTAAGTGTACAAAATCCGCTTATAGAATATTCAGTAATTTTTAAGAGCCTCTGCCTACCCCACTCTGGGAAAGAAGGCGTGGGTTTTTAGCCGGGGTTTGTAGTATAAAAAAGCGTTATATTTCCTATTGAATTGAAATATCTATTTTTATAATTTGTGATTTCCTAAACTTCGGGTCTACATCTACGAGACAAAATAACTAAGGCATAGTACGATTTAGTATGCTTGATCAGTAACGTTTAGTTTTTTTCAGGATTCGAGGAGCAGCATAATGTTTTGACACATTGTTCCCATGTATACAAGCCAATTAAGTTAAACGTTGATACAAAAACTTCTGTCTCTATTTTTACCTATATAATAAGATCATATTTGCCGGACGTAAAGTAATTAGTTTAGCCCCGCGACATGACGGCACAAAATCCGTCATTGCGGACGCTGAGTCTAAAAACTAATGGGAACATATTTTCGCTCCTAGTGCAGCAAACATTTACTTACTTGCCTGAGAAGAAAAGTTTGAGCTTGTTGGATTTGGAGACGCTTACAGGTTTAATTAAAACTTAGAAAAGGCCAGATTGAATCAACAAAACCAAGTTTTCTAGATTACTCCATAAAAATTTATTGATCAGGTTCAGTCTATCAGGGTCTCTAATTTACGCGGTAAAGGTTACCTATCTTAAGTACGAAAATCTTTTGTCCGTTGTTTCGTTTGTCCGAATAATCATTTATCCGAAAATCCTTATTCTCTTAATCAGTTTAACTTTCTTGGATTGTTTTAAACTGACCTAACCTAACCTACAAAACTTACAGGATCCGTAGATCCTCTTTAAACATTTTGATAAGTTAATGGCTGCAGAGAAAAAATATTTTCGGGCAAATGAAAATTTGTACAAACGAAACAGCGTACATTTTTTTTTCGAAAAATCGATAGGGTACTAATGGCGGTAAAAACAATACGATAACACAATGTGATTTTATACTGTAGAATTAGAGGCCGTACCAGCAAGAATCTAACAAAGGAGACTGTTCAAATATTCAAGACCATACTCTGCAACTTAAAAAAAAACCTAGTTTTTTTTGCTTATGACCATTGCGTTTTTGTAAAACTACTCGTAAAAAGATAATTTTGTCATTGTTCCACATAGAAAGGCAACAAAAAAATATGTTTTAAGGGTGATAAAAATACTGAACCTCCTAACCACAGAAAAGTAGAACCAGCCTAAAATGGGTAGTAAAATTTTACAGCGTTGTTTGGAAAAGTCGTATTTTCGGCTCTAAGCCAACTTTTAACACAAAATTGTAGAAAATACAGAGCAAACAAAATAAATGAAAAATAAATAGACTTAACCACTACAAAATGAAATTATGAAACGTTTGTTAAGGCAATCTTTTATTCAATTGAGTACGCTGGAGTAGGTAAAAGCCTTTTCCGCGGGTGCATTTTCCAGATGTAATAAAATTCCACTTTATTCCCTTGGATGGAATGCAATTAAGCATTTTATGAGCGGAACGGTTGGTAGGTTAAAGGTACAAGAAGCATCCATTTATGATGAGCACATTGCTTGGGGAAATTAAGAGTTGTACCTTACGTGTAAGGTTTATTTTAAAGTCTTCGACTACTCAATATCCTCAAACCCTTCCTGTGTTCGGATTTTATCGCCTTTATGCCGGTGGACAAAGCATCTCGTACTTACATACTGATCAAAAAGTGACAGATGTTTTCAATGTTTATCCACGTTGATAAACGTGACCATAATAGGCCCACAGAGTCAAACGATGTACCTACCATAGACAAGTTTGAAATGGAAACGAGTTAAGTGTCTAATGTTTCTGCGTATAAGACGGTAAATAAAAAAGGTTTTAAACATTAGGTAATATTGATCTACGCACAGCTGACATCAAATGTATCGAAAAATAGGTATAAGGCGTTCCATTATATCAGAATTTAACAATAATGTACAAGGCGTCAGAACATACTCAGATAGCGATATTTTTGACACCTTGTCTTTAATTTGTAGTTAAGGTTCATAAATCGAGATGATTTTCTTGGCATGGTGGCATTCTATACCAGTTTACCTTTATTAATAAATACATATATAAATTACCAAATATTCTTTTAAGCTTGACCCTAATAGACTTATGACGTAGTAAATACATTCAATCACGCGTGTTTCCCAGTGGGGTAGGCCAAAACCACTTCTTCCCACCTGCTACAATCTTGACAAATCTCTTTCGCTTCTTCCACATTCATAAATCGAGTCATGCATGCACGTCGGTTTGAGATACTTAACGTTCGGCCTCCTAATGCTCGGTTCCAATATTCAAGAAACGAATCGTTTTCCTTACGCCTCGTTAAAATTTGACACAAATGTAATTATATAATTAGCAAATGTCAAAACACTACGGCGCGTAAGGAACACGATTCGTTTCTTGGATATTGGAACCGGGCATAAGACTTATGACAGTACGTTTAAATCTAGAAATGCCCTCTATAGCTTTGAAAACAGCACGTACCGTCGAAATAATGACTGTCCTGATTCTACCTCATATTAACCTAACTGAAAGGGTGGCTACTGGACGTACGTGATGCATAAATCACCGGGAGGCTTGATGGGTGAGGGCTGAGGGCCACTTCGTCCGAACTCATTCATCGTCCTGCAAGGCCGATGTCTGACTGGGTCTTGACTGGATACACGTGCCGGTGTGTTGCAATTTGCACTATGTAGTTATAATGTTGTATAACTACTTTTCTTAATAATTCCGGTCTATATTTCGGATATTATACTTAACAATGTGTAATAATTATTAAAGAGGTGTATATTTATCTAATAAGTAATTAAGTACCTTTCCAAAGACATTTTTTTTGGTTAATTCTGTCAAAAAAATTGATCCAGTCATATCTGTTGGAAGGTCATGATGCTGTCCACGTATCTATGACGCACTGCACTTTGTATTATGTTCTTTGTATTATATTTTCTCATATACAAGTAAACACAATGTTTTCAAGTATTATTTAAGTTTTTAATTAATTGCTATAGCCGCTGGTCCACCCAATCAATATCAGGTTAATGTCCAATTAAAGTGTTACCAGAGCTGTCAAAATGTATGAACAATCAGTCGATTATCAATATTGATTAATATTTAACATGATTTGATGAAATTAGTGGTAAGTCAAGTAAAATCAGTGTTGATTTGTCAAATGTGGTTTGAGTTGTAAAATGTAGTGAAACGCTTTGTTTTACCATTACACGTCATCATCATCATTATTATGTCAGCCGAAAGACGTCCAACGCTGGACGTAGGCCTCCCCCAAGGCTTTCCACTCAGACCGGTCTTGTGCTTTTCGCATCCACCGCGGTCCCGCGATCCTGACGAGGTCGTCACTTCATCTTGTTGGAGGCCTACCTACAGCTCGTCTTCCGGTCCGCGGACGCCACTCCAGAACCTTCTGACCCCATCGGCCATCAGACGTACAAAACAATAATTTAAATTACAAAATAAGATTACAAGTACTTCACTACTACTACAGGTACGCTGTTCAGTTATTAATATATAACATTATACATTAATAACTTTACGTTTTGTTTTTATTTAAGAGCTCTTCTCTTCTCTTCTTTTCTATTAATTTGTTCATTGTATTAGGACTGCAAGAATTTTGTCTACCGAGTTATTGTAACTTCTAACTAAAATTTACAGCAATGACATTTTCAATCTGTTTCAGAAAACTTTATATTTATATCCACTCTTGTCACTTTCGACTGAAAGTACAAAATACAAAAAGTTATAATAACCCCAGGTTACCTTGGGTACTTAACTTATTTATTCTTAGCTTCGCTTCCGTGTGAGTTTTCTGTAATACTTGTACATAAACCAGAATTGATTGAACATAAAAATCTCCCGCTTGAATCACTCTATCTATAGATGAAAACCACTTTCAAATATATTGCGTACTTCGAAAGATCTAAGCGTGTATACCGAGGGTCAGACGGCAGGAAGCGGCTTTGTTTAACACTATGTAAAGAAGCATTAATTATCCTGCGCAATATTCAAGACTGAAAAACCAATATTAGTCCAAACCATGGATTATAATCCCAGGACCACTGACTTCGTATTTAGCTACTAACAGTTTAGCTAACTGCGTCATCCAAATTAAAATACAAACAAGCAAAATGGCAACACAGCCGAGATTAGCTGTGAGGTAACCAGGTCATTAACGTAATTTTCGCAGCACAATCTAATTTCGCGAGGAAACTCGGAAGCGAATGCCGCTACTCACCTTGTAAATGAACTAAGTATGTTTTACTTTTAAAGCAAACGACCTGTTTCAGACACACAATTGATGCCAATGATTTTTTGTTGAATTACTAACGGTAAGGTTAATAAGGTTTTTTTTATAATATATTTTTAATTGAGCACACCGGCCATTTGATGGTAAGTGGAATCTGTGAGCCATAAACTTTTTTATTAAGACTACAATCTTAAGTCTGCAATCCTTGTCCGCAAATGCATTGCCAACCCTGAGGACTAAGCCTCTATGTTAGCAATTTCACAGATTGTCTTATCCCCACACACAATCCGAACACTGCTTGACGGTAAGTTAAAGTATACGATCCAGCTACCAACAGCTGTCATAATGGACCTTTCTAAAGGTCCTACGAAAAATAAGCCCACCACTAAGGTTTAAATAGGTTAAGTTTCATAGATAAACCCCGATGACTTAACTTACAAGGAAAGGTACCCAATTGTCCGACTCCGATTTCGTTTATTTTGATATATTTAATTATACTTAGTCTAAAATAACAGACACGTATTTTTGTTAGCTGCCCAATCTCAACCTGTTTGGAGAATTTGACCTCCAAAGTATTGAAAAGTGCCTAAACCCTTTAACTTCTATAGTGTTTTTTTTTTAATCCTTGTTTTCTACTGGTTTGATTATTATGTCTAAGAACATGATTAAATAATGAGCACGTGTTTTGTTATATTGGCTAAAACTCATTAAAAAAATACCCCTAAAAGTTATACAGAATTAACAACAAGTTTTTAGAGTTGTAGGTGATTCTGTAGTTCTGCCTGTTCTGCGTTCTGGGAACGAAGGCGTTAGTTTATGTATGTATGTATATAACTCAAACACAGACCATCTGAGGGGCCTGCCAAGATGAACTACGCTAACTAGCGTTTTTATTAGTTTCGTTTTTAACCAATCGCGTCACTGGTAGACCACGTGACTTTTCGTATCATGTCATCTACCAGCGACGCGATTGGTTTAAAAACGAAACAAATAGAAACGCTAGGGTATATTCAGTGAAAGAGTTTATGGCCCGTGATATTTAACTTAAGGTTGACTTTAAAGTATTTAATTTGCGTTGACGTCTTTCGTTATTGTTATACATTTATGAGTGTCTAAATTAGTACCTAAGTTATTTTTGTTGTGACAGATAAAATATTATGACGATTATAAATGGAGACACAATTTTATTTTCAAGATCGTAATGTTTGTTGACCTTTAATTAACTTTATTTTTTGTTTCTGACGACCTCAATGTAATCTTACTAATATTATAAATGTGAATGTTTGGATGTTTTTTATTCAATCACGCTAGAACGACTGGACGACGGATCTGGATGAAATTTGGCACAGAGATATGTTCCGGAAAAATGTACGGTTCGCGAGGGAAGAGCGATAAACGATTTCTACGTGGACGGAGTCGCGGGCAACAGCTAGTTTGTGATTTAATGATAGAAAACGTATACAAAAATGATATGGTAGGTAGGTACCTATTATTTTAACGATATTAACCCATTGTGTTAACTTTTTTTAAATAAGTTTAATGTTTGGCCTTTAACCCTGTCATCTGTCAGGGTTGAAACGATGAATTTTTTGCATTAAACTTTAACGAGACTCGAAAACGTTTAAAGGTATTAGCATATAATAAAGTATCAAAGATACACAATCTCTTATTTTCGGACTGGAACATCGTCCCTTTGCATCCGATATAAAATTAAGCGTATATGCTAAATTGAATTTAGTCACCATTAAGTATCATACCTTACAAAATCCACAATTACTTTGTAATTTCTTTCCCTGTCGTAATTTTATGTAGTGTTCAATAAAAAATACGCTCGCATTTTATTATATTGCCTATTCCTTCAAAATTTATTAAAATAAAAGCGGTGTTAACAAACAGACGGACAAACGTATGTTTATATTTATTAGCAGGGATATGAGATAACTTTAGAACTAAACGTATTATGCATTATATTACTTAGTAACAATGTTGAGGTAAAGTTACGGAAAATAAATTCAAACATTAATAAGTAGGTACTCTAATAACAAAGTAACGTTCATAAAGAATTTAGGGCGCAGGACCGATCCTTGTGGCAAACCTTAAGGGAAGCTCATGTCCAGCAATGGACGTCTTGGGACTGAACGATGATGACGATGTGGGAACGAATGACGATGCTTCATTTTATAAAGCAAACATATCGGCAACATATGGCAATACTTAGCGTCTCGATTAATTAGGTAAGTACTAAGTATAGTTTCAAAACGGATCAATAAAACCCACACCACTAAACACCTGAAATAATATTTCAGACGTCGATGCCAAATGATACAGTTACTTTGTTAAAGACAAAATTAAATTAATGGTTTGTGACAAAGAGGTTACTTTCTCGCTGGTGACGTCTACACGTACAGAATTTATTTAGTAAGTTCACCTCTTTTTTCAGTCCAGTAGTTTCGGAGTAAATATGACGATATGACTGTGACAGAAGGACGCACGAACCTATAAGAGTTCCGTTTTTTAATTTTTTGTCCAGAACCATAAAAATAAATCAGATTTAGGTAGGTATAGTTCAGGCAAAACGGACCTAATTGGGTTAAAATCCTATTAAACGTTAAAAGACAAGAACACAGATATTAAATTGATGCGTGGGCAAGATGAATATACGTTATTTAATGAAGATGCATCAAGTTCTCGTAACAAGGCTCGACCTATTTTGACCAATCTATTAAGCATACGTAACTCTGTTACGAGTACATGTCAAATGAATTATTGACGTCACAACGACCCCAAATTGTTATTGATAGCCAATCAGAAGTTACATAATTACCGAACCGCAAACCTGCGTGTGGTCAGTGGTTTATTTAATGATATTCTGCTAGTTTAAGCCGCAATTAGATTTGGATTTGGAATGTAATCGTTTGTTTAGACCACATCATCTTATCTATGGCGTGCACACTAATCTTAACAATAAATGTTCAGTCTCAAAATATACGACCTTTGTTGCTGTTAATAATGTTCCCATTATGGATGTATCAATGTGCAGGTAAACGAATGCTTTTTGAACACCGTCACAAGGTTTTTCCGCTGAGATTTAAATACTGTC
Source organism: Acleris sparsana (assembly GCA_923062465.1). Taxonomy (NCBI): domain Eukaryota; kingdom Metazoa; phylum Arthropoda; class Insecta; order Lepidoptera; family Tortricidae; genus Acleris; species Acleris sparsana. The sequence continues at coordinate 10,374,775 of OV281300.1, forward strand.
TTGTTTGTTACAAACAGTATCAGAAGATAAAACACTTCTATGTTTTTGTAAAATAAAACATAAAATAGTATAGGTCAAATAGTGATAAAGTAACATCGTCATTCCAAAATCATTTGTGAAACTAGACTAATCGCATTGGTATCGGTTTATTGAGCTAGAGTCCCTATAAAATTTATTAGAGTCCTTCGCGGTCTACCGCTGAAGGCCCAAATCCCTCCTCCCTTTGTAGATTTAGGCTTGCGGCACTCTTATCAGCCTTGAATAACGCTTGATTATTTATTCCCAATATCAAGATAGGTTTCCAGAAACAACGGAAGACCTTTTTTGACGATCTTTCTTCAGCTTATGGTGGCAGGGTTTATACTCGTAAATAGCAATTCCATGCGCTTCAAATAATTTATATTTCTATGTATCTATGAGATAAATAAAGCCACATATCAGAAAATAAAATAACGACTTACAGCAAGGATCAACACTAGTGCCACTCATTAATATTTTACATTGCTTAGAACAACTGTCATACGTCTAAACTTAAATAGGTACCATTTTTTGTGATACACTAGCATACGGCAATTGCAACCGATACGTCAAATTTATGTTGATGTTTTTTTGGTGTTGGCTACACCAATATGATCACTGAGGTAATTCGGGGCACGAAAAGAAAATATGATCAGTGTGAAATTCATACTTCACCTTGCTTTAAACTAACATGATTAAAGCATACTAAAACTAATAAATAAGTAAAAGACCAAGCGCGGATGGGTCGAGGTTAAGGGGGGGGTTACAAGAACCACTCAAACCTAAACAACAGTTTCCTTATCAAAATCTTAGTGCACTTTGGGCCTTCAGACTCAGTTTATCACGAAAAGAAATTCCTTAGTGTCCTATATTTTTTTACATTAGTTTGAAAAATAACAGCTTTGTAGTACCAAGAAACTCTGAGTTAAACCGCGGACAGACGGACAGATGGACATGGCGTAACTATAAAGGTTCCTAGCTTGACTTTGGAACTCTAAAAAGGAACGATTGAATATCTCTGAGTACGGCGGTTATATTTAGTATCGTATGTTGATCAACTGTTATTCATAATAAGATAACTGTCCAACCAAATGCACAAAATTCTAGTTAATGGTCAAGGTTATCAAAATGAACGTGGAAGTGGAGTTGACACATTGTGTAATACACAAGCTAGTATTTATCCCCAGCATCGTAATAGATCACGTATACATCGGTAGCCTACTTTAGTCAACGATCTCGAATTGAGGTCAAGAGTACTCTACTCCTATAGGTGTCCGACCGCTGACCGAAAGTGACTACGTGCTATTACGATGTAGTAAGATTTATTGGAACGGGAAATCGGGGCCAATTTGAGCCCATCTTGTTTTAGAAAATGTTTACGTTTCAGGGTTCCGTATGAAACAACGGAACCCTTTTAGGATCACTCGTGTGTCTGTCCTACTGGACCGATTAAATTGAAATGTGGTACACATTACATGTATGTCTGCCGTGCAAAGCCGTGTAACGTAAATAAATGAATTTAAAAAATCGGGTGCAAATTAGTAAAATATAACGAAAGAGCTTTTTGTGAGGGTCTTATTTTTTTACAATTGAGCAATACCCTCCGTAATTCCGAAGCTTCTGCGCTTAAAATATACAGACAATATTTCTTTACTTATAGATTAAAGAAAAACCAAAAAGAAGTTTGCTTCGTTCCGGTTCGTTTTAATGTCCAGTATAAAGTAAGACTCAATACGTACGTTAGTGCATATTTAGTGCGTGTTTGTTTATAGTGGATTTTATTTTAGCAAGATGCTTCTCACGGAACCTGCCACGCAAGTTGAACTCGCACTCTTTATCTACACAAAAGCAAAATTAATAGTGACAATATCCTTATATTTAGACATCCTTACAAATTATAACGTTTAATTTTTCGTGTAAAAGGCGACAGTGGTTTAAGAGTGTACATTTTAAAGTTCCGATTAGAAATAAAAAAGTCTTGTTATATTAAAAATGACAACCTTTTTCTCACTTCATTCGTGCAGAATACGATAGGATTCTTGTTATTTGCCGAAGAAAGACCTAGACCGATATTTTTCTGCGCAAGAAATCAAAGCGATCCGTTTCTTTATTTCGATATTATATCTGTTTGTCACTGTCAAACGTTACGTTTATCCGAGCTTGGGGCTTTGTTCTCTTCGGTACAACAATATTTCTTTTGACACGTCATCATATTGTTTTTGATTCGGCCGCCATTAGTCCCGTAAATAAGAGCTCTCATTAACTTTAATAATATGATACCATGTCAAAGCGATATGGTTTTATTGAGTAGAATATATAACCTAAGTTTCTTACCGCGTTATTTGTTAAAACGTAAATTAGGCAGTACGTATCCAACGATTGAATACTCGTATAAACATATAATATAGAAGGTAAAGACACAGGACACACAAAAAAAGTAAAAACAAAAAACAGCAATAAACAAGTAGTTAGTGTATGTACTCGGATTGTTCAATTAATGTGGACGTCACAATACCGTGTAACTATACTGCCTATACAACCGTATTACATTGCGGTCAAATCTCATTACTGCAGCGTTGCATTTGATGGAACTACATAATAACATTTGGGGGTCACACACCCAGACAGTCTCCTGAGAGTAATCCCGTATTCATCTGTACAATAAGAATAACATTAATACTAGTGTTTAATCATAACTAGCGAGCCGTCCTCACTTTGTTTCAGTTTATGCTAGTTCTCTGAGATACTACCCGTAGGTACATAAACCAGAATTTACATCTCCGCAAGTGGGTTTTAAAATAAATATTTATCACTTTATTACCTTGTAATGTTACTTTTAAATATTATTGTATTTTATTATGGGAAAAAATTACCTTCTGCTGGAGTTTCTTGCGGCGCTTCTTCTCCGCAATAATGGTCTTGTCCGAAGCGCTAGTAGATTCACTCTATATTACCGACGTGTAAAAGAGCCCTCATGTGGCCAATTTACTGAATAAATATTTTGAATTTGTTTTTTTTTATTACTTTACTATGGCAATCAACAATAAACATAATGTAATTGAGTTATCGAGCTATTAATTATGCAATGCGAATTCATTGCCGCTAAAGGAGTCAGTGTCGTAACAACACAATGTACCTGACAGCTCCAATAGTATTATGGGCGCCTAGTACATGTGACTGGGATGTTTAATGCATTGTTTTATAATCGTATTGTTTGTTACTGTAGCTGTTTTATTGGCAGTTCTATTAATTGGACAATGAAAATGTAAGTGCATAGTATGACCGTTTTAATGACACTCAAGTCAAGTCGATTTTTAGGGTTCCGTAGCCAAATGGCAAAAACGGAACCCTTATAGATTCGTCATGTCTGTTCGTCCGTCCGTCTGTCCGTCCTTATGTCACAGCCACTTTATTCCGTAATTATAAGAGCTATACTATGGAAACTTTGTAAGTAGATGTATTCGGTGAACCGCATTAAGATTTGCATACAAAAATAGAAAAAAAACAATAAATTTTTGGGGTTCCCCATACAGAATTGAAACTCAATAAAAAAAATTCATCAAACCCGTGTGGGGTATCTATGGATAGGTCTTCAAAAATGATATTGAGGTTGATATTGTGAACTGAATAGTTTGCGCGAGAGGCGCTTCCAAAGTGGAAAAATGTGTGTCCCCCCCCCCGTAACTTCTAAAATAAGGGAATGATAAATGTAAAAATAATATATGATGTACATTACCATGCAAACTTCCACCGAAAATTGGTTTGAACGAGATCTAATAATTTGTTTTTTTTTAATACGTTATAAATCGTAAACCGCATTTTACCTTTCATTCAATCAACTCCAATATAATAAAGAATAAAGAAAAACATTTATTTAGATGTATAGTGGTACGGAACCCTACGTGCGCGAGTCCGACTCGCACTTGGCCGCTTTTTTATTAAACACTAGTGCATGAAACTTAAATGTCCTTATAAATCATCTGATTATATTAAATCATGCAAAAAACATCATCTCATATCATAGTATAGGCGTCGTGAAAAAGCTACATTACTAATATGGTAAACATCACTAGTGGTGGTATTGATAGTCCGGAGTTGCTTGGTTGTCTCTCATCAATACCCCCTCTCGATCTAAGAGATATTATCCTCCCCTGTCCGGTAAGTCCGCATCGTCCAGGTATAGGGCCGATATTTTCCTAATACGTGCAGGTAAGAACTTGCACAACCTGGCAAGAGAGCTGGACCTGGATATATTTAATTACAATGCGTGAGGGTCAATCCGTGAGGCTAAAATTGTCGGCGAGGTGATTTGAGTGAGTGAAACTAGCATGTGTTTGCCAATCATAGCAAATATATAACCCTTTAGTTACCATCTTCCAAAGGCTCAGTGACCTTTATGGAAATTATCGGATATCGCTTTGTTACTGCGGATTAATAGGTATTGGGATCATTATTGGACAACATTGGATTAAAATTTCCACAAAGCGTTAATCGGATTAAGCTGTATTGTGTAATGAATTTTATGGTTCACTAAAGTTTTACCAAGTCATTATTTGGTAAACCACAAAACTTTACAAACTTTTATTGCGAATAATTATTTATATTTTACACGATAAATAAAATAAAGTTACGGAAAAAATATCACGAAACTCCGTATTAAAAATTAGGCTAGTCAAAACAGTTTAGTTTAGTTTAGTTCATTTATTTGTCAATGTAATATTACAATATTAGTTGCATTGCATGTCAAAAAATACGAAATTACATTGAGATCGTCAATACATAAATATTAATAATCAAAGAATAGAATACAATAATAATTCATAAATTAAAACAATAAAAGTTAAACATCTAATAATGGTCATTCGTCCGATGTCAAAATATGTACAATGAGTAATAAATGTCAACAAAATAATAAATTTACATTTCCATTTTCATATATTCATCCACGGAGTATAACGGATTATTCAATAAAAGGTTTCTCAGCTGATGTTTAAATGCTTCGTCGGATTGTAAATTTTTAAGTTTGGCGGGTAGACGCTCGTAGTACGTGGGACCGATGACACGCGGGTTCTTGTAATGTAATATGTTATGGTATTGAAAATAAGTTAATAAAATAAGAGGTTTTTATTTGTTATCCAACCATATTAAATGCGGAACCCTAGTCCGAGTAGCATTTTACCTAGCATTTGACTAGGATTTAGATTCGATATTCACTGTAACATCTCATGTAACAGTGAATATCGAATGTCTCATGTAAGTAACAGGTCACGTCGGTTTTGCTAGAAAGAGATAGGAACAAATATTGGTTGGCTTATCTTGGTTATTTTATTACATGAATCAGCTTTATTGAAGCTGTGAAAAGTCATGAATATTCCCTATTGAATGTATGACATCCATTTACCCTGCTAAGGTAAAATGGGTAATGTTGGGTAACTTAACCCGAACTCTAACTTGGCACTTAATAGTTTACCCGAGACATAAAGTTACCTATCAGTTGAAAATCCTCTATCAATATTGAAAATTCAAACAGCATTTGCTTCAAATACAATCAAAACAGTTTTAGTTTAGTGGTTAGTGGCATGATATTAAAAGTTTTTAAAAACATATACTGTACACTTCATGCAGTTTGTTACAAAAAAAAACAAATTATTATTAAGTAGGTAAATTGGATGAATGCAAGCGTTGCAAGACCGGTCCTTGTGGCAAACTTTGGGGTTGGCCCATGTCTAGCAGTAGACGTGCTTCAGATGAAACGATTGCGATGAACAGGTAAAACTAACTACATCATTCGGAATAATTATAACGTAATAGACTTTATCTACACAGATATCTTAAATGCTCTGGAATGCGTTCAAAACCCGTAAGCAATGACCGGCATTACCTGGTGACGGCGATAACAGCTATTAATTTAGGAAGATATTCCAAATTTGGATCTCATAACCTTACAATATTCGATAACGTAATTTCATTACGTTCTGAATGTGGGCCTCATAAATAAGCTCAGGGTCACTCAGCGTGCAATGGAAAAATCTATGCTCGAAGTTTCTTTGCGCGATATGATCCGTAATACGGTAATACGCCAGAGAACCAAGGTCACCGACATAGCTCAGAGAGTTAACATGCTGAAGTGGCAATGGGCAGGCCACATAGCTCGGAGAACTGATAACCGTTGGGGAAGAAAAGTTCTCGAGTGGCGGCCCCGCACCGGTGGACGGAGTGTTGGACGGCCTCCCACCCGGTGATCTGACGACCTGGTTAGGATCGCGGGGAGCCGCTGGATGCAAGCGGCTCAAGACCGTGACTTGTGGCGCTCTTTGGGGGAGGCCTTTGTCCAGCAGTGGACGCCCCCGGGCTGATGATGATGATTAATTCATTACGTTACAGCTGGCATCGCTGTCACTTACTACCTCAAGTAATGCCGGTCATTTGCCTTTTGGCTTCTGTACCCGTCTTAGAGTAAGAACTTATAATATGTGTGTAGGTAGGTAAAGTAAGTGGCATTACGCAACCGTCACGTAAACTACTGTAAAAACGTTAAGACAATTAAGTACTTTGTTTGTATATGAATAAACTTAAATAAAGTATTTTAGTTCAGGATCATGACCATCCCATATCCCTATATACCTACTCAATTTCTTATGATCGGTTGGTTTTCGAAAAGGTTTTAACATGAAAATGTTAAGTTACCATTATTTAAGTAAGTATTAATGGGGAACGTACAACACGTAACGTAAAAACTTGAGCTCGTTTAGTATATAGTTAAACTTTTAAACAGTAAAGTTGTTCTGAATTTATTTTGCTCTAAAATATTTTGATTGATTAACTTACCTACCCAATTCCTAATTACCCGACCTCAAAAGCGCCAAAACTTCTAACTCCAGCTAAATATGTAACTTCTATTTATTTTTATTACTTGATCATTAAAATAACTGACTCATGACGAGAGCTTAAAACTTTATTGGTAAAGTTTATAATATCGTACGTCATCAAATATTTATTACTTACAGAAAATTAATTATCTAGAAGTAACATCTGGTAGAGATGACCATTATTCAACGAAGGTAAGTTCATCGAGCAGACGATGTAATAAATGAGGACTTAAAGGGAATCAAGCTTGTGCCAATCAATGCGTTGGCCATGGGCTTGTAGGCCATAAAAACTCCTTGTTTGCTTCTATTTGTATGTATTGTCTTACGTACGTTATAAACGTCAATTTGAAATGCAGTCGCATGCATATTTAGTCTGGGTATACTTTAAAATTCCGAGTTATTTGTTTCCGAAATCGAAATCGTTGCAGCCATTTCCAAGATTTATACAACAATTGCTCGTTTAAAGGTTAATTACTAAGTAGGTATGTTAGGTGAAGTTTGATTATAAGCGACATCAAAAAATTAAGTGTTCTGTCAAAATATTGCTCAGAATTATGAACATTCTGAAATTATGTAGTGTATACATTTATTTACTCTTTTGATATACAAGGCATGGCAATTTAGTTTATACACATAGGCTGCTTAACAATTGCCACATTTATCGGACTTGTCCCGCCCGCATCCACTTGTTCCCAAGGTTCAACTGTCAAGAATACTTAATAAGAGAAATTAAAACAAAAACAAAATAACACAAAAACAACAACAAACAAACAACACATTTGTAAATCTTATTTTCTCTAAAGACTAATAATTACCAACCTTATGGTCACCCTATTCTACTAGCCGAGTTATGTATGAGTCTGACATCTTAACGTAAGAAGTAGGGTAACCATGAGACTCGGTAAATTTGAAATTAATTTTTATTATAGTTATTATAAAACATTACATTTGCAGATTTTTGCATAGTGCTACGTACGAGTGCTTTAACTAACGGTAAAAGCCCGAAAAACATATTTGGACCAAAACAGATGGACCTAGGTCCTTAAAATTTGGGAGGGAATATTTCAAGGGTACAAAGTAAGGAGCTTCCGAAAATCGACCCCTAACAAGAAGAAATAGTTATACTCGTAGTAGTGAAAGTCTTCTATGCGTAAGAAGTCGCGCACTTCCTCTCATCAATAATCTCTCGTTCTAGCTCTACTACTGGCATACAAATACATTATTAATAAAGTGTATTGAAGTCACACCCAAGCAAATTGGTGCCATTGCGATACTTTCCTCGCCGCGGGAACAACTATAACAGTAAAGCAGCACTGAGCGAAATGTGTTAGTGTTATTATTTCTATTTGCAGAATGCTTATTTGTACTAATGGTGTGGCCAGGTTATTAAGAAACTAATAATATTTACCTTCATTAGGTATATAGGTGGAATGTTTAGTAGATATTTGAGTTGTTTTAGATATCATGAAGAATTCTGTAATGAAGGCGTGAGAAGATTAGGACCATAATAATTTGCTGTGCTGTCTGCTTGTTTGGTTGTTGGTAACGCTTTTATAGCTAAAGCGCTGAACTAGATTATATTTATTTTGGTTTAGAGACGCTACAATTCATAAGCATATTCTACGCAGACGGTACCGCGGGCGGGTTGTAGCGTTAGTTACGTGTGCTTCGTGACAACTGTACGTTTAAGGACTGTAAATACGACCAGATTGAGGTAGCTACGACGTTTAATGACGACAAGAATTGGAAGGAAGCCCAAAAAGGAGATAGTGGAAAGAGCTAGAGTTTCATAAAACTGTTACCCTTATCCAGGGGGATTATTAAGCCCTTCAACATCATCATCAGCGTATATTAGTCCTCTGCTGGACATACGCCTCTCCCATTGCACGCCAACGAGCGCGATTTGTGGGCACTCTCATCCAAAATTAAGCCCTTAATAAAAACAAATAGTTACGATTGAGTTAAAGAAGCGTGATAATACTGATAATGTTTATAATATTATATTACAAAAGCCTATTAATTGCCTCGATTCATTTAGAGTCCAAAATGTAAAAAATCTTTACAAAAGAACAATTTTACAAGTAACAACTACTCAGTGAATAAACTTTCCCCAATTCCACGGCGAACAAATTTCCAAGAGGAAAAGCAGATATAGCTTTCACACGGAAAATTTTGCGCTCAGGAAAGTTTGATAAAATTTATAGTCGAAATTTAATCTGGCTTGGTTTCCTTTTTAATATGCCTTTAGTTCATGCGGCTGGAGAATTTTTTGCTGAAAATCGTAATAAGGTGGGACTGGTTGAGCCAGAAGATATAAAGATTTGAGGTAGGTAATTAATTTATTGCTTTGGAAGTTTCTGATCTAACCTAAACTAAAATTGTATGTGCATTTTGTTCTTGTATAGCAAAATGAAGCTGGAAGTAAACGTATTGTTTGATTGGAAAATAGACTGAATCACAAGCGAATTCGGTTACCAGCTCTCGCGCTGATTAAAGAGACCATCAACTCTGAGAAGAAGTAGCTTTTGTTGCTGACTGTATTTTTTTTACGCAGTCTTCAATTAGACGATTCTAACGAGTCCTAGCACGACGGGTTCCTATGGCCACCCTACTTCTGCATTATCAGACCAGCTCGATGATGCCATATATTATTGTATTGTTATCGAAGTTTCGTAAGTATACCCAGCTCAATCAGTCCCCAGAAAGTGATCCAGATCTTCCTTGCAAGATTTGACCCAACATATTTTACACGTAAATAAAAATCTTCTAAAAAGTCATTCTACTTCTTGAAGTTAACAATTTAGTGGGTAATACGATGTAGTGTATATTTTAACGGAATCCACTTCCAAAATAATAAAGGTTACGAATTTATATTTATGTAGAACTCATTAAGAGTTACATTAGGTATGTTTATCCTGATAACGTAGAAAACAGCACCCGACCTATTGGATGGGCTCATGAAAATGATCCCTTTTATAATATCATTCGATTTCTCCCAGAGTTTATACGATAAGCTCCGTTAGCGCTCATTCCAGAGAATAAAATAAACCTTTCCATGGATTAGTTGTGTTTATCCATGTTACGTACGGAATAAAATGCTTGTACATTTATGTGTTCCACATCAAAGCCGCTGTCGGCAGCAGATTCAGGTTGATATGTGGTCATTGGGGATGGCGAAGTTTCTAGCTTTGTTAAGTTTGTAGGAAATTATACGCGTGTGTAAAACTCATTATTATTCAAAAATATAAGGGTAATTTAAGGTTTTACATGGAAAGAACATGGTTTGGCATCTTAATAACCTTTTGAGTTATCGTTATTTGAAAGATATGAACCGAGTTTTTTTTTGATTATATAAAAGTTATTCTTATTACCAATTGTATAATTATGTTACTCAGTGGTAAGTAAGAGTTGATTGTGAACTCAGGATGAAATAAAAACGTAATTTTTTACAAGTGACTAGATGATATCCTTTCTGTGCAGATACCCTTCAAAAACAAAAAAAATATGTACGGTATATAACGGATTGTGTTCCTAAAATTCCGTTGTCAATAAGTAACAAAATTATTTATTTTTGTAACTTATTACGTTGTTCAAGAAGTAGTCAAATCAGTAGAATTGAACAAAATTGGTTGCCGTAGTGCTATCATAATATTTGACAATTCGTTAGAAAATTAATACCCTTGTAAGAACAAGGGACACTTTGAATTGTCACTGAATTTTTAGAAGTTGACAAAAATATCTTTCAAATTTAAGAATAATTGCCAATATTGTCTTCATCGGAAATAGGCTTTGCTAGGTTACATCGAAGTCCCTGCCAAATTAAAAACCCATTTGCGAGAGTAAAGTTACGAAGACCTTTTGTAAGCTCCAATTATGTTTCTTAATTAAATAGGAGTACTCAGTGGACCCGAACTAAGTAAGATATTTTTATGATCGTAGAAAAATGTTACTTTTTCTCCATCAGTGTCTAAAAAAGTAGTTTAGTAGGTAGATGAGGAAATAAATAGAATGACCTTAACCTTTGAATTAGCTCAATATTAATATTTAATGAATTATCTTATCAACCATTCTAAGTAAGAGACATATACCTAGGTTATGTACATTTGTTCACAAGTTAAGGAATTTGAATAAAATCATCAAATCAATCAATCAATCGATCAAATGCCAAATTTTGTCAAACATTTAAACTAAGGCGGTACTTTGAAACCTAAGCCTGAATTAAAAAAAATATGAATGGAAAAATGGTCAATGTTCTTTCTGGTATTTTAAAACCACATGACTGACGATGCGTGGAATCGTTAGTTTCAAAAACGCCACACTCTTAGGATAGGTAGGTACTATGTACTATTACCCATACTTTATTTACCTCTAAGTAAGTGTGACGTTGACAGCTTCAAGAACCAATGGTGAGTCTTGACTTGGAAGGAGCAGATCAAAGAGAAAAGGAAACAACCAATCAGGGCCTCTAATCTCCACGGTTAAACAATACTTACGTATTACGTACGTTTAACGTGTTACCGTATTGTTTTTACCTCGGCCGCTCTTACTGTCAAGTAAATAAGAGCTACCGTTAACGATGACAATATGATATAACATGTTAAAGACAATACGGTTTTACCTAGTAGAATAGAGGCACAGGAGGCCAATAAGCTGATTTGCCATCTCGTGCCAAAGAAAAAGCATACACAAAAAATAATAGCTGTCATGTCTTTTTGTTGCTGTTGGCTAGCGAGAAGCGTTCGTGACGCCAAGTAAAGAAAAAATGAACTAGAAGAAAACCCATAACAAACAACAATGAGAATGCTGAGCAAAAACAATAATTGCTTGACGAGAAAAAGGATATTAGGAAATATATTTTTTATGTCAACGGAACAACACTAAAGGAATTTCTTCATGATCGTATAATTGGATTCATCGTATGAATTTATTTACTAATTAATAATGCTATTAAATTACCTTTTTATGAAATTATAAATTGAAATTGAAATTGAAATTAACTATTAAAAATAAACAAAAAATTTAGATAGAATAGACGGACGGACGGACGTTGAGGTAATATTTATTTTACACTCGTTAATTTTAGGGGTTTTACTTGAAACAAAAAGCAGAGATACGACTAAAACGAACGTTAGAAGACAAATATTGATCCGTTGGATTTGAATCCTGGACCGCTCAACTAAGATAAGATAAGATAAGATATATATTACCCTACCGGCATCGTATTGTAACAGCTCGATTGAAACAGCATTCCAAAAATATCAGTAAATACGAGTTTATGTGGCTCTCCTAGCGGGTTGGTGGCAGTCAAAGGATTTTCTTTTCAACGCTCTTTCAAACCGCCTACACAAACGCCTCCGCGCCGGCTTCCTGGATGAAATTGAACCGTTTCCTTTTGTAGTTTAGTATTCTTTGTAGTCTTGCATTTATTTCCCACGTATTTTCCTCTGCACCGCTTTAACACTATCAACATTTAACAGTATAATAGGTTCTATTATGTTTTTTCATGTTGAAACCGACCATGTTGTTTCATCACTACGTTTCGACAGTGACTGTTTGCGTAAACTCCATTTATCGCCATTTTCTCAGGAATTATTTAACTTTTAAATTCCTGGGTTCAAAGACTTCATTATTAAAAAAAACTGACTGCAATAAAAATATTACATAAGGGTTCATGAATAGTTATTTTAAAATTCGGGTTTTTCATTTTAGTGTTAATGAAGTTAGTGGTAGTGAAAATAGGGTTAAAAAATTCGGGTTACAATAGGAGAACCAAATTTATTCTAAGTACCTAGTAAGTATTAGCAATAATTATGATAATTATGTTTTATATTTTTAGTTTTAACTCTGCCTGTCATTTTTTTCTGGCACTATGTAAATTTATGATGGTTTATTTGGTCGACTGGTATTAGTAACTATAAAGATAATAAATTAATAATTAAACAGAATTGTACGATTTAAGCATTTTTTATGCGTTTTTTTTAAGTTATTTTAAGCTATATTTTCCTTACTCTAATTAACCCATGCCTAGTTAAACAACTCCGTAGACACAGATCAAGCCAGTTAAAAGAAATTGCCGTCCTTATTTCAAGTAATGTGCCCAGCGGCCCACTTTAATAGCATTGAAGTTAGAGCAAAGTTCATTTGAAATGATCAAATTAACATTTCGTATGTAATGGAAGGTTGGATAATGAAATTTTGCTATGAAGTTTAAGTGACGTTAATAGAGCGAGGACGGAAATAATGGTAATTTCTACCGCTCTAGTCTGTTCGCAATTTACAGGCGTCTAAAACCTTGTTAATTTGAGACCTCTTTTGAAATTTAATTAGTTTTTTTGAAAGTTTGATGAACCTTTAAAATTTTGTATTAAACTCTGTTATCCATACTACCATAATAATATATCTAAACTCACAACCGATTTCGATGAAATTTGATTTGGAGATAGCTTGAGCCCTGAGAAAGGACATAAAGTACGTACTTTTTACCATGGGTAGTTGATAAATGACACGCGGGCGGTATCGCGGGCTACAGCTACTCATTCTATGTACTCAATATATATGTGTTATAGTAACGAGAATCATATTTTTTATATCATATTAGTATTATGACATGGGTGCCTTCAAGAAAAGAGCTTACATTTCCCAAATTGGCCGGCAACGCACCGACAACTCTTCTTGAGTGGCTGGTGTTTATGGGCGGTGGTGATTACTTCCCATCAGGTAAACTACATGCTCGTGTGCCTCCCTCTCATAAATATATAAACAAACCTGTTACACCAACCAACTGCTATTTTCCCCTCGATTTAACTTACTTAAATGACCTACGAATACCTACATTATGCCCTTCGTAGCACACACGTGTATAAGTGCTACGACGGATTCGTTCATGCTACGACGCATTCATTAAAAGAGTTTCCATTCCACATGGTTGGATTATTCATTGTCACCCGTCAACTTCTAAATCCCATTATTGGGGAAATATTGAAACCACAAACAATAAACATAATTATTCAGATGATATTTTCATACGAGTGAACAATGTTATGTAGACTTGAGAGTAAATGCGAATTAAATACCCAAGGACTTAAATATGCTTCAAAATGTACTTAACCTTTGAACGCCAAAGACGGCAATTCACGTCGGCAGATTTTTGTGCCGTGGACGCCAGACTGTCAGCGAGTTGTTCTAACCTTCATATATTTTGTTGCGGCATATGACGTCCGTGGCGTCACGGGCACGTAAAATAGCAATCGACCGTGGCGTTTAAAAGGTTAAGTAACTATATATTTTCGGTTGTTGTCGAATTATAAGGGTGCGGATCAATTACTTAGTCTAAAAAAAATATTGTATAATTTCTTTTGAGGAAAAAGCATAATGAACGTTTAGCATAAAAATCAATTGTATAAATTCATCTGACATACGAACGAATAACATAACACTCATTCAGTACAACTATCATTTTCTGGTTAATATGCATTTTTAGTAAAAAAAAAAACCAAGTTAGGTTAGGTTAGAATTGTAACCACAATAATAGTAATGAAAGCCGTTAGAAATACCTATTTATCTTTTAGTAAGAACAACAGTTTTTGAAATAATGCATTTCGTTTTATTCATCATGATTATTATGGAGTTTTGTTATAGAGATCGAAATTTTGTAAAATGTAAAATGAAAATAAGCATCATTTATTTTTATACTAAACATTACAAGCCCGGAATTTAGCTATGATAATTACGAGTACGAGTATGTAAAAAAAAAATGGAATAAAACGAAAAATATTTTATGGGAATCAAAAGAGCACCTCCACCAACTTAATTAACCCTGACTAAGCATTGGTGGTGCTGCACCCTGACGCCAATAGGCGTCCCCTCAGCATATGTTGCAGCACAGGTGTTGCAACGCTGGTTTTCAATGTATCCCTAGTTTGCGTGATTGAAAAGCTACAACCCCAAAAAAAGGTAAATTTTTTATCGGGTCCAAATAAAAACAGCTAGGTTTAAAGAGTTATAGCCATAGAAGAGTTAGAGTCATGGGTCCTAAGGTGTACAACCACCTCCCGGAGAATATTACCGCTACGCAAAGCGCACCACTATTTAAACGTAGGCTTAAAAATTGGCTTGTCGAGCAGGCGTTCTACGACCATAGTGAAATGTTTACGTAAACAATTTAATATATTTTATTTATTAGCAATTGTAAACTGACATGTAATGTATATATTACCAATAAACAATTTGAATTTGAATTTGAATTTTGTTACTACTTACCACTTTTTCCACTCCGAACAAAGATCTCATGATTAGCGCCCTGACCCACAGACCAATCCCACGCCTGTATTCTACTTAATTTAACCAGCGTCGCTATTGCCTTACGCACTCGCAATCGCAATCGGCTTCAAAGTGGAATAATTTGTATGCAGACTCGCCTACGGTCTGTCAAAATGAAAAAGTTTGCGATTGCGAGTGCGTTAAGCAATAAGCCCTCTGATTGTCTTTGATACGTTATCGTGTTGTCAACGTTAGGATAGTTAACTCTTATTAACCTGTAATCGCGGCTGAGTTAAAACCATACGATAACACGTCAAACGCAAAATTATTTTACCGTGTAGAATAGAGACTTATCGACCTTATCGTTGACGATACCGCAACACTGCGTAACTTTTTTTTTTAAATATGGCGTAGAGAAGGCAAACGAGCACACAGGCCACCTGATGATAAGTGGAAACTGTGACCCATAGACATTCGCATTCACAAAACTGCAAGCCTAAGACTGCAAATGCGTTGCGAACCCTGAGGACTAAGATGGAATGCCTCTACGCTAGTCATTACACCGGCTGTCTTGTCCCCAAACCGGAATGCGAACACTGCTGTTTGGCGGTAGGTTAATCGATAAGATGGTGGTAGCGATCCGGATGGACCCTGCACAAGGTCCTATCACCCGTAATTCAATCGGTTGTAATATTTACCTTACTGAGTTACTTGTTAAGGTGTTATTTTATTCGTTCGTAACGCGGTAATTGCAGTATCACCGACGTTATCTGTGAGTGATCTCTACTGCTAATTCAGGCCATTGTCCTTGTATTAAATAAAATTGGATTTGTTTCTCAATAGCCAGGGGAGAGTTAATGGATCAGAAGAATATCTGATGAAGTGAAGCGAAACAGTAAGGCTCTATTTATAGGTAAAGCGAGCCAACCAGGTCGAGGTAGAAGGTGTGAAATGTAGAGAAGAAAAACAGAGAGCTCACTCTGATGACCTTTTAATTGTAAGTACTTACTTGAGTGAATCAACTAATCGAATCTTTGCTATTCCAAAACTGACTAACAAGGAAAGGTACCCGACTGTCCGGCTCCGATTTTGTAGATTTTGATATATGATAGAGAGTAGTTTAAAATAACAGACACGTATTTTTTTTAGCGGCCCAAACTCAACCTTTTGGGAGAAATTGACCTCCAAAGAACTGTAAAGTGACTAAAACCTCCTCCCTCGCTTCTCTGGAAATAAGGCAGCAAACGAGTTTGCGAGGGATTGGTACAGTCAAGGAATTGACACAATAAAAATTTAAGAAGTCTCCTACGTTTGAGTGATTACGTCACTTTGACATAGTCCAAAGTGGTCAAGGTATAATTTTCCTTTACTGTATGTCGAACCTGTAGGCCTAACCAAAATGCTAACGATGCGTGCGAACGTTTCCGTTTTCTATAGACTTGAAATGTCATCAGTTTACGTTAGATTTATGTACCTTGACTAGGCTCCCTGGGGCCATAGAAAAGATGTTTAACGCTATTTACGTCAATCCTATACATTTAAGTATTTATATCGTTATCTAGTACCCACCCATAGTACAAGCTTAGAGCTTAGTTTGGGACTAGGTCAATTGGCGTGACATTGTACCTTGATATTTTTTTATCTATTTTCGATTACGATAACGTCCCCAATATATAGGTACATCTACGCTTTCGCCGTCTTCGTCTTTCGTCTAGGGCCACTGAGCAGTAAGACCAAACATGTGTGCCTACTGCTAGACAAAAGCCTTCAAGAGCCTTCGAGAGCCTTCTTTTCTTAATGTGTAAAGGTATTAAGTCTAACAAAAGTTGTCATTAAGCATTCAATCTACACCTTGAAGTTTTACTTGTATCAGCTGCACATAAACATAAAGTTTAGTAAGTACTTCAAAAAATATTATCTTCAAAGACATTACACTGTTTTTTACTTTCCCTAAAAGCTCTTAATAGTAAGAAAATAGCAGACCATCTGTACTTATCTACTTTATGATAGTAGCGCTGGCAACGCAATCAGCCGGTGGATGTGCAAAAATATCTAAAGGCCGACGGTGACATTCCCGACAACTTTCTGATTGGAGGATTAAGGAGGATCACTTCGGTAATTGCAGTCAAGCCTTCGATTTTCAAAATAAAACCATCGCGATTGCAAATGCGTTAGGCAATAGCCCCTCAGGCTGGCATTGAACATCCGCAGCATCAGAGGAATTGCAAACAAATAGGAAGCTGACTTTTAAGAAAAGAGCAGGCTTGTTTTTGACACCCCGTCATATTAATAAGTCAGTAATACATTATTATCACAAAGCTATATGCAATAACGAGGTGCATTAATTGTGTGATATGTTCTTACTGTTTTTTGCTACTTATACTTGTACAAATCAAATCATAAACGTCTAAGCATCGAAAGTATCATTACATTCGTTAGATATTTTGCAATGTAAGTACTGCGTTACGAAACGTCTTAAATCCTCAAAATAGTGTAGGGATATTATTTATCTCCTAAACATTATATACATACATATATACATACATACATACATGCATATATACATACATACATACATACATACATACATAAATACATACATACATACATACATACATACATACATTTTTTTTAAAATAAGTATATTAGCCACTCAGCATAAAGACGATCGAGCTGGAATTGTACATTTATTATTGTATTGACATTGATAAATCCTTGTATATTGAAATCGGACGAGTGACCATTTATTAGATGTTTAACTGTTGTTGTTTTAATTATTTTTGTATGCGTTAATTATCAGTATTCTCTCAATGTAATTGTGTATATGACATGAAATTCAATTTATGGATAAATAAACTATATTACATATATTACAAAACCACTTTCCATTTCAGCAAGTTTTCAATATAAGCAAGATAAATAAATCTAAAATACAACGTAAATCTTTAGAGTAAAAAACCAACCATCTCGTCTCAAATTCCAGCCATCTCATAATTGTTTTTCGCCCACGATAGTCAAGAGATTTTTCCCGTGACATTTATCTTAAAAATACTTGACTTAGAAATTATCTAAAAAATTCAAGGCAGTTATTATTTCTAATATTATAACGAACCCACGCGTAATAATGCTAGCAACATGCGGGCGCGGTTTCAGCCCGGTTTTGGGCGGTTCTCATCAATTAACTACCCTAGAGAGAACCGAGAGTATTTTAAGTCCACAACGCCCTACTAAAGAACAATCCTGGACCAATTTTAAACATTTACAATCCGACTCGCACTCGACCGTTTTTTACGAAAACGGATTTCCAGTCCTAGTCTTAAAATTAAAATTTAAATAAGTTGCTAAGCGAAAAACTCGAGAACGGCTAAACCGATTTGGCAGATTTCTTTAATGTTGTATACAGTGTGTGGCCCAAAACCGGGGATAATATTAAAAACAGGGGCTCTATAGATCCCCGGTAATTACATTATAATGGTCTTACCTAATTAAAATCAAAACTTAACTTTCAGTTTTTTTCTAACAAACTTAATCGCAAATTCAATGTAATGCAAACACCGCTAAATCTACCGCGTTTTGTCAATGGCACCCTGTACTCAGACATACCGCGTACCAAGTGACCAAGCGACGATATCGCGACGGGAAAATACATTACCTACGATTTTTAACTTTGTAGGCTGTTTTCTCCAAAATTATATACTTTGTGATATTAGATTCTTGTGATAGTTAAGTAATTGAAATGTTCTAAAGAATCCCCATTTACTTGTTTCGCCCCGGTTTGGGCCACACACTGTATGTTCTTGTCAGGACGCGGTTTGTATGAAAAAAAGAAAAAGCAAATCACATGGAATGTCGTAAATTTCGGATTGTTACCTCCATAGCATTTAAACATTACCTTTCAAAGCGTGCATAGGCTGCAAAAAAAAAGTATTACGGCAAAACCACATGTGCTATTCTAGGCGGTAAAAAAATATTGCTTTTGAAATTAAGGCTGTTTTATTGATCGACAGCCCGCATGCTTGTAGCAATCCATTGACGGGTTGTTTTAACTTTTTTGAGCCAAGTGCTATTTCAGCGGCGCGATGTATCACGAAAATCATGCGGGCTATCGCCCTTATTTTTAGCTCGGGAGCTTTTACTATCGAGTTAATAAAAGTTATCGAAACGTTCATAATACGGCAGGATGTAAAAGGCAGTAGTGGCGGTGTAAACTAGTTTCATTAAGAAATAAGGCCATGCTAAATTACAAGGGACACTTAACTACTACATTTAAACAAGTATGTATGTATGTATGTAAACTCTTTATTGTACAAAAATATAAATATTACAATATTGTTACTAAACTAATGTACAAAGGCGAACTTATCCCTAAATGGGATCTCTTCCAGCTAACCCTGAAGTAGATGAGTAAGGACAATGCATAGGGTTGGACACATACAAGTTTTGCACAAAAGTAGCAAAAAGAGATGATGATACTATTAATAAATAAATATAAAACAAATAAACTAATATATAAACTTACATATATAATACACATAAATAAACTAATATATAATTTTATATATATATTTATATGCATATATAAATATTAACCATAATTCTTAAAGGAGCTTAGCTTCATGACTCATCCAACCACAACGTTTTTAAATTTCTCTTAAGAGAGACCACTGAAGGGGATTGTCTTAAGGACAACGGAAGTTCATTCCACAGTTGGACAGCATGGACTGTGAAAGATTTGGCATAGAAGCGTGTTTTATTAGAAGGAACAGCAAGGGAGAGATTGGCACTGGAACGCAGACGATGACCGCTTCCACAGGCCAAATAGCAAAATCGTTCGGATAGATATGGAGGGGAAGAAGGAAGGAAAAGGACATTGAAGAGGAGTGAAACAACATGTAAATCTCTACGGCGGTGGATAGGCAGCCATTTCAGCTGCGTACGGAACATCGACACGTGATCGAACTTTCTCAGGCCACAAGTCTAACGAAAAGAAACCTTTACGAAAACCCAACTGCTGTTTGAATAAGGTCGTCAAAGTATGTTACTTAGAACAGAATAGAATAGAAAATCATTTATTTGACCATAGATCTCAGTTCTCGCATCGCATTTCCTTATTGGCCACGTTTTACGTAGGTATTACGATACCATTATCAAAGGTGACCGTTATTATTGTAATCTGAAAATAAATTAACAATCATTTAGTTAATCAATCGCTCTTCCAGCAATGTTAAATGTACTTACACTCTTTTTACCTAAGATGAGTCCAGTAATTTCAATCACTTAGGTATTATACTTACTTGCGAGGTATTTAAAAATAGGCGATTTTTTTTATTTATTTTTTATGGCATAGAGAAGGCAAACGAGCACACAGGCTACCTGATGATACGTGGAAACTCTGACCCATAGACATTCGCATTCACAAGACTGCAAGCCTAAGACTGCAAATGCGTTGCCAACCCTGAAGACTAAGATGGAATGCCTCTATGCTAGTCATTACACCGGCTGTCTTATCCCCTACTGCTGTTTGGTGGTAGGTATAATTATTTAAGTTCCTGAACGGCGTCGCTAAATGTGACCAGTGTTTTTTATGTAAAGTTACAGAAACCAGTGTAATACGTGTTTATACGAGTATGATCTGTCACATGACTCATCTTAGGTGAAAAAGATGACATACGTCTGTGTGTCACTTCCATTTTTAAATCAACCTTGAGTTGCATGCATGATAAAAGAAAAAATAACAATTACGTAGTAAATTAATAGAGTTATGATTATCTTGGAATTGTTTTGTCAGTCTGACGATATGTCACAGCCACTTTTTCTCAGAAACGATTAAAGTAACAAAGCTAAAATCTTTAGGTATTTAAACCACGCAATACAACAAATAATTTCAAAACAAATGTGTTCATGGTACCTCCCATACAAAAGCATCTGTATACTTTTAATCGCACGTCATTGAATGGGGGGTCGTCGTCAGTGAAAAGATTTTATAAGTACGAGTATTATCAAATTTTATGTTCGGGAGACCGTTTTGGAATATCCAACTTTAGGTATTATTCTCGCCATAATTTAGACTAAACAAGAAATTATAAAAATTAGGAAAATATCTTCAATTAAAATTGTTGCGACAAGATAGGGCTGGAATTTTGCCTTTTAAAACAGTAATCTCTTTAAATTGACCAATCAACTGCAGTTGCAAGATGCACTTTACTTCAGCAAACCTTACAAAATGCCTGCGCGCGGTCGGAATATATTAGGTTGACCAAATTGCTCTTTTTGTACAGCAGCAGCTGCCACTTTTTTTCACACTTTTTTTCAAATGGAAATTGGAGCTGCTTTTAAATGTAACGATGGTATAAAATGTCAAATCAAATAAGTCATAAAACTAACTTTAAACACGACTGTCCGTGAAATCTGACCTTTTTTTATCTTCGTAACCAATTTTTAGTTAGAATTTACAATACAGGAAAACAATCTTAATAATTATGTAGTAAAATTCAAAATACATAAAACAAAGGAGATAAAATGGTTTATGTAGGTAGTACGATAAATGTATATAATCTAAAGTCAAATTTTCAACACATCACTACTGCGTGAACATTCGTCTTACTTACTTTTGCCTGATCTGCACTATTCACAAAAATAGATTAAATACTTTTAATTTACCAGTTCCATCGTACATTCCGACACTAAGTATCTCTTAATGTAAGAAAAGTTACTGGCCAGTGTGAAAAAAGCAAAACCATTCGGTTTTCTTTTAAAAAGTTACGCTTAAGGGATGCGCAGACTGAAAGTTCTGACCATCCGAACATTAGTATAGTAGCATCTAGCGAGAGGAGCGGGCGCGCGCGGATCGCTCCAGAGTATATACGACACGATAATCGACCAGTGAATAAGAGTTTAAAGAAAACTTGTGGATTCAAAAGTGATAAGTGGAGTGACAGTGCAGTTTTGTGAACTGAGTTTTATTTTCTGAAGGGGACTTTATAGGTAAGTACTTGTTATATTTGTTATTCTTTTTACGGCTTCTTCCTTAACATCTTATGCGTTTCGAACTAAATCAAATGTTGATTAAGTGATTTACGTTACAAGTTTTATCTTTCGTGTAAGACTTTAGCGATTTTAATTTATTAATAAACATTTTGCGAACGTGCGAAATTGTTTATATTTTTTACATAAAATGTTACGGTACCTAATAGTAAACATTATCTTAATTTTATATGCTTAAACATTAATGCTTATTAACATGAACAAAACAAAAACTTACGTCACCTCGTTACCTACTTTTTACGTAAACGTATGTTTTTTTTTCGGGCACTTTTCCGGCGAACCGTTTTCCTCGATTCAAATAATTATACATAGCTACATAACTTTAGTTTTAAATTGCCATTTTAATCCTAAATAATGTAAGATTCTTTAAGATACTGATACGGTCAGCTCAGAGCGTTATCGAATGACCCCGGCATTGAAGTCAAGTTTGCTCAATTTGTTAGTGCGGAGCGTTTGGCATCACTTGCCAAACGATCCGATAGGCCGTACCACGCATTATGTGCTCCTAGTACTTTAGCCTAATAGGAGCTTCAAATACCTAGTTTTAATGTGAGAATTACGGTAATACTTGTATGTGCAAAAAATGTGGTCTACCACCCTACGGTTGAAGTTCATTTGCACGTCATGATACAACAAGTTCGATTTTCCCTTGCAATAATATCATGACAGCGACAAGTATCAAGCTTAACGATAATTAGATCTCACTTTTTTCAAAACTGGTATTAACACTGTGTATTAGAAATACACCCTAGAGCTCTAGAGGAATGATGAAAGAGTGTACAAAAAAATTGACCCAGCCATGACAGATTTTCTTTTAGTCGACTTTTAGCAATGATTTTATTTTTTATCAGCCTAAACTGGTAGTAACAGCAAGTTATTTGGTGATTCAACAAGTTCTTAGTTGATGTATCTAACGCCTGGTTAGGCCCGTATGGAATCAAGAGGCTTATTCACTATTCACCACAATCAGAATCTTGTTAGATGGAATCAAATTTGTGTTTTAGTGGCCGCGTACAATTTTCCGGAACGAGAAGTATTATTATTATGTCTTTGCTTGGTTGTTGAACTATTTTTGTCTTAACGTCGCACCAGATTCTTGACCCATCATGTTCTTGATAGCGTATCTTTTATAATACGGTTGCGTAACATTTAATATATTATTTCAATATAATTAAATACAAATTGGAATAAAGGTTTTTTTTCACGAAAATGAAACAATTAAAGCCTGTTTTTGACATGACAATGAATACAAACCGAATAGAATTTGAATGCGTCAAATAATATACAATTCCCGAGCCATTAATTGACAAAGTCCCTTGTAAAGCGTTCGGTTTACCGAGTTAATTAAATAAATATATGTACCTACACATAAATATGTATTCGTGTTAACGTTAACTTGTTTTACCCGTTTTGCGTAACACAATCTTTATTCAAATATAGGCTCAGGTTCTATCTCATTAATTACAAGTACCTGGAAGACCGAGCGTCGTCGTATGGGTTATAAATGAAATTTCCCGAAGATGTCAACTTGACAGATCGATTTTTTGCGCCCGTAAAGTCTATATTTCAAATTTCCGAAATTCAGATTATATATATACAAGAAGTTATTAGATAGCTAGATATATAGATATTTGTCTTGTTTAGGATTTGTTCAAAAACCAGCAATCTAAACATTGAAATGCTTTCATCATCATCATGTCAGCCGAAAAACGTCCACTGATGAACATAGGCCTCCCCCAAGGCTTTTCACTCAGACCGGTCTTGTGCTTTTCGCATCCACCGCGGTCCCGCGATCCTGACGAGGTCGTCACTCCATCTTGTTGGAGGCCTACCTACAGCTCATCTTCCGGTCCGCGGACGCCACTCCAGAACCTTCTGACCCCATCGGCCATCAGTCTTGCGAGAAATGTGCCCCGATGCCACACTGCTGCTGCCACTGCCACTTCAGTTTAGCTATTCTTCGGGCTATGTCGGTAACCTTAGTTAGTGCTTTACATCTCAGTAATATGAAACATTTGTTTCTTTTCATAATTATTTCAGTTCTGTCAGTAAATTTCTCAATATTTAATCTCATGGTGAGATACTTTTTTGCTTGAATAATTTTTGGCAAGTATTACACAATGATTGTGTTATCAGGCGAGGTTGTGGTGTTGAAGCCAAAGGTCTCGCTTTATTATGCAAATACTCAGCTACAACAGGTTATATACCTACATTATGATATAACTTTATGACTAGTAAACGGCCACTTAGCTTCTCAATCTAAGCCTGATAATTACAAGTAATTTTAATAAAAATCACCATATTTAACGACTAAAATGGAGAACGTGGGGCGCTGAAAGACGACAGTTTCATTGCTATTGAGTTCGAGACGTCTTAACTACAGTATAACGAAAAAAAAAATGAATCTTCAATTTTTGGAAACAAATTATCACACAGGCTATTTAATGTGATGGTTAGTAGACTTGAATACGGTAATATTTATTTACCCCCTTAGTAATAAACGTTGAGTACGAGTGGTATAGCTATACAATGTTTTGTCCTTATCTGTCAAATTCAAATATCACAATGACCATAATTACACAAATTATCGCAAATACGTTATTAGAAATAATTTGCACATTTTAGTGTTACAAGCTGTTAAAATTCAATTCATCAAATTATTGTAGAGTCAAGGACTTTAATTGTTGAGCCACTATGGAACCCTATCACAATGACAGCGTCAAGCCACATGAAAGAAATTACTCCAAAATTCATGACTAGGTTATGCGTCAGGGTTCCATAAAACATAACAACATATAGGGCTCAACAATTGTGTGTACAAATGGTAGCACGTATCCTATAACGAAACGAAACGATACTGCACCTTTTACAATATCGCTGCGGGGCCTCTATTCTAGGCGGTAGAAACGATATCGTATTTGACCTGTTACGGAATTGTTTTACACTCTCAAGTAAATAAAAGCTATCAAAACGTTCACAATACGATAACAGGTCAAAGACGAATGGTTTTACCGCCTAGAACACAGGCCTATTGCCTAACGCACTCGCAATTGCAATTGTTTTCATTTTGAAAATCGAAGGTGAGTCTGCATACAAAATGAAAACAATTGTTCCACTTTGAAGCCGATTGCGATTGCGAGTGCGAGAGGGGCACTGGCGACGCTGCCGCGCTGGAGTGGATTAAACTGATTTAACCTAGTATCGATCTTACCACCTCACTAGAAGATGCCTTTAAACAGTCAAAGTGGATATTATTCACTTGCATACTAGTCACGATCTGTAACAATGATAATATAATGATCATATTGTTTCCATGGTACTATACTATATACTATAGATAGATATACGACAAAACAACAATTCAACGCAGTAACAATAGCAAGTTAGACTAAACGGCCCGTACAATCCGCTCTTTGTATAGTTATGATTTAATAAATTAAAACGGATAAACAGTGAAATAACTTGGAGCCAATTTTTTCAGCTTTCGTATATTTATTACTTTGTTACCTTGTAATATAACTTATTGCATCGCCATCATTATTCTCATCATTATAATAATATGTTAGTTAAAATACATCCACCGCTGGACATAATTGTTAGGGAGATTATTATTTATTTTTTACTCTTTTCATGTGAATGTTGTACGATATATTTAAGGAAACAAGATCTTTGCTCGTGCAACAAACAGAGTTTGTTTTTGCAATGTCTTACCTCTGGTCAAATCTCTTCTTCTTCATGTCGTAAAAAAAGTAATCTTGTTATATTAATCTATTGCAATGGTATAGTATCAAATTGTGGATTTACTAAATAAGCTTATAAATTATATTTGTAATTTTATTCAAGTTTACTATTTATACATTATAACCAAACTTTTATTTAAGTACGGTTAAAGATTACACATTCTGTATTAAACAATGTCGGATCATAATTTCCTGATATTAACACACTCTACTTAAGAATAAACGTTATTTCCGTTCCACTCATTTATGCGCGGTTGTTTGATTTTCTCGAGATTAATATCTTAATATAATATCTGAAATCCTTTGAATACAAGCGAGGCTGTTTGTTCCAAGAGCAAAGATCTTGTTTATTTTTGCATATTATTAAACTAACTCAATCGTTCAATATTCACATGAACAGAATAAAGATTTATAAATAATCTAATAATTACAATTAAATGTATATACCCAAAAATCTATCCTTTTAATCTGAAGTCTATTCTTATTCAATTGAGCGATAGTTTTATAATATCCTTGTATTGTCCTTTACGTTTCTCTAAACAGCTATCTATTTAAAAACGCTTATTTTGTGTGCCTTCATTCAACTCGGTAAAAACAATATCGCATTTGACCTGTTACGGAATCGTTTCTCACTCAATACTGTCAAGAAAATAAGAGCTACCAAAACGTTGACAGTACGATGACAGATCAAACCCAACATGTTTTTACCATTTGGATAGAGGCCCTATCAGTGAATTATTACATGTACTGAGGCTGCATTATAAGACAGGTTTTTGGAGGTCCATTTGCGACGTCAAAAGATGGCGGATGTGTAATTTGTTTTATTTTTTATTTTTGTGTATTTAGGTGTTCAAAGTTCTTTTTTGTTAGTGATTTGTACTTAATGCTTTTGTGTTGCACAGTGATAGAAGACTTGGACTTCTTTCGTGTATCCTGGCATCTTACTTCTCGTTTTAAGTGGACTCGCAGTGGTACAGAGGTTAAAACTATCTTGGCCTCTGTCCTACATATCACCGTACAACTTTGCCACCAATCTTCCTAGAGAAGATTGGATTGTGTTTTATTGCTATATTAATTTATACTTTTATATACTTGACACTGGCGAAATCACTTCATTGTGGAAAAGCCATATTCCCGCGGTAGTAGCTGTTCGCCGCGGGGCAAAAAAAAGGCAGGTTTTAACAGTTCTTAATAACAAAGCCATTACTGACCCATCTACTCGTACTTTATTTTCGAGTAGGTCGCCATATATAGAGCAGAAAATACAGGTAAACAGTTTTTATAAACGGACTTTGACGGCTACGTTCTGGTTCATATCGTATTTTACGATACAGTATTATATTGTTTATGGCCCATCCATAGGGAAACATAACAATCCAGAGAGTTGCCTAAAATTGTCCAGAAATGTGCCGATTTTACCAGCAACGATAACAGTTTTAGGATTTGCCGCTTGCATACTAAATAAACCCGCTACTCAAACGCCTATAGACTTATTGATAATTATGCTTTGTTAATATCTGCCATATTCAAATGTAAATTAAGCTCAAAGCTTATATAAACCATAAGAAAATCGATGGCCTATCGGCTTATAGTGTGGACTCGTTCAAAGTTCGAAAGCCCCACCGGTGGCGATGTACTAATGAATGTTTCTAACTTATACTTATATAGGTACATCTGATGCACTTACGGTATAGGAAAAACTTCATGAGGAATAAAGGTACGGTCAAACTACCGCTACCCGCGTGTAAGAAGGGTCATTACACAAAAAAACCTATAGGGTCAAAGACTCGATACTCTCAAGAACTAAGCTAAGCTAGTGTACGTTTATGAACAAGATATTATTATATATACCTTTACAAAATTTTAGTATAGTTCATAAGGAGCGCCATTCTATTCCCGCTCATAACGCGGAAACTCGAATACACACTGTTTATTAGGGAGTCCTTTGGGAATATAATATCCAAATTTTTGCTTAGCATTTTCAGAGCAACCACATATTAACCAATTGTTTCATGGGGCTGCCGTCAACGGAGTTCCGACGGCGGTTTTGCGTGTTTCATATCAACAAATACCTATAACTTCGATACAAAAAATACTTACGAATAAACCGCTCAAGTTTTTACCACAAAGTATTTACTTATTATACAAAACTTCAGTTAAAAAACACTGCCACTGCCATTATGCTGTGTAAAACACGGTTGAATGAAGACAACTTTTATCAGCGTATTTCTACAAGTACCCACAACTAGCCTTTTAGTATTTGTTTGTATATTCAAAATAATAACAAATGCCCTTGATATCGTAACTTACTTTTAAAGTTTTCTCGAGCAGCAATATCATGATACATTTTATTCGACAGTTCTGAGAAGCAGACTTAGTTTCATTTCAATTTTAATATTTACCCTATTTAGGGATACCAGTTTTTAACGTGTTACCGATACATTGTGGGCCAAATAAATTGTTAATGAAAAAATGAATAAATTTTAGGAACAAAAGATATCAAATTATAATTAATTAGGGTTTATACTATCAGCAGTATCAGGCCTTATTTAATGTAATTATGGTTTATAAGGAAGCCACACACAGTAGTTATATAGTTTAATTATTTAAGTTTTCCACTTTTTACCTAACTAACAAAGGAGGAAAATTATATTTCAGGAGTTGTGGTAATAGTTGCACAGTTTATTTTATATATCAAATAATAAATAACGGTTTTTAACAACCAGCTGCTAATTAATGTAAATTTCAGTTATCGTTATTTCCTCAAGCACTATTAAATATTTGGGGATGTAAATACTAGTTTTCACATATCTACATAATATTAGTAGGATTATTAGGGCACACAAACCCGGTAAGGGCTTGTCCAGTGCACATGACCACGGCGGCTGTGGAGGGGCATTTGTCATTTCCGTGTACAGATGCACAGGGCGGTGGTACCGCGTCGTACCACGGCACGGCGCGGCGCCACGGTGATGAGGACAGGCCCTTGATTACAAGTGCCCGTAAAAACCGCACCGCCTACTCAAATTACAGTTCACATGCACTTGAATATGAGCTGAGCTGGAAATAAAGCAAATACGTCACGTTTATGTAAAATTGAAAGTGAGATGCGATTGACATATATTTGAACATGATACATAAATGTGCGCAAACGTTATAAATTAAAGTGAATTAAACCAAAGGCCAATCGGTAAATAAAACTTACGCTATATTCTACTAAGTAAAATCTAATTACTTTTGACATGTCATCATATTGTCTATGTTTTGATAGCTCTTATTTATTTGACCGTAATAGTAACCAAATTTAAAAAAGTACCATTCCAAAGCGATATGGTTTTACCGAGTAGAAAACACCCCCTGCTCACGATGACTCACGCATGTAATTTTAAAAAAAAGTACCAGTTATTGTAAAAAAACGTCTTATTTGTATGAAATACTAGCTTTTGTCCTGATGAAAAGTCGCTTCATCCAGTCGTTGCAACTTGAACGAGTAACAAACTAACACAAACACACACACTTTCACATTTATAGTATTAGTAGGATTAGAAAACTAATAAATTCCAACTGCTTGGCATCGTAATCTACAAGGAGCCACACCCCACAGGATAAAATAAATCAACAGCTCTTGGCAACCAATAGAATGTCCTGGCAACCAATGGATTTGCCATTTATTCCAATCAAGAAGCCAACAATAGCCCTCATAAGTCGTAGAGCTGTAAACTCTCCCGCCCAAGTAGCCATTTTTCATTTTCCATTTCCAATGCAATTTTCACCTGGTTATGGCACTCGATAAAGTACAGGAAACCGCAATATCCTTCAAATCTCCACTTAAGTTTTGAAAGTATTCCAATAGTGAATTTACTCGAAACTCGATATTCTGTGGGGCTAGACAAGTTGCCATCGAATACAAATGCTAGCGTTTGGCGATCACCTATCGCTTTGCGATGTCAAAAATGAAAAAGCTAGCCAAGTTGCCCTTAGATACCGTTATTTATATCGTGATAGTGCTCGTGTTGAATTCAACCTGTCAAAATAGTACCGCGTAACGACGGAAAAAACGTCAAAACTATCACTATTCGATTAGCACGAGTGATAGTGATCACATTAGGTACAGCGTGTCAGTTGTAACGAGTGATGTATCACGTGACTTACGTCAATTCCAAACATTTTTGTAACTGACACGTGATCACCAAACGCTAGCGTTCGTATTCGATGGCAACTTGTCTATGTCCGCTGTGTCGAGCGACAATTTTATGGTAAAACATTACGGGATATTCCGGGTTACCTAATACTAAACTGAGTAGAGCATTGAGTAACCCATCCACCTTAACTTTAACGGGCTATATCTTTGGAATATTAATAGGTAACCGGTTTTTATAACTACATAGATAGGTGTGTGTGTAATGGTGATTTAATTATACATAGTAATAAAAAACAAATTGTTTAAGTCCTATTATTATCTTCGTTATCATGAATCCCAGAATTCTAAATTCTAAATTCAAATTATTTATTGCATATCATATTACAAATAAATTACAGGTGGAATTGACAACATTTCATTTTGGTGACACCTGCAAATTACTATACGAATCGAAAGGGCTTTGCCTCCTGAACACGGCAAAATATTTATTTAGATTTATTTTTCTTGATTTACAAAATTACAAGTAAGTTAAAAAATATATCGAGTTTTACCAATACTATGCCTGAATAGATATAATATACCATTGCTTTTTTCACGAGAAAAAAAGCTGTCATACTTCAAATTTGACATTGACACTAAAAATTTTTTTAATACAGATTGGACTTACGTAATATGTCCATTGTATCGTAGAAATGAAGTTACGCCCTTTTAGAATAAGTACATCGTAATAAATTATTAATAAAATAATTATTCATTCTAGAGAAAATTTAAAACTATTAGTGTCTTCCTCCTTCCAAACAGTATCTATAAAACGAATAAAATTAAAGTCTTGAAAATATGAAATCTTGTCAATTTCTAGCAGGTATACATGTGACACCCTGCAAGGGCACAGCAACATAAGACTTAGAGGGCTAACTAGGTTTAGGTACATTCACTTAAGCTTAAAAAGTAGACATAACAAAGTATTCATTGGATATTCAAATTAAAAACTTCGTTTAAGTTATAAGAACATTTACTGACTAGATATAATTTTAATTGTTTAATAAACAGCGTTGGTCTCTCTAAATTCTTAATGGAATTTGGTAAATAATTATATATTTTCATTATCATATGGTGAGGGCTAGACGTTACTAATTTTAATTTAGAAAAAGGTAATTTAATTTTGTTTAAGTTTCGGTCATTTCGTTTTATGTCTGTTTTTGGTGTATAAAGGTTCATATGTTTTCTGACAAACTTACACGACTCAAGGATGTAGATGGAAGTAAGGGTTAGCATTTTTAGATTTACAAAATGGGGTCGACAGGATTCCATTTGGTCGACCAAGGTAGTTTCTAATGTTAATTCATTAACATCTTATTTTAAGAATAATGTTAATTACTGCTAAGTAAAGAAACTGATAAAAACACACTATTAAACCCATAATTATGGCACTATCTGATGAAGGTCGCCTGAAACGGACTGAAAACATGTTTCAGGCACCTGAATTAAATTCGTTACAATATTAAATTGATTTTAATTCAGCAAAATATTTGCTCGCTTGCATGCGGGCTGAATACACTGTGAACATTATTTTGTATCTTATTACTGAATTTAACTATTTTGAGAACAATGGCACCTTAATCGAAATTTTAACAAAAAAGTTATGAAGAATGCTGAAATATATTCTAAAGCACTAAAACCACGATTGAAACTTTAGTTCTTCAAGGACACAATTGACAAAAACTAAAGAATGTTGGCTTGACAAAGTTACGTCCCGCGTTTGTGTTGAATTCTTGAATTATTTATTAGGCCATCATTCTCCAGCTCACCTAAAATTCAGAAGTACTAGAACAAACGCAAAGTCTAATGTAGGTTTATGGACCCTTGTTATCCACTTGGGAAGAACCTGATAGACACAGACATGCAAAGTACCTACAGGTTGCTTACATAATGCAGAATTAAGTTTATAATCAATTATTCAATAAACTGTCGAGCAAAAGTAAAGGAACACTTTGTAAAGAATTTCAGCATAGAACTCATTTATTTTGCTCATGAGAGTTACTGAACTATTCTTACTAAACACAAAGGTGAAATTACTCCGTCCGAGACGTGAGAGCACATTTCACGTCGTCTTAAACTGCCTTAGAGGGATTACTAACCCATTGTGTGGAACATCACGAAGGATTTAGTTCCCCAGGTACAAATTTTATTTGTTTCGTGTAGGTACCCAGAATACCTTTCTCTATTCATCAACGTAATCTACTACTACTATAACCTTAAAAGAACTTTTTTTGTGATGTTTGTTTTAGATAACATGTACTTCTAACTACAGCGGGGTTTTATTTCGGATATAGTATTTAAGCTGATTGACTTCTCTTTCGTCATGATCTCGACTATATCCATTTATATCCGTAGGATAAGGAAGTAATCAGTTTTTATCTAGCCGGTGCAAACTATTGTGTGTAATTTTAGGCGCAATTGGGGATAATCTATGTAAAAACAGGCCATTTCAGGGGTTTTTTTTATTTATTGTGCCATTTAATGGTTTTCGGTTCTTCTTGCCTAGAAAATATACGAGTATGTTCGGTGAAGGTTTTTCAAAATTAAAGTGTCACAAGAAAGTCATATTTAAAAACTCTGACAATTAAATGTAAGCTGAGATAGCTTCGTTATTTTTGTTGAAATCGTTAAAGCTATTTTCAAGAAAGCGATTACAAACACCTATAAACAACTTACTCGGTTCAGTGGAACGGAAATATCCAGACATCATCCCGGTTTAGCCTCGTTACTGTAGGTACTGCCCGACACAGAAATCTGGTCTAACCGCAACAAAACAAATATACAGGGTAGAAAATATGAAACAATTTTACGTAAAGAGTTGATAAAATATTCCATTCTTAGTTTTAATAAGTTATTAAAAATCATACTGTACCTGGCACAGATTACATAAGAAGTGAGTAAAACTAAATGCTCAACTTGTTTTATCTTAAATATTAGTGTTTGATAATTCGTAAAAAAAAGTATATACCTTAAAACATACTTTATAAAACAACTAACATTAGTTACACGTTAGTGTTTTATCGATAACTATCACGTGTAACGACGTAACGAGCACATAATACTCGTAGGCACGGGAGAAGTGATGCGTGCACCTGAAGCCTTCGCGTGGGCACTGAATGCCTCGTCACTAATAAGGTAACTGATTAGTTAATCAGCGTGGTTTTAGATTACATCGAATAGACAACGTCATAGGTAGATAATTGATTTTGTACCTACTTGTTGGATGATTTTGAAAAGCAGTTTAAAATTGGCCCCGGACAAGTTACAAAAGGGAACACCCTTAGGAATTACTCAGATATTATTTTATTTCATAAGTAGATTAAAATTTTAAATTCTTCTCAGTTTGTAGGTGAAGAGTGAATTTCCCGAGGTGTCGAACGCACTTATTTTTTCATGTAATTACTTTACAACTTATTCAACGTGATTTAAATGTATAACTATGCCAAATAACACCTTTGTATGTTGACAGACGGACAGAGGGACATAGCGAAACTATAAAGGTTCCTTGCTCCGGTGTAATTCATATTCAAAATTGATAATTTTATCTGGAATAATATGCGAAGACAATAATGATAGTTAAAATATCGAAGAATCACCCTATATACCAATTTCACCAAACGAGTTAAAATATTAATCAATGTTAATCGTCTGTAAGTACGTACATTTTGACAGCTGTTAACACTCTAAGGGACTCTACACACTGGATGCGTTCTGTGGCGTTCTGCGTTTTGCGGTTCGTTTAATCATCTTATGTGTCTATCAGTTTGAACTGGACCACAGAACGCAGACGCTTCCAGTGTGTACGTCACTAATCGTCTGATAATTGGTTGGTGAAATTTGCCATAAATCTCTTTTTTGCTTTGTGGCTTATTGGTATCGCACGTATCAAGCAGATAATCATTGTTTTTAAAATCGGCTTGCACCAGATTTTCCAGCGCTCTCATGTGGGATTAAATTTATAATCAACCACGTGAATTTCAGGCTTCTAGGTCGGTTTTCCCTTAATAACCTGCTTTTCGCCAATATACCGTCGCCCATAAACGTTACGCGTAGCAATGCCAGATTCTAGCCGAGATGCAATACGATACTAACGTTTTCTTTTCTATCACTCAAAATGTATGTATGCGATGACATTCTCGTGCGTAGCGATAAACCACGTGATCAACTAACTGTCATCCCATACATTTTAAATGATAGAAAAGAAGTTCGTAGCATTTGCATCTTAGCTACGGCCCCAGGGGTACAGAGAATGTTTTATCTTACATTCATATTTCACTGATAGACAGACAAACAGTTCCGTGCCGAGTCTTATTCAAATCCCAAACTGTCACCGTATATTCAAGTCGCTTACTATTTGTTAGACATTTTTATCTACACTCTGGAGCAAAAATACCGGGTCATAGTGCGTTTTTCAAACTAAAGAGGCTATTTCGAAGCCTTGGTTCCTCGCCAGGAAATGCTTTTAGTGAAATCTGATGATGAATACCTCGAGCATCGATACAGGACTTCCAGAGTGCCTAGGATACCCAACTGAATAAATCTGCGGTTAACGCCGGAATTGTGCATGTTCAGAAAAACATCTAAAATGGCAATAAAATGTACGGAAATCCAAGTGCTGACCCAAACTCTCCCGCTGTGGTGTTAACTGGTTGTGCGGTTAGTATCTTAAGAACTTTTGACCTCCTCTATTGAACCTCGCAGTATCCACCATTAAAACTCACTCAAAACAACCCCAGGCGAGGAACAAAGGCTTCGAAATAGTCTAGTTTGTATGAAAAACGCACTTTGACCCGGTATTTTTGTTCCTGAGTGTAATTATTACATTTTTCTGTATACATTCTGATTTAACTAACAGTATATTTCGCAGTCTAGTATCCAGGTCTAGTGCGTAATTCAGGACTAGGCCAATGTGTCAAATATCCTTCTTCCTAAAAGACCTTCACAGCCTTACCCTGTCCTATTATTATCGTACAAAAAGGCGTTATCGGCGGTATTAATGGTCCCTTCATATTACAAATAGGAACGGCCGACGACGTCGAGATGCTATCATTATCCCATCGTCCGACCATTACCGGATCCAGACCGCTATGTCGTTTAATTTTAAGATTATGATCGAGTATATGCCCGTATCGAGATTCTTATAGGGCAGGATTATTAAAAATTCTTACATTACAGGACGTTCTTTTATTAGGAAACGCATGATTAACATTGATTGTTAAGTTAGTTCTGGTGATAAATATAACATTGTTAATAAAGATGTTGGTTGCGTGGAAGTTATTAATTTTAGATTGTAAAACCAAATAGAGGGCTTTTGTTGGTCTGAAGTAGATTATCACACTTTATAAGACATTTGATTTACGTACCTTCCGAAAGCATTTAAAGGCTATGAACTTAATTTATTAGAGTATTTGTAATTTCGTTTTGTTTACCTCTTAGGATTTCTTAAGAGGATTGTAAAGCAAAAAAAAACCCTTAAATCTAGTTCGATTTTTCTCGTTTTTTGTATATGTTGTAGACATTATGAAAAACTAAATAGGTCTGTACTTAAGTTTTCATTTACAAGAAAATATTTCTTAAACAAATAAAGAAAATGAAAATCGGAAACGACAGTTTTTCATATCAACTATAAAATATTCAAAAATCTTAAAAATCTGAGTTTATTTTGGGGGGGAAAACATTATCGCCCGTAGCTAAATTTGAATGGGAAAACTAAGACAGCGAGGAATTAACTTAACATTAAGCAATTGTAGTCACAAATATCATACTTACTGATATCTGCCGTATATTTTCTCAATACTTATTAAAAGTGACTTAGGTTTGGTTTATATATCTATCATTATAAGGTCTCTCTATAAGCGTGCGTTGCGAACCATGTTGTATTTGATAAGGGTAGCAACATGTTGCTCGAATATCGTTGGTTTGTCGTAGGAGTCATGGCCTAGTTTTGGTGCGTCAAGACAAATGTATTGTATATGCAAAAAATCAATGCGATTGTTTTTATTTAAGATAGAAAGCGATATACAATAAGTTCTATTAAATCATAGAGAAGTCTCTCTCAAATACCTACAAGTTTTTTCAAGTTACATATTTTACCTGATGCTCTTAATAAAATCATTAGGCAGACCTGCATATTAGAACTGTTCAGTGTAATAGGGTCGAAGTTTATCCATTTGTGCAAAGATACGATAAGCAAAACTCAATACCAAGCTCTTTACTTTAAGTATGAGAGTTATATGTAACTATGGCCTTTCTAAACTGCAGTTTAAAACTCCCACTAACTATAAACTGGGTCCATAACGCGCCAACTTATCAACCCGGGAATCAAAACTATAACTAACTACCTAATCCCGGATACCGCGGCGTAAAAATGTTATAAAACTCCCTTGGTCGTAAAGAAGAGCACTTCTCCGTGCAATAAAGATGCTTATTGAAATAACCGCACCTTACTTTATAGCGCATCCTCTACACTTTCAACTGGTGTTTAATACTATTGTTTACGACCTGCTTGCGTTAATCTTGTTGGTTGGCAGTTTAGCTCTTAAGGAGTCTTAGTTTATGGTCTGAAGCATTGTGTCGGTGTATTTTACAATTAGATTGAGTGAGTAAAACAATTGTTTGGGTACAATTAGTTAGCACAAATTGACTGTTGAATGAATATGAACATGCAATACCAGATGCAGAGAGAAAACACAGTAGCTCTTATTATTAATAACACCTACATTGAACTGATAATCCTCGCCACATTTCTTAATACCTTCTGGAACATCGTTATACTATCACCAAATATCTTACAATATTGATCATGCGATTGCTTTAATATAGATTGAAACCACATCAAGCAATCATTTAATTGAGAACATAAATCCGTTGCCCTACTGACTAAATAATTCCGCGAAGCAAACTTTCCATTCGCATTGCATTTCTTCCCATTGATGTTTTTAACTAACTGCATATTTTACATTCCGCACTTGCATGTTTCAAAATCAGTTTTACTGAGTCGACGAAGCTACGCTGCCGTGGAGCTCCTATTTCTGGGTGCTATGACCCTTCGGGCCTGCTTCAAAACGAACATAACCTAATCTTAACTACCTATTTTGACAAAAAAATCCTAAATGGATAATATGCGGTTGCTTAAAATTCAAAATCGGAAACAATATGATCGGAGAAAAGTTTAGAAAGGGGTAAAAATGCGACTGGAAAGTTTGCTACGCGGAAATTATCAGTTTTGAGGAACCGATCTCACTATGCATTAAATTATCTCACAACTACTCAAAACAAATATCTAAATCTAGATACATAATAAATTATACTCTTACGACTACGTAGTACAAAAACAAATAACCGCTTTCTGTCAATTTTTTACTTAGTTATTTATATCGATGGGTCCGATTCTCAAATTGTCTTCACAGTGACACGTATTCGACTAACGTGAACTGTACACGTACATTCTACATCAAATGATTATTATATCGAAACTCGACTCTATCGTTAAAGGCTCTAGAGCGTGTCCAGATATTTAAGATACCTTGTAAAGCTTGTAATATATTTGATGGCGACTATACAAAAGTTTGCAAAACTCATTATTGCTTTGGAAACATTGCATTAACGCAAAGAGCATCACTGAACCGTGTAATTGTTAAGATCACACACTTTGACCTGTTGTGGCTTGTGGCACTCGAACGAGCCGTGATAAATGCGAGTTTACAATTGACGCGGCCTCGATGCCGGCCGAGCGATCTTTATCGCCTCCAATTATATGTTGGAGAATATTGTCACCGTTTATAGAATAGGGTTTTCTGTCTTTGTCCTTATTAACTAAGGGTGTTCATAAATGTTGGTTTGCTTAGCACTATTAGCATAGTTCGTTTGACAAACTGCATAACATAACAAGTTTATGTTTCGCAACAACGTATTTTTGTGTTTATAACAT
Source organism: Acleris sparsana (assembly GCA_923062465.1). Classification (NCBI taxonomy): domain Eukaryota; kingdom Metazoa; phylum Arthropoda; class Insecta; order Lepidoptera; family Tortricidae; genus Acleris; species Acleris sparsana. Next base: position 10,412,815 of record OV281300.1, read on the forward strand.
GTTGGTAATAGATTAGAATATACTAATGACCACAACACAAGTATTTTCTAGTTTTGTTGCGGCATGTAGAAACTCTTTGAAAATAATAAATCGTAAAAATTATAAGTGTGTTTAATTATGATTTGGTGAAATATTAGTGATTTTGCTCTTCTTTTTAAATTGGCCTACTTATATCATTTATCCATTTATATCATTTATTTGTATGGAAATACGTCCTGTGGTCAGATCATAGACTCCTATGATTGAAAATTAAAATGTTTTGAGTTAAACCGGTTTATTGTACTAAACGTGCGCTATGTCAATTTCAAGTATCCCCGTACTCGATCAATCAGATGATCGAGAGGAATAATTAAAATCATATTATAGTAAAGACGTTGTTTACAAAGCCGATATCAGTTATGCAATAAAACTCCAATCAGTGCCATAAGTTTATCTTACTTTGACCGGTCACGGTTAAATGCTTTCGGAAATTTAATGAAGAGTGATGGCTCCAGAATGTGCCATTACATTTATTTTGCGTTTGAAGATCAAAGTTTATAATATTTCCAATAAAGTGTTATGTATCTTTTGCGTTTGGATCTTCAAATTTTCTACACAAAATAGTTAAAGAGATAAATTAAAAAACAATTCTTCTATACCCACCTAACTTTGGGCTGCCTATCTCAATTACACTTGCTCCAGCATATACATAACTGTATATTTGTTTGTTTTAAATTTTCGCCATGTTCACACATACTGTAGTACAATAAGGTTTTAGTTTGTAAAACAGACCTTATTGCACTGTACTTTTTGTACCAACTTTTTATACTTTTAAATATTTAAAGCAAATAGCTCCATAGAATGTCATCTTGTTTTTTTTTGGTAGATTTGTTGAGTCTTGGCCGAGCTACAGAAAAAGGCACCCCCATGTATTAGAAATAACTATCACAGGGAAATAAAGTATACCAAGTTCGTTCAAAGAAACAGTGTTTATTTCAGAGATAAGACCCCCCTTGACAATACTGTTATAAATCTTCAACGGTACTTCATCGCGTAAAAACATAACAACCTCGATTTCAGAAGTTTTTGTGTTTCCTGATTTCGCTTCACTTCAGAATAGTATTCTGCTTTATAAATTCGGTTCCGTAGAGGATTTTAGGATCATAAAGTTAAATCCAATGGTTTGGTCCTGACTTCAACAAGTGCTCCGCAATTAATGTTAATTTATTTTAAGCGATTTTAGTCCTGTTTTAGATTTAACAGTTAGAGCATACCTATTTGCTATTCACGTTTCTAAGGAACACGAAAGAAGCCGAGAACTACCTATTATCAATTCAACCACTACTATACGTATGTTATTTTTTTAAATCGTCCCTATTTCAATTGTTTAACAAATGTTCTTCGACAACACCTGCGACCAATACAGAGCCAGTTTTTTTAAAGAGAAAAACCAAACTTTTAAATTGTGCTGTCGCCGATTACTTTGTGTACGAATATCCATCTACACTCAGGAGCAAAAATAACGGGTCAGAGTGCGTTTTTCATACTAAAGAGCCTATTTCGAAGCCTTGGTTCCTCGCCAGGGAATGCTTTTAGTGAAATCTGATGATGAATACCGCGAGCATCGATACAGAACTTCCAGAGTGCCTAATATACCCAACTGAATGAATCTACGGTTAACGCCGGAATTGTGCAAGTTCAGAAAACCATCTAAAATGGCAATAAAATGTAAGGAAATCCAAGTGCTGACCCAAACTCTCCCGCTGTGGTGTTAACTGATTGTGCGATCAGTTAGGTGTCGTAAGAACTTTTGACCTCCTCTATTGAACCTCGCAGTATCCACCATTAAAATTCACTCAAAACAACCCCTGGCGAGGAACCAAGGGTTCTAAATAGCCTCTTTAGTATGAAAAACGCACTTTGAACCGTTATTTTGCTGCTAAGTGTACTTCATTCAACTGAGCCCCTTAAAGCACATAAATTGTAAAGGAAATTTCCTTGAAATACACGCTCGTTTTGTACCGTTAACGTTATTCGATTAAAAGAACATTTTTCTACCGTCCACATTTCCCGTAGTCAGGAAAATTGAACACCGAAAGGGACTAGAGCCAATTCCGTTGAGTGAAAACTGCAACGCATCGCTTAGGGGTGGTATTCTCGTACTTGCCCGTTCTTTCGCATAGACCGGACTTTCAACGGCCTCCGCCACGCCTTTCCCAGTACGACAACTAAAACATGTCTTTTTTTATTTTATTTGGTTACAAATCGGCACATCAAAAATATAGAATTAAAAGGTATGAGCACAATAAAACCGAATGAACCACTATTGATACAGTACATAATTTTGGAATTTAGTAATTAGGTAAGTATAAAATAAAGGATTATTTAGAATTTAAGAAAAGAAGAATCCCTAAAAAGGATACAAATCTACCGAGGTGATAAGCGTTAGAAAGCTAATTAGTCTAGATGTGCTACTAAAGTAGTTGATCCGATTGCGAACCTTTTATCTTTATTTGAAGATATATAAAAATACCACCCCGTGTCACGCCATTACCACCTCAGGAGGCCTAGTCAAGTTGCATAACGCTTAGTCAGTGATTTTCGAAAATCGACAAAATGATGGATTGACGTAAGCTGATGACAGATCGCGTCAAAGGTTTTTGTCAACTCGATAGATTTCGCTTCGATAGAATACAGAAACGTTAACAGGGTTTGTATTTTGGTTAGGCCTACTGAGAGCCCTGCCAAGATGCACTACGCTTACTAGCGTTTATATTCGTTTCGTGTTTAACCAATTGCATCACTGGTAGATCACGTGACTTTTCGTATCACGTCATCTGCCAGTGACGCGATCGGTTTAAAAACGAAACGAATAGAGACACTAGTTAGCGTAGTGCATCTTGACAAGGGACTTTGTTCGTTTGTAGACTTTCTGGTCTTTAAGTTCACTTTCTACACTTACGACAATGTATTGCCTTGTTATGTTACTTACTTCATGACCTTCTGCAAGAGTTTCTTGTGTCGCTTCCTTCTTGCAATGATGCTCTTGTTCAAAGCGCCTCTTGTGGCCAATTAGTGAATAATATTTTTTATTTTCCATACCATCGAATATATATTATATTAGGACAAACATAATGTATGTACCTAAGTACGTAAATGTTGCTCAAAAATATTTGAACTTTATCGTAACAGGCGTTAGACACAGTCAGAAAATTTTAAAATACATCTCTGATTTTTGTGTGATTTATAGACCACAATCCATAATTTATTCATTTCCTTTTTTTAAATAAAATTAATATTACGTCGAAACCACGCGCAAACACGAACTATATTTATGCTTCATCGGCGATGTGTTCTTGAGAAAATAACCCCCAGTTCACTTTGCAGGGCGGTTACTAGATAGCTCACCAGTCAGAGCGTTTGTTTATTTGTAAATAGAATGATACGGACGGATAAAAATAGGCGAGGCGTAATCCTTTAAAGTGTACTTAATCGGTTAAGAATTTTACAGCTTTATACCTGTTCAGTTCTCAATCACTGCAGTATACTGAATGTTTTTTTTTGCACAGTTTTAGTTGTTGAGGGTTTTTCGGGCCTTTTGTAAGAGTGAACCGAACCGGTCAAATACCAACATTGATTCGATATTACAATAAGCCAAATAGTCCTGAGCACATGATGTGTTCTTAATTCAAAAAAATTGCAAATTCTATATCATGCAATTTACATAAGATAATGTAAAAATGCTCTGTTCTGTCATAAATATGATTGATTCATTCACCGCGTATGCTTTATTTGTTTAAATATTTTCAGATTTATTTACGTAAAGGTATGCTTTGAAAAACTGAATTTCAAATAACAATAAACAACGATATTAAAACTAATTTAGAGAAATAAATACATAAAAAACATCCAAGAGTCAGAAACAAATGGTCGCGCTCATCATAAAAATATTTGCCCATGCCGGGAATCAAACCCGCGACCGCTAGCTTCGTAAGCAGGGTCACTACCAACGAGACCAACGTATCGTAATTTGTGAAGCTAAAGATCTCAATACAAAATGCGAAAACATTTCTCTCCCCTTGAACGTCGTCCGATTTGTACGATTTTTGAACACGTTGTAGATATCATGAAAAAATATGTCTGTACGTATATTTTCCTTTTCAAGAAAATATTTCTTAGATCAAAAGAACCGTACAGACCTAGGTCTCTGTAATAATTACAACATATTCAAAATACGTATGAATAAATTTACTAAATAACTAAATTTGTATGTTTTTTTTTGTTATCTACGCAATTTTAGCGGCGCTTTAATCCTCTTAAGGAACTATATTCCATGCATGCTTTAAATTGCAGTAATTGAAAGCTTACACATAATCTATTTACTCTGTAAAAGGGTGAAACATTTTTTTTTTTTGTGCATCGCCGAGGGAATAATAAAGGCTAAAAAAATATTGTAAAAACATCATCTGTTTTTAGTGTTAGGGGTCAAAAGCCGATGTAATCTCAATCCCTATTACTAGGTATATTAAAAACAATCTTAATAGACGTTTCCATAGATTACGCCAAGTAAGAACGCTACATAAACAAAACTTATCTCCTGTTGCTAACTCAACGACTCCATTTCAATTCTATAATTATTCCAATTGGTAGGCTATAAGTAGATAAATTTATTGTGCTTAATCTAGTGTCACTTAATTAAGTCTGAAGTGTAATTATCCTAAAGGATAATTCTTCTATTTGTGTTAATCAAAATTAGAGGTAATAAACTAAATTACTTTTATGTAGAGCTCTGCCGTTCGCTGTCAGTCATTCTAACTTAGTTTATAAGTTTATACATTAAGCCACAGTAGCGTTACTTAAATTGTAAATGTGAAAATATATGTTTGTTTTGTTTGTTCCGCCTTCACGGTCGACGCCCCAACCGGTTGACTTACTATCAGCCCAATATGGAACCCTGATCTACCATAGAAAGGTGTCACAATGACATTATAAAACAATTTGTATTTCTATGGTGGATCGGGGTTCCATTGGGCTCATATTACATTTTAGTACAGTGATAGTTTAAGCTACACGCTAGTTTTTAAGACAGCGGACTATGGTCCAGAGACGGGAACTATCTACTTTTTAACCAGAAAAAATGGATGCATCCTTCGGGAAAACACTGGAACAGTGATAATCTAATTCTACGCTGATAGACTTGTGAATTTAGCTCATCATTGATTATATATTCGTAATTATTACTTTTTGCATACCAGGTGTTAAAAAATACCTGAACACGCTCTTTCTTTACAATAGTATCAGTATGGTAAATAAGTTAAAGCTTGATAAACTTGCTGACAAACTTCCCCGTAACAAAACCCGAGTCCTCCTGAAAAGTACCATTGTGAAAAGTGCCAAGGCATAGTGCTATTGTTTAGTTCTTGTATCAATTGACGTTGTTTATGTAGCTATGCGTGAACGACTTTCAAGAGCTGCATACAGTACCTAATGAAAATTGGATTCTTTTTGGTATGTTCACTGAAAATTTTCCGCATATAAGTTTTAAAAGCTTTGAAAATCTAATTTCAGAGTTATGTTTGCTTTATCTCTTTAACACGATTTAGAAGTAAAAATTACAAGTGAGAGGAATAGAACATTCAATGTTTCGAATTTAGTGCTTCTTGTCGTAAATGGGCAGTTTAAAAAAAATTGCATACCTTTGACTTTTTCTTCAGATTTGGGAGATAAATTGCACGTTGGTGGGAACATTATTCTGAACTAGAAATAACAGTAGTCCCGATATGTCCCCAATAATATGTATGGAATCGTCAGTTTTGTTACCATGAAAAACGAATTTAATTTTGATACCAAAAAAAAATCGGGAGTAGGTTCTATTTTTCTTGTTCAGAATGATGATCCAAAAAACGCGCAAATTTTTCATTTCCTGTTTCTGTAGCTATGAAATAAACTAAAATAAAATAAATATAACTTACCTATGACAAGGTTTTTCTTAATAACGTCAATGTCGGTTACGCGGTCAAGGTATAATATTTCAGCTAATAATTGTTTCACAACAAAGACAAATAAATCTGGTCAATAGAGTGTTTAGTATTTGTCGCAGACAGACGAAATGTCTCCGGCAATAGTCGGCAATAAAACGAAATCCCCGCGAAATAAACATAGCTAGTTCATTGACATTTCATTAGGTGTGGTTAATAAATTCTATTGTGTTATTGGGAATAGTTGTTTTTGTAAACAGAACGAAACTGAAGGTCAAGAGTATTCACAGAAAATAAATAAGTTTTATCGCCTGTTTTTCAAACTGAGATGCGTCTTATTGAATCAGGGCGGCAGTATTCAAGATTCAAGATTCAAGACACAACGACACGACACGACACGACACGACACGACACGACACGTTATTAACGACATTTAAAATTAAAATCCCCAATTAAATAATGATGCCATTCATGCTTGCCAGGGTGTGGTATCTTTAATAACTTGAGCTCTTAGTCTATTACGCCGGAAGAGGCGGGAACGAGACCGCCAAATATTTACCTTTCACCAATAAACCTTGGCTCACGCGTGTCAACAAGATTTGTGACATCACTTGTATGAAAAACGTTGCTGTTGATCTAGCTGTCTCTGGCGTTTGGCCTGTGTAGATAGAGATAGAGGTGAGCTAGGGATAAGTCAACAGAATTTGATGGCGTCTAACGACTTACACCATGAAACGTATTAACGGCCGAGTAAACTATGTAGTGTGTTTTCAGAGTGTCTGGAGCGATATTCAACATTGACTAAACATGGTCTTCGTTTACTGATCGTTTTTTGATATTATCTTCTGGTTTTGCTAAGGAAGGTTCGTACGAAACAAAATAGCAATGGAGAAAACGACCAAACACGACATTATTATTGTTTTGTTGATAGGCTCTGTAGGTTTGTGATACTTATTGTTAGTTAAAAAAACAGTATAACTAGTTTCTAAACACTTTACCTCTGTCTGCATCATAGGTATTATGTCCATGTCAGTATTTTGTTTGTCTTTTTGGCACGAATAAATGTCATTCCCTTTTTTTCTTTCTTTCATCTTCTCGAGTCTTCTTCTGCCCCCGTATTATGGTCACCTTTATCGTGGTAGATACCCAAAGCATCCTTTACTCTCACACAGATGTTTTGTCGACATTTATCCACATCGATAAAACATGACCATAATAGGCCCGCAGATCGTAGACCACAATACAACTGAAATTTAACTTTGTCATAGATGCACAAAGATACTGTAGTAGCCGCATCTAAATTATATTTTTAACTAAATGAAACATTCTTCTTATCACTCTCGCTTGTTTGGAAAGAAGTACGGTTTCTTATTATAGACAGAACTAACGCTACATAATTTTGTTTTATTGCGATGCAACTAGATTTAGCTCCTAGTTTAAATTGTTTATGCGAATTGATAGACTGCAGACTGACTGAACTTTAGTATTTAAATTAGACTACGGGAATGCTTCAGTATCCTTACCATGAGTTACAATTACCATACTCGCTAGCGAGTCGAATGCTCTTTCCCTCGCACTCTATAACAATACAAGGTATAAGGGACAAAGCATTCGACTAATTGTAATTCATGGTAAGGGTACAGATGTCTTATTCTCAAATGCTCTCTGTCGAAAGGTCGATCGAGTGAGCGAAGTCATACTAGCTCGCCCACTCGGCAGTTTAGCAGGTAATTAGAGAATGCACACCCTTAAAGGTGGGTTTTACGCTTTGATAGCACAACTTCAACTCGACGGTTAATATTTCATACGTCGAGTTCAAGAACGTGTTGTTTAACCGCAGCGAACTGGTAAGTTCTCTCAGGCAGTATAAATAGTGTATTTGTATGAGTAGACGTTTAAAAAGCAGCAGCAGTCGATAAACACCGTATTTTTGTTTGGCATGTAAGTAATGTATAAGTGATGTATGTATAACAAAATGTTTGTAGGGAGCTTTCTAAAATAAAAATCTTGCAAGGTACTTACTATTAACGATATTGATGCTATTCAAGAGATTTAAAAATATATTTTCCTTACTAGTCTAAATCTCAAATAATATATTATGTATTGTAAAAACTAAGTCTCTATTCTCTTTACTTTTATCATCATCATCATCAGCCTATAGCGTTCCACTGATAGACAAAGGCCCGATCCAGGCTCCCTCATTCAACCGCCGGCCTACCCACACTACGCTTGCCGGTGCGTAGCCTCCACAACAAAACTAATCTGATCCAACGATCATCAGTTCTTTGACATATGTGACCAGCTCACTGCCATTTCAGCTCGCTAGCCTTCCGAGCTAACCTTGGCCCTATGACGGACTGGCTTAACAGCTCGCACATGCTGAGTTGGGGCCGTTTCACAACAACTGTCCAACTTTGGGTAGCTTATTTATCTATTTTTACTTTAATTGTGTGACGTTTTGAATAAATATTATTATTTGTATGTCTTTACCAATCACGGGACTATGGGACTCCTGAACCTTTGGAAGGCGTACATGGAGCCGAAGGCAACACGCAGAGGCCCTTTAGACCAGTTTAATTTAGTAAAGTGATGGGACACCAACCGGCGATTGTCCCTGAGTTCACACTATAGAAATAATAATAATTATTATTACTTACTTTGTTTTACCAACGTTATAATTATATTTTTAACGACGAACGTCTTTAATTTTAAGTGAGTAAAAGTTGTAATTACTTTAACAATACGATAGCAATATAAAGTTAAAGACAATGTGGAATGAAGCCCTGGAAATGTGTACACAATACATTTTATTTGTAGAGTGGGCGTACAGTGCTCGTAAAAGGACTCAATAAAGTTTACACACATCAAGTAACAGTGTTTTACTTTACACTGCAAAGTTAAACTATCCACCTGGATTTTAACAGTGGACGGTAATGGAAACCCCTTAAAATACCGATTTTTCGTTCTGGGTATTCAATTGTCCGAAAGCTATGTTCTGCTATAGTCAACGTAATTTCTAAACGTAGGTTAGGTTACGTTTTATTAAAAGCGATATCAAAAAATAAAGATAAAATATTGCATTTAGAATTACGTAAAAAGGAAATTAGATCAATTCGAAATTATGTAGTGTACCCAACAATAAGGCTTAACAATACGATAGAATTTAACGTTTGTTCCTCGGTGTGTAAATCATGTCATCATATAATCTGTGCTCTATAAACAATCTAGGTTAGCCACAGACAATAATCGAGCACTAGAAAACTATGGTATTTTTAAGTATCAAATCTCATTTGCGGCAGACCTTTGGTTTCATAACTAATGACTAATTTTACGATTATTTACTTTATAAAACGCCGGGTGGTCCCTATAAGGCTGGGTTTTATAAAGATTCTTTATGAAGCTACTAAAATTTGATATGATAGATTTACTAACGGGCCTTTATATAACCAGGCCTAAGTAACTGACATTTGACAAATCATTCATTAAAATTATATGCCTTATATTTGGTCTCAGCTTTATAAAACCGGCCCTTAACTAACAATACAAAACGGTATAAATCTTGAAGGTACACTACACTTAAACCCTACTTCGCTTGCTCTTTAGGAGACTAATACCTCTTTTCACTAGGACCCTAGAAATATAGGTACCTACGAATTAACCGCATGATAGGTACAACAAATACATGGGTGCAAACAATTAATTATTATGAAAAGCGTGCGTTAATCTGCTGAACTTGATTCAGTTACGTGATTAAACTTTTTTAATGTGGATGTTGAAACAGTAGCGATAACTTCATTGATAACGAATGTAAAAATAAACTCTTCCCAAAGATACGGTTACTTTGTAAATAATATACTTGAGAATTGACCGCGCCTTATTCGATATAATTTTACAACTATATATCTAAATTTGTCCTTCAATCTGACTTCACATTACGTTAGACAAATGGTCGGTGCTTTTATAGTTACATATACCTTTAAAATACAACACAACACTAATATTCTTCATTACCACATACAATCACAGCGCAGCGTGAAACGTTAATACAAAAAATAAACTCTTAGTTTTATCAATTACTTTGGTTAACAAGGTACAATCGCCTAACTTTTTCTTCGAATCTCTATTTCTCGAGTTTGTACGTGTCAGACTGACATTTTTCCCGTTTTTTGTGTAGTTACATTTATTACATAGAAACGTAAAGTTAATAATAAGTCATTAATATTGTAATCAAACATCAAATATTTCTCTAGTTTCGAAAAACCAACTCGTAATAGAAATATCTACCAAACGTAGACACATAATAATTCTCTCAGAATCCGTCGGACGACGCAACACTCCTCTTTGATGATTACACTCGTAATTACATACTCCTGGTATTCCAGAATCATAAATCATGTCATTTTAATAAGAATACCTATCCTCTTTTCGTGTTACGATTCGATATTTCATCAAAGTACGGTAGAAATAAACAGATGAATCGAATGCGTATTCGATTAATCTTCATACATTTTCATTTATCGTAAATAATATGACGTTGCTGACATCGATTGTGACTTTTATTTCCCACGGCTTAGAGCATACGTAATGCCATTGATCTACAGTGAAATACACTGACGGCCGAATTTAGAGGAACGCAAATAAGTACCTAATAATAATACTTTTTTTGATATGTTTAGTTGTTGTTTAATTAATTGAAAAAAATTGTATTGCTTACATACCTACACAGGGTAAAGTTACCAGTGGTCAGCCAGAGACCTGTAGGTAGTCGGCCTCTGTCTATACTTTGTTTGTGTGTTTCGCACTCTTCGCACTCATTACATAAACTCTCGCCTTCATTCCCAGAGAGGGGTAGGCAGAGATACAGAATTACCAACCACTGTAATAACTTGTTGATAATTCTGTAATTTCATTTTGCACAATCATGCTTAGATGTTTACCAGTGTACCTATTAGTGACAGGTTGCGAGCCCATCGCCTAACAGTAGATACCTACTACAAGCCGAGTTTCTTACGCCGGTTCTTCTCGGGGCAAAGGTTTTATTTTTCGAACCGGTGGTAATGCTTTTTGACATTCATAGGTGCATTATATTATGCCTAAATTGAAGAATAAAGAACTTTGACTTTTAACTTTGACTTTGACTTTGAAGCCTTTCTTCCCTTAGTCACCTCTTGTATTGTTTAATGGGTGACTTTTCAGATAATTTTTAGCTTTATCTTTTTTCTTTTATATGATATGAGAATAAATCGATAAGTTTAAAGTTAATTGTCAGATAATTTTATCTAGGTATACCTTAGTTCAATAAAAACAAATCATTAGGTACCACTTTATACAGTTTTTTTTTATATTATGGACGTAGAAATCGCATTTAATTAAAACAAATTATACAAAAAAACGACTGAAATTGTATTAATAACACCAGGCTCTTTTAATATCTGACGTACGAGTACACCACATAAAATACAGTAATATGTATACTTGGTCAACTTGTTTCTTTACGTTCCTCTTAATTTATCCCGGAGTGTAGATCAGTGACCCAATCCCGTTAGTACAGTGATTCAGCGTTACGTAACATTAATCTAATAAAATACATTGGCCCGTTAGGGGTTACCTTCTACAGGAAAACTAGATTAAGTACCTACCAATAGTACTCGGCTTCCTTCACTTTCACACTCTGGCATAACAAATACACTGACAGATGTCAGAGAGAGTGTGTAAAAGATAGACTAGACTATAGTGTTTTTTTTGTTCGTTTTAGATTTTTATTTTAACTGTGTGCTTCATTTTTAATCTGAACGGGAAACAAATTACCGATCACTTGTAGCCTCAAACCCTGACACTGGCAAAGTTGTCCATATGTACAGAAGCCATTTCGAGAAATTTTGATAGAGAGGAAGGCAATACTTTATATCTTTAAGGTTTGGAAGCAAATTAATAAATGAATCAGGGGACAATCTCACAAATCGACGAAACCCTAAACTAAGTTCGAGGCTCTAGACAACGAAAAACACACTAACATACATTATAGAGAAATACATGCGTCATTAACGTTGAACATATCCTAATCGTACCTAATTCCCAAGACCATGTTCTTAAAACTAGGATAGACTCTCTGGATCACTCGCTTCGCTTCGGTTTATGTGAGTTTTCTGCAACACCAGTACACAAACCATAATTTATTATACATAAAAACCCTCTTGAATCACTCTATCTATTGCTGGAAACTGCATTAAAATAATTAAAAAGATTTAAGCGAACAGACGGCGGAAGCGACTTCATTTTATACTTTGTAAAGATTAAATGACGTTCTATCTAATAATTTGACTTTAACTCAGTGATTAATTGTTGGCGTTAAGACCCAATTGCTGTTTAAAAAAAAACAATATTTTTGAAAAGAGTAGTGAGGCTAGACCAGATTCTTAACGCTAACGTTAACAATTTTCAAAGTATGTCAATATGTATGGAATTGACGTAAGTGTTCGATAGGACCGTTTGACAGCTTGCGTCGAATGCATCTTGTCTAGTGATCCAGTGATTTTATAATAGTAAAATAGATTCAAATTTAAGATTCCCAAGGAAAATATTTTCAAAAGCAAACGCTCAACAGTAATTATTCAAATGGAGTCAAGATTTATACTCATCTAAGTCCAAATGTAACTTTTAGTAATTTCAGGAGTTCGGAATGTTTTTCGTACAAGTTACAAGACATAATATTACATTAATGGTCTTCATATCTGGTAGGAGAGTTTTACGTACAATAAAGTTTAATTTAGTCACAGTATACACAGAGGCAGTAGAAGGAGAATACAAAGTAAAAGAGTTTACTTATTAGGTAATTTAGAGTATTTTTAAAACGTTACTAAATTAAAAAGTACTAATCAGGCTTAAGTCTTTCGTTTGGGGTCAACTCACACGGAAACGTGAGAATTCAGAATACGTTGAAGCATGCAGCATAAATTGTTACCTTTTCGTGTAGTAAATAAAGCATATTTTGAGTCGCATGTGCGCGCAGCGTTGCTTCGCGTCGCGCCCCGGTGTGAATTGACCCTTATTATGATATTTTTTCCAAATCGGTAGAAGAGTTGCGGAACTTAAATGGCAATGGGCCGGCCATATTTGTCGCGTAGATCACTACAGATGGAGCCAACAAACGCTGTACTGGAGACCCCGAACCGGAAGCCAAAACAGAGGAAGACTACCAGCCAGATGGTCGGACGATATCCAGAAGACGGCACGGCCGACCTGGACCAGAATCGCCGCATCAAGGCCTTCATGGAAATCCATGGAAGAGGCATATGTTCAGCATTGGATGAGTATACGCTGAGAAGAAGAAGAGATGATATTTTATCACAAAAAAAGTGATATCTTACCGCCGTACTCAGAAACATATAAGAAATAACAAACTCGTTCCTTTTTCCGGAGTGCCTCTATTCACCAAGATCGGTGATCGGTTTCTTCACTTTCATTATATAGGTACGATTGTGGGTTTTCTTTGAACGTAATTAACAGGGTTTGTAAAATATTTATAGCCGTGGTTAACTCTACTGTATCTCTACTGGCCATTTCGCAGGAAAATGTTTTATTTCTTGAACTCCAGTAAAATGTTTCCCAACACTGAAAATTGCTTTACCGAGTTGTTTACCTTATTCCTCTTGTTTTTAATACGTCTCTCAGCTTCTCTGTATAAGATCGTTATTCTCATAAGTCGTTTATTCAACAATTTAAATATCTACTGAATTTTGAACAAGATTTTGTAAAGTGATTTAAATGTTTTAATTTCCTAATTTTGAAGTTTCCTTTGTTTTTGATGTTTCATTTAGAATAACAAGATTTTGGCACTATTAAATATGTGTACATATTGGGTTAAGTACCATTAATAAGTACTTAAGAAGCAGAGGTTTCATATCATATTACGTTTGCGTGGTCAACTGTTTTACGAGCACTGTACTTTAAATTTAATAAATAAACTGTGATTTGTTTGGACTGTACCCGATTATAATTCTGAGAAGAAGTCATGGTGTCTTAAGTGCCGTATTGATAAACTGATCTCGACTGAGATGCTCGTTTTAAGATGCGCCAGAAGTTACAGTTTCGTATGACTTGACGTTTAGTTTGACATGTCTTGAGACCGGCGTCTGAGCTGACATCAGTTTATTAATAAGACCCTAAGAGTTGATCTAAGATAGAGTCAGAAATTGGTAACAGGAAGTGTGAACCCATTCGTTTTTGTGTTGATAAGTAAATAATGCTTGCCCAGTCAGTAACCAAAGGTAGTCTCAAAAATAAATTTATGACGTATTTTAGGTATACCCTGAACCTAAACTGTGTAGCATAATGTGGATGGTAACACCTCACATCACTCAAAGTAAATTAATAATTTGTTTCCCCTCTTACGAGCCCTAATCAACCAGCTGGTGAAGCACATTTTTCACTGTCGATAAACCGAGTGTGAAATACTTCCTTCAACGTAAAATTAATGGATATTCTATTATTCACCGTACGGGAGAAGACATAAATCTTGCTAATGATTTACTCGAGTACGATACAGCGGGCCAGCTTGTTACCTTCGATGCCACAGGCTCCCTAATGTTCGTTACAAAATTACCACACGATATTCATAATATTATCTTGGTAATGAATATGTCAAACAAAATAAAACGTTTCCTTCCTAGACGTAACCAAGAAATCAATGATGATTTTAAAACTAAATAAAGGTGTTTTGATGAAACTTTTGCAGTCGTTTAATTTTCAAAAATGAATTTAAATAGCTATCGCATGTATTTGGCCCCAATAGACTACGCCGTTGGTAGATTAACGGTCGGGTCCCACTAAATATTCCACTTTGTCTTAAACCATATTATTTAATACGAAATTAACGAGCTACTATCATGTAAATCAGGGTTTAAGAACCACAACACAATCATTACAACAACGGTTGTTGTTGCACAACAACAACATAATCGTAACAACATAGAACTTTTACTTCTTTTTTTTTTAAAGTGGTATCGTTTATTCTAAGTAATATTAGGCCCCGGAAATGGTCCCAATAATTATTCTTAAACGCCGTAAGATAGATTGGGGGGAATATATTTCTAGTGTAGGGGTATCTTACATCTGATATGAGAATAAATAGTTTAGTAAATAAACTCTACAGTAAAATCACTGTTAATATTTGCCAAGGCTCAATTGGTGCTGCTGTGTTGTTAAGCATGTGTTCACCCTAAGCAAGCACACCTACAAAAACTCTTATGGTAACGCGTAAAATTATTCAACCCTTTCAGAACCAATATTGACCTAACCCAACCAACCAAAGCATTCAGAACAAAATTAACAAATATAATTCCATGAACAACGTACTTTAGCATACTGCCTCCGGGTATTAGGCACGGCCGCTTTTAAACTATGAAGTAGCCTTAACTAAATTATAATGTACCGCCCAATGAAAATTCAAACCACTAAAATCCTAAATACACACAATTACGACTGAAACTACCCAATTATAATTTATAATAAGTAGTACTCGGTTTTTTTGTTTTACATCAATTAACTTGTTTATTCTCGCCGAAAAGACAGCAAATGTGTAGTAAAAATCTTTTTCGGACCATTCAGTGAATTCATCCATTGAAGAACCCCCAAATGTCAGTGAAAAAGAATAGTTAAACAGATCTATAAACTTTTAAAGTAATGACGTGACGATAAATATTTGAGTTAAAATAATTAGGTCAAAGTAATGGGAAATATAAATAAACACGTAGTTTCAATGTCTAATAATAAGATCTTCAAGAACGTTATTATACTTAAAAATCTTTCCACTACGGTAATGATTCACCGTTAAAATAAAACTAAAATAATTATAAAATGTATCGCAAAGAGGTGCCCACACAACATCCCCCAAATTGACACACACCATGTCCCCCTCTTACGTAACAAGAAAGGAACACACTAAGCAATTAACGTCTCGCGCATAAGTTTGACGTACTCGCATACTGACTCATACCTTAAACATCTACAACTTAGCTCATCTTACTCGAATGGCAACCCAACAATGTACACTCAAACGCGTAATGGCCGAGTCACGATTGCCAAATTCTACATCCTTATTCGAATTGGCTCCTTACGAGTCGATAATAACCATTCAATTTGCATTCTGTTGATGGTTCTGTGTACCGAAATGTTGCTCAATAAAGAGTTGGAGAATTTATTGGTTTAGCATTCCGTTTGGTTAAATCATCATCATCATCATCATCGTCATCATCATCTTCCCCTTATCCGAATCATTTAGGGTCGGCGCAGTACGTCTTTTTATCAGCCGTCATCAGTATCCACTCCCTTGTTTTTCATATAGCTCTTCACACATTTCATTCATCGCTTCTTAGCCCTTCAAATTAATTAATTCATTCATTGGTTAAATAAAGCCACTAAATTTATTAAAACCGGTACGTATTGAATGTGGTGACCTTGAACGTGTTTCAATTTCGAAACTACTATTCATAATTCATATAATTTGGTGATACCTTTTACGACACCATAATTGAAATAAAACATATTATCTAACTGTGGCCACAACATAACAAAACAACTTTGAAAGTCTCGTAACAATAGATAATGGAAAACTTTCTCATAATAGCCTACAAATCTTGTTGCTACATTAATTAAACCTCGTGTAACCAAAGATGGGACATAAAATAAAGTATTTGTTTACACCACCTTTCACAGAAGAACTGTGCCAAATAGAAATTAAATTAAAAACAATACCTTTAAAAGGAGATTTAATTAAACAGCTCTCTCTTGAACAAAAGCAGTACTTCCTTACATTTAATGTAAATTTCTGTCAGTAAAATGTAATTAAGGTGGAGATTTATTTTTCTTAGCTGCCGTATCATCTTGGTCACCTCAAACTGCATCTTCATCAACGTTATGACCATTGTGATTGGGACTGAAATGAACAGCATCGGGTGTAACGTGTAACGCGTTCTGTGATCTTAAGGCTCTGGTTCATTAGTAAGTTAGACGAGTTTCGATTGTTTTAGTAACTGAATGAATCTTAACAACGAGAATTTAGTCGCATATATTAGCTATCGAATTATTTATTTATTTACTTTATTGAAGAAACAAACAGGAACAAGTGTACAAAACACAATACATAGATTTAAACATTCTCACTAAAACACAAGTACTTATAAGGTGGGTAGTTTTGTACTCTTACGCTACGCAAAACCTAACAACACTATTTGAGCAGTCACCTATCAGTATAGTGGGTTAAAAAGGGTGCTTTAGTACCTTGACACAATAAACTACAAACTGAACATCAAATGAAAACTATGACCATAAAGAAGACAATCACAACGACACGGTTCTAAGTAGGTATGCCAACATCTTAACCTAGTGACTGCACAATATCTATATGCTCATAATAATGTATGTAATGATTTAGTCGAGTAGATCCATTCAACGAAAAATAATTTAATTTAAATAGTCAACATTCGACTATATTACTAGGTACTTCTAATTTTGATCAATGGCTTACCAATGTAGAGAGTATTTATACACCCCCATGGAGTTATTAGATAAATAAATCCGTGGATATTACAGGCAATTGTTTGGTAATGAGATTTTTTTTGTGGACTAACTAAACAGCTAAGCTAAACTAAGCACATGTAGATAGCATTTACGCACTTCTGTCAAGTCCAAATTACTAATGTAGCCTTAAAGGCCACATAGATCAAATTCTAGAAACCATTTTCACTCGATGAGATGGCTTCAAAATATTATTTGTAAATAAATGTTAAGACAACCTTTTTTTGGCCACTGTGCCTTTTTTGCACCGTCATTAACTAGTCATCAAGTTTTATTTGACGAGGTGTAATGTCGTATGTATGTACTTCCATTGTACGTACATACTTATGTCAATTTTTACTTAACGATGCAGATTCTCCACTCTATCAAATGCTTACAGATTGTACTCGAAAATATGGATTTTAATTTTCAAACTGGAACCGAAAACAAGGAACAAAAGATTTTGGATAATTAATACTTTGTAAGGTGATTATTTTAACAAGAGAGCCTGAATCTTTAATTATGTTTTCAGGGAACAAGCGCTATAAAAGAAGTTTAAATAAAGCAAAAAGCTATTATAAACTTTCTAGAATAACACGGCTACTTTCATTCTATTAACAGAATTAAATTGCATTTTGTACCTCAATTAAAGGGTCCACGGAAATAACTTATTTCTGAAAACCTGATTTTAATTTTAAAATCTAGAGTTCGTTTACTTACAGTTTTTAATTTTAATATAACTGTAATTTTTCTCTTTGAAAATATCTGAATTTACACGAAAATAACTTGCGAAATGACATGACATGTTTCCCAAATATAAAATGACGATAACTTTAAACGTTACTAACTATAATATACATGTTCTTTCCGTAGATCCTTCAATTCGAACGCATGTTTTTGATAATAGAAAATTCATAAATTTTACAACATATCATAAACGCTATTTCAGTTTGGCAGCTCTCTATTACTCGCACGTGGCTAAAACGAGCGAGATCAAATAAATCAGTATCTGCTAATAATACCTCTCATGGCTATACATTATGTGCAGCCGTGGGCACAGATGCGTAAGTAATAATTTTTACATCACCATTCTGTAGATACTCGTAATAAATGAATAATATGAATAATAAAAATATCAGGGGACAATTTCAGACAAATCGACCTAGTGGCAAACTAAGCCCTAGGCTTTTATCAAAGGTACTAGGCAAGGATAAACATACTTATACATAGAAAAATTAAAAAGAAAACATCCAAGGGCTTTCACACAATGTTTGATCTTACTGGGACTGCTAGTTTTGTAGGCAGGGTCAATTACAAAGTTAACCGCGTCATCAAGAAGTAAATTAATTCTATATGCAGAGCGCTTTTGAGCTCGAGGCTCTAAATGAACCTATATACCTATTCCTTGCTGTTGAACAAATTAAAAAAACTAAGTAATTTCTCAATTTTTGTCCTTATATACAAAACTAAAGGACGCCCGCGACTTCGTACGCGCAGAATTAATTTAAAAAAATAAAAAACGAAAAAAAAAAAAAACTCCAGCGGTTTCGGCTGTGTTTTGATCGATCAGTCAGTCAGTTATCTTTTATACATACCTACACATAGATTAATAGTGTTTTTAGTGCACGACGTCCATAGTCGACACTCTTTAAATCAAAACAAAAGAGATGTTTAACCGTCCCTTAACAAAAAACACGGCTTATACCTAGTATCCGTACCGTAAAGTTTAATGACGTATAACTAACTCACACATTCAGTTATTATCAACGTGGTAAAACAAAAGAAGTACCTAGCATTTGAGGAGTGGAATCGATACGCATGCCCTGTATACAGCAAGAAAGTGTGTATGATGCTTATTTAGAATAAATCTCCTTCCGGTTTTCCTCTTGAACTTTGAAACCGTTCACTATAAGTCCGAAGGTCTTTATCAACATTTTAATTGCACATAAATGGACGCTGTAACCTATCTAGGAGTATTTGATGATAAGCATCAAGTCCAATTTAGGGCAATCATTGTAATGCATCTTGATACGTCATACGTAATGTTCCAAGAGCGATTATACTTACATTATTATTCGTTTTTGATGTATTTTATTTACGGTAGTAAATCAAAAAAGAAGCAAAATATGTTATAATCATACCTTTTCCGGATATCCGTTGTTCAGAAATTGAATCTGTTTAATTTTGAAAGTGAAATAATTGCAAAGTCTATTTTGTCATTTTTATTTTTATTTTTTTATGGAGCTCTAATTCTATTTCATCATCATCATTTCAGCCCGTAGTCCTCCACTGCTGAACTTAGGAAAAGACATATGATGACATAGGACATAGGAGAACATAGGGGGCTGGAAATCAAAGAGGGAGGCTCTTTTATTTCCAGCGCGAACAATCCAACAATAGGATCGACGTAAGCT
Source organism: Acleris sparsana (assembly GCA_923062465.1). Lineage (NCBI taxonomy): Eukaryota > Metazoa > Arthropoda > Insecta > Lepidoptera > Tortricidae > Acleris > Acleris sparsana. The sequence goes on from OV281300.1 coordinate 10,432,739, forward strand.
GTCGGACGGTCGCGTCGGGCGCCTATACCTATACCTACATTTTATCAGTTTTCGAAAATAGTGTTAGCTTTGAGCAACTCTTCTAGTCTCAAAGTTGCTTAACGCTGATCCTGTACATTTTTAACAATAACAATAACGGTCAAATGCATCCTGCCGGAGGCCTCAGAGGGCCCTGCCAAGATGCATTACGCTAACTAGCGTTTAAATAAAGTCGTTTATTACAATTTCCTATACAAAAAAATTCATTTAAATTTTACATAGGTTAATCAATTAACATAGTTGTCCTTAGATTATACAGGGATTTCTCTACTAAAAAGTTTTTCTCGTCTACCTTTCCTATGTAAATATTAACAATGTAAAAATGGTTGACTATTTATGCCACTCGTGACAAGAGGGAAGAAAATCTAAATAATTGGATTCAATTCCAGGATAAGCTAAGCTTTGTCATTTTAAATTGTTTTCCGTTACAATGCAATTTTGTGTAACCAACTGTTATAAAAGGGTTATTTAAGCCGTATAATAATGAGAACATCGTTATTGAGTGCCGCGTTTTGAACTTGTAGTGTCGATTGTATTTTATTTTGTACAGTTGTACAGTACCTTTTTACTTGTACATAAACAAGACTATTAACTTTTATCCTGCAATTCAAAAGTTATTCCTTAACTCAATAAACAGAAAACCTCGCAGATACCTAAAGTAGTCACGTTCAACATCTCTAAAAGACCACTTAATGAGGAAACCTACATGGTTACAACTTCGTGATAAACTTAGGTGTCTATTGGAGGCTGGCAATCAACTCGGCAATTTTCTCGGACGGACAACGAACGACGGAAGAACGTCTTAGAGCTGCGAGTGCTGCGATGTAATAGACCACGAGTATTGCCCACTAGACTATCAAGTTAGGGTGTTATTCTTAAGACATTTATACTCGTAGTCGACTAATGCACCAACAACACTGATTTGACCTGCGACTGCGTGAAAACTGCCAGCGTGTGAACGACCTTTGTCATTGGACACACTTTTAGCTAAAGCTGAGGTGTTAGTGTCTTGAAACTGCGTTTTATCGAACGGTTAATCGAGTGAGTGAAACTCGTATATCCCTCATTTGAATCAAATCCACTTTAACCAGAAGGCTGTTTCTCCATTGGAGCAAAGATTGTCAACACCTGGTTTTAAGATGACCTAAAACTCTTATCTGATAAATACGAGCGAGTTTTGAGCTACCTAGTTCGGAAACACTCCCTCAAATGTTGTTTGTACGATCTGACGGGATATCTTAAACTTATCGTTTAATTACGTCCTTCCTACCTGAACGCCATTGCCTGTCATGTCAGTGTCCTCTAACTTGCGTGCACAGGAATATCAAACTCGGTCGTAGTTCGAGTTAATTCCACCAAGATCGTAGATTCGTCAACCAGCGCAATGATAACGACCAAGCAGGTCAAGTTTGCTTGTCAGGAGAGTTTAGAGACGAAGTAAGAGTCGAGGTTCAAATAATATAACATCGGTCGAGTCGATACTTTGATAAATTGCGAAGACATAGGTCTGAAACTTGGTGCTTGCTGTTCACGCTTTTTTTTTTTTTATGGCATAGGGAAGGCTGACGAACACACAGGCCACCTGATGGTAAGTGGAAACTGAGACCCATAGACATTCGCATTCACAAGACTGCAAGCCTAAGACTGCAAATGCGCTGCCAACCCTGAGGACTAAGATAGAATGCCTCTATGCTAGTCATTACACCGGCTGTCTTATCCCCACACCGGAACACAACAATGCGAACACTGCTGTTTGGCGGTAGGTTAATGGATAAGATGGTGGTAGCAATCCGGACGGACCCCGCACAAGGTCCTACCACCCGCAAAACCCGCTTATGTCTCGATCGAAGACACTTTGCTTTGAGAACTAAGTATGTCTTACTATCCATTTGTTTTTAAGCGTAGTGTCGCGTTCTCATTGTTCGAGTGTAGAATCGTTATCGCAGTTCAAGAACAACCTCGTTTAATAGTTGTAGGTGAATCTATGTAAGTAGATACAGATTCGAATTATTAGAATAGTAAGAGTGAAAACTAGAATTTTGGAATATTTAATAGGCAAAGCGGGAAACAAGACATTTGAAGAATATGTTTCAAGAGGCCATCGCCGTCCATAAACACCGGCAACTTAAGAAGGGCTGTCAGTCCCTTGCCGTTCTTTTACAGCAATAAACTCTTTTCTTAAAGGTCGCCATGTCATGCTCAACATGAGTGGAGTTCGTTCATTAACAGTTAACTATAACTGCGAAATATTTCATACAATTAAGTTATGGAACAAAACATCAGGCGGCTCGACAGTAGTAGATAGAGATGGTATTTTAAAAATATTTGCTTTAGTATCATTGTACTTAATTAGCGTAATTAAATCTTACCTCACGTTGTCGGAGGAAGAGCGGTATCTCCCAACACGGGCAACATCTTGCCTAAAGGGTCACGCCATCTCTTGTATCATGTATTTTATGAATAAAGTATTTTGTATTTGTATATGTAAATAGAGGAACACCTTCGCATGATCTAAATGCCGCCCGTCCACATTTATTTGAAATAACTAGTTCAAAGTTCAAAAGACTATGTAGATTTAAATGAGGTTTAAATAATACCAGACTCGATATTTATTATGTTCGGCATCCATCAGAACATTTTTAATGTAAAACCACTGCTTGATAATTCAGATAGCCGTGAATCTTTGTAATAAATCATCATCCATAACAATTCATCACAAGCTTTTAACGTGATAATTCTTGGAGATATTTGTAGGTCAATGAACTCAGACCACTTGTTTTAATTGAAGGCCATTTCTTTCTTATACTTCAGTATTTTTAGCAATTTAGTTTGATAATTACGAAATACTATAAAAATAGTTATTATTTCAATGTATATTTTATTTATTCCTATTGCCTGTGTGGTTGCCGGGTTAGAATAGTGCCACTCCGTGTCTTCCCGTGGATGTCGTAAGAGACGACTAAGGGAATAAAGGCTTGTAGTACTGTTAGGCGATGGGCTTGCAACCTGTCACTAATACACTGGTAAACATCTTAGCCTGATTGTGCAAAATGTGGTTACAGAATTGTCAACAAGTTTTTAGGGTTGTTGGAAATTCTGTAGCTCTGCCTACCCCACTCTGGGAATGAAGGCGTGAGTTTATGTATGTATGTATGTATTCCTATTGTTTCAGGTATACCACTCGTAGTAACGGAATTGTCTTGTTGTGGTTCATTCTGCAACTTGACGTTTGGTTTCTGTTACGGTTGGCCACTCCTTTGGTGTAATTACACTTATTATTTATGCTCTTATTGTGTCTTATTAAAAATGACTTTTATTTATACTATATTGCACATGGCCTTGTAGTAGAGGTTAATTTAGGTTTTACCGTCTAGCAATAACTTTTGCAGCAACTTTCCTATTGCGGTTTCAGTAAGCATTTAGCCAAAGAGGTCTATCACGACCTTTAAAACAAACATCAAAGATAAAACACTGACGTCAAAACGTCTTCAAAGAAAATTGATTTCAAGGAAATAAAATGCACCTGCAGAATGCTTCAGTGCAAATGATTCAGTCCGTTGAAAGATTCTAAGATGTGATTCTAGAAAATGTTTGAAATCGCCGTTATATTTGCAAAAGAGCCAAGTGAAAACGAGTACGAAAAAAAAAGTTGCGTATGCAAAATTCATTTCTATTCAAGAGACCAAATTGAATTCATTATAACGAATTTTCATGCCAATCTTCTGGTATTTTCCTTTTGTGAGGACGGTTCCGAGTTATTTTACCTGTTGCCGTAGATATACATGTCTCATATTGTTTTAGGAGAGGTTATTTTTAGAAAGACAAGAACAGAGTACAATTTTGACTATGGCTTGCTTAATTCTGTTATACATTTTCACAGCGTATATGATTTTTAAACGACTCCTTTCCCAGGTATTTTACATGATGTTAAAAAAAAAATGCAATCACATTGTCATTTATCAGATAATTAACTTTCGAGTAATTGCCTTACCCCGACCCACCCTCTGGTAATATTGAATATCAACAGCGATCTTATTGGCACATGCTTGAATAAACGTAAGCAAATGCAAGACAAAACCGATTCATCTATGTACACTACCTATATTGGCAATCAATATGAATAGATAATAAATAATTTGGAACGATATTGTGGTTCCACATCACGGGCTTGTGTAATATTGAATATCAATTGCGATCATCATTTATTTGCAAATGCATGATAAAACGTAAGCAAAAGCAAGACTCAACGAGGTCATATGATGTTCACTACCTACATTGGAAATCAATAAGAATAGCGTATCGAATAAATCCCACGGTCGCTCTACGTTAAGCACAGCAAAGATCCATTTTTGCTTTGGTAGAAACACTGTTATGTTGCAAATTGATTAAAAAAAAGTAATGACATTTCTTTGAAAGGTGTGAGTACTGAGTTAACAGCAGATAGAGAAGAGTGGAAGAAGAAACATGTGCCGACCCCATTTAGTGTGGGATAGGGGCAGGAGGATGATGACAATGATGAAGTACATAAATAAATCAAGATTGAATTTTGCCATTCCAACTCCATCATCAAATCAGCTCCTAGATTCCATAGTATTGTATTGCCTTCGAGTTTACTTATATATTCCAAACCTCACCTCATTACAGTAACAACAAGTGGTTTGAACCGGAATGATAGACATACGAACGAAGCGAGTTAAATCAAAGTTTGTGAAAATTCGAGACAAGAACACAGGCTAATAATAAAAATAAGCAAGCCTATATAAGTTCAACTGCAAATATTTCAACGTGTAATTGGGTCATTGTTCCATCGCCCAAAGCATCGTGTCGACCTCATGTCCCATTTTATCACAAAAATATGTACCACCAAATAACTAGCTCACAAAATACTACGAGTACAAAGGAACCATAATATAGGTATTTATATTTCCTGCTGAGATTTTCCCGCTAATACTTATACTCGGATTCTCAGAAAAGGTCTTAAAATATCTTTAAATCCGGAAATACATAAGTAACTCATTTGGTGTAACTAATGTTCGTAGGCCCGCTTGGTGGCCTGTTTTTGGCAATAAAAAAACATTTTACAGTACATAAGTATAGTTCGAACCATACGTTTGTCGCATTTGTAATATTACAAAATATGGTAGTTTAAATATAAATTAAGTATATCTGGCTGAATATGTGTGATCAGGTGAAAAACGAGCAAAACCTTTTACTTTGCCTGTTGGGAATAAAATTTGCTAAATAATAATAAAAGTTTTAGAAGCTGGACAAGTTTTTGACGTGGGTCGTTTGTTTGCACTGAGAGACTACAACTGAACCGTTAAGGTTACTATGGTAAAACTGAAATTATTAACCTAACATCTGAAACTCTCCTATGTACCTATATTTTCTACGCGTAGCCTGTTATACGTCTCTAGGAAGAATGGAAAGGATTAGCTAAACAAAAATATTAAAAACGTGAAATTTTGGAACATGGTAAAGGAGAAATGATTATGGAACACCTAATACGGCACGACAGTTTTTTTGAATATTTTGCAGGGCAAATTCGAAGAGAAAATAGGAAGACCTAGGCTTAAGGCCAATTTCGTTTCGTACCAGGAGGTAAAAAAGCTGAGAATAGTGAAAAGCGGCAAATACTCCACTGACAATACTACTCATAGATCTGTACATTTTTTCGTCATAATTAATGTCTGATCTGAGCATCCTGTCTTGGATGTCTCTCCATATAAGTGTATATGTCTGCATATAGTCCTATGTACCTATAATATCTAATGCCTAGAGCTTAATATCAGACTAGATCAATTTGTGCGAGATTGTCCCCGGAGATTAAACCCGTATATATTTTGTTTACTACAAAGGCATATTTTTCTGTGTTAACTGCCAAGAACATATTAAATACGGTAAGTCATTTACTGGTTCTCAATAATTGCTGTGACACAATAGGTACGAGTTGACACTAGCTCTTAAATCATTCGCGTTAATTATCATTATAAACAATGATTTCAACGCCTTTACAGAAAAGTGTGAAATCGACAGTAAACTATTGATTGTGTAAATTGTTAGACAAACATAATGAACACCAAATACAAATGTTTACCGTAATTCAAACCGCCATGTTTTTGCTACCTATAACAAGTTTATACTACGACACGTATAATTGTCAACGTTGCTCTTATTTACGTTAAAGGCAATACCATAAAATGTTTAGCAATATAGTTCTACCGTGTAGATTAGAACCCCTTATCCCACTGCTTTATTTAATTTTACGAACAATAACGCAGTCGTGCATCATCAAATTAAGTGGTGGGATGCGTCTTTGTGTATTGAAAACACTAAAATAAATAAATAAATAAATAATTTTCTTCGCGAGCGATATCATGTCACATTTCGTCTTGAACACGATTTTTAACGATCATTCTTATGGCCAATTTCAGCATAATGTAGTCACTTAACGTGTTTGCGTTATATGCCTAAACATTATATTCTGACCGAATCTGACTAAAATTTCACCTACATAAAACTTGCCTCCACATATCGCTTCATTTCCCTACAAATATTATTTTTAAATTGCCTGCGCAATAAACAATAACGAATGTCGGTGGTTATCAATATCGAGACAATACCATTAGAATCGCATTTGTAAACAGTACAATTTATTTCTAAAAGTCCGCATCGAAAGGATTATTTACACAAACAAATTGTTATCTCTTGTATAATGTGTACTTGAAACAAAATAACAAGTGGTTTGTTTCCTTATAAGTATTAAAATGGCTATTTGACCAAAATACTGCTGCCATTCGATTCAGTTTTTTATAAGGACTAATTGCAATCGAAGCATCGTAAAAATCAGAAATGTGAATCAAAGCCCGACATTCCTACTAAGCGTTGAAAACGCCCCTCACGTCTCAAATTGATATACACTGTATGGTAAAAACATACAATTTGTAATTCTGGAGTCTTAGTGAAAAAGGGTATAAGTTGACTTAACCCGTTCTTAACACATGGTATAAGTATAGGTAACCGGAGTGTACCAGAATTTCGGTCATGTAATACTGCGCTTAAGTATAAAATTCATTTCTAATTACCTTTTACAATTTTTATTTTAATGGCAAAGGTTCTTCACTTTTGATTTGGTTATAATTTACGAAAAACAATCCGTACCACTAGATTACATAATAAAGTTCAACAAGACGCATGTTTAATTCAACCGTGACATTATGCAAAAAAGAAACTCGTAGAAAAGTTAATTATTTTTAACTGCAATAATGTCATTATTCAAATAGGTATTCACGTAATTTAATAAATAAAATAATCTTTATTCATCAACAACAAACAAACAGACATTAAGAAAAAAAAATCGGATGAAAAGGTGCAGAACTTAGCTATGGAGATGTGTTTCAGTCCGCACCTGGATTTACGAGTAGTGTCACAGTTGGATTTAACGTGGGTTGAGTCGACATCCCTATATTTTAAAAATTATGCATTCGCTGGGTATCCCGAGCTAGTTTCAATTGGCCGTGTTAAGCCAACTGCTGCTCGTCGCGTGGAATACGGTATCCGTGAATTTAAAGTGTTTCCTGTAGCTCCGACCAGGGCAATAAATTACCAATTGTTTCGTTTTCTACGTGCGACATACAATTGGCAAAGATATGCGCCATATTTGCTACACGAAGAATTGAATAAATTTAAAATCGATTGTGGCTTTATTTAATGGTTGAAACAACAGTTTTAATTGTCTTGTTCGTCGTTACACTCTTGGCAGAGTGGTCGTGGTCGTCACGTCAGGGTTGGTGGCACGCTTCACAATCCGTTGCCATTCCTCTCTGATTGCTGCTTTACTCATGCACTCTTGGAGAGTACCGTTAAGTGCAGCATTAACCTGACCAGTCCAGCGCATAGGTGACCTACAGCGTGTCCTTGTGCCTTTTCCTTGAATGAACTACGAGTTTAAATTACTTGATATTTAGTTTTTGCCTTAGAGAACATCTCACTCAAGAACATTTTTTATACGGTGCATGGCCGTATAAAAAATGTTCTTGAGTGAGATGCCTTAAAATCTTTTAGACATGTTGTTACTGCCAAAACTGCGAAGGGCACTGATCTTCACAACTGATAATGCCTTTCATGCATTGATTACTCCAACGTTATTAAACCAGGCACCTATAACAAATTCTAATAATAGCCCTCTCGGTTTCATAACGAAATAATTAACTAAATCTCGATGCAAGCCGCCCAGGGGAATCTCCGCAGATTGCTATGGCAGCGCTAACACAATCACGGTATCGACAGAAGTATCCTACGTGGTAGATATGCCCTTATAGGTGAACGATACAGTCAGTAGCTGAAATGGATAGCGGTAAAATTAAAAAAAAAAAGTATCTTCGTTGAGAAATATATCTACGAAGATCATTTTTTTAAATATTTGTTTTACCCGATGTATCAAAATACGCGCTCATAATTTTTTCATGTAATTATTCAAACATTTTTTTGAAACAATTTTTTTTTTAAATTCTCTATACCTACAAGTTTTGAATTCTCTATAGGGTTTAGTCACTGTTCAGTACTTTGGAGGTCAATTTCTCCGAACAGGTTGAGCATGGACAGCTAAAAAAAAATACGTGTTCGTGATTTTAGACTACTCTTTAACATCAAACTAAACAAATCGGAGACGGGCATTTGGGTACCTTTCCTTGTGAGTCAATATATTGTCCCTTGATATTTATTTATTTATTTAAAGATTTCATTTTGAATTTTGATTTTTTTTTTTATATTATGTTGCTGACTGTACATATTGCATGAGTGGCTTCTAATTACGCCGGCTGTACGCCGGAAGCGTAACATTCTAAAGGTAACACTGAATTGGACCCGTCGATTTACAGTTGACGGCCGGTATTGGATTTGTGTATGTGGTTTACGTCAGAAACATGACTGATTATGCGAACGTGTGTAAATCATTTAGTGTTTCATAAATTGCACATAAAAAGTCATTTTACAAATTCTGAGATAGAAAATACCCGGCATGTGTTTTTTTTGACAACTGTTGCTATTTAGACATTTAGACTTTGTTTATTATTAATCTTTGTTGAACGTAAATTTCGAGAATGTACAGAATTTTAATAAACAAGTTTATTTGTTCTGATATTGTGTTGAATCATTTGACTAAGCACAACAAAAAACTATTAACTTCTTGCTATTACAATACAAGAAAAGAAACGTGGAAAGAAGTCGTCCCTGCCCACCCCTCTGGGAAACAGGCGTGATTTCATTGAGGAAATGCTGCTGCCAGCATATGCGGTATCTTTATCAAGGAGCCGTCTCTTTTTTTGTTTTTATTTAAGTATTATTAATATAATTCAATTTAAAGTTTAGTTTTGGTTAGGTTATCTAATACCTTTAAACGAGCGGATCCGGTATATATATAAATGTTTAATGTATACAAATGAAGGTTTCGGGGGCGATGAATCATTAATTATAGGTAGATTTGATTTAAAAAAAAGCATTTTTTTTTAATAAGAGCTACTTATACTCGTAAATTAACTGTATAAACATGAAAAAACATTCACAAATATATATAAAACCAAAAGTTTGATACTTAAAAAAGGCATCAAAGAAATTTTCATCATTAATCAAAATGCTAAAGGAAAAACGTTACAATTGGAGCAAGAGGATTTCCCGTAAAATTTAATGAGTCTGACTCAATTCTGCGTGTGATCTTCAGTGCGAAGCTTTATCTGCACATAAACTGGTCAGATGTAGGAAATTGGAATTTCGTTCAGGTTCCATGGTAATGTTCGCCCGTTAATGTACAGCAGTTATTTGCGGTCCATATACTTTTACTGTGGATGTGATCACTTGTTTGATTCGCGTGTATTGGAAGTAATGAATTAGCGTTTAATGGCTTGATTTATGTAAATTGTTTTCAGTTGGAATTGAAAATATTAATATCACTGCATATTAGAAAACAACCACGTCTCTCTGTGTGTACGTTCGCAATGTTTTAAAACGACTTAACGGGTTATCATGCAGGGTTCGGAGTTTTCATAGCATGGTAAGATGAAGGGAGCTGTGGAGTCGACATTAACATTAAAATTCAACTCTTACTCATACTCATTTATTTATTCAATTCCAAAATGCTTTTACATTCGCCCTGATTATTAAAAAAAACATTTACAAATTATTGAATAATGTAATGAACATTAAAAGTGAAAGTTATTATCTATGTATATTTATAATTAAAATTAAAATTTGCAATTAATAAAATTAATGAGTATGAATAAGAGTTGAATTTTAATGTTAGTGTCGACTCCACAGCTCCCTTCATCTTACCGTGCTATGAAAACTCCGAACCCTAATCATAAGGTTTTCGCGATCAGAGGCCATAGCAAGATGCATTACGCTATCTAGCGTTTCTATTTTTTTCGTTTTTAAACGTCGGTTGTCTACTTTGATCTACCAGTGACGCGATTGGTTTTAAAACGAAACGAATAGAAACGCTAGTTAGTGTAATGCATCTTGGGTAGGGTCCTAGTTGTGAATTAAAGAAAAAGTTTAATAAGAAAGGCCCGTATTATATCAGTATACTTAGTCAGTTAAGATGTTGATTGATTGGTGCAATATAGTTCGTTGATACACCGCAAAAAAAATTGCGGGTGGTAGGACCCTGTGCAGGGTCCGTCCGGATCGCTACCACCATCTTATCCATTAACCTACCGCCAAACAGCAGTGTTCGTATTGTTGTGTTCCGGTTTGGGGATAAGACAGCCGGTGTAATGACTAGCATAGAGGCATTCCATCTTAGTCCTCAGGGTCGGCAACGCATTTGCAGTCTTATGCTAATGTCTATGGGTCACAGTTTCCACTTACCATCAGGTGGCCTGTGTGCTCGGTTGCCTTCTCTATGCCATAAAAAAAAAAAAAAATCTTTGAAAAACTCTTATAAACGTATTATAGTTCTTACTTTTTAATTCTAAGAAACGTAAAGTATTAAAACTAAATCCTCCTATGGTTACGTTTCATTTTAATCTTTTAAAACAGCCTTTGCTCCACATTCGTGACGTGTGTTATTTTTGTATTCTGTACGTAATAACGTTTATAGAGCGTATGACTAGAAGGCGTGGGTGTATGTCCGACAAATTAGTCACATACGCGGCTCAATGCAGACCTTAACTAGATATTCCGACTACACGTGGTATTAATGCTGAATGCCCAGGTAATCACGAAAGTAATCCTGCAATACAACTCAGAATAGCCAATGCATTCTCAATAAATATTGAACAGAGTTCTATTTGTATCATTATTCACAATTCAAAGATTTAAAAACGACATACAAGTTATTATGTTATGTAATGATTAGGTATACTCTTATTTCTAAAATAAGTTCACCTTTGTAAATACTTTTTTATTTTCAATGTATTGTTTTTGCCTGCGACTGCCAATGACAATAACTAGTATACCTGATAGTAATCGTCTTTAGATAGAATATTAAATAGTGGTGTGAATAATGTCACCTCTTAGAAAATTAAAAAGGATGAATATATTCATATCTATATATATAAAAGGCAAACCTGACTCACTGACTTATATATCAACGCAAAGCCGAAAGTACTGTGCCTAGAAACTTGAAATTTGGTACAGGTGTTCCTTTCATGATGTAAGTGAGCACTAAAAAAGGATTTTCCGAAAATCGACCCCAACGGGAAAAAAAGGGGGAGTACTGGGAAACTAATTCTTCGCGTACGAAGTCGCGGGCGTCCGCTAGTCATATATATTCATCATCATCATCCTATTGTACGCTGGGTGCGACAGAGACAAAACCTCTCTTATCTAACTAATCAATGAAATCTATCAAAACACCACTAAATTTTCATGTCAAATGTATTTCGTAAAACCAAAAACCAATTATATAAGTCTCATTGTATTTTCACCGAAAGTGCATTTCATCAAAAAAATACTAAATAGAGATTACTAGGTACCTCAAAATAAACATGAAGGCTATTGATTAAGTTTATAAATAAATAATATGACCAAGCTCATCATTCAAAAGTGCGCAATGATGGAGTAGGTAATAATGGTAAATTGATTTGTTTATAGAGTGACGGAATGAAAAGGACCAAATTATATATTCATAATGATGTGCTATATATAACGGCTTAAATAAAGTATTTATATTTAAAGGTTAAACTCCGAGCGGATAGGTCGTAGGGGAATTCTGCATAATTAAAACTGTTACGTGAAGCGTGTAAGCAAAAATCTACGGTGTGGATAAGTATACGTAGTGAATGCATTATGCTAAGTTTTGTAGAGTTACGGGAGCCCAACGAGACCCTATTATTCTGCCCTCGTACGGAAAAAAGGCACATCTACCATAAGAATTTTATTGCACTTCCAACCTTATAACCTTTGAGAGTTTAAGGTTCTATGAATTAAATGCACTTGTTCTTTTTCTCCGTAGGACGGCTGTATTGTACCTACGCTGTCTGTCCATCCGTCCGTCCAAACTTAAAGAGCTGTCTCTTTTAAACCGTAATAGACAGCAGGTTGTTTCTTTTTTCAGAATGTGTCATTATGGCGTATTTAATAACTTTTTTTTCAAAAAGGTGAAATAATAAAGAGGGGACAAGAAACTTTTTTTATTATGGTTGTATCTTAGAAAGGGTTAATACAAGCGTAGGTATGATTAGTACAGTGTGGGAGCACTCAGAACTTGCTTCGGGTTTGTGCTTCTCTCTCGCTTGCTCTTAATAAGTGATAAAGATATAGAGACATTTATTAGCAAAAATACCTTATCACATCATATAGATAAAAAAAAGAACAAGACACAGAGAAATTGTTACGAAACGGTCCCAACTCAGCATTCACTAGCCGTAAAGCTAGCACTGTCCTTCCGTTGGAACCGCTTCATGAAGACACGGAAAGTGACACTTTATACAAAACAACGTTAAAAGAAAAACAACACGGACTAAGAAACAATTATTCGTTAACGACCAAAAATTTGGAACCAGTTACAGCTGGCAACACCAAGGAAAAAAAGTTTTAGAGCGAGTGAGAGACAAGTACGAACCCGAAGCACCTTCTAAGAGCACAGTACAAGCCCAAAAGAAAAACAATAAATACTTAAGAAATGTCGTGAGAGTTGGGATCGCGCTGATTCGATATGAAATGAAATTCAAATCAGAATATTATAATATCTTCTGTACGGTCGACTTCTGAACACATGAATAAGCGAAAATTCATTAACAAGATCATAAATCACGTTTATGTACATAGATACACTGAAATTGGGGAGACCGTGAAATACACACTGCGGTGCATACGGTAAAACGTACACATATTTCTTTCAGCGCAATAATAACAAGTGAGCGAAATCCCCGACATGATATAATGCTTGCGGAATAACGTGCTAGAGCTACCATTTATTTTGTTACCTTTTACCGTAAGGCGATAAAAGCTGTGCCAGCCTGGAGGTTATTCGGTTGAAAACTGGTCAAGTGCGAGTTGGACTCGCGCAACGAGGGTTCCGTACCTTTGCATTATAGGTATTATTAGTGCCGGCCTAACTCATACTTGGCCATTTTTAGTATTAGTCGTTTTTATTCAGGTTTTTTACCACAATCATACCAAACACACTAGTTAATTTTACAGTTTTTGCTATAGTAGCTACAACAAAAACAAAAGCACGAATGTTAATCTGCTGTAATGGTACATATTCTGAAAAAAAAACAACCCTCTATCTGTTACGGTCCAAAAGAAACAGCTCTTTGAAGTTAGGACGGACAGAGTGTCAGACGAACGGACGAAAGGACGAAAGGACAGCATAGGCATATTAAAATGTTCCCGGCTACCCTTCCGGTACGGATCCCTAAAATTTCTCGGCCGATCGGTTGATCAAGAAAGTGAGTTAAGAATATACACCTTTAAAATTCTGTCGTTACACGTGACAACTTCAACTCGCCGGTTAGTACCGCACTGCTAGATCAAAATAGTTTAACTCAAACAACTTGCTAGTATTATTTTAAGTTCACAAAAGTCATATTAAAGTTGATTTTCAAATACAATTGTATTGTGAAAATGTCCGGTTACAGAATTATCAAGTTTTCAGGTTTATTGGTAATTCTGTAGCTCTGCCTACCCCACTCTCGGAACGGAGGCGTGAGTTCATGCATGTCAATCAATCAATCAAAATCGTTTATTTGGTGCAAAACACAAAACATCAATAATAAAATAAAATAATAAAATGAGACTGTTCAGAAAACAATATAGAACAAAAACTTAATACTATTTTTAATGCACCACATTGGGTGCCACTCAGCACAGTGTCATGTAAATGCCGTGACGCTGAATTTCAGGCCAACCAGCCGTGGAGGAGGAGGAGGAAGCGCTGCTGGTCGTTTCATATGTATGTTTGTGTACAAGAGCGTAGGCATAGGTAAAGTAACTGATTAATGGGAACTGTAAACAAAATGCACAAATAAATAAATACATAAATAGATTAATAGGATTAATGGAATAAACATACACAGAGAGGTGCTTTAATAGATAAAATAAAACAATGTGAAAGTGCATTTGTGACACAGTGCAGCTATGTTTTGGATAATTGTTGGCCAATCAGATACTCTTTGAGGTCGTTCTTGAAAGAGATCAGAGATTTATGTATGTGTATTGTATTTTAAATTGCTACTGCCACTATTTCATTCGCTTCGCCAGAGCAAGATGTTTAAGAGAATCACCATGCTTAAGAAAAATACCAAGTAGAGGTATTTCCCACCAAACACCATTAAAATAAATTGTCAATTATTTATCCTGTTTTTTCAGATTTTCAATACCATGTCAGCGATTACTGTAGAGGTTTTATAAGTTCCTAATGTAAAACACCCAATCGCAATTGCGGTAATTCTTCGTAATCCTCGTAATTATCCGTTGAGATTATTAGAGTAATATAAAAGCTATTTTAAAGTCATATCAGCAAGTTATAAAACTTCTAGTCACTTAAGTTCAACGCAAAATTTTCGTAAAAAATACGATCATACATGAATCTTTATCCTTTTCTCCTTTTTTCTAAGGTAATTGTAGTTTACTCATTATTTATTCTACGTCTTAAACGATAAAGAACAAAATTTAATCGTTAATAAATAAAAACAGAAATATTTTTATATTTTATTTTATGTCAAAAAACGGTGACTCGCTGGAGCGCTCTCTCTCTCTGCATTAGAATTTAATTTATCTTTATTCCTTCGTGATTTATTTAATCCATTTTGTTCCAATGCTCAACTTTAACCAAAAAAAACAAACATATAAATAGGTTTCTTCGGTATACTAATTAAACGGACAACACAGTATTTAACTAACTCTTAACTAACTTATAAATCGCAACACAACGTAAACTTGTGTTAATTAAACGGTCTCACAAACTTTAACAGTTCACGAAATATAGAGAATAAACCATCGTATCCGACTTAAGACATTCTATTCCATGCCAAGAACTACAAAACCAGAACAGATTTGAATGGGAATCAAAGAGGTTGGTGCTGAAAGTGTTAATTGGAACTAATCTCTTGCGCGTGCTCATAGGAGCACTGGTGAAACGTGATCCTTAACCAACAACTTTAGAGCTTCGTAGCAAATACAGCTGTGCTTGCGAGTCTTGCGATCCTTTGTGTTCCGAAGAAAACCAGGGCCTCTATTCTAGGCGGTAAAATACAAATCCTATTAGACCTGTTATGGTTTTGTCTTTCACTCGGCCGCCATTACTGAAATTTCTGAAATTTTGCAATTTGCGGGTGGTAGGACCTTGTGCGGGGTCCGTCCGGATCGCTACCACCATCTTATCCATTAACCTACCGCCAAACAGCAGTGTTCGCATTGTTGTTCCGGTTTGGGGATAAGACAGCCGGTGTAATGACTAGCATAGAGGCATTCCATCTTAGTCCTCAGGGTTGGCAACGCATTTGCAGTCTTAGTCTTGTAGTCTTGTGAATGCGAATGTCTATGGGTCACAGTTTCCGCTTACCATCAGGTGGCCTGTGTGCTCGCCCGCCTTCCCTATGCCATAAAAAAAAAAAACTGTTCAGTAAATAAGAGCTATCAAAACGATGAAAATACGATAACAGGTCAAAAACGATATGATTTTTACCGTGTTGAATAGAGACTTATATAGTTATTATATTTGGGCTCGATCTTGCCGGGAGAACTATCCCGTCCCAGAAGCTATTTTTCAATGCATCAATCTTTTCAGCCGACGCGACGACATAAAAGCTTTGTACAGTCTGTGAGCACTTATCTCTAGCTCGCTCTTAATAGCGTATGAGAGCAAGTAAGAGACAAGTACAAACCCGAAGCATCTAAGAGCTATCGCACTAGCTAATAGAGCTATGCTTGCGATCTTTAATGGTAGGTAGAAAACTTAGGTAGATAACCAGTGGTCGCATCCCCTTGACTATTATATTAGACCAGATGTTTTGTAACATTTCATAAGCCATTTATTCCCGTAAAAAATTTAGTACACTTACAATTTACATGTTCACAAATTACTATTTGTGTTAATATTATATACCTACCTCTCAATATCGAATTAATTTAATTATTTAAATATTAAATATTAGAGAGGAAGCTCCACGACAGAGAGAGGGGGGAGATAAAAGTTGTAACACTTGTGACTTGTGGTTCGCCTTCTCTCCGCTGAATCAGTCCAAAGCCATCGAAGCCTAACTACGCAAGTCGTTCCAAAAAAGTGTCGTGGTCGGGATCCGCCCCGGTTGACACCATCACTTTCCATCTTATCCGCTAACCTGCCAAACAGCGGTGTTTGCGTCGTTGTATTTTGCTTTAATGGAAGGCTTTAGTATAAGAAGCATGTACAATCTGACCGCCATACTCAGAGACATCTTGAAAACAAATTAAATCGTCCCTTTTTCAAATTTATTTACGACTTAGGTAATCGTCATTCCCTGAATCAGAGACGGCGGCGTGGAGAGAGACTAAAAAAATAAAAATCGAAAATGCGTCTGTGAGAACATTTACCTTCTTCTAGTCAACAACAAAAAAAAACGCTTATACACCTGGTTAGCGACTTTCTCGTCGTAATTTATTAACACGTTCACTGTCCCTATACAAAACGATCTAACAATGTCACAAGTCCAACTGTGCATTTAGTATGGGGATCTGACCCCATAGTGGAAACAAGGGTGTCCTGCCGTTTGACCAAAAGTCATTTGGCAAAATTACACTTGACAAACAACGTTTTGCAAAAAAATGTTTCGCCAATTGATCATTTTACTAGTTGTCATTTTAAAAATGGCTCACTTATTCAAATGATCAACAGTTAAATTTACATTTTATAAGTAATTATTTGACAAAATGAACATTTAGCAACGGAGTTATCAGACAAAATTTTAAATGCAACGAGCAAGACGAATCCGGGCAGAACTGACTCGGATAGGTTAGGTTAGAAGGCCAAGGCGGGAGCTTTGCTCCCGCCTTGGCCTTCGAGGTTATTTTTTTCTGCCCAGAAATAGGTAAACTACAGGAAATAATATTTGGTGAAATGGAAAACTGTCAATTGACATTTTATTATTTAACACATTTACCAAGTGTAGTGTTTGCTATTTGATCATTTGCTAATTGAGTTTTTGCAAAATGATACCTTTGTCAAATGTCACGTTTGCCAAATGATTATTTGGTGAAACGTTGTTTGTCAAATGATCATTTGTCAATATTTTTTTGGTCAATCATTAGTGAACCGGAAACAAGGACTCCTGAAAAAAGCTTCATGACCCCACATTGGGGGCACCCGGACAGGGAACGTGTTAAGAAACATATCTATTACTTCATTAGTTTACGCATAGTTTATCACATCTGTCAACCTATTTACAAGTTAGCGGTACACTAATTTTAGCCGTGTTTGACTGCAGCTAAGCGTTATTGTGTTTACATGCAAACACGAAGCGAGATCTCTGAACAACTAAACATCACTAGGAATGTGCCCTCCTGAACCAATAAGCCGTATCTCAATTTGAATAGCTAAGGCAGATTCAATGCTCTCCTGTTAATAATAAGGTTACATGTTGCAGAAGTTTTGTCTGAGATGATACCATTTGGCTTAGCAGGGTCAACGCTTGGCGACTAGCCAAATGGTCGTCACTGTCGGTGATCCCTCAAAATAGGCGCATCCACCAGTTGTAGTTTTATTGTTGATCACTCACTCGTCTCGATCGTCGGATACGAAGAGGCTACCACATTTGGAATGGTTAACTTGATGCAGCTGCAGGAGAAAAGTAATGCAGAGGATTTTGGGACTAATAGAAACATCCTACGTGCCCGTTTAAGTACGTAGACAGTGAAATATTGGAATACCAAATATTGGTTAGGGTTTAGTCGATCTATTTTCATCTAATACCTTTAAATGAGGCATTCTTGTACATATATATAATCTTAATCTCCGAAACGGCTCCAACGGTTTTCATGAAATTTAGTATGCTGGGGTTTCGGGGGTGATAAATCGATCTTGCTAGGTTTCATACTATTCATTTAATCCGAGGGGCTATTGCCTAACGCATTCGCAAATGCAATCGTTTTCATTTTGAAAATCGAAGGCTTTTCGGCATACACAATGAAAACAATTGTTCCACTTTGAAGCCGATTGCGATTGCGAGTGCATTAGGCAATAGCCCTTCTGGGCACTGCTTCTCAGAAGTTGTAGGTTTCTTCTCTTTAAATTTAATTTAACATTAATAATATCGTATCAAAACGAGTGGGACCGTATAATAATTCAACACTACTTGATTTCAGTTTCTTTTGGTACGAATATATCAATTTTAAAAATCATTACGTTACTTATTTATTACAACGTATTTTTTAAACAAATATAACAAATTACACTGACTAACTCTACCGAATCTCCAAAGCCAAAGGACAGTAAATGCACCTATCCATTTTATTATCTTAAAATACATTTTCGCTTTTAGTCAACAAACATTATAAAATATTAAATCAGGTCCATACTAATTTTAATATTCTTCCACTTCAATGTCTATTGCAACAAAGCTTTATATAATAAGTTTTACATTTATTTAAACAATACTTTGCTTCAAACTCCTCTTCACCTACAAACTGTCCCCAGTTGGGCGAATTTTTTTTTGGAATAAAAAAAACAAAAAAAGGCAGCTACAGCTTTTGCATAGACTCAAGCATCGCATTTGCTTTTTGAGTTCTTTTTGTATTAACTTGAATACTGTTTTATCCGATCTTACACAGTCCATGGTTTTACAAGAAAACCTTAAAATATACTTTAAAAGTTGAATTAATTCCGTTCTAGTCTCGGTACCTTGTGAAAAAACAGAAGTTAAGCCCAGTTTATCTTTATTTCATCGGAAACTGTCCGACGTGCCTGGATAAATAAAGGTTATCTCCGATTCCTCGCAAGTATTTTCCACAGGACAAAAAATAGCCGCGTTTATGTATTCTGTCTATATGCTAATATTTACGGATACATAGACAAACAAGGGTTTTCTAACCGCGATATGTCGCCTCACCTAATATGTTAAACTTGCACAGGTTTAAATATTACACTACCTACTCATTTTTTAAAACTGCAACGTCAACTTATTTGCAGATTGAGAACACTATAATTTGCCTTTTGTTTTCGGCTATAAAGCCTCGTAGGTATTCTTTTAAGTAAGGTAAAACTGTATGGGAGTTAGGCTTGAATTATTATTTATTCATTCCTTGATAAAACAGAGTTTTACATGTCAAATCATATTAATTCAACAAAAATTTATATAAATACTAAATTAAATAATCTGTACAAAGTATCACATTTTTTTATTTTATATCTTACAAAATGTATGCCTTGTAAAATAAATAAAACTGCTAACTGGCTATTGCCTATTCTTTCAAATATAAATAAAAGAAGTGCAAGTATTTTTTGGTCTATCCAATTCTTTTATGTTCAGCGTTCTATTTTGGCGAAACGTCGCTTCATAAAATCCTGCAAGCTCTTGAATTATTTTTTACTTTTTATCAAACTAACCTAGAAACTTATTGCTTTGTAAATAGCAACTTTAAAGTGATTACCGTCGTAGCTAGTAATAATAAAAGCACTTTGGCTCTCAGGATAAAGTTAAAAGCCTCATGTAATGACCTTAAACCAATTGTGTAGAGAAATGCATTTACTTTCGAATATTATTTTAAAACAATATTTAGAAATTGTTCTACTTACTTATTTCTTCTTTTAAGAATTCTATCGTGCAATGCTCCTGTAAATATTATGGTTAACATCTACATTAACTAAAATGGCTTTATTTTGAAGTAAACAGACATTAAGACATACATTAATTTCCCCATTAAAAACCCATTTTGATTACAATCGCTAAGAGACTACTTACTTATATTATATTACTTATAAATGAGCAAGTTTTGATGTTTGTTACTCAATCACGCCTCAACCACTGAACGAATCGGGATGAAACTTGGCACACATATAGGTTAGGTCCTGGAATAGGACATAGGACAAGTTTTATCCCGGAAAATTAAACGGTTTCCGAGGGAATAACGATAATCGAAATCTACGCGGACGAGGTCGCGGGCAGTAGCTAGTTAATAATAATTGCTGATTACCAAACCTACTCATACCTGCCTGCCTAAGTCCTACTAATTGTCCATAAACAATATCCCAAGTTCCGTCTGAACCCTTATCAGAATAACAAAACAAGTACCGGATCTATTCGACAAAGTCCTAATGACAGTTGTTTCGAGGGATTGATTGATGTGTTGTTAGATATTCTGAACCATGCCAGGTCACCGAGTTGTTTGGATACAGTTGTTCAAGACTATACTTGTAACTATGAGAGGCTGATAAGTGAAATTTAAAAACCTAATAAAAAATAAACTTACAGAAGAGGATTATGTGTAATCGATTTAAAAAGTAATATAAATAATACACTGAAAGAAATAATTAAGTGGCTAAAAAACACGGCTATTAAACACCTACTAGGCCCTATATAGGTGTTGTCTTTTGCTTGTCTGAGTCCACCACTCTCCCAAAAGAAAACCACTGTCAATAAGAAACGCCGCAAGAAACTCAACAGTCAGTCTTTTTCCAGACAAATTACTTGTAACAACGATAAATTTAAAGAATACCGAGTAATGAATCAAATTAAAAACAAATCTATATTAAACAAGAAACTGACTGGCGGATCGATCAATGCGCACCCGAAACTTGTGGACCTAGGGAATTCAAGTTTGGAGGGAATATTCTTTGGATATCCTGGGGCTGCACTAGGAAGGGATTTTAGGAAATTCATCCCTTAAGGCGTTAAAATAAGTAAGTAAGTGTACACTTTAGTACCTTGCCTCTTTAATAGTATGACAATTCATAATTTGGCAGTTTAAACATGACATTAAATAAACAATGTACTAAAGCGTACACATATTTATGAACTCGACTGTACAAAGACGCGACCTCTTGAATTATGTATACCTAACCTAATTTAAGGCTTGTAATCAAATATTTTTCTGTTTTCAGGTACTAATTAATTACCATACTTAGATGTGGCAGACGAAATCAAGGAAGGCGTAAGATGCTTATATTGAGAGTATTTAGAAACGCATTTTATAAATGGCGTGGCTACCAGAGGACTGAAGTATACAACAAATACAATTTGACCTGATACTGGCAACAATTTCAGATAAAATAAATGGCCTTTTCAGACCAGCAAAGTTGTTGACTGATGATCTTTTATTGTAAAACTATTGGGTACACAGTTTTGATAAATTGAGTTTCGCGCCTTTCAAAGCTTTGAACGTCTTTGAGACGTCTCAAAATTAACTTAGTGTCATATTGAAGAGACTGGTAAAATAAATTTACTGTCTATCGAGACACGGTATTCCGTGAATCATTTTCCCCCCACTTGTCTGTTGTTTGTTAAATGAGATTTATCAATGAGTTCAAAGAGAGAGAAGACGTTTATTACGGACAGCTAAATTAATTAAAAACTACCGATTGTAATTAAAGATATCATTGCTTATTCCCTTATTATTTAAACGTTTATTATTTGCGGGTGGTAGGACCTTGTGCGGGGTCCGTCCGGATCGCTACCACCATCTTATCCATTAACCTACCGCCAAACAGCAGTGTTCTCATTGTTGTGTTCCGGTTTGGGGATAAGACAGCCGGTGTAATGACTAACATAGAGGCATTCCATCTTAGTCCTCAGGGTTGGCAGCGCATTTGTAGTCTTAGGCTTGCAGTCTTGTGAATGCGAATGTCTATGGGTCACAGTTTCCACTTACCATCAGGTGGCCTGTGTGCTCGTCAGCCTTCCCTATGCCATAAAAAAAAAACCTTTTAAAATAACACTGCCAAGAGTTTTCAAAAATAAATATATATCTTTACATAGTATAAAACTCAGTCGCGTTCCGCCGTTTGTCCTTAGATCTTTCAAACAATCAATGGATTTTAATGCGGTTTTCATAGGTAGAGTGATTCAAGAGGAACCTTTTTTCGTTCATGAAATTTTAGATTATTACTGGTGTATATAAAAACTTACGTAAACCAAAGCGAAACGAGGGCGGTTCGCTAGTTAAAATATAAAGTCGTTTAAAAACATAAAGTAGGTATATATTGGGGCTCTATTGTAATTGGTAAATAAAAGAAAAGCAAGCTTTAAAAATTCGACTGCATTTATTGATATTGTTATTAAACCCGTTTATGAATGCTACTATATTCGTATATATATTTGACACAGCAATATCAATAATTAGAAGACTTTTTTGTTGACATAAATAATTGACATTTTGCCATTGTTATTATTTCAATGGGGATGGTCAAAGGATTCTAACTACACAACACAAATTTAATTCGTCTTCTAAGAGGTTTAGAAGTTATGGTAGAATAAAGAATCGTAGATAAATACATACATGAACCCTGAAAACATTACACTCCTGTTTTGGGCAGTCGTGTAAACACATTACACTCCTTTTTTGGGCAGTCGTGTAAACACATTACACTCCTTTTTTGGGCAGTCGTGTAATTCATCATTGCTTTTAACTCGGTCGCCATTACTGTCAATAAGAAGAGCTATCGTAACGTTGACAATACAATAACATGTCAAAGGCAATATAGTTTTACCGAGTCGAATAGAACCCGTGAGTTTAGGTAATTGCAAGATTTGATAAAACACAAAACTTGATTTATTATTCACGTTGAATTATCTATAAGTTCTATAACCCAAATCGGGAAGCACTTACGGAAATATGCGAGTCATCGGGCGCAAACTGATCCACTCTTTCTCATATCTATGCAAATTGATTCACTTGATCTATAGTCATGGAATAATATGACGTTTATTACATTTATAAGTAGCTTTAGCAATATTTACCATAAAACTTTTCTAATAATAATGTAACATAAAAAATAGCCCAAGTAATAACCTTACTAAAACCACCTTTCAAACTTTAGCAAGACAAGTATTCAGCACTTTTGATGGTTTTGATGTTATTAGTCAATATAGGTAGAAGAAAATGTTAATGTATGTAAAAGATTTCATACAATTACCTACTATACTCGGTGTTCATATTAATATTTTGTGTAAGTTAATTATTTAGACGTCATTAAACGTTCAATTAAGTTAACCCGCAAGTGAAAATAATACGTACTTCCTCGACTCGAAGCTATTAAATATTTGAAAGTACTCTTTGTTTATGAAACAAGAACATTGCTGGAGCACGGGTATAATATGAACGCGACCCGATTTTGCGAATTAAAAATTGAAAAGCAACTCAACCCTCAAAGACGTATTTTGGCTTGGCTTTGTTTCAGAAGTTTTGTTTCTTTGGCTTTAAAAGAGCTCAAGCTTTATTATTTTATCAGCACACAGCCTCTATTCCCGACGGTAAAAAACATATGAAGGGTCCACGGAAAGAACCACGGTTTATTTTCGGGTGGTAGGACCCTGTGCTGGGTCCGTCCGGATTACTACCACCATCTTATCCATTAACCTACCGCCAAACAGCAGTGTTCGCATTGTTGTGTTCCGGTTTGGGGATAAGACAGCCGGTGTAATGACTAGCATAGAGGCATTCCATCTTAGTCCTCAGGGTTGGCAGCGCATTTGCAGTCTTATGCTAATGTCTATGGGTCACAGTTTCCACTTACCATCAGGTGGCTTGTGTGCTCGTTTGCCTTCTTTAAGCCATAAAAAAAAAAAAAAAAAGTTTTTGATCTCCAAATGTAGAGGACAAAATGAACTATTACCTACCACTCAGTTTCAAATATAAATCTTCATATAACTTGTACTTTTTCACTCTTAAAAACACCTCTACACGAAAATTACGTACAAAATGACACGGTTTCTAACTTTCAAATCGCGATATCTCAAAAAGTTACTAATGTGACTAGACATGTTCTTTCCGTGGACCCTTCATATCGTCTTTGATCTGTTATGGTATTGTTTTGACGTCATCCGCCATTACTGTCAAATAAATAAGAGCTATCAAAACGGTGACAATACGACAACAGCTCAAACACGATGTAGTTTTTAACGTGTTGAATTGAGGCCTAGGTGGTGGTAGTTTTTCAGATGTTTTTTTTTTTTTTTACGATCCTATATTATACAAGACTAACTACAATCCGAGCACTGCAAAAGTTAGAAATGTGAGTCAAAGTCCGACATTCCTACAAACCGTTTCAGATCGAACTCAGCATCAAATCAAGAATGTTATTGAATCTTATTGAATCATCCTGAATTAACAGATAATAGGACTCGGATTGTTTTGTTTTTAAAGTTCAAATTGATGTGGGTTAAACTCATAATCAGATATTGTTTTTTTTTGGGAAAACTGCCATACTATAATATAAAAAGTACATATGTAGTTGCCATACATTTCATTTATAATTTAATGACAACGGTTTTGATAATATTGAAATCACTATTTCTAAGTCTCATCATTAAATTTAAGAGCCAGGCTCTTGTCGGTGGAGTAATTGCCACTTTTCTTAGTGACATTTCCATTACTCCTAGACAGGGAATATAGTGCAAGTCTAAGTCTCATACAACCTTAAATAGTTTTGATATTTTTTGTTTCAATTCACTTTGTTATTATAATTTCCATTTTTTTTTCAATCTATTTTACTAGATTATACGGCAAACATGAGTCAACATCCCTATTACAGCGCAAAACTCCATCCAGTAACTCTACCGCCTTCATAAGCCAAAAGGCGGTATGTCAAATTCAATAACCAAAGCATATTCAGTCCTTTTCCGTTACAAATGAGGTTCCTCTTGCTACAGGAGCTTTGTC
The DNA here is from genome assembly GCA_923062465.1 of Acleris sparsana. Classification (NCBI taxonomy): domain Eukaryota; kingdom Metazoa; phylum Arthropoda; class Insecta; order Lepidoptera; family Tortricidae; genus Acleris; species Acleris sparsana. The sequence continues at coordinate 10,458,071 of OV281300.1, forward strand.
TGAGGTACCACCATTTGTCATCGCAGGGCAGAGAGTATTGCCACGAACCGTCACTGAAGAGTTCCATTAGCCGAATGAACCAACAAAAGAATTACCGCAATCAACAAATGATTACCGTTATCGATCGAGGCGTGACGTGTCGGGGTGGGCCCGAATAATCCACCGAAGGAATTAGCAGCCGATACGATACGACGTCGAATTGCCATTAGACGTGCAAGGGAGGATTCTACTGCGTCTGATGAAATTACCGCACGCGGAGATTGAAAGAATCAATGGAGTGAGAGCAGTGATATATACAAGAGACTATTGTTTTAGGTATTTAGGGTTTCGCACCCTAAGGACGACCAACGGGACCCTAATGCTTTCGCATAATATATATCCTTTTAAACTTGCAGAATTTAATATATGAGTACATACACTATGTAGATCAGGTTAGGTTAAGTTAGGTTAGTTTTTTATAAAAATTAAAATAAAACCATTCTTTGTAGATTTTATGCGAAAAGATTCATTATGCGTAAAAAAAAATGCGATTCAACAGTGAATCATATACATCAAAATGAGAATTAAAAAAACACGAAACACGTGTAACGAACGTTGAGCAAGCCATTGCCGTGATCAGTAATCAATTACTTTTAACTCACGTCGTTAAAGATTGATAGCTAAATACATAAACTTCGAATGGGAAATGAGAAATTGTTCCTTTCCGAGCGAAAATTCAAACCCTTAGCTTCATTTATCAAGATGGCAGAAATATCAAGTGACTTAATTTATTTTAATTAATATTGCTTATAAGGGCGTTGATGGTTTCATTTTTAATATTATGCAGAGACTTTACCTTACCTTTTTTTTAACACATTCCCCTAGCCTTGTATCGATTCGTAGCTTGCTCAAGTTGCCTGCGACTTTTTTACCATTTGGTGATGCCTCTCTTCTTAAGTCATACTTAAGTCATAATAAAGGTTTGTAAATTAAAATCCAACTCATGCTTACCGTACAGAGGCTCCCAAGATCAAAATTAAGATGCACAACGCAGTAAATGATTTTCTGACAATTTGACATAAGCAATTAAGCACTCCACGCCACCGTCCGGCACCTTACGTCGGTGCTATAAAGCTTCTAGGGCCACAGTTCATGTTCCAAAGTGAAGGCTAACCTAAACTAAATATTCTTAAGTAAAACGTCGGGAAATGCTTCATTAAAAGTGATCTAAAATTTGCATCGAATCGAATAGACTGCAGTAAAAAGATAAATGAAATAAATAGTAAATAAATAAATAAATAAATAAATAAATAAATATCAGGGGGCTCTAAGCTTGCACTATGGGTACTTGACAACAATGTACATAAATACTACTTCTTTATATGTCAGAAGGTGACGGATGCCTTATCCACACTTTATCATGAGATAAACGCAGCCATATTAGGCTCTTGAAGAGATAAATACTTATATACATAGAAAAAAAACATCCATGATTCAGGAACCAATATTCGCGCTCAGCACTAAAATATCTGTTGTAGGCAGGGTCAGTATCAACTAGGGCAGCGCATCGTCGAGATGGCCTCGGATATTGACCCATAGGCCCCTGAGTTAAGTCTTATAATAGTAAGATATCTGTCAGTGTTACAAGTAGATACAGACGGCAACAATAAACTCTATATTTAATTTTAGTCGCGCCTTTTTTAACAAACATTTGACTTTTAAAAGAAGATCAACGTGCAGTTTGTTTAATATTTTTGTTTATATTACACGCTATATTTTCAAAGTATTCTCTTAACTATTCAGCTATTCAGTAAGGCATTAACTGTAAACTGTGTATTATTATGACTGCGTAAGCCTGAGCAGTAATTGCTCAGTAAATTAAGTGTAAACACCTTGAGGCCGGTCTTAGCAGCCCCTAATGAAGTACACAATCTATGGCGCCCGTCGCTTATCCTGTGGCTGTTAATCCTGCTCAAATGAAGCGCCATATTTAGATTAAGAACTACATAGATACGGAAAAATCTTTACTTAAAGATAATAGGAATTAGGGGGTGCAGAACTTTGAAAATCAATAAGAAGATTAGTAAAAATAAATCTACTTTCTAAACTACATAGGACTGACAAGAGGACGCCTGCGACTTCGTATGCGTAGTAACTATTAGTTACTCGCTACTCCCCCAAGTTTTTCCCGATTAGGGTCGATATTAAAAATACTTGCTTAGTGCTTAGTGCACCGCTAAGGTAACCAAAGAACATTCCCTCCATTTTCAAATCCGTAGGTCCAGCGGCTTAGGGCATACGTACCTATATAAACCTAAAGATATTCAGAGTTATCAATCCACGTCGTCCCGTCGTTTGTCCATTTTGGCTTGGGTGCGAAGTCTAACTGAAATTAGGTTACTTAATAGAAAAGCCTCCTCATTAATATTAATGTGTTTGTAATTTGTTACTGTGTAGCGTGAAGCTAAAAATGTCCATACAAAATGCGATAATGTTTCTTATTCCCTAATTCAAGTCCGATCTTTACGGTTTTGTAATCATCATCATCATTATCATGTCAGCCGAAAGACGTTCACTGCTAGACACAGGCCTCCCCCAAGGCTCTCTATTCAGACCGGTCTTGTGCTCTTCTCATCCACCGCGCTCCCGCGATCCTTACGAGGTCGTCACTCCATCTTGTTGGAGGCCTACCTCCTCATACCTAGCTCATCTCCCGGTCCGCGGACGCCACTGCAGAACCTTCTGACCCCATCGGCCATCAGTCCTGCGAGCAATGTGCCCGCCCACTGCCACTTAAGTTTAGCTATTCTTCAGGCTATGTCGGTAACCTTAGGTCTACTGCGGATATCATTGTTTCTGATTCTATCACGCAGAGAAACCCCGAGCATAACCCTCTGAGTAACTTTAAGCTTCCTTATGAGGCCCATTGTTAGCGCCTACGTCTCAGATCCGTAAGTCATCACTGGCAACACACACTGGGCAAAGACTTTTGACTTCAAAACCGGAGGATGGGCAGCTGCAGCGTCCTGCGCGGACTACATGGTATAACTGCGGTTGCCAGCCAACCCGCCTGCCAAGCGTGGCGACTACGGCATTTTCCCCCCAACGGTTTTGTAATACGTAGTTGAAATTGTAAAAAACTACGTCTATATGTTTTTTTTATCAAGAAAATATTACACGAAAAAAAAAAGGATTTGGGGACTGAGAAATGTCATCGCCCGTAATTAGATTTGTTTGGGATTTGTTCCCATTTAAGCGTCTCTTCACAATTCTCTTAAGTAGTCCTTGTTACACAAAATCTTGGTTAACTTTGTCAATTTTGGAGACGCACCTTAGCATTTTTTTTTTGACGACGTGATAAAGTTGTTAAATGTAAAACAGTTAATGCTTAATGTTATCAAAAGTACCATCTAACATCATGTGACCACCGGGCAGGAGCTCTGCCACTGACCGCTTCCCTTGCTTGGGCGACCACCTATACTCAAACATCGCAAGTCAGGGGGGTTATTATGGCATGGCTATTCAGTTTATTTTACGGCGCGCGTAAAGGACGCAGCTATAGCAGTTGTATAGCTTTATCCTTCGCTCACCGTAAACTTAACTGCCTAGCCATGTCTTAATAACCAGTTGTTACTTCTGCCTTGTCTAACGTTAGCGCTCATCTATAACCCGGTATTGTTTCCATTCTACTAAGCCCTCATGAATACACGATGAGAGCTGTTTATTTCACGTGCTGCGAGCACGAATTGAAACGCTCATAAACCGCTATATAACTTATATATCATACGCATAACTCTGAAGAATCTTGTTGAAAATTACACTTAAATTTGTGGTGTAAAAGAGCAATAAAAACTGCTAAATTTGTAAGTAAATTAGTACGATATGATGGTGTCTTCCTAGACGTATCCGTCAACGGCAAACCCAGATAATTCCCCGATAATTGCGAAGGTGACGGGCAAAGCCCAATTTGGTCATAAAGGTACAACGTTGCAAGGCGTTGCAATGATAATAATAAGTTGTCAGTCTCCCTTCAAACAAGTTGTCAACAAATATTATTATGAAATCTTCATGTGTTCCATCTGAATAACAGGGATAAAGTTACACTTTCGCTGGTTTTCGCAACTAAATCCTTTTATTGGAACGGAAACGGAAGCATCCGAAGAAGTTTCAGCACTAAATCAAACAGACGTATTTTCTTTCCTCCAGGAAATGGGTGGTACAGTCAGCATGAGAGCGCACATTTAAACTTTCGTAAATAATCGTGTGTCTAATCGAATGTGTAAATATGAGACTTTGAACCTAGAACGTGAATTTGTAATTGAAAATACAATCATGATAGGTACGTATTAAAAACGCTTCTTTCTTACTTCTATTAACGGTAATGTGGATGTATGTATGTATGTAAACTCTTTATTGAACATAAACAATTACAAAACAATTTGCATCACTATAGATAAAGATAATGTGTAATGTGTCATGTAAGACTTAAAAGAGGAGGTGAGTCTGCTGGGTAAATCTCCTTTAAGAAACAGCAAATCAAACACTTATGTCTGAAGATATTTTTAGTTGTAAATAGGGTTAATTTGAAGCCGCTATAACCTTCTAGCTCATTATTAATCTGTTATTTTATTTTTAACAAAAGTTAATCATTTAAAATAAGAACAATATTAGTTATAAACTAGTAATTTAGCCCGAACAACAAAAATACAATTTAAAAAAAACAATTACAATTCCGGTTTACTGAAATCAAAAAAGTCGTATGACATTAAATACTATGAAACCGCAATTACTTTGGAATTGGAATAGCTTTCAATTCATATACACTTTGACGTAAGTATATGGTAAAACTGTCATCTCTAATCCCTTTCTAATCGCGGCTAGATAATACTCGTCGTCGCTTACAGTTGTTTTATGTCACGAAAGCGGGTAGGCTATACTTGTGTGTGTGTAGACGCATGCACGTCGTCTCTGAGTGCGTAACTGTCGCCGCTAAGCGTCGCCGTGGTATGTGCGTTTATTCGCGTTCCAACTACAAGTTTGGCCCGCCCGCATTCGCAAGATAAAACAACTATGTACCATCAGTTGACTTGAAATAAATTGCTGGTCATAGTGGCCAGTGTTTTTTAATAAACAACCCTACGAAGATCTTAGGAAGCGTTGTGTTAGTGCTAAAAATATTGTGATCTAAACCAGCAGTTCTGAATTTGAAATGCGTCGCTGCATAAAAGGAACTTTTTTCAGCGCAAATGGCTGAGAATACCCTTTTACGGATGTGTACACAAAGGCCTATGAAAAAATCGCTACGCTTCAGTATCCCGGGTTCCATGACAATCCCTTATTCATTGTGTCCCAAATTTTTACGAGCGATTTCTTTTAAAAATGAATATAGGTACATGGACTGGACATGTACTCCACCTAATATTGACGTATTAGATCTGTTGGGATGTTAGATCTGTGAGTTTACGGTAAAGTCGACAAATATTTATAAATGACTTAGAAATTTATCGACGTACTGGGGGGGGGGGGGGGGGGGGGTACTATTTAGCTACTATTGAGCTATATAACTACTATAGCTCTGTCCTTTACGCTCACCGTAAAATGAACTGAATAACCATGTCATAATAACCTTGCCGACCTATTTAATGTTCTGTGCGATATCTATCACCATTCGCAATGTTAGTAATTGAACTGACCGTGGAATGTTGGTTGGCTGATGGCGATAACAGGATTTATAGAAGCCTTAAGTCCGACGTTATTTCAGATTCAAATATAGCTATAAATATTATAAGTGTAGTCGTAAAACAATACTTTTACTTTAACCCCATTGATATACAATTTTCACAGAGTACACAACAATATTTACAGAATATACAAAGGCGAGCTTATCCCTATAAGGAATCTTTTCCAGCTAACCTTTGCGTGGTTGAGGAGAATAAGAAAAGCAGAATGTGGCAACGAGTAGACATGAGTAATGGACAAGGAGCAATGATGGACACTTGATTCTTATTGAACAGAAGATAAAGGTTTAATCATTTGTTTTGCAGCAATCAATATATGACCGTGTGACCGTATGACCGTTAAATTAAGAGTCAAGTGGTGCCTGTCAGCTTAGAGTGGCAAACACTGGCGCCATCTCCTACGTAACTGTCAATATGAATACAAATTGCGCCTAACGCCGATATAATTATCACGTTTGCCAAGTACATTACCGCCAAAAAATCCTGTACCTACTTATTCCTTTACGTTGCCTCACCTGTCACGTTCACAGATAAAGGGGCAAGGGGAGTTGTCGCTGACCTTGTCAGCCTGTCAATTAACCTGCTTCGCTCCCCCGACATTTCTTGGACTCTTTTGTATTCCTGAATTAACCTTGTTGTGCGAGCGAGCTCCTGTTTCATGGGAGTATAAATTGATTCATGGAAAACCTAATTATATTTTCTCCTCATATCCTATAAAATATATGGAATTATAGAGGCTTTTATTGTTGAAGTATAAATTACAGTTTCTGCTATTAGAAACACGGTGATTTGGCAAAAAGCTAGGTTAAATTGGTGGTCTACAAAATGAACCACAAAATTACGTTAGAATAGATAAAAATAAATAAAACACAATATACCTAAGCTGTTGGCAGTATCTTTGTAGATAAAGTAAGACGATCTTTTTTATATTTTATCGATTCAGTTTTCTATGAAAGGTCCGACGGATTTCTTTTATCTAGTGAAGAGTAACCTTTTTTTTTTAAAGTACACTACACACGAGCCAAAAATACCGGGTCAGAGTGCGTTTTTCATACAAACGAGACTATTTCAAAGCCTTGGTTCCTCGCCAGGGGTTGTTTTGAGTGAGTTGTAATGGTGGATACTCCAAGGTTCAATAGAGGAGGTCAAAAGTTCTTAAGATACCTTACTGATCGCACAACCAGTTAACACCACAGCGGGAGAGTTTGGGTCAGCACTTGGATTTCCTTACATTTTATTGCTATTTTAGATGTTTTTCTGAACATGCACAATTCCGGCGTTAACCGCAGATTTATTTACTTGGGTATCCTAGGCACTCTGGAAGTCCTGTGTCGATGCTCGAGGTATTCATCTTCAGATTTCACTAAAAGCATTCCCTGGCGAAGAACCAAGGCTTCGAAATAGCCTCTTTAGTATGAAAAACGCACTCTGACCCGTTATTTTTGCTCCTGAGTGTACTTATAGCTTTTAAAAACAATAATAACTTCACCCTTTTTGAAAAAATATAAAAAACTTACTTTTTGCCCCAAGTTAGCGACATCTAAAACCTAGCGGTAAAATGACACACTCCTACAAGCACAAAATTCTTTTTTTCGGTAATCTTACCGAATGGCTTTTCTGAAATTGAGTGGCAATACCCTTGATACCCAATAGATTAAATATCACATCGCGCCGAGTGGGACTCACGACGCAATTACGAGTCTTCCGACGTGTCTAAAAATGTAACGTATCTTTTCCACCTGTATAGACGTGTTCTATTTTGGGTCGATCTAATTGTGGGATTTGTGGGTTCAATAAATTAAGTTGTATGTTTTGGATGGCGGTGCGGTGCGGTGGTACACTTATCAAATAGCTGCCTCGATGTCTCCTATAAACCTACACTTTAAAATTCCGAGGTCATATTTCCGAATTGATCAAAATCCCGAATTTTAATAATTCCGAATGCATTTTATGCAATTTTTTGATACAAGACTTTTTGATATTGCTTATAAGCTTCAGCAATTAAAATATGCATTAAGTCATGAGGCCTGTGTGGTTGCCGGGTTAGAATAGTGCCACTCCGTGTCTTCCCGCGGATGTCGTAAGAGACGACTAAGGGAATAAAGGCTTGCAGTACTGTTAGGCGATGGGCTTGCAACCTGTCACTAATACACTGGTAAACATCTTAGCCTGATTGTGCAAAGTGTGGTTACAGAATTATCAACAAGTTTTTAGGGTTGTTGGAAATTCTGTAGCTCTGCCTACCCCACTCTGGGAATGAAGGCGTGAGTTTATGTATGTATGTATGTGTAGCTCAGGCATACCAGCGTTTGGAAAAATGAAATATCGAAATAAGAAATTAATTTTAAGGTGTTTGCCGTCCAATATCAACCAGCGTTACATAAAATGCCACGAAAATTAACATTAATTAGTTATATAAGTTAGATAAGGTAAGACTACTATGACATAGACGTGTAAATTAATTTTGGTGAAGTAAATAATTCTGAAAGTATCAAGCCCTTGTTCAGAAGTTTGTGATATACTTAAACTCACTAGGCTCTTAAACTTGTTCTGAATCGAAATCAAAAGCTTTTGAAAACCGTTAAAAATTTCCATCTGAACTACATGAATACTCAAAATAACAATTTATTATTAAACATTCGTTGAACCAGCCAACTTGATATGATTAGCGACCCGATCTCACTCGCTTCGGTTTTTATGAATTTTTTGTAATATCTTTACATAAACCAAAATTTATTATACCTACATACCTACATCTTTAAAAAATATCCAACTGATGGTGAAAATCCATTCAGTCGTTTTTGAGATGATTGCGAATTTGCCACCATAAATATATAGACAGAAGGACGCGGCGGAGGACTTTATTTTATATTATATAGTAACTTACATACATATATTAAATCACGCCTGTTTCCCAGAGGGGTAGGCAGAGACCACTTCTTTCCACCTGCTCCGATCCTGACAACTCTCTTTCACTTCTAATATGTAGTGTTGGTTATAATTTAATTACTTGGCGGTTTTTCAACAATCAGTGTCAAATTAGAGGCCATCCAGACAATTAGTTATAAGCCGACTTGCGTCAAGTAAAGATGAGGCTTATGAATCGCTGCGCAGCCGCTGGTAAAAGCTACCCTTGTTAATTAAATAACGCAGTCTTAATTAACAAGGGAAAAGCGCCAAGCGTATACTGCGAATTAGTCGTACGTTTACTACCCGATATGTAACGTATACCGACAAATAAAAATGAAATGATAATACTTTCACGTACCTGGTTAAACCTTTGGAAGGCAGCATGTATGTAAACATTTCTTTTTCTATCATAATCGCTTAGCTGTCTGTTTGTAACTGAGGTACATGCTGCAAAAACACCAATTTATTTTCAATTGTCGTGACTTATTTAAGTACGTTATCTCATTATTTGAATATCTGTTAAAAAAGCGAAAGTGTGATTTAAGGCCGTGTAACTTTCAACCTCGACACTGGAAGAATTGTTCCACAGGACAGTACTGCCCTTCTAAGACAAATGACAGTATCTCAGACAAAACTCCTGTACCAAAAGCAACCTTATTACTAAAGGGGCGGGATAGAACATATTAAAAAAAATAGATTTAAGACGGCCCGACAGTATTTACTCATGCTTAAAATATATTTTGAAAACGTTGGTCATCTTGTATCATTATTTAATCAACATGAATATAAATTTGACAGCGTCATTGTCAACATGTTATAGTATTGTTAACGCTTTGATAACTCATTTGCTTGACAGTACTGGCGGCCGGGTTAAAAACAATGCGATAACATTTCAACAGCAATATCGTTTTACCTCGTGGAATAAACCCAGAGGCAATATCAAACCTAAATTAATCGCTATCTCTTATCGTTTGACCACGTATACTGGGTTCCCACCAATTAGCACCCTTTATCAGGGTACCCTTTGAGCGAACATGCGGGCGCTCGAGTGAGCCGACGTGTCTAATCTCTGAAGCACCCACTACGCCACTAAAACAACTTCGGGATTCGAGCATCAGCTGTGATCCACGTAATTTGTATGTGATCTTGATTCCGCTTAGACATTTGATATACCTACACTCTATTTTGGGTAATCTCGTGTTGCTTGAAAAACTGCACTATTATCTTATTTCATTTCTTCTTACGTATAATAGTCTGACCTAAAGATAAAAAAGACAAAAGACATTTATTCAGTAAGTACGCCGCACGGTCACTTTCAGACGTCAAGAATCTACCAGCGCTTCCCAAGAGGAGACCACTGCTGAGAAGAAACGCCGCCAGAAACTCGGTAATCAGTCTCTTTTTTAACATAATATAACGGTTACTAGATTAGTATAGCATTATATAAGGTTTTAAATATTGAATTAAATATAATATCTAATAACATGCGTAGTTCAGCAGGAAAACATGCCAATTTTAAGAGAGAGATAGAGGGAGAAAAGATTTAAAAAACACCTATTTACGTGTACAAAGTGCAAAGACTAAAAAAAACAGGAAATTGGCCACATGAGAGCTCTATTACACGTCGGTAATATGGAATGAATCTACTTGAGCCATATCTTATAATCCATAACCTAATGTCTTGATAGCGAGTCAGTTGCTTCGGATTAAGTATTTTCTCAGCTGTTATAAGACGATAAATGAAACTCGCCAATATCGATTAAATTAGAACCAACCCCTAAAACGCCTTAAGCAATGTCCAATGTCAACGTGACGCGAGCGTTAACGTCAGAATGTGGATTGCAATAGCTTGAAGAAGATCATCATAGTCATCGTCATAGTCTTGTATTTACAAAGATGTTATAGTAAATTAATTGCTTCAACATAAACCCTGGAAGAGCACTGCAATGTCAATACAATTACCAATATTATTACATGCTACTACTAAAAACTAGGTGTGTATCATCATCATCATGTCAGCCGAAAGACGTCCACCGCTGGACATAGGCCTCCCCCAAGGCTTTCCACTCAGACCGGTCTGTATATAACATTTTAACATCTTTGTTTTTTAACTCATTACAAAACGTGACCACATTTACAATATTTTTAATATGGAGTGGTATCTTGTTACATATTTTAATCGCCATGTAAGAAAGAAAGAAAAGAAAGAAAATATGTTTATTTGGCAGGCATTTTACACTAGTATACAGATACATAAGATTAGGGTAATAAAGGTAAATCTAAAACTAAAAACTAAGATTTAAAAAAACTTCCAAAATGGTCTTCACTCAGCTAATGTGCTAAAACGTTGGGAAACGTTTCGTCACGCTGGTTTTCAGTGAAGCCAGAAACAATGTTATAAAACTAAGTAGGATGACGGCGCTAACTCCAAGCCAGACATGGCTGTCACCGTCACACAATATCAGAAGCTGTTACTTATTAAGTAATAAAAAAAAACAAATAAAAACATTTTAACAAACGAAAAAGAAAAACACATATGCAACCAAATGCAAAAGGCAAAAACCCCTCCTGAGCAACGCCAACGCGTGGCAACATGACTAGTGGTCTCAGAAGTAGGCAGTAGGTACAGGTAACATTTTAAAAAGCACGACTGCCTATTTCTAACTCTGTGACTTCTGCGTAGATAATAGAGGTTTTTAAGTTTAAATTTGAACTAGCTTAGCGATGTGATGCCATGTGGTGCCATGTGATGGTACATTTCTATAGTAAGGATCTTGACGCAGCGTAAGATTTTGTTACAAATATGAGTCAAATTCAAATTTTATTTATCGTCAGATCACACGAATACAAGGTGTTACAACGTGTGTGTGTGTGAATGTGTAAAGATACATTATGAGTAAAAAAAGTATGCGATCCAACAGTGAACCGTTTTATGTACTTATACCGAAACCTGTTTACAATGTTAATTACGTCTCATGGCTGTTATTTTGCGTTTGCGTGAGTTAAATTAATAGCAAATTTCGCACATTTATGCTGTAACACAATGAACGCTAATAAATTTAGAAACTTTGTTAAGCCTGACTCCATTCTGCAAGCCACTTATCATTATCACGCGCAACTTTCACTGCGATTTCACGTAAGTTGACAATATTTTGGATCGAGTTAATGGACTGGTGAAAATGGCAGTGCACTGAAATTTTGAATTAAACTTTACTACATGTAAAATTCACTTAAAAGTTGCGAACTTTTCATTAAAAACAATATAATTAATAATATTAAATAAATAAATAAAATTTGTTTATTAAAAAGGAACATAAGTTACAGACGATACAATTAGCTGGTGGTCCCACACTAGGCCGTGCCTGTCACGTGGCGACCTGATTCGACATACAATAAGACTTTACAAAGTTTCGTATCTACTGGTTACATTAAAATATCAAGAATACTAAGAGAACCAAATATTGAAACAATCATTATTAAAATTACTATTAATATTAGACATTTTGAATTTTGATTTCCACAGATAATAAAAAATAATGTATAAATTAAATTATGGGAGTATACGTGAGAGCGAGTGTGAGAGTGAGTGCGGGTGTAAGTGCGGGTGTGAGTGGGTGTATTTGATATAATAAAATTAAATTATAATATTATACATATGTCCGGTTGTGTTATGTCTGTGACAATTGTTATACACAAAAATTGAATTGGTGCTGCCATGTGAATTTCGTGAAGTGAGAGTGAAGCGACTTCTGTCGATCTTAATGTCGTATAAAGGTGCGTATTAAGAATACCCGCGCTAAAATGTGTCTTGAACGCTGTGACAGGACTACTTAAACTCGTCGGTTAATATAAGCCGCGTCGAGTGAATGAGTGATGCGCTTTTTAGAGAACAATATTACTAGGCTAATAATCTTATTCTACTAATACTAAAAATCTATTCATGTTCAATTGGAATCTAGTTAATTTTAAGTTTCTAAACAATCACTACCATACCTAAAATAATATAATCGTTTCGATTTGCACCATTTTTAAATTTTCAATTTCAGCAAGTATTAAAGAGCTTTTATCTTCTTGCTTTATGTACAAACAAAGTAGAAAGTAAAATTATAGTTAAATCTAATAATCGCCGATACCTATTGGAATTATAATCGAATTAACCATTTACTTTACCCTATCCTATTTATCTGCGCAATATATCAACCAACTCCATGTCCCAAGACTCAGTTTAGAATCCACTGGTTACTACTTACATATTTATGTGTTGTAGCCATTTGATTTTTATGAATGTATTTATGATTATTCCTATTCTACTTGACTTTACTTTTATCATACCCATTTAACCTCAAGCGCCATAATTCCTTATAAAATTAAGAACTTCAAAACAATTCCTTTCTCCCCGCATCTGGTCTGAAAATTCCGATTTATCAAGCCAACTTTAGAATTTATAGCTGATATAAAGAACTTGGCAAATGAACTTATTGAATTTTCCACGCTTCTGAGCAAATGTTACCCTATCAGTTTCTTCTTGCTATCGGAAACTGAAGAGAGACTGGAGACTCAACAAATATATTTCCATCCAGAATAAAAATCTTTGGCTATATTCATTCACTTATTCGTTTTATTCAACTTTCAATACGGTATCTATTCAACTGTATGTATTGATTTTTTGAAGAAGTTTATTTTTTATTTTTTGGGGCAATGTTTTGTTTATAGAAGGTAAAAGTTAGTGCTCTAGGTACAGGTTACGTATAGTCGTATATCCTATACTTTATGCTTTGATTTCTTCATCTTAAAGTTGGCAGCAACTTTCCTTAGTCCACTGGAACGTTACAAAAAGTCTCTGAGTGTAACCGGCCGAAGATGTAAATATTCTTAAAGAAACTCAACTTAAAAAATGCTAAAGTTAACAACTTGAAAAAAAAGTGAACGCTTTGAGCTGTTAATGCTCTATTCAAAACCATTGAAGAATATTTATTATCATACCAGTAGGGACTAAGCAGTGAAAATAAAGCCAGAGAATATTTATACTTGCATAAATCAGAACAAAATGAATATTTATTGCAGAAGTTGTCAAATGGCGGTGCTTACAAATAATAAATACTGTCTTCAAAGCCGTCTCTTGACCTCTGTAAAGTGGCCTTGTTTAAAGAAACAGAGTAAATATCTTATGATAAGCTTTTAAGAAGGCCTCTTATAGCCGCTTAACGTCTGGAGAAAGAAGTTTATTAGCGTTATTCTTCCATTAAGATTTTTAATGATTTCATCAGATTTAAAAATACAACGACTGAGTTAACTTGTTTTTCTAGAAAATTGAACACACCCACTCCCGACCATTTAAGAATTAAAACACAACATTGTTCAATCATGGAAATTAATGTGTAACGGGATGGAAATAACACTAGTCTATGATACTCAGCTTGTTAAAATATTATACATCGGGATAAGATAATCACAGTACACGAATATTGTACGTGTGATTTGGGAAAAATTTAGTAGTTTGTACAAATATAACGATAATACAATCGCAACTAATTCACCCACAAAACACCGTAAACGTGGACGCAAATTTTGTTGATTTTGTTCTCAATTATTCTTATTTTGCTTTACTACAACAACCAAACACTTCACCCCTTGAATCATTTGCGAATCGTGTGCCGATAACATGATGTATGAGCCGAACCAGTATCGCTTTTACAGAACGTCGAGTCAAGTCAGTGCTCACGTAGAATGGAAATAATGCCCCGAAAGCCAAAATATCCCTCCGATTTAGCCGGCACTTCTAAAAAACTCGCACCTAATCTGCGGTTTTACTGGTATCAATGAATGTTACATCGTTGATGTTTAATCACAGTAGCATGACTCGCTTCCTTTGGTACATGGGTCCTAGCGTGGCATTGAATTGTCAAGTCATAGTACCTACTGTGAACCAGTTTTAAATCGGAAATATATTTCGCTACTTCGTCCAACCAACTGTTTTCAGTTGCCACAAATGTAGCGGTCAAGGTTGCAATTGAAATAACACCATCAGTCAATTTATTTCCTCTTTACTCAAGAATAAAAATATCAGTATAAAACATCCATAGCTCAACTTTCAGTTAGATAATAAAACAATGTTAATACAAGGCAATGGAGATACCTACACTTCCCTGCTTCCAAGTGTTTTACATCGACCTCACAGCAGTTGTATTCTAGCTTAGTAATTGAGCTACCTTTCAAGAGCTTTGCTGAGTTTTAGTAAGCATTAAAGTAAAGTAAAACTTCTACGGTCTTGTTATAAACTTATCCACGTTTTATGCTTGATTTACACTTGCACTTCGCGAAGTGCAAAACGTTCCTTAGAAATGGTTATAATTTCCAACCTTCTTTGACGACTTTTATAAAATAATGGGCCAATTAGCCATTGTTTGGTTATTGGATAATCAATTTCAATACTAGTAATATATGAAGGGTCCACGGAAAGAACATGTCTGGTCACTTTTTTTTAAAATGTGTTTTGAATCTCGAAATGTAGAGGAAGAAATGAACTATTACCTACCACTCAATTTTAGATCATCATATAACTTGTATTTTTTCACTCTTAAATAACGTCTACACGAAAATTACGTACAAAATTACATGGTTACTAACGTGACTAGACATGTTCTTTCCGTGGACCCTTCATATAATATTGGTGTATTATTGTTCCGTAATCTTAGCTATGGAATACAGATTTAATCAAGAAATGCCTACTGTTAGTTATAAAATATGAATATCATTTCACGCGCAGTAAAACTTTTATCAAATAGGAAACCTATCTCCGTTTACTAAGGCAAATATTTGAGAGCCAACTGTTCTCCCGATATTGCGAATTGTAAATGCCAATGTACTATATTAAATCGGCATTGGCTTCAACCAGTTGCGGATAAATTTTATATTTCTGGAGTGATAGCACTACGAAATTGTAGTTCAGGGGAGGAAAATCTATTTCAAATGCCTGAACGTTGCCAGCCTGCCTGCCTGACTTTTCGAATTGATTTAAAGATTCGCCCATATCCTTTATTTACTTAAACTTAAACTTTAATGCCCTTACGTGGAATAAACGTGGGGTAGCTAAACCATGCTTTGTCCTTATCTGTCACAATGACATTTCAATTGGACATATAAGGACAAAGCATGGTTCAGCTACCTCACGGTTATTCCACGTTTATAAGTAAGGGCATAAGTCTTAAAATAAAATGCGTTATACACAGTAAAGTATCTACAAATGGTACGATAGGCCAAACAGAAAATCAAGCTCGGTTCAAAGAAAATTATTAGTATGGGAATTACAAAGTAAATAGTTATACATGGTTTACATACATAAGATATATTAAGCAAACATATTATAACGATGTATGTATGTTAATAAACAGCATACAAGTATACGTTAGGTACGTTAGAAAATTTACAAACGTTTCGTCGGTGAATCATTTCTTTGTTTGTATTAATCTATGTTAATACTTTTGTTCCAGGTTTCGACTACAGCTGTCCAACAAGATACAAGGTACTGTATAGCAAATTCCCGAATCCGAAACGACCTTGCTACATCGGTTATAATGCCAAGTGTCCTACTCCATAAGTATTCTTTTCAAACTTGAATTGCCTCCGTGCATTGTGTTTGAGAGCTGCTTCGTGTCCAATGAGCCACGGCATCACCACTTTACTTCGACCTCTCACCCTCCCCGGCCGTCATGTAAAGTATGCAGGAACTGCGGAGACCTAAAAGCAAAGGCAGATCCTTAATTTTTGGACGTGTTGCTGTTTTGTCGCTAACCATCTAGAGTTTTGTTCGGTCGAAGGACCCTTTTGATGTCGTTAACACTTTTCAGCGTGGTCACTTGTAGGCAAAATCACCTTTTTGTTATGTAGACGATATTATACTTTTTCGTAACATCATCTATATTATTCAGACAATTACTGGTGGATTTAGACCTCCAAACCCCCCCCCCCTAAGCCTTAACCTTATCACAAAATTATTACAATTATTAATAAGAAAGTTACACTCAAAACTTTTTATAAATTCTAGTTGTAAATAATAATTCTGTAAAGGTAGCTGATAAACAATAAACAATAGCAAAAAGGCTAAGAACAAAGTGTTATATGGGGCCCAATGAGGAATAAACGGAGGAGGTTTCCATTTCGTCGCGTTTTACATTTCGGTTAGTTTGTTTCTCACGAATCTTTCTGTAACATGTCTGTCAGTCAGTTTTCAGGGCTGGTTTTTCCGAACAGATACTACCTAGGATTTATTAATTAACAAGGCGATTCTCGTTTTATTTAACGGCCGTCAACACGTTTATGATTCTTCGGCGTTGCAGTTGTTAATGGATAGCGGAAATAATTGTGTAAGCCAAGATGAATTACGCTAACTAGCGTTTCTATTCGTTTCGTTTTTAAGCCAATCGCGTCACTGGTAGATCACGTGACTCTTCGTGTTACGTATTGTACCAGTGACGTATCTTCGCTACGGCCTCAGGTGAGCCGCTTACGTGCGCTAGCCTCCGGGTACTACAATAATAGTTTAATCTAGCGACTGTGAGTTGTGTGTACCTAACACCCGTACACAAACCGGAATTTATTTTACTTGAAAACCTTTTGTGAAGAATTCTCTATCTAATAGTGAAACCCGCGCCAAAATCCGTTGCATGGTTAAGGCGGAGTTAGCGAATATATAGGCAGACAGACGCGGAAAGCTACTTTTTTATCTAGCATAATTATACTATTCGTGCCCGACACCGCCCGGATGTAATTTTATAGTCCTGATAATTACAAACACAGCAATAAAAAACAATCGATTGAGCCATTCTCGAGCTATGGCGTGACCAAGGCAAACAGGGATTCATTTTTATATACATATACTTCGGTAAAGAAAACAAAAAATGCACAGCTTACAACTTCATAGTCTAGGTCACACGACAAAGGTCATCATGAACATTTGTCAAAGCTACTGTCTGTCTCTCCCCAACAATAATAATCTTCACGCTCCATTTTCCCAACAACTCATATTCCGAATCTAGATACGATGCAATATTATGTCGAGCCAAGTTTGGCAAACTTTAATCACAAGCCTTAGATTGCTTTGCGTGAGTATTTTGCATCAAATTGGTAAGAACTCGTCGAATATCTTTGATACTACTTTTGAAATGTTACGGACGTCATCTTAGGTACCTAATAGAATTAAAAGATAGAAGGTATTTTCTTATTTGTTACTCTTACTATTTATTCTTCTTTAAAGTTTCACAACGAAAGTCATGGGGTGTCCTTGTTTTATGTAAAAACGAGGCAAGGGATCAACCTAACACTTTTATCTTAAACAACGACACTCAAATGGGGCGCCTTTAATACTACGACTATTTATATAACTATATCTCTATTAGGGTTCCGCAGTCAAACTAAGAACCCTTACAGTTTCGCCATGATCTTGAAAAGAGAGTTCAGTTGTATTTGCTTCGTTTCTTGTTTATGTTAAAAGCTTGATCAGAAATAACTGTTATTCACCTGGAATTTATACACTGTCTTAAAAAATAACAAGGTTGAGGGGTTTTTTTTTCTCTTCGTTGATTTTAAGCTTAGATTAATCTAATAATAGTGCTTGAGATATTTAACAGTCCATCTCAAAATAGCATCCACGTGGAAGTTTATGAAGATGTTTAATTTTTACCCCTGTTATTCATAAACGCGCAATAGCAAAGTGTGTTTAAAATATGGCTTGTCCTCATCTGTCTTTGTGAAATTTGACCCAATCAGATAGAGACAAAGAATAATTAAATTAAAATGAGTTTATTGCGCGTTTATAACTATATCAGGAGACAAATATCAGGGTAATAAGAGGGCATACGTATAGAACGGCATATGTAATGACTAGTATAGAGGCATTCCATCTTAGTCCTCAGGATTCGCAACGCATTTGCAGGCTTAGGGTCTTAACAAACTCGTCTTTACTGTGAGGCCGGTCACAAGATACGTCAAAGTAAACGCTAAACTATAGAGCACTGTCATCTTTGACACATCTCGAGACGAGAGTTAGAATTGAGATCAGTTTATTAATACGGGCCTTAGGCTTGCAGTCTTGAGAATGCGAATGTCTATGGGTCACCTGTGTGCTCGTTTGCCTTCTCTAAGCTGTAAAAAAACTGCTCTGTATACTGTGAAGGTGTACCAATACTGTACGTAGTAGTGGTTGGTTGCTCCCATTGTTTTAGAACTTTACGGCTTATGATGTACCTACTGATTAAATTTAAGCCGGACTCATTCGCATAAAAATATAACTTTTGTACATATGCAAGGTCACAATTTAGATTTAGAAAAGATATTGAAATTAGCATGTCCTGTACTCACGAAAATACCTGCTTATCATTACACTTCAAAAATCTAGTTTATATTTAAAATAAATTTGACTTTTAACTATTTATACATAAATTAAGCGTCACGTAGTATCTTAACTCATTTCCCTTAATTGCTATTGCTAGCTACATACTTATAACGCTGGCTGAATAACGCTTGGACGTTTCTTTTCGCGCGCAAATTAGAATATTTCCTCTCCGAATTTGAAGGCAAAAAAGTCCCGTCTTCGCCACTTCACTCGCCGCTAAGGGTTATCCTCAAAGCGTCTGATTCAGCATTACTCTCAGAAAACAATACTTGAAGCAGAACCTTCTCGAGGACCCTCATGAAAGTTTGATGATGCGACAATATTGCCTTTGCGTAAGAAATATGCTATGAGACGGCTTTCAGTGTATTATTAATGCTGGTTGAATTGCTTTTGGCCGACATATTCTAATACTTTTACACTATGGAAATTTCTCCAAATAACAATTGACATGAGAAATCTGATAAATTTGTTTTTCTTCCTAATTAATGGCGTTCACTCCTTGTTTTAACAGTTGTACTTATTTCGCCAGTATCGAGTTTTATAGAATATGGCATGCGAGGACAATCGTTCTGTTATAGAGTAAGTATTTACTCTGGTGGCCTGATCAGCAGCACATGGGGTTAGCTCCTCGCGCTTTTGTCAAGTCCAATTAATGTATTTATATCTTGGAATACCCTGCGACAAGCAGAACGCAAATTCCATAAACCAATACTTTGGTTTACATGGAAACTTTGAGTACAACTGCACAATAAATGTGTATTTATTGAGGAGTTGGAAAATATCTTAATATTATTTTTTTCGCCATTGCGACACATAGTTGCTCTGCCTAAAGTTAAAATGGCGCTTGTGTAACGGACTTTTTTCGTATAGAAGGGTATATATATTCTAGTTATGTTTTTGTTTTGTTTTTAAGGTAAAAAAACACATGTGTGATTTTATTGGTGTCTTACTAAGCAGACCTGATTGGTGACATCGAAAAAGAATAACATTTATTACATGTGTTTTGGTTGTCACACGCTTTTCAGCGGGTTTGCTTGAGATCTTAATTTAAATATTAAGTGGTTATAAAGTTCTAAATTCTTACACACACACATAAAAAATAAAAACAGTACGAAGTTGAAATAACAAGGAAAACCAATTATTACATATTTTTATTCTATGGTTTTGTCTTATAGTTTCTGTAAAAACCGTATGAAACTTTTAATTTAAACAAAATAACCCCGGTTTGCTAATATTCTGGTTTACCAAAAAGCAAGTTTCTTCTCGTTTATAAATTACACCTCATATTTTGAATCTGGTGTTTTGAGAATCTGGTAAAGAGAGTAACTTGGTATCTGAAATTCGATTCTTTTGGGAATGAGCGACGCAAACGTTAGGTTTGACCCGGACAACGACTCGAGTGCAAACAAATGGTGACAAAGTTCGTACTAATTCACGTTTTGTTTACCCGCTTGCAGTTAAATGCGTAAATTGCCGAACCTATGAAGCTAGCAGTCCTGAATGCAATTCCAGGAAAACACGAATATTTTTTAGTGATAAGCAGTTAACAACGCCTTAAGGTTTTTCATTTATATTTATGAGTAGTTATGTATATAATAAATAAATTAAATATCAGGGGACAATGTTACACCAATTGACCTAGTCCCAAACTAAGCTCTAGGCTTGTACTATGAGTGCTAGACAACGATATAAATACTTATGTACAGAAATATATACTTAAATACATAGAAAACATCCACGACTCGGGAACAAATATTCGCGCTCATCAGACAAATACCTGTCCTTATCGGGATTTAAACCCAGGACCGCTGGCTTCCAAGGTAGGGTCACTACTAACTAGGCCAGCGCGTCATCAAATATGCGTATAGATAGATAGATAGATAGATAGATTCATTTATTCGGCTATTAAAAAAAAACAAAAAAAAACACATGCATTTGACAAAACAAAAACAAAAGTAACTTATTTATAACTAATTAAAATTAAAATGAGATAGCCGAAACGGAGTGCCAGCTCAGCATGTGCTTGTGCATGTGTGGCGTATCGATTTCTAGCGCCCATAGTTCAAGCCTAGGCTTATTAAGGGAGTAACGGCCATATTAATAATTTAACCTTTGTTAGGACTCCAGTCTTGATACTCGTATTTGCCAAATCAAAAGAATACTGTCATTTCTGACGTCTTAAAACTATCTTAAAATCAGTTTATTAATACCACCCTTTAGGGTAGATTGATTATCAATCTGTATAGATTATCCCCTCCTTTTAGGGCTTAACAAAAGTGGTAAAACAAACACTGAACAACACGTTCCCAACAGATTACATACACGTGTATCCACTGCAAGGACATCTCTTGATAAAGTGCATCTGACAGGTACTCAGGATGCACCGCACGCGTGGTGCAGACTTGCTTCATCTTGTTACTATAGCTGCGATACTTCAGGCGTCAACTTTAACGGCTCGTTAGCTTATCGAGACGAACGTATGACATGGATTGTTGAATTGGTTACTGAGATTCAGTAACAAAATAATTTACATTATTACGTTAGCAAAACTTTATGGTTTGGAAAACAGAGGGTTTTAAGTTTTCTTTCCTAGGCTGAAGAATATATTACTAATTTAAGTAAAAAATACGTCATAGGCACCAATCATTTTCACTTATTCAACTTTTTTACTCCCGAGTCAAAAATAGCGACATTAAAACGTAAATTTTACTTCATCAATACACCATAAAGTAGGAGACTTAACGGTTGAGAATAAGGCGAAATATTAGGTAGAATTACTTGGAAATCCGACTAATAGCTCGTATATACTTTTATGCGCATATAGATGTATGTGCGACGTAATTATTTCTTCTACTTAGACCTTTAAGTCGTCGATTTACGTCACTTTTGCTACCAATTTTGAAATAGGCACCGTTAAGGAGTTCCGGTGGCCATCTGTGATCTTCATCATCAGTTCCACTTCACCAAATAATACTTTCAGAATGAAGACTTGTTACTAAAAATAGTACAATGGCTATATGTATGCCTACGAGTATAATATCTGAGAAGTCCCCTCATTTCCTCACGGATCATACATCACAGTTCAGCGGAGACATCAGTTTGATTGATTCCTTTTTCGTCTTATTCCTGATATTAAAAATAACGATCCCTAGGATTGATTTCATTTGTTGTGTATAATGATTTATGCCAAAAACGGAATGTGCCGAAACAAGAATATGCCGAAAAAGGAATCAATCTTCGTTCTAAACTGGATGAAGATGACCATGTGCAAGGATTGTTGAACCTCCGCGCGGGATTTTTTTATCTTTAAACACAACAGGAACACATCTCGTTCGACCACTGTCAAATAAATAGGCGCGGTCCCATCGACCTATTATTTACCTATTGGTCGGTTGCAGAAATATGTCTATTTAACCTAAAATCGAGTTAATTACCAATGGGTAAAATGTAACGTTTTAGTCGAGCCGACATTTTCTTTGGTTATAATTAAGACACGTTATTTAAAATTGAGTAACGTAGGTATGTTGAAATATCATGAATACACAACGGAAGTATTTCTATTATCTTACATTACAAAAAAAAAGTCAAGTTAATATATTCACATACACCAAGGCAAAATTACTTACAAGCAAAATACCTTATACTTAATTATTATATTTTAAATACTTATTTATTTCAAAAGCCCATTGGTAGTTTTGAATGTAAACCTAACATAAAGCACGAAAAATTTTCAGCGCACGAGATTTCACCGTGAGTGCGGAATCGACCTAAATTATTTTACATGAGGAAGTGGCTGCCATTATCATTGCAAAACTTTACATTGGTTTTTAGTTAGACATTTTGTTTCTGAGCGAAAATAAAATATATCTGTAATATTTTTGTCTCTTTTTCGCTTAGTCACGTCTCATAAAAAAATCCTTGCCGAGTATTTAAAATTGGTAAAGATTACCAAATTAATACATTGCGACTACACGACTAGTCGTGACGAAGTCGAATCCACCTCGAAAAAATTACCTACGCGTTGCCCTAATGGTGGTAATTACTAAAATTACGTGGAATAGACGTAGCCGGCACGTGCTTTTTTCCCCATTTTGGTTGAAACTACGTCAACTCATTTTAGTCACCGTGAAATTTGCGATCCATAATAGGTGCTTTTATCGCAATTTTACCAAAAATATTTGCTGAGGCTTGATTTCCTCTTACGCTGACATCGGTCGCTGACGTCGATCGAGCGTACCGATGTATGATAAATCAACCGCGGACGACAGCCTCGCTGTGCGGTGTCTCATAGAACATGGGGTATATTCGTACGCTCGAACGAAATCAGTGACCGTCATCAGCGTAGGAGGAAAACAAGCCTTAACCCACTGTGTCGCCGTCATCGCTGAGTCGTTGTAGACAACATCGGAGCGCGTGGAGCTAACCACATGTACCTCTGTTTAGTCATCATGAGAGAATAGTCTTTCACCGAACAATTGATACCTATCCAGATACATTTTAACAGGAGAGAAAGCCATTCATAAAAAATAGAATTAGATTGCAACATCGGAATCTCACGAATGTGTCTAAAACGCGCTAAGTGTAATATCATGGTGGTATTATAGGTACAGTCAGCTGCAGAGATAAGTATACCCTCCTGCATACAAGTTTCCTATGCAGGGGGGTATACTTATCTCTGCAGCTGACTACTTGGCATTGCATATTACTGTTTTTTTTTATGGCATAGAGAAGGCAAACAAGCACACAGGCCACCTGATGGTAAGTGGAAACTGTGACCCATAGACATTCGCATTCACAAGACTGCATGCCTAAGACTGCAAATGCGTTGCCAACCGTGAGGACTAAGATGGAATGCCTCTATGCTAGTCATTACACCGGCTGTCTTTTCCCCAAACCGGAAAACAAAAAAACAAACACTGCTGTTTGGCGGTAGGTTAGTGGATAAGATGGTGGTAGCGATCCGGACGGACCCCACACAAGGTCCTACCACCCTATATGCAACGCCAAGTACTTATATCAGCATCAGTGTCACAAACTAAGTATCCTAATAGCAATAATTATTCAAAATCCACGTGAAGACGGTATCACTGCATATTTGTATATTTGGTCTGTCTCAAATAAACAAATATTGCCAATGTCTTGACAACTATGTCGTCAACACATGGCGATTATTATGACAAATATTCCAAATACGCAACGCCAAGTGGAGAGGTGTCGGTACTTACGCGGTTTACACCTTGTTACAATTTGCTACATATTTTATCCTTACTGCTTATATTTTATTCAAGGTCTCCTGCCTTGTGCGGTTTGCGTGTGAACGGAGTGGTTAGTGTTCGCTCAGACCAGAAACTATCGCATACAGATACCATCCCTAGAGTTATGCTGTATGAAAAAGATACTGCGAACACATACGCAAGGAAGTATATAATTATGTAAGCTAAAACATACAACTTGCTTTGTGTGCAAAAAGTTGTGGTTTTAAAATACAATTTACTAACATGCTTACAACTATCCTAATTGTTACTTCCTCCTTGCTTGTTTGCTTTTCAGAGCTACCTACCTTAAAATTATCACGCAATAAAAGTTCTTAAGTATCACTTTAAAAACTTGCTTTGTTCACTTTGTTTGGTTTACAAAATAAAAGTAAGTTTTTGCATCCAAACTTCCAAAATGGCCGCGGTATTCCCATCGGAAGGGTAACAAACCGAATTTTCCCAGACAAAATAAAGAAAATGAACGGAATTCCGGTACAAACTAACGCTCGCCTGGGGTTGCTACATCCGGCGGGCGCGGCTTGCGATAGAATTTAACAGGTATTTTATACGCAAAGCCGGTTAAGTGTGAGTCAAACGGTCAAACTGAGGGTCCCGTATCAATGTTAAATATTTAATTAAGATATGAGGGATGATATACAGAAGCGAGAATAAATGGACAAATAAACAGATATTGAAATTGAAAGTAGATAGAAGTTCGTAATTTGCCTCTAATACGTCCATCTGACGCATCTTAATTTATATATTAATGTAGGTATGACATTGAATGTCCGTTATTATTGACTTTGTGATAAATATAGTTACGCATTGACGTATATATATAATTATGAATTCGCTAAGCAATTTCATTATTTTATAAGCTTAAGCTTTTACAATTCACTCGGCCCTCTGTTTAAATCATAACGTTACAGCATGACCTCCATAAACATGACAAGGTCTAGTCTATTCCTTTTTACTGCCTGGAACATAGACTCTTGTTAATAATAAAAACGATAAGCTTCAGGACAAAAGGTTCGGCAGTTGTGGTAATATTTTCCTTTAAATTTAAAGTAAAATGGCTCCATTTACACAATATTTGCAAACAAATACATGAAATCCAAACCTATTGTTTATGTGCTCGTTGCACGGACATGGCAGAAGAAAGTTTAAAAATAAAATTGCTTGTCATGAACGTTATGTTTGCAATACAGCCGACCAAAGCAAAACGCAGTAAACGCATATAGACTTCATACTCTTATACTTCATTTTTCTTTTGGAAAGCTATTTCTTCTGCAGACAGCGCGTGGAAAATATATTATTCTTACGTATTTAAGCATCCCGCGCGCTCGTTGGGTGGGAATATCCATTGTGTGTTATATCCAGCACCCTCAGGCAAGTTATACGCTATTCAGCCGGTAACACTGTAGTAGAGTTCATCCTACAGCATGGATATTCCTAAGTCCATATTCATACTTCCATACTTATACTTATTATTACTTATATTTAATTACTATAGTAATTTTTTAATGTTATATGTAAAAGTATACTCTGTCTGTCTGTTACGCTTTCACAGTTAACCGTGTAACCAATTTCGATGAAATTTGGTATGAGCTGTTCCATTTTATCGGAACAGCGATAAATGTCTTAAACGGAAGAAGTTGAGAACAACCGCTAATTATTTATAAATTACTTCTACGTTTCATATAAGTTTTGATAATTTACGTAAAAGTTAAAATAAAAGCAACCTGAATTTTATTATATATGACTGACAACAAATATTAAGTGACGGCAAAAAAATAGGTTTAACTGGTTTAAGATGCGGTTTTATAATAGATATTTCAGTCAAAAATAATAATAAATCTTTATTAGCAAACCCTTTGTCGTCAACCTAAAAACAGCAGTCACCCGGAAAAATAATTTAAAAATAGCACAAGATTTTGACTTCGAAATTTGTATTCAAAATTATACTTTATACTGTTTCTGTTCAACACAAAACATTGTTAAAAACATAAACAAACGAGGGAGCAAAATAGCTATTTTCTGACTTACGTTTGTTGGGTTTCTGACGAAGTTTGCTTTCCTTTATACGAGTTTGGTATTATATTCTCACGGTAACTTATCTTAACAATTTTAAAATGTTATTCGAGTAAGTAGGTATTTGAATTTACTACTTTATATCTTCGGTTTATTTCATGTATGTTACGTCGCCGAATTATAATTTCTTCGACTCGTGCAGGAGTTATAATTTTTCTATAGTCACAGGTCTAACCTAACCTAACCTAAAAACATTAATCTTTCGGCAAAAATCATCTTTCGATGAAATGATACATTCGATCATATAAATAAATAAATACATACAACTCACGCCTAAACTCCCAGAATGGGGTAGCCAGAGCTACAGAAGTACCAACAACTCTAAAAACTTGTGGATAATTTTGTAACCAGATTTTGCACAATCAGGCTAAGTTTTTTACCAGTGTATTAGTGACAGGTTGCAAAAGCCCATCGCCTAACAGTACTACAAGCCTTTATTCCCTTAGTCGCACTATTCTAACCCGGCAACCACACGGGGCAAAATATATATAAATAAATAAACAAAAGAGAGTCGGTGATCAAGACGATCCCGTAGATCTCCAAAAAAAAACGAGCGATGTTAAAGTAATTTCGCAAAAATCCCCAACTAAGTTTGCCGTGTGCCAACAAAATGAAAGCACTCAATTTTCGCGCCTGTTTTTTTGATTAAAATCAATATTAACTTTTTCTACCAAAGTCCGCCGAGAGACATAGATGGACAAAAACCAAACCCTACAAATATCCCGAGGGAATCTGTTGTTTGATCAGGAAACCGCTGTCCTTTATGATATTCGAACTAAATTGGTTTGACGATAAAAACAATCGAGAAAACGCATTTGTAGGTTTCCCATTGTATCCGGTTTCGTTGTATTCAATGATTTTGCGATTAACTGACGCTTACAATGTAGGCTTTAAACCTTGTGTATTATCTAGCTTATATACATTCATACATAAATCCACGCCTTCATTCCCAGAGTTGGCTAGGCAAAGCTACTTACAGAACTACCAACAACTCTTAAACCTTGTTGATAATTCTGTCCACATTTACACAATCTCGCTAAGATGTTTACCAGAGTATTAATGACAGGTTGCAAACCCATCGCCATCTCTACTACAAGCCTTTATTCCCTTAGTCGCCTCTATCTAGCTCAACAGTGTCGAAAACAGGGCGAACTAAGCACTAAGGTCAGTATATTACACGATAAAACAATATGGCTTTTGACATGTTAACGTATTGTTTTTAACTTGGCCGCCATAAAGGTAGGTAAATGAGAGAATTTTAGACAATCCAACGGTTATCGTATTGATTTTGACATTTTAATATTTAAAATAATCGTTTACCCTCACATACTACAGGTACATTAATTTCATCTAGTACTATAAATTTACGTCTTAGTGACATTCAAAAAGGTCACCGTGAGTGTGACTGACATACAAATAGTCGGACAACGCGAAACGATTGGTTTGTAGCTTGACTAGGGAATTCTGAAAACGCGTGAGGGGTATTTACACATTTGAAAAAAAAATCTTAACTTAGACCTTTTCCCTTGACCTTACCCAACCCACTCTATGGCAGGTAAATCTGCGAAGGACTGTACCTTACTCACAAATTAAATGAAACCTCCTTTGTAACGCTAAGCACAAAGCAGTCCTCCGTCAAACTCTGTCAGGGACTGTCAGGCATTCATTAACGCAGTTTGCTCCTTACAAAACGTTACCAAATCTATCCCTGCCCTGTTAAAATGGAAATCAATGAACATTAAATGTACCTATAGGCGACCGTTAATATTGTAACCTTTATGCCTGTTGTACGTTTTCAGTGATCATATTTATTTGATCAGTTTTAACGACGTTTTATAACTATTGATAAGTGTTTTTTTCAATGTTTTTATTTAAAAAAATGGTATTTACTTTGCTTTAACTGGGCTTAGGGTTGAATAAGCAGAAAAGCTATTCTATTACTTAGTTGAATGTGTAAAATTATTAATTATTGGTTGCAACGAAAGACAACGTAACTGTGTGCTTACTTGAGTGCGACTCGTTTTTAGCTAACAACGGCGTGGTGGAATTGACCTCTGTTAAACGGTATCATCACCGTGTTCAACTGTGTTTCCATGAGTCTCGCTGGAACAAATATTCGATGGTCAGTCTTTGATTATTTTGCTGGCATGTAAAAGTTCTATTCACTCTCTCTATCACATCATCCGCAGTCTTTAGAGCGACCTTATATCAAACAAAAAAAATATATATATATCAAACTGGCACTCACACAACCAATCGACGCTTTACACTCCAATAAAACTATAAGTACACATGTAACACGTGTCACGTAAAAAGATCCCTGGCTTTCTGTTTTTATTTCGTAGGACAATACAAACAAAGTCTACAATCAAGTTCGGAGCTGTTTAACGTGAATCTCGCCGTCTACGTACTAAGTACAAACTTTCCATACCCATCTTTCACACGTATGTATGAGTTACGCATGGCCGCCTTGGGGCACGCAAAATAAAATATCGCAACGGAAATTAAATCAACGGAACCGGGAGGTAGAAATGTTCGTTCAATTCTTAACAGCCTTGAATTTGTAGATTTTTCGTGAAAATTGACAAAGAAGTACAATGCTAGTGGCATGGAAACGTTCGTAGATAAAACCTACGGGTAGCGAGAATAGGGAGCTGCATTTCATTGGAAACATTTTTAGTAACACAAATTAATAAAAGGTTTAACTAATAAAACTGGGAGTATTTGAATAACGAACAGACGTTTGCAAAATGTATAATTTCACAGAAAATCCTGTTAAAATTTTAATGTTCTTAATGTTATTACATAAACCATTTTTATTTTTACTTATAGCAAACAAATTGCTTACCTCAAAATGTACCTTTTTTGTTTAAAACAGCTATTTTCAATAAAAAAAACAATCATAAACAATACATGGGCCAATTGATGTCTAAGATGTTTATTAAGTTTACTTTATTTACGATAAAAAAGAAGTTTTAAAAATAATAATTTGAGGTTAGAAAGTTGTTTACTATTTTGTTATTATACAAGTGAGAATGAACACGGTACGAGTACTTATAATAAATTATGAACATTGATTACTTGCCTAGGTTAGGTTAAAGGGGTTCTCTGCCAACCGTTTCATTTGCCAACCCACTTTTGTTTCTGTAAATGTAACTACTTTACCGTTAGGTGGCAGCTCACCTAACACTCCTCCTGGCTTCGCTCGTCGTCGCACCTATTTGTACTCTGTCGCATAACAAACTTCTGTTTACATATCAATGTGTTGCAAAAACTGAAATAGCTGTATAATGATAACTCGGAGAAATAAACAGCTATATTGAGTTGTTCTGTCTCTTGAATGGTTTATGAAATGTATTTTTAAGCATTTAAAAATCCTTGTACCGTTGTTCAAATAATAGTTTTAATTTATAATGAATAGTCGATGAAGCCATAATACTAGTAGAGATAATATTTATACTAAATATTCTATGAATCG
The DNA here is from genome assembly GCA_923062465.1 of Acleris sparsana. Classification (NCBI taxonomy): domain Eukaryota; kingdom Metazoa; phylum Arthropoda; class Insecta; order Lepidoptera; family Tortricidae; genus Acleris; species Acleris sparsana. The sequence continues at coordinate 10,487,912 of OV281300.1, forward strand.
TTTTCGATGAAATTAAATCGAGTTTTCGAAAAACATATATTTTCCTAAAATAATACACGTAACATCCTAAGAAAGGATGTGAAAAATAGCTCTCTCGTTTTCTTTTTTATCTGTTGCTGATTGATGAAGAAAAAATATTTAATTCAAAGTTAACATTTGCAAACATCCTACTACTACAGTAATTCAAACCATAATGATATACTTTTGTTTTATATATGCACTTCAAATAGTAAGATAACATGTTGAAAAGCGAGCAAAAGCACAACATTGTCAACAAAGTTCTAGGCTGGATATGAAGGGAAGCTTAATGCTACCTTTCGGTCCATTGCACCCGATCCACACAAAGCCTCGGCGGCTAAATTGTGGGCACCAGTCGCTTTCCAATACTCGAACAATAATATTATATCGGTCTTCACAGTCTCCATCCTCCGCCACAATGTTATTACACATTCTATCCACATTGAACAGGAATATACTCTTTGTTTACTAACGAAGTCGAAAACTAATACATCTTGATCTTGACGATTATGTTATTAAATTTGTTAATATAGTTTTATTTTAGACAGGCTTTTGACACTAACGAGTACACGTCTAAACACTTCACTAACAGAATGTTACACGTAAGACATTGGACAGACAGACACTGGAATTTGTTTATGGTTTCGGGTACCTACAATGTATCTGACACAACCACAATCACTGGCCATTTGGATAATAATAATAATTTAATTCTTCAGCACATCATGTCCACTCTGGATTTGGTGCATGAGAAGAACTTTCTTGCTCTGCGTCTTACTAACTAAACAACAATAAATAACTTGACTGCGAATTTAGAGATCAACATATATAAAAATAGTACCCAGTTTTTTTAATTAAAAACACATGTCTTCTTATTTTTTATTGACACTGCCAATGCTTTTGTCGATACGTATTTATATGCAGCTCTAATTAATTTTTACCAACGGTAAATATCGAAACATGTATTAAAATATATAAATATATATATTTATTCAGTAAATAGGCCACATGAGGGCTCTTTTACACGTCGGTAATATAGAGTGAATCTACCAGTGCTTCGGACTAGACCATCATTGCGGAGAAGAAGCTCCGAAAGAAACTCTAGCAGAAGGTATTTTTTTCAATTCTAATAACAATAATACTTAAAAGTAAGTTACATTATATAATATTAAGGTAGTAAAGCAGTATATAATAAATCCTTAAAACTAAGCAAAAATAAAATTAGTATGGTCTTGCTTGAATATATCTACTCTGTACCTAATTAAATGTGCTTAACAAACATTAACGATGGAAACGTACCCAAGTGGTAATCAAGTACGACCCTACGCTTAACCCATTCAGTGCCACAAGCTGAATAAGGTGTCACGGTGTGTGTTAACTAACCCTGTTGTGAAGTAACCCTTACTGCTAGCTATACCCGTGTGTAATTACGATATACGATCTGGTAAAGTGAACCTGTTATTCTAATTATAAGTAGTTAGGCGAATTGAGGTACAGATAATATACCGTTAATATTAAATAAAAAGGACTGTAACGGAAAATACTTTTCTCAAACATGCTCGGAAAAAACGGTTTTCCGATTGATAGACAAGGACGGAAAGAGCCTCATTTTACTCCTAGGAGTAAAAAAAACCATATGAAAACACTTTCCGTCCATATCTATATTTTTCTTAAAAATGCTGTCAATTTGCATACAAAATCAAAAGGACCAAGACAAAAATTCCAAACAGCCAAGGTAACTGCTCGCTTTTTTAGCACAGTGCGTGTGTTTCTTTTTGAATTTGCATTCCAATTTCTATGGTTAGTATTTAAAAACAATTGACAGTCGATAACATTCGTTTATTCTGCATAATTAAATTACTTGCTTTTTAAAAATGTATTTGTATTATTTCCTCACATGTTTGAGAAAAGCATTATGTATGCCTCGGCGGAAACGATTTCCTGACTTGTATTTTAGCAGGCCTCGCTATTGCTCGGCCTGCTAACCACCTCGTCAGGAAAAACCTTACTTTCCGCGCCTAGGCAACAATGTACTATGTTTATAATAGGTTTGAGTATGAAAGTGGATGGCTCTACGAGTAGGGGAAGACCAAGGCAACGATGGATGGACTGGGTGAAAGATGATATGGCTAGAAAGGGAGAGACTACCGAGATGACGACTAATAGAGAGGAATGGAAGAAAAAAACATGGTGCGCCTACCCCAAATAAGTTGGGATAATGAACTAAAAACATGCAACATCGCAAAAACTTCCGTAACAACATATAAGTACTGTTTAGGCAGGTAGGCAGTTTATTCAGTAAGTAGGCCGCACGGGCACTTTCACACGTCAAGAATCTACCAGCGCTTCCCTAGAGGAGACCACTGCTGAGAAGAAACGCCGCAAGAAACTCAGCAGTCAGTCATTTTTTAAACATATTTCATATTACAATAGTACTACTTGTCTAGCATTATATAAAGCTACAAATATAATATCAAATAACATGCGTAGTTGAAGCAGCCGAAAGCGTAAAGGTAGGCAAATATAGTGGTCTCGGCCCAGAATATATTTTTGTTCCATTCGGGTTCTTCATCTTGCTATCTCAGATAACCACAGCAGCCATCGATTAGTTAATTGAGAAAGCAAGTCGAAAACGAACCTATTTGATTCTGTACTATATCTGTACTCATATAGAAGTGTATCCAATCTAAACGAGCAATATTTTTGAATATATATTCATCTATCTCGATAAGGACTAAAATTTGCAAAATGGGGGTTACGGGAGCGAAAATCGATCTGTCAAGTTGACATCTTCGGGAAAATTCGTTATGAACCCGAGCGACGCTCGGTCTTTCGGGTACTTACGTGCGTACCTAAATCCGTACACAGTGCAAGTGAAGAGGCTACAAAAAGTACTGAAAACAAAGACGTATTTGACCTAATTTTGATTTAAAAAATGTGTGTCCAGGTGATATACCTACTATGTGTATTATTCTGTCTTATTATTGTTGGGTACGTATAATTTAATAACACACCGAAGCAAGATCCATAAGAAAAATGTACGTTATCAAATTTCAAAAGAATTATTCTGGCCGCTTTTAAAAAATTAAACCCGTATATTCGCGAACATTCGATAAGGAAATTTGTTATTTCCGGGGCCAGGAAATAATTACTTTTTGCATAACATAAGCCTTAAGGTGTGTACCTTTGGGGCCGTAATCGCGGCCGTCATTGAAAAGTCACGTACTTTCCCAACGAGGGCACAAAAACAAGTCGACTCCGCACAAAACTCATACAAGTCTTATTTACAACACCGCTAGAACAACTTCCCAAGAAGCTCCTCAACTTTCACGAAAAACAAGTCGTTGCGTATTATTTTTAATCAAACGATAATTTTTGTAAGCGGTATTTTAAGACTGTTTTTGTTAATCCAAACATGGATTTATTATTGTCTTTTTGTTAATAGGACAAATTTTTCACAACATTTTACATTTTGTTGTACCTAGTACGAATTGACCCTTACTAAACCAATGTAACAAAAATAATTTGGTATACTGAAAACTTTTTAAAAATACTTGTAATACAAAGAGCTTTTTAGAAAATAATAATCCATATTTTGACCCAAAATATTACGTCCTTTCAAACAGCCTTTCGACCACTTGACAGCAGTTAATCTTCTTAATAGAAGTAAGCAGCCTATTTGACGAGACAGATGGCCTATTACCGTCATTTTTGACCGCTCTTTTAAGGAACGATGTTTACTGCTAATATTTATTGGTAGTATAAAGAAAAAGAAATAGAGACGACCAGTGACAAACCTTTTAATTCCACGGTTGGACACTATTATAGTGCAATAAAACATTATAACGTTTTTATCTCACTCTCTAATACTTCTAATCTTATCGACTTTACCTGAACCCGAAACTTTTTTTACTGTACATATTATTATGTATTCATTATTAGTAGATATTATCGGTAGTTAACCCGGCGAGCACGACGTGGACAAAGGTTACATCATGAATGAGGCAGGGTATAACATACCCAAAATTTAATGTACCATATGTTTTTTTTTAAATTTCATTTTATTTCGTGTAGAGTATATTGTTAAATAATGAATTATTTAATGCATTTAACTAAAAGACGAGTATTAATTTAAAAAAAAATTATTAAAACAATACTTTAGAGGTTTACAAAACTCAACAATTAAGCAAAAAAACGGTCTTTGGAATATAAATTAACTTTTTACTAAAAGATAATGAGATCCTCTTCTTAAAAAAACATAACATTCTTTTTAATATGCAAATGTGTTTAATCACTGCTATCGAGATTACCACAATTTCCGCATATGAATTTAGCATGCTTCATACACAGCGTTATAGGAATATTTGTATTTTAGGTTCTTCTTGTATGGACAGTCCTGGTATCTCACATACCGTTTAAGTATATTCACCTGACGAGGTGAAGGCTCAAAAACCTAAGAATAATGAAAAAAGAATTTAAAAATCATACATAAAAAAGACGTCTAAAATGAAGCAGGGTGTGACATACCCGAAACAGGTTTGTGGACGAATATTATGGCCAACGCCTCGCGTCGCACTGCGATCACGTCCCGCACACCCCTGCCTCCAGCTACTGAGCGAGCTAGTGTTTCCAGACGCATATTTAAAAAATACCAAAATAAAATTATACTGCCAGGATATGACATACCCTGGGTCATGCTCGCCGGGTTAATATTAAAGCGGTACGTTGGCAAGTCAGGAAAAACCAGAAGGACGCATACGCTGATGCAAACATCTTAACAATTAAGATCCTATTCGTTTTTTTAATAAAACCGATTCCATTAATCCAATTAGTCCACTATAATAAGCCACCATTTCTTTAACACGCTTCTTCCCTCGGTCCTGCGGATACCGTATCCGTAGACCGATTGATTTCAGTAAAGTAAATATCAATATTATGGCTGCTCTACGCGTTGGTACCGCGTACGCCATCATGGTAATGCGTAATAGTGAGATGTAAGTATATGTTTCTCGCTTTAAGGTGTAAATGGGTCCCTTACGTTGGCACATGATTGGCCATCGTGTAAAAGGGCCATTAAAACTGGCTTGTGACAAAGTAGCTACGGTAAAAAAAGCAAAACACTTGATATTGTGCTGGCAACTTCGACCCCCCGAAAGGCTTATCCCAAAACAATAGGTAAAAGAATAGGTAATGAGCCTGATCAACAATTCCTACCCTAATCTAAACCACTTTGGGTCAACAACCCCTATAAAATGTTGCCCCAATCAAATGAATACTAGCACCTTTTTCGTGAGCATACGTAACAAATTGAATCTATTTTGGATAAGTTTACATTTGGCTAGATCTCATTGAATAACGTACCTCTACTTTTATCTGCCGGTCTTCTGGTATGTCGAGGAGCATTCCCGAGCTTCCGTTAGATTTAAGGGATTTTAGATCAAATAAAAAAACCTTAAAGACACCTACAGATATAAAGTTAGATATATCAAAACAAAAACAATTTATTTATTATTAATTAAGCAGTAGTTTGAAAAAAATATCTAATCTGACGTAAAAACACATTAAAAAAAAAAATAATTCAGATTACAGATTTTAATATAACTACTCGGTTTAGATCTTGCTTAAAATAAATCCATTCTTTATCTTAAGTTCAACTTTATTAAATTTAACAAGAAAGCTTTCAATTAATTAACTTAACCTTAACCCTTCATCCAATAACCCTAATATAATCCCATCGAGATCAAATAATGCAGATTCCAATCCATTACAAGAAATAAACTATTTTCTGAAAGCCGTATTGTCCGTGCTTCATCTTTTGTGTGCAGCTTGTTGAAATTTTCACCCTCCGGCCATCTTTTGTAAGGCACATAATATTAAAATATCTAAGTTGAGAACTCGAGACGTGAAGCCATTTATTACGTGAGCCGAAGACTTGAGGCTCATTAACGGGCTTAATCTAACTTTTGGGAGCGAAGTTGAGGTTATCCCGCATTATGTTAGGTATATGATGCATTTTAAAAGTTTACAATTTGAAACATGGGAAATTAAAAAAAAAATGGCAATGTTATATTATATATATGAGTTTGTTACTTCCTAAGGCTGGTTTTAGTGTCACGCTGACCATCGGAGCTAACAGGCCAATACGAGTATGAATGCTGGCTATAAAAGCATTTTATAATAACGATGACAGCAGAGGGATGACGAGCATCAGTTGTAAGGGTCATACGAAGATTATATGCACACAAGCCTGTAACTATTGACCAGGAAAGACAACTTTTGTTGTTTCGAGTGCGTGTGACCCGTAAATGTGAAATTCACCAACAATTGTAAGATAATATTATAGTTTCTGTCGAGAACCCAAAATGTGAGACCATGGAATACGTTAATTGAAGATTTGAAGGTTTATTAGCGGGATCATCTAACTCTTGCGCAAAGTCAAGTTTTTACCGCATCGTGTTACTCGTAGGTTAAATGCACTCGAGGAACAGATGCAGTTGTTAGTGAATAATATTCTATATTGGTCAGATAAAAGTATTTCGTAATTCATAATTCGTAACGAATAAGAAACGAAAAGTGCCTAAATGTTGTTGACGTAATTATTACGGATAGATCTGGATTTGGTGAGAATATTATTTGCCGTTAGCAAATATTGTCAACGAGATTTTCGTTTAGCTTCGCATTCAGTTAGATCACGCTTCATTCTACGTTCGGTTAATATTTCAAGCTAATTTCTTGTACTTTTAGTGAATAGCATATAAGTTATGTTTCTATTTCATAGAACTAAAGTAGACCTGACGCCGTTTATGCGGATATGGCTTAAGCCAGAAAATTAGGCCTTGAAAAAGTTAACTTTGTGTATGTCCACAGGAAAGACGGTAACCTAAATCTGTGTCTGACCCACTTAGTGAATCTAGACGTTCTTTAAAGTGCTTCAGATATAGCTTTTGTTTAGTTAAACCCAATCGGTTTTCCCTAGAAGTCATTTATGATATCTTATGTTTCACAAACAACCAACCGGAATATTTTATAATCTTTGATAATGATACGAGTATGTTGAAGAAGTAAATACACTCAGGAGCAAAAATACCGAGTCAAAGTGCGTTTTTCATACAAACGAGACTATTTCGAAGCCTTCGTTTCTCGCCAGCGGTTGTTTTGAGTGAGTTTTAATGGAGGATACTGCGAGGTTCAATAGAGGAGGTCAAAAATTCTTAAGATACCTAACTGATCGCACAATCAGTTAACACCACAGCGGGAGAGTTTGGGTCAGCACTTGGATTTCCTTACATTTTATTGCCATTTTAGATGTTTTTCTGAACATGCACTATTCCGGCGTTAACCACAGATTCATTCAGTTGGGTATCCTAGGCACTCTGGAAGTCCTGTATCGATGCTCGGGGTATTCATCATCAGATTTCACTAAAAGCATTCCCTGGCGAGGAACCTAGGCTTCGAAATAGCCTCTTTAGTATGAAAAACACACTCTGACCCGTTATTTTTGCTCCTGAGTGTAGTGCGTGAGAAAAAATATTCTTGTACATTTCATGATTGGGATGCTTAGTGTTTTTTTAATTCTATATGTTTATTCAGTAAACTAAAGGTTTACCCTTGTTTTATACTCATTTCGTCGACACTATCACTTCACAGAATTTACTTTTCATAGAAAACTATTTTCTGATGAACCCGTGTTGATTTCAGTTTATCTTGTGATGGTTACAAGTCTAACCTCACCTAACCTACGTAAATCATATTTATGATAACCTAAAATCAACACAGGTTCAGCAGAAAATAGTTTTCTATGAAACGAAAATTCTGTGAAGTGTGTCTACGAAATTTTTGTCTATGAAAAAGGCAACCAAACTGGCCACACGTGTAATATGGAGTGAATCTACTAGCACTACGGACTAGACCATCATCGCGGAGAAAAAGCGCCATGTTATAGCGGTTAGTCGGCCCAAGTAGAATGTGACAGTAAAACATACGCCCCAGGGTACTACTAAGGAGTTATTACCATCTGTTGCCACCCTCACACTTCAGCTGGCTTATTACTGATGCATGAAGTTCAAAGTGGCAACAAAAAGTCACTGGGTGGTAACATCTGGGAATAACCCCTACTAAGTCTTAATGCTTACTACAGCCTCCATGTGCATGAAATTTGGTGAAAAAAGTTTTAAAGGTCTGTAAACCTAAAGCTTTCTCTGGTGAAAACAATTTTAATACAATTTACAACAGTTAAGGGTAATATTTTGATGCATTAAACCATATTTTCAAGCTTTAAGCATTATGTTGATGTGCCATGGTACAGTCAACGTCATAAATAAGTGATCATTTATGTACCTTGTCGCTTTCAATCGTTTCACAGTTTTGCATGACATTTCAAACATGACGTTAAAGTGACAAGGTACAGAAATGATCACTTATTTATGACGTTGACTGTACGCCACACACCTGCACAAAGGCAATGGTTATTATTCAAATATACGTTAACTTTTTCTGACCACGAGCATTATTCTAAACAAGATCAAGAAAATATATCGGTCCCACGTACTACGAGCGTCTACCCGCCAAACTTAAAAATTTACAATCCGACGAAGCATTTAAACATCAGCTGAGAAACCTTTTATTGAATAATCCTTTATACTCCGTGGATGAATATATGAAAATGGAAATGTAAATTTATTATTTTGTTGAAATTTATTACTCATTGTACATATTTTGACATCGGACGAATGACCATTATTAGATGTTTAACTTTTATTGTTTTAATTTATGAATTATTATTGTATTCTATTCTTTGATTATTAATATTTATGTATTGACGATCTCAATGTAATTTCGTATTTTTTGACATGCAATGCAACTAATATTGTAATATTACATTGACAAATAAATAAACGAAACTAAACTATAGAATTCGTGAATGATGTGCTATGAATGCATCGTTTCCCAACCGTTTCATTTGTGAAACCGTAACTGTAAATATTTCAGGATTTTTATAAAAACTAACCTAACCTTATCTACGCATATGGTACTGAAATAAATCCTGAAATACCTATTTACAGTTACATAAAAAGATCGGGTTGGGAAATGATACATAATCATTTTCGGCCAAAATGCAGGATACCCGGTAAACATATTTATCTATACATATGGTAAACATACATATACAAACAAGCCCTTATTTTAGGGCTCACTCACCGATAGTGATAACTCGCTCCACGGCTCCAGACTAAAAACATAGGACAAAACGGCCAGGCAATAAAAAGGGAAATCTAGTGACTCTAAAAACCGACCAAACGTAGGCAATAATTCCGGAGGCTCGGTATCGTTTACTGCCTGTTTTACAATGGACGTAAAGACGAACCTTGAAATACGATTGATATCGTAATACAAGCCCAATTTCAATTTTGTAGAAGTCAACTTGTTTAGATCGGAAATAAGTATTGTCTGTGAAAATACTTACTTTAACATTTAAAGACAATTTAATCATACTTTTTGACTTATATCTCCGCTTTACCCTATTATTCATAAAGGCGCAGTAACTAAAGTAGCTTGAAACGTGTTCTATCTTGTACGTGTTTTATCTGTCATTACGACATTTGAGTTTGACAGAAAGTGACAAAGAATATTTAAACTAAAACAGGGTTACTGTGCGTTTATGAATAAGAAAACTCATAAGGTGTCTTAATCCTACAAATCATATCTAAGCCCACAAAAGTCGTCCAACCGCATCAAATACACTTCATCTGACTTTCAAATAAATAATTATGTATTGCAATATTTTTCCTCTTTATCCCACCGCCTTAATATGAAAGTATCCAATGTATCCGTAGCTCAGCAATCCTTTGATCGCTTATATTGCTTATTTAATATAGAATGCTATAAGGTAGATTTTCGGGCCCGTCAATATGAGTATAACACAAATTCCGCGGTTTCACATAATTCCCTTTATTTTCCAATCATCCGTAACAAACATAAAATGAACTCCAAAAGAATTTTAGTAATACTGTAGACTGGTAGAAGTCGTGTAATCATATTTCACTTCATCGTATGTATCATATCATCGAATTTCATTTCATCAAACCATTTTCTACTGAAACCATCATATTTTTACTTTATTTTAAAAATAATGCCCCTCGAATTCTGTGATACTATGATACGTTTGTTGAAATGCGTTTCTATAAAAGACTTCCGAGAAACGACGGATAGACGGTCAGATAATGAGAGTGGATAATAAATAGGGGAACTGTCGTGTTGGTCGGTATCCTGGACCCTGAATGAACTAGGAAGTTTAAAGGCCACGGTATATAACGATTACTTCGAAACTCTTAATTCTTTATCGCTATTCCCCCGAAAACTGTTTACATTTCTGGAATAAAAAGTACCCCATAATCATCTCAGTGTTATAAACTATCGCTGCGAAAAATTTGACGTCGATCTTTTGGACGTTAAACTGTAAAAGCGGAAGAAATATAGAAGCAGACACACTTCCGCATTTATATTATCTGTCAGAATAACGATAAAAAAAATGCAGCCATAGCTACTCAATATCAAGTTTAACAATAACCACAGTAAAAAAACAAATTGGTTGATTTTACTTAATTGTAGGACTTATCCATGAAGTTACGATGAGTTAACCACTAAAAAGGCTAGGTTTTACTTCAACCTAACTTCATGGGCAGTGCAACCACTGCAAAATAAACGTACTTGACTTCCTAGGGTCCCAGATTCCCATACATAATTGGCACGTAATCGTGTCGCTGGCACTGATTATTTAGCTATTGTTACTCTTGTTTCAACACGTTTGAAAGACATCTAGTGTAGCCATAACACCGAATGACGCGCGTGGAAGACATAATAAAAGGAAATCAAAGCCATTGCGTGTTTTATTGGCCCTAAATTTATTTTACAGCCGGCTATAGGCGGCGAATCGAAACTCCAAGAAAGGTACCTTTGTCAAAGTATTTCAAGTCTTGTATCGAAATATTTGAAATAAATCTTATATCATGAAAATAAATCAACGACTCTATTCTACAGGGTGAAACCATATTGGTTTTGACATGTTATCGTACCGCCATTACTATTAAGTACATAAGAGCTATCTTAACGTTGACAACACGATACCGTGCCGGGCCAAAAGCAATATGGTTCAGCCGTTTAGAATAGAGACCTAGGCGGCCTTAATAACATGCATACGTAAACTGGGGGTACTTTGATTTACGGGGTAACATTGCCCACCCCAAAAACTATCTTTAATATTTAAGTATTCTATTAAATGTTTCATCAGGACTAAGCTACTCATACAGTAATAACTTCAACAATTTAGGAAGATAACAACTAAAACAGTTGTCGTTTTAAGGTCGGGCAATGTTACCCCGTAAATCAAAGTACCCCCAGTTTACCGGTACCACAGCGCTGACGCTATTTTCGAAAACTGTCAAAATTTACTTAAACGTAGTATGCTGTCAATCTATCTCATCGACCGCTTATGTTGAGATTTCTTACTTCAGCATTATGCATCTTGCCGCCCATTTGGCTCATCTACTGAAATAACAATTACAGATGCAATTATATTTAATTTTAAAATAGGCTTGAAAATTGCCCTGAAGCCAAACGCTAAAAAACATATTCAAGAGTTTGCAACTGTATCTGGGATTTCTAAGGAAACAAGCTTTGTCTTGGTTCAACACATTTTATACTTTTAGACCTCAACGGAAAGAAAACAACGTTCGTGACGAATTTATACAACACTTTTGTCCGCAACTCTGCTTAAAACACGTTTATCTATTTTCCGTGAGAAAATATTTAACTGTGAGAATAGCACTTGTAACAAACCAACACGCTTTGTCATTTATAAATATATTCGTAAGTATACTGATGACTATGCAATCATGATTAGTTACATCGAAAATGACCCTTTGTCACCTGCATCGCTATTGCCTAGCGCACTCGCAATCCAAATCGGCTTAAAAGCGGAACAATTGTTTTCATTTTGTATGCAGACACGCCTTCGATTTTCAAAATGAAAACGATTGCGATTGCGAGTGTGTTAGGCAATAGCCCCTCGGGTCTACATGATATTGATAAGGTTACGTTACGTTAACACGAGGTACAGGCAGCCCGTGTTTCCTTTATTATAGTCTGTCTTGTTAATGTAAAGCTATGTACTTTGTTGGTGTGTCTAATAAATAAATACTCGAATCCTTCAGAGAAATTCCAATCATAAAATTCAAAATTCGAAATAATTTTTATTTTCAGTAAATTGGTCATATTGCTTTGGACAGGTAGGACCATCATTGCGGAGAAGAAGCGCCGATTTTTTTTCCAATCAATAACTCATCCCATAGCACATTGAGTGACTTTTAATAACACTAGTCCTACTGACAGTCCACGTCTGGGTTCCGTAAGTCATACCTACGGGTGCGCCAAAGTTGAACTAAATTTTTAATGTCGATTATCGGAAATCCGAAAATGTTGTTCCTAATAATTTACATCCTAATAATCACTACTCATAACTACTTTGTTCCTAACGCTCTGAATTCCTAATCATTCAACTTCATAATGTCCGTTGCAATAAACATCGATCATACTACTATTTGTTTTCCTATATTTTCTCAACATAACCATCTTTTACAACATTTTACTTGAAAAACTTTTCTCTAAAGTTAATAGTGACTGAGATCCTAAGGGTCCGTCATTACGTAGGCAGTAGGGAATAGGGACTTAGTGGCAAAACCGACTCGGATCGCGGATAGGTTAGAAGACGAAAGCGGGAGCTTCGCTCCCGCTTTCGTCTTCGAGGTTATTTTTTTTTATAAAAGAGCAGATCATCTTTAACTTTAAAAAAAATAGGAGTTTACAAAAAGTTACATCAGTGACATTAGCACTTAAAATTTTAAGAGATATGAGTTTTATGAGCTACGTTAATAGTAAAATAAATTGTAGGAACGAAATTTTTAGGAAAACATTTTTTAGGAGCAGTGATCATTAGGAGTACAAATCGTTAGGAAAATCAATTTCGGGTGATAAACTTTAGCGAAGCCAATATGGACCCCATACCTACATATTTGATTTGATTTGATTATTTTATTGATAAATATAAATTTACACGTCATTTTACAGTACATAAGTAGTTATTAGAAATTTATACATTTGTTATTAATTATTTATAACTAACATTACAGTAGCTTTTAACTAACAATTGGTTTACCAAGTATTGACAATCATTGAGACACATATTGTAGCTCGATAACAGAAGTTAATCTTTGTAGTAAGTGACAAAGTCATACACTACCAGTAGGTATTAAAAATTTGCATATTTTATCCTTAAACATTCTAAACGTCCGACTTCCCATCATAGTTAAGCCTAGAGTAGCGAGACATATTTGTAAAAAAGTCCTCAACCGAATAACACGCCATGTCAATCAGTAGGTGTTTTAGTTGCTTGCGAAATACACTATCACTGGCGACACCCCTAATAGCACTAGGAAGGATGTTGTATAATTTTGGACCTATCACTCTTAGACACTTTTTAGATTTGGCTAACCTAACAGCAGGTACGTATAGATCGAGGCGCCGCCTTGTGTTGAAGTTAAAGTGGTCCGCATTTGTGGGCATTTTACTTAGGTTAGTTCGAACGTACTTACAGATCTCCATGATGTATACGCTAGGGAGAGTAAGTATTTTCAATTTTTTAAATAACTCTTGAGCAGGGTAGTCCCATTTCACTCCAGCTAGTATTCTTACAGCACGCTTTTGCATCTTAAATGCCCTCTCACGGTCGGCTGCTGTTCCCCACAAGTCGATCCCAAGACTCATAATACTATGAAAATAGCCGTAATAGGCTTTTAGTATATTGACTGCAGAGAGACTAGGTTGTAGCCTTGCTAGAGCGTGGCACGCTGCAGACAGTCGCCCACACGAGTAATCAATGTGGTCCGCCCATGTTAGGCCAGCGTCAATTTTATAACCCAGGTACTTAACGACGTTAACCTGGGGCACTTTAACGCCATTACAGATTACGTTGAGCTCGTGCTCGTGTGTTTTCCGCAATTGGAAGTGCATTAGAAATGTTTTTTCAACATTAAGTTTCATTCCGTTTATTGAAAACCAGTGAGCAAGGTCTGTCATCACACGGGACAATTTACATTGGAGCTGGGAATAGGTCCTGTCCGCGACGATAACACAGGTATCGTCTGCAAACATAACAAAGTCAGCGTCGGTTGATGCAGTCGTGATATCGTTCACAAGGATCAAAAACAGGTTGTTTCCCATTACCGATCCCTGCGGAACGCCATTTTTACCTATCGGTTGTAATTTAGAGCTTAAACCGTTGATATGAGTACTTTGATAGCGATCACTAAGAAAGGACGATATCAAACTTTGAAAATTTCCTCTTATACCATATCGCGCCAGCTTGTCCAAAAGTAGCTGGTGATTGACCAGCTCAAAGGCGCGCGACAAGTCGCAGAATATAGCTGCGACCTGCCGCCCGCCCTCCAGCCGGTCCATCACCTTTTCTACTAGATCGCGGGCCGCATCAACCGTACTACGTCTTGGCTGGTACGCGTACTGTTTCTCATTAAGCAGGCCGTTACTTGTTATAAACGACATAAGTCTTTTGCTTATTAAACTTTCAAAAACTTTAGATAGAATTGGTATCAACGAGATAGGGCGATAGTTTTTTAACTCCTGCTGATCCCCCTTGCCTTTGTAGATTGGTTGGATTTTTACGTTCTTCAGTGCGTCAGGGTAAATACCGCTTGACACACAGTTATTGAATAAACAACATAGTAGTGAAATGAGTATCGGTGGCGTGAAATCAAATACTTTTGTAGACATGTCATTTATATCTTTGGACTGTTTACGCTTAATGCTACCGAATATATTTATTACTTCGCCTAACGAGAATGGCGTAAAGATAAAAGTAGTAACAGGCTCCGACATAAACGCATCAATATAAGACAATGCCTGGTCCACAACCGGTTTCGCATCGTCATTGTTTATTGCGTTCACATAAAAGTCATTTAATGCAGCAGCCGTCGCAGCGGAGCGCTCCCGCCCGCACTCGCCCGGTGCACTCTGCACGAGCACGTCGAGCGCGCAGCTCTTGCCGGCGCGCGGCCGGCATGTCTCCGACGCGATCACCCGCCACACACAGCGGCTCATATTTTCACGGCTATTTGAGATTTGATTGTTAATATAGTCCCGTCGCGTGCATCTAATTTCATAGTTGTACTGCTTTTCGAGATCAAGTAACCTACTAGTCAAATGGGTGTCGTCAGAGCTAACTTGTAACGAGTTTTTTAAGGTGTGAATTTGACTGCGTATCTCGCGAATACTCTCGCTAATCCAGGCGTTTTTATTGTTGTACACAGGGTAGGTTTTTATGGGAAAATGAGCTTCGTATAAGTACATACCGTGAAGCTTACCGAGTTGAGATCAACTGCGATTGCTGACAACAAATTGATCAATGAGCCGAGTGCAAGGTGTCGCTCTAAATCACTTTACACACAAAACATCTAACACGATAAGTGCCGCTTTAGTTGACTCCGAGGCCATTGGCTCGAGTAGGTGGCTTAGTTAGTGAGTAGCGGTGGTATTCTTTAACGTAAAAATCGGTGTAACGATGTCTTGTCCCTTTCTCTCTATCACGTTAAATGATTAGAGTGGAAAGGTAGAGGTACCTACTGAAAAATATAACCAAGGATTTTGAGATCTAACCAGTGATTTCGACTCTTGTGGTGTCATAAAACGCATGGCAAAGCCGCGATAAAATGATGTTATTTGCCAGGCAGCTAAGGCACATTTGTAGTAGATTAATGGGTCTGTTTCGGTTATTTTTTGGATAAGTGTCAATGAATGGATTGTAGCTGGGAAGAAGCTAAATGGAAAAAATTACAAATCTCATAGGTTAAGGGTTAACGCAACGGAGAACCGTCGCACGCTACGATCTTGTCTACTGCGTAATAGTGCTTCCACATAATGGTAGTATACGAGTACAAGCGATCATTTCAAGATCACTCTCAGCACTATGGAGATTAGGCATGATCGCCTAATGTTAGCTATCATTGTCTCTATTCCTGGTTGGGCCACCAAAAGTTTTAAAAACCTTATGCATATTTTGCAAATAAATAAATGGGGAAATGAAACTTCGGCCTTGTGATAGGTTACCGTATTCTGAAGCACTATGTGTCTCGCAAGATACCTAATTGATGCAAACTAGCTAGGATACTCATATAAAATAATACTTATATTCACGACTTAAGTTATGCCGCCGCTTCATGGAAGAAAATGACGATTTTTAGAATTGGCATTCAAAAATAACGGCTGGAATACCTCTTCTCAATATCCCAACGTAGCCAAGAATTGTATTCACTTGGCTATCATAATAATGTCTTTGTGCATTTGTGCATGGACTCATAAATTACTTATATTACTTGTTATTCAATGTAAGGAATTTATAGTCAAAGATGAAGTGTTTGACTGATCATGGATCTATCGTAGTGTTATGCCACGCTAGTACTGCTAGTAGTAAATTGGTAGGAGTAGGGAGTAACGTCACACGGGGTTGATATTGGAATCGATAAAATTATATTGTAATGTTTAAGTTTGGATACAGCAACATTCGTTGTTGTATTTGTAAACGTCAAGCGGTAAGCTTGGGTGTGGTAAAAGTGAAACTAGTAACGGTTAGGTTGGCTAACGTACCTGACAGACGTCAAGTAGACAATATAAAAATAACAGGAAAAAAGGCAAGCGAGGACGACATTGTAAAGCGAATTGTGAGAGTAAAAAAGGTGCACTAGTTCCCATAATAATTCTAATCTAATTTGAATCCAGTGTGTATCTTTATGATCTGAGAAGATTTTGTGTTCCTTGTAATTTATAATCGAAGGAAATACACAACTGTACTTTAAGGAATGAGTCATATTTTACGATTTTCGCCATGCCTGGACCACATAACCCTGAGTCCCCAGAAAGAGATTCGACGGCATATGAATAACGCATCCAACTCAGGTTCAGGAATTCATGATCATCGTACAAAAAAATGCTTACCAGGAATTGAACATGGAACTTTTAAATCATGCTTAACGTCTCTCTATATATGTGACTCAACGTTTATTACGCCGATGGGTAATAGAAGTGACAGCAATAGTCATATCGTACCGCTCTAATTACGAACTTTTAATCACTGCAAATCGAATTCCGCGTCGCGCCCGGTATAAGTCCAAACCTTTTTCAATATACAATTTGTGTATTTATTTGAATGGGTTGTGCAAGTGTTTTTTTATTTAGTAGCATTCCAAACAACATCCGAACCCAACATGCAATCCCACAATGAGGATATTAACATTGGAAATTACTCTGAAACTCAGTATTGTTTAGAAGGTAAAACGTTTTATCATGTTTTTTTAACAAACCTACCAGTATAAGCTTTTGTGTACAAAGTAAAAGGGAATATTTACAAAGGCCGGTGTTTTTTTTTTCGATTTCCCAAAAGGTTTTGTTTTAATATTAATCGAATTATTACTGTAAAAGATCAAAGCTATGTTTCTGTGGATAGAACCATGTTTTTTTTCGACAGTTTTGGAAAAGATCAGAGAAATTACATCCTACTATTTGAAATATGAATGTTTGTGAAGATATTAAGATGTTTGGAAGTTTAAATGACTGGACGAGTATTAGACAGTTTTCTGGATTGGCATAATAATATAGAATAATTTAACCCCGAATAACTTTATACGAGTTTTATCCTAGGAATTTTATTAATCATAATTAATTAATAAATATAAGCTTTTTATATTTGACTGCATATTTTAATAATAGCTTTACACGGGTAGCATAAAACAAAGTCGCTCTCCGCCGTCGGTCCCTCAGTATATAGATTTTCAAAGTACGCAACGGAATTTAATGCGGTTTTCATTAATAGATAGAGTGATTCAAGAGAAAGGTGTTATACTCGTATTCTGAGAGCCCACGACACTAAACCTAGTACGATAAGACTACCGGATGAGATATATACATATATATATATATATACTAGCGGACGCCTGCTACTTCGTACGCGTAGAATTAGTTTCCCTGTACTTTCCCTTTTTTTCCCGTTGGGGGTCGATTTTCGGAAAATCCTTTCTTAGTGCTCACTTACATCATGAAAGGAACACCTGTACCAAATTTCAAGTTTCTAGGTACAGTAGTTTCGGCTGTGCGTTGATATGTCAGTCAGTCAGTCAGTCAATTTCTCCTTTTATATATTTAGATATATAGTCTCATCATTAATGGGGGAACACGAAATGGTGATGCTACAATTCAAAAAACCAGACAAAGCTTTTTTTTTTTGTTTTTAGTTTTTACTACGATGTCTAGTATAATACGACTCCCAAGTTTCGTTTATTCTTCGGAACACGGGAGGGGTAAGAATATACACAATGCAGTGCTGCAAGCCCCCCTGATTGGCCTAATCAGTGACAGCAGCATGATAAGCGACGCCTCGTACTTGAGTATCTTTTATGATCGATCTCCTTCAAAAACTAAAGCTCATCTGAAAGATCATTAATTTCTGCGTAAGAAAAACCACTGATGCATTTAGACATCTAAGTTAAATCAAAAAAAAAACGAAATAAAAATTGTGACCGGTTTTTCGCATTGCAGCATTGCCATTTCGTGTTCCCCCAATTATGACGAAACTAAATATATATGTATATATATTATCCGGTAGTCTTATCGTACTAGGATTAGTGAACGAAGCGAAGGTAACTATCGTCTATAAAATGTTCAATTCCTATGTAATATACTTCCAAGCAAAAACCAATCAACTAACCATTGGCCCTCGAGGTACTTACGAATCTAACGACATCTCAGCAAGCCTAGCTAAGATGCCAACGTTTGTGTTTTCTGCTGACTCAAAAATATCTAGTTGACAAGTAGATGCGATCTGTCATTAGCTTACGTCAATTGACATTACGTCCATCACTTTGTCAAAGTCAAAATCAAATATATTTATTTGCTTAAAATGTGGTGCAGATGATTGTGAATGCAGTCACAAACATTTTACCAGATTTATGGCATCCAAAAAAAAACAGGAATAAAAGTTGTTTCACTAAACCTAAACACACTAAGAAACAGTCATGTTAGTGATTCCCTATTAAAACAGGGTCAATATAATACGTCTATTCCCGAAAATCGCTAAGTTATGTTTAGATTTATAAATCTTAAACATTCTTATTTCTATTATATTCTTAAGAAATCGGGCCATACGTTCAGGTTCTACGAGGGTACAGGAAGTTCTTTGAACGAATACAGACAGGTCGAAATCTTCTTCTGCTTTGTAAATACAGAAGACGGCTGAACTCATTTTCGCATTTTTAATATTACTGAAGAAATATTCAACTCCGAAATTCACAGACAGGCGATATTAAATCACTCAAAATGTTCCCATTAAAATATAGCACCCAGGTTATTAAGTTTGAGATAAAAGTCACCCAGAAAGGGAAATTAATAATTCCGATTATGGAATAGCGTCTGTCAGGAGCAGGAGGAACTGGGATAACTTACGCCAAATGGGAAAACCGTGAATTTTAATTCTATTTTACCTGCTCGGAGTTGAATTAATACTGTTTTATATTTTTACACGAATACGCCAAAAAAAAGTGTAATGTTTCCAGGGTATGTATGCATGTATGTATGATTCCTTATTCCACCATAACTTCTAAACGCCTGAGCCGATTCCGATGTGTGTGGTATCGTTAGAATCCTTCATCCCGGGTCAAATAGGATACTTAAACTGTTAAAATTTAAATAAGAACATTGGCAAAATGACAATTATTTGTGTCAAAAAAGAAGTCTTCTAAGTATTACAATATAGGTATCATTTGAAAGGTCTCTATATGACCATTTCAAATAGAAACAAATATAGTATCATTAATAAACGGGTTTACCTGTAAAACATCATAAATAGTAGAAAATACATCGATTACTTCAAGCACATATTCAAGCACATAAAAAATGAGGTTAGGTTGTTTAATAATACTTTTTTATTAAAACTAGGCTCTACAAGGCACTAAAAATGCTCAATATTAAATTAAATAATTAAAAAATTATTAAACAAGACTATCGTTAAAAAAAATTAACTAAAAAGTAAAAAATAAGTTTTATTTTTCGAATAGGACGGAAAAAGTTTTTGTCAGAATATTTTTTTTGTTCCTTGATAGTTTTTTTTTTAACGGCGGTCGTGTTTTTTTATTTAATTTTTTTATGTGGGTCATTTTGTTTTTTTTAAATGGGTCCACAAATTAACGTTATAACGCGAGCATAGGGCGGTAAATATCATTCAATTCGTTGAAAACTGCAATCGTAAAAAAAATATGGAAACCTGCACATGATTGACGGGAGCTCTAGTCAAGCTTTTCGCAAGCTTATGCCAGTGGCACATGTATATGATTTGTTGTTTGTTGTTTGTTGTTTTCGTTTGTTGCATACGCGTCGGGAGCACGGCCGAGTAATTTTGAGAGGCGGACTTTTTGCCACTTTGTACTTTGCTTTTTTTTGCTTTTTAACTTGTTTTGCTTTAGTTTTTTAGGGTTCTGTAGACTAACTTTTAGTTTTGCCGTGTTAAATCATAGTTTCACCATGTCCGTCCGTCCGTCCGTCCGCAGCTTAGCCCAGAAACTCTTAGTTCTTGAAAATTTTCATTTTCTTCTTCTACCTACCCTACACGTATTTTTTTCTCGTCTTCCCCATAGCGTAGGATGTCATTAGATAGGTATTTCAACGATACTGCGGTTCTGCGATTTATTGTGTTTTATTAGGGGTCCGTTTCAAAAACATGAATAACGAATTTTTAAATAAAAATCATCACGATTCTGTGGACTTGATTGGTTCCTGAGATACAGGTGACTAAAGTGTTTATATATACCTTCTAAAATGAGCTAAGACATCGCCAAAACTTCATACCTGTTGTGTTTTGAGATAGTTATTTGTTTAGGCTTCGGAACCCTACACTGAGCATGGTCAGACATGCTCTTGCCTGGTTTTTTTATACTGTTGTTAAATAACTGTTTCTTTTTGTTTTTTTACCTTGTCCAGCCCAATTACAGCGCCAGTTATGAGTTATGCTAAATTCGTACCACTCCTTTCCTGGACTCTCCTGGAGAGTTAGAAGTGCTTTTGAAAGTACTCGGTAGACCGAGCATCGCTCGCGCGTTCTCAATAAAGACAACTTAGACTGATTTCTTGACCCGAAAAGCCGCTATCATTAAAAAGATACATAAACATTGCTTGTATAAAAATATTTCTTTTGTTTTAGGTGTATACCTGCTGCATGACATAATACATACGGGAAGCTACCCACGTGTGAGCGGAACACCGGAATAAATGACCACAAGTTTCAGATAAGGTAAAACTTTTACATACTGTAAATACTGTTTGAAACATACCATTACAAATTTCATTGACTAATTTCTGTTACTATATTGAAACCTAAAGATAAGATAAAAAAGATAAAAGATGTTTATTCAGTAATTAGGCCGCACGGGCACTTTTACACGTCAAAATCTACCAGCGCTTCGCAAGAGACCACTGCTGAGAAGAAACGCCGCAAGAAACTCAACAGTCAGTCGTTTTTTAAAATAGGTACTACTTATGATATTATACAATTATAAAGCTTAACCTAGCATGATATAAAACAATGAATTTAACATAAAATAAAAATAAAAATAAAAAACATTCAAGCGTAGCTTGTGCAAGAAAAGGTGTCAAAACTAAGAATTTTCATAGGGAGTAGTAATAAAAAAAATATTTATATAAAATATGTATATATATTTAAAAAAATATATATACTTTCCTATGACAGTGCAAGACAACCACCCAACCTATATTGTAGATTAAAGTTATTTTGGGTAAATATAATTCACTTGCGTACATAATTCGTCGAATTCAGAGTATCTAATCTATCCCCGTTAAGAATATTGGAAACGGATATGAATCTCAAATAATAAGTCTCAGAAAGGATCTAAGGTAAACTGCCCTATTGTTGGACACCTACCAATTATTGGTCCCATGATTTTTAACCTCGTAAGGCCTACGTCAAATTTCATCAGTCTGAAAAAGGAACTACTTCAACTAAAGTCAAAAGTCACTTTGACAAATGTCCTAAATTTAGGACGTTGGGCCTTAGGATAGGAGGTTAACATAACGTAATCGACGACGATAATGTAACAATCACTACGTAGTTACTGGTATTTTGGAGGCCAGTAATTAGGTGTTTACCCTACTTACTCCTAGATTATGTTTTTTCGGGCTGGTATTTTTATAGAAATCTAATGCTTATGTGTACCTTAACAATAGGTTTTGTTAGTAAGCAAATCATATCTTGGCAGTAGAATCTATAAAATAAAATTAATTTAGTGAGAATGGCGCAATAAAACACTTGTCTAAATGTGTTTCCGAAGGCTAGAGCTATGAATTGCATTTAGAACGATACTAGGTTAAATTCATTGTTAGTGATATTGAACTGGTACGTGCTTCTTTTACAAAGACCCATCCCATTTCTTACGCTTTTTCTAACTCGACGCGCACTGACAATAGAAACAAAGATATTGTTTATACGATTAATAATTCAGTAGTATCTAGTGAAACAATCATACTCTCATCACTATTTAATTTTATCTGTCATATCGGGAACTGTTAAATTTTCCGGGATATAAAGTAGCCTAACTACATGCTATTCCAAACTATAATCTATAGCGGCCTGCACACGTTAAGTTCGGACCGCGGGAAACGCCACGCGCCGTTACTATCTTCGTTCGTATGTGTAAATGCAACTGTAATAGAAAATAAAAGCAAAAAAGGACGGTTCGGAACGAAGATTGGAACGGCACGGAGTTTCCCGCGGTTCGAACTTTACGTGTTATGGCCGCTTATGTCTATGCCAAATTTCATTCAGGTCCGTTCTGACGTGATTAAGTAACAAACATCCAGACTTTCGCCGTTATAATATTAGTAAAATAAGATTAGATACGATTATGGATACACTAGCTTATGCCCGCGACTTCGCCCGCGTAGATTTAGTTATTCGGGCTTCCCATGTTGCGAGGGAGTTTGATTATCGTTATTCCCTTGGGAAGTTTTATTTTTTCCGGGATGAAAAGTAGCCTTTGTGTTTATCCAGGGCAGAAGCTATCTCCATTATATCCAAATCCATCCAGCAGTTGCAGCGAGAAGGAGTAACAAACCAACACACACACAAACTTTCGCATTTATAATATTAGTGACATTTTGTAACCACGTAATTAGGATAATTAAAATATTCACAAAAGTGAACTTATTGGTATCTTGTTTTAGCTATACATCTGAATCAGATGTGACCGCCAAAGAGGGTACTTAGCGGGAGGCTGTGACGAATAGGGAAGGGTCCGATAATGACCCTGCATTAACAGACTACTGTGCCTTGATGTCCGGCACTTTGGAGCCACAAAGCTTCTTTTTCTGCGAGCATCTTTGTCTTGTTTACAGAATCCAGACAATTTATTGTATTTACACTCCCGTTACGTTTATCTTGACGATCGTAATCGTAAAACAATACGTTACCTAAACAAGTTATCACTATATTTCACTTTTAGTGGTACGCGTATTTGTATTTAAACTTAAGGAAAACCAGCTTGCTTGACAGAAAGATAATTCGACTACTGTGTTGGGAACTTGGGAGGTCAACAGTACGTTAGCTTCCAAACGTAATACATAGAAACTGTAGGTACTCAGTTTGTAAGACTCCGTATCATACTCTCCCGGTAATCATTGTTTTACAGACAATTTTTTCATCGAATCACTTCTAAACTAATTTCTGCTGACTGTGTGTTGTTTTTAACTATTGTTATTAAATATTTATTACTTACGTAACGCGTTTTGGGTTGGGTTAGACTTGTGTCTATCATAAAACGGTAACTCCTGTGGGCCTAGTACACTTCATAGAATTTTCATATCATCGAAAGGCTTTTCTAGGCGCAGGGGCCCTAACATGGCTGCGTTTATTGCGTGTCAAATGTGGATAAAGAATCCGTCACTGTCGTACTTATTTACGTGTCAAAAGGTGACGGATGCCTTATCCATACTTTGTGATGCAATAAACGCAGCCATGTTAGGGCCCCTGCGCCTAGAAAAGCCTGTCGATGACATGAAAATTCTATGAACTGACACGTTCTGTGAAATTACTTTCGACAAAACCATGTATACTTCCCAATCATGTAGAAACTTGTCATCTCCGTATTTGATTTTATATTTTTTAATGACATATTTGGCACCGAAACCGCAATATTTTAATAATTACTGACTGTAATTCATTAACTCAGGAATATAATTATATTTACAATTTCAAGTTTAAGGCTGTGATAGTAGTAATATTACCATTCGATATTTTTCATTGCGTAATTGTGTCATGATTTAATTTCATTATTAAATTTCATCCAAATCCGCCGTTGCAGTGTGAATGAGTAAAAAACTAACACACACACACACACACACACACACACACACACACACACACACACACACACACACACACACACACACACAAACACACACACAAACGAACAAAAGCAACCTAAAGCGAAATGTTGAATTATGCAACACTGAATAGATCGCTGCATAAAACACGTGCACAAAAGGTGCGGTTGAAATTAACCTCGCCAGCTTTATGCAGTTCAGTTTCAACTAAGCCAAGTCAATAGGAGTATGTGCTTTAAGTAACTTTCACCGGCGGGTGCAGCTTTGTTGGATTTTCAAATATGACGTCTTTCTGGGGCGGCGGCTTGTGATTGTTGTTTTACTTACTTACTACCTTTTGTCCCCGGCTTCTAAAGCATAGAATTGAAAGATAAAATATAAGTACCTACCATGTGTTCCTCTCTAAAGCATAGAATTGAAAGATAAAATATAAGTACCTACCATGTGTTCCTCTTTATGTAGAAAAACGGTGTAGCTTTCTAAATTTTTAATGGGTTTTATTTAGTTCCAGATTGTACAGAACCTTATTTGAGGTACAAGCAAACATTCATCTTGTCGAACCGGAAAGACATAACAAGAGAAGTGAGTTTAATGAAAACTTGTTAAAATCACAGAGAACTGCAAAAGTATTTGCGCTAAAAGTTACAAAACATTTTGTTTCGCCCACACTTTTATTTGATTTATTTAATTGTAATTAAATCGGCGTTATACCGACTATTCATTGAAGTCATTATCAGGTCGGGTTGCAATATTTATTCCGTAAAATGTTAGAACTCGACGAAGATATTATAAGTCAAAGTAAAGCTTTTTTAAGATGTCAGTGCTTGATCCTCTTAGTACACCCAGCATATTAAAACATATTCATATTTAAGCTATTGTGAGATTGCACGTGACGACGCGACGTATTCTTTTGCAAGCTGGCAAATATGAGTATGCTATGCGAGTCACTACAGTTTCCTCGCAGAATATGCGGCTATTGGGAGCTTCGCGTACCTCGACAACTACTTTTAGCAAACTAAAAAAAAATTGAAGATAATATTGAGGCCTATGAAGGCTTGCTCTTTGGAAGTCTCGTACCCGTGTAACAGAGGACAGTTTATGCATTTTAGAGTAGGTCTAAAAGGCAGTTGTGACGCTGGGTCTAAACTTACTTATGTTATTTAAAGTAGTGTTTTTGTTTCGGGCAACGTTGGTAATTAAAAATAAATATTGGCTGTGTTAAAATTTCAACGTGCCTCAAATAGTTTTTTTTCAAAAATTCTTTTGCAATCACCTGGCTCTGTTATAAGTCTGACTAAATGAACTGGCGCTTTGTTTTTTCTTCTTAGTTATTCAATTTAACTGCCTCAAGGACCAAAACAAACTAGTTACTAAATGATATAATAATTCGATTTAGCCCCAAAACCCTTCAGCCATGTCGGATTCTGTCTATTTAAGTATCATTGACAAAGTACAGCGCCTATATTTTAGGCGGTAAAATGCGAAACGTATTTAACCTGTTACGGTTTTTAAGTTTTTAATTATTCATACCACCAAAACGGCGCGTTTAATAAACGCACTTTTTTGCCAGGAATATTGTTATTTATGGGCTTTTCATTACTACAATTAAAATCAACTTCATTATTTACAAACAAATTGTATTTTTGCTGTTATTATAAGAAACAAGTGATACAATTCGAATAATAATAATCGGTCGTTATCTTTCTGATACTATTTATTGCAATTTTTGTACTGAGTATGTAAAGTATTTTGACGAACAGATTACTGCAGATGTAGTTCAACATTAGTTTAAGCAAATTTAGAATCATCGTCTTATACTCATTACAATATTATAGTCCTTTACATTTATTGTGATATCTCTTAGTATTGTTTATTGTGTAGCTTGCTTTTAAACTGTGAATGCTGTACCAACCTATAATTTAGATGTACATATGTATAATTGTATGCATTATTTAAAATGTAATGTAATGCCATTAAAATGATATTGAGAAACCACAAGCCTATTGGGAATGGTGGGGCATAGTGTTAAGTAAGTGGAAACTATCTCCACAGAGTTCCCGAATCGGGTTAAGTTTTGAGATAGATAAGTTAGATAACAAGTATGAACTAAGTCAACAGGCTTATCGTTGAGCGTGGCTGCTAACATCCCCTCTTTGCCTCAGGGTAGGTATGATTTTAGGTTGCTCGAAGGCTTACAAGGATACCATATATTGGAGAGTTATGGGACATGTCTCAACTTTCCAAGATAATAATAAATAATATTTGGGGACAATGTCACACCAATTGACCTAGTCCTAAACTAACTTCTAGGCTTGTACCTACGATGACAGCGGTAAAAATAGTTATACTAGAGAAATACATACTTAAATACATAGAAAACATTCATGACTTTCCATGTTATTGGGGCATTTTTTTTATTTTGTTGCCTGTTATAAAAAATACAGATTAAAGATGTAGAAGCCAGTTAGCCCGTACACTTGCTCGTGGGTGTTGAAGTTTGTTGAAAGAAGGAAGATGTTGAGTTAAAAAATTCCAAATTAATAGGGAATATAAAAGGTCATAACGTAAGCTAAAACATATACTGTTGGAACTGTACAAAAATATATTTTACAGGTTTGCAGATTCTTAAAATAATTATCCAGCATTGTCGTGTTGGTTCCCGACCAGAGAGCTTATTGCCTAACGCCATCGGAATCGCAATCGCAGTCGTTTTCATTTTGACAGTTCGAAGGCAAATCTGCATACAAAATAAAAACAATTGTTCCACTTTGGAGCCGATTGCGAGTGATACCGCAATTTTTTGGTCTACCCCGTTTGGCCAAAATATTTTGCCCAAATGTATCATTGTAATATATTTTTTCCCAAAAAGTTGTTTTCCTTCATAGTTGATTTATTTTTATGTAGTCACAACTTTAAACTAACCTAATAGACGTAGCAAGCGGTTTCGATATCCCGGACATAAAACAAAAGTAATACAGAATGCTTTTTGGGCAATACATACATTTGATAAAAACATTTTGTGCAAACGGCAGGCCCCCCTATGTTTTAGTTGAAACCTTAGCAAAATTTAGAAGTGTGAGGGGAGGTTCCGCGAAGATAATTTATCGAGTCAAGTGATTTGTCAATGACGACGGGGAACCAACTTAAGCCCCATTAATGGATAGTATTTCAGAATCATCAATTATGTTAATGGTTTGTTTTAATGATTTCTTGGGTTCCGTACTCAAATGTGACCCTACTACTAACCCGCATTGTCTGTCTGTCTATCCTTACTATGAAAAGCTGTATCTGTCGTAAAGAAAAACAGCAAATTAATAAAACTGGCCACGTGTGACGTTTGTCACGAGCGTTACGGAACCCTCGGTTTTATAAACTAGGGTAATGCGATGCTAAAGGGATAACAAAATGCGCTGTTATCGGCGAATCGTCTTATTACCTGCTTTAGTACCTATCCTAGGTTATTACCTAATTTTGTGATATTTTCTACTGATATTTATATATGTAGTTAGTAACTACATATATATATATATATATATATATATATATATATATATATATATATATATATATATATATATATTTTATGGCATAGGGAAGGCTGACGAGCACACAGGCCACCTGATGGTAAGTGGAAACTGTGACCCATAGACATTCGCATTCACAAGACTGCAAGCCTAAGACTCAAAGACTGCAAATGCGCTGCCAACCCTGAGGACTAAGATGGAATGCCTCTATGCTAGTCATTACACCGGCTGTCTTATCCCCAAACCGGAACACAACAATGCGAACACTGCTGTTTGGCGGTAGGTTAATGGATAAGATGGTGGTAGCGATCCGGACGGACCCCGCAGAAGGTCCTACCACCCGCAAAATAAATATCAGTATACAATATATAATATATATAAATATCAGTAGACAATATCACAAAATTGGCCTAGTCCCAAACTAAGCTCTAGGCTTGTACTAGGTCCTAGACCACGATAACCCCACTTAAATAGAGAAATACATATCCTCCGAGACTCAGGAACAAATATTTGCATAGCGCTCATCACACAAATATCGGCCGATACCGCGATTTGAACCCTGGACCGCTAGCTTAGTAGGCAGGGTCACTATCACCTAGGCTAACTTATCGTCGTGTCGGGTCGTCGTAAGTGTGTTTTGCTTAAGTTTTCTTTCTGTAGGTTATAAACTGTATTAAAAAAAAAAGTGAAGAAATCATAATAAGATCATAAACCGAAATATATTCTTCCCATTAGGGATAGATTCTTATTATTTATAGTAATAAGTATAGACCACCTGTTGATTCATTATGTAACATTTTCTTTTTGTATTCCCTTCCCTTGGCGTAATTGTATTTGGTGCTCAATAAAGTATTATATTGTATATGATTTTGCTATTCCCGAGAGAGTAGTGATAAAGAAACTTTATACATAAGGAAGATATCATGAATAACAGCCTAATAAAATTACACTGAAGAAATAAAACGTATCTCAACTTTTCTTTGACAAATGCTTCGTGATGACTAAATTAAATTAAAGCGGAACATGTTAACATTTTACGTGATACTTTGGTTTCGTTTATTTTTGCGTAAAAGTATTTCTATGCTTTTTACAAATTGTTACATACTAGCGACCCGCCTCCGCTTCGCTTCGCTTTATGTGAATTTTTTGTAACATAATCCAGATTGTGTGTAGGTGCCCATTACTTTATCGAAACACCCTTCAAAGAACGTAGGATTTTCATTTCATCGAGAGACCGTTCTCGCCGCATGTGTTTTTTTTTTTGGCTGTCACAAGTCTAATTAACGTTTGAGATATCCTAAAAACATGGTTCCAGCAAAAATGGCGTTCCATGAAATTAAATTCGACGAAATGATACAATCGAATAAGTGAGGTTATAAAATGACACGTTACCCTAGAATATATTTAACTTAAAACTTTTCTCTTGAATCACTATATCTAGTGAAAACCGCATTAACATCCGCTGCGTGGTTTTCAAGATCTAGGTAAGCGTAGAGAGGAACAGACGGCGGGGAAAGACTGTTTTGAAGTACTAGTTTTAAACTAAAGTTGCTAAAATCCGTCTCACTGTCTTAACTTTCATAAATCCTGTGTTTATATAACGTTAGTTGTAATACGTAAATAGGATGTATTTTTAATGGACGAAATGAAATGTATGTTAATTTATATAATTCATTAATTATTACACTTAACATAAGTGTTCTAAACTTAAGCTTAATGAATAATGTGTAACTGCATGCTGTGGATAATTAATTGAGCATTATGTGTATGTTTTAAATGTAGGCCTTAAGATGTTTGCTATAATGTATCACTTGTTGGTAACCCTCAACAAATGAAAAAAAAAATGATTTAATTAGTACCCCTTTAGCTCTAAAGATATCTTATCAACTCAAGAGTAACAAAAGTTATTATTTGCTCGAGAAGTACTAAACAAATTCCCAACTCAGAGGTTAATTCTGCGCCTTGTGAATTAATTATGTATTTAAAATAGCATTAAGTCTATTAAACAGTTGCAAATTGTTCAAATTATTATGTTAGGCTGCTTTGTAAAGTCTGTTCGTGCCTCTAGGCCATCTTTCAACCAACTGTCTAAATAATTTAATTTTGTAATTTTCGTCTTGGTCTGCTTTGTCTAAAACTAGAGAATGATTATGTACCCTTGAAATTACCGAACACCTAAAATTATTTTACTTTTTATAAGAGAGGGAGGCAAATGAGCATGCAGGGTACCTGGTGGGATGTAAACACTACCGCCCATAACACCAGCAACTCATGAAGAGTTGTCGGTGCGTTGCCGGCCGAAGCACTTTTCTTGAAAGCACCCACGTCATCATCATCATCATCATCATGTCAGCCGAAAGACGTCCACTGCTGGACATAGGCCTCCCCCAAGGCTTTCCACTCAGACCGGTCTTGTGCTTTTCGCATCCACCGCGGTCCCGCGATCCTGACGTCGTCACTCCATCTTGTTGGAGGCCTACCTACAGCTCGTCTTCCGGTCCGCGTACGCCACTCCAGAACCTTCTGACCCACGTTATAAATGGTTCGAAATATCGCCTAAGGGAGTTCGTTCCATATTTTCACTGTATGATAATAATGTATGGCAATAGTACATTATGATACAAGTGTGCTAAGTTGACCATTGTATACAAGGCGCTATTGTGTGCGCACGAGCGAAAGCGAGTGCGCCACAAGAAAGCCGCGTATTATTATGGTCACAGGCACACGTGTTACATACGACGTTTTTCAACACACTTGCGAAAAAAAAACAAGACTTCATTTAGTCAAATTTTAATGTTATTTGCCGCATAAAAACTGTTTGTTGCTAAGAAAAAAAAAGGTATAACCCGACTAAATTATATCGCTTCTTCTTCGTACTTACAACTTGGTACTAGGCTACAAATGTAAATTGTTTGGGTTAATAAACTAAAGGCACTTGTGCGTAATATACTGAAAAAGCACGCGTGTTTAATATCTAGGTTTATGAGCCAAAAATCGGTGGAATAAAAAGGGCGTTTTGAGCAAGTGTGTTGAAAATTATATTTATTTAATAAATACCAAGTGAGAATAGCTCAATGCTTTTACTAGAGTTCTAGACCGATATTAACACCGCTAGCCTCGTAAGCCCCTGCCAACTCTCTATCATCTAGACCAACTGTGTCGTGGACCTTGCGTAATTTTTAATTGGTGTATGTTGACGACATGTTAGCTTAGTTGGTAGTGACCCTACCTACGAAGCTAGCGGTCACTGGTTATAATCCCGGTAAGGGCGGATATTTGTATCATGAGCGCGAGTATTTTGTTCCTGAGTCCTGGATGTTGTTTATGCATTTTTATATATAATATAGGCTTGGTTATCGTTAAGTCAAAGTCAAAGTCAAAGTTCTTTATTCTTCAATTTAGGCATAATATAATGCACCTATGAATGTCAAAAAGCATTACCACCGGTTCGAAAAATAAAACCTTTGCCCCGAGAAGAACCGGCGTAAGAAACTCGGCAAGGTATATTTTTTTCAGGAAAAAGGTTTTCATCATTACATAATAATTATAAATAGTTTACAATATCACAGTATTTTTGCACAGTAGGTGCACCTTTTTTAAGCGTAGGTAAATTTATGCGTAGATTACTCATGTAGGACGGACGACTCACTGCCAAACATCCCTATCCATGATATAACCGTTTACTTTATAATATGCTCGGGAAATTAGTTTTTGTTTTACGGCAGATTTAAATTTAGAGTCAGTAAGTTCAGTAATACTTTTTGGAATTTTATTGTAGAATTTTATACAGTTTCCTAAGAATGATTTTGAAGTTTTGGCCAGTCTATAAAATGTGGTTTTGTGCTTTCCTGTGCTCCTGGTTGCTTTTGGCTTATCAATGTTCGTTGGGAAATTATGTAGATTCTTCCTAACAAAGATGATTATTTCAAATACATATAGCGACGGCAGTGTTAGAATATCTATTTCCTTGAAGAATTCCCTCAATGACACATGCGACCCCAAGTTATAAATAGCTCTAATAGCCCTTTTTTGCAAAATAAACACTGTACCGATATCCGCAGCCGATCCCCACAAAATAAGACCGTACGTAATTATACTGTTAAAGTAAGCGAAGTAGACCAACCGTGCCGTCGCTACATTGGTAAGCTGCCTTATTCTCCTGACCGCAAAAGCAGCGGAGCTCAACCTACTTGCTAACGCAGTTATGTGGGAACCCCACTGCAATTTAGAGTCTAATGTAATACCTAGAAAAACAGTTGTTTTTACAAAGTCTATGGTTTCACCATTAAGTTTAATATTCGAGACTAAGTTTATATTTGATGAATTT
The DNA here is from genome assembly GCA_923062465.1 of Acleris sparsana. Taxonomy (NCBI): domain Eukaryota; kingdom Metazoa; phylum Arthropoda; class Insecta; order Lepidoptera; family Tortricidae; genus Acleris; species Acleris sparsana. The sequence goes on from OV281300.1 coordinate 10,520,282, forward strand.
GCTGATGAGAATTTTATACATTTAGTTTTTTTTGGATTTAACATTAAGTTATTGGCAGCACACCAGTCAGATATCATGGAGAGGGTATTGTTTGGTTGAATGAGTTCAGTATCTTTCCTAATTACCTTGAATAGTAGAGAAGTGTCATCAGCGAACATTATAATGCCTGACCTTCTGCTTACCATATACGGCAGATCATTTACATAAACAAGGAACAGGAATGGGCCCAAAATAGAACCTTGAGGTACGCCCATATCTATCTCTATCTCTGACGAAACAGCTCCATTTATCGCTACCTTTTGATTTCTCTGTGTTAAATATGACTTAATGAGATCTAATGCATTTCCACTAATGCCATAAAAACTAAGTTTACAAATTAATGTGCCATGATCTACACAATCAAAAGCTTTAGGAAGGTCGCAGAAGACTCCAATGGCGTCCTGCGACTCTTCCCAAGCCTGTAAAATAAATTTGATCAAACTTGCGCCCGCGTCAGTTGTAGACCTACTTACGTTGTCTAGTACCCATAGTACAGTCAAAAACTTAAACTTGAAACCCACCTTAGGTCAATCTGACATTCTACAACAATAAGGTTGAGTTTCCTATAAGTTACAAATGACTTGGCATCTCTAATGACATTGATGACTTCAAGCACTTTTTTTAAAATGGGTCACAAATTAACGTTCGTGACGTACAAGCCTGGAGCCTAGTTTGGGACTAGTTCGATTTGTGTGAATTGTTTCCAGATATTTACTTATTTGTATAATCAAGGCTCTTATCGATTTACAGCTTTACCCACCTTACCTTCAACTGTTAAACATTCTTAAAGGATTATCCTGAGATTATAAATTCGTCTACGTAATTTTCGAGTCAGCCATTAAGAAAATTCTGGCGTGATTAGGAGGTTATTATCCGTGTGGGATAACGGGCGGTACTTACGGGTGATTTATGACCCGAGGCATATTAAACGTTTGGACATTTAGTGCCCATGACTCAATATTGAATTCATTTAGTGAAGGAGTTAGAGATTTGGGCTACGAATGATTTGTAATAAAAGAGTTTGACCTGCATGCCTGTTTTCTAAGGCGTTACTTAGATTAACGTTTTAAAATAATAACGGCGTGTCTCCAGAGTTTATTTTACCTACCTTACATATTAAAGGCTAATAGATATATTAAACAAACTGTTTAACGCCACTAACAGCATTTTACTTCTATCAAGTAAGTATAACGTTAACGTAACATTATCGAGAATATGACATATTTATGGCGATTAGAATCAGCACCCCGTGTACGGACACAATTTGGACAATATTTATTTATTTATTTATTTATTATGATCACCAACAGTGGATACAATATTTTATAGTAGATTGTTCAACAAGGGACTAAAACAAGCCATAATGACACGAGATGTTTAGCCACGCGAGCGAGCTTGCGAGCGAGCTTGCGAGCGAGGGTGGCTGTGGTTCGAGTGTTATTATGGTTGTTTAGTCTCGCGTTAAACACTCTACTTTTCACTTTGAATGCGAGAAAAAAACGACATTCTAAACAAAATTACAACATTTATTATAAAAAAGTTTAAAATAATAAAAGAGTTCGGCCTTAATATGATTAAATAGATTCATATTCGTAATAATTAATCGTGTTTCACGAAATTAAATCCTGTTTTTATATATTTGCACAGTTGTCATTTTGAGGTTATTTCGACACCCAAAAATATCGTCCATACACAATCACTGAAAATGGCGATAATCCTCCATGCACAAACACCGTGATTGGTTGTTTAGGGGTTTCCAAAGTAAATTAAATAAAAAATACTTTAATCCCTAGAGATTAATAAGGAGCTTTAGTCCCGACTCGCAGAGATTTAAGTAGCATTTTAAGAGCATGAGAAGTGAAAAAATCTAAACATTACATCAGAAAGGGTTTAAATATAATTGTTCCACCAATTACAGGTGAGCACAGCATGCTTTAACAGTATTTGCCAAACATTCGCACTGAAACAAAAAAGTGAATCAAGTATCAAAGGACACTTATATGTACAATAATAGTAACACCTAACCTATATATCTAACTAAGATCCTCGTAAAGATCGCGGGAGCGCGGAGGATGCGAAAAGCACAGGACCTGAGTGGAGAGCCTTGGGGGAGGCCTATGTCCAGCAGTGGACGTCTTTCGGCTGACATGATGATGATGATGAAGGTCTAAGATCGTCTACAGAAATTATTTTACGCTTGAAAGTTTACAAACTGCCATGATATACATCCAACGGGCCGAGGTTAGTGAGCTGTTTGTACATTATTATATGTCAAAAGCAATTAGGTTTTACCAAGTAGATTAGATCCCAGAAATATCGTATTAAAGGAATGTGTAACGTCACCAAAGACGCGAGAATGTTAAGGTGACTCCAGTCTAAACGGATTGAATTTATGGTGTGGTGTTACATTATACCTATAGTCGTATCTTTACGTCACACGTAATAAACTGAAGTAATAACGTATCCGAGAAACGTAGAATAATCACCCATTTATCGCTCCACGTGGCGCTGTCATTTATTAACAAAGTTATGTGTAATGCAACTCTTTGAGGTGTTTTATATATTTTTATTTAGAATCTCAAATTTGCGGCCGCAGTCCGACTCAATTAATAACGATAAAGTCAATTTTGAAAAATGTTTACTTAATAATTATATCGAACGTTGTCTCGAAACGTCTTTGCGAACGGCGGGAAAATAGCAACTTATTTCGATATATTTCGTTTTGTTTTAACACGAAATGACGTGGTAATGATAGGATAATGTTTACGTGCGCTGTTCTGCAGTGTTTTTTTAAGAATATCGTGGAACAAACGGAGCCTTAACAGTGCGCTAAAAATATAAATATTTAACCATCCGCAAAGTGTCACAACATAACCATGTTATTCATTAACGAATTGAATGGGCAACGAAATATAAAAAAAGCGAAATATTTTCATTGTTGCTGTTATGTTTAATGAACACTAGAGCAATCCCTGAGGCTCCTCCATTTAAATTTACATGTGTTAAGTAACTTGATAGTAGTTTTCGCATCTGTGGCAAATAAAGATGGCAGACGTTGAGACGACGTTGATACCGGCATCCGAGTTTTTTATTAAAACCCTTACCTAACATGGTGTCAGGTGTGGAAGCGGATCTCCTCGCTCATCTAAAACTGTCTCATGAAAAAGTAAGTCCATTGCAAGAAAATACAGCTAAAGATAGTAGTTTATGTTCACCAGCACAACTTTTAATGTCAAGATCGCTTAGAACAAAATTGACAATCTCAGATAAAACTTTAAAACCCAAAATCTGTGACTACAGGGACAAGGAAAACAAACAGCTTAATAATAAGACAAACTTTTATTACAATATGCACTCAAAAGACATGTCTACTCTTAAAAAAGGAGAAAGTGTATATTTCAAAAAACAACCTCATAGTGTATGGACTCCAGGAATTGTTTCAAATGTTGGTCCTGAGCCTAGATCCTATAGCGTGCAATCCCAAGGAGGCACATTCCGCCGCAATCGCCAGCACATCCTTAAACCAAAGTATTCCCCGTTGCCTTCCAAAACATCGTCCCTAGGTAGTCCCTGTTCTGGGTCGGTATCAAAACGACTGGATTCTCAAAACGACCAGAACCACATAAAGACTTGATCGCAAAACGACCACATCTGCAAAAAGCCTTTATCTCGTAATGACTTTCTAGTAAAACGACCACATAGCATAAAGTCTGAATATCAGAACGGCTTGCTATCAAAATTACTTGTTCGCAAAAAGACCACCTCACAGAAGGTATACATCTTAAAATGCCCTAATAGCAAAATAACTAGATCGCAAATGAACTTAATCTCAGAATGGCATGGTAGCAATTAGTCTTGTTAGTAAAATAGCATGAAATCATTCCATCGGCATCATACCATCGTAATACGTCGTCGTACATACGTACGTACGTCTCGTTTTTCCATTATAAAAGAGCCTGGAATCCTGGAATGAAAGTGACTGCTGTTTACCATCATTTCTGAAACTTAAAAAAAATGTGAATGTGTGTGTGTCATGTGTATGCGTGTGTGTGTGTGTGTGTGTGTGTGTGTGTGTGTGTGTGTGTGTGTGTGTGTGTGTGTGTGTGTGTGTGTAAATGTGTATAAATCCAATAATATTTTACGTTCAGGAAGTACTACAGTTTTATTTTAGTTAGTATGCATTTTTCCCTGTTATATGCAATTTAAGTTATAATAAAGTTTTTTTTTCTATCTGAAATAAATGTGTTTTATTGTCTTAGTTTAGAAAAACCAACAATTGAGAAAATAAAACTTGTTTAGAACGCCATTTTCATTCATAGTTTACTTAGTTATACATAGTTCCCACAGCCTAGAGCTAGAGGTAGTGACCCTGCTCACGAAGCACGATATTTATAATAAATGAATAAATAAATAAATAAAATAATTATTTAATAGTACTCTATGGATGGATATTGTTGCTATTCTGATAACTAGTCGTTTTGCTACCATAAATTGTAGACGTTTCACTACGAAGTTGTTTTAAGATCTAGTTATTTTGCTATTAGGGCATTTTAAGATGTATACCTTCTGCGAGGTGGTCTTTTTGCGAACAAGTAATTTTGATAGCAAGCCGTTCTGATATTCAGACTTTATGCTATGTCGTCGTTTTACTAGAAAGTCATTACGAGATAAAGGCTTTTTGCAGATGTGGTCGTTTTGCGATCAAGTCTTTATGTGGTTCTGGTCGTTTTGAGAATCCAGTCGTTTTGACACCGACCCCCTGTTCTATTTCATCGCCCGATCCCCCGATGAGTTCACCTGCACCTGTAAACAAAGAAAATATTAACACAGAAATAAACACGAATACTTACCCATCCAGTTCACCGACATCCAACATAAGTACTCCCGGAAAGTTCTCTTCCTTTGGCAGACGTATTGTTGCACCACGTAGATTTGACGATGAATTTAATTATTAAGGATACCTACCTTGTTATTATTGTACCTAGCACTTATTGTTGTGTGATAATAGATTTATTGCTTAGGATAAGACAGCTCCGTAGATAAGAAACATCAACGTCACTTGTCAAAGTTGCCATTAATATGAGTTTCGTTTTTGCATTGTATTAAGTCCATATAATGTTTTGTTTCATGTTTCTTAAGTCTGTACTCGTTGTATAAAGTGTAATATATGCTAATGTTAGCTTTAAATTCTGTTTATTTTCGAAGGGAGATGTTAAGTAACTTGATAGTAGTTTTCGCATCTGTGGCAAATAAAGATGGCAGACGTTGAGACGACGTTGGTACCGGCATCCGAGTTTTTTATTAAAACCCTTACCTAACAACATGTAAGCCTTAAAATATACTTACTGCCCTCCTAAATAAAAAGGACGCACGCGTAATTTGATTCAAAGTAAATTTAACCCTCTATCTTAAGAAATAAGGTCATTAATACATACGCGGTTGTATGGGACATACGCCCTTTTTTCAAACGAGGGCAGCTTAGTATTAATTATAAATATCAAAACCACATTTAAACTTCGAGATAAAAAAACAATATTTTTATACGGGTCCCACAATTACCGACAGGTGGCCTGTGTGCTCGTTTGTTTTCTCTATGCCATAATTCTGGGATTAAAAAAAACTGATTCCTAATTCCTAGTGAAAAAGGGTACAAGTCGACTTAACTCGTAATAAAAAAGGAGATATACATGAATGGATATAGTAGACTTAAACCCTTTTTACCAGGACTTGTTTTTTTTTACATGAGCTGCCGCTGTAAGTTTGGTTCCTTGATTTACCTTACTGATACGCCAATCTTTCTGTTGCGTCATCACGAGAAACAATTATCTTAGCGAAATAATTACAAAAACTTCCCTTTTTGTAAACAAGCAACTTATTACGACTTAATTTGTAAATGAAGTAGACCTAATTTCGGACGTGTCTAAGTTAACGCAATTCTCAAACCGGTCAACTCGGACAACTTTATAATGAGGAGTCCTGCCATGTAATAAAAGTTGGATGGAAAGTTAATTGGACTGACTGATGAATCACATTTTCATGTTCAGGAGTCAATATCACTTCTAAGAAATTTTTAACGATTACAATATTTGTTATTGTTTTTTTTATACAATTTTACAAGTTTTTGGGGGATTTTAATGGCAATGATTTCGTTATCTAAAAGGTTATTTTAGAAGTATTCACGTTTCAAACGTAAAATTGTATTCGTTTTTAATCAAACCTTTCTCAGTCTCACCATAAAGGACCTTCAATAACCTAGATAGGTTTTAAGACTAAATTAAGAAGTTTTAGCATTTCGCAACACTGACGCCTGGGATACAAGTTCTAAGGTAGCTCTGTCCACGCAAAAATAATCTGTCTTTGTCCTGATGCCACGGTCAGAAAAAACTTCGCCTGGCCGTATATTTGTGTTGCCAACAGCAAAAAAGATCAGTCCCTTACCGTCGTAATTTCGATATAAATCGATTATGGTACCTATATGTTTAATAGTTATAATAGTGAAACCTGAGCTAACTTATATAGCGGAGTCCTTTGTCAATGACCAGTGTACAATTTTACGAGTAGTTAAATAAACTCAATAACTTTATTAGTATTGAAGCTTTATTTCTCTTTTTGAAGAATTAGATCCAATTTTATATTTGCTAGCAAATATTTAAAAAATAACGTCTAATTTCATTTTTCTTTCGCTGAATTCATTACATAATATCTTGCAGAGAAAATACAATTTCCTCGCTATCAGTAAACTATCAATCGAATATAATTGTATTTGAAATCAATTGATACCTCTGATAGCGAGGCTTCAATATTATTAATGAATTCTGTAAATATACATAACTAGAAAAGTTATTGTATCTGTTTGTTTATAAATAAAAGCAGTATTTGTATAAGAATCTCAATTTATTTACGAGAATATTATTTATGTTATTAAGATTTTAGATTCTGTCACCAAAAACTCTAATATATTATATATATATATATATATATATATATATATATATATATATTATAATATATAACTAATTCCGTGTCCGTAAAATAGATAAATAATTTGTTGGTCAATGCATTCACTTCTATAATAAATTACCTGACGTAGTTTCAAAGTTACCCTTTCCAGCACTTAAAAATTACTTGAAAAGCGTATTATAGGGTCGAGGATTATCTAACCTAACAGACAAAAATGCATGGCCTAATCCCGAAACTTACTCAATAATAATTTGAGGACACCGTTGATGTAGGAAAACATATCGAAACTTTTATTTGGTCGTCTTGCACCGTCTTTTATACACAAGTAGGTGTTTTTTTCAATTTTCCTATCTCTCTCCCAAGATTTTTGGCTTGTTTTCCTGCTGAACTACACATGTTATTTGATATTATATTTAATTTAATATATATAGCTTTATATATTGCTTAGACTAAGTAGTACCATTGTAATAGGAAATATGTTCAAAAAATGACTGACTGCAGATTTTCTTGCGGCGTTTCTTCTCAACAGGGGTCTCCTCTTGGGAAGCGCTGGTAAATTCTTGACGTGTAAAAATGCCCGTGCGGCCTACTTACTGAATAAATGACTTTTATCTTTTTATCTTTTAATCACTATATTATAAACAGTGTAAGAAATAGCCTAGCCTATCCAAGTTTGTTTAACCCCCGACGTAAAAAGAGGAAGTACCTATCTTTATGTCTATTTCTGGCATTGAAGCTCCCAAACGGATGATGGCCCGAATCGAATCAGAAGCGTTTTTTTAAGCTAGTTTGAACTGGATTGTTCTTAGCTAGAATTCGTGAAAATCCGTTAGCCCATTTAAGAGATGTAAACTCTAAAACTAGAAGTCGCCATTACATTGGGGGTTTTTATCTATAGTCAAGAACAATGAGAACGTAAATTGGTAAGAAAAAAGCGTCGAAAGTGACCCGTGTTCTTTGCTCTAGAGTGTATTAAATAGTTATTAATATTAAGGTGTGGGTCGTTCTACCGGGTCTTCATTTATTCTCACGCAAGTTGTACTGAAATTATTTTTAATACTACAGCCGAATTTATCGTCTGTCATTGTTATCAGTTTAACTTTGCAACCGACTACTAGGGCAACGACTAGTGCAAATGTGTTCCTCAAATACTCGAGGAGAGCAACCAAACCAATAGTTTTAATTAACTCTTGCTGTCGGGGGGTTGTTTGTTCTACCACGCTGGCTTCGGATCTGGCAAGTCACCTGTTCCAAGTGAGTTTCCTATTACATTGGTGCTAAAATAATTTTAGGGAGTTTGAACTCAACATTTTAAATTATATTATATTTTATAAAACTTGGCACCCATTTAGGTGTCAATTCTTTGATCAGCTCGAAACTTGGCATTCACATTATGTATCCGATTTGACGACACGTTTGTTCAAGTTGGTAGTGACCCTGCCTACGAAGCTAGTGTTCCCGGGTTCGATTCCCAGTATAGCCCAATATTTGTCTGATGAGCGCTAATATTTTATTCCTACGTCTTTGGATGTTCTCTTTGTATTTCTTTGTACAGTAGTTTGTATTTGCCAAATCTTGCATACAGTATAGCAACACTTATTTATAGAATTGATTTAGTTGAGAATTAAGTATGTTTGTAGTTGTTGAGTGGCCATATAGTACAAGCTTACGAGTACAGCGTAGGTTAAAACTAGGTCAATTTGTGTGATATTGTTTCTTTGATGTTTATTTATACATTATTTATTTGTATTTAGTCTTCTATTAGTAGGCGTTACCAAAAAGTCAGTGGTCTGAAATTCAGGAATTCTATTATACATTGTCTTGTCAAAAATGTTTAGAGGAATCTTACACCGACAGATGGACAAACCGCGCAAAATGAGGCATTTACAAAGTTGTGATGGCAATGTTGTTTACTTTTCAATGGCCATATTTTAGTTATACAATCGCAATGTTGCAGTTGATTTAATTCACCGCAAAGTCAAGTTAATTACGGTAAGTAAAATGAAAGTGTCAGAAGTTCGGAAATAAACGTCCGGAAATGTTTTAACTATAATTAATTTAACTCTTTGCTTTGTAAATGTTTAAAGAAACGCTATTCTGAAATCGTTCGTATTGTTACCAAAATGTTTTCATTTGAGGTCACTAGCGCTTATTTCGCGGAACAAAATGTCAGTGCCACAGTAAGTAGGTATATTTCAGTGAACACGTTACATTTTTATGAGAGTATTCTGTTATTTCTGAATGAACCTACTTGGCTATTAATTAGCTGTGTAAAAATCGTTCGAAAGGCGAATGAATTAATGCTATTGTTATACAGGCTGTCCTAAGTTAAGAGGTAAAAAATCAACTAGTATTTAGACGAGCGCTTTCAATAGGTAAACAACGTAAAGTGGGCCAATAAAAGTCTTAGGTTTTCGAGATAATCGAACTTCCTCATATTTTCAAATTTCGCATATGGTTTCAGTTTTTTTTTGTCATTTACACAATTTAAAGATTTAACTTATTTGTTCACTTATTATTGTTTCTAATTAGTTGCGCTATAAGATGTGTCTCATAATATTTAAATAACTTTTGTAATTTTCTTTAGAAAAAAATTGATAACCCGAAGCCGAATTTTAAAGTACTGCGTCGAAAAAAATATGTTTTTGTAACCTCGTGGCCTTAAAACAATTAAATTTAATGCAAAGTGAAATACAGAATAAATTAATTAAATTAATGGTTTATTTAAAGAAAATGGCTAATTCATTTGTGAAGTGGTAGTTTTGTAGAAATTACTATCTGGAAATAGCGCCCAAATGGTGAAATAACACAATCTTCTGTTACTTACTGGTCCGGGCGATAAGTATAATATTATAGCATTTACAATATCATAGCATTTACTATTTACTACTGGTAGTAATTCCTGTATTGGCAACTAATGGAACCACTGAGGGCACTGCGGCAAGCTGCTAACTTTCTAAACGCTTTTAACTTTTTGCACATAACTTTCCGCTTCAAAATTTGTAACCTATTTAAGACCACTTACTCTAATCACATTTAGCATGCATGCAAGTCTAAAATGACAATATAATATAATGGGATCAAGAGGTGGTACGTAACGTAGACTCATCAAGTTACACTTCGGCTGTGCATGCAAAAATAAGTATAAATGGATTACAAAATTTGAACCAAAAAGACATACGACTGAAGCAAAATTCAAATTGTGAAAAAAGTTTGTAATTCCCCCTCAGAGCTTTGCGTGGTGTAATACCTTATTGCCAACTCGGCGCTTGCTGCAGGTTAAACCGTAGATGCTATGATTTTATTCATTTGGACTAACAACATGCCCGTCGCCCAGGACCGTCTTTGTAGTTACAAGAAGATTATATTATTTAAGAAATCCGGCACTATTTCCAAAGAATTTTTAACATTACCATTTCTCGTTGAAAAATGAAAAGACGATTAGTTAAATCATTGTTTATCTGATGTCATAGAGTCTGGTGACATAAGAAAAGGCGGAAAATTTAAAATGTCACAAGCTAGCACCAAATGCATAGCGACTAAATAGGTACTCACAATGTGACAGCTTGTTTTATTGGTAAAATGGTTACCATATGAAGAATGTAAGAAAAATGCTCGTGTCAACACTTAGTATTTAATCATAACGCTTTCATTAATCATTGTTTATATTTTTTGTGCTTTATTTTGTTTTAATTGATTTACAAGCTAGTGGGCCACAAGGTAAGTATAAACCTTTTACCTGCTTTTTTCAGTGCTGCGTTTTTTATCAAGTCCAACATTGCAACTTTAACATTGAAATAAGAGAAAACAACAAATGTTTATTAAAAACTGTGAGACGCATCTTTTAGCGTTACTAATCAGAAACAGTCATCCATAGATTATTTCATTTTAATCTTCCGTTCTGGAAAAACGACTAAGGTAATTGAACCAAGATGCGAAGTGTCGTAATTTTGAAAAGTTGCGTTTATCTACAAAACTGTAAGACTTTTACTAGACCCAGGTTTCGTTGATTAGATAGAACAAATGTACAGATTGATTTTGGACCTCTGAATACAGGACATCATGTACCTATTCTAATTTTATTTTTGATATGCACCGTGGGGGATGATAGGGGGGTTTCCAATGTAACCTTTATGTTCGTTGATACATTTATTTAAAATATAATCGTGGTTGTTTATTTATAAAACCATTTCAATTCAAACCTTCAGAGGTTCCCCTAGTTCTGTCCATGCCTGCTACTTCTGACTTTCAAGAGTGTTCCTATTTTAAATATCGGACCATAGAGGCATCGTGGAGGTTTTCAACCTTCTTAGTACACATATTTCATACACCCTTCATTTAATAAAAATATCATTATAAAAACGATTTTTATACCGTCCGTACCGAGGAAATATTCAATGAACGCCAAAATTTATTTTAAGGAAACTTTTACCTTTTAATTTGAATTTGCAATGGCCAAAGATTGCTGGAAACGTCTAATGGTTTGGTGATTAAAACTTTATTGGATCATTGTGTCTTCGTTATGAAGTTTTAAGAGTTTTATTTAATTTGTTGGATTGGAAGTTTCGCAAACTCTGTCTCCTGCTGTTCCATGCAATAATACTAACTCTTTGGTAAATTGAACGTTAAGTGGCGTTTCAAGGTTAACTTCTTGACTACTAATATTATGTCCCTACAGGGGCCCATTTCTTGAAACTAAGTAGACGAATAATATAAGTTCATGCGGTACATTTCACAAGTAGACTTGTGGAAAATTACATAAAGTGAAATAATATTAATGAGTCTTGTGAGTTTCGTGAAATGGGCCCCAGCGCGTCTATTCTACTGGGCAAAGAATACTTTTGACAAATTATCGTATTGTCAATGTTACGATAGCTCTTAGTCACTTGATAGTAATGGCGGACGGGAAAAAACAAAAACAATTACAATAGTTGTACCGAGATGTAGTGAATAATCGAATGACATCGAATTTCGTCTGATAAGTTCGTATTTATCGTGCTTACTCAGTAAGCAATGGAGGTACTAAAGCTAACTGAGAAAGAAAGATAAAAACAAGTTCTTTTTCGACAAAACGATGTAATTTGATTATTCACTACGTCAGAAGTTTATGAACTCACGTAATAAAATTATACTGAACTTCAGAGTCCGTATCTGATGGTAAACTTTGTGTGAATGACATAATCAGCTTGTAGTCACTGTAAATGACATGACGACGCGTTGGCCTAGTTGGTAGTGAGTGACCCTTTCACGAAGCTAGCGGATATTTGTTCCAGAGTCATGGATGTTTTCTATGTATTTAAGCATATATTTATCAATTTTAAATATTTATATCGTTATCTAGTACCCATAGAACAAGCGTAGAACTTAGTTTGCGACTAGGTCAATTGGTGTGACATTGTCCACTGTTTTTTTTTTTATGTTAGGTACTTAAATGAAACGGGACTTAAAAGCGTTATAACTTTGTCCGTTTCCGTTTAAGATCGACAGTATAAATACAACACATTTATTAATTTCCGTATAAGTGTAAATCGTACTAATTTAATGTATTATTAAATTAATGTAGGTAACTATTAGCTGTAGTAAATAAGTTGCCATCAAACTAGATCTAAAACTATCCTAGAAGTGATAGGATTTTCGTTATAATTATGAAAAATGCAGCGCCGCAAGCATTCGTAAATAATATTTTTATAGGTAAATAAATTACCCTCTTTGACGTCTGAGAGTCACATAAAAACTAGTAATTTTACTTTATTGCAAAAGTCCTCACGGACTTTTTAAATTTTCCTGGTTACACGATTCCAGATTAAGCAGCGTCGGATGTTTCTGGGCACTCGTCAAATCTCGTCGAGAGCATATTTTCCGGCACTCCCAACAAGAGTTGCGGAAGAGCGCTACACTTTTAAGGGCTAAGGATTTTTTTTATGACGTGACACGTAGGTACTTATTTAGCACGAGCCGTGACCCGTAACCTCGCAACAATGTTAAAAAATACGAGTTTATTTTATAAAAGACAGTTCTAACCCGCCTTGCTTCTAACTAAAGTAGATTTTAAGTGATACCTTACCGTTATGCTAAGGGAAAGCTTTTAGAGGTCGAACGTTTTGTTAGCTCTTATTTACTTGGCAGTAATAGCAGCCGAGTTAAACACAACACCATACCACTCAAAAGCGATGTTTTTTTACCGCCTAGAATAGTGGCCCTGTGGGGCTAGACAAGTTGCCATCGAATACAAACGCTAGCTGTGGGTGAACGCTCTCGCTTTGCGTTGTCACAGAAAAATGTATGGAATTGACGTAAGTCACGTGAAATGACAGTTGTAACGAGTGATATATCACGGGTCTAGCTTCAATTCCATACATATTTCTATGAAAACGCAAAGCGACAGTGATCACCAAACGCTAGCGTTTGTATTCGATGGCAACTTTTCAAGCCCCGCTGTACTGATAATCGTGCTGGGTGCGTTTCCCTTCTTCGCCCCCGCCACCGTTTGTACCCCGGCGGGACGGTCGCGCACGAACTAGTTCCACTATGTTATTAATACAACGGAGCGAGAACATCTTTATTTATAAAATATTAAGAGGAAAAAGTGAAATATGGGTGTAAAAAACGTACTTAACATGTTGCCTGTCGCCGGTTTAATGTGTTTTACGAAGTTATCGCCTCTTAACGGCTGTTTTATGCTAAAATAAGGTAGTTATTGTTTTATAAGCTAAAAGCTGTCGCGTATCCGCAGTAGGATGGCTTTATCGAACCACTTTCTTCCAAATATTTAGGTATCTCTTCAGCGTTTCGTAGTCAAATTTTAGTGGCGCCATTTCCGTCTGTGTCCTTGTGCACATATAGTGTTCTTTCTTATTATTCTAAGAGTGTGTGTGTAAGTAACAGTTTCAACATTATAAAATTAATTGTGCGAATCGATTCTATTATAAACAGACTGCATCAAACCAAAATGCTTATCAAATTGTATCGCAATCTCGACGAATATATAAAGTCCGTCAATCTGGAAGCAATTTTACAAGCGGATGCTTATTTTCCCGCATGTTGCGCCATAAAAACAGATTGACGTAGCTCCTTGTATTTCCTGCTATTTTGAAGCATCTTCACGTTTTCCTGACAGTTCGCGGTCTTAAATATCTCATGGCCTGTCACTATATGCCAGTCAAATGAAAGAGAAAGAGCCAAAATAAACAATGTGGCAATAAAAAATATATTTTAACTATAGTAAAATAATTCGAACAAAATATCGCGCTATTGTTGCGCGTGCTTTGTTGATTTGTTCGTTTGTTTTTATTGTCTCTTAACTTGTAAATAATTTGTAAATGTTAATTCTTATTATACTTACTACAAACTAAATGACAACCCGTCTAGCTGGATATATTAAATAATTTTCCATGGAATTTCTGGAGATGCACGACGATTTCTGAGGTAGATATTAAAATCAAAGTATTGTAATTTTATTTCTTTAAAACAGTGATACCCAAAGTGGTCTATATCGACCCCCAGGGATCGACGTCGGCCTGCAAGGGGTCCATGTGTGCGGAGAAAATAAATGGGGATCTATGAGATGCGTGGACCCCGTTTAAGCAGGTCGTGACTTGAATTTTGGCTTTCCATTAATGGAATAATCCATCCATATTCATACACAGATAGTAGGTACGTTTACCTACTTACTTACGTAATACTTTCTTATAAATATATAAATAAACAAATTTGATATATAAATTACGTTTCAATTTTCACTGTTTGTAGTTCTTTACTATGTAATTTTTTTTCCGTGCTATATTTTCATTGTAACCTTTCTCAATTTTTAGCCGGCTAGACCTCCAAAGTTATCCGTGCAAAAATTCCGAAGATTTTTAGCATAGTTTTTACGTGATAACGTAAATATTAGGTAAGCACCCTAACCCACCCTAAACCGAAACAAATGCCAAGGGTTCTATGAAACAAAAAAGTATGAGGACCTCTGGTTTAAAATGTAATTACCTCTTTTTAAAACAAATTTAAATGTAATAAAGTCCTAGGTATTATAGACTTAAGAATAAGTCAACGCTACAATACTTAGCTTAGGATAACGTAACCTAAGCGTTTTAACAATATTTTTTGCCTATAACTACAGAAAATCAACTTCCAATGACGGCATTTCCGTCCGGAAATTAACAAGGGCTTTCAAGAAACGAACCTAGTTATACGAGACGAGTGTGTTCACGGACAGCGGAAAAATCTCGCTATAACAATAAATAATGGTTGCTTCCGCAAAAAAAAATTTGTCAATTTTATTAGAAGTAAGCAAATCCACTACCTAAATTTTTCGCATACTTAGCCAGTTAATTGTTAATCAGTTAATTTAATAAGTGAGTTACAGCCCAGTTCCAATCCTTAACTCGTGCTAGTATAGTTTGAACTTTTTCAACTGGGCTTATACACTTAAGAATACAAAGCCATTGTGTAGGTAACCAGAATTTAGGATAACGAGTTCGAAGTTAACGTAGATTATAACCGCCTTCGAAGGTTAACATGGATTATCGACCCTTATTCTTTAGACAATAGACTACAAAATACAGTAATAGAACAATGGCAAGCATTTTTTTTGCATTTTTCATCCGCCCGACTCTCGACAAGAACTTACTCTGTAGATAAGACAGAAGTGTTGAATACGCTATTTTCCTTTTAGGCCATTTTAAACCTACTCAACAAGGAATAAGGTTGAAAATTCAATGCTTCTAAACGTTTTCTTAAAGTTACTTGTTGGCGGTTTCGAGAATAAAAGCAGATAATAGGATTGTATAGATACAATGACCATTGTGTTTACAGGTAAGTGGATGAACTCAGTTGAAAAAGTTCAAACTATACTAAGCAACTGCATAAGTACTTTTTTTATGTCACGGAGAAGACAAACTAGCACGCAGGCCACAGATAGTACGAGGGCTGTTTTATAAATACTTTTAAAAACTATTTGTAAAACCTTTTTTCTGGTAAATGGCATTAACACTGGCATGCAATCTTTCAAATGAAGACTCAAAAATTCAGCTAAAAAAAAACAAGTTTTTGTCAGTATAACCATTGTTTAACTCTGATCAGTCGTAGATTTTCAACAACTATGGAAAAATCTGATTTTCGTGCCGTGTTAAAACATTTTTTTATGAAGGGTTGCAGTGCTGCCACAATAAAAACTGAACTTGATTCTGTTCATAACACTAACGCACCAACGTTGCAGACTGTTTATAACTGGATAAATAATTTTAAACGTGGTCGGTCAAGCACATCTGATGCTCCACGCTCTGGTCGGCCAATTGAAGTCACTACTGAGGATGTTGTTGAAGAAGTTCATAATATTGTACTCAACGACCGCCGAGTGAAGGTGCGTGAAATAGCTGAGAACACAGGCATCTCCACTGAGCGAGTACATAAAATCCTGCATGAAGATTTGGGTATAACAAAGCTGTCTGCACGATGGGTGCCTCGTTTCTTGACAATCGAACAAAAACGCGAAAGAAAGCAAATTTCAAAACTGTGTTTGGATATGATGAAACGTAATCCTCGGAATTTTTTGAGTCAGCTTGCCACTGCGGATGAAACTTGGATCCATCATTATACACCTGAATCAAAACAGCAATCAAAACAATGGATGGTGACTGGTGAACGTGCTCCAAAGAAGGCCAAGACTGTTTTGTCGGCTGGGAAGGTGATGGCGACAGTGTTCTGGGATGGCGAAGGAATCATTATGATTGATTACTTGGAAAAGGGAAAGACTATCATTGGCCGTTATTACGCAGAGTTATTGGACCGTTTTAATGCCGAATTGTTGGAAAAACTACCAAAATTGTCCCCCAAGAAAGTCCTCTTTCATCAAGACAATGCCACAGTGCACACGTCAACTATTTCAATGGCCAAAATCCACGAGTTGGGTTTCGAGCTGATTCCGCATGCTCCGTATTCGCCGGATCTAGCTCCGTGCGATTATTACCTATTCCCAAATCTGAAAAGATGGCTTCGAGGGCAATTTTTTTTGACAAATGAGGACTGCATCGCAGGTGTAAACGTCTATTTTGAAGACTTTGACAAAACGTATTTTTTGGAAGGGATAAAAAAAATTGGAAACTCCCTGGAACAAGTGTTTGGCCCTCAAATGAGATGTTGAGAAATAAATGTATCTAAATTGTTTAAAAAAAATCTTTTTTATATTTTAAAACGACTTATCAAACAGCCCTCGTAAGTGTCACGCAGGTCTCTGAAGCCCATACTGCCCTTCTACGGAAAAAGGCACATCTACTATATAAATTGTACTGCACTTCCAACCTTTGAGAGTTTAATATGCTACTATGAATTAATTGCACTTGTGCGTTTTCTCCGTAATAGAGCAGCATAGACAAAGTTTATCTCAAAATTTTAATATTAGGATGACGATCTCTGCTACGGAATGCCAGCCGTAAGGACTTAAATGGAAACCTTTATGATTTTCATTTTACCGGTTGTCTTGAACAAAACTATGTATATTTATATTTATGTTGCACGTCATAAATCAATAGAGTCTATAAGATGCATATCTGTGAATTTGAGGCCTAGACTTTAGCGACACGTTTGTTTCGCGCAATACTGAAAACCTCTTATTTCGCCGATTGTATAGTAAGATTGGTTTTAAATGTCGGAATCTACTTGGGAGCTGCCATTGTAAAGTCCGCAGCAAAAGCCACTCCCTAACCTTAATTTCGGCATGTTCACGCGGGTGATTCATCAAATTAATCTTGAATACCTTTGTAAATCAGTCGGCTTTTTGTCACATCGTGTCCGACATAAAACGAAACGGTAAACAAAACCGAACGATTTTGAATAACCCCGTGACAGCGATGCCTCAGTGAGCTTGAAACGATTTCGATTCACAATTCGGAATCAGCTAATTGACCGATTTAAAAAAAACGTTTTATTTCGGCGTGATATGAACCGTCGACATAAAAGTAAATTGTTTTGGCATTTGGCAATAAATAAAAGTACTAAAATTTTTGACTTACGAAAAGTTACTATGACGGATATGAGAGTTGCTGAGTGGGCGAACACTCAACGTAAATATTTGAAAAAAGCCAGACAAGTGTAAGTGGGACTCGCGCACCGAGGGTTTCGTACATAAGATACACGCCATGACTAATTTCGCTGTTAAGCTGTTACAAAAAGAAGGTCATGTCGGTCACGCTTAACTTTGCAGCGAATAAAATTTTCATACCATACATCGGCCTAGTCGTATATTAGGCTAGCGTTCGTTGTATAAACTTAAATTCATACCCCTAAGGGACAGCAGGACTTAGTAAATGATACCAATTAGAACCATCGACAGGACAGGCTGACGAAAAGACCGATAGACCAACAGACAGGCCACAAAGTGATCCCTCAAGGATTTAATTGAAAGTCGTAGAGCGATAAAGAACGCAAGAAATTACAAAGAAAGTGATTGTAAATTGTGTGAAGTTTCACTATGATGGCGGCGGCGGCGTTGAATGCTGACACAAAGGAGAGATAAGTCAAGTGTCATCCAGCGCCGAGTGCCGCGTCAAGTGCAGTGCAGTGCAGTTAGGTCCACTTGCCTCTTTATCATGAATTATATATACGTATGAATAGCTTTTGCCTGCGATTCTGATTCGACGTCGATAATCGTTTTTCCTGCGGGAGCTGTGCATTTTTTTTCATTAGCCCAAGTTATCTTCACTACTCGGATTACAAACAAATAGCACGTTGATCTATGCCCAGTTGCTACATTAAAGTATAATAAACCAACAAGTACACGTTCACGTTTAAATTATTAGTAGGAAACCTTATATTTTGATATTTATTATCACTGTTGCTTATTAAAAACAGGTATTACTAGAGTTATTTTAGGACTCATGAAACAAAAGTGTCGTAATAATTTTAAAAGATCACTTTCTTGTCCACCTGACTTTTTTTCTTTGAATCAACTGAAGTTACGTGAAAATATTCAGAAATAATATTTGTATTAAAAGCCCGCACATATTTTCATTTCGTATTTTTTAGTTTAGTAAAGTAAATTAAGACTCCAAGACATAATTTAATCGTATTAGTATTGCCCACATCTTCGACAACAGGTTTTTTGGATTTTACCTTTATATCCAAACAAAACCGAATCATTTGTTTTCTTTCATAAATCTAAACATTATATCTGTTCTCTTTTTTAAATATTAAGTCGTTGAAATCTCTCACTTATTTACTTTACTAAAATCTATTCATATGATTAAAGACAAGACAGCATGCAAGAACCCCTCAATACCTTTCAGCTGGTGAACCCTGCGCTCTGCCCGCAACCAAATCAGCGAAGCGAATAATCCGTGAATCACAAAACGACCTTTGTAAAATTCATAGCTTTTCTATCCGGGGCGTAAGGCAAAAACCTGGTGATTCTATTCGACTTTTTGCTGTGAGATTTTGGCTTAAAAGTGAGGTAAAAGTCCACTATGCATGCCAACGTCGAAGGACTTGCCCTTTCAGCACAAACTACGGTATTGTTTGAAATGCGCCATACGTGAGTCATCGTTTCGGCTTTTATGCTTTTGATAGAGCCTGCATATTTTTTAGATTTTGTTCCTCATTTCGGTTCGGTTCCATTGTCGGTGAAGTAAATACGAACTGTCTATATTTTCTCACGACATAGACTAGATCTTCCTCTTACTTTTTTTCCCTCCGAAATATTCAAAAATAAACTGCCGTTCCGTATTTCTCCTCTTCCACATTCATTTCTGTTAGTTTTCTGTTAATGAAATAAGTAATTAAATTTTAAATGCAGCCATAAGCAAGTATAAAATGTAATAAAACATGATTAATCCATTGTTTTCCGGAACATTCAACAACCATAAACAATCGTTTAATGCTTAAACGAACTCGTAATTTTATGCGCTCGTTTTTTATAAATCAATATTATTAATAAATCACAAATTTCAAATTTCATAATGATTACGACATCATTTCGAAAATAAGTCTTAGTATAAAGCTCATCGCTGAACAAAATACAAACTAAATTACACACAAAGTATTACATTTCAAGTAAACAGAACAAAAAGTTTTAGTTGGTATACAATATACTCGTCTGTACAAAAATAACCCTTTGTTCAAACCCATTCTTCATGCCTGTGCATTTAATTATTACTTAACTAGTGGATAAACCCCGCTCTTGGTTAATATTCGCTGATGTGGTTTGCGCTGTGTGCTTTAATTATTAAACTAATTAAAACTCGTTTCGTACTTACACAACTTCGTAGAACTGCATACATTTTCGATCTTATCGTACACCTTTCCATAACTACACCACGCTGGTACGGCAGATTTAAATTGTTGAAGAAACTACCACAACAAATCAGTAATTTCTAATTTAGTATAAGTTTGATCCTTAAACCTTTTTGTTAACGTACTTATTTATCTTCTCTGTTAAATTATATTAAACCTATTCGTTATTCAAATAATTACACAATTCGGCAATCGTCATTTACACAATGAGGTCTGACTAAACAATTGGACTTTCACAGGTTATTTGAACCACTTGTATACGGAACCCTGGTCCCGACAGGTGATACGCACTTAGGCGTCCTTATTAATGTTCCCCTGTCATGACAAATGGACTTTTCCTCCATATTTCATAGGCATGTCGTTATGTCAAATACTTAATTAAAACCAAACAGCTCCTTAACATGTTATTAACAACTGTTACAGACTGTTAGGATGGGTACACTACATGATTCCGAAGAGTCATAATTCCGAATTTTCATAATTCCGAACGCAATTTTGTGATAGAAGACAAACTTAACTTAACAAAACTAGTTTGGTGCTAGGTCAATTTGTATGAGAGTGTGGGGACACCAGGGGTGATATTTATTTATTTATTATTTTTGTTATCACTTATAAATCAAACATAACCTTACCTACGCAAGATAATTAAATTATGCATTTAATCTAAAATAGCTCCAGCGTAACATAGCTTTCGGAAAAATGAAAGTTCGGACAAATGAATATTAGGAAAAATGGAACTCGGAATTTTAAGGTGTTCCCCTGTTAGGAGGAATGTTATAAAAACCGATTTAGTGCCAGTCGGATTTGCGCATAGGGAGCTCCGTACCGCACAGTAGATATTCCTATATTCCGATTCGAATTGGAATTAAAATCAAATCAGCGCAAGCCCAACACACACACTCTCACACTTGCCCATTTTTTCGTTTTTTTTCACATTTTGTTTTTTAATCAAACATTAATTTGACGTTTGTATGCTTTGCCGTTTTTAAGATTAAAAACAAAATTTGAAAACTGCTATATCAGTTTGCATGAAACTCTCATTCCGGAAACCCCACAAAATAGTAGTTTTATCAAACGTCCCTCTTTACCAAATTTCATTTTACCGAAAGCTTTCAGGATGTTGACTTATGACTGCGGTGAAAAATGCTTTCAAATTTAGGGAAAAGATACTTTTCCGAAGCAAATAAATGTCATGCTTATCTACTGCAATCTCATACGAATTGACCTCGCCCAAAACTAAGGTCTAAAGACCTGCCTTTGGATTCTAAGAGACTTAAACTTTGGGTAAAAGACACAAATATGTATACATACTAACTATAAATAATACTTACCGGATGTTTCACAATCGACAAGTAAAGCATATTTGACAGATATATTTAGCCCTTCCTCTTTCTTACACGTGAAAATAGACAAGGGGAGAGCCAACTTTAAATGGCAGATAAATTTAGTCGTCGATTGTGAAACACGCCCTTCGGGTCTCCCCAGACCTATTGAAGTGGAAACGGTTTACGCCGATAAGTTTTTTTTTTTATGTCCATACAATAAGAGCGAAAATGACATCATTCCATTCGCAACGCCGCCAAATCGAGCCGAGCCGCGCTGAGCGACGCCTTTTACACACTTACTGCACGGCCGATTCCGCGCCGATAGGTCTGGGGAGACCCTTAATATCTACAAATAAAAGGCAATTCTTGCATCATTACTTGAGAATGGCTCTACTCATTGGGCTCACTTTTTGCTGTTTTCGTGATTGTCTCATTGCACCGAAATTAAATCGGTCGAATAGACAAAATTGACGTACAAAAATCTGTCAGAATATTACGTAATCTTGGTCAAGGCGTCATGATGCTGGTATTTCTGGTTGTCGATGACATACAACGACTTCCGAACGAGACGCCAAAATCAGTCGGACAGACTATAGTGCCAAGTCCGGGCGCGGCAGCACAAAAAATCATATGTAGTGCAATTGTGGTATTACTATTGGTAATGGCTTTCTGAATTTATGTAAGTATCTTATTTATTTGTGATGGGTACCTATGATGGGGTGCGCTTCAATCAGTCTAAAAACATTTTGTATAATTTCATTTGACTAACCACGAAAATCATAATGAACGTTTAACATAAAAACCAATTGTATTATTTTATTAGGCATACGATCGAATAACATTCAGTATAACTATAATTTTCTTGTTATTATTCTTTTTAAGTCAATTCCTTCTACTCGTGAGTAGGTTAGGTTAGGTTAGAACTGTGACCACATTATTAGTAATGAAAGCCGTTAGAAATATATATTTTATAATTTATAATCATTATAGATTAAGAAATTATGCATTTCATTTTATGCATGATGATTATTATATCGTTGATTCATTATACAGGTCGAAATTATGCAATTTTTATGTTATCGAAACACCATTACGCATTTTCATTTCAGTGAAAGGCATTTAATTTAGTCGCCGCATGAGTTGTTATTTTTTGGTAGTCACCAGTCTAACCTGACCTGACCTGAACGAACGTAAGCAACGTTTAAGTAGAGAATATTGTTCGATGAAATGATTCAATCGATGAAGTGAAATTTGATTAAATTATAGTTTTCCTTTAATTAATTAATTACGTTTTTTTTTTTTTTCCTAGCCTGTATGAGTGTCCCACTGCTGGGCAAAGGCCTCTCTCCTTGATCTCCATGAGTCCCTATTTGGTGCCTCTTCCGGCCAGTTGTTGAGGAATGCGTCCAAGTCGTCCCGCCATCTCCGTCTAGGCCTGCCCCTTACGTATTACGTATATTATTATTATTTTTTGATTGTATACAACCTAGCTGGTCGGCTGGAAAATTTTGCCCCCGACTTGATCGTCGCTAGGTAATCCCTCTATAACTAGTCTAGAATAAAAGAGACGCTTTGTGCGACAACTTGTTTTAGTCGTACAGTCAAGGATTTATTTTTGTCACCCACCTTAGGTCCAATGTCAATCTGACATTCTGCAGCAATAAGGTTGTGTTTCCTATCAATTACAAATGACTTGGCATCTCTAATGACATTGATACCTTCAAGCAGATTTTCTTTGGAATGGGTAGCAAATTAACGTCCGTGACCGTACGTATCTGCAGGTTCATGGAGTTTTGATGGATGGAGCTGTTGAAATTTGTTATTCCTCATCTAATAACACAAACAGTAGGTACCTACATTAACAATTCAAACAAAAATAAATCATAAAATATAGTCGACTTATTATGAGAACTTCTAGACGGGTTCTACAATTAATTACAGATTTTGTTCTAACCAGTTATTCTCAAAGTGTACTTCGCGGAGCCCTAGGGCTCCGTTGGGACTCTCTCCTTAAAATCAATCTAAAATTATTTAACCTCTACATTTTTATTCAATACAGGACATAGAGGCAGTAATATATTGACTGCGTCAAAAGGGTTCCGTCCCTGAAAAAGTTCGAGTAACGCTGTTCTAGACAGTTTTGTTTGATTGCGTGCACGTAACTAAACAATAGTTTAAGTAACTATTGCGTAGAACGTTCATAGTTGACTCGGTAATTAAGTGCTGTTATAGATAAATAAAGATAAAACACCGTCGTTCTGTGAATTAAACCGTAGTTCGCTTGCATACACAGGTAAAAACTATGATAAATATTTCTCAGAATCAAAACGCCAATTCGTCGGTGATGCTGCAAAACCGCGTAAAAAAAAATTGAATAAGGAGCAAAATGCTTCTTACTGAATTAATAGCTAAGGTGCATTTTGCTCCTTATTAAATTGGTTAGTAAATCGACTTTCCAGTATCAAACGCCGAGATAAACAAATAAAAGTTTAAAAAACCCAAATCCCGATTTCAAGGACATTAATTGTTGTCACCTTATCGGCGCCTGTAATGGCTCAGTTTCATTGGTCGATAGCCCGCATGCTTGTAGCAATCCATTGACGGGTTGTTTTAAAATGTTTGACCCGAGAGCTATTGCAACAACGCAATGTATCACGAAAAGCCTTTAATCCTGAGTTGCACTGGTATTGTCTGGTATTTAATAGGCAGTTATGTGACTCTCTGAGTAATTTTACATCTTGTTTTAGAGTTTCGTACCAAAATGGTAAAAAAGGATCGCTAAGGCACTTGTCCCACCGACAATGTGCGGGAAGCGAGTCGAGCTAGCGATCAACTATTAATGTCTCTTTTATCGACACAAGATCTTTATATTGTGTTTCGACAAACTAGTGGAGAGAGTTCACGCCGGCAGTGTGAACAGCCAGGGATCAACTACATATTAATATGTCTCTTTTATTGAAACGGAATCTACATCTTTTGTTTGTTTCTTGAGCGAGAAAATAACCGATAGCTAATCGCTTTTCCGCCGGCAATGTTTTAATCCAGGATGAAGTTGCGGCTTAACTATTCACTAAAAAAATCAAGACTTTATCTTAAGAATCTACATTATATTTGCGTTATCCTACCATATTGTCCAAAACAAGGAACCCTCGGTGCGCGAGTCCGACTCGCAGTTAACCGGTTTTTTTTATAAGTTACCATAGTCGGATACAACGACGTGGCAAACCACAAAAGAAGCAAGATTAGTGGGATATTGCCCTTAAAAGGGCAAGGTGGAAAAGTGGGGGCCTTCGCCCAGCAGTGGGACATTCCGGGCTAATAATAATAAATTAATAATAAGTTCCATGTTTTTGGAATCTGTAGGTATAAAATTATTATGTTTTAACATTACGTCATCCAGGTAGGTATAGGTATCATTATTCAAATGATGGATTGTCCAACTACTCACAAATAAACAATCAACCATTCAAAAACTGGTAAATTCATAACCTTTGTTACTTTATGGTGGTCGAATAAAATAAAGGCTTACGTCGGCTAGCTTGCAGTTATTTTAATTTTACTACAGGAAATACTATTGTGGCAGAAATAATTACTAACTTAGAGCATTCCATGCTGTTTTTAAACCAATCGCGTCACTGGTATATGACGTGATATGAAAAGTCACGTGATCTACCAGTGACGCCATTGGTTAAAAACGAAACTAATAGACACGCTAGTTAGCGTAGTGGATCTTGGCAGGGCCCTCAGGGCTGACAACGCATTTGCGGTCTTACGATTGCAGTCTGAAGATTGTACTCTTGATTATGCAATTGTATATGGGTCACAAAACTCCCTTACCATCAGCCTCCTATTTCACCATCTTCACAGTGATATGTGACAGGTGACTACTCACTATACATCGCCAAGTTAAAACAAGCTTTCACATCAGCGATAGTCATATCAGCTGCCCCGTGTATACTGAAATGTCATCTGTCTTTGTCAGGGTGGTGAAATAGGAGGCAGGTGGTCTGTGTGCTCGCTTGCCTTCTGAATGTTATATAGAAAAAAAAACAGAACAGGGTTATTGCCACACCACAGATTAAATATAATCGTACAAGATACGTCATAAATTCCTGTTTGACTGGAACGACTACGTTTCGTTCTGCGAGGAACATTCGATAAAATAATAAAGCGCGAACGAGTGATTTCCATTTTTTCAGGGAATCTGGAGCAGCAATTTCCGGCCACGAATTAAGGAAATAAGGCGATTTGATGCAGTCTGCTCCGAGCTTTAAATTAAATGAGCCCATTCTATAGCCTTACAGGGTATATCTATTGTGCGATTTGTAAGGATTTCGGGAATTTTACACGTGCACGTGAATCGCTTTTAAGGGAAATCGTTATTAAGTCGGATTCTATTTATTGAATCATTCCAATTCATTCATTCATTCGAACTTACTATCATAGGAACATTTTTAGACATTTAGACGTTCAAATCAAGCTTTAAATGGAGTAAAAGTATTTTGTTTCTGACATTTTCAAGGCTTAAAGAGACTGTCTTGATAAAATGTAACCACTGGCGCCAAACAAATTCAAAATATCTGTAATCTCTAGAAAGTAATGCCTAATGCTTTCAATTAATTTTGTCATCAAAGTTTAAATGATTGCTTTACAAAATCTTCTTTGTCTTATAATAATTAATTAAATATCTAACTGGATAACAAATTCCTATCAAAAATCAACTAATTGAACAGATAGGCCTGTAATAACTTTTCGATTCTTAGGAAACTTTTTATCTCGTGCCGCGTCGACAAGTTCTCACTAACTTGCCCATTAGTTCATCGTTTGAAAGGCCGTGTTCCAACTTTGTCATTTACTTAGTCGTATTAATGTTTACCCGTGTTCATCGAAATGCCTCTATACCGTGCCGTGCTACTTGTACAAAAAAAACAAAACGCGTTCATCATTGTTAGAGCACGCTGTAGGTGTAATTGTCAAGTGCGAATCGGACTCGCGCACCGGGGGTCCCAGATCCAAGATCATATGCTTTTTAACCGCAAAAGAAAACACTAATTTTGTTATGATCTTTATTTTCTGTGCTATAAGGTCCATTTTGACTAGCCTATGTTTTAATACAGATAACTAAAACTGCAAATAATTAACACTTAATTTTATTTTTCCCATAAAATATAAGTAATGAATAATTATCTATACGTCAGTATTTTTTCAAATTTTTTGATGAATAAACTTTGGTGATAAGGGGGGGAACGGTCATTTTTAGGGTTCCGTAGCCAAATGGCAAAAAACGGAACCCTTATAGATTCGTCATGTCTGTCCGTCCGTCTGTCCGTCCGTATGTCACAGCCACTTTATCCCGTAACTATAAGAGCTATACTATGGAAACTTTGTAAGTAGATGTATTCGGTGAACCGCATTAAGATTTTCATACAAAAATAGAAAAAAAACAATAAATTTTTGGGGTTCCCCATACTTAGAACTGAAACTCAATTATTTTTTTCATCAAACCCATACGTTTGGGGTATTTACTCGTATGGATAGGTCTTCAAAAATGATATTGAGGTTTCTAATATTTTTTTTCTAAACTGAATAGTTTGCGCGAGAGACGCTTCCAAAGTGGAAAAATGTGTGTCCCCCCCCCGTAACTTCTAAAATAAGGGAATGATAAATGTAAAAATAATATATGATGTACATTACTATGCAAACTTCCACCGAAAAATTGTTTGAACGAGATCTAATAATTAGTTTTTTTTTAATACGTTATAAATCGTAAACCGCATTTTACCTTTCATTCAATCAACTCCAATATAATAAAGAATAAAGAAAAACATTTATTTAGATGTATATCGGTACGGAAATCTACGTGCGCGAGTCCGACTCGCACTTGGCCGCTTTTTTATCAAAAATTACATCATTTTTTTTAAATATATTTTTGAAATGTTTACATTAAGTTCTGCTATAAGACATCCCATTTGCTATAATCGAATCACTTTCATTTTTCAACCCCCATTCTAGACCCATTTTCAATTATTTATAAAATGTTATATAACTATGCCAAATTTCAAGTTGACAGCATTTGTAGTTGCTGAAAAAACCTGTTGTGACATACAGCCAGACAGACAGACAACGAAGTCTCACCATATGGGTTCCTTTTTTACCATTTTGGTACGAAACCCTAAAAATTAACGAGTAGTTCGAAAATCTGACATCAATGGAATAATTTATGAATTAAGGGGTTGTCTTAATAAGATAACAATGTACTTATCTGAAGATAATGAAAGTACAAAAGCGAACGTATCACTATATATCCTCCTCTCTCCTGTTAACCTCAGAATGAAACGAGATCGATTGATCAGTGAGCTCGTTCCGTGATATTTATTATTTATATTTAACTAATCGGCTATGAAGGGAACTTCTCAAATACGTTTGATCTGGTCCACCAGACCCCTCCAAGTGGATTAAAAGCGCCCGGGATAAGCGATGGAACGAAGTGGATAACGAAAGGCTTTTGCGAATGCTGAAAACTTTGCCGCCTAACTCAAATTTACGACGTATTACTCTTGGTTAGATGAGATTTAAAGTTATATATAAACAGTTTAATACTCTCTAACCTCACTCGTAAAAGAAACTTGGACAATTTGTTACAAAAGGTTATTTTTCTTAATTTAAAGTGCTTTGAATAGACCTTGTTGTAAGAAGCTAAGAAAAAAAGAAGTTTATATGTATACGTGTAAGTCCAATCCAATGTAAACTTCGTGTTTTTTTTTTTCAATAGGCGCAAATACAGTCAACTTGATAGAAGTTACATATTTGAGCCTTTTGCGGTCGAAACTTTAGGACCGTGGGGACCGGGAGCACACCGTATTTTTAAGGATTTATCAAAGCGCCTGATCGACACAACTCGTGACCAAAACGATAGCCTGTACTTGGTACAAAGATAAAAAAATATAAGTCACAAAACATTTATAATTTTTTAATGTTTTATTTATTTTTGCTAGTGTTTTAAATAAGTGTAAGTTGTGTAGGTAGGTATGTACAGTACAAGTATAAGTAACTATGAATACTACCAGGTTTATTTTGTGTAATAAGATTGAATTCAGGATGAAAGTTAATACGGTAACTTATTCATTATTAAAGTTTATTTGTACAAGCCGTAAAGTTCAAAGAGCTTTCTATTTCATTTGCTGAGATTCAACAAGTTTGAGCTGCCAATATGCCCATTAAAGGCCGGTCACACCAGCTGCGGTGAGACGCCGCAATGCATAACGTAGGCCTATATCACCTAAGTGATAATGTGGACAATCCATTTTTATCTCGATTTTATTGTGTAGGAAACACGTTTAGGTAGGTTTTAGCAAATCAAATAATAGTGAAATATAATCCAAACGTGTAGGTAACAAACCATGCATGCTTCATCCGTGCCAAATTACGAGAATTAGAGAGAAAAGTGTGATCGAGGAATGTCTAACATATTTAGTAGATTTTTTATGTTTTCGAAATAGTAACGAAAGCTTAATAAAAGAACGCCATTAAAAAAATATCGCCATAGCTCGTATAACCTCCGCTATACTTTATATTAACTGATTTTAGAACCAGATCTTAGAGACTAATTAATGACATCTCAACGTTAAATAAAGATATTTGCCACAGTTAATCAAAATGTCTAATTATGGTTATTTGAATAAATTTCTTGCTGAGGCACCTATAGGGGATTATATTGGTTAATATTTTTATATAAGTACACCTAAGATGTATATCTAATCTGCGTTAACCTCCAACCTAAGCGAACATTGACCCATTTTTCCTGCAAACATTGAATTAAACTGCGATGTAACCTTCACGACATTCCTTCTCTTATCGAGTTATCACCACACGATTGCCTAAAGCCAATTTAAAACTGTATTTGAACTAGGATCTAAGTATCGTCGACCTGCGCGCAATTATAATCAAAGACGTCTCTTTTCAGGTCGCAGGAGGAGAAAGTTTAAATGGAACGGACGCAATTTAAGGAAAAGTCGAGTTCCTTGCACGATACGCAAATACTCTTATAGACCGGCGGTGTTTGCTCTCGCAGTCTTATCACTTGATAAGTTAAAACACAAGCCGCGTGCAAACACTTTTATCATGCTGACAGTCTCACTGAGGACGCTGGGGCCAGCCGAAGCCACGGAAAACACTTGAAGTTAACACGGAATTTCAATTAAACAAAACAAGCTATTCCTAGATGGAAACGCAGAGGATCTCCAACGAGTGCAAAGGGAATAAACAATTGAATGTTTTTTCACTTCAAAACGTTTGTAGAACTTAAAGTGGACGAAATAAGACTTAGTGTTATATATAGTAACGTAAATCGGCAAACTGGAGGACCTACTTACCATAGACAACAGGCAGGAGCTGGGGTACGGGGTGGAGAACGTCAGTGCGAAGAATGAGGAGTGCCTGGCAAAGAACGAGGGGCTGGTGGGGAACTACTGCAAGTCGTACTATGATGGGCTGCTGTGTTGGGACCCCACGCCATGGAACACCAAGGCGGTGCAGAGGTGCTTTAGCATGTTCCATGGAGTTCAGTACGATGACACACGTGAGTACACTTTTGGGAATACACATCGGTCATGTGCTGATATTCTGACTAACGATAATATTGTAGAAAATATTACATAAAATGTATGCTGTGATATTTGGCTGATATTCTTTTTTTAGACATTGTACAAAGTGTTCGGACAGCGTATTATTACACTAGATAAGAGTACATCTTGTTACCTTAAAATAGAATCAAATTGCTTGTCAATACCAAAACATAAAGTTCTGTATATAGCGACTATTCTACTGAGTAGGTACAGTCGCCATCAGATATATCGGAGCGGCCGAGGTACTCAAATATTTCTGAGCAGCAATAAATTTCAATAAATTCTTTACGGTAAATAAGGTCAATAACATCTGAACATCCAATTCGCCACAAATATATGAGCAGTGGTTTTTCAATTAAATCTGAACACACAACGAGACAATAATATCTGAAAGCACAACTCGTCAAAGTTATCTGCACAGACAGGGTGATCATAAATATCTGAACATTTAAGGAAAATATACCTTAAAGCACTAGGCATACAGTTTAAATGTAATCGTACAGATGTAATGAATTTTCCTTTTACAAAATAAGTAGGTATACAAAATATAAATCTGCGAAAAGCAACTTCACGGTAAGTGATTTAAGGTATATTTTCCCTAAATGTTCAGATATTTATGATCACCCTGTCTGTGCAAATAACTTTGACGAGTTGTGCTTTCAGATATTATTGTCTCGTTGTGTGTTCAGATTTAATTGAAAAACCACTGCTCATATATTTGTGGCGAATTGGATGTTCAGATGTTATTGACCTTATTTACCGTAAATAATTTATTGAAATTTATTGCTGCTCAGAAATATTTGAGTACCTCGGCCACTCCGATATATCTGATGGCGACTGTACTAAGGTATCAGTTAAAAACAAAAAAGTGTTGAAGTCTTCTTAAATCAATTACTGTAGTATTTTTAACTAAACCCGAGAATATGAACGCGTCGAATAAAAAATATATGTATTTACTCATACATAATTATTAATGTAATCGAAAAAACATACGTATGCTAAAAATGGAATATTTATGTTCCATTTGTAACAAAATATAACATAGGTCTATTTACGCTTGTCAGATATTCATCGCTTAAAAATGTGAAACAATGAATAATTCCCGACAGTTTGAGCAATCACCGGTGCTTCACCCGCGCATAACAATGGGCACTTGATTCCGTTTTTCTGTTAAAGCTTTTTAAATGAAACGGACCCGATTGTGCTCGAAAACTTGATGTTCTGATGAATAACTGAGTTTTATTTGTATTGCTATAATACAATCAAATTATAGCAATACAATCCGCGCAAATGCAAGTGTGTAAGATCAATTTCCGCCGTTTATTTTGCGAAGTAAAGCAAATGAGCACTCACATAGGCCTAGACAGTATCGACGGCCGAGTTAAAAATAATACGATAACATGTTAAAGGCAATATGATTTTATCCAGTAGAATAGAAGAACTGATAGTAAGTGCACTTTGATGTTAAAGACACCTATTCTTTGCCAAAGCATTATCGTCTTTGGATGTGATAAAAAAAGATCGAAATTAATTAATTTCAAGAGACGCTTTCGCATATTATTTGTGGTGCTAATTAATTTTGATCTTAATTCAACAATAATTAATGCTTTAGCAGTAAAAAAGTGTCTGTATGTGCACGGCAAAGATTGCTAATGCGTAACGTACTGGTTATTTGTTGCAACCGTTTCGTTGGATAGAATGCGATTAATCTCTACATAACAGGGACTTACATCTACTTTGTTTTAAATCATCCTGGGCGTCTATTCTTCTCGGTGTAACCATATTGCTTTCGACTGGTCATAGTATTGTCAACGTTACTATAACAGTAAGTTACTTGTCAATAATGGATAATATGTAAAAGGCAATATCGTTCCAGTAGAATAGAGACTCGGCTTCTGCAATGTCATATTCGACGACTGCCAATTACTTGTACTTACATTATAAATAGTAAATAAATAAAAATCATTTATTCCGACCATCTAAGATCCATTATTATGTTGGCAAATTGTCAAATTAAAACTATGTTAGTAGGAAATTTTTAAAACAAAGGAACAGTTAAGAAACAATTATACACTATTTAACTGCTCCAATCGCCACCAAGTGCCCCAGTATTTGGTGTGGGGGCAGTCGAAGCGCTCTGCCAACACCCTCAGGAGGCAGTTGCTGCTGCCACGCACGTGTTTCAGCAATGAGGCTATTCTTTTCCGCCTAATGGCATAAAAGTCTACTCTCGCCTCAGCGAACATGCCGGACGCACTACAATAATACCTCGGCACTCGGCAGCCCCAACATCCTCCTCAAGATGTTATTATATTGAACGCGCAATGTATTAAACGCTCGCTGCGTCCTACCCACAGACCGCACGTGTAAAACGTCTTACAGTATGCTTTAAACACCGTTACTTTAACTGGTTTGTTACAGCGTGGACATCCGCGGGCAAGCATATTGCCTCTCACTGCCATTGCTCTTCTTTCCCTTTCCAAGTCTAGGTCGTCCTTCAAGTCCTCCGTGAGCATATGCCCCATATACTTGAAGCTGTCTACCACTTTGAGGGGTACTCTTCCCAGCATGATCTTAGGCACTTTCGTTGAGTTGTATTTAAATTATAATTACAATATCAAAGAAAGATATTCCAAACGAAAGTGGAATAAAAGTCCAGCATAAGCCCTATATTCGACAGATTTTACGATGTGGAAATGTTATTACTCTGAGCTTTTATTAAATTGCTAACAAAGGCAGCCACTAACAAAGGTAATACAGTATCGAAAACAATATGATTTAAGACAGTTGAAAAGAGGCCCAGGTAACTAAATATCTATCTAGGTTTCAATTACACAGCCGCGATGGCTGTAAAAGCAGATAACAACCATTATAATATATTATATTAACCATTCTATTATTATACGGATCTACCAAGTGATCAAAGTCTACCTCTACCCCTTACCGGAGCAGGCTTAAATAATTGAATTAACAATTTATTAAACGTCGCGGTATCTAACGACTGGACCTTAGTATTTGAACTATTTGTTAATAAAAACAAAAATACTTAGTTTGCGGTCCAGTGTATTTTAATCGTGATATCTTATCGCCACTCGAGTTCCGGTGGCTATGTGTGGTCTTCATTATCAGTTCCGCTTCAGCAAATGCCACTTACCGCCAAACCGAGTGTTTGCATTCTTGTGTTCCGGTTTGGGGATAAGACAGCCGGTGTAATGGCTAGCATTGAGGTATTCCATCTTAGTCCTCAGGGTTTTCAACGCATTTGCAGCCTTAGGCTTGCAGTTTTGTGAATGCGAATGTCTATGGGTCACAGTTACTACTTAACATCAGGTGGCCTGTGTGCTCGTTTGCCTACTCTACGCCATAAAAAAAAAGATACTTGCTAAATGCAAATGCTGGACCTGTCACTAAAAATACTATTATTACTATATGTTTTCCTACAAAATTTGAGAAACTCCTTCTTTTTTTAGTCGTTTAAAAACTGGATACTCGTACTGGAAGTTGCATTCCTACTGAAGTTTTGTACCTACTCTTATCTTATGTTATCTTATCTTACAAATGGGCCCTTTTGGATAAACTTCGACCCTTTAGGATCTCTTGTGCAATTACCCTTTTACACACTCCGCTGTTCGAATGTGCAGATGTACACTTTTTGAAAACAGGAACAAACAGACCTGGCTGGGTATTGGGGCGAGACCGAGTCACGATTTATTAAAGCATTTTTTTTTCGAGCAGCCGAGCTATATTGGTATCTAAAAATAAATATTTATTTTTAATTAACAACATAAAAGTTTATTATAAATCATCATCATCATCATTATCAGCCGCAAGACGTCCACTGCTGGACAAAGGCCTTCCCCAAGGTTTTCCACAACGATCGGTCCTCTGCTGCTGTCATCCAGCGGTTTCCCGCGACCTTTATCAGATCGTCAGTCCACCTTGTGGAAGGTCTGCCAACACTTCGTCTCCCGGTCTATTATAAATATTTACTTTAAATTACCAACATCGCTCTGGTAAAATTTCAATGTGCCTAAATGTTTTTTTTTTCGAAATTCTAATTAATACTTTTGCAATCACCTGGCTTTACTTTAGGAACGACTTAAAGACCTGGTTTTTTGGTTTTTTAACTTCTGACGATTCAATTTAAGGTTTTTTAATGTTTCGAAATGCTTTAAGTATCTTTTTGCGAAAACAGTTTCACTAGATACTAAAAAAAACATAACTTGTTTTAGCTCTAATAACTTACAACCGACTTCTTTGTATTTAGATATCTTTAAAGAAGTACTGTACAAGTTTCCACGGAGCCACCATAAATAAATAAATAAATATCAAGGGACGATCTCACACAAACTGACCCAGCCCCAAACTAAGCTCTAGGCTTGTACTATTAGTAGGCATACCGGGAATCGAACCCAGGACCGCTAGC
This sequence comes from Acleris sparsana, assembly GCA_923062465.1. Taxonomy (NCBI): domain Eukaryota; kingdom Metazoa; phylum Arthropoda; class Insecta; order Lepidoptera; family Tortricidae; genus Acleris; species Acleris sparsana. The sequence continues at coordinate 10,554,937 of OV281300.1, forward strand.
TTCGTAGGCAGGGTCACTACCAACTATAGACACTAAGCCTGGATGCGAGGCATCTCAGTTTAGGCCCTTGAATAGATTATTTATCTACTAGGTAGATAAGATAATTTGGTGATACAACATGTAACTTCAACTAATATTTATTTACTAAATAAAATTAAAACGTCGAATCATTGTTTCCTAACTGTTCTATACATTCACAAGTTATTAACGCCTATTTTTCTGAATGCGTTGACTTCTGTAAAAAATACGAGATACCTTTGATTGCCTTTAGAACTCTAGGTTAAGGTTTGTTTTATTAGAATCCTGAAAAGTTAAAAAGTTAAAAAAAAAACATTTTCTAACTCATGAAAATATGAACAATTACTTTTACCAACGAAAATTAACAGCATAACCATAATCTAGGCCTAACTAAGATACAAACGCTGCTAACGTTTCTGTTTTCTTTCGAAACGAAATATATGGAGTTGACGTAAGCGGTCGACGCGATCTGTCATCAGCTTACGTTAATCCTGTACAGTATGTCGATATTCCAAATTCGGTAACTGCGTCGTGCATCTAGGCTAGGTTCTGCGAGGCTTGTATGGTTGCGTATATCGCGAAACAAAATATGGATAAAGCATCCGTCACTCTCGTACTTAATATACGTGTCAGAAAATCACGGGCGTTTATCCCCTTTGTGCCACGCGATAATCGCAGCCATATTAGGCCCCCTAGCGTGTAATAAATACATAAATTCCATCGGTATAAGTAGGTACAATAAAACACGGGAATGTTAAGCCACTTGCTACTCTTCGTAATTTAGCCCAGTAATACATACTGGATACACGAGTATAGCCGACTAAACCAGATTTGCATTACACGGCCAAAATTCGAACAGTGGCAAGTGGCTTAACAATCCCGTCTTATCTCTGTTAAAACTGATCTGTAATACATCGCTTAAAACATAATACGGGGTAAACTTTTTTCGCCAAACCAATGTGGCGGCGTCAGCGGGCGCGCCTTTTGCATAGGCTGGGCTTGTTCAATTTTAATGACTTTACATATTGATGGAGTCCTTCCCTGAATATTCAGATCTTTCTTCGCACAAGAGTTTCTTATTGGATCAGGGAACAGTATAGGTAGGTAAGTACCTGCATGACTCAAGTAATAAAAAATATTTTTACGAAAAGTTTTACATATATAACGTCATTTTATTTAAAGAAAGGGAAGATTATGAAGTTTTAACTGTTAAAAATTAGAGGAGATTGTCAAATTAGTGTGAAAGTTTATAGGTAAAAATACATTACATACATAACTTACTTAAAACTACGCTAATCTAACAACCGAAAGAACTTACAAACTTACTTAATATCTTAACTTACTTATAATCTAACAAACCGCTACCAATAGACATTGTTCCCAAAATGCTGGCAGCATTGCCACGTTGGATGGCAATGCTTAATCTTTGTGCCAAGTACAGGCCAGCATTTTGGTCACGAGTTGTGTCAATCCGGCGCGGCGCTTTGATAAATTGTGTGTTAGTTGTATTTATTTTATTTCATATTAGTTGTGTTTATTTTATTTCTGGTTTGAATCTTGTACGTTAAATGTGTTGCAAGATGATCCCATGATAGGTTACCTGTCTTAAGTCCGAAAAACTTGAGCCGGAATTTCGTTTGGTTGAAAACAATGTTTTTATAAATTTTGTTTGTCTTTTGCTTCATTTGTCCAAATAATCACATTTACAATTGGTGATTTCTTGCTTGCCTTTTTTTAGTTTGATAAAACTGCTTTTTCTCCATTACTAATTTGCCCATAAGATCATTATGTCTCTGGTAATAATTTATTTTATTAGCTCTTTACCTACCTATTATTGACTTGTCATTTTTGTGTTAACATTATTTTTTTTGTTTTTTTTTAACCGTTTGGCAAAAGTTCGGTTGGACTTTATTCCTAATGACCTATTTCTAATTGACATTGACAAATGATACAATTGGGGAAACATAACATCCGATATGGCAAGAAACTGTGCCGCAAACAATTTTCGGACAAATGATAAGTTGGGATATCGTCAAACAGTAAACTGGCATTTGCAACGTCAAAAGATGGCGGATGTGTATTGTTTTAGGTTTGTATTTTTGTCTATTTAGGTGCTCAAAGTTCTTTTCAGGTAGTGATTTGTAATTTTTATGCCTTTGTGTTGCACAGTGATAGAAGACTTGGACTTATTTCGGGTATCTGGCATCTTAATTCTCGTTTCAAGTGGACTCGCTGTGGTACAGAGGTTAAAACTATCTTGGCCTCTGTCTGTCCTACATATCACCGTACAACGTTGCCCCCAATCTTCTTAGAGAAGATTGGAGTGTGTTTTATTGCTATATTAATATTTACTTGACACTGGCGAAATCACTTCATTGTGGAAACGCCATATCCCCGCGGTAATAGCTGTAGAAGTGGCCGCAAAGAGGATAAAAAAAAAACAGTAAACTGATTTTTTTTGTAGCGTATCACCGTGTCAAATCAATCGTAGTGTAAGTAAAAAAGTCAATTAAAGCCAAAACTAAACATAGGACCAATAACTGTGCAAAAAATTGTAAAGTGATAAATTGACATAAGCTCTCCTTGGATAAAACAATTCGAAAAAATTTCGGACACGTGAAATTTCAGACAACGGTTTTTAGTGATTGTGATAGGTTACCTACTCTGAGAAATGTTTTACAAAATTATGAAGTAGAGTAAAAATGTTTTTTTAACGATAAACCGACTCCAAATACTAAAATCGGTACAGGTGTGCCTATAATATTTGAAGAGTTCCCTTTATTTCTCCAGGATCCTACCATCAAATCCTGATCAGACGAGAATGAGATAACGCAACGTGGACAGTGTAGAGATTGAAACAAAAAGAAACTGCGTCGGTCCAGCCATCTTTCAGTACGGCAACATACATAAAAAAAACAGTTATCTGAGAACCTGCTTTATTAAGGGCGCAATTAATTAAAAACATGAACTCTACACTTAATAACAAAGTTATGGCGTACAAGAAGAACGAGTATATATTTTATAAGTAACGTTAGAAAGCACTTTCCGGGGACAATCCAATTATATTAAAATATCATACCGGCTTTTTATGCGTTTAATATGCGAAACCTACCAAATTATTTTCTGCTGTACTCATGGATTGCCCAGCAGAGAGTGCCTTTGCCGTTAATGGACTACATACGAAAAAAAAAACGTATTAAGGCTTCGGAAAATTACTTTTGCATTTATATTTTTTTACATTTTTAACCGCTTTAAAAAAAGGACGTTCTCAGTTTGACCTGTATGTATGTATGTTTGTCCGCGATTATCTCGCGTTTGGCGTGCGTGCGTTTTTCAGAAAAGTATTTGTTACACTTAGGAGAAGGTCTTAGTATTATAACCGACTTAAAAAAAGGAGGTTCTCAGTTGACCCATATGACCCCGCAAAACTTTTTTACCCATTGATTTAATTTATAAAATGAATCTCTAGGTACTTCAAAAAATTGAACTCATTCAGGCGTTGCATTATTTTGTTATTATCTACTTTGCCAATTGAGAATTTCTTCATGTTTAACTGAAAGTAGCGTAACAACAATCGACTGCACATTAATTTTGACACTCTAAAAATGCAAAACTGAATTGTGTCAAAATCTCTTGACACAACATTTATGCCCAAAACATAAGAAGGTAGCTGTTTTGAAACAAGCGTTGGTTAATTAAATTTAACACCAATGATACCAAAGTGGCGACGTGAAAGATCGCTCGCTACGGATCGCTATGGTGCCATGTGATCCTATAATCTACCGAGTGCCGTTCGTATTGTTGTGTTCCAGTGTGGAGATAAGACCACCGGTGAAATAACTATAGTGCCAAGCTGATAAGAAGTCAATTCTGACATCACAACCATGAAGTTTCTGTTATTACTATCCCTATACACGTAACAAATAAGTTCAGCATTGTTTCACTGCAGTCAACATTGTCAATAGTCAGAATCTTCATGGTCGTGCAATGTGTCAGGATGAACTTCTTATCTGCCTAGTACTAGCACAGCGGCATTCCATCTTGGTCTTTAGGGTTGGCAACGCATTGGCGGTCTTAGGATTGTAGTTTTGGGATTTTAAATGTCTATGGATGTCGGATCCCAGTTATCGGTGTGTCGGTGAGCTATCGTAAGGTACTATACAATAACATGTCAAAAGCGAGTAGCGAATTTAAATAATATTGTAAAGCTAAATAATAATAAATATTATTATATACTAGAGGACGCCCGCGACTTCGTACGCGTAGAATTAGTTTCCCGCTAATCCCCCTACTTCTTCTAGACCTCATAAGGAACCTATGTACCAAATTTGGAATCTTTAGACTCAGCGGTTTGGGTAGGTATTTCCATAAATCAAAAGCACTAAGGAGTATTGATATCAACGTCGAAGCAAATCACCCCCATAATAACTTTCTACCCCTTTTTCACCCCCTTAGGGGATGGATTTCAATAAAATACGAAAGAATGTATAAGCAAAATTTAAAGTAGATTGGACCAAGAAATCACGTTGTCCCATATAAACTTTGCCCCCTTTTTCACCTCCTTAGGGGTAGAATTTCAGAAGATCCTTTCTTATCGGATGTCTTCGTCATACAAAGAACACACCCTCCAAGTTTTAGGTCTCTATGATCATCGGTTTAGGCTGTGATCCGTCAGTCAGTCAGTCATTCAGGACAAAGCATTTTATATGTATAGATTGAAGTATTTTTTTAATTAAACAATAGTTATCGTTATCTAGGCCCCAGTGTTATTTTCCAAAATCTATTTGAAATGGATTAAATTAGTAAATAAATAAAAAAATAAGGGACAATCACATACAAGCAATCCAAGCTCTAAATTGTGCTAGAATATATTTAAAATTCAAAAACAAATACTAAATACATGTTTTAAAATAATAAATACCAATTGTTTTTGAAATTTGAATAACGTTAAAAAAGACAGGGTCGTTATTCTACTGACTGTATAAAATGATTATTGCCTTTGTCATGTTATCACATTGTCAACTTTACGATACTCTTATTTACCTGACAGTACCAGTAACACAAGTCAAAATAACACAAGTAGCAACTGTTATTCTACATACTGTAAAGGACGGAAATTTGGAGTAAAACTTGGGATATTAATCACGATGGAGCCGCTCGCGAGACAAGACTGCTATCCAAATCGACAGCTGTCTGTCATCGCCTCCCTCATTAAGGCGGCACCACACGAACGAGTAATGCTCCTAAGGCGCCTCCAGACGCTAATTCTAACAATATGATAGCAGTCAACGGCGATATAGTTTTAAATAGTAGCTCGCTCTGCACTTGCATGATGATGGGCGAGATTCAATTCATTCATTTCATTTATCACAGCTAAACCAGTACTAGCCTAGAACTTACTTTGAAACGAGGTCAATTTATAGGGTGTCCCAGAAACCGACGTCAAACCGCCTACGGCTGATAGAGCATCGGCGTTATTTTTCCGTGTTTTTTAAAGTAATCACATAAAGTTAAAAAACGGGCAAACAAGTTTAAAAAATCGCTGATTCGTAATGTCTAATTATGAAACAAAAATTCAGTTCAAAATGATCAATATCTCCGAAACTAGTAAAAATCGCCGAACATACATAGGGGTTAAATCGATAGCTTTTTATCTGCTCTATCAGCCCTGGGCGGGTTGACGTCGGTTTCTGGGACACCCTGTATAAGATAGACCCCTGATATGTTTTATACTTTCCACAGAGAATGCCTCACGATATTGCGTGGACGGCGAATGGCTGAACTATTCGGACTATTCCAACTGCACGGAGCGGGCGGCGGACACGGCATCTGCCGGCATTGGCCTGGACCTCATCTACCTCGCAGGGTACTCCCTCAGCCTGGCCGTGCTGTCGCTCGCGGTCTTCGTCTTCTTATACTTCAAGTAAGATATTAGCCGCTCGGTCAGTCCACTGCTGGACATGGTCTCTCCCATATTCCTAAGGCAACAAATAGTATCTCAAATTCAATTACCAAAGCAAAGGACGATGGGCAAAAGTGTCCCCACCCACCAACAGAGATGAAACATGTGCCAGTTTATAGATCTTGGCAACATGATGTTTTTTTACCATGGCGACGATCACCATATGTATCGGGTTTTCTTGGAAAATCATAATCGTACCGTATGGAATTGTTTGCTTGAAAAACATATACTAATAACTTAAAATCCAGGTTAACGCGAACACAAACAAAACATAAGTGAATACAGTAAAAGAAGTCTTTAAAAGTCTTTGGAGTTTATGTAAAGATTGGACTAGCGTTCGAGCGTATGAGAGCGTATAGACGTAGTGAATAAACGAAGGATATCGTTTTTGGTAGGAAGTGTTCATATTTATCTTACTTTCTCAGTCAGCTATATCATCCATAAGCTAACTGAGAAAACAAGATGAATACGAACCGAAAACGATATTTCGATCAAGAATGATGTCGTTTGTTTTTGCGGTACGTCTGGGGGCCTAAACTGTAATTCTATGGAACTTGCTAACTATGTAAACAAGCCGCCATACTAAAATTGACATTAGATGTCAATTTCAATATATTGTTTGTTTACATAGTTAGCAAGTTCCATAGAATTACAGTTTAGTTAAGATGCAAATCGCTAAGTTAGCGATTTTAGTAAATCGAGAAAATATATAGGATTGTCGTAAGCCGGCGACGGATCGCATTAACCGTATATCAACTCCATACATTTCGAGTCGATAGAAAACAGAAACGTTACCAGCGCGCGCGTTCGTAGTTACGTTGGCTCCATGCCTGTCACTCGGCATTTGAAACTAAATAAATAGAGAGAAACGAATTGAGCTAACGTAACTTCGATTTTCAAAGTAGGGCCTCAGACTAGGCCTTCTGTACAAACCTAACGGACGTTTCAAACATTGCACTGTACATACAATCAGTCATTGATCATAACGCTTTTCGATTGACTTTAGATCTGACTGCTCGTAATTGAACATATAAACACACATAAAGGCCGTCTTATGGTACATTTTTTTAAAACACGACAGTTAAGAATTTATAATATAGAATGACTAAATACTAGAGTAGTTTATAACACGATGTCAACTGCTGTAATAGATAACATCCATAAAACTCTTATCTGAGACACGCTAAGACGCACTTGAGCGCGGGCTTCCCAAGAAGTAGAGAGCACGCTCTCAACGCGAGTGTCGGATTACATTTCACACGTCTATCCAATGGATTATGGAAATCGTATTACATTCAATATTACAATGGCTTTTAAAATACATTTATTTAATACAACCACTTCTAACACTCTCACAGAAATTCTAAGCGGGAAAAACCATATCGTCTTTGACCTCTTATCGTATGGCAACGTTTTGGTAGCTCTTATTTTCTTAACAGTAATGGCGGCCTAGTCTTAAACAATACCATAACGGGTCAAAAACCGTAGAATAGATCCGAGGCCCTGAAATAGTATCGGTCTAGTCACTTTACGCAACATTAGAAGCGGCAGTGACGAGCTGTGGCCGGTTACAAACAAATGCATAACGATGTAGGAAGCAAGGAAGTATGCATGTAGTGGAGTCCATATCTCCGCGATTTCTACAATATTTACTGCGGAAACCTCGCCTAAATAGTAACTAACAGAACGATAATTTAGTTTTCCTGACATTAACGCGGAATGTTCCGAACCAAAACAACACAACCAAACTGATGTATCTCACTACATAATTTAGATAATCTTTCATAAAATGAGGATGGTTTTAAATAATAATTCTATAAATGGTTGATAACTAAAAAAATACAAATTCAGTTCGTCATGATGTTTATCTACGAAATGACCTTTAAAAATTTACTTAAACACCCACATTTTGGTAGCGCCCTCTTACTTAAACGATGACATTTAAATCGTCCTACGTTCCCGCTGGGGTTGTTTATTTCCAGGGAAATACGAGTATTAAGTCAAATTATCCACATTTTTTGTTTTCAGGGATCTAAGATGCCTAAGGAACACGATACATACAAACCTCATGACCACATACATACTGTCAGCATGCAGTTGGATGTTAAACTTATCGTTACAAGTGAGTATTCGAATGATTTAGCTATACGATATCGTTCAGAATAACGCGTTCATTTTTCAACCATTATTCTCCCATTTGTTCATTACCCTAAAACTAGGGTATCTTCTTACTTGCCTAATAAAGTAAGTAATTTGATTAGGGTATTTTTGGTCGGCCAAAAGGAGACTTCTAATTGGGTAACATTTTTACGACAATGTGGAGCCGGCAACTATGATCGACTTGCTTGCTTAATTGACTTACATACAAAGTGAGAGTAAAACAGCAATAGGTGTTGGGCATAAATTTGAAACGTTTAAAAGTGTCCCAATATCGTTTACAAACACTGTCGTTTTGTTTAACAAAGAGCGATCTCAACATTACATGATCTTTTCTACGTTACAGTTAGTGCTAGACCTAATAAACAAAACTCGTTAGTCCAAAGCGAAATTACATTTTTTTTAATGCTTGAGACAATCCTCTACAATAATGATTTTAACAGAGCACCTTTTAAAAAACCTATTGTCAATTACTCGCCTATTAATACCTCGCTTGTGAGTATAGTGATTGAAATTACAAAATACAGCTGTCACGGGGATCATCCCAGATTAGACAGAGTATAATCTAATCGTTCCAATGTAACGGTCTCTTGTCCATTAAATAATAACACCACTGGACGAGCCGATTGTTTATTCGACACGCAAACGCAATTTCCCGTTGACTTTTTTAGGTCAAACACGTGGACGAAGATAATTCCCGCCAAGTCCGACATTGTTTTCGTGGACAGGTGGATTATCTGTATACAAATGGGCCGTTTCAAATACGGTTCGACCGTATAGGATCTGCTATGTAATTACCGTGCTTATACTTTGTTAATTCTTACTTGTCTAATAAAGTAAACAACTTTCTAACCTCAAAATTAACCTTTTAGGCTAAAGGAGCTTTTTTAAATTAAATAAAGCAATCACATGCATTGGCCAAACGATAAAAGAACTGTTTTAACCAAAAAAATAGTTCATTTTGAGGTCAGAAAGTTGTCTATTATAGGTATTAGGTAAGTAAGACTAAACACGGTATGCACACTTAGCTTTCCGAATGTGCAAGTTAGGTCACGATGTATTTTCTTCATTGTAAGAACATCGACTAATTTATTTAAGTTAGAAATACTCATTGGTATATGGCAACCGCTGGGGCTTGAACTCGGTGCCTTACGATCACGAGTCACTCTAAGCCCCTAAGCCAACGCTTCTGTACCCTTACCATGACTTACAAGTACCGTACTCGCTACAGAGTCTAATGGTCTCTCCCTCGCACTCTATAAGAATACTGCGAGGTTGCGAGGGACTGGAGCATTCACTCGCTAGCGAGAACGTTAATTGAAACTCATGGTAAGGGTACTGCGGGGATGGGTGACGTATAAAAACTAACGACCGTATTCAATGCATTGTTTAGCTGAAGATAGAGAAATCTACCTATCTTAATTTGATTTTGTTGTCTGATCAAACTTCAGACATAAGCAGGCAATCTCTTTTTAGTTGATGTTAAACGAGGATAGCATATAACTATTAAAGTATTTCTGTCTACGTAACATTACAGAGTTTTGCCTTATGTAGAATTGTAATAAATAAATAAAAAAACATGGTAATTTATAATTTAATTCATTGACTCTCGAACTTTACTCTTGTCACTTTTGTATGTTCAGTTTGAAATTTAGTATAAATAGAAATAGAAATAGAAATAGAGATCATTATCGTTATAGGAAATGTGCCTAGGATTGACGTAATCTGCCGGATAGTCGTGTCAAGCGCTTATGTCAGTTCTGTACACTGTCTTGCATCTTGTCTAGGGCCTCTGATAGTTTCGCCGAATACAATTCCTGTATCTGCGATGTTAGTTATTCGTGTGTTCGATGTGTGTTTTAGCTTCATTAGTCGTTAAATTTGACTGAGTGCCCGGTTTTTTGTTACAAGTGAATACTTTTCTATCTGCGCCTTTATAAAGAAATCTTACGAGTATTTTATGAATGTTAAAGTTATACCAAACAAAATGTGGATGATTAATAGTCCGTTTTTAACGTTAAAGTAGCGTAATGTGCTAAAATTGGCACGGGAGCGCCGTTTGCGAACGCTTGACATTCAGCCCAGATTTATTGTTGTTCTGTCCACTCTAATGGGCAATGTTGGTATCGCTTAAGACTCAATTTAACATACATTTAACGGCCCTAATATAGAACCGGGTAAGTTTTATGCCTTGCCTACTCGAATTCTCTTTACTTGCTCGCTTTCTGTTTGTGACACAACAGGACCTACTATATCTACTCACTAGAAAAGGCAGATCAGACAATCCCGTACACCATTTATATTATTAATGGAAATAATGGCTTTGCCTTGAAGTGTATATTTACGGAAATAAAGAGGTAGGAAACCCGCGGCGAGGAAGGCACGTAGCAAACCTTTTAACTGAACTCCGAGAAATTTTAACAATCAGAGGAGGGTACGCGTGTAATATCTTGGCCGAGCTTTCGCAGTAGAACACTCAATTACCTACGTTACTGGATATAAAAGACTTTCAAAGCTAGTAGGTATGATAGAATACAATTAAATTCAATAAACTTTGAATGAATTATTGGTTGCATTGTATTTAGGTAATAAGTTTGTGATGGTTTTAAATTCGCTTGATTCCATCTATACATTATTGGAAAACGTGTGATAATTTGCATGAAAATTTCACTGTTGCTCACAAGTCAAAAGTTAAAACGTCCCTTAGTATGATTTTATTTTCGTTTTTATCGTTAGATCTTGATATACTCGTACGCACTTAAATAATCATAATTATATGTGTGTAAACACTTCACTCAAAACATTAAAGCCAAGTAAAGCTTTAAAATTGAATAAATATGTATGATATTAATTGTGCCAAACAAAATTGGAAGTCGGGCTTATATAATTATATAGATAGATTTTGATATGATAAAACGTCATATTTCAACATAGATAGTTTAAGAAAAATATGCATTAGATGTTATTGACTGGATATAATCAACATACCGAGGATAAATATTATTAATGTAAAAATGACTATGTATGATTATTACAAATAAATAAATCTTATCTTATCTTATCTTAAATGAAAATATTCGCAAATTAATTTTATTGTCTTATGTATAGAAAAGGGAATCTCCATGCGTCAACTCATAAAAATACAAAAATAATCTAAAGATGGCGTGCGAAAAATTATACTAATGTTTGCAGAGTTTAATATACTGGGTGATCTGCTGGGTCGAGGTCGCAGAAAAGGCTGCGTTGAACCGAAATTGGACGAGGCAATAGTGGCGTCGTTTCGTCAAATTCCATCGGCGTCCACACGAGATATAGCCAAAAAGTTTAAAACTGTGGTCGGGAACGTGCATAACGCTAAAAAAAACATTAATTTATAGACTAATAAGAAACTTAAAATCCCAAAATGGACTGCTATTTATCTTGAAAGAGTGTAATCTTGAGCTAAAATATGAACAAGCTAACAATTGACAAAAAAGACACAAGAACGATACCAGGACCCCAGTGTTATACGTGTGAGGCTGGCCAGGGTATTCCAGAAAAACATGAGCTGGTGCCTTTTGAAAACTTCGCTAAAAAAATCCATGTTTAACAAGCCATTGGCTCATGTGGGCTTAAAAGTTCTAGCTTTTTCACTATGGGTACAATCAACGGCAATGTCTGCCGCAAGGAGTCCCTTAAGAAGCGTTTTCTGTCCTTATATAGGAAACATGATCATCCCCCAATATTTAACCCAGATTCAGCTTCTGCTCATTATGCTTAACGCACTTTAAAGTTCCTTCATAAGGAAAACATCGATTATGTTCCGAAAAGTATCATCATCATCATCATCATGTCAGCCGAAAGACGTCCACTGCTGGACATAGGCCTCCCCCAAGACTTTCCACTCAGACCGGTCTTGTGTCCTTTCGCATCCACCGCGGTCCCGCGATCCTGACGAGGTCGTCACTCCATCTTGTTGGAAGCCTACCTACAGCTCGTCTTCCGGGCCATGATTCCAGGCGGGTGTTCGATAAAGGTTGAGCAATTTGCTCAATCTTAGGTTTTCATTAAAATTTTATGTAGTTTTTTTTTTATATATTTACGTTCGGGTTTAATTTTGTTTGTTTGAAATGCTGTGAGAAATCTACGATTTATTTATATTTATCGATGGCTACTTTATTTCGTGAACAAGCCTTAATACATTAAGTACATCTTTCCAACCGATCTAGGGGTTATTATGAGATAGCTATACTGTTCAGTTTACGTTGAGAGAAAAGGACACAGCTATATAACTGCTATAGCTCTGTCCTTTGCGCTCGCCGTAAAATGAACTGCATAATAACCCCCCTGAATACTACATCTTAACACATAACCTAAATGGGCCTAGTTCTGTGAACGGTGACGCAATATGACATGTCATCGACATAGAAAATGATTGGACAAATAATATTATTAGTTCAAAATAAACGGAAGCAAGACGCAAAACTTAACCGTAGCTATGCTATAATTATGTATGTTTTATGTATCTGTAACTGTGCAATCAATTGAAACTACTATTTACTTGTATTGAGCATGCATTTCATCTTAAGCGGAGCTGAGCGAAAATGGAGGAAAATGCCTATTTACGGGGCCAAGACAAGACGCAAAACTATTTTTGATTAGCGTCACAGGTTAGCGTCAATTGATTGCTTAGTTTCAGATACATATAATATACATAATTATAGCACTGCTAAGGTAAAGTTTTTGCGTCTTGCTTCCGTTTATTTTGGCTATTATTTGTATATTGATGATAAGTCAGATTTACCTTAAATCTATGTATATTTTAGAAGACTGATAAACTGTATAGAATTGACATAAGCTTGTTTCAACTCCACTATATTGGTAAATTTTCAAAAAATGTTATCGTTATAGTTCCGCACCCAGTTTTACAACACACATAGCGTCTTACTTATACACGCTGATTGGTCGAACAACATATTATTAAGCTGAAACAAAAAATTGTGTTTCCACTAAAATCGTTCGTTTCTTGTTTTAGACCTGGTCAGACGAGGCCCAGCAAGAAAAGACGTGGTGTATGATCCTTGTCGTATGCATGCACTACTTTTACCTCACAAACTTCTTCTGGATGCTCGTCGAAGGTATGTCTGACATTCACCTAGAACGCCGTGGGCGGATTCAACGGCTATAAATAAAAAATAATGTAATCAAATTCCGCAGATTTTGACGCTTGACAGATGATGGACGTTGCGATTTTTATTATTCACTGCTGGAAACCCATTATGAAACAGTACATTATGTTAACACCGACGAAAATATCCAGCACTCGTAATGCATTTAAAATGAAACAATATATTACACGCGCAGAATGTAGATCACGCGCCTTTTTGTAAACATCGTGTCTTTTGCTTTTAAAACTGAACAAAAAAAACGACCAAAGCTCGAATAGCTCGTTCCTGCAGCTTTAAACAAGAAACCCTGTATCCGCGTGTAATATAATGTAGTAAATGAATGAAAACTTTAGTTTTCTGCCATAGTAACGTGAGGGTAAGACATTTCCTGTGTATGATGACACAGTAGGCTAGCTAACTGTTGGTACTGAATGATCCTGCCTCAAATAGCGATCTGGGTTCGATTCCCGGTCCGGCAAATTTTTGTGTGATGAGCGTGCGTATCTATTTCTTAGTCTTGGGTGATTTATTTATCTATATTGTATAGATATATTTGTCGTTGCCTGGTACCCTTTCCAAGATTTCCAAGCCTAAAGCTTTCTCTTGGAGTACGTCAATTTGTATGAGATTGTCCCATGATATTTATTTATTTATGGAGTTATTCCCATAAATCATATTTTTCCCTGTAAGAATTACTAAGAAACGGAATATAAATGTCAGGTTAGTAACTAATTGGCGTGAAACAAGTAAACACATTAGCTTTAACCTTCGTTATATTTCCGAACGTTCGGAAGTCATTTCATTCGCATCTTTTCTCAGCAGCGATAATACTAATAACAGCGTACGCGTAACATCATAATATTGTTATAAGGCATATTTTCGTTCATTGATTTGTATTAGTTGTTTCATAATATTTGTTTCTTTCAGGTCTGTATTTATATATGCTAGTCGTCGAAACATTTACTGCGGAAAATATAAAGTTAAAAGTTTACGCTACTATTGGCTGGGGTAAGTTTTACACAATGTATTATTAGTACCTACCTTATGTATAGGTTTGATTTACTCTTGTATTACTCTAGTAACAGGGGAGTTAATGAATAATTATTTTGTCATTTTTTTAATTTACTCCGTTGTATTTTAGATCTAGGAAAATGTGTGTTAATAGTTTGAATACATTACACGTCTGGAAGTCCATTTTTGAATTTGACTGATGATTGGTCAGTAATAATGGAGTGTGATAGGTGGAGGCACTTTTCATTCAGCGGATGACATAAACAAATGCACCCAATGATAAACATTACAATCTATATTTTTTTATACGAAACAGCCTAAAGCATATCATTATACCTCATTAGCATACCTAGCAAACGACACGTAATCTTGAGAACATAAAACAGCGCAATAAATGTTTAGATTTACGTTCGACGCGATTCCATCATTCACGATCACATTTTGGCTTCAGTACAAAAACGCTTTAACTGTAAGCATGCTTGCTGCTATTTTTGTCCTTGTAGTAACAACTAAGAATTCAAAATTTAAGGTTTTCCCAACCGACTTAAAGCAGTTTGGTCCCAGTGAATGAACACATACGTACATTTGACGTGATCTTTATGCGCAGAGGGAAAAAGCTTACTATAAAGGGTCCTAATTATATGAGGGCGATGCAACTAATTGTGACAAACAACAAAATTTGGGCGGTGCACCCATTCGTGGTTACCAAAAAAAAAAACAGTCAGTGTAATAAGTGGTCTGCCACCACGTGTTTTCTTTTTGGGCCTGATGACTGATGGGCCTGATGATAATTCCTAGAGGCACATGCGTACAGTTAAAACTGATCAGTTCCGTTAGTTTAATTAACAAATAGCTACATTATTGCATCACTTTTAACTGATACTAATCAACACAGTTTTTATTCTACCCACAATCGGTTTTAAATGACAGTTTTAACTATTAACATAAAACTGACGGTTAAAACTGATGGCGAGTACTTGTACTATTACTTTATTCTATATTGTGAGTGTTGGTTGAATTTTATAATATTTACACTGGTAAACATCTTAGCCTGTTTGTGCAAAATGAGGTTATAGAATTAACAACAAGAGTTGTAGGTAATTCTGTAGGGGCCGTTCATTTGACCGAAATACGTTTGGTCGAATGTATCGTTTCGCAACTTTTTCATTTGGCAACCCACTTTTATTTCTGTAACTGTAAATATTTCAGGATTTATTTCTGTACCTTCTCGAAGACCCAATACATAGGTTAGGTTAGGTTAGTTTTTATAAAAATCCTGAAATATTTACAGTTACAGAAATAAACGTGGGTTGCCAAATGAAACGGTTGCGAAACGATACATTCGACCAAACATTGTTCGGTGAAACATTAGTGAACCAATTCTGTAGCTCTGCCTACCCCACTCTGGTATGAAGGCGTGACGGTATGTATGTATGTCATAATAATGTTGCTGAGGTACGTCTGACAATGTAAAGTGTCGACATAGTGACATTATTAACTCATGAAGTTGTCTCAAAATTGAAATACCACTTATCTGGCTGACTGCACTTATGTAGTGGTTGAACAACTAGCTGACACCAGATTGGGAATCTTCCATAAAACTGTATAGTATTTTTTTACCACGACTGATTGCACGGCCTGTCTCAGTAAAATAAGTCCCAAACATCCCTCTTTGATTTAAAATGATAGGGCCCCTTGCATATTTTCTTGATTAAATTGTTTTTTGTTTATGCTCGCAGGCGCCCCGGCGGTGTTCCTCGCGATCTGGGTGATATCGCGGTGCTTAGTCTCCGTGGTCCCCTCCACCACAACCGACGGGGTAATTTGTCGATTTACCCCTTATTTCCTTTTTAAGAACAGCCCTTATGTTTATTTGAGATTAGGCACGTAGTTGTGGGAGGTTTTGGTTCAAACGCGTAATAACAATGAGGTTTTGAGCGATCAGAATGTTCTCTTTTCTTTTAACCGATATAAGTTACTTATATTCACAAAACCGTTTTGCATTGATTTCGTATTAACTGCTACAATATACAGACGCATTGCATTAAATTTTATTCCAGTTCTGTCTATAAAAAAAAATGTTGAAGAGAGGTAATACAAAACACATTTCTTGTATGCAATCTTCTTCTCTATATAATTCAAACGATATTAAAATAAAAAAATATTAAAATCCAATTAATGTAACTATAATGAGTTTTATGCATTCGTTGCAGTCGCTGCGTTAATATTAGAACGTAAACAGGTAAATGTCGTCAACTAAAATGTCTTGGCCTTAGAAATTTGCCTTGAAATTATTCAGTTCAAACAGGCTTCGAGTTAATTTTGTGTATAACTTACATAACGACTGAAAACGTTCTAATTTAGTTTACTTTGGACACAATAAAACATTAAATATAACTTGCATTGTATACCGGTCCGTGGCAGCAATAAATTCATGTTAAGCTGTAATTGCAGACACCAGAGACTATTGCACCAACCGCAGGACTCATGCTCCAGCAAGATACATTATGTTATGTCACGTTTTAAGCTGTAAACAAAAAGGAAATACGTAGGATGCTGCAACAATAGTAGTAGATTCCAGTTAAGTAAACAATTCTTATCACATCAGTTACAACTAAGCTAAAGTAATAACTACGACCCAGCTTACTAGCATATAATGTACAAAACATATACAAATAATCATTTAAAAAAAACTCTAAGCTCTAATAAAATTGAAAAAAAAAACTTACTTCAGCAACAAATAAATGGTGATCGTGCTGGCCGCCACTATGGATGCTTTGGTCAACTCAACATTTCATTGGTGTCAATTTTCCAGGTGTCAATCGCCGGGGAAACGAAAATGTGTTTGTGGATGCACGAACACCCCGTAGACTGGATCCACAAGGTGCCATCGCTGTTGGGGCTGGCCCTAAACCTCTTCTTTCTAGTCCGGATCATGTGGGTACGTCTCTAGAACACATTTTGATATATCTTCAATTTTGAGTGAGATGTCATTAAACACTGTCATTTTTGCCGTAACCGAGAAAAAGTTATTTTTGTACCAAGGTGACTAAAATTTGTCCACGACGTTTAAAGATTACCCTTCCTGTGGTACGGACAACCCATAGATCTAAAATGTAAAGATAAACAATGACAGATTGGTAAGACGTGACGCGACCGAAAACTTGGCGACGGTAAATCATACAAATAAACTGGGGCTCTATACTACATTGTTTTTACACATATTGCTATCGTAGGTATTGTGTTTTACTCGGCCGCCATTACTATCGCGTCAAAGAATCGTAACATTGAGAATAGCAATGTAGAATTATTTGTTTATATTTTTTATTATTTAGAAATGGAACGCGACACCATGTCTGTAGCTGTCGTCTTTTATGTGCATAATTCATAAATAAATTACGCAAAATACGCGTGATCTCATAGAACGGGCATAAAAACATGTAATGAATATTTGTTTTGTAACAAATTTTCCTTCTCGCATGGCTGATATTTTAAAATTAGTCCTAGCAATGAAAAATTGTGAATGGAAAAGTTGAAAGAAGAAAGTTTGACTTCGGAACTTTGTTTAGACTAGTTAAAGATAAAGATAAACAGACATTTATTCGCAACAAAACAAAACTACATTACATAGATACAAAAAGATCAAGACACAGAGAAATTGTTGCGAAACGACGAAGATGTCATGGACTTGTACGACAGAACCTCTCAGGATTTTTAAATGAAAACATATAAAGGGGCAAATGGATAAACGGAAGAAAAAATACCTTGCTGAATGCATCTTTAACCTTGTTTGTATAATAATTGTACAAACACTTTATTGTACAAAACAAAAACAAAAACAATAACAATACAATCAATTCAGTATAAAAAGGATGTGTTAAGATGAACGTATATCTTTAAGGGATCTCTTTCGACTAACCCTTGAAAGATAAAAAGAGTAAAAGGTTGTGCATGGAATACTACACTTTGTCTGTAGCTTATTCTCAACAGTACCTATTGTGTAAGTAAAATGATTAAACTATTTCAATTTTATAAGAAAATAAAATGGTAGTTTGTGCTGTCTTATCGACTTATCACACACACACACATACTTTATAAGTAATCTGTAATCCTGATAATCTAAATAACAAGAGAACATTGACACCTATAAATTAATCCTTTCTGAAATTGAATATTGTTCTGTGTGAAAACTGAAATTGAAACGCAATAGATTATTTACAAGCGATTCGACCCCGAACATGGCTTAAACTAAATTAGAAGTGACAGGGGTCTGCTGTGGCTTTCCAGCGTGAATAAACACTGAGTTAATAACTTATGAAGTACAAACCAAAACCTTAATTATAAACTTTGTTTCCACACGTCAAGATGTTAATATGAGTTGTATTTTGAATTCACCCAGAATGCTTACTTTAGTAGTTAATATTGTTCCAACTAACCACTTGAAGCAGCTGTCGATCTAATCAACAGTATTAAACCAGAAAAGCGATGTAGATTCTACCTTATTTTGATTTATCAATCAAGGAAGAAAATGATTAAATATTGTATCAAGGGGTCGGTATCAAAACGACTGGATTCTCAAAACGACCAGAACCACATAAAGACTTGATCGTAAAACGACCACATCTGCAAAAAAGGGCATTTTAAGATGTATACCTTTTGCGAGGTGGTCTTTTTGCGAACAAGTAATTTTGATAGCAAGCCGTTCTGATATTCAGACTTTATGCTATGTGGTCGTTTTACTAGAAAGGCTTTTTGCAGATGTGGTCGTTTTGCGATCAAGTCTTTATGTGGTTCTGGTCGTTTTGAGAATCCAGTCGTTTTGATACTGACCCGTATGCCTGTATTTCATCGTTTTGACTAGTAATTCTAGGGTATTTTTAATATTTCTCTACCCATTTTTAACGCCTTACCTTAACCTTGTAACAGAGTCAGTAGATTTAAGCAAACCAGGGTCAAATGTTTATAAATTTAATATAATTAGTATTTATTAATAATGTATCCAAATTATACAATACTGATTTTTTCCGAATATTTATTTGTCAAAATTTATGTTTCCGGAAGCTACGTAACGCTGGACCTATTTTAGATTAAATGTATAACTTAAATTTAATACGTTGGATAGGTTAGATTTGATTTATAATATAAGCCATATCCAAAAATCCAGTCTTATGTAAAAGTATTGCATTCGGAATCATGAAAATACGGAATTTCGATTAATCTGGAATTACGTAGTATTCAAAATTCAAAATTCAAAAAAATCAAAAACATTTATTTGTTCCAAACACAGGTACACGAGGTTGTTAGTAGATAAAAAGTTGTATCACAATGTTGAGCCGCAAGGCATACAAATTTTAGTTCAGTTAAATAAGATACACATGCAGTTCTTATTAACTAATTGTAATCACTAGATATAAATTAATTAATAGAGTATAACGCTTTTTTCACTAGGAATTTAAATAATTGATTTTTAAACTCGGATAAATTATCTATTTCCATTAACTCATC
This sequence comes from Acleris sparsana, assembly GCA_923062465.1. Classification (NCBI taxonomy): domain Eukaryota; kingdom Metazoa; phylum Arthropoda; class Insecta; order Lepidoptera; family Tortricidae; genus Acleris; species Acleris sparsana. The sequence continues at coordinate 10,574,737 of OV281300.1, forward strand.
AGGTACTTTATTATATAATCTAGGGGCCACTCCGCGTATACTCTTCCGCAGTAAAGCAGTTTTAGAAGGCACTAGTCCATGTTTTTTCCTAATTCATAGACTGTTAAAGCATTGGAATTAGTGTAGGTTACATCCAACAAAAAAAATATATATATATATATATATACACCGTGGGCCCGAATAACCCGACCAATTTTAACAATCGATACTTGAGCCTATTTGTAGAATATAATGGGTATAATATGTAGTCCAATAACGCATAATTTCCGAGATTTTTATTATTTAAAAATCAATTCCATAGTTAATTAAATTTGAACTCTGTCACCTTAACCTAAAGCATTATTTACTAAGAAAGATTCATGTTGTAAGTAGCAATATCATCCACATACAACATAAATTAATTAATCAATTTCTTATTAAATAATGCTTTAGGTTAAGGTGACAGAGTTCAAATTTAATTAACTATGGAATTGTTTTTTAAATAATGAAAATCTCGGAAATTATGCGTTATTGGACTACATATTATACCCATTATATTCTACAAATAGGCTCTAGTATCGATTGTTAAAATTGGTCGGGTTATTCGGGCCCACGGTGTATATATATATATATATATATATATATAATCTCGGAAAAGTTAATATAGGTAATCTTTGAAAATGTGGTTTACATAAGTCAAGACTAGTAATGGCACATAAAGACCTAATGCATTTTTTTGCGCTCTAAACACCATTTCTCTGTTAGTTGAATTGGCCCAGAATATAATACCATATCTGAGAGAGGATGTTACATAAGCATGGTATGCGATTAACGCCGCTGATTCAATGACAAGTTTTCGCAGATTATATAAGGCAAAAGAAAATTGATTTATCTTCTTACATACGAGTATAATGACAGTTTGATTTTTCCATGTCAACTTATGGTCTAGATTTAATCCTAAAAATGTTGTAACGTCAGTTTGGTCAATCCGTTGTTCCTTATAAGCTAATTAAATAATAATTTTGGTTTTACATAAACTAAATTTTCAAATTGTTACTAGTTAGCCATTCAATTATTTTTGCAGTGAGTCGTTTATTTCACTTACATATGTTTCTGGGCGGATACCAGTGAAAATTATTGTATTATGGTCAGCAAAGAGAACCATGGGGGATTTTATCTCTTTTGGCAAATCGTTAATATAAACTAAAAATAATAAAGGACCCAAAACACTGCCCTGTGGGACACCATAATGAATTGGTCTGATTTTTAATGTATAAGTAATTTCTGCTTTTGAATTAAGACATAATCAATTTATTTGTATGATTTGTTTTCGGTTAATTAAGTATCATTTAATTAAATTGTTAATATGACCATAGGTATATAATTTATGTAAAAGTATATTCATGATTGACAAAATCGAGCTTTTGTCATATCCATATATAAAACTGAAACTGGAATTCATTTAATATCAACATTAGACGAATTTATTTTTACCCAGATCATAAATCGCCATATTTATAGAGTATAAGATTATTATAACCGACCCAGCCCCTGCCCCATCATGAAATTTAACTATCTTTATTTCCCAGGTCCTCATAACAAAACTCCGTTCAGCAAACACCCTGGAGACGGAGCAATACAGGAAAGCGACGAAAGCGCTGCTGGTGCTGATTCCCCTCCTCGGCATCACCAACCTCCTGGTGTTGTGGGGCCCCAGCGACGACTCCTGGTTCGCTGATGCCTTTGGTTACACCAGGGCGCTGATGCTGTCCACACAGGTGAGGTAGTTATTGAACCCACCAGGAAATTTTTGTCCTGGAAGAGAGTATACGACCCTTCTTTAGCGTTTAATACTACCGCGTCTTCCTCTGCATATATGTAGTAGACCTTATCTTCATGTCATAGCTTTTTTCTTTTGAAGCGATTTCTATGAACAAAAATACTCAATTCCATTTACTTCGTACATTATTCTAAAAGTAATAAGTTAAATTATTTTGAAAAGCAATCTTCGTAAAATATTGGTGAAAAACAGAATAAAAATTCACATGAAACCGAAGACGAAAAGTCTTTCAAGACAAAATGGAGCGATTGTAATGTAACAGCTAATGTGAGTTTTGTACACTTTTGTAAAAATAATAGGACATCCTTTCTTAAAGAAGTTTAGATGTAGATTTATGTCCTTTTATCTACAAAAAGCAGACCTATGCAGGTTGTAAACAAAAACTTAAGGGTCGAAGATCTGACTCTAAATCTCTAAGGACTTAGACTTAGCGTAACCGCAACCGCGGTACTATTCTTTACAGCAAAAGACACGTTGTATAATGAACCCCAGACTCATGTCATCTCATAGCAATGAAAGTCAACTTATAATGGTTATTTTGAAGCTAGTTTGTTGTTAGATCAACTCAGGGTATTAAGTACGACATAAAACTCGTCAATTCACCGATATTACCTTAAATAAACTTCGTTTGGCATTTCAGTGACGAAATTACTATTAATGTTAGTTTTAAGAATCCTTTTCTTTTCTATATGGTGTTAATATTCGTAGCTTTTTTCTTGTCGAATCATTGTTAGTGCTAACAACTGTACTCTTGACCTTTGCAAGTAGGTTTAAAGTAGTAGATAGATACTCCTACAGCATCTCACGAAGACACGACGCACAAATTTTCACGTCTATACTTCATTTCTTGTTATACTTTTAAATAATATCAAATGAAATAGACAGTTAAACAGACGATAAAACGAGGGGTTATTGCCTAACGCACTCGCAATCGCAATTGACTTCAAAGAGGAACAATTGCTTTCATTTTGTATGAAGACTCGGCTTTGACTTTTAAAATGAAAACGATTGCGATTGCGCGTGCGTTAGCCAATAGCGACGCTGTTTTGTCAATCGTTCACATATTATCAGTGTTCTACTCCCATGGGCGGACTATATCATATGTTTGTGTTTGTTTAGATTAAATACCTACTTAAACTTATTATTATTGTGCTCTCGTGTGATACCCATGGACTTGTTCCTTTAATAACTTCATGGTGATTGTCTAAAATTCGACACTGGCGAAATACACATTATAAAACAAGGTGTGAAAAATAATGGAAGATAAGATAAGAAAAAAAATGGATTGTACTTAGTCTAGCGTAATTCTACGCTGAACTCAACGTCATAATATACCCGATGTAGAATAGCGCAGCGGTTCGGCTCGCTTTTTGCAAGGACTTGCCTCAAAGCCCTTTGTCACGCACACTGAACACTCAAATATGGCTCCTATAATTTCTAGACAAGGGTCAGACTGTTTCTTTGTTTTAAAGTCGACATTGAGTTATGGAAGGAGTTTGATGGCCGTCGGTTGTTTCGTTACAATATTAAAGGCAAGGCAAGTATAGACAAGTAAAATTATGTTACCAGTAGTGGATAAGGACCAATGTTGGACAGTTCATTCTTTAGGAAATGAGAGTTATTCGTTTATTTTTCATCAGTAAATTTATGAACGGATGATCTTTGAAATCCTATGCTATTAAACGAGTAATATTTGTATATATATATGCAACCACGATCTCGAAAACGGCTGTAACGATTTAGATGAATTTTGCAAAATAGGGTCTTACGGGTGCGAAAAATCGATCGGTCAAGTTCCTATCTTCGGGACAATTCGTTTTCAACCCGAGCGATTCCCCGTTTTCCAGGTACTTATTAGCTAAATGTTCATTATTAATACCTGTCAGCTAAAAAAATCCAATAATAACCACCTTATTAATAACCTTACTTTGCACTTCCGAGAGGCTATTTAAAAGACCCGTCTCGCGACAGGTGCTGAAAATAAAATAGGTACAGATGTAGTGCATAATTGTTTTCCTTCGTATTTTCACGGAAACGTACGAACGCGTCTTGCTATTTCAGTCGGTCACAGTACAAAAAGTACTGAGGTTGACTGAAATAGCATGACACCTTCGTACGTTTCCGTGAAAATACGAAGGAAAGCAATTATGCACTACACCTGTATTATCATGAATTCATGATACAGTTAATGCATTATTGACTGACAAACCGATACCGCACAGCCTGAACAACTAAATGTGATAATTGGAATACCTATTCAAAGTGATGAAGTAAATTCAACGTGAACAAAGCCACGGGAATCCTCTACTTTAGTAGTTTCACAAAAGCCGGCACAAATGGGATGAACGAAACTAATGTCACCTATTATTGCGAGAACGGTCCACAACAGGGGGTCCAACTATTTCATAAGTTTGGAAACAAGTCTAACTCGAAAGGTTTCAAAGACTCGCTTTCGGCATTTTATGTGTAACAAAGCATTTTGAGACGATTTGATTCGTAACCTTCGTATCTTTTTATGAAGAAAAGGTTCCACCATATGTTACTAACAACGTCGGCAGACGTGTTTTTCTAAGCCCCTTTCAAACATAAACTTGCGGCGGCAGTATCAACGCGGCGTGAAATCAGTGAAATAAAACAAACGCGAGGAAAACAGCTTTGCAGCAGTTTCAAGTGTTTTATATCTTATTATTGTGACATATTTATGTGACACATATAGCACGCAATTATACCTACATATCCAGTCAAAGTATTATGAATATATTACTAAAGATTACTTCTTAGTTTAGGTGGCTATTTTAGATTGTGAATCAACTGCAAAATATGTAGGACCCTAGACGTCCCACTGATAATAAAAAGTGTGCGGTTTTTTTTTTTACAAACAGTTTAAACTGTGATACTTAATTTAAAATCGTATTTTATCGTTATCAATAACAATACAACGTTTAAGAGGATTGTGAAGCACCGCTTAAATAGCATAGCTGTCAAAAATGCTGCATGTTGTGGATCCCGATAGTTAAGTGAGCATTAAGTGTATGTCTCGACTGTAGGACTACCTCAGGACGACCCTCAATAAAGAAAAAAAAAAAAAAAAAAAAAAAAAAAACAATGCATATTTAGCTCCGTGCGAAAGCATTTCTAACCCCCTAAATCAAGTCCGATTTGCATGCAGTCTGATTTTTAAATATGTTGTAGTTATTATATAGGGTTCATTAATGTTATACCAAATCATCATTTGGCAAACTTTCATTTCACAAAGAGATACTTCCCGCCGTATTATTGTTAAGTTTTTTTTGGTCAATATTGTAACCTAACCTAACTTATATAATAAGCTCATTTAACCTATGCAATATATAATGGTTTAAGCACAAACACGTTTTCGTAAAATGAAAGTTTGTAAAATGATATAGTTTGCCAAAATGACTTTTGGGTCAAACGGCATAACACCATTATAAAGACAGTAGGTCTGTAAGTTTCAGTTTTTTACTTTTTTTTTTTTCCCTTTGAAATATCTTCTTGGAAAGAAAAACGTACAGTCATCGTTTTTCATGATATCTATATATACTCGAGAATCGTAAAAATCGGACGAGGTATCCTTAAACCTAAACCAGAAAACGTTTTAAAAATTTGTATGGAGATTTTTAGGTTAACAATCCTCGTAACCGAGCGATTACACTATCCAAAACCTTATTCCGGGATGGTTACCACAAACCACTAAATTCGAAACTTCGAGTGCGGAGTCCCTGTCACTATTCACTCGAGATTAAATCGAGAGAAAGGGATGGAGCTAACGTAACTTTGAACAGCGATTTTCAAAGGCCTTAGGGTTTTTGCTACGCGTTTTTATCGTAGAACGCTGCGCGTCGCGTAGTGGCAAGATCCCGCCACGAACCGTGGTACGACTCTACTACTATTCAATTTGATTTATTTTCGAAAACCTATTTAATACAATTAATAATAAATACAATCTAATAAATACCATAATTATATTAATATTAAATACATTTTTTTTGCCCAAGTGCCAATATCGTATTATTTTAACTGCTTTCATTGTAATAAAAATGATTGAATCACATAACATTCACCGGTACCTACCTGTCTTCTTAAATATACGAGTAACATTGAAACCATTATTTGTTTCAGGGTTTCACAGTAGCTTTGTTCTACTGTTTTATGAATACAGAAGTACGACATGCAATCAGGTATGTTTATCATTATAATAGTTTAAAACTTGAAATACACATCGCATTAACAGAAATAATTCCGAAGATCAACTGATTTTAAGTGCTATAAGACCATACGCTGTCAACCGACTGTCTTAAGTTTAAGACATCTAACATACGACATAACTACGTAATGCAACACCAAATCGCGGAGGCATCATACATGTAGCACAAATACTTCAATCAGATTATCTCCGCCGACAAATACAAATATCTCGACAGGAAAACGCATTCGCTGCCGCCGACTTGCAACTGTATTTAATCCAATACACACAGAGCGTGCCACGGGCCCGGAATCTGCTAGAGGAAAGCAACATAACGGGAGGAAATGTTTATACAATAATAATCAATTAACTTGGAATTTACGACACATTCACATGTCAACAGTCCTATAGTTCTAGCCTCTTAGCGTGACGAAAATATTGCCTCTAAAGAATTCATCTTTTCTAACTAAAAAAAAAAACATTTGTATGCTATGCTCTTGAGAGCTTACAAACTACTTATTACCTATACAATACTGTCTGATAGGCCGTTATCAATAGCATCGTTCTTAAAACACTGCAAGCATTGCTACGTTAAATGGGAATGCGTAAATTTAGTACTGAATATAGGCCAACATTTTAGTCACGTCGAGTTCCGTCCTAAGGTCCTTGAAAATTCAGTGAGCATCACCCCTAATGACCCCGAAAGGTTCATAATACTTCCGTCAAGTTAACTGTATTATCGCTTTTTGGGGAACTCATTAACTTTCTCACTTTCTCATTTTCACTGGCAGAGCTTCAAATATAACTTTATTAACTAGATATCACGTGGAACGATGGAAGACCGGTCGAGCTATAGCTGGAGGGCGGCGGAGAGGAGCCTCGTACTCTAAGGACTGGTCTCCCAGGTCCAGGACGGAGAGCATACGGTGAGCAGCTTGTTTTATACATGTTAATACATTCGGGAATTTATATGGCATGCAGAGTATTTAGGTGTTGTGTAGTGTGCAAACGATGACTAATAATGGTTAAAAGAACTTATTTTTTTTAATTGGGAATTTATTACATTTTAACTGCTATTGGATTTTAGATTTAAAAAAAAATGTTGTCTTTGATCTTTTTTTTAACATATGTAATTTGTAAAATTATAAATTATTCTGAAATTATAATAATATGATAAGCGCAGCGCTTTTTAAACTATTTACGTTTTGGGCATGTCGCTTTTTGTGATAGAATTAAGTATTAAAAAAAAGACTAGTTTAAACAATCGAGATTAACTAATTACAAAACTTTTCTATTCCATGTTTTGCTTACAACTTTAAGCTAATCTAGGAAACTTTACTGATTAACGTAGACCTGCATTTCCAATCACAGTAATGTTTTTTGTTAACATGTTGAATGAGGATAGGAGTCTATTGAGGGTTTCATTTATCCATTCAATTCAGTGTCAGAAACTTAAATACTTCTCACTATTTTCTAACCAAGGTAATAAAAAAACTATTTGAATTATTATAGTAGAAGATTTTTGCTTAACCTGAAAATTGGTAACAATAAAAAACAAAAAATACAATATAAAAGAGTTTATGGCGAAGATTACACGAACTATGTTTTATTTTTGTTTACAATTTATGCTTGTTACTTGCTTGTCCCACAGATAGTATAGATAAAAACAAATAACCTTACTATTGATAATTGCACTTCATCTAATAAGATTGTAGTTTTCTAACTATTTTACTTGCCCGTCGTATCCTTAGTAAGTAACTGAGAAAGCAAGTTATTAACTAATGCAGGACAAGCCTAAAAAAAATATCTGTGTACTAACGTTGCCGCTAGGGTTGTCACTAATTTTAATGAATCCTGCGTCCTACATTTAGGACGTTCACATTTGTCATAGTAAATATGAACTTTATCCAAGATAGATTAAAGTCTACTCAATGTTTGACTACTACAAGTCTTTTTTTAACCTAAAACATATTGTCACTGCATGCTCCTTCATAATCGCTTGTTTAATTTTGCCGTTTCCAAATCCATATTTGACATTTAATTTTTATTCCCAATAGGCTCACTGTGTGAAGAAGCCAGTACTGGATCCGATCCAACGAATCTGGTTACCGGGACGGACTTTATTGCATTTACGAAGACTTCCATCACCAGAATAATAATGTGGATTTGGATGAACACATTCTTTTTTTCGTTAATTTGTTTATAAATTTATACGTGTAATATAATATGATACGTGTCATTGGTTTTTTTCACTCCGCGCTGCTTACCACCTTAACTCTAACAGCAGTTAACTGCATGAAATAACATAATTGATTCATCATCTCGACTACCAACATTACGGTAGCAACGTTAATTGTATTTTTTAAATGTTGATCGATGTTATTATGTTCAATTTTAATATTTTGTTGCTCAATCAATTCATTCCGTGTGATATATGTCAACAAAAACTTTACAATTTTTTAACCTGTCACGATCTTACTTAAATTAAACTTGCATGCGAACTTTGGCCAAATCCAGCATTGATCTCCATACCATCGACTTAAAAGAGATTAAGCCGACGAAAGGGTAAGTACGCTACATTTATTTGCAATCGCGTGATTTTAATTAGAAACTTAATTGAAGGCCCCCGGCTTCACCTCTGCAATTAATCTATCTTGTATCAATTCTAATTGCCCTCGGCTTCGGCCGCATTAAAAGGCTGAATAAGATTTAATTTACATTTCTATTGACGTTCGTGAAATGCCTGTAATTACAACTTAAGCAATAACTACAGGGGTTTTGCGAGAATCATGTGGAATCGCTCCGTAGATACAAATAATGATACGTATTTTTGGTACCTATATTTAGAGTATACATGTTACGAGCTTGTGGGTAATAATGGAAATAATTTGAATAAAAACGTGTATTGCTAATTGTTTGCAAGTATTATTTAATTTAAAATATTCACAATAATTTCACTAATAATTCCGTTCATTGTCACTGTTTTCAATGTTTCATAAACTTTACTGTGAGCTATGATTGACATGTAACAATTTCGTGCCTGAAAATAATTTATTTTACTTTGCTGTACATTGCTTTATCAACAAATGCCCGCCCGCTGGTAACACTGTATTTGTACGTATTTTATTTTATTGAGGCTCTAGTTAATTGATTCTATTGACGCCGGCTTGCCGCGCTTTGTGTAAATCAAACAAAGAGGAAAACACTTAACAACAATAGAGTAATAGAACATAAGGGAATAGACTTAAAGTAATTCTTAATTGAATGCAACTTTTGCATAAAGAGTAGGTAATATTTATAGCCACTTGACAGTCCAGATGCAAAGGAGTGCAGGATACATCAATAAAACACAGTTGTTACCCGCATTACTTCGGTGTCCAAGGACTGTCAAGTGGCTTCGGAAGTACTTTATGATTTAGAGTCACAAACGCATAGAAAGCGGAGGCGGTGCGTTGCGGCGCGTTTTCTGGAAAGCGTTGCCAACGCGTAATGGAGCCGTTTTTAATTTAACGCCGCCTCTGCTGTGCGTTTGCGGTTTTATGATGTGAATGGGGCAGGTTGTACAGCCACCCGTCGAAGCGCGAGTCAGCGGCGTCGGAGACCACCACCACGACGCTGTTGGTGCCGAGGACTTCGCTGGCACCCCACCACCTTCACGTCGTAAGTTACTTATCATTGTCCAAATGCTCTAGATGCCGTAAAACCAAAGAAGGCGGCTAACTGCAATGTAGTAATCAAAGCATTTTTTATTCTTTTGGTAACCACATTTAATATAATTAGCGAAATGTTGAAGAACACTTAGTTCTGCTGTCTGACGCTGGTGGTGCTGGCGAGATGGTTGATACAAATTGCCGTTAGATGTCGCTAGGTTGCCACATTACTATACAGATAGCCGCCTTCTATGTTGTTACGTCAGATAGGCCAGGGGCCACGCAGGCGTCACTAGCTTAGAGGCTAAAAGTAACATGGCCCGCGTGCCATATCTAATTAATACCTAGTCTGAAACGATAGAGACATACTTAGAACGAAAAAGCAAAATGATTATATTAATTTTATTATTTGTTTGTAAATATGAATTATCAGTCCATCTTTCTACGGCCACCTTACTGCTGACTGTATCTACACCACTGTGTTATAATTATACAGGGTGACTTTAAATTAGTAATACGAAACACTTAATTGTGGCTCATGACGAATAGTATATTAAATTTAAGCCTTCTTTAACTTTCGTTAATTTTGTAATAATACTAATAAATAAAATCCTAAAGTGCGGTTACTCTACATTGAATACCTAACCTAATTTAAAGATAGTGCTAGGGTAACCCATTAAACCAATAATTTGAAGTCATCCGGTATATATTTTATTTACACTTGCATGAAACTCACAATTGTTGCGCAGGAGTACATAGGGAGCGCGAGCGGCGACCAGTCCCCGGTGTGAGGCGGGGGGCGGGGGAGGCTCTCGCGCCTACGCACGCTGTTCGAGGAGGACGCGCCCCCCACCGCCCCTCCCTCGCCCGCCTCTCTCGCCTCGCTCGCTCTCCCCAACGGCCTAGATAAAGGCATGCGTAACTTCGATGTGCAGCCTGCGGTCTCTGTTCAACATTAGTGTATTTGCTATATCTTTTCATGTCACATCCAAAACGAAACTAAAATTATGGATTCTTATATTGTTAGTAGCTGGAGTAAGTCTTATATCAGAATCAATTTGTTTAGTTCACTGAGTAGAGATATTTTTATAAATTCATTTTTAAACTCATATACACTCGAATATTTCACTACAATCTCAAATAAAATGTTTCTTTGAAAATCTGAAACAAAATGCATTTACTTTTTCGCTTAATTTTTTTATAATTACTGTGCTTTATTTAGGCACATATTTAATGAAATGCAGTGTACATTGCCTTAAGTGTTACCATTAGGGAATAATTTTGTATTATCCACTGTAGGGCTAGTCAAATTGCAATCTATAAAAGCTAACAACTATTGACGTCTGTCAAAATGAATAAAATGTAGCTCGTATTCAGGACGTGTTACCAGCCGTCATGATATCAAACGTCGTCTTATCGAGAGAATTCCGTGTGTGAGTGTATCTATCGCCAGTTTGTACCGAATCACTCGACTATTTAATAATTTCTCTACTCGTTAAAAAGCTGTAAAAAATGATACGGTCGGCTAATAAGTAACTACACACCTTAGTACTTTACCACTTTAATGTCACGTTAGAACTGCTGCACTAATTTGTGAAAGGCGTCAGAGCGACAAGGTACTTAAGTGTGCAGCTTCTTATAAAGCCAAACACTATACGTAGTTTATATCGATCAAAGCGTGTCATAATTAAGTTAACTGTAATATTTTCAAAATCATATCAAATTTTAAAATCGTTAAGGGCTACATTGTATATTCATGAATGGATTAGATAATCTAGGCTACGGAAGATAAAAAACAATGTTTTTTTTTTATTTATATTCTCTATAACCACACTGCCCACATTTTAAAACAATAAATTACAATAGGTAGTAATGAAATACGCAAAGATGTGAAATCACTTATAGAGAACGCCATATTATGCAAATAAGATTTAATAAAAAATAGAATTTGGTAAAATAAAACCCAGTATCATAGAAAAGTGAAAATAATTACGTGTTAAGTTATAATTTAATTTTTACATATTACCTCACGAAACCGGGTGGGTCATACTTGTGTGGATGCCCGTGCACTTTGTCTCTAATGGCTCCTCTACATTACCGGTGATGATCGTTGATGGTCTGATCGTCTATATAATCGGCACGATGATCGTGCAACACTATCGCCCGTAGTAGTTTTCGAACGGCAAGCGTACAAGACGGACGTGGATTGTGTTGCTGCTTTATTATTTAATTAAATGAAGGAAAAGAAGATGGTGGTGCTTGAGAATTAATCATAATGGCTCCTCTTCACAATCGGCGATCACAGACGATTACGGGCGAGCACGATTGTGTAGAGGGCGTACTCGGCTGTACTCGGCTGTACTCGCCGATCATCGTCTATGATCGCCTGCGACCCGTCGGTTGTCGGTTTTTCGGGCACGCATCAAAGGGAATCGTGGCGTGGTGCGTCGAGCTGCCCGCCCACACGATCGCCGATCATTCATTCGACGTCGAACAGTGGAAGGAAGTACACGTGTGTAAGTTAAAAAAATTAAAAATATGTCTACTGGGTGGTTGAATACAGTTGAACTGACCTACCTATCATTTTATAAGAAGTTATTTTTTGTATTTTTGAAGGCGGTTTTTTTGTTTTTTTAAACATTTATTTTATAACTACTTACCTTGTTCTATTACGGTGAATACTCAAACACCACCATCTTCTTTTCTTCCATTTTTTTTCACAACTTTTCGTTGGAGTACGTTGACGTAGTGGTTGTATACCGCCATTAAATAAATGGTTGCAGCAGCAACACATTCCACGTCCAATTCCATGTCCATCTTGTTCGCTAGCCGTTCGACAACTGCGACGACGATCGTGTGGATGCTTGTACACGATGATCGTGCCGATTATAGACGATCACGCGATCAACGATCAACGCCGATGGTGTAGTACGGCCATAATAAAAAAGTATGTAGATACAATAACTATGTAATATTTTAATTAATCGTCTACCGGCGATAGTGTGGGCAGATCAACCAGCAACTCGGCGATTCCCTTTGAAGCGTGCTCGAAAAACCGGCAAATCGCGGGTCGCAAGGCGATCATCGGCGATCATAGACGATGATCGGGAATACAGCCGAGTATGCCCTCTACACTATCGTGCTCGCCCGTAATCGTCTGTACTCGCCGATAGTGTAGTGCGCCCATAAAAGGGTTCGCAACGCCGAATCGAGCCGAGCCGAGCTGAGCGACACCTTTTTCAGTCTTACTACTATAAAACTTTTTCTTACCGGTTCAAGCCGATTCCGAGTCAATAGGTCTGGGGAGACCCTAAGTGTGTGATCTGCAGTAATCGTAGATTTTCCAGCAAAACCGGTGCAATGACGTCACAATGACATACGACAGTGACCTAGGGTTGTCGAGGTGTATAATATGATTTAATTTTAAAATAATATAATGTCATGTTGTCGTTGAAAATGAAACAGTACACTTTTTACTTAATCAGTTAATCATTAAATAAATAAATAATTAATTAATCCTTCTTTTCATCATGCATATTGGACTTTACATAGAATATTTTCTGCATTTTAGATTTGCTTAAAGTATTTAATACAAACAATAAAGAACATAAAACTTAAAAGTAGAGGTAGATAACAGGCGGTCTTCAAGACAAGACTTGAATCGGGTTTTTTTATGGATTTTTTATTTAATTAACAACCATTATTATCTACTTTATTACTTAGTTCTAAATGGCTTCGATTTTATTTGATTCTTGGTTGAAACGATAATATTTGCCACTACTGTCAACCCTAGCACTGCACCAAAAATGCTGGAAAACCTACGATCACTGGTGATCTCTCGTCGCTAAGCGTAGCTGGGAGGGGTTCGTACAGTAGTGTGCGTGTCCATACGCATTACAGTTACAAGTATGGCCGACCCGCTTTCGTGAGATAAAACAAACTATACGTGTATTCTTTTGTAACGCAAGATGTTCTTAAAATATTGCCAAAGGTAGCTGTTAGTTATTAATATTTAATGTTAATACAATGTAATATATAATGCAATTGGGAAACAAGACGCTATTTTGTAACATAATTACTTAGCTAATAGTGATTTGTAATATTGTATGTGTAACGACTTAATATATTTTGAAGGACCTCATTATTTTTTATAGTATTTAAATTATATGTATCCTGAAGTGTGATTGTCACTTAATTCTAAGTTGAGGTGCCGTGTTATGTGTCAAACATTTAAATAATAGATAAAATATATACGTAAATAAAAATAACATTGAAGCTTTATCTTACTTCCATACAATCAACATATTCAAACAATTTATATCATGAAATTTACACTTTAAGTAACCGTTTGTCAAAATAGCGTAAGATTAGAAATATGATGTGTATTTACAAAATACTGATATATATTTACCACTCTTTCATATGTGATTTCTGGACGATTTGGGATAATATCTATACTGTCAGATGTCTTCACCTTCAGTGCCAACGACCCGATATCGGGTCCATTGTTCGTAGCATATTTTCGCTACATAACAATAAAATGCTGCTACAGGCTACAGCGTAGCACTCGTAGCATTGCTGGTACGGAGTGTGATAATGGAGACTTTTATAAGATAGCTTAGCCCAGTTTATAACAGTAATATAATTTCAAAAATACTCAAATTTGTGCAAAAGTTTGAAATGAAAAGGAAGCTAAAATTAAAATGAATTCATATGAATATTTATTGCTTCACGACACAATTATAAGTTTGTACAACGTACAAAATCCGCTTTGCTTATCCGATTGTGTACTTTACAGCAGAATCTCAACCTTCTGAAAACTTAAAATGTAACTTTATCCGTGCATTTTCTAATAATGTTGTTGTGACTGTCGATCGAACTTTGTGTAAATATACTATTACTGCAGAATGTTATGGTGGTTTCACTTTCCCTTTGAAGCAAAGATTAATCCCCTGATTCATAAACGCACTTTACTTAAACGTATTTTCATTAAAGTATACTTTGTCACTTTCTGTCAGATACATATGTCACAATGAAAGATAAGGACGAAGCATGTTCCGGCTATATTTTAGCTATTGTGCTTTCATGAATAAGAGGGTAAGTGTAAAAGGAAGGCCTTAATTTTTGTAAGATTTAACGGATATTGCTTCGATATCATAATCACATCTTTGTTGAATCAATATTTCAACGCTGGTATTTTGAAAATCTGATAAAGAGAGTAGTCTGGTATTTTGACATTCTAGTATTCAATATGTCAAGTCTAGTATTTTAAAAGTGTCATAAAAATAATAATCTGGTATTTTGACATAAACCAACTGACAAATCTAAGTAAATATAGCCAGTGCTTCTTCGTCGACCTGTTCAGCAGAATCCCGAAGTAAGTACATACATTTTTGCCATCTCTCAATGAGTCAAAGGTTACCTGGAAGAGAACCCTTAAAGGGATAAGTTCGCCTTAGTACATACCTATTGTGTTTCTTTTTTTTAGTTTGATATTTTCTTTTTATGCAATAAAGAGTTTACATACATTTGGTTTTTAGGGTTCCGGTGCTACCGGGGCCCTGTTACTAAGGCACCGTAGTCCGTCCGTCCGTCCCAGGGCTTATCTTATGAACCATAATAGCTTATACTTGAAACTTTCAGAGTGACGATACAACTGGCTGTCATCTGAATGTAGAAATTAAATTAATTGTGACTATTAATTTTGTGCTGTGAAACTTTTCTTTTTATCTATTTATTAAAGAATCATGTGTGATTCGAATTGGTAATGCATGTTCTCCTTAATAATCACTGGTATACTTAGTATTATTTGTACAAGTAGGTACTTATTTCTTTGCGATACCGTACATGTACCGTAACATGTACCGTAACTAGATACTTTAAACTTTCAGAGTGACGATACAACTGGCTGTCATCTGAATGTAGAAATTAAATTAATTATGACTATTAATTTTGTGCCGTGAAACTTTTTTTTTAAACCTATTTATTAAAGAATCATGTGTGAGTCGAATTGGTAATGCATGTTCTCCTTAATAATCACTGGTATACTTAGTATTATTTGTATAAGTAGGTACTTATTTCTTTGCAATACCGTACATGTACCGTAACACCATGTTGGGTGCAAATATGAAATAAATAAATCAAATATTGTAAAAAAAATCTTTTGTTTAATATTGGATACGAAACCCTTCGTGTGCGAGTCCAACTTGCACTTGGCCGGCTTTTAGGGAGATTCGTGTTACGAATTTTTTTTCTTACTTCGACATGACAAGAGCACATCAGAGGTAGGAGGTAAACTTGTATCTTCGGAACTACGAGTCCCAAAGGGCGTGAACTTCCACGCATGTGCGTGACGGAAGCTTATAGTTCTATAGTTCCGTAGTATCGTAATACGTGTCTCAAGTTACCACTGAACTATACATATCCTTTCCACACTATACAGCATAATTTCTTCAACAACTTGGCAGGAGCATGTCGGCCCATGCTCAGTGTAGGGTTCCGAAGCAAACAAATTAGACCTTGCGACAAACTTAACTTTGCCGTTGGAAAACTGTTATCCCCATACATAGGCATATATCGCGGTCAATTTACCAACACCGCAAATATTTTTTTGGTAGGTATAAACATTTAAACCCTTTGTTACTCAAGAACCAATGAAGTCTACTTGGTTCTTGAGTAACAAGTGAGTTCTTGGCTCTCCATTCAGAGAGCCTTGGGGGAGGCCTATGTCCAGCCGTGGACGTCTTTCGGCTGACATGATGATAAGTATTTATCGTTGTTTTGAACACATTATACAGTTGAAAAATATTAGGTGCAAAATTGTACATATACTCGTATCTTTACATGTAGTTACTTGACTTAGCTTTGGTAGGTTTGGTTTTTTCAATAGGCAAATCCATATGAGTCTCGTGGTATTCACTAATTTATGTGGGGTTAAAGTAAAACCAGTCCGGTAAAACGAATTGTTATTTGGTCTGTGGGAGTAACACCGCTGAGCGGGTACATTAATAATGGAGCGACAGGGACAGACAGATGTCGAGGCGAGGCGATTTGTTTTGCTGTCTGTTGATTAACTTGTGGAATTGTACCTTCTTGTTTCTATTAATGTTATGGACCTACTGTTTTATCGAAATACGTTTTAACGAACGTGTCATTACACAGCATTTTTTTATTTCATCGAAAGGCATTTCTTGCCGCATGAGTGAAGGATTCCGTACCGAAAGGGCGTTCAACGGGACCCTATAACAACCAACGCTGTTCGTCAATCCATCAATCAATCAATCAAACTTTATTGCATAAAGGCACACGTCTAAAAATACATACATATTTTAGTTTATTTGTCCATGTTAAGTTTATAAGATTTATAAAAAGCGATTGTTTGCATCGAGTGTAGTTAGGGTGACGTCACCAATGTGGGACACTTTTAGCTGAAGGCACCAATTATGGACATTTAACTCTTAATCCCAAGATAATAAGGTTATAAATTGATTGTCTCAAAATAAATGAATGACCTTATCTTCTGTACTGCCGGTACCAATTAGTGTCCATCATTGGTACTTGTTAATTACTGGCTCCATCACCTTAATACCACCAAAAATAGACTCATAGAGAACTAGTAGGGACTAATAGGGGAGAGGCCAGTTCACACCACTATGACACACATTTAAGAAAACAAGTAGTAGGTAAGACCTTGTGCTGAGTCCCGGATTACTACCATCCTCTTTTCCTTTATCCTACCACCAAGCATCAGTGTTTGTAATGTTCCGGTGTGGGATAAGCCCACCGGTGAAATTACTATCATAGAGAAATTCCATCTCAGTCCTCAGGGCTGGTAATTTGGAGTCTTACGACAGCAATCTTGTGATTGTTGTCTTGAGAATTCAAATATCTATGGGTCCCAGGTCCCACTTACCGTCAGGTGGCAGGGCCGTTAGCTATGTATGCAGGGCATTGCAGGGCATTACAACTTGTGTGTATATCATGGCTCCGCTAACTGATGAACCAGCGTAGTAGACGGCTTGCCACGCGATCCTATAGCGCGCAAGTGTTTTTGTTGTAAAACTTGTTACTTGCTACTTTTTGTAAAACTTGCTTTGACACCTATTTAAATAAGCAGTCATTTTGCAATTACAGCCTGAACAAAAAATGCAATCTTTTCAAGATTGTGGGAACCTTATTCTCGCGTTTCTTTCTTTTATCTTTTTAGGAATTCCGTCACAATAACTTAACCCGTTACGGCGCAGGCTTCGTAATGGCATCTTTCAGGTACAAAATCCTAATAAATGAAAGAAGTACGAAATAAAGCAACGCTACGACAAATAACTAATATTATTCATCTTTTACAGTTTTCAAACTTCAGTGCGATTACTTTATAACTTCCCTCTCACTCACTCTTGTACGCTTTTATGCGAGTCTTACAGACGTAACCCGAACCCGAAAGACTTTTCAAGACCGCATGCACTGTACGTAGCACTTACCGTAGGCGTTACACTTTGTAAGCGTAGCGCTAAGTACTACGCTTTTGTAGCAGACTAATTACATTAGCAAACAAATAAAAAGCAACACCTTCGGTTTGAAATTATAATGTTTGCGTACCACGCCTCTCACGTACAAAGTAAAAAAAAACAACTCATTAATTAAACAGCTACCCCCTTACTAATAAACGTTGAGTATCGGTGGTATAGCTATACAATGTTTTGTCCTTATCTGTCATTGTGACATTTGAATTTGACAGATAAGGACAAAACATTGTATAGCTATACCACCGTTACTCAACGTTTATTAGTAAGGGGGTTAAAATATAAAAGCTCAAGCTGAAGTCATGAAAAGAATGCCTTTATTTGCACTGGGGTCTCCGGAACGTACAAAGCGTTTTTATTTTTCTTATTTAAGTCAGGTAACACATTTAAAAATATTTGTTTACTGGTACAAAATGTATGTATTAGGAACGAACAGTGCGACAGAAAAGAGTAGAAATTAAATAAGGGGGCCACTTTCTACGTAACTGTCACATATTTGACCTAAAATGCTTAAACATAGCAAAAATTTAGTATGGTTATTTTTTCGCGCCGTACCTAGGAGATGAGTTGAAACCGTCTTTTACTGAAGATGGCAAGTTGACAGATCTGATTTCTTGACCCGAGAAACCCCTTTTTCCACAATTCTCATCAAAATCGTTACAGGTCTTTTCCAATAACGCGATTACAATTGTGTCTAATCTAAATCAATTTATGGGTATATATAAAAAATACATTTGGGTTCTCTTTCAATATTTACATTTTATATCAGACCATTGATAAAAAGTATGACAGTTTTCTAGACAGACATTAATATTACTGAAGGGTCGACTCTCCATAAGCCAAAGATTTAAGAAACTGCTAACAAGAACTTCCAGCATCGTAAAGTTACAAATTAGTCTCGAAAAGTTGACTGCTTGGGCAACCTGTATAACTTTAGTTTCGGCCAAATAAGCATAATGTTGATTCCAATTTGGCTAAAAGCTCCTCGCAATTAGCGTCAGTTAACTGGTTAAGTCCCGTTTTGAAACACTAATCTTTTATGAAAGGTAGAGGAGAGATGAGTAGGGTAGGGATGTATCCATTATTCAAGAGGTTTTAGTTATAATTTCTATGTTTTAGTACACCTTCATTTGCACGTTTTTGCGTGGCGCCTGATTTGGATCTCGAAGTTAAATACTTGAAGTGGGCTTCCTCTCGTACACATAATAGGTTCAATCTCCTATTCTTGATGTTACAGTGGCTGCTAATGTCAACTATGACGTCAATATTGATTATTTATAACGCTAACGTTAGCGATTTTCGAAATCTGACCAAATGTTTCTATACGAGGACAAAATTTCTGAGCCTCTTTTTTTTCTTTTTTATGACATAGAGAAGGCAAACGAGCACACAGGCCACCTGATGGTAAGCGGAAACTGTGACCCATAGACATTCGCATTCACAAGACTACAAGACTAAGACTGCAAATGCGTTGCCAACCCTGAGGACTAAGATGGAATGCCTCTATGCTAGTCATTACACCGGCTGTCTTATCCCCAAACCGGAACACAACAGTGCGAACACTGCTGTTTGGCGGTAGGTTAATGGATAAGATGGTGGTAGCGATCCGGACGGACTCTGCACAGAGTCCTACCACCCGCAAAAGCCTCTAGTGTATTTTTACATACTCGTACACAAAAACGTCTCAATCGCGTTTAACATGGTCAGTCTCGCGTTCGTGACGGTTTGCCGCGTGAACAGCCACTTACACTCGAGGCTCTGAATCGGATTGGACGCGGTGGAAAACCAGATGTTTCGAATGCAGAGATTCACCGAGACAGTGGTGAATCGATTTGTATGCATTTTTTTCTCCTGTCGCCGTCGCGCTAAGTCGTGGTCGTCTTTAACTCTTTCAACCTTTGAACGCCTCACATGTTCTACCAAAATGTGTCACTCACACGCCTAAAATGTTTTCTACACCAAACATACCTTCACGCCTTCATTCCCAAAGTGGGAAGAATTACCAACAACTCTAAAAACTTGTTGTTAATTCTGTAACCACATTTTGCACAAACAAACAGGCTAAGATGTTTGCTAGTGTATATTAGTGACAGGTTGCAAGCCCATCGCCTAACAATACTAAATTCCTTTATTCCCTTAGTCGCGTCTTACGACTTCTACCGGAAGACATGGAGTGGTATTCTAAGCCGGCAACCACACAGATATGTTTGCTATTCTGTGCAAATTACAACTTAATTGGTACGAAACAAAGTCTCTTAAACTTATGCCGGTGTGGCGGACGGTGGCGCCAGTGGCACGACTTTCAGTTGTCGGTCAGAGCCGACCGTGGCGTTCAAAAGGTTAACAACTGTAGACACAAGAAACCTCTGCTCTGATTGGCAAATTGTAACAAAAATTACGGCAAACTCAACACACAACTACATCTTCACTCTTCTTATCTTATCTTTTAACCTAAGTTTCACAAAGACGCAAATCAATGTTCGATCTCGCTGCTCCCTTAATAACTACTCGTACGAGCAACGTTATTATGATATCACGAAGAAGTAGAAAGTAAAGTAATTAGCTAATGTAGATTATTCAATGCAACTTTATTATGAAGTAATGTTCAAATATTTAATCACGTAGGTAATTTAATGTTTGATACTTAATAATAGTACATTACTACAGAAGCTGGGAAGTACGGGGTTGCCTGCCGAGTTCACATAGAATGTTGGATAGTTACGAGGCTGGCAACTCCTTTTCACGGCGAGGTATGTATAGTTCTTTTCTCAAACATGTAATTCAATAAAAAAAAATATAAAAAAATTACAAAGTCAAATACTAGGAGTGCATAATCAATCCGCGCTGTGTCGGGTGCGCTGCCGCCGCCGCTGCGCCACACCGAGAAACATCGCCTGCGATCTAAGTTGCACTACGCACCCCTAACTACCTCTGCTCTCCTGGTACTTTAAATAAACATGCAAAACGCTTTGGATGGATGCACGGCTTATACTTTAAAAAAATCTGCTATTTAGCCTGTTCATAAACACATCCGCCATGTGTACATTACATTTTTTTTAAGTACTTCCTGGCCTAGGCCATCAATTTTGTATGAAATTCCTTTACAGTTCTCTTGAGTTGTTCCGCCCGAAACGTGATACTTTGAAACCTAAAATAACTAACATAACGCCAACATTCCACTGTATGTTTGAGAAAAGTACTCTTACCTAACCAGTAGTGTTATAAAGATCCTTTTCAAATAGTAGATTGTACAACAAGTGCATAAAACGAGCCATTTTACCCAAGATGTGCATATAGCCACACGAGCCGGAACGGCGAGTGTGGATAGTCACGTCGAGGGTAAAATGGGTTTTATGCTCGAATTTTACACTCTGCTTTTCACTTCGATTGCAAGGAAATAAAACAAGAAGCACATACTGAGATAGATTTTCTTCGATTTAGGCGGCAATATCTTCTCAATTACAGCTTTCGCACTTCTTTCCATTAAAGTCTCAGGCGAAATCATTATTTAATCGTCACTATCACTACTCGAGGACATTGTTTAACTACTTATTGAATTTTCAAACGCGACACAACAAAATTTTCTAGTTTCTAGTTTTGTTTAACGAAAAATTTGCTTCGCGCCTCTCAATTTTTCTTAAACTTTTTTTTTATTTTTGACTATGTGACGTGTGACTATGGTCTGTGCCTTAATGCCAAGTTATTATAAATATTTGCGTTATATTTTTTTACTGAAATGCACGCCCGTATTATTCTTAAATTGGTATTTAGATAGTTATATATATGTCGTAATTAAATTAAGAAATAACATAAATCTCATAAAAACAAATGAATTAAAATATGGCGTATTGTGTATGTGGCTGTAAGGCCTGATTACCTTCTTAACTTTTTTTTTAATTTTCGACTATGTGACGTTTGACAGGTTTGACTATGGTCTGATGCTTAATGCCAAGTTATTATAAATATTTGCGTTGTATTTTTTGTACCGTAAATGCACGCCGTAGGTTTTATTCGTAAATTTGTATTTAGATAGTTATACAAAATGTCGTAATTAAATTAAGATGTAACCAAAATCTCATAAAAATATATCAATTAAATGAAGGTGTATTGTGTGAAGGCTGTAAGGCCTGATTGCCTTAGTCTTAAAAGAAGAAATTACTTTATGCACTAGTGCATAAAATGCGATTTTATGCAGCCTATACCCAGCATAAAGAAGGACTTTACGAGCATGAGAAGTGAAAAATATTTTTACGGTTCATTCTAAGAATAATAAATGTAAATCTGGGCCTCTGTTTGAGTTCTGCTGGAGTTTTGTTTGAGCAGCCTCCTTAGGGACTTTTCCGCTCGGCTCCATTAAACATTTGACGAACATTAAATCGTGTCATTATTTGTATTTCGCTAAACAAATACTGTATTGTAGAATAACAAGGAATCCTGTATTTAGAGTTCTACGATCAACCTGTATATACTCCAAGACGAAGCTTCGGCTATGCCATCGACGAATAGCCTAGCATTGTCGTCATAAGTAGAATTTCGATTTTTCGCATCTTGTTTCAGGTTTTAATATGCTATTTTCATAATTTAATAAGTTGATTCATTTTACTTTAAGAATAATATCGACTAGAAGTTGCACTAAGATGTGTATCATTCGATTTTTCTTTTAATATCTTGTTTGATAAACTCAATTATAGAATCTCATTTTGAATTTTCTGGATAACATAGAGTTTAATAGGTAAACCCATCTTTTTACTGCAAGTGGCTCTAAACGATATTTTTTTATCCGTTTACCATTAACTAAATGATACTCTTTACAGCAAGCTGACGCCAAATCCCGGACGCAGATCGTCTTGGTTCAATCCTCAGTTAGCATTACATTGAATCTTAATAAACATGTTACATATGTTGCGACAATGGCAAAGCTTCAATGTATTACAAACAGTGGTTAATATCCGGATGATTCTGGCCACATTCTGTCCTAATGTAAAACAAACGACAATGTCATGTGATGGCGTTGGGAATTCTAAATTACCTATCAACGTAATAGGATAGATAGGTATCTTGTTCAATTTACTAAAACGCGCTTTACTGCAAATCCTAATAGATTATCCTGACTAGCTATTAATTGACGTACTTGAGATGCAGTCACGGCACGTGTATAATCACATGTATAACAAGATCATTGGGTTCTGTCGCACCGCTATTAGACCGCTGAGTAGGGACCAAATGGTCCCTGCGGAAGACCAGCGCTGGTAACATGGTGGTGGCTGGCAACATGCTGAAGTGGGGCCATTTCATAGCATGGCGTTAAGTCAGCCATATGTTTAATTTATTACTATTTTTTGGTTTAATACTTGTTTAGTCCTTTTGTTAGATGCTGAAAAAACATTTTTATTTTTTATTTTTTCTTTGTTATGTTTGCAAACAAGCGTATTTTTTTTTAATTTTCTTCTCTCGGTTGAAATGAAAGTAATAATGTTATACATCTATGAACGTCATAGTATCATTACCATTGAAAAGCTGTTATTCTTCTTTTTAAAAGTATCAAGTTCCCAGTCAAACTATATACAGGCTATATATAGGCGCACTGAAACCGTTAGCGTTTGAATGAAGCCTAAATATCTCCGGATGCAATTAATTAATTAATTAATCACTTTCGTCCCTTGGTTTATAATCTAGTTATATTTACAATTGCGCCAAAAGGTAAGTAGGTGACAGTGGGAATAGTAAGGAGATTTTTACATACTACTGATTTTAAAATATATCGATTCATATTATTAACTTCCATGACTTTTCTATAGGCGTAAGGTACGAGTAGAGATAGATACAAACCGACTTTGAGCTGTTTTAACTTGGGTAGGTACCTCGCTCTTATACATAATAAATAAATAAATATCGAGAAAAATCTCACGTATAAATTGATTTTGTTAGTCCCAAACTAAGCTCTAGGCTTGTGTAGTATGCGTACAAGACAACGATATAAATACTTATATACATAGAAAACATCCAGGGCTCAGATAAATATACTCGCGTTCATCATGCAATTGTTGCCCCGACCGGGAGTCGAACCCGGGATCGCTAGCTTCATAGGCATGGTCACTACCAACTACCAAATTTTTCAGAAAGACACTTTGGCGTACAACAGTAGTGAGAGAGAAGGCTTGATGAATGTTATGACTGTGATGGTGATGAAAGCAGGTAAGTACATTTTCAATCACTATCTTTAATCGTGAATGTATATTATGTGAGCTCGTATGCTCCCATATTGTAGTCTTCTCTGATATGGAAGGAGTCAATAATGGAACGAATACCAATATCCCGGAAGGTCGAATGCAATTTTCAATTGCTCCTTGAAAGCGATGGATGACGTTTTGTTCAATATTATAATATCACAGACCCGAGGTTTCAACGTTTTAATTTAAAATTGGAATACAGACGGCTATACGGTTGCGTCGTGCGCTTTTGTCAATTCCATATTTTTTTAGTTTTCGAAAATCTTTTACGTTGACGTTTTGCGTCTTGTCTAAAGGTCCATTATCTTCGTGCATTGTTTTTTTGTCCTTTAACGTATTGGGAACGTTACGACGCTCTTATTGACTGGACAGGAATGGTGGTCGAGTTAAAAATACTACAATAGGTGTAAAAAACTGGTAAAAACTATGTATTCAACAGGGCCGGCTAGTACTTTCATAAGTAAAATATATTCATAAATAATTTTGGTGTCAATATTTTACTAAATAAAGCTTTATAATAAAATAGAGAATTAGAATAGACAGAAATAAATCGGACCTTGAGACAGCTAGTTTTGTTTAAAATAAAATTGAGATACGGTGTCACAGTGACAGTATAAAACAATTTGATTGACACTTCTTACGACTTCATACTGTTACTGTGACATAGTTCTATGGTGGGTCAGGGTTCCATTGGGCTGATTACCTACCTTACTTATATTAATATTAAAAGTATTCAAATAAATTTAGAATATTAAATAAGTAGATGTAATATCTTCCAAGAAATCAAATGACATTTTATATCAGAGAAACTCAATGCTGCTTTTAAACAATTATATTTATCTCCCGTCTTTATTTCGTGTCGATAAGAAGCTTTTCTCATTTAGAGCATCCTTTCAAATGGACTGTACTGTCTTCGTTCCGTGGAATCATATTTCAATTATTGGGCCCTTACAATTTATTACTAGAACTGTTAAACACTATTCTCTGAGAATCTATACCCCTATAAACTACAAAGATTCATGGCAAATTTTACTTTTACACTAGAGGTTTAAAAAAATCGTACACTTAAATTAATTAGTTCAAATCATTATGAGTTAATCATAGTAAACTACTGATCAAAAAATGTGCCCCGAGTAGGTAGTCAACGCTGTCGAATTAAGCATTTTCCTTAATACCTATTTATAACTTCATCGCAGTTATCAAAATCAGGACGTAGTTAGCGGGTTTCAGCACGAGGGCAGTAACGGTATATTTATGGGTACTTTCTGGCAGCAGTAAAGTAAATCTTATAATCTTGTTTTAGTATACGTTCGTAACTCTACTACTTAGCGCGGTAACGGAATAACGGTGATTTGAGCCTTTCATTGTTCTGTACCTAGGGGACAACGTACAAAGATTACGTCCTGGACCCTATTTCACCAACGTGACATTGACACGTGACAGGTGTCATTTCAATGTGCATTGCGCAAATTAATCCCTTTTCCGCAGTTACTTGTTATCTTTGCGATGTAAATCGAATCACCAGTGGCTGCCACCTATTTATAACTGTCAGGTTGGTTAAATAGGAGGATGTGAACGATTGTGTCTTTGAAGAAAATAATACTTAACAAAGACAAATGTCATATCATGACTACAAACTAGAAGCACAATTGTATAAATAGGTATCAGTGAAAAAAATATGAGACTACTTTACCGAACTGTACAAATTTAACGGTGTATTCAACAATTGCTAACACGACGCGGTTATATTGCGTAGTTGAGAAATTCAAGTACGCCTTCCGGTTACATCGTTAGGAGAACCTTATCGCAGCACGCTTATCATTGCACTGCTCTGCCATAACACCATAGAAGATGGCTAACTGCATAGTAATAGAATAAGCATTTGGTTCCAATAGAGTATAGAATACTTCGACTACCACATAACGGTTAGCTGTTTTTTGGTATTATTCCCCTGTGACCAAAATTGCATGCTGAATTATATGGTGGATCGTTTGGACCTCCACACCGCAGGCACAGGCAGGAGGATCTATCCACTTGCAGGTTGTGTTGGGCGCACCGTCCATGTCCTGTGCACCAGTCTTGCCTTAGGAGTTCAGTGCCCTCAATTCTGGTTCCTGAGTAAATTTTAGAACCCGTTTCGGGGACAACGATTATTCGCGTCCGCAGGAAGATTATCCCTGTGTCACCCTGCTCGGGTCCCTGGATGGTGCTAGAGAGTGATCAACATTGGCTGCTGCACTGTTCCATTACGATCCTAAAGCCTCGCAGTGATATACAGATAATTTATACCATGAAGTTTTCAGGATATCTTAACCGTTACTTACGTAGGTTAGATAATGATATTACTTGTGACTACGAGAAAAGCCTTTCGGTGAAATGAAAATACTGCATAATGATACGCTTGTTGAAAGGTTTTCCTTTAAACCCGTTAATGCAACCATAACTAATTGCGCAAAAACTTTTACTCGAACAAGCTGGTAATAGAGTTATCAATCATCCGTCGATAAACAATACAACATCGGAGTACTTACGTGAGTTTCATATTCAATCATGTTGAGAGGTTCTGAACATGGCGTTCCGAACTTCATGTCCCTTCCCATTCACATGATTGTGTCATGGCTGTTGTGCAAGAGGGAGAACTGTAACAAAGCTAATTGACTTTACCGTACTCTTGGAAAATTTGAATGGACGCTTGCTATAAAATGAAACGCATATGAATATGTTGTTTTATATTATTTCTGGTCTAACATCTTTTGCGATTGAAGTAAAAACAAGTAAAAGTAATAAGAATAAAGTAGTAAAATTAAATACTTACATTGTAGGACCAATTTAAAGGCTTTCTTTTACGACCCATCAATTTGTTTGATTACTCCAATTTTGGCGAATTGTTCTTTTATTGCGATCATTGAAAAACTGTAGCAGATGTTTTGCGATTGTTCTATGGAATAAATTCAGACAAAGCTTATTTAAGGTATTTATTTATCAGAAACAATGACATGGAGTCACGACCTCGTCAGGATCGCGGGACCGCGGTGGATGCGAAAAGCACAGGACCGGTCTGAGTGGAAAGCCTTGGGGGAGGCCTATGTCCAGCAGTGGACGTCTTTCGGCTGACATGATGATGATGATGATGATCAGAAACAATATATGATACTATTGTCAATGATAACGAATCCGTAAATGTTTCTTGAAAAGAAACCTAATTGAAAATTTGTGTCGGGACTCGCCGTTGTTAAAAACGCACTAAAAATAACCCAAAAAATTTAGAACCACCTCATTTTATTGAATTCGGTTAATGTAAACTCACTCACGCGATACGGGTCTGTATGAACATTTCATTTCATTGACTGTAAGCTATAGCAAATGAAATCAACCATTCATCAACAAATTTACCTATATAAAAAAGTATACTGCGTTGAAATTTCTGCTTAATTTTTTTTATTTTAAAATACAAAAGAATATCGCAATAAAGAACGTTGACTGAAGTGTTCTGAATGGGTTCAAAGGAAAATGGAAAGTGCAATGAAGGAATGGGAAAATGGGGGGAGGTACATATGGCTTCAACGAGGAATCGACAATAGTTAAAAAGTTAAAACAAGAAGGATTCTCACAATAAAATACAAAAGGGGCTGTTGCCAATGTGTAATCAATAAGTCTAGCCAATGTGTATTATAAAACAAAATATTGGACTTGTATTATTTTTTCTAATCCTTAACAGATAAACAAGCATACGACTTATTGAAAAAAGACAGCAATATGCGAAACGTCACACAAATCTAAAGCCTGCAATCATATTATCTGACCAACAATTATTTACGAGCAACAATGATAGTATTAAGTTCCATGCAATTAAAAATGGTATAGGCACATAGCTCTATCAATTGTCACCATTGTAGTGTTAGAACCACAACCAATGCATTCCCAATTACCACGTTCTGCGCCAAACTTCACGGTTTGCATACAAAATGGTCCCGATATTGGAGTTCTCGGCAGTGCACGGCATAATACCCGACCAAATTGACTGAATAATTGTCCAACGTGACACGTTGAAGTCCGAACCAAAGTAATTATTTTGGGATTGAACGGAAGACGTCTGAATCAAACAACATGTTTGGTCAAGGGGGGGGGGGGGGGGGGGGTGCCATACATTTGAAAATAATATACGCGCTTCATAAACTTCATCATAAGCGTAAGATATATATGAAACTTCGAGTGCCGAGAGAAAGGGATGGAACTAACGTAACTTCGAAATTCGATTTTCAAAGTAAGGCCTCTAGTTCTTTACCATCAGTTCCACATTACCACATGCATTGAAATAAGAAAAAACAGGTCAAGTGTGAGTCGGACTCGCGTACTGAAAGTTCCGTACTACCACGCAATAGGTTACATTTCGATTTGAGTGTTATGTATTTACCAAATAAAAAGTTTTATTTTTCAATTTCAATTTTATTTCGTTAAGTTTTTATTTTTTACGATTTGATCCGTCGGGCTCTAAGTACAATTTCATTTCCTTCTTCGCTTGAGCCCACTGGACTGTCTGCCTCAGATGGAAAGAGACCCGACGCGACGAATGCACTTTGACACCTTGGCATCTTGGTCGTGCTTTGGTGTGGGACGTCACTTGCGTTAATACGCTAGCACCGTCTCATGTCCAAGGTTCTGCTCACTGACAGCGTTTAGTAATAAGGTTCCGTTTTACTTGGGTACAGAACCCAAAAAAAAAACACCTCATTAAGAAGACATACCGCCACCCGTGGAATACGTATGATGGAGGAGTTCCAGTGATCATAATCTGGTCATCATCAGATCCACTTTACCAAATGATGTAATGTAACTATAGGTATGTAAATTCATAAGCTATTAAGTACAATTATTTGGTCAGGCAGATTTTGAGAGAGATCGCTTGACGATGAGATCGTTGATGACATAAGGATGTACTTAGGTTATTCGTGCGTTCAAATTAATATTCAATTCAATCAGCTCTATACAACCAAGTCTACTGCGAACGCGTAATTGCAATATTCTATTGGAAAGTGCAACGTTCAAGTTATATGTATGGTAATCTGACGCCTTATTGAAGAACAGTATTGCTATCGAGTATCGATTCCTGGCCCCGTATAATGGTCGCCTTTATCGCGGTGGATAAAGCATCCGTTACTTTCGCACTTACAAACTGGTCAGAAAGTGACAGATGTTTTATCCACCGATAGACACGACCATAATAAGCCCGCTGTAGCTGCAAAGTTGGGCAGCTACTCGGTGCAGGTTACTCGTACTTTATAACTAAGGTTTGAACTTTTGGTGTCATATCGTTGTTCTAAAATCCATGGAGTCGCTATTTCCTAATTCATCGCATCGGGCATCGATAAGGAACCAGATGGCGCTGTTGCCACAATAACATTAGCTCACGTATTAAAAATCATTAAAATTAGATAAACTTCATTAAACAGTGCAAAATTGTACGAAAGTGTTCACAAGTGTCCAATAACCCGCAGGAATTGTTATCCTTAAAATCTGTTAACATTTAGAGACGAAATCGCGAAAGAAATTTGATGAGTGTGATTGCGAGTGAAATTTTATAGATAGCAGTGAAAAAGTGTAAAAAAAGTGTTGAAACTAAACACTACCAAGAAAACTAATTTCCCTGTACTCACATTATACCGATTTCCTGTATTACACTTCTTACATGCAGGAAAAACACTTCAAAACCATTCATAATCAGTTGAGAATTTTAAACTCCTATGGTAATGTAAACAAACTTCAACTATCCAATCAGAAACCAGCACAGTGACGAGACATTCTGTCAGTGTTGCAAGCAACGAAATTAAAACTGTTCGTGTAACAGTTTAACCCACATGCGAAGAACGCCATCTAGCGTTGAGTAGGGGCAAAATTGGAGTTGAACAGCCTGCCTGTATTGTTTATAAGCTCATAGAGGGCGGTAAAATTAAAATATAATGTAAACATTATTATTTTTGCCCCTAATGAAATAACAGTGACTGCTAAAATTGGCGCTTTAAAAAATAAATAAATAAATATATAAGCAATAATGGTCTCCTGCGCTAGTTGCCGGGGAGATATTCCCAAAAGACTGCACTTGTCCTGTGCATCTTGTAAACAAATATTTGATTTGATGTGCGCCAATGTGACTGAAAAGCGTTTTAACATAATGGCCCCCGATACCAAAAAAAATTGGAAATGCCCATGTTGTCGCCGTAAGCAGCTGAAAACCAGTACTACGAATACGCCTATTCGACCACTACTTACTGATCTGGCCACCGGGTCAGATGATCAACGCCACAATGTTGAACGACAAGACAAACTTAGCAACAGTGAAGATAACATTACTATTAGAGGAACGCGTGTCATTAACAAGACTAAAAAAACCTACTTGGCGAGCCGAGATAGTGACATATCATCCATAGAAGACCAAGCGATCAACGACCGCAGCATACTTGGAGATACAATAATTTCACCTGTAGCGGACACCTCACTAGTACCCTCATACTGTGTGCCAATCGAAGGATTGATGAAGGAAGGTCAAACCATAACACTCGATCAAATCAGTAGGCTGTTAGATTCCAAGTTAGAGGCTCAAAAAGTAAGTATCATATCTGAAATAAACTTGCAGCTTAAATCTGAAATGAAAATTCTTATTAGCAATGAAATTAAGAATATCACTACCGCCATCCAAGCCGAGATGAATAGAAATATTGCCACTATTACTACTGATCAAAACGCTATCAAGTCACAAATGGAATGTTTAACAATTAAAATAAGAAATTTAGAAACCCAATGCAATTCACTCAAACACGAAATTCAAACTCTACAGGATAAAAAAGAAAATGCACACAAAGCAGCTGACAATAATTACGAAAATTGCAAAAGGTTTGTTTTATTTGGCTTTGAGGAGTATAAATGGGAAAGCTCGGAAGATCTAGAAGACCGGATTAAGGTAGTTTTTGCCGATATACTTAATATCAACTTGGACGGCCACGTTGAGGAAGTTACCCGACTTGGTAGAAGAGGGCATCGGAGACCTGTAGTCGTAGAGCTGATAAGCAAAAAAATTGTGAAATGCATTCTCGATAATTCTGGCTATTTCAGGAACTCTGGATTATCAGTGGCTCCTTTTTTGGATGCAGAAGAAGTCACAAAACGTAGGGAGCTGAAGAAAATACTAATTAGAGAAAGGAAAAACGGAAACCACGCTATTATACGAAATAATAAATTAATAATAAATGTACAAGAATATAAGAATGTAGAACAAGAAGATGAACACAATAACAACAGCACCACCCAAAAGAATCGTGACAACCCAGTATTAAACAAAGCCGATGCCTGTGTCATCACATCAGCAGCTCTGCCTGAAAAAACTAGTACCTCGAGACAGCAGCCCTTTCGTGCATCCCGCAACCATTAGTATATTTTTGCAAAATGTCCAAAGCCTGAAAAACAAAGTAGATATGTTCGAAAGCTACCTAAAGGAGGAAAAACACCAAATATTATGTTTAACCGAAACTTGGACTACAGAAGCACAATGGGAGCATACTCAAATAGAAGACTACGCCCTAGCTGCCGCTTTCAGCCGGCGCGAGCGCCGCGGGGGCGGCGTAGCCGTCCTGCTGCGCTGCGGCCTGCCCTTCGCCGAGCGGCTGGATATCGCGAACTTGTCTGTGGAGTATATCGTGGAATGCTGTGCCGTGGAAATAAAACCCAATGTAATTTTAGTAACTGTTTATAGAGCCGATCGCGAAATTGAAATATTTTTCGAATTCCTAAACAAGCTAATTTGTAAATTAAAACCGCACTGTCAAAAAAAGTACGTATTTATAACAGGAGATTTTAATATTAACTCTAGTAAAAGCTGTAAAGAATATATTCGATTAACAGATACCATGCTAGAATGCAACCTACACCAAATTGTTAGAAAACCAACTAGAGTCACCGAAAGCAGCTCCACCTGTATAGACCTGATATTTACCAACTACAAAAAAGCCGCGTTATCCGTAGAGGACTGCGGCATCTCAGATCACAAGGCTATTATTCTTAAACTTGCCCAAGACTTACTGTTTCAACAACAACCAAAGCCTGTCAAAGTTTGCAAAAGAAATTTTACAAAAAAAAGCAACATCACCTCTTTTCACAATCACCTAGGAAAAATTGACTGGTTAAAAGTAATCAACCCGCTACACAATATAAATACAAACTACGACCGATTTGACAAAACGTTAAAAAATGCACTAGATGACTGTATACCATACACAACGAAAACAATAAGCAAAACAGACAAACACAAATGGTTAACAAAGGGCCTAAAAACATCGTGCAGGCATAAAAGAGCTCTAAAATCTATGACCAACGAAACCAACAATGCAATCCTTAAAAACTACTACAAAACATACTCCAAACAACTTAAAAAATGTGTAAAATCCTCAAAAAAAATCAGTTATGAAAAAGAAATGAACAATTCAAATAATAAAACAAAAACTATGTGGAATATTATACAACGAATAACAAAGAGAAAACGGGAAGTTAAAAATTCAAATATTACATTAACTTCAAATAATGAAGCTATAGAATGTCCATCGCGAGTTGCAAACGCGTTTAACCAGTACTTCGTGAGTGTCGGCGCTGGCGCCGGCGCCGGCGCCTCGGCCAGCCCGCCTCCACCGCACGCACCAAACTACGCTCTTAACTCTATGTTCTTGAGCCCAGTAACAGAAAAAGAAATCCTTAACATAATAAAAAACCTCCCGAACAAAATTAGCTGCGGTGTGGACGACCTACCCCTAACACTAATAAAACATTGCTCCGTTGAACTAACACCACCCATTACAAAACTAATCAACCAATCCTTCGAAGAAAGCACCTTTCCAGACAAGCTAAAAACCGCAAAAATCAAACCAATTCTAAAAAAAGGCGGTAAAGCCACCGACCCCAGCCAGTATCGACCTATCGCACTTCTACCATCAATATCTAAAATATTTGAAAAAGCAATGACCACACGAATTTACAATTTCTTAGAAAAATTTAACCTTCTTGACATTAATCAATACGGCTTTCGTAAAAACTGCTCCACCACCCTAGCTGTTTTTAAATATATCCAAGGTGCGTTGGAAATTATTAGAAATAAAAAATATGCTATAGGATTACTTCTTGATATGACCAAAGCATACGACAGAGTTAGTCAAAATATGTTACTTGCCAAACTAAACGAAGTGGGCATTAGAGGTAAAGCCCATGAATGGTTAAGATCCTACCTCACTGATCGAAAACAACTCGTTTGTCTCGACCATTTTGATCAACAATCTAATCAGCTACAGAGTGTCCAGTCAACCGAAGCCATCACAAACTTCTCTATTCCACAAGGAAGTGTGATAGGATGCATATTATTCTTAGTCTACATAAACAACCTACCTAAAGCAATACAACCCCTTAGCGTACTCTACGCTGATGATGTGTCTCTTCTTTTCGAATGTCCGAACAAAAATAGTGCTTATCAAATAGAGGAAACGTTTGATGTTATCAAAAGCTGGCTCTCTCATCACAACCTGACAATAAATATAAATAAAACTAAATTAATCCAATTCCGCCCCTACCAAAAGCCACCATTAGACCTGACAGCCCAAACTAAAAAACTAAATATAGAAGAAGTAAACCATTTCACACTACTCGGCGTTACGGTCGACACCCACCTTAACTGGCAAACTCACGTCTCAAAAGTAAAATCCAAAATATCTCAGTTTATTTATGCACTAAGTGTACTAAAATCAAATACACACGCAAAATGCGCCAAATCTGCATACTACGCCTATGCCTATGCATGGCTTAAATATGGAATCATTATGTGGGGACACAGCCCTGAAGCAAGAAACCTTTTCGTTACGCAAAAAAAATGTGTACGGATAATTGCAAATTTACACCCAAGAATTAGCTGCCGACCATACTTCACTAAAGAGAAAATACTCACTCTCCCTTGTATTTACATTCTCGAAACTGCTGTTTTTGTAAAAAGACATATAACCCTTTATGAACACGTAAAAAGCGCCCGCAGGCAAAATAAACTTATTCTTCCACCCCAACCAAACTTAGAAATGTTCAGAAATAGCCCATATTACAGATCTATTATAATATATAACAAGCTACCAAATAAAATTACCTCGGAACTAACGTTAAAAGCATTCTATACCAAACTAAAAAAAAGTCTAATCCAAAAAAGCTACTACACTATAGAAGAATTCCTGACAGATAAAAATATATAATAGGTAAGTAAGATGTTAGTTGCGTAGAAACATGAAACAAATGTGCCATAATCACAACTATTATTTTAAGTAAGAAACATATTTGTGAGATTATGTTAGTGTGAAATGTTATGATACCTAAGTATTATATTAGCTATAAGTACTAATGTTTAACATTTAAGTAATTGCCACGCCCTTACAGGGTTGTACCTATGTACTGCAATAAATAAATAAATAAAATAAATAAATAAATAAATAAATAAATAATTATTATACATACCACTTTGATTTTGGTCTTCAGTATTGTCATGCTTCAAATTGAATTAAATACATTTTCAATTCGGTTTATTCATACCTACTAATATTTATTTGCTTGCATTGCTTTCACAGCGGAGATATCTTCAATACAAAAAATAATTTAAACTGGTTAAAGGTTCCATTAATGAATTAATTTTAAATTATGATAATACTGAAGGTCAAATTGGTATGTATTGTAATAATTAGTATAAATAGCGACTCCTTGGATTCTAGAACCACGATATGCCACCAAAAGTCTTAACCCTATTTATAACTAACTCTTAAACGAGCGACGCGCCATTTTACTTAAAAATCGATTATCGCTATTTCTGGTATAACTGTGTTATTTTCGGGAAAAAATGTAACCCAACTCTGATATTCCTTTCTCTATGCCAAAAAAACATGTTGATCCGATACTCAGTTGCTGCCTGAGACAAGAACTAATTAAGAATCACACTTTCAAGTAATTTGTGTTATTCATACATTTTCTA
The DNA here is from genome assembly GCA_923062465.1 of Acleris sparsana. NCBI lineage: Eukaryota > Metazoa > Arthropoda > Insecta > Lepidoptera > Tortricidae > Acleris > Acleris sparsana. The sequence continues at coordinate 10,610,191 of OV281300.1, forward strand.
TTACGAGATAGATATAAAATAATTTCCATTGAGTTTGTCTAAGAGAATATCAGCTGATAGTAATATCCACCATACAACCTCGGTCTGAATTAGACTAGAGCTAGCCAAGTAATCCGAACGGATCGGGGCCTTACGGCTGCAATCCCGTTGCAAGTTGCAACTGGTCGATTAGTGCAGCGATGCTGTTTGCACAAGTAGCGCTGGAGCTATTCGTTTCGTTTTTAAACCTATCGCGTCACTGGTAGATATAAATGTTAGATATATATTACGTGATATAAATAACAACGCAAAGACAGATTTAAAAAGCGACTACGAATACGTAGGAGACGTGGCTGAAAGAATGCTTGCAATAGACCGGGACATCTACAACCTCGCTTTGGATTCGGACAAATTATTTAATGAAAGAGAATTCGAGAACATGGTAGACGAGGCGGTGGCATATAAATAAAGATGGATCTCTATTTGGACAAGATGCGAGCCAAAAGGGGTAGACGCCAAACGTGAAGGAGACCTACAGTCTCAGACGGGATCAGGTGTGACAGCCAAAAGCTGCCGAAATCTAAAGTTGCCCAAATTGGAGCTACGAAAGATCAACGCTTAAAAAAACCGGGCAAGAGCATGTCGGACCATGTTTAGTGTAGGGTTGCGAAACAATCAAATTAGACCTCGCGACAAACCACTTTGCCGTTGGAAAACTATTATCCCCATACATCGACATAGGTCGTGGTCAGTTTACCAACACCGCAAATAAGTTTTCGGTAGGTATAAACATTTAAACCGTTTGTAACTCAAGAACAAATGAAGTCTACTTAGTCGTGATAGTTTAGCTATTAAATTCATTATATGTGCTTTCATTTAAGATATTTTTTAGATCAGACATGGCGAAACTATAAGGGTTCCTGTTCGACTACGGAACCCTAAAAATTGGCTCGGTTTCTGGGGGCAATTAAAGAAAATAAGATTTTAAGCGACGACGACAAGTATGTATATTGCAGCCCATTTTATTTTATTTTTAACAGTTTTTGACATCTTATCGTATCGTCAACCTTTTGATAGCTCTTATTTACCTGACAATTTGGATTGTACCCCCTAGAATAGAGGCGGGTGTAAATAGGGACAGATTAAGACTCGAGCCAAGTAATGCAACAAACGGATTAGAGCCGTCACGGCTGCAGTCCTGTTGCAGTCGGTCGATTACTGTAGCCGTGCCGTTTGCTCACGTAGATCTGGTTATCTGAACACAACTTTGGTAGTTATATAGCTACCTACACAGCTCTGCCCTCCTTAGAGAAAAGGGTGCATGTCTCTTAGAACCGCGAATGTGTAAGTGACCTTATTTCTTAAGATAGAGTATTAAATTTGATATGACTATGAAATTGCGCATACGTCCTTTTTATTTAGAAGGGCAGTAGGTAAAGTCACGTCCAATAATAAGGACACAGTCAAACTTTCAAAAATATGTAAATAAACACGACAGCATGGGAATAAGGGTGTATATACAGGGTGATTCCTAAGTCGTGAGGCCAAATATGTTTTTCTAGCTCTTCACCGTTAGTTAAAGCACTGAAACACTATGGAAAAATCTGTAATTACAGGCAAAATTAATTGGCAGTGTGTAAATCTCGAGGTAATCTTAAGATCGTTACATTAAGCTGCCATAAAAGCTAAATCCAGCTTTAGTACCTACCTAATTGCCTGTAAGTATTAAAAACTTGATGCATATGATTAATGCGGCTTTAAATGTTTAAAACGATTTGGAAAACTTGAGCTTATACAGCATTGAAAATTGGGATAAATACAACTAAAAAAAACAAAGTCGATGTTAAAACATGAGGTATATGTTTTAACATCTCGACGACCAAACGACCCGATACATTGTTCGTAGCAGATTTTCGCTACATAACGGAAAATTGCTGCTACAAGCTACAGCGTAGCACTCGTAGCAGTAGCTAGCGGTGAATGTTATAGAAAAAGTTCATAAAAAATGTAGAACTGTCACGCCTCAATTCTAGGCGTTAAAAACCATAAACTATCTTTAGCATGTCATGGTATTGTTTGTAACTCGGCCGCCTTTACCGTCAAGTAAATAAGAGCTATCAAAACGTTGACAATACTATATCAGGTCAAAGACGATAAGGTTCTTACCGCCAAAAATCTCGTCCCGGACATCTTTATTTCCGTGTAGTTAGGAGTCGTTGATACCTTCCCCTTTTTATTGTAAATTTAAAAAATTATGGGTCAGTAAGTTTGTTATACATCTATTTAAACTATCAAGGGTAGTTATACGCCTGTCATTAAAGTTTTCAATCCACGACGGTGCGCCCCACCACTTAAAAAGACTTTGCCTTAGGTTGCGTCAATGTATGTTGACGAGGTATGCCATACGCGCGTTGTCTTTGCGTTGCATACTATGAATATAAAATGAAATCATGAGTAAAATGTGTCGCGGTCTCACCAAATAATTATTACTCACGAAATGTTTTTTGGCTACCCATTGTAGTCCTTATATAAGTATGTACTTGGTGTATCCGAATATTCCGTGAACTCAGCCGACCTCAGGTGTGACCTTTATACATGTACTTGGAGATATATCTAAATCTCAATCACATGATGCTGCGGCCTGATTGTTGTGGTAAAACCAACATGCATGCAATTAAGAACATATTTATTCAATATCTTAATATTTCGCTCATTCCCGAATCACCAGAATTTTTAAATACCAATTTCTTAATGTGTAGTTGACCAAGAAACTGCGTTGACAAAAAAGTGGGAAAGTACTTTCTAGGTCAACTATACCTACTGGAATACCACCAGTTTAGCCAATATTTTAAAACCGGAGTTTAGGGAATCTGGTAAAATATTATTTGAATATTCTGGTATAGTCATTGGGAAGGTGCGACATATTATCTTACATCGCTTTTTTATACCCATGTAATAATAAAAATAGTCAGTAAATCAATTCCATTACATTTTGTTATATATTCTATTCTATTCCATTCCTATGCAATTCCCATCCTTTGACTGGACTGATCCGCTGTTGCGCGTTAATTAATCGAGGTTGCCGATCACGGCCCATATAATGCAATTGTTCCCTTTGGTAGTCTGACTACATTACGGGTTTCAATTCTATTCAATCGTAATAGGATCTAAAATGATCAGGATTTCATGGGTATAAAGACGTTATTTACTGAATGAACGATTCGTCATGAATGCATGACGAATCGTTCATTCAGTAAATAACGTCTCGTAATGTAGTCAGACTACCGAAACAGACTACTCGAGTACAGAAAAGCCAAAAATATGCTTTAACCCAAAGGTGCTCAACCCCAGGCCCGCGAAAGAATTTTGAATAGCCTTCGGAAGGAACATACGGTCGTACATATAAAACGTATATAGATAAAGTATATAGACTGCAACTATCTTTGTTAAAAACCATAGTGCCAGCCAAAATAAAACGCCAATTTACAAATTGCCATGATCAATTATTTAACTACTGTAAGGTGTTAAAAGTATATGATAAAATAAATATACAGATCGTAAGCGAGGGGTTCAACAGTTTAAAGGAGTTGAAAAGCAGAACAAGACCAAATAGTTTAAGGCAAATGGCTAACTTACCCCCTTATTTATTACCTAATTTTAAGAATAATTATGGGAAGTGTACCACAGATTACATCTTGCCAAATGTTCTAAATCAGTTACCAAAAGATATTTTAAAAAAATTGTTAAGTGCAAAAAATAGTAGACAGGGTAAAAATGTACTAAAAAGTCACTACATATCTAGTTACATAAACTGATTAATTAGTTATACATACCTACTCAATGTTGCATATAAAGTGTCAAACGACTCACTGCTTACGATTAAGCCACACAGGCTTCTGTAAGCATTTAATGTGATGTATTAGATTAAGTTTTTTATATTGAATAATAAACGAAAAAAAAAAAAAAAGTAAGTTATGAAACACGCACCAAATCGCACTTATAAGAGTAACTAAAATAGGAATTGTCAGTGTCCCGTCTTGAACGTCTGAATCCAAGGTTTGGCCCGACTGTGAAAAAGGTTGAGCAGCCTTGAGTCTATGTACAGTAAGAAAAACTGAAAGACCTTTTTCGCTTTTGTCACAATGTGAATCAGACATAAAAAGGTAGGTACAGTCAAGTGTAAAAATATGGGAACACGGAGCATCTCAAAAATATGTCTTAATGCAAGGTGCAGTCCAGTGTAAAAAGAATTCCGTAACATATTTATGAGAGGATTCTTTCGATAGATATTTTTGCACTTGACTGTACGTCTTTCAGTTTTCTTTACAAGTTCCATTAATAAGTATACCAACTAATATGGTTTCAAACACAGTGAAATAAAGGTTCTTTGGCATGTTTCTAAACCTGCGCTTTTTGCCTTAGAATCTAGTACAAAATTAGTAGATCGTATCTTATAATAACACAAGTAGTACAGTCAATGAACTGAAAGTTATATTCTATACACCATACTATAGTCAAGAGAACTAGAGCATGTCTAAAATTCTGAGCTCTTCGACTGTCCACCGATACACACCTCTTTTCTTACCAGTATGACCAACATGACAAATCAGATGTAGTGATAAAGTTCGAAAAGGGTATGCTAAGATGGTTTGGTGATTTAGAAAGGATGGATGAAAGAAGAGTTACGAAAGAGGTATGGTATGGCGCTCGAGAGTGAGTGGAGATGTCGGTAGAGGACGCCCTAAACGCATATACAGTGATCAGATTTGCGATGCACTAAATAAGGGTCAAATCAAAATCTACGCCATTGGAAGACAGGAGCGAAGGTACCATAGAATATTCGCAGTTCCGGTAGAACAAGGGCACAATTACTATATGACACTAAGGCCACTGTGCCCTTGTCCTACGGAAGACCTTTAATAGTTACGTATAATTTTTTACATAAAAAAATAATATTGGTATTGGCTTGCTGCCATCTCAGGAAGCGTGTGGCCAACTGAACTCAGGAGTAATTAACACTCGAGCCAAATGTGTTTTTAAAGCTTTATTGGAAAATGTGGCAGTTTCGACGTAAAATTTCTGAATTTTAAATATTTTAAAAGTTTGTAGACGTTTTTACTGGCGTCCCGCTGCCAGCAATTGGTGTAAAAAAATATTAGGTATAACTCTTATCGGATATATTTTCAAAAACTCTCCCTTTAAAGAGTGTGAAATAATCAGTCTGTCATTACACTATAAATTATAAAATGTTACATTAAAGCGCAAAAGTATACGGCAACTACAGCCCCAATTTTAGGTACCAACTTTGTAAGTAATTGAAGTATAAGAGTTAATAAATGTATAAGCCTTATTCCCTTAGGAATGCGTTATTTAATTTTAAAAGTCCCCTTAAGATCCAAAAACTGTAGCAAAGAAACTGAACTAGAATCCTTTCAAATTGCCGAACAGCAATCTCTGCGGGCCTCTCAAATCCTTCAACTTCCGAAGTCTACAAAATGAGGCACTTAAATGTGAAAGGACATTCAAATAGATGTTTACAAGGATCTTATGAAAGAACTTTTAGATATGTTCGTTCGTCTGAGGTAAAATCGGTAACTTATAGATGCATTCGGCGATTGTTGTCGTTATAGAAAATTAACAACATTGACGTATCGCCAGACGGTCGCTTCGAGTGCTTTTGTCAATTCCATGCATTTTTGTTTTCGAAAATCGTTTATTTTAGCGTTAAGCATGTTGTCTATAGCCTCACTGCAGCACTGATCCGATTCAGAAAGTTATTTTGCTGATAAAAAGCCACATTATTCATTAGCAGCTTATGTAAATGAGCCACTTTGTATACTGGAAATGTAACGCAAACTGCGTCGTTTTTTTTAGATTACTATAAATGGCCGTTATTTTTCAATCTTCTTCACATTTAACAAAGTCAAAGTTAGAAATGGAATACAATTGTATCTTCTATACGTTATTGATAACCTGAATTGGAAGATTGAAAGGTTTTTTTTGGTATTATCTTTGTTATTCAAATGATTAAACAAAGCAATATAAGTCAGAATCAAAAGTGGGTAAGTGGACTTTTATAATCTTATTAAGGTTTAATTGGTAAAAATACATTAACATTTTACAAAAACTAACGAAAAAACTTACAAACTTACTTAAAACTACACTAATCAAACAAACGAACGAACTTACAAACTTACTTAATTGGATGTGTTCTTGTTAGGACTAACCACAAGCGGGATAAGTATAAATATAAGCCACTCCGGCTATTGATAACACCGTGATTGTATCTAAATATGATTATTTTACTAGCACACGATTCACACGGCACACGCCCGTAAACCAAAGAGGAAGAGAGGGGGGAAGAGTCAAAGGAACGCATAGCTGCGTTCCGTTTCATACATCACACTTGAAACTACACTAATCTAACAAGCCACTACCAGTAGGCATTGTTCCCTAAATGCTGGCAGCATTGTCACGTTGAATGGCAATGCTTAATCTTTGTGCCAGTACAGGCCAGCATTTTGGACAGAGTAATTACTAACTATTAATAACTCTTATAAATTATAAATGCTTAAGTTTATCTCATAAACGGGCGTGTGAGTTAGTATAGGTATTTGCTACTACTTCACGCTGAAGTGGCTGGACGGATTTGGATGGGATTGGGATGGATATAGCGTATATACCCTGATTTAAAGCACATTATCCCAAAAACAAACGAAGTCTCCGTGGAATGATCAACGCGGCCAAAAGCTAATATCAAAATATGCTTAAATAACATTAAAAGGGACCACATTTAAACGACATTTATCATTTAAAACGCGAGAACAATTTTATTTTAATATCGGGCATATTTGCATTAGATTCGTGATAAAAATGGTAATACACGAACAAATGGGTAATAAAGGTGAATCGTATACCAGCTGGCACTCGGTATAACGTTTCTAAAAGCGCAGAAAACTTAAATAACTGATTCATTACGTTTTAGGTAAGGAGAATTCCCAAAAGGAATCGGATTAAATATTAAATGCGCATCCACTCTGTTATTTGGATGACGATTTGACATAGGGCTATTTTTTTAAACAACATATTTAATTAATCAACCATACTTGGATCATATAGTCTTAGTATGTATGTAAACACTTTTATTGTTATAATCCAATTACGTTTATACAATTAGATTTAAAATAACCTAATGTTAATAATTTTGTCACTCAGCATTTTAGTAAGAATAATATTATACCGGAAAATTACTTATTTCACGAATTAATAAGTTAATATAGTTCATTTAAGAGGTTAATAGGTTAAAACGGGAACATTCGCGAGTTTTTCGTATACCTACCTGAAAACTGTGTAGCGAACTGTACCAGTTTAAATAGTAATTAAAACATCTTGACGACGCGCTGGCCTAGTTGGTAGTGACCCTGCTTACGAAGCTAGCGGTCCTGGGTTCAAATCCCGGCAAGAGCAGATGTTTGTGTGATGAGTGCGAATATTTCTTCCTGAGTCATAGTTGTTTTCTATGTATTTATGTATATATTTCTCTATATAAGTATGTTTATCGTTGTCTAGTACACATAGTACAAGCCTAGAGCTTAGTTTGGGACTAGGTCAATTGGTGTGACATAGTCCCCTGATATTTATTTATTATAACTATATCAGTAATATCAATTTACAAACTAGGCTTGACACTAGCATCATCATCGTTGCTTGATGCGACTCGACCAAACTTACAAGATGTAAATGTTCTTATTACTCTGATCTATAGGACAACTTGAACAGGCATGCTAGATAGTAATACACCGACTAGCTCTCAATATTAAATTATTTAAGAGAAAACACAAGATTTCCAACGCTGTACAATTTTCGAATCAAGTTTTCTTTTCATAATGTAGCGGTGGACTGACAAAGGATTCGAAGATCAAACATACAAGGCTGAGAATGATGAAATAAGGAAATAGCGGCACAGTATAAACAAACCAGTAAACATCTTGGAACAAAAATAAAAAAATAAAATATATATAAGTAAAATGAGTTATTAAAGATTGTATTAAAATAATTTCCACCAATAATACCAAATAATACGATGACAAAAAAAACGGGAATGTTTACACTAGGCAATAAGTAAGCGTGCTAAGTAACAATGGGTTTAGTCACCATCATCGTCATCATCATTTCAGCCGAAAGATGTCCACTGCTGGACATAGGCCCCCGCAAGGTTTGTCACAAGAACCGGTCTTGAGGCACTACTTTGAAAATCGAAGTTCGAAGTTACGTTACATCCACCCGTTTCACTCGATTTATTCTTGTCGAGTGACCTGCGGGCTTATTGCCTAAAGCACTTACAATCGCAATCGACTTCAAAGCGGAACAATTGATTTTATTTACTATGCATAAAGCATTCTGTTTTCAAAATAAAAACGATTGCGAGTGCGTTAGACAATAGCCCCTCTGGAAGGAACGTAACTTCGGAGTTCGATTTTCAAAGTAGATCCTCGGAGCTGCATGCATCCATCAGTAATGAACTACTTTTCTGTATTTACTTTGATAGCGGGACACATATTCCGCTGGAACAAAGTCACGGGCAGTCTTTAGTCTTCCTATGTATACAAATACCCATTTATATCATAGGCATCTCGTTTTGTTTGTTCGCCCGGAGCGCAAGCTGCATTCTTTATTACAATCCGAGCTACTGAGCCATTGTGAAAATTAGCTACCCTGAAACAACCCCAATGTAAGTGTTTACTTACACGAATTACTTTCTCGTTTTCCCGTTCATCTCAAACCAGGTCCACGATTCATATTCGGTTAAAGTTTCATTTAGCATAAGCAATTTAACTTTAGCTAAATTACATTAGTGAGTTTAACTTATTTAATTCTGAATATAATTATCTCTGGGACTAGACGCAACTTGCGTTTTGATAATAATAACGAGTGCAGATAATAAACATTATGTAATGAACCTAGGGCTTGCTTACACTGTGCTTATAAAGTGTCTTGCTTATATCTTTATCATATTTACGACGTATTTTCTTCCTTATTAACTTATTAACGCTGTAATTACTTGTCAGTTAGCTAATACTATATACTAGCTAGCACGGTATTAATGCCTGTTTCCTTGGTCACGCTATTACCTGAGAATTAATCTACCGATTAACTTTTGTTTTTTTTGTTTTCGTAGTTATTAGGAAAAGGTTTGTGTGAAAAAATAATTATACCCGGGTGGCCCACGGACAGCTAGTAACTAAGTAAATAAAAACAAGATTTAAAATCCAGATAGCATTTTTTATACTATAGACGATATATATTTAAAACATTAAAGCATATAAAATCCGCCGTTTTGTATTTTCAAGAATTTTATATACCTACCCAATGACACTCGCGCTATCAAGAAAAATCGAATAACGTAGGTATCATTGATTAAAATCGGATGTCCCGTTGAGTAGTTCGAGGGGTACAGGTGAAACACATGACCCTCCTTTTGGGCTTCGCCGCAAACGGGTAAAAATATATTACCTTTATTTGCAGGGGATGCTGCGAGAGGCGGGTTGCAAAGACAAGTGAATATTAGTTCTTGGAAAATTGTAACGAAGTTATGTGCGTCACACACAAGAACTAGTATATTACAGTTTCTCCAAGAACCAATCTCCACCCATCTCTGTAACCCGCCTCCCGCAGCATCACCCTCAAATAGTAAGGGTAATGGTGCACGAATTAATTACGTCCTCGATGTACGTTTAATGAGAGCTTGACGCTTTAGTCTCCAACGAGTAGCTTACTAGGTCTTAACTGTTATAAAAATAAAAATAAATATATGCTACGGTAATTATTATTATTATTCCGTATATTTATTTTATATCTGTACAATTAGGTTTTTTACAGTGAATATTCAATTATAAAAGTAAAATAACAATGCTAATGTAAAAAATAAACATTATAAAAAACCTAACCTACGAATGCCGCCGGCAGCGGGGCAAGGCTCAAGCTACCGGTGGTTAGCGCTGCAGAGAGAGGAACCTCCTCACAATACGTGCCGTGTCGAGGAGTACTGCCTTCTGTATCTGGCCCTTGATCCAGCCATCTAGCGAGAGTCTCTTGAGGTGTTGGTTGAGACTCTTCGCTATAAGACCGTTTGCCGAAACAACTATTGGGACAATGATCGTCGAGTCAACATCCCATATGGCGGTCACCTCGTGAGCCAAGTCAAGGTTCTTGCTGAGCTTGTCCTTCTCGGCCTTCACGAGGTTCTCATCATGCGGGATGGTGATGTCGACGAGCACTGCCCGGCGTTGAGATCGATCTGTCAAAACGATATCAGGCTTATTGGCGACAATAGTCCTGTCCGTGATGACAGATCGATCCCGGTAACGGTGATGGCCGGTTCAAGAGTCTGAAACAGGAGCAGCATTCGATCACGGTACGCAGTGAGGTTAGTTCCTCCCTGTGTAGCCCCTATTATTATTATTATTATGGTAAAGGCATTCCATCTTAGTCCCCAGGGATAGCAACGTATTTGCGGTCTTATGATTGCAATCTTTAGATTGTAAATATCTATAAGTCACACATCCCACTTACCATCAGGCAGCCTATGTGCTCGTTAGCCTTCCAAGAAATATTACGTAAAATTATGTCTTTTCTTTTTTGTCGTACCTTATGTCTCAGGGACTTGACTATGAGCTTCACCACCACCCTGCAGTTTGCTCGATTTTAGGCTCGACGAATGCTAGCCGTTGGTGTGCACAGTTCTTATAAACCGGGGAATTTAAGTAGTCCCGTCAAAGCGTACAAAACACATTTTAGCGCGTGCATTCTCAATTAGGCAGCTTTATACGACATTGAGCTCGACCCACCTCTCAACAAACGCACTTGGGCCCTAGCCAAGATGAATTATACTAACTAGAATTTCTATTAGTTTCGTTTTTACTAAGGTATTAGGACCCGTTATAGTTTCGCCATGTCCGTCCGTCCTTCTGTCCGCAGCCTAGCTCAGACACTCTTAGTACCAGAAAGCTGTAATTTACCATGAATTTGATATGGAACCCTAAAAATAGGTAAAACTATTCGCTCATAACTCTCAAATGACGGATGCGACAGTGCAATTGTATTATTTGATTATGGAATTTATATTCAGAATTTGTTTGTTCTTTAAAAACAAAATACTAATAGCCTGCATTCCACAATGAATTAGCCCACCTTTCTTACTCAACAACCACTCTTATTCACTTGAAACTAAGAGACTGCTCGTATAAAGTCAACGGCGGTAATTTCAAAGTAAGATGGACTGAATCAAAGTGGAATAAAGGGCAAGAGCCAATGGCATTGTGAACAGGTCAACCAAACATTTTAGCAAAAATATCGTCGTCCCACAATATAAATTCCTTTGTACAAAGCGGCAGGAGAAAGTCAGTATATGCCTTATACATTGTGTAAAATCCTCTTCAACATTAACCTCCTACGCAATATTAAATACCATCCATCTTACGCATTATACTCTCGCTTATTCTCTGAGCATTTTGTCATCATCCATCGTTTGTATGTCACATTTATTTTTATTAAATGGAGCATTCATTTAGCCAGATTAAAGTGGCTAATGCTTACTGCTTAAGTGCTTCAAAATTCAAAATATTTATTCAGTAAATTGGCCACATGAGGGCTCTTTTACACTTTGATAATATGGAGTGAATCTACTAGCGCTTCTGACGAGACCATCGTTGCGGAGAAGAAACGCGGCAAGAAACTCCAGTAGGTCTTTTTTTCCAATCATTAAATACAATAATACTTAAAAGTAACATTACAAGGTAATAAAGTAATAGATAATTATTTTAAAACCAACACAAATAAAATCTACAAATGTAAGCTCAATAACATTAAATTAAATAGTGACTAGGAGAACAACATGACGAGTTCTCTACGTCAGGAACGATAATCGAAATAAGCTTGCTTGTTGTTAAATATGAGTTATCTTGCTATTAACCCTTCAGAAATCCTATTAAGTTGCCAGTAATAAATAGAAACTATGGAGTAATAATTGAAGAATAAGATTTTATCGTCTGTGTCTAATTTATTATTTTATTTTATCAACAATTTCTGCACGCGAATATCTCCGCGTTGAATTGTTTTAGCTCGGGGAACTAAATTTTGGGACACAAATCAGTTTACATTTTTATACGGTCTTCTATCGACTAGTTCGTGTGTACGAAAATCACGTCTATTTGTTTTCACCAAAACAAATCCAAAAACAAATGTCGTTGGTGTTATTTTTCTTATTGTCAAGGAGAAGGCGAACGAGCTCGCAGGCCACCTGATAGTGAGTAGGATCTAAGACCCATTTTACGTCGACACTTAAATTTTAAGACAGCATTTTACCTCGGCTAGCTCACTTACTTAGTAGTTTTCATTTCGATCTTACGGAGTACAGCAGTTCCTCCACCACAACCACCATAAGGACCACTTTATATCTACATATACATCTTATCTGTACAGTACCCCAACGAAAATGTTGAGCACTTTATTGTGTTTTCATAGTAAACTTCAAACAGAACATCAAAAGTCACTCATGAAACTGACACTGACGTTCACAATGACAAGGTTCTAAGTATGCTCAACATTTTTATTGCGTGACTGTACATTTATGATAATGGTTTCTGGCGATATTAAGATTTTTTAATGTGTTTTAATTGTTAATCCGTGTAGATGTAAATTTCACCAAACAAATAAACAAACTAATATCTAGTTGCGGCACTTGAGGCAACGCCAAGAATTAACCATCGACCAGTTTATTTATTTTGTTTTGTATTTTTGTGATTTTGTTGTATTTTCAATTTTCACGTGCTCATGCTAAATTTATTTAGGTGTTTTTTTTATTCTATTATATTTATATTTTGGTAATCACTAGGTATCAAATAAATAGACAGGGTTTCACTAGATTCCCTGATACGAAAAGCTTTATCTAAATTTTCTTCCATTTTAATGAAAGTGCGGCGGTTGGCGAAGGTTTAATCGAATATCTTCGGAGGTTGAGAATACCTCGTGGATCCCACCAACGGGCTCTCGTTAATTTGCAATTAGGCTTGTTGTTTAGACGCTTTTAATGAACGGTGAGTTAGGTAATATTTTTAGTTAGTAAATTTGTGCTAATTACCTTAAGACCTTAAGTAGGACTTACCCCCCCCGTATCTTAGATGAAACAGAGTTTAAGGGTCAAGCAGTAGTATTTCATTGCTGGAATAAGACTTTAGGGTTTGTAACGCATTTATTTGCAGTATTTACTATTTCCACACCATTACTGTAGGCCTAGCCAAGATAGGTACTCGTACAATATTTGAGAGAATTATTTGTATCGACTCGAAATGTATGGCTTTCATCAATCCTATAGACTATACCGATTTTTTTAAATCGGTAACTTAGCGTTGTGCATTTTGACTAGGCCCTCCGTATCGATATCGCTAATGTGTATGGGTCTCAGATCTCAGTACCATCAAGTTGCCTGTATGTTCGTAAAGCTCCTCATAAAAAAAAGAATGTAGGCAGTTAGGTACTACTTGACCCCGTTATTTTAATATATAATACACCTCTCCTACGTAATTACGCATACCTATATCTACTAACAATCGTTTTATTCGTATTTGAATGTGAAGTGCTTTGCTACTTCAAATCCTCTTACGCGTAGGGCATCCTCCCAGGGCTACCCGGTTCTGTAATTCCCGGGAAATTCCGGGAATTTCATAGTGCCTAAAGAACCGGTACTGAAGATTACATCCCGGTTCTCCCGGTTCTTTCCATAAATACCAAACAAATATCTTGCCGCGTATCACAATTCACTCGTGAGTGACGACGCCGGCACAAGCGGCAAGATCGCATCAACATCCATCATATTTTGTGGCATATTTGCAATAATTGATCTCTATATGATACCAAAGGAAGAACAAGTAACTTTTTAACAAGTATTTTACTTAATAAAAACACGTTTTTGTTAAAGAAAACATACATGATTTTGTTGCATATTTATAAAAAATATAGTTACATAATGTTTTTTATTATTTTATTTATCTAATGTGGCGGGGATTTGAAAGAACCGGGAGAACCGGGAATCCCGGTACCGTCCCCGCCTAAGACCGGGAAATTGAATTCTCGGAACCGGGCCCGGTACTACATGCTCTACAGTTACGCGGTTGACAGAGGGGAGGTAAAGAAATATTTGTTTTGCATAAAGTGGTCTGCCTGTGCCTAATTCTCTATTTCATATTAAAGCCGTAATACGTGTATACATACATTGTGTCTTCCATACGAATATTTTAAGGGCTGAAACTATAAGACCTAATGAGCATATTATTTTTCAATTTTAATAGAATTTAATTCGGCACGCATGTCTCGGTAACAATTTAAAACCGCTAATATTACTAAATAAGGTAAACATTAAATTTGAAAGGAAACTAAGTCTGCATCTCAGAAGTGTTAAATAAAACTTTGCATTACATTGCAGCTTGAGAAAACTTTAATAATTATGCTATAATTAACAAGGGTAATTGTTTTGTTTTTTTTAAATCGTTAACAGTGCTTAAAACTATCGTTAGTAAAATCTTGAGCCTGGTTTTTGGGAAGCCTGAATTGTGAGCTTCGTAAGATACAAACTTTTCAAATACATTCACTGGAATATTGACAACAAAGCAAATATTCCGTTTTACTATGTAAACAACTACGCCGAAACTAAAACTAAACACGATTTTTTCCCTGTAAGCGATACGTTATATATTTCGTAACTTAAGTATTCCAAACGATTTACGGGGATCTTTTCTCACAAATTCCCGGTAAAGAAAACATTTTATTAAACCCTTGCCTTTGGAAGGACCCTTCACGATAATGCCTGGATTTAGGCGTAGGTATCCTAATGGATATCAGTCTGGTGCGAGATACAAAGCAGTGTTTGGGCATAGCGTTTGAGGATTGCGGTGTTTGAGTGTAGTAGTAAAACCAACATAACGACGGTAAATCCCAGATATAATGGCCACCTCTTCTTTCAGAGGGTAAAACATCATGCTATCGAATTTCACTTCATCGATTTGATCGAATTTTATTTCATCGAATGCTTTTTTCTGGTGAAATAATGATAATTTTAGGATTATCTTAAACATTGTTTTAGTTAGGTTAGATTAGACTTGTGAGTACCAAAAAAAAAACCAAATTCGATAAAATAATAGGTACCAACCCCTTTCAGAGCTAATAAATAGCTTCTAAATGGCGATTGATTTTCATAAAACAGCTAAAACCGAAGTTTTTTTTTTTTTTTAAATAGCGTCCAGATCCGTTCCCCCGCTTAGACACACGGATACTCCTCTTTTTTGTCAGGGGGGTTATTATGACGTAGCAATGCAGTTCAGGTTACGCTGAGAGAAAAGACAGAGCTATATAACTGCTATAGTTTTGTCCTTTACGCTCAACGTAAAATGAACTGCATAGCTACGTCATAATAACCCCTCAGATGTTAAAATAGACGCACACAACGCAGGTTAGGATTGACGTCTATTTATAATAGCTTACACTAACGTGTGCAAACGCAAGGGCAGATTGAGTTATCTGTGCCTCAACAACAAAGACTCTTTTGGGAATACGCGGGGTTTTTCTGACCGGACTGTAATCGAATATGTGTTATATTTGCATGGATATGTAAATTATTGAGCATTAGGCAGACCTTTGCTTAGGCAGGGGATGAATATACGAGAGGGTCAGGCGGGAACTCTGCAGAGTGTTAGCGTTTACGGGAAAGTAAGAATTTTAGTAGGGAAAAACGAGTTGTGATTATTTTAGCATTGGTGCGGCAAATAAAAGTCATACAATTGTAAAATTACATTACGAACAACGGACCTTGTCGTTTGTAGGGTAGGTAGGGTATCTCGGGTTATTTGATTATGATGCCGAACTTTTTGAACTTAAAATATCCTCAATTTAAATCGTTTCAATCGTTTGAACCCTAGGAAATCACAGACAGACGGACGGACAGATGAAGGATTCAAAGAGATATTATCCTTCTTTTGTTAGCTGGAGGTAATTATAATTTTTAAATAGATGAGATGATTATATAATTTAATCCAAGCCTTTTTGAAATGTAAACAAAAATTATGACTTTTGACATTTACGCCATTTACGCCTATGATCTACCTACCTACTTTAATTTTCCAATAAATATTTGATGGTGTCTACCGTGTAACCATTAAGTAAGAGCATTGCTTTCTTATTTCATTGCAATTGCATGGAATAGGTTAAGCAAACGAATAAAAAAACATCCTCACATAACAGGCGAAGTAAATTTCGCCATAAATTTCCAAAACGGCCATCTTTATATACGTCCTAGGAAGCTGTGAATCACTCAATCAGATAAAGCAGTCGTCCCATAAAAACCTCAACGGAAAATAGAATTGGCTAAATTGTTCTGCTTATCGTTATATTTCCAATTCAGTTCGAGCTCTACAGTACCGGCTGTGGCTGGCTGCTGCTACAACAACAACAAAAAAAGCAGCTGTCAAAATGGAACAAAAACACGAAACACGGAACATTGGCCACACGGCTTTGTAGATGTGCGATCCTCATTTGGTGTACTCAGATATTTCAACAATGTAGTCAACGGAAGAGCTGTGCATTATTTTATTGCCAAGGGTGAATATCCACCCAAGCTGTGCGAGGAAGCGAAGCGGCGTGCGAGTAAAAATACAAATAGGAATACGTCATCAAGTCATTAATACAGCTCTGCTAAAAAAAAATCGTACACCGTCTGCCTCGCACGTTTCTGGTTGATCGCAGCTTAAATGACCGTCAATTTGCTCAGTTAACGCTGTGCAAACCAAGAACAAAGACCAATCTTTGGCTGGTCAACAATTGCAAGCCGCGCTAATTGAGCTTGTGCGAGCCAGAGTTGCCGCCTGTGCACGGTAGGAAGCTGTGAACTGTGAAACAGTCAACACAGATAAAGCAGGCGTCGCAAAAAAACCACCACGGGAAATAGAATTGCCCAAATTGTTCTGCTTATCGTAACACTTCTAATTTAGCTCGCGCTCTAAGCTTGATAAATGCATTTTAATAAATCGTAGAGTAACGTTTGTACCTTAAGTGTGCAATAATGTGGAACGGCGGAGTGCCAGCGGTGCTCAGAGCCTACTAAATTGCTGTATACATAGTCTCGTCTTAGGTCCTTTTAAAACCTTAACGTGTTACGTATAAATGAGATGTCTATACTACGGGAATGGAGAAATGCTTGTGTATTAGTATTTAATGCTATTTAAAAATTAAATATTTACAAAGCTAATTTCATACATTTCAATAGCACTACTTTTTCCTTGTAATATTTTTCAAAACAAATGTCAAAGACAATTGAATATGCGTCAGTTAGCCTCATCCTCGAAATGGTTTTTAAATGACTATTGTAAAAAACATTACCCTCATGAGGTAGTCTGGTAAATCTGTGAACTTTTTTCATTATTTTTATAGCCTTTTGTACATAGTGACATTATTTGATGTTACTTTGTATTTTTACACTGACGATCTTATTGTGAATTCATTACAATTTGAAAACCCAGTATATTTTTATAACTACGCGACATATAATAATGTATTTTTCAATACGAAATAAATGACTACTACCTACTAGGTACTATTACCATACGTAAAAAATATAACAGCTGTTCCCAGTCAGTCCTCAATAGCATTAGAAAAGCAAGAAAATTCTACGTTCAGTGAAATATTAGTAAAGCATTGCCTACACCCCCGGCGTTGCGTGTTCCCCGCCCGTTAGGAGACGCATAAATACAGTCCCTGCCCCGGCTGTGATAACGAAAATTAAGTGGAACGTCTTACTATCCCAGCGGTTTCCTTTTTTTCTACTTACGTCTTACTCAGAGATTTGCATATTATTTTTTGCCGCTATTTACTCTAGCTCAGATCATGTTTTATTGTTTGTTAAGGCTAACCTTAGTACATAGCTAGGAGCCTTATTCTACATCTGATAAACCTTAGAGAAAACTAAACATCCACGAAAACTATAGTTTTTATAAAGCCAACCCAGATGTTAGGTTAGGTACCTATGTTTAAGTATGTCTGTTATGCAAGAAAACATATTAAAAGGTAAAGTTTTTCTTATGGGTGCGTAAGATAAATTAAGAATTAATTAAATATTAAATTAAAGTTATATTTGGTTAAGCTTATTCCATGCAGGCATTATCCTAACTCTTTACAATTAGTCTCACTATACTCTTGACTTCAGTCAAGAGCGAACTCCTTTAATAAGGGTGATTGCGCTTTCTCTCGGAAAGGTGATTTCACAAAAAATAACGTTTTTCGCATATATACGTTTTTGCTTTCCCAAAGAGGCTGGGCCGGGGCCGGTGCCGCACTTACTGTGCAATGAAAAAACGCACATAAGCGCCCGAGAGCGACAGTCTGAAATCACAAATGCATTTAGTGCGCCTCCTACATTGGATTCTAAAATGCTGAGTAGAGCAGTGTTTTGTTTAAAACGTTAATAAAGTAACACAACATTAATCTATACAAATAAACTATTTTTATCTGACTACGGTGAAGCGCAAAAGAGTGTTAGACTTGTAAATATCCGTTCCTTATTTATGTCCGTTCCTATGCATGCTCGTAACTGCTCAACAGCTCAACCGATTTTGATAAATAAATACGACATTAGATTCGGCTTGATAGATCGAGTGTCGTAGGATACATACACAATCTAAAAGGGGGATTTTTAAAGCTTTTAACATACATCGACGACAATATTGAAAGTTTTTTATTGCTTTGATAAATTAAACAAACTGTTTTCCGCCGCTTGGAAAAGTGATACTTAGGACAATAAACAATTAAACATTCATTTTAGTGCTTAAATGCACATAGTAACAGATGTTAATATAAAGTAGCATTATTAAAAGTGTTCCGTCCTTGTTTTAAATTATCCATGTAGGTAACTATGTATTGTATGTACACGACGAATCCCACGAATGACTAACTTTATGCAGTATTTAATAGTTCCATAGTTGAGCGGTAACTTTTCCTCCGAGTCTATGCTCTGCGCTTTTCGCAAATATGGTCGTTCAATTCAAAAGACACCTTATGTCGGGTAGCAGTTACATAGTTCTTCATATTGTTATTATTTAATTAACGTTGCAGCACTAATCTGAACGACGTAAACACCAGTCGCTATAAAGTCGCTTTTGGGTTGGATGACCAAGAATGTTCTGCTGCTGTTTGTAGTGCCGTATAAGTGTATTTTCCCTGGAACATACTCGTGGAACAGCTAGTCTGAAAACCAAGTTTGAATTTTAATAATCAGACGAAAATTCTTCTTGTCGCAAAAGTTTATCGTTTTATGATTCTCACAGGGAAAAGGCTGCAAAAATCTGCTCCAAAAATAATAAATAAACGTAACGCGTTTCTTGACGATCCCCCATGAATTTTAATTCTTGTATCAACTCTGAGCCATGATACAATTTTAAAAAATAATGGATCGTCTCCTCGGAGGCTTCATTTTAACAAAAGTAATTGACTAAGTCAACATTAATTTGGCGCTTATTCGCGGATGAACACGGTTGAAAGAACGGAAAAAAAATTAGAAAAAAATATTGTCTAGATTTGCATGTACTTTAATAATAAGAACAAAACGATAAAAACTCGTGCACGTGCAGTAATAAATAAGTAATTATAATGATAGATGTTCTCAATTCATGCCCTGTTTTTCTTGTACCTTTAATTAAAAACGGCATAAATCTTGTACACGGCTTGCACGACGTTCGCGAAAGTGTCCCTGTTCATGGTTGCAAAGCCGGCGGCGCTGAGATACAAGGGTCGCTGGGAGAGACAAAGAAGTAACAGCACAACCCTGGCTTGCTTCACCTCCATGTGTTGCCAGCCACAAGAATACACAGCCTCAGACATATCCTCAGCGGCTGATATCAACAGCTCCCCGCCAAAACAGTAAATAGTCAGAGGCATTATCCCGGTCACACCCGTCAGGATGGTGTTAGTGAAGTCCCAAGAGTTCATAGTTTGCAGTGTGGTCACCAACACAATGATCATCATTAAAAACTGCGCTCCGAATATAGCCTTATACAGCTCTCGTATCTTCCCATGGTATTGAATTAGGAATTGGTGGTTACGTATGCAGAAAGCTAGTTTTTCGTGGATTTGTTTCCTCACGATTTCAACCGATGGTAATTCCTCAGATGAATCTTTATTAGCTTCACGTTGCGATAAAATTTTGAACACGTCATTTAAGGTTTCAGTAATGGCGTAGAAATGTCCCAGCACGTGGGCGACCAGGGTCACGAATAATACTATGTAGCCCGTCTGGTTGACGGCCGAGAATGCCGTGGCCAGGCAAGTTATTACAAACGTCGCTTCGTAGAACGGAGATTCATATTTCGGAGATAGCCCTGAGGGAAAAGACAAGCGTTAGTAACAAATATATCTCAGAGATTTCAGTCGCTGGCATTCAGACAAAGTTAAATCATCTCGCTTTGACGAGAACCGACGCTTATGCGGCAACGGGAAGCTTTCTGAGTCGTATTAGATATTCTCTTTGAAGATCACGCTAATTTATAAATAAATATAAGATAGGTACTCCTGACTCCGTAAGCGTACAATTAATTTTATGCTTTCCCCGTTTTTTCCTATTAGGGGTGGGTACTAGACTATGGAAACTACTTTTTTAAGAGGAGTTCTGAAACATGTTATTTAGGTGTATGTTAAAAGTTTTTAATTACATTATTATTTACAGAGAAAAAAATATTGAATAATATCAGTACGCCCGCTTCGGACTAGTAGCCGAAGTAACGACATTTTTGTTGTTGTTGTTTTTTTAAGTGCAGTCTAGCTGTGACGTACAAAAGACCATGTGGCGTTTAAACTCTTTAGCAATTAGCAGAAATTTGATTAGTTATTTTCTGCGTAAAAAATGAACAAAAAAATATTTGAAGAAACAGCATGCTTTGGAGACAATCCTCTGTATACATGTTTTTTTTATCATAACCTTTTAAAAAAGTTCCTGTTATCAATTATAAATTCTACTAATTCTGTTATAACTTACCAAAGGATTCTCCCGGAGTGGTTGGTAAATATCTTTGACTTCCAAATATAGTAAGAGCAATTGGTATGATTAAGTAGACCAAATGAATGGTGCCTTGGTTGAGGATGACCAGCCACGAGAGACCACGAGCTCTGTTCAAGGTTTGCAACATCCTGGTACGAGCGGGACTGTTCTCTGGTAGCGCAGACAGACCCTCGTGGCTCATTTCTATAATAGTTCTCAGACGGTTCCTGAAATGAGGCTTTGTGTAGAGAAATCAATACGCGTGGATCAGATATCGAGCGCGGCGAGACTCGATTCAACGACCAATCTGGAAAGTTAGTTTCTCCATGCAATTGTACTCATATATAGTACAGCACGATCCAGTAAAAAAACAACGTCAGCGGGATTTAAAATGTAAAGTTTCCGAGGACTTCAAAATATATGAATATAAGCAAATAAAACAAGGAAGTATACAAAGAATGATCAAATAAACGTTTTCTATTCATAAGCGCTAAACAGTTTGCAGCAGATACGGTTTTAATATGTATATGAGGCGCGCTCCGCCACTTTATTTAAAATCGCGCGGTTGCGATAATGTTCGTGAAATGAAGTAGCGGTGGCGGCGTTGTGAATAGAAGATACTATAGTAACTTAGAATACCTATAGAATAGAAACGTTTATTTCGACCAACGAGGCCCATATTTTTTCGCTACCTGAAACTTTTATACAGTGCATAATATGCCCCTGTTTAAAATGTAAAAAGCTGCCGTGTATTTATGCTCGTTACGCTGACGCAGCCTGCAACGCGGCTAAACTTCGGCGGCCTAGCGTGCCTGTTAAGGTGTCGAAGAAGATAGCTCTACTTTCTATGAATGAGCTCCCACGTGCCGGTATGGACAAGGAGGGTTTCATATTGGTGCAGCACAGCAAAGCACGAAAATCGAGCTGCGGGCAGCTATACGGAGCGAGCACGGCGCTCTACGTGTCCCGCCTGCACGAAACCATGACGAAAATTTGGGCAATACAGTCGCTCACGCTATTCTGTCAGTTTGGTGTTAGATTTAAGTTTTATATTGTTATGTATGTTAGTCTACTTATAAGGCCTTGTTACTCAAAATGAAAATTTCTTATTCTTATTCGTAATGATTGATCCAAACTCGGTTTTATGGATACTTAACTTAGCAATTAATACTTACCCAGAAGTCAACATGAAAATGTACTTGGAGAGTGGTACACAAGTGGAGCTGATGCAGTTGAGTGCCTGAAAGGTCCGCACCTTGTCCGGGAACACCTGGATGAGGAACACCGTCTGGCTGAAGGGGCCCGTGTACACGAACGAGCCCGCAAACGCCGCCGCCGCCAGGAAGGGAAATGGTGACCATTCTGTCAAAAATAAAGCGTGATGAAGGTCGGTAGCTCTTGAGCTGTTAAATAAATGACGCACTTTGACCGACCGTGTGTAGTAATTAAACATTAAACCTGACAATCCAGGCGGTGAACGAGACGTAGATATGTAATGTCGTCCTTTTCTCTGCCTTGAAATTGGCAAGTATCGTCACGTCCACATCAGTTCCTCAATTGATAAATCGTATAGTGAGTGTTAGTGACATTTTGAACTAAATATTTAAATGCACAATGAATGCAGTTTCGCCTAAGTATATGCATGGTTCAAAGCGGATTCTGTAAATACCGCTAGCGGTTGCATGTGAAATAACTGCACGTAAAGTCTCCCCTGCAACATTTGCATATTATTTTGAATACAAAACCGGTTTCAGAAATGAACAGGCTTTTATCACAAAAGTAAATTAATATTATAGGGCCTTCATAACAGGCAGTGTTCAACATTGCGAGACTGGAGTATGAAATAAATATAATTAAATTATGTTTTCATTTTATTTTCTGTCTTTTTTTTGTACCTAGCTAATATTTTGATGTTCCTATGATTTCTCAAATATGAAACGTTTTGTGCAATGCAAGCAATGTTTTCTTATTAACCTGAGTCCGAAAATATAATTATTTTCTCGAATTCAGTACTCGAGGGTCTTTTCTTTAGATATAGTGGCATAGCCAACGCAATATTGGAGCACACACGTCTCAGTGCCACCATTTAACAAAGTGAAACACAAGGTTACCGCTGTAACCTGGCTATATAGCTACGGTATGGAATAATATTGGCTTACTAAGTTTCCTGTCCCCGAACACATCTCTGATCCCGACAAACACCTGTACCGCGCTGACCATCCCTTTGGCCGCCCCGATGGGGTCCTTGCTCGGTTTAGCCAATCTCGATTTATAGCGCTCTACGATACTCATCATATTTTTATTTTTGGCTTCGTTCAGTTAGCAGTAGGCTCGCGAGAGCAATAGTAAGTCACAAATGATAACTCTGTAGGTGTCGTTTGTGCCACCGTTCGGTGTCAGCGGTAGTTTGTTTTTTTGGTTGTTAGGTTTGTTAATTGAGTTCAATTTTGAATAATTAACCGGGGAATTACGTGCAATTATAAAAATAAATAAGTTTTCTTCTAGTACAGGAGCGTAGATGTAAAAACGCTGCTTAAATATAAGATAAGTAGCGTATATCATAGTAATATTATAAGATATTTGTTTGTACATTTTGTACGTCACATACAATTACAAAAAAAATGGTTTGAAATGTGCAGATTGAGCCCTTTCATATGGCACGCCGTTTCCTATAATCAAATAACCCCTTTTCAAATATTCAAAAAAAAAATTTTTTTTACTAACTATAGATTCTGGCAAAGAAGTTATATAGGTGTCCTGCCGTTTGACCAAAAGTCATTTGGCAAAATTACACTTGACAAACAACGTTTTACAAAAAAATGTTTCGCCAATTGATCATTTTACTAGTTGTCATTTTAAAAATGGCTCACTTATTCAAATGATCAACAGTTAAATTTACATTTTATAAGTAATTATTTGACAAAATGAACATTTAGCAACGGAGTTATCAGACAAAATTTTAAATGCAACGAGCAAGACGAATCCGGGCAGAACTGACTCGGACAGGTTAGGTTAGAAGGCCAAGGCGGGAGCTTTGCTCCCGCCTTGGCCTTCGAGGTTATTTTTTTCTGCCCAGAAATAGGTAAACTACAGGAAATAATATTTGGTGAAATGGAAAACTGTCAATTGACATTTTATTATTTAACACATTTACCAAGTGTAGTGTTTGCTATTTGATCATTTGCTAATTGAGTTTTTGCAAAATGATACTTTTGTCAAATGTCACGTTTGCCAAATGATTATTTGGTGAAACGTTGTTTGTCAAATGATCATTTGTCAATATTTTTTTGGTCAAACATTAGTGAACCAGTTATATAACTATGTGAAATTTCAAGTTGATAGCTTGTATAGTTTTAGAGAAAAACTGATGTGATATACAGACGGACAGATAGACACCGAAGTCTCACCACAAGGGTTCCTTTATACCGTTTTTCTATGGAACCCTAAAAACAATAAGTCTACGCTTGCACTTTAATAAATTCAGACTAGTGATGGGCGGCTTGTAAGTTTCAATAGCGAAAGTTTCACCTCAATACCTGCAATATTCTGAAAGTTTCAAGAGTTAAACTTTCTCCTATAATTTCTCTCAATATTCTGAAAGTTACCAAAGTGAAATCGTTTAATTTCTGAATATTACTATAATTTTGACATGTAAATGAAATTTTAATGAAATATACTTGTATCAGAATAATTTCCATCTAATTATGTATCTTCAGAAGCTGTAATTATAGCAGCTAACGAAAGTTATGCAATGTTTCAGAAATGGCACATCATTAATCCAGACCACGCGGCAAAATAAAATAAAAAAATATTCCACTCAACCCTAACACCAAAAAATACTTTACCAAACCAATTGGGTATTTAACGTTGGAACAACGCAATTTGAACTTAATACACAGTAAAACGCGGCGAGTAATAACAGTAAATTCTACGTAATACACATCGTTAGAGCAATTAACGTTTGTTTGTGTCAACGTTTAACTATAATTTAAGTAATCTGCTGAGGAGCAAATTTGATTGTACACTCAGGATGTGGTTTATTACATTCCCGTGAATCCCGTGATGTACACCACCCACAGCAGGCCAACCAACCGCAGGAAAGTGAATAGGTATGCTAAGCATATTTTCCGTGACTAGTATTTGTTCAATCCATGATGATGCGCCCTAACTGTGGCCGTAATGCGTTATTATTATTCTCAGACTGCCCGAAGGAGGGTGATGTGTTTCGAGCGTATGTATGTATGTCTATTGCTTGACTTGCTCTGCAGCCTAAACGGCTTAATGTGTTTTGACATATGAGGTGTCATTCAATTCCCTTTAATTGTCGAAGTGCCATAGGGTATAGAAAATTTTAATATGGAGTCCGCGAAAAAAAAAAGTGAGGGCGAATTAAATAATATATTTTATTAAGTAATATAGTTAGGTCGCACATGAAAGCTAATAAATAGCTTATTCCAAATATATGTTTATACTTATAAAACTTGACAGGAAAATCAAAAGAAAGATCGTAATAGAGTGTCGGTGTTTGTGTTTGTGTGCGTGTGCGTGTGCGTGTGCGTGTGCGTGTGCATGAGCGTGTGCGTGTGCGTTTGCGTGTGCGTGTGAGTGTGCGTGTGCGTGTGTGTGTGTGTGTGTGTGTATGTGTGATAGTGTGTGTGTGTATGTGTGTGTGTGTGTGTGTACGTATGGGTGGATGAAGGACGGAGCGCGTTGAGCAGGAGCTGATATCGTCGTAGGATCCTACCTACCTACCTACCTACCTACTATTTAAACTCGTTGACACAAAAGTAGATCTCTTAGAGAAGACGCGGAACGTTTATTCCTTATATAGAGCGTCAGTTGGGACACGGAAGGGCTCAGACAAACGGAAAATCGGCTAAACTTATAATGATGTTGCCTACTGTGTTCCAGGTTCCATCTATTAGGTATCTATCCATTCCCATTGGTAGTATTGGTAATAGCATTCCACGTCATGCGTTAATTGGATCTGCTTGGCGACCATCAGGTTTAGAGGCCCGTACTATAATTGGTATAGATAGATATAATGAGCTGTTATTTAGTTATGTGTGTTGTGTGACGATGTTCACTTGTATTTCCGTTTTTTTATTAATAAGATTTAACGCGGTTAAGTAATTGACGAGCGTTAGTTACAAGTTTCATTAATAATTTATTTATTATTATAGGATTCTTCTTATGTGAAACTTTTTTACGTTAAGCTACAAAGTTTCTTCCAAACTTAATTAAAGATATAGGGCTCATCTTAATATTCGTAGGCTTTATTTACGAAAAATAACGAGTGATTCGAAGGGACTTTCAGGCACATAACACCACTGTGAGAAAAAAACGTCCTTCTTTGTCATTAATTTATTGTCTTACGAGTAGTACCTAAGTGTTTGCTATTTGTAATTGTAATTATAATTGGAATTGTAATTACAATGACATTCGATTTCCTTTTGGATTAATAAATAATTAATAAAAATGTTTTGGATGATTTAATAAAGGAAAATAATAATAAACATATAAAACACATTTATATCATCGTCCAGCCAGACAAGAAACAAAAATATTCGTCGTGTTCACTTTGACCAAGAACACCCTTGGCGCAAATCAAAAATAAAGTTGCATTTTCTCTTAGCGAAATCGTAAATAAGTTGTATCTGGTATCGTAAAAACTTGTGAGATAGACGGCCGGTCCCTTGCGAGATCTGTAATGTTACATTGCAGCCCTCGTGTGGCAAAACATCTGGTAAACCGAGACCGAAATAAACATTATGATTGTCCAGAGTGGATTATTAACTATTAAAATTGTATCTAAGTTTTATTTATGGAGTAGGTTAGTACTATTTTTACGCCGCAGCTAAATCTAGAAATATGATTTCCATGATTTCAGTAATAAAGAAAAACAAAAGAACCCGTGGCCAGTCAAAGGGAGAAAATAGAGGTAGATAAAAACAAAACTAAATCTTCAATAAATCACTAGCTTTTGTTTTTTTTTAGATAAGAATAAAGCTGTTGTTTTGTATCTTCAGATCTTAAATAAATCACTTCACTGCATTGTATAAAACAAAGTCACTTCCCGCTGTCTGTCTGTCCCTATGTATGCTTAGATCTTTAAAAATACGCAACGGATTTTGAAACGGATTTTTTAAATAAATAGAGTGATTCAAGAGGAAGGTTTTATCTATAAAAAATTCTGGAAGCGAAGCGCGGGCGGATCGCTAGTAAAAAATAAAACGAAGAATAGATGCATAGACGTAGATATTTTTTTAAATTTTATTTGTCTTAAGACGAGACGTCTGCGAATGTGAAAAACGGTGTGTAACATCGACTCATCGCTTTTTACCGGCTTTGATGTGAGTTTGCTTGTTCGCTAATCTGTTTTAAATGATCATTTAAATACGCTTCACGCCGTTTTTCCACGTTTCTTCATCCCCGTGTCCAGCGAACATGTAATCAACAAAAAAAAACATTGACAATTTTAATCCCAATCCGGCAATGGATTAGAAACGGAGTCATATTATTTCCATACAAATAAACTCCCTTGTATCATTGTCATAAGGTGTTGTTTATATTGACGGGAAGAGGATTTACCGGACTTGTACCCAGACAGAGGCTCTCCGTCCAAAATAAAAGTTTAAAATAACGTTAGCCCCATCCTTTTTCCACGTTTGCGTTGTAATTGTAGAGTGACAGGAATAGACCTCCCGATTTTGTTTAAGTGATGCTTCGGGAACCCACCGCGGCGGTCAACGATTTAGAATAAGTATTGACTAATCCGATTTATATTCAATACAGTGTTTGTCCGCGATTTCGATCCGAAACAAAGAAAAACCGGTCCAGTGCTAATGTGACTCGCGCACCGAGGGTTCCATATTTAAGATAATATAGTTGGAATACACAAAAGAAAATACTCAATTATGATGATGTGATGATGTGATGAACTTTATTTCTGTGCTATAAGGTCAATTTTGAATAACTTACATTATACTTACAATACAGGTATTTTATCAAAAATTACGTGTACCTATATATTAATTTAAAAAAAGTTTTATAATGAATGTGCAGATTGAGGTTTCTTACGACCCCTTTTCATAAATTAAAAAAAACATTATTTTTTTTAAATCAGATGAGGGTAGGCAAGTTATACAACTATCGCAAATTTCAAGTTTATTGCTTCATAGTTAACTACGGTGACATTACCATTTTGTTACGGAACCCTAAAAACGTATGAGTTATCCAGGACATGGGCCCGAGTCAGTCATATAAATTAATTTAGCCTTTCATGCGTGTTTAAAAGTCAAACGTTTAACATCCAAACATACCTATCTCATTAATGTTAGCCTTTGCCCGCGACTTCGTCTGCGTATAACTATTAGTTTTTATTTTTTCCTTCTAAAGTTATCTGGGTAATCCTATATGCTCATCCTAATTATCTATGTGCCCAATGTCTCCCAGGTCCGTTCGCAGGTTTGGTTGAAAAAAACTGGCCAAGTGCGAGTCGGACTCGCGCACGTAGTATGGGAGTCCCCCTTAAATATTTATTTTATTCTGTTCTTAGTATTTGTTGTTATAGCGGCAACAGAAATACATCAGACAGGACATTCTCAACTGTCTAGCCACGGTTCATGAGCAGGGATCGGGGAAAACGATGCAAAACTTTATCAAAACTTAACAAAACTTACATTACAGCCATGAAACTATTAATAATCCTTATACGAAATCAGAGACTCTGATATGGAGTTAAATTAAACACTAATCTACAAATATTATTCTTATTTTTTAATAATATTGTTGTTTTTCTTGGTTGCAAGTTCTCCTTTACAAGCTTTACAAGTTTTGTTAAAGTTTTGCACCGTTTTCCCCGATCACTGTTCATGAGATACAGCGGGGCGACAGACAGACGGACAATGGAGTCTTAGTAATCGGGTCCCGTTTTTACCCTTTTACAAATTACAAAACCGTTTGGTACGGAATCCTAAAAACTTCAATACATCCTCACCAACTTTCACATCTATAATAGGTATTATTAGGGCTAGAGTTTGTCCGTGACTAGGGCCGTATGGATTCCGTTTGTTACTCCGTGTTCCGTTTGTTCCCTTGGGGAAGAAGATGAAGATATTCTTTGAATCGTTTGTCGGTTTGTCGGTGATTCAACCGATCCCCGGCTGTAATATTCTTGTAAAAATAAATAGAAGGTTTATTCGGTGTTTAAATCGCATTACATAAACTTTAGGGTTCACTAATGTTTTACCAAATCATCATTTGACAAACTATATCGTTTTGCAAACTTTCATTTCACAAAGAGATACTTCGCGTTTTTTTTGTGGCCCATAGTCTAACCTAACTTATTTAATAAGCCCATGTAACCTATGTAATATGTAATGGTTTAAGGACACACGTTTTAACGAAATCAAAGTTCGTAAAATGATGTATAGTTTGTCAAACGTATTTTTGGTCAAACTTTAGACACAAGAAAACTGTCAAATTGCAATTACATTTCCGATCAAGTACCTACTTAATACTTGTTTCTGACTGATGTTTTTGTAACGAGGATATTGACAAGCAACATGGTTTATGTCGCTATCTGAAGCTTGTTGTAGGGGAAGTTTAGTGCCTAAACGAATTTCCTGCCAGGCCGCGGGGTAGGCGTACTAAGGACATATCCTAGAAATACATTTAACTTTCATACAAACCTTGTTCAAAATTACGAACACAAAACAAAAAACCCCGCGCAAGAGCATGTTAGACCATGCTCAGTTCCGACAGCTTTACTACAAACTATCTTGAAAAACTACAATTGTTTTAAATATTTTTCTGATTTAAATTATTTGGTGGTGATATTTAGTTGCTATACAAAACACAAGTCGCCTGTATCTTAAGAACAAATCAAGTCTACTAATTCGTTATACCTAGTTTTCCTTCAGAATTCGTTATAATATGTACTTCCATCTATCGTCTATCTATACATGTAAATAAAAATGAATCGCCGAAATGTCTGAGATTTTTAGTACTTGTAGTTTCGGCTGTAGGGGGTGGGCGTGTCTCCACGTGACTCTAGTGGAAATTTCACTTTTAGTTTTCAATTTATCCTAAACGGTCCTCCAAATCTTAAAATAGATACAACGAAATGTCACGATATGTTGTAAATTGGTATAGACACTGCATTACTCCGAAAGCTCATCAAATATGTAATTGTGGTTAACGGTGTTGGTCACACAAAGTCATCTTACTCTTTTAGTTTGTTTCTGTAATTAATTGCTTGTTGTGACTGTTTGTTGAGTCAAATAACAAAAAAAAAACTGCAAGATAGAATAGGATAATCTGGGACATACTTCTTATCATAGTTACTATAACCATATCACTAACGTTTGTGGAAACTCAGAATACAAAGACGCTAGAGAGCTAAAAGGAAGGAAGCACGATCTGATTTTTCTAGTAAGTAACCTTCTTAAAAAGCATATAAATTTCAAAACCAAAAAGTTTATCCTCGAATACCACTTTTTGAGAAATAAAAATATTGTCATTCAAACATAGTTTCCTCAAACGGTACCTCTTTGAAACCTCAAAGGGGTCTTTGGGAAAGGCTATGGATAGGTTCAGTCGGTTCATATGGATTAGTAAAACCAACCAATGCGGCACTCGAGGTGCGGCCCCAGTGTCCGGCCGGAAAAGACCCCATTACCAACTGCAGGCCCCAAAGCCCAGGCAGCTAAGAGCATTACCGCATCGGAACTAAAGTGCCTAGCAAAGCTGTAAAGCTGATAAGTGTCGAGTTTGCTCTCGTCAAAGAAATAAATAAAGAAAGAGCGTTTCTATTCGACTGCACATTTACAATCAAAATAATCGTTTTTTTTTGTAATCTAAATAATCTGAGCTTAGTTACATGTTTTTTGGAAAACTTGAATAACGTATTTTGATGTGCATAATTGAATTTCAGGCCGGAAAAAGTCCATCCACTTGATTTTTCGGAATTTGGAAGGTTATATTTTCTCAGAATATACAGGTGTCCCATGGCTATGCGACACAGGCAAATAACCTTAAATGTTCTAGATTGCCATTGCATTAATACTCCATGATATTTGTTAAAAAAAGCTAAAAAATATTTTTTGGAACAAGCTTCTTTTATAGACTGTATTTTTTTTGCAACGGTCTTAGGACTCATTGTTTGGTCTTGATAAGCATCTGCTCTACGTTTCTGGGTCTACGTTTAATATAGCTGAGATCCTATCACTTCCTTACCACTCCATCATCAGATCAGCTCCATATCTTATAGTGGTATTGCATTATCATCCGACTTACACATGTATGCAAATTTTTATCTTCATCGGAAACCGGGACGGGACCAAATTTAACTTGCAAGATTTATCCGTACCGTACATTCATACATACATTGCAACTTAAATAAAAGCTTGTAGAATTATAAATTACTTGCTTCATCTGGGAATCTAACCGACCAAATGTGAAAAATAACAGCATATAAAACACACTCAAGAAACAAAAAAAAACAAATGAATGTGTCATATTCCACTGCGTACGTACAACTTTCTCCACAAATGGATTCCCGGTATGCAAGTAGGTAACACTGCTTACTGCACAAAACTTACTTCAAGGATACCGTACCTGTTTGCGTCGAGGAACTTAACTTATTTAACTTAACCTATTGCTTCTGTGGTGGTGGAGTATTATCTAACGTAGTTTCCAAAGACCACAACATCATGACCCGTTTGGTCATTGTTACTGTTTGTAATCGAAGATCTAAATATACTGTGGGATACTCGGACGGACCAGCTTTAGTAACGGTCCGCTTTCCTACATATATTACGAGTCTAGAGGCCGAGATAGAATGGTTTGTGTCAAAGAATAACAGCAGGTCATAACAGAAATACTTTCGGACCATCGTGAAGATCTTGTGAAGTAGGAAAAGTTTTGCAAAACAAAATAGATGGATTTTGTTATTCTCTAAGGAGGTTAATAAATAATTTAATAGTAGCTAACTTAAATAAGTAATAATAATCGTAGTACTCGCAGTGGATTGGTCGAATCTATAACTTCTAAAGTAGGTACCTAGGTAAAGGCACGGACCTTATCTCTTGGTCTATAATAATTATATATAAAAATTATAGATACACGTGATGATACAGCAAGTTCGATTTTCCCTTGCAATAATATTATGACAGTGACAAGTGTCAACCTTAGGGATAATTAGATCTCATAGAAACTTTTGTCAAAACCACTGTCTAATGTCTTGCCCGACCATTCTGAAAATAGTAAATATCACGGCCATTGAAATACAGATCTAGTGCAAGCTAAGTAAAGTTGAATATCTGTTGTTTTTATGACTAATTATCAATTCAGAAAAATGATTTTACTTCATTCACAATACATTCATATTTCATTGACTAATTTCGTTCTATAGTGGGCCTTAGAAGGTAGCTGCACACTTGTGTATGTAGCTTGTCGCCTTAACGCGTTTGACAGATTAGTGCAGCAGCAGCTCAAACATCACGTTAAAGTGACAAAGCACTAAAATTAAAATTTGTACAGCTGCTTACTTATTTATTTATTTGTTTTGAAAAACAACTTAGGCGATTTTTTTTGTATACCTAGCACCTAAATGGGGGCAGTTTGTTGGAGAAGAGTTCGCTCACAGTCAAGTTAAAGTTGTGTTATACCTTTGTATACAAACCAAATTAAGTACTAAGTTAAGTTACTAATCTACTTGAATCTAACTCCGACCGAGGGACAGTACGAGTATATCACTACATCACTATACATATATTAAAAAACTAATTCCCCTCGCTGCGTCTGTCTGTATATTCGCTATAATCTCAAAAACGACCGAACGGATTTTGATGCGGTTTTCACCATTACTTGGATATTTTTTCACGGAAGGTTTCTATTTAAAATAAATTCTGATTGAACCGAAGCGAGGGCGGGTCACTAGTCTAAAAATATTTTTAAAACAAAACAACTGCAAATCGCTCACATGGGTCCGATTACAGCGTCGCAATTAGTCGTTGTCGTAATTTGAACGCGACCAATTTGTCACAGCTCGCCCGACAATGGTTCACAGGTACCCCCAAAATCGAAGTTAGGATTTACGTTAACCCTGCCCCTATCTGTCCATCGCCTAACAACTGTAGAGTAAAAAGGATAGAGTTTTCGAAATCTCGTCGAGCAGTGCTCCGAGATAACCCACCAGAGTTTAGCGAAAATTACTGGATGCTGGAACGTTGTCTATTTTTTGCGAGAGTTTCTCCGTTGTCGAGACTACTTTGCGGAAATTGCAAGCTTGATTATAGACCGCTTGAATTGTTCACTCGCTTCCCAGGGCACTTTACAAATTTTAGTTTTATTAACTCGTTTGTCTTCAATACTTGTGTATTAAAAATCGTCACGACGTAAACCTCATTAACTGACTCTGACTCATTTTGAGTGGTGTCTGGAGGCGCAAAAAAATAAAAAAACCGGGCAAGAGCATGTCGGGCCATGTTCAGTGTAGGGTTCCGACGCCGTTACTAAAAACAAAAACCGGCCAAGTGCGAGTCGGACTCACGCACGTAGGGTTCCGTACCACTACACATCTAAATAAATGTTTTTCTTTATTCTTTATTATATTGGAGTTGATTGAATGAAAGGTAAAATGCGGTTTACGATTTATAACGTATTAAAAAAAAACTAATTATTAGATCTCGTTCAAACCAATTTTCGGTGGAAGTTTGCATGGTAATGTACATCATATATTATTTTTACATTTATCATTCCCTTATTTTAGAAGTTACGGGGGGGGGACACACATTTTTCCACTTTGGAAGCGTCTCTCGCGCAAACTAATCAGTTTAGAAAAAAATTATATCATTTTTGAAGACCTATCCATAGATACCCCAAACGTATGGGTTTGATGAAAAATAATAATTGAGTTTCAGTTCTAAGTATGGGGAACCCCAAAAATTTATTGTTTTTTTTCTATTTTTGTATGAAAATCTTAATGCGGTTCACCGAATACATCTACTTGCAAAGTTTCCATAGTATAGCTCTTATAGTTACGGAATAAAGTGGCTGTGACATACGGACGGACAGACGGACGGACAGACATGACGAATCTATAAGGGTTCCGTTTTTGCCATTTGGCTACGGTACCCTAAAAATATCACGGAAAACCACAAGTATCTACAAACAACTTTTCTATTAAATTTTATTTGGTGCTGTCGTAAGTAGATGATTTTTTAGTACCTAGGTATGGACACTTAAGTCGCCTGTATCTCAGGAACCAAGACAAGTCTGCTAATAACCTGAATTTTCCAACATGATGCCTGTGACAGCTCATATAAACAATTAAACACTTATTAGTCTTATTACACTTTTTTCTTTAACGTTACATAAATACTACATCGGCCAAACCTAGCGACGCCGTTCAGAAATTTAAATTATTACTTGCCATTTGTAAACACATTGTTATATGTATAGTATTGAAATTACGAAATACGATTGTTACAGGCATCATCTTAGAATAACCAGAGTATAAGTCGTGAAAGTTAAAATTCGTTATCAGTAAGTATGTGCTTTCATTCAAGATATTTTTCAGATTTTGATTACTTACTTACCTACTTGTAGGTTTAGCCGTACGGGGATATGCAAAAATTCACTTATCGAGTTCAATATTTACTAAACGCGACCCTCAGCCTTAAAATTGATGATTTTTAAGAGCTATCCAATGATACCTCACTCGGTGTTAATACGGTGTAAAAAAAACTTTAGTTTTAAATGTATGGCGGTATACCTACCCTTTTTTTAAAACTTTGTCAGTGTAATTTAAATGTTAGGTGCATAGGTAAGTAACTATACCAAATAACAGCTTTGTCGTACCAACAGACGAACAGACTTATACAGACACGGACATACATTCTCCAAAACATTTTTTTTGAACTTATTGTATTATAACTAGGTATCTTAAATGTATCTATTTCCAATCGAAAGCGAGAGTGGTTCTCAGTTTTAGATTAACATGATTGCCTTAAACATGCAAACCATTAAAGCAGTTTTTAAATTATCATCTTAGTTTAATTGAGACTTTTTTTTTGCAGATGATTCGCCTCGTACTACCCCTACAAGTAATCTGCAAATTAACTAGACGCGTAAGTAGAAGCCTCACAAAGCATCGCTTATTGGACAAGTTCATGCGCCTCGGGCTCCTCGGGCTGACATGAAACTTTAATAAGAAACACGCACACGTCGCTTACGGTACGTACAGCCAACCAATGTGATACCTGAGCCACTATGGAAATATCAAAGTGACGCATAAAATAAAAGTGAAACTTATAGTCTGTTACTGGTCCATATCGTCTTTGACCTGTAATGGTATTGTTTTGACGTCATCCGCCATTAGTGTCAAGTAAACAAGAACCATGAAAACGGTGACAATACGATGACAGATCAAACAGGTTTTTACCTTGTTGAATAGAGGCTCAGAGCGGGATCCCCCTTAGTGTACAACCTGAGTGGACGCTCGAAGCGGGGCGTTGAGCGGGGCGGGCAGCGTCGCGGGCGCGCGTCCACCACACTTGTGCAGCGTCCACTCAGGACACCAGTATGAGTTTCCTTTGTTTAACATGCACGCCGCACGCCCCGCCCCGCTGCACGCCCGACTCGAGCGTCCACTCAGGCCTTAGCCTTATCGGGTGTAGAATCCGACAAAATATCGGGTGTTCTAGTGACGATGGTGACAATACCTACATTTCATTATGATGCTGTTGACATCAATCGGTGTAGG
The DNA here is from genome assembly GCA_923062465.1 of Acleris sparsana. Taxonomy (NCBI): domain Eukaryota; kingdom Metazoa; phylum Arthropoda; class Insecta; order Lepidoptera; family Tortricidae; genus Acleris; species Acleris sparsana. The sequence continues at coordinate 10,646,010 of OV281300.1, forward strand.
ATAGATTGCCACTCGAACACCCGATACATTGTCGGATGGGACACCCGATACATTGTCGGATCGGACACCCGATACATTGTCGGATCGGACACCCGATACATTGTCGGATCAGACACCCGGCCCTCATCAGAAACTTATGATATAGTTATGATTTCATTTAAAGCAATAGATAGAGTGATTCAAGAAGAAGGTTCATATGTATAATGAATTTTGGATTCTGTGCGGGACACACAGAAACGGGTTACGGAAAACTTACATAAACCGAAGCGAAGCGAAAGCGGGTCGCTAGTTATAAAATAAAATAAATAAATAAATATCAGGGGACTAACTCACACAAATTGACCTAGTCCCAAACGTCTAGGCTTATAGGAACTATGGGAACTAGACTACAATGAACATACTTATACATAGTAATAGATACTTAAATACATTATTTTTAATGAGAAGGCTCGCGAGCTCTTACGCCACTGATGACACTACAGAGTGCGTTTTTCATACAAACGAGGCTATTTTGAAGCCTTGGTTCTTCGCCAGGGGATGCTTTTAGCGAAATCTGATGATGGATACAGGACTTCCAGAGTGACTAGGAAACCCAACAGATTGAATCTGCGGACAACGGGGTTATTGTTACCACTAACTACTGGGATTTTTTTCCCAGTAGTTATCACCAAATATTTTAGTGGTACACAATGGTACACAAGGTGGTAACAAATGGGAAAAATATTCCCATTTGTTACCACCGAGTACTTTAGTGTTTACAGGTGGGAAAAAAAATCCCAGCTGTCACCAGTGGTAACAAATTGGTGGTAACAGGTGGGAATAACCCGCAACTCCTTCCACATCAAAAAAAGCCTTACACAATGCTTTTCTCCATAACTGAATGACGCAAACATAGGTTTTCTGCTTTGCTGAAGAAAAATACTGCCATTTTTATTACTGAATCTTTCTTCCTACTTCCAACAAAACAATAAAAATGATCCTTGATGTTTAATGGTTGGGTTCAACACACGATTACCTATGAGTCGTTGAAACAGCGGGGTCTAATGAAGAGAGGAAAAGTGAAACACAACATGATAATTAAAGTTTTATTTTTCTCTTTTTAAATGTTTATTTTTTAGTTCATGTTATCGTTCTGTAATCTATGTTTTATCTAAAGCTTTTCGTCACTGTCCACATGTCAACCGTGAAACTTTCACTACTGGGCATAAGCTTCCCTTTGAGCGCCACCCAACACAAAATGTACAAAACAAAACAACAATTTTCTACTTGGCGGTCTAGATGACTACATGTCAGATGCTACTACATGATGTAATAGGTACTAAAACCAAAGCAACAATTACATTTCCAATATCGATTTATAACAAACAAATGAAAATCGAACGGTCATCTTTTGCGCTTATCTGTGTTGCTCTGAACAAGCCTCATACATACCTGAATCTACACTAATAATATGAAGAGGGATGATTTGTATTTTTGTATGTTTCTATCGAATAAACTCAAAAACGAATGGGGCGATTTTTTTAAATTCTTTCACCGATATCCCTCAGTAACATAGAGCTACTTTTTATAACGGAAAATTGAACGGTTTCCGTGGTATGTCAAGAATACGATTTCTATGCGAACGAAGTCGCTGGAAGAAACTAGTTTGTAATACTCTAACAACTTTTTGGTATGTACATTAACCCTACGTTACGATAACCCCATTACCTCTCGTAATTAGAGAAACCTTTCGGCCAACAGGGGGACGTATGGAACGGATATTATTTAAACACAACATTGTACAAAATCTATTATCAGTACATACGTCTATGAAATACGCTCATCTGTCAACAAAATGCTATCTACAAATTATAGGCTACTATAGTCAGGTATCTTTTTATAATTTCTTGTCAAATACACAATCTTCTAACCTCAAAATCAATATTTTAGGGACATTTAACTTTTATAAAAAAAGAAATTTCTAACGAAATCGGCAAAATAAATTCCAGATTCTCAGGCTTGACTTGGTTAGAAAAACAATATTTGTCTTATCGTACAGTCAGCGCCATATAGTTTGTAGCATCCAAAGTAGCCAAATAGTTCGTTACACGCCCTTGTTACTACGGTAATAATGACGTGTAACGTACTATTTGGCTACTTTGGATGCTACCAACTATATGACGTTGACTGTACATCGGTTACTTTCAGGTTAGAATTTTGTTTACACGTCAAGTCAAGTTATAGGTGGGTCAAACTAGGAACATTCCTGTGACAGCTCTTGTTTCTTTGACTTTTTACAAGAACAGCTGTCTATGCAGTACAATTTATAACCTATTCTTGGGTTTGAGGTTATAATTTGTATTGGAATGACAGGTACTGTAGTTCAATTTATGTTGTAATTGTCTTAAAGTTTTCTATTTGTGGATAACTTTTATTGGCCTATCCAAAATGTCTAAACAACTGTATATTTGTCCTATTATTGGCTGTTGTTATCCTGAATCGAATAAATTAAAATAAAAAACCTACATTAATAAAGGCTACAATGATGTTCAGTAATTTAATTATAAATTAGTACCTCTTTTAATATTCATTGCTGGATTTAGTAAGTGTTTGAAATTCATTTGGCTGTCAGAGGTATCATTCTAGATAAACCCAACTATAGTTAGACAAACTATAAGTATCACTAGAGCATTTTCGGCCTAAGGATTCCGTTTCCTGTGGCTGAATGGCATTCGCTTCTGGAGGCTGTTCGGCATCCCATGCTGTATAGAGTCTTGCTTTCTAGGCGAATAAGTTATTTCTGCATTGAGGAGCATGTCTAAATTCTGAAAGAACAAAATTTTCATTGTATTTATGAAAATTACCGAGTCAATTAGGCTATGTATATTATTTATGTTAACCTGGTCTCTGTCTAAAGTATTTTAAATATAACACGAATTAAAACAAAAAAATTAGAACGTAGACATAACACAATTTAAACGAGATGAGTCGAAATGTGGAGAATGGAAAGAATTAAATGGACTGAAAAGAAAACCGACGAATAGGTTTTCAAAATGATTGATGAGAAAAGACATATTTTAAAAACTATATACAAATAGAATGTAAAAGAGGAAATATGATGGGACACGTGATACGGCCCAACAGTTTCTTTTTAAAGTTTCTAGAGGCAAAGTCGCAAGAGGAAGAGGAAGACCTAGGCGCACATAAAGCGAAGCGCAGCGGAATTTTTGACTGCCAAAGCAACATCGTTGTTGGACGTGTTAAAATAAGATCGAAATTATTAATATCACAAATACAAGGAGACGCTAGCGGAGAATTTGTTGTGTTTTTAATGTCGATATTGTTTCAACGTGTCCAAAGACGATGATGCTTTGACAGTCAAGAATAAATATGTACGCCGGCCTTTACTTATTTTAAGCCAAATAAGACAGACTGCCAATGTCGTGTCTTATTAGCAGTGATCGGAATTAGGCGAGCCAAAATACCTATTCTTAGCAGGAGGATATAATATAGAGTGGTTACAACTGGGCAGAAAAATGTATCTTTTCTTGAATGCCGGGTATTCGATATTTACTGTATTAGTAGTAACTATTTCTAGTTATTTTTTAAACTTCAAAATGGTCAACAGTGTAAATATTACATGTTTCGATATGTATCGTCCTTGGGTGAAATCCCCTGTGCCATGTGAAAATAATAAAGAAAATAATTATACCTCACACTTTTTCTTTCCTTCCTTATAAACCCTTCTAGTCTAGCCCTTTTTACTACACACTGAGATAAAACATCCCATACTGTAAGTAAAAATATATATGTTTAACATTACGACTACTACCCGGATAAATATCGAATGCCCGGTATTCAAGAAAAAATATGTTTTTCTACTCGTTTGTAATCACTCTATATTATGTCCTCTAGCGAAGAATAGGTATTTTATCTCACCTAATTCCGATCACTGCTTATTAGAGGGTGAAAAAGCTGGCAGAGATCAGAGATGAGTGCCAATTTCTCCACCGACAAGAGCGTAACTAATTAGTTAAATGATGATTATGAAGCGAACAAAATAAACACTCCTACGGCTTACTCAATATCAGGAAACGGAGCAACACGTTTCGGATTCGTGAGAAGTCCGTTTTGAACGTAAGTTTTTTTTTGCATTAGAAAATATTTTGGTTTTTACTATAAAACTTACCTCTCCATTCGAGAGCCTTTATTTTGGGTCTGTTCAACATATCACACATTCATACGGTCCGACCCCAAACAAATGCAAATATTAATATTTAATAGCACAAGTGCGTTGTTCATACTCTTGAACAGGTATGTCGTTTTATTCTGCCTATTTACATTGTTTCAAAAGTTTTAAAGTACATACCTGCTTAGAATCTATGAGCTGGCGGTCCGTCAATGCTTTAACGATATCCTCGAATTCTTTTTGTACATCTTTATTACTTTTCATCACTGCTTCTCTGACCCGCAATATCTAGAACAAATCATAAAATCAAATCGAATCGAATTTTACCCGACTGCGCGACGTAAAGGAGAGTAATGTGTTTATCATTTCATTTGTTATTTTGTGGCGCTCTGTTATAAACTAAAGATATGACAATAATCTAAATTCAATATGACGGGAACTAGGCGCCAAATTGTGAAAAAAAAGAAAAAAAGTCGACGAACTGTGAAAAGTGAAATATCGTTGAATAGGTATTTACAAACCATCTGTAGGTTTCTTTGGTCATTTTTTAATTTTGTATGATCATTTATACTCTGGTTAACTTATTTGTCTAGTAGTAAACCACTTTCTAACTTAAAAATGCAACTTTTTTGTATAAAACAGCTATTTTAAATAAAATAAAGCAATCACGGACAATACATTCGCCAAGTGATGTCCAAAATGTTTTCTCAGTTTACTTTATTTACGATAAAAGAGCTGTTTTAGCCAAAAAAGTTTCATTTTGAGGTTAGAAAGTTGTTTACCATAAAAGACAAGTAAGTAAAACGTATTAAAGGACTTGATATTGTGCTGGGGTGCCACTGTTGTACATAAGTTACTCGGCTTTTAACGCAGTCGGGATTTTTGATTTTGATTTTTATAAATAATACATTAAAAACAAATATTTTAAAAAGATATAAAAGATAAAAGATGTTTATTCAGTAATTAGGCCGCACGGGCACTTTTACACGTCAAAATCTACCAGCGCTTCGCAAGAGACCACTGCTGAGAAGAAACGCCGCAAGAAACTCAACAGTCAGTCGTTTTTTACAATAGGTACTACTTATGATATTATACAATTATAAAGCTTAACCTAGCATGATATAAAACAATGAATTTAACATAAAATAAAAAAAAATAAAAAAAATAAAAAACATTCAAGCGTAGCTTGTGCAAGAAAATGTGTCAAAACTAAGAATTTTCATAGGGAGTAATAAGTAGTAGTAATAAAAAAAAATATTTATATAAAATATGTATATATATTAAAAAATATATATATACTTTGACAGTGCAAGACAACCACCACAGTTTCGATACATTCTCCTACAGAAACCGTGTCCCCTAGACAATATACAATATTTACATATTTTTTATGCCTATTTTATTACTCAGTTATTTAGGTGTTTAGTTAAGTTTAGGCCAAGCATTTTTATCTGTTAGATAGTCCTCGACCCTATAGTAAGCCTTAGACATCAACGACTTTTTCAAGTAACTTTTAAGTACTGGAAATGGTAACTTTAAAACTGAGTCAGGTAATTTATTATAGAAAATAATGCATTGACCTACAAATGATTTATAAACCTTACGGACACGAAATTTTTTAATAGCAATTTTATTTTTATTTCTTGTATTCAAATTATGTATATCACAATTCTTAACAAAAGAGTCTTGATTTTTAATGACATAAATTATATTCTCATAAATAAATTGTGACGCTACTGTTAAGATACTAATTTCTATATATTATAATCTTAAGGAATCACGGGAGTTAAGGTTATATACAGAACGAATGGCTCTTTTTTGTAACACGAATATAGTCTGTATGTCAGCAGCTTTTCCCCAAACCAGAATACCGTACGACATAACACTATGAAAATAACTATAATAAACTAAGCGAGCTGTCTCAACATTGGTAAGTTGCCTGATTTTTCTAACAGCATAAGCTGCCGAACTTAATTTGCCTGCTAGTACTGCTATATGGGGACTGCATTGTAAGTTTTTATCTATAGTTATCCCTAAGAAAAGCGCCTTATCTACCATTTCCAAACACTCATCATTTAGAAATAAACTGGATTCTACTGGTCTTACATTAGGCAAAGCGAACCTAACACATTTAGTTTTTTTAGCATTGAGTAGCAAATTGTTACTAGTAAACCAATTAAGTACTTTACCTAGCGTGGCATTTATCCTACTGTAATCGACGGATTTTCGTTCTACCTTGAAAATTAATGATGTATCATCAGCAAATAGCACAATATCACAAAGGTTATCTACCATGCGTGGTAAGTCATTAATATAAACCAAAAATAAGAAAGGACCTAATATAGAGCCCTGAGGCACACCTAGTTTAATAGCTGCTCCCATGGACTGTGTTTTGTTTACCACAACAGTTTGTGTTCTATCACTAAGATATGAAGACATAAGATTTAGAGAATTAATTGACAGACCATAATGTTCTAATTTTAATATAAGAGTCTCATGATCTACGCAATCGAAAGCTTTGGAAAGGTCACAAAAAATTCCTATTGCATCACAAGATTTCTCCCAAATATTATATATATATTTAATGAGTACAGATGCTGCGTCAGTTGTGGATCGTCCTCTGGTGAAGCCGAACTGATTACTGTTAAGCAGTTTATTTCTATTGAAGTGACCTAACATATCTTTTAACATTAACTTTTCAAAAACTTTACTTAAAACAGGTAGAATAGAAATGGGACGGAAATTCGTTAAATCACTCATCTCGCCCGATTTAAAAAGTGGTATGACTTTACTATATTTCATAAGATTTGGAAAGACCCCCTCTGAAATGCAATTATTGTAGATTAAAGCTAAGTGAGGTGCAATTATATCTATGATATGATGGATGACTTTAACTGACGTTCCCCATAAATCCTCGGTTTTTTTTAAACTGAGTGATTTAAATACCTTTACGACTGAAAATGAGTCTACATGGCTAAAATCAAAACTTAAATTACATTTAGTAATAAAGTAATAAAAGTAATAAAATTAGAATAGGTCATCTAGAATACATCAAATTATAATAATTTGCTTTTTGTAATTTAATAAGACTGTGAAGCGACGCTTAAATCGCGTACCTAGCCGTCAAAAAATATGATGAATTTTTTTTCTCCGGGCGACATTTCCACCCCCTAAATCAAGTCCGATTTCCACGATTTTGTAAAAGTTGTTATGAGGAACTAGGTCTGTACGTTGTATTTTTTTTTAAATTTGTTTGATTCTTAGGGAAATTTTCTTGGATAGAAAACGTACAGACATAGTTTTTCAGAGTATCTACAACATATTCAAAAAGCTAAATAGGTTTAAGGGATTTTCAATGAAAATTTTCAGCTTCACAATCCTCTTGATAGACAATTATTCTCTTATATACGCACGGTAGCTAAATTGTGCTTAAAATGTGCTTTGTCCTTATTCTTCGTTGTGACATTTTGATTTGACATAAACAGAAAAACAATACTCCACTTTAACAAAAATAAGTTAACTGTGCGTTTATGATATGCATACAACCCCACCGCTGCGTAAAATACGGTGTCGTCGCGTAAACAAAAGACGGGGTCACAGTAACAACATGGCGCCCTATTTGACGCACCGTAATATACGCACCGATAAGTACCTTAAGGGGGTTATTGTATAAAGTTCTACGAGTACATTAACGCTATTTCTTCTTTTGCATCCGTGGCGATAGACAATGTGCATTTAATTTCTCGCTGAAAACGAGTCCACTAACTAACACGCTAAACCACACTAAGAAATCATTAACCAATCTGTTATTCTTGAAACCATGGGCGGATTCAGGATTCCCATGGACCCATTGACCCCGGCGGGGGCTGTGAGGCCATTCATAGCCCCCGTCGGGACAGGTGCATCGTCTTTAGACCTAGGCTAACGCAAGGCACCAGGCCTGACGAAGCTGGGTTTGGAGGTGAAGCAAATAAGATGCAATACCGTCTTAGAAATGGTCTCAATATTGCACCTTATTAAATTTGATAGATATATATATATTGTTTATATATGTATATATATATATATATATATATATATATATACATACAATGTATATATTTATTTATTTATCCTATTTAATATATATATTTATTATACCTACATATTTATTTGCTATTATTATTTTAATCTTCTGTATCTTTAATACGTTGTACGTTTAGCCATCCGTTGTTTTTATTCTTCTCTCAATCGCTCAAAGGTTAACTGGAAGAGATCCCTTATAGGGATAAGTTCGCCTTTGTACATACCTTTTTTGTTTCTGTTTATTTTTTGATTTGTTATTTTCTGTTTGTACAATAAAGAGTTTACATACATTACATACATACATACATACAGTTACGCGTTATTTCACTATCACCGACAATACCCCACACTCGTCCCGCAATAACCTTTTTCCCGATCTCTGTTGTATGTAATTGTTGCGTAATGTTAAAATACGCAGAAATACACAATAGACTTCAAGACTATAATGTAGTACAGATACACGTGTTATTTTATCTGACTGCCGTCTGGGGGCTGTCTGTTCCGAGTACTTGGTTGTTTTTAAGTACTAGTGTTATTTTTGTTTCATTGTTTGTTTTAAATGTAATGTCTGTGTCACCTTCCGTGTTTACACCGAGAGGCCCCAACGCAAGACCAGCATTGGCTTCAAAGCCAGCACATGCTGAGTTGGGACCGTTTTCACAACAACCATTACATTCTTTTTACTTCTTTTTAACAGACTTCAAAAGAGGAGGAGGTTCTCAATTCGACTGATTATTTAATATATTTTATTTGCCTTTTTTATAGTTGTGAATATATATTTTTTCCTGGGTTATATAACTTACCGTATCTTCGAAGAACGTGTGTTTGTTCTTCTGATCCGGCGCGTCGATTTCCAACACCGCCCTCAGCACCGGTAACGCGTCGTCCACTCTACCCATGTCAGCTAACGCTCTCGCCTGCAAAATCACTACTTAAGCTTCGGCCGAAAATCTTGCTTCATTATGAGCTAACGGCATTCCTTAGATTATATATTTACACATGCTAATTTTAATAAAACTGTTAATCTTACTAATATTATAGATGAGAAAGGTTGGGATTTTTGTATGTTTCTTACTCAATCACGCTTCAACCAATATGTTTTTTTTTTTAATTTAATTTTAACAAAAGCTGCCTAAATGTGCTCAGTAGGGGTTATACTAACCACAGTTAAAAGGAACGCCCGTATACCATTTACACACTGTATACATATATGAACTTTTACGTGAAAACGTGCTTCTGTTATCATTATAGATAATAAATAAATAGTCGGCTCACCTTTATGTTTCTGATTGTGACATAGTGTTGTTTCTGGCCTGATATCGATTCTAGGGCTATGTGTGGCGGCGCACCTTGTTTTAGAGCTAGACCTGAAACCGTAAATTTTAACTTTTAAAAAAATGATGGGAATGAGTGCGTGAGTGTACACTACCATCAAAAAGTTTAGGGCCTTTGAACTTACATCTCATATGGTTACCTACAAATGCGAATCACCAAAATTAGTTGAACAATTGTATTGCTAGAACTAGTTGAACAATTGTATTGCTATTATTCAATTCGTTAGCTGATTAAATAAGGTTCAAAATGGTATATAATAAATGTTTATACATGTCGTAATTTTCGTGGAGTTCATACAAATCTCATTTAGTATGAACGCTAGGCAACGGTTAGCAAAATATTACATACCATTTTGAACCTTATTTAATCAGCTAACGAATTGTAGCTTAGTAGAAGATTCGGCAACAATGAATAAGGGCAGGGTCATTGGACCTTTCCTTACATGAAAATCTTATGAATTCTTAAACCTGTATGATGCAAGATACAAAACAATGAAAAATTTGTTTTATTTTGAATGCGTTGATATTTCATCATATCCTAAACAAAAATATATATTGGATAGATTACACTACATTCTGGACTGGTTTAGAAGGGGCTTTGTATACTGGCGCAGGGATACTGCGTGTGTAATATTTAATTGTATTCAATTAATTATGATTTATGATACTCCCAAGGAACTTTCTGTAGTGGCTCAGTAATATAACACAAGATAAAGCAATTCAGACCCTTATATGTTAACAAAATAACATTGAACCATAGTCCATAATGTAATATTTATTAGATTACACATTAGGTGGATTATAAGATAGTTGACAAACCTGCAAAGAAAGTGCAAGCTCTTCTGAGTGGATTTGTGCCAGTCTTATTCATATCAGACCACAGTTTACTCGCATATTCCATGCTTTTCTGTGTATTCTAAAACAACCAAACAAAACTTAGCAAATCACTTCACATAGATAGCTATTTACATGGGCAAAATAGAATTGTATAATATACCTGTTTATAACATGCAGCTAGTATCAAAACTACAGGGTATTTAGGGTACTTAGTCATGTTTATCTGACGTTCCGTGACTCTTTCGAAGACTCTGTACATTTCGCTGTACATTTCATGACTATATAATAGATCAAGCAGTATTTGGTATGTGATTAGCTGGTCAAAGAAACCGCTGTTTGCCGAGTCCTCAAAGCACTGGAAAAAAAACAGAAGAAACATTGGTAAAGAACCCACTTCATTGTGGAGTTTGAGTAAAAATCCTGTTCAGACTTGTCTTATATAGTAAAAAACTTTCTAACCTCAAAATGAAACATTTTTGGCCCAAATAAAGTAGACTGAGAAAACATTTTGGACATCACTTGACAATGTTGTCCGTGATTGCTTTATTTTGTTATAGCTGTTTCATTTTGAGGTCAGAAAGTTGTTCACTAATTAAGACAAGTAAGTCTGAACAGAGTTTAGCTCTGTAAGTGTTTCAGAAGAAAGGAATAAGGCCCAGCGCAAACTGGCGGATGACAAGGTAAGGTACCAAAGAGGACCTGCGCCCGCCAGTCCACATTGAACAGGAAAATAGCGCCAGTGTTGTTCCTTTGTTGTTCTTGAAAAAAATATACCTTGCCGAGTTTCTTACGCCGGTTCTTCTCGGGGCAAAGGTTTTATTTTTCGAACCGGTGGTAATGCTTTTTGACATTCATAGGTGCATTATATTATGCCTAAATTGAAGAATAAAGAACTTTAACTTTGACTTTGACTTTTTTTTGTGCATATAAGTGGAGAAAATTGTTTAAAAAAAATAATGTATTCCCTACATTCTACTACATAATACAACCAAACAAGCCTCACCAATTCATTGATTTATTGCTGTTATTTGTCTGTTGACAATATTGCATGTATGTAAAACACATTTCGCAAATCAAAATAATTAGGAACACAAGAGGTATGCACAAAGGCAAACTTATGACTTTAAGGGATCTCTTCCAGCAGACATTTGAGCAATTGTGAAATAACTAAAAACAACAGATGGCCCAACAGGCAATATTGTCCTAAGATTCTCACCTGCAAAGCCTCTTTAGGTGCATCCAAGAAATGGAACATCCTCATCACGACTGGCCCAAAGACAAAGGAGCCAAATCTATACTCAGATGTTTGTGTGTTGAATCTGGGAATACAAAATAATACAGTAAATCTACATACATTGAATACTATATTTTAATTAACCGTTGGAGCACTCAGCTCTGGAAGAGCAGTGGTTATGCACATGGTGTGCATAGAGCGCTCAACGGCTTATACAACAAAGAGTAGTTGCCACTGGAAATATGATGGATGACATGTCACTCCACTATATATTATAAAACAAAGTCCTCTGCCGCGTCTGTCTGTCTGTATGTTTGCGATCATTTCAAAAACGTCTATGGAGCTTCATGCAGTTTTTTTATGAGTTAGATATTTTTTCTCAGAAGATTTTTATTTTTATGTATAATAATATCTGGTTTATGTTCGGGTGTAACACAAAACTCACATTAAACGAAGCAAACCGAGAGCATGTCACTAGTGTCTTATAACATAAACATAATATATTATAATAGTCTTCTAGCTTCATAAGTCGTACGTACTGTTTAGTAATAGTCGTAGTAATTTTCGGATCAGCCACACCGACGCGTAAAATACGGTGACGTTGCGTAAACATAAATATGGGTCACAGTAATTACATAGCGTCGATTTTGACGAACCTCGCTCAGTCGCTTGGTGTGGTCGCTCCCTTTATCAGTATGAATTTACTGCAACCATTCAGCTTATAATTAAACCAGCTCAATACCTTCACTCTTCGTAAAGGTGACTGTGCTCTGTGTCCATCAATGGTGAACTACTACCAACCGCTTACTCTGTATAATACCTGGGACTAGAAAATAGCCTTGAACATGTGGAAATGCCGACTGTAAAGGAGAAAGTCAAAGAATCCCGCATAAGCTATAAAAGTAGACTCGAAAGAAAATCATGTATGCGTACTAGCAAGAAGTATTCTAAATACTGATAATAATATGCGATGCCTGAAAAGATGGCAAATACTTAACCTTAATCAAAGACAGTGAATGCCAAATTATAATCAAAATGGGACGATTTGACGGTTCACTGAAACAGCACCCATATACTGATTATGGCTTATGCAGCCAATCGCAGATGAAAATAGAAAAAAAAGGGTAGCACATTTAACCGAATTACATTTTATCGATTGTATCATTTCATTGAATGCTATTTTCTGCTGAGACCTAATGTTTTTAGGATATCTGTAACATTAATTACGTATGTTAGGTTAGGTTAGACTTGAGACTTCCAAAAAATACATACTCATGCAGAAACAAATGCCGTTCGATGAAATGAAACTTCTGCATAATGATACATTTGTTGAAGGAAATTGAGCTAAATTAATAGGTACCGGTTTTGCCACAGCCAACTGCAATCTTTCATGCCCAGCTACCTTATGCTGAAGCAAAACCTATTGATTAACCCCTAATACAGGGGAGCCATTTAAGAATTTCATGCTGTGGTGCAGCAATGAGGTCATGTGACTAGTCACTCGACATCAATACCCACGGAAAATGCAGCCATACTGAATATTTTTATGCAAGGAGCAATTTCTCGTAATTTTCCATACTTTATTGGCTTAACCTACAATCGATTTTAAACTATGTCGCTAAGTAAAAAAGTTTCAAATTACATTTGGGTAGGCATGCAGGGCATTGGAACAGATCCATACCTACGCAGTTCATAGGCTGGCATGGATCCGCGTCTAAGGATACTATAGGTTAATCTTGTGAACTATGCTGTTATAAAAGTTTCATAAGATGAAGTTTATGACAGTATGCATAAGTGTTATTAAATATTACTATTCACAGACATCTTGTTCTTATGCTAATTGTTCAATTGCTTATTATTTCATCTACCTAAAAAGCAGTAGCATCCATGTTATCATACCTATTTTTGTGTATATTAAAAGCTTGCCTTATGGTAGACATTTTTAAACACTAGTCTTCCATGTGGTATCAGCACATTATTGTGTCTTTAGGCATAGATATAAATACAAGAACAATAAAATGGTTCAAAGTAACAAGCCACAAAACCTAATTGTAGAAAATTATGTCACAATCCTAGACAACTGTGTCCGGATGTCCAGCAAGACTGATATGATGATCATAGTTTTGGATACTTCACCAAACACACTTATGGTAATACAATCCAATTAAGAGTCAATTTATAAGTTCCAATTCATTACTAACTTACTTTTTTATCATTTTAACACATAATTCTAAATCTGCGGGCTCAGCCATGTGTACCATATTCTTTAGGTCCTCTGTAAATATCATATTTTTTGGGTTGTCGACAAATTCAGTCATCTTGGTCCTGAACTTCTCAGAAAAATTTTCAAATTGCTCCTTCACCTTTTTTCTTGAATGAAGATAGCCATCGATTCCTAGGGCCACGGGCGCGTAGAGTTGCTGAACTGGCAAGATAAAAAAGAACTGAGAACGAAGCCAAAAGCATTAATTTTAGTTGTAAAACTATCAAGTTAATGGAACCGGAATTATTTCACCGGAAAATTCATGAAAATAATACCTGGTGTTATTTGAATCGCTCTACATGGCAAATAATAGTTAAATATTTTTAGTGTCTGATTTTTTAACAAAGTTTTCATCAATAGTGACATTGTAACTAATAAATTTATATTTTAAATTTTTGGGAACGACGGACAATAAAAGGTTAGGATAAGTAAGAATGCGTTTGACATGACAGTCTAATGACAGTTTCTAATGCCCACAGATTATAACGTATGTGCCATGAGACCGTAGAGGGAGAGTCTTTGGCTACTTTTTCTACTTTCTGTAGAAAAAGATTTTCTTTCTTTTTCAAAGACTTTCTTTAATCATTGGGGAGAATATAATATAATTCTATCTATACTCTTTACGCATGAGACAGACGCATGATGCGCAGGACAGCGTTCTTACCATCTTGTTTGGGACCCTTGGGAAAACGCTCTTCTAACATTATAATCAGATTTTTATGAAAAAGGATGAAAGTTTAGAGGCTTAGGCTGGCCCAATACACACATTTTCCGTATTCGAGTTTCTAATGCGAAATTACGATTTAGAATTCCGTGTGACTAGCACAAAGGTTCTTTTTTTTATTTGGAATTTATACAGTCAGTACAAATAATGATAGCATGGTGAACGCACGACGATAGAGGACGACGTTTATTATCAATAAAATGAAATAAAATGCATTTATTTCATACGACAGATTCCGTGGAACTTAAACAACTATTACGAAAATACGTCTGAAGCGTGCGCCGCGGGCGCGATACAAAGAAATGTATGCACGTGTGCACTGGAACCAAAAAAATTGTATGCAAGCACTGCGTTCCGCATGACGTCGAAACGTACGTACGGAATTTGTTCCGTTTGGAAAAAAGCGAACGTGTACGTCAATTTATATATTTTATATTGATTCCATGCGTTCGGACATCCGAATACCAAAAACGGATTCGGAAATGGAATATGGAAAACGTGTGTATGTGGCCAGCCTAAGGCTTTGTGGTTGTCAAATCAAATGTGACACGACACGACATCTTTAGTTTAGACATACCCTTATAGTCTGTGGATTCAGTCGGACTTTCTTTATTTTTTTGGCATATTTTCCTCCAATAAAAGCGCTGTGAGAATTTTTACAGTGAATGCACACCAAATACATGTTGATCATTCGTAGTCAAAATTCTAAATGGTCGCTTTAGCACCAAATTTGACTGCGAAATTAATTCTTGGTGCCCATAACATGAATTTCAAGTTCCCTTTTTTCCTGTCTAATTAGTCGCCCTACAGTGACGTGTTAATTTAAAGTTAACAAAGCGTCTAAGCCGCAGCAAGAAATGAATTAAATTCCATTAAATGGTAATATTTTTAAATTACTTACCTAAAAAAACATTGCCTTACAAATCTGTGATGCAATGTGGCGTCATTGACCTGAATCTTATTTCTAGCCGGATTTTATACATCCATCGTCGAGGTCAAATATTTCAAGTTTCCCAATTTGTAGTGGCTATTTATTTGTGCTATTTTGTTGTGACTTATACCATTCCGACTACTGATTTATACTCTTACTAGATAAGTTGGATTCAGTAATAAAATGGGCATTTATTTTAAACAATGCCTTTTATATTCTTGTTCAATTGGTAGATCATAACCAAACTGTTATTCTGTGTTAAACTATATAGGTAGCAGAGTTTCTCACTATTTTTTAAATACTGCACATTATTAAACTATGGAAATGAGGTTTTCAAACACAATACAGCCATCGGTTGTAACTTCAACATGGGAAAAATCCTATTCCATAGCTGATTAAAAAGAGACAGATGCGGTCCTGCTGCAATTAATCTTATGCAGCAATCTTTAGTCCATTGAATGTTGGCGAGTTTTAATCAACTGATACTACCAGTACTAAACTTTGCACCAAGGACATGTTACCGCTGATGCTCGAAGGTTTAGGAACATACCCATTCACATTATATTAAATCATTTAATAATTTACACCCTACTGTGTTTGAAATTCATGCTATGAGTACTGTTGGAATGTGACTATAATTTTTTTTCTGGATGAGTATCTTAATGTTTCAAATTTAATTTAATTGTGTTATGTGGTAAATTACATTCCGTCGTCTCGTCAATCTAACTTTATAATTTGATTTTTTTCTAGCACAGAATGCAAAACTAGTGATATATAAACAAATAACTTAAAACCATGGATGGTGAAGTAAAATGAGCATCATCATAGAAATACATGGATGAAATTACATGTTAATGGATGTGTGGAGATGATGATCCCAAATCATTTTCATTAGTATCTATCTACCAACATAATTAGTGGTGAAAGTCATGTTGGCCCTGACACTGTACAGATGTTCACAGGGAGGGAAATGTAATCACTGTCATAGTTACCACTACCTATTAAACATTCTGCAATACATCAACTTCATGAGAGTTACCCATTCTACAGATCTTTTCTCACATCCCTAAAAGTATGCTGAGAGTCCAGCGGCGCCCGCATTACTATTATTGTGTTTTCTAATAAAGTATAGTATTGTCTTGAAATCGCAGGATGTATTTTTGTTGTACAAATGAAGACAAAGTTTAATAACCTTTAACCTTTGCATAGTCAACTTAACACAAAAAGGTGGCAACTTTTTTCCATTAAGTTATTCACTCACGGTTCAATGGTTATTAAGTTAAGTGATTATCCTATAGATTGAGTATTCATTTGTACAACAAAAATACATCCTTCAATTTCAAGACAATACTTTACTTTATTAGAAAACACAATAATAGGAATGAGGGCGCCACTGGACGCTCGGCGTAGTCTTACGCACTTATGGTAATAACTTTCATGAAAGTGACTCGGGCAATGCTTGCAAATAAAATATACCTTATAAAAAAATTATGATATTTTATTAGTAGATAATATCTTAACTGGCTATAACATTTCATTGTTTAAACTTTCTTACATTTCATTTTCTTTTACAGATCTAATATAAAAATCTTCGCATCTGAAGTTTCAGAGATTGCTTTTTCAGTATTTGGGCTTTGAGATGGCAGAGCATCATTATAAAAGCCCCAAAAGTAAATCCTTTGATACATTCAGAGATGAAGAAGCAAAAAAAATTAAAAACAAGAAAAGGTATCATAAGACTACTCGCAACACTAGTACAATAGAACACACCAATGTAGAGTCCAGGACACCACCGCTCCCGTCTGGCATGAGCAGCATAGAAGAACTGATCAGACAAAGAGAAAGCCTCCAGGACGAATTGAATCAAATGAGAAGAAGTTTTGTTAGTGAAACAATGACCAATGTAAAGATTAAGAAATCTGATCTTAGTTATACTGAATATAATAAAAGGCGCAGGATTGATACTTTAGACAATTCCAAATACGAACAACAGAAAGTTATGCAATATTCTCCTCCCCACTTTGATGAGAATTCTGAAGATGAAGAAAATATAATAGAAATTCGAAGAATACGTCGACAACAACTAATAGAAAAGTTGAAATATACACATAAAGAAAATCATGCAGAGCATCTAGACGAGAATAGAATGACTACCCATAAAAATGCTAATGTTGGCGATGTCAACTGTTCATTTGAGAAATCAGAAAGCAAACTTATAATAAAAGACTCTACTGACATGTTTTCAGAAATAGATGATTTTACACCTAAAGCTGTGCCTGATGGTGTAACAAAGGACAATAATAATAAAGATCCAAACCTGACCGATAATTGGGATGACCCTGATGGATATTACAAAATTAGAATTGGTGATTCTCTTAAGAACAATAGGTACACTATCAAGAGTATATTAGGACAAGGAGTGTTTGCTAACGTGGTCCGAGCCCAAGACAACAGTGATCCAAATACAGAGGTGGCTATAAAAATAACAAGAAATAACGAATTGATGCACAAAACGGCTTTGAAAGAAATAATATATCTTAAAGAAGTTAATTGCAACCCTGACGAAAAAAACCATTGTATAGCTTTATTGGGTAGTTTTACACACAAGAATCATTTGTGCCTGGTTTTGGAACCGCTTTATATGGACATGCGAGGTGTTATTAAAAAATATGGCAGATATGGATTGAACTTGAAAGCCATAATGAGCTACAGCAGGCAGTTACTATTGGCATTGCGCCACCTAAAGAAGCTGGGTATCATACATGCAGATGTCAAACCTGATAACATGTTGGTTAATGAAAAGAAAAATTTACTGAAACTGTGCGATTTTGGCTCGGCGGGGAAAGCAAAGGAAAGCGAACCTACGCCTTATTTAGTATCAAGGTTTTATAGAGCACCTGAAATAATACTGGGTATGACGTACTCATACGGCGTAGACCTGTGGTCAGCGGGATGCACTATTTACGAAATGGCCGTGGGGAAGATAATGTTCACTGGAGGTTCCAACAACAAAATGTTAAAATGTTTCATGGAGTTCAAAGGTAAAATGTCCAACAGGCAAATAAGAAAAGGAAAATTTAAGGATCAACATTTTAATTATAACAACAACTTTCTACTTCATAAAAAAGATGTTATCAGTGGAAGGGATAAGGTAGTTGAATTAGCCAGTATAAAAGTGACTCGAGATTTAGTTAAAGAGCTCAAAAGGTCCATAATCAATGAAAAAAAATTGATACAACTCAAAGATTTACTAGAAAAAATGCTAAGGTTGGACCCTGACCATAGAATATCAGTTACAGAGTCACTGAGACACATTTTTATTCAGGAAGAGTTGGGAAAATGATGCAGACAGAATTAAATTTAAATAAATAAACAAAATTGATTTTACAATTTGATTTGTTTTAATATAACTTCCATATTGTATCCTTACTAAAAGTAGTCGTACCTACTGTGTACCTAACACACGAAACTACGCTCGACGTTAAAACAATCTCACCTTTGGGTAGGTACTTAATTGAGAGTCTGGGTACGATGAAGCTGTACATATGGGATGCTATTAACACCAGGTTCGTAATATTTGAAAAAACAAAACCTGTAAGCATATATTGCACAGCACTACAGTGGTATGGTTTAGTCCCACCCTACCCCCAGGGGTATGGCTAAGGGTATGGTGGGTCTGACATGTACTAGTCAAGTCCCTATTGTGCAATGGTCTCCCCGCGCCTCCGGCTTACCCCCGGGCTCTCAATGAAGTTGTACGCCTATCCTATTTTATGCAGTTTTTGCCTCAGACTTCGTTCGAGTAGAAGTACCTAATTTTTTTCGTAAATGCTTAATTCTTTTTCCGAAATAAAAAGTACACTGTCTGTAGGAGACGCTTATAAATGAACTATCTATCTATCTCTCTCGCTCTCTCTCTCTTTCTCTTTCTCTACCCAATTCTGTTTTACCGTTTTACGTGGATCGGTTGAAACTGAACATAACGAGTAAACGACACGACATTCGTAATAGGGTAGGTATTAATAAGTAAAGTATACAGTAACGCAAGAGTGGTTTGAATATGTACCTAAATACTTAATAGGTACAAGATACAAGGAGTTTCACTAGGAGGTCCTAGCATTTAATAGGTAGGTAATTGAAAGGTACACAAATTATAGTCATCATCACCTGTCTGTAGGTTAAGTTTCTATAAGATGGTTCAAGGGCGGCTTTCAAAAACAGCGGTACTATCAGCCTAATGGAACCCTGCCCCCTATAGAATGGTGTCACAGTGACATTAAGTATTAACGCATACACTGGGACTGGGACCCTCTTTTCCTGGACATTCGTCAGGTGCCGCACTTTGCTATGTGCCCCAAACACAAAATTCATAATTCAAAATACTTATTCAGTAAATTGGCCACATGTGGGACCAAGGTCACCGACATAGCTCAACCGACATAGGTCACCGGCATGCTGAAGTGGCAATGGGCAGGCCACATAGCTCGAAGAACTGATAACCGTTGGGGAAGAAAAGTTCTCGAGTGGCGGCCCCGCACCGGTGGACGGAGTGTTGGACGGCCTCCCACCCGGTGGTCTGACGACCTGGTTAGGATCGCGGGGAGCCGCTGGATGCAAGCGGCTCAAGACCGTGACTTGTGGCGCTCTTTGGGGGAGGCCTTTGTCCAGCAGTGGACGCCCCCGGGCTGATGATGATGATGATGATGGGCTCTTTTACACGTCGGTAATATAGAGTGAATCTACTAGCGCTTCGGACAAGACCATCATTGCGGAGAAACTCCACCAGAAGGTAATTTTTTCCCATAATAAAATACAATAATACCTACTTAAAAGTAACATTACAAGGTAATAAAGTAATAAATAATTATTTTAAAACTAACACCCATAAAACCATTACAAATATAAGCTCAATAACATTAAATTAAAATTAGTGACTACGAAAACAACATGACGAGGTCTACGTCAGGAACGATAATATAAATAACTACCTAAAAAAACAGGTCCTCAAGCGTGAACAGACAGCACCCGTTAACTAGTATGACTCGTATCTCAGCCATCGCCTGACTGCCAACCATGTGTGGGAACTGTGGGAAGGTGGCGACCTGATCAACGACGCCGCCGTAAGCCTTTGAGTGAGCATGACATACTCATGCTGCCGGACAAAGTATATCAATAATAATAAAATAAAAATAGCTCTCCGGCGAGAAACTTCACAATGTGTTCTCATTTCTAAAGTGTCTTGTGCTCAAGGACCAATAAAAAATACAATAAAAATCTATATATATAAAAATGAATTGCTGTTCGTTAGTCTCACTAAAACTCGAGAACGGCTGAACCGATTTGGCTGATTCCTTTTCGGTTGTATTCGTTATTGTCAGGGCAAGGTTTGTATGAAAGAAAAAAAAAACCACCGGGAAAGTCGGAAATTTGCAGCGGGCGAAGCCGCTGGCGGGTCACTAGTAATAAATAAAACTTAAATTTTAAATGTCTACATTACCTATTGGCTAAAGGCGTTTTGCAATAAGCGCTGCTCAGTGCTTAGCTATTATTACTATTCAAAAAAGAAAAGGAGAAAAGGAGAAAAGGAACCATAATTTCAGTAATAGGCACACACTATTAAAAACGTCTTTATCATCTAGGAAGTCATTTACAGTATAATATGCCTTACCCAGCAAGCAGCACTTAATGCGAGACTTAAATTTATTGAACGGCATGTTGACAATATCAGCAGGAATATTATTGTAGAAGCGTATACAGGTCCCCAAGAATGATGTGCTTACTTTACGAAGACGGTGACCTGGGACTACGAGTTTATCCTTATTTCGCGTGTTAAGCTTGTGAACGTCACAGTTATGCCTGAAGTCATGTATGTGTTTGCGAACATACATATGATATTTTCAAAGATATACTGCGACGCGAAAGTAAGAATATTAAAATCCTTAAATTTATCTCTGAGTGAGACCCGTGAACCCAGCCCAGAACGTATAGCCCGCTTCTGTAATAAAAAGATGGCCTGAAAGTCAGCCGCTTTTCCCCACAGCAAAATCCCGTAACTCTCTCATCTCGTCTCGCTGTCTCGACGTCTGTAAGTTGGCGGATGCGCTTTACTTCATACGCTGCAGAACTAAGGGTGGATATACGCGCATTCCATTGCAGTTTTAAGTCTAAAGTAATACCTAAAAATACTGTTTTATCTTCAAATCCCATTGTCTCATCCTTTAGTCTTATACTATTGCCATTCACTTCATTCATATTTGACAGAGAAAATTTGATGCACTTGGTTTTCTTGGCATTCAAAAGTAGGTTGTTGGCCGTAAACCAGTAAACAGTTGTTGTCAACGTATCATTAATGTCATTAAAATTTGCCTGGTTTTTATCTACTTTAAATAAAAGAGAAGTGTCATCGACAAACAGAACTATTTCATGTTCGCGCGCACAACATAAGGGAGATCGTTGATATAAATGAAAAACAAGAATGGACCCCGAATTGAGCCTTGAGGCACTCCCATAGCAACAGCTGATCCAGGGGATTGCGTTCTGTTTATGTCCACCCGCTGAGTTCGGTGAGCAAGGTAAGAAATTATAAGATCAAGGGCACCGTTTTTGATAACGTAGTAGTACAGATTTGATGTGACTCACACATGTGAGTTCAACCGAGTATTGCAGTGCCTCGAACGCGCATATCAGTTCATACTAATTTGACATTGGTTTGTTCGCATTGGAAGTTTGGAACTACGTAATTATTCTAACAAGAAAACACCATGTTTGGAAAAATACCTACTGATCACCAGATAACAATTCAGTGTTTGTGATGATTTTTATTGACGTTGATAATTCAAATATTTTTACCAAAAGTAATCCTAATAATATTACGTAGGTACTTATTAGGGAATGCAAACCGGTTAACCGGTTAACCGAAAAACCGATTAACCGAAACTTATTGATCTCGGTTAAAACGGGTTTTTTTAACTTTCCCCGGTTATTAACCGAATTAGAACTTGCCCTTAAAAGACTGTAAATTGCCTCAATTAGATACCCCAGAATATTCTTCAGACTATAAAATGACGAATACTTATAGCGTGGAAAGGAAACGTATTCTTATTTTGTAAAAAACAAAAATACATACTCGATTTTTTCGTGTAGCGAATAGCAAGAAGTTTTATTAATTTAATTTCATCATTAACGTGCTGAAATACTGATACAATACACGAGCTACATGAAAAATTTACATTGCTGGAGCTAATTTATATAGTACTTATTCCCTATACTAATTGAACAGCTTTAAACATTAACCACCCCCACTCCGTTTTAGTAATGCCGCGGCCGCGTTAAAAAAAAGAGCAGAAAGGGTTTGTTTGTGGCTGGGTTGGGTAAACCCCATTGTTTTAGTTTGCTACACTAAAGAACCAATATTTTAGTTACAAGTTTGTTAAACTTTTCAAATTTAAAATTGTACTTTCTATTTAAGTATAATTTAAGTTTTATAATTTAATTCGTCACTTGTTGATTTGTTTTGAAGTTTATAAAGATGATGAGAAAAATCATATGCTTTCTATTTATTCGCTTTAACATTTCTAAATATATTATAAATATATAAACATAAATAACCGTATGTATAATTAGTTTATTACAGAGTAAATCATTTAAATATCTATTTACATCAAAAAAAATACGCCGTTTACACCAAAAGTAACCAAGAATAGTAAAATGATCGTGTAATTCTTTGATTTCAAATAGTTTGCAAAAAACCGGTTAAACACCGGTTAACCGGTTTTGAATCCGTCGAGGCGGTTATTAACCGGTTTTTTTTATTTTCACCGGTTTTTGCATTCCCTAGTACTTATAGTATAATCTGGGGCATTAGATATCTTCTGATCCAAGAAGTAACATATTAGACATTAAGTAGAACATTTCAAAATTCAGAACTCATATATGCGTTGAAGGCACAGGGTGAAAATCACTAAATATTATGAACGCGTCTATGCGTTCAAGGCACTGGGTGAAAGTAACGAAAACGCATATATGGGTTGGTGGCAGTGAAAGCGTTAACACAATTTGTTAGGTACTCCTTACGAATTAAATCATAACGTCACTGGGACACAGTTCTATGGTGGGACAAGATTCAATTGCACTGCGCTGAGATTACGTAGCTAAAGACTAAAATTAAAATTAATTATACTGCTATAAGACAAATGGTAACTACGTATCTCAGACAAAACTCCAGAAGCAACGGATTGGATCTGCTTCGTTTATTTGAGATACCGCCTGCAATTTGACATATAACCCACCAGGTCATCTGTTCCGCTCGCTAGCCGATGGCTATAATGACTTACTTTAGACGAGGTTTGCATGATATACAGGTGTCCTAGACACAGGGCTGATAGAGCAGCTAAAAACCTATCGATTTAACCCCTAGGTATGTATATGTTCAGCAATTTTTACTAAAGCTTGTCCCAGAAAAAAGTGTCGCATATTAACTTGTTAAAAAACCCCACCACATAATAAAAATCCATTAAATTTTACAATACAGTTGTATTTGAAAGTTCTTAAAATATATTTTAGTTCCTATAAATATTAGTTTAAGTTTTGTTCATCCAGAATCTCCTTAATTTTGCTTTAACCAGTGCCATTAATTTTTGTACATCATCACATCATCGGTGATTAATTTGGAAGCTTCATTCCATTTCCGTTTGAAGTTTTCCACTGAAGTGGCATTACTTTTGTGTTTTAAAAGCTTTTGCTTCATGCGAGCCCAATATTTCTCAATGGGCTGTAAGTCAGGGCAATTGGGAGAATTTTGGTGTTTTTCAACAAAATCGATACTATTTGCTTTGTACCACTCTATTGCCCGCTTCGTGTAGTGACACGTGGCCAAATCAGGCCAAAAGAGGACAGGTTTACTGTGCTTCCTGATGTATGGCAACAGTCGTTTTTTAAGGCATTCATTCAGGTATATATCACCATTTATGGTTCCTTTGGCAAAATACGGTGTACTGCGTTTCCCACATGAACAAATCGCCTGTCACACGAGAACTTTCTTTGCAAATTTGTCCATTTTGATGACCTTATACTCTTCATCGACAGTTTTTCTATCAGTGGCTGAATAATAGTGGTGTCCTGGAAGCGACTTGAAGTCAAGTTTACAGTAGGTCTCGTCGTCCATAACAATACAATATTTTTTCTTAGTCATGTCCGAATAGCTTTCTGGACCGGGATTTAGCGTCCGTTTGTTGTTTCGCACTTCTGTTGGGTACTTTAGCTTGTTTAAATGACTTTATAGAATTATGTTTTTTAACCCTTTGCACTGTAGATTTAGATGTTTTGTATTTTTTGGCCAAGTCCCGTACAGAAAGAGTAGGTTTCTTCTGTAACGCTGCCACAATGTTCCTCGCTATATTTTTATTTACAATCCCAGGCTTACGGCTGTAATGTACTCCTTGGGGTGTGGGTTATGGAGTTCTCCGAGGTCTTGTGGCTTGGATGAAAGGGAATAAATAAAACTATACGACTTGCGTGTTCAGGAGTCTGTCAATCTCTAATCCTTTATTTTTTAATATGTTTGTCCATAGATAAGAAACCATAGACTACTACATGCCCTTTCTTAAGATTAAATGGCAACACTACATTACATCGACTGACATTTGATTAGACATTTAATTTGACATATCTGACATTCAGGTTTCTAGGTTAAAAATACTGTTTACATTAAAAGAAATTACTCAAACAATAAGTTAATATTAAAATAAAATTATACAATATTAATTATTCACCTGGACATTGGTTCGTCAAATCGCATGCGAAGACTCATGCATACTAGTATTAAAATTGTACATAAAATTGTCATTTACATTTTAAAATAAATTAGTTACATGTTCAATCTTTTGGTTTTCTTTAATAACCTCCCTCTAGATGAATATCTCATTTCTGGAGTATTTGAACTTATGTTCATCTCTAATAATTCGGGTAAGTCTTCTCCATTATTATTACTATTAGTAGAGTGACTATCTGACTGTAATATTATATCATTTTCTGACAAGAATTGAATATCCTGCATATCATCATTAACTTCAATAAATATAGGAGACTGTATACTAGTTGGGGATTGTACATTTGACTCGTTCAACTCTTCTTGACTATTTGTATTTGATGACTGACTCGACTGAGCTGACTCAAAGGATTCACTTAAGTTTACATTTTGTTCAACATTGTTTTCCTTTCGACAGTATAGATATTTAGGAATATTATAATAATAACGATTTTCCCTATCATCCTCCTCTATCAGACCTGACTGACTTGACCTTTGACTGTTTGTTGAGTTTGACTGTAGTTGCTTGTTCTGAGTTAACTTGGACTCAGACATACGACAAGAATGATTTGTGTTAGACATATTTTTGTTATGTGACTGATAAAATTTATTTTTATTATTATAGTCTGTCATTTTATGACTTTCATTTATCACTGACTTTGATTGTGAGAGACTTGACTTGAATAGCTTAATGTGCTGTGTATTTCTTCTATAGACTGTACCATTACAATCTTTGACTAAGTAAGACCTTGGATATTTAGATTTTGACACAATAGTACCTTTAGACCATGACACATCTTTAGGATTTCTTTTGAAAAATACTTGATCATTTGACTGAAACACTTCTGGTAGAGTAGCATTTTTATCATAATATGCCTTTCTTTTTTCTAATTCTAGTGACTTTTCTTTGTTATGACTTGAGAAATGAACTATTTTCGGCTTTAATTGACTTGTTTTAGTAGGTAATTTTGTTCTTAGTTTTCGTGACATTAACAATTCTGCGGGTGACTTTAGATTACCTCTGGGAGTAGTTCTATATTGTAAAAGACCAATATAAAAATCTGTACCTGACTGTTCACATTTTCTCATAATGTTTTTTACTATTTTTACAGAAACTTCTGCAAGACCGTTTGATCGAGGAAAATTAGGACTTGACATAATGTGTTGAATATCCCAGTCTTTCATGAAGCTTTGGAACTCATGGGAGTTGTATGGAGGACCACCGTCACTCACCAACTGCAAAGGAATTCCATGACGTGAAAAAATTGTCTTTAATTGTGTTATTACAGTGTTACTTCTAGAGTCTTGATTTAAGTGTGCAATTTCAATGTAATTGGAATAATAATCTACGACTAATAAATATTTTTTACTTTTGTAATCAAATAAATCTGATGCTATTTTTTGCCAGGGTAAAGAAGGTTGTTCATGAGATAGTAAGGTTTCCTTTGTTTTATTAGAACTAAATGTCATGCAAGTTTCACATTGTTTAATTTTGATCTCAATGTCATGATAAATATTAGGCCAAAAAACAATACCACGGGCATGACTTTTGGTTTTTTCTATGCCCATGTGACCTTCATGTAAAATTGAAAGAATTTCTGAACGTAAAGATTTTGGAATAATAACAGACTGATTCTTAAAAATTAAGTCATTTATAACATGAATTTCATCCCTGATGTTCCAGTAGGGTAAAACAATTGGATCACAATTTTGCTTACTGGTAGGCCATCCTTCCATGAAATATTCTTTAAGTTTTTGAAGTGAAATATCAGACTTAGTGTGTGAAATAATTTTATCTTGCTTTTCTTTTGTAATTGCCAAATTAGAAGTTAATAAGTTTACTTGACAAATAACATTGTCATCCAGTTCATGAAAGTTAAATTTTTCTACATTACTTTTTGAGACAGGTGCACGAGATAGAGTATCAGACACATACATTTCAGTACCTTTAGTATATGAAACGATGAGATCGTATGACTGTATAGCAATCATCATTCGTTGAAGTCTTGCAGGGACATCTGAAAGTGGTTTTTTAAACAAAGTTACGAGAGGTTGATGGTCTGTTTCAACATAAGTGGTTTTTCCATAAATGTATTGATGAAATTTCTTGCACCCAAAAACTATAGCATACAATTCTTTTTCTATTTGTGCATAGTTTTCTTGAGATTTATTTAAAGTTTTAGAAGCATATGCAATAGGATTCATTCCATGAAAAATTACTGCACCCACTGCATTTTTGGACGCGTCTACTGACAATCTTACAGGTTTTTTCACATCATAATGTATCAAGACAGGGGATTGACAAATTAGTGATTTTAATTTATTGAATTGATCTTCTTGATGAGAAGTCCACTGCCAAATATTTCGTTTTTTAAGAAGATCTCTAAGTAAGGTGGTTTCATGAGCTAAATTAGGTATATAAGAACCAAGGTAGTTAATCATACCTAAAAATCTTTGAAGATCTTTGACATTTTCAGGTCTCGGCATTTTCATGATAGCTTCGACCTTTGAGGTATCTGGGGAAATTCCATTCTTGTTAAAGACATGACCAACATATGACACTTCAGACTGACCAAACTGACATTTTGACTTATTAAACTTTAAATTAACTTCTTTAGCTTTTATAAATACATTTTCTAACCTTTCATCATGTTCACTCTGCGTAGAACCATAGACCAGTATATCATCGACAAATATTATTACTCCTGGAAGTTCACTAAATAAATCAGTCATGACTCTATGAAAAATTTCACCGCTTGAATTAATGCCATAAGGAAGTCTTAAAAATTTGTACCTGCCAAATTGTGTGCTAAAAGTGCAGAGGTCACTACTCTCTGAATCTAATTGTAACATCCAGTATCCTGAATTTGCATCCAACTTTGAAAATATGCAAGCACCTGCTACCTGAGAACGTAAATCATCAAAAGTAGGGTATGGAAAATGGGGTCTTTTTATTGCTTTGTTTAAATTTCGTGGATCAAGACAAATACGCAAATCACCATTAGGTTTTTCTACCGGGACAATTGAATTCACCCAGTCAGTCGGTTTTGTAACTTTTTCAATTACCTTTAATTGTTCCATTCGGTCTAGTTCTTTTTTAAGCTTTATTTGTAATGCATATGGTATTCTTCTAACAGGACAAATCTTTGGTGTGACACTTGAATCTAATTGTAAATGAACAGTTCCTGGTAAGCAACCTAATCCCTCAAAAGTATCTGAATACTTGTTAATAACTATTTGTACTGACCTTTGTTCTTGCTTATTGGTTAATGAGTCTATGTTTTGGGTTAGTTCAAAAATACGTTTTACAATGCCGCATTCCTCGCATGTCTTCCAGCCCAGAATTGTAGAACAGTCGCATTTTACTACTACAAACTCAATTAGTATATTCAGTTTATGGTCAAAAGAACATTCAAGTCTGACAGAACCTAAATTTTCGATCATCTGGCCTGAAAATGAAAAAACTCTTTTGTCTGACTCTTGAATAGGAATTTTCTTATTACACATTTCTTCTAAATTTTTCAAAGTGTTTAATGAAATTACATTAATGTCTGCACCAGTGTCAATTTGACATTTAACCATATTTCCATGAATATTTAAATTAATTTGCCAATTATTTAAATTTGAATTTGAATTAATTGTACCAATTATAAAATCATTTACAGTACTTCCCTCAAAATTACTTTGACTATTTTCAATATTACAATTTTCACCATTTTGAGAACTATTAACTAAACTTACATTCTTATTGTTGTTCTGGTTTTTGAAGAAACAGTAATTTGCAAAATGATTCATTTTCTTACATATTTTGCAGACTTTGCCTAGTGCTGGACATTTGTACCGATGCTGTTGACCACATTTGTTGCAAATTGAATTATTCCTTGTATTGCTGTTAGACCTGTAATTAGCTGAAAAAGATGTTCCTGAAAGAGAATTGCGTTGATTTTGACTTGAACTTCTATTTGCTGAAAATTTTCTGTATGGCGTGACTGATCTTGGTCTGGAATTATTTCTTCTAGGAGTTTGGCTTCTGAAACTGCTCCTGCTTTGATGTATGGATTGTACTTGAGAATTGTTATTTGCTTCATTTCCATTATGTAGTTTCTTAGATCTCTCTTGTGACAATTCCATATTTTTGGCAAATTGGACCGCTTCATCGACATCATTTATGTTTGAACTTTGTAATAGACGTTCTTTTATTCGTGCGTTTTTAATTCCAATTATAAACATGTCTTTCACTAGCGATTTTTTTAGTTCACCGAAATCACAGCCTGTCGCTAAATTATTCAAAATTGTTACATATTCGTCCAATGACTCGTCATTTTGATGTTTAGTGAAAAAATTATAACGTTCAACAGTTATATTTTTGCAAGGATTAAATTTTAAATCAAACTTTTCAAAGATAGACGTTAGCGTTTCTTCATCTTCTTTTTGAATGTTAAACGAGTTGTAAATTTCTATTCCGTCATCTCCAATTGAATTTAAGAAAATAGCAATCTGTTTAGACTTTGGTACTTTTTCTAGGTCATTAGCTACAAAGTAAATTTTAAATTTTTGCTTCCAGAGCTTCCATTTTTCAAATGAATTTACAGTTGCACCGTCATTGCCGCCATTGTTCAACGTTAACGGTTTTAGGTTATTAGCTAAAATTATGTTCGGTACCTGTTCTGACATTTTTCTTGCGTTGATCCCTTATCTGACACCATGTAATGTACTCCTTGGGGTGTGGGTTATGGAGTTCTCCGAGGTCTTGTGGCTTGGATGAAAGGGAATAAATAAAACTATACGACTTGCGTGTTCAGGAGTCTGTCAATCTCTAATCCTTTATTTTTTAATATGTTTGTCCATAGATAAGAAACCATAGACTACTACAACGGCCACTTCCAGGCTTTCGCTGTATGCTACCACCCTCTCTGAACCGTTTTAAAACCCTTTGACCGGTTCTTACTGAGGTTTTAAGCTCCGAAGCAATGTTTTTCACAGATATACCGCGATACTGAACATATTTGTACAGAATTTTTTCATGAAACTTTTCTTTAACTGACGACGTCTTTGAAAATACGTTTATTATATATGTTTTTTTTATCTTAATTCAAATATTAGACACTATGCTAACTAGGGAAATAGTTTTCAAACGTATTTGATTGAAGTCTGACCAAACAACCTCGGTTATTAAAAGCGACACTTTTTTCTGGGACAAGCTTTAGTTTCGGAGATATTGATCATTTTTATCTTTTTTTGTAATTTTCCTTATGTCCACGTAAGATAAGAGAAGATAAGATTTTTATTTGTAAAAAGAAAACTTATAACAAGGGAAATGTCACGAAAAAACATTAATTTCATGTTTAATTTCATAAGTTTTTAGTGGTATTTTACGTAATTAGAATAATTACGAATCAGCGAAGTTTTTAAATCTATTTGCCCTTTTTTTTTCAAGTAATCTCATAAAGTTTGTATCTCCATACCTAGGTGTTCCAGTGTTTGCTTTTCGCTTTGTATGGAAAAAACTACTTTGTGATTACTTAAAAAAACCAGGCAAGAGCATGTCGGACCAAGTGCATGTAGGGTTCCGAAGTTACTACAGTCAAATTAGACCTCGCGACAAACTTAACTTTGCCTTTGGAAAACGGTTAACCCCATAGGTACCTACATCGACATGGGTCGCGGTCAGTTTAATTAAGTTAATAAGTTTTCGGTAGTTATAAACATTTAAATTAAAGTCTACCTATTTAGTCGTGATAGTTTTCCTATTAAATTCATCATAATGTGCTTTCATTTAAGATATTTTTCAGATTTTTTGTATTTTTAGTGGACGGGCGAACATGGCGAAACTATCTGGTTCCTAGTTTGACTACGGAACCCTAAAAAAACGGACAAATAGGTTTAAAAACTTCGCTGATTCTTAATGATTCTAATTATGTAATAATTATACCACTAAAAAGTTATGAAATAAAACATAAAATTAATGATTTTTCGTAAGGTAAAATTACAAAAAATCAGTTTAAAATGATCAACATCTCCGAAACTAGTAAAAATCGCTGAACATACATAGGGGTTAAATCGATAGCTTTTTAGCTGCTCTATCAGCCCTAGGCGGATTGACGTCGGTTTCTGGGACACCCTGTATAATTGAGCAAATTCGAACAAGTTGCGAAAAATCTTTAATATCTCGGCCCCAATATTATTAAACGCCTTAAAGCCATACTAATATTATAAATGCGAACGTAACTCTGTTTGTCTGTTAGGTACGCTTTCACGGTTAAACCGCTGAACCGATTTCGATGAAATTTAGTTAGGATTAAGCCCCCAGGAGGGACATTACGGTCCTTTTACCCGCGATACTTACTTTATACACGGACCGGCGGAGTTGTGGGCAACCATTATCTCCTAGCGCATATTGGACGGAAATGTTCTAGATAATTGAAATATTTGGGACATTCTACATTTCGTATCGTAGATATCTTAAGATTATTTTACAAGAGCCCCACGTCAAGTATTAACCAGGTCTCACTTTTTACTGTAAATTTACCCCTTATTTTTGTTACTTTTCTATATAAAACGAGAACTCGCTGCTCAAATTAGCACTGCGTTACCAGTCTCCACGTCCCCTTGCAAATAACGACCACCATGTTACTATGTTAGCCTTTTTTTACCCAGCACCACACAACTTGGTATTAAACATTATTCAGGTACGTAGATCAAATGCTGAAAATTGTGTGCATTTCCAATGTCATCTAATTTTGTTGAAAATTATTACTTTTAAACAAACGTTCACTTTAAGGGACCTTTTCTTAGGCATCAAAAAGAAGAATGGCTCATTTGTTGTAGTTGAGACCGTGTGAGGTACCTACTATTACGTAATGTATGTATATTAACTCTGCAACGGAAATACGATAGGGAAGTTTAAACTTACGTAACATACTAATAATTACTTACCTAATAACCTAGTCCGATTTTGAAATGCTGTTTTTTCCTAGCCAGTTTATATCACAAGATAAGGACAGGCTGCAGGGAACACAGGAGTAATTAAATAAAACAACCATAATTTCCGGCCTATACTCTTTATAAATCTCTCTTTGACGAATATTGTAGCTTAATTTCTAAATAAAATTGATTATCTCTGACCATAAAACTCTGACTGCGCAAAATACTACCGAATAAAGGTGACATTCCGCAGCCGACCGCAGATGGCAACGGCAGACCGCAACCGTAGGCGTCACTACTGGTTTCTATGTATTTTTGTGAAGCGCCTTCCGTAGCGAGTGTCACGCGCCGTACCACTCGACCGCAACCGCACGGGTCGCTGACGTTCGACCGCAGACCCAGTGTGACGCCGACCGTAAACGGCAACAGCAGATGGCAAAGGCAGGCGTCACTACTAATTCCTATGAAATACTATTCATAGCCGACCGCCGACGGCAGGCGTCGGTGATCCAGTAGTAAACTGTAGACCTCAACCGCAGCGTCCGACACCTGCTGCTGCTGTTTGCTGCGTGCGGTCGGGTGCGGAATCAAGACCAAAGACGCCTGCGATTGCGGTCTACCGTTGCCGTCTGCGATCGATTGCGGTATGTCACCTTTAGGCTTCCAACCTCTACGATATCTACTCTATTATGAGTTTTATACATTAATAAACAGGTAGCATTGTTACTCTATTTTGCGCAAATCAAAAACAATCACCAACCTTAATTTTAGACATCTGCTTAGCACGAATATAAAAGATTCAATATTGAGATTACTTCTGTAAACAGAAAATATAGAAAAACTCAACAAAAATAAATAAGTAGGCATACCATCACAGTACATGTACAATATAAAAACCAATAGGCGTAGATCACAAACGTTACGCACTATCTTAGCCAAACTAAACAAACAGGCGAACCAACTGCCTGCAGCACTATTAATTTATAAAATTCATCTTAAACCGCATACTACAACTAAAATTTTATGTTACTCGAGCACACTGGTTACTCTAATAATAGTTTAGTAACGTGAAAATGAGCCGAAATTCATCTGTTTATATCGAAGTGTCTTTATGACTCTATCTAGACATAAAATACTACGCGTCTCTCACGACATGTTCGTAATCCGTTTACCTTTTCTTTTCGTAGCTCTTTAGGTACCCAATATATTACGATCGTGTAGTTCTCAGTTGGATATAAACTTTGTTTACATAATTGCATTTTTAGACACTTTTATTTAACTTCCCACGTTTGGCATTAGTTTAGCTTAAATCGTGTAGATTTGTCCCGATAAGCAGCTGAAGACTCTGCCACAAAAAAGTACAGTTATTAAAAGAAACATATTTACTATTATTCTCCGCGACCTAGACAAGGACGCACTGATGGCTAAACGAATTACGAGCGATTGTCTCTGGATCTTTAGACATAATTAAATAGTATGTGCCCATTGACAATGGGCACAATTCTCGGGACACAGTTTAGAATAAGAAGATACATATAAAACTTAATTTGAAAAAATCACGTGGCGTTCGGTGGTCTCAATAAAAAGCAAAAAGAACACGTATTAATAATTACGAAACTTCGTCTTTCTAAAATAAAATGGAATGGTGGTAAAATTTTACTACCTTAGTTTCGTCATATCTTTTGGACATAACTTGTGTCTGCACCACTTTCATTGAACAATAATCTTTAAAAATAACACTCTAGATATGTCGCGCCGAGGTAGGTAGACCAAACGATATGTAACAAATAGGTACTAAACTACTCAAATTTCTAAATTAATTTAATAAAGTAGTTATAATTTTATCATGAAATCCAAAAATTCTAATAACCTACTAAGTGTGGGGAATTCGAATTGAAGTTTAAGAATATACAAAAGAGTTTTTAGATTAAGTTTAAAATACTGGAGCAACAAGTTACGCATTAAACGAAATGCAATAATGTTAATGCATTTCTTCCTCGACATGATTTTCAACTTTTCATGTATCAACTAACAATATTGTCATGGCTTAATCAAATTCAACACATTTTTCCCCAAACAGGAACTAAGACAAAGTGCTACAGACCTTTTTGACATCAGAACTCAGTGGTCATACATCCTAATTCTATTCGAAAACAGTCAACTTCATTTCATGGGAAATTGACATCATAGCTATCTTAAGATATTGGATGGAGTACAATCCAAAAACGGTATCCAGTCTACAAACCAATTCTGCAGCTCTAAGTTAGTTTACTTAAAGTCATAACATCTTTAAGAGAAATACACTCAGGAGCAAAAATACCGGGTCAGAGTGCGTTTTTCATACTAAAGAGGCTGTTTCGAAGCCTTGGTTCCTCGCCAGGGAATGCTTTTAGTGAAATCTGATGATGAATACCTCGAGCATCGATACAGGACTTCCAGAGTGCCTAGGATACCCAATTGAATGAATCTCCGGTTAACGCCGGAATTGTGCATGTTCAGAAAAACATCTAAAATGGCAATAAAATGTAAGGAAATCCAAGTGCTGACCCAAACTCTCCCGCTGTGGTGTTAATTGATTGTGCGATCAGTTAGGTATCTTAAGAACTTTTGACCTCCTCTATTGAACCTCGCAGTATCCACCATTAAAACTCACTCAAAACAACCCCTGGCGAGGAACCAAGGCTTTGAAATAGTCTCGTTTGTATGAAAAACGCACTCTGACCCGGTATTTTTGCTCCTCATTGTAGTTATTGCTTACCTCGTGAAAGACAATTTTCACGACTAGCATGACCAACCACATTTTTTTCTTAATGCAACCAATCTTTTGTTACAGACCAGGGCTAGCCATAAAAGTATGACTGCCTTCGCTATACATTCACAATAGGTAACAGCAGGTTGCGTTACTCGTTTCAATAAAGAATTGATTTACAAATGACGAAATTGTTCAACCAAATTCTTCAATAGGACGGGCATATACGCCGACTAAAGGACATATTCGACAAGGCGATAGTATCATTCGATACTATGTCACAGCATTGTTTAGTAACATTACAAACCTTAATCTGCTCGCTTACATTACGTCTAGTGTCAGTTTCCTGGATAGATCCATTAAGATCCATTAGCAGACCCTGGTTTCTAAGAAAACAGTCTCGTCATTCGTTTGATCACTGGCTCACTATATCACAAAAATAAACATAATATATTTACATAAACGTCAATGATTAAAAACTATGTTAGAAACGGATTGTGATAATACACTGCATTTTCACATTATAATAATAAATGACCGTTGCACACGATTCCAGAGATTAAAGCAATAGTAAAATTAGAAATTGGAGTTACATATTCCAATATGATCCTCGTCCCAATCATGTGCAAATTTAGACATTATTGTTGTAATGTAAAAAAAAACAAGTTATTCTAACGATACCCGGTACTAAGTTATCACTAGTTAGTGTTTTCTTTGGATGAGTGGGTCGTAACGCGATGAGGTTCAGGCGTACCTTGATTGTTATGTGGAGGGGACATTATGTGGGAAACCTGTGGTGGCGCCGATCTCTACGGACTGGCCGGACGCTATGGAGTCGGGGCTCTGTAAGGACGCGCTGTAAACCGGGTTCATTGGCGTCGTCCCGCCGGCCTCGAACAATGTGCTGTCGTAAACGCTGTTACTCTGCTGAAGATAGAACATAGTTACAGCTATAGTCGTATTTTTCTAAGATGTCCGAATGGTCATAAAGAGCTTATATTTAGCAGTTCATAGCGAAAGGATACATGTAAAAAGCTAATCCGCAAAAATACCTACCTTCCATTCTAAGTCATTACAACTGAAATCTATAAGATTTCAGTTGTAATGGCTTGACATTAAAAACAGAGGCGGCCCACACGCCCTGCCGGCCGTCTACCAGGGTGAGCTAAGACCGTGACATATCATAGCCATTATTACTTGAACTTTATAGCTTAGCGGGTATTTGAGAGGATTATATTTCTCATATTTCCTTTTCTTCTGAACTGCTAAAGACAAGCTCTTTATGACCATTCGGACATCTTAGAAAAATATTACTATACATTACTTTTTTTAATCAGCTATTGACTCACCAAGGCTATTCTGCCCTGCCAAGACAAATGGCGGTACCTTAAAGGTCCGCAAGTGGAACCTTATTAGTAATGCTCTGCCTTTAGTAATAAATTATTACTAAAGGAGAGCATTGAATCTGCTGTGGCTGTTGAATTTGAGATACCACCTATTGGCTTATTAGGAAAATATTATGGTTGCGTTTATTGCTGTGAATACATGTGGGCAAAGCATAGAGGCATTCAATATCAGTCTTCAGGGTTGGCAACGCATTTTCAGTCTTAGGATTGCGATCTTAAGATATTGTAGTCTTGAGAATTCAAATGTCTATGGGTCCCACTCTATCAGGTGGCCTGTGTGCTCGTTTGCGTGTCCTTGCAATAAAAAAAGTACTGGCCTCTCTTTCATACTTGTCAGAAAGTGACACATGTTTTCTCCACCCGCATAATAGACCCGCGTGTTATGTATCCAAAGATGAAGTTTGATACACCATCTCTTTTCAAACTTGCCTTCAAGAAAACAAAGTTCTGCTTTTCAAAAACAAAGATGAAGGAAGCAAAACTATGCTTGGTGCTATGCTAAGCGAAACAAATAGAACGTCGACAGTATGAGGATGAAAAACCTGCGTTTATCAATGTAGATAATACATCTGTCACTTTCTGACCAGTATGTAAATGCGAGAGTAAAGAATGGTATATCCACCACGATAAGAGCGACTATAATACGGGTCTTGGATATCTATATTAATTAATTAATACTACAGCAAGACAAAAAATTCAAGTCTATTCGACAATTGTGGAATTAGGTAGTCTTAGGCTGGGCTTTATAAAGATATGTTAGATCAAATTTCGGTCAGGAATGTAAAAACTTGTATGAAGTTACTAAAATTTGATCTGACATAGTTATTTAGTAACGGGCCTTTATAAAACCGGCTGTAAATCAACTTCCTACATTGTAAGTTAGTCAGTTAAGTTAAGCTAATATAATGGTTAAATAGACAACATGAGGGTACCTGATAGATGTAGTCGGAGTCAGTCTTGAGCGAGCTGAAACTCTGCTGGTGCGGCAGAGACAGCTGGTCATCGTCCAGAGGCTCGTCCATCTGAGCCTTATATGAGAACATGATGCTCGGCTGAGACACGCTGGAAAAGACAGTATTAAGTAATTAGTTTTATTAAAAGCTTAAATATGTAATGGTATGACTAAACAGGGTTCAAACATACAATTATGAACCTATTCAACCATTATAGAACCCTGTCACAGTGACTGTAAACATACTAAAAAACAATTACGTCGCAATATAATATTAGTACATGACCATAAGCGTCTAAACGCGTAGACAACACAGAACTATCGACTAAATCCACATGAGCATCAAACTGTTGAAACTAAAGCAATATAGGATAGACATAAGTTTAAAATTATTTAAAAAAAAAACTTTTAAGAAAGCTTATTACAGTGTAGACGTTTTTTTATTAGATAAATACCTAGTGTAGTATATATTCTAATATTGTGAACATTATTTAATCGGAAACTTACCTACTTCTTAAACGTAATTTAATGTTAAGGTACATAAGAAAAACTGAAAGTAAAATAAAATATTATAATTAATTAATGTTAGGCTATTCGTTTTAGGTAAGTTTGCGATGCCCTTGCAGGGTTCAAGTTTTAACAGAGCATATATTATAAGATCTTTTATCACTACGTGAGTGCAATAAACATTTTGATTTTTGAATTTGAATTTGAATATTAATTGTCACGTGGCACGAGCGGCTTCGTTGTGAAAGCTTTTATGATTTGCCGCCGTCATAAAAACCTAAACCTTGATACTTTTGCCCTAATTGATGTATTTTCTAGGCGTGTGACAACCCTAGCACTACACGTGCCGGTGCGAATGAATACAAGTTATACGATAGTAAGAGAGACATAGAGTAGGCACGCTTCTTATGCCTAAACCGATTTTTTGTAAGGAAGTGCAACTTCTGTACTTGTACTATTAATTATTCTGTGATGGGGTCTTTAAAAATCAAGTTTTTTGATTTGTATGCCATTCAAGTTCCATCGAATTCTATCCTACCTATCACGAAGCTTCCACCCTATTGACAAAAGAGCGTCCTTTCTACATTACTTCTACATGATACCTAAAAACTAGGTATATACCTGAAGAACTCGCTAAGGAACGTGTGGTACACTAGCGGCGTGTAGAGGGAGAAGTATAGCCAGGTGGTGACATCCACGACACAGAGCCCCGAGGGGAACGGGCCCCAGAGCAGGAGCCCTG
Source organism: Acleris sparsana (assembly GCA_923062465.1). Classification (NCBI taxonomy): domain Eukaryota; kingdom Metazoa; phylum Arthropoda; class Insecta; order Lepidoptera; family Tortricidae; genus Acleris; species Acleris sparsana. The sequence goes on from OV281300.1 coordinate 10,684,651, forward strand.
CCCCGACCGCCTGCGTCATGTCGAGGAGCGCCAGCAGCAGGATGTATAGGTAGAAGGAGAGTTTCGCTGGAAGAGATGGTGCACATAATAAATCAACAACATAAAGTTTGTTTCTCCATACTAGGTGTCCCAGTGTTTGCTTTTCACTTTGTATGGAAAACAATTTTATGTGATTACTTTAAAAAAAATTTTTCGTGACTTGGACATAAGGAAAAAATTACAAAAAATCAGATTGTAAAAGTTTAAAAAAAAACAAAAACCCTCCCTCAAAAATGCAAATAATAACCAGTTAGGTCAGTCCAACTGTTTTCGGCTTTTGGTTTAAAATATTGTAGGACGCCGACTTCAGTTGGACTGACCTACCTATCATTTTATAAGAAGTTATTTTTGAATTTTCTAAGGAGGGTTTTTGTTTTTGTTTAATACTTTTATTTTATTTTATAGCTCAATTAATGAGAAAAATAGAACATTTCAAGGTCGCCGCAAGCAACGCCGCGAGAAAGTCATAGTCATATTTAAACAATTAAATGTGCTTGGTCATAGTCGCTCAACTACCTTAATCGAGGTCTTATACCCTTCAAATATGTAGGTACCGTTAAGGAGTTCCGGTAGCCATCTGTGGACCATGAGTTCTACTTTACTATATAGTACTTTTCAAAAGCAAATGCACGAGATACAGTGAAAAATAAACGAAATCGCTATAGGTTAGGTGTGTCTATGATATTTGAGGAGTTCCCTTGATTTCTCCAAGATCCTGACTTGTTGACCATGGGACCAACTAAAAAATAAACCCATTCAAATAACGAAATAAAATTCAAAATCGGTCCAGTGGCCTTCGAGTAATCGGGGAACATAAATAAAATAAAATAAACCCGGCGAATTGAAAACCTCCTTTTTTGAAGTCGGTCAAAAATGATCAATATCTCCAAAACTAGTAAAAGTCGCTGAACATACATAGGGGTTAAATCGATAGCTTTTTAGCTGCTCTATCAGCCCTAGGCGGGTTGACGTCTGTTTCTGGGACACCCTGTATAGTTCTGGAAATATCAATTGGCCATCTATAATTTTGACTGAGATCTTTTTGTTAATAAAATAACAAACAAAAGGTAATCGTAAAACTGCCCTCCTCCTTCCTTCCTTCCTTCGAAGCACAGTGAGTTGAAAGGTTAAGGTTAGTAGGTCCCGTAAGTCTTAACGCGGAAAAAAAAATCGCAAAGTAGATAACAGACGTCAAAATCATATTTCCTGAACTATTTCACGTCGATAGTCAGTGGACCGTAAAGGCGGAACGAACAATCACTCTTCCAAATGTATAATATTAATAATGCGGAATATAGTAAGGATAACAATAGCAATTTTGTTTTTTGTTGTTGATAGTGGCATTATGCTATCTATGTGGCAAAACTTGACCTGTTTCGTTCTTAAGGTTGACCAATAAATGAAGTCAGAGCAGGTTGGACAAAGGTTGGATGATAAATTGACCCTCCTGTGCCATAGTCGTATGTCAATAGGTACATTTGGCCATCACAGATTATTTATATCTAACTAATCCGAAATTCAAATCATGTAATACCTACATATAAAACAATAATAATATGAAAAATAAGTACTTCACAATCATAATAGTAGTAAATTTGATTGTTCTTATATAATTTATCTCAGTAAGTAACACAAACTCTGTGTATGCAAGGAAGAACCTTGAGTCAGACAAATACAATGCTTATTATTAAGGCAGCAGTGACATTGTTAATTTTAAATACAACTGAGTCACTAAAGAACAAGAGCATTCTTATCAGCATTGTGACCATTATAAATAATGCACTCGGGTTGTTTACAGAACCTGACTGAAATAGTAGGTATGATCTATTCACGAGAACAGTTAACTAACAATGAATGGGAGTTCTAAAATATCAATTTGTAACAGTCATTAAAACTATTGTAATGATTCAATTAAAAAGCAAAACAGATAAGAGTATACCTATAATGTAATCATATTACAAAGGAGTTAATTAACAATTATACATAATGTATTAAATACTTATCGTAACTTTATAACAAGATTGAAAATACACTGTTTTTTATTAAATTTGAAAAGATAATTAAACCGTTAATTGTTAGAAAACCTGTTCTTGGGAATATGCAACTATTTTGTTAATATGTCTGAAGGGACAAATGTAATACTAAATACTCAGACCCTAGATATTGAAATGAAACTGCCAAGAGCTATGTGACAAAATGCCATCAGATTTTACCCTAAGGAATGTATATTTATAATGGGGTGGTTAATAACATTACCAACACAAGTATACAAATTCAAGGACATTTAGTGGTCCAAACCACATAATTTTTCTATATGTTGCAACCGTAATTAGGTACCTCTTATGCAACTAAGTGCCTTCTTCTTACCAACTCACAATCACCATTACTGTTGACCTACATTATCTCTCCGTGGACACTGTACTATAATGACAGATACTAATGGCAGTTATTTTACAATCTTATTCTATATGTATATAATCGGGGTTTCTCTGCGTGATAGAATCAGAAATGGTGATATCCTCAGTAGAACTAAGGTTACCGACATAGCCCGAAGAATAGCTAAACTGAAGTGGCAGTGGGCGGGGCAGATTGCTCGCAGGGCTGATGGCCGATGGGGTCAGAAGGTTCTGGAGTGGCGTCCGCGGTCCGGAAGACGAGCTGTAGGTAGGCCTCCAACAAGATGGAGTGACGACCTCGTCAGGATCGCGGGACCGCGGTGGATGCGAAAAGCACAGGACCGGTCTGAGCGGAAAGCCTTGGGGGAGGCCTATGTCCAGCAGTGGACATCTTTCGGCTGACATGATGATGTTTATAATCAAATATAGGTAAAAAAACTTTAGTAAAGCCCCTCTTCCAAGTAGTTGTGGGTGATTCCATGGGCATTTCAACCGCCATCAGTCCCCTGTTATAAATATCCAAAGAATGAGCTACACCAAGCAGCTAACATTCACACAGAGCTTATACTGTTATCGTAATTCTTGACACAATTGATATTATTGCCTATTTCTTAAATACTTAGGACCTGGATATCACCCTTGTATGTTGTATGCAAAACTAAATATGGAATTTCAAATATAAAATGTTGAATGTCTATACAGATGTGTTAAACAACCACATAGAAGAGGGCTTTACTTAAGTTATTTGCCTATAAAGGGCTACTTTTCAAGAAATATCCCCATTTAATTATTATAACCAATGTTATTACTATTTTTGAGTTTTTATACACAAGGTTATAAAACGATAAAATGAATGTATTTTTAATTAAAATTAAAATTATACCAGTAGATGAACTTCATATTATATCAAGTAGATGTAAAGATAAAAGGCGTATTCACTTACTTGGTAATGCCAAATATTCTCTCAAAGGAGTCCAAGGCAGTATTAATATGAGGAAATAGATCACAGCAAAAATAAGTGAAGATGTGAACCAGAAAAGCACTCCGCCATGTTCAAACAAGTCTGCATGGTCAATGAGGATCGCATCATTATCCTTAATAAACTCCAACGTGCCTTGCGTTATAGTAAACGCTAAAGATATGAGCGAAGTTGCGAGAAGCACATATCTTATGCTGCTCCGACTGTCCATATGACCTGGAATTATAAATCATTCTATATGAGATGATATAAACATGATAATAACTCAGAAACAGAATATTGAGATAAGTGTAAGATTGTTTTTAGTACTTAGTATTGTTGTAGGGACTTTATAAGCAATTTAATTTCATGTTAAATTAAATATGTACATATATAGGAACTGATCAAGGCAGATACACCTATTACATTAACATTTAAAGTACAATGCTTAATGTTTAGATTCTTGGTGGCTATCTCGAGATCTAGTGTCAAAAATGACTTTAATTTATATCATAAGACATTCAAAAGTACTTCAATTTTAAGTGTTTTAGAATTATTTGTAACTTTTCAAAATAGAATAAATAACTTGGGGTTATTTACTTACTAACTACTTACTGGTTACTGGTTACTTGGGGTTATCACAATTTGTACTTAGATTATTAAAACAATAAATGATCACTGCAAAGATAAACTTCACATAAGCATCATGATAACAGTGAAAAATACTTACCAAAGGCTAATCCAAATATCACTACACTCATCTCTGTAGCCAGCAAGAAGAACTTAACAGTAACCCATAAGACCTTGTCCACTTGCCCGCCCAGCTGCACGGACCCATTCACAGTCATCGCCACGGCACATCTTATAACACTAATAATTACATTGCCCCACACCAAAGAGTAGAATGTCAAGAATATAGGACTGCTAGTTGCCCTTAGTTTTAGCTGAGCCTTATTAAATCTCACAACTAGAAAGAGCACAAACAAGGCATTCGGTATCAATATTATCAAATCCCAAATCCGCACCCTGCAACAAAAACGAACGTAAGCACAAAAACAAACGTAAAAACCATCCGCACAAGGCCACTGCTGCTTTACCTTGAGTTATTTATTTTGATATACAGAATATGTTTACAAAATGTATCCTCGCTGACCGGAGGTAGGTCGGACCCGTTCATCACGCTCATTTTCCACACTTCACCGTTTTTCTATACAATTACAGGTTTGCCATTTAATTAGGTAAATATTGGAGCCCCATGCAAAGGAATCATAACTCAATTTGAGTAATCGAGTTAGTGATACCTGCTGCCCCACTGCGCTACGTCACCGTCAACATTTTTTGTTATTCATAACACTCGAGTCCAGTCCTTACTAACTTTCCACTGTGCTAAATATTACGAAACACAGTCGATGTAAGTTTTCAAAGCAAGATTTACGGCCATCACTTCACGTTGAGATAGGATAGGAAAATTATCACTCATACCTAGGTAGTTTTTTGTACACACTTTGTACATGAAGAGAAATATTTCTGAAAAATTGATCTCTACTGTACAAACGCGTGATTTTTATTGGGTGACCAGATGTATATGGAGATTTCGACCAATCACAATTGCTGTATACAATTGAGTACACAATGCTGGTTGGTATTTAATATTATAATAAAGCAAAAGAGTTATAAAGCTTACTTAACACTACAAGTGAAATCTATTTTATTTCATTTTCATTTACCAATTTACGATATAATGCCGCAGATTATAATTATGTGAGTGAAGGTGGTGTCATTTGAGATGAAAGAAATGTCAACAGCAATGTATATTTTTTCGACATATCTCGTACATGAAATTATCTCGTTTAACACTATAATCGGAATAACTGGGAGCTTATTCTGTTCATCTCAATAAAGTAATTTACGACGTATAAAACAATAACTGAAAATCAACCATTATAACACTATACAAATTGTTGTGTTCATTGATATTCGTTATTTTATTTCTACGCTGTTTTTTTTAAATTATTATTTCTTCTAGGAACAAATTTATTTTAGAGACCGAAATTATGCAATTTCCTTTACAATAATAACAAAGATGAAAAATACACTATATACACTGTACAGTAATAAATAATTAGAATAAATAAAAACTGGTGTAACCTATTATCTACTTAAAACTAGAAGTACAAAAAGAATACCTCTCTAATAAATCTGCTCGCGGCATTGTACCCAAGATGCTGGCTGCGTTACCTCTCTGGATAGTTTTTGGGAAAGGTAAGCGCAAACTCTGGGATCCCCGGAGGCGTCGATAAGCTTGGCAGACAGGGTCTTTATAAAAAGTTTCATGTCGGCTGACCAAGGTCCCAGAGTCTCCACTGCAAGCGCCGCGAATTCGTAATCATTAATTAATGACGAATATTTGCGACGCTTGAGGGTCTGGGCCTGATCAGCCGCTGCGCCGGCCTGATTTCGGGTTGCTTGTATGTGTGATAGGGCAAAAGTATCGACACAAGTGGCGTCCCACACCAGAGCCCTACCAAACTTCCACGGCACCAATGTAGCTCCGTCGGGGCGTTTACCATCGTCTCTGATCATACCAGCTGGTTCTAAGACAGCAGGTACAGAGGCGGTGGCAAGCGAACGACGGATCAGATCATTGATGGCCGTGGCGGAACAAGCGGCCGGCACTTCTTGAATAAGAAAGACCATGTCTACCAAGCTCATCCACCTCCTTGCCGCAGGTGCAAGAATGGGGCAGACAGATCTTGGCTCAAAGCCGCAAGCAGATTGATATTTGCAAGCAGCTTGAATCCAGGACTGTACCTATGTGGCGAGAGGGAAGGGCGTGGAGCCAATGGCCCGACTCACTAGCAGTGACAGCAAGAAGTCGGGCGCGATCTGAATCGTCCGGACTATTGGCTAAAAGGGCTGCATGAATTGCACGACGAGACGAGGGGTATCCCAGGCTCTTTGAACATGTTTATGCGTTGGCATATCGACTCCAGGGCATGATTCACACCAGGCATACCTGGCCTCCACCAGGTTCGCTATCTTAACGTCAAGTATCTGTGGAAGATTTAATATAATACTGACGAGAGATATCGAACCATAAGCAGAGGACAGGAACGCCGGAAGAGCTACACTTGATCTTGATAAGGAATGAATACCCAGTCCACCGAGACGTACTGGGAGAACCGCTTGAGACCAAGCCCTTTTGTCAAACTGGATATTTAATAATTTAGAGAGAGTTTCCTCAAGAGAATTATCGATAGCAGCCATGATAGAGGGAAAAGTGAAGCCCTAAATGAAGTTATCTATATCTCTTTCTCCCGTTATATTTTTTTTTCCCGATTTTAATCTGTGGCTTGAATAAGGTGGAAGCATGGAAGGCACAGGATATCCACACATATCCATGATATCTTTCCGTCCATATGAGCGCATCGGGGCGCGTAGGACGAATCGAATTAAATGGTCAAATCAATTAAATTAAATTTTTGTAGGTTGTGGCTCCATCGAGACTCAATTATTCCGCCAACGTAAAAATCAAATCAAATAATCGAACCAAATCGAATGATACGAATACGAATCATGGTAACTAAAAAGTCAAGTGTCAAAATATTAGTGTCATTGTCATTTATCATGTCAAATTCAATTGTCACAGGTTGCTCGATCGATGCATTTCATTATGACACTGTGATGACACTCGGCGCACACACAAACCACATACCTTAATAATCTGTGACACAAACTTCCTGACGTTGTAATCTAATAATTTTCCAAATTATACAGTAATGCTACAAATATTGCGTGAACTACATGGGTTCTAATACTTCAATCAACGACACCCCTCGGCTTGGTTTCACATTGTTATAAACGTGACTGTTAAAAATATTATATGGAAAAAAATCTAGAACAATTAACTGAAAGTTTATAGTTATGTTATGTAATAACATTTTGCATCTTGAACAACATGTCGTCAAGGTACAGGCAACTTTTAAGCACAATATCCAGGATAACAGTCAAATGCAGATCCTTTCAGAAATTAAGAATACCAAAAGTACTACCGCAACGAGCTGTGCCATGTTCTATAGGATTCTCTATTTTTACCTGGCTAGGAATCGAATCTAAGTTAACTGTTGAAGATGAACTGGTTCAAAATATAAAACACTGTATATTATTTATTCAAAGATTAGAATATGAGAAAGCAGAACAGTTACTGCATATCACTTTAAGACAAGCTCAGCAAATCCAGCATCATCTTGGCATAACCTATATATATGATGTCATGGCGAACTTAGCACTTGAAAGGGAACAACTAGATAAGGCCAAGAAACTCTTTGTTGAAGTTGGACAGAGAATAATGGCTGATGGGGCAACGGAAAATGACCCAAGGGTTGTTCATATTGGTGTTAAACTGGCAAGGATCTGCCATTTACAAAAAGAATACACAACAGCTCAATTGGGCTATGATTGGTGTATAAATAAATTGACTACTGCACTTGGTAATGAGCCTAATAGTGATACTCTCAAAATATTGGCTTTAGCTGAAGATTGGTATGGAAGGATGTTTTTAGACAATAACCAAGCTGAAATAGGATTAAAACTATTGATCAGTGCCTTGTATCGTATGCAGACTTTGGATGACGTCGGTAAAGAGCATATAGTAGTCCAATTAAATGATATTGGAACAGTCTGCGATCAACTTGGTAGAACAGATGAAAGCATAAGCTTTTTCAAAGAAGCCATAGAAATAGGCAAAAGTGTACCGGAGATGGAGGATATGGGAACCACATATATTAATCTAGGCAGAGCTTTTATGAAAAAACAGCTTTTTGATGAAGCAAGAAAAAGTTGTGGTTATGGCTGGAAACTGGGAGTACAAGCTAAAAATAAACCTATCAAAGATGAAGCATTACTGTGTCTTGAAGAATTAAAAAAGATGTGTAATAAGTAATATTTTGGGCAAGAGTGGAAAAGAACCGCTATCTTTGATGGCATACACTTAATATTTATTATTTTATTATTTTATTCTGTTCACATATTGATTCTCCATTAAGTTCATTTCTTGCTGGATTTTGAATTCAAACATATTATGTATATATTCAATAGCATACATACCACATTATTTTTATTACCAGACTTGAATTTAAAATATTAATTATATTCAAATTTATTATATCTGGTAATTTGACGACACGCTGGCCTAGTTGGTAGTGGCCCTGCCTACGAAACTAGCGGTCTTGAGTTCAAATCCTGGTAAGGGCAGATATTTGTGTAATGAGCGTAAACATTGGTTTCCGAGTTTTAGATGATATCTATGTAAGTATTTATATTGTTGTCTAGTACCTATAGTACAAGCCTAGAGCTTAGTTTGGGAATATGCGAATTGGTGTGACAATGTCCCATGATCTTTATTTAATTAAATGGGACAGGAACCTAAGAAATTATCTGTAACCTTTTGAACACATGTGGAATGCAAAATATTTCACTCACACACCAGACATGTTTGGTATGCTATGCAAATTACAACGTAATTGATACGAGACAATTTTAATATCGAACTTTTGAGGTCTGTAGCCGTCGTGGCATCAGTGGCACGGCACAACTTCAGTCTGTGGCATTCAATAGGCTAACCTATGAAATGCCAAGCTTGGAAATGCAGTGATAAATGCGCTTATAGAGCACTCGATGCGTAAGAATTACAGGGAAGGCTTTTAGCAAAGGACCTGATTCACAGTTGTAGAATTTGACATTAGGAACTCAAATTTAAACTAGTAGTTTGCATTGTGGTTTGGATCCTTATCCGATAGCTATTTCCAATTGACTAGCTGTAATATCATTCTCCAGTTAGTATCAAACCAGAATGTATATATTTCTATGTTTGCCATTAAAGTAAATGGTTCTAATTCACCCAGCCTGATATTATCAAAATAAATAAAAACATGCTGTACAAAGGAAGATTTTTTTATTTAAAACCAAATGTTTCCATATCTCATTGTGAGCTGTGACACAGTATTGAGAACTTATTGTATTCTAAAGTAATCTTATAATTAAATGCACTGCGAGATTGAGTCAAATCAACTTGGTTGGTTTGACGGATGTTATTGAGCACTTTCTTTTGTGACGCTGAAGGGCTCTGGGACCACTTCAGCCGACGAACTGGCGATGACCACGTCTTGGTTCGGGCGGTCGTTGGCTCCGGTCGGAGTCTGCTCGATTTTACGCACAACGTCCTGTAACAACAATAATGTTTACATAACAAAGTTTCGAAACAAGATTCCCACTACCCATTGTAATCGAGTTTGGAAGGAAATTGTGTTGCTGGTTATTTCATTGGCAACTGGCGTTTTACGCGTATAGGGTTCATCGTTACCCGGACGTTGTAATTGCATGCATAAGTTCTCTGTATTCTGGTTCGTGGCTAGATATTACAATACCATTTGTTTGAAATTGTTGTTATAATGGGCTCAAGTGAATCACCATTAAATATCCTTATTTTTTTTAAGGATACAATTAGTTTAAAAATACTTGATTTCAGAATATTCTGTAACCAATTAGTCTACATCTCAAAACGACTTGGTACCTATAATAATACCTGAATATCAAAATACCTGTTATGTGTTTATATCAAAACATCGGATCCTAATATGACTAAAATTCGCTAACCCAAAACAACGCCTTAAGTCCAAAATGAACTGATCCCAAAACCTGAAATACGCACAGTTCATTTATTATACTGAAATAAATGACTAGATAGATCAGTGGTGTTCTATCTTTTTGACTCGAGGGCCACACTGCACTTAATATGAATTCGTGCGGGCCAAGACTTTGGTTTTCATGGCTGGTCCCCATGACCAGCCAGTAATTATTACCGCGGTAATACATTAGCATAAGTTAAGTAGTCTTACTCTTCAGGACGAACCTAGTTAACGCATAAGGAACGCCCTTGGTGTTGATTATGTTTATGGCTATGATTATGACCAATTACCGCTAGGGGCGGGGTTTAGAACTATTTACTAGTTACTTGTAGCTTAATAAAATCGGACCCCGCTATAGCAGGCCGGACCTAGGGCTCTTCCGCTTTGTTTCTGCGAGCCGGATTAGAAGGGCTCGCGCGCCGGACTTGGCCCGCGGGCCGTAGTTTGGCGACAACCGATTTTCATGAAACTTACAATTAGCTAAGAACCCACGCTAAACCAACGAAACCTGCTTTCTAATTTAAAAAACCCGCATCCCAATGGGTTCACTTCATACTTATAGAAGTTTGTATTTTTTTTTGTTCATTATGTTATTTAGTTAGGTTAATGGCTAAAGAGCTTCAACGCCACGTTGTCTTCTCTACGTCACAGCCAGTGCTGAACTTGAAAAAAAAAGCGGTTACAAACAAAATGATGTTATTCCGGCCACTAGTCCAAAGCGGGCGTAGTACTGCATAATTGTGTTCCATTGTATTTCGGAAATGTTCGGATTTGTCATGCTACTTCAGTGAACCTCAGTACTTTTTATACTACATATGACCGACTGCAATAGCAAGACGTACGTCTCCCTGAAAATACGATGGAAAACAATTATGCTTTACATATTGTAGCAAACATTGAAATATATTTTCTCAATTAAAAAATATATATATGCCGTTGAGACAAACCTCTAAAAACATATTTTTTATCACAACACCTTTTTCAAACCCTTTTATTCCTTATTTTAAGATTTAGTCCAATAAAGGATCAAAGTCTTAAGCAATTTGATCATAATTAAACCTACTCCATTGTATGCTAACACGACCGGCTACTGTACCTATTGTTTTTTTACTAGAGTATATTATTCAGATATTAGCACAGCGAGGAAGAAGAAGAAGAAGCACCTATCTACATCATGATGCAGAAAGAAATAATACTATGTACATTAAGGATGACTATGTACTTGCTAGGATTATTGCTTCTTGAACTAAATAATACTAACTACATTAAGGAAAACTGCCCAAGTAGTAAGGATTATTGTTTCTTGAACTAAATAATCTTAACTACATTAAGGAAGCCTATGTATTTAGGATTATTGCTTCTTGAACTAAATAATCTTAACGACATTAAAGAAGACTATGTAGTAAGAATTATTACTTCTTCCCCGAAGGCTACTCTGCCCTGCTAAGCCGTTTCTATAATAGGCAGTAACCCAGATTAAAGTCCTGAAGCAATATCAACTTTATTACTAACAAGACAGAATTACATTTGCTTTGGTTATTAAATTTGACATACTGCTCATTGGCTTAGCAAGGCAGTACTGATCCACTAGGATGACCTTGTCAAAGATTTTCCTTTGAAGATTCTGTAGCAAAAAAATCAGGCAAGAGCACGTCCGGACATGCTCAATATTAAATTTCGTCGCCGTTACTACAAACACAAAAAGAACTATGTCCAAAAACAATACGGATGTGTTAATTTTATAATTATCTGAGATGATTTTCAATGAGTACAAACAATTTAGCTGCTGTTACTCATGAAGTCTGCTTTAATAATTTAAATTATATTTTCAGATTTTTAGTATTTATAGTTTTTACTGTAGGGGGCGGGGACACGTAACTCTAGCGAAAATTACACTTTAAGAGCTCAATAAAAAAATAATCAACACGTCGACGAACAATGAGAGGCAAAGGAAGACAAACGATGGCGAAACAGCAATGGCGACATAATAACGACCAGATTCATTATCTTATCACAGACAATGTCGATGCATGCCGATCCTTGCATAATAAGCTCTTGTATTGTCGACACAGATAACTCTGATAACTTCATTTGATATTTATTTGTCCGAAATATATCAGTTTAAAAACCTTATTAAGGGGGCCGCGGAATTAGCCTGAATCCCACACTACCTACTCTACTGACCACATCCATCAGATACCCGCTGGTTGGTTGTCACAGTACTCTAGGAAACTTCAATCAATTTTAATACGTCATTATCATTTTTATAGTTCTTTCTCCAACACAATGTGTGTTTAAACCTATAGCAAGCTGGCACAATCGCGAAACGAAAGCGAGGCAAAAGTAAAAAAGTACATTGCGATAATATTTAATATTGGTTCAAATATCTCGTTTCGTTCGTTTCCGTTTCACTGCCAGTGGCTAGTGCAACAGAAGCGTCAGGGGGCCTAATATGGCTGCGCTTATCGCGTGACCATTATACATATATATACACCACCACCACCACATTTTTTCGCACCGCAATCAACGCCACCATACTAGGCCCACTGGACCCAGAATACAAAGTGAACATACCATGCCTTCCAAGATCTTGCCGAACACAACATGGCGTCCGTCCAACCAGGTGGTCTTGGCCGTGGTGATGAAGAATTGGGAGCCGTTGGTGTCCTTTCCGGCGTTGGCCATCGACAGCCAACCAGCGCCGTAATGGCGGAGCTTGAAGTTCTCGTCTTCGAAACGCTCACCGTAGATACTGCGACCTGCGAAATATTATAAAGTGTTGGTAACTGAAGCACAAAATAAGTAATAGTACTAGTAACTGAAGTCAAATTGGCGCAATAAGGATGTTGACTATAATCTGGGTTCGAAATTATAAAGATAATTGCAGTTCTTGATAATATTATAGAATAATTATCACCAGTGTAAGAAATTTATTTGTTATATTGTTTCAAATTCTAACAAAACATAAATAAAAACATCTTTTTTTTTATATATGTTTTGTTAGAAAAAAAGAAATCTCTATAGAAGTTACAGGGTTTAGGTACTTTTCAGTACTTAGGAGGTAAAATTCTCCCAACAGGTTGACTTAGGGCAGGTAAAAAAATATACGTGCCTGTTATTTTAGACTACTCTCTTAACATAGGTATATCAAAATAAACAAAATCGGAGTCGGACAGTTGGGTACCTTTCCTTGTTAGTCACGGTACTTTTTTATATATTTAGATAGATTTCGACATACGGCTGGTTCAGGAATCATTGTAATGGGAAAAACTGCATTCATAGATTTAAAAAAGTCTTGTACTCAGCTCGGGAATCCAACCCGAACGTTTTGAAACATTAAAACTGAGAACAGATCTTCGTATGTCTTGTAGTTTCAGACTTTCCCATACTGACCAATCTAAATGTTACACCCAGTATTATCAACTTAATTATAGTACCCATAGCACAAGCCTAGAGAGTAGAGACAACTGTCTACTTTGGGACAAGGACTTCCAGTAAGCATGATTGTCTTTATATATCGAAGGACAACTTTGAGAAATTAATTAGTATTTTGTTATAGACTCTAAGCAACTCAACCAATGTGATAGGCATACGGCTATACCAGAATGGTTTAGGTACTCAACTAAATGTAAACAACGACGTGACTCTGTTAAACAGCCAATCACAACTATTTTGTCGAGCTTCGACGTGCCAGTGCTCTGCTGCTATTGGCTGACGAACTAAATAACGTGTTTTTTTTTGTTTACATTTAGTTAAGTACCTAAACCTTTCTGGTATAGTCGCTTTCAAGCCAGTATGTTGCATTTTTAATTTAATAGACCCCAAGTCCCCAACTCGACTCTACCCATTTCATCTATTCTTGTTTGTCTTAAATGCCCTAAATTGAGTTTTAATAGAGCTTCACATGAGGAAGGCCAATAGAAAACATAGTTCCTCTATGTATAATATAAAACACCGCTTATCGGTTTCCGAGTTTTAATAGTCGTATAATGTAATCGAATCCGTTACTTTATTAATTGGCTTTTAAGGAGTAATAAAAAAAGAAATTTGATTGAAACGCTTATCGAAGTTTCATACATCATGGCATAACTATTGAAAAGATAAAAACCTCGACATAATGGCAACATTTTCTTTCACAGCTGATCATTTTTCAAGGTACGAACTGACCAGCAAAACTATCTAAAAAAACTGCGTCAGAGTTGTTCCATTCGTGTACATAAAACGAACTATAGGTCTTTTTATATTTTTATAGTTATATACAGTTTTTATGCGACTGCTTGTTTCCTAAAAAAAATAAGATTCCGTCGCATACCGGCGCGTCCCAGCGCGGAATCCTCTAGTGCTTTTCAATGCCTTACCTACAAAGAATTGGACTGCAATACTCCGTCAGTCTCAGAGCATTGAAATGTATACCTTATTTCAGTCGAAACAGAATTAAATATATATTGATGAATTTGATATTCTCCGCCTTTGTCTGCCGGTCTGCAGGGCCTTAATTTTCCTTAAGGTGTTACCAGATGAACTGGTAGGAACTATCGATCGACGGATGCCGTTAATCCATCGATTGCTTGTCGATTGCATCGGTGGACGTCGATCGAAAATGATCGACTGGACTGGTAGCTTAAGTACGTAGGAACTATCTATCGCCGTCGGCTAATCCATTCTATAATCGATCGATGCTGTCGATCGACTATCGATCGATTGGTCTGGTAGGAACTATCAATCGACGTCGACTAATCCATTCTAGCATCGATCGATGCCGTCGATATACGATCGATCGACGATCGATCGATTGGTCTGGTACTTAAATTTTTAAGTTCTAATGACATTTACCTTAATTGAAAAAAGAAAAGAAAAGAAAAATGACAATATATATTACTCTAGCACAGATATCATACTCATACAACACTTTGAAGTCTTATGACTGAGAAACAGAGGCATACATAGCCTTTGCTTTTATTTGTCCACATTAATTATTAAGTAAGTCTAACTATTTCGGACTATTAGTCTATTACTTTGCCTGATTTAGAACAATGTAATAAAAAAATACTTCCTAACAATTTGTCTTATCTGAATATCTGCTTGGTGTGTGCCACCTGCTTGGATTGTACATCAACATGCTATGATTTTATAGACTAGAAATAATGTGTAATAGTGTGTGTCAAAAGAAATGTATACTATGTGGTGTCCCATGGACCACAACAACAAAGAATAAGCATGTTTTTGTACATATTTGTAATCTGCTTTTGTAATGAGTTAAGAATAAGACATAAGACCACTAGGGCGATAAGTTACTTTTAAACAATTGTCATACATCCTTTAACTGTCACTGGCAAGCTAGGAAGTTACCTAGGCTAGCTTTCGATGTTAAAAGCTCTTGGTATTCTTTAAAGTACTCTTTTAAATTTTATGTTTTTGGTATTTGAAACAAAATTTAACAGCCCAATTAAGATTATTACAGACCAGATGGGCAGTACATTGTTTGTTTGGGGCAATGCCTTGCATCAAATATCATCAAGACGTGTTTCTTTGTTCCTATTGGACCGTAGCCAATTCTTTCTTTTGATAAAGGACAGCCTTTTCCCAGAAAGATAATTTATTACTTTGTTATTCAAAACCCTAAAGAAATTAAGATATATTGGAAAATGGTTCTTATGACTAGCTCCCTAGCCCTTAATAGGTTAATTATAAAATGTGGTACCTACTAAAAATGTCAACGTAAATTAAAAGTGATATTGTTTGTATTATGTATAGAATTCAGTCCTTTTTTAATATTGCCCTATAAGCAGATAGGGGTTCAACAATCCCATGAGTTTACTTGTTTAGGAATTTCAATAATTAATCTTATGTTTCCCTTGGTCACAGATAAACTCAAGAATGACTCAACCAATTTGAATTATTTTCTTTTTAGTGTTCATAATTATCAGGACAGCTAGTTATTTACAAATCTACATTTTAATAACAATAAGATTTATTTAATGATCTATATTTACCGCCTGTTCCATCTCCCTTGGTGAAGTCTCCACCCTGGATCATGAAGTTGCTGATCACCCTGTGGAATTTGCTTCCAGCGTAACCCTCGCCCTTGGGCTTCAGAGCCAGTTGATAGAAGTTTTCTGTAGTCTTTGGAACCGTTTTTCCAAAGAGACCAATGACTATTTTTCCAGCCGGTACACCACCAATTGCCATATCAAAGGTAACCTGTTGGAATTGGCCTTAATAAACAACACAAAAGATACAAAGATACCAAATTGATATACAAAGACATTATCAGTTGAATTGAGTTGACCTGGAAGATTAGCTGACAGATAGGGCATTCAAGCAACTTGAACCTTATATAGTATGATTGAATGAAACGGGTCCCCAGCGAACTTTCAAAGCCCGTTAACCAAACAAAAGACTTTACGCGTCATTGACTAAGGTCACCAACCTCACTATGGTCATAAAAAAAAATAAAAAATAAGCTTAGTTTTTTTTTCCTAGTAAATGTTGCGTACATTCTGCTACGTACCTTGTGGGTTACTTTGGGTCCTTTAGGTGCATCATCAGACCGGGCGGCGACGATAAACAGCAACAACCCCAGTGCGGTCGCAAAGGAACCCATTATGATTATAACTTTATACCTTCTTCTTAAAATTGTATCTAATTACAAAAACACCTTAGGTTATAATTTTTATTCAAGCCAGACGGCGACTGCGACGCGACACTGAACTGCCACCGGCTAAATAGCGAATGAGTTGGTTGGAGTTTGGAGTGAGCTAGTCAGCCGCCGATTGCAAAGCGCCACGTTACCAACGAAACGGAAGAGGATAAAAGCGTATAGCGACCCCACCACCCACATACGGACAACGCAACACTGAACGCTCTTTATTCAATAGTGCTTACTCATCGCAATATGATCCCTATGCTAATTAAATATGATCGTGTTTAGCTCGGCTAATAAACTATCTGGAAAACTCAGGTTCTGACAGTGACATGAGTGACATTAGATGATGACAGGAGCACGTAGGGAGCACTAGGAAGAGTTGCGTTCCGAATTGAAATAAGGCTTCGCAGCATAGGGCGGTAAGTTGTGTTCACAATGTAAGCCATAAAATCAATTAAATTAAATTAATAAATAGCAACAGCCCTGGTAATAACTGGTAGCGTGGTCCAATTTTTTTTTTCAAAAATGCTACTAATGTGTTAAGCTATACACTGGGAGGTGCGCACAACGGTGCACGCTATGCACGCACAGGTGTCCTCTACGTAATTTTCAATTTTGTGCGTGTGTGTACCGCAACGAGGATATCTACATATTTTTGATACGAAGCGAATTTATATTTTATACAAACGTGCGCAGTTCAACTGTGCGTCGCAGTGAAATGGTATTATGAATTATAAATATTAAAAATATTAGTGTTTTCAATCCATGAAAGTTCACTATATAAATTTGATAAGAAACGCCGTATGCTGCCCATAAAAGTGTCATGACTCATGATTCGCAATCTTAGGGCTGCCAGATTGGATACAAAAACTGTATAATTGGGTGACCAATCGTACTCTCTCTGTATTCTGGAGCCTCATGTATAATTGGATAGGGAAACTTAAATTCTATGACCTGAGTTTTAATGAAAGCCAGACAGAGATATGAATTGTAAGCAAAGCAAACCGCGGTAGCGCATTTATGCACATTCTACACAAACAGAAGCTAATGTCTTTCAGCTCGCGCTTTACGCACTACGCTAGGGGTAGTGCGGGATCGCGGGGGACGCCACACCTCCTTCGTGTCCGCAATTTTCATCCCCGAGGCACATGAGTAAAGAAACGGAACAGAGACTAAGCTTCATACAACCGCACTGCGATAGGTACTACAAGCTACTACAAGCGTGATGCGCGTGTGTGCGTGTGACCAAACTCCTCGTCACGTACACGCAGAAACTGGTTTATACTAGTTCAGTTTGGTCACAAGCGCAGGGCGCGCACCGCGTCGTGTTCGATTTCAATGTATTTGTTGTGCACGTAAAAATATGGTGGTTTGTACTGTGTGTATGAACAATACAAGCAAAAATAATGACATCTCATATTTTGGCTATCCTAAGAACTGTTAAGTAAGTAAAATCTTTATTATCTACATAAGTACCTACTTACTTCTAATTCTGCTTACCAAAATGATACTGCTTGAGAAACATCAGAATAAAAACATTGAATTCACCAGTAAATAGAACGCGGTGTTCTCGCTAAAGAGTGATCTCGTTCAGAAAACCTTTGGGTAGTGGATTTACACCTACCTAGATTCTATTTTTACCCATTACAAGGATTTCAATCAAGGTAGTGTACAATCCGGTTTTTTAATAATACCACCTGATAATTTTATAGCATTTGTTGAATTACTAGAACAAAAGTTTCGTGAATATTTTAATCTCGAAACACACACTGTTGATATTGGTAATAATACATTTAAACGAATGAGTGAATGTAAATTTGATATGCCATGTGAATGCTTCCCATTATATTATTTAAAAAAACTGTTCATTAGATTAAGGATTTATAATTCAATTAAAAGATATAATAAATTATTAAAAAACAAAAGTTATAAAAACAAAATCTTTAGCGTAAGTAATTTGTAATCAATAAATAAATAAAAAACTGATCGATATCATTTTATTTATTTTTGTCCACCAGTGCCAACCCTACCATATTAGGTATAAATTTTGCGCGCTCTTAAGAAGCATTAGTCTCTGTTCCGTTTCTTTACTCATGTGCCTGAGGCCCTACTTTGAAAATAGAAGTTCGAAGTTACGATAGCTCCACCCTGTCACTCGTCATGCGAGTAGATATCGAGTGAAAGGAATTGAGCCAAAGTAACTTCCGTTTTTAAAAGCTGGGTCTCAAGATAATTTAAATGGTCGCCATATCGCTAAGCTCGTTCAAATTTAAACTTAAAAAACCTCTATTATCTACGCAGAAGTCACAGAGTTAGAAATAGGCAGTCGTGCTTTTTAAAATGTTACCTGTACCTACTGTCTACTTCTGAGACCACTAGTCATGTTGCCACGCGTTGGCGTTGCTCAGGAGGGGTTTTTGCCTTTTGCATTTGGTTGCATATGTGTTTTTCTTTTTCGTTTGTTAAAATGTTTTTATTTGTTTTTTTTTTTTTTATTAATAAGTAACAGCTTGTGATATTGTGTGATATTGTGTGACGGTGACAGCCATGTCTGGCTTGGAGTTAGCGCCATCATCCTACTTAGTTTTATAACATTGTTTCTGGCTTCACTGAAAACCAGCGTGACCAAACGTTTCCCAACGTTTTAGCACATTAGCTGAGTGAAGACCATTTTGGTAGGTTTTTTTAATCTTAGTTATTAGTTTTAGATTTACCTTTATTACCCTAATCTTATGTATCTGTATACTAGTGTAAAATGCCTGCCAAATAAACATATTTTCTTTCTTTCATATCACAAGAGCAATAATAGTAAGGCTAATATGCCGCAGATATGCTTTATGGCTTAAAAAAAGGGTTACCATTACACATCTTGCATTTTCGTGAAAAAGAAAAAAAAAAGAATAAAGTGTTACTCCTGGCACATGCGTGTGTCATTGGTAGTTCGCATCACTCTTTACCTAGGTACCTATTGTCTTGGGTCTTTCGCTAAGTGGTCAGGCGAGTGGACTCACGAATGTAGTGTCACGAGTGTGTGTGTTCGTCGATGGTTGAATTTCATTGTTGGATTCACAATGATGTACAGCATGCAAAAATATAGCTACTACAAAATATCAAAGGTCCTTCCGTTTCATGGTTATGGTGAATACACACGAACCAATCCGTGTCAATCGGAACCTTACCAATGTAGCAAAAGTTTAGGGTTACAAGACGTAAAAAAATAAACAGGTAAAAAAATATTTATTTAGGTATCTTCCCAGTCATTAGTATTAGTAGTAGTATTAGTCTTGTAAAGCCAGCCTCCAATAAGGTACACGCCTGTAAGATAAAAATAGTAAATGAAATGTACCCTTGTAGATACACACTCGTTAAAACACAACCAGGGGCACGTTTTATAAAGCTATAAGTTACAATTTTACATGTCCAAACTGGCAACACTGCTCAAATGGCTGGACTTCATTGGTCGAGGTTGTGTCAAATGGAAACTTGTAACCTGTAAATTATAATTTGAAGCTTTATAAAACAGGCCCCTGGATTAGCTACCTTAAACATACCTATACTTCGATTTTTTCAGATTAGAATGTATTATTATTAGAACTACACTCAGGAGCAAAAATAACGGGTCAGAGTGCGTTTTTCATACTAAAGAGGCTATTTCGAAGCCTTGGTTCCTCGCCAGGGAATGCTTTTTAGTGAAATCTGATGATGAATACCTCGAGCATCGATACAGGACTTCCAGAGTGCCTAGGATACCCAACTGAATGATCTGCGGTTAACGCCGGAAATGTGCATGTTCAGAAAAACATCTAAAATGTAAGGAAATCCAAGTGCTGACCCAAACTCTTTCGCTGTGGTGTTAACTGGTTGTGCGATCGATCAGTTAGGTATCTTAAGAACTTTTGACCTCCTCTATTGAACCTCGCAGTATCCACCATTAAACCTCACTCAAAACAACCCCTGGCGAGGAACCAAGGCTTCGAAATAGTCTCGTTTGTATGAAAAACGCACTCTGACCCGGTATTTTTGCTCTTGAGTGTAGGTGTTATCACCTAGTTAATAATAAAGAGGCTTGATTTCCTCCTACGCTGACATCGGTCGCTGACGTCACTTCTGTCCGGGTCTGCCTAAAACGCAGTTTGACAAATTCGCGTTACGACAAAACTTCATTTGAAATTCGCTATTCGTCTAAATCGCTATTGACCTATTACTCATATCACCTATTTCGCAATATGTCCAAAACGTAGTAAGCCTAAGTAGCTGTTTGTCCATTTCGCGATACGCCTAATTATCATATACCTATAGTTTTGACATATTTTGTTATTTTAAAATTAGTGTCATAAATATGAGGTAAGTTTAGGTTATGTTAGTTCTTTAGCAGGCCCGGAGGGCCAAACTACCCAGAAATAGGAGCTCTGCGATAGCAGAGCTCCGTCGACTCTGTTAAATTAGATTAGTCTCAATGTGCCAAGTTCGCTTTAGGACAAAATCGTAATACGTCCGAGTCTCACTGTGCCAAAGTTCGCTTTAGGACAAAAGCTCATTCGGCCTAAGTCTTATTTCGACTATTTCTCAATTGGTCTAGGCATAACGCGAATTAGTCAGAGTGCGTTTTAGGCAGACCCGGACAAAAGGCTGACGTCGTGCATGCGAAAACACACCATGTTCTATGCCTCTATGGGACACCGCACAACAAAGCTAACGTCCGCGGCAAGATTTGCCATATATTCGTACGCTCGACCGACGTCAGCGTTGGAGGAAATCAAGCCTTAGCAATTCGCCCTACGTAATACCTACGCGTAGGTACTCGTAGGTTCATATAAAGGCACAGTTAGGTAGGGCTTATTACGGAGACGCGGGGCGGCGCGCGTGTCGTGCTGCTAAGCGTCACGCGGCGCCGTCCTTTTTAGGGTTCCGTAGCCAAAATGGCAAAAACGGAAATGTATAGTTTCGTCGTATTCGTATGTTACAGGGATTTTACAGGGAAGAGTACAAGAGGTACATTAATGATATTCGGAGTAGGTATAGATGTCTTGCAGAAGCCGCTACTTAGTTTGGTAGTTAAATTTTAAAAATAAATATTTCTATGGGGCACTCCATACCTACATGTAACAGAAGATGAAACAAAACATTCAGCATATATCATCGTGTGGCACATATTTCGATACTTCTTTTAAAAACACCAAGGTACCTAAGCAGTTTTTTGATTACCTAGGTGAATATATATAAATTGTGTCCCCCCCTTATCTTTTAAACCGTATGTTAAAAATAATGAACCCTTGATTTAAAAAAAAAGAAAAATATTTTTAAAAAGATCGCATTTACCGTTTATATTTATTTCCGAAACAGTGCGCTTCTCAACACAAGGAGGTCCGTTTTCTCGTGGTCCTACTATATTAATTCATAAGAAAAATAAGATATTGTCTAATTAAGTTAATACTGTCTACTGTGTACGCATTGGACCGTAATTGTAATGTGCAAAAAAACGAAGTAGAGATGTATTAAGATTATTAAGCACTCCTAGCTGTGGCAGGCGCCGCGGTGGGCGATGACGTAATTTTTATGCGTTTGTTTGCCTTAAGCCTCAAAGTCAGGCCGTTAAACTCTATAGATTGAAAAACAAGCTAAAAATACAGGAAGGGGCTAAGCAAATAAGTTGCGATTGCTATGCTCAAACACTTACAACTTTTTTATGTTTTCAAGATCGTAGTTTCCACCCACAGGATCTCGTAAACTGTTGCACCTATTGGCCCACTGTTTCGTCGGCTTTAATACAGTGCTAACTGAGGGTTTTTTCCTATCTAATTTTGGGTCTCTTGAAGAGTTATTGGTGGCTTCGCTAGAGTCCTCAATATCTGTACGAAAATAGTCCGCATCTTGAAGTGACATGTCGGACGTAGAGCTGAAAAGATAATATTATGATATACATTATCTCGATTGGTGACGGATAGAAGTGTTTTGAAATTGAATTGTCTGTTCATAGTTTTATTCAGGTAAGCTACTTAAAAAAAAATCATTCAAACGTAAACGTCACGGTGTAAATGCATATTATATTTCTTATTGATGTTTTTAGAGTGTCGTTCAAATATTTGTAAATCTAGAGAATTAAGTAAAAACTAAATTGACCTTAGCGTTTCGAAATGATCATTCCCTTCCAACTGGTACAATATATCTGCAAAATAATACAATAATTATGATTTATACAATTTATAATCATAAGAAACTTGCTAACATTTCGTAACGGCTGTCGATATACAATAATTTACGAGCATTACTCTACATTGCTTACACGAGTTTTATATACTTAGGTACATGTGCATTGGAATATCTTCATGCTAGTATTTTGTATCACAAATGAATTATTAACTCGTTCATTACCTTCAACATCAGCCAATTTTCCGAAATTTCCTAATCTTCTTTTAGGCCACATTTCTTTTTTACATAGATGCTTTTGCTTTGTCTGTAAATCATTATTTATAAGTCATGGCGTATAGTAAAAAAGGCGAGAGTAACTAGTAAGTATGGTATGGAGTAAATTATATAGAAAGTACTTACTTGTTCTTTGTTTGGAGTTTTAGCAATCATCCTTTTGCTTTTCTTCCATTTATTCAAAGCGATACGTTGTTGCTCTTTGAGGTACAGATATTTGGAATACCACTTGTAATGTGAAAGAATATCTTCGCTTGTCGAGCCTGCAATTATTTCATAAAAAATTAAGTAATGAATGGTTAATTTCGCAAAAGACTGGAAAAAATTAAGATCGCTATTCGGATTTTGGTTGTAATTATTTGTTTGAAAAACTGGTGTTTGGTAGCGTTTTTACATTAGGTCGGTGACCGAATGCGTGGGCCGCATTGGTTTGATCCGTATTTACTATGAATATGCCTCCACACTAGGTGAGCGAAATCAGGCTGCAGTCGATTACTACCAAACCGATGTAAATGCGCCATAATGTGCCGGTTCAGTAGCCACTTGAGGATATTGTGATTCCACCTCCCATCAAACTCTATTTTTCCAAGCTATTAGGCATGGCTGTACGGTAATCAACAAGATAATAACATAAGCAGATGTTCGAAATGGAGTTTTATCTATTATTTAGCCATATTAAAGCAAAGATTGGTAGAAAGCTGTATAGTTACCTTATTAAAAACATATAAGTAGTAGTTTAGGATATTTTATTGTGTTTAGATTCATTATAGTTTTAATAAGAGATTAGAGACTGCTCGATCCCACAGTCAAACTGTGCAAACGGTTTTGTGGGACATATGTTCCTATATATGTTGTAATTTCATCTTTTTAATAAATAAATAAAAAAATAAAAAAATATCTAGTCAGTGCCCTATCTAATCACGATTAAAAAAACTTGAAGAGAAAAATTACCTGCAATCTTTTGAAGAGCAGTTTTTTCAAAAGCCTGAAAAGCTTCAGTGTTGCCAGATGTAATATGTTGCTCATTTAATGCAAATCCATCTGCGATATTTGTAAAGTATTTTGGCCAAATTTTGACAAAGATGTTGTGATTGTATTCATTCCACCCTCCATAGCGATTGGGGCTGTTCATCAAAAAATCTTGAAGTTTTTGAGCTTCCTTAAATAAATCAAATACTTAAATTATTTATTGCTACGCTCATTGACGATGCCAAACCGATAACATCGCAACATTTGCCACTACGAATCAATATCATTAAATTTCAAATTTAGTAGGTACCGTAACTTTTAAATCAAATTTCAATCGGTTCCACTATTGAGCATGACTTTCCACGGACTATTGAAATCCATTTGTTCTCAACTCTTATCAATGGTCAATTTACTAAACAGTAAACACGACCCAAACAAATTTTCTTTTGGTGTAAATTCAATCATTTTAATGTCGCAAACTTAATAGATAGTATTAGATTAGGTATCATGATAGCATTGGATTATCATATTTTTTTATAAAACTTCTGACCCCGGGAAAATTTGATAGTTCTACGGAAAAAAATGATTTTCGAGTTCCAGCAGGCAAAAGTATTATAATTATACGTTTTTTTATTATTGTTAACTAGTGATACCTACGTTTCAATGTTAGTTTTAAACTTTTTCTTTTGAAAACTTCTTTGTTTCTGAGATTAGCAGGATCATCAGTGATCGTACTTTTTGTAGTAGGTATTTTTGGTGCGATGACGTCAAATGACACACGATAGCGACCTAGGGTTGTCGGCGTGTATAATTCGATTGACGTATAAAATTATATAATATTATGTGGTCGTTGAAAATCATTTCCAAATCTACATAATCGTTTAATAAAGCATGTGAATAAGCAGAATAATTATTAGGCTTTCATTTACCTCGTCACAACATGTTTCGATCGTGTCATTTTTTTAGCACAATGGGAACAAAATATTGAAGAACCTTTCCTTAATAAAAAACTATGCTTACTTAACAGTTTCTCCATTGTGTTTAATCAGTTAATAATTATTGCTTATTTTCACACACAAAATCAACGCAACTCTTCTTAGCACTTGACGGGACGTCAGTGAAGAAACAAAATGAGTTTTATATTTATGCACTGCCATTATATTTTACTGTCTATGCTAATATATAGTTAGTATATACTACTGACAACCCTAGCACTGCACCGAAAATGCTACAAAAAGTACGATCACTAATGATCATACATTCAGGCAGACGCTGCGAGAACTTTCATTTTTAATAAGTAGGTACCTACTTATGTAGAAAACTAATTTTCGATCCACCCACCTTGCAAATAAATGGAGATTTGATCAAAACCTGTACAGGACTAGGAACAATATGATTAAATTGTTTGATTCTCGCTTTAGATTTAATTATTCTGGTTAGTTGCGTTTCTTCAACATCATTTACCTGAAATAAAATATGATCACAACGTAAGGACTTAAACATAATAATTGTAGTGATAGTTACAAATTGTGAGAACTAAAATATCACTGAGAATATTTTTATTAAATCTACATTAAATTGTCCATACAAAAGCGCACAAGGTTGTTGTTGTTATTGTTAATGTATTTGCTCTTGACCCTTAGAAAATGAAGCGAGGTCACCCAGAAGATGCCTAGGTATTCAAGTTAAGCTTTAAATAGATTCAGATTGTATTCACTCGGTTGCACAAGGTAGCAGCTCACATTGACGCCACTTTCGATTTCTAATGTTAATAGTAATGTTATTTGTAATTGTACTATGGTATAATAAATTAATAATTAAAAAGAAACCTGTTTATTAAGCGCTTCTTCTTTTAAGATGACAGACGCAATTTCTGACTGCAAATACTTTTTAAAAGTCCGAATCTTGTCATCTAATTTCATAGCTTCCTTTTTCATGTTTTCTATGTCTAAAAAAATGATTATTAGTATTCTCAGGCCCATGCTAACTGATTTCGCCGTCGATCCATCTTCTTTGACCCTGCATTCTTGTGGCAACTATCCAAACGCAGAGATCTAATACGCGGGGTCTTCCGACGAATGAGTAGGCACTACCTACTATTAGTAAATTTCAGAACTAATTCAAGGGTCTTTTACTGTTAATGGCTCGTTAGCGAACTCAACACTTTATCATTGAAACAAAAACCACAACAAACAAATAAGTAAATCCATACCTACAGTTAAACGAATCTAATACCGTGTTAAGACCCGTATAACTTTAAATATGATTGTAAAACAAGTAAGTATAAAAATAAGCACATTAAACTAAGGTTTAAACGACTTACCATCACGGTTACAGTTTTCTTCAGTTTGGGCCTTTATATCTCCAAACACGTTTCTTAATTCTGTGACATCCTCCTTAAGTTTTATAGCGAACAGTTTAAATTCTACGCTATAAAACACCGGAAGACCTTTACTATCAATTGCCTCCTGACTGAGTTTATTTATACTATTCACAAACAAACTTTCCTGTATTTTTAACCTTCTTAATTTATTAACCACGCTGTATTCAGACGGATCTTCAGAAGACGTATTACCGAAAGAGTTAAGACTCATGTTTAATAACGATGCTAGTGTTTTACTTACGTTTTTTCATGACACGTTTTACCATCTCTTAATAAATAGAATACTAATCTCCTTTCCTTATTGTGTCCTAATGATATCGATCAAACTTTGAATTCGACCGCCACGTTGTCTGTCACCAGTGACAAAGCATCGCTTCGCAATCGAACGGGCAACCCGAATAAAAAGAGGTTGCCATGCAACACTTTACCAAATATTATCAGTTTTTAGGGTCGTGTATCAAAATAGTAATAAAGGAACCATTAGGTGAGACTTCGTTGTCTGTCTGTCAGTCTGTATGTAACACCTTGAAATTTGGCATAGTTGTACAACTTCTGTTTATAGTAAAAAAAAATATGAAATTTTATAAATAATGGCAAAGAGGTCTAGAATGGGGAGTTAAAAATGAAAGTGGTTTGATTATAGCAAATGGGGTGTCATATGAATGGGCTCAATTTGCACATCTCAAAACATTTTTTTTTGTTATTGTACAGAAAATGACCTTCTCCCTCCCACCATATCTCTGAAGTTTGTTATTATTAATCAAAAGATCTGAAAAAGACCTGACATTTATATTTATATTTTATGGGAAAAAATAAATTAATTTGTTCTTCATTTACAGTTTTTGAGATATAAGGTTCAAATAACAAGCAAAATGTGGTTACCACGCATATTGTCTTAAATACGAAACCCTCGGTGCGCGAGTCCGACTCGCAATTGACCGGTTTTTTTAACTGACGTGATCATAGAGTCACGTGATCTATCAGTGACGCGATTGGTTTAAAAACGAAATGAATAGAGACGCTTGTGTGATGTTTTTTTTCTCGTCTAGGTACCCCATGGTGTGCCGTGGGATAGGTTATTTCAAAAATATTATATTGCGGCTTAGCGACAACACTTTCTCGATAAAGGGATCCGTTTGTCAAACACAAAGTGCTAATTTTTACAACCAAAACTATAAATACTAAAAATCTGAAACTATCTTTAAAAAAAGGCGCAAGTAACGAATCTAAAACAAACACTATGCATATAGCCGAACTAAGTAGACATTATTGATTTTTGAGTTACAGGCGACTAAAATGTTTATACCTAGAATACTAAAATCACCTATGACAACTTTAAAGAGAAAATTAGTTCATACTTATTGTTTTTTGAGATAGTTTTTTGTGTTTGTAGTAACGGTTTTGGAACCCTATACTCTTCCTGTACTGCACGGATGAGGGTGAAAGGCCATATAAGTGCAAGGTTGGTTTTTGATTGATATTCCATATACGGTATAAGTATAGACGACCGCACTTAATCGCTTTTAGAATAAATAACTTAAACTCATAATAATAATTAACAACATTTTATCACTTGTACTTGAAAGACATGAAAGTGAATGTTGAAAAAACTGTTACAGAATGTCAAATAATAGTCGTAAAAGATGGATGAAAGAAGAGTTACGAAAGAGATATGGCGAGCGGCAGTGAGCGGAGATGTCGGTGGGGGACGTCCTAGACGGACGTACGGTGATCAGATTCGCGATGTGCTGATTAAGGGCCAAATCCAAAACACCCCAAACCGAAGTACAGTCAGGGACATTCCCGGTCTACCACCACTAGGGTGATATTTGTTTGCGCGTTTGACGCGTAACGACCTGAGCGCTGTAGGATTAGCTAGCTGCAACGAGTAAGCCAATTTTTTCTTTAAGTGGACGACCGCGAATATCCCTGACTGTACGTGCATGATGAAATTTATGAATGTAGAGGAAGCAAAGGTTATATGTTTGAACCGGTGTACACCTGGCGTTCCATAATCTCTGCGTACCCCTTTGGGAGATAGGCGTGAAGGTATGTATGTATGTATGCAGTCTGTCTGTTGATCGAACGATTAAACACAAAAAGTACCTTCTATTTCGTCGCAAAAGACACTGGTTGTGGTAAGTGTCTTTATAATTAATATCGTCTTTATTTTTAAACATTGCGTCAACCGATTCCAAAAGTATGAAGATAAATGCGATTCTAAAAGATAATCTAAACATCGCATGCAAAGTTGTGTACACCGTGTATCTAGTGCCATTTTAAATTACAACTCGAGTCTAGCTATTTCAAAAATGCAGACTGCCGTCAGTCAGCCGCGGCTGACGGAAGCGTCAAATAATTTGTTTTTATTCCCAGCTGGGCCAAAGAAGTTCATTCCCAAAGTTGACATGGAAAAATTAGCCTGAATTTAGTTTATTTTCTTTTCAAGAAATATGTGACGTAATGTTAAGAGTAGCGAAGGATGGCTGATGCAAAGTTCGTCTTAAGTCCCAGATAGACGGGCGAGTGAGTACGCCGTACTTATGGTTCGGCGAACTTACTCGCCCGTGTGTCATCCTAGCTAGTAGCTTCGTGAAACGGGCCACTGAAGGTAAACACGGGCGAAAAAGGTCGTCGAGCTTTAAGTACTCGTACTTACTCGGCCGTCTATCACCTGATTTATAGTTCAGATTTTATGGAAATATTAGATGCATATTTTCGTCATATCTCGCATGTGAGTTAATCTCGATTAGCATGAGAATCGTGGTAATCACCGCCTTTTTTTAATTTATGACAGGTTACCTTATAAGCTTCTGTCAAGTGTCAAGTCAACTGTCATCGCATTCAGTCCAATCCAAACTCGATTCCGAAAATTCCGGAGAACAGAGAATGGATAGTGTAGTGATTATAATATAAAACTCGGAGAAAATATTGAAAAATGTTTACTCGGTCTAGACTATTTGTCTCCAAACTTCTACCTCTAAGAGTATGTATTACTTTGGTATTTTACCGGTATTAATGTTAATGTTATGCATAACCTTATTCTCTCTTATTTTTTACAGAATGCATTTAAAACTGAATATCAAAATGAATCAAAGATCTTATTTAGTGTTGCTAATGCACGACATCGTTCCAGCACACCAATGAATACAATAGTTATGTTTGTTCCGCAGCAAGAGGTATGTAATTCTTAAACAAATATTAGGGTTTTATTTTGTAACACATCAGCTTTCTGACGCTCAATGCGAACATAAGTGATAGAATAAACCTCGCTTCTATAAAACTTAGTGTCTTAATCCCTGTGATAGACCAGTTAATTATATTTTGTGACAATTGCTGGTGTAAAAGCTCACAAGTATGTAAGTTAAAGTGCATTGGTATCCAGTATTTATTTCAATTAATGCTTTTGCCAGAAATGCCAGGGTTAGTAAAACAAATCAATACTTATATGATGATGTATGATGCAACTTGCAAAATGTATGTTGTAATATCCCAGGCCTGGATTGTGGAGCGTATGGGGAAGTTTCACAGAATCTTGGAGCCCGGTTTGAATTTACTCTGGCCTGTGGTTGATAAGGTCAAATATGTGCAAAGTCTGAAGGAAATTGCCATAGATGTTCCAAAGCAGAGTGCCATTACATCTGATAATGTCACGCTGAGTATTGACGGAGTGTTGTACCTCAGAATCATTGATCCATATCTAGGTATGTACTGGTATTATTAATATAAAGATTCTAATTTGATCATGTTTTTCTAGGTTAACCTTAATTGCCTTAACGGCAGATGCTATTTGGTAATAATTACTTACATTTACAATGCTATTCAGCGAAACATTGTGCTGTTTTTGTAATAATAATATAGAAATTTAAGCACAAAAGCTGAACTTAATGACCAGAGCCTGGAAAACAAAACACTATCGTAATCTGGCTAGTGATAGAAACATCATTTAATCGATATCGAGTATTATTTATAAAAGCTGTGCTCGTACAAAATCCTGAATATGAAATTTTACGAGATATATCTAAAAATTGTACTCAAACTGAAAATTATACCAATTACAATGAATTTTATAAATATGCTCCCTTGACGTCAAGTGAAGTTGAACGTACATTTAATATATATAAATGGCATTATAGTGATAAACAAATTTGTTTGCTCCCAGAGAATGTCGAAAAACTAATGATTATCTACTCCTATCACCATTACACGAATAATATGCCATGTGCTGCTGTGTGTACTAAAGTGGATTACGACGAAAAAAATTGAATATGTTTCTATATAACTTCAAACAAACTATGTATGTTTTTTTATGTTGTATAGGTATGTCATTTTATTTCGTCACGTTTTTTATTCTATTACACAATTATCGATATCGATAAAATGATGTTTCTATCACTAGCCAGATTATGATAGTGTTTTGTTTTGCCATGAAAAATCCAGGCTCTGTTAATGACTAATGGTATTCCTATTCTTTGCCAGTTGACTTTAGTTTAATACATTTTTACAACCCTTTTTTACAGCATCTTATGGTGTTGAAGATCCAGAATTTGCAATTACACAATTGGCGCAGACAACTATGCGATCAGAGCTGGGTACAATATCCCTGGACAAAGTGTTCAGGGAGAGAGAATCTCTCAATGTTTCTATTGTACATGCAATCAACAAAGCCAGTGAAGCTTGGGGGATTACTTGTCTTCGATATGAAATACGTAAGTACTTATAAATAAACATTATTGGGCCATTCCATATGATTTCAACAAATCGAGTGTGCCGCATGACTTTTGATTTGAATAAAAAAAATTGAGGATATACTTTATGGTGACAGAAGAGCTGAACCATCACCATTAATTTTTTTTTCATTTTTTATTTCCGAGTTTTACTCATTCGAAGTAAATAGTGGGGTCAAATTCCTGCTTGTATATAATACGCTCTAACTTTTTTTTTTGAAAAGATAACGAAATAATTGTTGCTGTGTTTGATTAGGTGAGAAATATGGATGTCATACTGTATGTAAAAAGTTATCTAAATTAACTACAAAAAAAATGGTGTCCATTTGAAATGTTCAAGTAACTGGTAATTTTTTGCAATTTTAATTCATTTTTGTGCAAACCCTAAAGCATATTAGGGATAACTTTTTTCAGAAATATAAAGTACTCGTTTTGTTCATTCTGTAAAATAAATATTATCGTTTTAGAATTATAATTCGAACAGAAAAATAGTAGTGAAAATTTAGAATTTCGAAAAATGCTTATGTTTGACCCCCAAAAAACCCATGTGGAAGAATAATTAAAAATTTGAATTTATTCAGAAAATATAGTCCATGTCTTTGTCAATTAGATTCAGTTTAAAAAGTTTTGTTATTTTCCCTATTTTTGGATATATGTTTTTTTTAAACTGCTTATCTCGTGAATTTTCTCTCATCGTTTTTATATATGCAGATTAAAATATTTATAACTATAACTTTTAAATGTATGGTAATCAATTACCATACACTGAAAAATCAATAAATATAAGCCAGACGGTTCAAATTTACTAAATATATTTGATAATACTTATATATAAAACGAAAAAAAACATTACTTGCAAACCTTTGCTACTTCGACATTTTCTGAAGTAGAATAAGGTCGCACTATTAATTCATTTTGAGAAATGGGAACGAAACTATGATAAGAACGTGTATTTTTTATGGTTCTCATATTTTTAAATCGTTCTGATAAGTACAACTCAGTTACATCGACTTCTGATTTTGAGACGAAAAAGAACTTGATTCCAAGAATTTTGTTTACACAAAACTCGTACATAGCTTCAGGGGATAAAATGTTATCACTACCTGTGGTGCGTTGCAGACTAGCCATGATGAACGCGAAAAAGTCGTTTTATGACAATCTTCTCATTCAAACATTCCAACCGAACAAGACTCCATTGTCGAAATAACTGAATTTCGAAGATGACAATTCAATAAAAAGTCAACTTCTTATCAACCAGTGGTATATAACGAACAATAACTATACATGAAAACAGGTTTAATAACACAAGCACTTCCTACAAAGAGTTTGCACCGCTTCATTATCTCCCAAGTACGGTCTCCTATATATAACTTTGGTAAGGATTATAGTAGCACCTAAAAAAATATATTTCTTAAACGAGCAAAAATAACAAAACTTTTTAAACTGAATCTAATTAACAAAGACATGGACTATATTTTCTGAATAAATTCAAATTTTTAATTATTCTTCCACATGGGTTTTTTGGGGGTCAAACATAAGCATTTTTCAAAATTCTAAATTTTCACTACTATTTTTCTGTTCGAATTATAATTCTAAAGCGATAATATTTATTTTACAGAATGAACAAAACAAGTACTTTATATTTCTGAAAAAAGTTATCCCTAATATGCTTTAGGGTTTGCACAAAAATGAATTAAAATTGCCAAAAATTACCAGTTACTTGAACATTTCAAATGGACACCATTTTTTTTGTAGTTAATTTAGATAACTTTTTACATACAGTATGACATCCATATTTCTCACCTAATCAAACACAGCAACAATTATTTCGTTATCTTTTCAAAAAAAAAAGTTAGAGCGTATTATATACAAGCAGGAATTTGACCCCACTATTTACTTCGAATGAGTAAAACTCGGAAATAAAAAATGAAAAAAAAATTAATGGTGATGGTTCAGCTCTTCTGTCACCATAAAGTATATCCTCAATTTTTTTTATTCAAATCAAAAGTCATGCGGCACACTTTTTAATTCAAATTTGTTGAAATCATATGGAATGGCCCTATTAGAATCATGTCAATAGTTTTAGTAACACAAACATGTGAAAGATTTTGCTTTTGTTTCACTCCCTCATATAATGAACGTCATTATATTAGTAATTTGGTAAGCTATATTATGAAAGTTGAATCGATTGCAACCGACTGGCAACTTAGAGCTAAGTAGTAGCATTTCATATAAGAAAGTTTTTTTTAGGTGATATAAAATTGCCGACGCGTGTGCACGAAGCAATGCAGATGCAGGTGGAGGCTGAGAGGCGGAAGAGGGCCGCCATCTTGGAGTCCGAGGGAGTGCGCGCGGCCGACATCAACGTGGCGGAGGGCAAGCGGCAATCGAGGATATTGGCTTCAGGTATACAGCAAGGAGCCTTAAAATGACTGTCAGTTTGGTCTTTTCTTTTGCACAATAGACTTAACCTGGACCTGGAAGTATTTTTTATGATAAGGTTCATTTTGCTTTTGTTACTTATTTAAATAGGTCACTCTCAAATTAATTGCTTGTCTTTAGGATTCATTGATAAGATAATGGATTTCCCTAAATTTTGGGAATAGCTTATGTAGTTTACTCGTATAGCTAGCGAGTTAGTTAGAATATCAGCTTATATTGTATTGTATGAGTAGGTAAAGTCAAGGAATTAAATTGGTCACCCACCTTAGTTCCTAAGTCAATTTGACATTCTACAGCAATAAGGTTGAGTTTCCCATCAATTACAAATGACTTGGTATATCCAATGACAATATCATCTTCAAGCTGATTTTCTTTGAAATGGGTTGCAAATTAACTTCCGTGACCGTACTATTCCTATTGTATACTTAAAAGAATTATGAAATAAAGAGTTGGTAACAGCTGGTAAATCTTTGACGTGAAAAATCATCATGTGGTTTGGGCAAACAGGATGCTGATAATATATTAATATCAGCATCCTACCTGATTCATATAGGAAATACCATGTTAATCACAATGATTTGAATACAGTGTTTTGTGTTTTCAATTTATAAGGACAATACTATAATCATGCAACAACAAAAATGGTAGGGTGTGGCTAGGTGCATTGAAAGAAAATCCCAATAGCAAATGTCAACCCATGAGAATCAACACTAAATACAGGTCGACAACGTATTCCATGGCCACTGATGTTGCAATATAAATGATATAAAAAGATTAACCACTTGAAAGAATGTTCTATACATTTTCAGAGGCGGAAAAGCAAGAGCAGATCAACAAAGCCTCAGGAGAGGCGCAGGCCATGCTCGCGGTCGCCGAGGCGCGCGCCAAGGGACTCCGGCTGGTCGGAGGCGCGCTCGGACAAAGGGTAACAACTTAAACTTCAATTAATTCGTATACCGACCACACTCTGCCAGACACCTCGAGACGGAGCGAAAGCAATTGTACCTACCAAGCGAGCCCGCATTGTTTCTAAGTATTTCGCCTTGAAAAAGCATTTCGTTGAGAGTCTCTCCAGACGGTATCGGAGTGCCTCGCTAATGTGCAAAGCCGGCTTAAGATCATAATCCAAAAACTCATTATTAAACATAGCACACAATGACAAGGAAGGAATTGACAAGGAAAGAAATGCAAAAATGCTAAATAGTGAGTCAACAGGAAGTCAAATTCGATATTCTAATTCAAGCAATTCTAATTTCCGGTCCTCTTTCAAAGAGCAAATTGTTTTATTATTTATATCATCGTATGAAAGGGGGGCAAACTAGCATATGCTGATTACCAGGGCCACTTTTCTACGAGGATATACAATATTAGATATATAATATATCCCTGGCGAACCGGGAGACGAAGTGTTGGCAGACCTTCCACAAGGTGGACTGACGATCTGATAAAGGTCGCGGGAAACCGCTGGATGACAGCAGCAGAGGACCGATCGTTGTGGAAAACCTTGGGGAAGGCCTTTGTCCAGCAGTGGACGTCTTGCGGCTGATAATGATGATACAATATTGCGTTTGACGTGTTATGGTATTGTTTTTAGCTCTGCTGCGATTACTGACAAGTAAAGGTTGTCGCAGACATAACCACGCCAGACTATTGTTTACACTTTAACTTCAAATAAAAAATATATCATACTAACACAAATTAAAGGTCACTTTTCAATGTTTTACTTGTGTGCCGATCCGGTGCCGAAGAATATTATCTTATATATTAAATGAAGTAGGTAATCTGAATACCGTCATTTGGGCTAACATGAAAACCTACAGATAAATTATACATGAAACCGGAAAAACAATAACTTTAACTGCATCGACAAGCAAAATTGTCCAACCTGAATAACGTCTAACTTTAGCACATTTTTGTACTGAAGCATGGACTATTGTAATTACGCCCTACCTGAAATATTTAGTTGACGCCGACTTCACTTTGACTAGCCTTATTATATTACCTACCATTAAAAAAAGTTATTTCTTGCGTTTTTCGAGGCTGTTTTTTGTTTTTAACCATTTATAACATTTTGTATCTTGATTATTGATGGTTCGTAATACTGCCATGGCTAGCTTTTGTACCATGGAATGGATCGTATATGATCATTTATAAATATGTTAAGAATCATGACATGTTAAAATGGTTATGTAGGTAATTTGTTGCAAGCAAAAAATGCTCGTAACCCCGAAGTCTCCCTGTATTATATTTTTAACGTTACACTATAGGTGCCTACAAAAAGCTGGTAAATAATCTGTCTCAGTGCTTCCAGCTGGTGCAGAATTATTTCTGTGCAACAATCTATTTGTACTAATTCATTGAGCCTACATTATTTTAGTCTTAATTCATACTAGCTGTTGCCTGCGACTTCGTCCAAGCAGAAAAACAGAACATAGCCTATGTTACACAGTTTATTCGTTACAGACATCCAAATCTTTCCTCTTTATAATAGAATAGATATTTTTTGAAGTACCTATTTAAATTTTGACTAAAATCAGTTTATAGTCTATTAAATCACAAATCATATCATTTTGATCTAAGAATGGTCATTTCAAGTGGATTTCCTCTTAGCCTCGCCCAAATGACAATGAATCCTATCTTTTACCTGCAGTTGCCAAGTATCTCCGTGTTGTAATAGGGAATATTTATGACGTTTTGCACAGTTACAATACAAGCTAATTCATGTAACAAACAGTTGATAATTCATTTTTGAATAGCTATAAAAATAACCCAGCCAACAAATATTTATTCCTATATTTTTATTGCAAAACATAACATGGGAGTTTTGACTTATTACATGACATCACAGTGCACATCGGATCACTGTCTAATCGATGTCTAATTGGCAGTTTACAATGGTTGTATCATCCGTATTCCTTGGCAAATTTTACTTTCGGTGATCATCATCATCATCATCAGCCCGGGGGCGTCCACTGCTGGACAAAGGCCTCCCCCAAAGAGCGCCACAAGTCACGGTCTTGAGCCGCTTGCATCCAGCGGCTCCCCGCGATCCTAACCAGGTCGTCAGACCACCGGGTGGGAGGCCGTCCAACACTCCGTCCACCGGTGCGGGGCCGCCACTCGAGAACTTTTCTTCCCCAACGGTTATCAGTTCTCCGAGCTATGTGGCCTGCCCATTGCCACTTCAGCATGCTAACTCTCTCTCTCTCTCTCTCTCTCTCTCTCTCTCTCTCTTCTCTGTGATCTCTTTTATGATATTTTCATAATTTGTTGAGAAATGCGATTTAAAAAATCCTTTCATATTCCGTATTGTAACGTTCTGGTTGCAGGACACGCGGCACGCCGCCTCGCTAACGCTGGCGGAGCAGTACGTGGCCGCGTTCAACAAGCTGGCGCGCACCAACAATACGCTCATCCTGCCCGCCAACGCCGGGGACGTGTCCAACCTCGTCGCACAGGTGACTATGTACCCAGAACACCCTTGGAACTCTACTTGAACATTAACATTTTGTCCGCCAAAGCCGGCAAATCACGTCATTGGAAAGTCAAAGGAAAGTCTCGGCAATTGACGTCAAATTTCATACGGCACAAGACTTTTTGACGTCTGAGGCACGTTACTTCGCTGCTTGGCTTTCAAAATGTTACAGCTGGCGTTGCGCTGAAGTTGGAGGTCAACAGTTAAGTCAATCAAATGGAACGACGCCATAATTTCCCACTTGAGAATATAACTTCTTACATTAGAGAGTAACTTCAAAAATACTAAACTAATCTCGATGAAGTTTGTAGTGTTTTGTTACTAATTAACCTAGTTCCAAAATGGCCACCAAGTATTATCTTTAAAGGACGCAACTTTTTCCAAAGGAACCCAAAAGATCCATAAATTACTTGTTCGTAGTAAATTATTGTTTTTTGTACGACTTTCAAATTTATGAATCTATTCGGCGTTTTAACCGCCGTCATTATTGTCTTCGCACATTATTCAAGATAACTTTTTAATTGTCTTATAATTTTAAATGGAATTAATCCGTGTCCCCCGTGTCCGTTGACTTTGACATCAAAAGTTGCTGGTAATTATCATTGTTTTCGTCAATATATTGAAGACAACAATGACGGCGGTTGAAACGCCCAAATATTCACCCTTTTGCCATTTTGGAACTAGGTTAATTAGCAACCAAACACTTCAAGCTTCAACGAAATAAGTGCAGTATTTTTGAAGTTACACTATAATTTAAGAAGTCATATTTGTTAGCATTTGTTCGAACAAAAGACGGGTGGGCGAGTATTTTTGCCGGCGACTGTAGTTGGTCCATTTAATGGCAGCGCCGCGTGAGGCCACGGCCTACGGCGCAAGGTTTTAGCACTGGTGAGATAGGCGGACCGTGAATGTCCACCTAAAGGATCGGCCACAGCGACGCGTAAAATATGGTGACGTTGCGCAAACAAAATAATCGGTCATAGTAATCATACCATGGGGTCAATTTGACGGATCGTAATTTACGCTGGCGTAGTCGCACCCTTATGCGTTTAAGCATCCCTTAGTTTAAAAATTGGTGATTGCTAGAGAGTAATTTGACATGTCTGAGTAGTTTAATTTTACATGACTAACAAGACACCCGTTGGTTGTATTTGACTTCCATGTTACTGGTCCCATGACACAAGCAATTTCGTCAGCTTTATACAATGTAGGTATCTTATGTTCCAGGCAATGTCCATTTATTCCACGGTGTCGCAGCACAACTTAAAAGCGATAGAGCCTCATCTCGACGGCTCGCAAGAAGTCTACGAGGATCCTCTAGTCAAAATTAACGCACTTACAGAAAGAGCTACTACGATGGCCGGGCTACCCGTCAGCAATGAGGACGACAACCTAGCGGAGTACTTCTCGGATGACGAAGAGCGAGCGAGGGCACTACAAGCACAAAAGGACAAGAAAGCAAAAGACAATGTTCAAATGCTAGAAAGAGATACATAGGTTTGTTAACATTAGAATTGCTTGTTGTTAAATAAATATATGTAAATTATAGTGTTTCTTTTAATTTATAATGAAGAGAACAATAAAATATGTTTGTATTTAAAAGCTTTTTCTGTAACTCGCTCGTAAAGACTCGTCAGTGAAGCGAGAAACAGCTGATAATATCCTTTTCGATCTCATTTGAATTTTTCTCGTTTGAGATGAAACTTGCCCTTACAATTGGATTTTCAACGTAACCACTTGAGGATACGGTTTGAAATTGAATCATGTTGCCAATTTATCTCCGAACAGCGCACTTAGGGCGATTATGCACTGCAAGGAATTTTACTGTCCGGCAGTCCGATTTTTTACGGTTAAGCCATTAATAC
Source organism: Acleris sparsana (assembly GCA_923062465.1). NCBI lineage: Eukaryota > Metazoa > Arthropoda > Insecta > Lepidoptera > Tortricidae > Acleris > Acleris sparsana. Next base: position 10,723,660 of record OV281300.1, read on the forward strand.
TAAGCTACTAGTTAGTTTAAATTGTGCAAAATCGGACTGCGGGACACTAAAATTCCTTTTAGTGCACAATCGTTCTTCTTTTACGTTCTTTTTTGCATGTTTAGAGGTGTCAATCCACGAGGGCCTCGTTACTCAAGTTAATCTGGTGGTTGCGTTGTCGTTATATTATGAAGTGGGGCGCGACTTCGTGGCTGAAAAACCATAATAGACGGTTGTAGCGAACCAGCAGGCTTACGAATAATTCCGATTGATTTGTTGAATAGGTATCTTCATTTTGATGGGGCATTCACTTGAACGTACGCTGGTATTGCTATAGTATCCTACATCCTGCGGAAACGGGGGGAGCGGCAGGGAGTTCGTCACCAAGAAAAAAGTGTGGAAACCTCCAGTTTGATATGGATGCAATTTTTATTTTTTTGGGGTTGGGCGCTTTTATTTTTATCGGCTAGTCGCGCTTGACAATTTCTTCTATAAAAAACATCTCGTTTTTTTTTAAACATGGATCCCCTTGAAAATAGGTGTGTCTCTTATGGTTATGGATTCCTTCCTTTCCTTATCACAGTACAAATAAACACCTCAAATCAGTTACTGACAGATCTCCGTCGGAAAAAAGGTAAAAATAAAACCCATATATAATAAAAATCTATAATTATATAGTTAACAATTTCCTCAGCCAATCGAGCAGTCTTTAAATACAACATTTGGTGAAAAGTATGTGAACCCTTCGAATTTTCTTATTCGCTTACCGCCAGGTAAATGCAATATAACTTATATAACAATACTTACACATTAAATACATTTCGCCCATAGTTTAAATAGATTTAAAATTCATTATCTAATTGGTAGGTTTCAACGTTATTCTTATTTGTTCCTTTAGGTATCTATCACATTTTTGATCAAGCCGAAATACATTCAACAAGGGTAAGTATTTATTTTGCCTATAAATGTATCAGTCCCTACTTATTCGTAGTGTGTAATTATTTTACTAACCCATTTTTAACACACTAAAATACACACAACAAAGGTAGGTTTGGCAAATCTGCAATATGCTACTTTTTATAATTATTACAACTATGTTTATGACACTTTCAAACAATTCAAAAATCATGTTATTGAGTTTTAGGGTGTCTTTTGGTCTATTATTTTCAAGTACTTAAACAGAATACGAAACATAATTTGGTCAAAGTAGGATGATAAAAACAGATAATTAATTTAAATTAATGAACAAAGTTTGTATTGAAGTATTAATAAAAAGTCAAAGAAACGAGTGAGATTCGTATTCGTGATCTGTCACACAGGAATCTTTGATTGACTCAACTATAGCAGTAACTAATTGCATAACGGGCATATTCAGTCGTCACAACACGATGCGTCAGCGCAATAAACAGTGCCAACTATAACATAATTGCATTTTCCACTTAAATCTAGAATATAGGCACACTTAGATAAATAAAAATAAGGAACTAAGATATTTTGACGAAATTGTCACGCTGATTGAAGTAGCTCACCGTGCCTTCTTCGGGGTTGTTCGATGATGCCGGCATCTTGTGCAGGCTGAGGTAGGAGGAGGACAGCTCTGTGCCATCGAACTGACGGAGGTGAATCTGAAAGAATACAATAACATAAATCGTTTACAAACCATGTGGCTTTGTTAAGAGGATCGTGACATGACGCCTAAATCGCGTAGCTATCAATAAAATCTATACTAATTTAGTTCCGGGTTCCGGGCTATAACATTTCTCACCCCCAAAATCAAGTCAGATTTTCACAAGTTTTTATAATTTTATAAGCGCCAAAACGTGCTTATGAATTACATAACATTTTTTTTCTCCGCATGATGTCATTAACTTCATCCCTAAGTGAGAGTTGGCGACTAAATAATAAATTAATTAGTAAGGCAATTTGACATTGCAGATATTAAGACGTGCATACACTACGTGCAAATTTTCGCACTCAACTGATATTTATGTGCCTGGGGAAACACCGTCTGGAAGGAAATTATAACGGTAGGCGAGTGATGTATCTAGTGTAAAATTGTAACTATACTTTTGCAAACGTATAGGCGGTAAGTAGTGTCTGGGGCACAGTCCATTTGAAAAGTTTGAAACACTTACTAATAAATGCAAGTTAACTTCATCACTTCTGCTCAAGTAAGGGAAATTTCCTCCACTCTTCAAATGAGCCAGTTTTGCATGAGGGTACGACTTGTACAGGTCTTCCCGAACATCTGGGCACAATGCGCACTCATCCCATACATCCATGAGGGTGACCGGGAGGTCTCTCAGGAGTTGTGGCTTCATGTAGCTCGGGGAACAGTTGAGGGTCAGTCTTGATGCTAATTCCGATTGGTTTAGTGATTCTAGCTGTAAGTTAAAAATACCCCATGACAACATGTTGATGAATCTGGCCGTAAATTATACCTTTATAATACAAAAACCCTTCTTGAAAGTCATCTAAGTTTTGCACATAAGTGGTAATAGACTGTCTGTTTACCATCATCTAAAACACCAAACATCTCTATTTTATTTGTGGGTTTTAATATTTAAACATCAAACATGTAGATGTAATGAGAAAGAAATATGGATTTCAAGATAATGATAGCTAGTGACAGAAATAGTTTTAGGCCATTAGATGCATATTACAGGCAACGTAGCACAGTTGAATAAATGTATTTAAAAATAATGAGTAAATGTTTGAATCTAAAATTATCGATATTACCAAAAAGCGTACATTAATAGTAAACATTTGTGCAACAGTTTGTACTCACTTTTGGCAAACAATTCCATTGTACACTGATAACAATGTAGATATTGACAAACATTGGCCTAAGATTTACAGTTTTAAATTAAGGTTATCTGTATATAACATAAACATTTAATAAAATGTGTGTTTATAGTTATCAAGTTTAATCACTTATTCTTATCATCACTTAATTTTAAATAATAGTAGCTTCCATAATAATAGTAGGCATACTAACTCTTTCAACCATAAAATCAATGGCTTCAGTCATTCTCCTATCAGCTTTTTCCGTTGAAAAATTTCCCATCAACATCCTCTTCAACACTAACGAAGGTAGAAGCCAGAATAATGCAGAAGAATCCTTAAACTCAAACACAGATGTGTCCGTGAATGAATTGCAGAGAATTAATGATGCAACTCGGGGACAATTTAAAGTCAACTCTGCTAGTTTTTGGGCGAGGAAACCGCCTGAAATGAAAATTGATTTAAGTTTAACAATTTTTATGTAGGTTTTTATACAACACAGATGATTAAATACATAGGCAAATGGCATGGCATGGTATCTTGTATAATTTGTTCCTTTTGTTGAAATTGCTTTGCTTAACCCGTCAGGTGTCCTACGCACAACATGTGTGCGCAGATTTTTTGATATTTCGTGACTTATTAATTTGACGTACAGTTTAATTTTGATGTACAACAACTTTGACAGATGACTTGACTTAACTGTAAATATCCTGTCATGTCTCTATTGTCCATATAGCACTATTACTTTATAATCCTACCGCAAATGGTCAATATAATTTTTACCCAATTTTCCCCGGACATGGCCAATGCTCTGACATTGGCATAATACATTCTATGGGCATATATGTGAAAACCACTAGTGGCATCTCAGATAAAACTCATGCAGCAATCAAACCTCATTAGTATTAATTATCATCAACTTTGACTATGTACTTTGAGATTGTGCTTATTGGCTTAGGACAGCAGAGATATTTCACCACAATAATGGAAATGTACCAATTATGGAATCATGATCAGATTGTTACCCTGAATTACGAAAACAACACTAGAAAGAAACTGACCTAGTGAAGCCCCAAAAATATGAACTTTATCAAGCTCAAGGTAATCCATGAGGCGTTTGAACCCATCGCACCATTCCTTTAAGTTCCAGTACGGTGGGGGCTCGGCCGCGATCACTCGCACGCCTCTTGTTGAAAGTCCCATCACTTGCTTAAAGAAAGTATCCGCTGTCCCAGAAACAGGCGGCAGGCATACCAGCGGACATGACACCGACTTTGGCCCAGAATCAAATATCCTCCATGCCTTCATAAACAAAAAAAGTTGATTTTTATTGTAAAAAGAATTGAAAATGTATTATTAGGTGTTGCGCAAAAATGTTACCTTGGAACCATCTGAATCCACAACGATTTTTCTTAAAGGTATGCTGCTACGAAAACTTAAATACTCATTCGATTGAGATAAATCACTCACACAGCTCATTGTTCTATTAAAAACGAAATCAGAAAAATATCTTGTTATATCTAAAAATATTATAAACAAATCTACAATCTACAATACAATTGGATTGGAATCTTATTGACATGACATAACCACAGATTGATTATAACTTTATGTGAGTGACAAGATGACTGATGACAGTGAGCTTTAGTAAATACATGGTAAGTAAATACCTTAAAGTGATTGGTACCTACATTTACGTAATACACTCAAAGAAAATATATTATAATCATTACACTCGTACATATTTAGTTATCTTTGTATGTAAAAAATGAATTAAAATAAATAGTTTCGTTTTTACTAGTGTCAAAAAAAAGCAAATAATCTATTAACACGATTTTTAGTTAGACTTCATCTCTATTGTTATGATAGTAGAGACCTATATAGCATCCGAAACCTAAAGGTTGATTCACAATGCTATAAAGCGAGGAGTTCACGTGGGATAAGTTATTTTTTGTCTGAATGTTCGTTATAGGTAAGTAAGTGTTTTGCGGAAACGTTAATAAGTACCGAGTGCCGCAATTAACCAGCACGTATGTGTAAAAATATACACATGCTATTGGATTCGCTTGGCGACTTCCCTCGCAGCTGGCTTGCTCGCGTCAAGACTCTTCTCACTCGTTCTTAACACGAGCGGTTTTTCGAGCGCGAGTCAAATGGCACGAGCGGCGAACGATACCCAATGATAATATTACGCATCCGCATCCGTATAATATCCGCATTAAAGCATCCGTCACTCTCGTACTTATATACGTGTCAAAAAGTGAGAGATGTTTTATGCACATTTTGTCAAGCGGTAAACGCAGCCATATTAGGCTCCGTTATTGACGATACAGACAACCAGTCGAACAGGAGGTCAGCGTGTTTATTCTACTGGCTAATTGACATGTTACCGTAATGTCTTGTTCTTCTACTTCTTTTTTTAATAATGGCGGTCTACCGTGGTGTTTTGCTGTAATTTCGACAGTGTCAAGTGAGTAGAGTACATCAGTAAATATAATATATCAAAAGTACAAAGCCGAACATCTTTCAATCGGCCACTTCCCTCCCCGAAAGTAACCGGAAGACTCCTATCGTAATGTCGTTATTTATTTGTAATGGCAGCCGAGTTAAAAACAATACGATAACACGACGATTTCACGCTGTAGAATAGAGGCTCAGTCTTTATTGTTCGCTGTGGTGCCTATTAGCTTAGACTCTGGCATGACTGTGGCTTCCGACTCCGATGTCTATCATATGTTGACGTCTGAGGCTCTACTTTGGAAATCGAAGTTAGCTCCATGACTCCATCCCTTTTTCTCGATTTAGTCTCTTAGACATACCTTAATAATCTGTGTTAGTCTCGAACGACCAGTGACGTGACAGGGATGTAGCAACGTTACATCGAACTGTGATTTTCAAAGTAGGGCCTCTGGTTTATGCGCAAGTTATTAGGTATTTAGTTTCTAAACTAAACATGTCTAAAGCAAGTCTATAGACAAATAATGTTGTTTATTTCTAAATCAGCACAACAAATCAAATACAGCAATACAAATCTTTCCTCTTTAATATATTAGTTTAAAGTGTTGATAGATGGCAAGGGACAATCTTACATAAATTGACCTCGCTCCAAACTGACCTCTAGGCTTGTACAGTCAAGTGCATAAATAAGTGATCATTTATGTACCTTGTCGATTTCAATCATTACACAATTTTGTATGACATTTCAAACACGACGTTAAAGTGACCAGGTACATAAATGATCACTTATTTATGCTGTTGACTGTACTAGCTCTTATTTGACGTACAGTGCGATATAAAGCTATGTTACATGTAGTATTTAACAATACGATAGTGAGTGGACCCGATTCTACGTGCACATCGCTTCAATAGCCTAAAACTAAATAGTCAATTTTTTTGACATAGTTTAGATGGCAGATTTAACAAGTGTCCAGAATGTCAATGTAATGTTGAATAGACCGCCTAAAATAAGAAGCGTCAGATTAAAATTAGCGCTGTCATTTGATTATGACAGCTGCTCATAGAATAGCAAGTTTTAGCGACACCTAAATAAGGTTAGGGCTCATAATGTCCCACCAACAAAATTACGTCCCATTCGCAAATGGTCCTTATGCAAAATACCCCATTCCCATTACTTCCCATTGTTTTCGCAAAATGCCCCGTTCGCAAAATTCTTCTTTAAATAAAGAAACAAGTCTATGTGAAAAATGTAATTCTTGGTACTAGCTTTTATTTCCGACTATTCTGTATACCACCATAAACTACTCATTGAGACGAATCAAATGAGCCCAAACTCGACGGGGTTGCGTCGTTTAATTACGGAGTTCCTATGGCCACCTTTCAGCTCCATCACCAAATCAGCTCTGTCATAATAATATTGCATTGTCATCCGATTTATACATGCATGCAAAATTTCAGCTCAATGGGAAACAGGGAAGTGGATCAAATTTAACTTGCAAGATTTGATTAACGACAACGGGACAGGTGAAAGTGAATAAAAGCTTGTCCCTACGTCATTGGTGAATTCAGAAGTGCGCATAAGATTTTTCTGCCGTTAACCGCCACAACTAGGAATAGACAGCAGAAGTAAACGTAGACTAAAGAGTTAAATAAGATTTGACCACGATTTTATCGTAAAACCTAGTTTTTACGGGACATTTTGCGAAAGGGACGTAATTTATGTGATGGGACGTTTTGAGAACGGGCATTTTGCAGAGAGGTCGTTTTAAGAATGGGACATTTATAAAAGGGACCTTTTGCGAAAGGGACAAAGGGACATTTTGCGAGTGGGACATTATGAGCCCTAACCCTAAATAAAACTAGGAAGTTTAGAGGCCACTGTACAATCGGGTCCAGTACAACCCCTGCTCAATATAAAGCGACAGGTGGAACTAAAATTCTAAAGTGGTAACCACCACATTGAGAATGTGCCCTACTTTTAAAATCGAAGTTATGTAATCTCCATCGATTCCTGCCAAATAAGTCCTGAATGACCACTGAAAAGGACTGAGAATCTGAAGTTTTGAATTTTGTACCTAATTACACACTGATCAGCGCTCACATCTTTTCTATACTTTCGTCGTTTGCGAAGAAAAAACAGAATGTAGTAAGAGATTTCATTCGTGGGCCTACTTTGAAAATCTAAGTTCGAAGATACGTTAGCTCCATCTCTTTTTCTCGATTTACTCTCGAATGATGAGTAACAGGGATGGAGCTAACGTAACTTCGAACTTCGATTTTTATGGCGCCTCTGACCTAAACTTAATTGGGGTGCCGAACAAAAATAAAACCAAACTTCGCATCCAAACGCTTTTAGTTTATTATAGTTCTAATATTAATAATTAATCAACATCCTCGCCGTGTAATTTACCTACAATGTTTTGCCAAACCACTTACATGTAACTTACGTTCATAAATTCTGGACGATTTTTCAGGATCTAACACAGATGTTGTATTAGCGAAACAGCATTAGGAATTTTAACATACTGAACATTTTTTTTTACATACGATTTGATTATCTTATTTGTAAGCCAAGATTCATGTTACCAGTTTTCCACATCTCAATAGTTCCAAGTCCATAACCTTAGTGCGCCTAACCATTAAGATTCATTTTTACTTACAATGTACATTACAAATAATTTCGATTACTAATTAAATTATATACGTAGGCATCGTACGCTGGCTGCGATTAGGACATTAATGATAGCCTTTCTAATCTAATTAACTTATGGTATGGTTAATGTTTGAGCATACTCATCATAATTCTCTGTACAGGTTTATTTTAGTGTCCACAAAAACAGTGCAGTGTTTACATCCTAGAGCATACACAGATAAACATTATTATGACCAAGCTAATATGAGATGCTCAATATAATTTAGAAATGAAAACTCGTAGGCGATTGTGATGACAAATACAGTAATAAATCATAAAAAATAAAGTGACATTTGAAAAATTCGCTAATAATTCAATAAATCTTAAATAAACTAACTAACATTAAGAGATAATTCAAATAGACAATAAAGTCCTGAAGCGATGGAAATAGGAAAATGAACCAATTGTCTATTTGAATGGTACTAGTGCAGAACTTGCCGTAAAGTTTATAAAAATAAGCTTTTTATGCATTCACTCATTTACTATATAATTGTATATTGTCTATCCAGTTCGGGCAAGCGGTACGGACAACTAAAAACATTTAAGGTGATAATTACCTAATAGACATGAGGTTTCTGAATTTTTAGAACTCGTCATAATGAAAAAGTCCCCAACAAAAGTTCACTGTACCCCTACACCTACACAGAAACACCAAGCTAAAGCTATGTACAGCAACCACGATCGACGACTCGAAGGTATGTACAAAACTAAAGTTATTAACTATTCTCAAAAGGAACAAAAGCAACCGTACTTTGCGTTTACCATCGAACTAGAGTATGAAAACGTTTACCTGTGGCCCTTTTACGTACACTACGGGCGGGCGTATGGGAGCGAGCGATATGTAATTGTATCTCACTGTACCGCATAACTATGGCCCATTGTGTCGTTGGGCCTTTAGCTCATATGAGTTACAGGTGACACCACTCTACCGCTCAGCTTCACGCTCATGAAACAGCAGTAATGTCTTCATTCAGTCGATAGTATTTACCTATTCAGGTATTCACAGGCGCCATACGATCGAGATGACACTACATAATCCTAGATGGTGGGAGTAGTGCAGTGAACGCTATTTATCTCTAATTGACATAAATAGACGACATCGAAGTAAATGCATTTTACTGCAAGCAAATGCCAACAAATGTTAGTCTCATGCCAAGATATATCGTGTGATACGTGGACGACATAAGTATAGACTATTGTCTTCATGGTTGAGAAGCATTTGTTAGTTGTAATTGCAGGATTACAAAGGCCTGTTAAAATTAAGCTCCGCCATTTTTAGGCATCGTGGTATTTGGGACTTTTATCGTCGACATAAAATCAGCATATTCTACATTTCTACTTTCACAAAAATAGTTTTGATATTACTAATTTGGCTACCAATAATCTCTAATTGATATTCGCCAAAAGATTCAATAGTTTAGTAGATATGATATCACGTCTTACTATTTCGTGACGACAAAATCTTGCCGTTATGAAGAAAGTCAGTGAATAATGAAAAGATTAATAAGATTCAAATAAATCATATTGTAGTAATTTTTAAGTTATATTGCTTTAACTAATAGAGTACATTTAGATAAGAAGGGTGGACTCAATAGTGGAGACAATACTTGAACGGCAGGCCAACATAAGCCATTAAAAATATGTTAAGAATCAATACAGCGTTTATGAAGTACTTTTGAAAATCCGGTCATTAGGACAAAACAATAGTTAAAGTCTCTGGGATTTTACATAGATAAGAAGCGAAATAAAATATTTTTCAAACAAAAGATCTTGCTTTATTGGCAGTGAAATGATAGCCATAGACAAGTTGGATAAACACACGACGAACTGATCAACGCAATTAAATACAATACGCGGGCTTGAGCGAAAAAATCGTGTTGCGCAATAATTTGCTAACGACGCAAACGCAACGGCTTAGCACTTAACTCCACGTGCCCAATTAATTTATCGAGTCACCAGTTTAACCCATTCACTGACACTCAACAGCAGTGCACTGGCATTTGGCAAGAACACTATTATTAGGTAATGCACTGAAAAAATCATAGTGCTTGTACGTCAACTTTGGTTGCGTTGTAATGCATACAGTTAGAAATATCAATAATTACATCAATACAGTTGGAAATACGTGCTCTACTGAAGGTACTAAAATTGACATTGTGTGTGTAATGTTTTTGTATGTTGAAATAAAGATAAGTAATACCAAGTAGTTGATGTTATCAGTGTAAGATTCCCACGGTTTTTTTATGTTTTCAAATGCATATAATTTTATAAGTGCCTTAGGTATAAGACTATCTTGTTTTTTATTATTTGCAGGCAAACTTTTGCATGAATCCTTTGACGTTTAAAAGAAGAGTCTAAAATATTTTTATCAGTTAAGCAACTAGTTAGTAAACACAAACGTCGTGTGACTTCACTGTTGATATACCTACTTATTTCGAGCACAGGTGACTACATCTTCCTTTTTTGTAAACATATTATTAAGTACAGAAATAATAAACAGAGTGTCAAAAAAAGACAAAATACAGCATGCAAATTTATTTTGACTTTTATATCAGCATCCTTTCATTTATTACTTAATAATTTAAGAACGAATTACTATATCAAATTAAATGTGTTAAAACTGATTCGTGCCTTCTGACGATAACATAAAAATGATGAAACAGGTTTCTTATTTAGCTTTAGACTACACCTTTGTTACGAAGCAAAAGATCTTTCAAAAGTTATTCGCAGATGCTAGTGCTGACGATTTAGGTGCATGATTCACTTAAGTTATTCCGGAATTAGCTTTAAACACAGGAATCCCAAGCAGTCTTGGTGGTAGGACTATTATCTAATACCACAACTTACCATTACTGACCGTCTGCCTTCTCCCAGTGGGGATTCATTTAACTAAGGCAACGGATAGGCTACGGATTTATTATCCTAATAAAATAGTCAAAACAAATAGATATAATCATATCAACTAAAATACCAACACACTCAAGCGGTATACCAGTGGCTATAGGATACAATAAAAATAACGGGAGGCAGTTTTTGATGGTTAATTAACCTTTCTGTAGATCCTTGCAATCCAAGATCATGTCTCAAAGTAAACTGGTAGTCAGGTGTAGTCTAAAGCCAACGGTTTATATTATCTAGTGGTCCGTACGCGGCTGACCGCTGCCGCTGCGGGCCTCACGACTCGCCGTTGCCGCTGTCGTCTCCGTCCTCTCCGCCCTCTAACTCCTCGTCCGAGGTGTCTAGGTCGTCGTAATCGTCATCATAGAAGTCTGTCATGTCCAACTGGAATAGTAAGGAAAATGTTTTTGCATTAGTACAAAACATGTAAAATTGTATTTTTGCAAACGACCACACATACTACTTGATGGTAAATGGGATCTGAGACCTATAGACATTGAATTCCCAAGCCTGTAAATGCGTTGTCAACCCTGAGGATTAAGATGCCTCTGTGGTAGAAATTTCACCGATTGTCTTCTCCCCACACCGGAACATAACAATGCGAACTGCTGGTTGGCGGTAAGTTAGGACCTTTCACAAGGTAGAAACACCAGTAAAGGCGTAGTGTTAAGGCGGTGTAGATAAGGTTATTTTAAAAAATCAGTCATTGTGACGTCAATGATGTGACGGTTACAGACATTTCAGTCGCCAACAAAACCATAACAAAACTGGAGCCTGTACGAGTACGTAGACGTGGGTGGATCCAGCGAGGGGACGGTAACAAGGAGGCTATGCACCCACCGCCCCCCAGGATAAATACAGTTGATTTGAAATTTATGCCAACCATAAATAATAGAGCCGGGCTAGAGCATGTCGGAGCATGCTGTGTAGGGTTCCGAAGCCGCTAAGTACTACAAACATATTATGCGGTAAGTAGGTGCTTTTGTAAATAGACATGTAAGTGTATTATTGTGCCTTGTTGCAGTGCCCTTGCAGGGTTTATGTTGAAGCTACCTACTGTATTCTTAAGACCTCATTGTACAACATAAAGCAATAAATGAACATGACTATGACTAACATAAAAACAACAAGTAATGACTAATTTACTATTTAAAGTCATTTTAAGATGATTTTAGTAGGTAGGTATAATAAACACTTAAATCGCCTGTATCTCAACAACCAATGATTTGTACTTATTGTTAGTCGCGATAGATTTTCTTTGAAATTCGTTTTATGCGCTTTCATTCAAGATATTTTTCAGATTTTTAGTATTTGTAGTTTTGACTGTAGTGAGGGGTGTCGGTGGATAGATCTTTCCAAAATTTTGCGGGTTTGGACAAAAAAAAATCGATTAAGGGATCCATTTATGATATATTAAGTTTTAAAGCGCAAATTTTTGTTAGAGTCAGACGAATTTAAATTCCATATTTATACAATACGACGACATTTAGGACTTAATTTAAATTATTTCTGTATTATTAGTATAAACTTCAACTGCAACCAGCAACTCTAGCAAAGTATAGAGATTTAGGTAGTGAAAAAGATACGCACATGAAATGCAACAGTGACACAGTACAGTAAGATACGGAAGAATCTAAATAGTGACATTATTGCGGTTACAAAGAATTAACTTTTTTATTAATTCCTTTTTAACATAGTGTCACTATTGGATTTAACGTGCTGCGATCGACACCGATTTCGGACGAAAAAGTTCGTATTTATTTTGCTTTACCAGTCATCTTCCTTAAGTACCCATGACATACCAATTTAACCGAGACGAATACGTACTTATCCGACCATATTTAGTGTGTGCCAATTTGAAATTGGCAAAGATGTAAACACAACGAAACGAATCAATTAACTATTATTACTCTATTATAACGTGTTTTTAAAGATCTAGCAATGATTTATATACTTTATCATTAAGCTTAATATTAAATAACTATTAACGATACATTATTAAAATAAAAATATTTGAGGTTATGTGTCAAACAGTACTAGTTTTTTTACATCTTTGGCAATTTCAATTGACACAGACTAAGTACACGATGTCGCATGATTTGGCACTACATCTGTAGATACCTACTTGCTATTCTTCCTTGTATACTGTGTGTAAATGACGTCATAGATTTAGTCCTAGATCGATTTAGGTATAAATTATGCGCAACTTGAATGTAAAATTCTTCGAAGCGATAGCAGTTCGTTTTTTCCGACTAAGTGTAATATAATAATGCGCAGTTGTTGAATTAGTACACAAAGCTTCTACTGCGCATCCTTTGCCATCAGAAGTGATGCTTTGTTATTTTGTACTCTTACTAGGTTCTGCCCGCGACTTGGTCCGGGTAAAACTAGTTTATTGTTGTTCTCTTTTAGTAAATATCAAATTTATTAGGATAAAAAGGGGCCTGTGAGATTATCCTTACAAAAATCGGTTTAGCGGTTAGGCAGTGAAGTAGATATAAACAGACAGAAATACGAACAGGCAATCAAACCCTTACAATTTGTAAGGAGAAACATTGAAAAATTCACATCCCAAAAAAAATAATCACGAAATTTATTAGAAATGTAATGGCTGAATAAAAACACGGCTGAGAACATTAAACGTATGAGAAACCTACATGCCATGATTTCGCGAATATATAATATACAATAGGTCGAGGTTATCTACAAACAATAACTTACCACGCGTGAATCATGAGTATTTCCACTGCTTAGGGCATTACATTTTTAATCGGTAGCTATAGAGATTTTTGTATAACATTTAGTACTTAACTGTTACGTATGATTATTAATATAAATGATCATCATTCCATAAATGTTCAGTTATTGAAGGTGACATCATTGAGATACATTTTTTGGACAATTTCATAAATAGTTAACTAATTTCAACCCTTCCTATTTTTACTGATTTGTTAGATGACTTTCCCAAACGCATTTCTTCTTTGACGATAATTTTCTTTTCACGTTTTTTCCCGAACGTAATATTACCAGTCGCCTTTTTCCCGGCAGTTTATTTTCACATTCGTGTTTTTCCCCTTGCGAGTTTTATCTAGTCGCTTCTTTTCTTATCTTCATATTTTCCCTTTCCATGAATCAAAATTGACAGAGTCGACGGATTTCGGCTCCTATTTCTGGATTATTTGACCCTCCGGGCCTGCTGCAAAACGAACATAACCTACACCTACCTCATAACGATTTAAATACATTTGAGAAAAAGTGAGACTGGGATAGAAATCGATCAGGAAAAAATGCGACTCGGAAAAAAGTCGCACGAGAACAAAAGCGATGGTAATAAAATCGACAGGGGAAAAATAAAATTGGGTAAAATTAAGAATGGGAGAAAACGCGAAAAGAATTATCGCTTCACAGAAATAATAATTTCGTGAAAGTTATCTAACAAGCCTTTTTACTTTATCACCGTGCACTTTAGAAATGAGACCTGTCGTTTAGTTTTATTAGTAACAATCAGTAGTAGACAATCGGTGATTTTTAATTTATTAATAAAATTTAATCGTACCTTCTGTAAATTGAGATTGACTGCCACACTCTGAGACGTCAATTAAATTTGATGGTTGTTCAGTGACGTGTTGTCTTATTCCATTGCTATAACTAAGAAAGTGACAGCAACAATTTTAATCAAGCATTAAATTTAATTGACGTCTCTGAGTGCGGCAGTGAGTCTCGTTTAGACTCAACTATCACTTGCACTGACTGAAACCTGGGAGGTTTAAACTGTTCATAATACGTCTTTAGAACTTTATACCTGTTTCCGGAAATAGCAGTTTTTTGTTGGAAAAACAGTCATCTTTATTTGAGTCCCAAAAAACGAACGATAAAAATAACTGATAACGGCTATAACAATTAACAAAGCTGCATGCTTAAAGAAGCGATTCCAAGTTTTTATCCAATACAATTCATTGTCGTTGAACAAAAGAATACTAAGTTTACAGAAAGACAGGCGACCTGATCATGCGACGAACAACGAGGAAGTCGCACGTCATTGGCAGACATCTTAAAGTCAAATCAATGCGAAACAAGATGGTGGACCGCTAAAACTTACCATATTTCAATAACAACCAGACGTGGGATAAATAGAAAAATAATAACTTTAAATATATTAAGAACCTTTGACGTTATTGCGATCCATTTCAGAGCAGGTCGTCTATTCCACTCGGTAAATCCATATTGCATTTGACGTGTTATTACTTACATTACAAGATCATCTTGTGAGTTAACCGAATTACAGTTCCCTGAACTGTAAACCGAATAAGGCCAGGGCCCAGGCCAGACCTTGCCGGATTGGCAGCGGATATCGATTATTGATGTATTGTAGATGTTGCTTGGCTTTACATCGCAATGTCACGCATGTCTGATCTAAACCGAGATGCTAGTTTAGCTATATTCCTATAGTGCTAGGTAGTGAAACTATAATAATCCTTACTGATATAGTAAATGCGAAACTGTTTGTTTTGTTCCGATCGATGTAAATTTGGCACAGGGGCCGGAGAAGGAGATAGAGTATTTAGTTAAAGTCGGAAAATCGAACGGCGATAAATAACTTATGCTTGGACGGAATTGCAGGCCACATAAAAAAAACTTCCGATGGGAAGTGCTTGTTATAACAGTGACGCAGTAGGATAACAATAAACCTGAACTAAGAGCTGTAGCCCGAAGGTAATTATAAAAAAAAAACCACATTATTGAAAACAATTCGAAAGAGGGATCCAAAATTTCTGGAAGAGGTCCATGAAGCTAATGAATGACTTGCCAGTTATCAACTGAGGTTTATAAGTCGGGAAAAAAGTAGAATGCGATGGACCATAGGAGGTATCCGAAGGTCCGATAGGGTAGAAACACAGAGCTGAAATGAAATCTAGAACTGCTATTGCCGAAGTTAGGAGGAAGACCGCCATGTTAAAGTAAGAGCAGGCCGCATTCATCTATGCGTCGGATATAGTAACAGGGGCAGAGGTAGGCACAAAAGGAGAAGGTCCTTAAACGTGTTTGTGAGGTATCGTTGTTCTGGAAAGGCACGAGTGGAAAAACTAAGCCCAGCAGTAGAACACAAAAATAGACTAATAAAAGTTTCAAACATATTACGACCATTTATAATTTATTTCAGACAGTATGTAAAAAAAGACACTAACTTTAGTATCTGTAATAAAAATATTTACTTAGTCACGAGGCAATGCCCTGCTAAGTCTAGACTGCTTGATTACTTATGCTTTTCGATCTTTACAAAACTATTAAAAACACTTTTTAATAATCAAGATCAAACAACAGACTTTATTCGTTGAGTTGATAACCTAGACTAGATCGTAGTCACATAAAGACAATGTTTAATTTCCCAATTTCTTTCTTATGACTATACGCAGTCATTCTGACCAGGATTTAAAATTTTCTATGTATTAAAGTTGTATGTACTTGAACAAAAAAACCAAGCAAGAGCAAGTCGTTACTACAAACACGAAAAAGTGCACCAGCAAAATTTTGGAACGCAGAAAGTAATACCTGTGATTCCTGCGTCGTGGACTTGACTTGTGTCTTAATGCAGTAGTCTTCTAGCGTGAGCGGCACCACAATGCCTTCTCGCTCGGCGTCGACGCGCGCCACTTGTGCCTGTTTCCTGTAGAGTAAATAGAATTATTTATACAAGTAAACAAGCTATTATTGGAGGCAATTGAGGATAAATCGTGTGTATGATAACTGTGAAGGACAATCTTTTTAGATATTTCCAGTGATCTGGCAGAAACTGGGGAGCCCTATCGCTCGCGGGCCCTGGGCACTTGCTAGTTAAAACCCTTGGTAAGAATAAAGAAAGATAAGTAGGAAAAAGAACTGAACCATTATTTAATTACAAAAATATTTTTCATTTCATCTTTAGGTATATTAATCTTAATCATTTATCTTTTTTTTTTTATTTTACAGTATTTTTGATACTCATTTTAACCAGGGTACAGTGGCCACAAACGGTACTTCTACCCTACTCGTAGGTATTTATGACGCAACACAAAGGAGTTTCACCTCTACAAATTGACTAGGCAAAGAAAGAGTGTCAAGACCAAGGACAGTATTAATAAACTCATCTCGACTATAATTACCGTCCCAAGATGAGGTAAGGAATGACGGTTTTCTATGGTCTGATTTTCACTTTGACGTATTTTGTGACGGGTAACTCAGTCAAGATGAGCTTATTAATACAGCCCCTTAGTACCGTATTAATAAGATGATCTTGACTGATATGAGATATCGTCTCAAGATGCGTCGAAATTGATAGACGACTGGCAAATGAAAGATGAGAATGAAAAAATGGCAACACTATAGTGTCCCCCCTTTCAAATCAATCTAAGAAAAAAGGGACGCGACACTACAGTGTTGCCGTTTTTTCATTCTCATCTTTCATTTGCAGACTCTAGTTTTCTATGGATTGACGTTTACTTTGACTATGGCTCTTACAGAGTTAAGGCGTGTTCTCGAAAGCCGTAACTAGGTACTAGAATTGAGACCTGACAAAAGTTGTGGCTTCAAACTTCGTGTGATGAGCGCGAATGTTTGTATCTAGGTCATGGATATTTAGTATCACGGCGGAACTTCACTTGGGTGTTATTTGTCAAACATTCTCGTTGCGTCTCTTTCATTCGGTATGTCAAACGTGAGAGATGTGAAATCAATATTTGGCAAACATCGCCAAGTAAAATGCTACTATAATAGGCTACTTGCAGTTTCGTCTGTAACATAGATATCAAACTGCATCCACGGCATGCTTAAAAGATGTAAACATACGGATTTTGCATTAAAATCAAAGAAAATTAAATGGTCTTTTAATTCAAACAAATTACATTATATGAAGTGTCTGTCAGACTCCAAACTATATATTGTGCCTGTATGTTGGGAAATGTATGTCTGCAGGTGCGATAGGAAATTTATTTACATATTATATTAAAAATAGTTCACGAAATTGCACACGGTCACATGAAACTTTATAAAAATCTGTCAAGAGTACACTCGACGCCCAATATTCGTCTTACAAGGAACTCTGACTTGGGATTAGATCATTGGTATTCAGGCAGGGACAAACAAATATTGTATCAAAATCAAATTAGATTTATTGGCGAGTTCATTTTCAAAGTTATTGATTTTGCTATGATTTGAAAAATGATTGTAAATATTAATAGTTTCAACCAGACTTCTCCCACCGGCCCAATTTTGTTTACCCCCTAGATAGACTTCATTTCCAAAAAGTGAAAAAAAAATTTAAAGTAATTTCCTCGAAGGTGAATTAAGTAGTCAAGCAATAGGTATTTATCACGAAAGTAAATTAAAAATAATAATATTAGTACCTGCTGGTAGCCTAGTAAGGGTTTAAGAAAATAAATTTTAAAAGAGTTTGTTGTCGCCGAAATAGGTTTTGTATAACTAAGTAAAAAATGATTCATTTAAAATGCATTAAAGAGGTTAAATTTAATCGCCACCCTCGATTAAACTTAGTTATGAGTTCGGTAGTTAACAAAATCACTATTCAAATCGAATCTAAACACTATCTCTAATAACAGTAATAACGTAATAAACTTCCTGTGGTTGCCTAACTTCCTATATTATACGAACTATAAAAACATTTATGGATGTTTTTGTTGTAATAAATTTGTAAATAATTTCTACGTATAATTAATGTTATATCGGGCCAGGCTATCTGCTGCACCAGTTTCATTATAGACAACGTACACTGGTTATAGACTAGTAATAATCTAAGTTCTGCGCTGGTTGATAATAAATAATAATACATATACCCCCTTACTAATAAACGTTGAGTAACGGTGGTATAGCTATACAATGTTTCGTCCTTATCTGACAAATTCAAATGTCACAATGACAGATAAGGACAAAACATTGTATAGCTATACCACCGCTACTCAACGTTTATTAGTAAGGGGGATAATATATACATATACGCTCATCCCTTCATTCCCAGAGTGGGCTAGGCAGAGCTATAGAATTACCAACGAGTCTAAAAATCTGTTATTAATTCTATAACCACATTTTGCACATTCAGGCTAAGGGTACCACTCCATTGCGTCTCACAATTTTTTAAGCAAACTGTGAGACGCAAATATTGGACAAAGATATTGGACAAGTGGAATACCACCCTAAGATGTATATATGAGTGACAGGTTGCAAGCCCATCGCCTAACAATGGCATTATTATACGCCGGAAACCACACGGCAATTGATTATAATTAGAGATCGGACAAATTTAATAATACAAAGACGTGAGGAGTGGCCATTAATATTAATCTACTTTAGTTTGCAGCATTACATTCCGTGGATTTCGAAAGGAGCTTTTTTTCACCTCATAAGTTTATTTTTGTCCTTGAAAAGGAATAAACTAACCACGGAAAATTTATACAAATTACTATTTATTTTTTATTACCGTCTTGCAAAAATATTTTAAGGGTAAGTAATCAATTTATTTTATTTTGTTTGTTTTAAAATCTGAGTCATGTCCAAATTATTACGAGTATTGACGCCCATTTGTTCAATACCTGATAATTATGTACAAATATAATATTGGTTATTACTTTTCATTACATCAAAATTCAACCCGTAAAGAGAAAAAATGGCGGGTAAAGCGGGTCGGGGCAGTAATACTAAGCGTAATTATAAAAAATAAGGTCCTTATATTTAAGGGGTTTTTCAAACATAATACAAGTATGTTTCATAGAAGGTATGCAAGTACTTTCCTGGAACACCAGCGATATTGATTACCGTTATGGGGCCGTATCAAGAACTGTTAAAGCCTGCCAAGTTCTAGGCAGTGAAAGGGACAGAGCTATATGACTGCTCTCACTGCAATTCACTGCCTGGGACTTGGCATAATAGACAGTTCATATTACACTGGTCTAGTCGCTGAGTGCGCTTTGGGAAAACTGCCTTTTGGGTGACATGATGATAGTAGTAGGACAGTAGGACTAACAGCAACACTGTTGTTACCTGACCTAGGGAAGTCGCTCACTGCAAAGTCGGCGCCGCGGCGTCGAGGCACGGCCGGGGCACGGTGTTTGTAAAGTGTCGAAGTTCGAGTTCGAAGCTATGTTTTATTCCAGTTCATCTAACGCTAACGAAAGAGACGAAATGACAAAATGACTGGCGTTGGGCGAGGGTGCGTCGCGCCCACGCCTTGACCTCGACTTCTCTGGGACTCCGCCTCGACAGCTCGATTATGCGCAATGCCACGCCTCGATTCTTGGAGTGTATGAGCGACTTCCTTTAAGAGGACTGTGAACCGATATTTAAATCACGTAGCTGTCAAAATTGTTCCATACAAATTTAGCTCCGGGCGATAGCGTTTCTCACCCCCTCACCACAATCAAGTTCGATTTCCATGATTTTGGAAATACCAGTTTTTTTTAATTCATTTAAACATTTCCTTGAAAGGAAAACGTAAAGACCTAGTTTTTCATAATGTCTTCAGCATATTCAAAAATTGTAAAAATCGGACCAGGTATAGGAGGAGAAAAGTTATCGCATTTTATATGGATTTGTTTAGCTTCACAATCCTCTTAAATGTACCTTATCATGTGAGAAGATTCACATTAGTTAACAAATGGTCAGTTAATGCTGTTGTTTGGTCGGTCATCATCATCATCATATCAGCCAAAAGACGTCCACTGCTGGACAGGATATAGGCCTTCCCCAAGGATCTCCAAGACAGCCGGTTTTGTGAAATTTTGTGCTACTCGCATCAATCGGCTTCCCGCGATCTTCACCAGATCATCGGTCCACCTTGTGGATTTGTGTGTTCTGTTTGGTCGGTCAAATCTTACCTTATAATATTCTCGTATTCCTTATCCTTCCCCTTGGAGTCACGCCAGCGCCTGTACATGACGCTGGCGTCCACGTTCGCTGGGCTGAAGGTATTGGGCTCGTTGAGGAGTGAGATGACAGACAGCAGCACGGTGCGGACTGACTGCGTGGGGTTCCAGCGTTCGCAGGGCAGCTCGCCTGACTGAGGGTCGTCCACGGGAGGGTGCAGGATTGATATGCAAAGGTCGCCGTTCTGGAAAGATTTTTGATAGTATAGCAGTTGTTACGATACATGATAGAAATTTACCGTAGAAGAGTTTAGTGTTCGCTAAAACACTTTTACGATGTTTCGATGGTAGATGGTAGGGATGATTCGATTTGATTTTCTTTATCGCATGGAGAAGGCGAGCGAGCGCACAGGCCACCTGATGGTTAGTAGGATCTGTGACCCATAGACATTTGCATTCTAAACGACTGCAATCCTTAGACAGCAAATCGTCCCTTTACTTTCTCAACCTCTTATCTGATCGAATAGTTGGATAGAAAAACCACTCATGTTCCAAGGTTTATAAAGACTACTTTCATATCAAAACATTCGATCAGATAAGAGGAGAAAGTAAAGGGACGAAATGCGTTGCCCACCCTAAGGACTAAGAAGGAATGACTATGCTAGTAATTTTACCGGGTGTTATATTCCCGCACCCGAACACACCGGAATACGCTGTTCGGCGGTAGGTTACAAAATAAGATGGTGGTAGTAGTAGTGGACGGAGACGGCGGTATCTGGACGGAGATTGCAAAGGTCCTACCACCACTGAAGTACGCACAACATAACAAGTTGAGGTGAAATGGCTGCGTTAAAGTTTCATATTTGCTGTGGCTTATATGTATCATAAAGGTATATGTAATGTAAACATTATCGCGGTCGTTGTTCATGATACTGAAATATATATGATATATAATTAACTGGAACTTGCAAAAAAAACGACTTCTTACCGCGGTAAGAAGTCGTTTTTTTTCATTCTAGTATCGTGTATGTAAACGTACATAATCACTGGAATTGAAACTGTTGATTGACGCATGGTTTGAAATATTTTCTTGGTATGAGTTACTCATAAAGTAATGGCAATTCCCTGAAGTATAATAATATCTATAAATTTGTTTTATTGCCTTTTTTCTTTTACACAAGTCGGCGTTTCGTAGAACCCGTGTACCGCTAGCACCCATGTGACCTACATTGCACAAACTGGAACTGCAAGATAGCTGCAAAACTGGACGGGTAGGGTCAGGACTTTAGAATTAAGACCAGCACAAAAGGATCCGTTGGGAGTTTCATTGTGAAAATAATGAGTACGCTATTGGAAATTGTGCAAGCGAAATTGTGGACGTAAATTACCCACGTATTGTTGATGACGCAGCAGTTGGTGCAAGTTATTGACTCATCAACAGATAATTTCTGCTAATTCCGGTGGCTTATAAACCATTAGCAATTGTATCCCGACGCAATCACTGATATGCTTCGCTTACTATTATTTTTACATTAGAAATTTCAGCTTTCGATTTCATCAAGCGTTTATCCGATTTAATGCTTCTCGGTTTAACAGATACCGTTTCCGTTTAATGCGTAACCAGGTGAGTTACATAAAATCCATTGTTACCAGCTTATGATTACCTAAAATCGTCATAACAACTTACGTGCGCGAACACTTGCTTCGAGAAACTAGGGTAGGGCTTCTTGTTAACATTATGTATTAATTCAATGTATTCACCGTAAAATATAATAGCTGACGGATTTTAATTAAAGCAATACCGCAGATTTTGATTGCACGACCATCTAAGGCCAGAAGGTATATTTTGAAACAAGGGAATACTTAAACAATAAGCGAAAGAAGAGATCTAACAACCGTCAAAAAGAACAAGAGTATTACAGTATGAAGTTCATATGCCCTTACAGCCTTATTACTTTAAACAGCAGTATAGCCGTTCCAGAAATACCCATATTAGATAAGTTATTATTGGCGAACCTCGGAAGTGAATATGTTTTAGCCATTCACGCACTCATATGAAGCGCCTGTGACACGTTTCCGCGTCTTGCAAAGGAGTTACCGGAACTCGGTCGAGCTGTTAACCTCCGCCCGCGCCCTTGGCGGCTAGGAAAACGTTGCCTTGTCTTTATCACAACCCCATGTTGTCGCGAAACTCACGATTTACTCGTGAAGGTATCTCTACCTATACTCTTCTCTCCGGGCTTTTAGCATCGCGAAAACAAAAGCGTAGCGTCCGTATTGCAAAGTCGTGGCCTACTCCAAATTGCACGACCCAGATGCTGCAGTGATACAGTTTTACAAACACTCATTAGTAATGTACGTATTGAATTACGTAAGGAATACGTCAATTCATTATCAGCTTTATTGATACATCAACATTCCTATTTCTTTAGCCATTTTAATGTTTCTCACGTTATAAAACAAACTTTGTACTACCTCGTTGCCCTCGATTTTTAGGAGACCTCGTTTGCGTGAACTAGAAATGTTACGACGTTATAGTATTGAAGTTGGATTTAGTTGATATATGTATAATGAACAAAAGTGGTAAAATAAATAGTGCTGCTTTAATTAAAAAAACCTATTTTTGGTGTGCTTATCAGTGATTGCGAGTGGGTCTAGCACACGTCATGTTTTATCGAGGTCGCGTCGTCGAATGTGCCAATACGTACCGGATAGACTCTATTATCGAGCGCATAAAGAGCATCATTTGATTGACCTCGGTTAACGGGTTTGAGCTGGAACGGTCAGTCTATACGAGACATAGGTATGTATAGGTATACATACGACTCGTTGAGATTTAAACGACTGTCTTACTCGTAACGGGGTATAGAAGATTCGACAAAAATGAGATTATACCTATACGTTTTACGCATTGGACATCTATAAATTTTGCTTAATTTGGAAGTTTTTTGGTTTGGACTAGGTTTCCAATTTGTTACCTATCTTACGCAGAAATGTAATGTTGCTGTTTATGTAAAACATTTATTTAATGTTTTCATAACAGAAATAATAACTATTAATACATATCACAGATGTCAATAACAAAACAAGACACGTGTCATATACATATTATACTAAATTGATGATATAAGTCAAATTTGAGTCTACTTCCAGTTATAATATAATTATTACAATTTCGTACAATTATTATTAAAGCAACTTAATCCTGAGTGGAGTTAAATGCGTAATACAAGTACAAAAGAACAGTGAAAGTCGCCTAACGGTCTCGGCGACGCGGTTCTCAAATGAGCTCGCCTTGCTCGTTGCCAACAGACTAAATACCTAAGATTGGGACTATTTAGGTTGTTACCTGCGTTTGTATTGTCAATGCCGTTTGTTGTTAGCCAAGAGCCTGTGCCACAAAAAGTAATGCCTCTACTTCTGTAATCCTCGACTAGGTAGGACAAACAAATTTATTATTACATGTGAAGAGTGTTCCGGATTAGAAAATTTCTTCCACAATTTACACGAACGAATTTACTTTGTCGTGAAATGTCACAATTTTGCACGAAATATACAACCCTCACTTGGCACAGACCAGCTCTTCTATACTTCCGAGCGCGCATCCATTTCTATCCCTACAAGGTTGTTGCTTGTTGCATAAATATCCCGTCTCTAGAAAATGCTAGAAACTCTTGCGTTAAAAAACATTGCGCACTAGTTTGTCGCAGTGAATAAAGACCGCGATGATAGTCTGAAACGCCTCGCTTGTGCCGCGAGCGGAGCGTCGCCCTCGGCTAAAAATATGCCACCGGTTCACTGCGCGCTTCCTCACAAAGAAAATACGTGTGTTCTGACCTCTAAATCGGGGAACACTCCAAACCTACCGTTCATGACGGCTTGCCAGAAATATCTTGAAGAAAGAGGAAGTATTCCTCGAAAATCCTGAGCAGTTTGGTTCTGAGGAACATTAGATCATCAGTTAAATTGGTTTTAGCGGTTTCATAGTTCAACAAGCTTCGTATTTGCTGTGGTTTGGGATTGTATCAGACGCAACCAAGCATTCATTTGCAAAGGTATACAACCGGATGCTCAGGCCAGGTAGCTAAGGGAGGCTGCAGGTATCGTCAGCCATTCGTACGAATCATAACCATGCAAAAAAAGATAAATATTTTATACAAGGAGACGGCAGAGGTTAAGCTAGTTGTAGCAGGAAAATATTTTGAGCCATACAGGTAAACATTGTTTTACGTCGCTTAACTCTTAGACTGATTTAGGAATCTTTTGACTGAAATGCGGTTCGTCTGCCTGCCAAGGCCCTCATCGGTCGCGGCCAGGGGTGAAGGCCCGCTGACGCATTGTCCACGGAAGTGCTAAGTATTCATTAGGTGGTTTTATCGTTTTCAATAATGGTGAGTGTGTCAAATACATTATTTAGATAAGATCGTTGGCACGTTGAAATATCAATTATTATCAAACACAGTTTCAATTCGAAGTCTGGGCGCAGGTCAAAAATAGGTTGATGGGTCTAGTCGAGACGCTTAAAAAACTGCAATCACGTGGCCAAAGAGAGTATGTGATTGAAATGTTGGCACGAAAGTTGGTTGGGATAAGAGCGGGCCTTTGAACAGATATTTAAAGAACCGTGTGGATGTAGCACAAGTTCAAAGCGACCACCGCAACGGGTCGCGACGAGAATCAGGTTAATTACCCCAAGGCCGAAGGAGAATTCGCGATTTCCATAAGGTAACAAACAAACGTATGACATTGCGCGATATAGCGTCTATAGCTTTTTTACGGAATGTAGAAGGAAGGCTAATGAGCACACAGGCCACCTGATGGTAAGTTGGTTCTATGATCCATACATTGGCCTTCTCGAGACTACAATCTAAAGACTTCAATCCCAAGATCTAAAATCGTTACAAACCCTCAGGATTAATTGTAAGATGGAATGCCTCATTGCTAATAATTCCACACCGGAGCACAACATCAATCAATACTTGTAGTAAAATGAAGATAAGAAATAAAGCCTAACATCTGTCATCGCAATATAATTTATAAACTATTCTTGGGTTTGAGACTTTGAGGTTATAATAGGGAATATTCATGAGTTGTTTCACAGCTTCAATAAGAGCTGATTCATGTATCAAACAGTTCCATGATATAATTCAACAAAGATTTGTTCCCATCTCTTTTTAGTAAGACAGAATTAATCATGGAGTTTCTATGGCCGACCTAAAACATGACGTCACAGCGCATATCGGATCTCTCTGTCTAATCGCTGTCCAATTAGGAGTTTAAAATGCTTCTATCATCCGTATTTAATGGCCACTTTTAATATCACTTTTCGTGATCTCTATTACATTTTTTTTTAAATGCGATTTAAAAATCCTATGCCTATTCCCTTTGACAGGTGTCAAGATTTAGTTATTTTCTTCCTCTTACTATAGTTCGTTTACTAACGTAAGCACATTCTGATGGGATTTTGTTTTCACATTACGTACTATCTTATCGAAGCCGTTATTATTTTAAATACTGTGCAGATAAATAACAGCGTCATGAACTCATGACATGAGACTTTAATTTCTGTACTGACAAAGATAGTTGGTTTGTTACCATCGTTAGTGCTGAATGCGGCGGTCGTTGAACCTCCATTACAATATGTAGGCGCTACTTCACATCCTGTTTCAATATGGAACTTAGTGGCGAGACACTGCCTATTCGGTATGATTCATTTATTAATATGGACGCAGGTATCGCGAAACAGGTGCATTGCATTTTTGCATTCGATAAAGCCCACAAAATGTTTACTTTTTATTTTTAACCGACTGCGGAACGTTCCACTTGTATATATTACTGGATCTCTGTAATGTTTTGTATGGTGTTCAATAAAGTGTTTTGTATTGTATTGTATTGTATATGTCCGACTGAATGGCCGCTCGTAACTACTAAACGGCTGAACCGATTTTAATAAATTATACGTGGTTAGATTCGTCTTAACCACTAGAAAGGCATACGCTATATTAAAAATATTTTAATATGAAATTGGCGAAATAAAAAATAAATACATGATAAGTAACATTACTTTGACGACATTATCCAAACAGCAGTTGGGTTGGATTTGGACCTTTAACAGATCAATGACAACGGAATACATTCTATAAATTATTTTCCATACATTACGTGGGTAAAATACCATGTGCGGTAGGCGCTATGCTATCACTGCGTGAGATGTGAACTGTGTAAATATTATTACAAATACCAACCGGCCTTAATCACTGTTATGTTATGATATCTCTGCGAAAGAATGAAAGGATATACATTACTAGATATAAGCAGTGTAACTTTTAACCCTGATTTGACAGACAATACGCATAACGCTTACGATAACCCTTTTCAAAAACGGAAAAACATTTGGAATCGACGTAACTGGCCGACGCGATGATAGAGCGGTGGATAAAGCATTCGCCACTTTCGCACTTACTGGTCAGAAAGTGACAGCTTCATCCACTTTTATACACATCGTAAGTTGCGTGCCTATTATGGAATAGAATAGAAAACATTTATTTCGCCTAATTTTTACAGTGTTTGAAAAGTATTGCTGCGAAAATAGGCACGCAGCTTACGTCAATCGTATATTTTGTCAGTTAGTTAGAAAATCGCTAACGTTGGCGTTATGCATTTTATCTAGGCCACTCGGAGTGAGGTGCTCGTTTCGACATGCGTCAGAGATGATAGTTTTACTACCTATGCCGGGGGTGGAAACGACAATCTCGCTCAAAACCAATTGATTAATTCATCCCTAAAGAATCAAAACGCTAGGATAAATACAACAGTAAATAACGCAAGGCCAAACTTTTGTTTCCCAATCCCAACTATTTCATTTGTCCTAAAATACATGTTAATAAAAAAAATCTGAACCCATTAACTTTTCAAAATGTGTAAAGCGATAATATAGTATACCTATAGAACTTATATTATAGGTCACGTTACTTTTCTTTTATAGATAACAATCCTGGTAAGTTAATCAGTTTTTTTGAAGAAAATACATTTAACCAATGATAACAGTTCTTTGGGAGCAAAAATTCTACATTGTAACCCAATACAACGAATAGGTAGAAGTTTCTCGATGCGTCAAATTATTTTAAACAAATAGAGTTCGCCAGGGCGGGAGGCGGGGGCTGCTGAGCCGCTCGGTGAATCATTGGATTGATGACCCCGCTTTTCATGTTGAGTAGTTTCTAAAAGCTGACGGTTAACGGTAAACACCAAAACGAACACTTGAAGTTGTTTAAAATAAATGAGGACTAGCTTTGCGGAAGGCGCATTGAGCGCCCCAGAAGTTACTTCTGTTGTCGAGTTGGACAATTTAAATTCGTCTAGCAAGAATGCGTCATGCGAAGAAACGCGCACTTTCATTCCCGATTCCAAAATTTTACATTCAAAGTTATTGTTCACACGTTATATCCAACGGTGACACTAAATTACGAAAAATTCTAAGTACCTATTTGAATAGTGCTTAACTTTTGTACCCGAGTTACTTTTTTGCAAATTAAGCGTCACTGTGTTGGTACCGCTGGTAAATATTGTGATTGAATTTGCTTAAATAAAGGATTATATTAAATTATTATTTGTATGTCTTTACCAATCACGGGACTATGGGAGTCCCGGACCTTTGGAAGGCGTACATGGAGCCGAAGCCAACACGCAGAGGCCCTTTAGACAAGTTTAATTTAGTAAAGTTATGGGACACCAACCGGCGATTGTCCCTGAGTTCAAACTAAAGAAGTATGCTCCCACGGACAACCACCGACTGTAAAGACTATTTAAGAAGGATCGGAATACTAATAATAGGTTCTATGAATGAACTGATATGGAGTGGTGAACTAGGCTATTGATGAAACTACGGCGCCTGCCTGGCCAATGCTAATTACTTTGGTTTAAATGGCAGGCGGTGACTCGCCAGCTCAATGGAATGGACCTCCCGAAATAGCCACATATATATAGCAGCAGGGAGGCAACAGTTCCAGAGGGGCTAAGGGTGGAGAGGTGCTTCTGGACTTTAAACGACCATAAGGTGCCAACTCACCACTTATGCAACACATCCACCCTTCGAGCATATAGCTCTTGCGACTCCACTCTGACCGGCCAATAAAGGCAAGCCAGAGGTGAGGGTCTGTTCCTCGTCATTGCACACCGCAGCCGGCCGGTGAAGGCAAGCGTGAGGTGAGGAACAGGACCTACCCTCGGGAGCACTCAGGTCCGTGGTGTCGCCACTCACCACAGCTCGCCACTAGCTGCCTTGCGGCCAAATTATTATTATTATTACTGTTGGAATAAACATGCGGTTTATTTTATTACCTTGAAATTCTGGTATTTTGGGAGTACAAGCGATAAGAACACCTGACCTGAGTCAAATTATATTAGGTGGGATCTGAGACCTGCTGATTTTTTAATCTAGAATCACAGGTTGTTAAGATAAAAAACACGAGAAGGAGTTTGGCATAGCATGTTTAATATACTAATTACCTAGTAATTATAATATCGGTCAGTAATTGGTTGGCATTTAAATGTCGTGACCCGATTAGGGAAAAGCGTACGGCGTACGCAATCTAACACAATATATATACCTAAATTCGACCGAATCAAATATAACCTTATATAACCTTGAACTATACCTGCATTCGTGTATTATTAACAAATATGAACGCGTTTAATCGGGATGTAAGCATTGTTAAAACTTAATAATGTCAGTGGATATACTGTTTTGTAGTGATATAATAAGAGATATGCATCGATTTACCAAAAGTGAAATTAAAATTAAAATCTTCCAAGAAATACGGATGATACAAGCATTTTAAACTGCTCATTAGACAGCGATTAGACTGAGAGATCCGATATGCACTGCACTGTGACGTCATGTATCAAGTCGGCCATATAAACTCCATGATAAATTATGTTTTGCTAAATCTTTGTGGGCTTATAGGTATTTCGGCAATTCAAATAATGATTAAAACCTTAATCTGGAATCAGTCTATCTATTGATGAAAACCGCATTTAAATCCGTTGCATACTTTGAAAGATCTAAGCGTACATAAGGAAGGACAGACGGCGGAAAGCGTCTTCGTATTATACCTACTATGTAAAGATAATCTAAGAACATTTTGCGTGGCACAACTTTGGCACACAAATACTATAAATGATTATGCATCACTAGAACAGAAAATTTAAGACGAAACCTCGATTCAAATTATTTATCGCAAGGAGTTTCTAAATATACCTAGGTTTTACAGTTTCACTTTCTGCTGCGATCCTACCAAAGGGAAAATACAATTGCCTAATTTAAAGTAGGTACTATCGAACCAACGGAACCCTGACCCACCATAGAACCTTGTCACAGTGATTGACGTTAGGACTGTCATACGACGCTATACGACAATCGTACGTCAATCATTGTGACAAGGTTCCATGGTGGGTCAGGGTTCCGTTGGTTTGATAGTACCTATCGTATTCTTTTTCAAATATCCTACTAATGAATAATGTTTTTTTCCTCCTAAAAAAAAATGCTCTTGATTCGATTGAAAACCTCGGCAAACACGTTCTTAATCTAAGTCAATCGATTCAGTGGTTTAAAAATTAATTCAGGCACGTTTCTTTAACCTCATTCCAAATAGGTATGCTTCTAATGAGTGTTGTGTCTATTCAATCAAAACAAAGCATGCATCATGTAAATTGGTAACCGTTTACAAACAAAACGCATAAGTTATTAGGTCACGCCCGAGGCCTACATTCGACATTGCCTAAACAACATTGTTATAGCACGTTTTCCATATTGCTGTCAGGGGCTCTATTCTGATAGGGAAACCCATATTACTGTTGACATTGCATCGTATTATCAACGTTATCATAGCTCTTGTTTAGGTGTCCCTCGAAATCCCTAACAACGTTTGTCCTAAACACCGTTTGTCCTAATTTTTATTAGCCCTAAACTAGTTTTCAGATAAGTCAGGCAATTTATTAAGTTTTCCAATTATTGCGAATTTGGTTAGTTTAGAGTTGTATTTCATCAACACTAAAAAGATTTAAAATTTAAGCGGAAATTGCTTTAGGATAAATGAAAATTTGCACAAACGACGCATTAGGACAAATTATGATTAGGGATTCCATAGGGGAACCCTTTTATTTACTCGACAGTGATACCATGTCAAATCAAAAGTAATATGATTTCACCGATAAGAATAGAGGGTCTAATTGCATCTTAGTCCTCAGGGTTGACAACGCATTTGCAGTCGTGTGAATGCGAATGTCTATGGGTCACAGTTTCCACTTACACATGCGGCCTGTGTGCTCGTATGCATTCTATTTGCCATAAAAAAAAATGCTGGTTTGCCGAGACAGGAGATGGATACCGACAAAACACAGTAACGTGCAAAATAACCGTTTGCAATATCGTTTTAACGGTGTATAATATTTACCTAGCTATGCATATACAGGGTTATTGGTAAGTCGACCTATTCCCGTTAGGAGGTGATAGGGGTGACTATTTGCGATAATTTTGACCCCCATATGCATTATGCAAAAGTGAACCATTTTTGAGTTATCGCGATTATTAGTTTTTTTTTAAATTAGTCGGAAATTCAACTTGAAAATTTTATTACAAAAAAAGTATCAATTTAAATCTTTTTTTTTCTTCTGATTTACAAAACCGATTAAACACTGGTTATTTCTCAATATTGAAACAATAATTATCGGTCCAAATTTGAAAAAGCGAGACGGAAAACGAATTTTTTTCAATATTTTTTGCGATCGCTTTCCACTAAAATGCCTTAAAAACAAAAAAAAACGTTATGAAACTTGGCTTGCAGATTATTTTAAAAACTTAACTGTTTTCTTAGCTCTCCAAAAACGCATAACAAGTAGAAAATTATTTTAAAAAAACCTGAAAAAATAATCATCACAAAGGAAGCGGGTGGAAACAAAAGTCACAAATGGAACTGAATAAACAATTAAAATTAAAATAATCAGGATTTTTATAGTTCATTTTCAAAATGGCTACCTCCATTTCTTATTCTCACCTAAGTTAATGTTGTTATTTGTGTTTACGAGTATAACAGTTAGTTTTGATAGATTTAGTTAGTTAACTTTAACTTTTGTTCGGACGTGACTTCCTTGTTGTTTCCTTTGTGATCAATTTTTTCCAGCAATCTTTAACAAAACTCATTTTAGTTTTAATAGCTCGTTAGAAAGCTGGAAAAACGTCAATGTTTTATGTGTAATCTGCACGCCAAATGTATTGGTATTTTTTTCTGTTTTCGTGTAATTTATGTTGGAGTTTGATAAAAAAACATGTATTTTATTAGTTTTTGGCCTCGCATTCTCAAACGTGTACAGATTTTTTTTTTTTAATTTTGCTTAGGAACAACAAACTCATCTTGTACAAAAGCACATAAAAAATGTATGATTTAAATTTGGTATGTTTTTTAATTTTAATTTTTGAAGTTGCATTTGTGACTTTTGTTTCCGCCCGCTTCCTTTGTGATGATTATTTTTTCAGGTTTTTTTAAAATAATTTTCTACTTGTTATGCGTTTTTGGAGAGCTAAGAAAACAGTTAAGTTTTTAAAATAATCTGCAAGCCAAGTTTCATAACGTTTTTTTTTGTTTTTAAGGCATTTTAGTGGAAAGAGATCGCAAAAAATATTGAAAAAAAATCGTTTTCCGTCTCGCTTTTTCAAATTTGTACCGATAATTATTGTTTTAATATTGAAAAATAACCAGTGTTTAATCAGTTTTGTAAAACAGAAGAAAAAAAAAGATTTAAATTGATACTTTTTTTGTAATAAAATTTTCAAGTTGAATTTCCGACTAATTTAAAAAAAAACTAATAATCGCGATAACTCAAAAATGGTTCACTTTTGCATAATGCATATGGGGGTCAAAATTATCGCAAATAGTCACCCCTATCACCTAACGGGAATAGGTCGACTTACCAATAACCCTGTATAATGAGGCCAATTCAGATCAGTGTTCTCTAATGAACGTTCATTTTACGTACCGGGTGTAACATCAAGAAACCGAATAATTTTAACAGCGTTTACCTGAGGTCGAAAGAAGCAAAAAATGTTATAATGAGCATGGGGCCGTAATGAAATCTCCAGTAAAAAACAACCTTATGATAAAAACTAAAAATCATATTTCGACCTGGATTCATAAAACATTTGTTTGCTTCTTAAGACCTCAGAAATACGCTGCTAAAATTATTAGGTTTCCTCATGTTACACCGTGTAGATAGGTAATATTAACCTACATTTATAAAAGTTATACCCGATTCTAGTTTAAAATGTACATGCGAAATAGGTATTTTAAAACGTTTGCGATGCGACCAAGGGGAGTCGGGGTCGCGCAAGAAGCATTTCGTACCATTCATGTATCCCCCTTTTTAGGGCTCCGCACCCAAAGGGTAAAAACGGGACCCC
Source organism: Acleris sparsana (assembly GCA_923062465.1). Lineage (NCBI taxonomy): Eukaryota > Metazoa > Arthropoda > Insecta > Lepidoptera > Tortricidae > Acleris > Acleris sparsana. Next base: position 10,756,772 of record OV281300.1, read on the forward strand.
ATTACTAAGACTCCACTGTCCATCTGTCTGTCTGTCACCAAGCTGTATCTCATGAATCGTGAACCGTAAGCTCCAAAAACGAGTGTTTAAGCGCGATATTAATGACGGCAACTGGTATAGTGTCTAAGTCTAATGTTATGTAGATGTACGGAACCCTTCGTGCGCGAGTCTGACTCGCACTTGGCCGGTTTTATTTTTGTAATTGTATTTCATTTCTATTATTTGTTGTTATAGCGGCAATAACAAAACACTTTTGAGAATGCATAGGTACATCTATGAGTCATAGATCGCACTCACCATGAGGTGGCCTGTGTGCTCGTTTGTCTTCTCTCTCAATACCATAAAAAATAATAGTAGGTACCTATTGAGACACTGGAAATTTCAACTGCCTATCTATTACGTTTTATAGGATACCTATAGCCCGCTACAGAAAGACGGTAGGACAGAGGAGTCTTCGTATATAACAGGGGTCGGCAACCTGCGGCTCGCGAACCACATGCAGCTTTTTGGATGTGAAGCTGCGGCTCGTTCGTTCCATACTTTATTTATGCAAGTACTATTTATTGTTGGCAAGTATAAAATGTGTCTCACTAATTACTTTGAAATTTTGTATCTCAATTCAAAAGGCTGCCGACCTCTGGATATACTATGGTCCCGTTAGCACTATTTCGGTACGGAACCCTAAAAACTGTAAGCAGTTGACATTTCATAGCGTTGCGTAGCTAACCACCGCTGGATAACCTGCTTTAAAATTAAAAAAAAAACGCATCCAAATCGGTTAATTCGTTTAGGAGCTAAGATACTAGACAGATACACAAACTAATAACCCCCTTCCCTCTCCCTATTTAACTAAGAAAATACTTAACCAAGTATCCATACTAAACATGGGAATGGACTTAACATACAATTATTTTTGAAAAGCATTTCATACACCAATTTAAGATTTTGAACAGCTAAGTAAAGCTTGCGGCAACAATTGCCATTGTTCTACACGTTTTTCCAGCAAATAATGGCTTCTGAAAGGCTATTGTACTAGATAGTTAAACTAAATCTTTTGTCAGTCTGTATGTAACATACATACTGACAAGATTCCCATTAGCGAGGCAGTTTTGTGAAGTTCTTTTTACCGGACTGCCGAGGAGGGTAAAGTGTTTACCAGTCTATATATGTATGTTTGTTCTTTAATGGAGCTCTAGAAACTAAACGCATGGACCTATTTTGATGATTCTTATGGCAATCGATTTGTTTTAATCTTGTGTTTTTATTAGTATTTGTTGTTATAGCGGCAACAGAAATACATCATCTGGGTGATTATTCGGCGTTTTAACCGCCGTCATTATTGTCTTCGTATATTATTCAAGATAAACTTTTAATTGTCTTATGATTTTAAATGGAATTAATACTACCCCCGGGTCCGTTGACTTTGACATCAAAAGTTGCTGGTAATTATCATTGTTTTCGTCAATATATTGAAGACAACAATAACGGCGGTTGAAACGCCCAAATATTCCCCCATCTGTGAAAATTTCAACTGTCTTGATAGCTAGACGCGGTTCGCGAGATACAGCCTGGTGACAGACGGACAGCGGAGTCTTAGTAATTGGGTCCCGTTTTTTCCCTTTGGGCACGGAACCCTAAAAACCATTTTTGTAGTGACATTATTGCGGTGACAAATAATTTACTTAATTGCATAGTGTCACTTTTGGATTTAAGGTTCGTACGATAACGTATTTTGTCATATCAGTTTGTATTCGTCTCGATTTCTCATCTGGACTAGGTACTAGACAAATAAAACATTAATCCATTGACACATTGCACAACCATGAATTTTCTCACAATTGATAACGTTGTCAGCATGCACCTACCAGACATCTAAGTAATCAAGTTATAATTACAACTCTATTAAACTATAATTTAAGGCTCTATATTACCTACTTAATTGTTACGTACTTTGTGAAGTACATAACAATTAAGTAGGTAATAAGCTGAATAGGTCTAGGTACCTATCCGATTTTTTTTCGCCACTTTTTTTTGGAGAATTGGCCGTGGGCGTGACTACCCAAGGTAATATAGATTATATAGATATAAGTCGTTGTTATAAATATGTTTTTTAAACTATAACTTTACATTTGTCCTTTAACCCGACTATCTTTTTTCTGTGCCTCCTGTGACAAGTGATACAACTCGAGTTGTAGCAAAATGCGGTTTTTTTCATGAATCAACTTTCATCAACCACTTTTTTTCCGATTTTGAGTGTTTAATGCTATTTCTCTAGTTAAAACACTCAAAAAAATAAAAAAATATTTTTTTTTGTGCCTAGTGATATATCTAAAATTGTATTATTAATCACGATTTTCATTTACCTTTAAAAAGTCGTGTTTTTTGATATAACTTGAGTTGTATCATTTGTCACCAGAGTTTTCCGTTCTTCTAAAGAAAGATTACTTATTAAATTCCCTACACCTTATTAAAAAAAGTTGTATCAATCATCACCAGACCTCCTTTTTTACACTTTTATGTGTTAAATAATACAATTCGAGTTGTATCATCTTACACGAGCTAAATGGAGCTCAATCTGAAATGTAAAATGATACATAAAGTACTTTTCTCCGAATATCTCAAAATCTATACTAGTTATCAATATTTTTGTGAAACCATGTAATAAAGTCATTATTATATGATATAAAAAGCAGCAGCAATTTTTAAAAAAATATATTCATGTAATAGAAGTATTTTTTTAAAACTTGTTTTCGCTCTCCTGTAAAATCGTGTTTTTCGAGTTGTATCACTTGTCACAGGAGGCACAGTTTTAATCTCCGACGGAAAAACAGAAATGTTATTAGTTTAACGTGTGTCTGTTTGTGGCACCGTATCTCCCAAACAGATGGACAGATTCAGATCCCCTTGTATGTGTAAAACATGTTTAATTGGGGATTCGGCTCCCTATGGTCGACGCATAGTATTTTTGCTTTTGTTTTTCGCTTTTGGCATTCCGACGCCGCTTGCCATCTGGCGTAAAGCGACCATGTCACTGCACTACCCCAGCGCCAGCGCTGCAGGCTACTGCTGCTGACCAAGAAAGTATTTTACTACTTTTCGACAATATTTGTATGATATTAAGGTCCAAAAGTGATACCTAAAGGATATTTTTGGTCGATTATGCACATTAAGAAAATCTTTACAATAACTGCTTTATAAGTAAGCTAATCCTGTTAAAGCAGAGTGGCTTATAAATATAACGTACTGTAAGGGAAACTGAAAGACTTAACTTTTTACCAAAAGATTTTTATGTCTTATTAACATTGTGACAAAACCGAAAATCATTCGTCTTTCGATTTCCTTGACTGTACAGTGTACCTACTTAATAAACATCAAAAACTGACCTCGTACACATTTGGATGCCACACTTTCGTTAAAAATCTAATGGAAGGTGGTGAGTATGGGTAGTCTGGAGGGAATTTCATATGTGCCTGAAACAAAATAAAATAATATTATAAATCTTCATCAATAGATGCAGTGTGGCGGTCGCAGTCGAAAGGAACCAGTGGCGTAACTACACAACCTGAGGCCCGTGGCAAATTCATCAGACATGGCCTCCCACAAATTTGTTAGATGACTCCCAAATGCATTTTTTCTTCTAAGAAAATTTCAGGTATTACAAGCAGTTTATTTTCACTGTTGTGTTTTCCCCATGCGATTTTTATCCAGTCGCATCTTTTCCTGGCACTATATTCCACTGTCGTGATTTTCCTCAAAATCGAACGGGAATAAATGCGTCTGGGTCAAAAAACGTACGAGAACAAAAGCGATTGGTAGTACAACCGAAAAGGGAAAAATGACATTGGGTCAAATTTAGAAAACGAAAAAATGCGAAGAGAAATACCCAATTCACGGAAATAATGATTTTGTGAAAATTATCTAACAAACCCTTATGCAATACTAGAGGACGCCCGCGACTTCGTACGCGTAGAATTACTTTCCCGCTACTCCCCTATTTTAACCCCTTAGGGGGTGAATTTCCAGAAATCCTTTCAGTGGTCACTTAGATCACGAAAGTCAACCCGAGTACCCGAGTACCCGAGTACCCGAGTATCAGCTGTGCGTTGATATATAAGTCAGTGACTCAGGTTTGTCTTTTATTTATATAGATTAGGTTCGGCCTGTGTCCACAGCTTCTCAGAACGGGTTTTTTTTTTTAATTTCCTAATTTGTCCACCAAAATGACCCTTATTTAAAAAAATATCTTTGCACATTCGGTTTGCGTCATCAATTTACATATGTGTACCAAATTTCAACTCAATCGGTCCAGTTTTGGAGCAAATAGACTGTGACAGACGGACAGACAGACGCACGAGTGATGCTATAAGGGTTCCGTTCTCTTTTTGTACGGAACCTTAAAAAACAAATTCGATTGGAAGAAAATTGGTACCGGTAGGATTATTATACTGTTCAATTTACCTATACATATACTCCATTGATATCAGCTTTCAATGAAGGAAATTGTGCACAACCAATAGTGTAGCTAGTGGGGGTCCGTATTGTCCCAATCAATTCTGGATTAGGTCCATATGTTTTTGGACCATGTCCTTGGGTACGGAGATTGCTTTTAAACCCCTAGGAAGGACATACCTAGCCTACCTAGACACGAGTTATACCTAGCCTACCTAGGTACGTTGCAGGAGTCGCGGGCAAAAGCTATAAGTATTAACTTATAAATAAATGCGTAAGTAAAAGCTGAATGAACTCCGGGGAAGCATATATACAAAGTAAAAAACGCAGGTCCCGAGGGGATAGCGATAAACGAGTTCTACGCGGATAAACACAAATAGCCCACTATAGCAGGTAAAACGTGCTCTATATTGGATTACGGCATGATCACGGAGTGCCCTTGAACTGGATAAGGTGACATTGATATAAATATTGTATTGATTCCACAGATTAAGGGCAAAAAACTTGAAATTGGTTTCTGGGTAGGTAGGTACTATGAAACCGGGATTAGTTTGGGATTGGAATAGCTGTCAATTTATATGCACTTTGACGTAATTATATGGTAAAACTGTTCACCTCTAATCAAATCAACCAATTTGAATCATGGATCACTATGGGACTATTTCAAAGTGACGTAATGATTCAAATCGTAACAAACTTCAAACAACTGAATTAAAACGTCACTTTGACATAGTTCCATAGTGGCCTATGAATTTCATCACTTAACGCGAGTAGGTATAATTTAGTTATTATAATTTAGTGCTTACGAATAATAATATAAATGGTAAAATGTAAAAAAGAGTGCTGTCTTCGCCAACAAACTGCTTTGCAGTTTGGCGAAACTATTCTTAATATTTTCAATGTGTATTCTTGGTATTGTAATAAATGTGAAAAAAAAAAAAAAAAAACAAATTGGTTGACTGTACCTAGTTTCAATAATGGCATAACAAACTGAGTTCATGATTCTCTTGTAGTAAAACTACCAAACTGTTGCTCGCGACTCCGTTAAGCGAAGAAGTCGTGTATCGCTATTCCCTCAAAAACTGTCTAATTTTCCCGTTTAAATAATACTAGTTTGCCTACCCAACTCTGGGAATGAAGGCGTGGGTTTATGCACGTACAGTCGAGTTCATAAATATGTATACCTTGTCTATTTAATGTCAAGTTTCAACTGCCATACCCAAATGAATTGTCACAGCGATTAAGATACTATACTTGACTGTACCAATGTATGTAAATAATAACTAGGTACCCCTAGGTATGTTCTTTCTCGGGGTTCAAGTTATATCCATTCACAAATTCATTGAAATCGGTTCAACAGTTTAGCTGTGAAATCATAGATAAGTAATGGTTGAAATGGAAAGCAGTTGGCAGTTGTAGATCTAACATTAATATCCCAAAATTTACCCATGCATACATTAATTTATGTAGGTATGTCACTAACATTAAACTAGGTTCCCACTTGAGTTTATGAAAATGGTTGTAAAACTTCATACTTACCCTACTACATTATCAAATAACCATTGGGTTAAATACAAATATGTAGGTTAGATAATAAATAGATACAGAAGTGAGTAGGTAGAAAGTATTTCTAGGCCACTAGTTAACTTTATGGAATGGCAAGACTGCAAAAATGGCAGACGCAAATTTAAAACATCTTATTATTTAGGTTACTTTCATTAAGCAAGTTCCTTACACATAATAATATAATGATATATTATAATAATGCATGTACAGATGTAGTGCATAATTATTTTCCTTCGTATTTTCACGGAAACGTACGAACGCCTCTTGCTATTTCAGTCGGTCACAGTACAAAAGTAGTGGGGTTGACTGAAGTAGCATGACACCTACGTATGTTTCCGTGAAAATACGAAGGAAAGCAATTATGCACTACACCTGTAACTAGGTTTTTTTTTTACAATTCTGTAAGTGGTACAGTCAAGTTCATAAAATGTGTTCACTTTAGTAGCTTGTCACTTTAATCGCTGTGACAATTCATATATGAGTAAATTTCATAATAATTGTCCAGTAAAAGAGAGTTTTGTGACGGTCACGAAACTGTCGATAAACGTCAAACATATACATTTTTGAAACGAAATGTGACATTTAAAGAGCGTCTTTATGTAAATTTATATTAAAATTTTCCCATATGGCAGTTTAAACATGACATAATATAAACAAGGTACCAAAGTGTACACATATTTATGAACTTAACTGTACGTATCAAATTACTTACTAATAAAAATGAAAAAAAAATAAAAAAAAACCCGGTTCAATTTGTAGGATACACAATAGATATATTCCCCAGATTTAAGTTTTCGTTTTGGTAGATTCTATTACACATATTTTAACTATGGGTTCTAAATGACTTATTACCGGTTATCATTGTAGCATCTACACTAATATTATAAAGAGGAAAGATTTTGTTTGTTTGTCTGCATTGAATAGGCTCCGAGACTACTGACCCGATTTTAAAAATGATTTCACCATTTGTATCCTACATTATCCCTGACGAAAATGATGAACATAAAAATGCTGTTTTATTTATTTTCTGCACAGACAAAAGCTAAATATTTATATTGAAAAAACGTTATAATGTAGGTTATATTGTACTATTCATTTTACTCTTTGTATTGAGGCATTAAATACTGGGGCCTGTTTTATCAAGCTACAAATTAAAAATTTACAGGTTACAAGTTTCCATTTGACACAACCTCGACCAATGATAATCAGCCATTTGTGCAGTGTTGCCAGTTTAGACCGGTAAAATTGTTACTTGTAGCTTTTTAAAACGTGCCCTGAGGCCCGTTTCATGAAGCTAAAGTTACAAATTACAAGCGGAAGTCTCTTTCTAAATCCTTTTACTAGAAAGAGACTGCCGCTTGTAATTTGTAACTTTAGCTTCATGAAACGGGCCTCTGTGGCAATTGTTAACCGGTAATACTTTGACAGCATATATCTACCTACCAATACTTGTTTTATACCAAGAGAACATAATGTGGGTGATACTGCTAAACTGAGTGAGTTTAGGACCTATAGATCAATTACCCACATGAATTCCTCATGAGTTTTCCACAGAAACCACTTTATGAATTGCTTCCCTAAGCCACTAGGGCACCTGGACACTAAAAATATGTATACAATATTTTGAAATGAATTGCATGTTTGAACTGTTTTTTTTTTTAATTTAAGGAGGCTTTAGTACACATAATGTTTACATTGTGCCTTTAGCAAGGTACTCCAGTTGAGAGATCCATATCAGCACAGTACTGCTGTCCTTACAAAAATGGGGATATATCTCATCATAGAACAGCATATGTATTAATGACCTTATTTCTTAGGGGTTACATTTACTTTGATTGTTAAATTGCACTTCAGTCCTTTTTATTTAGGAGGCTGCCTCCTAAATAAAACAGTAGTGTATATCCATATAAATGCTACACCAATGTACATGCTATAACAGCTATGTTTGTAAATTGGGGTTACCAGGGGCAAGTCTACAAGAATGTGCGAAAATCATGATAACATCCATTATAGGTGTAACCCCATAACTTAAATGGATATAATATGTCAATAAAGACTGCTGTAAATTGCACTTTTTGTGTTAGGAGGGTAATTTAATTACTTGCCACCAATTTTATATACAGACGCAGTTTGTAAAGATACTTGCCAGTAGTTCGGATAATAACTCTAGACTAGGTATTCTAGTTCAATCATACAAATATCAGCATATCTTGCTTTACACATATTATTGCAAAGTAGCCAGTTACTAAGAGTGGGTAATAATACTAATAATAGACGATTTACCCCATTTAAGGTCTACCTGTTAACATATTATGTCAGGCAACAGTATTCAGAGATTTAGGAGTTTAATCCAAATATAAGCAAAATTTAATAATTTAAACTTGTATTTACATAAATAAATTAAGTACAATTTGTTTATTTTATAGTACTAAAGCTTCAGGTCATGCCAATTTGATTTTTTAGATTGAAATTTATTCACATGTGACATGCTTCTTGTACAAATGCTCAACAAAGACATTTTGCTAAGTATGACAAAGCAATGACCAAACAAATAATACTTGTTATCAGACAATCAAGATAATTAACATGTTTAAGTATATACACTGATAATCTGCTCCTATTCCTGCTGAGTTATCAAGTGAGGCAATGAGGATTGGTGCAGCTATAAATTAGGTTAGGATCAAAAATTTGACATGTAAAGACCAAGATTTTTATATGTTACCCACAAATTATAAATTGAAGTAAACAGTTAGCTTGAGGTTACTTATTTTTAAATATGTCTTACCTTAAAGTAACCACCCTGGTAGAGTGTGTCCGGGGGGCCGAATATTGCAACTTCCCATTCAAACAAATTGTCCTCTCCACAAAGTTTCACTCGGAACCCTTCCACTGGCTCCTCCTGCAGGCTCTTATACTCTAAGGCCAAAGCCCTAAGGGCAGAACTGGTGGGAACTGCGCTAGACATTGTCAATTACTAATTGAATTTTACACTAAAATCACTATCTACGAAAAGAAAAAGATTTCATCGACATAACACTTTGGAACTCTTCTCACGAACCACGTATTCACGAGGCATTTCGACTCGAGTCACAACAACGACCGACGAATTTTGGTAAACATATCGCCAGCATAGCTACGGATTATTTATGAACACACTTCGAACGCCAATACTGAAAACATATAATAAATATGCAGTCGCAATAAACGTTTGAAAAATGCACTAGTCCAAACTGCGCGGCGTATGATTTAGCAATGAGAATCAGAAACTGTTCGCTGCAATTCTGCCCAAACAATCGCAATTCCAAGGAAATCGGCTGCGTGTCCGTACGTACAACTGCCTGAGTTGCCCGACCGAATATTGTGGAACAGCTGTTATTTCCGTGCTTGGTTGATTGCGCAGCGGCGTGACGCACGCATCCATTATATCGACTAGACGACACATAGCGCCCTCTAGTTATTTTCTTGTCTTTGGTGTACTAATTAAGTTGTTTTACCTTTGAACACAAAATCCTAATATAACCATAGAGGGCAGTGATATTATACAAGTTTTGTCAACACCTTGTCGTAATGAAATCGTATTTTTCATATAGATGGCGCTTTAATCAACTTTGAAAGAGCTCGCTTTATACTTGTTTCATGTAATTAACAGATGTCGTTGCTAACACAATTACAACAAAAAAATTCCTGCGGAACTCGATTTCAGCCGTTTGCAATTTTTGTAAGCACTCTGCTGTAGCTAATTATGTAATCACCAATCGACTGCAGTTATACAAGTATTTAAAAGTAAAGGTAACAGGAGTTCATTTTCAAAACCTGATATGGTGCCCACTCCGCCTACTCCAAAAATGGCGATCTGCAAACCGGTACTATGAGGCTTGGTTGGGACCAAATCTTGTGCGATTGCCTGCGGCTATTTCGCAGAGCATTTACAAAAACATGCAACTCAGCTATTATCCACCGCATTTATATACCTACATATTTAATTAAAAGTTATGGTTTGTAAAGCAAGAACAAGAAACGACCTACATTTTTACTGCAGTAGCAGTAGGTGTATTTACCATTGTATCATTCGTTTCGGTGTTCATTAAGGCTTCTCTCTCTGGCAGTAGGTAGGTACTGGTTAGTCTTTAGCGACAAATATGCGAGTTTACTGATGATCTTTCTTACGGAGATACGTAAACCAGATACAGTTGCAAACCTGATTTATTTTTGAAGTGTAAAAGTGCTCGTTTATGAATCAATATCTTAGAGTAAGTATTTCATTTTCCTGGTGTGAAAAAAATTGGGGGTACCTATATTGGTTTATTTTTTATTATATTCGGCTGATGTTCCCTACCAACTACAATGCATATTATTCTATAACGACAAAGACCAGTTAGAAAATAATCTATGATAGTATGGAATCCCTCCTTACGTGATTCCTATACAGCTACTTGCAAGCAACTTACTGATATGGCGGCAGGGCAGCTAGATGCGAGCAGTTGGTGAGTGGCGACACCACGGACCTGATTGCTCCCGAGGGTAGGTCCTGTTCCTCACCTCGCGCTTGCCTTCACTGGCCGGCTGCGGTGTACAATGACGAGGAACAGACCCTCTTTATTGGCTTGCCGTTATTGGCCGGTCCGAGTCGAGTTGCAAGAGCTGTATGCTCAAAGGGCGGATGTGTTGTATAAGTGGTGAGTTTATACGACCATAAGGTGCCCAACTTATGGTCGTTAAAGTCCAGAAGCACTCTCATCCTTAGCCCCTATGGAACCGTTGCCACTCTGCTGCTATTCGGTATCGGGAGGCCCATTCCATTGAGTTGGCGAGTCACCGCCTGCCATTTCAACTAAAGTAATTGGCATTGGCCAGGCAGGCGCTGTGTTTTCATCAATAGGTCATTCATAGAACCTATTAGTCATTTCCCATCCTTCTTAAACAGTCTTACAGTAACCGGTGATTGTCCGTGGGACCATACTTCTAAAGTTTGAACTCGGGGACAATCACCGGTTGGTGTCCCACCACTTTACTAAATTAAACTTGTCTAAAGAGCCTCTGCGTGTTGGCTTCGACTCCATGTACGCTTTCCAAAGGGCCGGGTCTTCCATAGTCCCGTCTATCTGTAAAACAGGGCTATTTGGGAATCACGATACAATTTGGAACCAAGTAATTATAAGCTTTTAGTTGATATATTTTTTGTTATGGCATAATGTAGGAAATCTTGACAGGTTTTTCAGTTCTGTCATAGCCATGACAAAAAATATAATAAACTATAACTACTTAAGTAGTACCAAATAGCCTCGTAATTCCCAAATAGCCCCGTTTTACGGTATGTACAATAATCAGCACCACCATCTTTAGGCTTTATATTATCGTTCTACAAAATTTCATATTGATTGGTTGAGGCGTTTAACCGCGACAACTGAACAAACACACAAGCGCTTTATTTAATCTAATGTGGAGCAAAGGTGGATCCAGGGATATCTTAAAATAGTCTGAAACATTTTATTTTTAACCGACGTAAAAAAAGGAGGTTATATGTTCGGCTGTACGTAGATGTTTTTTTAAGTATGTTCACGGATTTCTCCGTCAATTGTAGACCGATTATTTTTTTGTGTCTAAGTGATCTCCATAAGAGGTCCGGAAGAGGAATTTGTCGCCAAGATGGTATCTGATGAGGGTATCCGTGAGTAATTGAGGGAACTCCTCAAGTAGGTATTATAGGCATACACAGCGATTTTCATATTTTCAGTAATAAGTCTAGCATTTGCATTAATAAAAGTGGAAATATTGATGAAGACCACAGATGGCCATCAGAACTCTTCAATGGTATACCTATTTCAAGGGCGGCGATAAGAAGCACATTAAAATGGTTGAAAAACCTACCTATATGCATTACGACTTAAAATGTCCTATAAATGTCCTATACTTAGTTGCTTAATAATTTAAAGGTGGGATTATATGACAGCATAATGATTATGGTCACTTTTTTAACGATTCTTTTAAACATTATTTTGCAGCATCGGCATAAAATATGTGTTTATAAAACCGCCTTCAAAAACGCAATATTTCTAAACAAAAGCCAACTTCAGTTGGGCTGACCTAAAGTATTACCTTATTCAACACATGCTAAATATTTAAAGCGTTCATTAAACTTCTTACAAAGCTTAGGGGGTCATGTCATGACATCATTCTGTCGCTACCAACTCGTTTATCTTCGGTATTGGCACTCGGAAAGAGATAAAGTGGTTAATCTTGCTAGACCGAGTGCGTCCCTTAGCCTTGGTCGAGCAGTTTACGTTCGTTCATAAATACTCCGTAGTCATGGTACCCCCTCATGCATGATGCATCGTTACTACAATTACTATAGTCTAAGTCTTGTAATATATACACTAAACGAAAACTGAGTTACGTGTAGATTATAGTCAGCCAGCGTAGCCAGAGAAATAATACTTATGATATGAGAATATTAAGTTTTCATTTTTGCTGCGAGGATAGATAAAGTGCATTGTGAGTTATTTTTAAAAAATACTTCGAAGTCTTACGGCTGTGCACTTTATCTATCCACACAGCAAAAATGAAAACATTTTGGATTCTCAATTTTCATGAATTTTAATGTCCCACGACAAGACTCTGCCTACGGGGCAAGCTAAGCGTAGTGGAAGGGGGCAAGAAATTTTTCAAGTACATACGTGGATGTCTATGTGTCTGCTTCTGTATCTCCGCTAAACTTCACGTATGCATATGTAATAATTTACGAGTACAATATGGGTGTTTGTATATCGGTATAATAACCTGTAGGGCATTGTAGGGGGGTTATCTTAACGCCACCCTTGAAATAGGTACCGTTGAGGAGTTCCGTTGGCCATCTGTGGTCTTCATCATCAGGTCCACTTCACCAAATGATACTTTCTGAATTCAAATGCTAGACTTGTTAGGTACTATTTGTTTCACTAAAATCGCTATATATGTATGCTTACAATATTATATTTAAGGAGTTCCCTCAATTATTCACGAATCCCTTCGTCAAATACAGATTTGGTGACAATGGGCCACCTTGGAAGTATACTCTATCAAACCAAACAATATTTTTTTAAATCGGTCCATAATAGACGGAAAGATCGGCAAACATAGAACCTGCTCCTTTTTCTAAGTCGGTTAAAAAAGGGTAATGTTTTGGTGTGTACGAGTATGTAGGTATGTATCCAAGTTTCTTTGTGACCTAAACGTGTTGACAGATTTTTAAGTACGCGGTATTGTTATGGATTGGTTCTTTATAAAACATTTTCTACCGAATTATGTCTTGATAAGCAGCTGACGTCTGTGGAAAAAAAAGAACTCGTGAGAAGATTCATCTCTTCGTGTTTTTTTTTTATATCTGTTTGTACTGTTATTACCTAATAATGCCACAGACAGACAACTAGCCAAGCAATCAAAGTTTAAGTGGGACCTAACGGTGCATGATGAATACACTTATTTGTGCGAGCTGCAGACAATTGCGGTGGGCGACTCAAAGCTGCTCGCCCACCGACCCCAGTAAGGCTGCGCAGGCGCCGCCCACGGACACCGAACCTGTAGCGACAAAAGGCATTGCACACTTATACATAAGACAAGTAAATAGGTCTATACAGCCATCAGTCCATCATAAGCCAAAAGGCGGTATCTAAAATTGAATAGTCAAAAGCAGATTAATCCTTTTCCGTTAATTCCTAATAAAGTTCCACTTGCTACATAAGCTTAGTCTCAGATAGTTCCATTTGTCTTTTCGTTGTGAAATTTTCAGTGACGTAATTTTAGATTTATATTAGGGATTATTTTTGATTTATAGCCAAAATTTACAAAAAAATACCGTTCAAATGAGAAACAATTACGTACACTGCGAAAATATACAATTTCATTTCCTCCTAACCTCATAAGTTTTTTATAATTCGTTATTTAAAATTAAATTATAAAAATTACAAATTTTGGTTGAATATGTCAGAACCCATGGCAGCGCCCCAAAGTCGAAAAAGAACTACGATTTTTAACAAACGTGTAAAACATTTTCAATAATGGCATATCCGCAAACAAAACATCAACGATTAGGCATATAAAGTCAAATCAGCTAACTTGATAGTCATACTGAGGGCTGTTGTAAGGTCGGCTAGCTTCAAGAGTCATACTTCCTAGTTTGTATAGTAGCCGCCCACGTTCTGACACGTCTACTTCCTATTCTTCTTATTTGGTAAACAAAATTGTAACCTAAAACGTCTCATCCTGACAAACTATTAAATGAGCCAATTGGGATATTAGTAAAATAATACTTTTAGTTACCTATTTTCAATTGTCAGTTTTATCTAAATATATTTTTTTACAAGTTATACGCGTTTTGAAGTATTGTTTTTTCCTCTAGGGTTTTCTAACAAAGGACACCAACGCATACGAGCCCTGCTAAATATTGATGATGCAAATGCAAGCTCTTAATGGGTTAAAACTGGGATTTTCTATTTGAGATATTCGAGTGCCTATATCCCAATTGCTTTTCAGCGGCTCTATTCTAGGCGGTAGAAGCCAAATCGGATCAGACATGTTATGGTATTGTTTATAACTCGACCGCTACTACTATCAAGTAAATAAGAGCTATCAAAACGTACACGTAACGTTTTGCGGGTGGTAGGACCTTGTGCAGACTCCGTCCGGATCGCTACCACCATCTTATCCATTAACCTACCGCCAAACAGCAGTGTTCGCATTGTTCTGTTCCGGTTTGGGGATAAGACAGCCGGTGTAATGACTAGCATAGAGGCATTCCATCTTAGTCCTCAGGGTTGGCAACGCATTTGCAGTCTTATGCTAATGTCTATGGGTCACAGTTTCCACTTACCATCAGGTGGCCTGTGTGCTCGGTTGCCTTCTCTATGCCATAAAAAAAAAATACACGATAACAGGTGAAAACTGATATGGTTTTTACCGCGGTGAATAGAGGCCCAGAGAGCGAAAATTTCCTCCCTATGTTTTACATAACTAAAAAAAGAAGCGCGATTCGGTTTCAATCATCTCACAAAAACATAATACTTTACTTATACACTTGTCTGAAATTTGGTTTAGGTGCGCTGTGTCAGAGAACAGAAAATAAACCATGAGTAACCTGAAACATTGTCCCGTCCCTTGTAAACGCCCCGAACGTTCGAAAACATATTCTTGCTCAAGAAATGGGTGAAGGCTGTATCACAACACAACTCACAATTAAAAGAAAAATAATGAATCAGTATTTACTAGACGTGCTGCAATTTAAACATAACTAAGTCACTAACCTAGATTGTGTTAATTCTTAAGGAAAATACCTTGAATCCAAGTGGTTTTGCACCAAGAAAAAAAATGAGATCACGTATCCCTGTCACAGGAATGAAATGCATCGACAGGCATTGGCGCGTTGCACCAAAATTGTATGCAAATATCGTCTACTTGGAAATTCTGTGCTTGTGTTTCTTACATAACCGTTAAAGTACCGCGGGGTATTATTTGAATAGGTAGTCTTAAAAATTATAAAAATACGGGTTAGCCTTCGTGCTGAAATTTCAACGGGTCATAATTATTTATGGTCTTAATATTTAATATTAAATGTCGTAAGCCCAAATATTGTAGCAACTAAAAGTAATTGCGAACGAAAGAATATACATTTGTATGACTGCGCATAATGTGTCATTTCGTTCATCTAGATACTTAAGTAATTACGTTAACGCGTCATTTGCAAATAATATATTTCCGTAGGATTTACCCATGAAGTATATAAATATATCTAATAAATCAATTAGTTTATTGAAGTCATCTTTTTACTGTTAGAATAATTTATTTTAAGTATATTAAAAGTAAGAGTAGTACATATCTAAAGTTTTTATTCTAATCAGCATAAGTTAGATCGTTCTAAACAAAAAAAAACGCCAAACCCTTTAACTTTTATCTTTTAAATAATGGCTTTAACCCTTAACTTGAATATCACACACATCCAGACAAAAACTGACAAAGTGCTAAAACCTGTCTGTCTGATTACGTAATGTAAACGTATATAGGTTTATCGTTGGAAAAAAATAGAGCAACATATTATATTTGCCAGTATAAGTGAATAAGGTAACCTCCTACACGTTCCCGTTAACTTTGATGACAAACGAACCTTGAATAAATATTAATTACAAAGTGTTAACATTTACTATTAAATTAAATTGTCAATAGTCTTCTCAGCTTATCGATTCATTTACGCCATTTTTGGTGCGAGTCCAGCGAGATGCGAGCGCTTACGTGTCTCGAAGGTTAGTGGGCGCCGCGTCAAGGTGTGGGGGGCAGCGCCGGCGCAGAATCCGCGGGACAGTCGCGAGGCGCGCGCGCGCACCACGACACTCGACACGAACGACTCGCGATAACTACGGCATTTGTTTGACATGTGATTTACAAAAGACTTATTTAAATTAAAACTATTTAACCGTAATTTAAGGATCTCGTATTTATTCTCTATTTATCAGTGGGACCAAAATGACGATAAAAAATAAAAAAAATAAAAAGACGTCCGAGGCGTCAACTAGTGCGTCGAGTAGCGTGCAGAAATCCAGCACATCCACTACTGTGCAGCAGAGCAGCCACACTCTACAGAAGGTTTCTTCGGGCAAGAAAGTGCGCTACATCGACGTGAAGGTGGAGGAAGAAGATCCACTCATGATCACGGATATCTCGGACCACACGTCCGTGACCGGCTCTACCATATCGGAGGCTTATAACAGCCATCCGCATTACATCATCGCAGAGGCTCCTTCCATAAGCGATCTCTCTCAAACTCGGGCGCTCGATCACCAAGTGACCGACATGGTCCAGTCCACGACCGGTGAGTTCGTCTCAAGCTCTCAGCAGGCATCCTCCACGTCTCACCAGCAGAGCTCAACCAGCGAAACATTCCAGTCATCATCGACATCTGTGCAGCAGTCTGGTTCTAATCACAGTCATATTGACAGAACGATGGACTCTACCAGCAGCCATACTCTCAATACCGGCTTTATTGACAATTCAGGCGCCAACCAGAAGTTTTTGTCGAGATCTCAAGGAGCTAATTCGACCAATTCTTTCCTTGAGATGGAACGGCAAGAACTACTGCAACAGTCATCGCAGGCGCAAACAAACTCGAATACACAAGCCACTTCATCGACCAGTTCCGTTCATCAAACATCGCAACAACAACCGTCGGCTCATCAACTTCAGCAGCAACACAAAAATAACCCAACCGGTGGTAAAATAACGGGTCAAAATTATCATCCTAAATCTAAGAACCTGCAAACTGTAAGATCGGATTCTTCTAATTTCTTCGGAGGCGAAGGTACTCTTGATAAAAATTCAAAAACAAAACAGTACAGTAGCACATCGCACACAAGTGAGGCTAAGAGTAGCAGTGTCACCAAGTCATCATCTTCATCGTACGTTGTGGAAATTGTTGATGGCAAAGAACGTATCATCGACAGCACGAGCAGGGAGTGGGGAGATGCTAAAGAGCAAGCTACCAGCGAAGCCTACGCAAGTGTTAGTGGCACTGACATTAAGCCTCAATCTATGCATAGCGTTCAAAATTATGATATGAAATCTAATTATGATACAGGTAAGCCTGGACAAAAACCCTCAAGTGCAATGACTATACAAGAAGATTCAAAGCTCGTTAAAGATGGGAATCAGATCACAACTCATTCGAGTGTTATTTCAGAGAAAGACAATGTTAAACAGCGTCAAATAAGCTCTACTCAAGAGCAATTAAAATCCTCTGATCAACAATATAGCACAACGACATCGGACACATCAAAACACCTTCAAGACCGCAATGTAACATCATCCGATACGTCAAAAGATTTCCTTAATCGTAACATTTCAACATCTGATACGTCAAAATCTACTCTTGATCAACAGCATAACGTATCGACGTTTGATTCGTCAAGTCACATTCAAGATCATCAGCACAATGTATCAACCACGTACGGTTCGTCAAGCCACGTTCAAGATCATCATCGCAATGTATCGACATCGCAAGATTCATCACAATACATTCAAGATCAACATAACCTAACATCTGATACGTCAAAAAATGTTAAAAGAAGCCATAACGTTGTCGAGACAAGTAACAAGAGTAATGAAACTGTAAATGATAGAAGGAAAAACGCTAACCAAACCGATTCATCTAATTTTTATGGATATGATTCAACTATTCAAAATGAACTGCAAAAAGTGGGAGATATTTTAAACGTAGGAAATGTTGAGAATCTTAATGTTTCTACTAAGATTATGAAAAGCAACACGAGCAGCGCGCAACAAGCGTCTACCTCGTCATACGTAATTGAAGTCGTTGATGGAAAGGAGAGGATTGTGGATAGTTCTCAAAGAGAGTGGGGTGACAGTAAAGATCACTCAACCTATGAAAGGAGCCACGATATTAGTGGTACTGGATTAAAACCAGAACATGAGTACCGTCGTCATGTGCTCGATAAAGAATCTCATTATGATACAGGAAAGAAAGGAGTGCCTACAAGTTCAACTCAAATTACAGAAGAATCACTTTTGGTTAAAGATGGCCAAGAAATAGCAACTACTAGTAACACTTACATCGGAGATTTTACTAAGAAAAGAGCCATAACTGAGCATAAGGATTCTGAGGACGTTCTCAATAAACGTATTGTAGATGTCACGGATAAAAACAACATTAACGATTCTACCACATACCATACAATGTCTAGTGATAAGCAATCGTCAAATGTAGACGTTAGGGAAACTACTGATTTCGTGAATACCGAGAAGCAGAATTTAATAAAAGAAACTAGTTCAACATCCAAAACTAAGGATACTTTAACTACGTATGAACAAAGTACTGGTACATGGAATGGAAAGTTTACCTACGAAACTGATGATGACAGGCCAAAGAGGCCGAAGGAGATGTCGCCCTTCGGTAGGCAGGAACAACCCAGGCATCACTTAAAGCGACAAGACACTGAAGAAAACATTATACTTTCCTCAAGAGATATAAAAGATTTTACATCTATCACTGATTTACGAAAGATAATTGAATCGTCACAGTTAAGGAAAGACGTCACAGTTAGCGACAAGAGTATTGTCATCAAACGAAATATCGATGACCGAGTTTTAAAGGACATTCTTGAAACAGTCAAGAAATATCCATTTAAAAGGATTGAAAAGGTATCTTTCGGAACTAAAATTAATGAAGACGTTAAAGATCTATATGAAGGCATAGATACCGAGCAAACTACTGTGATTAACACAAGCAACGCGGACGTGATCAAGAAGTCTTTCAATGTAGAAAAGATGAGAAGCCAAGTTGAGGTTATTCGCTACGTTAAAGAAAACGGCATCACAACAAGGATAGTTACTTATGAGGATGCAAAAGAAGACGATAAAGTTAAAACCAATGTATATGTGGACAATACTTCGTCGTTAGACGTCAAAAACTTGGTAAGCGCAACTAAACCAATAAATGTGATTATGAGGTAACTAATACAGTGGGGAAAATCTTGTTTTAATCGTTGAAATTTTCTTTTAGAGCGACGTCCGTACGACGAAAGACGTATTGCGCGAATACGACGTGGTCGACCACGCTATCACCGAAGACACAACCGTCCGCACTGTTTACGACGAGAGCATCGACAGGAAAACAGTGCGCGACGACAGAACAACCATTGACGAGACCATCACTGTTCAGGAGACTAGACCTCGACACGGAGGACCCAAGAAACCTGAAAAACCCGTCAACAAGGAGCAGTGCATCTGCGAAATCTGCACTTGTGGGTGAGTACACACATTATTTTAAATTTTTAAGAGGATTGTGAAGCTGGACATTTCAATATGCGATAACGTTACTCTCCCCTTAAACCTGGTCCCATTTAAACGAGTTTTGAATATGTTGTAGTTATTATGATAATCTATGTCTTTACGATTTCCTTTTCATGAAAATATTTCGTATAATGAAACGAATTAACGAATTAAATTATATATTTCATAATACTTAACATTCCGATTAATAAATCGTGGAAATCGAACTTTAGAGGCTGAGAAACGTTATCGCAAGGAGCCAAATTCGTATATATTTTTTGACAGCTACCCTATTTAAGCGTCGCTTCACAATAATCTTAAGACGTTATACAGTACTCCTAATCATGTTTTTTTAATATGTTAGATCACACCTTTTGCAACACATGCGGTACAAGTCTCAATTGTTTTGTTTGTTAGGTGAAATTGTATCATCAGTACATTTGTGACTGTACCAGTAGCGTGATATTGTGTAGTGTCCATGAGCTAATTGAGCTCATTGTGCGGTCATCCCTCTTATGAAACTGATGGATACAAACAACCGCCAATTTATAAATATGGTATTTTTACAGAAAACTTACTCTCTGTGTCTCTCTCTACGTTTCTTAAATTGTTTATACATAAAAAAACATGACTAAGATGATATATTCTGCAGTTCAGGTCACGAAATGATTTCATTTCTATATTCAGTCATTACATCGTTGTGCCTACGTATTCGTCCATTCTGAGTAAATAACTCGTGAGACATAGGTAATGAATAAGCGCGTTACATATGTATGGAAGATTGTTTTAATTGCATTATCGAATTACGTTAGTTTTATCATCTGCATCTGTTTGTTTGTGAGATAATTTATCTCAAGGCAGTGGTGATAGCGTGATAACAAAAACTATTCCGATAAGTTTTCTCGGCGTAACCGTATGTTTAGGAACGTTGACCGTGATGTTTTTTGCCAAATGAATGAAAAAAGGCGCTTGCGTCAGGGCATTCCTCTTTGCTGACTCACCACAACAATAATTAAACAAGTAATTACATTTAAATATGTTCAAAGAAACGGTAGACAACTGCTCTACTGTAATTATGATAACTTAGAACACCTTATTCTTTAACTACTTTGGTCCGATAGTAGCGCTAAGTAGGTAAAGACATTCCAAGAAAGTCACGCACGGTTTTAGCAAGCGCATCCTCTATCTTTCGTGTTTTATTATGAACAACTCTATTAATACCTTAATGATACAAGTAAGTCACATATCTTATCTAGAACTATAGCGTTTACGAGTAGCTTTACGTCAAGTGGTATATTTTCCTAAATTTGCCATGTTATATTTATGTAAGCACGCCGCAATCACACCGTTTCCATAACATTCGTCGCTATTTACAACAACCAATAACATATGTTAAGTATATGCATGTATATACTTGCTAGTCGGTGTCTGAAGACCTTGAGCCCAACCGTCGCTCTCAATCTAACCAAAGAAAGAATTCGTTTGGTTTTTTCTTAACGCGGTTACGTAACAACTAATGGCAATGTCTTGAACGTGCCTTGGTTACTCTGGCAATACTCTACATGATTAACTACATGGTAATGTTTTGTTACTAACTTAAGTGCTGGAATTTAATAAGGAAATAAATTGATATTGGGCTCCAACTTAGTAGATAAGCCAAGTTCCAAAACCTTAATTGCTTCAAATATAAGTAGTAATCTAGCTCGTCAGTTCGTGACAATGACAATTATACTTTGAAGCACCAACACTTAAAATACAGATGTAACTGAAGTAAATAATATTCTTAAAATCATGTAAAACAACATATGACATCGATGCTAATAAAATGTGAGTCATGATCTCATGACCGTCTTCAATATATTTGCCGGTACATTTATTGGTTTTGTAAGACCGTTGGTAAAGGGCCGTGGGCGGAGCTGCGGCTAAAGTATCATTTAGTAGCCGCAATTTAAAACTCGTTTGTATAATGAGAAAGCTAAATCGATGTTTTGAGAATGTCCTAGAGTTAGTACTTATTCTGATTGTGAGAATATCTAACGAGTTAGGAGTAAATACAGTTTAACTAGCTAGGAACTAAACCGGCTGGGTATCGTCGTATCATTCGCTAAGAGCTTAAGAGTGTGATAATAATAGAAATGAATAAAACAAAACAAGCGAGTGCGAGAGTAGTGACAAAATTAGCCGCACTCTTTTGACACCGGTTTTAAAGGTCACACCACACTGGTTGTGCTGTTGGTAAAGATTGAATAATGTTTAACATCTCTTACGACTAGATTAGGCAATCAGAACGCTGCAACGCTACGATACCGCTTTTCATCGATCAGCTGCTGGTCTATTCATTCGTACAGCCCAATGTATTCGTAAAGGTTCAATGTTCGCGGCTTTTGTTGAATTTCTGTAGTTTGGTCCGATGCGGGTCATTTTAGTTTGTAAGTTTAAACGGCACTATTTTATAATATTACTTAATAATCTTTTATAATGTTCTCACTTTGACCAAGGATAAACATAATAAAAGCGTGCAGCCGATACATTACGTCATGACCAAACAAATAAAAACCTTAAACAAGGGCACTGCTAATACTTTTTTAATCTGTGTTTCGTGAGTGGAAAAGATAGGTACTTACCTGAAGTAAAATTATTATTAAGCTGCCTGAATCAGTTCGACATCCCAAAATGCACAAATATTGCTGTTCGTGATTCGCAATTAATAGGTAATAGGTATTTCAAAATATTAATAATTCTTTTAGCAGAATTTCCATTTGCGTTCTTACCAAATTAAGTTTTGACAGTATAGTGTTTTTGTGCTGATGATTTTTTCCATCGCCATTTTGCCCATTCCAGAAATAATTCTGACAGCGTTGACGGGGCTCCGCTTGGGCGGAGCTCTTATTTCTGAATACTTTGGCCCTTCGGGCCTGTTACAAGACCTGAACTTACCTATCTATTTGCAGGTGGTAGGACCCTGTGCAGGGTCCGTCCGGATCGCTACCACCATCTTATCCATTAACCTACCGCCAAACAGCAGTGTTCGCATTGTTGTGTTCCGGTTTGGGGATAAGACAGCCGGTGTAATGACTAGCATAGAGGCATTCCATCTTAGTCCTCAGGGTTGGCAACGCATTTGCAGTCTTATGCTAATGTCTATGGGTCACAGTTTCCACTTACCATCAGGTGGCCTGTGTGCTCGGTTGCCTTCTCTAGGACATAAAAAAAAAAAAAATACAGCCTCAACTAAATGTGAACAAGAGAATGACAGTGCTCTATGTCAGGTAGTGTAGGCGTCTAGGTCGCGCCTACTCGACCGCGTCACTTCCTCGGCTTACGCTATCCTCTATTACCATAGGCAATAACCAGAGAGACGCAACTGTGCAAGAGCATGCAATTTATCTTTATTGCTCAAAGATATGTGGCTACATAGCACACATATGGAGAGAACAGTAAGGAATTTATTACATACCTATGTAAACAGCCGAGGTTAATCTATCTATGGCATGGCTATTTGTTTGGGATTATCAGAATTTCAAATTTTAAAGCCTATTTCGTTCTTACGTTACTAATGCCCACCGTATTTAATTTTGAAATTTTAAATCAATATCTATAAATCTTTACGTAGAAATTATGCACATATACTTTGATATTGTGTGTAAACAAATTGTCGTATGCAAATACATTTTTTTGATAACTCGCGCTAGTAAAATAGGACAGAAAAGTTCATACAAACTTTGAGATTACTTAGGGAGTTGAATAGACATAAGATAAGATTAAACAATAATGCGCTACCTGTCCCTCTTCACGAAATTTAACGAGTTGATAATTGTGGAGCCGAAAGTGGGTAGTCCTACTCGTTCGTTTTGTATGAACAGATATATGTGATTCGTGTTTCCCTACCGTTAACCGTTAATCCCATATTTAACGTTTTCTTGGCTTCGAATCGGATATAACACAGACACGCTTCTTTTCCAGGAGTCTTTTGGTTTATACCGATCTTCTTACTCGACCTAGCTCTGCCACCAAATATACAACAAATAAACTAAACCCCGTAAAAAACAGATTACGTAACCAAAACCTCATAACTCATAAAGCAGGGCAAAAACTCTATTATCCTAGATGCCCGTCTCGCCTCGTAACTCGAAACACCATCTGATTAAACACTCGTGCAATCCAAGCCTTCCAACTTCCAAAGACATTTAAATATTTATATACTTCACTGACTGCAGTACATTGACTCAAACTAATCTGGGCATAGACTGTTTCAGATTATCGGTTTCTAACATCATCGTATATTGAATGTTGTTCCATCGAGGAATGGTTTTTTTTAATGGCATTTATAAGTATTCGTTATTTTACCGGCTGTCTTAACTTCGCTAATACAAAAGTGAGAAGAGAACACCAGCAAGGTGCAATGCTATTTGGTGGCAATTCACAACAAACTTATAAAAAAAGTGACTGAATAAAAGAAACTTTAAATAAACATACCTACTCTGCAACGTGCTTAAGTGACGAACACGAGTTCATATCATTTATTTGCGTTTGGATAATCTAGTTTTTAGCCGCTGCAATTAGTGCAAGTGGGTCGAATTGCAACATTTTTTTATAGTTATTTCTATATTTCGCGTTCGTTACAGTGGCACTATCTGTGGTCATAGACAGTGTGTTAAAATTTAATGGCTTAGTGTCACGCGATAAGGTTTCATTCACATTGATCGTGACTTTTGGTAGCGCGGGTTCGTAGTGGAAAAATCGAAAAAAAACTTCAAAGTTTGGTAGCTGCTAGATTGTTTTTATAATTATGTAAAGAAAAGTATTTTTGATTTAGTCATACATTTTTTTTTAACTTCGTTTCTTTACAATACTCCTCATCCCTACAGATATTTTGGTGACTACTTACGGCTATCGGAACCCTGAACCGCCACATAGTACTGTGTCACAGTGATGTTATAATTAAAGTCATAAGAAGTGCCAAACAAATTGTTTTATAATGTCACTGTGACAACGTTCTATGGCCAGGGTTAGTTTGACTAGACAGCTCCTATACCTAATCGTGCCTTCAGGCGCCTGGCACATCACATCACACCCTTGCAAAGCCATTAAAAATAATTACCTGTTGGTAGCTAGTGTAAAGACGTTTATAAACTCGTATATTACTCGTGCTTGTGCTGTACGTACGTACGTAAGTTAAGTAAGTTTTCTATGATAAATTTTAGTAATTCTGAGAGTAAAAGAACAAGTAGGTACCATAAAAACGCAAAAATTGCAAAATTGTTTTCATTTCAAGGTTATTGGAATTAGAATTAGCTACGCTTTCAAATCTAACGCATAGGTATTTCAGCCTCTATTTTATCGAGCATGAATGTGCAATATGTTAGTTATAGGCACGTTTTCCGTTTAAGGAATGTTTAGCTTTTTATCGCCTCTTCTAGGACTTGTTCAAGAAATTGGAAAGCGGGCTCCGATAAGGTCCGGGAAAGCGGTACGCATTTCTTATAAGTGCGGTTCTTGATAAGATAGGAATGTATTGACCGGTCAAAAAAGGGCATTAGTTTTATCTAAGCAAACACGTAAAGTTGGTAAAACACATTTTTTTGGATCAAATAAGGTATATACTACATATAAGGCCACTTATGACATCTTTACCCATCATAAAACAAAGTCGCTTCCCGCCGTGTGTTCTGTATGTACGCTTAGATCTTCCCAACTACTTACGCTACGGATTTTACTGCGGTTTTCACCATGTTAGATAGTTTTTCACGGAATGATTTTAATTTTAGATTATGAAAACTCATATAAACCGAAGTGAAGCGAGGGCGGGTAGCTAGTAATAGATATAAACCACGCATTCTGAAACTAATTTGACGACACGCTGGCCTAGTTGGTAGTGACCCTGCCTACGAAGCTAGCGGTCCTGGGTTGTTTGTGTGATGAGCGCGAATATTTGTTCCTGAGTCATGGATGTTTTCTATGTATTTAAGTATATATTTCTCTATATAATTATTTATATCGTTGTCTAGTAACCATTGTACAAGACTAGAGCTAGAGTTTGGAACTAGGTCAACTGGTATGACATTGTCCCGTGATATTTATTTTATTTTTTATTTTAATTGCACACGGACCAAATTTATTTTCTTAAGGACATTATTTCCGATCATGTTTGGTCCCAGTCCTGTTTTCGTCAAGACAAGAAATAGACAAAAGGCAGGACATATAAATACAAAACGATCGCTAGCAATATTGTCTACGTAGTTATATTGTCCCGGGGAAGACATTGCGGTTTGGCTTACTGCGGGACTGCCTTAAGACCTCGACCCGCATGTTTGCTGACGGTGCTTTTAATGTTTTGTAGTAGAAGTCTGTATTTTAGTACCATCAAGGATTTCAAATGTCGATCCACCATTGAACCTTGTCATAATGACAGCGTCATAAGTGACGAGATAGAGATTAAATAGGAATGAATCGTTGATTTTACGCGACCAGTTTCTATAGTGGTTTATCAATGAGAGTCCGTGACCGCACCTTGGTACGTAGTATAAAACAAAATCCTCTCCCTGTTTATGTACCTATGCTAAGTTCTTTCAAACTAAACAACGGATTTATACGCGGTTTTCATCAATAGAGTGGTTTCAGAGAAAGGTTTTATTTTATTATATACTTATAATACATTCTGGATTATGTACAGATGTTACAGTAAACTCACATAAACCGAAGCGTTTGCTACAAAGTCTCGCACAAAGCATGTGAAACAGTGAAATCTTTTTTACGCTTTGAGCCAGACTACCTACTTGAATTTTATACAAAATGGACCCTGTAATAAGGTCTATATAAACGCTAGACGTGTTAAAGGGGACCTTAACTACAATGTTCGAAAAACAGTATTAGTTTATGCAAACAGATCATTTATGTACCTTGTCACTTTCCATCGTTTCACAATTTTGTATGACATTTCAAACACGACTTTAAAGTGACAAGGTACATAAATGATCACTTATTTATGCTATTGACTGTGCACACTCATACATATTGATTTATGTATGAAAATTTACTTACCCACTGAATAACTATGTGGATGACTGATGCAAAATCATGCGCTGTTGTGCTGTTCAAGCCTATCTATACATTTACAGTAATCAAAATATTTTATTTACTCTTCAGTGGATTTTGTATGTGAAGTTAGTTTTATTGCTCTTAAGTTTAATTCCGTTTAAAATGAGCAGTACCTAACTGCAATTTGTGGTAAATATACCTACTTATTGTGACAAATCGACATAAAATTCATAGGTGTTATAAATTGCCTTTAGTAATGCAAGACGTTTTCCTTAATAACAGAGAGATCTCCGCGCTTGAGCCAAGTACAAGGCTATGTTGTGTATATATCCAATTATAATGTTTCATTACAGATAAGCTATAATACGGCTACTTGATAATTTAGTTTACTTAAGTAGTTACTCACTTTTTTTTTAAACACGAATCGTGTTTATGTGGTACGGTTGCGATAATTATTTTGGATATGTGGTTTATTGGTGTCTTTTCTATGAATTTTTGATAGGTAGGTACTTAATTATTTTGGTTTATAATTAAATAATGTTTTGTATTGTTATTATGTAATATATTGCTAAACCGTAAAAAAACGGTAATGTTTTGGTTTCGTACCTAAAGGAAGGGCCAAATGGAGCCCTCGCAGTGTACGAGTCTCTATCTTTACGCGCCCTCGTAAGTTACAGTCGTGCAATTTGAATATTTTATGTATGTAGAAGGTTGAACCAAATACGAAATATTGAATAAGAAATACATTAATTCTTCAACCCGCTTACGTTTATTGAAAAACCATAGGTAATAATTTATTCTTATTTGATTTTGAAAATCGTAAATTATTTTTTCTTTGATGCCTAAATCCAAACATTTTAAGAGTTAAAATGCGTACTGAATGTTGAAAAAAACAAAAGCACTCTGGTTTCCTGTTAAACATGACGTAGGCCTCGTTAGATGCGCCAGGTCCTGACCTCACAAAGACCTTCGGATCACCGGAGAGCATTGTAAACGACGGCCACTCGTATTCAAAATATTCGGCACTGGTAAAAAAACTGGCTAATTAAGGTCAAATCGAATGATTTTATATTTAAGCGCTAACCCACTGAATTAACGTCAGACTTTATCATTGTTTACAATAACAGCCTTTAAAAAAAGAAAGTAAGTAAATTAAAAATTCTACAATACTTTCATGAAGCATTATATGCATAAGTATGTCCCGAAATCAGTGAGGCGAGATGAATTCCTATTCCAGAGGCCCGTTTCATGAAGCTACAAGTTACAAATTACAAGCAGAGGTCTCTTTCTGACTCCTTTTAATAGAAAGAGACTTCCGTTTTTAATTTGTAACTTGTACCTTCGTGAAACGGGCCACTGGAATCTCGTTCTGACCCTGGCGTACAGGTATAGACTATAGTATAGACCGTTCAAATAGAGGCGAGAGAGGGAGGGAGTTTTTTACTTATTACGTTAAAATCTCGCACCTAAAAAGCAACCGTTCGAAAACCGCAATCAAAATATTTTCTTGTTTATATTTGTCACGAATCAATGATTTTGTTTCTTTCTTTCCAAAATTAATTATACAAACGACAACACGTCACGTTTCCCCATTTACTTTCTCTCCATTGCCGATTATTCAATAAGTGCTAAGCCCTACCAAAAACGTGTCATACCTATAAACTTCCCCTCTACTCAGACGCAGCATCATTCAGTTAAAGCAATGTTCCGATCTATCTTTGGAGCACAAAGAGTAACACTCGACATGACATCACGCTTGGTAGATAAACTCTGACCACGAACGAAACAAGCTCCACTGCAGTCTTTACCTACCAGTCTGGTCTTTGAGATAATTTAAAGGACGTACAAATCAATATGTTATTGGCTGTGAATGTATGCGGAATTATTTGTGATATTAGGACAGGTTTTTTTCTTTTGGGGACCTGAGTAGTACAGTCGCCATCAAAAATATCTATATTCTTCAGGGTGCTCAAAAATATCTGAACATGTACTCTAACACCTTGACATAGAGACGTGTTTAGATATTTATGAGCACCTCGTTCGTTGCGATATATCTGATGGCGACTGTACCTACAGTATTTTTTACAACTGGCACTAAATGCAACACTGCTTGATATGTACACGGAAATATCTAAACTAAATAGTCATTTTTGTATTTTTGTATGATTTTTAAATTACTTTATCAGATGTGGTACCTATGACGTCATAAGTCTTATTCTCAAGACTTATGACGTCATAGGTACTTGATACAAGCTATCTTTTTGACACCTATAGAGTAGGTTGGTTATTTGACTTGTCAGGAAACATACGTTTCATTATGTTACCCCAAACAAAACTACTGGACATACGCCCAATCCCCGCAACTACTGGTATATCATTAATTGTTATCACGTCAGGGAGACAATCATTATCCAATACGGTATTCGCAGTAGAGCATTGAATTTCCCTACAATTAGACGGGCTTTAGAGTTTTTTAAACCGGCTGTTTCATGTCAGTCATTAGGGTTGTCACGCTCTGTCGTGTCCGGTGCGGTTTTCGCAGCCCTTATTTAATTATCTTTAACAATAAACCGGAAGGACTCGATTTTAGGTCACTGCAAAAGTATAGGTCCTGCCTGGGACAGGAAAAAAATAACTGTTACCCTTGTTCCATCGACGTGGTACCTATCAATTTGTAGAATTTCCCCACCGCAGGATATCGAATTTTAGTTTTACAGAACTTATAATTACAGTAGCATCAGCCTATTTTTATTTTTTACAATTAAAAATGAAATGGTAAGTAAGCACATGGCACAGAAAGGCTGGACAATATCGTTTTTTTTGGTAAATGTTCGTAGTAGCCCGAATAAGGTTTTAGGAAAAAAAATGGAAAAGTTACCTGAAGAAAAATCGGATAGGACAAAGTCTGTCGGGTCAGCTAGCGATAAAATATTTAAACAGGTACTGTTAATAGTCGATACGTGTTATAATGACTATTTTATTATCATTTATAATTTACATTAAAGCTTACCAAAAAAAAACCAATAACAGTAAGACACCATTTATTTATATTTACAAGTTGACAAGCCATATCGTATTATGCATTTTGGTAATCCGTAGCTATTCTTATTAAAAGGTACTAGTTGCTATAGATTCCATTAGAAGATTAATGGTTTGGCTTTACCTAGAACCAATTGTCGAATGGAAAAACGGCATTTACAGACACAAAATAGGTTAATAAACTTGGTCGTGTAACATCTGTACAGTCAATCAATTTGATTCATAGGCCACTATGGAACTATGTCCAAGTGATATTTTAATTCAGTTGTTTGAAGTTTGTTACGTTTGAATCATAACGTCACTATGAAATAGTTCCATAGTGGCCTATCAAATTGGTAGACTGTACACGCGTTACATATTTTGTGACGTTTAGATCGATGCTCGTCATTATTTAATGTCACCTGTCTCTTACAAGCAGACTTAGCAAGGTCTCTGTTTAATTTTGTCCTAAGGGTACATTTGGTGACTTTAGTATATGCAACTTTATTAATATCGAGAAGGGCTCAATTTGCTTCAAATGTTAAACAGCAGCATGCTTCCTTTCGTCTTAGGAAGTCAAACCACAACTACACGTGCGTAGGATGCTATTATTGCTCGTTAACATTAATTGGTCTTAATTTATTATTCATTGTCACAATTAGACGCCTTTCATTTTTCTTTATTTCATTTAAATTTCATAAATCACTTTACAAGAGCAATAATTGCTGGTCTAAGTCTCAAGGCTAGAGCGCGCTCTACCCTTAAAAGTAGAGTCGATACATTTGAAATTAACCGCTACACTTTATGAAAAAGGCGCTACAACTACTTCGTAAATAAAAAGTCACATTTCAACAACCAACAATATGTTATCAGTCCAGTCACGACTTGCTGAGTTTCTATAATAGTTTAGATTCGTAGGCGTACTGCGATTAGCCGCTTCACTGGGCTCCAATGATGTAAGGTGTGTGAAAGTACCATGTAGGAACTTTGAATTACCGGGTTGATGTACTGGAACACAATGTAGTTTCATATGGACACAAATTCAACCAAATAAACTTGCAATCTAGTTAGATGAGTTTGGATTTGTAGCTTGTTATACCCGAAGGGCAGAACGGCCAGAAATAGGAGCTCCGCATAGCGGGGCTCGTTCCAATTCGTTGTAATTGCAAGATGTTTAAATTAGGTGGTACAATTTTGGGTATCGTTGAAATTCTGTCCACAATTAGACAGTTAAAACTAAATTAAACAACTTTGGGTACTCTAGGCACGGTTATAATTGCTATTTCAAAACAAAATTAACGATAACGATAAGGTTTAGCTTTATGAAAAGCGTTTGGGGAATAACAAGGATAAACTGGCCGTCTACTCGTAAGAAATGTCGACCCATTGGACGCCCTGAGATATAGGATTATAAGAATGGGTGATAAGTTATCATTGTGTCTTTCTTGTTAGGATCGCTGGACGCTCTAAATGACAACATTACTATAAAGAAAATAACCGGTTCACGTTATTTGACTAGTGTAACTCAAGGACTAATGAATATATTTTAACTTGTATGTCCAGCGTTTGTAGAGCCATATAAAGTGATGTTGTATAAAAATTAAAATACACAACTAGTCCATTCCGTCATTGTCGGTGTTGCCGTTGTTATCGCGGAAAAAATCGTTCATTCATAGACTAATGTACCACAACCTGAATCATTCACCGTTGGCGTCAATTAAACACCTACCAACTAATAAGTCGCTTGCACCTACGCCATTTTGCCAGTTTTACTGTTACTTTATTTAGTAGTCTTGACACTATTGTTTCATCAAGTCCGTGAAGATTAACCAGGTCGACTACAAAGAGATGTATCCACTTTATCATCTATTTGCATTGTAATAAGGACCAAAAGTGGATACATCTCGTTTAGTCGACTGTACTACTACAATAAGGTAATTTAGGGTCCTGCTATTCGCGACACGTCTCTCTAAATTATACGTCGAAAGCCTTTGTAAGGAAATGTTTCAACGAATCACAAGCACATACGTGAGTGTTTTTTTGCCACCATAGACAGGTGTTTTGAAATTTTATGAGTGCATGCATCAGTGATATCCATGACGTGACGTCACCATCCAGTCATGGTCGGTAAATCTGAAAGAGGATAAACATTTAGGAAACAAAGTAGGAGCGGACGAACTTAGTATTCCCGTATTCCTTCGTGATTTGAGAACCCCGTATCAAGTTAACATATGCGGCCGGCCATTGTATGCAAATTTCAGCTGGGAAACATTCCACACGTAAATAATATAGTAGATTGGTTGAAAGTTAACATCTACAGATAAGTCAACAATTAACAGTATACACGTTTCGCTCAGTTTATGTCCAATAAGTCTAGACAAACGAAGCATTCAACGTTTTAATTAGTGAGATGTCTGACGGTCAATTAGCTTAGACATTTATGAAAGCAGCTGTATGCATCATTCAAGGCCCGACTCCTTGATTTCCCAACAAAACATCCGTCGTTAACGAGTTCTTGGCGAGTGGTTAAGCACTTAATCTACGTCCAAAGTGATAGCATCAACACTAAGTGGAGGAATGGATAATGTAGCAGCAAGTCGCCCACACGTCGCCAGTTCCTCAATTGAACTGATATACACTGCATCATTGAATTGACCTTAGTACTTCATCTCATGAGCAATCTTAACTTTAAATCGTCTACAATCCTTGTGAAATTGTCATGCAGTGAACGTGTTAATTTACACAATTAAATTGATTCTACGACTTATATTACGTCAGTCAATTTGAAATGCGAGCTAGAATGTGAGCAAGACATATCCTTTTATGGCATCGGCCGGCGTTGGCTTTTGCAGGAGCCAAGAGACTACACCAACTTTAATTCAAACATCACGATTTTCATTTCTGTCTCTATCGTTATTCGTATGATTGTGTGAGAAAGAAATGTAAATTGACTGGGTAATTTAGAAAGAAGTGACGTGTAAGTGGTGCAGGCTGCGACCTCAGCGGTATTCGCAGCGATGATCTCACCGAGCCCACGTCCTCGCTCAAACTCGTTTCTTGTTTACTTGCCGGCGCGAACTTAACGTTGGCAACACAGGACGCACTGTGTCAAGCAAGGCATCAAGTGGAGGACAGGTGACGTCACGTCGTCCTATATTCGATGAAAGGACGACAGGAGTAACATAAACTTATTTTCACATATTTACGCCTATGAAAACGTTGTCTTGGAAATTGATACCAAATAGCTAGTTTTAAATAATGTCGCCAAAATGTTTTAAATTGGTCTTACAAGGAAACATTAATCAAGCAATTAGCAACTGCATAGCTGGTCAGATTTCGACACTCGCATAAAGATAGCGTTGAGAATGAAATGCTTCGATGCCCAGTATTGTATAACGTTTAATATGGTACACCTATCTATCTGAATTCTTGCCTCTAGCTTATCATGTACCTATTATCTCGCGACTTATAATCTGTTTTAAATAGTCTTGAGGGATGATCAAATCGAGCCAATTCAACATATCTTGAGAGTTTTGATCTACAAAAGAAGCCTTGAACGATCAGTAAAATACAATATTACACCTAAAATATCGAGCGCCCATGTTGTTATTGACTATCACATTAGCAGTGGTCGCTAAAGGTCAAATTCATTCTGTAATCAAGCGAGTCCTAATGGATACAATACGAAATGTGGTTATGTTGTTTGCTGCCAAGCTGTGTAAAATATGATCATTACAAAGTTGGATTATAACGTTTTATTAAAGATGTCGAAATGTCTATACACACATATAGCCTCTGGAATAATTTGACGGGTTAAAACATTTTTTTGCTGTTTCATTGATAATTTAAGACTGTGTAGGCGTCAATGAATCAGATTTTCCTCATCGTGTTTACTTATCCAGGTAGTCATTCAAAATCTGAATCATTAAGTACTTTCAACACTTATTTACATTATTATTTGTAAACTTCATTGGGCTTAATTAGCCAGTTTCATAAGACTTCCAATGCTTTTGTGCTTTGGGAACTAGATTGCGAGGTAGAGCTTTCAGACAGGTACGCCATATGGTCGACGACCTTGCTTTGCCGTTGGTGACGGGTGAATTGCACCCACACTTGTTAAAGCCGAAATTAAAAACCGATTGTTCGAGTAGATTACTTGAACTATATTTACTACTCATATATCAATCTTATCTTTGTTTATGGCTCGATGTAATTTGCCGATAAAAAGTTAAAGGTGGGTCATCTTTATCGTACATGCATTTATTTGGATTTGATAAATGGATTTGGCCAAACATAGCTGTAAATTA
This sequence comes from Acleris sparsana, assembly GCA_923062465.1. NCBI lineage: Eukaryota > Metazoa > Arthropoda > Insecta > Lepidoptera > Tortricidae > Acleris > Acleris sparsana. The sequence continues at coordinate 10,790,956 of OV281300.1, forward strand.
GTTAGGACATTGTTAAACTGAGACCTTGTTGACATTTCTTGTAATGGTGTATTTTCAATTGAATACATTGTTGACAGTGAATTTAAGCCCTAACTCGATACTAGTAAACACGGTTGTAAAGGTTTCAGTCAATTATTTTTTTGGGACAAGCTTATGTTGCCGAAAGCATTTTTATTTGCGCAGTAGTCATCTACTTGTCTAGACGATTCTAACGAACCCCAACACGACGGCTTTATCATGTGTGCATGTGTAATTGAGGAGTTCATATGGCCACCCTGAGTCTCCATCATCTGACCAGCTTGATGGTACTACATTATCGTATTCTCATCAGAACTAAAGGTGTATGCAAATTTTCAGCTTCATCGGAAACTGGGAAGTGGGTCAAATTTAAATTGCTAGATTACTTATACTTAGTATACTTATATACATACATACTCTTATATTGCAAGCTAAATAAAACCTTGTAAAAACACTAACGTTTAAGATTCGACGATGTTTTATTTAATCCTTCAAAATAAGTTTTCGATTCTGTTTTTTATTATTCGGGACTAGCTCTCGCGGTTCTTCACGTTGCCAATTTTAAAAGCTGTTCTGTAGTATAAAGATTTATTTGCGTATACGATAGGCATCTCATTACTGGTCTTATGTAATAGGCCTTCGAACTTACCTACATACAGACTTGGTCTGGCGTCACTCCATTTTTGGACATGCGACTTTCCAACGGGGCTGACGGTTTTGCTTACCATATACGCCTGATCTTAAGATACAATCTTATTGACTCCTTGGACATACTTTTTGGATGAATCTTCTTTAGTGATCGGATTCATAAATTTTAATAGAGATTTTTGTCGGTTAGTAGTTATTTTATTGTTGTATTTTTTTTTAATTTACTCATGATGATTCTGGCGACGTAACGTAACTTTAAACTTATGGATAGTTTGGTAGTTTGGTAGGTAGGTAACTCATCGCTTTCAGTCAATGTAGTCGTCAAAAAGAACTACTTTAAAATTCTACTATATGTAAACTGGCTAGGATAACTTAAGTTAGGGTGTAAAATTGATAGTTTCTAGTTCACAATACACTTGCAATGAAAAGCAGATCCCTTGGGCGTATATCTTTTTATACCACAGTATCACCGTTTCAAAACACGTCTTAGTCACTTAAGCTCTTACTCAGCAGTTACCCAACTTGGCCAGATATAGCGCTGCGCAGGCGCCGCTGACTCAGTAGCGACAGATGCGCTTGCATCAGATCTTTGAATGATGTGATTGTAGTTTGTTTATAGCATTTAAAGTGTTAAAATATTTGTTCGTGTCATGTTTTCTGAAGTCTTAAGGATGTATTCGGTGGCCTATGATGAAAAAATAAAGGACAACAACGGCAGATTATACATAAAATAACTCTGAAAAAATACCGATAATATTTTTATTCGAATACTACAAAATTGCTTATTTAAACAGATATTTCTATCTACGAGTAGTGCCATGTCGTAAATCATCAGTTTATTTACTGCTGCAGTTTCCAGTAGACACATCACAGAGAAACAAAAGCCATCCCACTAACACCGCAATCACCCAACCGTCGTTGATGAGATGCATCTCGCTTTCCGCCGCACATCAAAAACAATAGGATAGAGATACCTACAGTAGTATACATAGATAGGCTTACATCTACACGCTTTCCCTTTTGTGTAGAGTTATGCAAGACACATTGCTATGTACACGAATTACTTTGTACTCGTCAATTTTTGATAAGAAATATAATTTATTTTTAACTGCGCGACTGTTTAAAATGTTCTTCCTTTAATTGTTTGCAGATGTTGGTTGTAATGAAAGGGTATTTTGTTGCGCTTCGCAGAATATGAGTACCTAATTATGCGGTGAAGTCAATTGGAGTATGAACATATGTTTGCATACAACTCATTATGCAAATAATTATTTCTTTAATTTGTCTATATTTGGCTGACGAATGAGTCAAGGTTTTTTCTTGACTCTGTCTTATTCAGTAAACGATGTTACACACATTTTGAATTCCTAAAATATAATTTAAATACTGAAAAAGTCATTAACAAAGTAAATTAATTATTAAGTAACGCAAAGGGTAAACTAAACAATATGGGTCTTAATCGGATCAAGATTAAATAAAACTTTAAATCGGATGGTTACGTCATAGACAAATTTAAAAAAAAGCAAAGAAGGTTCTGAGTGTGACGAAAAAAAGGCGTTTGCATTTTTGTAGGTTTACGGATATTTCAATTAAATACCTAACACTTCCGAATTGGCCTCGATGAGTGGTTCTCCGAACGACCCTGATGCGTAACCACTCAATAACAATTTACTTTTAAATATGGAAAGATGAGAGATGCCATGTGTGTGTAACCAGCCAGTAATTCTGCCGAAGACATGTCAGGGCCACGTTCGAGGAACCCATTGCCACTGATTCATTTTTGTCGCGCTCAGAGCTATTAGCGTCGACAGTTTTGAGAGACGCTTAATAAATAATCCTTTAATTACTTATTGGAGTTGTTTTTCAGCATTATCTGGTGGTGACCTAATTTGCTCTCATTTGCTATACGATCCAATTCATTACCACATTGTAAGTACCTACGCACCTACGCTGCGCATGAATGTTTAAGTGAAGTATTTCAAATATTAGAAGTTTTCCAAGGAATTGTATTTTATTCTTCACAAATAGTATCTCTTACATACGTACCTGTACTCCATTAATAAATGCCTCGTTGCATATTAACTATATTAACAGAGTTGACACCATTTATGTCTAAGGCCACCCGTATTAGCTACGTACGACGGGTTCAACGACTTTGGAAACCCTGGCAGAATAACGTTGATCATTTTTAGGGTTCCGTAGCCAAATGGCAAAAAACGGAACCCTTATAGATTCGTCATGTCTGTCCGTCTGTCCGTCCGTATGTCACAGCCACTTTATTCCGTAACTATAAGAGCTATACTGTGGAAACTTGGTAAGTAGATGTATTCGGTGAACCGCATTAAGATTTTCACACAAAAATAGAAAAAAACAATAAATTTTTGGGGTTCCCCATACTTAGAACTGAAACTCAAAAATTTTTTTTTCATCAAACTCATACGTGTGGGGTATCTATGGATAGGTATTCAAAAATGATATTGAGGTTTCTATTATAATTTTTTTCTAAACTGAATAGTTTGCGCGAGAGACGCTTCCAAAGTGGAAAAATGTGTGTCCCCCCCCCCGTAACTTCTAAAATAAGGGAATGATAAATGTAAAAATAATATATGATGTACATTACCATGCAAACTTCCACCGAAAATTGGTTTGAACGAGATCTAATAATTAGTTTTTTTTTAATACGATATAAATCGTAAACCGCATTTTACCTTTCATTCAATCAACTCAAATATAATAAAGAATTAAGAAAAACATTTATTTAGATGTATAGTGGTACGGAACCCTACGTGCGCGAGTCCGACTCGCACTTGGCCGGTTTTTTTTTTATATATATACTAGAGATAAATAATCCTTACTAATATTTTAAATTCTAAAGTTTGTTTGTTTGGTCGTAGCGGGGTAAGACTTAAGTGTCAACCGATCGTCTAGGTAATTTTGGAGCAGAAGCGTTTATAGCTCAGGGAAGGGCAGGTTTTATCTTCGAGAATGAAACAGATAAACGAATTTTACACAGACGAAGCCGTAGGCATAGCTAGTTATAGCAATATACGTTATCATAGCATTACATAATTAAATCAAGATTAGCCCTGAAATGGGTCTGATAAAGGTTATTCAATCAACACGCTCAGTAGCAGTGTAATCGCACTAATAACGAGTTATCTAAATGCAGGCCATGCCTGGAACACTTAAGTCCCTTATAAGTTTATAACAGAAGCTTATTCTGCAGTTTTCAGTCATCCCTTGTATAGTTTCTACGCATTTAATATTCGTCGCGTAAAGATGCAAGTTTTCAGTTTGTGTTTTGTTTACCCAGTGAAACAACGATTTGACAATGTTGTACAATAAATAATTCAACTTGGAATGAAGCACAATGCTTAAAATAACGAGGTAAAACTGATCTACTATGAATTAAGGATATTCCTCACAGAACGCCTTATTGTATTGATCGCAAAGAGTCTTGATTTAGGACATCCGACGTGTTTGGCCCCCATCACTAGGCGACACTAAAATAGACCCAATTATTAGTGAACTTTGACCGTTCCAACTAGCCCAGTAAATCACCGGTTTGCCGCCACTAACAATATTTTGTACAGCCATTTGGTACCTACTAACCGAACCAAATTCATAAAACCGGTAGGTAATGGTGCTTTATTAATGCCTTATTTCTAATTATTATCTACTTATTCGCTTCTATCATTAAAATGCGCACCTACTTAGTAATTATTGAGACAGGCTACTTTCACGATTATCCTACGAAGCAGAGATTTTGAATTACCTATGACTATTTAAACTTTTTTTTTGCATATATACTTAGCCAAGACTTTTGGTGTAAGGATAATGTGACGTATTGTTTTTTCGAGGACTGTATCTATTTATCTGTCAAATACCTTTAAACGTGCAATTCTTCTACAGGTATATAATATGAACTATCTCGGCAACGGCTCCAACGATTTTCATGACATTTAGTATACAGGGCGTTTCGGGGGCGATAAATCGATGGTCTAGCTAGGTTTCAGTTTTAGAAAATGTCGTTTTACCAAATAGAAAATACCAACAGAGCTCTGTCATCCCGGTACTGAGAATAATTCAATTAGACACAATTAACGTTGGGCATTTTTTGTAACTTTGCAGTTTATTTTGCAAAGTTACCAAGCTACACTTTTGTTAATTAGAGTTAATAAAATTGTATCACAAAGATTTCGTTACAAAAAATCCATTCAAAGTTACAGGGCACGTTGGGAGATTGGCTTGGGAACCAACTGTCAGTTTTTTGTTAATATTTCCGGTGACACGTTATTACGTCTTTACTTAAGTTTTAACCTCGTCTCTTCTCTTTCTCCGTACACTATTCAATGATTATTGTGTTTTATAAATCAAAGGCGGCTAAAGTAAAGAAAAATATTACCTATTAATCAAAACTTCTTGAAACTGTTCGTAAAATGATTCACTATAGACGTTGCGTCCGAAATCCCCATCTCACTCCAGAGCCATTTAATTAAACAAAAAAGTACCCTAACCTCCCTTGCCTTCACTTGTAACTTTTGCGTATAAAAATCGTAGTTTTGGGGTAACAGCAAACGGATCTATTAAAATAATTCAGAAGGATTTCGATTTTATGCGTGTTATTGTAGAATATTTTTGATTTCTGTAATCGCTATCCAATGACGGCATGCCACGCATATCAAGTTGAAGTTGCACGGTTGCGTCAATGAATGAAAAATAAAGTACTTAGGGGGCCGGTCGTCGTGGATTGAAAACATTATACCTTTTTCATTTCATGTCGCAGTACGCGGAGATTTACTAAAAGTCTAGCCAGAGATTCGTGACATGTATACATACTTAAACCCATCTCTAGGGCATCAAACTAAGAAAATGAATGTCTAGGCAAATTCACGCTTCGACTCTTAACTGTTCAATACGCTATGCAGTAACTTTACATTCTCGAAGGGACCAAAATAATATTTTGAATCACCGTAGCGTCCGTAGCCTCCAGCAGACGTAGCTCTCCTTGCCGCGCGTTCTCTCGGGTTGACTCATGCCTATATTGGGAGACAGTGTTGCGAATTGCATTCGCCGCCCCCTCCTTATTATGCACTCAAAGCTCTTCGTAAAGTTGCGCTCGAATTAAATTAAACTTTGCTCATTTTATACGCATGCATTTAAACTGGATTGACTCTGTAAGACAATAAGGACTTTCTACAGAAATAGCCGGCTATGTGCATTTACGTTATGTTTTGTAAGTTGTTTTTTTAATGTCCTGTATGTATGTTCCTTACATAATACTTCGTAAAAAGTTGTTACTGGAAATAAAAAATCTCAGACGCTGAATAAATTACACAATTTAACCAAGTGTAATTAGGGGTTCATGTCCCTGGAGTGATAGCATTATAAATGTTCATGCCGCGTTGCCTGGCGACGGCAGTAGGTCACGCGGTCGTTACCAGCCGGCGGCGTATGAAACTATGGGCGTTCATCACTGCTAGACAGTAACTCCACTCGACGTAACGAATTACAGCTAACTCTGAACCTGACCTAATTGTGGTACTTCCAGAGGGAAGAATGACGACTAATGATGATTTTATAATGGCTTTGTTAAAAAAGATATACTCTGGGTTAGGTTACACCAGTTGATAAGATAACAAATCAAATCACTCATACCATTTAAATATCAAACATCACTTACTTTTGGGAAGCCGCCCATGATTCTTCAGTATAAAAAAACACTATTAAACGATGTCGGGTATTTCCAAACAGGTCAAGTTAAAACAGTAGGATAATAACATAAATATGTGCTATAAGATAGAACATTTCGACAAAAGTTTGGATAACCTGAATCTGTCTAGCTGTAATGTTCACCTATATCTACGTACACGCTACCTACGAGTATGTGGCGACCGTGGCAAGCTCGAGCTCGTTTCAGTGTTCAGTCGACTAAGCGCAATACGGCAGTACGCGGCTCGCTTTGTAAGCAGCGACACGGTAGCGTCAAAACAGAAACCGCTTTTAAATTTACCCGATCCTGTGATAAATTTATTCAAGCAATTGTTAAAATAAACCATACTTAACATTTTGAGACAGCACAAGTATAGGTAGTTTACGTAACGTTGTTTTTACAATGACAGTAGCAACTTCATTGTTTTGGGTGTTTTTAAAAGTTTTTTACCGTGAACGCCGGTGTGGTTCCTCGTAAGAGCGGCCGGAGGCGAGGCGGGCGCAATGGACGCGTGCGATGGCAGAACCGCTTACGCTGCCGCCTCTGCCGCCGCCGCGACGTTTCCATATCTCACTGCATCCGTACCGTGTCAGAAGGTGTGATACTAAATGTGATTGAACCTATTTCAAAACTGTAAAGCACTGTAAAGTAATGTAATTACAAAATATCTTCACAATAATAAAGTTAAACTGACTGTTTCCTTTACTTTTCAGGCGTCACCGTTGCCCACACAACGATGCCCCGGAGCCATTGTTCGATGTGGCGCACACGACGAGCGTGGTCTCCGCGTACCAGCAAGACTACGACGAGAAGCATGTCAGCCGCACCACGGCCGTCCACCACGAGGATCATCTCCGCCTTGAGGGAGAATTCCAAACCCGTGAGCGCCCCGAGTGGCACCCCGCCGAAAGACCCAAGCCAACAAAACCAGAGGACAATCTTAGACCTGAGGGAGACTTCGAGAAGAGGCGTCCGGAGGAGTGGCGACCGGGCGACAGAGCGCCCGTGAAAAAGCCAGAAGATAACCTCAAGCCAGAGGGTGATTTTGCAAGGAGGCGTCCTGAAGAATGGCATCCAGGTGATAGAGCTCCTATTCGACGTCCCGAGGATAACTTGAAACCGGAGGGTGAGTTTGAAAAACAGAAGCCAGATCAATGGCGCCCGGCTGAGCGTCGAGAAATGACCAAACCTAAAGACAATCTTAGACCAGAAGGGGACTTTGAAAAGCCTAAGCATGATGAATGGCAACCTGCTGATAGGCAAACTCCAAAAAAACCTCAAGATAACCTCAGGCCTGAAGGAGACTTTGAAACACAAAAACCAGATCAATGGCGACCAGCTGAACGTAGAGAACCAACGAAGCCAAAAGATAATTTAAAGCCTGAGGGAGATTTCGAAAAACCTAAGCACGACGAATGGCGTCCTGCAGAACGGCAAACTCCCAAAAAACCGCAAGATAACCTTAGACCGGAAGGGGACTTTGAAAAACCGAAGTATGATGAATGGCGTCCTGCTGAAAGACAAACTCCGATGAAGCCTCAAGACAATCTTAGACCTGAAGGGGTCTTTGAAACACAAAGACCAGATCAATGGCGCCCGGCTGAGCGCAGAGAACCAACGAAGCCTAAGGACAATTTGAAACCCGAAGGAGAATTTGAAAAACCCAAGCACGACGAATGGCAACCAGCCGAAAGGCAAACTCCCAAAAAGCCTCAAGACAACCTTAGACCAGAAGGGGACTTTGAAACACAAAGACCAGATCAATGGCGCCCGGCTGAGCGCAGAGAACCAACGAAGCCTAAGGACAATTTGAAACCCGAGGGAGATTTCGAAAAACCCAAGCATGATGAATGGCGACCAGCCGAAAGACAAACTCCCAAAAAGCCTCAAGATAATCTTAAACCCGAAGGAGACTTCGAATCACATAAGCCAGCCCAATGGCGCCCTGCCGAGCGCAGAGAACCGACCAAGCCCAAGGATAATTTGAAACCTGAAGGAGAATTCACCTCCCCTGAGAAAGAGACTTGGCGCCCAGCTGAAAGGCAGACACCCAAAAAGCCGGAAGACAATTTGAAACCAGAAGGAGAATTTACTTCCCCTATAAAAGAAGAATGGAAACCAGCTGAAAAAGCTATTGTGAAGAAACCACAGGATAACTTACGGCCTGAAGGAGAGTTTACTACGACAAGAACAACAGACTACAAAGTCGTCACAGGGGAAAGAGCGGAAATAATTCGACGCACTGACAACATAATCACAGAAGGAGAATTTACAGGTAAATAATCTGTGAATGTTATATGATTTGTATATTTCCCAAATATAAAGAAGATAACCAAAAAAGATCTGCTACATGCAAGACCGCTTAAAATACTTCTAATAACTCAGCTCCGTCGGGTTAGGTTTCCCATAAAGTCCCCGATAACTATTAAATAATCAAAAATCATATGTGCAGTAAAGGAAACTAAAAGCATTACTTATTTATGTCTTATTCACATTATGATAAGAGCGAAAAAGCTGGGTCTTTCAGTTTTCCTTACTGTACGTTCATGTACATAAGATTATGTAACTTGGATCAATATTTAATGATTTTATTTGTGATTCCAGACACTACCACATCTCGTTCTGAGTATACGATTAAACCAACCGAAAGACCAACACCTGTTCGAAGAAACACTTGGACCAAGATCGAAGGAGAAATGACCACAGACACCACCTCAAAATCAGAATACGTGGACTATACAGACATCGTTGAAAGGACTGTGATCGCAACGAAGAAAACCGACAATTTAATTCAAAAAGGTGAAATGGATTTCGTCACGTCTAATCAAGAAAACTATACTCAAAAGGTCACACCAGTCGAGCGTCCTCAAAGGCGTCGGACATGGACCAAAGAAGACTTCGAAAAGTTCTATTCGACCGACGAACTTCAAAAAGTTACCACTTCTCAAGAAGAGTATAGGATATATGAAGAAACCGATATTAGGCAACAACAGATTATAAGAAGAGACAATTTACACATGGAAGGAACTTTTGAAACTCACACAGTGTCTCACGATGCTTTTCAGGCTACTGAACTACCTGAAAGGCCAAAGCAAAAGAAGCCCATAGATAACCTTCGTCCCGAGGGTGAATTTGAAACTCCAAAACAAGACAAGTGGCGTCCAGCTGAACGACGTGAAATAACTAAGCCAAAAGACAACCTCAAACCAGAAGGAGATTTTGAATCACCCAAGCATGAAGAGTGGCGCCCGGCTGAAAGGCAAGAAGTCAAGAAACCCAAGGATAATCTTAAACCCGAAGGTGACTTTGAAACTCATACACCGGATAAATGGAGACCAGCTGAAAGGCGTGAAATGACTAAACCTAAAGATAATCTGAAACCGGAGGGAGATTTTGAAACTCAAAAGCCTGACCAATGGCGCCCAGCTGAACGCCGTGAACCAACCAAACCTAAGGACAATCTAAAACCTGAAGGAGATTTTGAAACACAAAAGCCTGATCAATGGCGTCCAGCCGAACGCCGTGAACAAACTAAGCCTAAGGACAATCTAAAACCTGAAGGAGATTTCGAAACACAAAAGCCTGATCAATGGCGTCCAGCCGAACGCCGTGAGCCAACCAAACCTAAAGACAATTTAAGACCTGAAGGTGACTTTGAAAAACCAAAGCATGATGAATGGCGTCCAGCTGAAAGGCAAACGCCTAAAAAACCACAAGACAACCTCAGGCCCGAAGGTGAATTCGAATCCCCCCGACATGAAGAGTGGCGTCCGGCAGAAAGACCAGAGGCAAAGAAGCCCAAAGACAACCTCAAGCCAGAAGGTGATTTTGAAACCCAGAAGCCTGAACAATGGCGACCAGCTGAACGCCGTGAACTAACAAAACCAAAAGATAATCTTAAACCTGAAGGTGATTTTGAAGCCCAGAAACCTGAGCAATGGCGGCCGGCCGAACGTCGCGAGCAAACTAGACCCAAAGACAATCTAAGACCCGAAGGAGAATTTGAAAAACCTAAACACGATGAATGGCGCCCAGCTGAAAGGCAAACACCTAAAAAGCCTCAAGACAACCTTAAACCCGAAGGTGAATTTGAATCTCCAAGACACGAAGAGTGGCGCCCAGCGGAAAGACCAGAAGCCATGAAACCCAAAGATAACCTCAAGCCTGAAGGTGATTTTGAAACCCAAAAGCCTGATCAATGGCGACCAGCTGAACGTCGTGAACCAACGAAACCTAAAGATAATCTGAAACCGGAAGGCGATTTCGAAACCCAAAAGCCTGATCAATGGCGACCGGCTGAACGCCGCGAGCCAACAAAGCCTAAAGATAATCTAAAACCTGAAGGTGATTTTGAAACCCAGAAACCTGAGAAATGGCAGCCAGCTGAACGTCGCGAGCAAACCAGACCCAAAGACAATCTAAGACCTGAAGGAGAATTTGAAAAACCCAAACACGATGAATGGCGCCCAGCTGAAAGACAAACGCCTAAAAAGCCACAAGACAATCTCAAACCAGAAGGTGAATTTGAATCTCCAAGACACGAAGAGTGGCGCCCAGCGGAAAGGCCAGAAGCCAAGAAGCCCAAAGATAACCTCAAGCCTGAAGGTGATTTTGAAACCCAAAAGCCTGACCAATGGCGCCCAGCTGAACGCCGTGAACCAACAAAACCCAAAGACAATCTGAAACCTGAAGGCGATTTTGAAACCCAAAAGCCTGAGCAATGGCGGCCGGCTGAACGACGCGAACAATCAAAACCCAAGGACAACCTAAAACCCGAAGGTGATTTTGAAACACAAAAGCCTGATCAATGGCGTCCAGCCGAACGCCGTGAGCCAACCAAGCCTAAAGATAATCTAAGACCAGAAGGTGACTTTGAGAAACCTAAGCATGATGAATGGCGTCCAGCTGAAAGACAAACACCTACAAAACCACAAGACAACCTCAGACCTGAAGGTGAATTCGAATCCCCTCGACATGAAGTGTGGCGTCCGGCAGAAAGACCAGAGGCTAAGAAGCCCAAAGACAACCTCAAGCCTGAAGGTGACTTTGAAACCCAAAAGCCTGAACAATGGAGACCAGCTGAACGCCGTGAACTAACGAAACCTAAAGATAATCTTAAACCTGAAGGTGATTTTGAAGCCCAGAAACCTGAGCAATGGCGGCCGGCCGAACGTCGCGAGCAAACTAGACCCAAAGACAATCTAAGACCCGAAGGAGAATTTGAAAAACCTAAACACGATGAATGGCGCCCAGCTGAAAGGCAAACACCTAAAAAGCCTCAAGACAACCTTAAACCCGAAGGTGAATTTGAATCTCCAAGACACGAAGAATGGCGCCCAGCGGAAAGACCAGAAGCTAAGAAGCCCAAAGATAACCTCAAGCCTGAAGGTGATTTTGAAACCCAAAAGCCTGACCAATGGCGCCCAGCTGAACGCCGTGAACCAACGAAGCCTAAAGACAATCTGAAACCTGAAGGCGATTTCGAAACCCAAAAGCCTGAGCAATGGCGGCCGGCTGAACGACGCGAACAATCAAAACCCAAGGACAACCTAAAACCCGAAGGTGATTTTGAAACACAAAAGCCTGATCAATGGCGTCCAGCTGAACGCCGTGAGCCAACTAAACCTAAAGACAATCTAAGACCGGAAGGTGAGTTTGAGAAACCTAAGCACGATGAATGGCGTCCAGCTGATCGACAAACTCCTAAAAAGCCACAAGACAATCTTAAACCTGAAGGAGATTTTGAAACTCAGAAACCTGACCAATGGCGTCCAGCTGAACGTCGTGAGCCAACAAAACCTAAAGACAATCTAAGACCGGAAGGTGATTTTGAGAAACCTAAGCATGATGAGTGGCGTCCAGCTGAACGGCAAACTCCTAAAAAGCCTCAAGACAATCTTAGACCAGAAGGCGAATTCGAATCTCCTAGACACGAGGAGTGGCGCCCAGCGGAAAGAACAGAACCCAGCAAGCCCAAAGATAACCTCAAGCCTGAAGGTGATTTTGAAACCCAAAAGCCTGACCAATGGCGCCCAGCTGAACGCCGTGAACCAACGAAGCCTAAAGACAATCTAAAACCTGAAGGCGATTTTGAAACCCAAAAGCCCGAGCAATGGCGGCCGGCTGAACGACGCGAACAATCAAAACCCAAGGACAACCTAAAACCCGAAGGTGATTTTGAAACACAAAAGCCTGATCAATGGCGTCCAGCCGAACGCCGTGAGCCAACCAAGCCTAAAGATAATCTAAGACCAGAAGGTGACTTTGAGAAACCTAAACATGATGAATGGCGCCCAGCTGAGAGGCAGACCCCTAGAAAACCTCAAGACAATCTGAAGCCTGAAGGCGATTTTGAAACCCAAAAGCCCGAGCAATGGCGGCCGGCTGAACGTCGCGAACAAACGAAACCTAAAGATAATCTAAAACCAGAAGGAGAATTTGAGAAGCCTAAGCACGACGAATGGCGTCCAGCTGAGCGGCAGACACCTAAAAGACCACAAGACAACTTAAAGCCTGAAGGTGAATTCGAACAGCCTAAACATGATAAGTGGCGCCCAGCAGAGAGGCCTGAAGCTATAAAACCGAAGGACAACCTTAAACCCGAAGGTGACTTCGAAACACAAAAGCCTGATCATTGGCGTCCAGCTGAGCGCCGTGAGCCAACCAAGCCTAAAGATAATCTAAGACCCGAAGGTGACTTTGAGAAACCTAAGCATGATGAGTGGCGTCCAGCTGAACGGCAAACTCCTAAAAAGCCTCAGGACAATCTTAGACCAGAAGGTGAATTTCAATCTCCAAAACATGAACAGTGGCGTCCAGCAGAAAGACCTGAAGCCAAGAGACCCAAAGATAACCTTAAGCCCGAAGGTGATTTTGAAACTCAGAAGCCTGATCATTGGCGCCCTGCAGAACGCCGTGAACCAACTAAACCTAAAGACAATCTCAAACCTGAGGGAGACTTTGAAAAACCTAAGCACGATGAATGGCGTCCGGCTGAGCGGCAGACTCCTAAAAAACCGCAGGACAACCTGAAGCCCGAAGGCGATTTTGAAACCCAAAGGCCTGAGCAATGGAGGCCGGCTGAACGTCGCGAGCAAACGAAACCTAAGGACAATCTAAAACCAGAAGGAGAATTTGAAAAACCTAAACATGACGAATGGAAACCAGCGGAAAGGCAAACTCCTAAGAAGCCTCATGATAATTTACGACCGGAAGGTGAATTTAATACACCTGAGAAGGACAAGTGGCGCCCAGCCGAAAGACCCGAAGTTAGGAAGCCTCAAGACAATCTTAGACCTGAAGGAGAATTTGAAACACAAAAGCCTGATCAATGGCGTCCGGCTGAACGTCGTGAGCCGACCAAACCTAAGGACAATCTGAAACCAGAAGGAGAATTTGAAAAACCGAAACATGATAAGTGGCAACCCGCTGAACGACAAACTCCCAAGAAGCCTCAGGACAATTTACACCCTGAAGGTGATTTCCAGAAGCCAAAACACGACGAATGGCGGCCAGCAGAAAGACCTCAAGTTAAGAAACCGCAAGACAATCTTAAGCCCGAAGGCAAATTCGACCGACCTGAAAAACCAAAACCTGTTCCTATTGGTGAAAGACCAGTTCAGAAAAAGCCTTTGGATAATTTGAAGCCTGAAGGTAATATGGATGTAGTACGACGAAGTGATTACACCGCAACTAAAGGGGATCGAGTTGATGTAGTTAGGCACGAAGATCACCTTAAAATGGAGGGAACTATTGATATACATCGTTCTAGAGATGATTATAAACGTATCGATAAGACAGAGAAAGTTGTTATAACGAAACATGAAGATAACCTGCGAACAGAGGGAGAGTTCATTGACCTTGAAGTTAGAAATGATTACAGTGCGACTAAGGGAGAAAGAGCTACGGTGGTCAGACCACAAGACAATTTGAAACCTGACGGGAAGTTTTACAGACCTGAATCCGTTCCTTCCCAACCTGCTGAAAAGCGCAAACCATTTAAGTACGTTGACAATATCACTATTGATAAAGTAAGTGATTCAAGACGCATACAGAACCTTGAAAGAGTTGATATCATAAGACGTGAAGATAATTTGAAAATCGAAGGAGAATTTATAGATCTGAAGCAAAGAAATGATTATAAAGTAGTTACAGGCGAACGTACTGCCATCGTGAAGCACGAAGATAACTTGAAGATGGAGGGTACAATGGAAAATATTAGGTCTTCTGATACTTATCGTATGGTCAAAGGTCAGAGGGTCAAATTGACTCGCAGAGAAGATAACCTTAAGATAGAGGGTGTATTTGAAGATCATTCTCGCAGAAACGATTACAGTGTGACTAAGGGTGAGAGATCTGCTATTATATACCACCCCGATAACTTAAAACCTGAAGGTACTTTTGAAAAGAGACCCGTCCCAGAGCCAGTTACTGGTGAAAAGCGAACTCCAATTAAGAACACCGATAACCTTAAACCAGAGGGTGAATTCGATAGACCTTTAAAACCGAAATGGGAATCAGCAGAAAGACCTGATGCAGTAAAGCCTCGAGACAATCTTCATCCAGACGGAGACTTTGAGCGGCCAACGAAGACACAATGGGTTCCAGGGGATAGACCAGATCAAGTAAGACCAACCGACAATTTATATCCTGACGGTAAATTCCAAGATAAGCCAAAGGAACGTTGGCAACCCGGCGAAACACTTGAGCAAGTGCGCCCTAAGGATAACTTAAAACCAGAAGGTGATTTTGACCGTCCAGAGCGGCCAAAATGGCAATCTGGCGAAAGACCAGATCAAGTAAGACCTGTTGACAATTTGCACCCTGAAGGAAAATTCCAGGATAAACCTAAGGATCATTGGCAACCAGGCGAAACTCCGTCACAAGTACGTCCTAAGGATAACTTAAAACCAGAGGGTGATTTTGACCGTCCAGAGCGGCCAAAATGGCGATCTGGTGAACGACCAGATCAAATAAGACCTGTTGATAATTTGCATCCAGAAGGAAAATTCCAAGATAGACCTAAGGATCATTGGCAACCAGGCGAAACTCCGTCACAAGTACGTCCTAAAGATAATTTAAAACCAGAGGGTGGTTTTGACCGCCCAGAGCGGCCAAAATGGCAATTTGGTGAGCGACCCGATCAAGTAAGACCTGTTGATAATCTGTATCCAGAAGGAAAATTCCAGGATAAACCTAAAGACCATTGGCAACCAGGCGAAACTCTGTCACAAGTACGTCCTAAGGATAATTTAAAACCAGAGGGTGATTTTGATCGTCCAGAACGACCAAAATGGCAGACTGGTGAGAGACCAAGCGCTGTTAAACCGAAGGATAATTTATACCCTGAAGACACCCGAACACCGATTGATAAATTAGATTCACCGAGCCACGGGCCTCAATCTAACTACACCACGGTTGACAGGATTAGTTCTGAACAAGTAAACGATACCTCTAGAAGAACAACAGAATCTACTATTGTTACAGGCCAAAATTTACACCATGTTGACTCAAATCGAATTAATACTGTAAGACATGTGAATGAAACACATGATGATAGAACACAAGGTACACACGCAGAAACAAATCTGCAAAAATCAAGCTCTCACAGCGAGCATTCTACAACAAGACACATTCAATCTGGGACCCATGTGACGCATTCCTCAATAACTTCGCAGAATGTAACTGACCGCACGGCATCACAAAATAAAATAAATAAAACGATGACCACACGCAAGGTTGAGGGAACAAACATACAGGATGTCAAAAATCGTTCTATAACTCCACAGCTAGACAAAAATTCCAAGAATATTATTAATGTTCAGTCTTCGACTTCATCTACGACAAAGTCAATAAAGCAAGTTACAGAAAAAAAACTAATAGGTGGAAAGTGGGTAACCGTTACTCGAAATGTAGAAACTAGCGTTGTTGGAGATTCCATTGACAGACCGTCTGGTAAAAAACCGAAGGACAACTTGCATTTAGATGGAGATTTTGGAAGACAGTCACCCCCTAAATGGCAACCAGGCGAAACTCCCGCACAAGTACGTCCAAAAGATAACTTACGACAAGAGGGAGATTTCGATCGACCTGTTAAATCTGAATGGCAATCAAGCGATAGGCCAAGTCCTATAAGGCCAAAAGATAACTTGCATCCCGAAGGTGACAGGATTTCAAGGGATGAGACGCGTCCTAATGACCTGACTGGCCCAACCGACAGGACTGTACCGATAAGACCTAAGGACAATTTATACACAAATGGAAGTGTAACACGTGAGGACTCGACGAATATAAAATCACAGGAAGTTTCGAGGAATACGCTTGAAACCAAGGCCCGAACTGGTCGCGATGACCACAAAATTCAGTCACGAGACTCTAAAACGCAAACCACTTCCACTGGATCTACAGTTCATCATGACGGCAGGTCACAAACAATACATACAGAGTCTCACACCAGCGTACACAGTGGAGCTCAGCAGTCTACTACAAAGCATTCGACATCAGGTTCTCATATAACGCAAACTACTACGTCCGAGAGTGGGGATAGAACGGGGTCACAGCGCAATGTCAATCAAACATCTTCTCATGACGTAACAGACAGATCTTCAGCTCGAGCTGTTTCAGATAGAAACAAAGTGGTTCAACATATTGATTCGAAAAACCTGAAAAACGTGTCTTCTTCTTCGATCAATAAGACTATGAAGCAAGTTTCTGAAAAGAAACTTATTGGCGGCAAGTGGGTAAATGTTACTCGTAACGTAGAAGTTAACACAGCTGTAATCGGCGGGGATGCAAACAACCTGCAAAAAATACAAGATGGCTCGATCGATCGGTCAGGGTCAAACAGACAGTCGCGTGGTGAAAGCAGTCAAAGAGTAGTATCTTCAGAAGATTCAACAACGACTCTATCCTCACAACAAGGAACGAACACAAATCATCGTACAATGAATCAACGAAACTCCTCTAACGTCACAAGTCACACTCAACGTAACTCTTCAAATATCATGAAAGAAAGTCACGTTGAAGAGCATAGCTCACGATCAACTCATCAATCGCATGTTGTTGGACGAAATCAATTGAGTGACAGCGTAGCAAGAACCAGCGTGGAATTCCAGAAAGCAATGCATGGAGGCGATTCTGCTTCTAGTGTTGTCGATAGATCTAGTCGTAGCGGACATCATAAGCGAACATCAGATCTAGTTTCCGACGCTTCCAATACAGTACTCCATCGTAAAGGCGTCTCCTCAGCTTCTGAAGCCCAGCATTCCATTAGTTCAACGGCATCTGCACAACGTAAAAGCATCGGCAATCTCTGTGACCGAGGCGAATATATTAACAACTCAACCCATAGCAATGATAGAAAGAGCATTAGTTCCATGCACCGGTCGGCTCGCGACAACATGGCTGTAATTTCCCAGCACACCGATAGTGCAGACTCGCGTAGCCAGCAAGTCAAGCGCGACGGGCAGTCAACGTTGGTTGAAAGACAACCACGCGTCGTGAGAGATAATATTCAAGTCGGAGGGGAGTTCTATGGTCGTTCTGAAGCAAACTCTTACGGCAGCTTCTCACGTTCCGAGAATTCGCAAAAGATTCAACGAAACGAGCGCGTGGATCGTACAGAGCGCGTGGTGAGGCATGGGACGACGTCGCACTTCGTGCTCGGCAACGACAATACCAGCTACAAACAAGAGTTCACAGCACACGCGCGCGGGACCTGCCCCGCCACGCTCATCGAGGCGCCGCGCACGCCCTTTAAACACACGCGTGATTCGCGTGAACACAAATTCTACGCAACTAAAGCCACTCGATAAAACTGCTATCCAACGAAAGCTACTATAACCCCATGTCTTGGTTTTGAATATTGTTTCATTCCTTTCGACTGTGCCTTATTAGCTTGTTTATTTAAAATGTTAAAGCATAATCATTACTTTTTGTATGCAATCTAACATTGCTAGTCTTATACAATTAACATGCCTATTATAAAAGCATTATTATTAACGACAAATAGTACACAAAACATATTTATCATTGATTATAATAATAATGTCAAACATTGCCATGTAATAAATTTTATATAATAAATATAGTTGTTTTATTAGTTCGACGGCCTAGAATATATTGTCACGCCAGTCAAATTGACGTTGTTGTAGGTACGATTGCAACAAATAATAAAATTGTATCTACATCCATATATCATAACTTCCCTATAATATTTTCAGAAACGATAAACAAATGGCCTGTATCCTGAAACCTGTCCCTGTGATTGTATTTTAATGTTAACATAAGAGTATTGCATGTCGTTAAAGCGTCGGTGACCGATACTTTGACGACAACGAGGCAAACGCAGATACAGGCGTCTGACATATTGTAGAAAAGTTATGATATGCATATGCCATTGTACACATAATTAGGCATTAAAACACACGTGTGATCTTATTATGAAACTCGCCTCATTATGCATCAGTCATAAACTACTATTAAAGTAGAAAACACTATTCATACTTACTTCAGTAGCATCTGGTGTACAGTTAAACAGCCAACGCTTTCAAATTCAAAAAGACGTACAAGCCTATCTATGACGTCACAAAGAATCGAACATAGATACATAAACACATCACCTTCTTCATAGGTGGTTGGGAAACCAGTCAAACAAAAAGAAAGCTTTGAAAAGCCACCTACATTTGTAGAAGTCCGAAAGCTGAACTCAGAACTCAGAACCGAGGAGTTGAGACTTGAAATTAGGAAAAACAGCCTTTGCTTGATATGTTACCTGATATTTTACTTTCAATTAACAAACCCTTAACCCCCCACGGTTTCAGTAGGCGGTAGCTCTACTCGGTGCTGTATTCAGGATTATGGTTTGGGAGGGTGGGTTTTATCTAGGTAAATACCAAAAAAGCATTCATAAATGATCACCACCATCATCACTATTGGGAATCAAGGCTAAATATAACCAATCACGCTCATTGGATAAAAACGACGAATAAGACGAAACCTTACATTACCATACTCGTTTTACTTAAAAAGAAGAACACACAGAACCACAAATAAGTAGGTATATTCTACTTTATGGATAATCCGGTACAAAAAGAAACCGATGGACAGACAGGGTCCGTTTTTGAGTTTAAGGTAAGGAACTAAGGAACCCTAAAAGACCTTGAACTTCACCAATAGGCGCCCAAGAACCGCGATTTCAACTTTAAAATTTATTGATTTAGATCTGATTTCGCAAAATAAAATAGTCAAATACAAACATCTTAAGGATATAATATTAATAAAGTTAAATTACATTGAGAAGACAACATTTGGAGGTGCATTGTAACTTAAAAAAAGAAAGTCTAAAATATTATGTGTAAAGTAATTAAAACTATTTGTACCTCTTTCTATTTTAAAACTCCTTACAAAATATGGAGTTGATCGTTTCTTACTGTCCGGTTGCCTCTGTTGAGGAGAGCTCCTTATTATCAACAGATTGTTTGAGGCGCCTGATTCTTTTGTATCGACTAAGTTCTACGTCGTAGTTCCTTGGTAAAGGTCCGAAAGCTTCGTTGCCGTCAAAATGAACTCCGTCAGAAAAGCTTACAGATTTGTCCTTGCTATCTCCGGAGGTTGTAGATCGCTGAGGGCATGTTAACATATTTTCTTTGATGAGATCTTCCGCTGGTTCTAATTTAGAGCCTTTTTCCGCTGCACGTTTCTTCCGGGCTCCACCGTTAAGCATCAAATTATCGTCCACTCCTTCTACTCCAGACAAAACACTGTCCGTATCGGAACCAACGCTCATAGTATCGCTATTATGGTTATTAATAACCTTTGGTTTCTTTCCCCTGGTAAGCTTGTCTTCGGAATTTGTTCTTAGCAATTTATGATGTGTCTCACTTTGTTTGTTACCGTTACTCTTAGCAAAGCTCGCCGTGCGATCAAAGAATCCATCATCGTAAAACTCGTTGCCCTCGTCATTATCTTCGTCTTCATTTTCAGCGCGGTAGGGCACGTAAGCTAGCTTGGATGCTGGTAAAACGGCAGCTGCTCGTTTCTCTACCGCATGTTTGGTATTTCTCCTCTTAACACGAATTAATGGCGCCATATCTGAGCCCGCATAAGTCCCTGAATCATCGTACGCATTGGAATTTGGAAATGATTCCTGTAAGGACTTCATGGAGTCTGCTAAGTCAGCGTCGCTTTCCTGGAAAGTCTCCCTTTTTGGCATATTTCGATTGTCGTTGTTTAATTGAATCTCATCTTCTGTCAATTGAGACAAATCCTCATCCTGAGAGCAAACATATGACTGATAATTCGAAGGATCCTGTGACTCGTTGCTTAAATCATTATCTGACTCCTCATTACTGAAAGCACTTAAATCGACTTCCCGTTTGTTCTCATTTTTTGTCGTTTCTAATTCTGCGGGAGGAGCGATAGAATTAAAGTTTATACTTTCTATTTTGTCTGTGGCAGACTCCTCATTAGAGTTAGTGGATTCTTTGTTGATGAAATTACAAACGCTATTGGACTCCAAACTTTTAGTACTGATCATTTCCAATTCGCCTGTGTTAGTTTTTGTAGATTCAGTATTATCATTGTTTTGACCTACAGTGTTGTCTGTGTTTACATTTAATACTTGGCCGGAAACTTTACTTGAATCTTGCCCGCCTTCCAAAAAAAGATTTTCCTCTACTGCTCCTGCTTTTTTAGTTATTTCCCGCTTATTGAAGTTACTCATTTCGTTGCTGGTATCACTTTCAATTATCTTTTGCAATAGTGCTCTTTTGTCTTCCGATAGGGAACTCAATAGCTCATCAAGTTCATCATTAGATAGTTTTTTGATGTGCCTTTTGATAGCAGCCTGGTCGTCTTCGTAAGCATTATTGTTTGGTTCCTTTTTGTCATTGCTTTCATATATATCAGACCTATCTGCACTTGAAGCTTGTGACTCGCGTCGGTCTCTATTGGCGTCTTCTGGTCTATTTTCATCGTTCCGGTTATCTTCCGATTCCTTATTTTCATTTTGCAACGGGTTGTAATACTTTCTGTAGAGGTGGTACTGTTCACTTGAATCAGGATTCTCGTCCTCGTTATGGTCATTTTTCTTTACCTTATTAACTTGTTCCCGTTTATTGTCTGTATTTTCCAATACCAATTCACTTTCGTCCTCCGGTTGAGCTCCGCTTCTCCGTCTTCCATTCGCATCGTTGCGCAATACGCCGTTCTGCATTTGGTTGTCTTCGTAGCTACTAGATGGATTAGCGGGATTTTCCACTAATTGATCGTTGTTATCATGGGGTCTCACGTATCTATCTGCTTGTCTATGTTTCGAAATAGGGGGACCTTCTTGTTGACGGCTCATGGCTGAATCATCTCGCGGATCATTTCTTTTATCCAAATCGTATTCTGAAAACTGAGTGATTATTTTTTAATTAATACTTGAACAAACATTTATATTTTACTAGGCATTAAAAATAATGATTTACGTTTTCGTAAGCATCTTTTCTATTTCTAGGCATGCGTTCTTCCGAGATGGAACGACCATTATTATTCATGTATTCGTTTCTGTTGAGTCGCGTCTGCTTCGCGCCATCTTCCTCATCATCTCTTGAACCCTGAAAAAATATTTTTATCAGAGTTTGCCATGATGAGCGGTCTAACTTTGTAGACAAAGGCGGCGTTAAAATAATAGGGCAACTAAAACGTTCAAAAATGTATGTTATCAGCAGAATTGGATCTTCGGGTACGATACTCGTGCCTAAGCACTGTTGAACTGGGCTTCCTGTTTTGGCAGAAGCCTAATGTATGACTTTATGAGCTACATTAGCTTTATTGGGTAGATAGCATTATCAATTCTGATCTTTGTTGATAAGTTCTTTCAACGATAAACATGCTTACTTGATCATTCAGTGGCGAATCTTCGTCGTCGTTACGAGCTTCCTCTGGCGCAGAGTCGTCATTCTTATCGTATTCTGCCTCTTCTACTTCACTAGATAATTAACAAGACAAAAAGACGCTCAACTAATATTCTTAGGCGTATGTAAGGATTGTGAACCGCCGCTAAAATCGCGTAGCTGTCAAAAAAAACCATACAAATTTAGCTCCGGGCGAAAACGTTTCTCTACCCTTAAACCACGTCCGATTATTACGATTTTTGAATGTGTTGTAGTTATTATAAAGACCTAGGTTACTTTATTGTTTTTTAAATTTGTTTTGTTCTAAGAAATATCAAAAATCGAAAAATTTGGACGAGGTTTAAAGGGGAGGGAAACGTTTTCGCATTTTGTATGGAGATTTTTAGCTTCACAATCCACTTAAGACTAAACTAAACTTATATTTTTAACAACACGTTGCGTACCTGCATACTGAAATTAGGCTGATGGCGCTGGTAGCCTCTTCAGTAGCATTTAAAATTGTAATACACGAACGCCTAAGATAAGCTCGGCTACTTTACCTCGCCTTGGACTGGGTACAACCGTTTTTTACGACGTTAGGCACATACATTTTCTAACAGCATTAGATAATAAGTTGACGTGGCGCCAGTGTGGTGCGGTAAATGCTTCTAATTTTTGGAGGGCAATCGCGTATCGATGTAAGTATCATGATTGTAACTAGGAAGTTTCATAAAGACCAAAAAATACTCTTGTAGGAAAGGAAGAAATGTAGTAATAATAATTAAAAACTTACCCTTCATTATCTTGATCTTGCGTCTCTGATGGCCGTGTGAACGCCTTGTCGAGTAAACAGTATAACAACAATAACATCAATAAACATCGCATTTTGTATTTTGTGCGTCAATATCGTTTACAAAAACTTGACAATTTGTTGACAGCGAATGCGTACATTGTTATTCAAACCAGCCAGTAAAATAAAATTATGTATAACGAGGTGGAAGCCACGCTCCTAACATTTTTTTTAAGTGCAAGAGATTTGATCTTATCTCACTTGAATTCAACTCATATTGAATGTTGTAGAAAAGGTTGTATCACTTGTATCACACATCGATATAATAAAATAAAAATTATACGTGGTTTTTGCTCTGGAGAACGGTTCAAATATTTCCAAAACTCTTCGGATACCTGTAATCTATAATCGTGCTGTGGGCATAACATAGAGGCAGGTGCACCTTTGATATTTTCAAGTAGCTACCCCCAGTTTTGGATGAAAATTGGATCATGTGACCAATTTCTCTCCGAAGACCGATATTTGTTTTGCCAATAAATCAACAATAAATTACGACCGTCCACTGATGTGTTACTGTAGTCGATATCGTATCGGATAGCGTGCAACCACTCTTAAATTATTGAGGTTCCATAAATTTATATTTTTGTCTTAGATTATTTTTGAGACGAGGTATTTGTCGACTGTACTTATTTCACTCACTGTTGTTTATCTATGTATACTTATATGCGATCAATCTTACGCGTCTAAAGTCGGTGGGTCCTGCTGGTCCGCGACTCCAAAATCAGATCAGCTCATAGACACCACAATATTTCATTGTCATTGGGTTGTATAAATATATATTCCTTCCAGCACAGTTACTGGAAAGTAAGTAAACTCTTTATTGCACAAAGACATTGTTTAACAAAAAACACTATATGAATATAAATTATGTACAAAGGCTAATGTTCCCTTTTTTAGGGAAAGTAACCGAAACTGTTTAAAATCGCCTTGCAAGGTTTGAACCTAATAAACAATGGAAGTTTGATTTAACCTCTCGTCTGGCCGCCTCTCATGATTTTGTACCCGTCGTCTGAGGGACTATGACGTCATCGTTGTCACATGACAGAG
Source organism: Acleris sparsana (assembly GCA_923062465.1). Lineage (NCBI taxonomy): Eukaryota > Metazoa > Arthropoda > Insecta > Lepidoptera > Tortricidae > Acleris > Acleris sparsana. Next base: position 10,815,110 of record OV281300.1, read on the forward strand.
TTTAAACGCTCCTGGCTCTCAATTGGTTCCAAGTTTCGAACTACTGAAAATTATCTATGGAAGACTGAATTTTTTCGTTTTTTTTACAAGAAAATTAAAACCCCATCATCAAGCCAGTATAGTCCAAATTTAAATAAAAAGATTAACTGCCGCACTCAGAGACGCCAATTAAATTTAATGCTTGATTAAAGTTGCTGCTGTCACTTTCTTTGCTATAGGAATAGAATAAGACAACACGTCACTAAACGAGCATTTAATTTAATTGACGTCTCTGAGTGCGGCAGTTAATCACTTTATGCTGATCCTTATCATTCACAGGCGACGGGTACATTTAGGATAGCATGCTTTCAGTTAGGGCCGTTAATAAGTAAATACCTATAGATTTTTTTTTAATTTTCAGCTTACGATGAAGGAAGATTGTAGAAATCCTTGGGGAAAGCCAGCAGTGGACGTCTTTTGGTTGATATAACGATGGATAGTGATGATAAAGGACGAGGAGAGTTTGACAGCAATAAAATACCAGGATTAGGTACTTACAACAATTTTATTTTAAATGAGACCGTTTCATCTCTATCACACTTATTATGTACATGTATTTTGGTTTAAATAAAACAAACCATTGAAACATCTTACAGCGAAATTCTCAAAAGTTTGTGCATATTTGAGAAAAAAAAACATTTAAGTTCCTAATTTAATGTCATACAAATTCATCAAAGGTCTAAGAGTAGAAATACTCATCACACGATTTGGTGTATCGTTGTCCATAAGGAGTTTTCTCATAACCGCACATACATAATATTACACACTAACACTATTTCGTAACCTAAATCCAAAATGCGAAGTTGAACAAACGCCTGAAATAGAACTCGTCAAGTGCAATGTGACGAAGATGCCAGCTTAATTTTTGTATGGTCTCCACAGTTTTATAAAATTGAACAAGATATTCGGCACCAGCGCAGTTAATTGTCGCCTACTCTTCTCAGTAGAGTTTTTATTTTATCTGAAATTGATTGGTACTCTGGCTGTTTACCGGCCATAACAGTTGACATATTTGGTTATGGACTTTTTTAAGTATTTAAGTATCTTTGACGAAAATATAGCTCTAAGTGTATCCTGGTATTAGACCAAGACCTACGTCAAAAGTTTGTTTAAGTACACTTATCATAACCTCCTAAGGCCCTTATTGTAAAAACAACAGAGTAAGTTTTCTAATTTGATTATCTGATGTAAAATCCATTTTATCTCCTTGGCAATAGATCAGTATTCCAATGTCTGTAGAAAGTACATGTACACGGGGGCCTGAGTAGGATAATACCCAAATACCCGAAAGAAACTAGTTCTTTTTTACTATTCCGAATATGACGATACAAAAATTAGAATGGCACGTTTACCACAACCCTTACATCAAACATCGATCAGATGCGTCTACCGAGACTTATATGAATTTAGAGGTTATTCAAGGATATATTTTATGGCACGTATTAACTTGGGATTCGTTAATAAAACCTAGTACCAATATCTGATAGTATTGGACGCGAACTAACCCACTTATGGCTCTTTATGACACTTGTTTGCATTAGGAATTATAATTTCCTCGAATAATTGCACATTTGTCTCTTATAACATTATCTAAAGTCATCAGAATAACTTATGTAGGATGCCCCGAATTGTAAATAACAATGTTCATGATTTTGTAAATTGCCTTTTGCACTTTTTAAAACGCTAGTATGCTATGTCTCTTTCAAATGAGCAACGAAATATAAAAGGTGTTTGATGGCGTTTATAACACGAAACTGCTCAGTGCGGCGAAGATCTCATTTTTAACTAAACTTTGGATTGCTGATAGAAATAAGTGAAATGGTTTAAAACTTCTTTACTGTTCTCTATACGCGGTTAAACATACACGAACAGAATAAAAATCTTGTTCGAGCTCATTCTTAGCAGATGCCTGCTTGCTTGCAGTTGCTTAGTATTTACAATAGTTTTAAATGCGTAGCGCGCAATAGAGAAATCCTTACCGCACTGTGTTTTGAGATATCAACCAGATTTACCCAAAACAAGATAGCCCATATCAAACTCCTAAACAGAAATCATAGCAACAATCGATATTTTATTCGCAGCGTAAACGTTTCTCATTTTATTTACATCAGCGGGCCTATTACGGTCGTGTTTATCGATGAAGATAAACCATCTGTCCCTCTCTGACCAGTATGTAAGCAATTTAATTTCAACTTAAACGTGAATACATAAAAGCAGTTTTCATGTATTCAAGTTTGGGGTTTGTCAGTAACGTCACATGCACGACGAAAAACAATAGCTAATGTATTTAATTTCTCAACATTTTTATTTTTTCATTGTTTTATAATACAAATATAATGAATCACATGTAATGGCATGTTCATAAATTTCCAACATATAAAAACCATATTGCACCTTATCCAGATTTGAACTACCCACGACTTTTAGCCTACACTGCGTCCCCCGCAGCCACTAGTTTATTAGGTACATAAGATGTACGTAACGTATCAACTTTAGAAAAAACTACGATGAACCTTTAAGAAAAGAACCTTAACATTATCATCAGATTAGGCTTCCCTACGATTTATGTTGTGCTTTTTTTTCCTTTATCACAATTATGACACAATAACTATTTATACAATAACCTGTCATACAGTACCAGTAAGTATTGCAGTGAAATTAAACTTTAGACCATATCAACAATATTACAGTGAATATTAACATAATTATTTGTAAAATTTTAACAACACATTTGGTTCTTTGATTGTTTAGAGTCCAAATTCGAAGCAAGCAATATTAAAAATCTGTACACGTTCACAAATATAAAAAATGACATTCGTACGATGATATAAAATAATTATACCTATGCCTAGACATAGAGTACATTAAAATAAACCGGTAACCCTTACAGTTACATAATAATAAACGACACAACATAAAAAATACAGTCGTTTAGATTGTCATCACTTCAAAAGGCGGAAGCACACTTGCGGCGCGGGACTCGACACGACTTTCTTGAGTATGAACTTTGACGTAATATGGACATCGCTGGACTGTAGTGAGCAAAAACGCGTCAACCCAAGCGCTGGTAACAAATTATCAACCGTTAATGTTTGGCATCGAGGGTTGAAATTCTATAGCTAAAACTTTAAACATGGACAATGATTGTTAACGTGGGGGTTCACAGTTATGCTCTCTCTGTTACTATTAAGCCGATGTAAATACGATAACTAACTTTAATTTTGGAGTTACCAGAGTACACTTTCTAAATGAAGTAACGTCGAGTCGAAAAAAAAAGACAACACTTTGTCATTGGGTTTCTGCCACAAGATTCTCATGACTACAATGAGAGTGTATGCCCGTCGTCTTCGAGTGCCGCCGCGCAAGTCTGCCGCGTCCTATCCTTCGTTTCAACTGAACCATTCCGCATTGAACACACCCATAATGTACGCAATCAAAATTCAAATCGTGGAATGGAATGGAAGCCGCTGTTTGAACATTCTATTTCGTATGGAACTCATAACTTGCTGACTAGAATCTTAAAACGTAATAAAATGAGCATTTTCACAAAACGAAAAATAATGCCTACTTGAACGTCACTGCATTCGCAATATTTATAAAATTTTAACGTTAAAATTAATTTGTACTTTGCGTCCCAAGTACACCGATCGCTATTCAATACATAGTAAAATGATAGACCAAGAAAGAATCGATATTGCGAGTACATTAGTTTACCATAAACATCTAAAACTTAATACCTAACCAAGTTATACTTCGGATGGTGTAATGATGTGGATTCGTTTTACAGCGGTTTTGAGTATTTATACTCAATACTAATTTAAAACAAAAAACATTTCTAAATGAACAGAGATGAGGGTATGGCGAGCCTATTATGGTCGTGTTTATCGATGTTGGTAAAACAGCTGTCACTTTCTGACCAATATATAAGTCCGAGGGTGACGGATGCTTTTTACACCGCTATAAAGGCGACCATAATACGGGCCCTGATACAACTGATAACTCATAATTACTCTAAGTTTAATCTACAATGTTCTGATGCTTTGCTCATCGCCACAAACGTATAATTTCCAGAAACACGCCAGCACCAGAGCCAATTAAATTGTAAATATGGAATGGAATACGGGTAAGGAACAGCACAGCTAGTGGTCAGTTATAACGCTTACCCTACCATTAACGTGCTAATACAATTGACCTCCACACGGAAACGAGTCTCGCATACACACATAAGTACATAGATATGTTTGCGACAAAAGCTTATTAAAATCCTCAACAATTATATTATAACGACGAACGTCGTCCGTTCCGAGGACGAAACACTTGACTTGCACAACGAAGTTATCGGTCGAAATCTTCAAGTTACATCAGCGCGGTAGCTTACCATGTTACAACTTTTGGCAACACCGCTGTTATGTTACTGTGGTTGACAGTTATAATTTATTTTTATTAAAGACCGTAAATACCAATGATATAACAGCGGTGATGATTGCTATTCTAAAATTGACCTACTCAGAATGAGAGATGTTCAAAAAGAACTGTAATTTTTTTGGGTTCAATTTCCCAAGAGAATCAATACTCGAGGCAACAGCTACACCGCTGATATAATATCTAGACTTTCACATGAAAAATCGTAACGACATAAATATTTTTAAGTAAAGAATGTACCTAAATAGTATCTAGGGTCAAAACCCTGCCATGACAACTATGTGTATAGGCTAACATCTCGAGTGTTAGCTATACGCGTTACGATCCCAGATCATAAGAACAACACTTCTCAAATCAAGAACACAACCACAGTAAGTGTCAGTAAGGCAGCGATACAAGGGGTCTTAAGTCCTGAACTCTTAAGAATTAAGTAACTTGTCATGACAAAGCTTTCCTAAGTTCAAAGACCAGCGAATGTTTAGGTTTGGGGCATAGTTATTCATGCTATACAACAAATATGGTGCTGAACAATATATTTTATATTACAAAATGTTGCAAAGGGCTAAAAGGTAAATGCTTTAATAGTCAGCGTCAGTAATTCCGAAAAACATCAGTCAACGCTTGAGCAACCGTCGAGTGACAATATGCATTACAAAGATCAAAAGAGATTTAAGTTCCTTATTAAAAATTATAGCAGTCGAATTTACTACTGTTGGCCATTCGCTGAACACTAGCATGCGACATTAGCGATTTAAATGCAATTCTAATAAAGTGAACACTTTCAAATTTCACGTATACGGAGACCGCGGTCTCGCACAGACGAAAATATCTCCATTAAATCCGAATCAAATTCCCTAATGATATTCGAGTAAATATTCACAATACTTATTTTAAAAATTACTCCACGCTGTACAAGAATAATCGACGACGAAAACTAATCGACGATTATAATAAAAAAATCTACTGCTATATTACAGCTAGCCCTCGGCTAAGATCCGCGCGGGGGGCTAGTCCGGCTACGGTCACTAGGTCAGACTTGAAACGGTAGAATTGTCATGTTGAAGGGAGTCCCGCACTGACCGCACTACAAGCGGTCGAGGAGCTCGTGCTCGACGGCCGAGTCGGGCAGCAGCGCGCTCGGCTCCTCTAGCAACGTGAGGTCGTCCAGGTCCAGCCCCGCGCGCAGCTGCGCCTCCTCGCCGCCGAAGATCCCCGGGTCCAGCTCCCCCGAGTAGTCTGGAAACGAATACTCTGCACATTACGTAATTATGCTCACTTTACACGGAAATCAGACGACAATTACTGGTGCACCGGGAAAATAACTTCCGAACGCTTACTACGATTGAATTGAAAATTATAATGTCATTTACCAAGTAAGTAATAGTACATTATGATACAAGTGTGCTAAGTTGACCATTGTATACAAGGCGCTATTGTGTGCGCACGAGCGATAAGCGAGTGCGCCACAAGAAAGCCGCGTATATTATGGTCACAGGCACACGTGTTACATACGACGTTTTTCAACACACTTGCGAAAAAAAAACAAGACTTCATTTTCTTTACTTAAAGAAGACATTTTTGTTAATATTAAACTTCACAATAATTAATCCAAACTATCTTCGTCACAGCCGTCAATTATTTACGAAAAATGGCGGCTGGCGCTTGTTTTTTTTTCTTGCCGCGATACCGATGCGCGCGCAAGGCTAAGGCGCGAACGAGATCGGCCAACAGCCAAATTTAAAATGTAATAATTCATGTTTAAAATACAAATTACAGAAAAATTTAAATGATTTTAATGAAATTGAGTTATTTTTTAGCAATAAAGCTGATTTCACCAATTTATTGAAATAAATATGTAGATAATGTTATTTGCCGCATAAAAACTGTTTGTTGCTAAGAAAAAAAAAGGTATAACCCGACTAAATTATATCGCTTCTTCTTCGTACTTACAACTTGGTACTAGGCTACAAATGTAAATTGTTTGGGTTAATAAACTAAAGGCACTTGTGCGTAATATACTGAAAAAGCACGCGTGTTTAATATCTAGGTTTATGAGCCAAAAATCGGTGGAATAAAAAGGTCGTTTTGAGCAAGTGTGTTGAAATAGTTATTTATGTAACTGGTGCATAATGAACGAAACTTGTTAAGATATGAGTGCCGAGGTTAGAGCGCGAGCTTGCTATAATTATTACTTGTTTTGAAACTCCTGCTCTAGTAATTTATTAAATATTTTTCGTATTTTTTACACATTCCAATTGTTGTATACAGTTTTTGACAAGGATAACATCAAAATTGAGATGTCAGTTGGTCACCAAACACCATCACTGAAATTGTTCACTCGCGAAATTATGGTAATAATAACAATGCTATAATAATCATAAAATAACTGTTATTATCTCGGCAACGCTCATTATAGAATTGTTTTCACGCTTTGGTTGGTTGCTATAGGTGGTATTTTGATAGTGATTTGTTAATTTGAGTAGAAAAATAGTTATATGGCTTTAAAATCAAAGAAAAACAAAACACTAGCTAGAAACGCAATTATTAAAAAATAGGATATGTGTCAAAAGGCACTTGTCTTCATGACATTATTTCTACAAAAAAGTGGCCATACAATAAACTATTAAATCCAGTCAAGTATTGAGCAGATAAAAAAAAGCTACTCGATTGCTGCACTCAGCCAATTGGCAGGTTTTGACAATTCGACATACGGCCTCCGATTAAAGTAATTTTGATTTAAGCGGACGATACTCCAGCTTCGGAGGAATGTGTTAGTTTGGACAAGGTTCCGTTTAGAGTTAGTTGGGTTGACGGTGCTCACCTGTGAGTATGATGTCGGGTATGCTGGGCGGCGTGGCGGGCGCGGGCGAGGCGAGCGGCGCCAGCGCGTACCCGCCGCCCGGCACCGGGTCCCGCGCGCGCCGCGCCGACCCCGACCCGGTCGCGCCGCAGCTGCCCGGCGACTGCAACACGCACACCACTACTACACACCCCCTGGGACTACTCTCGCTGGTCACTGACCCATCCTACATTCTATTATTTAAACATGCAAGCCATTATGAGTTTAGCAACTGAACGAATGAATACTAATACTGCTGAGGACTGGGAAAATATTTGTCGCCATGTCGAAAGTGAAGAAAATAAATATCGATGTCAGGAAGGGGAAATGGATCGAATTTCAGACAATCTTATTATCAATACTTGTGACGACTCAGATGAAGAACATGATAGCGACTAAAAGCAAAAAACAGAGGACTACTACTTATTCCATTTCTTAAGAGTATGCAATCCTTTTGTTGCAAACGGTACAACCACTACTAATGCAATTCCATGTTCTCGATTATTCATCTATACTATATTCCAAGTAAGCGCCGAAGCCGACGGGATTCGTTTAAGGGTTAGAAACAACCAATGGACCACGAAGGCGAATTACTTCACGATCCGTTGGTCGATTGTTGTTGGGTCATATTCAAATATATTTCAAAGGTGTGTCTTACCTGTGGATACGTGTGTTGCGAATTCGTTGTCTGCGGTGAACTGTGGTTCATGTACGACGTATTGTATACCGGCGAATCGTGCTGGTGATAACAAAACATCCACGTTAATAACTTCAAAGCAACAAGCGTGTTGCAAGCGAGAAATAAAAATACGATCAAAAATGCGGCAAAACCTGAAAACATCAACGAAACGAAGTAACCACTATCTACCATAACATGATTATATTTAGAAAACGATAGAAATGACAGCTTTATGAAAAAATGCCATGGATTTAAATGTTCAGACGTAACTTCTGTTTCTTTAAGTGATGGCACTCATTCCGATACTAAATAATAATATGAAAAACTACGAATTACGGAACTACAACCTATTTTAAAATGGTGATGTTGAAATATATTTCTACATTCCTCTTGACGGTTCCAACTAAAGTGACATGAAAAAAAGCGTTTTAATTAAGATCACAGCGAAGGATTAAGAAAATTCGCCATCGATACTGGACCAGAAACTAGCAATAATAACGGTGACAGTATATAATCGATTTACCGTACTCTGTTATTTTAATGCCCACTAAGACTACGCTGAGCGTCCAGTGGCGCCCTTATCACTATTATTGTGTTTTCTAATAAACTAAAGTATTGTCCAGAAATTGAAGGACTGTTTTTTGTTGTACAAATGAATACGTAGTCTTAATGAACGAATGCTGTTGGTTAGTAAAAATAATTCATGAAGGCGTTCAATCTAACGGTTAGATGCAATCATTTAGATATTTTACGTTAACAACACTAGTTACTGATTATAAGAGTCAATAATACAATTTTATACTGACACTTATAATTGATATCTACGGCGACCTATTTTAATATCTGCTCTATGGTGCTCTCAAACTTGAAACAACATGCATCTTTGGAATGTCTGTGTTCTATAAGTAGTACTTTACTCCATGCGTCTAGAGAAATGATTTTTAATGTGTAAATATGTCTAATGACAGTTTCGGACTCTATATAAATATAAACAAATATGATATTTACCTAGAGAATAGAAATATAAATGCAAATAAATATAATTGGACTGCGTAGCATGCCGAATGTGATATATAGAATAATTTAATTTATATACTGAAGCCATAAATGTGTAGTAAGTTCAGTCGTTACGGCACTTTTATTATTGTATTCAAAATTTGACTTTCTTGTTATAATAAAAATGCTTGTAATGACTTTGTTATTTTTAAATAACCAACCACAAGTTGTCCAAACTTTAGGGTTTTAGGCAGCAGTGTGATTAGTTGATTTGAGAGTGTTTTCAAAAATAACTGAGATAATTGTGACATCTTTGAGGTATACAGTAGCTAAAACTCGTAAATCTATATCCTGGTTAATAGTATAAATAACTTCATCGTCAATCTATACCAGTTCCGATTTATAATTTGGGTACCGAAGAGCACAAACAAAGGATTTTTCGAAAATGGAACCCCTTCAGAAATAAGTAGGAGGAGTAGAATAGAATAGAATGCTTTAATCCGCTATTAAATAAAAACAAAAAACACATAAATTTAAGAAAATAAAATGCTAAAGGTGCGTAACCTATTTAAGTAATTAAAATAAAATTGCCCGATCGGTGTGCCAGCTCAGCGTGGTGCTGTGGCACGGAGCCGTAGCGCTGATTTTCAGCCGGACCCGTATGAGATAGATGGCAAAAACAACGAAAGAATTATAACACAAAAAAAACTGCAGAAAAGTTAATCTACAAATAATTAAAGTAATACAATAATCAACAATGATTCTTCAACAATGCTCTCAGCGGCCCTTAGTAAGAGAGTTACATCCATATACGCTGTCTTTTTGCTTTTGTCGTCAGTACAGCTAGCTACTGATATCTCCAAGGTGTCTCGTGTGCGTGTGTGTTTGTGTGTGTGTGGGTGGTGTCGTACATTTTCCGCGACCTGAACATGTGCCGTCCAGCCGGACTCCACCAAACTCTGCACCAGCTGCGCCCAGTCCTTGGCCAACATCCACCAACGTTACTTAGTATTATTGGCTATCAACTCGCAATCTGTCACTGTGTTTGCGGCTTTGTTATAATCGGCACACAATCTCATACAGATATAATACGAAGTCGTATTGTGTCGGATAAGTTCGTTTTCATCTTGATTTCTCAATCAGCTAATAGCTGGGTACGAAAGCTGACTGAGAAAGAAAGATACATATACTATTTTCCAATCAGGTACGATGTCGTATGATACTTCATGTGTACATATCGGTTAAACCGGTTTATCCAAGTTATCTTGTTTACAAGTCGATTGCTGTCTTACTTTAACTTAAGTTAGTGATAGACAGCAGTGTGTTTTTTGCTCTAGAACTGAAGTGGTAAGACAGCAATCAACTTCTGTAATTTTTAATGCCAGTCTAATTCGCGCTTAATTAAGATATTAATGCGTGAATATTGAAGTTCTACTTAGAGAGATAGAGAGAGAAATAAAGGGATCTGGATGAGTCAAAAGACATTTAACTTAATTTGACGTAAGAAGTTACATTAAGTAACAGTATCTCTGCCGACTCTAGATGATTGGGATAAAGGAGATGATGATGATCTCTTCAAGCGATTAGATGGCGCATTTCTAACAGCGGAAATTCTACTTTTACCTCACTTCGGCCTAGTTCTTATTATACAGTATTCTTGCTATACATTGCCGTGTGGAATTAGACGAAGACAAATTGTGCAGCCGTTGTATAACAAAAACGTTTACCTCGTGACAGATCGCGAGTACTGCATCACGTTATTAAATAGGTACGTAAAGAAACAGTTTAAAACAGGCACCCACCATTTCCAATTGTAGCGAGCATTATCAGCATATAAACAGTTGGCTCTACTTGTGCTCTTTTATGATGGTTCTGTGCTAGGTTATCAAATTGTGCATTTGGTTTTAGTGAATTTTGAAAAAATGGTGAGTGCGTCTAATTTTCAGGGATGTTAAACTGAACTTTTGACCTAAGTTTATTTTAGTGTACAATTAGCAGGACATTTAATATTAAGTCTACGGTTACTTACAACTCCTTGCTTTTATTCCGTGGTAGCATAGTGATTTGTAACAGACAAACATGAATTACGACCGGGTTTCTATAAACTTAAACAAATATATTACAGTGCGATAGCTTAAAAGGCGTATCGTGTATATACTTGTCTCTCACTCGCTTTTACACGCTCTTGCTAAGAGCGAGTGAGACAGGAGTATAAACCCCAAACACCTTCTAAGTGCTCACATACTGTACACAGTTATACAAACTTAATATTGTAATACTTTTTTTAAAAGCTGTATAGGAACCCAGCACAAACATGAACAATGTGAGCTAGATCGTCATTTTAAATGAAAAGTTAAATGGTAGTCGATGATATTTATTTACTGACTATACATATGGTGACTCCAAAGTCGTGAACCGAAATTATGGTTTCTAACGCAGCATTTTAAGGCGAATTCAGTGCATTAACTAAAAAACCTACAACTGAACTTTGTCGAAGTAAAACTTACTTTTTTTCAACAGTAAAAATTACTAACCGTGTGGTCACCCTATTCTACTAGACGAGTCATGTAGCCTCTTGTATGGCTCGACGCGGATCCGCGCTCAAAATTTAGATACCTTTTTGTAATTTTTCAAGCTTGTTTTTATGGACTATATTGGAATCAGAGGAGACTAGAACTTGTTTTTCTTTTTTACCCTCCTCCATTTGAGGGCGTAGATTAATAATAATAAAGTACGCAGAGTCTATGACAGTGCAACGTAAGAAGTAGGATGATCATAACCATGAGACTAAGTAAATTTAAAATTATGAATTTTATTATTTATTACAAAATACATTTACAGATTTCTGCATAGTGTTACGTACGAGTGCTTTAACTAACGGTAAATAGCCAGAAAAATATATTTCGGTTCACGACTGAGTCAACCGGTATAGTTATGCTATACAAAATACTTAGACATGTTACCGGCTGAACGCCAATAATAAATACACTGCTTTCCATCTACTGAGGAATTACTAAATCAACAACATAATCAAGATATAGTCATAGACAAGCTTACAAAATAACGTCAATGAAAACAGTATTTACCGTCAAGTTCTTGCGCGACCGTCCCCATGAGGTTACGTGCGAGGAGGCGGGGTCTAGGAGTTAGAGGGGGAGGCCCCTCGCGGGGAAGGGAAGCGCGCACAACGGCTTATCTTTGGTTCTCTAATTGGGTCATAAAAGAATTAACACCTGTTTTGGTTAGTATACGTAGGTTAAAATCCGCGGTTCGACCAGGGTGTCTACTCTACATACTAAAAAAAACTTCCCTGACCATTTTTGTAAATTTCCCTGACCAAAAATGCAACATTACTGACTTTTTTCCCTAAGAAAAATTTATAAGATCAGATGTTAAGAATTGTTACAAATTATTTCTGAAAATATAGGACTAATTTAGTAGTGGGCTCGGTATTGTCGTCACGGAACGCGGGTATTTTTTCACCTCAGCGATGAGAGAGAAATAAAACGAATAAAAACGTTTAAGATAAATACAGGTTGACGGGTAACTCGAGCTATTCCTTATAAAAGGGGTTACACTAGAGCCAATTTGCAATAATTTTATCCCAGTTATTTCCGTGATTTGTGTCATACATTTTTTTGGAGTGATGAAAATGCCCCTACTCTTGTGATTTAAGAACCTTTTATTTCTGAGGTTTTGGAATTTTTGCCAAGTGTTTTAGTTTGAAGCATTTGCTCATTCATCAGCTATTATAAAAATGCATTTTCAGTTACAAGACTAGTTTTTTTTTTCACAATTAACAGATTTAGATCAAAAAACCTTTTTTTTTTGAGAAATAGCAATAATGTTAATAATTCGAAAACCGGTGACATTAGACCCCAAGTTAACTGGGACAAAAGTATTGCAAATTAACTCTAGTATAACCCCTTTCAAGGAATATTAGAGTTACTGTCACCCTGAAGGTATATAAAAAATCTGAATAATGTTCGTGATCTTGATTTTGTTTCTCTGATAGACTATTTATTTATATTACTATACGTACCACCTAAGAAAAATAAATGAATGTACAGGTTCCTTAAAAACGAAAAAAATAATCGAAACAAACTTCAAGGAAAGTTGTTATTTAAAATATTTTCTAGCAATCATATTTGAACCAAAATGCAAGAAATATAATATCAATTAAGGAATTCGTAATGAATCAATCTGGCTTACAAATTCGAAACAACTATCATACGAGTGCCATAATATTCCTAAGATTTTATTATACTATCAATTAAGGAATTTAATGGCCCACAGTATTATTGATAACTATTAAAATTACGAATTTAAAACAACTAATATCCTAAAATTTTAGATTATCAATCACTTAGAAAGAATTGACGTTGGTTGGAATTGATATGGATAGAAAGTTTTGTTTTTTATTGAAACTTTTTTCCCTGACCTTCCCTGACCTCCCCAGAGCTTCCCTGACTTTTCCCTGACTTTCCAGAATGTGGACACCCTGTTCGAGTAATAGGTGCTGCAAGGTGTGCTAATAAGATTGGATTTTGTCACCATCATAACCATTTCAACCGAAAATCGTGCACTGCTGGACATAGGCTTCCCCAACGTACCGGTCCTGTGCCGCTTACATCCATCGGTTTCCCGCAACCTAAGCCACGTTGTCCTTCCACCCTGTTGAAGGTCTTATCCAACGCTGCGGACAGTCGGACCGGTCGGTCAATTAAGCATTAAAACTAGTTCGCAGTTATCTTATGGCAAGTGCTTTGCGAGACGGCTAACTCTCTTGTTTTAATATACTCAAAAGATAGAGCGATGTCTTAAACTACCACTCGCCTCACCTCCCTCTAACGTCTGTATCCCGCGGGACAGTCGCGCACAAACTTGAAGAACTATATATAGCGAATAGTGCGAAATTTAATGTTAACTTGTGTTCATTCTTATAATTACAAAATTTATTTAGGCTAAGTTTAAGGTTACCCTTTCAATTGTTTTCTATCTATCGGTAACACGTTCAAGTTGTTTGTATATCATAGGGCTTGCTCAGCCTCGTGTACTTACCATGGTTATTTGCTCGAAGGGTTGTAATAACGCCTGGTGCAAGTTATTGTAGTCGTTTTGCGGCGATGCCTGGTGCATATTGTTGTAATCAGTTTGTGGCGACTCCGCCGGACTGCCTGGACTGTGTACCATCTGAAACATTATCATCTTACTAATTTTACTATTCTTTTATGAATAAAATTATAAAGTAAAAAAAATAATTAATTAATAATTTTTTAATTTAATTTATTTATTTTTGAGGCCAATTTTTTTTGGGGCGGAGTACGGAAAGAAATGCATATACCAATAAATCGGCTCAGCGCCGCAACGTGTCAGCTCTCAAAATAGCGTGAAATTATCCTCGACTTTCAATGTGCAGTTTACGCGTACAAAGCGTAGTTATCAAATTATATTAGTATGTTTAGGTAATTTGTCCCCGATTCAACAATCGAAACTGGTCGTATTATAGCGGCAATGAAAGACACAGCGCGTTCGCCGCCTGGTACTTAACAAGAGCTAATGACACTTACCGTAGGTGAGGGTATGTTGATATTTGACGTCGATGAATATTGTGAGGGCGGACTGCATTGCGCTTGGTAACAATTCGTCGATATCCAACTATGGTCCAGGGGCGACATATTCTGGAACCAGGCAGAACGGGCCATGTCAACACGAAATGCTTAAACTATCGCTGTAACGTCAAAAACAATGTGACAGTATAAGAAAAATAATGGAAGCAAAAGTAAACCAATCGAAAATAAGAGATTGGCAAATAGTTTAGATAATTTATGAGTTTTAATTAAAAAAAGTTAAGTTTAACAGCAGCCACCATCTTCATCCCTCCCTGACTTATATTCAAAATTTAAAGTATGTCCATTTATAATTAATTGGCTGCCAGACCAAACAAGTAATGGAAAATAAAAGCTTGTAATAATAAGTAAAAATCCAACGAAAACAACAAAGTTTAAGACATCGGTCGGCGACGTCGGTGTTAATATACAGTCACATAGTTTTTGTATAAAGCCAAGTCATGCAGTTAGAATGAATGATCCGAGTGGAAGCTTAAGGCGGTTCCTCTCTGGGGGCATTCGCCTGCAATGTAACTCTTCGAGAATTACATCAGTGAGGGAGGACTGAGCATTACAAGCATTAGAGTCAGTGAGTCAGTATTGTAACGTAACGCTCAAAATCGAACCTTCAATGTTAGATTACAGGCGAATGCTTCCGGTGAGGGAGCACCTTTATAAAATCGTGATGAAACCCGCTAGTTTATTTTTCTGAGTAAATAATGGCGTCGATAATTAATAATAAAGTGATATTTGAGACTCCCTTTCTAAAACCATTCTTGTTACGACCAAATTGTTAGTTTTAGGGAAAACAAGAGACTAGTTCAGATGTTTTTAACCACTATACTTGTTGAACTTACGTTATTGTACACTTACCCAGGTTTTACTTCAACTGGACCTATGTCTATACACAACCTAATCTATTTTAACAAGTATTTAGTTGAAAAACCTGGTAATGCCTTCCGAAAAGGGTGTCTCAAACATAATACTTGCCTCGAAAAATAATTGCAGATTTCTAATAATTGTCCAGCTTGTTTCAAACAAGTTTGAAACCGAATATCCATAAAACAATGTTTTTTTTTACGACTCTTATACAATATTACCAAGTGCTGGCCTACCTATACTTTAATTAGTTTAATGACAGTTAGAAAAAGGTTAACGATGATGTATTAGTTGTTAAATATTAGTAAAAGGTTAGTTAAAATGTGAAATCATAACCGAACACAGTAAATAGTAACGATATCAAAAAGGGTGCGTTTTATGATGTTAATATTTAATTTTAAAGCTGAGTTTAAGACAATAGAAAATGTGCTATAGAACCATTCAAATTGAGATTATTACATGCAGGTTTTCCAGTATCAAATATTAATTAATCGAAGCCTGTGTTATTGAAAATTACGTAAAGTAAACAAATGAAAGGATCTGTTTAGTATGAACATCAGCAGCGGCGCTCGGCTTGCGAGGTGTTAAGAGTTGCACCAACAAACAGCATTTGGAAGCATTGAAGCAATCGCTTTTAAAGTTGATGAACCGAAAAAACTTTAAAAGGAGGTTAAAAAAGAAAACGAACCTTATTATGATGAAGATAATTATTTGTGTTTGGTACAGATAAGTGATTCTGAAATAAACAAAAAATGGTTTGTGTAGAAGGCAAATAAACACAAACGAAAACAACAAAAATGTTAAATGCCTATCGGGCTAGTGCTGCTGGAAACAACCAGGTTATGTTCCAAAGCCATGTGTTAGGAATTATTCCATTTATTAGTTTTATAAATTTTTATAAAATTTAAATTTGTGAGATGGTTTTGTAGTAGCAAAATATTCAAATCGCTTAAGTATTTTAAATTTAGTTGTATGCTAACAAAAAAGTTATTTACTGTATTTGAACAAATATCGTAACACGTGAATTAGAATTTAATCCTTCCGCAAATAAAACAATATTATCCTAGCCTCAGTAACATGATACGAGATACAGAAACTTCAGTAACAGAAGAGATGTATTAACATAAAATGTTACTTTACTCTTAATTCTAGATTATTTATATTCTTACACTTAAATAGCCAACGTCTAGGCGTACCGGCTTTTTAAATACTATCTGATTTCGTGGAATTCGTAGTTAACCTTTTGAACGCCTTACGGCGAATACAAAATGCGACACTCGCACGCCAAACATGTTTGCTATGCTATGGAAATGACAACTTAGTTGGTACGAAACAGCTTCTTTTAATCTTGAACTTGTGTCGGCTGTGGCCGACGGTGGCGTCAGTACCACGACTTTCAGTTGTCGGTCAGAGCCGACTGTGGAGTTCAAAAGGTTAAAACTATAAGTTGAAAATACAACTTTATATCCATGTATAGTCACCGGCAATAATGTATTATCCAATTTTGCGCTTAAAAATATAGCGTGTCAGATATTTTTGACCCTTTTGAGGTTATATTATTTCTATTTAATGAACGTCGCCAGTGGCCACTCCCTGCCCAAGTACTCATTCGTCTAGTGAGCTTGGTTGGGTTAACGAAGCTAAATATAACATTACCGCGTTACACGGTGTTTTTATGCAGCGTAGCATTGGCGTTTTGGAGAAGGTAGGGAGGTAGGTTTGTTGACTCTATACAAACCACCAGATGGTAAGTGAGATCTGAGATCCATATACATATCATTTCTTCTCTTACTGATTAGTGGTACTGCTATAAAATATAATTTTCTCACTTGGTCAGTGCGGACGTGTATACGCTACGGAGTTTATGATGCAAACAATGTTGTAAGCATTTATAGAGTATTGTGAACGCTCTGGGGATACCTGGGTGTCGTAGAGCGGCGGGTGGTCGTGGTGGTGCATGGCGGCGAGCGGCACGGTGGCGCCGACGGGCGAGCCCGAGGCGGGGGACAGCCCGCCCGTCGCGGGGGACCCGCTGCCCGCGTTGGGCGAGACCGCGCCGGGCGAGGTGGGACTCTGAAATGCATGGCCGAGTCTTTACTGGCGACGGTCGATGTCATGTTACATATCGATGGTTTAAATGGTTTAATCTTCAAGCCCGGTGTATACTCCCATATATTATTTAATTAGATAAACTTATCTCCGAACAGAAAGAGGGGTGATATACGTTTTACGTGTGTATCTGAATGTGTTCCGTGTTGGTGAGTCTGTTTGTTGCTCCCAAACAGAACCGAAAAAAACTAGTTTTATTTTAAAGAAAGCTAATCAGGATGGTTTTTAGCTCGGTTTCAAGTACATCGGTCGGGCCGTTTAAGAGATATAAGCTCTGACAGAAGGTGTTGCCATTACATTGAAGGTTTTCATCATTTATTATTTATCTCTTATTATAGAGGGTGGTATTTGATTAGGTGTACATAATGAAAGGGATGAAATTTTATGTTACATTATCGGTAATACACGTTTTTCTTTTTTTTTTTAATTGCCGCTTCCTTTTTTTACACATTCTTAATTTTTTAAATAAAGTTTGGGTAGTACACTTACTGGTGACGGTGTAACTTTTGATCTAATTGCCCAAACATGATAAAATATAATGCATAGTATTGACATTAGTTAGGGTTAAAATAATGGATAACAATATTAAACCGATTAAAAAATACCGAGCAAATGCTTTTTTTTGGTCGAAAATTACTGCAAAAGTATCATTGTTTTCATAAAAACACGATTTTCTCAAAATTTTGTAGATATTTTGCTATTTTTTTTTACTTTTAGTGGATCTTAAATTAAACGAAGAAATGGCCCTGAATAATAAGTAAAACAATTTTTTTGAAATATCTGCAAAATTTTGAGAATATCGTGTTTTTATGAAAACATAATGTCATTTTTGCTGCAAGTTCAAGAATTTGTAAAAAAGTCTCTAAAAAGAAAAATGTTTGTTTACCGATAAATTAACCTAAAATTTCATTCGTTTCAATATGTACAGTTTATCGAGTACCACCCTGTAGTTCAGGCACTGGTCCCATAATCGCCGACGATGAGCGGGAAGCGACCAGAGCCAGCGATCAACTATTTGATATTAGTGTCTCTTTACTTGACACGGAATCCATATTTTTGTTTCGACAAACTAGTGGAATGAGTTCTCTCCGGCAGTGTGAACAGCCAGCAATCCACTATTAATATACGTGTCTCTTTTACTGACATGACATTTTTATTTTTTGTTCGTTTCTTGGGCGGGAAAATCGCCGATAGCTGAACACTTTCTCGCCCTTGGTGCCTAACGCTACCATTTTTGATTGAAATAAAAGGATGTGACATTTTGTGCAGGTCAACAAATAAACATGCACCTTGTAGTGTAGTGTATAAAAAATACAGGAAAATCCACTTTGACAAATTTCCGTATTGCATTCACTGTTTTACTATTTCCTCTTTGTTTGTGGTTTGGTTTACCTAAACATGAATAATAGGATGGTGAAACAAAAGATGACAATATTCTTTTGTTATCAAAACTGTATGACTACGTACGTATTTTAATAATATAATTGCTTTTATAACGTTGGGAATTCCATAGAATTCCAATTTATACGTTTGACAGTATTTTATAAAACGAGGGCGTTAAACTAAACATGTTTGTACTTGATCTAGGTGGGTCTCATTTTTGTACAAACTCGATTATATGTATGTTTGTGTGTGTGTAAATAAAATTAATAAATGAATATCGGGGGACAATATCACACAAATTGGCCAAGTTGCAAACTAAGCTCTAGGCTTGTACTATGGGAACTGGGGACAATGATAAACTTTCTTGTACAGAGAAATAAGACTTTTTTTTTATTAAACCGAAATACATGTACCTACATAGACAGCGGACAAATCCGTACATTAACTTAAATACGTAGAAAACCTCCAAGACTCGCGCTCATCACACAAATATCTTCCCTTACTGGGATTTGAACCCTGCATTTGATTTGCACCTGCAGCTCGCCGCACACTAACCCGCCGCCCCCACCATCTCCCCCGCTCTCGTGTGTGTGTGTGTGTGTGTACTCACGTATCTATGCTGGTAGTCTGTGGCGGTGTGCGGCAGCTGGTGCTGGTGCGGGTGCTGGTAGTGCGGCGGCGGGAAGTGCACGGAGGTGAGGTCGGGCAGCGAGCCGCCCGGCACCTGCAGCTCGCCGCACACTAACCCGCCGCCCCCACCATCCCCCCCGCTCTCGTACACACTGTGACAAAACAACTACGTAACAAAAAACTGTTTTTGATTCAATATGCTATGTTATTGGTTTCTTACGTTGTAATAACACCATTTAAAATCGTCCAAGTAGGAACTATTAGGGTTTCGCCATTTTTTTGTCTGTCTGTCAACCTGTACGTCATACTTTTTCTTTTACCTACAGCCAAAACAACCAATACTAAAATTTGGAACATATCTTAAAAGAAATGACATAATATGTGGCGTTATCTATGAAAAGGGACCTTATTGTCGATGGCGCTTACGCCGCACTGCGTCAAGTGACGTTGTATTTATATCGGAGCATCGTTAATACTGGTGGAAGCGCCATCAACAATAAGGTCCCTTTTCATAGATAATGCCACATATAACGAATTAATAACTAAATGACAAGCAAGCTTCACAAACCCGACAGCATTTCTTGATATTATTATTAAACCCGTTTATTAAAGCTACTATGTTCGTCTATATTTGAGATGGTCACATTAAGACCTTTCAAATGATACTCATATTGTAATAATTAGAAGCCTTTTTGCCTTAACATCGATAATTTACATTTTGCCTTTGTTTATATTTCAATTTTAACAGTTTAGGTTTCCTATTTCACCCGGGTTGGTGAAAGGATTCTAACGATACCACACGGTGTCCTGCCGTTTGACCAAAAGTCATTTGGCAAAATTACACTTGACAAACAACGTTTTGCAAAAAAATGTTTCGCCAATTGATCATTTTACTAGTTGTCATTTTAAAAATGGCTCACTTATTCAAATGATCAACAGTTAAATTTACATTTTATAAGTAATTATTTGACAAAATGAACATTTAGCAACGGAGTTATCAGACAAAATTTTAAATGCAACGAGCAAGACGAATCCGGGCAGAACTGACTCGGATAGGTTAGGTTAGAAGGCCAAGGCGGGAGCTTTGCTCCCGCCTTGGCCTTCGAGGTTATTTTTTTCTGCCCAGAAATAGGTAAACTACAGGAAATAATATTTGGTGAAATGGAAAACTGTCAATTGACATTTTATTATTTAACACATTTACCAAGTGTAGTGTTTGCTATTTGATCATTTGCTAATTGAGTTTTTGCAAAATGATACTTTTGTCAAATGTCACGTTTGCCAAATGATTATTTGGTGAAACGTTGTTTGTCAAATGATCATTTGTCAATATTTTTTTGGTCAAACATTAGTGAACCATACCACACATTTCAATTGGCTCAGCCGTTTAGAAGTTATGGTGGAATAATTAATCATTACATAAATAGGTACCTACATGCATGAACGATGAAAACATTTGACTCCTTTTTTTGGGCAGTCATGTAAAAAGGAAACCTATCACGACTCACAATTAGTACACTTTATTGGTTCATGAGATACATGTGACTAAAGTGATTATACCCTAAGACAGCACCGAATAACACTAAATAAAAAAAAAAACAATACATATTGTTTTTCGAAACAGTTTTATGTGTTTGTAGTAACGGCGTCGGAACCCTACACAGCATGTTCCAACATGCTCTTAACCAGTTTAATTAATTTTATAATTATGTTAGGATACCCAATATACGTCAACTATGTAAATCAATGAAATTACAAATTATTGATTTTAAAGCTAATTCAGCCATTCACCACTATTACGAGTATAAGGATGTCAATTTATATAAACAGGACATTTATGTAATCTAATTATATTTGAATAAATAGTCACCCTCATTTTAGAATTGTCATTTATTGTTTTCACACAAACAACAACAAAAGTATTACTCAATAATAGTAGTTTCAAGTGAATCATTGATCGCCAAGTTCAACAGGATAATATTGAGAGTTCAAACTCAAGGCTAATCATACCTGCTTCAGTTGACTATTACAGAAAATAGATGACTTAGGTTTAAATATTATACCTAAAGTATTATCCGGCCGCAATGACTGACTGAAACAAATGACTCAACTTCTTATGAGGATACTAATTAACATTTTCGTGATTTATCATTAATCAGTGATCGTTTTCAATTTCTTTGACTATAGTGTTTATTCGGCATTGAGAAACCCGTATAAGAAACGAAGGTAGAATATTAAAAACTCGGTGCTAACCACTAAGCACAGCCGTAAAACGTCTAACTTTAAATTTAGCTCACAATGAATAGAATAATAGAATAGAAAATATTTATTCAACACACATAAGAAAACAATGGAAAAAAATAAAGGAGAAAGGAAGACAATAATAATATGTTGAATATGATCCCTCTCAGCATTGTGCCGCAGTTAAACTGCGACGCTGATTTTCAGAGGGACCCTGACTTAAAACTAACCTAAATTAGACATATAAACGGGTAACAGTAAACAGGTAACAGATAACATTACAAACACTAGCGACAATTTTATACATATATGAATAAGTAAAAAAATAATAAATTAATATTTGTTTTAAGCTTAAAACCCTTAAAAAATACTAATAAACTTTTTGTGTGACGACACCAGAACAACACAACCATTTCCTGTTGGATCGTTGCAAGTGACGGCCAGTTTCAATTTCAAAGGTATGGATTACGCATATTACCAGTTTCATAATATTCCAAAAAATTATATACGCAACATTCCCAGACTTAACAGTAAAAAAGTAACTAATTTTACAAATAAAAAAGAAAAAAGTAATGTGCTTGACTCGTATATAGCAGCAGCCACCCAACAAGCAACATAACGCAATGCACTTGTCTATCCACATAAAAAATGAAAACTTTTAGTATTCTCATAAGTATTCAATGAATATAATACTTTATGCACCAAGTGTTTGTATTTCTCTGCGAACTCTACTCTTTATTTTAGTTCGAATTTTAACTGTCATTGTCGAGTCAATAATGACTTTTGTTTTTAACATGACGTTGAACGGTTAAAAGTGTTTAAAAAAACCTTTAAATGTTGATGTAAATGGATATTAATAATCAAATCATATGCTTAGGTTAGGCTATTTTAGTTTCTTTAATGTAAATGTTTTTGATTTCTCTAAATACTGTTGCCCGCAACTCCGGCCGCGTTGATTTCGTTTATCGTTTAAAATTAAAATAAACCTAAGTCCTTTCCCAGGGTTCAAGCTCTCTTTATACCAAATTTCATCCAAATTCGTTCAGCGGTTTAGCTTTGAAAGCGTAACAAATGGACTTGCAGATTTAGTAGGAATAATACCGGGTGTAACATGAGGGCACCGAATAATTATAACAGCGTATTCCTGAGGTCGTAAGAAGCAAAAAAATGTTAAGTACGAACCCAGGTCGAAATATGATTTTTATTTTTTATCATATGGGTATTTTGTACTGGAGATTTCATTACGACTCTATCCTGGATAAAATAATCGGCCTGGGTTACACCATGTATAAGTAGGATAGGTATAAGGCATTGGTAGATGATGGTGATGGGGTGTTGCATTTCAATTTGGCTTTAGAGACCATTAGTCACCTGCGGGCCTATTCGCGTTTATCGCTGTGGATAAAGCAACCGTCCCTCTCGCTCTTAGATAAGTGACGGATGTTGCGTCCATATTTATATACAGATATAAACGCAATTATAAAGATGTGCTGGCCTCATAGTATTAACTAAGCTACCCAACCACAGCAAGAAGTTAAACAATGTTTCGCACGTATCTATGTAAGAATGTGATAATTGGTTATCTCGTAGCATCTAAACAGCCGGCTAGATTTTAATTATTAAGGTATCTTAAGATTCATCGATATCGTAAGATAGGGCAGGTGTTCTCGAATAGTTGACAACCCCGTATTATTACTTATGTAAACAAAATTACATCGGATTTAGTCTTGTTAGTTCCAATAAAGTACAACTTTGCTTTAAATTGTGACGTTTGGCATGGCAAGAAAAAAACCAAAGCCTATAGTTATTATTTGGATTACAAGCACTTTAAAAGTTCAACAGATTATGGGTCATACACAGATTTAGGATCAAAACGGTCCCTTCTGTTATTATACTTAACATCATGGGACTGTCCGATTCATATAACTTTCATGCAGACGAAAACGAATGCTGTCTCACAACAGGCAAAAGTATTTTTAAATAAAAAATAAGCCTTAGAGTTATTAACTTTTGGGAATAGGAGAGACATCTTGTTTCTGTGACTATGTATGACCCTTATACCCACTCTGCAACAGTAGATAGAGAAAAATCCACTAAAAGAAAAATGGCGCTCGCTTCGCCGTTGGCATCTGCTCTACGAGATTTTCTTTTAGGCACTTGAAACCTAATTACTAATGTTGTAGTTAGAATCTTCGTTACGAAGTACAGTCAAGAACTTAAATTTGTTACCCACCACCTCAGGTCCAACAATCTGACATTCTACAACAATAAGGTGATGACATTGAAGACCTCAAGCCTATTTTTTTTGCCATGGGTCACAAATTAGGGTTCGTGACAGTACAGTGCGATGCTCTTTCGGGTTTGTACTTGTCTCTCACTCGCTCTCATACGCTCTTAGTAAGAGTGAGTGAGAGAGAAGTACAAACCCGAAGCACCTCCTAAGTGCTCACATACTGTACGCTCCTGTTGAGTGGCCTGTCCCACTCAATGGCTTTGTTTAAACACAATATATTTTTCTCTTTAATTCGATGCGAAATCAAAACCTAAATACCTATTGACCTCTCTTATCTTAAAATAAATAAACAACAGATCGTTGTAAAGTAGTATCTTGCTGTTATGTATAATATAAATGTTTTTCCCATGCCGAATCTTATCTCGAAGAACCATGAGTCAAACAAAGATATTGTGTTAACTGTATGTCCACGTGCCAAGAGTTCTAAAATATAGTAGCAGTTGTAGAAGATGAAATACGGCGTTTCGTGAACTAAAGATTTCCTTTGGCATGATTGGGCCTGGCCCAAGGATGGATTTTAGAAGTGGAGCCATCTAGACTTTCGATCTAAATTTTTGAGGTTATGTCAACTTTATCTTTATATCTACATTGGTTAAGCTACTAGGCCAAGTTTGGTATCGTTTTCGTATAAATTGGGGATGCCGAATTCGGTTCACTAATGTTTGACCAAAAAAATATTGACAAATGATCATTTGACAAACAACGTTTCACCAAATAATCATTTGGCAAACGTGACATTTGACAAAAGTATCATTTTGCAAAAACTCAATTAGCAAATGATCAAATAGCAAACACTACACTTGGTAAATGTGTTAAATAATAAAATGTCAATTGACAGTTTTCCATTTCACCAAATATTATTTCCTGTAGTTTACCTATTTCTGGGCAGAAAAAAATAACCTCGAAGGCCAAGGCGGGAGCAAAGCTCCCGCCTTGGCCTTCTAACCTAACCTATCCGAGTCAGTTCTGCCCGGATTCGTCTTGCTCGTTGCATTTAAAATTTTGTCTGATAACTCCGTTGCTAAATGTTCATTTTGTCAAATAATTACTTATAAAATGTAAATTTAACTGTTGATCATTTGAATAAGTGAGCCATTTTTAAAATGACAACTAGTAAAATGATCAATTGGCGAAACATTTTTTTGCAAAACGTTGTTTGTCAAGTGTAATTTTGCCAAATGACTTTTGGTCAAACGGCAGGACACCGCCGAATTCGTTTATGGTATTATCATATTGACACCGTTCCGAAGTAAAAAATATATAAAATAAAAAAAACTTGTTTTTCTAATTTCCTATTTCACAAGGGAAAATTCCATAACTTATAAAATGCTTTAGAGAGCTCTATTATTTGTCCACTAAAAAAAATATGTAGTGCGTAGTACAAAAAAACCGCTGCTGTCGGTGCTAAAATTGAAATGGAAAAATTCTAATTAAAATGTTATTTTGCGATTCTAGAATGGGTTCACAAACATGATTTCTTAGATCTAAATAAATATAAGTAACGGTTATGCATTCCGCTTTAGGCCAGATCGTGGCATAACATCAAAGAAAATTTAACTTATAACAATAAATTAACTACGCCATAACTTGTTTACAAAGGTGTTTACTACATAAAAAAATTTAGAGTGGTCCAGGTCTTTAATCATTTACTTCGCCGAATGTCTCTGGATCAAATCCAGCCTCGTCTCGAGGGTCTCGGGGTCAATTACACTGCAATAACTCTTTTAAACTCTTTTTGAAATGTCTTGTGTTTTTACTATAGATTGATGCAATTTTTATTCCAGAATTGAATTATAGATCTTTTATTTTGTTAAACATAATACCAAACTTGTCTTAGTACCTAAACTTAAACAGTTATTGACCTCAGACATCGCCGGGGCGGAATACCCTCCCTCCCCACCTGCATGAAAAATCTGCGTGGCTCCACTTCTTAAAAACATCTTAGAAACCCAAAGATTAATCCTGCCAAAGGAAATCTTTGGTTCAGAAAAAACCGTATTTGAAATTTTTATGTCGTGTAGAAACGCAACTAATAGAAGGGACTAACTGCAATAGTTTTTTTTTCCATGCACCGCTGCTTCATCATCATCATGTCAGCCGAAAGACGTCCACTGCTGGACATAGGCCTCCCCCAAGGCTTTCCACTCAGACCGGTCTTGTGCTTTTCGCATCCACCGCGGTCCCGCGATCCTGACGAGGTCGTCACTCCATCTTGTTGGAGGCCTACCTACAGCTCGTCTTCCGGTCCGCGGACGCCACTCCAGAACCTTCTGACCCCATCGGCTACCGCTGCTTAACGGTGCGTCAAAAACGGCGCCATGTTGTTACTATGACCCCGTCTTTTATTTACGCAACGACACCTTATTTTACGCAGCGGTGGGGTCGCACATTTATGGCTTAAGATTCGGTATAGAAAAAAAATCTACTATGAATGTAATTATGAGAAGGTTGAATGTTGGCGTAAGTATTAAAGTCCGTGATGGTAAATGAACTTACTTGTTGTTGTTTGGTATTCGGGGTATTTCGCACGAGGAGCGGGGGCGGTTTGAGGGGTTCATTCCTAATGCGCCTAGCACGTCGAGGTGAATATCCGCAGCTGAAACAAAATATATTTATTAAAATACTTGCTATATAATATATAATACCCAAGAAGGAGGCTATCTACAGTAAGTCGAAGCATTCTATACTCTATTGTCAACCACTTTAAATTTAAAATGCTTATACTGGTTTCCCCTAAAACATCGAAACTAATTTCATAGAATTTTTCACTTCGCCGAATTTACATTTCATCGACCGGCTGTTCCACGTGCAGGAGCTTTTTTGTGGTCACAAGTCTAAACTAACCTACGTAACCAATGTTAGCTTTCGATGAAATGAAGTTCAGTGAAATGAAATTCGATGAAATGTTTGTCGATATTTTAAGGGGATCCTGCTAGTATGCGGTCGAGGGATGTTCAACCCTAGCAGTGATTACTACCAATGATTATTTCATCCCTAAATACACTACCCAATGATTATGAGAATACAACATGACAAAACCTTAAAGGATTTTAACACAATCATGTTTAAATTAGGAATACTGCCCTACGTGAGCACCCTATCGATCATTGGCACCACTTTATATCAAGTTAATAGAGCCGAAAATCCTACAATCGTTTGAATACGAACGAAAAAACGAATTGATACCTCCTGCCTAACAACTTAACTTTTCAATAATAAATAGTAAAACAATATTTGTCTTAACAACTTTCGGTAATTCAAAAATTACCAATAACATAAACTACAACAGAGTTTAAATAAAAATGACAAGCTACATTATCCGTATACTGAAACAAATAAAACCAATTCACCGCGGTTATGTAAATTCATTGTTAGGATACTGTTTCGCTAATAGAGAATACTAGCATACTATCATACTATTTTATAAACAGAGTATGCGTATGGCGCCGCATTGTGAAGCAGGCCACAAAATCAACGTGACCACCACAACCACTCTGACAAAGAATACAAGAATGCCAGTTGAGGTTCAACACATTCAGTGACCACCTTTATTTAATAATTATAAACCGGCCAAGTGAAAGATAGGAAACGCGCACAGTAGGTATTGTATGTTAGATTTCGAATCGAATCACCGCTAGCCCAACGGTTGACCATTCTTAGGGTTCCGTAGCCAAAGAGTAAAAACGGGACCCTATAACTAAGGGCCGTATTAATAAACTCGTCTCAAAACAGATACCAGTCACAAGATGCGTCACAAGACTGAGCTTTAATTAATAAACCTATCTCGACACGTGAAATGTAATCCTCGTATCAAATGAGGCGATCATTTGTATGAGGAACTAATCCTGATCCTGATTATGGTCAATAGGTGACTTGAGACCATCTCAAACCATTAAAAATGGCGGACACACTAAAACATATGTGCAACATAGTCGAACATATGAGTTCTTTTTATCAGTTAAATCGGTTTAAATACAATAAAGTGTTATTTTTAAATTCTCAGAGGCAAATATTTATACCTAAAACGTTTTCAATAATAGTAAAACCTAAATGTTAAGTTTCATTTTGCCGCTAAATAGGTACAATTGCTTTCAAAAATTGTGTGCTTTGTGTTGTGTTTAGGTATGTGAAATTATTGTGGGTGCTAGATAATTAATATTACGTATAGTGATTACGAAAGAGAACAAAATAATAGCCCGATATGTTGGTTTAACAACACATAAGGTTAACCCTGCGACATGAAAGAATTACCTCCACAAGGACTCATTTCTCATAGGTAAGTAAATACCGACAATTGACATAATTAAGTACCTAGTTATTTTATGTTCATTATGTGTAAATAAAGATCATCTGATCATAAATCTGTCAAATATTAAGCCAATGCATTTCTAGTTAGATAATACATAATGAAAGAGCTATTAAAAGTAAAAACCTGCTATTTGGATCAGTAGGTACCCTAACCTAACCTAGCGATCCAACAATTTAATCCCGATTAGCATCACAACCACAATGTGCCTAATATTTTACTTTACTGCAGTTTACCAAACCATTAAAACCTTATTAAATTATTTTGTTAATTATTGAAATTAAAGTAACGAAACACTTCGTGAAACGTGTTGCCAAATTAAGAGGAGGGGGAGTGTTTTTGTTGACATTACAGACAAGCAGACAAGACAAGGCCGGCCGAGGCAGGCATAGTTTAATTTTGTTATTGTTTGATACTTAAATGAAAACTGAGTGATTTGTTTAAAAACTTATACACACAATCAACTAGTAATAGCAGTGAGATATATACAATTTCGGGTCCTGACATAAATGTGGTGCAAAAAGTATACCTAATTGTGAAAACGAATCGCAAACCATCCATAGAATGTTTCAATCATTTTGAAGTGATTAGATAGTGTTTATAACTTTATGTCGTTTTGTAGGTTGTCGTCAGACCAATAATGTGGAACTTGGGTAACATTGCAAGGTTCGCCGGAAATAATCAAGACGCCAAAAAACGGTAAAAATGGATATTTTGAGAAGTCAGTGTTCACGAATCTCAACAGCCGGCCCCACGCAGTTGACGAGTTCAATATGAGTTCAATTCGCTTGCCAATTGCCAAACAATAAGTACCTATGTCCATCAGGTATAATAAAATTGTTTACAATGTTAATCAGTCAAAGAATTAGTTTTTAATGTACTTTACCTGTTCAAAATTATCCTATCTTATAAAACAATGAATAAAGTAACTTCAGATAATTATGTCAGGCAAAAGAATACCTACTCAATTTTCTTTTTTCTAGGTACCTCATTGTAAAGCTAATAGTTGTTTCATTACTATTTTCATGCTACTGTGCATTCATACTATGTACCCTAACTTACTATAGATAGGTTAGGTTATTTGCATTATGATGATACTGTTCAGGATGTCATGTCTTGTTCTACATAAAAGCGGTACCTACTATAAGTAAAGTTAAGTGTGTTGATTACTTCCATGATGCAAATCATTAATATGAAAAATACTTATTAGACATGTAATTTTATTACCTAGTTTTCTAAAAGCCCTGGTGTAATAAGTTTTGTAATTCAGAAGTTCAATATTTAATTTAAACATTGTTTTTTTTGTATAATGTCTAGTGGACAAACATCTTGGTCTACTTTTGTTGGAGAATAGCGCTACATGATAATTGTAAAAGAGGATAAACATAGTTTATTACTTGGGCCTTACGCAGGTAATAGAATAGCTTCATCAAGTAACAAGTTAGCAGAGTCAGGTGTGTGCTATGAGGGGCGATGTGCAATATTTTCATTCTAAAATTACCTACCTACTTTCTTTCTATTTAGTACCATTTTATAAGGATGAATTAAAATAAATATATTATCTTTTGCAGTTATGAAACAAGATGGTTAATAGTTTTTTCAATAAAGACTATATGGATGGTTTAATGGTGAATCAGATATTTACAAATAATATTAGGTATTGAGTTTATTTTGAAACCTGTTAATATGTATAACTGAGAGACTAATAAAATAAACTTGCTACAATGCTAATAGTAGTTTTATTTATTGGTGAAAAGACATGCAGGGTCCTTTTATGCTTGAAAGTTAATTCATAAATATGTGTAGGTACTCCTACACTATTTAAATGAGGAAAAGGAAAGTATTTGGATCCAAAATTCAGAGGCATAACATAACCATAACATAACATAACATAACAACAAGCTCTCTGAACTCTGTAACTCTTCTAGCAACCTCCTAGTGGCTATGGAATTCAGAAAGCCTGCACTGAATATGTAAAAAAACAATGTTATTTAGTTCTCACATTTATAAATAAATTACTTTTATAAACACCAAGTCAACAAGGATATGTGGTAATGTTATTGGATGTTGGTGTGTTTTGGTGTTTATATTGTATTTATGAATGTTTATATTTTTAATGAATACTGCAGCCAACTTTGATCAGTGTTCTCTGATTTTTAATATCTGAAGACCTACTTTAAAATAAAATCAAACTGGATTCCGATTTAAAATATCTGTTTACTTAAATTTATATATAAATATCAATCTCTATCTAGTAGGACATTATAAATTTAGGTTTAAAGATATTTAAAATTTACTAACTCTGATCTGAATAGGCCCAACTGAGACGTAAATACTTCCACTAACTTTTAAGAAGAGACGACGAAGTCCAGTGGCACACATTCTTTAATTAAATTAAATGTTACCATAAGTTGCTTGTAATTGGAAAATGACAAGTGTACTAATAGGATAAAGTGTATGTATGTATAGACAAAAATATTGGAAGGATTCCTTCCAGTGCTAACATAATGTGAATTATAATTGTGAAAGGTGCTAACAAATGTTTGTACAATTGGGTGTTAGTTAAGTTTTATGTCACATCCA
This sequence comes from Acleris sparsana, assembly GCA_923062465.1. Lineage (NCBI taxonomy): Eukaryota > Metazoa > Arthropoda > Insecta > Lepidoptera > Tortricidae > Acleris > Acleris sparsana. The sequence goes on from OV281300.1 coordinate 10,846,118, forward strand.
TGTGCGCAATGGCAGAAATATAGTTTAATTTACTGAACAGTTAGCACAAGTTATAGTAGTAGTAGCAGTAGTTATAGTCTATAAATAAACCAAAGCAATGAGTGAAAACTGAGAAAACACAACTTGTGCGAACCACTCTAATAAAACATGAAAAAATAAAACATTAAGGTAAATTGCATCTGAATTTTAATAAATGTATTAAAAAATAATAAAGGAATTATTCATTATTTAGCAGTCTATAATGTCCCACTACTGGGCAAAGGCCTCTCTCCCTTCCTTCCATTTAGCCCTATCTTGGCCAGCCTCCCACCAGTCTTGATTGAAGGCATGAAGCTCATCTCGCGAACGTCGCCTTGGTCTGTCGCGACGCCGAATTCTATCCCATGAGACCCATTTGGTACACACTTTAAACCACAATAGTAAAGGAATCAAAATCAAATTAAACACCAGTTTTCCAGGGGCAGGGGTTGGCTGTACATAGTTAAAATCATCTGGAAATAACAAAAACAAAAAGTATAATGTTACCTACCTATTCCTACCTGTTTTACACACTTTAACAGTTCCATAGTTTGTTCTTTTAATTTACATTCACTAAAAGCTTGACAATAAATTACGGAAAGAATGTTGCTTATAAATTGTCTGCCAATGTCGAAACTATCTTTCATATTTATAAACTACCACTAAACTACATTCAAATAAGAATTTGTCAATTACATCTTGGTGATCATACCTAATATCTTTATACCGATACACTGAGGCAGTCTGAGGACTTTGATTTATAATAGATTCCTATGTTGGTAGTGATATCCTAAGGTATGTAATAACTCAAGGATAATTTATTACCTATAGGTAAAATAAGACACCTTTTGGAAACGGTACAAAGTAAGCATTTGGCTTGGCCTGATTTGCCTTTCATTTTTCATCTTATGCAGAAGGAACCTATTCCAGGCTCCAGTCCCCGCGATGCTTGCTGTAGGGGTCGGCCTTCGTAGGACACATTTATTTTTAAAATAGATCCTCAGCCAGGTTGCCGCCAAGTTGGATTCGAGAAGCTGCGCTTCTTCACCTTTATTTAATACTTAAAGACACTGAAGTTCACTTTAAAAACAAATTCGCAAGAAGAACTCGTAACCTGTAAAATACTGTAAATATGAAGGAAAGAACCAAAGAAATTCGCGCTATGTGCGTTTGGTTTTTTCAATTTTACAGAGATTTTAAAACGTAACATTATACGCAAATGATCAGCTTGAATGACTACAACGGAAAACTAGCTTAAAATAATGTTTTTAAAATAATGACTTGCTTTTGCACATGAACTTGAAAAAATATATGATGGTTTACGTATTTTACGTGTCACATCTGAACGAAAAATCACGTTTTTTAAAACCATGCATAGTCTAAACGTTTCTCCGTTTTGTTCAAAACTGTCATTGTTGGGGTTGGGATGGTGTTTATAATATTAGATCATGCATATCTAATCTGTGTGCATATCATCCGAGAGCTTCTCAAGATGAGTTTATTAATAAGCGACGATCTTAGCTCCAGGATTACGAATCGAGACGGTATCATCGGAGAAGCTCTCAGTTCACGTATTGAGACGAGTTTATTAATACGGCCCTAAGACTCCACTGTCCGTCTGTGTGTCTGTCACCAAGCTGTATCATGAGCAGTGATAAGTTGAAATTTTCGCAGTTGATGTATTTCTGTTGCCTCTATACAAACAAATTCTAAAAACCGATTAAAATAAATAATTAAGTGGGGGCTCCCATACAACAATCGTGATATTTTGCCGTTATTTGCTAGATATTAATAACGGCAACAGGTAAACGAATGTTTAGTTGTATATTCACTAAAAAATAAATAATTATTTTAAAATAAATATAATTATTTAATACAATACAACAAACGTGATTTTTTATAGATAATAATAATACGGAACCCTTCGTGCGGGAGTCCGACTCGCACTTGGACAGCTTTATAGTAACTGTTGTTTGGGTTTGTACAATAATCATACCAAATTTGACGCTTGTATATTTTACCGATTTTACGATACAACACAAACACAAGAAGTGTTGTGTTGTGTGGTTGGTTTTTGTCAATCTAAATATAGAGTTCATAGTAACCAAATATTCCATAGTGTAATGCTTTATTATTATTGGGGGGGTTGAGATGGGCCTTGCGTGCGGCTTCGTCCATTGCTGATTTTTTGTGGCAGTAGTGTATGCTTGAAAACTGTCTTTGGTAATGTAAGTTACATTTCTGTAGGTAACATCAGCTGTCTTACCTCTCCGATGGTTCTGGTGTTGCGTGTGGGGGTGTGCGTGGGAATGCAGGGGGTGGTGGGGCGAGAGGGGTTGCGAAACCGCCGGCTGTTCGCCCCCACACGATTGATGAAGTGCAGAGTCCGAGTTCGTCCGCCGCCAGTTGCTGTCAGGAGGGGGGCTGAAACAAGCCAGAGACAAAATATTTATTTATTATAACGAAAGAGCACTCTTGTTACTAATACTATAAGTGCGAAAGTGTGGCTGTTTGATCCGTTTTCACGTCTCATCTTGACCCATTCAAGTAAAGGTAAAGAGATACGTTTACAGTCCAGGCACCAATTTTATACGGATTTGGTCCCCAAAGGGAATAAATAGCAATAAACGATATTTACGCGTACGGAACCATAGGCTAGAAAAGATTAAAGTAACAATGGCTTATACAGTCAAAACCACTCATATCTATACATACGGTAACCGCACCAAACATATGTATACACTAGAGGACGCCCACCACTTCGTACGCGAAGAATATGTTTCCAGCTACTCCCCAGATTTGAATCCCTTAGCGGGTGAATTTTGAAAAATCCTTTCTGTACCAAAATTCAAGTTTTTAGGTACAGTAGTTTCGGCTGTGCGTTGATATCTAAGGCGCGTATTAATAAATTGATCTCGACTCAAATGCTCGTCTCGAGATGCGTCAAAAATGACAGTGTTCTATGGTTTGGCGTTTACGTATCTTGTGACGGGCTTCACAGTCAAGATGAGTTTATTAATACGGCCCTATTCAATGAGTCAGGTTTGCGTTTTATATATATAGATAGATAGACCTTATTGTCAGCAGTATAGAGGCGAGTGGATAAATTGGACCTCTTAGGAACGTGTATGTATTTATGACTTCGACTGTGCCAGCCAACCAGTAGGCCATACAGGAAATAACGGAGGGTTACATAGTTGTTTAATTATTAAGTGAAAAACCGGTAGCCCTTATGAATTGCTGTAACACGCACGCAAGTGCGATACCGGTCTTTAAAAGGAATGAGTATACAAAATATTAAAGGAAGACGTTACAAAAGAAAGCTACAATAAAACTAAACCAAGAAGAGATCCCTTAAGGGATAACTAAATGTTTGTCCATTTTATAATTATTATCTTTATTACTTTACTACCTTGTCACTTTAATCGCTATGACAATTCGTATATGGCAGTTCAAATATGACATTAAATAGACAAGGTACAGTAAGTTTTTTTTTAAATGTCGGAATTCACTTGGGAGCTTCCAAGGTTACTATACTTAAGTGTACACATATTTATGAACTCGACTATATAATTAAGTGTTTACGTACATACAATATATTCATTAAATTGTATCTCTATCTTATTTTGTTTACAATCCACAGACGCTCCTAGTACTTAATTTGACATTGTACTGCGTAGATCTGGGTACGTATATGTCTGGGGCGCGGCGTCGTAGATTGAATACACTATAAATATTATCACTTTTATTGACCACATTTTTAGGGTTCCGTAGCCAAATGGCAAAAAACGGAACCCTTATAGATTCGTCATGTCTGTCCGTCCGTCTGTCCGTCCGTATGTCACAGCCACTTTATTCCGTAACTATAAGAGCTATACTATGGAAACTTTGTAAGTAGATGTATTCGGTGAACCGCATTAAGATTTTCATACAAAAATAGAAAAAAAAAACAATAAATTTTTGGGGTTCCCCATACTTAGAACTGAAACTCAATTTTTTTTTTTCATCAAACCCATATGTGTGGGGTATCTATGGATAGGTCTTCAAAAATGATATTGAGGTTTTTAATATATTTTTTTTCTAAACTGAATAGTTAGCGCGAGAGACGCTTCCAAAGTGGAAAAATGTGTGTGTCCCCCCCCCCCCCCCCCCCCCGTAACTTCTAAAATAAGGGAATGATAAATGTAAAAATAATATATGATGTACATTACCATGCAAACTTCCACCGAAAATTGGTTTGAACGAGATCTAATAATTAGTTTTTTTTTAATACGTTTAAATCCTAAACCGCATTTTACCTTTCATTCAATCAACTCCAATATAATAAAGAATAAAGAAAAACATTTATTTAGATGTATAGTGGTACGGAACCCTACGTGCGCGAGTCCGACTCGCACTTGGCCGGTTTTTTTTCTTAATAACACCTTCTAAGGCTGATATGGTAAATTTGAACGAAGCATGTTATATTCGAAAGCCCTTGATTGGTGGCTTTCAAACCACAGCGATGACTGCGCTTTATCCAATAGCAGCGATTTAATGAGTTTTCTCTTGTTTTACACCGTTTTAAGAAAATCTGCGAAGTGTGACACATTTCAACATACGCACACGTAAAACGGCTACTTACCTACTTGGGGATTTCGATAACTTTTGTATAGTGTTTCATTTCAGGGCCTCTATTTAACACTATCTATCAATAGCTCTTATTTCCTTGAGGGTAATGGCGGCGGAGTAAAAAACAATATTAATTTTATTTATTTTAAAAAATAGGCATAGGCTATATAAACTTATGGAATACCTTTTAAACGGTGAACGAATTTTTCGAACAGGTATGGGGGTTACCAGATATTACTCGCCACGTATAAACTTACAACCTATCCCTTTTTATAATATTAGGTAGTATATACTAGTCTAGTACAGACTATTACGTTACTATAAATCTCAGTTTTATTATTCGACCTAATTAACATTACTATATAAATAAACCGGAACGTTGGCTTCGAATAACGACATTCACGTTGCGTACGATTGTTAACGTGACACAAATACTTTAGTTTTACTGGCAAATTGCGTATTAAAAGCTAGTACAAATTGCGATCGGTTTGTCCCATTCTAAATGGGTCAGTGTGAATGAAACGGAGGTATATTAGTTTGCGAGTGTTGCGAAAACATGGAATTGGCGTGTAAGGCTACGAAGGTATAAATGTTTCTTAAATATGTATCGCGGCAGTTAAGGTTGCGATTAAGGCGACAATGGCAGTGACCGCTGCTCAGTGGCCAAATAGTGGTATGAATGAATATATAATAGGGTATTGTTTTCGGAATTTTAGTCTATTGCTGTTCGAAATTATTTCTTTATAATCATCAGGCATTCACGATATAAATTACCAATTGATTATTTATCAAGAGCAAGCTATCAAAATAACTTCTGCAAATAAAAGGACGAAAAATACTTGATTATAAAAAATAAAAAAAACCCTTTTTTACGTGGATATATTCTGCTGGAAGACGTAGCCTAACCGCAACTCATTTAGAACAACTTCTGATCTGTTACGGAGAGTCAGTTAACGAAAGAACAAAGTTGATAAATTGCCAGTCGGTGAATGCCTGATTATAAAAAAATAATTCCGTTGAGCACCAATAGACTAGGTTGTCATGTTAATTAATACCGTTCCATTACCCCCCCAAACTACCCTATTGTGACGTCACATCATATCACTAATGTTATATAGCCACCAAACTGCCCCCTTCATAACGGGGTCTACTCATAACTAACGGAAGGGAAACGAATCCGCTTTCGTTATTAAGACACCCTGGCAACTATTTCCGGAGCCAATTAAAGAGGTTTTTCACTGTTCTTGTTTTACTATCCTGTATTTGTTATAAAACAATCTATAAAGTATCGTTAATGAGTCTTTCAGCGAACCTACTTTAGGCGTTTGAAATTTAGTAGTAAGGGAGTACGACATGGTAAATATTTTTGTTACGTAAAAGTCAAAGGAATAAAAGAAAAATGAATCACTAAATAAGCACCTTTCGTTCAAGCGCAGCCTTGAGAACCTGACAATGACATTAAAGCGATACTTATTGCAGTATCGATAACGAACGTGCGTCGTAAGGAAGCGATAGCGGCCCGCGCAAGGCTGGTTCTCACCAATTTGATTTGACACGGTCAATGACTTATACCTAATTAAATAATACAACGTATGAGAAACTAGGTACATAATGAATGTCAAATAAAGTTTTGAGGTTTATATGACGCGATGGCTTAGTTGGTAGTGACCCTGCCTACGAAGCTAGCGGTACCGATTCCCGACTCCCGGTATGGGCATTGGGGTCCTAGTAAAAAAGATAACAAGTCTTCTGAAGATCAAGTGAAAAGGGTTTAAGTCTAGTAGGTAGTTATTCCCTTTTTCACTAGGACCCCAGTAATTGTGTGGCGAGCACGAGTGTTTGTTTCTTGAATGTTTTCAACGTATTTGAGTGTTTTATTTTTCAGTTTAAGTATTTATATCGTTGTCAAGTAGCCATAGCAAAAGTCTAGATTTTACATTCGGACAAGGTCATTTTGTGTGAGATAGTCTTCTGTTTTTTTTTAAATCTATAACTACGCGACCCATCCTACGAATCTATCAGCCACAGATTCGATCCCTGGCAAGGATAAATATTTGTGATATGGATGCACTTGCTTGTTGCTGAATCTTGAATATTTTCAATGTATTTGATTGTTTATGGCACTTGTCACACCGCCGACGACGAGCGAGAAGCGAGTAGAGCCAGCGATCGACTATTAATATATGCGTCTCTTTTGTTAACACGGGATAAATATCTTTTGTTGGAGAGAGATCTCGCCGGCAGTGTTAACATCCAGCGATCAACCATTAATATTTTTGTCACTTTTATTTACACGGGATCTGTATATTTTGTTCGTTTCTCGAGTTAAGAAAATAGTCTATAGCTCATCACTTCCTCGTCAGCGGTGGGACAAGTGCCTATCTATCTAGATATGATTCTTGCAACGATCCCGGAGAAATTAACTCGTTTTTCGTGGCAAGGGTCCCGTGCACCCCAGGTGGGTAATATTTTTCAGAAATCTTAGCGACCCCCCCTTGCGTAATCCAGAATTGACTAAACTTTATTCACTCTATTTATTACTGAAAACTGCATTATTATCCATTGCTTAGTTTAAAAGATCAAAGATCTAAACGAACAGACAGCGGAAGCGACTTCATTATATATACTACGTAAAGATAAAGATGACGGTGAAACTTCAGTATTTCAGAAATTACATATTAAGTTCAACAATCAATGCCTTATATTATAACAACAAATTCTATAGTAACCGTATTTATAACTGCTATAATTACCAAAAAATAATTTACATCAATTTATTGTTTCTAAGCGGTTGCACAGCCTTATGAATGCTTAACTTTGTTGGTTGAACTCTTTTAACAAGTCAAGCAATTGCTAAGGTATCTTTCGTATTATTTAGAGTTCGTATTGTGTGGCGGACCCCTCGGTGTACTGCGCAAGTTTAAGGCACACGTGACCTGTTATTATTACAGGCTTTTATTTTAACCTGCTTCTTGCGTATGCGGTTTCCCATCATTTTGTAGAATAACATGTCATCGAACGCTATTTTCTGGTGAAAATGATGTTTTCAGGATACTAAAAAAACAAAGTACCTAGGAGCTGATTTGATGATAGAGTCGGGAGGTGGGAACAGGATCTCTGTCGTATTAACGTAGACCCACAAAATTGTTTGGTCTAGGTATGGAAATAACATGCAAAAAAAGCCAGTATCAAAAGCGTGTCTTTTTTTTTTATGTAAATAAAAAATAATAAAAAACAAACATCAAGGGACAATGTCACACCATTTGCTTACCCCCAAACGCTCAAAAGCTCTAGGCTTGTACTATGGGTACTAGAGATCGATATAAATACTAATAAAGAAAAATATATAATTAAATACATAGAAAACATCCGACTCAGGAACAAATATTCGCGCTCAACATACAAGTATCTGCCCTTACCGGGATTTGAACCCGAGACCGCTAGCTTCATAGACATAAACTTATTTTTTGTGTACTTTATCTCCATCAACCACCCTAATATCTAAATATCTTCTCAAACACATACGGTACTAGCAGTAGGTAGCAGGTATTTTTATTTTAAAAGAAAGAAGATGGAAAGAAACATTTTCAATTATCAAAATAAAAAACCGCCTACAAAAACGCAAAAAACTTTCGGCGACTGATAATATTTTCGACGAAAAGCCGACTTCTGTTGGACTAACCTATTACTTATTATTTTAATAAAAGTTAGATATTTATTGCATTTTTGATGGCGGTTTTTGGTTTTTTAAAACTATAAACAATTAAATGTTCTTCGTTGTAGTCGCTCAACTACCTTAATCGAGATATCTTATCGCCACCTTTGAAATCGGTACCGTTAAGGAGTTCCGGTGGCCATCTGTGGTCCTCATCATCAGTTCCGCTTCTTCTTAAAAATACTAAAATCGCTATAATATGTTTGCCTACAATATTTGAGGAGTTCCCTCAATTCCTCACTGATCCCCTCATCAGATAATGGTTTTCTTATCACGGTACCACCCTTGGGATATCGCCTTTCCAAAAAAAAGAATCGTCAAAATCGGTTCATAAACGACGAAGTTGTCCGTAAACAAACATTAAAAATATATATACGGTTGAATTGAGAAACTCCTTTTTTGAAGTCGTTTAAACCGACAAACACAAATAAGGGCGCCGAACAACCCTATAATTCTATCGGTTTAACATAGGAGTAGTAAACGATTCCAGTATAATTTGGACCGGTGTAATTGGCTGCGGCCCCTATAATTATTTTTAAGTTTGTCATCGATGTGGAACGCTACATAAAAGCAGAATACTTCCTGTTAATGGCTATGCCTTCACCAAAACGGCTACATTTATTAATTATGGATGAGGTTTCTAAGAACAAGAGTATTGTGTCCTGCATTAATATATTCAATGTGTCATTATTGGCCAGGCCATCATTATAGTTTTTAAGTACTTTGAGTTGTAACTACAGACGATTTTTTCTTCACAATTTTAAGGTTGTTTCTTTGTTATTTCCTGTTTAGTCTCAGAGCATCATTTACTTGAATTGAGAGATAATTGCGCATATGTAATTAATAGTTGATAAAAAAAACCGTCGGCGGCAGAGTTACGTTAAAAAATGGTCAAGTGCGAATCAGACTTACTTGTTAGAACTCCGTTGTCATTTTTAGACATTTATTTATAACTGAAGAAGAAAGACCTACCTACTTTTACAATCCTTATTCGACACTTGATTATACAAAATTAGGTATGAGAAATGAGAAGTATTTAAGTTTACACGTCATGCTGACTATGACAATAGAGGACTTTTTCGAAGTCTTTTAAAAAGGGTTCCTCATCAGTGATCAGATAAGAATCGTTTTTAACTTCTCCTTTCTCTCGTTTCCTCTGCTCCTCTTTCATTCTCCTTCGTCGTTCGTTAACGAGATACCTTCTTTAGTATGAGAACTTAATTCCGCGCCCGGTCACCTTGTTATAGCAGTTTTTAAGCATGCACTATAGGTAACCAAACATTTCGTGAACTGTATCATACACAAAACACATGAAATGAAAAATAGTCGGTGGAATGAGTTGACATGTCTATTGTTTACTTGTCGCCAGATCGATTAGATTTCATGCATGATTTAGTATACAAAATAATTTATATTAGTCGTACAACCTAGGATTTTAAACGATTCACAATGGGTTTTCGGAAGATACATAACATGCATGTTTCATGTATTTTGATTTTACGCGTTTATTTCGACATACGGAACCCTAAAATACTTAATAATCTCTTCAATATCAACTACGCAATTATATTATAGTAGAGTCAGAGTCGATTGTATTATTGGAATGAAGATTATACTATTAATCCTTTGAGGAATGCTGCTGTCCCACTTCTTAGTTGATATGAAACTTTAAGACTTTCAAGCTCGTTGCAAGCAACGCCGCGAGAAAGTCATAGTCATATTAAAACAATTAAATGTTCTTCGTTATAATCGCTCAACTATCTTAATCGAGATATCTTATCGCCACCCTTATTTATTTATTTATTTTATGGCATAGAGAAGGCAAACGAGCGCACAGGCCACCTGATGGTAAGTGGAAACTGCGACCCATAGACATTCACATTCACAAGACTGCAAGCTTTAGACTGCAAATGCGTTGCCAACCCTGATGGAATGCCTCTATGCTAGTCATTACAATGGCTGTCTTATCCCCAAACCGGAACACAACAATGCGAACACTGCTGTTTGGCGATAGGCTAATGGATAAGATGGTGGTAGCGATCCGGACGGACCCTGCACAAGGTCCTACCACCCGCAAATAGGTACCGCCATTTGTGATCTTCATCATTAGTTCCGCTTCACTAAATGATACTTTCTGAATGCAAATGCTGGACTTGTTTCTAAAAATACTAAAATCGCTATATGTATACCGATAATATTTGAGGAGTTGCCTCAATTCCTCACGGATCCCCTCATCAGATTCAGATTTGGTGACAAATGGACCGCCTCAGAAGTATACTCTATCAAACATCAAACTTAAAATATTTTTTAAATACGTCCATAATTGGCGGAGAAATCGGTGAACTGAACATGCATAAAACCTCCTCCTTTTTTGAAGTAGGCTAAAATATATTAATAATAATATAAGAGGCCTTTTAGAGGCCTAATAAATAGATACCTAATAAACAAGGTCAAAATCACTGCAGTAAAATGTAAGTAGTAACCTATCCTATATAAGTTTCAATTTACAGAATAGGTAAATGGTTTTGATAATTTTGTCACCTGTTTTTAATGTCATCTTTATAACGTAGGTACCTGGTACAGTTAAACCAGTGTTAATAGTACTTTGGCTCTATCGTTTTCGCACTTAGGCAGATAGATGCCGACATAGAGCGTGACAGCGATAGACAGCAAAGTACTATTAATATTGCGGTTTTACTGTACGCGGGTCTTACGAGGATAATTCAGTACCTAAACGACATTGGTAGTTTCGTGAATTTCCGAATCTAGTTACAGAACTGCGTCACGCGCCGCCTTTACAGCGGCGGACCGAATCGTCAGAATCGAACATGTCGATAAAAAAAATGCATCTGGTTTGGCCATGCGACAGCTAATATTTAACCGCGTTTTTTTCCAAACTCGTTGGGGTCGGAGAAAATAATCTAAACGATAAAGGGTTTGAATAACTTTTCTCGACGATAGACCGGTAAGAGATGTCGGATCTCTCAGCACCAACCTTCTCAAGTTCCATGTAAATCTTCTCAAGATTAAGTAAATGCATAAAGCCTTCTAAATAATTATAGGTTGCTTCTTTCACGGAAAAGTTTGACAACCTTTTTAACGATCTCATAAGGGTCTCTAGTAACAGCTGGTTGCGAAGTCTTGGATGAAGGTCTTTGGAGGCCGATGTGCAGCCAGTGGAACTGTTTCGGCTGACATTGATGAGTTGGCTTTAACTATCCAAGTGGTTCCTTACCTTAAATACACCGTGCTGCCATAAGGGCTCGTGTCGTGTTTCCGGTCCGCAGGGCGCCGCATCGGGCCCACGGAGGACGAGGCGCGCCCGCGCTGCACCGGCGACCGCGACGGCGACGCGCCCCCGCTCCGCCCCCCTGCCATCACGTATTGTGCCTCTAACGCAGCCGCCTCTTCAGGCTGTTGACAAAATAGAACATCTAGAATACACTAGAAAAATCATATTTAAACGCCACAGTCGACGGTCCTTTTATATGCCTTTTTATTATGTTATTTTAACCCCTCGGACGTCGGTGGCAATGGCGTCTCTGTCGCACGTTCCATTCTAAATGTATAAAAGTCTAAAATCGTCAGCGCTCCAGGAGATACATGTCCTAAGCGTTATAGCTAGTGTTTGTAATTCACTACAGCGGGATCTGCCACTGCAACAATGGTTGCATCAATAGGGCTCAGCACGCCTTCGTAAATTGAAAACACTATAGTGAGATGTAATTTGCTAACGATAAGCCGCTACTGCACAGAGAGCGGAGGCGGAGTGGAGCGTTTCCATACTAAAAAACGCCTCGCTTGCCGAGTGGATTTAAATTTGCATCTCTAAACATATCTTTTAACGCAACTTCGGTGGAAATAGTCCGTATATATTGGCGGGGAAGTTGCCAGCAAAAAGGCCTGATTTGACAGATGTCAACTCAGTAGCATGGCTTCGGAACGGTTCGAAAAATACCGGTTAATTATGGTTCTTAACCAGGTATTTCGTAAACGCACGCACGGAGCGGAATCGCAAGCGTTATGATCGCTGGGATATGATAAAGCCGGCTGGACTTCAAGCTGAGGAAGTAAAAATGTAACTAAAGCGCAAGCTAATAGGGTAGGAAAGACCAGAAAACGTCACGGTGCGAACAAATTAGAGAGCGAAATTAACCGTTATTTCGAGCAGGAACAGTTTTATTTTGTTCTTTAATCAGAACCGAAATAATATCGATTCTGTTTGAGTGAAATCGAAATGAAAATGTATTTTTTAGAAAGTTTCTGAGGAGCTGATTAAAAAAAGCCCTGCACAGTAGGTACAAAACAATATGTGTAGGCATGTTTGAGGTTAGGTATACTCTTTAAACAGCGCGAGTGTAACAGGTTGTTGCAAACAAGACAAGCTGGCTAAGGCGATTAACACACGGAGGAGCGGTAAGGCGTCGCTTGCCGATGCCATGCCGAGGCAGTGTGTAAGCGCCCCACGGTAACGGATGAGAAATTGTGCGAGCGGATGTTCCGTGTGAACTCGCCTTAGCCTTTACACCGTAAGGGTTTTTTAATCAAAAACAAATCTCATCGCATGACTGAAAATAAATAAACGTAAACCTTAATAACAGAAGAATGTACTTATTATCAGTTTATTAGATAAGATAGTATCATCCTTCACTTCCAAGTCTTCCAACTCGGCTCTCATTTTAATATTTTTGATTGTTTTAAAATCGTAAATTAAAAGGATGTCAATTTGATATTACCTTGAGTTACATTCATTTCCATGCATAAAGAAGCATCAATATGTTTGAAATTAGATTGGAGATAGACGTCAGATTTCGCGTCCGATATTCGGTTCCACTATCTGATGTATTGACTCGATACACATCCGATCTTGCTGGTTTTTATTGTCAGTTGTTTCGGTTAGGATATATCATCATGCATCAGCGTATAAAAGGGTAGAAGTCTTCCTTACAAAGCCAAGTCGTTCTTCATGATAGTCCTTCTTTTACATAGTATAAAAGTAAGTAGCTTCCCGCCATCTGTATGAATGCTTAGATCTAAGATAAACTACGCAACGATTTTAATTTGGTTTTTATATCAATAGATAACGGGATTCTATATGGTTTTAAAGTATAATAAATTCTGGATTATGCACGTGTCGCTAGTGACGATTTAGGTATTGCCCCGATGCTCGATGCTAATGGCTCTAAAATAGTGTCCAATAAACAAAGCACTCCTAAAAAAAGTTAAAAAAAGTTAAGTTAGTTTTAAAGTTACCCTTTCCACCACATAAAAAAATATTTGAAAAGGTCGTTAATGTCTAAAGCGTATTATAGGGTCGAGGACTATCTAGCAGACAAAAATGCATGGCCTACAACCGAAACTTAGTCAATCATAATTTTTTCAAATGCAAAAGCTTTATCCTGCTTTTTCTTGTCTGGGGGACACCGTTGATGCAGGAAAACATATCGAAACTTTTGTGGTCATCTTGCACCATCTCATATACACATATATAAGTAGTTGATTCTATTTTATTTTATTTTATTCTTTTCTATCTTTCTCTCCCGTAAGATTTTTGGCATGTTTTCCTGTTGAACTACTGTTATTTGATTGATATTATATTTAATTTAATACTTGTAGCTTTATATAATGCTAGATTAAGGTGTACCATTGTAATATGATGAAATATGTTTAAAAAATGACTGACTGCTGAGTTTCTTGCGGCGATTCTTCTCAGCAGTGGTCTCCTCTTGGGAAGCGCTGGTAGTATCTTGACGTGTAAAAGTGACCGAGCGGCCTACTTACTGAATAAATTTCTTTTATCTTTTATCTTTTTATCAAATGTTTTAATAGAGTAAATTTTATTTTCGTTGGTAAAATATGTTTCCACCATTATTTGCGTCAGTTCTATGACGAATAAAGAAATCGGATGTGTATTTCGTCCTTGCAAGTGTGCAAGACGTGCCTTTAGACGGTAGGGTAGGATCAAGAATGAAACGCCGTGCTATTTTCGGTGATATGATTCGCTCTCTTTTTATAAATTTAAATTGACACAATGGCATGCAAGAATAATGTATGGTCAGAACGCGTAATAATGACATTTAAGCTATTGTTAAGTTGTTGAATCTGAGATTGGCTTAAGCCGGTGAGGAAGACCTTTATGTCCATGCAGTAAGAGCGAAGAAAAAGACGTCGTTCACCTCGGCCCGGCGCGACTCGGCTAGCCGAGATATGTGGAAACCATAAAGTAAATTAATTGTATAACACTAAAGTTTACTTATAATGAAATAAAAATCTTTCTAAAATGTTCACCAATAGCAAAAAAAGTTACAGGCACTTTCAATAGGACTTATTGTTAGGTACGCATTGCCGCCGATGAACACCAGCAATTTAAGAAACGTCGTCTCGTCGGTGCAATCCTGTTCTTTTTTAGAAAATGTTTTTTTAGAGTTGGTAATTCTGTAGCTCTGGTTACCCCACTCTGGGAATGAAGGTTTAAGTTTATGTATTTATTTATGAAAGCTCTGTTTCTTACAGCATTCTTTATTACTACAGTTCGGAGACACCTCAGAGGGGTGTTACTTTTACAGTTGCACTGTATAAAATTTCGTATTTAACATAATTTTAGATTATTTCCAGTTTTGTTTTTCAAGATCTTTTTCTTTAAGACCAATGAAATAAATCTGTATTCCCGGAATCTTATTACCTTAGTGTTTTCAAGGCAAGAGTGAATAGGATTTTTCTCGGTGTACCACCCTCGACCCCGTCACTTAACATCAGAGAGGGTGAGGTCAAATGCAAACCCAAGTTGGACTTAAACAAAACATGTTTTCCTTGACTTAGCCATAACGCTCATGAGTCTCATGTTCTCATGATTCATAGAAATATTAAGAGTTTTGATGAGCTGATAACTTTCCCAAGAGTAGAATAGAAATTCAAGCGTTTAATTAGTAAATAGGTTAAATCACCCTAAGTATGCCAATTACAAGCATGATTGTGGAAAATCCGGGAATAAGGTGTAAGAATTAATTTATATTGAGCCATTCATGCTATTGTTTACTTCTAAGATCTGTCATTAACACTGTCAACTGCCTAGATGCACTTGATGTGTCATATACTCATGCAAATTACAATCATGGGCACTCATAGCATTAACTTTGGTAGCAATCCTATATATATTTTCTTACAATTGATTCATTTATGTCATTCCCGTAACAAATGATGTCATAGGATTGACAAGGCTCTTATGATTAGCAGCACTACTGGCTTGAATATAAATTAGTTACATCTTGTTCATGACATTTAAAAACAGGAAATTAGAGAACATCACATTATTAACACATAATAAATCTATGAAATCATAATGATATTAAAAGAAAAGTATAATTACGATCATTATTTAAATGTACGGAAAAGAAAAACGAAGTTAGAGTCTAAATCCTAACGTCATGCACATGAGACAGGAAATTATGCATGCTTTTTTGTCTATCTAGCACATCCAATAGAAATGATAGTTTTAAAACCAAAGAGTACAGGGATTAATTTACCATGGCAACATTACCGAGCATAATAATTACACATGGGTGGAAACAATGCTAATATAATAACCTAAATTATCAGTAATGTGTTAAGGCGTAAACAGATGATGCCAATGCCATGACAAAAACTTTTTGACCACATGGCACTAAGTAAATATATGTTGAATTTAGCTTTCTGATATGCTTCACACATTTATACGCGTAACAATGTGTTTATTTTGACAGGCATTACGTTTACTGCTATGGATACTTTACAAGGTGTTAACTTTATTTAACAATCTCATTTATATTTAAGCCTCACAATTAGTTATTTTTTATTTAATCCAAATTAACATGGAAATATTTTACAGTACCTGTAAAACTGACAGCTGTATTTGTTAAATGGTTCAATTAAAAAAATATTAAATTTTTAAATCTATGTGTTAAGTCAATTAAGTTTTTAAGCATGACTTCACAGGACTTACAAAATATTTTTAATACTAAACTTTACCATATCAAGGAGCATATTTACTAGCCATCTTAAATAAACTGAAATAAAAATGTAACTAAAAAGGGGATTTAACATAGCCATACCCACAACCGCACCACTAGGGTATAAAGAAAAACATAGCCATGTCTACAACAAATAAAACAATGGAACGAGCAAGAGTCCAAGGGAGGAACCTTCTCATTTCCAGGCTCCGCACTAGTTTGTGGTGCCGCCACATTGGGCAGGGAGCCACTGCGAAACGAGCCCAGTCCTGGCTGCAGTGGCCTAAGCATTGACTCATTGTCCTCCACGGGCACTGTGGTTTTAACTCTTGCACGTCTGCTACCTGAGTTTACCTGCAACCATGACTCTTCAACTCTAAAACTATAATTTCTTCACAGCCACTTGATAAGTAAACATAGGTATAAAATTGCAAGTGACCTTGATCAATACTGCTAGAAGTATTTACATTATCAATAAAGAATTGGTGCTTGCATGTTTGTTATTGATGATAATGGAATAACAAATCTATTCAATTACAAACTACTAAATATTATTGTTTACTTGAATTAGATAATTAAAGAACAAAATTAATAGATACTTTATTCACACATTTAAAATGCGTTATTGTTGTGTTCGTAAATATGTTATGGGAGTCTGACAATGACAATTATCTATTCGTGCACAGCAGTTTCTATATTACATTGCAATCCCTTTGTATTTAGATAAGATTGAGTAGCCAGTTAGTTATTGAGTCGCAATATGAATATTGCAACGATTATTGTTTACGTCTCGGCCGCACATTTGACGGCCAGGAAGCGATTGCCTGAGTAAATAGGCGACATACCTTATTGGTTGCGTCTGAAACTTCACGCATAATCTTTTCAAAAGCGGCCGTTTCTTCGGCTTGCTTTTGATTATGAAGGGCGATTTTTTCACTAAATTTTCTAGGGTTCGCCATGATGACCGACAAACAACAGTTTTTCCCTTCTTTACATCACAATTTTATTCACTCGTAGAACCAAAACGCGCTTGCCTGTCATGTCGCAAGTAGCAAACTATGTTGCTATTTTACAAAAAAATACACTTTAGTTGTCTATGCAATAACAAAGACAAAAAGAGACAGCACCTAGAAATACAATTAATATGTCATACTTAATTACTGAATGAATAATAAAAGTGCTTTCCCTTTTTTAAGCCGTAATCTAGAATTTATCAAAAAAATATGTAAACGATTCGTTTTTCTGTATCCCCAAGTTTCTGTTGCTGTCAGTTCAGTCAGGACAGACAGTCAGTCATACGTCAGGACGTCACTATGACAAGCGTGTTAAGATATCGTGCGATACGAAAAATAAAATTATGCAAATTAATTCAATCTATTTTCATTATTTAGGATATGAAAATATTGTGCTAGTAAAATATTAAACATTCATGCTGAAGTTTAACTCTGCTACGATGACGAATAATTATAATATATTGACTTTAGACATAGGCACAACTACAATTCGCTCTTTTATTTTTAATTCTAAAGCCGAAACTGTTGGAAGTGCTGTTGATCAGGTATGATGCTCTAAAATTTACAATGGAATAGAAATATAAATTAATGAGGTTTTCGAGGTGTTTTATTCATATACTTCTCTATTGTTTAACGGCTAAATCAAAGCCCAAAAAAACATTCAATTTATTTTAGAACATTTTGTTTCCCCTTTATTATAAATAACTCTACGTGGAAAGCTAAAGATAGAAATGTATTTAAATGCAATGGGCATCTCGTTTACAAAGTTACATTATAAGTCATAGATAAACATTGTATGTTTGAGATTTTGGAAAGTAATACTTGATTACTAAATAAGCTGCTGTTACATGTTATTGTATGCTCTATCGGCTAATGGCCTGCTTATGTCTAATCAATCATGATTATGAAATAATTTGTACCTACTGGTATACAAATGTATTTTGTGTTATGTTTCTGTATTTCTTATTGTGGTGAGTATGACTAAATTAGTCATATGTAAGTCGGACTGGCGCACTGAGAGCTCAGTTTTATTATTTTTGTTTATTTATTTTGAAACAAAACACACAAATGAATCTTTTGGGGAGACTGCCCTGTGTATTTTGTATTATTATATCTTAGTTAATCTGCTTTTATTACACTTTCGCTATCTTTTACGGTTCAAAAGATACAGCTCTTTTAAAATAAGAATGGATGGACAGATAGTACAAATGGACATTGGGTACGGTTGTTTTTGGAACCCTAAAAAAGAGTGTGAGATGCAATGTAATCTAGGATAATATGAACAATCTTTGAGTTTGTACATTTACTATCATAATATAGGTTATAGGTTGCTCAACGACTTAGATATAGGCCTCTTTTGCATAGTGAACACTGACAATCATAAAAAAATATTATTATTGCTTATTAGGTTATTTTGCACTACCCCAGCCCTGGATTTGTGGAGATAGATCCAGAGGAACTATGGCGGTCAATACAGCAAGTCGTGACAGATTCACTCAAAGGCAAGTAATAATATAAAATCATTTCTATGCCAGGACATGGTGTAAAGAGACACAAAATGAAAAATATCAACCAACTTGGCATGATAACAGAAATATAAATCATGTCATCAGTTTTCATGATGACTTGAAATTCAAGAGCACAAAGCAACTTGACTCGCAGTTTAAGGACGCTGTATAAGTTGTTAGGCTAACCTTTACACTTCTATTGTTAGCATAATGAGACCTTGTCTTTATATTTGTAAAAATAAAGACAGTTTGTTTTATTTGGAAACAAAAAAAAAACAAAGGTCACCAATTACTGGTTGTTGTACCTATTACATACTACGGGCATAAATAAGATATTTTCTAAATAAATAATACTTTTATACATAGAAAACATCTGAGAGGACTGCTGGCTTCATAGGCATGCATCATTAAACTCTCATTTGTAAAAATCAATCGATTTTTCGCTACCTAAAAACCCCAATATTGCCAATTTCATCAAAATCGTTAGAGCTGTTTGCGAGAATGTGATCACAAATATATAAATATATTTTGGTCAGCGCAAATATTTGTGTTGAGTGAAAGTATTTGTTTCTGAGTCTTGGATGTTTTATATGTAAATAAGTATTTATTACTCTATATTACATGAGTATGTTCATCGTTGCCTAGTGCCCATAGTATAGTCAACAGCATAAATAAGTGATAATTTATGTACCTTGTCACTTTAACATCGTGTTTGAAATGTCATACAAAATTGTAAAAAGATTGAAAGCGACAAGGTACATAAATGGTCACTTATTTATGCTCTTGACTGTACAAGCCTAGAGGTCAGTTTGGAGGTAGGTCAATTTATGTAAGATTGTCCCTTGCCATCTATCTACACTTTAAACTAATATATTAAAGAGGAAAGATTTGTATTTTTACCCGACTGTGGCAAAGCCCAAATGGAGGGTTATATGTTTGACTTGTATGTATGTCCGTCTCAATGTCTGCTCGTTATGTTAAATATATTAAAGTTAGTTAAATGTGAAATTGGCGAAATAAAAAATAAATACATGATAAGTAACATTTCTTTGACAACATTAGCAAAACCGCAGTTGGGTTTTTTTAAGCTTGCTTTTCATTAGACTTGTTGTATGTTTGTAACGAATAAACTCAGAAACTACCGGACCGATTTCAAAAATAAGTTCACCATTAGAATTCTACATCATCCCTGAGTAACATGGCTACTTTTTATCCCGGAAAAATGAACGATACCCGCGATGACAAAAGTACGAATTCTATGCCGACGAAATTGCTGACAGAAGCTGGTTTATTAACCTAACGTGTATACAAATCCCTATTGCTTGTTTAATAGTATATGATAAGTGAACTTTACATTTAAATAATGTGTTTTTTTACCAGATGCAAATCTATCAGCAGCTCAAGTATCGGCTATGGGTATATCCACTCTGAGAAGCACGTTCATTACTTGGTCCCGTGAGACGGGGAAACCGTTCCACAGGTTCATCACTTGGAAAGACATGAGAGCTAACAAACTGGTCAACCAGTGGAATGCATCTTACACATGGAAGGTATGACTTTAATATTTGTTTGGTATGTACAGCAAGGGAGACTGAAAGACGTACTTTATTGTCTTATTCTTTCAATTTCATTGAAATCGGTTCAGCGGCTTACACATGAAGGCGTAACAAACGGAATATTAGTATCGATAAGCCAATTTTACTCTCTAATTTTTGTCAAAACCTAATACATTTATATGAATTTTCTATTCGCTGTTTTCCCGTTCTTAATTGTTTCTAGTTGCATATTTTCCGTTTAGGAATTTTCCTAATCGCATTTTTTCCTATTTTGTAAGTAGGTATCAAGATAATGTTTGATTTAAATGTTAAATTGATTTTTATGTCACAACTAATTACCTTCTAGTTACTTATTAACACTTTATCATGTTTCATAATGGCTGATTGTTTTCAGTTATTCAGAGCTGGTGCCTACATAATGTATTTAGTAATGAGAAGTCCAAAGTTCCGAGCCGGCAGTGTATTGAAATTTATGAACACACAGGCAAGTATTTGGATACTTTTTTCCGTATTTTAAATGGTAAATAATTAATAAAAACTAACAAAGTACGAGTCGGACTCACGATAAAAAATTCCTAATTGGAATTTTTAGTCAATTTTCATCATAAGTCTGAAAATCTCTACAGTACAATAGTTTACTTTGTACTAGGAGATGCCCGCGTAGTTCCCCGTTACTCCCCCTATTTTAACCCCTTATGCCGGAGTAAAGATCCTTTACAAGTATAGTAGGTACGCCAACGAAAATGTCAAGCACTTTAGTGCGTTGTCCTAGTAAACTTCAAACGGAACATCAAATGAGACGCATGACAATGACATTTACAATCCAATCCAATAAGTTTACCACTTTTTATAATGCAGATCCTATCGTCAACATAATATATAATGCATTGATATTTCTATTATCGATCCGTTATGCATGTGCCACGGGGCTGGTCATATTTAGACATTTATCTAGTATTAGTTACTTATGTACGTATGTTACGTATTCGTGACTTTAATGTCGTTAGCCAGAATACGTAGGCGCAACAAATATATCTGCGTAGGAAGACACATTTTTTTTCTAAAAATGACGAATTCTACCGTGCCCATTACCCTAGAATTCATATTGCCATCATCTTAAATTATAACCATTGTGAGAGTTTACAAAGATTTTTGTATTTGTTGTATGGATGGCTTATATCTTTTAAAAATCTCTGTCGGGAAGACAAAGCGAATCTAGTTATATGACGTCTTAGCGTATGTGGCACGAAGAAGTTGTCGTTTAAAAGGTTATGTGCAGGATCATCTACACGTATGACGCTACCTATAGCGAATATCCGCATTATGTAACGTGATGCGCGCTTGTGTGTGTACAGACAACAATGCATGACAATGACTCTAAATGACACTATTGTAGTCAGGTCAGCGATACCTTAGTTGTACTTCGCACCCTTGCCATATTTTGCATAACACGGTTCTTGGATCAATCTTGAAATCAATTTCTTTGAACAAGCAGTTGACGGATTATTTATTTATTGTTGATATTTTAACTATACAACAATTTTCTTTAATTACTTGCCGAGGAGTTCGTTAGCGAAAAGATTCTGGCGAGCGTAACTTGCGTTTAATTACAAGGTTGGAGGTACTTAGGCGCTACTCAACTACGAGTATGGTCTTAGGTATCGAACGATTCCCAGGCGCAATCAGGGACGAAGTGAGTGACGACTGATGAGGTTTCTAGCAATACCCACAGAACACAGAACTGACATATGCTGTGTTTTTTTATTAAATCCGATTTATAAAGTAAGAACTTTATAAAGATAAACAATATATTATGCACCTTCACGTTTTTAACTAGAAATAGTTATTAATAGCATCTGGTACGGCGTCTATTACGTTTTAATTTTGTCTTCTTTCAACTACGCTAATGTCAATTACGAACGTGACACCTGAGTAGCATTAAAAATTCAGGAATTAAGTAACATCAAACATTTATTATTCCCTGGCATAAGAAAGTTTAGAAAACACCCCTGGGAGTGTAACTGTGAATGTGACAATATTGTTGTTATACCTGTCACCAAGTCAAACTCTGACAAACTGTTTAGGGGTGAGCAAACGTCTTAATATACTGGGCCCCAATGTTCCGCAGGTATAACTTTAGAATATTTTGTAGGTCAAAATTACCATTTACATTTATTTGTGTCGAAGATGCTGTTTTTTTTTTAACTCATACTTTAGAAGGGATTTTGGTTAGCCCGGTTAAATACTGTCGAGGGCCGGGGCCGGGGCACGACCTATTGTCGCGTGGGAAGACAAAAAATATATGTATAAGTATTCAAGTTTTGGACTTTTTAGGGTTCCGTAGTCAACTAGGAACCCATATAGTCTGGAAATGTCCGTCCGTCCGTCCGCAGCCTAGCTCAGAGACCCTTAGTACTAGGAAGCTGTAATTTGGCATGAATATACATATAATTCGCGCCAAAAAAGTGGTTAAATAAAATCTTTATTTTTATTTTATTTTATTTTACCTCCATTTATTTTTCTCGCCTACCCCATAGTGTAGTGTCGTTGGATAGATTTTTCAAAAAATGGGTTTGTGAAAACAATTTTTTGATTAAAGGATCCGTTTATGAAATATTAAGCTTTAAAGCGCTAATTGTTGTTAGAGTCAAGTGTCCCCCCCCCCCCCCCCCTACAGCCAAAACTACAAATATCAAAAATCTGAAAAACATTTTCAATTAAAGCACATAATGAATTTTATACGAAAACTATCACGATTGAGTAGACTTCTTTGGTTCTTGAGTTACAAACGGTTTAAATGTACCTACCTACCGAAAACTTATTTGCGGTGTTGGTAAACTGACCGCGACCTATGTCGATGTATGGGGTAACAGTTTTCCAACGGCATACTTAACTTTGTCGCGAAGTCAAATTTGTTTGTAGTAACACTTCGGAACCCTACACTGAGCATGGTCCGACATGCTCTTGCCCGGTTTTTGATTACTAGAATTGATTGGTCAGAGGTTGTCAAATGCTCACATTACCTGATTACTTTCAGACAACGTTACGATTGAGCTGGGCGCTTCAAAACATAGCGCAACTAAAAGAGGCTATCAAGCACGATGACGTTTTGTTTGGGACCCTAGACACTTGGTTATTGCATAAACTTACAGGTAAACTATTGGAACGGGTACTATACTACGTCTTTTTAGAGTTTAAACATTTCGTAAACAAAAAACCAAACGTTATAAATGATTTTCTTAACCAACACGTGGCAGTAACAGAATTTATAGTTGCTGTATGAAAAGGTTCGTCACTTTTGGACCTTAACAGCATTGAAATAGAGTTAAAAAGTGACTAACCTTTCAATACCGCTACTATGCTCGTACTTATTATTACTTAACTGCATAGTTGTTGTCCTCTTCAATGCAGGCCTATTATACCAATGACACATAATTATAGTATAATTAAGTATGAACAGTGCAAAATACTTTGGCTTTGTTGGTAGTTTTGACTCGTATCTTCCTGGATTTCGTACAATATATTGTTTTAATTGTAATTATTATAGAAACCGACATAAGAGATATAAGATTTTAATGCGATGTTTTACTAATTGGAGCGTGATCATATATACGTCGACTTACGAAAACTGGTTGCACATTTGTGTAACTACACTGGTTTACCTTTACCTACTACTCGTACTATTTTTTTCGATACAGTTCGATGGTTTTCACTGTAATGCTTTTGGAATATCCATCTGGCATGTGAAATACGGTAAATTTCGGATTTCTATTATAATATATAAAAGGTATTCTAAACACCTTGCAAAGAACACGGGCATTTGAAAAAAAAACAAGTTCTTTAAAATGATATTTTGTGCTCGAGCATTACACTAATATTATTTATATAAAACTTTTCTTCCTAAACAATACTTTCTTTAATTTTGGAGAATAAAGTCTTACTTAATTATAGATTATAGTATAATTATAATTCTTGCAAAAATCGAAAGCGCCCGTTTACTTTGCAAGGGGGTTTATTTAATAATTTCCCGCACTCACTCGTAAGAGGAAATCATATTTTTAGCCATCAGACTCATTTGAGTTTTAGCAGACAGACTTGATTGTTTCCGCATCGACCCACCTAAAACAAACGCACTGAGAGTAGAGGCGGCGCGGTGCGGTGCGTTCCCATACTAAATATGGGAACACACCGCACCGCGCCGCCGACCCATCCAACACGGCGTTTTTAGTATGAGAACGCTCCAAATCTATATTGTTCCTGCAACAGCTGATGTATTCTTCAGGTGGAAAAATCCACATGACGGACGTATCATCGGCTTCGGCCACGGGTTTTTACGACCCGTTCTGTATGGAGTGGGGTGGCTGGGCGCTCGGTCTATTCAAGATACCGCGGAACTTGTTGCCGGAGGTTGTGGACACAGCGGGGGACCACTTTGGAAGTACCATGCCTGGGATATGGGGACACCCTATACCTATTAGGAGCTGTGTAAGTAACGTTTGAAGGTTTTGTAACATTTAAGTGTGAATACCGGTGACTATGGTTCCCAACCAGAACCACAGGTAGTCCGTGAGCCATGTGCTATTAATAGATAGAGAACAATCTAGCACCTTCATATTTTAAAGAGCTTGGTATAAAAACTAACTCCTTAAACTAAAGTTGGAGGAATCCTTTCGCTATCTTATGCTCTTCTCAACGACATTCTGTTTTAATCTTGTGGTCCCTGCTAACAAAACAATCAAATTGGTCTTTGGTCGCCACGTACTGGCGCCTCGTGTCGTCCTTGTTCCCCCGGGTTCTGTCACCCCGCGGTACGGCATGTCCGAACTTGTTGGTCAATAATTCTTGGCTTACCTATTACAAGTATGTTTTACAAACGCTGTTAGTAATAATTAAGATTGCGTTAATGTAATAACGTGCAACTGTGAGTTTTTGAGGTTATTTTTGGTGTTGGAAATTCGGTTGATAACAATTCATTAATATTAATCCACCAAACTGGAATTGGTTCGACAAAATCAACTCCAAGCTGTTCAACCATCTTCTCGTCCGGTTGTTGTTGTCTTGTCTGTACATTAGTGCCAGTTATTCAATTGTTGCACTTTGAGACATAAACTTCTCATTTCGCCCTGACAAAAAATAGAACTACTGTCTTGGCATTATTTAGTGTTAACAATTTCATAGATGGCCGACCAAACCGCCTCAATGTGGGGCTCCTGCTGCTTCGAGCCAGGGGACGTGAAGCTCACGATGGGGACGGGGACATTCTTCAACATCAATACGGGATCACTGCCGCACGCTAACGTCTCGGGGCTCTATCCCATAGTGGGGTGGCGCATGGGCACAGAACTGGTGTATTCAGCGGAAGGGTCTAACAACGACACAGCTTCTATTATCAAGTGGGCGCAGAATTTGGGTACGTACGTATTATTTTATCTGTAGTTACGTTTCGTTTTCAGGAAAGCTTTGCAAAGTAGCTAAGGTGTGCAAAGATAATATAAAGGTAGGTAGGTACTGATAAACTGATGAAGTGATATCCTTTAATACGACAGATCCGTTGCTTATGTAAATAGACTATTCTATTGGTGGATTTTTCTGCTTAGCTGTCTGGCTTAGCTAGTGGATATGGACCCTTATAGCTGAGGGATATATATTATCGCTATCCAGTTTTTTATAGTTCGTTGTATGAACTTAAGGGGTGTTGTTTAGCTGTTGCTGTGTAGGCTCTGCTGGCCTATTGCCTAACGCATTCGCAATCGCAATCGACTTTAAAGCGGAACAGTTGTTTTCATTGTGTAAACAGACAAGCCTTCCATTTTTAAAATGAAAACGATTGCGATTGCGAGTGCGTTAGGCAATAGCCCCTCCGGCTGATATA
Source organism: Acleris sparsana (assembly GCA_923062465.1). Lineage (NCBI taxonomy): Eukaryota > Metazoa > Arthropoda > Insecta > Lepidoptera > Tortricidae > Acleris > Acleris sparsana. The sequence goes on from OV281300.1 coordinate 10,872,396, forward strand.
ACGATAGCGATGTCTCATTGACGTGTCCGGGTAAATGTACCGTTTGATTGCCTGGAAAAACTGCTGTCAATCCGGATCACTGCTCTAATCCATAAAATCGTTCCAAATGAACAGGCAGGTTTTAGAAGCGGCCGCAATTGTGCAGACCGAGTTTTATCCCTAACCACCAATATAGAGACTGGCTTCCAAAAACAACTGAAAACCGTGGCTGTTTTTGTCGATTTATCAGCCGCCTACGACACAGTGTGGCGCCAAGGCCTTAACTACAAACTGATGAAAGCAGTCCCGTGTCGGAAAATTACAGCTCTGATAAACAATATGCTCAGTAAACGTGAATTCACTGTCCATCTCGGAGACAAACGCAGTCGTGCCAGGAAACTCAATAACGGACTCCCCCAGGGATCAACACTGGCGCCACTGCTGTTTAACCTGTACACACACGATCTCCCCGAGACGTCATCCAGAAAGTTTGTTTACGCGGACGATATTGCTTTAACCCACCAACATAGCACGTTTAAAGAGTCAGAAAAACAACTCACAAATGACCTAGAGATGTTGCAAAAGTACCTTAAAAAATGGCGACTGGTTCCAAATGCCAGTAAAACTGAGGTGTCCACTTTCCACCTGAACAATAAACTTGCTTCGTATATCCCCGAAGTAATTTTCGACGGCAGAGTCCTTCAGTACAACCCACGCCCGAAGTACCTTGGAGTCACGCTGGATCGCTCCCTAACTTACGGCCCTCATCTCGAAAAGCTAAGTAAGAAATTGGGTACCCGCAACAACATCATGCATAAACTGACCGGTACCACTTGGGGAGCTGGGGCTGATGTCTTACGCACAACAGGGCTTAGTTTAGTTTACTCTGCTGGAGAGTACTGTGCGCCAGTATGGCTGAATAGCGGTCACACGGACAGGATTGATGTGCAATTGCGCAAAACTATGCGATGCATCTCAGGCGCAATCAAATCCACTCCTATACAATGGCTACCAGCTCTAAGCCACATACCTCCGCCACATTTAAGAAGACAACAAGCCCTTCTGCATGAAAGCAACAAGATAGCCTGCAGACCAGAATTGCCGGTCTTCCACGAGTTCTCTTCTCCCCCGCGGCATCGTCTAAAATCTCGGCATCCTCCTTATCAGACAGCCCAGAACCTCGTTGCCTATCAACCTACGATCAAAAATCAATGGAGCGAAGAGTGGAAGGCTAATCCGCCTATAGCCTCACTCTCAAGCTATGATCCAACCAGGAAACCTAACGGCTTTTCTACCCCAAGAAGAGAATGGTGCCAGCTGAACAGACTGCGAACGGGACACGGGCGAAGCGCCTATTATCTGTTCAAATGTGGATGGAGAGATTCACCGGCGTGTGACTGCGGTGCCCCCGTGCAGACTGTAGACCACATTATAAAGGATTGCCCTATCCGAAAATATGATGGAGACCCTCAAGATCTGTTCACCCTTACCGATAACGCGGCCCAATGGGTGAGGAATTTAGATATAAAACTATAGTGCATGTGCTTGACTCGGCTTAATAAAGCCATACGATTAAATAAATTGCCTGGTGGACTCCCAGGAAAGTCATGTTTGAGTTAAGTTTACAGGCTCGTATTCGGGCTCTATTATGTTGGATTATAGAAGCCAGACATGGCTCGTCAAGAAGGACTTCACCAGCAGGCTCCAAGACTGGGATCTAACGGACCTAAAATGCATTAATAAGGAGATCCTCTTAAAATGGCGCTGGATTTGACAACATGGATATGTGTTGCGGAGAGCAAACAAACATATCTACAAGCTTCTCGATCTTCTTCTTCGGTGGCACATAAGTGGAAAGAGAAGACCTGGCCACCCTCGTACCACCTAGTGGCGATCAGTTGAAAAAGAGGCTTCATCAACTGGGAAGAACTGAAAGTTTCGCGGAAGAACATCAGAAAACTGTTTTGCTAGCCGTACGAGTATGTCCCTTGACGGATAACAAGAAGACATCATCACCACTGTCTTTATATCTCATAAATTAATATGTAGGGATTTTAGGGATATTTTTGCCTTAGTTTTAATATTAACACTTTTTCGTTTTGTTCTTTAGGTCTGTTTGAAAACCCGCAAGATTCGGCTGACATAGCATACTCCGTCCCTGACTCTGATGGCGTCTATTTCATCCCCGCTTTTAGTGGGCTCGGGGTAAGAAAACTTAAATGCATACCCCTAAGGGCGTAAGGAGTCCAGGTTTAAGGTGGCTCATGTTTGACTAGCTGAACACTAATTTGGTGGTGTCTTTATTGACCAAGGTGGCCAGTTAATTGTTACTCTTGCTTTATGCAAAATAAGAAAAAGTCGTGGGTTCGAACCTCATTCGATTTTAAAAGAGTTACAAAAGATATGAATAAGCGAACCTTAAAATATGTTGAGCGTGATCGCTCAGCGGCGGGTTAATCTTTTTTGATGGTTTTATATTTTATTTAGCAACGTTAAGTGCTAAATACAAACAGTGGAGTCGACCTTGTTCCGCTATAAAAAACCTTTGAAGAATTATAATACCCTTTAAACATGTATTTTATAGGCACCGTACAACGATGGCTCAGCAGCGTCAGGCTTCGTCGGCATGAAGCCTTCATCCACGAAGGCTCATTTGGTTAGAGCCGTGTTGGAGTCGCTCGCGTTCAGAATAGCGCAGCTATACAACTGTGTACGCGAAGAGAACACCTACAACTTCAATATTATTAGGTAAGTGCTTTAATTAAGAGAGAGATATATTTTGGGTTTCAAGGTTAAATAGCTTCTTAAGAGCTATATATTTATGTACCTTTGCATACATAACTTTTTCTACAACCTTACTTTTCCTTTACTTTGATCTGCTGCCCCAACAGAAACGAAACTTTGTCAGAAAAGTAGGGTAGGTTAGGTTAGAACTGCGACCCTAACAGAAACGAAACTGTGATCATCTGCAAAATAATAATTATTAGATTTTTATTAATCTTATCATCATGGACGGTATACCAAAGTATGATTCTGAATTTGGAAATTATGTGATGTGATGGCATGCTGAAGGTAAATATGCGAAAGGAATTTCTGCGAAAAGATATTTCTTCCAAATAACATTCTGCAATACAAAAAAAAAATCCCCAACACATTAGTAAACCGTAAATTATAAAATTTAAGATGTTAGTTGATCACCGTCACTAACATTGTTCATGCACGTAACCATGAGAATATCAATGCTATAATAATTATAAAATAACTCTTACTACCATGGCAACGCTCGTTATAGAACTGTATTCTCGATTGGGTTACGCTATAGGTGGTATTCTGATACCGTAAAAGACATCAATGGTGTAAAAGATTTCGTTTTTATTTTAAAACAAAGAGGGCCTTACCACCCCCTCAGATTTCTTCAGCGCCCACTGTGAGGTGGTGAGGTGGACTACTGGCTACCTATGGTCTTTACGGACGCGTGACAACACAGCAACATAGTTAGTTATACTTAACTCTTTCCTATATTGCCTTTTCAGAGTCGACGGCGGTGTGTCTAACAACGACTTCATAGCGCAACTAGTGGCCGACTTGACGGGGCTCCGCGTCGAGCGGCCCGTCTGCACGGAGATGTCATCGCTGGGCTGCGCCCACGTCGTCGGCTTGCAAATAGGTAATGATATAACCCAGACCATTATCATTGGTGTTTTTCTCAAACATGCTTGGAAATGATGGCTATCATTATAAAATTAAATTAAAGCGCGGACAGGACAGGACATGGCGAAACTACTCGTAAAAGGGTCTCTAGTTTGACTTCGGAACCCTAAAAACGAAGACACGGAGAGTATGGTTTGTTTCCTACGAGTAAAATAAACTTATGAAAACTCATTACTGTACTGCGATATTCGCCTAGCTAAGGCTCAGCTTGCTAACCACCTCGTCAGGCAATCCCCTATTTTCCTTGCCTCTATAATAATGTAGTCAACCAATTTGAATCATAGGCATAGGCAATTATTGAAATCGTGAGTCTTCTTAAGAATTAAATTAAAATGTCACTTTGTCATAGTTCCACAGGGGCCTATGATCCAAATTGGTTGAGTCTATTGTTACAGCATAGGTAGAACAAACGAGCACCCAAGCCATGATGGTAAGCGGGCTCTTAAGATGCGATGCCAACCCATGGGGACTAAGATAGAATGCCACCACGGATACCCACTGTTTCACACCGAAATATGACAGTGTGAACCATGCCCCGTGGCTACCTACCAGTAAGCTGGTAACATGGTGGTATTATTTGTCGTTGTAGTAACTTCCTCTCGTCTCTTGCCTCTGCCATATATGCCAGTTCTTTCACTTGTCTTCCCGCGGTCTACTCGCAAAACAGATTAATACTACAAAGCCAAAAAAAGCGTTATCCGTTTGTATACAGCTGCAGCCGTGCCCAGTTGGTAGATAAGGACACTGTCGACCGTCTTGTCGTTGATTAAGCAGTTCTTCTTTGATAATGTAATGTATCTATCTACCAGGAATTTGGAAGTCAAAGGAAGAGCTCAAGTCCCTCCGCAAAGTCGCTTGCGTGTTTAACCCGCGGCCACAAGTGAAGAAATCCTACGAAGCGACGTGGGCGCGGTGGGAAGACGCAGTAAAACGTATGTGCGGTTGGTACTCAGCCAATAGGTCCTCCCAGTCCCTCAACACAGTCTCCGACTCCAACAGCATCAAGGATTTTAACAGCTTCGAGGTCATCAAGAAAAAAGGTAAACACTCCAAATAGCGGTGGCTTCTCTGCTTGCTAGCATTCCTAATTGCGTGCTTGCCAATCAGTAGGTGATATATATCTTGCCCTGACTTTCGTAGATTGATTCAGTTGTTGGTTTATTTAAAGATTTTTGGTAGTGTGAGCGTATTCGTATGAAGTGCGATCAATGAATTTTTATATGTAGAATATGGGATTGAAAATATTAAGGGTATTGAGGGCTGTCCGAATAGACTTTTACCTGAATATTTCAGAGTTATACTCAAGAAGCATGCTACTTTCTCCATTCACTAGACTTTAATAAAGATTGTGTTACAAGGATGCAAGGCGCGGTGGTTAAATACCGCCCAAAATGAATAACTATACTTTTAAACACGCCTACTGCTTTGTACTCCATCTCTGGGAATAGATAATGCAAATAAAACTAGTGATAGAAGATTTATTAACTAACTTTAGTTATGAGTATTATGAATTCTCATATCAAAACAAGTATGTGCTAACGTTAACAGAAATTGATTATTTTTACCTTTCTTTTGGGGGTAAATAAAAGCTTTTCTTGTGAGTAGGAATAGAGCCACTTAATATATTGCTAAGTTTGGTGCAATAAGATTTAAAAAACGCGTTAACTGTTTTTTTTAAATCTTATTGCACCATCTTTCAATACTGAGCTATGTTATAAAATGTCAAGTCTAGGTCATTAGTAATAGAGTTGCAATTAATTTACGATTGCAATTTAAACGAACAGACATAAGAAATCGAATTAATAATAACGTAGTTCAAACTTATACGGGAAATCTTGAACATTACTAAAGTTGGTGTCAATGAAATAGGCAAAGACGTAAACAACACCAAACAAACCAGTTTACCATGATTACTCCACAATCACGTACATTTGGAGATCAAGTGAGGTTTGAACACTTGATTATTACTTTAATATTCAGTTTGATATTAATTAATTATTAATTATACGTCAGTATAATTAAAAGCACGCTCGGTGAAAATTTGAGGTTACGTGTTGAACAGTACTAATTTGTTTATATCTTTGGCGATTTTAATTGACACCGACTATATAAGATCCGTCAAGGCGTTTAGCTTAAATGGTTACAAAGAAGCGTGGATACAAACGCCAGAAAAAATATACCCTTTTTGTTGAGTCTAGCATCATAATTATGTTCGACTGTGGGTTGGTCGTTAGGACTTTTAAGGCATTTTTCTTTTAAGGCAAATAAACTAAAGTCATTTTTATAAGGCACATTAGGTTGTCGTAGCATTAAATAGTTATAAATAATTCTATCGTACATACAATTTATTTAAATATGTTTTAAGGGTGACTGAATTAAATATAAGCCATGACACATTTTGTACAATTCCTAGGAGTTCTTTATCTATATAAAAAGAGGTGGCCTAGCACCATGCCTTTTGAGTATAACTGTAAAATTCATAATATTGGTGGCAGCCTGATTCGTTTTACGTAAGTTATAAGACGGTTGTGGAGTGAGAGCCGCAATAAATATATCATGTGAAGTAATTTTAAGTACATTAGAATAGATTTATATTGATTAGCTAGATTTAAGGAAAAAATTAAGTATAATTGAAATATTTTGTACAACAGTATATTAAATCCATTTTAAATGCTTCATAACGTTTAAAGGGCGGCTGATGGATGCAATTTGGTGACGAATGCATAAGATGGATAAGACAATAAATTTCGAGTACTATTTATGTATTGTATTGTTTTGTTATTAATCAGTACATAAGTATTTTGTATATTAAGAAAGTGGCCACTTGTAAATTGTCACCTATCCAGATTATAAATTTTCCCCATTTAAGTGGATAGTGAACTATAAAAGGAATGGACTGAAAATAACTTATATAGAAAAATAGTAAATTGTACAAAAAAGGCATAAAACGAACCATTTTATCCCAGACTTATGGTATCCATCCCTGCCGACACTCGGCTTTTCACTTCGATTACGAGGCAATAAAACAGTGATAATGTAAATTCCGAAACACAACAAGTTTCGCAAAGAAACCGACTAATTAATAATCTAAAACGAGCCAAAACCTCTTTTCCGCCAATATATTCCTTTTTTTTTCTTATGAGATTTTTAACTTAGGTCGAGCGTAATACTGCCAAGTCATACGTTGATTTTGTAATGATTTTGTTAGTAATGCTTGTTTGTAATAGTTTTAATTTTCTTTTTGTAAGATGCAACATAGAAGGCAAATAAATTAAAGTAAATGTATTCAAATAACAAGTTTATTTAATGCAGTCACCTTGTCTGTCTGGCTGTTAGACTTAATTGTCTTAGACGACGACAACACTGTATGCACTAGTGCAGCCTATACCCAGCATAAAGAAGGACTTTACGAGCATGAGAAGTAAAAATATGAATATTTACTTCAACGATAAAATTATGTAACTTTTTTGCAATGATGTTCTCTTTTTTTAAATCAATCGTAGTCATATCCATATTACGGTTCGACATTTTTTTAACGTAATTTGCATCCGTCAGCCGCCCATTAATAATGTTACTGGTTTATTTTGAATCTTGCCCATGAAATATGAAATCTTGCCAGTAACAGTTAAAATTCTTGCCATTGCTTGACCTATTAATTACCAAACAGTCGGTAATTTAGTATTTAAATAAAAATATAGCACCCAATCCTCTTAAGGAACATCTCATCCGTTCCCACGTCAAAAATATATACATACCTATATACCTCTTTGCTTATACATATATTAGTCATCACAATGTACATAACACTGAAGTTGCAATACTCTAGTAATCATGTCTAAAATGACACCTTTAAATGAGCTACCTATAGTCCTAATGGATGACAATACAATAATCAAATGGCCTGCAGTTGGTGCCGCAACCAGGATACCTGTACAAATATAATATATTACACAAATTAATAAGTAACACAGGTATGTAATAAGGAATTCAAAACTTTAAATTGTAATAAATAAGTCATATAATAGGTGTTCGGCGTTTATTTAAAGGCTTTTACGTTAAATGGATATGCGTATATTCATTAGTATAAAGGGTCCATGTGAATTTACAAAGATGATATTAATTTTCTTTACCTATCCAAACATGGTTAAATAACATCTTAGTAATAAGTAAAATTGTTTGATGAATCAGTTATAAATTATAAAGTAAATGTATTAAAGAATTTGCCACAAATCCCCTTATTTTAGATTATGTCTCTAATGCTCATTATAGTTGCGTTTATGTTGAATATATAAATGGTGATAAGATAGGTATATAAAATAGACCGACGTTACTATTAATTGAATAAATTCTATTGTTCTTTAAACAACATAATGTTATTTATCAATTGCACAGATTTTTTACCCACAACTTCATCTTTGGCATTGTGAAAGAGCCTTCCTTATATTTAGCATCGCCATGGCAGCTATTGTTTTAATTATAGTGCCCCGCCGATAAGAAGTCAATCCTGACACCTGTCATTCCAGTACAAATTATAACCTCAAACCCAAGAATAGGTTATATATTGTACTGCGATGACAGCTGTCAGGATTGCCTTCTTAACGGCCGGCCACTATAGTAGGCAGTGATGCCTTTAGTTAGGGGAAGACCCCAGGGGCCATGGCTTCCCTTGAAAATTGTCAAACAGGCGACCTAAATTAAGGTACGTTGTACAGTGTGGTGTATTGGCTCAAAAACAACTCCTTCCCCCCCAACTGAAATTCTGGAGCGGCCACTGGCACCTGGCACTAAGGTAACACCCAATTATTGGCATCCAAATGACTAGTTACCAGTTATTAGCACCTAGCGATTGTATAGTTCTTGCCTCTTATTACCTTGAAATAATTTTAATGGTGACATTTATCGGTAGGGTGCCAACAATTGGGCAGTTTCTCATGTTATTTATCCATAAATATATGCACAGTTAAAGCGCTTTCAAGTTAATATTAAAACAGTCTGATTATTCACTTTTACACTGTGATATAAAAATTTATGCATTCGTTGTAATTTATACACATCTTTTTTCTTCGCGTAAAGCCGCGGTGATGTACGACCAAATACTAAGTTACTTTATAATCCATTGTTTTTTTTAAATACTGTTGTTTAATTATAAAGCTTATTACTTAGAAGGAAGTTCTCATGTAACAAAGTGGTTTATTTCTCAGTTAAGGCATTCATATAGGCGCCCTGCCGGCGGGGCATAATTCATACACATGCCATGGCCGCGGTGAAAACCGTGCTCGTTCCGGCCATGTGACAGAAAAAAAGGACATTAATAGGCAACTTATAATAGTTAAACATCAGTTTAAAGTTTAAAGAGCGAGTTATCTGTACGTATACTACTTTTTCATTAGGCAGTACTATGATTTAGTAGAATGCTCGTATTGATGCTTCATATTTTTTTGCTTTTGATATATTCCTAACGCTCTGACGGTAAATAGCACTTGTTACGAAATACTTTACCAAGTCTTTTAAGCTCACAATAGGTCGCATTAAAAGGACCCTATGGCATTCGCTAAGTTTAAATATAAAACCTGTACATATCTTGGCCAGGGGCTAACAATAAATATAATTAAAGACAGTTCCCAACATTTAATCTACAGTTTAAGATATGCTGTTCTCAATCGTCAGTAACTAACTAGGATACGCTACATCTGTGAGGCTATTGAGACTGCAAAATAAGGATAGCTACATAGATGTATGTCTCTTCTCTTCGCTAGGGTTAAACAAAAACATTCAATATTGAAAACAGCTTGTAAAGAGTAAGGAAGGAATTTCATGGAATATCATTTTGAAACCGTAAGATTATATTGCTTAGGGCTTAGTTTCGTTAGTTTCTTATGTCCTTTCCAAAGGAAGAACGAAGGCACGAGGTCGTTTTAAAATTTCTTGACATACTCTCAGTTAGCACCTCGCTGTTAACTGTTTCCGTATCTAAGCTTTGGTCCCTGTCTTATTTTAGGGCTCAGACAGAGACACAACTATTACGGGAGTATACGACGCGTTTGCAGAATGTAAAATCCCGTCTTTAATTATAATGTACGTATTGCTCACTTGTGTTGTAAATAGAGTTATGTGCTTCCTGTTACGTTAGAATTGGATATCATTAAATGACTGTAAAGTAATATAGATAGTCCTAGATGACAATATGTTAATTTAATATTAGTAATACATTTTTTACAAAAAGCTCAATGTATTTTAAAATGATGTTGTAAAATAGGATCATTATTATTGCTTTTGTTGTTCATGTGTTGAACTTAGCTCACTCAGTTAATTTTGTAATTATTGCCATGTAATGGAAAGGTTTATTGTAATTAGTGTTTGTAAGATTTTGTTATCACGTTGTTGAATTTATATATTTTAAAATAAAAATGACATTATTAAAACTGCAAAGTTTTATTGGAAATTTACGGCAGGTAAGGATAATGTTGGGTTTTCGACATCCATATTTCTATGGCTAGAATTATTGCAGACAAGGTATAGCCCACCATAAGTACGCCGAAGGCAATGACTTGTGCTCCTAGATGGATTTTCTCGGTAGGGCGCGGCTCCGAGCTCGTGATCGGAAGCGTCACATCTAAACCAAACGCCCGACGGGTCCACATGTAGTACGCATTAGGTAACCCTGCCTCGGACATTCGCATTATAAAAATGTGGATTTGATTTGCAAACGGGAACTCTGAAAAAAAAAAAGTTTAATGGGTCATTAAAATCATTCCATTTGGGTAACAACATCTTGCAATATTGGTAAGTAGTGTAAACGTATGTACAGTCAGCTAATTTGATTTCTAGGACTATGTTAAAGACTTACGCCCTTACTTATAAACGTGGAATAACGGTTATTGCGCTAGTGTTAAAGGCTTAGACTAAGTTTGCTTAGGCGGTTAGAGACTTCTTATGGTTTACCACGTCACGTTGACATAGTCCATAGTGGCCTAGGATAAAATTTGGTTGACCGTACATTACAATAAACAGTACCTCTTTATTTGATAAAATCACAGTTGGGTCATAGCAAATTGTAACCAATGCTTTAGAATTGTTAACTAAAATTCGCTTGTAGGTGGTTCTTTGAGTTTAATGTCCCGCCACTGGGCCTACGTAGTTGTCCCGAAATGATACTACCACACCTGGATCCTAGATCCTGGTCACTTAACGCGTCTTTCTCGGTATTAATAAGTAGAAGGAAGAATGACTGTGGCGCAAATGTAACGGACAATTTATCGTTTAACCTTTACTACAAAACGTGATGACAGTATGACAAAACGGTTTCCCGTGGGAAAAATTGGATAACACATCATTTTATCAATTGTATAATTTCATCAAATTTACCTTTAAATAAATAAATTAAAAAAAAAAAAAAAAAGCCTTTATTTCTTACAGAATCTAGGATTGCAAAAAATAAATAAAAAATAGTGTTAGTAATTTACCTTTATCGAACGCTATTATCTGCTCAATGGTGTTTCCAGGATATTTTAAACATTAACTACGTAGGTTAGGTCACCTTCTTTGGACATGTGATTAAATAAATGCATATCGATGTTTGTAATGAAAATTTTACGTTCGTTGGACGGTGATTCGATAAAATAATAGGTTACTTACCCAAAAAATTAAAATATTCATACTTTTTGTCCACTCTGACACAACGATTTGAACAAATATAAATAAAGTTTCAAGATAACATAAAAATATGTTACAGTATTTACAACGACGCGTTTAGCCTATTTGGTTTGCTAGTGACCCTGCCTACGAAGCTAGCGGTCCCGGGTTCGGTTCCCGGTATGGGAAAATATTTGTGTGATGAGCGCGAGTGTTTGTCTTGGAGGTTTTCAATGTATTTAAGTATGTATTACTCTATTTAAATATGATTATCGTTGTCTAGTTACCATTCATAGCACAAGCCTAAAGCTTGGTTTGTGATGAATGATGATTACTGATTAGGTCAGTTTGTTTGTTTGTTTTTTTCATTATTGCCAGTAAAAAGGAACAATCCGTACACTATTGTTACAGCTTCTGTCAAATTCTTCTTAAGAATGAAACTTTATAATTATTTATATAAAACATCTGTTGTTTCAATCTTTGAGAGCCATGATTGGGAATTTATCATAAAAGTTTTACTCCTGTCAAAGCACTTTTTGGTGGTTTGTTTAACATAGCACAGCTGTCGACCTAACCATCACTTACCTACGTTGGTGATGTACGAAAAAAAGAAGCTTTGTAAGCATTCATTAACAACGTACAACATCGGCTTGCCGTCGGAATTGGTAAAGTCCATCAACGCCAGCAGTATAGCGTCAGTATGTCGGTCCCAAGTAGCGGTGTTCGGGTGTCTGAGCACGTAGTCAAAAGAATCCGTGTTGTTTAAGACAATGGAGCGCTCTAGCAATATCTTTTGGACATCGTTGGCGGGGATCTCTATCACGTTCTTTATGGCGGGCGAAGTCAGTATCACGGTTCCTGCCTCCACGAGATCCAAAAGTGTGCTCAATCGGGCATACCACCGCGTTGTGAATATGTAATTGATGAAACTCTGGAAAATATTGTTAATTAACATCATTCGAAATTCATGCTCTCTTCTCAGATTGGCAGACGACGCGAGGATTTTGACGATATATGCTGTAAGATGGCACTGCGGTAAATATTTTAACTCATACATCTATCCGAAATACTTACTTGATATGTAGATAAAAATAGAATAGAAGCAATTAAGCAAGCCCCTCTTAATATCATCAAATCATTTCTTCTCATAAAAGAAAAGCCGAGGAAACCGGCGTTTAAAGAATTTCTAATGTAAAAAAGTAGCGAATATGCTTGTCTATTATACATTTTGTGTTTGATTCTTGCAGTTATCCACATAAATAGCCCTACAGTGGTAAACAATATCAAAATAATAAGCCATTGTTGTGGGCTGTAAGCAGCGTATGGGTATTGCCAGAGCGGTTTTTCATTGGGCTGCTTCATCACAGCGCAGAGAGAGTCGTGTGTAACGGGATGCAAGTAGTTGTAATAGCGAAAGAACTCTTCAACATAGGATATCATAAACCTAGCATTGAAGGACATATCCACGTCTCCGTTTATTACGTGACCCAAGCTGCCAGTTACAACTCCGTTTTCTTGTTGATAACCAAACCTGTTATTGCTCAGTTCCAGTACTGGTAGGTATAATTTGAACTGAAAGTGTCGAACGATGTCGGCCATGATGAGTCCGTCTACTCCGCAAAATCCATTCAACGTGTCGCTCTTCTTTATATGCACATCAGTAATAGTACAGTAAGTAGATGTGGGAAACCGATTAAAGATACTGCCTCGCAGAGGATAGTTCCTGGTAAGTACGGTTACCTCTTTTTTCGAGGTCCCTGAAAACTGCCCAGTATTGTTGATGAGCTTGATTGTCCTGTTGTATAAAAGTCCGCTCGTTGGTTTCGAGTCATGATAAATTACATAGTGGTTCGGGCAGACGTACGGGAGATAAAGAACAACGAATATCATGCGACGTTTATGCCACAGATCGTTTAAGAACACTTCTATTGTGTTGTGAGCTTCAGCGCTCAATTTCCCTTGCGTACATGCGTACAGCGCATCCTGCGTGGTCACTATGATTATCATTTTTGACCATTTTGTTCTCAACATTATTTTCATCGAAGGGGTATCGAAGACATTTGAATTTATGATTTTTGTCCAAAAAATTACATCAACGTTTTGTATTACAATCTGCATTATCTTATCTTCTGAGATACCTTCTGGCATTTCGGTTCCACTCATAATGAGAACGGTCCTATTATGTATGCTTTTTACAAAGCTGTCTTTTAATGTCGTACTTTGATCGTTATCGGCATCCAATATCACTATAATGGGATGCTTTGAAAATTCCAATATACGCCACTGTGTTACCGTTTCATTCTCTAGAGGAAAAGGGTCGTGGGCTGCGCAAGAAATTTTTAACATCATAATAATAGTAGCAAATCCATATACATTTGTACTCAACCTCATTTCTGAAAATGTAAAATCTCGGATTTAAACAGCGGACTTCGGAGAGCATTGATACAAGTGTACTAAGCTGACAAAGTCGGGTATTTATTTGGCCATAATCGAAACCATTAAGTTGATTAATAACGAAGTTTTAACTTCAGATTTTCTTTTGTGGTCACTTCCATCATTGCTTTCCTGTTAGGCACCCTTTACCTACTGTAGGTAAATATTGTCTAAACGTCAATGTTGACCAAATTCTGGCTTAGATTAAATCGCCTATGACGTTGTCCGTGAATCAAGCGCAGGAAAGTTAAATATTTACTAGCAACTCACGTTATCATCGGATATTAAAGCAAATATCCACTAGCTTAACCGCTCTATCCATTTTTATTAATGTCCATCATACCTACTGGGTTGAGATCAACCTTAATATTAAAAGCTTATCCTATACCTACTAACCTCTTCAGGCCCAACGTCCTAAATTTTGCACATTTGTTATAGTCACTTGACTTTAGTTGACCGACACAAGATTCTTTTTTGAACTAACCTAATTTGACTCGGGCCAAACGAGACAAGAGCAATATTTGTATAATCACGTTCTCGAAAAGAGCTCTAAAGATTTCTATTCCAATATAGGGGTTCACGGGGGTGGAAAGTCATGTCATCTTAGGGAAAGTTAGTTTTCAACCTACGCGATGCTCGGTCTTATAGGTACAGTCAAGTACATATACTCGTATCTTTGTTCTCGACTGTAAGTACCTACTGAAATGAAACAGAATTCATCGTCACGTGTTATCAAATCAGATGGAGGTCAAGATTGTAAAGATGGTCAGTCTTTGTGATCACTGTGATCAGTTGTTTAGTTTCAGTTATTTGTTTGGAAGACACTGATGCCCTTACAGAATAATATCCTATTAGTAATATGTGACTAATACAAACGAGGATATGGATGGACAACATCCTCGTTTGTTTTTCGTGAAGTTGTATTGACTGTTCCAGTTAGGACTTCTACAGTTCCACTTATTCCTTATATGTAGATTATTTATCTGCAAATACACGAGTATAAATTAAATTATCACTTCCTTAGTATAAAGTCTTTGTGAAATACTTTTATTGTTACTCTGTGTGTTGACGTTGAGAATGGCAAATATCTGGGGTCTCTTAACTTTGATCTTTGTTTTTAAAATCGCTTATGGAAAGATGTTTGACGGGATGTTGATTCACCCGGAGATGATGAAAAGTCGAATGGAAATTCGGGGTGGCAATGATTATTTGGACTATAGTCCAGCGCATTACACTGAAGATGTTATTGTGGTTAAAGTGCCAGTCATTTCCTCGGCCGATGTTGATACTGTTATTGAAATAAAACAGGAGGAACATGTGTTCGATGATGAGAATAACTTCGTTGATGTCAGTGAACCTCGGAAAGAAGAAGTCGTTATCATAACATCAGCCTAACCCTTAGTCCCACTGGTTGGGCTAGCCCAAGGACTCGGATGGCGGTTGCAACCATAGAACTTTGGAGTTATTTAAAATAAGAATATGTTTTAAGTTTTGTAATGGCTCTGATTTTTGTTTATTGCATTATTTTGTTTGAGAAAATAAATAATACAAAGAATGATCATTTTATAAATTCCTCCCAAACACAATATGTATGCAAAACTTTAGATATTAGAGTCCACTTTGGCTATGTCAACCTTGTATTAAATTCCAAGATTTCGTTTATTCTGTACTGTTAAGTCGGTTTTGGAGAATTGATTTGTATCTACGAACGGTTGTACGTTATTTTACAGAATGAATTTGTTTAGAATTTCATTTCATATAATTTTTTTCTCGTATTATCATTTCATAGAATAATCAATATGTAGAATAATTACTTTGAAGACATTTAAATCATCGTTTTTTATTTCAAATAAAAATCAATGTTTCTTTTTTCATATCATAGAATAGCAAATTAAATATTCTTTGTTCAAGGGATATAAAAAATAACCTCGAAGACTAAGGCGGGAGCTTGCTTCGCTTCGCTCCCGCCATAGCCTTCTAACCTAACCTATTCAAGTCGGTTCTGCCCAGAGAGGTCTTGGTCGCTCGCTTCGCTCTCTCGCTCACTCATATTTATATCATAATATAGTATTTATCATATAAACAAATATTTTGTTTGATAAGTTTGTGTAATGAAAAAATAAAATTATAAAATTCATTGAATTGATTTTCTGTGGAATGTGTTACTTTCAAGTAAATAGTTTAAAAAATAATAATATTCGAAGCAAAAATACAAGGACCAAATAGTATATGAAACATTTTCTGTGAAACAAAATTCTGTAATTTTTCTGTCTGTAAAACAAGGGGACACCATCTACGAACAGGTATGGAAAACAAACACTTTTTGGTTAATTGGTGATAAAGTTGCTGTTAGAGTCTGTCTAATGAAAGCTGAACCTGGGAAAAAGCGGCAAATTCAAAAAATCTTGATATGGTATTACCGATCAATGAAGGAATAAACGATATTGATACTTTTATTATTTTATTTATTTTGGTGGGCACAAAGGAAGAGGAAACGCGTACTATATTTTCATATATATTATTACGAGCGCTATATTTTGATGAAAAGCACTTTAGGTAAAATACGATGACAGTGACTGGAGCACATTTGGTTTTTCGAAATATATTTGACATGAAAATATAGTGATCTGCACGTGTAGCACAAGTTGTATTTTCTCGCTTGTCGCTCTGTGCGTCTCTATCGTAACAGACTAGATAGTAAGGGAGATCCGAGCGACAAACAAGTCACGAGCAACTTGTGCTAGTCGTGCTGTTGATAGATTTCATTGATACGAGAGGTTTTCGTCTGTGTCGCACACAGCATAATAAAACAATGATGATGAGGAATATTATATTCAACCTTTTTAATAAAGTAATTAGAGGTAACATTATTCTCATCACCCTTACACCTCTATCTAACGACAATTATTATATCTTGGAGAAGAAGCGCCGCAAGAAACTCCAGCAGATAATTTTTTCCAATCATAAAATACAATTATTCTTAAAAGTAACATTACAAGGTAGTAAAGTAATTAATAATTATTTCTAACAACACAAACTTAGTCGTTACAAATGTACGCTCAATAACATTGAGTAAATTAAAAATACTCTGCCAATAAGCATCTGAGTGTAGGCACTTGTTTTTTTACAATATAAAATTCATTTATTTTATTTCGGATAGCTTGGATGTCAAAGCTATCCAAATTAGACACCGTGGCCTTGTGAGGTCGCTTTTTTCCGGGAGTACTAAAGACACCGTTGTTTAATTTTCCCTCATTACTTATTCTTTTTAAAGATGAAACACTGATATCTGTAAGAAGAAAGAAAGTGTTAAATAAACAGAACACCATTTAGAAATACATTGTGTGGTTGCGCAGTACAGCCCCATTGTACAGTCCGACAGCCCTAAAAACATTTGGGTTTAGGTGAAATGAAATTGCATCGGTGAGGTTCTAATCGCAACGGTTTAAGAACAAGGAAGACTCATATAACCCGAACATCTTTTATATCTGGCCGATCAAAAATTACATTAAATAAATAGATAAGGTACTAAAGTGTACACATATTTATGAAATCGACTGTACAGTGTACATTTGGTTCATAAACAACAAAATGCTGTTTGCTCCGCACACAGAAAATACATATCAAATAATATGTTTATGATATCTTTTAACTAAACACCTCCTTATTGTTTTATTGAAACTATGAGTGTCAGTTACATTAATCATCTGTCTATTAAATTAATTTAATAAAATTGTGAATGCTAAGAGATTCAACATGATATAGGGACAGACAATAGGTACCTACACCTATTATACCTATAGGGAAAGACAATGATAATTTTAGTAATTACCGGTCATTGAAGATACTTCTTCCAAATATTTCGTCTGAGTCTGGCAGGCTAACTCAGTTTCCTCAACCTCTTTCAGCTGCTTTACGTTTTCCAGCACACTTTTGTCAACGTGCACGTCCAGGTTTTCTGAAACGAATTTAATTTCGTTTAATTTCTTAATCTCATCGTATAATAGACAGAAAAAGGTAAATTAAACTTAGGATTGCACATAGAGAAATAAGAAGTATCAAAATGAACATGCCGTACTAAAGCCGTACTAACCTATAAATTTGGTCACCGTAACTAAACAATTAATTTTTTGCATCAATAATGCTTTTCTTTCTTCTTGTTTTTCTTTGTACTTCTGTATAATAGTATACAGAATCTCCCGGACACCGCCTCTTATCGTCGACGGCATGATTACTCCGTATTTTTATCAATTTAGATCTCGAATTGACAAGTTTCTAACAACAACAAAGTCCAAACGTCATATTAAATAGTGTTGCCAGACTCGTCAGCCAAGAAAAATCCAGGTTCACCTTTCATTAGACAGACTCTATGTACAGTCGCCAACAAGGTGCTCAAAAATATTTTGACTAGCTCTATTTATTTTTAATAACACAGTCGAGTTACGATATTTTTGAACAATTTATCTATTGAGACTGCGACTGTTCTTATGGAACTTGGATAGGCATTATGACATACATACAAAATATTTCTTTAGAACAAGGGAATCATTCAAAATCTCACGCTACTACAATCAGTACTACCTATTGACTAAAAGGCAAAATGACTAGGAACCTGATATTTCCATAAATAATTAATTTAATATTTAACTAATACCTAGCTCTTGGCAGTCCATGGACGCTACGTTATCTAAAATACCTAACAAGGTTGGTAAAATCAAAATAGCAACGGCGTATTATTGACAAAAATAACTTAGGTTAAAATTATCCATTACTACTGCACTCCTTTGTAAGCTGGACTGTTGAGTTGCTAGCAGTAGATAGTCATTTAAGTACACGAAGTTCCACTCAACTTGGTACTTAACTTAAGATACATACGTACGTAAGGTCACAAACGTTAATTTGTGATCCATTCCAAATATATTTTATTTGAAGTAGTCTATGTCATTAGAATGCCAAATCATTGGTAACGTATAGGAAAGTAAACCTTATTGTTGTAGAGTGTCAGATTGACTTTGGACCTAAAGTGGGTCCTAAATTTAAGTTCTTGACTGTACATCGTGAAAGTCACTTCGGCCAGTGGGGCGTGCCTTCGAAAATCCTTAAAAGCTATGAAAATTATACTTATGGACGAAATGAATCAGAAGTGTGGTAAAAAATATTAGGTATATTTCATTAAAAATAAATATACGCAAACAAATTGCACATAATAGAGCCCTAAATATAAAAAAGCTCAAAATTTAACTTAAGCTATCTTAACATTTTCTGATATAATATCATACTTTATAAAATGATCACTTATCTAAATCAGCCCAAGAAAGTGGGTAGGAATTTGATCCTGCGACCAGCCAGGCTCGACAGCCCGTTTTCATACTGCTGCCCTTCTAAATCTGCTAGGAGATCGTTGCTAGGGTTGTCACCGCGAAGAAGAGACCTCTTCGCCACTTTGTGTTCAGGTTCCTTGGTTACAACCTCAGTAGTCGCATCTGAAGCATCATTTATGAATGGCACCAGCACGGGTATGGTGTCGACCACTTCGATCACTGCAAACAGGGGCTGGACGTTGGGATCGACCGTCGTAGTCTCAGCATCTTCTTTGGAAACCGGCGCAGCGATGACCGCCAGCACCAGTGAGAGAAGGAAGAACAACGAGGAAGCCATGATCTTGGTGGGCTTCTGGAAACTTCTCTGTAAAAATGGGAATTAAACCCAGGAACTTGCTCTTAGTTGTCTGTCTTCCGATTGATTTATGAATTTGAGCAGCTTGCGACCCGCGTTAAGGTTATATACTCGTTTTATCTGGTGGGTTAAGTGTGCTAACTAAACTATTGTCCAGGAATGGAAGCATTGACGCATTGTATCTGATGCCCGATAATGAAAACTGCAAATAATTTCAATATCATAACGACCATGAATGTGTTTTGTTTGGGTTACGATGAAAAATGATGTGGAATAGTCTCAGCACATAATGTCTCATTTGAGAATACAAATAACATGTCGTGACACAATTGTCCTTCCATTCAGCTAGTATGTTTCTTGCTTTATATTATCTGCAGTTACTCAGCCATTAGTCATGAACTAATGAATATCTGATGCGTAGAAATATATGTATAGTCGCGATATGAAAGGTTCGTCACTTTTCGACTCCACTTTTTCCGAAAATAAATTTAAAACCGGGCAAGAACATGTCGGACCATGCTCAATGCTCAGTGTAGGGTTCCGAAGGCCTAACTACAATCTAATTAGATTAGATCTCGCGACACTTAATTTTGCCGTTGGAAAACTGTTATCCCCATACATCCACATAGTTCGCTGTCAGTTTACCAACACCGCAAATAAGTACAAATTCAAAATTCATTTCATTCAAATTCATTAATTTGTCAAAATACAGTAGTAATACAACAACAAACCACAACAACTAACAAAGACCACTGTTATAAAATTAAAGCACTTGTATTCAGCATGCAAGCACGCGTACAAATGAAGGGTCCACGGAAAGAACATGTCTAGTCACTTTTTTTTGAAAATTAGTTTTTGATCTCCAAATGTAGAGGACAAAATGAACTATTACCTACCACTCAGTTTCAGATATAAATCTTCATATAACTTGTATTTTTTCACTCTTAAAAACACCTCTACACGAAAATTACGTACAAAATGACACGGTTTCTAACTTTCAAATCGCGATATCTCAAAAAGTTACTAATGTGACTAGACATGTTCTTTCCGTGGACCCTTCAAATATTGTAAATATTCTATTTTCAAAATACTGTTCGTTTTATAAATTCTAGTTAATAGTTTTCGGCAGGTATAAACATTTAAACCGTTTGTAACTCAAGAACCAATTAAGTCTACTTAGTCGTGATAGTTTTCCTATTAAATTCGTGATACATATGTGCTTACATTCACGATATTTAATACATTTTTAGTATTTGTCGTTTAGGCTGTAGGGGTGGAGGAGACACTTGACTCTAACAAAAATTAGCGCTTTAAAGCTTAATATTTCATAAACGGATCTCTAAATCGAAAAATTGTTTTCACAAACCCGCAAAATTAAAAACCTACCCAACGACACCCATCACTATAGGGTAGACGAGAAAAAAAAACATCGCACGTTACGCAGGGGAGGTAGGTACACTAATAAAAATACTTTTTCTACGTTTAATTTACCACTTTGTTGGCGTGACTAATAAGTATATTTATGTCAAAATACAGCTTTCTAGTACTAAGAGTCTCTGAGGTAGGTTGCGGAAGGACGGACGGAGGGACATGGCGAAACTATAAGGGTCCCTAGTTTGACTACGGAACCCTAAAAACCGGGCTAGAGCATATCGGACCATGCTCAGTGTAGGGTTCCGAAGCCGCTAGGTACCTACTACAAATATAAAAACAACAAGTAATAACTAATTTTCTATTTATAGTCATTTGGTGCCGTTTTAGACGATTTTAGTAGGTATAAACACTTGAATCGCATGTATCTCAAAAACAATGAAGTCTACTGAGTCGCGATAGTTTTTCTTTTAAATTCGTTGCATGCGCTTTCATTAAGGATTTTTTAAGATTTTTAGTATTTGTAGTTTTGGCTATGTGGGGGGGGGGGGGGGGGGGCGACGACAACGACACTTGGCTCTAACAAAAATTGGCGCTTTAAAGCTTAATATTCCCACGTTAAGTGAAGGGGAGGTACACTAAATCAAGATTTTTGTTGTCAACTCTGTTGGCGTAACTAATATGGATATTCTTGCCAAATTACAGCTTTCTAGTACTAAGAGTCACAGGTAGGATGCGGACGGACGGACGGACGAGGCGAAACTATAAGGGGTAGTGTGACTACGGCACCCTAAAAAGGAGCCCCTTTTCGACAGGCATGATTATTAAGGCGCGAATTGCTCATATATCTTCTATCCTCGTGACGACCCGTGTACTTTACAAAGTATATAAAAATCAATTAGATTTGAATAGTGTTGCAATTATAATGACTAAACTTGTTTGACGTCTGGTTGTGAGGAGGCTGTGCGGCTATGTATTGTTATTATCATCTATCGAAATTAACTGACCAAAAACTTGAGAATGGGTCGACCGATTTGGACGTATTAATATTATTTTGCTGTATTCGTAAAAGTCAGAACAAGGTTTGTAAAAAAAAACACCCCGGCGACGCCCGCGGTTACGAACAGCTAGTTGTATATACCTATTATAAGTATGCAATACCAAGTTAACTTACACGTGAATGTCATGAATTTGGAATAATGCCTAATATGGTGTTTCGGCCAGGTGCTAACAGCCATGTTGCTTCTATCTCTTATCGACTTGATCAGACGATTTTGGTATCCCATTAGCACCCCAAGCTACGTCTTACGAAACATTGCAGCTGTTTACAGCACCACATCGTGCGTCAATCTCGCTAGCTTAAACAATGACATGGCCTAGTGTACTGTTCGTATTTACAGTGATGATTTATGTAAATACATGATTTTCTTATAAGCCGTAACGAGCGGCGATCAGTATGTTATTTTGAGGATTTACTCGAGCAATATTGGATCTATCGGAAATGCGTTCAATGTTCTTTGTCGTCGCGTCGCTGGCGCTGCTAGCGGTTTGCGTGTGCGCACCCGCGCCGGACGCGATCCAGCACATCCCCCAAAAAGCCGGAGCAACACCGTCAGCTACAGAAAATGGTGCTGCTCAGTCTGGTGCTGCGGGAGAAAATGGATCTGAACACAAGAGCCCGGCCGTGAGAGCACGCCGTGACATTTCTGGCCAAGAAAGTGACTTACTACCATCTGCCAACGAAGTCGACGCAGCCCCCTTCGGAGAACAATCGCAGCTGATCGGCCGCGGAGGCATCAGGGTCCTCCCCGCGTACCTTGGCTAAACAACAGACAATTTGTGCTTAATGATTTTCGGACACCGAAACAAAGATGCCATATTTTATGTTAAGTAACTGCAAATGTATCTCGGTATGTACATGAATTGATGTAAGCCTTAACTAACTTAAAAACTTAAATTCTGTAATAATATGTTCTTTTTCTTTTCGTTTTTCTTTTTGTTGAATAAATAGTTGACATACACTTTATTTTTTATTTTTAATCTGTTCATCGTGCACTGTCGTTGTCGTTACTTCTGCATGGTATAAACACCAGTCGGTAAAATGATATTCACACTTAGATCAGCACTAATTAGTTTAGGTTAGTTGCAGATAATTAACATTAATACACTAATTATGCATATAAAAGCAAACATCTCATTTAACCCATAGGAGTTCTATTTACAACCTGTTTGAAATGGGTGCTATCAACATATTATTGTCGATTACAATAATCGCTCAGTTTAATTTTTACATTCATGCTCTTCATGTGCCTAAAAATGAAGGTATAAGCGAACCGCTAGAAATTATTATAGACGATCAGAAAATATCTTTTCATGGTGTTAAAAAAGTGCTTGACAAAGAGAGTGAAACAAGCGATACCAATGTAGACCCGATTCGTGCTGAAGACAATGTAGAGGTTTTCGAAACAGCAGAAAGCAGAGATGGGTTTGTGTATCGTCCTCTTTATGTATACAGAAGAATAGAACAGAGTAAACGTAGGATAAATATGTTCAACGCATTTGCTGGATAAGAAAAAAGAAATGCTACAATAGTTAGGTGAGTGCGATAAAGTTGAACAATAAAATTAACCTACATTAATCGCCAATCACTAACAATTCTAACAATCGTTACTGAAAACTTGGGTTTTAATTGCTCGGTAACGACTCTGGAGCATTGTGTAAATGTTAACGAACGAGAAGCACGAGCACTGTGCAAAATGAGTACAACTTGGTGTTTTGTTATACTGTTATTCACCTCTGTAAGTTGAATTAATCTTTTATAAACTAAGTAAGTTTTTTCAACTAATGTTTAAATGTTAACTTTGTTGTAGATCATAATAGCTGACGCTGGTATTTCTCCGGTCCACGATTACAAAGCAAAACTCGAAACTTCCTCCGAGGATTCTATTTTATTTAATTCCCCACACAAAGTACTAAAGCATTTAGATACTTCAATGGCAAAAAGAACAAAGAATCTGACACAAAACCCACAAATGGAAGAAAATCTGTACCAGATCTCAAAGGATCTCGTATCTGCAATTTTGTCAAAATTAGAAATCCAAGATAAAATAACAAGAATAACACGAGAAGCTCTGGAAGCACCTGGAAAAAATAAAGGTATTACAGCAATTGAAACACGAAGGATTTTAGACTACATATCAAGAACTCTGTCAGGCCATATACTTAGTATTACCAGAGCCTCAACCGAACCAGAATTACACCGCTTAGTGTATGGCTTAGCCCAAATTGCAGCTGAAGTATCTATTGTGTCGGCTTTGAAAGATGTGACTTACTCAGCTGCTTTATCTAAGAAACAATCAGTTGATTTGACTTTACGTAGGAAGAGATCAATTGAATCTGGAGAAAAAAAGATTCCGATGACACCTACCCCGATCTCAAATGCACATCCTTCACTTGTTAACCTCATATTGAATACAACTGCAAGTGACAAAAATAACAAAACATCTAAGGCACCTTATAAACAAGATAATATAATACTGCCTAATTCACCATTTGAGGTTATGTCTCACGGAGACAGAAAGTCAGTGCAAATATTGAATACCAAACCGACAAATCCCGGAAACACAAAAGGATTTTTAAATCAAACCGCATTAGACATTGAAAACAACAATAGAAAAAATAATAATCAAACAGAACCAATATTTATGGATAAATCTGTCAATGCGACTGCTGAGTTAATAATTGAACCACCGACTTTAGATACTCAAGAGCCACTTACAGATGACTGGCTCAATCCAAGAGATAATATTTACAGACCAGCTCTAAATCCTGATATTGTCGCAGAAATGAATATAGATGTGCCCGATTTTGAAGATGAGAACTTCCCTAAAAATGACAAAAGAGCTAAACAGAGAATGGACCGCCTTGAAGCTAAAGCAAAGAAAGCCATTTTGTTTGCGGGTGATGTTGCTTATTTGACTGCGGCTAGCGTCGTTGCTATGAGGCGCGCACTGACCGCTTCTATTGAGGTACAGATGTCTGTAAGGTATGCCAAGAATGGCATGTCGAATCATCAGGAGTTGATGATGAATTTGGCTAAAACAGCGGCTCAGCAGGCTGGCAAGGAGGCTAAGAGCGCGGGATCCAAATCGCTTGCTTGTGAGAGGGTGATTAAGCTCGCGCTCAAGTATACGGCTCAGTCCCACGGAGCTAAGCTGAATCACGTCGCAAACAGAGTTATCATGGACACCCTCTCACTAGCCACGCTATCCAAGTCAATGGCGTATGTGTCCTCTGACATTGCAATTAACTCTTTGTATCAGGCTACAGACGTGAAACCACCGTCATAAAGTATTTAAGAAATTACAAGATTTCAGGAGTTTGAAATTATTCGTTTCAAATGAGTAAATTACCTTGTGGCGAATTAAAACTATCCTTTAGAGTAGAGTAAAGGCATTTTTTTATTTTACCGAAACAGAATATTAATCTATTTTAATAAGGCCCTTTCATTAATTAATTTAAAAACAATAAATGGGGTGGTCCAGCCAAGTTCATAAATATGTGTAGGTTCATTGTTTTGTCTATTTAATGTCATGTTTAAACTGCCATATATGAATATTCACAGCGATTAAAGTGACAACGTACAAAAGTGTACACATACTTATGAAGTCGACTGTACATAAAAATTAAAAGTATTTGATCCTTGTCCTGCAACTAAGACGTAAGTATACAAATTGATTAAGTTACGTCGAGTTTTGAGACTTGCTTCTGTATACTAAATAAAAGTGAAATTTAATCACAAAGGTCTACTATTTCAGGAATAATTATTACCTCTTCCTCGTATGATCTGACCAACATAACATTGTGCGACGGCGCTTCGTGGCATGCTTCGTGTCGCTCACCACGTTTCGCCGACGCTCAAAGTCATCGCCAGTTTGTAAGGATAAAATCTAGGAATGAAAAGCAAGATTGTTTTTCTCGAAGTCTTTATTCTCACATCAGCATTTGCAACACGTTTTGTAAATTCTACTGACTGCTACAGTTTAATAGTATCTAGTCTACATACTTATTTGATATTAGATCTAACGTCGCCAGTTACTACAGATTTTACTTAAAGTCTGGTCCTATTAAGACTTCCAATGAAAATAACAAGTATGCCTGACTGTAATGTTCTTTAGGTAGAGGATGAAATAGTGATGAGAATAATGATATAGTCCTCATCATCATCGTATTATTATGCGACATACGAAAACCTCTCTTATCAATCAAATCTATCAAAGTATCACTACATTTTCATGTCATATATATTTCGAAAGAACAAAATATATATGTCAAGCAACAGTCAGTGTCATCGTATTTTACCGATAGTGCTTTTATCAAAAAATACAAGGTTAAGAGAGATTACTACCTCAAAATAAACATGAAGACAATGATTAAGTGTATAAAGAAATAATATGACGATGCTCAACCTACCGAAGCACGCGAATATGGCGTTATAATGGTAAATTGATTTGTTTATAAGAGTGAAGGAATCAATAGGAACAGACTGTATTTAAGCGCAGACCCGGTCTCTGTATTACCAGTAATAGTGTCGTCGGTAGTATGGCCTGCAAAAGAAAAATAATCATCTTAATCTAGTTTTGCTCGCGACTATCCGTGCAGAAGTTGTTTATTGCTGTCTGCTCCAAGTTTCGGGTTTCGGGTCCCGATGTTCAGTAATCCATAATGTTTTTGTACCTAATATTTTTACTTAATAAAGTGCCCCTATAAAAGAGGATAGGATACCAAATTGGCATTTAGAAAAACATAAAAAACAAAAAAAAACGCTGGTTACATTGGCACCACAATTTGTAGTGTCCGTTGTGGGGTTAAGGCAACCGGTGAAATTACTAGGTAGCAGAGAGACAGTCCATCTTAATCCTCATGTTTGGCAACGCATTAGCAGTCTGAGGATTGCAGTCTTAAGATTATAATTTTGAGAATGCACATGTCTATGGGTATGAGATCCTACTTAACATCTGAGGCCCTAACATGGCTGCGTTTATCGCTTTGGATATGGCATCCGTCACCTTCTGATACGTACATAAATAAGTACGAAAGACGCAGACATACTAGGCCCACAGGTGGCCTGTGTGCTTGTGTGCCTTCTCCCATGCTATAAAAAAAACTTACCTAGGTCTATAGTATCTATAGTGCCGAGGATAATTAAAGAACGATCTATAAAAAGGCCACCATATTGTAGCATCTGTCTTTAAGTCCGATTCTTCGGAGCTGTTTGGATGTGTTAACTCTTCCAGTTCCACGCTGGCTCTTGACGAAAGATCTGGATCGTTCGGAGGTGAAGGTGTGTCCTCTACAGTCAAAGGTATGTTTTCTGGGAGGGACAGGTTTTCTTCAGGCGGCTCTAAAACATCTGGGTGTGGTGCGTAAGCGCCTGATAGTATTAGAAGAGCAATGAATGTTCTTATCTGAAAAGATGGAAATAATATGTTAGGACAGCTAAAACGATTTAATATTTTCTTTGTTTGGTACTTGAGGACATTTGTATATTTATTCGGTAAAACTCATCGTCCTTTTACTTTCTCAAAATCGAATCGTAAGATCGAATAGTAAGATAAGAAAGTAGTCTTTGTTCTTAAGGGAACATGAGTACTTTTCCTACCTATCTATTCGATCGGATATGAGGTTGAGAAAATAAAGGGATCTTATTGCTTTTGATGTTATCTGTCAACGTTACTTTACAGTAATGGCAACCGAGTTAAAAACAATACTGTACCTTTCTTTTTACAACATGTCTAAAGCAATACGGCTTTACCGAGTGGAATAGGGCAGACTTGTTTTTCATTGTTGTTGACCCAATCGATTTTTATCCAAAGGACGATGGGCAAAAATGTCCTACCCACGGAGATGAAACATGTCTCAGTATCAGTGTATAGATCTTGGCAACATGATGTACTTTTTACTATGGCGACGATCTTGGAAAATCATAATCGTTTCGTATTGAATTTGTTTAAAATGAACACATTATTTCCTTGCCTGGCTCTAGAAAGATTCTTTTCATTAAAAAAACCCCGTCGATTTTGCTACTAAAATAGGTATTTAATGAACAAATGAACATGCATCCCGTGACTGTTGGAGGATCCGGACGGGGTCCATACAAAATCGCCCATCAACCTTTAAGTTAAGGACCACATTAGCTTTTAAATAAACTTAATAGAGTGTACGCACCCTGTCTGACTGTGAGCGACGATAGATAGACCGGCATACAGGCTGACGAAAGGTTTCAAAACAAACTTGTAACGCATACGAGTAGTAAGTGATGCGTTATATTCACAGAACAGAAAAAACAGTAGAAGTGCCAAGTGGGCGTTTAATGTGTGGCATGGTTATGCGGAGTTCCGCGCAACCTACCTTAGTTTTGCCGCGATCGCTTGTGCGTGAAAGTTGTGCGAATAATTCTAAAATAGGAAATAAATCGAGAATCACGCCATATTGTGCTATTTCGGAATGTAAAAACGATAGCCGCACCAATACATTTTTCATTGTGGCGTGTTGATTTTATGATAGTTGGAGTATTTATAGTATTTAACAGGCTTTATACTAAGCTAAGCTCATGCCACTTCCACTGTTTATTGTATTCCGTGGTTATACTGGTTATGTCCCTATGTAAGGCATGTTACCTAAACTTGGTTATATTCGATATATTAAGGGGCTCAAGGGCCCCTTTAAACAGTGCTTGAAAGTATAGTGGTGTACAATCATGAGTAAAGCAGCTCCATTCGATTTAATTTTGTGTGCTTTTTTAGTGTTTTTTAGTGTTTATCTTGATCGAACCTTCCTCCTTTCCTCCTCTGAATCCGCTACGAAAGGATTGTATGACAAATATACGGAATTGTCGCACGACGGCAATGACCTTCTATACACAAGGAGTTCGCATCAGCGCGCTTATTGGCGGTTTAAGCATACTTCTTACCTTGGTCGTCTATTGGTCGCGAAGCCGTTAAGATGCCGAAGTGTGTGTGTGTGGACAATAGGTGCCCAAATAAAACCGTAACGACTCAAAAAAAGATGGTGTGACCTAACACCGATAACTTAATTTTATTTATAAATGATAACATGCGAAAAGATGGAAAGAATGTATTAAAACCATTTAATTTTCAATAAATATCAAAAATGATTGATAACTATTGTCAAGTATTCCATTGAGTATTCCATTTCTTACTCTCACGCGCGTTAGAAAGAAACAGACAAAAGGGTGTAACAAGAACATCGTCTGAAAACAAAACAATAGAGTAGCTCTGTTCAAGGTTCCAATACAGCAAAAAACGGAACTCTTATAATGGCTCTTTTTTTAGCTTTCCTGTAGGTACACGAGATACGGAGAGAGAATAGAGAATAGGGATAGAGAATAAATAAATAGTTAATGGCAAGAGAAAGTTCCGAAATAGGTATTTTACACACCAAATAATTCAAGCGTCATTTGCTCGGATCTTTTGTAGAATCTGATGAATATTTCAAGACTAAAGGATATAAGCGTTTAAAATACAGCCGAATAATGGGGTTAGTAGTAAGAAATGTTAGAACCCGTCGCGTTGAGAGTTTGCCGGTCATTGTATGCAGTCGTAACAGCGTCAGCTAGTAGTAATCCTGAGTAGGACTGATTGTATTTGGCGTCTTCCTTCAAATATTAATATCAGTTAAAGATAAAGAAGTAAGTATGAAGTTTTTGTTTTTTTAATTAATTAGCTGTTTTTTTTTAAAATTATATTCAATTAATCATCAATCAATATTTTAGTTTGACGATGATTCTGGACCGAGTATATCAAGGAAATGAAGAATTTGTTTTGGAATATGCACAGTGGACAATTTGCGGTTTCAGAAGAATTAATAAAAATTGGTTCATATGAATGGGTGGCATTACCCTCTGGCCCCTGAAATATCATTTACTACGATAGTAAAAAGTTACCCTTCAGTAGCTATATGCTATTAATAGTTCGAAATATAGAAACATTCGAAAACAATAAAAAACAATCTCAAAAAAATTAAAATAAATCGACTGTGACAGACGGACAAACCTCAAATGAGTGCAAGCATTTATAAGC
This sequence comes from Acleris sparsana, assembly GCA_923062465.1. Taxonomy (NCBI): domain Eukaryota; kingdom Metazoa; phylum Arthropoda; class Insecta; order Lepidoptera; family Tortricidae; genus Acleris; species Acleris sparsana. The sequence goes on from OV281300.1 coordinate 10,902,299, forward strand.
TCACCCTTACAAAACCCCCTTATGGGTTTCTACTCCACTGCTACCTTGTTCCAGCCAACTTGTAAAATCAACATATGAAGCTTCGGCTGAGTAATTGATATACATTACTGATTAATGACCGACGACATTTTAAAGGACTGGTGTGTCAGCGGCAATGTATAGACTGAGCAAGTCGAAGCATAATAGGGTGAAATAAGATGCAGTGCCATGTTATGGCATTATTGTAAGACGTGATTTGTCCATGCGTATAGAAGGTCATTGCACGACAGTCTACTAAATTTAATAAAATATTTTCACGGTCGTGTGTAATTTTATTTCATTCTCATCAAAGAACTGTGGACAGCGTGGGGGAAAAAAGAGTTTGAGGTGGTGGCAGTTAGACCAACAACTTTCTCAAGTGCCAACACTGGCAACCATCACGTTAAAAGCAGCAGTTTTTGGTCAAAAACCTGTCAGAGAAGGGGTCCAATCACTCGGAATGGTGCCCTGATTTGCGTCCGTTCTCGCTATTTTTTTTTGGGAAGCTATATCATTTTAGAGGTGTGTGGCGATGTCTTTCCGAAAATCGAATTTGGCTGCAAGCGATATTTCCATTCGCAAAATTTACCAGTATTTTTATTTTCAGTAGCTTTTTATCTCATCAGAAATAATTCCATATCATAATTTTCCAATCTGTATTTATCAGAAAACTTATAGTGGGATATCCGAATAGGAGATGATTTGCACCGGGCTGGGTATTCGATAAAGGTAGTTTTTAAAAAAAAAAAAATTATATACTGGACTGAAATATTTCAGCCTACCTATTCGCCACATATTATTTAGCGTATTAAATTTGATATAAAATACTTTTCATCGAATTAACAGTCCGGTGTAAGTCGTCTCCTATTCGGATCATACACTATTATATCATTTTCCAGAGGTCCTACTTCTGGTTGGTTTGCCACTTCAGGCCAGCTGTAAAACTAACATAACCTAAAACTACCTACCTATTCCGGCCTAATTACAATGGTGAAACTTGCGACTGGAATAAAACCAGAATGGTAAATATGTGACCAAGAAAAACTATAAAAGAGAAAAAAAGAATTGGAAAAACATCGCCACACTATTCACCTTTTGCAATCTTTTTTCAATATTTAATGAGACAATAAGGTAAATAACAAACAAAATAATTATTAGACCACAATCGACTTACCATTTTTGAGGTTGGTTCCTGAGGCACGTTAGCTGCGGAGATCACTCGGCTTAGTGGATGTGATGTGTCCCACCTGGGCACTGTATATATCAGGATGGAGGGACAGAGACAACCGCATCCTCGCCCATGTTTACGTCTCAAGATATTTTGGAAAATAACCTGTTTTTTTGCTCACGAACTTAATTTTAGTCCTTATCGTAAATTACGAAGGGTTTTCTTGATCTTTTTATATCCTTGCGTGCCTTACTTTGTTTTGCTTTTATTATTTGGTTAAAATAAGATGACAATGCAGGATCAAAGCTACCCAGACTTGAAACATGTTACGTCTCCTATATGCCGTCAACCAAAGTAATTTTCTTTGATAAAATAAATGTACCTTTGTATTCAAAATAGTAAGCAATCATTAAGAAAGACTCAAATCGCGAACTGTGGCAAAATGTCTACACAAAAACTCCGGGCGATAGTTTGTGACCTCCTAAATCAAGCCGGATATCCACAATTGTTTAATATATTGTAAGTAGTTATTATAAAAAAACGTATCCGTTTGTTTTTTTCTTATTTGTTTCTTTCTAAGAACTTCTTATAAAATGGTCGGTAGAGGTCAGTCCAACTGTGTTCGGCTTTTGGTTTAAAATATTGAAGGACGCTTCGAAGGACTTCAGTTGGACTGACTTACCTACCATTTTATAAGACGTAATTTTTTGCACTTTTGATGGCGGGTTTTTGTTTTTTTTTTAACTTTTATTTCATTTTATACTTTTTACTGATCCTATCATGCTGTTATGTAGTCCCACTTCTCAATTAATTAGAAACTCAGAACATTTGAAGCTCGCCGCAAGCAACGCCGCGTGAAAGGCATAGTCGTATTTAGACAGTTAAATGTGCTTCGTCATAGTCGCTCAACTACCTTAATCGAGGTATCTTATCGCCACCCTTCAAATAGGTACCGTTAAGGAATTCCGGTGGCCATCTGTGGTCTTCATCATCGGTTCCACTTCACAAAATAGAACTTTTCAAAAGCAAATGCACTAGTTACAGTGAAAAATACCGAAATCGCTATAGGTATGCCTATAATATTTGAGGAGTTCCTAATGAGTGTTGAAAATGGGACCAACTAGAAAGTATACCCATTCAAACAACGAAAAAATGTTTCAAATCCGTCCAGTGATCTTCGAGAAATCGAGGAACATACATGAAATAAATAAATAAATATAAGGGGACAATGTCACACCAATTGCCCTAGTCCCAAACTAAGCTCTAGGCTTGTACTTTGGGTACTAGACAACGATATAAATACTGATATAGAGAAATATATACTTAAATACATAGAAAACATCCATGACTCAGAAACAAATATTCGTGCTCATCACATAAATATCTGCCCTTACCGGGATTTGAACCCAGGACCACTTGCTTCGTAGGCAGGGTCACTACCAACAAGGCCAGCGCGCCGCCAATCGCGCGTCGAAAAACCCCGTCGAATTTAGAACCTCTTCCTTTTTTTTTAAGTCGTTTAATAATGGGATTGGGCCGGTCACGTTGGCCAAATGCACCCAGGCAGGTAGGTGGGCACTGGACGGTTACCGGCGCCGTGTACAATGCGAATGTATGGGGTTAGGCTGCGGCTCCACTGAGGCGGAGAGAAGCGGGATCGACCATCATATTAATTGAAATCCACATCTCTTCTCCACTCCGCTTCAATGGAAACTGTCGAGCGGAGATGAGCGAAGCGGAAAGGAGACGTGTAGGAATCGATCAATCATATTAGTTGAAATCCACATCTTGTCTCCGCTCCGCTTCACAGTGGAAGCACTCAAGCGGAGACGAGCGGAGCGGAGAGGAGACGTAACTGCATTACTACATTACTATCACATACCTACCTCTTTTCACAGCTCTGCTCCGCAGCGTTAGATGTGTTTCGAAGCGACTGGTCTGAGATTGGTATGCGGGTGGTAGGACCTTGTGCAGGGTCTGTCCGGATCGCTATCACCATCTTATCCATTAACCTACCGCCAAACAGCAGTGTTCGCATTGCTGTGTTCCGGTTTGGGGATAAGACAGCCGGTGTAATGACTAGCATAGAGGCATTCCATCTTAGTCCTCAGGGTTGGCAACGCATTTGCAGTCCTAGGGTTGCAGTCTTGTGAATGCGAATGTGTATGGGTCACAGTTTCCACTTACCATCAGGTGGCCTGTGTGCTGGTTTGCCATCACTATACCATAAAAAAAAAAAAAAACTTTGCCCAGCACTGCAGTGGGGCACAAATTCAGGCTTTTAAAATCTTATTTATACTATCAATAAAACAATGTCGTTATATTTCCAATTGCATTTTCTTATTATTCGGTACTCTGTTAATTTACCAATCGTAAAATTGAGTTTTTCGATCAGTGTTAGTGAGAGAGGTACCTTAATCTGGTCGCTAAAATACAACACATCAAATTTGTTTATAATGAAAGACATAAAATTAAAAGCGCATGCTGCACTTAAAAAATAAACGCAGTCGAATGGGGCAGTGATCTCACCAGCAACACCCAAACATAAAATTTGGTCCTGCGGCGGATTTGTAAACAGAATTATAAAAGTGCATTTAAATTCTTTGTAAACGTATGTAATCATAATCATCATTAATCTACCTTCCTACCTACATTAATGATTTAAAGGACCTGACAGCTCGGAGGTAACAGTATTACTCAAACATAGCGTTGATATTTTTTTTCATTTATCTCCGTGTCTCTATATGAACCTTCCTATTAAAGATGTCACTATTGATTCGTGAATGCTGAGTGAAAATCATTATAATTTATAATACCTACTCCTAGTAAGTATCACGAATATTACAACTTTACAAGATATCACCTGTGCCCCGATTCACGAAGCTACAAGATATAATTACAAGCGGAAGTCTCTTTCTAACTCCCTTTACTAGAAATAGAGTTCCGCTTGTAATTTGTAACTTGTAGCTTCGTGAAACGGGCCTCTGATTGTGATAACGCAAAGCCCCTTTATAGAATGGTCGAGCCTGTTCTGCTGTAACACGTATAATTCGTTTATAAGTTAATAATGTAATTAAGTATTAGCGATTTATTTATTTATAAGACCCACCAACAAAGTACAAAGCTTATAAATTTACCCCCTTACTAATAAACTGTGGTACAGCTGTACATTGTTTTGTCCTTATCAAATTCAAATGTCAAAATTACACATAAGGACAAAAAATTGTATACCTATACCACCTTACTCCACGTCTATTAGTAAGGCGGTTACAAAACAGATACACTACACTGCCATGCGGTACTGTAGAGACTCCTAACTTCGCCTATGCTACCCAACTTCGCCTAATTTTGTATAAGTTGAATTCCCAGAATATTTGAAGTAGGTACAAGCTGCGCATAAAACAAGAGTATTTTCTCAGAATATTTTATTCGGTATTTAGTAGCTATATGCGCAGCTTGTCCTTCAAATATTCTGGGAATTCAACTTATACAATATTAGGCGAAGTTGGGTAGCATAGGCGAAGTTAGGAGTCTCTACGGTACATTCTAAAGCCCTAGAAAAATAAACGTAATTTGCAATGCTAATATTTTGAGAGTTACGTAATCCTTAATGGTTAATTTTATTTATTTATTTATTTAAACTTGCACAACATACAATGTAAGTACAAATGGCGGACTTAATGCCTTGAGGCATTCTCTACCAGTCAACCACTTACACCATTTCCACCATTATTCGTACCTACAAACTACGCCATCTTGAAAATTAACTGAGAAACTGGTGCAACTAGACTACGATACATAACTACGAGCGGCTCGAGCTCGGTCGGTCCCCGCAATGAAATGGCAGAGATGCATACGAAATAATAATAAGGTTTGCCACGAGAGGGCGCTGGTAGAGGTATAATTATACTGTGTTACTTGACTTGAATAGTTCTAATAGTAAGTAGACTACCTATACCTACGTACCTACAGTCAATTCCATTAAGCAATAACTCTTAAAAACTCTATCGGCTTCAGTTAATGTCGCTTAGACTCTCGAAGAGCAAATTATGAGAGCGAGTGAAAGAGGCCATCCCGAAGGTCCTTTTAAAATCTATTGTATTGTGTATGTACATTTGAATTTAAGCAGCACCTAGCTTACAACTGTGTTTTGCTTAGGCTATGGTTGTGGAAGTCTCGAAACTGCATTATTTGGTTTTCATAAATCGCCTCGTTTGGTTAAGTTAATGCCACGGCATGAATCCAATGACCGGACTACGGGATCCAAATAGCGGTATTTTTGATACGTTTGTCATTAAGTGCGTTACCCACCCGATCCAAGGTAATTACTGTAATAACTAGTACACCAATTATTATCCCATAAACTCCGTGACGCCGACATTGCAAAACTTATAACATACCTAATCATTTTGCAACCATATCACTGTACAATTTCATTCAACGTGTTGTGGAAATTTTGCAATGTTTTTAATACAATGTTTCGATATTTCCTTGAAAAGTTATTTAATTGAGTGCTCATTCGTTCATCTGCCATGAATGTAGAGTATTGATTTTATTATGATACGTACCATCTTACGAATTGATCATTCGACTGACGAATCCGAAGACCGAGGTCCGAAACCTGCTGCTTGGTAGTATTAACTGGTAGAACGGCGGTATCGATACGAACCGAACGTGCCATATTATTCTCTTAAAAACTCACTCTTCAACCGGATCGACGAAATATTAACCAGAAAATTCTAATATGGTGTGCCTTTTCAATTAGGTAGCTTAACTCTCGCTGTAGTGAGCTCACTCGCTCCACCAATCGAGTCGCCGCATAAAGTCGCCTTCTGGGGGTCCAGTTCTTTTGGGAGTTCTGGGAAATACTTAGACCTAGAGAGAACATCCCCACCCCCATCTACATCCCCACTTATATTATAAATGTGGAAGTAAGTTTGTCTGTTTGTTACACTTTCAAGGCTAAACCGCGAAACTGATCGCGCTGAAATTTGGTATGGAGATAGCTTGAACCGTGAGAAAAAACATAGGGTACTCATTGGCGCGATAAAGGACGATCGATAATAGGACGGAATCACGGGCAATAGCTAGTAGTTAAATACATACAAAACACCCAAGACTCATACGTAATCAGATACCCGCGGTCATTACACAAGTTTGACATCTAGCCATTGATGGTTAAGAAAAATTAAATTGAAAATCGGACATACCACGGAGGAATAATCACCGAAAATGTGTTCTCATTGACATTCAGTGGGTAAAATTGCTTCGCTCCATTTAGACTTGCAAGGGGACGGGAAGTGTACCTAGTTAGTTATTTATTTAACGAGAGAGCAAAGTTGTTTTTTGCTGAAAGTGTTGATTTTGAATCGAAAGTAAGTGAAGGATTCAAAGTAACGAGAAGCAAATAACTTTGGTCTCGTGTTGCACATACAAGTTTTCACCTCAGTAGCGAGAAAATTATAAGTATCTAAAAAAAACGTTAAATAATAAACCACGTATTACCCACCCAGCCACCTATTTATATTGATTCAGAACTGTTCTCGACATTTTTTAAACTTTGTCTCACGCTTGCAGAAAAATCGAATTTTGCTCACTGCACAACGAACTTTTAGAGGTGCTGTGATGAAAAAGTTAATTATCCCCATTTCGTTGTCCTCGTACGTTATCCGCGTACGGGAAAGGACGTTAACGTTACCATGACACGCTCGTCAATCGCTGCACGTGCTAATCGATATGTAAGTAACGCAATAGATCAACGAGATAGGTCATATTCAAATTAAATGTCTTTGTAACGCTTAGAATATATTATGATTAGAGTGTATACTTTCAGTTAAAATCTATTACGATATGTCGTCAATGTAAACATAATGTTTGCTATTGTAATACATTATCTATTGGTTGCTCGATCTTGACCAGAAAGATTACATTAATTGCCTATAACACATCGACTTTTATGTCCCATTGTATTTTCCATACCTAACTTTGAACTATCAAAAGGCAAATTTATAGTTTATTAAACCATGTGGTCGAATGATTAATACAATACGTACCTACATTATTCAATTATGCATTTTTTATTTCTTCATTTTACTCTTCACTCGTTATATATATATTTTTCACTTCTCATGCTCTTAAAATGCTACTTAAATCTCTGCGAATCGGATTAAAGTATTTTTTTTTATTTACTTTGGTAACCTCTAAACAACCAATCACGGTGTTTGTGAATGGATGATTATCGCCATTTTCAGTGATTGTGTAGAGCCATATTTTTGGGTGTCGAAATAACCCCAAAATGACAACTGTGCAAATATATAAAAAAAAAGGATTTAATTTCGTGAAACACGATTAATTATTACGAATATGAATCTATTTAATCATATTAAAGCCGAACTCTTTTATTATGCGTGGTCCAATTACTTTTAAAATGGTTTTCAAGTTTGAATCTGTTGGCTAAATATGCAAGCATTTAAAACATCACTTTACAAAAAAACCGCGGAACTTTAACGCGAGACTAAACAACCATAATGACACTCGAACTACAGCCACCCTCGCTCGCAAGCTCGCTCGCGTGGCTAAACATCTCGTGTCATTATGGCTTGTTTTAGTCTCTTGCTGAACAATCTACTATTATATATTTTATGGCAATGAGAAGGCACGCGAGCACTCAGGCCACCTGATGATGCTTCTTCACTCGTTATTTGTTTAGAGGTGTACTAAGGATGTTTTTTTGAAAATGGCCCCTGTCGGGAAGAAATGTGGAAGCAGTGGAAAATTTACTCGCACGAAGTCACGTACATCCATTACTGATAGCTACCTAATCAATCAAACATTAATTGAGTAGTTAGCATCATACAATAAATGAAAGAACTAGACTAGATTTATCCTCCTTTTTAGTGTCAATAAGACACTATGGACTTGTATATACTAAGCTTAATTCAATTGTTATTAAGCTCCATAACAAACTAATCTACGCAACCGTAAAAATGTTCTAAAGTATTGCAAAAGTTATTGACCCATGCAAGAGATGAAGGACGCCGCCGAATGCTCTTACGCAAAGTAAACACAAACAAGACAAAGGTGTTTCGTTAGCGAGATATGCGCATATCACTTGACGGGTGCGGCGTTTGAGTGTAGTGGAAATCGACGCAACATAGAGGCCCTATACTTTGAAAAGAGGAGTTCGAAGTTACGTTAGCTCCCTTTCTCTCGATTAAGTCTCGAGTGACGAGTGACCATTCCTTGGTGGTTATGAGTGTGGTAGAAGCGAGGAAAGTTTGTCTATAGTAGATCGTAGCAAGTGGAAGGAAGTGGACACTGCCTACCCCTGCGGGAAAGAGGCGTGATGGTATGTATATGTATGTAGGTATGTTGTTATTGTAACCATTCAGATTTAGAACGAAATTATCGCACACAAGTCGCGGTGGTAGAGTGGAATCCAAGAATTGGAAGCAAATAAAAGGAAGAAGCTTAGATTCTATGCAGAAACCTTGAAAGCGAATGTGTATAGGTAGTGCGTGATATAGAAAAATACCTTTAATTAGGTACGTCACAAAACATCTCACATTTCCTCTTTTCATTACAGAACATACCTATACGGGATGTAATTCAAGGTAATATTTTCTAGTTTCAAGCCAATGTTTGCTTTGTAATCTCCATAGTAAGTTTAAGCTTCTTGATGGAATCATATTGAGATTTATCGTTGGGCTGGTCAAGCTATGAAGCGCTTAGTTGGACACTGGATTTTTCATGGAGCTAACGTGACTTTGAACTTCAATTTTCAGTAGGGCCTAGGGCCCCAGCTGCCATCTGTTTCTGCATTCTAAAGACGTGGTCTTAATGGAACGCGAGTGCGTAAACACATGTGCAAACGCAAGGCAAAAGGGATTTACTAAGTTCGAGTTGAGATAGCAGGCAGACGACGGCCACACCCGCGGCCCGCCACGTAACCGCGTACCTTACTGTGTATGCCTATGTCATACGCAGTGATAGGTTTGATACATTTTGACCTCATTTGCAGTGCGCATGACTTTCTAAATATAAGCAGATGTCTCATATGTATTATTGAAGGAGATCCCAACGTTGAATTAGAACTAACAAGAAACTGACCCACAACTCCCACAATTTAATATTCGGCAACACTGGCGCGAGGGATAGTAATTACAGTCAAGGAATTTAAAGTGACACAAAATTAAATCATGTCTCCTTACGTTTTGATTGATTACGTCACTTTGACATAGTCCAAAGTGGTGTAGGAATTAAATTCCTTGACTATACCTATTTACTTACAAGGAAAAGTACCCAACTGTCCGAATCCGATTTGATTTATTTCGATACATGTTAGAGAGTAGTCTAAAATAACACGTATTTTTCTAGAAATCTCAACCTATTGGGTGAACTCGTTCAAATTCAAATTCAAATTCAAATTCAAAATCTTTATTGCATATCACATTACAAATATAAGGTGGAAAACAAAATAGGTATTCATGTGACGCCCTGCAAGGGCACAGCAATTTTAGAGGGCTAATTATGTATTCTAATATCACATAAAATATTTCAAAATTGTATTATAAAATAAAACTTAAACGTAACTTAATCTTAAATAGCTCTAAGATAAAATCTTTCGTATTGCACATTTGTTTACAATAATAATTATTAGATCAATTAAAACTATGGTTGATAACATATATATTCAGTATTACTTATCATTAAAAAAATCGTTTAAATTATAGTAGCATTTATTGATAAGATATAGTTTTAATTGTTTGTGAAACGACTTTGGTTTTTCCAAGTTTTTTATGGAATTAGGTAGATGGTTGTATATTTTAATAAGCATATGGTGAGGGCTAGAAGTTATTATTTTTAATTTGGAGAAGGGCAATTTTAATTTATTTAGGTTTCGGTCATTTCGTCTGATTTCAGTTATTGGTGTATAGAGATTTATATGATTTTTTACAAATTTACATGATTCCAATATGTAGATTGAGGTAAGGGTGAGCATTTGTAATTTAATAAAGTGGGGGCGACAGGAATCCATTTGGTCAATATTTATTAGGATTCTGACACATTTTTTTTGTAGTCTAAAAATTTTATCTATATCGGAACAGTGTCCCCATAATACGATGCCGTACGACATCCTTGAGAACGCGTAGGCATAATACGCGACAAGCGCTGTCTGCAAGTCCGTGGCTCGTTTGAGATGCTGGAGTGCATATATAAATGAGGATAGTTTTTTGGAAAGTTTTAGTATGTGCGATTTCCAGTTCATATTGATGTCCAAGTCTATACCTAATAAAGTGGCCGAGTTCACAGTTTCCAATTTGGTGTCATTATGGCTGTATGATATTTGTAGTGCAGTTTTCTGGTGGGGTTTAAAATGGATTACTTTAGTTTTGCTTAGGTTAAGCTTCAGGTTATGCGTGTCTAGCCAAGTTCTCCAAAGTACCTACTGAAAATTGGCCTAACCCTCTAACTTCTATAGAGAGTTTAGTTCAAGCAAATTGTTGGTTAATTACTGGGTTCATTACTTATATGTTTGAAAACATGAAAAAATAACCAGTGTATCTTCATACCATGTCGATATCCAAAAAAATAGTGTCCTTGTGAGTAGGAATTCCGCGCTTTTCCTTTGTTTGTAGTTATAATAGAACAGCCATGCGTCGCGTCGCTTCGCTAGTTTTAGTATGGCTAAAATTTAAACGGATTGCAGAATGATTGCAGACAACAACTTTTGCATGAGCAGAAAAGTATATTAAGTGCAGTTTGTCAAATGTATGTAACAGCTGACGGAGACGTAACCGTCTGTTAAATTGGTTAATGAACTCACCCCTTAGGCTCGCTTGCACGTTTTAACCCTAGGTTAAATTATATTACGAATGTCACATTCTTATGAGAACTGACAATTTTAACAAATAAAATGTTAACATTCACGTGCAAGTGGGCCTTAGTCGGCAACTATAGTTAATTGGTATGTTACTGATGGACAGCTGAATTATCAAAACTAGATCAGCAATTAAAGTAAGCAAATTAAATCTATTTGGTGCATTTTAACAGACGGGTTTAACAATTGTGCAACTAAACAAATATTTTGCTTAGAGAATAAACTTTAATTTGAAAAGCAAATCATGTTATTTTGAGGTAAATATAAAAGAACACGATACAAACAAATTCAAGGACGGCATGGAGTCAATACAGTAATGGAGTCAAAACAAACTGACGCACTCTGTCAGGGTGCTTGTCAAGTTTGACATTTATATTCTGAATCGCCACGAATAAAATTGATTGATTGATTGATTGTCTGTAAAAAGTGTCATTTATTTGTCAATTAGTTTCTGCTTGCGACGTCGTCCGCGGAGGCCATTTGCAACGTTAAAAGTTGGCGGATGTGTAATTTGTTTTAATTTTGTATTTTTGTCTATTTAGGGGTTCAAAGTTCTTTTCTGATAGTGGATTGTGCTTTTTATGCCTTTGTGTTGCACAGTAATAGAAGACTTGGACTTATTTCGTGTATCTGGCATCTTAATTCTCGTTTCAAGTGGGCTCACAGTGGTACAGAGGTTAAAACTATCTTGACCTCAGTCCTAAATATCACCGTACAACGTTGCCCCCTTCCTAGAGAAGATTGGATTGTATTTTATTGCTATATTGATTTATACTTATATATACTTGACGCTGGCGAAATCACTTCATTGTGGAAACGCCATATCCCCGCGGTAGTAGCTGTTAAAGTCGCCGCGGGGCAAAGAAGTACAAGACTTCGTCCGCGTAGATTTCCATTATCGTTATTCTTTCGGGAACTTTCAAACTGGGAACCTTTAAACGGGATGAAAATCAGGGTGTGTGTGTCGGATGTCCTACCGAAGGTGAATATCTATATATCGCACCAAGGACACAATTGCTCTTTTTCTCATATAGTACATTGTGCCCTTGTTCTACCGAACGAACGTGCGATGTGCTATCTCCATTCCAAATCATTAAAAGGCCTGTCCAAAGGCAACCGATTTGATTTGTTAACACCGAATTGGTGAAGGTGTGTCGGCCATGCAATCGTGATAATATACCAAAGAAGGCAGCTGCATAGTAGTAGTATATTTTTTTAAATTTAATATGGTTAGCAATACAGTATTAGAATTCTTCGACTTCCACAGTGCAGTAAAGTTAGCCGCCATTTTTGGTATTACGACAGCTGGCGAAACTTCTAGAAGGAAGGGGAAGGGACGGTCAACGTCCTATGCAAGGGGTCTACATCCGCTAGTACACGCATATGGCAAGCAATGCGCGTGCATTTTCAAGTTAGTCACTGCCTTGTTTGGAATGGAGATTTCTAGACGTAAGATAAGAAAATATGTGTTAGTTTCTAGAAGCATTACTTTTATAGGTGTTAGTTATTTCTTGACTACGCTGCGTAGCGAGAGGGTAATTCTGATTATACGAGGAATGTTTGATTACTTATACAATGAAATATGAATGACTTATAGAAAGTAAGCTTTAAAAAACCCAACTGCATTTTTGATGTCGTCTACATAATGTTATTTTTTTAATGTAATTTTTCCTTTTATGCTTATGACTTTCATTAGAATATTATAACCTATACTCTCCTGCAACCAAGACCAATCTAAAGAGACAGCAACCTCATCGAGCCAGTTGGTTACAGGAGGTCACAATTCACAATGGAACGGAATGGTATTTCTCTTACTTATACATATAAATAACCTGACTTACGTATAATTGTTGAAGAGGGTTTTATTACTAATTAACTTCCACTAGACAACAAAATTGGTGATAAAAAATATTTATTAGTTCCGCGTCGAGCGTCATGGGCACTTTGACGTACCTACACAATCGCTAATTAAAGAGTTAATACTTTTTGTTATTTTTAATCAGAATTCAGTTTCCTTTTCGCACCTGTTTCATGAGATGTCCTAACTATTCTGTGGCCGTAGACAATATGCTTAACGCTAACGTAAATGATTGTCGAAAACTGACAAACTTTATGAAGTTTACATAACCGCTCGACGCGATCGTCCGGCAGCTTACCTTAATCCTATACATTTTCGATAATAATAACGATCTCGCATACATCTTCTAGTCTAGTCTATGGCCACGGGACAGAAAGCAGTCATCGCACCGTGACTATCTTACGATCTACAAAACGTTAAGTTGGTTCATGAAAATAAAAATACTTTAATAGAGAATGCAAATGTCCATGGGTCAATGATCCCACTTACCATCAGGGGCCTGTTTAATAAAGCTACAAATTACAATTTACAGGTTTCAAGTTTCTATACGACACAACCTCGACCAATGACGAGCAGCCATTTGAGCAGTGTTGCCAGTTTAGGCCTGTAAAATTGTTACTTGTAGCTTTATAAAACGTGCCCCAGGAGGCCTGAAAGGCCTTCTCCGTACAATAAAATAAAGAGAATCACCCAGCAGTCGTGTATATTATTAGTATAAGATAGTAACTGAAATTATAGATTATGTGGTTATCCATCTTGGGAGAGGCCTACCTGTATCCACTTTTGGACCTTATTACAAAGCAATAAGGTATATAAATCTCATTGTAGTCGACTGTAGGGCCTACCTACAGTCGACTACTACTAAGAGGGTCTTTCAGCTGCTCTGATACGATGTGGAGATGACTATACATTGAAAGATCTAACAAAAGGTACGTACCTACGCAAAGGAAACACGTCTCCTCAACCAAAAATCACGGACGCTCCTAATTAGAATCACACAAAGGCTTTATTAGCTAATAAATAACTCGTTTAATATGCAAAATGCAAATATTTTTTGTCCATGAATGGTAAAACGGAAGTTCATTCCGCTTCGTGAATAACGAGCATGTAACTTGAAGGCGATTGAGACGGAGTTTATGTTCTAGTTAAAGAAATCTTATCGAGGTTTGTTAATATTCTTACGTTACGCTAAGCAGCGGCAGCAGTGTGTGCATTGTTGTGTTCCGGTGCGAGGAAAAACCTACTTTTATATGGCATAGAGAAGGCAAACGAGCACACAGGCCACTTGATGGCAAGTTCTGTTACCCATAGACAACAAACTTAACACTGCAATCTTAAGTCTGCGAATGCGTTGCCAACCGTGAGGACTGAGATGGATGTCTCTAAACTAGTAATTTCACTGTTTGTCTTATCCCTCACAGTGAAACACAACAACGTTCGCATTGTTTTTTGGCGGTAGGTTAAAGGATTACTAGAATAGAGGCATTCCAACTTGGTCTTCAGGGCCGCTGGCAAAGCGTTTGCAGTCTTCTTGAGTTTGTCGTCTTAAGATTGCAAATATCTAAAATTAAAGCTTATTCAAACCAAAGCCATATAATTTGGATTTGACATTTAGATTTAGACTAGCCTTCTTTTGCAGCCTTGTCTCACTAATGAAGTCGATGAAGGTAAAGTTGACATGCTTTAACATTGAGTTTTATTAAGAGTAAGTGTATAAAGGAACTTGTTCCACAATGACCTAGGAATCAAATAGGGTGACTATACATATGGATGGCCACGTCGTCGGTCCGATTAGTTGAATGCTACCAAAGCTGCGATTTTCGGTACTCGGGCGCCATTCGAGAACTCTTCGACTCCATTATCTATAATGTTATTTGAGCGATCGCGTACATATTACACGTATACGTTATACATTTATACACATTGTGTAAGGTCAGGCGGGGTTTATCTGGCTTATGGGAAAATGGCTTATGGGTATATAAATACAATTTTAACTCTAAAATCGTATCATCATCATCACCATCACGCATATAAGAGATATGATTTTGTTGATGGAGTAATTTCCATTCTTTTCTATTCAGTATGTTAACATACTGATACAGTAACGACGTCTACTTCTTTTAGGTGTAGTTAAGTTTTCTCGGTCTTCATCTTGTTTTTCCTATCGTGAGCAAGTTATATTTTAAATCACAGAACAAGCTAAACAATAAACAGGTTTGAACTCAGTTGTGACGGAGACATCTCGTGAAAGCTCAACAGTGAGCAGGATGTTGCGAGGCCCGTGGCAGTCATTTCCATATTAGAAAATCTTTTTTGTTTATTTATACCCAAGAACTCGTTTTCGTGTCTATTTTATATCGATTTAAGTATGTTTGGTACGGAAATGGGATTAAAAATCTTCATAAATGCGTCATTGCTGCCATAAAATTAAGCAGTTGGTAAACAAACATGTAAACCAAAGGTTAACAGTTTTCAAAGATCACTTGAGTAATTGAGCCGAGAGTTGTTTTGTAATTAAGAGAAGAGCAAGTCATGAAACAAAAAACATGGAATATTATCGTCTATGTATACCTATTAGTGGAGTTTAGTGTCTTACGGCGTTTCTGCTCAACTGTAGTCTCTTGCGAAAGGCCTGGTAGATTTTTGATGTGTAAAAGTGCCTGTGCTGTCTGCTTGCTGAATAAACGTGTTTTATCTTTAAAGTGCTAAGTAATATAAAATATAATTTAAATGTACCTACCGTTCTGTGTTTTTTTTTAATAAGTATTTGTATTGTATTGTAGTTAGTAGTACAGTGAAGGAATTAAATTTGCAACCCACCTTAGTTCCAAAGTCAATCTGACATTCTACAGCAATAAGGTTGAGTTTCTCATCAATTACAAATGACTTGGCATCTGTAATGACAATGACACCTTCAAGCAGGTTTTCTTTGAAACGGGTATCAAATGAACGTCTGCGACCGTACCTACCCAACCACCCAGTGAAACTAGCGTCTCTATGCGTCACCTTGTTGGTCGAAATCAGGCCATCGTTCAGCCTCTACGAGGGAGCAAGGACCATTATGTGCTTTTTAATATTTTGTACTTATTTGCTTTTAAATCCGCTATAATGTTGTATTTTGGCGAGAGTTACTTTTATTTAAGCTATGTATCGACTGCTAAGAGGGATAAGCTCGCCATTGTACAGTCACCCAATAAAAAGTTGAGCATACTTAGAACCTTGTCATTGTGAACGTCTTTGTCATTGTCATATGTCATTAATTTGATGTTTACTATGACAACGCAGTAAAGTGCTTTTAACATTTTCGTTGCGGTAGGTACTGTACATGTCAATCTGAAGTTCATGGTAGAATTTTCTTGTAATTGGGTTTCTTAGTTAATAAAATAGATATTATTATGAAATTAAAAATAAGTAGCTACCTTCTTGATTGTATAATAAATTAATAAGGAACGGTTCTAAAGAGACCACAGTTACTGTGGTCTCTATCACTCTATAATGGTGAAAGTTATCACTCTATGTTAACACGTCCCCTGCTCGGGTGCCCCCAACGTGGGGTCATGAAGCTTTTTTCTGAGTCCGTGGACACATCCCCATACTGAATTGGACTTGTGACATTGTCAGATCGTTTTCTATGGGGAAAGTGACCATGTTAAACATTATAATTCATTATAATGAAGCGATACAAACTTCAATTTGCCTTTAAGCAAACTGACCTGACCTAACTGCCCTACATAATGGATCAATTTATTTACAATTTGTGGAACTTGAAACCTAATTACGTAGGATTTTGCGCATTAAGTATTCGTCAGCACTTGTTTACACAAACACACCTGTACATACAAGAAGAACAAACTAAATTTGGACTTTGGACGGCCTTGTGAGCCGCCTGCCATTCAAAGTATTCAAACCTGGTAGGAGCCTAACCGCAACGGCATTTTTGCGACCGCTTTACAGTTGCGAAACTTTAATTAATGAAAGGCAGGTCGTTTAAAGCGTCAAAAATATGCAGTGGGCGTGGATTTGGTGGCCTTTTACTGCGAACGAATGAAGAACAAAGCATGAGAATGGCTGGAGTCAAAAAAATTGAACTTGAGCAGACATCTCGTAGAGGTACTGGGTGACTTATTTGGGAAGGTCATATTTCTTGTCTTGTTTATTCGTTTATATTAAGATTTCATATTATAACCGTAAGTACTTGTTATTTATTTTAGGGGTATTGTCTGCAATCAGGCACCTGTTCGTTTTGTCTCAAAACAAAAGAATAACAAAGTTATCGCAATCATTGTCCCCGGTGTTAATGTTTTTCTTTTAAGCAGATTTATAAAATGAAGGATTGCAAACAGATCTTATGTCGTCTGCTAAAGTTTTAAACAGAATTCTTTGTCTTTTCTTGAATGTTGTTTGTTATTTGCATGAAAATTTAGGTAGCTAAGTACCTTTAAGGACAGAGTTTAAAAGTGTAAGACTCGGCCGTCAGAAAAAAAAGGATGTGAAGAATTATTAGTTGAATTTCTACTAAGTAAAATAAGGCTTTCTCGAAAGGAACATGTTCATACGGGATGGGCAGGCCCCATAATCTACCACGTAAAACCATAATATATTGCCTTTGACATAATAATTATGGTATTGTTTTCAAACTCGGCCGCCATTACTGTCAAATAAATAAGAGCTATCGTAACGTTGACAATACGATAACATGTTAAAGGCAACCCTGGGAAAATGCATTTACGCATACCACCTGGGTCCAGGGGGGCCAGCCGAGAGCGGAAGGAATACACACAAAAAAACCAGCGTTGTTGGATGTTGGTGAGGGCCGCGCAGCCTCTAGTTTATTTTTTCCAAAAAAAAGTTTCGATCACGTTTGTGTTTCTCATATGAATAACATCGCGATCGAGATTTTTGCCGCGTGAACAGCAACTTACACTCGAGGCACAATATAACTATACAAGCGACCCACCCTTGCTCCGCTTGGGTTTATGCTTGCGCATTCGACTACGACCCTCACGGGCAGTAGAATAGTGGGCCTGGTCAACGCATGCTCCGGAGCTTTACCTATGTCGTCGGTAGGAATGCATTAAAGTATCTTTGAAAAGGATTGTAGTATTTCGAAATAACTATGTAAAGTCAGATCAGAGGTACTGATAAACAAGTCCTTTTTATCACAATTAAAACACGCGTGCGCTGTAGGATTGTTGTATTTTGGGTGTAAATATGTCGGTAAACCGGCTAAGGTTATTTCAAGATTACAAATGAACATTTTGACCAAGATTTGCTAAATTTGTAAGTATTAATACCAAGGACATTTTTAGCAAAGACGTCACGATGTTACTTGATACCTACCTACCTATGGTGTTATTTGTCGACGTAATTTTTTATCAAGGTCCATTAGTTTGAGAAAGCTTCAAACAGTTTGACAGCACAATTATTTTTGTAACCATTTTATTTAAAGGACGCCTTGGTTACAAATGGAACTGTAGTTAGAAGTCATTGGGTGAATTTTTAAATTAGTTGGTTTGGTCAGGTTTTGCTGAACTGGATGAGGACAAGTACCTAAGTTAATAGGCACGACTAGGTATGTTGCTATAGCAAAAAAAACACAGATCATAGATCTGCAATTACAATAGGAGGTGCACTGCCTTTTTTCCGAATTACGTATGGTTGAATGTATCGTTTCCCAACTGTTTCATTTGCCAACCCACTTTAATTTCTGTAACTGTAAATATTTCAGGATTTATTTCTGTACCTTCATGTAGACCCTATAGGTTAGGTCAGGTTAGGTTAGGTTTTTATTCTATACGTTTGGTTTAGGTGCTAAACGTTTTGGTGCTCGAGTCAAACTAACAAGAACTACAAATGCACAATCGTGATTATTTGGCCATCAAATAAGTGTCATGTCGGTAAAATCTATTGCTTGCTGATAGATTACAATGATAATCTATCCATTTAGGTAAGTGCGTACTTCACGAAGTAATCGAATGACTCAAGTGTCGATTGATAAAATTGTCTAGACTGTTCCACTACGGTAAAGGTTGTTGAGGACATGTTTTATGTATGTACAATCTAGTATTTTTGTATTTACAGATCTGCTAGTCTACAGTCTACACTAATATTATAAACAGGTAAGATTTGTATTCGTGTATTTTTGTATGTTTGTAACGAATAAACTCAAAAATTCTTCCAACATTAAAATGCTACATTATCCCCAGGTAACCCTCCTACGGCCCACCTTAGAACGAAAATTTTCAATGGAACTTTAATCTATTATGAATGAAATCTCTCGTCTCCATTCGTTGTCAGCTTTTTATGCCACGGTATATTTTATAGTTATTCCGTGACGCTGGTTTTCAGTGAAACCTGGAGTGAATGGCGCACCGTAATAACTAGACTAGCTAAAATTAACCAAAATTAAAACACTACATACAATTGCATACAACTAACCATGCATGAGTGTCTGTTTGTGTGTGAGTGAGTGCGTGTGCGTGTGTGTACATATGTACGACTTCTTATGTACCGGATATTTGGATCGATAAGAGAAGTTTCTTAAGATCATGTTTATAGATGCAACCGACTTAAGATTTCGTAATGGTAGTGGTATGTCATTCCAGCACTTCATGGCAGCAAAGCTACCACGGAAAGCAGCCGTACGATGTTGTGTATGTGTTAGGCGTATCACTTGTCTGACTTGCCGTTGCAAGAATTTGAGTTTCTCGAACAGATACCGTGGTTCTTTGTATTTAATTATTCTAGAATAAATAAGAGAGAAGCTATTGATGAAAGGGCTGACATGGGAGTAGCGAGGAACAGGAAAGCAGAACCATGCACAGGCGTTTTGGATAAGCTGTATTACTCTCTTTGTTCTTCTCAATACATACTACAATCACTACATCAACGTAACTCAATTTAGAGAGAATAAGCGAATCGCAAAGCCTAATGCGCATCTCCACCGTTAGCCACTTTCGGATTCGGCACAATACCTTAACCTATAGAAGCAATTTCGCAAAACCTCTAAAACATGACTCTCAAATCGTAGCCTTTCGTCAAAGATAAGACCTAAGTTATGCGCTTCTGTTATTCGCTCCAAACTAGCGGCCACTATTGCGACATTTAGATCCGAGGTTGAAATGTCACTAA
Organism: Acleris sparsana; assembly: GCA_923062465.1. Classification (NCBI taxonomy): domain Eukaryota; kingdom Metazoa; phylum Arthropoda; class Insecta; order Lepidoptera; family Tortricidae; genus Acleris; species Acleris sparsana. The sequence continues at coordinate 10,922,354 of OV281300.1, forward strand.
TTTGATTCTGATTACCCAATACCATAAATTTAGTTTAAGTTGCATTTAAAACTAAGTTATTCCGGTGACACCAATCGGGTATACGGTGAAGATCTGCGTTAAGTTTATGTACAGCTGAGTTACACTCGTTTGGTTCAAAAGATAAGAACTGGGTGTAGTCTGCATACATATACATCTGCGTGAGGCGCCCGTCGCTAGGCGCGTACTTGATAATAAATTAGTAAGGGAAAAATTATTAGAAGCAAACTTTGACGACTTGCTAAATATAGACTGCCCAATCAAACTGTACGAAGAGTTCACCCTACTGTTTCAGAATATATATGAAAAATGTTATAAAATCAAGCATATTTATGTTAACAAAAATAATAGTAATAGGAATAATAATTTATGGATAAGTGATAATTTGAAAAAAATGATATCACAACGAGATAAGTTATTTTCAATTTGGTGCAATGATCCTAAAGACATGTCTAAAAGACTTAATTATACTAAGTATAGGAATAAATGTAACAAGGCTGTGTTTAAAAGTAAAAATGAGTATGATAAGCAATCTATATTAAACTGTCGATAGTAGACTCTGTGTTGGGCTATGCGCTGGACTGCTATGGACTCACATTTAAATCTTACATAGACAAACTAGAGGCATTACAATTACGATTCCTAAAATTAATGGTTAGTAAAAAAACAAAAGCAAATTGTAAAGGAGATTATACTAAGTTATTTAAAATCTGTCAAATATTACCAGTAAGCTTAAAACATAAATACCTTCTTGCAGTTAACAACCATGGCACTCTAGCGCATGTCCCTACACCCATTGAGCATACTCATGCTACTAGGTCGGTGTCCGCGGGTAAGTTTGAGGTTCCCCGTGTCTCCAACTATTTTGGAGACAGAACGCTAAATAAAAGACTGCCTTACCTCTTAAATAGCCTACCCGCGAACATCCGTCATGAACCAAATAAATTTAAGTTTAAGAAAGAGCTCAAAAAATATTTACTACAGACACTTGAGTGACAACTGCTTTCATAAGCAATTGTCACTCAGGTGTGTATCATATTTAGAACCATATCCTATTTATTTTGTTACTTATTTAGCTAAATAGAGACTCCTGCCTGCAGACAAACTGTAAAAACAGTTTTGCGGGAATATTGTTACATATTTACTTTTGTACCGTGCCTAATAATATAATAAATAAATAAATAAATAAATAAATATGGTGGTTGCAATGTTCAATATTATTAATAATGTCCACACTATATTAAATAAACAGGATCGGTCCTAATATTGATCCCTGGGGCACTCCTCTACTAACCGGCAGAGTAGAGGAATCACAGTCAGTGCCATTAACATTACGGATTTTAACGTACTGGGAGCGCCCTGACAGATAACTGGCGAACCACTTCAGAGTAAGGCTATCAAACCCGTAATACGTAAGCTTCGACAGAAGAAGGGGAATATTGATTGTATCAAAAGCGCGTGAAAAATCGAGGAATACCAGCAATGTACCTTTTCCCACGTCTTGTGCGGCTAGAAAATCATCCACCACATCCATGAGAGCGGTTGCAGTGCTGCGACATTTTGAAAGCTGGACTGCTTCTTAGGCAGAATATTATTCGACTCCAGATATTCAGTCATTTGGAAGCTGACCACTTTTTCCAGTATTTTGGACAGAAAAGGGAGGATAGTGCTACGCCGAAGGTCCTTAACGTCATTTGGGATTGCTTTTTTAGGAATCAGATTTTTTATAGCAATTTACCACTGATTAGGGAAAATATCTGTTACGATAGACTTATTAAAGTACAAAGTAATGTTAGAAGGATCATATCAAGTGTAACGGCATCATCACCTTACGCATTCGTTTTAATTGCCCTAAGTATATACAAAACCATGGTTCTGTGACAGGCTTGAGTTTAAATATACAAGGACCGTGACGAATACTTCAACTTCATTGTTTCCTGGAAGGTCGGGAAAATGTTGGTTGGTGTTACAAGAATCGTTTAAGTGATGTCACGTCCTACCGGGTGGCAAGTAAAAACACTAAGTGGTTTAAAAGATTTATTTTGAAAGTACGCCGGTAGTGTGAACAGAAGAGGTAGGGTAGGTTCGTAGGGGTGGTCTGGTTCTGCGAAGCGAGCTAGCACTTCCCTCGCAGTTTGGTGACGTGGAGCGGCAGTGAGGAAACCGTCGGCAGCCCGACGGTGCGCGGTGACTGGACCCTGGCGTCGGGGGTAGCACCCGGTGTGTAGCACCGGAACCCACACGACGATCCTGATCACCAGAGTAGAGGCCGCTCCGGCCAAGTAGTGTGTCGTAGGTAGACAGGGCGTAGAACCCGACTCAGAAAGGTAACTCCTAGCGGAGCTGTACCCCTAGCGTTGCAGTTAGCGTAGCTCGTACTCCTAGCGGTGGAGTTAGCGTAGCTCGTACTCCTAGCGGTGGAGTTAGCGTAGCTCGTACTCCTAGCGGTGGAGTTAGCGTAGCTCGTACTCCTAGTGGTGGAGTTAGCGTAGCTCGTACTCCTAGCGGTGGACCCTGGAAAACCCAAGCTTTGGCTGTGTGAGCCTGGTGTCCAGCATTGGGATAGTCCGTGCCAGCCGCCGTTGAGGGGTGAAGCCCCGAGGGAATAGTGCGTAGTTTTTTAATTATTGGCGGTCGCAAGAACTATCGGAACGGAGTTACAATTACAAAATGAAGCGAAGCCAAAAGAACAATTTAATAATTACTAATGACCGTTATGAAGTAACGGTCAGATATTTAGGACAAAAAGGTTGGAAGAACAATTTGGAAGAATCTAGAAGAACACGTTATAAAAAGGTAAAACACAAATACAGTAGGTACACAGCAAGATAGCAAATAAAATAGATAAATAGGTTCGTTGCACTAACTTACCCGATTTGGGGAATTGCACCGATTCTAAAAGATAGTTAAAGTATGACGTGTATAACTAACTGTTTCACGTTAAGGTTGAGCAGCAAAGAGGCCGAATGAAGTGAGCGTGGCCTATTTATAACCTTTCGCCCTTTTCGGTTAATTTTGAATGTTAGCAGGGCGAACAAAGGAATCCTAGCAAACTACTGCGCGTCATGAGTGGAAAATAACTGGTCATGTAGAAAGACACCAGCTTACCCTCAATTATTTTCTCATGCGCTGAATGTTAATAAAGTAAAAAGAACGATGATCAATATTTAATTGATTTAATTATTATTATACTTGATTTTAAAAGATTATTTACATTTACATTGACTTTTAATTTAATAATTAATAAAGAATTGAAAATTACAAGAGGTAATAGAGAATAGCTCGTGCCGCCATCTGTTGGCTAAGCGTCGCTAACATTTGACAATGTCAATATAGGAGTGTCACATCATCGCTTATCTATGGTGACGTGCTGTCTGTTTGACAGTTACAGATGTTGATAAACAAATACAAGATGTGAAAGTGATTTTAAGTGAAAATAAAGTGATATTAAGGCTAGTTTGTCTATAAAATGCACACAGGTAAGGAGCGTAACAACTGCATTGTTACAGTGAGGAGGCAGATCAGGGTATTTTTTGCTGAAGTTAGCAATATTATATATAATACAAGGGAATTTGCAACAGAGTTAATATATTTACTAAAGTATGCCGCTTTTTCACTAGCAATCGCAGCGATAACAATAACCTAACTTGTAATTATTTTTTTGCGAGTCTAGATTTGTAGCTTTACTCCTAGCGTGAGCCTCATTTCGTAATTTTATCATTTCCTTCACTTCGCACCCAGATCGAAGATTCGTATTATATACTATTTTTAGGACAAAGAATCTCAGGACCTACCTACCTACCTTTTATTCCGGAAAAATGAACGGTCCCCGTGGAATGACAAAGATACAAGTTCTACGCTGACGAAGTTGCTAGCAGAAAATAGTCAGCTATAAAAATGGTAAGCGTACTTAAAGTATAACATTACCGTTTTAAGTGCTTTTCATCGTCCCTTAAAGGCTTAAACTAGTGATTTGAAATCTACGAGAATAGTTTTATAGTCTGTCGAGGAAGTCGTGAAATTAAACAGTAGCAACACTGTAGTGACGTCCCTTTTTTCTTAAATTGATTTGAACGAGATGACACTACAGTACTGCTACTTTTTCTTGTCATAACTTTCTTGACAGACTATAAGTTAACGAGTTGGTAAGGTCACGCGGAATTTAATTGATATACCACTATAGAACCTTGTCGTATAAAAATTTAGAATTATTTCCCATGTACTATCGAACCAACGGAACCCTGACCCACCATAGAACCTTGTCACAGTGATTGACGTTAGGACTGTCATACGAAGCTATACGACAATCGTACGTCAATCATTGTGACAAGGTTCCATGGTGGGTCAGGGTTCCGTTGGTTCGATAGTACTTTCTATCTCGTCACTTGACGCCGTCATTATGACAGACAGAGGGTTCCATGTTGGCATAACAATTAAAGTCTGTGACTGTACAGGGGGCCTAAATAGTGTTGCCAGGTCTAGTCTCTCATAAATCGGGACTTAGATAAAAAAAATCGGGACGTGGGTGTTCAATTCAGGAAAGCCATCTTGCAGTTTTTATCCTTCTCGGAACGTCTGGAAACACTACCTAATCAAGAACAAGATGCATAACGCTGACATAGCGATTTTCGAAAATAGACAAAATGTATAGGATTGACGTAAGCTGATGCTCGATTACATCCACCGCTTACATCAACGCCATACATTTCAAGTCTATAGAAAATAGATACGTTATCTTGGCTCGGCCAAGATACAATAGCTGCTAATTCAGGCAGCTTAGACAAGAGACCTATCGATAACATTTAGTGATTTTCTTACGAAATCCTGTGCATTGGCTCAGTTTTCGATAAACACTAAGGTGAGCATTATGCATATTCTTGTCTAGTTCTACATGCCAATAACGTGCTTCATTTTTTTCGAGTTCTTGTTGGACGGTACCTATACTTATTGAATGTATGCTTGGCTTGGGTCTCATAGGGTGTTGTTGGACGATGGACGATGACGGTCTTCTCATACAGGTAGTTAGTATAATTAATTAATTAATTGCGTACGTTTTCCTTCTAGATTATTTATAATTCTAATATTATTTACATAGTACGTCAATGCGGCAAAAGTGTAAATTGTGTGACAATGGCAAATAAAAGCAATAAATAACTCTTCTTGAGTTGGCAGCGTGATTACTTCTCATTCAGGTAACCCGCAAGCTCATTTAACATTTGAACGGTTTATACACGCAGAGAATGTCACACGAATCTCATAATCATAAGAGGTGCTAGGTACTTTGCGTTAGGTAATAATCGACTGGAAGTTATGCTTATACACACATTATTATACATAGATACATTTATTAGGAATATGTAAGTAGGTACCAAACTTATACCATGATACTCGCTGAGGCTCGTTTCATAAAACCACACTCGTATTTTAAGGCCTTCCTCCCATTATGCATCAGTTGCAAAAACTAGTATTACTGAAGAAATAAAAGTAGCAATGACCTGTAATGAAAGTAGCAATGACCTCCTTGCCAAATACGCATTTTGAAATTTTGCAACATTTGGTCAGGATGTTAATATTTGTATTCAACTCTAAAAATAACCTTAACCGGTCCATGGCCTTTGGCAATGCAGCCGAAACACAACAAACCGACTCAAGACTAATACATTTACATCTTGATTGGATATTGGTTAATTTGACTTACTACTTCGAGAAATAAATACATAGGACTATGAATAATCTCTCTGGGTGAGATTATAGGGATAAGTTCGCGTTTGAACATCTTTTTTATATTAAATGTATTGATTTGTTTTTTCTTTTGTACAATAAAGTGTTTAAAAAATACATATTAATGACGCTTGCTTCCTTCGTTCTGATAAAAGTAAGACGCTTGATTTCCTATGTCTGCAAAGCAAATTCAATATCTTCTGCTTTAAAACTTTCGCGTCGTTCAAACATAGATACTGTTATAATTATAAGGTTTTTACTCGATTAAGTCCCATCGTTTTACATTTATAACAGTAAGATCAATATGACATCAATGTAGAAATAGCTATATTAGAACTAGTATAGGCCCTTACAGATATTAGCTTGGAATACTTTCGGTTCTGTGGAATATGAGGCGAGTGCTCCGTGATGTTCTGTTGAACAAAATTCGCAACCGAGCTCGTCGACCGACACCGACGCATCAGCGTGGAAGCTTTATCTACTCAGGAGCTCATCCTTGGTCAAACTATGTCGCAGCCTCAACAAATTATTTAAGAAAAAACTGATGTGGGATCTAATCTAGTAAATAAATAAATAAATAATATCAGGGGACAATGTCACACCAATTGACCTAGCCACAAACTATAGGTACTAGACAATGATATTTACATACTTATATAGAGAAATATATACTTAAATACATAGAAAACATCCACGACTCAAGAACAAATATTCGCGCTCATCACACAAATATCTGCCCTTACCAGGATTTGAACTCAGAACCGCTAGCTTCGTAGGCAGGGTCACTACCAACTATGCCAGGCGCCGTAGTACTTACGCACCAAGCCTCCACTATTTGTAACTGGTACGTTAACTGTAGCGATAGAAGGTTAGAATGAGGGCTAGTGAAGTATACCTACCTCTTTATCCGTGGGATCCTATCGCAGTGCAGTACCTAAGCCCCTTTTACGAAGTTTTAAAGAGGGTCATACCCGCAGACGTCACGGGAGACTAAAGAAAGAGCCGTTCGTTTCCTTACTCAATGTATTCATATTCCAAGTCAGCAAAGAAAATGGTGTCAACGACTTACACGGCTCTTAGACCAATTTTAGATTAAGGTGGTTTTGCGGGTCGTAGGACCTTGTGCAGGGTGCGTCCGGATCGCTACCACCATCTTATTCATTAACCTACCGCCAAACAGCAGTGTTCGCATTGTTGTGTTCCGGTTTGGGCATAAGACAGCCGGTGTAATGACTAGCCAAGAGGCATTCCACTGCTCGTTGGCCTTCTCTACCCTATGCCATAAAAAAAGGTTATTTTTGTGTTGTAAGTAATCTAAGGTTCACTTTATTTTTACTTATACCTTGTAACTGACTTCCTGTAGTTTTCCATGTTGTTCGTAGTTTTAAGATATATGCATTAATGTATTACCATATCACTTAAATAGACAATGTTGCGTAAATATAGGTACCTAACATATAAACAGTGAGGCGTAAGGTACGTCGTAATGGCAACATTAGCAACGAAGATCCGGTCCAGCGACTCGATATGGAAAATGGACTTTAGTATCGCTATAATTATAACATATTTTATCGTAACGATAACACGTTAAATAAATAAAATGACGGAAAACAAACGTTAAAGTTGACACCATTAGAGAACAAATATGTGAAAAGACGAAGATAAAAATAATCAGTGTTGTTTATTTATTTTTCTACTCGCGTAGTAAAAACCGCTAATATTGATATCGTTTACGGTGCCAGAATCCCACCTATTGTGTAACCGAAGCGGGAAACAATATTATAATGAGCGTTGGCATGGTAATAACAGTTCTATAATAATAATTATAGCATTGTTATTACCATGGTTACGGTCATTCCGGATATCAGTGTAAGCTTTTAGTGAAGACTTCGAATCCTAATTTGTATAATAAACCGTTAGAAATATTTTAAAATCAATTAGAATTACGTATATTATGTAAAAAAAAAATATTTACGTGTTTAGAATTACATTTTTATTAAATTACTAAAAATAGATGGTTAATATCCATCGGTTTTTTATTTGGTTACCATGGTTACGTTCAATATGGTTCAATGGATATCAACAAAATGGCGTTTCGTTTGGCATTCCAACTTTTGTGATAAATAGTCAGAGCTGTTTTAGTAACTATTCAAATTAATAACAAAATTTCCTAAACGCCAATCGAAATAATGAAAATCCACTTTCCAGCAGTCTTTGCTGGCAAGTAATTTGTTAGCAGGAAAATCGAGGAAAGTGTAATTAAAATACGTATCGCCCACACTGTTAACTGTCCATCGGTAGACCTTATGCCTTTTGTAATAAGGTCCACCGATGTACAATTAAGAGTGTTGCTGTTTGTACTTCGATGAACACCTACCCCAATTGTCAAACGCGTTTACAACAGTTCGGAATAAATCGCTAACCTCAGACTACGTGTTTCTTTGTGTGTCCATCTCCTCGAACCCCCGAACAGTGAAAATACCTCAGAAAGTTTACGAGAAAAGTTAGCGATTGCTTATTTTGGTCATTAACATTTAAAGTTTGTAGAAAAAGTTATGTGTGCAACGCTATATAATTAGCTCTTAAGGTATTCGTGACTGTAATTAGAACGCTCGTAAGCTCCCGCTCTAACCTCAGCAGTCGTACCTTAAAAAGCTTTATTATGTACCAGTTACATAAATAACTATTACAGGCTAGGTACTTGATTTGTGCCTTATTTTATTTACAGGCTACTTGATTTTTTACGAAAAAGATTATCGTACCTATAGGTTTTTATAAGTGTTTGAAAAATCAAAGCGCTATTCAGAATAAATTGGTCATATGATCCAATTTCGTCCTAAAATCAGGTTTTATGCTTAATGTGTTGGTTGCCAATTGACAATATTGAAATGCCACCTGTTTGCACGTAAAACGTTATTTGTTCAGCTAATAAGTCATAGACGGGGTCAAGTAAAGACGAGTTTTTTTTTATCTATTCACAGTTATGTCTTTACCAATCACGGGACTATGGGAGTCCCGGACCTTTGGAAGGCGTACATGGAGCCGAAGCCAACACGCAGAGGCCCTTTAGACAAGTTTAATTTAGTAAAGTTATGGGACATCAACCGGCGATTGTCCCTGAGTTCAAACTAAAGAAGTATGCTCCCACGGACAACCACCGGTTAGTGTAAGACTATTTAAGAAGGATGGGAATACTAATAATAGGTTCTATGAGTGAACTGATATGGATTGGTGAACTAGGCTATTGATGAAACTACGGCGCCTGCCTGGCCAATGCTAATTACTTTGGTTTAAATGGCAGGCGGTGACTCGCCAACTCAAAGGAATGGACCTCCCGAAATAGCCACATATATATAGCAGCAGGGAGGCAACAGTTCCAGAGGGGCTAAGGGTGGAGAGGTGCTTCTGGACTTTAAACGACCATAAGGTGCCCACTCGCCACTTATGGCAACACATCCACCCTTCGAGCATATAGCTCTTGCGACTCCACTCTGACCGGCCAATAAAGGCAAGCCAGAGGTGAGGGTCTGTTCCTCGTCATTGCACACCGCAGCCGGCCGGTGAAGGCAAGCGTGAGGTGAGGAACAGGACCTACCCTCGGGAGCACTCAGGTCCGTGGTGTCGCCACTCACCACAGCTCGCCACTAGCTGCCTTGCAGTTATGTTATTATTATGAATATTATGTTTGTATGAGTGTTGTGTTTGGTTTACTGTGACACTAAGACCGCAAACACCGAGTAAATGTATACAGTCCTCCAAGTCGCACTGCAAGCCACAAATTACCAACACATTATTTACCAGAATAGGAAGGTATAGGATTTCCATATGAAATTGATTCGATATCGAACACTTGGCGTGAACGTAAATAATTGTTGCTTTTCTTAAGGAAGTAGTTTCCTACGAATGAACTAGAAACTTAATCGTATCGTATACCGGTGACGAACGAATCCCACTAGAACCGATTAAGTATCACATCTTGGTAATATTTGTTTTTCCTAGAAAATGAGTTAATCCATTTGTTTAACGATGTTTATTGTTTGTTTGTGAATAAAACTACGAAGACAACACTGTCAATTAATGCTTAAAAATCTTACAGTGCTGTTCTTATTATTTTTCCGATTTGTTCCTAATTCATTATGCTCAGAATTAGTCATGTTCCAGATTCGTCACTCACTTTCCAAATTGGCCATTTTCCATTTTCTTCATAATCCAAACTAGTCATACCGTGTACATCCGCGTGTATAATCTTAATATAAAAATCCTCTGTTTTTCCAATACGATTAACTACACTGACTAACAGAAACACGTCAACTATTTTTCTTTCGCAACGGCTCAACTTTAACAGAGTTGACGGAGCTCATCTATACCGGCACACCTATTTATGTGTATTTTGGCCCTTCAAGCCAGTAGAAGAACTAACATAACCTAAACCTACCTCATATTTATGTTATAATTTATATTCTGTACAATTGGTTGGTCCGTTAAGTTAATTGAAGTGGAAGAACGCAACTGGAATCCAAACGCAACAATCTGGAATGTGACGAATATGGAAAATGGCCAGTTTGGAAAGTGACGAATTTGGAATATGGTTAATTCGGAAGATGATGATTTAGGAACAAACCGCTGAAATGAGGAGCTTATTCTCCGCAATTTACATCAATGACGTTTCTGGTTAAGTATTGATTGGAGGACCGCGAGCGCGTCATTTCAACTTAAGTACCTATACGGTCAACAACTATTAATGTTGAGTCATCACTCATCATGCACCCTGTCCTAATGACAGCAACAAGTGTCGAGAAAAAAATTACAACGTCAAAAATAATCATTACCTTTTCGCACCAAGGTTCTACCTAATGCGGCTAAACAAATTAAATTCATATCCGATAAAGTATTAATGCCCGTTCTGTAGACCCGAAGATATGGTGCATAAAAAGCGAAAAAACTTTTTTATGATAAAATTAAACAACAGCCTACCCTCAGGAGCACTGCGCCATTAACACGTCATAACCTAACCACTTAAGTACACTGAATTATGCACATAAAACCACTATGTGCCACGAGGAGAATACATTAACGAATACTCGTACAACAACTAAGACAAAACAAACAAACAATTCATAAATAAATACCATGTTGTTCTATGCTTGCTATGCAATAACAGTATTGCCATGAAATGGTAATTAAAAAATCAAGGAAAAGTTTCAGATAAGAAATAGAGTTTTTAAGTCTCTCCAAGAAATCTGTGAAGCGTGTACCAAGTTTCACTTGAAGTTCTGTAACAGGAATATTATTTCCTAGGTGCCTGAGGGCCTTGCGAAGATGCACTAGCGTAGTGCATCTCGGCGGCAGGGCCCTCTGGTGCTACATACAAGGTGGACCGACGACGTGGCTAAGGTTGCGGGAAACCGATGGATTTAAGCGGCGCAGGACCGTCCTTGTGGACAACCTTGGGGGAGGCCTATGTCCAGCAGTGGACGTCTTTCAGCTGAAATGATGATTAAATATGATGAAAACACTGTACCTACTCCGTGATCAGGCGTACTTTTAAATTAAGTAGACAAAAATATTGAGCACGTTCCTATACCTATATTAATGACTAGCTGTTCCCGTGCCAATATTTATCTTTGGGCAATATTTATCTTTGTAATATTATAGCCTATAACACTCACAAATAACGTGGCTTTCTATTCGTAAAAGAATTATCAAAATCGGTTCAGTAGTTCCAGAGATTACAACGTCACAATTTTTACCTCTTTATAATATTAGTATAGATTTATAACACTACATTATTTCGATATCCAGAATGTAACAATTAACCCGCAAAGTTAGTCGCAAAATTAAAAAAGAAACTGAAATCTAGCCCCATTGGATTTCACCTATTTACAGAATTTTATTAAAATAAAAAATACAAAAAGTGCACCTTAAGAAATGTGTGGTAGGTAGGTATATGTGCATAGTAATGCAAAATAACTTTTAGGGTTATTTCAGCAACAAAGACCGGTGTCATCGTAAATACTAAGTTGTTACATCTTTAGCCATTTCCATAGATTTTAAACAGATGGTACAGTGGAGTTCATAATGTGTACACTTTAGTTCCTTGTCTATTTAATGTCATGTTTAAACTGCCGTATTCGAAAAGTGTTTACATATTTATGAACTCGACTGTACCTACAATAATACGTACCTACACGTTGTTTTTCCATTTACGCAGCTTGTATACGTACGAGTATAATGCGCAATTGCTTTTAAATCATACACGTTATTAGATAATTGTAGACCGGCTTAATGAAGGAAACATGGAACAATACATAACGCGAAACTGTTTTGATGCTACATGCTGAATGGAAAACTTATTTTAACCTTGACGCAGTTGTGTAACCAGGTAAGTACCAACTGGGTCGAATTAAACGCAATTAAAATTAAATAAGCGGATAATAATCCATTTTTAAGTAGGTACCTTAGTCATGCTAAGATTCTTGAGCGTCAAAAGAAACTGATCACTTTTGTACTTTATCGTATTACCCATCTGCCAATCTTGTTTGACACTGCTTACGTGACGGTAAAGCGACAAGGTACAAAAGTTCGTAGCTACTTTTGACGCTGATTGTACTACCAGAGGAACATCAATAGGTAAGTAACAAACTCCAGTTAACTGTAGTTATAATAACTTATTTATTATTCATCATCATCAGTCAACAACCACCATCAATAATAACTTATTAATCTTATTATGGATATTAAATATTAAAATGTTAATGTTAAATATCAGTTTAAATAACTTCCAAAATCATGTTTTCCGGAATAGGATAGCTATCAGTTCCGAAGGGATCGTACCCATATTCATATTAGTAAGTATATGACTATGGCTCTATGTATGTATATTTCTTTCAATTACACATTATTCGTTTAGCGTACCGTCCGTCTGTCACACTCGGAGCTGGCTGAAAATCAGCGCTGCAGCCTCTTTAATCTCTCAGCATTATGCTGAGCCAGTGTCCGATTCACTGCCGCGAAGACACACACTTCTTGTTTATTGTTGTTTCTGTTTTCACTTTATTTTTCTGTTTGTCTTGTATGTGTAGAGAAAAAAAGTATTTTTCTTTTCTTTCTTTTCTTCTATAGTACCTAAGTACAGTTATTTACTGTTTTATGTAATCACGGAACGCCTTAATATTCATTCACGTCATCGTCATTCACCGTTAGGTAAAATATAGGCAATCAGTCGTGGAAGATTTCACGCTTCGTCACTGTTGTCTAGGTAACGCTGCTAGTTCACTATTTTCGTATACCTAGTCCTTCCTTTACACTCAGGTCAAGCTTGAATAGCCGTCCTAAGACTTAAATACATCCTCTTTTATCGGAGACTAACATTATTTTCTTTTACAACTACTACTACCTACTAACATTATAGAATAGTACTAGCGACCCGCCCCGGCTTCGCACGGGTGCAATGCATCAGCATTACTGTAGTATACTAAATACACTACAGAAAAACTGTGAACGTTGTATATAAAAACATAGCGGCCCGCTCTGGCTTCGCACGGGTATAACATATACACCGTGGGCCCGAATAACCCGACCAATTTTAACAATCGATACTTGAGCCTATTTGTAGAATATAATGGGTATAATATGTAGTCCAATAACGCATAATTTCCGAGATTTTTATTATTTAAAAATCAATTCCATAGTTAATTAAATTTGAACTCTGTCACCTTAACCTAAAGCATTATTTACTAAGAAAGATTCATGTTGTAAGTAGCAATATCATCCACATACAACATAAATTAATTAATCAATTTCTTATTAAATAATGCTTTAGGTTAAGGTGACAGAGTTCAAATTAAATTAACTATGGAATTGTTTTTTAAATAATGAAAATCTCGGAAATTATGCGTTATTGGACTACATATTATACCCATTATATTCTACAAATAGGCTCTAGTATCGATTGTTAAAATTGGTCGGGTTATTCGGGCCCACGGTGTATAGCCTATGTCACTCACTGAAAAAATGATTAAAATCGATCCAGTAGTTTTGATTTATTCATTACTGCCCGTGGCCCGCACGCGTTCAATTTGGAGTAAAACAATTCCCCTTTCCCTATACCATGAAGATTTCCTGCTATCTTTGGAATATCTAAATTCATACCTACATTACTTCTTTACTTTTTACATTTTTGTCTATTTATTTTATTTTTACTACAATTATTACATAATAAAATGTCTTTATATACAACGTTCACAGCTTTCTTGTCATTAGACAATACAAACATGTTTTCTCTAGAGGTTACTCTTGAAAGAACGACATACAGTTGGCCTTGTGAAAAACAGTCAACGCTCAAATCTAAGCCTGCAACGTTGGAGGTTTGACCCTGCGATTTATTAATGGTCATTGCAAAAGAAATCTTTACCGGAAATTGTAAACGTTTAAATTGGAAGGGTAAATCCGATGGTATCAGAGGGATTCGGGGAATCAATACCATCTTCTCCGGTACCACATCCTGTGAGTATTGTGCACTTTATTATGAAAGTTTTTAGTGATTTTACCAGCAAACGCGTGCCATTGCAAAGTTTAGGTGGATTCAGGTTTCTTAATAAAATAACAGGACAACCTACTTTCAACACTATTTTGTGAGGAGGGAGTCCAGACGGGTTCAAAGAGTTAAGAAATTCTGTAGGAAAATGAACAGCTTCTTCCACATGGAGAAAAGTATCGACCGAGTAGTATATTTTCGTCGGCGCATCAATCTTTGAAAGAATCAAGTTATTTACCTTATCTACTTGTTCGTTAGTTGGTGACAGAATCGCTCTTTCTTTAGACCAAGATATTGTCTTACAACTTATGTTATCAATGTCAGGATAGACATTGTTGACTAACTCTTGGATGTTGTCTATCAAAACACAAAGGTTTAACTCTCCATTGTCAACTTTTAGCAGCATCTCTGGAAATAGCCTGTTCTCACGTGAAGATGACGAAACCCTCATATTCGTTTTAAGCTCTAATTTATTGACATGTGGCCAAAGGTTAGATCTTTTTAGGGAAGCATTTATTTCGTCAGCACGTGTTCCTCGAGTCACAACTGGTAGGATTTGACGGAAATCTCCTGAATACAGAATTGTACATCCACCCATAGGTGATTTTTTATTGCGCAAATCGCGCATTGTCCTATCCAGTGCTTCCTCAGACGTCTTGTTTGACATGGTAGCTTCATCCCAGACTATTAATGAGCAGTCACGCATCAATTTTCCTGTATTGCTCTGTTTAGAAACACTACAGACGCTGTTATTATCATCGGTGGCGATTTTCAACGGGAGCTTGAATGTAGAGTGTGCGGTTCGGCCGGTTTCCATACATTTTAAGCGACAGAAAAGAACCGTTATCGTTACGTTATTAAAGGTATGGCACCGAGTGAAATATAAAGGTACGCTACCTTTATTAAAACGGTAGTCAACCGGTATTATTTCGGTATACCTTGATGAGAACGGTCAGGTATCGAAAAAAAGTAACGGTACCGATAAAATCTTTTACGCTACCGAAACCAACTGGAACGAAACGGTATGTCTGGGCGTTTTAAAACTGTACCTTTTTCCGGTTATGCAATCTCTAATGGCTACTGTGTATACAAATAATTTATACGTCTTATCTGGGATCTCGTTGTTTTTAATATTTCTTTGGTCATACTGTCATTGTTGACATAATCTTGAGAGTCATAATTTTTATATCGCTGGAATTTTTTCTATGTCTAACGAGTAGATAAGGCTAGGTTTGGTTTGGTATGATTTATAAAAATCCTAAAAAAATAACACTTTCTTAAGACAAGTCTGATAAAAAACAAACTTGAAATACCCAACTGTTGTTTAGATAACTTCCTCAAAGTAATATCTATACATATAAAATGATTTGTCCTGACTGACTGACGGATCAACGCACAGCCCAAACCGCTGATCGTAGAGACCTGAAACTTGGAGGGTGTGTTATTTGTATAACGTAGGCATCCGATAAAGGAATAAAGGATGGAAGGAGGCAAAGTTTGTATGGGACAACGTGATTCCGTGGTCCAATCTACTTCAAATTTTGCATAAACATTCTTTAACAGAATAGATGGCAGACGTGTTTCGTATTTTATTGAAAGTTTATTTGGCGGTGATTTGTTTTGAAGTTGATATCAATAATCCTTAGTGCTTTTGATTTACATTACATTTTATTTTGTACACAAATGTTCAAAAACTCAATCCGATTTTATTCAAAAAAGGAGTGTAAAGATTCCAAATTTCATGCATAGGATTTTCTGAAACACGACCCCCAACGGAAAGAAGTAGGAGTAGCGGGAAACTAATTCTAGGCGTACGAAAACGCGGGCGACCGGTCCTTCCAAAAGCGTAGCGGCAATGCCGGATGACGCAACAGCTAACGCAATTTTTCCTGTAGATCTCACTTTTTTTAAAAGCTGATTGATTAAAAATGTTTTTCCTGTACCTCCTGGGGCATCAAGGAAAAACAATTTCCCTTCATTGTTATCAATTGTTGATAGTAATGCAGTGAATACTTTTTTCTGATCGATGTTTCGATAATCGGGGCTCATCTTGAGCTATATGTTGTAAAAGTCTCCTTTGATCGTATGATGTTTCTCTTGTGTATTCGGCACTGTTAGTTAAATCTGAGTTAGTGGTATTAGCTGGCATCGGCAGCCCAAAATCCTTGATCGATTTACCCGAAAGTAATTGCACTACTTTGTTCAATTCAAATAATGCTTCGTCAAATATGTTTTGATCATATTGTACATCATCTGAGTTTAATTCTCGCCGTCGCCGAATCAGAAAATCAGTGGCCATATTTTCTTGAAATTTATTCCATAGATTAACAGAATCAGTTACTTGACAAAACGCTACTATAATGGCAAATAAATATCTTAATGATGTAGCTGAACTACAAACAGCTGCTTCTGATAATGTGTTTTCACAGTGAGAATCGTCTTCCAAGAGCCCCATAGCTTTGCATGCTGCTTGATAAGTATTGTAAACAACACCTTGTACAGTTCTGTTGTTGGGATGAATGACGTAGACTCTGCCAAGAGCATCCGTTTTTTTACTCCGGGGAAACCATTAACTGCAGTACCTTGTTTTCGCCGTTGAATAATTTTAGAACTCTGGTTCCATGTATATTAACTTGGAACTCTGTCATATGTCAGTGTTTCCGCGAAATCATCTTGAGCACATAACTTGAAGAATGCTGTCAATGTTGTATCCCGCGGGTTATTAACAACTTCTTGTACTTATATTGTTCTCAGTGAAATATAATCTTTGTCCATTTTCTAAATGAACTGCAAGGTGGACAATTGTGGGAGCCCGCTCGTGCACTTCGAATGATAAAATCCTCCATACAGCTTCAGAGCTGCAGATGTAACGTCCAGACTGATATTTTTCCTGATTGTATGCTGAAAGTGGCTTGATCACTGCCTTTATTAATGTACTTAGTAACATATTGGATTGACTTTATTGAATTGCACAACTCTACGTTTATGTGAGCATCAACATTTTTCAAAAGGAGCGGATTATAGGGAACGATCCATCGGTTATCAATATCATGGTTTTGGACGGTAGCATTTTGCCCACCCTGTTCTGGCGATCGTTGACGTTATTTGGGATATATATCTGTCATCGCTAGTACTTGTTTGAGTTTGGAAACACTTCGGATTTTTTTTGCAGCATTTAGTATCTCGCATACATGGAGAATTCGGGTTTAAAGTCCCCAAGGGCCGTATACCATATGTTTCTTTACGATTTCGTACAGGATAGGATCTTCATCTTTATCCGGTAATTCAGCTGGAATAACCCTGTCAATTTGGTTTGGCCTAATTTTGTACATTTTGCCATTCTATTGTGTACATGTGACAGCGCGGCGGACCGAATATATGAAACTGGTTAATGAGGTTCAGGAGAATCTGTACTTTTAAATGGAAGACTCTGTTAACTATATCGTATCTGCCTTGTGGAGTTAAATTGGAGTTAAGTAATATTTTCTTTGATTTCCGGCCAATTTGGGTTACATGTTGCAGTTATAAATAAATCAGGTTTGCCGGTTTGTTTTTTCGTGTAAATATCGAGGTCCACCTGTGAATGATGAAGGTAGTATAACCAACTGCCCAATACCGTTGCGGTGTTCATTCGCCTGTAAAGCATCCTGGAGATGAACGTAATTTTCGGCTCTCAATTTAGTTTGATTATTACGGATGTAGGCCAATCAAAATTAAGCTATTTAAGTGGATAAGGATTAATGCTGTATTGGTTAAAATCGCTTCGAAAATTAGCCTTTATTTGTCGTAAAAAGTAAATGACAAAAAAATGTTATTGTGGGATATCCATAAGACATAGACATATATACCATCGCGGAGTTTTCTGTAGACCTTTTCAATGTGTACAAATAATTAGTACATTATTTTGATAAATCTCGTAGGGTTCAACCTGCGTTTGCAATGTAAGCGGAAAAAAATTGATAATTAACGACATCACATTAGAAACCTCAAAAATAACAGTATTTCTCCACTATTTAATGGATGTTATTATACATATAAACCTTCCTCTTGAATCACTCTATCTATATTTAACCGCATCAAAATCCGTTGCGTAGTTTTAAAGATTTAAGCATACAAAGGGACATAGGGACAGAGAAAGCGACTTTGTTTTATACTATGTAGTGATAAGAAGTGACTAGCTAGACTTTTTGGACGTAAAAATATCACAGCTAGGTAGGTAGTAAAATAATTCAAAAGACAATGTAATCTCTAGCTATCTTACTAGACAGCATGATTTTTTTAACTTAAGATAGAGAAAACTGTCATCGTGGATCGCGTAGGTACTTATCAATTTAAAAATCATACACGTCATTAAAAAAGTATAGGTAATAGCCGCGCTGTCTTATGGGCACCGGCGATCCGGGCGACTGCCCGAGAATAACGAGAACGAATAACAATAAGTATAGCAGAAAAAATATCAATCATCTAAACAAAATATAGCAACGCACATACAACATATGAAAAATGTAATCTTTATTAGTTTTCAAATTTCAAAACCGGATATGCTTTACCTGCAGCTAGATCCATTTTCCAACACAAACATTAGGTATAATTTAAAACTCTACTTATTGATTATGCATACTGATAAACAACTGATGGTATTGAGTGGTTTTACTATTTATGTTTATCTACATGGGTAATATACAATAAGTGTTCATACCAACGGCATAACGTCATATTTTTATCAGACGTAGGAAAGTAACAGTTCACAAGTCGTTATTTGGAGTGAAAATTTACAGAAAATGTAGCATCACGCCTGTTTCCCAGAGGGGTCTACCCCCGAAGTAGTCTACCACTTCTTTCCACCTTGCTACAATCCTGACAAATATCTTTCGCTTTTTCCACATCGAAAAAGTGTAAATTATCTGCTTCTTAAACCACGTTGCAATCCCATTCAAACAGACAATTATTGTTTACTTCGTTTGATAAAATGAGAAGTCTAGAGCGTTCCACTTATTTACATAATTATAACTAAGTAGTAGTACCTAAGTTCGTCTTAATAGACCACACTCTTTATTTCACTGGACCGAAATATTACAAGATATGCTAGCAGATTTTATAATAGACTTGAAAAAAGGAGATTCCCAATTTGTTTGATTGTCTTTTCGTTTGTCAGTATGTTTAGGTTTTTTAACCTTTAAGTGAAAAGAAATACTATTTGGAAGATTAGCAGATGACAGTAGGTAGCAATCGTATGGAAACATTTGATACGTGTGCGTCAACATTGGGTTTACCATTATTTACTTTATAAACCGCAACCTACAAGAGTCGCGTCGTAAACACTATAAAAAAATATATATAGTAAAAAGCGCTTCTATAGCTTGACAAAAAACAGATTGACGTAGGTACTAAGACGGGCCTTAATTAAATATTCTCAAGTGGAAACCCGCGACATTAATAAGAGTTTAAGTTTTTCGAGTATACGTAAGTATATATATATATATATATATATATATATATATATATATATATAGATATGTTAAGATTAGGTAAATAAACAAAACCCGATTGCAATAAAAATATAAACTGTAAAGCGAATATCAAGCTCTCCTACTTAATCTATAATCTACAAAAAATTGTAAGAACAATGTACCTACCTACTTTTTTGAATATTGGAAAACAATGGGGACAAGCAATGAATTACAAAACATATTTCTTGAAAAAATGTACCTACATATGTTAGCTTGTCCCGCGACGTGGATTTTTGATATTTTTATTGCAGTTGAGTTTTTTTAACAATTAACAAATTTATTATTATTATTTTCTAAGTTGCAGACATTTCGCATCAAGGACAATAAGGACGATCCAGTTGGAGGGATATAAAGACATCCTAAAATGCTTTGACAACCTACAGTCCTAGGCCGGTAAGAAGTCAATCCAGTTGGAGGGATATAAAGAAATTCTAAAATGCTTCGACAACATAGCCGTGTTGGCGTAGTAGGTTGCAGTCTTGCAGTCAAAGTCCGGACTTTGGACCGGCCATTTCCAACTACTCACTCGTGTAGGTAGGTGACGTTTACGCCGCAGATTCAAGTGTGTGACTCGCGTTCAACTCGCCTTAAGAAAACACAGATATTTTGCATTCTTATTGGCTTTTTAGGGTTCCGTATTTAGATGGTTACATTTAAGTTTTAAGGTTGTTGACATTTTAGACTGTCAATGATTTTATTTATGCGTATTTTTGGAAATATCGTTTCGAAAAAACATTCTGACCTTATACGAAGATACTTTTGTTTATTTAGTTCATCTTTCTTTCACGTCAAGTCAGAAATAAGTAAACGTGATTTTGTTATAGATACCTATGAGATATACATAGAGTCTTGCCCAGCTAAGTAACTCTGCAATAGAGTAACCTGACCAACCATGTATAAAAGACTAGCCTTACTGATTTAAGGTTAGGTAAACATACCTAATTATTATAGCATTTGCTAGCTTATTCACGTTTATAAATGTTACCAGTAAGTACATTACCAAATGCCTAAAGTCACTACTTAATTGAAACGTTTTACTTGTAACAGTTGTTATTATACCTAAATAGTTTTTAGCACACGGACAAAAACAGTCTAATAAGCTAATTGAACAGTTGCATAAATTATGAGAATAGTAAAGAACAATGGCTGCTTAATATGTAGGTGAAGACGGGTCGAAAACATGTCGGCAGGGCGGGTCGATACACACACGAAGGTTTACTACTTACCCACCTGCTTCATTTTGTATTTTTGAATATATCTATTTTTAAATTAATGGCTTTCACTTTTTGAGTTTAAAACAATCGTATGCACTCTACAGGGTCCATAATGATCCTGCAACTATTAAGTTAGTTTAAGTACCATCTGTATACACAATATGGAAAGCAATAAACGATTGATTATTGAGTATTGAGTACCTACCTATGTAAATAAACTATCTTAGTGGCAGCACTGGCAACATATGAATACCAGTTTTAGTTTAAGTTTAAAAAAAAACATAACTTTCAACGTATCAGACGTTGTTTAAATGTAAGTAATTATGTAATGGATTTTTACACCCTAAGACAATAATAGTGTGTTTGTTCCGTTTTCGCAGATTAAACCCTCAACTCAACAGATGGATGCGAAATTTGGTATAAAAGAGTTTATAACTCGGATGGGAAAAAAAACGATATGTTTTGTCTTGGAAAATTGATAGTTTTTAAGGGAATAACGATAAACGACTTCTACTCAGGCGAAATAACTTGAAGCCGTCGGACTAAATCGGCCTATATGTACCTAGGTATCCACCTTAAGTGTCTCGATCAGTGGAATGTGACTTATTTTATTTATTTGGAACGTTACATTCTTGTGTAATACCACTAGATAATACTTACTTACGAGCAGGGCCCCTATTCCCGACGGTAAAAAACATATCGTGTTTAATCTGTTATGGTATTGTTTTGACGTCATCCGCCATTACTGTCAAGTAAATAAGAGCTATCAAAACGGTGACAATACGATAACAGCTCAAACACGATACGGTTTTTACCGTCGGGAATAGAGGCCCAGGGATAGGAAATTCGGTAAGATATTTACCTAATCTTTGACGGCGGCGTTGTTGTTCAGTGGTATGGAGGCGGACTCAATGTTAATTTATTAACCAAATTCCCGGGATTCCTGAATAAATAAATTACGTCAGCATAAATTCATAATTAATTTGTTACATTAACAATTTGAAGTTATTTTCCATGTATGGATTTATCAAGTTTTATTTAATTTACTGGTAACTCTTAATCTACCTTAACCTAACGAAGTTTGAGGAGCAAATTGACGGAACGTTTTATCCTACAAGTAAAATAATGCATTCATTATAAACGTTTTGTATTGTAATGTAATGACAATGACTAAAGGGTTGGTTGTCTCATGCGCCTACGTCACGGATAGTCGTGATCCGGCCGCCGAGCGGAGTAATTGTATAGTGCGATTGAATGCTTTATGTGGTGTTGGTGAACCGTAAAATACTCTAGAAGAGAGAATACGAGGACAAAAGTGAGTACACAATAATAATAACCAATATAAATGAAAAAAAAGAGGGGAAAGGTAGGTGATAAAATGAAGTTAACAAGCTACATCACTCTCAACGTACTTTGTTTTAAACGTTAGTTATTGGTACCAATAGGTACAGTTGCATTGCATCTCGGCTTACTTAACGATTGTAGAATATGTCATAAACGTTGCTTAAATTAAAACCATTTTTGTTATTTTAATTCTGTTTTTTTAAATACTAACTTAATTCATAATTTGTCCTAAAACTACACTTGATGTTGAATGGCGGGGGGTGGGGGCGTAGTTACAATCACCAAATATCACCATGGATGGTGAAAATTAGGCCAATCATAATCACATGATTTCTGGTAAAAATTTGATCATTAAATTGATATCATGAAACTAGTAATAGTAAAAATAGTCCCTACCTAATAAGTCTATGAGGAATATACACTAAGCAGATTGATTATTCCAGGTCACCCCAAAGATGTCACGCCTTACATTGGAAAAGTTTGATTGTAACGGTGAATCCACCTCGGTGGGTGCACGGTGGGAGCGATGGAAACGAGCATTATTTATATATTTGGAAGCTTCCAACATTGATAAAGACGTAGAGAGAAGAGCCTCCCTTCTACATATCGGCGGATTACATTTGCAAGAAGTATTTAACAGCATTCCTGGAGCCAATATCGAACCAAAAGAAGGCGTGGACGTATTCAAAGTAGCAATAACTAAACTAGATTGTTACTTTGCACCGAAACAGAGCAAAGTTTATGAGCGACATATATTCAGGCTTCTCAAACAAGAACCATATGAGAAGTTCGAGGAGTTCCTAGTGAGACTGAGAAAACAAGCCGATAAGTGCCAGTTTGCTAATCGAGATGAAAGCATCATCGACCAAATAACGGAGAAATGTTACCTACACGAACTGAGGACAAAGATACTACGCATTGGAGATGAAATTACATTAGACCAAGTCATCACACAAGCAAACACACTAGAAGTTGTAAATAAACAGTTAGAAGAATTTCAGTGGCCCTACTAGATGACGTTAGTAACACATTTTGTGCTGACCGTTACATGTCTATTAAATTAAATTTAAAATTAAATTAATTATTAATAATAATTATATTATTATTATTAATAATTTTTTTATTATTAATTATTTTTTTAAATTAACTTTATGTTTATTAAATTGCTTATTGAAATCCATCATAAGAGTCACGGAGAGGAATGTTTATAGTAAAATCGTAACCGCCCGTGGTACCATCAAGTGTCCCTAGATGTCACATTACGTGTCAACAGAAAACTTGATTCTTCAACTCAACTAATTCAAGAGTTATCCTGAATATTTTATTATTAATACTAACGTTTCTAACATATTAAAACCCGTCTTTTTTGTTACTCTGTGATTTCGCAGAGCCAAAAGAGGTTAAACACATCAGGTTCGGCGTCAAATTAGTCGTGGGCATCACAGAGTTCAACTGTCGCGCAAGGCTTAGGAACTGAGCGTACCGCCATTTTTGGCACCAATTTGTGCCGCAGGGCATAAAGAGGGTAATGAGTGTGCGTCGTGGGATAGGACCATAATACAGGTAAACTCTACAAAATCAAATGGAAATGAGGTAGTAAATAATGTGGATAGCAGATATAAAAGAATGTACAATATGAAATTGGTAGATGTGGTAATACCAGTCATACTGCATACGACGCCAAATGCCCAGCAAGAGATAAATAATGTATATAATGTGGTCTCAAGGGACATTTTAGACAATAATGCAGAACTAGACAAACTTTTAAGAGAAAAAGAGAAAAATAATATTATAGTCACGAACAAAAGAAAAGTCGAATCGATTAAGAGAAGCGTGGAGTAAATGAATTGTGTGATTCCTCAAACAAGATGGTACAAAAAGAGGAAAAAACCGAGTGTCTTCCATATTGATGATGATGTCGAGATTGTCTAGACTATTTTAGGAGTAGGAACTAAGATGTTCATTGGCTCGGGGTACAAGCAAAATTTGATTACAGAAGCAACTAGGGAAACATTGAAGGAAAATAAAGTTAATTTGTATAATCAACATCCAAATCGAAATGTAACATTTATGGCCTACTGTAGTAATACACCACCAAAGATAAAAAGATTATTTGAAGCTCGGTAAATGGATTTTCACATCTTTTTCTATATGTACTTAATTAACTTCCGCATCTTCGGATTGAATGCGGAAGTTAATTAAGTACATATAGAAAAAGATGTGATAGTCAATTTACTGATTTATAATTCAATTTCACCCGTGTCACAAACTTACAGGTACCTGATTACATTGTTATTTTATTTAACATAAAATAGAGCTGATACCTTAATACTATATTTACATTGGTCTGATTATTCATTAAAGTGTTATTAATTATTAATTATTCTTGGTCGTTTTCATGTTTAGTAGGGTCCCTATACATTTAGAAGCTAAAATTGGAAACAAAATTGAAGAACTGAAACAAAGGGATATTATAGTATATTACAGCCTGGAGTTTTGGGGAACCGCCGCACAATGGCGCCGCGTCTTCATCTTGCAGAAACGAGCAGTCAGAATAGTAGCACGTGTCCCTCCGGGTACACCTGCTCGTGAGCTCTTCATCTCTTTGCGGATAATGACAGTGGCATCACAGTACATTTTCAACATAGCGTGCTACATTAGAAAAAATATCAACTCTTTCCCAGTAAGATCCGACCCACTCATAGGTTTAAGAAATAATCACGCGGTTCACGCCGGAAAACTCAAGACGGTGACCTGTAAACTGGCTAAGTCTACCAAAACCACCCACGTAATCGGCCCGAAAATTTACAACGCCTTACCTGACCTGACGGCGTCAAAAAATTGTCAAACAAAAATTCCTTTAAAAACGCATTGAAAAAAATACTTATTAGTAACGCATTCTATGAAATATCAGAATTCTTCGATTTTACTAGTAATATGTTATAGTATTAATGTACCGGATAAATATCAATAATATATAATATATTACTTAATCATTAATACCCATTATTGTACCTTGACTTTAAATGAAATATTTTTGTAATGATTGTGACATGTAATATTCTGTAAATATTATGAATAAATGAGTATATGAGTAGGTATATGAGTATATGAGTCGTAGGTTCTTCTTAATGAGTAGGTATCACCTGCCGTGTGCCGGTGTTGAAATAAAATGGAGAAGTGCGTCTTTGTGCGTTGAGCTAATGAAGCTATTAATTACGCGAAAATCACCCATTGCCGTCAGTCGATAAATTGTTACCCAAAATGAAAAATGATTTTTTTTTCACAAAATTAGACATAAAAGACGCATTTCACCAAATTGAAATTCATCCGGGATCGAGACATAGTATAACCGCCTTCGTAATCAGTAAAGGCCTAAGCCCGCTCCAAATTTTCGACAAAACTACACGAGACTTGCCGAATACGAGAGTGTGGAGTGAGTATTCGTCTATGTTCGTATTATCTTGCGTATGTTCGTGTTGTCTCCATTTCGTGGCCGTAAAAATGGCCAAACATCAAAGGGCTCTCGTGAAGTCTCGTGTTTGCGCGAAACTTATTCAGGTACAAGAAACTTACGTTTGGGATAGCGTGTGCTACAGAAATCTTTCAGAAAATAGAGCACATTATTTTAAGCTGTGAAGGGGTAGTAAATTAAATTGATGACATTTTAATATATGGAAAGGAATTGCATGAACATGACACGCAACTACAGAAAGTAATGTCTGATCTTAAAGATAATAATGTCAAATTTACTTTTACGATGCAGAAAGTAAGTTTTTTAGGACATGAGTTATCAGCAGAAGAGGTAGGTAAGGCTTTTAAAAAATACATGGCCACGATAAAATAATATAGGGCTCCAAAAACAACCGGAGGGCTACAAAGTAAAGGAGGAGATATCCACGATTCGAAATACTGTGGCTGGTACTTTCGCAGAAAACATGTAGTGCACTTGAAAAAGGATTCAAGGAGAATGGAGCGTGTGCCACGATCAAACTGAAATCGAAGAAATTAATGTTGGAACCTAACACTACTTCACCTGAATAATGTTCAGTCTGGATTTACCCGTTGATGCATCAACTATATTTGATTCATTTAGGAAACAAATAAAAAATTAATAACTTAAATTTAATAATAAATATTTAAATAATTACTTAAATAAAAAAGGGATGTAGTTTAGTTTATAAACTATTGTTGGTTGTCTCATGCGCCGACGCCACAGACAGTCGTGTCCCGGCAGCCGAGCGGAAGGATTGTATAGTGCGATTGTATGCCTGTTGTGGTGTTGGTGAGCCGTAAATACATACTCCAAAAGAGATGACAATACATATAGAATCCCGGAATCCCGGAACTTATATTATAAGTAACATTTTTAAGAAGCCGACGCCATATTCGCTTAACTACGCTTAAATTAGTATCTTACCTTAATTTAAAAGGAAATAAAAACTATTTTGATCCTGAAACCAATCCAACCAAGCCAATCTAACCAACCAACCCGTACTTACTTAGTGATTTAATAACTCTAATCAATTTAATTAGAAAAACATCGCGGGTTTTAGGGGTTAAGTCAAGATGGAACCCTGTCGTAATTGCGTAAGTAGGTACATCAAACTACGAGAATTAATTAAATCAAAAATATTTATTGACGTTCTGCAAACGTGCGATAAGGTTCTATTAAAGTTTAAGGTTCTATTAAACCTTAGAAAACCACAGACGACCAATAGCTCATTGTTCCATATTTTATTAGTCAAAATATTGGTAAAAGGCATTTAGCAATAAGAATGGTTAGGTACCTAAGTACCTAACTGTAACTTTTAAAGTACCTAAGAAGAATTAGGTACTAAATAGCGATAGATAGGTACCTACCATGATATTCTGCAATGCTTATAATCCACAGTGAACATTTAAAAAAACACCATAACATCTAGAAGCAAGAATCTTCATTCTTTTTCCCCCAAATCCTAGAAAAAATCACCATAAACTGTCAGTTATTTGACAAGTTAATTCTTTTGTTATCATATTTATGTATTCGAGTAGCGTACTTAAACAAAGAACAAAACAAGGCTACTACTTAATATGCCTATCTCCACACATATTTACTTAAGCCTACGTCAATCTCCAATCATCACGGATCCTGTTTAAGGTGATTAGAATAAAAATCCAGAACAACCGATAACGATATGGACAAAGGTTCAACACGATAAAGGATTTATGATCGCTGTCAACTATGGCGGGTGGTAGGTGTGTATGCAGCCCATTAATGTGAGATGACGTCACGAAAGATAATTTTTGTAATACGGTGGGTGTGTACTGTGTAAGTTTAATGTCATTATGATACGAACAAATGAAGTGTACAAGCGGTTATTAAGTTTGCCTTTTAATCTTTTGGTGTGTTGGGTGCGTTTTAACTCGGCAGCGTAGCCTCGCCAAGGCTTCGTGTTGAACCGCAGCGGTGCTGCGAGCCGCGACATACCCCGCCAGGCGGTTCGATCGATAGCACGCTTTCTCGCGAGTTTAACGTACACTCGGAAATCGGATATTATTCCTTAATTTTTATTACAAAAAAAATACAGACATGAATTCCATTGCTGAAGCTACCCTAGCGTTTGTCGTTCTCTACCTATTTTCGCTTATTTTCGAAGTAGTAACGGGATTAGTGGTGTAGAAAGATGAGTTTAAAAATATTATAAAATGTGATATCTATTTTTATTTTTTATCTAATATTTAAGTTACGTTCTAAGTCAAAATATCAATGCAATAATAGGTTAATTTACCAAATTAAGTATTTATTAAATACGTTCATCCATCACACCGAGCGCAAATAAACAAGTAAGTGCATACCTACCCTACTGCCTATCTGTAATTTCATCTATCCATCCACACATGTTATCCAATTACTGGTTTTCTCAAATCGTCTTGAGTTTTAATTATTTGGAACTTGGGTATAAGTGTATACTTAGTATTTATTGCGGTTAACCGTAAGCCGTAATCTGTTTCTGCGAATACCGTATTTTTTTAGTAACAGTGCGGTGTTCGTGACTGTTACGGGTGTTTGGTGTTAGTGGCGCCATCTGTTAGTACTTGTGCTTACTACTACTTAAGTGGGTTGTTCGAGTCGAGTCTAGTAGACCCTTGTTTGTTCGAAGTTGACGTGGAGAGGGAAAAAAAGTATTAAGTAACTAGTAAAGTAAAATTAATTAACCTGTAATTTAATTCTTTGACTTATTTAACTTTTTTTCATTTACTTGGAATAATGATTAGGATTTCATTTACACTTACTATTTAAAAACAAATTAACTGTCAGTGTCAATAATATTTATGTCAAAACCACAGGTCATAACTTGGTCATAATATCGATAATTAAATTAAACAAATTTATAAACCTGGATTAAAAATTGAGAGTCCACAAAATGGGCTTGCAAAATATTTCTCGACGTTTGTACTATCGTTACAAAAACCCTTTTACATGTAAATGTTATTCAACTGAAAATAAGTGGGAGAGTGTTGTGGGTTTGGAAGTTCATGCCCAGTTAAACACAGCCACAAAACTGTTTTCCGGTGCTCAAAATACATTTGGTGGGTCAGTGAATAACTGTGTAGCTTTAGTGGACGCTGCTATACCAGGAACTTTGCCTGTGTTGAACAGGAAGTGTGTAGAATTAGGAGTGAAAACGGCCCTGGCGCTCTCGTGCAGAGTGAACGAAGTGTCCACATTTGACAGGAAACACTATTTTTACGCTGATTTGCCAGCCGGTTACCAAATTACGCAACAAAGAGCACCCTTAGCTAGCGACGGGGTCATTAACTTTCAGGTACTGTTCTAAATTCAAACGTAAATAACCAAACTCGCCTTAACACTTACATCAATATACAAGGGCCTCTTTTCCCGGCGGTAAAAAACATATCGTCTTTGACCTGTTATGGTATTGTTTTCTCGTCAGCCGCCGTTACTGTGAAGTAAATAAGAGTTCAAAGACGATCTGGTTTTTATCACAGGGAATCGAGGCCAAGGTAGGTCTGTAATAGGATCAATGCTACATATTTTTGTGACACGCCTTACCTATATGTTCGCAATCATATTGATATTATTGTAAAACAATGCACAGTCGAATGGTTAAGCGACTATTGAATCCTGTTGCAATGAATAAGGATTAGCAATCAATTTTTAAATTTATAATTAACTGCCCTATTGTTGGCCACCTACCGGTTATTGGCCCCATGAACTTTAATGGTAATAAAGATGATAATTCAATAATCACTAGGTGCCAGTAACCGGTATTTTATTGGTCAGTAATTAGGTCTTTACTAAACTAAAAAACTGCCATATGAAAATACAGTCTACTCCTTAGGAATGGTAATATTATGTTTTTGGTTACAGGTCTTTACTCCTGGAATTCACAAGAAACCTTATAAGAAAAGTTCCAAAATCAAGCAAATCCAACTTGAGCAGGACAGCGGCAAGTCATTACACGATGCAGAGCTTGGGCGCAGTCTGGTCGACCTCAACAGGGCCGGGGCGCCCTTGATTGAGCTGGTGTTCGAGCCAGACTTAGAGGTTGGTGTTTACCATAATTATCTTGTTGAGAAACTAATGCTGAAGGATATGTTAGGTCACTTTAACAGAAATAAACTACTTAGCAATAACCAGTTTGGCTTTACCAGAGGTCGATCAACAATTGATGCGGCATCTGTACTCATTAAATATATATATAACAGTTGGGAAAACGCTTGTGACGCAATAGGAATATTTTGTGATCTTTCTAAAGCTTTTGATTGCATGGAACATATGGCCCTTATTTTAAAATTAGAACATTATGGATTGTCCAATAAAGCTTTAAACCTTATGTCTTCTTATCTAAGTGATAGAACTCAAACAGTTGTTGTAAACAAATCGCGATCTGTTGGAGCTACAGTGAAAATAGGTGTGCCTCAAGGCTCTATTTTAGGTCCTTTTTTATTTTTGGTCTACATAAATGACTTACCACCAATAGTAGATGAACTTTGCGATATTGTACTTTTTGCTGATGATACTTCACTAATTTTCAAGGTAGATAGAAAATCCGTAGACTACAGTAGGATAAACGCCACACTAGTTAAAGTACATAATTGGTTTACTAGTAACAACTTGCTACTAAATGCTAAGAAAACTAAATGTGTTAGGTTCGCTTTGCCTAATGTTAAACCGGTAGATTCTAGTTTTTTTCTAAATGACGTGTGTTTGCTAATGATAGATAAGGCGGTTTTCTTAGGCATAACAATAGATAAAAATTTGCAATGGAGTCCCCTCCCCACATAGCTGCACTGGCAGGTAAACTAAGTTCGGCAGCTTTCGCCGTTAGGAAAATTAGACAACTAACTAATGTTGAGACAGCTTGCTTAGTTTATTATAGTTATTTTCATAGTGTTATGTCTTACGGTATTCTGCTTTGGGGTAAGGCAGCTGACATACAAACTATATTTGTGTTACAAAAAAGGGCCATTAAATTTGTTATATTCACAATTTAAATTCCCGTGACTCCTTAAGAGAACTTTTTAAAGAAATTCATATCTTAACTGTAGCGTCTCATTTTATTCACGAGAATATTATTTATGTTATTAAGAATTTAGATTTTTTCACCAAAAACTGATATACATAATTTAAATACTAGAAATAATAATAAAATCGCTATTCGAAAATTCCGTGTCCGTAAAGTATTTAAATCATTTGTTGGTCAATGCATTCATTTCTATAATAAATTACCTGACGTAGTTTTTAAGTTACCCTTTCCAGCACTTAAAAAATATTTGAAAAGGTTGTTAATGTCTAAAGCGTATTATAGGGTCGAGGACTATCTAACAGACAAAAATGCATGGCCTAAACCCGAAACTTAGTCAATTATAATTTGTTTATATGCAAAAGCTTTATCCTGCTTTTTCTTGTCTGGGGGACACCGTTGAGGCAGGAAAACATATCGAAACTTTTATGTGGTCATCTTGGACCATCTCATATCATATACACATAAGTAGTTGATTCTATTTTTATTTTTTTTATTTTCTCTCTATCTCTCCCGTAAGATTTTTGGCATGTTTTCCTGCTGAACTGCACATGTTATTTGATATTATATTTAATTTAATACTTGTAGCTTTATATAATGCTAGAATAAGTAGTACCATTGTAATATGAAATATGAAATATGTTTAAAAAATGACTGACTGCTGAGTTTCTTGCGGCGTTTCTTCTCAGCAGTGGTCTCCTCTTGGGAAGCGCTGGTAGATTCTTGACGTATAAAAGTGCCCGAGCGGCCTACTTACTGAATAAATTTCTTTTATCTTTTTTTTCATCTTATCTGGATTACAACGAAACGTAGGGAGACATTAGTAGACTGACTTTTAGTAAGATTAAGATACTTACTTGTGATTATCTCACTCAAGATTGTTTAGTAATAAGAAAACTGTTGAATTTGTTATACATATTGTATGGTTATTTTGGTGTTTATTTCATCTAGTGGGGTATTACAGTGTGCTCAAAAATCATTTGTCGGTTAATGATAAATCAAATCATCATTCCTTTTACCAGTAAGTGGTTGTGGGTATATTAGCTACTCAATACTTGATTTATTTTGTGCTAATAGAAATAAGTATTGAGGTCACATAGCTGCTCAATTATTTGGTACCTTTATACGAAACCTTTGACAGATTAGTGCAGCAGTTCAAACATGATGTTAAAGGGACAAAGCACCTAGTGCGCAGGCGGGCTTATAAAGCTGACCATACATATTTTATGTATTAAAGTTTGAGGTTTTTAATTGCAGTTCACAATTTATATTCTTAGAGCCAGCTAACATTATTATTCAACCTTTACCTATATATTTTTTTAATAATTAATTTATTTGTATAGATTGAATCTATAGATATACTAATTCAATTTCAGGATGGCGAGGAGGCAGCAGCGCTGGTTAAAGAGCTGGTGCTGATCGTTCAGCGCCTAGGGGCATGCTCGGGGCGCATGGAGCAGGGCGCGCTGCGCGTCGACGCAAACGTGTCGTTGCGGCGACCCGGGCAGCCCCTATCAACCAGGACTGAGGTAATAAGGTCAATGACCCTTAGAAAAAAGGGCGTTATGTCTCATAGAGGCACGTATATAAGATGGGGGGTTACATTTTCTTTGACTATCGAACTTCGCATTCATTCTTCTTATTTAAAAGGGCATCACAACAATATGGACTATATAATCTAACTGATCTTGGCTGAGATGCCTGTCTTAATTTCTAAAGTGTCTTAACTGTAGAAATTATAGTTTCGTTTGTATTCTTCACTTGCATGGTCGAACTATAACGAGTAACTTATTTGGGCCGTTCGTCGATGATATGTGAGCTCTTCTGACCTGGCCTTGCTTCATTGTTTCGCTAATGCCAAGTTCCTATATTCAAGAAACGAATCGTTTTCATTATGTCATTTGCTACGTACAAAATGTGTCAAATTTTAACGAGGATTATTTCTTGAATATAGGATAAATGTACAACGCGGTTAGCCTAGTTGGAAGTGACCCTGCCTACGAAACAAGTATGTTTTGTACTTTGAGACGAGGTCAATTTGTGTGAGATTGTCCCGTGATACATATTTATTTATATCCTACACACTTTCCTTTGACTTTCGTTCATACAACTAACTGTTTACAGCGTATAACTACTTAAGGCAGAGAGTAACTAAAAAAATACTTAACTAATTTTGATATGCGGTCGCGAGTGTTTGTCGCTTTCCGCGACTGCACATACTTGATAAAAATTGTATGAACTTTTTTTGTATGGTTTTTGCCCGTGAGTGTATACAGGGTTATTGGTAAGTCGACCTATTCCCGTTAGGAGGTGATAGGGGTGACTATTTGCGATAAGTTTGACCCCCATATGCATTATGCAAAAGTGAACCATTTTTGAGTTATCGCGTTTATTCGTTTTTTTTTAAATTAGTCTGAAATTCAACTTGAAAAATTTATTACAAAAAAAGTATCAATTTAAATCTTTTTTTTTCTTCAGATTTACAAAACCGATTAAACACTGGTTATTTCTCAATATTAAAACTATAATTTTCGGTCCAAATTTAAAAAAGCGAGACGGAAAAAGAAATTTTTTCAATATTTTTTGCGATCGCTTTCCACTAAAATGCCTTAAAAACAAAAAAAAACGTTATGAAACTTGGCTTGCAGATTATTTTAAAAACTTAACTGTTTTCTTAGCTTTCCAAAAACGCATAACAAGTAGAAAATTATTTAAAAAAACCTGAAAAAATAATCATCACAAAGGAAGCGGGCGGAAACAAAAGTCACAAATTCAACTTCAAAAATTAGAATTAAAAAACATACCAAATTTAAATCATACATTTTTTATTTGCTTTTGTACAAGATGAATTTGTTGTTCCAATGCAAAATTAAAAAAATATTATCTGTACACGTTTGAGAATGCGAGGCCGAAAACTAAGAAATGCATGTTTTTTTATCAAACTCCAACATAATGTACACGAAAACAGAAAAATTTACCAATACATTGGGCGTGCAGATTACACATAAAACATTGACCTTTTTCCAGCTTTCTAACGAGCTATTAAAATTAATATGAATTTTGTTAAAGATTGCTCGAAAAAATTGATCACAAAGGAAGCAACAAGGAAGTCACGTCCGAACAAAACTTAAAAGTAACTAACTAAATCTATCAAAACTAACTATTATACTCGTAAACACAAATAACAACATTAACTTATGTAAAAAGTGACAAAATTAAAACTAATAAACAATTAAAATTGAAATAATCAGGATTTTTATAGTTCATTTTCAAAATGGCTACCTCCATTTCTTATTCTCACATAAGTTAATGTTGTTATTTGTGTTTACGAGTATAACAGTTAGTTTTGATAGATTTAGTTGGTTAATTTTAAGTTTTGTTCGGACGTGACTTCCTTGTTGCTCTTCCTTTGTGATCAATTATTTCCAGCAATCTTTAACAAAACTCATTTTAGTTTTAATAGCTCGTTAGAAAGCTGGAAAAAAGTCAATGTTTTATGTGTAATCTGCACGCCCAATGTATTGGTAAATTTTTCTGTTTTCGTGTACATTATGTTGGAGTTTGATAAAAAAACATGCATTTCTTAGTTTTCGGCCTCGCATTCTCGAACGTGTACAGATAATATTTTTTTAATTTTGCATTGGAACAACAAATTCATCTTGTACAAAAAAAAATAAAAAAT
This sequence comes from Acleris sparsana, assembly GCA_923062465.1. Classification (NCBI taxonomy): domain Eukaryota; kingdom Metazoa; phylum Arthropoda; class Insecta; order Lepidoptera; family Tortricidae; genus Acleris; species Acleris sparsana. The sequence continues at coordinate 10,956,910 of OV281300.1, forward strand.
GTATGATTTAAATTTGGTATGTTTTTTAATTCAAATTTTTGAAGTTGAATTTGTGACTTTTGTTTCCGCCCGCTTCCTTTGTGATGATTATTTTTTCAGGTTTTTTTAAATAATTTTCTACTTGTTATGCGTTTTTGGAAAGCTAAGAAAACAGTTAAGTTTTTAAAATAATCTGCAAGCCAAGTTTCATAACGTTTTTTTTTGTTTTTAAGGCATTTTAGTGGAAAGCGATCACAAAAAATATTGAAAAAAATTCGTTTTCCGTCTCGCTTTTTTAAATTTGGACCGATAATTATTGTTTTAATATTGAGAAATAACCAGTGTTTAATCGGTTTTGTAAATCTGAAGAAAAAAAAAGATTTAAATTGATACTTTTTTTGTAATAAATTTTTCAAGTTGAATTTCCGACTAATTTAAAAAAAAACTAATAAACGCGATAACTCAAAAATGGTTCACTTTTGCATAATGCATATGGGGGTCAAACTTATCGCAAATAGTCACCCCTATCACCTCCTAACGGGAATAGGTCGACTTACCAATAACCCTGTAGATTAACGAATTCTTAAATCCTAACTTGCAGATCAAGAACATTGGCTCAGTCCGCGGCGTAGCCCTGGCGGTGCGGCACGAGATAGAGCGGCAGCGGGCCGTTCTAGAAGATGGCGGGCGCATCGTCAACGAGACGCGCGCCTGGGACGCCGCCGCCCGCGTCACGGTGGCCATGCGTGACAAAGAAGTTGTTCAGGATTACAGGTCAGTCTGCACTGGGTGGCTGGATCATTCACTCATCTAGAGGGCAGCACTTGCTTCGCACTTAAAGAGCAAGTTATCATATAATACATATACATTTTTGATTCATTAACAGCATTGGTACACACGGTGTATATAGTTAAACAGTAGAGGAACAGCCCAATTACAAAACGTGGAGTTCGGAGCATTTTGTTCCGGCAGTACATCGGCATGTCTAAAATTTATTTGTTATGCTTCTTTGTTTACGCAAAATATTTTTGGGTATTTTGACCTGGAATAAGATTTCAAAATAATAAAGAGAGCAAACTCCATCTGGACCGTGTACAATAAAATGTACGCTGTAACATTCAACAGTTACTAATTCAAAGGAATCAAATCATCTGAAAAAAAGATAACCGGTAACTAGTAATAAATAAACTTGGCTAGTTTTCCACAATGATATATGACAACTAGAACTTCGTCACTCACACACTGACTGAAAAGTTTTCAGTTTTAAACCACCATTGACCTCCCTGCAGGATTGTTTACTGAAGCTTGGAAAGAACCTGTATAACAAATTGCGCTCGTAAAATGTCTATAGGTCAGGGAAATGAGTTTTAGTGAGTACTGCCTACTGACTACGTCGTCTTTAGTTTACTATATATTTAGTATATAGTGTATTTCAAAGTCTTATTAATGAATATTATTTTTAATATACTGCCTTGCATCCACAGGTTTATGCCTGAGCCGAATCTCCCGCCGTTGCGAGTCAATTTAAAGACCAAAGAAGACGCTCAAGATGTTATTAGCGTGCTCCAAATCCAAGAAAACATTCCCGAGCTTCCAGAAGAAACAAGAAAAGGGCTTATCCAAGATTTCCAACTACGCCCAGATGCTGCTATACAGCTTGTCAACGAACCAATACTTCTGCAATATTTCCAAGACTTAACATCAGATAACATTGAAAACTCAACCAAAATTGCTAATTTGTTAATCAACGATCTCTTAACTGTGCTTAATAAGAAGAATTTAGATGTTGAGGAGTGTACCATTACTGTCAATCACTTGAAAGATATAACAGAAATGCTTTTGCAGAAAAGAATTAGTTTGGTTGTTTGTAAGAAAATACTAACGGAACTCATAGAGTCAAATGATGGAGCGAAGTCCCCTAAAGATATTGTCGATCAGAGAGGATGGGCTCTGATTACTGACGAAGAAGAAATAACTAAGAAATGCGCAGAAGTTATAGAAAATAATCCAAAAGTGGTGAAACAGTATAAAGAGGGAAAAGTCAAAGTATTTCCAGCCTTACTAGGAGTATTAGTTAAGAGCACTAATAATAAGCTAGATATGTCTATAGCATCCAAAAAGATGGAGGAATTGTTGAAAAAGTGATTAAATGGATAAAACTTTTATATTGTTTGATTTTTATTATGTAGAATTGAATATGACCCAAAGACGAGGTCGCTAATTGCATGATAATATGCTACGAAACAGTTACTAATGAAATATTATGTTAATGTTTATTGCTTGGCTTGCATTTACGTTTATTACATTTGGTTTTGTGTTATTAACTTAACAGTGTAGCTGAAAAATATACGATTCCGGTGCGTTATAAACCGTAGAAGGCCTTTGATCGAATAAATCACGAGAATACTTGCAGTTTAAGTTAAACATGGGAAAAGGAAGGAATACGCAAGTGTTTCAAATATTACTCATGTAATCCAGATCTCAATAAGAACCCAAAAATTTGATTCGATGTATTTATGTATTATACAGGTTCATGCAAATTAGGCGTGGAGTGCCACAAGGCTGCATGTTTTCGCCATAGTTATTTCACTTTCAGAGTGAGTACAGGCAGGGACAAAAATACCTACGGTAAAAGTCAGTCTCGAAAATGTGTGGATTAGATCATGTGACTACTCTAAAAAGATTACGAAAGGTGTTTACGAGTAGGTATATCGAAAAACTTTGTCCGCTAATATTAATCAGCTTAGGACGGGTTTCGAAACTTGGATGTGGATTGGTGTTTTTTATTGGATGGATGGTTTGAAATCTTGAGACTGCAAATGCGTTGCCAACCCTCAACATGGTTGGAATTGCCCTAAGAAAATACTTGTTTTTATATTTATCAATATTTTGTAATCAAGTTTCAAGTTTCTTCCTTTCAATCCCATCCCGATCCTATTTTGGTTTCTACCCAAAGGTGACGGCTCCAGTGTAGGTCAATTTTAGCTGAAGGCCACTAGGCGGATAAAGGACACTTAACTCTTAATTCATTGATAAGTTTATAAATTAAATGACTAACCCTTATCTTCTAACGTAAGAATCAAGTGGCCATCAATGGTCCTCGTTAATTATTGGTACCATCACCTTACAGTCTAAAACTTAGTTTGGGACTAGATCAATTACTTAGTATGAGTATGATCACCTTTTTATGGCATGTAGAAGGCAGAGGAGCGACAGGCCACCGATAGTAAGTGGGATCAGTGACCCATGGACAATTAGACATTGGCATTCTCAAGATTAAATCTCAAGAGTGCGATCCTAAGGCCCGTATTAATAAACTGATCTCAACTCTAATGCTCGTCTCGAGATGCGTCAAAAATGACAGTGTTCTATGGTTTGGCGTTTACTTTGACGTATCTTGTGACGGGCCTCATAGTCAAGATGAGTTTATTAATACGGCCCTAAAACCTCCAACCCTGAGGACAAAACAATGTAATGCCTCTATGCTAGTAATTTGACAGTTGTCTTTTTCCAACCCCGGAACACAACAATACCAACACTGCTGCTTGGCGGTAGGTTAAAGGATAAGATGGTGGTATCTCCATACCAAATTTCAAGAAATTAGTTCAGCGGTTTAAACGTGAAAGCATAACAAACAGACAGACAAAGTTACTTACACATTTAAGTATTATTCATATTAGCTGTGATATTAGTTAGTATGGACTGGCGAAGCTACCCGTCCTCGCCTCGCTTCGCTTCGGTATACCTATGGTGAGTTTTATGTAACATTGGCACATAAACCAGAATTTAATATACATTAAAACCTTTCGTGACAAAATTATCTAACTGATGGTACCTGAAAATCCGTTCAATCGTTTTTGGGGAATTTGGGGTCATCGCCATCATACATACAGACAGACAGACGCGTCGGGGGACTTAGTTTTATAATTTGTAGTGATATGAACATTACGTCATCGTGACTAGGTCTACGTCTGTTCTGGTTGAATCTGGCCTACAAATGAAGTAGATTGATTGCACTTAACATCTATTTGACCGTTAGGTACTTATACAATGGGCAAATTGCAAACGTGCCATTGGAATGTCAACATTTACTCACTTACTTGGTATTCGGTATTCGTTTGAACGAAGGCTGATATGCGCACGCGCCCCGAATATTACAGCGGCGGAGGTGCTCAACCTGCACATCTCTTTAAAAAACCGGCAAAAATAGGTACAACCGGTAATAATAAATAACGGCGCGTGCCGTGTTGAAGAGTACCGCATTTGTATCTGGCCTTTGACCCTACCTAAAGTCTCTTGAGGTGTCGGTCTTCGATATAAGACCGTTTGCCGAAACAACTATCGGGACCGTGATCGTCGAGTCAACATCCCACATGGCGGTCACCTCGAGGGCCAAGTCCAGGTACTTGCTGACCTTGTCCTTCTCAGCCTTCACGAGGTTCTCGTCACGAGGTGACGACGACGAGCACTACCTGGCGTTGAGATCGATCTGTCAACACGATATCAGGCTCATTGGCGGCACGGCAATAGTCCTGTCCGTGATGAATTTTTTATAATTATTATTTACTGAGGAGAAACAATAATATTATCAGTGTTTGCTAGGACTGGTGGTCGGAATGACGTCATGCGTTTTATTTTTTTGAGTGTAGCACTTGCTGTGACGTAGAAAAGACCATGTGGTGATTAAGCTCTTTAGCCAATAGCAGAAATTGTTTATCTATTTCCCCAGTGAATAATGAACAAAACGAAGTATGCTTTTGAGACAAGCATATATTAATAGAACACCTTTTAAAAAAAAAACCTGTTGTCAGAAGGTGGTAGCGATCCAGACGGGTCTGCTACTAGTATAAGGTACGGTCACGGCCCTTAATTTACTACGCATTTTAAAGAAAATCCGCTTCAAGATGTTGCCATTAGAGATGCCAAGTCATTTGTAATTGATGGGAAACTCAACCTTATTGCTGTAGAATGTCAGATTGACTTTCGAACTAAGGTGGGTCACAAATTTAATTCTTTGACTGTACTACCTACCTACCACCCGCTAAATACCTTTTTTACTGTATTTTCTTATGGCTATTTATTTAATTTTATTATTCTTAATATTAAGTTTAAATAAAGCTTGTTAAAATATGCAAGAGCCGCAGTTAAAGGATAAACATAATAAAGTTCCAATTAAGTAGTACAATAGTTATTATAGGTATTTGCATTTGATGCGATAATTATTCAGAATAATGACAACGCCAATGATGTGTATACCTATGCATTATGGATTTTAAAGTAAAGATGACTCTTTCCGTCCTCAATTAAAAAGGTTGGCAACTTCTGCCCGAGCTCTCATTTTGTTGTTGTAAACAAACAGTAACAGGATAATTAGCTGCGTCACGTAGCATCTTGCATCACATCCCTTACTAGCGGCGGACTGCCCATCGTTGGATCAGAACGCAATTGGCTATCAACAATGTTGGCGAAAATAACGTTTTTTGTCTTACTAGTGACTCTAACTTCAGGGGAACCGACAGTCCCCGGCATACACAGAACCGTGGAAGGAGCCAAGAGCTTAGGCTACCAGATTATATACGGCGACGAAGAGCTTTCCATGTTCAACGAGGTTGTCAGCGACGTGGAAAAGAACGCGGCGAAGGCCAAAGTTAGACTGGATACTGCCATCAAACCGTTGCCGGTAGAGGATGTCAAATGCTTGATGTCTGCTGACCACTACTGCACCAAAGATATGAAGGATACCAAAAGTAAGAAATATTAATACATACGCATTATTTTAATGAATGGTGAAGGCAAACGAGCACGCAGGGCGCTAGAAGGTAAGTGGGGTCAATGATCCATAGACATTTGCATTCTCAAGACTACAATCTAAAGGCTGCAATCTTCAGACCGCAAATGCGTTGCCGATCCTGTGGACTAAGTTGGAATGCCTTTATGCTAGTAATTTCACCGGTTGCCTGATCCCCACACCGGAACATAACAATGCGAACACTGCTTGGCGGTAAGTTAAGGATAAGATCGAGGTCCCTGTTGGCTGCTGGACGTAGGCCTTCCCCACTACACGGTCGATTTTGTGCCATTCTCATCCATAGGTGGAATTATTTTCAAAGTTTTTGCAGCGGTGCTTTGAGCCGTCTGGTAAAGGATAAAAATGTGGCGGCTGTACTATATCTCTGTTTCTTTTCTACGCATATAGGCTAGATGGTTTTGGAAATTTTCTCCATATTTTTAAATATGTATTTATCTATATGTGTGTGTTTATCGTTGTTTTTTACATAGTACCTATAGCATAGTGCAAGCTTTACTGCTTGCTTTGGGGACTATGTGAATTTGTGCGAGATTGTCCCCTGATATTTATTGATAAACTCGTATTTGAGATTAATAACACCTAAAACGATATGATTATTATTTCACCAGACTACAGACAGTGTATAGTTGTACAAGCATGTTTTCATACACACATATAGACTTGAGGTGGTACCGTACCTACGAGTACTTACAATAATTACCCCTTTACATTACCTGATACGATTTTAAGGGTTTTTGGTCTGAATTTGTCCAAAGAAATACGAAGCATTTATATACATACTAGCGGACGCCCGCGACTTCGTACGCGTAGAATTAGTTTCCCAGTACTCCCCCTTTTTTTCCCGTTGGGGGTCGATTTTCGGAAAATCCTTTCTTAGTGCTCACTTACATCATGAAAGGAACACCTGTACCAAATTTCAAGTTTCTAGGTACAGTAGTTTCGGCTGTGCGTTGATATGTCAGTCAGTCAGTCAGTCAGTTTCTCCTTTTATATATTTAGATATGCTTTAATTTTGACTTTTCCTTCGCACTTGACTTGTGTGTAAAGGGCTAAGTCTTGATTTTCTCCCGTTAGTAATGAGGTTGCGTTTATTTTTTCGGTTAAAGTTCGGTTTTTTGGAGCAGGACAGCCACCGCTATCGCCTTAAGCGAACAGCGCTTCCATCCACCATTTTCAAGGATAATTACTCAATTAAATTAATACCTATTCCCTGTTGTTTTAGGTATTATAATTGAAGCTGTCAGGAACGATTGCAAGGTGTGCTCTAAGGCGCAGAAGGAGGACGCTGGAAAGGTGATAGCAGCGATGATGGCTCACGACCACGCCGCGTGGAAAATGTTCCTCACGAGGTACGAGGGCGAGAAAAAAATCGAGAGGATTTTAGCATAAACTATGTTCGTTAAATGTAACATGTTATGTAGAGCCGGGGGTTAATGAAGACTAGATTTGCGATCGACAACATGTTTAGGATTTACGTAAGCCCAGAAGATAGCGTCGACCGCTTAACGTCAACTCCATACATTTGGAGTCCATAGAAAACAGTACCCTCTCCACGAGTTACAATTACCGTAGTACTCTCTCTCTAGCGAGTCGAATGCTCTGTCTCACGCACTCTGTGACATGGCCGCTCTACACGTTGGCCTATCATGGGCCAGCATAGGGACGGAATAATGCGTAAGAGTGAGATACAAGAATATATTGCTCGCTCTATGGTGTAAACGCGTCCCTTCCGTTGGCCTATGATGGGCCTTCGTGAAGAAGGGTGATAGAATACTGTGAAGGACAGAGCGTTCGACTCCCTAGCGAGTACGGTAATTTGAACTCATGGTAAGGGTACAGAGACGTTAGCAACGTTTTGGTCTATGATTCGAGTAGCAAATCGCCTCGATATGCACCGGGCTGTTTATTCGATGAAAAGTATTTTATATCAAATTTAATACGCTAAATAATATGTGGAGAATAGGTACCTAGGCTGAAAAAATTCAGCCGAGTATTTATATCATTAAGAATGTTTTTTTTTTAAATTGCAAATGCTTGTTTAATAGACAAATTACATACTAATCAGAAGTATGAAGTCTATAGAATATTTATTAGGTTTGGTGCAGATTATACCTGCCTGCCTACCTAATAGTTTGTCAGAAAAAAAAACTAACGTTTGCATATTCTATAGGCTTCATACTTTCGATTGGTATGTAATTTGACTATTAAACAAGAAATTGCCATTTTTTAAAACAAAGTCAATTTTTTAATTTTTAATTAATTATGTACTGGACTGAAATTATTCAGCCTACCTATTCGCCATGTATTACTTAGCATATTAAATTTGATAAAATAAAATAAAAAACGAATAAACAGCCCCGGGCCAATCGTCTCCTATTCGGATCTCCTACTATTTGCATCTTGGCTAGACCAGGCTTACCTACTGATATATTTGTTACGCACTATGAGATGCAAACGTACGTAGTACCTAGATTTTACAATTGTTTTTAATAGTTTGTTGAGCATGTTTTTAGAAATCGTACTTTAGTTACCGACTTAGGTCATAACTTTAAACTTTTACGACTTCATGTTTAGATATTTTTCAATTATTGTGGTCAGCGTTTGAGGAAGTTTTCACTGCATCTACTCGTAATAAAGTAACTTGTGCCCAGAATTTCGTATCACTATAAAATCATGAAGTCGTACAAATACCATCAAGGCAATAAGGTATCTAGTACTTTGGAAACTGCTACAGAATGGTAGGCCTTACTTCCGCGGATTCGAATGATGCTATGTGAGAGGGGGGTGTGTAATGAATTGCATAAAAATGAATGTACTAATTTTCATTTTGCATAACACAAATCGCATAATTTCGATCTCTATAATAAAGCAACGATATAATAATAATTATGCATAACAACGAAATGTACAGTTTTTTAAATCATAATGTTCATAGGTTACAAAGTAGACATTTGTAGAGGTAATATAACTGCGACCACATTAATTTCTCAATGTCTTTGATTAATGTGGTCAAAGTTCTAACCTAACCTCACTTACAATTAGAAGAAATTGACTTAATATGCATAATAAAAGGAAAATGATCGTAATGATAAATGATTGTTATGATTTGACCATATGCCTGATAAAATTAAACTATTTCTTTTGCTAAACGTTCATTATGCTTTTCATGGTTAGTTAATGTTATTAATAAAGGGCTTGGGGCTATTGCCTAACGCACTTGCAATCGCAATCGTGTTCATTTTGAACTTCGAATGCTTGTCGTCATACCAAATGAAAACAATTGTTCCACTTTGAAGCCGATTGTGATGAGGAATACTCAAAACCGACGTAGGTGTATGAAGAGACTATTGAATGAGGAGGAAGCGAGGGAAGTTTTTCTGGATCATAGCAAGTGGAAGGAATGGTCTCTGCCTACCACTACGGGATACAGGCGTGATTGTATGTATGGATGTTCAATGAAATTATGCAAAATGGTTTAGACTGATTGAAGCGCCCCCGCGAGAAGGTACCTACTGAATAATAATAATGAAGGTTTATCCAAATTAAGAAATGGCGTTGCGCCGTGCCGTGGCCATGTGGAAATCTCCTTACCCACTCCGAAAATGCTTTATTTTAAACATTTTCCGCATACTCCATAATTTTAAATGACTGATAAGTAACGAAGTCCATTACCCATTGTAAGATGTAAACTAAATAATAAAAATGTCTTGAATGTAGTTCTTACAAAGTATTTTGCTTTCAATATTTACCATTTTGTAATTGTGTATTTTGACAGAACTCAGGGTATGATCAAACTTCAAAAGTATAGCCCTACGAGCGTACGACTGATTGATTGAGTTTTCCATAACATTTGTAGGACCGCACTTCTGATTAAACCTGAAAGGAAAACCTTGAAGCCAGAAAAGGAACCGCAATTTAAAGAGGTAGGAGAGCCAGAAGAAGTTATAGGTAGTATCAGATTTGCCCTACCAGGGGTTAAGGTTAGGGCCAGGCGATACACTATGCAAGAGATTGAAGAATAAACTTATGTATTTCGTCGAACTTCAGGTATAGTAATTCACTTGATTGTTGTGGTCTTGGTAGAGTGGTATAACCAACACGTCATTGATTTAGATCAAATTTTATACAGACGGTGATACATGTTGGGCCACGAATCTCCACCAATGGACAGGCAATAGCGCAGTCGAGTACAAAGACATGTATACACTGTTGCATCTTATTTAAATAGAATAAGGTGTAAAAGTGAATACATATCTTTTTACTCGGCTGTGGACACTGACCCGGCGTGTACAGGTACCATGGCTGGGACATGTACCTTTTGTGATTGTCACCTCACATCTCTACTTTATGGCAGTCGGCTAAATAAGTCGTACAATTTTAACACAACTTTCTATGAAGCAAAATGTCGCTAAAGTCGATAGAGATCTTCCAATCGTAAACTGAACCGCCGATGAGTTTACGATACAGTACATAATGATGCATTTTTCATTGGTCACTAAAAAATCGGTTTTCAGTTTTACATAAGACGATCTCTTCTTTAAATTGATAGACGCAAGTCATTGATGCATTTCATGACATGGAAAGATAATTCAGCTTTAAGGTACGTGCTCACGTACGTCTAAAAACAGACGAGTCTAGTGGATTTACTGTACTTCGATACGAAGTAAGAATTGTACGTTACTTGAATACATCCAGGCATGTCGCCAGTGCACTGAATGTGCTAAGAAAACATTGGTCCACCTTATTTCCTTGTAAGCCTTAACCACCTATCAAATCTACACGGTGTAATCGTTAAGTGTGTCCAGCGAGTATCCCGTAAATATAACAGATATCAGAATACTTTAAACTGATGAAAGTACGTTACCCAATGAGTAAAATCACATTAATAACTTTTTTTAAATAAATCAGTAACATCCAAAATATTAACTTCAAACCCTCCCATACATTTAGTACGCCGTTCGTTGAGACTCTTGAGAGGCTTTATTTTAAAAGGCCTAGTCATTTCACCACTATCATATGATTCATGAGTGAATTTATTTATGAGAGTTTAATTGTGTAAATAATAAATCTGAAACAGTTTTATCAGCCTCAAGGAACGTATCGCACTATATGGGTACGTAAACTAAATATTTTTAATATAATAATACTACTTTTATTTTAAAAAAGATATTAGTGTGATTTTACTCGGAATAATCGCCTGGACACACTTAACGATTATACTCTGTATTATAAACACTGCAACATGAATGCATTATCGTTTCCCAGAATAATTAAAATTCTAATTTAGTGGTTTGTTACACCTTTATGACAGGTATCTGATGAACTGGCCGTTCACTAATGTTTTACGAAATAATTATTTCACCAACTATGTCATTATACAAACTTTCATTTCGGAAATAGATACTTACTTCCCGGCGTATTATTTAACATTATATGTGGTCAAAAGTTTAAACCTAACCTAACCTAGCCCATGTAACCTATGTAATATGTAATGGTTTGAGCACAAAGTTTGTAAAATGATAATAGCTTGTCAAATGATTGTTTAAAAAAAATGATACCGTCTCAAAAGCTTACTTTTATTATTATTATTGTTTACAGAGAAAAAAATATTGATTGAATTTCATCAGTGAGCTTTGGTCGGAATGACATCATTTTGTTTGTAACAGTGTTTTGTTTTTTTACAAATTACCTAATAAGCAATAGGATTAAATCGAAGAACAACTATTTCTGAAGATAGTTTACATTTAAAAATGATATGGTAGCAAAACGAATAGATGGCAAAACAAACCACCTCGTAAGAATGATCTCCGAATGACTTAATAGCAAAACACAAAAAAATCATACAAATGCAATCTTGTAAAATTAATAATATTGTAAGTTAAGTTAAGTAAATTAAATGTTTTCTGTGCACTTTAGTAAATTATAATCGCGTTATTGTTACACAACAAGTTGTTTTACTCATACCTAGTTAGTTTTATAAGCAGAGCCCGGATTTTTCATGGCAAAACAAAACTCTATCGTAATCTGGCTAGTGATAGAATCGTCATTTTATCGATATCGATAATTGTGTAATATAATAAAAAACGTGACCAAATAAAATGACATACCGTGAAATAGGCCAACATTGCCACCAAGGGTATCATTGCCCATAATGCAATTTACAAACAAATTCGTTAATGTGGAAAAAATCTTATTCTTTACAGCAACACTATTTACTATGGTAGAAAATAAATTATATTTGTGGTAACACTGTGATTGACATTTGTCTCTAAGTTCACTCAGTAGCTTGCTGCGACTCATCAAAGACAGGGTGTGTTTTTGCGGGCAGAAATTTGATGTGAAGTGCGTGTGTACTCTATTATATGATGGCGAAGACGCAGGTGAGTGTATCCAATTATATGTAATAAAGTACACCTTGGAGAGTATTTTAGCTTAGGATTTAACATTCTAGGTTTTATATAAATAAAGTTATGATCATGGGTAATGTTATCCGTTAACTTTTGAATGTATGACGGACAACTTTGCCCTATGTCGTTAAAGCGTCAGGGTTGTCACATTTCATAAATTTATTATATAAGTAAATTGAAGCAGACTCCCTCTGAGTATATTCGGGAAAATCGAAAAAAAAAATTGATTTGCATGCGGTTACGACTATTATTTAGATCGCATTAATAAACGGGGTCATATACCGGTATTACTATAATACAAAAATACCGGTATTAAATATCGGTATCTCGCTAATTATTGTTTATTTTTTGTTTTTCGACTAACTTATATTATAGTTTAATGTTATTACCTAAATTAAAATAGAAGTATCAAGGGAATGATGCAAGTTAAGAAAGACAGGTATTTTAATTTTAAGTTATACCGGTATCGATCCCCGTTTAATAGTTAGGGCTCGGAAACCGCATGTATCGAAAATTGTATGTCCTATAACTCAAAAATAAAAAAAAAGTTTAATTCAATTAATCAAAATAAATTCATTTAAATATTTAACCCCAATGTGACAACCCTAACATTTTGAAATCGCTCTTGATGACTTGTATGGAAATGAGCAGAAATGCCCAGATAACATTGCCCACTCATTTTTAAGCGAAAGTTGAGATGATATCTACTCGACGATTAAAGTAAACGGTAGGATATCCCTTACTCTTGACCTGCTGCTCATTTCAACTGCGTAGGGCCTATATTTACGTCGAAAATCATCAAGGGCAATGTTGGCTGAAAGTCCAGATAACATTGCCCGCCATTAAAATCGATAAAATCAGGGTTTAAATCAAGTCTTAGGAGTTATTTTTCAACATGAATGGAAGGACATGACCATATTGCTTCAGCAAAGATTAAAAAAAACCATAGCTGTAATAGAAAAAAATCGAAAAAAAAATTTTTTTTTACAAAATTCGGGCAATGTTGGCGTATTTCACGGTACCTATACAACATAAAAAACATACATACATAGTTTGTATGAAGTTATATAGAAACATATTCAATTTCTTCGTCGTAATCCACGTAAGTACACACAGCAGCACATGGCGTTTTATTCGTGTAATGGTGATAGGAGTAGATAATCATTAGGTTTTCAACATTCTCTGGGAGCAAACAGATTCGTTTATCACTATAACGCCATTTATATATACTAAATGTACGTTCAACTTCACTTGACGTCAAGGGAGCAAATTTATAAAATTCATTGTAATTGGTATAATTTTCACTTTGAGTACAATTTTCAGATATATCTCGTAAACTTTCATATTCAGGATTTCGTTCGAGCATAGCTTTTATAAATAATACTCGATATCGATAAAATGATGTTTCTATCACTAGCCAGATTACGATAGTGTTTTGTTTATATGAAAAATCCGGGCTCTGTTTATAAGTATATATAGGTTAAAGAATAAAAATAAAAGACTATATATATCCCCTTTATTAGCGACTTTCTCATCAAACGTCCATTATTTCATAGCTTTTGTCGTGGGTACAGGTTTGTGCAGATATTTTATTGTTGTTCGGTCGCCATTGAAGTGTTATTTTTCAAATCTTCATTTTCGGTGTGAACTTTGGATTCAACGTATTTTCTTTTATAAGTTCCGTCGGAATCATACCTGAAATAACATATTTAAATCAGCGCCTAGCGTCAAGTTAGCTGCTAAAACATTTGTTTGTAAATTTGTTACAATAAAGCCCTAGTACAGTCGATTTTATAAATATGTGTACACTTTAGTACATTGTCTATTGTTTAAACTGCCATACATGAATTGACACAGCGATTAAAGTCACAAGGTACTAAATGTACACATATTTATTTATGAACTCGACTCTACCTACTAAAGGTGCTCTCCTATCTATCGTTTTCATAATCTCTCTGGCATAGCAAGCATACTGACAGAACGTCGGTGATAGTGTAATAAGGTGTAACTAACAGATTTAATAACGAGCAAAATGCACCTGACTGAGTAAGCTATTAAGGTGCATTTTGTCCCTGATTGACATTGTTAATAAAGCGGTCTTGTGCTTTCTTCGACGTGATACCGGAGTGTGTGACAGCGATAGAGCATCGAGTAGAATTAATACAAATCAAAAGTACAGAAAGAAAAGGATTTATTAAAAACTATTAGCCGTCTGTTTTAACTAGTGTTTTCAGATGTCTCGATTTTCAGCGGGCTATGGACATGTCCCGATTTAATTAATCAAGATTTGTCAACACATAGGCAGATAGCCACTGTTGTCATATAATATAAGATACTAATTTATAACCAGCAGCAAAAGCCTAGAACATTTCTGCCCTCCTAAGCCAATAAGCAGTATCCCGATTCAATTGCCAAAGTATATTCAGTCCTCTCCTCATAGTGATGGGGTTGAGATTGCTACAGGAGTTTTATTTGATATACTGCTATTTGGCTTAGCATGGCACGGTTCGTCGTAATAGGCATTGCAAGAGGGCTGTAATTCGCTCGATTTTTGTACTGTCCCGATTTGAAAACCCTGGTCCTGATTTTTTCTAGTACAGTTCCGATTTATGATAGACTAGATCTGGCAACAATAGTTCAAACGGTGATTTAAATTAAAAATGCTAGGAATTGGGAATCTTTGTGCTATAGGGGGCAGTATAAATCCTTGATGAATGTATAGCAAGATACAAAAATGAGAAGCATTTACTTTTTCTCAAGCTTCTCCCAGTCCTCTGGGCGGTGGTCGATGATGTAGTGCATCACCTGATCGGCGCCTTGCTGCTGCCGTTCTGTGCACTTGCTGCAGTCATTCGAGATGGCGTCGGGAAGATTTCCTACAGCGAAATATGGTGTTGACAGGTGTAAGTCCATCGCCTCTATTGTATTAGGTAACACAGTGCAGCAATAGTGATACTAACATATTGCTTTTGATGTGTTATGTTATGGTAATAGTTTTTAAGTCGGCCACACGACACGTTGACAATACGGTACGGTCACAGGGTACGGTCAAAGGCAAGGTTTTTACCCCTTAGAATAGAGGCCTAGTACTTGTAGAGGCCGGAAAGTAGGCAATAGATGGAGACAGTTGTGTGTGACTTTAAAAAAAGTAGTGACATTGTAAGAAGTTACTCTTACATTTGGATCGACACTAATCTGCCCTGCTAGCATAAGTGATTGTGTATTCTACGAAACTTTTGTAACATGAGCATGAACATTTATGAAGAATAAAATTGGAGTAACCTCCTTTTTAGCTTGAGAGGGAGTATCGTACATTTCAAGGCACTTATATCAATCAACATGGTCATGACCTTTCATGCTTCTTAGATGTCGATCGTCTTACTGTTTCGACACCACTTTCCTAATTAGTTACACTGGCTAGAAATCGATGGAGCTCCGCTAGTGCGGAGCACCTGTTTTTAAGTAATTTAGCCATTTGAGCCTGTTAAAACATTGTCATAACTTAAGCTTAAGGTAGGAAGCTTTTACAATTGGATCAAACCTCCTTTTCCAAAAGGTCTGTCAAGCTAGTACAATAATAACTATTTAAAAAAAAATGTCCAAACAATATGTCATCGAACTATTAGGTGGACTGATTGAATATAATGCGAATACAGTCTAGATGTTCCTGTCATTATACTCACTCTTTAGCTCCTTTCCATCAGGCGTGCAAGGCCTCAGGTCCAGCAGGCAGTTGACGTAGCCAGTCAGTAGCCGGCTGCTGGCCAGTATCTCATCCAGGTCTATCCCGTCATACTTCGTGGTGTACGTAGCTTCAGCATGGCATTGCCACGACAGATAGATTAGGAAGAAGAAGGCAAGTCTCTTCATAGTAAGTTGCTTTTAGCGCCTGTGAAATGTATATTTAATTTATTTAAGATGCACTGAGAAAATTGGGGTTCTTATATTTCCCACTTAAACTCCATTACAACCTCTGAAACACGCAGCTCCTGGGTTTTGATTTTTCCAAACAAATAAAAACACACACTCGTAACATTTATTTGACAAATACACAACAATACATGTTAATGTCATGTTTAGGAACATATAATTCAAAAAGTGCCACTTTAGGTGCTAAGACGCATCTAACGTCACCTCGATCGTGGGAATCGGGTCATCCATTCACCCTCTACGACTGAGCAAAGAACCATACATAGGTACAGACATACGTGCAGACAAACTGGTAAAAAAGGTAAAAGGTAATGAGGTACTTTCTTACTTCGGAAAATTTAAAGGTTTCCTACCTTGAAAATAATGTTATGTACTGAAGTGGAGATGCTCTTTTAAATAAAACGCAAGCAGCTATGCGTTTATTTGAGAAGGTATCCTTTTATACAGTTGATAGAATAAGTGATCGTTCTGTTGCTGCCAGTGAGTTTTGTCTATCCGTATGTTCGTTGAAATCGATAAAAGTGCCTGAATCAAAATCACAGTCATTACCAACAGATAACTTCGATTCTAATTCTATCGCTCATCTGCTCTACAAGGAAAGTGCCCTACCTTCTACCATTAAGCATGAATCACTTAGCAGACCTTTGGGATTTTCCAGTTACATGGGTTTTTAAGAGCTCTCCAAAGCCCTTTCAAGAAAGCACCTTACTTAAAATACAATGAGTAGAAAATTCCGAGCTTTTGCCCTTTGTATTGCCGACTGTCTTCTGTATTGCAAGCAATATTTACGAGTAAATCCAAGTGAAAAAGTAACAGCTACATTGGATTGTACTACAAAGTGGTTGTGAATTCACGTCGATTGCAGTAAATTGTATAAGCTATTTGCATGTTTACAGTGAACATGAAACATGTCGTGCGCGTGCGATTTTATTTTATTTAGTCCCACTCACTCTTCGGTTTGTTTGTAATCGAGAGTACCTAGCTGACGGCTAGCTGACGTTATACTTCAAACTTGAATACTCGTATTGTGACCTTAGTAGATTCAAGGGAGTCCTAATGTTTTATCGACACAAATTTCATCAAATGTATAATCCGAATTTCACTTCATCAAAATTGACTGCTGAAGCCGGGTGATGTTTTGAGGTCCCTATCTTAAATTATAAACACGTAAGTAAAGTTTGGTTAGAGAGGTTAACCCCAGCACCTAGAGTATATAGGTTCTATGTCTATGAAACGAGTATCGACAAAACAAGGGTAAACCAGTTTTGTTTAAACGAAGACAAAGAACTGAAACCTTACTCATACTCATCATATAAGCTCATACAGGACAATCAGTTAAGATCCCTATCTAGTTATTGTTTAATCCTTTGTTTTGCTTCCATTGGGTACGAAAAGAATGAAGCCAAATCGTGGCTTTATTACAAAGTTCGATGTTTTATCTTTCTTTCGTTTCTACGTTTTTAACCCCTGACGCGAAAAATGTTATAAGTTTAATTTGTGTATCATAGAATCTGTGCATCTTAACTCTCAAACAGATATGCTGATGTAAACATAAACGCGGTTTTTAAAATAGAAAGCTAAATAGTCAGCGGCTGGGTTGGTTTGATGAAAATTGGTAGAGCCGTTAAAGAGCTTTTACCCCTGAAAGTAGAGCCGCAATTATTTCAGGGGTTTTATATATTTAATACTTATGTATATTATATGCCTTATATTCTCATATTATTTAAAATTATGATACCTAGCTCTTATATGAATGCATTTTACTTTAAGGTGGAGACGTCTTAAAATGGGTACGTAAAGTGGATTACAGACGCAGTTCAGTGGTTCAGCCGATAATTTGGTAATAAATACCAATAACCATGTATTCATTTAACCTCCATCTCATCAGAAGCATGAAAAAATCAAGGTAGAAATCTTCAGACAAATACGTTAATTGAGGAAAATGGAAGCGTATTTCCCTACGACCATGCTAAGCATTATGCTACCACCAAGTTAATGACAACTTACTAAATGATCCATCGTTAAACAATCTTCGGCACCAAAGACATTAAATGTATGTACTTAGTAGACATATTTTGACCTATACTATTAAATCTCTTTGTTCGGCACCATTTTTTAATTCGAACATTGTTCCAGAGGCAGGTACAGCTATTGCACTAATAAAAATGCCGGCCGTCTGACCAACTCCATGCAACCACCTATTTAAGTAATTAGTAATTTAATAGACCTACTGAATTACATTGTATAAAGTCATCTTTCTTTAATATTATAATCATAACGAATAATATTTTTTTTAAACTTGACTGTATTAGCTACGCTATAAATATTAAAGTACTATATTAATGTACAGAACCAAGATATGCTAAAACCATTTACTAGTACGAGCACCAGTTACCTCAGCACTTGAGTAACTAAAGTTAGAACCTATAGGGGTAGTAGTAGTAAGTAGAACCTGAGTCCTAATTCAACACTGAACCTAGAAGTTCTTGAACTTTTTAGTCCCATTAGTTTAGTTCAGTTTATTTATTTGTCAATGTAATATTACAATATTAGTTGCATTGCATGTCAAAAAATACGAAATTACATTGAGATCGTCAAGAACATAAATATTAATAATCAAAGAATAGAATACAATAATAATTCATAAATTAAAACAATAAAAGTTAAACATCTAATAGGGTCAATTTTTGAAGAGTGTGTTTTTTCGACATTTGTATGGCAATTTTTTTATTTTATCTTATTTGGTTCTTAGTGACGTCATCAGGTGAGGTTCTTAACAAGAAAAAATATGGTGTATGAGGCACCACTCTGCTTCTAATAGTTAGCTAGATATTGACGCAAAAAAAACGGTGGCATACAAATGTCGACAACGCCATACAAATGTCGATATAGTGCCATAAAAGTGTCGATACTGCCATACAAATGTCAACAATCAACGGTCAAAAATGTGTTGGAACAAACTCACTGATTATTATATCGAAATTATAAGCAATTATATGCAAAATTATAAGTTTGTGAAACGTTTTTTAGCAAATGATGATAATATACCGTCAGTGTAACCTTCAAAACAAACTCCTCAGCCGCGTATGTCTGTCAGTCTGGGATAAACTCGAAAAGTACTTGACCGATTTTGATGCGGTTTTCATTAACCTTTAGCTTGATACTTGGGGGTGGATTAAGTATCTATATCATTTATATGTAAAGTCTCTCCCGTGTGCCGTAATTCACTTCAGTTACTTATAATTAAATATGAAAATCTTCGCTTATAAGCAGGGCTCGGATTTTTCATCGCACGGTAAGATGAAAGAAAACTAAAGAGTCGATACTCTACTAAAAATAGAGTACTTATAGTACTCTATTTTTATACGATAGCTCACAAAAAAAATACAATAATGAAACTTAACATAAAAGTTGATATTATTGGACATGGAAATGATATATTTCGATTTTATTTAGATTTTGATTTTAGCCGACATTTGTATGCCACATTCGACATTTGTATGGACAAAATAACCGTACTAATGTCGCCATACAAATGTCGACAAAAACGTTTTTCACCGATCTTTCTTACACTACTTACTCGATTCACTTATTTACTAATACGAAATTCTTACTTACCCATATTGCTAACAATGTTTATGAAACACACATTTTTATTTCATTCGTATGTCAATAAATAAACGTCCATACAAATGTCGTGATAACCGTACCAAAATACATCTTTAAAAGACTTATCCTGTTTCCTCCGTCAAAAACACTGGCTCTGCGTCCACTCCCGTTGGCGGTCTAAGCCCAACTAACGTACTTTGGTATCCTAACGTAAATATGAGGGTAGGCCATTAGATAAACCAGATTCAGGGGGTTTCCTTGAGTCATCATAAAAACGGTCGCACGCGGGACATCCACAAAAATACTTTCCAGGTTTTAATTATTATTATTTTTATTTCTTTAATTATTTTAATCAGTTTGCCAATAAAAGCTCTTTACAACGATATATGTTGTATATTAATACGTTGTCTACGTCCAAAGTTATGATTTTTTATTTAAGCAAAACCGGAAGTGGGACACGCGAAAAACGGTAAATTTTGCTGTTTTTAGGATTTCGAATTCGATTCTTTCGGAATCCATTAATATTTAGTAAACTGCAATATATATTTTCAAGTAGATTAAAATGCACAAAATGCAAATATATATGTAACTATACTCAATGTTAAATATACTTAGAATTATAGCTCTGGGACCGCAAAAAACGCTTGTTTGAAAATTGACCCAATAATGGTCATTCGTCCGATGTGAAAATATGTACAATGAGTAATAAATGTCAACAAAATAATAAATTTACATTTCCATGGTTTCTCAGGCTGATGTTTAAATGCTTCGTCGGATTGTAAATTTTTAAGTTTGGCGGGTAGAGGCTCGTAGTACGTCGGACCGATGACACGCGGGTTCTTATCTTACCCGCAAGTGCTATGCGACGGGGAACTGTCCTCAAACGCCCGGTGTGGCGGAGCTCCTTGCCAGGAATATTCACGCGTGCAAAGGAGGAAATATTATTTCTTACAAACATTATTATTTGGAAAATGTAAACTGAGTAGTGCGTCAATATGCGGTACGTTACGAAAAGGCCCCTGCAAGAGTGCCTAGGTTTCACCCCAGCTAACGTGCGTAAGGCACGCTTTTGCATGATCATTACTCTATTGGCATCCGTGGAGTTTCCCCATAGGAGCGTGCCATACGACATTAGGGAGTGAAAATGTGCAAAGTACACTTGTATTAATGCATCATTTGCAATAAGCCTTCCCAGTTTACGCAACGCAAAGACGGCACCACTCAGTCTATCGCACAATTTGTCAACATGGCACTTCCAGTTAAGATTAGAGTCAAGTGTGAAGCCGAGGAACCTGCATTCATTGCATTACGGCATCGGACTGTTTGCCACGCTCGCAGGAAGGGTGATACTTGGGCTTGAGAAAACCATGGTATTAGATTTGGAGATGTTTAAAATAAAACCGTTAGCCGAAAACCAGGTTTGCAACTGTTGGCACGCAACATGGATTTTCTCCCCGAGCTGTTCATACGTGCGCGCACTAACCACAACAGTCGTGTCGTCCACAAAGAGCACTGAAAGGCCAGCTGTAATGGCCGTTGGAAGGTCATTCATGTAAATCAGGAACAGTGTGTTTCCTAATGAAGACCCTTGAGGAATACCTAGACTCACACTTCCGGTCATAGACTGCATCCTTTTGCCCTTTGCGGACAACTTGGCTGCCTGTTGACGGCCGGACAGAAACGACGTGAGTAGACGGTGGCTGACATCGTTGCATTCCGTGATTGATCACGTCAAAGGCCTTGGACAAGTCACACAAGATACCCGCTACCTTGTACCTCTCATCCAGACCAGTAACAATGCAGTCAAATATTTTACACGCTGCTGCGGTCGTTGACATCTTCTGCCGATACGCAAATTGACGGTCCGACAGTAGGTCGTTATCCTCGAGGTGGCTCATAATGTGCGACGACAGGATTGACTCGATTAGTTTAGGGATGGTAGGAACACTAGGAACTATCGTTATCGGCCTATAATTGTTTACTTCACACTTGTCTCCTTTTCCCTTAAACACAGGGCACACTCTAGTACTTTTAAGTACGGGAGGGTATACACCAGAAACAAAAACTTCATTAATTAATTTAACTAATATGTTGCCAATAATCGGCCAAATACATAATAAAATATTAAGTGATATGTCATAGGTGTCAGCATTTTTTCGCGTTTTTAACATAGACCGCAGCACCTGGTCCAGCATGTCGCTGGTGACGGTGGGCAGGGCGAGCACGGGCACATCCGTGTCGCGCAGGTGTCTGCGGAGATATTGTTTGCTTAACGACTTTTCAATGTCAAAGGCGTTATTTAAGGCTATGTTTAAAAAATGGGAATTAAATATATTAGGAATGTCATTTCATAGGAGGCCTGTCGCCACTAGAACTTTCCGCCCAAATTACGTCAGTTCTACGAGCCACTGAAACACTGATCCTGACCGGTCCAGTGACGTCCACAGCTGGACCAAGGGTTCGGCGGATCTGATGAAGTCTAGCTATACCTTACATCCAATCGTGCTATGCGCTTAACCCTTTAGCTTATTGTAAAGTGACAAGTTTCACAAATGATCAGTTAACTGTGTTTCTGTGTGTTTAGTCAAGGAGGTCTAATTTTTGAGCCCCTATGGAACCATGTCGCATATATAACGTTAATCATGAATTTTAGGGTAGTTTATTTCATGTGGCTGCGCTGTGATTATGACAGGGTTCCATAGTAGGCCAACAATTAAAGTCCTTGACTGTACACACATACATACACATACATACTGTCACGTTTTCATCCCAGAGTGGGGTAGGCAGAGCTACAGAATTACCAACAACTCTTAACAACTTGTTGTTAATTCTATAACCTTATTTTGCACATACTCGTACAGGCCAAGATGTTTACCAGTGTATATTAGTGACAGGTTGCAAGCCCATCGCCTAACAATACTACAAGCCTTTAATCGTTTAGTCGTCTCTTACGACTTCCACAGGAACGCATGGAGTGGCACTATTCTAAGCCGGCAACCACACGGCACTGACTTGACTGTAGACCTTCGTATCGAATGACTTTTCACCTATGTTGAGAATGTTGTCAAACTTTAGACACCCCAAACAAAACTAAAATTACAAAACGTCGTAGACGGATGTAGAAACAAACATTGCGATATTTGCTAATGTCATTACGCACGTGTTAAACCTTAAGCCTCGTGAATCATGAGCAAAAACAAAATGACTCATTGTAACCCCTCTCATTGCCTTCCTGACCTCAGCAGAGGTCCAAGGGCAGCACTTTTGCAATTTACATCATTACAATGAGCATTAAGATAATAAAAATGGAATAATTATTTAGTTTTCCTTCTGACTACATCTAAATCTGAAACAGCGTGGTTTAATAGTGTGCTAGGTATTAAATGCAATGCTTTTCCGGTTTGAAACCGACTTTGGACGAGGTTGCGTTCAGCATTGGATAGTTGAATGAAGAAGCTTTTCCCTTGCGGAGTAAATAACACTTTTTATTACAAAATAAATACAAACTAAAGCATCGACCACACCGTTGCTCAAAATTCGTTGACGCATCGTAAACGTACTGTCGTGACTTAGACGTCACGTTTTTAGTGCATACACCGGTGCGCAAAATATGCTGACACTGTAAACGCAGTGATGTGACTCGGTGTGGATGGTATGCGTAAAAAACGTGACGCATAAGTCACGTACTCACGTCACGTTTACGGTACGGCAGCGTATTTTGAGCTCCGGTGTAGTCGATCCTTTATCCGACACAATATGATGTCGGTTCATTATTTACAACATCTTATGTTAGTAAATTCAATAAGTAGTTATCACGAGTAACCGTTGGTTCTCAGAGTGTTTGCTGTATGAATCTTGGGAATGATTACTCTTTGTGGGCAAATCAAGAGAAACCACACGAGAATTGTGAATAATATCAATTGATCTATGGCTTTTTTTTATGACGACAACCTGACTTAATGCTAGAAAATTGCTTGTGCATGCTATACCAGTTCTCCTGCGCAGCTGCGGTTGACCGCACGGAGATCACGGTCACTGTGGCCAGTATATCTTCATTATTGATCACTGTTACAATTTTCCGATGCTTTAATTATTGCTTTAACGTCACAGTCTATAAGGGTAAACCCAATTAAAGGTGCCACCCCACCGCTGCTTAAAATACTAAGACGGTACGAAATCGCAGTGACGCATAGTATCCGTACCGTTTTTATCGCGCATGCCTTCCACCGTGCTGCTCAAAATAGGGTGACGGTACGGGATCGCTGTGACGTGCCGTAAATGTCAAGGTAAAGTCGTGACGTTACGGCACGTCACTGCGATTCCGTATTTTAAGCAGTGGTGTGGAGAGCATGCGATCAAAACGTTAAGGATACGATGCGTCACTGCGATTCCGTACCGTCGTCGTATTTTAAGCAGCGGTGGGGTTGCACCTTTAGTATGTTAATTCATACTACTGCTTCAAAAATATAATATAATGTTCTTCAATAATGTATTTATCTTACCTTATGCCGATGACGCTTGGAATTTAAAAAATACCCGTTCCCCCTTTTTATTACACGACTCTATAAGACCTTTGTGTGAAAAGATTAATTAACTACTTTACACACCTTACATTCCACTTTCAATCGCCTGAATGTATTGTATAGGGTTTTCAACGATGTTTTTTAATAATGCGTTCCTCACGACTTCATCTCGCAAGACTTTTCCCCACAAAATGTGCTGAACACGTTTCTATCATATAATACCTACACAATATGTCTGTCACTGTTATTATTCAAACACCTGAAGTGACTGCATCTAATTGACCTATGCCCACCCAGCTATTACTCAGAAATAGGTATACCTGTCACTTGCGCAGAAATTTGTGTAAATACCTATTCATTAGAATTTTGCACTTGTCCTTACGAATACGATACTTAGTCAGGCGGGACTTCTGGGATTTAAAATACTACACTTGCCCAGAGTTTTCAGAAACAACTTAAAGCTAATTGAAATTGGTTATTTACCAATCTTTAATGTTAGTCTTGCTCATAACTCGATAGGTATTGACTTGTCATCGATGCGTTGACGTCAATTCTCGCGAATAAACACCTCCGTGTTGACAAACATGATCACGGATAAGCTTGAAGTTACAAGAACATGTACATACATGATATGATAACTCGCTTGTTGCCTAGGGACTCACATTACCAGTTTGTGTGTCGATGGTTTGAGTAAACAGACTATAGTCAATAGGGAATATTCATGGCTTTTGACAGCTTCAACACTTAAAAGCTGATAGACCTACTTTAGTTAAAGTATGCGCTGTCACTTTCTTTCTAATGGAAATTCCACCTGAAAGATAAGGGCAAAACCTTTTTTTTGCTGTTAAGAATAAGTGGTACCTAACGCACGCAAAAGTGTTTGAAACCTTAAACGACATTTGTGGTCGGTGTTCTACTAACATAATGTTGTCCTTAATATTATTTCTGAGCTTATTTCTAGCCTATATTTATTTCATAAGCGTTTTACTAAAGTGGTGACGTTACGCTGTTAGTGTCAACGGAATAAGAGCTACCATAAAGTCAAAATATGAATACTATACGGAAGCAAGATGGTTATTTTTTTAATGTTTTTTAAAACGTACAGACGTAGTTTTTCATAATATTTACAAGATATTTAAAAATCGAAAAATTGGACTAGTTTTAAGGGGAGAGAAACGCTATCGCAATCTGTACGGAAATAATTTAGCTTCACAATTCTCTTAAGAGCTAGGTCGTTATTTCTTTGAAATTACAGTAATAACAGTACCTACCTAAATAGACAGACATGTCCAAAATAAGGAATTCTAAATGACTAAAATGATAATGGGATGTCTATTATGACGATTGAAATGGATGCATTTGATAATTGAACATTTCTAATAGACCATCTATTTAGTAAATCGTGACCGCAATAGGACATCGTTACATTAACGATACAAATTTCCAATAGGAATAATTAACGTTAAGTACTTTTCCACGCAAAGTGAATAGTGAAGGTGAATTTCGAAGAAATATTAAAAGGTTAAGCAGGATAATGAGAATATTATACGATCGACGTTGGCATTGGAATTAAACATGTTTACCGGACATCTTTCCATTTTGTCTTAAGCTCCGACACGTTTAATTTATATCACCCCCCTTTTTTATCCAGGACAAATTGAAACCTCAGGCACTGGCCAAGTAAATGCTCTTAACAATTTTCTATCGCACAAAATGTATGGGATGACAGTTGATCACGTGGTTTATCGTAACGCTCAAGAATGTCATCAATCACAAACATTTTGAGCGATAGAAAAGCAAAACGTTAGCAGCGTTTCATCTTGGTTAGGGTTTTTTTGAAACCCGTAACGAGGCGAGTAGTAGAAAACAAACCGCATAAGAAAGTACATCGAACAATCAAACTCTTATCTCATTTTTAACTTAAAATTTCGGGCATTCGATTATCAAAAACTGACCCGAAACGGAGCCGTAAAAAGAATATGAGATTGAGTTAAGTTCCCGATCTTCATGAATTCAGCTAAGAATCATATCGGAAACACAAAATAAAAGACAATATTTGACTTATTTTTAACAGTATGTATATTGACTGCGATTATCTTCAGATCTATGTAATGTAATGTTGAGCTCTCGCTTTAAATAAAAATACCTAAGTCTAATGTGAACAATAGTGAATTAAAAAAAGTGAAAAACCTAACAATTAGGACTCTGCCTTTGACGAGGTTCTCCTCCACTAATATTGAAATCATGAATGGCTGCAATAAGATTTTTCGGCCAGTAACAAAGAAAACTGATATCGTAATAATAATATGATAATAGGATTGTTTGCGTCAGGCACTGAATCAAAGTGCAATTCTGTTTGTTTTGGTTGTTATAGACGTAAGGACGTTTTTATGAATTGTCGTCTATACAATGTACAATGTGTTAAAAAAACTTCCATTAAAATACACTCAGGAGCAAAAATAACGGGTCGGAGTGCGTTTTTCATACTAAAGAGGCTATTTCGAAGCCTTGGTTCGTCGCCAGGGAATGCTTTTAGTGAATTCTGATAATGAATACCGCGAGAATCGATACAGGACTTCCAGAGTGCGTAGAATACCCAACTGAATGAATCTGCGGTTAACGCCGGAATTGTGCATGTTCAGAAAAACATCTAAAATGGCAATAAAATGTAAGGAAATCCAAATGCTGACCCAAACTGTCCGGCTGTGGTGTTAACTGATTGTGCGATCAGTTAGGTATCTTAAGAACTTTTGATCTCCTCTATTGAACCTCGGAGTATCCACCATTAAACCTCATTCGAAACAACCCCTGGCAAGGAACCAAGGCTTCGAAATAGTCTCGTTTGTATGAAAAACGCACTCTGACCCGGTAAGTACTTTTGCTCCTGAGTGTATTATATAGCCTCCGTCACTCCCACAGCTAAGACAATTAAAACGACACCTCATAATTGTTAAAATCCACAAGCCTTAGACAGCAGAGCGTCTCACGTCGAGAAACATAACCCTCCTTCTGACACAGTCGGGTAGAAATAATGATATTAGTTGTAAACCTGCAACAGGTATGACATATGTAAATCTCGTTCGTTCCTGTGTTAATTGGACGAATAAATAGTACAATTCTTGCAAATCAAACAACGATTTTGGAATTGGCTGAAATCTAGTGATTTACTTTAATGTTACCTACGAGTATTATGAAATTCATTTATTTTTCACAAAATGATTTTGCGTATTATGATAACAATTCAATCGTTTTCTTATTCTTCATAGTGTTTATGTTTTTGGTCCACAATGTTATTTCTTTATATTCTTGAAAAATATTGTAATAACTAGTATTTAATACGAAATAGAGAAAGCTCGCCAGCTACGGCTGCATTGTATCGGTAGCATAACACAACTGGAGCGGAGTGAAAACCAGCGCTGCCAGCTCCCGCGCCCACGCTCGCAAGCGCAGCATTTGCTGAGCGGGCGACAGCTAGTTTTGAATAGTTTGATGTTAACTTGTTGACCACGCAATATGCATTTGATGTCTTAGACTTCGGTGTACTTAACGAAGACCGACCAAGCAATTGATCAAAAGAAGACGGATATGAATTAGAAAATTACACATGAAACGAACAAAGCAAGTTAGGAGTAGGTAAGCAGTTCTAGGACTTGCTGCGGGAAGAAAAAATAAGGGCTATGATTTCGTTTATTTTAGTTTTAAGATGCCTATCGCCACGCATTCTATTATTTAACAAGTCCGACATTATTCCCAAACAAAACGCATAGGTTATCGTTTAGTTTAGGTAGTTGAAGCTAAATTCATTTTATTCTTTTTCAATCGATCATTATGTCAAACACTTGTAATAAGACCACTTTTTTAGAACAGTTCAATCGCCATTTTTTTTTATATAAATGAATTCGATTGAAATCTTCTTTAAAATGTAAAAGTTTAAAAGCTAATAAAAAAGTTGAAGTAATACAATATGCATGAAGAACAGTAAGTTGGGTAGTTTAAACTTTTACCATATACACAGAAACATGTTAGGCTGTTTGGACACAGCATAAGCTCGTCGATATATATGTACAAGTTGATGGTTGACTTTTAAAAACAGGATTAATTTACTACACCGATGTCTAAATAAATAGGTACTTTAATTTTTGGCTTTACCAATTTGTGTAAGTCCTTCTTCTGATATTTTATTTACTTGTTATCTTATATAAGTACCAAATAAATGTTAAGTTGTTTTTTTTTTTCCAGATATACCACTTACAAGTTACAAGGTGCTTTACAATATCATAAAACTTGTTCTTCCTTAATTAAAATCCCACACACCTGTTCACTTAAATGCGAGTCCGAAAATACAACCAAACCATTAATTTAAAAAGCTTGTGATGCACAGAAACAACTATTTAAATCTATTTAATAAACACGTGCTGCCGATAAAAATCTGGCCTTAAGAGGATTGTGCAGGTAAAAATTTCCATACAATATTAAAATGCGATAACGTTTCTCTCCCCTTAAACTAAGTCCAATTTTACGTCTTTTTAAATATATTGTGTACATTATGAGAAACTAGGTATGTACAAACAAATAAAAATAAAAAAACCGAAACGTACATACCCAGTTATTCATACCAACTGAAAGATATTCATAAAATCGTAGAAATTGGACGTGACTTAGGGAGTAAGAAACGTTATAGCCCGGAGCAAAATAATGGAATTTTTAGACACCTACGCGATTTAAACGTGGCTTTATAATATCCCCCCGAATCCCATTATTAATGGGCTGACGACATTTTCCATGAAGAGACTTATTAAATGGCCTACACTACAACAGGTTTTCTGTTGTTCACCGGGTAATGTTCTATTTAGTATAAAAAGTCAGCGAGCCTGTCAGTTGCATCACAAGGCTGTTGGGTGTCGACCGGTACTGTCTCATATACAAAAATAATGTGAGTATTCAATAATTTAAACGCTTGTTATTTGATTTGAGGTTACGTTTTTATACCTGGTTTATATCGGCTTTCATTTAATTTTTGGAATTTTAATTACTTTTCTAGTGTTTTTATTCTGGTGTTGTGATTCTTTACCAAACAAATTCGAGTTTATTTGAGTGGAAGGATTTTCAAGATTTGAAGTTCTTTATTTGAAAGTAAATTTATCACATTATTCTAATTATAAAATCTACAAACCTTTATAATTTTCTAGTGTCTTCAAATTTAGGGACTTATTTTGAATTCTTATTTAATTACTAGTGAATGCATTTACGCGCTGTAAAATATGTTAACCGGCATTTCAGATGTAAATAATGTTCTGCTTGAGTAACTTTTTTTCTTTATGGAAGTACACTCGTGTTACTGTTTATAACTGGGTGCCAGTATAAACCAGACGCCTATTGTGTCGGCTTTATTACGAGTGTTCATTGTTTCTTCAGGCGTCGGTAGGAACGGCTTCCTTTCCTTGCTATAAGTTTTCTTAGTGATGTATGTGTAGACTAAAATCACCGAAATATCAGAAGTTAATTATCTCCATTGCCCCTTCCAGCATGAAGAGCTTCATTGTCGTCTGTTTCCTCGCCCTGGCCGTGACTGCTTATGCGCGTCCTGGGGACACCTACACCGACAAGTTCGACGCCATCGATTTGGATGAAATCCTGGCCAACCGCCGTCTCCTCATCCCATACCTCAACTGTGTGCTGGAGAAGGGGAAATGTACTGCTGAGGGCAAGGAGCTGAAATGTAAGTGACATTTTGTTGCTTGAAGGGTATGCGAACTAAGCAAATGAAATTGTTAAGTATGTACCTACTTAACTTAATTCAATTTTGTTCTTCACCAACAAACCAGTTTCAGTGAAGTGAATTCACTGACACTGGTTTCTAAATCGGTGTCCTTCACTCTTATAACCTCTTAAAAGTCTTTCGGGTGTGGCTAAATTCAATTAGACCAGCAAGTCCTTCATATTTACGGCTCACCTCTTAAATCTACTCCTATTTGTATATATATATGTGACAGCATCGCATCCAGTGGCGCATATTAGTAGACAGTTCCATACAAATTAGTCACCGTACGCAAACATATAATAGGTGTTAAAAACATTACAAAATACTCTCTAATGTTAAATTCTGGGGTCCTAGTGAAAAAAGTTATAACTCTCCTGAAGATCAAGTGAAAAAGGGTGTA
This sequence comes from Acleris sparsana, assembly GCA_923062465.1. NCBI lineage: Eukaryota > Metazoa > Arthropoda > Insecta > Lepidoptera > Tortricidae > Acleris > Acleris sparsana. The sequence goes on from OV281300.1 coordinate 10,987,328, forward strand.
AGTCTGGTATACTCCGTTTATGTATATATTACGAGGTAAGTCGACTTATACCCTTTTTCACTAGGACGCCGCGACTTGGTCCGCGTACATTTCGACTATCGTTATTCCCTAGGGAATTTTAATTTTTCCGGGATCTAAAGTAATAAATAATAATAATAATGAACTTAATTTCCCAGACATCAACAATTCATTTTTCATATCACCTACTCGGAAAGGGGACTTTTCTTCCCTGCTAGGAGGGATCAAAGGGGCACTTTTCTGTTCAAGGAGATTTTGTTGCCAAATTTGATAATTTTTGTTAAGTGCGATAATTTCCTGTTGTTAAATTTGATAATTTCAGCATTTCTAGAATGTGTGAATAATTAAATTTGTTTCATCACTAAGATCTTTTATTTTCCTCATAGGTGATGTGAAAAGCAGTATGTGTCACACGGTAGCAAAATTATTTCCACCTTGGGCGTTAACACTTGAATCCCTCACTACGCTCAGGATTCTATTTTAGAATCCTTCGCTTCGTTCAGGATTCAATGTACGCCCTCGCCTTAAATATGTCATTTTGCTCCCTTGTGACACAATCTACTATTTATTGCTGTAAGTTACATCGTTTGAGTATAATGAAGATCTTTACTCTCCGTACTAGGGATGAAAAGTAGCCTATGTGTTCATCCAGGTAATAAGCTATCTCCATTTTAAACTTCATCCAAATCCGTCAACCTGTTGCAGCGCGAAACAAAAAAAACACAAATTTTCGCATTTATAATATTAGTAGGAATAAACGCTATATCAAGAATTGATTATTTTAGTACCGTATTAAACCATGGTTCTACCATGAAGATATTCGTTTAAATGATTTTTAACGTAACCTTGCCTATCGTCAATATATGCCTAGAACCGGTTGTTATTCTATTTGTGTGTCATTTATTTACAGAACGTTTTTATTTAATAATAGGATTCCTAACAACCTTTCTTAAGCTATATTAAACTTGATGTGTCTTTCTACCGGTCAGGTTAGATTAAAATTACTTGCACTTATATAGATTTAGGAAGCAAACTGAACAAACTTTCGATTGACTGAGAGAATGTACTTATTATTTATTATTTATTTTTTATTTATTGATAATATTTGATATAACACACTATACGAGAGGTAAAACAAATGAAACATAGAAGAGTGTCAAACAGTGTCAAATAAGTTGCAAATAACTTGACAACTGTAGCATGAATGCATTATCATTTGACACCTGTAGTATCCGACTATTCCGCTGGATTACGGATTCAGCCTTCAGATTTTGGGTTGTCAATGCATTTGCAATGAATATATTACAAACTTCTATGGCCCTAATCAGATGCTTTCGCCATGCCATAAGGAATACAACTAATAACTTTTCCTTTCCTCTTCAGCCCACATCAGGGAGGCCCTAGAGAACAACTGTGCCAAGTGCACGGATGCCCAGCGTCGCGGCACCCGCCAGGTCATCGGCCACATCATCAACAAAGAGGCTGACTACTGGAACCAGCTCTGCAGCAAATACGACCCTGACAGGAAGTTCGTGGCCAAGTACGAGAGCGAACTTAAGAGTGCCTCCGCTTAAAGGGATTTTGATTATGGCAATGTTGCCTTGTGATAGAGTTGTATTATTTAGGCCAATTTTGGAATAAATTATTTTTATTGTTTAAGTTCTTGTTTATGTTACGAGCAAACCAATATCAATTTCCCTAATTAGGGTTACCATCCGTTCGGAATAGTCCGGATTAGTCCGGACATGTTCGGACATTTAGACTCTAGTACAGACATTGCCCGGCTCTTATATTTGTCCGTTTTTTTTAAATTAAGTTGATGGAATATTAGTAATAAAAGCGTCTGCTACCATGCCTACCATACCACAGATGAAATAATAGTTGAAAATACCACTGTAAGTAAGAGAGTAATTTTTTAATTTTGTGACTAAACAATCTGGACTTTTATCGAAATGTCAGGCTTTTTGTCAGGCATATTTTCAAATTCCTAAATGGTACCTAACCCTATCCCTAATTGACAGTCAGAGGCCTTCGACAAGACGCTTACGCGTACAAGTCTAGAGCGAGTAGGTCAATTTGTGTGTGATTGACCCCTTCATACATACGAATATATACAGTAGCATTAATAAACGGGTTTAAAAATAATACCAAAAAATACAGTCGGGTTTTTAAAGCAGCTTTTCATTTATTTATCTCTCTCATAGTTTTATTTTAGCAATTCATCGAGGCAATGCTACTAGCATCTCCACCTCAGTGCATAGGCACCATTTTTAAAATAAGTTTATTAACGCCTAATTATAAATTACAAACTTAGTTACTCGACTACAACTAAGCATTACACTTTAAATTATGTTTACCCACACAGCCACACCTATCAAACCACTGACAACAAAATCTATTACAAAGCCTAAACCAACTAACTTAACTAACTTATTTACTAGGGATTTATGAGGGATAGTTACTGGTAAACATCTGAGCTGTAGGTAATTCTGTCGCTCTACCTCTGGGATTACAGGCATGAAGGTATGTATGTGTATGTAGTTCCAAGGAGAGTGGCAATACTACAGAGGGCCCTGCCAAGATGCACTACGTGAAATAGCGTTTCTATTCGTTTCGTTTTCAACCAATCGCGTCACTGGTAAATCACGTGACGTTTCGTATCACGTCATCTACAAGTAACGCGATTGGGTTAAAAATGAAACGAATAGAAACGCTATTTAGCGTAGTGCATCTTGGCAGGGCCCTCTAGGGCTCTTCATACTGGTGATTCATATGTCATTAGACACTTTATCGTATTGATTTTAATTCGGCCGCCATTTCTGTCAAGGAATCAAGAGCTATCATAAAATTGATGATAATACTATAACATTTGTTAAAAGCAATTTCCTTTTACTGAGTCGAATCGAATAGGGACTCTATTGACATGGGTGTAATGGGTCTATTACTTATTGTTATTGACATCGACGAACTAGTTGCTGACGACAACATGAATGTTAGTAGCATAAGTCCGTTTTTTATTATTCCAGGTTGTTACCTTCTTATTAATTGAATTGAGAACTGGAATCCCTAAATTTTGCCGACCGCCTGTTGGCTCACTTTTTGAACATTTAGTCCGTATTTTCTTTCTGTGCTCTAATTATTATGTGGTGTTCAATTAAGATCATTGTCTTGTTACCTTACCTTAACACGAACACTTTCAAAAACCTAAAACTTCGCTCAAAACCTTTACAAAAGGTAATAATACAAAATGAAGTATTCGTATGCCACAAGAAAAGGGTTCTAACCTTTATTCCGCATGTAAAATGAGAATAAAATACGTGTTTACGTCCAAACGTAATCGAATTGAGATGTATCTAACCAGATTAGTTCTCGAGAGGAACGTAAATTGACGTCATACATTTTATGGGATTTACCTCACAGTCTTCGGACGTAAGTAACCAGTTTCACTCCGTTGTTTAGGCATAGGACTCGAAAGAATATTGAACTTGTTCCATGCGTCATGACTACTAATAGAGCCATTTGTGACTTCAACTGGGTGCGTGATAATCTAATGTTTCTTGAGTACAAAAAGGCCAAATCTTTTTTCTTACTAGCTTCTGCCCACGACTTCATCCGCGTAGATTTCGATTACCGAATGTTCTAACTTGTAATCACGGATTATGAGCATGAAAACATCTCAGATAATTAGGCTATTCTTTGGGAAACATCGCATATAGAAAGACAGAAAAAAAAGGTTTTAATACAGAGTTTGAGCACAAAACCGGCCAGGAGCTTTTAAAAAGTACTGCATTAGACGTCGGGTTGGATGATAATAATTATGTGACCTATTCATAATGTTTTCATTGAAACCTTATCATCATCACCACAAACCTTACCCTATCGCATATAACTACTGCTTAACACTTACACATATTTAAAAACAGTTCAATAAACCCAACTTCATTAATTCTTTCGCGGAACTATGACCAAAGCAAATCGACATCACATCTTAACAAATTAGTAGTATACCGCAAATTGTCGGTGAGAAACCCGTTTTACAGTTTTAGAGTTATTATTTAGTATAAAAGAAAGGTTCGGCCGGCGAGGGACATTTCTCGCTGGACACTAGTCGAAGACAGTCAGGCTTGTTAGGATTACAAAATAAAATGAAGGCTGTGACATTGATTGCGTTTTTGGCATTGGCCGTAGTGGTGGCGGCTAGGCCGGACAACAAATATACTGATAAGTTCGATAGTGTGAATTTGGACGATATCCTGATCAACCGTCGGCTATTGATACCCTATATCAAGTGTCTGTTGGGGCAAGGCAAATGTACTGCGGAAGGGAAGGAGCTGAGATGTGAGTCATTAATCTGTACTTTTTGCTTTGCACCTACGTAATGAGGTTTAAATACAATTTTATTTTGAAATTTATAGCTGCAATTTGTACTTGTACAAAAGCTCAACGGACGGAGTTTGTTATACACATGTTAAGGATGTACCTGATTAGACAGGTCTGTTGTTACGTGTTTCCAGGGAGTAACTCATTGGAAGTTTAGTTTTTAGTAGGGGAAATGTTTTTTTTTAAACTTGTTTATTTGTTTGTACTTCCAGATTCTACGTATATTATGAATATATTTACCTACCAGTTGAACTTTTATTTAACAGATCATTAGGCTTACAGTTTTAAATCTATTAAATAACGGTTCATTGACAAATTGGAGATAGTAATGTGCATGATTCAGTCAAATTAGTCTAAATATTTCCACAGGACCCGTTTATGAATCAAGTCAATATCTACGGTATCTTTATTAATTAGGTACGCAATTTGGAACTAATAATGTCTTTCAAATGTGAACAACAAATGTTGATAAAAGGTCCATTAAAATATTTATAAAACGTCTTTCACGTAACAGCATGTTTATTTTACCAGATTCTCCGTCTGGTATTTGCTAGTCCTTGAGTGTAAAATGTTTGTGCGGTCTTTAAAGTTTTAAACTGTTTGCCTTGATACTTAAACTCAGTCAGAGTTGATAAATACGTAGAAGCCGGATTTAAAAGGGTATGCTGGTTTTCTTAAATATATTGCAAGTAGTAGGACTACGTTGTTCGCGACTTGCTAATACTTGATATAAATATATAGATGATGGTCTAATTAACACGCGTTGCTGTAAATTCAATGCGCTAGGTTACACAATGTTATAATTTCGCACATAGTCAACGTTAAACGGGTCTTAACCTAACAAGATAAGATATACAAAAAGATCGACATAATTTCTATTTATTTTATTTTAATCCAATGTGAAATGACAAAGGAAGCACTTTGCTTTTCTTCACGTTTATAGAATACCAATTATGTAATTCCACTAACAAGGAAAGGTACCCAACCGTCCGGCTCCGATTTTGTTGTTTTTGATATATGTTAGAGAGTAGTTTAAAATAACAGACACGTCTTTTTTTTAGCGGCCCAAACTCAACCTGTTGGGAGAAATTGACCTCCAAAGTACTGAAAAGTGACAAAACCCTCTAACTTATATAGAGATATTTTAAAAAAAATGCAAGTTTCATAGCGGTTTGATTATAAATGTTTCAGAAGATGAAAAAATAATGAGCACGTGTTTTGTTATATCGGCTAAAACTCATATTTAATAAAAAAATCCCTTCAAAGATCATTGAAGATACACTTCCTGTGGTATTTTTTTATAATATTAGTTTTAGCCGATATAACAAAACACGTGCTCATTATTTTTTCATCTTCTTAAACATTTATAATCAAACCGCTATGAAACTTGCATTTTTTTTTTTAATATCTCTATACAAGTAAGAGGGTTTAGTCACTTTTCAGTACTTTGGAGGTCAATTTCTAACAACAGGTTGAGTTTGGGCCGCTAAAAAAAAATACGTGTCTGTTTTTTTTTTTCATTTATTTAGGAATACCAACAGACGATACATTACAACTTACTAAGTATAACTTACACATAATTATAACAATTAATGTTCACCTAATTATAGGTATCCGCAGCTTACATAAGAATAATATATTAAGTACAATGTGTATTGTGATACAATTTTAACATAATTATCTATTACTTAAGAAATTTCCTATTATTTGCGCAACAGCCCCTCAGTCCCGCGAATGTGACATATAAGTAAGCAGTTTACGTCTGAAGCCATTGGTCGTGTCCTGCACAATGTCTACATCGGCAGCTCTGGACAAGCCGTTGTACAAATGAGTCGAATGTTATTTTAAACTACTCTCTAACATATATCAAAATCAATAAAATCGGAGCCGGACAGTTGGGTACCTTTCCTTGTAAGTACAAACACTAAAACGGTTTCGTTTTAGTAAAACGTCGATACGGAGCTTATTCATTCTTTTGTTTTTCTGTGTGGGTTAAATAAATATTTTCATTACCTCTTTAAGAGAAAATATGCTGCCACTGCCAACTACTGTTTCTTAAATCATCCTGTTATTCCACAGCTCATATCAAAGAGGCCCTAGCGAACGGCTGTGCCAAATGCACCACCATCCAACGCAACGCCACCCGCCGCGTCATCGGGCACCTCATCAACAACGAGCAGATGTACTGGAACCAGCTCGTCGCCAAGTACGACCCTAGCCGCAAGTTCGTCGCCAAATACGAGAGCGACCTGAGAACTGTCAGGGCTTAGGTTATTTAGGGCTTATAAGATCTACAAGACTGATGTTTTTTAGGGAAATAAAGAAGGAAAAATATCATTATGTTTCATTATTTTATTCAACTTATTCAAAGGTGGTTATATTCTCCAAACTTGCGATTCCAAACTGCTTCAAACTATTATTATGAAGTGGTGTTAGATGAGAGTTAGGAGTGAAAGATGAGAGTTAGGAAGTGGAATGCAGAGCTGACTGCCAACTGCTAGTGAAGAGGAGTTTGAAGAAGAAGATTCAACTTAGACCTCAGGGTTGGCAATGCATTTGTAGAGTTGAGAATGTAGGTAGTCTTGATATTGCAAATGTATATAGGTCTTACATGCCACTTATCATCAGGTGGCCTGTGTGTTTATTTGTCTTGTCTATGACATAAAAAAAATACTGATAATTAGTTATTGCTATTATAAAACATGTTGCTCCAGCATCTAGCAGATTCCTTCAACCTTTTCCAAACGGACGGTTCATCTTTAGTGGCCTACGTGCTTGCTATTTCCTTCAATTTGAGGGAGTCCTATGTCGAGGGCCTAGCACTTGCCCTAGGGTAATCCCTCTCTTCCTAATTTGTAAAGAAAGAGACGTCCGAGATAGAAAATAACTTGTGCTAGCCGTAGGTAGGCTACAGCAGTTCCCAGAATTCACTCGTGCCCCCTCAAGGAGCATGCCACCCAGCGCTAAATGCGGTGCGTCACACCAACGGTAGTACCTACGTACAATAGCAAAGCAGAGGTTGTCTTTCGGATGATATGACGATGAATTGGCAGGTACTGGATGGCTAATGAAAAAGGGTATAAGTCTTGCGAAGATTAAGTGAAAAGGGTTTAAGTTAAGTATGTATACACCCTTTTTTAATACGCGAGTTAACTCGACTTATGACCCTTTTTAACTAGGACCCCAGTAAATCTTCCTAGCCAATGACGCCAATACAGGCTTACATACATATAGGCCTACTTACGATTAAGTATTTTAAATGTATTTCGAATTGGTAAAGAATAATGTTTGAAGACAAAAAATGCAAGATAGTATTAAAACACCCACTCTAAAACTGGGGGTAAATAAAAGAAGACGCAACACTTATACTTTTTAATAATGTATTTAAAGCAACTTTACCAAATGTTGTTTTAATTAACATGATAATATACCTAGAGTTGAAAAATGGACTGTTTAAGTCTTTTCTTTTTCAAGGTTCGCTAGAAAGCTTGTGGCACCACAAACGTAGTTACGTTTTAATGTTTAATAATTTTATCATTTTGATTTAAAACTTTGTCAAGGTTCAAAGATTAACCATAGTATAATGATCGGAAACGAATCTAACGCAATAAACTATCCAAAAAAACAAAAGAAAAAATTACATTCTTTGTCCAGTTGTACTTTTTTAAATTACTGTATTCTTCATTTTATTGAGAGACGCTGTTTCGAAACATTACTACGTTTAAATACCTTATTCAGTTTTGACGAGTACGGAGGGCAGCTTACTCCCGCATCTACTACATACCTCTACCACCTATGTACCTACTAGATGTACGCGTTATAAAGATTGTGAGTTGTGAGGATAAAAATGCTCTATACAAAACGCTGTAACATTTCTCTTCCCTTAAACATATGTACTCTTTATTTTTTCGATTTTTGAATAACTATGTTGTAGATATTATGAAAAACTAGGACTGTACATTTTCCTTTCCAAGAAAATATTAAAACAAACACATAAAAAAAACAAACAGAAATTTTATCGACATCTCAAAATCCTCTTAAGCGAGCTTTGTAAGCTGAATAAATTATTTGGAAACCAGAGCGCAAGTTGATGCGAACTTTTTGGTGACTCCTAAAGAACTGTGTCACAGTGACGTTACGATTAAAATCATAAGAAGTGTAAAAAAGAAAAGTATTATAATGTCACTGTAACACCGTTCCATGGGGGGTCAGGGTTCCATTAGGCTAATTACAGCAGTATTATTTATCATCGCGAGCCAGGAAGGCTTCGTAAGTTTCCTTGTACTTGTCCCCAGGGTCGTATTTGGCCTTCATCTGTTCCCAGTACTCTTGTTCATGATCCTTCAGATGGTTCACTACTTTCCTTGCACCCTTTCTCTGCCATTCCGTGCATTTTTCGCAAGACGACGTCATGGCATCTTTGACGTGCGCTGTAACAAAGTATTATTATTGAAATACAATATCTGTGATATCAGAAGCATTTGAGTACTGTTGAGTTTCTTGCGGCGTTTCTTCTCAGCAGTGGTCTCTTGCGAAGCACTGGTAGATTTTGACGTGTAAAAGTGCCCGTGCGGCCTACTTACTGAATAAACATCTTTTATCTTTTTATCTTTTTTATTTGCAAGAGCATACACCGTCTCTTGAAGTATAGATTGAAAAAGGTAACGTAATGGATAACCCATTTAATCTAAAGTTAAAAGTAGGGTCAAATATATTAATACAGTGTGTTTGGTAGCTATTATAGAAATTGTTATTAGTTTCCGAGATATTGATCATTTTAATCGGAATTTTCGTCATTTTTCCCCATGTTACGGAAAACCCGTTCATTCATGTATTAATTCGTTTTTTTCAGTGTTTTAACCTAGCTTTCAAACACCCTGTATATCCCATCGCCATCGTTAAAATGTTGGCTTCTGCAAACTTATTCTAACTGGAGTTCAAAAAATTCAGTTATAATATAAAATAATCAATTGCATTTCAGTTGGAATCAGAACTCAAATTTAGGTTCCCTAACCGCCTCTCTAAGGACGCCTATATTCCACATTAGGCCACTTGTGTACTCTAGACAGGTTGCCATAAACCAGTTCATTTTATTTGTACTTTTAGTAACACAGAACTATATTTAAGTTGTTTTAAAATACCCCGGTGGCGGGACATGAGGCATTTTGTTATTTGGAATCCATAAGTGGACGGTAAAAAAAATACATCAAGTTGGTATTTTATATTAAGCGTCTGCCCCAGAATGGAAAAGATGACGTTGCATGGACAAATAACAATTACTTAATACAAATTAAAAAACCGGGCAAGAGCAAGTCTGACAGTCTTCAGCCGACATTACAATCGACTTGCAAAATATTAGATTAGACACAATAATGGACATTTTGGTCACAATAATTTTAAAACAACTCGCAAAAATAAATTAGCTATATAGCATGCATCAGCGTTGTTATGCTCTATTAAAGTTTACAAAATCTTTAACGCCATAAAAACAGTGTTCCGGTAGCCATGCAGTCAAGTTAGCCCTGAGCACCCTGCCACTTAACACCCTCATTTCACTGGGAAGGTTATTAAATAGTACTACGCACATGTTACAGGCGTTTCTTTTAAAGATGTCAGACCTACAACATGGTTGATGGAACAGATATTGATACTGACTTCTTGATTTTCCAGCGAACAGTATTTCACGTTTTTTTAAATATTCTGGATGGCTATCAGTGAAGAGAGATGCTTTCAATATATATACGCCAAGGGGAGAACTTTAAACTTATGGAAAAGTGGTCTACAGCTTTCATCAAACCGAGCATAACCTACTGCACGCAGACATTTTTTCTGCATTATAAATGAAGATAATTCTCAGGTTTTTTGTATTTGTAGTTTCGGCTGTATCACTTGACTCTAACACAAAAAATTAGCGCTTTAAAACTTAATCTTTCATAAACGGACCCTTAATCGAAAAATTGTTTTCACAAACCATTCCATTTATACAACTTCACGTTACGTGTAAGGGAGGTACACATTTTTTAATTTTAAAGATTTTATTTTACCACTTTGTTGGCGTGACTAATATGTATATTCATGCAAAATTACAGCTTTCTATTACTAAGAGTCTCAGAGCTAGGCTGCCGACGGACAGACGGACTTCCTATTTTGACTATAGAACCCTATAAAAAGAAGAATATCTTTATTTCTAATCACTAATTAAGTACCTGAAAATCGCATTTAAAAATATTTACCAAAACTTTTGACTAAAAAATCAGATTTATAAGAAAAGCTTGCACTTCAAGAATTTTATTGAATACTACTTACTTCTCAGTTCCTTCCCTTCCGGAGTGCACCTGCCCTGCCCGAGCATGCACTTCACGTATGGCACCAGTAATCTCTTGTTCGCCAGAATTTGGTCTAGGTTTATATTGTCATATCTATCCGTGTACTGGTCCCCAAGACTTAAGCACACCAGCCCAAATCCAAACAGTACCAGCAGCCAATTCATCTTGCAGTTCAAGAAAATCTATCGTAACTAAGGAATGCCAGTAAATGGATTGCCTTTTATCCTAGATCGATAGCCAATTACGATCCTTGATTGCATCTTTGCTATTGTTAATTATATCACGCGAGGGGTGCTCCTATTAAAACCATGACGATTGTTCTGCGCAAGAGTTCAAAACGCTTGATTATGTAAATAATCTTTAATTGTTGGTTATTGTTAGGTGTAATTATACGATTATAAGTCGATTACAACTAGTGTTCTTAATGCTCGGTAGGTATAAATATGGGAAGTCCAGTTCATCATATTAATAATCTTGTTAACCCCATCAGAATTTGCTAAAAGATTATACAAAAATACTATGAAGGATTTTTTTACATTTGCATTAAGGTATTTCCAATTTCGTTCTAAAGGACTATTTTTTACCGTAAAGATCAACCACATCTTAGAGTATATAAAAATAACATAAACTCCTTTGCACAGAAAATGGGTATCCGCGGTTACTTCGACAAGGTAGTTTATTTATTGTTTTGTCTAAGGAAATAAGATTAAATAAATAACAAAATGTTTTTTTAATTATTTTTGACACATTTACTAAAGTTTTTTTATAATAAATATTCCAATAACAGGAAAAAAAAACAATGCTAATGGAAGATTGACATTATTAAAACTTAATCTACGAGTGCCGCCATTTTATAAAATCTAATTTCGTTAAATCATATAAAAATTCTTAAAAGTATCGAGTGTTCGTTTTCTGTGCAAGAGGGTGCTATGTTTCTCGAAAAGGTTTTCTTGGAAATTAATTGCAAATAAATCAACTGAAAAATAAACAAGTGTTGTATCTTACCTTTTCCTCAAAATGTTTGGAATATTTATTACCTTAAGAGGATTGTGAATCGCGTAGCTGTCAAAAAAATCCATACTAATTTTATTAATAGGTAGAACCGGGCCATAACGTGTCTCATTTCCTAAATTAAGTCCTATTTTCACGTTCTTTTTATATGTTGTAGTTATTATGACAAAGTGGGTCTGTACGTTTCCATATATTTTTTTTACAAGATATTCAAAGATCGTAAATATCCGCTTCAGCGTTAAAAGTCAAAGTCTTGAAATGTCAAGTGCTTAAGTTATGGCAAGATAGGACGACGTCATAATCTTGAAACGTCCTTGTCGTGTAATATCAACGTCAAGGTCTTACAACGTCAAGGTTTTACAACGTCAAGGTCGTGCAACGTCAAGATCTCACAAACGTCACGTCAAGCTTACTCCTCTGATATTCTACGATCTAGGCAGCTTGATCTACCTGGTCATTCTGAGACTTCGACGTGTTACTAGTATATATAGCATTCTACGATCTAGGCACCTTAAATTTCAAGACTTTGACTTTAAACGCCGAAGCGTAAAAATCGCACACGCCTATTGCCAAACTCACTCGCAATCGCAATCGTTTTCATTTTGACAGTTCGAAAGTAAGTCTGCATACAAAATCTTATAAAGTGTTTGCTTTGAAGTCGATTGCGATTGCGAATTCGTTTGGCAATAGGCCAGCAGGTTTAAGTGGAGAGAAACGTTATCGCATTTTGTGTGGAATTTTTTAGCTTCACAATCCTTTTAATTATATATGTATTCACCGAAGATATACATAAAGCACTGGGGCTCTGTTCCTTTCTCTCAACCTAAATTGAACTGCTTTTGTATGGCATGGTAACCCCCGACATCCTTATGCTTTATCGTTTGTACGCATCCACAGATCAGCCAGTGTAGTCATATTACCAAGCTTCGGACGTAAATACCTAGTCGTATTTGTTCGTCCTGTCTTCAGATATAGTAAGCGGTACTTTTTAACCGTGATTCTCTCGTTATTCGGTTATGTAATTATGCGATACCATTCACTTGTCTTTTTCTTTTACAATTTCGAAACAAACCTCAAAAATAGTAGGTTTTTCGGGTGTTACGGTGGAATGACCACTTTACTATTTCCGAAGACGGGACAAACGCCCGAGATAGTTCCAAAATATGTTCTGATATGAAACAGTCTCGCGTCCCTTTGTTCGGAATACTATTCGTATCTACTTTTTCTCGGTTTTGGTTTGGTTTGGTTTGGTTTGGTTTGGTTTGGAAATGATTTATACAGTACGTCGACGATTTAGTATCTTAATAAGCTAAGGTTTCATGTATTAAGTATCTATGTACTCAGAAGAAATTGTACACAAGTTACATACTTATGACTGCGGACATGTGTTGTTTGTTACAAAATAATGACGGCTCATGAGACAGTAATAAGTGTCATTTTCTCGACCTACACTGGAGGAAGGATTGCCACTCCATCCATAGCCGTCTTTAAGTCTTTGGAGACCTTGAGCAGTTATAGGGTAATGGGGCCTCTATGACCATGACCCAGTAGGTACTCTTCTACCTATCTTCTGATCGTAGGGTCCTATTAAGTTACGAGCGAAAGTGTTCATTATGATGGTTCATGGTGCTACCTAAATCTGGAATAGATGAAAAAGATACGCGTCATACTCGGGAACGGGTGCTGTCTGTGGGGTCCGGTCTGTTCACGCTTGCAAGGACCAGTTTTTCAGTTAGTTATTTCTATTATCGTTCCTGGCGTAATATTGTTCTCCTATTTCACTATTTTTGATTTAATAATTTTATTGGTGTCAGGTTTAAAATAATTATTTATTACTTTATTACCTTGTAATGTTACTTTTAAGTATTATTGTATTTTATTATGGGAAAAAATGTCCTTCTGCTGGAGTTTCTTGCGGCGCCTCTTCTCCGCAATGATAGTCTTGTCCGAAGCGCTAGTAGATTCACTCTATATTACCGACGTGTAAAAGAGCCCTCATGTGGCCAATTTACTGAATAAATAATTTCCATTTAAAATTAGAATTTTGAAATTTGGCGTTTTATTAAGGTCCTAGACAACACGGGCCTGACTTCATCCACCAATATTTTTTTCCCTCGTCTCATGGAGATAGCAAACGATCACACGGAACCGCTGATGAAGTCTGATGGTAAGAGTTTAATGAGTCCCATAAACATTTGCAATCTCATAACTAGCCAATCCTTTAAGGGTTCCAAATACCAAGAGATTCTAAGACTTGCTGAATCTTTTCCTTGATTAATTAGTAAGAAGACAATTTTCTGGTCTATATTCTACACAAGTTGTTCTTTGTCTGACTTATTACATGTTATAATTTACATCTATATTTTCATAGAAAAAAATGGCATAATGAAAATTACACTACTATGTACTCAAATTACAAGTAAAAAAATTAACATACTTGGAACCTTCTCATTGTGAATATCATTGTTTTGCTTTTCATTTGATTTTCAGTTTGAAGTTTACTATGACAATGCACTAAAGTGCCTAACATTTTTGCTGGGGTACTGCATACAGCGATCACAGATCATGTTCTTAAGATGTTGACTGTACTAATATGACGGTTGTAGTCCATTACACTATACTCGTACTTCAAGTACCTAATTAACCGTCGTTGCAGTAAAAATCGATATTTCTACACAGGTACAGTAAGCAGCAAAATTGGCCAATTAGACCCTTAATTAATAAAATACCTTAAATAATTTCGAAATTTAATGTATGTGGGTAACTCGGGTATATATGTATGTTTCTTTGTGATCTCAGGTAAACGAAGCAAAAGTCTCTATCTCAGGTATGTTTAAAATAAATCTGAAGCGGGCTTTATGTTGGCTGGTTTATTATTTATTCATTTGTATAGAATCCAGACCATAGCGAGAACCTTCTCTTTACTCTAAAAATAAATATATATATCAGTCTTAAGAAGAGCAATTTCTGCTACTATCTGTACCTGCGCCTGTAGAAATTGAAGATTTCCTAGAACTTGAAACTTAAACTTACTGACGCAGCTAAGTATAGGTTCTACTTGTATAATACCACTCAATCGTAGCCTAAGTACAGGTTTTGTTACAGGGGATTTTTCTGCCGCAAATAACAAGCCAATTACTGCACAAGCAACAATGCTTCATAATATTTATAATTGGCGTTATTTTTCTTCAGTGATATAAAAACAGTGTGATAATGATAATAGTTGGTTTAATATAAAAACATAATTTGCGAAGACGTGCAAATCAATTTTAACCTTAGTTTAACCTAGATTGTGTTAGAAAAGGTTAAAAGCATGGGGGTTACCATGACAAACTAAAGCAGTCCAGTTTAGGTTGAGAAAAAAGGACAGAGCTATAGCTGTTATACAGTTCTGTCCCTTTCTCTCAACCTAAACTGAATTGCTTTAGCATGTCATGATTACCCCCAGATAGTAAATTCTTCGTAACTTTTTCCACCCTATAAAAATGTTGAGCATACTTAGTACCTTGTCATTGTGAGTGAAAATGTTATTGTCTTACTTGTCATTTGAAATTCAGTTTCAAGGTTTATTATGACAGTACACTAAAGTGATGAACATTTACATGTATGTAAACACTATATTGCACAAAAAAAAATCTTAATAGAGCCCAAGTACATTTTCAAGTCCTGGTTCTTGTTTTATCACCAAACAAAATAACAGAGTATATTATAATGCACCGCTCAGTCACATTGGTTCTTGATTTATATCCATCAATCAATACCTATATAAAGGTTAGACTTAACATTGGGCCTTGCATTATATAATACACATTGTCATAAACATTAAAAGCCTTTTTTTCGTACATAAAGTTATCTAAACACTTGTTATCGTATCAACCTATAAGTAAACACCCACGTATTGTGAATTGGCCGGAGGGAAGGAATTTCGTGAAGGAAATATAAATAACCCAACCTACAATCTGTCTCTAATTCTTTACATTTTAACAAGTTTTTTTTTAACGAAAAAGCTATTAAACGTCTCCACGTTGATTGAAAGAATATTTAGATATTATAATTTTGTATTGCCAGATCGAACTGCCAATACCGGCAATGTAACAATAAATTGAGTAACTGTGTTCACTGATACACTCATTTAGTTCTCAGGAACCTCGATGCCAATAGCTTTGGCCTGGTCTTCGTACATCTTTTTGTATTTGCCCTCAGGGTCGAAGCGAGAAGTCAGCTCACGCCATGTTGGCAGTTCCTTCTTGATGAGATGGTTGATGACTTTTGAAGCGCCTTTCTTCTGAGTCTCTGTACATTTCGAGCAGCCACTTTGAAGAGCGTCTTCGAGGTGATCTGTAAAAAGTGATTCAAGACGATATATAAAAAGTAATTGACCGTTTTATCTCACCTAGTATTATTAGTGAAAATGAGGTTATAAATAAAGTTCGTGGGTTCAGTATCAACCTATTTATACGTGCTCTAAATTTACGCAAAAAATTCCATGGAAAGACACTTAAAACTTGCCAAAGTGGCTAGACAGCACCATTTCTTTTATTTTTATTTCGGTAATAAAAAATAAACAGATAAAATGATGAAATTACGCTATTACGAAACTGATCAGACGTTCAGGTCAAGGTGAGGAACCTGTTCGCGTTGACACTCAAAAAACAAAGCATATTTTAAAAGATTAATCGTCATTTCAACACTCATCTCTAGTCAACGACACATAAACATGCATAATAAAATAGTTTGCTGAGCTGGACGCTAGACGAATATGATACTTAATCGTGGATTTAACTCTAACTTTTTAATATTTTATACACATAAATCAATTTTCGAATTTTCATATACCAAAAAAGTATGTCTCACCGCAGCAGCCATTAGTTGATGTAGTCACTATTTCTAACCTAACCTAACCGCAATTATAATTTATTTTAGTATCACGAAAACAAAACAAAAATAATACACACTGATTTTGAAAAATGATAAGTTAGAGGAAAATGTAATACCTATACCGCATTTTTAGAGCTCGTATTTAAATCAGTGCATTTTTAATCTTCGTTTTTATCGTCGAACACGTTTAAAATAAAGTTTTTTGGGTAGGAAAAAAATGTATCGTTCAGGATGCTCCATGATTTAAGAACAGCAATTAAAATGTACAAATATCTTCATTTTACATGGAGATTATGCATAAAGTACATATATACCTTTCAATTCCTTCCCTTCAGGAGTGCATTTCCCCTTATCCAGGATGCAATTCACGTAAGCCTGGAGCAGTCGCTTGTTCTCCAGGATCTCGTCCAGGTCAATGTTGTCGTACTTGTCGGTGTACTTCTCCTCCGCCATCGCCGTCGCGATCACCACGCAGCACAGGACGAAGAAACATTTGACCATCTGCAAGTTTTAAGAATATATAATTAAGGACGAACCAGCTCTAACGCCGCGGCCACATTTGGCGGATTTGATCAATATTATTCGTCTTGAAGTTTGTCTACTATAAAGTAAAAGTTGCCAAAAACCCGTAGATGTGGAGAAGAGTATTGCTTCAAATGTTCACATTGTACTGGAGATTGCCATTCTTCTGGATAAAATCATAAAACTTGGCTTAGCGCTAATAGACACATCTCATTAGAGAGTCGAAAAACTTGCAAACATCGTCTGACATCTGTTCCTGTGGCGTATGAGGATTGTCAAAGTACTGAACTGGCGCTGATTTGTACAATAATTTTCACTCAGTTTACAAAAGATGAATCAAAAGAACACCATGTATGTAATAAAGGACGTGTTTATTAAGAAATAATTTTGACAGGTATAATTGGATTCAGTCATTTCAAAACACTTAAGATTTAAAAGTTGGCGTACACTACACGTAAACACTGTTTGTTTAAGGTTACCTACCATTGTGACTTGTCGGTAACGGCAGGAGGAAACAAGTGTCTTGTGATTGCTGGCAGCGGTGACTAGTATTTATATGGTAGGTTCGCTCGTGCTTAAAACATCTAATTTGCCTCCGGTACATTACGCTCCTGCGTTTGATGCAGAAAAACGTCGCCACGTTACTTACAGGCTGATTCAGTTCTTATACTTTATAGTATTTTACTTATGGGATCCATACCTGGCCGATTGAGAACGAGGGATGTTTTTGGGTGTAATATCACCTTAGGTCAAAGTCTTCTAATTTCAGGAAGTATATTTTAGAGCGTAAAGTTGAAATAAATAACAGTGACGTCAATATAAAAAAATGTTATAAAGTAATTCACAAATTAAAAACAGTAAAAAGAACTCCTAGACATGGAGATCACTCTACTTTTTTAAGTCATTTTTTTTTAAACTAATTCTTTTAGATCATTATTTACACATATCAAAGACCGCAAGCAACGTCGCGTGAAAATCATGATTTTTTATACATTTTAAATATCTAAGAATTATGATGATCAAGTTTTTGAAAAAAAAAACAATCCGTTACAAATGATTTGAATAAATATAGGGCATCGTTTAAAGTCTGAAAACATCTTGCTTGCTCAGTCATCTTTAGCAGGTACCCAGTTCTAAGCAAGTTGAGAAAGCAAGACGACTACAAATTTATCTGACAAATATCATGTCGTATGGGCTTGCCATTAAATCGCCGATATTCATTTCATAGAATGTTTTTCACTTGCTTGTTTTTCAATAGAAAGGCTTTTACACGTGCTGTAATTAATTGGTTGGCGCAGGTCTAACCTAACCTAACCTAACTTACGTAACCCATGCTTAAGATAACCTAAAACAATAAGCTTTCAGCAGAAATAATCTTTACATGTAGATGAAATGAAAATATTCTATTCATTCTATGGAAAAAAGTGTGGGCGATTAGGGGTCGTATGATTAATATGATTATGCACTACATTTGTACCATTCTTATTGAGATAATCCCGAAAAAATAGGGCAGAAATAAGGCAGAATCAAGCGGACTTTACGACATTTCAAACTCTCAAGCTTGGTGCAAGCAACGCAAAGTACGATTGATATATTTCTGAAAGAATGCAAATTTGTGCAGTAGTTTGTAAAATATTTGCAAGATAGAAACATGTGTACGAGTACATCTAATTATACAGGCCAAACACGCCGTTTCTGAAGTCGGTTAAAAAGCGTCATTTCACAAAAACTAGTTTTAAAAAACCTCATTAACGGAACCGCAAGCAGCAAACAAGGAAAAAACCCCGTGTTAATGCTGTTCTCCACTACAGCCTGTACAGCAATATTGAGGGGAAATACAGCTATTGGAATTCCTCCACCTATTTAAGCACAATAGAGTTATCAGCGGTCATTAAGAATATGCTATGAAATATTATTAGATTTAATGGTTATGTGGAGTGATTATAACGACGTTGTGGTGAGTTGTTCGCTACTTGCAGTAAGATTAAACCCTTGTTCGAGTCATTATCTAAATTGAATGTATATACCTAATAGTTTCTAAACTTACACGCTGCTTGCTTGGTTAATCATAGACATAATTGTATAAATAAAAACTGGGCCAGAGCATGTAGAACCATGGTCGTAACTACAAACACCAAAAACCATTTCAGAATACAACAAGCATGAACTAATTTTACCATTAGGTTACAGTATAGGAGGTACGCTAAGATCTTTTGTTTTCACTATTTTATTTTATTGATTTTAAATGAATTACTATTCCAAATTACAGGTGTGTAGTACCAAGAATGTCTGAGTAAAACCGCGGACAGACAGACAGGCAAACGGGCAGACAGACATGGCGAAACTATAAGGTTCCTTGTGGACTACTGAACCCGGAATGCAGGTCATCCAAGTTTTGTTACGGAGTACAGCTAATTTTTCTAAGAGCCCACGACACTAAACCTAGTATGATAAGACTACCGGATGAAATATAGTCTGGTCATTAATGCGAGAACACAAAATGGTGATGCTGCACTTCAAAAAACCTGTCAAAGCATATTTTTTTTTATTCGTCACTTCGGTGTCTAGTGTTGAGTGTGTACTGTAAATTCCGAAAATCGTTTTTTCCATGTGGCGATTAATACCATTCGCATATTTTACCACTTTATTTTTTCTCATTAGCTACTTTTCCCGAAGGGCTTTCTAACCATTCGCATATTTTCCCACTTTATTTTTTCTCAATAGCTGATTTTCCTGAAGGGTTTTCTAACCATTCGCATAATTTACCACTTGGTATATTTTTCCTGAAGGGATTTTTGAGAGAAGCGGATATTCTGTGTCGCATTTGTTCCTAATCTGCTTAACTAACGAGTAATCGTTTTTATGTTTAACAAAGTATTCATTTAGTTATAAATGTACTAACAAAAGGTAAATTTATTTAATTTAAGCTATAAAAATACAAAATGAATATTTCGTTTTTAGTTTTTGTTTTGAATAATTAGTATTAATTTGAATAGATCGATACGCTGAATCAAATGGTTACCTACTTATTAACCCTCGTAACCTGCCCGTTAAAAATTATTGACGTTCGTCAATAAAACTAAGTAAGTAGCTGGGTTAACCAACTTCAGACTTATGATTTTCAGCTCTTAACTTTGGCATATACTTACAGTCCTTGAGCTCTTAGAAAAACCTTCGGGTTTCGGGGGACATCGGGAGGCTTCGTGTTGTCGAAAATGACAATTGTCTTTTTGACTTAGGGCCCGTTGTTTGATCAGTAGTTAAGTCAACTAACTTAATTGTTCAAATTCGAAAAAGGAATCGAAATTTTGAGATTTAACCATTAGTTACGGTTTTTGACGATTAGTATAGAGAAAAGGATAAATAAGCGTAATATTATTACAGCAAGGTTCACTTTGTGCTGATGGTTAGTCTTTACTTATATTTTTATACGGTAACCTCGAAAAGTTTTGCAAGTTGATAACAACAACGGCAACACAGACAGCGGAACAGAACGGCATATCACGATCGCGTATCATCGTCAATACCCGAAGTATGCTTCTTAACTCCGAAGGTTTTTTTAGGAGCTCACGGACTATATAGGTACCCGTATGTTAGGTAAGTTGTTAGGTCATTTGAAAATGGACTTACAGCTTTTGTACGAGTATAAGGACTCGCCTGTGGACTCCAGCACAATAACACAATCTTTCTATAAGGTAATGTACCGTTGAGGTACGTATTCTATATCTATAAACAAGCTATCTCTGACATTGGGGCTTTAAATGCAAGGATTATTATTCTGCTCTTTAAACTGAGACACTTTTTTCTATTTATATTTCACAATGACAAAGTAAGCAGATTAGGAACAAATGCGACACAGAATATCCACTTCTCTCAAAAATCCCTTCAGGAAAAATATACAAAGTGGTAAATTATGCGAATGGTTAGAAAACCCTTCAGGAAAATCAGCTATTGAGAAAAAATAAAGTGGGAAAATATGCGAATGGTTAGAAAGCCCTTCGGGAAAAGTAGCTAATGAGAAAAAATAAAGTGGTAAAATATGCGAATGGTATTAATCGCCACATGGAAAAAACGATTTTCGGAATTTACAGTACACACTCCTAGTGTTATATAAGACTCCAAAGTTTCGTTTAGTCTTCGGAAAACGGGAGGGCTAAGAATATACGACAGAGCAGTGCTGCAAGTCCCCCTTGGTTGGTCTAATACTGATTAGCAGCATGATAAGCGACGTCTCGTATTTAAGTATCTTTTATGATCGATCTCTTCAAAAAACAAAAGCTCATAAATTTCTGCTTAAGAAAAACGACTGCTGCAAATAGACATCGAAAACAAAACAAAAAAAAGAAAATAAAGTTGTCCCAGGTTTTTCGCATTGCAGCATTGCCATTTCGTGTTCCCCCGTTAATGACGAGACTAAATAAATAAAATTTAAATTTTTCTACGAAACCCTAACAAAACGACTAGAAAATGGTAATCGATGGGGCCAAAAAGTTCTCGAAATGAGAACCGCGTATGCATCGGAAGACGTAGCGTGGATAGGACCTTCTTAGAGTGAGCTCTCAAACAAAACTCTTTTTTATTCGAGGCGAGCTTTAGTTTCCCGTCCAAGAATCATTAACATTATAGGCAAAAACAGTGGTAATAGTATTCTGCTCCAAATATTAAATTAGATTCAATTCTCTCCTCTTGGAAATGAGGTTGTATTTGCTGCAGGAGTTTTATTTGAGATGCTGCTGTTCGGCTTAGGAGCTCGGGCACGGCCTAAAAAAAAATATTAGATCCGTGAGCACGGGTAGCACACATTGTATTTTCTCGCTGCTTGTGCGTCTCTGTCGTTACTGACTACATAGATTTGAGATGCGAGTGACAAACAAGTCACTGGCATCTTGTGCTAGCCGTGCAGGGCAGAATTCCTAGAATAGCAAATGGAGGTGTGATGTGTACTCCTGATACATTTGATTACGAGGTAAACTAGTTAGCATGCAGTCAGCTTCCTTGGCAATTATTGTAATGCTCCATTGTGCCCCAGATCCGTCGATGCATCATCCAACCGCGAGATGTAAACAAATGTTGCTTAATGACCAGATATACAGCCTTCAGGGTTAGCTGCCTTTTAATAGGAACAGTTTCCTACTCATAGCCTTTAGTTATCATGCTCGTACGCATGCCTCAATTTAACTTCAAGTAGGTGGGATTATTTTTAAGTTTTAATAGCAAATAACTTTTCAGATTTGCAGATAACATTTTTTAAGCATTTGTATAATTAACCTTTACTGCTAGTACACTTTTCATCAGATTTGCCATCTCCATATTCTCCATGTTCAAATTAAGTACCTACCGTAGTTATAAAACAGCCATTTAAGGGTTTGTATGAAAACTTTAGATGACCTGAAACTTTCTGAAATAATTTTCGACACAGTTTTGCCTGTATAGGTACTTTAAATAACTTAAAATGACAAAAATCGGTTTTTACACGATCCTTTCATTCAAATCATGTCTAAATTTCAATAAAATTACCCTTATTTTTCTATAATAAGTATTTTTATTGTAAAAAGTAGTTTTATTATTATAAAAGGCAGACCATTCTCGCTTGCGGCGTTTGCCCTTAACAGTTACCTTAACGTTCTGTTAATATGTTTATCCCATCACACGAAAAATTTACCTAAGTTAACAGGAAGAGATCTATCCAATTTACGTAAAATTTAAACAACAACAATTTGATCTTATTCATGGGATAAGTTGACTTATATACATTATCTATATCGATGTAAAATAAAGTGTGCAATGAAGAGTTTACATAGTTACATACATCCATACCTACATAAATTCACGCGAAACAATATTATACATATTTAAAAAACCAATGAAATACATCAATCATCCACAAATTATGCGATAACGTCAATCGCTAATGATCTCCGAGTGGAAAATAAACAAATTCCCATAAGGTGCCGCCGTTAATGATTTCACAGAAATAGCAGGTGCCGACGCGATGCCAGTGGATCAGCTGTTGTTTACAACATGGCTGTCAAGGAAAAATACTGGTTCGCTAGAAAAAGACCGGGTTATAAGAAATAGTGTGATTAAAACTGTATAGGAAGTTGGAAGTAGTTATGATGAAATTCGATGTTATTTTATTATTATTAATAAGTATGTAATTTTATTTATTTTATTATATTTGGTTACAACCGTCACAATAAACTTTAAAAAATAAAATTGCTACTAACTAAACAACAAAGCGGAAACACGGAACAGAACGGAACGGACTAAACTAAAACGTTTTGTGTTGAAATCCCTAAACGTCATTTGTCCTAATGCTTCGTTTGTTCTAATTTTCGTTAATCCGAAAGCCACCTGAATTTTAAAACTTAATTATAGTACCCTAACCTAATCTAACCGCAGGTATTTTTGGAAAACTTGTAAGGCTTGTCTAATTTGAAAACCAGTTTAGGAAAACCAATAATTCGGACGAACGATGCGTTATGACAAACGTTCTGCCCTACTAAGCCAATAGGCAGTACCTATGACGGATTACAAGCCTACTGTAGCAATATCAACCTCGTTAGTCTCATTACTAACAAAATATAATTAAAACCGCTTTGATTATTGAGTTTAGGGATTCCGAGGGACACCCAAAATAGACATAATATTTTTCGTAAATGGGTTTGTTGGTACTTCTTTGCTGCTGCCTTTTTTTTTGAACCACTGTACAGCTTGTTATATCGTTGTGGCATTAGAAAAGCTGCATTCTGCAAATGTAATCGTTATGGAAAAGGTACATGTAGGCCGGACGGTCGCGTCGAGCGCTTATGGCAATTCTATTCATGTTTACAGTTTTAGAAAATTATTTACGTTAGCGTTGAAGGTGATCAGCGCTTATGTAAACGACTTTGTAAAACTATCTATAGTGGCCGGCCGCGCGTTAAGAAGTCAATCCTGACAGCTGTCATCGCAGTACAATTTATAACCTATTCTTGGGTTTGAGGTTATAATTTGTACTGGAATGACAGGTGTCAGGATTGATTTCTTATCGGCGGGGCACTATAGGGCCCTAGGGAAAAAAACCATCAAGGCTAATAAGTTTTACAAAACAACGCCATCTAGGCAAGAGTTCTAGAATTAAATACCTAAGGCCTTGTTTATCAAGCTCACTAATCTTCATGCGTAATCGCTAGGCTTAAATGGATTAGGTACAATATTAGAAATGATAAATACTGACAGAAACTAAAATCTAATCTCTTTGAAGTTTGCATTACGGTTGACGTGAATAAAAATAGACATCAACGCGATGTGTAGTAAATTTAGAACTTAGCACGTCAATAGTTAATTTACATACTTACATTTTTCCAAGAAATGATCCATCAAGGTAAATACATTTTACAAAACAACGCCATCTAGGCAAGAGTTCTAGAATTAATAAGGCCTTGCTTATCAAGCTCACTAATCTTGATGCGTAATCGCAAGACTTGTTAGATAGAACGGTTTTATACGTGCAGTTTGAGAGATTAAATCACAGATGGCAAGTCGGACGTTTTAATGCACAATCATATTTCTTTATTAAATAGTTACTTAATCATTATTGGTTTATGAAGTAGTGTTTTTATGGTTACTTAACTTTAATATGCTAAGAAGTTTACGGTTTATACCTACTACTGTAAAAAGAACATGGTATATAATACCAAAGAAGGCGGTAACTGCAATGTAGATATTCGAGGCATTTTATACTCTATTGGTTACCACATTCAATTTAAAATGCTTCTACTATTATTGCGTAGTTAGCCACCTTTTTTGGTATAACGGCAGTATAGTATATTACATATAATTATTAAAGTCCAACGTCATCCTTTTGGTGACCACGAGATAAGAAAGTGGTCCGAAACTCTGCAACAGTATCGATGTGCTACAAAGAGTATATTGTAGATATAGTGAAGGACAAAGTTGTGGTATCAAAGTCTCCCAGAGATGTCCACATTGTTTACATGAGTACTGCCAAGATATTAAGAGCGCTTGTAGCTTTATTTTTTTAATAGTGTAGGTAAGGGCTGGATACAGTATTTTTTTGGTACATATTAGGTAGCTTCAAAAACTGTCCTTGGAGTGTATGTCAGAACCTATTTATCTATGTAGGCTGTTTTTTACCCGACTGCGGCAAAGCCCAAAAGGAGGGTTATGTGTTTGACTTATATATAGGGTAAGAGCACCAAAAGATGAACGATTAAGCGACTACACCAACTTTAGACAGTTTATATTCAGTGAAAGTAATAAATTTCACCCTATTTAATTTTTTTATATGGTACAGTATATGGTCTAGATTCAAAATGACTATTACAAGGCCTGTTATTATATCTCCGTATTTTTCTAAAAATCATTGAAATCAAAAATGTACCGATTTGCCCAAAAGATGAACAGCGTGCCCTAATTCTGAACGGTTTGGGCCCAAAAGTTGAACTAACATAATAAAATACCTATGTCATTTTAACTCTATTCACTTTAAGCAATAAAATGCGAGTAAACGAAATATTCTTTATTTTTTAATTGTTTACATTTATTTAATATTACTTACGTACATAAGGTTCCTATTTTTTATGGTTATTTGTGTCATAAAAACAACGAATTAGTTTTTTTTCAATAATCATTAGCAAAACTACTTAGTTAATTATCTTTTTAAACAGATAAACCGACAAAAAGTGTTACTTTAACATTTATAATATTAGTAAACATTTCCATAAATACTACTAGTATACTACTACTAGTGTTTATATTATAAAACTATGCCTAAAAGTTGAACAACTGAATTTACTTAGTTCAATTTTAGGACACAGAATTTATGAAATGAACAAACAAAATCAATTAGGTGTTCACATATGGGAATAGAATCCAAAACATGAACTAGTAAATTTAATTCGTTCAAGTATTAGGCTAGGCACACATTTTTTATTGAACAGTGATAGTTTTCATAGTATTTAAAACTCCAAAATCATTGGATTAGACATCAAAAGCTATGTTCATCTTTTGGTTTAAAGATACAAGAGCATTTAACGATCATTTTAAGTTCTAAATTATCCATCTGTCATTTCAGTACGATTTATTAAGAAGCTTTAAAAAAAGTACGCCTTGCCTAGTAGCTGAACACCGTTCAAGTATTGGCTTAGGTATACATTTTTGAAACCATTACTTGAACGGCATATTTCTCGTTAACTTACAAGAAAAAAGAAATATCGTATAACTACAATAAAAGAGTGATTAATCAAGAATACATACCAAGCAAATCCTTCTAAGACTGACAATTATTGAATTTTATACGTAATTAAATTTGGAGAGCACTGTCCTTATGTATTTTCCCATACTATCGACGTTTTCGGCGGGAAGCTCCAGAACGACGACCGATCACGGCCAAAAAGAATATAATACTATGTTAAGATTTAATGGAGGTGTAAGCAAAGAGTTGCTGTTTAAGAAAAATAAATTCCGAACTATGTAATATTTGTCACGATTTAGTTATGTGATTATTTCGATCGAGCGTTCAGCTTTTGGGTGTCGTTCATCTTTTGGTGCCCCTACCCTATGTCCGAATCCATTTCCGCTCATTCGTGGTTAGATTCATCTTAACCACTAGAGTGTCATAGGCTATATTACAATTATTTAAATGTGAAATTGGCGAAATAACAAAATTATACATGATAAGTAGCATTATTCAAATAGCAGTTGGTTTTTTTTAAGCTTTCTTTTCGTTAGACTTGTTTATTGTTAGAAAAGAAAAGTGTTAAGTATGAAGCATGTTGTGGTAATGTTTTTTTTTCTGGCGTATATCTCGTCATTATTTCATTTATAAGTGAAATAATATAGAAATAACAGTTCAACTCTCACTCACAAAAACACTTAACTTAAGACTAGCTTCAGCCTAGTCAAAAAGTTCCAAAGGAAAATATTATTAGAATAAGAATAGTAAAATTGTACATGCAACAGAAAAAAAGAACATTACAGTGTTAAGGAAGACGCATGTTTTGGTTGTGGGCGTTGTGGCACTAAATACAAAAATTAAATACTAACTAGGATACTAGTAGCATAATTACATTCATAATTTTTTAAGGAGACTGTGTCTAGGATCCCAGTAATTTTAAATCGTGTTATGTTATAACTACCTACGTAATATGTGACTGTTTGTTTCTCATTAAATAACTAAAAAATAAAAAAGGTTTGCAATTGGACGACGCTGATTGCATCAGTAGCTAATCAAAAGATATAGGATTCTTATAATTTATAAGTACATTCAATAAAGATAAAAAATGGTCACTGTACGATGAAAATCTTCATTCATCGTGACCCGATTAAGTTGTCCTCGAGTGTATAAATTAATAGGACCTATTTCCGACTTTTTCTATAGTAATTTGTTCGACATTCTTCGTCTTATCATTTTTAGTAATATCCAACCTTACTTTAAGGATATACGAGCTATTTTCATTAAACTGGTTAAATTTAACACTGACGTTAAGGACATTTTTTTCGTGAGAATGAAGGTAATGTGGAAAATCTTCCACAATTAATAATATATTTTTTATCACCCTCACAGACAATAGCAATGCTAGGGAAATACTAGCATAGAATATATTTCCAGAACATTCACCTTTATAATCAATCACTCAGAACAAAAGCAGATTATCACTTTAGTACCTTTTCGCTTTCACTAGGCTGGGCCCGTATTGTGGTCGCCTTTATCGCGGTGGATAAAGCATACGTCACACTCACACCTACATATATGCGTCAGAAAGTGACAGATGTTTGGTCCACGTTTATCCACATGTACACCGTGTTTTTTTTGATTTACGATAACTTTAAGGGAACGTTCTTTAGGTCAAACAAAGTTAATTTCCCGAAGACAGACAAATGATAAGTCTAACGGTTTTAAAGATATTTAATTTTTAAATTTAATCAGTTAATCACGTTAAACTAGTGTAAAAGGCTCTTAATTGATAACAACAATTTTCTTTTAATACTTATGACTCTTATGAGTAAAGAGTTTCCAATTGTTAGGTTTGTATACGCGTCAATCTAAAGTGACAATCTTGTACCTGTCAAGTGTTATCTTTACTTGTGTGTGTATGTCACGCCAACATAGACGTATTTGACACTGATTATTAGTTAACTCTAAAGGCCCTTTTAGAATGACCAAAGATAAAAGATTTCATTATTTTGTTCTAAACTGAAAAAAAATTTTTTTTTGCAATATTTCAAAATCTAATCTACCAATTAGTTTCTATGGATATACCTAGTAATGTGCCGAAGTTATCGTAAATCAAAAAAAACACGGTGTATACACGACCATAATAAGTCCGCTGACCATTTTTAAATGTTTCGATATAGGGGTAAGGACCAAAAAGTTGGACCATAGTTAAACGTAGTTAACCATAGAGACAACGAAGACGAAAAAAAATCCGTTGTGCAACGAAAAGTATCCCTACAATTGTTTCATAGAAAATTAAATTGCGGGAGTTACCATGCCCACCTTTTTGGACCGAAAAAACAACATGTGGGAACGTGCCGCGCTGCCTTCGCTCTCATTGCGTTTGCGCCTTTTTTTTAGGTCCCTAGCTGTCAAAAAAATGCATGCTAATTTAGCTCCGGGCCATAACGTTTCTTATCTCCTAAATCAAGTCCAATTTTCACGAGTGTTGAAATGTTGTAGATATTATGGTAAATGTATGTTTCCGTTTCTTGTTTATATTTAAAAACTGTCCACGAAAAATTGTGGTCGACGCTAAAATGAAAAATTACACCAGAAACCATTAAATAAATACCTCAAGTTTACTGAATATGATATTTAATCAACTTTCAATTAATATAAATAATAAAACATTAAAAAAAACTAAGATTGGTAAAATGCCCTGACTTTCCTTCTGATACCTTCCATTAATCTTTGTACATCAGCTTCGCTCATGTTTTTAGATGTCGTATCCCAGTATCCCACATACGTTTGAATGATTTCTCAGTTTTGGCAGTTCTGCCACTTTTTTTTTGATTTCTTTTCATTATTGCCCAAAATTTCTCCACAGGGCGTAGTTCCGGGCAGTTTGGTGGATTTGCACATTTGGGTACAAAAGAGAAATTATTTTCAGAATACCATTTCAGAACTGATTTAGCATAGTGAGACGTAGCTAAATCAGGCCAAAAAATTACAGATTGCCTGTGGTTTCTTATAAATGGCAATAAACGTTTATTCAGACATCCTCCATATAAACCACTCGGTTGATTGTCCCAGTAGTTACAAATTATTTGCTTTTTTGACCACATGAGCAAAGTACTTGCCAAACTAAAAACTTTTTTGCGTCCTTGTCCAGCTTTTTGGACTTAAACTTTTCATCAACATTCCCTTGTTGATTCGCCACATAAAACTGCAACCCTGGCAATTGCTTAAAATCCGCTTTGACGTAGGTTTCATCGTCCATCAAAATGAAACCAAACTTTGTTAAATAATCGGTATACAATTTTCGGGCGCGGGTTTTACATATTTTTTCTTTTGCAACATCGCGATTGGGAACGGTGGAAGCTTTATAAGATCGTAAGCCGGCATTCCGTTTAATTTTCTGCACGTATGATCTTGATACACCACATTTTCTGGCCACATCCCGGACGGAGAGATTTAGATTTTTCTTAAAGTGCTCGATAACTTTCCTCGCCTTAGTTTTATCAACTGGACCACGCGTTCTACCAGAACCTTTCTTCCTCGCATTAACAGTCAACCTTGCCTTGTAATTAGCCAACACTTTTTGCACGGTTGATTTAGGTACATCTAATAGTTTCGCTAACTGTTCTTGTGATATACTAGTATTTAGGTTGTAAGTGTACACGATTTTTTTGCGTACCTATATCTAGTTGGGTAGAGGGCATTTCGAATAAATCTATGAGTTACCAATTTGCAATAGTCTCGAAAGAAAGCTTACACGGTCGCTATTCTAACTGTCAAGAAGACAGTATATCGTCTTTTGTTAAATTATTCTTCTTTTAAACAAATATGAAGACCACATTTTTTCGTGGACAGTCTTTATTTCTTATAATTTTTGGAACGGAAAACGTACAGACCTAGTTTATTAGTAAGTATATCAAGATATAAAAATAGGACCGAGAGAAACTTATCGCATTTTGTATAGACATCTTCACAATCTTCTTACGATAATATAGCGGTGACATTATAGCTTATATCATACGCTACTACTTATTACGTAGCATTCTTTAATTGCACGTAGAGTGCACTTTCTGTGGTTAGATAAGGTGCCACAAAGGTTCTCAGGCCGCGCCCGTTGCACTCTTGCGCAAACTTGAGAGTTGCATCTGTATGCAGCTGCTGCGTATCCCAATTGCTTAGCGCCTACGATCTAAACGAGGTTTCTTACACTTTCTATTACTGCGATTGCAGCATATTTTGTGTTATAAGCTGGAAGTATTTAACTATTGTTGCAAAGTTTAGTTTAATACCTACAGCAAAGATTCTGACTCTATTATCGTTGGTCGATCAATCTGTTGACCAAGAGAGCGAGCTCATATGAGCGACTTTTAAGCTACCGGTAAACTGGGGGTACTTTGATTTACGGGGTAACATTGCCCGACCTTAAAACGATAACTGTTTTAGTTGTTATCATCTTAAATTGTTGAAGTAATTATATAACTGTATGAGAAGCTTAGTCCTGATGAAACATTTAATAGAATAATTAAATATTAAAGATAGTTTTTGGGGTGGGCAATGTTACCCCGTAAATCAAAGTACCCCCAGTTTCATCATTAAATTTAAGAGCCAGGCTCTTGTCGGTGGAGTAATTGCCACTTTTCTCTATCTTGTGCCAGCCTTTTCACCTCCTGATACGACACGACATTCGCCTTCCGTCTTATTTGGTTAAAGTATGTGAGCCTAGGTCTTCCTCTTCCTCTTTTTCCTTCGACTTTACCCTCCAAAATGTTCAAAAAGAAACTATCGTGCCGCATGCCGTTTACGGTACCCCCAGTTTACGGTACCTAATTGAAAATGCACACCGAAATATGTGTATTCCTACACTCTGATGGGACAAATTCAACACGCCAGCATCTAATTTGTCCATCGAGTTGAAATAAATTAACTTGACAGATCTTTTCTTGTTAGTAGGTACGTTTAATTAATATTTTACAAGTAAATTTTGAACCAGTTCGCGTTTATTGAACAAGTTGTTACTTAAAATCCAGTAGTAAACCCATTTCATGAAACATAGCAAAGTACCATCCTGATTTAACTGGCTTTCGTTTTACAAGGTCGCTCCTAAATCCGTCCATCCGTTTGGAAGCTACGATGCCACAAACAGAGTAACAAATACACAGATACACAGACAGAGAAACAGATACATAGACACACAGAAACATAGACAGATAAACGGAACACAGACACACACATACACAGATACGCATGTCAACCTTATAACACCTCTCTTTTTATCAGAGGGTAAAAAATCTACCTAGGTACTACAATGTTCAGGATCTGTCATTCATCAATTTGGGCACTTGGCGGTGGTAAGAGTGTTGCTTAAGTAGCATTATTAGTATTATTCTTTCAAGTTGAGAGTCGGCCAGTAGGAACAGGGTTACATATATTATTACTTGGGGACATGTTGTTTTATTATCCCGTGTAAACATCAAGTAGCAGTTCAATACTATCACAGGTCTATTTGTAAAATAATTCACGATGTTTATGTAGGTCTGTTAAACAAAATGTCTTTTTTTTCACACAAGCATATTTTCGTTTATTATCTTTTTTTTACAACTTATATTTTACATGGGCATAGTGGACGCGTATGTCCTCGTCGAAACAGCTCAGCTAAAGTCGGTAGGTAGTACCTAGCTCTGCCTTGGGCCAGAAATCTCCTGCGGCGCACGCTACGCAAGCATCACACGTGAGCCACGCGCATCAATTGTTCTAGGCGTGTGTTACTGATGTAATTTCGTCCGTCGTAGGAGTATATACATATATATTGATACGAAGCGAATTTATATTCCTGTGCGTGCGTGGCGTGTGCCGCAGTGGGATTCCGGCTTCATGATTTATCGGTGAATTTATCAATTTACAGGAAAAATCTTTAAGAACCAACGGTAGGTATATAAGTATCTGACTTGTGACTCTAATCTACTCAGGCTATATATCATAACAGGAATTCCACTGAGGCACACACTACGTACTCACACGCTTCACACGTAAGCCATGTTCATCAATTGTTCTAGGCGTGTGTCACTGACGTTATTTTGCGCGTGTGCCGCTGTAGGAGTATCTAAGAACAATACATTTTGATGCGAAGCGAATTTATACCCACGCGAGCATGCGTGGCGTGCGCTGATTTGTAGATATATTTATCAATTTACAAACTTTTTGACAGGCTTCCATTTTTCGTAGCTTACGAGTAGTATGTGAACTGGGGCTTTAGTGTGTACGGGCTAAATCTTATTGCTTTTTATATGTATTCGTATTGTCATCGTTTTATGATAGGACTTGTTTAATGGATAGTAAAGACGGCAGAGTTAAAAACAATACGATAACATGTCAAAAGTAATTTAGAATCAGCCCGAGAAGAACAGAGCCTCTGTGCGGCTAGCACAAGTTGCCCGCGACTAGTTTGTCGGTCGGATCTCCCTTTCTATCTAATCAGTAACGATAGTGACGGACTGAGCGACAAGCAAGAAAATAAAACTTGTGCTATGCTTGCTGGTGATAATTTTTTCATGCCTCTGGCTTAATAAAATACTTAGGTACTGTCTCGGTTGCGAAAGAATGAACGACATTCATAGACAACTAAGTTCTATTATTACACTGGTTTTGCTGCAGCTCCACTTTCCACTCGAAAAGGAGAAAAAAACGGTGATAAAGGAGCGATAGAATTTTAAAGGCCCCTCACCACGATAGCTCATCATGGGCCAACGTAGGGACGGAGTAATGCGTAAGAGTGAGATACAAGAATATGCTGCTCGCTCTAAGGTGTAAAAACGAGAGGTCCACACGCGGTGCACACCATTCGTTTTGAATTCCATCAGTAGAGTTTGGACATGTCAATCCAACGTCAAATGTCAAACCACACAATGTTCAATTTTCAAACGAACCTCAAATATCATAGAAAAAGTACCATAGGAGACTAAACGGTTCATTTAGTTGTCTTAAATAGTAAAACTTTTTGGTAAACTGTTTTATCAATACTGAAAGCACAGATAAATAATAATATTCTTTCCACACTTACTACTTCTAATTGTGTCGGTTGTTTATTTATATTTAAAACATAATTTAAAAAAAACGGTAATCATTGACTTTCTGCGTACAAATTAACGCGTGAATTACGAGTACCTATATTAAGTCAATCACTAGCTTACGAGTGAGGACTTTCAAAAATACGAGATCACAGACCTTAAACTAAATAGACTACGTTAACACCACAATATGTATGAAAACCCACCGTGTCACTTTTTTCTACCTACTGTGACGTCACAAGAGCGAATAGTGATGTGGATTCGCTTTTGCCCGCGCGAAATCGATTTGAACGCGTCGTCAGTTTTTTGTAAACTCGAAAATCTAATCAAAGACCGAATTGGGTTGCCAATAAAATAAAATACTTTTGCTTTGGTGTATTTCCACTTTTTAAAAGACCGGATTAAGATTTTTTATAATAATTTATTTACCTATTGGTAATTTAAACCCGAGATTTAAATAAACAAGTTTAAAAAACAAAATTCAGACAGAAATATTATACCAACAGAAATAATTTACCTAAGAATCGATTAGAATCATAAAGCATCGAAAGGTTGTATGGAAAAATTATAATAGTACTATCTCCTATCCTCCTTCGATCGTTTTATTTCGATCGTTTTTTAAATAAAACGATCGAAGGCAGGCGCTACAAATTTGCAGTAATGTGATGAATGTGAATATGAAGTAATCCTACAAAGTCTTATTTTTCATAGTAAAACCACAACAAACCTAAATTAATTATTTTAAAATAGATAAAACATAATTTTAGAAGAAATTAACTAGCTCTTGGTAGGCAACATCTCCATTATTTGGGTCAGCTTTTTCTGTACAGTTTTCGAAGATTAATACGGAACAATCAGTCAGTTTTCTAGATATCGGTTGACGTCCGGAGGCGATGACGGTCGAACGCGGACTAAACAAAGCCGCGTAGAAAGCAGACATTTAGACTGCTTTTTAACACGCGAGGTACTTGCGTTGTCTGGTTAGATAAAGGGTCTGTTGGATTCATGCGAAAATAGTAGTAACTATTTTCGTGTAATATTACATTCTATCAATCGACTTTGATTTCGAGCGCTCGTAAGTCAAAAAGCGCCCCCCTGATTCATTTAGTACATACTTACAACAAGTGAAGGATATAAAAACAAAGTATCAATATTTAAATAAAACTGAATAATTTGTACGATGATGAAACATAGGAAAATTATAAGGTCATCCTATCTATACCTTACAATGGTACCTTCTATTCAGTGATTCATATTTCAAAGTCTTCATAACGTCCTTCCTTACAATGCTAATGGTAATTATTTAATAGGGACTAAGTTTTCATAATGAGCAACGATGCTCTAAGTTATTTATACTTACTTGATGTAATTAAGTTGTGTTGTAAATTTTAAATGCGTGGTTAGTTTAATTATAATTAATTGGTTATTGTATGGTAATCAGTAAACACATTCAGTACCATTAACACAATTAATGTTCAAATATGTATAGAAATGTGGCAGTCTGGCAACTAACAACGTCTCGAGATCTCGTTGACGGAATATTCCAGTTAGTCATGCTAGGTAGGACTAAGTAAAATGACTTAGACCTTAGCCCATCTCATCGCCTAATTAATGTGTCCTGAAGATTTTTCGGTCTAAATCTTTTTGCCTAAAATTCTTTACGTTGAAGTTACAGAATTTAATAAACATTTACTGTGTACATTTCTCAAGTTAAGATAGGTTAGTTGCTTATAATAATAATAAAAAAACCCCTTTCAATGGTAAAAACCGTTTTAGGCGATATTTTTAGCCCAAACAATCATTACAATCGCAGTCATAATTGTTCTGTCTCCGTCAATTTCTATCGTGTGGCTGTCTTTTTATTGTTTTCTCTGATGTGGATGTATTGGTATTTATTTATGTATTTATTTATAATTATTTGTTTATTTATGCTAATAGTATATATCTTGTATGTATTTGTATATATTTATTTACCTATCTATTTACAAAAAGTGTCTTGTTATTGCTTGCGTGAAGTCTGCGCCACCTACTGTGTAAAATATTTTTGTTCGACACCATGTCCCTGTTAAGGTTGTCTGGAAGAGATCGCTAACTAGCGATAAGACCGCCTGTTGTTTACCTGTTGTTTTTGTTTTAATTTTACTGGATCTCTGTAATGTTTTGTTTGGTGTTCAATAAAGTGTTTTGTATTGTGTTGTTGTGTAGAAGTAACCACTTTTTTTAATCAAGAACTTGTGTTTGAACTCAGTCTCGCCTGATGTAAAGTGCCAACGGAGGTCGTGTTTGGTATACGCTTACCCAGAAACAAGCCTATTCACTCTTGCCTTGAAAACACCAAGATTATATGATTCTGGAAATTATAGACACAGGGAGAGCATTCCACTCCATGGCAGTATATTAAGAAATGACACAGCCAACCACGTTGCACAAGGAATGCCTATGTACCAATCACACGATTATCACAAACCACCAAACAGCAGTGTTTTCATTGTTCTGTTTCAAATGTATGAAAACCGGTGAATTGACTAGCATGGAGGCATTTTATCATTGTCTGGGATGTATCTTGAGAGGAGGTTCATAACCAAGATCAGTTTAATTAGAGGGCTAAGACTTTGCTCACCCTGAAAGGCACTGGACATTTTGCCACATAGGCGATTCGGTACTGAGCTCCTCAGGGTGAGCAAAGCATTTGCACTATTTGCAGTCTTAGCCGTCTATTTAAACTGATCTTGGTTATAAACCTCAGCTCAAAATACATCAGACATTACAGTACCTATTATATGACTCGGCGTTTACTTTGTCGTATCTTGAGACGGGCATCTCACTCAAAGTTTGTTTGTCAATACGGCCTTACGATTGCAGTTTTGAGATTGCAAATGTCTATGGGTCTCAGATCTCAGATTACCGCTTGAAATAGAGACGGTTCTTACCCCCTTATTCATAAACGTACAATAAACATATTTTAGTTAAATTATGCTTTGTCACTATCTGTCAAAATCAAACGTCACAGTGAAAAATAAGGCTAAAGCATATTTTAAGCATCGTTAAGCTATTGCGCGTTTATTCATAAGAGTGCTACTTTAGAAAAATATTCCTAATGTTCGGAGGGAGACTATGTTGGCTGACTTAGCTCTTATTTACTTTGCAGTAAATTGATACTATAACATCAACAATACAACGACAATACAGGATCAAAACAATTAAATAAATGGATGTCGAATACAGCCTTATATACATTTTAAGTGACAGACAATAGGATGAAATAAATTAATGACCTGTTCTATAAATAGACGCAGAAAGATGCAGAACTATAGATTATAATGACAATTTATTAATCCAATTAAATGATTTCAAGGGAAGACAATAAACAAGTAAAAACTAGAACATGCAACAGAAAATTAACGACGTCAATACAATTATGTAGTTCCTTGTGGAATTAACTTTGTAGTTTCAGTTAGAGGTTTTTAGTTGAGAAACTTTTTATATTCTAATCCTGTTCAATTACTATTTTACCCGTTCTATTTGGTCCATTTGGTGTACCTACTTACCTTTCGTACATCCGGACTCAGGAACAATAAACTCTTTCCTTTTTTTTCAATCTTGTGCTGTATGTTAAATCATCACCAAACCCCGAAGTTGCGGTGGCAATAACGTCAATTAACTAGGGACTTCCTTGCGATATAAAATTTATCGATAACTGAATGCTTATTTGGAAGTGACACTTCATATTAGCTGTAAAGTTTACCTACAGAATAATTGAAAATTAACTAAAATGTGATGATCACTACCCGTCAATGTTACCTATATAGGAGTTTTTAGGACATTAGTAGGAATTTTAAAATTCAAATAAATATCAACCTTTACAACTAAATTTTTATTTCATCAATTTCCATGCAAAGTAAACTAAAACCTAGAAGTACATAAACATCATTACATTATTTTCATTTAATCAATATGAACCTTATATTAGTAATAAGTAACAAAGTATTTTATCTTGTGTTTAATACTTCAAATATCATACAAATTGTTACGCATTGTTTCCAAATAGATGGGAGAACGAAATCTATTATTAATAATTTATAAGTTACGGTCTTACGGTGTATGGAAATTCGGCCTTATCACATAATATCAAAACACAACAACCATGAGTAATAAACAAACGTACCTATATTATGACCTTATCAACATATAAGACTACAATAAGTCAGATTTATTGGGAACGAAAAATTGACTTTCTCTGTCATATTTTAAACATAAGTATATTTATAATCGGTGAGTTTCCTTTGGACGCATGATATGATACACGACAAATGAATACACAAGCTGATTACTACACTGATGCAAGCTTTATATTATACGTCGCTTTGCTTATAAATGTAGTACCTTGAAATCGTGAGAATCGATTTTCTACCGATATCGTATCAGTACCCTTACCATGAGTTACAATTAACGTACTCGCTAGCAAGTGATAGCTCTATCCCTCGCAGACCTCGCAAGTATTCTTATAGAGTGCGAGGGACAGAGCATTCGACTCGCTACCGAGTACGGTAATTGTAACTCATGGTAAGGATACAGTTATCAGTTGGTGTAATACCATAGTCCTTTTAATGTCAAATGACTTGTGTCAAATGGAACTGTTAGAGGTCACAGTCTATAAGAAACCCTTTTTATAAGGATTTAAACATCACTACCTTGCAAACAGAGCACTTTAGTTCATTTTTATATGTTTGCAGACCAAAAAAATAATAGTACGTAGCGAAACAATCGTGGCACCGGTCTCGTACACGGACGTAATTTTTGGTCAAATGTTCTTCCATAATATCAATCGCATTGAAAAAGATATCTCGTTTTAGTTGAAGTGGCAAGTCCACACCGGATATATTTTCCTTCAAAACGACCATCTAAAAATAGGAAAAAAAATTAAAATACTTTCAAATCTCCTTATTAAATAACTAATATATTGAAACGATAAACTTTACGTAATTTTAATGGCAGGATTCTTACTAGGTCTAATAATCTTAATGGTTCTAATGTTTCTTGAATGTCATCGTCTTCGTGAATATGATTGTCATACACGTAATCAATGAACTTCTTGATTAATGTAGAGACAATCACTTTTTGAGACAATTCATATAACGTAATATTAATCATTTTTAATATTTAGAGGGCACAGTAATATTTTTAAATAATAAATATACATGCACAATAATGTTTAAACAAAATCTGACACTTGACAGATCTTTTTCTTCTGATATGATTTGGTCTTGTACAAAAAGGTTGAATTGTTTCAATTAATTCTATTTTCATAATAACAAATTAATATCTTTTCAGCATTTTCTGGTGTAAGACTTCTACGTCTTGGAGAAAATATCCATTTTAAATAGCTGAATGATTTTTCAACCTCGACCGATGTAATGGGTGCAAAATTAAAATTTTTAAAATGCTTCATTGTTGCTAATCTGTTTCCTGGCGATATTTCAACATCCTCGCCATTATTTAAATTATTTATTTTAACCATAGTATTAAATCCAATATTCTTCTTTATAATTTGATTAAATTTATCATAAACGATTCTACCTTTATTGTGTAAAAATACTGTCGACAGCTTTCTTTTTAAGTTATTCACTATGTTAATACTTGTGTCTAGTGTCAAAATTGGGGATTGCAGTGCTGTAATAGATGTTTGAAGCGTACATAAACGTTCAGCAATGAATTTTAGATCCTCATGTATATCAGGTGCATTAAATGAAGTTTTGGCTTTACGAATTGATGAACAACCAGATTCATTGAATGTATCAATTACTTCTTTAATTTCATTATGGTATTTAAAATAGTAATGTGCATCTTCCAACCATGTGCCCCATCTGATAATTGTTGGTTTTGGTGGTAGTGGGATATTAGGTAACAACCTTTTAAACGTGTTAATCCTTTTTGGTGACTTGAGGAACACCTTTTTCACACTAGATATCAAATCATTGACGCGAGGAAATAAACGCCGCACTTGTTCTGCAACCCTGTTAATACCGTGTGCTAGACATGTCACGTGGGTCATGTTACAGAAAACGCGGCTTAAATTTTTCCCAGCTTTAACCATATAAGGCACGCCATCGGTTAACAACAGTAAAACTTTGTGAGACTGGTTTGCACCCAATACATTTTGGAGAGACTCTGTAACTAATTGCGTTATTGTATCACTATTTGTACAACGCAACGCCTTACTTGCAATTAAATGTGGCCTGCTCGGTTCGTCTTCAAGTTTACCAACTAAAACATTTGCAATTTGTTCTCCTTTCGCATTAGTCGTTTCGTCAACGGTCACATATATATATTTGTTTGTAATTTCAGAGTATATATTTTGCATGGATTCGATATACACTTTCGGAAGATAATGCTGTCTTATATATGATTCCGAAGGTACGGACGAATTCTTGTATTCTCCGTTGATACAGTTCTGTATAAATAAACAAAAATCTGGATTATCTAATTGATGCCATGCAATGTTACATGTTACCAAGAATTTTGTTAATTCCATATAAAACGAACGATTTTTCATGTGGCTGCCTTTAATGTGTGTTTCACTATTCAAATGCTTCTTGACATTATATTTCTTAGCTACGAGGCTTATCTCACATTTAGTACAAAATATCTTAGATCCACGTATGCGTAAATCCGGAGAGTTTTTTAGCCAAGAACTTAATAAATTTTCACGACACTGTTTTCTAGGTGGCATTTTACGCGTAAAATTAATTCCATCGATTCTCTGACAAGATTGTCATATTATGTCAACGCCACGTCTATACCTACATCCATAAAGTATGAAAACCGTTATCTTCTTTAATCGACCTTTACGGACTTCAATCTTCATACTGTATAAATGATACAGTTTAATAGGTATTGCAAGTTGCATTAATAACATACGTCATCTCATAGTCATCATAACATACCTAACTATTGTCATAAGAAAGTCCAATTTATCGATGAAATAATATCGCGTGGAAGTCCCTAGCAAAATTTTATTCGTGCCACCGCAACTCCGGGGTTTGATCATCACTAAGGAATGACATAATTTTCATTACCTGCGCCAAACTGCAGCCTTAAGAGGATTTTTTTGTAAAGCTAAAAACGCATAGCTGTCAAAAAAAATCCATAAAATTTAGCTCCGGGCGATAACGTTTTTCGCCCCCTGAATCAAGTCCGATTTCCACGATTTTGGAGTATTTTAAACTATATTAAAGCAAAAAAACTTCGTCAGCCTTAGGTAGGATTTGAACTTACATCTCCTCATCTGTTTCCGAGTATTTTGTTATTATTATAAAGAACAAAGTCTGAAAAATCATGTATTTTATTATTTAAATTTACTTCGTCCTAAGAAATATTAAAATCTTACGGTCGTATTAATACACTGATCTAGACTATAGTACCCGTCTCAAGATGAGTCAAAATGTACAGTTTTGAATGGAGTGACGTTTTTTTTTTTTTTTTTTTTTTTTATTTATTATAAGTATATATTTTTTACATAGTACCATACTCTAAATGTCGCCAAACTGTGTGTCAGTTTGTTGGCGACTGATGCGCTCAATAATCTAATACTACTTGGGAGGTACATAGATACTAGTGATTACTTACTTACTAACTTAATTTACGTTTACATTTGGAGTGCCAGCATGGTTATGAGTTTCATCTGCATTTTATAACTTTATTCAATTAATTTTAAAAACTTTGATGCAACCTGAGACGAGCATTACAGCTGATTAAGAGGGTTATGAAGCTAAACATTTCCATACCAAATGCGATACGTTTCTCTCGTCTTAGACCTACTCCGATTTTTACGATTCATTTATATTATGTTGTAGATATCATGAAAAACTACATGTGTGTATTTCCCAAGAAAATATTTCTAAGAATGAAACCAATTTCAAAAACAATGAACAGAAACTTACAAACCTATTCTTTATAACAACTACAACATATTCAAAAATCGTAGATACCGGACTTGATTTAGGGGGCGAGAAACGTTATCATCTGGAGCTACATTTATATGGATTTTTTTAAAGAGCTACGCGGTTTTGACCTCGCTTCACAAAACTCTTAATACAGCCCTTATATTACTTAGCCTGTTTGTAAAAGCTATTATAAGATTGATTATTTTGAGAATGATTATTTTGACGACATAGTTTTCTTGTAATTCTGTTGTCTAATTTGAACTGGGTTCGAATAGCGACTCAGCAGAAACCATTAACTAGGTGGTGTTTTATGGCAAGGGCAAAAAAATAAACAGTTATTAATAACAATCAATCTTATACACACAAAGGCAATGATATCTGGTCACATTGCTAACAAATTTGTACGTACAGTGGAAGTTTTTGTTGTGCTTCCATTGCATTATGCAGGAGCAGTAAAATGACTCCTTGGCTTACAGCGAAACGGTATGTTACCAACTCAATTAAAATTTATGGAGGCTCTAACGACGACAAGTAATTATGACCTTAGCAATAAAATACATTAAGTTATCGATACAAATAGATTAAACGGTAATTGTTCTGCTTAAACCGACTTGAAAAGAGGTGGAGTGGTCTTTTAAAACTCCTT
Source organism: Acleris sparsana (assembly GCA_923062465.1). Classification (NCBI taxonomy): domain Eukaryota; kingdom Metazoa; phylum Arthropoda; class Insecta; order Lepidoptera; family Tortricidae; genus Acleris; species Acleris sparsana. The sequence goes on from OV281300.1 coordinate 11,029,297, forward strand.
GTTGGTAGATATTAAGAATGAAGGAATTTTAAGACAATGCCGTTTCATTCAGCTATTTCCTTACTCCCTTGAAAGGGAGGAAATTTAAGGAGGTTAAATAGTATGATCCACATTATTATTATTAAATAACTGTTTTCGCTATCCGAAAAATTGAAACCAGTTGAGTACGAGTCGGACTCGCGTTCCGAGGGTTCCGTAACGCCGCACAGCAGGTATTGTTTATTATATTCCGGTTTGAATTCGATTTCGAATCGAATCAGCGCTAGCCCAACTCACACTTGACCATTTGAAAAAATCGTTACAAAAATGTTTCGCATATTAAAGTAAAAAAATGGTTAAAAATAAATCTACCGTTATAACACATACTCTGTAAAAGGAAACAACCCGCTACCTATAACGGTTCAAAAGATTCAGCTCTTTAAAGTTAAGACGGACAGACGGACAAACGGACAGCGTAGGCATATTAATAAGGTCCCGTTAGGCTACCCTGTGGGCACGGAACCCTGAAAATGACATAATGGCCTCTTAAGTGACTAGAATTTTTAATATTTGTAGTTTATAACATTTCCAAATATACTTCCATCAAACTGCGTTGTGCATCCTTGCGAAGGCTCATAAATACCTGACATCATTGAACTCTTCCGGTATTAACTATACACATTAACCCTTAACCTATTAATGGCACTATTAGCGATCACGTTATTACCACAATACCTTTTTTGCGTTTTTCTATATCCAGGTGACAAATTCAGCGTCCACTGCAATTTTATATTTTTTTTACACTGTGTCTTTTGTCGTCTATCATTGTCAGCGGGCCTAGTGTGGTTGCGTTTATCGCGTGACAAAATAAAGTATCCGTAATTTTCGTACTTATAATCTTATAAACGTGACAGAAAGTGAGCGTAAACTCAACCATGCTAGGTCTGCTGGATGGTGAAAAAGAGGGCGGTGGTTAAGTAAGTAAGTAAAAATTAAGCCTTATTGTATTGCTTACAAGCATAAGCCTTACGTTAGGTTCAGTCAATCAATTTGATTCTTAGGATAAATCCACCAATAGGAGAGCTCCGCCAAGCGATGCTAGGAAAATTATGTAGGTACCTAATCGTAGGGTGGACTTTTTTACCTCACACAGCACTGATGGATACTCACCCTTATGATTCGGTTAACAACGTCACGTTGACATAGCCTTAATAGCGTAGGAATGTAATTTTTTGACTGTACACATTCCTCGAAAAATAAAAATGCAATAAGGGAAGAAAATTAACGAATTTCACAACACAACTAACATGTCCATTGTTTAAAAGATAAAGATAAAAGATAAAATTCATTTATTCAGTAAGTAGGCCGCACGGGAACTTTTACACGTCAAGAATTTACCAGTGCTTCCCAAGAGGAGACCTTTGAAGCAAAAGTATGAATGAAATGCACTCCTTAAATTTAAAAGTTAGACCGTTATGTATGATTAAAACATGAATGTGTTTATTGTCTTAACATAAGCGCCATGTGGGTATATCTAGGCTAAGAAAAAGTAACCTTAAAGGATACTTTAAGAGTTAAAAACCGATGGAAGCGGCAACCCATTGCAAATGAAAAACCGACCTCATTTCATGTCACATCAAGACGACAATTAGAGAAAATCTTCCGGATAAAGCAACACCATTGTTTGATCGATAATATTATGTGCAGGCGATTATTACAATACGGTGGTGACGCTCGTCACCCTAGCTATAAATGAGCCTGGCCGCCAGGTACTCGCCACTCCTTAGCAAGCCGAGCTATCACACGGTGAGTTAGCAATTCATTATCTTAGCATTATCGAGAGAACCACTACCTCCAGTTGTAGTAACTTTGGAAAGGGCCGGAGTGTTGTGCTTGATCAATTTAGTTTTTCTATAGTTACTCGTATCCATGCGATAGTGTTTCGAATCCACATACCTTAATTTTCCGTACGTTGACTTTACTTTTCAACGTCAATTTGAGTGTTAGGGTGCGTATTCAAAACACTATCACAGTGTGCCAAAATAGTGTCACGTTTAAGTTCAGTTTGGTTTGGATGAAGCTACGCGGTAGAGATGTGATTTATATTTTTGTTTAATATTGCGATTTTTTGGCATAGTCACAACTATTTTGTGACGGTAAAGTCTGTGTGGTTTTTTAAATATAACTTATAGCGTTATTCGAAAGTAAGTGAAAAACTGACTGACCCGAATATAATAATTGTTTGCCTTTTTGTTCTTAAAATTATAACTTTATTTTCCTAACTAGGTACTCAGTGCTGCTCATAGTCTATTTGAAAAGATTATTTCAATGTTATGAATACAAGTAGAGTAATTATAAACACTGTCTCGGCTTATAATCTTGTTGTAACTCACACACAATGGTGTGTGGTTTAATTATACCGGGAGCTAGAGCACCTTGGGATTATTAAAATCAATCAATTGCCTACTACCTGGTAATGATGTTCGCATTGATCTAGAAATCTAAGGTTCTTTTCCTTGTTTATTGCTGAGCTGTAGAAATGGTTTGATAATAAGCAATCAGAATGTAACATAAAGGTCAAGTAACTAATTTGTCGAAAACTCTAGCATAGTTGGTAGCCTATGAATCTAGCGCTCCCGGGTTCGAATCCCGATAACGGCAATAGTATTTGTATCATGAGCGTGAGTATAATGTTCAGGAGTCTTGGGTATTTTCTATTTTTCTCTATATAAGTATGTTTATCATTGACGTACCCATAGTACAAACCTAGAGCTAGTTTGCGAGTAGGTCAGAGTGTTAGACTGTCCCCGATACGTATTCATTGTTTTATTTGTTTCGATTAAACTTTAACTTTTGATATGATACAATACCCCAAAACTAAATGGCAGTTTAACACCTTGTCGTAACAAACTTCTTGTTAAACACTTACAAGACGACTCAGTCCGCATTTAAAAAGATACGGCTAACTATTATCAACATTTTAATTCACAGAGGGTATACAAATTAAATTTGAAATGAGATACATACATTTGTGAATAAACAAACAACATCGTACTTTGTCAGATAAGTTAGTATTTATCTTGCTTTCTCAACTAGCTGGCTGACTGAGAAAGTAAGAGAAATACGAAAATTTCCGAGCAAATTCGATGTAGTCTCTATGCAAGTTTTCTGTAACATCCGTAGATATAAACCAGAATTTATTAAACATAACAACATTCCGTGAATAATTATCTAACTGATTGTGTTATGTAGTTTTTGAGATCATCAAACATACTACACTAGCGACATACATGTAGCGACATATCCAGCCTTTGAACCCTGAGATACATAAAATATCTAATAGCTTAGCCATACTTTTCTCATACCGTTGTGTATAACGCTCGCAAGAACACCTTTGACATCGATAATGATACCGCATAACTAACCATTTCAATAAGTTGCAATATGTGCCTTACTGGCTTACATGCTTAAGTGCATTTTGCACCTTATTTCATTTGTTAGTTCCGCGGTTTCGCTATGCGCTTGAGCCGCTGCGCATGCGACTAAATACAGCCCCGTAACGTATCATCTAGTGCGTCTCCCACGATGTGTGACTGACGATTCACTTACGGGCAAGACCATCTCGTTTTATATATTAGACGTACATATACGTTACACTAACTTACGTAATATACTTACGTAAGTTAGTGTAACGAACCATCAATATTCATATCATAAGTAATCAAGCCTTAAATATAACCATTTTATAAGTAGATCAACGCCCTAGATAAGGTGTTTTCGGCATTTCTTATCGATATCTAAAATGTATAGGATTGACGTAAGCTGTCAGACGGTAGTATCGAGTTTAGTCGGTTTTCGAAAATTGTTTACGTTAGCGTTAAGAGGATTGTGAAGCGCCGCTAAAATCGAGTAGCCGTCAAACAAATTCCATAAAAATTGAGCTCCGGACGATAAGGTTTCTCACCCCCTAAACCAAGTCCAATTTCCACGACTGTTGAAGTTTTTTAGTTTCATTTTATTAATATTTTCGTGTTAAAGAAAACGTACAGACATAGTTTTTCATTATATCTACAACATATAAAAAATTCGTAAAAATCGGACGAGGTTTAAGGGAGAAAAACGTTATCGCATTTTGTATGGAAATTTTTAGCTTTAATGCTTCGGTATAATGGCAACCCCTTCTTTCAGGGTCGATATAGCTTAAAGCTTAATAATTTTCATGAATCTGAACTAAGAACTATTCTGATTAAATTGGCTTTCAACCGCGTCAGGATCGGTCTATCAGATTGGGTGCTACGATGCCACAGACAGGCACATAGATACACAGATACACGTCAAAGTTATAATTATAACACCCCTCTTTTTTGGTGGGTGTTATAATGTAACTGGTACATAATGAAGCTTTTTAAGGTACGAGTGCTGAGGTTAGAGCGCGAACTTGCGAGCACTCTAATTACAGGCACGAGTACCTTAAGAGCTAATTATTTAGCGTTGCATACATAATTTATTCTACAAGCTTCATATGATAATGACAAAAATAAACAATCGCTAACTTTTCTCGTAGGTATACTTTCCACGATGTTTCTGCTAACAAATTACTTGTCAGCAAAGTCATTTTAATTATTCCGATTGGAGTTAATAGTTTGTGAATTTTATTGTTAGATGTTAACAAATTTCATGTATATTTTAGTAATTACTATTATCAATATTAGCGGTTTATAGTACGCGAATAGAAAAAAGCTATAACTTAATTTCTTATCTTGAATTTCTAGTCTTTCAAGTCGATCTTGCCGGAAGGCGGGTTGTAAATTCTACGTTCCTAAGGTAATAAAACAAAAGAATTGACACGTGTCATAATAACACTCATAACGCAACAGTTGTCTGTGGTGATCTTGTAGGTTTAGTTTACAAACTATTTAGATTAAATATGTTTTTTGTGCGTGGCGATTTTTATTATTTATTTATTTATGATTGTATGTTGAGTGCATACAAAGAATAGCAATCGAGTTCCCAGCGTAGGAAAAAAGACTAAGTTTGTAAACGTTACACTCATTTGTTTACTGTTTTCGCTATCGAGAGGAAATGCAGTATGAGTAAAGTTCCTTTGCGCCCCCACTTTTGTTTAGATCGGCAGTATAGTATATCGTTATAGTGTGCAAGCTTTTTAATAACGGGTTGCCGCAATTTATTTGACAGACTATTTAATAACAAATTATGAAGCGTTTTTGAAAGTATTTGGGACTTAACGAATATTGATGACTTTATCATATTTTTCTGGTATATGCACTTACTTCAACTGACTTTAGAATATCATTATAGGTGCCATCTATTCATGTAAAATGCCTAACGTTCTAGTAAAGTACCTATTTGTGATGTTGTTCGTAGATGGCTATCTTTCTGATCAGTTCGTCAATCTTAAACATTCTTAATCGCAGTAGACTCTTAATGGCCCCTTTTCCCTCCCAGAACAATGAACAATAGGCAATAATTGTGATTAGGCATCAACACCCGACGGTTTAACGCGTGTTCGCAATTTAAGGACATACGGCGAATTCATCTCCATGCATTGTTCAGTGTGAGATGTACTTTTTACAACAAATTTCTTCAACAATAGGACAAAGAGTTTCAGTTGAACAATTGTTTGGATAGGAAATTATTTGTGACAAAAATATACCAGTCTTCTTTATATGGCAGTTGCCAAGGTAGCCCAATAACATTTTTTTTAACCGAAGCGCGTTGTTTTATGAACCTTCAAGTCCAAGTTTCATACAGGATAAGAGACAGAGCTATGACTGCTATAACTTTGTCTTTTACACTGCTTCGATTGCCACTTGGCAGGTATTGACCGTTCATATTACGTTCTGTGAACATATAAAAGTGGTTTATCTTTTATTTTACCGTCTCGTTAAACTTGTTACTTACCAGAAAGAATTCGATTGATTTTTAATTGACTGTAAATTACAACCGTTGGATAACGTTGATCTAAAATTACCTGCCTTGAACGTAGTTGTAATCTTATTTCTTTCTTACCTGGTTGTAAATTAACCCTTCCTGACATCAGACATTTTTAAAAATAAACTTAATAATTTCCAGATAAACATGAAACTCCTGCTGGTCTTAGCCCTGTGCCTTGTCGCCGTCTACGGCCGGCCTCAGGGCAAGTACACCGACAAATGGGACAACATCAACATCGGCGAGATCTTGGAGTCCCAGCGTCTTCTCAAGGCCTACGTGGATTGCCTCCTCGATAGAGGCCGCTGCACTGCCGACGCGAAAGCCCTGAAGGAAACCTTACCTGATGCTTTAGAAAACGAGTGCTCCAAATGTACAGAGAAGCAGAAGTCGGGATCTGATCAAGTTATCAAGCATCTCGTAAACAAGCGCCCGGAGATGTGGAAGGAACTGTCGGTTAAGTACGACCCTGAACACATCTACGAAGGCAAGTACAAGGACAAGATTGACAAAATCAAGCAATAAATGGAAGTGAGGAAAGACAATGAGGGTGTCAACTAACCTCAGGGAGGGGTACCTAAGTAGTTAGGCGTTTTGCAATTGTTCGATATTAGTACGTTTTAATAAACGCTGTTGTACCTAAATGTTTATTTGAGTTAACAATCCTGTTCTAAATTTAAATTGCCTTTTAAGGAACTATGTCGTTGTTAGGTTTCCATTCAAAAAAGTCGATATTAAGTATTAAATAATCTTGTTTTTTATGTTGTTTGCGCAATAAAGATAAATTTTGAATGAACTAGAATTAATGTGGTTTTTTTTTTGGTGTCCGGAAGATGAGATTTGTTTAACTTTCTTTTGTTTTTATTTTGACGGGAATCGAAACGTCAATTTCCTAATAAGTTCTCTTCACAAGTACATTAATTAGAACCTTATTTACTTTAGCAGTACATTTATGTAAACATACATCAATAAATTGTTTGAAGAACCCGTCAATGGTTTTATGCTTAAAATTATATCAAACATAAGTTCAAATTATATTTTGTAACAATTATTTAAATTTTAAAAATAAATAAATAATTGCTTACCGATGTTTGTACCCATAAATTCCATTATAAATCAGACGTCTTCAACAATTGGAATGCTTTTAATCGTCTTCGTATACAAGCAAAATGAGGAAGTACCGTTAATATAATTCATCTAACTTAATCGTTAATTCTGATTATGATAAGCTACCATTGTCATTCTTGTACAGTATGAGAGTGATCTAAAACGCGGACAGTAGTTCACGTCCGAGTCCGATTTTTTAACCAAATCTAGTGAGTAGGTACTTATCGGTTTTCCCTAGGCATTCCAGGACGGTGATCCAAAATTACGGACTTCTATATTTAATCCCCAAAAAGCTAGCACAAAGTGTTTGAAAAAGTCGCCATGGTATGGTAGTAATTATCTGAATAATTGGGGATGTTCATATTAACAATAATTGAATATAATATACAATGTGTGGCCCAAAACCGGGGCGAAAAATTAAAACGTAGATTCTACTCCTCAAACTACGCAACGTTTGTTTGACGACTTTGAAAAAAAACTTGCGGTTTGAATTTTATTACATTATAAAGTTAATTCGAACACGCAATGTACTATGAAATTGGTTATGTCTGTAGAGTGACTAGACTGACAGGCGATGTCAATTAGACGGAGTTTTAAGTACATTGATTATACTATTTACTTTGTTTGAAAAATGAACAATCTAAAAACTTTATGATTTTAAAAAGTTGCTAAACAAAAGTTGTCTAGTTTGAGGAGTAGAATCTACGTTTTAATTTTTCGCCCCGGTTTTGGGCCACACATTGTATATATGGAATTCAAGATGGTGGCCATGACTTTTCTGAACACGTTTGATTTTATGAAAATTACGTCCATTATCGATATCAAAACAAAAATTTACCTACTCTTTAAAAAAAGAGAGAGAATCCATTCTGTTTCAGATTTTTAAAATGCTTTTGATTTGTGAATCAACCATAGGGGCCATATTAAATTGAAAAATCTTTATCAAATCTGTTTCCTAAAACTCTAAAAAACTGTGACGACTTTCTCAACAATGTCTATAGAAAATATAAACGTCATTTACTTCTGCATTCCGGATCACGCGAACAATGGACTCGTCCTTTTTTATTATTTATTAACTTCTAATGCTAGTTTAGAAAGTAGATAAATGAAATTCAAAAATTGACAATATGTTCAAAATATGCGTTGTCAACGTCAAAATCCAATAAATTTATTACCGTCATTATTTTACAAGAAGTCGTTTCCACCATATTGCAATCCTACTCAGCCCTACCCTACTGCTGCTTCAGCTTGCTTACTCAATGGTCGACGTTATTGACTCTGTCTGTTCTCTTTTGTATCACCTTTTTACAAATCCGTTCAGAAATTAATAGGTATGAATTACTAAATAACACTTTTTCTTCAGTATTACTCATACTGTATCTAAGAACACTACCAAGGCAATACTTAATTAGGTAATTTTTTTATTAGTAAAAGGTAACTAAGTTAAAAACGGTTTTCAAACCCTAAACATCTTGTTAACAATAGTTTACATAAATTGTACTGGTGTAAAAAATGAATTATACGAACCTACCTCACAACAAGATTGACGTATGGCTATAACGGCTGAAGTAAACTAGCCCGTCGTCCGTTATCCCTAAGTCCCTTGGCTAAGAATTGTGCTAAGTTGGGACCGTTTTGATGGCCTAATTTGATTTAAAAATACACTGACAAATAAAACTTGAAGTAATCAAGTTACGGTAACATATATGGTTTTTACCGACTAGAATATCGGTCCTAGGCATCACAGTTTAGAATTATTTCGCTCTATTTTATGAGAATAGGTTAGTAATACGGTAATACGCCAGAGAACCAAGGTCACCGACATAGCTCAGAGAGTTAGCATGCTGAAGTGGCAATGGGCAGGCCACATAGCTCGAAGAACTGATAACCGTTGGGGAAGAAAAGTTCTCGAGTGGCGGCCCCGCACCGGTGGACGGAGTGTTGGACGGCCTCCCACCCGGTGGTCTGACGACCTGGTTAGGATCGCGGGGAGCCGCTGGATGCAAGCGGCTCAAGACCGTGACTTGTGGCGCTCTTTGGGGGAGGCCTTTGTCCAGCAGTGGACGCCCCCGGGCTGATGATGATGAGGTTCGCAAAGGGCCTAATAATAGTTGAATCAGACGGCAAACTACCTTGTACAATATTTGTTGCTAGTGAGATGTGCGCAGGCACAACTGGAATCTGCAATTTCTGCATAGGATTAACTATCTCAAAATATAACGCTTAATGTTTTCATTTAGTTTACTTATCACTTTCTGCAAGAAATTTGTTGAAGGGTTCTATATATTTGCCGTCTTTGTCATACTTCTGGAGGAGTTGCTTCCAAGCGTCAGGGTGTCGCTCAATGATGGCTTTGATCACCATTCTGATTAGCTGTTTCTGCTTCGGAGTGCATTTACCGCAGGTGGTCTCCACCGCTTCTGGGATCACCTCTGAAATTTACATCTGTTAAATTGCATCTGTCAGTTGTAGCGACCAAATTTATAGGAAAATATGACCATGCAACTCGTGTCTATGACCTTGAATTACCCAAACCAACCTTGCGACCAAATTGTGTCCGCTCTGTGGCTTTCCATTGTGATAGGGACCCGTAGACTGACTAGCAATAAAGGCATTCCATCTTTCATAAAAGGGCTAGGAAACATATTTGCAAATCTTGAATTACCTTAAAACTTGTGTGGTCAGGTGGTTAGTCCGCTTATTCCGTCAATAACAGAACAGCTAGATATGAAGACTTACTTTTGAAATCCTTAGCGTCAGGCGTGCAGGGGCCTTGGTCAAGGAAGCATTTCGTGTAGCTGAGCATGATCCTGTCATTATCTAGAAGAGGTCGGATGTCGAAGTCATCGTACTTGGAACTGTAGAAGTCAGCGACAGTTACCGAGAGTAGGGTAGCCAAGGCTAGACAGCTGTTGATGATCATGATTTATCTGAAAAGATTAACGTGCTTAAAATAGTCACCAGTATTGGAGAATAGGTAAGAGTACAAGGTGCTGAAAAATATCTGTTTTGAACGCCTTTAACAATAGAGTCAGGGTCGCATATTTTTGAGTACCTTGTGTGTTTCCATAGATTCATAATGATTATGATTGGCTTCTTACTTTTTGAACGCCTGATCAAAAGTTATAATTGTTATAAATAAGTTTGAACGTTTTGTCCGTTTGTCTGTAGCCAAAACGAATAGACGTTGAGTATTTTTTTGCAAAGGTTGTTTTTATTACATTTTATCCATATACAGAAGGATAAAGTTTAGACCATTTAAAAGTTAGAACTAGTATAGGTAATCGACTTAATATTCTTTATAAAGGTGCAATAATAATTAGTTTTACATCAGAGATTAAATGGAGTAATGACACAGTTTTTTTATTATTACACTTCACTCAAGGCAGAACAAAAGGCATGTGTATGAAGATGTTCTTTCCGTGTACCCTTTATATTATTTCCCTTCGCTTCTTTAGACACATTTCCTTAACACTAGCTCCATCCGACTAAGTACCAAGACTTGTATTCTACGTTGCTCATGATGATATAGTGGTATGACTTGAGATAAATTAAGAAGTGATTAGGCCACTTGGATGTATAATAATAAATCCAGGTATTTTTTATGGTAATAAGCAGGCACGCGAGCACTTAGGCCACCTGATGGTAAGTGGGATCTGAGACCCAGACATTTGAAATCTCAAGAGTACATCCTAAAAATACACTTTTCAAAAGCGTCTAAATGTTATAATAATCTCTGTGATCTCTGTATGTCTTTATTCTTGACCAACGCATATTATATTATGATGTAAGTACCTATCCTTACATATGTTTGATGCAACAAACTATTTCAAAAGTTATCCTTTATTTCGTTTTGCTTACAGACCTGAGTTTTTATTATGGTTGCAACATAATGAGAATAAAAAATGTAGGCACCTTGGATTTGAGTAATTTCACGATCAAATAGAACCATAACTTTGTTTTTGTTGTTTAAGGTACTTCAAAATATATTGCTTCAACAATTTAATTGGCGTTTTAACAAACAATAAATGTTTACAAAATGTATAACGACAGTCGATTAACTTTAAATAATACATACTGGCAAATTAGATAAACACTGAATCTCTTATAACCAACTTAATGGATCACAAAATATTCTTAAGATCTGCATCGCTATTGCCTAACTGTCACAATTGGCTTCAAAGTTGAACAATTGTTTTTAAAATTAAAACGATTGCAGTTGCGAGTGCGTTAGGCAATAGTCCCTCTGTTCTGCCATCTTCCTGTTTATTTCAGAGGGGCACAGAATAAAAATATTCATAGTGACATTTTACTTACAACGTAGCTGTCTTCAAAGATCTGCCTTCATATAACCGAGGAAACCTCCGGAAAGACTGCGTACGAGCACAACATCCTCTATTTATAAGGTTTCTTGTCATCGTACATAAATGAGTATTAAACCAACAACTAACCATCATTATAATCGGGCCGTGTGTGCAATTCTGATGAGCGGTAAGTACCCCGTGATTCCGGTATATTTCCTCACTGTCTGCATTAGGGATATAATAAGACGGTAATAGAATATGTACAAGGTACAGTAAAGGAAGCCAAGGTATGGTAAGTACTCGTAAATAAGGTATGGCGTCATTTTTCGGCTCCCTTCCATTAGCTCTTTCTGAGATAGGTCGTACAGTTAAAATACAGGAATGTTAAGCCACTGCATAATTTAGCTAGCAAGCCAAGCACTCCTAAATGATTTCCGTATTCAACAACCCTTCGCCATGTCCGTCTGTCCACGACTTCGGAACCCTGAGCATGGCCTGAAATGCACTTGCCCGGTTTAAAATTACTATATTTTGTTAATAAAAAACTCGTTTTGAAAAATAAAACAAGACAGTAGATAGTATCATTATTTTATTTAAAAAAATCTCCACTTTCAATTTGGTCTTCTTAACTTAATAATAAATTATTACTTACTTTTCTAATAAACGCATTTGCTGCAAAAGGCATTGAGCGAGCACCTTTGCACAATATGTTTCAAAGACTTAACTGAAAACAATTTTGAACTGACTTTGAAAACACACACATCATACAGATAGATAAAGTATCAAAATTTCAATTGTGGCAAATTAATGAAGCAAGCCTAGTTTCACTGAGTAATAAGAAACCTTTAAATTCAAGCATGAAATTAGCAGATTACAACAATTCTGTCATATTTTTAAGCGTACATTTTAAAGTCACCAGCCGTTAGCATCTGACCCGAATATCGGGTCAACCATACATATATCGACGTCTAAATTATATTAAAAATAAATGTTTACTAAGTTGCTATTATTGGTCACTGTACAATCTCATTAATATGTACTCGTAAGTAACTGAAGGAAACGGACACGTGATTTGTATAAGCCGCTCATATTACCTGTAAATAGTTATTAAATCGTAACAGTATCTCTTCACGGAAGGTGAATAAACATAATCTTTAACTGTTACGATTTTATGCGTTTATATTTGAGAGTAAATTCATAAATAAACAGTAGCTAATTTTACCACGCTATACAAATACATAAACCAAAATTTACGCCTTAGACCTCAAACTGTTACAAACGGTCAATAAATAGTGCGGATTTTCCTGTAGAAAGTGACTGTTTATTTATTCTACTTTCTCGGCTCAGCTGTTCCGCGTATTTTACAACATTTTGCATACATACAATGTGTAATTGACAAAGTACAGTTACATCGCAGGATCGGAGAATGTTCGAAGTAGACTGGTCACTGTTTGAGTCGGCGTAATAAATAAACTATGAGACAGAGGCCAAGAGAGACGTTAAATATGAGACATTTCTATTAAAGTTGTTATTTCCGTTCTTCATAATCTCTCATCAGTCCCAGTCATTATAAACATCACGTGATCACGCTCAAGTAGAGCAGAGACTTCACTCGTTTACTTGCGCACTAGACCGTCTACTCTCGTTTAAACCTACACTTAAACTTATCTGTTTAGTTTCCAGTTACTAAGAACTTGTACAAGTCGTCTCGGTTGGAGCGGTCCGGATCGAACTTGTCGAGCAGGTCGTTAAAACGCGGCTCGCTCTTGGCTCTGATGCCGAGCAACAGAGTGCGGACTATGGCCTTCTGCTTGAGGGAGCAGCGAGCGCACGCTGTTGACAATGTTTCTGGGAGTACACCTGGAACCAAAGACAGTAGATAAAAAAATAAAAAAATATTAGGGGGTAATCTTGGGGACAAATTGACTTAGGGTCTACTCATTTCATAGAATATAACGTATCATTTCGCAGAATTTTCGTTTCGTAGAAAGCTATTTTCTGCTGAACCAGATGATGAGTTGATTTCAGGTTATGTGATGGTAACAAGTCTAACCTAGCCTAACCTACGTGAATCATATTTAAGATTACCTTAAATCAACACAGGTTCAACAGAAAATAGCTTTCTATGAAACGAAAGTTCTGCGAAGTGATGTGTTCTATGAAAGGAGTGTCGGTGAAACAAGGGGACATTGACTTAGTCCCGAACTAAGCTCTAATCTTGTACTATGGGCACTAGACAATGATAAACTAACTTATATAAAGAAGAAGACATAGTTGGATACATACAAAAACATCCAAGACTCAGAAACAAATATTCGCGATCATCGCACAAATATCTGTCCTTACCGGGATTCACCGGGGCCACAAGATTCGAAGGCAGGGTCACTACTCACTACAGATGTAGTGCATAATTGTTTTCCTTTGTATTTTCACGGAAACGTACGAACGTGTCATGCTACTTCAGTCACCCTCAGTACTTTTTGTACTGTGGCCGACTGAAAAAGCTAGACACGTTCGTACGTTTCCGTGAAAATACGAAGGATAACAATTATGCACGACATCTGTACTGGAACTAGGCTATCGTGTCGTCAATATAGAGGTTTTAGGGGAAGTGAGGCGAGAAAGGCGCAGTTTGGGAAAAGCCTCTCAAAAGATGATTACCTAGGAAGGAAATCACTAAATTCGAAAACCAAAGAATCGGCCTTGGCAAATAGCAAGGAAAGCCTGAGCTCAGCAGTGAAACATAAATGGTATGGTATCACCTACCTACAAAAGTTAAACCAACTGTAAAAATCGAACAAGATCAAGTCGAATCCAGAAGTTGGTTTATATGTTAGTACCATAGTGCAGTAACATATTAAGTGAGACTGGTTTGAATATACTAAATAAACTCTTAGTTTGACGGTAGACGCTCAAATATTCGAAAACGTTCAATGTCTAGATTTTAAAAAACTTGAGAATTTTTAAACTTTAAAAGTAAGAGATACTTACGCTTGAAATTTCTCCCCTCCTTAGTGCAAGGTCCCTTGTCCATGACACACTTGTAATAAGCGAGCAGAACGCGCTCGTTCTGCACGATGGAGTCCGCGTTGACGTTGTCGTACCGGTTGTAGTACTGCTGCTGCTGCTGCTGGGCAGAGCAGGTCGCCACCACCGCCAGCGCGAGCCAGAGTAAACTCCTCATGGTCATTGTATCCTAGTACACAAATAGGGACTTTATGTTTATGATGATGTCTATGTCGTTATAAACAGTTAGAATACGGATATTGACAAAGATAAGATGGCTTTGCACAAAACACGAAATAAAGTTCTCATACGTACGACTAAAAACCGAAGGCTGGACAAATTGTAGCAGTCGTTACGTTTGAAAAAAATCTTCTTTGCTTCTTTTTTCCAATTATGGTGAGTGAATCTCCACTCCATATACTCAATATTACCGGGTAAAAGAGTATTTATGTGGGTATGTTATGGTTTTAGAATTTGACCGTTTTTAAATTAACAAAAACTGTAAAGAAATTACGCTTATTATTTATAAAATAAGTGGATACTTTGAAATCTAAAAAAACTTTCTTTAATTCAATCAAATCAACCATCAAACGTGGGTATACAAGCTCAAACATATCGAAATTTACAACACGAAACAATAGAGCCAAGTTGGCTACATGTTCTTTCGAGCATCTTATTATTAGAATCTAACGTGTATGGCAACAACGTCCATGACCTAGCGGTCGAGTAATCACGTAGCTCTAGAAAAAGGAATTCATATAGCGGAGCATCCGTTAGTTATCAATCATCCTCTATAGACGCTATAGAAATTTACGTATATTTATAGTTTTTACGACATTTTTGTATTTTTCAAAATTTTGTGCAATGCTTTCAAGAATTTCTTACGGATTAATTAATGACGCGATTACCCAAGTTAGTACCTAGAAACCCCGCCTACGAAGCTAGCGGCCTGGTAAGAGCAATTTACGTGTTGAGTGCAATTACTTATTTGTTCCTGAGTGGTAAATTATTTATTCGTTATAAGTTTGTAAGGTCTAGACCGTAATTTAAGATTGGGTCAATTTGTGTTAGATTGTCCACTGTTTTTTTTTTGCTGTTTTGATTGCTTGGCACGTGGTTAATTCATGGGAGGGAATGCGATAGCGCGCTTAGGGCGCAGCTATACCTATTCTAGCACGTATTTAATTTAAGATGAATTTCGAAATATTGCATAAATTATATGAGCACTTAATATTTGTTACACAATTAAAAGAATCTGTTTATTAATAACTGCTTAAATAGAGAAAAAAGACAGTGGCAATCGTTTTTAAACCAGGTAGTGTTATAAATTTGATAAATCCGAGTTTAATTTGACCCGTTATTATCTATTATATTTAAAACAGCTGACTCTCAACTAATAAAAAAAAATATTTTTTACAAGGACATATTAAACAATGAAACCAAACATTCAAAACTAAGAATTAAACTGACATTGACTTTAAACAAACTCACCTAAAACGCTTTCACGGCTGACCACTTTCTAAACGTTTACAAAAATCGAATAAAATTGTACTCACTGCGCAGGAGTCCTGTCGAAGAGAGCTTGAGTCGGTATGAGGCATTTCTCTCAAACCTGTATACCGGGGCCGTAACGGGACACTCGCGCACGCGCCGACGAAGAAAGCAGTTCCCTTACCATCATCAGTTGCAATTACTATCCTCGCTAGCGAGTCGAATACTCTGTCCCTCACAGTATCGCTATAGAGCGCGACGGACAGAGCAATCGACTCACGGGCGAGTACGGTAATAACTCGTGGTAAGGGCACACGCTCATGTACAATACCTGTCACTTTTAGAGTTTCGAGAACAAAAACGTAAACAACCGCTACTATAAAATAATAAACAACAATGTAAGGTCGGGACGCATGTACCCCTCAGTCGGTAGCCCGACCAAGGGTCAAATGCGTTTTTGTAGGGGAACGCAACGTTTTAACCTCTTTTTGCGCTCTTTTATGGTAGTTTAAGTAAAAAAAAGTAAGCAAAAATAGTTTTGAAAGTTGAACTCCTTTAAGTTCTTTAAATCGGTCGGAATAGCCCTGTTCGATCTTTTAGCTAATCCACAGTAATAATGTACTCAGCTGTATAAAGGTTTTATATAACTATAATTAGGCTTAATATACCGAAAGTGTATGGAGATGCATATGATATTGGATTGGGAGCAGTGTTAGTACACAGTTTCATCGTAACGTGAGTCATCGACGATGAGAATCAACTGGTGCTTTCTCTTTTAAAATTACTTTACATACGCTCTTCGAAATAAAGTTAAATAAAAATATGTGGACTAAGCTATGTTTAAAAAAGTTCATGATGGCCCTGTATAGGCCACTATGGCCAAACCACCCAAACAGGTACCAAATTAAAACATTTATAAACATAAAAAGGGACCTTATTCTATACATATATATATACTTATTTATAATGACATTAGAAGGAAAGCCTTATTGATAGGTACGACGACTAAAATTTCCATATCTACTGAAAATCATCTAAGACTTCATGTACCTACTTAAGGTTTTGGTAGATGTCGAGAGAGTTTTCTGTGTTTGTAGTAACGGCTATTGATACGAAACCCTATCCTGAGCTTAGCCAGAATATATTTTATATACAGACACGCTTTTGATACAGTTTTATTAGTAGAGATTGGCGCTGGCGCTTCCGCGCAGCCGCACCAAGCTGCTGGCCCGGGCGCCGTTCACGCGCGCACTCGCTACCCTCAACAGTATAGCCATAAGGCCCCCATAAGGATTGACTTGTTCAATTGCACTCTGAGCGAATTAAAAAAAGCGTCCTTACATGTAATATGCTTTAATAATGAAGGGGTATTTAACCTGTAATGGTACAATAGGTTGGTGATAATAAATAAATAATACTTAACATAAATAAATAAAAAATACTTTTAGCAATCTGCGTATTTACCTCCTCGACCCTCGTTAAAGATATATTTTTATTGAAATACGATCCTTGGTTTGATTCATTTATTAATTTCTGTAGTCTTCACATCATAGTTGAGTAGGTTTTGAATTCGATGGATTATTTATCCAGCGACGAGATTACGCTCCATGATACAGCGACAACCCAAAGAGCAACCTCTTTAATAGATCAGGATGTTTCAGCAACTCCAAAATTGCCCATTTATACGACATTACGTCTTTCAATTTACATTCATGGCAAGAGTCTAAAATTAATCTTGTAAGGTAGTCTGAAACAAGCAGAAGTCACATTATAAGTTTCGGTTTATAAGTTATTATGGCATAGAAAAGGCAAACGTGCACACAGAACACCTGATATGTAGCTTGAACCCCGGGGTAGGATATTCTTACGACTACGGACGAAGTCGCGGGCAACAGCTATCACATTGAATTACAGAACTTCGCCGTAAATATTCTTTCAATGCAGTATTTAGGAGTACGCTAAGTCAAAGAAAAAACTGAAATACGTTTATATTTGACCTGTGGCAAACCCAGATACAATTATATGTATAGATTTGTGCTACCATTTCATAAAGGGATTTTTAAAATATAAAATAGGTTTGCTTGACTTGGACTTGGACGATGGAGCAAGTCTACCCATGAGGGTTCATGCAAAAAGTGGCTACTATTTTTTATTGTTCAGTATTAATTTTTGTTTAAATAATCAACAAACTTTATGTTTAGTCAGAGGAGATATTTACTTTTATTATCATGATAATTTAACTGCTTCGGTAAGTTGCCATGCATCAAGTACGGCTTGTACTGCTGCACAACATGAAGGAACGTCAGTAACAACCTCGGGCGTTCCAGTAGTATCTTAACCCCTATGTAATACGCTACTTTATCTTTCTCATTGCATTTTAGGCAATCTTGTGTAATCGCATTTATGACGTAATCTGAAACAATAAAGTTATATAAATACTCGTATAATTGACAGAGGCTGTTCACATCTCCACTTCTTTCATTTCATAGGATCACTAAGACTTAAATTAAGACATTTTATGATTGGTCGTGGGGCCTGTACATCCCGAAGATGCACTAAAACGTAAATATGTTAAGAAAACTGGAAAAGAAAGCAATTTTTGACGGCCACATTCCATATCTTCATCCCTAGGTCGTGGAGAAAATGTTTGTACCTAAAGTTCAATCAAATTTTGTATTCTACAATATTTCAGAACCATGATCAGCACTAGAATAGCGAATCAGCACAGAGGACGAAAAAATTGGGTTACCTAGACATTTTTTTTCACAAAAGGTAAAAAAAACATAACAATCGACCCTATTTTAGGGTCCCGGAACAACGATATACTAAATGTACGATTAAATGTATTGTATGGGCTGCATTTTTCCGGAATACCATATTTACGGGACAAGTGCCTAATACTAATTGTACCATGCATAATGAAATGAATTCATCCTTAATATAATTAAACAGATTCATATTCGTCATTATTGACATCGTGTTTCACGAAATTAAATGTTTTTTCTGTATATTTGCGCAGTGGTCATTTTGAGGTTATTTCCACGCCCTAAAAATTGTCTTTACTCACTGAAAACACAACACTGTAACGCTCATTTGTTATTTTATAATAATTATAAAAAAACATTATATTTACTTATTAGGCCTTGTTGCGCCGGGTTACAATCATTATTTGGTTTGAAACATTTCAAAAGTTGATCGATAGTTGCTGGATCATGCAGTGAGGCGTGCACATCGAATATGTCGTGGATATTCATTCTTGAGAAACCAATCGCGCATGACGTTAATATTAGTGTTTGTAACAATAACATTACAAATCAGTTCTGAAATATACTCAAAAGTTATTTTATAAAAGAGCAACATAAAACTGTAACAGTTGTAACGACTAACGCTCGAAGTTCGAATTCGTAGCTCGTATTTAGTAACGCTGTCTCAGCGAGTACACTCGAACTCAGAAGTAGTTGTACCTATTAGTACCTTGTTACGGTAACGTGATGAAGTTTGTATTACGGTTTGTATTAAGACAGTACCTACCTGAAGAAGATATTTCTGACCCACCTTAAGTCCCAAGTCAATCTGGTATTCTACAGCAATATGGTTGGACGACTTCAAGCATTTTCTTTGACATGGGTCAGAAATTAACGTTCGTAACCGTACCTCTATCGAATGCTTGCTCTTTAGTTTAGGGTTTATTTTAATTGCCAAATCTGCTAAGAATGCAATGCAAATTTGGTAAGAAAAAATAGTGTTGCCTTCATCTAATTTCAATTTAAGTGGTCTCGTTCCATTGTTAAACACCAAATCTTCGGTAAAACTTAGTAGTTCCCTACTCTCCCCAGTGATTAAGACATGTCATTTTATTCTTACCCATGTATAATGATTATGACCAAGTTTATCGTACTTAGTGGATAAATGTGGATAAAGCACCCGTCACTCTCGCACTTATATAATACATGTCCGAAAGTGACAGATGTTTTATCTACGTCTACGTTTAAAAACAGTGATAAAGGTGGCCATAAAGGGGCCCTTTTCAGTGTCATGTTAAATGTTTTGTTTTGCTTGTCATCTGTTTTAAATGTGTTTGTGTTAAATTAATTCATTTCAATCTATAATATCCTGGTGGTATAATTTCGATGAAAATTTTGCAAAGGCATATTGTTAGGCAAGCTTTAGGCTCATGGACACATTATTAAATTCATGATGGTTACCCGGCGATCGGTACGCCGTGTCAAATACTAATAATGCTATAGGTATTTTACGACTGTTCGTTGGAAGGTAATAAAATATTGAAGGAAGGAACGGTGTTTCGGTTGCGATTGCTCGGGAAGTGAGTTTAGTGCACATTGACCAGCCAGTTTGTGGTGCACGAGCTGCGGTTTCTGCTGGGTACCTTTCATCGACCAATATGCTGCCTGACTTCTGACTAAAAGATGTCGTGTTTTGGGGCAACTCACCAGCGGCAAGCAAGATGTCAGTTGTGACAAAAATAGACTCTTACAAAAGATTGCCCAGTATAATATTATATTACATTACAGTTGGGGCATGCAGCCTCGGCGGGCCGCCATTTGCAATAAAAAATATTGAACCAATTTGGTTTGCAGGGTTTTTGAACGAAACGAGGTAATAAAGCAAATTTTATGTGTACTCTAAGAGTGACTGTACCTAAGGCAATAAAATCGGCTTATCGTAAATTTCTCATTAATTTGAGTTCGCCTCAATAGTGAATTGTTTACGGCATGTATGCTGTATACCACAAGCTAGCCACCTTGCGTTGGAAATAAATAACGGAATAAAAAATCATTGATATTTGATATAAATATGGGTTATAGTATACCTTACTTATAGTCCCACCGTTCTAAAAGGCCTGATTTGGCAACTAAGTATCAACTTAGTACAAAATATGTGATTGAGGCATGTTTAAGGTTCTTATTCTAATTATAATTTTAATAATGGCTTTCACTCCTGTTAAGCTGTATTCTATCGAGTTTTTTATGCTCACTCCCATGTAGGTATCTACTTATTAGAGAAATATGTCCATTAAACAATAAATGATTGCGAGGACAATAAATTATTGTTCTGTAAAAGAGTAGTTAGGTAATTTGTGGTCTAAACAGAAGCACAAAAGATTCTGTTTGAGGTTATATTTCGTACTGCGTTGACACCTGTCAAATCGGGCCTCTTGGAACGGCGCGACTATAGGAAGTTTACATACGTAAAGGCCTGATTTACGGGCATTGCTAACACGAAGGGTACTGGGGAGGCCTACGTGTGGGTATAGAAGTTCTAGGGCCTAAATAATAATGATAGTGAACTGAGTGATGACCACGAATACCCGTTCTTGAGTCTTTAATATGTTTTGTGTAAAGTTTAATTGTGTACGATTTTTAGGTGTGTATAATGTACACGTGCTTAGTCTAACTCAGAGTACACTCCTAGAGTTACGTTTAAGTCTACATATATCGTCTAGTTGACTTTTTTAAATTAATTTGTTTATTTAATCCTTGAGTTATTGACAGACAAGTAGTTTTGTAGTTGAAATTAATTATTTCCGCTTTTTTGTTGTAGGACCTATAAATATTCATCAAAATCCGCCCAGCCGTTGCATCGTGAAGGACTACAAACAAACACATAAACTTTCGCATTTATTATATTAGTAAGATAAGATGAAGGATAATCAGGGTCTTCCTAAGAGATAGTAGCTCGACGCGTGTAACCGAATAGACATTATTTGCAAAAACTAAGTAATTTTATCTATTATTAGCATTTTTAATGGCATTATACTGATTCTTCGTAAAGCACAAAACACTTAAGAAGTCAACACGAACTTTTATATGCAGATCCTGGACATCTCAACAGGTTCCCGTATAACATATAAAAACTGACTCAGACATATCACTCACGTACATAATGTCAAATACGATGGTCAAATATGTAGAAATCAGATATGCTCAAAAGACTTTACTTGTAAAAGAGCTTCAAAAATTAAAAATTGTATTGAATTAGCATAGAAAATGACCAGTTTGTATTGCTATTGAGTGTATGAAAGGATAAGGAAGCCCTTTCCTAACCGGTATAGAATATGGTTTAACTTTTCGATATATTAATAAGTTTAGCCAGTATCATAAAACCTTGATAACTAACAAGGTTTAAATGATACTGGCAAAGAACGCTGAGTACACATTTGCCGACCTCGACCAAAACTAGCTATAGTTCCATACTTTCTAAGCTACTTAAGTAATAAATAAATAAATAGTTATTTTGCCCATATAAGGTAGTAGGTACAGTCTAGTGCAAAAAAATGTAGATATCGAAGGAATACTACACTGGAATAATGTGCATTAGGAAAAAAATATGAGAAGTGCGTGCTCCCATGTTTTTACACTTGACTGTATTTGATGCATACTCTGACTTTATATGGGCAAAACATAATTTTATTTTTCTCCAAATTAGGTATTCATATTTATAATATAACAGAAACAACCCTACAACATTAAGTACCTATATACATCTATCTATACATATATGTAATACCTTTAATCGAAGAATTGTTGTATATATATATATATATATACCTATATAGTACATAATCTGAATCTCGGAAACGGCTCCAAAGATTTTCATGAAATTTAGTATAAGTACAGGGGTTTCGGGGACGATAAATCGATCTGGGTGATAAAAAAAAAATCAAGCAAAGCTCGGCCACATACTACTTTATTATTAATTTAAATATGAGAGTTAAACATATGAGCTTGCTATGCTAAATTTGCCTTTGTCGTGTGAGATTATTATTTTTAACATAATATACTTACATACATCATACAGACGATAATATCAAAATATGCAATTAGGTTTTTAAAGCTTTCTGTCATAAGACTTGTTAAAAACACTACATTTATCAGAGGAGAAGTTTACTTTAGTTAAAGTGCATAGGTAAGTAGCCATGCAGCAAGTTCGGCTTGTGCATCTGCACCGCACGGAGGAGCCTGTAGAGCAGTAACGGGCGACCCATTATTGCGACCACCCCGTTGTTATACGCTTTTTTCTCTGCCTCATTACATAGCCGACAATTGTTGGTCATCGCCGTTATGATGAAATCTGTAACAATCAGATTATACTTTTTATATATTGATCATCAATAATATTACGTAGTGGAAACTTTTTACATCGTCATGTTTAATTTGAAACTTAATTTTTATTTACATTTTCAACTGAACGGTTATGTTTGAAAAATAAGGCAAACGTACGTTTCACCGTCCGAATCTGCCGTTTCGCCGAAAGCGATAGATAAGTATATATTGCTGATATTAGGTTTTGATATTTTTCCCGCTGCTACATACCCACTAAAACAGCGATTTGCTGTCTCAATCAGGACGACACGCAAACATTGACTGAGTCGGTTGATCGCCGTATTGTTGGAGAGTAGGTTCTTGTAGAAATCGATAAAAAATATGTATAATTCATAGGATCATGAAACTGTATTACGGTCCATTTTTGTTTGAAAAAAAAACGAATTGAGAACCTCCTCCTTTTTTTGAAGTCGGTTAAAAATAGGCTTTTCCTGTTATGTTATTAAATTATTTTTGTTTATGGAATCAGGTAAAGTGCACATCTTTAAAAAAATACTAGTTGATTATGTCATGAATACCACTAGGTAGGTACTTTGATTTTTAAATAATTAATTAAATGTATAAAATTTTATAAGTAATTACCGCACAGTAAATTGGAACTTTTTCGTAAAATTTTGTTCGAAAGTTATAATTTTAGAACAAGCTAATTGGCCAGGCTATTTAAAAAAAAAATCTAATCAATAATTCCAAAAATCATTTATACATATAGTTCTAAATATTAGTAATTATACCGCAACTTTTACGTCTAAATACTTTTTTCACTGAAAAGGCGTTCGGTAAATAGTACCTATCCATGGTGTCTACTACCGAGTCTATGTCTGCCTTAGCCAAATTACTGCTCAGTGTTCATTGGAATATTATCCCTATTACATTTACAGCACCCATAGTACAAGCCTAGGGCTTAGTTTGGGACTACGTCAATTTGTTTAAAATTGCCCCCTGATATTTATTTATTTATACACATATAGGCGGTGGTACACAATTTTTAGAGATCCGTAACAAAATAGTAAAAAGGAACCCTTATGGTGAGACTTCGTTGTCTGTCTGTCTGTCTGTCTGTCTGTCTGTCTGTCTGTATGTATGTCACAGCAACTACAAATGCCATCAACTTGAAATTTAGTTATACAACTTGCTTGCCCCCCATCTGTTATTAGTAAAAAAAATGAGATAAATTTTATAAATAATTGAAAAGGGGTCTCGAATGGGGGGGTTGAATAACGAGTCGTTTGATTTTAGTAAATGTCTTGTGAAATAACTCAATTTGCACATTTTAAAACTATATTTTTTTAAATTTTCAGTGATGTAGGTACTTTTTCATTTATAGCCAAAAATTTACAAAAAATGACCGTACAACCCCTCCTTATCTCCGAAGTTTATGAATCAAAAAATCTGCGAAATCCTGACGTACAGATAATTACTATATTTTAATGGAAACATAAAAGGAAATGAGTATTTTCTTTTGCGGTTACCTAGCATATTATGTTAAATACGGAACCCTCGGTGCACGAGTCCGACTCTCACTTGAACGGTTTTTTTTTACTACTTCGTCAGCGTAATTTAAATGTACAACTATGCAACTAAGTATGTCAAAGTGCACCTTGGTAATACCTATTTTTACACAAATTTAACCCGATCTGGTTTCAGCATCAAATCATGCTGAAACATTAATAATTCCTCGTTTTTTAATTTCATTTTCATCTGGCAACTCACAGAGGCCCTACATCAGATGCAAACGCTGACGTTAACGATTTTCGCAAAGCTAGCAAAACTGTCAATATCTTAAAGTTCAATTCGCTTAAAGCTCAAATGTTCGCTTGCCTCCGTCAATGCCCCTGCAATCCTCGAGCCCAATGGGATACTTATCAAGGGACGACGGCAAAAAGCCAAACGGCATGGCTTTTATTTCCAAGGACAATAGAATAGTCGGGTGGATGTCTACAATGCCACCTGTGTGGATACGCTAGCCAAATCACATATAAAGCGCTGGGGCGGCAGCAGAGGCGGCCGAGCATAGGAAGAAAATAACATATCAGGGTTTTGGCACCAAAAACCATTTTGTTCCTTTCGGTGTCGACGAGACCCTCATTTCGTGGGGTCCAAGCTTGTTAACTCATAAGCTTCTTTTGGAGGTATACAAACGCTTGGACAGATTTCTCGTTCAACGTATTAGCGTTGCTATTCAGCGTGGAAATACTGCTAGCATCTTTAGCACTATGCCACTACTTTGAATTAATTTGGTAAGTTTATATTATTTAGTTTCTGTAACATTTTAGTATTTTCGAAATTAATCATTACAGATACGAAATTGACATATTATTATGCGCTTGATGCGTTCACTAGATCTTATGTTAAAGTTTATACTTTTTCGATAACTATAATGTTGCCTGTATGTTGACTAAATTATGGATTCTGGTTTTATGACACGTTGCTAATTTTGTTTATATTTAAATTAAATATATAGTTTTTACCTACTAAGCCTTGATGCTCCGGAGTACAATCATTAGCTGGTTTCAAACAATTCAACAATTTATCGATTAGTGCAGGATTATTAAGAACGGTTTTCATATCGATTTTTTCATACATTCCTCCTGATAAACCAATAGCGATTGATGTAAAAAACAGTTTAATTAACAACCTCATTATTTGGCAGTTTTGGAACTAAAAGCAAATGATGAATTTGTATTTCGTATAAAGTAACGCTGTCTGAGCCAGTACGTAACCTACCAAGTGGTTACTCTTTAGTTTTGGTATACTGTAATTGAAAATTTTGCACGCAATACCGAAGCAAATTAAAATTATCCAGTAACAATAGTGATTACCAGTTGGACATATCAATCTCTCGGTTTATGTGTGGAGTTTCACTGGTAAATACCGAATCTACGGTTAAACCTGGTAGTTAGGCAGCAGTTAACGTTTACATGGATATTATAGCTCCTCAGAGATTAGCGGGGATGTTTAGAGTCAATTAATGACGATTTAGTCGTTCCTTAATAACGATTTTTCAAACAAATGTTTGAAATAGGAACTGAAGTACGGCCAATGAGACGAGATAAATAATGTAAACAAAGACTGAGTTGTATTGCGATAGCGAGCGATTATTATATCTGTCCTTATTTATCGTACGCAATAATATCTCCAGTTGGTCGATGACGGCTGTCGTTGCGTGATTCGTGGTACAGGAAAGCTGTCAGAAGTTTGCAACAATAGGGCCGCCATTTTGTGAAGTTCATTCCTGTTTAGATGGCGTTCGATCGAAGTGACACGGTTTCAAATAAAAATGTTTTGAACTCCTCAAAGCTTGTTTACGTTCTTTTATCTCGTCTCGTTGGCCTTACTTTAGCTAATGACCATTTCTAAAATTTCTTTGAGTACCGCCGCGGTGAGACATTTTAGTCCCACTCGCATTTTTTTATATAAATGTCAGATTCAGATGTCCTGATTTCTGGCTCAAAGATGTCGTATGCGACTTGTTATTGTTAGATATTTAGGATTGCATTGATTTTGTTTAGCGGTCTAACATTGCAAATGGGGCATGTAGCCTTCTTTGCCACCATCGGCAATTAAAAAAAAGCCATTATTTTTATAGGCTTTTTGAACGAGACGAGCTACTAATACAGATTTTAAATGTTTACTCGGATAGTGATTATAATAAGCAAATAAAAAACTTTTATCGTAAATTTCTGATTCGACTTCGCCTCAATACTGACTAAGCCACGTCGCATAAACAATAAATAACTAAAAAAGAAATCACTGCAAGTTGGACGACACGTGCTAAGCTTAGTTGGTTAGTCACCCTGCCTACGAAGTTCGATTCCCGGATGGGCAAATATTTTTTTCAACAATATTGTATAGAGTGTGTATAATTAGGGACCCTAGCCAAGAGGCATTAAGCTAACTAGCATTTCTATTTGTTTCGTTTTTAAACCAATCGCCTCCCAGAGGGCCCTGCCAAGATGCGCTATGCTAATTAGCGCTTCAATTCGTTCCGTTTTTAACCAATCACGTCACTGGTAGATCACATGACTTTTTGTATAACGACCGAACGAACGAACGAACGAACTCAACTAAACTGTGGAATGGTGTGACGTCTGCGGTACCTATTTCCGGACCGTTACGACCTTCAAAACTGCAAGAAAAGAGCGTACTCTCATTTGAAAGGCCGGCAATGCACCTGTGACTCCTCTGGTGCTGCAGGTGTCTATGGGTGACGGTAACCCCTTGCCATCAGGCGATCCGTCTACCCGTTTGCCTCATATACTTACAATAAAAAAAAAAAACTTAAACGCTAGTTAGCGTAGTGCAGGCAGGGCCCTCTAGTAGATGATGTGATACGAAGAGTCACGTCACGAGATATCGTCACGATTTTGTGTACAAGAATGTTTTTTTTGTAACAACTTTAAAAAACCGGCCAAGTGCGAGTCGGACTCGCGCACGTAGGGTTCCGTACCACTATACATCTAAATAAATGTTTTTCTTTATTCTTTATTATATTGGAGTTGATTGAATGAAAGGTAAAATGAGGTTTACGATTTATAACGTATTAAAAAAAACGAATTATTAGATCTCGTTCAAACCAATTTTCGGTGGAAGTTTGCATGGTAATGTACATCATATATTATTTTTACATTTATCATTCCCTTATTTTAGAAGTTACGGGGGGGGGACACACATTTTTCCACTTTGGAAGCGTCTCTCGCGCAAACTATTCAGTTTAGAAAAAATGTATATTAGAAACCTCAATATCTTTTTTGAAGACCTATCCATAGATACTTCACACGTATGGGTTTGATGAAAAAAAAAATGAGTTTCAGTTCTAAGTATGGGGAACCCCAAAAATTTATTGTTTTTTTTCTATTTTTGTATGAAAATCTTAATGCGGTTCACCGAATACATCTACTTACAAAGTTTCCATAGTATAGCTCTTATAGTTACGGAATAAAGTGGCTGTGACATACGGACGGACAGACGGACGGACAGACATGACGAATCTATAAGGGTTCCGTTTTTTTCCATTTGGCTACGGAACCCTAAAAAAGTTCCTGTTGTCCATTGAGAATGCACCCCAGAAAGTATTGTTTGAACGCTCTGACGGGACAACTTAAACTCGGCGGTTAATAATGCATCCATCGAGTTGTAAGGCGAGTTGGTTTAAAGAATCACCTTATGGAATTTGGTACTTTTCGCATATTATCAGGATTAAGTGTCAGGATTCCACTCTTTTGCGTACTTAGATAACATCTTATTTGATAAGTATTGTTAAACGCCTACACAGTTTTCCTTGGCAATATGTGACTCCAGCTTAATACCAATCTAACCAGCAGAAGGCGCGGGGTGCAACTAAAGACTTTAATTAAATGATGTAGTTAAAGAAATGGTATTCTGTTTGTGTGTCATCATAATCATTTGCCTATAAAGGTCTATGACAGACGATACATTTTAAAATGTGTAAGTTGGCTTTACAAACCAATACGATATAGGCCGATTTGTCCACATTTTGGACAGTTACACTAAATTTGGTCTTTCTAATCAAGAATTTATCAGCTAATCAATTTGGTATAAGCTTTTTTTTAAAGTCCAAAACTAGGTTCTACACATTATAATTAGTGTATTAACTTTATTTGACGATGCACGATCGCTTTATGTATTATGTAGGTACGTAAATAAATAGTGGGGCTTTGAGGCGCGTCTTCATGAACAGACTCCTGAGCGAGCAGATGTCAAACAAGTTCATTTTAAATGCTGCACTATTCAGTTCTAACAAAGGTATTAAATACATTGATTTTTATGTATTTTAACGCCTTGTACACGGTTCGTCACGATGCTCTATAAATAAGAAAAACACATAATATAATCTGCATGTATTCATATTTCTGGTATTTATTACAACTCTGACATAATCACATCAAGGCTCAATCTACCTACTCGGACTTCGGAGAGTACTTTTCCGACAGCATCTGAAATTCCTTCGGGTACTTCTCCAGGAGGATCTTGCTGACTTGATCGAACTTCTCTTTCTGCTTCGGGCTGCACTGCGAGCATTTGGTCTGCACCATAGTCGGCACCGTATCTGTTGGATAAAGAACGAGAAGTATAGGTATTTACACAAGAATTGCCTTGAACGAATCGAGTAGGTGGATGAAAGTGTACGGTTTCGAACGTTAATTTGAGACAGATTAAAAATAAATTGACTTAAAGTCATCAATGTCATTAGAGATGCCATATAATTTGTAACTTTTAGGAAACTCAACCCTATTGCTGTACAATGTCAGATTGACTTTGGACCTAAGGTGGGTCCCAAATGTAATATCTTGACTGTACGTTACGTATGTAAAATGAATACAGGACTTCGTTTTGAAATTCACGCAACCAAACTGTTAAGTAGGTACGTACAGTGCTAAATTGACAATTCAAATATGCGAGATATTATTTTTGTTGAGAAAAAGTAGATTGTAGCATACTGCGTATGGGGCGTCTATGAGATTATTATTTCCTTACGCAATAAAAATTTAACTTTTTTCGCGTTCTCTCTTGGACGCAGATAGCATAGCAAAATCCTCAACAAAGGGGTACCTTGAAATATTTCCTTATTCGTGATTTGGTTCAACGATTCCAGAGTTTACACACTTAAAGCAGGCGTTTAATTATAAAATCAAAACTAGTAGTAATTTCTGTACCCACCTCTAATTTTCTGGTACTCTCCGCAAGGTCCGCGGTCCATGAGGCATTCCATTACCACCTTGGACTGGTTTTCATTCTTCAAAATGGCTTCCACGTCTAGATCCTCGAAAGTCTTACTCTCGCCACCCCAGACCGAGACGATGAATAGAGTCAGGCAAACCGCGGTGGTGACTTGCATGTTGAAGCTGTTGAAGACAATATATTCTGTGAATAAAGACAAAAGACAAAGTAAGTACCTATTTACCGGTAAAAAGATCTTAAGCTTTATTTAAGAGAAACGGTGAAACTAATAGTCTAGAAACGGGAACCAACATTGTCAGCATAGCAAAAACCATAAAATAGCTGTCTCCCCCTCAAATCCTACGACTTCTCTCCGCAACTACTCTAGCATACGAGTAGAGGCATTTTATCTTAGGCCTCAGGGTTAGCAACGCAATTGTGGTCTTAGGATTGCAGTTTTAACATTGTGGTTTTGAAAATGCAAATGTTGATGGGTCACAAATCCCACTTAGCATAAGGTGGCCTGTGTGATCATCCGCCTTCCCCATGCCATAAACTTTGCATAACCATCACGCTATCATTGATTTACTTTTGTTATGTTAAAAACGGCAGAAGCGGTAGTGTGTGTTACATCAATTAATAAAAATTTTGAGTTATTGGCACGAGAGGAAAAAACAATTGTGAAAAGTGTGATGATTTTATCAGCTCTAGTATTTAGCTGTAGGACTCCTGACTTCATACAACTATTGTTGTTCCTCTACATGGTTATCTCAGTACGTCTTTCAAACTAACGAACATGTTTTTGAAGTCAATTTGAGAAGATTTTGCTACTCTTCGCTTTAGAAAGCGTTATTTTATTACATAGTGAATTAATCAGTGTTTGACACCTATTTAATGGAAAGTAAAAGAAAAAGGCTCAGAAGCGTTCCACGGGCCCATCACGGGCGTTGCAAACCAAGTTGTAGAGGATGATAAGTTGGATTACAATTCTATGAAAGTGAAAACGTGAGCAAAGGTTCGAATAGGACTCCTCAAAAGGTAATGTTACTTGTCTTGTTTCTTTACTAAACACAGGATGGGTGGATCAAAAACTCGTGAGCCTTAGCCAAAAACCTACTCGATAAATTTATTTCTTTCAGTAACAACATGTTGTAACATGTATGTACTGTGTATACATCTTTACCTTAAAAACCTTGTCTATTTAATATTAATTATTGACTGATAATTAACGTAACACATTACTTTTATCTCGATTAAGTAACAAGAATTACAATTTATAATTAAATTCTACAAATAAAAAAGAAGCAGTTTTTCCACACGACGAAAATTATGTCAACAATTATGTTACTAATTTGTCGGATGGTAACTTTCATAAGATGTTAACAGTACCCTGCAATAATCTTATACGTAATATTTATAATCAGAAGATACACTTACCGTGATTGTCGCCTACTCACGAACACCTCAGGATAAATGGTGGGACCCGGCATTGTTCAGCCTTTATAAGTGGCTGACATCATCTATGTATATCTACAGGATTTCAATAACAAGGAAATATAACCTACGAGCATAATTGTAGTCATTAGAAATAAGACGTGATTGAAGTTCCGTTTCAGATTCATTAGAATTATGTCTAATTGTCGAAGTGATAAAAAAAAACTAACTTTTTGGTGAGGCATCAGAATCTTTATTGTTTCGGTTAACGTCTACAACCACAGCCTAGGTTTGTTTCTAACTAGACGAAGCAGAAAGAGCAAGCAAATTCGCATTTCTGTGTGCCAGTATACTAGCATAACCTCGTCCCGCCCAATGTTCTAAAATAATAACGAATAGATTCAGTACGTTCTGCTCGGTAATTTATTTAAATAATCCATACAAAAATGTCTTTCATATAGGACATTGGGCAGGAATCGGATATTGCGTAAAATTAAGCATTTCCAAGCAGAACGAGGATAGAAAAATCTAAGTTCTTAGGATTGGCAACGCAATTTCAGTCCTGAGATTATCGGGTTACTAATGTCTTGCACATTTTTTTTTGGCATAATTCATCATTTCGCACAATCATCATTTGGCATAAAGTCTTTTTTTCTGAAACCGTGTACTTTTCAGGATTGACATAAAATAAACCAAACCTAACCTATTGGGTTCTATGCTATGGTATTTTAAATAATCCTGAAAAGTACACGGTTTCAGAAAAAAAGACTTTATGCCAAATGATGATTGTGCGAAATGATGAATTGTGCCAAAAAAAGTTATGCCAGATGAAGGGATGCCGAGATTATCATCTTAAGATAGCAGTCTTGAGATTGCAAAAGTCTTTGATCTCCAGAGTCCACTTACTTTGCAATAAAAACAACAAGACTTGAAAACAAAAACTTACAACTGGCGATGAACTCATGAGTACCAACTGTAAAGAACTTACAGGTGTAAAAAAAAATCATATTCAATTAATTAATTTTAATTGAACTTATTATTCATGACAGAGGACTGCAATAGAACCGCAGTAAATTTCCATACTTACAATATTAACCCAGTGCGTGAGACAAAGACAATTAAAGACCAATTTAAAAGCAGAGTTACAACTACGGTACCATTGTATCTGATTACCAATTGAGTTGCAAAGTCCATCCATTGTATTATGTGCTTAATATTCAGGAAATATTTCAAGAAATCTATGAAAATGGAATTATACACATTATAGACAGCAAAAAGTTAAACGGATCAAAATAATCTAAGGTAATTAATTTTGATCCTTACACTTATTTTATGAGTGTATTGTGTCCAGTGTGGTTGCCGGGTAAAGCCATTCCATGTGTTCCCGTGGATGTCATTAGAGGCGACTAAGGGAATGGCTTGTACTCGTAGTACTGTAAGGCAAACTGGCGATGGCCTTGCAACCTGTCACTAATACACTGGTTAGTTAAAGAAGCAGCTAGGAAATAGGTAAGGATAAGTAGGAGGTTTGGTTAAGATTTCGAATTAGTTACACAAGTGTTACTCCCTTGCAAACCTTCAATAAGTTTTAAGGTAAAGGCTAATTTACAATGGTCTAGCAAAAGCAAGCCAGTAGAAGTATATTCCGTCGTTACAATAGCTCTCTCTCGCTCAAACGTGAAAACCAACTCATCAATGTACGATTGTACAGTCACCCAATCAAAGTGTTGAGCATACTTAGAACCTTGTCATTGTGACTGCCGTTGTTATTGTCGTACTTGTCATTTGATGTACATACTTCTACTGGCATGTTTTTGTTGGACCAATGTAAATCAATCATAACTAATTGAGAATGCACGTTCTAAAATGTTGTTTGCACGCTCTGACGTACTTTAAACTTGATGGTTAATAATTCATCCGTCGAGTTGTAAACCGAGGTGGTTAAGAGAATTACCAACCAGAACAGTTCTTCAAATATGTGTTGCGCATGTATTTATTTCATAACCTACAGCATAATGTTTATACGGTAAGTAGTTATGTTTATTTTATATATACGTTTATTAATAGATTAAACAATGATAAAACTTTAACACAAAATTTCAAAAGGCAACTGTGGTATTGTACCCAAGATGGTGGCAGCATTTCCTCGCTGAAATGCTTAACTAAAGTCGATAGACCTGCGCGGACTTAAAGCTCGACGACCCTTTTCGCCTGTGTTTACCTTTAGAAGTTCGCGTACTTAGGGTGACACACGGGCGAGTGTGGTCGCCGAGCCATAAGTACGGCGGCGTACTCGCACGTATATCCGGGAGTTAATGCATTGGGCGAGAAAACTGCCAGCTCTTGGGTCTGCCATAACCTCAATGCGCCACTTCGTTTTTTTTTCTCGAGGCCAGGGTCCTAGGCCCCACGGATTTAGGGTGTCGATCATCATCATCATCATGTCAGCCGAAAGACGTCCACTGCTGGACATAGGCCTCCCCCAAAGGCTAGGGATCTAGGGTGTCGATGCTGAAAGGAATCTAGGCAGACCCCAAAAAATACTATGCTTTTATTTATTATACCAATATTTATAACTTTTGTGCCATGTGATAACAATGAATTATATGAATATGATCTTATCATTGTACTTTACTGTTGGTCCTAATATACCAATATTTTATAATTTACCTTTAGCTGTTTTCTTTAATGTAAGCAACTACCTTGATTTGTTTCTGTTTGGCCAGTTAGTTGACTGGTAAAGAATGTTTTAAAGTTTAAAGCATTAGGTCCGCCACTTATTTCATTGTTATATTAAGTTTAAAAAAAAAGTAAATGCAGTTAATATTTTTTTTTAAACAGTATTAATTTTTTTCGGCTTAAACTTTTCGTATATCTTCGTCCACGTGTCGGGGTACTTGCTCTTGGTGGCGTCGATGTAGGTTCTGACCACTACTTTCTGGCGAGGGGTGCAGTGCGCGCAGTGGTCCTGCGCTATTTCCACTGCCAACTCTGAAAAAAAAACAAGTGAAACAAATAGCACGCTTTAAAAAGGTAACTTTGCCATTATAGAATACGAATGTTGATTTCTACAGCATGGGAGGGCGTAGTCAAGATGCAAAAGCTGCTAACCGTTTTGTTTTCTATGGACTTGAAATGTGTCGAGTTGACATAGACGGTCGAGCAATTTGAGGTGATTACGTCAAGCCTATACGTTTTGTCGAGTTTCGAAAATCGCTAACTTAGCGTTATGTAACTTGGTTTGGCCCCGTGCATTAATAAATTGGAATGTACAATTCAGAGGGAAAAAATTATATCTTTAACCCGAAATTGATATGAGTAAATCTTTTTATTTTGCGATTAGGTTGGCACTTGTCAGTAGGTACTTGGGGACCAAAACAATCAGAATTTGGCGACCAAAAGTGGAAGTACACGCACAGCATGTGCCAGTTATACGAAGACTAATCTATAAACACTTTGTATTCTAAGCAATAGAAACGTTAATATCTAGAATAAAATATCAGCGGACAACCTCACACAGATTAACCTAGTCCCAAACTAATTTCTAGGCTTGTGCTCATACTTTATTTTTAATTTACTTTTACAGAGTAACTATTTTCTGCCCGCAATTTCGTCTGCGTACATTTCGGGGTCCGCGCGAGAACCAAAGTCACCGACATAGCTCTAAGGATTGCTAGACTTGTGGCAGTGGGCGGGGTACATCGCTCGCAGAACAGATGGCCGATGGTATCGAAGACTCGTCGAGTGGCGTCCGTGTACCGGAAAACGCAGCATGCGTAGG
This sequence comes from Acleris sparsana, assembly GCA_923062465.1. Classification (NCBI taxonomy): domain Eukaryota; kingdom Metazoa; phylum Arthropoda; class Insecta; order Lepidoptera; family Tortricidae; genus Acleris; species Acleris sparsana. The sequence continues at coordinate 11,064,153 of OV281300.1, forward strand.
CCTCCAAAAAGGTGGACCTACGACGTGGTTAATAAGATTGCGGAAAACCGTTAGATTCAAGCGGCGCAGAACTGGGCCTTGTTGCAAACCTTGGCGGAGACCTATATCCAGCAGTGGACGTATTTCTGCTGAAATGATGTTGATGATGATGAAGAGGCTTTTTATTTACTAAAATAATTTACCTCTAACTTCCTCCCAGTAAGCTCCACACTCCACCACACCGAGGATACAGTCATTAACAGAGCGATGCACGAGGTCATTTTCTACTATTTTCTCCATCTCTATCCGATCATATTTCTCGTCGTAGGTGTGGGCGAGATGCAACCCAGCGCAGATAAACAGCGTTAACAGTAGTTTCATGTTATTTGGTTCTGAAAAATAATAACAAATAAAAACTTCACTTACTTATTAAAGAGAAATAAAACATTGGTCATAGTCGAAAATTATCCTAAATAATTTAAGACGATTACCCAAAAAATGCAAGTAACGATAGAGTTTCTCTCTTTTAAGATCTAAACCCTTTTCTGGATAGCCGCAAAACCCACGCAGACGTTACTGTAAAAAGTCGTTTTAGTACTGAGCCTATCGAGACATCTAGAGGTGAACCCAGCTGACGGAGTGTGGAGGTTATCAGTTGTCACAGGTTATCATCCGCGGGAATAGAATTGCGCTTATGTTAGCTTAAAATTAGATCATAGATACTTACATTATACATAAAGGAATAGCAATACAAATGGAGTAGTATGAAGAAGTTCAAATCTTGAAGAAATTGGGAAGTCTGTGTTTATGAATGTCACGTAGGTACCTCATTTTTCAAAAACAACCACAAATCATTTTTAAGAGTTAAGAAATACTTCGTCAAAAGATGTGTATAAAAGGTTAAAACACGACCGTGAAGTGAAACCAAGTCGTGTCATTTTCTAAATAATAAAGTCAAAGTTCTTTATTCTTCAATTTAGGCATAATATGCACTTATGAAATCCAAAAGCACTACCTACCAGCGCTACCAAAAATAAAACCTTTGCCCCGAGAAGAACCGGCGTAAGAAACGTAGATTTAAAATCCACTACGTGGTTCGTTAGAACTATAGTGAAGAGCAATGAAAGGGGGTCACTTTGTATTGTATTTCCATAGAAGGCAATGAAGCCCTTGAGTGTATTTATACCAATACACCAATAACTACCAAATAGATAAATACCCCGCCGACTAATATCGCGCCGACCCCTTCTTTCAGGACTGATAACACTTTAACGGCTCAACCGATTTTCATACAGCTAAGAAAAACCACGTGCACATAGGTTCTAACATTTGGGAACTACGATGTCACAGAAAAACACACAGACACACACGTTAAACTCATAACATATTGTTGTCTGGGTTTAAAAATTGGCGCAACACGATGGTTTGTGGGAAACCAGACCACTATAAAATACTAAAACAAGGCTCGGACTTCCCCATACTGGGTCAATATTTGGATTCGGAAATAATCTGTTTTTATAGTGATGAGGATATGTCGATATTTCGGTATACACTACCTTACTTACATGCCCTATCAAGAATAAGATTATGTTGACGTATAATTCCAAGCCTCAAACTCTTTAAACAAATAAAACATCTAGGTACTGTAGATGATCACGTTTTACTGTCGCTATATATATATCATATTTGACAAGTTTTAGTGAATACAATTCATATTTGCATACGACGCAAGAGGTTCAAAGTCCTTCTTTTTTTGGTAAATACGTAGTCGTTTAGGCACGCTAAGAGCATATGAGACCGAATGAAAGAGTGATAAACACCCGAAAGGCCCGATGAGATTCTGCATGACGTACGATAAATGATTTTGACATAGCTACTGTCAGTCGTATCTCAGAATTTTCATAAAACTATAAAAGCGTCCTCAAGCGTCACTCACCTGTTTCTTCTATTACACAGCCACTAGTATCACTACACTGACAGGTTTATAAGTCCTTTATGTACACGACCTGTGACAGTCGATCAGATTCGTCGAACTGATTAAAAACGACGAAGCACGACGCCACATCCCTAATTCGTGCTGTCGACATTACTGCCTACATACGCACATCAAATGACTACAAAACAAATGCCTATTTTCAATAGGGGCCCTATTTTATACTAATGAGACCAATTGCAAACGATTCATTTGAATAAAATTTAAATGCATTTAGGCCTTGAGATCGTTACTCATTACATTAAACTCATTAGGCTTAGTAACATTGAGATGCGACGTGATTAACGATACCTACATATTTAGTGATGTGCTGATGTGAATATACAGGGTTGACACCTGGTTCTATAAAGGGTGTTCCGAAGCTTGACGTAAATATTACGGCACAAAAAAGTCCCTCCTATAGCAGTACAAAATATAGCTTTAACTTTCCTATATTATAGTTTAAGGTTATACTGGTAAATAACGCTATCTTTCGGTACACCTTTGTCAATATCGATATCCAATCCTCAATAACGTAGCAACGTATATTCTGGACCGCTAAAAAAAAGGGTTCTCTTATTTATCGCAGAAAATTGTATGGCCGATTATCACTTCCCAACTCACGTTTCGCGTAAATTTATTTCGCCGAACGTTCATTTCCCAACTTATCAAATGTATTTGTTTTATTTGCCAACTTAACAGTTACCAACTCAACATGTGGTCTGTTTTTTATAATGTTATTTTTCAAAATGCCTACTTTCATGTTGTATAATGTTTTAGTTGGCATAATATTCATTTGGTTGTTTATTGTTTACCAAATTTTTTATTGAGTACCGTTTCGTTTAGCAACTACTTGAAATACCTACTTTTTTTTAACACTTAAATTTTATTTGTTTTTTATTACAATAAAAAGTCGGCTTCGGTTAGGTTACGGTCAACCTAACACGCTCCTCCTCGCTTCGCTCGTCGTTGCACCTAACTGGACTCTGTTACATATGAGACTTCTGTTACTATACTTTTTTTGTTTTGTTATAGGCAACTTCAAGACCAAAGAATTTGTTTTTTTTTTCTTACTTATTTCTATCTTGCCAAATGTATGAAAAGGGAAATGTTGCATCAACTAAACGTTATTCGTCCAAGAGTTGTTAAGCCAAGTGAAAGATTTGATAAATGATGAGTCTGCCAAAAGTGTAAAGGCGTTATAATAATACGCTTTATAATAATTCTGCGAATTAAAAAGTTGTCATATAAAATTTTGGTAATCGTTAGTTGTCAAAGTGAATTGTCGGCGAAACGTTGGTTGGCAAATGAAATTCGGCCAAAAAATGTTCTGCGAAAAGGCAGTACAGCGCCTCATCCTCTCCAAAGTTCTTTAATAAGAACAAACAGATTTAGTACGTTCTGCCTGGTAATTCGTATATTTATGTATACAAAAAGTGGGTGGCATTCGAAACGTATTTTATTTCGCATAATGATTTTTTCGCATATATTTTTTTCACATAACGCCCTTTTAAGCTGACATAGCAGAATTTAATAAACGTCTATTGTGCAGATTAGGTTAGGTTACGTTAGGTTAGTTTTCTATAATATTAAAACTAAAACCCTTTCTATTATAAAAACCGTTTTAGGTCAAACGATTTAATGCCATAAGAGGATAAGTTAATTAAATAATTAATTAAGATATTAAAACCCTTATGTAAAACGTATGTACGAGTATGGTGGTCAGAATTGTGAAGTGACGTTTAAATCGCGTAGCATAATTCCGTACAAAAGATCCGGGCGATAACTTTTCTGACCCGCTAAATCATGTCAGTATTGATGATTTTTCCAAGTTGTAATTGTTATGAATTACTAGGTTTGTACTTTTCCGTTTTGTTTTTGTTTGTTAGTTTCCCAGAAAAAAAAAACTAAAGGAAAACGTACAGACCTAGTTTTTCATAATATCTACAACATATTGAATAATCATAAAATCGGACTAATTTTAACGGAAAAAAACGTTAGAGAGAGATAATATTCGTGGCATTTATACAAATTAATGTGTTTATCTTTGTCTTGTTCCAATGTTCAACCCTAAAGTTAGAGTAGAGGTACACTTTGAGTGAGATTACGCCGTAATATTTGGCTGTGTTTAATAATTATATATATTATTTCATTTTCGAAAACAACTGCTTTATCTTTGTTTAAGCTGTTTTAAATAAGCGACTCCATTGACCTTCATAAATCAATGGCCTGGGCAATAATGATAATATCATATTATCCATTGTGTTATGCTCTAATGACACTGGGCAAAATAAATACCTATCTATTTACTAGCTTCGACACCTTTGTCCACTTTATGAAGGGAATAATGAACGTAAATATAGCATATAGCAAGGTATATACAGGTCGCCTACTATCTTCTTTCCTTTTATGTTTTCATCAGCTAAGCTATGAAAGAAACCAATTGTGACAAATGACCGAAGAATCGATCGATCGCCGGCCTGCTCCGGCCGGGTGACCTCCTCATTACAAACAAGGGTTAAATATGAAACGGTTTGTCTTCTAAGGTTTTTACTTTTATTGTTGACAGCGTAAAGTCACGAGAAAGAACACAATACCCACAAGTAGCGGTTTGTTAGATTCCCTAGTGACCCTCAGTGTCGTTTTAAGTAAAATTTTGTTATTTTTAGGGTTCCGTACCCAAAGGGTAAAAACGGGACCCTATTACTAAGACTCCGCTGTACATCTATCTGTCCGTCTGTCCGTCTGTCTGTCACCAGGCTGTATCTCATGAACCGTAATAGATAGACAGTGGAAATTTTCCCAGAAGATGTATTTCTGTTGTCGCTATAACAACAAATACTAAAAACAGAATAAATTAAATATTAAAGGTGGGATCCCACACAACAAACGTTAATTTTTTGGCGTTTTTTCTAATGTTGTATAGATAATGGTACGGAACACTTCGTGCGCGAGTCCGACTCGCACTTGGCCGGTTTTTTCACTTAAGAAAGAAATTACTTACGTCCAATTTAATCATAGCAAACCTTCGGTAGGTAAGACAAAGGCACAATTCTGCCCTCCAAGAAAATATAGATATTATCTCAGATAAACCACCTGTAGCAATACGTTAATACTAAGATTATAGAATTAAAACTGCTTTGGTGGAATTTGAGATACCGCTTATTGCCTTAAGAAGGCAGAATTGCACTTCTTGTCATATTGAACATTGTGCCCTTGTCCTACCGAACGTGCATAGGTTCTGCAGTGACTCATCTAAAATGGGAGATTGTACGATATCTCATTTTGTAATTTTGAATAAAAAACTGGAAAAACCAAGTGTAATTTTACAAAAATAGTTTTACCTTATCAATTGTTTAAATCCATATTCCAGACCAATTACTGAAGGTCACTGATGCTGTAATTCGCTACAGTAATTTAAAATATAATATTTCAAATCATTATTACCAGAACAATCCTATCTTGATTATTAAAATTGGATAAATAATGAATTTCCGCCGAGTTTTAGTATAAATATCCTAAAATATCATTTGTGAGTATCATTGCTTCATCGCAGCTAAGTGTTTTGGCACACAAGGTAAGCAGATAACTTATACAACAACTTTTTAAATAAAATATTGTTTTCAGGAGACGGGGTGGGCAACGTCTTTAGAATATAACTCTATGCTGTTTTTTTTGACAGTGGTACAAAATCTTTATTTTTTATTTAACTGGTGAGTCAACTTAATTTTAGGTAATTTTTATTTAAACATTCCAACATTTATATTGCATTTATTATTTAATCAAAAAATCAAATAGATTTAATAATTAAAGATGCAATGAATAGTAAAAGTTTGTGAAGGAAATATTGATTTCGTACCAATACAAAAAACTACTTATTAGTATGGAAAGGCGTTTGGGCCTTAATTTGGTGGTGGTTATATTTATCACTCTTACAATGTAAGCCCAAAATAATTATGTTCTTTTGTTGTTTCGCCGTACACAGGGATATTTTAGAGATAATAGACAATAGTCAAGAGCAATGAAAACGTGTATAGAATTTCCATACAAAGTAACCCGTTTTGATTGATCATGAGTGTAAGGTAAATGTACGTTTCGACGAACGCTTAAGACCTGGGTGTATTTTTTTTTTAATAAGGTCTGGGATTTTTAGACGGTTATGATCCATAGAATAATGGTAACTTTAATAAATTTGTCATCATTTTAATGTATCTGTAAATAAATTACATGGTTAGAAATATGTTTAAAATATTTTTAAAGGTGTTTGAGTCGCGTAACCTGGTTTGTACCATATACCGAACTAAGAAACTTGATTTGCACATATTACCGAATCGGGCTGCCGTATCACCGAACTAGGGAAGAAATGTATGAAATTTTGGCGCTGAGTGGTGCTCAAACTTTAATGAAACAGTATACATTTAATGCAAATCCTTGTTCCCGTATGTACAGTTTTTTTTGTCATTTTTGATAGTTTTGCGGGAGGTCTGATCACCTCTATGGTTTTGAATGAAATGACTAATATTTAAATAACTAAGACAACCGGCCTAATTTAATTAATTAAGGAGTTAGTTAATCGACACGATACTAACAAGACCAAACATCGCCTATACTTTAATGCTTAACAATCGAGATTTTCGCCACCTTACGGCCCCATCATCAGCAGCTCCATATAAAATTAAATAAGTATTAAAAAAAAACTTCGAGCTAGTTTTAAAACATTAACGGCTTAAATGTTGAGAAGCGCTGGCCTTTACGAAAATGCACGAAAAATAATTCATTTTAGTATCGGCTTAGCTGTTAATGGATTAAGGATCATATTCCAATGAACATCGTGCTGTATTTTGGCTGAGGCAGATATGGATTCGGTAGCAGAGACCATGGGTACTAATCACCGAACGCCTTTCGGTGAATTGGACAACCCAAAATAATATGTGGAACCTATCGAGCGAACACATTTAACAAATAGTGTTTAGACGTAAAAGTATCGGTATAATTACAAATCTGACATTATTACTAACAAATAGAACTATTATTGTAACCATGAATACATATCGTTTTTGCTACTATTGCTTAAAAGGTATATATAATCTTTTTTTTTAAATACCCTTGCCAATAAGCTTATTTTCATGTCAAAAAGTCGTCAAAGTTATAAATTTCCAACTAAGTTTTTAAAAAAAAATCTAATTTATTGATGTTCGGCAATTACTCAGTAAATTTGGAATACTTCTAGTTATTCCAAAAGCAAAGTAGATTATATAAGTAAGTCATGACCAACCAGCAAATAAATAATTTAAAAAACATACGCTTTCCCTGATTCCGAACGTCGTTCGGTAAAACCTTCCACTCAAAATAAGGGTTAACTCATCACCGAATTCACATTTTTGCTAATTTCTATAAATATGTCTGCACTAAATTCACTTCATTTGTCAGAACACAAAAACTAATTAAATAACAACACAGAAAAACCACATTTTCAAACACAAAGGTAACCTAAAACGGTTTTGTGACCTTAAGAAGTATACGCGATTTCTTACCGATTTTCACAAGGACTCCCCTACAAAACGGCGATCCACCGACTTGATCGATTGTTGCGTCCCGACTGAGACAGCAAATGGCCGGCTTTGCCGCGTAGTGGAAGGGATAGGTATCTAGCTAGCGGAAAAAAATATTACAACGTATTATCAGCTGCAAGTACTAGACTAATAGCTTGAAAAAGAAGAAATTCGGTGATACGGCAGATTCGGCGAAGCGTACGTTTACCTACATCCTTTTTCAAACTTGTGTATCAAAATTAGTTACTCTAAAGAACGACTTAAATATCATAAACTGACTATGACGGCGGCCGTTAAGCCCATCGGAATAATATAAGAACCACTTTTTGCCTCGTATATGTACCTATGCACCTGCAATGATTACTATCTACTATTATAGTTTAGGAAGTTAAAAAGTCGATAATTTGTCTTAGGTACTTATGTTTATTTACTACCGTACATTTTCCATTCAAAAGTGCTGGTGTATTTGTATGTTATGTAAATACTATATTGTATAAAATGTAAAACTAAAATCATTTTTACAAAATAGGGATGTAAGAATGCCGCTGTAATGTAAGGCTGTAATCGTCTACCTTTATTTGCATAGAGAAAATATATTTTTATTTGCATAGAGGAAAATTGGTAGTTCCTACTAATCAGTTTTTCTACGCCTTCATTACTATTAAACTTATTACTATGACTGGCAACATTTTAAAACCTCATGGTTTCATAACATGTTTACTTTTCCATCTACTTTATCGTCTAACGTCTATTATTTTTTGTTTTCGCGCATAATAAATAGATCTCATAAAACGTAACGTACCTATTGTCAACATTATGATAGCTCTTATTTACTTGGTAGTAATGGCGGCTTTTTATATAGCAATATGATAACAATGGAGTGTAGACTTCTAGGGACAAAGAAGAATTAGTCCTCAGGAGCATTACTCGCGACGCGACGCTAATCTAAAACGATATTTCTGCTGCTTAAATATTGAAAATGGCCAATTCTACACAAAGGAGACTTTTTTTCCAAAACAATAAATACCTACTGCATTTATGAAGTTTTTGGAAATTCCTCTGCCTGAACCAGAACTTAACTAGTTGAGTATGACAAAATAATAAAGTAGGGGTTTTTCGGGGGGTCCGTTCATTTGACCAAAAGTACGTTTGACAAACGTATCATTTTACAAACTTTCATTTCGCAAAAACGTGTTTGTGCTTAAACCATTACATATTGCACAGATTAAATCAGCTTATTAAATAGGTTAGGTTAGGTTAGAATATCGACCACTAAAAACTTGAAAATAATACGGCGGGAAGTATCTCTTTGTGAAATGAAAGTTTGTAAAATGATACGTTTGTCAAATGATGATTTGGTCAAACATTAGTGAACCGTTTTTCGGTCTTTCCTTAATTTAACGGTGTATGTGTTGCGTGTAGATGGATGTAGGGTGTAGATTTAAATGATAACTATCAATGAAGCCTTCGATCTGTATCTTAAAACACGACTTTATTGTTTTGTCATATTCGACCATTTCGATTCCCGGTTAAGGAAGAGGACTTTTTTCAAAAATTGTATTAATTGTTTTTAAAAATTAAAGTGTCTCCTTTGCGAAGAACTTGCTTATTTTTCATATTTGGGGTACTTGCCGTCCATGTGGCATTCGTTTTTCCACTCTGTATAGTAACGGTTTTGGAACCCTACATTGTGCATAGTCTGACATGCTCTTGTCCGGTTTTTTTAAGACTTACGATGGGTCTGCGTTAACTTCTGAGTCACCAGCGACATCTTGCGTGTAGCTGCTTCATTAAGAGCATTTTGCGTGTGAAGTTTCACAAATGATAACCGACTTGGCGAGAGATGGCGCTTTAAAGTGCGCTTACACTGGCAATTTTTCCAATAATTTATACCATATATTGACGACTTCTTTTATTACACTAAATGAGATTAACATAGTTACCGTTGCCGGCTATTAAATGCCGTTAAAAGTTTCTCGTGTAAGTGAACCTTTAAGGTCTTCCCATATCTACGGAATCGTCTTAAGGCGATCAGAAAAACCTTTATGTCCTTGCAATAAAAGCTAAACATTAAGGTTTACATAGGCACACCTAAAGGTTTTTCTGATCGGCTTGGGATTACGTGTCGATAAATATGGACAAAACCCCTAATGACATGTCTTTATGTTTTATTCCACAGCATACCTTCCACAATGCGTGCTTTCCTTCTCGTTGCCCTGTTCTCTCCGCTCGTGCTCTGCTATGATGCTAAGTACGACTCAATCGACGTCGACAAGATCCTCGCCGATGAGAATCTCTTCGATTCCTACATCAAGTGCATGCTCGACAAAGGGCCCTGTTCTCTCGAGCACTCAGCTGATTTTAGAGGTAGGTTTTTACCTGTAGCTATCTGGGCCCCACTGGTCTCTGATTTCGTTTTAGAAAAAAACCATTTCACCCCCCACAACCCAATACAGAGATGTCAAAAAGACGAGCTGTGTTGGGTTAGTTGGTCAATTTTTGCCAAACCTCTTTCTCTTTGGTAAACATCTTTAATGGACAGCCTAGTTAGCTTAGTTTGCATTGTGATAAAGTCAAATAGTTTGTGGAGTATCCCTAATTTAGATTTGCTAAAAATCAAAAAACGTACGATGCGTAAAGATTTTCCCTAAATAAGTTATTAGTCAAAAATGTTATTAGTACAGTAAGTAGCAACTTTGAGTGCATCATTAAACATAGTATTTTTTTAGAGCTTCTCCCAGAAGTAATCGCGACCGCTTGTGAAAAATGCTCGGACGTGCAGAAAACCAACGTGAGGAAGTCAGTGAAAGCCCTACAGGAGAGGAAGCCAGCGGAATTCAAGGCTTTCAGAGAGAAGTTCGATCCCAAAGGAGAATATGAAGAAAAGTTTGCTGCATTCATCTTGGAAAGTGCCTAAATTCTAAGATAATAATTACTTAGAGAAGTGCTTCACCAGTTAAAAAAAAGTGGTAAAACACCTCGCGAAGACCACCTGCTTATCCTATATGGACTTGTGATTTTAGTTTTGTTTGTATAGCTATGTGGAGCATTAGCAAATTGGTGATGTGATAATAGATGTTATTTTGAACTTCTTAGTTGATGATTTTTGAAATAAATTTCAAGAGATATATTTGTAGTTTGACTTTGCATTTTTTAAGTGGCATATTATGGTGATTTTTATCGATGTTGATAAACATATAAATGTGGATAAAACATCTGTCACTTTTTAAGTAGTCTGTAAGTACGAAAGTGACATATGCTTTACGCAACGCGCTAAAGGGCAACCGAAATACAATGTTTATACCCTTATTAGAATTGTATATGAAACGACTTAGCCGCCTTTACTGTCAAGTTGATAAGAGCTTTCATGCATACTTACATACCGTCACGCCTGTAATCCCAGAGTGGGGTAGGCAGAGCTACGGAATTACCTACAACTCTAAAAAATAGGCTAAGATGTTAACCAGTAGCGTATTAGTGTCAGGTTGCAAGTAAATCGCCTAACAGTACTACAAGCCTTTATTCCCTTAGTCGCCTTTCGCTTAGTCGTAGAGCATTCATAATGTTACAATTTGGGAAAACACAATGTAAAATCAATATTCTAATAGGAGGGATAACAATACTTTTATAAATCGTGTAATAAATATATTGTAATCCCTCCTATTTACGTCCTGTGCTAAGGCATGTGTACCTCATAACGAGTGTTAACTACAAAACCAATATAATTAATAGTGCACTTGACACCAACTCAACTACATAGAGCCTTAGAATGGGCGAAGTAATAAGTACAAAGTGTTATACGCATCTGTTACATAACGAAAACAAACGTCACTTTTTAGTAATCAGCAAGTATTACGTGCACACAAGCTGCTTTGGCATATTATATAACCAATTCGACTTTGACCTTGAAAATTGGTTTGGATCACCGTCTATCTATGAATCCATCTAAGTAGGTTACACCTGGTCATTTATTAGTACACTAAAATTTTGTATTAAAGCAGTTAATTTTCCTGTTTAGCAACTTGTGAAGTGACGTTGTACCAAACCGGACTTTAGAGCCGTTGCGACACTTGGATTGGATCTAGATTGCTAGTACCTCTCACATTCCCAATGGTGGGCAGTGTGGGCATAGATCGCTTGATATTTTTGACCGGAGTGGGTAACGGGCGCGTTCAGGATAAAGAGTAGTTTAATTTGATAGTTGTTTTCTCTACTACAAACACATGTACCTATAGGTATTGCAGCTAAGAAAATAGTCCCTGTTTTTATTTAAGGAGGAAATAAATAGTTATGGGTCAAATAGTTTTTTGGAAAACCACAAATGATAAGGTGGTGTAAGTTTCTCACTTACACAATACCTTATAATAATCGTTCTTATTGATTTGCAGAAAAAGAAGCTGCACAGTTATACCTATCTATCTATAGATAAACTTTTTCGAATAAACACCCCACCAAAGATACTAAAAGGTCATACCAAAAATGTGTACCTATTTTGATTATTGCCATGACGAAAATGCTATGGTGACATACGACGCAGAAAGTTTGCGCCGTGCTTAAGATAATACGGTATCATTATACAACCAGCCAATGAAATTGTTACGTCACTCAACTCCTGCGCAACCGGCCTGACACACAAATCGACACGCAACCGCACCAATTACAATTACCTTGCAAACGTCTAGCTAATCCAAACACGGTGACATTTTACTAATAGATCTATAGATCAATAGGCGATGTATCGATTCAGATAAGTCATGGCAGTTTGTTGACAGTGAGTCAGCGTGTTTAAATTATACGAATACTTGTATTTTATCATTATTTGGTTTTGTGATTTTATTTATTACTAGCGACCCGCCCTTTGCTTCACTTTATCTGAGTTTTCTGTAGCATCCGTACCAACATAAACCAGAATTTATTATACATAAATCCTTCCTCTTGAATCGCTCTATCCTTTGATGAAAACCGCATTAAAATCCATTAGGTAGTTTAACAGGTACATTGCAAAGCGACAGACGACTGGAAGCGTCTTTGTTTTATACTGCCTAAATATCTGAAGATAAGGACAAAGCATACAACGTTCTTATCGTGAAATATATCGATTGCTTGTACAATAAGTACTACTAGACAATAATGAGTAAAGATCATGACAATTACTTAATAGAACTCATAAGACTAATCAATCCTTTTTTGTATAGTTTATTAATCACTTATGGTTTGTTTCTAAAATTATTTTCTTGTACAAAAAGAATTCCTTCTATTGAAAAGGTCTAAAAAGTCAGACGTGTTACGTACTTACAAACTTATCTTGGATTCATTATTTTACATAAACAATGAGCCTTCAGTTCTTAAGACTTTACAGAACTGGTCCTGTTCATCTTACCCTACCCTATCTTGGAGTCTCATTGGTCTGCCACTTGTGGTATTTGCCCAACATTGAGCTAGAGGTAAGAAGATGAGTTGTTACTGCTATAAGTGAACTATCGTGTTAACTTCTGACAATGTTGTGATCCAAATGACACCCACGATCATGTGGTACCGGCAGCGCTTCCTCGTCACCTGACACGGCCACTCGATCCCAAGCGCTCCTTGCCACAGGAAATGATTGAAGCCAATTTTACGTATGTGTTTTATTACAATATCAGTCTATGTTGTGAAAATACAATCTTTTGCTCATCCAGAATAGCTAATAACAATTTTGAATTGGAGACAGTTTCAATTTGAAACTTCACATCTGATTATATTGTATAAACAACAAGAACTTAAAATACTAACTTAAGTAAATGTAGCCTAAGTTTACGTTTAGCTTTCGATGAACTTGTTGAAGTTGTCGATGTGTTTGCCCGTGGGGTCGTTCTTCTTCACTAGTTCGTCCCACTGCCTGGGATGCCTTTGTTGGATGGCCTTGATGACCTTCTTAATGTTTCCCTTCTGTTTGTCTGTGCATTTTGAGCATGTCGTTTCAACGGCCTCGGGAAGGGTTTCTGAAGAAGAAATAAAACCAATTGTTAAAGGAACGATTTAAAACAGTTGAGGATGTGGAGGGCATTGCGCCCTTTTTAAAATTAACATTAAATTTAATTAAATTAAGTTCATGTTAATAAACATAAACCTACAAATACATTTGGGTTAAATGATGAAGCATTAAAACAAAAAATTAAGTTAGCAAATTATTTTCATACTATGAACCGAGGTTTCATTATAACCGTATACAGACTGTGATCTTGAATAATAACAATTTAGGCAATAGATTATCCAACGAATTGCAAAATTTAAATATCCGTTTTGGGGTGTTTTTCGCATTAAAATTTCTTAGCTAAATAATATACTTCCTTAATAAAGAATAGAGAATCAAACAGAATAATGTCTAGATAGTGCAAAATACTATATTCTAGATGGATAATTCTAGTAAAGCCTAATTGTTTGTGATATGTATAAATAGCACGATCTCGAAGTTTCCGCCTCATATACCCTTGACCGCGGCCTCTTTTTAATAAACCAACATTCTGTAAGATTGTCGTTATTTTAAAACCAGTTTTAAACTTGCAACACCAACAACGACGTACTGGTTTACGTCGGAGCGAGCAAAAAAAAAAGGATGAACTGTATTCCAACTACATCGATAAGCATAAAAACAGAGAATCTATCGTGTATTCGTTTTAATCTGGTGATATCATCAAAATAAGGACATTGCAAAAGAGAAAAATGCTACTTTCGTCGAAAAGATTCAATACATAACCTACATCGCCGTTCGTACGCCCTAATAAGTAGCTAAAATGCACTAATTGATTCACTGAAAGACTCATTTTTGAATTAGTAAATATAATACGTAATTATACGGTAGGCCTAATAGGTTACTCAATATTCTCATTATCTTTAAAGGATTAGTTAATTTCTTGACAAACAACGATATTTCGAATATGACGCATGTTAGCATATAAGCAAAACCTTACCTGGTATTCTTAATTTATGCAAGATCATCAACATATCAACAGTCAATAACTGCCGTTGATCGCAGAATTAAGTATCACATTTTTGGATAACAAAGAGAGAGGTACTTACTTTTGAAATCTGTACCCTCGGGCGTGCAACGGCCCTTGTCCAAAAAGCAGTTCACGTAGGACTTCAGTAATCTGTCGTTGGTGATCAGAGTCTCTACGTCGAAATTGTCATATTTCGAGTTGTATTTGTCAGCGGCAAACACCGAGACCAGCAGGCAAGCGAACACAATACAGCTCCTCATTTTGATTCTGCAATTATTAAACTTTATAAAATCTTCAATCAAATAAATCGGTCATAAAGGGCGCGTGCGGGCGATTCGAATGCCAAATGACAATGAAATCTATTCGACTGGTCCTCATGGACACATACAAGTTCCATGTGTCATGAATTTAGATGAGCTCGTCACGAGTGATGCCAATCTAAACACAATCAAAGGGAAGGTAGGGAAAACGGTTGTCAACTTTAAAGGTTAGTACTTGTGTTTTTCACAGTCTGATCTGTTCCACTCTAGTTCACACCGATCCCAATATTTCACAGTACATGCGAGAACCCGTCTGCAACTAGCCGTTCGTTCACCCACCTTTTCCTCTCTATGGCAGACCCGAAGACTAGTCCAGCGGAAAGCGACAGTGCTTTTATATTGACGACGAAAACCCACTACATTCACTTGCCTGCGGGTCACATTAACTGTAAACCAGGCGTGCGATACTGAACCGTAAACGTAAGAGGCTTGGGTGCTAATCGATCAGCGCGATGGGACCTTTGCAACCAAGCCTGTATTGGTCTGTAACGAGCTGTAATCCAAACATACGCGGGTTACCTGGAAACTTGAGTAACGTTTGGTTTTGATTCTTGCGTGGTAAGGAAAACACAGTTTAAATGTGACACTAGGCATCGCGTCGTATGTTTGCCTGTTCACTAGCTGTTTAGGTGTTGTGCTGAATTTATGCAGACAATTTGAATTTAATGATCATTGAAACAATGGTCTAAAAACAGGTTGAACTGACATTTGCAATTCATAGATTTACTATTGCTTAGTGAATTTGATAATGATTCACAATGTTGTCAGAGCCAAATACAATATTTAATGAAGACTAAGCTGCTATTGCTGCAGTTATTAAATAAATAAATATCAGGGGACAATCCCACACAAATTGACCCAGTTCCAAACTTAGAAACATTGTTGTCTCACATTACTACGATATTTTGAAATGTAAATAAAGTTGCATTAGCATTATTCAAGACGGCTGCGTTTTGAGAACATGCATTCATTACCGAGGTAATCTTCACGTGTTATTTTTTACCATACGAGTATTAAGTCCATGGTCGTGAGTAATTATTCCCTTTAAGGGACTACTATGCAGTTTTAAGTATTACTTCTATGTGTAACGGGTAAAAAAAACTAGTTAATGGGCTCCCAGGAAAAATCTTAGTGTTATATTCATAATTAAGTTTAGTTTCGCTCTAGACAATCAATTAATAAAATCATTTGTCATCGAGCGCGTCAGACTAATTTTGTTTATAACATTGACATTGTATTACTTCTTCATCGCGGTGAATGTTGACCAAAACAATAACTAGGGCTTTAATAAATCACTAAATAATGTAGGGAGGAAATGACCATTATAGAATTGTCATTTTAACATCTGTGGGTCAATTTTTGAAGAGTGTGTTTTTTCGACATTTGTATGGCAATTTTTTTATTTTATCTTATTTGGTTCTTAGTGACGTCATCAGGTGAGGTTCTTAACAAGAAAAAATATGGTGTATGAGGCACCACTCTGCTTCTAATAGTTAGCTAGATATTGACGCAAAAAAAACGGTGGCATACAAATGTCGACAACGCCATACAAATGTCGATATAGTGCCATAAAAGTGTCGATACTGCCATACAAATGTCAACAATCAACGGTCAAAAATGTGTTGGAACAAACTCACTGATTATTATATCGAAATTATAAGCAATTATATGCAAAATTATAAGTTTGTGAAACGTTTTTTAGCAAATGATGATAATATACCGTCAGTGTAACCTTCAAAACAAACTCCTCAGCCGCGTATGTCTGTCAGTCTGGGATAAACTCGAAAAGTACTTGACCGATTTTGATGCGGTTTTCATTAACCTTTAGCTTGATACTTGGGGGTGGATTAAGTATCTATATCATTTATATGTAAAGTCTCTCCCGTGTGCCGTAATTCACTTCAGTTACTTATAATTAAATATGAAAATCTTCGCTTATAAGCAGGGCTCGGATTTTTCATCGCACGGTAAGATGAAAGAAAACTAAAGAGTCGATACTCTACTAAAAATAGAGTACTTATAGTACTCTATTTTTATACGATAGCTCACAAAAAAAATACAATAATGAAACTTAACATAAAAGTTGATATTATTGGACATGGAAATGATATATTTCGATTTTATTTAGATTTTGATTTTAGCCGACATTTGTATGCCACATTCGACATTTGTATGGACAAAATAACCGTACTAATGTCGCCATACAAATGTCGACAAAAACGTTTTTCACCGATCTTTCTTACACTACTTACTCGATTCACTTATTTACTAATACGAAATTCTTACTTACCCATATTGCTAACAATGTTTATGAAACACACATTTTTATTTCATTCGTATGTCAATAAATAAACGTCCATACAAATGTCGTGATAACCGTACCAAAATACATCTTTAAAAGACTTATCCTGTTTCCTCCGTCAAAAACACTGGCTCTGCGTCCACTCCCGTTGGCGGTCTAAGCCCAACTAACGTACTTTGGTATCCTAACGTAAATATGAGGGTAGGCCATTAGATAAACCAGATTCAGGGGGTTTCCTTGAGTCATCATAAAAACGGTCGCACGCGGGACATCCACAAAAATACTTTCCAGGTTTTAATTATTATTATTTTTATTTCTTTAATTATTTTAATCAGTTTGCCAATAAAAGCTCTTTACAACGATATATGTTGTATATTAATACGTTGTCTACGTCCAAAGTTATGATTTTTTATTTAAGCAAAACCGGAAGTGGGACACGCGAAAAACGGTAAATTTTGCTGTTTTTAGGATTTCGAATTCGATTCTTTCGGAATCCATTAATATTTAGTAAACTGCAATATATATTTTCAAGTAGATTAAAATGCACAAAATGCAAATATATATGTAACTATACTCAATGTTAAATATACTTAGAATTATAGCTCTGGGACCGCAAAAAACGCTTGTTTGAAAATTGACCCCTGTAGTGAATTTATTCCTTATATATTTGATCAAATCCCATTTTTTATCATTTCCCTGCGACATTCGGTATTTATGTATCTACTAACGAATAAGCTAGTACTTATGTTTATTTCGTGATTTTCTAGCAGCCACAGCGTTTTGTAAATGCAAAAATATGGATGTTTAGAATAATCAAATCCTTATACCTACCAACAAAGGTTAGGCATTGGCAATCTTCCTCTCGAAGTTGTCGTAATTCTTGTTACTAGGGTCGAGTTTGGCTTTTAGCTCCGCGTGGCTCTCTGGAAGATATCGCTTGAAGGCCTCGAACGTGCGCCGAGCGAACCGTCTTTGGGATGGCGAGCACTTCGCGCACCCTGTTGCTATTATTTCAGGCAGCACTCCTGAAAGAAATCCACATTTTAATGTAATGATTTTGCAGAAGCATAGTTTTTGGAATCCTTCTATAGTATGTTTTCAGAAATGTATAGATTAGGTATGGCAATGATACAAGGGTATCATTGCCATACAATAACCATACTTTTTTAATCAATAATGAGTATTTGCATTATCATTTATTAAAATATATATATTTTAGTAAGGAGGTAAGGAGGTTATTGTGTTTTTAAATAGGCTTTTTTAATACGCATATAAAGAGTAAGGTTTTAGCCACCAACACACTGAGAGCGAAGGTGGCGCGGTGCGGTGCCTTCCCATGCAAAGAAAACGCCTCCATCACGCTTTGGAAACGCTTTTTAGTACAGGAACGCACCGCACCGCGTCGCTTCCGCTTCAGTGCGCATGCTGCTTTAAGACTGGTTTTTGACACATTCCTATTAGGAGGGTATAGTATAATAAAACATACTTAGTTCAAAGTAGCTCCTAACTATGTGTATGTATTGCGTATGTATGTGTGGATACACTTTATTGTAGAAAAAAAAGAAGAACTAATAACAGGAATTAAAAAAAACAATTACAAAAAGTCAAAGTCAAAAAGTCAAAGTTCTTTATTCTTCAATTTAGGCATAATATAATGCACCTATGAATGTCAAAGGCGAACTTATCGAAGTAGTTTTTTTTCTACTTTCTGAAAGAGAAGCTCTAGAGAGCTACTAGAACTGCATTTGACACGGTATTATAATACAATGAAAAATGTAATGTAATGTGAATGAATGATGTGTTTTGTGTTTTGCTAGACTATGACTATGTGAATTGACCTGTTTAGGTGACTGGGTTCTGACACTTCAAAGTCTACGATACTCCTATTGATGTTTAAAAGGTAATATCGTGGTAATATCTAAAAAAAAAACTACTTCAGGAACTCAAAAAAAAATTTTTTTTAACCGACTTCAAAGAAGGAGGAGGTTCTCGATTCGTCGGGATATTTTTTAATTTTATGCATAGTCCCCGATTACTGGAAGACCACTGGACTGACTTCATTTTTTTTGTTTGATTCGGTATACTATTTTGTTGGTCTCATTTTCAACATGTCAGGATCTGATTATGGGATATTGGAGAAATCAAGGGAACTCCTCAAATATTATAGGCACACCTAAGCCATTACGGTATTTTTTTAAATGGCAGGTTAAATCATTTAGTGCAAGTGAAGTCGGCTTTTGGGTAAAAATATTGTGGTTCGTGGAATTCAGTTGACCTGCCATTTTTAGTGATCAGAATAAGCTATTATGTATGTATGCATTAGATAGTTGATATGAAAATTTTAGACATTTCAAGTTCGCCGCAAGCAACGCCGCGGCAACGTCATAGTCGTTATAGTCGCTCAACTATCTTAATAGAGATAATATCTTATCGCCACCAATTCGTTTCTTGAATATAGGAACCGGCATTAAATGATATACAATTTTTTTACTCAAAATACTAAAATTGCTATCGCCTATAGGTAATATTTGAGGAGTTCCCTCAATCCTCACGGATCCCCTCATCAGGTTTAGATTTAGTGACCGTGGGACTACCTCGGTTTATCACTTGGGACTATCCCTCTAACCTTAGCTTAAGTCAGTTATATCTTTATCGTTATTTATTTATTACCCGTACATGCATCTATAGAGCTTAGTTTGAGACTATAGGTCAATATGGAGGTTCAGTTGGGTCCGGTTCTTTACGGAAACGTTTGTGGACATATAAACATCGGACTTATTTTGGGCAGTTTCCATGACGCAGTTCGCAATCACTCATGAACATTTATTGTGACATAGTCCAATAAATTTCGTTCAATTATGCCACCGGTAGAACCTATTTAAAACATCTCGAGAGTAGTTTCTTGTCCAAGACAGTGTCAAGACCAGAGTCTACTGTCACAGGTATATCTTTACTTAAATTAAGAACTTAGCCATGGGTGTGATATTGACTTGTAAGTAGAAGGTAATGTACATATGAAATAACAAATAGAAAAAAGGAAAAATTAAATCGATTCTACATTTCATGTCATGGTCATGAGTAGTCATGACGTGAGTTCTAGGGCAATTTGACAGTAATAAATTGGAGAAATCAGACAAAAACTGTTCATATTGTTGCAAACACAATCACTGACTGAACAAGCAGTCGTGCCTATCATGGCAAATGTCCAACTCATTCATCATTAGGGCATTTAAATAATAGTCATTATGCAACTGCTCGTAATACTTGACTAGGGCGACAATAAAGCAACAATGTTGTGTCCAACTTAGAAGGAATAACTTATCATACTTTAGTACGTAATTATCTTTTATTTACAAAACATTAAGAACTGAAATAACATTGAACACGAAATCGATGCAAGATGGCTAAAAACAAAGACGAACAAAGGTCCAGCGGCTTAAAATCCCAATCGCATTTGACCTGTTATGGTATTGTTATTTACTCGGCGAACATTACTGTCAAGAAAATAAGACCCAGCAAAAGGTGGACAATACGATAACAAGACAAAAACGATATGGTTTTTACCGTGTTGAATAGAGGCCCAGTTCTACAAGATCGGTTGAAATGTTTCTTTTCAAGCCGCTCCATTAAATAATTTTAATGGTCGATGAGCCTTATATTAAACCTCCAGACGCGTTGCTTAAAAAAAGATAGATGCTTGTTACTTAAATGTCACTTGTTAATATTTACTTAAAGTGCACATTTGCTTATTGTAGATGTCAGATTCATAAAACATATGAGATAAGTAACTTTGAAGGTACTTAGCACCTTAAGGACTGTAACTAAGCGGAATTAGTTTTTGCAAAGAAACGAGCATATAAGTGAATACAAATAACGACGTAGTCTATGCCAAACACTTTGGATTTAAGTTAAAAAAACCTGACAAATCCGAGTCGAACTTGCGTGGAGTGGGTTCTGTAAGATTTTTTAATTATAGGCTTGGTAGTATCGGAGATAATAAAATTCATAAATATTTTAATATAACAAGTCTTTTAATTTGATATGTTACACGGGTGTCATTCGCTATCTATAATGCCGTTTGTCCTAATCGTCATTTGTCCTTATTATTTATCGTTTGTCCTAAACTGGTTTTCAGCTGAGTAAGACAACTATTTAAGCCTCCCAAAAATACCTGCGGTTAGGTTAAGTTATTTGTGTTATAACAACACTAAAAAGTCTTAAACACCGTGCGGAAATGCGTGCGGCTTTTAGGACAAACGATGAATTAGGACAAACGATATTATGCATTTCAATATAGACCCATGTTACTCACATACACAGTTACAGATACAGTTTGAAAAACTTTTAATGTCTAATTTTCCCCCCAAGCTAATATTTTTGTAATATACGTCACACGTCGTTGTTTTGTTACCAAAATTTCACTTAATCAGTTCAGTAAATTTAGACTAAATCGGTTGTTACAAACAGACACTGAGCAATCCTGTAAAGGTTCCGTTTCAGTCGGAAGTACGGAACCCTAAAAATATCAAGTATTTTCCTGTTTCAACACCAATATAATAAATGAACATCACGTGTCCAATGTTCATCTGAATATTTGTAACTACGACAAACTCGTTTCTTGGTTAGTGTCAATACGAAAACAACCTTACTTAAAATATAAAAAGTAAAAAAATTGAGCACTTAAAAAATATTACGACAAGGTACCTAATTAATTATTTTTACTGTTCAAAAGTACTTACGTTTAAAAACACGTCCAACAGGTGTGCAAGGACCGACGTCCAAGAAGCATTCCATATACTTCTTCAGTAGTCTTGGATTTTGGACGAGCGTCTCGACATCAAAATAATCATACCGTCTATCGTAATAATCTTGGCAAACAATTGAACTTATCAACAAGTAACAAATAAACAGTCTCATTGTTTTAATCCATCTAGGGCTTTTTACTTTTTTAAACTCTGCGTTGAGAACCGGTGTCGCCCTCTGTTGATTTAAATTCCAAATGCAGTTGCGAAATCGAATTCGCAGTGTGATAGATCTGATCCTAATGACGTAATCCTAAAGATTTACTTCTATTTATAGGCACCTCAACTCATTCTTAATGCAAGATTAAATAAAACGATCCTCGACAGCATACCGAGCAGCCTTCGTTCGAACTTAACATAAGGAAGCCGACGGGTAAACAATATAAGTTAATTTATTTGGGTTCCGTTATTGGAATTGGAACCCTCGTAGTTTTACCAGTTTTGTATGAATGACGTGATCAATCCTTAAGATTCACCTTTTGTATGCTTATTGTGTACAAACAGAACGTCCGCGTCTTAGCTGCGTAATGCAGCAAAAACCGCCCTCCATATTTGCCTGAAGGCTCCTACAATCTCACAGTTTACCAGCAATTCCAAGTCTGTCTGTCCTAAATCTGTGAAAAAATTTATAAAACCTTAAATAAGGACCATCATTCCCTATTTAACACGACTGGCACGAGGATACTTATCGCTAAGGGCCGTATTAATGAACTCATCTTGACTGTGAGGTTCGCCACAAGATACGTCAAAGTAAACGCCAAACTACTCTGTTATTTTTGACGCATCTTGAGACGAGCATTAGAGTTGAGATCAGTTGATTCATACGGGCCTAAGTTACTAACTTAAACTTGTGTCAGTAAATGTCAAGGCTTCGTATGTTAAATAAATTGGACATTATTATTTTAGTTGCACCGTTCTAAAATGTCCGACTTGTTAATGTCAACACAATACAAAAAACATAACCTAAAACTTTTTATTTCTTGTTTTCACAAGGTATATTTCGCCAATATCTAGTTATTGATAATCACCATGGACTTGTTAGAGGAACATAGGTTTAGTTTTACCAACTTCTGTCAAGTCAATCCATTTTATACTGCGTTAACATTTTGTAAAATCGGTCGTTTTAGAACGGCGCACTTATAAGTATCGAAAACACTCTCAACGGTGTTTCCTCAGCACAACGGCATGTCCTCCTTTAAACGTGGCTTAAAAAGAGTATTCACTGAAAGGTAACAACTTCGCTGTGCCCCTGGCATTGCTGATGGTTATGGCCTTATGGTGGCCGACGGTGACCGCTTACCATCAGGTGGCCCGTCTCCTCGTTTGCCTTTTACGGATATAAAAAAACACCGTGGAGATGCTTGGGGAAGGTTAAAGCACGAATTAGACTGGGAATAAAAATTGCAGAGGATGATTGCCGCCTACTTTAACCATTTTAACTTTAGTTCAACAAGAAGCGCAATTTTTGCTGTAGGTAGGTATTTTTCTAACTTAAAAGTTTTTTATTTTTTTATTTATTTGCTCGTCTTAACCTCGCTTTACGTCCAACTGCGGAAGTCTTTCCGTTGATATGATGATGATAATGATAATGGTGATAATGATGATGATGATGATGATGATAATGATGATGATGATGATGATGATGATGATGGTGGTGATGATGGTGATGATAATGTTGATGGTAATGATGATAATGGTGATGATGATGATCATGATAATGATGATGATCATGATAATAATTAAAAACATTCCCCATTTCTATTGGATAGTCGCATAACGCCTACACACGGAACCAGTAACAGCAAAGTCATATTCGTTGGTGCCAGTATTTTTAAATCCATATTCACTTTATAATATAACGCATGAGCGCATGACGCTCTCACTTATCTAAGATCAAAGCAGATTTTATCTTGAAATCAAAACTTGTTTTTGAGTTTTGGTAGCATGAACTAAAAATAGCTTAGGATTTATTCTGTCATTTTGTTTGCCTAATTTTTATTTCTATTGTATCTAACTTGACTATCTAAATATGCAACTGGGTTTGTAATCGAAAAATATTAATGAGTGCGTTCCTCTCTAATTACCACCGAGGAAAACGACTTGTCTTTTAAATTTTAAATTATTATCTATTAGTTTGGTGAATCTGGTATATAAATATTTTTATAATTGTGTGTGACCCAGCTTACGCATGTAGCATAGCAGTCTCGGGTTCGACTCCCGGTCAAAGCAAATATTTGTGTGATGAGCGCCACTATTTGTTTCTGAGCCTTGGGTGTTTTGTATGTTTATAAGTACCTATTTATTTATTTCTATATAAGGTATGTTAATTTATCGTGGTCCAGTAGGTAGCCATAGTAGAAGCCAAGATTAGGACTAGGACTAGGACAGACAGGAGGATAGGAGGTTTAGGACAAGGTGAGTTTATGAGAGATTGTCCTAAACATACACTCAGGAGCAAAAATACCGGGTCAGAGTGCGATTTTCATACAATCGAGACTATTTCAAAGCCTTCGTTCCTCGCCTGGGGTGGTTTTGAGTGAGGTTTATGGGTGGATACTGCGAGGTTCAATAGAGGAGGTCAAAAGTTCTTAAGATACCTAACTCATCGCACAATCAGTTAACACCACAGCGGGAGAGTTTGGGTCAGCACTAGGATTTCCTTACATTTTATTGCCATTTTAGATGTTTTTCTGAACATGCTCAATTCCGGCGTTAACCACAGATTTATTCAGTTGGGTATCCTAGGCACTCTGGAAGTCCTGTATCGATGCTCGAGGTAAGTATTCATCATCAGATTTCATTAAAAGCATTCCCTGGCGAGGAACCAAGGCTTCGAAATAGCCTCTTCAGTATGAAAAAGGCACTCTGACCCGTTATTTTTGCTCCTGAGTGTATACACCATATGCACATACTAAAAAGATTATATTTGAGAATTTCAACCAACTAAATTTCTACTATAAAAACTCCTCCTTATTTGAAGGCGTTTAAAAACTTTAAAAATGCGACGTTTTCACTTCGTCTTTCCAAAAGACTTCTTAATGCAGCTATTAATCAAACTACATCTTTATTCTAACCATGAACACTTTATTAAATAACTTCCGCTGTATTTAAGCAATAGCCTTCTCCAGATTTGCAAAGTATTTGTTCTCCGGGTCGAACTTGTTCTTGTACAGCTCGTAGTCAGCCGGTGACTTCGTCTTCAGGCCAGTGAGGAACTTCTTCAGGATCACCTTCTGGGCTGCCGTGCATTTGGAACACGCTTGCTGAATCGCCTCGGGCATGTCCGCTGCAAGATAAATAATAATATCAGGACAATGTCACGCAAATTGACCTAGTCCCAAACTGAGCTCTAGGCTTGTACTATGGGTGCTAGAGAACGATAAACTTACTTATATAGAGAAATACATACAATATATCCAAGATGCAGGAATAAATATTCGAGGTCATCACACCAATATCTGTCCTTACCGGGATTTGAACCCAGGACCGCTAGCTTCGTAGGTCACTAACAACTAGGCCAACGTTTCGTCACGTGTTTTTGAAATATATACATTTAGTACATACGAACCATTTATTCGATGTACCTATAATTGATTTAAGTCAATACTAACTAGAGAGCCATGCCCTCAGTGCTTAAAACTTACTTTCACTAATTAGGACTCAACGAAAGACGTTTTTTCTTCATTTACTTTTAAGAATGATTATAGTAAGGAACAAATTTTATTCATTTTGCATTGCAATTATTTTATCAGATTTTATGCAAGACGGCCATAACCGTTGTCTCTATCTATTGTTATCTATCTAGGCAGCACCGTAGTTCTTATTCATTCTTGTGGCAGCACCCTATTTATACCATGCGGATATTTGTGATTTTTGTTCTAATTTTCTTATGTAAGTAAGTTGAGTGATTCATTTTAAGGTATATTTTCCATATTATATGGATGTTTTATAACGCTGTGCTCCTTGATGTAGACGTTTATAGTCAAACAAAAAGACATACAGCTAAATAAAAAACTTGTTAC
This sequence comes from Acleris sparsana, assembly GCA_923062465.1. Classification (NCBI taxonomy): domain Eukaryota; kingdom Metazoa; phylum Arthropoda; class Insecta; order Lepidoptera; family Tortricidae; genus Acleris; species Acleris sparsana. The sequence goes on from OV281300.1 coordinate 11,090,082, forward strand.
GTTAAAATTCTGACATTTTGATGCGATGTTAATTTAAGACCATACTAATTATAACCAAGCGTTTGTGGTCTGCTCAGTTCGCAATACAAATATATTTAAATGGTAACATAGTCAGTCAATTACGTTTTTCAAATTTCATATTATCGCTTATTGTCCTTCGATTTGCAACAAACTCCTGTACCAATATCTGCAAGACATACTCAATAATAAATGACTCATAGTGTCATATCCTTTTTTATGGGTACCTTGACACCCATTGGCGGTTTATATGTCAATGCATAATTTGGAATATATTTATGCGACAACCGCAACCGCCAGACAATCAACAGACGAAGTGATTTTCATTCAATAGGTATTCTTTTGTTTTGTAAGCAACCACGGCCTAGGCCCAGGCCCTAGCCAAGCTGCAAACGCCACTAAACGTTTTTCTTTTGATGACAGTTGACCACGTGGTTTATCGCAACGCAAGAGAATGTCGTCCTATAAATTTTGAGTGATAGAAAAGGAACGCGTTCAACGCTAACGTTAGCGATTTTTGTCAACAGATCCAGACAATCTTGAGTTCATTGTTTTTGAGGCCTGGATGTGTTGTTCTCTTGAAAATGGGTTCTTGGCGAACAGCCGATCAGTCGACGAAGTCATACGCGAGTTTTAAGCTACCCAGTTTAGAATAGGTACTCACTGCGCGACTCCTTTGCGTATGTATGTATGTTTGTTTGTTCCTTTGTGGCGCTCTAAAAATTAAACGCGTGGGCCGATAATTATGTCAATCGATTTGCCTTAATCTTGTGAATATCCACTAAAGACATGACGGTAATCAAAATTCAACATGGCGGCAACCAGATGCCGTATTATGAAAAGTAAAAAAAATAAGTCGACGAACTAGACTATGATAAGTGAAGTGGGACATCATTGACTATGGGTTTAAAAAACCTCTTTAAGGAATAATATTTTAGGATTTATAACGATTTAAAGGTCTTGTGCTGGGGTTACTGCAAATTAGTAACACGATACGCGGTCCGGTGTTTGGGTCTTATTAATTTACATTTAAGTTTAATTATTATTGACGGTATTTGGTTGTGCCCTTTGATGGACAATTTAAACTCGCCGATAAATAATTGAACGGCCATGTTGTTGTTGTTTAACGTCTTGGTTCAGATAATCACCTATCTGCCTTGAGACTTCCTCTCTCGCGACCGGTGCAGATGTCACGTCTCCGGGCCAGTGCGCGGAAGTCATTAATAATAATGATGAGCAAATACATGCTTGGACCCTGGTGCGATATTAAGGAAACAAATAATCAATCAATTATTCATTATTTAGTACGTGGTCTGTATCTGTGAATTTGAGCGGGTAATTTGTACATGTCCAAACTCTAAATGGGTTTAAACGGGTAATGAGTGGTTCTCAAAAATTGGTGTAGGTACTTTATATTTTTTTGGTTACGAAACATTTAGTTATCATGTAAAAATATTCAACTACAAATTGAATACATAATTTCAATGTAACACGAATCATTTTGTTCCAATTTCCTCGACTTTTAGTAATCGACTGTATTACAACAGCCATTTCAACGGGCCATAAATAAATTTCGCTGTACAATAAATTGTGATTACTTAAGTAATATGCCCGTAAAACAGTTGGCCGATGACGAAGAGTAACCGAAGTAAAACAATATTGCTCTCGACATGTTAATATCATGTTCTTTTTAGTCTGGCCGCCATTACTGTTAACTAAATAAGAGCTATCGTAAAGTTGACAATACGATAAAATAACAGAAGCAATATGGTTTTACCTATTAGAATAGAGCCCCAGTTGTAGCCCGGACGCCTCCTAAAACGTGAAACGGGAAGGTGGCGAAAATTTGCTGAATCTGCCTGCTGATGTCCAGCTGTGAACATTTCTACCTAATATGCTGACATTGTCAGCAGAGTTCGCTACGCTTGGTCGGCCCTCTCGGGGCAGTCACCACCACCGCACCAAACTCTGGGTCAGTTGTGCGTCCATTATTGGGGCATACCACCTAACGTCAAGGTGAAACAGTAACGGTACCAATATAACCAACTGCAAAGATTCGTCATATAAAAGGCCTGATTACCTTTGAACGAAGATTGGACGGCGTCACACGGGCTCTTGTCAAGGAAGCAGCCTAGCCAAGCCTGCAGCTTCTCGGGGTTGTTCACCACCGCGTCAATGTCCAGGTCATCGTTCTCCGAGGTGTATGTGTCCTGGCTGACCGCCAGAACCACCAGGCTTAATACCACGATGAGGAACTTCATGATGACTCTGTGGAGTGCCGGATTTAAATAAACTATTTTTTAACAACAGCCAGGACAGCTAAACTGACTAATCGAGGATAGAAAAAGCATTTCTTCGGCCCATAACTATGTTTTGTTTAACTGTCAAAGGTGTCAAAGCGACAAAGTACAAAAGTTAGTAGGTATATAGGTACATAAAAGTAATAAAGTCCAGTAACTTTACTTGACTTGGTTTAGTGTTCTTGTTAAATATTTATTTGGAGCTGTTACAGGGCACATACATTTCTCTTTGTTTGCAGCAAGACTGTAGAGGGAAAATGTTGGTGTCCTATTTTGTAACGAAAGGTCATCACAATTCCAAACTACCACCGTAAAATACACTTGGCTTAGCTGGGGGTCCACACTTTTCTTTAGAAAACTTTAAACTCAAAAGTAGGTACCTTTAGCCTACCTGTATTTTAACGCAGCAAGTAGTCTCCGCTTCCAAACGTCAAATACAACTAAGGCATAAACAAACTCCTGCGCTATCTTAAATTTCGTATAACTCGTTAGCACTTTGACTTTACCTATCAAACATTGATAAAATACATAGTCTCTAAATTACATTATTATCAGTGCAGTTTGTTGACCTATTTCACTAGTGGAAATATTATGATGACAGATTGCATCACAAGTTGTGTACATAGTATAGTTTTTTCCTCAATTTGGCTAAAGATTAAGTAAAATATTTACGTAAGACTGTTTATTTGGTTTGTTCATTGCAAAGTTTGGTAGATCATGGTATTTCACGGCGCAACGACCAATCGTACCTATTATTTAAATACGTTGTTTTGTGCTGTGGTTTGGGGGCGTTGCAAAAGTACCTACCTACTAATCTAACTTGATGAACTCTTTTTGTTTGGAGAGTGTGGGCATCACCTTTCCATCTTGGGACGTCCAGGCGTTTCACCCTTATGCTGTCGAAATACCATTCGTTCGCACAAAGCTATTACTTATTATTTGGCTACTTCTTTTTTGGGTCCCGTGTTGTTGCCAGGGTAACATATGCCACTCTATGTCTTCCCGTGGATATAAGAGGTGGCTAAGTAAAAGGCAATGTCAAGTGGGCTGAGTGCTTGTTTGTCTACTACATGACTCCCCTTAAACCTGATCCTATTTTTATGATTTTATAATAATATTTGGTAGATAAAAAATGCAAAATGTGCAAAATGTGGTTACGGAATCATCAACAATTTTTTAGAGTTGTTGGTCATCCTGTAGCTCTGCCTACCCCACTTTTTTTTCGACGTATTTGCAATATTTTTGTACTTATTGTAAAAGTTGTTAAACATACGCGTCAAATTTGGTAATATTATAGTAAAAACATTGAAGAAAATGAAAAAAAAACAAAAAAAATTCAAGTGTGAGATGGGCTTGCACAATGCAATCGAATCACTGCTAATTGCGCTCATTTAATTCAAAATTAAATTCAAATTGGAGTGTAATCATACCTACTGTGTGTAGGTGTCGATACAGGTGTTTTCAAAACAAGAGTAAAAGCCTTCTACTGAACCAGCGAGCTTCATTCTAGATTTCATAATTATATACCATCAGATGAGATAATGTCAGTCCAGAATAAAACTACTACTATGAAGTGTAATTTAAGGTGCCCGAAAACACTTCATACAAAACTTAGGTTGTCCCATGCTATTTACTACCAAAAAGAACGAAATAAATCAAACTCAAATGTGATAGAAATTTTCAAATCAGCAACAAACCTCCAGCAAAATGTATTCCCTAAATGACTAAATCTACAATTAATTAATCTAATCACAATTCAAACACGCAACTTACCGAAAATGCCTTTGGGTAAATGAAGACTTGGCAGCCCCCAGTCCTTTTATACGAGAGCTTTTGTAGGTAACCTCAGTCAAGGCTGTCTGCTACAGCTATTATTATTTTTTTCAACGTAGGTATCTTTGCAAGATAAGAATATAACTCAATCGGCGGTTCGTGAGAAGAATAAAATGTGTAGCGCTAGTGGGTATTCGAATACGCTGTCCCATACAAAGAAATTTTTCTTTTTTTTTTTATGACATAGAGAAGGCAAACGAGCACACAGGCCACCTGATGGTAAGCGGAAACTGTGACCCATAGACATTCGCATTCACAAGACTACTAGACTTAGACTGCAAATGCGTTGCCAACCCTGAGGACTAAGATGGAATGCCTCTATGCTAGTCATTACACCGACTGTCTTATCCCCAAACCGGAACACAACAGTGCGAACACTGCTGTTTGGCGGTAGGTTAATGGATAAGATGGTGGTAGCGATCCGGACGGACTCTGCACAGAGTCCTACCACCCGCAAAAACCCCAGTTTTTGTCATAGAAACCCGTGTTGATTTCAGATAATCTTAAATATGATTCCCATGGGTTAGGTTAGATTAGGCTTGTAACCTCAAGATAACCTGAAATCAACACGGGTTTAGCAGAAAATAGCCTCTTCTCTTCTCTAGGGCTTACATTAAATCCTTACCTTAAGCTATATGTATAGTAGTTTGGACCTAGATATTTTGTGTGGCAGCTTGATCCCATGTATTTTTAATAATATTAAAGTAGTTTAAACAACCGGCACGTTTGAGGAAAATGGTCGTATTGTCCATTATTCCACTTGTTCTTAGTACTTCTAGTACTTCTACCTCACATAACCTTGTGCAAGGATTGTCCATGCGGACTCTAGCCACTTCTCTACATTAGCTACCAACAATCCGATGACCTGCTATCAAGCAGTGAAGTGTTCGCATTGTTGCGTTTTTGTGAGTTGATAAGATGGACGGTGAAGTCTTGCATAGAGTACGCATCTGAATTTTGATATTGTAAATGTAATAATCTTGTTATTTCCTGATTGCAAAGGTTAGAATCGCGCGGGTTCCGCTCCAAACGGCTCGCTGCTCACCGGTTTTAATTATTAGTGAATTATCATTAGGATCTGCACTACAGGTAATAACACCAAAACCACGTTTGGACTTTATTGGTTTTTATTTTATTCTTTCTTTGTTAAAAAAGAAACAACCTGAAATCTAAGTATTACGGTTAAACATATAGATACAGCTTTTTACGGGTAGGACAGACAGACGGACAAACGTTCCGTCAGCGTAGGTTTAGTAATAGTTAGGGTCCAGTTTGGTACCTTGAGGCACCCTAAAATGGGACACGGAACCCTCAGAGATCACTCCCAGATGGCCTGCTCGTTTATCTTCCCCAAGATTTAAAAACATCGAATTGTTTGTTTGACTTTTTACAATTACGTCACCTTCCCGCAATTGTTTACCGACTTTTAAAAACGACCTTAAAGTTAAACCTAGAGTTCAAGTAAAACTGCTTTGACGGTTGGAAAATACCAATATTGAGTCTGTATTTTTTTTTTAATTACTTTGCGATTTGTCTGACTCGGGGTTTAAGCGGCGAAGAACCTATATTTTTGTATTTATTTCGATTCGATAATAATCTATCGAAGCAATCTACTTTTTATTTTTTAAACAAAATGCAATAGAAAAACTTTCTCTAATGTAACCTTTTTGTGAAAGCCTAATCGTGTAGGTTGAAGTGTAGGAAGTTCGTAAATAACGCCTCTTTAGTGAACGTGGGAAGTTTATATGACGATTTGAATTGTATTAAAAAGATTATACTAAAAATGTACGATTCTAGACCTCATTACCCACGAACTGAGCACATTTTTTTTTCTGGAAAGAGAATGCAAACGAGCTCACAGGCCATCTGATGGTAAGTGGACACTGTGAAATTGTGACCCATAGACATTCGCATTCCCAAGACTAAAAATGAATACCATCTAATTAATTAAGGCATGTGTGTTTTGAATCAGTGCTTGAGGCGTTATTATCCCCAAGCATAAACTAAACTGCTATGTCAAAATAACCCCCCTGTTATTGAAATGTCCTGTCTTAAAGTGGCAACATGATCTTCACCGTACTTGGCACTGTAGGCAAAGTATTAGCAATTCTTCGTGAATCGCAAAACGCGGCTTGAACTGCGCAGGCGCTTAGTTTCAAGTTTGGCCATAGACAAGATGCGTGGCGACATCGTTATCGTAATCGAAAATGTATAGGATCGACGTAAGCTGCCGGATGGTAGTGTCAAGTTATGTCAGTTCCATACACTTTGACAGTTTTCGAAACAATTTGTTTTAAGACCATTTAGTTTTTCAGGATAAAGCAAAACGAACCTAACTACATAAAAGGATAAGTTCGCCTTGGTACCTACATCTTTTACAAATGATATGTGTTTTGGTTTTTATTTTGTACATTAAAGTGTTTACAATTTTACATACATACATATTACGAGTTCGGGTTATCTTTTTTTTTAAATTAAGGGACCTAGATTTTGTAGTAAAGCAAAGAAAAAAGCATGATATCAATTTTATAATTAAACTCATTATGATCTACTTCCATTTCCAGTACGTGTCATAAGGTAAACGTATTTTTAGAAAACCTGTTTTAAACTCAAAAAAAATACCTTAGGTGTACGAAAAATTACCCTTTTTGCGGCCGGCTTATAAAGTGTAAACCTGTCAACGGGCAGCGACCGAGACGGAGATATGTCACTGCTATATAGCGCTGTCCCTTTAACTGCCTAGAACATGTCAGGTTTTGACAGTTCAAAATACGGCACCTCTTACGTAACTTGTAACTTATCCTTATGATCGGTAAAGTACCTAACAGTTATGATCAAGGGGCGGAATTTTCATAGCTAAAGTCAAACGTCAAGAGGGATTGACCATTATGTTTTATCGGCTTTCCAGTTATCGATTTTACTAGATACGACAAAACTATGACAAAATTCGCGATTATGCCGATTTAATAGCAAAAAGTTAATATGTACAATCTAAACGGCGCTATCGAGCACTACAAAATTATGCTCCCGTTACTTCAACTCAGGTAGCACGCCCTTTCTCATTGTATAAATAGATCTACAATGAAAACAGGACCAGTTTAAATGATAATGTAGAAAAAACAGTCAAGATTCTTTCTTACTACAGACAAGATGAAACTATAATTAGTACAGATATAGAAATCGTATTTTTTTTTAAATGAAGCTTAGTCTACTATCAGTTATACTATTTAAAATTTCCGTATTGGTTTTATATTTAAATTGTAACAAAATAAAACTAGTTCCCGTTTTATTAATGTATTTTTTAAATACACGTTTTTTTTTGGTAGTTGAGTGTCTCCCACTCCAGGGCAAAAGCCGTCCCATTATAGGTTTAGTTTCATTACCAAAAAAATGTCGTGCTAAGTGACAATTAATTATCGATAGTCGATAAAACACATTGGTCAATCCCTCTTAACGTTTGATTTTTGCTATGAAAATTCCGCTCCTTGGTTATGATTACGCTATCGCATATTGTGCTATGTCTTTGTGAAATCATCAATAACACCAGAATTAAAACAAACGAAGTGTATTTGAAAATAATTATTTATATTCTTGTTGACAAGTTAAAACATTTGAATCACAGAAACGCTTTGATACTGGCAACATGGCCTGATAAACAAATGAACATAAAAATCAAAACAAATTTGCTAGTTTCTTAAAACGAAGATGTTTCATTGAAGTTAAAGAACAGTTCCACTTGTCCCTATTTTACCCCCAAAGCCGAATTTTCGGTATCAGTGCAAACAAAAACTGATATGCAAAATTCCGCGCACTGCAAGCCCTCATCAATCTTACATAAGGAATAACCACTTTGGCGTATCGTTGGATGCCGCAAGCACATCAATCATTTATTTATTTATTTATTTATTGAGGATTTCCAACGGATAATACATCAGACTTATGTTAATATCTATTTTAACATCTAAATCGATGCTTACCCAATTATAGGAAACCACATTTTACGCCAGTAAATATACAAATTGAACTACATACTGCATGCATTAAATACTTGCTCACAAATTAAACATTAAAATTTAAGAAATATTGAAATATATCAAAACATAATATATCATACACTGTTAATATAATTGTAAGATTACAGTTAGATTACAACAGTAATCAGTAATCAGTAATCAGTTATCATTCAGAGCTAATAAGACGCACACAAGTCTAGATACGACGATGAAAATATCCCAGTCATCACATCATATTACATATTTACCCTACCGACGATTGACCCCGACACCACTAGTTCCATAAGCAAGATCACTCACTCACCATATAAATGTTTTACATCTCGAACATATTTGTGTTAAGGTATCAATTTTTATTGAGCTACTAATACAGATCGAGAAGTACAGGGCTTTTATTTCACTTTCCTATAACCCATCTTGCTAATACATCTTCATGGCTTTATAGTACATGTAATGGTAGTTCTTATCCTCTAAAAAAACGAACAAAATAGAAGCAAGATAGCCTTAAACAAAATGGAATACAATATTCACACAAACATCACCAAAGTGAATAAAAATACCCTAATCTTCTAATTTATTCCGCCTCTTGCAAGAACTTCCCAAAGGACACGGTGAACTTGGCTTCTGTGTCGTACTGCTTGACCAGCTCGCTCCACTCGTTGGGCAGCTGCTGTTGCACCGCCTTCACCACGGTTCGGATGAGGTGCCGCTGCTTGGGGCTGCACTTGCTGCAAGTGGTCTCGATGGCCTCAGGAAGAACCTCTGATGAAGAGAATTTATATTGTAAACGAATAAATATACAGGGGAAGAGACAACATCCCAACTCGAGACTGTAAGATAATTTATCATTACTATTGACTCAAAGGAATATGTTAAAATTGTCTAGGTTTCTGAGTAACAGGTGTTTTAGTTTCAATTTTTTTTTTTTAATTTAGTGTAATGTGACGTGACGACACTTCAAATGGTTAAAAGTAATCGTATTAAAAATAACGCCGTGTCTAATTTTGTCACAAATGGTTACCAAGTTTCAGAAGACAAGTGCTTGCTCAAAGAAATACGAAATGACTCATTTTGAATTTTATGTGAAGTTTAGTTTTTAGTGTATTTGTATGTAGGTATATGACATGACTAATCGTCGGATCTCAATGACGTATTTCCAAGTCAAATGTCAGGAAACTGAAAATGAATAATTAGTTTTGACTTTTGACCCTGCATTCTTATTTGTCATTACAAAGAATCAAACATTAATACCTAAACAACAAAATATGACTCCTGAGTTGACTTTTTGAAAATAGTCAACATTTAATTGTTAGGTTTTTCACTGTCAACGGCAGACTGACTAAAAGATCAACTGTACCAAAAATATCCAAAAAAGCGTAACTAGACCTGCGACAAAAACGCAAAAACATTAAATGCGGTCATTTGGACGTGACCACCAAAACCGCGTTGAAAACGTGACGCAGCGTATAAACCGTGCGGCAACGTATTTTAGGCTCCGTTTGGTCGCTCCTTAAAGTGACATTTAAAACCCGTCGTGCGTATTCTCTCAACCAAGTCGTTCTACAACTCGACGGACGATTTTCTCGGCGAGTTTAAGCTGTCAGAAGTTGTTATAAGAGCGTACAAAAAATATTTTTAAGATGACAAGACAAGAAGCCGCTTTTAAGAGAATATAACACCCCAACTTACTAGTAGCTATGTGCGCGGCTAAATTTACTTATGCACTGTTTTTTTTATTGCATAATGAAGCCCAACGAGCACACAGATCACCCGATAATAAGTGGGATCTATTGCCCATAGACATTTGTACACTCTCAAGACTACAATGTCTTATATACTACAGGTCTGTATATTTCTCAATTCAAAATGGTTTTTAGAATACAATAGAATAGAATACAAAATATTTATTCAACACAAATAAGAAAAACAATGGAAAAAATTAAAGGAGAAAGGAAGACAATAATAATATGTTTTCAGCATTGTGCCGCAGTTAAACTGCGGCGTTGATTTTCAGAGGGACCCTGACTTAAAACGAACCTAAATTAGACATAAAAACGGGTAACAGTAAACAGGTAACAGGTAACATTACAAACACTAGCGACAATTTTATACAGTATAGATGAATAAATAAAAATATAATAAATTAATATTGGTTTTAAGCTTAAAACCCTTAAAAATACTAATAAACTTTTTGTGTGACAACACCAGAACAACACAACCATTTCCTGTTGGATCGTTGCAAGTGACGGCCAGTTTCAATTTCAAAGGTATGGATTACGCATATTACCAGTTTCATATATTCCAAAAAATGATATACGCAAAATTCCCAGACTTAACAGTAAAAAAGTAACTAATTTTATTTTTGTTGGTAAGCAGTACTTTGTGCTGGATGCGTCCGGAGCGCTACCACCATCTTATCCATTACCCTCCTTGGTGCGTTCACGTAGTTGTGTTCCGATGTGGCGATAAGACAACCGGTAAAAATACTAACATATAGGCATTCCATCTTAATCCCCAGAGTTAGCAACGCATTTGGTCTTAGGATTGTAGTCTTGAGATAAAAGTCTGGAGAATTCAAATTTCTATGGGTCTCAGATCCCGCTTACCATCAGAAGGCCTGAGAGCTCGAGTGCCTTCTCCTTGCTATAAAAAATATAGAATTAGCCTTAGCAAATACCTTACAGTGAACCGTCAAAAATGAGAGTAGTGTTCATAATTATTAAAGACACCAATAATTAATTAATGTTTCGAATGTGACGGTCGGTGACACTAACTTCTCGTGCTCTAAACGTTCGGATATCACATGGTGATTGATGAATGAACGCTGACAGTTCTGAGTCTGCGGCAAAAAAACATTGACGTAATTTGCAAACTGTAGCGTAATTCTCAAAGTACCCGGCAGACTTCAAAAGAAAATAGATAAAGACAAGCATACAATCTTTTGACTGAAATTCTGCAGTCTGTGGAGACACTAAAATGTGTTAAAAAGTACAAAATCAGGTATCCACAAACTTACTCTTAAAAGCGGTTCCCTCGGGCGTGCAGCCCCCCTTGCCCAGCAAGCACTTGGTGTAGGCCTTCAGAAGCCTCGTGTTGTCGACCAGAGAATCCACGTCAAAGTTGTCGTACTTGGGATCGTAAAAGTCGACTTGAGGCCGCGCGTGCGCGAGAACCACCACCACGCACAGGGCTAGGACTACCTTCAACATTTTGTAGCTTTGGTAATTCTGAAAGAAAAATGTTGGTATTTTTAGTGTACTGCCCTTCTAAATAAAACTGTATACATGCGCCATTTGATAGTCAAATCAAATTTAGGCCCCTGTAAGACAGGGGGCTAAAAAAGAAATAAGGTTACTTATACATATGCGATTCGATGAGACATGCGCCCTTTTTTCATAGGAGGGCAGTGTACTACGCCAGAGCCAGGGGTTGTTTCATGAACTGTCAAAACCTGTCAGGTTTCTGGCAGAGAAAGCAACAGAAATGATGAAGCTATTTTCCTTTAATGACTCAGTAAAATTTTGTAGGCTTTAAACCTCATAATTGGCCTGCTGTTCTTTACGATACGGTCACCATTTCTGTCATAATGATGATATTTAACCATCATGTTGTTGCAAAATATTTATCAGTAGGTATCGTTTACTTAAAGTCATGTATAAAATCCAGTGGATCTATTTATGAGAAATATATTTAGTGCTCTAGAAAGTAGAATATAAATCACATCGAAGGAGGCTCTAGTTCTATTTCGAATGAAATTTTCGAGAGTTAGATTCTTATATCGTTAAACATCGATCCGAAGAAATACCTGTACCAGATCGCATATTAAGCAATTATTGCAGTAGGTAAATTAAATAGTTAACAGTTTTAGCTTATTATAAGAACGGCAAAAACGGAACGAAACGAAAGAGCTGTACAATTCAACAAAACATATCACTGAAATTCGAGTGAGACAATTATACTGCCCTCCTAAGCCAATAGGCCGTATGTCAGATAAAACTCCCGTAGCAGTATCAACCTTATTACTAACCGAATATAATTAAAACTGCTTTGGCTGTTGAATTTGGGATACTGCTTATTGGCTTAGGAGGGCAGTATATAAGTCGGCGAATTGTAAAAACATAAATAAAACCAAAACATAAATCAAAGAACAAGTGATACAGGATAGAAAATCTTTCCCTTATTCACTTCGTTCACTTATCAGAAACCTAATTCATAAACACGCAATAGCTAAAGTGTGCTTCAATTAATTGTGATATTTTAATTAAATAGAAAGGGACCTAAAGTCCATTAACTAGAATGGATTTATACTGCGATTATGAAAAAGGCGGCAAGATTTTTGTGCAAAATGGACACCAAGAGTGCGCCGATAGTGCTGATTAGAACTCACTTACTTTCAGTCCCGTCACTTCGTCTCCACTGTTGCTACTAGCACTACCGCCACCTAATTGTTTACATAAGCCTTATATATTATTTTCCAGTATTTCCGATCCTTGAGCGCTCTCACGTCATCGCAGCATAACGATCTACCTTGACTAAATAATGCAAAAAAAGAATGGTTAATGTTCAAATCCTGCAGTCTGACATGAATGTACCTAACTAGATTTTTTGCGTTCTTTGAGGTTAATGTAGATCACAAAGTCATTAGGAATGAGACCAACTCTGATGTTACTGCCGCAATAATTCTAATAAAAAGCGAGCTTTGGAAACCCGAGTGTATTTTTGGATATTGTCCTCGGTATATTAAAAATAGAAAAAGTTCATTGAGTTTAACAAAAGATACACCTACATTAAAAAAGCCTGTTGACTAATTGCCCTTGACTTGTCTAGAATATCACAACCAAGACCAATCTAAAGACACATCAAAATGTTAAAATCCATCAAGTTGTTTAGGCGGCAGAGCAGGCTAAAGAAATAGACATACATATTTAGACTCTAAAAACATACAAACGTAAATAAATTTACGGGAGCGAGCAAATGCCCTCCGCGTATGGCCCTCAAGCTCAGAGGGAAAATAACAAGAGCGTGGTAAGATCTGCTGTCTTGTATGGATAAGAATGCTGGGAATCTGGGATGCAAAGAAAAAGAATGAAAAGAGTAGCATGTGGCCGAAACTGTCCGACTCGGTGTAAGTTTTGTTTTTTTTTACTTAATTTATGCGTTGTTGTGAATAAAAGCATTTTCTTTCTTTTTTTCGCAATGCGAATGTTGATAATAACATTGATGGTGTAACAAGAATGGATAGAATAAGAAACGAGGAGAGGAAGTTTAAAAGTAGCGCCGTCTGCTGACGTCATCTGTCCCGTCACGTGTCGAGATTCGAGTGTAAAATATAAATGTGGAGGGTCATAGTGGGAGGGGGAGACCTAACAAGAGAATGGAATGGAGGAAGAGCGATATAAAAACAAGGGATGAGATGAGCCTGATAAGGATGTTTGGAAGAAAAGGATGTACTGCGCCGACCTATGATTGGGATAAGGGCAAGATTATTGTCAAGTAATTAAGAATTTCATAACGTTGACGATACGATAACATGGCATTGGCAACGTGTCGAGGGAGCTTACCTAACGATTATTGATACTAAAGAAAATCAGTATCAATCATACTCGTGAATTTTTGCAAAATCTGACTTTATATTTTAAAGATGACAATGTCATGAGATCATGAATAATTAAGTATTCATTCATATTTTTATTCTTTGTTTATTTGCCCACGGTAAAAAACTACTGGTAAAAAACTAACACGTAGGTAAGTTGATCTTGTTAGGCATGTAGGTTTTTAAGTTTGAAGTAAGCATAACATCATTTTTAATTACCTACTGCGATGTTATCGTTTTTTTAAGCAACCAACATACGAGTACTGATAATTCAATTTTACTACTGCATACAAAAAGAGCTTATCAATTCGTTGCGTCAATACGTTAAAATGCGGTAGGTTTAACTAAACCAACTCGCTTTGCAACTCAACTGTCATAATAAAGTGGTCCTGTCAGAGCGTACAAACAACATTTTATTATTAAGAGGATTGTGAGGTTGAAAATTTCTATACAAAATACGTTGTTGTATGTACTAATTGGATTTATAAGATTTTTCAATATGGTGTAAATAATATGAATTACTCGGTCTGAACGTTTTCCGGACGGAGCCTGTCTGAACAAGTTGTTTCGGCCTTTAAAATCTAAACTACACTCAGGAGCAAAGAAAACTGGTCGTTATTTATGGTAATTCAATACAAAGTTGTTCAATGCTATTAAATTAACTATAATTTAGCCTTACTGTGTTTCCTTTCTCAAAATGCATTTCCGTAACACTTTTGCTTAGGTACGTGTATTCGTTAGTTCGTGACGTTGCATTTCTGTTTCCGGAGAATCAAACTTATAATAAAAACAATGCTATGCTGACTTGATTCAAGAGAATTTAGCGTAATAAGTAACCGAGTATTGTTGTAAGCAGATAACATATCACGTATGTATTTTTGTTTTCATATAACTTATGTAATATAATGCAACATGAATTCAAAAATGCGTCGAGTTTTTAATATCGAGCTCGGTCTTTATACGCTCGAGTCTAATCTAAATAAAATTTAAAATATTTTTTCCTTTTTTTTATCTATTGGACGCCCGCGACTTTTTGAGCACAGAATTAGTTTCCCTCTACTCCCCCTATTTTAACCCCTTAGGCGATGAATTTCCAAAAATCCCTCCTTAGTGCACCTCTAGAGTATCCAAGGAATATTCCCTCCAAATTTCAACGTCCAGCGGTTTCGGGTGTGCATTGATTGATCAGCCAGTCCGTTTCTTCTTTAATATTTAAGTACATACATACATACATAAAGTCACGCCTGTTTCCCAGAGGGGTAGGCAGAGACAACTTCTTTCCACCTGCTACGATCCTGACAAATATCTTAAGTATTCGTTTGAAATTGGCTGAGGTGCCCATCTCAAGATAGGGTAGAAGTACCAGTTCTGGCAAACTTTACACCGTTTTTGACCACTCTAAATTTTAACTAATATCTAAAAAAATATGAAATTATGATAATGTTTTTGTATTTTATCTTTATATTAATCTTCAGTCTTAACTATTACTGAAAAGTATTTTTAATATAACGGTATGTTTGATACTTATTTCGACCTAAATGGCCAAAAAGGGTACAGTGGCCACAAAAATTACTTCTAACCTGCGTCAGAAAGAACAGTCTTACATGACTTGACGTTTACTTTTACGTATGTTGAAATGGGCATCGCAGCCGGGTTCAGTTTATGAATACAGTATTTTTTGTTGCGAGTCGTAACATTTATTGAATAGAGGCCGAATCAGTAGAGAGACGATATTAATAACCGCATAAGTTGATCACAACCCAGGAAACGATAAAGCTAAGAAGGCAAGGTACATTCTGTTAAAATTGGGATTGTTCTTTTTTTTGGAACGTCTTAATTCGAAATCCATTTAAAGCCTACTTACTCAAATGCAATTATTACAAATTATATTCTTTCACAAATTTGTGATTTTGTCTTTGACATTTACTTGACTTTTAAAATTTTGGAACCAAAAGACTTCAATGGGCACAACGACGTAAAATTTTTAGTTAGAAGGAAGAAATAAGTCATTGCTATCCAAATAACAAGAAATTACTTTCTTAAAATAGTCTGTATTATTAATCTGTAATCTGTATTATTTAATATTTTTCAATAAAAAACGGGAGTTTTTTCGGTCTATGCCCTTTGACGACCGCATATGAAAGACACGTCGTGTGTACTCCAAATACGTTGTGTAGACCGATGACCAGCCCCCTATTTCACCACCCCAACAATGACAGATGGCAGGTGACATTGCAGTGTACATGGCGCAGCTTATATGACTCCCAGTGATGTATCAACGTGTTAACTTTGCAATGTATACCGAATTGTCACCTATCACGTATCAATGTCAAGATGGTGAAAAAGGGGGCTGGTATAGATCTTAGGAATCTGTTTCTGAATTTCGGAATCTGTCTGCATTTTACATCTAATGGATAATGCGCCTTTTTATGAAGGATGGGTATTGTCAAGGAAGACCTAGGTCGGGCAGAGGACGCTTTAAATTGGCATATTTTAACATAGTCACTTACTTAAAGGTAGGTACTTAAATGAAAAAAAACATTGATCGAATTAAATAAAAAATGTGTACTGATACAAAAATGTAATAAACAAAAATCACAGCAAACCTGTCTTATCAACTAATTTCTTAATTAATGTGATGTCATAGTAGTAATTTTGAAACATAGGTATACCTAGTTCCCAAAATAAATAAATAAAAGTATGCCTGAATATCGGCTAACCAATCAGCAATATGGGTATCAGGTTGTTATTGAGACGTTTCATTTAAGATATAAAGAGCTTTGGTTTAGTTGGATCCATTCAGGAATTTGTTAAAGGCCTCCGTGTACTCCTCATTCGGGTCCTCCTTATGGACCAGTTCCTGCCAGAGTTCAGGCAGCTTGCTCTTGAAAGCTTTGATCACTGTTCGGATGAGTTCCTGCTGCTTCGGGGTGCACTTCGTACAGCTGGTCCTTATGGCATCCGGAATCGTCTCTACAAGAATTTACCAAATTAATACTCATTTGTTTGTATACTGAGTGACAGACAACACGTGAAATTTGTAGTTTATCGTAGAACCTAAGGAAAAGCAACATATTTACAGTCTTTGAATTCAAGATCCAACTATTATTTTCGTCTATGGACCTCAGAAGTACTCAGAACACATTTAAACCGAGGGTTGTGTTAATAAACCTTTACACGGCTTCACAAAATAAAAAACTCTTTCATGGGTAATTGTATAAGGTTCTATAATAAGCTCCCAAGTAGTGTTACTCATTTATCAGTAAATAAATTTAAGAGTTACGTTAAACGTAAACTAATTTCTAAAGCTTATTATAGTATTAAAGATTATATGAATGATGACAATGCTTGGGACTGATTTTTTTTTTGTATTACAATTATTAATGACCGTGGAGACTATATACATCTCCCTGTATGATTACCTATTATTTTAATATGACATCTGGAGACTCTTTACATCTCCAAAATTGACCGTGGAGACTTTCTACATCTCCCTTATTTATTTATTATTTTTGTATTTTTTTTTTTTTAATAATTGTATTTAATTTTAATTTGACATCTGGAGACTCTTTACATCTCCAAAATTGACCGTGTAGACTTTCCACATCTCCCTTGTTTTGTGTTTTTTTTTAAATTATATTTAATTCTTAATTTTAATTTGACATTTGGAGACTGTTTACATCTCCGAAATTGTATTATTTATTTTAATCCGACAATGTAATTATTATTACTACTGGGACCTGTACATCCCTGTGACATTTAAATTGTGTAGCTTAAGTTTAGTATTGTAATGTGATTTATTTGGAAAAAACGGCTTACTGTTGAGTTTCTTGCGGCGCTTCTTCTCAACAGTGGTCTCTTTGGAAGCGCTGGTAGACTCAGACTTGTAAAAGTGCCTACAGGGCCTACTTACAAAACTTTTTTAAATAAATAAATAAATAAATAAACTAAGGAGGGACAGAGCTATAGCAGTAATACAACTCTGTCCCTATATCTAAACCTTACTGAAATGCTTTAGTATGTCATGGTAAGCCTGATCTTGGATAATATGTGGGCCTCAAGAAGTCACTTTACTTGGACTTGACGTCTCTTGAGGCGGGCATCTCAGCCAAGACCATATAGTGATCAGTGCTCATAGTTTCCCACATATCCTCGTTTTAATTTTTCAACTCTTACTTTTAGACCACTTCTCTAATAGCTATAAAATACTATCCTATATTTTTAACTAGTATCGATCCGTGCACTAAGCGAAATTTCAAGATCAGAAAATAGTACACAGTACCTTAACAGTGGTAAAAGACTGACACCGAAATCGCACCAAACTTGATGCTTCTAACCCGTACTTACTTTTGAAGTCGCTTCCCTCGGGAGTGCAAGGTCCCTGATCAAGGAAGCAGTGGCCATAGGCCTTCAGCAGCCGTACATTGTCGACCAACTCCTGCGCGTCGAAGTTGTCGTAGCGGGTGCTGTAGAAGGGTTCATCAGGACGCGCGGCAGCCAAAGCCACCAAGGCAAAGAAAGCTAGCACCGTCTTCATGATTTCTGAAAAAAAAGACAACGTAGCATTTTTATAGGTATAAATGACAATCGAATCCAGATGGGCCACCGGTTATTTGATTTGACCATTTATAACATTCATTCTTATTAAGAAGCAGTGCGAGAAAAAATTACCTACAAACAGCTTAATTCAGGTATACCCAACGACTTGAAGTTACCGGTGAAAGCTTAAGCTTAGGACTCCTAGAATAAGCTTAAAATGTTGTTTTATTATACTTCCTTATTATAGTAATCCTGACTTCCTGAGTAAATAAAAAAAAACAATTTGTACTAAAATCAACCAATAATTAATCAACTAATCGTCATCCACTCCACGTTTGTTTGAAACACTACCAATTCTTTTACAATTTATACTACATAACTACATTCACCTAATAAACCCTATAATTTATTCATTTACTAATTAAAACAACCCTGATTCTACAATCATCAACATATATAATCATATTTAAAAAATAAATAAATGCTAGATTCGAATTATACGACAGCACAGCTCAAACTTACCAGTAAAATTACGCACGTTACTCCTCCCAAAGCTGAAGCACTACTGCCCTATTATCCACCAGAGATCCTTATATATGAAACTAGCAAGTAAACACTGTACGAATTAAGATGGACGTAAACCGAACGTGGGTAAACATCCAGCAATGGGCATATATCAAAGTCTGCTGACGCGAGCACGATAAAAAATAACATAATAATGAGACGTGTAAATTTCCAGTAAATGGACGACATTCTACGAGATTCGCGACGATGTGATAATCAGACGTGCCAAAGAACACTTCCTTTTCGCACGCAACTGATGCATTATTATGATAACCTCGCTTAGAATCCTCTACCTACTGCCTTAAAAGGTAGAGTTTAATTGCAGATGATAAAACGTATGTAGGTAAAAAAGGTCAAGCTGGTCAAGGGACCGTCTTACACAAATTGACCTAGTCCCAAACATAGCTCTAGACTTGTATTATGAATACTAGGCAACATCCTTATTGTATAAAACATCCACGATTTAGGCAACAATACTCGCGCTCATCACACAAATATAATCAAGAGCAATGAAAACGGCTCACTTTGAATTGAATTACCATAAACAGTAACCCTATTTCTTTGCTCCTGAGTGTATTTGCACATACAGAACTCGAATTAAAATCGTGACCGCTAGCTTTGTAGGCAGGTAGGATAAATAATAACTAAGCTATTACTGCATCGTCGCCGTTTTTTATAATATTTGATTTCATATTTAACTCCATATCACCACCATCTAATTCTGCGACCAAGCAGTAAATAGTGTACACATAGTGTGTTATGGTATCCCAGCGAAACACAACTATGAAAAAATAAAAAAAAATAAACACAGCTGCTGAACTGACTAGCATGGAGGGTTGGCAATAGTTTTCCAATATTTATATTGGTAATATCCATGAGTCTCAGAGTCAAGGCCAATTACTATCATTACTCGTTCTGTGAAGCTAGAAAAGTTGGTTCACACTAAAGTGAACGATTTTTGAAGACTTACAAAATGTATGGAATTGACGTATGCGTTCGACGCGACCGTCTGACGGCTTACATCGTCCATCGATAACGAACGCCGAATGCATCTTGCCTAGCTGTTCTCAGTGCCATCAAAACTGATTCTGATTAGTTTCGTAATTTGAGAGCTTGTATTCCGGCAAAGTTTAGCTATGCTACATGCAAAACGGTGGGTGCTAAGGTAAAACTTATCATTATCTGCTAAGCGTATTCGTGAAACACCTATTTAATCATAACTTATTTTAGCATTAAACATGTATAAAAAGATTGAACACAAAATAAAGTAACTAAAGATATCAACATAGACCTAATACAAGTCGTATCCTCCGTGTTAAATTTAACATGAGACGATGAAATTGAAGACAAAGGCAATGATATCTCATTAATCAAAATATGGTATAAGTCTTCTAGGAGCTACGAAGGAACAGGTTACCATACTGATAACCAAACACGGATTTAAACTGGTTCACTTGTTTGGAGCCTAATTAGGCGATGGTATCAAATACCGGTGTTTGGGAGAAATATTTTTAGTCGAGTGTATTATTCCCTAAAACCTTTTGGCACGGATCAGACGATCACTATTATTATGATACTGGTATGTCAATATTTATCGCTGATTTGTAAAGTTTGGATAAAATTGTGATACGCATCAATATTTGGTGATATGGATCGGGATACGCGTGGATCACACGATAATATTGATAATGTAATCCCTGCCATTTCTGTTATCCTTGTCTTTTTTTCACGATAGCCAAAGCGTCTTTATGCGTCAGTGATGTAAGCTTAGGCTTGTGACTACAATAAACTAGAAACTAACGCACAGACATGGAATTAAAATTTTAAGTAAGAAACATATTTGTGAGATTATGTTAGTGTGAAATGTTATGATACCTAAGTGTTATATTAGCTATAAGTACTAATGTTTAACATTTAAGTAATTGCCACGCCCTTACAGGGTTGTACCTATGTAGGTACTGCAATAAATAAATAAATAAATAAATAAATAAATTTGTCACCCACCTTAGTTCCAAAGTCAATCTGACATTCTACAGCAATAAGGTTGAGTATCTCATCAATTACAAATGACTTGGCATCTATAATGACAATGACACCTTCAAGCAGATTTCCTTTGAAATGGGTTGCAAATTAACGTCCGTCGCGAGTACGTTGCGGACTTTATGGTAAATAAAAAATTGGGAAAGTATACAGTCGACTATACAAAATATTTCGCTTATTCGAGTTGGATAATTATCTATTATATTAATTATTATCTATACTAATACTCGTATATAACAATGAAGCCGACTTACTGATTGACTCATCGACGCAACGGGCCAAAGGTGCTAAACCATATCTTTACTAGAATTATAAATGCGAAAGTGTGTTTGTTTGTTTGTTTGTTCCGTCATCACCGTCCAACGCCTTAGCGTAGCACATTCAGTATCTTTCTAAATAAGACTTGATAATCAGATCCACTGTCCGTAATACATTTTCGCTACATAGCGGAAAAATGCTTAGTAAAAGTCCTTTGTAGGACTTTTAGCATTGCTGGCACCTGGCACTGATAAGCAATCGACTTAAATTTGTATCCATAAAACACTGATTGTTCCCGAGGACATGTCGATTTATAAATGACTTCCACGTGAATGACGCCACGGATAAAAGGTTAAATAAAGAGTTACTAATAAATTAGTTTGTGCCTGCAACTTCGTCCGCTTTATTAAGATTTTGTTAAGCTAGAACTGCCTACCTATGTGCCAAACTATTCTAAATCCGTTCAGTTTATGCGTGATGCTGCAATAAACATTCAGCATCCTTATCAAACTTGCACAAAGTATTAGTAGGAAGCACAATAGCACAAATTTTGTCCATCATAAACTTACCTTAGGGTTTCGCAAAAACTAAAGCCAGAACGCGAACTGAATAGGTACAAACACGAATGTTAACTTAGCCTAGGTTGCAACGTTTTTGTTCCGTGTGGTTTATTGTTTTTATGACTTAATACAAACCACTTCAATATCTATATCACGTATATCCCTATCCCACTATATTATACAGCGTGGTCCACAGGTTGACGATAAAAAACAGAATAGGCCATAATGACACGAGTAAGGGTGGCTATTGATCGAGTGTCGTTATGACATTTCATTCTAGAGTTAAACACTTTACCTTTCACTACAATTGCGAGAAAATAAATCTTAAATAAAAATGAGAACTTCAAGAAAGGCAAATAAAAAAAGATACAACTTTATAGGTCAATTTCTTTTACTTTCCATCATCCTTCACTCAAAGAGTGAGCGGGAAAGGAGTACAGCCAGCGATCAACTATTAATATTTGTCTTTTCTTGACACGGGATCTATATTTTTTATTTCGACAAACTAGGGGAAAGGGTTCTCGCCGGCAGTGTGAACAGCCAGTGATAGTATTAATATACATGTCTCTTTTACTGACAGCGGATCTTAATCTTTTGTTCGTTTCTTGGGCGAGAAAATCACCGATAGCTAATCCCATTCTCGGCCTTGGTGGGACCAGTGCCTACATAGGGAACCTAACAAATGGGACATACCGCCGTGCTCAAACACATTTCAAAGTCGATTAACTCGTTCCCCTTTAAAATTGCTGTTTGCTTAAACGTCCCTAAGGAACGACTTAATTGCCATTAACTGACTCTGCACGGGTAGTACAAGTTGTATTTTTTCGCTTGTCGCTCTGTGCGGCTCTATCGTTACTCACTAGATAGATAGGGAGATCCGAGCGACTAACAATTCGCGGGCAACTTGTGCTAGCGGTGTTGAGTACGGCCGATAGACCACTTATCCAAAACGGAGTCAAAGGCGTTGGTGCGCCATAAACAGCCTCATGCCGTTGGAGAGGGTGATAGAGGGTGGACTTTAGTTTGCCTGTACATGCCTGTTTATGGGTCATTTTACAGTTTGAGAGGTGAAAATATATTTATGCCTCATGCCTATCTGAAACACCCCCATGTATGTTCAGCGATTTTCAAATGTTTAGAGTAATTTGTAAGAATCAATCGCAACTGACGAAGCATCATCGTGTTATACCTATGCGTCCAACTCCTACGCATATGTAGTATGGGTATTTGATCCCTAGTAGAGATAACCTCATCGTATGTAATATCAAAATAATGATTTTGAAACGACGATTCCCAATATATGTGCACATTCAAAAATGCGTAAGGATCACAAATATCCCTAAATTATTTTTACATTCTGCAATGTACTGCACTGTATTGCGATACATTAATGTAGGGTTATTATGGGTGTAGCAAACATGAACATGATACGATACTATTCCACAGTATCAATACGCAGAGAAGTGGTTATCAAAACTAGCTTTTTGTAAAACAGTATATTCTAAATCATTTTTAAGTTGGCTTTACCACTACACGAAGAGATCGGATTCCCGACATGACACGACATTCTATCCATTAACCTACCGCCAAACAGCAGTGTTCGCATTGTTGCGTTCCGGTTTGGGGATAAGACAGCCGGTGTAATGACTAGCATAGAGGCATTCCATCTTAGTCCTCAGGGTTGGCAGCGCATTTGCAGTCTTAGGCTTGCAGTCTTGTGAATGCGAATGTCTATGGGTCACAGTTTCCACTTACCATCAGGTGGCCTGTGAGCTCGTCAGCCTTCCCTATGCCATAAAAAAAATAAAAATGATTTTTCTATGAAATTAATACAGCCTTCTGTAAAAAGAATACGAATATTATAATAGTCCTTTATAGCTTTTATCTCGACTACCAACGGATTTTTTTTTACCTCCTACTAAATTAGTTGCCGCTAAGTTGTTCGAAAACTCTTTGTACAGTTTTGGTTAGGCACTACTTTTTGTCCACAATCTGTTTAATAAATATGCAGACCTCAAGGTCTATTTTTTGTTTATAAACAAAACATGTTTGTGAAAAACAAAAGACACCGACAAACAGTCATCGCATAAAATTTAATAGCTGTTGTTGAAAAAAAAAGGTTTTTTGCAATAGCATATAAATTTAAGTACGCACTTTTAATTGGTCGAATAAAGATTGTACCTACACCTTGATAGAGGTATATGCTTGTTTGAAACCGACTTCAGAAAATTAGCAGTTGTATCATGTGTGGAAGAAGAACAGCCAGTAAAATTACTTGCATATCGTAAAAGCATTTCTACTTTCTAGCCTTAACCTTCTGGAGCGGAGCGGTGACCGAGAAAACAATCCACTAATAGGAGAGCTGCACTGAGCGAAGCTAGGGTTATTGTTATTAAGTATTCCTGTTGGTGGATGTTTTTCTTGTTCGCTCACCGCTCTGCTCTAGTAGTGGGCAAGCAGGCTTAAGTGATACACTAAGGGACAAATGACGCGACGTTTCTGGACTTCGCTCGACATGTCTGGCAACATAGTGCGACACGTGTAGCCAACCTCGTCGGGTGAATTGGCGCGACGTTGCCGGACTTCGCTCGATATGTCTGGCAACATTGCACGATACGTGTAGTGAACCACATCATATATCGCCAGATATGTCTGGCGTAGTTTCGCTAAGTCGAACGAATTCGCCTGACGTCGCCACGGACATAAGTTGCGCGATGTCGCCAGATGTCAGGCGAAATCGGCCGGCTTCGCTTGACATGTCATGTCGTCGTCGACATTTCGTTGCTTTAATACAAAAGCGACGCAAAACAAAATGTGTCTGTGTTGCATTTGAAATCGGAATGCTATATACTTTCAGTTTTAAATCAAACTATATTTGTTTTTGATTTGTGGCGCTTTTGTATTTAAGCAGCGATTTGTCTCCTAGTGTATGCCTTTACGGTGCCAGTCAATGATGATTAAGTAATTTTTTAATTACATTTTTTTAAGGAACCAGTTAAATTGTCTCTTGTATAATGTTTCTGAGGACAATCGGCGGTTAGTATTGAGAGTATGAAACGTTTAGTAATCTTCAGATGAAGTTACATACGTCCATGGACCTAAGAACTCACAGTCAAGTGGGTTGTGTGCTTGTTTGTCTACTACATGACAAAAAAAGGTAGCTACTTGTGCACGAAATGTAAGATATTTGCATTAAGAGGATTGTGAAGCTAAATATTTCCATACAAAATGCGATAGCGTTACCCTTAAACCTGGTCCGATTTTTACGTTTTTTGAATATGTCGTAGATATCATGAAAAACTATGTCTGTGCGTTTCCTATCCAAGAAAATATATCTTAGAATGAAACAAATTTAAAAAAATATAAAACAGAAACGTACAGACCTAGTTGTACAAAAATCGTGGAAATCGAACTTCATTTAGGGGGTGAGAAAGGTTATCGCTCGAAAATTAGAATGGGTTTTTTTTAACAGCTACGTCTTTTTAGCGACGCTGCACAATACTTTTAATGTGTTGTATTTTGTAAAACTTAAACGACTAACTCCTGAAAAAGATAATGATATAACCAGCCGCTCGGTCACGTTGGTCACCCTTGTCAAATCGAGATTTTTGGTTTGAGTTCGTATTGTGACTTCAGAAGCCCTAGCCAAAATGCAAAATGGGTCGTTTTTCTTTTTTACCGACAATAGCCTGTCTCTCTCTCTCTCTATCTCTATTGATATTTGTGTTTTTCGTGATTAATATACGTCCACTTTGTTGTTATATATTAGTACTAAATAATCGAGCTACTTCTTCAGCCCAGTATTATTTGTATAATATTGTTTTTCATAGAATGCTGTCACAGAGTGGTCATCTAAAATTGGTCTCGGCTGAAAATAGCCATTCTGCCAGTGTCTCTGGTAAACCACATTAAAAAGAATAAAACATTATTTGCACGACAGGAAGCACTAATTAGTGTTAACAAAAAGTTAATACAACTTTTTTGAAATCGAACACGGAAACCACAAAGAAGAACGACCTACTAACTTTTCTATCACTCAAAATGTATGTGATGAACTAATGACCTTTTACCACGTGGATTATCGCAACACACGAGAATGTCATACATTTTGAATGTAGAAAATAAAAACGGTAGTTTGATGTTGACTAAGGGCCTCAATACAGGCCAAAAGTTGAAAATGAAACCTATTTCAGAAAGATTTACTACTTCTTTCGATTCGGTTCATTGTGTTGAAAATCATTAAATTATTAACGGCGTCTTTTTTTTATCTCTACATAGAGCGACCTTAGAGGTTATCCCCTTATTTAAACAAGTAAGTCAATATTACCGTCTGCCGGGTATATATGAATTGGAGAGACGAGTCGTGTGACAGATATTACCTTTGTTTCGGACATAGAGCGGTTTAAGATATCCATCATGAACAAAATAACTGTAAGTGATATTTAGTAATTTAATTTGCGAATGTTATGAATCAATGAATTAATGAGACCACTTTTCCCTGAAGATTTAATAAAATAAAACCACGGGCGTATTATGGACTGTTAAAACCTGCCATTTTCCTGCCAGGAAAAGGGACAGTTATGCATAGGTACTTATAAATATAAATATCATTCGAACCTAGAGACATTACATTTTGAGGGAATATTCTTTAGATAGGTAACTTACACTTATAGGAAAAAGGAAGAAACGGGAAACTAATGACCGATTTTAATAGATGATAATACGGCCCCTCGGAAAATCATAAAAGTATCGCACATTCAAAAATACTTTACCAGATCCTGGACCACCAATACGTGTCAACTGTACCACTGTGTATATATATGTATATATAACCATTTGTTCGCGTAGAATTAGTTCCCCGCCACTTCCCCTATTTCTTCCCGTTGGGGGTCGACTTTCGCTAAATCCTTTCTTAGTGCAACCCTAGACCTAAGGAACCTAGGTGCCTGGAATCCGTAGACCCAGCGGTTGGGGCTGAGCGTCAATACGTCTGTTAGCCACGAGCAGTTTCTTCTTTTATACACCGTGTTTTTTTTGATTTACGATAACTTTAAGGGAACGTTCTTTAGGTCAAACAAAGTTAATTTCCCGAAGACAGACAAATGATAAGTCTAACGGTTTTAAAGATATTTAATTTTTAAATTTAATCAGTTAATCACGTTAAACTAGTGTAAAAGGCTCTCTTAATTGATAACAACAATTTTCTTTTAATACTTTATATGACTCTTATGAGTAAAGAGTTTCCAATTGTTAGGTTTGTATACGCGTCAATCTAAAGTGACAATCTTGTACCTGTCAAGGGTTATCTTTACTTGTGTGTGTATGTCACGCCAACATAGACGTATTTGACACTGATTATTAGTTAACTCTAAAGGCCCTTTTAGAATGACCAAAGATAAAAGATTTCATTATTTTGTACTAAACCGAAAAAAAATTTTTTTTCGCAGTATTTAAAAATCTAATGTACCAATTAGTTTCTATGGATATACCTAGTAATATGCCGAAGTTATCGTAAATCAAAAAAAACACGGTGTATATTTAGATAACTGAATGACATTTTGTCTTACATATTTTTACATTTTGGTTATATTTCCTCCTCAGTGCATCAAATACGTTAAAGAACGTGTATCTACTACGAATGTTTAATCTTGTTTCCAGTTCGTCCTGGTGCTGGTGACTTTGTTCGCGATCACGAAGGCATATCCTCAAGGTAAGCTAACAGTGCTGTTAAGCTACCTAATTGTGAATGTATGTCCTGAAATATGTTGTGTACGCTCTTACGGGCCTACTTAAACTCGTCGGTTAATAAGCTGCGTCGAATTAAAAAGTGATACGCTTAAGATAATCGACGACACACTAAAAACTATTCTCTTACCATCTGTCATACCTACTCAGAGACATTTTGAGAGACAATTAATTGGTTCCTTTTTCAAACTTGTGAGAAATAGTCCCTTAGGAACGACTGAATCGTCATTAACTAAGTGGGCCTTTAGAGAACTATAATTACAAAAGCAATCTGATGTCTTTTCAATTTTCTAAATAATTTAAAATCTAAAATATCGTCATTGCTTTGAAAAAACCTCGTAACTCATATTTCGTGACGCACGATTTTAAACTTTTATGTGATGACTATTAAGTTCAAACTCGAAATAACTTGAAATATCAGTTATGAGTTATTTCTAAAGTAGTAACGATATGGGACGTTTGCGGGCACGGCCTATGTAGGAGGGCTCTTTAGTATCACCGTGACACTTTTATTTGACTCAAATTGTAAAGCAAAACTTTTTTACAATGTACGGTTTTTGCAAGACGATTTCCAGGAATCGGCTCACTGACGCACATTCAATTGTTTGTAAAACGTATTTTTTCGAGAAGATATCAGTATTTTTGCGTTTCATATTTATTTGACCTTGAGATTGGTATCGTACGTAACGTTAAAAGACATTAAGAATGGAAAAAGTATCTCTGTAGGTAATGCTAGATTGCTGAATCCTGGTTATTTTTTTGTGCTTCTCAATTAATCATTGACATTCAAATAAGAAAGATGTAATGTTGTATGTTTTGAAACTGACACTAATAATAACTTACTTAGCAACTTAGTTCTTCGTTTAGGTCTAAACAATCCCAAATTGCCGAGAGGCCGAGATTCTAGGCGGTAAACACCATATCGTCTTTGATCCGCGGTTCTATTCAACACGGTAAAAACAATATCGTTACTAATCTGTTATCGTATTGTCACCGGTTTGATAGCTCTTATTTACTTGACAGTAATGGCGGATGACGACAACACAATACCATAACAGGTCAAAGACGATATGTTTTTTACCGTCGGGAATACTTAGATGCCCTGTTATCGTATTGTCAACGTTTTGATAGCTAAAGTAAATAAGAGCTGAGATACGATAAAAGATGAAAAACTATATTTTTTAGTGTTTTGAATAGAGCCCCAGGATCACACTTTTTGAGCAAGTTTTAATTAAATATCTGTAATTAATATAAAATATACAATAATTCATAAAATACTCTTTGTTTTACAGTGAACGTCGTTGATGGAGAAAACCAAGGTAAATGGGCCAATAATCTATTTTTCACACCACCTGCTCGACAATGCCAAATTACATATCATGCAAACCTTACGCAAACCAAGTCATTAAAGCCCTTGGCTTTAGCCGGGGTGTAATGTTGTACTGAATCTCATTATAACCCGCTGGGTTGTAATATTTTCACTTTTCATAGTTCTTATTACAATGGCCTTAAAGTCTAATTTCGTAATAAAAGATCAACTAATACTCGAAGGCCGGGCGCGGCGCCGCCGCCACTGCCGCGTCGAACCTAATTTGAAAATCGAACATTTTCTAAAATCGAGCTGGCCACGGCAAGCTGAATGGAACACATTTGAAATTAAACAAAAGCCGCGAGTATTGTAAGACGCTGCAATAAAATACATTGGTACATACAATCAATTTTCACTTTTAATTTTAATTTACTATAATAAAACGCTGTTTTTAGTAGACTCGCTTTTTTATTGTCTCGCAAAAGGTGAGAAAAGTAGAGTACACTCCTCGGGGATAAAGCTGTTTTCGTCTTGGGCGCGCTTGAACCCCTCACTGCGCTCAGGACTCTGACAGTTAAATCTGGAGTCCTTCGTTACGTTCAGGATTCAATATCGCGCCCGTGACATAAAACTGTGCTTTATCCCCTCGGTGTATAATCTACTATTAAACGATGTATAATATTACTCGTACGGTCGGCCTTATACTCGTAAGTAGCTGCACACTTAAGTGCCTTGTCACTTTAACGTCATGTTTGAGTTGCTGCACTATTCTGTCAAAAGCATTAAAGCGACAAGGTAGTGTGCAGCTAATTATAAGGCCGACTGTACATACTAAGGTAAGTACGTAAAACCAGAGTATTAATGGTACTCGGTTTTCTATCGCTGTCACACTCTTTCTAGCATTGTTCTGTTTTTTTATACAATATAGAGTGTGAAAGCAATATACAGCTGAGTTGTACTAATATTGTGGTTTATTGTGGTTTATCTGACATGCATTATATTATAAATGTGAAAGTAACTCCGTCTTTATTGTTCCAGTGCACGTTGTTGATGGCGGCGAGCAAGGTAATATTTGTAATTATCAATAATAAATATCAAAGGACAATGTTGCACAAATATTTTATATTGAGACTTGTACTTGCATATCTCGGTCTCATTTGACATTGCTTAAACTACATTGTAAAGGTCACTTTATTAACGAATTATTATGTGCGAATTAACATTTTACACCTCTTCTCAAAACGTCACAATTTATCAAAAGAATAACAAGGGCTTAGAAAGTTCAATCAATTATTGGCTTTACCACCAGAGACAGTAGATTACAAACGCACTCGCAAAATGGACTTATTTTCTTTATAGCATTTTTAATCTACTTGTTGGTTTTGTTAAAATAACATTGTTGTCCAAAAGAAAATGTGCCCTTACTAGAAACAAAACACTATTCAAACTAAAACACAACATTTATTTGACAAAACACACTGCAACACAAGTAACAATCGAACCTTTTGACAGAATAAACGAACAGGTAAAACTATGGAATAGAGCATCGAGTTATTTATATACAAGGAGCGGATTTAAAGATGTAATTCCCTAATTAATTATTATTGTTTCAGTGCACGTAGTGGATGGAGACCAACAAGGTAATATTTGTATTTGACTAGCTCTTGCCCGCAATTTTGTACGTGTTTTTATTTTTTTACAAAATAACCTGAAAGAGAAGTACTAAAGTAAGTCATATTTTAATTCAAGACAGACTCACTGTGTGCAAAATTTCATTGAATATCGATAGTCGATAAAATTTACTAAATTAATCAAAATAAAAACAAATTAACCCGTATGGCTTATCATTACGGGTTAATATTTTAATTTGATCATTACTTAAATATTTGCAACTAAAGTTTAGTTTCTAACTTAACGTTTCATTCCTTTGTTTTCAGTTCACGTCGTGGATAATGCAGGTAAGGCTCTAATAGATATCCATTATCCACTTAAGGAAAAAGAAACCAAAATAAGGCAGTGTGTTTGTTAAAAGGGATTCCAAGGTCTTTAACCGTATTGTTGGCCATTGTATTTGTTTGTCTTTATTTGGTCTCTAGCTTAATTTTTCATTTTTGGCGTATCAAGAACAGGACAAAATATGGAAATTGATTCAAAATTATATTTTTCTTCTGGTTTTTCTTTCAGGACCACAGCCTCACAGGGCCGGCGGCGGTGAAAAATAAACAAGAAGTAGTCGCCATTAAAACTGCTGAAAAGTTTAATCGGAAGTATCATTAAGTTACGTAATAAAGTTTCATCAACATTTTTTTTTCTTTTCGTATCATTCCAACAATGTAAATATATAAAAGGAGAAACTGACTGACTGACTGACTGACATAACAACGCACAGCCGAAACTACTGTACCTAGAAACTTGAAATTTGGTACAGGTGTTCCTTTTATGATGTAAGTGAGCACTAAGAAAGGATTTTCCGAAAATCGACCCCCAAAGGGAAAAAAGGGGGAGTACTGGGAAACTAATTCTACGCGTACGAAGTCGCGGGCGTCCGCTAGTATACTATATTTCGTTTATAGTTAAGTACTTCAAAATAATAACAACAAATTAAATGTAAGATCACGCAATTTAAAAAAGGAATACAACTGCTTTGATATTCAATAAAATTCATAATCGACTCTACTATTTTAGACAATACATTACAGAATGCATTGAACAACGCCTCTATTCTAGGCGGTATAATCCAAATCGTATTTGCCTGTTATGGTATTGTTATTCATTCGACCGCCATTACTGACAAGTAAATAAGAACTATCAAAACGTTTACCTACTCAATACATTTTAGTTGCCGGCAAACTTCTTGAACACGTAACTTTGCTTCCGCAGAAGCGATTTTTAGGTGTCGTTGGGAGCGGGCGGCGGGGGAGCACGCGTCGTTCGCACCCATTGGTCAATCAGTTGACGTTTGCGTCCCGCACCGCGTCCCCATCCCTCTGCCTCCCTGCACACGTATGTGTACGATGCGCGAACTTTCCCCCACTACCTCGCCTAATGTTCAAGAAGTTTGACGGCAATTATATCTATTGGTTTTCTTACTTAGATGCAGCCCATTAAAAACAAAAGATTACAGTTAGGTACCGAGATACCTTATTCTTATAGTTCCGTACCCAAAGGGTAAAAACGGGACCCGATTACTAAGACTGTCCGTCTGCCTGTTGGTCACCAGGCTGTATCTCATGAACCGGGATAGCTAGACATATGAAATTCTCAGATGATGTATTTCTGTTGCCGCTATAGCAACTAATACTAAAAACAGAATATAATAAATATTTAGTGGGACTCCCGTACAACGTGGCTGATAATCGTACAAAACCCGTCGTGCGCGAGTCCGATTCGCACTTGGCCGGTTTTTATTTTAACAAATCTTGGTCAGATCGCAAGTTTTTTTTCAAAAGTGTCAAGTAAAGCTGTTGGTTGCGATAACCACCAATTTTCTAGTTAAACAGTCAACTATCGATAAACATTGACAATAAATCATGCGTAAGTAAAGATATTGTTAAGCCATGAACAGGATTCCTTTTATTATAAAAAGGCTTGATGAAGGGAACCCTGTCATAATGACAAAAAGTCACATCACACGGAAGAAATAACAAAAACTCTCGCTGACTTTTAGCGACAAAGTTCTAGTTGGTGATGGTGATGCTGCAGGGACAGTCTGATTTTCAAATCTTGCATTTTTGTACCCTTTTAGTTTTTTCACTGCAGTGAAGAGTACTTAAGCACTTGCTGATTTACTATCAGTCATATAACAATACAAATATAGCGTCTTCGAAAATAAAACATGTCTGAACAATCGATCATTACAAAATAAATTATCGGCAACCAAACCGGCAAACAATCGGTTGCAAGCGATTATGTTTAAAATAAACGACCTCCGGCGCGATTCCTGTGTATTGTATGATTTACTCGAGACCTGTTGACCCGCGATATTGGGCAATGAGGTCAAGACCGACCCACATCCGTAGCGCAATGCCTCGATTGAAAAATAACCACAATCATACTGTCACATAATGACACGTTCTAGAACAAACTCCATTACAGAAAATTCACTATCATGTTTATTAATTGCCTACTATAACATGCTACCACAGGTATTCTCTGTCTCTTTCCGATACGTTAAATTCCACAGAGTTAACATGATGCGTAATAAATGAGTTAGTGCGTAGTAATATGTCAATTTTACAAAAACCTTGCACGGGATTCTTATGATAAATTAAACAAGCTACTATTCTTCAATGAATCTCTGGATGACATCACTCCTTGAGAGTCCGACTGGCATTAATTGAGTGCGCTGAGGACTGTTCCTAACTAACCTCGCTTGCGAGTTGCAACATTCGCCTCGCCGCCGCGGCGCAAACCACGTGGAAAAAAATCTTCTTAACGAATCAATATTGATAAAACATGACCGAGTATATTGCTGGATTAATCTGCGCTCTAGTCCTGGTGAGTTTACTTTAACTACACATTACGTAACTGCTTATTAAGTACACAAAGTCAACAAACCGGTTTGAACGGTTGCTTTTTTTCGTTGCAGGCCGCGTTCCTGATTCTGTGGTTGATATTCTGCATGTTTATAAGAGAACGACACAAGAGTGAACCTCTCTACAATATATCGGATATAATTAAAAGAAATCAAGAGCTTCAACTTGAAGCTGATGAAAAATGTCCTGAGAAGAAGAGTGGACTGTCGGCTGGGATATTCATTCTTCCTACGCGACACAAGCATAAAGATGACTATGTGCAGAGGCCTGATTACCCGGAGGGTCCTGCACCGACCCCTTTGCAGGTCAGCCCGGAGAAACTCGTGGAGTTCCTGAGCGAAAACGAAACTGATGACTTCTATAAGGACGGCACCCTTGAAATAGGTTCCAATGCTACCTATATTAGCGACGTTTGATGTATTTATTCATGGCCGATAATGTATATTGGTTATAGTATTTTCAATTCGCGACAGCACGCCCCACCACCCAAATTGACGTTGTGTGGCTAAGTGCAAGGATGTAGTCGAAGCATTCTATACTCTATCGTAAACCACATTAAATTTAAAATGCTTACTCTATTATAATGTAGTTAGCCGCCTTCTTAGCCGCTTTCTTTGTATTACGGCAATGTTTCAATATACTTACGTAAAATTAGGAGAGTCCTTCGTCGTGAAACGAAACTACTATAGGTACCTACTTTTAGTAACAAAATTTTAATATTGTCACTAATATTTACGTATTAGCACTATGAATTTATTTTTGTAAATTGTTTTGCAATAAAACAAGTTATTTTGTCATTGTTTGA
The DNA here is from genome assembly GCA_923062465.1 of Acleris sparsana. Lineage (NCBI taxonomy): Eukaryota > Metazoa > Arthropoda > Insecta > Lepidoptera > Tortricidae > Acleris > Acleris sparsana. The sequence continues at coordinate 11,124,194 of OV281300.1, forward strand.
CTTTATTAAGCATCTTATATAACCCCTGTAATCTCTTCTCGAGTGAATATAACTTAAATAATTGGATGTTCAAACAAGCAAATTAACTCTAGAAATCTGCTTTAAAAATAGTCATATGAATTTATAATATAAACAATATTATACATTCAAATTGATTACATAATAAAAACTAAAACCGCTTATACAATCTTAAAGTACGTACGTAAGAACCCGTTGGAACGGCGCAGTATGCACTACATCGGTTTTTACGACCGGTTTTTGTTACTGGGTGAGCCCCTTAACCCCGTCGGCCATCTTGTCGATGACGCTTTTTTCCGTAGGCTTGAACACATGGACCACGGCGTCTCCTGCATCACTCAGGGTCTTGACCATGTCGTTCCAAGCCCCCTTCATGGACTCCATCACGTCGCGCTTCTCACGATCAGCTGGGGACGCTGACACCAGGGCGAGGAACTGAAACAAACATAAATATACTTAGTAAAACTTTAACCAGTTATTTTATAACTTGTCTACACGCCTCACATGACACTTGAACTTGGTCAATTATCTTTTAATTGAGCAGACAATATTGTTAGTAAATGAATGCGCCTGCAATTAATCTAACAGCAAGATATGTTAGTTTAGGGCCAACAGAACTCAAGACTCATTTTGTTTCATGGAGTTGCGACTTATAATATTTATAATATCAGCTAAAATAAGAACTGCTCATTTAACGTTAATTGGACGTTGCTGAATCCTTGTCTGCAGTTAATTGGCACAATGAAGGGTACATTAGACTATTTATTGCACTCGGAACGGCCTAAAATTACAAAAACAATACATTTATAAGTAACTCCTCCCTAATCTATCAAGGCAACTTCAGCGAAAAGGCAAAATCTACTTTTGTACTTAAATCTATTTAAGACTGATAGTTACGAGTACATAAGTACATTATATCACAATTAAGTTTAACATTAGCCAAAGTCTAGATATATCTATTGCAAGTAGTCCTAAAAGCTAGCTACTTGATATATAAAAACGAAACCTAATTAAATATCAGTTAATACTCACAACGCACACCAAAATAGTCAATCGGTAATCCATTTTTTTTATCCCAAATAAATTTTCAAAAACAAGTTTTTAGAGAGTTTTTATGTACGGTCAGTTCGGAGCTTCGAATCCTACTGGATCTTCACACAAAGGATCATCACAGGAAGCTGCGATTTCGCTTGTACACGCACGTGTGTCATAGTAATCAAGAGGCAAAATTACAGGACAATAGACCCGACACGCTAGGGCTGCGCGGGCGCAAGTACTGCGTGACACGCGCTTTAACTGCAAAAATACTCCAATACCATGAAAATTGAGTTTAATACGAAGAATGAAATATAAGTAGGGGAGACCGGGGTAAAACCGTATGTGGTTTGAAGCTTAAGAATAATAATTTCCGTAATTATAATATATATAAATAAATATACAATATTTTTTGTATAAAAACTCAATATTTAATGATTAACAAAACTGAAACCTCTGCATATTCCGGTTTTGCCCCGACGTATTTCTAAAACCGTATACTATCTTCATTTCAACTTTATTAGACGTACAGTACAGCAGATGGCGACAGTCTTAAAAAAGTGCAGCGGAGGTCGAAAGTATTGGTTTAGCGACGGGCGAAACAGAAGTTAAAAATTTCGAAAATAAAAACTGTGCCACCAAACAACACAAAAGTTAAACATTTTGATCAAGTGCGTAGCGTACACATGAAAAACTGTTTATTGATTATGGATAGCTTCTATTGGTAGGCTCCACTAAGCAGACTGTACCAAGAAAACGCATTAATTAACAAAATACACGTACCGTACCGTTTTACCCCGGTATACGGTTTTGTATAGGTTTCCCCTACTTGTAGTAGGTATGCGTTATTAAATTGAGCTTGTACGTACAACCTCAATTAAAAAAAGTTTTACGAGTTTCATTTATTAAACTAGAGAGAGTCAGCAAACCTTAAACTTGATAAATTCGTTACCCCTTTTTTCAAAATAGTATTTTTTGTGTTTTTTTTTAAATATTATATTAATCTTTAAATATCTATATTGAATAAAGACGCTTGTATTGAATGTAATGGTTAGCTGGAAGGGATTATTTAAGGTGTTTGTCCTTGTTATTCCTATTTTTTGTAGATTGACAGCTGTCAAGGCACTACAAAATTTAAACTTAAACATGACGTGGAGCTAAATACTCTTTAATTGAACAATTGTTCTCGCGTGGGACTTATTTCTTAAATAAGTTTATGGTTGTTATTTAAAACTCGACATTGATAAAATAAACTTTATTAAAACAAGGAGTAAAAGCAATTAGGGTAGGGGCACCAAAAGATGAACGACACCCAAAAGCTGAACACTCGATCGAAATAATCACATAACTAAATCGTGACAAATATTACATAGTTCGGAATTTATTTTTCTTAAACAGCAACTCTTTGCTTACACCTCCATTAAATCTTAACATAGTATTATATTCTTTTTGGCCGTGATCGGTCGTCGTTCTGGAGCTTCCCGCCGAAAACGTCGATAGTATGGGAAAATACATAAGGACAGTGCTCTCCAAATTTAAGCTTTTAATTACGTATAAAATTCAATAATTGTCAGTCTTAGAAGGATTTGCTTGGTATGTATTCTTGATTAATCACTCTTTTATTGGAGTTATACGATATTTCTTTTTTCTTGTTAGTTAACGAGAAATATGCCGTTCAAGTAATGGTTTCAAAAATGTATACCTAAGCCAATACTTGAACGGTGTTCAGCTACTAGGCAAGGCGTACTTTTTTAAAGTTTCTTAATAAATCGTACTGAAATGACAGATGGAAAATTTAGAACTTAAAATGACCGTTAAATGCTCTTGTATCTTTAAACCAAAAGATGAACATAGGTTTTGATGTCTAATCCAATGATTTTGGAGTTTTAAATACTATGAAAACTATCACTGTTCAATAAAAAATGTGTGCCTAATACTTGAACGAATTAAATTTACTAGTTCATGTTTTGGATTCTATTCGAATATGTGAACACCTAATTGATTTTGTTTGTTCATTTCATTAATTCTGTGTCCTAAAATTGAACTAAGTAAATTCAGTCGTTCAACTTTTAGGCATAGTTTTATAAATTATGAACACTAGTAGAGTAGTATACTAGTAGTATTTATGGAAATGTTTACTAATATTATAAATGTTAAAGTAACACTTTTTGTCGGTTTATCTGTTTAAAAAGATAAGTAACTAAGTAGTTTTGCTAATGATTATTGATAAAAAATACTAATGCGTTGTTTTTATGACGCAAATAACCATAAAAAATGGGAACCTTATGTACATTAGTAATATTAAATAAATGTAAACAATTAAAAAATAAAGAATATTTCGTTAACTCGCATTTTATTGCTAAAAGTGAATAGAATTAAAATGATATAGGTATTTTATTATGTTAGTTCAACTTTTGGGCCCAAACCGTTCAGAATTAGGGCACGCTGTTCATCTTTTGGGCAAATCGGTACATTTTTGGTTCAATGATTTTTAGAAAAATACGGAGATATAATAACAGGCTTTATAATAGTCATTTTCAATCTAGACCATATACTGTACCATATAAAAAAATTAAATAGGGTGAATTTTGTTACTTTCACTGAATATAAACTGTCTAAAGTTGGTGTAGTCGCTTAATCGTTCATCTTTTGGTGCTCTTACCCTAATTAGCAAAAAACATAAACATGCTTCAAAGACCTATTTTGTACTAAGTTGACAGCTGTCTAATTGAGCCTAATAGAACGGCGCGAGTATAGTCCTCGAGACCTGCTACCAAATGAAAAATGCGCTAATTAAATTGTCAATAATGCTTGGACGGGGCAACTTAGAATCGCCGGTTAATAATTCCTAATCACAAAGTAAATTATGGCCACATTTTTATGTTGACCATCTCACTAATCCGTCACTATCGCGGCGGTCACGGATGATCGGACACGCATCACGGTACAACGGGCGAACCCCGCCGGTCGAGTTACTGCGACCAACATTCAGTGGGAAATCAGGAGGAAGTCGCTTTCGATACGGTCACGAACAGTGGCACATTTACTAGTCATAAGTTATTAATTATTATACAACTAGGTGTAGTACACTTTACAGGCTGTTTAAGATTGTCCGAATTACATTTCGCATAACAGAAACATTTTTAGCCGAATGTACTTTAGCATTATAGTATACTTAGCATATATGTTGTAATCATAACGCATAACATTCACTTGGCAGAATTTTGAATAGCAGAATACTAATATCGCCGACTTTAATTTCGCAGAATTTTATGTAGCACAATATAACTTCCCCGCATTTATTATGGCATACCTTATTGTACCATGCCAATATATGAATTGGTAACGAACTGCTACGAATAAATTAGTGAACCGTTTAAGGGCTGAGTCAGAGAAGTTAGAGATAGGCTGGGCGCTTATTGGATATTTATTTGTTCTAACATTTTCTGTCCTAATTAATCTTAGGATCATATCAATACTTCTAGGTACGCTTTTGACGTGAGATCTCGTTGCAATTCGATCTTCTGTATCGCCGAGCCCATATTTAACTAGTCTGCTGAAGTAACCAAGTACAATTGTTGAGCTATTATAGAAATTTCTCTCAGAATATAAGAGAAGTAATTTTGACGTAATTTAATTTCAGGACTCGACACTGTTAATACGACAGAGTTCTATTAATTGTTATTGAACTTGTTAATTGTACTTGAAGCTATTGGTTGTAGGTACCAGCATTGCTGCATAACAGTTTCAACTGAATCTATATTCTTTTAAACCCCTTTATAATTGAAAAGTTGGTCTCCCTGTCTACAATACCGCTAAGCAGATTTCTTCCTTTCCTCTTTATTCTACTTTGTTTCATTATTTAAGCTTAGCATATCTGCAGCAGAATTATTTACCTCTCATTCTGTTGATAGTGACGCCAGCAATCGTAAGATGTAGGTACTAATACAAATTGAACCATTCAACGCCCGACAGCTTATTAAATAGACAACTTTAATTAATTTGGCCGCGTTTCTTAGCCTACCCTTACGCGTCCTGCGGGCCTGGTATGGTTGCGTTTATTGCGTGACAAATTGTGAATAAAGCATCCGTCTCTTTCGTACTTATATACGTGTCAGAAAGTGACGGTTGTCTTGTCCACATTTTGTCACGCATAAACCCTTGGTTTAATCCTACTACTATTATAAAGGCGAAAGTTTGTAAGTATGGATGTATGGATGTATGGATGTTTGTTACTCTTTCACGTAAAAACTACTGAATGGATTTGAATGAAACTTTACCACAATATAGCTTATACATCAGAATAACATATAGGCTATAGCTTATACATCAGAATAACACATAGGCTACAATTTTTGAGGTTTCTAATGTGAAGTCGTAAAAAAACACATTTTTTGCGCTTACATTGCAAACGCTGACTGAATCCTACAAGATCCTACAAGATAGATCAAAACAATGTACTACAGTATTGTACAACTTAAAAAGGTCTCCAAAAAAGTCCGTGATGGTATATGTTTATCTCTTAGGAATAACCCACAATAACCATTTTTTATCCTTTACTTTGTACGAGAAATAATGGCTTTTTACGAAGCGATTTTAAGCAATACAGTATTAATCCTTATCCAATTAAGTATCTTAAATACATTGTGCATTTAATAAAGATCAATATGGCTTTTTACAGCATGTAAATTAAATAAATATTTTCGAAGATATCACAGATTTAAAATGCAGAGTCATAGAAATTTCGGCGATAATTACCGTTTCGGTGATAAATACCGGCAGCGGTGCCAGGCGAACGGGGCGTGGGGGGAGCGGGGTAGGTGCGGTGGGGAAGAAGTGGCTCATCGCTGAGTGCGCGACCCGAACGCGGGCAGACGCGTGAGGGCAGACGTCGTTGACGGTTGTGTCCGTTTTGCGAATTTTCAAGGTACTAGCGATTTGATAAAAACGTATGGTCGCCTACTTTAAGTAATATAGGCCTAAGGTTAGTTATTGCCAGGTTTCTTTTTGGTTAGGAGTTACACGTACAAAAAGATACTTCATTTTTACGAATTACTTCATTGATAATTCAATTACTATATAGATAGGTTAATTAAATAGGCAAGGATTGCATTAAAGTACAATCATAACAATAACTACCGTACTGTATTTTTTGGAAGTATAGAAACAACACGTACTTAAGAATTATGCCGCGAAAGCGTAAGTCTAATCTTTCCCAAAGCTCTAATAAAGCTCGAACTATGAAAGTAGCTAGACTTAACGAGACGTCTCCACAAGCCGAACTGCGAAGGCTTAAACAAGCAGAGCGTGAAGCAGCTCAAAGAGCTGCTGAGACACCAGAGCAGTCCCAAGATAGACGTCGACAGCATGCTGAGTATCTAGCATCTCAACGGGCTGCAGAGACACCCGAACAGTCTCAAGCTCGACGTCAACAGAACGCTGAATATCTGGCATCTCAACGGGCTTCTGAGACACCCGAACAGTCCCAGGATCGACGTCGACAGCATGCTGAGTATCTAGCATCTCAACGGGCTGCGGAGACACCCGAACAGTCTCAAGCTCGACGTCAACAGAACGCTGAATATCTGGCATCTCAACGGGCTTCTGAGACACCCGAACAGTCCCAGGATCGACGTCGACAGCATGCTGAGTATCTAGCATCTCAACGGGCTGCGGAGACACCCGAACAGTCTCAAGCTCGACGTCAACAGAACGCTGAATATCTGGCATCTCAACGGGCTTCTGAGACACCCGAACAGTCTCAAGCTCGGCGTCTTCAGCAAGCGACTTACATAGGGTCCCAAAGAGCTACTGAAACTGTTGAAGCTGCTGAAGCTCGCAGACGCGCTGTTGCTGAAAGGGCACAACAGCGACGATTAATATTTACAAGAAACGCGTGGGGAGTATTCGATAAAGCTGCATTTGAGTACGATGAAACTCTTGATTACGAAAGCCACATGCTTATAAAAATAGAAGCGATGAATAAAGAATGCAGATTTTGCGGTGCTCTTAAATCTGCAACAAAATATTCTTGACGAAAATTGGTTGTGTGAAAGGACCATATTGGCACCAAAAAATGAGACTGTTGCGAAAATAAATAAAAAAATCTTGGCCGAAATAAACAGCGAAACATCAGTGTATAATTCCATTGACACAGTTATGTCATCCGATGACACTACAAGTTATCCCGTAGAGTTCCTAAACTCTTTAGAGTTGTCCGGGGTGCCATCACACAAGTTGGAATTAAAGGTTGGTGTACCCGTTTTGTTAATGCGTAACCTGGATGCGCCAAGATTATGCAACGGTACTCGGTTGCGAGTTACCGAATTAGGAAGGCATATAGCGAAGGCTACAATTTTAACTGGAGAAGCCAAGGGAGACAATGTTCTTATACCGCGCATCCCAATCATATCCAACAACTTGCCATTCAATTTTAAACGCCTGCAGTTCCCATTAAAAGTCGCATTTTCAATGACGATCAACAAATCGCAGGGTCAAACCTTGAAGGTAGCAGGCCTACATTTGGGCACGCCATGTTTTTCTCACGGTCAGCTCTATGTGGCTTGCTCACGTGTTTCCAAAGCGAAGAATCTGCATGTTTATGCTGAAGGAAAAAGATCGTTAAATGTAGTTTATAGGAGCATACTGCAGTAGCTACCTATAGACATATGATTAGGGCTCTGCAGTGCTTAGTTACCGTATTTCTTACTTAATACTAGACTAGACGGGACGAACCTGAAGTCCACGCGAACGAAGTCGCGGGCAAAAGCTAGTACTCATTACTCAATATATTTATTGCATTCCAGTAGTGTAGTTCAGTAGTGTATCGTTTTATTTCATTGTTATTCTACTAAAAAAAGCAATCAGCACCTACCTACCTTTACACGTGTCGCCCAGCGCCTCCATTCCCGACGGTAAAAAACATATCGTGTTTAATCTGTTATGGTGTTGTTCTGACGTCAATCGCCATTACTGTCAAGTAAATAAGAGCTATCAAAACGGTGACAATACGATAACAGATCAAACACGATATGGGTTTTACCGTGTAGAATAGAGGCCCTGGTTTATTAGTGTATCGTTTTATTTCATTGTTATTCTACTCAGAAAAGCGATCAACAGTTTGATACGCAGTATCACGTCGCCGGATAATTCAATTCAGGTAATTGGGTTGCACCGGAGGCGGCGGTCCCCTAACGCAAATAAGATTGTCCTCAACTATTTGGCCATGTAGATACTTATTTACTAGTATTTATATCTAATTCTTATGTTTAGAACCTTCGAGACGTATAGGAGGTGAGCAAGAAGTTAGACAATAGACTCCCTTCTTTCCTTTATAACAAGCAATTTTAATAATTTAGTGATGATGATGAGGAAAGCACTAATACATATAACTATTCCGAAGGCGCAAAGAGTTTACTTTGATTCTTATTTAATATTTCCTAATATTGATTCAATGTTAAGACAATTTTAAAGTTAAAAATATACATACAAACCTAGTCCGAGTTACACATTTGGTTTATATTATGTACATTAAACTATATAGGAAAAACAAATGCTTGATGAATAAAAAAACGGAAGCCTACTGACTTAGTTTTTCATAATACATAAATGTATACCTTCACGCCTGTAATCCCAGAGTGGGATAGGGTATGTACAACTTTAACAAATTGTTGATACTTCAGTATCCACATTTTGCACAAATATATAATCAGGGGGTGAGAATCGTTATGGCCCGGAGCTAAAACAATGGATTTATTTTAACAGCTACTCCATTTAAGCTACTCGGTTCACAATCTCCTTAATAGACAACAACTTAAGATAGTTATAATGAAGACACGGTTGGGTTAGGACTGAGATTCTAGGCGGTAAAAACCATATCGTCTTTGACTTGTTATCGTATCGTCTACGTTTCACTTATTTACTTAACAGTAATGGAAAAACAATAAAGGTGAAAAACGATAAGGTTTTTACCGCGTAGTATAGAGGCCCTGGTTCCAATCCCCGGCACGTGCAAACATGCAGTATGCAACATCTTAAGTAAAAGGTAGACTCCAGCAAGACTTTCCTCTTTATGGAAAACTCGGTAAATTGTAGATAATAACTGATCGATTTAACAATGCGGTTCAAATGAAACTAAACACGTTTGAAACATACCAAAAATAAATAAGGTTCATCCGTTGTGTATCAACGAATTCTTCATCATTTCAAAAGAATGTAAAGGAAATGAAAACAATAAAATTAACAAACAAGTTTTAAGCGTATTATTTTTGTAGTAAGTGCCAATCATTTTCTTATCATTACCGATAGTTGACGCACAAAAAGTATAAATACTGGAAGTATTTTCATTACTGCCCTAATTTTCTTTCTCAATTTAATACTTGAAAAAAGAAAATGGTTTATAAGGTAATGTAAAATCTACTTGTGAATTAAGATAAAATAACCATAGCTCAGACAGCAGCCCCTCTATTCTAGGCGGTACAATCCAACTCGGATTTAAACTGTTATGATATTGTTTTTACCTAGGCCGCCACTACTGTCAAGAAAATAAAAGCTACCATAACGTTGACAGTACGATAACAGATAACGATATGATTTGAACTGTGTTGAATAGAGGCCCAGGTCATCGTAAAACAATTGCAACAATTGTTCTTCTTCCACATCTGTTTCCGAGCTATGCTAAATAACAAATAATACAATAATTTTACGTCTCAAATGTAACACTCCTCAATCCAAATCACAACGTCAGTATAACAAAGAAATGTGTCATACAGGAAAACGAGACATAATCTGTATGATTATCTCTTTGCTGTAAAATCGTTGTAACTTGTCACTTCCCTTTAAATTAACCAATGATCATCGTCCCACGTGATTTCACTTTCCTCAATTCACTTTGATTATTGTTACGTTTTCCCTCCCCTGAGGCTACATCTAGTATGTCCTTGATAAACCCTTTGAGAAATCTTAGTTTACATGCAGCCAGTTAACTTCCTCAACCGATCGGACAATCCGTAAGTTCTAATAACCAGCTAATTGCACTATTCTGTTATTCACGCCTTTTCCTTTTTTCATGATGTTTTTCTCTGTTATATTGTTTGTTTTTCTTTGCTCGTCGAAAAAATGTTTCCTTTTCTATTTCTATTTTTCCATTAGAGATTTATTTCAAGCTTATACTCTTACTTTAGCTTGCCCATTTTTGAAGCAATTTGTTTATAATGATCGATATCATTAGGCTCCTGAACCTAATCAGAGTGCCCTGTCAGTGACAATTTCATCTGGTTTACTTGAATAAATCGTAGTATTCTTTTATCTACTCTTTGAACCAAAACCAAATCTATTACGAACTTGATCCTTCACTGAGCGTAGTAATTAATTTTTACTACGATTATTCCATGTTCCAGATGACATTGTTCGTGCTCATGCTGTGCCTATATTTAAACAAGGCCTTACTACTATTCCCAAACTATTACGGGTCCTGAAAGGTAAATGACAAACCAGGTTTCAATCTGTCTCAGTTTAGAACTATCTCTGACTTCTAAGCTGCCTTGAGGTCGTTTTCAGCAGGATCGGCCTCATGATCCCTTTTTTTGGGTCGTAAATTAAAACATGTTGTCTTTTCTAAAGCAAATGGATTTTTCATAGAAGTTAAGATCTAAAGGGTTAGGCTCGTAAAACACACTTCCCCGAAATGTGCACTTCCTCTAAAGGTGTACTTCTTTAGAAGGGTCATTTTCTCGGAAGGTACACTGTCTCTAAAAGTGCATTTCCCGATATGTACACTTTGTCAATAGGTGCACTTTCCCAGAATATGCACTGTGTGTGCGTGTGTGAAGAAAGTGACTAAATAATAAATGTGTTCCTTTTGAGAAAGTGCCCTAAATGGGAAAGTGTACATTTCGGGAAAGCGTGCGTTTTGGCAAAGTGCAATGTTTGAAAAAGTGCACATTTCGGGAAAGTTTCCAAATTGGGAAAGTGTACATTTTGGGAGTGTAGTACATTATGCGGAAAGTGCAGTGCACCTTTGCAGAAAGTGCACATTGCGGAAAAGTGTGTTTTACGAGCCTAACCCGATCTAAATGGAGAAATCAAACCACAAGAAGTTTCAAATATATAATTATTATTAAACTGTAGGTACCTACTATCACGAACGAAGAAAAATATGCTTGAAGTCGGCAATGTCACTAATAGATGTCAAGTCATTTGTAACTTATAGGAAACTCAACCTTATTATTGTAGAATGTCAGATTGACTTTGGTTCTAAGGTGGGTCCTTAATTAAAGTTCGTGACTGTACCGTTACGAAGGCTTTTATTCCTCTGTAATAATAACAGAAGGCTTTGATTAAAAAACAAGCAGTCATTAAATGCAGTTCATTTATTTTCAGGTAGCACTAATGATGTTATTTGTAACTTTGTGTGCAACTGAAAACTCGGATGAAGAACTAGAAGCGACTACAAGGGAAATATGCATAGGATTTCGACAAAAATTCAGAGTCTGCAATGAATACAGCGTGCGTCATTCTGATATTACTACTGCCCAAATTCCGACAAATCCTCCGAAACCTAATTCTGAAGAGACATCTAGTGCGAAAGAAGACTCTAGCCTTATAGGGGAATCTAGGCCTGAAGCAGAATTAGTTACTGAAGATAATAATACAAATGAGGTACCGACAGAAAGCAACAAGTCTGATCATGTTGGAATAATTCCAAAAATGGTTACGAAGATAATGGGCAAATTTAAACATTGACACTAACCGCTACTTTATAATGTTTTGAGATGTACTTCTTCATATTTATAGGCATCCCATATGCCGTCCTGGGAGACATTTCAGACACGATTAACTTGTTTTTTTTTCAAACTTGTCGTGAAATCCGTCAGTAAAGAACGACTTAATAGTCATAACTGACTGTTATGCCGCCGTATAAGTATATTTTTTATGTAAAAGAGTATACGATTGTTTGAGATGCCTGAAGCAGGATTTTAATACGTTTCTTCGTCAACTCTTTGCCATTAGATTTATTTAGGCGTGTTTCTTTAAATGCGTTAATATCTGATTCTCTGGATGTAATTTATCAGACTGTAAGAAATATTCGACTAGTAAGAGCTATTTTAGTCACATAATCAAACTACTTTATTTACAACGAAATATAGTGGAAATGATCTTCTGAAACACCCGAACTTATTGGGGATTCTTACTTCTTGAATATAAATTGGAAGATTATGAAAAAAATAAAATCCTACATACACGAAGAGAGTGTTTATTAAAAAAAGACTTATTAAAATATTCCCTTATATGACATAGAGCTACCCCAGCTCTTACTATCTGGTGAGACTGAGCTAACAACTACGTCTCACCAGATAATAAGAACTCTGGGGCCCTATTCTATTCAATAAAACCATCTTGCTTTTGACATGTGCTCGTATATAATGGTCAACGTTTTTATAACTCTTATTTATTTGACGATAATGGCGGCCGAGTTAAAAACCATACGAGATTCGAGAACATCAAATGCAAGATTGTTTTACCGAGTAGAACAGAGCCTCGGTTTTTGCGATTGTTGTTGGTACATTTTCAGTTTCTGCTTGCTATCGCTATCACACTCGCACTCGCTACTGCCCGTATATTTTTCACTCGTGTTTTATAGAAAAACGGAATTTACCGATGGCTTAAAAACGGCCGTTTTCTCGTGGTCCTACTATTTTTGTCCTACTGACTTTCGACGGAGCCCTGCCTTGCGGCAGGGCTCCTATTTCTGGGCGGTTTGCCCTTCGGGCGTTTAAAGATACCTAACGAACCTAACCTACCTACTTTTACAACCACAATTAGTATTTAGTGATCAAATCTAGGTTCACTTTTTGACTAGTAGGACAAATTAGTAGGACCACGAGAAAACGTGTTTAAAAACAGGTAGTACTAAAAATTCACCATATTCATTTATTTATTTATTTATCGTTAACCAACAGTTACAATTTTAATAAATTACATTACAATAGGGTTAATTGCACAACTAATTATAGGTTAACACTACAAACTTATTTAATTAAAAAAAGGTTACATGCATGCAATAATATTTTGGGTTAGATTCAGACACGCATAATAAACACATTTCTGTTAAATTAATCAATATCTTAGACTCAAAAAATACGAGTAATTAGGAATGAATATATTAGAGGAAGCTTGAAAGTAGCCCCGATACTGGAAAAGTTGAGGAGTAATAGATTGACGTGAAATGGACATGTTATGGGGAGGGACGAAGGGCACATAACAAGAAGAGTAATGAGAATGAATGTTGATGGATATAGAGGTAGAGGAAGACGAAAAAAGGTGTGGATGGACTGTGTGAAGAATGATATGTCTATGAAAGGTGTGAGTACTGAGTTAACAGCAGATAGAGGAGAAAGGAAGAAGAAGACATGTGGGACAAGGGCAGGAGAATGATGACGCAAGAAATACGAGTCCTATTAAATGTAAATAAGGAAGATTCAATAAATAAATAAAAATAAACTAGGGGAAAATATCACACAAATTGACCTATTTAGTTCCGAACTATGCTCTAGGCTTGTACTAGACGATGACAAATAATATATATTTGTTAACTTGATGCTAAGTTCAGCCTGAAAGGGTTATGGTTCACTATTAACCTCTAAACATTATGTTATCACCCAACACCACAAAACACGTTACAATAGTAGTTTGTAGCTCTATATAGCCATGTCCCACCACTTAACGACCGTATCAAGTCCATGTTTGACGACCGTCATCGTCTTTTCGACCAGCTCGTTGGACTGCTTTTTCGTGTTGGAAACTTTTTCTCGAAGCCAGCCAGCTTCTGCATAAGGTATTGGAAGTAACATAATCTGCAACAAGATAAATATTTCTTTATAAATCTAAATAACCTATAGTGTGCCATTGCTGCATGGCTGGCTGCTCAGCCTGCCTCTCATTTCTTCAGTCATCTCTGGATCTGGCTAAGCCTTGTGACATGGTCAGCCTCACCAAAAAGAAGATGGCTATACGATTTGGATACTCTGGCTGCTATTACTTTTGAACCAGGTGGTCGCGATCTTGCTCCATAAATATGTACTTAGTACTTATAAAATTTAGTTCCACAAGGCCCGTTTTGATAGTTTATTTTCAACATGCTAGTTGAAACTGACTCACCGTTGTTGTGGAAATTAGAAATCATGAAAATTTACGCAATGGTAACAAAAATATGGAGAGAAGTTAAAAGAGTTAGGGTTGACAACATTACAGTAACGGAGACTCGGGGAATTGAGACCTACCAAATTCTAAACGGATTCTATGAAGTTCACCCTCAGTAAACTCTTTTAGCCTGGAGAAACACTTAAAACTATACCTATACAATAACCCAAGTGGACAATGCTATGCGTGATCTTGGAGCTTTGAGCTGCTCGTACAAATAAATGAAATTTATTTTTCAACTATCTGTCGTATCCGGCGCCGCCCAGGGGTATTATTTTCTTCATACAAATCTTAGTGATAATGACGAAGACAACAAATACTTGTTGTTATCTATATATACATATATAGATAACGACAAAAGAAGAGTAGTTCATAAGCCCGCGGATAAACAATAATTATTTAATGGTCGGACATTTTTAATATTTTCTTCGATAAAGTAACGTCTTGCATAAAATAATTGTTCAAATGAATCACTTACCAAAATCAAAAAAACTGCTACTCGAGGTGTCATGTCTCCACAATAAACCACTAATTATAGTAATGATGATGAACGCAGCCTTCGGATGACGAATTTACGATCAACAATAATTATTGGTCTTCTCGCTAACAATCAATTTGATTATTTAGCATAACGTAGTTTATTACTTAAGGTCGCGGCTACACTACGGCGCAACGCGATGTGCGACTCCACTTAATCTATATATAGGTATTCATTTATTTACTAAGGATATCAACACCACTATACGATTCATAAAAACAGTAAATTAAACAAGACAATAGTGCTATTTACAGGCATCCACCGTGGGCTCTAATAAAGAACAACAACTTCAGATAATCGTACAAACAGGAACACTCTTAACTGTGCATCGGTGGACCTCACGCAGTAGGCGCTGGATTATCTAACCGGGCATTGGCAATGCCATGCAGCAGGCTCATGCAGTCAGTAATTTTTTAAACATATTTCATATTACAATGGTAATACTTAGTCTAAGCGTTATATAAAGCTATAAATGTTTAATTAAATATAATATCAAATAATATGCATAGTTCAGCACAAAAACATGCCAAAAATCTTGGGAGAGAAATAGAAAAAAAAACCTACTTGTGTATATAATACGGTGCAAGACAAATAATAGTCATAAAAGTTTCGATAAGTTTTCTTACATCAACGGTGTCCCCTAGACAAGATATAGTATTTTTGCATTTGAACCAACTATTATTGACTAAGTTTCGGGTTTAGGCCATGCATTTTGTCTGTTAGATAATCCTACACTAGGCTAGACTTTTAGACGCTATAGACATTTACGACTTTTTCGAGTAATTTTTAAGTGCTGGACTGTGTAACTTTAAAACTACGTTTAAACTATTGGCATTTAAGGGAAGTTTTCAAAAACGTTGTCCAAGGACAGTCAAGACCTCAATTAAAATCCTTATTTCTTTTCCATTTCGTAACGATAATTACTATACTTAAATCTTTCGATGGTTAAAATGGGAATTGGTGTATAGGACAATATTACAGTACAATTTTGTTGTCCCTTACGCCAATTGTCATTTAATCTATCGATTGTGGTTAACTTTCGTTACGAAATGGAAAAAATAAATAAGGATTTTAATAGAAGCTTTAATTGTTCTTAACTATGTTTTTTTTTTGAAAACGTCCGTCCCTTAAATCGGTTTTGTAAGCTGTGAAAAGGTAACGAACAAACATACAAACAAACAGAGTTCTTTTTGGTATTATAATATTAGTACGGACAAATAGATGACTTAATAATGGTAACAATTTAAGTGTAGTCTGTCTATGAATTAAATCTACTTATAAGACGATTGTGAAGCGCCGCTAAAATCGCGTAGCCGTCAAAAAACAGTGACAGTTTTTTTTTCTTTTTCATTAAGTACGAAGGCAACAAGTTTGTCGGTCATTAAAGTTTACAAATGTCAACTTCATAACTAAAAAAAAGATTTCTAAAATATTAGAGGAAATAAAAATAAAAGAGCCGCAGTTCCATGATCTTCAGGATGACGACTATAGAAACAAAATATAATTTACATCTCTTCCAAAAACTTTACTTACCGAATTATGATAAAGAACTAGGTTTGTAGGCTTCTGTTTTTCGGTGTTAAATTTGACACACTTTGATCACATGTATACCTACATTATAATAACATACATACATACCGTCACGCCTTCATCTCAAAGTGGGGTAGGCAGAGCTACAGAATATAATGAACATATATTTATATACATTATAATTAAAATTTAGTCATAGTCATAGTCATAGTCATATATTTTATTGCCTTATGTTGTAGTTACAAAGATCTTAAATACTTTACAAACCGACCTTACAACAAACTAAACTCTAGGCTCCTATTATGGGTACAAGATAACTATCTTTATTAATAATTTCGTACCGGTCTAGGGTAGACTCGAACGAAATGCACATCAAATTGAAGAGCGTAAAAAAAATTTCGGGTCGACGAGTAATTTCAATCCAAAAATGAATACATTGCTATATAATGGCGTTGCGAAGTAAACATGTCAATGTATTCCATCAATGTGGCGTTGGTGTCACGTCATCACGTGTCACAGGTGTCACAGGTTCGTATTACGTTCTCTATTGTGACCTCTAAGATCTATTTTCTTCATAGTTAATTGGTCAAATAAGATTTAGGAGAAATATCAACTGGTGAAATGTGGATTTATTGTGGATTTATTCTTTTACGCGAGCAAAGCCGGGTTTTCATCTGGTAAATACATAATTGCTGATAGGTTCTGATGCAATAGATAAATAAATACTTTTAGACTTAGGAAACTCGGGACCGCTACCTTCTTAAACAGGGCTTGTAACCAATTATAAGCACCCGAAACCGAGGTACTTGCGCGGGGATAGCATGCAAGCCACTATTTAGTGTCATATTTGACGTTACTCATTACTATTAGTCAAATATAAAATTAAATGTTATTTTTCATCAAACATATTGAGATGTCACGAGATAAGACAGTCAAGCTCAAGCACCTTGCTGAGAGCACGCAGGATATGCACTTATAATCCGTGCGCAGGTTAACCATAGATAGAAAATTAATTTATTTTTCACTGAAATAATGTCAGTGACATTGCTATCAAATCAAGAAAGTAAACAAATACATATTTGAGGTACATATTACTTCAGAAATAAATCTGAATAAGTACCCAAAAAGAAGGGATGTCTTTGAATTTCCCTTAGGAATAAATTTGGCGAAATTGGACTATAATGGTACAGATGTAGATGTAGAAACTTGTACGAACGTGTCTTGCTATTTCAGTCGTTCACAGTACAAAAAGTACTGAAGTAGCATGACACGTTCGTACGTCTCCGTGAAAATACGAAGGAAAGCAATTATGCACTACACCTGTACCAACGCCAACGTTTATTTAGCTAACTCAGCGAAACAAAGCACGATTTTTGTAATGCAAGATCAAAAACGTGAAACGCCTGGTAATTATGACTTCGCAAGACTAATAAAATAACCCTCCTTCTGACGCAGTCGGGTAATGAACCTCCATAACCAGGAAAAACACAAGGCTTGCTCAAATTTAAAGGTTATGTAAATAGCGACACATACTGACACTCTCACAGTTGTGTGTCCAGAGTAAAAGCACTCAGTGGCTTTTATTAGAATAGCCACAGCAAAGGACAATTTAGTCGAGTGGCGTCCGAGTACCGGAAGACGCAGCGTGGGTAACCCTCCAACGATCGACATGGTAGCTAAGGATGTGGGGAAAAAAAATGGATGCAAGCAGCCCACCACCACTACCACCAGCCCTTGTAGCAAACCTTCGGGGGAGGCCTATGTCCAGCAGTGGACGTCTTTCAGTTAAAATTATGTGTGTGCAGCGTGAAAGAAAACACATTATGTTTTAACATCTGTTTATTCTCCACTTTACAACAGTACCTTGTACACACTTATTCTCATAAATAATACTAACTAGGTATCATAATGTTTTTGTTTCGTTGCAATAATTTGTACTTATACAAATAATTTATATTTTAACTCGTTGGTTGCCATGAGCATCACCGGTGGGATCAGAAGCTCATTTTTCAGGGTATTGTTTTATGAATTTTTCGGTGGTCATAATCTGTGATTTTATGATCTTTAAACGATATTAAATCATGTTCACAGTATTTTAAGTCTATATTACCAAGCCGCGCACAGCAACTTGACCGCGGGCATCTTCCAGACACGCGATCGTAGCCGTAAGTATGCTGCGACGTGCGATCGGCTCCGACATAAATACACAATAATAATTTTAATAGAGCCGTACGGCTGCCACCGCATCCGTACGTATCCTTTCCGTTCCGATGCGATGCGAGCCGTTTGGTGGAAATCATCCTTTAGGTAGAAGGTACGGTGCGTTTTATTATTCGCTGAGCGCAATCACGAGTGTAATGGAAATTACATGGGTTTTAAAATTTGAATAAAAATGGAAAATGATTCATTAAAAATTGTACAAACTAGCACTGCCAATGCATTTGTATGAATATGGCAAATGATGTAACAATGTGTCCGAAGCCACACGCGAGGACAATTGTTCGTTAATATGGAGATGCAGTTTATATGAAACACAACATTGCACTGGCACTGTAACGCTAAATAAAGTAAGTTTTATTTGTATAACTCAAATTTATTTTATTTGGGGTACCTATGTGCTCATTCCTAAAATGCCACGGCTTTTTTTTGTAAAGTGTACTGTTTAATGATAATAATTTAGTAGTAGTAATATTTTACACCATTGATGAGACATATCAATGGTGCATCTGAAACTGGGGTCCAAACCAGTGAACCCTCATTTTGGACATTCAGTACAATAATAGATATTCCTTTTCAGGAAGAGAGTGAAAAGAGAGTCAAGTCGCGTACACAACATTTAGAAACTTGTATCCCAAATATGTATAAATAAAGAAGTTGTAACAATTCACATAGAAAATGAAATGAAATTTTCCAAGTTGTCCGGCTCCATTTGTTGAATTATATATAATTATATCTATTCATGGCGATATGAGTACAGATATATTCACGAGAGTTGGCACGAATGGATTGAACGAGTGAATGAAAATGTCTATGTGTGCATGACATAATTATTAAATACAGGTTGATGCAAAAAGTAATTACGATAATTGTGTCTAAGAAAATCTGGCATACCCGCCAAAATAAGAAACCTTTGGAAACCAAGAACACCTAACGTAGTATACTGCAGTGCCACGCAAACCATCCATGAAGATAAATCTAGTAAACTAAGGTCTACATATAAAATGCTTTGTCCTGAATGACTAACGGATCAACACACAGCCTAAACCGCTGCGCTGAACGTAAAGACCTGAAACTTGGAGGGTGTGTTCTTTGTATGATGTAGGAATCCAATAAGAAATATTTTTTCCAAATTGTACCCCAAATGGGGTGAAAAGGGGGCAAAGTTTGTATGGGACAACGTGATTCCTTGGTCCAATTGACTTAAAATTTTGTATTGACATCATTTAACAGAATTGAATGAAGATGTATTTTGTATTTTATTGAAATGCATCCCCTAAGGAGGTGAAAAAGGGGTAGAATGTTATTTTGGGGCTGATTTGCTTCGAAGTTGATAATCAGCATTTTATTTTGACTCAAGTTTAAAAATTCAATCCGATTTTATTCAAAAAAGGATGGACTTACATAAAAGCTTCATCATGTCAGCCGGAAGAAGTCCACTGCTGGACATAGGCTTCTCCCAATAACATAACCCCCCAACATAAAAGCTCTGCAAATACCTAAACCGCTGAGTCTAAAGATTCCAAATTTGGTACATAGGTTCCTTATAAGGTCTAGGGGTGCAACAAGAATAGACCATACATTGGCTACCAAAATATAAAAAAATTCCAGGCGGCATTTCCTATCAAAAATCATCCATAAAAATAAAAATAAACTTTACATAGCTTTTTTAAATGATAACTAGTATTCGTTTTTTGAGAGGCGATGCAAATCTGTATACAAAACATTATCTCAAAATTTGAAGCAAATACGCTTGAATACATCCTGAAAAACAGTACATGAAAAATAAAAATAAATCATAAGTCGAGAACTGTTACGATTAAGATGTTGATACTCAGCATAAATATTCTAAACTATAAGAGGTACCTACTCACAAAAAAATCCCGAACCCATTTGATGTAAGGGACTTACAATGGAAAACCGACTATGGCCTTTCGGGAATCATTCTTCCCTCCATATCTCTTTAAATATTGATCCCAGACAAAAAATGTATAGACTCTTTTTTGTAGCGAATTTTATGCAAATTAATCATGTACTTTTGCTATGGGCCACCGTTTACAAGTTATTTATGAAAAACTAAAAAAAGGGACCTTTACACAGTTAGCTCCATCCCCACTCTTCAGTACTTTTAGTATGTGGTTTAAAACAGCATTCCCTACAAATATGTTAAAATTCGCTTATACACGAGTTTTTTCCCCGGATTTGGATTCGTTGCTTAGGCTAATAACCAAATACCTTCGAGTATTGCATCACTTCGCCATTCATATTCTATTAAAAAAAAACTACGATACGACGCAATAAGCCTACCTGCGGACCTATTATAGTCACTTTCTGTCCAGTATGTAAGTGCGAGAGTGACGGATGCTTTGTGCACCGCGATTAAGGCAACCATGATATACTACATAATTCCGAAGTCTTCATTCCGAAATGATCAAAATTCCTATTTTTCATAATTCCGAATACATTTTTTTGATACAAGACTATTTTTTTTGCTATCGCTCATAAATAAAACCTTACCTACTCTACGCATGACAATTAAATAATGCATTTAATCTAAAATAGCTTCAGCTATATGTATCTAATATAATATTAGATACTTAGATACATAACGAAATAATTTGAATAGCGAATATACCGCCTAAGCTTAAATATACAAATTGTAATGATTACTAATGATGGACCTGGGAACCGTTCTCAATCTAAAGTACCTTCAAGCTACACTTCGACCTTATAGGATATTTTGTACAATCAGCCGTCTTACACTCAGCTGTTCGCATATGCATGTTTCCTCACGAGGTTTCCCTTCACTGTGAAACCATCGGATATTGTTCTTACTTAAGTTAGAAAAAACTCATCGATACATTGTAGCAATGAAGGAATCGCCACAGATCTCCGGAAAAATATACCTTTCTCAGTGGAACAATGCTCGTGCCATTCACTTTGGAAACGTGTCCATGCCTTTCCCCTCCTCCTTTTTGGACAGTTTCTGCAGGCCATCCTGCAGGGATTTGGAAAAAACCATTTTGAATTTCCATTCGAATTACACACGACCACGTCCAGTGACTTAGTTCTTAATTAATATTCGAAACTCGATGGAAGAATACAAAAAAGACGTAAACAAAAAGGCAGTTAAAGTGTCATGCAATAACTGGTTCTCCTCATATCATCGTATATCAACAAATTGTGTTAAACATAAAGGAAATGAACACATATCTTAACACAAACGGGTTTCAATTATATCTGAATGTTTATCAATTTTGCTAATTGGCTGTTATAAAGTATAAATACGGAATTTCTTCCTACTTTTTTATTAGACTTATTTGGTAGTGATCGCAGTTGTCAAGAAAATGGTTTCTAAGGTATGTTTTAACAACTTAATTAATATAACCCTTGAAAAAGTATACTTACTTTGAACTTTTGGAACCAAATTATTTATTTAGTCATCTTTAATTTTTGATTTTAAAAACAGCAAACGCCCTTTCTAGCTATTTAATTTAAAAGAACGAGAAGGTTGTTCATTTTATTTGAAACAAAATGC
This sequence comes from Acleris sparsana, assembly GCA_923062465.1. NCBI lineage: Eukaryota > Metazoa > Arthropoda > Insecta > Lepidoptera > Tortricidae > Acleris > Acleris sparsana. The sequence goes on from OV281300.1 coordinate 11,146,270, forward strand.
GGAGCCAATTAAAATGGCGGTTAAAACGCCGAAGAATCCCCCTTTAATTCGCAGGGGCCAAATGAATAAGTGACAATGTCACACAAATTGTTCTAGTCCCAAACTGAGCTCTAGGATTGGGTACTAGAGAAGGATAAAATAAACCTATATAGATAAATACATAGCAAACATTACTTCGATCAGTAATGTCTGGACCACCTCTTCAGGTATCGAAGTTCAACAAAAATAGCCAATTTTTTTTTCTGACTTAAGTATCCAGAAACCCGAACTACAGAGATTCTCTATACAAGCCAGAGTCCAGGGTTTTTTCGAATCCCACTTCACAACCGATATAATCTTTTGAGTTTAATCTTGCATAAACCGCTAAGCCTGTGAGTAGTGTGAGTACACAGGAATGGTAAACGAAAACAAAATATTGACACGTCACATCATCATCATTGGCTTCACCGGAAGCACTCGGCGTTTCATATATAACTTAGAAATCTGGGACACCAAAATTTCGACACAGTAGGTAGGTACAGAAGTTTCTTCTCCATTGAGGCAAATTCTTTACAATATTTTGGCGGTGGTAAATACTTCATTACTTTGTGTTTCAGGTGACTTTGTCCGTCCTCGTGCTGTGTCTGTGCCTCAGTGAGACACTGCAATTCCCTGATCACAACCGTACCCGAAGGGGCGATGATAAACCCGGCCTGCCAGGAGTGGCAGCCCCATCCGTAGAAGATATCCAAGGCTTTCTGAATGTTTTTGCTAACTTCTTTAACCCTTCCTCGTTGGGTTTCCCTAACAAAGAGAAGAATGCACCAGAAAAATCAGATCACAAAGAAGAACATAAAGAAGAATAATACATAGAAAAAAGGATACAATGAGGATATTAAAAACATTACATATAATTTGATTATCAAGCAAAGTAAACAATGCTCTCATATATAAAGAACAATCAATCTTGATCAGGCACTTAGGCCTGAGGGGCCGGAGGCCTTGATGCTTTTTATTTTACAAAAGTTTGACCCGCGACTCCTGACACAAAAGTTACTTATCGCTATTTCTTTCGGGAACAGTTTGATTTTCTGGAATTGACAACATCTCTTTGCATTTCACATCAATCGGTTGAGGCGTTGAACCATCAAGACAAAACAAACACACTTTTGCATTTATAATTAAGCGAGAATATTTTTTTTAGAAATCTAAAATTTTAGTAATAACTTTACACGGATCATTTTTTGTTTAAGGTGGCAGTCCTACTTATAATGCTATTTTTAACTTGGTGTGAAACTCAAAACTCTTCCGATGACGATTTGCAAGATACAACAACAAAGGCATATGTGGAGTTTCGTCAAAAACTAAAAATCTGCCACAATTATAGCGGAAAACATCTTGATCCTACTACTCCTGACTATGAAATAACTGATGCGCCTCCTACTGATCCCCCAGGAACGGCCCCTGAAGAAGAATCAGCCTCTACGACTAATATTAAACAAAACACATCTAGTACAAGTAGCAAACCATTGCGCGTAATCCCAGAACTAGTAAAAAAAGTCGTTGACAAATTTGTAAACCGAAATTGACTATGTTACCACCATTATTTCAGAAAGTTATAATGATTATTTGTAGTCTGTTATACACGTGGTCATTTGAGTACCAAATGTCATTTTTAATAGTTAATAAATCAATATTATGAACAAGAATAAATATTTGTTTGTCCCGTAGGTATAATATGTTCCTATACTTATCCAATTACGGTGAAACTTTGGTGTGTTGTGAGAAGCACGCTGCAAGCCCTCTCGCCCTATCTATTACAATGCAATAAGGTAAAAAGGTGGATACATCTCTTTGTAGTCGACTGTACAATTTTGCTGCTTTGGCGGACGACTTTTGACGGATGAGACATTGATAGTAAAGAGTTTGTTAAATATGTATATGACACGAATTTCCACGCAAAAATGGGTCAAGTATTTTGCTGTTTAATTCAAACACACGTGGTACGCAACTACGTATCACGGAAATACTATAGCACTGTGGCGTGTTTTCGCTTTCGGTCCGCTACAACCAAGGGCGAGTATGTTATTTTCTCAAAGGCTGGCAAAGCATCTGCACTTCACATCTTCACTCTTGGTGTTGCGTCCATGGGCCGTGGTGATCACTGTCTATCTGGTGACCCGCCGGCTTGTTTGCCTTCTCTTCGTTAAAAACTACTTAAAATCATTTAAAAGCAACTACTGTGATCTCAAACTTTTCTAGACTATGGAGGAAGTAAGGAATATCAAATCGGACAGCTAAGAGGTTTTTTTTTCAATTATTTATAAAAGTCAGCTTATTTTGAGACAACAGTCTTTATTAATTAGGGATAATGTAGATAATCAGTTAAAAAAAAATCGATTTAAGAAATTACCCGCAACATACAAACACAATTCTACCTCTTACTATTCCATTATACATTTACATAATCCATCAATGACCATCGACTGTTATTTTTAATTTCGATTTCGAGAGGTTAGTAGAAAGTATCATTAGGAATCCATCTTTAATTATGATAACAATAAAAACCTCTAGATTAAATTAATAAAACTTTAAATAAATATAGATGGATAATAATATTAGATGGAATAGCATTAATGCATAGTCAAAATTATAATTTATAAAAAACCAAATAGTATGACAAAGTTCCGAGTATCAAATAGTGTCAAATATCGAGTCAGAAAGAAACCTAACGCCAAATATAATTTAGCGTCACTGATGGTATTGATAAGAGCATGATTATTAAAGTAAATATTGATCGCGGATTTTCATACTTGGAAAGGGGAATTACACACTTGTCAATCGTTTAGGTAAACACGCAACGACTTTCCGCACAAGCCAAGGACAACGATAAGACAACACTTAAGTTACTGAAAACCTGTAACGATAACAGAGGGTAATTAGAACATGTATTTAAGCATAGAACTAACAATAAAATAACTTACTTGAACACGTTTTAGTATTTTTCAGTCGACCAAAGGCAAGAGAAGAATGCACAGGGTGATTGTCGTTTGCTTATTTCTAGTCGCTAAAATTCAGAGCTATGACACTGATAGTGAAGTTTTGGACAATCCAGCTCCATATCCTTGGCATCCTGTGATTGGTCCTTACGGAGACCGATTGAAGCCATTAAGTGTTAAGCAGCCAATTAACGATGACGGGAAGTTTGTGACGTTCCCTCAACAGGCGTTCGTCGGGCAACCTTTTGTACCTTCACCGTATTTGGGAGGGTTATACAGTGTGCCGTACTATTCTTTTGGTGACGTCTTTTATCCGGCCCCGAGTTACGGCTACCTGCAAAATGGTAACTTTGGAATTAGAAAAGGTAATAAGGATACAAAATATGAAAGGTATTAAATAGTAGGATGAGATTAATGTATCAAATAAAGTGTGTTAATTAAAATTCTTAATTGCATTTCTTATTTAAAGTAATATATTGTTGTAAACTTTTGCGTCATTATCAGCCTATTACGAGTCCAATGCTTGACACAAGCTTCTGCCAAGCATTTGGACATTATTATAATATTTATAATGCACTTGGCAACCATCGTGCGAAGGTCGTCATTCAACCCTATCTGGGGCGTCCTGATGAAGACCTGTAGATCAGCAAATGTAGTGTAGGCACTACATTTGCTGATCTACAGGTCTTCATTCAAGAACAAGACAACTCCAGAGTCCATAGGTTATCAGTTCCGTGGCTTATCTGACCGGCCTATTCCCAACGCAGCCGACTAATTCAATTTGAGCTTGGTTTTCTTTTGGATTACCTGGTTGCGGATACAATCCTTCAGAAAGAAGTCCTGACATAGTTTTTTCTACAACTGAAGTAATAATTCATCAGCCTTACCGTGAGTTTCCGTATTTGTCTTTCTTTAAACCCTGGGGAATAGGCGAAGTGCAGACTCGACGTAATGTCTCATACGCTACCCAACCCAGACCCAGCAGTAATCTAACTTTGTATATTATTGTAAATTTAAGTACCTACCACTACTGCTTTGCTTGTTACTTGCAAGATACCTTCCTAATATCTAACGTATACGTGTATACAAAACTTGGTGATGATTTGTTCAAATGTAAAACCAGAGTATTAATAGTAGTTTGCGGGTGGTAGGACCTTGTGCGGGGTCCGTCCGGATCGCTACCACCATCTTATCCATTAACCTACCGCCAAACAGCAGTGTTCGCATTGTTGTGTTCCGGTTTGGGGATAAGACAGCCGGTGTAATGACTAGCATAGAGGCATTCCATCTTAGTCCTCAGGGTTGGCAGCGCATTTGCAGTCTTGTGAATGCGAATGTCTATGGGTCACAGTTTCCACTTACCATCAGGTGGCCTGTGTGCTCGTAAGCCTTCCCTATGCCATAAAAAAAAAAAGTAGTACGTTCTGAATTAAGTACAAATGAATATGAATGACTACTGTCTTTCACTTTCACACATTCTCCGGCATTAAAAATATACTGATTGATGCTAGAGAGGGTGACAGTGACAGTCAGTCGAGTACGAATAATACTCTGGTTTTAATGTACGGTCACGGACGTTCTTCTTCTTCTTTGCCCCGCGGCGACTTCAACGGCTACTACCGCGGGGATATGGCGTTTCCACAATGAAGTGATTTCGCCAGTGTCAAGTATGTAAGTATAAATCAATATATCAATAAAATACAATCCAAATCTTCTCTAGGAAGATTGGGGGCAACGTTGCACGGTGATATGTAGGGCAGAGGTCAAAATAGTTTTAACCTCTGTACCACTGACTGTGAGTCCACTTGAAACGAGAAGTAAGATGCCAGACACACGAAATAAGTCCGAGTCTTCTATTACTGTGTAACACAAAGGCATAAAAAGCACAAATCACTATCAGAAAAGAACTTTGAACACCTAAATAGACAAAAATACAGAACTAAAACCAATAACACATCCGCCATCTTTTAACGTTGCAAATGGCCCGCGTTACGGGCGTTAAGTTGCTACCAATTTCAAAGAAAATCTGCTTGAAGATGTCATTGTCCGTTTGTAATTGATATTAAACTCAACCTGGAAATTGCTGTAGAATGTTAGATGATATCAGGACGTCTATGAACACACAGTGCTTTCTAGCAGGGCCTCTATTTAGCTAGATAAAACCATATTGCTTGCCTTTGACATGTTATGTTATTGCCAACGTTACGATAGCTCTTATTACACGACAGTAATGGCGGCCGATGTAAAAACAAAACGACAACACGTCAAGGACAATATTATGGTTTTACCCAGCAGAATAGAGACCCAGGTTTATGTTTTATTTTCTCTTCTTATAACGTGTATACAGGGTGATTGGTAAATTGACGTAAATATTCTAAGGGGTATAGAAAAGATCTCAGTAAAAAATGGTCATGTAAACTACCTACTACCTTATGTTTTTACCGTGTTTGAAATGATTAAATATCGTTTCATGCGGACTTTATACATTACACACGACATAACATACCTACTTTTATAGTGGTGTGATCATTAGCTTTGCCCTTGGTCACTTCACGTTACCATGGCATTGAGCCATTGAGGTAGTTAACATGTCAATGCGACTCTCATATCAAGTTCTATCAATATTAATAATAATATTTCCCGCGACCTGTACACAAATCGTAATTAATTCAAAGGCTTGTGTCACCTGTGTCGGATCTGGTTGTGTTGTTAGAGTTCACGATTCCAGTTTTACCCAAACTTTATGTTCATAACTTGGCAAAAAAAAACGCGGTGACAGACGATTTGCGTTTCAAATTAAACATTAATATCTATGTTTTAATGATGCAAGTTGCAAGACTAAAGTAAGACCATAAGCATAATATCAGGTAAAACTTGGATCATTTTGCCATGTCACTCCAAACAGCACCCTAAATTTTAGAGTTTCGTACCCAAAGGGTAAAAACGGGACCCTGTTACTAGGACTCTACTGTTCGTCCATCTGTCTGTCTGTCACCAGGCTGTATCTCATGAACCGGGATAGCTAGACAGTTGAAATTTTCACAGATGATGTATTTCTGTGGCCGCTATAACAACAAATACTAAAAACAGAATAAAATATTAAGCGGGCTCCCATACAAACGTGATTTTTGTGCCGTTCCGTTATTTGCTTGTTATTAATAACGGCAACAGGTAGATTCTTCAAATATTCACGGATAATTTAGTTGTATATTCACTTTAAAAATAAATAATTCAATTAAAATACAATAAATATTTAAGGGGGCTCCCAAAGCTTATTTAGTTTACTAATGGCATTTCAAGAGTAGGTTTTTATACATACTTATTTATAACCCGGTTTGACGTAAAACTCGCCTACAGCCTCTGAACCTTAAACGCAGGCCATTTTACTAATGCAATGATTATAATGTTATTGTTTTATTATTACTGGATCGACACAATAATTATAATCATAAACGGAAGGTACCAGGAGGTACCTGGAAAAAGGTTTTACAAAAGGCCGTTAACACGTAACTTTTGGCTTCATCTAAAATACATTTTGAGCACCAGTGGCTTTATTGATTAGGTCAAAAACTGGAAATCATAGATACATCTGTGCAAACTTATTAATTCGGTTGCCAAATCTTTTTGCCGACCACGTCTCGTGTATGACTGTGTTATTAACAACTGCAAGTGTAAGTTGGTTTTGTGGCAGTTTAAGATCGCAGGAATCCAGAATTTAACAATATTTAAGCGAATATTGTTCGAGGTTGTGGTCAGTGTATTATTATTTTAAAGTTAGTGGCCACTTACATCAAAATGTTTAAAGTAAGTTATAGGTTTAAGTTATAAAATGTTTAGGAGTATGTGAGTAAGATAATACTTGCTTAATACGGGTACCTACCTAATAATTTACCGAAATACTTTTTAACAAAAAAACCGCCTTCAAAAACGCAAAAAATAACTTCTTTTAAAATAATACTATATATGGGACCTATAGGTCAGTCAAACTGAAGTATTTTAAACCAAAAGCCGAGGTACCTAGTACTTATCTACATCTACCACTTTACAAGAAGATATTTTTAGCGTTTTTGAAGGCGGTTTCTTGTTTTTTAAAATATTTATTTTATTTTATACTTTTTAGTGATCAATACGCTGTTAGGTAGTCCCACTTCTTAGTTGATATGAAACTTCAAGTTATTTCCAGCGCGCCGCAAGCAACGCCGCAGAAAAGTCATAGTCATATTTCAACACGTAAATATTCTTCGTTGTAGTCGCTCAACTATCTAAATCGAGATATCTTATCGCCACCCTTGTAATAGACACCGTTGAGGAATTCCGGTGGGCATCTGTGGTTTTCATCATCAGTTCCATTTCACCAAGTGATACTTTCTGAATGCAAATGCTAATCGTAGACTTGTTACTAAAAATACTAAAATCGCTATTTATTTGCCTACATTTTTTGAGAAGTTCATTCAATTCCTCACTGAACCCCGAAAGTAAGTACATATAATACTACGAGTATCAAACCCAAAAATATTTTTTATAATCTGTCTGCAATTGACGGAGTAATCGGTTAACATACATAAAAAAAATACAGTGGAACGTATGTTTTTGAGAACCTCCTCCTTTTTTGAAAAGTTAAAAAGTATCACTACGTAGAATTTTCATTTCAACGAAAGGCATTTCTCGTCGCATGAGTTTTTTTTGGTATAAAAAAGTCTGACTTATCTTAACGTCATTTACACCTTTTTACAATTTCAACATTTATTTACACCTTTTTAAATTTTTTTATTACAAAATCAGAGCCAATCGTGAACTTTCTATCAATTTTAGAATTAATTAAATGCATGTGATTTGTTGTACATACGAGTAGATCTATGGTACAGATTATTTACGGAAACAAACTAATCACATATTATTAATTATCTGATCCGTCATTAACTGTTGATTGATTATGCTAAACTTGACATTGCCGATCATCAGTGGTATTAATCACGCTGTATAATTTCTGAATAACGACCATACATTTTTAACCGACTTCACCAAGGGAGGAGGTTCTAAATACGTAGGTTTTTTTTTTCATGCATTGACACCGATTACTCGAAGACCACTGGACTGTTTTGAATTGATTGAAGCAAATGCACGAGTAACAGTGAAAAATACCAAAATTGCTATAGGTGTGCCTATAATATTTGAGGAGTTCCCTTGATTTCTCCAAGATCCCATCACCAGATCCTAACATGTTGACAATGCGAACTAAAAAGTATACCCATTCAAACAATGAAAAAAAAATTCAAATTGGTCCAGTGGTCTTCCAATAATAGGGGAAGATACATAAAAAAAAAAGATTCTGACGAAACGATAACCGTTAAACGATAACGATAAACGTTTTCATGAAGTCGGTTAAAAAGTAACAAATAAAATAAATGTTTAAAAAACAAAAACCTGGACTTCTTTACATCAATTTTTTGACCTCACGCTGTAAATGAAATAGTTTGATTTACGTTACCTAGTCCAATAGTGCACATTAAAATATATTTGGGGAATTTCTATGAAGGGTTTTGAGGTGATCTCCGAGAAATCCTCACTATAGAAGTGATTAACTATAACTATTTATAATTAATTCTTCGTTTTTCTTTCACAGCACTAGTCGTGTTCACAAGCATACTCATACTATCACCAGATTACATCCCGTTTGCAATAAAACGGTACATAATTAAAGCCTCAATTATCCTTAATTTTCTTCCATTTCGTAATGAAAGTTAACCAAAATCAAAGCTAAAATGACAATTGGCGAAAAGATAAAGACAAGATAAAGACAAAGAGAAATTTATTCGCAACAAAACAATACCACATTACATAGATACAAAAAGATCAAGACAGAGAAACTGTTGCGAAACGGTCCGACCTCAGCATTCGCTAGCCGTAAGCCGTAAAGCTGGTCTTCCGTTGGAACCGCTTGGTGAAGAGACGGAAAGGAGTACTAAATTGTACTGTACAATTGTCCTGTACACCAATTGACATTTTAACCATCGAATGATTTAAGTACAGTAATTACCGTTACGAAATGGAAAAAATATAAGGATTTTAAATAAGGCCTTAACTGTTCTTAACTATGTACAATGTTTTTGAAAACGGCCCATCTACACTAATACTATAAAGAGGAAAGATTTGATTGTTTGTTTGGTTGCATTGAATTTCAATGCAACCAAACAGACAATCAAATCGTTCCTCTCCGAAACCACTGGACCGATTTGAAAAATTCTTTCACCATTAGAATCCTACATTTTCCCTGATGACCATAACGAACGGAGTCGCGGGCAACAGCTGGTTGTAAATAAACGTATTAAATACTGTCTTTGGATATCCCATCGAAGTATACGACGTGATGTTCATAGAAAAAAAATCGTGCTTATTTGAACCTTCCTCTAACTTTGTACCTAATCCATGCAAGGTTATTATTTAACCAAAATAGAGAAGCTCTGTTCTCCATAGTAGGTACCTAAATAAACTCGTATTTGGTAACACCAGAAGACATATCACACCGTAGACAGAGTTTTACCTAGACGGGACACGAATAAATAGTACAACAAGTAGGTAAAAGGCAAGCATTTATACGGAAATACATATAAATAAAGATGACGGCATTTTTACGGCTATCATGTTTACAGTCAACAATTTTAATGGTTGAGCCCAGTCGCAAACAAACAGTTCTTTAATAATTTTAAACTAATGTCCTTCTCGTGACGTAAGAGCTGTCAGGCTTAAATCGGCCGTATAAGTGGCTGCTCACTGTTGTACCTTATCGCTTTAATGCATTTGACAGATTAGTGCAGCAATTCAAACATGACGTTAATGTGACAAAGCATTAAGTGCACAGCTACTTTAGTTACATTAATTTTATTGTCTGTAAACAAGTAATTAATAATTGTTTCAGTCTACACTCATTTCACTGGTTGTGGCGGCCATGTTGATGTCGACAGCTACCGCTCAATTTGGCGGTATATTCGGAATAGGCGGTCGCGGTGGCGGCTTCGGTGGCCAAGGCGGACTAGGCGGCTTCAGTGGCCAAGGGAGCTTCCGTGGGCCCGGTGGTTACGGTGGGCAAGGCGGCTACAGAGAACAGGGTGGATTTGGTGGCCAGGGCGGTTTTGGTGGACCTGGCGGTTTCGGTGGCCAAGGCGGCTATAGAGAACAGGGTGGATTTGGTGGTCAAGGCAGCTTTGGTGGACCAGGAGGTTACGGTAGTCAAGGCGGCTTCAGTGAACAAGGTGGATTTGGTGGGCAAGGCGGTTTCGGTGGACCTGGCAGTTCCGGTGGCCAAGGCGGCTACAGAGAACAAGGTGGATTTGGTGGACAACCCGGATTTGGTGGACAGTCCAACTTTGGAGGACAATCCGGATTTGGTGGACAGTCCGACTTTGGAGGGCAATCAGGATTTGGTGGACAGTCCGACTTTGGAGGACAATCCGGATTTGGTGGACAGTCTGACTTTGGAGGGCAATCCGGATTTGGTGGACAGTCTGACTTTGGAGGGCAATCCGGATTTGGTGGACAGTCCGACTTTGGAGGACAATCCGGATTTGATGGACAGTCCGACTTTGGAGGGCAAGGTGGATTCGGTGGACAAGGAAATATTGGACAAGGTGGATTCGACGCACAAGGAGGCTTTGGACGTTAACTTCTAAGTATGATTAGCAATATGCATTATGTTCATTTCATTTAATCTAGAGTAGATTTCCCTCTAACTGACAATCAGAAATAAATCAAGATTTAATCACAAAATTTTCGAGCAAAAAAGCGGAGTGAAGTGAAATAAAGACTTATAAACTGGAAGATGACTTTTACTATTAATATAAACATTCTGTTACTTCAGTCTTTGAAAATATACGTACGATACTTTTTATGGCACAGTGTCTCAATATTTAAAATGAGGATAGATTAAGTTTGTTTCAAAAAATTAAGGCAAAAGTCTTCTTCGATAGTTTCTATATTGGAACTTAGGAATTAATAACAGGTATCGGCAATCTTAAATATCAGTCAAACATACTTGTCTCGATTAGATGTCGAATATGTAGGTTTGCAATGCCAATTAGGACACATATCCGAGGTCAGTATGTCATGTTTGGTCGAGCGATCGTACGAATAAAATTCACGCGAACTTGCGATGTCCCGTAATGTGGATTGGAGACTTCACAACCCAACCAACCACAACAGGGAACGCTTTAATTTAATAAACCTAATCTAAATATATAAAAGGAGAAACTGACTGACTGACTGACTGACATATCTATCTATACTTTGGAAAAATCTAAAGCAAGACATTTTAGATAATAATGAAAATAAGGAGCTTCCTGTTCATTTCACTGACCCTGACGTCATCAATCACCACTTTCTTGACCTCCCCGGCAACAGAGACATATCGATAAGTGATCTGACCTATTACGAATTTAACCGTCACGGCCCGTATAAGTTCCATGTAGAACCTGTCTGCGCCGATTTAGTATCGAAAATGATCAATACCCTGAAGTCAAACGCACAGGGAATTGATGATATCTCCCTAGACATGATACTTCTCACTCTGCCTCGCACTCTGAACGCCATAACAGCCATTATAAACAAATCCATTGAGAGTCACACTTTTCCCACTGCCTGGAAAGCTGCGCTCGTTAAACCGATTCCTAAAAAAAATAACCCAGCTACTGTCAAGGAACTACGCCCCATCAGCATATTGCCATGCCTTTCTAAAGTGCTGGAGAAAATTATCTGCACACAAGTAACCAAATACCTTGAAACGAATAGTGTTCTGCCCGTCACACAGTCTGGGTTTCGTAAGAACCGTAGCACCACCACTGCTTTACTTGACGTTGTGGACAATATAATATGTGCCCAAGATGAAGGGGCAAGCACCGTTCTCGCTATGCTTGATTTTTCTAGAGCTTTCGACACCATCAACATCCCGCTCCTCCTATCCAAGCTATCTTACTACGGATTTGACTGCAATTCAGTAAAATGGTTCGATAGCTATCTACGTAACCGTAGTCAATGCGTAGTTATTAGAGGACGTTCAGGTGAGAATGTGGCCTCGAAAATAACACCGGTACCAGCGGGCGTCCCACAGGGGTCGATTTTGGGGCCAATATTATTTATTATGTACAGCAGTGATATACAAAATGTCATTAAACACTGTAACTACCATATTTACGCAGACGACATACAGTTGTATATATCCAGTAAACCCTCGAACATCTCTTGCGCAATAAATAAATTAAATGAAGATCTTGGTCGTATTGCCACGTGGTCCCAATGTAACTTACTATCCCTTAATCCCATGAAATCCAAATATTTACTTTTAGGCTCTAAACATCAACTTAGCTTATTATCAAACCTTAATTTCACAATTCATATTAATAATGAACCTTTAGAACAAGTCCCAGAAGCTCGGAACCTGGGCTTACTTATGGACAGAGAACTGCGTTTCGAAAATCACGTCCTTAATACTGTACGCAACTGTTTTTATAAGCTTAAGATTCTATACAATATACGTAACTTTCTTGACACAAATCTCAGAATACACATTTGTGACACCCTGATACTGTCGAAGCTTAACTACGGAGACATAGTTTATGGTCCGCGGCTGCTGTCGCGTACTCAACGTCTCATACAGCGGGTACAGAATGCGTGTGCCAGATTTTGCTTTCAGATACCACCGCGTGCGCACATTACACCTTTTCTTAATCGTAATAACATTTTAAAAATGGACACGCGCAGAAAACATCATCTGGCCACATTAATGTTCGGACTTGTTAAATCAAAGGAGCCCACGTACCTATACGGGAAGCTTATCTGGGCGCATAACGCACACAGCCTGGACACGCGACCTCTCAGGCAGCTGCAGCTCGTAATCCCCCGCCATCACTCAGCTGCATTTCGTGGGTGTTTCCGCTACGCCGCCAGTAAATGCTGGAACAACCTCCCGCCGCCACTCCGAACTCTGCAAACAGCGAACACGTTTAAAGTCAAATGTAAGGCATATTTACTAAGTCAGCAAAAAAAGTAAAGCTTGATCATTACGCAATCTTTTCAATTTTCATTTTTCAAGGCTGTAATGTTTACCTTGTGGGACTGCTCTGAGTAGAATCGTAAGTAGTTAAATTCAAATTTCGCACTGAGGTACCATTGAAACACTATTTATTTTATTTCACGCACTAAGACTTTGACTTTGACTTTTTAAGCTAAATCAACGTTGAATAGAATAAATATAAATTAATTTTGTTTCGTAATCCAGCCACACCCCAAGAGTGAGAGGAGGTAAATGAGGGTAGGTACCGGTTATTCCGCTGCCGACCCGCGCCGTTTGTTAAAGCCTTATGTTGGTAGCACCGATTGGCGCTTTTACCCCTCTCCACTTCCTTGTCTCCTGTGCTCAGTTGCCTTCCTATTTTTATTATTTGTATGAATATTATGAATATTTATATTTTACTCCTCTATTCCATTTTTCTACTATATATTGTATTCTCTTATTGGTTATTATTTAAATCAGTGTATATGTGGGCAACCGCTGTCTCTTCGTTCGTGTGTCACGTTGGCGCCACTGAAAATCAGCGTCGCGGTTCAGGCCGTGACATAGTGCTGAGTGGTGTCAATTTCGACGACAGGAATCACCCATGGCAACATTATGCTAAAATTACTAAATTCTTTTTCCTTATTGTTTAAATTTTTTTCTGTGTTGCCATTCTTTTTGTCAATGTTAAATTTAATCTGTGTTTTATTTGTTTTTTCCTGTGATCGTCGAATAAATATTTTCTATTTCTATTTCTATTTCTATATCAACGCACAGCCGAAACTACTGTACCTAGAAACTTGAAATTTGGTACAGGTGTTCCTTTCATGATGTATGTGAGCACTAAGAAAGGATTTTCCGAAAATCGACCCCCAACGGGAAAAAAAGGGGGAGTACTGGGAAACTAATTCTACATGTACGAAGTCGCGGGCGTCCGCTAGTGTAATGTAATCCCTAAATTTCCATAGTACGCAATGTTAATTTTTCTGAAACAAACCTAACCTATCCTAATTAGTTATATAATGTAGGGATTATGAATTTGATACAAAAGGCTGATAAATTTTAGACGTTCTGATACGGAACCACACAACATTGATTTGCTAAGCAGATAATTGGTCAGGTGGCAGACCTGCTTCCACACACCTGAAACCACCGACTAAAATGTTAGTTTCATGGTCGGATGTCAACTTTAACCTTTAACCACATATGACGTCACTCACTAAAACCAGGGCCTCTATTTTACTGGATTCTACAGGGCAAAAATCATATGTCTAAACTTACTAGACAGTTGTAGCAGCCCAGTTAAAAACAATACCAAAACACGATATATGAAATATTGTTTTACGTGCAGAATAGATGCTCTGTTATTTTGGGCTGGCAACCATGTTTAGTAATTTGATGACCAATTCGGGAAATGTTTTAAAGAATAACGTCACAGGGTTTATTTTTCTTACCAATTAGCATGTGCAACATTTCTATAACTTTCAGACAGATAAGAATAATCATTCCTCGATTAACATATTATCCACACTAATATTATAAAGAGGAAAGATTTTTACGTTATGTGTTTGTAACGAATAAACTCAAAAACGCCTGGACTGATTTCAAGTATTCTTTCACCATTATCTGTGTCTGAATGAGTAACATTGGTTACCTTTCTGATCCCGGAAAATGAACGGTTGCCGTGGGATAGCAAAAATACGAATTCTACACCGACGAAGATGCTGGCAGAAGCTAGTTTTTAATTAAACCTCTGTGCACTTGGTAACGGCCAAGTATTTTGATATTAAGTTTACCTTGCAAACAGGACATATTTAGATAGATACACAATAAAATTCGTAGGACAGTGTCAAATCTGGTGAGTTTGTTTGTGTTAAAGTGTCCAGTGTTACTCAAACTTTACGCTGTAGTATATTGAACGCGGGATTTATATTCCAATATTAATGAGTATAGAGTCATGATAGTATATACCTATAGGTAATTAAAACTATAGTTACAGGTAAAAAGAAATGAGCACTTTTTATACCCATCTATATTTCTCGTGTAAATCTTTGTCAACGGTAAAATAATGTATCAAGTTCGGTAATTAAATACGATTAGTGTGACTCTCCACCTCAGTCGCAGAGTGGGACAGCATACTTGATCTCCAACTTTGAGCATTAACTCACAAGTAACTGTACATTGTATATATTTATTTATTTATCCTATTTAATATATATATTTATTATACCTACATATTTATTTCCTATTATTATTTTAATCTTCTGTATCTTTAATACGTTGTACGTTTAGCCATCCGTTGTTTTTATTCTTCTCTCAATCGCTCAAAGGTTAACTGGAAGAGATCCCTTATAGGGATAAGTTCACCTTTGTACATAGCTTTTTTGTTTCTGTTTATTTTTGATTTGTTATTTTCTGTTTGTACAATAAAGAGTTTACTTACATACATACATACATTGTAGAACCATGTCGCAGCTATTGATATATTAAATTCAAATCACCATCACATTAATACTTTACAGCGACCACTTACTAATTTGAACAGCCACTTATCAGTTCAACTGAATTATTTCTCATTAAAAAATGGACAAGAGTATGTCGGTCGGACTGTGCGCAGTGCAGGGTTCCGACACCGTTACTACAAAACATAAAACAAACAAGTATGAACGAATTTTCTATTTAAAGTAATGTATTGGTGTATTAGATGATATTAGTGCGTAGAAACACTTTCGCCGCCAGTAGACCCAGTCGCTAAAGAAACAATCAAGACTATTTTCCTTTTATAAATTGTATATACGTCCTTAAATTTAAGATATTTTCCAGATTTTTTTATATTTGTAGTCTTAGCTGTAGGTTGGGAAGACACGTAAGTCCAGCAAACTAGCTCTTTTAGATTTAAATATACTTATCTGAAACGGTCCCCTAAATATATAATGTTTTTTTTAAACATTGTTACCAACAATATGACACACAATGTTGCAAAGATTAAAAAATATTTTAATCTAAAAAAATGACTTAATTCGAGCGGTCTCCTTATATGGTAAACATGACACAAAAGGTAAACATAGACACAAAATAGTTTTGTAGGTTCGGTATAAACTTATTAAAATCCAAAATTCTAGGCACAGCGTATGTTAAGGAATAGGACCCAGAAAATACGCATGCAACGATCTTAGGTGTGTACTTTAGTACAAAGGGTATTTTCATTCAATTCATTGCATTACATTGGCAACAGAATACATAAATAGGCACTATGGTGATATTTAACCATGTAAAATACCATTGTTTTTTCCAAGAACCTTCTCTCAAAACATCATGGTAAACAATGTTGATAATGTGGTTACAGTAGGTGACCGTATATTTCGGCACAGTTTGCCAGAAACTCATTAAAAATGTATCTAACATTTCCCAAAAACGGACTCAAATGAAACTATTTGAGCATCTTTGGTGTTAACAACATGCTAACAGTCATATTCACAGAAATCGGACATCGCTGATATAGGTTTGCAAACTTTACAATGCAGTTGCCTAAGCCTCCTTGACTAAACATATGACCTTAAATTTGTATGGGTCATTGTTTTGAACAACTGCAAATACAAATTGGTTACACAGTAGCTTGTGGTTCATAGGAATCCCCATTTGACAACGAATAACATATTTAAGCGAGGATCCTCTCGTGTTGTGATCAGTATCTTTTTAGAAGCTAGTGTTACTGTACTTCATTCTCAATATGTTCAAAGTAAGTAAACAGTGTGTTGATTCAGTGTACTCCATTATAATTTTAACGACACCGGCCTCTAGGCATCTATGAATAAATAAAACCATATTGTTTTTGACCTGTTATCGTATCGTTGTTAAATAGCTCTTATTTCAAAGCCTACCGTATCGTCAAATTTATCATTTATACATATTTTTTTCAGAATTTATTTTAGTACCATCGTGTACTCGTAGAGTAATAGTTTTTATAAAATCCTGAAATATATCCATAGCAGTTGAAACACGATTTGGACTTTACCACCTAGAATAGAGGCGTTGTTAGTCTAGTTGGTAGTTTACAGGCTTACAAAGCTTTTTTTTTTTTTGGCATTGGGAAGGCTGACGAGCACACAGGCCACCTGATGGTAAGTGGAAACTGTGACCCATAGACATTCGCATTCACAAGACTGCAAGCCTAAGACTGCAAATGCGCTGCCAACCCTGAGGACTAAGATGGAATGCCTCTATGCTAGTCATTACACCGGCTGTCTTATCCCCAAACCGGAACACAACAATGCGAACACTGCTGTTTGGCGGTAGGTTAATGGATAAGATAGCTAGCGGTCCCGGGGTTTCATTCCCGGTAAGGTTAGGTAGAGGCATTCCATCTTAATCCTCAGGGTTGGCAACGTATTTACGGTCTTAGGATTGCAGTCTTTAGATTGTAGTCTTGAGAATGAAAATGTCTATGTGTCACAGATCCCACTTCCCAGGTGCCAGTATGCTTGTTTGCCATCTCAATTCTATAAAAAAAAAGATACACGCGAGTATTTGTCCCTGACTCTTGGATGTTTTCTAAGTATATATAAGTATTTATTTATCCGTTAAAATATGTTACCTAGTCATTTTCTAGAACCCATAGTACAGTCAACGACAAAGAGGTCTGTCTACTTTTTAACCTTATTGCATTGTAATAAGGTCCAAAAGTGGATACATTACATGTAGTTGAGTGAAAGACCTAGAGCTTAGCGCAATAAGTCATATTTCTGTAAGACTGTCCCCTGTTACATAGTTTTAATTTTACAAAGTAATTCACTACACTTTTTCAATATACGGAAATCACAAAAAGTTACCTAAAAAATATAGATACGAGAATTTAGACTATGCGAGGCAACTTCTAAAACGTTACCAACTATTGTACCTACTTATATATTTCGCTACGACTACTTGCACAAGTAAACCACAGTGTAATTAAGCACTTACTCAGATACTGCAATATAATGATGCTTAATCGGAGAGCCATTGTTAAATAAAAAAACGTTACCAAGGTATTCGTTGCGACTATCTCACGCAACGCTTAACCTAGCGAGGTGTCATTCTTCTCTCCGACTTATAACTATTAGAATCCTATTAGTAATCAAAAAAACATGTTTTCTTTTTAGATTTATTTATTAAGAACACTTGTGTACACGGTCCGTTTGTTTGACCATCCGTCATCATCATCATCGTCATCATCAGTCTTCTGAATATTGATAATGTCGACAGCAGTAAATCAATGCTAAACTTATTTGCTGAGTTTGAACTAATATAAATTACTTCATTGTTTTACTGCTGTTACAATGTTAACATTACCAATATTCAGAAACTTCATACCTAGTCGTGCAATGTATCAGGATGGACTTCGAAAATATCGCCAAGTACTGTAGTTTAATTTGCAGTCTTAAATTATTAGCATTGTTTTTTTGTTGAAAGACGCCGGTCTAAAAATTATCTATTTATTTTGTTACAGATTACCCTTGTGCTCGCCGTGGCTACGGTCCTCTTGATGTCGGAAGTGTCCGCCCAGTTTGGAGGAGGAGGTGGTTTTGGAGGTGGTTCGCGAGGAGGTGGATTTGGAGGTGGTTCGGGAGGCGGCGGTGGGTTTGGTAATCAGGGTGGTTTCGGAGGTCGCCAACAAGGAGGCTTTGGTCAACAAGGCGGCTACGGTGGACAACGCGGATACGGACAAGGAGGATACGGGCAGCAAGGGCAAGGCGGATTTGGCCAAGGTGGATTTGGGCAAGGCGGATTTGGACAAGGAGGTGGCGGCGGCTTCGGTCGCTAAATGTAGACGTTACAACGACTTGGCTCAAAAAATATCCCAAAAATGTTACATAATTTGTTTTTAATAAATAATTTCACATAATATATCTTATATCTTTTCATGAAACCAACTAGCACTAATTACATTGTTGCCGGCTTATTTGAGTACTGAGAGATAGCCGAGCGAGCGCTACTTATGACTTCAGACATTACTTGCAGCAAAATGTTTCCAAAATATAGCGCAAGGCGGGACCCTTTCACCAAAGAACTTGAATTCAGCGTATCATCAGCGGTGTTTTTTGGGACCTCGGGCTCTATACTATTCCCAGGTACGGCTGGAAGATTTTCAACTTCCAACGGTGGCCTTACAAGCGGTAAATCTTCAACTGTTTTTAAGTAGGCGTTAATTTCATCTGCTCTAGCGATGTCAGTGAACATACTCACTCGAGGAGGCACATTTGCTTTTTGTATAGGCTCAGGCGTTACAGGCTTCACAGGCGGTATACCAACTGGAATAAAAGGTACGATCCCTTCTTGTACTTCGGGACTTCCTTGACCCCCAATAATAAAAGAAGGAGGCACATTACCCTGATTTCCTGCAGAATTTAAGCCTCGCAGAAAGCCTTGTTGACCCTCGAGTGGTAGAGGCAGCGCAGGAGGTATACCAGCATGTGGAAGCAAGTGGCTTTCCTCTTGTGGCTCTTCAATATCCGGTAAACGGCCTTGAGGCACTAATCCTGGAGGAATTACATTTGGAACGCGTCGAATACCAACGCGAGGATACAATTCGTTTTCCAATTGAAATCCTTTTGGTGAAGGGAAACCGGGCGCAATCAGCGGTATCGCCTGTGGTATCGCGTTAAATGACTTTTCCAATGGCACTTTAATTAGTGGTGGTATTTTTTCATGTTCAACCGTCTTGACTATTGGTGTTATCTCAAAAGGGCTTCTCTTTTCTATGGCATGTTTCTTTCCAACATGTCCTAGTGGTGACCAAAATTCCTTAATAAATGCTATTGGCCTGAGCTTAATCGGTTTTAGAGAAAACTCAAAATTCTTTTTTAAATCCGCTTCGTGAAACAGCAACGGTATCGAACTTACAGCCTGAATTACGATGCACAAACACACGATCTGCAAAATGCAAATTTTAAACATTTTTGAATTTTACCGATTCCTGTTAGTTTGCAATATTATTTTATACTATAAAAATACCTTAAAGACGGCCATGGTGCAGAAAATCTAACAGAAATATGAACAATATCAGAAGCGATCACTATAAATAAACCGTCTTAGCTGTTTGATTGTGAAACAATACTGAAATACCAAAGACTAATTACTGACCTTAAAACATAGAAACACGCCATCCTATAAAACTAATGAAACAAATTATACCAAGGAGACGATATTGTTTCTTGAATGACGATTACGTTACTTTAATTAAAATACATCAATAATTATAGCTTTATTTTATGTTCAGGTAACATGCAAACTACCGGTAGTCACCTTCACTTAAATAAATAGTTACTTAGTCCTCATTTTGAAGAGTGGTTGGTTTTGTTAACGGCTCTCAGATTGCAGTACTCTCTGGCCTGTGTGCTCGTTTACCTTGTCCATGCCGTAAAAAGAACCTGTTTCTAATAAAAGATTTTTTGCCTAGAACTGCCATTTGATAAAACAGAAACAGTCACAAAGACGGCATCGTAACAATGCTTTTTTATTATTAGTCACAAATTTCTAGGCAGATCTACTGGATTTTACTGGTCATTTTATGACATTCTGCACCTCGGTTTTCTTCGGTTTCTGGGGAAATGATGACCTTTTACCGCTCTGTTCTACAATTACTTAAAGGAGGGCATCCAAAATACGGGCAGTGGTTCAAAAAAGGTCCAAACTGATAGGAAATCATTCTGTTGCTGCAGCAGCTTTGGATGATGGCGAAATATTTATTGAATAATTATCATGTAGATCAATGATCTATCAACGTTTTTAATATGGACCGGCCTTTAATCGCGGCATCGATCATTGATAAATCTAGCATTCTAGATGGTAGACTGATTCGGTTTAGTAGGAACATCTACGCAATGGGCTTACGGTAGCAGACTTGTCTTCATAGTGACCCACCGACTAACACGAAGCCGAGGTAAACAATGTATTGGCCCGCACGGTTACGTAAAACATTATATATAAAATAAATAAATAGTTAAATATCAGAGGACGATCTCACACAAATTGACCTAGCAACAAACTAATCTCTAGGCTTGTGCAATGGGTACTAGACAACGATATAAATACTTATATAGAGAAATAACGACTTAAATAGATACATAGAAAACGTCAAACATCAGAAAAAAATGCTCGTGCTCTTCGCACAAGTATTTGCCCATACCGGGAATCGAACCCGCGACTCACTACCAACTAGGCTATCGCGTCGTCGAATATGTTGGCAATCACTAAAAATGATTGTAGGCGGCTCTTGCGCTACAGCAATAAATTATGTGTCTCATTCACTGCAATGAATGCTTATTTTTACTAACATAATAAATGCGAAAGTAGCTTGTTTGTTGGTTCCATATAATTTTTTGGCAAAACGTATCGTTTCCCAACTGTCTGATTTTGTAACTGTAAGTACCTAAATATTTCAGGATTTTTATAAAAACTAACCTGACCTAACCTATAGGATTAACCTAACCTAACCTACATGATGGTACTGAAATATATCCTGAAATATTTACAGTTACAGAAAAAAGAAGCGGGCTGGCAAATGAAAGGGTTGGGAAACGATACATTATTCCAAATGATTGTCAGCCCAAAGGATACCTTTTGTTTCGTCCTCATGGTTAAATGCCTCCATTGATAGACGTGATAGAGCCAGAAGTCCACTGCGACGCACACTACGCATATACGTTACACACGTAAACTGCAATCAATTATTCCCTGTGTGTCACTGACGTCATTACGTGCATGTGCTGCTGTAGGAGTATAGCTACATACGATAGGAAATATTCATGTCATTTTATCACGGCTTCAATAAAAGCTGATTGATGTAACAAACACTTGAGAAAACCATTTTTTGAATAGCTATAAATATAACAGAGGTATAAGCCAACAAAGATTTGTTCTTGTGTATTTCTAGAGAAACAGAATTTAAGAAGCAGTTTATATTGTCGACATGTTACGATGACATGACGTCACAGTGTGTATTAAATTCTATTGGCCTGAGCCATATCTGTCTTATTAGCAGTTTAAAATGCTTGTATCGTCAATATTTTATGGCTGACTTTTAGTGATCTCATTTACGGTATTTTCATATCTGATTGAGACGACATGAGTTTAAAAAAATCCATGCATGCGCGGCTGTGGAATTCCGACTTATGCCTCCTAATACAGATACCTATTTACACGTATTAAACATTCTTCCAAATCTCTAAATTTGTGTGAAGAAACTATACGTTACACGTACTCGAAAGCGGCATTGTTTGGTTTAAAACATGATCGGAATAATGAGTTTTCCTGCTTAAATAACTAAGACAACATGAATCAGGCGTCGAGTAAACTAAGTCAACATTATTTTAGTAATTCAACTAACGGAAATAATATAATTATTTTTTTGCGTGAATGTGAAGATTACAATCCTTTCGTAGAAAAACGATTTCGAAAAATATAGCACTAAACCGCTAAAAAAAAAGTTAAACCATTATTGTTAATAAAATAATAAAGATTTATGTGATGGAAATACCTTGTTTAAAAAAACATAGATACGTACAGTGGGATATGATACTTTTTTGTAAGTGTTATAAACATGTAGGACGTCTTGAACTTCACTGAACTTGAACTTACCTGAAGCCATAATCATTAACCTGAATTATTACTACCCAGTTAATTGCGTTCGTCTTTTCGTTTTGAACAAAACAGTACCCATTTACAGATGTAGTTAATTATTACACGTAGGTACGTATTTTATAGAATAATTTCTGTTCTCAATTATTTCAAGCCAAACAGAATCGAAGCCCACTCAAAAGTGGAAGGAGGGTTTAAACCCCCCAAATTGGCGAATGGTGACAGGTGGGTGCGCACACGTCGCCACCGCCACAACAGAGCCGACACGCGGAGCGGAACTGTCACCTTTCACGTCTTATTTATAACCGATAGTTCGAAATTCGAATCTCGAAGTGAATCTGTGTGATCGTGAAACAAGTGAATCATGGTTTTATAGTGGTGATGTGGTTAGACTGGTTATAGAAGTTACGTAAGGTGGGCAACTTTCTTTGTAGTAATAGAGGTTAATAGATATTATTTTACTCTATCCGGTACCTATATACTTTTAACATAATGTTACCAGCAGCAAGTTAACATTTAGATTTTTTCTTGAACACTAAGTAGTATTAGAACCGTATAAAAAAATATTTGAAAAGTCAATGAGACCTAGAATAAATAAAAAATCGTTACTTTAATAGTGAGGTTTTTTTTTATTTAACACGATACCGGACGATTTTTATTTTATTTTTATATATATGTGTATATCCGTTCCTTGGTGTATTTAAGTTGTGTTCTATAAAGTGTTTTGTATTGCTTTGTATTGTAACGCATCGAGAGATCATTTTAAAACAATGTAAGCTGTATTTTAACGTTATATTATTTGGAGCATTTTCGAGTAATTTTTGTAAAAGCGTATTTTTAAGCAATGTTTATTGACTTCGCCACACTTTTAACAGAAAAATAATTGATAAAAAATACCAAATTTTCGAAACTTTCCCTATACCTACTGCAATAACATACAGTTCAGTAAAGTTTCAAGTTTCAAGAACCTATCAGAAATATACTTTAAAATTAATTGCTATATTTCTAGTACAAAATACATAGTATAGTGGCATTACCATTTTACCTAGCTAAAGGTCTTCTATTTTTGAGTATTTTCTTCAGGTAGAGTAATTATAGCAAGAAAAATAATATAACATAAATAAACAGTCGAAAAGGAAAGCGAGCTAATAAAATTCTAGTGAAAATAGGAGTACAATAGGTCGTCGGCTTTTCCCTTTTATGTAAGTACGAGTATATGAGAGCATTCACGTGGAGCGTCGTTCACATAGCGTAACAAACAAACAAACAGGCCCTCTATTCCCGACGGTAAAAAACATATCGTGTTTGATCTATTATGGTATTGTCACCGTTTTGATAGCAATTATTTACTTGACAGTAATAGCGGATGACGTCAAATCAATACCATAACAAGTCAAAGACGATATGTTTTTGCTGCCTAGAATAGAGGCGCAGGCGCAGGTCAAACAAATGGTAGCTTTTGTACATATACGAGTTTAAAAGCGATCCATTTCGAGTACCTATATACTTGGTACCTATATAGTACCTATATAGTGTATACTTAAATATAACTTATTTTTAAGTATCTAAGGAGGACAAAATTACCTTATTTTCTCCAGCTTAAACAATCTCAGTATCTATCCTCATATTCATATTCAAATATTTATTAATAATTGTGTTTTTTGTGTATAAAACTTGTTTATTAGGTAACTTATAATTAGGTAACAGTCAGTATTATTTAGGTACAGAAATAAAACATCTTATATTCTATTACTTTACTTACTAGCGATGAATCTTTGTGGGCCTAGAATACCATTTTTTAAGCGTTGCTCTACAAGAAGCCAGGCGGGGCTCAGCAATAACATTTTGCAGTATATGGAGGTAGGTATGCCCTGGCCTAAGACCTGGGAGAGCTTACTCAGCATGACGATCTAACTACTGGTTAGTATTAACTAGTACCTTTAAGGTACCCACAATTCATCACATCGGACTACCTAATTAAAATTCTATACCAATGCCAATGATAAACGAGGACTGATAATTATACCAATCTATTAATGAAGTTACCCCGACTGGAAATAGGCATCAAAACCCTCAGTGCCCTTACCACGAGTTACAATCCGGACTCGCTGGCCCTCACAGTGTTGATATAGAGTGCGAGAGACAGAGCATTCGACTCGCTAGCGAGTACAGTTATAAGTAACTCGTGGTAAGGGTACCGAAGATACAAACAATACGTAAGCGTCACTAACTAACAACCATTATAAGTTTTAACTGCTCTTATCGCTAATGGTAATCTATTCAGAAAGTTGCCACACCAACTGACTAGGCAATTAAGAGAAAATAAAACGTACTTTTCTATTAGTAATTGTTTAAACGAAAAAATTCCGTAGTACGAATAATAATAATGTAACGGAAAATTCAAAGCGTTGAGAGGACTGCGAGGTTGAAAATTTAAATACAAAATGCGGTTAGGTTTCTCTCCCACCTAGACCTTATTTACGATTTTTAAATATTTAGATATTATGAATAAATAGTTTCTACGTTTTCCTTATTTAAAAAAATATATATCTTGAAAAAAACAAATGTACTTCTTCAAGACAGATCTATTACACATACATAGTACGAATATGCGCACATGATCTACGTATGTACGGCCTACTTCCATCAATTTCCATCTCCAACTTTCATTTGTGACATAATATGAGTAGTACAGCTGTATGGATCAGAGTTACGCGACTTATGCGTTATTATTTTAGTTCAGAGGATTATGAAGCGACGCCTTAGAAGCTTAGCTGTCAATAAAAAAACGAGTCGGTGTCGCCCACCGAGGATTCCATACTTTGTAGGTACATGTTATAAATAGTTAAATAATTTTAAAATTTGGACCGCGGTTCCGCACCTGTTTTTTTAAAATCAAAAACGTATATTTTTCAAAATTGTATTACTTGCCAAATTTCATAGTTTTAGGTGAACGGAAAATACCCTACAAAATTGGATTCCCTTGAGTGTCGAAATAAACATTTTTTGCGGAATGAACGGCCGTATCTTTTTTTAACGTTAACTTGAAGTTTGATTTGACTCATATGGTTTTCATTTCAACTTGATACCTTTACGGGTTTCCAATATAAAGGGTCTCGACAGATATTTCCGATATATAGACGGACGGACGAAAAAGTGATCCTTTAAGGGTTCCGTTTTTTCCTTTTGAGGTACGGAATCCTAAAAACATACAAATTTAGCTCCGACATCCATGATTGTTGAATACGTTGTAGTTATTACGAAAGACTAGGTTTGTACGTCTCCATTTTATCTATGCCCAAATTTTTTTTTGTATAAATAGGTTTTATAATCGCGCAAACCACGGAACTTTATTATTAGGGCTACTTTCTGCGCGTGCGAGCTCTGTCAGGTTATGAAGTGTACTATTTTTTCTGTCAATTTGTCTTACTGGCACATGCAATGATGTATCCAAAGACAAAAACTTTATATATATGTATATAGTAGAAGCTCGTTAAAACGAATAGTAAATTAATCGCACGATCATTAAAGATCGTAAGTCTAGACAAGTTGCAATATATCTAGCTAGATGGATAATGTTCTTTTTTACGGCATGGAGAAGGCAATGAGACGGACACCTGATGGCCCATAGAATAGAAAATATAGCATTTGTAATTACATAACAGCAATGTTAAAACTCCGTAAAGGGCCGGCTACACGCTCGATCATTTTCGAGCAAATTCCTATGTAGTGGACTGATGTAGGCCGATGATAATGATGATGACGAATTTTAAAACTGCAATCGTAGTAACGCAAATCCGTTGCAGACCCGGAGGATTTAAACTTGCCGTTTAATAAGTAGTCCGTCGAGCTGAAAAGAGAAATACCTATGCATAGATGAACAGGGAAGCTGCCCTCTCAACATCAAACCGTCCATACACTATTGCTGGTAACTGTATGCACGCTAATAGCATAGAAAAGACCTTACTTATGAATCAGTTCACGTGTGACATAGTTTATGTGCCACAGTCATTGTCATGCGCATCCGCAGCGTGATTAGTGCGCTAATTACTAAATAGCTTAAGTGCAGGGTACTTTCTTTGACGACACAGATAGCTTAGACCAGTTAGTATCTGCCTATGAAGCTATCTGTCCTGCGTTCGATAATATTTGTGTGATGAGCACGAGTATTTGTTTCCTGAGTTTTGGATCTCTTGTACGATTATGTCCCTCTATAATGCCCGGCCGTTAAGAAGTCAATCCTGACACCTGTCATTCCAGTACAAATTATAACCTAAAACCCAAGACTTGGTTATAAATTGTACTGTAATGACAGCTGTCAGGATTGACTTCTTAACGGCCGGGCAATATAGTATATTTGTGATTGTGCCCTGGTCTTTTTTTATTTATTATTCATGTTTTCCAGTACCCATATACAAGCCTAGACTTTAGCTTGGGATTAAGTCAATTTGAGGAAGATTGTTTTGCGATATTTAGGTTTTAATTCTACCTTACCGCTATAGTTTACATAGCGTAGGCTGTGGCGTAGGCTAGTGTTGCACTACACGAACATAGTACCATAATGCTTAGTGCTTGAAACTTACCGTAAAACGGGGTGAGTAGAGAAACAACCTAAAGTGAAGCATATTTTACTAAATATAAGACTGAAATTATTTCCAATAGACGTAACGTTCTTGCCCATTTAATACTTGTTACGGCCTATTTTAGGTTGTGTCCCTACTCACATCTTAAACCCTACTCACCGCGATTTACGGTACATTATGAAATTTCCCTGTGTGCTCATTTGCCTTCTCCAATTTCACCATGCCGTTAAAAAATCTCCTCTGTTTTTGTTTCATTGAAGA
This sequence comes from Acleris sparsana, assembly GCA_923062465.1. Lineage (NCBI taxonomy): Eukaryota > Metazoa > Arthropoda > Insecta > Lepidoptera > Tortricidae > Acleris > Acleris sparsana. The sequence continues at coordinate 11,173,749 of OV281300.1, forward strand.
ATAAGGTCAAGCAAATTATCCAACCGGTCTGTAGATCGTTTAAGCGGCACAAGTACTTTTAAATAAAATAAAATAAAATAAATAAAGGTAGTTACTTGTTTCTGCAGTGGCATTTTTGGGAAGACCCTTTAGAAAGTAAAATACTTCAATTAAGGTGCATGAGTGATTTTCATAATAAACATAACATTACTATACAATTTAAGTAATCAAATCGTGTTAATGTGTAACGTTTGACTTAAGCTTATATTTAAAAAAGGGCCTGCCAGCAGCATTTTTATTTATTTATTTAAACTTCAATGCACAATACACATTCTAAGTACAAATAGCGGACTTAATGCCTTGAGGCATTATCTACCAGTGATATATTGGGCCAAACAGAGAGAAGTAGAAGTTCGTGTCAAATTTGATGCATTAAAATTGAAATATAACATAAATGTCAATAAACGCCATATTTACATAAGAACAAATACACATAATTAACATAATATTTATTTGCATTTATGATATGGTCGGAGGTACCGCAGACCGTAACATTATGCAGGGCCTTGCTAATGGAAACTGTTGAGAGAATTTGCAGAATTTGAAATTAGGTTATTAAAAACAACTCTATCTTTATTGTTGACCAAATGAATGATTTTCTAAAACGTAATTTTTCAAAAAGTATTAATAAAATCACAAATTATTCTAAACTGATGGTAATTACAGAGACCAACAACTCATGCGATGAGATAATAATAGTTACATTATGAACATGAATGATTATGTTAAGAAGTGTCCGTTTTTGTTGCACTTTAAAACGTTTTCCCGCAAATGTCGGTTTCACACGCGAGCATACACAATACCTAACGTCAATAACCGACTCAGTACAAGTGGGACTCGTGCACTGATTCCGTTCATGGGATATAAGCCTAGAGTCATTTTGATGTTTACCAGAAGACCATTCTACCAAGCGCAATACTTAATTCATTTTGCAACGCTTTTATTACGTTTATAGAATTCTATATTTAAAAAATTACATCTTTAATTTTACAGTAACTCCATATTTTTACAGTAAATTAGTATTTGCGTTCTTTTTTTTATTTTCTGAGATAAACGGCGAAAAATTAATTGTGACTCTGTTTTTCAAACTAATATTTACAAACGCTTAAGTATAATGAATATTATAGAGTTCGGTTTTTCATGCCGTTAAAACCCAATTTCACTTCACTGTAGGTTTTGCAAAATTATCGTTTTATGGTATTGCTTCGGCCTTTTGCGGAAGGATGACACTCGCTTTATGGACTTGCCGGTACCAGGCCACTTTCAATAATCGATCCACTTCTCCAATTATTTAAAAATCAGGTCAACGAGATTGTTGAAGTCTGCGAATTATTCAATAGCTCACTAACCTCAATGCAAATTTTACACACAGAAACAAACTTAGTAGGTACTTGCCGTTTTTGCAAGATGCAAACTAAAAAAAATGCGTAATAAAATAAAAGGGAATTTATACAATTATGAAGAAATCTTGCATTTATGACAAATAACTTGCTGGCTGCTTGCGTGACCATTAATTATTTAGTAGCATACAAAGTTTCATACAGAATATGTTTACGCACTCTCCTGACAAATTAGTCGCGTGGACGTATTTTTGGAACTTTACGCTGCATACCACTTTTTTGCAGATGATCGTATGTGAAATGATCATAAATGAAAATAGAGACAGCAGTTCAGCTGTTATCTCTATTTGCTCTGTTATGGTTTACTAGGATATCCTGTGGAGAACGTACGTAAAAAACATGAGTTAAAAGTATTACAACAATATTTGCGATTGTAACTCGTAAGACTATTTGGCAGTCTTTTTTGTTCAGTCTAAGAGTGAGGAACGTAAAATATACGGATAAATCATTCGTCACCGTCCTACGGGTACGCGGTAATATATTATTATAATAGGGTGTATTATATTTAAATTCCAAAGCCTACTTAGCACCAAACTGATCTACGCTGACGTAACTGTTAACATAACGTTCTCGACTTTCACAAGTATTCGGGAAACACACTTATCAATATTCGCTTTCTCTTGTTTTCAGATTCCGAAACATGTTGGCGAGGATACTGTTATTCACCGTTATAATTGTCCAGTGTAGTGGCTGGATCCTTAAGGAAATTGAAGACAGGACGAAAGATGCTGCGCAAGCGACGGAAATCGGAGAAGCACGCGGCAGCATGTCCGAAGCCCTCATTAACTTCTTAGACCTCGCGTATCCAAAGGATGATTGGACCTCATCTATTTTAAAACAACTTTTCATGATGTTAACTAGTGACGGTGCCTTCGAATTCGGTAGCCATTTAATGGAATTGCAGGAGCACTGGTAATATTTAACCGGCCTTAAGGAAATTAAAGTATTATGTGTGGAAGTTAAAGAGAGTTGGGACTACCAAAGTAGATCGATAAGTATTTATTTATTAAATAGTTAGAACTACTTTTTAGCTATATTTAACCCTCTGGATTCCCACTATCCCACATTTCAGGGCCCTCGTACAGGGTAAAAACGAGCCAAGGTGGGTAAGGTCTGCAGCGCACCTGCGCTTCCTCTGGTGTTGCGGGTGTTTATGGGTCGGGATGATCGCTTACCATCAGGTGGCTCGCTTGCTAGTCTGCCCCCTTTTACACTTTTTTTTTTATTGCCTTTGACATGTTGTCGTTATGTTTTAACTAGGCCGCATTACTGCAAGTAAATAAGAGCTATCATAAAGTTCACAATACGATAAAATGCCAAAGGCAAGGCAAAGGGTTTCACTCAGTAATAAAAAATGCCCTAGACGATAATGGTTTTTTATTAAATTCACTTACCTACTATGAATTTAATTTGGACACATTTCACATGTTATTATGGCATGTAAACATTTTGGTTCTCTGCCATTTGGCAGAAATATATTTGGCCGTTTCATTTGCCAAGCCGCTTTTTTTTATGTAACTGTAAATATTACAGGATTCTTATAAAACGACCCTAACCTTTACCTATAGGGTTGTACACGTTACAGAAAAACGAGTTGGCATATGAAACAGTTGGGAAACGATACATTCGGCAAAACATATCTCGGCCGAAAGGCAGGATACCCAAAATTTTAATCCGAAGTAACTAAGCATACCCGTGAACATTGGTTATTACGTCTTATTCTGGTTCTCTTATGGGTACCTACTTACTAAATTTTATTGTAGCTGTTAGTATACCTGTCCGATGAAGTCACGAGATTTGAATTGCGGATGGCTAAGATCTCAGATATTTTGCATGTTTTCCTGTTTTCGATGATGCTTAGCAATTATGCTAATAAGTAATTGTATAATTGCAGCTGCCTCAGCCAGCTTCCTCGGTTGAAATGTTTTTGTCTTTTGTTAATGAATCACGTCATCTGCGGCTCTCTTCTACGAGGTACGGTCGCCATTACTGTCAAGTAAATAATACTTATCGTAACGAGCACAGTCCGATAACATTCCAAAGGCAATATAGTTTTACCATTTTGAATTCGGATTAGATCATGTGATTTTTGCTATGAAAGTAATGTAGAACGAAACGCAAGCGAGTGACGGAGATAGGGAGTGTGCGAGAGGGAGAGCGATAGAATGGCGGTTACCACGATCTGTGCGGTGTGTACTCGTATTAACTTTTACCTAAAGCTAGCGGCCCGCCAGCGGCTTCGCCCCGCTGCAAATTTCCGACATTCCCGGTCGTTTTTTTCTTTAAAACAAACCTTGTCCTGACAATAACGAATACAACAAAAAAGAAATCAGCCAAATCGGTTCAGCCGTTCTCGAGTTTTGCGCTTAGCAACACATTTAGCGATTCATTTTTATTATGTAGATATTAAGTGTCAATCTGCGTTTAAAATTGCATGCAAAAAGATTTATTCAAATTATTGGTTACAAAAGTAGAAATGTGACGATGAATTTTTAAGTTCAGTTACGAAAATGATCTTCGCACTTAAGTTAACGTTATCTCAATTAGCTCCACACGCACGCACGCACGCACGCACGCACACACACATCACACCTCAATCAAAACCTGTCTGCAAACACATCGACATCTTGGATCTGCAAAACCAACTCGCTGAGCAGCATCTGCGCGCGAGTGTTAAAGGTGCGTTGCGACGGCGGCACCGCAAACACCCGGCGGCGTTAGCGGCGCCCGCGCGGGAGTAGCGCTCCGGCACAAATAGCCGGAATTTCTCAAGGGCATCTTGGTTGTCAATTTTGGTTCTCAATAAGAGACAGTAGTGTGTGTATTTATTGTATTGTAATATTGCAATGATTAACAAATTAACTAAAACGGTTAATTAGCTAATAAAATGAATGTCAAACTATTGTACATTTTTAATACATTATTTAAAACATAATAATACTCTATTTCAAAAACCATGTTATCGTACGTTTTAGTAATTTGTTCTCTATGCCCAGTGCGTCGATGTCTATGAGGCTCAGGTCGAGAGCGTCGATGTTGATCTTGTCTACGTCTATTCTATTTTCCGCCATCAGCTTACTCCAGTCTTCGTTTCTTTTTATTACGCCTTTTGACACGTACCACAGCTGTCTCCGCAACAGGCGCTTCAGGGCACTTCTCTTAGGATCGGCGTCAGTTAAGTCAGATTTCGGGTCCTTACCCATGCTACTGTCAGAAATGTTATCTGTGTCAAGTGGCGAATACCAATGTTTGACTGTATTAACACAAATTGCCTTTTGCGACTTTGACCTAGTTGGAATGAACTTGACTTCATTCTGGCGCTTTATAAGCTTCTGTGAACAACTGGAATGAGGGCGCTTAAGTCTTTTCATATCGGCAAATTTCACTGGATAACGTTTCTCTTGTTCTTTTTCTTTTTTTGAGTCTTGTTTTATTAGTCTTATCGGTTTAGGTATGTCTAATTTAACTTTGGCCACGGGTGATTCCTTTTTAACTGGTTTGTCTTTTTCTAGTCTTATAGGACTGGTTAAGCGCTTCTTTTCATGCAAACTGCTGCTCGGTAGCGGTGATTTGGCTCTTTTTTCCTTATGATCTGCATTCTTTCCTTTCTTATCATAATTCTTGGAAGGACTTTGTTCTCTTTTCTTAGATTTTTTGTCCGGGCTATCGTTTCTATCCTTTTTATTTTGCTTAGGTGACGATGGCGGGGTTGGTTTCGCTCTTATCGACGGCATTTTGATGTTTTTTATTCAATAGTCTTCAATAAACTTCGTAATCAGTGTGATGTTCCCTGACAACAAAATAAAAACAAAAATTTAAACCTCTTTAAAAACATACGTGCTTAAGAATTTTTCCACTTTCTAAAAATACTTCTATAAGATTGGCGGTCAACCCCTAATTTGTTACTTTCTTCAATCTGGTAGTCTTTGATTAACTTTAGCAGCTCTTCTTTTGTGGGTTTACGCCCTTTCATTCGTTTGACTAGGGTTGACACATACTCCTTTTTACTTCCTTTACTGTTTAATCGTATTAACCCTCGTAAACCAGAAGCCTGTGAACTGGTCAGCCTGTGCTTTCCTATCAGTCCTTTGGTCAACTTAAACCGGTTGAGGGACAAAGCACTCTTTGTAAAACTAGGTTCATATTTAAAAAGAGTTATTACATCCATATTCTTAAAAACGCTTTGTGTGGTCTTATTTTTCGTTGTCGGTTTAGTAATGTTATCGGGATCAATTTCGCTGTCGTTGCCTAACGTATCAATTGCTTGTTTTCCAGCTAATATTGCTAACCATAAGCAAAATCTCCTCTTACATCGTTTGCAGCAGCCAGCTTTCTTTGGCGGCGGGTAGTACTGGTTTATCACATTTAAGGTTTTACGTGGTCGCCGAACCATTTACAGAAGCATTTATTTTAGTCATAAGTGACTATTCTCCAACTTACCCTGCTCATCGGCCATCTCAAATGAGACAGTAGTATCGATCCGATAGAATTTCTTCACAATCTCATTTTCGATACCGGTGATCAAGTACAGTTTTTACTTTATGAAAATATGCTTACTGAGACGCAATTTCATGAATCTATACATTGTTTACATGGGCAATGAAAGTTGAATTAAAATAAAATAAAACGAAGACCGAAGATCATATTTTAGCGACTAATAATTCGATTAAATTGAAATAAACCTTAGATACTTTGACAATGACCAGCAGTGACGTTCTCCATTTTTTTATTGCTTTGAAGTAAAAAACAAAGGAACCAAAAAGTATTCATTGCTATAGCAATCAAAAGATTTTTTTTAATAACATTTTAAATTTAAGATCTTTAAGGTTTAAAATTTTAGTGAACATTTAATATTTTTGATAGTGAAAAGTATTATTTTGTGCGTTATTTATTACTAATCTTGTGATTACTATTTATTTGGATATCCTGTTCGCAAAACATGATATTCTCCAAATATCGCCCGATACCGCTAGTGCAAGGCAGTCGCATATTTCGTTGCTCTGTTATTTTAAATTCGTAAGTGTGAAATAATATGGAAATAATCAAATAACTAAAGTCGAGTGTTATATAGCTGTGTAAACAGTGAAACAAGAAATACAGTGGAAAAAACATTACAAAAATCATTTTAAATTTTACACTGTAACGTCTTTTTCGACCGCCCCCGCAACAGCGGGCGATGAGTCATCCGTAACGGCGAGCGGCCGGTGCCAAAGACTACCATTGTATACTGGGATAGCCGGTGCAGCGCGCGCAGACTCTGACTTACGAGCGCAGCGGGCATATTTTCACAAGAGCAAACGGTCATAAGGTATTTATTAAAATATTATAAAAAATAAACCTACAAATTACGGAAATGATTACCTCGCGTACAAAGCTGCAAAATGCTTGAAATGTGATGTTGATATAAGTATGCAAGAATATATAAAATGTTGTGTATGTAAGCACGACTTTCATTTGGATTGTGCCGGTGTCGGTTAAAGAGATTTTTATCATGTCAAAACCAAGTAAACCAACTTGGAGGTGTAGCAAATGTCGAGAAGGAAAACCCACAGCTACTGATGAGGGGCCTACTAAAACACTGCAGAAAGAACTGTCTATAACTCACTCCCACGAGACGAGTACGTCCATGAACATGTCTGATACCCCAAGGTCACAACAGATAATAAGCGGACAACCTGATAATGTGACTCAAAAGAAAAAGTTTACCATTAATGTTCCGACCAACGATTCCTTTAATACATTGCTGTCAAACATACACGAATCGGATGATGAGGAATTGTTTGAGGATGAAGGTTCTATGGATTCCATAACCCAAATTTCTCAGTTAAATAGAAGCTGCCCCAAATTAAACAGAAAAGGTCAGTTTAATATAGAAGAACTTCAATGTCGATTACTTGAGCTTCAACAAAATTATAGTTCAGATATAGTTCTGAAAATGAGATTGAATCTTTACTATCTGGAAATAACTTAAGGGGAAAAAAAACAATACGAGTTAAAAATAAAAAAACTGGAATGAATCTGCGTTTCTACAGATACTACTCATGCACCCATAAGGAATTTAAACAACCCAAAACTTTATCCGAGTTGTGTATCGAGGAACTGTCAATTAACAAATTTATGAGTATGCATCAGAATATTATGTGGTTTGTTAGGTAAACTGGATATTTTAGAAATAACATTGAATGAATTTCAAACTAAACATCAGAAACTCGATGTCCTCTGTTTAAGTGAAACATTTATTAAAAAAGGTTCGGAGCGTAATATTAATTTTAATATTTTTAAATTAGCGTCCTCATATTGTAGGGAGAAAAATAGAGGAGGTACAGCGATATTAGTTCAAGATGAAGAGAAGTCAAGCCAATTAAGTTAATGTCGAAGTTAGCGGCCGACTTCTATTTTGAATGTTGTGGAGTTGAAATTACTAGTATAAATTTAATAATAATTACTATTTCAACAAACAACAAACAAAATCTCATATTGGTATCTTTTTACATAAGCTAGAAAACTTGCTACATTACTTAACTTAAAAGTACAGCAAGAAAAATGTGGTCATTTGCGGTGACTGGAATAAAGATACCTTGAAGGATAAGTCAGTGACAAAGGTTCTAGCAAGTATATTAAGAAGTCATGTCATAACTTTGTGATGCATATTAATACACCAACTAGAATTAACACCTGCACTGACCAAATTGCTAGTAACCTGCGTAAAGTAAAATGTAATACCCATAGACTTACGACTTTGACTTGTCTGATCATGATTTGACATAAGTGTAATATGACGTCATAACACAGATCATACAGAAAGATGTCGTTTTGGCTGTAAAGAGTTAAGGCGAGTTTATCCGTGCGAGTTTTTTTTTACTATTATAAAATGGATCACTAATTAAGTATAAGTACTTTTCACAAACTAGGCAAATACCCTATTATATTAAATATAGATAAGGTTAAATCTTATACAACCTGGTTTGAGTTTAGAAGAGACTATAGTGGTGATAAAGTTCGAAAGTATTATGAAAGTATAATGGCTATCTCTTTCTGCGATGTTCTGAGATCAAATAATGCAAAGGATGCCTTTAACATATTTTACGACTTATTGACACTGTTTCATAATTTGTGCTTTTCTCTCATTAGAGTCAAAGTTAACAGCGGACAAAGAAAGGCTAAGTGGTTATCGCCTGGTATTCGTCGGTGATGTCCAATTAAACGACAAATGATTATTAAAAATAGAAATAGTGGAGGAAAATCGGAGACTGATTTTTTTTTCTTAAAACAATACTATCTTAATAGTCCGATGACCGATACCTTAATGTGAACATTATGATGCAACCACATCGATAATCGATACATTAATGACATGCAATACTATAATGTTAACATTAACATTGAAATATAACCACAGATACAGGTTTCTTATAGTCCATTTGCCTAACGTTTCAGAACATACTCATACTGTAGGGAAGTTATGATATGGATGTAGATAAAGCTGGGCATTCACCAACGCTCCAACAAGCGGAATAGAGCAGCGCCGCGCTCAAAACGATCCATGAATGTCAAAACTGTAGCGTTTAAAAGTATGTAACTGGCGCGGTCCGTTGGATTCCCAAATAGACGGAAAGCAAACACGACGAGCAATTGGAATGGAACTGTCGTGAATGTCGAAATTAAACGTTGAAACGCCAAATGGCCTTGTCGTGAATGTGTTCTCTGGCTGCCATTTTCTAATCAGTGTTCTCCGTGATGTCGCACCGTTGAGGCGTAGCGTGTCGCGCACGAGAATGTGGTCAAAATATTTCGCCCATCCAGTTGTATACACTCCATCTATCGCCGAGACAATCGGCACGTCCGTGAATACCCAGCTTAAAACAGTGTTACTTACTGGCCACTAGCGTTTTTGGAATGGTTCCTAAAATTTGTAATAAAACTCGAACAGAAATATCGGTGACTGAAGGTATCAACGATTCCGGAAAATTACTTTTTATTTCTTTAACAAATAAGGCTTACTATTAGGCATTTGCGCAAAACAAATTAAATTGACAATTAGAATAAGTTCAAGCATGATGCGGGTTAAACTTGTTCATATTTGTATGCCTTTGGGCAAGATGTAGTGGTACATAAAATTAAAATGTAACATCTATTTGACCTGAGATCAAGAAATAAATTTGTTTGAAATTGTTTTTTATTGCATCAACAGCGGTGCATACACATAAACCGGGGGGCCTAGACCAGACGTAAACACTTAAATCTGCAATTTCAGAAAAATGGCCGTATGTGTAGGATAGCTGTAAGCTGACCTTCCATCTCATCGACAGTTCACTTTTCGAAAATCGCTAAATATTGTTAGTTATGCATTTTGCTGTTTAGGCCCCGAGCATTTTTTAGCATTAGAATAATAAAGGTTAAATGCCACACATTTCATTTAATACCTAACGTGGATAACACTGAAAAATAGTTGTGCAAATATTTTAATTCTTATTATTACCGCACAAAACAAGAACAAGACACAGTTTAATTTAAGTTAGAGGTTGCAATAGCTATGTCAGAGCGGCCAAATGTTTTTGTAAAGTTATATACCCAACGCAAGTTGTATTGGCAATCAACGGGACATTGAAACATTTAAGGAACTGCGATACCACAAATAATATGGTTATTATTCTCTATACACTTAGTGACCATTTTTTTTGGTGCTTTGGTTTTAGCTTTAACGTTTTTTAAAGTTTCCCTACTGTCGAGGTCGTCGTTGCCGTCTTGATTGTCGTCAGCATCCCATGTGGCTGGTGGTCTACGGATGCCTTCATGCGGTGGATCGATGTATCCGCACTCGACTCGTCCTCCTTTCAGCCGGCAATCCCCAGTCAAGGACAAAGAATGGTCCTTACTCTGCGGACTGTCCGGGTTCCTATTGTAACCGCACAGCACTCTATCATCGATGATCTTGCATAAGGTGCTGTCAAAATCATAAGGACAACATCGCTTCTTTCCTGGTTTTAATTCGCTCACAACACCACCCTTAACTTCGCTTTTCATCTTAACACTACCAAAATCTATGGCCTGCTTTTGCGGAACGTGGTCGGTCGAAGGATGGCACTCTTTCGGAGCACCGATGACTGTTACCAGAATCATCTAAAATTAGAATGGCTTTGTATTAAAAAAGTATAAACTGAATTTCATTCAAAATTTGGAGATTTTTTATCGCATTCGACCCGAGTCAGTAAAAATAGAATTACACATTTTTTATCGCGATGTAGCATCTTGCCTTAGAGTTCATTTTTGAATCTCGCTGATGATGCTGAATAGGTATGCAATGAAAATTGACTCACGTGGTGATCTCGTTAGGAGTGGTAGGTGCGCGTATTTGATAATATTGTAAGAAGTACAAACACCAATTATAGAGATTAATAGAAAGATAACCACCCATTCTGTTCTAACATTTAATATTTTAATATTCTAGAAATCACTAACAATCAGCCATTTTGGTGAACTTTATTCAGCGGATGACAGTCAAAAATCGACCCTCTAACCAGTACATGTATGTAACCTGTTACCTCGCACACGTAGTATTTTTGTCAACAACAATAAAGAACCCTTTTTCTCTTATTCGAACAGGCCCTTAGAAACGAGCGGTTACTAACCATGAATAAACAAGCATCGTGCACTTTCATGTCTCTCCTTATCTCGGTTGCGCAGGCTTGACATTGCAATCAAATCCGTTAAAAGTCTGGTAAAGTCGGCACACAAACCAGCAAAATAACTTCACATCCTTTTGCAATTTTGTGTTTTTCTTATTAAATCTCATCGCAAGTAATCAGTTTATTAGATTCACTAATTTGTAATAAAGGTCTACCCACGAAAATGAGATTTAAAAAACTTAGCGTAAGGAATTTAAAAACTGGCATCAGTAACTTTTTACGGCAGTCTGTGGTAGGTGCAATAAGCACTATTTCCACCAAACGGCCCGCAACGGATCGGAACGGAAAGAATTATAATGGTCTATAAACGATATTGAATCATGTTCACAGTATTTAAAGTCTATTTACCAATCCGCGCATAGCAACATGACCGCGGGCGTCTTCCGCGACACGCGTACGTCGCCGTAAGTATGCTGCGACGCGCGATCGGCTCCGTCATAAATAGACAATTATAATTTCAATAGAGCCGTACGGCTGTCGCCGCATCCGTACGTATCCTTTCCGATCCGATGCGATGCGAGCCGTTTGGTGGGAACCATCCTATAGTTACTCTTGCTTCATAAAAAGCAAGTCGCCCATAGCACAGATTAAATAAAAGTTACTGCGTAACCGGCAGGTCATATGCTTTTCAACAGTTGATGTCTGACCGCACTCAGAGTCAGTGAATGGCGATAGGAGATTGTGAAGCGACGCTTAAATCCCCTTTGAGACTGTAGTACTACCACGTAGTTCAACTGGTAGTACAAATGACAAATAGGGTCACTAGTACTGCTAATAAAAATACACGAATATTCCTCCTTTTGTCATTGACCACAGTGTTAAATGTTCAACTGGTAGTACAAAAGATACAGAGGTCTTAAATCGCGTTACAAAACATTTTGCTAGACTAACCGACTTCATGTAGATAAGGCGCGCTATCGCTTGGAAAAAAAACCGCAGCATCACGAAATTTTAGCGTTAATAAGAAGTGGTATTGCTATTTCCCCGATATACATTTTTTTAATAGTACATTACTACAGAGGCCGGGAAGTAGGTGGTTGCCGGCCGAGTTCATATAGACGGCCGAGCGTAGCGAGGCCGGATAGTTACGAGGCTGGCAACTCCTTTTCACGGCGAGGTATGTATAGTGCTTTTCTCAAACACATTAAAAAATTAAAACAAAAATTACAACGTCACATACTAGGAGTGCATAAACATTAAAAGTAACCTACAGTGCTCAGTCATCCGCGCTGGGTCGGGTGCGCCGCCGCCGCCGCTGCGCCACACCGAGTTACATCGCCTGCGATCTAAATTGCGCTACGTACCCCTAATTACCTCTGGTCTCCTGGTACTTTAAATAAACATGCAAAGGCTTACTATATTAAAAAAAAATAGCTATTAGACTGTTCATAAAAACAGCCGCCATGTTTAGATTAAAATTAAAACAATAGTAAGTACATTACATTCTTATGTTCATGTAGATTTATTATATAAATAAAACTGCACTAAGTACATACCAAATCGTTTATTACTTTTTTTAATACGCATAGTGGCAGAATGTCATGATGCCTGTGCCACAAATTTATGTGGAATGGAAATTAAAAAAAAGGACTTTGCAGGCCTGGGCCTGCAAGATTTGTATGAAATTCCATTATTATTGTCCTAGCCGCACCTGAAACGTCATACTTCGCAGCCTATTATGAGGCACATAACGTCAACATTCCATTGCATGTTTGAGAAAAGTTCCTTAAAACACCGTTGTAAGCCAAAAAGACAGTCCGTACAGAGCTTGCTCGCAGTGGAAGGCGGTCATGAAGACTAAGACGGAATGCCTCTACGCTTCTAACTTCACTGGTTGTCTTATTCCCATACGGGAACACAACAATACGATGCTTGGCGGTAGGCTAAAGAGTGATAACGATCAGGACGGACCACGCGCAAGATTCTACTACTACTACTAAAAAGTGAGATCTATGAGCCAAGCTATTGTCAAGATGGAAACGACTTGGAGAGATATGAAACCAGCGTCTCTATTGAATAACGCACTCGCAATCGCAATCGGCTTCAAATTGGAGCAAATGTTTGCATTTTGTATACAGACTCGCCTTCAGACTGTCAAAATGAAAAAGATTTTCATTGTAAGTGTAAATATTAGGCAATAAGCCCTCAGGTTATTATAATAATAGTTATTAATATAACGTTATCACAGATTTTTTATTTTAGTCCGATTACCGGCTCGGGGTTTCTCTGCGTGATAGAATCAGAAATGATATCCGCAGTAGAACTAAGGTTACCGACATAGCCCGAAGAACAGCTAAACTGAAGTGGCAGTGGGCGGGGCACATTACTCGCAGGACTGATGGCCGATGGGGTGAGAAGGTTCTGGAGTGGCGTCCTCGGACCGGAAGACGAACTGTAGGTAGGCCTCCAACAAGATGGAGTGACGAGCTCGTCAGGATCGCGGGAGCGCCGTGGATCCGAAAAGCACAAGACCGAAGTCTGAGTGAAAAGCCTCGGGGGAGGCCTATGTCCAGCAGTGGACGTCTTTCGGCTGACATGATGATGATGACTGGCGAGGGAGCGCTTAGCTATCCTCGCTCAAGAAACGAACAACATATACCTAACTATGTAGATCCCATGTCAATAAAAGAGACATAATATATAATAGTTGATCGCTGGCTGGTCACACCGCCGGTAAAAACTGTCTCCACTAGTTTGTCGAAACAAAAGATACAGATCCCGTGTCAATAAAAGAGGCACATTACGTATGATCGCTGGCTCCGTCGCTTCCCGCTCAACATTGGCCACCTTAGGGCGGTAATGGGGTAATAATATACAGCAGCTAAGTTCGTCTTAAAGCGCAGAACATTATCCTCATACTCTTTGAACAATCTGAGCTTAATAAATAGTAGATTGCTTTTGTAGGTTACGCACAGTGGTCACATTACTTTTGTTCCACTGCTATTCGCTTTTGACAAAAATCATTTACCACGACCGGAGAATTGAACCACTCAACAAACATTTTGGCGACATTTAGAGCTTATTTTATAGTTTAAAGTGTAACAAGAGCGGCAGCCGTGTAAGAAGGAAGAATAAAATATAGGTATAATAAAACATTTTATTTGCTTGAAAAGTCGTATTGTAGTGATACGCCTTATATTTTAGTGGCAGCAGAAGCGTTCCCTTACACTTTTGTAAAGCAGTTTATTATGACGTATCGTCATATTTTTATCAGTCAATGTACCAAAATTTCATGATTTGACATATTTTAGCAATAATAATATGTACTTTATAAAAAAGTATATGTTAATATACACCGGAAAACTACTGGCGAAAATTTTTCATCATCCGATAAAAAATGTGCCGCAAGTAGTTCTACAAGTATGTACATGTTTTAAATCAGGATATTCCTGATTTGTTCCTAAAAAGCAATTATCCGACCACTTGGCAGGCAGCATTAAGCGCAACTAGACGTTAAATTATCTTATTAGTTAAATATGATTGTTGCCGTTATTGGTGATAGACCCGGTCACAATTTCATGTTACATAAGAATGGGACTAATTAGTCCGCGTTTGTTTGTAGAAATTTTATATAAAGATACATCAAGCATATTATTTTGCTTTTCAATACAGCAACAGCATTTAATTAATAAGAAGACCACAAACCACCTGGTTTTCATACTGCACACATCTGGTTCCAGGGAACTGTTGAGTCCTTCTGTTATTTCTTAAATCGTGATATTCATCATTCTCATAAATGTAATCTCGGCCTTGATCCTGATCTTCAGTTATTGGATTTTCTGTTAGCTTTTTGCGGAAGACTTTATGGAGTGTATCTTTGTATCCACATTCGACCCTGCCTCCGCGAAGCCGGCAGTTTCCAGGCAAAGCAAAAATACTATTTTTGCTCTGTGGACTCTCTGGGTTTCTTTCGTAACCACACAGGATTCTATCGTCAATGATCTTACACAAGCTGCTGCCAAAATCATAGCAACAACTCTTCATTCCTGGTTCTGTTACCAAACCCAAATTTAAATGCATTTTGGTCGTACCCTTCCGAACCGGTTCTGGTTTTTTTCTAATTTTTTTTTGTCTTATTGTCACTGCACCTATATCTGTGTTATATGGCTCGTCATGGCATTCACTGGATATTACGGGAGCACCATCAATCGTCATTAGAACCATCTAAAAATCGTAATGCATGATTAAATAATGTCGTTAGTTACAATGTTTTGTTCAATATTTAGTAAGAAACGAGCGGTTACTAACCATTAATAAACAAGCATCGCGCACTTTCATGTCTCTCCTTATCTCGGTTGCGCAGGCTTGACATTGCAATCAAATCCGTTAAAAGTCTAGTAAAGTCAGCACACAAACTAATAAAAGTATATGAAATCCATCTGTAAACACGAGACATTTTATTTCAATTTTATTCACATTTTATGCTTTGACTTTCCTCGCTATGAATGACAGGAGAAGGAGGTGGGCGTTACTCAGAAAGATTGTGCCTAGTTAAGGACTAACATTAAGAAAATTGTATTTAACGCGTTACGAAAAGTAGGTAGCCGTACATTTATATACTACCCTCAACGCCAATTAGCAGTATCTCAAAAACAAATAAATGAAATGAAATTAAATGAAATTAAATTTTATTTGCTCTAGGCATGGTATGGTAGGTCTTAGAATAAAACATTTCTTGAAACACATATCTAACCGTAATCGGCATGCAAAAGCTTTGCTTAAAAACTAATTTAATTATATTCAGATTGATGGAACGACAGCACATTGAACACCACTACTATTTCAACACTATATAAATAATTTAATTACATTAACAATAATTTTAAATAACAAATCGGCGGGACCAGATAATCTTCCTGCTACCTTTCTAATTAATTGCGCCCAGGAACTTGCTACCCCTGTATCAATTCTGTTTAGTCGATCTCTTTCCGAGGGAGTGGTGCCTTTACTTTGGAAGTCGGCATACATAACGCCAATTCATAAAAAAGGATCTAAAACCAATGTTGAGAATTACAGACCCATTTCTAAATTATGTCTTTTAGCCAAGTTACTTGAACGGGTTGTATATGACCAGCTGTATGCTTGCACGAAGTCAATCATCCTCCCCCAGCAACATGGTTTTGTCAGCGGGAAGTCCACCGTCACTAATCTTGTAGCTTTTAATGATTTCTTGACATCCAATATGGACAAAGGAAATCAGATTGACGTCATATACACTGACTACAGCAAGGCCTTTGACAGAATTGACCACGATATACTAATTCATATACTTCAGGCCTTGGGTATCCGTGGGGATCTGTTCAGATGGTTCACGGCTTATGTTAAAAACAGATCGCAGGCCGTCGTTCTCAATGGTTTTACTTCTGCCTGGTTAAAAATTCCCTCAGGCGTACCCCAGGGGTCCTTATTGGGACCTCTCCTGTTCACACTTTTTGTAAATGATATAGCGTCATGTTTTTTAAATAGCATGTTTCTTTTGTATGCAGACGACATGAAAATCTTTAGAGTTGTGAACTGCGAAAGTGATGCTAGATTGCTGCAGGAGGATTTATATAGGCTAGATCATTACTGTGCAATAAATAGATTGGATCTTAATGTCTTGAAGTGCTTCTCTATTAACTTCACTAGAAAACGTAACGTATTTAAACATACTTATAGGATAAAATCTGAAAATCTGTCAGTTAATACTTCGACTAGAGACTTGGGAGTTTTGCATGATCATAAACTTGTATTTAATTTGCATATTGAAAATATTGTTGATAAGGCATATAAAGCCCTTGGTTTTATTATTCGTTCTTCAAGAGATTTCAGAAAAATGAAGACTGTCAAAATTATTTATTGCGCATATGTACGATCTCAATTGGAGTATGCCTCCCGGGTGTGGAATCCATACTATAAAGTCTACTCGGATAGGATCGAGATGATACAGTGGAAGTTTATTCGATTCCTAACATACAAATTTAATTTATCTCAAGACAACTACTTGAGTTCTTGCCGCAGTCTTCACCTCGTACCGCTGTTCAAAAGACGGCTTGCTAATGACGCGAGTCTGCTGATGAAGATTGCTCAGGGCCTTGTGGACAGCCCAGAGCTCCTAAGCAAGTTAGTTTTTTATACACCCGCCTCTCAACTTAGAAAAAGAGGATTGTTTCATATTCCCCTTTCTCACACTAATATCCGCAAAAAATGTTTTTTCCCCCGCACTACTAAATTGTTCAATGAATTGAATTCTGACTCGGGAATAGATCTCTTTTATAATAGCACTCTCTCTGTCAAAAATATTATTATATTAAAATAATGTCTGTACATCTAAATTGGTAGCGTTTTCGCATCTTTACTTTTGCATCATTGTATCCTTTGTTTTTTTTTTATTTATTATCTGCGTGTTTTTTGAGAATCTGTACTCATGACTGTTGTTGTTGTAGTTATGGTTTGTTCTGATTTTTTAGAAGTAAATTTGTTATTGTTTACATATTTAATTCGAGACTTTGCATGTTATTCTTTAAGGGAATGTGTGGAAGCTTGTAATTTGCTTTTAGATATAAGTGTGGTCGATCAATTTGTAGTAGGCAGTAAGCTTTCCGAATAAAATAAAATAAAATAAAATAAAAATAAAAATAAATCCAATAGTTATATAAATAATAGTATTACATTAGCATTATTATTAAACCAATTACCTACATTTTATAACAATATTTAGGAAGTCAATACACTCGTAATATACACATATTCGTATGGTCGTCCGGTAATTTAATTACATTTTAATGGTTATTTAGGAATTCTTTAATTGAATAATAAGTTTTTTGTTTCAACCAGTGGAAAAAATCACTTTAAATCTATTTATTGGTAGTTCTTTTAGGCTACTTGGTAGTTTGTTATATATTTGTATTGCCATTGGGTAACAGTTCCTGCGATACAAATCAGTTTTACATCTGGGAAATACTAATCGGTTTGGGTATCTAGTATTAAAGTAACACGCTTGGTTTTTTGCCATAAAAAGATGTTGCTGATTTTTGACAAAGCAAGCAACTTCAAAGATATATATAAACATGGAACTGTTAAAAGGTTAAATTTTTGAAAAAGAGGTTTGCATGAAGTTATAGGAGAAACATCACATATCGACGGTTCTGTGACTCAACCTCGTATATTGAAAAATGTCCAGTATAAACTGACACGCACTAAGTATGCACTCGCCTACTTAGTGCGTGTCAGTTCATACTGGACATTATTCAATATACGAGGTTGAGTCACAGAACCGTCGATATGCCACGAACGCACTGTTTTTGCCCTATAAGGATTCTTTTAACATCCACAGAGTTACCCCATAACAAAATTCCGTACCTAAGGATAGAGCCTACATAACCGTGGTAAGCTTTTAAAGCAGTTTTTTGGTTTGTTATTTTTGCAAGTCACCAGAGCGCATATGAGAAGCGATTTATTTTGCTTCCTATAAATTGAATGTGCTGTTTCCAGGAACACTTGCTATCCATTATTATACCCAGAAATTTTACTTCGTTTGATTCCATTATTATTTCATTTTTATATTTCACTACGATGTCCTTCTTGATTCCATGCCTATTAGTAAATTGTATGTAAGAAGTTTTATTAAGATTAACTTTAAGATTATTATCATTTAGCCATTGTATAATATCTTTAACTGTATTGTTTATATCATCGTTATATTTATCTTTATTTTTGCCTGAAATCACAACTGATATGTCGTCAGCAAATAATGAACAATGTTGTCGCGTCACTAGTGGCAGATCATTAATATATAATAAGAAAAGCAAAGGGCCCAAGATGCTACCCTGCGGAACGCCTGCTTTATTTGATTTGGTATTAGAACGATAAATAGTCTCTTCTGTGTGTAATGATGTATTGTTTATTTCAACCAGTTGGTGTCTCCCACAAAGATAGCTTCTCAGCCAGTTGTTTGTGGTTCCGCGAATCCCGTACATTTCACACTTGTGTAGTAGCAAATCATGAGAAACAAAGTCGAAGGCTTTAGACATGTCAAAAAATACATTTTCTGTTACGCATTTGACAAGGTTAAAAGCTGCTAAAGATGTAGATTTTCCTTTTTGGAAACCATTCTTTAGAATAGCGAGTATGTCATATTTTGTTACAAAACTATAGAATCTTCCATACATAACCTTCTCGATGATCTTAGAATCTCTGAAGCAAATTCAATCCTCATCCGTTAGTAATATGCTTGCATTTGCTACAGGAGTTTTGTACGAAATACCACCATTGGTCTTATATGTACCAGTATAGCTAATTTTTGTAACGCTACGGAAAAGTTAACGTTTCTTAATTTATTCCTTAACTAGGTATAATATTTCTGGGAAACGCCCAGATATAATAATTGAATGATTTAGAAAAACAATGACGTGCTCCAAATTGTAAGGAGTTCTTCTGACTTTCTACAGATTCCATGACCGGATCTGGTTAAAGTGTATATCAGACCACTCCTGAGATACTTTACACAACTTCAAAATCGGTAACATTTGGCTGAGAAATCGAGCCACGCATAAAAAATACAGACGAATTTGATATCCTCCGCCTTTTTTGAAGTCGTTTGAATAGTCTTATAAAATACTATCACCACCCACTTCTTTTTGTTAAATATTCGTATCATCGTATAATTTAAGCTTTTGAACTCGAAGCATAATACATCGAAAAAAGAAACACATACAGACACAAATAAAAACAAAATCTATACAAGTAAGTATATATAAGTATAAAAGAAGAAACTGACTGGCTGATCTTGACTTGAAGTTTGGAAGAAATATTCCTTGAATACCTATCCTAGGGGTGCACTGAGAAGGGATTTTTGGAAGTTCATCCCCTAAGGAGTTAAAATAGGGGGAGTAGCGGGAACCAATACGAACTACGCGTACGAAGTCGCGGGCTAGTCGTAACTATGTTTGTAAATATTTTCAATCGGGTAGGTACAGTCAAACGGTTTTTACTTGCTACTTACTTAGTTAAAGGACCGAGTAGGACGAGCGTGGAGAGTAACAGAGAAGTATTGCGCGATATAGGGATGCAGCGCAACTATGGATGTGTCAAACTTTTGCGAAGGCAACCTACAGTTCGACACAAAAAGAGTAGAAATTAAATAAAATTGAACTAAAAACAATCCATAAGTACTAAATTGTTGCCATGTTTAAGCATTTTACGTCAAAAATGTGACAGTTACGTAGAAGGTGGCGCCCTCATTTAATTACTACTATTTTTTGTCGAACTGTAATACTGTTGGGTAGGGAATAAAATAACCTATAGACGGCACCTTTTCGTTCCGTCATGTCCCTCGCATAAAGAAATGAATTTTCCATTGGTACTCCATAATCACGTAGGTACTTTTGATGTTTGAGCACGGCAATATTATTGATTTATACATAATATACACTTAATCATTGTCTTCATGTCTGAGGTATTTGAAGCGAGGAGTTTGAGGCTATTGAATATAGTATTTTTTGATAAAAAGGACCTTCAGTGAAAATACAATGATAATAATAATACGACGATGATGATGATGATGATGATGATGATGATGATGATGATGAAGAATATATATTCAACCTTTTATTAAAGTAATCGGAGGTAACACACAGGTGAAATTATTCTCATCATTATTCCATGCTCTATCTAAAGACAATTAGTCAGGTATACTTGTTATTGCCATGTCAGTCTGAATGAGAACAGACTTATCATTTCGTATATATATATATATATATATATATATATATATATATATATATATATATATATATATATTTAAAAGACAAACCTGACTGACTTATATATCAAAGCACAGCCGAAACTATAAATTTGGTACAGGAGTTCCTTTCATGATGTAAGTGAGCGCTAAGAAAAGATTTTTGGAAATTCACCCCTAAGGGGTGAAAATAGGGGGAGTAGCGGGAAACTAATTCTACACGCACGAAGCCGCGGGCGTCCTCTAGTTTCATCAAAAATCCGAATAAACAACTGATGAGGGTATACTTATAAAGTTTGCTTACCCGTTTACTCCTGGCATCTTAGTATTTTTTCAAATCCTTGCGTCATATTCTCGGCAACTCATTTGCGATTCATCAGTTTAAATATTATTTATCATACATAATCTTTGTTGTCGTCAAATTTGAGATGAGGGTATATATTTCTAATACCGGATCTCGGTAATGCCAAATTTACGAAATATTTTAATAATCCTGAAAAAAAAACGGTTTAAGTAGAAAAGAAAGCTTTAAAACCACGTCTGCATTTTTTGCTATTGTCGTCTATATGATAGATTTTATGTTAAAAAATAACCCTCGTACATTATTTTAATAAAAAAATTAAGGCCTTGCATTCCAAAAACCAAGTCGAATCTAAGGACTTTTCAGTTTTAAGTTCGGACACTATGGGGAAATTGTATATACCTTATTTACCTTTAAAAGACGGTAATATTACAATCAACAATACTCTTGCCATGGCTAAAACAATCAATGACTATTTTTTTAATTACTTACAACAAATAGTAGAGGTATAAATATAAAGCCGTATAAATCATTAACAAACGCGAATCCTAATAGTTTTTTACTGACCCCAGTAAGTGTAAACGAAATTTAAAATGTCGTAAAATGACTTGAAAAAATAAAAATGATCAGGACCAAAAATAGCTATGAAATTAATAAAAGCAAGTATTGATTACATTGCGTAGCCTCTGGGACATATTATTTATTTAACACTTGAATGTGGGGTTTTCCAAAAGATCTAAAAAAGGCATTAATAAGACCCCTACACAAAAAAGGTTCGAAATTTGAAATCAATAATCAAAGACGGATCCATAGCATTATTACCAACTTTCCTAAAATATTTGAAAAACTTATATTAAATCGTATAATTTAATTCTTTAAAAATTCATCTCAATGTGGATTTCAATAAAGCAAGGCAAGGCACTCTGGAAGTCCTGTATCGATGCTCTGGGTATTCATCATCAGATTTCACTAAAAGCATTCCCTGGCGAGGAACCAAGGCTTCGAAATAGTCTCGTTTGTATGAAAAACGCACTCTGACGTTTTTTTGCTCCTGAGTGTATAAAAAATATATAAAAAAAACAAAAAACTTCTTATAAAATGGTGTAGGTAGATCAGTCAACTGTCCAACATATTTGCTTGGACAGCTATTACTAGAAATGTCAAAAGAAGTAAAACGTAAGAAAAAACTTTAAATTGGCATAACTTGAAAACGGTGCAACTTTTACTGAGGTCATGTTAGGCTGGTTTGGTAGATCTTAGGCTGGCGAATCTCCGGTGGCACTGTGACGTGCTATTTTTTAGACAGTTTTGACAATAAATCACCCTGTATATAACACCAATTGTACCTTTGTCTTTATCTTTATCTTTATCCTTATCCTTATACATATCCTTATCCTTATTCTTATTCTTATCCTTATCTTTATCTTTATCTTTATCTTTATGTCACTTCGACAATCAAGACAAATCGAATGACATCTCATACGCTAAAATCCGGCAAGCCGTTTAGGTTGCAGAGCGTGTCACAGAAAAAGACATACTTACGTACATACATACACTGGATAAACATAACCTTTGTTCTGACGAATTTGGGTAAAAGATACTTTTGGACTTTGAATGGTTATGTATTAATGAATACACACGTACAACAATATTAGTCTGTAAACAATTGCATAGTTATATTAACAAAAACAAATATCTATACATGAATAATTCTAATTTATAGCGTAAATAATACTTACAGACACAAACCAAATTGAAATACCTCGTTTTCTTACCGTCGTATCAAGATCGTGGCAATAAATGAATGGATTATTAAGGAATATAATAAATTAGCCAATTTTATTTTTAACGTAAACATGTTGAAAATAGATATTTGTTGTGTGTTCATAGAGCGACATTAAACTGACTGACGCTATTAATCTAGTAATGTTTCAATCGTATCCAGCCTGTTGGCCGAAATATGTTTGGCAAAATAAATATAGTTTCGCAACCGTTTCATTTGCCAATCATTATTTTTTCTGTAACTGCATATATTTCAGGATTTATTTCAGTACCATCGTATAGAACCCTATAGGTTAGGTTAGTTTATTATTTAAGAATAATTCTGTAATATTACGGGTACAGAAAAAAAAGCGGGTTGGGAAATGAACCGGTTGGGAAACTATACATTTTGCCAAACATATTTCGCCCATGCAAAGGTAACCCGTTTATAATATACAAAAACACACTGTACAAAGAAACACTACAAAAGTCGTTTTACACGATTTAATTAATAGGAAGCATTAATCAATTCTGATATATTGGAATTGTAAAAGAAATGATCTGATTTCAGAGTTAAGTAAGTACTTCAGGAGATGATCACCGTCATCAAATGGTACGGATAAAATGCTGTTATAACAAAAACTTCAAGCAGTAAGATGTAAAATGACTATTTTTTAGATCCTGCTTTAGCTCCTGCTTTAGCTCCTGGTGTAGCTCCTGTTGTAGCTCCTGCAGTAGCTCCTGCTGTAGCTCCTGCCTTAGCTCCTGCTGTAGCTTCTGCCTTAGCTCCTGTTTTAGCTGCTGCCTTAGCTCCGGTTGTAGCTCCTGCCTTAGCCCCTGTCGTAGCTCCTGCCTTAGATCCTGCTGCAGCTCCTGCCTTAGCTCCTGCCTTACCTCCTGATGTAACTCCGGTAGATGAGACCTCTGTCAGACTTGGGGACATTAATTTGTTTTTGCGTTTCCAATTAAATAATTTTTCTCGCAGTGAAGCATCATTTCCCTTTGGAAATGCTTTTCTAACTTCATTTAAGTCACACGCCTTATATTCCTGTATTAACTTGTGTAATTTTTCCTTGGGTATATTACTTGTTTTCATTTTTATAGTTTTACCAGTAGTGGGTACTAGAATGGTACTATTTGCTGGTGTTTCATTAAGCTGAATCATTTCTTGTAGAATTCTAGCCTTAGATTTGGTAAGGCCTTGTTTCTTTATCATTCTCCCGCTTATTTTCAATTTGGTGTATGATAAATCAGTTTGTGAAGACTTATCAAATTTCTTTTTCCGGAAACCAAAAATAGATCTCATTAAACTCTGTCGAAAGTTACGCTTATGAACGATGACCGGCGGCGCCATTGGAGTTCTTGTTTTACATCGAGCTGGTGTTGATAATTAGGGGGGAGGGAGGGACTATTCAGGGAACTATTTGAGTAACCAAGTAATAAGACGTTTTAGTAGTGTATTTTGTATGCCCAAAGCTTCCACATTCACGAGACCCAGGTGAAGAGCGTCAATGTTTATCTTATCCACGTCGATTCTATTGTCTTTCATCAGTTTCGTCCAGTATTGGCTCCTCTTTATCACACGTTTAGCCCCCTGCCAGACTTTTCTTCTTACTAATCGCTTGAATGGTTTGATCTTCTTGGTTTTCTTTGTTGCTACTGAGCGCGCTGACGCTAGATGTTTTATTATACTCGACTCTTCCGAATAGCATTGCTTGTTAGATGTACTTCGAGTAGTGTTTAGACATTTTGTCTTGGTATCACTGTAATTTTTATCCTTCGGTAGCTTCAAATATTTATTTACGACATTTAATGTATTACTTCTGTCTACACTAATGCCTACAACACTTCGTTTGTCTTTGGGAGTAGTAGAACATTTCTCGTTGCGTGTACTTTTTTTATCCAGGCTCGCAATTGCTGATTTGTCCAATTTCTTTGTGTTTAAAGTTTGGGTAGGTATTGGTAGGGATGGTGTAGGTTTTAAGGGATGAAACATTGCCACTCTATTAATTTCAGCATAGTATTTGAGAGTCTTGATATTCAGGGTGTTGGTTTCCTGGCAACAAAAAGAAAATATTTAAAAAAAAACCTGGGTAGTTAGTATTCAGCTTGATGTCAACAAAGCTTAAGGCGTTACTACACCCATCGAACGATCGTCGATTGATCATTGATCGTTTTTGTGGATCGAGGGTCAACCGACTAGTATGATAACATTGATGACACCGTCATCACTAATGGCGAACCACCGCCGAAGAGCTAACGTGGAACAGTCTTGCGCATAAAGCGAATGAATGCTGGCGCGTTTCGAGGCAGCTCTACCAAGATAAAGATAAAGATAAAGATAAAGAGAAATTTATTCACAACAATACAAAAAATTACATTACATAGATACAAAAAGAACAAGACACAGAGAAATTGTTGCGAAATGGTCCCAACTCAGCATGTGCTGGCTGTAAAGCCAACGCTGGTCTTCCGTTAGGACCGCCAAGATCATGCCATTCTATGCCATAAAAATCGGAAAGGAAGTGAGCGGCGACGTTCACTAATGGCCGAGCCCTATTTTCAAAACGCGGAGCGATACAATTTTATAATTTAACATTTTACTTATACTAGAATTTATGCGCACTTTTGCCTCTGGGGCGGATGATCACAGTACTTCAAGTATAATTTTTTTTAAAGTTATTTTATCATTAAAAAAAAACTGTGGGTATGTGAAGTGCACAGTTGGCAGACTTGAATTGTTCGATTAAAAACAATGAGAAAATCCACGGAAAAATAGTCTGCCAGCATGTTTCCTCTGCGTTGTCTATTGACAGAAATAAAAAGAAGTAAAAAAAAAAGTTGTGCTAGGTATATTATGCGCACATGTTTGCTTGTTGGACTGATGTTTGGATTTCTTATAAAATACCAAGAAAATCGATGAGGCAGACGTTCAGGCCTCTGATAATGGAATATTGATTTGGAAAAGCAGACCTTTTGAAAAAACAAATCCAACCCCACGCTCGCGATGCTACAAGTACAAAATTCTACGTCAATTGAATATAATTGAAATTAGTTAATAAAATCGATACGATTTTCAAAACGCGTCAGAAATATTTGGGTTCTGTCTGTTTTGTTTTGAATTTCAAACAGTTGTACAGCAAAAAGTAAGTGAGTAAAGTGTCTGCCAAATGTTTTTTCGTATCCGTAGGGGGTCATAATGAATCGAATGGGCGCAATGAGAATCGTGTGTAGAGGACGAGAGACACTAGAGGACGCCCGCGACTTCGTACGCGTAGAATTAGTTTCCCGCTACTCCCCCTACTTCTTCCCGTTGTGGGTCTATTTTCGGGAAATCCTTTCTTACTGCACCCCTAGACCTCATAAGGAATCTATTTACCAAAAATGGAATCTGTAGACTCAGCGGTTTGGTTATTTGCATTGCACCAAGCTTTTATGTAATTTCAACCTTTTTTTGTCAAGCAGTGGACGTCTTTCGGCTGACATGATGATGATGATGATGAACCTTTTTTTAATAAAATCGGATTGAGTTTTTAAACATGTGTCAAAATATAAAATGTTATGTAAATCAAAAGCACTAAGGAGTAATTGATATCAACTTCGAAGCAAATCACCCCCAAAATAACTTTCTACCCCTCTTCCGCCCCCTTAGGGTCGGAATTTCAATAAAATACGAAACAAGTCTTCCATCAATTCTGCTAAAGAATATTTATGCGAAATTTGAAGTAGATTGGACCAAGGAATCACGTTGTCCCCCCTTTTTCACCCCTTTAGCGGTAGAAATGCCTACATCATACAAAGAACACAACCTCCAAGTCTCAGGTCTCTACGATCAGTGGTTCAGGCTGTTCGTTGATCCGTCAATCAGTCAGTCATTCAGGACAAAGCATTTAACATGTATAGATTTTTACAACTCCGTCCCATCATTATGCAGAGCCCTGAATGTCTACCTCTTCGATGTTCTTCGTTTCCAAGATGATTGTGACCATGAAGCCTAGAGTCATACATGTGCAAATGATTTAATACCCCCCTTTTTTAAGCAACATAAAACCGCTGTAATGCGAAACCGCAGTGACATAGGCCCTTAATTGACTGAACCAAATCAGTTCGTACTGATCTAAACTGCAATCCACCTCGATGTGAAACATGTGCAAATCATATACCGAAATCCTCGCCAGCTCCCTATGTGATGTGTTCACTGCGCTTGATTTTTCGTCCATACTGAGATAGTATGTTAACCAGATATCGGGTGCAAAGAGGACGCACTTATCCCTATTGTATAATATCATAAGTAGTATTTAAAAGAACGACTGACTGTTGAGTTTCTTGCGACGTTTCTTCTCAGTAGTGGTCTTTTGCGAAGCGCTGGTAGATTTTTGACGTGTAAAAGTGCCCGTGCGGCCTACTTACTGAATAAAACTCTTTTATCTTTTTTATTTTTTATCTTGTTTTATAAACTGTTAAAATTTAAATAAGAACAATGGCAAATTTTCAATTATTTATGTAATAAAAAATGTTTAATTATTACAATATGGGTATCATTTGAAAGGTCTTAATGTGACTATTTAATAAACGGGTTTACCTGTAAAAATTGATAACTACTAACAATACCTACTGATTACTACAAGCACATATTCAACCGTATAAAAAATCCAAGTTGGGTTGTTTAATAACATTTTTTTATTGAAACTAGCTTTAACAAGGCAAATTACAAACACAACCGCGACTGTAAAAAAATTGAACTAAAAAGAAGAAAAAAATTTTTTTTTTTGAATAGGACGGAAAAGTTTTTGTTAGTAGTTTGGCAGTCGTGTTTGTTTTATGATTATTTTTTTAGCAGTAAGTCGGGTGTGTCGTGACCGCAAGATACCAAACACTCCTCCTCACTCCGCTCGTCCTAGTACCACACAGATTCTGGGATTGTCCTACTTTTTTGTCTTTGCCTTTTTGTGTACTTTGTCGGGTGTTTCGTGATCGTAAGATATCGTGTTAGGTCGGTTGATATTTTCTAAGTACCAGCTCTATACAAATATATGCCTTCAAAAGTGTTTATGTACAATCGGCCAAAATGTGATCTACCATCCTACGGTTGAAGTTATTTTGCACGTCATAATACAACAAGTTCGATTATCCCTTGCAATAATATTATGACAGTGATAAGGTTGACCTTAGCTATACTTTTGTCAAACTGGTAGACCGCTTTCTTGGCCGACCCGACCAAGGTAAACGTCGACCTCCCAATCGCCACTCTCATTACCTATAATAGGTATTTAATCTCTTTACTGATTCAAGCACACCATATCAAGTCCCCGGGCTGGAAATTTTACTTTGATCCGCTGTTCCATTTGAACAAGATGATTTCGGTAATAATTTAATAAATATTGACTTACCGTCAGAATCAGCCATATTAGTGTCCTTGATCAATTCATAACCGCACATTGATCGGATGATTTCGCTTAAACTTCGCCATTATCACGTATTAGCATTAGTTGAGAATAACAAAATAAGTAATACGTTTATCGGCACTTTTCAAGTTACCAGCTTAACGCGCGGATCTACATTTTGTGTAAAATATATTTTGGTGAAATTGATAACTAATTATTAATCTGACAGGGCTGGTGACACACCAGTGACAATTTGAAACACCAGCGTACTGATATCATTCACTTTGACACTAACTGGTAGACAGAGGTTTAATACAAAGATGCTTTAAAGTATGAGTTAGCTATTAGTGTATTATTAATTATTTTTAATTAGTGTTGTAAATGAACTTAATATTTAATAGGAATGTACAAAGGAAACTATCCATAATGACCCCTAACTGCCGTAACTCAAGAACCAAGGAAGTCTAAATTGACCCGATTTTTTGATTAGTAGTTCACTGAACTAAAGGTTAAAAATCGTAAACAATAATTGTTTAATCTGAACCACATGTGTCACATCTTACCTCAATCTAACACAATGAAGCCTTCTATTCTACTGGGCCTCTATTCGGTGAAAACCGTATCGTCTTTAAATTATGTTTTAACTTGTTCGCTGTCAAAACTTTAACAATACGATAAGGGTCAATTCAGACAGACCGGCTCGGAGAGGAGAGCGGATTTTTTATCACGTTTGAAACAGACTTTTGAATCATGGTAATAAGGTTTATTTTTGCATGTGCACTTCTTTTGACAATTCTTAAAGAATTGCACGTGCAAAAATAAACCTTATTACAATGATTCAAAACTCGGTGGCAAAAATCTGCTCTCCTCTCCGAGCCGGTCTGTGTGGATGGACCCTAACAGGTTGAAGACAATATTTAGCGATTTTTACCGCCTAGAATCTCGGATTAGAACATAAGAAAACAAGTAACCGTTATGTATGGCTTAGTCATTATCGAGAGTGCAATGAAATAACAATCTAGTCAAAGAAGACAAAAAAAAACAATTAACTTTTTATATCTGATTTTGAAGAACTCTCTACTCATGCCTTATTGAAGACCACACAAAGTAAGTAAATCAAATATTTAAGGGGCGACAACATGAACTTCATTAAATTTTCTATAGTTTATAAAAGATTGATTAATAAGCGACAACGTTTATGAAGTATAACTGAAAATTAAAACTAAAATTAAATAAGACTAAATCTAAAACTAAAGATATAAAAATAAACTAAAACATTAAATCCAAGAAACAGAACATTAGATGGATGCTGGCAACATTTCCTCGTTGAATAGTTAAACTAATTCGTTGAGCGGGGAAGCTGCCAGCTCTTCGGTCTCCAGAGACGTCAATGAGACTCTTTGACAATTCCATAAAAAGGATTAGAGCGCTAGGACCCCGCAGGCCAAGGGTCTCGACAGCGAATGGAATGAAAGTATATTCTGGGTGGAGACCACTATATTTGTCTACTGTCTACCTTAAAGTTTTCAGCCGCTTCAGCCGCTGCACCATTGCATTATGATTTTAATATTCCAATATAAAAGTAAAATAACAATAGTAATAGAAAATATACATTAAAAAAAAGCATCACCTACGGTTGCCGCCGACATCGGGGCAGGGCAGGGCTCAAGCTACCGGTGGTTGGGGCAGCAGAGAGAGAAACCTCCCCACAATACGTGCCGTGTCGACGAGTTGTTATTAATTGTTACGAGTATCCTGATTGTTATCCTGACTTCTTTTTCAAAGAACGATTTTCATCTAATTTCTTGTACTTTGACATTAGCATGCAATGTATACTGTGAGTTACTTTGAAAAATAATTATCATTAACTCATTCATCCATAAGGAATTAATCTACTTATGGCGATATATCTGGCGAACAAATTGCTATAACATTATTTAACACATAAACCCATTTTGTCGCTAAAAACTTTGTATGAAGATAATTATCCTGTACGTCACGAAATAAGTTT
Organism: Acleris sparsana; assembly: GCA_923062465.1. Lineage (NCBI taxonomy): Eukaryota > Metazoa > Arthropoda > Insecta > Lepidoptera > Tortricidae > Acleris > Acleris sparsana. Next base: position 11,204,052 of record OV281300.1, read on the forward strand.
TACACTTTCGTAACGTACCGGACGTTGTCATACAACATTTTTATTTCGCGACATTGGGAAAGAGTTCATTATAATATAACAAAGTTACGAGTCTACCAATTTCTTGAAAAAATAATGTGCAAAGATCATGTACGAGTAAATGTTTGCCCATTCCCCTAGTGTAGTGACGTACGCATTTTAATCATTGAAATATCTAAAAAACCTTTCTGAGAAGTCCGTGTGTACGCATAAATGATGGCTTTCATTCGTGGAGTTACCTACTAATTCGTTTGATAATTAGTAAAACATAATTATTTCTGATGAAGAAAACTCGACTCTTTATGCAGTTAGTACTTTGTATGACCAATTTCCGAGAGAACAATAAATCTTAAGCAATCAATTGCGTTTTTTTCAATGAGATGGATTGAAAAATGACATTTCCATTATTGGTAAGTTTGTTCCTGCATCGTTTTAAACATAAACTGATGGCACATTCGTTTATAATATTTTATAATAGAATAAGTATATCGCAATTTTCTCCATATTGTTATGTTGTTCTGAAACGTAATATGCCATTGTGTATTTAAAATGAACAATATAATAAAACACGAAAAACACAACAAACAAGATAACATTTTTATGGGCACTGTAAACTGAACAGACATCTGTTTCTAATAAGTATGAAACAAGACGCGACATGCATGTTCTGTCAGGAAATAGAGGAGACAGCAATGCACATCCTCTGTTCCTGCGGACCACTAATGCGCAAAAGAAGTATCCACCTAGGGCAACATATCGTGGACCCACAAGAAATACCACTCCTCACTGCAAAGCATCTGGAAAATCCTAGACGCAACGGGCCTTTGCAGTGAGCTCTAACAAAAGGCGGCCACAAAAGATTAGTAATGGTCGAAGTGGCACCTCAACCCGCCAATAATAATAATATCATTTCTTTAGCTTAAAATAGACCATGATATCAAACAAGGTAGTTTGTCTATACTAATATTATAAAGAGGTAAATTTTGTGACGTTGTAGGGGGTAATCTCTGGATCTACTTAACCGATTTTTAAATCTTCTACCAATAGAAAGCCAAGTTATTTTGGAGTGTCCTAGGTCATATATTTTAACCCAAAAAAATGTTTACTTTACTCTCTGCGTAACGGGAATAAAGCTACTTAATAATCTCTACGTATTTAAGATTTTTTTTTAATTTACTTTATAAACACCTAAACAGCCAATCACGGCTTTTAGGGCGTGAATATAACCTCAAAAAGAACTATTTAATTTCGGGAAACACGATTAATAATTACGAATATGAATCTATTTAATTATATTAATGATGAACCCATTGTATTATGCATGTTCCAATTAGTATTGAAATAATTTTCAAGTTTGAACCTGCTGGCTAAATATACAAGCATTTAAAGCGTAACTTTACAAAAAAAAATAGAAGAAAAGGAAAAACCGCGGAACAAATTTGTAAAGAAATTCGCCTTGTTGCGGGACTCAAACCACTCGCCCCTAATGGACTCCTGTCTTAATAGATATATACTAGTAGATATTCTATTTGAACAAACATCCTCGCCTTCGTGGAAAAATGCAATGAATGTAGGTATTGTCTTCTAAGAGTTCTACAAGTTCGTCGCTTACCTCTTCTCTGATTTCGACTAAATATACCTACACCCTAATTTATTTACATAAACTATTCTAGAAAAGTGCACTCTGGCACAGTTTTTAAGTTCCTAACTAACACTCCCCGATGCGTTATTCGTTAACATAATATAACATTTCTCTTTCAGGTGCACCTGCTGTTAACAATAATATATTCACAAATGCACACCGTACATTGTGCGCCCAAAATTGGAGGTATATTGTTTGAACCACTGCTATTTGAAGCAATTGAATCTAATGAAAAAATCGTAATAAAAGTTGCAAAGCCTAAACCTAAACCCACAACAGGAGAAACTCGGGTCATTAGGTCGACCAGTACAGATATGACTGACACAAAAGAAGCTGACGCCCCCCGATCCAATGTTAAATCAAATCATTCATTAGAACTCAGTATTCTGTTGACAAAACCAGAAACCTCTGAAAGCAACGCTTTTATCCCCGAATTAAATACACGATCTCAAAATTCTACGATAAACACAGAAAACAATAATTTTACTAATAACCGGACAGAAAGCGATCAAGGCACTACAATCCTAGATGGCTCAGAGACCGCTACCACGATACTTATCACGCCAGCCCCTACAAGAGTAAATACCACGGGGACAAGTACAGTTTTAATTGACACGCAGATCTTCCCAATTTTAAACGCTACAGGGCCTTCGAGGAAATCTGGGTCAAATGCAAATATTCCTCAAAATACGAAAAAAGGCGCTCGTTCGAATGATAAAGGCAACGACAATAACAGTACACAGAGTATTCTTAGTATTCTTACATTTGGTTATAACTTCGACGATACTAATTGTCGGGTAGTAGATAATAGAGTATTGTGTGGATATAATAAGAACCCACAGCTAGTTGAGAGTCAAACTCGGATTGTGCCAAAGGCTAACGGATGTCGACACCGTGGAGACAGGGTGGAATGTGGTTACGAAAAGAAACCCTTCGACAGCCTTAGGCGACCCCCTGGTAGTGATAATGGCGACAACGGAAGAGAAAAAACTAAAGAATCGGGAGCCCTTAGAATACCTAAGTCTGCAACGTTCACAACATCGAGTACTACGAGTGGTGCCACGACTTCGTTTAGTAATAATAGAAGAAATGGTTCTGAACTTGCTCTTAATATGACAACCTCTACAAAAACTAGTGGTCCTACGATCACTTCTTCTGCTTCTTCTCTTGCTTCTGCTGGTTCTCTTGCTTCTGCCACTTCTGCTACATCTATTCCATCTACTACATCTGCTACTTCAACTTTATCTGTTACTTCTAGTACACCTGCTACTTCAACTACAAGTTATACCGGAGAAACCCCAGAACTAACAGTACGGCGTCGTTCGGGTAGATCTAAACAGCAACGTTGTGTAGAAAAAGGCGATCGAATAGTGTGTTATCAAGTTATAGAAGACGAAGTTAAAACTGAGCAGGCCGTTTGATTAAATTCTAATTATTTTCGAAATTAATTTAATAAAGTGTATGTTTTCTTGTAGCTTCCTGAATAAAGACTATACAAATGAAGTAAAATAATTCAAAGGGACAAGCACATTTTGTCGTTATCTAACAACACCTCTCAAGTAAAAAATTGTGGCTTTTTATATTTATCAGTCGTCAATCAAATTCCAGACGTTTTGGCCAATAACAGATTTCACAAAAAAAATACAGCGCGTCAGAATAAAAGCTCGAAAAATACAAGTTTTATACGCTCTCCTGTAAAGTTGGTCAAAATGACTTGAGCGGTAGTGATGTCAGATAAGCCACGATATCTTGTGAGTGGTATTTTCACTACGTAAAGAGTCGCTATGTTAACATGAATCTGCATAAAGGCATGTTCACATTGAGCTCACAATTTTTGGCTCAACATCAGACATAAGTTAGTGCTCAGTACCATTTCGAATTTGGCGGACACTGTGCGTCATGTGAACACGTTGTCCCAAAGACTCCTTTAACTGAGTCTAGAGAGAACAAACTCGTTGAGTTCCTGAAGGATTCTTTTAGGAGCAACACATATCTAATGGTTGATAACGCTGTTAGGTTAAAATAACATCACAATGCAACAATACGTGATTTGTAATCAATTGGCACATTTCTTTCATTTTTACTATCTTAAAAATAATTGTCACTTACAAAAATTACTGTCTTAAAATGGTCTATTAAAAAAACCATTCATAACGCATTATTTTTATAGACGTATCCCAATCAAACATAACAGTAACAAAAATTTGGAGTTCGGCTCGTCGCCAGAGCGTTATACTTATAGAATTTAAGTGTGTGTAGTTTTCATTTAGCCGATACTGGCTCGAAGTCAGTATTTAAGTCGGTATTTACCTATCTCTGCCTTACATGCCTATGAGCGTGTGGAACAACTTTTGACAATACCGATCGCGTCACTGGTAGATCACGTGACTCTTCGTATCACGTCATCTACCGCAGTGACGCGATTGGTTTAAAAACGAAACGAGTAGAAACGCTAGTTAGCGTAATGCATCTCGGCTAGGTCATCAGAAATGAGAAGCGAGTTTTTTAGAGAATACAAGTACCAAATAGGTACTAAGTAAACTCGTGTACGCTCATGCTTATTAATCAAATCATTCAACATAATAGCAGCTCCACGCTGATAAAAGTAATTGCAATTACTTACACATGGTTGAGTTTATAAATGTACTAGAGTTGCCCGCGACTCCGTCCGCGTAGAAGTCGTTTATCGCTATTACCTCAGTATCTGAACAATTTTCCGGGATGAAAATATTGTATATCCTTTCCCGGGACTCAAGCTATTTCCACACCAAGTTTCATTGAAAGCGGAAACAGAGAAACCGATGGACAGATTTACTTTCACAGTTATTAGGTTATTTTATGTGGATGTGGATCATGTGTACGACCTGACGACCTGTAAGTGACGATGGACGACAGTAAAAGGGACATGAACTTCATCGACGACGTCGACGACGGGACGAGGCGATAGCCGAGTTAGTAGTGAGCCTGCCTACAAAGCTAGCGGTCCCGGGTTCGAATCCAGGTTAGGGCAAACATAGATGTGGTGACCACGAATATTCGTTCCTGAGTCTTGGATATTTCTATCTAATATAAGTATTTATTTCTCTATATAAGTATGTATATCGTTGACTGGTTCCCATAACACAAGTTTCGAGCTTAATTTGTGGCTAGGTCAATTTGTGTGCAATTGTCCCCCGATATGTTTATCTTAAAGTAAGTATATGTAGAGAAGAGTAAAGAGATGTATTCACTTTTGAATCTTATTACAATGCATTATTGTGAAAAAATCGATACAGCTCTTTATTTCCGCCAATTACCAAAACGAATCCACAACAGTCTTCCTCACATATGTTTCAAGTATCATCAGCAACATGCTTCGTCAAGAGTGTACAATAGTTAATTAGCAACATACTTCGTCAATTAATATATAACTATTACACAGGTCGAGCACAGACTAAGTAATAATACAAGCTCGGGTCTGGCTCCAACGTTTCAAATACATAGGTATACTGGCAGCATTGCTAAGCTGAATTGCCAACGAAATTTTTTGAACCAGATATGAAATAATGCCGGTTAAATCTAGAATTTGAAAAAGGAACGAGTACTCAGCCATACCCTTTTCAGGGACTATTAAGTCCCTAAAATGTCTCTGGATCCGGCGGTCAGTCAAAGTTAGTAGGTAACTTGTAAGATTTTACAAACTTTAGTAACAGATCCCTATCGAATAAATTTCGACAGAGACGAAACGCAGAATCCCTGCTGTAGTGATCGTTTTTAAACTAGTTATCTTAATGTTGATGTGTTATTTGATATTTGATGGCAATAAAAAAAAAAGTCAGTAGTTGGCAGTTATCAGAATCTTTTAAACATTTTTTAGTATTTTGACCTTTAAGTATTCAACACCTTAGAAAAATAAACAACATGATTGAAATGCAAAATATTGAAAATCATCTTACAAATGTTAATGTTTTGTTTTAAATGTTATTAATATAAACTCAAGGACCAATGAAGTGCATCAACTAACAAATAATTTCCAAAACAAAATGATTAAATAAGGTAAGGGCACCTATTACCGCTCCCCCCAAAATCGACACCAATTAACGCGGTATTTTTAAAAATGCGTTTTATGAACAAGTCGATTTTTTCACTAAGAAACTTATTTTACACGAGCAAAGCGTAGTTTGTAGACTACCGGTTTTTTTAGTGCTAGTATTTATGCATCAAATAAATAACTTGCAAACCGCAAGGAACCGCGACGCCGGCGCAAGAGCAGGTTGTGCCATACAAACGCGAGACGCCACACGTAAGTAAACCCATATTTTATTTAGTGATTTGTGTAATAGTTGTAATGACTATCCTAATGCTAAGATTTTTAAATTATTGTTTATTGTTTTCTTTGCGACTTCCAAGTACTATTTTTGTGTGTTTTTGTCTGGAAATACGTTAAAATTAGAATATTAAATACCGCGGTAATCGGTTTCGTTTTTTGCTATGGCTCCTTAATCCGAGGTATACCACGGTAATAGCAAAAATGGTACTTTAGTTTCAATGGCCTTTATTATTTATATCTGCTGTTGGTTATTTATTTTTTTAGTGCTATAAAAAACTTTATATATCTAAGCAGTTAAAGAGCAATTTCCGTGGTATGAAAAATACTAATAAAGGCCTTATTTTTTACTATAAATTTGTGCACTATATTACTTGTTTTCATAGAAACCCTTAAATGTTTGAGTCGTTTATATATAAAGATATAATTTAAAGATATTATTTTAGTTTTATGAGTTTTGTTTTATTAGATGGTTAAAATGTTAAGTTTTTATTTGTTTAATAAACGTCACGATAGCTTAATTTTTTTATGGGTCGGTATACTCGGTATAAGGTTTTATAGTACCGTGAATTTATCCTATTACCGAGGGTAAGAAAAGATAACCCTCGGTAATAGGATGTATGGGAACCTAGTTCCGAGGTATTTAGATTTTTTATGGGTCGGAGTTAGGATCCCATACTATCTCCTATTACCGTGTGACAGTAAATGAAATATCAATTTTAGGGTACCGTAGTCCGGATTCCTTAATAAAATTAAGATGTTTTTGATAGTAAAGCTTACCCTCTTGGAAAGTGTTGTATTAACTGATGGTACAACGCTTATTTGGTAGACTGGATTTTTATATTAGTCTGTCGAAAACTGGAATAATAGTATTAAGTGTATGTTTATTTTGTATTTCAAAAACACATCTATGTTATTTATTTGATTTTTGTTCAAACGAAGACTGATTATTTAAAAATAATATATAATAAATAATGTTGATTTAATACGCAGTTTTAATTAAAAATAAACTTTATCCACTTTTAAATGTTGTATTTAAGTAGATTTACAAAAAAAAAACAAAATGTTAAATATTAAATGTACGGCACCAAAAATACATTAATCCTCTACCCACGGTAATAGGAGCCTCATCCGCGGTAATAGGGTCAAAGCCCGTCCAATACCACGGTAATAGGAGAATCCGACTTTTTGGGTTTAATATTTATTTTATCCCAAATAATCACCTAAAATGAGGTCATAAAGGTGCAAATTAAAAAGTTCAATCAACATACTTTTATAAAAAAAATCCTTTTGGTCGTTAGGGTGTCTTGATTCCCTTAATTTTTGGCTCTGATTTGAAAACTACCTTAACTCCCACGGTAATAGGTGCCGTTACCTTACACTTTTGTGGTGGTACGAGCTTGTGCAGGGCTCGTCCGGATATCTCCCACCATCTTACCTTTTAACCTGTCGCCAACAGCCAGCAGTGTCGCATTGTTGTGTTCCGGCGCGGTCCTGGTTGGCAACGCATTTGCGGTCTTAGGATTGTAGAATTAAGATTGTAATTTTGAGAATGCACATGTCTATGGGTCCCTATATATATACTCGTATATGTATCTGTACTGTATCTAAACTCTGACTTTTCTAAGATGTTGCCGCTGACGTGACAGCAGGTATTTCGTAATTTCAATCACTTACTATACTGACAAGCGATGTGTTTAAAAATAGTAGGTGATTTATTATTTAATTTCCTGAATGGCGTCGCTTGGTTATGTAAAGTTAATGAAATTGAGTGTAATAAGTGTTTATATGAGCTGTCACATGCATCATCTTGCAAATATCAGAGCATAAGTAACGGTTGGCAACGCGCTTGCATCCGAGATTATCATCGTAATTTTGCATTCTTGACATTGATAATCGTCATCGTCGGTGATACTGAAATAGGAACCGCGTTACTAACGAATTCAATAAGTTGCAAAATGTACCGTATTGATTTTCTTGCTTAGGTGTATTTTGAACCTTATTGAATTTGTTAGTTACGCTATATTTCAGTATCCTGGCAAGGATGTACAAGATCAAGGCAAGTTAATTTGAACTGTTTTGCATGCAAGACTTGTAGTACTTCCTGTTAGGCGATGAGCTTGCAACCTGCAACGAATACGCTGGTATAAACCTCTTAGCCTATTTGTGCAAAATGTGGTTAAAGAATTATTAACAAGTTTTAAGATTTGTTGGTAATTTTGTAGCTCTGCCCACCCTACTCTGAGAACGAAAGCGTGAGTTTATGTATGTATGTTCCTATGTTCATAGACTGAAAAAGGTATCATCGAACACCGTAATTGAACTTTATTGCCTAGATGGTAGATTCAAAGCCCCACTTACAAAAATGTTGCAAAATGTTAGAGGGCTTCAGTGTCCACTTACCACCGTGGCCTATGTGATCGTTTGCCTTTTACATGCCATAAAAAAAAACGATGACTTCTATGAGTAGTATAATTATAAATCCCAATTGTTATAATCTTGTTGTTGTATGCTAAGAGCTTGTTTAGTTTGCAAGTCATTTACCCCATCCGTGCATCCGCACGTACACATAATTCGCGACCAAAACCAGTTTCTTGGCTCGAAATGAGTTTGAAACACCCGCAGCGGTGCCCGACTTGAATAACAAAGGTACAACCGGGTAATCCCTGCAGACCTTAAGCCGGCAGGCTTATTGCCTAACGCACTCGCCATAGCAATCGTTTTCGTTTTGACAGTCCGAAGGCGAGTCTGCATACAACATGAAATCAACTGTTCCAGTTTGAAGTCAAATGCGAATGCGAGTGCGTTTGGCAATAGGCCAGCGGTTCATAAAGCAAAGCAAAATTAAAATGCATGTTTTTTATACACGTAATGGCTTTCGTCGGTGATACCAGGTAACTATTAAATTTGATAAGTTGCAATATGTACCTCACTGACTAACTTACTAAGGTGCATTTTGCTCCTTATTTAATTTGTTAGTTACGTATTGCTGTAGCAGTATAGTTTACGTGCGGTATAGTTAAGTACGTATTATTACTATGTAGTAGGTAAACAAGCTTCTAATAAAAGATAAACATTTTATAACTAAAACAAAACTGATGTTTAAGTGAAACAAAACAAAATTAAGAACCACTTGCACAAAATGGTAAATCTTGAAGCACAAATACTTGACTCATCAGTCCAATAGGTACAACAACAAACAAAATGTCCTTACCGAATCGAATCCGGGACCACTGGCATTTAGGCTCACCGCATCCTCGGTTTTAAAACTTTATATGCCATCCCAGAACCACGTATGACATCATTAACTATTCAGGCGCAGTAAATAACGAGAACGTATTAAAAACTCCGGCTACATGGCTAGATAGTGGGTTTTGTAACTCATTTTGTATGTTACTCGCTACCTATCGCAATTCTTAACTAATTTTAATTTATCTTCTTTTTATGAGTAGGTTTGGCCTCTGGGGCCTCCTATTTAAAAGTCATGTCATGTGATCCACGGAAAGTCAACGGAACTCCGTAATTAATTTGAAAACGGTTAACCACGATTGGTTGGTGGTGGTTGGTGACCGAAAACAGGCTGCAAGAGTACGGCCAAACTGAATAATGTCATTATCATCACCGGCCTGTATCAGTCCCCTGCTGGACATAGGCCTCCCCCAATACGCGCCATTGTACCCTGTCTTCAACCTGTCGCATCCAGCATCTGCCAGCTACCTTTCACAAACCGTAACTCCACCAATCAATCAATAATGTCAACGTGACATAAAGGTAAAAGGGCGGTTTTAAAAAAAATGTCAAAGGCTAATTAACAACGGTGACTATTCTATTAACTAAGGTGCTATAAGACAAATGGTGGTATCTCAGACAAAACTTCTGTAGCAAGTGCAACCAATTCCATGTATTATCTACTAACAGTGAGGATTAAATCTGCTTCGGTTATTGATTTTGAGATACCGCCTGTTGCTGTATGAGAGCAGTAGGTAGTACTGTATGTAAGTGTATGACTAATTTCTGTGACGTGGAATAGTTCCCATTGATAGTTTTAGTCCTTCAATACGTGCATTTTAAACCATCCATAATTTTTACTGCCTTACTTGTTGTTCTGTATGTTTATAATAAAACTTACCTTAAAAGTATTTAATTTGCATTGTTTGGTTTTCTCAGGTCTTCGTTTCGCTTTGGTTTCAATAAATAGCCCTGAACGTAAATGTGATGTAAGTACACTACAGTTGCAGTAAGTGCTTTTTAGGACTATTATTCCATGATAAATAATTTACCAAGGTACTACATTTTACCACACCTCGGAGCTCAAGAAAATACTCTAAATCTGGCTTTTGGAATGCTCTTAACGTGTAAAATGTTTAAATTCATTTATAATCCAATAACTAGTCTTCTGTCGTGGCGTCACATTCTGTAGTAAACTCGACATAAAACTCTAGTAAGTACTAACTTTAACTTTAAAGTAGTATATTTTCCGATGCTTTAACTTGTAAGAAACGAATAATCGAACCAGGGAATCGAGTTCTACGGACGCTACCTCTCTCATTAACCCCGTAGACTTTTTTGCCAGCAACGCATTTTAAGGCCTCAATTCTAATAATCTGCACCAAACCTAACGGTTAAATATTCTATGGGCTTCATACTTTCGATTAGTATGTAATTCGTCTATTAAACAAGCATCTGCGATTAAAAAAAGTTAATTTAAAAAAAAAATAAAAATTGAGCTTACCTGTTCGCCACATATTATTAAGCGCATTAAATTTGATATAAAATACTTTTCATCGAATAAACAGCCTGGTACATGTCGTCTCCTATTCGGATATTAGACCATATTGCTTTTGACATGATACCGTATTGTCTATATTACGATAGCTCTTATTAGCCTACGACACCCCTTTAGCCCGAGCCAAGACGTGAACGCTGCTAACGTTTCTATGCGTCAATCATATAAATTTTGTCAATTTTCTAATATCGTATCGTAATAACGACTAGCCACTATGTTTGCTCCTGAGTAACTTGGAGCAAGCAACCTTTTAATGCTTTGATTTGATTGTTCAGAAACACACATAACTTCAATTATATTATTATAATGAGGAATCTGCGCCTGATTGTTAAACATTGTGAACATTTTTACATAGTTTTGATTTATTATAAATTATGGATTATGGACGGATGTTACAGAAAACTTACATAAACCGAAGCGAAGCGAGCTTGGGTCGCTTGTAATAAATACAAGCATGTACTTTAAGAACATTATACCTTTGTAAATCATTACTTTACCTTACTTTACTTTGTGTTAATAGTATTGACCGTGCATCATGAAGTATTGAAGTGCAACCGAAGATTATCGATGCCTGAGTCATTAGATCTCGTGAATATATAAGATGATGAGCAACGAGCACACAACACTGCTCAATTAGTGTTAATACTATGAACAAGGTAAGAACAATTTTTTCATGAGTATATTGTGATGTATTAGCGTTTTTAACGTTTTCTTGGAATGTTTTAAAGTAAGAGCCCTTGTACGAAATTTGTGATGGCAACGTGGCTGTTTTTTGTTTTTCTTGATTATTTTTAACAAATTGTATAAAAATAAAAAGGCATTTTATGCACTGTAAAAATATAAATGATTATTCGTTTAGTGTGCATGCGGTTCGCTACTATAACCTTATCCTTTAGCCAACCGTCACACAGCCTCTGATCCTTTATTAATATTAGAATTACTTAAAGTCGTACCCCTGCCTTTATGTTATGATTAAAACTTTCGAAAATCTTTAACAACTGCATAACTAAAATATCATCAATTAGTGAGATATCTAGAGAGATTAAAAGAATCAAACAAAAAGGTACCCACCCAAATATCATTATGCGAAATATTTTTTATGAGAAAATAAAATCTGGACAGTTGCCTACCTTTCACTAGAGGGGTAACATTTTTAACTTGAAACACGTAACTGTTAAAAATATGTGTTCATTTATTTATTTACTAACCCAGACATAATGGCGATGGCAGAACAGATCTATGAAGCCTAACTCAGAACCATCCCGATTAAACTAGGTCCATTCCAGAGCTACTACGACACAGACTTGTAGCTACTCAGACACATTATGCATCTGTGTATGCATATACACAGACAAATAGTGGCATCTCAGACAAAACTCCCGTAGCAAATGCAACCATATTACTAACAAGTGAGGATTGAAACTGCTTCAGTTGTTGGATGTAAGATAACGCCTATTGGCGTATGAGGGCAGAATAAAAATGTATGACTAATTGTCGTGACGTAATGGAAAAGATAGCGTTGTTACTTTTAGTCCTTAACCACGTGCACTTAAGTATATAAAAAACAAGATCAAAGTATTATTTATTTTCATAATTCTCTATGATTTTGAAAAACGCTCAATTCTCATCTCCTACTTTTACATACACCTGGCATTTCGACTGTTTTTTTTTTTTCAGTTACTGTGCTTCGGTTTGGCCCTCTGCGCCACGTTGGCGTTCACGGTGGCTCACCCCGCTGCGGAACACGTGGCAGCACCCTTTCATCAGGATTTCATCGCGGGGGCACCTAAAAAGAGCGTCGAGGGGGCCCCTGTAGAGGACCTCGAAACCGCCGAGTCGAAAAATGGGGGCGGACAGAGCTATGGGGGCGGACAGGGCCATGGAGGCGGACAGGGCTATGGGGGCGGACAGGGCTATGGGGGCGGAAAGGGAGGAAAGGGAGGAAAGGTAGGAAAGGGTCGCTAAATATAAGAGTAAACCATCATCAATGATTACAACAAATATTAACTTAACATAAGCGTAAGCATGACTGTGATGTAACAATAATAAAGAGCGATTACTACAAAATATGTTTAATTTTATGTCCTTGTATTATCGGTTCTGCAGCTGTTTTAGGAAATAGTGATTACTTAAATCAAAATTAAAATAAAATACTCTCATAAAAATCAAATGTATAGCAAATGATATTCGTTATCAAAGCCAACCGGCACAAACAATTTAAGCACCTAATTCATACAATCAGACACTTCCTTACATACGATTTATCTTAGTGGTGTAAGTGGCCCTAAAGTGGCCTTGAGCAGGCAGGAGTCTATGGATCACAGAACCCACCTGCTATAAGGCAGCCTGCGAAATCGGTCGCCTTCTATACGCTTTTAAAAAGGCAAGCTTTGTTTCTGAATAGGACAGGGTTACAGAAACGGCCGAAATTTAATTTAAACAAGAAACTGTTCATTAATCCTAATTCGGAATTGACGATTGGTATAAAACAGGGCCACTATTGTCATGGTAATGTCTAAATTGTCTGTAACTCTGCCGTCATTTGTAAAATAAATGAGCTATTAAAACGTTGAATATGTATACGGTAACAGGTCAAAGTCGATAAAACCGACTCTTAAGGCAAAGATAATGTATCTTTGATAATTGACCCGAGAAAAAACAGAATTTACATGTTCATTCCATTGACAGTGGTATGTAAATACCCAAAAATTTGACTAGGCAACCCTCCTCGACGGCTTGGAAGGAGGGCTACAAAATTGTATCAATTTAGTTTTATTAATATTGACTTTAAAATTATTATTAGTTAACCACTCTATAAGTAGTCTGAGCTAAAGCCGTATTTAATTGATCATGATAAGTCGATTCGTGTTTTTCTTCAATAATAATAGTTGTGTCATCTGCAAACAATGTACACGACCATACTCAAATCAGCGTGGCTGCTCGCCGCAGTGCAGTGACCAAACCATGAGCGGAAGCGGGAGAACATAGAACGTTAGCAAGTTCGATCTCGGACACACTGCTTCAATATCACAGTGCGATTTGGTATTAGTATGAACATGTAACAGAATGATATGGCGTCTTGAAGAACAATTAGAACAGCAACGTATGTTCAAAAGTACAAGACAATGTTTTATGTCTAACACTTTAGCAATTGTTACAATAGGCGTTAGTTTTAATAAAATTATAACGTTCAGAGGCATTAAGCATTAAGGCAAAGACGAGGTTTTGATTTAAAGAGACCATGGCGATTTAGAGGGGCCTTAGGCGACAAATGTCTATATAGAAAAATTACGAGGTATAATAATGCCGATTGTCCAAACATAACAAAGTCAAAGTATAAAAATGTCGAGTACTAATAACGACGAAATGAAAAAATTACGAAGTATAATAACGTCGAAATGGAATTAAGACGAGGAGGTATAATAAGGGCTATGTGGAACAGGGGCTAGGTAGGTTTGTATACATCGACAAAAATCAGATGGTCATTATTATATATCGACATTTTTATGCATCGACAAAAATAATTCTAATCTTAGTTATTTTTCGACATTATATAAGGTGTCGACATTTTTATACCTCGTAATTTTTCAATATAGACATTAGTCACCTAACTCGTCCAAGGCTTAGTAATAGTCGATACTAGAACCGGGGTTGAATTTATAGATGCAGGAAGGTATATGAACCCAAAACGTTATGGAAATCAGTACGCTTGGTATCAATATTTAATGCACCGGAACGAAATGCTCTAAGCTGAGTGGGATCCGTTTCCGCTTTGTGTGCGAACTCATTTTCAACTATTCTTAGGTTTGTTGTTATCACGTTTAACCGTCTAAATAGTCAATTGATTTTTATTAGAGTCACAACGGTCATCTGCGACTTAACCCTCGCTACCTTTTCGTTTATGTTAAGCGCTTAACGTACTTAAAATAATTATACATTATTATTAGGCGTAAATAGATAACACTGAAAAAGATATGAAATGAAACATGTTTTTTTTTTTGACATGGACTTAAGGCAAAAATACAAAATGTCAGATTAAAATGATCAATATCTCGAAAAGTAGTAAAAATCGCTAAACATACTTAGGGGTTAAATCGATAGCTTTTTAGCCACTCTATCTGCCCTAGGCGGATTGACGTCGGTTTCTGGGACACCCTGTATATTTAACACGTGAGTTAATTTATGTTTGACTCTTCGCTATGCATATACTGTAATTAGGGGTAAAATAAATTTGAGCTATCGGTAGGTACAAAAGTACCTACCCTCAAATTTGAGGCGCGTTATAAAAAATAACCGATGGCGTGAGCGGAGCACCTCGCTCGGTCGTGTGTAGGGATTAGGAACTTAGCCGACACTAGCCGAACCAATCCGGGGAAAAAATTACTTGAATCGGCTTATAGTTTGTATGGAAATAAAAAATATCGATGAGTGTAGCAAGAAAGGATGTGAACACGCGCACTGACATGAATTTCCTTGCTTGCCGGGCATCGAACCCCGGACCGCGTCAACATCAGTCGAAGACGCAAGATCACTTCATTGCATCGTTAGCTTCATTGTCCTTTTCTTAAAAGCTATTAAATAATTGTCACAATCACGACACGAGTTATGTTAGATGCTCACAATATGGTGGTTTAACGAAGAGTGATTTGACACAAATATATCTGAATGCCACGGCCGTAAATAAGGATGGCCATAGCATTAGTGCACATGTTTGATATGGATGGAAGGTGTGAAGGAGTAAAGCCTTTGAAAGTGCATAAGCTACCTTAATAAAAATATATGAATATATACAGGGTGTACAATCCAAATGGGTCAGTATGGAGAAGTCGGAAACTATGAGAGATTTATTATTTATTTATTTATTGAAAGGTACACTTACAGCAAGTACAGAAAGCATTCACATCATAGTAACAGGTTTTAGGTATTATGTCTAGTGTACAAGCCAATTACAAGTATACACAGCATTTCCAGATAACTTAGCGGACTAAATAAAAACAATAGATTACACTAAAGAGAGATAGCGAGATCTGTTCTTAGGAACCATGACGTCGATTTTAGATTTAATAATAATTACATTCGAACTTTTTTATTAACTCTCATACATAACCGGGAATCGAACCTGGTCAAAATCAATGTGTATAAATTCTGCAAGTCGCAAGAAGCACAACACTAATGGAATAATAATAATAATAATCTTATGTATGAGAGTTAATAAAAAAGTTTGAATGTAATTATTATTAAATCTAAAATCGACGTCATGGTTCCTAAGAACAGATCTCGCTATCTCTCATAGTTTCCGACTTCACCATACTGACCCATTTGGATTGTACACCCGGTATAATCCAACAACAACTTAGCGTAATGCTTCTTGAGTAGGCGCTATGTTTGCTCCTGAGTAACTTGGAGCCAGCAAGCGTCTAATGTTTTGATTTAAATGGCTCTAAAAGACCCATTTAAACTGCGCGTAATTGTTTAACATTGTGAAATCATGACGTATCGAAGTGCAACCGAAGATCATCGAAGCTCGAGTCATTAGGTCTCGGGATATATAAGATGATGGGACCCAAGCACACAGCACTCATCAATTAGTGTTGACACCATGAACAAGGTAAGAACATTTTGTAATTATTGTATTGTGACGTGTCTTTGCTTGGACTTTTAAGAGTCGTTGTCAGAAGTGATGGCGACATGGCAAATTTTTGTATTCCTGATTATTGATGTCAAAAATAAAAATCTCACACTTATTACTTTATGCAGCTGGTGTATTTACTAATGTAATGTATTATTTTGTCGTCAGTGAATTTTGCATTCGATAATAGAAATCCCGGTAAGGGCAGGTATTTATGTGATGAGCGCGATTACCTATTTGTTCCTAAGTCTTGGATGTTTTCTATTCATTTAAATACGAATTTCTATATAGGAGTATGTTTATTATTGTCTAGTACCCATAGTACAATCCTACTTAGCTTAATTTGAGATCTCGTGAAATTTGTCTCCTGGTATTTATAAATAATTATAAGCGACATCATGACAAAATGTTTCATTGCCACAGACATAAATACACCAAATGTACAGACAGGGTTAATACATATTTTAAATTTTAACTCGTTTTAATGTCAACAATCAAGATTTTTTTTAAAAATGTCACAGTGTCAGCTCCTTCTTGCAAGACGCTTCTTCGAGCTGTGAATTTTATAGCCGTAGGCTGTAGATTGTAGAGTATAGCATGAGTTGAGTTCAGTCGACTACAAAAAGATGCATTATTTTTTCCCCTTATTGCATTGTAATAAGCACGCAATAAGTGCCCATATAATACAGAAAAAATACCATATTTTGGAGGCAAAATATGTACTTACATCAGTGAAACTTTGTTTATAACTTTAATTTGCCGAGTCCTACCAAAATTTAGGGGTACGGGCAGGGGGAATTTATACTAGGCGAGTGAAGTGTCATTTTCCATGTTTAGCCCGGGGAAACCGAACCTAAAATTAGGCTAATCTTGCACGAATTAAAAACGATTTTTTTTTCATTAAATGTGTTGAGTATAACAGGAGTGTATTAAGTTGTATCCCGTGAAAAGTTCACCCCCGCGCATCCCTTTTTTTTAAAGATATTACATTTATCAATTCCTCTTGGTAGAAAAGAATATTAATAGGCATGTTTGTAAAGAGTTTTCGTGGAAAAGATAAAGTTTTACCAAAAGGTTAGGAAATTAAACATTTGTCGTCCGCGCAACAATGTTTTTTTAAATCTAATAATTTGACATTGTACGTTAAGTAAAAATACTAATAGGACAAAAAATGCTACAGCATTTTAAATCACATATTCAGCTATTATTAAGAAACATATGTAAAGAGAACTGATAAGGGGTGGTTCAGTAAAAAAGTAGCAATGAATTATTTGGTATATTTTTTATTTTTACCTAATTATGAAGCAGTTTATTTTTTTGTAAATTAAAATACAATCATATTGAAATGTATGAGATTCTTTGAGATTTCTCAATATTTATTGCAACATACTTTATATCTTTTTGAACAACGCAATTTGACAATCTTCGCTTGCCGTTTTCTACAAAGCCAAAATTGAATTTCTATTTTCATCATCTTACGAATAACTTATACCAATAAACTGGATTTTACCTTGTGTATTATGTAGAAGAGGAAAGATGATGGGCCACTTGATGTGGCACGATAGTTTCTTTTTGAACATTTTGGAGGGTAAAGTCGAAGGAAAAAGAGGAAGAGGAAGACCTAGGCTCACATACTTTAACCAAATAAGACGGAAGGCGAATGTCGTGTCGTATCAGGAGGTGAAAAGGCTGGCACAGGATAGAGAAAAGTGGCAATTACTCCACCGACAAGAGCCTGGCTCTTAAATTTAATGATGACTAAGGAATTCTCTCTAACCTTACCTCTGTCAGAGGTATTTCCATGTTAAACAAACTGTAAAAATGGCAAATACACAAATGTTGAAATTCTATGTAAATACCTCAAAGTGAAGTCAAATCAAAAAGTTAACTATTGATCAAAAGACAATTTGATAATTTATTTTTTTAATGACTATTACCTCATAAATTCTTTCAGAAGACGCTGTAAACGTGAAATCCATTTTTACGATTGTTATTTTTTATTTTAATAAATAGTATCTACAGATAATAGTATCTATAGATACAAGATATAGATCTCCTATAGCAAATAAAGTACTTAAAAAGTAGCACAAAATAAAAAATAAGTCCTATTATATGCTGCTACTTTTTTTCCGGACCACTCCTTAGTTGTTGAATAATGGAACAGATATCCAACCGTGATTTCTCAAAATTAAAAAGATTGTTTAATAGTTTAAAATAGTAAAAAAAAACGATTTGCATTAATGTATTTAATTTTATTTGTAAATAAGTAAGATATAGTCCATAAATAAAAGTTAAATTGAATTCACTTACCTACATTTTTGCCTAAGCCAGTGTTAAAAAAAATGTATTATTAATTTGATTTATTTCAATTTCTTTAATTTTGTATGTAAGCGATTTTTTATTATTATTATTTTTTAAAAAAGAACATTTTTAATGTTTTTACTTGAAGTGCAATTAAGTTACACCCAATTTTTTTTTTTTTTTATTTCCATGGACGAATTTGTTTAATTCTGCAGCAAAAATACATACTTAGGTTCTACCAATTTTTTATATACAGTAATTATTTAAAGTTATCCTGTTAACTATGTTGCCTTAAATATTATTCACAAAAACACGTTTTTATTTTTTTTAGCTTGTTTCGGGCATGGTTTTTTTTAAGTTTTCGTTTATTATTTGGAGAGCTATATAAATAAAACAAAAAGTTTTTTTTTAATACTAGATTAAAGAAAAAAACCGCCGTTTAAATTTTTTGCAAGGTTCAAATCTAAAACCCCCACAGAAGTAATTTTTAGCGTTGAATCGAATGAGATCATACCCATACATAAAGATCAAAATTTTGCAAGATATGAGGGGTTTTGGTTGGAAAAAAAAAACAAGTTTAAAGTCATCAAAAACACGTTCAGCAAAAACATGTTCATAGTTGATATTCATACTGTACCTAGTGTAAAAGTTATCCAATTGTTTAAGCTGATTATATCACACTTTTGACTTGAAATATTATTATTTTTTATTGTTCCAACAATGGGTAGGTATGGGTTCCTCATTAGATTCGGCGCAAAAAAAAAACTCACCCTGTAAAATATCCCCCTGCCCATACCCAAATGGTGGTAGGACTCCAAAATTTTGGTAGGACTCGGCAGCTCTTTACATGCAGCTGGCATTTCGACTGTTTTTCTTTAAATATTTTTAGTTACTGTGCTTCGGTTTGGTCCTCTGCGCCACTTTGGCGTTCACGGTGGCTCACCCCGCTGCGGAAGACATGCCAGCACCTTCTCAACAGGATTTCATCGCGGGGGCACCTAAAGAGAGCCTTGAGGGGGCCCCTATAGAGGGCCTCGAGACAGCCGAGTCACGCGGACGGGGCTATGGAGGCGGACGGGGATACGGGGGTGGACGGGGATATGGGGGCGGACGGGGCTATGGTGGACGTGGCTATGGGCGTTGACAGGGCTATGGAGGTGGACGGGGAGGATGGGGCCGTTACTAAACATAAGAGAAAACCATCATCAATCATTAGAACAAAGATTAACTTAACGTTAGCGTAAGGATGACTGTGAAGTAACAATAATAAAGAGCAATTACTACCAAATATGTTTTAATTTATGTCCTTGTATTATAAGTTCTGCAAATGTTTTATCAAATATTGATTAAAACAAAATTAAAATTAAATCCTCTCAGGTAGCTTGGGAATATGCAAATCCACACATTGAAAATCGTAAAGCAAATGATATCGTCATCAAAGCCAACTGGCACCTTAAGCAGTTAACCTTGATAAAATCGGACAATTCTATACTTTATAATTAGGGTTAGGATTTTGGTGGCCTTTCGTGGTGCTAGAATCCTAATACGTTCCTAACAATCCAAATTTTAACGTTACAATTTTAGTTCGGTTATTTCTTACCTACTAATATTCGCTTGTTTGTAACGCTTTCACAGCAGAGATATCTTCCATTCCAAAATTAATTTCTGCTGCTCGCCTGTTCGGGCCGGGAGTCCCCACTCATCATCTTCAACACTTCGTATGCGGGAGCCGTTTCAGACTGACACCTCGGTGCGGCGATGGGCTCTCGTGACTGGCCACGGAACATAAAACCCACGGGAATGGCAGCTCTACTGAATATTGTTTGTAAATTTCAATACTTGTTTGGCTTAACCTAAATAAAAGCTATCGAAACGTTGACTATACGGTAACAGGTCAAAGACGGTATGGTTTTTGAGACATTCGTACTTGCCGGACGACATGATGCGCACGATCGTGGTCCCCGTGGCCAAAAATAGAACTGGCGACTTAACAGATAAGCATAACTACAGACCTATATCGTTGGCCACGATCATAGCTAAAATATTTGATAGTTTGCTGAATTCACAGTTGAACAGGTATGTAAAACTACACGATAACCAGTTTGGGTTCAGGCCGCAACTATCTACAGAGTCTGCAATACTGTGTTTGAAGCATACTGTTAGATATTATGTAAACAGGAAGACTCCAGTGATCGCGTGTTTCTTAGACCTATCTAAGGCCTTTGACCTGGTGTCCTACGATATACTGTGGGAAAAATTGGAGGGTACTAACCTTCCTCCGGAGACCCTGCGTATTTTCAAGTACTGGTATGGACACCAGGTCAATAGTGTTAGGTGGGCAAACGAGCTTTCTGACTCGTACAGGTTGGAGTGTGGGGTCAGACAGGGAGGGCTGACCTCTCCAACTCTTTTTTACACATATAAACCAGTCGTCAGTTGTGGTCCACCTGCTTAGTTCACCTAGCGTTTTAACAGACCTAAACGAAGCCGACGGAGCTCCGCTCTCGCGCAGCTCCTATTTTTGGTTTGTTTTGGCCCTCCGGGCCTTAAAAACGATCCTAACCTAACCTACCTGTTAATTTTGGCCAGTCAACTCTCCGTAATCCAGTTTTAATATTGGCTAACTGATGTCCGTTTCATTTTATCTATCAAACGTTTAAAATAGGGGGTGTAAACATTTGTTTAAATAATCCACAGTTTGATCACAAGAAAATTTTACTCCTCGTGGCCAAACCAGTTTAGCAAATCAGTTTGGCCACGAGGAAAGGTGGTTTTTAACCGACTTCAAAAAAGGTAAAGAAGGTGAAGTGGAAGAGGAGGGGCGTCGATTTTTTTTTATGTTTGTTCCCCGATTACTTACTCAAAGACCACTAGACCGATAAGAAAACATTTTTTTTGTATTGTATTTGGTCCCATCAGGATCTGATGATGGGATTTTGGAGTAATCAAGGGAACTCCACAAATGTTATAGGCACAATTATAGCGATTTCGGTATTTTTCATTGTAACTTGCGCATTCGCTCTTGTAAAGCACTATTTGGTCAAGTGGAACTGATGATGACGGACACAGATGGCCGCCGGAACTCTTCAACGGTACCTATTTCAAGGGTGGCGATGAGATTTATCTATTAAGGAGGACAATGACGAAGCACATTTAGGTTTAAATATATGACTATGAATTTCCGGCGGCGTCCCTTGCGGCGAGTTCGGCATATCCTATAGTTCCTTATTAATTGACAAGTTGGACTACATAACAGCATAATTATGATCACTAAAAATTATAAAATATAATGTTTAAAAAAACCAAAACCTGCCATCAAAAACTCAAATAATAACTTCTTTTAAAATGTACGGTAATAAATAAGTCAGTCCAACTGTAATCGGCGTTCCACAATATTTTAAACTAAAATCTTCAGTTGGAATGACCTACGTACCAATTTAAAAGAAGTACCTTTCCTTTTTTCTTTCTTTGCTCCGCGGCGACTTCAACAGCTACTACCGCGGGGATATGGCGTTTCCACAATGAAGTGATTTCGCCAGTGCCAAGTATATATTAGTATAAATCAATGTAGCAATAATACACAATCCAATTCTCAAGGAAGATTGTGTACGGTGATATGTAGGACAGAGGTTAAGATAGTTTTAACCTCTGTACCACTGCGAGTCCACTTGAAACGAGAAGTAAGATGCCTGATACACGAAATAAGTCCAAGTCTTCTATCATTGTGCAACACAAAGGAATAAAAATTACAAATCACTAACAGAAAATAACCTTGAACACCTAAATACACAAAAATATAAAACTAAAACAAATTACACATCCGCCATCTTTTGACGTTGTAAATAGCCCCACTTTTCTCTTAAAAGAAGTTATTTTCGACGTTTTTGATTTGTACGTTTCCTGGGTTTTATTTAGTATAGATGAATTAACGAGAGCATGGCATTGCATAATATGTAGTAGTATTGTATGTTTATAGACATTCTATATTTGAATTTTCTATTTTCTCGTACTATCAGCATAAAAAGTGGTTTGTTATATATTGAAGAAGTAAATACCAAAATAATGTCAGTGTCAAATTGTGAATATTATTTACGTTGTGCATGCATTTTTACGTCTGATTTTATTGTATTCTCACAATTATCAGAATAATTTTGTGTCGTAAGACTAAGTGTAAGTTACATAATTTTCAAAAAATATGGCAGTGAGTAATTTTAGTCCGATTGAGAGTCAAAGTAATCATTTTATTTTTAACTATAATAAATATTTTGAATATGAACTGAAGAAAAATTTAAATTTCCCTGACACCGCTGCTCAGTTAGTTGAAAAAGCTACAGGATCTGTAGCTTTTTCAACTGGTGTTTGTCTCTCTACTGTTTATAACATTGTGTCTAAGAGCAATAGTGAAAAATTCGCATCAACAAAAAAATTCACCTCCCCGAGAAATAAAAGTTACGTACTTGTCCGTCATCAGCAGTAGACGATTTTGATCAGGAGGTCATCCGGATATACAATTTTCATCTGTCCTATAAGCAATTTCCAACCTTAAAGGATAGATTACAAATTTAGCATTTCCACCTTACGAAAACAAATACAAAAATTAGGATTTAAATGGAAAAAGACCGAGGACAACCGAAAAATATTAATGGAAAGACACAACATACGACTGCTAAGAATAAATTACCTTACCAAAATTGCGGAATATCGGTCTAAAGATAGACCACTAGTTTATACTGATGAAACCTACATCCACACTTCACATGTGTCCGGAGAGGCTTGGACCGATGGAACAGAATTTGGTGTAAAAAAACAAATCAGTACAGGCCAGCGGTTAATAATAGTGTACGCAGGAGGAAGAGATGGTTTTATTCCCAACGCTTTGTTAATGTTTAAGGCAAACCAAAAAACGGGAGATTACCTTGACTAGATGAACTTTGTTACGAAAAATGGTTAAAAGAAAAATTAATACCGAACCTTAAACCGAATAGCGTACTTTTCGTAGATAATGCGTCCTATCCCAACCAAGTTTTGAATCGTGCTCCAACGTCAAATTCTCTTAAACAGAGTTGATGGATTGGTTGACAGAACACAACATTTCATATAGCCCGTTGATGTACAAAACCAGTTTGTATGATTTAATTAAACAAAATAAAGAGCGGTTTCGTGAGTACCACATAGATGCAATTTTAAAAGAACATGGCCACTTCGTTTTACGATTGCCACCGTATCACCCGACATTCAATCCGATCGAAAATATTTGGTCCATGGTAAAAGGATATGTAGCGAAAAGAAACGTTTCTTTAAACATGCAAGTTATTATGAGTTTAGCAACTGCACGTATGAATACTAACTGCTGAGGACTGGGAAAATATTTTTCGCCATGTCGAAAGTGAAGAAAATAAATATCGATGTCAGGAAGGGGAAATGGATCGAATTTCAGACAATCTTATTATCAATACTTGTGACAGCTCAGATGAAAAGCTAAAAACAGAGGACTACTACTTATGCCATTTCTTAAGGGTATGTAATTTTATTAAATTAAGAGAAAATTATTCTCCTTTTGTTGGAAACGGTACAACCACTACAAATGCAATTCCATGTTCTCGATAATTCATCTATAACAGCGCCGGACGGCTGTCAGTGGTGGCGTAGGGTAGGTGCTAGACAGCGTCGTTACCCGTGCAATATTATGCACTGCACTATCATATAAACTAAATTATTTAAAAAACAAACGAGCTGCAATATAATTGTCTATGTTTTTAGTTTTCTAAATAGTTTAGTTTGTTTCACAATTTTAATTTAATCTCTTCATGCCAAGGCAAAGAGTGAGTCGGGCTCAGTATTTGGCGTATAGCGGCCACAGAAATACATCATCTGTGAAATTGCAAATTGCCAACTATCTAGCTATCACGGTTCATGAGATACAGCCTTGTGACAGACAGACAGACGGACAGTGGAGTCTTAGTAATGGTGTCCCGTTTTTACTCTTGGGGTACGGAACTCTAAAAAAGATAAAAGATGGTTATTCAGTAAGTAGGCTACACAGGGAATTTTACACTTCAAAAATGTACCAGCGCTTCGCAAGAGAGCACTGAAAAGAAGCGCCGCAAGAAACTCAAATGTTCAAATAATCTACCCTTACCTATATCACTTCAACTATCAAGACGAATCGAATGACAACTCAGACGTGAAAATCCGTCAAGCCGTTTACGCTGCAATTCTGCAAAGCGTGCCCGGAAATAGACATACCATAACATACGCTCGGGAAACATAAGCCTCTCGGGCACTCGGGTAAAAAAACAAACGAAAAACGTGGCCATTCGAAACGGTTTCAGTAAACTTTCAGCCGCTTACTTCGATATGTTTTATTGCATCATATAAATGTATGATTATCCTTTCACAGAGTAACAAGAAGCAACAACCTCAAATATTAATCAATTCATCAGTATCTTCTTAATCAATCCGTGTACTGATTTCTGCTTTGGTTTCAACTTTACAGCGTCATAATTCTTATACTCCTCTATGACCTTGACTAATTGATCTTTGGTAACTTTGCTTCTTCGGGCTATCGATGGGACACCTTGAACTATCTCTTGATCTTTTTCATTCAGTGTTCTGTCCGCCCTTATAATTTTACGTAAGATCTTGGCTTTTGATGGGCTCAGATTATATTTTTTTATCACTGCTTCGCTTAAGTTTTCAACAAGAAGCAGTGACACGTCGGTTTGAGGAGCTTTCTCGATTCGATATTTGCGTAGCGGTTTTAAGTACTTGCTGTAGCTTAAATCACCGGGTGTCTTCGGTTTTTCTGCCTTTTTAAAAAGGTTTTCTAGACACATTGGAGAAGTTTTTTTCTATTTTCTGGTCTAGAGAGATACTTGTAATAAATTACACCCCAAACTGACAAGTTCAGTTGTATTTTTGTGTAAATTTATCAGGTCCGGAACAGATGACTAATGGTTTTGTAAAGTTTGCGTTAATCGTACATTGTTGATCACGTCTCTTACTCTTTGATTTGGTTGGTTGGATTGTAGAGTAAGGAGCGATAATTAAACTTACCCGTACATTATTAAGTAACTATATTTATTATATCAAATCTAATTTTGTTTACTTACAAATAATTTTGATAGCGGATAATATTTCTTTGACAGTGACATTTCTTAAACAGCCATAGACCAGAGGTATTTTGAAATTTGAAATAAAACTTTTTAATTGTTACAAATCGGAAAACAAAAACTTCTACGAAGTTCTGTCAACCCTTGAAGTAATGGCAAAAAAAAGATTCCGACTGTAAACCTCCTTTTCTTGAAGTCTGTTAAAAACATAGAATGTTAAAAAGAGTTCGAACTTAACATATACATTAAAGCATAAAATAAGATATAGCATAGATACCGGACTCTTAGAACAATGAAAGCCGTATGTTTGAACTTTTTCTATTTATGGTATTCATTATGATTTAGAAAAAGATATACTTATAGGTTTAAAGAAATTGTCCCCTGATATTTATATCAGGGGACAATGTCACACCAAATGACCTAGTCCCAAACTAAGCTCTAGGCTTGTACTACGGGTACCTACTAGACAACGATATAAATACTGATATGGAGAAATATATATATATAAATACATAGAAAACATCCATGACTCAGGAACAAATATTTGCGTTCATCACACAAATATCTGCCCTTACCGGGATTTGAACCCAGGACCGCTAGTCTTGTAGGCAGGCCTTGTTGGCCTTATTGGTAGTGAACCAATAAGGCCAACGTCCTCGTCGTATTCTTTCGTTATTTTTCTAATCGTATGTCGGGACGACGTTGACTATGTATACCTTAGAATACTATAAGTCAATTAATGTAAATAGTCATAAGCGATAGTTAATTCCATGTTAAAACTCAACTCAGTAGATCTAGACAAGTTTCATTCAGAGAAAGCTCTGTCGCTATCAAAAATGTGGAGTGACGTAAGTTGCCGGTCGGTTGTGTGGCGCTTATGTCAATTCCATATATGTATTTTGACAGATTTCGAAGATCGTTTACGTTCGCGTTATGCATCTTGTCTAGGGCTCCAGCTGGTTTTCGACTCAATGTTCGTAATCAAATAATTAGTTGTGTGAACCATGGTAAAATATAATATTTGTAACTAATGTGGTCCTTTTTCTTACAGACCTTATAGTGATTCATTACCTGTCATAAATACTAAGTTGTTATTGCTATTTGAGGACCACCCCATTTTAGTGTTAAACAAACAAAGTGTTAACCGCAAGTACGTTTAACAACAGTAAAATGACGACTTTTACGAGACGAATGACTAATATAATAAGGTTTCTCGGAAAAACACGGGTTTTTTCTCAAGTAAAGATACGATAAACATTCAAAACAATTAATAATTATGGCCATCATGATGTTTATATGTGTTCATTAAACTGGTGTTCACATGGTGCTCTTCTATAAATTAACTAGAGGACCCCGCGACTTTGTACGCGTAGAATTAGTTTCCCTTTCACTTCTTCCCGTTGGGGGTCGATTTTCGGGAAATCCTTTCTTACTGCAGTAAGAACTTCTAGACCTCATAAGGAAACTCTGTACCAAAAATGGAATCTTTAAAGAAAGTTTATGCGAAATTTGAAGTAGATTGGACCAAGGAATCACGTAGAAATGGCAGGCGGTGACTCGCCAACTCAATGTAAATGTGTATTTGTAATTGTTCAGAAACTGTACCAACAGCTGCAGTTCAGCCAGCTCAGCCAGATGTGGCCCTTGATACTTCTGAGCTATGTGCCCCAAAAATAATTTTAGATGACTCCCCTAGACAAATTAGAAATAATAAAACTATAATTTATTCGGATCAGATAGGGTCTGGAATGGGTTCGATGCTAAAAAATAAATTGACACAAAATGTCACAAATTATTGCTATCATAATGCAAGTCTCGTGCAATTATGTGATTTAATATCAAAGGGAAGTTATGACAGTTCTACTACTCTAGTGATTATAGTAGGTAACAGTCTTGGTATAGATAAGGCTAGTGTGGCTAGATTAATGTCAACATTAAACCTTATTGAAGTGGCCGGGATAGGTAAAATTATACTTTGTGCATTACCATATTCACAAAATATGCCATATAATTATAATAATAAAATAGCACAGTTAAATTCTTTGATGTATAATGCTATTTGTTGCAATAAAAAATATCATTTCTTTGACATAAATAAATTCATTAAGCGCCTCACGCTAACTTCTAACAAAATTAGTTTGCCAAAGAAATATATTGTGACTTTAGTAGAACTTTTGGCCTTTAATATAGAACCAAATAAATACAATAGTAGCACAAATGCCATTCCTAATCATTTAAACTAAAGTATAGGACAGCGGAAACACCTTTGAGTATAAATATAATTCACCAAAATATTCAAGGGTTTTCCAGCAAAGAATTAGAAATTGGATTATTTTTAGATTCTGAAAATGTACAAATTATGTGTGTTACTGAACATTGGCTTAGACCAGATCAATTAATTTTTGATTTTATTAATTTTAAATTAGTTAGTTTTTTCGCCAGAAAATCCGCCATTCATGGTGGTTCTTTAATAATAGTTAAAAATAACATAAAATCCAAAGAAAGGAAAGATATTGTCAGGCTATCTATAGAGAGGCTTGTAGAAATCTCTTGCATAGAACTAGTAAATTACATAATCATTTGCGTTTACAGACCACCATCAGCTGATTTCAGCATGTTTGAATCTACAATGGAAAATGTGTTAAAATTAGCATGTAAAACTCAAAAGCATGTTATTGTCTGTGGAGACTTTAATGTTAACTTACTGGAACCGTCAAATAATACTATTAAGATCTTAAGTGTATTTAAATCTTTTAATTTAGATAATTTATTCCTTGAACCTACACGGATAGGTGTTTCAAGTGCTACTTGTTTAGACAATATTTTTTGTAATTGCGAATGGTTGGATAAGGAAATATTTAACTGCTTTAATTCTGACCACAGTGGTCAAAAGGCTTCTTTTTTAAATGATTTTCATCAAGAACCACAGACAATAACATACAGGCCCATAACTAGCAATCGTTTGGATTTATTCAAAAATGAAGTTCAGAGTAACCTTTGTGGGTTATCCTTTTCACATAATGATTCTAATAGTATTTATAATGATTTGTTTGGTGTAATTCTTCATCAATTTAATAATAATTTTAAGATGAAAACTATTTCTGGGTCAAAAACTAAGTTTAGTGAATGGGCTACTGTAGGCATTCATAGAAGTAGAAATAGGCTATATGAACTATATAAAGAGAGGGAGGAGAACAAGAATGCTGACTTCTTAGTTTATGTTAAGAATTACTCTAGGACCTTTAAGCAAGTTTGCTTGACTGCTAAGTCAAATTTTTTAGGTCTTAAGCTCAAAGCTTCTGACAATAAAGTAAAAACTGTGTGGAAAATAATAAATAGAGAAACGGGTAAATCAAAAACTCGCGATAATCAAATCACCATAAACAAGGGTGACAAACAAATCATATCAAACAAAGACGTGGCCTTAGCGTTCGAAGATTATTTCTCCACCATAGCCATTAATACCACGAAATGTCTTCAATCATCTGCGATTGGAGCTCAAAAATTACTTTGTGGTAAGGTTACTAAATGTAATTTAAGTTTTGATTTTAGCCATGTAGACTCATTTTCAGTCGTAAAGGTATTTAAATCACTCAGTTTAAAAAAAACCGAGGATTTATGGGGAACGTCAGTTAAAGTCATCCATCATATCATAGATATAATTGCACCACACTTAGCTTTAATCTACAATAATTGCATTTCAGAGGGGGTCTTTCCAAATCTTATGAAATATAGTAAAGTCATACCACTTTTTAAATCGGGCGAGATGAGTGATTTAACGAATTTCCGTCCCATTTCTATTCTACCTGTTTTAAGTAAAGTTTTTGAAAAGTTAATGTTAAAAGATATGTTAGGTCACTTCAATAGAAATAAACTGCTTAACAGTAATCAGTTCGGCTTCACCAGAGGACGATCCACAACTGACGCAGCATCTGTACTCATTAAATATATATATAATATTTGGGAGAAATCTTGTGATGCAATAGGAATTTTTTGTGACCTTTCCAAAGCTTTCGATTGCGTAGATCATGAGACTCTTATATTAAAATTAGAACATTATGGTCTGTCAATTAATTCTCTAAATCTTATGTCTTCATATCTTAGTGATAGAACACAAACGGTTGTGGTAAACAAAACACAGTCCATGGGAGCAGCTATTAAACTAGGTGTGCCTCAGGGCTCTATATTAGGTCCTTTCTTATTTTTGGTTTATATTAATGACTTACCACGCACGGTAGATAACCTTTGTGATATTGTGCTATTTGCTGATGATACATCATTAATTTTCAAGGTAGAACGAAAATCCGTCGATTACAGTAGGATAAATGCCACGCTAGGTAAAGTACTTAATTGGTTTACTAGTAACAATTTGCTACTCAATGCTAAAAAAACTAAATGTGTTAGGTTCGCTTTGCCTAATGTTAGACCAGTAGAATCCAGTTTATTTCTAAATGATGAGTGTTTGGAAATGGTAGATAAGGCGCTTTTCTTAGGGATAACTATAGATAAAAACTTACAATGGAGTCCCCATATAGCAGTACTAGCAGGCAAATTAAGTTCGGCAGCTTATGCTGTTAGAAAAATCAGGCAACTTACCAATGTTGAGACAGCTCGCTTAGTTTATTATAGTTATTTTCATAGTGTTATGTCGTACGGTATTCTGGTTTGGGGAAAAGCTGCTGACATACAGACTATATTCGTGTTACAAAAAAGAGCCATTCGTTCTATATATAACCTTAACTCCCGTGATTCCTTAAGATTAGTATTTAAAGAAATTTGTATCTTAACAGTAGCGTCACAATTTATTTATGAGAATATAATTTATGTCATTAAAAATCAAGACTCTTTTGTTAAGAATTGTGATATACATAATTTGAATACAAGAAATAAAAATAAAATTGCTATTAAAAAATTTCGTGTCCGTAAGGTTTATAAATCATTTGTAGGTCAATGCATTATTTTCTATAATAAATTACCTGACTCAGTTTTAAAGTTACCATTTCCAGTACTTAAAAGTTACTTGAAAAAGTCGTTGATGTCTAAGGCTTACTATAGGGTCGAGGACTATCTAACAGATAAAAATGCTTGGCCTAAACTTAACTAAACACCTAAATAACTGATTAATAAAATAGGCATAAAAATATGTAAATATTGTATATTGTCTAGGGGACACGGTTTCTGTAGGAGAATGTATCGAAACTTTGTATGTGGTGGTTGTCTTGCACTGTCATAGGAAAGTATATATATATTTTTTAATATATATACATATTTTATATAAATATATTTTTTTTTTATTACTACTTCTTATTACTCCCTATGAAAATTCTTAGTTTTGACACATTTTCTTGCACAAGCTACGCTTGAATGTTTTTTATTTTTATTTTTATTTTATGTTAAATTCATTGTTTTATATCATGCTAGGTTAAGCTTTATAATTGTATAATATCATAAGTTTTAAAAAACGACTGACTGTTGAGTTTCTTGCGGCGTTTCTTCTCAGCAGTGGTCTCTTGCGAAGCGCTGGTAGATTTTGACGTGTAAAAGTGCCCGTGCGGCCTAATTACTGAATAAACATCTTTTATCTTTTTTTATCTTTTAATGGAATGGACCGCCCAAAATAGCCACATATACATAGCAGCAGGGAGGCAACAGTTCCAGAGGGGCTAAGGGTGGAGAGGTGCTTCTGGACTTTAAACGACCATAAGGTGCCCACTCACCACTTATGCAACACATCCGCCCTTCGAGCATATAGTTCTTGCGACTCCACTCTGACCGGCCAATAAAGGCAAGCGTGAGGTGAGGAACAGGACCTACCCTCGGGAGCACTCAGGTCCGTGGTGTCGCCACTCACCAACAGCTCGCCACTAGCTGCCCTGCGGCCTTATTATAATTATTATTATTATTTGCTATTGTATTGCTCACTGTGATGTACATCGCCTAATTAAGATTAGCGGTACTGATGAGGAAAAATATTGATGACCACCAGAACTGTTCAGTAATAAGGATTCTTTGGGTGGCGATAAAAAATCTCAATTAACTTTTAATCATCAAGATGCATGAGGCCAAGTCCTCCAATCCAGGAGAATTCTAAAAAATGTATATTGTTTTCCTAATAGAATAATTAATGAAATCTCCGAACAAATGAAGTTGAACTCGCATAGAGAGGAATCTGTACGATTCCTAGGGGTTTTAGGAGTGGAGATAAGGGGGCATGTCTAATTTTCATCTCTTTTGTGAATTAACTTTAAATGTATTTATTTTACTTTTTTTTTATTATAAGACTGTCACAACAAATACTACCTGTACGGCATCAAACGTTTTAAATTGAACCGTACAAAAAGCGCAGGTCATGTCCTTCAAGCCGGGACAAGTTTAAGATGTTTAGGTAGAGTCAATAACCTTTGATTTTGACTTACACGCGGACAAGTAGCCCACTGGTTGAGCTTTAAAATTGTGCAGGTACAGTCGAGTTCATAAATATGTGTACTCTTTAATACCTACAAACCAGCCGTCCGTCTGCACTCGGAGCTGGTTGAAAATCAGCGGTGCATGTGTTTTTTGTTTTTGGTTTTTTCTGTGTCTTGTTTAAACTGCCATTTATAAATTGTCACAGCGCTTAAGTGGCAAAGTACTAAAGTGTACACATAACAACGTTAACGTTAACGCGATTGTAATAGGTGTGCTCAAATTCCATCAAATGACATCTATTTACGTTGATTAGTTTCTGCTTTTGGCGTGTCATCGTTATCGCATCGTCAACGTTACGATAGCTCTTATTTACTCGACGTTAATGGCTACCGAGTTTAAAACAATACCATACCGCAACTTCAAGAGCAATATTGTTTTACCGTGACGCAAAAGAGCAAATAACTGTTTCATTCAAACTCAGAGCTTTTTGGGGTAGGTGCCAAATTTAACCGAAATTAAGTCGCTTGGGAGAAATTCAGTTCTACCTTTTTTGCCCTTATTATGTGGTACTTACAGCACGATTTTAAATTTCGAAGTTCTCGGACACCTATACCTATTTATTAAGGTTATTAAAGGCTTGGTCAAACACACGGCGCGACGCAGCGCCGCGGCCGCGCCGCGCGACCGCGGCGGCTTTAAATACATGCTAACAGGTTAGCGACGTCAAACATGGGCGCGATGCCGGCGGGACGCAGTCTGTTTGACGTCGCTAACCTGTTAGCATGTATTTAAAGCCGCCGCGGTCGCGCGGCGCGGCCGCGGCGCTGCGTCGCGCCGTGTGTTTGACCAAGCCTTAACCATTAAACTGCCCTATGTACACCCCAACCAGAATGTTATACACTTTAGTGCGCTGTCATAATGAACTTCAAACTGAACATCAAATGACAAGTAAGACAATAACAATGGCAGTCACAATGACAAGGTTCTAAGCATGCTCAACATTTTCATTGACTGTACGTCTCAGGGCTATCAATTATCTCTGTACCATTTCACGTCGAAACAAACAAACAAACACACTTTCGCGTTTATTATATTACCAAGTAAGGTAAGATAAAAAAACATAAAGCAAGAATTGCCTCAGGATTTTTTCCCAACCGAGGGATTTCCCTGCAAAAAGCTCCCTAAATACATTTTTTATCCGACTTCGGTAGAGAGTTATAAAAAGGTTAAGGTTATTTATGGTAAGTAGAATTGGTAGTTTTTTTAGTTAATTATATAGGTGCCTACCTTTTTATAATTAAGTGGTAAATTTCCATATTATTACCCCTGTCAATTGTTATCTATATATCTTTTACCATTAAACGAACAAATCTTGTATATTTATATATATATATAATCTGAATTTTGGGAACGGCTCCAACGATTTTTATGAAAAATAGCATCCAGAGGGTTTCGGGGGCGATAAATCGATCTAGCTAGAAGTCTAACCAAAAAAGGTCATCCAGGTACTGTGTTTAAAGAGTACTAATTTTTTTTTAACGTACAATAGGTAATATATATGTCCGTGATAAAACCCCCAGTGTTACATTGTGGATCCTCAATCTATTGTAAACCAAAATAAAACAGATCTCCATTTTTTATTTGTTTATTGATACGAATTCAACAATAATAATGTTGACACCAATGGGGAAAATAATAACTGAAAAGTCATGCGACGTTGCTCTTCTTAAGCAAGAGGTCGGGATTTTAGTAAACATAAAACTTAACATGTTTATGCGCAGCGCAGTCGACGTTTTATTTGAAAAAAAAACACATTTTTACAGACTAATTATTAAGACCGATATATATGCAAATTAGCGACCTCTGATAAATTTGTTATTTTCCGCATGAGCATTATTTGAAAAATTGAACTAGTCAGACTAATTTGCATAATAAAATTTGGTACCGTAATTTCGGGGTCCGTATATTTGACCAAAAGTACGCTTGACAAACTAGGTATATCATTTTACAAACCAAAACAAACCATATCATTACACCATCATTATCATTTTACCTTATACAGTTATAACATATTACATAGTTTACATGGGCTTATTAAATAAGTTAAGACTATGGACCACAAAAAATAAATACAACGACGGGAAGTAGCTACTTATCTCTTTGCCAAATGATGATGGTAATACATTATTGAACCGGTAATTTCACGCTAGGTTGCGTTTCCGTATTAAGATCTAGTGGTTAAATATAAAATTGGTACTACCACTACCACCAGGTAGTGGTCGCGCGTCTATCGCAGTGGATAAAACATCCGTCACTCTCGCATTTACATGGTCATCAAGTGACAGATATTTATCCACGATTTTAAAATGTATCATTTATCATCATCACATTAATGTATCATCAAACTTATGAAAATTTTAAGTCTGAAGAAGCGGAAAACAAGCCATGATACATTCTCATTCATGTAAGTTTTTTTACGTTATCACTGTTTTATTTCCTCGTGATCGAAGTCTCAAAACTGATTTTATCGTCGACTTAATTATCCAACGTCGCCTGCCGGCTCGGATGGACACCTTAAATCTCGGATGAAATATTTTGTTTATACCCTTGTTGTACTATATACTATTTTTCCAGTAACGAACACGTGGTTTCTGAGTTCTGCCTAGGATTACAAACTGTAGGTATGACATGCATGACATGACATGATGCAGCGATGGTAATGAATAAATGAGGGCCCTTTGCAACGTTAAAATATGGCGAATGTCTAATTTGTTTTAGTTTTGTATTTCTATGTATTTAGGAGTTAAAAGTTCTTTTCCGTTAGTGATTTTTCCTTTTTATGCCTTTGTGTTGCACAGTGATAGAAGACTTGGACTTATTTCGCGTATCTGACTTCTTACATCTCGTTTCAAGTGGACTCGCAGTGGTACAGAGTTTTAAACTATCTTGACCTTTGTCCTACATATCATATCACCGTACAACGTTGCCCCCAATATTCCTAGTGAAGATTAGATTGTTTATTATTTCTATATTGATTTATATTTATGTGTATATACTTGACACTGGCGAAATCACTTCATTGTGGAAACGCCATATCCCCTCTTTTGAAGCCGCTGCAGGGCAAAGAAAAAAAGTAGTATTGAATAACGACAACACTCACTATGTACCTATAATTCTCGGTGTTACTTGCATGAAACATGAAGTTCCCTAGGTTAAAACAAAACACTGTTTCTTTAAATTAAAAGGAATTCAACCTGGCTTAAAATTCACTTCGGTCAGACTATGCATTGTTAATATTGTTATAACTTATTCGACGTTATGTTATAATAGATATGTATCTTCCGTCAAAACAAACCGTTATACGGAGTTTACGAATTTTAAGTGGCTATATAGAAGACAAGCCTCTATTGACACAACAAGTATCATGTGGAAAGTCCTTGCTCTTCTACATAGTTATATACTTAAGTGGTTGATCAGGTTTGAGAAGTAGGCGGGCGCTCGCATTCTTTGTCGGTTACTGGGGGATTTATATCTTGCAATATAGTGTCCTTGAGGTTTTTAAGGTCACTGCATGTCCTTTTATTTTCTCATCTCGTGCTTTTCATTATACTTTTAAGTGTGATCTTAATGTAAACTTTTGTCTCCACACATTTCGAAGAAACGGTCCAAGCAACAAAATTATCCCCAAGCACACTTTATAGGGCTGCAGCACTAATAACTTTCTCTTAATAATTCTGGTTTTTGCTACCACGCTTATAATACGCGCATGTACGGAGCTTGTTTGGCCTCCAAGTACATCTGTTCTTATACGTTAACTAATAATCGCCTTTACGTCCAAATTAACGGCACAGTATAAGCTTATGTGTCCTATAAAAGTATTGAAAAGGTGTAAGTAAACGCGCTTGAGAATAAGTACTCTGGTAAGCTATACTTATAATTGTCTACAAGAAGCATATATAAAACCTTT
This sequence comes from Acleris sparsana, assembly GCA_923062465.1. Taxonomy (NCBI): domain Eukaryota; kingdom Metazoa; phylum Arthropoda; class Insecta; order Lepidoptera; family Tortricidae; genus Acleris; species Acleris sparsana. The sequence goes on from OV281300.1 coordinate 11,240,221, forward strand.
GTAGGTAAAGTATGCTTATAAAACCATCAAATAAGACTAAACGTACTGGAAACTATTTGCACATGTTAATTGGAAATAATTCGGGTGTCGAGTCCTAGCTGTATATCGGGTTAAGGTCGTACCATAGAAGTTGGCGAAGATTCCGTACAAAAAAGGAAACATTGAACATTTTAGACGAAATTTGAATAAAGATGATTCTTGACATAACGTCTTTTTATCCACATTAAGTGATTCAGATTCAAACGACTTGAGAGTTTTAATGAGGATTCATCCAAAACTTGATATTGAAGACCACGACCAAAAAATTGAATTGCGTAACGATGTAAATAATTGGGCTGTAGAGTACAATATACGACAAGCGGCTTTAAACTCATTGGAAAATTTAAATAAAAACATAGAAGATGTCCTGCCTAAAGACGCTCAAACGCTTCTTGAGACAAATATAGGAAATCTGGATATAAAAGTTACAGCTTCAGGAGAATATTGGCAGACGGGCCTCATCAAAACGGTAATCAACATGTTTCAAAAACTTTCATTTGTACCCGTGGTAATTTCATTGAATATAAATGTTGATGGGCTGCCAGTGTTCAAAAGCTCTAAATATCAGTTTAAGCCCATTTTGTGCTCTATATTTGAAATTCCTGTATCACCTTTTGCTGTTGGTAAGTACAGTAGAATCATCTTCATAATGCAAAGAGACGGAAGTGACGGGAGTTCAGGTGATAATTTGAAACTATATGACATTTCTGAAGGATTATTTGAAACTATACAGTGTGTGGCCCAGAACCGGGGCGAAAAAATTAAATGGGGATTCTTTAGAATATTTCAATTTACTATCACAAGAATCTAATATTACAAAGTCTATAATTTTGGAGAAAAGAGCCTACAAAGTTAAAAATCGTAGGTAATGTATTTTCCCGTCGCGATATCGTCGCTTGGTCACTTGGTACGCGGTATGTCTGAGTACAGGGTGCCATTGACAACACGCGGTAGATTTAGCGGTGTTTGCATTACATTGAATTTGCGATTAACTTTGTTAGAGAAAAACTGAAAGTTAAGTTTTGATTTTAATTAGGTAAGACCATTATAATGCAATTACCGGTAATCTATAAAGCCCCTGTTTTTAATATTATCCCCGGTTTTGGGCCACACACTGTATGACCACAACCATGACATTTGTAACACATCAAGAAGTATGGTTCATTCCAAGGCCGTCAGGTTTTTAAATCGAAAAAACACTTTTTAGTCAAAAAAACGGTCGATGTCCCGAAACATTACCATAGCCATGACAAAGGTTTAGACTTGAACATAAATATATTTTGAAAATAAAACAATGTAGGTTTTTTTTGTAATAATTGTGTAACCCTAATTCCTAACAATATGGCGATTCTTACGCCTATAAGGATATAATAATGTATTTGTAAATTGTTGCTCTAAAACATGGCGACTTTTCATTGTACGTCTTATTGTAACCAATATTATTTTCAAATGCAACTTATTAAATACGATAATTTCAAGAGGGGAGCTAAAAAATGATTTAAAACATAACATACTTCACAGAAAATACAGACAGATGGCGCTAGCAGTACTCATATTAGATATGTGACGAAAATTGAGTATTAGTTCTGCAGTAAACTTAGGCTAAGTCGATACTATGACATTTCAAGATTTTATTTTATGAAAACCTACTTGAATATAGTATTGTTATTATAGGCGATGGGCTTGCAGGTTGCAAGCCCATCGCCACTTATATGCACTTGTAATAAGTTTGTCAAAAAATTCATTTTTGGGACAAGTATACGTTAGTTAACCATGCAGACATATTATAAATCTTGTGTATAACACAAGATTTATAATATGTTACTATGTCTCACGCTACATAACAAATGTATAAAGAAGATGGGGATTAACTTACATTTTTATTAATTACTTTGTATTTTTCTAACATTACGCACACTCCGCAGCAACACACACGATTTCACAAATAAATGTTTTTGGAAGAGCTTGTAACAGAAACACGGAGTGCGCTAGAGTCGCGGTTGGTTCTGTTAGGCGCTTATAGTTAGCTTCGTGGGAGCAGATAGTTCTGCGTAGTCCAACTATAAGGTTTCTAACTACTCCAAGGTACACCAAAGAGGGAGTCACCGAGACTACTATGGGTGTTTTATTACGATAAATACGCCTATAAATTGGGCCCTTTTCCGTTATTATAAGAACTTACTATCCCGTTATAATCCTAAAAAATGGTTCCAGAACAGTTACTAGTCCACTTTCTGCTACTAAGAAAAATCGGCTGCTATTTATTCTGTATACTGTGTGGTCAGAGTTCAGAACGGTGTCCATCCATCCATCTAATTGGCCCTTGATGCTAAGTTTCATTAGTCGATAACTCGATAGGATAGCTCGCGTGCTTGTAGCAATCCATTGACGAGTTGTTTTAACGTTATCGAGCCGAGAGCTATTGCAGGGATGCAATGTATCACAAAAAACACAAAAAGCTATCGATGAAACTGAGTCTTTATTAACCTTATAAAAGGCAAAGATGTCCTCACTCGTGCCAAGCATTTACATTTCCAAAAACGCTACAAGTTTGTAGGTTATTTGAACATCGGCTGTCTTTCTCCACTCACCGTTATGTTATGACGGTTTATCTTGTCCAAAATGTTAAGACAAAGAAATCGCCCGGTTACATATTGATAGGACAATTGTAGGCAAGTAATATAACAATGTCGGCAATCAATGTCGATGTCGGCGCTGGCCTAGTTGGTAGTGACCCTGCTTACGAAGCTAGCGGTCCTGGGTTCAAATCCCGGTAAGGGCAGATATTTCTGTGATGAGCGCGAATACTTGTTCCTGAGTCATGGATGTTTTCTAAGTATTTAAGTATATATTTCTATATATCAGTATTTATATCGTTGTCTAGTACCCATAGTACAAGCCTAGAGCTTAGTTTGGGACTAGGTCAATTGATGTGACATTGTCCCCTGATATAAATTATTACTTTTATTTTTATGTAAGCCATATTTTTGCGGTAACATACCCAAATGGTGCCAACTAAGCCTCCGCTGTCCATCCGTCCCTCCGTCTGCCAACGGACTGTACCTATCTCATGAACCGTACTAGGTAGACAGTTGAAATATTCACAGCGCCACTCCGGTCGCCATCACTGTCATGTAAATAAGAGCTATTGAAACGTTGGCAATACTATGAAATGTCAAAATCATATGGTTTTACCGAGAAGAATAGAGAATAGTTTTCGAAAGTTACTAACGTATCGTTACGTGTCTTTTCAACCCGCAATCGAACTCGCTATCTTCAGTGCGTAAGGAAATACTATCGCTGACCGCGAAAAGTCACGGTCCTTTTGTCGTATGAACTACCGACGGACGCTGACACGGCCATTTTGTGACCTTCTCAGCACAACCTTTGGTCCATCCGTTGTTATTGCCTTGGCTAGTGACCACTTTCACCATTAACAGCAGAACCGCTTGGCTTTCATTAAGATTTTAAAAATTATATTATTTCCGCATTGAATTTAAAAAAATGCGTTGTGCAAACAGGCGTCTTTCAAAAGAAGTGCTAGAATCATTGTGTGTTTTGACAACTTTAGCTTTATTATTAAATTTAATGAAATTGATTTATTTTACTAAATTACATCTTGATGAAAGTTCATTACAAATGTATTTTTGTTAACACAAAAATTGCATTAGGTACACACAAAAATTACTCCAGACGCAAGGATTATTTAAGTATTTCACTCAATTCCAGATTAGTAATAAACATATCGAAAAATGCAACATCTTCATGCTATCGCTTAAGTTTTTTCACAACTTCTTGTATAATATTTATTTAAAAACAATTTTGCTCCTACTGAGACCATAATTATATTGCATAGGTAGCTCTCAAAACCTTCCAAATTCCATTCAGTAAAAAGGATAATGCTTTTGACAGCTTATACGCCTCGCCCGCTGGAGAGGAAACAAATCAACATTTAAAAAGTATCAATTATTTTTATTTACCTTTACATCACAGTAATACTTAAACTAAAGTTTATTTTACATCTCCGAGTAAGTATATTTCCGCCAACGTAACAAGTTTAATAACGTAAATTACATTTAGCGGCCATAACCCCATCCTCCTCCGTAGCCAAATCCTCCCCCGTGGCCCCATCCGCCCCCGTGGCCCCAGCCGCCGCGTCCGCCCCATCCACCGTGACCTCCGTGCCCATAGTGGCCCCAACCGCCATGGCCATGGTGCCCGTGGTGCCCGTGGTGCCCGTGTCGCGACTCTGCGGTCTCCAGGCCCTCCTCGGGCACCGCCTCGATAGGGTCTTGCAGCGGAACTCCTACTGCCACATCTTCCACGGCGGGGAACGCCGCTGTCAACGCCAAAGTGGCACAGAGGGCAAAACCGAGGCACAGTAGCTGGAAAAATAAAGAAATCGGTCAAGTATCAGACGTACCTCTATGGACCCTTCAGGACGCACAGAGGCGTCACGGCGGTGTTCCAGGGCGTCGCAAACCGGTATGCTCGCTGACGTCACCGGCACGCGACGTAATAAATACTACACTACACTACTACACGTATGGGTGGGTATGATCTTTTTCTCCCACATGCTCGGAAATGTTAACTTTACTGATGTAAAATCAAACCGCGAAGTTCTGAGTTCCGGGCCCAGACAAAATTTAAAAAAATAAGTTTTTTTTTACTAACGGCACGGACCGCGATAATGCGATTAGATTAGGTACCCGGAAATTCACTTTTTAAAACCATGTTTGAACTAGGATAACTAACTCGATACAGTCAAACACTCGTACAATCAAAATTCTTCCATGTTAATTTTTCTTTTTAAATGTCATAGACTTAGGTAATACCTATTCAAACAGCGTTTACAGCGTATTTAAAAGTGCATAAAATAGTTTGAATGTTTTTTTAAAGAAATTGCGTTATTATCAAAAATAAATTGCCGAAATACTTAACATAAACGCGTAATAAAATGGTAATTTAATCTATATTTTATTCAAATTGTATTTATTACGTTTAAATTTGTGATTTATTTAATGTTTTATTTCAGTTTCGTACTAAATCGTACCTGTTTCGAATGTAAATAAAATTGTGAGTTGGTAATATTTTCAAGAATTTTGGGACGGCGTTTAATATTATTAACAATGTTCCCATCTTTTTTTTATCTGGACGCGTACGAATGCTTACCCATTAGTCAAGTTTTTTTTTTTGTAAAGCATAATTTAGGGAACGGGAAAGATAAGATGTTGTGAGAGCTCTTATTCACATAACAGATTCGGATTAAGATATCGAAGTGAGATGGGCTTAACCAAAGAAAATAAAGGCCCAGACGGGAGACGTAAGCATTCGAAGAGTTTGTAAAAGTACGAGTTGTGCACCCAAAAAACGTTAATTCAATAAAACATGAAGTATTTGGGGCGGTTTATTTATCTATTTGTCTATACGTGACTTCATGATTCCGTAATGAATTATAAATAAGTGATTGTTTGAACCCCCATAAATAATTAAGGATATTTTTAATCCTAGTAAATTTTATAAATATTCGAGAGAATAATGGTAAACATGTTTTACGCTAGCAAAGGACAATCTTGGTTTAAAAGACTTAAAAAAAGGCCGAGCATACGAAAGATGTTGATATGAACTGTTTTGTATGAGATTTAAATTCAGTATTTGATTACTTACACATTTAGGGATCTTAGGGAGTAACGTGTTGATACGATTATTTATAAATATATATTTTTGACAAGTTCTTCAGAAAAACGAACACCACAGCATTGTTTTAAATATTTTGCACCATCAAATAAACCCAATTCTATAATTATCCATCACAATTTTTTCAAAGGCCAATGCTTCTATGGAAACCTGGCATTCTCCTTTGCGGGCAAAATGTTGACCGTAGCATATTCAAAAATGCCCAACATAATACAGTGTGTGGCCCAAAACCGGGGATAATACTAAAACCAGGGGCTCTATAGATCACCAGAAATTACATTATAATGGTCTTACCTAATTAAAATCAAAATTTAACTTCCAGTTTTTTTCTAACAAACTTAATAGCAAATTCAATGTAATGCAAACACCGCTAAATCTACCGCGTGTTGTCAATGGCACCCTGTACTCAGACATACCGCGTACCAAGTGACCAAGCGACGGTATCGCGACGGGAAAATACATTACCTACGATTTTTAACTTTGTAGGCTGTTTTCTCCAAAATTATAGACTTTGTACTATTAGATTCTTGTGATAGTTAATTGAAATGTTCTAAAGAATCCCCATTTAATTTTTTCGCCCCGGTTATGGGCCACACACTGTATACATGATTAAGATGAACCGTAAGATTTTTTTGAAAAATAGTTGGTAGTGAATGTTGAATAAAAAACACAAAAGTTATTAAAAATATGAGAAACATTGACCGGTTAACACAATAACAAAACGAAATCCGCATAGTCCGTCGAGCCAAAACAAAACGTCACAATTTCTTACCGTGTTCATTGTGTCAACACCAAAAGAGCAATGTGGTATGTTCCGTGGCCATGATCTTATATATTCCTGAGCCCTGGTGACGCGGTCGAGTGACCAACAGTGGCGATGCGATGCCCAGTAAACATCATCGACATTATCCTCAGTTTAGGCGTCACACCGAAATTCGCGACGATAATTTAAATTCTGGGGCTTACTTAGACTTTTTAGAGACAATGACTCGTTCCGTTTCAAACTTGTGTATGGGAATCACAAACGAACGACGTGATTGTTATATTATAAAATGAGTTGAGTGCGGTTGTTGGATAGACATTTTAGACAAGATGCACGCTAACGTTAATAAAACTGGGGTCATCTACGCTGTTGCTTTGTTTACTGCCCTTAGTATGTACGTTTAACTAAGAGCCTGTTGTTTGATCAGTAGTTAAACTAACTAATCGTTAAATCTCTAGGAAATGTGTCAAAGTTTCGATTTCTTTTTCGATTTTTAACAATTGAACATTTTACACATTTCCTTGAGATTTAACCATTAGTTACGGTTGTAACGATTAGTTAGTTTAACTACTGATCAAAGAACAGGCCCTTAGTGATTCAACTAACATCTTAGTTGATACATCATAGGCTTAAGGCGGTTCGGAATCAAGACGCTTATGCACAACAATCACAATCTTGTTAGATATCGGCCATTTTTTTGTACCTACCTACGGTTTTAGACAATTTAGACTAATGCGCCTGACAAAATTTACGGAATTCATAAGCGAGCAATGCGTTACATTTTACCGTCAATCATATAAATTTTGACAGTTTTCGAAAGTCTAAGCCCAACCTTCTTAGATACGCCAAGCGTCAGAGACAGGAGCTATTCGGTTTAATCGTATGCGAAAATATCGAGTTTTTGATTATTTAGGAGTGGCACAAAAATGTTGTTTGAGCAGACGATTTTTTAAATGTTTTTCCGTGAGTCGCATTTCGAAATTGCGACGGGAATATTTTTGAGCACTCTAATGCCAATGGTACACTCGCGGACTAATAAAACGGGTCAGAGTGCGTTTTTCATACTAAAGAGGTTATTTCGAAGCCTTGGTTCCTCACCAGGGAATGCTTTTAGTGAAATGTGATGATGAATACCTCGAGCATCGATACAGGACTTCCAGAGTTCCTAGGATACCCAACTGAATGAATCTGCGTTAACGCCGGAATAGTGCATGTTCAGAAAAACACCTAAAATGACAATAAAATGTAAGGACATCCAAGTGCTGACCCAAACTCTCCCGCTGTGATGTTAACTGATTGTGCGATCAGTTATATATCTTAAGAACTTTTGACCTCCTCTATTGAACCTCGCAGTATCCACCATTTAAACTCACTCAAAACAACCCCTGGCGATTAACCAAGGCTTCGAAATAGCCTCGTTTGTATGAAAAACGCACTCTGACTCGTATTATTTGTCCGCGAGTGTATTTTAGTTTTAAGGAAATCTCGCAGCTGTACAATTTGGGTTTTGATGGTCGTAACAACCTACTCCATCCTAAGTCGGCCTTATGCCTATACGAACACGCGAGACAACTGCCTAACTGCCAACAGTATTATCCGCTGGCAGTTAGGCGGTATTATTCATTGGCGAATTCACAGGATTGCTTAAGATACTCTCCACACAGTACGTAAAATACTATTTATGAAATCGTTTTACAAGTAACAATGATTTATATAACTTGTCGAGTTCGTATGTTTAGGTCAAATCTTGCTAGTAAATTTTGAACCACCATTTAAGTAGACTGGGGTTTGATGATGATAGATGACCAATGAAGACGCACTGAGTTTGGAGTCGATAGTTTGGTCTCGATGAGGCGATACCTAATAACCGGACCTCGGGATATACGAGACGAAAATAAATGACACTATACTAGGGATTGCCTATATCAAACTAAATTATCGATGTTTTTCCCATCGCTCCAAATTTTGTTTGTAAAAATAAAATTTGAAACAAAATAGCGACATAATTCTGGTTATATCTGGTCTGGTCTGTCTGGTCTGGTTCTGGTTTTATTTAATAAATATTTTTGAACCTTCACTCTTTACCATCATCATCTTTTTTTTTTCTCATTGTGTATTTCAGAATTACCATCCCATTTACTATTGTTAAAATAAACCATCAGAATTTATTTCAAATTTTCGGGCGTTAACTTCTCATGCTCGACTGATAAATTCATTTCATGTGGATAAAAGACTAATCAAAATATTAAAAAAGTGTAGTCGGCGGAAAAGCAGCAGCTTCTCTCGAAAAAAATATGCTTGTGGCAGAAATTTATTTTCATCACACTTGCTCGTAAATGGTGTTATTCCATGCCTGTATACAGAAGGACAATGGCCTAAATTGTTCCCGCGGGAATTATGGCGAGTTTGTCATCCCTAGGGAGTAATGACTTTCTTTTTAAAATTTGCAACTCTTTCGTACATAATTTCTGACTAAGGAGGTTTAATTTTCAGCCAAAAATTAAATCGGTTTCTAATTCTAAATCTTTAAAAATTAGCTATAGACTAACTTACATTACACAAAACCTATATGCTTCATTAAACTTCATTATTTTTATACCTATTTCAAGTTTATATCAACATTTAGTAATTATACATTTTTATCAAATTGGCTAAATCTGGCTCGAATCCAGGTCGAAACTAAACGCAGTATCTGTGGTCACAAAAAAAATATCGTTTCCATTTACGTTCCCGTCCGTCAAAAGTTATTTCTTTATATTTTGCAGAGTTAAAGTGTTTTCTCTTTGTTTTTTTCCTCGCAAATGTGATGAAAACCATTGTGTGTATCACAGGCAGTAAGGGGATTACTAAATAGAGTCATTAAAAGCCCTCCGCCTTCGGCGTCGGGCTTCTAACACTCTCGTTAGTAATTCCCTTCATACTACCCTTGATGCACAATGTACTATTATATCTACACACGTTTATATTGGCTATGGTTTACCACTGCTTGTGCTCTAGCTCATGACATTATTTCGTAGCCTAATCCAAGAACAACTTTATTTCAGTGAAGAATCCAACTCGATCAACTGACTCAGCAAAATAGATAGTAAATAGCGTTGGGACAGATAATTGACAAATAAAACTACCGTTTCGCCTTCCCATCTGTTTCATTTGGGCGGAAAACTTTTTTTTCTAAAACTGTAAATAATTTAGGATATTTTAAAAGCAAACCTCTAACCTAACGATGGTCCTAAATAAATCCCGAAATATTTAAAGATAAAGATAAAGATAAAGATACGTTTATTAAAAAGACAGAGATATTGTTGCGAAACGGTCCCAACTCAGCATTTGCTACCCATGAAGCCAGCACTGATATACACAGTATATAGGTATTTACAGTTTTGAAAAAAAAAGCATTTGCTCGAATGAAACAGTCGGGAATCAGTTTGGGAAACGTTGTTTGTCGAAATGAAAGGACACCATATACACGTCAAACAACGCAAATTTTCATTTAGAGTATTCCTTTGGATTCGAAAACCGTAAAGGCCTAGATGGCCTATTTAAAAGATGTTCACCTCAAAAAAAAAAAATCTACTGATTATATTGTCACTCACTTGACATAAATTAAAAAAGAGAAAGAAGAAGAGTGTTTGTAGTATCGATTTATGAATATGATATATTTGGGCGCGATTCTACCTTTTTGCCCGACTGCTTCGATTTATTTTTGTTTGCCTTATTCGAGTATATGTACATATGTATGTTTGTCTATTTCTTTGGCTCGCTCTACAGCCTGCAGTATACACAGCTTGATGGAATGGATTTTAACATATAAGGTGTAATGAGTAATGAGGCGGAGGTTGTCGGGTTTTTTAAGATTATTATTATTATTTGAGTATAAAACCCTAGTATAGGCGGTATATCTGAAGACGTATCTGATAGCGGCGCTACCACAGAATGTTATACGTGTTACTACGTACAGCTATAGAGACGCCTTAAGCAGACATTCCTGTCTACTAAGATATAAGGTCAAATGATCTTGCACGTTTACAAAAAAAACCGGTCTACTGTTTCCGTATTTAAATATGATTTTTGTTATGAACTTTAGGTCCATTCCGACTAGCCTAGATTTAAATACAGTTTTTTTTAAGTATTTTGTTAGTATTTCAAAAACTCTAAAGTTTAACAACTTAATAAAATTAGTTATCTTTAATTCGGGATATTTCAGATCAGTCGTATTTTGTTTTTTTGTTTAAATCAAAACGTACTTCACGGAAAATTATAAAAAATAGTTTTGAATGTGCAGACTGAGCACGTTCATGTAACACCCCGATTGCTATAATCATATCACTTTCATTTTCCAAACCACAATTCTAGACCCCTTTTCAAATATTTAGAAAAAAAAAACACGTATTTTTTACTAATAACAGATGCGGGCAAGCAAATAACGCAACATTGCCGAATTTCTGGTTGATAGCTTTTATAGTTTCTGAGAAAAACTGCTGTGACATACAGACAGACGGACAGACAGATAAACAGACACCGAAGTCTCACCATAAGGGTTCCATTTTCACCATTTTGGTACGGAACCCTAAAAACAGGGTAGGCTGTATTTCGGATATGGATTAATTGCATGAAGTTCGAGGGGAATGTTGCAATATGTGTGAAATAAATAAAATAATGCACGTAACAATATTGACGTTGCTTTATTTTTTGACTTTATTATATAAGGTTTTATTTGTCAGTTGTACCTTGTACATACCTATTTAGAGATTTAGAGGTTTATTCTAAAAACGAAACACGAAACTTATTAAGTTCCATACCTTTCCAGATAATAGGTACGTAATCGAAATAAAGGGTAACGTATCTTCATACTTCTTCTCCTTTTTTATTGTTGGTCACCGCGGTATTCCCCAGGGATTTCGCCAATGTCAAGTGAGTAAAGTAAATGAGTAGATAAATAGAATAAATTAAAAGTAAAAGCCGGACATCTTTCAATTGGCCTCTTCCCTACCCGAAGGTTACCGGAATCTCTAACGTAACATCGAACATGACATTGGTTCTCTTGATTTTTTTAAATGGTCGGTAGCATAGGCAAGGTTGAGACTAGATTGAGACAAGTATATCTTATTATTATTATGTGACATAAACTATTCTAGAATAATTGATAGAAAACTAATTAATTTCAGTAAACAAAAAAGCGTGTTCTATTATTGATGCTCTTTGCATAGGACTCAAATTGCAATGGTCAAATTACCGAAATGAAATGTTGTCAATTCAATGAACGTTTCATACCTAGTTTACACCTTTAACTATAGAAACTAAAGGCCCCGAAATAACGAAAAATTAAAGAGATTATTCAAGTATTTATTTATTTTCTTAAATGTCTTACTACCAAGCTAATGCAAACATTTTATTCAAGCTGGGAAATTATTATGGACTAATTAAGGTCATATTTTTCATCTCTTTCCTCAGGAAGAATGCGAAAGATATGCAAAATATATAATTATGATCATATCATACGTGAACCTACGTGGAGTACTCGTAACTCAAGATGAAACAACTCTCAAATAGTCTTTAACTTATATTTTACCCTTAAAGAACCTCATAACGACTAAGGTGTCTGTCTGTATGTCGTACCAAAATCATTTAGACTTTCATAAGTCCTAAACTAATTAACACATGGGAAAGCTAGCACCGAAAGGCTATCTTGTCCCTTAATATTTACCTCAAGTTCTGGGACACCTGTATATATTTTTAATAAAGATTACATTACGACAAATTGAGAATCTCCACCTATTTTTGAGAGTGGCGGGGAACGGTCACTTTTTGTAGATTTTTTGCTAAAAATCAAAAAGTTAATCGCAGAAAATTTAATAGAGTAAAAATAATAAAAAGTTTTAAAAGTGCAGATTGGGCCCTTTCATATGACATCACATTTTCCACAAACCACTTTCATATTTCAACCCCCCTTCTAGACCCCTTTTCTATTATTTATTGAATTAATTTCATATTTTTTCTACTATAATAAACTAAATAAAAAAAAATAGTTATATTACATACAAAAAAACCTGCCAAATTTCAAGTTGATTAGCATTTGTACTTTTAGTAAGTTGGCTGTTTGAGATATTTTTAACAGCATCCTGACTCCTATTCGTTTTTATGGTTCCGTGCCAGGGGCTAACTTAATTGCCTCCACTGTCCGTCCGTCCGTCCGTCCGAACTAACTTTAAACAGCTGTATCTTTTGAGCCGTAGGTAATAGAGAGCGGGTTGTTTTTTTTTCTTCAGAATATGTATTATTACGGCAGAATTACTAACAAATCCAGGATGTTTGGCAGTCGGGTGAAGGGGATTAAAGGCTTGGTCAAACACACGGCGCGACGCAGCGCCGCGGCCGCGCCGCGTGATGCCGACGCGATGCCTGTTCAAACAGGGCGCGCGCGGATCGCGCCGGCCTCGCGCTCTCAACACGCCCGCATCGCGCGCGCGGACGCGGCGCGGACGCAGCGCGATGCGGGCGTGACTCGCGCGCGGGCCGTCGCTCGCTCATTCCTGACTGATGTGACCCAGCGCGGCGCAGCGTGCCGCCGCGTCCGCGCCGCGCTGCGCTGCGCTCGCGCCGCGTGGACGCAAGAGGCCGCGCGGCGCGGAGCGCGACAGAAGCGGGGCGCGATGCCGGCGGGACGCAGTCTGTTTGACGTCGCTAACCTGTTAGCATGTATTTAAAGCCGCCGCGGTCGCGCGGCGCGGCCGCGGCGCTGCGTCGCGCCGTGTGTTTGACCAAGCCTTTAAGAGATGATAGTTAGGTTCACTCTGTAAAAAATTTACACTATTTACTATTATGCAAAGTTGCACGGCTCTCGAGATATAGTATTTTTTTTTATTCTGGAAAAAACGCATGTCCATCAAGTCTAACAATTATTAAACATTCTGTACAGTCAGTATTGTTTTTTTTTAGTGTTGTACATTCGCAATGCCTTGATTCAAATTGACGCTTGCTAATTCTTGTCTGATTATTAATTGTTTTTCTTGCAAACGTAACATTATTTTTCAAAACCGTGCCATTTCGGCTAATAGGAGAAGACGTGTTTCGTATTTATTGAGTTTTATCCCCTGAGGGGATGAAAAAGGGGTAGGAAGTTGTTTTAGGGGTTATTTGCTTCGAAGTTGATATCAATACTCCTTAGTGATTTTGATTTACATTACATTTTATTTTGTCACAAGTTTGAGATCTCAATCCGATTTTATTTAAAACTTTGAACTCACATAAAATCTTGGTGCAATGCAAATACTGGAACCGCTGAGTCTAAAGATTCCAAATTTGGTACATACGTTCCTTATGAGGTCAAGGGTGCAGTAAGAAAGGATTTCCCGAAAGTCGACATCCAACGGGAAGAAGTAGGGGGAGTAGCGGGAAACTAATTCAACGCGTACGAAGTCGCGGACGTCCTCTAGTTTATTTATAAAATTGACATTTTACTACTTAGTATTCATTGACGTGCAACTTTCCCTCCTGAAAAGGATGTAGGTATAATAGGATCAAGTGCAATTAATACATAGAAGCATATTCAAAGGTTATTACAATTCCTATAGTAGATGTGGCTTTGTTCCGCAGGAGGGCAGATTTTGTGTTTATATTAGGTAACAGCGTCGGAACCCCACACTGAGCATGGTCCAACACGCTCATGTCCGATTTTTGATTAATGTCATACATCAAACTGTCACTTCCACCCAGCCTGTCAGAACAATATCATTTTCCGTAATTTTAAACAAACAATATGGTAAAGCTCATTCCTAATAAAGAGACAATGGATTTCGATATTGTAATGTACAATCGAATGAACTATAACAAGATGGGCTGTTCTAGCAAGCATTTTCGAACCGAAACACAGTTCATGTAAACACATTTCAACTCGCCAACATGAATTGAACAACCAAAAGGGTGAGTGGACCGCACTCATTAAAGAAACCCAAAACAAAATGGGATAGCCAATCGATCTTAATCAAGTAATACTTGGCCAACACCTGCAAAAATGTGTAAACGGTTGTTTAAACGTAAAACCAACCGAGAGATCAGTGCACATAACCTGATGCTGACACTCAGCTCTTATATGAGATTAGAAAAGAAAGAAGCTCAAGAGTCTCAAGACAAAGGTGTTCAAACTGATATTTCATTGAAACTTCTGGAGAACTTAAGCGAAGGAATGATAAAAAAACATAACCTGAGCGAGTCTAAAGCAAAGCTCATTCGAGAAATTATCGTGGTTAACAAAGCACAGAAAGGGATACGTGGAATAAGTGAAACACAATTACAGGGGGTCAATAAAAAAGTTCCACTTACGAAAGCCCAAATAAACAAGGCGTTGGAGGATTACAAAAATTGTGACCTTCAAAAGTTGAAACAATTTGGAGATAAAAATAAGTCTCTCGGAAAATTGCTTAATAAGTTGAATTTGAAGATTTAGCCACATCATTTTATGCTGATTCTCTATTTTACGTTTCGTCTCAATAAACCATACAGCTATTTCTATTTATAAACGAAGTAATTTGGTCAAAAATGTTTTGTTTTTTTATATTGTCTCAATGAGGTTTTGTCTTAATACAGGGTTATTGGTAAGTCGACCTATTCCCGTTAGGAGGTGATAGGGGTGACTATTTGCGATAATTTTGACCCCCATATGCATTAAGCAAAAGTGAACCATTTTTGAGTTATCGCGATTTTTAGTTTTTTTTTAAATTAGTCGGAAATTCAACTTGAAAAATTTATTACAAAAAAAGTATCAATTTAAATCTTTTTTTTTCTTCTGATTTACAAAACCGATTAAACACTGGTTATTTCTCAATATTAAAACAATAATTATCGGCCCAAATTCAAAAAAGCGAGACGGAATACAAAATTTTTTCAATATTTTTTGCGATCGCTTTCCACTAAAATGCCTTAAAAACAAAAAAAAACGTTATGAAACTAGGCTTGCAGATTATTTTAAAAACTTCACTGTTTTCTTAGCTCTCCAAAAATGCATAACAAGTAGGAAATTATTAGAAAAAAACTGAAAAAAAAATCATCACAAAGGAAGCGGGCGGAAACTAAAGTCACAAATGCCACTACAAAAATAAAAATTAATAAACATACCGAATTTAAATCAACTTTTTTTATTTGCTTTTGTACAAGATGAACTTGTTGTTCTTATGCAATATTAAAAAAAATATTATCTGTGCACGTTTGAGAATGCGAGGCCGAAAACTAAAAAATACATGTTTTTTTATCAAACTCCAACATAAATTACACGAAAACAGAAAAATTTACCAATACATTTGGCGTGCAGATTACACATAAAACATTGACGTAACGAACATAATTATTGTATTAATTTTGAGAAATAACCAGTGTTTAATCGGTTTTGTAAATCAGAAGAAAAAAAAAGATTTAAATTGATACTTTTTTTGTAATAAATTTTTCAAGTTGAATTTCCGACTAATTTAAAAAAAAACTAAAAATCGCGATAACTCAAAAATGGTTCACTTTTGCATAATGCATATGGGGGTCAAAATTATCGCAAATAGTCACCCCTATCACCTCCTAACGGGAATAGGTCGACTTACCAATAACCCTGTATATACGGGCAACTAAAATGATTCCCTCTTTATTATATTTATATATACATACAATACATATAGATATTCGGGCTTAGGCCCAAGGCAGTAGGTACTCTCGCGCCAGTGCCATACATTTATGCTCTTTTCCGAGTATATTACATTGTTTTCATCACACTTGCTCGTAAATGGTGTTATTCCATGCCTGTATACAGAAGGACAATGGCCTAAATTGTTCCCGCGGGAATTATGGCGAGTTTGTCATCCCTAGGGAGTAATGACTTTCTTTTTAAAATTTGCAACTCTTTCGTACATAATTTCTGACTAAGGAGGTTTAATTTTCAGCCAAAAATTAAATCGGTTTCTAATTTCATCTTTAAAAATTAGCTATAGACTAACTTACATTACACAAAACCTATATGCTTCATTAAACTTCATTATTTTTATACCTATTTCAAGTTTATATGAACATTTATCATTAATTTTAGTAATTATACATTTTTATCAAATTGGCTAAATCTGGCTCGAATCCAGGTCGAAACTAAACGCAGTGTCTGTGGTCACAAAAAAAAATCGTTTCCATTGACATTCCCGTCCGTCAAAAGTTATTTCTTTATATTTTGCAGAGTTAAAGTGTTTTCTCTTTGTTTTTTTCCTCGCAAATGTGATGAAAACCATTGTGTGTATCACAGGCAGTAAGGGGATTACTAACTCGAGTCATTAAAAGCCCTCCGCCTTCGGCGTCGGGCTTCTAACACTCTCGTTAGTAATTCCCTTCATACTACCCTTGATGCACAATGTACTATTATTTTGTATATTCTGGTAAACATGTCAAAAATAAACGGTTTCTAATTTAACATGTTTTTTATTTAGATAAAAAATGCAATGATATAGTCAGATAAACGTAAAAAACACAATTTTAAGTACTTATAGCTTAATGGTTTTGTTTAAAACTCTTCGTAATAAAAATAATGATTTACTGTCATTAGGTAAACTAAAACGAAATACTAACAGACTGAACACTAACTAAAAACAGGATGAACTAACTGTAATAATCTATTTATTTATGCTTTAATGGAAAATCGACAGCAATTACACATCATATGTTATACAATAGCACAAATATCAACAAGTACCTACAGCCAAGGGCAAGAGCATGTCGGACCATGCTCAGTGTAGGGTTCCGAAGCCGTTATTCAAACAAATTAGACATCGCGACAAACTTAACTATGCCGTTGAATAACTGTTATCACCATACATAGTCTTAGGTATCGGTCAGTTTACCAACACCGCAAATAAGTTTTCGGTAGGTATAAACATTTAAACCGTTTGTAACTCAAGAACCAATGAAGTCTATTTAGTCGTGATAGTTTTCCTAATAAATTCATTGTAATTGTATGCTTTCATTTAAAATATGTTTTAGATTTTCAAAAAATCACTTGACTCTAACAAAAATTTGCGCTTTAAAACTTAATATTTCGTAAACGGATCCCTTAATCGAAAAGTTGGTGTCTCAAACCGGCAATAGTTTTAATAGACCTATCCAACGACACCCCACACTATGGGGTAAATGAGAAAAAAAAATACATCCTCAAGTTACGTGTAGTCACGTTACTGTAAAAAAAAATATTTTCAAGATTTTATTTTACCACTTTCTTGGCGTAACTTATATGTATATCCATGCCAAATCTCTGCTTTCTAGTACAGGCAGTCTCTGAGCTAGGCTGCGGACGGACGGACGGACGGACATGGCGAAACTATAAGGGTTCCTAGTTTGACTACGGAACCCTAAAAATGACCAATTATAAATTCAATATTTAATGAAAGTCACAAATTTTCTTTGAAATATACCGGGTGTACAATCCAAATGGGTCAGTATGGAGAAGTCGGAAACTATGAGAGATAGCGAGATCTGTTCTTAGGAACCATGACGTCGATTTTAGATATAATAATAATTACATTCAAACCTTTTTTATTAACTCTCATACATAACCGGGAATCGAACCTGATCAAAATCAATGTGTATAAATTCTGCAACTCGCAAGAAACACAACACTAATGGAATCTTGTTTAAAGTATGAGAGTTAATAAAAAAGTTTGAATGTAATTATTATTAAATCTAAAATCGACGTCATGGTTCCTAAGAACAGATCTCGCTATCTCTCATAGTTTCCGACTTCACCATACTGACCCATTTGGATTGTACACCCGGTATTTAAGAACGTATACCTACAAACAACCTAATCACAAGTTGAAGGAACCGTTTTAAGGACACGGTACTTTCACATTACGTAATCGGCCGCCCTTGGCCCGAATGTAACAATGTCACGCTATAAAACAAAACTGCTTCCCGAAAGTACTCCCAAAATCTATTGGGAGTTCCGTTAGCCGTTCTCTTTCACTCTACCCTAGCTCGGCTTGAGAGTAAAAAGGACAGGATTCCCGAAGATTGGAATGCGGAGATTTCTAATAACCCATCAAAATGGGAGAAAGCTTTTACTGACGTTCTTATCCAAACCTCATTTTTATATAGTTTAGTTCACTGTGAGGAGGCGCACATGTCACGTCCATTTTTATTTGTAAATACGTAAAAGTGAAATAAGTGTATTAGAAATGCTAGTAAGTTATTTAAAAATATTATTGAATTTCTGTCTCTTATTTTGAAAAAGTAGGCAATAAGTCATCAGTCAAATAGGTACCTACGTATTTTGCCTAATTGATTCAAACGAACGCGAAATAAATATTGACCGAGACACAAAAAATATCCGAGTTATCGAGTTTATCGACCGTCAACTCTTCGTGTTGTTTTTTGACTTTACATTAGCATTAAATTCGACAGGTACTTGACTTGTTTTTTCCTGAGATTGGCTCAACACTTTAGAAGGAAAAAGAACACGTTTTCAAAAAGCGCACAGCATCTTTTCCTCGTTTTTTTAATATTAAGATACGTAAAGTCCTATTCTACTTATATGTGAAAAGTACGTAGATACCTATTCCAATTTGCTGCTACAACCGTACAAAAAATATTCGCTGCGCGCACAACTATGTCTTTCTAGCCTTTTAAATTAATTGTCTTTTCCCGTACTGTTATCCTATTCAACGTTATGACTGTTATAAGAGGCCTACCTACAAAGAACAGATAGGTAAGCTCGTTACTGTAACAGTTACAGCTCGCTACATGTCATAGTAGGTTCGTTGAGTTTGAACTCGATTGAATTGTATTTTAGTAGTGAGTTTGTTATCATATCAGTGATACAAAGTACAGTCACCAACAATAAAGAGTGTAAAATATATTTTTAGGGCACACTTATCTCAACTTAACAGTTTTTTATTCGACAAAATAAGAGGAATTATTTGTGTATCCGTATGCAATCCAGCACACGTAAAACGGTTCCAGGTTACATACCCTGTAAGGGAAGACACCCGTATGTGTGTGATTATGAGCGGGAGTATTTATTCCTCAGTCAAGGGGGGCTACCATGCCTACCATGACATGGCTAAGCAATACAGTTTACGGTGAGAGAAAGAAACAGCCGTGTAACTCCTTTAGCTCTGTCCCTTACACTCATCCTAAGCCGAATTTCTTAACCATGTCATGGCAACCCCTGAAGATTTTGTATAACCTTATTTTTTGAATTGCCTACCAGAAACTAAACTAATCATAGATACGTGTTCACATTACAGTTATTCCTTACCTGCTGTCTAGCTCTCGGAGTATCGCAAGGCGCTGTTCTGGACCCAGCGTTGTTCCTATCTCCGAGTCCTCCGTTCACGGGAGAACCGGCTGCGATAGACCTGTGGTCTAGGGCTCTCGGAGAAGGGAGAAAAGACGTGGAACCTTCTGTGGATGTCATCGAGGCAGGAGAACAAGGTGGGATAATTAAACCAATGCCAGCGTCTATATTAACGCAGAATTTTCTTTAGTGTCATTTTAAATATATTTAACCAAAGCCAATCACCCCATCAGCATCATCAAACGTTCATTAGTGTATTACTTCTTTACGATTTACATTAAATTACGGTATCTGTTTTGAAGTTAACTCGAAACTCTTTATAACTTATAAAATACCTACTAGTATAACATTTATAATTATTAATCCAGAGATGCAGTTCAAAACTTTGATCAAATTTAAACTAAACATGCTTTTACGCAGTTATATCCTGTTTTATTACGTAGATTATTACCTACAATGATAAATAATTAATACTTAAAACCTTTATGGTCCACGTAATCGATAATGTCTGTATGAGCATAAGCAAGCATGAGGAAACTGATACCTAGTTTTTTTTATACTTAGTAACTTAGCTTGGAAAATGTAAATGCTTAATCATCATTTATCAACAATACATGATAAATATGTTGTGGTTAGAGCTGTCAAAGGTTCAAGGACAGCGATAGATACTAGAGACACTACTGCAAGTTTCTGCCGACAGTTAAAAAAACGTTTTTTCTTAAGACTGCTTTTTGTGCACAATCATCTTGCTTATCAAGAGCATGCTAACGAGTCCTAACTCGATCGGTCTTTTAAATGTTACGACCTAGTGAGGCTTGTGACTCCATCATCAGATCCAGGTCTTAGATATGTACCATAAGATTCCACTGTCATCGGGTTTACATTATGTATTCCAAATTATATCCCATTAAGATAACGGAAAGTAGTTTAACATTGACCTGCAAGTTTTGACCCTAACTCACGAAGTTGGCGAGTTAAATAAAATATTTTAATAAGGAAATGTACAAATTTTAGCTAGGACCTCATGTTCACATAGGTCCTGTACTATTAGATCGTGGAAAATGCAATTTTATATGAAGAAAATGAATATAAGATATCATTTAAATACATTTCGGAACTTCTTTTTTAATTTAGCTCACATCACTCATAGGTACTTCGATACTTCGGTAGAATAGATATTTCGGTATGTGTTATTGTAAATAAAAAAACGTATTTGTTTTTTAATTATTTCTAAACTTTGTCATAATTTTAGACGTCAGAAACCGTGCTGCGCAGGTATATTTTGATGCAAAACAAATTAACGATTGTTACTGCGTACATTTATGGGTTTTTGTATTCGTTTTGCTCCTTGACCGACACAAAAATTGGCATGTCGGATCTTGAATCTAAAACACTATTCTGAATATTTATAAATTTTCTCAAACGACTTTGCTTTCCCCTTAACAGCGCTTTACAATTGTAGTCCCGAGTACCCTTACAATCCATAAACATGCAGGGGCCAAGTTAGGTTAGTTCAACATCGAACACACCTTTTCCGCGTAAGGAGTATCTGATTATCTGTAGGTATATACATCCGTGTTGAAGGGATTACCCGGCCCCGCGAGATTACTGATTACACCGTTTATTTACGCTTCATTCATTAAGTGGTGTTTATTTACCTGGAGTCAATGTATGCAAAACCTGTCTTTAAGTGTAATTATTTCAAGCGTTCGATTTGTTATTAGTTAGTGTATCGATCATAAGATTCACGACATGTGTAGATGTATTTATCACGTTTAAATACAAGATTCCCGAGGACTGATTGTATCGTTGTCTTTTGTATTTACTAATTACTATTATTGTGTTTACCTACTAATAAATCGAAGATGTTCCTGTTGTACAAATAAATATTTCAATAATTAACTAGGTAATGTTCTTAGTACTAATCCTTCCTTTTATCAACTCCAGGAAAAAAGGAAGGTATATAGCTACTATGTTCCGTTGTTAATTACGAAAATAAAAAAGGATAATGTTGGCTTATAAATTGTGTACGTTTTTGTTTGTATGAACTACAAATTGTCTATCATTGATTTTAGAATACGATTTACTTTATTAAAAAAACACATTGATGACGAAATTTAGCCTTGGGAAGTAAGGCAGATTGGAACGAAAAATTTCAATCTTATATTTTTGGGCAGTAAAAAATATCAATTATTATTAATCGGTAATTATTAATTATACCATTTTTGCTTATATAATAGGGAAACTAATTGCGTTGGAAACGGCCATCATATTAATAAGTTATAAAGACAGATGAGTGAATAAAATGATTTGTAACACTGTTGGGCCCATGGGCACTTTGATACACATATTTAATTACGTGCAAAAGTTTGATAAATGCCAGTTCACTTCCCCTATCAGTAGCCCCAGACCCAACCTATGAAACTAGCGGTCCCAGAATCCCGGTCAGGGCAAATATTTTTCTGACGAGCGCGAGTCTTTGTTGTTTTCTATGTGTTAAAGCAATTGTTAAAGTAATTATTTCCCTCCTAAAGTATGTATAAGTTTATCTTTGTCCAATACAAGCGTAGAGCATAGCGTCAGTGAAACTGCAACACCGCGTAACTAACAAATTAAATAAGGTGCAAAATACACCTTAGCATGCAAGTCAACAAGGTACATTTCGCAACTTATAGCATTTGTTACGTACGCGGCAGTCGCGAGGCGTTCGTACAACCCGATTATTTACGGCTTTACCAAAAATTCCTATGCATAGAGTAGGTATACAAACAAAACGTAAAACCGACACACGCCATACACCTTTTTTTCTCCGGCTTGCCTATTTATTTACGTGACGCTTCGCCACTGGTACGCGGTATTGCAGTATCACCGACGATAGCTTGGGACTAGGTGAATTTGTATAAGATTGTGTCCGATATTGAATTGTGTACTTATTATTTACATTAACAGTAATAAGTACAACACTGTAAACGCGCACGTGTTTTACGTAGTTACGAGTAGTAGCTTAATTCCGCATAAACTTCCGAAAACCGGAGACAGCAATGTCGTCATTACTTCTAAAGGTGCCTAGGCGCTTCAAAACTCACTCAGTTTTTCTTTTTAGGAGAAGACCTTGTAACTGATGAGGAGCTCGAACCACCAAGGGCGCGAACATTCTGGCCACTTCAGCCTAATTACGCCATTAGAGGCGTCCATATACCACTTACATTCAGCCTGAGCGGGACCTACGGCTCGGACGCTGGAGTCAGTACAGGAGTCATAGGCAGCAGTTACACCAGTGTGTCAGATGGGCCAGGGATATTCAGCTACGGGAAGTCAGGACTGGCTGGCAGCGGCTACGGCTTGTACAGGGCTGCGTCACCTGGGACGAGGATCTATGGCGGGAGCGGAGGAGCGGCCTGGAGTGGTTGGGGGAATGGCAAATGGGGGCACTATGGCAAGGGCTAAATAAACGGTGGAAATAAATGAGTTTGAAAATCGAAATAGCCTTTCTTTTGGTATTTTTGGCAAAGTAGTAAGTTTAAATAAACTGACAATGAGTAAGAACTTATGAACGCTTCTGGCAATAGACGGGGTGGGGGAAAACATGGTTGTTAAAAAGCTTATTAACCAAATATTTTGGAATTCAAATTCCGGCTCTGAAAGGATAAGTGGATTTACAGAACTACCACATATATTTTGCAATCCAATACATTGCAAAGTATAAAAATATGTAAGGATATTTTAAGCCCTTAGACGTTTCAGATGCGTGCAGTTTGTATTTTCATTCACCTACTTTCATTCTCCCACTCGATCCCATTGTGGCAGTACTTGTAAATTTACTCGGTAGTCCTAGTACGGTCGGCCTTGTAAGCTGGTAAGCTGCACAGTTTAGTGGTTTGTCATTTTAACATCATGTTTGAAATACTGCACTAATCCGTCTAAGGCGTTAAAGCGACAAGGTACAAAAAAGTTCATCTACTTATAATAAGGCCGACTGTACCTACCAATAGAAAACAATAGTATAAGTTTGCATTTATTAACGTAAACTATTGATTTGAACATCAATGAGTTCTACAAGGATTAGAAAAACACGGGATCCCCTTGAAATATCGACAACCGTTTCATCGAATATGTCATTTCACCGAATTTCATTACATCGAAAGCTAATTTCTGCAGAAACCTTAATACACGTAGTTTTCAGGTTATCGTAAGCATTCGTTACGTAAGGTTAGGTTAGACATGTGACCACAAAAAAAATGAAGCTCCTGCACGTGAAATGCCTGTGAATGAAATGTAAATTCGGCGAAGTGAAACGTTCTATGAAGTGAGTTTGGATATTTCAAGGGTAAACCGAAATACACAAAGATATTATCTATGGATGTCATCTGGGCGTAAACCTTCGACGTGCAATAGGGAGGTTACGAACCTATAAGGGACAGAGTGGTTGTAAATAGATTTAATTCTTATAATATTATCATCGTGCACCGACCAGTCCAATTATTTCCTTTATACTAACTTTCTATAGGTCATTCGGTTCGCATTGTCATCAACTGTCTGTTCCAATGCCATGCATTCAGCGCACCCTATGAAATTTCTAACAGCATCACAATGGGCCTGACAGTCACCTGTCCGCTATGAGGACCACTTCCTGAGCAGACTCGCTTAAATACTGAATCATTGCGACAGCAGCTCCATTAATCCTGCCATGTTGGGGGCACTCGTCGTTCTGACCTTATTCCCGGTATTGATCACGTGTTCGGGTGATGGCAATATTCATTTACTAGAGGAGGAGGTAGCCGAGGCATTGCGCTCCTGTTCCATTCCCGATGAGTCAAGCAGCAAGGAAAGCACCAATCAGAGGCAGCGACGGTCTGAAGAATATGGGTATGCCGACCAATACGCGGACCGATCGCCACGCATCGACAACAACGCTAAACCAGATGTGAACCAATACGGCCATGAGAGAAGGAACACGACTGGTATGCGGGAACAGATACACGTGCTCAACGCGACTGAGTATGATTATGGGGGTTATGGGTCGGGGAATGGGGGGGAGAAGCTGGTCAACTCTGTACCGCGTCCGGTGAATGGGGCCGATTTCTCGAACATGACGGGGCTCACAAACAGGACAAGACGAAACGAGCCCCTGTTCAACAAAGCAGATCCCAATCAAGTAAGTAATCTCCACGGCAAAATTAATTATATTTCCACGGTAGTACACGGTAGTCAAGGACTCTAATTGATAAGCCTACTATGGAACCCTGTCGCATATAGCATTTATCTTTCTTTTTTTTCTTCTTTGCCCTGCGGCGACTTCAACAGCTACTACCGCGGGGATATGGCGTTTCCACAATGAAGTGATTTCGCCAGTGTCAAGTATATAAGCATAAATCAATATAGAATACAATCCAATCTTCTCTAGGAAGATTGGCGGCAGCGTTGTACGGTGATGAAGGACAGAGTTTAATATAGTTTTAACCTGTGTATCATTGCGAGTCCACTTGAAAAGAGAAGTAAGATGCCAGATACACGAAATAGTTCCAAGTCTTCTATCACTGTGCAACACAAAGGCATAAAAGGACAAATCACTAACAGAAAAGAACTTTAAACACCTTACACAAAAATACAAAACAAACAAATTACACATCCGCCATCTTTTAACGTTGCAAATGACTCAACATTAATCATTAATTTTGGCATTCATGTGGCTTGCAGCTGTCATTATGACAGGGTTCCATAGAGCTCAAAAATTAAAGTCATTGACTATACCTACAGTCAACTTCAAAAGTTGACATACTTTTATACCTCTACCCTTACCACGAATTACAATTACCGTACTTGCTAGCGAATCGAATGCTCTGTCCCTCGCACTCTATAAGAATACTTGCGAGGTCTGCGAGGACTCGCCAGCGAGTACGTTAATTGTAACTCGTGGTAAGGGTACTGTACCTATCTATCTTTTTTAAATTGAATATACTTAATTAATTATATTCCGGTAAAAATACCTTCATAGTTATAGTCTTCACGATTCTATAACACTCCGAGGCCTAAAATAGACACATATAAGTACGAGAATGACGGATGCTTTATCCACATTTTGTCACGCGATAAACGCAAACCATACCAGGCCCGCTGGTGAAACTTATTAGCAATATATATTTTCAAACCGTGACTTTTTGTTCTAGTGCCTGAGCCAATGTGTTTTCGCAAACCTACAAGTGGTAAGTGCATCACAAATATATGTTTTACATACACTACTAGAAGATAGGATCCGGCTTCGAGCAGAGATACGCGCTGTAGGTTTCTAAGCTGTCATTACCAGCTTTTTAGCTAAACTTTTCCCATATCCCTCGTTTTTGTTACTTACAAATGTTGTTGGCAGGTGGACTCAAGAGGTATTCCACGTGAGAGCGAGCTCTGGAACCGTATTCAGACGTCGGTCACGTCGCAACAGTCGCGTGTCGCCCTGCACGACCAGACCAGGGCGTGCTTTCAGGAGTTACAGTCAGGTGTGTGAAACTAACCGTTAGGGGACGTCCAGTAAATAATTACGGGTTGCGTAGTCGCGGTCCCTCTGCTACGACAGGGCTTCTATTGCTGCCCGGTTTGTAAACTAACCTAACTTAACCTAGGTAAAGGACTCATGGTAAATTATTTCGAGTAATAAAGTAACGGGAGGGGACCACTAAGCCTAAAAAACCTTAATTACGTGAGCACAAAATAGGGAGGGCGGGGTTCGGCAAATTTTTAGTAAGTATTTTTAAACTGGGAAGGGATCAGTGAAAATCTCTTGTCAACTCAGGTATTTTGTAGTTTGAAGCAAAGTAAACGAACATTATATCGATGTCAAATAAATTTTCTAAACCAAATGTCACTAATTTTTTTTGGGGTGTCATTATTTTGTGGTAAATCACCTTACGTAGGTATACTTTAATAGGTAGATCTTACAGGATCTAAATGCACTAGCATCCTCTTTGTGCATGTTGGACTATGCTTAGAGTTAAATCTTGGAAATGGTACTTTATCAACGTCGTAGTTTAGGTTCTGAGCACCTTTTGCCAAAATGTATTAATATTGCTCTGCTGTCTGTGCATCAGGCGCTCTTTCCCGTGCGTTGAGCTCCTGTGCTACTACAGTATTGATGGCTATTGAATTGGTACACCTCTAACAAAACTTACTAATAAAGCGGGCGCTCAGTGGAGTTCCTGTTTGCAAAAATTGAGGACCGCATTCTGACTTCTGATATATATTGTATAGATCCGACACCCAATAAACAGATTTTGACAATCAGTTTTGTGGTCCCTCTCTCCGCGTCACTGGTCACACGTGATACGAAAAGTCACGTAATCTACCAGTGACGCGATTGGTTAAAAACGAAACGACTAGCAACGCTAGTTAGCGTAGTGCATCTTGGCAGGGCCCTCTGGTGGCATAATAGGAGGCGTGCCATCATTTTCTATAGCGTTAGGCACTCGTCGTGTCATGAAATAATTGTTCACCGCCACTGCAAGACAAGCGCGCGTAGCGAGACTAGAGCACCGGTAAAGAGAGGAGGGTGGGGACTGAATGTCAAAGGACCAAGCGCGCGCGCGGCAACATGGCTTTTTATAAAGTCGATGGACTCAGGTGGACAAATCACCAAACATTTCGCGAGCCGCGATTTTTGGCGCCTGCTCTATAAGTGAGGTGCCTGATGGACCATTCTCAAGATATTGCTTAAAATTGTGTTGCCACTATTATTTTGTAGGAGGTAGTTAGTAATTTAATTGAGATACTTTTCAACCGTCTTTACGTCGTAAATGACGTTGAGTCTCTGCGACGTAATTTTATAATGGCATATTAAATCGATCTGTTACAGAAGCTGAAGACAACGGTTGCGCGTACTCGAACAAGTTGGAACGCTGCCTGATGCTACGCTTCTCTGATCGGAAGGTAGCCTCGACCTCGACTGGACAGAACTAAGAAGCTATGGTCATCGCATATCAACTCAACCCTACCCGAGTCGAAACAAACCGTCTTATGAAGCTTTGAATTATGTCACAGATAGTACAGTCGCCAGCAATAACATATTGTCCAACATTAGACTCAAAAATATCTAACACGCTCTTATACCTCAAGTAATAGAGACGTGTCAGATATTTTTGAGCCCAATGTTGGATAATATTATTATTGCTGGTAACTGTACACCAATTTCTTAATTAGCGCTCGGCAATCTTCCGTTTACCTACAAAAGTGTGATAGCCGGAGTCGGAATAGGTAGTACCTATTTGTTAATAGATTGGTAAATAGTCGATGCATGTGCACTTAAAGCATATCCCCATCTCACCCATGCATGAATGAACGTACTACTTCCAGTTTTAGTTAATTAGTAGTGGTAGCAATAGCCAGCCGAACGCTGTTAAGAATAGTATATTATACAAGTACCTATATAATCAAAACTAAAGTCGAAAAAGCTAGTTCGCGACCGTTGCAAGGGTTACACGTTAGTGCGGCTGGGCTCAGTGACAGTTTTAGTTTGTAGCAGTCGCGAGGCGTTCGTACAAGCCGATTATTTACGGCTTTACCAAAAATTCCTATGCATAGAGTAGGTATACAAACAAAACGTAAAACCGACACACGCCATACACCTTTTTTTCTCCGGCTTGCCTATTTATTTACGTGACGCTTCGCCACTGGTTTGTAGTAGGAGCATTTTCTTGGTGCTATTATCCTACCTACATTATTGGTTTCCTCTTGAACAACTCGTCAGTTTTTAGGGGATGACCGCGCCCCTTTTCTGGAGCCCCTGATGGGCGAGCCGCGCAGCAGGAAATGAAGCACCACGTCACAGTATAAATAAGTCAGTAAAACATCTCCGAGACAACATGACATAACGGTGTTTGATGCTGAACTAGTCGTGGCTGCAACGCTTGCGTGTGGCGTAGATACTAGAGTTCCTAAAGGGCCACATATTCGCCTCGCCGCCCCGAACATCAACCCGCATAACAGTCCAGCACAAACTTCTTAAAAATAATAATATACAACGCCTCGTAGGTACTCTTCAGACCGCCTAGTCGCGCTTGCAGCGTTGGATCTGCGTTGCCCACTCGTTTGCTCTTTATCGTTATCCGCGTTTACTCTCTGGCTTAGTATCTACCAATATCTAACGAAGCGGAATCGGCTTACGCCTGTCAGAAAAAGCGAGAAGACGTACGCGGACATCGATAGATGTGGGAACTTTACAAAGACATTTGAGTACCTACATGCCACATGATGGTCTGGCCACGCTTAAGGGTCGAAAGCTTAAAATCAAATGGTGTTTTTCGTCGTAAAATCAAATTGCATAGAAAACACCCCATCAAAATGAGCGTCGACGCGTGGCAAGCTTCACTAGTCTCTAGTATTAATTTCAATAGCCCTAAAGCTTAACTTGAGGCAGCTCATAGACACTGAACACAAAGTTACGAGTTGAGACACCGTCGGAAGTGTGGCAACGGGGTTGAGTTGGTATTGTTTGTGGTGAGTTAATGACTTTTGTAAACAATATTGCATAGGCATAGTAGATACTTTCAATCCTCAAAGACGGCCTAACTACCTCTTAATCTGACGCTGCAGGATTGCGTAAACGTACGCAAATTTAGAAGAGTGGCGCGTCTCCGTGGGTTGATAACAATATATCATTACAAAGGGCGTCATAATCCTGAAAGTCGTTGCAAACCGTTAAATTATATGTTAACAATACCTACTATGAGCCCTATGGAACCCTGACCAACCATAGATCTGTGTCACACCGACGTTATGATTCAAGTCGTAAGAATTGAATCTACTTCCTTTATTGAATTTGAGTTACTGCCTTTGAGAGGTAGTATATAAATATACGACTCATTTTTGTAACGCAGCGGAAAAGATAACGTTTCTTAACTTTAGTCCTTAACTAGTACAAACTTTTGAATAAATGCCCAAGAAGTGTCAAACAATTTGTTTTATAATGTCACTGAGACACCATTCAATGGTGAATCAGGGTTCCATTGGGCTTATAATACCTAAACATCGTGCAATCTAGAATGGCAAATTATGGACTCATCTTGAACTTCACTCTTGCTTGGTCAAATAGGAATTGACAGGATCTTTCTGGATTACACATAAATGTCTTCTGAACGCAAATCCAATGGTTCCCATGTTTAACAGTAGACTAACGGTAGGCTATTATAGTTAGTACTAGGATAGAAGCAAATCAGAATAAAAGCTGAATTGAACATTTGGTTTATTTTGTAAAGGTTTCATAAGTATAATACGACTGGATAACCCGGCCATGCGAAAGGCTGCGGTCGATACAGTAATGGTGCCTCCAGATTCTGTTCTGCCAGCTTATGCGGATATATTGGTGTAGGCAACATTTCATTTAATTCCAAAAATTCTGCAGACTAAAATTAAAATAAAATTAATAAT
Organism: Acleris sparsana; assembly: GCA_923062465.1. Taxonomy (NCBI): domain Eukaryota; kingdom Metazoa; phylum Arthropoda; class Insecta; order Lepidoptera; family Tortricidae; genus Acleris; species Acleris sparsana. The sequence goes on from OV281300.1 coordinate 11,270,436, forward strand.
GCTACTAACTTACATAGTTTTAAGTAAGTTATTCAAATAATATTAATATTTACACAGGTAATATCATATCTTGATAAAGTAAGTATTGATATAATAATTGTTGTTGAAATTGGAAACATTGCTATTGGCGCTATGGCATATTAATTGGTACATCAATCACAGCAGGTTATATTGTAAACTTCAATTAAAATACGTATGCTTGATAAGATAAGAGAACACAGTACGTAAATCACATTTCAAGCTTCACGAAAATTAATTTGACGGTGGAAGAATTAATTATACTTATTACATAAACCACCCATTCCACTTAAATAGTTTATTCTACTGACGGCACTACACTTCAGTGAACAACAGGTGCCAGCCATGCCAGGGTCAGTGTATTCAACGGTAGCGGTGGTCTGTTTGCACACACTTTGGGTTGAGCCTGAATATGTTTGGACCACCTACAAACATGCAGCAGAGATTCCCTCTCTGAGATAGAAAGACGCTCCTGGAAAAAAGCAAAATTAAATTTTAAAAAATGGTCAAGAATGAATTTATCAGCATTGTATTATACTTTATAATGTGTGCGTGCAAATGGCACAAATAGAAAACCACTAAGTAACAATACTACTACAAGTCAAGTAAATTGAATTTACACTACCATTGTATTGTGTAAATTTTATTCTGAATCATCTGATTAAAAAGCTTTCTGTTACCCGTGTGGTGACCAATATCTACATTGTTATTGGCAAAATACATCACGCTTGCAAAGCAGCCTACTAGTATAGCATTAATAAAAAAAAAGTGTCCTTTCTAATAAAATAGTGGTTCTAGATCAAATTATAGATATTTAAACTGACAATATCAACATTATATTTGAAAAAGTTTTAACTTGATGACACATTTAGTTTTAGTTGGAAGTAGCAAAGAGCATATTTTTGTGTGATGAATGCAAATATTTGTTTATAAGCATGTTTTCTATGTACAAGACACTGATAGCTTTATATACATAAGAAGAACATAAAATAAAAACAACATAAGAAGACAAACATTGAACACTTACCAGTAGTGGATAGAGAACATGGTAAGCAGCAACATCAGCGATAGTTAACACTTGCCCAGTTAAGTATGTATTTATTCCTAATGCTTTATTAATGTCCTGAAATATAAATTATAATTTGTCAATAACATGAATCTACATGCTAATGATGATGGGTGGGGACGCCCCTGCCCGGCCGGAGCAAGTGGTCGGTGAATTGGTCTTCCAGTCATTCTGCATTAACATATCCAGCACTGGATCTTTTTAAAAATGATAAAATGGAAGTATTTTGGATCTACCTTCAGCGTGATGCCAAAACAAGTGGCCTCCAGCCGAAGACTAATATGGGCTGATAATGATTATGATGAATTAGAAAAAGATCCATCACAGTTGAATTATAGATATTTATACCTGTAAAAAACTCTTAGCAAATGCAGGGTTGGCTGCAGCCTGGTTGGCGTACATAGAGATGTGTTCCAGCCATTGGTAGCAGAGTAATGACTGTTCCTGTGTCATTTTGATACCACTTTGAGACACTAGACGCATTACTATTGTCGCAAAACCTTCCACATTTTGCTTGTTCAACACAGTTGTTAATATCTGAAACAAAATTAAGTTCTTCTTAAACAATAACAATGTAAATAGCCTTGAATTATTAGTGATGGTGACACTCTAGGTCCCCTAGTAGTATACTGATAGGAGATCTTATTATTATAAGGGATCCCCGGGTCTCCTGGATCCCCCACAGCTGTTTCACCACAACGATAAACTTGCCATAATTTGGTACTTAAGTGCATGCGAGTGATTTTTTGATTTCACGTGGCAAGAGGCGTGATGGAAACAATGTGGGGGTCCCTACAAGATTTGATACTATTGTTCTCAGAACCGTGTTAAATTAATAAGCCATTTTAATAAACACTAGTTTAACTGCTTCAAGCATACCTTTTCTGAATTATAACAAACGGTACCGACCGGTACGTTGAGATACTTTCCGACCATTTTTATAACTTCCACATTACAAGCACCCATAGTGTTGATAAAGTTTAATGCTGTTTCTTAAGTAATTAATATTATAGAAAAAAATAGAAATCGTTTCATTCAAATAGGAGGAATGAAAATAAGAATTTAAAGGCAAAATTCCACTTGCAAAATGCAAACCTAATCCTACACTCCAAGACAATTTGACATTGACAGTTGACAGTTAACGCCGCGTTTAGGAAGCTTGTATCGCGAAGTTTTTGAGCGTTTTCTAGTAGAGTCTGTCTAATGAAAGCTGAACCTGGGAAAAAGCGGCAAATTCAAAAAATCTTGATATGGTCATCATCATCATCAGCCCGCTGCAGTCCACTGCTGGACATAGGCCTCTCCCAAGGAACGCCACAGAGCCCGGTCTAATGCTTTATGCATCCAGTCGCTGCCGGCTCTCTTATGCAAATCGTCCCGCCATCTGGCCAGAGGGCGTCCCACGCTACGTTTGCCAAGACGCGGTCTCCACTCCAAAACACGCTTACTCCAGCGGTTATCCGTTCTGCGACATACGTGACCAGCCCATTTCCACTTCAACCTACTAACTTTCAGAGCTATGTCGGTCACCTTGGTTCTCTGACGAATCACTTCGTTCCGAATTTTGTCTTTCAGAGAGACTCCGAGCATAGCTCTTTCCATAGCACGTTGAGCTACTTTAAGCTTATGGACTAGCCCCACAGTCAGTGTCCACGTCTCGGCTCCGTACGTCATCACAGGTAGGACGCACTGGTCAAAGACTTCCGTCTTCAGGCTCTGCGGTATATCCGACGAAAATATGTGGTACAACTTCCTAAACGCTGCCCAGCCCAATTGGATCCTCCTATCGGCTTCCTTCTCGAAGTTGTATCTACCTAACTGCATTAGTTGCCCGAGGTAGACATATTCCTTGACAACTTCGAGAGGTGTGCCATCGATGATTACTGGTCCCGGAACGACGAGGTCATTGAACATAACCTTCGTCTTGTCCAGATTCATCCGGAGACCAATACGTCTGGAGGCTTCATTTAGGCTGCACAGCATTTCTTGAGCTTCCTGCAGCGATTCCGCAAACACTACGATATCATCGGCAAACCTTAAGTGTGAGATGTATTTGCCGTTAATATTGATGCCCCGTCCTTTCCAGGTTGTTAAGAGTCTTAAAGACGTCTTCCAATGCATTCGTAAACAGTTTCGGGGATATGACATCCCCCTGTCTTACTCCTCGATGCAATGGAATCGGTTTTGTTTGACTGCTCTGTACTTGGACGGACATAGTGGCAGCGTCATACAGACTTCTCAGCACTTCGATGTATCGGAAATCCACTTGGCACCTCTGCAAGGAGCTCAAAACAGACCAGGTCTCGACAGAGGCAAAGGCCTTCTCGTAGTCCACGAAAACGAGACACAGAGGCTGATTATACTCTTGGGTCTTCTGTATAATCTGCCTCACAGTGTGTATGTGGTCTATGGTGCCAAAACCTCCGCGAAACCCGGCCTGCTCTGGTGGTTGGAAGTCGTCCAGCCGTCGCGTCAGCCTGTTTGTGATGACCCTCGAGAACAGCTTGTAGACGTGGCTCAGGAGCGATATAGGGCGGTAGTTTTTGAGAAGGGTCTTGTCCCCCTTCTTGAAAAATAAAACTACCATGCTCCTGCTCCACGCCTTTGGAGTTCTCCCTTCGTGGAGAGCGGTGTTAAATATAAGCTGCAGCTGTCCAAGAATAGGAGTTCCTCCTGCCTTTAACAGCTCAGTTGTAACTCCGTCCTCACCCGGGGCTTTTCCATTCTTTAGTTGTTTGAGGGCCAGCTCAATTTCGCCAATGCTGACGTCGGGAAGTTCGTCGGTATAGTGTCGGACTAAAGCAGCTCGTGGATCACAAGGAACGGGTTCAGGTAGTGGAGATTGCGAGGCATAGAACTGGCCATAGAAGTCTTCCACTTCCGTGAGGATCTCTGGCTTAGAGGAGACGACACGACCGTCGGCGGTAGTCAGCTTAGACATATGGCTTCTCCCGAGACGCTTCACGAATACTTTGGATCCTCGGTTTTGTTCTATTGCCTCCTTAATGAGGCGTGTATTGGAACTCCGAAGATCCCGCCGTACCGCTTTTCGAATATGTCTCGTGAGTGCTCGCTGATCTGCCGCCTTAGCCTGTGTGTTTACGCGTCTCTCCCTCATGAGTTCCAGAGTCTCGTCTGAAAGTTTGGACTTCCTGCCCGCATGCCTATTCCGACAAAACCTGTTACCCACATCCCTCACGACTTCCATTACCCTGCTTAAGTTCTCATCAACATCACGCTCGGTTTCCAGCACATCGAATCGGTTTTGAAGTTCCAGTTGGAATCTTTCGGAGCCAGCAATGGCTTGGAGCAGGGTAGGTCGGAGCGTGGAATTTATCAGACGGGTGCGTTCTAGCTTGAAGTTTATATTCAGAGTACCTCGTAGAAGTCGGTGATCACTTCCGGTGTTGAACCTATTTATCACAGAGACATCTCTGAATATACGCCTCTTATCCGTCATGATAAAGTCGATCTCATTTTTGGTCACGTTATCGGGGCTCCGCCAAGTCCATTTCCTCTGGGGCTTCTTCTTGAAGAACGAATTCATCAAGAATAGCCCCTGTCGTTCCAGGAAGTTGACCAACATCTGCCCCCGGTGATTCCTGTTGCCAATACCATGTGCCCCATAACCGATTCGGTGTTCGTGTGTACTCCCACTTTGGCATTAAAGTCCCCCATGACAACATTGAAGTGGGCCCTCGAGGTGTTGTGTAGGGCTTTGTCTATGTCTTCGTACATGGCTTCCACTTCATCATCCGAGTGTGTGGTGGTCGGCGCATATACCTGCACGACCTTAAGAGAATATCTCTCGGTCAGTTTCAGTACGAGGTATGCTACCCTTGACGACACACTGGATATATCCACAATGTTGCCAGTGAGGACCTTGTTGACGAGAAAGCCGACACCGCCCTGGGAAAGGCTGTCACCTTCTCGGAAGTAGAGTAGATGGCCTGATTCCAAGGTTACTGTGTCCTCCCCCTCTCTTCGGACTTCTGATAACCCCAGAACATGCCATCGTATTTTTTCTAGCTCTACCTCCAATTCTGCTAGATGTTCGTCAAGCCTCAGAGTTCGTCCATTATACGTAGCCAAGTTCAATGTGTGGTGGTAGCCGTTCGTAACCCGGGGATTCTTAGCACCCCGTGCCTCACCGACGCTATGACCGCTACCGTAGCCAAGCCTGGTGGGGCGGCCGGGAACTGGGGGCCATTGATTTGGTGTGTCTGTCATTTTCATTTCATATCATATTGGGAGGTAATGCCCTAATCGCCACGCTGGGCAGGCGGGTTGGCGATCGCAGTGAATATAAAAACATATACCAGAGAACGCTGCTGCCCATTCTCTGGTGTATTGAAGCTTAGGTTATTCTACTTCAGACATTAGTCGCCTTGTACGACACCCAAAGTGTAATGGGTTGGTGCTACTCTACTCTGCCGGCCACCACGCGGCAAATGATATGGTATTACCGATCAATGAAGGAATAAACGATATTAATACTTTTATTATTTTATTTATTTTGGTGGGCACAAAGGAAGAGGAAACGCGTACTATATTTTCATATATATTATTACGAGCGCTATATTTTGATGAAAAGCACTTTAGGTAAAATACGATGACAGTGACTGGAGCACATTTGGTTTTTCGAAATATATTTGACATGAAAATATAGTGATCTGCACGTGTAGCACAAGTTGTATTTTCTCGCTTGTCGCTCTGTGCGTCTCTATCGTAACAGACTAGATAGTAAGGGAGATCCGAGCGACAAACAAGTCACGAGCAACTTGTGCTAGTCGTGCTGTTGATAGATTTCATTGATACGAGAGGTTTTCGTCTGTGTCGCACACAGCATAATAAAACAATGATGATAAGGAATATTATATTCAACCTTTTTAATAAAGTAATTAGAGGTAACATTATTCTCATCACCCTTACACTCTAACGACAATTATATCTTGGAGAAGAAGCGCCGCAAGAAACTCCAGCAGATCATTTTTTCCAATCATAAAATACAATTATTCTTAAAAGTAACATTACAAGGTAGTAAAGTAATTAATAATTATTTATAACAACACAAACTTAGTCGTTACAAATGTACGCTCAATAACATTGAGTAAATTAAAAATAGTGACTAGGAGAACAACATGACGAGGTCTCTACGTCAGGAACGATAACTAAAATAACTAACTGGAAAACAGGTTCTTGCAAGCGTGAACAGACAGGACCCCACTGACAACACCCGTTCACGAGTATGACGCTGATCTCAGCCATCGCCTCCTCAACCATGTGTTTGAAAAGAATAATTAATGAGGGCTAATAAAACAACGGAATCTTTAGCACTCCTGGTATGAAGCGACCTCATCCAGCCACGGTTTCTAACTTGGATAACTTTGATGTTAAAACTATCCGTAATAAAGTCTATGAGTTTTATGTTGTAAAAAAGCAAATTCCGACTCAGAACACTTCTGGCAAATTTGAAAGAAAATATGGGTTTTACAGGCTCCAGATAGACTCTACGTAAAATACTGATGAGCAATGGTTTTGAATAAAAAATAAAATAAAAAAAACGTTCAGTGCTCATAGAACGATATGACATTGCAGTCTTGCGACAATGATCTTGAGAACCAAAGCCACGAAACGTGCCAAAAATAAGCCAATTATATATCTTGATGAAACCTATCTTCATCAAAATTACAAGCCAAAAAGATCATGGCCGTGGACCGTCGACATCTGGTTTAATAGAAAATATTTCCTCCGCAAAAAGACTTATCATCATTCATGCTGGTTCCGTAAATGGATTTGTGCACATGCAATGTTGACATTTAGCACTAAGTCTACAAAGGCAGATTAACACCATTACATGAATACTACAAATTTTAACAGGTATTTACGAGAGAAATTGATACCAAATTTATTTGAACCCAGTGTGATTGTGTTTGACAATGCAGGTTATCATGCGGTACAAATTAATAAGCCCCTAAGCACAAACACACGCGAAGCTGAAATACAAGCCTGGCTCCGTGCTAAGTCTGTGAATTTTGATGAAAGTTTATACAGAGAAGAATAATGCTTTTCTTTCTTCTTGTTTTTCTTTGTACTTCTGTATAATAGTATACAGAATCTCCCGGACACCGCCTCTTATCGTCGACGGCATGATTACTCCGTATTTTTATCAATTTAGATCTCGAATTGACAAGTTTCTAACAACAACAAAGTCCAAACGACATATTAAATAGTGTTGCCAGACTCGTCAGCCAAGAAAAATCCAGGTTCAGCTTTCATTAGACAGACTCTACCTATTATACAATAATCTTGTACCTTAAACAAATCAAACCGCTGCTTCGAGATTCGAAAACCATCGGAGGGAAGATGGCTGATTTACTGATTACACTCTCAGTCACTCGACATAGGCGAAATCACTACGGAACTACCATGAATATTGAAGAAGAACCGCTGCATCTGCTTGATCAAGGGTAAGACTACTAGTGGTGGTAGGATCTTGTGCAAGGTCCGTCTGGATCGCCAACGCCATCTTGTCCTTTAACCTACCGCCTAGCAACAGTGTTCGCATTGTTGCGTTCTGGTGTGGGGATAAGACAACCGGTGAAATTATTTACATAGAGGCGTTCCATCTTAGTTCTCAGGATTGGCAACGCATTTGCAGTAATAGGATTGCAGTAGTACTTAGTACCTATTTTTATTGTGTTGTAAATCGTTGATGTCGCAGTCGAGTCGTGCTTTCGTGCTGACGTATCTTGTTAGCCTGTTATAGAAGCAGGTTCCATCATGGAGCTTGTGGCTTTCCTTGTAGCTGGCCTGATACTAATTCATATCCTCGCCGAGCGCCTCCCATTCACCATGCGTACACCATCAAATCAATGCCGGGACACACCAAAGGAATTATTTTTTTCGTTAAATTGACATAAATCTGTTACAACCAAAAGTCTGCTGTAAAAGGTTTTTAAGTCACTTGGACGACGTCAAGAGCATGCACTTATTGTGATGCCAGCACGGACTTAAATTATTGAGCCACTATGGAACCCTGTCACAATGACGCCACATCATCCTCCCTTTCCAGTGTTGCCAGACATCCCGATTTCTGCGAGAAGTCCCGATTTATCCTTGATCCTTGATTATTTATACGCCTTATTTATAACAACCGAGAAGTCCAAAAACGGTTTGTCACAATTGGCATTGCAAGAGGGCTGCAATTCGCACGATTTTTTGTAGTCCCGATTTGAAAACCTAAATAGTTACCGATTTTTTTTAGCATTGTCCCGATTTATTCTATACTAGACGGCGACACTTCCTTTCTAGTACTTATCCATACTAATAACATTATAAGTAAATCAAACATATTATTAAATCAATGCGACAGTCGTTCTGTTTGATAGTTCTTCTGTCCATCTTCACTTTAGCAACCTCAACCAAAAACCGAACGACGTGAAGTTTGGTACACTTACACATTGCAGTGCAGACACGGCTAGGCTTATCCGAGAAAATTGGACGAAGTCGCGTCGAATACCTTGTGAAGTGTAACATGCAAATAATAAGCAACAATTTCATTCATGATGTTATAATTTAATAACTCCAAATATTTTACACAACAGTCACAGAACATAAAATACCTTTGGTATTGCGCCGTAAGGGTGGTAATAATTGCACATAATTAATTTCATCTAACTACATTATGTACAAAAAATACAATACATTTATATAAAAACTGACTTCGCAAATACTAGGTATAGGTAACGTTTAGGTTCACATTGTTTATTGATTGCTATAAAATATTATATTATGAGTATTTATATTTGAGACATAAATTGCAGTTATAAAATGTTTTTTACATAATATTAACTTGATTAGTCTAATGTCAATGATAGTAAAACACGAACTGCTTCGCCTCACCACAGAGAAGTATGGTTAAAAACAAGTCATAAATATCTAACACAATGATTGAAAATAATAAATAGGTAAATTAATTAGAATAAAATAAAATATCACAGAAAAACATTCACGATTTAAATTCTCCTTACTTTACTAGTCCGTTCAATGAGATTAATCAGATACATTTTTGTTCGATAAAAATGCATATTCGAGCTGAACTAAATTTAAACAAAATTATTATTTAAGTTGGACCCATTTCTGATCCGATGTTTTGTCCTAAGGCGGGTCAAAACTGATATAACGAAATAAAATACCGACCTACTGTCTTGCTCTAGTTCATAATTTAAAAATTACACCTTAAATAAAAAACACTAAAAAGCCGAAAATAACCCATATGGTGGATGTCATAAAATTGATAGTAATTTTATGTATATTTTAGCTATGTAAGAAGCCCTTGCGCTGTACTTGCAAAGTACTTAGGGTGTGTACAATCACCAGCAATAATATATTACAACAAATATTTAGTTAACAAGTCAGATTTAAATAACATACAAGTACAAAACAATATGAAGGATATGCACCTACATATATAAATGTAATTTCGTATTACCAGCTGTCTTTAACCGACAAGGGAACACGAAAAGGGTGATTTAATGTGTGTTTCTTGCATTCAAAGTGCGTTTAAGTTACCTTACAAATTAATTAAGGTTATCACTACATGCCGTACAAAATGCATTAGATTCGGTGTACCATCAAGGCATTTAAATGTTTAGCAGTTTAACTTAATACGTAAATTAGCCGTATTATACCTTTCCCGACGTGACACGACTAAGACACTTGTCCCACAGCGGACGAGGAAGCGAGTAGCTTTAGACTATTATCTCGCTCAAGAAACGAACAAAAGATATAGGTCCCGTGTCAATAAAAGAGACACAGATAGATATTAATAGTTCATCTCTAGCCGTCCACACTGCCGCCGAGAACTCTCTCTCCATTAAAATATATTCATTCTATGTCAATATTGTTAGTTGAGCGCTGGCTCTAGTCGCGTCTCGCTCATCGTCTATGGTGGGATAAGTGCCTAATGACACGAGGTAAACGTATAACCCGGAAAATTACCGTATGGTATCAACCCGGTTAACATTTAAAATTTTATATTCCACGTTAGTGCATAATCATAATATGGCGATTTAAAAATCGTATAATACCGGAGAAGTAACGACTTATTTAAACATTGCAGTAATAAAATGCAAGCACCTAAACACGAAATAAATATTTTGATCAATTGCTTTTAGTTTATACAAATTAAATCCTTTGTGCCTAAATAAATACCTGAACTATTAGGTGTAGTGTAGAGTATTGGAAAGATCTTCGTAGGATAGTTCAAATTTGCAACATATTTTGGTTACGAGTATTTTGCAAGTTTTCTTAATAATACTGGTACGGTATTTGCGAAATGGCAACCCACACAGGTCAAAATTAAATAGGAATATACTACAAGCTCTATTTAACCCCGCGTATGTCTTGTCAAAACTCTATGCTCAAATATTGGATATCATTTTGAGTATATCCGAAGAGACTAGACATTGGTTTTTTTTTTCACCTCTGACATACTGGGGTTTCAACAAAAACACAGTGATTGTAGAATGGTCACCACCGGTTGTCTTCGGTTTAGTGGAGTACAAAGGACAAGGTACACAGTGCCAGTCTGCGAATTTAATTAAAGATTTTGTAACTGGACATTTTATCCTTGAGGATTAGAAGCTGGAAGTTTTAAATCCGTGCTTCAACACACAACAGTCGGCAACGAATTCATTAAAATGTGTGTCAACGCAGATACCTTACATACTATTCTAAAACTATGATACAATTAACAAGATGTTATCTCACAGAGTTGAAATGGAAAACGTGGTCCTAACTCGCGGTGTTTCTAATTTGAGTTCATAAACTTCGGTTTTCAAGCAGTTTACAGACAATATACATATCAGTTGTCGCCTACCTTATTATTATACACTCTATAATGGTCAAATTAATTGTATAAGTGACAGTCGGTAAAGGGGATTCGCAATGGTTCACTCACCTTTTCATTAGCACACTAATTATTGACCCGATGCTAGCTTATAAATAATCTTAGAAATGCGCGTAGTGTATTTCATTTACCATTAGGGAACATAGTTCAAATATCGAAGTATGCAAAAAAAGTTTGACAGGTAGAAATATAATTTTGTCAAGTCATCAAATGTCAACCGCAATATTAAGTATGAGATTTAGTTAAAATTGGATCATTGCAAATTTCTTGCGCCCTCATTTTTTACAAAGGCTTTGCCAAAAAAGTTTACCAAAACGTCGTTCGCGTACAGACGGCTAGACTCACATAAAAGCGTGTGATAGGTGTGAAAGAAGTACAAACACTAAGGCTGTTAAAGATCTAGGTGCACTGTATCTAACCAGTAACCTCTCACTATCACTGTACCGTGAATGCGATATCAAAAGTCTAGAAATTAATGCTTAGAAAAAGTAAGAAGTAACCACGCGCATTTGTGAGACTATTATAACTATAAAGATGTAGTTAATAATCAAATGTTAATTTTGTAGGATAACTTCCTTATTATCTTGCTACTTATGTCAACTAGCGTAGGTACTTAAACTAACTGAGAAAGCAAGATAGATACGAACTTATTCGACAGAATACGATGTCGATTATTCACTACATGTGTACAATATATTTGATGTAGATTCATAGGTCATTGGTAAAACATAGAGTAGAAAACCTTTGAAGATATTAAGGCTAAGATAGAGTATATTTTTGAGTATTGATTGCCTGCTATAAGTTTATCCCTTTTCCGTGGGCACGCTCGAATAGATTCTACCTGTCGTCCCCTACCACAGAAGCACTATCAACAAAGCGAATGGGCGTTGCATATACATATCACAGGTTGCGTATAAAGGCATGCACGCACTTGACACCACTTCCATACCCTTACGGGGAACCCCGAGTTTAGAGTGCCAAACTAAATAAGTTCAGTATTTTAAAGGATACCTATTTAATAATTTAATAATGACGTTTATTTCGTTTTGCGAAAAGAGCTTAACTTCAAATATACGATTTATAGTTCATTTTTGACAACAAGAATTTGAGTTCAGTTGGCAGCGATTAAATAAATGCATTTCGCAGGTACATGTTTTGGTTAACTAGGTTTAGATGGATTACTTAGAGAATGCATTTGTGTGCGTAATGCATGAATTATACAGTGACAACTTGCCATCTATCTTGGAAAAAAAACTGCCAAACGAAAAAACGAAACGGTCATACACTTTATTTCAAATTAATAGAGGCGCTTATCCTGCAATCACGACCTGTTAAAACTATAAGAATCAACTATTATAATGATCAGTATATTCAACTAAACTTTGATCTTATTTTGCATGCGGAGCCAAACTTGAGGTTCTCCTGAACATACTCATGCATAAGACAACACTATGTTGACAATATGGCAATGTTCAATAGGTGCGCAGTCTAAGGATTATAATATTATACAAAGGATATCACTAAGACGCTGAGAAGGACTCCCATCTAGTATGGCATGCGATTCTATGGTCGAACAATTTCGAGGTGACAGGAGTTAGCGTGGGCGGGCGGTGGAGGGGAAGCCGAGCCAACGTCTCTTACCCCGCAGGACGGCCGCGCATGAGCTTGTTTGACTCTATCCCTTTCAGACCCAGCTTATTATAGAATGACTGATTATATTTCATCTGGTAAATGTGGAGTCCGTTTTTGTAGTTTACTTTCTATTGATTTTAATTAAATCAATTTTCAACAGAAGTCAGAAGCCAGATTTGAAAGGGATGTTATTACTCCGATGGCTAACAAAAAACACAACCCAAGAAGTAACGAGAATCGTGAGCATGCTTACCTCTCATCTCTTTATATCTGAGCCGTATTCTAATAAGGTTTCGTGCTTATTCACTTTAGAAAAAATTGAACGTCTTATCGTTCAAGGGTAGTGCTTGGGTTAAGATTTAAAACCTTGCTAATATATTTAAATCGAAACGATAAAATCCTAAAGGCCACTTCGAAAACCTAAACAAAACACGTGGATAACTTATTCGTATCATCTTTCGGTCTCGCCAAAAGGGATCAAGCTTAACTTCTAACTCCGATTTATAATTGCGCCGTTTTAAAAGATCCGATTTTGACAGTTGTCAACGAAATACAAAATATATGTTAGAGGTTATATTTTGTTCTGCGTTGACAGCTGTCAAGTCAGGTCTCTTAGAACGGGGCGACTATACCAACTTTTAATAATACTATTTCAAGTGTAATTATCACTGGGTTGCACCAAAATATCGCTTTTCCGAGTAGCCTTTGTAATTTAAACCATAATAATCATTGACTAAAAGCCCGAGCATCTAACTATTCAGGGACGAATTTCAACATTTATTTTAGACACATACAAAACACTATGGGGTCTATCCGAGAACCTGTGTAATGGCAAGATTCACTTATAATCGCTAAAAGGTCCCTTAGTACCTCGGTCACACGGTGAAGCGGACCGAGCGGCCTCACGCGTTGTCGAACCCGTGGAAGTCTCCCGGCCAGTTCTCGCGCCGCGCCGCGCGGTCGGAGCCCGTGCACGCGAAAAAATCGTCACCCTCAAACGGATCTGATTCCCTAGTAAAAATATTAACCGATTCAGATTTTTTAATATCCCTATGAGCCTGAGGTTTAGCTCGTAAAGGTGCTACATCCTCGTCTTCCTCGGCTATGGACGCGGTGCGCCCCCTCGGGGTGGAAATCGTGGTGAAGTCGTCCTCGAACATGGATCGAGGGGATACGGAGTCGGAGTCGAATCGGAATCGTGTCGCCGGCGAGTCGGCGTCGAGTGGCCGCGCGCTGCTGCTCGCTGAGAGCGGCGACGCGGTTATTTCTTCCGGTTCGAAGGCGAATCTGAACATTGGAAGATTGGTTTGACTAATTTCTACAAGACATTCGAAAAACTGCATTCGGTGTTACTGTTTACAAAGGGCCTATTTCTTCACCAAATAATTACTATCTGCCAGTTAAAGTTATCGCTTTCATTTTCTTCGTCATATGAAATAAAAGGGCAGAGCTACAATTGATCTGTAAGATATTGGATAGATTACCTGGACATTGAGAAACACTCCCTACATTATATAGATACAAGCTTAGAATAATAACACATAGAATGATAGTTTCCTACAGCCAACCCGTCAAAAGTGTCGCACAAAATGGATTCATGTGGGCGTAATCAACGCGTACTAACACACGGCAACACGCACACAAGTAAACAAATAATGTTGCTAGCGGATTACATTTCCCCCTAAACTAGGGGATTTTTTAATATAATCATTTTTGTTAAATTCGATAATTTTTTGTAGTTACTTAGTAATAATACAAACGTTTATTAACACTTATGTAATAAGAAAATGTTTTGTCTCTTTCTAATTCGCATAAAATATCATATTTTAAGTAGGTAGTTTAAAAATGTTCTAAGGTACTTTTTTGGCCGGTGGTTTTTTGGCGGACTAAAATTCAATTTATCCAGGGACACCCAGTATATACTCGCAATCACCTTAGTAGGAACCACGTCCCGACGTAGTCTGCACAAGCCACCTTTAGTAAGATATTTGTCTGTGTCATTAAAATGTACAGAACATATTTTTGTCCTCCTAGACGGCTTCCACCAGCTTTCATTTCGATTAAGAATAATTTTTTTCAATCCAACGTGCGGCAATAATCGGGTTAGAAGGAAATCTTGAACGAGAAAAACAAGTAATTCAATTCGTATCACAGAATATCACAAAATAGAACAAGTACTTACTATAACAATTTAGGGGGAAAAATTTCGTTATAATGGCAACATTTTCATGTAATGTCGTTAGAAAATAATTTAATATTTTAGTGAATGTTTTACGTAAAACAACAAGTCAAAACATATTACTTACACGTGGAATGTTATTTTATAGTGTTTATTTTCTTGGTCTGAAGTGTTGTGGCACCCATTAACAATACAAATCGTCATAATCAATAAAAATCCGGGAGCTGTTGACGCTGTGTGACGTGATTGCGACTGACAGGCGGCGATCGCCGAGTACACCAGAATGGTGTAGTTTAAGTCTGACGGTTTTGGTGCGCGGACTAGGTTTCTATGTGTTATTATTCTAAGGATACAAGCTGTTAAATACTTATAATTACAGTGTTCTGAAAGTTCAATTCTTCTTTTACAGTCATACCAAGTTAAACTTCTTCGTAAAGGAAAACATCGTTTTAAGAGGGATAATTGAACAAAATATCGTACAGAGTTTAAGTATAGGGTACAAGAAAGATTATAGCACTCACCGTGTCCCCTCCAAACTAGCATACGGCGCCCGTTTCTTGACAATAGGCGCTGGCTCTTGGAAGTCATTATCAAACGGGCTAGTGTGCTCTCTCTCACGCGGCGAGAAGTCATTAGAGAAGCGATAGTCCCTCCTCTGTCTTGGCTCTTCGCGACGCGTACGGCGGCGAGAATCGCGCGGGTCGCGATGGTCGCGTGGATCGCGTAGATCGCGGGGGTCGCGTGGGTCGCGCGTTTCTCGAGGGTCACGAGGATCGCGGGGTTTTGGCTCACGCGTGTCGCGATCGGAGTCGCGACGGGAAGAACTTGTGTTGGAGCGGCGAGCCGGCCAGCCTAGTGTTGTACCGTACCTGAAGTGTAATAAGTTATATTAAGTTTACACGTGACTTTACACGTGACGTGACGACATGGAACGCCCGATATAATGGCGATCCGTAATTTCAGAGCTGATTACTCTTAAAAAGCCCTAAAAGATTTTCTTCAATCTAGATGGAAACCCGATTAAAGTAGCTTTTTTTCAAAAATCGCATCTGTATCGGTCCATCCATTTTAGGGTAACGTTGCCACAGATATACACGCATAAGCACAAGTTAAAGTTATAAGTTTGAGTCGCGGGTGAATAAAATAAATTTTATAATATCAGCGTCTAAGTAGTCACATAACTTCAAGTTGAGTCACTAACTAATAGTGCCTTTTTTGTTTACTTTATAACAACCAATCTAAGATTGAATTTCGTTTGCATGTCACAAAATAATAAGGCAAATTAGATGTCATGACGATTCGAGGATAATATATTTATTTAGATCGATTAAATGATTACAAAGTAAAGTACCTTCGTTCGCTAAGCTCGTCGACTTGTCTGGCATCGTTCCTACGTCGTGTTTCGCGCCATCCTAGAGAACCGTAATTTCGTTCTGAAAAACATGACAAATTTATTTACTCAGATACTTTACACTGGCTAAACATACTTTTTGGGTGTTCCTTCTGTCTTATAACCCGCCATATTTAAAATAAAATGAACCATATATACAGATATGTATGTAATATAGGTAATACCATCTCTTCGCCACCGCTGGTCGGGCCACCGGTCTCTGGACGAAGACCTGCCCGAGCCGCATCCGTCGCTGTAACTAATTTTTTTTATTACATTTAAGCTATACTTAAGACTGGTGAAATAATTCCCGATCTTTCCTATAAGACTATCGAATCGGTAATGATAATATTTCTAGAGCACTCTTGGTTTAGCACTAAGAATGTTTGTCTTATAATCACGCATAACGGCTGAACGATTTTGGATCCAATTTGGCACAAAGACAATCATGTTCTGAATTAAGATGTCGAGAAAATTTTGGTAATGAAGAAAAAAATAAGCTTGATGAGAATGATGAGCTATACATACAGGTTTGAAGCCGCGGGCAAAATTAAGTTAATAATTAAAAACAACTTACTCTTCTTCTTCGTCATAGGAATGCCTTGGTTTTCTATGTCGGTCCCTCTCTTTCTCCCTATAATCCTTCGGAGGCCGCTCCCTACTCCTAGAGTCCCTGTAATCCCTCTCTCTACTATACGTCCTATCTCTGTCCCAGTTATCCTTGTCTCTATCTCTACTTCTGCGGTCTCTTCTATGGTCTCTATGGTCTCTTTCTTTGCTGACTTCCCGACGGTCGCGGCCACTTCCTGAATCTCTTCTCGACTCCCTCCCTTCTCTGCTCAAGTCTCTATCTCTGTCGCGACTATCCCGTTTGTCTCTTATTTTATCTTTCTCTCTCCCGCTACCGGAGTCTAAACACTCTCGTGAGCCGGAGGAGTTGTGTCTGGAACAATAGATGATCAAATTACTTATATTGCATTTATTTAGATACTTAACTAAAGGTAAAAAGCGAGATATAGTTAGTTCGTCAGCCAATAGAAGCAGAACACTAATATACGTTAAAGCTCTACAAAACAGTTTGGATTGACAGTTTAACAGAGCCACGTGGTTTGGTTTGTTTTCATTTAGTTAAGTTTCTAAACTAATAGGGTATAGTAACACAATGTCTTTAGCAAAAGCATGTGTATGTGTATGTGTTCCCTTTGCATTAAGTGTTGTGTAAAAGAGCCGGTTAAATGACTAGCATAGAGGCATTTTACCTTATTTCTATGGGGTATATACCTTTGCAAAATCTTGAGATTCTTGATATCCATGGACTTCAAAACCTATGCCCTAAAACTTTAAAACAAAACCTTAAATGTCCTGACACGCATAGCCTCACTACGTAGTCAGTAAAAAAGACCGGTACTTTATAAGTTGAGACTCACCTAGATTCCCGGTCGCGATGGTGCGAGGGCGGGCGCTGCAGCCGGGTCGGAGGTTCCTCTTCCCATGGAGACACATCACGCGACGACGACGAAGTTTGTACTGGAACAATAAAGGCAAAATAAACAAGCTTTCTTATATTACTTTGGCTTGCGTGACACCTGGATTTACAAAAGTCACTGTGAGGCTTCTTTAGATACAATAATAGTTATTTATGTGGATAAAGCATAATGAGAGGCATTAATACACGAGTGTGCTGTTATGAAACGAGCCGAAAGGCGATGTTTTAATGCCTAATTATGCGTACAATCGCATACAAAAATTTATCTACATGCATATCAAAAAATTTCTAGAACATGTACAATATGGCCTACATTTTCATAACTTTATTTACTATTTTTCGGAACTATTCGAAATATCGAAACAATGACTAACATTTAATTTAAGCATAATATAATGCACCTATCAATGTCAAAAAGCATTACCGACAAGCATTATTCGATAATCAATACCACATAATGATTCCTTATATTTAAAAAGATGTTCGAGATTTGAATGTGATTAAAGTTTTGGCTACCTATTCTGAAATTTTGACATTAAGATACAACCACAGATACAGGTTTACTAATATAGGCCATTTGCTTATCGTTTCTGAACATATTATAGGGAAGTTATGCCATCGATGTAGATAAAATCTATTTTTCTTCAGTCTATTGACAGGGTGAAACCATTTTCTATTGTCCTTATTAATAAACGTGGAGGAACCGTGGAGTAGCTAAGCCATATTATGCTTTGTCCTAATCTGTCGAATTAAAATGTCACAATACTGCCTTTCTACGGAGAAAAGGCGCAACTGCAATTAATTCATAGAAGCATATAAAACTCTCAAAGGTTTTCATAAGGTTAGAAGTACAATACAATTCATATAGAGGTAGTAGATTTGCGTTTTTTCCGTAGGAGGGCAGAATAGCAGGGCATATCAGTTTTGTTTGATAATATTAGTAGTAAAGTCACCGGCGGTGGACAGTGAGTAAAAAAAACCGGTCAAGTGCGAGTCGGACTCGAAAACCGAGGGTTCCGAATTCAAGATAATATGGTTGAAAATGCAAAAGAAAACATTAATTTTGTTATTAATGTTTTTATCTATGCGATAAGGTTCATTTTGATTAATAAATAAATTTTATTACAGATTTATAAAGTATAAAAAAACCTAAACTGTAAAGTTCGACCACTTCATTTTATTTTTCGCGTAAAATAGATGTGATTTTTTAAATCAAGAATTTTTGGGATAGGTGGTATATTTTTTTGGGTTTGAATCAAAAAGTTCGTCAAGGAAAATTATAAAAAAAAACGACACGTGATCGTAAGGTACCGAGTTCGGACCCCCACGGTCACCATGTACCAATGAGTTTTCCAAGTTTAGTTCATCAACCGATGCTCTTACGGTGAAGGAAAAACTTCGTAAGGAAACCTTCAAACATTCGAACAGCTGAGTGTGTAACATGGTAATTGCACAAAAGATCCTAAAGAGTCGAACTGTATCCGAAAGGGCCTATCTGTAAGATAAGATAAGATAAGAGTATTTATGGTCAGGGCCGGGCGTTGGCGGGCCGCAGTGTGTGCGTGAGTGTCAGTCACCGGCGTCGGCGGGGCTGTGTCGGCGGCGGCGGCGGCCCCAGGCGCGCGGCTCGCTGTCGCGCGAGTCGGAGGACCACGGCGACGCGCCCGCGCCCAGCACCGCCCAGCGCCCCGCGCGCCCCGCGCGCCCCGCGCCGCCCGCCCCGACGCGCTTCTCTGTCACACAAACACGACAACATCACGACTGGCGGTCCCGTTCAACCGAATATTCATTACTTTTTTTCACTTCTTCAATAAAAGCTGATTTATGTAACGAACAATTGAGAAATACGAAATCGTTTTAACCATTTTAAGTTTTTTTTTTTTTAATAAACGGCGATATCTACCTTTTGTATCTGGAGACGAACCACTGGCCACATCACTGATGGACCCGGCAGACAACCTCGCAGGCGGCTGCAAATCCCGAACCGGAGCCAATTCTATCACCTCATTCTTCTCTTCGACTTTTACTTCTTCCTTCTCCTTTACAATAGGACTCTTCCTGAACGCATCGTCCACGTGCGAGAAAGACAGACTACTGTTGTCGATACAATCGAAGAAATCAGAATTGTCAAAACCATCGGATTTTTCATCTGAACGCTTTCGCTCTTTTGGCGGTTCTGGAGGCAACGATTCGAACTCATCCTGTGGTTCCGTTATAGTAATCTCCCTTAACGCCGCATATCTATCGTTATTATTTTCACTTTTTCCTTCGTTAATATTATTTTCTCGAGGCGACACCGATCTTCTAGATTGTTCCAGCTGTAAATTCTTCATAACTGACTTTATATCTTCAATTTTAGCGTCGATTTGCGTCGGTTTTGGGCTGACGGATTTTCTGAACATGTTGAATGAATCTAGTGTTAATTCGTCTAAGGTTTTTAAGGGACTGCGGTTGTTTTCTTTGATATCTTCTCGTTCTTGATTGGCTAGCATTATATCGTTGATAGCTGCTAGTTCTTCTTTTTCATCTGAATCTTGTTTTGGTTCTGACTCTACGCTTTTATCGTCGACGGCTTCTAATATCGACATGGCTTTAAATTCTTGCTCCTGTATTTCTCTGAATGCCGCGTACCTATCATACGAAGTGTTAGCTTTTTTATCGAAGTCATCGAAGTCAGCAACAAAAGAGTCGTTGATTTCTAACGGTGCGAAGTTGTCTTCGAACTGCGGTTTGAAATTGGAAGGCATCGTGGGGGCGGTCGGGGGCGGTTTGTCGGTTACTGCTGTTGATGTAGCTATAGATAACGGAGGTCTTTCTTTCTCTGTCTTCAAGGAAGGTTCTTTGTGTATGTGCTGCGAAAGAATGTTAAATTAGAAATATGCTTTTAAGTTTTATATTCATATCGGTAGAAAGACGGTAAGTTACCGCTCTGTCGGTGTCGGCCGCTAGGTACGACCGGAGATATTCTGTAAGTTGAGGTAGAGTCATGGACGATAACGTTGTAGCAGGAACTCGTAATCTAGAAGGAAATAAAATATCTTGTTATGTGATTTGTGTAATAAAAAGGATATTATTGCCATCTTTCGAAATCGCTGTCGAATAATAACTTCTCGACACGAACCTTAATATTACTCAAAACTTTTTTTAATATTTAATGTCAATGGGACTCCTCGCTGCTCCATGCTGCGGCCAGCCTGGTGACCATGTTGGATAGGGACCACATTGTAAGTTTAAATAAAATCTATCGAATTCTTGGTCCTACTAATCCAATAGAGCAGTATTCAAAATTATAATACCATTAGTTGGTATTTAGGGGTCTCACTTTGACATTATTATTAATCCAATTGCATGATTATACAATTCTCCAAAGCCGATGCTGATGATGGCAATATCATTAGTGTTTGACATATGTTGTCAGGAAAGTTAAGTTAAATAATAAACATTGAAAATAAGCTCCTGCTAAGTGGTCAATTCGTGCAACCTGTAAATATTGTCCATTCACCTTGAAACTAGACTATTTCATTTTTTACAATAGGAGTAGTAAGCAAAGAATAAGACATTTTTTTTTCCAAATAAATGTGAAACTCCCTAATGTTGGTCTGTGTGCTCCGTGGTCGTGGTACCTATGCGCCAGCTCCGCCATGCTGCAGGTGAGCAGCTGGCTGAGCGTGATGTCGAAGCGGCGCGCGGCCGGCAGCGGCGGCGGCGCGGGCGCCAGGTACGACTCCTCCTCACTGCTCGTCGCCGCCGAGGACAGCCGCGGCTTCATGCTGCGGTCCGCCTGCGACAAAGATGGATAGAGAAATAGGGTTCCTGCACGGCCAGCCACATCTTGTAATTTCCCGCTTGACCCTCAGCGCGTTCTTATCTGTGCAGACTAGTTAGAAAGGGAGATCCGAGCGATAAATATGTCGCGGACAACGTGTACTAAGCTGCTACTAATGTTGCTGCGTGTGAATAAATAGTGGCATTTTTTACTGCTTTCAACATTAGGAATATTCAGAAACTTCTTGGTTGAGCAATGTGTGTCAACATTGACTTCTCATTTCATTAATATTATAGCTGTTTAGCCCCTTCCTTGTCTCTTACCAAAGGCTCTCTCTTCCTGGCCGGGCGCGGTAAGGGCGGCCCCTCCTCCTCGTGCGGGGGGCGCGGCGGGGGACGCGCGGCAGGTTCGACGACCTTCTTGGGCGGCAGCGGAGGTGGCGGCGACGCGCTGTCCCCCAGCTTGCAGCTCGGCTGCGGACGCTGCCTGACCATACTCGACTCTGTGTTCTAACAACGGGAATACGATAATGCAACATTTCTTATCATTACATGTAAATATGATCAATCTCGAGACTGGAATCCAAAGACTGCAAACGCGTTGTTCCTGAGTGTTGGATTTTTTCTATACACTTAAGGTACCCTATTTCTTCATACTTGTGTAAGTATGTTAATCGTTGTCCAGTACCCATAGACAAGCCCAGAGCCCAGGCTCGGTAAGTCTGGTCCCAATCATATCAATTTGTGTGAGACTGTCCCCTACATCACGCATCTGCATGCAAGCTGAATATACCATAAATAAAAAAATAGAACCGGACAAAACACGATACTTTAACCAAAAATTCAAATCATGTATCATTATTGTCAAGTTGCAACATTAGAGTCACGCCTAGCGTATTATAAATTAATGCAATCGCAAGTTAGTAGCAGTGAATGTGTTGTCGATTATTGTAGTGCCTTCACCTGTGTTTAATGTAGCATTTTTGAAAGCGTTATTAAGTATGAATATGAAGGTTTGACGGCGCCACAATGTTCTCACCAGATACCCCGAACAAACCATGACCTTACACTGAAATTAAAAATATTATTTCGATGCGGATGGATGCCACGGGAAGTACGGATGGAGGTCTCGAAGCTATCTTAGATGACATAACGATTAGGGAAAGAGACTAAACAATACCTGTCTCTGAAGCCTAGGCGACTTAGGCGCGGGCTCTGGCGGCAGCGTCACCTGAAGCGGTCCGTTGAACACATTCTTCCCGTCCGACTCTCTCTCGGTCAGCGTAACTCGCGGCTCCCTAGTGAGTTTCCGCTTTATCTCCTCCCGCAAAGCCCCCGCATCGCTCCTCGTTTTCGGAAACTCCTGCATACTCGTAAACGGATCATCCTTGAACGACTCCGAGAAAGGGTCTGTGCTGTCGAAAGGATCGTTCTCTTCGAAAGGGTCGATCGCCTCGAAAAAGTTCCCTGTGCAAAGCGGCCGGCCGATCGACACGGTGCCGCCGGATTGCCTCGAGAGCGACGTCATCGTGGTCTGACCGAACTCTTTCTCCGCCGGTATATCGGGCAAGAGCGTCTGTGTCGGTACGAGGTCTTTGAGCACTTTCTTTGGCGGATTTTTGAGCTCCTGAAAGAAGAGTTTTTTGTCAACGTAAGGTTTACTCCGGCCGGTGCCGAGGGGGTCTAGTTCGGTGAATACGTCGTAACTGAGGGCCGTCGTGGTCGCGGGCCGGGCCACCTGCAACACAGGCACTGGGTCAGGCGCGCTCGGGAGGCGCAAGCGGCGGACACGGCGTGTGGGGCGAAATACTGGGTGATTCTGGCGTTACAACCGACACCTTACAATTTTTGAACAATATGAAAACTAAGTTCATATTTTAAAGTTTACTTCAATAATCTTAACTTTGACGTTATCGATACAAACTCTACCCCCCTTATTCATAAGGCACAATAAACCTTATTTATAATTAGTTAAAGTATTAATTGTCCCTTTCTTTCAAATTCAAATGTCACAATGACACATAAGGACAGAGACTAAGCTATTGCGCGTTAATAAATAAGGTTAGAATTTGCAGTTTGTAGTCACTTTGGCGCGTTTAAATCCCTGTTATTGGGTAAAAAATTGCCTTTTCAATAGTCTCTTCACATTTAAATATATAGAAAATGTTTATTCTAAATATATTCAATGAGGGTTGTAACGCCTAGCCACCCATGTGCGAAGGGAAAGAGACGTAGCTACAACTAATTGAACTATTTGTCGTACTCGCTCTATTGAAGTATTTGGAGATCTCGACGCAGGTCTGGAAAGCGCACATTCTCGGACAAACACTGACTTACACAGGGACATGCATACGAGCGGTTGCTAATACAGGGTTGCGACATATACTGGAATAATGCTGGGAAATAGAGAAGCAAGTTGACTCCTACATAAATGCTGCTTCATTGTATAATCTCGATTTTCCAAGGTAAAATATCTATGTACACACCGATGCCCGATTGTTTTATTTTGTTTTCTTTCAGTAGCACAGAAGTTGCTAGAGCGAAATACTCGATAGCAGTGGGTCAAATACGAAGGCGACAGGTTATCACGTGACCGTTTTTCGCCAACTTTGGAACCACCTCATGCCCTGGTGATCTTAAGTGAGGTTCCTTTTTCTTGCCTAATACCTTCCTATTAAATCAAACAAAGTGCAGAATTAATGTTCATTGTTCGTGATACTCTCTGACACCCCCTGATTCTGAGGGCATGATCACTCGTGACCATTCTCTTGGCTGATCAAGCACACCACGTGGCAAAAATATTGAAACTTACTTCTCTATTTTCTTTAGCATCTGAAAATAAGTTATTGTGTAGGGGATTCATGTTGTACATGTCTTGTTGATGTGTACAAAAACTTAAAAATAACGTTTCTGACGGTTCTGTCATAATATTAATATGATCAGCGTGATAGCAAATAAACGTTAAATGACAACTGAAATTACATAATATACACCGAATTTTTATGACAAAAACTAAAATAATAACAAAAATCTCTTACCCAAAATTACATCAAGAGATGTAAGGTTTCCTTTAACAAATCAGAAATTAAAAGTTGCACACAACTATGTTATTAATTATTACAATAAGTTAATATTATTTTAAATACCGCTTCTATTTCTTATATCACCTAATAAGGTATATAGTAAATAGGCCTCATTTTAAATGGAAACAGTCCTTACAACATACAACAAAAATAACTAGACAACATACAAAATAAGATAAAGTTTCTAACGAACCACAAATCTGCCCGGACCTCATCACACAATAAGAAATTCTAGACCATACATGTACATACAGTTTCAGAAATATCTTGTTCCGATTTGTAAAAGTTACTGGCATTTATACAAATTTTCATCAATATAAATCTGTTTGAGTAAGCGAATCTCTACCAACTACCATGCAGGTTGTTTTTATTGGGTTATTTTTTCTAACAAGCATTATCTAATGTTCCAACATAGTAGGAAAGCATGCCCGAAGCAATAAAAGCTAGATGATTACAGTTATTTTGACGTTATTGTAACACCAGTAAAACAAACACAATAAAAAATATTGAGATGCCTTTAGCCCAGTTGGAAGTGAGCCTGCCTACGAAGCTAGCTGCCCCTGGTTCTATTCCCGGTATGAACCAATATTTGTATCATGCAATGATCTGTATACGTGTATTGACGAAATAAATACAATTTTGATTTTATTTGATGTGTGAGAGTATCTGTTTTTGAGTCATGGTCATCTTGTATCTCTCTAAATACTTTCGCGGCGCCCAACAGGGTTCATAATGACACGCTTATAAACATACTTGTACTATGTATGTATTATGTATTATGATTGCATTATAGTATTGATTATGTTTTCTATATATTTAAATACTAGAGGACACCCGCGAGTTCGGACTCGTAGAATAAGTGTCCCGCTACTCCCCCTATTTGAACCCCTTAGAGGAGGAATTTCCAATAATCTTAGTGCCCCTCTAGACCTCATAAGGAACCAAGCGTGCCAAATTTAGAATCTCTACACCCAGCGGTTCGGGTTTGCGTTGATATGACAATCAGTCACTCCTATCAGTTTCTTCTTTTATATATTTACCGATGTATATCTAAGCCAGAGTATAAATATTTTGTATCAAATTGACGCAAGCACCGATTGTCATTCTATTGATAAATTATAACACACGTATGCTATGTATACATACTAACATGATGTCATACATAAAGGACGGAATCACGACGTACAGTTAACAATAAACGAGAGAATTCTTTGATTGAATACATTGATTACTGCAAGTAATAGTTTCTTACACAAGTTAACAAGTTTTATTTCAATACTTGTAATTAATGGATAATTTCAACTTCAGAAACATTTGTTAGGTTTTTTTTTATTGTAACATTAGTACAAAAATAACATTTTAAACTCTGGGTATCCATGCCGGCAGGCGAGATTACAAGTGCACTGAATCTATTAGTTGATGAATGTGTAAAATTAATTTAATGATTTAGAGACACGCGTCTTTTTAGATCCCATGACTGACAGTTTAAAACGATAATTGTGTCGGCGAATGTGTGACTTCTTTATGTGCCTCGCCGATTAGCGACCGATAGCAGTTAGCACAGCAAAGTTAATCGTTAGAGCTATGTCAGCTCTAACGTACGTTAACAGTGTATAGGTTAATGTTGAATGCAGTATCTGTATAAGTTAGTACTGTTGTCAAAAAAGCTAAGCGAATTCAGGATCAAGAATAATGTCACCGGTTAAATGTCTAACATCCACGATAGTTTCATAACCTTCTAACTGTCCAACTCAGAAGAAGTGCAGGAGTGTAACTAGAATTTCTTTAACTTTGAAATCTTTAAGATTAACAAATGAATAATGAATGTATCGGTTACAATAACGTCAAATCCGTTGAGGAGGAGTGGACTCACCGGAGCGTCGGCGAGGTTGTCCCGGCGAGAGGAGGCGGGCTCGAGGTCGACGGGCGGCAGGTCGCGGGGCTGCGCGCGGTGCGGGCTGAAGATGGTGCGCGGGGCCGCCGCGGGGGCGCCGCGCCCGCCCGCGGGGGGAGGGGGCAGCAGGCCCTTCTGGAAGGGGCTTACACCTTAAATCACGGGGTACACGCAGATCTACGTGAGCTTCGATCAGCCCAAACCCCCACTGCAGCGCATGCTACGCGCGTCCAAGCAATACACGTCACTCACGTGAATCCATTGGCCTAGTAACGTGCGTCAACATTTCCACAGCAACCGATGCACGCACACGCTAATACGGTCAGCCTAGAAAGTGGTCTAACAGTTTTGACAAAAGTTTCTGTGAGATCTAAAATTATCGCTAAGG
The DNA here is from genome assembly GCA_923062465.1 of Acleris sparsana. Taxonomy (NCBI): domain Eukaryota; kingdom Metazoa; phylum Arthropoda; class Insecta; order Lepidoptera; family Tortricidae; genus Acleris; species Acleris sparsana. The sequence continues at coordinate 11,297,250 of OV281300.1, forward strand.
TGGACACACTAGCCACTAGGGAAGGCAAATAACCGGTTTTAACCGGTTAATTTCATCCAGAAACGGTTAATAACTGGTTAATTTGCATTCCCTACTAGCCACTGTCATATTTTTGCAAGAGAACATCGAACTTATTGTATCATGACGCGAAAAAACCCATCGGATCCCTGCCCCACTATAGAACCGTGTCACAGTGACGTTATGATTCAAGTCGTAAGAAGTGTTAAACAAATTGCTTTATAATGCCACTGTGACAACGTTCTATGGTGGGTCAGGGTTCCGATGGGCTGGTAGTATAGTCAATAGCAAGTAAATGGACAGTAGAAAAACTGAAACTTGTCTATACACTCAATTATCAAAAGAATAAGAGCGTTTATAGATAATTTTCAACTCTTCGACTGTCCATCTGCTTTTGCTGCCGGCAGTAGCATACATGCCCGATGAATTCATGAGATTATTTTAATAAAGTACGACACTCATTAAACTTTAAGTAGCATTGTATTAGCCATAGAAACTAAAATAATTTTGAACGGAAACAAGCCGTTTCTTTATTGAAATGTAGCCAAATATAACTTACCTGTGACGTCAAAATAAAGGAATCTCCAAAGGGGTCGGTAGAGGGCGTGAGACCCTCGACCTGGGTAAGGCCCCTCCTCAGCGAGCTGAGTTCCTGTTCAAGATCCACCAGCTCAGCCACGCCACCTTCCGGTGTCTCTTGGTTCTTGGAGGCCGACGAACTTGTTTCACCGAGAGTGATTATACTCTAGAAAGAAATAGAAACAAAGTCAGAACCCCAATACGTGTCCATTTTGTATTTAAATCAGGGAGTCGGGCGCTTAATGCTAGTGAAATTTCATTTAACTCTTACGAAAGTCATCATGGCGTAGGATCATAACATCATAAAAAATAAAATAAAACCGAAAGTAAAATGGCAATGGTTAGATTTTTTCTACTAGCAAGGCAAAGTTGAAATTAAAGTAAATAATTACTTCTTAATTAAAAACTAAAAGAAGGTTTGATCTATAAAATAAATCAATACGGCGACCAGAACACATGACTTTACTACTACTACTACTACTGGTACTTAATTTGGATAATTATATTAAGGTCGCCAAAAGCTGAAACACAACGTTATACAGATTTTGGCCGTTACCATAGTTAGATATAAGTTAAAGTTAATAATTCTTACTTGTTATTTAGAAAAAAAGTATTCCGTATTCATAAATAGAAGCTTTATATCAAAGGCGAGGTATATTTTTTTAATCACAATAATTAACCCTAAATCGCGTGATGGAAAAATTATCTTAGTACAAATTAAATAGTCAGCGTCACAGTCAACACTCCACGCATGAGCCAATCTCGAGTATTACACAAAAATACACAAATAACCGCACCAAAAAAGTACAACAGTAATTACTTAGATAAACTGACTTTAGCGGTATTGGAATCAACAATATTAAGATACGTGAATATTCGTTGTTGTGGTGGCAAACGCTAATAGTAACACTCCCTCTTAAATATTTTTACATTTTTACAAACAAAATAAAAACCTGTTGTCCCTCTCTGCCGAAGGATTCGGGCGTGAGCAGGCGTTTTCTAGACATTGAAAAAAACAACTGAGCGAACAATGTCTGCAGACGGAATGTCAATCAAACAAATACGTCGTCGTATCCGTTGCTTATTGACACAAGCAGCTATGCAATGTTTTGGAAGAACGCTAAGCATTAGACGCCCTATGATGTAATTATAATGTATGCACTAAAGAGCCTGCGAGCCCGTTATAATACGAGTTCCTAAAACATTTTGGGGGATAGAAGCTTTAGGTCCACATCTCGATAGAACTAGGTAGCAAATACGACCAGATCGCTTTGCCACTACATCTTGATCTGGCTACATAGCTTTGTGCCTAGATCACTTTACAACCAGATCGCTTTGCGACCAACTCTCTAAAAGTCTGAGTCCACATTGACATTGACTAATGAGAATGACCACATGTTTATTTTCATCGTATTTGCAATTGCAATGCAATTTCATTAGCGATTGCGATGGAGCCACGACGGCGGGGCTCCTATTCCTGGACATTTGAAGTTACCTAACGAGCCTAACCTACCTCGTAACGCAAACTAAGTGGCCATTTTGCAACTCGGACCTTTTGAGACATATTATATTAGACAGACACAAAAACCTTCACCTTCATCACTCTATCTATTGCTAAAAACTGCATTAAAATCCGATGCATATTTTAAAATACCTAAGCATATAGAGAGCGGGACTGCGACTTTTTTTTTAAGTATGTAGAAGACTAAACTATATGCCCGGAACTAAACATGTATGGATTTTTTTGACAGCTACGTGACGTCGCTTCACCGTCCTCTAAAGTGGGGTATCGTTAGATATAAGAAAAACTAGTAAGATATCAACAAGTAACTCAGCTTACGAAAGAAAGATTCTGTTAAAATTACCGCTATGAAATACATTGAGTTGTTCCAACCCAGTTGTCAGTACAAAGATGCGATACCAGAGGCCAGGCACAGGCTAGCGTTGCCCGCGACGCCGTCTGCATGTAGTTGGCAAACAGTACTAAATTGTTTAAATCTTTGCCCATTTCAATTGACACCCTTAACGGTGACCTTTTTTTTTTTTTTGAATGTGGTTTATGGTATGTAGAAGGCATACGAGCACACACATAATAATTTCACTGGTTGTTTTATCCTCACACCGGAGCACAGTGAACAATGCATAATTTCTGCAGTAATATTAACTTCTAAAATCACACATGGCAACGAACTTCAACTTGAATACAGTGTGTTCCCTTTGTCCACTATCCGTTTAACCCGGTTGCCCTTTCAATTCGCACAATAACACTCCGGCGCATACATTATATTACAACGGGGATAATCCGACGCGCACCCTAAATACACGGCCTTATCATTATCATATTAAGGCATGTTTTAAAATGTGATTGCCGCCACTTCAAGCCAACGTTCTGGTTTGCAAGTTGAATGTACAGCTAAGAAATAAACTGGTTTCAAAGACGGGAGAGGATTCATAGCAATTACAAGGAGTGGATTAACTGTTTTCTTGCTTTTTGTGACTGTTTCTATGAGGATGTATTTAATATGGTAATTTCAAGGACTCCTTATCCTCGTGACAACCACTGACCACCTGACGATAATGGATATTATTAATTACCTAATTTACAAGACATTTATGAACCAGATACCATTTATGACGGATTTAAAAACGAGTCTAAAAGTAGGGCTCTATTCTACTCTGTAAAACAATATCGCTTTTGACATGATATTGTATTATCAACGTTATGATAACTCTTGAATGTAGCATGTACTAGTGGCAGTACTGACAATGGGTTTTCCAATGTTCTAACGTATACGCATCGAGTTCGGACTGGTTACATCATTCCCAACCAAGTAGCTGATGAAGTGATGACTGTGGAAAAACTAAAAGTCGGCGAAAAAGCTTAACTCAAAAATGAAAGGGGTTTGTCAGAAGCATATTTATTCCAAAAAGATAGGCGTACTTCTTATTGACTTTACTATCAAATATTTATGTAAATCATCCTTTTATAGGTAAGAATGCCCGCGGTTTTGTCGGTACAAAATACCGACAAAACCGCGGTTTTGTCGGTATTTTGCTATTGTGTTAACATTATACACACAAAAAAGAGTTAGGAATAAACAAATGATAAACAGCTTAACTCAATAGCATTGATCAATAAACCCCAGTAAAGTTAGTATTCCATTTACCTTGGACTTGATGTCAGTCGAGACGTTGGTATGCCTCACGAGGCTTGTGGTGATGGACTTCCCCTCCAGCTGCTGCTTCGCCAGCTCTATCTCCTTCTTCTTCAACTCGAAGACCACTTGGAACAGGTCCCGCATTGCTATGACTACCTGTTAAGAAAATTACAGTTTCAGTGGCTGGTGACCATCGTTTTCTCACCCATTTATACGCTTCCAGTTACTATTTCAACGTATTTAACCGCCCTTCTAGCCAATAAACAGTATCTCAGATTAAATTGTCAAGGTAGACTCAATCTTCTCCTGCGTGTAGACTGTAATACTTGGTTTTTAGTGAAAAAGATAATAAGTAAAACGTAAGCCATGACATAACGAATAGTTCCAAGTATCGTAGTGATTGTTTGCTTTACTAGATGACAACAGGCAAGTTTGTCTTCGCGACTACGTGCAACTAATTAGAATACAAATGCGATAATTACGACCCGGCTAACAGCCCAGAAAGATTGTTTCAGCTTTGTTTCTGTAAAATAAAGGTACTTAGTGGGCCACCACAGATCTTAATTTAAAAAAAATTGTTTTGATTTAATGTCCAATATCAAAAAATATGTCAAAATAATAACAATTTTACAATTTAAGTTCCAATATAAGAACTCATCCACGGAGTACAATTGACTTTCCGATAAAAGGTTTCTCATCTGATGTTTAAATGTTTCGTCAGAAATAAAAATACTGTCATTGATGACTGCAGTTTCTAAGGACCGTATAAGACTAATCTGATCTTGGCTGACAGTTTTTAATGATTTTCTTTACTTTGACGTATCGGTTTGAGATAGGGATCTCAGTTGAGTTCATAACCTACATTTTGCATATAGTCCTTACTCATCTGCTTTAAGAGTTATCTGGAAGATCCCATTATTTGTACATTTGTCTGTTTTTATTGAAAAATTTTCAGTTCTAAGCCGACGCCAAATGATTGCGTACAAAATTGAGTCAAAACCTTATGAAACAAGTAAACCTTGGCACTGAACGTGTTGTTTTTTACAACTGTAAGTAATTTAATTGCTGGGATCACGTGGGAATGTCTAAATTGGACGCTTCCTCGCATACGGGACGATGCCAGTGCCGGCACTTATATCGACCCCGGCCCTGCTGTAAACGTGACTCGTTTTAACACACTGGATATAAACAATAGAATTCTACTGCTGCACTAATATAAATATACATATATGATAACATGATATGATATGATATGACAATAGTCATAATAAAACGGGTTCTTACTGTACCCTAGTAATAATTACTAATTAGTCATGTAACAGTACTCAAAATGTTTGTTTTACTACTGTTCCGTTACTGACTGACTGTAAGACAAATTAGACAAAGCGCAGCATAAACTACAGAACATTACTTTATAGTAGTGAATAATGAAGGCAGCACTAACAATAAGAAACATTTTTTTTAAATTAAAATGATATTAAAAACGTAAGACTCAGGAACAAATATTTGTGTTCATCACGGAAAACCTTCGTGGCCAGACTTGTAAAAACGTGTAGAGTCATCCATCTAAACGTATTTTTGATTACTTTCCTTGTAACGCAAATTCCTAATTAATTCGTACCACGTTGTACCAGCTTGCAATTGTACATCTGGATATTACCATGCAACCACAGAGTCTAATGTTTACATTAAGTATTTTCACAGCTAACAGCATAACTTAGTAGCAATTTAGCAATATTTACCTTATCTTATGTAAGAGCCAACCTTTTCTTTGTCATTTAAAAGAAAAGTACGGAGCTACAAACATCTAACAAATAGGGTTACGTGAAGATTAAACAATCAACCGAAAACAAATTCAAAGCGTTTCGGTAGGGTTTGTTTTTAATTGAACTCTTTTATTTTTATGTTATGCCAAAAGAGGCATACACGCCAGCGAGACCTGATGAAAACAGATCATCACTGCGACCTACTATAGACACCTGACATTACCAGGAGAATTCCAAATGCGTTGCCGGACTTTGGAAAATGAATGATTTGCTCGTTCATTACCGACTTTTGCAGCGACTTAGAAGTGATGCTATAGCAATATACGATAGATTCGATAAAACTCGCGATGCAGTCTCGCTGTTTTAATTCAGCATCGATGCAAACGCGCAACTGAATTAATCCAGAAGCGGCAGGTTACAAGAGGTCGCCGTGTGTCAACACCTTAAGTCGTTTCGGTTCAGAAATATAGCCGAAATAAACTGCTTCCATTAAACTTTCGAGCGCACAAAAATGCGCAAAAAATGCACGGTAGTAGACTGCCATACATCAACGTCTTAAGGATAGAAAGACAAGCCCTTTGCGACTCTACTATGTGATTTGTCCCTCCGCTTTTCTTTGCTCAGCTCTGCTCGAGTCGAAACACGCCCTTTTTAAGTTATTACTGTTACTAGGATTAATTAAATCATAGTTTCAGAATTACTTCTTAAAATATATTTTTCAATGCAACAATTTTAACCGATGAACCATTACATTCAATCATATTTGTCTTGTCATTTCGTCATTCGGTTCCCCTATCACTAATTTAAAATTACCGATTACATTTTAATCCCCGATTGTTGATATTTAAACATTACCTCTATAAGTAATGCTACCTACGTATAATGACGAAATAGTAACTGTAAAAAAGTGGAATGAGACTATAAACGCATGAGAAACGATATTTTACTGTACGAGTAAGCTGCCACCAAATCTGGAAGGCCATCTTTTAATGACTCTTAAACGTTATTGGCCTCACGCTTGCCTCACATTTTAGAAGCAATTTAATTGTTAAGAAAATATAATAAATTATAATAACTATGGCGAGGTTAATAAAAAAACATAAAGTTAAAGACTTGGGAACAAGTCGTCCCTTTACCTTCTCAACCTCGTATCTGATCAATAGTTGGATAGGAAAGTAGTCTTGATTCTTTTGGGGAGCATGAGTGCTTTTCCTATCTAACGATTCGATCAGAGACGAGGTTGAGAGACTAAAATGACGAAATTACTCAGGCACACTACACAAAAAATTACCCTAACCGTGAATGAAACCCTTTAGCTTGGTAGCCAGAGTCACTAACAACTAGGTTAACTGCGTCGTTAAAAATAAAAACCCCAATCTCCTTTTAGCTTCGTGCAGTTATCAAGTGAGACAAGGACTTACTTGACTAGCAGCTTTATCAGTCTTTATTCCGAAGAACCGGTGGCCGGTGTCGGGCGAGCCGAATATGTACCCGAACGCCCTGGAGTCCGTCATGTCTTGCGCGATGAACGATATCTTGTGCACAGGATGATGGTACAGGGAGTCCTGGGAAAAGATTAACCATCGTCATTGGAGCTCGGTACTCGCGGCGTCGCATAACGGTAGACCTAAAGCTATTCAATAGCGAGCCGTAACTGTTACTGGTGCACGTTAAATCGTGATGTGTACACGCTTCGTGAGCCTGTTCTCCACTAGGAGCTCGTTGCTGTTACTTACTACGGTTACAGCTACAGCTCGCTAGTGTACTCAGCTCTTGAAAGTTAATCGACGTTCTGGTGATGTAAGGATTATTCACACATTGAGAGAGAGGTACAAGCTGAAAACTGCGCTGCGTAGACCTCTCAAAGCATGTGCTGAGTTCTGAATATTTTGCTTTAATATATTGTTAAGGTTTGCAGTTTTTTTAGTAGCTATGTCTATCTTAAGGAATAATTTGTAAACTGTGTAGAGAGGTCAATAAATCTTTTTCTGGCTCTGGTCCTGAGGATTGCAGGAAATCGCTGCATCCGATTAGCATAACACAGGTGACGAACATTGAAATACACTTATTAATTGTGAAGACAATGAAGCAGATAAGCATTCTTACGTATGACAGCAGGTATGTTGTCACTTATTCGACGTTTGAGTTCAAAAGTAGGTGTAGCCGACCTAGGAAGTGATGCATTCGATGCTGTTATATTTGAACTTGGTTTCCTACCAGGAGCCATTCCAGACGCAAAGAATTAGTATTCGTGCATCGACGAAAATAGACTGTAAGTGGATAAGTGCTCAATTTTCAAACGATTGTAAGCGAGTCCAAATTTAATCGTATTAACATCCAATCCAAAATAACGCAGATTATCGAGTAGGTTGCATTGCGACTTAATTTGATAAAACCCTGATACTAATACGTCGAGATCTAAAAATGACTCTTTATCATAATGCCTAAATACCGAAATACCTGTTATTTTTCCAAAACACCACGTCCCTATTATAACTAAAATTCGCACCTTTATCCAAAAACTCCTGTATTCCAAAATTAACTAATTCCAAAACACACAAAATTTGAACGAGTATAATTTTCTTCCATGACATCTCCTGTCATTATCTATTTAATTAGATATTTTGGTTTTAAGTAATTCTAAGATTCAGTCGTATCAGAAATCAGGTATTTTGGGAAATAGACTATTTGGATTAGAATACCTAATGATGAGCTTTCAGGTATTTTAAATATGAGGCAATATAACATTTCAGACATTATGAGACCAATGCCCGCTTCCTATATTCAAGAAACGAATCGTTTTCCTAACGCCTCGTTAAAATTTGACACATTTTGTACGTAGCAAATGTCATAACGATACGGCCCGTAAGGAGAACGATTCGTTTCTTGAATATAGGAACCGGGCATTAGTCAACTAGAGGTTAGTAAAATAAATAGTAAGACATTATGGAATTTAGTCGTAATGAAACCTAGTCAGATTTCCTTTTAACAACATCGTCAACGTGATCAATGAAAGTTGTAACACGTATCTGTTTTGTGAGAGATAGATACCTATACAAACTATTTCGAATATCAAGTACATTAGTACAGTCAACATTAAAAGTAGATACACACTTTTGTAGGTACCTTGTCGCTTTATAACAGCGTACGTAAGCAATATCAAACAAAATCGTAAAATATGTAAATGCGATAAAGTAAAAAAAAAAACCACTCTTCACTTTGATTATAATTATACTATACCTATATACATACCTTCATGCCTGTAATCCCGGAGTGGGGTAGGCAGACAGAATTACCTACAACTCTAAGGGCAGTCTTAATAAACTGATCTCAACTCTAATGCTCGTCTCGAGATGCGTCAAAAATGTCAGTGTTCTATGGTTTGGCGTTTACTTTGACGTATCTTGTGACGGGCCTCACAGTCAAGTTGGGTTTATTAATACGGGGCCAAAAACCTGTTGATAATTCCCACACCCACATTTCACACTATACAAAGATATAACTGTGATAAATCCGAGCATTCACTTGTAACCAAAATAAAATTATTTTTTAATATAACTTTGCTCATTATAAGGTAACACTTAGATTTTTGAGCACTTTTAGAATTATTTTGAGAATGCGTTTATGTGTGCAACTGACATTCCATTGATACGCGTCGAATTTGTCCCAAACATTGTTGTAGACAGACAGACACAATTTTAGTCAAAAACGCATTCCCAGAATAATCACTTTATCACTATAAATGTCCTAGGCTAGTACTCACGCCCGTCTTATCATCACGCAGACGAAGACCATCAATGGCAACATGGACTTGTATCCTCTGCTTGTGCTCCCCCGCCGCCCGGATCGCCATCTTCAAGTCAGCCAGCGCTTCCTGGCACATTCTATCCCCCCGCGCCTCCGGCACTTCCAACACTCCGATCAGTTTCGCGCGGAAAGCCACTCCTTCCCCGAGGAAACGACCAGGCTCGTTCTTGTCTGCAGAACGCGTTTTCCATTTTTGAAATCCGTACCCGTTCCTCAAATTGTCTAAAGCGATCGTCATTTTTTTTATTGGTCAATCAAAAGATCATTCACTACGCTGCTAAACGCATCAGCTTGTTTAAAGGCTTGTACTGAACTATGCGAAAACACTAATCAGATGTGCACTCAAGCGATGTTGAATTTAGAAGCAAAACATTTGGCAGCAACACTTATCTTCACACAAATACACTCAAAATAAACTCCGAAGTTTACACGGTACCTTTTCCGACGAGAGTTTTCAATTTGGTTTTTTTGGACGTCATATTTTTTTATTGAACAAAACAAAGTATCGCGGGTGGAGTGCAAAATAAAAGTGAGCTCGTTTGCCCCATTTCAGTCCCTGTTTACAGTGTATCGCTGGCGGTTTAATTAAATTTCCTGTTTTTATATTTAGAACCTCGGGACTCTGGGGACGATAACTGAGATACTCAATCTGCTTTTATGACCCACTAACATACACCCTACTAACACACTAATTGTAAGATTAATCCCATCTATGTAAGGAAATACTCGAGAAGAATGCTGCAAGGAACGTTAAGAAATTGCGTCATAACCTCATAATATCAATAAATAGGAATGTATTTTGCTAAAGAACATGCTTTGTTAGCTTATTGTGCTACTCCTACATTAGGTAATACTTGTTTTCTAGATACGCTTGTAACTAACTCGTTTGTCTAAATACCTACTAGTTACTAACAACATGAATATTTAAAAATGTTCTAATCAGAAACGATAAATATACTAGTCTGTTTACTTGATAGTAGCTTATTTGTTCAAGAGAGAAGCAAACAGAAATATCTAAACATTATCTTGTACCATAATGCCCCTTACAAAGATAAGAAACATCCGAGGACGTATCTTCTTAGCTCAATACATTTGCATAAATACCAATGATTGCGACAACGATAAGAATGCATTCTTCACATTGTCATGTGAGCTGATGATTGCATTGCGGAGGCAGGTTCATGGCGGTTAGTTAATGAAACGTGAGTGTTAATGAATGCTATGTAACGATGACCATCGAGAGAACTTGCTACAACCCTATTGATTACCCCGATCTAAAACATATGTTAATGACGCCACTACTACTGCCCAGCTGATTCCAACAGCTGGTCGCAGAGCCAAAGCTGTTAGTAGACGATCATCCGACGCGATCCACACCATGCGAACACACAACGAAGCATGAAAATGATGTCGTGAACACAAATATACTTACCGAACTGCCGCAAGAGGTGTTGGAAATGACACACCTGCATTATTTCCTTTAGAAAACGGAAAAATGTTAGTTACGCCCCCCGCCGCACCGGTGATCTGCCGCCACTGGCCCACAACACACCCTCTGTCCAAAATACCAGGGCAACTAGTTATGACATGGGACTGACACGGGATGATCGCAACGGCTCGGGAAGCCTCCACAACGATCGACAACTCATATGGTGAACTTTATAGCCATGCTTACAACAGTCATCGCAAAATATAAATGTATATCGAAGCTCAGATGCTACGTGATGAATTAACCTAGCGCTATCTAACAACATCACGATAAAACAAATAGAATAACGTAGCGGAAGCGTATCGAGATAAACACGTTGGTGCACTCACATTTGCAAGGGCTGGTTTTCTTACGGAGGGTTTGCATTGGAAAGTCGGTCGGTAACTTGTGATTGAACATCGGTATATCACGTTAGACGTTTTATATCACTGAAATGCAAGTTACACTTGTTATGCACTCCACACGGCGGCGGGGGCTCACTGGGGGCGCGTTTGAATATTGTATCGGGGAAAGTTAGGATTTATTGATTTTTACCGTCGCGTTTTCTGTGCTGGATTCGGTCGCGGCGTTTTCGGTCGTGGATCGACATGGGTGCGGGGTTCCTTTGCGTCCCGGGGCGAGATGGTCGGGCAGTTAGTGCATTTATCGTTTAGTGTATATAAATGGTGAGGTGCCTCGACCGCTCTCGCCGGCACATTGGCTCGCACGCACACTAGCGCGCGCACCCGCCCTGTCCGTGTGAGGGCTGCGCACACAAGCGCAAAACAACCCTTGATCAATATTCGTACCGGAACCCTACTCTATGCAACTTTTATGGTTCCCTTAATGGGTTCGCGTGTCATACGATATTGTGCGATAAAATGCTCACTAAGATTGAAAAGAATGTTAAAAAGTGAGATTTAAGTGGCGTTGGTATACCACAAGATGGAGAGCTTAGTATTTTCTACTGTTCTCTATAATGAAGACTGGATAATATATTATACAAAAAACCTGAAACGTCATGGAACGTCTTAAACCTCGTCAGCCCTGTTTACAGTCCACTTTTGTAATTGTAAGGGTTCTATACACAAAGGGTACTAACAGCGCGTTGTTGCTAAGCTTAGTCCGTCCGTTAGTAGTTATAAATGTCTTTATGTTAGCGCCGGCTCTTTCTCGCATTCAAGAGATCTTTGAGAGTGAGAAGTCACGAAGCATAGGATATTGTGTTTCGGCGACCCCAATGTCATAGGGCAAAGGCATATGTCACATTATAATTAAAGGCCATGGAGATTTTTGGAGATCGTTTTAATGCAAATCTTGTAAGAATTAGACATAAATTGAATTAAATAGCAGTATACTATTAGGATTCACGTAATGTTAGTGGAATATTATTTGGACGTCTTTTGCGATATTTTTTTCGACAAATCGGCTCAATGATATTACCTGAATGAATCTATCCTGAACTTCGAATATTGAACCAGATGGAACCCTGACTTAACAGTCCCTGTCCCTGTATCGTCAAATCACGAGGATGTAATTTCGTGAATATTAATCAGTTTCTGAGACAAGGTTCTACATTAGTAATCATACTATTCTGTTTTTTTTTTAAATGCACTTTTTTTAACACAATGTATTAAAATATATGTCATGTCAGCCCATTGGAACCCTGACAACACCATAGGACTGTGTCACAGTGATAACATCATGTGAGTGTCAAACAATTTGTTTTATAATGTCACTGTGACACCATTCTACAGTGGATCAGGGTTCCATTGGGCTGTTAGTACAGCCAAGAACTTTAATTGTTAAGCCACTATGGAACCCTGTCATAATGACGGCGTCAAGCCACATGAAAGAAATTACGCATATTTTGTGCCACTAAAATTAATGATTAACATTATTTGACGGGGTTTTAAATTGTTTTATAACATCACTGTTACACCTTTCTATGGTGGGTCAGGGTTCCGTTGGGCTGATAGTAAACACATGACACCTTCACGCCTGTCTCCCAATGGGGTAGACAGAAACTATGGAACTCAATGTTCACCGGTCTAAACATACAACATACTATAAAAACTTAGAATCCCCTTTTAGTTCCTTAAATTATCATTAGTCATTCATCCCTGATGCACTGCATAATGCTGGCATTTAAGTCAGTGCTGGTCTTCCCTTGGAACCATCAAGTGACAGTAAGGGCTCTCATAATCATCAACAGTGCGATTACAATATAAAAGCAAGATGGGCATAATCATAGTTGAATAAAGGCCCGAGAAGAAACATGAAAGTTTATCAATATGTGATCAAGAGAAAGGGACAGATACAACTTAACTAGAGACATTTACACATGCATGCAACTTTAAAATACCTAGTATAGTTGAATATGTTTAACATATTCTCTCCAAGTACTGAGGGCCCTGCCAAAATGCATTATGCTAACCATTCGCATCACTGGTAGATGACGTAATATGAAAAATCGCGTGATCTACGCTACATGAAACGCTAGTTAGCATAATGAATCTTGCCAGGGCCCTCTGGAGTATTGGGTATACTATGATGTTGTACCCACACCGCACTACCAGATTGTCAGGTACTATAGTACCATTTGCTGCTATGCTGGTGGATGGTTGGGAATTTGTTTCATAGGCTGGCAGTGAATGTGTTAAAAATTCCTGTGTGTTAATTTTGAGAGAAGAGCCAAAAATACGACCTACTCCCATGTAATCTCAATATTTCAGAAACTCGCAGTGTCATAACATAATGTTTCCTTTGATTTGTATTATTTTAAAGATAAAAAAATAAATACAAGAATTTAGTAACCCAGTTTACTAAAATGTTATTAATATTATATTTATTTTTAAGTAAGTACAATTTTTAATATAAACATGGTATTTTTTTTAAATATACCAAGATTCTTCAACAAAGCTAATCACCTCAAAAAATCTACATAATAAACATTAATCCCCTCTTATGCAAGAGTTTAAAAAAAATCAAATCTCGTCTCTTTATAATTTGTTATATTTAAACAAAGTTATAAAAGTTTGTCATGGATCCCTGTGCAGCATTAGTCAGAAATTGAGTATGTAATTAGTATACTGTTACAAGGACATAATTATTTTACAAATCCCAACACGTTCGGGCCACTAAAAATAATACAGAACATTATTCTAAAGAACTTTAATTATCTGGTTATAATAATGAAAAATAAAAAATAAAATACATAAAACAAAATTGCTTACCTTTGAGAGTCATGTTAATAAATAACTGAGCTTCTTGTTTAATATCCTCTCAAAAATGCATTGAGGTAATATCCACGTTTTTTCAAGTTCATAAAAACTTAATTCGTGCTAAACTCTTTACAAAATTATTATCACTCCTATATTTTCGAAATAATAAGCTCGCCTTCGTAAAATATATAGATATTAAGCATAATAGTTGTACTTAAACTTCTTATCTTTTCACTCAACCGTCACTTAAGTAAATACAAAAATAGGAAAGTGTGAAATTTAAATTAATAAACTCGGACGAAACATGACGAACTCAAGTAAACCAAAAAAATAATAATGACAGTTATAGTGATGTCAAACCTGTAAAATATGTGGCTAAAGACAAATGGATTTGGATTAATCCTTAAAAACATGATCCATTAACGAAATTTGTCTTTTGGAGACGAAATAATAATTTGATATTCTCAATGCTAAAATATTCATTTTATTACATTGACTTTTTATTTATCGTTTTAGAACTTATATATTACTAATTTAATTAGCATGATTTATATAAGTACCTGCTATTAATGATAATTGTAGACATACTGTTAATAAAAATAAAAAATCATCATAATCCATATACGTGCAATTTACCTAGGTGAGTTTTGTGTGAATATATATATATATATATATATATATATATATGTAGTTATATTTTGTTTCACATATTTTACGGCACCTAATGGAATGTACTGCTTCGATCTTATAATTTTTCTCCTACACGGTCATAAACGAGAGTCCTTTTTTATGTAAATACCATTTTTGGATCAATAAAAGTAAGTAGTAAAGTAAGGCGAAATATCGATATATTTAACGGTACACTAGTAATATTAAGTTACAGCTCTAGAACATTTTCAGTATGTTTGAGACAAAGTTATCAGCACATAGTCTTCAGTTTAAACGTTTAAAGCAAAAGTGAAACATCTTTTCGATAGTAAGAACGGTAAAATTACGCTCCAAAATATTACGACAAAAAATACATAAGTAGGCATTAAAAATAAATTTTAGATAATATTGAGGCAAATCTACTCAGTTTTTATAAGTGATTTTCCAAAGGGCTCAAACCACTCAACCAGCAATCAAATCAACCATAGATTATGTTGATGACATTGACGGACTACATAATTTATTTTTCAAATGAATTCAAAAAATTGAACTGGCTGTGTCGCGGTTTAAGTTTAGTAGTTTATTTATGCATTAATTTGTATTAGTGTTACTAAATATACAGAAAAATCAGTCCTTAACGTTTTTTCAAGATGAGCGTGTCCTTTAGTGATAAAATGTGCGCTTTCGTAGATCATTGTGAATATATTTCTAATATTTATCGCGATATATCTTCAAACGGAGGATCGACAGAGACTTACACGATAAATAAAATGCTATTTTATATTTTTGTACATTCCCAATCATCCAATAAAAAAGATAGAAAGAGAAAACATGGGGGCGAGGCCTTACATGAAGAAGTAAGTACTATCTCGAACGTTAATTTGTAACCCATTTGAAGAAAAATATGCTTGAAGTCATCAATGTCACTAGATGTCAAATCATTTGTAATTTATAGGAAAGTCAACCTTATTGTTGTTGAATGTTAGATTGACTTTGGACCTAAAGTGGGTCCCTAATTTAAGTTCTTAACTGTACCTACTACTCATCAAAGTTATTCTACTTTCAGATATTCCAATATCTGTTCTTAATATTAAAAACTTACTTATATACCGTAAGATGGGGTGAACAGAGATTCGCAGAGTGAATAGAAGTACAATCTAAAATAAGTTAATGTTATGAATAAAGACAAATATTAAATTGACTAGTCTATGTTGAAATTACATTGAAATTCTATTTTTTTATTAGAATATACTTTATTTTAACCTGTATTTGTTATATACCCAGCAAATCACTATCCACCATTAATCCTTGACAAATTTTAACCTACCTTTTTCTTTTATTACAGTGTTCTGAAGTAAAGAAAATGTATGAACAATTTCTCATTAGAGCTCCGGACAGTTTAAAAATAGAATCTACAGTAAAAAACAACACATCTTACAGCACTAGTGATGTGCGGGAATTAGCACAGAAACTATTAGAGTCTACAGTCTTTGATCATAAGGGAATTAATGGCGGGAACAATTCTGATTGTGCTTTGAGGTGTGAAATAAAAAATGAAAGATTTCTAATTCCCTCAAAATCCAGGTAAGCTTTATTTGAAATATAAATGCCAATAGAATTACTCACTTTACCTTAAATAAGAAACCTTGTGCCCTCATCCTTCCTTTCGAAAGCACATAAGAAACAAAGCAAACTAATCCCTAAGCAAAGTCATCTTAAAGTTTTATAAATATATTCAATAAAAAGTACCCCATGTAGGAATGAGGTTATTAGAACAGATTCTACGATGATGGTTACCTTCCTGACATATAACATATGAGGACCATAATTTATTTCCTGTGGCTGTGCCATGGTTGACATTTATTGCTTACATAGTCACATATGACAGGCCTCCATAAAATATTAGATAAAAAACACTTCAACTTGAATTGTTATGACAAATCAAAGTTTTAATTTAAAAAAAAAAATATTTTTGTAATATTATCATTATTCATTAAAGTAGCCTCTTTCTTTATCTGCAGAAACACAAAATTCCAATAATATACTATACAAATTAATATTGTTACCCGTGAACAAAAGGATAAAACAACCTAATGCATGGTTAACCACAATTACTATTTAATTCAGCATGTGAAGCTTGATTGGTATTCACAAGAAATAATATGTTTTAAGGTTTACAGATTCTTTTGTGGATGTGTTAAAGAAGGATGCGGGAAGTTGAATGGTAGCACATTTGACCTAGTGGTAGCAGATCCGCCATGGTGGAACAAGTATATACGGAGGCTTAAGTCTGCTAATGATAAGCTCAGGTAACTTACAAGGCTATTGTAGAAACCTTGCCAACGACACGCAGCGGTGGGAACCTTTATGAGTGAAATTATTTTAACCGATAGCCTTCAATAGTTTTAATGGGTGTTTAGCATGTTTCTACACAATTTTGCTTTTTTATATTGAGGTACATTATAATTGTACAGATTAAATAGGAATCACAAAGGCTCAGGCCTGAAATATGCGTTTTCCTAAAATGTATTTTTATCAAAATGTGTGCCTTCTCACAATGGTTGCATTTCTATATTGTCATCATTCTCAAAATGACTGCTCTTTAAAATGTGTACAAACTCAGGAAGTCGGCTATTCATAATGTTTACATTCCTATAATATTAGCATTACCATAACTTCTATTTTTTCGTTACGTCACTTATTTATTTTGGCTATAGTCTTATTATGTTCGTTTTCCTATAATGTCTGTTTTATTTCAAACTAGTTTCTGTCCGCGACTCCGTCCGCCGTCCGCGTAGTAGTTTAGCTTATCCATACATTTATTTTTTCGGGATAAAAGTATTCTTTATTGTTAATCCGCTATTAATGTATTACCTAAAAATGCGACAGTAACTCTGCTTATCAGTTACTCTTTCACGGCTTAGCCACTGAACTGATTTTAATGAAATTTGGATTAGGGACAACCATCTGTAAATAATACCCGGAAGGAAGCCGAAAGGACATAGGATAGTTTTCATCCCGATAACTCTGCGGAGTTCCCACGACGCCGATAAACAAATTCCACGCGGACGAAGTCGCGTTCATAAACCTACTTAGTTCTTAATAATACGGAATACCTATTATGATTGTGTTATTATACAATTTCCGCTTTAAAATTATGAAGATATTTTAGGTAAATGTGATAATGTTCATGGTTGCAGACATTTTGAAAATATGACTTTTCTGGAATGCAAAAATTGTAAGAAAACGAATATTTTGAGGATGCAGGCATTTTGAGAATATGCACTTTCTGAAAAGAAAACATTAGACGAAAACTGTCATTCTTGGAGACAGACATTACAAGAAAGTGACATTTTGAGAAGCGGACATTATGCAAAATACGTGCGAACATTGTGAAAATGCAGACATTTTGATAAAAATACATTTTAGGAAAACGCATATTTCAGGCCTGAGCCATCACAAATAATGTCAAAAATTAGTGGCTGTCCAAGAGGGATACAATCATTGCCCATCTGATAGAAAATAAATATTAAATGTTAATAAGTATAGTTTATTCCTTCAAATAGTGTGCATTACAACCCTTTGAAGACGTCGACACCACTTTGTGCGCGTGGCGGCTTCTTTTTACCAATAGGGATGTGTCCTGGGAGCTTCTGGGTAAAAAATAAATTATTCTATAATTAGAATAATGACTCATGTCCGTCAGTAAGATTACCAAAAAAGATTGAACACGTATTTTTTGCTTTATCAAATCAATCAAACTTGACAAATATAACGCGCATCAAAGTTCGGAGTGGTGGCTCGTGACGTCACAACGTGGTATAAAGTGTGTTTGTTTGACAAAATAATAAATATGTGTTCAATATTTTTTGATAGTGTGAAGGACGGACTAATTAGTTTTTTTTAGGACACTAGCCTTCGGCACATCAAGGCATGCAAACTATTTAAATGAATGAACTATACTTAATAATTAAAACAACCTTTTTATTTTCATTTACTTCTACCATAGTATAGTTATTTACATTTTTAGTTACTCCATGATGCACAATGAAGACATAGCCTCTATACCTGTTAAGAACCTCCTCGCTTCAAAATGCCTGGTGGCGGTTTGGTGCACAAACGCACCCAGCAACATAGCTGCTGTAAAAAATATTATATTCCCAGAATGGGGAGTAGAGTATGTCACCACTTGGTATTGGTTGAAGGTTACGGTGGACATGAAACCGCTGTACGAATTCAGTACGGGATGTAAGAAACAGCCTTATGAGAGGATTATGTTGGGTAGAGTTGGTGATGTGACAATCCCTGAGTCGCGGTTGATTGTTAGTGTGCCGAGTGCATTGCATTCACATAAACCTCCATTATTGGGTAAGAACATTTATTTTTCAAGTTGCAGTTATAATAATTGTTCTTAACATATTTTTTTTAAATTGATGGTTCTAACATGTTTTCTTTTACTAGGCTTTTTTCATCGTATTCCATTCCTATGCACTTTCCGATGGCGACGCTTTGGCCTGGTTAGTAGTGACCCTGCCTGCAAACCTAGCAGTCGCGGATTCGATTCCCGGTTTGAGGCCCTAGCCAAGCTAAAAAGGCTACTAACGTTTTTCTTGTCTATCACTCAAAATGTATGGTATGAAAGTTGACCACGTCACGTGGTTCATTCCAACGCACGAGAATGTCGTCCCATACATTTTGTGTGATAGAAAAGGAAAACGATATTAGTGCTTGCATCTTGTCTAGTGCCTCAGGACAAATATTTGAGTGATGAGCATTCAGAGTCTTGGGCTTTTTCAATGTATTTAATTATTTATTTATCTATATAAGTATTCAGATCATTGTCTAGTTTCCACAGAACAAGCCTAGAGCTTAGTTTGGAACTCGGTCCATTGGTGTGAATTGGTCCTCTGATATTTATCGGGACCTATATGTGAATCCCGGTTATTTATTGTGTGCCGAATTTATTTCAATTCTATTTAGTTGCTTAGGCGTGTTTGAAAGACGTCTCTTTTATAATACAATATACCATTTAATATATTAAAAGTAAAATTCTTATTGTTATTTTTATTCATTGCTAGCTTAAAGTTATCTAATATAAAAAAGTTCAGCATTAGTTCTAGTTTAGATATTTAAGTTAGTTTTTCAGTCAGGGTCCCTCTGAAAACCAGTAGCTGAGTAGGGACCCTTTTTCAACGTCATGTTAAATGTTTTGTTTTACTTGTCATTTGTTTTAAATGTGCTTTCGCGTTGAATAAATTATTTCTATTCTATTCTAGTCCGTACAGTCAAGGATTTTAATTCCTATACCACTTTTGACTATGTCAAAGTGACACTGTAAATAAAATTTGATTGATTACGTCATTGACATAGTCAAAAGTGGTATAGGTAGTGGTATAAAGACTTCTTTCCGGGTCTGCCTAAAACGCAGTTTGACAAATTCGCGTTACGACAAAACTTCATTTGAAATTCGCTATTCGTCTAAATCGCTATTGACCTATTACTCATATCACCTATTTCGCAATATGTCCAAAACGTAGTAAGCCTAAGTAGCTGTTTGTCCATTTCGCGATACGCCTAAATATCATATACCTATAGTTTTGACATATTTTGTTATTTTAAAATTAGTGTCATAAATATGAGGTAGGTTTAGGTTATGTTAGTTCTTTAGCAGGCCCGGAGGGCCAAAGTACCCAGAAATAGGAGCTCTGCGATAGCAGAGCTCCGTCGACTCTGTTAAATTAGATTAGTCTCAATGTGCCAAGTTCGCTTTAGGACAAAATCGTAATACGTCCGAGTCTCACTGTGCCAAGTTCGCTTTAGGACAAAAGCTCATTCGGCCTAAGTCTTATTTCGACTATTTCTCAATTGGTCTAGGCATAACGCGAATTTGTCAGAGTGCGTTTTAGGCAGACCCGGACAAAAGGGTATAAAGTGGCTACTGTGCACACTGAAGTAGAAAAAAAAAAGTTTTATTCGTGAACTTACTCATTCAACTCAAGGCATTAATATTATTTCCAGAACTTCTGTCTCCACATCTGAAGACTCCCAATCCTCAAACCCTGGAGCTGTTTGCACGATACCTCCTCCCGAATACAACCAGTGTTGGCTACGAGCCTCTGAAGTGGCAGCATGTATCGCTGTACGATAAAGTTAGTTGATAATAAATGATGAAGGTAAAATGTGTAGTTTGATTAGTAGTTAGTGTTGTAGAATTCCTTGTTATGTAGATGATTGCATGTAACCAAAGTACAGTCAGTAATAATATATTAATAGGGCTCAATAATATCTGTCACTTACTGAAGCAAAAGGGCCGGCGCTCATACAGCGAAGCTCATCGCAGTCTTTATACATGTCGAAGTTAACTAACACCTCAAATTCTCCCCAAGCGTGTCCTCGAATTTAATTGTTTTGTTTGTCGTGGTTTAATTAATTTCGATCGTATTTCAGCACGTCCAAGGTCGAAAATATAAAAGTAAAAATTGTTATATATAAATTTGCAGTGAAAATATACCGACTACTTATGCCTGCGACTTCGTCCATCCCACGGAAACTATTATTTTATTGCTATGCGTATGTGTTAATCCAGCGTATAAGTTCAAATTTCAGCTAAACCCGTTCAGCCGGTTCAGCGTCCAGTTAAGGAGGAACAAACATACTCACACACAGGAAGTTATATACACGCATTTATAATATTAAATTTCAAATTATAATCGAACAAGGTAAACTCAATGAATAAACGAACCCTACAGTGCTACTATTTTCCTAATAGCTATCGGCAACCTTCGTGACACACGAGTCACAAATATACTGTCAGTTGCGAGTGCAAGCGAGATGGCGATAGCCAGCCGAAATCTATTAAGATGCTGGGAAATACTGTAGGTGCGTAAATAAAACTATGTTTACATTTTAGAAGTACTTATTTATTAATAAATGATATAAATAATAATCGCTAAGCTATGAACAGCTCTTCCCGTTCACGATGACGCTGGTTTTCACGTTCTTGGGGTAGCCGTCGGGGTTCATTGTCTGCCATCGCCAGAAGTCGGTACCTGTAATTACATTAAAAACTCAGTATCTAAGTAGGTATGTCTATTTTATAAACCTTCGGGTGTTATAATTATAACTACAAGTTACAACTAACTAACTACTGGTAGTGAAAGAAAACCCTGATCGAATTACAAATAAAAGTTTATTTAAACGACACTAAGTACAACACACTTGTAAATAAGGCTCGCGTGCGATATAGCATGAACGTGACGTAGTCCTGCTCCGAATAGCCGCGGCTTCGCTCTGCTTTGATAAACGCTGACTTGCGGCCAGCACGCGCTGCCGCGCGTCGTTGGGGGAAAAGAGAGAAAGAGACCAGATCGCTCGCTACTACTGCGTCTCACGCGGCGTCGCGGTGTTTGCCGAAGCATTCACATGAGTACCTCTTCAGTAGTTACCCTGCCTACGCAGCTAGCGGTCCTGGGTATAAATCCCGGTAAGGGTAGCTAATAAAAGTTTAGCTGTGAAATCCTCGTCAGGATCGCGGGACCGCGGTGGATGCGAAAAGCACAAGACCGGTCTGAGTGGAAAGCCTTGGGGGAGGCATATGTCCAGCAGTGGACGTCTTTCGGCTGACATGATGATGATGAGCTGTGAAATCTTGCCAATTTACAAATTCAGCAGTAACCAAATAATCTTCTTTTGCACAAGCAAAGAACATTGTACAACTTGGCACCCATTTATTTACCAAATAATTTTTCGGGATAATCCTGTACTTGAATTATAATGTCAATAGAAATTAAATTAATTCCTGTAGCGTTTTCAATCCACGAAGACTACAATCACTCATCTTATCCAGATGGGTCCTCTCGGATACATTTCGACCCTAAGAGTGGTTTGTGCAATTACCCATTCATTGAGCAACATGTACAGCCAGCCAATTTGAATCCTAAGCCTCCTATGTTGAAGTGACGTCAACCAAAACGTAAGAGACTTTTAATGGTTTACAACGTCACGTTGACGAAATCAGTAGTAGTCTAGGAATTAAATTGGTTGCCTGTACAAGTTTCGTCACGTTGTTTTTCTTTTTTTACAATCAGGGATTTTGGTTAGAAAAGTTGCTGGCGTTTCGGCCACTGAGGACTAAATTCATTAACTTACGATCACGAGTCGACACCACAAGACAAGGCCAACAACGCTCTTCGGTCTAACTTAATTTGATGTTGCAGGATTGCGTTACACTATATTTACAGTAAGATTAAGTAGGTAAGTTATTTTATTATTATGTCAGTAACACCCTCAATGGCGATTCTCTTACGTTGAGGACATCGTCATCTAATCCATGTGTAATTTATAAGGTCACACATAAGTATTTAGTTTGACACATCTATCATGACAATGATTAGAAAATAATAATCAGATAATAATGTATTTTTAGTGACCTTAATCCAACCGACCAAGCCAAATAGATTAGTCCAATGTGACCATCTAATATCTACTTCAAATACTCTCTCTAATTTTCGAACGGGTTGACTTATAATTGTTTATTTAGGCGCAATTCACACAGCGGGCGGGAGCGGGTCGGGCGCTGAGCATCGCGGGAGCCGTGCCGGTCGTCGTATCCGCACAGAGCGCCGAACCGCGGCGGGCCCCGCGCTGTTGATCGCCGCGGGTGCGGCTTGTGATAGGCATTCTCACAGAGCGCGTTGTAAATTCACTTGTGTCATACATGTTATGCCGTTGCTTAAATTTGATTCTTTGACGAAGCATTGTGGCGGAATATAATTAGTCAGTATCTAATAAGGTATTTTTTGGAATAAATGAATATAACAACTTCAAATACTTACACATCTCCTCAATGGTGTACTTCGTGACCCAATTAAGCTCGTTCTTCGCGAGAGTCGCGTCCGCCCACATAGCCGTGATATCCCCTAGCCTCCGCGCCTCGTACTTGAGAGGGATCTTTGTGCTGGTCACCTTCTCAAATACTCCTACTAGCTCCTTTACTGAGACTCCCCTCCCTGTTCCGAGGTTGTACACCTGTAAATTAGTTCCGTTAATTATTGATGGAATATGAAAGAGGTACGTTACTTCACTTGACAAATAATGATTTGAGTTGACGCGTTGGCGTAGTTGGTAGTGACACTAGTGACCCTGCCTACGAAGCTAGCGGTGCGATGAGCGCTAATATTGGTTCTGAGTCTTGGATGTTTTCTATGTATTTACGTATGATTTTCTCTGTATAATTAAAAGTATGTTGATTGATAAAGATAAAAGATAAAAGAAATTTCTTCAATAAGTAGCCCGCACGGACACTTTAACACGTCAAGAATCTACCAGCGCTTCCCAAGAGGAGACCACTGCTGAGAAGAAACGCCGCAAGAAACTCAGCAGTCAGTCATTTTTTAAACATATTTCATATTACAATGGTACTACTTAGTCTAGCATTATATAAAGCTACAAATATTAAATTAAATATCAAATAACATGCGTAGTTCAGCAGGAAAACATGCCAAAAATCTTACGGGAGAGATACAGAGAGAAAAAGAAAAAAGAAAAAACTGAATCAACTACTTATGTGTATATGAGATGGTGCAAGACGACCACATAAAAGTTTCGATATGTTTTCCTGCATATTGTTGTCTAGTACCCATATAGTACCTACAAGCCTAGTGTTTTGTTTGAGATTAGGCTAATTTGAGTGAGATTATCCCCTTATATTTATTTATTATTATTAACTTTTCCCCCATTGGACATACACAATTAAAGAGATGCCATTAAAATATTCGACAAACATAACCAAGAGAAGTTAATGCGTTCATTTGGTATGATTCTGAACTGAAATAAACTAAAACGCTATCCGATTACTGAACGCGTTTAATGTAAAATATAGGTACGCATTGGTGCGTATATTACCTTCCATTAAGTACCTAATGAATGACAGTGTCAGAAGCCTATTCAGTTGAAGTTGGTCATTTAGTTAGCCTATTATCCGCGTGGTCAGGAAACGTTTTATAAGATAAACTTACATACTCCTTTCACAAGTCATCTAAGAAGATTACCACGAATACCTACTTGAACAAGTACAAACTCCGCAATGCGGGCTTGCCGCAACAGTCCATTGATCAATAAATACGGTACTGGTTTCTCTGCAGCCTAAATGAGTTTTATGAACGCTCTTGTGATTGTTTTGTTAAGCATTTAATAAAATTGAAATTTCAAATGTAATTATATACACGCTAATAAGATGCAAACAAGATGCAGTTAAAATGCTTAGTTTTTTTAAATAAAGATATTGAGTTGGTACGATTGACTACCCAACACGGCACACTTTGGAAGATACATGGAGTCGAAGTTCATTCGTAGCTCTTTAGACCAGTAAAAGTAGAACTTTATTAGAAAGATGGGAACATAAATAACGGGCTATAAGTATTCAATTAGGTACTTATATGGATTAGGTTCTAATATCTTTGTTTATAATGACAGGCGGAGACTAGCCCGCTCAATGGAATAGGCCCCTCAATACTATATTACGTATATATTTTAATATATTCAGCCATTTTGAGGGCCCCCCTGCTGATAGCTGCAATGGCCCTTCCAACAGGAACAGTCCCAAATGTACTAAGGGTGGAGGGAAGTTTCTGGTAATTTAACATGTACCTATATGCCATGATCGTCTTTTGCATGGATCTTATGCGGGGAGCTGGATGCGTTATTTACCTTAAGTCCAACATGATTTTCACTGAGCAGATTTAAGGCTGCAACGTGGCCGCTCGCTAGATCCATCACGTGTATGTAGTCGCGTACGCCTGTGGGCAAATCAAAGTATTCACATACTTGCTCAATTCTGACCTATAATTAACGAGGATTAACTCAAACCAACCGATCGATCGCTGTTGGACACCGATTGGTTTTCGCTCGTCGTTCAATGCCAATGTTGATTTATTGCCATCACCATCTTTTCTACGAACTTTGCACGTATGCTATCATCAAATGTCAATTACCAGTGCCATCAGGAGTCTGATAGTCGTCCCCGAACACTGTGAGCACGGGTTTCTTCCCCAGCGCCACTTGTGCCATGAACGGCATCAGGTTTGTGAACTCCTTGGTAGGGTCTTCCCCGATCAGGCCGGAAGGGTGCGCACCAACCGGGTTGAAATAACGTAGGGAGATTATGTTCCATCTCTGTGAATGAGGAAATATATGGTTAATTGCATAGTCCAGACATTAGGTCCATAGGTAACATCAAATTTTGTTCCGCGGGCTAGGATATTTATGCAGAAAATAATCACGCATCACAACTCTAGGTTTAGGAAGCAAGCAATGCCACGTGAAAGTACTTAAGTTGTATATTTTAAATCTATCTTAGAAGTATGAGAATAATATTCCCGAAAGAAAATTGCATATCTATGAAAAGTAACAAGATCATCCACATCTTGTGTGTTGCGAAGTTGCGATCTTAATCTGTAACTGTAAATGTATCAAATATATCATTGTCCCTTTTTTTACATTAAGCAGTGATCTAGCTATATTTTGTCAGCACGAACCTTATCAGCTGTGCTGAGATCCTTAAGCATCTCTTCGATAAAGTACTTGGTTCTTCCATACACGTTGGTAATGTTTCCCGTGGGATGATCCTCCGTGATCGGCAGATGTTTCGGCTCACCATAAACGGTGCATGACGATGAAAACACCATTTGGAAGCAGTTATGGGAACGCATTATCTGTAAAGTTACAGGATTTTATGTAAATATTGATCGTTAAACTTGATAATTGTAACGTCATAGGCGTCATGGCTAGCAGATGTAGGATTGCATCATCAACGTAAACATCCTTGGAGTGCTAAAAACGCGACGCGAATGATTTTTCTGCTGCAGTTTTTCACGAAATAATGAAAAAAGGACTAACAAAAAGTAAATGCAAAAAGAACTCTTGCAATTCGTCTGTTCTGTGAGAAGGTTCTACTTCTACCCTGGTACCAGCCAGCTAGGGCTCTACTCTACCACGAGTAATTTAGTCGAGTAGGGTTAGTAAGTGTGTTTGAACAACAAAAAAATGTCGAGACTAAATTACGAACGTAGTCCGAACCAGCCTTCTGTAATTCTTTAAACATACATACCTCCAGTAAGTTGAGCATGCCGAGCAAGTTGTTCTGGTAGTAGAGAAGAGGCTGCTGCATTGATTCACCGACAGCTTTTAGCGCAGCGAAGTGGATAACGCAGTCTATAGGATGCTGTTGACAAACAAATCATTTTAGGAATGCTATTAACGAGTGAATCTTTTTAGATGTTTCGGGTAAAATATGTACTGTTAACAAATTCATATGTAAATCGTGCGAACTTCATGCAAACAATAAGAAGTATAGTTGTATGCTTATTGGTTAAGCCGTTTTGCCGTTAAAGAATGAGATAGGTCGTTGACCAGTGACCTACTTAATCATACGCGATGATCGGCAATCAGCAGTTTGAACCTTATTGACCGCTTCGGTTTTAAACGGGGTATCTAAAGCAGATTGATAGATTCTCAATTCCTTTTATTTCTATTGTTTTACGAAAATCATTTAAAATAAAGAAGAAGAGTTAAAATATCCCGAATCGAAGCTTACCTACACTGCTCCTAGTTCACTTTGTAGAACGAGAACTTTTGCCCTAATAACCGGTGTCATCTAGTTCCCAATGGCATTGGCTTTGTTGATTGCCACCACACCTTGCTCCGTTTAAACTTGGCGAACCACTCAATTCCTCCCACTCCTTGCTGACCCAGGAACCTGTCAACAGCACACATCCCCTGGACTCATCTTACCTTGTCAAAGATATCCTGAATCTGCGACTTATCCAACAAATCTGCTTTGTAGAAAGTGACCTTCTTGCCGGTGATCTCTTCGACTCGCTTAAGTGCTGGTGACCCCCCCTCATCCCCCACGGCGTTGGCGAAGTTGTCGATCGCCACGACCTCGTGCCCTGCTTGGACCAGGTCGACGACGCAGTGGCTGCCGATGTAGCCCGCACCGCCCGTCACTAATATTGTCTTGAATATTGGCATTTTGTTCTGGAAGAAACGGATCAGTTAGAACATCGTGTTTCAATGGGAACCGGACTAGCCTATGGACATAATATAGGATATAACATTAATGGATGATTGATTATGACCGCTCATCGCTTGAAGCAAGGATTGTAGAGGATGGTCGTTATCAACAATCCCTTAAAAAGCGTTGCCATTTTTTATGACCAAGTATTAGTTATTTTGATAGAAAGAAGGTAACAGATAGTTTTTACGCTACTTCTAATATAGAAGTCAGTAATCAAAGTATCTGGCTGAGATTTACGATTTATTTTAAGCACGCATACTCAATTTTCCCGTAACCGCAGGTATAGGTGATATGCGATCGTTTTGAAATAAATACAGATAAATTAGGTTTTGTGAAACTTGGGAAATTGTGAATCGGTCGACATCGCGTGAAGCTATTGTTATTTTAAGCACGATATTTGATAATTTCTCTTATAATTATAATGGTGCTGTCCCAGTTTCCTACGCTTTGCCAACGACCGCTAGAGTAAATAGAAAGTTGACAGCAAAATCAAGGACACATTGGTGGTTAACGCATCTTCAAAATATGTTACTAAAATCACAAATAAAACATTAGAACATGTTCTCTCCATTTTAATTTTAAAAGATAACAGTTACAAGATAACAATACGGATAACTAGTTGACAAGTTAACAACTTTGGAAAACAACAATCATCTGCGAATATTTAAATCATATTTTTTCTTAGATGTGCTTTTTGCGTTATTTATGAAGTTTCGAAGGTTTTTTTACTATAAAGGCATTGACCCTTAATTAAGATGAGCTTGAGGTGTCAAACCTTTTAATTCTGACCTTGTTGAAGACCAATAAATAACTGTATATCATGCGTCACGAATGTCACGATTCACCTGTGTAGTGCATTCTTTATGTACAGTCATCTGTACAAGTTGCTTTACATTATAATTTGGCACTGCAGTCTTGCTATGAATGGATGGATTGTTTTGCGCATTTTTTGGTCGATAATCTGGAGTCGATATGGTGCTAAGGCATAAGTTTGATCGTCATGATTTTTAATTCTTATCCATACAAAGCAAGGGTCCGGAACACTATTTTTACTTTACAGAAACATTTTTATTTCAAAACAGCTCATATTTCTGTTGCTTAGTTTACGTTCCTATTCGGTTAAACAATATCCCATTAGTTCCGAACAGTGACCCTGGCTTCGGGCACGTCTCGTAACCAAGAACCGATGCGGAAGCCACGACCCGTAAACATAATAATGTTCATTACGATCCAATGAGTGACCAATTAATGCTTAGAGATTTAGTAAGCAGGTGATTATCTTTCCGCGTAATTAGCTCGGATCATATCTTTAGTCATTATGTTAATTCAAAAACCATTATCAGGAATAGGCTTACTCATCCAAATTTAATTGTCAGCTTATTCACCCAAGTTTAATTGGCAGCAATAAAAACGGGAGGTATTTTCCTAGGCGTATGCCCGTTAAATTAAGTAAATTATACCTACACAGTAAGTACACAAGTAGGAGAAGCGGGGCAGTTTGATGCACGGGGCACAATAATACACCAGCACTATTTCTTTAAAAACAAATGGTAGTAATATCGAAATATCACTGAAACATGACTATACATAAGCGGGCTTGTTGAACGCAGTAAACGCATCGCTCGGTTGTTGTTCTTTACATTTCACAACAACACAACACAAGTAAAAAAGTGTTTTTAGTGTAGTTACTTGTTTGCAATGTTTATCTGTTTATTTGATATTTAAAATTCCCAATATTAAGTTATTTTATTTCGTTGTCAGGATTGCATGTTTCACTTTTCTAAAGTACACTGGTTTTATCAATATTCAAATATTTTTCGAGTATGACCGTTGGGCCACTTCGATGACACAAAGGTACGGGGTACATTGGTGCTATCAATGTTTGAGTAAGTAATTTTTGTCTAAAAGTGTTTTAGGGTTGGTTTAGCCTATTTTCTCATAAATTAATTTAAATAAATACAAAAAAAACATGTCTATATTTAAAATAAAAGATATTTAAAAATCTTTATGAAACACAATAGATTGCCTATAGGTACCCTCCTTAAAAGAAACGAAACAACATTTTATTCAAAGTCGGCATTTTTAAAACTTTTTTACATAATTAAACATCTGTATTTTTCACAGTTTTTTTTTTTTAATTACCATTAAGTTTTCAAGATTAATTTAAGTGCCATATCAATCCCAATTAGTTAGTTTAACTATGATATAAGCAAAAATGATGTAGTTTTAATACCAATCTGTCCCGCTTCTCCCTATGCAAGGTTAATAGGTATTTTGATATTTTTGATTGTAATTAATGAACAAGTTTCAAAAAAACGACGAGACGAGAACGCAATTTAGTTATAAGCCTCCAGCGTTCAGCATGAAGCTAACAACCACTATGCTGTTTACACTGGTCTATTTAAAAAGGGACAAAAAGTGAAGGTTCTATTTTAAGAACGAGGGGTCTGCGTCTAGTGCTGTTAACCTCACCCAGTTATTAGCGAAGTCTTGCTAAATGACGCTTGCACAAGTTAGCTGGAAATGTTGAGTTTTGTTTTGTGTGTGACTGTTTTATTGTATTTGTGGGCAAAAACCTCTACCCTACCTAGTTCCCCCTTTGCAAACAACTTGGCCTAAAATTTGGCAACCTTTTCTACATTTCTAAATCGTCGCCCACAAATGCCAACGAACTGACTCTTAGACCTCACTCAGTTCAGCCGACTCCTTACATAAAAAATTGTCCGACGAATTGAGATTATTGTTTTTTTAAATCAGTTTGAAATGCAAACAACTACATCACAGAGTTCACAATTAGACGTTTAATTTGCGGTGTGTCATAGCGGATACGATTATACAAGTAGGTATCAATTATGATTTAATTATGAGTTAACTACCTTTGTAACAATTCTTCAATGTTGTTATCACCCGACCGACTGACCTACGTGCGTACTCACTAGTAGACTTGTATCTACTTCAACACAAACATTCGATTGAAATATTGCGGATGTTCTTTTAAATCACGGCTCATACTTTAGATTAGATCTAACGCTTATCTCTAGATATAATATTGCAAATGATTAGGTCTAACGTGTTTCGGCGAAACATCTATGCGTGTTAAATAAAATACGTATCTGCTACGATGGTTTGCCGGACTGCTACAGCAGACTTCTCAAGCAGATACGCGTCACTGTGTCATGGAGCCAAATTAAGTAGGCCAGCGGACATATTACGGGCTCAGTAAAAAGGATAGATGTATGTATAGTACCTACAGCTTCTGTTCCATGACGTGACAGAAAGAAATAACTAGCCCACTGTATACTGTTCGTTCATGATACGTCCTATTCGTTGTAGCTATTCAATCTTTAGAAGAAAACAGGCTAACAATCTGCCAACCTATTCTGGCCTGTCAGTCATTTTAGAACACTAGCTTCTTTTCTATCTTGGACTGTCAGGCCTGAGAGACTTGGGACTGAAGGTAAACTGTTAGTCTATTGCTTCCTTAGGTACCTAGCTGTCATGAATTTCATGATCCATCCATCCGTCCATGACGGCCCTCATACCATTAAGTTGCCTGTACGCTAGTTTGCGTTACATGCCATGTAATGCCATGAAAAAAGAGAAGACAAACTAGCACACAGGCTACTTGTTGGTAAGTTGCATCCGAGACCCTAGACAATTGCATTCTCGAGCCTCAAACACAAAACTGCAAAGGCGTTGCCATCCCTGGAGACTAAGTTGGCCTCTATGCCAGCAATTTCACCGGTGGTCTTGTCCCCACACCGGAACAACAATGCGAACACGGCTGCATGGGGGAAGTTTAAAGACTATTATGGTGCGTAGCGATCCTGACGGACCCTACACAAGGTCCTATCACCACTGCTATATAGCTTTATTTTGTAAATCTATACTCTAAACATTTCAAACACAAAACATATGTCGGATGTTGTCAAAGACGGTTATTATTTAAGAAAAAGAAAACAACAGTTATTAGTGTTATTACACTTATTACTTCAGCGTTTAAAAATCTTTTATAATCGATTGTGAGCCGTGTACCTAACCGTGTCGGCGCCAGCGCCGCCAATTATTAACTTTTTTATACTTCTTGTCTTAGGTTCCAGTTCATCAACCCGACATATTATGATGATGACTGCATGCAATCATTTGTAATTTTACTCGCAGACATTTTACAATGGGTTGTAAATATAGTTACAGAAAGTTTCACTCGCCTTTACATTTAAACATGGTTCTAAGAATCTAGGAACATTTCAACGAAGTATATTCGTAATTTTACTCGCAGTCATTTTACAATGGGTTGTAAATATATAGTTACAGAAAGTTTCACTCGCCTGTGGAACAGTTCAACGAAGTATATTGATCGTTAGGTATAATCATTGAATTATATGTTTAATCGTAATACAAAATTGATTGTTGTATTCAATTAGTGATATCTTTTGATAATGATCAATCTCTAGATACGCGTTCTGTCTGTTGTCAAATCTTTAAGTATCTGTCTCGCGAAAAATGAACGATCGTAAAGCTAAGCAAGCAAGACAAATAAAAATAGTAAGTTTTAATATATTTGAGCCCGTTGTAATTGGTACATTTGTGACCTCTTCTTACAAAACTACTTAATGCCTAAGACTTCGAAAAGGACAATCGATTATAATAAGTCCGATATGAGAATATTGAGAATCATTAGCTTTTAATTAATTTAAAAAAAGGAATCCGTTCATACATAGAGAAGTTTTTTTTTAATCTTAGAAGCAGATGTGCTTCCGAGAACATATAAGGATGAACAAGCAATGAATGAGTGATTCATAACTACTGAGAATGGACCGGTTTTACCACTTTTATAAAAAGTTAATTACTCATTAAAATGCAAAGATTATCTGTAATTATACCGGAGATGACAATACCGGGCAGGTTATTAGATATAGAGGTTTTAGTATTATTCTTCGATTATTTCGTCATTCTATTTTAGGTTTTACTTTGACTTATGCTCCAAACTGCATTAGTTCTAATTTGACCAACAAAGCAAAAATTTGTCATTAAGCTTCTAATATTTTGCTTAAAATACCTTGAACACCGTATAGAGGTTGGAAATCATCCATTATGAAGCGGGAATACAAATTAGGCTTGTCTATAGTTGGATTGAAAAAACTAAATGGGCGCACTTTAACTAGGTAAAAAAAAAACTTGTGACATTCATTCATGCTTCGATAACGTTAATTTATGCAAAAACAGCACTTGACTCATTAAGCAGAGCCACGTTAAATGTGAATCTTCCATAGTGAATTCATTAAACTATAAAAAACGCCGGTTAACATCTTCAGATGAAACTCCCATGCATTAAGAAGAAATCTGTTAAGACAATTATAAAAGCCGCTTTCACACCACACTTTAAATAACAAAAATCTTACCTTATTTTATTACGTTATTTCTCGAAACTATTCAAACCTTTTCACTGAAATCACTGGCACGTTGTAATATTCGAATTATGAATTTATTTTGATTTTAGAACGCGTCTGGGCCGGGGCCGCGCGCGCATCTAACGTGCTGGCGCGCGCGTCACTGTTCATTGCAAACCTGCTTTTCCATCACACGGGTTGTGTGACGCGAATTTAATTCGCTCTAGGACCATTTTCGGTACAATGGCGTTTATATGCTAAAACTAGCTAATATAGGGGTTCTTTCTGAACTCGCCCAAAATAAATACTTTCCGTTATTGCTTATTTTAACAAAATTCCATCTGGTTCTTATTTCAATTTGAAAGGAACTTTCATTTGTTATAGATGATTAAAGTAAAAGTTACTGAAATTTCTACCACTTTGTGTCATTTATGAGCCTAACCTCTTAATAAAAGCAGTTACACCTAAAAGAATAATTATTTAAGAGAGCCTTCTTTTATTTTTAAAGCAGCCTTACGTTATAAAGTTTATATTCAAGGCTGATGGCCAAACCTCATGTAAATCATTAGGGTGTTGTCGCGGCCAAAAATAAAGATACGCTTATAGATATATTTCGCAACACCAAATTAAACGAACCGAAAATCGATTTCATTCGCTTCGGTGCAACAGCGCCCAAGTCCAGTCTCCGACAGTGACCCCGCCATAGACGGAATACCGTAACAGCCACATAACTCTGCTAGTCGGATGAGCTTGTCCCGTTACCGTCCCGTCCTTGTCAGTTCACTTTCGGTTACTGATTGTGATCAGGCGTCTGTTACTGTACAGTAACAGTAAATAAAGTCCAAGTATACAATACAATACAATACAAAACACTTTATTGAACACCAAACAAATATTACAGAGATCCAGTAAAATTAAAACAAAAACAACAGTATAGTTCCTTATATATTATATACTTTACTCTTTAAAATGCTTTACTCTTGACAATGCTTGCTTGCGTTTTTACAATTCCCTAGTGTTTATGAGTTTTTTTTTATGTCTCAAATCAATCACAATCCTCCTGTGTTATTTGTTAACCACAGGCCACAGGTTTTAACGTTTTAACACATTTGATGCAACGCATTTGGAACTGGGGTCGAATGCTCCCTGATGTAATTTTCAGTATGTTCAACCATTTCCTGCATACCTATGTTTAGTCATTAGTAGTCAATTACAGTGACAGATTGCATTTGCAGACCAGACAACTATATTTTCGTCATCGTACTTCATCATCCTCGATTCTAACGAGCAGATGCGGTTCAATCTTAAACCGTAAATAACTACTTGCATGACTTAATTTTAATTGTGATGAATAATAAATAAATACTAAAGCAGTTATTCGTTTAATAAGTAGGCTAAGTGGATTAACATCGCCGCTTTTACCGTTTAACAGTTATCGCCTATTTCCCAGCAGTTAATCAAGTGACTAGATAGTCATCATCATCATCATTAATTAAATAAAATGCTTTTTTTAGCACGTCACGCTTCCAATAACTATTGATTATTATCTTTTTGGGCATCATGATTAGAATGATAATTAGCCATTGATTTGCGAATGATCTCGTGTAAGTCATTACCTTATAACGTGATTGATACACACATCAATGTCCACGATAAAAAAAATCTTCCTTATTGCATTTGCGCGCGAGTCCGTCCGCTTAGAAGTCCTTTATAAAGATAAAGAGTAAGTACAGGTGTAGTGCATAATTGCTTTCCTTCGTATTTTCACGGAAATTTGTACTGTGACCGACTGAAATAGCAAGACTCGTTCGTACGTTTCCGTGAAAATACGAAGGAAAACAATTATGCACTACACCTGTAGCCTATGTGCTATTCCAGACTATAGTCTGGAATCTCTGGTGGAAAATTTCATCCAGATCCGTTTAGCCGTCGTGTGGCCCTAGAAAAGTTGCGTGGCGAGATCGTTATAGAACATAAGATAGGTTTGTACTTAATTTTTATCTCGGAAAAATTGACAATACCCGAAGGAAAAGCGATAAGCGGGAAACTACGTGGACTGGGTCGCGGCACATGCTTGTTGGAGTAAATAAAGTATAATGTGCAGGACGAGGTATCTAAGCAGTAGGCGGATCTACGTTGGCTGAGTTGCGAGACAGGCAACTCCGCTGAAGCGCAAAAAGTAACTCAAAACGGCCCTTTAGGAGCTTGAGTTAGGTACCTACCTACGCACACACACGCAGGCGAAACATCCACGCCCGATTCAGAGTCAATCAGCATTGTTAACGTTATATCACGCCACTGGCTTGTGGAGAGCACACATACAAGGCGCTCGATGTACCCGTGTTGGGAGCTGTTCTACTGGTTTTTAGGGTTCCGTCCCAATTACAAAGACTCCGCTGTCCGTCTGTCCGTGAACCGTGATAGCTAGACAGTTGAAATAATGACAGAAGATGTATTTCTGTTGCCGCCATAACAACAAATACTAAAAACAGAATAAAATAAATATTTAAGGGGGCTCCCTTACAACAAACGTGATTTTTATTTGCCGTTTTTTGCTCAATATTAATAACGGCAACAGGTAGACGCTTGAAATATTAAAAAAATTAAAAACAAAAAAAAACAATTAAGGGAGCCTCCCTTACAAAAAACGTGATATTTTAAAGATAATGGCACGGAACTCTTCGTGCGCGAGTCCGATTCGCACTTGGCCGGTTTTTTCATACTGCGACTGCGCGCCTCCCCCAACGTCTGCCTCCCCGCAGGACGGTCACGCGCCGAAGTTGTTGGACTATAATGGTATGTTAACTTTAATCCATACATATTTTTTTGACAACTGCAATAATTTACTTTTGTACATTACAACTTGTTCGATAGTACTCGGGCCCTAAAGAGCATGCATTGAGGCTGATGGTAACGATTTTCCAAAACTTACAAAGGGATGAGGATTGACGTTAACTGACAGTGAGGATCAATCGCGTTTTCGAAAAACGCCAACTTTACCGGTGCATCTTGTGTGTCCTCAGATTCGGTATCTTTAAAAAAAGGTTCTTCCTTTTGGACATTACTCACAATCCGTTTTCGGAACCTAATTTGATACGGAACCCTCAATAATTTAAGGTATTAATAAAACAACGATTAATAAAAACAATTTAATACTTCCTTTCGCTTAAGCGCCATAACAACAGATAGTTTTATTTGCAACAATTATTATGTTATGTAATTAACACGAAGCGCGTGTTTCTCGTCGCTAGCACCCTGCGGCTTGACCAGACGCTTCATGTCATAAATTAAATGTATTTCCTCTTTAAATTCATCAATAATTGTAATAACAACCAATAAAACAAATTCACCATCCCTTACATCTGTCTCTTTGACTGTCACGACTTGGATGTCGAATTTGTGTTTTTGGTGTTACATTTTTACTTCATTACTTTGTAAATAATAAACTATGGCAGTTAGCTAATAATAATTTGTATATTGATAAACTTCCAATTAAATGCCGTTCCAGAGAATTATCGATGACGGTACATTCTTTCAATATATTTTAAGTACCTAATCCATTTTTTTTTAAAATGCCAACCAAGGAAGTCGAAAAAGTCGGTGTCGTTCGTATGAAAACTAAAAATAATAATTATAAATGTACAATTCAATGCTCGATTGTTTTATGTTTTTTCACTCTATAAAAAACAGGATGTAGCATTACTTCACATAATGTGACTACACGTCAATATTTAATTAGGTCAACGATTGGGTCACAGCTTAAACATTAAAAAAAATGTTACTTAACTTTTTGGCAATTCATAGGACTCAACTCTAAAACTATAATACTCAAATAACACTAGGATTTGTAAACTTATATGACTAATCAAATAATAGTAAAAACTTAAAAACAAAACTTTGGTCGTCGTGCCATTTTTTTAGGATTTAAAGGTTTTTCAATTTTTTTACGTTTTTTTGTCTTTTTTCATCGATATTTATATTGCGATCGTTACGTGATTGTCGGTGTCAGTTGGTAACATTGCGTTTATTGTTGTTTTTACCTGAAACATACAAAGGTTTGTATTTATTTTTACATTTTTATTGAAACACCAAAAAAGTCCAATGCTTACTAGTTTTGCGGTAGTTCTATCTCTTTAGGGGTGTGCCCTGGGTAAAAAAGTTACTCCGTCAAGATTATCAAAAAATACACGTATTTTTGGCTGTATTAAATCGGTCGAATATGACAAGCATAACGCATCAATGTTCGGGAGCTCTTGACGTCACAACGTGGTATCACGTGGTATCACGCGTATCTTCAACGCACTTTATCTTCGTAATTTGTTGTTCAATAAAATAAAATTAAAAACAATATTTGTTGATAATGTAAATGACGGACTAATTACAATTTTTTAGGACACTAGCCTATTGGCCGAGACAAAACAGAGACCCTAGGCAAGATACAAACACTACTATTTCTATCGCTCAAAATGTATGGGATGACATTTCGTGCTTTATGATAAGGTAATCAACCTGTGATTCCAGTCATTTCGAGCGATAGAAAAGAAAAACTTTAATAGCCTTTCCATCTTGGCTAGTGCCCCAGGAATATATATTATCCAACATTGGGCTCATAAATATATGACAAGTTTCTATTGCCACAGACATAATGAGAGCGTGTCAGATATTTTAAAGGGCAATGTTGACTGATACATTTTTGCTGGTGACTATATTTTAAAAATGGAGCGTCAATCACATCTTTTGTTACCAAAAAAAGGGTTCTGATAACAAAAGAATCGAATTTTTGCCACCTTCACCCTTTATAATGTATCCCTAGCCCTATGACCTATGATACAGGTTTTTCGGAGGCAATACTTACGAGTCGCGTTAATTAGTCTTCTTCACGTCCTTGCTCTCTTCCTTGGGCTGTCCCTTGCCCAGCAGCTTGGCCAGCGAGTCCCAGATGCCACCCATGAACAGCGCGCAGAACAGGTTCTCGAAGGGCACGAAGGGGTCGTGGATGCCCAGCAGGATTGAGGATAGCTGGAATTGGTACATTATCAATAGATTAGTAATGTATTTTTCTCAAAAATGTCCGGTATGTTGACATAACGATCTACATATTGAGACGCGAAGTACATAGTTTATTACTGACAGTTCTGAAATTTAAAAAAAAACATTGCGTGCTCGCTTCACTAGCCTGCAATCTAGTTTGCAACTTTAAAAAAAGTGAAAATGGCTATAATAAAATGAGGGCACAAGTCTAATACATACATATTTTATACGAAACATAACTTTTTTTTATCTGTGTCTCTGTCTGTGTCTTTTTTAAGGAAAGCTGCGTTTCTCCTGGCTCTTGGTCACAAAAAGGCGGTAAAGAGTTATGGTTTTTTCAAAAATAGCTTCTGCTCGTATTAAATTAAAAAAATGAGTTCAAACGATGAAGATTTTACTCTTTCTCACCAACACGATTTTTTTCTTGCAATTTTTGAGAAAATCACTAGATATATTTGACTTGGCAGGAACGGTAATTGCGGGCTTCGTATTTTTAAACGGACTCGCAAGCTCGTCCGGTTTAACCAATGCTCGGCCCGCAATTGCCTACTTCCCTGCCGAGCCAATAATGTACTAATAATAGGCCCATGTCGTAAATTCTTGCTAACGCGTTCAGAACACGTTACATATTAATGCTGTGTAAATTGAAATTGGCAAAGATTACTAATGAGATTATTATTTATCATTATTTACCATTCCGTAACAGGTCAAATACGATATTGTTTTTTACTGCCTAGACTAGAGGCGGTGATTATGTGATATTACAAACATACAGGTGTTAAATTATGGCTTGTAAATACCTTGAAGTAGACAAAGAAGATGACGATGCCGAAGTAGACAAGCGCATGCGGCGCGGAGATCAGGTCAGTCTTCTTGTCCAGCACGAAGATCACGGAAGCAACCAGAGACGCCTTAGTGTAGCTGGAAATGAAAGGGCGTATAATTATTAAAATGATACACTAGATACATTAGTTGATAAGGAACTATGTTTTCTCAAAAATGTTGGCCAGAGAAGGAACCACATGGAGGGAATCGTCTTCTCATTTGATCAGTTTCCTGTAGATAAACGACTTGTTTTGCGTGCCTATAGCTATGCCAATTTAATGGTGGAGATTTGGGTTTGACAAGAGGTTCGTGAGAGCAGTGTATAAAGTCAAAGTCGTAAGTAATGTGAGTTATGACTTTCGGTCTTTGTCAGATAAACGTCACGATTGAAACGTTAGGGGACACGGTTTCTGTAGGAGAATGTATCAAAACTTTGTATGTGGTTGTCTTGCACTGTCATAGGTAAGTATAAGCTTTAAATTTCAAAAAAAAAATTTCTACTACTTATCAGTTAGTCCCTATGAGCATTCTGAGTTTTGTCACATTTTCCTGCTCAATCTACGCTTGAATATTCCTTATTTTTATTCTCTATAATTGTTACATTTTTGTATGTGATAGATTACGTTATATCTAAGTAAATGTTTATTAGTTAGTTATATATATATATATATATATATATATATATATATATATATATATATATATATATAGTTTAATAGTTACGACCCTACCTACCTAAATTATAAAACTGCGCATGTTCTACTACCATTGTTGTGCCCCTGCGGGGTTTACGTTGACGCTAAACTTAGGTACTTTAAGACCTCATGTACCTACAACGTAAAACGCAATAACATTTGAATTGAATTGAATTGAATATATATATATATTTAATTTTATATTAGATTCATTGTTTTATATAATGCCTGGTTAAGCTTTATAATTGTTATACCATAATAAGTATTTAAAAAAACGTCTGATTGTTGATTATCTTGCGGCGTTTCTTCTCAGCAGTGGTCTCTTGCGAAGCGCTGGTAGATTTTTGACGTGTAAAAGTGCCCGTGCGGCCTACTTACTGAATAAATATCTTTTATCTTTTTATACAAAATTCTTAAGCTAGTCAAACCGACAAGGTACATAGTAATTAGCAACTTATGAATAATATCTTTAAAATGCTACTAGACATTCATAACGCAGAAGTGGAGATCGGTTCAATGTGTCAAAGTTACGACGTGAGCGTACGGATTAAATTAGGTTGCAATACAGAATAGAGTAGAGATATACCAAGATAATATATATCACACCAAGCGCTTGGTATAGCTTGCAAGCAGGGGAATAATCTTCTCTACTTGAATTCATGACGGACATTTTGTCAAGATCATATATTCAGTAATCAGGACCGAATCGTCTAAAATGCCAGTACTAAGATAAAGTAAAATTGATAAGAAACAAAGACTTGTATCATAAGTTGCGTAGTTAGATTGTCCATTGGTCGTGTGCTTATGGCTGCACATTATGTACCGCCATTGTAAAGTAAGTATTAGATAATCTCCGACCTTGTCGTGTATGTACAGTCAGCAGCAGAAGTAGGTGGACACACAGAACTCAAATGATGACGCACGCTCTTATTTTCTTGACAATGGAGTCGTGTATAGACAATTTAATATCTACGACTGTCCCCCTATTTCTGCTGCGGGTTGTAAGTATATCATTTGAGCACGATGACGCTTGCGCAGTTTAAGTGCTGTATAATTTGGCAAACTAGATGAAACAACAAATCTGTTGCCGGTTAATTGAGGAAAATGCGAGGATTTTATCACTCGTATGGTTTTAATTGAAATTGATTTGTCGTTGTTTGCTTTAGAGCTAATTTAGGTTCTCCCTACATCGATCGAAGCGGAATCGTGTCTAAGCCAATCAGAAATAGAAATAAAGAAGGAAATAAAAAAGAAGAATATTTTATTGGAATCAAAAGAGCACCTCCACCAACGCCTGACGCCAATAGGGGCCCACTCAGAATGTGTTGCTGCAACACTGGTGGGTCTGTGTGCGTCTTTGTGTGTATCTGTGCGTGCAAGTGTGTGTGTGTGTGTTTGTGGATCTGTGTGTGTCAGTTTTTTGATTTCTTGTTTTGTCTGACTACTACTGCAATTTGTGATTTGCTTTTGAAGCAATTTTATTCAGCTCTCTGTTAAGATATACTTACAAGCTAGGCTGCATGGTTTCCATGGCAGTAGGGGTCCAGGCTCCTCGGATGAGTCG
Organism: Acleris sparsana; assembly: GCA_923062465.1. NCBI lineage: Eukaryota > Metazoa > Arthropoda > Insecta > Lepidoptera > Tortricidae > Acleris > Acleris sparsana. Next base: position 11,338,498 of record OV281300.1, read on the forward strand.
CTCAACCAGTTTCGTGAAGCCTGCTCCGTTGCCCTTTAGGGTACCTGAAAAAAGATTTTGCAAAATTTAACCTTTCCGTTTTTAAACGAATTTTGGAACGAATCCTGTGGATAATATTCTAATCGGTTACACCTCATTTTGACCACGTCATGTCATCTTATTGTGTTTTAACTCGGCCGACATGAATGTTAAGTAAATAAGAGGTATTTATCGTAACGTTGATAACACGATAACATTTCAAGAGCAATATTGCTTTACCGAGTAGAATAGAGCATGACATGCCAGAAGGCTAATTTATACCTAAGTGAGGTTCTTACTATACTTACAGAAATAGGCGGACTGAGACTTAACTTAAACTTGAGTTACAGTCATTTTCGCGCCGCAGTAGCGGATTACTTTAAAAGGGATACTAGCATAAAAAAAAATACTCACGGTTTTTACATTCTTATCCGGTAGAATAGGTAATTTTAAGGGACCAATTTCATTAAATTTGTATTTGATATATCTTTATTTATTTAGCAGACATTTAGTGGATGACGTGATTATTTTTTATTAAATTACAACAATTCAATGATATCTAGTGATAAAAAGTGATTGTAATAGTGTATCGTACATACCTACTATTTCTAGCGGTTTTCGCCTAACCCGTAAGATAGACCTAGGAGGGCTTCAAGGCGAAAACGATTTAATATACTTTTTTCGAAATAACCGAAATAGATAAATATTTCAAAAACTTCTTTTAAACCCTATTCCTCGAAATGGTTTTCGAATTAGAGTAATTGTAAAAATATGAACAATCCCAATTGCACAATAATTTACACGGTTTCGCTACCCATCTGACTCAAGTACAGGATTAATAAGACAGACGGTTAGGACATTGTGTCACATTACGCAATATTTATGGTACAGACCATCACTCTAGCTCATGTTACCTCCTGTTAATTCTACAGCAGATATTTTTATTTTATTTTACTATGACCACCAACGACGGTAAGCGAGCTAACGAACCAATGCATGCGGGAAACCATTAGTTGTGGTAGCATCTTGTGCAGGGTGAATTTACCAGCATAGAGGAATCCCATCTTTGTCCTCAGGGTTGGTAAAGCATTTGCAGTCTTACATACAGTCTTGAGACAATTAGTGTCTATCAGTCTAAGATCAGATCCCATACTTTACCACGTGGCCTGTGTGTTCGTATGTCTTATCTATACCATAACAAAAGAGCAGGGAGCTCCCTAAAGAAGACGATACCTCTAGTTTTAAAGGTTCGAGAATATGAGTTATGAATGATTATTATGATTTATGGCTTACCAATTATAATCATTATGACAAAGGCATTGGGGTACAGTTTGCCAGCGTGGCTGACACCGTCGTAGACCTTCTTGGCGCGGTAGATCTCTTTCATGGCCGAAGCCACCACCTTCACTGGCAGGAACTTCGCCACTTTGTACCCCACGTCGAAGGGCGTGTAAAATACTACGTACCTGGAATTATGATGAAAATAGATTTAGGATTTTGAGTCTTTCATACAACACACAGCCAAACGGGTGTAGATGTTCCATTTTCGAAATATGTCGATACTTTTCGAGAAAGTCCGGCTCTTAAGATAAATTCAAAATAAATATAAATATCACGGAACAATCTCACACAAATTTAACTATTTCCAAAGTAAGCAAGTAAGTAGTAGATATGGGTAATAGACAATGATTGAATACGTATGTAGAGAAATACGTGGAAAAAATCCAAGATAGGCAAAAATACTAGCGTTCATCGCAAAAATGTTTGGCGTAAACGCGTCGTCCAGACTGTGGTCCAGATGTCCAGAAATATGTCGCGAGTACGGACTCGACCATCTCGAATCAGTAAAGCTAGACAAGAGGTTTAACGCTAACGTAAACGGTTTTCGAAAACTGTCACGCCGTACATTTTGTATTGAATTGACATAAACGCTTGACGCGCCCGTACGAGAATTTACGTCAATCCTACTCATTTTGAATAACGGTTCTTGTTCTTTCAATGCAGTTTGTCTAGGGCCACAGAACCTTTCCGTAATAAACCTTTTGAACACCACAGACGGTTCTGGCCGTCAACTGAAAGTCGTGTCACCGACCCGTCTCAAGTTCAAGCTTAAAAGAGACTTTGTTTCGCATCAATAAGGTGTAATTTGCAAAGCATAACAAACACGTTTGGCGTGTGAGTGACGCATTTAGTATAAGGCGTTCAAAAGTTAGGTAGGTACTAATGTACATTATTTTGTATACATTTTAAGAGGATTGTGAAGCTTAAAACCTCCATACAAAATGCGAAAACGTTTCTCTCCCCTTACACCTCGTTCGATTTCTACGATTTTTGAATATGTTTCTTAGCGCGAAACAAATTTAAAAAACAAAAAACAGAAACGTACAGATGTAGGTAGATGTAGGATAATAACTACTACATATTCGAAAATCGTGAAAATTGAACTTAGGGGGATTTAGGGGATGAGAAACGTTTTCCCCCGGAGCTAAATTCGTATGGATTTTTTTTGACGGCAACGCGATTTTAACGGCGCTTTTCAATACTCTTAACAAAGACCCAGAATAGCTGGCAGGTTACACGCGCTAAACCGTCGAGTCAATCAAAGATGTGAAACTTATGGACTGTTGCACGAAACTAAACAAAGGTGTCATCAGCTCATGATCTCACGTAAGTTGTTATTTAATGAATATGTTGTCTTAAACACAAAGACATGCATAGTGAGGGAGTATGAAGTATAAACTATAATCCCCTTCCACGACGCGGTTGTTTTAACAACCACCGATGAGAGAGAGGGTGTTATAACGTGTGTATCTGTGCTTGTCTATAGCTCCCAAATTAATGGACCGTTTTTATTTTCAATGGAAGCTAATTTAATCGGGGTTGTTAGCTTGGTCTGAGCAGGCGAAGTTAAAGCAGTTGAAGGAAGAAATAGATAGTCGCAAAATATTTGTGTGATGAGCTTGAGTAGTTGTGACTCTTGGGTATTTTTGAGATTGTCTTTTGATATTTATTTACTATTTATTTAGTTTTGAAGCGAAAGAGATTAGTTAGGATCGTAGCAGGTGGAATGAAGTGGTGTCCGCCCCCGCGTGTGGTGTGTGGGAAACAGGCGTGATTTGATGAAAATCGGTTGAGGCGAGTTATGAGCTCAGAAAGTAGGATACACCCGTGTCAACAAGTTGAGGGCCGCTTGTTTGTTGTGAACGTCACTTCACTCGCTTCGCTTCACAATTCGTGCCCCCGTCGTGCTTTCCAATGACTCATTTGTACGATTTCAATTTCGACCGAAACATAATATTTCTTGCTAGCCCAAACTTTGATATCCCTGAAATGTCACAATGTGACGGTGACGTAACTTCATTTACATTTTTTCTGTGGGATTTAAAATCCGACCTTAGATTACGGAACCAGGGGCCTGTGTTTTAAAGCTACCAATTACAATTTACAGGTTACAAGTTTCCATGTGACACAATCTCTACCAATGACGACCAGCCATTTGAGCAGTGTTGCCAGTTTAGACCTGTAAAATTGTAACTTGTAGCTTTATAAAATGTGCCCCAGGTCCAGTAATCTGGTAACTCGATCATAAGGGCAAAGATACCAGAGCTTAGCTTAGCTGACAGTTGCTCCACTGCAAAATGGTGGCAAGGTGATGATCAGGCTTTACCAGGTGACGGTGCCGATGAGCAGTTGGGGCGTGTTCTTGAGCGGCGCCAGGATGGGCTCGCCCAGCAGCCCGTTGACCACCATGCCGCCCGCGAAGATCACCAGCATGGTGGACAGCCAGCACGCCAGCGGGTGCTTGCGCGAGAACGCCTGGGCACCTGGGGAGTATAGGCACAGAATAAATATAAATATGTCGTACAAGTATGTCGCACTTGAATTCCAACTGTGACACTATGTTAACAAGTCTAACAAAAGGCAACCTTTAAAAAAACCCAACTGCTGATTGGATAATGTCATCAATATAATGTTAGTTATCATGTCTTTTTTTTATTTCGCCAATTTCACATTAAACAAAAAAAAGTAGGTACTCAGTGACACCCGCGACGCTGACAGGAATGTAACGACACCTCGCTTGTGGAAATCGGGCCACCCGTTCAGCCTTTACAAGCGGACATTGAGTCGAACATATACAGTGTGTGGCCCAAAACCGGGGATAATATTAAAAACAGGGGCTCTATAGATCACCGGTAAATACATTATAATGGTCTTACCTAATTAAAATCAAAACTTAACTTTCAGTTTTTTTCTAACAAACTTAATCGCAAATTCAATGTAATGCAAACACCGCTAAATCTACCGCGTGTTGTCAATGGCACCCTGTACTCAGACATACCGCGTACCAAGTGACCAAGCGACGATATCGCGACGGGAAAATACACTTTTAACTTTGTAGGCTCTATTCTCCAAAATTATAGACTTTGTAATATTAGATTCTTGTGATAGTTAATTGAAATGTTCTAAAGAATCCCCATTTAATTTTTTCGCCCCGGTTTTGGGCCACACACTGTATACAGGTCAAACGCATTACCCTCCTTTTGGGCATTGCCACAGTCGGGTAAAATGTATTAAAGTAGAAAAGGCTGGCAGAGAACAGAGAAAAGTGGCAATCACTCCTCCGACAAGCTCCTCCACTCCTCCACTAGCTATTGAGTTGAACGATGATGAATCATTTAATTAGTCAAACCGTGGTGTTCGAACAATCTAATTTACTCACATGTAAGATAAATACCAGTGAGTTGACATATTCAATAGCACCTGTGAGCTCTGTGACAATGGCAATGAATAACATTATCCAAATATCATTATTAAAAAAAGATGCCGTAATATTGGAATGTAGGTAGTCAATTAATAAGGACCATTTCTATATAATTTTACTACAACTTCGAGCGTGCAATTTTTTTGTCACGTCCATCTTTTCGGGACTAACTTATTTCTCGACTAGATACAGTCAACTTTAAAAATATGGGACAACGCAACATGCCAAAAATATGTCCCAATGCACCTTATTCCAGCGGAATAAAATCTTCGTAACATATTTATGGGAGGATTCTTTCGATACACTTTTTTGCACTTGACTGTACATTTAAAGTCATAAATATATATATATTTGCGTACGTTTCCAAGACGTCAAAAATATTAATACGAAATTGCAAATTAAAACTTTTTTTAACTCGCCAGTGTAGTTGCATCTCTTTCTTCCTCCGCTTGATGAGATGTAAAGTGAAAAGGATAGAGCTTGGAATTAATTTAACCATTAGTTTGGCATACTTATTTTGATTGTTAAATTGCTATCGTGTTGATTTTGTGTTGATCGTTCAACCGAATCTCGTTACGTTTCATAGCGTTATATAAGTAGAATTATCTAATAGAAGAAAACTTGTGGCAATGGTACTTATAATGGTTTCTACGGACTACGGTTAAATAAAAATGAATCTGTGGTCCTAATTTGAAAATAGAAGTTCGAAGTTACGTTAGCTCTATCCCTTTATATCGATCCGGTACCTTACATACTATTAGGCCCGTAGGGTAAAGTCACCAGTGGTCAGCCAGATACCTGTAGTCGGCCTCTGCCTATACTTTGTATGAGTGGGGAGAGTACGAAAGATATATTTCCCACTCTTCGCACTCATATAAGGTCGACTACCGGTGTCTGGCTGATCACTGGTGACTTTACCCTATTAATAAACTGATCTAAACTCAAATGCTCGTCTCGAGAGGCGTCAAAAATGACAGCGTTCTATGGTTTGGCGTATACTTTGACGTATCTTGTGGCGGGCCTCACAGTCAAGATGAGTTTATTAATACCTACGGCCCTTAATGACGAGTGAAATGGGTGGGGTATATGACGTTTAGAATCGAGCGCTCCGTAGTAACAACTTGGTCAAGCGCAACATGCTGACCATTGAAAGGAACTAACAAAGACTAGACTTGATAATGAAGTCATTGGTAAATAAATAAAAAAAGGAATATTTCTCGCCAACTGTACGTTTTTTGCATAGTCGTCATCGTCTTGTCAAGACATAATTAAGTGATTCTACATTAAGCATAGCGGAGATCTTCCGACTCCATCATCAGATCAGCCCTTATAGATACCATATATTACCTATGGCATTGTCATCGGGTTTACATAATTGTATGATTCTGGTTCGAAACTGACTTGCAAGTTTTGACCAAAACAAACAAACATACAAACATGCAAGTTACCTAATAATAAACTTGTAATAAACAATTATGTTCTGCATCTGTACAAAACTTCAAATCTATGCAGTATAGTTGCCGGCAAACTTCTTGAACACGTAACCTTGCTTGCGCAGAAGCGATTTTTAGGTTTCGTTGGGAGGGGGGCCGCGAGCGGCGGGAGGTGGCGGCGGGGGAGCACGCACCATTGGTCAATGAGTCAATCAGATGACGTTTGCGTCCCGCACCGCGTCCACGTCCCTCTGCCTCCCGAGTACACTTGCGTGCACTGATAAAGCCGATTGTTATCATTAATTTTCTTGTTATAATTTGATATTGATTTTTGAATCAATTTGAGAATGATATTGATGATAGACAAGAAACAATGACTACCTCCAGCTCCCCTGAACCAAGACCTAGTACCAGCGCTGATATTGACTTAATGGAAGGAATATCCTTTTTAGTTCAAGACTTATCTATTTTAAATAGTTTCCTGTATTTTTTAGTGTTATTCTAATAATAATACGAACATTTTTTTTTCACTTGTGTATCATTTATCCTAAGATTTGAAAATATTCTGTAACAAAAATTTGGTGCTTTTTTTTGCACGTATGTGTACGATGCGCGAACTTTCCCCCACTACCTCGCCTAATGTTCAAGAAGTTTGACGGCAATTATACCTACCTAATGCTATTTGATCAGAAAAACTTACAGACGCCGTTTATATCCCGTCTCTATATATAATAGTTTCTGAATATATTAGCAGGTAGTTTGTATAGGTACCTACGTTTATTTTTTCAGAATTGGTATCATAAAATGACTCTTATTTTCGTCTTAAACGAAGTCAGAATTAGAAATTTCTAATAATAACAGGTATAAGAAGATTTTTTTATTTTATTTTATTTTAAAAAGTTTTGTAAGTAGGCCCTGTAGGCAATTTTACAAGTCTGAGTCTACCAGCGCTTCCAAAGAGACCACTGTTGAGAAGAAGATTATAAATATAGGTCATATTTATAATCTTATTAGTTTAATATTTAAAAAAAACAATGGACAGATATTGCAGATTTAAACAATTAAAAGGTAAGTAAACTTTGCAAAGCGCAACATTGCTTTATTTGCGAATACGAACGCACGTTGCACATGGTTAATGTGCAACGTAATATTTCAAATGCAACGCGAAAATATACCGTATCCAGAACTAATCAATGTTATATCATTCATTAGCACTTGACCAACAACATTCCGGAAGTTCATGCGATGACGTAGGTTGTCGCAGAAATAATTTAGTAATTTCGCTTGCTATAGACATGGCTCGTTGGTCTAGGGGTATGATTCTCGCTTCGGGTGCGAGAGGTCCCGGGTTCAAATCCCGGACGAGCCCGGATTAATATCCTTTTTGCTATTTTTTTAAACACTATCTTTCAATTTACAAGCAAATTTTAGGATAATTTAACTTTATTTTAAACATATGTAAACTGTTTGGATTTGCGCCATCTATACCACACTGGCTGAATAACTCTCTTTAGAGTCGGACTAACTGCGTCCTAGGAATAAGATAAGATAAGGGTTTATAATCAAAAACATAACCTAAATTCGCACATAAATAAATGGTATTTTTTCAGTATTTTACTTAACATTTTATCTTGTTTAATTAGAAACGTAAAATATTTATCTAGTGATAAGATTGCATTTTATCCGTGAGTACACAATTTTAATGCAGTTGTTACTCTAACTAAATACCGGCTTTTAGAAATTTTACAGCAAAAGATAATTTTGAAAACATTTCAATATAAAACAGTGTATAATTAGATCGGGTCAGGTTAGCATTAGGTAGAGCAGTTGTAATCCGCGGAGAACCGAGCTATTTTTAAACCGGGTTTCATATTTATTTTGGTAACGTTCCCGAGTAAAGAAAGATTACGTTTACGGGCAAAATAGCCCATAGGATGCGGAAGCGGCCGCGAGATTGGCGGGCATAGTTTAAATATAGCATAACCCTTACCAGAGCCCAAGTCCTCTCGCACTGAAAGAGCGCATAATAAAGAATGCGCGATGTCAAAATACGGGAACATTTTCAGTTTTATGACCTGGTTGGCCAGGTCTAAGAACGCCTCGGGATCCATGGTTAAAGGTTTTTCGGTAACTACTGTTCAAAATGAATGTATGGCACAACTAAACACCGACAATGGCGGGCCGACACCGTCCGCGACTTACCGCGGGCAAAGTTGCCGCGTGACTGCGGGAGAACGGACGGGGAGATGGGGGCGAGCTGATTTTGAACGCCATTCCATTATTTTGGTCGAACCACGACGCCGGTGAATTCATAGATAAGATTAGCCAGTAACTAAATCGTTGGCCGCACACAATTTTTTGTCACAGGTTTATTAATTTTGCGCGTTTGACAGTTAATTACTGTTTGACAGTTGTTTTAATATAATGGATATTTTCGCAACTTTAGTCAACGTTTCCGTAGTGTAGCGGTTATCACGTGTGCTTCACACGCACAAGGCCCCCGGTTCGATCCCGGGCGGAAACAGAGGTTTCTTTTTCATTTTATATATTTTTATTCTTAAACAATATCCTATATACAAGATAACGTTGACAATACGATGATAGTGAAAAAGGACTTAAGTCTACTCTACGAAATGTAAGAACAAATATTTAGTACGTTCTACCCTAAAATTAAAATTATCCATACAAAAATATCCTTCATAGAGGACATTGGGCAGGAATCGGAAATTGCTTAAAATTGCTCGGGCATGATGAGGTTCAGTCTAGTATACTATGTTTGTTTGTATAAACCCTTTCTTATTTGTTAAAAGTAGACTAGACACCCTTTTTCGTTAGGAAGGACCCCAGCGTGTCAAAGGCAATGTGTTTTTTATTACCAATTAGAATAGAGGCCCGATCCAGCTTATTATCGGGTTTTGGACTTTTGGTACATTGTTTGTTGTAGGTATTATTGTTTTATTTTTTCAAGTGAAATCAGGACAACTGTTCTAAATGCAGTAAGAAAGGTTTTCTTAACGTTATAATTTATAAAATAAATTTCTGTTTCAGATAGAGCGACGATATATGCAGGGTTCTACTACTAACTGTAATTAAGCTGCCGAATATCCGATCGAGCAGCGAGTAAGGAAGAGGGGTTTGTCCAGATGTTGAAACGGTGAACGTATTGCTGGGACGGGATTGAATGGGATATTGGCTTCCAGAATAAATAAGACAACTAAAGCGAATTCATTATGAAATATATTTACAACAATATCGTTCACAATTCATAAAATATTCCAAAAATTCGTTACGCTTACAAAAGTTAAAAAAGATTAAATAAGATTTATAATTTACGAAACAACACAAAAAGAAAACAATTTTAACGTCAGTCTTCTCTCATCAGATTATTGCATTCGATACACAGCCAAATCTTTGGAATTACAATTTCAGTAATAAATTAATTACATTTTTAAAATTATCTGATATAATCTCAATTTGATCGCCAATTCTGTCGCAATCCAAATGATTGCGCGATAATAGTATAAAAAAATAAATTCACTCCAAAAGCTGAGCTCGTGAAAATTGTACACTAAAATGTGTCCCTCAGATACACAGTTTAACGTCAATTTTATGGTTTGATAAGTTTACATGTCAGCCTATAAGTATTTTTTTAGACGGCAAACTATCCCAAATGCCTGGAGTGGCCCCAAAAGTGGAATACCGGACCCATAGACATTTGCATTTTAAAGACTAGAATCTTAAGACTGCAATCCTAAGACCAAAGTTTCGTCGCCAGCCCTGAGGACTTAGATTAATGCACTATGGTATGGTAGGACTTTATAACAAAGTATATACTTAGTCTCCGACTTGCATGAAATTCACCGATGATCATATATAACATTCATACCGCAACGGTCTTACCACAAATATCGAACCTTAAAACTGTATACGAGTGGAACACGTTAAGAAATGTAAAGACTAAGCAACTACAGTTATAGGAACAAAACTTTGCTTACATCTGAAATTATATAAAAATGCAACAGGACTACAACACTAAGATGCAACTAATAAGACTACCCCTATCATGTTGCATGGTTTTTATAAAAATGGGCCAAAGCTAAACGAGAGCTGGGTTCAATTCAGATGTTTGGCAGCCAGGTAATTTTCAAGGACATAACAGTTACCATTTTGTTTTGGCTTATATCAATAGCAGTGCGGCACTTCACTGACAATTTCGATTAGCCTTTTTTTATTTTGATGATTTGTCCAATGTGAGATGTAATATTTGGTAAACATTGCCAAGTGCTATTATGTTGTTAAATTGTTATTGTTGGGTTTAACACAGCTCTGGAGCTAGCTTAACATCAGTCTACGTAAGAAACGACTTACTTCTGAGACTTGGATTTTTACATTAACTTGTCTTATGGAGTAAAGATATGATAAGGTGTTGTACCTAGCGGTCGGTTAGCTATAATATTAGGAACTAAGTCAGAAAGAGGCATCAATAACCTCTGCACTCCTTATCAAAGTCTAGATAAAACCAAAGGTTGCGTTCCATTTTGTTTCAGAACGTTAAATCGAGTCGAGGCAAAAATGGACAAACGAGAAGAGTCTAACTTTTCAAAATGAAAGTCAAAAGATTCCTGCATAATCATACCACAAAGGAGATAATTCTCATGTTTACCTCAGACTTCAAAAGGTGGCGGTGACTCCATGCTTGTTTGGTAGCAGAGCATTATCTGTATGAAAACAGACTGCATAAATTTAATCGACTCTGATAAACCAATCATAAAAATTGCAGACGCTACCCTGGAATGTGATTCTACGGTGACTACTTACTATCTCACTTTAAATAATATCAGTGTTCTTTTCGTAGACTGATTTGCCCATTACTAGTACATAAGTAACGAAAGCACCAATCCCTTCGATGTAAGTAAAATAGCGGAAGATAGGGGACTAGGCTTTAAAGTACGAAACTCATAAATCAGGTCCGGAGGACTTCATTGACTCAGCCGTCAGAGCGGCATCCGCGTCACACTCGTGCGTGAATGAGATACTTTTGTGATTATTGGCAAAATAAAGATACGACAATGCCTTCGTGTTTTTTACTAGCTTTTGTTTAACGGAATGGGTTGAAATTTGGATCACATTTGTAAACCCGTACAAAAAACAAAAAGTACAGTTGGCAACAAAAGTTTGTCCCAAAAACGTTTGTTTTTTGACAAAAACATATGAAGGGTCCACGGAAAGAACATGTCTAGTCACGTTAGAAACTTTTTGAGATATCGCGATTTGAAAGTTGGGAACCATGTCATTTTGTACGTAATTTTCGTGTAGAGTCAAAAAAAACAAGTTATATGAAAATGTATATCTGAAACTAAGTGGTAGGTAATAGTTCATTTTGTCCTCTACATATCGAAATCCAGAACTCATTTTCAAAAAAAAATTACTAGACATGTTCTTTCCGTGGACCCTTCATATACTGATTGTGATTGTAATCATTCACGAAGAGAAAACATATCACACAGCATTACTTTTTACTCATCATGATGTTATTTAAACATGTCTCGATTTGTTTCATTTCTTCCCGCGAGCATTCGCAATTTTGCAAAACGGGACAGATAGTTGAGTAGTTCTATGTTCTTTGACAAACAAATTAATATAGTTTTAAAACTTGTGTGACATGATACATTTGGGTGTGGTGTTTAAAGTTCACTACTCTCCCACCTTTGACTATCCCTGGCTAAGAAATTTACACGATACGTAAGTACACGATCAGTTGACCTAGACAGCCAGATGCCGCCGCTATTAACCCTACTAAGCGTCTCGTATTAAGTTTGTGTGAGTAAATGTATTTTCATTATACGGGTACGGAATAAATATGAACGTCACTCATATTCCGCTATCTTACTTTCATCAAAGACCATTACATAACAGACAAAGTACATCGAGATTCATGTCGCTGCACTAAAACAAATATAAAATATTAGTTAGGAATAAATATGTGACTGAATACACTCATTCATTAGATTAGCTTATAACGAAGTTATAAATAGTTTTTTTTTAGAAACTACAAAACCCATTCTAAATACAAAGCTATTCTTAATTTTATCAACACCTTAATGATGGATTTTTGGTTTGTCTCTTACTTGTATTTCTTCCTGCTAGACATTTAGGTTCATTATCGTCGTCAAATCGTGGGCAAATGTAACGCTAACTATATTGGAAAAGCTTAAGGTTAGAAGAATCTGTCTGCTTCCTTACTTTAACGTTAAAGTACCGTGATAATAGAGCGTCGTTCGGGTTAAAATCTTTATGGGTTAAAATATTTTCAGGAAAAATATCGGGTTAAATTTTTTCCTGAAAATAACACGACAGATCGATTTTTCGACCCGAAAGAACCAACGGCCACAAGTATTTTAAAAATCGATAGAGCCTTTTAAAACGAACGCATTTCTCTGACATATCCGAGATATCAAAGCATAAGATATACATAAAATAAGTTTTAGAATATTACCATAAGTAACAAACACAGCTTTGTAATAAGAATTACACCTGTAGTTTCAATGTAAAAAAATTAAATGTAAATAATTAATAATAGTATGTAACAAAAATAAAATGCTTAACTTAATGGACCTCGCCGAAGTAAATTAAAAACAACAAACAGTCTTCGACACATCTCTACAGCGACGCGAAGATTGCGGGTGATTACGGTGTCTGCCTGTAGTTTTCTGAAAATGGAATTGAATTTAAATGACATTTCAATAAAAATATATTATGGTAACAATGATCACAGTAACAACGCTTTAGAGTTTAAACCTGCTGAACCCATTTTTAGTATTTAGAAAGCTTGCACTTCTTTTCGTTTTGACTAAGCCTTTCTACATTGTGGTTGCAGCAGCATAGTCTTTCGTTTTTACAAAACTATTGCATTGCGGCATGAGACTCACAACAGGAGCGTACTTACAAAGAAAAGTACCGAACTGTCCGACTCCGATTTTGTTGATTTTGGTATATGTTAGGGAGTAGTCTAAAATAACACACTTTTTTATATTTAGCTGCCCAAACTCAACCTGTTGGGAGAAATTGACCTACAAAGTACTGAAAAGTGACTAAACCCCCTAACTTCTATAGAGATTTCTTTTTTTTTAATTGCTAGTTTCCTACTGGTTATACTATTATGTTTAAGAACATGAAAAAATAATGAGCGCGTGTTTTCTTATATCGGCAACACATACTCAAAAAAAAACAATTTTCTTAAACATAATCAAACCAGTAGCAACAAGCAATCAAAAAAAAAGGGTTTAGTCACTTTTCAGTACTTTGGAGGTCAATTTCTCACAACAGGTTGAATTTGGGCAGCTAAAAAAATCTGTTATTTTAGACTACTCTCTAACATATTTCGAAATCAACAAAATCGGAGTCGGACAGTTGGGTACCCTTCTTTGTTAGTAAAAAAGAAAATAATTAACGTGAGTGTGACAAAAGCTAGCTTACTTATCTAACAGTGGGCAGTGGCGTGCACTCCATAAAGACAGAAAGAAACTGACTACCCTACATTACAGAATGTAATGTTTTTATCTATTATCGATCAACAAAATCAATAATTTATCAATCTTAGATTAGCGCTATCTGTCCGCTCATCAGTGTATCAATTCGTTAAATTAGTTTCGATTGCTCTTACGCGATGACACGGTGACGGCAGTGCACCGGCGCCGCAGGCTACCTTGCGGCGAAAACACAAACTAATCATGTCTCAAAATATCCATGTGTTGCCTCGTAGCGACGCGAAGTAGTGTTCACGCACACAAACGCAGCGGATAGACAGTGTCTTGAGTGCCGAGCGCCTACGAAGGCTTCCGATTAAATCCGAACTGTTTGCTTAGCAATTTTAAAGAGTTGCATTGCTTAAAATAATTCGTTTTAAATACGGTGACACGGTGTAATTTTTTTTTTCCGGATACGTTTGATTGATAATGTTAATTTATTTTTGTTTTTAGTCGCCACTGTCCCTTGTGAGTATTTCATGGTGAGAGCAGTAAATTAGAATTGAACGAGACAGTGTTAACGAAAAGTTACAGTTTAGTTGAAAAAATGGATAATTGCCATTGTGAAAGTTGTCGTTGTCGTGTGTATGCTAAATATTAAAATAAAGCATTTTAAAAAAAATCTTTCGCGGAAAAAACGCAATAAATCGAGAATGGTTGATGTACACCGGATTTGGATTTTTTTTCGTCTACCCTGTCTATAATCTCTGTGCACGCCACTGCAGGGGGGTTGTTATGACATAGCTAGCATTTAATTTTACGCTGAGAGAAAGGGACAGCTAAAACTGATATAGCTCTTTCCTGCAGCAATGTGTTAATACCCCGGCAGTTCCGCATTACCTGGGCTCCCCTTGGCCGCGAACTGCGCCGACCTGGCGCGCGCCAGGGCGCCGAGCGCGCGCCGCGCCGCGCCTGCCGCCAAACACAGCCATACAGCCATACAGCCATCACAAGCAACCAAGCCTTAGCGTAACATGCGTCTAACCCAATATCTCTACTCCATGCATAATCAAATAAATACCTATATTTCTCTCGGAGGTACTCTTAACCGTCCGGCCGTTGGCTGAAACAGAAAACGATTACTCCATATCTTTCATGTCCTTTATGACCCTCTGATTTTTTTTTATAGGCGTTTGCTTTGGAAGAAAGAAAGCTATAACTCTTTTACCGATTTTTTGGTCTCTCTTCGGTGATCGCTGGTATGGGGGCTGCCGTTCGTTTTGGATGAAGGTTTGGGATTCGATTTGGGGAGATTGTTTGGCGCCTTTACTCAAGGCTAGTTCCTCGGTCGTTTTTGGAGTTTTGTTTTTTTCGGGTGTGGACGTCACTGGTCGGACGGGCTCTTTGGTTGGTTGGTCGTTTGGCTTTGGTATGTCGTTTTGTTCAGGCTTTGGCGAAACGTCGTTCGATTCAGGCTCTGTCTTTGACGGGGTTGTTACTTCGTTCTCTGATGGGGGGTTTGAGGTGGACTCGTCGAGGCAGGTTTCAGCTTCAGATTCAACGGTATCGGACATGTCACTTTTCACGCTGGTGGCATTAGTGAGCTGAAATTTAAAAAAAAAGATTCAGAAAAAAGACATGAGAATTTAATAGAACGCTCTTAGAATCTTATGCAAAATGAAGTGAATTCTGAGATGTCTCACCGGGATATGTGGAAGAATGAACTGCGCTTTGGGGTTCAAAGATGTGCTAACAACAAAGAAGTACATTTTCCCAAAAAAAAGATGCATCAGCTACATAAATGACGGCTAATATTGCTGTATGAAAGAGAACATGCAATGCTGACCCCAGATAAACAGGATAAGAGTAAGAAAATTGAAGATTGATAAGTCTAACTCACAGTGTAACTTGAGTCGTCATTGGAGTCCGCATCCAGGTCGACCATCATCTTCTCGATGAGCCGCTCCATGCTGGCTTCGCTGGTCGACGCCACCGGGCTCTCGTTTTGTCTGATGCGTTTACTGCGCTTCACTACCTATGGAAAAGATAGTCACAACTACAAACTACTTATTAGCATTTCCATATCAACTAAACCTGAGGTCCCCAAACTATTTTGTCTCATTGACCACTTGGCATTTATTTCGATTTTGGGTGGACCCCCGACCACCTAAGCAAAAAATATCAAACCCGAAATATATATGCGGTTCAAGTATTGGAAATGGTCATAAAACTCCTAAATTAAAAAACTTACCAGGATCTCATCGTTGTTGCTGACCCTCGTTGTGTTATTGTTGCCATAGTGCACGGACTGTCTCCTAAAGCACATAGTGAACTCGAAGAGCGATCTCAGCCCGGTGTACCAGGGCTCCTGCGTGGAGCCGGTGCGCGCTCGCATCATCCTGTTCCCCTGGTACTTGAGCGTGCGCAGATAACGCCGTTTGCCTTGTATGTATGTCACCTGGAATCGGTGTCTGTGTTAGATTAACTTGAGGAATATGTAGACTACTGATTCATACATCATTTTTTTTATTTTAATAATTGGTTTGCGTTCTATCTCAGTCTCACCCGATGTTAAGTGACGACGAGGTCGACACGCTTACCTAGAAAGAAGCCTATTCACTTTTGCCTTGAAAACAGCAAGGATGTACTATTCCGGGAATAGATGTGTGAATAATTAGATATTAGAACCAATTAAGTCACAGCATGTCTTTAAGAACCTCTTTGGTGAAAGATGAAACAGAAGTGTTGTGGGCTGTGCTCTGAATTTACAGAATGTTTTTATTAATCTCGGCATTTTCGGTACAGAAACCTCCCAAGGCAATGAAAATATTCCAATTTGAAACTACTAAATTTTAATGGGTCAAAGTCTCCAGGTCTAGCACTAAGGCTGTTCGTTGTCTATCAGTCTGCGTGTAAGTCATATTTAAAATACATTTCGTCTTATATACCACATCAGCTGAGCGCAGTGGTGGTTTCCCGAGCACGAGGTTGACCAGCGATATAGACTCCCTCGTGACCCTGAGGGCCACCAGCAGCATCAGGAAGAACGCCCACGGTAGGGGACGGACCAGCTCCGGCTGAGGTCTCTCCTCTGGATCCACTGCCGATTAAAAATACAAGACCTTTTGATCTATGGATGGTTACATAATTTTAAATCCTAGTGCATTACTTACTAGGATTTTAAACAACAACAAATATAAGAAGTGACCAAATTAGGCGATGGAGAACTAATGGAAGTCCGAGCTTTAGTTTCAGGCGAGCGCTTTTAACTCAGAACTGGGTTGAGACGCAGTGGCTGGTCAAGAACTTGTCGAGTTCTATTTAGCGAGAGGGATACAGCTATAACAGTTATTATTGCTGTCTGGAACTTGGCAGGTTTACAGTACAAGACGTTCATACGAAATGGACCCTATATCCGTGGACTGAAACTCAGGGGTCAAAGTCGTTTCAAACTCAGGAGCGATCATTTCAAGAACAAAAAGAACCAAATAAATGTTGATTCTGTTTTAGAGTTTATAAATTAAAAATGTAAACTGCGTATACTTACGCGGCGGAGGTACAGCCCACCGCGCGCACTTCTCCACGACCCATAGCGCCTTATCGACGTGACGGAGTACAGACTGTCCCATTTTGTAGCTGGCAGCTTGCTCTGCGGCGCTTTGGAACGCTTCCTTCACTAAGGCAATCACATCCATGACTGAAACATGGTAAAAAAAGGTTTTCACGGAACACAATACAAAAAGTTTGTAATGCAATATTGGTACTGTTTGTGTAAAACCAAGGTTATGGATTAGTTGTTCTATTTGTATGTCGAAAGGTTTCATAAGAATAGGGGGTCATACATATGTTTAACATGTGAATCTGTCTGTTTATATCATCGTAGCTCCAATGGAGAATTTGAACGCGATTATTTAAAAATAAACCTAGTTAATTCGGGAAAGTTCTCATTAAGGTTTCATGAAACTCGGTTGTGCCGTTTAAGAGATTTCAGCTCTTGAAGTAGGGGTCGCCATCATATCGGATATTTATCTATTTAATAATACCGGGAAGAACGAGCGTCGTTCGGGTTTAAAACGAATTTTCCCGAACACGACAACTTGACAGGTCCATTTTTCGACCCCTAACGGCAAATTTCATTGAATTCGTTAGACGATAAGAAGAGTTTTCGAGGATGTGATTACAATGTATATGTACAAATATTGCTCGTTTAGTAGTATAGGAGAGTATAAGGGGTGGAAAAAACGAATGACACATGCACGGGACTACCTTAAATATTGGAAATAGCAAATTCTACGCAAATGAGACTAACTATTACTTTTCAAAACAATAAATACTGAATTATTAGATATTTAAAAAAAAATATCTCTTCCTTAACTCGGAATCGTGTTGATCGAAAATATTAAAACCATAGTCGTGTTTTATGACACAGATGGAAAAGGTCATTGGTGATCATTAAAATTATATTTATAACACGTACACCTTGAAATTAAATAAAGACCTTAAAAAGCCCTACTTTATTATTTTGTCATATTCGACCAGTTCATTTCCCGGCTAATGCAGACGAATTTCCAAAAATTCATAATGGCCGTATTGAATGAATTTAAAAATAAAAGTAAGCGTCTTTTGCGTATAATATTTTGCTATTTCCAATATTTAAGGTAGTTGCCGTCCATGTGGCGTTCGTTTTTTCCATCCTTAATAGTTCTTTAATTTTAAGTTTTCAAATTTCACGCTGATGTTGATTGCTGAAGATAAAGAGCAGACAGACGACGTACCAGAGAAGCGACCAATTCTATAACGAATGTAAGTCGCGTTTAGTATCTTAAAGCATTAGGCTTTTTGCGGGTGGTAGGACCTTGTGCAGGGTCCGTCCGGATCGCTGCCACCATTTTATCCATTAACCTACCGCCAAACTGCATTGTTGTGTTCCGGTGGGGGTGTAATGACTAGCATAGAGGCATTCCATCTAGTCCAAAGGGTTGGCAACGCATTTGCAGTCGTAGGCTTGCAGTCTTGTGAATGCGAATGTCTATGGGTCACAGTTTCCAGTTACCATCAGGTGGCCTGTGTGATTAACTATGCCATAAAAAATAAAAAAGTTATCTGCCTACTTAATAAAACTATAAAATTATATGTGGTAGTCATAGCGCCGCGAAGCGCTGTCGATAGGCCGTCTGCTAAAGTAACGGAACCAGTCAGAGGCAATTCTTAACAACATTGTTATCCAATTAGTCGTTTCACCGCCGCTCTATTTGCCAGCTCTGACCCTTAGGGCCATCCATGGTCGGAAGGCAAGTCAATGAATCTATAAGAGGAATATTTAAGAGTTGTATGTCTCTATCAATAAGCATTTTAAAAAGCCATTAAAAAGTGATAACATATTTACAAATTCAGAAGCTTCTTAACGCCATTGATGATTAAAATTGCGGAACCGAATGCGGTTTTACTATTATCGGGCCTGGCATCACTTCGGTAACCAATGTTTAAAATCGCGTAATACGGTTATCACAGGAACTACCCTAAATCAACCAAAGCCCGAGCGAACACCATGTACAGTCACCATCAATAATATAATATATTATTGATATATTATATTATTGATGGTAGATGATGATGAGATTGATATATATATGGACATATTATGTCCAATACTCTTATCCAACGTTGGGTTTAAAAAGGTACCTAGGTATATCGCAACTTCGACGAAGTTTTGTTTCCACACTGTTTTTGTCTGAAGATACGGTAACCTTATTTATTTTTTATTTTTTATTATATAACTTTGGGAGTCCCGAACCTTTGGAAGGGGTACATGGAGTCGAAGCCAACACGCAGAGGCCCTTTAGACAACTTTAATTTAGTAAAGTGATGGGACTGATGGGACACCAACCGGCGATTGTCCCTGAATTTACACTACGAAAGTTGCTGCCAAGGACAACCACCGGATAGTGTAGGATTTAAGAAGGATGGGAACATTATAATAGGCCGTACGAATGAAATGATATATGGAATGGTAAACTAAGGTATTGATGAAACTACGGCGCTTGCCTGGCCAATGTTAATTACTTTGTTTGAAATAGGAGGCGTTGACTCGCCAACTCAATGGAATGGGCCTCCCGAAATAAACAGTCCGTCTTCGCTGCTATGTATATGCGGCTAACGGTGGATAGGTGCTTCTGGACTTGGAACCAAAGAGTAGTTGAGTTGGAGTTGTTTGCTACCATTAACTATCAAAAATGTTTAAACAGGCCTGTATAATCTATATATAGGTTAGGTTAGGTTAGGTTGGTTTTATAACAATCCTCGAAAATTAACCGAATTCGGTTAAAAATGCATTTCAAATATAACATATGAAAATTCGGACAAATGGAACTAAAATTCGACCTTGTACTATTATAACGGTACGTTCAAAAAGAACTGACACGACTTTTACTAAAGGCGTAAGAGCGTCATAGATATTTTTGAACTATGATAGATAATTAATTATTGACGGATAGTGAGTAAACCTGCCCATTCAAACAGCAGCTGAGATAATTGCACATTAGACCCTACGTTGTCAAAGTATGTTCGAAAGGGCCCATAAGAAGATAAGATAACGTAAGGAGCCGCGCGGTGTAGCGGGGGAAGTATATGCGGACGCGCACGTACTCGCCTCGCCTCTCCCTGCGTCTTCCACCCCGCCGGATGATCGCGAAGAAACTAGCTGATAGTGATTAACCTGTCTTACTGGAGGACTTTGTTCCCGTTGGGGTTTGATTTCCGTAAAAGGATCTTAGTACACCCATAGGGTACCCAGGCAATATTGCCTTCAATGTTCAAGTCCCTAGATCCAGCGGTTTAGGCTGTGCGTTACCCGTCATGACTGATACTTTCACAGCACTGTTTTATATGTATAGATTTTGTGTTGATTAACTCTCAATACCTGGGTTGATTCTCATCTCATCTATGACTAAGTACCTAGAAATATCTTTAATAGATATGACTTTTGGTATGTTCTCATAGGCCATTATTACACATCAATTATATGGTAATCAGGTACTTAGACACACAATTTAAAGCATAATACTAAGGCCACAAGTCAGGGTTCAACATGTGACACTCACGGCAGTAGTGGCGTTTAATCACACTAACAAGAAATAAGGCAAAATATAATTACAATAGATTTGCCTGCTCGTGGATACAACATAAACGTAGCTAATCTATAAAGCATATCCAACAGATAGACAGACCGACACAGGAAGATGGGCCAAAATGTCCCCACCCACCAACAAAAATGAAACATGTCTCAGTTTGTATATGTTGACAAAATTATGTATTTTTACCATGATGACGATCACCCTGTAATTATTGGGTTTTCTTGGAAAATCATAACCACATCATATTATGGAATTCATTTGAAAATAAACACATTCTTGCCTTACTCGCTCTTGAAAGGTATATATTTTTTGTAATAAAAACCCCATCAATTTTGCAACTAAAATTGGTATTTTGTCTTTTTTGTCCTAATGAACATAAGGTGAGGACGGCACTTATACAAAATCCCTCATCACCATTTATATTTATTAGTGGTCATCCAAAATTGAATTTAGTAGATAAATAAATAATGCCACTTTCTATGTAACTGTCACATTTTGACATAAAATGCTTAAACATGGCCACAATTTGGTATGGATTATTTTTAGTTCCATTATAATTAATTTCATCTCTTTTGTGTACAATAAAGTTTAAAATAAATAAGGGTATTTCAATTTATATTAGTAAAACAGATTGTCTTTCCGAAGAGATTACATTATCTTACCTAATTATAATATGCATCCGGTGTTTACATACATAAACTGTCCAAGAAATTAATATATGTTACTAAATCTATGATTGGAATTTAATGCAACAATGTTAGAGTTATTATCAAACCAATGAATAAAATAAAAATAAAAATTGCTGTTGAAAACATTGGGTGGGGTGGGTGGTTAGTCATATTGCAATATTATTATTTTGTGAATTTAACAAATCTGGAAGAGCAGAAAGGTTTTTGTAAAAACGCAAGCATTATTTAATTACTATTAGCACATACAATATCTATTATCAAGATCTGTTTTAAGTCGTCGAGTTGCGGAAAAGAGCCCGCCATAACCTATACCTATACCTATACCTATACCTATCTATTATCAAAGTTTTCCAAATTGTTCTCCTTTTTTGGAACCATTATTTGAATTGAGTGATTGGATAAATGTCAGTCATTGAATCTACTAAAAAAGGTTTTTTTTTTAATTTAAGTCCATCCTACCGTTTAAGTACCTACTGCCAAAGTAAGATTACTTTAAACTAACCTGTACCACAATGCAAAAAAAAATCAGTTTGCTTAAGTGCTACTTTCTCGCCATCATAATCACTAACTAATAAAATATTAACTATAGTATTAAAACAATGCAATAATGAATTTAAAATATATGCATGCTATCACAATCTAACATACACATAACTAAAAAAAGAAATGCATCTAAAAATACCCGTTATAAAATAAAAATAAAACAAACCACATATATACCTATTTGTCAATTGAATTTCACTCATGCCATCACTGTTTACGTAGAAAAAACTAAAGTGCACCGTTATCACAAAGTTTATGCCACTAATGAGTGCAGCCAACATAAATACATCATTTTGACTTCTTTATACCTTATAGATAAAACACGGTGCAGAGGTCAGTGCAATCATAGGCTGATATGGCCGGCCACGGCTGACAAATATCCAAACCACACCAACATAATTGATAGGTGGTTTGTTTGTCTTATTGGTTGTCTATTCTGATTAGAAAACTATGTAGGTATTTGTGATATTGGTGAACTTTAAACAGGAACTCAACTAATTTTTTTTATTTTTTAAAATACCTACATAAAGGCAGAAAAAACATCACTTCTTTTTAGGTGCAAAATCTTAAATTATTCTAATAATAATGAATTAAGAATGTATCAGAATGCAAAGATCTGTACCTACTTCATTGCAATAATCTCATCAAATGTTTACTAAACCAAGCCTTTATAAAAATAGCCGATAACTTAACTACAGAAGGAATGTAAATTAAAAGGAGATTTCTTGATAAAAACTAAGTTATTACTTTGTCTCTCTCTTTATAATTTATTAATAGGTACCTGGTCGGAGATTAGAGTACAGAGACAAATAATTACGTTCACAACTTAGATTTAAATATTAAATGAATAAACTTACCCAGTGTAGTATCGCAGGTACAGCGTTGCAATCGAAAGGCAATAGAATTAAAATGCAGAATCCGGTTCAATTGCTATTGGTCATAAAATTACAAATACGATATTTCTCGACTTGTATTCTACGCCTCACCCATGGTATGCACATACGATAACCTTTGTAGTGAACGTATTTTAAATTGGTGAACGTTAAATAGTGTTTAGCGTTTTTCGACGATAAATAACACAAATGCCGATGAAACGCGCACGCTAGCCGCCCAAACCACGGAACGAAAACGAAAAGCAAACCGCGATACAAATCGTGCAACTATTTGACATCTGTCAATTAGATTTTAGGAATGCAACACACACTATTCTTAATTGAATATAATGAATTATAATTAGTATGAACATTATGTGTATACTTGATACCTTCTTGATACTTAAGTAATACGCCCTCTAAAACCGATAAAAACCATTACTGGTTTAACGTAATGTTAAATTTAAATAATGTAAACTTAGCACTATGAAAAAGTTTTATAGTATAGGGCAATACATTTTTGTTTATGGCATTCACGAGTGAAAAAAATATGTGTTCATATTTATGGCGGCTGGCTGTAGTGACTTGAAGGGACGGCGAGCTTGTGTTGTTACGGTTTACATATCTAACTTTTTGATCGTATTTAGACTTTATTTATGTTAGTTTAGTCAATTATACTTTAAGCAATAGTAGGTAGATAATTAGCATGCTGACGTGAACACCCATTATTTACCTCATGGGATTGAGGATAAAATGTGGTGGTAATGGAATCATTTGAAGACTCGAATTGTCGTTCCAATGATAGTTTTTCTTTGTACGAGCGTTACTTGAGAAGTTTTAATGTAGTGAATAACTTTCGCGATCATATTGATCCTGAACGGGTTTCATTATCAAATTGCGGTTACAACACACCAAACATTGATGGTAACGTTGATTTGTCAGCTGCTGTACAGAGTGTTCAACAGCACAGTAAACATTTCGATAGCACTCAAATGGAATGTGTGTCTTTAGCTGTTAGCGAAAACACTACCGATAAACTGAGTTCGAGCGCAGATATCTGTAACAAAGTTGGGTCTCCTTGTAACTCCCCAGTGCCGTCTTTATATGAGAGTTCCTCGCTTACGATCGATCACAACCTCAACGACAAGTCCGACCCAGCGGAAGTGCCGGTGTCCTCAGACGAATCTAAATCTAACAACTGTTTCAAACAACCTATTTTTATAACCTCTACTATGGAAAACAGCAACAATGCAGTCGACATGCTGCGTGACGTAAGACATTCAGAGAGTGTCTTTAAATTGCCCATTAGCGAATTGTCTTTTAATGGTACTATAAAACATGTGCAAAAGCTAAAGCCTATAGTAGATCCCATTACCGCTCTGACTGCTAACCCAGAACTTGTAAATATGAATGAGAAATCTCAGGATCAAGAATGCTTTGCGAATGAGAATAGTGGAGTAGCTTTTGATGATAAGAGTTGCCTTACACCCTCAGCAAGTGATGTATCTGATGAGAGGAGCACAGAAAGGGAAAAAGGGATGGAAAACACTGGAGATTCACACTATGCAGATTTTACAAGGAAAGAAAGTACATTTTTATGTCCTGATGTATCTGATGAGAGGAGCATAGAAGGGGAAAAAGGAACTGAAGACACTGGAGATTCACACTATGAAGATTTTAATAGGAAAGAGAGTACATGTTTACGGCCTGATGTATGTGATGAGAGGAGCACAGAAGATGAAAAAGGAACTGAAAACACTGGAGATTCACACTATGAACATTTTACTAGGAAAGGGAGTACATTTTTGAGACCTGAGGAAAAGAGTACTAAGTGGAGTAATGATCAGAGCTATTCATCTTTAGAAGCATCATTTGATAGTGGGGTGCGTTCTCCTGACATGTTCTGTTCGGATGATGAGGATGCTGAAGCTAATGATACTTCTGAACCATTTTGGAACTTTCTTAAAGAATATGAAAAGCATGATAAGAAAAAAGTGAAGAAAATGGAGGCAAGTGTTTAGTTGCTTTATTATATTTATAAAACGACGTTTTGACGACGCGCTGGCCTAGTTGGTAGTGACCCTGCCTACGAAGCTAGCGGTCCTGGGTTCAAATCCCGGTAAGTGCAGATGTTTGTGTGATGAGCGCGAATATTTGTTCCTGAGTCATGGATGTTTTCTATGTATTTAAGTATATATTTCTCTATATAAGTATTTATATCGTTGTCTAGTACCCATAGTACAAGCCTAGAGCTTAGTTTGGGACTAGGTCAATTGGTGTGATATTGTCCCCTGATATTTATTTATTTATTTATTTTTATTTAAAATATAGTAATGTTATTTAACTGCATGTTGAATTTTGTCATTTTAAAGTTCACCTTGAGTGGTATGACTTGGAATGGTCTCAAAGAGACAAAATGCTGGTGATACTGCAATACCACGTAATGAAAAAATTCAATCAGTTGCAAAATTACCTTACTTGCTAAGGTGTATTTTGCACATTATTGAATTTTTTCGTTATTATTACAGTATATCTGATGAAAATTGTTACCTGTCTTACTGTTGCTGTAAGTTTATACAGAACCCTAAGATGCAAGTTGTTATTGTGTTGTCTAATTTTTAAACATATCTAACTCTATTATTACAATTCACTTAAAGTATAAACTAAACTAAAAGCAATGTTTATATCTGTGCCTCAATTGCTCCTTGAATTATTATTTTTTTTACAGGAAAAACTCTTAGGAATTCTTCCTCCGCCATCAATCACAACACTACGCACAGATGTCACAGAAATGCTTAAGAAATACTACTGCTTCCTGCCAGCATTCAACAACGAAGTTACCCATAAGGAAGAACCTCCTAAAGTTGATCCAGTTACCCCTACGAAAAGGGTTTCTTTTGTAGAAATACCAACTGGATCTTCAATACCTAGAGAGGAAACTGCACACTTGTCCTCAAATAGTAAATCAGATGTAGAGAGACCAGTGCATGATTTAGACACTAGTGCAAATGATAAAAGCATTGTCCTGGAGATGTGTACTGAGGCAGAGGTAAAGAAAAGTTCATGGCCTGAGATCCTAAAATGCAGACACTATGATGTCTAGTAAGTAACTATTTCATTTAGTATTAAGATTTTTCTGTACTCCTTTCATCGCTCAACATTTACTCAATGATTCCAAAAAACCAATTATGTTTTTATGAAATACTAGAGCACGCCCCCTAATTCTTACGCGTAGAATTTCTTCCCGTTTAAGGTCAATTATTGGAACATCATTTCTTAATGCACCCTTAGGGTACCCAAGAAATACTGTCTCCAAATTTCAAGCCCCAAGTTCCAGTGGGCATTGTCTGTCGGTCAGTCACAGACGTCACAGTAGTGTTTTATATTAAACTTCTTCTATATTTATTTACCAGACATACCAAACTGACAATTCTGTTCACTGATAGATGTTTGTGACAAAAGTAACAGCACATTTTGCATAAACTTGTTTAAATAACGCAGAAGCAATATATTACCATACGCAACTTAACATAGAATCTTTTACAATTAAAACAACATGACTTATTGGAATATGCCATGCTGTGAACCATCAGCATACTTTGTTTGATAAAATAATCAAGCTAGTTAATGGTGATTTATAAAAACATTCCTAAACCTTCTAAATTCAAGGTAAAAAATCGCACGTTTATAGGCTTTTAGGTGTCTGATAATTACCTAACCCTTTAATTTGTTGTTCAACTTGAGTTCGTGTGTGTGTCAAAGTCAATAAAAGATAAGGACTCCTTATTGTAATTTCCTCAAATTTTAATATTAGGTCATGTCATGGAAGTGTATGGTTGATAAAAATATTAATAATCAAGTAGGAGTAGGTTTAGCTACGCTAATAAGCAAACAATAAATTTAATAAGTGTTTATTGCTACTTATGCCAGCGTGGTTATGATTTCCGATGCCTGCTGAGAAAGAAAAAATCCCCAAAATAATTGTGACCTCAACTTTGAGACCTGTAAACTCTTAAAAGGCCCAAACGATTTTTATCAAACCTAACTAAAACCCATTATAATAAAACTACAGTGTTTTTCCTTGGAACCCCTGTACCAAATCTCAAGTTTCTAGGTAGTTAGTAGTAGTTTCAGCTATGCGTTGATATCTAAGTCAGTGAGTCATATTTGACTTTTATATATTATTTAATTACGGATGCTGGTTCTTTCAGAAATGAATAAGAACCGCAGGTGAATCTTAATATTGCTTCTAAAATCCACCAAAATGAATAAAGCTATAAGATTACAATATGGAAAATATATCATTTTGTACTTGTTCTAGTTACAATGTGACAAGCTACTCTGAGAGAATGGAAATGCTATCGTTACGTTATGGAGAGAGATATGTTGGCGCCGAAACCGAAACTAGCGTCAATGTGTACTCCGGGGGACTACAGTCGCCAAGCAGTGCTCACAAGAGGAAGGCGCTTCGAATCAAGTTTGTACATTACTAGTTATCTGTACTAATTCACTTGTCAAGAGAGAGCTAATTTTGTAACTTTTTTTTATATATGGTAAATATAAAAGGAAGGATTAGTCAATAATGTGATGAACATAATAATTGTGAAACATAAAACATATCAAATATCAAAACAATTTAGAGAAAAATTGATTGCATTGAAAATATCCTAGAAGCTTGACTTAGCTGAATTATAAGCTGCATTCAATAATTTATTAGGGTTATTTATTACTTATTAGTGTCCAAATATTTAGTGCCCAGTTTACCCATTGTCATCCTGTCGGTATCTGCAGCTGTAATCAGAAAAAAGGTTTGCGATCAATCTTGGGCTATACCTGTTCCTTTCTAATTATCAAAATATATGAAGGGTACGGTTACGTTATTTTATCAGAATGGCTTAAATAAAATTCAGTCCTCTTTTTTTAGGGTGCTCTTCAATCATCTAAAAACATTTTGAATAATATCTAACTACTTACGAAATTTATTGGGATTACAGTATAGACCCATGAAAGTGATAGACAGCCACCCTATTAATACTCTAGTTTTACTGTAACATGTGTACATACATATATATATAATTTGGATCTGAGTTCAATAGCATTAGTACCTAGTCGGACTTAAGAGACACGTGTTCCACATAATATTAGGACTTATTCCCGTAAAGACCATATCCTCTTCATTTCGATCGTGTTACAATGATCGTGGTCATGAGCAGACTGAAAGGAGATCGGCGAACATCCATAGAGTCTTGGGCCCAACCGTTACACTAATGATTTTTAGGCCGTATTGTAGATCACTATGTAGGATATTTACAGGATAAA
Source organism: Acleris sparsana (assembly GCA_923062465.1). Classification (NCBI taxonomy): domain Eukaryota; kingdom Metazoa; phylum Arthropoda; class Insecta; order Lepidoptera; family Tortricidae; genus Acleris; species Acleris sparsana. The sequence goes on from OV281300.1 coordinate 11,366,733, forward strand.
AATTATGGGCCTGGTCTTTGGAAAAGCAGAGATATGGACGGTTCTCCATATGAACCAAAGTAAGTAGTTAAAAAAGACTTCGATGAATACTTCTGATAAGTTATATTTAAAAAAGCATCAAATAATCATGGTATAGATGTTAAGCATATGCAACATGATATTATTATAAGAACATGAATAAAAATTCCAAGGGCTACAATATGGTTCAGAGGAGCAACCCACTGTTGTAAAAGTGTAAGGATTGCCTCGTCTTCCAAAAGATGCATGCCTATAGCATTATTGCGTGTAATATCAATTCCACAGTTTATACAATGTTCCATCTTGTCAAAGGACAAATAAAACACCAGTAATCACAAATCACCACAATGCAATGTAAAGGCTTGGTCAAACACACGGCGCGACGCAGCGCCGCGTCCGCGCCGCGCGACCGCGGCGGCTTTAAATACATGCTAACAGGTTAGCGACGTCAAACATGGGCGCGATGCCGGCGGGACGCAGTCTGTTTGACGTCGCTAACCTGTTAGCATGTATTTAAAGCCGCCGCGGTCGCGCGGCGCGGACGCGGCGCTGCGTCGCGCCGTGTGTTTGACCAAGCCTTTAAGAACACAAAACGAAGCGAATGCCACTGACATTTATAATTATTATGTTATGGAGGGTACTTCTACTCTCAATTTTTTTAAATGTCCTACTACGGCGTATTACGGTAAACAGAAATCAACAATGTTATTTATTATTGTTATATATTAAATCCCATAGAAAAAAAGTCTGATACTTCACAAAGAGTAGTTAAAAAATACATCATTAATTATTGTTTTAGTTAGATTCCTGTAACGGCTAGGCCCACTTTCGCCTATCTCCTTTAAACAAACAATTTTACAGCTTTGGCGTTTTAAACCATGTTATGAAAATCATGTAAAATTATGATTTAATTATTTTTCAGGATGGCTCAAGCAAAGTCCCCTGGGAGACGACTGTCGCATTTGGCACGACGACGACAGGCCTTTTGCAGTGCTGCTACAATCAACGAAAAGGCGCAGACCGGTTCTGCTAAAATGGTCCTTATAGACAAGAAGTAAGTACATAGTGAAACAGCATTGTTACTTTTAAATTCAAATCCAACATGCTTGTAAGGCTGTAATGTAAAAATTGTTTAACTGTAGCTTAACATTATGAGTATATATTAAAATATAAACAGACTATTTTTAGAATATCTTCTCTTGTCTCTGTTTCTTAATATACTAACCATCTAATGAAAACAATTTGAAGTTACTTCCCTCACAGAAAGCTGATCAGCTCGACAGAAAGAAAGAGTCCTCGTCTTAGACGCACTCCGGGCAAAAAAACGCCAATCCGTAAAACCCCAGGCAAAAAAACACCCGCTAAAACCCCGAAAACTAAGAGTGGAGGGTCCAGTCGCAAGAAGATTATGAGAAGATTGCTAATGGACTCTGAGAGTATGACGAGATCGCAGCCAACTCGAGAAACTTTGAAAAGAGCTTTGTTTGTCAGTCCTGACAACAGAAAGTCTATATCTACTGCACCTAGCACGTCTGTGCCGCTCCAAGCGATGAAGTCCAAGAGAGCTCTATTTTCATCCCCCGATAGGACAGCAGAAACTAAAAGCGGCGATGGAACTCAGAGTGACCATTTCTTAAAACGCAAACTTTCCGCATTGGATGAACAGCCAGAGAACAGTAGAAGCAAAGTTGCAAAAAGCCTCTCCTTTGGCGGAGATACGATAGGCAGTATGAATCCGCACATCATGCATCGGCGAGCTTCAGAAGTGTTTAGCAGAAGAAATTCAGCAGATTTGAATGAAACCCATAAAAAGGTCAGTTGGAATAATTTCCAAATTATATTGGTTCACCAACCGGGTGTCTCTTTTTAATCGCATACTTAAGCTTTTAGCAATTAATTGTTTAATTCAGACATAACGCCTCTTTCCCCTAGTTCGCATCTTTAGCTTTATAAGAAGCTCGCATTCTGTAAAAACGTACATACTGGGTGAAAGTCAGGAAAACTCATATGCGTTGTCAGCATTCATTGTGTTATGGCAACATCGCCACCATCGTTTGTCTGTGAGCGAACATAGGTTCCCTTTAACCATAAGACTTCCATTTACTCGTGCTTCAACTCTACTGTTCTCTGTCCCTTACCAAACCTGTCTATAGCGTTCAGAGGGCCCTGCCAAGATGCATTACGCTAACTAGCGTTTCTATTCGTTCCGTTTTTAAACCAATCGCGTCACTGGTCGATGACGTGATACGAAAAGTCACGTGATCTACCAGTGACGCGATTGGTTTAAAAACGAAACTAATAGATCTTGGCCCCTGCCCTCAGGCTGTAACAATCTCGTCATTCCACATACTTCTTTGACGATTCGTCCTTTACCCTAAAATAATGCTTATAATTTCAGAAACTCCTCTGGGCCGTATCAGAGGCTCTTCGAGTTCACGGGTGGCGCATGTCATCTCCCGGGTTCCGTGAAAAGGCGGAGGCTCTAGCGCGTCTTACCCGCCGTCTCCTGACCCTTCCGCCGCACGCTGCTAAATTCGCATCTCCCAAGCTCTCTACGTCTGAGACTATGCTCAAGTAAGTCGCATTGAGGACGTTTGGGATAGTAGTGTAAGGCAATAATCAGTAGCAGATGTATCTTAACTATCGTAAGGTTGTAGGTAAAATGCTAAATACCTTGGCACATGGAACAAGTGATAGTTGCAGTCGACTACGCTAACGATTTATTTCTCAAGCATGTCACTATTATCAGGCCTGGATTACGCATCTACTTTGTTGATGATAGTCCTTAATGGTAATTTTGTTATACTTACAATGGTTTCACAGACTCGCTCGGCAGTACGTCTACGCAATAATCCGAGGACGCAGCGTCGAAGACTGCTTCCAAGAAGAACAGATGAAACTATCCAACGACACAGGCAGCAAGCTCTCAGGATACATTTCGGCCAATGCATATCAACAGTTTAAGGCAAGACAAAACGCAACTAGTACACTCACGTCGCAGATCAAGGAAAACACATGCGACGGATCCGTTAAACAGGAACAACCGAGAAGTGGATCTAAAAACGTGCTGCAAGACAAGCTGATCAATGTTGATTCCAGTTCTAACTCTAACTCTAACAGCAGCATCGGGTTTAGCATGCTCGACAAGTCAGCCTTATTCAAGTCCAACTCAATGCCTTCCTTCGAGGAGGCTGCCAAAATGAGGGCACGTAGGCAAATAAGTTTTGACAATGTCGATTTTCCTAAAAGGTGATTTACTTATCGGCAATTTTGCTACCGTAAGATTTGACTGATTTCCGTAGTGTTTGTGTGTGCTTAGTGAATTTTAATTTTAATTTAATTGTTTAAGTATAATAGTTATTGTATACAATAATCAAAGGTTTTACGTTCGTGTGTTTTTTTTTCGTTTTTTTACGGTTTGCTCGAATGTAGAACACACATAAGCTTCTCAGCCTTCCTTATAGAATAAGCATAAATTAGCATGAAGGGCGTTCTGGATGTTTTTGGCTGTGCTGTAATCGCAGCTTAATACAAGTTTCACATTGTATTCAACTATTTGACTGTATTGAATTTAAAAAAACATTGAAGAAAAGTTAGAAAAGCACAGCTAAAAAAAAATAGAAAATGCCCTAAATATACGACTAGGAAATAACCTTGTAATCAATGTTGTGTACTCCAGGTATAGCTAATATATTAGAAATGGTATAATATAAAATGCCAGCTTGACGAGTTCCGTAGGCAATGCTAGACAAATATTATTGATTATAAACAGACTGTTAGCGCCTGTTATCCTCGTTTTCTATGCACTTTCTACTACACAGTTAACAGAAAAGGTACACAATTACATTAGAACACTGATATGCCCTGCCACCACCACCACCAGACTCCAGAACTACCAGACTTTTGGACTACCAGAATCCATTGATACCATTTACCGCATTAGCTGCTGTCCCTCAAGAGACGAGGCGGTGAGAGAGAGTTGACATCTGTAATCTGAACTGTTTTATTTTATCAAAAAAAAACCACAGTGCTCGAAAAGATGAGAACTTAACCTTTCACTGGTGATCATTTCTCATGATAAACCGCCTTAATAAGTTAGGCACTGTGTCTGGGGTAGTCTGTATTGCATCTAAAGGGTATACGCGAGCAGCTTATCTATGTAATACTCGGAGATTTCATCGCCTTCGTGTCCTCTCACTAGGTGCAGGCGCCATTTTGAAATTAACCTTTTAAACGCCATTGATAGAGATATATTTGCGCCACCGGCACACAAGTTCACAGTTGCCAAGACGTAGGCCTTCTTATCTATGACGTAGGGACGTAAGGTAGACATTTTTCTTTTTAGGTGTCACTGACATGTAAGTGACGATTTGTTGCACTTGATATGGCGTGGAAAAGGTTAAATTATGCGTACGGAATCATTGTAGTGGTTTTTATTTTGTTTGTAAGTAGTGTTATTATACACTTGACGATTTTGATAGAGATGTACACAACTAAAATACGGCCAATGTAGGATGATGCCTATGAAAAGCGTATTTCGTAATTTAGATCACTATACTCTACGTTCATGAAAAGTCGAAGAAACAAGTTTATTTGAGCTGTCATAGGGTGTCATCCTCGATTGACCAAACTATAGTTACATATTTGTAGGATATACGGGCAGTATCGGACAGCGGTGGAGAAACCGGGCCACTGGAAAAGTACTATGTTTTTTCTAATAGATATTTTAAGAAGAAGCGGGCCCCCTCACAGTATGGACGTGGTGCGAACCGACCGACCTCGTCGCCCCCTCTTAATTTGAAAACGGGAAAATTTGAAAGTGGGATATTTTCTGATTATTAGAATAACTTACGATACTGGCCCGTATGCGCTTCCCTTTTATGTAGTTTTTTTTAAATTGTTATTTTTGTTTGTAATTCATTTATATTGTAATAGTGACGTTTGACAACAAAACAAAGCTATTAATGATACTGACGTCATAAGACGATATTTTTTAGGTATTGATTTTGCGTTAGGAGAATAAAAACCAAATTTCTGTACGATTATGTTGTAAAAGAACACTTTTCAATTGTTTTGTCAGTTTTATGTAACAAAAGAGTAGGGTATATTTCCATAAACAACAAATGGTCATGTTTTAAGCCTCAACAATAAAAACAACGTATTTGTTACAAGGAAAAAACATAAGTATTCATGTGTTTTGTTACAATTGCTGAGTCTGATCTCGGGATATTTTTTACGTAATAAATTATTTTCCTCCCATTCGTTGTTTCATTCCTAAGCGTGTAGTTTGATGCAACGATACATTAAATCGCTGTATATACTGTTAAATTACTGTTTCCAATGATAAGATAAAACAACGTGTCAGATATATCATTGTTGATTCAAGTGAACTTGGTGTTTTGTGTTGTGCCTCAAAAACTGATACAATGGGTGTATCACAGTCGTATCCTGGGCTAACTCAAGACGTTCTAGAAGATTATACTACTCTCACTTACTTGCATAAGGGAGAAATATTATAGTGAGTAATAAATCTAATAAAGATATCTGACAATGTGTAACTGATAACAAATGAGTACTCTGCCAATGTCAACGTTGTTTCAGTCTAATGAAAAAGTTTCAGTCTATTGATCCCGATAAAGTGAACGCGAATTTTCATCATAGATTTAGCAAGGATGTGCTTCTTAAGAAGTTTGATGTTTTAAGGGTGAGTAACTTCTTTTTTGGCGCAATCTAAGGACTGTTACAGGAGTTCATGTTTTTAATCCTCAATAAAGTCGCGCTCCACCACTTTATATTTTACAGCCGATTAGGTTTTGCAACGTCACGTTTAAAGCCTAATAATGCCCTACCACTTAAGTTGTGGGACGTCTTCGTGTATGGAAAACATAATTGTATCGGAAAACTTGCCAAGTAATACGGAGTAGTTAAAACTAGGTACTTAAGTTTTTATTTTTTATTATTACATATTTGCGAGTTTCCTAATCCCTAGTATGAAATATGGTCCTTTCTATCCACATAATTGTACTTAAATATGTTAACTCTGCGTCTTCCGATCATAATTACTACACCCTCCACAACCCTTTAAGTTAACGTTTCCTGTTTCCAGTGCAACCCGTTTCAAGATCGTCTCTTCAGAGTGTTTTCTTCTAATCATGACGAGTCCTTTTCGTTCGAAGACTTGTTAGACTTGTATTCTGCAATGAGTTCGGAATGCCCCACCGAAGTGAAAGCCGCATGGGCTTTCAAGATATTTGGTAATATTATCTGCTCCTAACCAGTGATAGGAGTATAGTATTTCGTTTTAACTTCGCCGCATTCATTTAAGGAAAATAATATACCTACATACAGGGTTACTTTTGGACCTCCCGCTAAACTTTGCCACATCATCCAACAGCGGAACAGCAGTAACAACAATCAATTTATGAATTAAAAAAAAAAACAATTTTGGCAAAAAAATATCTACATTTACTAACAGCAAAAAATAATGGTAACTCTTCTTGTTTGCCGTCCTCACTGCCACCGCCTTTTTTTGGTAATACTAAAGATAGACCCTTTTAAGTTGACATCAAAAGGCATGAGACGTGCTTACGTTGACAAAACGCGCCTAGAAAGAGACAAATAAAAGTGGCTGTAAAATGTACATTTCGAAAGGAAAAGAACTGATTCTTTCACATACTCTCCTATTACTTCCCATAAGTCATACTAAAATTTAGCGGGAGGTCCAAATGTAATCCGGTATAGTATAGTACTTGAAGTCTTGAACAGAACATTATATTGATAACAACAAAACATAACTTACATCTACGCATTATAAAGGTATTTCAAGTACATTTCAATTTCAATATATTATCGAGTTAATCGATTCAACCATACCTTCTGCTTGTACCTAGTAGCGGCAATTTTTTTAAATCATTTGTAATATACTTACTAGGTAATGGGGTTTGTAACCCATTGAAATTTCAAGACGAAATACATTAGGTATGTACCTACTGATCCTAAACTCGTGAGTTATTTGAATTAAAATTAAAATGGTACATTTGTTACCATGCAATTTTGCGTAAATGGTACAGTACCTACCCAGCATACTTAATTGATACTTTCTTTTGTACAGCAAAAATATTACGAGATATTTCCATTGTTGGCATACATTCGCTAATTTGATCGCTTTTCAGCGGGAATACCGCGTTTTTTTTGGTGTTTCATAAAGAGTAGGTATTTGTATTGTATGTCATTATAAATGTGTTCTACTCAACAGATATGGACGAGGATGGTCAAATTTCGGCGAGGGACATAACCGAGATAATTGACAGGCTGACTACAGGTCCGGATAATAAGCATCTTTATATCGAACAAAGTGCCAAGAAGAAAATAGCTGATGTGGTAAGAATCGTTTTTATCGATTTTGCAATAATTGTAAAATAATAAAGAAGCCAAAAAAATAAATTAGCATTTGGGGACTCTATTACCCAACACTTTGCGAATCGTAAACCTTAAGGAAAAATTCTCGTAGAACCGATGATCCGGCAGGCTCAGAAGTGGCGACCACGTACCGAAAGACGCTATATTAGCAGGTTCTTAACAAGGTGGACCGAAGGTCTGATGAGGGTCGCGGAGAAGTGGATGATGTGGGCGTGGCAGCTTAATTATGTGGCAGAAGGCTTTCTAGCTTTCAGCCAGATTGCCTACATAACTTAAGGCTTCTCCACACCGTGTCGTTGACGTCGGCCGATGAGTAGGTTAACTGGCTGTGGAAGACTTAGGTACATCCATGCTTTATGTTTCAGATACTTGAAGAGATTAAATTAGACAGTACGGGCAGTATGGGGATAAACGAATTCACTATAGTGGTGTCCAGAATCCCAGAGTTTAATACATCCTTCTATTTCAGGATATAATTGCCAATTGGAACATTTTTATCTTGGTAATCAATAATATACTTACATCCAAATTTAATTTAAATAATGCATTTTGTAATTTGTAAATGAAAGTATTTTATACTACTATTTCTAAAGAACTTACCTCCACACCAGCCGCCAGTATTACCAGTGGCATAGCTACCGGGGGGCTAGACGGTGCCATGCGTTTGTCAATCTGTCTCTACCTATCAGTAATTAGTTTTAAAGATAAACTACTTCACGCACATTTCTAAAAACACTTTTCTACTAGGTAAGTAATACTTTTGTTACGACAACAAATTCCTATTTTGAATAAATATGCTGATACATGAATGAAATGGTTTATTTGATTTGTGTTTTAACTTACAAAGCTTTATAATCAAAAAGTGTGATTTGAAAGTAGGTATTGGTTATATTTCAATATTTTCTATACCCACTATGAAATAGACGCTTTTACGGTGTCCCCTTGTTTCACCGACTCTTATTTCATAGAACTTATCAATTCGCAGAACTTTCGTTTCATAGAAAGCTATTTTCTGCTGAACCCGTGTTTATTTCAGGTAATCTTAAATATGATTCGCGTTGGTTAGTTAGGTTAGACCTGTAACTATAACAAGATAACCTGAAATAAACACGGGTTCGGCAGAAAATAGCTTTCTATGAAATGAGTGTCAGTGTCCTTTAAACAAGGGTAAACCCGCTTAATTACACTTACGACGGGTCCTACGTACAAAAGAAAGCGTTTAATTTAACACATTACACTTTTTATTGTTGGTTTCAAAGGCAAAAGTGGCCATAAGTCGATTTTACACACTCTTTATACGTGGGGCCCATCGCTATCCAGATTTAATCGTATTTATCCTTCATGTAAAGGTAAGTAGCAACCGATACCGCGCCTACCAAAGCCAACATCTTTTGATTAGACATAAGTACTGTTACAAGGCTATCACTGCGGATATTCGTATAGTTATGTAAAGACCTATACGGTAGGCAGTTTTTTATGCTTAAATGTACTCTTGCGTGTTCCAAACTATACACACAAATTGAATAAAGCGTAAGGTGGCTAACGTGAATTATAAAATGTGTGTAGGTACCATCAGACATACAAGTGTCAAGCGGGATACGCCGAAAGCCCAAGTCCTATTTTTCTCGTTCTTTTGTTATGACGGAAGCAAAAAAGCAAAAGAAAAAAACTTACGTAACTCAAAATGTTGGAGCAGGGGGGTTCCAAAGTAAGGCAAGCAGCACAGTTGCAATTTGTATTGATGTAGCTGTCAGTAAATTGGTAGTTAAGTTTAATTTATCTGATGAAAGCCTTGCAAGCGGCCTTGTTGTAGCGGCCTGCGAGGGTGCGCGGGGGCAGGGCAGGGATCCCGGTAGTGCGTCCGATGGTGTTCGGGAGGACCGCCGGCTGCTTATACTTCACGTGATAAACCGGGAAACCGAGGTAAGTTCTGAGGAAACGTTGCCAGTCAAAACATTTTGAAAGCATAGAATTGCCACTGTTCAGCCAAATTAGGATGAACTCTGTGACAGTCATTTCGTTATATCAAAAACATCGTGTTGATAAAATCAGTTTTAGCACTATAATTTTTATGAACAATGTACTTACGGAGTCAAATCCGGTGCGCATTGCCACATAAACTCAGGGTCACTGAAAAAGGATAACGGATGGTACGCTTTGGGGTAGCCTCTGTAATAATCTCTGTGACGCTGGCAAGCCTGGCATGAAAATAAACAAAATTCATCAATCTACTAGGTACCGATTTTACACGTCAAAATTATTGTAAACAGTACTTACGTCATAAAACGTCTCAATATCACTTTGGCGGGCGTTATCCACGAACAAAATGTTATCGACCATCGTTAAATTAAGGACTAGAATTTATTTATACAGAAATAATAAACTTTACCTATCTACCATTGAAAATTTGGTTTAGCGCCATTGACCACAGATTATAAGGGTAGGTACATGTCACGTAGTGATTTTATTTTCTTTGGGTCATCTTTGGGTCTTAATCTTGTTTACTTGACAATAATGGCGGCCGAGTTGAAAACTATTCCATAACAGGGTCAAATACGATATCGTTTTTACCGTATTTTTGTTTTGTCATAATTGTCATAAAATATAAATATTTTGACTTTACCTACATATGGAAAGATATCCCACTATGAAAGTAGTTTTCCCTCACCAAGTCCTTAAGGTAAAACCACATAGGCGTAACTGCGACGCGATGCGACGCGAAAAATAATAATCTGTGAAACTGCACGAAATAGAATGCACTACCCGGCAACGAGACTACGAGACGCGGCACTGTGTGTCAAAATAGACCAACTAACCAAAACTGACACTCCGTATCGCGTCGCGTGGTTTCGTTGCCGTTAGATAGTGCAGTATTGCAAGCGGCGCGCCACGTTCAAGACAACGTGTTTAGTGTGATAAAGTTGATACAAAAACGTCTAGAATGTAGAAAGCCATGAATAACTATAACGTTCGAAATACATAAAACGCGACTAGTCCAATGAGTGTAATATCGTGAGTGGAGTATGTTTTTTAAACACTTAACACCCGTTCACACTGCACCTGTCTGTTCTGCACGTCTTTTCCATAAAAATCAAGTATTCAGTTGCTTCTTGATATTGATAAAACGTGCAGTATAATGCCGTGTGAAACCAGACTTAGGGTCAACTCACACCGAGAGGCGGTGTGAATTGACCCTCACCATTTTTAAACCTCGCGCGGTATCCAAAGAGTTGTACGTTATTATTAGCTAGTTTCGAAGATAACGAGTTAATGAGGGTCACCAGCAAGTTGTTATGCATGGCACGCTTCTGTATAACTTTTTTGATTTTTTTACAACATTGATAAGAAATCATTCGTGTTGAAGTCTCTTTATAGGGTAAGAAAATCCCGTTTCAAGGAACCTTTATAGTTTCGTCATGTCTGTCTGTCCGTCTGTCCATCTGTCCATCAGTCCGCGGTCTAGCTGAGATTCTTGGTACTACAAAGCCTTCGTTACCTGTGTTACTACTCATCTTACTACCAGTAGAAACAAGAGTTTTTTTTTGCCCGTTACCACTAACTGCTCTGGTAGTAACACGGGTCATTTTTTATTTGCCATATTACTACTGACCATTATCATGGTTGAAACTTCTTCCTTTTTCCAAAATCATGGACATTATGTTTATGACATAAAGCTGTAATTTGTCATAGATATTAGTTATGCATTAAAATAAGGCCGACAAAGTTGTAAAATAAAATCTTTTTAAAAACTTTTTTCAGGTACTTACCTCCCATACATTTCAGGCAAAGGTATTAGGAAATATTGAACTTAAGTGTAATTTGCTCTAGAGTTGCTTGTTTCTCTAAGTGTTTTTAGCTACCCGTAAATGTGGATGTGGCTGCAAAGCCCGGAAGCACGGATTCAAAGCCGTAAATACCTACACTAATGTTTAAGAAATAAATAGATTTAAATATATTAAGTACCATTTATTTGATGTATATAAGAATATTGGAGAGCACTGTATTGGATATATGTAAAAATGTAAGGAGCACAGTAAGAAAAATTTAATTTTAAGGTAATTATAGTATATAGGTACCCTAAAGTACCCTGACGAAGATGTTAAGCACTTTAGTGCACTATCATAATAAAGTTCAAACTGAACATCAAATGACAAGTATGGAACAATAAAATAACAGTCACAATGACAAGGTTCTAAGTATGGTCCACATTTTTATTGGGTGATTGTACTTGTAAAAAATAATTGAACTTAAATTGCAGGCGAACCTACAATATTCTCAGTGGCAACCACCACATTTAGAGCAAAAATTTGACGATGATAACAATTTCATTTCTAACAGCGTTCTCTTTATTCTTTTTAACTAATCTAAAGGTTAACGTGAAAAAGCTTTGCACGCAGCTTGGTTGTATCGCCCACCTAGAGTACGATCAGGTAGCGGTGGAAAACCAGAAGTGCTTGCACCTGTACTGGTCAAGACTGATGGCTGCTTGTACTTCAGATGATATATCGGGTAGCTCAGGTAAACACTGAAATAATTTCAAATTGACTTCAGATAACACATTTAAAAATATTATTATTATCCCTATAGTACTTTGACACTTTGATGTTATGTAACATTTATTTACTTACACTTAACAGCAAAATAAATTACGACAAATTAAAAAAAAAATGTTATCCAAGTCAAGTGATATGTCAAAGTTGTTGTACATCAAAATTAAACTGTACGTCAAATTAATAAGTCACGTAATATCAAAAAATCTGCGCACACATGTTGTGCGTAGGACACCTGACGGGTTAACATTTACCAAGGCGACCGCAAGGCAGAGAGCAGCGCGGAGAGAATAATGTTTGTAAATCATTGTGCGGTGTTATAAGATGTCCTACAATATTTTATTATATCTTTATGTGTAAGTGCATTTACAAAATCCATCAAATTTCATCAAAATGTCACATGTTATAGATTAGGTTAGAGTTTTTCGCAATTCGAAGACTTACTGCACTTATGCGCCTTTTTTGAGTGTCAAAATGTCACATATTATGTTAGGTAGTGTTATCGTGCCAAAAATGTATAGGTACCTAACGCTGGGTGAAACACAATTTCAAATGGTACAATGAGTACATGTAGGAACTTACTGTGACATTTCTGCAGGGCATTGGTAACCATATTCTGCGGTTTGGAAGAATTTCAGCGGATGATGTGATTTGGGATATCCTCTGTAAAAATCTCGCTGCATTTGACATGCCTAGATACAACAAGAAAATTATTACTTTTTTTAGGGTTCCGTAACTCAAAATGAAAAAAGGATCCATAATAATTTGTTCAAAAATTAAGAAGCTAGCGGTCCCGGGGTCAATTTCCGGTATGGGCAAATATTTGTGTGATGAATAGGAATATTTGTTACGAAACTTGGGGCGACTAGTACCTCGCACAGAACAGAAAAAACAGTAGGAGTGTTAAGTGGGCGTATGTAACGTGTGGCATAGTTATGCGAAGTTCCGCGTAACTTACCTTAGTTTTGCTGCGATCGTTTGTGCGTGAAAGTTGTGCGAAAGATATTTCTTATATAGGAATATTGTGCTATTTTGGAATGTTAAGACGATAGCCGCACCAAAAAAAAACATGGTGTGTTTTTTATCATAGTTACTATTTAAGCGAAGCTCATATTTATTCTATTCCGTGAGTCGGTACCTCGCCATCGCACCAGTCAAAACACGCGATTCCGCTCGCTCGTAAAAAGCCTCATAGAATAGAGGCTACGCCATCCAAAGGACCGATTTGGCGTGTCCGATTATTAGTTATAGTATGATAATGTTTATAGATTTTCAATATTTTATCAACTTGATTGGAGATATATGTCCTTAACGCGACCGTTCGACAGCTTACGTCAATCCTATGTACATTTATGATATCGTTCCCCGAATGGCACGAATGCATATTGTCTAGCGCCACAGGAACTCCTAAAAGATAAGCCTATGACGACCGATGACCGACTATGACATTGCACACCCATTTGCATTGTTCCTATTTTTCCCTATGTTGCGCGCTACAAACCCCCCTCGTGTCCCTCCCTCTCGACCAGCTTTAAGAAGGATGATTAGAGTCGCAATATGGGATCATTCGTTTGAGGTATGGTACTATTAGAAGGGCGGTATTCAAAAAAAGTGTACATAGAAGAAGAGTGAAGCTTAAAATTGTTTCTATTCACCATATTCACCCCATTTTACAGTATTTCTTATTATTTTGTCATATTTTTTTAACTTTTGTATAGAACATAGTACACAACCGCCTAGCCTAGTCTACCCTTTCCATTTTTCTTATTTACTTACTTTATAAAAGGTTTCTATTTCTTCTTGTCTATTTAAATCCACAAAAAGAATAAATTTAACCATTGCACTCAATTAACAATAATAAAATTATTTGCTCAAATTAATACATACAAAATCAATAATGTCAGATAATAATTATCTGTTTTTTTTAAATAAATGGTGTCCATATTTTTTTAAAACCGTAGACAGATATTACTTTTAGACCATAAACATTTTTTTTTTTTTTGTTTAATTTACCCCACATGGGGAAGGCGAAGGGAACACAGCCCATGCAGCCAAGTCTTATGTATTATTTTTTTCCTGGAAAGTTTTTGTATTTTAAGGCCGAAGCCAAGTCATTTTTTAATATAATTGTCTTGAATTTGTATTTTACTCAAGGCCGAAACCAATTCTGATGTAAATAATATATCCAATCCAAGTTATGTTTACAAAGGCCGAAGCCAAGTCTTTAGTAAATTATATATAGTCTTTTATCTTTGTACTAATGTCATAATCCGTAAATGTCAAATCCAGATTAAATAGAATAATTTAATAATACTTAATATTCTTTGAAAATAAATAATATTCATTATATTTCTCCAACAGTTGATATTAAAAATTCAAATATTGGTCTAAAACAGTCTCGATTCCTCAATAATTGCTGAAGGGAGCGCGGGATATTCTCAGCATTACCAAAAATACACAACAGGTTATCAATTAACAGCATTCTAGCTATCAAGAAGCTACTACAATCAAAAATTATGTGATCCAAGGTTTGGTCTTCACTATTGCAAAAATTACAGATGGGGGAGGGTACAATATTAAATCTATATAAATGGGCGTTAAAACGGCAATGACCTAACCTAATACGACAAATGGTAGTGTAAAATTTTCTATCAATATATACATTTCCCTTGACAAACCAAGGACAGGAAATTTTGTTTTCTATTTCAGCATACCACTTGCCTTTAGTTTGAACTATATTTTGCCATGCTACTTTAAATTCCTCACGGAGATTCTGTTTAATGAGCACCAAAACGTCAGAGTCTGGGATGAAAATATTTTTAATGGTATGATCATGAGGATTATTAGTAATGCATCTGGCTAAATAATCAACTTTTTCATTGCCTAATACCCCAATATGAGAAGGTGTCCAGAAAAAAATAATATTCTTGTTTTTTGAAAGTAGATTAAGATATTTTTCTCTAATATCATATAAGATGTAACTTGTAGTAGCCTGAAATTTTGGATTATCTAATGCCCTTAGAGCACTCATATTATCAGATATCACCAACCAATTATTAGCTTCCTGTCCTTCAATATACTCTAGGGCCATCAGAATAGCCAAACACTCAGCTGTGTAAATGCTAGTATCACTAGGTAATCTATAACCAAACCCGCCACGAACTTGCGAATCATATATAGCTGCAGCTACAGCATTGTTATTTTTCGCACCATCTGTAAATAACTGAGAACCTTCAAAATTTTCCAACATTAGATAAACATCCTCTTTGCATTTTAATGACTCATTGATGACAATTGTGATGGGACAAAATTTAGATTGATAAGACTTTTGATAACAAGGCCAAAGATGACTTTCATATAAATTATAATCCGATTTGAATTTTAAAATTTCAGGAAGATCAACTACTAAATATGGAGGACGACTGTCAATGCTATTGGAGAATGATTCTTCCAATTTTAGAATAAGAGGATGTCTTGTAATTGAAGACAGTTTCAAAACAAACTTGAACTTGAGGAATTTGAATCTGAGCATCAACCCTGGCACATTGCATTCCACCTGCATGGATATAATAGGGGTGGATTTCATTGCGCCAAGAATAATACGTAAGCACTTATTTTGTATTTTTTCCAATTTTTCAACCAAATTATTATTACCACAATAACAAAAAAAAGCATACTCAAAGTGGCTTCGCACAATAGACTTATAAAAAATCAATAGTATTTTTGGGTCAGCACCCCAATAGATGCCTGTTAATGATTTTAAAATGTTACAAGCTTTTAATGCTCGGTCTGCTAAGCAATCAACATACTTGCTCCATTTAAAGTTATTTTGAAATGTCACACCTAAAAACCTGGCAGAATTTACAACTGGTAATTTACTACCTCCATAAAAGAGATTAACTCTAGTTGTTTGAACAGATTTTTTACTAAAAACAACACATTTACTTTTTTCATTGCTAATTTCTAAATTAATTTCACTAAAATAGCCTTGAAGTCTTTGAAGAGCAGTATTGATTTTTTGTGACACGACTGTTAGATTCGGACCATGACAATATACTGCTAAATCATCAGCAAATTGTAGGTTTAGTACATCACTACCCAGTATGATATTTAATTTATGAATATATAATATGAATAACATGGGGCTTAAAATACCCCCTTGTGAGACACCTTTATACGAGTTTCTTGGTCCTAATAGCTGATTATTATATTTAACAAAGATTTGTCTTCCATGTAAAAAGTTGTAAATCCAACTAATAAATTTTCCAGGTAGGTGCATGGATTTTAAGACAGAAGAGAGGATGTCCAAATTTACATTATTGAAGGCGCCAACTACGTCAAAGAAAACGCAAGCAAGCACTTCATTACTAGACAGAGCACCATGAATATCCAAATACAAATGACTTAAGCTATCTCGAGCAGAGCTGCCACGACGAAAACCAAACTGATTAAATGGTAAAATGTGATTACTTTCTACATAAAATTCAAGGCGTTGTTTAAGTAACTGCTCAAATATTTTTCCTACACATGAACTTAAGGTGATAGGACGATAGGAATCTGCCATACCAGCATCTTTGCCGGGTTTTACAATGGGAACAAAACAATCGATTTTCCATTGCTCAGGAATCACTGAATTACACCAGAGTAGATTTAAAATGTCCAAAAAGACCAATTTATTTAGGTTGTTCAATAATTTAAACATTTTATATGACAACCAATCCAAACCACAAGCTGAATCTTTCCGAGAATTTAAAGCAGTTTTTAACTCTGACATAGAGAAAGGGGTTATTAAAAAATTATTAGATGTGGTAATATTATCTGAGAAACTAGGTGGCAAACTTTCTACAGAATCTGGTGTATATTTATGTAAGAATTGAGAAACCCAAGAAGAACTGATAAATTCAGCTGGTACAGTAAATGTTTTATTTAACCTCCTCAATTTTTTCCAAATTAGATTCATAGGGGTTAATCTACAAAAAGACTCACAAAACTTTTCCCAACACCATTTACGTTCCTGCTTAATAATACGTTTTTTCAGTGCTTGCGCATGTTTAAACCTAACAAAAGAATTCAAACAAGGATCTGTTTTAAATTGAATATAAGCCTGCTTACAGTCATCCACTGCTTTTGCACAATTTGCATTCCACCAAACCAAAGGTGTTCTTTTTTTATTTTTAGGAAAACTGTAAGCATATTTATTATTTTTATTGTTAGTCAGCTTAAAAACTGACAGATCAACAGCCCTTATAATAATAGAACAGAATTGATTATAACTATCGATTATATTGGTTACATCAACCTGAAAATTAATAAGCAATCCATTAACCGTTTCTTCATACTGATCCCAATCTACTAATTTCAGGTTAACATGAGGAGGAATATTAGAAGAGCTCTGTAAAGAATGTGAAACAGGAGTAGGAGTGAACTTTGTTATAGTGGGAAGATGATAGCTGCCTAAAGAGTCCGAGCAAACTTGCCAATCGCATGATAAAACTAACGATGTGGAAACAATGGTTAAATCAAGACCATTTGGCCTATTTATATGAGAACCTACGGTTGTTGGTGTTCCATCATTTATTAATAACAGATCATCATCCTCTAAAGTGTCCATGATGTCTCTGCCCCGCCTATCAGTGCTGGTACATCCCCATGCTACATGATGTGCATTGAAATCTCCTGCAATTAACATGGGCCTTGGAATAGCTTGTAAAAGGTTATCAAATTTGCTTTTCTCAAAACAAGGCGTACATAGCCCTGGACTATAAAAGCTGACAAAAGATATGTGTTGATTATTAATTTTTGCTGAAATGGCAACATTTTGTAAAGAATTGTCAAAAAAAGTATTTAATTTAGTGTAATTAATACTGTTGTGTATTAAAATGGCAACTCCATTGTGATCATTACCACAGTCATTTCTCACAATAGAGTAACCTTTTATATTAATTCTTATATGTGGTTTTAACCAAGTTTCAGAAACTAAAGCAATATGAATTTGATTGTCATAGAGAAACTTTTGAAATTCCAGTTGATTACTTAACAGACTTTGAGCATTCCACTGCATTATATTTAAAGTTTGATTCATGAATGTAAAGGTTCAGTATTTTTTTTCTGAATGATTTCTTTAATGGAATCTGCAATGACTTGGGTATTTATACTAGTATTTTGCGTTTTATTGTTAGTTATAACTTTAATGAGAGATTCCATAAGTAGTGTGAGCGCTCTGCGATCAGCCAACAATGAAGTTAGCAGATCTTGGGTGTTTTCCGTTTTGTCGAGAGAAGGGAATTTTCTTGATTTTAACATATCAGCATAAGGTGTTGGAGCGACTTTGTTTTTATTTTCAAGAATTTTCTGTTTTTTAATGGGGCACTGACCCGAAATCGAGATGTGATTACCACTGCAATGTATGCAAGTGGCATTTTCAATTTTGACTGGACATGTCTTGAATGAATGATTTTCAGTACAAATCGAGCAACGTTGCGAGTTTTTACAGAATTTGGCCATGTGACCATATCGTAGACATTTAAAACATTGTTTGACTGGTGGAATGTAAGGGAGTACCGGAATCCTCCACATTTTTAAGAACACATAATCAGGGAGACTCGTCGAAGACGCAAAAGTTATTGTGACAGTCTGAGTGGGCTGCAGACTGCCCTTCTCCTTTTTGAGAATTCGCCGGACACAAATTATTTTTTTTGAGCTAGATAATACTTTAAATATCTTTTTATTGGACATGTCCGTGGGAACGGAAGTTATAACCCCCGTTAGTTCCGTTGATTGAGCTGGTATTTGAGCTTTAATCGACTGCTCCTTCAGAAAAGTTGTATTATCTAAGAAGGCGTTTGCCAAATTGGGCCTATCAAAGACTACCCCAATCTTATATTTGTTTATTTTTTTCAAATATTTAATGCCCTTCACGAACCGCGAAAAGCTCCCATTTAAATACATCATATCTCTGGACCCTATGGGATTATCTGCAATAGTACTCTCGACAAACACAACGAACTCGCTGCCTGCAGAACTGTCCTCAGGGTACCGCCTATTGTAGTCAGCTACCCTGTAAGGAATATACTTCTCCTCATCCTTTTCGCTGTTGTCGCCCTCGACAGCGCAATCCGCGAAGTCAGAGTCGCTAGACTCAACGCTGGAGCCAGACTTCGAGTCCTCCTCCTCTTTATGAGCCTCATCAACCTTGCGTTTCTTCCGTTTTTTAGCTGCCATCTTCCCGGCCGAGGAAGACTACAGACGGGTTAAAGTTTTTTGAAATTTACACTATGTACACTACACTAACTCTTATGAAATAAAATTATATATACAAAATTAAACTAGAGTTTCATTAACGAACTGGTATTACTTAATATTTACAACAATTGATTTTGTGTTACGAACAAAAAGTTAAAAAGCCGCCGACTCGTTTGGCGTTCCCGCGCTTTTCTCCTAGACCATAAACATCATGCATGACAACATTATGACAACGAAATAAAAATGGCATCCACGAAAAATGTCAACTTGAAACGTCAAAACAAAATCTGTAATTCTGTTGTAGCATTAAATTGATAATTATTTAATAGTGGTATCAAACTTTTATCAGATTTATAGTACAAGTATGATCAAGGTGCGGCGCTTCAACAGATGTAGGCTAGTGCCGTAAGGTTGACTGCGAGCAGCCTTTGTTATTTTGGGTGAACTATTTTTGTCCGCTCTACATTCAGTGCATAGGAATAATTTTGACACCCAGGAAAAGAATGTTCTTCCTATATGGTGAGTACATTTTGGGGGAAGCTATAACATGTGTTATTAGTTCTTTGCTAGCTAAGTAATGAGTAGCTGGTGTTGTTTTTCACTGCGTTCGTCGCGTAGGATCATTAGACACATTTTTAAAGTGCACGATACGTCATTTTAGTGGTGCATAGTTCTGCGGTAAGTAAATCTTATACATAATGCGGCACATTAAGATTCTAAACATCAAATTTACATGTAACTTGTGTATAAAAAGTCTTTTGTTGTGTTATAACTTTCTAGATTTCAGGAAAAATAAATATTAAAGCATGTTAAAATTTTCGTGTGATATTTTTCTTGTGTTAATATCAATAAGTTTGGTTTTGTAGTATTTTTATAAATTTCATTATCATTTCCAAGCCAAGTCTGAGCTTGATTTGTTATTTTGATTTGTTTTGAAAGTACCTATTATGACTAACAAATGACCACACATTTCCATTCAAAATATTATTTACTAGAGATATTGAGAAACTTCTAAAAAATAGTAGTGCTGAAATTGTCAGTAAACAAATTACAATTTGAGAGTACAAAATGCATGTACTAGTCAAGCAATAATCTTAATAATAAAAATGAAATGAAATTATGATAATCATAATTTACACACATGGTAAAGTATATTTGGTGTGTATCTATAAATCATAATGTAATGCTTATTTTATTATATTTATCACGTAAATCATTATTACTTGTCAACAATAAAGGCTATTTCTATTCTCGAGGGTTGAGTGGTCAAACCCGATAAATCGACATAATTGTTTCATCAAATTTGAATTGTTTTGATGTATTCAATAATGTTCTTTTTGACACAACAAGTTATAGCGACTTATCGGGTTTGACCACGCAACCCTCGTTCTATTCTATTCTATATTTGTGCCGAGATGTGAGCTTCCTAGCAAATCTTAAGGTTGATTTATTAAGTGTACCTGAGCACTAAGGGAATGCCAATATAAAATTAACCACTTTTGTTGTTATCAACTTATCTTATCAAGTCTACCTTAGCTGAGTGTTCAAAATCTTTGTTAAATATCAAATAGATAACAAATCATTATTAAGTGAGTCATTTAGATAACTTATAAAGAATAATCAACCCTTTTTTAGGCATTTCCATCAATATATACATTGCAGCTCTTGATGTGTTCAAATTTATTGGTAAAAGCATGTTCATGTTTTTAAAATGAAATAAACTATTTTATTACTATTCAGAAACTAATAATCAAATAATTTATTTAATTAATATTCCGGAACTATACATGTTACAGATGTTGTGAATAGACATATTGTATATTTGGTATAGTTTTTGGTCAAATAAATTCAGTTTTATCTTACTTTCTCAGTCAGCTTACCCCATTGATAAGCTAATTGAAAAAGCAAGATGAAAACAAATTTATCTAACAAAATATGATGCTATATAATTATTTATTACTTCTATATAGTTTCATTTCGATTTGACTACCAGTCTAAAACTTGATTGGCAAATGATAAATTGGTTATAAGGTATTAGGACCGGCCCGGTAAAAGCATGCCTTTGCCTTAATGATTCCTGGAGATTTTTGATTTATGTTAATTTATATATGTTTGTATACACTAGTTTATTTATTTCTTTATTTGAGTTATCACGACATATTATAAATACAAAGTCCCCTCCGTGTCTGTCTGTTCTTGCGACTTTCACCATCAGTTGGTTACATGGTAGTCTTTTATATACTTTGGAGCAAAGAAATGGAGCCACTTTCTATGAAAATTGAGTACTAAGTGAAAAAGTGGCTCTATTTCTTTGTTCTCAAGTGTATATAATAATTTCTGATTTATGTATGGCTACTAGATGATAAAAAGATAAAAAAGATAAAAGAAATTTATTCAGTGAGTAGGCCGCTCGGGTACTTTTACATGTCGAGAATCTACCAGCGCTTCCCAAGAGGAGACCACTGCTGAGAAGAAACGCCGCAAGAAACCCAGCAGTCAGTAATTTTTTTAACATATTTCATATTACAATGGTACTACTTAATCTACCATTATACAAAGCTACAAGTATTAAATTAAATATAATATCAAATAACATGTGTAGTTCAGCAGGAAAACATGCCAAAAATCTTACGGGAGAGATAGAGAGAAAAGAAAAAAGAAAAAATAGAATCAACTACTTATGTGTTATGAGATGGTGCAAGATGACCACATAAAAGTTTCGATATGTTTTCCTGCATCAACGGTGTCCCCTATACAATAAAAAGCAGGATAAAGCTTTTGCATTTTAACAAATTATTATTGACTAAGTTTCGGGTTTAGGCCATGCATTTTTGTCTGTTAGATAGTCCTCGACCCTATAATACGCTTTAGACATTAACGACCTTTTCAAATATTTTTTAAGTGCTGGAAAGGGTAAATTTAAAACTACGTCAGGTAATTTTTATAGAAATGAATGCTTTGACCAACAAATGATTTATATGGACACGGAATTTTCGAATAGTGATTTTATTTTTATTTCTAGTATTCAAATTATCTAAGCCAATGTTCAGTAATGCACATTATTTGTCCATTTTCATTATCTAAGAATAACCCTATTTCTAGTTCTTTGCTGGAAAAACCTTGAATATGTTGGTGAATTAAATTTATACTCAAGGGTGTTTCCGCTGTCCTATAATTTAGTTTAAATCAAGAGGCAAAACATTACTGCCAATTTTGGCTTGTTGGGGCTGTGAACTACTGTATCTATTTGGTTCTATATTAAAAGCTAATAGATCAACCAAGGTCAAAAAATATTTCTTGGGCAATTGAATTTTTCCTGGTGTTAGATCAAGGGGCTTTATAAATTTGTTTAAATCTAAGAAATTATATTTTTTATTACAGCATATAGCATTATATATTATTGAATTAAAGTGAGCTATTCTATTATTATGACTAAATAAGATACTTTATGAGTATGGTAGTGCACACAATATAATTTTACCTATGCCTCTATCTTCATCGCTATCACATTGCATAAGAGTTGCGTTATGGTAACAGTAATTTGTAACATTTTGTTTTAATTTGTTATTAACAATAAACCTAGTCCAGATCCAAGCTGGTCAGAGTAAACAATAATTTTACACCTACTTATAATTTGTCTCCTTAGAAGTATCAAGAGTCATATCTGGCTGAATCACAGCAGTTGGTGAAGTACCTAATCTATCACAATTACCATAACCACTGTTTATTAGAGTGTTAAAACGCTCTTCATTCTATCTACTTTCTTCAACCAATTGAGTGAAAGCCAGGATATGCTCCTTAACTTCCTTCTGAACGGTTACATACCTTAAAGAAGTAACTTCAAGGTGGTCCTGTAGCTTATTTATCTCAGCATCGAGTTTTTGGATATTTAAATCATATGTTATCCTATTGGAATTTAACTTTTCATTTCAACGCCGCACCCTATCTTTCATTATTGATAATTCTAATTTAACTGTAGAATAGTTTTTTATAAATTTTTTGCTTTTCATTAATTTCTTAATTTCTGTGTACGCTTAATATAACTATGAATTTTATCATATTTCTTAAATTTATTATTGCTATAAGAGAAAAAATTTTTTTACTGTCCTTTTCGTTATTACCTACCAGCTCTTGGTACAGGTTTTGTGTTGTTAAACTATCATAACACTGACGTTCTTTCCTTAGATAATTTAATTCTTCATTTGCTGCGCCAAGTTCTTCCTCCAGGTTTGTGATGCGCTTTAATGCCACTTCATGGGTAGAAGCGCACTGGTTGAAGGTATCAATCACAGACTGCAACTGCTCCAATTTATCTTGAGCATCTGATAACTTGTAATCATACTCCACCAAATCGCTTCTCAACACTGTTCTTGTCCATCAATTTCTTCAGTTCTTCCTCACTGTCATCCCTTCAGCTTCAGCTTCCTGCAGCTGTTTTAAGGTGGCCTTGAGTTGGATTTATTGTTGGCGTGCAGTGGCCTTGCGAGATTTCATGTTTGAAGCGCTCATTGTCTCACAGTAACTCCACAAACGCACTGAAAGATATAAAACAACTGAGTAAAACTGAGTAACTTGAGCAAAGGAAGATCGTTGGTTATTATATCAAGGATGTGAGTGAATAGATGTTAGTGAACAGTGTATCGTGTACGGCAATGCCTGTGGCGAATGTGATGTGATATGTCAGAGAGTTCTCACCGTGCCAATGTTTTGTGTTCGACGTCGCTCACGGCTTCAACAGTGAGCAATGAGAAGTATGAACATGAACAGTGCCAAAAAAAACACGAAACCAGCGTAAGTAAGAAATAAAACAAATACTTCCCAGGTTTTCTTGATGAATTTGAAAACGTCCGTTGACGGTTGACAGGCGCAGTCGCAAGCGGCCTGTTGTACTGTTTAGTAATATTTATATGAAGACTTTGGTGTTATAATTTCACCAAAATACTGTTATCTACAATTCTAATGAGGTCAATTACTATATTTTTATGAACACAAACTGGAGGAGGGGCGCTAGTATTTATATATTTTTTATTTTATTTTATCTTTATTACACAAAAAACAAGTACTAATGTAGATTTAATACCTTAAGACTTAAATTATATTTTTTGTATTTTAAAGTTGTTGATATAATTTAAATTCTTTTTTTGTGCAATACTGTATGTGCTTAACACAATACGTTCTCATTTAATTAGGTAATTTAGTTAAGCAGAGTAATTGCAGTGCCCTTACAGAGTTTGTGTTGAGTATCTTAGATCTTTGTAACTACAACTGAAAGGCAACAAAATATACGACTATGACTATTTACTCATCTACTTCAGAGTACTCCATTTGTACTTTATTTTAACATAATTTTGTAACTGTTATTTTTTTTGCCAATAAGAGATTCCATACATACTTAGGTATTATAACGTATTACAGACTTCCATTCATGAGTCATTGACTTATTTATTGCTTTTGTGAATGTTTCGCATCATTGACTGATATCTTTTATTGTGTACACAATGTGTGCATAATGTATTGATCGTCATGGTAACAATTGTATTTGAGTCATTACTTTGTTTAGTAGCAGAGTAGTGATTACATATTTGAATGAGTAACATTATTTACAAAGAATAAGGTCGAACAGATAATGTTTCTGCTGTATTTTGTTACTAAATGTGCGGAGAGATGCAAGTGATGCAATGCAATAATCACAATACAATTGCGATTTATTGAAGACCATACAAACAGTAGTAAGTAAACAGTAGGTATTCAGTATTCAGTATTCAGTATTTATTTGCGATAAGTATGGTTTACATTGGTCTGGTTTTTATAATACTAGAGCACACACTTAGCTATACCTATCTAGCATGCAAATTCTTCATTTTGTTTTGTCCTAAAGTTCTTAATGTTAACATGTCAATCTATTATATTATGTGAAGTGTAAAATAACAAATAAAAAAAATAAAAATTATAGAAGCAATTAAGTGTCAAGGTTAAAAAATTCTTGCATTGAGTAAAAACACTTTTCTCTCAACCATGCATTTAGCTTATGTCTAAATTTACTTTTTCCCGTAATTTGCCTTAAGCAGTTAGGCAAATGATTATAAATTTTTAGTCATCCCGTGACGATTCTTATGATAAAGTGCACTCTTGCACATCGATACAGTTAACCTCGTAGGGTCCCTAGGCCTCAGCTCTGCGTTTAGAACTGGTTTTTTGTACAAATCTGGACGGTTAGTGACAAAGACGCAGGCTTCCAAAATGCTGGGTGCTGGGCATAGATACATGCTGGGCAGTGTAAGAACATATAATGTTTTAGAGATCTTATCTTGACAAACGTTAAAACTTAAGAAATGTAGATCACAAAACAGGATACTATAATTGGTAATTTTGTGTAAGACTATCTCTGGATATTTATTATTTTGTTACATGGAAATCTGGCATTGTGCGAGTCAGATTCGCACAAAAGGGGTTCCGTACCATCGTAGTGGGGGCCCCCATTCAAATTTAGTTTTATTTGTATGTTGTTATAGCGGCAATAGATATAGGCACTATTATGCATAGGTATTTCAATTGTTACCTATTACGGTTCGTAGATTCAGCATACTGACGGACGGACGGATGGACGGACAGACGGACGGACAACGTCAGCTTAGTAATAGGGTTCCGTGGCACCCTTTGGGTACGTAACCCTTAAAGGAAATATAAAGGGACTTTACGATGACCTTATTGTTTGGTAATCTGGCAGACAATAAGGGGCCCTATTAATCGCGGAGCCCTGGACACCCAGAGTGGTCAATGGAAGAGGGCTTGGAGGTGATAGTCACAACGTAACTTAACCTCCTGAGTCTCCTTGTACTAAATAGTTCATAATACGGGAATTGAAATAAAGATCCAGTGCAAAGGAAGTAAACTGGAATTTCTTTTCGATGACGCGCTGGTCTAGGTGGTAGTGACCCCTGCCTACGAAGCTAGCGGTCCTGGGTTCAAATCCCGGTAAGAGCAGATGTTTGTGTGATGAGCGCGAATATTTGTTCCTGAGTCATGGTTGTTTTATTTGTATTTAAGTATTTATTTCTCTGTTATAAGTATTTATATCGTTGTCTAGTATCCATAGTACAAACCTAGAGCTTAGTTTGGGACTAAGCCAATTGGTAGGACATTGTCCCCAGATATTTATTTATTATTTCGTTTTTATGAAGACTCATCCATGAGCAAATTAGAAAATTGGCTTTATTTCATTCACAATACAACATATCACAAGCACATATTCCATTGACAAATATCGTCGTCGGGTGGACCTTAGGAGACAACGTGAAAAAGTTCTAAGTATAGTTTTTGTTTTAGGCGGCGATTGACCGCTTGTGATGGTGATGGCGGCGGGCGGGATGGCCGACGCGCGCGAGCGGCTGCCCGCGCTGTGGCGCCGCATCGAGGACGCGCACTACAGCTACCTCGAGACCGAGGACAGCCCCGAGAAGCTGCAGCAGCGGGACAAGCTCGAGGGTACGGTAGAACTGCGTGTTGCGCGTCATACTTTTTGTTAAATCTTTTAGAATAGAATAGAAAAGAATAACTTTATTACAGATTACAAGCCCCATTTTTACAAATACCTTTAAGACTAACATACATAACATTAGATAACTTAAAATTAACATGACTACTATACTTGGATTGTTCTAAGATGATGCCTGTGACAGCTAATATAAACACTTATTGCACTTATTTCTTAAATACTACATCGGTATAAACCTAGTGACGCCGTTCAGGAACTTAAATAATTAATCGCCTATTTTTAAACACATCGCTTGTGAGTATAGTAACTGATTGAAATTACGAAATACGGCTGTAAACGGATCATCTTAGAATTTAGAATAATCAAAGTATATTCGTGGTGTCAGCTTACTGGTGGGCACGAAATCGCCGAAATATGACCCCCGTCGGCCAGAATTCCTCCTTCCTCCTTTTGACGCTACAAACGGCTCTGGCCGTCAACTGAAAGTCCTGCCACTGAAGCTACGACGGCAATAGACGTGACAAGTTGAAGATTAATAGAGACTTTGTTTCGTATCAATAAGGAGTAATTTGCATAGCATAGCAAACATGTTTGGCGTGTGAGTGACGCATTTTGTATTCGTCGTTAGGCGTTCAAAAGGTTTAATAATATCTTAGTTTGTGTGGGGCACGGTAACTACTTCACTGTGACTTGGAAGGTTTACCCCAGAGTGGGGGCATACTGATTCCTCGTATAGTACTGCTTACTGACAAGCATTTAATATGACAAATATGACAGTAGGACAGTTGCATCTCACTCTCTTCATCGAAGACGCGCGTTACAGGCTTCAGCTACTGAGACCAAGGACATCCCCGAGACCGAGCAGTTGTAGCGGCAGTTCAAGGTCAAAAGGGGTCGCCATACCATGTTAAGACGAATTATGTCATTAATATAATATTTCCACCATAATACAAAGCGGACCAATGCAATATAATCTGTATGCACAACACATACGTTTTATTAGATATAACAAAATGCATTCGAAGTGTAAATCATTGACACCTGAGCTTATCAGAATAATGTAGATATTATGATAATAGATATCGGCTAATGCAAATGAATGCATGCAAATTAATTGCTTTGTTTACAAATTGTCAATACTTCTTTAAGCTGAGGAGCTACCATATCAATAGTTTCGCTCAATATCCTTAACGAATATAGATCACCTTATTATAAGGCAGAAGTGGAAGCATATTTATTTCAAACTCAAAATCTAAGTCCCAGGCAAATAACTTTAAAAAACAAGTTATTATTATAGGTAGTCTTGAACAAAACAACCTGCGTCATATTTTCTATCTGGCCAGATTTTAACGTTTTGAACGGGTCTGGCCGATAACTGAAAATCGAGCCACTGACACCACCACCGTCGGCAGACACAAGTTGAAGATCAAAAGAGATTTTGTTTCGTATCTAGCAAACATGTGTTGTATTTAACGTAAGGCGTTCAACGAAACATTGTTTGTTGTAGGCTACATAATGGAATATCTATCCATCGTTCCTCATGAATGCAAGTTCGGTCTGGCGGAGACGGGCAAGGTGTTCCAGCGGACGGTGACAGAGCTGTCGCAGTTCAGTGCGTACCGTGCCGGGCTCGGCTGGGCCGCGCTCGCGCGGTACGCGGCCAACCTGCTGGCGCAGCCGTGGCGCGTCGAGTACCGGCTCATACGGGTAGGACGCACACTTAATAAATTTCATTTTCATTAAAAATCAACACACTATTAGCTTCACTTGTAACTAAAAAACGAGGTAATTAAATCTTGTCGATTATTAACTGACTTTTATTCGACTTGAAATGTTGCATAACTGCGTATGCAATTCCGTCAAAATAATATTTTCATTATAATATTATATTATAAGGATATGCTACCATCGACCTGGTATAGTGACCAATGGAACTCCTTAATGGCGCAAGATCCTTCGAGTTGGAGCTTAATGGACTTTGCGAGTTTATTATCACTATTATCAGTGATAGAAGTACAGTCGGCAACAAAAGCGTGTACCAAACTAAATTTAAGAAATGAACCTTGAAATAAAAGTTTATTGCACATGAAGCTTCAATATTGTATGTCAAATCTTACGGTATTGCAGCTGTACTGCGGGTTCTACAAGCACGAGATCGAAACCAACATGGTGGGTGCGGAGAGCCTGCTGCACGCGATGGGCTACCGCACCGCGGGCGCCGGGAAGCTGGCGCTGGACGGGCCCGTGTGCCCCGACATGGCCGCCGCCATCTCGCGCGACGCCATCATCGCGCAGTGCGAGTGCCAGGTAGGGACACTTCACACGGGTCTATATTATTATATTGTCCCTTATGTATTATTTCGCATATATTTTTTCCCTGAAATTGAAATATTATTTTAACTTTTAAAATACCAACCTAATGTAACGTTATGTACATGACGAATATTTAAATGATTTTAATAATGACATTAGGCGAAATAATACATTAGGAATAGTAATATTATGTCAAACAAAGGGCACTGACATCACACAATGGTGGCACTCTAGTGGGAATGTGGGTGGAAGTTTACACAGCGATGGTGAACGGAGAGTAATATAAAGGTTGGTGCAGACATACCGCTCGACACCGGATCAGCACAAAGTGAGACATTAAAAAGTGAGCTTTGATTTGTGTATTTTGCAGTGAGTGACGATGTATTTTTCAGCGGACGACGCGAGGCCCGCGACTAGCTATTATTTTCACTTTAACTTTATCTTACTAATTCACATCGGAGCTCTTTTTTCAATGTCTCTCACTTTGAGCCAATCCGGTGCCGATCGGTTATGTCTGCGCTAAGGATTACTTTAGGTTGATTCATGGAGGTTCTATCATTTGATTAAATGGAAACGCAATATTATGGGAAGTGTGTGTGAAAATCCCACGTTTCCCAAAATTCCACATTTATATTTAGAACTATAGACAAATGAAGCTTATTTATAAATCCTTACACTATTCATTGTAATGTAAGATGTTTCTATGTCCTCATCGTTAGTAATTTTTAGTGATGTAATGAAGTGTGGTTATTGCTTGGCAGATAATGGCGTTGGTATGGGAAGGAGTATGGAGCAGTGGCGGGCGCGTGACGTGGGCCGCCGTGGCCCGCGAGCGAGCCGCGCGCGCCGCGCCGCCCGCCGCCGCCGTGGCCGCGCTCACCACCCAGCCGCCCGCGGACGGTCAGTGCCGGCATATTCACACCGGCGAGCATGAGTTGCTCTTGTTCTAGCCGCTCGATAATCCCTCTATCGCTTCTGCAACTAAAGAGACTCACTGAACAACAAAATGTAACTACGTACAAACGTAGCTAGGCTAGCGCCTTACAAGCATTATAGCGCGGGAGCAATCTGCATTAATCTGATTATTATCAGCAACAAATAAGCTACTAAATGAACAGGGGCCTTAACCGGGCTGCGTTTCTCGCTTGACAAAGTTTAGATAAGGCATCCGTCACCTTCTGACAAGTAAATAAGTACGAGAGTGACGGATGCTTTATCCACATTTGACACGCGATATAGACGCAGCCATAATAGGCCCACAGCTAATAGGGTAAGGAAAACGAGAAAACAATGGCGGTGGTGGGAGGTGCGAAAAAATGTAGCGAGCGAATTTGACCATTATTTCATTAGCAAAAGCAGTTATATTTCACTCTTAGAACAGAACCACAATAATAACGATTATGTTTTAGCAAAATCGAAAAAGCTCTATTTGAAATGTATGGCCAAACCAACCAGGCCCCCATTTCACCATCTTGACAATGATACGTGACGGGTGATAATTCTATATACATTGCGAAGTTAACATGCGGACGTATCTTTGGGTTTCATTTAAGCTGACACTGACACTGAAATGTCATCCGTAATTTTCAGGATGGCGAAATAAGGGGCTGGTTTCCGAGCTCTGTAATATGACCTTCAAAAACGTTAAATTATCTATTTTGTCTTATTTTTCAGAAATATATTCAAATATCCCGGTGACAGCGCCCCTGGAGCCGACGGCCGCGCGGCGCGAGCCCGTGTACCACGCCGCGGCGCCCGAGTCCCCGCTGGCCGAGCCCGCGCTGCCCTACATGCTGCCGCAGCTCATCCCCCCCCAGATGATGTACCAGCTGCACCCCGACGTGTCCCTGCCGCAGTGCGGCCCGGTGCCGATGATGACCCCCTACGGGGTCCCCTACTTCTACCCCGTGCAGACCCCGTACATGGTCCCCACCCCGATGTACGCCCCCATCAAACACGCCAACACCGTGCCCGTCAACGGGTACCCGCCGCAGTACAGGTACCCGGCCGTCCCCACCGCGCAACTCATCGAGCTCGATGCCCCGTCGATCTACGAGAACGGGAAATACGAAAGGCATAGGGACGAAGACCGAAGTCGAAGGAGACAGCTAGAAAGTTCGAGAAGAAACAGCACTTCGAAGTCGGGGTTCAGTGACGTCTCTTTACCTAGTTTGCCGCGGTCCGACACCCAACCGGCTCTGAGCAAAGCGAGAGAGGACGGTATGGGGACGTACGAAAGCTGGGACTACGTTTATAGGAATTTGTCAACTAAACACCAGGATGGTGAAGGCCGAAGTCGGTATTCGCCCTCCCTTGACCGAGATTCTAGGACTTTAGATAGGCTAGATAGAGAAGAGAGGAGGGTGAAGTATCAGCCGACGACTCTAGACCTCGAAGATGGGTTACAAGCGTTAAACCTTGACCGATCGTACGACGACGAGATGTACCGAACGGCGAAAGTGAACGATAACTTAATGAGGCTAAAGCAAGATCAGGAGAAGAAATCGAAGCAACTTCCCAAGAAACCATCAGAAGAGAAGAAAGTCAGAAAGCCCACCGAGCCTGTGGGCAATCCTAAAGCAGACGCCTTAATAACGCCTAAAGTAGCTATTGATAAACAAAGGTTGTTGACCAAGAAGGATGTCAAAGATAGGAAGGAAGTTTTAAAGCAACAGAACTCTATTAACGGCGCAGTGGATTTAAAGAAAGTAAAGAAGCCGACGAAGACAGTTGAGGCGGAGAAGCCTCGGAGTAAACCCTATGAGAACGGTCACTCATCGCACACGTCTAAATCTAATGCAGGTAATGAGTTTTTTTTTTATTGCGATACAATAGCAGACTTTAATCGTGTCTAAAAATAGTATTGTGCAATAAGGGGTTTCCTTAATGCATTAAAGCATTATCTACCAGTCAGCTATTAGTTAGATCGAACCGAACAAGTTGATGCTCTTCAAAGAAACTTGATAAAACAATGGAAACCGGATTAAGACATTGTACAAGGATTCTCTTTATTCTTCTGCAAAATTGATATTATAAGTAGAATAACATAACGCTGCCCCAATATTATAGGGTTCTATGTTACATATTCGGGGTACTTCAATTTAGACCTAGTGTCACTGTGACAAGAGAGGGCAACATAGAACCTTATAATATTAGGGCTGCGATAAATGTAAGTTAACAATAATCAATATTTATTTCAGTCCCCAGCACAACACAGCCAAGCTACGACCTTAAAGCACAACTGGTAGTGTCATTAGACGAGACGGACTCTGTCCGGCGATCGCCGCCGCCGCCGCAGAACGGCGACCGGGCTGCCGGCAGCCCCGTGAGCAGGGCGGAGCGCCCTGAGAGCAGGGCCAGCGACCCTGTGAGGCCGGAGCCCGAGCGGGACCGCTGGCAGTGCGCGACCTGCACCTACTTGAACAAGGCTAGCCTGCAGGCCTGCGAGATGTGCGGTAAGTCTTATTTGCCTTTACCATATTTTTTTCTTTATTTGATATCTGAGTGGATATTTCTGTCCGCTACTGAGCTACGAGAGTATATAATCCAACAAGTGTGCACGTTAACTTTCTTAGCGTAGTTATTAGGAAGGAGTTTAGGCCGATGAACTTAAAGAATCGAAACTTAAATAAGGTAGGTATATTCACCATTGAAACTTTTTTATACATCTGTGAGACTTGAAGATTTACGACATGATAATGTCACTTTATTTGGCAGCAGTCTGTTTCTTTATGCCTAGTCCAAATCACGAACATTATCCTAGATTTGATGCATATTAGTTCATGCGTGAGTGAGATGAGAATACATACAATGTTGAATAAAGATGCATTCATAAGAATATTAGAATTAGGAACTCAGTGTGGTTCGAACCACACTAAGATTGATATCGTAAGACACATGTATACAGGGTGACAGAAAATTTGCCGTATTCCTTGAAAGGGGTTATTCTACAGCTCATTTGTAATGATTTAAGTCCAGTCAACCAGGGGTCAAAACTCATTGGTTTTCGAGTTATTCGTTTTTAGATTTTTTTTTAAATACCCGCCGTTCGACTTTAAACTAGTAATTTTGTAAAAACTTTGTCATTTAGAAATAAAAAAAAGCATTTGTCGAATAGCCAATGAACTACTGATTACGAAAAATAAAAAAAAATGCCAAATTTTGCAAATAAAAGGATTTGAAGTTAGAAGTTCAAGTAATTATTTTCCAAATTTTGTAACATTTTGAAGCATAATTAAAAAAGAAGTATGACACTTCGCGTACAAATTACAGGAATAATTTGCTTAATTCATAAGCTTTCTAAAAAGGTACAATTTATGACATTTTAATATTATATTTATTAAATTTTTACAATTAACAATAATAGCAAAAATGTTTGCGGTTATAAGCTCCATCGTTTCAACCAAAAAACACGGGAAGCGTTGTAGTAAAATTAATTTAGAATACAGTTCTCTTTTTTAAATTCAGCTATGGGCTTACTGTCCTATTTTTAAATACATTTTCTTTTTAAAAACCTAAGGTGCGTTCCATTTTTAAATTTAAAGCATCTCAAATCGTTCTCTTTTTTAAATTCAGATAATGTCTTACGACGTTCTATTTTTAAATAATTTTGCTTTTTAAAAACAAAGGGCGTTCCTGTTTCAAATTTCGAGCACCTCAAAGTTTTTGAGTGACCTACGTAATCAGTTAGTTTCAACTTTCTTTTCAATTCGGACGATATTGATAATTAAGCTTCGTTCTCAAAATGGCTGCTTACCAATTCGAAGAATACGCAGATATCGTTTATTGTTACGGACTCTGCGATGGAGACACCGCTGCAGCTAGGAGAGAATACCAACGTCGTTACCCTAACCGCCGTTTACCTCACGTAAGTGTTTGGTTCATCGTACCGTCTTATCCGGGAAAGAGGATCAGTTCAACGCCGCCAAGCTGACGCTGAAAGACCTCGAAATGATCCTGCTGAAGAAGAAGAAATCCTTCAGTGTTTCCAGGCAGACGGCACTACTTCGACGAGAAATGTGGCTAACCAGCTAGGTATGTCACACTGGAAGGTGTGGTTTACACTGCACTCAGCTCGGCAGTACCCGTATCATTACACTCCAGTACACGCTATTGAAGAGGGAGACCCAGCGAGAAGGATAGATTTTTGCAGATTCTTAATTAATGCAGATATCGAAGATCCCGAGTACCTCAATTTAACTATAAAACCATCAACTATGAAGCACTCCGATGCAAGGACAATCGAGATGAGTTCCAAGCAGAAGTTACTAAGAATCTCGTATCTTGCCTTGAAACAATCGCACAGAATAGTGAATGTAGTCATCAGAACCCCACTTGGGAGGAACTCAACAAGATCCTCATACATTCCACTCGGGTGATCCCACCTCAAGCAACAGTGAGATCTAAGGAAAATAGGATTGCACAAGCTCAGCTCCGGAAGGCGCTTTTCTTTAAAAATAGATTCTCCAACGACCCTATAAGAAATAGAGACCTCAGAGTAGCCCGCCAAAATCTAAGGAAAATAAAGGAAGAGGACTACGAAAAGGAATGTGCCCTGTTTTTTCAAGGTTTGAGCAAGGCTCATCGAGCAATAAGGATGAAGATCACATACAAGTATTTGCGTAAACACAGACTAAATCACACACGAGCTCAGAAAAGATACTTCATCCCTATGGCACGCTGGATAACTGAACTCAAAAATTGCGAGGGTTCGGCAGTTTCTTTAATAGAAGACCCACCTAGCAGCTTACCGGATTCGGGCGGCCCTGATACGGACGACATAATCCGAATAATTAAACGCATGAGAAATGGAACCGTACCGGGTACAGATCAAATCGTGCCGGAGCTATATAAAGCGGCCCCCTTAGATTTTATTTCCCAGGTAACGAACGTCATGAAGGAGGCTTGGATTAACAACGTAGTCCCAACGGAGTGGGCGGTCACAAAGCAGGTGCCTATCCCTAAAAAATCAGCGCCCAAGACCACTAGCGACTTTAGGAAGATATCTATTTGTAATGTGGGATACCGGATCTACGCATATTTTCTATTAGAAAGACTAGACGAAGCTATTAAATCCATAGGTAATTATCAAGCGGCTTTTCTAGAAAATAGATCTACCGACGACCACATTTTTACCCTGCGCCGGGTGCTGGACATAAATTGGAGGGAAGGAAATCGGCTCTTTGTTGCAGCATTAGACATAGAAAAAGCGTTCGACAACGTCAACTTAACTGCGCTAAGGGACATACTACAAACGCGTACAAATATTCACCTTACCAATAGAATCGTAGAAGCTTGCATGAAGGAGAGAACATTCATATCCTGGTGCGGACAGAACTCTGAAGTTATTCAAAAAGGAAAAGGGGTCAAGCAGGGATGTCCGCTGTCCCCCCGGCTATTCACCATTGTAATGGACGATGTTCTTCGCACCCTGGAAGAGGAGGACGAGGCAGTCAGGCTGGACCAAGACGCCGAAATCACCCTACCCCTTATACTTTCGTACGCAGACGACCTAATTATAATAGGCCCACACATATCAGTAATCGACCGAATAGTGAGAAAGTTGGCAGATCTGTTAAATACCGTAGGATTAACGATAAACACGGCCAAAACTAAATTAATTGTACGAGACCTTTGTGATATCTCAAAACGAGATTTACAGCCTATATGCTTGGGTGGAGTGTCTATCCAACCTACAGACGAAATAAAATACCTCGGTACTTATATTACATATACCCACAATAGGAGGGCCTCCATAAAGTTGCGTTGCCAAAAAGCCGTACGAAATTCCAAGATACTAACGCAATTTATTAAGAGAAACAAAATAGAATGGAGAATCGCTAGGCTAATGTACAAAATGGTGATATCTCCTGTCATGACGTACGGGCTTAATGTCGCAGCACTAACCAAAGCGAATCGATCACGCCTAAGACGGTATGAAAGACATATTCTTACTGAAATGCTGTCAGTCGCAAGGGGCACTCCTAAAAAAAAAAAGATCTGGGAAATTTTGGAAGGCAAAACGGTAACAAAAATAATTAAAGTGCGGCGGCTCTCGTTTTACGGGCATGTGCTTAGGCGTCGTAACCCTCATCTATTGTACGCGGCCCTCATGTATAAGGAACGCAGAAGAAAAATAGGTCGGCCTATATTTACTTGGGAGGACTCTCTGGACCAGGACGTACGAGAATACACCAACAAAAGTCGTGCCTACTGGCGAACCATTGCCGATAATAGAAATCGGCTCAAAAAGGAAGCCGAAAAGATCTATAAAAGACCCGAAACCGACACGGAGACAGAGCCCGAGGATACTGAGGGAGCAGAGCAATGATTTATAAATATATTTATATTAAATTAGATTTTTAATATTAGATTTCATTTTAAGCAGTCCATTCCTCTAATATATATTACACACCAAGTATTTCATCTATCTCCCTAATGCTGACTTTACGATGCCTGAATTCGGGTTGGCTCCACCTTACGTCTCTCCTCTTATATCGACTGCAAACCCTACACTCCTATCCTATCTACTTGACTCTCCGGTGTCTCGGGCAGTTGCGCTGCTGCCTGCGGCGGGCGGAGATGGTTGGTGCAGCAAAGGCGACGAGGCTCGCATGCCCTGATCGGTTTAGTGTTAGTGGCTGGTCGGTGTGGGTTAAGGTTCTCGTGCTCGGCCGGCTCTTCGCTACTCTTACTGGACCGGTCGGGCGGGCGTGCTTCTCCCCGCTAGCCTAATCTAACATCTCCTCTCCGTCGAAGTCAGCGCGTACGGGTCCTTGCAGCAGAACTGCTGGCTGGAGGTGTCAAAAGAACAGAACAGAACAGAACAATATCGAAGATCCCGAGTACCTGAAGAGAATTTTGTGGACAGATGAATCCAATTTCGACCGTAACGAGAACAAACTACCACGATCTGCAATTTTGGGCTCCCAAAGGTCAAAACCCAAAAAAATCAAGAGAAGGAGCTCACCAGCAAATATTTTCTTTGAACGTGTGATTGGGAATCGTCCACGACAATTTGATCGGACCTTTCTTTCTGCCAGCACGATTGACCGGCATCGCATATGAAATTTTTTTGAGGGATGAGCTACCGACGCTACTTGAAGATGTGCCGCTTGCGACAAGAAGGAACATGATTTACCAACACAATGGCTGCCCCGCTCACTATTACCGGGGCGTACGACAGTGGATGGATCAGAACTACCCAAGAAGATGGATTGGTGGGGGCAGCCCAACCCCTTGGCCAGCCAGAAGCCCGGATTTAACTCCATGTGACTTCTACATCTGGGGTCACATGAAGACGTTGGTCTACGATAAACCGATACGTAACGTAGAAGAGTTAAGACAAAAAAATGTAGAGGCGGCACAGACAATGAAAGATGGGTTTTCGAGGCGAGTAACAATCACCGAAGTACGAAAAAGGCTTCGTGCTAGCATTCGAATCCATGGCAAACAGTTCGAGCAAAATTTGTGATGTAATTGATTTTAGTTTTTAAGATTAAAGTTTATTTGATAGTGAAACTGTTTTTTTCCTCATTTTATCCTAACCTTGCTTAATCACTTATCAAAGTATCACTTAAGACTTAAGACAGAAACTGAAGGCAAAAAACCCCACGAAAACGAGACACAAACAAATTAAATTAATTAAACTAATGACCCTTTGTTTGTGTCACTAAAGGCAATCTGCTGTGCCTCCTACATCAAGAAGCTAAGTTAAGATACGCTAAGTAAAGTCTTCTAGCTGTTCTGCTATTATTAATATTAATTGTATTTTTTTTGTATTAAAATGTCATAAATTGTACCTTTTTAGAAAGCTTATGAATTAAGCAAATTATTCCTGTAATTTTTACGCGAAGTGTCACACTTTCTTTTTTAGCTATGCTTTAAAATGTCACAAAATTTGGAAAATTATTGCTAGAATTTCTAACTTCAAATCCTTTTATTTGCAATTTTTGCATATTTTTTTTATTTTTCGTAATCAGTGTTTCATAGGCTATTCGAAAAATACTTTTTTATATTTCTAAATGATGAAGTTTTTACAAAATTACTAGTTTTAGGTCGAAAAGAGGGTATTTAAAAAAAATATCTAATAACGTGAATAACTCGAACATCAATGAGCTTTGACCCCTGGTTAACTGGACTTAAATCATTACTAATGAGCTGTAGAATAACCCCTTTTAAGGAATACGGCGAATTTCCTGTCACCCTGTATGTATGTGGCGATCGAACGACATCTAGAGACAACTGGTATCAACCAACTCGCCCGCAGCGTGAGACAGCGCAACTGAAGTGTTCCACATCGATATATACGATTTTAAATTTCATCCCTTCGGTCTCCAGGCATAACACCCGCCTGAGAGATCTCTCTGTTCTGCCCTCGTGAGCCATAAGACAATATCTCAAATTGAATAGCCAAAGCAGATTGAACTCTCCTCTGTTTGTACCGAGGCGGCAGTCGGTACAAGCAGGGTAGCGTGGTGTCGCAGCAGTAACGTGTCGGTCGGCAGGCAAGTCGCGGCGCGGGCCGGAGCTGTCCCCGCTGCGCACGGGCGGGCGCGAGTGCGGCGCGTGCACGCTCGTCAACGCGCGCGCCGCCCGCGCCTGCGCCGCCTGCGGCACCAGCCTCACGCACTGCCCCACCTACATCTAGCGCCGACCCGCTACACCCCTCACCGCCCTCACCTCTCTCCAACCATACCAACACTACTATCACAAATATAACTTACGACGCGATCTATCTGCGCAGTAAGCATTATGGACGAATGTTTGGCAGCCAGTCCTTCGAGACTAGCTGTCGCTGCATAATCTTCCTTACCACAGCAGGGTCGGTATTGAATTGATCTATTTCTCTGCGTGGACAAAGATTGCCAACGTGACTTATATTTGTGATTTTACTGTGACGTCGCTATAACCGAGCGACCCGACCGTAAGTCACATCCAATTAAACAAAACTTGACTCAGACGTTCCCACCGAACGTGGCAGCAAAACAGTTGCGCCCGACAGCTAGTCAACTGTTTTATTGTAGCTACTAACGAACGTTACAGCGACTAAAGCGAGTCAAGTTACTCGCATAGGATAGTCTTAACGGTTTACTGTCAAGACAATAAGCTCGCACCGCGTCACTTGTACAATAACATATTAATGCGAAGATCAGCGTGATACACCACGAGTCTTTCGCTTTAGCACAAGTAAATAAATTTATTCCTGTTGTTCAACATTTGAGTACACAACTCAACGGAGAACTATTAAGGTCATCGCACACTATAACACACAAACCGCAAAAATTGAACTTTGGTCTTTGTTAATAGGATACATTTATCAATGGACGACGCGAGGCCCGCGCCCCGGGAAATTGTTTTTACTTTAACTTGTACTAACACAAGTCAAAGCTCAATTTTCAACGTTTCACTTTGAGCTGAGGCGGTGCTGATCTGGTGCCGGGGCGTTGTAATGTGCGGTGACCGTTAATGAGTGACATACCCAGCTGCTCGAGGGTCTTATTTAGTTTAGAAATAATATTTTGTCTAACATGTCAGATATTGTCGATGTATGTACGGGTGTCTGAGATTCCAATAACACGATTGCCAACTTACTTCTAATCATTTATGTAGGTTTTTTAGATTTAGTTTTTTGACGGTTTTTGGAGTTGCCACTTGTAAAGTTTAGGCGGAAGTATAAATGGTTCAGATTCCGGGTGTAACTGAACGTTGCGTTTGCGTCAATGTAGCATTCAGAATGGTGTCAAAAGGCTTTTATAGATGACATAAACTTTGTGAACTCCTTATACATATATTGGGCTCCCGAAGACGTTTGAAATTACTAAACATTGTTGTTTCACAAGAGCTTTGTAGAATAAATTTAATCAGTAAGCAATTATATTGTTATAAAGTTTTATTCCAAATTAAAACTATACCTGGGCTGATTTAAGATGGTCCCGGTGACGTTTCTTTGACATTGCATACATTTTATTTTGATACTCGTATATCTTTATAGGGGAGGCCTTTGCCCAGCAGTGGGACACAAAAACAGGCTAGGAAAAAAAAAATCTTTATATTCTAATTGACTTTGCTGGTTACAACACATCTTTGCCCAAAAACAAAAAACAGAAATCTATCAGATACGTCATTTTAACTGTCACGGGGATTATCCTAGACCGACCCAGGTATACTAAATAGAGCAATTTTAAATTCCAGTAGGACAGTACTCGCATAATAACAAATTGTATTAAAAATATGTTAATTTGTGATCGTCCAACTCAGAGGGGCCCTTGTCGCGGCTGGCGGTAACGCTGCTATGTGTGCTGTGTGTGTGTTCTTGTAACTATACAAATAATAACTAAACAGTTATGAGAACAGCGTCAGGCCAGCTGCCGCCATAAGGGCCCTTTCCTGTCAGCTCTTGTCAAACTAACTATATTCTAGACGGGTTATAAAGTTTAATGCAGGTTATAAAGGTATACTTACTGAAAATGTGTAAAATACAGTTGCATTTCTTATAGGCACAAATTATAATCCGTTGCAATTACCTAGATTCTATTATGCGTGTTGTGCATTAGGTCGTGCAAAAGTACAGTCTCGCTGTCACAGCTTCAAATAGCATATCATTACCATTAAACATTTATTTATAAAGCATTTACTATTGATACCTAAATGTT
The DNA here is from genome assembly GCA_923062465.1 of Acleris sparsana. Classification (NCBI taxonomy): domain Eukaryota; kingdom Metazoa; phylum Arthropoda; class Insecta; order Lepidoptera; family Tortricidae; genus Acleris; species Acleris sparsana. The sequence goes on from OV281300.1 coordinate 11,407,424, forward strand.
CAACAACATGACACAAAATTGTATAATTCCTTTTGAGAGATTATTTAACCCCTTAGACTATCTTTATACATTGTTATGAAAAGAGTTCGGATAATCGGATGCCTATTCCTGTAAGTACAGTGTTACCAGTACCAGTAGTATCAGTAGTTAAACTACCTACTTCACAAATTGCAAATTATGGTTTATAACGGGTGTGTAATGTTTAGTATAAAAACAAATGGTCTAATTTAATTTACATAACATGAATTGCATAATTTCGATCTCTATGAAAAACCAACGATATTATAATCATGATGCATAAAACGAAATACATAATTTAAAAAACTATAATGTTCATAAATTAAAAAGTCTATATTTCTAAAGACTTTCATTGCTATTAATGTGGTCACAATTCTGACCTAACCAAACCTAGTTAGAAAAAGAAATTATACAAATGGTTTTTATGCTAAACGTTCATTATGCTTTTCGTAGTTAGTTAAATGAAATTGTACAAAATGTTTTTAGATTGATTGAAGCGAACCCGTTTTTAACAATATCTTGATGTAAAGTGTTGATTTTTTTCGAAGAAATTCAGCAACGCATTCGAACTTAATAGAAAATATATAAAAAATCAGACAAAACTAGATGAAAAGTTTGCAAAGTGAATAAAAAATTGACGTTATTTTTTTTAACGATGACTGCCTTGTAGCCGGTGGTTGACCAGCAACCAACTGTAATTGTGAGGGCTTTTGGGCATCCTATTATTCGCTCTCTGGTAATGAAATCTTGTTGTGTTACAATTTTACGGCTGTTACATTTGCTCCTAGACACGCTTCGGTTCAGAATATATTCAGAGGCTAGATTCGATTTATATAAAGTAGATAAATCAGTGAAACATTATGTATTAGAAAAAGAGTATTTATTGAGTTTAATTTATTTAATTATACAGGGTAAACATTGGTAAAATAAATAAATTTAAAACGAACGTGACATTTGATGTTTACGGAAAATTATTTTCTATACAATCAGTGAAGATGTTGAAATTATCTCAAGGGGCATCGTGGGTGACGCGCGGGGCTATCATAATATTATCGTAATAATAGTGTTCGTTTATTCGCCTTCTAAAATGCTTTAATGTTAGTTCGAATTAGATAATGCTTTTATTTTTGTTTTTAATAAATTATTGATCTGTGTATATAACTGTTAGAACATGTAAATAGTAGATCTTAAAATATATTTATTTAGAGCGCAGTATTTACGTTAAAGATGATTAATGTAATAGCGGTACCTTATTGTTGCTAATAAAAGGGCAGTAACAGAATATGTGGAGGGTGCATTATATTGTTGAACACTAATGTAATTTTATGATCACATTTTATATAAATTAACCTGCCGTGAGGCGAATCGAACGGTTACGGCACTAGGCACTTCCTGTTAGCAACCGTTGTTTCACTACAACTCTAATACGTTTTCGATGACAAACGTTATCTTTTGCCTAATCTTAGTTCAAGGTCTAATTATTTTATTACAATGTTTGCGATTAGAATGTAATATAGAGAATATGTTGTTTTGTTTTGTTAGCAATCTTTGTCGTAGGTCAAGGTCAAGAAAACAACAAAACATTAACACCTTTTTTAACTGCCGATTATAAGTTGATTTAATATTAAACTTTTTAAAATACCACATAAATATTTAGATTTAACAATGGTCTATTAAAATACAATAGTAGTTATAGTCAGATGTGAAAAGAAGTCTTATGAATAATTATAGTTAGAAATGGTGGTTACATTTGTATAGTTTGGTAGTGAATTTACGAACGCGCTTGTAAGTTTACAAAATGTTACCTATAGTTGAAATTTAATTGATTCAAGCGCACTCGTGAAACGCAGAAACTATATCTGAGTTGCTAGCAGGTTGTGCACATAACATAGCCATGCAGTTCAGTTTACGTTGAGAGTTATGTCTCTAGCCCTAGAGTCTAGGGCTGCCACCTCAGGGCTCTATACCATGAAAATAAGTATACAACTTGATAAATTCGAAATGATATTTATTTATACAGTTTTCTGTGAGATGGGCCACAGTGAAGAGCGAAAATACTATTCACAATATAAACATAAATATATCCATTGTGTATGAAGGCGGTCAACGCACTAAGGACGTGTATTTTTCTATAATAAAAAGTAGATTCTCATGCGACGTAAATTAAGTCGTGCTTAAAATTGAATTGCGTTTAGTTGATCGGACGAGTTTGTTCTTCTTTGTAATAGGTCAATGGGATGACATTTTGCAGATAGAGACAATTATGTACCTACCTACTAAAATAATAAACTATTGTTTTACGATCTGTGTTTTTGTTATTTTTAGTTTTCTTTTTCCCTTTTTCAGCCTAAAGTTATGCGTACACAAATATATCGTAACATAGCCGAGGGACTGCAATGAGATAGATTGTATAGTGGGAAAATTACTTTATATCCTGGAAAATTGTTTAGTTCCCTGGCGAACAGCGATCCTACGCAGACGAAATCGTGGGCTATTTTCTATTCTTCATCACTTTTATAATAGTGGCACTTTACTTTACTGTTGTTTGGCGAATGTTTTTAATCTCTTTTTGGTGCTCAATATTGCACTTAAGCAATTTAAAACATTGTATAAGCAATTAGAGGACGCCCGCGACTTCGTACGCGTAGAGTTAGTTTCCCGCTACTCCCCCTATTTCTTCCCGTTGGGGGTTGATTTTCGGATAATCCTTTCTCAGTGCACCCCCAAGATACCCAGGAATACTCTCTCCAAATTTCAAGTTTCTAGGTCCAGTGGTTTGGGCTGTGCGTTGATATAAGTCAGTGAGTCAGGTTTGCCTTTTATTATATACATATTTTTAATCTATTTATTTATTATAAAAATCTTCAATTAACACTTAGTCATGCTACACGTATTAATTGTAAAAATAGGACATTCACAAAAGCAAGTACAACTTATAACAGATATTATGGACTAAGTATAAAGTTATGTGAACTTTATTTTATTGAGCTTGGGGTGATAATGGTATATATATGGTGCACCGAGGGTTCCGCCGCACAGTAAGTATATCCCGATTTAAATTCAATTTCTTATATATATATATATATATATATATATATATATATATAGAGATGTCAAATGAGTACGTTCACCGAGGTTTAGATCAGATGCATAACGCTAAAGTTATTGACTTTCGAAAACCGCCAAACATGAAATATGCGGCCGACGCAATAAAAAGATCGTGTCAGTTTTCGAAAATCGCTAATGTTAGCGTATTTATTTGACGATATGCATCTTATATGTATAGGCCCAATCTAGACCCCGGGGCCCTACTGTAGTTCTATCTATGAAAAGTTATACCGTCTAGGTAGGTATGTATGACAGACAAGTATATGGAGGACATCATTAACCAACGATATGCACAATAACGACATGTTAATCACCAAACTTACTGATAAAATATTATTTAGCTACATCAATAATATCCAAATCCGACCAATCTACTACTGACCTAACGATGACTTAGATTTGGTAATAATTAATAGGTACATGTAACTATAGATAAAATATAGGTAGGTACACTTGACAGCTCCTACTAAAATTGTCTTAAAAACTTGAAAACTTAAGTGACCAGCGCGCCTAGTATGGTTGGGTTTATCGCGTGAGAAAATGTGGATAAAGGCATCCGTCACTCTCGTACTCTTATGGTAGGTGACGGCGCCAATGATGAACACTTTTAGCTGAAACGTTTTGTATAATGCCGGAACCCCAGAACTTATATTATCCAAATATTCTTTTTAAGAAACCGACGCGCATTCGCTTATCTTTTTCCGGGGTTTTACCAACTTTGGGTAAATATCGTACCGAATTTCCGATCCCTGATCATAAATCATAATGCAGCATATAAAACACGTGCGTTTTAATTTACATAAACGCACTGGCTTTTATACGACCTTTCATTATGTATCCTAAAAATAAAACTTTTTTACCTACTTTAAATTATGATTAATAATTAGGTATTTAGTTTCTAAATGTATTGAAAAACGTATGTAAAACGTGAGCAATGTCATTCATTACCATTACACTCTCCTCGGCTCCATTACGCTCGCGCTCTCGCCTGCGACTCGGGCTGCAATCCTACCTCGTCTGTAATGACCACCTTAGCGCACATGTGTTATATAATAGGTATATATTATTGTATGTATACACACTTGAGAAAGAAATCGATGAGAAGTACAATAAAATAGATAATATAAAACGAAATACATTTATTACTGGTTTGGGAGTTGACACATATCACCACGAATATCACATTTTAATTTTTAGGACTGCATCATTTCTGAGTCTTGATTCAATAATGGGAGCCGTGGCTTCCGTGGCCGCCCTGACCGCCGTGACCGAATCCGCTGCTGCCTCCATGACTTCCTTCGCCGTGGCCACCGTGGCCTCCCAAGCCGCCACCTTGTTGACCTAAGCCCTGATGACCTCCGAGGCCACTGCCCTGCTGACCTCCGAGGCCACTGCCCTGCTGACTTCCGAGGCCACTGCCCTGATGACCTCCGAGGCTACTGCCCTGATGACCTCCGAGGCCACTGCCATGGTGACCTTCGTGCCCTTGTTGACCTCCGAACCCTCCTTGTTGACCTCCGAAGCCACTGTCCTGGTGCCCACCACTACCGTAACCTGAACATAACATTATAAGTATTGTAAATATATAATGATAATATCGGAGACCATCTCGGCTACAAATTGGCCAAGTCCCGACCTAGCTCTAGGCTTGTACCATATACTATTTATCTGGGTATAGGTATAGATAAAACACACATTAATGCTTATAAAAGGATCCTAGAGTTAGGAATTTAGGATCAAGGTTTTGGTACCTACTCATCACATAAATATTTGCCCTGGCTGCCGGGACTCAACGCTAGGGGTTAACCGTTATTAAAATTATGTAAATCAGTAACCACCTGTTTCACAATCGACAAGCGAAGCATATTTGACACATAAATTTAGCCCTTCCCCTTAGCCTACTTTCAATGGCAGATAAATTTACCTACTTGTCGATTGTGAAACAGGCCCTTAGTTGTCGTTATAGGTAGGTATTCAAAAAAAGAATTCGACAGCCAGCACTCAGAATATAATTTCAATTCATAAGATTCATTTAAGTTTCATTGTGATGGCAAATATTTGGACACAATCGTAATATAGTATAGTTACTAGTTAGGTATATTCTAGTCTGAATCCTGTAAAGATGTTGGCTAAATTTGACAATTTTGACATAACTAAACCCCTTTGCAAAGCAAACGGGTGTATATTTTTATTTATAGTAGCGTTTCTGTTTGTTTGTTCGTATCTAATCAAACTGCGACCAAATTGTCGTGACTTTTACACAGAGAGGTACCTACAGAAATGCATTATATTGGACAGTTTTCGTGTAGGAAGCCAACGAAGTCGCAGGTCAAATCTAGTTAATTATTTATTAATTAAAAATGATTACGAGTATTTACCTGGCTTAGCCACCGCCACCGCTACCAGCGCCGCTGCGAGTAACTGTAAATAAAATAATAATATTTAATATAGAGCAATGTTACGCAAATTGACTAACTGCCGCACTCAGAGACGTCAATTAAATTTAATGCTTGATTAAAATTGCTGATGTCACTTTATACAAGCATTAAATTTAATTGACATCTCTGAGTGCGGCAGTTAGTTCCTAACTAGGTAAACTCTAGGCTTGTATTATTTATCTGCATAAACATATTAAATCAGATAAATAAATACTTAGATACATAGAAAACATCAGACTCAGGAACAAAATTCTCGCGTTTATCATACAAGTCTTTGCCCTGACCGGGGATCGAACTCTAGATAGCTTGGTAGACAGGGTTAAGTACTATATGTACGTAAAAGTTTTCATTCTAAAAAGCATACAAGTACTCTTAAAGCAATAGGATAACTCGTTTTCGGTCATGAAACCTACTTACATAGTCTCACAATATTTTTAAATATTTACAACTTAGTATATAAAGACTGCACTCACCACGAATTTGACCATATTGAGAAGTTGATATTCAGAAGCTGCTGGGTCCGACACTGGCAGGATACTGTTCGCCACTGGTTCCGTCCCAGACTTAAATACTACACGACACGCCACATATTGACCTCTAATGACTTCAAGCCTGTTGACGTGTTTGTCCGTTAATATGTTTTGCTCTATTTCGAGAATCGTGAGAATATTTAAAAAATAACAGGGAATTGAATGAATCAGTGGATAGTGGGATTGTTATCATAGTACTTCTGGGGGTTATTATCACATGGCAATGCAGTTCATTTTACGCCGAGCGCAAAGGACAGAGCTATACAACTGCTATAGCTCTGTCCTTTGCGCTTTTCTCTCATCGTAAACTGGACTGCACAGCTATGTCATAATCCAGGGGGGTCCCTGGATGAACTCTGAAAATATCCGAAAGGCTTAGTACGAACCTTGATAGATAAAGGGTTTCGTAGGTACAGTAAAAGAGGTCTTAAAAGTATTTCGGTTTCAAGGGAAGTCGGTTACACGTGCAATTAGAAAGAAGTACAAACCCGAGATGGTTTTGAAAGCTTGAACCATTTTTTTCCGTACCAAACATTACGTGATACTTGAGCCAATTATAGAACCTTGCCACACGACGTGAAGGAAAATTAAGTTTAGTTCAACCATTGACTTGCGATCATATTTACATGGTTATTCGATTTTTAAAGTCCGTTACGATCATAGACGATTTTGATCTAAATAGGCACTTTCTAGCACAGCAACTACTTACGGGTAGCTAAATAGGTGGGTTTTTATGTCATAGCCAGACAAACCTGAGTATTTTTTAAATCTCTACATCCTAAAGCTGCCTGTAGCGATAAGCTACCTATTGTCATCAATTGTATACACCTAGCAAAATAATTTTTAAAATATGCTCTATCGTGTTTAGTTGTAGGTAAAAAGTAAATGCCTTATTTCGTCAATATCTAAGATTAAAAGAGTTTTTTGAACTATTAAGAGGCAACTAAGTATAGCTTCGTAACTAACTTTGGCAATCAGCTCCATTACACTTTACATTCCTGTCGGGGATAACTGGATATTATTGTGTTAAAAAAGAACCGCACCACCCATTGCTCTAATATGGTTTTCCCTAAGAGCTTTTGAAGACTTTGTTTTGTTGTTCGAGGAGACTAGTTATGATAATGTTAGATACGAGCATGCCAACAGTTCAGGAGACACCAAGCAAAATGATAATAAAATACACACTCAGTGCCCGAGTCTCGGATCTCTATACAAATTGCAGCCTTATATCGAGTGTTTGGCGCCGAAAATGTTGTAGCCGAGTATGCTAATGTTGCTAATTGAGAATTATTTTATTTGCTAATAAATATACTGTGCTGAGTTCATTGTAAACAATCATTGTTTTAAACAAACTTGTGGGTTATGATTTTTTTTTAAAGCTTTTTGGTACGACAGATATGACGGGAATTCAAATTTAGCCATAGGGTTGAATTATATCTGTAAGAACCCCACCAATAAGGTAAAGGGCTTTATAAAATATCATCTGGGGGTCTAATTTGGTAGCGTTTATCGCGTGACAAAATGTCGACTAAACATCCGTCAATTTCTGACACGTATTTCTGACACGCTTTATCCACATTGCATTTTGTCACGTGAGAAACACAACCATACTGGGCAGGTTGTCGAGTTTTGAAAAAATTGGTTTAGCGATTTAGCATAACAAGTCTAGCCTAACGAAAAGCAAGCATTAAAATAAAAAAAACCCAACTGCTGTTTGGATAATGTCGTCGAAGTAATGTTACTTATCATGTATTTATTTTTTTATTACGCCAATTTCACATTTAAATAATTTTAATATAGCCTATGACTATTAAATTTGGTTTATCAGTTTAGTAGTTACGAGCGGACATTGAGTCGGACATATATACAAGTCAAACACATAACCCTCCTTTTGGGCTTCGCCGCAGTCGGGTAAAAAGAGCAACCAAGCAACGGATAGACGATCTCACTTTAGCGTTTAATGTTGTTAGGGACAGAATGTCAATATTTTTATACATCGGTAGGTAGCATGTTGTTAAGAAATCATACAAAACGAGTTTTAAATTTTAAATCTACTATAAATTCTCAAGTAGGTATAGAGGTGAGAGAGGAGATTATATCTTTTAGTTTATTTATTAAATAAACCTCAACACTTTTTTCTTTATTGGCATTAAAATGAGGTGACTGTGATCGCTTGGTCCTCAAAGTCACCTAGAATAAATTGTTTAGCGACACATCAGCTATTATTTTGGCACGACGAACACCAACAATCTAGGTAACTGATAAATGTCATAAATAAAAAGTCAAAGTCAGAAATGGGTGAGGGTTGATGGAACCAGTACCTAATGAACAAGGACCAATGATGGACACTTCATTCTTATTTTGCAAAAGGCAAGGGTTATTCATTGGTTTTGCAACAATCAATTTTATGGCCGTAAGGTGGTGCCGACTCAGTACTTAAGCGTGACTTTAGTAATCGGTGAGATTAAAAAGAAATCTTTTAGCAATCAGTAAACATCGGCCATTTTGGTGAGCTGTACCCGATGGGATTGAAAATGTCCCGTTCCGTGGATATTTGCAATCTAAACTTTAAAAAAAGAGGTACAATCTTGTACACAAACTGAAGTCCCAAACTAAGCTCTACGCTTGTACTATGAGTATTAAGCATCGATAAATATACTTATATAGATAAATAAATACTAACCTACTTCCTACCTCATCGCACAAATACTTGGCCTGACCGGGAATCGAACTACGTCAATTTGCCGGGTTATTAATTTTTCACGTGTCCTTAGTTTTGCCACGACGGAAAATGTATAACACGACAAATTTATGTATTATGTCAAACTACTAAACAATCAAATTACTCGTCTGTAAATTGGTAATTAAGTTAGGAAAGTTAAAGTATTTAGTTACATTACCCGATGATTTTACGGTTAAGGAAAACATTTTGATCAAACCTGCACATTTGAACAGCTGGCTGGGTGTGTGAACAGATGAAGGTTAATTGCATCCGAAGGGCCCTTCAGTAGGGTAGAAGAACCCTTTGTGGCCACTTTAGGTCGAAATGAGTATCAAAAATACTGAAAAATTAAAAATAATATTTATAAATAGTTAAGACTGAAGATTAATATAAAAATAAAATATAACAACATTTGCGTAATTTCATAATTCTTTAGATAACAGGTACTTCTACCCTACCTACAAGGTAACACAAGATGAAGGGTTGAGGCAACGGTAACCGTCCATACCGAAAACAACAGTGGGTACCAAGCACTGTTACTAGACGGCAGGGTGTTATAAGAAGGGGGAAGTGTGTTAGTTCAATATGGTGACAAATGCATGAAATGGATAATACTCTTACAATTTTGAGTACTATTCAATGTAGTCATATCCATATTATGGATATCGCTGGTTTTTTTTTTTGATGTAACTCGCATCCGTTAGCCGCTCATTGGTAACAATCACATTGAATTTAAATAGTAGATTGTGTCACAAGGGAGCAAAATGACATATTTAAGGCGAGGGCGTACACTGAATCCTGAACGAAGCGAAGGATTCTACAATTGAATCCCGAGCGTAGCGAGGGATTCTAAAATAGAATCCTGAGCGTAGTGAGGGATTCAAGTGTTAACGCCCAAGGTGGAAATAATTTTGCTACCGTGTGACACATACTGCTTTTCACATCACCTATGAGGAAAATAAAAGATCTTAGTGATGAAACAAATTTAATTATTCACACATTCTAGAAATGCTGAAATTATCAAATTTAACAACAGGAAATTATCGCACTTAACAACAATTATCAAATTTGGCAACAAAATGTCCTTGAATAGAAAAGTGCCACTTTGATCCCTCCTAGCAGGGAAGAAAAGTCCCCTTTCCGAGTAGGTGATATGAAAATAATTATAATATTACTATGCAGTTAACCACCTTCTTTGGTAGCATTGGAAATCATTTTACAATGTTTAATTTCGCAAAAACCTATTTCTGCTTAAGAGGATTGTTGATTGTTTCCATACAAAATCGGACGATTTTGGAATGTGTTGTAGGTAACATTTAAAAATAAACTTAGAATGAAAGAATAAAAAAAAACAGGAACGTACGGATCTGGTTCTTCATAATAACTAAAACTTATTCACATATCGTAGAGATCGACACTTGATTTAGGGCGAGAGAAACGTTATCGCCCGGAGGTAAATTTGTTTGTTTTTTTTTACAGCGCTTCACAATCCTCGTTTACAAGATCTATTAAATAAGTTAGGTTAGGTTATACTTTTGACCATAAACATTGTAAAATAATACGGCGGGAAGCACTTACCGCCTGGGGAAATAAAGTTTGCAAAATGATTATTAATGGCAGTGAGATAAGTGTGTCAAACGACCTTTTTGACAAATGAAAGGAACCCAGTTGCAGGACCGGAAAACACTGGAATGGCAAACAACGACTTGTACGCGGACGGAGACGCAGCAAAAGCTAGTAGTATAATAAATACGTAAGCTAATTCAAATGAAGCAAGATTATGTTGTGGATCCTGTTCCATCAGTAAACGTTTTATTGTAAATGTAAGTTATAGGTACTCTTGACAAAGTAATTAATAGACTTGTGGAATATAACAGCATACGTAATGTTTGTTTACTAATTACAAGTAAGATAGATATAGCGTAGGAATCGATAATTTAATTAATATGAATGCTTATCTTGAATCCTATAAGAACTTAAGTGTTACCTATATAGAGAATGTTAAGTAAGTTGTGAATAATCCGTTATGACTGATGAGTGGCACTGTATTCAAGCTATTTTGACTTCAGCTTTTAAAAATGTTTGAGATGACAGTGTACCGCAACAAGAGTCAAACATCTCGAAAACAGCCACTTTTACTTAACTGGCAACACAGAGCTTGTTGCCCTCTCTAAAATTACCTAAATTGAAGGTAATCGTGTGCCATTTGCAGCGTTAAAAGATGGCGAATGTGTAATTTGTTTTGGTTTTGTATTTTTGTGTATTTAGATGTTCAAAGCTCTTTACTGTTAGTGATTTGTCCCTTTTTATGCCTTTGTGTTGCACAGTGATAGAAGACTTTGACTTATTTCGTGTATCTGGTATCTTACTTCTCGTTTCAAGTGGACTCGTAGTGGTACAGAGGTTAAAACTATCTTGACCTCAGTCCTACATATCACCGTACAACGTTGCCCCCAATCTTCCTAGAGAAGATTGGATTGTATTTTATTGCTGTATTGATTTATACTTATACAGGTCGTCCCACGGCCATGCCACATGGAAGGAAAGTACCTTGAGTATTGTAGATGGAACATTTTACTAAAAGAAACCATTATTTGAATTTAAAAAATAATTTAAACTGCATTCATAGATATTTAAATAATTACATGGTTGAACCGGGAATCGAACCCGTTACACGAGAAAAATAATCACCCTGTAGCTTTATCATACCGATCGAAAGGCTTCATCATAAGGATTATTCTTTGCTAAATAACATAGTGCCCGAAATAAAAGGAAGACCATGAATTTTAACATTTGATGTGAATATGGTTCAGAAAAATGAAAAGCTGACGTTGCCGTAAGGACATACAACTGACATAATCATAAGTACCTATTACTATTAAATGTACTGTAGTAAAAAGAACTTAAACGTATTATTCAAGATATCCAGCACAACAAAATCAAAAAATCGACAGGGAGCGAAGTAATGAAAAGAGTGCTACTTTGAATTCATTCTCTCACTCTCTCTCTCATTTTGAGCATTTGATAAATTGATACATTTTGTATTAAAAATGTTAAAATTCATGGTCTTCCTTTTATTTCTGCCACTATGTTCTAGCAAAGAATAATCCTTATGATGAAGCCTATCGATCGGTATGATAAAGCTACAGGGTGATTATTTTTCTCGTGTAACGGGGTCGATTCCCGGTTCAACCATGTAATTATTTAAATATCTATGAATGCAATTTAAATTGTTTTTTAAATTCAAATAATGTCTTCTTTCAGTAAAACGTTCCGTCTGCAATATTCAAGGTACTTTCCTTCCAAGTGGCATAGCCGTGGGACGCCCTGTATATACTTGACACTGGCGAAATCACTTCATTGTGGAAACGCCATATCCCCGCGGTAGTACCCTCAACTGCTGCACGGAAATTATTTTTTTGTAATAACTCCTAAATTGTTCGTTATCTATGCCCCTTTTTGGATTGCTAAGCTATTTTAGATCATAAGACACATGAATTTCAGTACAAAATGCCTCAAATCATTATAAATTGGCTTGTAGAAACTGTCAAAGTTGCAGGTAAAGTTGTAGCCAAAAGCGTCAACTTTGCCTAGCGGATTATCTGAGATGTTAAATGCAGTATCTAAAAAAGGACCTGACTTTGAAATTCTTTACTGTTACATCAATGCCGGAATGTCATTGGAAATCACTAAACAACCTTATAAATATTTTTTCTATCTGGTATGTAAAGTTGTAACTGTCCAATAGCATTCCCGTTTTTCTCCATACAAACTTTTAAGCATAGTTAGGGTTGTGCCAAACAGGAAAACAAAATAGTTCAGAGTACCTCGGTACTTTACCCGTATTTAAAGTTATGAATGATTAAGAGTCGAATGATGAAATAGAACCATTTCTATCTTTATAAAATTTCAATGAAAATGAAATTATACGTATTAATGAAATATAACATCGGTTAATTTATATCAAATATAACGCAATTTGATTATTACGTAGATGACTTATAAAGACAATTATTCAACACACATACCTATACCTAACCGCACATTAAGATCCGTACGCGTCATCAATAATTTTTTTTCGTAATCGAGTAAATACCTAGTAACAACCCTAGCCTTAGGCAAACTTCTGGCGTGTATGTTTCAAGAAACGCTTTGTAACATTACCCATCCTCGTATTAGCTATAAATCATTACATTTACAAGTAAAAGTAGGCGGAATAACAAAAATACCATTATTAATAACATAAATATGAACACTCCCCAAGAAGCTATCTTATGTATTTTCAGACTTATGATAAAAGTTTTGAGATACCGAAAAAATACATGACCGTTTTGCAAGCTTTGACAGCGACTGGCGCGACTGCGTTAAAAACTATCAGTGTTGGCATACATTTTATTTGAAATGGGTTGCCAGGTAAATCATAGTATTTCTCCCAGTTAATACTAGTAAAAAATAGATAACACTTTTGTAGAAAATCATATTTTTATAAAACGGGTGATTTTGTAGCTAGTTGGCAAAGTGGCAGCAGTCGACGGTAGCTGTTGAAGTCATTACATTCGACCACATACGTTGCTGCTCAGTTTAGTGCTTTGCCACTTTAACGTATATCTTTGAACTGCTGCACTAAACTGTAAAAGGTGTTTTAATGCGACAAGGTACAAAAGTGTGCAACTACTATAAGGTCGTACTGCTAAACTGCGGAACAGTTATTGACAGAGAAATGCTCTAATTCGACAACACGTAATTATAGGTCAAATCAGCAAAAGATAAAAAAACATCAACAAGCAAATTGCCCAGCTGAATGCCGTCTAAAATGGAATTACATTAAGTATCCGAAGAAGTTATCCTACTAGTAGGCATGTCCGTAGGTACACTCAAGTTAAAAGGAACACATTTGAGCACATTTAGGCAGCTTTTATAAAATTAATTTAAAAAAAAAAAACCGTACAAAATAATTTAACACGTAATGTATAACGAAAAATGCAATTAACATTTTCACAAGTAAACATTACGTACTTACCTGACAGATGGACTTCGATGTACATTGCGGGTCGGTAATATGTTCAAAAATTAATAACGGTGTATACGTTAGCGTAATCAAAATCATTCTTTCTGTTAATGATTAGTAGAGTCTTAATCTATGTATGTCTAGTTTTAATAAACGCCCGTATACCATTTACACACTGTATAAGTATACAAGCCTAGAGCTAGGACTAGGTCAATTGGTGTGACATTGTCGCATAGTAAAAAATACAAATTGGAGCTCGTTGATTCATAATAACTAGGAGACATTAACTGAGGTCTTGAAAAACTTCTGAGGAAAATAAAAAGGGCTATAATAATTTTAAGCACACTTATAATTTTACAAAATTTACTTTTAATAAATATGACATGCAAACATTTATATAAAGTTTATTTATGGCTCAGTTTAATTTTTTTCTTTCAACTTGTCGATTTTTCATATAGGCTTGTACTATTTATTATTCTGTGGTTTTGCCACGTTCGGGCCTAAACTAGAAAATGTAATTTAAGACCAAAATATTAACCTCAACGGGCGCACATTCGCTGTGAGTACTGCATTTTGGTTTAAGTGTAACCTACACTTTTATCAATAAAACTTACCCTAATATTACTGGTTACACGAGTTCTCTTTCATGTGTTTATGAAATAATGTTAAAATAACTTAATAATCAAGATGGGAACTGTCAGATTTTGATCTTGAATTAGATTTTCGAGTATAATATCAGTGAACCGTTTTTGACTCGTTAATAGACGCGGTTTAATAACGCGTTCCGGGTGTTGGTGGAGCTTCCCCGTTTTTGTAGCGGATCAGGGATGTTTGCAGAAGCAAGAACAGACTGCTTTTATGCGACTATGCGCAAAAGAGCCACATCCCTGTTGCGCCGGGTGCGCGGCAGTCCCAACAACATCCTGCGAATGGTAGGGGACAGGTACGACTGCCCCTACATCCGTCATTGCTGTGGGCTACATGCCCCAGTCAATTGATTCCTAACACTTAGATCTAAGTTACTAACAACATTTAATTTAATTGTATTATTAGTATTAACGTTAATTTAACTAACATAGTTTTAAGGCTCATTGTTACTAACATATTATATGGAAATGAATTCTGAAATAAATGATTATTATTATTATAGACCATGGCCGAACATTATACCGACTCGTACAGCCATTACGAAGTAATCTTTTTTAACTTATTTCTAATAAATTGACACTCATAATAAATTATTATATGACAATATTAAGACGAAAAAAAACCGTCACATAACAGACAATTTTTGTTCACTTTCCTCTCAGTTGGAATACTTTGCCAACCCTGAGGACTAAGATGGAGTGACAATGCTAGTAATTCCATCAGCGGTCTTAACCCCACAAGCGTAAAGATACGACCACACTGTGGCCAGGCAGTAGGTATGTTGAAGGGTAAGATTCCACAGAATACTTGCAGAAAAGTGTTTATGAAACATAACTGCTTATTGGTTTTAAGTAGGCGTTACACCCGTCACTTAAATATGTATAAGTATTTATCGCATTAGAAACTATTAGTAAATATTAATAATATTATTGAAAATTCAATATATAAAACTAACTACGAAATCAATAATTATTGTATGAGTAAGGTTTTTCCGAGGATCAGTACATAGTTTATGACATTAATGGAATTATGGAAAGACCGGCAATTATTTTTATACGTACCTATAATAAGATGGGTAAACGGCCGAGTATTCGCATGATAAAATAAATAAATAAAAACTTAGGTATAATTTATTATAAGTACATTAAATTATGTATTCATATTTAATTTACAACTCCTTTAAAACTTATTAGTACATGCAGCAGTGTTGCCAATGAAATTTTTAGGCGGCCGAGTATATTAGGTAAAATAGCTGGGTTTATATGGAAAAAGACCAACGGTGGGCCGTGTCATTGTTTTTCGCTCATAGAGAAGGAAAGAGGAATAAAACCCATGTACAGCCAACATACCACAGACAACGTTGCAATGTTGGCATTCAGATTCGGAATCGGATACAGTACACAGTCGAACCATACACTTATAAAGTTATAACAGTCGAATACTCTGAATGTAGAATTTGCTGAGAACCGTCGAATATACTACGGCCTCAGGGTTGCAGACGTGGATTTTGTGATTGTTTGGCCTGAAAGACGTAGACACGGTAATTGCCGTAGCATTGGTAACACTGACATGCAGACTGAAGAAAGCTTTGGAGGTTAAGCACAAAAAATGTACAAGAATGATGGCGGGTGTAGTTCGTTAATATGTTACGTTACTATTTATTAAACTAATAACATTCAGTAGCTCTTTCTTGCTCGTTTCCTTCAGGCCAATCTCTATCTGACCTTGAATAACTGTTCGATCTCATTCAAGGATTTGTGTTTCATATTCCTTGCCACGACTCTTTACGCACCCCGTTTCTTCTGATGTTGGTACTCGAATCCCTCGGATAACTGTAGTAAGGGTAATACGACCCTGTTTTTTTATTGTACACTAGGTACGGGGCCGGGTTGTTATTGTACTTATTGTACTTTCCATAAGACCCGTAATCCACGGAAGACGAGGGCCACTGGCGACTGTAGGAACTCCTTTTGGTTTTCTTTGGATGGAGCTTGTGCTCTATATTAATGTTATGGTTGTTGTGTATTTGGTTTGTCTTCTTGGCTGCGGCGAGAGTTTTGTAGTGGTTCTCCTTTTTGCTAGCAGCGGCCATGTGGATCAAGAGTGTTAGAAGAATAACCTGTAAATGACAAAGTGTTTAAGTTAATTACTTGGTTAGTATTAGTATTTTTACAGTAGGTATATTGTGCTAAACTAAAATAGTTAAAATAAAATTCAATTTTAAGAAACTAATTTCATCCGTCCCTTATTTTCCTACTGGCTTTTTTGTTTTAGTACATATTTTAATAAGTCTGACTGTTGGATGTACGTCTTTTGTAAGTACCTATATAAAGAAATTGGCTGGTGGAATAATTGTCCAAAATATAAATAAACACGATTTACTTATAAAAAATAAACATTTAAGAATCTTTTCATTGAATGTGAGACAATAAAAACATTGGTTATTGACTCGAAATGGTTTGTCGAAATTATGCTAAATTTCAATTCTGATAACAGACAGACTCTGGAATAAAAACTTATAATATATATCTCACCTTAAGTAGAAATAATTTGAAGTAAACCATGGTCGTTTCAGGCGTTAGGACAAAATTATCCCTTCAAACAATCATATCGAATAACACAGCTAGGTTCCGTGAACCAGTGAAATGTCTTTGAACTTGACTTTCGCATTTATACTCCCCTTACCTTTGGAACTGACCTACTCAGTGAGAACACGGAAACTGTAGAGTCGGCGGAATGATTTTTTAAAGTTTTATTTTTATATTTTATATGCCTTTTTATGGCAAGGAGAAGGCAAATGAGCACATGAAAAAAATAGGAGACACTAGAGAAAATTAACATGATACGTTGTTTTTTTCTTAACATTCAGACTTCAAAAATAGGAATGTTTTTGTTACGGATTCAATGCTTAACCATTAAAACCACGTTTATTAAATTAGGTATTCTTATACCAAATTTAATCTTTGGTCACGTGATCCTCGTCGAGGAACAAAGATAACAAAATACTTTTTTATCGATTATTCGCGGTATTTCTTTTGGATGTTCCTTCGAAGGAGCTCCTTGCTTGCGTTTTTTTTCGTACTAATCCTTCACAAGAGATGAAGGAAGTAATGCGACTATTTTTTCGCCTGCGTTCCTTTACAAAAACTGAAAGCACTACTGCGACTTTTCCTTCGCTTTTGTTCCTTTACAAGAGCTGAAGGAAAAAACGAGTCCTTTTTTTTCGCATTAGTTCCTTTCCATGAAAGTTCCAAAAGCAAAGGAAAAGTAGCAGTAAGTAATACCTTCAGTTTTTGCAAAGGAACACAGGCGATAAAAAGTCGCTGTAGTACATACGTCCTACGTCCTTTATGTCTTGTGAAGGCACTAGTGCGAAAAAAACCGCAATAGTTCCTTCGAAGGAACATCCAAAGAAACCACCGCGAATAATACCTTTTTACTCGGGAAATTTAATAGTTTACTTCACGAGGGAAAACAATAAACGAGTTCTACGAAGATGAGGGCAATACCTACTTAGTTCAGTATAATTGTGCGTAAGTACTCACGTACACAAACTACAAACGTCTTAATAATTTAACAAAGTATCTGTTCTAAGAAAAAACACAGGAAAACAATTGGAAAAAACAGGGGCTGTACTTTTTTACATCATGATTGTCTTATTAATTTCTTTCCTTATAGGTTCTTAAAAAATATGCGGATAGCACAAACTGTAATATCAACTTGTTTATTAATTAGGCATGGATTCCTAGTACAGAATAACTATGTAAACAATGATAATATTTCCAACGTATTTGTAGTAAATATTTATAATTTAACGTAAAAACCTCTGTTTTCCGGATTTAATTTTTTCTAACGTCTCAAGAATGCCTAGAAATTAAATTAGTGCGAAGTAAGCTTATTTATTTTTGAAGCATAAGGTTCGTAAAATTCTTCGAAAAATTCAATTAGTGCGCACTTTTGCGATCGCGTAATAACGGTGGAGTAAAAGGGATCTAATGGTTCGCGCTCGTTACGTTAATTACTATTAATTATCAATGTTATTTGTAATTTCTAGTCGTTAGAATACATCGAATGTTTGACGAGGCTAGCGTCTACGAAGCTAGCAGTCCTGGGTTCGATTTTCAGTATTGGTCCTCGACTATGTTTCCTATGTGTTTAAGTAGATACAGCTATTTGGTTATTTGGAAACTTTGCATAAGGTCTTAAAAAGTCTTTTGTTCGGCTACATAGACTAACATCAGAGCTAGCCTATGTAAAAATAATAACGATACATTTATTTAAACCAATGACGTGGTTACAAATAAAATATTCCGGAATTCAGGACGGCGGCGGGACGCATTACCTACCAAGAAAAGGAAAATATTAGGTAATGATTAAATTAAAAATATCAGTCGACAAATGCCACACTAGTTGACCTAAGTAGTACTATGGGTATTAGACTACGATATAAATACTTATATAGAGAAATACATACATAGGTACATCGCCATCTTCGTCAAACACTTTCCAGATTCTTTTTTTAATACTAAATTTGAAATCCGAGGACGTGGACCGTCTTATTCATAGTCGCCTCCACAGTTTTCTCTGAACAAAATGTGGGCCAATTAGCACCAGCTCGAGGTGTCGGTCTACTGCGCTAGAATCGTGACAAATTCACATCAGTGAACTATTTGACCAATTTTGACGGACAAACACACCGCCAACTGACGTGTCCCTAATGTTCGGTTTCTATATTTAAAAAGCGGATAGATAAAACTTACTTCAGATCAATATTTGACACATTTTGTATTGTTAAATCCCCGCGGTAGTAGCAGATAAGTCGCCGCGGGGTAAAGAAAAAAAAACTCACTGAAACTTTTGTCAACCTTTTAAGTTTAATAAAATTAGCCCCCATTTCATATTGAACTCGCGCTGACACTGGAGAATGCAACGACTCGGTTAAAACCATGTGGGTTGACTTCAGGTATTTGCTGAATTTACCAGACACCTAGTATATAAACCGGGTAACAAGGCATATAACGGCGAAATTGCCGGGTGGGTATATTTAATCTGGATCCGGAATCAATGAAGTTATCTTGAAACTCGGCTTTAACCCTCTGTCTAAGTACGCTCGAGCACCGGGTCAAGTATCCAGGCCAAGTTATATTATATAGGTACCTACACTCAGTTGATATGGAAGTAAAAAACAAATATGTTGATTATTGACATAAACTTTGACGTTGGATATCTTCGGTTTATGCAACTCCGACGCGGATGAAATAATTTACCTATATATTATGTTACGTATTTAAACTTACCTATTTTTAAAAGAATGAAATTGTTTTTTTGCTTACCTATATACAGCCTATATACATATAAAGTAACTACTGTTGCACAATTTTATAATCTTGATAAATGCGACAACTGGACTTGTTACCTTAGGATAATGGTTTTTACCAGTAGAAAGTCAAAGTTGTTGGATGCTTCAGTAAATCAGTAGCAAGGATTTCGTATAGTTAGATTAAATTCATAAGCATTTGACATTTTGGATAAAAGATGATTAATTCAATAAAAAATTACGTTATTGAGTAAAACAGATTACTTTTTGGAATAGCAAATTACGATTTTCAGCTAGGGGACCCAATAGTGTAGGTATATTGAAAGATTAAATACATTTTATGGAGTTATAAAGGGGACTTTTGTGTCGTAATTTTTACGCCGTTCTAAAACACCCTGTCCATTGTCCATATCACATATAAATAAAAATGAATTTTACCAATTTCTCCTGGTCACGCTATGTATAAGTTTAGAACGCCTTTACCGATATCACTCATCTTTTTTTAAAAACTTTTCTTATACATCGTAGAAGGTATACATAAAAAAAAAATCGCGGAAAAGAAATCCTCTTGGAAAGTAGGAAATTTGCAGCGGATGATTTATGATCCTTATCCAACGTTTATACGTTTACGCGGAAAGGCCCAAGTGGCTGATTCAGCAATACTTTACTAAACCGGAGATCAAGCTCATTAAAATGCGACTAAATACTGCATTAAAATGCCGCAAGTCGATTAAAACTTGTCTTTGGGTAAGATCCATTAATATAACAGGCTTATAGACATGCTTAGCGTTTCGGCAACTAGTTTATTTTGCAACTTTGTGGATAAGGTCGAATAAATGCCCTTCACCTTGACAGTGAGGAGTCAGTGCAGTGTGAGCGAACGACGAGATATACCAAATACCAAAATGCAACTAAGACTGTTTATTCTTTCTGTAAGTACTTTTGCTTCTTATTTTGTTATACTTTAATATTTCAAGTGTGCAAAATATTTTTCCGGATTTTACACATGTGGTTTAATTGTTCTTATGTTTATAAACCCGCTGTACCTTCCTACATATATTTTGTTTATACTTGACAACATACGAGTACATATCTAGTATAGGTACTTGAATCGTGTTATCGTTCGCGTTATCGCCACTTTGAATTCGTTGGTTTTTCCTAATATAAAACTGTAAGCAGTCTTTGTTTTTGTTTTTGTACAAGGCGTGCCACACAGTTACAGTTAACAAGAATATAGGAATTCAATGCTGAAATCCTGTCATCGCGGCACGGTCGGCCTTATAAGCTACCTGGACATAGTACTTTGTCACTTTAACGTCAAGTGACAAGGTACGAAAGTGTGACGACTGTACCTATTCTTGTGTTCCAGGTTATTTTATAATTTGTACTGGAATTACAGTTGTCAGGAATTACTTCATATCTTCCTTTTACTATACACAGTTGGAAGTGTTACTTACAATAAAGGTACCCAACTGTCCGGCGCCGAATTGGTTTATTTTGATATATTTTAGAGAGTAGTCTAATATAACAGACCCATTTTTTTTCAAGCCACCCAATCTGAACCATTTGGGAGATTGTCCTCCAAAGTACTGAAAAGTGGCCAAACCCTCTAGCTTCTAATTTTTAAATATGAATTTTAGCCGATATAATAAAACACATTCTCATTATTTGTTCATGTTCTTAAACATATAATCAAACCAGTAGATAGCTAGCAATTTTTTAAATTCTTTATAGAAGTTAGAGGGTTTTCAGTACTTTGGACGACAATTTCTCCCAACAGATTGTGACTTGCTAAAGCTACAGCTAAAAAAAAAACGTGTCTGTTATTTTATACTACTCTCTAACATATATCGAAATAGTGTCATGTGGTGGCCGGTTTAGAATAGTGCCACTCCATGTCTTCCTGTGGAAGTCGTAAGAGGCGACTAAGGGAATAAGGCTTGTAGTATTGTTAGGCGATGGGGCTTGCAACCTGTCACTAATATACACTGGTAAACATCTTAGCCTGTTTGTGCAAAATGTAGTTACATATTTAGCAATAAATTGTTAGAGTTGTAGCTCTGCCTACCCACTCTGGGACGAAGGCGTGCCGGTATGTTTGTCTGTATGTATATATCAAAATAAACCAAATCGGTGCTGGACAGTTGGGTACCTTTCCTTGTTAGTCTGTAGTGCAACCATGAATTAAATCAGTATAGTAACAGTGCAAGAGATTTAAAAGTCTATCGGATTCGGTTAAGTGGCTTAACTACAAACAAACAGGTGGTTTCATGTGCTACTAGCCGTTGCCTGCGATTTGCTAACCACGCATCCCTATTTTAGTACCTACACAGAAATGGGACTACGAGAAACAGTATCGTTCTCCCTCGTGTTCCCATTAATAGGACAAAATAATGGGACCACGAAAAAACGGGGTTCTTTCGTTTGCCTTCATCATGCCAATTAAAAATCTATGTATACATAGATACAATCCATATATACATCGGTGTCTAGTGCCCTTAGTTAACTACTCTAATGATTGGGCTTTCAAAGAACCTGTCGCATAAAAAAACAATTATTATTTTTTATTTTATTTCTATCTCATGGCTTGACGTCAATTTGACTGGCGTTTTAAGTGCATAAATAATTAAAGTTCAAGGCTAGAGAGAGCATAGTTTACTCAACTAGTGTAATTTATTTCGTTTATTTATTTATTTAACTGGTGATTGTGTGTGGGTCCAGCTCGCCGTGTTCTCGTGCGCGCTGCCGCCGGCGCTGGGCAGCCTGCACGTGCTGAAGGCGGCGGCCGCCGTCGGCGCGGTGAAGGGCGCGGCGCTGCTAGGCGCGGGCGCTCTGGCGCTCAAGGGCGCTGCCATCAAAGGTAACTTTCAGTCCTACTAGTATTTCGAGCATCTGTTTAAAAAAAAAACTAATTACTTAAGTACGAACCTTTTGGAAAATAAGGTTTTCCAATTGTAAGAGTACTATAGGTTATGTTCATTCTTTAGCAGGCCCAAAGGGCCGAAGCACCTAGAGATAGAACCTCCGCGGCAGCGCATATCCGTCGATTCCTTGTCAGTATAACTAATTAGAATATTTTTGTTCAAACAGTTAGATGATCATACTTTTATAGGGCTTGGTGGAATAAAGAAAAGATGACTGGCCAGCCAGACAAGATAATCTGTAAAGGTTAGCTGCTCTACCACCATTAACTGTCTCATGTCTAGGCAGAAAAGTCGCATCAGGATCGCTACTACCATCTCACCCTTTAACAACTCATGGTTCAGGTGAAATGACTAGCGTAGATCCCTACGATTGGACAATTTCTATCTTTAAACTTTTTTTCTGCAGGGGCAGCGATAGGTGCTGTTAAAGGCGCAGCAGCGAAGGGGGCAGCCATTCTGGCTGCTAAAGGGGCGGTGGTGAAGGGCGCGGTGGCGCTGGCTGCCAAGGCTGCCAACTTTGCAGTGCATAAGCTGCCGCCCGTCCAACCTGTTCCGGTGATTGTGGAACAGCCGATTCAGCCGATTTTCATGGAGCAGCCCTCAGTGGAGTATACGGTAATATTTAGCAATCTATTTCTGGTGTAAGGCTGTAATCTGTAGGTTTTCGATGTGTCCGAATCTTATATGTGACTAATAAGCCGCATTAAAATACGTTGCGTAGTTTAAAAGATCTAAGCGCACCTACATACAGAGGGACAGAGACGGCGGGAGGCGACTTTGTGTTATATTAATATTTATAAAAAAGATATAGCCGCTCCTCTACAGATGACCCATCACGACCCAGCGTAAGAAACGCATTTACACCTTAAAGCGAACAACATATTCTTGTAAATCACTCTTACTCCGTCGCTTACGCAGCCCCACGATGGGCCATCGTGTAAAGGGGCTATAATCGGGACTCCAACTGGCCTAAACATTTTTCCCTCCCCCACTCTATTTTCCTCAGCCTCCTTCATTGTGCGTAAATTCAAAAAATCTAAATTGTCTTCAGTTTCTACCTGTCTGTCTTTACATTATACTGTTAATTAATTCAGCTGAGCACGAGCGACGTCCCAGCCGACACGGTGTCAGTCAAGACGTACAGGCCAGCTGCGCCGCGGCTGCCCTCGATCCTCAGCAGCCTCTCGTCACTGTGGAGCTCGGCGCAGGAAGTGGCACAGCACAACGCGGCGGCGGTCAGCTCTGCGCTGCAGTTGCTGCACCAGCCCATCCCGGCCGATATCAGGGCACCCATTGTGTACCAGTAAGTATATCCGAGTACGTGCTCTGAAACCGAAGCTTGGTCGCTAAAAAGATTGTGATTGTTGTCTTGATTCCATACAAGCCCAACAAGACGTTAGATCCATCAACTAAGATGTTAGTTATATTGCTAAAGAACTTGCTGTTGTTACTATCAGCTTTGGTTGATATAACTCATATAATTTTATGAGTTATATCAACAGAAGATGCGAATACTTCGGAAGATTCCGTTGTCTCTTCAGAGCCGGAAAAACCTGTTAGTAAAGAACTTGTAATTGAACATACAGAAAGTTCAATTGAAAAGAACACCCCGACTAAAAGAGGTGGTCGTATCAGAGGCAAAAGATCCGAGAAAAATCAAGACAGGGTGCAAACAAGACAGATCCCTAAGCCACCTAAGACATTTATTCATGCACTAATAAGCACCGGAACATGTTTTAAAGGGGCTAATCGTCGACTCTTGGGTCTCCAACTAGTTGGTATGATCATTAGCGAATGAAACATTACACTCTCGCCCGCGGTTTCAGTATAACAAGGACTTTTAGTTTGGGGATCTTTAAACTTTTTAATGTGCAGATTTATTCTACGCTTCATACATTTTGCGCCGACATAACGACGTCCTATATGTCTGGGGAACGTAATCGCAGTCGACCGTGACGCTCATAAGGTTAATATGCAACAATTGCATCGAGAACGCCTTTTGTGTTTGTATTGTCTCTAGGCAACACCAATTTTTTATTCAATGTACTCGTAGTTAACCAATCGTAAAGGAAGCGAAATTTCCAATTTTGCGATGTATTCGTTTCGTTTGCTTTGCTCGTGTTGCTATTCTCGTCAATGCCACAGCTGAGTTGGTTTGGACATTCTATTCTCTCACACAGAAAAGGAAAATTTCCTCAATCGAACCGTTCTACCTTCAGCATTGATGGATTACGTTGTACAACATTGGTAACATATAGTATTCGGATTATAAATATTAGGGGACAATCTCAAGCAAATTGAACTAGTCCAAAACTATGTAAGTAAGCTATAGGCTTGTACTATGGGTACTAGTCAACGATAAAGTAGCACATAAAAATAACATCCAAGACTCAGGAACAAATACTTGCCCTCATCACACTTACCGGGATTTGAACCCGAGCCCCTAGCTTTATAAGCAAAGTCAAAGTCAAAGTGATTTATTCGTAAACATAGGTAAAACTGGTTACAGTGGTAGAGAGAAATACTGGTATCACTATCTTTAGCCAGGTGGCGTACGAAAATCATTAAAATAAGTGCATGAATCACACAAACTCTTAAAATAATTTGTAATATTACATTTAAAATTGTACAACATAAACATTAAGAAAAAAAAACAATTAAAATTTACAAAGATGTCAGATTAATTTATCTTAACACTAGGACAAAATAAAGAAATGGCAAATTGGAGTAAATTACTTTAAATTATCATTTAAGAACAATGTCAGAGAATAATAACATTTAGAAATTAATAATTTTGAAAGTATTTTAAAATCTTGCAACGGTGTCATTCAGCAGGGTGACTACCAACTTATAAACAAAAGTGTTTATTTACGCGTACACACACACTTTAAGTTTAGGGCCGAGCGAACTGAGGCCCTAGACAAAATACTTTTGGTGAAAGTTACCGCTATCGAAAAAGAATGTAAGTAGGCATAGTATTGACGTAAGGATCCGGACGGTCGCGTCAAGCGCTTATGTCAATTCTATATATCTTGGCCCTGGACCTAACCATTATGGCCTTTATCACGGTGGATGAAGTATCCGTCACTCTCGCACTTATATCCTGGCCAGAAAGTGACATATGTTTTATCCATATCGATAAACACGATCATAACAGGCCCTCTGTACTGTCGAATATTAATACGACGGTATCTGCACTTGATAATACGTGTACGGGGTCTAGCGGGGGCAGCGAGGGTATCGCGCTGGCCACGCATTAAAGTATTCCGTGTAACGCTATCTTTAAAGATACGGACGCCAAAACAAACGCGTTCCTGAAAGTAGAGTTTATCAACTGATTTGCCCTATTTCGTAGGTAGTTTGACAAATTATTTGTTGTTCTTGTATTTTTGTGGATTTCTTAATTTTTAAAACGAAATAGTAACAAAAATGTGACGAGATTAAAGTGCAATTGTTATGTGTTTTAAGTTGAAATAAGTCTGTAAGCAGCTAGCTAAGAAATTAGACGTAATATAACCTACCACATTACGTCTACTTTCTTAGCAGTCGGCTTTCTTTGAATTTCTTTAAGACCGACCATTATTCTGCGCTAGATTCGACAAAGAGCATATAGTTATTGTGTATAATTTTGCACTAACGAGTTTGAACTATGTATTTAAAGATTTTTATTTGTCCCGCAGATATGCCCTCCCCTCGCGCTTCTACCCCGCGCCCCTCCCGATGCTGCAGAGGGTCGACGATGACTGCGCATGAGACTCCAAAATCATAATTATTTATAGTAAAATAAATTAGTAAATTGCCTTAATGAATTTATATGTATTAATTAATTATATTATAACCTTTTTTGTAAGAGTTTGTGCTTAAATGCGTACGTAAATGGATGCCTTTGTACAGTCGCCTTTAAATATATTGGAGCCGATTACAATAAGCTTAAAAATATAAGCACCACTAACGTCTCTAAGGAGTCGAGTTCAAAATTATTGTTGGCGACTGTACTATACTTTGGTGACCTAGAAATATAACTACATAAGTTGCCTAATTCCGATAGTTAGACTACTATTCCTAGTTTCTAGACACCTGAGACCACTGTCTTTGATCCACATCCATCCACATGACAAGACATCTAGGTATAGGTGAAAAACTTAACGTAAACGTAAATCACTTGTTGCATGTAGTTGTAACATATCTGTATAAACCATTTGACTTTCTATATTTGAAAGTTGACGTAAATTCCATATTCGTTTTGTGCACAACTAC
The DNA here is from genome assembly GCA_923062465.1 of Acleris sparsana. Lineage (NCBI taxonomy): Eukaryota > Metazoa > Arthropoda > Insecta > Lepidoptera > Tortricidae > Acleris > Acleris sparsana. The sequence goes on from OV281300.1 coordinate 11,434,394, forward strand.
ATGCAACAGGTGATTTACTTAGGTATACCTAAGACATAGCAATGGTGATGTCCAAAACTTCGAATTTAATACTGTAATTCAAGTTTCAAAGTTTTCAAACTTACTGTCGCGAACACACTATGTATGTAGTGAAAAATTAATATTTTTTCGGATAAGTTCGTATTTATCTTGCTTTTTCAGTCGGCTTCAGTATACCTATCGAGAAAGCAAGACGAATAGGAACATATCCGACCAAATTAACAGATCCTCAATCAATCAATCAAAAATTATGAATCAATGATTCACGGTTAATTATGTGCCTACATAAGACTTTATATTTAACTAATCCGTATTCAATATCCAATCTTATATAATATAAGATAAGGAAAATTGATGTGAAGTTAGTGTTAAATAGGACTCTGCCAAAGCCTTTCAGCTTAATTCCGGTGTGTGTTAGCCTACTCCATTAATATTAAAACTAACCATTTCCCAATGGAATAATGACTTTATTTCAACTACAAGCCAGTTGTAATTATTCGACTGAGCCTAGTGTTACAATAATACCGCTTAATACGATTAACTAATTATTGTTTGGTAATGTGGCAATTGCTGACGTATTGCAAGCTTCACTAGTCGCGGGGGTGGAGTCGCCAGCGCAGCGAGGCGTTCATAATGCTTGCACTTCCATTAATAGCTTGGCAAAAAACTGATTGATGTGGTGACAGACAGAATCACAACATATTTAAGAGGCAACAGCCACCGAAAATATGAACGAAATTGTCAATAGAGTTGTAAAAAATCCGACTAATTGAATGCGAGTCAGTCCCATTGTAAAAGTATTGTGTGCCCTGTCGAATGAGTAATGCTGGTTATATGTATGTAACGACAGGAGAATAATTGATGCATATTTAAGTAAGTGGTGTAATGACGTGTTGATATACTGTGTCATAATTATTAGATCAACTTCATTTGGAATTGTTATTCCAAAAGTCCCAAATAAATAACATGTGGCCAAATAGCAATTTGTAAAGGAAAGAATTAATAACTATCAATGAATACGATTAACAATAACACGCAATCTAATGATATGCTCGTTTTGCGTGTTAGGTTCAAATTAGGGGCCAACGCGAAGCGAACCCTGAGTAATCTGACCTAGTTTTAGGTCGGTTCCCACGGCAAAGTCATCCAAACTTTGGCTCTGCCAACCAGCTATGAAGATTACAGCATTTTATGCATGCGTCCAGAATGTGTGTATACACTTCACCCACCCAGCAATTAGACAATACTTCCAGTTAGATTGGTATTCGTAAAACAGAAGAACTCGTTAAACAGCGTGTTGCTTGGCGGAAAAAAGTAAATTTCTTCGCTTCATAGCATCCAGCAATCTTTCTGATTGTCAATTTTGACAATTTCAATGATTTATATTTAAAGTCACTTCCTGGTATATCCCATTACCAAGAAATGGTGACGGAACCTGATACACGCATTCTAATGCTTTTTTACTGATATAAAGTGCGCAATGGATCGATTTGACAAGCAGTCCGCGCGGTCAACCCGGTTGCGTCAGCCTTGTGCAACGTGCATCACTGCACTCACAACACTAATGCACAGTTGCACACTAATGCATCCAATTTTGTAATATGATTAATTGTTGCTATGTATCTTGGATTATGCAGCTTGTAAAAATAGGTTCGCAACTTTGGAAGTCCCATTTTCGTAACTAAATCAGATTGCATAATCGTTTCAGCGATTGCATTTTGGTTTCATATAACATACTGGATTCCCCACCATGAAACTTTATGTGGTTACCTATATTTTTCGAAGGAAGTGGTCCCAAGTAATTATAATCTACTTCTTCGGAATTATCTATATTTTGGATGGAATCAGGACGGCCACTACGCCTGGTTCCGCAGCGACGCATCTCTTCGGCGAGGCGTTACGGCCGCCCCGCCGCACACGCAGTTTTTTCAGCTGCAGTATGCAAATGACCAGGTATCAGCATTGTAAATTGATGTAAATAATTTTCGGTGCAGTATAAAAGTGTAAGCGAATTAGTGGAAGGCATTATTACATTCTACGGCTTGATCCGGAGTTGTATTGTAGCGCACGCAAACAAATAACAAAGCGATGTCCCGTTTTACGGTAAGATGTTAAAGTAGTTTGTTTTTATAGACAAGGATCGCAAATTAGTTGTATGTAAAAAATAATACTACAATAAAATATAAATTTCAGATTCTCTTTGTCATCGCATTGGCGTATGGAGCTAACGGAGAAGGTGAGATCAAAAAGTTGTCGTTGGTATTCTCTAATAGTTTTCTTTAGTATAAGTATATTTAATTTTTTTGACTTCTCCCAGGTGTGAAGAAAGAGGTCGCTGATTCCCATACTGCGCAATCCGGTATCATATCAGTGGGTCACGGGTACGGCGGGGGGCTTGGTCATGGCGGCGTGATCAACGGCGGACTCATCAATGGAGGCCTCATCGGCGGCGGCGCGCACGGGCTGATCGGCGGCGGCGCGCTTGTGGGCAACGGACAGGCACTCAATAATGCTGCCGCCGTCGGCGCCGCGCAGCTCAGCGCCATCCAGAACGCGCAGGCCGTGCAGGCCGCCAACATCGGCAACGCCGCAGCCGCCGAGATCCAAGGTGCTCGCAACACCGAGGGCGCCGCCCGCGCTGGCCAGGTTAACGCCATCGCTAACGCCAACGCTCTGAACGCGGCTCGCGTCGCTAATCTGCAGAGGGCTCAGGCTGCAGCGTACGAGAACGCCAGGGCCGTGGAGGCGGCCCGCAGTGCTTCCGCCGGTGCCGCGCTGGAGGTAGCGCGCGCCGCAGAGGCCGACCGCCTGGCCAACGCCGCGCGCATTCAGGCCATCGTCATCGCCAACACCCGCGCCGTGGAGGCGGCGCGCATCGCTAACGCCGCGCGTGCCCAAGCGAGCGCTGTCGCCGCGAGCGCCGCGCAGGCACAGGCTGTCGCCGACGCCGCGGCGCGGCAGGCGCAGCAAGGAGCCCTGCTGCTGGGCGCAGGCGGGCTCGGATACGGCGGCGTGGTAGGCGGCGGCGTGCCGGTGGTCGCGGTCGGTGGCTACGGGCTTGGCGGCGGCTACGGGCTTGGCGGCGGCTACGGACTCGGCGGCGGCTACGGGCACGCCGGCGGAGCCGGTGGCTACTACGGCGGACACGGAGGCAAATATCACTAAACGATGAAAACGACAAACCTAGTCTCACCTCCTTGGTATCACACAAATAGATTCTACATCCATTTTGTTTTCCCGATATAAATGGTTGGCGGCAGATCTCAACCCAATTCGACTGGACGTGTAAATATTGAATCAAATTATATGTCTTTGAAAAAGTTTTGTGATTTCTTAAATAATAAATATAACAATAGCATAGAATCATTGTTTTTTTTTTCAACGTTGTCCAAGTACTTGTAGGTAATTGTTTCAGTTTAATAAAAACAAGTGAAGAAAGTAAGGAACGGTTAAGTAATTTCGTGCAGAACCACAGCCCTGGTTCCAGCTGGCCCGAGACAAAATCAAATTAACGTAGGTACGCCAAAAGGAAAGTTGTTTTAGGTTTCTTGATATTTTGCTCATTATTAGGTACCAGTTGATACAGATGAAGAGAGCCGTAACTCTGAACTTTATACCATAACGTAAATTAAAATTTTGATTGAGGCTATTTTCTAATTACATTCAGTTTCAGGGCATAGCGAATTTTCTATAATCAATTAATCGTTTTACATGCCCGTACTTTGGAGTCTCAATACAGGCTGTAAAACACGATAGGAACTCAAGTACAATAATTGATTGCTGTTTAAAATCAAATTCGTAACACTTACGTATAGTGGGAACACGGGAATGTGAAGCCACTTGCTACAATTCATAATTTAACTGGACATACGGGTATAACCGACTAAACCCAATTTGCATTACACGGCTAAAGTGTTAACGTAGTGGCAATTAGTGTCTCAACAATTCGGTTTTGTGACAGTACTTTCAGCGTGATTCACTGTTGGCATACAAAGTCTAGAAGCAAGAGACTTCGTCAAGAATGTAACAATGTGGGTTTCTGCAGTTTGGGCGGAATAATTTCAAGAGGATTGTTCACAACCCTCCCTCGCAACCCTTGTTGTTGTTGTTGATTGTCGTTGTGTAGCTTCAGCTAAACATTTCCGTGAAACATTTCCTGAAACCTAGTCGGATTTTTACGATTTTTTAAAATGTCGTAGATATCATGAAAAACTAAGTCTGTACGTTTTCCTTTTTAAGAAAATATTTTTTAGAATGACACAAAATTAAATAACAATATTTTATTTTACCTTTTTGTTGGCGTGACTAATATGTATATTCATGGCAAATTACAGCTTTCTAGTACTAAGAGTCTCTGAGCTAGGCTGCGGACGGAAGGACATGGCGAAACTATAAGGGCTTGACTGCGGAACCCTAAAAAAGAAACAGAAACGTACAAACCTAGTTCTCTATAATAGTTACAACATATTCAAAAATCGAGGAAATTCCACTTGATTTAGGGGGTGAGAAACGTTATCGCCCCGAGCTAAATTTGTATGTTTTTTTTTAAATCTTTCTGACTCTGTATGTCAAACTCACTTTTTCTCAGAAACCATCAAAGTTACAAATTGAAATTTTCTACACAGAATATTTATACCGCGCACTAAGATCAATGATGACATAGGAAAAAATCAAATTTAGGGTACCTCCCGTACATGTACGACAAGGGCAGACATGTTTTTGTTACTTTTTAACATCGTGTAATATATTGTTTAATGATAAACCATTTTATTATGTATTTATTATGTCATTATTGATTTTTAGACTTGGAACTTTGGTAGCCCATTACCATTGAACTCTGCAAGTGCCATTTTCGCTAGAGTAACGTGTCCCCACCTAAATGTATAAAATATCTTAAATAAAAGCACATATTATTATAACGAATTTAAAAGGAAAACTATTACGACTAAGTACACTTGATTGGTTTTTGAGATTAAAAAAAGATAAAAAAGATAAAAGATGTTTATTCAGTAAGTAGGCCGCGCGGGCACTTTTACACGTCAAAATCTACCAGCGCTTCGCAAGAGACCACTGCTGAGAAGAAACGCCGCAAGAAACTCAACAGTCAGACGTTTTTTTTAAAATACTAACTTATGATATTATACAATTATAAAGCTTAACCTAGCATGATATAAAACAATGAATTTAACATAAAATAAAAATAAAAATAAATATAATCTAAGTACCTAAGACAGTCTAAGAAAGCACCAAATAACTAAATAACTTTAAATAAAAAACTCGTTCGTCCTTGTTATTTATCGAGATACTAAGTTGTTTGTGTTAGTAACTTACTTCGTAGTAACAACGTCGCAACCCTACACAGCCTGGTCCGACATGCTCTTACTGGGTTTTATTTTCCACTCGAACACAATAGCGCTTTTCTTTTCATTCTTGGTTCTGGGTTACTGGACCTTAATACTGGAAATAAACTGGAACAGTTATCTGAGAACGTCAACATGCGTCTGATGTCACTTTGTGCACTATCTGGCCTTTGATTGCCATAATGTACTGGTATGAATTCTCATGTCAAAATTCTCGAGACCGACGGCACAATTTATACTGATAACACTCGTATAAATGCTTGCAATACGAACATCACAGCATAATTTCAAGTATTGTCAACAGAATAACATATCACAATATGGCTTTCAAAGTAAGTGTTGTTTCTTTATGTTGTAGTGTTTCGCTAAGTTTTAAATTTTAAATTTCTGTGTGTGTAAATGCTATTTCTGGAAATTGAAAGCGTTGTTGTTTTATCCTTCGTTTGGTATGGCAAGATTTAATTTAATTAGTGAGGAAAGCTAACGACTATTAGGGTCTCCCCAGACCTAACGACGCCGAATCGGCTTGAGGCGGTAAGAATAAGTTTTATGTCCGTGCAATAAGAGCGACGAAAACGACGTCTTTCGGTTCGCAACGCCGAATCGAGCCGAGCCGAGCCGAGCGACGCCTTTTTCACTCTTACTGCACGGACATAAAACTTTTTCTTACCGGCTCATGCCGATTCCGCGTCGACAGGTCTGGGGAGACCATAAGTCTGTCAAAATTTTACGTCAATATTCAAATTACATTGCCTCTGGTGTACAGTCTCCAAAATACGCGTCCTTCAATTTTAACACTATGTAAGATAACCTTAAAAGCTAAAGCCGACCCTTTAAGTCTAAACTCGAAGAACTTACTTGCAAACAAAATTTAAACTTAGAGTGGCAGACAGCAATTTCACCGACTGTGCATCGGGTTTGAATTCTTTTGGTGGACTGGATGCAATAAACAATACTGAGTAAATACGGTAAAAAATGCTTTTTAGTGATACCGTTCAAAATATTTGTGTTCCTGATGACTCAATTTTAGCTGTTTAGTTTACTGTTTTTTTTTCTCAGATTGCGTGCTTGTTCGTGTTCGTTGCTGCTGCGGCTTTCGGTAAGACCTCAACATAGCTTAGCACGCACTACGGTTAGATACGATTTTTAGCTTTGCTGAAACTGCATAACCGCCTACGAAGAAAACTGCAAGTGCGGACTTTTTTTATGCCATAGAGATGGCAAAAGAGCACACAGGCCGCCTGATGCTAAGTGGAAACTGTGACCCATAGACATTCGCATTCACAAGACTGCAAATGCGTTGCCAACCCTGAGGCCTAAGATGGAATGCCTCTATGCTCTATGCTCTATAGAATGACTCTTGTAAAGGGCACCATAGGTATTTTTTCCGGTTCCGAAACCGCATGCGGGTAGCCGTAGTACGTGCTAAGCCCTAAACTGATAAAACAATAATAATAAGTTGATGAAAGTATTGTAAATAAGTTGGCTCGGGAAACGGTGGAAAATACTCCACCGACAAGAGCATCAACACCTAATCCACCTCTTCAGTGAATGGTGATGATGATTTATACATTTGGTAATTTTGAATTCAAGAACTTGGGTTATAATATCGACGACCGTAATCTAAATTGGCGTAAGGGACAAAAGGGCGAAAATGAGTTATGAATGCAGTTGTATTCAGTTTTTTTTTCTCTTTCGAATGGTATAGGTTACATCTCGATAGCTTGAAAAAACATGCCCCTTACACCCTTAAAAAACGGTTACTTCGACGCAGTTTTTGAAAAAAAATAGACGTATCAAACATAAATAAATAATATTCAAATCCATCGTGGTGTAACTGTCGTCTTCGCAATTCACCTAACGTCGTAAGGAGCCATCAAATAAGTAAAAGGCCGATACACCATTTTACGTTCTCAAAAAGTATCTACACACTACATTTCATTAAATCACAAATAGACGTAACTATCATCTTCTTCATTTACCTGAGTCGTAAGGGACAATTCTGTTAGCAAACATTTCTACGATACGCAGTTTTGCTTTTGCTGATGTAAGACAATACAGACCTTACGCCCATCTGTCATTGTTTGAAATATGTGTTCATGGCATGTATACGTAATTTTTTCACTACTACAAGCAGTAAACTACCGGCCCTTACGTTAAAACATAACTGCCTAATTTGAACTATTCCCATAGATGTTAGCGTTATCTCTTTTATTAGATGACAGACGCAGTGTTCGTTGATATAGCTGAATTACTCGCAAGCATTTTAACCTTTCTTTCCCTAGGCACTGCGTGGCACAACTGACCAATGATTTCTATTTCAAAATCAAATTTAATAGAGTCGACGGAGCTCTGCTCTCGCAGAGCTCCTATTTCTGGGTAGTTTGGCCCTCCGGGCCTGCTGAAGAACTAACAAAACCTAAACCTACCTCATATTTATGATACAGATTTTGGTCAGTTGTGCCAAATAGTTGTGCCACGGGGAATAAACTCATTTTAAATTGCTTTCGGTTAAAAGAGATATCACTATGACCATGTTTACAGTAAAGTCCCAGATAGACGTGCGAGTTAGTACGTCGTACTTATGGCTCGGCGACCTTACTCGTCCCTGTATCATCCTAAGTAGATACGCGAACTTCTAAAGGTAAGCGCGGGCGAAAAAGGTCGTCGAGCTTTCAGTACGCCTGCTTACTCGTCCGTCTATCTGGGACTTAAGATGTTGCTGCTGGTTTTAGCTGAGTGCTGTGATGCTCAGTTCTGTTCTTCACGTATGTTTGTAAAGACGCACTCTTCAAGTACTTTTGGAAAATTAATGAGAAGAGATATACTATATTACTCCATACAGAATCACTCTTAGCTCGAAGCGATAAATTACTGCGAGCATAAGACAAGTTATTGCAGTATGTATCTTATATTACTCATATTATGAATGAGAAGGTGTGAGTGTTTGGATGTTTGTTACTCAGTCACGCTTCAAACACTCTAAACGGATTGAGATGAAACTTGGCACACATAGGTTAGGTTCTGGAATAGGACATAATCCCGAAATTTTTAATCAAAATCTACGCAGATGAAATTGGTGGTAGAAGTTAGTTTTTAATAAAATATTTCATTTTCGGTGGCACGTAATAACCGGGTTTGTGTTTATTTTGCGAGTCCTTTAGTATACAAAACAAGTTCCCAAAGCGTTATCACAACGAATATTTACCCAGTATATTCTTTGATCAATCAGTACTGATACTTCTCTATAGATATAAAAGGCAAATCTGACTCACTGACTTATATATCAACGCAGAGCCAAAACTACTGTACCATGGAAACTTGAAATTCAATACAAGGGGTTTGTTTAATGATGTAAGTGAGCACTAAGAAAGGATTTTTGGAAATTCACTCTCTAAGGGGTTAAAATAGGGGGGGAGTAGCGGGAAACTAATTCTACGCGTACGAAGTCTTGGGCGTCCTCTATACAATTATGTTAATGTTTCGATATTTTGTACTCGCTTTTACATAAAATAGCGTGTTAAATTTTATTTTGTTACTTGTTATTAGTTACTTGCATATCATTATGATAATGTATGTACCTATGCCATAATTTATCTTTTAAATTGTTCAATACTCTACTAAATAACACAATTACATTTATGATTTCGTGTATTATTTCAACAAATAATAAATTCCATGTACCTTTTACACCATGTAATAGATCAGTTTAAATGGAGTTACATCCTATTATTTTTAATTTCTCTTAATTTAGTTCTTGATACGTCAAATTTACCCCGAAGTCTAATATTAAAGAAGGGTTTAACGGACATTTTAAATTATTTTTTTGACGTAAGGGACATGCTATCTCGGTAACTAAGCGTTAAATGATAAATTGAGTTATTTGTACTTAAAGAGTGAAGAAAAATAAATAATTGGCTAATTTTAGTTACATGATACGTTAACAAACAACAAAATTATGAATTTTAAAAGAAAAAAAATACAGTTTTTTGGCTTTCCTGAAAAGTAGCCATTTGTCCGTTACGTCAATTTAGATTACGGTCGTCGATATATTCAATTGTGTTTTGTCGAAATTCAATAAAATATTTTTTATTTTGCATTGTTATTAAAAACCAACTTGACTTGCTTTTGTGGCTATTACCTAGTGTTATGCGGGAACGGCTTGGTGAATAAATAAGTAAGTCCGGAACACTCGCACAACACAGTTTATTGTACACACACGATAATATTTACAAGAAGGAGAAAGGATAATTTGGCATAGAAAGTTCGAAAGCACAAGAAGAAAGCGACTACTATTAACGCTAGCAAAATAAGCTACGCGTCCGAATCGGCAAGCAACAATAGCAAGTAGCGAGGGTCGTGACGTCACGCGAGCGCATACACAACCGTGCGTCTAACGTCTTAGCAGTAAGCGGACTGGCGCGCGCGCCCGCGCATCACCGCCGAGCGGTCACGTAGGCCGCGCGTGGATACGAGAACAAAGGAACAGATTAGGGTTCGTCGCTCGCTATTGCAAAACCGCAGTTGTAATTACATTACACATGAAATTGATTATATTGGATATAATGCAACAGTATAATGATTCTAAATAATTATTGATTATTGATTATGACTATATTGATACATGCGAATATTAATTAAATTATCACAATTATTAATTAGATGATTTCATAATTAAAATGATTGAAGTAATAAATAATCTTTACACTATCAATTACGCTACATCACCCCCTTCCAGAGACCGTCAAGGGCGATAATAGTCGGGAAATCGAACAATGCGACCCGATCGCGTCTTTTTGACGATCCTATCGTCGGCTCTTGGTAGTACCTGGTGATCTGTACATGGTGTTTGAGGATGACTATGGTTACGTGTGTCAGGTGATGTATGGTGTGTGGTGTCGGAGTCACGCAGTATAAAGGCCGGTTTGATACGGTCGAGTGATACTGTGACTTGTTTACCATTTACTATAATTTTAAAGACCTTTTCCCCTCGCGCGATTACTTCGTACGGACCACAATATGCAGGCTTTAGGCATCCGCCTACAGTGTCGTCGCGAAGAAATACGTGTGAGGTCGTGGACAGGTCCTTAAAAATAAATGTTTTGCGCTTCCCGCCGCCGTGGCGTGAGGCTGGTGAAGGTTGCAGCTCTCTCGCGAAACTGCGCAAGCGTGACAAATAATCCGTCACGTCAACAGTTTCCTCCGCCTGTGGATTAAAGAGTTCTCCCGGTAGGCGTAGGGGCTGGCCATAGACGAGCTCGGCTGACGAGGCCTGTAGATCCTCCTTGTAGGCGTTGCGGATACCTAATAGGACAACAGGCAGCGAGTCAACCCAATTGGAGTTTGTGTGGCAGGTAATGGCAGCCTTGAGCTGCCGATGAAACCTCTCCACGAGTCCATTGCATGCAGGGTGATATGCAGTTGTCCTGCGGTGCTGAAAACCAGCGATTTCCGAAAGATGCTGGAAAAGCGATGACTCAAATTGGCGTCCTCTGTCAGTCACTATGTTAGTGGGGCAGCCGAAACGGGATATCCAACCACTCAAGAGCGCCTTCGCCACCGTTTCTGCCGTGATGTCCGTTATCGGTATTGCCTCTGGCCATCGGGTGAAACGATCCACAGCTGTGAGACAATAACGAAAACCATGACATATCGGTAACGGACCCACCAGGTCAATGTGTATGAATGTGAACCTTGACTGTGGTAGTTTAAAGTTACCTATGGGGGCGGAGACATGGCGCGTGACTTTAGAACGCTGGCACGGTAGGCAGGAACGAACCCACTCTCGGCAGTCCTTTTGAACACCGGGCCAAACATATCGGTCAGCGACTAATCTGGCGGTGACATTGGAACCGGGGTGACTTAATGAGTGCAGACTGTTGAACACCTGCCTGCGTAACTCCCGCGGAATGAACGGCCTTGGAGTGGAGATACTTACATCGCAGTACAATTGACTCCGCGTGCCGGGTACTTCTATTTTTTTTAGGCGCAGCGAGGAGTCAGATGTGAGCAGCTGCTCCAGCTCTTCGTCCGTACGCTGCGCGATAGCGATTTTTTGGGCGGTGACTGGCTGGGAGATTTCCTCTATGCGGGAAAGTGTATCCGCCACGACGTTATCTTTCCCCGAGATGTGCCTGATGTCGGTTGAGAACTGGGCTATCAGATCCAGGTGTCGGAATTGTCGTGGGGAACAGTTTTCTTTACGAGAGTGAAAGGCGAATGTGATGGGCTTGTGATCGGTATAGATTGTAAAGTCCCGTGCTTCTAACATATGCCGAAAATACTTAACACTCTCGTAAATGGCGAGTAGCTCACGGTCGTAGGGAGAATACTTCACCTGTGCTGGGCTAAGTTTACGCGAAAAGAAGGCGAGTGGCTGCCATCCATCGCTGCTCGACTGCTGCACCACAGAGCCAATTGCAGTGTCGGAGGCGTCTGTTACCAACGCTAGTTTTGCGTCGCAATTTGGATGTGCCAACATGGCTGCTCGGCAAAGACTATCCTTACAGTTTTGGAATGCCTCCGACTCCCGCGTGGAAAAATGCACAGGGTGGGAACCTTTGACCGAACCCACCAGCAAAGCGTTAAGGGGTGCTTGATCTTTGGCCGCTCCAGGGATAAATCTGCGGTAAAAATTGAGCATCCCTAAGAATCTACGAAGCTCTCTTACCGTTTTTGGAGTGGGAAAAGACTGTATAGCCTCGACCTTGGAAGGCAGTGGTGTTGTACCTTGACCAGTTATATGGTAACCGAGAAAAGTGACTTCGGATACACCGAAGTTACACTTTGCGGTATTTATCACCATACCATACTCCCTGAGCCTGGTGAACAGCTGGTGCAAATGTTGCTCATGGGTCTTCTGGTCCTGTGAAAATACCAAAAAATCATCCAGGTAGGCGTACACAAAATCCAACCCTCTCAGCATGTCGTCGACGAAACGCTGAAACGTCTGCCCGGCATTACGAAGTCCGAACGTCATGTACGGAAATTCGTAAAGGCCGAACGGCGTTGTTATTGCGGTTTTCGCGATGTCATCAGGATTTAGGGGGATCTGGTTGTACGCCTTTACCAGGTCGATGGTGGAGAATATTGTACAGCCAGCCAGGTTATGTGCAAAGTCCTGGATGTGGCGTATGGGGTACTTGTCCGGGATGGTCCGGGCGTTTAGCATCCTGTAATCGCCACAAGGACGCCAGCCATCGTTTTTCTTGGGGGCTAGATGGAGGGGAGAGGACCAGGGAGATTCCGATGGACGGCAAATACCGCTCCGCAACATAGCCTCGAACTCGGCCTTGGCGATCTTCAGCTTATCGGGTGCAAGTCTACGTGGTGTACTGGATACAGGTGGCCCTGGTGTGGTGCGTATGTGGTGCACCGTATTATGTGCTGGTGTGCGGTGTATGCCAGGTGGTCGTGTCACTTCGGGGTAGTGTTTGAGTATGGTGTGATATACAGAATTACCAGATACTACCTTAACTGAAGTGACGTCATCTGCTTTAACTGCCCGTGAAGCCGGTGTAGCTAGCGACGTGTTGCCGTCGATAAGGCGTTGACGCTTCACGTCAACAACGAGGCCGTAATGTGACAGGAAGTCGACCCCTATTATCGCCCTTGTTACGTCTGCTACAATGAATCGCCAGTGGAAGTCTCGGCGCAAGCCTAAATTTAAATTAAAATTAATAAATCCGAATGTGTTTATTACGGAACCATTGGCTGCATTTAATATTAAATCGGCTTTGTTGTTAAAATTTTTTAGCAGAGTTTTAGGATACACACATAAATCACTACCAGTGTCTATTAAAAACGGAACCCGCGACGTTTTGTCCGTTACGAAGAGGCGACCTGTACTAGGGCATTCCTCGGCCGCCATTAGTGATTGCCCTTGTCGTTTCCCGCAAAGTCGCAAGGTTTAACGCAACGAGTTGCCTTTGTACCAAATTTGTGGTGATACCAACAGGTCGGGAATTTGCGGTAGCTCGAAGAGGACCTATTTGCCGAAGATGTAGACCTCCTTCGGTGGTGGTTTCGATCGGGAGTTTGCGGTCTTCCTCTGCTCCGCGACATTCGATCCACCTTCGCTGTGAGCGCTTGAATTTGCTGCGTCAGTGCAGCAATGTCGTTGTTCTGGCAACTGCCTGGGATTGTTGACGACGTTGATGCTGCCGCTACCTGCGGGGTTGGCACCACTATGTCGTGGATCCGGTCAGCCAGGTCCGCTAATTCGTCCAAGGACATATTTGTCTGCGAAACAATTATGGACTGTGTGTGGGTTGGGAGTCTGCTGATCCAAATACTCCGCAGAAACTCCTCTGGAACTCCGGGTCCTGCCAGATGCTTGAGGTGACGCAGGAACTGGGAAGGTTTCCTATCACCCAACTCCTCATGCATAAGGAGCTGCTTGAGCTTCTTCTCCCGCGACGCTGACAAGCGCTTGATCAGCTCTTTTTTCAACAGCTCGTATTTGTTTGAAGCCGCCGGTGCGTTTATTATGTCCTCCACTTCTGAAGCGTAGATTGGCTCGAGGTGGCCCACGGCATAGTGGAATTTGGTAGCATCGGCCGTAATATTGGCCAACACGAACTGGCTCTCCAACTGCGCGAACCACAAGGCCGGTTTTTCCGGGTAAAATGGAGGTACCCTCACGCCAACTCTAAACGTCTCGAGATCCTTTTCGGCCATGACGTGCTCTTTCTCGGGGTCACCAATGTGGCTATTACCTAGTGTTATGCGGGAACGGCTTGGTGAATAAATAAGTAAGTCCGGAACACTCGCACAACACAGTTTATTGTACACACACGATAATATTTACAAGAAGGAGAAAGGATAATTTGGCATAGAAAGTTCGAAAGCACAAGAAGAAAGCGACTACTATTAACGCTAGCAAAATAAGCTACGCGTCCGAATCGGCAAGCAACAATAGCAAGTAGCGAGGGTCGTGACGTCACGCGAGCGCATACACAACCGTGCGTCTAACGTCTTAGCAGTAAGCGGACTGGCGCGCGCGCCCGCGCATCACCGCCGAGCGGTCACGTAGGCCGCGCGTGGATACGAGAACAAAGGAACAGATTAGGGTTCGTCGCTCGCTATTGCAAAACCGCAGTTGTAATTACATTACACATGAAATTGATTATATTGGATATAATGCAACAGTATAATGATTCTAAATAATTATTGATTATTGATTATGACTATATTGATACATGCGAATATTAATTAAATTATCCCAATTATTAATTAGATGATTTCATAATTAAAATGATTGAAGTAATAAATAATCTTTACACTATCAATTACGCTACACTTTTAATCGGGCCTAATAATAAATGTTTTTGTTGGAAATAAATCCTGTGCCCCTACTTTAAATTTCTTGACAGAATTGATAATAGGAACTTTTTTAAAAGGTACTCTGAAAAAATCATGCTTGGAGGTTTGTTTTTTTTAATTCTTTTTTGTCGATTATTTAAAATAAATAAACAAGTTTCTGTTCATAGCTTAAACGCAACAGGCCTTTTCTAAGGACGGGCGTAGAAGACACTGATAATGTAACGGCTTAGTAAATAAAAATAAAAATAATAGTACATTGTTGTAGAGGTTAGAAAGTAAGCAATAGATGGACGAGTTAGTTCGAAAGTCGAAAGTACGACTCCATCTATTGCACTTTCGGCCGAGGCTTAACACAGTGCTTTTCACGACTACTGCGAGGAAATAAAAAAAAATGTTATAAAACTTTATTTCAGATAATTAAAAGCAGACATATATGGCTGTATGGAATCTGATTCCTTTGCCTATCCGTGAAGGGATGAATATTATTAAAAAAATAAAACGACTTCTCATTGGCCAATTTAATTTCATATGCAGCACAAAGTGTGTTCTGATTGGTCGAATTAGTGATCAGCGGACCGATGTTATTGGTCAATGGAACAGACCAACAATGTTAACGTAGTTGGTCTGTTTAAATTCATAGTAGGCCTGCAGTGCTCATTCAATGTACAACAGACTATCGATTGTTTTGGGGACCAAGAACAGACCATCTTTCGCCACATTTCCGAGCAGTGGCGTGAAAAAGTAATTTGTGTGCTTTTGAGACAAACCTCTATAACCATGATCTTTTTCAGAACACCCTTTCTTTCTTTCTTTCACCCTAAAAAAGTTCCTGTTGTCAATTCTGCGGTATGTAACCTCAATTCTTATAAACTGTACTATTATTTTCTAGGACACACGGAAGGCTACAGCGCCAGTGGTTCTGCGGGTCTTCAGAACGGTCGAGACTACTATGGGGATTCGAAAGGCCACCCTTTTCAAGGACCTGACGGCGGTAATAGCCCTGGGCAGGCAGGATTTGGCCAAAGTGGTCCAGGTGGACAGGCAGGTTTTGGCCAAAGTGGTCCAGGTGGACAGGCAGGTTTTGGCCAAAGCGGCCCCGGCGGTCAGGGAGGTTACTTCCAAAGCGGCTCCGGTGGTCAGGCCGGTTTTGGCCAAAGCGGCCCCGGTGGTCAGGCAGGTTTTGGTCAACGCGGCCCCGGCGGTCAGGGAGGTTATGGCCAAAGCGGCCCCGGTGGTCAGGCAGGATTTGGTCAAAGCGGCCCCGGCGGTCAGGGAGGTTATGGCCAAAGCGGCCCCGGTGGTCAGGCAGGATTTGGTCAAACTAGTCCCGGTGGTCAGGCAGGATTTATCCAAAGCGGCCCCGGTGGTCAGACAGGATTCGGTATTCCATCAGGGCTGAGCCAAAGCGCCCCTGGTGGTCAGGGAGGATTCGGTATTCCATCAGGATACAGTCAAGGCGTCCCTGGAGGCCAAGCAGGATTCGGCGTCCCATCAGGGTATGGGCAGAGCTCTCTTGGAGGCCAGGCAGGATTCGGTATCCCATCAGGATTCAGCCAAAGTGCTCCTGGGGGTCAGGGAGGATTCGGTATTCCACCAGGATACGGCCCCGGCGTTCCAGGAGGTCAGGCAGGATTCGGTATTCCGTCAGGATACGGTCAAGGTGTTCCGGGGAGTCAGGGAGGATTTGGAGCTCAAGGAGGACCTAATCAAGACCATCACTACGGTGGATACAAGGAACACGGATACTAGACTTTTGGGTGATTACCTTGGCCTAATTTATTCTAGAAGCCAATTTTCAACCTATTGTTTCCACTCACCCATCTCTGTCGAATCTAATTAATGATACATGATGATGAATGTGGTCCTAATTTGGCTGAAATTTGTTCACCCCGTTGCGTAGCAATTTTTATGTTGATTATCTAGGAATTATGACACTTTTGCAATCAACGGATTACGACAATAATTTGTAAACATGTAAAATTATAAAATAGACTTTTTAAACCTTAGTATGTTTGTTTATTTTCATTTTTGTAGCACGGTCCTATGTACAGTCAACTGCAGAGAAAGGTAACTTATCGCAAGTCCCTATATGTTTCCCAACTGTTTTATTTGACAAATTTTAATAAGTTAGGTACTAGTAGAAGCGCATTTTATTTCTGAGACCGTTATATTTTCAGTGTTTTTTTAATGATTATTGGAACTACATATATTGTCTACCATAAAATTAAAGTTTCGTTTTCCATCATATTTAGTGTTAGTCATAATGTTGAAAGTCATAATAGGTACTAGAAAGTATAATTTGCTATTCCGACTTTCGCGACCTATATTCCCCAAAAGTAATAAATAATACCCACTTATATTAATAAATTTCAGTCTCATAATGTATTACATTACAACAAACTGTGTAGGCCTAAGTTTTTTCATTTTATCGACATTATACAATTAAAGATTAAAACTAAACGTATTTAATAAAACTAAACTTCTCAAATATTAAAACATATAAATAATAATCACAGCTGTAAAAACAAAACCCCTAATATTACTTGTCAATGCAATTATAAGCACTAAAATTGTTAAAAATAAAATGTAAATAGGCACCTTACGTTTGCATGGATGTTATAGCAGTAATATTTCGGTGGGTGTATAAAACAAATCTATTATGACTTAAATACTTTTGAATTCTTAGGCTGTTTGTCCACCGCCGCCGTCACCGTCACGTCACCGAGAACGAGATGACGGCGCCGAAGTAGACACATCCGTCACCCGTCATGTGCGGTGGACACGCGGCTTAAGTAAATGTATGTACCGCTACTTCGGCGCCGTCATCTCGTTCTCGGTGACGTGACGGTGACGGCGGCGGTGGACAAACAGCCTTATTGATATGCCGTTGAACGTTAACCGATAAACGTTAGAATTATTAAGCGTTATGCTTTTCAATTTTTATGACGATCGATACTTATGATATGAGCATAAATAATATACAGGGTTTCCGTTACAGAGCTGGAAAGCTCAGTGGGCCTACTAAGGCTGCGTCTATATCGCGTGTCAAATGTGGATAAAACATTCGTGTCTGTCGTTCTTATTTACGTGTCAAAAGGTGACGGATGCCTTTTCCAAACTTTGTCACGCGATAAACGCAGCCATGTTAGGGCCCCAGATCAAGATTGTCGAAAATATGATAAATCATGTTTGGTAAAAGTCGCAAGGCCAACGAGATATCCTAACTTTTCAAGTATTCGGAAATGCGGTTCTCTGGTTCACCTATTCCTCCTCCTTCCATTTCCTAAGCTGCGACCACGGTTATTCGAATTTTTCAGTTTCGATTGCTGTGAAAGAGCTTTAAGACCTTTCTAACAAAATTAGTAAATAATTAGAAGTCGAGCCAAGAAGGTTTATCGATAGTCCGAAATTTACTTGACATACCTACTGCTACGAGAAAAGTAGGTTAGGTTAGGTTAGGTCATTTAATTTATGCGTAGACATGAAAAATATGACCGAATAATATTCGGACTAACGTAATACTGCGTAATCAAACTATGCGAATGTAATAGATTCTGCGATAACAGTTCATGCGCAAAGCCTAATATGGCTACATAGATATAGATTATGCCACAAAGAATTATTAGTTACAAATTATGCCACATCAGTGTGAACCCATCATCGGCATATTCGGGAGTATCCTATAGCTTTTTAAGCTAGATTTTATTAACTTACATAGGATGACTATATAACCTAGATTTTTATTACTGGGCTGGGATTTTTAACCTCATAAGTTTAAGTGTTTTGTAAAAAAAACAGCTGCACTGGGGAAAAACTAACGTTGGTGAGAAATAAGGCCTGAATGAGTTGAATGGAGCGTGTAAATAAATACAGTCGCTCGCCTTTTTCTTAGAACTTGTCTGGGTAGTGGGTACATCTCAGTGCCGTGTGTCTATATATACCTATACATGTTTTCCTTGAAAAAACCGGGCAACAGCATGCTGGAGACAGAGGCTTAGTTAAGGGCTCCGAATCCGTTACTACAAACAGAAAAAACTATCTCGAAAACAACATGTATGAACAAGTTTTCTGTTTAAAGTTATTTGGTTAGGTTAGTTCCAAATTCAATCTGACATTCTACAACATTAAGGTTGAGTTTCCTATAAGTTACAAATGACTTGACATCTCTAGTGACATTGCCGACTTCAGGCATATTTTTCTTGAAATTGGTCACATGTTAACGTTCGTGATAGTACTATCTAAGATGATTTTTAGTAGGTAAAACAATTTAAATGCCTGTATCTCAGGGGTATGATTCTCTGAAAAACGCGGTGGGACGAACACACGAGTGCATGTCTCAGGCAGCGGGGAGTTTGGTGTCCCGAGCTACGCGAGCTCAAAAATCGTTGTGTCCCATGGGTCTCTCATACCCCGACCGCGGAAACGACTTCATTTGCTTTCCACGACCTATATCCACTTTCACGTACAGTTTTTATGCATAGAAATGTACATTTCTAGAAAGGTGAAAATATAATCTACCCTATTATGTCCAAAATCAAATGGAATAATGCATAATTTTGTGTATGCAGCCAATTAATGTCAGAGAAAAGTTAAACTGAGGCAGTACCCCTAAAACATACTCACAAATAAAAAAGTACAACACAAAAGTATCTTTTTTAGGGTTCCGTAGCCAAATGGCAAAAAACGGAACCCTTATAAACTGTAATTCTATGGAACTTGCTAACTATGTAAACAAACAATATATTGAAATTGACATCTAATGTCAATTTTAGTATGGCGGCTTGTTTACATAGTTAGCAAGTTCCATAGAATTACAGTTTAGATTCGTCATGTCTGTCCGTCCGTCTGTCCGTCCGTATGTCACAGCCACTTTATTCCGTAACTATAAGAGCTATACTATGGAAACTTTGTAAGTAGATGTATTCGGTGAACCGCATTAAGATTTTCATACAAAAGTAGAAAAAAAACAATACATTTTTGGGGTTCCCCATACTTAGAACTGAAACCCAATTATTATTTTTTCATCAAACCCATACGTGTGGGGTATCTATGGATAGGTCTTCAAAAATGATATTGAGGTGTTTATATATATTTTTTCTAAACTGAATAGTTTGCGCGAGAGACGCTTCCAAAGTGGAAAAATGTGTGTCCCCCCCCCCGTAACTTCTAAAATAAGAGAATGATAAATTTAAAAATAATATATGATGTACATTACCATGCAAACTTCCACCGAAAATTGGTTTGAACGAGATCTAATAATTAGTTTTTTTTTAATACGTTATAAATCGTAAACCGCATTTTACCTTTCATTCAATCAACTCCAATATAATAAAGAATAAAGAAAAACATTTATTTAGATGTATAGTGGTACGGAACCCTACGTGCGCGAGTCCGACTCACACTTGGCCGGTTTTTTTTTAATTCTGTTTCTATTTGATATATTCTATATGAAAAATACAACAGATCACATAAATTAAAAAGCACATTCACTCACGCAACGATTGGATAAAGTAGACTGAAGTTCACCATGAGTTCACCTGACCATATTTAGATTTTTTCTGTTTAAGTGTTATTATTGGTTGATGCCGTTTGTGGCTCATGGCACCCTGAATCGATTGACAGACAATTCATGGGATATGAATTAATGTGAAAGATAAAGGACAGATAATCGAATCAAGACGTACCGGCAACCATAGCTGTCGGTGGGACACAAGGAGTGTAGTCCCGTTAGAGTCAACAAAACACATTTTAGCGCGTGCGTTCTCAATTAGGCAGCCTTATACCTTCGATCTTAACAGAAGCCATGCTGCTAAATTGGAAATCCATAAAGAACTGCATTTTCACAATTTTATTCAGTGTCGGGCGGCACTTTGCAGTTTAATCTGTGTTGCACGAGGTAATTAAGATTTGCTAGCTCCTAAAGACAAATGTAAGTAAATTTAACTACACTATATGTTGGATTATAGTGTAAGTAGTTAAATTGGAAAAGTAGCCTATGTGTAGGCTACATTTGATCCCCGAAAAATTAAAAGTCCCCTAGAGAATAACTACAGTCGAAATCTACGCGGACGAATTCACGGGCAGAAGCTAGTCTCAAATAAAATCAAAATATTTATCTTTAAAAAAATAGACGAATAACCCCATGCTGGAGTACCATAACCCGGGGGGCTTTACACATTTGCACCTTTTTGGTACCAGTAACGTTTTTTTAAATATGTTATTCAATGATATCGAACTAGAGAGAAATAGGTTTATCATTGTTTTAACCAGAATTGTATTTGCGTATGTAAACAAAACGGTGCGGGGTCACGGCTCTCCAAATTATAGAGATAAAGCCTCTTATATAAAGGCGCTCAGCAGGCATCACCGCATACCTTCAAGAATTTTTAACAGACATACAAGATGGCTTTCAAGGTGAGTAATTATTATTGTTTGATCGTCGCTATGCCCTAGGGAACTTAGTTATTAAACAGAGCTCAATAAAAAAAAAATTGAACCTCACCTAACCTCGTAGAAGGTAATAAATAAAAAAAATCTATTGAGTATGTTCTATGTCATCAATCAAATAGGAAAATGACGTTTACAAATGCTCGTACTCGTGGGTCGCACTAAATTATGTTTCGTTTCATGATATTTCAATAAGTAGGTAACACATAGGTTGATTTCTGTAAAAATTACATCCACCGTTAATTAACATACATAACTACGTATACATATTTATTATAACTTTACGAGTAGGTGACTCGTAAATATTGAAAACTTTTATTAATAACTTTTTTTTTGCCGGTTTAGAATAGTGCCACTGCATGTCTTCCCGTGGATGTCGTAAGAGGCGTCTAAGGGAATGTAGGCTTATAGTACAGTCAGCGTCATATAGTTTGTAGCATCCAAAGTAGCCAAATAGTTCGTTACACGCCCTTGTTACTACGGTAATAATGACGTGTAACGTACTATTTGGCTACTTTGGATGCTACCAACTATATGACGCTGACTGTACCTACCTACCTACTGTTAGGCGATGGACTTGCAACCAGGCACTAATACCTACGTTGGTTACTAATCTTAGCCTAATTATGCAAAATGTGGTTACAGAATTATCAATAATCTGAGAACAAAGGCGTGAGTTCATGCATTTACTATGTATGTATTTATGTATGTATTTACTATTTAATATGTATTTACTATATAAGTACCTCCCGTACTAAGGCTTAGTACTTAATAGGGTCCCATTTGGCACCCTTTGGTTGCAAATCTCTGTCTATAAGAGCCATTTGTAATTACATTTCTATTTTGTGCAAAAAAAAATAGAATTGAAGAAAATAGAATAGAGTATAAATAATTAATTTAATATTTTAAATAGGTAAATACTATTTTGAGAATTTCCTTCTATATTTTTAAAGTCCGTCTATTATCAGTATATAACCCTCGAGGTAATATTATATGCATTTTTTTTAATACGTGTTTAATTTGGGAGTTTCGTTGCACATTTCAAGAATATGCGCGCTCGGCGTGCCCCAAATAACCTAAGATAGGGCCGATTGGGGTCTGTTCTCTAATTATAAATATCTGTAAAACAAATATTTTTTCAAACATGGGTTTGCGTTTGACCTCACAATCTCACCATGATATGTGACGACGAGTCCGAGGGCGGTACACGCTTACCTAAAAAAAGCCTATACCCTCTTGCCTTGAAAACATCAAGGCACAGGCATTTCACTTCTCTCTCAGCAAACCGCTGCGTCCGGAAATTTGACTACATTCGGATGGAAGCCCTCCCTGCGTCTAGACAACCGATGTGAGAAAGTGGAGGGTGGGATGAGGTCATATATTTCTTGAGCTCACCATAATACATCTCGTAAAAAACCGTCATACCAGCGACATAACGCCGATGTTCCAATCTTTGAAGTTTGGTTTTGTCGAGCATCTCTAATATATATATAAATTAAATCCCTATTCTTGTTAAGACTAGATTTGGGTTTTATTAACTTTCCATTTGTTTTCAGATCGCGTGCTTAGTTCTCGCCCTGGCTGTTGCGGCCAACGGTGAGTACCTATCTACTGTAGGCTTATGAATGCTCAGCTTTCCTTAAACCTACGATTAGACCCCGTTATCGGAGGTGCAATTTGGTAGCTGGACGTTCCTAGACATGGGTCGAAATATTTATGATGTCCATATTGATACTCTTACTTATTCTTTTACAATTCGTTTTATATACTCGTAACACGTTTTGTATCCATGATAATCAAAGTTATCAGAAGCAGAAGTTGTTATCAGTAAAAAAAAACACTGTGGGTGCTATTTCACAAATATTCAAAATTACAATTGTATCTTTTTGAATGTTTCGAGTTGCAGGCCAGTGCACGGAAGCTATTGAGATAAACCTGATAATTAGTTAGTTATGAAACATTCAAGATTGTTATTTCTAAAGATTACTGAAAAGATGATACATGAACATTTTGTAATTAATAATTCCCGCTCTAATTTTTATAAGATGAGTTTAGTCATGATATGTTTTTTGTTTAAGACTCTCATTATGGTCGAGAAAAAGCATTGACATAGCTATATTTCAAAATTATTTTTACCCATGCCTCAGAACGTCCAGCTACCAAATTGCACCTCCGATAACCGGGTCTACCAATGACCAAACTGTACAAAAACAAATGCAATATAATCCTCTATTTATCAAAACATCTAGGAATATATTTTTCAAAAAAGCAAGAGAGGATTTTTTGTTTATAAACCGTGCAGAGGTAGTGCATAACGTCGTTTGGCGTTCATTACCGCGAATGTTATATTGAGAACCAATTTGACATTCGCGGTAATGAATGCCGAACGACGATAAATTGTTTTCCATCGTATTTTCACGGAAAAGTTCATATTTGTCATGCTCCTTCAGCCAATCTCAGTACTTTTTGTACTGTGACCGACTGAAAGAGCAAGACACGTTCGTACGTTTCCGTGAAAATAGGTTTACCATTCAATTGCCGACAGACTTTTAATCGAATATTATTTCAAAGACAACGTTTCAAGTATTTTCATTTCATCGACAAGTCATTGCGTCGTGGACTCGATACTAGGTAATTTGAACCGAGGTCTTTTAATTAGTATTTGACATATTTCAATAAAATTCATGTCATGACTAATCATTTCGGGTCTTTTTAATTTGTTTTTTTTTACGTGTAATTATATTTATTCCGCATAAAATTATTTGAATTGGTAATATTTTGCTATCAAAACTAAACGCAATCACTCACTCTGCGCGATTATAGCTACTTATGTTCCTAATTTATTATAATATTATGATAAATAATAATAAAAGTTATTGTAATAATAGTAATGTGTCATGTTTTTGTGTTCTGGGGGGTCGCAGTTCTAACCTAACCTAACCCACTTCTGTCAACAGTTTGTTTTCTTGGGGGTCGCAGTCCTAACTTAACCTAACCTACTTTGATACACCAATAAATCTTAGTTTTATTATACATATTTTGAAAAATGTATAAATGTGCAACTGGATATATAAAATTGTATTAAAGTAATACGTCGAAGAAATGAATTGCAATGTTTTGTAGTTTTACCAATTTAGATAATTTGAAACAAATCTGCGATTAAGTAGTATTCGTTGATTAGTATTTCCACGTAAAAAGATAAATTTAAATAAATAGTAGTTGAATTAAGATAACGCCATACAATATTACGAGTAATAAAGTTTCGATGAATCGTTGTCGATGAAATAATATTCGATGAAAAGGTTGTCGACAAAACAAGGGTACACCGTGAAAATACGATGGAAAACAATTAAGCAATACATCGTATCTACATAGCTTTAAGTTAAAGCCCTTAATAAATGAAAACTGGTCCTCTATTCGGGACGGTAAAAAACATATTTGATCTGTTATGGTGTTGTTCTGACGTCAGTCGCTACTACTGTCAAGTAAATAAGAGCTATCAAAACGGTGACAATACGATAACAGCTCATAAACGATATTGTTTTTACCGTGTAGAATAGAGCCGCTGGTTTATTTCTTCAAACTCTTATGAAAAAAGTCA
Organism: Acleris sparsana; assembly: GCA_923062465.1. Lineage (NCBI taxonomy): Eukaryota > Metazoa > Arthropoda > Insecta > Lepidoptera > Tortricidae > Acleris > Acleris sparsana. The sequence continues at coordinate 11,459,144 of OV281300.1, forward strand.
ACTCATTTTAACCCCTTAAGGGTAGATTTTACAAACTTACTAAAATATATGAAGGGTCCACGGAAAGAACATGTCTAGTCACATTAGTAACTTTTTGAGATATCGCGATTTGAAAGTTGGGAATCATGTCATTATGTACGTAATTTTCGTGTAGAGGTTTTTTTAAGAGAGAAAAAAAACAATTTATATGAATATTTATATCTGAAACTAAGTAGTAGGTAATAGTTCATTTTGTCCTCTACATATCGAAATCCAGAACTCATTTTCAAAAAAAAGTGACTAGACATGTTCTTTCCGTGGACCCTTCATATAGTTTTCTTGTTAAGATATAGACTATTAATTTCTAATAATACAAGCTTCCACCCCCAATTTCACAATAGATGGTGAATTAGAGGGGTTGTTGGATTGGATAATAACCATAACAATGAGTATAATTTTTTTATTGTTTTATCGTACACTTGTCTGAAGATTTGAAAGTTAGACTGAAAATTTGACTTGGTCGGCCTACTAGTGTAAAATTAGCCTCTAATGAAAACGACTGTGACATAAGACAGACGGACGGATAAACATACAGTTATAGGTAGTAAGATTTTTATTAAATGTCGGAATCTACTATAGGAAAAAAACTTACTATATAATTAATACCAATGCCTTCGTCTTTGAGTATGGAACCCTAATAATCTAATTTCGCAAAGTTTATTCAATCAGGACTGTTTTTATTTTTGTGCAGCATACCCGCAGCAAGGTGGCTACGGGGGCCATGGTAGTTTCGGAGGTGGTCAAGGACAGGGAGGGTCCCATGGAGGTCAAGGACAGGGAGGATTCAGCGGTGGACTGGGAAGTTCCCACGGAGGTCAAGGACAGGGAGGATTCGGCGGTGGACACGGAGGTCAAGGACAGGGAGGATTCGGCGGTGGACAGGGAGGCTCCCACGGAGGTCAAGGACAGGCAGGATTCGGCGGTGGACAGGGCGGTGGACAGGGTGGATTCGGCGGTGGACAGGGAGGCTCCCACGGAGGTCAAGGACAGGCAGGATTCGGCGGTGGACAGGGCGGTGGACAGGGTGGATTCGGCGGTGGACAGGGAGGGTCCCACGGAGGTCAAGGACAGGGAGGACACGGTGGTGGTCACGGACAGCAGGGTGGATTCACAGCTGACGTTGGATTCTCAAATGGCCAAGGCCAAGGCGGCTTAGGGTACCAACACCACGGATACTAGACTTTAAGGATACAAAACAATTTTTAATTAATAGTCTAACAATCACATAAGTTAACAGGCTTACCCTTGTATGCTTACTTCAGTCACACCTAGAATTTTGAAATACCTAATAAAATAAAACTATTATTTACTTTTTTTGTCTCTTCATTAATAAAAGTGCAACAAGTCTGAAAATGGCCCGCGGGTTTGTTTGTACTTCTCTCTGCTCATTCCGATATTAGGTATGTTATTCGAACCCTAGAGTCCTTTGAAGATTGCTTGCACTGTACCAATCTTTCCTATAAAATCCATTCCTCAAAATGCTCCTTTTTCGCCTAAAGTAACAATTGCTTCATACAAAACTACCCATGATGTTAAATCGGCATAATGTACAAAATGTGGGATCTAGTTGCTCTACCAGAAAACGGCCGCTGTAGCCAAAAAAGGTGCATTTTGACTCTAAAGTCCATTCCGTCATGGTTTAGGGACTTTAGGGTTATGGTCACATTGTGACGCTGCTCATTTTAAAAAATAATACATAATGTCTCGCCTTCTTATTTATAAACATACAAGTGCTAAAGTGTGCTTAAATTATGGTTTGTTCTTATTTTTCATTGTGACATTTAAATTTGATGGAAAGTGACAAAGCATACTACTTAAACTAAAGCAAGTATGTTATACGTTTATTAATATGAGAGTTAAACATTATATTGACTAAGTCTTTGAATTATGTATGTAATGCCTAAATTATTATATTGTGACTATATCTAGTAACGTTATAAACTCTACCAAAAATGCCAGAACTTGATTGCCAGAACGCGGGAAAACCAGGGTGACCTGCGCAGAGGTTAAATGGCTTTGGCAGATATTTTCGAAAAATCAACTATTATCGCTTATCTGGTGGACGAAGATTTACGACCTAGGTAACTTATATTTGTGATTTTATTGTACTCCATGTACTGTAAGTACATAACTAACTAGTTTTGAACAAAACTGCCCGCCAATTGCTCATCACCCCCGAGTAGTCCAGACGGTCCCTGCATAAGTACGAGAAAGAAATTGTGCAGGAACCGTCTGGATCACATGCTGCTGCTTACAAACTTTTACATTGGTTTGGTAACATAGGTAACATATAAATAGCAGAAATGAGTTTTTAAGACATTTGAAAGGATCTTTTTGACATAGATTAAGTTATTTTCGAATAAGACATAATGGATGACACCTATGAAAGGGTATTCATTCCCAAACAAAAAAGTAAAATTATTATTAGGTACTACACGGGACTTAATCGCGTTAAGGGATATATAATTAATTACTAGAATTAATTATTACCTCGACGTTTCGGACGTGACGCTACGCCCATGGTCTCGAGGGGACTCAATAATTAATTCTAGTAATTAATTATATATCCCTTAACGCGATTAAGTCCCGTGTAGTAATAATAATGAATCAAAATCGTGTGAGTGAAAAAAGTAAAATCACAAAAGGCAAATCTTACTTCTAAAGTAGGCCATACGCGTTACGGTTTGCCAGAGAGGTCTACCTGCGCAGGTCAACCGGAGTGTCCAACCTGTGCAGTTTTTTAATCTCTGCAGGCGACCGCAGCAAAACCAAAAATCAGTTCTTTCGAGTGACACCGTACGGTGAACCTGTGCGTGTGTGCATGTACCTACCTCCGCAGGTCAGGTAGCGTTCAGTTGTTTTCTGTGTCGTGTTTTCTCATAACAGTATTTTTTTAAATATCCACTTACCATCAGGTATGAATGGTCTGTGTGCTTGTTTGCCTTGTTCATGCCATGCGGAAAAATATCTTAAAATCTTATTAAGACTGGCAGTTCCGTACATATTTAAACAACTTTAGACTTTAAATTAAAAGTAAATTTTGATCGCCGTTTTCACGGAATAACTCTTGTTTTCGTCTTGAGTATAGACTTACCTATAAGACTCGCAGTTATTATATACATCATCTTCAACCAACATAAACGTGTTACAGTTACCTACCTACTTGTTTATATTATTTAACAACTTTGTAATTGTAAGTAATCCTTGTTTTGGACGAAATGTGGGTGCTTACAATGGGCTTCATAAGAAAGCTCCAAGTCACTCAAGGGCAATGTTGCCATAATACCATAGAAGGCGCCTAATTAACTGCATAGTAATAATAGTATGAACAAATTTAATTTAATACGGTTACCAGTAGAGTATTTACTTGACTAACCACAGTGCAGTTAGCCGCTTTCTTTGGTATTATGGCAGTAGTGCCCTACTATGCCTTAACTTTACTTAATGCCTAAAACTTATATTTGCCAAAAAAGTCTCTGCAACTTCTTATTTTATCAACCGAAAATATTTTTGGTTCTGTTTATAGTGTTACTAGATATAGTCACAATATAATAATTTAGGCATTACATACAAAATTCAAAGATTTAGTCAATATAACTCTCTAGTCTATAGTCTATAGTAATATAACTAGTTTAACTCTCGTATTAATAAACGTACAAAATACTTGCTTTAGTTTAAGTAGCGTGCTTTGTCACTTTCCATCAAATTTAAATGTCACAATAAAAGATAAGAACAAACCATATTTTAGGCACACTTTAGCTATTGTATGTTTATACATAACAAGGCGAGACATTATGTATTCTTTTTTAATATGAGCAGTATCACAATGTGATCATAACCCTAAAGTCTCTAAACCATGATAGAATGGCCTTTAGAGCTAAAACATTAAAAAAAAAAAATCTTGCCTTCTTATTTATAAACATACAATAGCTAAAGTGTACGGTGTCACTTTTGGCTTTGCTTCTCTGGCAAATCGTAACGTGTATGGCCTACTTTAGAAGTAAGTTTTGCCTTTTGTGGATTTACTTTTTTGTTTGGGATCTATTACCGTTTCATAGGTGTCATCCATTATGTCTTATTACTGCTATTATCTGGCTTACTCATTTGATAGAAAAAAAATACTGTTATGAGAAAACACGATACAGAAAACAACTGAACACTACCTGCGGAGGTAGGTACATGCACACACGCACAGGTTCACCGTACGGTGTCACTCGAAAGAACTGATTTTTGGTTTTGCTGCGGTCGCCTGCACAGATTAAAAAACTGCACAGGTCGGACACTCCGGTGGACCTGCGCAGCCAGACCTCTCTGGCAAACCGTAACCTGTATGGCCTACTTTAGAAGTAAGATTTGCCTTTTGTGAATTGACTTTTATATTTGGGATCTATTACCGTTTCATAGGTGTCATCCATTATGTCTTATTCGAAAATAACTTACTGAATGTCAAAAAGGTCCATTCAAATGTCTTAAAAACTAATTTCTGCTATTTATATACCTATATTACCAATGTAAAAGTTTGCTAACCACCTTCGTGGTTAATAGGTATTCGGTTAAAATTTTGCCAAAATTTCATCCAATTCCATCCAGCCGTTTCAGCTTGCAGGAGTAACAAACTAATACACACACACACAAACTTTTGATAATGGGATTAAATTAGAATTACTTATTGATATCCCTTGTATTACAAAAAAAAAAAAAGTAGAGATTAAAAAAGGGGACATGATTGACCGAGATGAGTTGTTAAAAAAAAATGACCGTTGGACACCGGCGAAAGGAATACGTACGCGAACGACGTTTTGCAAATGGGACATTTTGTAGAATTGGCCGTTAGTAGAGCGGACGTTTTGCGAGTGGGACGTAATTTTGGTGAAGGGACGTTTTGAGAACGGGACCTTTTGCGTCCAAACCAGCTCGTTTTTCTGTCGGAATGGCGTAGGGACGCAACTATTTGTTTGAGCGATTACATGGTTGACTTTATGTGAAGTCAGGTTGGTAGACCTGGTATTCAAGTTAGCCAACCGATAACATGACATTTGCTATCACTTTAAGTTACATTAAGTTTTGTAGGTAACAAAACATTAATTTTTATGTTGATACTACAAAATGCTTTTTCAGTATGTTAATCCAACCATTATCAGTCGTTTATCTGACATTAACTGGCTTGGGTTAGGTGCGTTAACTAGTCAAGTGTCATATCGACGTCATACTATTACGCTCGTCGTGAGTCGAATCACTCGTATCTTATCGGAAAGGTTCGTGAAGTGTCAAGTCTCCTCACTACATCGACTAAGGAATGATTCACAAAGGAGTACCATAGTTCATTAATTAATTATTTTGTTCTAGAAAATCACTAAGTTAATATGGCGGAATTGGACCTATGTTAATATATCATTATTTACTCGTATTACCATTAGAGATTCGTGGTTCGGTTTCTCGTTCCCATAGTATTTAGTATACCTACTTTATTACTTTATATTTATACCCAACCCCACGGTATTTATATATTTATTTCGATATACCAGATGTCTCGGAATAGTAGAGGAAAGGAAAATATAAGCACGTTGGCTGTAAGCTGTAAGTGTATTTTAGTAAAAAAGATTTATTTTCTAAATATCTATATCTAAATAATTAAGCTAGCCGGCTATAGACATGTGGATAGTGTATATTGCCTGCGTAGTGTATGTGTATTGCGGGTTTAAAAGTTAGCATTTTGATTAGTTACGAAAAAAATTGTACCTATTCCGAAATTCTAAAGTCTATAGTATATTTTGGTTCAAAATGAAGCCGTACTTCTCTTTTTTGAAAATGTCTAATAAAATTGACAACGGTCAAACTGAACCATAGTCGAAGAGTTCGTATAACTTTATTATGACATGGTTGCGTTCGAAAACTTGGATTATATTATAATTAGTCGATAAAAACTCAGTAATAATTCCGATCTACCGGATCTAACGCAAGGAAGGGTCGGTATCTCGGGGACAATATAACTGTATGAATTGTATTCGCGCATGTTTACTAGAAGGTCGGCCGCGCCACACGAAACTATACAGATAACGCATCTTATATAAGTACGACCGGCGAGAAGTAACGCATAACTTCAAGAATTTTTAAGGGATCTGCATTCAAAATGGCTTTTAAGGTAAGTTTTTATTATGGTTTTATCGTCGCTACACTAAGAACATTTTGGCATTATTATGAACGACTAGCTGTTCGTCGTTTTTTCATACAAACCTTGGCCTCACCATTACGAACATAATATTTTTTTACTTATATTTAAATCGGTTGAGCTGTTCTCGATTTTTTGCAAGAATAACCATTAGCAATTGATTTTATATACTTTTAAAAAATATTTTAGAGAGATTTTAAAACCGCGGTAAAATTATAATATCTTGAAGTGAATGTCAATGTCAAGAATTAATAGCCTTCTAAGGACCTAATTTTAAGCACTTCATGATTAAAAGTGTTATTGTTATTTAAAATAATTTATCAAATAAAATTAACCTCGTCTACTTACTGTAAAACAATGACAGAGTTATTAAATACCTAGTACGTGTTCCATGTCAAGAATCAAATGGGACAATAGGTTAACTTAATTCGGACCAGTGTTTGCATAAATAAGTAAGCCTGTGGTAGTAGATGACAGCGATAAAGTAACGAGTTACAAAGGAAAACTGGCCTAGGAACCAATAACAATAAGCACTATATCATCGTATATGCTTTTTAATTCTACAACGATTTAGTGAAGCGGGAAACCTTTAATAACTGTTAGAAATATTTAAAAACATACGCCTACATAGACGACGTTAGCATAATTACTTTGAAACACCGCTGTCTTTGCATGGCGATAAACTATTTTTCCACAAAGATTTCGAACTACCTGCCTTAGTAATAGTTTTCACACCTTAGTTACCTATCCGGTGACATATCGCTTGTTGTTATTGGTCATATAGGCCAGTTTGCCCACCCTCCTTTGGAACATGTTCCAAAATTAACACAATTTAAATAGGCTCAATATTCTAGTACCAATTGAAGCGTCAAGCGTTTTTTCTAGTACAATATCGTACGAAATTTGATTTCGAACGACATGAGAATAGGGACTATAGTAGTGTAAAAAACATTCATATTCGGGACACTGACAGAGCACAAGTTTGTTTTGCCGCCTTTTTTGTCGTAAATCGTCGGCTGCTGTACCCATCTTAGACCACATACATAACTAAGCCTTAACTCGTGTGATCTTATTATGAAACTCGTCTTTGGCTCGTTTCATAAAACCACACTCGTTTTAAGGACAGTCAGTTACATAAACTACTAATGTATTTCTATAATATATACCTATAAAAATATTTAAAAAAATACTTGACACTATAAGTACCTACCAACTTAGCTAACAGAGCGTCTTGTCTTGTCTGACCACATTAATTACCTAGTGTAAAGTGAATTAAATATTTGCATACTTGCTGCAATCCACCTTGCAATCCCGGCATGTACCGTAGAGACAAGAATACAAAATGTCTTCTCTCAATTTTTTTTTTAAGAATATTTTAAAATTTCTTAAGTATTATCGTAGGTAAGTAGATATTTTTCTTACATAAATACACCCACTACACATGAGTGATAGGCTGATTGGTTAGATATATCGCGATTTGTAAATACAGTCGAGTTCTTAAATATGTGCACACTTTAGTAGGTACTTCGTCACTTTACTCCCTGTGACAATTCATATTATGGAGGTTTAAAGATGACATTAAATAGACAAGGTACTAAAGTGTATATGTAAACTCGACTGTACCTATTGTATTTTAATAAGTTTAGACGCAATTTTTCCGTAAATGCATTATTGCCCTAATATATTTGAAGATATATGTTAATATTTTTTTTGCCCACGGCTTTGTCAGTGTAGAACTCATTCAACGTTATTCCCTCAGGAACTACTTTTCTCTAAAATGAAATCTATTATCTTTCCTTCCCGGGTTCAACCTATCTTTTATTAAAATCGGTTCACCGCTTTAGCTGTGAAAGCGGATGTAACAAACAGAGTTACTTTGGTATTCATATGTTTTCCATTTGTTTTCAGATGGCGTGCTTAGTACTCGCCCTGGCTGTTGCCGCCAACGGTAAGTACAGGGCCGAGATTCTATTCTAGGCGGTAAAAAACATAATATCTTTGTTGTGTTATCGTACCGTAGAGAGCCTAACTTCGCCTATACAACCCAACTTCACCTAATTTTATAATTTGAAATTCCTAGAATATTTGAAGGAAAAGTTGCGCATAAGCTCCTAAATACCGAGTATAATATTCTGAGAAAATAATTTGGTTTTATGTGCGCATTGCTTTTAACTGAGTCGCAATTACCGCCACGTAAACAGGAGCTACCAAAACATTGGTAATACGATAACAGGTCAAAGACGATATGGGTTTGTTTACTTGAAAGTAATGACGGCCGATTTAAAATCAATACCATAACAGGTTAAAGACATATGTTTTTTACCGCCTAGAATAAAGGACAACTTTCGAATGGCCTAGCGTTTTACAAGAAAAAATTGTCCCCAAAAACGCTAGAAACAATATGGTCTTGTAACAAAAAGGCTACTGAGCTGTTATTTTTTTTTGTTTTTTTACATACTTTAGGTAACTCATATTGCACCCAAAAAAAACTAAAAATCTAAAATCATCGAAAATTATATTTTTAAAGGTAGAAAATAAACTATTGCGTAAATATTAACATGCACGCTTCCTACCGGTCAAGTGCGAGTCGGACTCGCGTACCGAGGGTTCCGAACCGTATTCAAGAGAATATGGTTCGAAAACGCATGCCTAACATACGCAATAAGGTCCATTAATATTATTATAGCCTAAATTTTAATACAGATTTTAAAGCTTTTTTATATTTTTTCTAAAACTGTATGTAACGTTTGACAACTACATTTCATTTTTAGCGTAAAATATAAGTCAAATCTTTAAACCAGGAATTTACAGAGTATTTGGTCCATAATCTCCCGAGGTAAATAAGGCTATGAATCAAAAATTATAAACAAAAAGAGTTTTGAGATGTGCAGCCCTTTCATATGAAACCCCGTTTGGTATAATCAAATCACATTAATTTTTCAACCTCCCATTGTAAAACTTAGAAAAAATATATCTTTTTGTAAAATTAAAACAAATGCGAGTTAGCAAGTTATATTACTATGCCAAATTTCAAGTTGATAGCTTCCATAGTTACACACTTCTCCCCCTATTTCACCCTCTTAGGGTTCCGTAGCAGTCGGAACAACTTCGTCGAAAACTTAATTACTAATAGTATGCAAAGTGGTTTTTATGTTTTTTATAGTACCTACATGTTTGGAATAGTTAAACTTGTTCGGTTATTATCGTTGGTCTAGTCAGGTCAGGGCCGTCTTTAACTTATTGGAGCATTCGAGGATAATAGAATGGCAGACTATGATGACATAAAAGTATTGTTTATAATTTGTTATTGGTTGGTGATTTGGCTGGGACTAGGAAGCCCCATCTGTCAAGGCTCCTGGCGCTTGACCTGAGTGATTAAGTATATGAAAGATAGAGCCTCTTTAGACACACCACTGTGCAAAAACCATTTTTTGTTTTTTGAGCTGGCCACCTCGTTTGTTAATTACTACTTATAGTCTTCCTACTACCTTAATAAGATGCCAAAACAAAGCTAGCTTAAGTGCAAGGCGGTGCTCAAAGAACGTTAACATTTGAATGTTCATAATTCATAATAAAAAGACAGTAACATAAGAACAGGTGGTTACGACAAAACCATGGGGGCTGCTTCTTTGACTACAAAACCCTCTTAACGCAATTTCACTAATTAAAAACTTAATACTAAATAAATAAAAAACAAAATTTATACTTAATATTGTTTTTATTTTTGTGCAGCATACCCGAAGCGCGGCGACGACAATATCAGTGCCAGGCTTTCGGGCCAGGGTGCCCTCGGGGGCGGTCATGATCAGGGTGCCCTCGGTGGTAATAGCCGGGGTGATCATGGCCAAAGAGAATTTATAAGCCAGGCTGGATTAGGAGGCTACGGCAACTTCGAACGTGACGTGGGATTCAGTGGCGGTCACGGCCAGAGTGGATTTAGCGGTCTTCAAGGACAGGGAGGACTTAACGGTGGTCACGGACAGGGAGGATTCGGCGGTGGTCACGGACAGGGAGGGTCCCTCGGAAGTCAAGGACAGGGAGGACTAAGCAGTGGTCATGGACAAGGAGGATACGGTGGTGCTCACGGACAGGGAGGGTCCCCCGCAGGTCAAGGACAGGGAGGATTTGGCGGTGGTCAAGAACAGGGAGGATTCAGCGGTGGTCACGGACAGGGAGGATTCGGCGGTGGTCACGGACAGGGTGGATTCAACGGTGGTCAAGGACAGGGAGGATTCGGCGGTGGTCACGGACAGGGAGGATTCGGCGGTGGTCACGGACAGGGAGGATTCGGTGGTAGTCACGGACAGAGTGGATTCGGCGGTGGTCACGGACAGGGAGGATTCGGTGGTAGTCACGGACAGGGAGGATTCGGCGGTGGTCACGGACAGGATGGATTCGGCGGTAGTCACGGACAGGGTGGATTCAACGGTGGTCAAGGACAGGGGGGATTCGGCGGTGGTCACGGACAGGGAGGATTCGGCGGTAATCACGGACAGGGAGGATTCGGCGGTAGTCATGGACAGGGTGGATTCAACGGTGGTCAAGGTCAAGGAGGGTTCAGCGGTGGTCACGGACAGGGAGGCTCCCACGGAGGTCAAGGACAAGGAGGATTCGGCAGTGGACAGGGACAGGGTGGATTCGCAGGTGATGTTGGATTTTCAAATGGCCAAGGCCAAGGAGGCTTAGGTTACCAACACCACGGATACTAGACTTTAAGGATACAAAACATAATTTATACTTTAACAATCACGTTAGTCAACAGGCTTACCCTTGTATGCTTCGTTCAGTGACACTTAAAATTGGAAAAAAATACTAGAATTTTTCATTTTTTTTTGTCATTTAATTAATAAAAGTGCATAAAATAAGTCTGAAAATGGCCTGCTGGTTTATTTGTTCCTCTCTCTCGATCCTATTTAATCCGAACCCTAAATTCTTTTATAAGACTTCTTGCGCTGGAGTTAGATTCGTATTAAGAGGATTGTGAATCTAAGAATAATCATACAAAATGCGACGTTTCTCTACCCTTAAACGTAGTCCGATTTTTACGATTTTTGATTTGTTATAGATATCATCAAAAACTATGTCTGTAAGTTTTTCTTTTCAAGAAAATATTTCAATAACGAAATAAATACAAAAAAAAAACAGAAAATATATTATTCTTAATAATAAGTACAACATATTCAAAAATCGTGGAAATTGGACTTGATTTAGGGGGTGAGAAAAGTGTAGGCCCGGAGCTCAATTTATCAATGGTTTTTTCGACACCTACGTGATTTTAGTAGTGCTTCACAGTCCTCTTAAATCCATTTCATATTAGGTACTTATTTGTCTTATTTAGTAAACACATTTATCACCTCAAATATCTCAAAACGCTTTTACGTCTAAAATTAGTTTTTTTTTCAAAAAAAGAAAAACGTAATTATAAACCCCGGTTTATAATACAGATAAGAGTATGTACTCGTACAAAATGTAAACCACGTTATGTACAACGTTGTTGCTTAATTTACCAGAAAAAGGCCGTTTTAGCCAAAAGATGCAGATGTTTACGTTATAAGTGTGTTTACTAAAGAAGACAAGTAGGCAACGTTTTATCTTTATTGGTAAGTAAGATGGAGTGAACTTTAGAGTTATGATCACACTGTCTAAAACTGATACTGGTCTTATTTACCAAATAATGCATAAGGTAATATCTTACCCTTTTATTGTTATACCGCCATAGCTAAAGTGTGCTTGAAATATATCTGCCCTAATCTGTTATTATGACATTTGAATTTGACAGAAAGGGTGAACACATACCTTGATTAAAATATGTTTAGTGTGCTTTTATGAATAAGGAGGTTCAACTTTAGGTAGGTATATTGATTAAAACTGGTTAGGTACCTACGTCTGAAATAGATACTAAATGTCTATGATGTACTCGTAAAATACCTCTAATACTCTAAGGGCACTAAATCTAGTAACGTCTACAAAACCTTTTTTCTGAAAATAATAAGGAATAAGTACCTATGAACTTTCACACTATTGCACCGACTTCTAATTAAGTAGTTAGATATTATTATATATCGACGATTTGCACAGAGGTCAGATAGCAACATAACCTGCCTGTTGCCAAATGGGGCAGCCGCTGAAGAAGAAGCGAAGAAGTGAAGAAAAAGGCGTCCATCTTCGTTGGTGTATATTTCCAAAGTGGATCCAATAAATCCTAAATAAATCGATAATTAATTACAAAGCCATCGGTGGGAGATGAGCTGAACCAAACAGTAAACCGTCACGATAATACGATAGCTAAGGACGTAGTTGGACCTTAAGTAAGCAGATGGCGTTATTATAAAAAAATAAATTGATTTCAAGGCATCCTAGATGGCGCTGTTAGTGACACTGCTCTTTACTTTAGGCATGATACCTACTACATGGACGACTTTTTTTTCCTTGAGGAATTGAATTAACGTAAACCACCCAGGTCCATGGGTGGTTATGTGGGATCCGCCAACCGAGAGCGCCGGAATACCCACTTAAAACCAAGCGGTAAACCATAAGAGCCGAGCGGCTGGCACAAGTTGCCCGCGACTTGTGCTAGCCGCTCGGATCTCCCTTTCAATCTACTGAGTAAAGATAGAGACGCACTGAGCGACAAGCGAGAAAATACAACTTGTGCTACACGAGCTGCGTCCTAAAGGGAGGTGCGCGACCACGAACAAGCGTATTCGGCTGGGGCACCTCGACGGAAACGGCTCCGGGAGGGTGCCTTGGTTTACTAAGGCACCTTCAGACTTCCGGTGCGCCCCCATAGACGAAGGGGTGGGATCCCTTTTGTGCGCCTAATTGTTTTTAGCCTATTTTAATTTGGCATAATTGATTTCGCTTAATTGGTAATGGCATACTACAGTCGCTCAGTAATACTTTGGCCTATATACTACTTTGATTGCCATTTTACGCTTTTAGAATAATTGTAGTTAAACTAATCTGCATTCGACTATATATTATTACATTGTGCATATTATTGTTTTGGGCTAATAATTATTTGTTATATCATTCATTAACCATAATTTAGGTTAGGCTTGGTTAGGTACTAGGCTAGATTAGGAGCTAGTTAGGATAGGTTAGTATGTTGTTCAGGCGCAAAGCGCGGCAGGGATCTATTTGGATCCGATTTTATTCATATTGTAAAGTAGTGACATTGATCGAGTTATTAAACTTGATCTTACCGAAGATCGAACCCGGGACCACTAGCTTCGTAGGCACGGTTACTAAAGACTATAAACAGAGAATCCATGTCGTAGTGATCAACATTTTCCTTATTTCTACAACATTTGCCATTTGCAACACCATTTGCAAATGGCAACCGTAATGTCGTGCTCCTGTGTCCGGGAAATGATTACTTCATTCTACGTGTTAATTTGTATTGTTCCCACGCGGAATCAATTAAAAGATCAATCAATAGAATCAATATTAATTACCGGGATTGTGTAATTACTACAATAAGTTTGGTGTTAATAAGTGTTATAGAAGCAGAAATAAACAGAGATTCTGTCTTAAGATCAATTAAGATAAATAGATCAAAGCTTTTGATATAATGGCGACCCCCACTTTAAGACCTGGACCCCTTAAACGGCCCAACCATTGCAATTTCCATAAAACCTAACTAAAAATCAAGACGAATCTAACTACACCTCGCTCTCCAAAATTGGTCCAGCCGTTTAGACTATAGGAGGTCACAATGGAACGGACATACGAGTACACACATCGGCGCGAAAAACATTACCCAGTCAATAGGGTAAAAAAATACCGCGTCCGAATGGGTTCACCCATGTAGAACACATGATGCCACACACACACAAATAGTCACCCAGCACTCAGATATACAGTCATCATCATCTATCTATAGGGCTATCTACGGGTAGGCGCAATAAAATACATGGAAAATGAAGCGAGTGCGCTTAGTGAAATTTCCCCCTTACCCATACCCCTCTCGATGGGGGTAGGACTCGGCAGACCGCTTGTCTAGTGCCAAGATAAAGTTATACACAAAGTTTCAAGTACATATTTTGCCTCCAAAATATGCTATTTATCCTGTTTTATGAGTTACGACTATATTAGCTTGATTTTTTTATATTTTTAACCGTCGGATTGACTTAAAATTTGGCATACGAAGTTATGCAATTCCGATGACAACACAATAATAATGGTACTGTCGAGCTGGTGTGGTGATGGACCCGAATCCCAAGATCCTTCAAATTTAAAGTCAATTGATTATTTTGATACTGTGTTTATTATAACTGTTACAAGTACCTACAGTCGGCAGTGAAGTGTGTAAGTAAGTTTACCGTGCACAATGAAACAAAAAAGAGTTTTTGGCCGGTAAAAATAAAATATTTAATTTAACGACATCTTCGTTTATAATCAAAATTAAGTCTTTTCTTTAGTAAATCTCACCAAAGTTTAGATATATTTTTTGGATTTGGAAATATACGAACTTTAAACAAATCAAAATTCTATTGCACTGTGCCCCAGATCTGGGGTAAATTAAAACAGAGGTAGGGCAAAGGGAAACATGGGACTAAGTGCAACATAACATAACAGTATAAATCTATAAAAAGTAATAAACTTTTAGAACAAATATTACAATTAAAGTACCCAAATTAAATTAGGTACGGTCAGGTAAGTTCGGGAGTCCATAGTAAATAACCGTTACACGACGTGCATTTGAGAAAACGTACATATATTTGCATAGTATTTCCATAGACAGTTATATTCAATACATCGCCTGTGTCCACCCGTAGGGTTTTGAATCTACGACACCGGGCCTCACCAATTTGATGTATATTTACCAAATCGCGCAAAATAATCGGTGCGCCACATCCGCCCATGTCCGCGCTACACGAGTAGCACTGTAAATACGTTAGTAATTTTCATCAATTTTATAAACGAAAATATATGATTCCGATGCCGTTCCCGCTGCTTTTTTTCTTAAATAGTCCCATAAATACCAATCCCCTCTTTTTAAACATTGTAATTACAAGTTGAGGATATCCTTTATATTAAGTATGTATACAAATTCTACGAAATCACCGTGGGAGAGCGGTTTACAATGTGTCTGGGAGGCTACATGACAGCTTATTGTTGCAATAATCATCTCCCTTAGAATGATTTCAATCATTATCTCATTTTCAGCACGCTTATTTGTCATTAAATTGCTCGTTTCCTTAGATATATAAGTATGGGTCGCTTCGCTCGGCTACGACAAGTCATCGTAAAGGCTTCACTCCTAGTGTTTCTTCAGAACGACAGCTGACCAAAATATATAAAATGGGGAAATTTGTTGTAAGTACATACAGTTATTATTATTTAATGTTTCGGTTTAACTACAAAAGAATATATTTTTTATATCCGAAGTTAACTATACTAATAGTTCTGTTAAAGTTCGAGTGACATTTGACATTTTTGATCCAAAATTCATAATTCAAAATTCTGTTCTTCTGTGTGTGCAACTTTACTTGACTATGGTAGAGTCGATTATGTATAATTGTGATTAAGTATATTATTATCGCTTATTTATAACTTTGGTTACCAAAAAAAGTTTAGCAAATAGAAAAATATTGTGTAACAACATAGAAAAAAATTACGTGTAAAAAGGTCGTAAATACTCGTAATGTACAAACTCTCGCTCGCTGTGTTTGAGAACCTAGCGCATCGTGTCGCGGGTCTCTGAGCGAAGCTTGTTTAAAAATCGTAACCAACGTTAAATCGGAACAAAATGTGCCCCATTTTCAATTCGATTTTCAAATGCTAACTGTTAGTTGTTTTAGCTAGGTGTCAAAATACTTGCTTTTAGTCAAAGTTGGCAACGCTCTTGCGTTACATCATCTTGACAATGTCAGGCAATTCATGTACCGAATTGTCACCTATCACAGTCAGGGTGGTAAAAAAGGTAACGTTTTTAAAATGTAGGTACGCGGTACGATGTTTAATAATGTGTCATAATATAAGGCCAATATTTCATAACGCATTCGCTTCAGTCTATCTTAACTACTCCATATTGTTTAGGTTCTGCTAGCGCTACTGGTTTTGGTAGCCGTGGCTGCCGCCGACGACGCGACGACGGTGGCCGACGCCACCACACCGGCGACGACCGGCAACGACACCGCCCCCCCCGCCGCCGCTCTCGCCGACGGCGACCCAACCGATCCCGCTGACCCCAACCTTGACAGATAGACCAAGCTCTAGAACAGTATGCCTGGACAAGATGCAAACGCTGCTAATGTTTTCGATTTCTATCGTTTCGAAGTATGGAGTTGACATAAGCGGTTGATGCGATCTGTCATCAGCTTACGTCAATCCTATTTCGATTTTAGAAAATCGCTAACTTAGCGTTATGCATCTTGACTAGGCCCACAGGGCTGGCACAACATTCTCGCTTCCGTTAAGGGCACTCCACATACTTGACGATGATCGGCAATTACGGGTACGCTTATCGAAAAATAATTTGGAAAATTGCGGGCGCTGTTTGGCGTGAAATTGGCAATATTATGCCGCACTGCCGTCTCGTCAAATCCTTTTTTGTCCATCTTTGCAACTCGTGCTTCGCCTAACATCGCCGAATAGATGGAAGACCCATTGCGCTACCTAAGTCAATTCGTATTGATGTTCTTCCTTTCTTTTTCCTTCCCATTCCTTCCCTAATAACTGACACAATATGGGTTACAACTTTGACTCTGGTAAAGCAAGCGGGTTCAATTTGTTGAGTGAAAGGTTTGACAGTTGCGGAAATGTTGTGCTGTAGGCGTATTATAAACTGTCAAAACTTCCAGTCGTACAATAGATCTCTTTCACTTTCTGGAACTTGACATTTGGCAGTTCATAATTCGGCCACTGATCGTACTTACACAAGATAAACGACGGAGTTAACTTAGGAGCTGAACGGATGGATGTCAAAGTAAAAAAAAACGTTTGTTGTAATTAAGTTCTTTTAATGAGACGTCAAAGCTGAAACTGAACGTACACTCGGTGGCCGTTGGGGCAGAAATAGCTTGGAGTTTCTGATGGTGCAATTATGGCCGGCCGGCCAACGTCAAAACAAAACGTCAGACGGTCAAAAGGTGGTGGAAAATCGCAGACGTTAGCGCACGACTGATCGTGGTGGGGTCTTGGAGAAGATTGAGTTGCTTGTGCAGGTGTGTCTGCCATGATCAAGTGCGGAGAGTGGGAGATGAGTTGAGTATGACCACTTACATCGTGAACGATTGAAAAATGATGCTGATGATAAGCTCTGATATAAGTTATCCGCGTAAATCTTGTCAGCTTGATCTTGCTCTATGCTTACTTTGTGTACTTAAATAATAATAAGAGGTACATCTACCTTCATTTTTTTTATTGTAAATGTTGACTTCAAAATTTAGAACCAACGTAGATTAATATGTATAATTTATAACCTTAACTAACGTTATATAATAAATCAATTTAATATAGTAGCATTTTTAAATTATATTATGTATCGAAATAAATTTTATGAATAAAGCTATTGATTTATGGATCAGTTTTATTTACCTAAACAGGTCGAGTTAAAAAAAAATCGTTAACACATCAGAAGCTGTGTGAAGTAAACTGGCACCAAAAACTATTATTTTTTCGTATACGTATACTTAAAATGATTGCAAATTACAATGCAAAAGCAAGCCCGTAATAATTGTAGTCCATTGCAGAAGCAAAAACTGGCGTTGTTCCTGCTGGCTTGTCTAGTCCTTTATAAAATAAAGTGCTTCGTGGTGGTTCAGGACCACGCGCGCGGTCCGACCGGATTGCTAAAACGAACTAAACTAAAATGATGTACGCAGACGACGACGAAAAAGTGTACAGTCAGCGTCATATAGTTGGTAGCATCCAAAGTAGCCAAATAGTTCGTTACACGCCCTTGTTACTACGGTAATAGTGACGTGTAACGAACTATTTGGCTTCTTTGGACGCTACCAACTATATGACGCTGACTGTACCTACAAGTACTATCAGCCCTTCGGAACACTGACCCACCATATAACTGTGTTACAGTGACGTTATGATTCAAGTCGTAAGAAGTGTTAAACAAATTATTTTATAATGTCACTATGACAACGTTCTATGGTGGGTCAGGGTTCCGATGGGCTGATAGTACATCTCTCTGTAGTCGACTGTACCTAAATCAGTTTGTAAAATACTAGGGGACTAGATAAATCAGATAATAGTTTTGACTTCATCCTCTGTTGTTCGTTGCCAATATCGACATCACGGAAAGGTCACAAAAATATATGTGCTTACATTAATTTTAGAAAGTCAAAGTAGTGAATATTGTGGACAGACATTATTAATTAATGAGGTTCCACTTGGTTGATGGTTCACATTTAAATGTTCCAGGAAAAGAGCACCTACCTAGTGGGTACCTACGGGGTGAAAAAATCAATGGGCCCATATCGATTCATTTTAGTCGGTTCAGCAGTTTGGATGTGAAAGCATAACAAAGACACAAACAATGACTTTTCCATTTCCAATATGAATTGGATTGTGAAGATAAAAGTTTACATAAAAATGCGATAACGTGGCTCTCCCGTTAAACCTAGTCCGAATTTTACCATTTTTGAAAATCTTGTAGAAGTTATGAAAAAAGACATCTTTACCTACGTTTCCCTTTCCAAGAATATATGTCTAGGAAAAGAAAATAAACAAAATAAATTAAAATGAAACTGAGAGACCTATTTTTTCATAAAAAGAACATATTAAAAAAACGTGAAATTGGGAATTGATTTAAGGGGTGAGAAACGTTATGGCCCGGACCTAAATTAGTATGAATATTGCTCACAGATTGCGAGATAACCAGTGCAGTAGCGGTTTTAGAAGGGCTAAGCTATTATATATAATAACTAGGAAAAACCATATTGCCTTTGACATCTTATCGTACCGTCTCGCCGCCATTACTGTCTGGAAAATAAGAGCTATCAAATGCGACATGGTTTTACCGAGTTAAATAGAGGCCCTGGAATCGAAAATATATTTGAAAAGAGAGCGAGATGAAGGCGGTTTATAATAAAGACGGAGCTCCTTGTCAATGTCGTTGTTGTTGGTGGTGTTGGGCCCTTGTACAAGGTCCGTCCGGATCGCTACCATCTCGTCCTTTAACCTACCTACTGCTTGACAGCAGCGTTCATATTGCTGTGTCCCGGTGTGGGGATAAGACAACTGGTGAAATTTCTAGCATAGAGGCATTCTATCTTAGTAATCAGTTGGCAACACAATTGTTTGTTGTCTTAGGATTGCGGTCTTTAGATTGTAGTATTGGAAATGAGATTGTTTATGAGTCACAGATCCCATTAGCCTGTGTTATATCCCCGAAATTAGTAAAAATCGCTGAACTTGGGAGTGCATTCGATAGGTCTAGGCGTCCCCTATCGATCTGATTCGTTTGATCTCCTTCCATTCCAAGTACACCCTGTATAAAATTCTGGTGTCCCAGTGTTTGTAACAAAACTCCTCCGAAGCGTCTTGACCGATAGTAACTACCCATTGTAACTTCACATTTTTAATAGATAATGGGATTCAAAACAGTGACGTTGATTGAAATAGTCGTGTCCTAGCTACAGAATAGTGACGCTAGACAAGTTGCTTACGCTAACGTAAGCGATATTCGATGTATGCAATTGACATAGGCCCTCGACTTTCCTCGCTCCTCTATCCTATTGGGTAAAACCATATGTAATGCCTTTGACATGTTATCTTATTGTTTTACCTCGTCCGCCTTTACCTACTGTGCATTTAATAAGAAATGTTAACCCTTGACATTACGATAGCAATAGGGAATAAAATAGCGTAAGATAAGGCGCCTGGATACATACATACGAAGTGGGTTTTTCCTTTGAGCCGCTGCAATCGCTATATTATTTACTTATGTGTAATGAGATACTTAAATTAAAAAAAATACTGATAGTCCGTAGTATATATTGGATTCCAGACGAAGTTGGCAGCGAATAATCAAATCATACATCTGCAGGATACATTATAGCGAGATGTTTATACAAGTAAGTAAATTAAAATTATTAAAAAACAGACAATTATACTAAACGAGTGTTCAGATTATAATGATAATTGACTTCTTGTTAGTTATTAATTGTTACAAATGTATATTTATGATAGCCTTCGCCCGCGACATTGTCTGCGTAGAACCAGTTTATCGTTTCTCGCAGGTGTCTAATTATCCAGGGACAAATAGTTATGGGTTTAACTTAAACTTGACTTGTTTGTGTGCTGAAATTAATCTTAATCTGTTAAGCCGATCAGCTTGTGATCAATTGGTATACCTAAATATAGTATCACGCTCAGGAAAGCTAGATAAACGAGTGTTATAAAAAAATGTAACTTGACGGATCATCGCGCGATTTGTTACTCCGTCGGTCTGTTCGTCATTTTCTCGCAATCGGTACTAGATTATTAAAAAAAAAAATTTGGTAAAGTAATATTAAAAGTACAATTATCTATCGATCGTATCTGTCTAATACCTTTACAAGAGCAATTCTTATACCTATATACAATTCAACAATAACGATGAAATTTGAAATAAAGAGGTTTTACGGGGGCGAAAACCGCGTTCCTGCTGTGGAAGTCGAAAAGCGAGCTCAAAAAAGACAATCTTTTTAAGTATGTGTGGTGTAAGGGAGGTAATGTACTGGTCCGCAAGGACGATCAGGCCAGAATCCAGACCGTAAGAACCGAGCATGACATCGATAAACTACTGAAGGTAAAAGGCTGAACCTCAGGTATGTCTCTCGGGTTTTTTATTTTTATATATGCACCGTGTTTTTCTTTTTTTTTTTTTGATTTACGATAACTTCGGCATATTACTAGGTATATCCATAGAAACTAATCGGTAGATTAGATTAGAAGCGCCGTTTAAACCGTAAGACTTATCATTTGTCTGTCTTCGGGAAATTAACTTTGTTTGACCTAAGGAACGTTCCGTTAGAGTTGTCGTGAGTCAGAGGAAGCACGGTGTATATTATTATTATTATTATAATTTTTTCTCTTATTGATTGATTGAAGTCTCATTACCAACATACTTAACTTGTAATGACTGATGAAAATCTCGTAATTGAAAGTAACGCCGTAACCTGGAATGAGTACATTGATTCCCTTTCACCTTCGCAAAAATACATTATATTTTTTCACGTTAATATAAGGTCCCTAATATTAAATTTTTCTCATCTCGAATACATAGTCAGCAATAGTAAACGTATCATAGATGTCATTGTCCTAACGGAAGTAAATATTCGTTCTGAATGTCTTTGTTTGTATAATATTCCTAACTATAACATGTACTCTAATTTAAGAATAAAAAGAAGGGGCGGGGGTATAATCTTGTACGTACATAACAAATACCTCTTTGAACAACAGCTGTCACACACACAGTTCTTCGAAACAATATTGGGATACCTTCAAACCAGCCCACACAACAAGTTTAATGTTTGCGCGGTGTATAGGCCGCCTGACACCGATAAAGCATGCTTTGCACGGGAGTTACATGCATTACTGAACAGCTACGATAAAAAAACTAATTTGCTATTGATTGGCGACATGAACATTAACTTAAATTTTAGAAACAATGTTTGCAACATATATCTGGACAATATGAGTGAACTAGGGTTAAATTGTGGAATTACCCAATTTACCCGGGTGGAACAAAGAGGTAATAACATTTGTAGCTCGTGTATTGATCATGTGTTCGTTCGTAGTGTGCACGGTACTCCTGCGCACACCGCGGTGATTAACACCGCGCCAGCTGATCATTATATAATAGGGTGCGCGTTCGTGGTGCCATCGCCTACGCCGGTGGGGCAGCGCACCCGCGCCATCATAGACAAAAGGCGCGTGCTATCCCTCATTCAATCTGTTGACTGGAGTGCAGTTCATGAATACCAATGCCCTGAACAAATTGTTAACTTTATTGTTAGCAAATTTCAACAAATATACAACGAATGCAGAGTAGTCATCACGTCAAATAAAGTTTACAAAAAAAAATCCTGTGAATGGGCAAACAGCAAAGTTAAATTCATGTGCAAAAAACGCAATAAACTATATAAAATCTGGAAAACCGACCCTTCTAATCTAATGAACAGGATAATATTTAATAAATATCGAAATAATACTAACAAATATATTAATTATGTTAAAAATAAGGTAACGGCACCTATTACCGTGGGAGTTAAGGTAGTTTTCAAATCAGAGCCAAAAATTAAGGGAATCAAGACACCCTAACGACCAAAAGGATTTTTTTTATAAAAGTATGTTGATTGAACTTTTTAATTTGCACCTTTATGACCTCATTTTAGGTGATTATTTGGGATAAAATAAATATTAAACCCAAAAAGTCGGATTCTCCTATTACCGTGGTATTGGACGGGCTTTGACCCTATTACCGCGGATGAGGCTCCTATTACCGTGGGTAGAGGATTAATGTATTTTTGGTGCCGTACATTTAATATTTAACATTTTGTTTTTTTTTTGTAAATCTACTTAAATACAACATTTAAAAGTGGATAAAGTTTATTTTTAATTAAAACTGCGTATTAAATCAACATTATTTATTATATATTATTTTTAAATAATCAGTCTTCGTTTGAACAAAAATCAAATAAATAACATAGATGTGTTTTTGAAATACAAAATAAACATACACTTAATACTATTATTCCAGTTTTCGACAGACTAATATAAAAATCCAGTCTACCAAATAAGCGTTGTACCATCAGTTAATACAACACTTTCCAAGAGGGTAAGCTTTACTATCAAAAACATCTTAATTTTATTAAGGAATCCGGACTACGGTACCCTAAAATTGATATTTCATTTACTGTCACACGGTAATAGGAGATAGTATGGGATCCTAACTCCGACCCATAAAAAATCTAAATACCTCGGAACTAGGTTCCCATACATCCTATTACCGAGGGTTATCTTTTCTTACCCTCGGTAATAGGATAAATTCACGGTACTATAAAACCTTATACCGACCCATAAAAAAATTAAGCTATCGTGACGTTTATTAAACAAATAAAAACTTAACATTTTAACCATCTAATAAAACAAAACTCATAAAACTAAAATAATATCTTTAAATTATATCTTTATATATAAACGACTCAAACATTTAAGGGTTTCTATGAAAACAAGTAATATAGTGCACAAGTTTATAGTAAAAAATAAGGCCTTTATTAGTATTTTTCATACCACGGAAATTGCTCTTTAACTGCTTAGATATATAAAGTTTTTTATAGCACTAAAAAAATAAATAACCAACAGCAGATATAAATAATAAAGGCCATTGAAACTAAAGTACCATTTTTACTATTACCGTGGTATACCTCGGATTAAGGAGCCATAGCAAAAAACGAAACCGATTACCGCGGTATTTAATATTCTAATTTTAACGTATTTCCAGACAAAAACACACAAAAATAGTACTTGGAAGTCGCAAAGAAAACAATAAACAATAATTTAAAAATCTTAGCATTAGGATAGTCATTACAACTATTACACAAATCACTAAATAAAATATGGGTTTACTTACGTGTGGCGTCTCGCGTTTGTATGGCACAACCTGCTCTTGCGCCGGCGTCGCGGTTCCTTGCGGTTTGCAAGTTATTTATTTGATGCATAAATACTAGCACTAAAAAAACCGGTAGTCTACAAACTACGCTTTGCTCGTGTAAAATAAGTTTCTTAGTGAAAAAATCGACTTGTTCATAAAACGCATTTTTAAAAATACCGCGTTAATTGGTGTCGATTTTGGGGGGAGCGGTAATAGGTGCCCTTACCTTAGATACTATAAAAATAAAATAAAAAATAATTTCAAGAACCCCAAAACGGTTTGGGGAATTATTAACTCATTATGTGGCAATGTCAGCAAATCCATAGAAGAAATTGTATTAAATGCTTTTAACCAAAACGAAAAAGAACTTGCATGTAATTTTGCACGGGAATTCCAGCGCAATGTAGATTCTATCACCCAGGCATGCGATAGGCCGTTGTTAAAGGAAGCAACATACCGCAATAACCCTACAGCATCAATGAGGCTAGGGCCAATAACAAACCATAAAACTTATACCATTATAAACAAACTAAATAAAAACAAAAGTCCCGGCTTTGACGGAGTTCGTGCATCCGATTTGAAATACGTTAGCAAGGAAATCACTCCCGCCATATCGCACTTAATAAACAGATCTTTAACCACCTGTACGTACCCCGACAGTTTGAAAACAGGCACAGTTCGCCCAATTCACAAGAAAGGGTCCAAAAACAATTATAATAACTACAGGCCAATAACAATACTTTCTTCCATTGACAAAATAGTTGAGCGTTACATAGGTGATGAAATCAGTAAATTCCTACAACAAAATAATGTAATTAACTGTAAACAGTACGGGTTCCAGCGAAATAAAAGTACCGAGCAGCTACTGTGTCAATTTTCTAACGAAATAAACGGATTTCTAAACGAACAAAAGCATGTTTTGGTGATTTTTATCGACTTTAGTAAGGCTTTTGACACCCTAGACTACAACACCTTATATAAGAAACTAGAACAAAATGGTATACAGGGTCCTCTTTTAAAGTGGTTCACAAGTTATCACAGCAATAGGTTTACCGCAGTTAGACTTGGTAACTCACACAGTAACATGCTAGAAACAACAAAAGGTACAGCACAAGGGTCAATTATCGGGCCAACCGAATATCTTCTTTATGTCAACGATATGTGCAACGCCGTCGGGCAGGACTGTGTATATCAGTTTGCGGATGACACCTGTATTATTGTCGCTGACAGGGACCCCGTGAGCGCCGAGCGTAGGCTGCAGACTAAGTTTAACATCATCTGTAAGTGGTCGCACGATGTCGGCCTAATCCTCAACTTAGACAAAACCAAAGCTATGCACATACACTCGTCGCACATCAGGTCACTGCACACGCCGGTCGTCCGCGCACATAACCACGGGTGCCTTCACGCAGGGTACAGCGACTGTCTTAATTGTGGTACCGTCGATTTCGTAAAGGAGCATGTTTACATCGGATTATTGATTGACTTTAGATTCAATTGGAAACCCCATATTGATCAAGTATGCAACAAGCTTAGATCATTACTTAGTAGATTAGTTACTCTAAAATATAAGCTACCATATCCCACATTAAGAATGCTTTATCTGGCGCTGGCGGATTCCGTAATACGTTACGGGATAAGCAGCTATGGTAGATCATATAAGTCACATTTAAACAGCATTTACCACCTGCAATTAAAATTATTAAAGACAATCGTGCCTAGGAAAGTGAGAGATCGCCACAGAAGCGACTACTCTCAGCTGTTTCAGTATTGCAATGTGGTACCCGTGCAGAGCATAATTAAACTATCCGTACTTAAAGAAGAATCTAACAACATTTCAAAACTACATGTAAAACGTCGCTTTGGTAAGTTGAGAAACTTGACCAAAACGGGCAAGTTTGTGCTTCCTTTACCTATATAAAAATGTGTACGGTATGAGAACATACCAGTACATCTTACCCAAAGTAATTAATGACCTCCCTAAAACCATACAAGATTTATACCTCTCCAACCCTAAATCATTAAAACGTGTTAAGAAGTTTTTTATAGCATGTAATAACTTGGATTACATTCTTTGATAGTATTTAAGTTAATAATACATATATGTAGACCCGGTTTTTGTAAGGACCCGCTGATAAATATGTCAACCCAAAGCTTCACTTTGTAGGTATAATGACCTAAATTCTATCTAGCGGTTTCTTTATAAAGCCTACCTCCATTAGTAGTTTTTGCTCCGAACTCACTGACTACTCATAAGCCTCTGTGACTTTTGTAGTCTTTTATTAAAAAACTCTGCGATACTTTTTCTTTTTAAAATGTGGAACTTTAATAAATAAAAAAAAAAAAAAAATCGATCTACGCATATCATATATAACGCATTAATTGATTTTATTGTCTCTTTTCAGCTTGTGAGTCTAGTGCTCGCGCTGGTTTCCGTAACAGCCAACGGTAAGTCGCGTTAAGTATACTGAGTTTCCGGACATTGAGTTTGGAGATTTTGAATACGGAATCACAGCAACTATCTAGACAACATTTTTTTTTTCTTTATACCTTATGTGCTTTAATTGAAATCTTTCGGGATCACTCCTAAATTCTGTTGAGTATATGACATTTTTCAGGGATTCATTTTCTGCATTTTTTATTACTTCTATATTATATTACGTGATTTCCTGCCGCTTTCGAAATCTCGTTATGTTAAACTTTCTCCTTCACATATACCTCTTCCATGGTTGGATATTTTTTTTATTCTTAATTATAATTTTCCCGTTTTCATCTAATATTGCTGTGCATTTCAATTCATATATTTTATGCATATCTTTAATTATGTAATAGGCCTTTTTTCATATACCTAAGTATCTATTTCATTACAATTTCTTTCTAAGTCAGCTTCTTTCTCATTCCTGCATATTTTTGTTATCATATTAGTAATTCTCTTATATTATATTATACTATCTGCGTCTGACTTATTTCTGTATTATCTTCTTCTTTCTTTCTCTTATACGTTTAATTATATCTCTTATGTTATTCCATTTCTCGTTTAAATTTACATTACTATCTGGAGTTTTATGTTTTTCCTTACCATCTACCTCTTTACTTAAGTTTAGTTTATCTCCTATCATACTACTATATTGCACTGAATGATTGCTATTTGTATCTTTTAATTTATTCAGATCAATTTTCTTTGACTTGAAGCTTCTACGTCCCTTTCTTAACTTGAATGTATTTTTACTAATAAGTAGGTTGTGATGAGTATTTCCGTCAGGTCCTGGCAATGTTTTACATGCTGTGACATGGCTTTTGTGTTTGTT
The DNA here is from genome assembly GCA_923062465.1 of Acleris sparsana. Lineage (NCBI taxonomy): Eukaryota > Metazoa > Arthropoda > Insecta > Lepidoptera > Tortricidae > Acleris > Acleris sparsana. The sequence continues at coordinate 11,486,262 of OV281300.1, forward strand.
TTTATCAAAATACTCGTATAGTCTAGTTTACTCGGTATCGACCGAAATCTCCTGGCACCTTCTTTGTCTCGTCTCCTTTTAGGTAAATCAAAAATAAGTACCTAGTTTTTAGGACTACCTAATTATTTTCACTGTAGAATTGAATATCATCTCTTTGATTTCTTGTACTCAACCCAAACTTTCTTGTTATTATTTATTGGTTCTTCCCCTACTACGGCGTTAAAGTCACCCATTACAATTAAATTATCATTTAATCAGCTGTAGGTATCGTTACCTACTTCTTCTGGGAGGCTGCCAGTAGGCATATAAACTTGAACAATTAATGAATCACTTAAATGAAGGCATATAAACTTGAACAATATGAATTTAGTTACGGTTATTCGATCACTATTAAATATGTTTGTTCAAGTCGATTACCCCACCTTTAAGTATTGTAACTGTTCCGCTCACAAAGAGTTAGCGGTTTATCTCCCGTAAAAATAATTATGTAGTCTCTACTCCAATAATCACCATTTCCCTCCCATCTTGTTTCACATAATCCTAATATAAATTTGTAGTCTCTCCATTTCCAGTTTACATTCATACAATTTTCCTATGGGTAGCATCGTCCTCCAATTTGGCAAGGATTTGGCAGGATGACGACCGGCGGAGCCTTGTTGCTACGTCTGCCGGACTCAGACCGCCACGTCATGTCACCGTGTCATGTGGCTTCATGAAAGCCAGTTGTCAATGACACAATTACTTTTTGTCGACATAACCATTACTCAATAATAGGGAAAATTGTGTGGTACTCGTAGTTTCCCCATTTGCCTTCCACACCTCAGGTCCACGGTCGGTTCCCGGAGGGATCCCGTGGATATCCTGACTGAAGTCTTACCGGAATCCTTTTAATCGTCCTCCCGGCGGTACGGGTATCGCCGCTGCCCGAAACCATGACACAGAGTGGCCTTTGGGTTATTGCAGCATTTTATAGAATGATCACGCCCACGAGACCATCCACTGCACCCCGCTCACTCTGCCACTGATTGATCGGGGACAGTTTATCCAATTATTTGCAGCTAACCACCATATCTGGTGGCCGTTTACTATCCGCCACCGGTGACCCCGCCGGTAGCCTGCAGATCAGCCTCGGCTGAATTACACCTAATTCCAAAATATTAACGACCAAGGTCTGGGAAACTGTATACATATATACCGTACTTTAAATATGGTGTAATGTATTGTGGGATAGCTATTAAAAAACTATTATGTGTTTGTCATTATCAGTTTTTAGATTTGGGGAATCCCTTTGGGCATATTGAAAATCTACAAAATCGGGTCGAACCCTACACTGAACGTGATCTTACAGGCTTGTGCCCGATTTTTGTGCATTATAATCACAGATATAAATACACATATATAACGCAAATGCATCGACTTCACGTGTCCGAATCCCGCCTTAAACCAGGGCATTCAAGGGGTGGCCGTCGCTACTGACGTTCCGCGCGCGTTGTTGCAGCCGGTCGGCCGTGAAAATTAAGAAAATGCCTCGTTGCGTGACATTAAACTGGAATAGCCCAAAAAAGGAATGAATTTGAATCAATTTTGCGCGGGAAACGGAAAAGTTTCTTCTCTTGGTACGTCCTAGTTGGTGGAAAAAAGTGACACGGCTTGTTTTCATACAGATTGAGGTGTTTACGTTATCTATGTGTATTTATATCTGTGATTATAATCAGTTCCTTCCACAGTTATCTAGTAATCATTTTGCGCTTTTCTTGTCCAATGTTACTTATATATTGTTAAAATGTTTGCGCAGGTCACCCCAATTACGGCAACATAAGTCTCGGCGGTGATGGTCAAGGCGGTTTAAGCAACCACACAGAGTTCACTAATGGGGGGAGCGGCAGCACTTTGTCACACGGGTCCGGTACGAGCGTCTACGGCGCCCCCAGTGACGTCTCAACCAATGAACGCACAGAAAACGAAATTGACGGGGAACTGCACTTATCAGGATACGGCAAGCACAACGCTCACAACACGCCCGCTGGTGCGACGGGCAACAGCGAAGGTCTCCTCGGCGGTGTTAATGGAAGATTTGGTGGTTCCAGCTTAGCTAGTTACGATGCTGCACACGATCAGAGTTCTAGAGGAAATGTCAAGGGTGAAACGGCTCATAACGAAATTACTCAAGAAGCTAGCCATGGCAGCAACAGTGTTTCTGGAGGATCCAGCTTAGGAGGACACGGCACCGAAAGCAGTAGCGGTTCAAGTGAAAGTAACGCCCACGTTGTAGTGAGGTCACATGAAGCAGGAAATAGTGAGCGTGGCCAAGCATCTACACAGAGTGGCAATAGCACCCTAGTAGGACTAAACGTAGAAGGACACAATGACCAAGAGGCTTCTAGAGAACAGGACTTTGGAGGTAAACAACGTAACTCCGGAACTAGTGGAAATAACGACATCAGCGTTGCTATCAGAGAAGGTAACCAAGACGGACTACATTTGGAATCAAATAACCATCACCGCCATCGCGGCTCACATGGTCAAAATTGGCATGGCGACAGTTATGACAGTCGTGAGTATAGCTCGAGTGGCAATTCCTACCCAGGCGGCTTCAGTCACGGCAGTCGCGAGAATGGCCCTAGTGGCAATGCCTACTCATCCGGCTATGGTTACGGCAGTCATGGGAATGGCCCTAGTACCAATGCCTACCCAACCGACTACAGTTACGGCAGTCGTGGGAATGGCCCTAGTGGCAATGCCAACCCAGCAGGCTACAGTTACAGTAGTCGTGGGAATAACCCTAGTGGCAATATTTACCCAGCCGGCTACAGTTACAGCAGTCGTGGGAATAACCCTAGTGACAATATTTACCCAGCCGGCTACAGTTACAGCAGTCGTGTGAATGGCCCTATTGACAATGCCTACGCAGCTGGATCCAGTTACAACTGGCAGGGGCATGGCCCTAGTGGCAATCCCTACCCAGCCGACTTCAGTTATGGCAGTCAGGCAAATGGCCCTAGTGGCAATGCCTACCCAGCCGGATCCAATTATGGCAGTCAGGGAAATGGCCCTAGTGGCAATTTGCACCCAGCTAGCCCCAGCTATGGCAGTCAAGGGAATGGCCCAAGTCACAATGCCAAACCAGGCAGCTCCAGTTGCGGCGGTTATGGCAATGGTCATTACAGTGGCAATGCCTACCGAGTCGGCATGACTTACGACAGTTATAGAGGCATTCATGGGAATGGCCTTAGTAATAATGCCTACCCAACCGGCTATGGTTACGGTAGTCGTGGGAATGAGCCTAGTAGCAATGCCTACCCACCAGGCTCCAGTTACAGCGGTCAGATTAATAGCCCTAGTGGCAATTTCAACCCAGCTAGCCCCAGTTATGGCAGTCAAGGGAATGGCCCAAGTCACAATGCCAAACCAGGCAGCTCCAGTTACGGCGGTCAGGGCAATGGTCATTACAGTGGCAATGCCTACCCAGTCGGCATGACTTATGACAGTTATAGAGGCATTCATGGGAATGGCCTTAGTAATAATGCCTACCCAACCGGCTATGGTTACGGTAGTCGTGGGAATGGGCCTAGTAGCAATGCCTACCCACCAGGCTCCAGTTACAGCGGTCAGATTAATAGCCCTAGTGGCAATTTCAACCCAGCTAGCCCCAGTTATGGCAGTCAAGGGAATGGCCCAAGTCACAATGCCAAACCAGGCAGCTCCAGTTACGGCGGTCAGGGCAATGGTCATTACAGTGGCAATGCCTACCCAGTCGGCATGACTTACGACAGTTATAGAGGCATTCATGGGAATGGCCTTAGTAATAATGCCTACCCAACCGGCTATGGTTACGGTAGTCGAGGGAATGGGCCTAGTAGCAATGCCTACCCACCAGACTCCAGTTACAGCGGTCAGATTATTGGCCCTAGTGGCAATTTCAACCCAGCTAACCCCAGTTATGGCATTCAAGGGAATGGCCCTAGTCACAATGCCAGACCAACCGGCCCCAGTTACCGCGGTCAGGGCAATGGCCCTAATAGTGGCAATGGCCCTTATAATGGCAATGCCTATCCAGTGGGCATCAGTTACGACAGTTATAGGGGCATTCATGGGAATGGCCTTAATGGCAATACCGATCCAACCGGCTACGGTTACGGTAGTCACGGGAATGGGCCTAGTAGCAATGCCTACCCAACCGGCTCCAGTCACAGCGGTCAGATTAATGGCCCTAGTGGCATTTTCAACCCAGCTAGCCCCAGTTATGGCATTCAAGGTAACGGCCCTAGTGACTATGCCAATCCAGCCGGCCCCAATAATGGCAGTCAGATGAATGGCCCTAGTGACTATGTAAACCCAGCCGGCCACAGTAATGACAGTCAGATGAATGCCCCTAGTGACAATGCCAACCCAGCCGGCCACAGTAATGGCAGTCAGATGAATGCCCCTACTGACAATGCCAACCCAGCTGGCCACAGTAATGGCAGTAATATGAATGGCCCTACTGACTATTCCAACCCAACCGGCCACAGTAATGGCAGTCAGATGAATGGTCCTAGTGAAAATGCCAACCCAGCCGGCCACAGTAATGCCAGTCATATGAATGCCCCTAGTGACAATGCCAACCCAGCCGGCCACAGTAATGGCAGTAATATGAATGGCCCTACTAACTATTCCAACCCAACCGGCCACAGTAATGGCAGTCAGATGAATGGTCCTAGTGAAAATGCCAACCCAGCCGGCCACAGTAATGGCAGTCAGATGAATGGCCCTAGTGACTATGTCAACCCACCCGGCCACAGTAATGGCAGTCAGATGAATGGCCCTAGTGACAATGCCAACCCAGCCGGCCACACTAGTGGCAATCATATGAATGGCCCTAGTGACCATTCAAACCCAGCCCGCTCCAGTAACGGCATTCAGGGGAATGGCTCTAGTGGCAATACCAACCCAGCTGACTCCAGTTACGGTACCCATAATATTGGCACTAATGGTCAGAACGCCGCCGTAGGGGAAGCAAGTCTCTCCATTGGTCAAGAAGAATATGGAGGCCAGGGTTTAATAGACGTAAGGGGAGGTTATGGCCACAGCTATAATAATCTTGGATAATGTCAACTGGTTGAGAACGTCTTTGTATTTTTGTGTAATAAGGATTAAATAAATAAATGTTTCAGTAATAATAGTGAATTCGATAATTAACGAATTAGCTATGCTTTTTACCCAGGGACATAGCGTCGGTCCAGCGGTGACACCTCATAAACCCACCACCACGTATTTTTTATGTAAAACTAGCTTCTGCTCGCGACTTCGTCGGCGTAGATTTCGAATATCGTTATTCCATTTCAAATTTCATCCAAATCCGTCCAGCCGAGACAGCGTGAAAGAGTAACAAACATCCATCCATACATACATACATACATACCAACATTCACGTTTATAATATTATACTTAGTAAGAATGGATTTTTTTGGGAGATAATAGAATTTCTGGTGATAACTTATAAATATCTTACATTACAAAAAAAAATAGATACGAATTACGAAGTTACACGTCTAGTTTGACGATAGGTAGATTAAATCTTATTCTAAATGAAATTGTTATAAGTAGTACAAACGCAGTACAGTTTGAAACATAAGAATCTAAATATAAGCTAGTTATAATAAAACTATATTGTTACGTAACTTTGATGTGTTTCAATAATTCAACCTTCTTATGGATAGTGTTCGGTACTAGGCCAGTGTTCTCGAATAATCCATGTTGAGTCAAAACAGTACAAGTACAGAAGGTACTCGACCTATCCAAAATAGTGTTTAGGTAAGTCAATAACGTGCCTAGTCGGTGTTTCCCTTTCTATCGCATAAAGTTTGTATTCATTCGCAGGTAGCCAAGTCCATACAAAAGTCATACCCAACAGGTGCAAGTCAATGGAGTATGGACTTGTCGCTTCCCATTCAAGTACAGTGTGCGCCATTTTTGTACTATGTAACGGCCACCGGCGCCAAATGTGTGCGGCAAGACTTTAATCTTTATTAACATTTAAATCTCGAGAACCGAACACAAAGAATTTCGTACAGTGACCTTTACTGCAGGGCGCCGGCGATCAACGTCGCAAGTGCAATGGAGTTTTGTGTGTGAGAGATAAGTCAGACAGTCGAGTACCGGTAAGTCCATGTACGATTTTTTTTGTGTTCACTCGGCGCCTGCGCTTTAGCTGTCCGCAACCCGGTGGAGACGATTTGCAGCTGTCCCAAGTGGTCTGTAAGCGCTGACACTTATGGCGACATTTATAATCCGTAGTTATACTCGACTAATAATAAAACGTAACCAGTGGATTTGAACAAATTTGTTGCATCTTGGATTCTATTATCGAATTCTAACAAAGTACCATAGTTAAATAAAACACGTGAAATCAAAAAACTCGCTTTTAATAATTCATAAAGTGGTTTTCCTGCCGCAACTCATATCAACTTCAAAAAAGGAGGAGGTTCTCAATTCGTTGAGATATTTGTTTCTTTGATATTTTGGCTCAGTGCCTCAATGGAGTTTTAAGTGTTTGCCAGCTTCGGATTAAACGGAAGAGACTGTATGTGGGGAAATACCTAAGTAAAGGGGGGCAGCGAATGGAAAACAGCAAGGTATGGTAAGTGCAGATCACAGCGATCAGTGAATAACGTCAACACCAGTGATTGAGCACACTTTAAATACCTACTTTTGTTAAATATGTGGTCCAAATTGTATCCAAATTCCTTTAGCTGTTTATACGTGATCTAAAAAAAAACGTGTAAACTTTCAAATTTAAAGCAGTTCACTCACATCACTCAGTAGCCTATAGAATGGAATGGAAGGCAAGTAAAATTAGATAGGTACTTTCTTCTTTACGGTCCTTAAGTCATAAAGAGACATCTACCTATTCCTCAGACAAAAAATGCTTGAGAATTCTAGCAAAGACCCACTGCAACTTTTGAGGTCTGCATCCACCGGATGGATGTGCGAGGACAAAATCCACCAATAGAAGAGCTGTGCAGAGCGAGCCTAGGAAAAATAAGTAACCCTATTGATTGGTGGATCTTTTTCTTCGCACGTCGCCCCGCTACCTCGCTCGCACAGCTCTGGGGGAAACTCATCCTCTTGACTGGCTGATGTGTCAAAAAATACAGTTTTGAGTGACTATACGTTGAGTTTGACGTAGCTTGAGACGGGTATTACAGTCGAGATCAATTTATCAATACAACCCTATATAAGAGTAGGTTGCAAAGAAACGCAATATCAGCTGCAGCTTTTAATATGCTCGATATATATAATACATAATACAGTCAACGTTAATACATGTTGTAGGTATGCTAGGGTCACTTGTCGTCGTCAATGTCAGCAAAGGTCTTGGCGTTGGGCTGGTTGGTGTCGGGCAGCTTGGACGCGTCCGGCAGTTTAGACAGGTCGGGCGTCTTGGGCGCGCCGGGCAGGTCCAGCGACGCCGCCGCCGATACCAGCACCAGCAGACACAGGAACAGCTGCGACCGAAGGAGATTCATTTGTGTTTTCAACTTTGGATCATAAAACTCGACGATATGAATAGTTTCGGTGCTATAGTCGCGCCGTTCTAAGAGGCCTGATCTGACACCACGATCAACGCAGTACAAAATATTACCTCAAACATGCCTCAAAGATATTTTATACTAAGTTTGGGGATCGGAGATTTTAGAACGTCGATAAAAAGTATTATAATGTCCTGCCTCCGGACCCATACTCCTTATGGTCTAAGATCCGAACAGGAGACGACCTTCACCCAGCTGTTTATTCGATTAAAGTTATTTTAATACACCAGAAAGTTAAGACCTAGAAAGTATTGGTATTAAACCAGACAATGATCAAAAGTCTCCAGTAAGTTGAGAGGTTTTGAATTCGGAATGAAAAGTGTCCAGTAAGTAAGTATGTTATTCCATAACATATCATATTATTTGAAATTGGAACCTGTGACAGCCTTCAAAAAGACTACAGAAGTAAGCAAGAAAAGGTCACATGGTAGGTACAAAACGGATTTCGGCAAAAAGCACCATTTAAAAACAACAATTTGAATTGCTTTTACTTAAAATACATGAAAAAACATTCAGTTCTAGTTGGCAATTTGATACTTCGAAAGTTAATAAATAGAAAAAAGTGCACGTCAACCAATTTCCCTACAAGAGTTCCAGGTCATCATAGACCAAAAGCAGTTCTCGTTCACAGAAGACATCGCGCGATTTCTCTTTATTTACGAGAACCTCGCTGCACCACCTCCGTTTTAAGCGCGCCTAGTAAGTAAAATCTCGAGAGGTCTGACGAATTTTACATTGTGGTGAATCGTTTAAATTAATTTAAAAAACCGGCTGGCGCGAGTCGGACTGGCGCCCTGAGGGTTGTGCACATGTGGTCATCAATATTTTAAAGCTTTAATTTATTTAAAACTTTAATAATTCTATTTGTTCTATTTTCGAGAAAAGCACTATACATGCTTCGACCATTAAGAGCCATCCTGGACTCGTATGTATAAAATTCTAACTCATACTAGTCCAGGATGGCTCACTTACTGGTATACCTGCCTACCCAATTGTTATAAGATGGGAACAAAATAATCAACTTAACGGTTGCATATTGTATAATAGGGTTTATACTTTCGATTGGTATGTAATTTGTATATTAAACCAGCAGTTGCAAATTTAAAAAAAACCTTTTTTAAATTTTAATAGTAATTACTTTTAATGGACTAAAAATTTTCAGCCTACCAATTTGCCATATATAACTTAACATATTATATTTGTTATAAAATACTTTTTATCGAATAAACAGCCCGGTGAAGGTCGTCTCTTTTCAGATCCTCTACCTTTATAATCGGTTCTGCACTTGCTGTGTTGGTGTAACAAACGTGCAACAGACTGAGAAGTTTAAATCGCGTTTATTACAGAGATGAGAAAGGATCCCGATATGATATCAATTGGGTGCAATAGAAATTGTCCTCAATAACGTACCAATATAGGCTAAAAAAATATAACATATCCATCATTTATATTATCAATAAATATTGAACACGTATGTTATCTTTTGTCAGTTAAACCAAAAAAGACGAAGATAAAGCAAGTTGAATTTTCGCGTGACGTCACGCCCTGGCACACTTTATACCACGTTGTGACGTCACGAGCCACCACTCCGAACTTTGATGCGCGTTATATTTGTCAATTTTGATTGATTTGATTTGAGTGAAATTCGTGTTCAATATGTTTTGATAATGTTACTGACGGACTAATTAGTTATTTTTTAACACCCCATTATCAATGCCAAGGGTTGTGTGTGTGTTAGTTTGTTACTGCTTCACACTGCAACGACTGGGCGGATTTAGATTAAATTGAAATGGAGATAGCTTATACCCTGGATTAACACATAGACTACTTCTCATCCCAGAAAAAAATACAGTTGCCGAGGGAGTGAAGGTAATCGAAGTAAGTCTACGCGGACGAAGTCGCGGGCAGAAGCTAGTAACTATTCAATAGATAAAAACCCTCAATATACTCGTAATAGCGACCTCTCGTTATTTTCATGAAACCTGGTACCTAAAAGCCATCCCGAATCCCGATTAGCTTTCTGTATAAAAATACACGTCCGAATCGGTCCATCTATTTGGGAGCTACGATGCCACACGCAGATGCACATGACACTCAACCGCTCTTCTTACGTCGGGCGTTAAAATAACCTAGAAGACCGAGCTATGAGCCGAAAACTAATTTTCCCGAAGATGACAACTTGGCCCCGTAAACCCCAACAATGCAAGTAACATGGAAATCGCAAAACAGCGATTACGAATTATTCCTAGGTATATCTATACAAATAGAATAGTTCTCGTTTTCTCGTAAAATCAATGATTACTTACCACTACTCGCGACATGATACGGGATGCTCTGTAGAAATCCCAATGCCTCGTCCCAAGATGGTCGCCAGCTTTATACGATCGTGCGTCGCATGGACTCGCGATCTGTAATTGTCGAATAAACGAGTAACTACTTAGATCACGTTGCAAGTAATACAAGAAATGCTTGAGCTGTTTGTTTGTTCATGTAAGTATTGTTATATAAATAAATATCAAGGGACAATGTCACACCAATTGATCTAGTCCCAAACTAAGCTGTCGGCTTGTACTATGGGTACTAGACAATGATATAAATACTTATATAGAGAAATATAACCTTAAATACATAGAAAACATCCATGACTCGGGAACAAATATTCGCGCTCATCACACAAATATCTGCCCTTACCGGGATTTAAACCCAGGACCGCGGGCCTCGTAGGCAGGGTCACTACCAACCAGGCCAGCGCGTCGTCAAATATAGCCATTTAAGCGGTATTCTGACTTTTGGGCGAAATATGTTTGACCGAATGTATTTACTTCAGTACTATTGTGAAGAGGCCGTTAGGTTATGAAAAATAATGAAATATTTACAGTTACAGAAAAAAAGGGGTCGGCAAATGAAACGGTTGGGAAACGATACATTCGGCAAACATTTCCGCCAAAAAGCAGATCTAATAGATGTACATTGATGACTAAATATAACTTGAAGATTGTGTTATGTCAACTTTATACTACTAAAGCAAAGTTTATATTCGCCATGGTCTAATTATATCTTAATTTTTATAACACAATTCGTTCAGATTTATTAATCTGAAAAGAGACATAATATATAAGTCGTCTGTGTTGTCCTTTGTCACAAAGAAAGGGATACACCGGCCTAATTTTTGTAACAGATAGGCCAGAAGAATACGCGTGCCCGCAATAGTCAATATATCGATAATATAATTGAGCAAAAACCAACAATAGAACAATTCAATCGCTCATTCTGCCGACGTTAATTGCCACGTGCTTCCGTGCAAATGAGTAATGCTGTTATAATCTTCTTTAGGTACTTTAAAGAAAATATCCCTATGTAGAAATAATTTTATAATTTGCCGTCTTATTTATCAGACGAAGTAATACATAGCTATTTCAATTATAAGTAGAATACGCAAGTTATACCTGTTGGTGTTAATGAATAAATCTTTCCACAGTATAAAACAAAGTCGTTTCCCGCCGTCTGCCCCTCTGTATGCACGCTTACATTTCTATAAATTAATAGAAAATGTCGTATTATGGGAATGCAATATTAAATGAATGTGGTGCATCTGGCAATCTGGTATTTCGCTACTATGGTGATACGGCCACGAGCGGAAGCGACGGCGGCACGATAGTGTTAAAATAAAATACCTATGTTACAATAGCACTATTTAAACCAGTTTAGCTAATATTTTCTATAAAATTCACTAAATACAAGACTCCAAAGTCACCTGATAAAAAATATATCTTAAGCTTAATACTCCGTTTATTCTAAGATGATCCCTGTGACAGCCGTAACGTATTTCATAATTTCAGTCACTTACCTGTACTCGAGCGATGTGTTTAAAAATAGGCGAATAGGTAATTATTTAAATTTCTGAACGGCGAACGCTAGGTTTGTACTCGTATCGATGTAGTATTTATGTGAGTGTGGCGATGACTTTCTGAAAATCAAATTTTACTGGCAAGTGATTTTTCCATTCGCATTATTTACCAGTTTTTTTTTTCAGTAGTTTATTTCGCCAAAGATTTTTATCTCAGCAGAAATAATCCAATATCATAATTTCCCAATCTGTATTTATCTGAATAGTTATATCATTTTCACAGAGTCGACGGGGCTCCGCCGGCGCGGAGCTCCTACTTCTTAATAGTTTGGTCCTTCGGGCCTGCTGGAAAACTAACATATCCTAAACGTACCTTCCTATTTCGGATTAATTACAATGGTGTTTGTGACTGGAAAAAAACCAGAATGGTGTGACCATGAATGATTATAAATGGGAAGAAAAGACATTTAAAATAACAAATCGGAAAAATCGGTATTGGAAAGTTGCTACCAGAAAAAATAAATAGAAAAATATCACCCTTGTCGAGTATAATAAGGGTGAAGCCAAGTGAGTGAAGTTTTTCCAGTTGTGAGTTGCGTAATTTTGTTAGATTCGGGTTCATACAAAACTGCTGTTTCGTTCAAACGGCGACGCAAAATTAGTTGGAGTTTTGCAAACTCAGAAGTAGCTCTACATTTTTTATCTTGTCCCAGTAGGTCACGTATTAAAGTGAGAGTGGTTCGAATTAAGTCAGTTGAAGAATAAGCTGCGACGTGCTACCGAAATGTACTAATACTTGCCCGTCAACAGTAAGGTCTCATTCTATTATACCAAATTAGAGTAAGACGGGTATTGCTCAAAAAATCCCGTGTAAGTACCTTTTTTAAGAGTCTTTTTCAACATGGATACATGGTAGGTACAGTGTGACAGAAAAGAGTAGAAATGAAATAAAATGAAACTAAAAAAAATGTAGTAAATTGTTGCCATGTTTAAGCATTTTACGTCAAAAATGTGACATTTACGTAGAAAGTGGCGCCCTCATTTAATTTCTACTCTTTTAGTCGCACTGTAGGTAGGGCTAGGTAAGTAAAAAGAAAATTACAAGACCATAGATTTATTAATACAGAATTAATGTCTAACAAAAAAAGTGTACAAAAATAATTAAGATTTCAAAACAACTTTAAGACAAAAGCTTATAAGAGGACGATGGTTTCTTGAATAAACCCACTCTTCTACTTGTTACGCAGATAAGGCCTGTCGGCTGAAACAATAATTAATAATTTCAAATAATATTATTATTCAACAAAGCACTAGAAAGCTTAATATTAATTAAATTTCAAAGATTTAGTTTGTTCAATGGTACCTACACAGCGGCAAACCGCGGGCATCTATGAAGGAAAAGTTCCTTGAATAGCAATTTTTACTAAAAAAAGTCACCTCTATAGTTACAAATACAATTATTATAGACATAAAATAGTGATCGGAGAGGGTGTGTTATATACAGGGTGTCCCAGAAACCGACGTCAATCCGCCTAGGGCTGATAGAGCTGCTAAAAATCTATCGATTTAACCTCGAAGTAAGTTCAGCACTTTTTACTAGTTTCGGGCATATCGATCATTTTAATCTGAAATTTTGTAATTTTGCCTTATGTGCATGTCACGAAAAATTATTAATTTCATGTTTTATTTCATAAGTTTTCCAGTGATATGAACATAAAAAAAAATAAAAAAAAATAGATTAAAATGAGCAATATCTCCGAAAATAGTAATAATAGTTGAACATACATAGGGGTTAAATCGATAGCTTTCTAGCTGCTCTATCAGCCCTAGGTGGATTCTCGTCATATTTACATAAAATACCTCTTTAGATCTACCCTCTCATACAATTATTTATATTATTAGTCATTTAACGCCCTTTTTTCGTGGTTTATAGCTACGCAAGAGAATGTTATCCCATATATTTTGAGTGGTAGAAAAGAAAAACATTAATATCTCATCTTGGCCTCTGAGGGCCCTGCCAAGATGCACTACGCTAACAAGCGTTTCTATTCGTTTCGTTTTGCGTCACTGGTAGATCACGTGACTTTTCGTATCACGTCATCTACCAGTGACACGATTGGGTTAAAAACGAAACGAATAAATAGAAACGCTAGTTAGCGTAGTGCATCTTGACAGGGCCCTCTGGTATCTCGTAAAACTCCTTCCAAGATAAGATGAGACTTCGAATGGGAAACTCGTGTGATTTTCAGCAAGGGTCGTTCTCGGGCTGCAAGAGCCCTAAAGTTAAATAGTTATCAATAAAATGTGTAACTTACTCCTTGGCCCGGGTCGGCCCTGCTGCAGCTGGATGGGTTGATCTGTAATGTAAAAAAGCCTTAAAACCCGTTTTTTCTTCACAGTAAAGTTGCAGGAGTGCTAGCAAGATTTACCCTCTACGCACAATAGCTAAAATGTGCTTAAAATGTGCTTTGTCCTTACCTGTCATTGTGATATTTGCATTTGACAGAAAGTGACAAAGCATACTTTAACTAAAACAGGTTTATAGTACGTTTATGATATGGAGTTAATCTAAACGGAGATAAACTGATACTTATATAAAGATTGTGTAATCATCGTCTGTCATTCTTGCTAGCGATGTATTTTTTTAAATTTAATGTATTAGCAGCTAATAGCTGATATACAATACAAACAATACATACATAGTAAGTAGGTAAATGTACTAGCAAATAATATAGCGACCACCTTCAGCCCCCCATGTCACCATCCTGACAATGACAGGTGACATTTCATTATACATGGCGCAGCTGACATGACTCCCGCTGATGTGGAAGCTTGTTAACTTTGCAATGTATAGTGAGTGGTCACCTGTTACCTATCATGGTCAAGAAAGATGGTAAAATAGGGGGCAGGTGGGTACTGTTAGTAAGTAGTAGGTAAAAATTATATTATCTTCGTGGTTATTTTTTTAAACCAGTCGTTAATACGACTGCTGGGTACATTTAGCTTAGTACCAACTTCACCAAACAATGTGAAATTTAATCAATCTTAATCCACTGTTAGTTCATACATTTTGGCAGCGGCAGTCTGATAAGTGGTTAACATCGTTTGGTGAAGTTGGCACTAAACTGTTTTGTCAGATAGGTACCTACATACTTTACACTTTGCACAAATGGCTTGAACAAATATAGTGATTAAATAAGTATATGTATACGTATAAGTAATTAATGTTTTAATGTACGTTGTCTACTTACTGTTGCCGCCAGCTGTGAACAATAAAAACAGTTTTCTCAAACATGCTCGGAAATGTATGCGTTAATGTCACGAAATGATGGCCTAGGCCAAGAAGTAATGTATGAAAAAACCTAAGAAAAAACATTATTGGCCGCTGCTCTAACGTTTTAGCTTATTAACTAAACTGACAAAGGAAAAATTACATATACTGCCAACCACCACTAGACTTCGTACCATATTTTGCGACAAAAAAAACACAAAATTGGTAAGTAGGTACTATATTTATGTGCAGTTTTGAGATGCCGTCGTAATATTGCTGTCTTGAGATTGCCATCGTAAGATTGCAGTCTTGTGATTGCCATCGTAAGATTTGCACAGTATTGAGATTGCCATCGTAAGATTGCACAGTATTGAGATTGCCATCGTAAGATTGCAGTCTTCAGATTGCCATTGTAAGACTGCAATAATGAACTTTTAATATTTCCTCACATTGCTTGAGAAAAGCACTAACTAGGTGTAACATCCTCGGCCAGGACTGGGATTGAAGGACTCGTTCTAACTCGCTCTAGTCTACCCCAAACTCGTCCTTGAATGTCTTACTTCACGGCCTCTACAGTAATGTACTATTTATTATTTATATTTAATATTAACATTTGGATTTATTCTTCGTGAATGTTTTGAATAATAAACTATATTTTATATATTAAGTACTTACCGGAGGGGCGACCGAAGGCGGTATCAATAGCTGTAACAAATTTATTATATTTATTATATTATTTTTAATTTATTTACCTAAATATACAGTGTAAGGCCCTGTTCACATAATGCCGGTCCCGGCTGGCTACAAATGGGTCCGGCGTAGTGGAAACAGGGCCTAACTCCTTTGAGTGCGTAGATATTATTTGTAAGAGTTGAAAGAGACTAAAGAATGACCAGTTTAACTACTTATTTTTAGAGGGTCCATAGCAAGCTGGAATGTCTATGATGCAACTCGCTTCGTTCGTCTATCTAAAAGTCGTTAGAGTAGAGGTCTTAATTTAAAAATGGGGCGACTATATAAAGTGGGTTTTATAAAAAATGGGTTTCATAAGTGCCCGTTCCAAAAAAAAAGATGACAGAAACAAAAATGTACAAAAAAAGATCACTCTTCTCCCATCTCCGAGGCTTACGAATCGGTAATCCAAAATAATTCACTTCATACATAAAAGTGCACTCATTAAAAACATACTAACTAGTTAGATTTTTGTATAACTTTTATAAAATTGCTCTAGCCTACATATACAACTTAATTATAAAGGAAATAACTGGCTATAACTACTTTCAGCGTTAAAACATTATTATGTTCGTATGGACACACTGTATACCGGTGTGATATATTTCCATCTACGGTGAATTTTAATGTGGGGCGACCATTAATTACGCGATTGGCGATTTTCGGAGACCCCCTTCCCCCCTGGTGAGATGTCGTGAGATTTGGAGCAACCCCGTCCCCCCTCCCCCAATAAGTTGGATTTATTCTAAAAAAAATCGCTTAATAGTTTCATTTGACCAGTTAAGACAGTTTTTAAGATTTTATTATTCTACGTTTTGAATAATTTAACCCATTTTGTTCGACATTGTATTCGCCGACACCCCCCCTGATCGCCTCACGTAGTTAATGTATGCCCCATAAACATTTCTGGTCATATTTTAATATTCTGATCTTGAGTAAGATCTCCGTTTCAACAGAGATTGACATTTTCTATGACAAGAGATTTTATTGTGACGGGTTTTGATAGGGGATCTTAATCAAGGTCAGTTTATTTGCCGACGGGTTGCTGAAATAATAGATTTTAGTAATTAAAATGTCACTTACAGCCTTGATCAATGTTAGGCGCGCCTGGTGCTGTGGAGAATATGCATGGATTAGTTTATTATACAGGGAAGCAAAAAAAAATTGAAATTAAATATAAAATATGGGGGATACTTTCACACAAAAAGACTTATTCATTAACTAAACAACAAAAAATAAATTATATTTAAAAAAAATGATTAGGTCCTTACCAGATGGGCGACCGAAGGCGGGATCAATAGCTGTAACAATTTTTTTTTTTAATTTATTTACCTAAATGTACAGTGTAACTCCTTTGAGTGCGTAGATAATATTTGTAAGGTTGAAAGCTATGACCAGTTTAACTACTTATTTTTAGAGATTCCATACCAAACTGGAAACTCTATGATAAAACTCGCATCGTTCGTGTATCTAAAACTCGTTAAAGGTCTAAATTAAAAAATGGGGTGACTAGATTAAGTGGGGTATCATAATGAGACGTAACAAACAAACAAACAAACAAAAACATATCATGAAACGTAACAAACAAAAACGTAACAAGAGAAATTTAACAAATAAAATCATTCGCTCTTCTCTTTTCTCCGAGGTTTACGGATCGGTAATCCAAAATAATTCACTTACAAACTAGTTAGTTTTTTTGTATAACAATTAATAAAATTGCTCTAGCCTACATATACAATTTAATTATAAATGAAATAACTGGCTTGTACTTTCAGCGTTACAACATTATTATGTTCGTATGGAAGACACAATGTATATCGGTAAATATAAATAAATAAATTTATTTCAATCTAAGTTCAATCGTGTCACTGCATGTATTAAGGGGGCGACCATTAATTACGCACGGCGCTATTGGCGTTTTTCGAAGACGCCCTTCCCCCCTTGTGAGATGTCGTGTGAGATTTGAAGCAATCCCCTCTCCCATCCCCCAATCTCACGTGAGATATTTCAAACGTGCGTTTCTAGTGTAAATGCGTTGGATTTATTCTAAATAAAAATCGATTAGGTGCGTTTTAATTAATTTTACCCATTTTTTTCGAGATTGATATTCGCCGACACCCCTCCCTGAACGCCTCACGCAATTAATGGATGTCCCCTAAACGGTTATGGTCATATTTTAATACTCTGATCTTGAGTAAGATCTGCGTTTCATCAGAGGTTGTCATTTTCTATGACAATACAATTTATTGTGACGGTTTTTGATAGGGGATCTTAATCAAGGTCAGTTTATAGCCGACGGGTTATTGAAATAATAGATTTTAGTTGTTAAAATGTCACTTACAGGCCTGATTAATGTTAGGCGCGCCTGGTGCTGTGGAGACAATGCGTGGATTAGTTTAGTACACAGAGAAGCAAAAAATTATTGATAATTAAATATAAAATATCAGGGGATACTTTCACACAAAAATACTTATTCTTTAACTAAACAAAAATAATAAATGATATTTAAAAAAAAAAGATTAAGTACTTAACTACTTACCAGATGGGCGACCGAACGCGGGATCAATAGCTGTAAAAAAAAAATTTTAAAATTTATTTACCTAAATGTACAGTGTAACTCCTTTGAGTGCGTAGATAATATTTGTAAGGTTGAAAGATATGACCAGTTTAACTACTTATTTTTATAGATTCCATACCAAACTGGAAACTCTATGATAAAACTCGCTTCGTTCGTGTATCTAAAACTCGTTAAAGGTCTAAATTAAAAAATGGGGATCTAAATTAAAAAATACAATTTATTGTGACGGTTTTTGATAGGGGATCTTAATCAAGGTCAGTTTATAGCCGACGGGTTATTGAAATAATAGATTTTAGTTGTTAAAATGTCACTTACAGGCTTGATCAATGTTAGGAGCGCCTGGTGCTGTGGAGACAATGCGTGGATTAGTTTAGTACACAGGGAAGCAAACATGCATAAAGTTAAATATAAAATATCAGGGGATACTTTCACACGAAATGATTTATCCTTTAACTAAACAACTATAGACATACTTTTAAATAATAATATATTATTAGTTATTGACGTACGCCACGTTAATGAAATTGATAGTGGAATAGATGTGTCTTCTAGAAGGATAAATATACGTATTGAGTGAGATAGGAAAACACAAAATTGTAAGATCATATATTTATTAAAATAAGGATAAATGTCAATATAAGTCAATACAAGACTAAATGAGAATTAAAAAAAAAACTTGGATAGCATTTTTTAATATTCACTCGTTTTATTTGTTTCTGCGAAGATTTTCTAAAACAATAATAAATTATTTAATAAAATAACATCTATACAATGACATTGAAGCTACAAAATGCACACTCACCAGTAAAGATAATCTGTATGAGACACTACTTAAACAGATTCACATAGTCATAAAAGACTACAGCTTTAGTTTTTTAATTACTTTGACGCGGCATGCCTAGTCGGTCGTGACTATGGGTAGGAAGCTAGCGGTCCCGGGTTCGATTCTCGATTTAGGCAAATATTTGTGTGATGAGGTCTTAAATGTTTTCTACGTATTTAAGTATAATTTGGGACTCGGTCAATTTGTGTGATATTATCTCCTGATATTATTCATGTTGGAATGTAATTTATTCTATTGAGCTTAGATATATTACCTATAAGTACAAGATAATCTTTAATTTTCAGTCTCAAGGACGACGAGTATGGTTAAATATCTTATTTTAAAAAAATGGTCTCGGCTGTTAATCGACTTTAAGTAAATGTATATGTTTGTACCTTGTCGTTCTTACTAGTTTGAGAGTATCGCATAAGTAATACAGAATCTAGTTCATAAGACAAGGTACAACACCGGTCACTTAAAGCGTTGGCCGATGTAGGTATTTAAGTAGGAAGGCAGACATAGTAGGTAAGTAGGTAGGTTTTTTTTTAATAAGGTGTATTGTTTCGCGTAACAGACTAGGTTAATAAACATACTTTTGATATTGCACTAATGGTGCGACCGTGCGAGTTAGTAACTTAAATACGCATTAATAATTAATATTTCAACATCAGTTGTCTACTTACTGTACCGATATTTTATAAACATATTATAATTTGTGCAGTGGGTTTATTGTTTCAATAAAATAAAATAAAATATTGTTTACTTACCCGAAGGGCGATAAAAGGCGGAATCCACAACTGAAACAAAATCAAAACTTTAAACTTGTTTTATATTATAAAATTACATAGCAAAATAACACTAGAATAAATTACAACAAGCTCGGAACCCTTAGTGCGTGAGCCTGACTCGAACTTGACCAAATGATTAAAAAAACTTGAAATAAGACATACCTACCTACTTATTACATATCTTGTGTAACATGTCAGCTTTATCAGATAATCATAATTTTCTACGATGAATGATAATTTAAATTTGCCTTTTTTTGAAACGGATTTCTCTAAAGATTAATTCAAATAGGACGCGGGTTACAAATTATACATTTTAGTTGTTCAAACGTATAATTTAACTAACAGGCTAAATCAATGTTAGGAGCTAAGGTTAGGAGTGTTTGGTGTTGTGGTGAAAATGCGTGGATTAGTATAAGTAGGTAGCAAAGAAGTACCGTTTGTGGCCACTGTACCCTTTTTTGCTATTTAAGTTTGAAATGAGCATCAAAAATACTGTAAAATTAAAAATAATATTCATAAACAGTGAAGACTAAAGAAATATACTTGTAATTTCATAATGCTTTAGATATTAGGTGAAATTTAGAGTAGCCAAAAGCGGTGTAAAGATGGCCAGAACCGGAACTTCTACCCTACCTACAGATGCAGAACATGCGTGGAAACAGTTAATAATGTAATTGTTATCATGTTAAATAATCCACCAAAATATATCCAATCTTGTAGTTAGATGCTATCTTGATCAAAATAATTAAATTTGATATTAACTATCTAATTTCTTTTTCCATGCAAATGGTTGCATTTGTAATTGTAGACAATAATAATATAATGAAGTTTGTAGCATTACGAATAAATAATCCACGCCTAAAATGAAGACTTACTAATGAAAAAGTTAGCATTCTTTAAAAAAAAACGTCATCGTAACCGTCGTTTTTACGTAGATCTACTTAATAAGCCAATTATTGCTAAAAAAACTGGATTTAATACGCGTGTTGCAGAAAACTCTTAGGTACTTACCGAAGCGAAGTTAGGGCGGGCGCTAGTGTCGTTATATACCAAAAAATATACATATTTAACATTATCATCATCATCTATAATAACACCTATTTATTGTCTTTATACATTTTCCTGTTTTAGTATTTCAATACAGACATTTAGTTATCACAATCTAACCATTCAACCATCCAATCAACCCAAATTAGCCCACATTTTTGTCTGCGTTTGCCATCCAGCTCCTTCCAACAACCTAAAGAGATCATCTGGCCATCGAGGCGGTCTACCAACTGAACTGACCGCTTCCTTTGCCTTGCCTACTACTCTGATGCCCTTGCTTCTGTCACAGCATCTACCGATTTTGTTAGATGTAATTTACTTTGTCATGTGTTTATGTGTAACTACTTTCTTTTTATTACTTACGATTAGACGGCTGGTAGTAAATAACTGTGAAGAAATGAAAATGTTACCGATTCATATTTTATACTGCTTTTTGATGATGGAAAATATATTTATTAAGTACATTTATTTCATAGCCTTTACTTACAAGCAGGTTCTGCGGAAGGCCTTTCCGGAGCTGTGAAACATATTTTTTAAAGATGTCTGTCTACTTTAGAAGATAAATTACTGTTTGATTAACTTTTATTAATTTCATTTAGGTACTTACAATTAACGGGATGGTGGTAAATCACTGCAAAGAAATAATAATTTTACGGTATCGTATTACTTCGTGTACAGATTCAATTGATTGTAATACCTACCTACTTATTATTTTTGTAGAGGTTACTTACGGCCAAAATGTGTGGAAGGATTTTGAGACGCTGTAAAAGTAATAACTTTTATTAAAACCAAAGGTACCTATATTTTTTTGAGTTTTAATTATTAAGAAGGTATACATAGGTATATCTAACTTACGATTAGACTGCTGTTTGTAAACCACTGTAAAGAAAATGATAATTTTACCGTTTTACATCAAAGTTTTGTAGCTAACTATTTTGTTATACCTAGTGGTAAAGACGTTCCTTACTATGTACAGTGTAACTTGGATTATTTTGAAAATACTTAAAATCTTACGAACGTTTATTTATTTTATGGAGATTATTCACATGCCGGATTTATGGAAAGACGTTTAGTTGCTGTAATATTAAATACGTAGCATGTAGTCAGAAATTAATTATAATAATGAAAATATGGAGTAATTATTAATTTGGCGACTTAAGACTAGAATGCAGGAGTTACTAAGAGTACGCACGTGCGTGCGTAGGCAGGCTTAACAGAAAAACCTCGAATTTTCAAATATTAATTGTTTAATTAACATTTAATTACATACATCATTTTATTACTTGATTGACTTATGATAACATGGTCGGTAGTAAACCCCTGTGAAGAAATAAGTAATGATTTCACCGCTTCAATATTGTTGCAGTAAAAATATTTATTTAATTGTATTAAATATTCCAATGCAAGAGTAAGCTTGCACTGTTTACTGTAATTATATACTTTGAATTAACCTCATTAAATTTAGGGGTGGTGGTCGTTACCACAGATTAAATAAGAGTTACTTACAGCCAGAGTTTATGGAAGGACCTTGCGGTGCTGTAAAAGGAAATAACTTAGGTATAAGTTTTCAATCCAATTTAGAAATTTTCATTAAAATAATCGTTTAATGTGTAGTAGCATTCATCGATAAGGAATAGAAGTTGTGTATTTAGTATTATTTTTTACATTCGACAATGAACGAAACCCTTATCGAATTACTCGCGTGTCTAACATTAAAATTATTTTAGTGTTGATTTTCGAGGCAAATAGGAAAATAAAAAAGATTTTGTCACGTGGTTTTTATACCGAATCAAATTAATGTTTAAAAGCTGTGAATTCTGAAGTGTACGCAGACGAAGTCGCGCGGGCACAAGCTAATACTAACATATTTCTTTAAAATAATAAATGCTTTAGAGAATGAAGTAACTACACAAAGATTATGAAAAAGTTACAAATAAGTTTTTTTTTTAATATTTTGAAAACTCATGACGTCGCGTGTCCTAATTTCACTTAATCGGTTTTTACTTTCCAATTTAGGTTTTTTGATTTGTTTACTTACTGTTGAGTTGAGACGGCTGGTAGAAGCCTGGGTCTGGGTTAACAACTGCAAAAAGCAATGATTTTTTCGTATAATAAATTTTGATTAGTTACTGTATTTTACAGCCTATTATTTTATTTTAACGGAGTTACTTACTTGCAGGACCTATGGAAGGTGGTTGCGCTGTAAAAGAATATTTTTTTTATAAGTTAACTGCTTTTCATTAGGATACGTAAGTTATTGTATTTTTTATTTTATGTTTACTTACGGTTTGACGGCCGGTAGAAAGCCGGATCAACGACTGTAACAATTACAAATATTAATGTCGTGGCAAGCAGGTCGGTACTAAGCTACGTGTAGCTTTAAAGAGGTCATTACTGGCAGGAGCTGAGGAAGGTAATGTATTTGTAATGTATTTGTAACGTTTTTACTTACGGTTATACGGCAGATAGAAACCCGGGTCGATTACTGTAAAATAATAAATAATTTCCGTTTAAAATGTTGTTTTTTTTTTAATTTTTTGGTTTGATTTCGTTTAATAGAGTTACTTACAGTTAGGATTTAAAGAAGGGCCTTGTGGTGCTGTAAAAAAATATGATTTTGTAAATAGTTTTTTTATTTTATTTTTATTTGTTTTATAATTACTTACGGTTAGACGGCTGGTAGAAGGCGGAGTCCACGACTGTGGAGTAACAACGATACCGTTTAAAAGTCACCTGTGCATCCTGCATGCTCCACCACCATTTTAAATTTTCACACCGCACTTGGAACTTCACACACATGGGTTCTTTATTTGACACGCACAATTGACAAAAACAAACCACACGTATAAAATTTATGGGACTGTTTTAATTTCTCTTGTACCGAATAATAATATATGTATAAAATGTTTGCAAATGTTTTTCAGTTGCTGTTGAGGAAAGGCATTATCATATAGTAAGTATTTAAAACTACAAGATGTGTTTGGATGTTTATAACAACAAGGAGTTATTGTATGTGCCATGGCGTTGACGTGACGTGCCGGCCTAACTATCCTCCTGTATCCCCAGGTTCTTGCTTGAGGACATAATAACAAATATAAAACCTTATATAGTCTTTCTAACAAGGAAAGGTACCCAACTGTCCGACCCCGATTTCGATATGTGTTAGAGAGTACTTAGTCTAAAATAACAGACACCGTATTTTTTTTTAGCTGCCCAAACTCAACCTGTCGGGAGAATTTCACCTTCAAAGTAAGTAATGACAAGTGCCTATAGATACCCTCTAACTTCAATAGATTTCTTTATTTATTGCTAGTTTCGTACTGGTTTGATTATTATGTTTAAGAACATGAAAATATAATGTGCACGTGTTTTATTATATTAGCTAAAACTCATTTAAAAAAAAATACCCCTCGAAGTTATATGTATGTATGTATATACTTCTCATCGAAGAGATTCTTTGCTATTTTTTATAAATAGGTATGAGTTTTAGCCGATATAACAAAACATGTGCTCATTATTTTTTCATTTGGTTTCATTCCTGTCTTTCCTTGTAAGTTAAGGTTGCTTTTTTTTTTTTTAATTTATTGCTGTAGATAAATCTAGATAAAACATACGTCACTTGCCGATCATTATGCGAGAGTGACGGATGATTTAACCACTTTTATCAACAACACACCTAACGTATGCCTCTAACTTGACCACAATTTCGCCATAATCGGTTTAGGTATATCCTAAATGTTAAATTGTCTAACAGTGGTGAAACAAGGTACAAATAATATTTCGGATTCATTATAGTTTTGTCACACCCTGTGTAACCTTTTCTCAGCAAGCTAATGATGTGAAATATATATATACTTACATACTGACCCAGAAAATAAATACGGTTAAATGTAAGTAGGTAGGACATGTTGTGATTTATGAAAGCATTCTGATATCGCTAACCATGCAGGCCCCGAGATAATTTTGATAGGAATGATTGACGCCACTATCGTTTAGATTGTATGATCAATAATAAATAAAAATGTGAATAATGAATATTTGAATGACATACCACCGCTGTTTCCGGATGCTGAAAGACATAAAATAAATATATTAAATTACACCATGTTACTGCTACTGGACTAGGCAGGCATACACCGGTACTGGAGGTACAAGAATTTTACTCAAAGGCTACAGTGCAAAAAATAGATATATTTATTAGTTTTATTACTTTGTTTTCTGTATAGATTGGTACAACCCTGCTCCACCATAGAACTTTGTCACGGTAAATCACATATGTGAATAAAAACGTTATAAGTTAAATTCTAATGCCCTTACTTATAAACGTGGAATAACCGTGGGGTAGCTAAACCATGCTTTGTCGGTATCTGTCAAATCCAAATGTCACAATGACAGATAAGAACAAAGCATAGGTTAGCTACCCTACGGTTAATCCACGTTAATAAGTAAGGGCATTAGAATTTAATTTATAACGTTGGTAATATTGGTAATATGCAAATAGGGACAGTCGGCCTCGGCGTTATAAGTATCTGCACAGTTTGTTCCCGACTTTGACAGATTTCTGCAGCAGTTCAAAGGTGACGTTAAAGTAACAAAGTTCTAAAGTGTGCAGCTACTTATATATAAGAGCAAACGTACCAACCTATGAAACATTGTAAAAGAAATTCAAAAATGAAATAATATAAGTATATTTAATACAAGTTGAAATGAGCCAATAAAAGTCAAAGTGTCTTGTGTAGACAATTGAAATTACTAATAGATATTAAAGTTAAATGGTCCCGTGTAGACTAGTTGGTAACCAAAAATTAAAAACAGAAACCCTACAAACACTAGTCTATGGAACATCCTATTTATTATCACTTTATCACCTCCATACATACTCCTAACAACGACTATTTAGGTTCTGCATTCAGTTTTAAGGGCTTTACACTTAATAGCCTGAACATAGAATAATAATAACACAGACAAACCTATAGTGCCCGGCGGATAAGAAGTCAATCCTGACACCAGTACAAATTGTAACCTCAAACCCAAGAATAGGTTATAAATTCTACTGCGATGGCAGCTGTCACGATTGACTTCTTATCCGCCGAGCACTATAGTCCACGCACTAATGTGATGCCAGTCAAACTAATCCAAGTTTGGTCTACTCAGTACGACATTATTTGTGCACTTGTCATTTTTGATTTTTGCAAGCGTGCGACCGCGGGAACGTACGAGAAGATTACGCCTACATGCTTCCATTTGCGGATTCAAGATTGACGCGTCTGCTGTATGGAACTATCATTCTATGTGTTATATTACAAAATATTATAATTCTAGGATTTCGGATGGCAAATTATAGAGATACTAACGGTTAGAAGGCCTGTAGAAACCTGAGTCGACGTCTCCTTGTACTGAAAAAAATAAAGAATTTTATAACATATTTTTAATACTATAATGTTATTCTATAAAATTATCACTATTCATCCATCCATAATTAACCATTGAGGTAAGAACAGCTCGACCGATTAGCATAATTATTTCTGTGTTGTGCTGTGTTCCTAATTATAAGGACAAGGTTTGTATGAAGAAACAATACACCTTGGCGGCGCCGGGCACGAATAAATACTAATATTATAAATGTGAACGTAACTTTGTGTTTTAGGCTGAACCGATTTGGATGAATTTTCGTGTGGAGTTACACTTGAACCCCGAGAAATGGCACAGATTATTTTTGGCGATTAACAACTTCTACGTGGAGTCGCGGGCAACAGCTAATATCATTATGTTAGTTTCTAAGAATGATTGGACACATAAACGGTTGAACAGATTTGGATGAAATTCATTACATATACTATACAGTACCCAAACGAAAATGTTAAGCACTTTAGTGCATTTGCATAGTAAACTTCAAACGGAACATCAAATGACACTCACAATGACAAGGTTCTAAGAAACAATTTTATTGGGTGACTGAACATACCGTTCATATCCTGCATTAACATATAAAATTATATTCATGCCGGGTATTTCAAGACAGTGCAGTGTTCTAATTAACGAACACTTTGTTTTATAATGTAATAAATCTTAAACGGGACTTAGTCGCGTAAAAGCATCGTACAGACACCAACGTCAACCCGCCTAGGGCTGAATGAGCAGCTGAAAAGCTATCGACTTAACCCCTATGTATGTTCAGCGATTTTTACTAGTTTTGGGGATACAGATGAGACATGCGCCCTTTTTTCTAAGGAGGGCAGAACATTAAGATCACGAAGCCAGATAGACTAAGCCAAAGTAGAATAGAGGCACTAATCTGTGCCATAATCTGGGAAGTTTCTTTCTTGTCACTCAACTGGTTTCCCCATTAAATAACTTTATTTAAAAAAAGCAATATTTATTATTTAAAATCCCCTTTTATAGAAAATTTGCTCGGAAACAGTATTTGTAGCATCTTAACTTACAAATAAATAGTTTGATCTGATTTGTATTTCCAATTAAGATAGTTTCCCTCCATACTTTTCACCGCGTAAAATTTTATATTGATTGTGGTATGCACCGCGTATCTAAAAAAAATAATTAGTTTGGTACTGACCTTGACGCGGGCTGTCCACCACGCGAACTAGAAAAAAGGTTGATGTAAGTTAAGATGACTGATGCAAAGCATAGTTTGTAGGTATTTGCAATATTAGAAGGACGCAGTTATTAGTTGAAAAGTGATGCAACTAAGTGTGCCTTATTACTTATACAAAATGTAGAAGAATTGGGATACACCTTATTTTACACTGTACGATCATACAGAATGCATTGCGAGAGGAATAGACATACAATTTTTTGGCAAGTTATCCAATATTGACATCAACACTTTTGCGTAAAATTTACAATGAAAGAAAACAGTAAGCACCGAAATGCACAACGTGTGAAATAAGCTTAAAAAAAATCAATATTAAAAGTGTGTTTTTTTAGGTGTATCCCAATTGAGAACTTTAAATCTTCCACGTTCATGGTTATCACATCACTTTCTCATAAAGGCGATAAGAAAACAGGAACAGTAAAAGTGTTGAAGTTGGTATTCTTTGGGAAAGGCATAGGTACTTGGCGTAGTAGTTTCACAAAACTAGAGGAGGTAGGGCCATTGGGCAGTCGGGAGGTTTGGGCACTACCTTACAATTTATATGGTAGTGCCCAAACCTCCCGACTGCCCAATGGTCCCCTACCTCCCCTAGTGCTTATCTAGAACTGGAACGAACAAAAAACTATAGGTACCAATCATAGGTAGTTAGCAGTTCTTGGAACCTTTTATACATAACCTTACACCTGAAACATATCAGAAGTATATTCTGCAGCTTTGACTACAAACTTATTTATTATTATTAATTAATAGATTTACCATTATTATTACCTTTAGTGGGATCATTGTTGTTCACAACGTTCACTGAAAGAGATAGATACTTGAATCACCAAAATGCAAAGAAGGGAAAAAAACAACATTAAAGAACATAGTGTACTAAATTATAAAATTACTTAGCTATTTAACAAAAAGATGTGTGAAGAAATATGGTAAAAAACACATTAAACGACGTTTTAGTATCTACGAATCAATTTATTTTAACTTTCAGTGGAAAATTTACTAGGATAAGATTTTCCACGCGCATTTTAGTTGACAGGTGTATTTTATGATTAAATATGATAAGACAGACCTCAAAATATATTATTTGCGTGCAGGATACTCTACCTATTTCTCATTAATAACGACTAGGTAAGCAGAAATTATTTGGTACCTTGGCCAGGATTGTCGTTGTCCACAACTTTTACTGAAAGAGACACATATAAGATAGAACCGCATAACAAGCATAGGAAATAATATGATGTAATGATTCAATTCTGAGTGTTGTTTTATAACTATATGTATTTTCAACTACTTACCACCCTGCGAAGAAGCCATCGCTACGATGGCGAGCAGCAAAATCTGGAAAATGAAGTAGTGGTTCATCTTG
Source organism: Acleris sparsana (assembly GCA_923062465.1). Taxonomy (NCBI): domain Eukaryota; kingdom Metazoa; phylum Arthropoda; class Insecta; order Lepidoptera; family Tortricidae; genus Acleris; species Acleris sparsana. The sequence continues at coordinate 11,514,895 of OV281300.1, forward strand.
TGTACTCCCAATAGCTCACTAACTGAATCAGATGTCGAAATGCCTCTTGTGACGAGTATTTTAGTTTTATCTCCTGTTTAGATAAGATACCGTCTTGTTCGAAATCAGACAAAAGAATGCACAAATGTGGGACTGACTCATCCAAATAAATATGTGCTTTGCTGATTGTAAAAACCAGATTGCTTGCAATTTTATTATGTTTTTCGTGTTTAAACCGCTACATTAAACAACGGATGCAATTTGTCTGAGAACTTTTTAGATAAGGTTAGGTATGTTTTTCTGATACTGTTCCGTATATTATTTATAGGAGCCTACCATTTGAAAGATAATGTTTTTGGTGTAAAACGTTCTACATGATCTTTATTTAGCAGTTTGACCCAGGGCTTACGAAAGGTGCTATCACATTACACCCAAACGCTACGGTGGCTAAGTTCTCTTGAATTGTTTACTAAATTTGTTTTAACTTTTAAGGATTAAGTAATTATGAGTTATGAGTTTTATTCGATAGTTTACGATTGATATGATCATAGACAAATAATGTAAATATTAAAGACAAGACAGGACCTCCGAAATCATTAGGTACCAATGTGTTAAACGACGAACGTCGTGGCCCAAGGACGCCCACGTGTGCTCTGTCTAATATTTCGTCAATTTCAGTAAACACATATAATATGGCGCCAATATTTACCGAGTAAATATTGTACAGCTAGTGTTGGTTTTAGACAATTACGTACATTAAAATAAGCCGACGCTAAAGGATTACTCTGTCTACAAGGAACGTGTACCTATTTGCCATACAGGATGTTCCAGAACTTGACGTAAATGATACGGTAAGTTATAGGTAATAACTTTGCAATGTGTAAATTAGTTAGGTATTTAGGCTTTAATGATACTGGTAAAGAACTACCTTGCAGGTTATATTTGGCTCGCTTAGGTAGAAATAGGTGCATCTAAAACTCTGTATACGGTCTAGGCACAGTATAGAGAAGTTATAATATTATAATTTATTTTTAATAAGGTATAGGTAACCGGAACAATTAAGCAGTACACAGCATAGGTACACCATAACTCCAAAATAGCTGCGCAATTGAAATAAATTCGTATTTTGTAAATGTGACACTAATAAAGCATTTCTCTTTGTACGTTAAATCACTTAAAGGTTTAAAAAAATACTAAATCTTATTTAAAACCAGTTTTCGAAAGTGTGCAACAAATACTACTTAATACACCGGCAAAAAAATAAGTTGCTTTTCTAACAAGTGAGCTAATTTTGGTTAAATTTGGCACACGTCGACCCAATACGCTTTTTTATTTTTAAAAAGTTACGCCAACTTTATTTTTTTCTCATTTAAGTACACAATTTTGAAATATTTATGAACCATTCGTTTTATTTTTATTAGTTGTTAGGTTGGTTAGGTTACGAGTTAAGTTTCAGTGGCTTCGAAAGTGTGAATTTGTTTCACAAGTATCGATAGCTTGGAATTTTGGTGTAATCCAGCGTATATCTACGTTTCATTAAGAATTAGATATTTTTCACAAATTATAAGCTATTCCAGCAATTTCTAGCGATTTTTGGGAGTCAACTGGCAGAGAATGCCATTAGAGGCATTACGTTCGCCTTTTGTACTTTAATTTGTATATTTGTGCAATAAAGATTAAATAGATGTTACAATAGCCCTTAACGAGTAGGAACCTATCAGAAAAACCTTAGAACTTTTAACAAATGAAAGAAAGGAAAGTTAAAACTGAATCCCAGTTACTAACGTTTTGCATTCGTTTTTATGGAAATAAACTTCATTTTCATTTTCATCCAGAATCTGTATGAAAGGGGCTTTCTTAGCCTTAATATTTACGGCAAGTTGTCGGACACCGTGTATAAAGTAGTGTTGCTGAATGTGCCTGTGACAAAATGATAAACATGACTCCGAAACGCATCAAGTAGGTAGGTGATCTAGAAGGTTATATTCATCTTCAACGAACTATTATTTCTGAGAAAAGACTACTAGAAGCAGAAGATCCAGCTATTCGTTCACAAGACACGTACCGAGTTACCGACAGCAATAGCACAATAACAAAATAACCATCGTCATGTTTCACCTGAGTAAAAAGTTCCACGAACCTCAAATAGAGCCCTCCTTATCAACCTACACTATTATTTATCACGAGCCAGATTTATGCCTTATTATAATATTAACTTACGACTTATATCACAGATTACTGTGCCTGTTATTCACTCTTACTAGTTAATAACTGTTATTTTGTTTACAAGCTGAAACGTTAATCTTAATTTAACGTAGTCACAGTCACAACGCCCACTGCCCACACCCACTTATAGACTGATTAAAAAATGTAAGTGAAGGTTTATCACCATTTGGCACTAATCGAGGTAATCATATCAGCTCAGTTTCGAGGTAAAGATTACAAAATAAACGTGGTAAAAAAGAACACGTCTAATGTTATTTGCAACCATTACTTCTATTAAGCGGCTCGACAGAAACGCCGCATTTTCATTTCGATTCCGCTCGGACAGAATCGATATTATTTCGGTTCTGATCAAAGCAAAATAAAACGGTAATAAATAACGGTTAATTTCACTCGCTAATTTGTTCGCACCGCCCTCGTTTTCTCGTATTTGCTAACCTGTCGCAGGGCACTCAAACAATTGATTGACTACGAGAGATTTTCACAAAAATAAAAGAATACAATAGTTAAGATATTACTTATATCAACCATTGATGATACAACTAATTTTTATTGAGAGTGAGCTGATAGTAACACCAGCATTTCTTTAGTGATTTAACTAAGATCTTAGTTCTTCTATCGTCTCGTTAGGCTCGTATGGAATCAAGACGCATATGCACAACAATCACAATCTTGTTAGAAGCGACCACTTATTTTTTTCAGTGTACTATCAGCCCAATGGAACCCGGAACCACCATAGAACTGTGTCACAGTGACGTTAAGATTCAAGTTGTAAGAAGTGTCAAGCAAATATTGTTTTATAATGTCACTGTGACACCGTTCACCGATATAGCTCAGAGAGTTAGCATGCTGAAGTGGCAATGGGCAGGCCACATAGCTCGGAGAACTGTTAACCGTTGGGGAAGAAAAGTTCTCGAGTGGCGGCCCCGCACCGGTGGACGGAGTGTTGGACGGCCTCCCACCCGGTGGTCTGACGACCTGGTTAGGATCGCGGGGAGCCGCTGGATGCAAGCGGCTCAAGACCGTGACTTGTGGCGCTCTTTGGGGGAGGCCTTTGTCCAGCAGTGGACGCCCCCGGGCTGATGACGATGATGATGACACCGTTCTATGGTGAGGGAGGGTTCCATTGTTGGGCTGATAGTACAAATGCATTTCCTGTGCATCACATTACATGTCTAACGGTTGTTTTGTCAGCATTTGTCTATAGCTTTTATTGGCATTTATTTGTCTAAAAGGATTCCTGAGAGAGCCCTCCATCTTTTCCAGACAACGACGCCTCTGTTGACGACCGATGTCGGGTCGGTACAATATTTGCATCAGCCGTCAGCATCGGACCAAGATATCACGATGGGATAAATGTGGACGTAGATCTTCCTTGGTGTAAATCTTGTTTGAATTGGTATCACCACTGAAGTTGCATTCTAGTTGTTCAGTCCATCGCATGGGCCATTTTCCTATCTATTGTTATTTGTAGTTGTTATGTAGGCACTTTTGTCAATGTGTACTACGTTGTCTGCGTATAAAATATACACGAAACTGGTTATGTTTAGTAAGATAGTTCTTAGAGCCTTAGACCCTTGATGAACGCCAACTTTAATTTACTAGTTAGTTTTTATTTGTGACTATACCTAGCGAGCCTGTGCATTGTACAAAACTGACAATGAGCTTGCAGGAAGCAGCCACGGTTCCATAAATTGCGCCATTTATATTTGTTTACCTGAACTTGATATGAAAAAGAACTAGAAATATAAAATAAGTGATACGAACTATTTTAGACGACCTCAAATTACACTAACAAATGTGTTTGCGAATCATTCGACCTGCTAAAACCGTACCGCCAGTTTTAGAGGCAAGATATGTAACTAATTACCGAATAACTAACTCGTTAAAAATAATTGATAAAATACTCTATAGTATAAAAAAGTTGTTTTTTGCAGACGATTAAACCTCTTCAAGATCTTCTGCTTATATTTATTTTTAAGGAAGATACCGCCTCATGTGATACTAGTCACTGCTAAGTGGATATCCACCAAAACTCACTCGGAGGGAAACCCTCCATTTTACAAATGTTAAGATGAGTTTCTCTTTGATGAAACGACTTTCTTTCTGGAACTAATGATTTTACAGTTTTGTATTTAAAAAATATATGAATTTTGAGACAAGCATATTTGCAGACTTTACTTAATTACCTATTGCATTTTCTACTCTTCGAAACTAATCTAAAAAGTTCTGACTCGGTGGGTTGACGTAAATTATAATATAATTTCTCTCCTAGACACCATAAAATTGCGTCGCCATCGGGTTTTACTTTGATAGGTAGGTATGTGCAAAAAATCAAGTAACTACTGTTGGTACGGTCGGCCTTATAAGAAGCTGCACACTTTAGTACTCTGTCACTTTAACGTCATGTTTGAAATGATGGACTAATCTGTCAAAGGCGTTTCAGCGACAAGGTACAAAAGTGTGCACCTACTTATAAGGTTGACTGTACCTAACTAAGATAACCTGTCAACTACCTAGTAAGATATAAGGAAATATGATGTATGGTAACATTCCTTGTAAATAAATTAAGACTAAAGTTTTAGGTAAGAATTTATTACTTATTAGTTGCCTATTCAAATATTTTACAAAAAATAAATATTAAATCTTATTACAAAAACTTACCGCAACAGTCTTCATGTTATTCCAAGAAGTTGTTTTTTTAAGGTACCTAATTAAAAATAGTAGTTGTCTGCCGAATGCCAGTCTCGTACTGAAGTCTGGTTTATTAGGTATCCTCTTTTATATTCGGTGATAACCCCGCGACCTGAACCAATATTGACAAGCTAAACAAATTGTGAATGCGAGCGTTTTCCTGTATAAATTCGGATAACTAGACGTACGTAATCATTTACACTATTCTAACCACATGTAGCGCCGAAAGGCCAAGTAGCTATTGGTCAAAGTTTGGTTAGTGTGAACGCGTATTCTCCTGAAAGAGTTAAGGAAACCTAGCTTAACTCAATAATATACCACATACTATAATAGGTAATTACTATTAAATACAGCTGTATGTACAGAAGATAATTTTATTTAGGAACCTACTTACCTACTTATGGCCTCAATAATTACAATTATAAAATATAATAACGGATTATAATATAACTGATCGGGGGGCCCTGAATACCATCGTCAAGGCTAGAAAGCCTGACACCATGCTGAGTGGCAACCTTTTCGGTGTTAATTTTAGATTAAGTTACCTACTCTAAGTTTGTATTACTCTCCTTTTTTACAATGTTTTTTTGCTATTGTTTATGTTCAATTTATTTTTAGCACCGAATAAACCATTTCTATTCTATTCAATTCTATTCTATTCTATAACTATAAATCGGGACTTAATCGAGTAATAAAATAAACTTTTAGGTACATACCTCGACGTTTTGACTGTGTTACAACAGCCGTGGTCACTAGAATTATGGTTGTCATTTATGTGTAAAAATCGTGTTCGTTAAAAGCAAGGTCTGAATATATGTAGGTACCTAAGTAGGGACTTAATAATAAACCAATAAGTACATATTTTTTTTGCGTATATTTTATTGGGTAAACTTAAAAATAGACTAAAACATCAAATTAATTTGGAGTAACAATAGAAACTTAGGAAACATGGCTGTTTAATGCCCAATTGTGTTTGAAGACCGTCAGTAAACTTAAATTACATTTATTTTTAAGCACCTTCTTATTTTCGCACGCACGTAAACTTCGTCCTTATCGCAGATACTGAAGTAGGTACCTACAAGGGGCAATTGCATACAATCTGTTTTGGCTGTCTATAACTGTGGTCTATGCTTCTTAAATCATGTATAGGTGAAAAACTTAAGTAGTTGTAGGATTGTATTTAATATAATATCGATTATAATGATCGCTTCCCGCGGTCTCTGTCCCTCTGTACCTACGCTAGATCTTTCAAACTACGAAACGGATTTTATTTTAATGCGGTTTCCATCAATAGATAGTGATTCAATAGGAAGGTTAATATTATTATGTATAATCAACTCTTATGCGTACGGGTGTTACCGAAAACTCACATAAGCTGGTCACATAGGCGGGTCGCTAGTATCTAATAATTTAATAAACGAAAATAATTTTAATAAACGAAAGCTTGTAATGCCTAAAAACATTAACCTACCTACTTATTATTTATTTATTTATTTTAAGATTATCTTTACTATAACGGTTCCCCTACTTCAACTAAGCTAAGTGGAATTTACTTAGACTCGTAACTAAATTCTATACTCAACTTAACTCGTTTAACTGAGAGTGACTTAGAACATAATGTTACAAAGATTAAAGGCTCAAAAACAGATTTACCATAGTCTACATGAAAGGTAAACGTCAGAAAATTAAAAAAAATGTCAAGTTTGTTGACAAATGTTCACGATGGTACGGAGAGTTATTTTTCAGCTGGAAAGTATTATTTAGTTTCTGGACAGTATGAATACTATCATTATTTATGCGACGGGTTCGATGACAGGGTAGGTGTATAATTTCGTTTGCTAATTCAGTTTAATGACAAGTTTAGAATTATAACCTATTGGTAACTAAAATGTTTTCATTTAGGGTTGGGGTTGTGGCTACAGGACGTTACAAACAATATGTTCATGGATCAACAATAAGTACCAAAAATCCGTAGAAGTGCCGTCTATTCGGAATATCCAGGAGATATTAGTTGAGCTTGAAGACAAACCAGTCTCATTTTTGGGATCTAGGCAGTGGATTGGCACTTTTGAAGTAGGTTAAGTATGTTTATTTGTTGATAATTTTTGGACAGGTTAAAATTGAAAATACTACTTAACAGTGTAACTGAAATTTAGAGTTTAGTTAGTTTCTACATATTTGAGTTAACAGAGGATCCCTGTCCCATGAACCACATAATTATGAGTTATGAACGCAGTTTTGTCCCTGGTCTGATACATTGATAAATAAAATTTGAGTGAACAGAATTAACTTACAATTAAGTATGTTATGATAATGCACTATTTTATGGGGACATGAAAACTATTAATATTAATTAAAATTAGTATTTTCACTCAATTTTATTTTGTACGGAAATCAATCATAGACGCTTGTTTAATAGTAAGTATAGTAACAGTATGAACAGATTCATCACTTTTGGGCTTTTCAGCATTGAAATGTGATGAATATTTTATCTGTGACTAGGAAATATAACAGATTTTATTATTACTAATTGCAAAAAGCCTACTTGCGGTTCTCCTTTTCAGGTACATTTATCTCAAAGAATGTTTAGAGACCGACACAGTACTTATGGCTCGTACACATAAGGAACTTTGGTGTCTGCACATGTTGAGAAATAAAAGGAATTTATTTGTGTGCAATGTTCCAAAACGGTGTACATAGTCGGGCCATAAGTTCTGTTACTAAAGTTTATTACAATTTAAAAAATAAATTAAAGGAGTTTTACGTAAACCTGTATATTAATCAAAACTTTGATTTATAAAGAATAAAAATAAAAATAAGGTATTCTAAAACTATTGCAATTATTTGATGTACGAGCTTGAAGTATTACCCATTCGGGACTAGAAAATTATAGTTTAATTTACGCACGACGATGATACTGATAACAGCCACAACTTTTGTGAGAGTTCTTGTAGAGAGTTCAACTTTGCGTGACATATTGAACATACTTTTAGCTTTAAATTCTGATACAAATGTATTTCAAGCAACTAAAGATCCGCTTGTACACCGGTCAATCTTGATGTCTCATTAAAATGACTTTACGATTTCACGACAATTTGCAGTAATACGAAAAACACACCAAATCTCTTGCTTCATAAGCTGGAATTGAGTCTTGTTGAGAAATATAATGTTGGTCTCTAAACATACACAGAGATAGGAAGTTTTATAATATTAAACAAAAAAAGTTCCGTGGTTAACAAAAACTAACTTTTAAGCGTTTTTAAAAAGTGAAATTTACAAATAGTCATGCGTAATTTTATCGATCCCGGCTGTGATTGCTAAAAGATCGTATCAGAAATTGCGGTGAATATATAGAATGATTATTTGTTCTTAACAAACATTAATTAAGCTTTTAATTTTTATACGAATTGAAATTAAAAAATTAACATTAGTTAGTTTTTTTTGACTCAACCTTAGTAACAGAACTTATGGCTAGACTAGGTATTGTCTGTGGTCCTGCTGCTTTGTGCTACTGACTAAAATTAGTACCATAAATATGAGGTAGGTTAGGTTATGTTAGCTTTGCAACAGGCCAAACCACCCAGAAATAGGAGCTCCGTCGACTGTATTAATTTGATATTAAAATAGAAATCATTGGTCAGTAGTACATACACAGTAGGACCACAGGCAACAACTCTAACGAAAAGCAAGCTTAAAAAACCCAACTGTAGTTTGAATTGGATAATGTCGTCAAAGTAATGTTACTTATTGTGTATTTATTTTTTATTTCGCCAATTTCACAAACGTAACCACATATAATTTATTAAATCCCGCTTAGCCGTTTAATAGTTACGAGCAGACATATATACAAGTCAAACACATAACCCTCCTTTTGGGCTTTGCCGCAATCGGGTAAAAAAGATCCAAAACATGTGTTGACATAAAAGTTCCCTGTGCAATGCATGTGAGGTAGTACTGTTTTTTTTTCCATTCATCTCTCACTTTTCCAGTGAAAATAGTGTTTTTGTTTCAGTCTACATCTTTTCAATGTTACTGTTCTAGTAAAATGATTCAATAATTACCATTGTTTTAAATATTTACCTACTTCTTTTTTTTATAGATATGCCTGGTAATAGATAAATTGTATGAAATTCCATGCAAAATTATCCATGTGAACAAGGGTGATGATTTGAATACAATAGTAGACAGTTTAAAAGCTCATTTTGAGAAGTTTGGCAGCCCTGTCATGATGGGAGGAGATGTCGACTGCTCCTCAAAAGGGATTGTGGGCATTCATATTGGTTCAGTCGGTGCTAGTCTTTTAGTTGTGGTAAGAATACATCATCAATTAAGTTTGTCCTCAGCAACTTCCTAGTGTGAAACATTTAACACATTAACCGCCAGCCAATGCTATGAGTGCTATGCTGTAACCTGTAGCAGCATTTTTCCACTTTGCAGCAGAAGGACAGATAAGCCAAATCCCGGAATAGCAAAGTCCCTGATAAGCAGAAGGACAGATTCAATTCAAGGCAGATGTACAGACAAACTCAGAAAACAAAAATAAAATTTTATACTAGTTATAATTCATGACATTGCATTCAAAAGTATGAGTTATTGCCCGTAGTCCACCTGATTGGTTCACCTGGGCATTTTAGCAGAACTTAACGAAGTCGATGATTTCTAGGTTATTTTGGCCCCTCTGAACATAACCAAAACCTAAGTGATCATTTTGGCCAGTCTCCGTAATCCACATAGGTTGACAACAGGTGAAAGTATTATTTCGTCTTTGTAAGTTTGGCCAAATGTAGAGGTCACAAATTGATAATAGGGTTAGTAAGGTTTGTATCTTTTTTGATGACGAAAGTATAGTACTGTCATTTGCCTTTATGCGAATCTGACCTGCTAATGTGGGATTTACTATTACAGGATTTTGCTATTGGTCATTCTGCTGCAGAGAGCATTTTTCTACAGATAGTGGACACAATATCGGGTTGTTGGTGCTGAATGTGTTAAGCTGTTCTTTCCACAGCTAACACATTCAGCACCTCTTTGTTATATTGCCCCTTGTATAAAAAACAAATCTTTTTCTAGGATCCCCACTATGTTGGTAAGGAGCAGACTAAGGAATTTCTACAAAACAAAGGATGGGTGAAATGGCATCCAATAAAGGATTTCTTAAGCAATTCTTTTTATAATACTTGTATGCCACAAACTAAATAAAAAAAAACCTGATTTGTGCCTTTCTTAAAAATTAAAACAATTTAATAATAAAATCAGTCTTTATTAATATTATTACATTTATTACAGTTATCTTAAAAGTTCATAAAGTTAAATTAATAATAATCCATAATTAATAAGTTCGGTTAAAATTGTATAAAAAATAGTAGCATATTTAGATCCTTGCAATAAAATGCAGCTTGCCCTGATTGCAGTAACATATTAAAGAGAGAGATATTTGAATTTAATATATTAATAGCTGCAAAAAGGTACTAAAATGTACAGCGACTTCCCAGTTCGACTGTACATAATATAACAACATTATTTATCACTAACAGTTAAACAGTTAACATCACTGAGCATTATTATTACCTACAGCTTATCAAAACAAAATAATTCTTAGGATTATGTGAATAACAAATACATCAAATGTAGGTATAAAAATGCATATAAATTTTAAAATCCGATCAATTAGCAAGGATCCAAATAACTAAACTACAGGGCATTTAAATATGCAAGTTCATTATAGTCATGTCACTTCTGTCTGAAATAACCAATATGCAAGTCCTAATAACGTCCTCTAGAAAACAAGATTAGTAACCTATTATCTATTTCTACTTGATAGGGTAAACAATCCTATTGACGGCACCAATCCAATTGTTTTTATTGTCATGAAAAAGACAAATACACTTTATCGAGTGTGACGACTGACGACCAAGATGGAAGAATGACTCTATGCTAGTAATTTCACTGGTTGTTTTATCTCACACCTGAACGCGAAAATGCGAACGCTGCTGCTTGGCAGGTTTAAGGATAAAATGGTGGTAGCAACCCTAACTATTTGTAAAGGACCCTGCACAAGTTCCTATATCCCCCCTACCTACCAATTGTGTGAGTATTTCATCTTACTACAAAGCTATTTCAACACTACACAAACTAGGTGCCAATAAGTGGGTTGTTTACCCTACGTCTTGCCACAAAGGGCATTAGATAATTCAAGGGTCAAGACTTGTCCTTTTGAACGCCTCACGTCAAATACAAAAAGTATATGCTATGCAAACAGCTTAATTCATACGATACAAAGTTTCTTTTTATCTTCAACTTGTGTCGGCTGTGCCCGACGGTGGCGTTTAAAAGCTTAAGAGACAATAAACTCGATATTTTTATTCTGTATGGAAAATTGTCACTAAGGGTCAATTCACACCGAGACGCGACGCGACCCGACTGCTGCTTCATGCTGCGTGGTGCAACGTATTCTGAATTCTCACAATGAAATGTGTACCTTTTCATGTAATAAATAAAGTATATTTAGAGTCGCATGTTCGCGCAGCGTCGCGTCGCGTCGCGTCTCGGAGTGAGTTGACCCCAAGGAACGACATAATCGTCATAAACTGCGGTTAGTGAGTTAGTCGGTGTTCATGATGAGGCAGACGCCCTGCAGGACCCAGTGGCTGCTGTGCTCCGCGGTCCACAGGTTGGACTCGAACACCAGCCCCACGCCCATGGCGTTGCGCCGCGTCGAGGTCGTGTACACCGGCGTTTTCAGCGTGTTCTGTCAACGAGACATACACACACATATATACAGTACAACCAGTTTCCTAATTGCGATCGGCAATCTTCGTATTTCTATGACAAATATACCTACTGTCAGCGGCAAGTGCAAGTGTGATAGCAATAGCTAGTCGAAAGCTATTGGATAAAGCCGCGGAGCGTTCGAGACTCCGCTTTTGTGTTACGAAAATAGTTATAAACATTTATGTTTGTGGCATTTATTTTTAATTACAATAGGTAGTTGTGATTAGATTCTTACATGATACCTGGAAAATAAATGCTTTTTGTAATGTTATATCAACTTGTTTGGTAACACAAAAGCGGGGCCGGTCGGTTCGAACGCTCCGCGGCCTTACCCTGTTAAGAAGTTAGGAGTACTGTACATTGCTTACATTGCTTTATAGATAGCTGTGACGTGTCATATAACAAGTAATATCCCGTTATTCCAACACTTTAAAACTATTTTCGCTAACGCACTCACTGACGGGAACGCTTATAAGCGTTTTCCTGACTTTCACTCAGCGCCATAAGTGACTGTACACAGGATAGTGTTCTGCGTTCAATTATGACCAGTGATCGGATATCCCGGTGCAACACGGGGTGAATGACCTCAAACATTATGCTAATATGGATATGCCCCGGGATTCCGGGACTTATGTTGTATTAAGTATTCTGATTTTATTACTTCAAGGAAATTTCAATAACATTTTAACGTGTAAAGTAAATATTTTGACAAAAGTAATTTAACTAAATAAAAAAATAAAAAAGTTAGTTTTTATTATACTCCGTTTAAAATTGATCTACCAAATAGTCTTTGGGTATGAATATAAATAAAAGATCAGTATTAATCATTTAATATAAGCTCTTTATTAACTTATCGTAAAACATAACATAACATATTATAATAAATGTATATTTTACCAAAAAATGATGTCTTACTAGTTGGTATGAAATTGAAATAACATACAATTATTTTCTCTATACTTTCTATAGTTAATCGATTCCTTTTCACATCTAAAATCCATTTATACGCCGAAAAAGTTCTTTCTACTTCAACAGATGTCAGTGGAGCGAATTTGAAGAGAGACACTTCATCGGGTGCGGTATTATTTGAAATTTGGTCTGCATATTCCCTAATGTCATCCAAATCTGGATTTCGATCCATTACCGCTTCTAGTTTAAACTGTGTAGGTAAGCTAGAACTCCAATTTATAATTGTTCTAACTTCGTCAAAAACTTCTAAGGCTTCGACAATTGTGATATCGCGTTCCTGCAGTCTGGTTAAGGCAATTTCGATTATTTTAAAGTTGTTATTTATATAACACAGATCTCGTTTTATGTTCGGTTTCTTTAAAACACTTTTAGCTTTTTTAATAGAAACTGCTTCCGAGGCTTTTAAACTAGATAAAACGTTATTAATTTCATTGAAATATTTATCATAGTACGAAACTGCTGAAAGCCAAGTGCCCCATCTTGTAATCACTGGCTTAGGAGGTAAAGGTAGATATGGGGATTTTTCTTTCAATATTTTTACTCGACTTGGAGACTTCAGAAATATTTTTTTCAAGTTACTGATTAAAGTGTCAACATCTGGATATTGAGATCGAATGTGCTCTGCAACCCGATGGAGAGCATGGGCCAAACAGACAACATGCTTCATTTTTGGAAAAGTTTTCTTCAAAATTCGCCCCGCCTTCAACATGTATGCAACACTGTCCGAACACATTAAAAGAACATTTTGTACTTTGGTTTCGTATGATTCACCCCACAAGTTTTTTAAGCACTGTATAACAAAACTAGCAATACTTTCCCCATTTACTACTTGTAGCATTTTACATGCAACCAAGTATGTCTTTTTCGAAGAACTCCAGTTTAATGGCTTTACTAAAAAATGTACTACATATCTTCCAAGAAAATCCGTAGTCTCGTCGAGGGATATCCATACTTTTTCATTAGCTACCTCGCCGTGTATAAGACTTATCTTATCGTGATAAAACTTATCCAGATAGTTTTTTCTTAGCGTTGATTCACTGGGTAATCGTCGAGTGGGCACATCAGCACAGTTGCAACATAAGTACTTTTGAAAAAAACTTATAAATGCAGGATTTTCAATTTGTAGCCATGGAATGTTACAGAGAATGAGGAACTGGATTAAGTCGTAGTAAAATTCTTGTCGTTTATTCTTTAACCCTTTGTGCATAATTCCTTCAATATGTTTTTTCACTGTACTTTTCCTACATCCAATGTCTATTTCACATTTAGTACAATATATAGAGCGTCTAGTCGATTCATACATTAGTTCAGGGTAGGGCTCAATCCAACTTTGAACTGTTGCTTCCGTAGCTTTGAAGCGAGGTCTGGGTGTCATGTTTCAACTAGACAGAAAGGCTTAATACTCGTACTGTTTAAATTCCGGAACACCAGAAAATTCGTAAGTCTAGGTTAGATCAAGCCACTGTAATCGTGATAAATAATCACCAGAGCCGTACATGACATATGCCGTTGACGCAAAAATGACGTGACGCTACATAGAGTATGATTCCAATGAGTCTTTACGTAATAATTAATCATTTATCAACCTCTTTTGTTAACCGATATCGATACTTGATATAAACAGTAAGTACAGAACGTCAAACTGACTTATCTTAATAACACCGGGTTAACTTTTCACATTAATATAAAAAATATTTATTCAATGCATTTGCAATTATTTCTTTAGTATTAAAATTTAAGCTGCCTATTTATAGATATCATATCACCGGGATTTAGATCATATCCATATTAAGATTTCTACTCGATATCCCCGCGTGCTGCACCGTAAAATCCGATCACTGATTATGACAAAGATAATTATATAATGATTTATGATGCTGAACCGGACCGCAGAACGCAGAACGCTTCCAGTGCGTATGGTCACTGAACGCATAATATGTGTGCGTTCTTGAAGTATGCAAGCTCAGTATGAAACAAAATGCGCGGCGCCTTGCGAAAGTTTGATAAACAAAGTCGGTGGTGAAAGCATTGAAGTGTTTTTTGACACTTGACGGCTAAAGATAAAGGCAGCATATTTAAGCACTAGCGATTGCGTTTATGCATACATAATAGGGTTAGGCTTTAACTGATGTCGAATGAGATGCCAATTTTCTCTGATTCTTCCTAGCATCTTACGCGAGATCAATTTATTATTACGGCTATAGTAAAGACGATACTTCTCCAGTTGAAACAGCAATTGTTGCTGTTGGCCGTAAAGCAAGAAAGGCCAGGGAACTGCTTCGCTTTGTCTTACATTACTAGAGACAGCAATGATCTAATGTTAGATAGTTAACCCCGACTAAAGAGGAGAACTGAATCTGTGTATCTCTGTCTGTGTATCTGTGTTTCTGTCATCGTACCTGTAGATATTGGTTTAATCCTGATTGTTCTCAGCTAGGTTTTGTAAATCGTTTATGCCGTTTAAGAGATACCAGATCGCAAACAAGCGGTCTCCATTATATCAGTGACCTCCCCTACTGCTCAACTGATCAATATTTGTATGAAGTAGGTTAAGGTCATGCCAGGACTTCAGCTGGCACGAAGGGCCATAACATTTAGAAATAGGAGCTCCGCGACAGCGGGGCTCCGTCGACGCTGTTAAATTTGATTTTGATTAGATATCATTCGTCAGTGGTGCACGCTCGTTGGTCGGTGCGAAAGAAGTCACTATATCGGGAATTTATGTAAAGATGAGGTTGCGCGCGACGGTGGTGGGGTTATGTACCTGCAGCTTGAGCTTGTGGGACTCGACGGGGATGATGTAGATGATGGGCATCTCCGTGACGAGCACCTTGGGGTGCGAGCGGCGCAGGCACTTGTCCTCCAGGTCCCAGCGCGCGCCCTCCAGGTACAGCCCGCGCACGTAGCAGCCCTGCCGCCATGCGATAAAATGCACCAGGTTCGTTCATCATAAGGGGTCGAACTTTATCGTCGCCGGTATCGTCAAAAAAACGAAACTACACAGGGTGCTCTTATTCAGCAGGTATTTAAATACGAACTGGTACAAATAAATAAACAATATAAAATGAAAAGCAGTAAAATTTTCAGGATTAAATTCAGCTTAATCGCAATCAAGAAGGTACGAATTATATTTATTACGTAAAATAACAAAAAATATTTTTATAAATGTCTATTCGACGAGTAAGTAGAGTATGTGAGCACTTAGACGGTGATTCGGGTTTCTACTTCCCTCTCACTCACTTTTAATCAGAGCGTATGAGAGCGAGTAAGAGACAACTACAAATCCAAAGCACCTTCTAAGAGCTATCGCACTGTACTTATTGTTTAAATTAATAATGCCAGAATAGTATTTAATCTTACAGTCGTTATTACAACAAAAAACAATAAAATAGACAGAAACACACAAGGTATGTACAAAGGCGAACTTATCAACAGACCATAATAACGGTTCTTTTAAATGATAATGTTAAGTACCTAATTGATGTTTTTTTGCAACTGTCCATCTCAATGTCGCTATCGAACTCAACTCAACTCTGAACGTTACTGCGATACCCGGATCAAGTTTGGACCTTTCATTGCTTGCAAATGCAAATTGACGTCATCGGCACCAACAGTTCGACCCCTGATCATCATAGAGTTTTTTCCCATTTGACTGTTTTTTCATAAAACGTGCCACACACACGCCAAACATCTTTGCAATGCTATGCAAATTACAGCTTAAGTAATAATACGAAACCATCTCTTTTAATCTTAAACATGTGACGGCTACAGCGGTCACATGTTAGTGGCTCGACTTTCTGTTGACGGCCAGAGCCCGGTGCGTTCAAAAGGTTAAACGTCCTATTTTTAACCTTTTTTTTTGTATAATATTAAACTTGTAATATAAACTGCGTGAAGTGTATGTGGTACTGACGGTGACGGGTCGCTCCTCGATGTCGTCTGGCGAGATCCAGCCGGTGACGCGCGTGAACTGCGTGGACCGGTCGAGCGGCCACGTGTACAGCCGGCACGCGATCTGCACGTGCGCGATCAGGTACGACTCCGGGATGTGCAGCCCCGACAGCCAGATCACGATCGGCTCTTCTATCGTCGCCTGAACACCGGACCAACATCAAATATCAGTAGACTTCCTAACATATTGACCTAGTCCCAAACTAAGCTATACCTACTATGGGAACTACTGATGCCCGATTGCTATATTCAAAAAACGAATCGTTTTCCTGACGGGCCGTAGCGTTATGACTTATGACATTTGCTACGTACAAAATGTGTCTAATTTTAACGAGCCTTAAGGAAAACGATTCATTTCTTGAATATAGGAACCGGGCATTAGACAACGATGAACCATCAACCAACAATCATCCAGTGTGTTACGAAAGATATTCAATAGAGAGTGTTGAGTCATTCAATAAAATAAAGATTTGAGAAAAGATTCTTTAAGGAATCCTCGAAAGGTAATTAATGTTATTTCTCATCTTACATAAATATTAAGCTTTTTGTGACACAAAGGTCGGGCGGTCACCCGCATCCCAGTCCCAAATCGAAATTTAGTAATGTTTTTTTGTAAAACCGACTAGAACCAGTAGTTTTAAGGCTAAATAAATATAGGTATAATTTCAAAACACGACATTTAATCACGGAACATATTCCTTGGAATCGTTAAGTGACAATATGACGCCGATCGGCGTCTACGGCATTTTTTTAGGGTATAGGATGACGCCGATGGGCGTCATCGGGAATGAATAGGTTAAAACTGTGCAAGTTATTTGAGGGCACTCACCCAGTCGCTGTACTGGCGCGTGCGCGCCGTGAAGTGGTCCATCCAGCCGCCCAGCCCCTTGCAGGAGGCGGGCGCGAGCGAGCGCCACACGTGCGGCAGCTGCCCGTTGAACAGGCTGTACGACACGTTGTCCAGCACCGCGTCCATGCCGATCTCGCCCGCTAGCGCTTTACGCAGCAACGACAAAGTCATGCGCATTCGAGCAATGAGTCTGTTAAATCTAAAAGTTACACAGATAAATTACGATGGCTTCTTTAATGTATAGATGAAAAATTTAAGTAAATGACCTCTTGCTTGTAACACATCTGTATACCTATTCTGTTCGACATTATATATTTGAAATTTGACGTAAATCCCATATTAGTTTTGTACACAACTTACATGCAAGAGGTCATTTATGTTTTTCACCTGTAACTATTTGAGCGATTGAAAGACATCCTAGTAGTAGTTTTAAAGATGGTATTCTTCAGGCAGGAGCCCCTGTCAAGTGATCTTTCGTCGTAATAATAAATGTACTAAATAGTTTTAAGCCGCACAAACGTGTAGGTAGGTAAGTTAAAATAGACTTCCTAGATTTATTAACTTTAATCAAAATGTGTTATTAAGATAGTTACAAATAGGATGTAAGTAACTGTAAACACCTAAAATTGTATTTATTGCTTCCAAAACTGAAAAAAAAACCCGATACTTATCCTTTGCAACATAGGAGTGGTTACAAGAGGTAAAACAAGTCAACATAACTTGTTGACTTGCTGTTATAAGTTCGACAATGTAGGTTGAATGAACATGTATGGAATGAGTGCATGGTACCTCGAGCCCTCGTCCCGCCCCCTTACCTCTCCAGCTCCTGCAGCAGCACCACGAGCGAGGGCGTGATGTTCATTTCGAACATCTTCCGCACGCGCCAGATCTCGTACAGGACGGGCAGTTTGCCCAGGATGTCCACGGCGATCATGTCGATGAAGTCCTCGCGCGACATGGCGCCACCGCCCTCGCCTGTAACGCGTTACATCCCATGTTAGGCTACCAATAATGACATGTTCAGTAACGAGAAGTGAATTTATCATTGTTTACCTATAACGTCACCGCGATGTTCAAATGTTAAGCTCAGAAATTTATTCACCAATTCAAAATATAGAGTTACAGTTTGGGCGAAAAGAAGTTACAGAAGGTGAAGGCGCCCCGATTTGCAGGGTTCAACTTGCGTGCGCATTAAAGCGGGTTGATTGACGTCATCTAGACTTAATAAACATGGTAATAATCGGTGTTTATACTATATTACTACCCTGATAACAGGACAGTTGTGAATTTCCAAACTATCCATTGTTGAGAAGGTTTAATGACCGGCTCCCACGCTTTTTATTAGGGTAGTAATTCTACACCTTAGTCTGTTAATTTTGATGCATTACAAGCTCTCACTGTTGAAATTGACACTGTCAAACAGAATTATTATATTGTTCATGAATAAATGTTTAGTTGAATACATCAACATAATTAAGGGATTCTATCCCATATTTAACCTATTAAAATAATTGACAGCAACGTCCAGTCATGTTTTCACTTACCATCATCAATCGGAGCTAGCAGCGTAACAGAAACAACAGAGTTTACATAATAGTCAATACAAAGTGAGGTAGGTACAGTCAAGAACTTAAACTTGGGTCCCAAGTCAATCTGACATTCTACAACAATAAGGTTGAGTTTCCTATAAGTTACAAATGACTTGACATATCTAGTGACATTGACGACTTCAGGCATATTTTTCTTAAAATGGGTCACAAATTAACGTTCGTGATAGTACAGATGACATATGTCGAGAGAGAAAAAATATCCTTTTTATTTACATTTTACAATGTAATGCAATGCAGTTTATTGTAAAAAAGTATTTGAGTAGTCAATTTAACAATTGTAAACATTTTTTTAAGCCTAAACTTTTATTTGTTACGAAATAACTGAAACGTGAAAAATATATCTAAGTAATAAAAGTAATAAAGTTTTGATATTTTGTCTTGATGAACATTATTAAATCGATTTTATTATTTACCTTTCAAAACTCCAGCTAACAAAGCAAAAGCAGCGTATTAAGACAGAAATACAATTATTAATAAATAAATAAAAGGTACATTTTATGTATAAGACAATGTTCCTGACCAATCACGTAACTTGTACCTGTCTGTTTCTGACGGGAACAGTAGTTTACTTCATACCAAATGAAAATGTCGTTAATGCCAGCACGTGCATATGCTGGTCATTGCTGGTCCACCCCTCGATTCAACACAGGCTAACTTTCCTTATTGTTTTATCACGTACAGCCAACTACGTACAACTCATAAGTAGCAGTACATTTTAGAACATTGTCACAGTAACGTATTAAAGTATGACTGGTTTGAATTTAGAAAATTAATATCTGCGACAAGGTACTAAATAAAATGTACCGTACATACATACTCGTACAACAACCGACTGTACGTGGAACCAAGCAGTTTCACACAAATTAATTGAAAAAATAAGATTCGTTAAACTATTACAAGTTACTGGATATTTAATTCTAGGTGAATAATATTTACTAAGTACCCTAGCGCTTGAAAAACCGAAAAAGACCAAACATTCACGATTACTGATTGAACATTTAATTAATTACAATATCTATAATGCAACACTGGGAATGAAGGGGTGAAGTTATGTATATTTGTATGTATGTATGTATAATAGTATAAAATTTGGCCGCAGACTTTAACTGGTATTTGACCAGTAACTAGTACCGTTTTGGTCGTTAAGTCCGTATAGTAATGTGCGAAGCAGTCAATGTTCATGTTATTTCGGTTAGAAATATACTGTTTTTTTTTATAATATTAGATGCACTTACTAGTCTGCGGCTGCAGCTCGATGAGGTGCCCCCACATCTCGCGCACGGCCTGGCTGAAGTAGCCAATCTCCGCGTTCGGGTGCAACCCGAACACCTCCGGGGAGTTCACCAGTGGAAGTAAGTCGATAAACTCTGGTTAATACAAATTTGTATGAATTTAATAATGTATCTAAACAGGTTTGAACAGCAGAAGATCACGTACAGTATGTGGGCACTTAGGTGCTTCGGGTTTGGACTTCGTATGAGAGCGAGTGACAGACAAGTACAAACCCGAAGCACCGTCTAATGTCGGCTGCACACTCGTCGAGACACCCCGAGACAGGCCAAGAGCGAGAGTGTACATACTTCTCTCATTTTGTCTCGCTTGCTCTCGTCTCGTCTCGCCATGTCCCGGTCGCGGTCTCGACGAGAAGCTCTCGACGAGTGTGTACAGTCGGCATAAAAGCTATCGCACTGTATAGGCTTCTCGTGTACAGTGACCAGCGTCAGTGATACAAAGTTACCATAAAGAATAAAGACTTACATCTAAATACGAGTACCTACATTGCATCAACGTATCGTCAAAAAAACAACGATGCCATGTAGGTATCGGTTGAGTATTACTTTTATTGAAAAATAGTGTACCGATGTATTCCTCGCGCTCGCCGTCGGGCGGGATGACGTAGTCGAAGACGCGATCCTTGTAGAAGTGGAACGGCTGGAACTTGTCGAACAGGAAGTCCCCCATGTACTCCTCCATATACGTGCCCACCACGCGCCGGTCGTAGTCGTCGATCACGCGCCCGCCGTACATCACCTGCCGGGGGAGAGGCCAGGGTTTCATAAAAGGGGCCATTCAGGGTACGATGGTCGCACAAACCGTCTCACGAACTGAGGTCGTATGCAACAAGTTCTATCGTGAATGGGTTGGTCGTTAAGGCCATCGTTCGGTCAAGCAGTAATGTCATGTAGCATGTCCGTTTAAACAGGTTCTGCGACACAGACCATGATAATTAGAGGGAGTATTCACGATGCGACCGAAGTCCGTACAGACGGCCTGCAAGCCTCGGATCGTGAATGCCCCTATAAATCTTTATTAGACTACGACACCACATGCCGTACTATAAAAGTGTATGTATAATGTTACTATAAAAGTCCAAACGTACAAGCTATAAGTTTGACGAAGCATCGCCTAAAGGCATCTATCTCTAGGCATTAAGCCCTTCGGGCATATGACACGTAACTATGTTCGTTACGAACCTACTCTAGTTATTACCTCGGACTTTTACCCTTAAGACTTGAAATACGTCGTATGAAAATGTTAACTTGGTACAAATGTGCAGCATTGTTTGCTCACGTAGCGTCTGTGCAAACAAGCGCACCAATCGAACATTATTTGCGCAAGTGGTTGCGCATATTATTCAAGATAAACTTTTTAAATGTCTTATTCTTTTAAATGGAATGGATAATACCCCTGAACCGTTGATTTTGACATCAAAAGTAGGCTGGTAGTTATCCTCATTTCCGTTAATATATTAAAGACAACAATGACAGCGGTTGAAACGCCCGAATATTCACCCAATGTGGGACCCCAGGACTCGCCACTCTTCTTACCTTCTATAAAAGGCAATAACATAGCATTCGCGTCTTAGCTCAGCACAGGGAGTTTCACTACTATATCTTCATATGTATAGGTGCTCTACCTTGTTTTTATACCTTTATTCCGCAGATCGTTTCGTGGAAATTGGGGAGGATATATAAGAAAAAAAAAACCATATATTGAAGATAAAAAAATAATGCACAAGGGTTAACTTACTCCTGTTAAGGTCTACGTACAGCAGATATTTCGGCTGAAGTGATTGATGATAGCTTGGTTTGGTTCTGACTCACCTCTCCGAAGAGGTACTTGAGCGTGGACCAAGGGATGGGCCCGTTGGCGGCGGCGCAGCGGTCCAGGTAGCACTGCAGGATCTGCATGCACACCACGAAGTCCGACTCGCTGAAGTCGTACGATATGTTCCAACCGATCTTGTCGTACTTGCGGCGTTCCTGTGCCAAATATTTTTTGTTGTTGTTATGCCAGCCGTACTTGATGGCCGCAGTCAGTTCATTTAACCATTTTAATTCCTGGGCCATTGTGGCAATATGTCAAATCGTGACTAGGTTCGATGGTTAAAAATGCAAAATAGTATTACGCTCTGTTGTCAATATATAACGTACTTAGGTTCTAACGATATTTTGACTTTTTATTTATTTATTGGGAAAATTTAAACGGGCAAAAATCAGGTTCCACCGAGATTTGAACTCGGATCGCTGGATTCAAAGTCCAGAGTGCTCACCATTACACCATGGAACCGATTAAGATATCAATCGAAATTGAGTTTTGCGTTATCTGAACAATTGTTTAAACAATTATGTAGGTATTATTTCGTGAATGATAACGGAGACAAAACAAAAGATCTACGAATAAACAGAAACGTGTACCTAATGTTATTTGTATTTTCTTATTAAATTTCTTAGTATTGACACAGGTATTGATAAACGCAGCTGAAAACAGTCATTATTACCCCAGGAAAGTTACGATTACTTTCTACATATAGAGACAAAACAATATATCTTTATCAGTAATTTTATTATGACAAAAATTTGATTGAAATGTACATAAATAATCCACCTAAAATTATGACCGCAACAGGAAAGATATTATTTTAATTTTGTAAAAATAGGGCAAAGATTTATTACCCAAAAGTGAAAACCCAGAAAGGGATAAAAAACAAAGGAAGAACCGAGATAGCGCCTTACAAATTTTAAGAACTTTGTTGACATGTTTCTCGAAAACAACGCACGTAACATAAGAATAAACTATTGAAATCTATTTACGGGTGGTGCTGCGTATTTTTAACCGTCTTCAAAAAAAGGAGGAGGTTGTCAATTCGTGGGCGTCTTTTTTTCATTTTTTTTATGTATGTTCCCCGATTAATCGGAGACTACTGGACCAATTTGATTTTTTTTTGCTTGTTTCCATGGGTATACTTTCTAGTTGGTCCCATTGTCAACACGTCACGATCTGATGATGGGATCTTGGAGAAATCAAGGGATCTCCTCAAGTATTATAGGCACACCTATAGCGATTTCGTTATTTTTCACTGTAACTCGTGCATTTTCTTTTGAAAAGTACTATATGGTGAAGTGGAACTGAGGATAAAAAAATAAAATGGTTGGTAGGTCAGTCCAACTGAAGTCGGCGTCCCACAATGTTTTAAACCAAAAGCCGAATACAGTTGGATTGACCTACCTACCATTTTTTTCTACAATCACGTAATTAAATCTCGATAACATTGACAATTTGAATCGTCAGCCATTGTTCGGAAATGTTTCGGCTAACGGTCGGATCGGTCTCTAATAATACCTTAAGCCCTGCTTAGACTGTAAAACCACGGTTTGTGATTAAATAAATGGATTAAAGGGGTGCTCCGTCTCTTTCGCACAAGTGCAACACGGAGCTATAAGTTCCGACCTGCTATTGAAGGACTGCATGCACGATAAATTGGGGTGCGTAACGATCGATATAAAAATATTTTCTATAATATCAGTCGATATAACGCTCATTTGATATTATAATTAAATCATATAACAACATTTAATATATTTAAATATGATATAATTATCATTTTATATAACGATCATTTGTTCTAAAAATATTTTATATAACATGCATTAAGTATAATGCATATTTACTATAATCAACTTATGATATAAAGCTAATTTCATATAAAGTACAGTTGGTATAAAAAAATATAGTAACCCCTATTGTCGAAGTTGTTGACCAAAAAAACACCCTGTATAGGTTAGGTTAGGTTAGAATTGTGTCAAGGCGCGAAGCGCCATAACTACGCGGAATAGGAGCTCCGCAAAGCGGAGCTCCGTCGACTTTGCCTCACTGTCAGCGTTGTACCAAAAAAACATGCGACAAAAAAAGTTATTCCAAAGAAATATACTTAACAACTACCAGAAAAGTAGTTTAGGTTAGGTTAGGTTATATGGGGCAATAAAAAATAATATACCACTTGATAGTTATACAATATGATTTTTATACAAAATGATGATTATACCAAATGATGTTTATAATATAAACGATATACCAAATGATAATTATAGTAAATAAAAATAGATATTTTGATAATATACCAATCGTTTATTATATAAAATGAGTGATTATATCCTTTAAAATTATATCAAATGTTATTATATTAAATGAAATTATATTAATTATTTTTATACCGATCATTACACACCCGATAAATTGGTTCGTCTAGGACAGGTTTTATAGTTTCGGCATTCCGACGAGTTATTATTTTCTCTGTGGAAGGAACAGTGTCTCTTCTCTGTGGCTTTTTAAATAAATTAGATGAAAATACACCATTTATACTAAAAAATCATTCTATTATAAGTGAATAGAGTTCATTTTTAGTATGAGGTGGCCAGTAATGGAACGGTGGCCACAGAGTACGAGGGGTTTTATTTAATGAGTTTCAAGTTGACATTTTAGTAAATGTATATGAAAATATATACTCTTTTTATTTCCATATCGTTACGTTGCTAATCAGCGCCTCTATTCAACACGGTAAAAACCATATGGTTTTTGATCTGTTATCGTATTGTCAACGTTTTGATAGCTCTTATTTTCTTGACAGTAATGACGGCTGACGTCATAACAATACCTTAACAGGTAAACTACGATATCGCTTATACCGCATAGAATAGAGACGCTGGGCTCATGAACATAATACAATTGTGACAAATACATTCATATAATTCATACACGCGGATGGAGCCTAGTTTATTATAATTATTTGAAATTTAACTTCGAAAACCTCTAGATTTTTTCATATTTTTATGACATAAATAACTTATAAATAAAAACCCCCGATATAATGCTAGTCTCTTATACAGCCCAACTGATTTTCATGAAGGATTCGGAACCGTCAGCGAGGAAGATGGCCGACTGAAAAATGTCCTGCTTTTACTTTTGATATAATTTATTTAATCCGCTATAAAAAAGAACAAAATTCTAATTACTTTAGAACATTCTTTAAAAAGTAAAACGGGTCCGTCCGTATGGGAGCTATGATCTAAAGACAGACACCTAGACACACAGACAGATGGATCACTAATGTTTTAGCAAATCATCTTTGGAAAATTGACCATTTTCCAAACGTTCATTTCGCCAGAAGGTACTTCCTGCCGCATTATTTTTTGTGGTCAGAAATCTGTAACCTATGTCCTACGTAATATTATAATATGTAATGGTTTAGGCACCAATAGGTACATCTTTGCGGAATGAAATTTTATAAAATGATACTTTTATTAAACGTTATTTTGGTCAAATGTACGGGCCCGACACAGATACAAACAAACGTTAAACTAATATCACCCCTTGTATAGCGTGGGGGGTTGCAAAGAAACCCTGGCGTGTTACCTGCACGACGGCGTGGAAGAAGGCCAACACGTAGACGAGTTTCTTGAAGGCGGGGTGCGAGCACTCGTCGAGCGCGTGCGCGCGCATCTTGAAGTACGTGTTGCGCAGGTTCAGCTTCAGCCCGTTGGGCGGCTCCGTCACCACTGCACACATTTTTCTGTTACAGTCTGACCAGGGAGTCGTGACACAAGCTTTTTTTCCTTATTCTTCACAAGGCAACAATTTTACCCATGAAACAAGCTGTCACATTATGAGTACCTATCCAGTCGTTACACACTAGGGATATTTTAAACATGCCGTATTTTTTTGTATCACCACGTGGTCCGTGTGTAGTTGTCATCGGCAACATCCTACTAATATTCCTAATGCTAACGTAGTTGGGTTAATTTGTTACTCCTTCACGCTGCAACGGCTGAACGGATTTGGATAAAGGGCTACTTTTCATAGCGGAAAATTGTAACTTCTCATATCAGTGGTTAGTGTGAGAGTGAGCCAGGACCGACCTTTGAGGGAGCGCTGCAGGATGCCGATAGGGAAGGTGGGCGTGGGATCGGTGGTGAGCCACAGTCGGTACTCAGGGTGCGGCTTCACCATCATCTCTAGTTGCTTCTCCAGTTCCCGGAGGAAGCTTACGAGCAGGTGGCAGTTCTGCAGGATCAGCCACTGACCATGCGATATCGCACCCTCTAGGAGCGCCAGTGCCGCCTGGAAAACAAACAGGTTTGCATATCCAGCGGACTATTTAAGGTAGTGTTATTTTCTGTGGACAAGTAGGTATGGATGAATCATCCGACACTCTCGCACGTGACAGACAAGTGACAGACGTTTTATCAACAAAGGCGGCCATAATAGGCAAACAGGTCACAGTACAACAAGTCCAACTTAGGAAAATGGATTAGATTAATATAATAATATTATTGGCTACGCTGCAAAATTAATGGGCGCGAGTGCAGGTATGAATTCAGAGCATGCGAAGGATTCTGAAATTAAACCGCGAGCGAAGCAAGTGATTCAAAAGTGGGATCCTGAGTAGTGAGGGATTTAAAGGTACGAGACGCAAACAAACTTCGCTGTCGTTTTTCATGGATTAAGTTTGTTTGCCGGGGCATATTTGCGTGCGTAGGCGTTACCTAGTAAATAATTATAATGTACATACCACGTATCTTACTAACAAGAAATTAACTCTTACCCCTTCTTGGCCTTGTCCAAGTGACAAATATTTGAACTTCCCTCCGCCAAACCCGCACTTGTCAGCCAGTTTCATTAACTCCGCAGTGGGATCAGAACCGGGACTCAAGATAAATACGACTGGAGTAAACGGCGTCGTTTGCTCATAAATCATATCAAAGCTGAAAATTAAAATTGATTGTTAAATGCAAAAAGCATCGGCACGCGGTGTTCCCAGGCGGTCACCCATCCAAGTACTGACCGCGCCCGACGTTGCTTAACTTTGGTGATCGGACGAAAACCGGTGTATTCAACGTGGTATGGACGTTGGCGTTAATGACACGAAATACCTACTTATACACTTATAATAAAAATGTATCCCTCACAAAATGAAAGTACATTACTTTGTTACGATTTTTTGCGTTTTGAATAGGGTGTTGTCCTGACCTGATGACAGGCGGCGTGATGTACTCCTCGCCCATGGTGGTGGTGATGTAGTCAGTGAGCGCGCGGTAGATGCGGTCAACGCGGAAGCAGCGCAGCAGCATCAGCAACTCGAAGGGCTTGAGGATGTCCCGGTAGCGGTTGGGAATGGTCGCCAACTCGGGCGTGTCGTGGTCGAACCACTACAATAGTACAATACTGCAGACCCCGGAAAGAAAGCAGTAGCTGGACGAGTATCAGTTAGTGCGGCTGCGCTATATACATATCCAGCAACCTTCTCTGGCTGATGCTTGTACAGTGATTTGCTCCAACAATGTAAGAAAATAAAGAAAGCACAATCCTACTAATATTATAAATACGAAATGTTTGTTCGTGTTAGTTTGTTACTGCACGCTGCACCGGCTGGACGGAAAATTGAAGCTTATATACCCTGGATTAACACATAGGCTACTTTTGAACCCGGAATATTTAATTTCCCGAGGGAATAACTATAATCGAAATCTACGCGGACGAGCTCACGCGCAGGAGCTAGTTGGTGATAATGATAATAATGTTTCAGCACTGTCCGAAAATTACTCTTGAGAAAAAAACATTGCCACATTAGGTTGTTAAAAAGCTAGAGTAGTCTCGTAATGGCTGATTAACATTTTTATATGGTATAGTATCGAGTTAAAAATGTAAGTATTTGACGCTTACTTTTCTTCGAAATCACTTGCCTCTTTATAGATGAGAATTCCATTTATCCCGCTATTCAGATACGAAAATTATTGTTTTTTACCAGCCAAGCCATTTTTCTTTTCTAAAACTCAAAATGTATCGGATGACATTATCGTGCGTTTTGATAAAACACGTGGTCAACTATCAACCCATACATTTAGAGTGATAGAAGAGAAAATGTTAGAAACCACAGGAAACATGAAAAATTAAATTCCAGACGCTAAGTACTACAGGTCGGTGAGGTGCTCACCTCCTGCCAGTCATCGAGGGAGCGGGTGATGTCGTCGGGCAGCATGGCGAACGGCGACTGGAAGTCGGCGCTCAGCTTCATGACGTCCTGCCACCCCTGCGCGACAAAACACAATATCTCATCATACATTCATATTTATTTATTTCGTTTAAGAATATTATTCAGTGAAACCACTGTAACGACAGAGATGCACTGAGCGACAAGCGAGAAATACCAATTGGTGTTCGTTAGCTGTACTGAGTAAATGAGTATCAATAAATAGTACTCGGCTGTCTGTCACTTTCACATTCTCTCGGGTATAAAAATATACTGACGGATAGCAGACAGGGTGTGACAGAGATAGACAGCCGAGTACAATGGAAACTCACGTTTTACTGTGTAGGAGTCAGAATAAATTAAAGTTAAAGTCACCAGGAGCTGGTATGCCATATGACATACATTATTATCACAAGTCGAGATGAGTTTATTAATACGACCCTAAGTAACGATTTTTCATACACAAATTTGAAAAGGAACGATTAAACTGTCTCTTAAATATCTTTGAGCACGGTGTACCTAAAAATAGCTAAACTGAAGTGGCAGTGGGTGGGGCACATTGCTCGCAGGACTGATGGCCGATGGGGTCAGAAGGTTCTGGAGTGGCGTCCGCGGACCGGAAGACGAGCTGTAGGTAAGCCTCCAACAAGATGGAGTGACGACCTCGTCAGGATCGCGGGACCGCGGTGGATGCGAAAAGCACAAGACCGGTCTGAGTGGAAAACCTTGGGGGAGGCCTATGTCCAGCAGTGGACGTCTTTCGGCTGACATGATGATGATGATGATGACGGTGTACCTAAAGCTTAATTTGGGACAACATGAATTTGATTGCAATGTCCCTTTTTAATGACAATGAGAAAGCAAACGAGCACCCAAGCCGCTTGATACTCTTGATAGAGATGGTAAGTTAGATCAAAGACAAGACATTGGTTTGTTTTTATAATGGTTTTGTTTCGGTACCTGCTGCGGGAGCCACGACGCGGGGCAGGCACGCGCACTCTTCTCCAGCGAGACGTTCCCCTTGATGAAGAAGTCCAGCTCTTGCTGCGAAATGTTGCCCTCGCTCTGTTCCAGCTTGATGTCCATTTGCAAGGAGAACAGCAGTTTGTGTCGCTCGAATATTCCTGCGAGTACATGAACATATTGTACGCTCTTGGAGTCTAACAAGATGCATACGCGTTTGCATAATGGCTTGACCTAAGCTGATGATTTATCACGTCGGCTGCTAATAACAGCGTTATAATAATTATAAAACTGTTATTATTACCAAAGACAAAGTCATCATTACAAAACTATAATCGCCATGACAACCCTTTTACACTATGGGTGATATAATACTATTATTACTGTTAAAGATATCTAAATTGGCAGAGTATTTAAGCGACTACAAACCTACTATAATGGCGGCGTGATTCTCGCAATTTATAACTTAAATGTTGCCCAAGGTATGGCGTGGTGGTGTGTTTTTTTGTGAGCGACTATATGTGAACGAGGACGCACCGGTGCAGCCGTAGTCGTACACGTTCTTGGTGAGCATGTCGATGATGTTCCGGAGCCGTCTGCTCAGGATCACGTTGGGCATCGCCTTGCGCAGCGCGTATGCAAATACCTGTCATTATAACCATAAATTTATCGAATTCCACGTTATCGAATGCTTTTTTCTGCTGGAACCATGAAGTTTTCAGGATATATAAAACATTAATTACGTGTACGACTTTCGATTAAATGAATATCCTGCGGTCGCTAAAAGGTGTTTCGATTAAAATAATAATAGGTACCCGCCGCATAATTATATTTATATTCAAACTTCTACTATTTTTTATGGCATAGAGAATACAAACGAGCTCACAAGCGACCTGAAGGTAAGTGGCATCTAACAAGGAAAGGTACCCAACTGTCCGGCTCCGATTTTATTGATTTTGATGTATGTTAGAGAGTAGTTTAAAAAAACAGACAAGTAATTTTTTTTAGCGGCCCAAACTCAACCTGTTTTGAGAAAATGACCTCCAAAGTACTGAAAAGTGACTAAACCCTCTTACTTGTATAGAGATATTTAAAAAAAAAATGCAAGTTTCATAGCGGTTTGATTATAAATGTTTAAGAAGATGAAAAAATAATGAGCACGCGTTTTGTTATATCGGCTAAAACTAATATTATAAAAAAATACCACAGGAAGTGTATCTTCAATGATCTTTGAAGGGATTTTTTATTAAATATGAGTTTTAGCCGATATATCAAAACATGCTCATTATTTTTTCATCTTCTTAAACATTTATAATCAAACCGCTATGAAACTTGCATTTTTTTTTAAAATATCTCTATATAAGTTAGAGGGTTTAGTCACTTTTCAGTACTTTGGAGGTCAATTTCTCACACCAGGTTGAGTTTGGGCCGCTAAAAAAAAATTCGTGTCTGTTATTTTAAACTACTCTCTAACATATATCAAAATCAATAAAATCGGAGCCGGACAGTTGGGTACCTTTCCTTGTAAGACCCATAGAATATAATATTATAAACAAGCTTTCACCCGCTTTGTCACTCGCACAGGTGTTTATCACTATTCTCTCGAAACTGTTTGTTTTCTGGGTAAGTAAGCTTCGGGCCACAAATTATCTATGTACCAAAATCCATTTCGATCGTTTGAGGCGTTCAGCCGTAAATACGGAACAAACAAACATACAAACCTTTGCAGTTATAAATAATATTTGTACGAATTTGAAAAACTTAACTGAGCTTCACATTTCACAAAGTTTTCGACTCTATGCGATGGTGTTAAGGTTCAAAAGTGACAAACTTTTACTTTCCGTTGTACATTATTTCACATTTAAGACCCATAGTGACCTCTACTAAGCTTTTTATATCACAGAATGTCATACGAAATATATCATTAAAGCAAGAAAGGAGTTTTATCTTATAAAAATACCATAAAAATCAAGTGATAATTGACTTTCAGGAGAACTCACATCAAGATACGAGGACAGCGAGTACTGGTACATAGAGTTGACTCCAGCCATGTCAGACAACACAAAGAACAGGATGGAGCCGCGCTTCGCCACGGGCCGGTAGCCGTCTCGAAGTATTTCTATGTCTTTGGTCGTGGCCTCCGCCAGAGCTAGCTTTTCCATCACCTGAACCACAACGACACTTGGTGTAATAAAAAATACAGTATTTTTATCGTTTTAGAGCCTCGACTTAACAAAGCAAAACACCCCCGAGAATCGCTAAAGGTAACGTAGCCTAATATGGAAATCAAGGGCGTCGAAGAATCTTGCTATGACTTTGTGACTCAAGGCTTGTAAGAAATTTAAGGCAAGTTTGGAAAAATCCAATACAAAGGTAAAAACGGCACTGCAAAAGCGTGTCGTGAACGTAACGTCACCTCTTGAACGTATACAGAATCAATGTATTTAAATCATATCGACACCATTGATATAAAGAATGGAACTGAAATAACCTAACAGGGTCTGTCTTAGCTGATATACCATGTTTTAAGTTATAAAATGTAACCCAAAGTTATATTAAAACATTTAATATTTACGAACGTACAGTCACGAGATTTAATTTGGTACCCACCTTAGGTCAAAAGTCAATCTGACATTCTACAACAATAAGGTTGAGTTTCCTAAAAGTTACAGTCACCACACGGGATTGTTGAGCCTCATAATTTAGCCATGTAATGCAAATCGGGCGTACTCGTGTGACATCGTCGTGAACGACTGATAACGAATGATGGCACGTCTATTATTCATTCATAATGCAATAAGGTCGAAACTTCAGTTCGATAGGGTTGAAATGTCAAGTTAAGACATTTAAATGTCTTATCGAATCGACCCTTGAAAATCTTGAAATGATATATATCAACGTGGCGTGGTGGGTCCCAAATTAAAGCTCGTGGCCCTAACCAATCATGATATATTATGATTTTTCCGCAGCTATCGTTACGTTATGTTATAACAATCGTCGCTAGGTTACTGTTTCTAGACCTGTAATTGGTTGGCTTTGGGTGTAATCACTCTATTGTCAGGTTGGCAGGGTTGGTCTTCGGGTTAGCCAACAGTTAAATAGGAAGTCGACAGCCAATAACGTTCACCATGGTGTTGACCAATGAATAGGTTGATTAATTCGTTGATAAATCACCCATAGCAACAGCCAATAACGTTCGTCATGGTGTTGACCAATGAATAGGTTGATTCATTCGTTGCTAATCGGACAAAGTCGGCTATATTCGATTGTGGTAAGAAAAATGCTACTACTGTCTTCGTCATACGTATTCGTGATTAATCGTGTAATCTCGTAAATGCTCGTGAATGCCATTATACTGCAAATTTAAATAACTTCACGATGGCATAACAAATGACTTGACATCTCTAATGACATTGATGACTTCAAGCATATTTTTCTTGAAATGGGTCCCAAATTAAAGCTCGTGACTGTACACATCAGTTCAAAGGTACGAGACGGAATGGTTAGAACAGACATGGCGGCGCTGAATGTAAACAAACGCCTAAACAAAATATAATGGCAATTAGTACGTAACAACAATAGGTCCTTTTGTAGGGCCTTAATAGGGGCTCTATTCGACTCGGGCTATTTGCTTTTGAAATGTTATGGTATTGTTTTTAATCCGGCTGCTACACAGTCAAATAAATAAGAGCTGTAATAACGTTGACAATACGACAACATCTAAAAAGCAGTTAGCTTTTAGCCCGAGTAGAACAGAGCCCTGGCTAATTAATATGGCCCGGCCACCCACCTCAGCAGCCTTCGATTTAGTGTTCTCCAGGGTATTGACCAGCTCCACATTGTCCAACATGTTGCCAGTAGACGTGGCCAGTTCTCTGAGCAGGGAGTCCTCGAGGCCTGACAGCAGACTCTTGTTGGCGCTGGTTTCTATAATTAGACTCTCGCGCTGTTCTTCCAAATCTGATCTTTCAGCTCGCACTACTACGCTGAGGAGCTGGTCTTCCAAACCCTGAATGGGAATAGAAAGATAAATAAAACGATGGGCAAGTTCAACGGCTGCCATTCAGTAACGCGACAGCGTTCCCTGGTACAATTTTTACCAGGTACCACTATTTTTGATTAGTGTGTGTTTTAGTCGGTGGTAGATAAAGTACCCCAAACAACGGATCAGCATTTATAATATAATAAATAAATAACAAGCACGATTTAGACATTTGAAACGACACGGTATGCTATGGGCCCTGAAACCTAAAAATGTTAAGACAGCAGGCATGTTTTTTATGACATGAAGAAAGCAAACGAGCACTGAGACCCATAGGCATTTGCTAAGACTACGATCTCAAGATACAAGAATTTTAAGACTTCAAATACGTTGCCAACCCTGCAAAATGCTAGTATAATTTGCTCGGTGGTCATATTCTCATACGAGAGCAAAATAATGCGATCACTGCCGGTTGGTGGTAGGTTAAAGGTTGACGCACACATAACCGCTCAGCACTGGATCGGTGCCACCTCAACTCGAGCTTTTCAGTATTCTTTGTATGATACTCCATACCGTAAGGCAGACTTATCGACATCACAACGGCAACGCCTCGCCTCGGCACAAATTAGCAATCGTCCACTGAAAAATGTATCTAACATAGCTCAAAGCTCACTTTTCAACATCTCACTTTGAGCTGATCCGGTGTCGAGCGGTTAATGTCTGCGCCAACCTTTAAGGATAAGATGATTGTGATCTAGACGGACCCTGCACTAAGAGTGACGCACCTGCACAGTGACGGTGTAGTTGATGACGACTGCCTTGGCGTAGGCGGCGGGGTTGAACTGCGGGTTGGCCAGCTTGGTGGTCAGGTACATGCGGAACTGCGGGTCATAGTCCACCTCACTGCTGCCCAGCATCACGAACGTGCGACCGCTCTCCACTGGAAATACGCCGCACCGTTAACCCGGTTACCGTCTTCGACCACAATAACCGTTTTGTTGCTAGCATGTTAAGCGTGCCCAGAAAAAAGAAAAACCTAGCCATATTGCAGAAATTATGTCAACTTTCATTTCTATTTGAATTCACGAAACAGATATTTTTTTTATTAATGGCGACCCCATTACAGGTTTTTTTTCATTTTTCTGGTCAGGCATAATCATCAGAATCACAGACAAAGACCAAAACTAAAATACTACTATGTACAATCGGAAGCATTATCATCTACATAGCCATTGCTTCAAATACACCGTGGGCCCGAATAACCCGACCAATTTTAACAATCGATACTTGAGCCTATTTGTAGAATATAATGGGTATAATATGTAGTCCAATAACGCATAATTTCCGAGATTTTTATTATTTAAAAATCAATTCCATAGTTAATTAAATTTGAACTCTGTCACCTTAACCTAAAGCATTATTTACTAAGAAAGATTCATGTTGTAAGTAGCAATATCATCCACATACAACATAAATTAATTAATCAATTTCTTATTAAATAATGCTTTAGGTTAAGGTGACAGAGTTCAAATTAAATTAACTATGGAATTGTTTTTTAAATAATGAAAATCTCGGAAATTATGCGTTATTGGACTACATAATTATTATACCCATTATATTCTACAAATAGGCTCTAGTATCGATTGTTAAAATTGGTCGGGTTATTCGGGCCCACGGTGTATATACATGCGTGTAGATATCTTTGGCGTCTTTGGAACGTATTTAAGAATGAATACACTACAAGAAATAATATCCAAAATAAACTATACTAAAAGTCACTACCATAAAAAAAGCCAGCCAACAAGTCAACAACCCAATATACAAAAAACATAAGGGCAAATTTTTCAATCACCAGATAAGAGTCAATACATAATATTAGCTCGGCTTATTCGCAGTAGTTTCCTTAACTTTACCTGTTAGTCTGAAAATAGTAATTACAACATGATAGATACTTTATCCGGGCATTGGAAAAAATCGTCCTTAAATTATTATAAAGAAATGAATTGAAAAGTGACATTATTCTAGCTTGTAAAATATCAAGTGAACCTTTGATATTTTTCTCTAGTACGTTATCCACCACAGGGTCGATATACTCGTTGACGTCTTGGAACAACACGGGCATGCCGTACTTGATAGCCATCTCCAGCTGCCTTAAGAACTGCGGGTCGTTGAATGAGAGGACCTGAATAAAATATTTTTCGTGATGCCGTGTCCAGGCAGTTGCACAAACCTCGTTTCCTACGTGATGCGACGAATGAAACCAACGAATTTAATGCCACCTATGACAGCTGACAGTGTGAGTGCCCTACTTTGAAACGTACCAGTTCCAATTTAAAATTCATTGCATTCATTTGATACATATTAATACTTTCACTAACCCATCCGATCAGTGTTAACCCCTCGTATGCTTAGGCACGGATCCGTGCTCAAAATTTGGATAACTTTGTGTATTTTTTTTAAGCTTTATTTTATGTAATATTATCGTAATCTGAAGAGACTAGAACTTGGTACTTTTTTGACCTCCCGCATACGAGGTTAAGTCAACTCTTGTGAAATGAAGTATAACAACATTTACATTTAAAGTTGGAATGAACCTTAGCACCAGTTCTTTACAATTTATGAAATAGTCACGGAAGAGTTTCATATCTATGGAAGATGTAAATGATTTTTTTAAGCTCACAGATTCCACTTTCCAAGTGCCCGTTTTACCTTGAGGTTGTTCTTGGCCTCCTTGCGCTTGATCCAGGAGAGCGCCTGTGTCTGCGGGTCGATGCAAAGCGGGAAGCGTGACGCGCGCGTCGTGAGGATGCCGTTCTGCACCGACAACTCGTCGGGCGGCAGGCCCTGCGAGTTCCACCTGCGACCAGAGACCATGCATGCTTTAATTAATTACTAATGAAAGGTCAATTTGGTGTAAGCGACAAAAACACCCAATGGAAATTGCGAGTAAATTATTTTTTCGAAGTCTGAATTCGGCAAATCTCGTCTACACATTTTTATGCCGCGGTCAACCACCAGTGAGTCAATCTTCCTTAGGTATGTTTTGCGTCAGAATACTTTATGGTGACTTAGCGTGTAGGCCATAGCTTGCAGTCTAGTGCGATGTTCAAAAGGAAAGGTAAGTTATTAATAATACAACAAACATAAACAACGGACGACACTGACGAGACTAGGTCATTTCAAAATAATATATAGAGGTAAAAACACTTAAGGAAAGCGCCCCTTGCATGTAGTTGTATACACAACTGATATGGAATGTACGTCAATTTTCAAACATAGGTATAATGTTGAACGGTCTATTCTATACAGATGTTTTTTCATGTGTGGCATTTGTTGAATATAATATTTCCTTTTGAAGGGCTCATCTTTACGATCCAAAGGTGGATTTGGAAAGGGGAGCCATCATTTTTTTAAATGTATTTCTCGCAGCTAGAGTCGAGAGGTGAGGACAGCAGTAACACAGCCCGTAAACACTCAATCTCGATCGCAATTAGTGATCAAAATCAATATTCACGATCCAGACCAATTGGGTAAAAGGTTGATTTACGGATAAACCATAAAGATCATAAAATATCTAGAATTTTGAAATGAAGATCGTGATCGTGATTAGAGTGCCCGCGGCAGCCCTAAGCGTTTCAGTTCAACAAAAGGTTATTAAATCACTGACCCGCTAATCTCCACCTCGTTGGTGAGGTTCCGCTCCACCGTGAAAGGCAGGGTGAGCGGCACGCCGCGGTCCATCACGTCGCCTAACCAGTCCTCGTACAGCATACTCTGCCGGAAGGAGAACGAGAACGGCCCGGCGTAGCTTAGGAACGAGGCCGCCAGCAGGCAGTTGCCTACCAGGCGGGATTGTTCCACGTAGAGGGCTGCCAAGTCTATCGTCCAGCGGGCTTGCTCGCTCGACAACCCTACGCCAAACATTATTTATATTGGTCACACAGACGCACACACCTAATGGTAAGTATGATGTGAGACCCATAGATATCCTAACCTTTGTTTCGGCGAAATATGTTTGCCAAATGTATCGTTTCCCAACCATTTCATTTGCCAACCCGCTATGTTTTTCGGAACCGTAAATATTACATAATTTCATAAAAACTAAACTATCCTAAACTATAGGGTTCTACGCGAAGGCACTGACTGTAATAAATCCTGACAAATTTAAATAACAATTTACATTAAATACTTTTTGTTCTGAGTTTTGAAACAACGGGAGACACATTTTACGCGGAGAAAGATTGGTCCAGAGGTGAGTGCAAAGATTTGCGGTTGATGGATCAAATATCATTATGATTATCGTCATTATAAATACATTACCTGACATCAGCTTGTCAGCAGCCACCAAGCGACGCATCATAATGTCGGTTTCCTCCTGCAGCTCCTGCCGCCTCATAATAGCGGTATCGTATCTCGCGTTCAGCCCGTCTAAGGTCTTCTGCAGCCTGTTGATCTCCCGGTTGAGTGAGTCCAGGTAGTTTATGGCCTCCGTGTACTCTTTCTCGAGGGCTTCGACCTTGTCCTGCTTGGGTTTGACTTCCTTATAGACAGCGCAGTAGCCGAGTACGGCGATCACGAATTTTAGAAGGCCGTATCTGTTTACAAATATAAAGTTACACTTACATATAACTGTAAAGGACCAACTAAAGTTGAAGCACAGTCTGTACCCGACTGTAGCATGTCTATCAAGCTATAGTATTTACCCAGCCTTGCTGATGGACTGCATGGTGTCCAGCTTCTTGCTCTTCTTCATGTGCGCCTTCACATCCTTCACCTGCTTCTGCGTGATGAGGTCGCAGTTCATCTCCTGCAGGTTTCGCAGGAAGTTGGGGTCCGCCATCATACCCTTCGCCCCCTTCCAGCTCACATCTTTGATGCCTCGGATTATCACCACGCACTCGCACACAACCTGCCATTTATATAGGTTAGCATCCCAGTAGGTACTATTTACGGTACAAACGGAACAAGATTAGGTACTTTGTTGTCAGTCTGTCCATGTCGTTATCAAAAGGGCCCGTACTTTTCATGTCATTGACGCAAAAATGACGTCACGCTACATAGAGTTGATTCTAAATGGTTTTATTGTAATTTTTTACCATTAGTCGTCAATCCATTAATCATGTAAAAATGAGTTAAGTAATCTATTGACGCGTAGAAAAATAAATAACTACTTCATACCTAAAAGGTAAATTAAACTATTTGAATGAGAAGGACAGTGGCAAAAATCATCGCGGAACCAAAGTATATAATAAAAAAAAGAAAAGAAAAAAGAAATTTATTTAGTAAGTAGGCCGCTCGGGCACTTTTACACGTCAAGATACTACCAGCGCTTCCCAAGAGGAGACCACTGCTGAGAAGAAACGCCGCAAGAAACTCAGCAGTCAGTCATTTTTTAAACTTATTTCATATTGCATATTACAATGGTATGTACAACTTACTCTAGCATTATATAAAGCTACAAGTATTAAATTAAATATAATATCAAATAACAGTAGTTCAGCAGGAAAACATGCCAAAAATCTTACGGGAGAGAAAGATAGAAAAGAATAAAATAAAATAACTACAACTACCTACTTATATATGTGTATATGAGATGGTGCAAGTTGACCACATAAAAGTTTCGATATGTTTTCCTGCATCAACGGTGTCCTCCAGACAAGAAAAGCAGGATAAAGCCTTTGCATTTGAACAAATTACTATTGACTAAGTTTCGGGTGTAGGCCATGCATTTTTGTCTGTTAGATAGTCCTCGACCCTATAATACGCTTTAGACATTAACGACCTTTTCAAATATTTTTTAAGTGCTGGAAAGGGTAACTTTAAAACTACTTCAGGTAATTTATTATAGAAATGAATGCATTGACCAACAAATGATTTATATACTTTACGGACACGGAATTTTCGAATAGCTATTTTATTTTTATTTCTAGTATTTAAATTATGTATATCTGAGTTTTTGGTGAACGAATCTAAATTCTTAATAACATAAATAATATTCTCGTAAATAAATTGAGACGCTACAGTTAAGATATTAATTTCTTTAAAAAGTTCTCTTAATGAGTCACGGGAATTTAAATTATAAATAGAACGAATGGCCCTTTTTTGTAACACAAATATAGTTTGTATGTCAGCTGCCTTACCCCAAACCAGAATACCATAAGACATAACACTATGAAAATAACTATAATAAACTAAGCGAGCTGTCTCAACATTAGTTAGTTGTCTAATTTTCCTAACGGCGTAAGCTGCCGAACTTAGTTTACCTGCCAGTGCAGCTATGTGGGGACTCCATTGCAAATTTTTATCTATTGTTATGCCTAGGAAAACCGCCCTATCTACCATTAGCAAACATTAGGCAAAGCGAACCTAACACATTTAGTTTTCTTGGCATTTAGTAGCAAGTTGTTACTAATAAACCAATTATGTACTTTAACTAGAGTGGCGTTTATCCTACTGTAGTCTACGGTTTTTCTATCTACCTTGATGGTCCTTGGCGGAACATAACAAAAATTATAAAAACTAAAAAATAGTCAATGGTTCCAGCAGTTTGTTACCTGCACAGCCTCTGGCGGCGTGGCGAAGGAGCGGATCTCAGTGATGTCGGCCTTGTCCAGGTCCGCGAGCGCCAGGCGCGCCGCCTCCAGCGCCGGCAGCGCCGCCGACAGCGCCTCCATCGCGTCGCCCTTCTCCACCTCGATGATCACCTTCTGCTCCGTGATCTCAGCGCTCTTAATGCCTGCCACTTGCTGCTTCACTACCGCTGCGTCCGTGGCTAAAATAAACGGTTAAGTTCCGTTTTATGCTTAACAAACATGTAAACACATAAAACACATCTAGTAGAGCGTACACCATATTGTATGCTAGGTAAATACCACCTACAGTCACAGCCATGTCGTAATACACTACAATACACGTCACATGTCACGAAATAACACATCATGTCGTATGTTGCATTCAGAAGACGTAGGTGCCAGCATTAGATCAATCAATCGTA
The DNA here is from genome assembly GCA_923062465.1 of Acleris sparsana. Classification (NCBI taxonomy): domain Eukaryota; kingdom Metazoa; phylum Arthropoda; class Insecta; order Lepidoptera; family Tortricidae; genus Acleris; species Acleris sparsana. The sequence continues at coordinate 11,555,188 of OV281300.1, forward strand.
ACTATTTACGTGCCTATGGCTATGTTGTAAAAACCTTCGTTGTTCAGACACATTTAGTTACAAAAATACTCGCTACTCGATTAAAGTGTTAATGTAGTCCGAACAGTCTTAAACAACACTGACGATAACTACCTATTTATTTCAATCTACGACGGCGCAATGTTATAAAACTATTAATCTTTTTTTTACAGGGTATAGGTAAAGTTGTAGCAGGTTCCACGATCTTTGCATGCAAAAATATCGGCAACTATAGGGTTGTGCCAATAAAAACATTGTTATTAAAAAAAAAATTGTTCAAACAGAATTAACAAACACTATTTTGAAGTACAATTATAAAGCTTAAATAGGCTTAGCTGTGTTGGTGCCGGCAGAGAATAGCACCACTCCATCTCTTCCCGTGGGTGTCGTAAGAGGCGACTAAGGGATAAACCGGAGGATGGGCAGCAGCGTCCTCCGCGGACTACATGGTATAACTGCGGTCGCCAACCGCCTGCCAAGCGTGGCGACTACGGCATTTTTTCCCCCCAATGGATTTACAAAAACAGCCCAGACCCCTATGTAGAGTGATTCCACACGAACGTTGCCTGTGCGTTTTGTCTTCGCCCCTGCGTTGTTGTGCATTAGATTAGAACGACATGCCACACGATGTATTGAAACACTTGCGTCGCTCGATGTGGAAATCACAGTGTTGCGACGAAACAACGCACCGGCGACTCATGTGTGGGGTCCCTGGTACATATAATTAAGTATTGGGGCGCGCCGACGTGGATTAAAAACACTAGGGTGCAGACTCGTCGTCACACCAGGTTGTCACACCAGTGCCTTTCGACGGAGCCCTGTCTATGGCAGGGCTCCTATTTCTGAGCGATTTGCCCTTCGGGCACATCTTAAGATACCTAACGAACCTAACCTACCTACTTTTGCGGAATAAAAATGATTTCTGACGAATAACCGACTAAAGCGAATAGCAGTGGTGTGACAAACTGGTGTGACCACGAGTCAGCCCCTAAACACTATAGTGGCCATGAATTGTGTAAAACACTTGGGAAATTGATTTACTGTCAATAAGTACAAATGGAAAATCGACAGCTCAAAATTATACGTCAATTCAGATATTTTTTATACTAATAATTATAAAAAAAACTAACCTAACATAACTAAACTAATAGATATTTATGAAGTTCTGTAATTTCTCCCTGCCTCTCTATTCAAAACGATTTTTTTTTGAACTTTGCTTGTATGTGCACGTTTTTATAGCTTTTATTCTCTTATCTATTTAACAGTAATGGCGGCCGAGTCAAAACCAAAACCATAACAGGTCAAATGCAATTTGCATTTTACCGCCTAGAATAGAGGCGCTGGAAGAATGTTAGAAGAAACGATTTTTTTGCTTTTCAAAGGAATATCATTCAGCAACAAACGATTAAAGAAGAGTGCTGATAAGAAGATTTACCTTTCGTGATTTGCTTCACTAGCACCTCGCACTCCGCGGTTTGCTCGGCCACGATGACTTTCTGGACGGCTAGTTTGGCGTTCAAATCCTCTAACTGCACATTAGCTTCTTCAATCTTGGCCAAACCACCAATTAAACGCTCACACTATAATGGTAAGCAAATTTTAAGACTCGTTAATTAGTAATTAAGCTCAGCTCTTTAAGCGACACATAGGCAGTCAAACCATACACGATTTTCGTTCGCTCTAATGTAACAGCCAATAACCACAATTGCAATTATTATTGCAAAAGAGAGCCCAAAAATCGAGGCTTAAAACACTAGCAAATAATTAATAAACATTAGTAAACCATTTAGAAGAGTAAACAGACAGTCGAACACTAAAGTCACAACACCCATTTTAGTACGGAACGCTAAAACGAACGGAATCTAAATGACTTTAATTTTAATTTATAACAATCACGCGAATCTAAGAACAATAATGTTTTTATTGAGTAAAAATCATATTTCAGCAATAAGTATGTAAATTACTTTGCGCACTAACGTGGATGATAACTAGACCCCGGATTCTTGTCGCGATGACGTCACAATAGGGTAATTTGGGGAGCAAATGGAACGGTAGTAATTAATACGGATTTATTTAGATAAGATAAGATAAAAAAATGTCTTATGGTGTAAATTAATACGAAAGTGTTACTCATTATTTTTTGGTATATTACTGCGAAACTTCCTTTAAATCAATTGTCAATTGATTAAATTATCGACATTGTTCTTTCGTTAACTGACAATATAATTTACTGTCGATTACTTTCAAAAAGTCAAATTTAGTAAGATATCTATCGAAATACATTATTTTATTTTAATTTAACAAATCATTAAAGCAAACGCCGTGTGAGACAGTGTCTTGGCACATTGATACAATCAATGTGACGTGCAGTTGTCAATAAAGCAAACAGTTTATAATCCCCCTTGTTCGGTATATGGCAGATTCTGTATTGGACAGATTCTGCGATTGGGCAGATTCTGTGTTGGACAGGTTCGCGATTAGGCAGCTTCTGTATTGGACAGATTCGTGACTGGACAGATTCTGTATTGGACAGATTCGTGACTGGACAGATTCTTTATTGGGCTGATTCGCGACTAGGCAGATTCACTACTCGACAGATTCTCTATTGGACAGAATCGCCGTTTGGCAGATTCGCAATTTGGCAGAAGTAGTACAGTAAGGAACAATAGTCTTATGCACCTAATCATATATACCACCAAGCCTACTATATGAGCTTATAGCCTGGTCGAGTTAGCCTAAAATGTACGGGAAAGGTTACATTATTAAGCATATAGCTGAAAATTAGTACGAATGTTCTGAACATCATTATAAATAAAATATCAAAAGTCCCCATCGATCGTTTGCGAAAAAAGTTCAGGTTCAAAGTTCGCTTCGAATATGGGTTTTTTGCATTTTCCATCCAAACGGTAAGTTTTATGATAAAAGTATGTAAAAAAGGATTGATTGAAGATCATGCAATTATCTATCTAAATTGTCGTACATTTTTTCTCCTATGAGCCACCGTTTCGGAGATATGACGATTCAAAACTTGTAAAAGTTGTGTTGTGTTATTAAATCTAATTTATTGCAAAGGAAAGCGGCGTAACTCGAAATTGATAGAAAAAATAAACAGGTAGACATAATTGTTCAAGCAATTTTAAATAACGCAATAAGCGTGTCGGAATGTCTGGAACGATTATGCAAAATAAACTGCATAATATACAAAAAGTAGATCATATAAGTATTAATTGTTTATAATTTAAAATTATTTTAAAATTAAGTACTTACCTATGGTTGTGTTTTTATTTTTCTGTGGTGATGGATTAATTACTGACATTAAATATGGAAAGTTTACTATAAGTTGTTTTTTTTAACATACCTACATTTTATTATCATCTTAACTGTACTTCTGGCCAATCACATTTCTATCGAATTCAGAATCTGTCCTATCCAAGATTATGCCGAGTAGCGAATCTGCCTAGTCGCGAATCAGACCAATACAGAATCTGTCCAGTCACGAATCTGTCCAATACAGAATCTGCCCAGTCACGAATCTGTCCAATACAGAAACTGCCTAATCGCGAACCTGTCCAATACAGAATCTGCCCAATCGCAGAATCTGTCCAATACAGAATCTGCCATATACCGAACAAGCGTATAATCCATATGTAGGTATATAGACATTATCTAAGGTCAAACTTTATTGAGTTAGTATAGATTGCATAAATTGATAAAGTTAATTTTAAACTATTACATTGTGATCTACTATTACATGTCCTGAATGAATATTTGGTGAAATGAATATATATTTTAGCTTATCTTATTCTTTATGTATCATTTTGTGCCACCGTTCCATTTGCTCCCCAAATTACCCTATTGTGACGTCATCGCGACAAGAATCCGGGGTCTAATGATAACTTCATTGCGACATGGTTCTGTGTTGGTCACGAATCAACTTCCGTAACTGTACCACAGTCATTATAATCCAAAACCTAAAAGTACAGATGGTAAAGATCGTAAAGGGCCCCACTGAAAATCAGCGTTGTGGCTTGCCTCGGTATACTACTGAGTGGGTCCCTTTTTGACCCAACGTACGGCACAGATGAAATTATGTTATCTGTTTTAATTCTTTGTTTATTGTAAACCGTGTCGTTCTTGCGTCTATTTTTTTTAAATTTCAAAGATTTCGCTCATGTGCATTGGAGCTTTAGCATACCGGCGGAGTGTTCCCCTTCCCGCCCCCTTCATACCACCAATTTAGTAAATAAATGCTCGACAACCTTTTTACGTGACGGGAACTAACACCTTACCTGTGCCACTATAAATGAGTCTTTTTCATTTAACAGCGATAAGTAATTCGTCAGATAGTCCATGTAGTGCTTGGGAGTCACGTAGTTGTTCCTCCTCAGCCGTAACAGGAACTCCGCCGAGTACCGAGCTACGGACATGTGGACGTGGACCACGTGCTCCACTATTATTGGACGGAACTCATCAGGCACTTTTTGAACCTGTCAATGATTAAATAGAATAAACACCTTACCTTTTCACCCCCACAACTTTTGTCTCCTGCATTACGGTAAGGTCAATTAAAACATCAATTTATTAGCTTGCAATTTTTTCAAAAGTTATTACTATCTGCAACAGTTTATAAAAGGAATCCTACGGTATAATAAAGTAATTACTAGCGATGCATCCGATACCGATACCGATACCGATATATCGGCGATACTTCGGGTTAGCCGATATATCGGTATCGACGATATTTTTATGACCGATTCAACGATACTTTTTAATTTAAAAATGTAGTGTAAACGAGCGATTACTTTGTTTTTTAAACAAAAATCTTATCAATGTTAATTTTAATTACTAAAATTTTTAATATCTAATATTAACCTATGTATCTACTTCTTATATTAATAAAAAGAAATCTGTCTTGTGATTTATTTATTATACCTTCATTTTTGAATTCACAAAAAGCGTATCGGTATCGGTATCGCCGATATTTTTATAAGAGTATCGGTATCGGTATCGTATCGGCGAAAAGGCGTATCGATGCATCCCTAGTAATTACAAAAAGTACATTCTCTAACAAAACATGAACTCTCATCTCCTGCGTTACCGGACAAAATCTAAAAGTTGATTTAACCAAAATATCTAGAAATATGAGAGAAAATGGGTATAGGCTATCGACTACGTGAAATCCACTCATCAGTAAAAGTAAGCGAGGAAGTGTCTTCGGATAAATCGTCGGATTTTGCGAGTGTTGTGTGTTGGTACATTCCGAATAAAGAAAAACAAGACGAAGTGCTCCACTTCAGTCTTCTCGTGACCACGGCTTTTGTAACACAGTCGAAACATCGGGGTAAATGTTTTATTACGCGATTAAGTCCCGATTTATATTTTTATCTAGTATACTTACATCTGCTAAAAATACATTAGCTACCGCCAATAAAGCTTGCTTTGGCCACGGGAACTGCCAATCAATGGTTGTATTGTTCACCAAACCTGGGAAACTTCGACACCTATTAACAAAATATTAACATTTTAGAATATGAACGAAATTAATACGGATGTCTGCCATTTGGATGAATTTGTTGTCTTTCAAATGGACCAACTGGCCAAGTTTTCATTTCAAACATTAAATTAGGCAACAGATGGACGAGTAAATGAGAGCTGAACAAACGAGGCTCCTCGGTAACGATTCCAGCAAGGCAAGCTTCGACGTACTGCGACTAGAAATTACAATAGCAAAGCATTAAAAAAAAAGTAAATGACTTCAATAGTAAAACACGACAAGGGTTGCTTAAACAATAGATTCTGCTGACAACTTTTCCGCACGTTTAGCCAAACTATATCATTGTATAGTCCGTGTTAGTTGAAATTAGCAAAGATGTAAACACACCCAAACGAACCAATTTACCATTATTACTCGATAATCACGTGCTTTTAAAGATTAAGGGAGGTCTTAGCAATAATTAATACACTTAATCCTTACTTTCACATTAAGTTGATTAAATAACTATTAATTATACGTTATCTTAAATAAAAACACCCTTGATGAATATTTGAGATTGTGTGTCAACGTAATAAGCAATCTATAATATCAGGATATTATAGATTGCTTATTACGTTAGTTAACATTACCTGTTCCTCAGAATGTCCCCGCTCGGCGACATAGACAAAACAATATGAAGATTTTCAATACACTTGGAGACAAAGTATAACCACACGTTATCTCTGAAATAAAACAAAACGAAGTTAGCGCAGTAAGTAGATAGGTTCTACCAATCACTTCGGTTCCGTCACCAGTCATCACTAGTGATCGGGGAAAACGATGCAAAACTTTAACAAAACTTAACAAAACTTAGATTACAGCCATGACCATCACCACCACCAGCCATGAAACTATTAATAATCCTTATACAAAATCAGAGACTCTGATATGGAGTTGAGTTGAACACTAATATACCAATATTAGTCTTATTTTTTAATAATAATGTTGTTTTTCTTGGCTGCAAGTTCTCCTGTATGTCAGCTTTACAAGTTTTGTTAAAGTTTTGCACTGTTTTCCCCGATCACCCGGTCATCACTCATCACCGGTTGTGCATCAATTTGTTGGACTATAGTTACAGTAAAACCAGTTTTACATCGGCAATCTTCGTTTTTGTATCAAACACGAGTGACAGATATACTGTCAGTTGCGAGTGCAAGGGTGATAGCGATAGCCAGCCGAACTCTATTAAGAAGCTGGGAGTACTGTACTTGGTATGATACGATATGAAATTTAGTGTATATTTATGTTTACTCCATGTTTAGTTTTTCCCTATCTGCATTTTCCTTCTATCTTTCTTTATATAATATTTCTTATGAACTCGTCACCCCGTATAAGGTGATCCATCCATCTTAGTCTTCCTAACATTGTCCATTTAACCATCTCTCCTCTTCCACTCTTTACACTACTTCCTCTTTTATTTATCTCTGTTCTTCCAGTTACTTATCCTAGTGTAAATGTTATCTCATACCAAAATATAAAATAACCGGTTTGGGCTCAAGGAAAATGGAGCATCACCGACTACAGCTAGCTAAAAGAGAGACCTTCGTACTCAGAGACATTTTAGAGACAATTAACTCATTCCTTTGTCAAAATTGTGTATTAAAACTTGTCAATTGTCACTAAGGAACGACTTAAAAGTGATTAACTGACACTTAGTGCGGCCAATATTTACTTGGCAATTCCGAATCCTGCCTCCATGCTTTCGTTGCGCACGGCGTTGATGATGGCGTCCTTCTCGTCGTCGCCGAACAGCGCCGGGATCATGCCGATCATCAAGATGTTGTTGATTAGCTCCAGGAAACCCTCCTCGACAATCTGGGGACATGAATAACATGTTATGTGCTTGAAGTCGTCAATGTCATTAGAGATGTCAAGACATTTGTAACTTATAGGAAACTCAATCCAACCTTATCGCTGAACAATGTCAGATTGACTTTGGACCTAAGGTGGTCACAAATTTAAGTCTTTGACTGTACATTACGTAAGATGCAGATACATAATCACATAATTAGAAAAACTTGCGTTTTTTCCATAAAGTTGTCTAAAACTATCACTCATCTGCTTGACTAATTTAATCGCTAATCACAATTTACTTTAGAAACACTACAGTCTACATTAGTGGCCTAAAAATGAAATACCTGTTCGGCGGTGAAGAGAAACGTGGTCGCCTTGCCGTCGATGCCGAGCTGGTTGTACATGCGCTTCATGTCGTCCTTGAACGTGTTCTCGTTATAGTTGCGGGTCACTGCAATCTCGAACACTTCGTAACCTGCCGTGTGAGGTAACAGTTAAAAGTGCTGAATGAAAAAAGGAAATCATATATCACAGATATTATGAAAATAGTAGCACTGTACTGTAATTGATGTCAACTTCTTTCACAGGGCCTCTATTCTAGGCGGTAAAAACCATATCATCGACATGTCATGACTAGGTAGAATGGGAGATCCGAGCGAAAAACAAGTTGCGAACAACAACATGTGCTTGCCCTCCAGCTCCAGGTGATGAATGTGATGATGGTGTAAGGTACCAACCGGCAGCGAAGGTCGCGAGGCGGCAGATGCTCCGCTTGCCGGAGCCGCCGACGCCGATGATCATGGCGTTGCCGCGGTCCATGCGCAGGATGCGGTGCGTGCGCGTCAGGTGCTCCAGGCAGTCCTCGAACAGCACCACCGACATCTTGCCTACGCGCTCGTTGTACTCGTCCAGTATCTAAATAATATCATATTAGCAAACAATAAAATAGAATAACTTTATTTCAGGCAACAAGGCCTATATTTACAAACTAGCTTCTACCGGCGACTTCGTCCGCGTAGACTTCGATTATCGTTATTCCCTTGGGAACATTTATATTGTGTTATAGTGTTAATCCAAGGTATGAGCTATATCCATTTCAAATTTCATCCAAATCCGTCCTTCCATTGCAGCATGAAGGAGTAACAAACTAACACACACACGCAAACTTTCGCATTTATAATAGTAGGATACCGTACAGACTAACATACACTTTCGCGGTGTCTGCTAGACGGCCGCCACGAAATCGCCGTAATATGACGCCCCTCGCCTGTTTACTGCAGTTCTGCTTCACTTGTTGGTTGTTTGAATATGAGGGGACAAACTCAGAGAAACTTACTTAATCCAAACTATCCAAACTTCAAAGCCAACTTAATAGAGCACTTGTATTAAATAAGAAACTGTTACTCATTTTAATTCGGCAAATTAAACGGATTTAAGTACCCAATGTTTGGAACCTCTTTCATCATGGAAACGCTGAAAAGAGTTCGTAACGTCGAGAAGATAATCAATTTAAAAGGTTTTATAAACATTTAATACAGGCAGTTTTTTTTCGATATCTGTGTCGATAGCATCGTTAATTTTAAAAATGCGGTCGAGCTTGAGTCATGAGGAGGCCGCGTGAAATACACTGTTATCCCCACATACATATATTTAATATACATTTACTTCTAGGCTCCATACAGAATCGATCCGATTTCAACTTCTTGGCTCTGAACACGTTCAAAAAAATAGAAATAGGTAGTTCAGTTGGAGTATGCGGTGTTTGTATGTAGTAGTAAAGTCAACACATCAATGATTCAGAACTAAATCTAAATTGAAATTGACATCATGCTTGTGTGAAGGCGATCTATTTGTATATGGATACATTGGTTACACTTGACTGTAACAAAGTCCGGACGGACGGACGGACATGGCGAAACTATAAAGGTTCCTAGTTTGACAACGGAACCCTAAAAACAGTGCTCTTTCCAAACAAGCTGACTAACACAGCCCGAAAATATCCGACCCCTATTAATAACTAAACTACTTAAGGTGTTTTTTTCTATCAACCCTACTTATTTTCAAATTAAGCACAGTTTACAATAACGCCTATCTACCACCTGTTTTAAAAAAACCCATTGCAATTGACAATATTTGAAATTAAAGGGTTCAAATATTATTCTGATCAACTAAAACACCCCAGCGAGGCATAAATACACAGATAAAGACTTAGTCAAAAACCAATGCCAGGTTGTGACGAATACCTCTTGGAACAAGAAGTAAATGGCTTCGTAGTCGAGCAAATCTTCATAGTACCGGATCTCCTCCTCGTCCAGAGCGTTCCGGTAGTCGCCGAACAACAGGGGGTCCCGCTCCACGTATTCTTCGAGCTGAAACCCGAACAGGTGAAGGCGAAATGTAGTTTTTGCCGCGAGTTATATACCAGGGAACAACGAAAGACTTGAAGGTGTAACTTGACTTTTACAACGATCTTCGATATACTTTATGTATAATTCAGTTAACCAAATATTAAATAAGGTACAGTGAAAGAGGGTGTCGCTTTACACCCCAGCTTCGGCTAGATATTGCTATCACACTTGCACTCGCGACAGACAGTATATCGGTCGGCTTAGGTTCGTAAGGACTAAATTGCATAACGACTACAAAAGCAAAATATCTGATCGTGTAAAATGTCCGAGCTGAAGATTGGACTTAGTTCTTTAACGTTATGTATGTATAACGCCCAAAGAACAAAATGTCCCAGTAGCTAAACGACTTAAAAGACTAGGTAGGCATATCGACTATATGGTTGGATGAGATTATTGATAAAGAAACTTTAAAAGCAGTATAAAGCAGTAAAAACAAACACATTCACTGTCAGTATGGAGACCTAGACAAAAACTATTTGTTCCTACATACAATTAATGTAATATAACCTAGTTGTTGTACAATCATGACGTTTTGCTACCTAGACGATTTAAAGTCAACACTTTATGCAATCCAGACACTTTACATAATAAGTCATGATACTATGGCCACGTACAATTTGGACGTAATACTACTTGGTCGTTTTACAACCATGTCGTTATGCATAGTTAGTAATAAGTAGTTGGTAGTTAGTCATTACTTACAGACAAGACATTTTGCTTACTAGGGCATTGTATGGACAAAAAGTTGGACTGACCAACCTACCATTTTATAAGAAGTTATTTTTTGCAGTTTTGAAGTGCAGGTATTTGACCAGTTCTTGTTACGTATATTATTAATAAGGCAGGTAGGGTAGGTACCGAATCCGCAAGTAGGCACTTGCGGATTTTTATTCAAACGTTTTTCATTTCAACCTTATTCCTTTATACTAGGTTTTTTTTTGGTGCCATAGGTAGGTAGTGATCATGGCGTCTCAAAATCGAAAAGAAATCATATCAACTAAGAAGTGGGACTACCTAACAGCGTATTATGATCATTAAAAAGTATTTAAAAGTAAATCTTTTTAAAAACCAAAAATCCGCCTTCAAAAACGCAAAAAGTAACTTCTTTTTAAATGGTACTACCTGTACCTATTCAGTCAAACTGAAGGCGGTGACTCACAATATTTTTAACCAAAAGCCGACATCAGTTTAACTGACTTAGTACCATTTAAAAAAAAACATTTTGCGTTATGAAGGCGGTTTTTTGTTTTTTAATTAATGTAATTTTAAAACTCACCGTAAGCTCCCGTTCCTGCTCTTCTTCCTCTTCCTCTTCTATTTCTTCTTCTATCTTTGCAACTTCCTCCTTCGGAGCCCTGGGTATTGGGTCGCCGAATTCTGGAGAGTATGTACTCAGAGTTATTTTTTCGATTATTTTATAGAATATAGATTAGGAACCTATATTAGTATAACCTGAAGAATAATATTTTAGACCTCACATAGCAACAAGTGACAGATGATATTGAATTCTTCAACGTGTGAATTTAACAAGTCTTGAAAAGCCTGTCTTACTTTTAAACTTGACGTTGACCGCTGCATCATCGGGGATAAAGAGTCCGTACTTAAAAGTACACATCTTTGCGTGATCTTCAATACGTAATTCAAATCCCTTAAGCTACGCGTTTTAGTTAGGCAGTACCTCTTCACTATATCAAAGATTAAAATATAGCTAAGAATTCCGTCACACCAAAATAAAAGGCAACTCAAACAAAACTGTCGCATCTTGAGACGGGGTAATCAGTAAAGATCAGTTAATTAATACGGCTCTCAGTCTCCCAGGCTCTCCGGGCCCTCGGTCTCAGATCTCACTTATCACCAGGGGCCAAATTCTCGTGACTTCGAGATCGGTTCGAACTCGAGATGGTAGCGAATCTCGGTTTGAAATATTTTTTTGTATTACGAGACGATTACAATTTACTCTCTACATAGAACTTTGAAGACATGAATGCGTCGAAATTTTTATCAGCTAACTATTAGCCTATAAGTAGCTTTCCACGCCTTAGTGTCAATTGTCTTGTCAAGGGATACGGTCGCGTTACGTGCTAGAATTTATTTCGCTAAAAAGGCACTAAAATAACGAGTTGCGTTATTAAAGTTTCTTGAACTTACAAACGACGCATTAAATCAATCAGCAAAGTCACCTACCACCGATAAGTAATTCAGAATTCATTGTATTTATTTCAAAAATCAATCAATTTAATATGTCTAATTATTACAATTCCCTCTTGGCATTATTGTTGGTACTGCCAGTTTTGAAATGCGATTTTTTTGGCATTTTTTTTTTTACCTTTTTATCTTATTTTTTACCTTAGTATATGGATACTTAATAATATAAAACCGCCCAATGTAAGTCGAGAATAGTGACAATTGATAAAAACTGGAGATTTTACAAGTGGCCAGCTGGCGTATTGCTTAACGCACTCGCAACCGCACGGCATATTTAGCGGAACATTAATCAAAAGTCTAAGTTTTGAACGCAGTATCGCAGTAGCTCTGGAAAACAGGCGTGATTTAATGTATGAATCTATTCATTTTTTATTACACTAACTAATGACGTCTTATCTGATTTTTTAAAACAATTTACTCGAGCAAAAACAATACTTTTTCAAAATGTCATACTTTTATTTTGTTCACCTTTATTTTCCGGTGAATGTATTTTGTTAATCGAAAACATTAAAGTCAACCGCCCCAATTTGAATTGATTATCTTTTTAGTTTTTCAAACACTTCACAACAACTAAATCTTAACATGATCAGTTTTTCCAGTAAAATGGGAAAAATGTCTTTAGCTAGCATCCCTGTGTATGCCCACAGAGATAAATATAATGACGTTTTGCGATTGTCAGACAAAGCAGTCACGCACACAATAAAAAAAAAGTGGCCTGTTTCTGACGTAGTAATTACAGGGCCACACTATCTAGAGAGTAAATAATCAAAGACGAGATCATCTCGAAATAGACCTTAGTTTCGAAAGAAATGGGAATTTATTCCGAAGCCCCTGTGTATCGTAGTCATAAAAAATGGACCAGTTGCGCTCACCGTCCAGCTCGTCTTCCACCATGTCCTCCTCAGTCACGACGATCTCCTCTAACACCACGGGCTCGTCCTCCGGGAAGAACTTGACCACGTGCTCGCGCATGTGCTCACGCATTATCTCGTTATCCTGCCGATGGTAAGAATAAGTTGAAGTTGGTCAGGAAGGGCAGTCCTTACAACCCTTGCACCAAAAGCTCAACAACACTGGGTCTTAGTAAGCGTCAGATTCGGAAACTCATTTTAACTCTGCAAACGCCTATACAAGAGCAAAGTTTCCATAGAACACGAAACGCCTTCACACTTTGAAAACGCATTTTCTCTTTATGCGCGCATTTTATGCACTAGTGCATGAAGTAACTTCTTCTTTTAAGACTAAGGCAATCAGGCCTTACAGCCTTCACACAATACACCTTCATTTAATTGATATATCGACGACCGTAATCTAAATTGGCGTAAGGGACAAAAGGGCGAAAATGAGTTATGAATGCAGTTGTATTCAGTTTTTTTTTCTCTTTCGAATGGTATAGGTTACATCTCGATAGCTTGAAAAAACATGCCCCTTACACCCTTAAAAAACGGTTACTTCGACGCAGTTTTTGAAAAAAAATAGACGTATCAAACATACAGAAATAATATTCAAATCCATCGTGGTGTAACTGTCGTCTTCGCAATTCACCTAACGTCGTAAGGAGCCATCAAATAAGTAAAAGGCCGATACACCATTTTACGTTCTCAAAAAGTATCTACACAATACATTTGATTAAATCACAAATAGATGTAACTATCATTTTCTTCATTTACCTGAGTCGTAAGGGACAATTCTGTTAGCAAACATTTCTACTATACGCAGTTTTGCTTTTGCAGATGTAAGACAATACAGACCTTACGCCCATCTGTCATTGTTTCGAATATGTGTTCATGGCATATACGGCCCTTACGTTAAAACATAACTGCCTAATTTGAACTATTCCCATAGATGTTAGCGTTATCTTTTTCATTAGATGACAGACGCAGTGTTCGTTGATATAGCTGAATTACACGCAAGCATTTTAAATTGCTTCGGGTAAAAGAGATATCACTATGGCCATGTTTATAGTAAAGTCCCATATAGACGTGCGAGTTAGTACGTCGTACTTATGGCTCGGCGACCTTACTCGTCCCTGTATCATCCTAAGTAGGTACGCGAACTTCTAAAGGTAAGCGCGGGCGAAAAAGGTCGTCGAGCTTTCAGTACGCCTACTTACTCGTCCGTCTATCTAGGACTTAAGATGTTGCTGCTGGTTTTAGCTGAGTGCTGTGATGCTCAGTTCTGTTCTTCACGTATGTTTGTAAAGACGCACGCTTCAAGTACTTTTGGAAAATTAATGAGAATATATTACTCCATACAGAATCACTCTTAGCTCGAAGCGATAAATTACTGCGAGCATAAGACAAGTTATTGCAGTATGTATCTTATATTACTCATATTATGAATGAGAAAGTGTGAGTGTTTGGATGTTTGTTACTCAATCACGCTTCAAACACTCTAAACGGATTCAAATGAAACTTGGCACACATAGGTTAGGTTCTGGAATAGAACATAATCCCGATATTTTTAAACAAAATCTACGCAGATGAAATTGCGGGTAGAAGTTAGTTTTTAATAAAATATTTCATTTTCGGTGGCACGTAATAACCGGGTTTGTGTTTATTTTGCGAGTCTTTTAGTATACAAAACAAGTTCCCAAAGCGTTATCAGGTTATCACAACGAATTATTTACCCAGTATATTCTTTGATCAATCAGTACTGATACTTCTCTATAGATATAAAAGGCAAATCTGACTCATTGACTTATATATCAACGCAGAGCCAAAACTACTGTACCATGGAAACTTGAAATTCAATACAAGGGGTTCGTTTAATGATGTAAGTGAGCACTAAAAAAGGATTTTTGGAAATTCACTCTCTAAGGGGTTAAAGTAGGGGGGGAGTAGCCGAATACTGATTCTACGCGTACGAAGTCTTGGGCGTCCTCTATACAATTATGTTAATGTTTCGATATTTTGTACTCGCTTTTATATAAAATAGCGTGTTTAATTTTATTTTGTTACTTGTTATTAGTTACTTGCATATCATTTTGATAATGTATGTACCTATGCCATAATTTATCTTTTAAATTCTTCAATACTCTACTAAATAACACAATTACATTTATGATTTCGTGTATTATTTCAACAAATAATAAATTCCATGTACCTTTTACACCATGTAATAGATCAGTTTAAATGGAGTTACATCCTATTATTTTTAATTTCTCTTAATTTAGTTCTTGATACGTCAAATTTACCCGGAAGTCTAATATTAAGGAAGGGTTTATCGGACATTTTAAATTATTTTTTTGACGTAAGGGACATGCTATCTCGGTAACTAAGCGTTAAATGATAAATTGAGTTATTTGTACTTAAAGAGTGAAGAAAAATAAATAATTGGCTAATTTTAGTTACATGATACGTTAACAAACAACAAAATTATGAATTTTAAAAGAAAAAAAATACAGTTTTTTGGCTCTCCTGAAAAGTAGCCATTTGTCCGTTACGTCAATTTAGATTACGGTCGTCGATATTTTTATGAGATTTTGGTTACATCTTAATTTAATTACGACATTTGTATAACTATCTAAATACAAATTTACGAATAATACCTACGGCGTGCATTTACGGTAAAAAAATACAACGCAAATATTTATAATAACTTGGCATTAAGCATCAGACCATAGTCAAACCTGACAAACCTCACATAGTCGAAAATAAAAATAAAAAGTTAAGAAGGTAATCAGGCCTTACAGCCATGCGCAAACATAACATTTTAATTACTTACATTAAATATAAAAATTTAATAAATTATCCTGTAAGTATGTGCTTCTTGTTTTATTTCCTTGCAATCGAAGTGAAAAGCAGTGTAAAATTCGAGCATAAAACCCATTTTACCCTCGACGTGACTATACACACTCGCCGCAACGGCGAGTGTGGCTATATGCACATCTTGGGTAAAATGGTTCGTTTTATGCACTTGTTGTACAATCTACTATTTATTTCGGGAACGCGCCACGTTTGCGGCTTTATAAGTACTTACGTGTACAGTGATGAGCCGGTCGCAGATGACGCGCGTGAACTCGTTCCGCCAGCAGCGCACGACGGCGCGCTTGTCGCTGAAGTAGTTGGGGTGGGTGAGCAACATTCCGGCCGCCACGCGGGACAGGTCCCGCAGGTTGAAGATGTAGTGGAACTTCGCCGGCGTGGGCGGCAGCTCCACTAGTATTATCTGCATTATTATTATTTATTATTATCAAAAGTCTATAATGTCTCTCTACTAGCAAAGGCCCCTCTCCCTTCTTTCCACGTTGCCCTATCTTGGGCAGTCTCCCATCAGTCCCAAATGTAAGCATCCGCGACGCCAAATTCTATCCCGTGGGGTGGGACCCATTTTGTTACAAACTTTAGCCCACAATTCCTCCAGCATGCGGAAGACATGCCCAACCCATTCCCATTTGAGCTTGGCGGCTATTTGCGCTACATCAGTTATTTTAGTTTTGGAGCGTAGTATTGTGTTCCTGATGCGGTCCGCAAATCTTATTCACCCTAATTCATCTAACGCTGAGCTGAGCTTAAACTTTTACGTGGCATATAATATGACCCAGACATGCCAACAAAACAAAACAAAATATTGTTTTAAGAACTGCTATTTAAATTTGCTTTTTTATGAAATATGTTTGCTCTATATTAGATATAGTTTTTGTTCGGTTGTTGTCGATTCTTTCCATCATTATAAGGTTAGTTTCATTTTAGACACGAAACCGGCAGCCTTGTATAGGTGCTCGTTTTTATTCTTCACATATGATGAATTTTGGACATTACCTTGTACAAGTCTAGCGTCATCTGCACGATCTTGTCGACTATGCCCTGAATCTCCTCGGGGAAGATTTCATAGTGGCCCTTCAGGATTGACATGTAGATGTGTTGTAATGTAGTCTCTGAGGGGAACTGCAGGTTGTACACCGAGAACATCGAGGTGAAGCGCGGGTCCACCTATGGACAGGAAAAAACATTAGATAGATAAAAAATCCCCTACTTTACAAGCTGATATCTTTTAGCCCATAATATTTTCATATAACCTAGCTAAGGATAAAAAAAGGGGTCTCCCCGATTAACTAACTAGCTTTCTTAATAAAAAGTCCGAGTCGGTCTTGAAGTATGCCAATTGGCCAATTTCAGTGTTGTACTGTACAAGTCAATAGTTTACTGTTACATAAACCCATATTGCTTGTCTCAGCGTCAACCTAACATGTATAAATGCTATTACCCAGTAATAAACAGTGTCTTTGATCATTCATATCAGTGGAGTTACTTTCTCCTACCATTCTCCCGCTGCCCTCAGTAACCCCAGCTAGTCTCCAATATTACAGTCTACTCATTTGGGACCTACGTTGCCACAGACAGACTCACAGATTCTCAAATACATATTTTAATACCGGGTGCACGAGCAATACTTGGGTAGTAGATCTAGTCGTCTCAGTAGCTGTAATTATAAGTGTTTCACGCTAAGGGAAGAGCTCTGGAAGGGAAAGTCCCACTTGCAGTAAGTAATTGTATATCATACTAACCTTTTTGCACGGAAAAAAAAAACCTACTCGCTTTTCTTTTTGGGATCTGTCAAGTTTTCCGAAACGAAAAGTATTATATGTGCTAATCCAGGACGGGACTATGTGCTGAAGCCGTCGTTGCGTCATGGACGGAAAGTACCTCAGAAACTTTCATATTTAATATTTTAGTAGGATTGGATAAGGAGAATAGTAAGATTGTACCATTAATTAATTTCGACCATATTTCTATGATGGCTCATCAATTGATTCATGTTGAATTAAAATTATTTCGTAGGTCGTCTTTGACTAACGTCGCTGGCATCGCACAGCTCGTAGATAACTCGATATGGGGAGGGGAAGAGATGTTTCTCGATGACACAAAGAGTGCGTTATAAAATTAAATATGCGAACCCATGTTATATTTAATAATGCTTAGCGTAGTGATTAGCAGTGACTTTTACTGGCATTTGGACTTACTTCATTCCTACCACCGCCAGCTTTGCCCATAGCAGCGATGAAGCCGATATCTTTGAGATTCTTCCAGCAGAGATCCTTGCCTCTATCGTAGAAACCTTTCTTTTCGAAAAGCAACTTTAATAAGGCGATTGGTTGTTGGGTTCCGTAAGTATCAACCTGAAAAATATTTTACGATAGGTACTAGTCAAATCAATATAAAGCTTTGGATTTTTTATGAAGTCCTATCACATTATAATTTGAATATAACTCTCATGGTAAAAAGGTACCTACTGAAAATATGTTAGACATATGAAGCTTCTTTATGATTCGGTATAAATATCTAAGTTTGGTTTTTGCTAGGTTGTCAATATTTGTGCAAGTTCGAAATGAGCAACAGTGAACAATTCATGTTACAGTCAACAGTGGTTTGTAATTATTGTTTTAATACATATATGTTAAATGTTACCAAACATATTATTACAATCGTTCGTAAAGTAAGTTACCTACAATAAATAAACGTTACTATTGACAAGACAACGAATAAAATAAAGAAGTATTCTCAAGCTAAAAACAATAACAGTTTAGTATAAATAGCGACTCACAATAGGCATATTCATGTCATCAATAAAAATGAACAATTTTTTTCCAACAGGCGGCCCGAATGTGTCTTTGGTCCGTTTCTCCACTACAGACTCCAAGTTACGTTGTACATCCATGGACGACGTGCGAGACGAAAAATTCATTTGTTGTATTACCTGAAAGTTATTGTCAGAAATTTAAAAACCTTTTGTAATAATAATATAAAAATTGAGGCAAAAAAGCCAACGGCACGCGGTGTTCCCAGGCGGTCACCTATCCAAGTACTGACCGCGCCCGACGTTGCTTAACTTCGGTGATCGGACGAGAACCGGTGTATTCAACGTGGTATGGACGTTGGCGATAGATGTAGCAGAATTTGTTTACTGTTTCTAAAAATTACATTGTTTCACTGTAACATGGCCCGCTTAAACAAAACTAGAGCAACGCGAGCATAAGCTAGAAGCCTAGAAGTAAAAACATTCTCGCTTTAAGATTTTATAATTTATGGCTGTGTGATATTTCCCCTACTTCGTCTCTGTTTGGCCCAATGGTTGACTGGTAGTGAAAGCCTTAAGGCATTAAGTCCGCTATTTGTACTTACATAGTTAATTGTACACCAAATAATTTGATTTATTAAATAATTAATAAATCTTCGCCTGTTGCAAGATTTTGGCCAAACAGAATAGCCCCAATATTTCTCACCCAAGACGAGTGCATTAATACGGTTCCTAGAAACATTAGAATTTCCATTTTTTCCATGTTTTAGCTCCTAGAATACAGAATCAGATTCCGATATATAACGATAGAAATGTAATTTGGGGAGAAAGGTCGGTAAAGCAAACAACGATTTTTAATAAGCATTGCCATCACATGCTGAAACTTATTGATTTTCCTGCTGAACTAAGGGCATGTGCTGATAAATTCTGTCAAGATCCTGGGCATAAGAACATACTACTTGACCTTTATAATAAAATAACATATGCTCTTCGAAAAGCAGCGATTGTTGGTAGGGGGGGGAAAAGGGGTAGGGATACAAAACGGGTTGCAGGCTGGAATAAGTTTGTCACTGAGGCTCACGGGGTGGCCAGACATCGGTTTCATGATTGGAGTGCTGGCGGGAGACCGTCGGCCGGCGTTCTTTTTAAAGAGATGCTAGAGAGTCGTATGATCTTTAAATCACGTCTGAAATGGTGTCAAGATCATCAAAACCAAATCAAACTAGACATTATTACCTCTCAGCACTCAAAGAAGGATTTCCGGGGTTTTTGGAAATCCACTAGCAAAATGAAGCCTGC
The DNA here is from genome assembly GCA_923062465.1 of Acleris sparsana. Taxonomy (NCBI): domain Eukaryota; kingdom Metazoa; phylum Arthropoda; class Insecta; order Lepidoptera; family Tortricidae; genus Acleris; species Acleris sparsana. The sequence goes on from OV281300.1 coordinate 11,574,964, forward strand.
AGCTGGCCACCCAGTGGGCGTCGAAGGGGTGAGTAACCACAAAGGTATTGCCAATCTGTTTAAAGACTATTTCTTTTTAAGATCACCCTTAGGTCCATCGCTGTTGGGGGGGTTCGAGGGTGAGATCCGTGATGCTGAACCCGGTCCGGGTTTTACTGCTAAAGAGATTAATCATATTATTAAGTCTATGACCAGGGGTAAATCTCCGGGGCATGACGGGCTCAGCATCGAGCACCTCCAGCATGCGGGACCTCATGTGTCGAGATTGTTGGCAATGTTTTTCACGCTCTGTATAAGGCATTCATATCTGCCAGACGTCATGATGCGCACAATCGTTGTGCCGGTAGTTAAAAATAAAACTGGAGACCTGTCCGATAAAAATAACTATAGGCCGATATCATTGGCAACGATTGTAGCCAAAATATTTGACAGTGTGCTTAATTCACAATTAAGTGAACATGTAAAGTTGCATGACAACCAATTTGGCTTTCGGCCGGGTCTGTCTACAGAAGCAGCAATACTGTGTCTTAAGCATACTGTCAAATATTATGCAAAAAGTAGGACCCCTGTGCTGGCCTGCTTTCTGGACTTATCTAAGGCTTTTGATCTGGTTTCCTACGATATATTATGGAAAAAGCTTGAGAAAACCAGTATACCACCGGAAACGGTTCGTATACTTAGGTACTGGTATAGAAATCAGGTCAACAGCGTTAGATGGGTGAATGCGCAGTCAGATGAGTACAGGTTGGAGTGTGGGGTGAGACAGGGGGGGTTAACCTCACCTACACTGTTTAACCTGTACGTGAATGAACTAATCGAGGTGCTCAGCAGCATCCACGTCGGATGTCACGTGGACGGTGTTTGTGTGAATAACATAAGTTATGCTGACGACATGGTGCTGCTGAGCGCGTCGGTCTGTGGAATGCGTCGGTTGCTCAATGTGTGTGAGACCTACGCACTAAGCCATGGTCTTAAATATAATGAAAAAAAGAGCCAGTTTATGGTCTTTGAGATCCATCGCAACCAAACGTCGGAGGTTCCTGCAATTTGCCTTAATGGCAGTCGAATGGACAGAGTTGACCATTTCAAATATCTAGGTCACGTCGTTGCGGTCGATCTCAAGGACGACAGGGACATCGAACGGGAGCGGAGGGCCCTGTCGGTGCGGGCGAATATGATAGCTAGGAGGTTTGCAGGGTGCTCCAGGGAGGTCAAGGTTACCCTGTTTAGAGCCTTCTGTACGTCCCTGTATACCTGTAGCCTCTGGGTGGATTATTCGCAACGGGCCTATAGGGCCCTTCGAGTCCAATATAATAACGCGTTCCGGGTGATAGTGGGACTGCCTCGTTTTTGTAGCGCTTCCGGGATGTTTGCGGAGGCTCGCGTTGAATGCTTCTATGCAACCATGCGCGGGCGCGCTGCATCCCTGGTGCGCCGAGTGCGGGACAGTCCCAATACCATTCTAAGAATGATAGATGATAAGCCTGATTGTGCTATTATGTCACACTGTGCGGGATTGCATGCGCCCACCAGCATTATTAAATGGTAATATAAAAATATATATAATCTATCTTCTGTAATATTATGTGTCATGTTACATGAAATAAAATGATTTGATTTGATTTGATTTGATTGCACTGAAGTGTGACGTTAAATAGGACTCAGCTCAGAAAACTATAATAATTCATCAGCACAGAACTCAGTTTGTAATCAATTTTTTTCCAATGACGCATAGTACAAGTCCAGAGCTGATGTTTGTCTCTTTAGGATTCGGACTATCGTGGCATAGTTTTCATATTGTTTTAGCTACCTTCACCATGTTGTTACCTTTGCGCGCGTTACTTTACTTAATTAAACTGAAATTGTCTCTAATGTTTATAAACCCACCTTTCATTAATTTTGTGAAGAATTAATTTCAGTGTTTATAAATGTTTTATAACCAGCCACTCAGACAGCGACAGCGCCCCACGCCCCCCTCCGAGGAGGGAGGTGAACGATCATCGACGGCTGGTGACGTGACGTCACCGCCTCTCTCACGCTCAGGGCACCGCGCCACGTCTCATCAACGTGGATGGGGTCGGCTCACATTTTGTGATTGCCTAGTGAAGAGCTTACTATAGAAATGATCCTATGAAGTAAGGTCTTGCCGAAGGACGATTTAGCTGCGGTAGTCATTAATTTTGGGGAAATCTTAACAGCGCGATGTAGGAATGAGCGCCGATGTAACAGCGGCATCTATTGGAACGATGGGAACCGCGCGAGACGCGTGCTGATGACGTCACAGTCTATATTTACTCCGTGGCTGGTGGAGATATATTAGCATCGCGACATGTAGGTTTATTTATCACTTCTATTGACCGATGAATTAATGGAACATTTTTAATATTATAGTTACATACTTATTTGGGATATGGCCTGTGGTAGAATACGTGCATTTCGACTTTGAGGAAACAAACAAACAAATAAAATTAAGACTAAAATATACATACTTACATAACTAAGCACCTATCAAAAATAAATACTACTGTTATACGACGCGTTCTGCCTAGTTGGTAGTGACCTTGTCTACGAAGCTAGCGGTCTTGGGTTCGCTTCCCGGTATGGTGAAATATATGATAAGCATGAGTACTTTTTTCAGTCTTGGATGTGTTATATGTATTTAAGTATGTTTATCGGTGTAGTACAAGCCTAGAGGTTCGTTTGGGACTAGGTCCTGAGATGGTTTCCTGAGATTTATTTATTACTAGCTTTTGCCCGCGACTTCGATTATCGTTATTCTCTCGGGAACGTTTAATTTTTCCGAGATGAAGTGTAGCCTACGTATATAATTAGGGTATATAAGCTATCTCCATTTAAATTTTTATCCAAATCCGTCCAGCCGTTGCAGCGTGAAGGGTAACAAAACAACTACGATCTTTCGCATTGTGTTACATTAAGTAGGATTTATTTTATTTATATGCCTTGCCTTAACCCTGCTGCCAATGCAGCTTAGATAATTTTTCAGTGTTTTTAAAGGTTTAATAACCAGCCACTCAGACAGCGACAGCGCCCCACGCCCCCCTCCGAGGAGGGAGGTGAACGATCATCGACGGCTGGTGACGTGACGTCACCGCCTCTCTCACGCTCAGGGCACCGCGCCACGTCTCATCAACGTGGATGGGGTCGGCTCACATTTTGTGATTGCCTAGTGAAGAGCTTACTATAGAAATGATCCTATGAAGTAAGGTCTTGCCGAAGGACAATTTAGCTGCGGTAGTTATAAATTCTGGGGAAATCTTAACAGCGCGATGTAGGATTGAGCGCCGATGTAACAGCGGCATCTATTGGAACGATGGGAACCGCGCGAGACGCGTGCTGATGACGTCACAATCGTCTATATTTACTGATACTCTCATGGCCTTGCCATGCTTCTATCTAATAGTGACGTAATACCTACTTATTGATATTGTTGTCCAGCTAGCAACGCGTCTAACTTATTTGTGTAAGGTTCATCACTATAGATATGTACTCCTTCTATACTATATCAGGTAGTCGAATATATTCATAACACTGTATTTAAGATGGATTATATTTGATATCTGTAAACACTGCTTCAGGCTGACAGATTTTGATATGTAACTTAAGAGCAAAGGCCGGATGATGGGAGAAATTATGTGTTGACGTCTTAATAGTGCGAGGACACACACATTTTATAATTCGATGTCGATAAAAACGCACGATATACTGGGCGGAGACTGGATGTCAGAAATATTATAGTTGTAAACAAAATTAAAATTAACTGTTTTTATTTTTTTAATATTTTATATCCTCGTAACACTGTTGTACAAAAAGCCATTTTTGTGTCAGTGGATCTCTGAATCTACCACCGAGGCAATAAAGTTCAATCCCGTTTGTTCAATTTATGAAGATAGGAAAATAAACTTTATTCGCATTGCGATACAGTTCAAATTAAATTGCCTTACGTAAAAATATATGCACAACGTAAATAATATTCACAATTTGACACTGACATTATTTTGGTATTTACTTCTTCAATATATAACAAACCTCTTTTTATGCTGATAGTACGAGAAAATAGAAAATTCAAATATAGAATGCCTGTAAACATACAATACTACTATATATGCAATTCCATGCTCTCGTTAATTCATCTATACTTACTCGTATGTAGACATCGGTTTGACTTTATAATTAGTAAAAGTACAATCGTCAACAAAGTACTAAACAAACTTTTTTTTTAAACCAATATTTATACATGTAATATTAATGGTTTCATAAAATGTTAACTTAATGTATTAGTTCACTTACATATTTTTCAGGTGGCAGCCCTTTCGTGTAGTTGGTGATTATAGCCGTCTTGGAGGTTCCGGTGTCTCCAACGAGGAGAACAGGCCTCTCCACCTGCACCGAACGAATACTACTTACTGCCACGAAACGTAACCTTTTGTCATGGCATAGAGAACATCACACAGGCCAGCTAAAGGTAAACGGGATTTGAGACCCATATGCATGTTCAAGACTTTAATCTTAAGACTGCAACTGCGTTGCCAACCCTGAGACCAAGATGGAATACCTCTTCATACGTACCTAAATGCCCGTCTCCCAATGGGGTAGGCCGGGACTATGGAATGCTAGTAATTTTAATGGTTGTCTTATCCCCACACCGGAATATAAGAATGCGAGCACTTTTTGGCTACTAATTGGCTGTACGTCAAACTAGACGCTAACAGACTTCGAATAAGGAGGTTTTGTCTGTGTGTATGTTACTCGATATCTCGGCCAATTATCAAACGATTTAAAGATTTTAATTTCATGAGTAGGGTATAGGTATTTTGTCTAGTTCTAGTCATAGGACACATGGATAGTCAACGGAACTCCTTTAGGTACAATTTCATGTTGTTTATTGTGTTGTAGACAAAATAATTTAACCTCTTTTTGACAAAAAATAATTGTTAGTAACGCAATATGGTTTGAAAGAACTTACACTTTCCATAATCTTAATGAGCCAAGTCAATCGCAACGTGTCGACGGTCGGCACCAAAATGGCGGAGAACTTCATGTCCCTGTCGTGTATGTACTCTGGGATCAGCCACTCCCACGCTTCCCAGGTCTGAGTCGTCAGCTCTAAGCAATAGTCGTATAGAGACGGAAAAGCCATGGGGAAATGTTCTGGAATAAAGCATTTTGGGAATTACTCACCAGTAACGGGAGAGCCCGGTTTCTCAGATAAAACTCCTCTAGCAATATCAACCTTATTTATAACAGAAGATAATTAAATTTGCTTTGGTACTTGAATTTGAGATGAGATGTTGTTGGCCTTAGAGGGCAGTATAATAATTGCAACTTAATAAACCTATAATGCACGAAGAATAAAAAAAATGTTACGCCATTTTTAAATTTAATTGTCCAAATTCAAAGTTAATCAGTCATGAATTTCTTATACTTACTCTATACATCTAAAAGATGATTGATATGTGTTAGTACGATATATTCCAAATTAAAGTTAAAACATTAGCCGGGCACGGGCCTTGCGTCTCGTTCATTGAAGAATGTCGCAAGTCAATGCTCACTTTTCAATGTCTCGCTTTGAGCTGACCCGGTGCCGAGCGTTTATATCAGCGTCAACATTGAATGTGCTAGCTATCGTACAAATATTTTATATCCTATCGCAAGTCCGACGGTTTGTTTGCGAATTGTTTCATTCGTCAGAAAATTTATAAGGTTTTATACGAACGAAACGAAAAACAAACTGACGCAATGAATGTTGTGTGGTTTTTTTTCATTAATAGATATAGACTGGATGTTATCTTATTGTCAACGTTTTGATAGCTGAAAACAATTCCATAACACGACGGTCTTTTAGAAAATTAGTCATTTTGGGATAAAGGTATTTTGAGTTTTGTACATAGAGCGGACCGGTGCATTTTGACATTCAGATCTACCCCGCCGTGCAGGCTTACTAGTAACGTGCTTTCGTGCTAGTACTCAGCGTGCGTACCAGTTACTACGTGTACTAGCGAAGCGAAACGACGCAATAGTCAAGGTTTTATGTGGGCCCATCCCGGCGGCACTGCAATGCCGGGCCGACCCTTGAAGGAAGCGGAGCGAGCCCCTAACCTTCCGACAATTTACAAAAATCAGTTTAATATACTGGTCCCTCAGTGAGGGAACTTTCAGATATTAAGCTGAAAAGAACAGATACTACACTTTGATCTTAGCCAAAAGGCCGAGAAGCGATAACCCACCACGTTTGTTCGCTGAACGTCATCAACTCAGGGGAAATCTTAACAGCGCGATGTAGGAATGAGAGCGAGTTAAAAAGTGACATCTAGCGGCGGTCGCGGCCGGTGAAACAGCACTGTTTGTCTTAAAAGCGGGCCAGATTATTTTTACGTTTGACATTTGTAGCTGTAATACGCTCAGATATAAATACACATGCATTTGCGTCTATGTGTATTTTTATCTATGTAAAACGCAATAAAATAGACTTTAGCATGCTCATCAAGCAAACGCGTTCACACTTGCTATTACCTTTCGCCCTTCCACCTCGTCCTCAGGTAGCACGCTCAAAGATAGCAAGGCGTGCTATCTTTGATCGTGCTAAAAAGCATGCTTATCAGTAGCATGTCCTATACACTCATGCTAGTATGTAGCATTAGCTCAATACCTTCCGGCGAGGTAGGCCTGAATGCCAAAATGCACCGGTCCGCACTATGTACAAAACCTAAAATACCTTTTTCCCAAAATGACTAATTTTCTAAGACCTTGTTTTTGAATGACTAAAATACGTAATGTCTAAGACAAAAGGTACATTCAGTTACATTAATGATGAATCAATATTGAAAAGACTACGTTTAATTGATTTGAAATAAGAGTATCAACGGATCGGAGCTCCTATTACTGGATGGTTTGGCCCTCCGGTTCTGCTGCAAAACTAACATAAACCTAAACCTACCTCTTTTCCATAGATACATTGTTGAAATTTTCGTAAGAGTTAGTATTCTGAAAAAGTGGACATTTTAGGAAATAATATTTAAACGTTTTTTATGTAGCGTTTATATTTTATTTACATTTTCAACTAAAGTCATACTGTCCGAGTGACTGTACACCAATTTGACAGTTTTGTTTCGAATATACAATAACAAAGTCTTAAGTCTTTTAGAAAATCAGTCAATTTTGGGATAAAGGTATATTGAGTTTTGTACATAGAGCGGACCGGTGCATTTAAGCATTCAGATCTACCCCGCCGTGCAGGCTCATTAGTAACGTGCTTTCTTGCTAGTATTAAGCATGCGTACCAGTCACTATGGGTGACTGTACACCAATTTGACAGTTTTGTTTCGAATATACAATAACAAAGTATTAAGTCTTTTAAAAAATCAGTCAATTTTGGGATAAAGGTATATTGAGTTTCGTACATAGAGCGGACCGGTGCATATAAGCATTCAGATCTACCCCGCCGTGCAGACTCATTAGTAACGTGCTTTCGTGCTAGTATTAAGCATGTGTACCAGTCACTACGGGTACTAGCGAAGCGAAACGACGCAATAGTCAAGGTATTAAGTGGGCCCATCCCGGCGGCACTGCAATGCCGGGCCGACCCTTGAAGGAAGCGGAGCGAGCCCCTAACCTTCCAACAATTTACAAAAATCAGTTTAATATACTGGTCCCTCAGTGAGGGAACTTTCAGATATTAAGCTGAAAAGAACAGATACTACACTTTGATCTTAGCCAAAAGGCCGAGAAGCGATAACGTACGTTGTTTGTTCGCTGAAAGTCATCAACTCAGGGGAAATCTTAACAGCGCGATGTAGGACTGAGAGCGAGTTAAAAAGTGACATCTAGCGGCGGTCACGGTCGGTGAAACTTTTTTTTAGTTTACATATTTTAGTCACGACGGCGTTAGTAAGTTAAAATATACTGTACTAACACACTTTCCTACATGTGATTGATAACGATTTATTAGCATACACTACTACAAATCCTCATAAAGATAGAGTACATATTTTTTACCTCTTCAAATTTAAGAAATATTGATCTTAGAAAAGGACTGATTCTCATACTTTACATACATAAAAAAAAGTAAGATGAAAATTCGCACAAACAAAAGACTTGGTAACAGCGACTTTATGTAACCAAATATTAGCTTTACTAGTGGTGGCTTTCTTTTCAGTGCTGTCTTCGACCAGCATCATCGGACAAGCCTTCTTGATGTAGTTGTCGAAGTCGAACCGGCCGTCGTCAACGATCGCGGCGCCGAGGCTGTTGTACATAGACTGTGGGCGAAACAATGTGGTTAGTACATTTATGAGATACAAAAAAAGAAAGAAACAAATAAAATACATTTATTCACTAGATACCTATTTGTTCGGGTTTAAAGTAATAAGTAGTTAATATGTAAATAAAAGTAATTTACGTATCTTTAGTTTTTATTTAGTACAAAATACTTTGTTAAAGAGTGCTTTAATATTTATTATTTATTTATTTTAATTAATAGCCTGAATTGTCAGATAATGTAGCTATTAGCTTTTTTTTATGGGTGCAGACGCTCAAGAGATCACCCCATAGTCAAACATACACAAAAAAACACACAATTTTACCTCTTTATAGTGTTAGTAGATATACGGAGTGAAAATCTAGACAGACAGGCCCACTTGGGTATTTAATAACAACGCACCCTATTGTCAGTTATGAATTAATTCTTGTCTCTTTGTGCAAACGTTCTTTTAAATTAAGTAATTTTATTAAAACATGTTTAAATCGTGACATCATGATCCTTTTGTCATTCATATTTTTCAACCTTGTGCAAGATTACTTACGTTGCATTAATGAATTAAAAAAATATTGCTGGTTCCTAACAAACCGTACATTGTAATAAATAAAAAGATAATCTCAATTGGAGGCGCCGGGTATCGATCCCGGTACCTCTCGCATGCTAAGCGAGCGCTCTACCATCTGAGCTACGCCCCCGACACGCTCCGCGCTCGAATTTAGTGAACTGATTCCATATAGTTACGTAGTTAAGACAAACCTAAAATAAGAAACATCAAAATCGTGACTAAAAGACGCGTTCAAAGTTATTTATTTAAATAAGTTCCCCACGTATCAATTTATAAATCTATCCGTTAACCTTTATGTGAGACAAAAATCTAACTAGAATACGTGAACGGCTTACGGGTGAATTGGAAAAATATTGTACAAAGTTAAGGAGTTAATTGAGATAACGTTAACTTGCTTTCATTGTTTTTCCTTTGTGTAACGAAAATTATCCAAATGATTATAATGACTAATCTTACACAAAGGAAAAAGTGATTTATTTAAACTTTATTAACTAAAAAAAGACACAATCAAATAACAGAAAAATAATAAAAACAAACTAAAACTAAATACTAAAATAAAATAAAATAACTTATACTAATTTATTTTATTTTAATATACACCTGCATAAAAGATAATATACATATACATCTAAATAGAAATAACATTTATATACTTATACCTACACATAATATAGTCGTACCTGTAGACGGTGACATTATGCAGAGCCTTGATATTGGAGACAAGATAAGTGCTTGCGAAGCAGACGTTTGAAAGAGAACAAGCTAAGGGTTGTTAATGACTTTTTAATAGGGGGTAACTATGTACAATATTTTTGCAATTCACCCTCCCTTTCAGTAAACCATTTAAGGGCCGTCTAAAAAAAGAATTACAAAAATTAGTGAACTCACCACCATGAATACACACTCGACTACAGATTTATCGACTTCTTCATTGGGATCATCTCTGTTGGGTATTAGACCGCTTATCATGTAGCACAACTGAACGACCTGAAATATATATTATATATAACTTTCAGTAAGAAATTCCAGATAACCCTTTGCCCAGCGATAAGACTGTTAAAGGCTATTAGAAATCTGTCAAGCTATTTAAGGTATTTAAGACGTTGTCCCCATACAAAACAATCGGCCTATGTCACAAGTCCAACTGTGCATTCAGTATGGAGATGTGACGCCATTGTGGAAGAACGGAGATCTGAAAAAAGGTTCATGACTCAACATTGGGGGCACCGGGACAGGGAACGTGTTAAATATTGTGTATTGCTCTTTACTATTCAATTTAGGTACGGACGCGCTTCTTCGGATTGATAACACTAGATAAATACCGGGTGTACAATCCAAATGGGTCAGTATGGTGAAGTCGGAAACTATGAGAGATAGCGAGATCTGTTCTTAGGAACCATGACGTCGATTTTACATTTAATAATAATTCAAACTTTTTTATTAACTCTCATACTTTAAACAAGTGTTGTGCTTCTTGCAAGTTGCAGAATTTATACACATTGATTTTGACCAGGTTCGATTCCCGGTTATGTATGAGAGTTAATAAAAAAGTTCGAATGTAATTATTATTAAATCTAAAATCGACGTCATGGTTCCTAAGAACAGATCTCGCTATCTCTCATAGTTTCCGTATCATTGATTTTTATTTAATTTATAAATAATTTTGAATTATTGGAGATTTTAGCGCCAGCTCTTGTTAAAACGCTTAACTTCTCCCAATGAAACATACCCCCTAACTGAACCCGTAGCTCGGCTCTGGTAGTTTTCAGTCCACGAGTAAGATGGTGTGGCGACCAGGGCCTACATAATTATGACATAACTATATATCTGACCATTTTCTTCTTCATCATGTTCATGTATACATATATCTGTCCAACTCTTTCTTAGTTGAGATATATATCTAAAAAAGAGACCCGACATAACATGCCGATAACGAGCCCCTTTTTAACACATTGTTACATAACTATCCATAAAAAAAGGATAAGAGACAAAAAAGAAAGTGCGTGCAACAATCGCCAATAAAACATTTACGCCCTTACTTATAAATGCTCGTGGGGTAGCTAAGCCGTGCTTTGTCCTTATCTTTCATTGTGACATTTGAGTTTGACAGATAAGGACAAAGAATGGTTTAACTACCCCACGTTTATAAGTAAGGGAATAGGAAAATACAATAGTACTATGCTTTTAAACACTGCACCGAACGTTCAGTGGCTCCGTATTTAGTGGCAATGGGCCGGCCACATGTGCCACAGAACGGATAACCGCTGGAATTATCGTGTTCTTGAGTGGAGGCAGTGGATCGGCAAACGTAGTTTAGGACGCCCTCAGACTACACTGGAGCGACGATCTTCGCAAGGTGGCCGCAGATCGTACTCGGTGGCGTATAGGCTGATGATGATGACGATGACTGATTTACCAAATTAAGTGGCGTCTGCGGCACGATGGTCTTGAGCGGCGTCTGCTGCTGCAGCCCAAACAGGCCGAAGACGATGTAGTTGATGGCGCCGGCGACGTAGTGCTCGAATAGGCCGTTCAGCTGCTCCCGCTCCTCCTCGTTAGTGCGGCCCCGGACCCATCTGGACAAACATAGGCCTTTATTTGAAAATCGAAGTTCGAAGTTAGCTTCATCCCTGTCACGCTTCATTCAAGAATAAATCAAGAGAAATGAATGAAGCTAACGTTACTTCGAATTTCGATTTTCAAAGTAGGGCCCCATTATTCTGGGTACCTAGTGAAAAAGATTATAACTCTCCTGAAAACCAAGTGAAAAAGGGTTAAGGAAGTTAGTTAGTCTAGTATACTCGTGTGTATGAAAATAACCCCATTTTAAGTACATACTAAAAATTGTACAAGAAATTCGCAGTGTATACTGCCAACGTCTATACCCCGTTGAATACACCGGTTCTCGTCCGATCACCGAAGTTAAGCAACGTCGGGTGCGGTCAGTACTTGGATGGGTGACCGCCTGGGAACACCGCGTGCCCGTTGGCTTCTTGCAACACTTTATGGCGAATAAGATGTATTTTAAAAATTTTAATCTATTATAGGTATGCATAGAGATGTATCCGGTACAGTTAAATTTCTACTTATTTCTAAAGGCGAAAGTTTCAAGATGTTTTTGTGTCTTTACAAGACAGACATTGCGTCTGTGGTCTACCAAAACGTATTAATTAAGGAAGTTGCGTTGTTTATAGTTAAGCATCACCTGCTAAAATAATAAAATATAGATTGCCTGCCTTTTAAAAATTTGCTACCCCGGTAAATGACACCTAAACTTTACATCCCTAAAAATGTAAAAGTAAAATAACAAATGCCGTGCCGTGTCTGCCGTGTGTTTGCCGGCTTTAAATAGTGCCACTCTATGTCTTCCCGTGGAAGTCGTAAGAGGGGACTAAAGGAATGAAGGCTTGTAGTAATGTTAGGCGATGGCTTTGTATCTTTGTATACACTGGTAAAATATCTTGGTAACATTTTTTTTTAGAATTATTCGCAATTCTGTCTGCCTACCCACCCCACTCCGGGAAAGAAGGCGTTAGTGTATATGTATGTATGTAAAATAACAAATTCGCTTGCAATACTTTTTTACCTTTCCCAAAACGGCTCGTATCCCAAGTTCTTGGGGTCCACGAACACCATCCCGGCTCTAGAGACGGTGGCGGGGCTGGCGTAGTTGAGGTCGCCGACCTCGAAGAGCAGCGCGCAGTAGGGCGCCAGCCGGATGCGCTCGCCGTTGGCCAGCGTCAGCAGCTTGTTGTCGTCCATCACCGAATTCATGTTCTCGATCCAGAGTGCGTCCACGTCGCCGTCGAACAGGGAGTAGCGGCGCTCGTTCTCCTCGGCCGGCCTGTGGAGACATTGCACCTATTCCTTGAGCTACAGTCAGCCAGAGATCGGACCAGTAGGCGTCATTACACGCAATAATGTGGATGTGATTCCAAAGATTACAATTAAATTAAATTAATTTAGGTACCTATGTTGTTTTGGCACCTAAAATTTAATTATGATCCTTTGCAATACAGTAATAAATAAATAATACAACGCTCTATTACCAATATTGTCAATACGCTAATTTACATATTATTTCAGGAACAAAAAGGATTTAGAAAGCAAACTACAATTAACATGGCTATTTACGATTTAATAAAAAGAGCAGTTAGTAATGTTGACAAAAGAAAACCATCATGTGCCATATACATGGACATGATGAAAGCTTATGATTATGTCGATCACGAGATACTTTGTCGCAAATTAAATTGTTACGGAATCCGCGGAAACTGCATGAATCTTGTAAAATCATTCCTGGAAAATAGAAAACAATACACCGAACTCAATCAAATATGTCACAAGAGAAGAGAAGAAATATACGTCAACAAGTAGAACCATTAAATATAGGGTGCCACAGGGAAGTGTCCTAGGTCCCCCGTTATTTCTTATATACATAATTGTCAATTGCCCTCATTCTATGATACTTTTCGCTGATGACTGTACCATATTCATCGATATCAACATTAGCACTAAGTATGAAAATAATCTTAACTGTACAATGAAAAACATTAATTGGTTGAATATAAATAATATAAAAATAAATTTAAATATTACCTGTCTTATGCAATTTTCTCAAAGAAAAACTACTCCAAGACTAGATCAATTACAGAGGAGGGCTCATACGTAAAATAAATAACCACACGTTTTTAGGATTACATATTTACAGTAACATGTCATGGAAGTCGCATTCTATAGAAACTTGTAAAAATAAATTCATTTTCATTCGCTTTATACAAGTTAGCCAAACAGCTGATATAAAAACCTTGTTGACTGCTCTCATGGGTTTGTTGGCGCAACCTCAAGATATGCAATTATATTTTGTCAGTGTGATGGCAATAGTAAAAAACTTACCCGTTATTCAATTTAAAAATAAACTGTTTAAGTACCTTTATCAATAAATGTTTCTATAGCATTAAAGAGTATTTAGACGAAGATTACGTTAGCGTTTAGTTGTTTTATCTTTTAATAGTATATTTAATATCAGTTAATGAATACTTTATCTATATTTTTAAGCACTTGTTACAAAAAATATTCAATGTTAAATTAAAGTTTTTTGTTTATTTTCGTATGCTATCTAGGCACATCACAGCGGAAATATTGTATTTAATACCTACTTGCTTATACCTGTGTTGCGGAAATAAGTAAATTTTGATTTGATTTGATTTGACTTAAGGAGTGGCCATTTCTATTAAGCGACTGAAGGTTGCTCCATTAAGATCAGTGGATTGCGAAAAGAGTTGTTCACCTCATAAGTTAATTGTAAACGTGTAAAGGAATAAACTAAACACGGATTTTAAAAAAAAAATATTGTTTACAATAACATAGACTTTGCATTATTTATTTATTACTGTCTTGCAAAGGATCAAAATTAAATTTCCGGTGAGGCATCAATTCATTTAATTTAATTTGTGTAATTTAATTAAGTTTAAATCTTTGGAGTCATGTCCACATTATTTCTAGTAATGACACCGACTTGTCCGATCTTTGGGCATACATAGCCCATAACTGAGTACGGTCTTGCGGTAGTGGAGTGGTGCGGGAGTGGCGTACACGTGATTGTTTTTTCTTTCATTTCAAAAATAAAATTATTTATTCAGTAAATTGGCCACATGTGGGCTCTTTTAGACGTCGGTAATATAGAGTGAATGTATTCGCGCTTCGGACAAGACCATCATTATGGAGAAGAAGCAAGAAACTCCAGCAGAAGGTCATTTTATCTAATAATAAAATACAATATTAAATTAAAAATAGTAACTAGGAGAAGAACATGACGAGGTAGAGACCTCAGGAACTATAATAGAAAAAACTAAGCGTGAACAGACCGGACCCCACAGACAGCACCCGTTCACGAGTATGACGCGTATCTCAGTCATCGCCTCCCTCAACCATGTGTTCGGGAGGGTATTTATTTAAGGTTTACCAACGAGTTTTTACACCAATACTTATATAAAAATATAGTAGTATGCAATTCTTAATTGCAATGTAATGAATAGTAACGAAATATTTTTTTTGTACTCGTCGATTAAAATATGTGTGTTAAGATTTCATAGAGAATACTGCAACGTCACTCTATTCAACGTAAATTTCGTATGACCCATTTATGTATTTCGCTACGTGATAGGAAAAGTCACGTCATCTACCAGTGACGCGATTGGTTTAAAAACGAAACGAATACAAACGCTAATTAAAGCTAGTTAGCGTAATGCACCTTGGCTAGGGCCTCTGCGTCCCGACGTAAGAAGCGCGATGTCATCGAGCACGCCACGTAGACGCGGTAGAACGCTTTGATTTGGCCTTAAGGTTGGCAAATAGCGTGAAATGAAATGTAAGCAAGTAGTCCCGGTGTAAACGAACATTTCCATAGGCCTCACCTGTTCATTTCTCGAAAGATCTTAGAGTATAAACCATCCGTCCAGTCTCTTGTCACGGGGTCTAGGATTCCGTATAGTTCGATCACAGAACAGGCCTGCAAATAAAAGTTTAAATGTAGGCCTTATTGACAGAAGCAAGATGGGTTAGTATCAATTACTTTCTAATAAATTATTAATAACTATCTACTCGCATGAATATATTATTAAGTTAGTACTATTATACTTATCTACTTTGTATCTGTACTAATTTACTGTGTCGACCTTTGTTATTTTCCATTTGGACTTCTGGTTGACAGGTAGAGAATAGAATCGGGCATTAAGTTAGTCATATATTAGTCCGGTCAATCTAGGCATTGGAAGGTACATAAATTTACAACAAGCTGCAAATGCGTGTAATTGTTCAAAACATAATTAAAAATAACATTTTAAAATTCCGAATCATTGCGATGCCTGGAAAAAAAATTATTCGAGGTCAAAGGTCAAAAATCTCGAAAAAAATTGTTTTTTCGTGATTTTCAGCAAAACGGTAAGGTTTATCATAAAATTACCTCAGATAAAAATTGTAGATCATAAAATTCTCTACAAAAAATTTATCAATACTTTTTGTCTCGAGAGCCACCGTTTTTGAGATAGAACGAGTTAAAAAGTTGTAATCGTCATTATATGTACACGTTTCCACGCCACCTATGAGGTAGTGTACTTGCATAATAAAATATATTAGGAAGGGTTGGAAATGATAAAAGCGATTGAAACTAAAAAAAATTAGAAACTTATTCATCTGATTCATAATCTTCAAGTACTTCTTCTAGTTGTTCTTCTTCTTGATCTTCTTCTTCTTCTTCTTGATCTTCGTCTTGTTCGTTTTCTTCATCCTGGGTGTAAGTAAATTCCATCAATAGCGATGTATCGCATGTTTCCTCGTCGGTATCAAACGAATCCTCCACTATTGGTGATTCAGCATTAGAACATGACTGGCCTTGACAATGTGTACATGCCAGAGAACACAACAGTCCAACTTTTTTACAACCACATTTAGCGCTGCACAAGGGTGGTGAGAGAATCGAGCCAAATAATTACAGACCAATTTCGGTGTTAACGGCAATATCTAAAATTATAGAAAAACTTATCAACAACAGACTAATAAACTATCTTAATAAATTCAACTTACTTTATAAATTTCAATTCGGTTTTAGGCAAGGCAAGTCAACTGAAGATGCAGTACTTAACTTAGCAACTCTAATCTCTAATGAAGTAGACAAAGGTAATAAATGCTTATCGGTTTTCTTAGATTTGAAAAAGGCATTCGACACGGTCTCTCACCCAACCCTTGTACGCAAGCTTGAACACTATGGCATCAGAGGACGACCCCTGGAGTTACTCAAGGATTATTTGAGAAACCGTAATCAAAGAGTAAAAGTCGGAGATTGTGTAAGTGCAGAATCAGAGGTCACCTTTGGCGTCCCACAGGGCAGTGTCCTGGGACCGACCCTATTCCTTACTTATATAAACGACCTTGCTGACGTTTGTTCCAGGGATGGTCATATTATACTTTATGCGGATGACACAGTTGTTACTTTCTCTGGTAAGAACTGGGAATCGGTCTTTGCCACTGCAGAGGAAACCCTAGTTAAGATTAACTTTTGGCTAACTTCAAACCTACTCACTCTTAATTCCGAAAAATCAAATTACATCTGTTTTAGCAAAAATGTCACTTCACAACCCCCCCCAAACCTTAAACTTAGAATACATAAATGTAATCCCTCTATTAACTCAACCTGTGACTGCGTAATGCTAGAAAAAGTAAGAACAACTAGGTACTTGGGAATTATTTTCGACCAACGACTATCGTGGCATTCACACTTAGAATACATCAATAATAGAATACGCAAACTGATCTGGCTGTTCAAAAACCTAAGACACATCACGACCACTAATCTGCTTAAACAAATTTACACCGCACTAGCACAATCCATAATGACCTACTGCATTCCAGTTTGGGGAGGCGCAACTAAATGTAAATTTCTTGAAGTTGAGAGAGCCCAGAGACATTTGCTTAAAACCATGTTTTTCAAATCGTATAGATTCCCAACCTCGGAACTCTATAAACTTTGTGAGCTTCTGAGCATGCGTAAGCTTTACATATTCTCGGTGGTGTTAAGGCTTCATAGCCAACTGCCATTTAAACCATCTAAAGAAGGAAGGAGAACTCTTGCGCCTGCACCGGTCCCCTTCAGGAAATCGGCCTTCGCAAGGAGACAATACTATGTGCAGTCTGCATATATCTATAATAGGATAAATAAAAAAATTAAAATCTACTCAACTAAACGGTACGACTGCAAAAAAAAGATTATAGAATGGCTTAGAGATCTTTCATATGACGAATCTGAAGCTCTTCTCTCCCAGATTAGCTATGGTTAACTTATCTCCACATCTCTGGTGTTTGGTCTGCTTATTCAAATAATATAATATACTTATATAATACAACAACTATGTAACAATTCTTATCTCGTAGCGATTAGTCGTAATAATGAGACGACTGACTTTAGGCTGTAACTTACACACACATATACACACACACACACACACACACACACACACACACACACACACACACATATCCAACTGTACTCTAACGCATCAACTCGCTCGAGCTGCTTGTAAGTTGTAAGTCACAGGTATTATTACTTATTTATTTATCTATAACCTATATTATAACAAAATGAACCTCCTTATAGTCTCATAATTGAAACTATAATTGAGTATCCCAGTTATATACATACCCATACGCACATATACACACACACACACACACACACACACACACTCCCACACACACATAACTATCCAACTGTACTCTAACGCATCAACTCGCTCGAGCTGCTTGTAAGTTATAAGTCACAGGTATTATTACTTATTTATTTATTTATGACCTATATTATAACAAAATGAACCTCCTTATAGTCTCATAATTAATTGAAACTATAATTGAGTGTCCCAGTTATATACATACCCATACGCACGTACACACTCACACAAGCATACACACACGCACACGCACACACACACACATACACACACACACACAGACACATACACACACACACACACACACTCACAAAATTTAGAGATCACATAGATCAAATGAAGAGTTCCTAATTAGGGATATTACCTAGTATTTATTAATTAAGTCTTAGTAATATTACTCTTTGCCTTTCTTGTTTTAATTCTTTGTTATGCAAATGTTCTAATTATAGGAAGTTTGTTAAACCCATTGTATTTGGAAGAGCGGGTTCTCCTGATACAAGTATTTAAATACTTAATAGGAGATCCCAACCTTATTGTGATGTACACTCCTATTGTTTAACCAAATAAACTTTATTTTATTTTTTTATTTATTTATTATTTATCCCTTTTTACAGTTGCAAAAAATAGTGTTCAGCATTTTTTCCGGCGCAGGTGGGAGTAAAGTCTGTATAGGTTCTAATGTATTGTCGACCAACTTCCAACCTCTGTACATAGAAATGGTGTGGTGAGTGGCGACACCACGGACCTGAGTGCTCCCGAGGGTAGGTCCTGTTCCTCACCTCACGCTTGCCTTCACCGGCCGGCTGCGGTGTGCAATGACGAGGAACAGACCCTCACCTCTGGCTTGCCTTTATTGGCCGGTCAGAGTGGAGTCGCAAGAGCTATATGCTCGAAGGGTGGATGTGTTGCATAAGTGGTGAGTGGGCACCTTATGGTCGTTTAAAGTCCAGAAGCACCTCTCCACCCTTAGCCCCTCTGGAACTGTTGCCTCCCTGCTGCTATATATATGTGGCTATTTCGGGAGGTCCATTCCATTGAGTTGGCGAGTCACCGCCTGCCATTTAAACCGAAGTAATTAGCATTGGCCAGGCAGGCGCCGTAGTTTCATCAATCCATATCAGTTCATTCATAGAACCTATTATTAGTATTCCCATCCTTCTTAAATAGTCTTTACACTGACCGGTGGTTGTCCGTGGGAGCATACTTCTTTAGTTTGAACTCAGGGACAATCGCCGGTTGGTGTCCCATAACTTTACTAAATTAAACTTGTCTAAAGGGCCTCTGCGTGTTGGCTTTATTTATTGGGCATACTAACACAAAGCAGGTATACGACCCTAGCCACGCACACAATTGAACAGGGAGACAGATGTTGTCTCAAGGTTACACTAGCGTACAAATTAAGGGACTGGATTTCATTCTACCTGATATTCTCATATTTATACTTATGCATACCAATTGAAAAATATTTTTACTTAAATTTCAGCTTCAGAGATGTATATACGTGGCGTACTTATGCATATTTTGACGATTACAACTTTTACAACTCTTTGACTCGTTCTATCTCAAAAACGGTGGCTCTCAGAAAAAAAAAGTATTGATACATTTTTTGTAGAGAATTTTATGATCTACAATTTTAATTTTAATTTTTTTTTTTTTTTTTTTGATTTTTTTTTTTTTATTTTTATCTGAGGTGATTTTATGATAAACCTTACCATTTTGCTGAAAATCGCGAAAAACCAATTTTTTTCAAGATTTTTGACCTTTGACCTCGAATAAAAAAAATTCCAGGCATCGCATTGATTCGGAATTCTAAAATGTTCTTTTTAATTATGTTTTAAACAATTACACGCATTTGCAGCTTGTTGTAAATTTATGTACCTTTACTATTATTTTTTAGTCTAATTTGACCGGACTATATCTTTTTGATGCGAACAGTGCAATGAATTTTAAATAAAAAATATGACAAAAGAGCCCCTGGTTTTGTTGTAAGTAAAAAATGCAAATGCAACTTTTTGCAGTTGTGCCCGTGGGGCCGACGAGCATGCTGCAGTAACTTACAATCCCCTGTTCAGCTGGATACTGTACACTACTAGCGCACAGCCCGCGACATTACCTTGGGGTTGACGACCTGCATCTTGGTGTTGAGTCCCAGGTCGCACTGCGCCTTGACGAGCGCGTTGAGGACGACGGACTTGCCGCCGCCCGTGGGGCCGACGAGCATGCTGCAGTGCCGCGTCATCATCGTTTCGTACAGCTGGACTACCTTGTCGATCTGCAATACAGGGTGTTCGGCACATGGACCGTCAATTTTTTTTGGGATATTGTTGGGGTTATTTGCTGTCTTTTCGCCCTTGGACCTTGGGTCATAAAGGTCACGGTGTTGAAGATATGAATTTTTAAATGTTTTTTCTCAAATTTTCCGAAATTCCACATTTAAACGTTTGTAACTTTTTTATTAATGACTGTAAAAAAATAATATTTTGTATTTAATACTTGCTAATACATGCTTGTTCAAATAATTATAATCTTTTTTCTAATTGATAGTCTCAAAGGGACGTACGAGGATTTTTATGTCACAAAATTACTGTTTATGTGATTAAAATCCAACTTCGAAATTCAATTATTAAAAAACTAAATACAATTTTGAGGTTCTTTTTTTTAAAAAAACTTCTCTAACTAATGACCTTTCTAACGATGTGCTACACATTGTTAAAAAATAAATATGAGTCTAATTACGGGGATATTCCGCCAATAGGGTAGAAATTGTTATGAATTATGAAGCACTACAACTTTATTTGTAAGTTTTGTAACGCATCGGAATTCGGAACCTTTTCGGAACACTGGCTGGTTGAATAATAGGCTCCTACCATAATACCTCCTTAATAATACCTCCTTGAATAATACCTCCTTACCTTCGCCAAAGTTTTTTTTTCTAATGGCGAATTACTGTTTTACGGTGCAATTGTGACGGGAAATTTCATTTATGATTAATTGTAATTATTTTTCCTAAACTATGGCTAACTACACTAACGAAGAATACGTTGATATGATAATGGCGTATGGTATAGCAGGGGGTGTTTCTCGTGAAGCCCGAAGGATTTATCAAGAGATGCATCCAAATCGAAGATTGCCCCACCACGACACATTTTCGACGACGTTTCGACGTATGCGGGAGACTGGAAACGTAAACTTTCAAGAGCCACGTATTAATGTGAGGCAGTATAATGTTGCAATCGAAGACCGAATATTACAAGCCTTTGAAACAGATCCCAATACAAGTATTATTAGCAGTTTATTCGATCCATCATTTGTACTAAAAACGCACTCTTCTGCGTTCTCATCTTATGTTAAAATGATCAAACTGCGTACGAAAACTCATAGGCGTAAGTTGTGGGCCGTGAATTTTATTACATTAAAAGAAATCAAATTATTATAATTAAATTACTTATTTCCATTTTCTTTACTAAGAATTTTTCTTTACCTTGCACCGGAGTGAAATGAAAAGCATGCTTTTCGTAAGCCCGAAGCACTGACCACACTTTCTAAATTTTCACGTTAAGTTCGCGAGCTACACAACGAATACTTGTATTGGGATCTGTTTCAAAGGCTTGTAATATTCGGTCTTCGATTGCAACATTATACTGCCTCACATTAATACGTGGCTCTTGAAAGTTTACGTTTCCAGTCTCCCGCATACGTCGAAACGTCGTCGAAAATGTGTCGTGGTGGGGCAATCTTCGATTTGGATGCATCTCTTGATAAATCCTTCGGGCTTCACGAGAAACACCCCCTGCTATACCATACGCCATTATCATATCAACGTATTCTTCGTTAGTGTAGTTAGCCATAGTTTAGGAAAAATAATTACAATTAATCATAAATGAAATTTCCCGTCACAATTGCACCGTAAAACAGTAATTCGCCATTAGAAAAAAAAACTTTGGCGAAGGTAAGGAGGTATTATTCAAGGAGGTATTATTAAGGAGGTATTATTGTAGGAGCCTATTATTCAACCAGCCAGTGTTCCGAAAAGGTTCCGATGCGTTACAAAACTTACAAATAAAGTTGTAGTGCTTCTTAATTCATAACAATTTCTACCCTATTGGCGGAATATCCCCGTAATTAGACTCAGATTTATTTTTTAACAATGTGTAGCACATCGTTAGAAAGGTCATTAGTTAGAGAAGTTTTTTAAAAAAAAAGAACCTCAAAATTGTATTTAGTTTTTTAATAATTGAATTTCGAAGTTGGATTTTAATCACATAAACAGTAATTTTGTGACATAAAAATCCTCGTACGTCCCTTTGAGACTATCAATTAGAAAAAAGACTATTATTATTTGAACAAGCATGTATTAGCAAGTATTAAATACAAATTATTATTTTTTACAGTCATTAATAAAAAAGTTACAAACGTTTAAAGGTGGAATTTCGGAAAATTTGAGAAAAAACATTTAAAAATTCATATCTTCAACACCGTGACCTTTATGACCCAAGGTCCAAGGGCGAAAAGACAGCAAATAACCCCAACAATATCCCAAAAAAAATTGACGGTCCATGTGCCGAACACCCTGTATATTGTATCAGGGCTAAGCTCAAACAATAATAAAACAATTCACAAAGTCCAAGACTGCACTGATTGTTTTACTCCGTACAATTTAAATTATCATTTATCAAACATACACGCAAACAATTTCAATATAAACTAGTATTTCTTGAAGTTCTGAAGTTCTGAAGAACACACTAAATACAGCTGAATTGAGATACTCCTCCTTTTTTAAGTTGGTTCAAAAGAGCGCCTAAGGAAATATGTTACAAACAGGACGTGAAGTCACATTGCATCCATTAATAGTAGCATATACACGCAAAGACCCGTGTACTTTACAAAGCGTAGTTCAGTAGTGTTGCTAATAACTAAGCTATACTCGTCGTGAAGTGAAACCCTCATAGTTTGATTTAACATATAGGTAAGTAAAAGGAAATACCCGATGCACCTATTTAAATGAAAAAAGTAACTCTTTCGTAGGTCGTGATTAATCTATAATACAGGTTATCGGTGAAAAGCTGCCAGGAATTTCTATAAATATACTTGCGTATTATTATTATTTTATATATAGTATTATTTTATCGAAACATTTTTCAACAAACGTATCATTACGCAGAATTATCATTTCTTTGAAAGGCATTTCTCGCCGCAAGAGTTTTTTTCTTTGGCAGTCACAAGTCGAACCTAATCTAACCTACTTAATGAATGTTGAAGATATCCTGAAAACATCATGGTTTCAGAAGAAAAAAGTGATCGATGCAAATGATACAATAGATGAAGCGAAATGCGATAAAATGATGGATTACCACTTGGTGTGAAATAAATAAGGTGCCCTCTGGACTATAGTACCAGTATAATAAACGATTGAACGTATTTACCTGATGATCAAGTATGATGTACCCTTCTCGCTGCAGGGCGAGTATGACGGCGGCGTTGAACTCAGGGTAGCCCACCCGCGGGCACTCCATGCCGGGGAACAGGTCCTTGATCAGACCCAGGAACAGAGGGACGTCTTCAAACACGAACTTAGGATAATTCATGTCCCTGCAAAATTAAAGGGATCTTTAAAAAACTGAGCTGACAACGTCACGTCTTTTCACCAATGCGATGTTCCCAGCAGAGTTGTAAGATGGCTTGTAAAAAACCTAGTATCTGTAGTCTGGATCTTGTACAATTTCTTTTATAACTTTTTTATACTCCACAATCAGGGGTCTTTTTGAGGTTCAAGTATAGTCATAACGAATTTTACACTTCTTATACAATATTGGGCGCAAAAATATCTGACACTGACTATTACTAGAGGTATAAGAGCGTGTCAGATATTTTTGCGCCCAATGTTGGATAATATATTATTGCTTGTGACTGTACAAGCCTCGAGTTTCGGACTAGGTCAATTTGTGTGAGATTTTTTCCTGACGTTTTTTATTTTCTCACAACACTCAATCACAATTAAATATGGTATTTTCTGACGAATATCATCCCTAGTCGCTCCCCCCACAGTGTCACCTGAGAGCGCGCATGAGCACCATCATCTCGCTGAGGTTCTCGGACTCGCGGCGCAGCTTGCCCGCCATGCGCAGCACGGAGGTGAGCGCGCGCAGCCCCCAGTCGTAGTGGGACTGCTTCGAGAGCTGCTCGCGGGCCACTTTGTATAGAACCGTCATTTTCTTCGCTAGGACCTAGATTCAGGGCTTATTTCGAATCAGTGTTCTCTATTTTTTCACATCTGACTCAAAAAGAGGGGTGTTCGTTTCTGTGGCATCGTAGCTATGGCGTTTGCCATTATACCGGGGATTTTATTAATTTATTGATATTCTTCGTATGCCTAGTGACGTATCCGTCGCTAAGGGGCTTAGTCGGATTATTTGAAATTGGATTATATAAACTTTAACATATGGCTCTAATTTGTGTGTAAAAAAAACGAAAAAAAATCAATCTTCCGTTTATAGCATTCAGTTGCAGAAAATAAAAAATAAAATTTATATGGAAGCCTCAATGGCTACAATGAAAATAACAAGTTTTGGATTTAACTGGGTTTGGTTCTGGTAGCCAGAAAACGAGAACTAGCGGGCCTATTATTCTCGTGTTTATCGCGTAGATAAACGTACATAGCATACGTCACTCTCACACTTATTCGCTCGTCAGATAGCGACACACGATTTAGTTATAAAAGCTACCATAATAGGCCCGCTGATTGATTACGGCAAAGGAAGGATTACTATACAATGACATCAAGGAGTGGCCCAGATCCTTAATGCCTTCGCTCAGGAACCGAAGATGCGATTCACGAGTCATCTTGTGGCGTGTTTGGCGCGTAACGCTTCTTCTTACCCGCTTTCAAAGCGTCGCCGGACCCTAAGCGACGCCTTCATGCTCAGTATCATTGCCCGATAGCCCGCATGCTTGTAGCAATACATTGACGGGTTGTTTTAACATTATTGAGCCAAGAGATATGGAAATCACGCAATGTACTGACCTCCTTCGATAATGATGTCTTACCTTCGCAGTGAGGAACCCGTCAGAGAAGAGCGAGATCATGCAGATCATCTCCAGGTCGGGCAGAATGCACACGACGGGGCGGAAGAGGGCCTTTACGGACTCGGGCAGCTCCGTGCGGCCGGCGTACCCAGGGTTCATGGTGATGAAGATGCCCACCTTGCTGTCCATGGCAATCTCTTGCCCTTCAAACTGAGGGGGGGAATTATAAAACTCTTCGGTGACTGATAAAGTACAGGATTAGAAGCTAAAACTCTAGTACTAGGCTGCTTAGAATTCAATACTGACACCCGTCATCTTATAATATATAACCTACTCGCTGTACCCGGCATGCGTTGCAATGCTATGTAAAGTCAGACATTAGATATATATTATTTGGGCCAGAAACCCTCGCGAGCGTCCTCAGAACGCCTTACTTAATTTATCATAATCTGATAAATGGTTTAGGATCGCATAGAGGCCAAACATACAAGCATTATTTATATTTTTATAGATTATTGGGTTTGAGATTATAATTTATACGGGAATGACAGGTGTCAGAATTGCCTTGATATCTGCCTTTTACTATAGTGATTTGAAATTACGGAGGAAGTATTTCGCGAAGTCGACCCCTGACCTGGCGAGACGAAATATGGAGAAATGAATTCTACGCTCACGAAATCGCGGGCCTCCACTAGTTGATACTGGCAATGAAAAAAAAAATTTAGTACTTATTCAATTATTAACTCTGATTATGCGTTCCATGTTAATAGTGTTTTCAATCCACGCAGGCGCGCCCCGCCCCTTTTATTGACGTTGCTCGTGCGTCGATCTAAAGTAAAATTATGTACCTAATAGCAGTATAGATTTCATGTATAGTAAACACTACAATGAACCATAATTCTAAGTATAAAATAACTTTTATTGGTTTTAAGCAACATACCGTAAAACGTTTGAGTTTCATAAGAAGTGCGCTTCGGATGCACTGCAGCTGCGTCGAGATTACGGAAAGCACTGATATGTCGATCCTGTTGATTAAATAAAGTTTCAAAATAATGTTGCCTTTCTACAGCATAATACATTTGTCGCCGTCGAACGTAAAAATGTATGGGAATAATTTTGAAACACCGTATGTGTTGAACAATATTATTCAAGAAATAATCACCAACCCAACACAGAGCGTGCGAAATCGTAGAGTTTTCATTTGTTGTAGGTACAAATGAATACATTATTTATAGGATCACTTTGAGTAAGTTAACGTAACGAGGACTGTACAGTCAAGGGCAAAAATATCTATACACCTTTATGCCACTGGCAATAAGGTCCGTGTATACACGTATTTGACGCGATATCTGTATAGATATTAATACCCTTGACTGTACATCCGGTGTATATTAGGCGTAGACTTAAGAGGCGACATAACCGTTACGTTGTTCTAAATTCTAGTTATTATACTAAACGTATGATATACCAAATAAAATTATTCCTAATAAACGTTATAAATAACGTTTTTATGAGCGTTGAGAGTATTCTGTTATTTAATTATTATGAGCAACCAAATTATGAATTTGTTTTTATACAGATGTTTGTTATGAATTTTACGAGTAGTTAAGTAAAATTATGCTAAAAGTTGGTATAAAGAATGAACGGCACCCCTTCACAGATGTATAAATAACTAATTACATACATACATAATCTCACGCCTTCATTTCCAGAGGGGTAGGCAGAGCTACAGAATTACCAACAACTCTAAAAACTTGTTAAGAAATTCTCTAACCACATATTGTACAATTAGGCTAAGATGTTTTACCAGTGTATTAGTGACAGGTTGCAGCCCATCGCCAAACATAACTTCAAGCCTATATTCTCTTAGTCGCCTCTTACGACATCCACGGGAAGACATTAATGATACAAGAAGACAATAACTAATGAAGTACCTGTTAAACTCGTCGAAGCAGCCCCAAGCGCCGCACTGGCACAGCCCGGCGAGGATCTGACCAACAGCGCGGAAGTCCATTCCCTCCCCACAGTTGGTCACCACACACAGCAGTCCCAGGGCTTTAGCCAAGTCCTTCGTTGTCTCAGTCTTGCCCGTGCCGGCTGGGCCTATCATAACAAACCAAAACGTTGAAGAAAGCGTGTCTATGAAGGTGATGAAGACTCCGCTGATGATTTTGCCTAAACATGGATGTCGGTTTTTGTCAGTTTAAGAGCCATTCTATTGCCGCTGAGTGGTGCCTTAAATTAAGCAGCGTGGGCGGGACATAATAGTTTGAAAAACAAATGTATTTTTTTAAATTTGTTACTGAACATTACCTCGAAAAGTCCGGCTCAAAATGCGTAGTAACAACTGGGATGTAGGTACAATCCGCCTTATAAGGTAGCTGTATACATTTCTACCCTGTTGCTTTAACACTTAAGCGCAGCTATTCACACATGACGTTAAAATAGGGAACATGCATGGATTTGTTAAAAATCGAGTTTCTCAATAAAATATGAAAATACCGAAAAATAGATCACCAAAAGTGAAATTTAAATTAAAATCGGCCAAGAATTATGGATGATGGCATTGGAGGGATACGATATGCATGCACTGTGACGGCATGTAAAGGGATCCCATTACAGATCTCTTGTGTGCAGCTACTAATAAGTCAGATCGTACTTTTCTAAACTTGAGCCGTGGCTCTTAATGAAAAGGCATGGATCAATATTATAACTAGCTGCAGCTGGATCCATTGATTGGATCCATTAAAGGGGTCAAGTGAACTTTTTGTACATCCAAATTCATTAGTTTAGCAGAGTAGGGCTTTGATGTAGACTTAAATCCGTTTGAAGTGGTTTACACCTTTTAATACGCGGGGATGGATTTAATATATTTATATTATGAAGTCTACAAAGATCCATTAATGGATTCTATTGAACTTTTTGTATACCGGGATCTATCAATGCATACTGAATGTCCACGAGTATCCATCAATTGATAGAATCAAGTGTATTAAAACTTTAATAAAATCCATTGATGCATCGAAGTGTAGTTAAGAGTAACAGAATCCATTGATGGATTGCAGAGTATTAAAAAGTGTAAACGAATCCAAATGGAATACAATAAAGCCTACTCTACTGCATTAATGGATTTGAACGTACAAAAACTCCACTTGACCCCTTTAATGGATCCTCCATCAATGGATCGAGTGGACGGAGGGTCAGGACCGCAATATTGAAAACATCCAAAGAAACCGTGTACATTTTCACCAGTCAAATGTGACACCACCGACTCCCATTAATAACGGTCCTCATCTACGTCTATACATCGAACAAGCCTGCCAATAGTGTAAACGTGTAACAATAAGAGAAGCTGGAACAGTTTACCGGCGGGCGCGCCGCCCAGCTGCATGGTGAGCGCCTGCGTAATGGTGAGGTAGATTCGGTCCGTGAGCGGCGTCACCACCAGCCGCCCGTTCAGCCCCATGTACTCGTACCCGTACTCGAATACGCCTGTCACAAAACGCGCCGTATTACTATAATTATATTTAGTTTAGACTAACAACATTCCAAGGGTTAACTAGTGTTTTATTCTTCCCTCTGTTTGAGAATCCTAATGACATATCTTAGGCTATATCTGGGTAAGCGTGTACCACCCTTCACTTAACATCAGGTGTGATTGGGGTCTAACACAAACACATTTTGGATTTATAAAAAAAAAGCTCCACTCGCGGATCCCAAGCGCTGTACAAATCAATTCACCTAGCAGACAGTGTGTGACTACTATACGAAAATAAATTTAAAGTACTGTTAACGATTTTATTTAAATATTGTAACAACAAAACATTGCTTACCTACGCCATCTGCCGTGAAGTAGTAAAACTAATGAATAACAAACAACCTAAACATTGCTTACCTACGTCATCTGCCATCCAGTAGCAAAACAAATGAATAAAAAAACAACTTAAACATTGCTTACCTACGTCATCTGCCGTCTAGTGGCTAAACGAATTAATATCAAACAGCCTAAATATGGCTTACCTTCGCCATCTGCCGTCCGGTAGCTGAACTAATTGATATCAAGCACCTTAAACATTGCTTACCTACGCCATCTGCCGTCCGGTAGCTGAACTAATGCGTACCAAACTGCCTTAACAATGCTCACCTGGACTATCTGCCGTCCGGTAGCTGAACAACAATGTAATGCAAAGCTTTATTTGGCACTTTTGAGAAGCAGCCTTTGTTTCATTTCAATTTTAATGTTAACTTTATTTAGCGGTCGTCGTTGTTAACTAGTTACAGACACTAGGTGCCGAATTAATTTGTATGAAAATACCTTTTTTACAAAAGATACCCAATTATGATTAGTGATAATTATGATTATACTTTCCGCCCTTAAAATATATGTTCGTATGCAAGAAACACACTGTATAAACAGCTAGGTAAACGTCTTCCATCTCTATGAGTTTCACGTTCCACCTTACAAAATATTTCAAGTTGTGGCGTGAAGGCAAAACGGTGGCAAAAATGACTATGATATAGAAATTCCTTCTTAATAAAGTATTCACGGCTAGTTATGAACATTTTACAATAAATCAAGTTCCTATTTCATTTCGAATCACTATACCTTTTACTAAAGAAATATTGCTATTAGTAATAAACGTCAAAAGCGGTGCCATACGTTTTCATAGTGCTTTATACTAGGGGTTCTCAAACTTATCTTACAGATCGGCCCTCTCGGATACACTTTGACCCCTTAGGATCTTTATGTAATCACCCTCAGCTATCGTACACACTCAGCTGTTCGAATGTGCAGGTTTCCTTAGGATGTTATTCCTTCACCGTAAGAGCACCAGTTAACGAACTTAAGTTAGAAAAACGATAACTACCTATCACGAGACGACTCTCATAAGCCGCTAGGCCACCGACGCTCAACTTTTAAGGTAACGGAACACTCGCCAAATCCCTTTTATTTATGGAACCCCGCATCAAATACTTTCGTCGATCGCGCGGAACCCTGGTACCTTTTTCAAGGTTCCGCAAAACCCACAATGGGAATATATTAATTAAATTTATATTGCACAAAAACACAAAAGGGGAACTTAATGCCTAATGGCAACGGCTGCGGAGAAACGTCGCATCGGTCACTCGCATCGGCCGCGACCTACTGAAGTCTACCCCTTTAGGGTAGGGACGGCCTCCATGGTTCTCAAGTACAAAGTCCACTAACCGGTGCACTGGCGCACCCACAGGTTGTCGTCCTTCTTCAGCCAGTAGAAGCGCAGCTGGCTCTCCCACTCGAACTCGGCGGCCTCGGTCACGTTGTCGCGCACGAAGTTCTCGATGATGTCACGCGCGTGCACGTCGATCGTCGTGATCGTTCGGAACTTCAGTCGGTCGTTCGATGTTAAATCTGGAGATATAAGTAGAAGGGTTACTTTGATTCAGTACCTAACTCTTAAAAGTTGGAATGGTTGCATCGTTACTGGACCAATGTAAACATATCGCTGTCCAGTATTATAGGGTTCTATGTTACATTGTCGGGGTACTTTAATTTAGATCTAGTGTCTCTCTGACAAACTTAAAATTTCAAGTTGATAAAAGTGCAATATAGAACACCCTATTATACTGGGGCAGGGATATGTTAAACTGTTTTAAATAAGTTTTCATTGGTTAAGAATAGCTGGATTTATACTTATATGACGTAACGTAACGAATTTTCCATACATATGTTGTGATGTTACTTAAAAGATACCGTTCTGACGCGACATGGAAACTTTAAACGTCACTGGAAGATTATGAATCAAAAACAAAGGTGAACGAAGCAGTACATACATACAGAATATTTACATGATAAAACAAGTGTCTGTGCGCAATAGATTTTAATGAAGTTTTCAGCAATAGATAGAGTGATTCAAGAGGGATTACGTATAAAACAATCTGGATTATTTACAGGTGTTACAGAAAACTCACATAAACCGAAGCGGAACATGCCCTGGTCCCCATGGTCCACTCTGTTCACACTAACGACTCTACACTCTATGCACGGACCTTGTCTCACTTTGACCACGAGCCCGTCCAGCTGCTCGTTCTGCTGCTGCAGGTTCTCCTTCATGGCGCGCTTGTTGCCCTTGCGGATGCGCACGAACGTCTCCTCGGTCTCGGCCGTCCACCACACGCAGTTGGCCGCCAGGCACACCATGCCCTGGTACTCCATGATCCAATCGGTTCTAAATACAATAGAATACCTCTGACAAATAGTGAAACTAAAAGTAATCTTTGTTTTGTTTGCGTAGAATACGGATGTTGGATTTAAAGTTAAGACTAACTGCCGTCCTCAGATATATTTTAGGGACAATTAACTCGTTCCTTTTTCAAATTTATGTGAAAATTAGTCACTAAGGAACCACTCATCATTAACTGAGTGCGGCCGTTAGAACTTGAAACGTAGTGGAAAAGTATTTGCCTCATTTATGTTCAACATACAATTCAATTAACCAAATCTTAAACCGGTTTAGTTTACCGGAGATCACAAAGAAACAGGCAAACATAAATGGGTGTCCTTTAAAGGGATTAACCCGTGGAACGTCACGTCATATACATTATGAATTGCAACCCCTCTTTGTTTAGCAGTCGACCTTAAGGAAGCGTCTACTGTATCATAAGGAGTTACCGAGGCACTTTCCAGTTCCGTCCATAGTAGAAGATGGATTTCTTGGTGATGAACTTGTTGGTCCGCCGCATCTCGACGAGTACCAGGTTCATCCAGTCCTCCACGCGGCCCTCCGTGTACACCACCGAGCGGAACTCCATCAGCTGATGAACGCGGGCCATTTATTTAAACATTTGTACCAAATACAGCCTACCACCACGCCATTTTGATCGCCTTTATTGTGGTAGGCAAATGAGGATAAAAAATCCGCCACTCTGGTAAAACCATATTGTTTTTGTCTTTTTATCGTATGATCAACGTTATGATAGCTCTTATTCCCTCTGGTACATTAGTACTACCAGGTAGTTCTACTGGTAGTACAAATGATACACCCTAAGGTCACTAGTACTACTTCTAAAAATACAAGAATATCCCTCGGGTTTTGTCATAGACCACTGTATTAAAAGTTCAACTGGTAGTACATATGATACACATTCATGACGGAGCTCTGCTGTCGCAGAGCTCCTATTTCTGGGTAGTTTGGCCCTCCGGGCCTGCTAAAGAACTAACATAACCTAAACCTACCTCCTATTAATGATACTAATATTGCCCAGTAGTGCCAAATAGTTGTGCCACGGGGAAAACACAGTACAGGATCTACAGAAAAGAGTATCGCTATGAACGCAACAAACTACAGGACAGTTGTACTACCAGTCTGCCGTTATGGTCACTAGTACTACTGGTAGTACTAGTGACCTTAGGGTGTATCATTTGTACTACCAGTAGAACTACCTGGTAGTACTACTGTACCAGAGCTCTCTTATTGACAGTCACGACGGTCGGGTTAAAAACAATACAATGAGATGTGAAAAGCAATATGGTTTTAATGAATATAATGAAGCCCCTCGTCAGAAAGTTTTAGTGTCTCGTCAGATGTTTTATCCATGTTTATTCACATCGGTAAACACGATCATATTTGGCCCGCAGTAGGTACATAAGGATTGTCAGGTTAGGTAGTCATTTTCAACATTTTTAAAATAAAATATTTAAAAAAATACTATTATATAACATTCAGAAGATAAGCAAAAATATTTTCTGAAATATAATGTTATCATCAATCCACGACGTCCTGCCCAACGGGTCTAGCAGGCTAAGATAAGCTAAAAAGAGTGGCCCCACGAGGGATTTGGTTATACTTTTAGGTGGAGTAGTGGCAGTACCTAAGAACACTATGCCTAGTATCGGCTTTCGAAGATCGATCGATCGATTGTTTCAGATTTATTCACGAAAATGTTAAAAATAAAAGGTAGTTTTTGAACTGTTATTTTAGCTTAACCAAGTAAGCGAGGGTAACCAAATAAAGTCAGAATTGAGGACAATATAATGGGATTAATATTGCATATTTTGACAGACGTTCATGTCCGCTAACTTCCTTAATAAAAAACTTGTTTTAGTTTTGTTTTATTTTTTGTAACTTTTCGCGGAGCACCTACATAAAAAATCGTGGCAAGACACTAATTCCCACTACATATACACACATATTTTAAACTGCCTGTTCTGCCTAGTGTAAAAAAAAGAAACAATCCTCGAACAATTGGCATTTCAATAAAGTGCCAGTGCAGTGTGTAGATTAGTCAGTAGGTATGTAGGTACGCATATGATCTCTTTTAATGAACCTTTTTAGTTTAGCCTGCTAGACCCTTCATTTTGTATACATTGACATAATCGTAAAACTTAAATTTGACTGGCGGGGCATGCCGTCGGGAAAATACTATAAGCAATAACGGTATTTTACTACTATCTATACAAAAAAGTTCATCAACTTATTTACTATTTTTTTAACTAACTGTGCCTCAGTTCACTTTATTTTACCGAAAATTGTATTCAATTAGGTTGTTTACCGGATTGTTAAGTAATTGGTAGGAAGCATAGCAACTTTTATTATGATTTTTTTAAATATATGTAATTTACTAAAAGAGCAGCCGCACATCAGACAACTAGTGGTGACCACAGCGAAGCCTCGTGCAGACAGCCGCACACTCAGCCCATAGTCGCCGCAGTTAGTTGCTGCGTCTAGTGGCTTAGCTGAACCACCAGTGGCGTTTGTGGCGGCGACTGGTGGTCATAATGTGCAGCCGCCCTTGCTGTTGCTTTTATTTATCCTCATAAGAAGTACCCCTACATTCTTTTGATATTTAAACATTTATCGCAACGCATTGCAAAATATTAATCTGATTAACGATATTTTTGATGTGTGTATGTCACCTATAAGTTATATCAAATCAATTACCTCATTTTCAGCAGAGACCATTTTCGCTGCCACTGGGCGGTTAGTGTGATCCACATACAAATCCAACGCTTTTATATTGTCGAACATCTGAAAATAACACCACGTACACGTACACTACAGGATAGCGGAACCCTTAAATCCTTAAATATTGGATAAACCCCTTACCATGAGTTTACAATGGCCGTCGACAGCACAATATTTAAACTTCTGAAAAGTTTACGGTTACAGTGAAAATAAAAATTATGAATAACAATTTTATGAAAACTAAATGACTAAAATAACTTCTTGTAAAATGGTAGAAAATAAGGTAACTGAAGTCGGCTTAAAAAACAAACGACCGGCTTCAAAAAAAGCAAAAAATAATTCTTATAATATGGTAGGTAGGTCAGTCTAATTGAAGTCGGCGACTCACAATATTTCTAACCAAAACCCGACTTCACGACAAATTATAAAAAAAGTCGGTCTATCATTGACAGAGAAATCGGTGAACATACATAAAAAAAACACAAATAGTGGAACATAGATCCTCCTCCTTTTTTGAAGTAATTATATGAACCAAAAAAAATATGTGTAAAAAATTATAGCGGCCAGTTCAACTGTAATTTAAACATCCGAACATGATTGGCAGACTGTACCTTGATCATGTGCTCCTGCACGCAGCTGCACTCGCTGCTGCCGAGGATCGAGAGCAGCTCGTCGGTGGAGATGAAGAAGAACCGCGGGAAGATGCGGCGCTTCGAGTCCAGGTAGTCGTTCAGGGACTTCTGACACCTGACAAGTCAAGAGCTCGTTAAAGGCTTAGTTTTATATTTAATGTTTTTTTTTAAATCTCCATTAAATGGGCTTTCGGACAGTATTTATTAAAAAACAAGTTTAATACAATATAATAAAACTGTACGGGTTTGTTTGCAGTGTATTACAACTAAAAACCAGTATGGGGAATGAATTGGGCATCATCTAGTTACCTGATAACGACACCAAACTAGGTAAACCCAAAAGTCCAAACTAATACGCAATAAAAAAAATCCGATCGCCGGCAGCTCGGTACTGTGACTCCCCTTCCCCCACCTGTCGCGGAGTTCAAACTGGCTACCGGGCGTTTTAGGTTCAGGTGGATGTGTATAATACCCGTACCAAATGGCATTGATGTACTCAAAATTGTATACCTCTCCATACAAGAATTCCCAATAGAAAACTGACAAATATGTTCTAGATGACTGACAGGTTTAAACCGTACCTTTTTATTACGCGACTGTGTCAGATGTAGGGTTACGTTTTTCGAGTGTAGGTATGTATGTATGTCTATATTTTTGGCTTGCTTTGCAGCGTAAACTGCTTGATGGATTTTAACATATGAGGTGTCGTTACGTTCGTCTTGGTTGTGGGAGTGGCACAGGCTATAATATTTTAATCAATACTTGATTAATGAGAGGGAAGGGAAAGGCCTAATTTTTTAACAGGTATTTTCAATCCAGTGACGTTGCGTGGTGCTATTTAAATTGATCTAGACAGGTCCTCTATTCAACACGGTGAAAACCAAATAGTTTTTGACCAGGGCCTCTATTCCCGACAGTAAAAAACATATCGTGTTTGACCTGTTATGGTATTGTTTTGACGTCATCCGCCATTACTGTCAAGTAAATAAGAGCTATCAACAACGGTGACAATACAATAACAGATCAATAGACCCCGTTAACAATTACTCAATTTGGGGCACACGACACAATAGGTTAGTCTGGGGACTAAATGGAACTGTGTTCATTAACACGATTAAATTAAACTTTATAATAAATTACTTAGAAGTCAATTGTCAATTGATTAATTTATCAACGTTGTTTTTTCGTTAACTGACTATCCGTAACAGATCAGAAGTTGTTCTAAATGACTAAACCGTTGTAATGATAAAGTTGTTCTAAACCACATTAAAAATATATTCTGAAAGCTCTTATGAATCAAACTATAATAAGAGAGCATTCAATTAAAAAAAAAAAAACGCTGTTCTAGATCTAAATCTATTTTGATAGCGGATAACAAAAGTTGAGATGTGTATTAAAAAGAGACGGATTTGCCGCGTTGCGTAACGTTAACGATCTTAATGCAGGTCAAGAAATACAAATAAATCCAAGCAACCGTTACAAATCCTGCTTTGATAACCGCTGAATTAATCAATTGACAATTGACTTATATGTCATTTATATCGTGAATGCCTAATTATAAAAAAAATACGTTGAACACCAATACCCTAGGTTGTGTGTTGATGAACACCGTTCCATTATTCCCCAGACTACCCTATTGTGACGTTTGCCCCCAAACTGAGCCATTGATAACGGAGTCTACAGATCAAACACGATATGGTTTTTAGCGTGTCGAATAGAGGCCCCGTTATCGTACTTATTGTCAACTTTTGATAGCTCTTTTTTACTTGACAATAATTAATACCGGCCGAGTAAAAACAATACCGTAACAGGTCAAGTACTATTTGGATTTTACCGCCTAGAATAGAGGAGCTGTACTTCTAAAATAGTTTACCACTTAAAATTGAGTACTCTAATTAGGGATCTTTATAGTTTATACAAAATGCGATAGCATTAGGGGGTGAGAAACGAGACCACCCGGGGCTAAATGTTTATAGATTTTTTTTTAGAGCTGCGCTATTTAAATATTACTAACTCTGCGACATAATGTAAGTAGGATACATCTGTAAAGGTAGAATTTTCACGGTACACTCTGTCCAATTATCTCATCTGCATCTGTCGGTTTATTAAAGGAAAAGTTAAAGAAGCTGTGGTTAAATGAACAAGATGAGTCTCGAGTGCTGTTCCTTTGCTGTTTTATGTTTTAATTGCTGTTTACGTATGTAGTGATATATATTAGTACATTTTATTACCTATGTATGTATTTTATTCAAGCAAATATTATTACTTTTAAATGTCTGTTTTCGGATGTATATTATACTCTCTTTTATTTTTCTGTTATTTTGACAATTTGCCTATCCCCTTGCGTTGTCCTTGCTTATTCTCCTCCAAGGTTAACTGGAAGAGATCCCATATGGGATAAGTTCCCCTATGTACATTATCTATAGTGATGCAAAGTGTTTTGTAATTGTTTATGTCCAATAAAGAGTTTAGTGACTGCCTATGTCATTTACCTGAATTCTTAAGACAAATAAATGAATGAATGAAACACAAAACTTCCACTTACTTTTGTAGTCCTAATCCGAGATTGATGAATTCCTCCAGTCTACCAGAGATTGTGCAGCAGTCGACCACGATCAACCTCTTAGCCGTATCGAGCATTATCTGTACGAATACAAATATATATTTTATAGACCAGAAAATAAGGTACAATTTCAATACGAACGAAAATATAAAAATAAATAGAAATATTTCAATTTCGATACGTATTCTTATGATAAAACAAGGGATAGATTGGGGTAAGTTGTAAGTGGGGTGATAACACAAAGGATCCAATAGGATAGAGGTCTAACGGTCGTTCTTGGAAGCGGCGGGAATTGTAGCTTTTCAATTTCGTTCCACATTCTATAGTTTTAGTTTATATATATATATACACCGTGGGCTGCTAAAACCCGACCGATTTTAACCATAGCTTCCTAAGCCTAAATGGAGTAAAAAAAGTCGTACAATATGTAGTCCAAAAACGCATATTTTTTGAAATAATCGCGATTTTAAGAATTTATAAAGTTAAAAAATCTCAAGTATAACACATCCTAAGAATGTGACGTAATTAGGTGCACTTAAAACTTATCTGCGCAGAATCACAAGAAAACGTTACTGGCCAGTAGGTACCTAACGCCCAAGTTTTGTGTACAACTACAAACAGGTTTTAATACACAGAGTATTTCTGTCTAACAAAAATGTGACTTGCATTACAGCTGAGTGCCAGTGTAGTACTCGTATAATCGCAACAATAATCTTTATCTTTTCTTTATCACAAAATACAAGTATCGCGAAACTAGACAGGTTTGTTGTTTGTTTCCGAGTTTTATTGATAGAGTGCAAACCTTTGGTGCAAACGCATGTTTCTTCGCTAATAACTGGCCGGTAAATTGAACTTAAACGTTAAAATGTCAACGTCTAAAATGATGATTCTGTCATACCCAGTGTCATTTGCAAATAATTGTAATAAAAATAACCACAATGCCCCATTATCCTTCGGCTCATTTAGCTGATATCCATTTCATTTATGGATTCTGCAACGGAAACTCGCACAGGGCGGTTGATGAATACAGAAGAAGATTTCCAAACCGCCGAATCCCGCATCATTCCACTTTCGTGGATGTACACAGACAGTTTCGTGAGAGAGGCCTCAATAAACATCGCAGAGAAGTGGCGATGAATTTAGATATCCGAACAGAGGATAGAATTATGAATTTAATAACAGAAGATCCGACATTGTCATCCAGAGCTGTAGGAAGGATTGTAAATGTCAATTACAGACTAGTACTAAAAATATGGAAAAAGTACGGGCTCCATGCTTTCCATTACCGGAAAGTTCAAGGTTTGGTAGAGAATGATGGACTTGCTAGACTCGCCTATTGCCAAAGAGTCAACCAGAAATTAGTAGAAGACCCAGGGTTTCTTAATAAAATTTTATGGACGGACGAGTCGATGTTTACGAGGGAAGGAATTTTTAATTCTCGTAATCAGCATTTGTGGCAAGAAGACAACCCTCATGCGAAGAGAGAAAATTCATTTCAACACAAATTTTCCGTCAATTTGTGGGCTGGAATAATTGGTAACAAATTGATTGGTCCTGTCATATTTCCTAATCGATTGAATTCAGCAAATTATTTGAATTTTTTAAGAAATGAGCTTTATGATCTACTGGAAGATGTAGATTTGGAAACACGAAGAACAATGTGGTTCCAGCACGACGGTTGTCCAGCCCACTTCGGCCTTGTAGTGCGAAATTGGTTAAACAACGAATACCCAAACAGATGGATAGGACGCGGAAGTAATGTTCTTGCCTGATCCGCTAGGTCGCCGGACTTAACGCCGTTAGATTTTTTTTTATGGGGGACACTGAAGGACAAAGTTTACTCGAAACCGGTGCATTCAAGAGAGGAATTGTTACTAAGAATTACAGCAGCCTCAGAAGAAATGAAAGCAAATTTTGTGAACCTCAATGATCAAATACGTTTAAGACTTAATGTTTGTGCCCAAAACGGTGGTTCACACTTCGAAAACCTTATTCATTAAAACATGTTATCGTATGTCTTGTTCTTTTATTTATCTCCGATTTTCATATTATAGTGACAAGATGAATGTCATCATTGTGAATTGATATTTATGTACGATCGTGTCTATCGCGATATAATTTCATGGTTTTTACCTTAATGTCGTGACCACAGCTAGAGAAACTTGGTTGAATCGTCGGAATTAAGGTAAAATCCATAAAATTATATGCTGCAGACTGCAGACCCGTTCGTACATAAATGTAGTCCGTTTTCACACTAACCGATCCGATATCGGATGTCGGAAGGGTTTCAATGGAAAAAATCCAAGAGGTCGCCTGTAATGTATGGGATATCGGTCCGACATCCGATATCGGATCGGATAATGTAAAAACGCACTAAGTGTTCAAAACGCGAAAGTACAAAGTGTATAACATTGTGAATTGCATGATTTTGGTTATGATATGAAACTGAAATTGCTTTCGGGAATTCATTTATTTATTCAGATAATTGAGCTAAAATAATAACTTTATGTAGGTACATAATCTTCGCTTGAAGCCTTGAACCACGAAAATGATAAAATAGTGCTAGAAATACGGATACTTCATTTAATTGGTTTGTTTACATTGTTACTTAGCAAGTTCATTAACAATCATTTTACCTACTAACTTGACATTTCTTGTCATAAACTAGTAAACACTCCATGACACATAGGTACTCATATTTCACTTGCTGTCGGAGTGATTCGTGAAGTGTCGTGTTTGCTTACTCTGTTTCTCGTTCAGGTATTACATTTTCTTATTCACACTCTCAAATAAAGATTTGTTCATAATGAAGTGCAAAGCTTAATTGATTTATTTTGTTACAAAAGTTAAAAAATAAATAATGCGTAATTGGACCTATGTTATTTACTTGTAATTAAGTCAGGAATATGTGGTTGAAATCGGTCGGGTTTTAGCAGCCCACGGTGTATAATATTATTCTCTTTTATGAAAAAATAATAACGTTACTGACAAAAGAGTATAGCTGCATCTTTATTGCTTAAAATAATGTTTAACAACAAGGTATGTAACAGTTAGTAAGAAAACTAATACAAACTTTGAAAATAATTGCCTACCTACTATTATTAATAATTGCCAACAATATTTGCTTTACCTAAAGATAAACTGGAAAATAATGCCTTACATACATCATACAAAGTTCGTAGTTAGTCGACAATATCACATTCCTATCAGAAGCACGGCAAGGTCATGTGAGTCTGAATAAATTTAGACCGTGACGTCATCAGCACGCGTCTCGCGCGGTTCCCATCGTTCCAATAGATGCCGCTGTTACATCGATGCTCAATTCTACATCGCGCTGTTAAGATTTCCCCAAAATTAATGACTACCGCAGCTAAATCGTCCTTCGGCAAGACCTTACTTCATAGGATCATTTCTATAGTAAGCTCTTCACTAGGCAATCACAAAATGTGAGCCGACCCCATCCACGTTGATGAGACGTGGCGCGGTGCCCTGAGCGTGAGAGAGGCGGTGACGTCACGTCACCAGCCGTCGATGATCGTTCACCTCCCTCCTCGGAGGGGGGCGTGGGGCGCTGTCGCTGTCTGAGTGGCTGGTTTTTAAACCCTTATAAACACTAAAAATTAAACATGTAATGATAATTGAACTCTATTGTAATTCGATGCGGTTTTCAGTAAGTATCACCAATAGCAAATTTATCTTATCATAGTATAAAATGAAGTCTCTTCCACTCTGTGAGTGAATAGTGATTCATGAGGAAGGTTTATATGCGTAATAGGTTCGAGTTTATTCACGGGCATTACAGAAATTCTGGATATGTACAGATGTTATAGAACTCACATAAACCGAAGTGAAGCGAGGGCAGGTCGCTAGTAATATTATAAAGCGATAGTTTGCTGCTTTCTTTGAATAGTTCCACCTTGTTTTAGTTTTACGGTCCTCTGGACTGTTCTCAGACTTGTATTGCACGATTTCCAAGCTCCGAAGTAAATACATTGGGATTTATGGAAAAATCTCGCTAAACTAATTCGCCTACGTTTTTTTCTTTTGACGACATCTTGACTAATAAAGACCACTTGCGCTGCATGGCCATATCCTCGGATCACCTTCAATATGACTAAAACATTTTATTATTAAAAGCGCACCTTTCTAAAAGCCTTGTCGATATCATCAAACTTCTTGGCCTCCTCGGGCAGCTGTTGGCGGATGTCGCCGCCGACGAAGATGCCCTCGAGGTACAGCCACTTACGCTGCGTGGCCATCCATTCCTCTATCACCTCAGATATGAGGGACAGCTTGCGCTCCCAGCTCTGCACCACCGTGAGAAACGGTCCGATGAACCTGGGAATGCGGGATGGATTAACTTACTGGGCATGTTTTCTATTTTGTTTAATTGAATCGCATTATGAATAAAAACTGGTAAAATCACAATTGACAAGTTAGTTATGTTAGCAACGGTATCCGACGGTAGACAACCGGTGAAATGACTATAGTATATAGTGTCATAGCGGCATTCCCACGTCCTTGTCGTTTACAATCTTAGAATATTTTAAATATTAGGTTTGGGGCTTTATTCCAAATTAATTTGTTAGAGTCAACAATATTATTACGATGGTTAGGAGAGGGAAGGCGGGCGTACTAACATGTAGCTTTTGGGGATGTGCGTGGCATAGTAGATCATTTTATTTATTTATTTAATCTTCATTCACAAAACATTACCTGGATGACCGAGCTTTGCTCGGTTTTTTGTTTTGGTAAGTTTTCTAAAAATGAAAGCTAGCTAGATCGATTTATCGCCCCTGAAACCCCCTGCATACTAAATATCATGAAAATCGTTGGGAGCCGTTTCCGAGATTCGTATTATATAAAATTGCTCGGTTAAAGGTATTATATTAGATAGATAGATAGACTAAATTATATAAATGTACAAATCCGCCACTTTTATACAGATTCTACAAAATAATTAGTACCGGTAACGCCCCCTAGTGATAATTTCAGGATTTAAAATGTTTTATATTCGTTCACAATAAATATAGTAAACATTATATTGTACACAATCAGCCCAAAAAAAGAATACAGAACTGTATAGAGTTTCAATCGTTTGTAGGTCAGGTATAAGCTTGTGGGATTCAAATGCAATGTATAACGCCTATTAGCGATTAAAATTTAATATGACTTTCGAACGTGATCGAACATATTATGTACACGTTATCTCGTAGCGTTAAAGATCTGTGACCATAATAATATCTAATTTAAACGAGGTGCAAATAATGGATATGTATTACAGTTTGTCGATCGCACCTAAATAAACTGATGCTTGCGACATCACTACATAGATGGCGTTACTAGTCGAACATATTAATTGTTGCCTAAAGAGTACCTACGCTTTTGAATAACACAATTTTTTACTAGTATGATTAAAATGGCAACGTAAATAAAAATTTGTAAAAAGACAGCTTTATGGTTTTAGAAAGAAGACCATAGCAAAGTATAAAACTTGTATAGTAGTAAGTTGAAGAATGTTTATTCAGTCGTCAGTCAAAAAGTTGTATCAGTGTATTTTTTTTAATATTGTACTTATGTAGGTCATTAATATACATGTACTTATAAAGATGTATTAAGTCATATTTTCCCATGCTAGTGCATAAGCGCTTTGATAATTTTACTGTTTGAATATTTTTAAACCAATTTTATAAAAGTGTATGACAAGACCTGCTTACTGCAAAATATTAAGTGTCTAGATCTATAGACTCACTGCATTTGCGGTCTTAGGATGTCTATGGATCATAGATCCCACTTACCATCAGGTGGCATAAAAAAACTGCGAAATGTAAAGTGTATAGGCTCGAAGCAGACAGTTTTTACCCACCATAGCCGTGGTCCTCGCCGCGGCTGAAGTGTCGCGCCACAGTGAACGCTATGCTGCCCCATGTCTCGTGCACGTCCTTTACACCACGCAAAGTATATGCTCAAAGCAAAAGTACTACAGACTCACTGCGAAGCCGCCATGCTCTGAAGCGACATGGAGTCGTCGTCGACCTTGACAATGATCTCGTCGCAGGGGTTGAGCGTGTAGCCGCGGTCCTCGCCGCGGTTGAAGTGCCGCGTCACCGTGAACGCTATGCTGCCCCATGTCTCTTGCACGTCCTTTACACCACGCTCGATCGCCAATTCCTGTTCACGAGTTTTGTAAGCATATTGTTTTTTTACACCCTGTTCTAGTTCTGTGACACCCTGAATACTAATCTTATACCCTGCGATCGCTGAGGATGATGCTGCGGTCACTAAACTACATAAAGTCACACAATAAAAATGTTGAGCATGCTTTGTGAATGTCATTATCATGCTTGTCATTTGATGATAAATTTGAAGTTTTTTATAAATATGACAATGCACTAAGATTATGTTTTGTGCTTAACATTTTCGTTGGGGTACAGGGCTTAGGGCCTCTATTCTCGGTAAAACCATAAAGCTTTAGAAATGTTTTAAATTATTGTCAACGTTACGATGGCGGCCGAGTTAACAACAATTTGGTAACATGTCAAAGTTCATATGGTTTCACCCAGTGGAATAGAGAGCATGTACATACATATTACACCCATACACTCGAAACAATTGAAACCATTAGGTACCCTCTTTTTTGGATAGTCTGGTATAAAACTGCCAAAATCAGTAGACAATCAGTAACTCTGTTATTCTGTTACAGGCTAATTACGATAACTCATACTTGAATAAAATTGGTGAAATGGCGATCCCTTCTTTCAAAGCCTCTTAAACCACCACCCTCATTATATACTAGCTTTATTTTTTATCCGTTTGAAAGGTCCGATGCCACAATCAAGCACACGGATACACAGACACAGATACAAATGGCGTAGGCTGTTCATGTCAATGCCGAGATACTTACTTTGATGGCGTGGTTCACAATTTCTTCCGCGACGTCTTGATACTTGTGTAGCTCCATAGCAAACATGTTCTCGAGCGTGAACCTTTCCGGCGACATATCGAAATCCTGATCTGTAATTAGCAGATTAAAAAATAATGAAATTAATGAAACATGTTGAAGCGACGAATGCCCTACGCTTATACACACATCAAAAATGTCCAGGAAAAAAAATACCCTTAAATTATAATGATATCTTCTAAAGTTTCGCAACGCAGAATAGTCGTAAGAATTAATATATTGACACCTACCCCCAGAAATATAGAAATGATAAAGGAAGTTTATTAAGTAAGTAGATCACTTTAACATGCCAAAAATCTACCAACGCTTCCCAAGAGGAGACCGCTGTTGAGAAGCGTCACAAGAAACTCTTCCCAAGAGGAGACTGCTGTTGAGAAGCGCCTCATGAAACTCAACAGTCAGTCATTCATTAACATATTCATATTACTTATAACTTCCGTAGCTACATATTCCTTATTGCCCTTAAAGGCGTGTGGTTATTTTGG
Organism: Acleris sparsana; assembly: GCA_923062465.1. Taxonomy (NCBI): domain Eukaryota; kingdom Metazoa; phylum Arthropoda; class Insecta; order Lepidoptera; family Tortricidae; genus Acleris; species Acleris sparsana. Next base: position 11,619,634 of record OV281300.1, read on the forward strand.
ACATTTTGAAAACGTATAAACGTTTTGAATGTACTTCGCCAAATATCAGAATGAAGTATATTTTTTATCTCTGGACATTTTGGATGTGTGTATTAAAGCAAAATACTTAATACAAGCAAACCTTTCAAACGTAGTGACTTAAATAGCGCTATATATTTGTTAATAAAGCAAGAGCTGCTTTTCTTTGAAGATTGGGTTGAACGTTATTGGTGCGCACAATCAAATACGCCAGGTGCATATTCCAGTGGTGCTCATTACTATTATTTTGTTTTCTAAATGAACTAAGGTATTCTGGTATTGTCTTGTAAACAAAGAATGGTTTTTTGTTGTGCATATATGACAAAGTTTAATAACCTTCGTGTAGTAACTTAAAGGAAAAAGTAGGCTATTTTTTCCGGTTAAAGGTCAAAAAGGAAGTGGATTAAATTTAACTTGCAAGATTTGACCCGTACATACATACATTGCAAGTTAAATAAAAGCTTTTACCAAAAACTGTTAAAACTTCTTAATACTATGACAAAATTGTGCCATGTGGTTGCAGGCTTAAAATAGTGTCCATTCCTTGTCTTGTAAAATTCGTAAGAGGCGACTAAGGGATCTGGCTTGGAACCTGTACACATTAAACATTTTAGCCTGATTGTGCAATCAGAAATGTCATATACCCTATAACTAAATTGTGTATTCATTCGTACGGTCAGCCTCATAAGTAGCTGCACACTTTAATACTTTGTCACATTAACGTCATGTTTGAACTGCTGCACTAATCTGTGAAAGGCGTTAGAGCGACAAGGTACAAAAGTGTGCAGCTACTTATGAGGCTGACTGTACAACAAATACCACTCTTCGATAACTTTACAATGTTAGAACACACTGTGAGTATTCTTTAAACTAATGTATTCAGGTAGACCGCCGGTTCAATGTTACCCTACCCCGGCATAGCAGGTACAGTCACGAGATTTAATTTGGTACCCACCTTAGGTCAAAAGTCAATCTGACATTCTACAACAATAAGGTTGAGTTTCCTAAAAGTTACAGTCACCACACGGGATTGTTGAGCCTCATAATTTAGCCATGTAATGCAAATCGGGCGTACTCGTGTGATATCGTCGTGAACGACTGATAACGAATGATGACACGTCTATATTCATTCATAATGCAATAAGGTCGAAACTTCAGTTCGATAGGGTTGAAATGTCAAGTTAAGACATTTAAATGTCTTATCGAATCGACCCTTGAAAATCTTGAAATGATATATATCAACGTGGCGTGGTGGGTCCCAAATTAAAGCTCGTGGCCCTAACCAATCATGATATTTATGATTTTTCCGCAGCTATCGCTACGTTGTGTTATAACAATCGTCGCTAGGTTACTGTTTCTAGACCTGTAATTGGTTGGCTTTGGGTGTAATCACTCTATTGTCAGGTTGGCAGGCTTGGTCTTCGGGTTAGCCAACAGTTAAATAGGAAGTCAACAGCCAATAACGTTCACCATGGTGTTGACCAATGAATAAGTTGATTAATTCGTTGATAAATCACCCATAGCAACATCCAATAACGTTCGTCATGGTGTTGACCAATGAATAGGTTGATTCATTCGTTGCTAATCGGACAAAGTCGGCTATATTCGATTGTGGTAAGAAAAATGCTACTACTGTCTTCGTCATACGTATTCGTGATTAATCGTGTAATCTCGTAAATGCTCGTGAATGCCATTATACTGCAAATTTAAATAACTTCACGATGGCATAACAAATAACTTGACATCTCTAATGACATTGATGACTTCAAGCATATTTTTCTTGAAATGGGTCCCAAATTAAAGCTCGTGACTGTACATACATAATATATATATGAGTAGTCAAGGTATTAAGTGGGCCCATCCCGGCGGCACTGCAATGCCGGGCCGACCCTTGAAGGAAGCGGAGCGAGCCCCTAACCTTCCGACAATTTACAAAAATCAGTTTAATATACTGGTCCCTCAGTGAGGGAACTTTCAGATATTAAGCTGAAAAGAACAGATACTACACTTTGATCTTAGCCAAAAGGCCGAGAAGCGATAACCCACCACGTTTGTTCGCTGAACGTCATCAACTCAGGGGAAATCTTAACAGCGCGATGTAGGACTGAGAGCGAGTTAAAAAGTGACATCTAGCGGCGGTTGCGGTCGGTGAAACTTTTTTAGTTTACATATTTTAGTGATGATGGCGTTAGTAAAGTAAAATATACTGTACTAACACACTTTCATTTTACAGATCTTGACCTGTTTGTTACCTTTAAGAGACGATCTACGGCGCAGAATTCATGTTACTTAGTGCATAGTGTTTTCCTGATTAAATTGATAAGTGATTAAAGTATGATATCACTTCAATGATAACATTGACAACATTTTTTTTTACGCTTTCACGGCTAAGGGTCTAAACAAATTTGGTATGGAGATAGCTTGAGTCACAACAGCTTGAGCAGTAAGTTTATTCCGTAGGAAAATAAGATCCTGGAAAATAGGGCAGTTCCCGAGGGAGTGACGATAAGCCACTTTCACATGGACGAAGCCGCGGGCAACGGCTAGTAAAAAAAAATAACAAAAAAAAAAAAGACTTAGCCGGCACAAGTTTTGTAATGTTGACAAAAATAATGAAAGATGAATCTAGTAAATGAAGTAAATCTCACGAGTTTTGACCATGAGCTCCTTCCAATGGCGCTCGCGCATGGCCTCGTTCTTGAGCGAGACCATGAGCGGCACGACGCCCTTGAACTGCTTCATCTTCAGGTCCAGCATCAGCCCCGTGGGAGCCAGCCGAATGGCTTTGGGCAGCTTTCTGAATAAACATTATTTTTCAAAAAAAGCTCTGTGTTTCTGCACGCGCCTTTCAAGGCAACACTTAAGGCCCATTTATTAAAAGCTTGTTATCTTTTTATTACATATCGTTGGAAGGAGATTTCAGCTTGTAATACAAGTTACAAATAAAATTAAATTAAAAGTTAAAAGCGTTTCATAAACGGACCCCTGGCTCCACTTGGGACTTTAGGTGGCATACCCTCGCACGTTAACTTCAACAGTTACACTAAATTACGAAAAATACTATTTGTATAGTGACATTATTGCGCCGTGGTTTTAGAATCCAAGGAGTCGCTAATTCCCAATTACTACCTACAAACCACCTTGATTTTCACCTTCAGTGTCGTTAATGTTTCAAAATAAACTGACTTCAAAATAAAGGAAGGTTTAACTAATGAATTTTAAAATATGACAGTACCGAAAGTCAAAATCATGGTGGTACGTATATTATAATTAGGAAATAGCAACTTTAAGACGATACTAGAACCATGGTATGCCATTAAAAATCCTAACCCTACCCATAAGTTTCGTTAGCATATTATCAATTAATTTAATATAAATTAATTGATGTTTTTAAAATATTGTATCAATCTATACATTTAACCAATGACCTGAATGTGTGAATTTATTTATATTTTAAATTATGTGGATAGCTACTGCAGGGTAACTTTTTATTATCGTAGTAAATGATATTTCAGGGGCCAGAGGGTGATGCCACCCATAAATATGAACCAATTATTATTAATTCTTCTGAAACCGCATATTATCCACTAAACATACTCTAAAAAATCTTCTTCTTTTCCTTGATATACTCGATCCACAATCATCGTACACTAAAATATTGATTAATTGAATATAATTGTATTGTATAGCTAATAATTAAATAAAAACCTTTACTTTATACTTACTAATTTATCTTTAACTGATATTAATATTTGAAGGAAGACGCCAAATACAATCAGTCCTACTCAGGATTACTACTAGCTGACGCTGTAACGCCTGCATACAATGACCGGCAAACTCTCGACGGGACGGGTTGTTACATTTCTTACTACTAACCTCATTATGCGGAACAGCTGTATTTTAAACGCTTATATCCTTTAAGGGTGAAATACACCAGATTCAAGAAAATTATCTGCTCAAATTACGCTTGAATTATTTGGTCTGTAAAATACCTATTTCGGATCTTTCTCTTGCTACTAACTATTTATTTATTCTCTATCTCTATTCTCTATTCTCTCTCCTTATCTCGTGTACAGGAACGCTAAAAAACAGTCATTATAAGGGTTCGGTTTGTTGCCGTTTTGGAACCCTAAAAAGAGCTACTCTATTGTTTTGTTTTCTGACGATGTTCCTATCACATCCAGTTGCCTGTTTCTTTCTAACGCGCGTGAGGCATTTTCACTTCAAAGTATTTTGATTATGTCCCTCAAGTTTAACAATTTGTTACTGCTTTAAATATTGATTTTTAAGGATTTAAATGATGCATACATATAATAAGTATTTTTAAAAATGATTCGGCAAAAATTGAACGTTAAAAATTACGCATTATGTAATTATATTGAAATTTTAAAGCAGCTTGTTTGTTTCTATTAATTCCATGTAACCCCAGCCTAAGAATGTTGACTTGTCAGTTTTGTAACTGTCCCACTTGCTCAGTTGCTAAATTTGATCTCTGTTTTTTTTCTTAGACTTTTAACCAAATTTATCATTATACCGTATTAGTTTTTTTTTAAAAAGTTAATATAATAACACTTAATAAAGATTTTAACACCAGGTTCAAATAAATAAATAAAATAAAGGGCGTCACGGTAGCACCTGTCATAAAACTGAAGTAAAAACTTCTTTTTTAAGTAATATTTATTGGCCACTTAAATAGATTAGGTATTATTATGAAAATATAAATATTTATCCATAATACAAATGTAAAGTATTATTAAATACTTAAACAGTTAAAACAATAGAAAATTATTGAAATCGTCACAACCTCACAGCACGGACCGGTATAGACTACAATGTCAGTCAAATTCGAAAGAAAAGATGACGAGTTAGCCCACAATTATAGTTGTTAGTGACCCTGCCTACGAAGCTAGTGGTCCCGGGTTCGATTCCCGATATGGGCAAGTATTTGCGTGATGAGCACCAGTGTTTGTTCCTGAGACTTAGATGTTTTCTATGTATTTACGTAAGTATTTACATCGTTGTCTAGTACCGATGGTACAAGCCTAGAGCTTAGTTTAATTTGTGTGAGATTCTCCCCTGATATTTATTTATATTATTATTTTTAAATGCTTGTTATGCTAGCCTGAGTTATTGCTCACCAAGTAATTAAAAAAAAAACAAGTTAGGGTAAATTCTCAATTATTTTCAAGTGAATTAGAACATGTAAAATGTTGCCGAACATTAATAACCGCTATAACAACACTAATGCTGACCTGTAGTCCTTAAAGAACTGTTCAATCCCGTCGACCAACGCCTGAGGGTTCAGGTTGACCCACAAAGTCTTAGCCCACAGTACCCTCGCGTTCTTCTGGGCTTTGTAAATCTTGTACACTTGCTCCATGGCCTGGAAGTCAGTCTTGGCTCGGTTGAAGTTTGAGAAGTCGGCTAGAGGGTTGTCGAATAACTGCTCGGCAGCTTGCAGTATTTTCTTGCGTGACTCAAACTCGTCCATGTATTTTGTGTATTCCTGTGAGAGACATTACTTATCATTCTTATCAAATTTAAATATGTTTATCAACTTTTTGTAGTGGCATACAGTCCGTGAGCTCTTAGTAAAACCTTCGGGTTTCGGGGGAAATCGGAATGCTTCGTGTAGTAGAAAATGTCAGTGCACTCGTTGTTTTAGCAGTAAAACCACCACTGACTTATTTATTTAGTTTAGTTATTTCTCGGAAATCGATTTCTGTCACTAATACGCTGGTAAACATCTTAGCCTAATTGTGAAAAAGTAGGTAGTTACAGAATTATCAACAAGTATTTAGAGTTGTAGGTAATTCTGTAGCTCTGCCTACCCCACTCTGGGAACGAAGGCGTGAGTTTTTGTATGTATGTAATTATGTGTATTTCCAAAAGGTCAACTTAAACAGTGTATTTCTGTAAATAGCCAATCACGGGAAATTGTTTATAATGTCCCTTAACAAATATGTTTTTTAAAGAAGCTAAAAGTTTTAAGAAAAGTGTTGATTGTAATTATTTTAATAAGGTGCAAGACCGAGTTATAGAAGCAAAAGGGGATTTCAAAAAGTACATTAAAAATATAATATATAAATGTAGTTTCTATGAATCCACAGGTGGGTATAATAGCTCTTTATACTTCTAAACTAAAGTAGTGTGTGAAGGCGGGGTGTTCTCTATTTAAATTAACTATGGAAGAATTCGAAAATGATGATTTTGTTTTATTTGTATCATGACTCATGACATGAGTCATGATTCATGACAAAAAGTCATACTGCATTCAAATTTGAAAAAGATAAATAAACATAATATTATTACAGTAAGCTTCGTTTTGTACTGATGGTTATTCTTTTACTTTTTACGGTAACTTCAAAAAGTTTTGCAGGTTGTTAACAGAACAGAACCGCATATCAAGATCGCGTGTCATCGTCAATATCCGAAGTATGCTTCTAAAATCCGAAGGTATTTTAGGAGCTCACGGACAGTACATGGTGATTAGATAGTTTCATTGCCAGCATGCCTGTTATTGGCGCGTAAACTAAATCATTTCCATTTAGATTGTTCACCCTGCATAATACATGCTCCTCTAATGGCTGATTTACATTAGTACAGCCAAAGCACGCAAGTAGAAGTACATTGAGTCTTTAGAACAGCTCTCGCCTCAAACGTGAAAACCAACTCGTCAATGTACGCATTTGGCATGCTTTTGCTGGACCAATGTAAACCAGCAATAAATCTTACGCAAACCGCAAACTATAAAATAAAGGAAGAAATTTGTAATATCAAAAATTTAGCATTACCACAACTACTAACTAGTCGTGGTTACGTCTGGAAAAACAATCCAGTCTACAATCGAAAGCAATGTTATTAAAACGTGCTTGCTTTGTACCTAGTTTTATTTATTATTTATTTATATTGTTATGATTCTAACCTCCATAAGAATAAGTCCATTATCCATATCCTCCCCAACGGTGCCAGGTCCTTCGGCGTCGAACTTCTCTACGAATTCGTCCAGCTCCTTCAAGAAGTTGGCTATCTCTATGACGCTCAGCTTCGAGAATTTATCCTTCGTTTGTTCCAGGGTGTTACCTCTGAATATGGCCGTTTGACACAGGGTGCCCCAGGACCCTTGAAGACTATGGGCGAACTCAACGTCTTCGTCTGACACCTACAGAATTCATAAAACTACTGACACAAATTATTATTGCTACAAAATCACTACAGTTGTCAATATGTAGGTATAGTATCATCGACGATTTTTGGTACTGTTTATTTTAATAACCGACGTATCGGTGAGTACTCAAGACGGTAAAAAAAGGCACGGAGAACGGGTACTTGTATGACGATACCTTAAATTGAAGTGTTTAGTTACAATTTATTATTTATTATCCCTGGTTATTAAAATATCAGTGATAAATTAAAACTTACATCACACCCATGCTGTCTTAGCATGTGAAATATGTCCTGCATTCCCCTGTACCTCACTTCAGCCGTAATAGTCATCTGTTGTACCATGGCAATACTGGCCATTACCATCTTGAAATCTTCGAGGCCTTTTATGTTCATATTCATGGTTGTACGGAGAGACTACAAAATAAAATTGCACTCTACTATTACACCTTAGAAATAATAGTATTTAGAGACCAAAAAAAACAACAAAAAGCCAACGGCACGCGGTGTTCCCAGGCGGTCACCCATCCAAGTACTGACCGCGCCCGACGTTGCTTAACTTCGGTGATCGGACGAGAACCGGTGTATTCAACGTGGTATGGACGTTGGCGATAATAATTGCAAATTATTGTATAACGATCATGCAAACTTACGTCAATTTGATGCTTTAAATCGTGCATCCCCATTCTAGTTTTAGTAGCTATGCAGTTTCCTAAACAATTCTTCCACTCTTGCGCATGACCTTGAATTTGCCGGATAATGGGTCTCAAGTTCACTCTTATGGCACCAACGTCGACAAATTTTACGTGTGCTTCCAAGTCCGCTATAATATCCTCAAAGCAGAAAAATTTCTCATCATATTTATAAATTTGATCGTATTTGTGCACGTATTTCTCGCACGATAAGTTCTTGTCGAAGGCCCAGAGATGTTGGTATTTGTTCCACCTGTTAAAATTTACACATTTAACAGTAGTAGAAAATGTGTCAACATTATTTTTCTTTTTTATAACATGAACTCAAACGAGCACACTGGCCACCTGATGGTAAGTGGGATCTTGTTGACATTATTGCATGCCCAAGACTACAATCTTAAGACGGCAATCCTACGACTGCTATTGCGCTGCAAACCCTGAGGACTAAGATGGAACGCCTCTTTGATTTTTCACCGGTACTCTTATCACCACACCGTAACACAATATTGCGATATTTACTGCTTGGCGGTAGGTTTAATTATAAGATGTTTGTGGCGATGCCGACGAACTATGCTTAAGGCCCTACGACAACTTAGCTTTATTACTTACTTTTGAATGTAACCATTGATATCTTGCGTAAGTCTGTAAATAGTATCCTGAATGAGCAGAGTGATGTCATTGATCGCAAGGACGCGTAAAATATCTTCGAAATAGGAGAAGACATAGAACTCTTTCCCCGTCGTCTCGACGAGGAGTTGAGGCGGACACGGGAGACATGTCTGCTTCATCCAACGAGGAAACGCTGTAAGTCTGTACAAAAAACAAAAAGCAAAAAGTCAGCGGCGCGGGTTTTCCGGGCGGTCACCCATCCAAGTCCGACGCCCGACGTTTCTTAACTTCAGTGATTGGTCGAGAACCTGTAGCTGACGTGGTGTAGAACTTAGGTAACCAGGGTTCGAAATTACTAAGATAACTACATACACTTCTTGATAATTATCGGATAATTATCACCAATGTGAGTATTATAAATATTTTTTTCAGAATATTACTAGTGCATAATAATTAGAGCTATTCTAAAAAAAAATATTAATAATTATAACAATCCTTTAAATAAAGTTTACATTTGCAAGCGCGGGTTATGGTTATTATTAATTGATAATTTATCATTATCACCTTGCCTTTATCTTAATCATTCGGGTTGGGCGCAGGACGTACTTATCACGATAGTTATGCTTCTAAAACCTTTCCCATCTAATTGGCAAATCCATTCTTCAGTAATCTATCGCAATCTCCGTTTCGCGGGTTTTTTTTACCGACATTCCTAGATATAGTAATGACTAATGACAAAATGAAAATATTCTCATTCACTTCGGGCAAACGTATAAAAATACAAATCATATTTTGTCGAATAATTTTTGTCACAAACATTTGTCTCAGTTCAGATAGGTAGCCCCATTTTTCATATCGACGAGCTGTCGTGGATGTGGATTCTATATATAACATACACTTACAATTTCATAACATTTTGTGTCGGCATATGACGTCCGTTCAAAAGGTTAAGACTGCACCGAGCGTCCAGCGGTGCCATTACCATTATTGTGTTTTCTAAAAAACAATCTTCGAGGTTTGAAATAAGAGTGTTTGTTATATGGTATACGATATAATTTAAATTGACCTATGAGTGACTAACGTTGAATACACGAAGATTTTGTTTATTACGAATTATGCTATACATTGTACTGCATATCTTCTTCTTTAGATATTATAAAGAAGTGATCACTTCCGCCGTCTGTTCGGTTAGAGCTTTTAAACTACTCAACGGATTTTAATAAAGTTTTCAGCAATATATAGAGTGATTCAAAAGGAAGGTTTTTATGTATAATAAAATTAAGTTTATAACTTAAATAAACCGAAGTGAAGCGAGGGTTGGTCGCTAGTTTAGCTATATAACAAAAACCGCTCTTCGGTTCTTAGACAATACTTTAGTTTAATAGAGAACAATAATAGTTATCGAGGCGCTACTAGACGCTTGGTGCAGTGTTAATAAATACCAGCCTTAATTACAGCCTAATGCTACCATTTTCCGAAGAGTTAAAAAAATACTGTCAGTTGTGAGTGCAAGTGTGATAGCGAAAACCAGCCATAAGCTAAGAAGCTGGGAATACTGTACGCACCTGTTAAAGAAATTTTTGATATTATATCCCAGTATGTTGCACACTTCTGAATTTGTAGGCCGCATAGTGATGTCGGGAGGCACAAGTATCGCATCCACTTGAAACATTGGATTCCTCTCATTGAGCATATGTTCGAACATTTCGAGGTTCTCAAGGGTTAATCTAGAAACCATAATATTATGTGGATAAACCGGACAAAAAAATCGGTCAAACGATGCATGATTAGGGATTTTAATAGTCTCATTGTGAACTTACCGGACCAGGCACTCGAAGATCTTGTTCTCCCAGTAGGCGTAGTAAGCAGTCATGACCTGGGACTTGCCCGTGCTGGTGCCGAGGATGAGGTACTCCAGCTTCCTGAGTATGGGCCCGATGCGCTCGTAGATGCGCGACAGAGCGGCCATGCGTTCTAGACGAACGTTTTCTACCTCGCCGAAATATGTCTGGAAAGTAGTCGGTACTTTGGAACATTAACAAAATTACAAGGTATAATGGATAAAGGTCTGTTTTGGTTCCACTTCAGTTGGCGTTGCGTATCTGCGTATTTGGGGTACTTGACAGAGAACCTGTGTAGACGGCATAGTTATCAAAATATCGGCATTATTTAGAGGTAGCTAGCACACATCAGAGAGCAAAAGTGAAATCGATACGAAACGTGCGAGTGCATCGCTACATAACATCGCCGTGTGCTACCTCCTTTATTGTCATTTTGACAGATAAAGCGAATAGCAATTACGCATTGCCACGTCATTGTCGGTTTTGTAAATCGCATCAATAGAGCCAAACATTTTAATTCTATATATGTATTTATATTATTTCTAAATGACAAACAAATATGAAATTTGCGATTGGAATCTATATATAGCTGGTTCCGATGGTTATTAGCACCAATAGAGGCATTCCATCTTAGTCCTCAGGGTTGGCAACGCATTTGCAGTCTTAGTCTTGTAGTCTTGTGAATGCGAATGTCTATGGGTCACAGTTTCCGCTTACCATCAGGTGGCCTGTGTGCTCGTTTGCCTTCTCTGTCATAAAAAAAAAAAACGTAGTTTGAGCATTTGTCAAACGTGCCGATACATACATTATAATTGATGAGCATACCTTGCAGGGATAAAGCCAAGTGTCATCAGGTTCATTAGTTACGGGATCTACATAGTCGGTAGGCTTAACTATAGGGAACAGGTCAAACATCTCCATCTGATCGACGAGAAATTGAATTTCCTTCTCCACCATTGTAAGTGTTTGACGCACGGCTTGCAACGACTTTTCACCTGAACAAACAAAAATAGAAAACTTTACAAAATACACACAGTCACACAACTTGGTTTTAAACACAACTGACAACATGTTCAACAACTGACCCGTAGCAAAAAATGCTGCAAAAAGCCAACGGCACGCGGTGTTCCCAGGCGGTCACCCATCCAAGTACTGACCGCGCCCGACGTTGCTTAACTTCGGTGATCGGACGAGAACCGGTGTATTCAACGTGGTATGGACGTTGACGATAAGCAGGTTCAAATAAATGTCGACATTTTAACGAATCTACCGCTTTCTATCCAAAAATAAAATGATATGTTGCAAACCTTTAGTAATACTTTTGATGTATTCGCCAATGCCTAGAGCCGTCCAAGTGAGTCTAGTAAGCCCCGGCAACACTTGTCTCTCCATGTCCAACAGATGTCGCTTCATTAGAAAAGTCTCAGACATAGTAAGTGAGCTCGCAGTTTCGTTGTACATCTTGATCACTTCAGTAAGCGCTTCCAGTTCGTAGTACAGACGAGCTTTTTGCATAGATACGTCGCGTATGTTGCTAGGAAGAGCGAAACCTTAAATGTGTTAAAACAAATATGTATGCAGTAAATAAAATGAATATCCATCTTTTAACATAAATCCTTAAATGTAGTCCTTAACTAAGCTCTACGCTTGCATATAGCTGTTAGATAATGATAATATTTATTTATTTATTTCTACAATGTCTTGTGGACTTACAGCGTCAGCCAAAGCGCCCAGCAAGATAACTTAGAAGCTTCACATTTAAGACAAGAACTAGAAATAACATTTACACATCTTACTTATAAACATTCAAGGGGTCCAATATGCACAAATCAATCGGGGAACATCACAGGTAGACATAACCCTGGAGATATACGTAGATGATGAACTGGTCCTTGCCAAAGTGTTGTTGCAGCAGATCTCCGCGTGTACCCTGTGACTTACCCAACTGTTCCATCAGTTCGGCCTCGTGAATGACGAGGAACAGGTTTCTGTCGAAGCGCGGCTGGAACTCCAGGTCGTGCTCCTGCATCAGCTTGTAAACCGTCAGGTCGCGCCACGTTACGTCCGTCTGTAAAACACCATAAAACATTGAGTGAAATAGGACGGAGTCAAATAGGAGATTAGCAGATATAATCACAACAGTTTAAAGTTAAATAGAGCAGTTTGGATAGCTCCATTTACTTGACTGCCGCCATTACTGGCTTAGTTAAAAACAATTCCATAACAGATGAGTCGCAATCATGTTTTCGTATCATGTCACTAATACCTGTATACTGTTCTACCATTACCTACATAATAATGTACTGTAGGGGGCCTAATATGCCTGCGTTTATCTCGTGATAAAATGTGGATTAAACATCCGTCACTTTCTGACAGTTCTATTATGGAAATCCTCAATTTATTTTCGAACAAGAGAGATGAAAACAGATAAAACCCCGTGATAGGGTTTGTCAATACTAGAATAGAGGCACAGTCAGTCACATTACCAGTCCTTCTTTCGCCAACAGAGAAATAGAGCTCGGCGATCTCACGTTCTCATAATGCTGGCCCGGTATGCGCATTAACATCACTGAAAAAAAAACAGTGAAAGGGGTTACTTTGTATGGTCGATTTTCTTTTACCGACTATAACTTCCCTAATATTTTAAATATTCACTTAACAGACGCTTTTTTTTCCACCCTATATGTTAGGGAAACGCTTGTATTGTCATTTGGGAACCAATCATTTGTCCAAAATAATCGTCTAAACAGCGGATTTTCCCTAGTAAAGGTACCTCTTCAAACAGCAAATTTAACTCTAAAATGTAGTACCATCGCCCACTGTTAACTGTCCATCAGTAGACCTTATGCGTTTTGTAATAAGGTCCACCGATGTACAGTTTAGAGTGTCGCTGTTTGTACTTATCGTTTTTATAACATTTTCTATACTGATATTATAAGAAGAATTGAGCGTTTGTTTATTTGGAACCATTTTGAACCGATTTTAAATAATATTTTACAAATAGGAAGTATTAAGTGTCTGCAGAAAACTGTGGGTTTTTTTCAACCGTTTAGAATTTTGACATACAATTTTATTATCAATTTTAAACAGACTTCAAACAAAAGAAGGATGTTCTAAAGTCATCCACAAAATTGCATTGTTCATATGTAGACACTCCCCGCTGCTCATACAATAAACCATAATTACAACGTCACTAAGCGGTGAGGCAAGTCAGAATTATATTCTTCCCACGAATAGCTTACTACTGCCACCTAGTTCTTTTATGCGATATTACAAACTAATGTGTCAACATTCAGGTATCCTAATTAGGGCTTGCAAATATTCGATAGATTCAGATATTCGAATATTCGACTTTTAATTTGAACATATTCGAATTATTCGAATACTATTCGAATAATCCAAAAAAATAAAGAAAAAACAGGCTTGGATGCTCATTTTCATTTATTATCAGTCTGAAAGCTCAAAAAATCAACATAAACATTTTAAAATAATAACACGTCCTTGGCTTTATAGAATGAATAAAAAAAATAACTTTAATTGAAATATTATTGTGTTAAAAACAACTGAAGATACGAACAACAACGATTTAGTATCAATCGCACAAAGATAGAATCAACAACAACATGAAAATAAAATAATAAAATATATTTATGTGTTAAAATATTAATGTAATCAACACGTAAGTTTACTGATTGAAAATTTCCTCTGCTACCTTACATTTAAACTAAACTGCAAAATTTTACAAAGTAACAAAAGTAATCAAAGGAGTGATTAAAATAAGTAAAAAAAACGTCAAATCATAAATCATCAAAACAAAATAACTTGAATTTAAATAATTATTTTAAAAATACTAAAGATAAAAATAGCAACGATAAGAACAATTAAATCAAAAAGACTGATCAACAACAAAATTAAAATTAAGTAATTAAAATGGTAATCTAATAAAATAAACAAAAATAATCAACCAAGTCATTAAAATAACAAAAATAATCATGAGATCATAAATCAAATCACATTACATGCGACGCGACCCGACGTGAACGTGAGTCCAACTGACAGCTGACTATTCGCACGACGCGGTCAGAGTAGGTGGGAGGTGGGTGAATGGGATGGGGGAGTGAGACAGAGATAGCCGACCATTCCGGATAATTTCCGATTAGTACCGATGCGATATTACATTACATCCGTCTTTCCAAATAACCATAAATATTCGAATTATTCGAATACTATGCACCGCATTATTCGAATATCAGAATGAACCGAATATTCGAATTATTCGAATATTCGAATATTCGAATTGCAAGCCCTAATCCTAATAGATTAAACTTTGTATAAAGTAAAAAATAAAGCAAATATTTTTTAGGGTTCTGTTTCCAAAGGGTAAAAACTCCTGTCAAAACACTGACACCAGGCTGTATATTATGAACCGTGAACCGTATAGCGTTATTTATCCTCTTAAATATAGGACATGTAACGCCATCTAGTGACAAGAGTTACAAGAGTACTACTAGTTGTAAACAAACTTGTAAATAAGATTTCAATCTTTTAAAACAGGGCCAGCGGATAAAAATGCCTGATTTTAATAATAAAAACAGTATCGCCTACCCTACTACCCTAGACATGGACGAGATTGTTACCTTTTATCATAGGGACAAAAATCACCAAGCAAATGTCAAACTTATTACAATTAAAAATGTTAATAATCATTAAATTATGTTAAAAAGGAAATAATGTACTCATAAACATACTTTCCAATACTAAATGCGACAAAGAATAACATCAGAGTTTAGGTAAAATTAACTAACAGTAGCGCCATCTAGTATCAACCAAAACAACTGATAAAAATCGACAACATGAAACAGAGCTACCTAATCTAAAAGAGGAAAGCGATTGTTTCCTTACATGCTTTTTCTTTCTTCCGTTTGTCGGCGATCTCTTTGTTGACGATATCTACCGGGGTCAGCGATAAGGCAGACACTTTCTTCTTCGCTAAGAAAGCGCGCCCGGCGTTAGTCACTTGCATGCCGCGGCCGCCAGGTGCCGCTGGTTCTACAAGTATTATTGTAGGCGATAAGCCATTTCATTACACCTTTTACGATTTTTTGTAGGGTCGACGTTAGTGATATAATTAATTATAATAATAACCTTCACGCCTGTAATCCCAGAGTGGAGTAGGCAGAGCTATAGAATTACCTACAATCTGTTAGTAATTCTGCAACCATATTTTGCACAATTAGGCTAAGATGTTTACCTATGTATGTATGACTTTGATGTTTAGTAAGTTTTTATTCGTTATGCTGCGAGTACAAACCGTATAGCGCTATTTTTTCTCTTAAATATAGGACATGTTACGCCATCTAGTGACAAGACTTGTAATATAAAAGAAATAATGTTCATACTTTTTTACCATTGTTATATAAGGTAAGAAAATATTGTGTAACCCTTTAGCGCAGCCAAATTTAATAACAGATACACAACAGGCGGTCTTACCGCTAAATAACGATCTCTTCCAGACAACCTTAGGCAGAGAAACAGCTAGGGCAAGCGGCGTACACCTATTCCTTTAGAAATAAAGTCATAAGAAGTACCTATGTGCTACTTGTCATATGTGCTTAATACCCTAAAGGCATAGACTACAGAAGACACCTAAAGAAATTGCTGGATATTTGTTGTATTATCATTCGGATGGTGGCGGTTAAAAGGTTATTATTTTCATCTTCAACATTGGAATTGGCTTGAAAAAGAAAAATAACGATAGAACCCCATGTGTATATTTGATTTAACTCGAACTCGAACCCTACTCTAGGACCCTAATCCTATTGTAATTGCATTGGTTTTAATGTTGACAGTACATTTAGTCTTACATTCGTTTCAAATTGCCGTGCCGTGTGTTACCGGCTTAGAATAGTGCCACTCCATGCCTTCCTGTGGAAGTCGTAAGAGACGACTAAGGGAATAAAGACTTGTAGTATTGTTAGCCGATGGGCTTGCAACCTGTCACTAATATACACTGGTAAACATCTTGGTCTGTATGTGCAAAATGTGGTTATAGAGTTGTTGGTAATTCTGTAGCTCTGCCTACCCCACTCTGGGAACGAAGGCGTGACAGTATGTGTGTGTGTTGTTTCAAATTGATTTTTGATGCAATAATAATTAAATAAGTGCATATTAAAAGACGTGAAACCTACCATCCTCCTTTTTAAACACGACATGTAGAATGTTCCTCTTCATCATATCGTCAACAAAAGCTGAGGCTCCCTTCACCCACTCGTCAAATTTCGTTTGCTCATAATCCATAACGACCTTCGAAAACGCTTTGTACTGAAGAAACGCTTCCTTCTTGTGCTCACATTGATTTAACTCAGGGATCTGTAAGGAAAAAAGTAAAGAAAGTATAAAAAATATGTTTTTCTAATAAATCTTGACCAAAAAACCAACGGCACGCGGTGTTCCCAGGCGGTCACCCATCCAAGTACTGACCGCGCCCGACGTTGCTTAACTTCGGTGATCGGACGAGAACCGGTGTATTCAACGTGGTATGGACGTTGGCAAGCATGATGTCAAATAACACGTCCTTATAGCTACATAGCATGTGGATTCTTACCGTTTGAAACTTCATGATGGGCTGTTTCATTTTATTGAAAAGTGCTCTAGCCCAGTATATGCTGCCAGCGACGGGCGGGTGGTTCTTTAGTAAAGGAGGGTTCTTGCGCAGACGCTAAAATATGACATGATTTGGCATTAAAGAAATTCGATATAATGTTAGAGTTAAATATAAGAGGTTTGTTTTAATCTATGTATTTTAAATTGTTATTATTGTATTGCGTAAAAAAACCATTATAAGCCCCAGTTTAAAAAAATGTATTCCACACAATATACATATTAATTTAACAAAATGTGGAAAAATAGTTTTAAATGTAATTTTACCCTTCTCTCATATCCAAGCATTGGTTCTTAATTAGTTCTTACCGTAACCCTTGAAGATAAAAGGTGTTAATTCAGTAAGTAGGCCGCACGATCACTTTTAGACGTCAAAAAATCTACCA
Organism: Acleris sparsana; assembly: GCA_923062465.1. Taxonomy (NCBI): domain Eukaryota; kingdom Metazoa; phylum Arthropoda; class Insecta; order Lepidoptera; family Tortricidae; genus Acleris; species Acleris sparsana. Next base: position 11,637,004 of record OV281300.1, read on the forward strand.
GCGCTTCCCAACACAAGGAAGACCACTACTAAGAAACGCCGCATGAAACTCAACTTTTTTCTTACATAAGACTTATGACAGAGGTAATATTTAAACTTAGAATTATATAAAACAACTAATATAAAAATATAAATATCATACGTTGTTGAGCAGGAAACGTGTTTTATTGTTTCCGAGTTTCCCGTACTAACCCTTCCGAATTGGTCAATCTGTTTATTAGGCCATTCCCATTTATAATTACTATTATTTATTTATCAAAATTGACTAAAGAAACAAATGGTTACAATATAACAGTAGAGCATTGTCCCACAAAACTGTTTAAACAGTTTGACTGCGGGATCGTTGAATCGATCCTTGCATGTTTCGTTATATTCTAAGAGCCCACGTCACTAAACAGATAATATATACATATTTCCAAAATCTTGGCACATCATTTTTTTAGGGTTCCGTAGCCAAATGGCAAAAAACGGAACCCTTATAGATTCGTCATGTCTGTCCGTCCGTCTGTCCGTCCGTATGTCTAGCCACTTTATTCCGTAACTATAAGAGCTATACTATGGAAACTTTGTAAGTAGATGTATTCGGTGAACCGCATTAAGATTTTCATACAAAAATAGAAAAAAAACAATAAATTTTTGGGGTTCCCCATACTTAGAGAACTGAATCTCAATTTTTTTTTTCATCAAACCCATACGTTTGGGGTATCTATGGATAGGTCTTTAAAAATGATATTGAGGTTTCTAATATATATTTTTTCTAAACTGAATAGTTTGCGCGAGAGACGCTTCCAAAGTGGAAAAATGTGTGTCCCCCCCCCCCCGTAACTTCTAAAATAAGGGAATGATAAATGTAAAAATAATATATGATGTACATTACTATGCAAACTTCCACCGAAAATTGGTTTGAACGAGATCTAATAATTAGTTTTTTTTTAATACGTTATAAATCGTAAACCGCATTTTACCTATCATTCAATCAACTCCAATATAATAAAGAATAAAGAAAAACATTTATTTAGATGTACAGTGGGTGGTACGGAACCCTACGTGCGCGAGTCCGACTCGCACTTGGCCGCTTTTTTTAACTTATATTCGGTGATGTATAAATGCGGCAGTGGGTTTTCTTACACAGTATTAGATGATCTTTCAGATGAGCATTGGTTTTTTGAGGAGATAGATCATACTAGATACTTAAGTAAGAGGCGTCATCATGCTGCTGCCAGTGATAAGGCCAATCGGGAGGGGTTTGCAGCACTGCCTGGTCGTATATTCCTATCCCTTGTTCCGAAGAATATACGAAATTTGGGAGACATCATCATACTAGATATCGACTTACAACTAAAAAAAAATACTCCGCCAAGTCTTTTGAATTGCAGCATTGCCATTTCGTGTTCTATTCCTCCATTAATGACGTGGGCTCCCCTACTATTAGTCCTGTAGTAGTACCTACCTGAAACTTATCCTCAGCAGCACACAATTCCTTGGTGAACTGAATCATAATGAGCTCAAACTTGGTAGATAGTTCCTTCTTCATCGATTTCCGTAGGTCAAGTCCGACGAAGTTCAACAGGACATAGAGCGCATCTTCAGCGGACCTGCAGACGACCTACGTAGTTAACTGGATACACTTTTCTACTTGGTAAAACCATATCGCTTTTGATATATTATATTCATAACTCAGACAGGTCATCGCAAAAACAGATATGGAAATAGAACAAGATTCAATAGAGTCGTACTACCTAATATTATGATTATCTAAAGCGTATACCTATTATTTTTTTAGTTGCATATCTGTCATAGTATTGTCAAAGTGGCATTCCTAAAACAGTTGTGTGATAACTGAAATTAGTAAAATTATTTACTTATGGTTACTTCTAAATATTAAATTAGAAACTGTTACAAGTGGATTAATAACTATCCCGAGCTCCCTTATGATGAAAGTGTCTGTGAAATATTGTGTACAGCATGTGACATTCGTGTTAAACATTTAAAGAAAGATAATATTAGAAATAAAAGAATGTTAATGGAATGTTACCTTCATAAACATAAGGATAATTTTGGATTACCATTAAAAATGTAATTGAAAAATATAATTAAATAATACATAATACGACTCTATATTTAATCTTGTTCTATTAACGTGTTGCAATTGTCCTCTGTCCGAGCTATGATTATATTATTCTTTAATTCTGCCGCCGTTACTGTCAAGTAAATGTAAGAGCTATCATAAGGTTGATAATTCGAGAACGTGTCAAAAGCAATATGGATTTACCGAGTAGAAGAGAGCCCCTACCTTGTCGCACTAGTGTACCCGACTACTGTGCGGAGTTCGATTGCCGATACGGCAATCGGCAACGCATGTACAATCACAGGCAATAAATTTAAACCACCGGCACCGACGGCGGGTGAGTTTGTTCCTAAAAATGCTATCAAATAATCGAATGCAAATGCTATAAGCGTTCTCCTGACTTCCACCCAGTGCCCTAAACCCATCCGTGAGTTCTTACAGTAGGCCAGCTCCTTATAAAAAAAGATGTGGTACTGGAAGTCAATGCCTTAACCACACTACAATACCAGCCTTAAAATTGAAAACCAACCTCAAATTCGCGAAGCTATCGTTGATGTACTTCTTGGCCTCCTCCTCCAGGTAGCGCACCTCGTTCCAGAAGTCCCCCATGATGACGTCCCAGTTCTCCTTGTTGTCGAACACAAACACGCTGAAGTCGACGGTGCGGATGGGGAACACGAGGTGGACCACGCGCTTGCGCACGTCGTCGATCTGCGTCGGGTCGCTGATGATGGACGCCAGCTCCATGCCGAACACGCGCTCGTAGTCGATGAGCACCTGGGCAACAAATCAATAAATTTAAAAAAAAACAGGGGACAATGTCACACCAATTGACCTAATCCCTAACAAAGCTCTATGCAACTGGACTGCTGTCTATGGGTATTAGACAACGATTATAAATACTTCATCATCATCAGCCGCGAGACGTCCACTGCTGGACAAAGGCCTACCCCAAGGTTTTCCACAACGTCGGTCCTCTGCGGCTGTCATCCAGCAGTTGAATAGAGAGAAATATACTTAAATACATTGAAAACATCCTTGACTCAGGAACGTCTATATCTGCCCTTACCGGGTTTTGAGCCCAGGAGCGCTAGCTTCGTAGGCAGGGTAACTACCAACTAGGCTAACGCGTCGCCCAACAACTTCTTTTTTATTGTTTTTAACTTCCAAGGTTTTTTTGATGACAGACTTTTTAGGTTACTGGTCATTATTAAAGGTGTCCATTTTTAAGAAAATTTCGCCAATTTCAGGCCGAGTATTGGTTTAAACGCTTCGGAGTAATATTTATTTTATGTATATAGGTATGTATTTCTTTGCGTTCGTCTAAAGGCCGTCGCAGGATAAGGGAAGGGTAAATGCCCTTTTATGAGAATCAGCTTTTTTTTCTATCAGTGCAGTTCGTTTGAAAAAACCCCGGTGGTTCCCCAAAAAAAAAACGAATTCATTAAATATGACTTCTATAAACTATTAATATTTAATATACCATTCTTTTTTCATTTTGGAAAGTTAATTTAATATATGTTCTAAAAGAAAATGGAGTTTCCAACTTTAACACTTAGTGACTTAGGTAAAAAAACAGATAAGTTTTTTTTTCTTTTTTATAGAGCGATCACTCTAATTCTCATTTATTAAAAAACAAATAATAACACTCATAAAATCAAAGGGAATTTTTCCTACCCTTATCCTGCTACAGCCTTTGTCCCTGAGTATAGAAGGCGTCACACCACACTATAGTCGCGCCACTCTAAGGGCCCGATCTGACACCTGTCAACGCAATACAAATTTTAACCTCAAACATGTTAAACACATTTAGTGCTGAGTTGACAGCTGTCAAATCGGGCCTTTTAGAACGCGAGTATAGTTCACCTGTATCACGTCGCCCAGGTCGCGCGCCACCTCCCCGATGTAGTCGGTTTGCGTGAACAGCAGCGGCTGGTCAAACTCCCAGCGCGCGCCTTTGCCGCTCATCTCTATATTGCCACGCGTTTCCTTGTACAGAGTATGCCACAAGTCCATTATCTTTTGGCCGGCTCTGGCGAGGCATAGGACTTTGTCGTTGGAGTGACTGTTAAATAATTATTTTAACAATGATCAAGGGACAATCTCACACAAATTTACCTAGTCTAAACTAAGCTCTAGGCTTGTACTATGGGTACTAGACAATGATAAACATACATATGTATAAATAAACACAGTAAAAAAGAGATAATGAATAGTACCCACTCGGCTGTCTATCACTTTTACACTCTCTGTGGTATATCAATATACTGACAGATGCCAGTGAGCGTCCGACAGAGATAGAAAGCCGAGAACAATGAATCTTCATGTTTTACTGTTTTTAAATACATAGAAAATATATAAAGCTGAATCGAACCCGGCACCACTACTTTCTTAGGCTGTGTCGCTACCAACCAGGTTAAACGTGTCGTCGATATTGCTGATGTTTTAGTTTCCGTGAGCTTGAAATGTAGGCAGGTCTGCTTGTGCGCCAAAGTCTTGCGGATTCACAGATGTTGAAAGAGGCGAGCAGGGCCCGTACTATGACCGCCTTTATTGCCACGGTTAAAGTATCTGTCACTCTCGCACTTACGCACTGGTCAGAAAGTGACAGTGTTATCCACATCAATAAACACGACCATAATAAACCCGCAGAATGCTAAAACACAACTAGTAGCTATGCTTCCCGTTCCAACTACACAGCCCGCTTACTTTCAAAGCTTGTTACCCCGCGAAAGTTTTCTTATAAGCCTTAAACAAACAGCAAAGTTGTTTTGGTCGCAGAGGATAAAGCATCCGTCACTCTCGCACTTACATTCTGGTCACAGTGACAGCAAAATAGGCCTGCAGGTTAACCGTATGCCTGGTAGTTTCCAAACCATTTAAATTTACCAACAGTTTTCACAGGTCCTTTATTAGCAACTTCAAAACTAGCCAAAATCCAAGTTTATACCCAAATTATACTTACTCAAAAAGCTTATGCACGTTCAGGAATCTCTCGAGTTTGTCGCAGAGCGCCCACGATATCCTGGACAGGAGCGGCACCATCGTGTCGTCGGTCCTGTAGCCTTTAGACAACACCCACATCATGTAGATGCTCTCGACCAGCTCGGGGAGCATCTCGATGACTTGCTCCAGGGGTGAATCGTCTTCTATTACCTATATTAGTATTATGAATATCGTTTAGTACAATGATTTACGATCTGAGCTTCACAGAATACCAGCGTTGCAGCACTAACAAGTATCGCAACACAGTGCTCAAGTGATGACCCATATCGATGCCACACTACCACACCCCAAATGTTAAGATTAAATAATAATGAAATTATAAGTTAAGGTTGGTGACGGTGCTGTGTGTGAGATTGATTAAATGCTTTTACATTTTCATTTAAGTTTTACGTTACTTTTTGCACGAGTCTTCGTCCGCGCTGAAGATATTTAGTCCCAGTTTGAAGTGAGAATGAGAATACTTACAGTAAAGAAACGCATGAGAGTCGATAAAAACTTCAAGTTGTCTCCAGCTAGATTGTACTGATTCACCAATCTTTCTTTAGCGTTCTTGAAACTCTGTAAAAAAAGGGAAATAAGTTCTTTTACTGGATGGATGCAGAAAAATGGTGGCTCGGAAAACCACAGAACAGATTGCGGTAAAGGATTTTAAGGCATATAGAAATGGACGTAATAGAATGACTGTATTTTATTTTGATATGTACTTGTCAGATTGCGCAACAGACTGGGACCTAATCAGCTCCACATCAGGAACATTTGACGGGTAAAAAAAATATGTATGGTACTACGTACAATACAAAATATGGAGGTATGGAGCAAAATAGCTTATAATTACGTCCAAAAGGCTTGGATTAGCTCTGTTCAGCAGTGCCAGTATTTTGACGACCATCGGCTGTTTCAGTTGCTCCACCAGTAAAGACAGCTCTGCGTCCCGCTCGCGCCAATACTTGTACTCCGCGACGGGTCCATTGCCTTCTCGAGTCTAAAAAGTATGTGAAACAAAGAAAGAAAAACATTTGTTTGTAGTAATGGTGTAAAACTTGAAGGTTTCCAGAATAATAGATAAATTTTGAATTGATTACTAATAATTTAAAATACTTGATTTGAAAACCGAAGGTTTGAATTGTAGCCGTGTGGTATGGTAGAATATAGTAGTTTCGCTGTAGAAAGTCGCGCCCTTATACTTAATGTCACGTAATTACATTGACGCAAATCATTCGTCATAATACTCATAATCATAAATCTAAGTGATGGGAAATTTTTATGGATTAAAACCACCATACTTCTAATGAAAGACTACTTTTAAACCACAGGATATTCCGACAGAGGGGTAAAATAAAAAATAAAGTTTTATAGCAGTTCAAGAACATAAATTTCCATAAACGGGATCAACAATAGTTTTAGAACGTTTTATTCATTTAAAATCATCACACAAACCAACACAAAAAGAAGGTTCATAAAATATCCATTTTTAACTACCGTCCATACCAATTGACTTGTCTTATTTAGTCAACACTTTTATAACTTCCTGCTTATTTTTGGTAAAATGGCCGTTTTCTGCAAAATAAAGCAACTATAGATGTCAATTTACACACAATTTTCCTGATTTTACAACATGGATGCTTTTAATGATAAAATTGTTATTTTAAGCGAAAAAGGAAGATATTTTGTGTTTATAAAAGTGTTTACTAATTAAGACAAGTCAATTAGTATGGACCATATTGCTTGAGTTAAAACGTACGTTGTTTTTACCCGACTGGAGAAGGATGGTAATTCTTTGTTGCGATTAACTTGATAGTATCATTTTAATTAATGTTGACATAGAAAAATATTGTTTACTTTAACGTTCACACGGCTGACTCGGCTGAACATATCTGGGAATCAATGTATATACCATATGTTCTGTCAATAAACATTTCGTATCATTTCAATGTTTTTACTGGAATTGCGCAAGCGAGGTGGTCAGCGATGATATTAATCCACCAATAGGCTTACTTTAATTCAAGATAATGCGTTATTTAGATAAATCACTTCGGCATTGCGTACCTTTGAAAAATTTCAAGGACGATGAGCAAAAATTTCCCCATCCACCAACAGAAATGAAACATGTCTTAGTTTATAGATCTCGGTAACTATGACGACGATCACCCTAAGCATGGGGTTTTCCTGATAATCCGGTGACTGTTGGAGGGTGGGGACGGGGACCATACAAAATACCCCCTCACCCCTTGAGCTTTGTGTTTATGAATAAGAGGGCTAAATGATTTCAATCCACGAATTTTCACTAGATACGTAATTTTACGTACATTAACGCAAACACGCCCTTTAATTTAAGTGGCGGGGCGAATCTTCATGAATTGAAGGAAACAATAACGATCACAAATGTCATTCTATCCCACAAAATCGTGTGTCCTTCAATTCTGCGTTGAATCATTGTTGAAGTTTTCCTACACTAACATTTAATAAATAAATAAATAAAAACATCATTCGAGTTGAAAACTATAATTTAAAAAACCAAATTCCATTTCATATTAACGAGTCCTCATTTTAAATTCAAGGTTATATGTTCAAGGTCACATGTTCAAGGTCGCATGTTCAAGGTCACGTGTTCAAAGTCACATGTTTAAGGTACCATCGTTAAGGTCACGTACCTTGCCCAAGCAAGCGGTGATGGTATCGTCGATGTGAGTCTCCCACATTGCGACGGCCCCTTGGAGCTGCATCACAAACTCGGGGTCTTCCACGTCCAGGACGGCGTGCTCCTCCTGCAATGCTGGAATCACCGGCATAGGGAACTGGATCTCGCCCTCGATGTGCTCTATGGTCCTGCGAATATGTGGATAAATAAATAGCATAGGTTTTACTTACACGAACTGACCAAGCTATAAACTTAGCACTAGAATTTTACTATGGGTAACATTGGGTAACGGTAAACACTAGCACTCATACAACAAATATTTGCCTTAATGGTCCCGATATAATCATGTGGTGTGAAAAATATACATGTATTAGCTAATATGACTCAGGTGGAATCGTCACCAACAATTTGCTACAGGCTATTTTTTTTTTTAAATACCGTCGAACCGCAAACCGCGGTTAGACGGTGCGGTAGTCCATAAGAATATTTGAATTTGGAGCTCAGTGTGGCTCGAACTAAGATTGATACTGTAATACACATGTATATGACGTAATGACGTTTCACGGGCGAGACGTAACATTTTGGACTCACCATTCAACGATGTTAACAAGTTCATTGATATCAGTTGTAACTTCGTCAGCCGTGGCCTTCTGGGAGTCCCCGGTGTGTCCCATGCTGCCAAAGGTACCGGACCTGTCCTACATTTCATCACAGCGTATTAAAAAACAGTAATAGTAACCTTTTAAAAAAAAAGGAACGACAGGAAAACTACGATCAGTGACCATCGTCTTTTATGACACAATTTCAGTATTTTTAAAAAAGCATGCAAAATTATAATGAATAAAGTTAGTTTTAAATGGACCCAGATGAATTTTATGTATTGGTATTCAGGACAACAGCCGTAAATAAATATACTTATTGTATTACATAGTATTAGTGACATAAAATAAGGCCAATGACATTTATCTACCAGTTACTCAATTATAGAGTACAAAAACAGTAAAAATGTACACTCAGGATAAATGCTTAAACAAGATACAACGGATTTTTTAGAAATGTAAATGGTTTGCGTTGCACTACGCAGTCCCGGACTGGATTGGTCAATAATGGTGATGAGACTTAGTCGATATGTAAGGATCGTTTCATCGTATCGAAAATTTCATTGGAAGATTTCATTGGAACTGTCCATCGGCTGTTATATTGTGCGTTCCTATATTCAAAACCGTTGATAGAGTAGAATCGTTAAAAGGACGATGGGTAAAAATGTCCCCACTCACCAACAGTGATGAAACATGTGCCAGTTTATAGATCTTGGCAATATGATGTATTTTTCTATGGCGACGATCACCATATGTATGGGGTTTTCTTGAAAAATCATAATCTTATCGTATGGAACTATGGAATTTGTTTGAAAATGAACACGTATGTAGACGATTTGCCTTGCCTGGCCCTTTGTTTTCATTAAAAAATTCCCATTAATTTTGCTACGAAGATAAGTATTTTGTCTTTTATTGGGTCCTAATGAACATATAGACCTGCAGCCCGTTACTGTTGGAGGGGGGGGGGGGGGGGTCCATACAAAATTGCCCATCACCCTTTGACATACATATTTTGTACGTAGCAAATGACAAATTTTAACAAGACATCACAACTTCATCCACGGTTTTGAATATAGGAACACACCAATAGTCGATCAAGCTCATACACTATCGTCTCGCAGAGTAACTAGAAGCCCTAGCCAAGATGCACAGAGGGCCCTGCAGAGATGCACTACGCTAACTAGCGTATAAAAAATATCGTTTCCATTTACGTTCCCGTTCGTCAAAAGTTATTTCTTTATATTTTGCAGAGTTAAAGTGTTTTCTCTTTGTTTTTTTAATGAAAACCATTGTGTGTATCACAGGCAGTAAGGGGATTACTAACTCGAGTCATGAAAATCTTCTAACACTCTCGTTAGTAATTCCCTTCATACTACCCTTGATGCACAATGTACTATTAATTCTCCACTGCGGCGCACGTTACGCACGCACACGCCACACTCGTGCATCTACTGTTCTAGTCGTGTGCCACTGAGGTCATTTGATGCATGTGCCGCTGTAGGAGTATCTACCAGTGTTAGGCATCAATCGATTTTTTTAAAATCAATTTACCAATCGACTTGGAATTTAATCGATTAACGTCTTTCCATACTAACTCTGCAGGTCAATGAGTCAATCTAAATGAAATAAAATAAGATAAAAATCAGGCATTAGATCCATGAAGGTAATATTGTTTTTTGTACCGATTCAAAAAATAAAACCTTTAAGGATATGATTGAAAGACCATTGCCCTAATCGTCGCCTTAAATAGAACACTTTTTGTTTATTTACCGCTTCAATGTCCATATCGTCCTTCGAGTCGATGTCAACCGATGACGTTCGATGGTGCATATTCCTCATTCTTGAACAAAAAAACATTATGAGTGACCATAATTAAATCTATCCATACTAATATCATAAATGCAAAAGTAACTCTGTTGGTTAGTAACGCTTTCGCAGCTAAACCGCTGAATGGATTCTAATGATAAAAATAATAAAGTATGAAGATAATTTGAACCTTTTACATAGAGTACTTTTTAACCCGCAAAATCAGATAGTTTGCGAACTGCCCATAATCGACAATAACGGAGTTGCGGGCAACAGTGAGTAATAATAATAAATATCAAGAGACAACAATTGACCTAGAACCTTCAGGAAAGCGTGTGATCTGTGCTACAAGCGCAAATGTTCCAACATCATGCATTATGCCACGTTTACATTAGGTCGTTGACCGAATTCGACAGCCGCATTCGGTTAAAACGGATTCCTATTTTACTATGCAAAAGCCTAAGCCTATGGTGACCGAATACGGGTAACGTCGAATATGGCCAAACCGAATAATATAAACGTATAAAGAGACTCCCCGCATATGAAATAGGTTCCTAGTCGCCAAACAAAGATAAACCTTGTGCTTTGGGTACTAGAATACAAGTTATGAATGCAGGGTTAGTGGTTTTCAATGAATTCGGTTTAGGGGGTTAACTACAGAAACTATGTTACTAAGTTCCTACGAAAAAGAAATACAGATCATTTGCGGCTAACCTTAACTTAATTTTACCATATATTATACCATAGGCAAGTCACACTTTAATATGGTGAGTAAATAAATAACGAGAAATTCGTCACCTCTTTTCAGCGTTCTCTCCTCTTGCTATGTTCGACATTCTACGATAGTCCGATGGCCTGAGATAATTAACCTGCAAAATATTTAATTGTAGAGGTTCCTATTCCAAGATCCGGAAATATACTCAAAAGTACTCAAAAGTACTCAAAACTTTCGTTAACGAAGTAACGCTGCGTCAAGACTGTTACCGTAAGAGTTAAGTATAGGATCGTCGGACGCCGCGTGTAGCGTTTTATGGGACCTTAAAAAGCTAAATAAAGTAAAGGTGTAAACGTTTTATAAGCTTTGTATTAAATTGCAATGTATGTATGTATGTTATGTTCGAGTCAAATGTTGCAAGAAAAATTTGAACCACTTTGGGGTCGGTGACTTGGCAAAAAAACTACAGTCGTTAACAAAAGATTATTTACTATAAGACAGCCTTTTCACTAATGGTCTGGTCTGGTCTCTACCAGCGGAGCGGGGCTGTGAAAAGTGGTAGGTCTGCTCCGCTCGATATTTTTTATTTATTTATGTTGCTTAAAGTTTTCAATAAAGCGGAGCCTCCGCTCCACGATAAAAAAACGTCATCGTCTCCGCAATATCTGGATTTCTAACCAATCTGATTGGTCGATTCATGGATGTCTCCTCTCCACTAGTCATTGCCTCAGTGAAAAGGCAGCTCACGATTTTGTATTAACATATGCAATTCAAAAATGGGTTTTGAGTTTGACCTCAGTCCCACCCACCGAAGTTTAGTCGAAGGTGGCACACGCCAGAAAAAAGCATATTCATTTAATTTTCGTGATTATACGATTCCGGGAATACAGATGTAGGGTTCATTGGGGTCTCTTAGGTTCTATTTCGACTTTGGTACATTGCTGGGAGGTTGATGTTGAGCTTCAAAATGCAAGGAGAAAGAGATACTACTATACCTGAGAAGCGGTCTCATCCGTCGAATGACTATGGTCTCCGGCGAACGACAGCTCGCGAGTTATTTTGTGGTCGTCAGGCGCGGAATTCAACAATGCGATTTCGCGAAACTGTTTCTTGAAAAGAGGTATGTAAGCCTGAAATGGAACAAAGATAGTTACTATAGCGAGCCTTGACGATGGTATCCACCACAATTTTTTGAATTAGGCTAAGGTTGGATAAAGATGGTATGTCTACCTTCATTATAGTAGGTTAATTCGTTATTGCGTAATAACCGTGCAAAAATGCGACCAATAAAACAACTACACACTTTAAAAAATATATCTAAGCATTAACAATATTGTTTTATTATTTTATTGCGTTGCGATACAACATCAGAAAAATATAAGGATATTTAAAAAAAAAAATATATAGGGCAAAAAGGTGTACATTCAACCGAAAAAACATGGACACCGCTTTGCACTGTATGTATACGAGTATGAGATCGAAGCAGTAATTGCTAATGGTCAGTGTTAGTAGACAGTAAATTGAAATGTGTAAGTGTTGTAACACTATAAGTGTAGTATTGTAAATATTATAAACTAATTGAAGAGTAAGTAATGAATGATCTATCAGTAAACGTGAATGTTTTATCTTTTACTGTTTGTCAATCATTTGATGATACTTTTCGTGATCAGTTACTCCAAGTGATTTTAGCTCTATTGTGTGTAGTAGGAAATTCTTTTTTTCATTGTTCGTCAAAAGGCGATGGAAAGAGCTATGCTGGTTGACTCCTTGCGAGATCGAATCAGGAATGAGGAGATCCGCACGAGACCTAAAGTACTGATATAGCTCAGCGAATTGCAAACCTTAAGTTGCAGTGGACGTGGCACATTGCTCCTAGAACCATTGGCCGTTGGAGCGGGAAGGTTATAGAGTGGCGACCTCGAACCGGAAGACGAAGTGTCGACAGGCCTTCCACAAGATGGACCGACGATCTGATAAAGGTCGCAGGAAGCCACTGAATGACAGCAGCAGAGGACCGATCGTTGTGGAAAACCTTAGGGAAGGCCTTTGTCCAGCAGTGGACGTCTCGCGGCTGATAATGATGATGACGTCTACAAACACACTTACGTGTTTCAGCTGCAACTCCAAGTTAATCAGCATCCTTCCGGAGCCAATTCCCAGCAGGAAGTGCTCAGACATGGTCGCCTTGGTCATGTCATAGGTCTCCCGCATAGCCACCCCCTCGGGCGTCTGCCGCACGAAGTAGATGTAGCGGCGGTTGCGCTTTGCCTGTTGTGGAGTGAGACCCCCAAACACGGCCACCAAGTCCGGGTATCTTATGATGCGAGGCACTTTTCTCTAATAAAAGGAAACCTTTTACTAATGTCACTTTTTAAGGATTCTGTTTATTTATTTATACTATATTGCTCAGTACAAAAGACAAGCTTTAAAAAACCGACTGGTTATTTTGATTCGTCTCGTCGATCGAAGTACGGATCAGTAGCAGCTTATTATATTGTGTGCGCTACCATACTCACAAAGTATCTCATTTAGTCATAATAATAGAATAGCTCACTTTAATTCAATAATATATAATGCTATATGCTTTAATAAAAAATATCATTTCTTTGATTTAAACAAATTTATAAAGCGCCTTGATCTAACATCAGGAAAAATTCATTTGCCCAAGAAACATATTTTGACCTTGGTTGATCTATTAGCTTTTAATGTAGAACCAAATAGATATAATAGTTTACAGCCCCAACAAGCCAAAATTGGCAATAATGCTTTGCCTCTTGATTTAAACTAAATTATAGGACAGCGGAAACACCCTTGAGTATAAATTTAATTCACCAAAATATTCAAGGTTTTTCCAGCAAAGAACTAGAAATAGGGTTGTTCTTAGATAATGAAAATGTACAAATAATGTGCATTACTGAACATTGGCTTAGACAAGATCAATTAATTTTTGATTTTTTAAATTTTAAATTAGTAAGTTATTTTGCCAGGAAAAGTGCCATTCATGGCGGCTCTTTTATAATTATTAAAAGTACTCTTAAATCCAAAGAAAGAAAGGATATTGTAAAGCAATCGATAGAAAGGATTGTAGAAATTTCATGCGCAGAAATAGAAAGTTATATAATAATATGTGTTTACAGACCACCATTGGCTGATTTTTGCACATTTGAATCCACTATGGAACATGTGTTAAAATTAGCATGTAATAGCCAGAAGCATGTTATAGTTTGTGGAGATTTTAATATTAACTTACTTGAAAAGTCAAATAATACCACTAGGTTACTAAGTTTATTTAAATCTTTTAATTTAGGTAATCTGTTCTTTGAACCCACTCGGATAGGTGTTAGTAGTGCAACTTGCTTAGATAATATTTTTTGTAACTGCGATTGTTTGGATAAAGAAATATTTAATTGTTTTAATTCTGACCATAGTGGTCAGAAGGCATCTTTCATCTCGGATTTTTATCAAAAACCTCACACAATAACTTACCGACCTATAACTAGTAATCGTTTGAAATTATTCAAAAATAAAGTTCAGAGTAATCTTTCAGTGTTACCTTTTTCACAGAATGAATGTAATAGTATTTATAAAGACTTGTTTGGCGTAATTCTACATCAATTTAACAACAATTTTAAAATTAAAACTATTACTAGGTCGAAAACCAGATTTAGTGAATGGGCTACTGCAGGCATTCATAAAAGTAGAAATAGGCTTTATGACCTATATAGAGAGAGGGAGGACAATAAGAATGCTGATTTCCTAAATTATGTTAAGAAATATTCAAGGACCTTTAAGCAAGTTTGTTTAACTGCTAAGGCATTTTTTCTTAGTCTTAAACTCAAATCATCTGAGAACAAGGTAAAAACTGTATGGAATATTATAAATAGAGAAACGGGAAAATCAAAAACTCGTGATAATCAAGTCACCCTGAACACAGGTAGCCATCCAATCACGTCAAATAAAGATGTTGCATTAGCATTCGAAGATTATTTTTCCAACATGGCAATTAATACTACGAAATGTCTTAAATCATCCGCGGTTGAAGCTCAATCATTACTTTGCACTAATGTCAGTAAATGTAATATAAACTTTGAATTCAGCCCTGTAAATTCAGATTCAATAGTAAAGATATTTAAATCGCTTAGTTTAAAAAAGACTGAAGATTTGTGGGGCACATCAGTTAAAGTGCTCTTTCATATCATAGATGTAATTGCACCCCATCTAGCATTAATTTACAATAATTGCATATCAGAGGGGATCTTTCCAGATCTCATGAAATATAGTAAAGTCATACCTCTTTTTAAATCAGGCGAGATGAGTGATATAACGAACTTCCGTCCCATTTCCATACTACCAGTTTTAAGTAAAGTCTTTGAGAAACTAATGCTGAAGGATATGTTAGGTCACTTTAACAGAAATAAACTACTTAGCAATAACCAGTTTGGCTTTACAAGAGGTCGATCAACAATTGATGCGGCATCGGTACTCATTAAATATATATATAACAGTTGGGAAACATCTTGCGACGCAATAGGAATATTTTGTGATCTTTCTAAAGCTTTTGATTGCGTGGAACATATGACCCTTATTTTAAAATTAGAACATTATGGATTGTCCAATAAAGCTTTAAGCCTTATGTCTTCTTATCTAAGTGATAGAACTCAAACAGTTGTTGTAAACAAAACGCAATCTGTTGGAGCTACAGTGAAAATAGGTGTGCCTCAAGGCTCTATTTTAGGTCCTTTTTTATTTTTGGTTTACATAAATGACTTACCACCAATAGTAGATGAACTTTGCGATATTGTACTTTTTGCTGATGATACTTCACTAATTTTCAAGGTAGATAGAAAAACCGTAGACTACAGTAGGATAAACGCCACTCTAGTTAAAGTACATAATTGGTTTATTAGTAACAACTTGCTACTAAATGCCAAGAAAACTAAATGTGTTAGGTTCGCTTTGCCTAATGTTAAACCGGTAGATTCTAGTATTTTTCTAAATAACGAGTGTTTGCTAATGGTAGATAGGGCGGTTTTCCTAGGCATAACAATAGATAAAAATTTGCAATGGAGTCCCCACATAGCTGCACTGGCAGGTAAACTAAGTTCGGCAGCTTACGCCGTTAGGAAAATTAGACAACTAACTAATGTTGAGACAGCTCGCTTAGTTTATTATAGTTATTTTCATAGTGTTATGTCTTATGGTATTCTGGTTTGGGGTAAGGCAGCTGACATACAAACTATATTTGTGTTACAAAAAAGGGCCATTCGTTCTATTTATAATTTAAATTCCCGTGACTCATTAAGAGAACTTTTTAAAGAAACTAATATCTTAACTGTAGCGTCTCAATTTATTTACGAGAATATTATTTATGTTATTAAGAATTTAGATTCGTTCACCAAAAACTCAGATATACATAATTTAAATACTAGAAATAAAAATAAAATAGCTATTCGAAAATTCCGTGTCCGTAAAGTATATAAATCATTTGTTGGTCAATGCATTCATTTCTATAATAAATTACCTGAAGTAGTTTTAAAGTTACCCTTTCCAGCACTTAAAAAATATTTGAAAAGGTCGTTAATGTCTAAAGCGTATTATAGGGTCGAGGACTATCTAACAGACAAAAATGCATGGCATACACCCGAAACTTAGTCAATAGTCATTTGTTCAAATGCAAAGGCTTTATCCTGCTTTTTCTTGTCTGGGGGACACCGTTGATGCAGGAAAACATATCGAAACTTTTATGTGGTCATCTTGCACCATCTCATATACACATATATAAGTAGGTAGTTGTAGTTATTTTATTTTATTCTTTTCTATCTTTCTCTCCCGTAAGATTTTTGGCATGTTTTCCTGCTGAACTACTGTTATTTGATATTATATTTAATTTAATACTTGTAGCTTTATATAATGCTAGATTAAGTTGTACATACCATTGTAATATGCAATATGAAATAAGTTTAAAAAATGACTGACTGCTGAGTTTCTTGCGGCGTTTCTTCTCAGCAGTGGTCTCCTCTTGGGAAGCGCTGGTAGTATCTTGACGTGTAAAAGTGCCCGAGCGGCCTACTTACTAAATAAATTTCTTTTATCTTTTTATCTTTTATCTTATCTTAGTTTTTTTCATCAAGCAAAGTTAATCCGTTACTTGAAATGTTAGCATATATACATATATTTTTTTCAATAAAGAAAACTTACCGTGATAGTATAATACTCCACAGTTCCATCAACTTCAGGGTCCAGGTCCGTCGGAGCTAAAATTAATTCAAGTGTTTAACAACTACTTTCATGATATTATATCTATTAAACTGTATTAAAATACATTGAAACAAACGGGCCAGCAACCCGCTAGTCAGGTGAACGCTGGCATCGGCCACAAGCGTAGCGCTTAGTGCCTGGGAATGTGTTATTTCTCGAAGAAACCTATTAGACCCCTACTTCAGTACTTAACCTCTCATATGCTTAGGAGCAGATCTGCTACCAAAATTTGGTTATCTTTTTATAAATGTTTTAAGCCTATTTTTTCGGACTATACGTAATCCGAACAGACTAGAACTTGATATTTTATCACCCCGCATACGAGGGGGTTATTTTATGGACTGTAAATCCGATTAATTTAAAAAAGGCTCGCTTATCCAAAAGTTATAAAAAATCTTGGTAACAGTTACCTAGTTTAATCTACGGAATAACTTCTGAACCAGTGTAGTTATTTTTAATGTCATCTGCCAATCATATCTGGCCCGAGCTCATAGGAATTACGCCGCATTTATTTACCTAGTTTATGGATCTTACTACCTTGGTTCCAAGTACGATCAAGGTCGAGAACATATACTACCCTCCTAAATAAAAAGGACGCATGTGCAATTTGATAGTCAAAGTAAATTTAAACCCCATCTAAGAAATAAGGTCACTAATATACTTACGCGGTTCTATGAGACATGTGTCAGGGTACTTTTAACGGACAGACGGATCGCGTTACGATCGCTAGTGCCCAACTGTTAATACCAACCGATCCGTAGTCACACCAATTGGCCACACTGGTGTGACTATGGTTCATTTTATTTATCCGTAGTCACACGAACACATAAATAGGAGGAAGGTTTAGGTTAGGTTCGTTTTTATATCAGGCCCGGAGGGCCAGAACAACCCAGAAATAGGAGCTCCGCGTCAGCGTAGCTCCGTTGACTCTGTTGAGTTTGATTTTGAAAGAGAAACAGACGCAAATTCGGTCTTGGTGTGACTACGGGTAAATAAAATGAACCATAGTCACACCAATGTGGCAAATTGGTGTGACTACGGATCGGTTGTGCTGTTAATGACCTCGTCGGCAAGTATTTTACGAGAGTATTACATTTGATTTTGGATACTATAAAATTTGAAAAGTTAAAAATTTAATAATGGCTTTAGTTGCTTCCGCGGGAAGAATGTGATTGAAATTGTGATAATTCGCGCGCGCCTTGATGGCAGCGTCAAATTCAATTAATTGCTGTTCACTTTAAAACACAACACAACCTTGGTTAACATTGATTGAACAAATAGGTTTGCCAGGATTAAGAAGTTACATATACTCAACTATTGAATCGAAAATAATCGTTAAAGATTGTAGGGTTTCGAAGATCAACCAAAAACATGCAAAATGGGTGTCACGTTTGAAAAATAAAACTATTGAGGAATTTATTTCTAATCGTGTTTTCACGTTTGCCAGTCTCAAGCAAATATTATCAAGTTTAATTTATCCAAAAAACAGATACAAAGGCCTTATGGTTACGAAGATCCAGATAGCAGAACACTCCAGACTTAAGCATAGGTGGCCTCTTATGAAAAAAATCCGGTCAAGTAGGTACACATTATCTTCCAATCTGAATTTGAATTCGAATCGAATCAGCTCGAGCCCAATTCTCACTTGACCATTTATCAGTAGGTACTATCGAACCAACGGAACCCTGACCCACCATAGAACCTTGTCACAGTGATTGACGTTAGGACTGTCATACGACGCTATGCGACAATCGTACGTCAATCATTGTGACAAGGTTCCATGGTGGGTCAGGGTTCCGTTGGTTCGATAGTACATATTTGTAGATTTTCTTCAGGGTTCGTAATATAATTACACCAAATTTAACACTTGCATGTTTTACCGTGTTTAAGATACCTACAATAATAATAGAATAAAAGTCGAAAAAAACGTGTCATGTTTTTTATAGTAAATCCGCAGTAATAACACCTATTGAACTAAATAAATGGTTACGGTTCGCTATCCTTAAAGTAAGGGCGGTGTCGATATATAAGGTCCCGTTGGCTACCATTCGGGTACGTAACCTTTAAAAAAGAACAATAGATCGGGCTTAGCGTTTGCAGCACGGGTAGAACAAGTTGTTTTTTCTCACATGTCGCTCAGTGCATCTCTATCGTTACTGACTAAATAGAAAAGGAGATCCGAGTGAGAAATAAGTCGGGGGCAACTTGTGCTATCCGCACTCTGACCAAATCGCACTCTCTCAGCGCTGGTTTTCAGACTGTCACCGTGCAAACTTACTGTCTAGCGGTCTAAAAATATTTTGATTAACGGATTTAAATTTTAAAAAAATGTTGTTACATAAGATGCTGAGATAGAAATACAGATACAAAGGGTTTGAACACAAACCCCCCATCGTTTTACCGGGGTATAAGAAAGTAACTTACGAGGCGGGAAGTAATACGAGTCTGTAGCCGTTAAGGCAATATCGATTGATACTGAGGAGATCTCCGGCATCATCGGCGTTCCATCTTCGTCGGTGGCTGTACCGCTGACAGCTGTGGACTCGCTCATCAGTGTGTCGCCGACCGCTGTGTCACCTGTCAACGACATAGTGTAAATAGGCTATTTGACAACATTGAAAATATAGCTACTACAAATTGCGGTCATCCTACCTGATAATAGCGTAAAACATCATATTTCACTTTATTTTAAACTGAATTAACTAAGTTTTTTTTTTAATTACAGGAAGAATATATTTTACTTACTGCTGGTGACGTGGCACGCAATTAAACACAGATCATAAGGGTATATCTCTTCAAATGATTGTTTATAGTTCCACCGACCATACCCACACAGTGGTACGATGGGTAATAATTTAAAAAACAATTCCACCAATTAATAGTTATGTCAAACATCTATAATAGAATACGTAGGTAGGTTTAGGTCATCTTTCGCAGCAGGCCCGGAGGGACAAGCCATATTGACTGTCTCCTTACACAAACGAATTATTACAGGATAAAACTAAAGCACCACAAACACCTTCACTCAAGGGAAAAGGAAGAGGGAAAAAATCAAAAGCTGATAAAAATACACACAATCAGAAACATAGAATTATTTGTGATGAAAAATATAGTCTTACAAAATCATTAAATGTACGGTTTGTCTGAAATGGGCCCACGAAGGTTGCATCGGGTGTAATTCCCAGGAATGATTGTTATTCGTATGTGATGACTGTAAATAAATAGTTACCCTTACACAAGGGGTGAAATCGGAATTATTAATTTTAAGCAAATGTTTATTGATCTCTTAAGTAAACTTGATAAGTTCAATAAGTTCGAGCCAAATGATAGTCAATTACTAGTTGATTTTGATATTAGATATTATTGAAATATATCTTCGTGACGTAATTATTTATTTTTTACTATACGGTTTTACCCCCTCCTCACCTAACTGTAGTTTATGTTGTGTCTCAGCACTAGGGTGGTATCGTAGGGAAAAAATATTACCCACAGTACCACTGGTCAGTGGTGCGGGGGTCAGAAAAAATTGTTAACTTTCGTGTGACGTCACACTTGTCATATGACCAGCGCCATGATAGAAACAGCGTTTTAAGCGCTGCTTTGAACATTTAAACTTTAACATATATTTTTATTGATAATACAGTAGAATCTCAAAGAAGTATCAATGTAGTGTGCTTGTTATGCAATAAAGAATCATGTAAAATAGCCTATTATCCTCTTTTAAAATACCAAATCTACACTCAGGAGCAATTATACCGGGTCAGATTACGTTTTTCATACAAACAAAACTATTTCAAAGCCTTGGTTCCTCGCCAGGGGTTGTTTTGAGTAAGTTTTAATGGTGGGTACTGCGAGGTTCAATAGAAGAGGTCAAAAGCTCTTAAGATACCTAACTGATCGCACAATCAGTTAACACCACAGAGGGAGAGTTTGGGTCAGCATTTGGATTTCCTTACATTTTATTGCCATTTTAGATGTTTTTCTGAACATGCACAATTCCGGTGTTAACCGCAGATTCATTCAGTTGGGTATCCTAGGCACTTTGGAAGTCCTGTATCTATGCTCGAGGTATTAATCATCAGATTTCACTAAAAGCATTCCCTGGCGAGGAACCAAGGCTTTGAAATAGCCTCTTTAGTATGAAAAACGCACTCTGACCCGTCATTTTTGCTCCCGAGTGTATTAGGTGCCTAGAAATGTCTAGGTCTAGTGGTGGCAGAACCTTATGCAGGGTCCATCCGCATCGGTACCACAATCTTTAAAAAAACTAGGGAAAGAAATAACTTTTCTAAGAGAACTCTTGGGGCTTATAAAGGCAGATGTTGTTATTAAATCACTTAATCAACAATTTAACGGACTAGTAGTTCGCGACGATGAGGTCATACTTGCGTAGCAACTTCTCTGGCTCTAGTGGTAGAGCTGAGGTATGCACAGTTAGCATCATAAATATGTATACATTAACAAGGTTTCATATATAAATATTATTGAAAGTTTAACTGTGCCCACATTATTAGACGTGACTGTAGGTACAGTCAAGGGCATTAATTTCTATACAGCCATCGCGTCAAATACGTGTATACACGGACCTCAGCTGTCGTGCGTTGTCTATCTCAATTTTATACATTTTGACAGATTTCTGCAGTCATTAAACGTTGTAGAGTGCAACTTGTCTAGCTTGTTTATTCGTTTAAGTCTTGAGAGGTGAGTTCTCTAAGAAAATTACACTCCTGTGCTTATTGATGAGAACATTTATGTATCTGATAATGATAGAGACTTTGTTACTACGTGTGTACCACATTTTTAAAGTACTTACCCACATTATATTAAACCTAATCTGATAATAAAAAATATTCTTACCATCATCACCTTCATCTATATCTGAAAACAAAAAGTAGTCACATAAGGTTTCTTTTTCCATACAAAGTGAAAAGCAATCACTGGGACACCTAGTATGGGGAAACCAACAAATTAAAATGATCAATATCTCCGAAACTAGTAAAAATCACTTAACATACATATAGGGGTTAAATCGAAAGTATTTTAGCTGTTCTATCAGCCGTAGGCGGGTTGACGTCAGTTTATGGGACACCCTGTATATAAACTTGTATAATTTAGAACGACATGCCACACGATGCGTTCGAATACGTCTGTCGCTCTATGTTAAAATCACAGGGTTGCGACGTCGCAACCCCCCCGGCAACGCTCGTGTGGCACGTGTGGCAACGCTATAAGTCGTTCTGTTTTTCATAAACACGTATAAATAAAGAACGAGTTAATTGTTACTAAAATAACTCGGAGTATATATCAGAGCGGCTAGCACAACAAGGAAAAGGTAGTAAGAGAGATTTTAATTTGCGTAACCTCGAGAGCGCTCATGATATTTACACACACAAGCGCGCTTATCGGCACACGTGTCTACACTAGGACAACCAGAGCCAAACGGACTTCTTGAAATAGAAAATCTATACTGCCTTTTTAATTTGTCAGCAAATTTATCCGGCGCTTTTGTCGTGGAACTATGGTTCACAATTGTCATTTTCTCAGGTATATTTAAGGGAAATCATTACAATAATATGGAGTCTGTTCATTTGACCAAAACTGCCGTCCAACGGCAAAACGCTGCAAGTCAAAAACCCTAGTTTCGAGAAAAGGTTTTTTAGTATCACGGTAGAATTCACCTATTATTTCTGACTCAGTTGCCGCGTGTCGATTGGTTGTGATGCGGATAAAGCAAAACGCTGCAAGTTGTCCGTTCCTTGTTCTGAGGTAATGGTCATTTATCACTTACAGCGTTTTGTTGTGATCAATTGCAGTCATGATCTTTTGGCAGGTCTTATGCAGAGTTACCGCGTTTTGACAGTTTTCTACCGCCTAAACTAGAACATATTTTTAAAATTTCTTTTGTAGTTATGATAGAAGCACTCATGAGGAATATATTGATGCAAGTTAAGAGAAAACGGTGTAACTCGGAGTTGCAGCGTTATGCCGTTGGACGGCAGAAAAGAACCTACGTTTGACAAACATAATAAACGTGTCTGTGCTTAAACCGTTAGGTGCATATTACATAGATTACATGGGCTTGTTAAATAAGTCATACTTATGTTACTCGTGTTTGACTTTGGACCACATAAAGTTGTAAAATAATCCGGCGGAAAGTACCTATTTGTTGGCGATATTAAAGTTTGTAAAATTATATATGGACATTTATTTAAATGTTAAGGACTAAAATTAAGAAACGTGAAATATTCCGCTGCGTTACAAAAATTTGTCGTACATTGATATACTACCTCTCAAAGCCAATAAACAGTATCTCAAATCCAATAAATGAAGTAGATTCAATCCTCACCCGTTAAGTAGTAATATGCTTACAATTGATGCAGGAGTTTTGTCTGAGATACCACCATTTGACTTTATAAATGTTTAACTAATTTTCGTAACCCAGTTGAAAAGTTAACGTTTCTTAATTTTTCTCCTTAACTAGGTGAAGGTAAAGAAACGGCGATATAGTTTGCCAAATGTGGATTTGGTAAAACGTTAGTGAACCCAATAATATTCGCCTTAACAGTTGCATGAACAATTGGAATAACTTCTAATGAGAAAAATTAAGGAATAAATAGTAATTAAAACTACCTCTACTACTTTTCCCACTTTTCAAAGACTTCAAGCTTTTCATGCTTTTTATGCTCTTAGCGCTTTTCACCGCTTTTGTGCTCTCCGCGTCTGACAGCGGTACCGGCGTCGGCTCTTCCACTGCTTTCACCGCTCCTTTCTTTTTTCCTTTCGAAATTACTCTTAGAGCTACGGGCTTTTTGATCTCTGACAAAAAAATAGTTGTAGAATATTATTAATTTTAGATGACGGAGAAGCACAGATCCAAACTTGATAAAACAAATCTGCACAATAGTTTATGTAATACATGATCTAAGTTTCTTACTCCACTGAGTAAACTCCTTATCCTCATAAATAAGCTTGTCGATGATGCGTTTTTTTATAAAAAACGTCTTTTTATCCAGTGACAGTTCATTAGGCTCTAGTGGTGCAGTGATGAAAGTCGCAAACTTTCTCTTTGCCACTGGGTCCTCAAACATGGAGTAAAACAAGTCATCGTCATCCACACCAATGAAAGCCAGGACACGTTCCCTGAACCATTGTGATCGGGGGTCGCTACGAATATTGAAGGAGTCAATGCTTTCTTCAGCCACCGAAAATATTGAGGAAGTCGGCTGTGACATTCTGGAAATTTCAATTGCATTAAAGTGTGGAAACTGTGGAACTGTATAGGAGTTTGTAAAAAGATCACTACAATATTATTCTCTTTGATTTTAACTGAACCATTGGTGTTTTTAACTATTGTTGTGTCGTAATCCCAAGCATTAAAAAACTAAAGGAGTAGGTATACCAATGACATTTTATGTTAACATTTATTAAGCTCATACTAAATGCTTTCAAAACCCATTCCGGAGCACTGATTTGTATGCTGATAGTGAGCTGATGAAGACGGTGCAAAGTAACTGATGTTAAATATAATGTAAAACCAAAATATAAAGTCTAACAAAAAGCAACCTTCAAAATCCCAACTACCATAACATCGGGACAATTATATCTTATGAACAGATCAGATTTGTATGTTGCAATACAAAGGGATACCCATTAGAAATCTTAATATTGATATGAATAGCGTTGTCAGGCATCCAGATTAAGCCGGACATAGGCTTTTTATTTGCGTATTCGGCCAAAATAACCTGGTGCCTGTCTGGTTTTTGTCAGTATAACTTTGCGATGTTGTCGTACCTATTAATACTGACACAAAAAATCCTCAATAATGTAGGGTGTCTGGCCTTTTTACCCAAATGTCCGGCCAAACTGGCTGGTCTGTCCGATTATTAGGTACATGAATATGACCATTTGAGTTGAAAAAAAAATTAAATAGAGAAATATGATATTTATAAATAGGCACTAGAATAAGATTTAAGATGTAAACATAAATTTATCAACAATAGATAAATAATTGTATGCCATTTCAATGTCATACAAACTATTAAAACATAATATCAATTGTGTGTAGTGTTGTAATTTAATTTGCACCAGGAAATCAGCTCACTGCTTATCCAACACTTTAAACCCAGCAAAGCTAACATACATACCATCACGCCTTCATTCCCAGAGTGGGATAGGCAGAGCTACAGAATTACCAATAAGTAAATCTTAAAACTTGTTGTAAATCTTGAACTACATTTTGCACAAACAGGTTAAGATGTTTACCATTAAAGAAATTTACATAGGTACTTTTGATTCTAAAAGAAGTTTGGGACTAGGTCAATTTGTGTAATATTGTCCCTGAATTGTAAGTAAATTAAATTAGTGAAGTTTCAGATATTGCTTTTAGTCCAACAACCCCGAAACCTGACTCAGTGCCACCAACTTGGACTTTTATAATATTAACATGACGGGCGAGTCTGTAGAATGTGTAAGTATACAAACCTGGGTGATGTTAGTTAGGTACTCGTAATATTAAAACAAATTGAAAACATCCATAGTCCACTTCACACGGGTACCACGGGATCTTGGTAGAATTCGTAGTCAACACAAAACACCGTGCGCAATCAAAATCCACAACATTACTGTATAATCAATAAACAGACAGGTAAATAATTATAAAACTCACGTAAACCGGAAATAAAGAATAAACTGGGGTGAACTAAACGGCTATTTATTCCACCCAAGTATTTTAGCTTGTTGTAAGTTTTACAATTAAAATTATTATTTATTGATTATACCTTGACCACACAGAGTACTTTATATATACTGAAACTTGACCATTTCCATTTGTAATAATAAACAATTGAAACCATGAAAATATAAACAAGTCAGAACTGTCATGGCAACTATTGACACATATTTGAAAATATCGCGCTCTGATTATACTTGAGTGTTGCAAAGAATATAAATTATTCTTCCCTTATCCTGTTCTGTGATTGAGGCCTGCAACAACATGGCGTCAAAACGGTCTTATTCCAAACCATTTTGCAGTACACAGAGTATTACCTATTACTGTTCCACGCAAGTGAATTGCACGCAAATGAAGCGTCGCGCCGCTAAATATATTTGACATTGCTATGGAAAGTTTATGTGACTTTTAAAAACCGCATACAAGATCGCACCAAAATAAGCTTCACGTTGTTCGCGTTGCTTCGCGTTCGCACGCGAATTGCTTACGTAGGAAACGCCGTTAACTAGCAATAACGAATCACATTTACTACACTTATATGCAGAAATATATTTACCTGCGTTACTCCTTGATTTCGATGTATACGTACCGATTTACCGATTATTATAATAGCTACGAGATTATGTTGTCTCACAACTCTATTTAACGTTATGCTCCTTTAAGTGATAAGTGAAAGTATTTTTTTTTATGTGGAAAACGAGGCAGATAAGCAAGCGATTCACCTGATGTTACCAAAGTGACGCGACTCATAAACACCCGCAACACTAGAAGAGTCGCAAGTGGGCTGCCGGCCTTTGAGAAAAGAGACCCCCAAGTCGTCAAATGTTTTGGCCATAATAATAAACGGTGAAAGAGTAATCTAAAAGTAGGTACCTACTTTTTCATCATTTATTCATTTAATGATGACTAACATGAATCAAAGTTATTTTATTTATTTCCCAGGTTTATAGTTTTTTTTTTGTCATGGCTACATTTTGTAAGGTGTTTTTATTATCTAGTCTAATACATTCTTGCTTACCTTTGTGTTTGCATGCGTAAAACACTGCGCGGGGTATTCCACAATATGTCATGCTCTGTTTGTAATGCTTCATGACAGGCATTTTTAACCGACTTCTAGAAAAGGAGGAGATTCACAATTCATAAATTGATTTCTCTATAAAGTATAATATAAAGGAAATATTACAAATAAAAACTAAACCTATGGCCAATCACAAAATAATTAAAGCTAACTACGATCGAAATAAAACCACGTGCTCACGTGGCAAAGTACCACATATGGTAGCAGCATTTCCTCGTTGTATACATGTTTTATAGCAATCCTTATGTGTTGCCCGAGGAAGCTGCCAATAGCCTGTTTTAAAAAGCTACAAATTACAATTTACAGGTTACAAGTATCCATTTGACATACCCTCGACCAATGACGACCAGCCATTTGATCAGTGTTGACAGTTTAGTTACTTGTAGCTTTATAAAACGTGGTCTACGGTTGTTTCTATTATGGTGTCAGTTGGTAGCCGACTGCACGTCTTTAGACATACCTTTTAATTTGTGACTGCACACAGCAGCAGTTTCTGTGGCTTCTATGTATTTCTATGGAGACGCGTTCGCTAGCTTCGTGACGCTAGCTACGGAGGGAATCCCATAGAAATACATAGACACCCGGAGTGTCGCAATGACACGTCGTCTGCTGCTGCTGCGTGCAGTCGGCTACCAAATGACACCTTTAGTTTTTTCGACAAGGCTAACAGCACCGCCACGGACCCAAGGGCCTCGACGCCGAAAGGAACGATGTTATCATATTATTCAGTGCCGAGACCCTTGCACTTATTTTTATTTATCGTTTGCGCTTGGGTTGTTTACTGTTCCGCGGAGGTGTGACGAGGCTAGGTTTAGACTACTCAAGTAGCGTCCCAAACCAGCTCTTGCCCCACGCCACGGAATTAAAGACATACCGTCTGGTCTCTGGCCGTCTTCCCCAGTGATACCGGTTGGCTTTTATAAAGCATTAACGTTCACGGAGGCAATTAAGAGACGGGCGGATAATGCCATTGAGCGCGGCGTACCTAGAGAAGCGGCCCGCTCTCTTTTGGCATTAAAGTCCGTGGTGTCCCAGATACATCGACTTCGTTGCCACGGGGCCATATGTGTGGAGTGCAGACCCGGACACCGAGACGCAAACAAGTAGAAATTCGGAGAGTTTCAGGATATCTAAGAAAGTACCAGAATTTATTTACGGTTCTCAATTTGTCGCGGTCTTTTTTTAATATATTCACTGATTACTGGAAAGGGAATGCTTTCTAGTTTGTCCCATTGTCAACACTTTAGTATCAGATGATGGGATCTTGGAGAAATCGAGGGAAATAATGGAACTATTCAAATATTACGGGCACATCTAGAGCGATTTGGTTGTTTTTCATAGTAACTCGTGCATTTGGTCTTGGGAAGCATAATTTGGGATTGGAACTGATGATCAAGACCGAAGAGGGCTACCGGAACTTCTCAATAGTAACTATTTTGAGGGTGGCGATAAGATATCCCGATTAAGAACGTTAAGCGAATATTACGAAGCACACTGATATGTACCTATTAACTTTATATACTATGACTTTTCCGCGGTGTTGCTTGCGACGAGTTTATTATTACTGTCCTATAGTTATTATTAATTGAGAAATGGGACAACATAGTCGCATAAAAATAATATTTATTATATATTTCTAGTCTCTGGATCATAATTCGCGGCTGTAGTGCTAGGATGTAGCCGAAGCTACACATACACAACAGAGGAGCAACACCACGCACAGCAGGGCTACGATAGGCTGACGATTGACGACTAGCTATGTTAGCCTAGGGAAGGGTCACGTTGCACATCTACTTCTAATATTTAGCAACTGGAAGGTCCAATCGGGGGACTATCTATAGGTGGTCTTTGTCGTCCCCACGCTGGCGGCTAGGTGCTACCTATAAAGTATAAACACGGCGTCGATCCAATGTAACGCGTTTATCCGCCGATCAATTTTTGAGAGTCGAGTACTTAGGTATACTCGAGTAAAGGTGGAACGGTAAGCACTTGCTTCTTAAAAATCGACCTGCTGATAGCGAGTTGCCCTCGAATCGTGTGCGAGGCTGTACCGTAAGACGCTGATTAGTGCAAGTTGCAGTATGGAGTTCAGACAAATAAGTACTGTACAAAATCAGATAAATAGGTACTTTACGGTTCAAGTTGCGGTGATGCAGTTGATGTACAGGGTGTCCCATAAATCGATGTCAACCTGCCTTGGGCTGATAGAGCTGCTAAAAAGCTATCGATTTAACCCCTATGTATGTACTATCTATGCACGGTCAAGGAAGTTAATTTGCTACCCATTTAAAATAAAATCTGCTTGAAGAAGTCATTGTCATTACAGATGCCAAGTCATCTGTAATTGATAGGAAACTCAACCTTATTGCTGTAGAATGTCAGATTGACTTTGGAACTAAGGGGAATGGCAAATTTAATTCCTTGGCTGTAAGTGGAGATATTAAGCATGATAATTAGATTTTTGTAATTATTTTCCCTAATGTTTTTGTCACGAAAAAATCTTAATTTCATGTTTTATTACAAGAGTTTTTCAGTTGTATTTTACATTATTAGAATCATTATGAATCAGGGAAGTTTTTTTAATTCTTTTGCTAATTTTGTTATAATCAACTTTTTAAGTAAGGACATAAAGTTGGTTTCTCCATACTAGGTGTCCCAGTGTTGGTTTTTACTTTGTATGAAAAGACAACCCTGTATATTTGAGATAACCTAAAAGGCTCAGTGTCATTGGTCGATAACCCACATGCTTTTCGTGATGCATTGCATCGTTGTAATGGGTGCGCTTCAATCAGTCTAAAAACATTTTGAATAATTTCATTTAACTAACCACGAAAATCATAATGAACGTTTGGCATAAAAAACAATTATATAATTTCATCTGGCATACGATCGAATAACAACACTCATTTAGTATGTCTATCATTTTCTTGTTATTATGCATTTTTAGCCAATTTCTTCTAACTATGTTAGGTTATGTTCGAACTGTGACCACATTAATAGTAATGAAAGCCGTTAGAAATATTTATTTTTTAATTTATGTACATTATAGTTTTTGAAATTATGCATTTCGTTTTATGCATCATGATTATTATATCGTTAGTTTATAATAGAGATCGAGGGTAAGTTAAGTTATTAAGTTTTGTGGAACACTGCATAATATGTAAACTTTGTGTTTCTGTATAAATAAATAAATAAATAATAATAATAATAATAAATTGAGCAATTCGCGTTATGTAAAATGAAAATTAAACCATTTGTTTTTATAATAAACATTACACACCCCATTGAAATAGCTCCAGGTACAATAATGTTATAACAACACGTCAATGGATTTATACAAGCATACGGGCTATTTGACTAATGAAATTGAGCCCTAAGCGCATTGAACCGTCCACCTTTGTGCAAAGATTTACCTCTGTGGTCTTTTTTCAAGTTCATAAGTCGTTGGAGTAATAAAAATAAATGAAAACTTTAATTTTCATTATAATTTAATATTTAGGCTCTTATTTTACTTTAAATTTTAGTTTTGTACTTAGTCTACACATCCTACCTACTTCATGAAGCAAATATTGTAAATTAACCTCTTTATTTACAATTAAGTACTTAATTATTATACAACATTCATGTAATCTACCTATTTCTGCATTAAATGTAGAAGTCTTTTGTTACAATGATACCTACGGTTATCTATTTTTAAATTTAGTATCCATATTGTCTTTGAAATGACTTTGGATATCCATAACCATTACTATTGTCATCAAATTGTTCTAATCTAGCATGTAAATGATTATTCGGTAAAAGTCGCTGCCTCGTGTCCAAAAAACCTATGGAGCCTTGAGGAGCCGAATAGGAAGAAGGTCCATCGTAAATGGTATTTGGTTTTCTTTGGTCCAGTATTTGGTTTGCAGAGGGATGGTTCACAGAAAAGTCCACGTTAGTAGTCAAGACGTCGTTTCTACGATTGGGATTCTGTATTTGATAGCCAGCATTGTTATTATTGTTATCAGCTTTAGGACTCCCAAATTCATTTATATTGAATGCATTGAGTATCCTTTCCTGTTCTTTTACATCTTCGAGTTGGTAACCTACTGAAGGGATGAACTGCACCGAGGACAGAAAATCATTAGCTTGCGTTAATTTAGCATTTTGGTTGTTGATATTATTTGATTGGGTTTTTCCATTAATTTCATCGTTCTTCCCTAGCACGTTATCATCTAACTTGGTATACACATAGTAAGATTGATCTTTTTTATATGTGAC
Organism: Acleris sparsana; assembly: GCA_923062465.1. Classification (NCBI taxonomy): domain Eukaryota; kingdom Metazoa; phylum Arthropoda; class Insecta; order Lepidoptera; family Tortricidae; genus Acleris; species Acleris sparsana. The sequence goes on from OV281300.1 coordinate 11,668,159, forward strand.
AAATTTATTCTTTTCCGAAGGATGTGGTATTGTTCCAATGATGTTATCCTGAAGCTGTGCAGATATGCCCTCACCGTTCAAAAAGTTGCTAGCAAATGCTTGGTCTCTTTCTTGACTGTTGAAGCTCTGTTCATTGGGCGCTACCTGCAGTTTTGCTGGGTTAGACACGGGCAAACTTTGCGACTGAACTATCTCAACTTCCGCGCTCGATTGCTTTACCACATTGTTATTGTTCGCATTAGACTTCTGATTGGACCCACTTAGGTGCTCCGCTTCACTATTCTGGTTACTGACGTCATTGGACTGAATGATTCTAGCTGGGCTTTGTTGATTATAAATCTGCCTCGTCACTTCAGGTACTGGCAATTGGTATAACTGGCCACTGTATATTTGATTTTGATTAGGGGTAGCAATAATTGAACCGTAACCGTTGCCGAATTGGAACTGCGACGAATAGAAACTTCCTGACCGTTGTGGTGCTGAATTGTAAAGTGCGCTTTGTCCCGTGTTTGGTATCAAATTGTTTGTGTATTGCGAGTTGTGTTGATATTGAGTTCCATCGTTTGTAGTTGCTGTTTGGGATGTAGATACAACTTTTGCGTTACCGAAGATATTGCTGTTTTGATTGTTGTTGTTGCTCGAATACTGAGATGACGTGAGTTGTGATATTTGGTTTGTGATCCGAGCTAGCTCATCGTTGTTAACGTTTTGGAACTGTGGCTGTGTGGGTGTGGCTGCCTGAACGTTCTGTTGAGCAATGTTGCTGTATTCCTTGGCTGCATTTATGGAGTTAGCCAGTAAAGAGAACACCAATGCCTGTGAATCAGAAAGTGTTGTATTTTTATCCGCGATTAATTTACCTATTGGAATGAATTTTGGGGTCGTGCTTGTTGCAAGCTTGTTTGTTAATACTAAGTAATTGCTGCTGCCCGTATTAAGTATTTCCAACCTATCAAAATTACTTTCATTGCGACTTTTAAACAGATACGATGCTACTTTTTCAGGAATAGATATTTTTAGGGATACGGTTCGCTCAATTGTGTTTGTTGGTAGGGTGGGTTGTTTGAAGAATGGAAGATTTGAAAGCTGGTTCGTGTTTTGACTTTCTCGGAAACTTTCCAGCGGGGGTTCTAGGTCTTTTGACGGACTTTGGGTTAGTCGAGAACTTTTAGAGGTATCTGACAGGGAGGATGGATTAAGAGTTTCCTTATTATTGTTATTAGGTGCCGCTGGCAAGTAGGCTTCATCAGGGTATTCTACAAGATTTAGGTCCTGTTGAAGTCGACCAAACTGCTCGCCTGACGTTGATTTCAGAATTTTACTTGTATCTTTTACTATGTCATTGACTGTTATGTCGAGTTTTTCTTTGGTTAGAATGTCAGCAAAAGTTAAATTATTATGATTAGCGTTAATGCGGGAGTGTTTGGTGAGGGTAAAGGAAGGTTGATTAGAAACATTATTAGTTGGAGCTACATATACCGGCGTAGGAGAGGTGGGGGAGGCTCGCAGCTGCGCACTCTGAGTGAAAGGGTTTTGGAGGTTAGCGCTGGGTGATAAATATTGTCGGGATAATACTATAGGTTGTGGTTGCGATGGAGGCAGGTAGAGTCTTACTGGATTAAAAGTAGTCGGAGCCAAGTAAAGGCGGGAGGCTTTTGTGGGTTCAGCTGTAGACGATGCTTGGTATAGTCTAGCTACTGTCGGAGCTGGGGTAGAGGGCGTGAGATAAACCCGAGGAAGTGGTCTGACGGTTGAGACTATTTGTTTAGCCGCAACTGTTGGCTGATTGTACACATAAGGACCTTCTTCGCTTACTATTCTTTCGGTCGGAGTTGGCGTAGTGGGCCTATTATACACGTAGGGAGTACTTTCTTCCACTTGTTTTTCACTGTAAGTTTCAGTTGGTCTGCTGTATGTGTAAGCAGTCGGTTCTGCGATCAGTTTTGCAGATTTAGACGGCTTCACTATCCAAGTTTTGAATACTATCCGGGATTTAGGATTTCCTGTTTTAGGCTGTTGAATTATTCTATTGTATGTTAGGGTTTTAGTTATAACAGTAGAAGGTATGTCAGTGTTGCTTACCAGATTTTCCTTTGCTTCATTACCAACTGGTCCGCTGATGTCGCTTGAAAATTGTGGCAGTGCGACAGAGTTGTATTGTTGTTTGTCTTGATTGGAGTTGTAATTGTATTGTTGTCTTGTTAGTGAAATACCGAGCTCGGCTTGCTTTCCGCTGTTCCACTGCGCAGGAGTATTGTTAGCGGTGTACTGTAAGAGTTGTCCATTAGTTTGTATCCTCTGGTTGATGAAGTTTTGTGGATTGTAAGTAGTTGGTGCAGTGTTAAGTTGAGCTTGACGAAGAGCATTAGCGTTGCTGATTGTACTACTAGTAGGCTGTATAAGACGGCCGAATTGGTTTCCTGATTGTGAGTTTTGTGTATTAGTCTGAACATACTGGCCATTTTGTCTTTGTCTTTGAAAGACTTCTGCGTCGGCTTGCGTTGGTTGAATCGTGTTGAATGGTGGTACATATGAAGGGCTCGGTGTCGAAGCACCAAATGATGTATCGCTGGGTATAAAATTGTTTTGCCCGAAGTTTTGTTGTATAAGTTTCGAAGGGACGAAGACATTACTAGGAGTTCTTTCGGCGTTGGCTGTCAAAGCGCTGTTGGGGAACAGCTGACCTGACGGTGGTTTGTAGTCTTGCATTACAACGAGGTTACTCTTCATGATTCTTTTATCGAGAGGGTTCCGCATAGGGTGTGTGAGCATCTTTTTAATGTCCTTCATGAGCTGTGGTCCAAGTTTTAGATTCCCGAACTTATCTCCGTTACCATTGAAGTACTGTTCAGAGGCGCCACAGTTAACATTCATCCACCAGTCGCAGACAAAGACAGCCTGGTTGAAGAGGGTTCCGTTAGGGCAGAGGAAAGATTGGAAGCCGTACGTAGACCCCGCTGTGCATACCCTGAACGCTTGGCAGTTGGTCTCGAGATCTGCATAGTAGCCTGAAACAAAATATAATCATACTTAATGTTATAAGTAATAAATGCGAAAGATTGTGTGTGAGTTAGTATTTTTATTATTTCTTACGCTCAAACGGATTAAGATGAATTTAGACAGTTGATAGCTTAAAAAAGCACACATGAACCACTTTTTCCAGGTTTTAATTAATTGCGTTCCTATGTAATGAGAATAGAATAGAATAGAATAACGTTTGTTGTTTAACCGTGTACAGAGATGATAACAAGTATATAATTAGAACCAACAGTTGATCCATCACGGACATACAATATTAAGTCACTTATTACTAAACAGAATTTATTCATTCATGCACAATTTATTATCTATTATAAAACTCATTCATATTGTAGTAGACTCTATCAATGAGCCAACCCCTTAGGGTAGTTTTTAATGGTTTACCTTTAAGTGATTTGATTTCAATTGATAGGTTATTAAAGACTCGCATTGCGGCACTGAAAGCACTCTTATACATAAGTTTATTGTGGGCCTTGGGAATATGATAGTTAAATTGGCACTAAGTGCGCAAATTATGACTAAGCGATGTCATTTTGGTGATGCTCTCCATTATACTTTACAAAAAGGCAAAGCTCAAGTATTGAAATCCCAGTTAGCGTCAGGAGCTTCTTTTCCTTGATTACATTTCTGAGTGAATGACGGCAGTGCAAATGGTACATGGTGCGTAGGCATCTTTTTTGCAACCTGAATGTGGACATCAGTAGAGTCACCCCAATAGATAATACGATACGTGAGTAGCGAATATACATTTCCGTAGTATGTACTCTTGATTATATTCTCAGAACATCTCTCAGAAAGTACGGATAGGGCATAACACGCCTTTGCAATTTTATTATTTACATCTGCAATGTGGGACTTCCAATTAAGATGTGTATCTATTTTTATATCTTAAAAGCTAGCGCTGTCAACTTGTTAGATAGTCACTGCTCATTCTGTGATACGAGTACTGACAGTCCTATGTATAGTTTTATAATTTCTAAATTGTACGAGTTTAGATTTGTTTGAATTATCATTCAGGTTCAATGTTTTCGGCCATTTAACGACAACACTGAGTGTGTTATTATTTATTAATATTATGTTGAAGTTGTTCACTTGACATTGATCCTGAAAACAAAAGCGTAGTCTCATCAGCAAATACTACGCATAATTCGTTAACAATTTTAGGCAATTCATTAATATAAATGAGCAATATAAGTGGACCCAACACACTCCCTTGTGGAACCCCCACATTAACAGTCTTGAAATCGAGTCGTAGCTAATAAACATTTCTACGTGACTTTGTGCGGGCAGAAGCTAGTATTTACAATAAAAATTAATAAAAATTTGAGAACAGTTAAGACAACTGGTTATAAGACCTCTAGCAAAGAGAAGGCAAAAAAGCACACAGACCACCTGATGTATATTGCGGGATCTGAGACCAATCTTAAGTCTGCAATCCTAAAACTGCGAATGTGTTGCCAAACCTGAATATATAGAATGCGGGTTACTAATGTCTTGCACAATTTTTGGCATAATTCATCATTTCGCACAATCATCATTTGGCATAAAGTCTTTTTTTCTGAAATCGTGTACTTTTCAGGATTGACATAAAATAAACCTAACCTAACCTATTGGGTTCTATGCAATGGTATTTAAATAATCCTGAAAAGTACACGGTTTCAGAAAAAAAGACTTTATGCCAAATGATGATTGTGCGAAATGATGAATTATGCCAAAAAAAGTTATGCCAGATGAAGGGAACCCATAGAATGCCTCTATAGTTGTGTCATCCCCATACCAGAAAACAACAGTGCGAACACTGCTTGGTTGTGACTTGTGAGTTAAGTAAAAGAAAAGATGATGGTAGTGATCCGCACGGACCCTGTACAAGGTCCTACCCCCACTTCATGTCTAACTTTGTGGTTACGCACCTGGTGCCCTCCCAGCGCAGGAGAAGGAGGTCCGGGGAATGTTCCCTAACGTGGGGTAGTCGTTGCCCGGTTGCCCCGGAACCGCCAGCCGGATGTCCCAGCCGCGCCCGTGGTGGTCCTGCCGAGGTGCGCGCCCGGACTGTCCACCGGCCCACGGGATCAAACAAACTGGAAAAAATAATGTTAACCTTTATAATATCAACCATCTATTCTTTACTTTTCCAGCGAATCACATTTTATAGTCCCCTTAAAGGCGTGCGTGCAGATGTTCACGTGCGGGTGCGCGTTCCACGTCACGTACGTCACGCTGACGACCCCTATGACTTTTAGAACTCAGAAAACTTTATAAACTCCTTGCAGCTTAGGGAGCGTGTTTAAATGTTTCTCTCGACGTAACAATTTTTTCAAAAATGTTCGGAACCTACCATAGAAATCTGAGCTTAAGGATTTTTGTATAATAAATACTTAATGTACATAACAACTAAAAAAAAACACGTAGCAAAAAAGTATAGTGGAAACGAATGAAACCATAATTTACTAATTTCATAAATGATCTCCGGAAAATGTAAGCAACTATTTTTTTTTTAACTCATAACCACCCACTGCTCCTAGGTGTAGGCAAATAATTACGCACCTGCGCTCATAACGGCGGCACTTCATAACACTCGAAATTAAATAAAACGTCATTGTCATTATTAATAAGGAATTTCACAACCAATTAATGTGCTTATTAAATTGTGTGGGATTATTAATATTACGCACCCAATTTGCTTTCGGAGAGGCGTCATCTTATTATAAGGGTATCGTAGGCAGGCGAGATTATAGCCTGAATTGTTGATGCGAAGTCTTTATAAAGGTTGAATATCTCAATAAATAATATAACACGCCAGCCATTTGGTATTTGGTTTGCCGCGTGTTCGGGAATCCTATTCGGTGCCGCGGTGAGTTAGTGAATGGGATAAATATAGGTAATAAATCAATCTCAAAATATTCATCATGATTAAAATACTGTCATTCTAACATCGTCACAAACCTTCATCTGTTTATTATTATTCTTAGTCCCTTAGTGGGAATTAGAATAGGAATTTATAAAAATGCATTCCAATGCTTCCAAATTACAAATTTTTACGTCGTGAGTTCTAAAGACACGCGCAGACACCCAGTTCCTATGACAATACTGTCGCAACCGCAAGTTAATATACTATGGAGTTCTCATAACTTTTTGCCAGTTTGAGAGTAATCAAGGGACGTAAAAAGTGGATCAATGGACCGTAATGGCGGTCCCACCGTACCTTACGATTGTCTTACTCCATAGGATAGGTTCGAAGTGACACACATCATTGTCTGTAATTATAATTAGTTAAATTGGTTTAGCTCTTAACGTGATTTGAATGCGCTGGTATTACAGGCGAAGTTTTAAACAGTTTTGTATATAAAAGGGCTGAAGTCTCGCAGAATAATAATTTAATGACACCTTTTTTTTCCTAAACTTTTCCTAAATTTAAATTGTGGACTTTTAAATTTATTACGTCGACATGAATTAATTGATGACGCGAATATACTACACTGGACCGCAAAACCAAGTATCACACTAGTGTGATGTTCAGTTTTGCGGTCCAGTATAGTTGGTTCTGACCTTGCCTACGATGCTAGCGGCGGCTCTAGGTTCAATTCCCTGTAGGACAAGTACACTTTTGTGTGATGCAAAAGGAAGGATCAATATTTGTTCCTGAGCCTTGGTTATTTTCTAAGTAGGTATTATTTAAATTTAGTTATTTTATTACAAACGTTCGTACCTATGTATGGTGTTGTTTAGTACTCCATTGTATGAGCCAAGTGTTTTAGTTTGGAACTAGGTTATTTTGTGCAAGGTTGATATGTTCTTTACATACCTAGTATAAAGAAAGACGCTAATAAAATCTAAGCGCATGACAGCATTTTAATGCAGTTTTCAGCAATGAATAGAGTGATTCGAGAGGAAGGTTTTTATGAATAATAAATTCAGGATTATGAACGATTTTTACAGAAAACTCACATAAACCGAAGCGAAGCGAGGACGGATCGCTATTCGAAAATAACATGAAAAAATAAGTTATCCTGAACGTGTGGCATTGTATGTTGTTTTCATAGGTAAGTACCTATCACAGTTATAAAATCTAGGGAGGCTGTTATGGATTGCCAATATAGAAACTACTACAACTTTTATTAAAAAGATAAGGAATATTGTTACAACTATTCTTATAACTTAAAGTTAAGTTATAAATATTGTTAGGTGCCAGGAGGAATTTAACCCAAATGGAATCCTGCCTATCCAAGATGCCACCGGGTAGCGGTAAACATCTAACTTTATGTCCTTTAGTACCAATTTCACCAAACGATGTTAAGTACCAATATCACTAAACGGTGTTAACCGATTAACAGACGATTAGAGGGTTTAACAGCTGTCAAAATGTATGAAGTAACAGTCGATTAACATTGATTAAGTTTAACATCGTTTGGTGACATTGGTACTAAATGTTAATCAATGTTAATATAACATGTTGTTAGTTCAAACATTTTGACAGATGTTAACAATCTAATCGCCTGTTAAGTTGTTAACATCGTTTGCTAAAATTGGTTCTAAATCTCCGTACTACACGTGGACCGTAATAAGGAATACAACATTTTCTAGTCATGCAAATGAAAAAAGTTGGTTCAGTTTTCATGGAGAAAACAGGGCCATCGTCAACGTATAATGCCTAATGTAAATTCTAATGATGATAGCTAACTAGATGGCATTAATAGCGTTATAAAATGTATTATGTGTATTATTACCCTAAACACGACTCACATAATTGCATCAAACGTGTGACGAATGAATATGAAATCAACGGAATTTCATTAGGCGCTCGCCAAGAAAATTACGTCACGGCATGAAAGTAGTAAACGCGTTGGCGGCTAAAACGCTTGTAATAAGCTGAATAAGCTTTATAATTATAAATAGGTTTATTATTTAATAGTATATTTATAGTATTTGGTGTGTTGAAGGCACTGAAGGCAAGTGGTGTCAAGTGGCAAGTGACAATGATGTACGTACACTGTATAATGTCCTCTTAATATGCATACATAAAAATCAATATAGCTAAGTATGTCCTCGTACGTAAGCAGTAATCCATACTTATATTATAAATGTGAACCGCTCAGCTAAACCGCTGAAGCGATGTCGCCCCTGAAATTTGGTATGGAGATAGCTTTAGCTTTGTATACCACGAGTGCCGATAAACGACTACTTACTACATGGATAGAGTCACGGGTATTTATTAAACACCAGTATTTGATATATTGGTGTTTAATTAATTAATATTTAATTATTAGTATAAATGTAAAACAAAGCCTACCACGACTGGCAAAACAATTGTGGTTATGGCACATTTAACCTCGTCAACCGACACAGCCCTTGTATCAACGAGTTATATTTTCTTTCTCATCTACTTAGCCATCGAAACAGTCGCGATACGCATTGATCAATAAGAATTCAAAGCATTAATCAACCGGAGATATGGTAACTCAAGATTGTTTACTGTTTACAGTAAAGAAAACACTCAAAAGGCTAACGACTGGATCCTGGCTGGTCACTGGTGCCTCTACCTACCCTATATTCAAATCAACGTTGTACCTTATAGGGTGCAGACACAACGGGACATGGAGCGTCACCTTTGTGCTTTCGACAGGGTAACTCGCCAGGACAATGTGACAGCACCGAGCGCTTTCCTGTTCGTTTCGACACATTAAAGACGATCGAAAATAAGGGCGTTGGCTAGAACTTAGCTATTCGTTAATATAAATCACGTGATACTATACATTTCAAGGCGATAAAACAGAATAATGTTGTAGTTTGTACGCTCTAATGGAACTACTTAAACAAGCCAGTTAATAATTCATCCGTAGAATCGTACTGTCTGTGGTAGAGTTAAAATAACTCACCTTAAGAGAATCACATGGTCACGCTCTAGGTTAACTGGAGACCCCATAAATAAATTATTAAGTTATCCCTTGAAATAAGTTCGCCTGTACATATTTTTTGTGTTTCTGTCGATTTTGTTTGTACAATACAGTATTCCACATAGATACAATATGGGAGTACAGTCAGCAGCAGTACTACGTAGACAGTCGACGAGCTCAAAATTAGCTATACATACACGCTCTTATTCTATCGACAACTGAATCCTGTATAGATAATTTTGAGCTCTTCGACTGTCCACCTACTTTTGCTGCTGACGTACATCGTACTCAATCTAACGTGTAACGCTCCTTGATCCTTGATGCTCCACGTGTAATAAAATGTTCGGTGTGTTGATCGTTGCACAGATTACTCGCTAAGCTTTGTTTATCCACGTGATTAGAACAACAAAAACCTGTTCCTGAGTAAACGTAAACGTCTAACGTAAGTAGAGATTGTACAATGTACCCCAAACAAATTTACTACAAGCGTTGAATCACGCATTCATCTTTCTTTCTCTTTTCTATTACATTTCTAATCCTACTATCTTACTGATCCTACTAATAATAACATTACGAGTATAAATGAGAAAATTTAGTTCAGAAACATCCACATTTTCGATAGTATTAAAAAAACACATATTTATTCCAGACTTAGAAATACACTCTATCTGTCTTTTTTTTCGCGAGGGATAAAGCGTCCGTTACTCTCGCACTTGCACACAGAGGTCAGAATGTGACAGATGTTTTATCTTATCCAGGTTTATCCACATCAATAAACTCGGCGCCAAAACGCCCGCTGACGACAACAATTTTATTTCCATCAGCCAATAATTTTACAGAACATTTTAATTTAATATTTCAGGTAGGTACCTATTTAGGCGCCACATAGGTAATTATTCGTGCGACTATTCAAACATAACGTTAAAGCGACATGGGCCTAAAGTTTACAGCTTGTTATGACGTCACTTTAATCGCACTGACATTTCATGGATGCCAGTTTAACGACATCAAATAGCCAAGGTACTAAAGTGTACACATATTTATGAACTCGACTGTACCTACGCAATATTATGCAGGTAGACCAATCTTTCCATTCGAAAAGAAACTTCAAATGTTTTCATTACTTATGATGGTTAATGTCATATCGGACTAAAGATTGGGAACATTAATTTCCGAATCTCATTCAAACGGCGGCGGTTTCATAAGAAGTCGGCATAAATTTCAATAACAAATAGGCCTGTTGTTCGGATGGGTCGTGATCTATGGTAGAAAGTCGACAATGTCGGGGTTAGGTAACGATTATGGACCAGTTAAGGCGTGGCGACATGGGTCAATGGGTGGACGGCACTTTTATGGGCTTTAGAGGCCTGGGCGATACGTTATGAATTTAAGAGTTAGGGGTCGATTTACACATAGTTATTTCCGGTCATCGGTAATAGGAAGATAACGGTATGGGTTTTAACAGTAAAAATTGACGTAATATCTACATCGAATCGATTATCTCGCACCGTTCTAAAAGACCCTTTTGATACACAATATATTTGCATTTTGTACTGCGTTGACAGCTGTCAGACGGGGCTTTTTAGGACAGCGCGAGTATAGTAAGGTTCTTCTTCTTCTTATAGTGCCTCTCCAACTAGTGAAGGTTGGCAGTTGGTCTTTGGTGAGGTTGAAAAGCTCCGCTGCACTTGTGACACCAGTCCATTCCCGAATGTTTCGCAGACACGTTTTTTTTCTGCGCCCGACAGCTCTTCTTCCAGCAACTTTGCCCATCATTATTAATTGCAGGAGTTCGTATCTTGAGTGCCTAAGCACATGACCTAGATAGGCAACTTTTCTTCTTTTGATGGTCTGCATTTAGTTCACGTTTCCTCCCAACACGACGTAGAACTTCAAAATTGGTCACTCGGTCTGTCCAGCTTATGGCCAACATGCGTTTATATGCCCACATTTCAAATGCATCTATACGTTTTCGGAGTTGCTCTTTGAGGGTCCAGGCTTCACATCCATACAGAAGTATGGGCCATATAGTACAGTTAGGTTAGGTATACTAAATTACCGATTCACAGTGTGTAATTATATTTTGGTGGGTTTGGTGGGGTCTGAATTTGGTCGCAACTTACGTCGACGAAACCGCTCGGCCGAAGGTATAGGACTCGTACCTCTTCACACACGCACAGCTCCAATTGAGACACTGTTGTAGTTAATTAGGAGCGTAAAACCTTTAAATGTGAATAATCCGAAATATATTAACGCTCTGAACTCAAATGTTCAAAATTATATTACATAAATTCCACAATGTAGGTAAATTTATGAATATTTATTGGTACCTAACTATGATCTACGGTTGAATTAAGCTTTGTTGCATATGTACGCAATTCAAAGTCGAATTAGTTTGTTTAAATATTTTTATCAATATTTTTATAAATATAATTTGCGTATTTGTTTTATCTTGTAAGTAATTACGATCTTACGAATTAATAACCTATAAATAACGTTTTGTAGTCACCTGACTGAACTAATTTAATTGCAATTATCTGAGATGGGACAGAATATTGTTTTCGATACAATGTATTCTTTTCCATGTATCATATGTAACTGGCTGTATTAAGCTACGAAAGATATAGATAGATAAGAGCTTTCTTTTTTGGTCTATACCGAAGAGCTGGCCACGGAAATGGGCTGCAATTTTAGAGCAATTAAACCTCTGATTGCTGCATCGTAATTATTCATTATTTCTTCTGACAGCTTATAGGTATTGATGCAGACTGCTGAGCCGAAATAAGCATAGATACACATGTACCATTATGTTATTTATTATGATGCAGAAGGTGGAAACGGGTGGAAGCAGGATCCAACATGGCCGAGTGAGCCATTAGCGTCGTTGTCATACATAATACGCTACACAGGAAGCAAAAACGGGAATGCAAAGAATGCTTACTTTGCTAGGAAAAATAAAAAAGAGAAACAAAAACTTATTGTCAAATTTCAATTTGATTGAACTCTGAACTCTGACACGCCATAGAACTGTGTCACAGTAACGTCATGACTCAAGTAGTTTGAAGTGTCAAATAAATTGTTTCATAATATCACTGTGACACCGTTCTATGGTGGGTCAGGGTTCCATTCGGCTGATAGTGCTTTAAGGAACCCTTACTATAATACTTCTAATATGGTGAGACTTCGGTGTCAGTCCGTCTGACTGTCTTTCTGTCTTGATGGGTGCATTGTTGTTTTATTTTAAAACATGACGAAAAAAATCGTGTTATTTTGCACGCTTGGATTTTGAGTAAATTGTTACAACGGAGTTACAAATTTACAAATATAATTCGCAGTATTTGTTTGTAGTCCCAGTATTTTTTTCAATGGGCCAGGCTTTAGTGCCTAGCCCCTGTAACGTATGTAGATTAAGTCCACAGTTTGTGAGAGCACCCTTGTCGTTTTATGACAAGCAAATTAACTTCAGCCTGAGGGCAATACACCATTGTAGCGTACCTCTTTCCAAGACTATTCAGATAGACATTTAGATACAGTGAGTCTTATCAGAAAACCAGATGCGAAGTTATATTAGCTCTGTCGCTGTTAAAGGATGAGAGGGATTCCATGAGCTTTTATTGAACACAAGTAGTTTTTACTATCAAATTAATGAGAATAGCCATAACGACAGCATTATTACGATATAGAAGCAAGCTGGGCAAAACAAATTGGAGTAGAGAGTCAGATGATTGGAATTTAGTGTTCCGAGGTAACCCCTACAGGTAAAGAAGGCTACATAAACTAAGTTAAATGGCTATCTCAGCTCTCGCCTCAGAAAACGGACATGACTTGTACCTAGTTGTATTTCATGTACAATATGAAATACAACTGAAGACGTGAAGTATTTGTATGGAAATTAAAAAACTTCTTGGGATAATGGGCCTTAGAATCATTTCTAATAACATTTCATAACTAAAATTTAATTAATAACTATAATTATTGCAAAATTTTCATAAAAAATAAGAGACGATCTTTATTTAGATTTTTAGATTTGACTTCACTCATAAAAGTTGGATACCATAATAAGTATAACTCTTCACCCACTTCAATTTGGTCTTCGCTCAACTACTTACGTAATTTAAAAAGAAAAAAAAAATGATTTAATGAATATTATAAATCTGAAAGTGTGTGAAAATCAACGCAGTGCACATGGTATAAGCACGGCTGGCTTCAAAACCGTTTTTCACCACAGCATACGTCAAGTGATAATGCTCGTCCGACGGCCTGCCAGCCCGCAAATGTATAACGGATTTTCCCGTGGTTTGACTGTCGTCGGGCCGAGATCACAGCCAAGGTTCAAGTTTGAAGAAACCTTCTATCCTAAACCGTTGGGGAAACGGATAGTCTATGTTCTAATACGATGTACTAAATGCCATCATCGGACGGCAAGTTATAAGTTTGTGATGCCCTTAAGTCAGTAGGCAAATCTACCATTGGCCTACGAGCACACAATACCTATAACATAACTAAGCTCGCTGGTAAGTAATCCTTCGACAAAATCAAAAGTACGACCCCTGTTTATGAGTATCACCTGAGTCCAAAAATATTTGCTCTTTGTCAGCAAGTTTGTGAGTGGGCTGCTGTCACTATGCTCCCTGCATACTGCATATTGCAGCTGCGTGATACCAACTTGCATCGTAAACGTGACTCTTAAGAATAATGCGAGGGAACTAACTTTCAGTTGGTAGTGTGCTCTTGGAATGGAACTAACTCTCGCTGTAAAATTAAGGCTACGAGTACCTACCTAATGCAGAAACATATTTTTTTACTTGGTACAATTATCTTGAACGCGGAAAACTTGGAACGAGGTTAATAAACCTCTAAGGGCCTGTTTCAACACAACAATCTCCAGATACTATCTGTCAATTCCAGTTATTGCTTTCCTATTCCTTGTCATATGAAAGAAAAGTACACATCTACCATTTATCTGTAGAATAGTGTTATCGGTGTCAAACAGGGCGGAGGCTCTAAGTCACATGAAAATGCATTTTTGTAAACTATCATATCCTAAAATTACAAGCAATTTTTATTACTTTACTAAACAAATATTTTGAATTTTGAATATTATCTGTAGGTATTTTTTTTATTTCACCGTATGCTTTATTGTGCATCTAAAAAAAAAAAAGCATAGGACCTACGATTCCGGCTAAATCTGAATCCTATTTGTTTATGAAATAAAAAGGATTTGGTTACATTCGACATAAAAGTTCAAATTCAAATTTATTTTATTTATCATAACACATTATAATTTAAAAAAATAAAGACTTTTTGCCCGGCAGTGGGACTGAAACGGCTAGATAAGTAAGAAAGCAGGTGAGTGAGTATGTATTTTAAATGTACATTAAATGGAATTCGGTTACTAATGAAAAACGTAAATGTATCCGTAACGTGACGTGGTCGTTTTGAACTGCAATTATAAATGTAAGTTCCACTGTTTTTAATCGTCTTCGGCAAACTTTATAAAGGACTTAGGTTACCGAGGTCTCGGGAAGTCAATCAAATACCGACGGCGATACCTCCAAAGCGAAGTTGTAAAGTTCTATCCTTACCGTAGTTCGATAATGAGCGGAAGTTCTTATTTAAGATAGAGTTAGTAAAGTTTTTACTGAATTACCTATTTCCGATTTCTGACCGTTGATATAAATGTTAGGTACCGAATTAGATTTCTTTTAAATTTTGCAGTTGGCCTATATTTCGTGATTTAAACAGGTTATGTTTCTGGCCTAAAGATAGGACATAGCTACTATTAAAATGAAATTAAGCGTCGAAATGGTCCACGTCCAAAGCTCATCTCATCGATTTTTTATAACTTTAAATTTGCCTGACATGAATATCTCGACAATGGTAGGTACAAGCCTATAGAGCTCAGTTTAGGACTACGTCAATTAGAGTTTGATTTTTCTCTGATATTTATTTATTTCATCCATCATTATTTGTGAAACTAACATTTAAATCTTAAAAATAATCATTTTATCACTTATGTATTTTATATTTATTGCACAAAAAGCAGAAACTGGACTTAACGCCTAATGACATACTCTACCAATCAACCAAATAATTATACAGAAACTAACAAAGCACATATCACACATACGCATATTATAAGGCTGTCATGTGATACATCTGTCACATCAAATATTTGTACTTATCTCACTTTGCCATCAATCGATCCACTTTGGTCAACTACTAAAACCTACTCACCAAGTATCAACCTCCACATCTCGTCAGTCCATCAAGCACACACTCAAATCACTGAGAACTGGCACTGTCAACTCAACTGGAACTTAGTGCAACATAGTGACTGCGCGAGAGACTGCGCAGAAATGCTGCGCGTGGTATATGTCACTGCTATTATCTGCGTGCAGGCTTGGAGTCGAGCCCTACCTAGTTGACTTCGCACGAGAGTACGCGCGAACGCCATTAATAAATTCCTCTTAGGGTACCGTTGTCTGAGCAGTTCTTTGAACAACTTACAAGAATAATTGCTAGGTTAGAGATCCATACATTACACATATTACAGGATAAAGAACATTACCACCGTTTATTTACAGTAATATTTAACTGAGAAAATATTTGAAAACTTTTGTTGTTGTAGTAAGGTACTAGGTTATTTTTATTTTATGAAATAGCGATCAGCCCTCGCTTCGCTTCGGTTTATGTGAGTTTTCTGTAACATGCGTACATAAACCACAATCTATAATATGTATATTTTTTTTATGGCATAGGGAAGGCTGACGAGCACACAGGCCACCTGATGGTAAGTGGAAACTGTGACCCATAGACATTCGCATTCACAAGACTGCAAGCCTAAGACTGCAAATGCGCTGCCAACCCTGAGGACTAAGATGGAATGCCTCTATGCTAGTCATTACACCGGCTGTCTTATCCCCAAACCGGAACACAACAATGCGAACACTGCTGTTTGGCGGTAGGTTAATGAATAAGATGGTGGTAGCGATCCGGACGGACCCCGCACAAGGTCCTACCACCCGCAAAATTAATCTATATATATAAAAATGAATTGCTGTTCGTTAGTCTCACTAAAACTCGAGAACGGGTGAACCGATTTGGCTGATTCCTTTTCGGTTGTATTCGTTATTGTCAGGGCAAGGTTTGTATGAAAGAAAAAAAAACCACCGGGAAAGTCGGAAATTTGCAGCGGGCGAAGCCGCTGGCGGGTCACTAGTAATATATGAAAATTCAAAACCTTCCCCTTGAATCACTTTATCTATTGATGAAAACCGCAATAAAATCAGTCGCGTAGCTTGAAAGATCTAAACGTACATACTACATACAGAGGAGCAATCAGCGATTTTGTTTTATGATAAGTAAAGAAATAGTAAAAAAATACAAAATGTTTGGTGAGACATAAGTTGATCGAATGCTTTTATTCTTACTATTCATCGTAACGAGCTGTCAAAGAGGTACTAAATAATTACCTACACATTAGTTAC
Source organism: Acleris sparsana (assembly GCA_923062465.1). Taxonomy (NCBI): domain Eukaryota; kingdom Metazoa; phylum Arthropoda; class Insecta; order Lepidoptera; family Tortricidae; genus Acleris; species Acleris sparsana. The sequence continues at coordinate 11,684,579 of OV281300.1, forward strand.
TCGATATATTATTACGAGTACATACATATTTAATTGATAATACTCATTACGCCCCCTACTACCCCTTAAACCTCTTAACCTCATAAACTACGATTCATTTCCTAATTGAACGTGCCGGCTAATATTTTCCAGTAGTTTAAACTATATCTCTTTAACCTACTTAACTAGTAATTGTCCCACTTAAGTTTAAAATGTATGCGAGCGGCACGGAACCGGCGAGGGAGCTTACACTTGGGTTATTTTACGAGGCTTTGTTCATATTGTTTGTATTGATTTGTCACTTTTTCTCTAACAATTAGATAATTTAAGTGCCCATTGTGGGTGATGCGAACAGATTTGTGGAAATAAATCCTATAGGCATAGTATTTTCAATTACCACTTAATGTTTGTTCGGGAAATCAGAGGAGCGTAACTCACGGGTTGAAAAATATTTCTGTTCTAAGATGTTATAGACGAAAAACTTAAGTACAAGACTTGCATGTAGTTGTAACAGATCTGTATAGACCGTTCTACATTCTGTATTTGAAATTCGACTAAAATTCCATGTTAAATAGTTTTGTACACAACTACAAGCCGAGGAGGCTCTAGAGTGAGTACTGAAGCCTCATTTCACCAAACAGGAATAAGACTTACTCCGAGATTAGTGCATACAAATTCAGCGTTTAATCTAAGTATAAGACCTTATTCCAATTTGGTTGAATGCAACCTATAGATTCCTTTGCCACTGATGTTGAATTATATTTAAATTATTAGGTGTTTTTAACAAAGAGATTACAAAAAATGTCGGCGCACTCTGAAACAATTGTACAAAGAGACACATTGTACAAAAGTGGTGATCACATCCAAAATATCCTTCTCAGCTTTTGCGGAATGCTCCGAATGGTGTGACATTGTTGCGTTCAAAATAAGACTTGTTTATGTTTTGGATTACATTTTTATTTTATAAGTAGTAAGAGGGATTGTCGTCGTACGAGTAAGACTCGCATTTCTTCGAGTAATTTAAGTTTAAACAGTTAAATGAATATCAGCTTTAATAACATATAAAATTGCTCGCGTTTGGCAAATTAACATGGATTCTTCTTGATTCGTGATCAAATTTTCTACTCGTAAGTTCGCTACTTAAAACACTTTCACAATAATTTAAAACACAATAAAATTAAAACTGCTGAAAGTAAAATTCTACTTTAATTCACAGACTTAAAGTACGTGTATCTCAAGGGCCTTGATTGGGCTCCCTATTTGTACAACGATCCTTATGTATCCTGTTATTTTCTAAAGCAATTAATTATAATAAAACTACAAAGCAATTAGATACTTTTTATAAAACTACAAACTGGTCGCAAATTATTAAAAACCTTACAAGTTGACTTATACTCGTACGACGAAAATTTTGTATCTATATAGGTAAGTACGAGTACTACCTAGTAGATAATAGTTCATCAATAAAGTAATAAACTTACATAAATATACCTCAATTTACTCCTAAATTAAACTAATAATAAACGAAAGTAAACAAATTAAGATAACGAGCTCTGTTCATCTCAACTCTAAGAAAATATAACAGACGCGGGTGGTTAACACAGCGGGCAGCGGTAATTCATCTCTTCATCATTGGAGCTTTTAGAGCTAGCAAATATTAGAACAGTAGAAAATGTATACTTTGAAATAATACTGCAGCAAAAGATGATGCAAAGTAAAGTCGGATTTTACATTCTTTTAATGATAAAATTAATAACTCGAGACTGAATTAATGTAGATAGGTGTAGCATGTCGGACCAGACTCAGTGTAGGGAACCGAGGCCGCCGCCGGCGCCGTTACTACATAATTAAATGTTGTCAGTATAGACAGGAGAGTGTATTTACTTAGTAGGGGCCCACGATACTAAACCGAATAAGAATAGCGAATTAGATACATACATGTATATATATATATATATATACAACATTCGGTAGTCTTATCGTACTAGGTTTACTGTCGTGGGCTCTTAGAATATATTAAATTGTATCCGGCGGAAAGCTCGCCGCCGCTCACACTTTTTTTTTCAAGAAAATATTTTTTAAATTTAACTCGGTAGAAAAAAATATTAACAGGCATGATTGTAAGGAGTTTTTATGGAAGAGATAAAGTTTTACCAGTAGTTTAAGAAATTAAACAGTTTTTTTTAATCTTATAATTTGACAATGTAACTAACGTTAAGCAAAAATACAAACAGGACAAAAAAATGATATATTGATTTGAATTCATACATATTGAATTAAAATGTAACAATATAATGTAAAAATGTAATAGTGAACCATAATACAAGCCCATATTGCAATTTCTCAAAACTAAACAGATAAGGTGTTGTTGAATAGTTTAATATAGTAAAACAAATTGCATTAGTGTTTAATTTTCTTGTAAATAATCAAAATTTAGCCAATAAATCAAAGTTAAACTAAATTCATCTTTATTACATTTTTGCATAAACCGATATTAAAAAAAGACCTTTTTAAATTAATTTGCTTTATTCCAATTTGCTTAATTTTATTACATATTATTTATTTTATGTACAAAAATCGCTGTTAATATTTTTGCTAGAAGTATAATAAGAAAAAAAAACAAGAAATATATATATTTCATCTCAATGGACGAATTAGTTAGTATATTCTGAAAAAATATATAAGGTTTACCGATTTTTTACATACAGTAACTAAAGTTATCCTGTTAACTACCTATTTTGCCTTAAATTTTCTTCACAAAAACGCTTTTTATTTTACCTTGTTCCGGCCATGGAAAGTGTTTAATTTTTCGATATTATTTGGAGTTATTAATTGAATGCACGTCCGCTTAAAAAAGACAATTTTGCGGGTACTACACACAACTTTTAAGGCTTCCATGCGAAAATATTAAAAACGAACATTAATGGTAGGACCTTGCAGCCTTGGTTTCCGTTCGCAGTTACTATGCATTTCCATTGACACTAAGACTATTTGTCAAAATATATGAGTATTTGCATGTTCTTCATGTTGAATTCCATGGCAAAAACATAATTTAGTTGTATAGGAAAATGTTGGACATTGAAAATACTTAACCCCATTTTCTCCCGAAGTTATTCGGAATGGCGGGACGAGTAGGACGCATTCCTCAGCAACTGACCGGAAGAAGCACCAAATAGGGACTCATGGAGATTAAGGGGAGAGACCTTTGCCCAACAGTGGGATATAAGGTTATAGGTAAGGTAAAAAACCCGCCAAGTACGAGTTTTTTTTGTAGTCGCAATAGTAATACGCACTCCGTGAAATTTTCAACGGCCTAGCTGTGACGGTTCATGCAATGCAGTCCGCTGACATATCGACAGAGGGACAGACAACGCACAACTCGGAGGCCATTTGCGACGTCAAAAAATGGCGGATGTGTAATTTGTTTTAGTTTTTATTTTTGTTAGTGATTTGTACTTTTAACGCCTTTGTGCTGCACAGTGATAGAAGACCTGGACTTATTTCGTGTATCTGGCATCTTAGTTCTCGTTTCAAGTGGACTCGCAGTGGTACAGAGGTTAAAACTATCTTGGCCTCTGGCCTACATATCACCGTACAACGTTGCCCCCAATCTTCCTAGAGAAGATTGGATTGTGTTTTATTGCTATATTGATTTATACTTATATATATTTTGACACTGGCGAAATCACTTCATTGTGGAAACGCCATATTCCCGCGGTAGTAGCTGTTCAAGTCGCCGCGGGGCAAAAAAAAAAAACTCACAGCTCTAATAAAAAGGTGTCACCGACCAACATAATTATGTAAATCATGGTCAGTTAAAATTGTTTCATTTATTGACTTTATTGTAATTTTTATTTGATTTTACGCTAACAACTTGTTTAAACCAACAACTGAAATCCCAGCCGATTAAGCCCAGTCGCATGACACAAGTAAGTAACTTTTATATAAAAATTTCCCCGTTTTGATTGTCATGTGAACGGCAGGTTTCTTGCCGCCATTGTGGGTATGTCTCCATAAACGTAATTATTGGCCCGTAATGGTATCACGTTTGTGCAACAGCAAACAATGGAGTCTGATTGAGACGTTCGATGGATTAAGTTACCCGAACAATTGATTATCCATCGCTGCGAGGCTGGTTATCACGCGGATTGAATATTTGGACTGGTTAATCGAGCTAGTAATGGATCGGCAGGCTTGTCGAACACGGTATTGTTTGATATATGTCGTCACTCATGCATAAATTATGATGTACAGTCCAAGCTTATGGAGATATTGCATAGTGAAGGACTATATCCGTTTCCAATATTCAATCGTTTACTCAAAATTAAACTATACGTGGAAGATTTCAATTTTTAACTCGCAGTTACCAGATTTGGAAACGGATGCGTTCTGGATGTTGATAATGATTGTTGCTAATATTCTGAACGCCAGTCATTTAGTTTTAACCGGCGTTCGTGCGACATTAACTGCGTAGCACTTGTTACTTTCCAGTATTACTTATATTCGAAAACCTTTGATCAATAATGGGTCTTAACATCACAAAATAAAGCTAAATATTTATCAAATCTGTTGTTTTTAGCTCGAGATTCTTCGTTTATATAGATTTCATATTTACGTTACGGAAGAGAACAAACAAGCTCACAGGCCGGGAGGCTTGTAAGATCGTTTTTATATTTCTTAAACATTTCGTACGTTAAACTCAAAGTCATCCATCCATTTCGAGCTATATTCTACTCAATAAAACCATATAGCTTTTGACATCTTATTTGTCCATATCATGATACCTAAGTCGAGTTAAAAACACCGAGTAGAATAAAGCTCCGGGTTTATGTAAAATTGAATAGATATCTTAGAATCTACCCCATCAAACAATTTCTCCTTTGAAGCAGCTACCTAGCAATATGTTATTTTGGCATACTCTAACATTCCTTAACAAGATAATTGCATTAGGCCCGTTCATACAAGCATATTCGACAGCAACTTTGCATAAACGCGTTTTTACCTAGTTGTGTGAACTGATATGCAGTAATGTAATACATATGCGCTTTTTGCGAAGTACCATTAACTATGTAAAGTATAGACCTATAGGCGTGTGAATGCACCTAGCGTGGGCGTTTTGAAGAAATATCGAGCTGAAACAACAATAAGAAAAATGATGACAGTAGTCTAGAGATTGGTAATGATATATGTTCATTTAATATGCCTTTTTTTCATTAGTTTTAGTAATTCCAAGTTGTTGAGCAACTTGTTCAGACGATATTTTCGCCAGAAGCGATGGCGAGTTTCTGTACCAAAAGTATTGGCAATCAATGAAACTTGTAATAGGAACAAACCCCACGAGTCAACTTGTAATTATATGAACTAACTCTTAAGTAGGTACCCGACGGCGCGAAAGCGAAGGAAGGGTTATGTTTTATGCGTATATACTAGCTTTTTCCTGCTACTTCGTCTGCGTAAAAGTATTTAACCTTTTTTTTATTGTATACCAATAGTGTTGAACCGTAATACAAAAGTGTGTTTGTTATCTACAAACACACTTTTGTATTTGTAATACTTAATATTAAATTAGACTTTAGAGGTAAGTCACACTTTTCTCGTATTTAATAAAGCAGGTGTTGGATTCGTCCTCATAAAATCACTGAAAGTAATTAACATAGTTGGGTCATCTCTATAACTGGATCTTTAAAGCCGCATTAGGCTATCAAATTTGCTGAGCGCTAGATTATTGAAGCCCCTATTAGTTTGAAGTTAAACGACTTTAGGCTGCTTTAATCTACGAGGCGACTAACTTTGTTGGTGGCCCTAGTAAGCTTGCTAGTGGCCCGGGTTCCACCCAAGTGAGGGCAAAAAAAAATGCTGAGCGCGAGTACTTGGGACCCTTAGATGATTTCCTATTAATATTATAACATTACCCATTTCTAATACTGGTTTGGTAAAAGCCTAGCGCTTATTTATTTATTTATTTATTTATTTGCGTATAGATTAAGGTTACAGTTTGCAGGTACATTCGCTTATAATTATGTTTCACTTAACCCTACCCTTACAGGTGTACACGCCTTAGAAAAAGTAAAACTATAACAAACAATAAAACATAAACCAAATAACACGAAATTATAAATTGAGACCACAAACAATTTTAAAATCTAACTTGAACTTTTGTTACTATATTATATTATTATTATTTTATTAGTTAATTATTTTCTTAACATGTTCAATCAATCAATATTATTATTCTATATTATAAATTATCACAAATAAAGTCTCGCACACTGTAATAACACTAGCTTAGTTTGTAAGTCAACTTGTGTGAGATGGTCCTCTAACATTTATTTATTCAAGCCACTAGTAATTTAACGACACTACTGCATTAAATACCATTTCTCAAATTTCCATGCAAAATAGGCTCCATAACGTGTCTTTGGCACTAAATGGCCGCTGATTAAGTTGACAATAAACCACGTAACCAAATCGGAGATGGCCGCTGGTATCTAGGCCACGGCACAGTAAGCATGCGATTAAAATATAGGCCTATTAGTGAAAACATTAGTCTTGATCGCGTTATATAACTAAATTCCGCTGCCTTTTACACCTGTGGCGCGATTTGTGACGTTTTGATTAACAAAAGGTCACAGGCTAAGATTCATAATCATCGTGGAAGGACAGTGGGTGTAGATAAACCTCATTCTGTTTTTTATTTTGAATGTAATATTTATATAAATGGTAATTTTGGAGCTACACGTAACAGAAAACGCGTGTGGATTTGAGGTTATTTGTATGTGTGATGAATATATTATTGTTTACTTGCTATTGTACGCCCGAAATGGGCAAACTGTTGGACCTTCTAACTATTCTATATGATGTGACCTAATTGTACACAGTTTCTGACAATAAATGAATCTTAATCTTATTCTATTTACAAATACCCGGTGTCAGGAAGCCTCGCTTCTCCATTAAAATATATTACGTTCTTGAATACATTTACGCAGTAGGTAGGTATGTAACTACACAATAATGCAACCTCGAATCAAGTGGTCGGTGGGACTTACAATTAGTAGATTGAATTTACCTACAATAACTTACTGGTAGCTAATAAACTAATTGTAAGCACATTTCCAAGTCCACCCACGCGTAACAGTCCAAATAATACTCGTCCAGCTACCGAGATACTATTTTAGCTAGAATTTAGAAAGTATTTGTAAACAAACCAAATAACTTTACCACATAGCTCGCGAAAACGAAAATACTTTGTAGTGGAATTCACTTGTGACATACGCTAGATGAATTTATTTGTACCGAGTGTGTTCATACTTGGAATGCTTGGAAACTTTTGATGTTGCATTTGTTTTCTTGTGCATCCTTACATCCTTAAGGTGCGGCTCCACTAAAAGCGAGCATTCGTCATCGCGCTGACAAATCGCGAGCGTTCGATAACGAGCAATGTACAGTGAAGTTGAAGACCTCCACTTTGCTTCTATGGATAGGAACATTCCTGAAAATACCAGATAGCTGTCATGGACAGAACTAGACAGAGCCTATTAGGATTTTGTAATGGAACCTTGTAAGTAATGATTTCATACATAAGCAATCACAATTATATTTTAATATTTATAAAGTTCAATTAAGAGACACCGCTTTCTCTCCCCACATTCGTCTACGTGTTGCCGAATGCTCGCAAGCATTCGATAACGAGCAATGCACTTAAATACTCGATAGTGAGCCAAACATTCGTTTGCGAACAAATGCTTGCGCGACTTGTTAAGCTTCGATTTGTTTCATCCTATGTCATCATACTTGTCAATACGCATTCAGAATCTGTACATATACATAAATCTGGCATTAGCACATAACGCCCTATATTTTATGATGATAGACCGTACGGCTCTAGCAATAACGTCTACCATCGCGATTATTAACGGCGTTTCCCGTTAGTGTGGCCCAGGCATAAGACGAATCTAACTACACCGTCTGTTGAAATCGGGCCATTCGGCCAACTTCCTAGGGAATAACTTAAGAGCGCAGTCGGGTAAAAATGGCTTCATAATGATGATTACGAGATACAGAGTGGGTTCACTATATCCAACCTCAACGACATCTCATTACCCTCGTGTACTCGCAAAAATCTTTTCTCTAATAAGTAGCCGTATCGTGTCGATATAAGGACGAAAATGCTCGTTGCCTCCTTATCATCAGTCGTTATTACCCTGGCACACATGGGACTCATATATCCCATAACCCCTATATACGCCTCATTTTAAAAAGTATTTTACAGATACAGAATGTACGAGACTTACGTCGTTTTATATAAGATCAATACCGTGGCCTGTCGTAAGATATTGATGACAAAATGTAAGTCGTTTATGCCAAGGTTTCATATTTTCCCTCGTCAATATAAGTACCTGGAATACGGGGAGCATGTAGGAAGTAAGTGCTCAAGTATCGGCAGAGTGGCATTCTATTTTGTACGGGTTATACCTACTTACTTACTGGAAATCGATGTCACTTATCAATCACCGTAGAATCTCATGATAAAAGGTTTTGGTAGTAAAATTGAAAGGTATGTTTTGACAAGGCTAGATATATCAATAATCAAATAAACCAAAAATGAATCTCTAAAACCCATAATTCCATTACTGACTCTATATTTCTCTAGTTTATTCACGTACACCATAACCATAGTACACCAGTTCCTAAATAGTTATCAGCATAATTCATGTTTTTATGAAACAATACCCTCTGTAAGTTGGGAGTGCGACTGTGATAGAATTAAATAGGCTTCAAATTAAAATGATGAATAAATAAAACTGTCTACTTTAATAAATTACTGATTATTTTAAACTCTCAGAATTGTTTTAAAAAAGTATCCCATGTCTTAATCTTGGACAAGTTCCATCCGTGCTTAGAATTTCATCCAAATCCATTCAACCCTTCATCACTACATCTCCTTCTTTACATCTTCCCTCTGTATGTACAGTCAAGGAATTTAAATCCTATACCACTTTGGATTATGTCAAAGTGACACTGTAAATAAAATCATAAGAAGTCTCTTACGTTTTGAATGATTTCGTCACTTTGACATAGTCCAAAGTGGTATAGAAATTAAATTCCTTGACAGTACAATAGATCTATCAAACTCCGCAACAGACTTTAACGCGGTTTTCATCAATAGATGGGGTGATCCAAAAGGAAGGTTTTATGTATAATAATAATAAGTAATAATAATAATTTTATTTATTGTACATAAATACATCTAGTTCAGTGGACATACATATGCAATATTGCTATTGTTATACAACTAGGAAGAGGTTATATACTTATGCACTTAATACATTGACAAAGATATTTACACTGGTCCCTACACTAGGCGTAGCCTGTCCTGTAGGTAGGTGCAAATGCGGGTCTTACCGAAAACTCACATAAATAGACCGGAAGCGAGGGCGGATCGCTATTTTATGAATATGACATTTGTGAAATGGTGTCATTTGTGTCATGTCATAAGTAATATCATGATTTGTGTCATGTCATGTTAGCATCCAAGGACCTGAAAACCATTAGAAAAATCTGTATTTGTAAGTACGGCAAGAATTTGCCGTAATATTTCCTCTGTACCTACTTAAGAAATCCAATTTTAATGAATTATTCACAGGAACACAGAGTTCTCAGAAAATAAATAGAAGATTAATTAAGACAAAACAATTCCCGGGAAATATAAAAATGTCAAATAAAGCTCTGAGTGCGGTTGAAGGCTAATTAGTTACGTTGGAAGCAGTACAGTGCCAAAGTTTCTAGTATACTTCTGTTGTATTTTGTAGACTGCAGTATGGTCTGAAAAAGTCCTAATGATTTCACACACACTAAATATTGGATACTAGCTTTAGCTTATAGTTTTTGTGTCGTACCTAGTTAATCAAGTACGCATTCTATTTTTCCCATTATCGACGGGCGTCTATTTAACTCGGTAAAGCCATATTGCGTTTGACGTGTTATGGTATGGTTTTTAACCCAGTCGCCATTACTGTCAAGTAAATAAGAGCTATCAAAACGTTGAGAAAACGTTGACATAATTCATATTTTGAAATGGGCTTTCTGCCTCCTCCAATGTGGGCCACAACACAGGACATGAGTTACAAACAACTGAAATTACTAATCCTTCACCTTTATTTGATAAATAAACAGTAAAGGAATCCGATAATCTATAGAAGTACAAGAAAATTACTTTAAATATCTAAAGTGTCGAGGAATACAATAGATCAGATCCTTTATGTCCTACTTAGTCATGTATTTCATAATATATATTTGTATCATTACGCTAACGACGCCTGAACAAATCATCCACGCAACGATTCTCTCCTCGCCACGCTTTGGGTCGACGACCTGAGAGGACTTACTCGCATATAAGAAAAATAAATATCTCAAGATGTTGGTGCTTTGGCATTCTTGAAGATTTAGTTTTATTACTTGTTGACGACCTTTTTGTTGATTTGTTTGGTACCTACTAGAAGTAGATACGTACAAGTTCATATAGACACCCACCCTACACATAGAAACTACTTTTTACTAGGCGTTAGAATTTAGTCGTGTTTTAACCTCCGACACAAAAACGATGCTATGTGTTATCATCACCTAGCACCCCAAAAAAGGTTCCATAATCTATCGCGGCGTCTCGTGGCCTACTTTTCCATCAACTCTTTGCGTTTGTTAGTCTCCACTCGACGCCTGTTGCCGCCGCCACCGCGCAAAATCCGTGGCCGTAAAATTCATTGTAGTTACTAGTTATGGGATTTTTCAATTACTTACCTTCTAATACGGTAGCAGGGAGCTGGATATCGCGCGGAAAGTTGGATTTTTCGAAATAAATAGAGTTTATTACTTTCCCATTTTCTACTTTAATTGTTGAAATTTAAATTAAGAATTTTTGTCAGGCTAAGAAAGAAGTAAAGAGATTTGTCAGGATCGTAGCAGGTGAAAAGAAGTGTTCTCTGCCTACCCCTCTGGGAAACAGGCGTGATTTTATGTATGTATGTAAGGATAAAGTAAAATTATCTGTTTTAATTACTGTTTTATATTTGATTCATTGTAATTTTTTCGCAAAGGTATTTAAAGGCGTTTGATACAATGACATGTTTAGACCTGTCATTTTCACTCGTCCCCAGTCTGGCCCCTACTTGAAATTGATACCTTCCTTTTGCATCAAGATGTACTATTTGAAGTGGTTGATGTCCTCGTATTAACAGGCGAGGCTAAATTTTCCTGTGAGAACATTTATTGTCAATTTAGTGCGAGTATTTCAACGTGGTCGGGAGTTGCGTCAGAGTTGCGTCAAGAAAGCAGCTCTGCCAAAGCTGTAGGTAGGTACCTACTTAACTCTACTTAACATACCTACGAGCGCGTGGGTTATCTTCAGTTTACCGGTTGAAACATGATTGATGAATTTAAATGTTATTTTATAAACGGAGGGACGGACCCCTTTGGCTATGGAACCCTAAAAATCAAGTTTCTTAATAGAGTTTTAGATGAAAAGTAGAATCGTCAACGTAACCACGGCCGTTTCGTACTGAACTAAGAGCATTTCTGTCTTTACATTTTAATGCTCCATTACAAGTGTGCGGTTTAGCCCTGCATACAAAGTAGGGGGCTTTATCAGGGAGAGATAAACGCAGAACATGCGACACGTTAGTTCATTATTCAAGGTAAGACGGGCATCAAAGCACTGTACGGGGCCTCTATCCAACACGGTTAAAACCATATCGTATTTCATCTGCTATCGTATTGTCACCGTTTTGATAGCTCATTATATACTTGACAGTAATGGCGGATGCTGTCAAAACAATACTATAACAGGTAAAAGACGATATGTTTTTACCGTCGGGGCCTCTAGCCCTGTATGTAGCTTCATAACACAATCCTAAGAACATTGTTTATCATTTATACTTTACAGCTACGTTACGAGTGCTACATTGTTGCCTGTAGTAGCATTTTTCTACGAACAGTGAAAATCTGCTAAGAACAGTGGACCCGACTATCGGGTCGTTAGCACTGAACGTGTTAAAGTGAAAAGGAATTTAATCTAGCTAAAAAAATAAAATGATTAAGGGCATTCAGGGTCCTGCACCATATAGGGTTTCGTCGCCGTTATTACAAACAAGACCTTCCCTAAAACCTTATAAGCAATTCAATCAATCTTGCGCTGCGTTTAGATTAAGTGAATAAATATTACGGTTCATGAGCTACCGATAACAGACAGACGAACGGACAGCGGAGGTTACGTAATAAGGTCCCGTTAGCACCCTCTGGGTACAGAACCCATATAATAAGCACACGCCACGTTACCAGCACAGCATAGCTAATTAATAAACCGTCTTGCTTAGGTTTAACTTCTTTGAGCCAAAACAGGGTGCCGGTAACAAAATCCAGGTGGAAATTTAGGAGAAACAAGAACGATTATAACGAAATTACTTATAAACTCCCCTATTCCGGTGTACAAACCGCTTTTAACACCTACACTCAACATTTGAGTTTTCGCATATATATTAAAATGCAATCGCAATGCAATTAACAATTTGATATTGGCCAACATCGTGTTAATTTTCAGCTCTTAGGAACTGTTCTAAACGAAATTTGATGCGTATAATTTTCAACTGTAATTGGATTTTAAAATCGAGATAGAATGTGGTTTTATTAATTTTGGATTTTCCGGTAGTAATGTTGTCAAGCTTGATTATTTATCTGACGGGGATTTGGATTTTGCACCCAGATTTAAATTTTGATGGCCTTAAGTGTAACAATGTATCTAACATGCGTTTTTTTATGGAAGACGTAACTTATCTATGTCTTAAAGATTGCCTACAAAGGTTGTATTTGAGCGGTTTTCAATAAAAGTATGGACTAAACTTAAAAACGGTAACTTTTCCATTTTGACACGAAAATGAATTATTCTGCTATAAGACTCAGGCAAAACTTGTGTAGCAAGTGCAACCATATAAGTAACGGATGAAGATCTAATTTGTATTGGTATGAGGACAGTTACTAAGTACTTAAATGTACTAATGTAAATTTTTCGTGACAAAATGGAAAACTTATCGTTTGTTAATTTTAGTCCCTAACTACGTAAACTATTATTGAAAACCGCTCATTAACGTTTCACGTATATTAAGTAATGTTATGTTATCCAAAAAAATGTATGTGCGTAGGTCTTGAAATAAGCACACCGTGATCGTTCTCAGGGTTCCGTATTAGTAGTAAAATTGACTTTCGTATCGTCTTCGAGTAGTAAAGTTAGTATACGTGAAATGATGTATGAAATGTGAGTCGGTTTTAGGAGTTCTTGCTATGGATGAATTCCATAAAAGTATTTTATGTTTTCGTTATTAAAGATGAGTAGAAAACGTGATATTATGATCGAAGTTTGTGCTAGAGCTACTGTATTACAAAAATGTCAGGGTTCAATCTTACGTACAGGAATATCTAGTACCTTTACAGTATCATAATCCTATAGTTTAGTTAAGAACTAGGTCAATTTGTGCACGATTTTCTCTTCACTAAAAATATTTGGTATAAAAGATAAATGTATACTAAAAGTAAATAGAAACCGGACTTAGACATTTGTCTTTATCAAATAAATATTTAGCCTTACCATTGTTACCGTATTACTCGTACCAAACAGGGCCAATGGATGTAACCTAAGGACTATAAAGGTCTGAAGGTATTTATATTTATAAATATACAAATCTCTCCTCTTTATAATATTATAAAGAGGAAAAAATTGTATATTTGTATTACAAACATACATACATGAATAAACTCAAAACCTACCTACTTGACCGATTTCAATAATTCTTTCACCATTAGAACGCAACATTATCCTTGAGTAACACAGACTATGTCCTATGTTTCTGCGTGGACGGAGTCGCGGGCAACTGCTAGTGTACTTCTATGTATGTATACTAATATGTTAAAGAAAGAAAGAAATAATATAACGCAGCAAGATAATTTGTTTTTTCATCGTATTTTAGGGGTAGGTTATCTCTGGACAAAGCCGATTAAATAAAACTAACAGAAAACTACGTTAACCCTCACTAATAGTAATATAGGCTGTTTTTATTGGTTTTACCGAAACGAAGCGAGGATTGGCCGCTAATATCTTACAAAATGCTATCTATTCAGTGCAAATATTTAAACATTTCCTCATGGAAAACTATTACAACGCATAAGTATTCAAGGCCACCGTCCCGTAGTTACCCTCCGCGACCTCTGGCGACCTCCCGCAACCTCTCACCTCGCGCAACCCTGCCCAAACTAATGCCCTGCTAATTGGACCTCTTGGAACCTACGGGTATATCTATCTCTAATCTCAAAACGAAAAGTTCTTAAGAGCCAAAGAAAAAGGACCTTTGAGATTGTGTTGTCTTTTAGCAATTAACGAAATAGCTTGCTTTTTAAATGTTCTTTTGTTTGGAGAGTGGATTAAATTAAAAAAAACAAGTTTTTCAGTTGGATTTTAAAACAAAATTCACAGTTATAATGGAAGTTTTTACCTACATACTCGTATAGATCAAGTTATTAGATTTCGTCCCATCAACAAAAAACAAAAAATAGTAGGAAACTGGATTTAATAAATTGTTTTTCTGAACGACGCTAAAAGTCTTTGCTTGATTATGGTTTTGGTCCTGAAATAAAATATTGAATTACTAACTAATTCATGAAAACAATCCCATACAAGTATGCATGTAATGTTTTTTGTAGAGATCATCAATTGCAATAGAGTTAGGTAACAACTAGTGAGAATAAGTTACCCTAAAAAAAACCAGTTAAAATTAACTCATAGAGCGTTTTTGTAAAGCCCGTATTTAAGGACTAAAATGAATAACGGTAACTTTTACATTACGTAACGACAATTAGTCACACAATTATGTACTGCCCTCATACGCTAATGGACGGTATCTCACATTCAATAACCGAAGCAGTTTCAATCCTCACTCGTTATTAAAATGGTTGCATTTGCTACATGAGTTTTGTCATCTTATAGCAATGTAATTAACTGTGGTGACGAAATGGATAAGTTACCGTTGTTAATTTGAGTACTTTTTTGAAAAATGCCCTTTAATCACAAGAGAGCCAAATTAAACTAACAGGTATAACATTCACTAGGTGTACCTAAGAGTTTGTATGAGTATAAGAATAGCATTAGTTTGCATTTCAGATTC
Source organism: Acleris sparsana (assembly GCA_923062465.1). NCBI lineage: Eukaryota > Metazoa > Arthropoda > Insecta > Lepidoptera > Tortricidae > Acleris > Acleris sparsana. The sequence continues at coordinate 11,699,758 of OV281300.1, forward strand.
TTTCCATTTTTGAAGCAAGGAAGAGAAAAATGCCTTTGTCGGTAATGAGCACTTCAAACAGACACTGATACAGTCGAGTTCATAAATATTTGTGCACTTTTGTACCTTGTCTATTTAATGCCATGTCTCAACTACCCCAATATGAATTGTCACTGCGATTATTCATATCTATTAACTCGACTGCTCCAAAGAAGGCGGCTAACTTCAATGTAGTTCTCGAAGCATTCTATACGCTATTGATCATCATCATCATCATGTCAGCATAGCCCCCCCCCCCAAGGCTCCCCACTTAGACGGGTCTTGTGCTTTTCGCATCCCCGCGCTCCCGCGATTCTTACGAGGTCATTACTCTATTGATAACCGCATTAAATTTAAAATGCTTATTTTATTACTATGCAGTTAGCTGCCTTCTTTGGTATCACGGACGATATATGGACGGCTAGGTATAACTACTAATTTATAATGCGCCTTTACTCAGAACCCGTAGTGAACAAAACCTCTTCATTTTTTGTCCTGTCGATAAGTCTGAAAATAAATATATCTGTTTCAGTTTGTAATATATTCTGTACAGCCGAATTCATAAATGTGTGTACACTTTAATACATTGTCTATTTAATGTCAAGTTTAAACTGCCATATATGAATTGTCACAGCGGTTAAAGTAGCAAGGTACTAAAGAGTATACATATTTATGAACTCGACTGTACTCGACGTTACCCGCGACTCTATCCGCGTAGAACTCGCGGTAAAAAGTACCTTATCGCCCTCCTCGGGGTAGAAGCTGAGATTCATCCAGATCAGTACAGTGGTTAAGCCTTGAAAGCGTAATAGACAGTGAGACAGTAAATAGTTACTTCCGCATAAACATAATTACCTATATATATAACGACTTAATAGTATGGATTAGGCAAATATTAATAAAAATTAATAATGAAATAAAAAGTAGTAATAATAATTAATGAAACAAAACAAACAAAAAAGACAAATCCATCTTCAACTATTTGTTTGTGCTCTCCTTTCTACAGACCTAATATTTCATCAGACAATAAGATCCGATGTCACTTTACTTCCTACTCGTCATCTCATTCTTGGTTCAATAAATGTATTAGTAATAATACGAATTCAATTATCAATTATCCGTCTCGCGCACATCGGGGAATAGCAGGCGTTGCAAGTAGCTGCACACTTTAGTACCTTGTCGCTTTAACACCTTTGACGGATTAGTTCAGCAGTTTAAATATAACGTTAAAGCGTTAAAATACTAAAGTGGGCAGCAACTGTACCACTCACAAAATTACATTTGCTCCTGTGAACGACTTCCGACCGGAAAGTGGACAAGATTTTATTTCAACTACGAACGTCCCCCGCGGCCTGGAACTATTCCACTTCAGCTTAATATTGTCGCCGCGGACGTGCCCAGCCCCGGCACCGCCGACACGTGATCAAATAAAACAATTTTACACCCCTTAACACAAGTACGACAACAACATAATCGTGAGCGGAAAGGAAATATGGCTAAAACAACTTAAGTCATTAATATTCGGATCGTAAAACGAGCAAAATTTCAATGGGATTCCCATCGTCGAGCCGATTAACCGTTAAATAAATTTTATTCGTGTGATAAGCGGGGCGCGGCGGGTAGGGCGGGCGGGCGCCGACTTGACGCCCGCCTAGTCGCCGCCCGCCGCTCGCTGCGACCACGCGCCGGCCGCGCCGCGTCTTTTCCGCGCCGCGCTAAAATAACTCCACTCAACACGCCGCCGCGTCGGTGACCTACTGACAGTGAATTGTGTTCCAACTAACCTGCGATGTGAGTGACTCCTGCGCCGCCGCCCCTCACAGTAAGTACCAACTACCACCGCTTCTTACTCACGCGTCTTAATCAACCGCCGGTAGATTACGGCCATTTTATGAATTGCAAACGAACCTTAAGCCTGTCAGTAATGTAGCGACGGAGCGACGAAGATGCTCCATCTCGCCGCCGCCTCGAGACCTTTTCAAACGTGTTTTGCTCTACTAAGGTCGGTTAGTATTTAAATATAGCCGCAAGAATCTCATTCTGCTTCGACGGTTGTTTGTTGACTGTTCATGTTCCCTGAGAGGCACGAAAACAAGCCGCGGAATCATGTCAAGGCTCGACAACTTCTTGGATTACGATGTGGAGCCGTTCTCGTCGGCCCTTCGCCGTGATAATACTGCGGCCGAGTGTAATACGAGAACAAGTGACATTATGAATTTTACAAGACGTAAGACCTATCTTTTCTCTAGGCTGCCTAAGTACATGTTATACATATATTAACTTTCACGACAAAGTGTAGTCGTTAGGCTGTAAATTATTATGATCAGATTAAAACTGTCCTAACATTTTGGTTTTTACTATTGATAAGCCAACATCATTAGTGTATTAAACACAAACACAACATTTATTAACCGAATGTAAGTAAATTCTAAATCAAAAGCTAGTAATTATTGTTAAACCAATAAATGTCTTTGTAAAGAAATATTCCAGCGAAGAACAATGATATTGCATTATCCGAGAAGTCGTTATCCCTCTGTGAGATTTTAGAAATTCTTAGATCCACTCGACGCGTTTCTATGTTTTCTGAAGCTACGTTCCTTAATGGAAAATTGTGAAGCGAGTAAATGAAATTTACCTTGTAAATTCCAATGCTTTTAAGAAATAAATAACTTCTACTTTTTGCAGTTAAAACCACATACTACCCGCAATCTTTGTTAATTTTAATTAAAACCTAACAGCATAATGTACTTTTTGTGCTAAACTTTTTGCCTCTGAAATTTTATAATTTCGTTCATTGCCATTAATAAACGTACCTAAATGTATAGTTTCGTGTTATTAATGGCAAAACTATATTGTTTCCAGTCGTTTGCCGACGTGTAAAAGAGACCTGAAATGTCAATTTACTGAATAAAATATTTTACTCGAGTAGGAGAAAGGAGAGGGAACAATGTGTTTACGATATCGGCTTAGACAGTGTCTACCGTTTTTATTATTCTACCATTTATAATTACTTTGACAATAAATGACTTTCCTTTCATGTAGCTTCTGGCTCGTCGCTAATGAAACGATGAACAAAACAATAATCACTGCACGATTTCCAATTACGTCGCTTCGTTCAAAAGAATCCCGTGTTCTCTTTCATGTTTTTAACATATGTGTACTCTTCGAACGTACGTTTGTTCTTTGCGTGATGTAATAACACATTTTTGCAAGACTAAATGTAATAAAGTATAAGAGCGTAGTACGGCCGCAAACAAGTTCCTCATTGCATTAGTTCTGGAGCATACACACCGAGTGCCTCTCAGCGGATCTCAGACATCGAGGACTCGAATAATGATTGTTTGACTTCTTACACGTTGTAGGTAGGTATTCACGGTTCGAAAAGGTTACTTTTGGACTTAAACAGCGTTGAAATAGAATCGAAAAGTGACGAATCTTGTCGTACCGTGACTGTACCCATGGTCGACATTTGTACTAAAAACTTATCTTTAAAACAGTCACGTAGCATGAGTCTTCGAACTCAGAAGTAGCTGTAAATTTTAGTACCTTGTCCCAGCTCCTAATATACTAAATTCAAATCACACTCACTTTGATACGCTACTGTGACAAGGTGTTAAAATGTACAGATACTGTGCTAAGTGGCTGTTTCAAAAAGATAAAAATTACATTTGTGGCACAAGTTTTTCTAGCTACCTAGTTGTACTTTTCACAGGCATTATTTTCTTAACAATAATAAACTATCTAATCCAAACTCAGTTGGTTTACGCTAAGCATATGGCGGAAATCCTGACCATACCTTTCGACGACCACCGAAGCAGCTTTTAGATACTTCTGAGTATAAAACTGCGTAGTCATCCGGGTTACACACGCCCTATGTAATCAAATTTCAAAGGGCCTTATTCGTGTTTGATTTTACCCCTATAACAACGTATTGTTTAACATCCACGAGTTAATAAGAGCTACTACCTACGTTAACTATACAATAAGAATAGGGTATAGACAATGTAAAATATGGACGCTGGCACAAAAATTGAAGCCGCTAAGCAGTAGTTCCAAAACTGTTGAGATTCGGCGTGGCGTAGATTATACTTTAATGAGATAGGTACAGATTAAAATTAAATACACATATATATACATATTTTACATCATAAGCAAGTAGGTATATTTCTGTATCATGAAATTTTCTTGAGTGGAATTGTGAATACTTTTGTGGAGCTGCTCTCAGTGAAACGAAAGTACTTCAAAATTGAAATATTAGATTACATTTCGCCCGAGTAACCAAAGCTAAGAAATTGGCTGAGAAAACACAAAAGTCAGCAATTTCCGGCAACTTTTTCTCGGAACCTGGTTTAACTGTAAACAAACAATATAGTAATTTAATAAGTAAACTGAGCTAATATTCCTTCCTTGCTTTTTATTTTTACAGGCTTGTTTATTAAAGTAATTAATTTCAAAACTCTTAATGCTGGCCGAGCTGTTTAGCTGAACGAACAATAAATAATAGTAGAATTGGGATTGTTCATATTTTTACAATTACTCTAATTCGAAAACCATTTCGAGGAATTGGGTTTTAAAGCCGTTCTGCATTATTAAGTTTTAGAAATATCAATCTATTATGGATATTTCGACAAAAGTATATTAAACCTTTGTTTGACTTTCTTTTTCGACTTGAAGCCCTCCTAGGTGTTTCTTACGGGATAGGCGAAAACCGCTTGAAATTAAAAAAAAATATAAAAGATAAAAGATGTTTATTCAGTAAGTAGGCCGCACGGGCACTTTTACACGTCAAAAATGTACCAGCGCTTCGCAAGAGACCACTGCTGAGAAGAAACGCCGCAAGAAACTCAACAGTCAGTCGTTTTTTTAAATACTACTCATGATATTATACAATTATAAAGCTTATCCTATCAATGAATCAATGAATCTATCATAAAATAAAATTTGAAAATATATTCAAGCGTAGCTTGAATATGTGTATTGAATGTATATTTTAAAACACTATTACAATCACTTTTTATGTTGAGATATCATTTAATTGTTGTAATTTATTAGAAAATGTCTCCCAAAATTTAAAATAATCATGTCGTCCATAAATGTTAGCTAAATAAATAAAGATATTATAACAAAACTATTGGGTCAAATACAAAATTAATGAAAATTGTCTCTTAAAATGACCTATTCTTTCGAATTAGAATGTAAAAACCGGGAGTTTTTTTTGTGGTTCTATCCCAATTAAGGACGAACTACAGTAAAGTCTCAGACTTTTTTCTTGACTGAGAGAGAGAGAGAGAGAGAGAGAGAATAGTTTAAAATGTTTATCTTGATTTTTTTATCAGTTACCTTTTACAGTTTAAAAGATAGGTCCCTCCCTTTAAAGGTAGGATAGACAGACGAACGGATATCCGAACTGACGGGCCGACATACAGACATACGGATATACAGACGGCGAAGGCTAATACTTTGATTGCCATCCCTATCAGTCGCAACCATAATCCTCAAATTATAGAAACGTACAAAAACTCAATCAAATCCGGTATGGATTTCTTATCAGAAGATCAGGAACGGAATCAGCTACATAAACCGCGTTCTTAGTGACCGGAAATGGCTCTGTCCGGAAATTGCCTTCGTCAGGCGTTCCGACCACGTTTACGTCCCCGCAAGCCCTTAACAGATTATATAGTAATTACACCAGTTAAAATTAATTTTGTAATCTGAAGAAGAAAATTCCGAGAACGGAATATTGAGTAAGTTCTCGGTTTAGGGGTTTCAGTACCGTTAAAGCAGTAGACAGGTTTTCATTTCGGATCCTTCTAACTCAGGGCTTTTATCACGCATTTATTCATTCCAGTTTGGTTTAGCCCATTTCGCTTTGATATCGTTATCTTGTTGTTGGCTTTATCACAACTTATCCGTGATAGTTAGAGCTGTCAGAACATCAACAGTGTGATGGTGATATCAAAGGGAGGTAGACTAAACCAGTGGTAGTTTAGTTAAAAGAACGGGACCCGTGGCTCTAGACACAGACAGGATACATTGAAAGAACGATTATCTTCAACGAAAATTTACGGATTGACGTAAGCAGTCCGACGGTCGCGTCGACCGCTGTGTCGATTCCATACACTTTGACAAACCTCGCAAATCATTAAAAAAATATTTTTACCTGACTGCCGAAGGAGGAGCCTTTATGTATGTATGCTTGGTTAAATAAATGTAAATGATTACTACATTATATTGACGACATTATTTAAGCAGCAGTAGAGTTTTCAAAGCTTGTTTTTTGTTAGACTTATTATGTCTTTATCTTTATCGATCCTGGCCGATTACGCCCACAGCGACTGGGATCCGACTATTTAGAGCGTCGCTCGTGCGAGCTCTGTAATGACTGACATAGCCGATTTTTGCATTAAAAGTTCGCCATTGCGTACCAACATGACGGGTCGATGTCACACCGCTTCATATGTCACTTAAGCACATCTTTGTACCGCAGAAATTGGCCTCCACGTTTCCGCTTCCCATCCTAGAATTTTGATTAAAAGATGCGCCTTGCCACTCTGTCATCTGACATGCGGGAGACATGGCCGCCCCATCGCAACTGTCATCGCATTAGATAGGCCTCTATTCCACCACATTGTCTTTATTAGGAAGGTTTCAAGCGGTACTTATCCACACTCTCTTAGTATAATAGCAAAATAATAGTTTCTCAAATGAAAACTAAAGCTTCTAAAAAGAAAACAAACCCACATGAACCAGCCATAGTATTCGACTTATCAGATGTAGACGTAACAATGTTATAATCGTTTCCAAGGAAAAGAGGGCGTACGTATATATACTCGACATAGCGAACAAGTAAACAGAAACATATTATCAGATATGTCAATTCAATTATCACCGTCACGACGTGTATATCTACGCACTACGCAGCCGATTGAGTTTGCCGATGTGACGCGACATGAGCACATCATTACAATTTCCTAGCTAGAATATTTTGCATGAATTATCAAAAAGATAACGGCATGTAGTTTTATCCAAAGACTTGTAACGCATGCTTTTATAATAAATCAGACAGATTCACTAAACAATATCACTTTGATGACGAATGAATGCAACGCAATTCTTTTTCTTTAAAACAAGCTGACAATACGAAAAACTTAATAATATAGATAATTGTAAACATTATTAGTTACTTCTTTTATAATGAATAAGTTTTAAAATGTTTTTACGTACTGTTGAGTACCTCGCGGCGCTTCTTCATAGCAGTGGACTCCTCTTGGGAAGCGCTGATGGCTTTTTGACGTGCTAAAGTGGCCGTGCGGTCTACTTTATGAGTTAACATCATTATCTTTTCTTATTTGTTAGGTTGGTATTGCTGACATTACCTCAAACAAATTTTTATACTTACTTTTATTTTATTAATAAATCACCCGACAATATTAAATGTACACGAAGCTTTCTCATTGTTATTTATTTAGGGTTACTTGTATTGTTTTCACAGACATATCACTTACAGAACTCATTATGTCCTTAGACCTTAGACCTTGTCCAGAAAGTAAAACATTCTGTATCTCCATAGTAAAAATGGCCTTAATATTTCTAGTTAAGTGCAGAACCGTCGGGTCAGGTCAGGTATTTCAATTATATAATCTTTGATAGCCGCTCAAAGCAGCCGCAAACCTCAATGAGGCAAAAGGCCAAATCACAGGCGTAATCCGGCGCCGGCTCCCGGCCAATTAGTCTGTTTTGCACATTTCCATTACAATCCCAATACCGTTAGTCAAACCCTTACGAACTGCCGTTTGTGGGGAAAGTTTGGGATGGAACGGCCTATTCCGCGTTCCAGGATTAAATAAGATGGCTTTGTCAAGGTCTAATCGTTAGTCGATAAATGTAATTGGCATAGGAACCCACTCCAAAGTCGGCGTCAATAGAAATGACAAAAGATGAAAACAAATCAGTACTGTTTGACACATAACCTCAATATTTTTACAAATGAGTTTTGATTTAAAAAAACGTGTAGTTAATAGTTATTTAACCTTAAAGAGAATATAATAGTAACAACCAGGCGTGTATATCATTAAAAATACCTCATGCTATGTCCAAAAGTACGTGAGTATGGTGAAATAATGGTAAATACACTTGTAACGAGGTTGTTACAACCTCCATTTTGCGTTCCTGGCCACTTTTACATTTCGTTTAAATTCTTTCCAAATTCAAAATTGTCAATGATACATTAAATTTCGATAAGCGCAGACACGGGTCCCGTGGCGGTTTCATTTAATTGATTTTTTATTTTTATTTAAATATAATTCTGTAAATCTTTCTATTTCCAAAATACAATATTTGACTGTGATTTATTTAAGTCTCCCAGATACTTACCATCCTACCGTTAGAAATGGATCTCCGGCGGGGAATCGAACCCCGGTCTCCGTTAGACATGTCATTGTAGTTAACATCTTTTGCCATTTCCATTGACCTCGACTTTAGTGACCCTACAAATTCACGAAATGGGGAAATATTTGTGTGATTTGCACGAGTTTTGTTCCTGAGTTTTGGATGTTTTCTATATTACATATTTAAGTAAGTATTTCTGTAGATCATAGTTCAAAATTCTACAGGTTCGAAACGTTAAACTTTTAAATAAAGTTACTTTAGATGTTTCGAAACAGCGAAGCTCAAAACCTACGCATTAATGAACTCTTTAAGCTCAAACATGCTCGTGTGCTCAACCTGCTCATCCCGCAGACTAAAATATGGAACGCTGAACCAGCCGCCAGCGATCCGTAAACAAATTAGGTTTACACTGCCGCTTATCCAGGTCTGGATGCGGTTGAATACCTTTAGTAAAATTCGATGTACATTTAAGCGTGAATGTGGTGCCTAGTTCACAGGCCCGTGACGTGCAATAATATCCCCGGAGTCCAGTTTGTGCAGAAATTCCACAAATTGTTTGTCAAGTGCCACAGAATCCAACCGCCCCTCATTATGCGGGCTACTCTCCCCCGCAAAATGGTTTTGTACGAAAACGAATTGTTTTGTTTGAGACCGTTTGTGCGAACGTTTGGAAGTTTATTCTGTTCGCAATTATTCATCGCATCCTTCACGAGTTCCCTTTGAAATAATTTTTAGATTGGCTTTGTTATTAAAATAATGTCCCGTCGGTATATCAGCGAGATAACATGCGTCCAGTTTACTCACGCATTTTTCGCTTGTCCACATCGGATAAACGTGGAAACAAATGAATGTTGGTGACGCTCGATTTAGAAGAATTCACGAAAAATATTCGGTCAAACGAATACCGGGCGTTTTGTTTTTTGACCGCTACCTACATGAGAATTTTATTGGACTTTTAGATTTCAACAATTTAAAGAACAAATTGATTAATCTACATGTATTAGTACAGCAAAAAAACCAATAACTTTCGCGTAAAAATGTCGTGCCGAAGTTACACTTTTCTGTAAATTGCCACCAATTCTTGCGTTAAAGTGTCTTATAAACGTTAAAGTATTCTAAGTGGATTCGGAACAATAAATTAGCGATCGCTGAGGATTATACCCATGTTTATTTTTAAATGAGCTACAATGCCAGAGTCTCAGGAGTTTAAGACGCAGTTTCATTTTCATCAAGAATATTGCCTGATTTACTTTTTACAAACTAAATTTTTATAACGTGCCGGGCTTCTATTCAAGTCTTTAATCTGCCATGGTAATGTTTTTAACTCGGCCAGCTTTTCTGGCCAAATAAGAGCTGTCAAAACGTTGACAATAACATAACAAGTCAAAGACGATATGGTTTTTACCGCCTAGAACCTCGGCCAAGAATGCTATACCAAAGAAGAAAAAAGACCCCATGGCCACAGAGATGCATCCTGCAAACGATATAATTATCAAAAATGTATAGGATTATTTTGACAGATTTATAAAATCTTATACCTAACAGTTGAATGTCGATATTAATGAAAAACCTAAACCGATAAACTAGAGAAAATATCTTTGCTACACTTCTCGAAAACCTGCGGGAGAAATACTTAATTTCCCAACGAGTCACTAGTAGGTAGCGACTGAGGTTTTCCGGGATCCGACTGTTCTTGAAATATTGCGACGCAGAGATATTGCTTCAATTGAAATTTATTGCAAGGATATTTTATTTCAGTACCAAATGTTTATTAATTTAGCTAATGTATATCTTTTTGTGAGCCCCGGGGCGTTCTAGATCCGATTTCGGCTTAGACTTGATTAATTTAATAAATTCCGTCAAAAGTGGAATGAGAAAAAACTGGGATGTATTAATTTAAATATACCTGATCCAAGAGCACATTGTGGCGTATATGATATACTACTTAATTGAGCAGATCAAAACGAAACAACATATTTAGCAAATTACACCGAGGAGAACCTAAATTGGCTTGCATAATGATAATCACGATAAAAAGGAAACTTTACCGCGAGCACGACCATTTCGATCGTACGTCACGTTTTCGAATCGATGATCGTATTATTCGAAAACGTATTCTGAATCTATAGCTAGAACAGACCTATAATATTTCCAAACATTACTTTACGTATAAGTATTTCACCTTTACTACTCGATGACTTTACTAAAGACAACGTCCATGTTAACGTGTTTATTAAACATTAGTACAGTCAAGTGTACAGTAAATCTGTGGCCAGCTGCATCTACGAGTGTGGCGGCAAAGTCGTCGCGGAGAATTTTCCTGCAGCGTGGCAGCGTCTGCTCTGCTCACATTTTCATGTTTTGTATTGCACGCTAATAAATCAAAAGCTGAATCACTTACCAACCTAATAAAAAATAATTACCAAAACTTTTCTGGCCTACCTAGTGTATAATGTGAGAGAACGCAACATCTAAAAATATGTCACAATGCACCTTATTCCAGTGTAATAAGAACTACGTAACTTACTAAAGAGAGGATTCTTTCGATACATATTTTTGCATTTGACTAAACATGGCCAAAGGGGCGTTAAGTTAACGTTACTTAATGGAAATCGAGGTATGGGCTCTATTTATTTACTGTCATTTGATAAGAACCTCCATAAAGGGAACATTTTTTTTTTGACCGCAATTTGATTTGTTCGTCTAAAACGAAGTAAAATGGAAACCCCTTGCTTTATAAAACTATAATTTCACATTAAAACTCGCGGATACATTTCTGAAACAATCGAGCGTCACCTGTTTTGCAGAGCTCTATCTACATAAGTGCGTATGTATCCATACTCCAAAGTATGTTGTTTCTGTGTCGTTGCCAATAATTGCGTGACGTAGGCAAGCGAACAGCTGAGTTCAACGTTTCCACGCTAATGGGGTTCGCTTACAAATATTGAACAATTGACTGTTTTTACGAAATCTAATCAGCCTGATGTTAATTACTCTTTGGAAATTCATTTACGTTTAAAAGGGAAGCTATCCCGAAAACACAGCAAAAAAAGGGCTCAAATCAATGTAGTTTGTTACCCAAATCAAAAATGCAAAAACTTGATAACTACAGACATGATAACTGTCTATAGATATCAAGTTTGGCAACGTTTGGATTGTAATTGGGTTCTGACAGTTCTGCCCAGTTAATAAGCTAACTTCTATATCGAACTGATTTGAGCCATTTATTTTCTGTGTAAAGTAATAGACGAATAGAAAGAAAAAAATCAATAACATTTTGTTGAAAACAAGTTACTTGTAACTACAAAAAACAAAAAGCGGAATAGGATAGAAACAAATAATGAAATTAAATAGTGTTAAAAAGGGCATTTTTCGTCAGCATTACACCGCGGCGACCGCGACGATGATTCTCAGAGGGCCTTGATTAGAAGTAACTTAAAACTACACAAAGGTCCTATCCTATACTGTTAAACGAGTAATATTTGTCTGTATATATTGGCAATCGCGTACCCGTAAACGGCACTAACGATTGTAATATACGGACGAAGGCGAAAAAATAATTAGTCAAGTTGTCATTTTCGGGAAAATTCGTTTTCAACATACACGCTCGGTCTTTCAGGTACCTACTAAATAATAATAGCAATACTAAATACCTATTAACTTTAAATGTCGTAGTATTTTATACAACACTGTGCTGTCTCCGGCCTGCATTTCTCGCAGCTGCATGCTCTACAATTCCACATTTCTTCGCTGTCAGAAGTGTCAGAACTACCTCGCCGCCTGAACTGAACATGTGCTACTAAGCCGGAGAGCAGGAAGGCGGAGCTAGTATACAAAATGCTGACGCGGTTAAACTGGCGTCAGCAACATCAATATTGGTATCAGTGTAACTTGCTGAGGTAAAATAAATATACAGTACCTGGATGACCGAGCTTTTTGGTTTTTTTGGACGTTGTTAAAAATAAAACCTAGCTATATTGATTTATCGCCCCCGAAACCCCCTGCATACTCAATTTCATGAAAATCGTTGGAGACATTTCCGAGATTCACTTTATATATATATATACAAGAATTGCTCGTTTAAAGGTAGACAATACACTAATTATTTAATCTCTAAATCTGATAAATAGGTTTGCACGTTTAGAATGAATGTGAATTTAGAGGTTTTTGGAACAGATATTTTTAAACTTTTGCGTTTACAAGACGTATTAAAATCAAGTCTTGACGCGATGATTACGACAGGTAATTGTACACATGCCTCGTTTATAATCCGAAGTTTTGGCTGGTTTGCACTAGCCATAGAAAGAATGGTGTAATCATTTATACGGTTAATGGAGCAACAAAAAAATGCCACAAGTATGCTCAATTAAAAGTAAGAAAACTTTGAGCAGAAGCTAAAAGAAATGTAGTTCCATTTAAACAAATTATTTACGGCTATAAGGTGTTAACTAGATACCAGAATATCCAATATCTCAACGTCGTTTCAATATCGCTTATAGATAATAATTCTTTAGAACAAGCCCCATAATCTCTTCTCAATGTCTTTCATATACAAATGTCGCATCGCAGCGTGAATAACAAAGCATGAATAGAGAGAATACCCTACTTGGAGCGTTCATTGACCTGTTTATATATGGACACCTACTTATTGCCTATGACGAGCAAGCGTAACCACTTAGGGCTACATCGCCCCTTCGGAGTGCGCCCTACATTGGTAACATTTGCCTACGAAATGATAAAGGAGTATTGCTACCTGGCGTGATGAATATAAAACTAGGTTTTCACAACACTGCTCGGAATACCGCCAAAGATTGGAAACCCAGACCCGGTTGGGTCAAAAGCACTTATATGAACAGGTCACGGAAATTTTTGCCGGCCCGTTTGCTGATTGCTCGATAGCATTTCAATTTAGGAATCAATGAAAATCAATCAATCAATATTTGAAATGAAATAATCAAATCATCCATCTGAACACAATTGTTTCGTAAAATATTATCAATTGTCACTCGCACTGGGTTCCTTTTCTCGAATCATTAGAGATGAAATTATGACATATTCATTTCAAACGTAAATTATTCCGAATGCCACGAGAATGGGGACTTAAAATCTTAAAAAGTAGTTAAGTTACTTAATTAAATACTGCTTTAGTTTAGACGTTAAGAGGATTGAGTGCAAACCTGATCTTGTCTTGAGTTGTTGACAAACATTTTCACCCCATAAAATCAGTGGTTAATTAGCTGTTTGGAAAGCTATAAAAGAGTAGAAGTTAACGTTCACTTCATTTCACGGGAAACCTAAGAAAGAGCAAGCACGTTTTCTGAAAGCGTGTTCCTTGCGTACTTCAACAAACTTCCAAGGTCGCTGAAACCTTATGACGTTATGAAGCGTTCATTCTTTTATTTTGGTGTACCTACATAAAATAAAACGCAACATTAAGATGGAAAATGTACCTACCTCAAAATGTGTGTTTTTAGGGTTCCGTGGCCAAATGGCAAAAAACGGAACCCTTATAGATTCGTCATGTCTGTCCGTCCGTCTGTCGGTCCGTATGTCACAGCCACTTTATTCCGTAACTATAAGAGCTATACTATGGAAACTTTGTGAGTAGATGTATTCGGTGAACCGCATTAAGATTTTCATACAAAAATAGAAAAAAAACAATAAATTTTTGGGGTTCCCCATACTTAGAACTGAAACTCAATTTTATTTTTTTCATCAAACCCATACGTGTGGGGTATCTATGGATAGGTCTTCAAAAATGATATTGAGGTTTCTAATAAAAAAAAATCTAAACTGAACAGTTTGCGCGAGAGACGCTTCCAAAGTGGAAAAATGTGTGTCCTCCCCCCCCCCCCCCCCCGTAACTTCTAAAATAAGGGAATGATAAATGTAAAAATAATATATGATGTACATTACTATGCAAACTTCCACCGAAAATTGGTTTGAACGATATCTAATAATTAGTTTTTTTTTAATACGTTATAAATCGTAAACCGCATTTTACCTTTCATTCAATCAACTCCAATATAATAAAGAATAAAGAAAAACATTTATTTAGATGTATAGTGGTACGGAACCCTACGTGCGCGAGTCCGACTCGCACTTGGTCGCTTTTTTTTAAATTCTCTCAGTTGAGAAAGGTACTAAAGCACTATGTTCACCTTTGTGGATAGTGCAATTAACGAATTCGTATACTAGTTAGATACTCATACTACAATATGATTGCGCATTTTCAAATGTCAGAAATTTACAATGAAGTTACTTTTTCTAGCTTTGGACTGTAGTAAAGTAACAAATGTCGTTGATAAATGGTTTTGATAAATACTTCGAGGTGTATATACGGTTTTGCTTGTATGAGATGACGTAGCGGGTAAAATAAGCAATGGGGACGGGCAAGATGGAACAACCACGGACGAAGACAACGAATAGCGTTTCTAATTCAATAGGTAGGATCTGGGATACGATAGCAAAGATATGTTACGAGCTGTTTTAAAATTGCTGCTACTCTGTTACTTTATTAGGGTTACCAACTGGATTAGGTGGAAAAAAATATCCTCCTTATGCAGGTATTCTTTCTCGCTGATACAAGTTAGGTATAGTAAGTTATTAAGACTTTTCAATTGATTAGTTAAGTATTATAACTGTACTAAGTATATTTATTAAAAAAAATACTGACGGTTACGACTTTTGTTCTTAACAGCCGTGGAACGCGCTAGAATAAATGACTTGTAAATGGACCCGTGTGGCCAACTTACAAAATAAAATTACTATTTATCATTACATGATTGAGCTCAACTTACGTAGTGTTTTCCACTTCTTTTTTTTTTATTCTTCGTGTAAGGTACTTTTCTCATCTATTTAAATTAAAAACCCATACTCCGTAAGCCACTCCTTCTATGAATGAATGGCCTACTATCTCGTCCGACTTGCAACATTTTAAAGCCGTAGCGCAAATGAACTCTGCGACGTGCTTAATCTGTTCTTACATTGGGAGTCAAAGTGAGTCCCATCGTTCCGAGATTTCTTCAGTTATTTTGGTTTTACAGTGACATAAAATGTGAGTGCTCGTATCTTTTAGGGGTTTCGTACAAGTCTGTCGTAAAAACCCGTTGCCTAGATTTCTGTGCGGTAAGGGGATTAAAATGTACAACGACAATGTCGCGAGTACTTGAGTACTAAACTTAAACTCGGTTTATTAAAGTAGAAAAAATGAGGTATTACAATTTCATGAAATCTTACTTTGATGCGGAAAATTCTGGAAACTTCGATGGAAAATTAGGGATAGTTTCATTTCGCAATTCACGCACTGTCAATCAAGAAAGAAGATTATATGAATAGAATCTAAGTTCTTACCGAAACTAATGACAATTACGACTCAATGACATAGTAGATTGATAACCAAGGGTTGAAAGTGACCCATTTCACCCGAGATATTTCTGGCGCTCGAACGAAGTGAGAGCGCCAATAGTTTGAGGGGAAATGGGTAATTTCACCCGAGTTAGACACTCTACTTTTCATTTCGACTGTGAGGAAAAAAGACACGGTATACCTAAATATATTTAATCTCGTTTCCCGCTTTATCTATTGAAAACTTTCTTTTTCTAGATTCATAAAAAAGTTAAAATACACATGCTGCCAACATTAGAAAAGTTAAATCGAGTTGGTCACGGCCAAGGAGCATGACTTCCATCTCATTCTTACCCTAACTAAAGAAAGAGATGGAATATATTCGTGACATAATAAAGGTCAAATTTCTTGTTTCGATCGGATGTTCGGTGTTCAACCTCCTTGTTGTATAATAAGCTTGGTCGTGACCAACTCGATTATACTTTTCTAATGTTGGCAGTAGTGTATTTTCTAGATGGCCATGCCGAAACGTGCTAGAAAAAGTGTCATGCTATGCTATCACGGCATTATGGCGGGCAGCAGAATAGAGGAATAATTTTAAATGTTGATTTTCTGTAATTGCGAAAAAATAGACCAGTCTTAAAATGATTTTCATATGAACCTATAGGCCGTAATAAATACATCGTTTAACGTATAGCCGAGTTTAGATATATGAAAATCTTTTATTTTAATAATATGACGTAGCTCAATTATCTTAGACTCCGTGGCCAATCGTAGCTATTAAAAAAAAATTACTTTCCACCCTAGAGATGAAAACGCAATTTTCCACCCGGCTATCCACCCATTCAAATTGAACTTTCCGAACAGGAGAGATGAAAAAAGTATTTAAATCCTTACTTAATTGTCTGTGGAAACGAAAACAAGTATAACCGTCTGACGAAACTTTGTGATGTAAATGGTTCAATCATCTCGCTATAACAAGACTTCCATCTTGACAAATATCATCGGTCGTCGCGTCCCAAATAGATAAAAGGAAAAGTTTTCGATTCCAGAGATTTTAGGAAGTTGGTGTGCCGATAGTGGCCGCCGGGTTATTGGATCACGATTAATATAGATATAGGTTGTCCAAATGAGAGCGTGGACTCAAATGTGTTCTGTGATCGTTAATTTAATTTCTAATTGCACTATATTTCCTAGCTAAAAATAAAATAGAAGTACGTAGGTTCGTATACAAGCGAATGCCTGTTATTCACTTTTTTAAATAATAAATTATCATAAACTTTCCAATCAAGAAGTTGAAACTATGCATTTTATTTAACAATACACTATTCAGCGTTATTTTAACCCGGAAATTGCCATGTGAACGATGTCGCAGGACGAGTTATGTATGTATGAATTCCTTTGTTGCCACAAAGCTGGCTTTGCCCTACTTGCCGTTCTTTGGCGTACCTCAAAGAAATAGTTACTGTGGGGTTTCTATGCATTTTTATCCGTTAGATTTCGATGTTACAATCTCAGTCTACTAGGTTATGGTCTAAGATCCGAATAGGAACCGACCTTCACCGGGCGGTTTATTCGATGAAAAGTATTTTATATCAAATTGAATTTTTTAAGTAACTAAATGGCGAACCGGTACGCTGACAACATTCAGTCCAGTAAAATTACTTAATTAAAAAAAAAACCACTCTTTAAAAAAAAATTGCAATGGCTTGTTTAATAGACAAATTACATACCAATCGAATGTATGAATCCTAAGTTTGGTACAAATTATTAGTACAGCAAGGCAAGCAGGTAAATCGACCTGCTTTATACCTGCCTATACATAATAGATATGTGATGTGAACAAAATAGTCAACCTAACGTTTGCATGTTCTATTATAGGCTTTATACTTTCTATTCGTATGTAAATCAAGCAGTTGCAATTAAAAAAAATCGCCATATAATTAAATTTGATATAAAATACTTTTTATTGAATAAACAGCCCGATGAAGGTCGTCTCCTACTATTAGGTTAGGCTAGGTTTCGGTTCTACCTTGCCTTGCACCGGAGAACTTATACAGTAGGGTTTACCTAATGCCAGCGGACGCATGCAGGCACTCGAAATCTTAGTTGTAACAAGCCAGTCTGAGAGAGTAGATCATATGCTTAACGCTAACGTTAACGATTTTCGAAAACTGACAAAATCTATGGAATTGACGTAAGCGCTCGACGCGATCGTCCGACAGCTTACCTCAATCCTATACATTTTGGGGGGCTGCTGACTGATGGAACAACTTAAACTAAATCGTTAATAACTCGTTGGTCGAATTAAGAAGTGAGGTGCTGAAATGAGTTGCAGTACTCTCTAAACAATGAAACACTCGGGTTATGTTTGTATATAAATAATTAGATTTTTAAGACCGTATTTTTATGTTGGACCGGATTATGTTGCGGTTTGCAGGCGTCGTAAAAGAACAGACTGGCTAAATGAAATTTTCGAGGTCGTTTCATAGCAGCAGAGGGTATGTTGCAGCAGCTCTTTGTAAAACTTGCACGATGCTTTTAATATATAAAAAGGTAGTGAGTTACTTAGCATAATGTTATTCACCACGGAGGGACTCTACTTTTCTAACTACAATGTGAAATGACGTCGACCTGGTTGCTCGGTTCTTTGCAAATTCATAAAATGTAAGTTTCGTATTATTTTCGTTTGGGTCAGGGTGTCCGTGTGTGAGATTGTGCCCCGATATTTATTTTATCTTTAACTATTTATTAAGAGTTGTTTTCGGGAAAGTGGAAAAAACTTTACTTACTGGTTTTTATATTGTAGGGTAGGCAGGACTTATATTTTATTTAAAACGTCCGCTTTTTCTTGCACTATTTTATTTTTTATTTCTATAACATTTCTGTTCATGTCTTTGAATTGGTGTACCCTTCCCTAATGATCGTTTATTTAAATAAACAATGAAAAAACATAAAAGAGACACATCACGTTGCACAAGCATTCATTAGAACTTATGTCCTTTACCTAGGCCACGTTCTGTCCCTCTTATTCGCCAAGTTAGAAAATTACAATACGCAATTTAAAGCCACAATACAATTAATGTAAAAAATATGTAGGTACAAAAACGAACTATTCCTTGTAAGGTAACCCTTAAGAGATTAAGAAAAGTGAAAGTTGTGCTTCGAATAAGAAAATGTACAAATTTATTAAGGATACATAAAAAAATACTAACCAATAAAACCTATATTAAATAAAATATATCATTCAAATACAAATAAATACAACAAAGATATTTATTTACACATCCATAACATACTTAACCTCACATAAACTACATTTTTTTATAGTCTGTGGGTATAACTTTTCCCTGGCCGCTTTTTCCGAATCCAAGTAGTTGTTAAACCAGGGTCATTATTTAGGTCGTTCGAAAACGTAAGTCGGAAACTCTAGGATCTAGAGTTAATTTATGCAAAGAGTTCGGTCTCGGCCCGTTCCGTTTTAAAACGATGTTCATCGATGTGAAACTTTGCCACAAAAAAGTGTTAAGCTTTAGCTTTTCCAGCATGTCTGAACCTAAATGATAAAATGCTTACAATTTGCGCAGTTTTTAAAAGCCGCTTAGCGTCTGATGACAAATGGAAAATGAAAGCTTAAATTAGGTCTCTATTTGCTTCCAGTCTAGGAGATAAAGTGCCGTGCTGAAGTTGATTTACAACTTTAGACTTTAGACAAAACGATATGATATGATATGATATCATTTATGGGTGCACGTGATGTCGTAAGTAAAACCTTCATTTGCTACAATCAATACTCACAATTCCCCGCTGAATCGTTAGGTAAGCAAAAGCCCGGTGTCCATTTTCTTCGCTATAAAAATACTCAGAAAAGGCGCATAAACAGATGTCAGATACAGGCACAGACGTGGATAAAACCGGCTGAAAACTGCGCTGAGTGGCGTCGCATGGTGCAGTGCAAGGTCTGCGATTTTGAAGGCTGGCACAGAAACGATCTTGATAGCTGGCGCGACCAGATAAAGGCCCGATCACAAGTGGCCATTGATTACCATTATATGAACGGTGTTCCTAGGTACATGTCGACTGAGTTCACTAACGTTTCTGACTAAACTTTTGTATTGCAGTAACTTAAGAGACAATACATGAGAGAGCAGCCCAATCTATTAACTGTATCCTCTTAAGCAGTCACTGCCGTCGATAACGGCCCAGGTTTCCTTATTCATAATCGAAACTTTTTACTCTTTAAGGTCTGTTGAATGTTATCTAATTATTATTATAATTAATATATTTGACTTCCAAAAGTAACTAGTAGCATAAAAAAATAGTTCTAAAATATCTTGTAATAAAAATATATAATTTCGACATTAGTTTTAAACTCACTCAATCGTATTAAAATAAGTTTAATTAATTACAAGTCACAGAAAAATTAATGGATTCGATCACAGAATAATTATTGAGTCACCGTATACTATGATATATTTTACTTATACAGTGCGACACAGAAGAGTGGAAATTAAATAAAATGGAACTAAAAAAATCAAACTAAAATGTTGTATTTTACGTCAAAAATGTGACAGTTACGTAGAAAGTGGCGCCCTCATTTAATTTCTAATCTTTCGTGTCGCACTGTACCCTTGTCGCAAAGTCATTGACAATTGTTTGATATGATTTGTTTTTCGTGTCATGACACACTTAATTATAACAGGGTTGTGCCTCAACAAATTAAGTCCATTTTGGTACCTAAACCTAAACCTTTGGTATAGGATGTTCTTAAAATAAATCAATCTTAAAACTTACATAAATAACATAACTTTTTAATATTGTAGCTAACTAGTCCCACTTGTATAATCTAATTACTGCGGGTATCATGCGTTCGATTGGCTCGTATTTCGTTACCAGGTTACATTACAGCTCTACTTTAGCGAGAGTACGTCCTATTCGGAAACCAACTACCAGCTGAATTGCGAGCTCCACTAGTAACGACTTCGCACCGAACTGGTTTAATAAAACAAAGGCAAACAGGGTTGATTGGAATTGCTAGTGTTAATTGGTGATGTTGGATAGGTACGTATATTATTTGTTTTAATGTTAATATGCATATACCATAAGACAAATGGAGGGTTACCTTTGTTTTGGCGAAGTATGTTTGCCAAATGTATCGTTTCCCAATCATTTGCCAACCCGCTTTGTTTTCTGTAGCAGTAAATACTTTAGGATTTTATAAAAACTAACCTAACCTAACCTATAGGGTTCTTCACGATGGTACTGAAATAAATCGTTATAAATGTAATGAAAAAAAAACGATCAAATGAAAAGTTGGGAAACAATACATTTGGAAAACATATTTTCGCCAAACGGCAGGTCCCACAAATGGAACAAGTCACAAGTCGAATGGGTTTCTTTCTTTATTTTTCAATTCCTTAAAAAGGAAAATATATTATTTCTTACAGGCAGTGCAAACATAATATTTATACCTAATGTATAGATGTATTATTTATTTGTAATCATTAATATATTTTTACTTAAAGTATATCAATATTTTATTTAGTCTCAATATTATATAAATTATGAATCAGCGGAATTTAAAAACATATAAAAATCCTTATAAAACATTTGACAATCCAATTTCCAACGGAAACCGCGTCATGAAAAATGCGGGCGACGTAAAGAAACTTCGCGAATAAATCCCATGAGCTTATTTCCCGTGGTTTTACAACAATACGCGACACTCGCCCAGATTTCTCACCATTTTACCATTGTGTAGAAACCCTTTTAGATAATACATTCGCGGCTTTGTTTCTGTTATTATCAAATTTTGCGTAACATGTGTTTTTTGGAAAATCGCCAGAAAACCTGACACGGAATACATAATTGCAGGCAAATCTCTTCTTCTGCCGAGTCCCTGCGCGCCTATAAGTAATTTCATTTTTTTATCGCCCACATAATATTATCCGTCACATTCTAATGAGAGGGCTGGTGCAAAAAGGAACGAATGCACCTAGGTACCTACTTGCGCTATACAAATTGTTTTCCAAAATCGCAAGAATTGAGTGAAGCATCTGTTGATTGCATTCTACAAAATGATATTGACTTATATTTACAAGAAGAACGGCAAATCGCTCATAATATTTAACTTTAAAAATACAGTATCTAACGTGAATCACCCCAAATTACACATACAAAATAAAAACACGGAAATCAGGGCATAGTTTTCTCTGTGGATTAACCGCCCTCCTTCCTTTTTCAAACTTGTGTATGAAAAAACGTCACTAAGAAACGTCTTAATCGTCATTAACTGTCTCTGAGTGCGTTAGCACGTCAACGTATAAATGGAGTGAACGTGCCGTATTTATCTATTCTGTGGCCGCGTTTCCTGTCAAAACGTATGGAGTGATGAATCGCTACGTGGCTTTGCTTTTACTGCGAAAAAAGTCTCCAAAAACAAGAACTGCCAACAATATTTGCTCAAAGCGATATTGTCGGAGTTTGCTGTGTGGGAAAATTGACACTGGATTGGGAAACTGAAACGAATTATTTTTTATAGTTAACATAAGTTTTGGGGTTAGCCACTTTAGGATAAAAGTTTTAGGCATACGCATAATAATCTTGGTGTTACAAATAAACTAAGGGTTATAAATTAGTGGATTATTGTTAAAGCCGTTATGGTGTACAAAATAAAATATTTACATGATATATTTTGACGACGCGTTTAGCCTAGTAAGCAGTGATCCTGTCTACAAAGCTAGCGGTCCCGGGTTCGATATGGGAAAATATTTGTACGTTGAACACGAATATTTGTTTCTGAGTCTTGTATATTTCCTATGTATTTCTCTACATATTTTATCGTTGCCTAGTAACCATAGTTGGGGCCTAGGTCAAGTTGTGTGAGATTGTCCCGTGCTATTAATTATTTACATATACTTTTTCCTAAATAAAGTCGTTATTATATTAATTGAGTTAAGTAGGTAGACTAGAAAATAAAAATATACAGCGGGAGCAGTTATCTGTTATGTAAGACTGCAGAGTCGTGATTTTAAGAGATAAGAGAGATAAGAGATAATTTATTTCAATAACATAAGTAAGTTTACATAATGGTCATAAATCTATATTAATATCCGTCACGTTTTGCCTTTCGGCGTACAAATTCAAATTAACAATAATAATATAATATAATAATAATTCAATTACATATTAAACTACATTAATTGCTTAAAAGTATTATCATTTAAAAAGTCATTAATATTATGGTAACATTTTCCCAACAATAATTTTATCATCCCTTTCTTAAACAAAGTACAATTTCTAATTTCTAATGGTATCTTATTGTAGATTTTAGGCGTTATACCAAATATACTCTTATTAAATAGGGCAGTATTGGTGATTTGTCTTATTATCCTGTCATTATCACGAGGTCTAACATGTCACACTATGACGCTGAAATCGGTCCGGGTTTATTTTAACGAATACAGCTAATTCATAGATATAAATTGAAGGAAAAGTCAACAACTTATATTTTATAAAATATGGACTATTACTATCTAACGGTTTGAGACCGAACATAGCTTTAATACATTTTTTTGTGATATTAAAACATGTTCTCTATTTGTGCAATTTCCCCAAAAACTTACTCCATATCTAAGAATGGATGCTACTAGCGCGTGGTAAGCTAACAAAACTATTTCCACATCTACTACCTGTCTGAGCTTATGAAGTGCATATGCTGATGTTGCCAGTTTGGAACAAATAACTTCTACGAGACTTTTCCAATTAAGGCTTTTATCAATTTGTACCCCCAAAAAGTTAATCCAAAGATTCCAATGAAAGGGAAGGATACTTAAATAAAATGAAAAAAAAATGTCCTGTCCTGAGTATAGTTAGCACAGCAGAATTCCCAAACCCATAATTTAAATATCGACAAGTTGTTTTATTTAATACATATTCCTACTGTCTACGGACGGTCACGGACTTTAATTGATGTACCACTACAGAACGTTAAAAAAGATAAAAAAAGATAAAATAAATGTATTCAGTAAGAGGGCCGCTCGGGCACTTTTACACGTCAAGATATTACCAGCGCTTCCCAAGAGGAGACCACTGCTGAGAAGAAACGCCGCAAGGAACTCAGTTGTCGTGTAAAACCTATCATTCCCATGTAATTTCTTCTCGTCACTTGACGCTGTCATTATGACAGCAAAAGGGTTATACATGGTTTATAAATTAAATCTTTGAGCTTTACGTATCGTTGAAAAGTGCTAAATGCGAATGAACGATGACATTTAAAGCAATAACTAACATAAATAAAAATTACATTTATGCATTTTTTTTTACCTTACTGTAAGGAAAATAGTATGTAAAAAAACACACATCAGATTTTTAAAGTTCTTGTGATACAACAAAAATCAAGCGAATAGAAAAAAAACGTTCTTTCGTTTTAATACATGAAAATTTGTTACGCTTGAATTTTTAATTACTTTATCTACGCACATATATGTATGTATGTATGTATGTAAACACTTTATTGTACATAAGAAAAACGAGAACAATACAATTATTAGAAAAGTTTGTACAAAGGCGAACTTATCCCTTTAAGGGATCTCTTCCAGCGAACCCTTGAGAAATTGAGAAAGTGAAAGTTTGTGCATCGAGTAAGCAAGTGTACAAATTTATTTAGAAGAACATTATTACCTAACCAATAAAGCCTGTATAAATAAAATATTTATATAATAATAATAACAATAATACATTCAAATACCTACATAAATAGATACAGAAATATACCTATATTAATACTTAAATATACATACATAAACTATATTTTATTAACCTAGAGGATAGTTTATGTTTAGGAGAGAGAGTCAAGCCAGAACTTCTTTAATTTGCCTTTTAGGGAATCTACTGTTTGTGATTGCCTTATGCCAGTTGCCAGTTGCCAGTTGGTAGCCGGTTCCACAATCGTAAGTCCTCTTTTATGCGTTCAAAACCCGTAGGAAATGACCAGCATTATTGCAACTAATTTTACTATAAAAAGTTTCTTGTCTGTGGTAGTAGGTAAAATTTGTACTGTAATGGTTATAACAGTATAGATTTTGGTAAGGTTATGAGTTTCAAATTTGGAACATGTTCCAAAATTAACACAATTTAAATAGGTCCAATTCTAGGATCAATTGGAACGTCAACTCGTTATATTTTTTAGTACAATATCGTAGGATATTTGAATTTCGAACGACATGAGAATAGGGACTTTATTAGTAGGTATGTCTATCATATGATTTAAAAAAAAAACCATTCATATTCGTGACACATGACAGGTTTCTTCTGCCGCCATTTTTGTTGTCAATTCGTCGTATCGTAAGTCGTAATTTGATTTCATTTAGTTCATTTCTTTGTTGAGTTTATTGTGCCACTTATGAAAATTCTGCTTATCCAAGTAGACAACAATTGATTAACATTGATTAAATTTAACATCGTTTGGTGAAATTGGTAGGTACTTAGATATGTTACAGGTAGCGCTGGTAGCAATGCAGGTCATTTGCCTTTCGGCTTCTGAACCCATCTTAGAGTACTTATAATATGTGTGTAGATAAAGTATTGTACGCGACTCTGCGTAATTGGCATTACAACACTCGTGTCATCTATTATGAAACTCATGTTGTAATGCCTGTCATTACGCAACCGTCACGTAAACTACTATTTCGACATTGGACCCGATTCTACAGTGATCGCTAAACTTCCTAATTTTATTTAGGTGTCGCTAAATCACTTTGCTATTAGATCAGCAGCTGTCAAAATCAAATGACAGCGCTAATTTGAATCTGACGCTTCTTATTTTAGGCGGTCTATCCAACTTTACATTGACATTCTGGAATAGCACTTGTTAAATCTGCCGTCTAAACTATGTCTAGAAATCAGACAATTTAGTTTTAGGCTCTTTAAGCGATGTGCAGGTAGAATCGGGTCCATTTCCTGATAAAGAGGACTTTTGCACTCAGGTTTGAGTGACAAATAAGGCCGTTCCCTGTAAAATCAGGTCAAAATGCAAACATTCGAAAGCGAACAAATGTCCATCGCATTTATCGGAAACAGCTTACTGGCTGCCAATAAAGGCTTCAAAAAACCGGCCGCTTCGTTAAATCCTGTTAGTAAAAATAAAAACTAAACCAGTCCATTTTTATCAATGTGAAATAGTGAACCCTAGATAATTCTATCAAAAGTCCGAAGACTTTACATGTGAGCTGAGTAGGTCATTGGGCAGTTGTAGATAGTACTTGTAATAGACAGATGAAATACATAAAAGGCGTACATCTAGGCGTATAAATCATAAAATAATCTAGAAAAATAACTTACATGCTGTTGTTTGTAATAATTAATTTAGTGCCACAGGAATTTAAGGGTATTCAGATTTAGAGATATGGTCAAAAAAACCGCAATATAAAATAAATACCAATTAAGAGAGATATTGAATAATCTATTTACAATTGTAATTTAAGTACATCTCCATGTATTTATTAGCCAATTATAAACTTACATAGTCCAGTGTCACCTATTCAACCAGTTTTCTAACCATGCCAACAGAAAAGTAAGGACCAATAGAAAACCGGCAGCGGTCCGTCATTATTACTTACTTTTCTATCTATCTGACTTAACAAGCTGTGGATCCAATATTTTATTGTAACTTATAAGGGCGGAAATGAATTAAGACTTCATTTCCCTCACAACAATCACAATCATGTTAAAAACCACAAAAGCCTTTTTAGAGTAACTACAGTTAAGTGGAAGTCGATTTTTAATGGAAAAGGTTCTGTAAAAGGATGTGTAAAGAAAAATAAAACCTCTAAAAGTTTTTTAGTTTTTTTTTTATGCTTACATCCATGTAAGTCACTAAACTCTATATAATTTGACTTTTCCTCTAACAGACTCTGAGAACTTAGGCTCGGACAGACAAATAGACAGGGGCAAGAGTAATCCAGTTAGCCTATAAGTTTCCATGTATTCTATGATGCTGTGTGCAAAAAAGTCCTCAAGTACAAAGTTCTCTTAACAAATCTAAAGTCCCAGTGTTTGCTCATCAAAAACTATTCAAAGACGTGCTGATCAAGACAACCAAACTTGTAAAGTTGGGAAGCCGGCGCCTGGCACCACGCCGCTATTTGACTTGTCTAACTACTGAATAAACTGCTGATTGAAGCTGGTCACATTGTTACTGGTAAATAAAGTTAGCAATGAGGACCTCGGAAACATGTTTTATTAAAACTACTATTGTACTAGTGGTGATGTGTACATTGTTCTATTATATAACACTGACTCTTTCTCATACGATACAATATAATAGTACATTGTGCATCAAGGGTAGTATGAAGGGAATTACTAACGAGAGTGTTAGAAGCCCGACGCCGTAGGCGGAGGGCTTTTAATGACTCGAGTTAGTAATCCCCTTACTGCCTGTGATACACACAATGGTTTTCATCACATTTGCGAGGAAAAACACTTTAACTCTGCAAAATATAAAGAAATAACTTTTGACGAACGGGAACGTAAATGGAAACGATATTTTTTTTGTGACCTCTACCACAGATAATAACTGCGTTTAGTTTCGACCTGGATTCGAGCCAGATTTAGCCAATTTGATAAAAATGTATAATTACTAAAATTAATGATAAATGTTGATATAAACTTGAAATAGGTATAAAAATAATGAAGTTTATTGAAGCGTATAGGTTTTGTGTAATGTAAGTTAGTCTATAGCTAATTTTTAAAGATGAAATTAGAAACCGATTTAATTTTTGGCTGAAAATTAAACCTCCTTAGTCAGAAATGATGTACGAAAGAGTTGCAAATTTTAAAAAGAAAGTCATTACTCCCTAGGGATGACAAACTCGCCATAATTCCCGCGGGAACAATTTAGGCCATTGTCCTTCTGTATACAGGCATGGAATAACACCATTTACGAGCAAGTGTGATGAAAAACACTTTATTGGACGCTCACGCCTTGTCAAGATGCTTAAGGCTAAAAGTTGTCGATTTTCGAAAATCGATCAGCCGTATAGGACTGACGTAAGCTGATGACAAGTTAGGCCCATAGGGAACGGAGAAGTTAGCAGCGTTTGCATCCTCGCTAGGCCTTCAGATCTTTTGAATGAAAATTTAGTCCACGTACATCCGTGATCACAGAATAGAACATTGAAAATTCTTCTTGTACTTGTATTATAATTGTGAATTATTGTGACGATGATTCCACGTTTCCTGTTAATCACGTATGATTAGCCGAACAAATATAGATGATATTTGCCACAGCTGCATTTCCTGGATTAACACATAAAATACTTTATATGCCATGGGAAAAATAGTTAGTTCCCTAGCGCTAAATGACCAACGAATTCTGTGAATGCAAAGATACAAGCAACTGCTAATGTACAATATAAAATAATCACCGACAGTATTTTACTTACCCAATAAATCTAACCCTTATATGTTTTTACACTTTACTATAGAACAATGTAGTATTTCTAAATGATTGGCAATATTGTTCCCGTCCAAGGCCACCGCCGACCATCAAGAGTCCTCGGAGATTCCTCCCCCATTACATATCTTAATTCGGCGCGGACGTGCGGCGCGTGCGAGCACGTTAATACGGCGGACCCTCGGCGTTATCATTACTCGCTCATAGATAAATTAATTTGGAACTTCTACGGGAAAAAATGGAGAAGTTGAACACTTCTGTAACCTTGCGATAGTATTATTGAAATTTACATATATACATCGCCTTTCATGAATGACTGAGTAACAGCCTAAAATCAGCTAAAGCTAAGCTTGTAGCGCACATGTAGAATTGTACATATCCTATTCATTCATCAAAGCAGGGGCGAGGTCACACAAAATGGCCTACCCGTAAACTGAGCTCTACGTTTGAACTATGGGAACAATGGTCTCCAATCACTTGCTAAACAACATTACACAAACTACGCCCCCATTCTAGGCGGTAAAATCGAAATCGTATTGTTTTTGTGTTGTTTTTAACTCTGCTGCCATTACCGTCAAGTAAGTAGATAAAAGCCATCCAAACGTTGAGAATACCGTAACAGGTCACAAAACGAAATGGTTTTGACCGTGTTGAATAGAGGCCCTGATACATTTCACAAACATATATATGATTTCATTCCCTTTTTTCCGAAATTATATTTTTTACCAAACTGGTGTAACCTTCCATTGACTTTTACCGGCAAAATGTCTATCCAAAACATGAACATAACAGTTGAAAAAAACGGGCGTCTGTAATACTGGTAGGTGCTATTGTACTGGTGAGCATTGTAATGCTGTGCCAGATGCCTCTTGTTATCTAAAATATGACCGCAAAATGAACTCCTTAAAGATCACAATATTCAACCTTCAACAACATTTTTCGAAGCATCCAAAGATTGCCTGAACAATAGCGAGGAATAAAAGACGAAATATCTTCGACGTAACTTAAATAATATTCCTTTGATAGATTGAAACGGGAACAATAAAAATGGACGAAATAAACTTTTTCACCCGGTGATTGAGTGGCGTTCGCTGAATGGCCTTTAAAACAAATCACTCAGTAACTGATGAATTTTTATTTCGACATTTTTTGTCTATTTAATTGCTTAGGCGTTTAAAATGAGTCTTGAAATGTCAAGCTGCCTAGGTCGTAGAATGTCATACTACTAATACGTCTAAGTCTTAGAATTACCAGGTAGTAAAACACCATCATATTTTAAAGTCAAATTCTTGAAAATTCAAGCTGCCTAGATCGTAGAATATAAGCTTAGTAAGCTTGACGTTGTAAGACCTTGACGTTGTACGACCTTGACGTTGTACGACCTTGACGTTGTAAGACCTTGACATTACACGACAAGGACGTTTCAAGATTTTGACGTTGTCCTATCTTGATATAATTTAAGCACTTGAAATTTAAAGACTTGACTTTAAACGCCGAAGCGGTTGAAATGTGTTGGTGCAACTGCAAAATTAGAAAGTATTAAAGATGTATAGTAGTAATAAAAAACTCACTTATTAGGTATTACTTTAATATATTAGTTTCGAGCATAATGACTGATCCTAAGCATCTGATTGCCAAAATAACTAAATACTGATACGACTGAATCATAGAATGTCTTAAGTCCAAATCATCTGAAAGACAAAACGTCAGTCTCAAAATGAAATTTAAAAAAAGACTTAACGGTAAAATCAATCTGTTCAAATTTAACAAATTTTACCTGCTTAATCGTTCATGCCGATATTAACGTTTAAAGTAATACTTCGATTTTGAAATACCTAATAATTTTTCCACACCTTGAAGAGGCCTTTGCCAGTGGCTGACTAAACGCTATTCTTTTCTTTTAAATATGCAAAACCGATAAAGCGCAAGATGGCCGAGTAGTCTGTACAGATAATGTAGCCGGGGGCGGGATATGTGCAAAAGCTTTGCTATTGGCTGTGCAAAGACTTTATGCTAATTGTCTTTTCTTTGGCGAAAAAGGTACAATGCGACACAAAAGAGTAGAAAATAAATAAAATGGAACTAAATATATCCATACTAAATTGTTGCCATGTTTAAGCATTTTACCTCAAAAATGTGACAGTTACGTAGAAAGTGGCGCCCTCTTTTAATTTCTCCTCTTTTTGCCGCACTGTATCTTAGCGCCACGGACAATATAAGATTGCTGACCAAGGGACGGAAGTTACTATTTTTATTGCACCCAAAATATTTTTGGGCTTGCAAGAACGCTAGCAAAGACTTGTACCCCGTATAAATTAAGCCGAATATGAGCAATAATTGGTACAGTTACACCGTGTAGCTCTTAAAGTATTATATAATCTTAGAGTTAAAATGACTTTTGTTAGAATGATATATTCATAAATAAACGAGATATGAGCAAAAAAACTACCTTCAACGTTTTTAGTATGTTCACCTGGATACCACCAAGGTATAACTGGAGGTACTAATTTACAAAACAACACGATTTATTTCAGCGCGTCAATAGTTTTATCGTGCCTTTGATAATTAAAACACTGTGTTTCGCATTTTAGATGAAAGTAATCACAAATAATTATGTTATTGTCACGAGTCCATCATGCCGAGTCGCGGTCTTCACTCAAGAACACGCCTACGTCACGAATTACTTTGGTTTAATTAATGCCATACAAACTAGGAAAACTAGGAAAACAATGATACAATAGCGAATATTACGCAACCTTTGTAGAATTTGTTAGTTTCACAGACCACTTACTTCACAGAATGTGCTAAATAGTTTATGTGAACGCTGGTTATAACGGGTTCACTCATTTAAAACGGCAATTTCCAAGCCAATTTCAAACTAAATATAAACAGTATGGAAATACAATTCCATTCCCATGCACAATATTGTTTTGTTCTTGGCTAATATTTTCCCTGATGTCACAAAATAGTTGTACCCAAATTATAATAAGTGGTTTTATATATTGGCCTTATAAAACCATAATTTTAGCCAAACCTTTAAAAACACTTAACTCATAAAATATCTCTTTCTATACATGTGCACGTTTAATTCGAAATCTAAGAAAAAAACGTTAAAGCCATCAGCATCCAGACGTTCAGCAAGCAGCATTAGAGTACGGTGACTAATCTATTGGCACGAACGCTATGGAGAGGATAATCAATGCGATCCATTGGGGAGAAGCCCGCGACGGGGCGGTTGTCGCCCGGCATCAGGCTGGGATACCTCCAGTATGCCAGCCTGAAATCTGTGAATGCCCTGTATTATGAACTTGAACTCGAAGCTGGTCAGTTGCATTGACTAGTACGTGAATGGTTTACAAGTTTAATATCTAGTTATGTTGTCATTGACTGTCTGACAGATAACAGGCAGTTGTATAAACAGCTAGCTCTAAAAAAGTCGAGGGTATATTTCTTGAGTATAATGTGTACACCATTATACTCAAGAAATATACCCTCCTAAGCCCCCCTTAACCCCCCGAGCCCCCGCGGGGGGTTAAGGGGGGCTATTAAATGAAATTTCGATATTTATCAGATTACACCAATCATTAGATTAAAATATCTGTTAACTAGGTATTGTAATCACTTCACTTTATTTGCTATTCGGTACGTAAATAAATGTATATAAATAGCTAAAAAAACTATGGCATACTGTTATCTGATGAAAAAATAGGCCCTAAACCTTTTTTAAATTGGGCTAAACAAATAAACTATCTTTCTATTTTTTAAGTGCGACACCTGCGTCGCTGTTTTTTTCATTTTGTATGCAGACAAGCCTTCGATTTTCAAAATGAAAACAATTGCGATAGCGAGTGCGTTAGGCAATAGCCCCTCTAGAAGTTAGTATTCAGGGTAGGTATATCTCATTGGCAAAAATGTCATCTTCAGGATTTTCTACCTCTTTCGACCCGGCCGCACTCAGTTAATGACGATTACAGCAATTTGAAAAACGAACGAGTTAATTGTCCTCAAAATGACTCTGAGTAGGGCGCTTAAGGAATAAAGTAGAGCTAGGTACTTTATCCACCACAATAATTCTCATTGTTTTTATGTAGGTATCCTCAGACCACTACCACTAATGGAAGGGAACGTACCTATCACAATGCGGGTATATTATTGTGTCCTCTGAAACATGACAAGTGTAAGAGTAGCCTATTGTATTATTTTCTCCGTTGAGCCGGGTGTCGGGGGCCAACACCCGCGAGGAACGGTGGCACTGTTTTTGATTGCGAACGCGAGGAAATCGAGGAAAATGTACCTAAACGCACAACAATAAAGCTTCGTCTACGTGTAGTATTTGGCAATAACGTTTTAAATGAAATTGAGTCTGGGTTCTTTGTAAATCGACGCTTTGATGTTAATCGATCACAGGATGATGGGAAGGCGTTTAAATATTTTTTTTGGGGGTGCGATTAAATACGTGGCATTTTTGTGTTTCAGCGAACAATAATTATGTCCGTATCGTTGTGTTAGGAATAACACAGCCGGTAAAATGACTATCAAAGAGAAATTCTACCTCTGTCCTTTGGAATGGCAAATATTAGGATTAGAAATGTCCATGAACTTCAAAGCCCACTTACATATAACGAGTTAATAATATAAAATGTAGTAGAGCTGTCACTAAGTCTCTAGAGATTTATTGTTTACATTATTTTCTTTGTTAACGAACTAACTAATTGCTTACTAAGTGTTTATAAAAAAAACCCACAATAAACCTTGTTTAAGAACTTATTTAGCTAAATACAACCAAGTATTTGAGAATAGTACGTATAGCGTCAACTAAGCTCTATGGTTCGTCAAATAGTTAACGTCATTTCAAATTAAATGTGGTATTTTTCGTTCGACTATCTCTTGAGGTAACTTAATAAACAGTGATGTTTACTTTAATACTAATACTTAGTAGTGATTTACGTCGGTATAACCTCCGCATACTAACGGAAATTTTCAAAATTTTGTAGACTACAAATTTCTTAGCATAATTTACCTAATATATAATGAGAAATTTAATGATGTAACTGTAACCGGTGAAATGACTGGCATAGAGGCGTTACATCTAAGTCCTGTTGGCAACACATTTGCAGTATTAGGGTTTCAGCCTTGAGGTTGTATTTCAAAGAAAGATAAAGTGAGATCTGAGACCATCAAAAGGTGGCATGTGCTCGTTTACCTTAAAAAGGTAAGAAAATATTTCCATTTGTCGACATACTATTTTATCTTTTGAATAGCTTTAAGAAATTTTAACGGAGAGACGGACGGAAAGTGAAATGAAGCGCTGTATCAGCTTCCTGCATTAAACCTTATTGCGTCTCGAAGAGGACAGATAATTTTATTGGATTTTGTGATAACGAGATTCAAATATTACCGAAGATTTTATTACTTGAGAGTTTAATCTGCCCGGGAAGTTTTAAAATTATGATAAATACTTTGAAAGCTGTTTCTGAGATTCAGCTCCTCCTTCATAGTGTCGATTTGAATCGGGAACTTATTTAAGAATAATATAAGAAACGACACGTGTTTTTAAATCATTCGAGATACTAATAGCTAGAAAAACCTTGTTTAGCTTATTTTTACTATAGCTTTTTTTTACAGAATTTTTAATAGTGATAAACACATTTAGATAATATTTCTTGAACATTAAATAATAAATAATAATAATATCGGGGGAAAATCTTGCACAAATTGATCTAGTCCCAAAATAAGCTCTAGACTTGTACTATGGGTACTAGACAACGGTATAAACATACCTCTACTTATATAGATATATTATTATACATAAGTACTTAAACACATAGAAACTTTCAAAGACTCGGAAACAAATACTCGTGCTCATCACATAAATATTTGCTTTGACCGGTAATCGAACCCGGAACCGCTAGCATCGTAGGCAGAGAGACTACCAACGAGGCTAACTGTGTCGTATTTTTTTTTAATGTTTCTCGTAATATAAGATTCATAAAGTTTGTACTGGAGTTCACGACCACGAGTTATGTAAAAATAACCGCCGCTCTACAGAAATCAGTCCAAACTCCGCTTGATATTTATAGAATCAATAAAATGCTCGATATCTTTCAATAAACGGGACATAAAACTGGCTTAACTAGAAGTGGAATTTGATATAAGGAAAAAAACAAACTTCCAACACAAACTTAGGCAAATAGGGCAGCAAAGTAGGGCAGCGGGGAGATTAAACTATCGCATCCATAAATCAGAGGCTGTTGCAATGGACACGATTTATTACGAATTTATTTATACGTAATCTAATAATGTCTGGGAAATCATATTCTAATATCAAGAGAGACAAGTTACGTTACAAAATAAATTGAAATAAAGCCTAAAGCCGATAGACTTGAGCATTTTCTCGAGCATTCTAGTGAACGTGCTCTAGTCTAGTGAAAAACCGACGTTTAGGTAGCAGTGAAAGTCATTGTAATGAGCCAATGGTGGTGAATTTCACTTCAACGACTGTATCATTTCATCGAATTTAATTTCATCAAACACGATTTTCTACTAAACCCATGACATTTTCAGGATATGTTAAACATTAAACGTAGCGTAGGTTAGACTTCTTACTACCAAAAATAATTTACTCATGCGGCGAGAAATGGCTATCGATGAAATGAAAATTCTGCGTGATATTTCGATAATATAATAGTTTACCCCTTCCTTAATTTGGGTCTCCTTTCTAACAATTTATCGGTTTCAGGGGGAATAGCTCCCTGGGCCCAACCAAAACAACTTTAATTGTTGACCCACCATAGACAACATCTTAAAGACAGCGTCAAGTTACGAGAAATAAATTTAGGACAATTGTCTCTTAAGAGGATCGTGAACCGACTCTAAAGTCGCTGAAAATTACCTCCGGGCGATAACGTTTCTACCCTCTAAGGCTTTAATCAATCAATCCGAATTCCAAACCGATTTAATAACAATGTCGATTAAACTAGATAAAAACAAACCGCGTCCGAAGCTGTTCATCCGTTTGGAGTTACGATGTGCCACAGACAGACACACAGATACACACGTTAAATCTATTACACCCCCCCCCCCCCCTTTTGCGCTGGGGGTTAAAAAAGGAGAACAACCCCGAAGGCCGTTTTAAAAGCTTTTGCGCTGTACATCAAACATGTATAATTTGGTTGTGCGACAAAGTTCCATAGTGCCCAACCCAACAATTAAGGTTGTTGAGCGTACTAGCGTTGCATAACAATTTGATTGTAAAGTTACCAAACCGTTAGCGTAATTACCTTCATTAAAAAGTAGTTTAGCTTTGGAATTTAATCCATAACCTAGTCTCCAGCTAATCGAGTTTTAGTAAGCTGACACCAAGCTTATTAAACTTTTGATCGCCTAGGATTTAAAAATGGAGGTAACTAGTTTAGACTGAGACCGGGAGCCTGGCTTGTGTTTCCTAACATTAATTAATTTACTTTTGACAGAGCTAGTTCTTGAGTGGGTCTTGAATGTTTAAACCAGATTTGACTGGAAAGGGTTTAATATCTTTTTGGGTTGAATTACAGTTTTAAAATATAATCATTCTACAAAACTACTATTCAGTAAACGGTTAAAAGATTATTTATTTAGACGATATTTTCAAAACAATATCGGGGGACAATTAGTCCTAACTAAGTAGTGATGGGCGGCTTGTAAAGCTAGGCATTCACGACCGCTCCAACGAGCCGAATAGAGCAGTGCGGCACCAAAATCGATCCGTGAATGTCAAAACTGTAGTGTTTAAAAAGTACTTGGAGCGGTCCGTTGGAGTTCCAAATGGACGGAAAGCTAGCACGACGCGCCAATGCGCAATCCGAATGGAACTATCGTGAATGTCGAAATTCAACGTAACACGCCACGCCTTCATGCCAAGCCAAATGTCATCGTCATGAATACGTTCTCTGGCTGCCATTTTCTAATCAGTGTATAATATATGTGATGTCGCACTGTTGAGGCGTGGCGTAGCGCGCCCGTGGATGTGGACAAAATATTACGTCCATCTGTCGCCGAGACAAACGGCGTGTCCGTGAATGCCCAGCTTAAGTTTCAAAAGTGAAACTCTCACTTTAATTTATATAATATTCTTTAAGTTTCAAAAGTGAAACCTTTACCTGAAATTTCATGACATATTGTACAAGATTCTAAAGTGAAAACATTTTAAATCTAAAAATTACTATATTTTTTACATGTCATGTAAATAACGGCAACTTTTCACGAAATTTAAATACTTGTGTCAGAATTATTTCCATCTAATGTAACTTTCAGAAGCTGTAATTTTCGCAGTTAAGGAGTGTTTTGCAATGTTTAACAAATTGGCCAATTCAAATTCAAATTCAAATTCAAAACGTTTATTTCGGGTATCTTGACCCATATTGGTTAGTATGCTATATATGTACACTGTTATCTTACTATCTAATGTTAGTACTGACGAACAACTTTAAAACTTAAACTCTAAATTCGACTTAACTAAATTACACATGCTTAAGACTATAGGACAGTCGAATCTACTTGCAATCATTTCAAGGATCCTATTGGAGCTGCCTCGCATTCTTCTAACAAGTGATGCAACCTTTTTCCTACGAATTGCATGGAAATCATCGGTGCGAGCTTCCGCAAACATAGTCGAGGCGCTACAGTAGCGAGGCAACCCCATCAGAGCCCTGAATCCATTATTAAATTGGACCCGCAGAGCACTGTATGATCTCTGCGAATATTTGACCCATAGGCTGCTCCCGTACATAGATGTACAATAAGATTTAAAAAGTGTTATTTTTACCGCAGTTGAACACTTAGCAAACCTACGAGCAAACATATTAGCTTTAATTGACAATACCTACTAGTTCCAAACTAAGCTCTAGGCTTGTACTGGGCGGGTACCAGGCCATTATAGAGAAATACATACGTACGGTCGCACTCAGAGTCAGTCAGTCATTCCTTAGTGAAGATTTTTCATACCCAAGTTTATAAAGGAACTATGATTTTGGTTAGGGCCGTTTTTAAGAACACGATTACAAACAAAAAATAGCACAAATATTGCTCTTCAGGTGTAGGTAGGTAGGTGTAGGTGTAGGTATTAGTACTAATAGTACTCGGCTGTTAATCACAGTCACACTCTGTCTCATCCTGTTAGTATACCTATTTATTGGGCTAGAGAGAGAGTGTGAAAACGATAAACAGCCAAGTTCTATGAAGTCGGATCCGGATCTGTTGCAGGATTCAATGCTTTAAGAGGCAACATATGTTGCCACGCCCACGCATCAATAAAAAGGAATGGCTTTATGTGCTTCCGCGCGACGAACAGACGGCAGCGTCAAATTCAAATAATTGCCGTTTACTTTAAAACTACAATGTATTTAAAAAATGGTTAACCGGAATTAAGAAGTAATAAATAGGTACTCAACTATTGAATCAAAAATGATCGTCGTTCAAGATTGTAGGGTTTCGTAGATTCAACCAAACGCATGGGGAAAATGTATATGTTTGAAAAATAAAACTATGGAGAATTTCGTTTCTAATCGTGTTGTCACGTTTAACGGTCTCAAGGAAATATTATCTACTTTAATATATCCAAAGATCAGACACGTAGGCCGTATGGTTATTAAGATCCAGATCGCGCAACACTACCGACTTATGTGTCTTCTTAAAGCACTATCGGAGATTATAGACCGTATCATAATTGGGGGAGGCCTATGTGCAGCAGCAGTGGGTATGTGTATTTGCGGGTGGTAGGACCTTGTGCGGGGTCCGTCCGGATCGCTACCACCATCTTATTCATTAACCTACCGCCAAACAGCACTGTTCGCATTGTTGTGTTCCGGTTTGGGGTAAGACAGCCGGTGTAATGACTAGCATAGAGGCATTCCATCTTAGTCCTCAGGGTTGGCAGCGCATTTGATAAAGATAAAGAGAAATTTATTCACAACAATACAAAAAATTACATTACATAGATACAAAAAGAACAAGACACAGAGAAATTGTTGCGAAATGGTCCCAACTCAGCATGTGCTGGCTGTAAAGCCAACGCTGGTCTTCCGTTGGGACCGTTCGGTGAAAACACGGAAGGTGAGTCTTAGGCTTGCAGTCTTGTGAATGCGAATGTCTATGGGTGACAGTTTCCACTTACCATCAGGTGGCCTGTGTGCTCGTCAGCCTTCCCTATGCCATAAAAAAATATAAAAATAAATAAAAAAAGTAGACGACTTTCGGCTGACATGATGATCATAACTATATGCGATATCAGTAGCAACACGCCGCGTTATCGAATAGCGGTCCTATAGACACATAATTATACGTCTGTCTTGGTGTTACGACGTCGTTCCACGGTAATTGTCCCTGAAATTTAATTGCGACGAACGGAAATGCCATTTGCATATCGGAAATGTAGCCTATATAATATTCATGAGCTACAAAAATTCACATTTTCGGTGAACATTAGGAAGTACGAGTATAAAGCAATTATATCTTACTCCGGTGGTGTTGTAAAATAAAATACCGTCCATATTGTTTGTTACGTTATCACAGCTAAACCACTAAACCGATTTTAATAAATCCTTACTTAAAATAATATTAAAAACGCGAATGTTTGTATGTATGGATGGATGTTGGTTACTCTTTCACGCTGAACGGCTGGACGGATCCGGATAAAATTCGTAATGGAGATAGCTTATGCCCAAAATTAACACATAGGCTACATTTTATTCCGGAAAATTTAAAAGTTTCCGAGGGAATAACGATATTCGAAATCTACGCGAACGAAGTCGCGGGTAGAAGCTAGTAAAATATATATCGAGATAGCTAAGTCAAAGGTTATGATGATGATATGTATGTATGTATGTATGTAAACTCTTTATTGTACAAAAATATAAATATTACAATATTGTTACTAAACTAATGTACAAAGGCGAACTTATCCCTAAATGGGATCTCTTCCAGCTAACCCTGAAGTAGATGAGTAAGGACAATGCATAGGGTTGGACACATACAAGTTTTGCACCAAAGTAGCAAAAAGAGATGAAGATACTATAAATAAATAAATATAAAACAAATAAACTAATATATAAACTTACATATATAATACACATAAATAAACTAATATATAAACTTATATATATATTCATATGCATATATAAATCATAGCCATAATTCTTAAAGGAGCTTAGCTTCATGACTCATCCAACCACAACGTTTTTAAATTTCTTTTAAGAGAGACCACTGAAGGGGATGTAGTTTTATAAACTCTTATTGTAGAGCATCCCGACATAGTCATCTATTTGAGATACTTTGTAATCTTGCAAGTAACGTTTTGTTAAGATTAATTCAAAATAACTTTTTTTAAGCAAGTTCTATAAAATAAAAAATCGGCTAGTGCGAGTTGAACTCGCGTGGAGAGGGTTCCGTACATTATAGACACAATACAACATATCACATTTGAAATCCTCACAGTAAGACGCGAGAACTACTACTAGCGCTATCTAGTGGTGTTTTAGAGAATTATTTGCCGTAACTGAATGTATTATAAATATTGACTTTATCACTTTATTTTCAATTGATAGAATTCTTATAGGTTTTCCTGTGATGAACTATATTTTGTACAAGCAATGAACTACAATTAGTATTTTTTAAATTTTAGGCACAGTAGTTTCGGAGATCAGGGGGAATGGTAAATTTCCGTCTTCTTTCATGAATAAAATCAAACCTATTTATTTTGTAATAATAATGGAAATATATTTGAGATCCTTATAACAATTCCTTTCATTTGATATATGACCCAGAAAGGATTGCAAAACTTATTTTTTAAATTTAATAATTTTTCCCCCTTGAAAATGACCCTTATGTTAAAAAAAAAATTATTTCCTGTGCACGTTTGTGTTTGGGTCATCAATATGTGTACCAAATTTCAACTCAATCGGTCCAGTAGTTTCGGAGCAAATTGGCGACAGACGCACGAGTGATCCTATAAGGGTTCCGTTTGTTCATTTTTTGTACGGAACCCTAAAAACAAACACCACACTGGTTTTTAAATATTTATTCTACATCAAATATACTTATTCGTTAAAATCATTACCTATACTATTAGCCAAA
This sequence comes from Acleris sparsana, assembly GCA_923062465.1. Lineage (NCBI taxonomy): Eukaryota > Metazoa > Arthropoda > Insecta > Lepidoptera > Tortricidae > Acleris > Acleris sparsana. Next base: position 11,740,073 of record OV281300.1, read on the forward strand.
GTTTCTATGGACTATATTTAAATCTTGTTTTCAATTGGCCGTATATTTGTTCTCCAGTGAATAAAGGTTTTTTATCTATTTTTTTAGTGATGTAGGTTTCAATTCTGTTAGCGCCACACCCAATTTGCCCATGATCCTTTAAAAGATTTGAAAGCAAAACGCGACAATACTATAAACCCGAAGTATCATCAAAAAAGTTGAAACAACAAGCCAATGGCTGTTTGGAAGCCCAATATTGAAATAGTCAAATACAACAGGGAAATGTTGGCCCGCGCGGGACGAATACCAAGTGGATCGTGGGCTATCGAAGGACTAACGCAAAATAGCAAAGGAAAATAAATAACAATTAAAAATATCAGGGATCTTGTCCCAAACTGGGCTCGTACTACGGGTAGGTACTAATAGAATAGAAATAGAAATAGAAATAGAAATAGGGTAGGTACTAGACAACCATAAACAGGGGTAGAAGCCATCTATTACTTTATCAAAACACCTTTCAACGAACGTATCACTAATTACATTTTTTATTTCCTCGAAAGGCAATTCTCGCCGCATGAGTGGATTTTTTTTGTAGTCAAGAGTCCAACCTAATCTTACCTACGTAATTAATGAATGTTCAAGATATCCTGAAAACATTATAGTTTCAGCAGAAAATAGTGTTTGAAGAAATGATACAATCGCGTTGTTATGCATTATAATCGTTATATTATACACCATAGAATTACGTAACTCGTTTGCGGGTAGTAGGACCTTGTGCAGGGTCCGTCCGGATCGCTACCACCATCTTATACCTACCGCCAAACAGCAGTGTTCCCATTGTTGTGTTCCGGTTTGGGGATAGACTGCAATGACTAGCATAGAAGCATTACATCTTAATCCTCAGGGTTGGCAACGCATTTGCAGTCTTAGGCTTGCAGTCGTGTGAATTCGAATATCTATGGGTCACAGTTTCCACTTACCATCAGGTGGCCTGTCTGCTCGTTTGCCTTAGAGAAGGCATAAAAAAAAAATGCAAATTAGTAGCTACAGGTATAATTTATGCAAATCATTACACGGCCAACAAATAGATGCAGTTTATGAATTAACAGTAACCAATATTATTTGTCGTTATAATTTTACTTACACCTATACGCACTGCTAGATCAAAACAGGAGTAACTCAAAATACAACTGTTTTATAAAATCAACTTTATTACAAATCCTATGAACTTGAAACAAAACTACCAACGATTTTGAGTTGATACTGTTTTGATCTAGCAGTGCGATATGTAAAGTGGATTTCTGCGAGCAATATTTCGATGGTAAATTTAATCACTACACTTAGTTATAATCTAAAACGGCATCAATACTAGTACCTATAGACATGAACACGAGTAACATTCCATCTGAACTTACACGCTACAAAACCGCCGTACAAAACTTTAAAGGGTAACCGCAAATGTGTGATCCAATAAAAGAAACCGAAGACGGTACGGTCGCACTCAAGCAGCTGCATTTTAGTACCTTGTGACAGCTATTGTTAAACTAAATTCAAACCACTCTCACTCCAATACGTTAGTGCGACAAGGTGCTAAAATGTACAGCTACTTCCGAGATAGGTATACCTATAAAATAGGACTTCTTGGGCGTGGCAATGATTATCTGGTTGACATTTTAAATAGTAAAAGATTTGTTATGCTAGAAAAAAAATATTATAGGGTTTGTGTTAATATATTTCTTTATGCTATAGTAATTTATAGCACTGTATTTTGTATGAGTTTTCTTATATGGCCGCTATATTAGTAATGTTTTTTTCTTTCTAGGTAAGTGCGCAAAGAGATGGTGGGACGATTTCAACAAGGTACCAACTAGGAAAACTTTCTCAAACTAGAAACATCATGTACCTATATAGTTCATCGATACTGGAAATGAGCGAGGAAATAAGAGGACTTTTGCTTTACATTTGCGTTGGCCTCGCGGGTAGTGACACTATCCTCGAAGCTAGCGGTCCTGGGTTCAAATCCCTTTAAGGGCAGATATTTGTGTGATGAGCGCGAATATTTTGTTCCCGGGTCATATGTATTTAAGTATATTTCTCTATATAATTATTTACAGCGTCGTCTAGTACCCACAGTACAAGGCTAGAGCTTAGTTTGGGATTAGTTCAATTTGTGTGAGATTGCTCTGTGACATTTATTTATTGAAATGTTGGTGCTAGAGTTATTGATATTGACTAATTAGTAATTACACACCTAGTTAGTCACTCAATTTTTACTTGGTCCAATCGAGCTTTACACATTCTAGTGGTAGTAGCCTTCACTAACACACTAACAGAACCTCCTCCTTTTTTTGAAGTTGGTTAAAAATAGGGATCCCCTTGAAATATCATCGAATGTGTCATTTCACCGAATTTCATCGAAAACTAATTTCTGCTTAAACCTTATAGTTTTCAGGTTATCTTAAGCATTCGATGCGTAGGTTAGGTTAGGTTAGACTTGTGACCCCAAAAAAATGAAGCTCATGCACGTGGACATGCGTGTCGAAAAAATGAAAATTCGGCGAAGTGACATGTTCTATGAAATGAGTTTCGAAATTTCAAGGGTAAACCTAAAAATAGACTCAAATTGACAATTTACTGGATTGTATCTTCCTTTGACAATTATAGCCCAATAATTGGTATATTGGTAAGGATATTAATCGGTCGTTCCTCAAATGTCGGTACAAATTAATATTAAAATGTAATGATCCCAGCCGACCTCTAGCGCAAGAACAGTCACAAAACATTAGATGAGGCAAGGCCGGGGCGGCTAAATAGCCATGAGGGAAAACAATATTATTTCCCAGCCTTCACATTTTACGGGCCACTAGCACCCATCTTTGCAATCAAATAAACCCTCCGAGCGGTAAAATTGCTTCCTCCATCGATTCACCAAACTGTAAAAGAAATCAAATGAAAATTATGCCTTCTCGTCTTATAATCAAGACGACCGTCATTTGGCGAGGTTTTATGAAAGTCGGCCGAAGTCGGCTATAAATTGAGGAGGAATAAAGGCTTCCTTGATGAAGCGAGAGTAGGTACCTACTTTAGTCCGAAAAAAATGAACGCTTATACTTCATACGATGTCTTCTTGAACTCGACTCAAATACCCGTTTTAATTCATTTAGTAAAAAATGTGTTTGTAAGCACTCATTGTTTGCAAGCTTGATAATTTTACGAAGTCCAATTAAAATAATGCCCAAGTTTAAGGGAAAATGGGCAGAAAAACTTTTTGTTTTCTGACATTCTTAGACGATTCCCTGTTCTTACAAACACTTAGCAAATTACTCGGCGAAATCAAGCGTTGCTTACGGATTCTCGTTTATTTGTTTAGTTGATGGGCCAGCAATGACAGGTGCCCTGCGAGAGGGCGCAGGATAAACCGCCATTTTCTATTATTGTTATGGAAGTTTGGATTGCCCCAACTTTGATCGAGCCTCTGGGCCCCTTTATAATGAAGTTAACCGGAATACCTTGAAAGTTAGCGAAGAAATAACGGTTGGGTAGTTAATAATGAAATGAAATACAAATCGCTGTCGGTTGATGAACCATTGTTCTAGGCCCGCTGTTTTTAGGTGAAGAAAGTCGTAAAAAGTTCTGGTTGATTTTATGCGATTGAGAAGTTTATATTATATTCGACAAAAATACCTTGAATAAATGTGGAATAAGTTTAGTTTGGTTTTCAACCCGACTGTCTTTGGTTTTAAATCGACACTTGCAAATATCGTTTCTCTTTAAAATGCTACTTATAATTAGAAAGTTTATAACTCACGCTTACATAATACTGAGAAATCCTAGTATTGGCTGAGTGGTTGTTTCAGTCGACTGTGGTTATGTCATGCGAATGCAATTTCAAGCGCATACCTTCCAAGCGTCGTTATCGAATCGGCGTCTGAATATAAACCGATCCCACAGGGATTCTGAAGATCATATTACAAACGTATTTTGTTTCCACAGGCAGCTGGATTTCTCTGTTTAGTATCGCTTTAATACAAACGAGTACGGATATTACGTGTAACTTTTGTTGTTGTATATTTCTACTTGGATTCCTCGATATGACCTATTTCATTTTAATCACAAGAAACAAGAAGATGAACGGACAGAGTGACAGCATTCGAATACATTTTATTATAATTTTGGTGCGGAAACGTAAAAAGACCAAACTAAAGCAATTATAGCCCGCCAAATGGACGCCAATTTCTTTTTTACCATTCAAAGTGTATGGGATGACATTCTCGTGCGTTGCGATAAACTACGTGGTCAACTGTCATCCCATACATTTTGAGTGATAGAATAGTCAAACGTTAGTAGTGTTTGCATCTTGGCTGGGGCCGAAGGGGCTGAAGGGCCAGCGCACATAGATATACAGCGAAGCGCAGCGCAAGGACAAGGACAAAGGACAAGGCAAAGGACTCCTTCCTACATTTCCACGTAATATTGGTTATAGGCAATCTCCCGCCAATCTTGCCGAAAGGCGCCAAGGTCATCCCGCCATCTGCGCCGTGGTCTAACGCGTCGTAATATCCCATCTTGTGGGACCCAGTTTTAGTTTGCCCAAACCTATGCGGCGGACATGTTCATTTAACATCTGTTTGGCTTTAGGCCAGCCAGTTTGAAGCAGATCTTAACAGGTTCTAAACTCCTGGTAATAGGATGACTGAATACCCTCATCTGAATGATTGTCATTAGAACACCTTGACGAACTGGATTTCTTCAAGGAGAATTGACTCCCCGGCCATGTTCGGTCAAGTTCCGCTTGAGGGTGGCAGCTGTTAAGGCGTTAGCTATTTGTGTTTTGGAGCGTATTTCGTATGGGTAAATGCTTAACGCTACCTAACGTAAACATTTAAAAAAATGATGACTTGATGCACGGCATTCACAATAGGGACATTTTCTGAAAAAAAATGCTCTAAGTTATTTACTGAGAAAATAAATAAAAAAACTGCTAACGGCTAAAGCGCCTTATAAACTCCACATGATCTTGTCTACGTGACAGCAAGTGCTAGTCTTAAAATTTACAAAACGAGGTTACAAACAAAACGACATATATAATTCCGACCACTAGCCGCATAGCAACACTGTTTTTTTTTTTTCTTAGTTACCTAATAATTTTCAAAAAATATTATGTAGTATACTTTTGAGACAATCGTTTATAAGCATGATTTATATCATCTTTTCAAAAATATCCTGTTGTCAATTTGACATAAGCGCTCGACGCGACCGTGCGGCAGCTTACGTCAAACCTGTTTTCGATAACGAAAACGTTCACTGAATGCATTTTCCTAGGCCATAGAGGACTTTGTTGATAATTATTCCATTGTACCTACCTGGGCCGTGATGGAATATATCCATGTATCGAGGGGTTTGGGAGGAAAAATCGTTGCGAGTTAATAAATACGGCCAGCCAGGCGGGAAGGTGGAGCGACCGCCTGCCGCTCGCCACCAGGGCTGACACTCATCAACATCAAACAATAGACTTTTTATTTCACCCTTGTAATTAAATTAACTTTGTTAAAAAGTTAAACAGTAAATTTACGCATTTTAAAGTATCATGGAGGCATTCCAACTCAATCCATAGGATTGGCAACGTATTTGTGATTACTAACAATTTTGAGATTGTCAATTTCTATGGTCCTTACTGTCATCTGCTGTGTGCTCGGTTGCCTGAGGTTACGTAACTTATTAAACGCATTTAACCACCTCCTTACCATAACACGTAAAATCATAGAAACGATTGATTCGTTTGTGAGCATTATAATAATTAATAATAAAGAACGTCACAAGTAATAGTTAAAATAGTTTTACTAAACGAATCAAATCATGTGATTTAAAACAGCATTTCAGCTCGACTTGCATTGATTTTATATTGGTATACCCATGGGTAACGTCTCGGCACCAGTAAAGGTCCGTGTCACTTTTGATATTTGAAATACTTCTGGGACTATGACATCGTCAAGTTCTTCCATTTTTAGATGAAAGAGAGAATAGCAACGAAAACCACGAACTCTTCCGAACGGAGTTCGGATTTTAAATAAAGAATCTAACAACACAACACACGTCAAAATCCCTGTCATAAATCTCAAAGATGTATCCCACTCGTATGCTCTCATTCTATTCGTCTATTGTAGCGATGAAAATAAGAAGCGTGTCAACCCTAGCTTTGCCCAAGCGCTCAGGGCTGGTACAAAGCGGGTTCCTGTCAATAACTAGATTTCAATAGCTCTACATGAAGTGTTGGGCTCACAATGTTGATCCCCGTGGACCTAATAGAGCCCTTTGTCGACGAAAGGGATGCCCATAAGCTGATACTTCACACAAGCTATCAAAGCTGGAGTAGGTACTTCTATTCATAACGGTTTGGAAAATTGATGCACGAGTGAGATCCATTTTCTCATTCGCGGTTCAGTTTTCCAAACCGGCATTTATCTACCTAGTCGAAAAACGTCACTTAATGTAAACTATACAATTTAAGCGGGTTCACAAAAAGTGACGGCAAATTTATTTGCCATGGGTTTCGGAAAGCAGAATTGACAAACTTAATTAGTAGCTAAAGTAGATTTAATTTAGGAACGAGGACAGCCGTAATGGATAAAATTTGATAGCGTATTCGCAAAATGAGGTTTAACAAATTCAATTTTAGTTGGGACAAATTGTGCTTGACGTTGATGTTTACTTAAGCGATTGCTTTAATTGGGTCATAATTACCTCGGACTTAAAACTTAAGGACCTGGCAATTACTTCCAAAAACTGCCTTTTGAATAATATACAGAAAAACAGAACAAAAACCTTCCCTGACTCCCACGTTTGAGGTTATGCAATCCTAACCTATCGACACTATTCCTACAGTTGTCTGAAAGGGATACATTTAGAACATCCCAGCTGCGCCAGCGTTTCGTTTCCGCACTGCTGCGCGCGCCCTGCCCGCTCGGCTGGCACAAAACGATTGGGTAATTGGGACACGGCACCCTTACCCTGACACAGGTAGTTCAATATTTTAGCTTTACTAGGTTTCTGGTAATCGAACTCGGGAGAGTTAGCCGCATTCTTTCGGAAATCTTCGTTTTTCTATTAAAGATGAATAACAAATGTACTATCAATTGCGACATTGCGACTTGCGAATAAAAATAAAAATGAAAATGGTTTTATTTTATGGTATAAGTAGGCTTTATAGACCACATGTCTGAGTCTGCCAACTCAACAGTCAGTTTTTTGTCTTTGGGATAGCATAATCAGCCGGAAAATATAAAGAAACTAAGAGTAATGTACCGTTTCATTATATTTGCCGCGTTACTAATGGTCTTTATTTAGGTACCTTATTATTTTCATAAATTAAAACCGTTCGTAGCTATACATGCCTCCAGAGACTAATTAAACATGTGGTCATGGTTATAATGATCAATAATTTAATTAAGTAATGTTCACCACGCTACATCAGAAGGCTTTGAAAATACACGACCAACCGTTGAAAATACACGATTACTTAGGATCAGATATAGATACAACCACACCTCAACAGTATACGAACACTGCTGATTGCCGGCTGATTAAAGGCTGTGTGTTTGTGTTTATTCCTTTACATAAATATGTTTATCGTGGTCTGGTGCCCGTAGTACAAGCCGATAGTTTAGTTTGGGATTAGGTAAAGGGGTTGGGGTAAAAGTTATATCATTTTCAAGGTGAGCGGCCATTCGAAAAAATGGTAAATTACGATGGAATTATTCATAATAAACATATTTCCTTATGTAATCATGTAATAATTAAGTGGGTCGGAGCCGAGATATTTAAATATTTATACCTGGGCATACTTTTTTAGTACCAAAAACTGAATACTTAAATCTTTAATATCTCCGCCCCGACATTATTTAACGCCATAAATTATATATATATATATATAAATACACATAGATATATATATATATATATATATATATCTATGTGTATTTAGAGGTCCTCTAAATAACTATGTAATAATCATCCGTAGCCGCTGAATAAAAAAGACAATTATCTTCATACAAACTTACACAATGCCCTTTTGTGTGGGATTATCCCCGCCCATATGTATTTACGTATATTTATATTTATAAGCGATGATAGAGATCGGGATGGAACCTGTAACAGTTTCTACCACCATTTGCGAAGAAAAATAAATGTACCTACAATGAAACAAGTGTTTGGGACACTCAGACTGCACTGAACAGATTTAGTTACCATTTCAGAAGCTTGAGATTTCTCTGACCGCCTGAAATCTAACCGGGCTCGGCGAGATTGCTTTAGGTGACTGTCGCCTTTGTGGGAATCCTGATAGTGTCTTACGAGAGCAGTCAAACTTAGCGCTTTTACTAAATGCTAACGTTTGAAATGTTAGGGTAGTTCGTGGGGATCGATTACAGAGACGATGTTAAAGGTGTGTACAGTGCTTCTATTTTCTTGATGTAGTTCGGCAATCTTTGGTTTTGTATGACACACGAGTGACAGATGTACTGTCAGTTGCGAGTGCAAGGGTGATAGCGATAGCCAGCCGAACTCTATTAAGAAGCTGGGAGTACTGTAAATGGACTTTAGTATTACTGTCTACGAAGAGAGAAATATTTTTTTGCGTTGAGGAGAGTTTGTACAGCTGTTACTACTTACCAGTCAATGGTTTGTTTTGGCGCTGGTTATACAAGTAGCCGAGTACCTTTTTTTTGATAATCTTTTTAAATTTAACACGGGTACCATCCAATTTTAGGGTTTCTTCTGTACTAAACATATTTTTCTTTGCATTTATTACCGTACAAACACACACGCACACTTTTGCACTGTTGTTACTAACGGAATTACTCGATTAATTGATTCAACCTAGTTCTTATTTAAAAGATCACCTTGATAGAGTTAGTTTGATCTTTTTAATTTTTGCTTAATTTTTTATGGTTTGTTATATAAGTTTTTTAGATGTAGGTATCTTTAAAAATCTTGGCAATAGCTCGATTAGCTAAAGTTTCATCAGTACAGTTGGAAGATCATTTTGTGACACTAACTGATTGATCGATCAACGCGCAGCCCAAACCTCTGGATCTAGGTACTTGAAATTTGGGGGGCATGTTCCTTGAATATCCCAGGGGTACATTAAAAAGAGATTTTTGTTAATTCACCCCCTAAAAGGCTAAAATAGAGGGAATTGCGGGAAATTAATTCTACATGCACGAAGTCTTCAAGTTAGAAATAAAATAACGTAATTCCAAGCAACATCCTACCTAGTCTTTTGTCTTAAGGTCCTAGGGTTCTCGTACCTATCAAAGGCTGATCAAAGGGCAGACCTTTTACGGACGCCGCCGAGCAGAAAAGTTAAATGTAAACTCGATCAGTCGAGTGTCTGAAGCTCCCCGACTGAGTACCTTCGGCTATCCAACTGTTAAATCGGAAATGTGAACCCTTCTGTAACTTATTATTGGTTGTTCCCGTTTTATGGCTGATAAAGAATGTTTCACAGGCTATTTAAAGTATCTTGAGTTTAGGATCTCTTCAAAAATATACTCAATTAAACCTCTTAGACCTTAGTCAAGATACATAACGCTAACGTAAAAAATAATCGAAAACTATAAATATGTATGGAATAAACGTAAGCGCTCGAGGCGACCGACCGGCAGTTTACGACGATCCTATAAATTTTCGATAGCGATAACGATCTCGATGCTTGTCTAGGGCCACTTTCTGTAATATCTGTGCGTTTGACGTAGATCAGCATAATGTTCACAACAAACAAACGCTTTTATCATTTTAAACCTATAACAAACAGCCATCCTCTTTAACACAAAGCTTAACCATTACCATATTTATTCCTCATTGCTAAACGGCGTTACGCTGCTCATTACCCTCACTTCGTCGTTACCCCCATTCCTACCCATTTCCGTTTATTCAAAAGCACGTACTACGGTAATATGGAAACACAATACGTAGTACGTTTGGCAAGCACTCGTCCGCGGCAGTCTGCGTGGTAATGGACATTTAGCACTGTCATCAGAAGAGAAAGGAGCGGAGGCCACCATAGGCGGAGAGCGATTGAAGAAAATAAAAACGAATAAGTATCCAGGGTTTCCCCAACAGATATTAATAATTTCAAATATTGGGATAGATAAATAAGCGGCTTCAGTAAGTAGGCCGTACGGGCGCGTCAAAATTAAAGACATTAACGAGCAACAAATAATTAGTCTACCCAAACTAGAGTTTCTCGAAGTCGATTTTCTATGATCTGATATAGTTTAAATAGAACTAACAACAAAAAGTGATTTAATTTATTTAATAATCATACTGTTTGTTTTCTTTATCTTGAAATACTGAGTGGAATATAAACAATTACTAGTAAGCTGCACTTCATTGCACTGATTGGCCCAACGTATCTCATGTAATAAAACCATTACATGACATAAGAGTCATATCAAAGACAGATAAAGGTTGAATATTATTAATGTTTCGCTGGATTCAGTGACTTAAACTCCGTTTCCGCTCAACAAGAGCTTCCTTGAGTGGCCTGCGCGATGCGTCTCCCAAGGAGCGAGGCGGGTCCCGCTCTCTATATATCGACGCTAAAACATAAGCTGTTGTATCGGAAGCTTATTTAGTTTATTGCTGTAGTTGACGTTTTGTTGTTTTATGCATATTTATTACAGAAGGGATATACATATTAGAAACGGAATAGAAAGAATACACCATAACAGTGATGGATTCTTGACTGTCAATTAAAAGACTAACTTTGAACACTTTCAACTAACTCTTCAAGGTCTAAGGGACAATTAATGAATGTCCGGAAAATATTTGGCGCATTAGTGTAGGTAAAATAAATGCAATCCACTAGATGGGAACACCTTAAAATTCCGAACTTATTTTCCAGAATATTTACACATACATACTTACATACTTTAAATCGCGCCTGTTTCCCAGAGGGTTGGCAGAGACCACTTCCTTCCACCTGCTACGATCCTGACAAATCTCTTTCGCTTCTTCCACATTCCACATTTGAAAGATATGATATGCTGGAGCTATTTTAGATTAAATCATCATGTTAGCCGAAAGACGTCCACTGCTGGACATAGGCCTCCCCCAAGGCTTTCCACTCCGATCGGTCTTGTGCTTTTCGCATACACCGTGGTTCCGCGATCCTGACGAGGTCGTCACTCAATCTTGTTGGAGGCCTACCTACAGCTCGTCTTCCGGTCCGCGGACGCCACTCCAAAACCTTCTGACCCCATCGGCCATCAGTCCTGCGGGCAATGTGCCCCGGCCACTGCCACTTCAGTTTAGCAATTCTTAGATTAAATGCAAAATTTAATTGATTTAGGTTAAGTTGGTTTTGATTAATAAGCGATATAAAAAAAATCTTCTATGGAAACGTTGCATTCCATTGCAGAATTAGATAAATTCGGATCTTTGGAATTATGTAGTGCATTCACTATATATCTCCAGTATCTTCAGTAAGACGTTTCTTTCGTCTACTAGTTACTGTAAAAACCTTTGACTCGATCATGGAACTGAAGTTTAAGTAAAATGTTTCAACTGGTAAACATTCACTGATTACAATTATGCGTAATTGTCGGGGAAGCGACTAATGCCACCGTTTGTCTTGGTTACGGTCTTAATGGAATGTGTCGTGCGAGGACCAACATCGCGATTTAAAATCTGTTAATTCATTTAATTTTGCAAGCTTTGCGGTTAATTAGGTCACTGTGTAGTGTGGATGAAAATGTTTCGTATGAGTTTCGATTGTATGTAGAATAAGCTGAAGGACTGAAAATAATAATATGATTAAGTAATTAGTTTGAATAAAGTGAAGTTACGACTGAGACCCTTACTTAATATAGTAGGTAATAACTATCGCTTAGGGACCGTTCAAGTATTACGTTAGCACTATGCTAACTATGCTGTGTGGGCGGGGGGGTCTATGCTTTGCTTATTTTTGATGACGGGACGGGACAGATGGTGATTACGTAAGGAGTAGTTTATATTTTTTACACATATGGTAACATTGGCAACCCTCACATTGTCTATGCTAAAAAACGAAACGCATATTCGGTTAAGAGCTTTGCTTACTTTTGCTGACTAGGTTGAGGGGGGGAGGTAAATAAATGTAATAAATCTGCTTACCTAATACTTGAACGGCCCCTTGGTAGAAATATGAAATTGCAAGCACAATGTCTCTCGCATTACTATACCTAAGTACTCGATGACTTTACAAACTAAAAAACACTTAAGTTCACGTCTACATAAACGATTGTACACCATAAGCATTCTCGTTACTTAACGAGCGTTATCAGTCAAACAAATGAAAATCCTCTCCAAAAAGATTCGTTTAATTGGGTATTCTGCCTTTTGGCCGAAATATGATTGGCTAAATGTATCGTTTCCCAACCTTTTCATTAGCCTACTCATTTTTTTTCTGTTATTGTATATATTTGAGGATTTATTTTTAATACCATCGTGTAGACCCGTAGGTTAGGTTAGTTTTTATAAAAATCCTGAATTATTTATAGTTACATAAAAAAACAGGCTGTGTTGGTGCCGGCCGAGAATAGCACCACCCCATCTCTTCCCGTGGGTGTCGTAAGAGGCGACTAAGGGATAAACCGGAGGATGGGCAGCAGCGTCCTCCGCGGACTACATGGTATAACTGCGGTTGCCAACCCGCCTGCCAAGCGTGGCGACTACGGCATTTTTCCCCCCAATGGTATGAGTTTGAGTGGAAAGCCTTGGGGGAGGCCTATGTCCAGCAGTGGACGTCTTTCGGCTGACATGATGATGATGATGATGAAAAAAACAGGTTGGCTGTTGAAACGGTTGGGAAACGATACGTACCTAGGTACTTTTTATTCTTGTATCGTAGAAACACAGTAAAACATACATGGGTCAATTTTGGTACTTATGGCAAACCCTGAAGAAAACAAAAAATACTAATAAAATGTCAAGTGTGAGCTAGGCTCGCGTTGATTCGATTCGAAATCAAATTCAAATTGGAATATAATAATAACTACTGTGCGGCGGTACGGAAACCTCGGTGCACGAGTTCGATTCGCACTTGACCGGTTTTTTATGTCATATAAAAGGCAAACAAGCACAGAGGCCACCTGATGGTGAGTGGGATCTGACAGCCATAGACATTTGCGTTCTCAAAACTACATCCTACACATCTTAAGAGTGCTAAAACTCCATAAACGAGTAGCGATAAATTTCCGACATGATCTAGAAAGGCAACCGTAGATGAAAGAGTGACATTTTTAATTAGTTTTCTCCTACGATTTATCTTCTCGCGCCAACGAGCGCAGGCGACACGGCGGCGTTGAAATTACTCTGTATTATTTTTACTTAGAAATTCTTCGCAATACGTACCTATTTGAATTCTTACCAGCTAGAATCGACGATCATTTTTCATGATCACGCGTCAATGTGTGTTGAATAACTTTCTTTGAATGGGGATGATTTGTCACTTTAATGTTTTGCCATATATATGCTTTACATTTTTAGAAAGATTTATATGGCATGTTTACTGTGGGTACTTATGGTAGGTAAAGTCAACCTTATAAGTAGCATACTACAGTATCTTGTCACTTTAACGGAACTCTGACAGATTGGTGTGGCAGAGATCAAACGTGACAAAGTACTAAAGTGTGCAGCTACAAGGAAGGCCAACCATACTGCAAAAAAATATTTAAACCTAGAACGCTTTATTGATTTATATTTAAGCTTGGCATACAAGGATAAAAAACCCATAAATAATTTAATAGTCATTGCCTCTCCCAAGTTCCATACTCCTGTTCAGAACTAAAAAGTCATGTTTGTAAGGGTTCCTTACAACCATACTACCTTTTACTGTCGGCATTGCTCAGGTGTTACCCTGGGTCCTTATTTATAGCTTAAGCCCCGAAGGTGTAAATTATCCCCGGCGATCCCGTAAGGATGACGAGCCATATTCCATCTATTTATTGATTATCTTACAGTGATTGGTGTTTTGGATGATCAATCAATTCTTTCTGCCGCGTGTACTTCCTGGGCTTCTGTATCTTTAAGTGATATTGAGTAGGGTCAATGTCTTAGCCTAAGCTAAATTGTGACTGGCATTTTCTAGTTTTTTTATCATATACATGTTTTATTTGATGGGCTATTCTTTCGCGTTACAACTAAGCGGCCATTATAGTCATCTTCACGTATTATTCCAGATAAGTTTTACATGTTTCTTTTCCTTTTCCTTTGAGTTGTTTCCAGTAGAATTTAATACTGGTTCTTATTTAGCAACCAGGTATGACTTAAATAGATTACATTTCTTTTCACCCTGCAAATCTCAATTCAACCCATTTTACCGTTATGCTAGAAGTTGCTGGAAGGTATCATTATTTTCCTCAATATATTTAACACTAGAATATTGACCCTGATACATCAAGTATCTTGGCTAATTGTGGTTATTCCTGGCTTGCCCTTGGCTCCGAGGACATTGTCGCGCAAACCGTGCAGCCGAGGTGAATTTAAGACGACATTATAAATATATGGTTCCTAACTACTGCGACTAGCATGTGAAACGTTGCTGTTCAATCTCTAAAATATTTCACTAAATATAAATGAAAGCAGCAGAGGACCGATCGTTGTGGAAAACCTTAGGGAAGGCCTTTTTCCAGCAGTGGACGTCTTGCGGCTGATGAAGATGATGATGATGATGATGATGATGATGAAATAGGAATGGACCCTGGACCTCTGTCACACTCGGTAAAAATGAACAAACAACAATGAAAAGTAGTAAAATAATGTGAACTGAAACAGGGATAGAACCTACCTAAATGAATAAAAAAATACTCACATACACTCGTATATGATAGATTTTGTTCCGCGTGAAATGTTTGTGTATTAATTAATAAATGGTTAAGCATTATCCCAGCTGAAATTGGTAAATTAAATTGATTGTTGTTGAAATAGAAAATTTAAAAACTTTCTGAAAATTATTTAGATTCAGCAGAACCTAATTAAACGCGTAACAAATCTATAACGCATGTTTTTCCAAAAATCAAACCTATTAGGACTGCTACCTTTGTAGGCACTGACAACTAGGCTAGCCGTGGCTCCAGATTGTGTGAAACAATTTTTTTTCGTAATAAAAAGTTATTTATCAAAACGTTGATCCACTTTAGGTGCATAAAAACGTAAAAGAACACATAATCGTAATAATGTTGCAACAGTTCTCTGAGTCATAAACGACACAAACAGTCTTGTATATTGACATGAAAAAATCTACTGTGAATCATATAATTTTTCTCCGCTTTTATCACTTCAATACTCGGAATTCAGTAACAAAACATAACGGTTTAATTAGCGTACAGTCATTCCTTTCTAAATATATCCTCAACTAATATTGTCTGCCAAAACTGATTGAGAATTCAAAAAAACAACTGAAGTGTCAGTGGCATCAGTTAACAGATTTAAATTAAGAACTGCGCGAGAGTTGCGCACTGTTCAACGAAGAGAAATTAGTGGTGCCCTGTAATTATATAAAAAAAATACTTACAAGAGAAATGTAAAAAATTATGACAGATAATTATTGCGGTAAAGTGAGGCGTTTAAAATATTTTAGTGTTGCAAAGGAAAAGCATTACTTACTTCTTACGTTGGTCAGGCTAAATGTAAGAATTGATTTGAGAAATAAGTAAGTGTTAACGTATAATCATTTAAATGAAATAAACGTGTTCATAAGCAATATAATAAATATAATAAAATAAATGTTTAAAAAAACAAAAAACCGCCTTCAAAAATGCAAAAAATAACTTCTTATAAAATGATAGGTACCTATAGGTAGGTCAGTCCAACTGAAGTCGGCGTCCCACATTATTTTAAACCAAAAGCCGATTTACAAACAGCAACACAGCTGAGTGACTATTGAAGATGAACAGAGAGAAACTGTCTCTTATGTAAAATCTATATTCATCTCTTTCTACATTTTCTAACTTCGGTCTTTAATGGGCAGTTAAGTGTGTGGTTGTTTGTACCTATCATTAAAATATTGTGGGACGCCGACTTCAGTTGGACTGACCTACCTATAGGTACCTATCATTTTATAAGAAGTTATTTTTTGCATTTTTGAAGGCGGTTTTTTGTTTTTTTAGACATTTATTTTATTTAATACTTTTTAGTGATCCTATTTATGCTGTTATGTAGTTCCACTTTTCAATAAATGAGAAACTATAGAAAATTTCGAGCTCGCCGCAAGCAACGCCACTGGAAAGTTACAGTCATATTCACCTATGGAAAACGACCACCATCAAATGTTATTCCTGCTGATGCAAATAACTGTGGTGGTTTGATGCACGTTTTGAAACTTGGCATAGGCTCCAGAGTCATGTTAAGACGCAACATTTCTGTTACTGAAGGCCTGGTCAACGGGGCAATGGGGATTGTGTCCAAGTTTAAATGGCCTGCCTTTCGCCGTGACCAAATAGAATCAGGCGAGTTACCTGAATCTGTTTTTATTAAATTTGATGATGTCACTATTGGCACAAAAGTGAAAGACAGAGACGGGTTAGTCGCCATAGCGCCTGTGTCAACAACCTATCAGGCAACTAAAGGATACGGGGATGTTGAACGAAGGATGCTGCCGCTAATCCTCAGTTGGGCGGTTACAGTGCATAAACTCCAGGGCACTACCTTAAACAAAGCTGTAATAGATTTGGGTAAAAAAATGTTTGCCAAAGGCCAAGTTTATGTTGCTCTAAGTCGCGTAAAGACCCTTAATGGTATTGCTCTTTGCGACTTAGAGCCCAATAAAGTGCTAAAGAAACCACATGATGAAAAAGCGTTGTGCGAAATGCAACGTTTAAGAGGATTGTGCTAAAATTTTAATAACGTGTGCCACGTGTGCTGATCATATCCTCCTAAGGCCCAAGGTCCTACCCAAAGTACTTATTAACTTTGTCATTCAGACCCAGCTCCTTCGCCAGTTGTGTAGTTATAGCGTACGTCTGTCTTATATTATTATGAGAATACGCTGTTACGTAGTCCCACTTCTTTGTTGATATGAAACTTTAAGTTATTTCAAGCGCGTCGCAAGCAACGCCGCGGGAAATACATAGTCATATTTCTACAAGTAAATAAACTTCGTAGTAGTCGTTCAACCATCTTAATAGAGATATCTTATCGCCACCCTTGAAATAGGTACCGTTGAAGAGTTCCGGTGGCCATCTGTGGTCTTCATCATCAGGTCCACTTCACCAAATGATACTTTCTGAATGCAAATGCTAGACTTGTTACTAAAAATACTAAAATCGCTTTATGTTTGCCTACAATATTTGAGGAGTTCTCTCAATTCCTCACTGATCCCCTCATCAGATTCCGATTTGGTGGCAATGGGACCACCTCGGAAGTATACCCTATCAAATCAAAAAAGAATTTTCAAAATCGGACCACAATTGACGGAGTAATCGGTGAACATACACAAAAAAAAAAAAAAAAAAATACATACAGTGGAACGTATAACCTCCTCCTTTTTTTGAAGTCGGTTAAAAAAGTCGCTAACGTTAGATATTTGTTAATAAAGTACCCTGAGAGCATTTCTCGTCTGTTATACCCACAGCCATAGCCCCGGCAAACCATCATTCATCTTTTTTTTTAAATTTTAATTTTGGGTCTTCGATTGCATAATTTCATCGAATACCATTTTCTGCTGTATCCATGATGTTTTCAGGATTCGTAATCATTTATTACGTAGGTAAGGTTAGGTTAGACGTTGTGACACCAAAAAAAAACTTATGCGGCGAGAAATGTCCCTGATGAAATGAAAATTCTGTGTGTTGATACGTTTTTTAAAAGATGTTTTGTTAAATTAATAGGTACCCAATAGCCCCACATCACACCTTATTATTTTTAACTATTTCTTTTACTAAACCACAATACGTTAATTCCCAACTCCATTGGAATACTAAAAAAATACGTTGTCGCGGTCTCGGCTCTCGAGTCATACATATTTAAACTTTTTAAATTATGTTTCTTTTCATTCGGGTCGTTTTTGTTTGCATTCGCCCTCGCTGAATAAGTCAGTTTTTGTAGACTTTATTCTGATATTAAACTAAAACTAGGTGATTCATTTAAAAAATACCTGGCGCTGGGTACTTTGGTACAGTGTCTTATTATATGATACATATTTTTTAAAGGAATAACGTTGTATTTATTGTAATAAATAAGTTAAAACTGGGAACCTGATTATTTCAGAAAAAAACTTAGATCACCATTTAATTTTGCATTGCCTTCAAACATAGCCGTTGATAGGCATCCACTTATTTCAAAGTGTAAGTGAGTTGCCACAAGCTTTGTTTTTTTTCCTCGTTCTTTGGCACCATTTCATTTGATAAACCACTGATCAGCCCACTTCCGTCCACACGAAATCTGAGCTCGGTTAAGATTTTTGGGCGTAGGAAAAAATCACAATCGAACTTATAGCCCCTCCTTAAATAAGATATTTTATAACCACGTTAAAGTGTGTTAAAACATTACAAGTTATTAGTGTAGTGATACTGTTACTAATGGTTTTGTACGCGCTGCTGTGGCTATCAGGACTCGGGATAAGAGGTAATCAGGCTGTAGAACAGATAAGCTATCTGCCGGTCGATAAACATAGCAGACTGTCAAAAGGCAAAATAAAATTTACAAATGCAACATTATAATACTGCCGATCAAAACAAAAAGGCTGTATGCTTATATGGACTTCAAGTTCTTACCGCCGCCGCGATCAGAGACATTTAAGAGAAAATAAACTTGTTCCATTTTCAAATTGTGTACGAAAAATTATCAACAAAGAATTAATTAATTGCTTTTTTTCATATGCTTTTAATATCTGATATACTGTGCATTTTTACATCACTACGCATAGTTTTAGAAATAATAATCACTAAATTTAGTTTAAATATTTCGTTAACTACACCGACAAGATCACCCAAACACAAAAACTATTATGCCACGTATCATTTATTTTATTTTGTTACTATACCTCATACAAAGATTTTACCACCCACCGGTCAGCCGGATTGACTTGACAGACTGTATAACTCGGGTCAAAATAGTGTTCAATTTCATAGCTTACTTGCCAAGCCCAACTTCAAAGAAGGGTCTCTGTTGCTGTTAAGAATCTTACCCATATCTATTAGGAGGGAGTTTCTCCCTAAAAAGTAACTTTGATGTAGATGCACCATTTTAAAGCAAAATGGCAAAACTTCAAGTTGATTTATTTATCACGACCGAGACAATCTAGATTCCTCGGAAAGTGCAATGTGTCAGAAAATGGCATGTACGAACTGAAAGCTTAGTCGCAGACTGTCATTTGTTAAAGTGACATGAAACTGGAGCGCCGCTGAAATATTCGTTTTGTTGCAAAACAGATTGAAGACCCACTCGTAAACTCCTCGCCGCACATCTTACGGGCTGATAATGTGTCCCTGTAGACAGAGAAAACAAGGAAAAACCTGGGTAAATAGGTAGAACGAAGTATTTTTGTGTTAAGTGACGAGTAAAAATATGAGTTTGATATGAAAATACCAAATATTCTTTTAATAATATGAGGATAAGACACCATCAAGGACGCCTTAAAAGGGTTTGAATAAATGTTAAGGTAAATCCCAAAAAATTCACCAGTTCTTGTTTTTTTTTTGTCAATTTGCATTTAAATAAATTTTGGCATGTAATGACTTTTCTTGTAAATATTTAACGAGAAAAATTACGAATTAATCAAATTTTATCATTCTGACATTTTAACGCTCTGTTATCCTATCCCTCGTAATGTTTTTTGATTTGCTTGTCTGATGCCGATAGCGAGTAGTGCAATAAAGTTTCTTCGGTCGTGTTTGAGTACAATTCCAAGCGTAACTCGATCAAGAACTAAAATTTGTCAATGTCCGACGACGACAAATTTCAAATGGAGGGCGTTGGGTCGTGTCCCGTCCATTTGCAAAACTGTCACCGCGTCTGATCCGTCTAGTCAAATTTGAAGTAAAAGCAATGGAAAATGCTGGAAAAGTTTTCCAAGTTACTCGAGAATATACGTCGGTAGAGATTTTTTGTAATGGCAATGTTTCTACTGATAGGGTAAGCCGAACTGTGTCAACTCTTCTGCTATTTTATTAAATGTAGGTTAAGCAGATTTCAAAACTACAGTTTTGTACTAATAGAGACTTCACCCGGTCAATGATCTCAATGTATCATAGAGCTTTCATAGACAACACATTATAATATACGATTTGGCGTGAGCTCGTAATGATCTGGCTCAAGATATTTAGCTCAAGATGTCTTTATAAATAAAATGAACCATTACATTCACTAAGGTCATGGTAGAGAATTGTGTTCAGTTTCCAAATATCAAAACTTTGTTGTTTTAGATTCTGGCTTAGCAAGTTCGTAGTATTTGAATCGACAGCATGTTTGAACCATTTGAACGTTGTTTATGTATTCATGTAGTGGTTGAAATTAAAACCGAAAGCAATCAAACCGTCAGAGCTTGACTGTGGGAACAGCTGCGATGGCAAGTGACGGGCACTATTGCACGAGTAGGCCGCCATATTAAAACCATAAACAAGGTAGGCATACCTTATCAACCCACATGGAAGCTACTAGGGTTTTCCCTGGGATATAGGTATACAATAACCTGTTGATGTTGAAATATCACTCATAAAAAAACGGTTGCTAAAATCTTAATTTTACGTTGCTTTCTCATAGACATTTTAAGTCCAATTAACTCGTTCCTTTTTCAAATTTGTGCATGAAAAATCGTCACTAACGAACGACTTAATTCTCAACAGACTCTGAAGAAATTTAACGCACAATATGTACAAGTTAACGAAAGCCTTGTCACTATTAAGACAACAATTTTTAATTATCTTTATCTCACGCGTTTCTTTTCAAACGGCACATTTCTTTGTCATTTCCCTCTTAAACCAAGCAGCCTGATTAATTGCGTGTCCTTATGAAAAAGTAAGCCACCCCCTTTAATCGGGATAATATTGGGCTCGTGTCCACCGGGACACATAATGGACCGGTGTTATGGTGACAGAGACGGATGACCCGGACTGGAGGAAGTCGGGTTCACGTTTCAGACATTTATTTCTTTATCATTGATGTATTGTTACAATCAAATGCATTTTATTTGAACAATCGTATAAAATCTTTACACTGTATCAATCAGTAACTACAAAGAGCTTTCGTTTTTTTTTGCTTAGTTTTAGGATATTTTCAGCACAGTCGTCGTCTTGCTTATTAACCCTACCTAATATACGTTGTCTAAATTCTATGGGTCTACGCTTCGGTAAATGCAGTAGCCATCCAGTTGGCATACAATGTCATCATCAGACCATCAGCTTTTAGATACCTAATGGGTACTATATTGTGTTCGGGTTAACGTGACATGTGTCCCAAATTTCGGGACATTCCTTTTGGTACGAAATATTTCCATCGAAATTAAGTAGCAAGATTTGAGAAGATAAATGAGCACGTAGGGCACTTGATGGTAAGTGGTCGCAGAGATCCATAGATATTTATAATCTCAAGTCTAAGTCTAAAACTGATAATGCATTTTCTACCCCGAGGACTAACATGGAATGCCTCTTCGATTTTCAAGAGTTGTCTTTCCACACCAGAAATCAATAATGTAAATCCAGCTGCTGGTTAAGGAATAAATGGTGGTAGTGATCCAGACTGATCCCTCCAGCGACTAGCATTGAACATTTAAAGTAAAACAAAATCTTTTAAAACACCCGACTCATTCCGGCCATTAGTCCTTCATTCCTTGAGCCTTTCCAATGTTATCGGTCATCAACGATTCTTCCTATAGATCTTAGCTTCCGGGAAAATCCCGAAGATTGAAAATGTTCCTGAGTTTTTGATGGATTAAAGGGGGCTTTCACATCGCTGCCCACTTAAATTAGTTTCCGCCAACTTTTACTTTTCACGTGCTCCGGTCGATCGCACATCCCGAGATTGCCGCGTCATTGTGCCGGCCTTGTGTGGGCTCTTACATTTATTATTCGATTGGAAGCATGTCTTCTGAGAGTATTGTAACGAGTTCTTAGCTTCCCTGCAGACACTGTTAATCTAGGGATGAATTAGACGATCATTTTTGTTAAGTTTGTTCTTAGGAGGATGTAGGTACGTTGTTGTTGTTTTAAAGAGTGAATGCTGGACACGGAGGCAGAACAGTGAGGCAGAACAGTGGACAGCACATACTGCTATTGTGTAAAAGCACACGCCGAAACAATAAAGTAAGTACCTACTGTATTGAACGTTCACACATTAGCAGTACTCTACTGTCCACTGCCCTGCCTCACTGTACTGCCTCCGTGGGAAACCAGCATTTTAGTCACTCTTTACAGTCTTTAATTTATCTTTACATGTTTCAATCAATATGTTTAGAAAATTGGCACCAGTTTCAAGTAAAAAGAGTCTATTATTTATATTTTATATGACAAGTGTTAGGTTAAACTTGACATGGCCATCCATAATTTTGCTAATAGAAATTTTACAAATCTTCAACGCATTAGGTACAAATGTTAAAAACATACATGTTTGGAGGTAGTAAACATAAACAAACGTAACTAATTAATATATTACTAAACAAATGCACCATCTTGTTAATAATACATCATAAATCATAACGAGCTACCAGGGTACTAGCACAAAGCTACAAATTTGCATTTTAACGCTACCCTCAAACGAGCAAAACGTAGTTTCATAAATCTCAATATAATGTTTTTTACGTTGCTAATAAATAAGATTATGTGAATGTAAATTGGTGCCTTAATCACAATAAATTGGAAAAATAAGAAGCCCGAGAAACGTTACATTTATATACCAAATACTTTTGTTTGTTGACTCCATTCTCTTTGAAGGACATTTTATTAAACATACCTATAAGAAAGGAAAAAAACATCAGGATATTTATTTCGTTTTGCCTATTTTTTGAAATAACTTTATCTTAAAAATAATAATCTTAAATTATAAAAAAATATAGATCCTTCAAACAAGTTCTGTCATTTGATTTGTCTCACGATATAGTTTGCAAAACTTGTTTTTATAATTTTCTAATGTACTCCCCAAAAGAGGCCCTCAATTTTTAATTTTATTTATTTAATTTAAAGTTAATGTCCTTCTTTGGGTCACTGAATTGCATATTTTATGTGTAGGTACTATATTTCCACTCAATTGGTCCAATGGGGAAATTGGCTGTGACAGGACGGACGGACAGACAGACACGCGATTCATCGTATATGGGATCCGTTTTTCCTTTTAAGGTATGGTACTCTCGAAATGGGCAGAAATCAGGCGGGTCTTATAAAGGTTGAAATCGGCTGAGGTAAGGATTACCTCTGTCTATAATCACCCACAACAAAATACCAGAGTAAGAAAGGGTATTTCAAATGCTTCTTGCTCAAGCTCAAATATTAGGTAGCAAATACGCAGGGCGGCTCTGTGAAGTGGAAAGCTGGCTCAGGAGGTAATAAATCACTAAAGTTCTGACTAGCCATGGAGGAAAACACATTTTTTACAATATGACAAGTGGGTGATAGTGGAGCGACGAGTGCTTCACAAACAAGCTCACGACCTTCCAGGCACAAATGATAATGAATAGGGAGTATAGTTCTGAAAATGTTACAAATAAATCTCATTCACTTTACTTGACAGTAACATACAGTGTTGGCCAGATCGTTAGAAACGCTTGCGTTTTTACAATAGATACATGACTTTTGACATTTTGACAACCATTCAAAAAATTCTTGACCAGTTTTATTGCTAAATACAATTAACTTTAAATCATCAACCAAGGGTCTAACTGATGTACAGTAAACTACTGTTAAAAAGGAATCTTTTAGTTTATAGGGATTTTACCTTAACTTTGATTTCTATGTACGGGAGGAAACCAGTTTTTTTTTTAACACGATTTTATTTTACATCTTTGTCATCGTAATTTAAATGTATAAATATGCCGAATTACTGGTTTATTGTTAGTACCAAGAAACTGAGTTAAACCACGGTCAGGCGGAGATAGCAAAATTATATAGAACTTATACGATGGCGACAAGAGAGTATTACTAGATTGACGCGGTTCGCGGTAAGCTATTACTTAGTATATTCTAGTTGTAGTGATCCTCCTTGCAAAGGTAACGGTCCCAAGTTCGATCCCAGGTAATTGTTATATAAGTGTGATGAACAAGAATGTACGTCTGTTCCTTACCACCGTACTCGGATAAATTTTAAAGATTGTACCTGATTAGTATGCTTTTTTTAAACTTGTTTGTAAAATCGTTACTAAGAAACGAATTAATCATTAGGTAACTCTTTTATGTTTTACTAGCGGCCCGCCCCGGCTTCGCTCGAGTATTTTCATTCTAGATTAAAGTTAACCCTAGTTATCATATCAAAATATCAATATTGTCATCGTCACTCCATACATTTTCTGTCGATTTCGTTAAACGAAAGCTAATCGTTGGTCATCTTGGGTGGTGTGTTGCCAGACCTATCGTATATTTACCTAGATTGTGTAGGTAAGCAAAGGTGGATTTTCATGAAATAATAAAATAACAAGATTTTTTTTATGGCATAGAGAATGCAAACGAGCACACAGACCACCTGATGGTAAGTGGAAACTGTGACCCATAGACATTCGCATTCACAAGACTGCAAGCCTAAGAGTGCAAATGCGTTGCCAACCCTGAGGACTAAGATGGAATGCCTCTATGCTAGTCATTACACCGGCTGTCTTATCCCCAAACCGGAACACAACAATGCGAACACTGCTGTTTGGCGGTAGGTTAAAGAATAAGATGGTGGTAGCAAGAAGTTAAAGTTAATGACAACATTCACTGTTCATTATTAATCATAGCACTGCCTTTCATATTATTTGAGCAACAGGTTCTAACATCATTAATGGCTATGAAATAAATGAAGTCGGGTTAAAACGGAAAAGTAAATTGAACCAATTAAAATATGAAAACATAATTTACAGTGTCAGCAGTTTTGAAACAACGGGAATCACGTACAAATTTTCAACCCTTTTTATATTAAAAACGGCAATTATTATTTTTTAATGCCCGGTTCCTATGTTCAAGAAACGAATCCTTTTCCTTCGGCTCGTTAACATTTGACACATTTTGTACGTAGCAAATGTCATAACGCTACGGCCAGTAAGGAAAACGATTCGTTTCTTGTATATAGGGACCAGGAGCCTAAATTTTAAAATTGATGTATATTACTTCAAAAATAACGTATCTCCCATATAAACTTTGATCCACTATATCGACCCTTTAGAGATAAAATTAAAAAAACATGAATATGTAACATTAACGGCCTCATATTTATAAGCCTTAATGCCAAATTTTATGTTCGTAGCTTTAAAAATGACGGACTTCCATACAATGGTTTATCCTCTATTTCACCCCTTTAGGAGTTGAATTTCGAAAAATACATTCTTATTACGTCTTATTCTGCTTACGTCAAAAAACAAATGTACTGTTAAAGTTTCATGTTTCTAGCTTCAGTAGTTTCGGCTGGGCCTTGATGAGTGACGCGCATTCCGGTTCTCTCTTTATTTAATATTATAGATAAGTATTTATTTATACTGTGTAATAACAGAGTGTATACTAAACCCAACTTTGTACAAGTACGGCTAAAAAATTGAAACTTAATATACTGTGAAAAACTCTATCTAGATATTTTCTTACTCTAAATATGTGCAATAGAACGAGACGCCTATAGATTGCCAAGAAATCTTACTCGTAATACTGCACCGTTTATCGAAAGACAATACAAGGACCCAATTAGATATATCTAAATAGTGTCACCGATTTTCTGCAATAAGGTGCTCTGGTGGCCCAAACAAATTACCATTTAGCTACCGTATTTTTTTTAATACCCCACAAATTGACCGCGTCTGTATATAAAGATAAACGACTAGAACACGTTTGCATCGCGGCTAACACGATTGGATCTAATAAATCACGTCAGATTATACTCGTCCGCGTCCGCGTCCGGATTACGCATCCGTTTGACAAATTATACCTCGCGGGAGACGGGAGCATTGATGCTGCAAAATATAGCACCCAGGGGCCAAATTCAACATTAAAATTTGCTAAGTGATATAGGAGTAGTGTTGCCAGACGTCCCGATTTACGTGAGACATCCCGATTTCTACGGGTCTATGGTCACGGCCCGAGTTACCCTTGATCGGAACGACAATTGTCCCGATTTTCAGCACATCACTGGAGCGTTAGCGATAACAACGAGTTCAAAAACGGTAACCACTTTTCAACGCTATTATTTGTACTGCCCCAATTTGAAAGTCTTGATTTTTGTAGGACTAGACCTGGCGGGTGCAGACTCGTCGTCACACCAGGTGGTCACACCAGTGCCTTTCGACGGAGACCTGCCTGTGGCAGGGCTCCTATTTCTGAGCAATTTGCCCTTCGGGCATCTTAAGATACCTAACGAACCTAACCTACCAACTTTTGCGGAATAAAAATGATTTCTGATGAATAACCGACTAAAGCGAATAGCAGTGGTGTGACAAACTGGTGTGACCACGAGTCAGCCCCTGACCTGGCAACACTTTTATAGGAGAGATGACGACTTGCTTAGTCTAGTTGGTAGTGACCCTGCCTACGAAGCTAGCGGCCCTGGACCTTGGACCTGGGTCCAATTCTGGTACTGGCAAATATTGGTATGATGAACGCGGGTATTAATTTCAGATTTAGAAGTTCTCTATGTTTTAAAGTATGTTTATCAAAGACAAGATATTTATTGCCAGAACATAGAAGTTATACAGATCTTCGTGGAACAGGATGAGCTAATGTTCTACCTTGATTATTAGGCATGCAATGTTCCAATATATATCGTTTTGATCAAGAAACTCCTGAACGTAGTAATAACATTGGTCGTGCACACGCCTATTTAGGACTAGTTAGGTCAATTAGTGTGAGATTGTCCCATGATATTTATTTAACTACGCAAAACCGGGATACCTTTCTGGAGTCAGGATAATGTTGAAGATGGAGCGAGCGTACACAGAAAGTACCTTTTATATGTCCTTTTAAATAATACCGGGTCGTAAACTCGTAAGTTCCTGGAAAGAATACAGACGCCGCGCAGCGCGCCGCGAGGGTAAGGTAATAATATTCTTTTCACACCACATGCTCGAAATTGCCCTACCCCCTCACCCCTACCCCTACTCACCTAGAGTAAGTAGTTATAGCCATTGGCTAACCAGGGGGTTATAATGAGGTTCAGTACTATATTATGACCCGCTTATAATATGCTACTGAATCTCACTATCACCCGCTGTTTAATAATGAGATTTGAATTCGTATGAAAAATTACAATATGTACGTTTTTTTTAAATATAACGTTGTGTCTAGTAAGTAGCCTTGTTATTTATTTTCTCGCAAAATGTGAGAAAAGTAAAATATTCTCCTTTGGGATAAAGCTGTTTTCGTTTTGGGCGAGCTTGAATCCCTCGCTGCAATCAGGACTCCGTTTAAATTTCGCTTCGCTCAGGAATTAACTCGTGACACCCTCGCTGCGCTCGGGATTTTAATCTGGAGTCGCTTATTTGCTCAGGATTCAATATCGCGCCCGTGACATAAAACAGTAATTTATCCCCTTGGTTTATAATCTACTATTATTTTTTCAATACTGAAACAAATAAAAATGTTCGCTTTGAAGCATGATTTTTGTCAGAAACCTTTTAAAAAAGTTCCAACTATTAATTATACCAGTCAAGTTTGACAACTTTTATTCACTTTACAGAATAAAAACTGTTTCAACGACGATTGTGTCATTACGGCATCGAGGCAAGATGGGCCAAGCCATAGATCAAGGCCAATGAATGAGTATTTTGTTTAATTTGCGTCGGTGCAGCGAATTCGATATCTGGTGCATTTCGGATAAAAGGCCGGGCGCCAAATTAAATTAAAGGCTCTCACGTTAATAGAATAATTGTTACTGTTATTGCGAAATATTTCGGGTATAAATTGTATTGTGCTTTTAAAATGGACTATCTTTTGGATCGTGTTTGGACATTGTGGCTTTGTTAATAAATTGGTAAATACGTTCTGGCCGCACTCTCAAACATTTATAGAGTTCCACGTTTTACCCCCAACAGCGGCAGTGGAATCCTCTACGACTGCATCGCTATTATGTATAAAAAAGTGATAAGAAAACCTATTGTTAAACATTTCAACTACTACCTTAAAACAAAGGTGTACCGACCTCAAACTCTCTTGGATAGATATAATTTGTTCTTCCAAGACTTGATATTTAGATCATCAATAACGTAGGAAATGTACGGAACTACACCATCAATTTGAAATTAAAACACATCCTTAATCCACAAAATAATTACACGTTTTACAGTAGGTACTGAAAATAAAAACCGGTCAAGTGCAAGTCAGACTAGCGCACCGAGGGTTCCGTAATGGCGCACGGTATGCATTATTATATTCCAATTTGAATTAAATTTCGAATCGAATCAGCGCAAGCCCAACTCACACTTGACGATTTTTTATTATTTATTTTAAAAAAAACGGGTTTGTAGTACCCATACTAAATTTGAAGCTGGTATGTTCTACCGTTTTACGATAAATACATAATAAAATACGTTCCATGTAAGGGGGTCCTCCTACATTATTTAAATTTCTTAAAAAATAACTGAAAAAATAACAACCTGCCAACTATTACGGATCAAAAGATTCGTGATCTTTAAAGTTAGGAGGGACGGACGGACGGACGGACGGATAGATGAACAGTGCAGGCTTTAATAGGGTCCCGTTGGACTACCCTGCGGCTACGGAACCCTAAAAGTACCATTAGTTCAATATGGCGATACTATTCCAAAAGTTGGCGCATTTAATCAAGATCGGTCACCTTTCATATTATGTACTATTCAAATTGTTAATAACGGCGTTTATTTATATTAAAAGCTGTCACACTGAGTCAAACACACAACCGCTCTTTTGGGCTTTGCCGCAGCCGGGTAAAAAGTTATAATCAGGGCAATGGAAACCACTTCTACTCCTCCGTCATTGTTACCGAAGTGTCCCGCTCAAGTCTCCCAATTAGCCAGGACACAGCGCGAGCATAAAAAATGCAGAGCTCAGTTAGCATTAGTGAACTTTGAGAGCGGGAAGTGAAACGAGATTACGTAATTACGATTTAGCTCTTTGTAAAATTCTATAACTATTGTAGATTAAATTCAATTTCATTACTTGATCGGTGCCAAAGCCTGCAGTGCCAAAAGGAGAGAATGAAATGTAGCTTACTGCAATAACGCTATACGGATTGTAGTTCACTTAAATAAATATTCATTACATATTGTGTGAAATATTCGCAAAGCGATTTTATAATTTTAAATGCAAACAAAAAGGTTTTACGAGTTAACTCGTTTCTTTTTGAAACTACCTACTGCATTGTTAAGACCTCATAATACTTCATAATAATTAAAGCAATAAATGGATATGACTATGTTCCTACATTATATTGCTACCTTTTAAACTTAATCAATCAATCACACTTTGAAAGTAAACTTTTAATTAGGAATATTTTGAACTGGTCATCAGGTTATTATTATTATTATTATTTGTATGTCTTTACCAATCACGGGACTATGGGAGTCCCGGACCTTTGGAAGGCGTACATGGAGCCGAAGCCAACACGCAGAGGCCCTTTAGACAAGTTTAATTTAGTAAAGTTATGGGACACCAACCGGCGATTGTCCCTGAGTTCAAACTAAAGAAGTATGCTCCCACGGACAACCATCGGTCAGTGTAAAGACTATTTAAGAAGGATGGGAATACTAATAATAGGTTCTATGAATGAACTGATATGGATTGGTGAACTAGGCTATTGATGAAACTACGGCGCCTGCCTGGCCAATGCTAATTACTTTGGTTTAAATGGCAGGCGGTGACTCGCCAACTCAATGGAATGGACCTCCCGAAATAGCCACAATTATATAGCAGCAGGGAGGCAACAGTTCCAGAGGGGCTAAGGGTGGAGAGGTGCTTCTGGACTTTAAACGACCATAAGGTGCCCACTCGCCACTTATGCAACACTTCCACCCTTCGAGCATATAGCTCTTGCGACTCCACTCTGACCGGCCAATAAAGGCAAGCCAGAGGTGAGGGTCTGTTCCTCGTCATTGCACACCGCAGCCGGCCGGTGAAGGCAAGCGTGAGGTGAGGAACAGGACCTACCCTCGGGAGCACTCAGGTCCGTGGTGTCGCCACTCACCACAGCTCGCCACTAGCTGCCCTGCGGCCTTATTATTATTATTATTATTATAAAGGAATTTAAACAAATCGCATCAAAACCACATACTTATAAAGTTGTCCTTCAACACGTCTTTACGCGATTGAGTTCATACCATCAGTTGTGCGAAGAATGTGGGCCCGGCCCACACTGCCACTTGAGATTATGCTATATCGGTAACTTTGGTACTTCTACGGACAGATCTCCTCATTTGCTCAGAGTGGGGACCACGGAGTAGGAAGCAATGTGTTGGCAGGGCCTCCACAAGGTGGATCGGTGAGCCGGTGAGCTGGTGAAGATTATGCGAAGTCAATGAATGCGAGCTAACTCGACCTTCGCTTCGTGGAGATTCTTCGGGAAGGCCTGCGTCCAGCAGTGAAAATCTTTTGACTGATGTGATGATGAATAGTACCTAGTACAAATGGAGTCCGCTTCATATGGAAATTGGAAAACTTGGCCCAGGACCTTGGTATGTTATAACTGATTTTCTGGTTAATGAACGGTGGAAAGTTAATGCGGCGTAAAGCTGCCCTTCTCTGACGATATTTTCACCGAGCTGCGGTTTATCCTTCTCAAATCCGTTTTATATAAATGTGGGCAAGAAAATTAATTCGTTTGATCGCGCGATCGATTTGCAGTTAATATGATTTGTTAAGTATGTTTAAATGTGGCAGGACCTTGTGCAGGGCCCGTTCAGATCCCTACCATTATCTTCTTTAACTTACCGCCAAGCAGCAGCAAAGTTGTGTTCTGGGGTGGGGTTAATACAACCGTTGGTATTACTAGCTTAGAGACAATCCATCTCAAGGTCTCCCTAGAGCTATCAACGCGGAATCGGCTTGAGCTGGTAAGAAAGTTTTATGTCCGTGCAGTAAGAGTGAAAAAGGCGTTGCTCGGCTCGGCTCGGCTCGATTCGGCATTGCGAACGGAATGACGTCGATTTCGGTCTTATTGCATCGACATAAAACTTTTTCTTACCGGCTCAAGCCTGGATAGGTCTGGGGAGACACTTAGTGCTCAGGGTTGGCCGCGCATTTTGAGTCTTGTACTTTACTTGTATTTCCATTTTCTGTATCTCCATCCCCGTTGTTTTCAAAGACAGCACAAATAAGCAAAGTCAGAGTGTTTGGCGGTAATAATAATAAAGAGAAATAATACGTTTGTTTACCTTTATCAGTTGATAAATTGCTCTCGGTGGCTTCATTCCACAAACGGGGGCTTCGACGGGGATTCGTGTGGTTTTGTCTGATAGCCAATTTGCTGTAAATTCGTTCTTTGAGGTAGAACGTCGCGGTATTGTTGATAAAACTCCCGATCATTCCCAATTTGAGATGCCACGCTCTTTTAAACGAAATACCCTCCAACCGTAAAATAACTTTGTCTAAATTCCAGCTAAGCTAATATTTATTAGGTACCTGAAACGAGTTTTACGCGTACGGTATTTTATAAAATTCCTGCTCCCATGCGCGCTCTGCGTACGACAACAATTCCATTACCCTGATGTTGGGGAAGGGAAGAATTTCAATTATTTCACTTTGAATTTGAATATTAAAAAAACGTGAAAGGGACCACAGGCCGGGCCGGGTAATGGAATGTGGAACAGGGTCGGACATTCGACTCGTGTTTGCGTTGGATTGCATTTCGACTTTTGTAGTGTAAGCCAATCCTTTTAAAATACTCATGACATGTGTTTCAATCCTCAACGGTGCACAGTGCTACCTTATTTTAATTTGCATTGTATCCTCTATTGTAAACCCATTATTGTTTATTATGGGTTTACAATAGAGAATACAATGGTGTTCTGCTGATAAATTGATACATGTTATATTTCGTCAGAGCTAATTGACAAAAGGATTTTTTTGAAAACGTGTGTGTTAAAAAAAGTGCTTATAGAGTTTTGTCTCAAAAACATTTTTCATTATTCACCGAGGAACAAATTTACTAGTGTTTGCTACGCCCGCTTTGGACCGCGTTTAGTTTTCGTAGAAAATACCATATGGCGTTTAAGCTCTTTAGCCATTAGCAGTTAGTTTATTATTTTCTCAGTAAGTAAGGAAAAAAAAAATGTTTTTGAGGCGAATCTCTTACAGCGTGTTTTTTTAAGAACACCTGTAACAAAGTTCCTGTTGTATATTTTTTCCTAATTATAGCTAACCTAAGGGTGCCTAGCATAGGTACAGTTGGCCGGAAATGTGACCACCCTACTGTTGAAGTTTATTTGCACTTCGTGATACAACAAGTTCGATTATCCCTTGCAATAATTAGGTCCTACAGAAGCTTTTGTCAAAAATGGTACACCACATTTTTGGCCGACCGTACATCGACTTAGCTAAATAGTTACCCATTCTAATAGTCTAAGTTATTATAAATAAAACATAGTACGTACATAATTATGAACGTAGAGGCAACTATGCAATTTACTACGGTAGGCGGATATTAGTTTTAACTCGTAATTAACTGCAGATTCTCCGACGGCGACCTTTATATTATCAAAGTCAATGTCAGGCATTTTGAAACTAACAAGGTTTTTTGTAATTTGCCTTTGCTAACAGCCAACTTAGTGTGGGTCTATTTCACCGCGCTCTCGAAATAGATTGGCTTTCTATAATACGTCAGTCTTTAGTGTCGAATGAAATGTATAAAAGGTATCGTTAAATAGTTTAAAACAACTAATAAGTCTGGATTGAAGACGGCGGTCCCTTACATCGATGTTATAGCGTGGATTTCGATTATCATTAATCGAATTCGAATTTCCCGCGGAAACATATATTTTCCGGGACGAAAAGTAGCCTATGTATTAATCCAGGCTATAAGCTATCTCCATTCCAAATTTTATCCAAATCCGTCAAGCCGCTGCAGCGTGAGAGTAACAAACTAGCACACAAACTTTCGCTTTTATAATATAAGAGGGAAGTGGGATTACTAGCTAATGCCCGTGACTCTGTTTGTGGTGAACTCACTTATCGCTAATCGCGGTAAAAACTACCATATATGTCCTGCTTCTGGTTTCCAGCTATCTCCATACGAAATTTCATCGAGATGGGCTTAGCGGCTTAGCCGTGGAAAGGTAACAACCTACTTTCACATGTGTATAATTCTAGTATGTATGGAAGTATGGATGACAAATCGAATAGAAAGATATACGAGTAAATTCAAACATAAAAAGGCTCCATCGGAAAAAAACATCCAAATAAAAATAGCTACCTAATTTGAGTAAGGAAAAGCTAGTGTTGAATAACAGACAGCAGCACAATTTCAAAGAAATTTCTGGCCATACATTATTTGGGTAAGCATCGTGTCCAGTTGTATTTACGGGTATGAGGTTAATACTGGTCAGAAAACTTCCACGTGGCGGGCCCGCGACGGCGTGCGGCGGATTTCCCCCGGGAACTCGCTGTGAACGGAGTTCCGGGGAGTTTGGACGGGGAAGATTCAATTATTTCTGAACTCTAACGTTACATTGTTATCTGGGAATAATCTTAAGCTAGACTTCGAGATATGATGTACAGAAGCATTAAAGCTGCACTAAGAAATTTTTAAATATTATTTACTAATAATACATATTACTATTTAAGAAGAATTTAATAGCTGTCTGAACAATTTGAATTTGAGTGGAACAATTATTTTCATTTTTTTATGCAGTCTCACCTTCGGACTGTTGTTAAATTGAAAACGATTGCGATTGCGAGTGCGTTAGGCAATAGGCCCTCAGGGCCTCTATTCCCGACGGTAAAAACCCCACCGTGTGTGAGCTGTTATCATATTGTCACCGTTTTATAGCTCTTATTTACTTGACAGTAGTAGCGACTGGATCGCGGGACCGCGGTGGATGCGAAAAGCACAAAACCGGTCTGAGTGGAAAGCCTTGGGGGACGCCTATGTCCAGCAGTGGACGTCTTTCGACTGACATGATGATCATAATGATGAGTAGCGACTGACGTCAAAACAATACCATAACAGATCAAAGACGATATGTTTTTTAACGTTGGGAACAGAGGCCCTGAGGGCCTATTGCCTAACGCACTCGCAATCGCAAACGTTTTCATTTTGACAGTCCGAAGGTGAGTCTGCATAAAAAATGAGAACAATTGTTCCACTTTGAAGCCAATTGCGATTGCGAGTGCATTAGGCAATAGCAACGGTTACAATACAATACAAATACAAAGCACCAAAAAAACAAAACGCGGAACAGTATTATTTAAGTAAGGACAGTGGACATCCATGTTACAAAACTGCCGCCGACTTGTTAGTAGGTTCTATTTTACTTGGTCTGTTCTTTTGTTGTTGACTTTACTATAGCGCTTATTCACTTTTTAGAGCCATAAAGGGCCAACGAACAGTCGGGTCACGTTACTTGAACTTCAGCAATGTCAGTTGCACAGCTAATGACAGTTCAGTGAATCCTCTTTAATAGTGCTAAGGCGAGCTAAAAGAAAGTGGAAACGGTTCCACTTTTGTTTTAGCCCTAGAGCCTTTCTAATTATTGTCGCGATTTAGACACAAAACCAGCAAGGCTCTGCAGGAATGCCAGAGACCGGCGGGGTCGGCGGTGACAGGTTGGCGGGGCTCGGATTTGCACTGAAACACAAAGCTGCGGTGTCGCCCCAGCTGGCGCTGTCAACATCAGCTGACGCGCAGATCCATTGTAATTTTTGACACACCTCTCTGAGAATTGTTTACCTTTTTTATAACGAAAATGGAAAGTTAAAATATTTAAAGTTATAATCATCATCATCATCGGCTTGTCCACTGCTGGACTTACGCTTCCCCACATACACGCCATATACTTAGGTAATTACAACAAAAAAATAAAGCAGATAAACAACTATATTATATTTAATATTGTTGGTAAACGGGATAAAGGCTTAGACAAGATTAATTCGCGCACGGGTCAAAGACCATTGAATCGAGAAAACGTATAAAAATATGTATTTAGCCATTTAAACCTTAATTTTAACACTATGCCTTAATAAATATAGGTCACCGGTTGGAAAATATTGTATTTATCTTGCTTTCTCACTCAGCTAGTACTCGTCTAATTGAGATTGCGAAAAGTTTGCAGTTTGCCCTCCCAAATACGATGTCGTATTAAGCACTAAGTACATCTGAGTCTCTATTCTGCGTTAAACCATATTGCCGTAACGTGTCATCGTATTGTTTTTACTCGGCCGCGATTAACGTAACGTAACGTTCGCAATAAAGGCCCTGGGGGTGTGGCCAAGAGGCAAACGCTACTAAAGTTTTTCTTTTCTATCGCTCAAAACGTATGGATTGAATTTCTCATGCGTTTCGAGAAACCACGTGCTCAACTGTCATCCAATAGATTTTAAGCGACAGAAGAGAAAAAAGTTAGTAGCGATTTCATCTTGGCCAGAGCTCTTTAAAATTAACTGACACAATTGACCCCAATATTCAGTAACACCAAAAATCATTCCCGACTATCTAACTAGCAACCCGACTACGTCGGCGCGGCTTGAGTCCACGCGCGTAATTGCCTATAGCAGGCTTTACGAACCTTTGATTAAAGGAAAATTAACATTCAATTTATATTCAAATTACTATGAAATTCGTTTAGGAAAGGAAGTTCAGCCGATATGATTTTTTTTGGTAGTTTTGTTAGAAGCGTCACTTTATATTTAGTGCCGTTGGTAAAAATTAAAGTTGTTTATCGATTTCACACTTAAAGTCGTGTTTAACGATGTGCATAAACGTAGATAAAACATCTGTCACTTTCTGACCAGTATAGGTATGTACGTGTGAGAATAACCGATGCTTTGTCACCGCGATAAAGGTTAATACGCGCCTTGCTCGTACATCCGAGAGTATTTGGTCTTTCATGTTATAAAATACGAAGAAACCGATGACTGTTATAATAAGTTACACGCATATACTTTACTTGACTTGCTACTCATATTCTGCGAGCATGATATATAAAATCATTGTCGTTTTCCATGTTTGTAAATTTAGTTAAAACACATTTCTCTACAAAGTCACCCCTCAAATACCCTAGTAGGTATTACACGTGAAATATAAATTAAATTGGTCTTTACTGGTGTTTCACCAGGTAACAACAAATGCGCATGGGGTTCTTTTAGTATCGAAGTGACATTTGAATATGTAATAGATACTTTACATTATTATGACTTTGAGCAACATTGGTCTGGGTTCCTGACACATTCAGTGCTAGCAATGCTACAAGTGCTACGCTGTAGCCTGTAGCAGCATTTTTCTGCTACACGTAGCGAAAATTTACTACGAACAGTGCTGGGTCATTGGCACTTAATGTGACTGTCAAATGCCTCTCAATTTATGTACTCTACTCGTATAAGTAGGTATGTAAAATTGTTTAAGGTACTCAATAGAAAGATAGCTATTCAATAGAAATTAATCGTACGTACCTCTTTTCCTGTACGCTCTTGCCTTGGACCTCGAGTTGGTTTCATGCATTATGAAACTCTTCTCTAGTACCTACCTATAGTATTAATCCAATCTTGCAGAAGCACCCATTTCCTCAAAGGCTGTCGGCGTCAAATTAAACCAGCTCCTATTCTAAGCACGTTTCCTCCTGGAATTAACGATTAGCATAGCGGTTCAATTCTTCATCTTGAGTGAAGTAACCGCCTCCGCGAGTATCAAGATCCCACGCACAGTGGTGTCGGCTAATATTAAATTAGAAAAAGCATAAACTCTATTTATGGTCGCTTTCGAGGAAAACTTAAAGGCGAGCTTAATACACTTAGGTGCAATGAAAATGACTCACTGTACTCGGTAAAGACACATTTGTATACATAATTGACCTGTTTTAGTTAAAAAAAGGGAGATAATGAAGAGAAGAAGGGTGATTATGCCGGCTCACTTACCCAGCAAATAGCAATAAACATAGCTGAAAGTCTATTTCGACTGACAGGTAATTTTAACATTTCACTATCAATTTGAAAAGTAGAATAGGAACATGGTAGTACCGCCTGACCTTACGACTACTGTGGTATGCAACTATGCATTTTTTTTGTCCTACATGTACCTACGTGTACATCCATACATCGAGGTACTTTTTCATTAGTGAAATCATGAAGGTACTTTTTAGTCATACTTGTCTGAAACGACTGTACCAAAATTATCGATGCTAATGCACTCTCGCATTAAGTACTTTGTCAAAGTCGGACAATGATAATGCAATCTCGCTTAAATCGTGTAATGTCACTCTAAAAACCTAGGATATAAGTTTCAAAATCAACTGCATTCTGATCAAGACCTTGTATTACAAAGTCAATTTGAGCAAATTTATTCGGGAAGGACGCCCGGAACCCGCACTTAGTCTTTGCTTAACCGTATAATTACCTTTTTTCCATTATTAAGTCTTTTTAAACAATTCACCGCAAAATTCCGTTTCACAAAGGGGTTTTCTTTTCTTTTGAGTAAAAGGTAAGCACTCAAGGCTACCACTGTGCCTTAAATATTAACATCTCGTAGAAGTATGCTAAATATCTTACAAGAATTACACAGAGGCTTATGATAAAAAATCTCTGGGTCTGACCCTCGTTCCATACCTTTGCTAAGCCTCAATATCAACGCACTGTGGTTTCCAATATACCTTGACCTCCACGTTTATGATGTAGTGCCAAAAATGTTTAGCCCAGTCCGTTTCACAAGTTCAGTCGCGGGCCACCTTACGCTGGATGTGTAGGTGAATGTAAACAGTACCTACTGTTGCCGAGCGAAGGTAGGTTGCGTTTAGTGAATTTTTAATGTTGTTTGAGATCCATTTTGCAGGATTAAAAACGTTAGAATCTCGGACAGCGCGAAATTAAAACGTAAATGGTATGAAAATGATATGGATCCACGAATAATTAAACGCAGTCAGCTTTCTTACAAAACCTGTATTAAACTCCTTTTGAAACAGCTATAAAACCCTGACGTATAAGTACCGAAGTCATGAAAGTGTTTTACCAAGTTTCAAATAAATTATGCGTTTTTTTGACTTAGAATAACTTTCACGGGTTCTGTATATTTTGCCTCGATGACTTTGCTACGCTGGATCTGCGATTCTGCGATTACTTCTATGGCATGAGACTATAGCTTTATGTAATAAAGGCAAATTAATCACGGAGATCTCAGAGACAAAAAGCGAACAATTAAATTGCGAGGCTCAAATGTCAAGATCACGTGACTCATTTTGAATCCGTCACGTGAACTTCACCTTCGAGCATCGAAAATTCGTCAACGCAATGTATTTGCAAGCGTAATAATTTTGCGATTATATAAACTGACTGTTAAATATAATGAAGAAAACTCACCCATTATTAATGTGGTATCGCTCTTTTACTAATCGCTAATAATGATATCATTCAAAGTATAAAATAAATAGCAGAAAACTAAAACGGTCTATTAGCTATTCATTGCAAACGAGTTAACCCTTCACCAGTTTGCGTCATTGAAAGCCACACATTCTAGTCTCTTTCATTGGATCTCAACGATCCAATACCAACACTGTACAAATAAAATTAAATGTCCGTGAACAATGAATAAACGAATAGACGCAGCTTTGCAGACCAATAACTGCAAAAAGCGTCTTTGCCTCCCTTTGTGTGAGCATTTGCAAACTGCAAACAACAAGACCAAAGGCACACCCGTTGGGTTTGCATTTTTTCATAAAAAGGCACTGGAATTCTTTGCTTAACGGAAAAAATGTAGTTGCAACTGAGCGTAGAAAACTACTTGCGGAGTATTAGCGTTCATATCTCTCAAAAAGCTTGAATTTCCTACTTTGTCTTTAATATTACAATAGAGCATCCACACTGTGTGAAACATTTTATAGCACAACATTCTACACATTACGAGACTTTTGTCGTGTTCAAAAGCATTTTATAACATTTCATCACACCATAAGAACTCCACGAAGGCGCGCCGTGTTATTCAAATTGTCATTGCGTCAATTTACGAAAATATCTCACTCTTGCACCTAACAGTATTTTGTCTTTCGTACATCGGAAACCACGAAGTAGTTATTTTAAGGGTTCTACACTGTGCAATGTAGTAGAATTTTTATTCCCACAGTCATGTTTTTCACTGGCTCGTTTTTCCCTGACATTTTTTTTGAGCTCCGATTTTTCCGTGGTTGGCCCTTCGGGCCTGCTGCAAAACTAATATAACCTAAACTTACCTTCGTTTTTTGACCTAAATATAAGTGGAAAAAATTGGAAATGGGAGAAATTCAGATAGGAAAATACGCGATTGGAAAAAAATCAAGATATGGAAAAAGTTAGAATGGAAAATGGAAATTTTGCAATCAATTAATTTTGATTTTCAGATTTTTTATCACAGTTACATTATGATTCAAGTTGTAACAAGTATCAAACAAATTGTTTTATAGTTTCACTAGACACCGGTCTATAGTGAATCAGGGTTCAATTGTGCTGATAGTACATAAAAGCCCAGTATCCTAGTAGCCCAATGCATTTGGTATCGTGTGGCCAATTCGAAACTGTGTCCTTACATCCTATCCTCGGAATTTTCCAGAGCTGGTATGCGCGTTCGCGCTTCATCACGGACAGAATAAATAGACTCGCCCTTGACTGCGAGGCATCCAGTGACTCACTGATTATTCCAACGCCCATTCATAAACAAACACGGGTTGATATCTGCTATCCGCTGCGCGTGCCATATTTATTGGTTCCCATTCAACTGCAACCAGATTTCGGGAAATCCATATATATATTGCAGTATTTGATTTACGTAAAGTTTTCGTAAACATGGATTGATTATGCCAATTATGGCATCGTGTAAATCAATTTCTAACCTAAATTGTAGTCTATCTGACTAATTCTAACTTGATTTAGTCAGATAGAGTACATACATATTATATTCATTATTTGTTAATTTGTACAAATAAAACCGTCGATGTGTTTTGGTAGGGTTCTAGCAAAAAAATATCCCGAAGATAGCCAA
This sequence comes from Acleris sparsana, assembly GCA_923062465.1. Classification (NCBI taxonomy): domain Eukaryota; kingdom Metazoa; phylum Arthropoda; class Insecta; order Lepidoptera; family Tortricidae; genus Acleris; species Acleris sparsana. Next base: position 11,780,309 of record OV281300.1, read on the forward strand.
CATTTTTACTTCATAATAACGGAAGCTACAAGTTAAATAAAAACGTAAAACAATATTGTGTAATGAATGAGGGGTTATGGCAGTGCCATAATAATATTTAATTTAGTGAACTACAAGCTGAATGAACATTTTAATTATTAACGAAACCACAATCGTGTTTACGTAAATTATTATCAATAAACATCAGGATCACAGTAATTAGCTCGTAGCCCGTTCGGGATAAAACAAGAGATATTATCAAGCTTAATTGTGAGCATTCGGTAAAATGAATAACTATAAAACGTGGTTTTGAAGTCTGTTTTAATGGTAACGTAATGAATATTGACGTTCATTGCATGATTGCGAGATTAGAAACAAATAAATACCAGGAAACAATCTCATATAAATTGACCTAGTCCGAAACTAAGCTCCCGGCTATATACTATGGGTAACTACTCGAGAACGAGAGCATTATGATTAGAAATAAATACTTTTATATACAGTCAAGACTTAGAAACAAATACTCACTCTCATCAGAAAAAATATGTTTGCCCAAATAGGGAATCGACCCTGTGGGACCGCTAGCTCCGTAGGCAGGGTTATTACCAACTAGGACAACGTGTCGTCAAGTCATTAGTAAGTTTAAAAAGCACCGCTCACCGACATTCATACATCGTTTTATCTTTTTACTTAAAAAATTAACATACGATCACATTCTTAAAAAAATTAATTGGTTAAAAAATGGGCTTGACATGTTAGTTTTAGATAATTGCATATTTACGATATTATAAATTAAAAAACCGTTTCATTCCAAAGTATATTGATTGCTGAAACTCAGAACTTAAGAATAATTATGCTGATTTCAAAGGCAAAGCTCTCATAATTCACGCCGTCATATTTCTGGCAAAAATAATAACACCTAAAAACACATTCCATTAATATCTCCCAAACTGTGAATCAAAATTATCAATTTACTAAATTAACCACAAACAGAATCCCGTTAACTACGTTTCGCTGAATTTTGAAATGGTCTAAAATTAATTTGGTTTACGATGCCTATAAAATTAGATTATATTTAGTGGTGGCTCTTTGATAAACACGGCCTACACTGTCAAAGCGGAAGGAATAACAAAATATAAACATCTTTATACCTCCGCCGCAGATGCATTATGACGTGAAACGTCGTCAATATACGCAGCGGAAAATTTTCAAGATCGATCGTAATGTGCCAACTTTCATGCTAAAAGGTTAGACTACTAAATCTCATGTATCGATAGATGTTAGGCTGCATTTTATAGATTAGCTTTCGTTCGATTTTGCACAAGGAAAATGGTAGTTATAATACCGAAGTTTACGCAATTTACTAACTTTAGGTTATGTATATGTCACTAGATCTGATTAAGGTCTAATACTTTCTAAACTACCAAATGACTTCATTGCAACTAAACTAATAGAATTAAACAATATCTGCAGATTTATGCTTTCATAGAGTTCGTTAAATTTTACAACACGTAAAATAACATCGACTGATTAATTAATAACATAGGCTGAACTTGTAATAACATGCGAAGCGTACAAAGCCGATTAAAAACAAACAATTAATTTATAAAAGGTGGGTTTAAACTATCTACAAAGATAGATATTTAGAGATATTGTGATAGATTGATCCATGAAAAATTACTCTTTTTTTTAATGGATGACTACGAGCTCCGATAAAGTCATGCTTATCTAAATAGTTATAGTCCCTAAATATTCACCCTCGACTTGATTTATCATGTCGTAACGTTCAAACTGCAACGGGATAAAATCCCTAACTAGCCTGTTATCTGCTTTATTGTCCAGCTACCCTGACATTATTAACCAGCCATGGCCTAACCCACTTCCGTAGTTATACGTTCTTGCCGCGGATTGAAATTGCGTTTTCAATTAAGTACGTTCGTCGTGTGTCAAAAGCGTGCACTAAAAATCGTGGCACTGGGATTATGGACTGAAACTCGTTACAGTAAATTAGATTGTTAATTGAATACTAGCCTCTGCCCGTGACTTCGTTCGCGTAGAACTTTATTTTCGTCTATATCTATATACTGAATAGTAATATAATTATGGAATATGTTTTGTACGTCGTGTTTTTTTTATAAATCAATAGAAGCGCTAGCCCGCGCTACCCAAGCCATGTGCTGTGATGTGTAGAAAAAATGAGAACGCAATGCGTTTCCAGTTTCTCCTTACATACTACAAGTGGTCAAACAATAACCTAAAAAAATAATCAATTTAAATTTATTAAGAATCGTATTATAGCGTGTACTTTTGAGCACATTTTATGCTTAGATTTTAGATCGCTAAGTGTAGAGTTTTCAAAATAACTGAGAGTCTACGTCTTACCTATGTAATTTTTTAGTTTTGTAATTGTTTATTTACGGCAAAACTCCTTTCCAACACAAATACGCACGAGTAATGCATGTCATTTTATACAGGCCTGTCAGTGTACACACTCCAAAATTGTTAAACTGTAGCACAAGTTGTATTTTCTTGGGTGTCGGTAAAGACTAGATATAAGAGGAGCACAACTTGTGCTAGCCCTACTGGGGATTATTATGACTTAGCTATGCAGTTCAGTTTACGCTGATAGAAAAGGAGAGAGCTATAGCACTGCTTTAGCTCGGTCCTTTACGCTCGCCTTAAAATGACGGCATAGCCATGTCATAATAAGCCCCCGCGACTGCGAAATTTATTTCTATATATATGTATAGGGTTGACGTAATCTACTGGTAATGTTTTAACAGTTTTCGAAAATCGCTTACCGCAGCGATGCGTCTTGTCTATGCCCCTGACCTTTTAACTGCAAAACAAATGAGACTTCCCAGAAGCTCAACGTGTCAACACCGGACATTCTCTCGCTTCCGGGCGGAAAGCTCCGCATTGTTGAACTGGGAGTAAACAATTCAGATAAGTCTTATACTGAGTAAGGGCTATTTCCGATTCATTCATACCGCGACACGTGCGCAAGCGCAGTTTTCCTCAAGCATTTCAGAAATCGTGAAGGATTTTTCAAGCGCTCACTATTATAATGTCTTATGAATGAAATTGAAAACGTCAAATTTGAACCTTATTTTAAAGGGCAAGGATTGTAATTTAGTTAGTCTGAAAATAAATATGAGACCTTGTAATGAGCCAACTGTCGCGCTGCGCGTAGGCAGAATGTTTTCATCCACTTGGCGGTCTTCAGTCGCCTTTGGACTGTGTTCATGTAACGTTGTTTTATTTTATCTTTGAAACAGTCAATCTTCTCAATAAAATCTGTTGGTAATAAAGCAATTTAAATACATGTTTAATATTTTGTATTTAAATAAGTAATGTGTAAGATACTCTGTTTAAAAATTCAAATTAAAAGATGCTTTACAATAAAAATATGTAACTACGTTGAAATTGTTAATTTTGTTACACTTGATTAATATTTCCTTTCTTTGTTTCAGGCAGTGACAAATAAATAAAGAAATGTGCGGGTGTTACGTAGCGGCTTTTATTATAAAATTGAATCTTCCTACTTATTAACAATAAAGTGTTTACGTGTCAAATATAAATATTAACCGTTTTGATATGAATTATATTACGCTGTCTATGTTGCCAAGCAAAGCTTACAGTACCGCAAGTGTTTAGTTGAATTTATAAAGTGCCAGTTTTAAGTGTCGTGACTGTCGGCCATTTTGATATTTTGGAAATAGAATAATTTAAAGCGTAAGTGCATCGCGATGTCGTCACGCACGGGTCAGAGGGGCACTTCGGTTGCCACCAGCCAGCGCAAGCATCGGTCCCGGTCAACGACGCGGTACGACATGGAGAAGAAACCGAAAACGGGTAAAAAGGACCCGCGGTCGTCCGGGACGAAAAGTCTCGTTTCCATCCCCAACACCATCAAACTGAGCATGCTGAACAGCGGGCTCATTTCATTTGGTGAGTACTTTGGCACACTTTACAAAGTATCTTTTCTGCCATTTTTTTTGGCGTGAAACAAATCTGCACACGCCTGATGGTATGTGGGATCTGTGACCCATAGACATGCACTTTCTGACCCATAGACTACAATTTTAAGACAGGATTGCAGTCTTAACTTACCATCAGGCGTGTGTGCTGGTTTGTTTGTTTGCCATTAAAAAAAAACACACACACAAAACACCGGAACACAACAATACGAATAACATTAAATAGGAATGTGGTGGAAAGGATAGGTATCTTACAACAAAGAACAAACGGAGAGAATTTCAATTTGATTATATTTCAAATCTCTTCTTAAATAATTTCCCAACAAATGAGCGTTTAATTTACACACGAAACTCGTTATAACGATACCCAAATTACTTTTATTCACCTAATTAAAAAGTTGTTAACGGCGACGAAGCAGCGAAGTTGTCACATGAAAAAGTTTCCGTCGCCAACGTGTAATAAACCTTTTAACCGCATCATTTGCTTCTCAAACATACGTAGGAAAGTAAAAAAAAAACAGTAGACTGCTTTGTTTAAGCTAGTTTAAAAAAAAAGTTTTTGACCGAAATGTCGTGATTTTGAAGCAAACCCTTATTCTGATTGATATCTTACAATCATCGAAAACCATCTAACGAGATCTTTGCGGCGCATGCTGGCTTAAGGTTTAATACAGTGGAATACTATAGCTAGTGCACCCTGCCCATCACATCATGCTGTACTACTACTTTTCATTGCTACTCTATACTATTGCATAGTCATCTGACTTACAGAACTAACGGCTATGGATAGTCTTTAGTTATACGTATATGAACCACGAGTGACAAAATATACTGTCAATTATGAGAGCGAGTGCAATAGCGATCGCCAGATTGTTTTAAAATGAAGAAATCAAAATATAACTTCCTCAGCGTTAAAATATTCATTATTTACGACTTTATTTTCAAAGGCATTTGTATCTAAGACAATTTTAACCATTTCACGTGCTTTATGACTGAAAATTGTAAGACAGTATGCATATTATAAATTTATTTGACATGATAGCTGTATAAAGATATGAATGCCTTCGACTAATCCTCTTCTGTATTATTCAATATCTTACGAAATAATTGATTCAGCTTCATAAAAAAGACACCAAGGTCCAAGGTACTTCCCTTGTCATAAAGCTATTAAAAAGTAATTGGTTTTCATTGAATCTTGTAATATTAACAAAGCACGAGCATGCCGGGCCGATATTAATATCCCGAGTGTTTGGTTTCAATTATCTACAAGGTTAGTTCGCATCGATGATTTTTTAAACCCCCCGTTGAAAATATGATTTAATTGAAATATGTGTGTGTGTGTGTGTGTATGGCGATCAGGGTCTATATTCCACTGGGAAAAACCATATTCCCTTTGATACCTTACCGTATTGGTAACTTTAAGGCGCTGCGCTGATAGGCTTAAGCATTCGCTGGAATGCTTGCCATTTGCGTTCCGATTGATTTGCTTAAAAGTAATGGCCGGCTAGTTAAAAGTAATATGGTTTTACTAAGTAGAATAGAAGCCCTATCCGACTGTAGGAAACTATAGCTTTTAATGGAGCATTTGAATTTTTTGTAAATTTACTAATTTGTTCAAAATAATACATATTCCAAACCCTTTTTATCGAATAGAAATCTGTCGATAGTTGTTTTGTACTAGCTTGCCAAACATTTGCTTGATAGGCAAGAAAGATCTAACTTAATTATGGCCATACCTACATAATAGTATAATTTATACTGCGTAGTAAAACTCTAAAATTTTTTTTCTTTATGCCGTATTTTGTTGTTGTTAAAACTGTAAATAATTTAATTAAGGACTTAAGCGCAATAAAAACAACAAACCGGACCATAAAATAGAACCGGAGAACTTAAGAAGCGTTTCGTGTCCTGACGGAACCGGTGGAGATTAGGAAGCGCTCGTATTAACTTCAATATTGCCTGTGAACGTCTAAATATCCCAACGACATGGCGATTTCTCTTTATGGCATACATATTATGGTAAACAAACACTGAAAGAAGGAAGAAATTTTCAACTTTTAGACCACAATCTCAAGACAAGTCCTGAGGGCCGTATTAATAAACTCATCTTGACTGTGAGGCACGTCACAAGATACGTCAAAGTAAACGCCATACCATAGAACACTGTCATTTTCGACGCATCTCGAGACGTGCATTTGAGTTGAGATCAGTTTATTAATACAAGCCTAAGACTCTTAATGCGTTGCCAACTGCCAACTCTTGGGCACTAAGATGGAATACCTCTGTGCTAGTCTTTCCAACGGTTGTTTAATCTCAACAGCGGAAACAAAAATACGTACACTGCTGCTTAAAGGGTAAGATGGTGGTAGGTTACCACTACTAAATGTCACAGAATATTTATCTAGACAAATGGCAGCCTAGTGTGTCAAGTAACTACACTATTCACAGCGCCGAATTTCATCTCACCCCGAGACGTTAGCTGGCTTGAAAAATTAAGGAAATAATAAACTTCTAGTACAACGATTAAATACAAAAACGCATACACACGTTAAAAAAAAAGCACCTAACCTAACTTCAAATTTAATCGAAACGAAACTAGAACAAAAACCATTTACAAATTGAAACAAACTAAATTTCAATAGTAGAAATTTACGTCCGAGGTACGAGAACAGAGTCGAGATAAATTTGGAATGAAACTTTTAGCAATCAGCATAGCGATACTTAAACACATTCTGGGCATTTGTTTTACCTAACCTGTACACGTAAACGTGTTAACATTACGGTAGCACTTATACACTTTTCAGTAAACTTTATAGAAAGAAACAAGATGGGCTAAGACAATCTCGATCGTTGCTTTTAAAATTCAGTGCAAAACTAAACTATAAAGCATAGATAGGCAGCGCCTTCGAAATTCACAAAGCGCTGTCTTAGATTAGGCAAAGTTTCTCTGATATGGCGCAAATTTTCCAGGCCATCGGCCGCGTCTCCAAATGTTCCGTTCGTTGGTAAAGGAAATAAACAGAGATAGGGCATATTAGAAACAATACCTCATGGACCGCGTTGTGCTTAATGTTGTTGTTTATTCCTGTAATAAATATGACTGGAAGCTCTCGCGTTCATTGCACGTGTTGGAGATGAATTATTTAGTACGTTTGAGCACAGAGCTCATCATACGTCTGGTTATTTTAGGGCGTAACTGAAAAGTAACGTGCTTGATAATATTATACTAAAAGCAAAAACCAACTAAAGGAGATAATGTTTTTTTTTTGTTTGGGTTAGGATAAGGACCTTGAGCGGAATCTATTCCAATCACTACCACTCTTCCATCAAGCTGCAGTGTTTGCACACTTGAGTTCTGATGTGGCGGGTAATATAGACGGTGAAATGATAGTCATATATTAGATTCATTACAATGTAATACTAGAGTTAGTGTAAAGGGCTAGTTATAGTTTGCAGCCTTGAGATTTTGCGCGTTGCCATTCAGGCAAAGTTAAGCTTCATTAAAAAAAAAATCTTTTTGGTACCGAATAGTTCAGGATAAGATAAATCCATTATACACTGAGCTAGTTGAACTGTGAGTTCGTCTCAATCTGCAAAATCTACCTGCGCTCGCTCAGGCAGTCATAACCGTGTAAACACGAGAAATTCACGTGAGCGAGAAGCATATTTCTCCTTTACTAACGGCCGGGTGTTCAATAAATAATGCCAGTACTCGCGTGCACTCACAATAGCTAAGCTAGTTACAGTATTAAAGTCAAACGAAGTAGAAGAAATATCGGCATCCAGAGCCAGAACGTTTTTAAATCACAGCTGAAAAACTGACACATTACATGATTTATTGCAAGACATAAATCATGGAATCGATATGGCTTGAACTTTACGAAAATTGAGCGGTTTCTCTTGTATCAAAATGATGATATTTTTCACAGAACGGAATGGTTATTGAAAACATCTCATGTATGAATATTTATCGCGCTTTACCTGTTCGAATATCAAAACAAATCTGTTAATTAATAGGGTTAGGACTTTTGGTGGCATAACGTGGTTTTAGAATCTACGAAGTCGCTATTTCCTAATTATTATAATCATAACACCTTTGACCTTTAGTACGAGTACAGCTAAGCATTTTAAATTGAACTGCTTTCAATAGAGTATAAAATGCTTCGACTACTACATTGCAGTTAGTCACCTTCTTTGGTATAGCATGGTATGCCACCAAAATCCTAAACCTTCTTATACTCTTCCGTAAATGACTGACCGAATAACAGACAACACACTGCCTAAGCCGCTATACCTAGAAGGATTTGAAAATTGGAGGGAATCTTGGGTAGTTTAGGAGTGCACTAAGAAACGATTGTTTAATAAATAAAAATAAAAATGGAAATAACCGCAAAATAACTGTGCGTAATAATCGCTATATGTGATTCTCCCGGGCTGTATTACAGCTGCATTCGGTGGATGATGACTGACCTTTTCACATTCTCCAAGAGCCGTTCGGCGGCGGGTTTGAAGCGCGTTTGTAGGACTTCTTGGGGTTATTGAAATATAAACACTGACTTGAGGTAATCACATCGATTTAATCCACGGTTTTACATATCTACATTTTTACAGAATTTAATACACGTTTTGCAAATTCCGTCCTCACGCTCCAGGTTGAAAAGCCAATGACAGCTCTAGTCTATACCGCAAACTAGATTCACCCAGTCTATGAGTATTAGGTGAGCGACAGGCATAATATGAAACGGTGAGGAGTATTGAAACATTACACAATGACAAATAGATGAAAACATATTAATTTTCCTTTAACAAGAAGTCAAGAACTCTATGCGTACAAAGTTGCGGGCGTCGTCTAGTTATATATACGTCTTAAATGCTAAATCCGTCGCTGGTCAAGGGCAAACCAACATAGATACTAGTACAAATAGCTGCGAGAAATACCGCTTTTTTAGAAATTTCAGAAATTCAGCTTCTGCAAAACAAACCCGCGTCAATATCGCCTGTACTCCCGCGTATTTCCAAAGAGATCCCTAATCGTTTGACGTAGATCTCGAGCGTAAATTATGAACACGTCAAACAAAACATTGAAGAATGTGGGTTTGGAGCGAAACAAATAATCGCTAGAGGCTGTTGACCAGTAAAGTTGTGACGTGGCATGCTCTTTTGACTTGTAAACGCGTGGGTTTCTAGTTCCTATCGTGTTTGGTCTTAAGCGACACAATTTAAACTCGACGGACGTATTATTACGTAGCAAGTTTACAAATAGAGCGTACAAAGAACATTTTTGGTCCTGGGTTCTCAATTAGCTTGTTGACAACGCGTTGGCCTAGTTGGTAGTGACTCGCCTACGAAGCTAGCAGCAGCGCAGCGATTCGATTCCCGGTATGGGCTAATATTTGTGTGATAAGCACGAGATTGTGTTGTCTTGGGTGTTTTCTATGTATTTAAGTATTAATTTACCTATACATTATATATACTTATCAAGTATTTATATCGTTGTCTAGTACCCATAGTACAAGCCTAGAGCTTAGTTTGGGACTAGGTCAATTGGTGTGACATTGTCCCCTGATTGTCATTTGTCATTTGTTACGACATAGAACTGGATCACCCGAGGCCTCACCTATTTCATTTCATTGAAAGACGTTTCTAGTAGGTACTCTCTTAACATACTCGCGCTACTCGACGGAAGATTATTAACCGGCCATTTTAAGTTATCCCGTCAGAACGTTCAAACAAAACTTTAGGGCGTGCATTTTCAATAGGCCTACCGATAGAGAATTCGATAAGATGCCGTTATTAACATAAAAAAATGCCTCACGTAAATTTAAAGTAGAATTAAGTTAAGTTGGCTGAATTTAATCTCGAAGACATCAGTTAAACAAAGCTATTGTGTTAATTGTGTGTCCACATGCTATAACTGCTTATATCAGTAAAATACATTTTACTGTTCTAGGGGCTTTATTATATTAATTAACTTGAGTTAATTTAAATAAATAGCAATTTTGCAATCTGCAAAATTCTGCATCTTTATACAAATATAATAATTTGAACAATTGCGTGAGATTGCTAACTTATATTTAGTTGTATATTTTTTATTATTATTTCAAAGCATTTTTATTTTTATTTCGTCGTCGTCACACAGGAATCTTTCAATCTTCACATTATATAGCTACCATATTGTTACTAACAACAACTAATAACGTCTTTTGGAATGTTAGTACTTAACGTTATTTACAAAATCAATATCAAAAGTTAGGACATTATTTTTGACGTAAAAAGCCGGTCCTAACTTATAAGACATCCGGGTTTAAAGCCTCGTAAAATCACCAATGGATAAATGTCCCTTGACTCGTGATGGCAGGAGTGCCGAACGACTTCGTTAGACTTCCCAACAAATGAAGCGTGTCCAGCGAAGTTTAGCAACGTTGCGTCAATTCGTCTGTCGCGGCTACTGACTCGTGTCGCGAGAAAATTATCCCGTAGTGAATTGGACGCATTAAATTGCGGTGATCCCTCTGTAGTTCTATTCTACTCGGTATAACCATATTGTTTTTAACATGTTACGTATTTTTTTAACCTAAGCGCTACTGTCAAATAAATAAGAGCTAAGCTATCGTGAAGTTAACAATCAAAAAGTCAAAAGCAAGGCCCTGATAAAATATTCCATACAAGTGATAGCTAAAATTTCCACTTTATGAGTTCGCATGTCGTTTTTGACATGTGGATAAATAAAGCTTTCGTTTCGTACTTTATTATCGTTGCTAAACAAACTCATTTTAGTGAGCCATATTGTACGAAAACAGCAGAGAGCGGGGCTTAATGTAACAAATTATATCATCGTCGCTTGCGTCGAATATTACGTAAACAAACCCTATAAAAACTTTGGTACGCCAACAAAAGAGACCCCTCTTGTATTAAAGTTATGTGCCTATACGCTTAACATTCTATGTCCTTGGGGCCTAGATAGAAACACTGACGTGTCCATGGGTTACATGCTAAGTTATACTCGGTGTCCTAATTGTTTGATATGTTATCGTGTTGTCAGCTTTATGATAGCTCTTTCTTATTTGACGGTAATGGCGGCGGAGTTAAAAACAAGACGATAACTTGTAAAAAGCAATTAGTATCCCTGAATTGATGTAAGATATCATCTGTCGCATCGGCCGTATACAGGGTGTCCAGTAAATAATGGATAACCTTCTACCCATCCATGAGGCACCTCAGGCTGGTCCCTAAAAAAGACTTACAGGTTTGGTAAAAGTTGCATGGTTTTCGAGATAATCGAACTTTTCTATTTTCTTGAATTAGCACTTTGCTTCACTGTAATGACTGCCAAGGTCACAAATAAAGAGATTTTGTCGTTCTGTTTGCTGTTAAATATTCTTTGGTAGTGATGCTAACGGATGAGTCTTAGAACATTATGGTAGCGACACTAATTTCTTGTTAAACATATCTTAATTTATAACTTCACATTTTGCTTTAAAGTTTGCAACAACTTTGACTGCTTGTGGTGAAAAAAAATTGTATGAAGACCAGAGTGACCAATATGTTGAAAAATAGTGTATCTAGAAAATAGAAAATAGATAGTTCGATTATCTCGAAAACCATGCAACTTTTACCAAACCTGTAAGTCCTTTTTAGGGACCAGCCTGAGGTGCCCCATGGATGGGTAGAAGGTTATCCATTATTTACTGGACACCCTGTATATGTCAGTTCAATACATGAAAAGATAAAACGATAAAAGTCATTTATTAAGTAAGTAGGCCGCACGGGCACTTTTACACGTCAAGAATCTACCAGCGCTTCCCGGTAGGAGACCACTGCTGAGAAGAAACACCGATATTATATTTCATATTACAATGGTACTACTTATTCAGTCAGTTTTCGAAAATCGCTAACGTTAACTTTATCTATCCAATCGATGTCCTCTTATCTTTAAAGGTGTTTTCCCACTACACCGTAATAGGAACCTGCCAGACAAAAAACTACTCTTCGTATTAAATATTATGAGAGTATGCCATGGTGTGGTGCGGAGTAGTGGTGCACACCTGAAGCATGATATTTGAATTGAACAAAAAGTGACAAAGCCTACCTCAACAAAGAAAAACTGCGCGGCTAAATTACCGTGTGGCTTTCCAACCTTATTGTGATTTAAAAACGTCATTATCAATTTTTTTCTTAACATATACAAACTTGCTAAATATAAAATGAGTTTTTCCTTATCTCTAGCAAGACGATTAGGTAAATCCAATAAACAACGTAAAGGCAGATTATCGGATTATTTATGGGCTCAAGTGAGCTTTGCATTCTTTCGTAATTTATTGGGAAAAGTTGCCTCCGTAATACTTCGTAACGGACATAATTTTGAACGGAGAATAATTTATTACGACGCGGAAATTTAACCCAACTCGCTTCTTTACGTGTACCTACGAAAACCTGTCTGAAATTGTTTTTGTTTCTTTAATTAATTGGTACGCTTCGCGTCGATATTTACGTAGATTAATAAATCATATTATCCGACTGTAAAAGAGGCTCGATTATTAATTATGACTCACATTTATAATGCCTAAATAGCGTGTTAATTATTATTTGTATTATTTATCTTTTTTATGCCTTAACACTTTGGCTTCGAGTATCGTTTTTTCAACAATTATTTGAGTTACTTTTTATAAGCTTTTCCTGATTTTCACCTAATACTGGGACGTGTTTGTGTATTTTTTACAGTATAGAGCAAACCATGCAGCACTTAAGGAAAAACTAAGTATGTTCACTACGGTGCAAAAAAAAAAGGATTATGATCCGGATCGCACGTGGACCAAAAAAGCCCGAAAAGCACAATATAATTACTAACTCAGGCGCCTTGTACCCTAACCCGTTAAAAAAACGGGTCACGGCCACAACAAAGCATACAGAAACTGTGACATTACTATTAATCTCCTGGTGTGTAAGCCGGGTCTAGTGTTCCCGGCCCTAAATCCGGGTAAATAAAACATTCAACCGCTAACATTCGTAATGTAGTATTGGACCTAGGGACGTGTTTGCAAAATCAACCATTGTGTGCTTGAAACAATGGTTGGAATTGTAGCTTAGGTTGAAAGGATATACGAGTGCGGTGTAATAAGTGGTCCATTTGGTACTGGCGCTATTTACTGGGCTGTTCAATTAGGGCGAAGGCGATTGGGTGCTCGCGCTAGGGCTGCCATCCGTCCGGGTTAGTCCGGATTTGTCCCCGTGTGGGTGTGTCCGGAGCGATTGGGCTAGGTTCTCTATAAGACTTGGTATTCGGCAGTTTCACGTGCCGTCGCAAAACCGCTTTCGAAATAAAAACTAGATTTAAAAACTACTAGTTACTACGATGTTTGCTACATAAACAAATATAACCGAGGTGAAGCAAAGCTGCGTTTCACTCTTTTCATTACTCATATTATTAGTACTTATTTTGGAAAGTCAGTGCAGTGCAACAGCAAAACCTATTTTATACCGGCAAACATTTTAATAAAATAATTTACAAATGTGTTTATCAAAAAATCCTGAATCAACATAAGTAAATATCCTGTTTTTTTAAAGACTTCGTCCGGTGATATGTAGCACGGGCGCTTTTAGACGTCAAGAATCTACCAGCGCTTCCCAAGAGGAGACGACTGCGGAGAATAAACGCCGCAAGAAACTCAGCAGTCAGACATTTTTTAAACATATTACAATGGTTAAAACGATAACAAGCCACAGACGATATGGTATTTAACGCCTAGGATCTCGGCCCGGCCCTACCCGGGCTAGATATACGACGCGAGTATACGCGGCGGTGTGCTGTCGATGTCTTATTGCTAATCTAGATGGCCGCACCGGAATTAATTGAAATCGAACCCTGGTTCGAAGCAAGATATATTAAGTAATTTATTTCACCCGCACTGATATTTATTCCAGTCGAGTTTAATAAAATCTGTACACTATATGTGGCATATACGTGTACAGATGTAGTGCATAATTGTTTTCCTTCGTATTTTGTCGGAAATGTTCGTATTTGTCATGCTACTTCAGCCAACCTCAGTACTTTTTGTACTGTGACAGACTGAAATAGCAAGATACGTTCGTACGTTTCCGTGAAAATACGAAGGAAAACAATTATGCACTACACCTGTACGTAGCTGTTACGATCGTCTTTATTTACTTACAACTAAACTACTTGCATGTATGTAGTTGTTGTTCTTTATTTATTGCTCATAGGTGGATGTCTCTATTTGGCATTATTATCTTGTTAATTTACTGCTTTTATGAATTGTAATGTGCTGTTGATATCCTTAATAAATAAATAAATAAATATGGATTTAAATTTTAACCCATATAATTTGCATTTGCAAGTACAAATTTAAACCTTTATGCTTAAAGGAAACAGGCAATTACCGTTGTTTCGAATAGTTTTAATGTAAGGAAATAAAATTTCATACCTAAATGGTTCCTTATCTTTATCGTAAATGCCTCGTTATCTTTATAGTGCCAGCTTTATTAATTTACTTTACTGTCAGTTTACTTTAGCTATTTATCTTGTTTACTCGCTTGACCCATCGATAAACTGACTGAGAGAGCTAGTTATACTCGAATATATCCGATGAAATACGATGTCAATCGATTATTAATTACATCTTTGTTTACGGACAAATAAAAGACAATCGAAACTGACAAAAATACAAAAATACGGGTAATATTACTAAACTTAACACCTAAATAACTTAATTAAATTAAATTAGGTATAAAAAAAATATGTAATTATTGTTTATTGTCTAGGGGACACGGTTTCTGTAGGAGAATGTAGGTATCGAAACTTTGTATGTGTTTGTCTTGCACTGTCATAAGTATAATTTTTGAAAATGAAAATTCCGTATGAAAATTCTGAACTATGAGACATTTTCCTGCTACGCTTGATTTTTATTTCGTATTTTTTTATGTTAGATTCATTGTTTTATATAATGCTAGGATAAGCTTTATAATTGTATAATGTCATAAGTAGGTAGTTTAAAAAAATATCGAAAGACTGTTGAGTTTATTGCGGCGTTTCTTCTCAGTAGTGGTCTCTCGCGAAGCGCTGCAGCTGGTAGATTTTTGACGTGTAAAAGTGCCCGTGCGGCCTACTTACTGAATAAACATATTTTATCTTTATCTTATCTTTTATTAACTTTCGCTCCATCGATCAGTTGAGGAGTAGAGGCTGATGATTATAAGGTTTCCTTTTAAAAACCGCGTCCATGTCTGTCCATTCGTTTGGTAGGTACGATACCACAGACAGACACCATGTTAAACTCACA
This sequence comes from Acleris sparsana, assembly GCA_923062465.1. Classification (NCBI taxonomy): domain Eukaryota; kingdom Metazoa; phylum Arthropoda; class Insecta; order Lepidoptera; family Tortricidae; genus Acleris; species Acleris sparsana. The sequence goes on from OV281300.1 coordinate 11,795,565, forward strand.
GCACCCCTTTTTTGCCACGAAGTAAAAACATAGTGATGTGCTTGCCCCAATTTTAAATAGTTCTAGGCTTTTACTATGGACTAGACAACGATGTAAATAATAGTATAGAGAAATATATACTTAAGTACATGGAAAACATCCATGACTCGAGAATAAATATTCGCGCTCACAACGCAAATATCTGCCCTTACCGGGTTTTGAACCCAGGACCTCTAGCTACGTAGGCGTAGGGTCACTACCAAATAGGCCAACGCGTCCGACCGAATCATCGATTATTGTTATTACTACTAAGATCTCAACACTTCAGAGACGGAAACTTTGCAAGAGGCAATGACAATCGTGTTGATATTGGGAATGCCCTTAAAATCTCGAATTATTTAATTCCGAAATTATCAAAATCTCGAATTTTATAGTACCGAGTATTAAAATCACGAAATCGTTTTTCCGAATATTATATTTACGAATATTGACAACTCCAAATTTTGATTTTTACGAATATTATAATTCCGAAAATGTACAAATGAGATCGGTAATGTAAAATTCGCAATTATGAAGCTAACCACTTGAATTGAATGGAAGTATTCTACTTGAAACAAAAGTTAGGTGAGATGACGAACACATTACTGAATTATGTGAGTCTCACCCTGATAGGTTAGGCCAGATTAGTGTTGTATCAAGGCGCGGGGCGCCTTCGCTTCACGGAACAGGAGCTCCGGGAGGCGGAGCTCTGTCGACTTTGTCGGGCATTTTTTACAGTTTTTTGATGACAGATTATGTAGTGTACCCGTTGATAACGACTACAAATAAACAGTTTCAAACTTGGCAAAATAAAGCAAGGAAGTGTACAATGTTCTTGAGTAAGCTTTGTAAGTAGTTTCCGCCGCACCTCAAAGGAGAAAGTTTTTATTTTAATTTACAAGCATGTTTTTGCGTTTCTCTGTCGACGATACCCGTCGCGAGAAAAAAGTGTAAAGCTGGCTTTAGCTTCAACTCTAATATTTCTTGAAAGTATTCTTTGTTCTTCATTTCGATACATAATTTTATGCTTCTCGTCATTTCCTAAAATTAATACATGATTTTATCACTAATGTAGCTAGTAACGATTGACCAGTTTATCGATCGATTGGTTTACTAAATTCAAACCAATAATTTTATTGCGTTGCTCTTACTGCGACAAGGTACTAAAATATACAGGGCCTCTCACTTTGTAATATAACTTATCGCTGGGTACTAAATCTGACTCCGGGAGCAAGATAAATACAAATTTCCCTCGCTTGTCGCGCAGTGCTTTAATTTCGATATAGTATCGATATACTCGTAGTGTGTGTCGTGACGAAGTTACGGTGTTTTATTTGCCATATACAACACAGTGTCAAAAAAAATGTGCACAAAACTTATCACTATAGAAACAACTACACTAATTTTATTTGTGCCCGTGACTGTACCGAGGAGAAACCTTTCAAATTGTAAAAGCTTCTGAGAATATTCTTATTATTGAAAAGGAACAGAACATTCTCAATTGTGTCAATATGTCAGAATTTCAGACTTCTGGGAATGTTGTGCTACTTCCACATTGCTCCAATTTAATCCTCATCTGTAGGGACTGGGGACCCACATGGACTAAATAATTCAGCCGCGAGGGCTGACAGGCATGCATTTGTTTTCCTAATTACCCTCTGTTTGCTCCCAGTAATTAGTAATGCAAGCAAACAGCAGGCTGGTTCCTTCTCTACACCTTGTAATGAGCGTTGTTGTTCCATTAGCGATCTAATTAGGTACGATGAATTCGTTGGAACTTTAGCTCCGAAACCAATAATTGGGTATTCATATAGATTTTACGAAAGCGCGCGTTTCCGTAAAAAGCACTAAAGTTTAATTTTTATATATTTAACCGGTAAGATCTCATAATGACATTAACATTGACACCTCATTGAGTGTATATATACATACAATAAATACCTAACAGTAATAGGAAATACTTGACCTACTACAAAAAATAATTTAGTATTTTAAAACCCATCCATGCTTCTTACATCAAATGTAAAACCAGTAAAAACATATAAGTATGAACCATCCACAAAAAGTAACCCTAAAATGGCAAAGAAATCACACACAATAAAGACCAAATGTCTGCTAAAGTACAACGCATAAACAACCATCGGCGGCCTCAAAGCGTGTTGCTATTCAAAAGCCGTTCGAGCCACACTTTCCGACATTTTCCCTTATCAGAAACTGTAGAGGCGGCACCCAAATAAACAACGCAATTTTCGGTAGGGCTTCGATATCAGGCGCTCCCCGTTGGGTGTCCCAAGTGCCTGGTGTTGACATTTATGGATTAAACCACTTTATCCCGCCTGGAGTGCTGAACGAGGGTATTGGAGATTTTAAAGTAAGATATTCGAGACATGATAGTGATAGGTATCACGCCACCAGGCAAGCGAGCGATATTAAAATGGAATTCAATTTCAGCGATATTGAGTTTTCGTAGTTCTGCGATTTCCGTGAAGTTAACAATCGGTTATTAGATTTCTTAGTCGGCGCGATAGAAAGATTTGTAGATCACAATTACTTATATATTTAAATAAAATATATATATTAACCTTATAATTGAATATTTACCTAGTCATGAATAGGTATTTCAATAGGTGCATGCTAGATAGCTGTTACTGATCAATACATTGTAATAACAGCTTTTGTACTCACGTTCATGCAATTATCTATTTGAATTTTGAAAATAGCAGATAAATTGGACGTTGAATACTAAATATACTTGGACAAATACATGAAACATCCATGATTCGGTAATGTGGTTCATGGCATATTTCTAAAAACCAGTCATATTCATTATTGCGTTAGCTCTGTATCATCACTAAATGGAATAAATAATACAAAAGGAAACTATTTTTTCTGTACAATATTTCTTCAACTTTTGCTAATTAAAGTTAAATCTACAAACATGTTGTGTAAATGTGTAGTTCAATACTGACATTGAATATTCGGATTTATTCATTTGATATGTTCGTAATTGTCTAGGTATAGTAAAATATAAATGTAGATTTTGAATCGTACATTTTTTTTTCTCTATCTCTCTTTCTTGTTTCTCATCTTTTAAAAACAAAACCTAGGGTTTTCTAGAGGTACCTACAAAATGTTAGTCACTAAAATGATATAGGTATATTGTTATAAACTTATTTTTTATTAAATTTATGAAAAGTTAAAGTTCTCCCAACTCCACAAAAATGATGAATGTTTGTTTTCGTAACATATATTTATCACTATATTTATACCAGAGCGACACGATACTTACGAATTCGGTGATCACTCATCTGCAAAAACGAAAAATTCTGACTGCGTGAGTATGCGGTTACCAATAATTTACCCAGGGGTGACAAACTCACAGGTGACAATCTGTCGATACTTGCGAATCGCGGTGACAGATGACGGATCGCGTAGAGCAGTGACAGTTGAGTGACACTTCCTCTGGCACAGTACGGTAAAAGTATATAGAGATACGAGAGCCATTTGCAACGTTAAAAGATGGCGGGTGTGTAATTTGTTTTAGTTTTGAATTTTTGTGTATTGTGGTGTTCAAAGTTCTTTTCTGTTAGTGATTTGTCCTTTTTATGCCTTTGTGTTGCACAGTGATAGAATTAAGACATGGACTTATTTCGTGTATCTGGCATCTTACTTCTCGTTTCAAGTGGACTCGCAGTGGTGCAGAGGTTAAAACTATCTTGACCTCTCATAAGTACATATCACCGTACAACGTTGCCCCCAATCTAGAGAAGATTGGATTGTATTTTATTGCTATATTGATTTATACTTATATATACTTGACGCTGGCGAAATCACTTCATTTTGGAAACGCCATATCCCCGTGGTAGTAGCTGAAAAAGTCGCCGCGGGACAAAGAAAAAAAAAGAAGAAAAAAGGATATACTTAGATGCCACTATGAATGTTTAGCAAATAGATAAATAAACGTGAGCGCGAGCATTGGTTCTTTGTATGAATGAGATAGAACTGCGTCCACGTACGTAGGTAAAAGTATATGTGTGATATTAGTCATTTGATATTTGTGATGTCATAAATTCCAAACTTATTTACGGGGAGAATTCGTCGTAGATACGAAATTCCTTCTGTTTTTTATCAATGTTAACCTAGACTTTTATCGGAAACAGTTATAACAGTTCTGGGTAGTGGTACAGAAATGCCAGCCAGCCACATCTTCTTGTTTACTTGATTATGTAGGTTTTAGATTTCATTCATCATTACAAACGGAGTATCTTTGGGTAAGGACAAAAAACTGATGCTATGATGTGGTGTGGCAAATATCCAAAGATAATGTAATTTTTTTGGTTTATCTTAGGCATCTGTGTTTTTAAAAATTTATTAAAAATATATAATTAAACATAAACTTTACAAAAATCATCTTATTTATTGAAATCACACATCATGTCAACCGAAAGACGTCCACTGCTGGACATAGACTTCCCCTAAGGCTTTCCACTCAGAGCGGTCTTGTGCTTTTCGCATCCACCGATTGTTGGAGGCCTACCTACACGCCACTCCAGAACCTTCTGACCCTAACGGCCATCAGTCCTGCGAGCAATGTGCCCCGCCCACTGCCACTTCAGTTTAGCTATTAAATCACACGCGCATAAAAAAATACTTAAAATGCAAAAACGCTTAATTTTATGGCAAAAACCAAATTCTTATAATTCCTCATGTTCGTTTTTATATTTGGCTGTATCTCTCTGTCTGGTGTTTAAGACATAAACCATTTCCACGAAGAGAGAGAGATTTTTCGTACGACTTTGCTAAAAACGAACGATTTTTGACTGTTAGTACCCACATGTAACAGAGTTCGTATTAAAAATACATAACTTCTAATAATTAAATGATTAAAAGATACTACTATTTATCTATATATGTATATATTCAAAAATATTTTGAAAAACCTTGAATTAGATGTATGCATATTTTGACCTCTAATTTAATACAATCTCTACAAGACTAGCTCGTAATCTCAAGGTTATTGCAAAAATCTTTGTACGTTATGAAATTCACAAACTCCCTACATTAATGCGCGCTTAACACGCTTGGCCGCTATTATAAACCGCAAGGGTGAAAAGAATGTATGCGAGTATATTACAGCACTCAGGCTGGCATCGAGTGTCTCGTTCGCTTGTCTTGCCCTGAAATGTTTTATTCGTTCCCTGATTCGGGTGTTTCCGCCTCCCGAGTGCAAGGGATTTATAGTTGTAGCCCCACCAACACCCCCCTCTTAATGGGTACATTACCCTGCTGATTGTCGTTAGTCGTAATGGAGAAGAAACTGCGCAGTATCATGCAGGGGTCCTTCTTTTTTTAATGGCAACTATTTAATTCAATTCCTCTAGATCCGCCAAGCAGCGGTGTTCGCTTTATTGTGTTGTCGGGATAAGACAGCACGGTGAAATTACTACCATATATGCATTCCATCTCATTCCTCAGGTTGGCAAGGTTTTGGCGGTCATAGGATTGCAGTCTTAAGATTATAATCTTTAGAGTACGTAAATTAGGCAGGGCTATTCCGATCGAGGTGTAAATGCGTAATTTTTTTTTTCGAGTGTGTGCAACTATAGAAGTTTAAAAACCTATATTTCTATGAAATGAAGCTAAAATAGTTTTAGAACGTTTTGTTCCTTTAAAATAATAAAATGGCGCATTTAACCTCTCTGTCGGAATGACCCCGCCCGAACCTAACTCTACGACCGACCGGCGTTTTTAAGAGAATTAACACCCCTGCCCTGCGACGTCTACTAAACCTACGAAACGCACTAAAATGTTAATAATGTTGGCAAGACCACTAAAGCTCGCCTAATAACTATTCGTCATCGACGTAAAAGTGTGCTGTTCAATAGAAACACCTAGCAGTTTTGCGTTAGCCAGTGCGTAAAGTGTATCTAGTATAAGCAGGTACCTACATGGCGATTAGTGTTTTTTTACCCGACTGCGTCAGGCCAAGAGAAGAGTAATGAGTTTCACAGTTTATGTATATGTATATATGTATAAGTTGAAAAACTGATGTTTTAATTTCTACTTTCTTGACCGGTTTTAATAATGTACATAGAGCCATTCAATCAATTTCAAGACTTACCAATTAGTAAAAGAAGTACTTATACATTGACTAACTACTACGACCAAATGCAGCAGTTCTGCAACGATCTCTTGAATACTCTTTACAAATTGAATAATTTGTAAAAAAAAGTGGCTTGACACGTGAAGTATCATCCTTTCCCTCGTAAATAAAAATACATTGTAATTAGGCGTGCTCCGCTCCGTCAACAAGACGGCATCAAACTAAAGTTTAACGCTGCTTGCTCCTAAAACATGCCTACTTCGATACAAAAACTCTAACAATTTGTAACTCAACTTTTTTACAAATACTGCCTTACAGTGTAATCATCTATCAAACCTTTGCAATCTCGGCATTTTGCCGTAACGGGCGTATAAAACGGACGTTTACGGCAGCGTAAAATATACGGAGACGTGAGAGAACGATGTGGAGATACGTTTGCTTGTTAACGTTTAAAAAGGTCTCAATCCATTCCTTTCGTTATTAGTATGATTGATCAAACGAAGAGTTGCAGTTTGAACGAGGCCAACGCTGAGGAGTTGTTTTGATGGATTGTTGTTTTATAACCTCTGCAGCGGTTCTCTAACTGTCTTTAGCGACGGAACCCTTTTGGAAAATTAAGTATTTTACAAGCAGAACCTGGTTTTATTTTAAGTACTTTAATAATGCTGATGATTTACAAAATATGTGCCTTCTTTAGTTTACTTTTATTTTCGTTTTATTTTTTTGTGTTCAAATAAGCAGATACATTACATATATAAGTACCTAGTTATTGTTGCGTGGTAGCCTTAGTAGAGGCTCACAGTTAAGTTTGGTACTAAGCCATTGCCTTTAAGATTGCTCTGATATTATACTTTTACGCTATGTTTAAATGACCATCTCAAAATGAAAATAACTTGAAGGGAATCGGATTACCTTACCTACCATTAATTCATAATTATTAACAAGGTAAAACCTATATATATGAAATTCATTCTTAAAGACATTAATTTAATTAATTAAAATTCAACGTTTTTATACATGTATTAATGATTTATGATTACTTAAAATTAGGCTTAGGTAATTGGGTCAATATCCCGTTGATAACATGCCAAAAAAATCTAGATGAAAATAAAAAGCAAGCTTATATTTACAACATAAGATATATTTTACATTAGGATATTATTATGGACGCTCCACGTTTTTTATCGAGTAATAGGTACTCGTGCTACTCTTAAAAATGCTTCGAACTTTCATCCAAATCTATTCAAAATTAGGTTTTACACAAAACCCTTTTTGCAATAAAACTCAGTCCTCTTGAATATTCTATGAGAAAGAATTCGTCCGCGAAAACGTTTTATATTAAATCCATTTGAATAATTGGTTATATGCTAGAATTTTTCTGGACGTTCAAAGCGAGCTGAGACCTGGCTAGAATTTAAAATTACAATTGAAGAAAAACAAATTGAGTTGAGTGCGTCCAAGTATATAATGCACATTTTTACGCGTTTTTATTCGTAAAATTTAGTCAAGAGGGTTCATTCTGTACACTTTTACAAGGTAAAGTCAATATCTGAAACAGCATATTAAGTATAAAAGTACGTACCTTATCTAGAGTACAAGCCTAGCGCATAGTCTGGAATTGGGTCAATTTGTGCGAGATTTTCCTGTTTTTCTTTTAAATCTTTTTTTGCCATTTTGTATCGAAAAAAGATATTTGAAATTTAAGATAATATTGTCAATAAGAACACAAAAACACTAAATTTTTAGGAACCAGGGCCTCGATTTTGGAAAATGGAAGAACTGCATATTATTTTAATATTTGTTCCTGCGTCATGGATGTTTTCGTTCTATAAGTATATAAGTATTTATATCGGACTAGGTCAATTGGTGTGACGTTGTCCCCTGATATTTATTTATTTATTTACTCCCTAATTCAAAATCGCTAAATAAACCTATTTTAATTAAAGTATGCAATGTCACAACAAAAGCAAAGCACTGCGTTTGTTTTAACTACACACACGCTATTGTCCGCTTATGAATAAAAGAGTTACTCTATTAGACTCTAATACTCATCCATTTAGATTGATCACCCTGTATAGGTACTTACTTATAACAACTAGGTATACATGGTTATGTTTGTTTATTTAATCATAGTTCTATTGCATTTCGTAAAAAATTGTATTTAAATGGCATTTACTTTTTGTTGTAACAACACAAGCAAATAGGTTGCTTCGTTGCAACTAACGAATTACAACCCTAATGACACGCGATTAGCAACTAAGTGATAATTGATGGCCCAATCAGCCCGCAGCAGACGTCAATTAAGTACAAGTTAATAAAACTTGTATCAGGATGTATCAAAATTTAAATGTGACAAAATTAACTAAAACGTCTACTTATTAAACTTACTTACTACTTAGTAACGGCGCTTGTATGCCCTTTTTCAGCTGCAACAGATGCAGATGCATTACAAATCGCATAGCAAAAGTAGATATCGGAATACTTTTATTTTGCAAAAGTATCCATAACATAAAATTCAAAACAAAACATCACTAAATGGAAAATGAGTAGGGTAAATGAGCTCTACTTCTACCCCTCAGTGGGAATAACTTGAGTAAGTAAAAACTTTTTAAAATTAGTTTTATGTAGAGTATTGTATCAATTTAGATAGCTAGTAACATAACCTTTTTATTTTTTTTACTTGTATGGAACGTCAAATTCAATTTTTTGAAGAATAGAAACGATGAAATAGCATTAAATTTTCATTAATTTAAAACCTCTCGCGATTCCAAGTCCATAACATGAAGATTAATAGTTTCACTTCAGCTTATTGTTATCTTCAAGAAGCGTTGAAATTTTAGCTATCAGAAAATGCACAAATAGATTAAAATTGGATATTATTTTACGTCCAGCATAAGGTTTTTGCCCGAATATAGATATAAAAAAATAAAATCTTTTTTTTTATTATCTCAGAAAGTAATCAATTTCGACTAGGGTATCATTGTGACAAAATCTATCGCAAATGAGTTCGACTTTAATCCCTTTAAGGGAATGTATCGAATTTCCTATAACCCTGTAGTATTGACGAAAGCTGCTGGATGGTCGCGTCGAGAGTCATTTAATTTTTTTTACATTTTGGATCTAGTGAAGCTTTCAGAAAATATGATTAAGTAAATACAAAAAGGTTACGTCAATGCAATAGTTTTTTTAAAATTGTATGTACCTACGTAAAAATAGTGAGGAACATCGCAAATTGAAACACTTTAGGTACTCTTTTTAAATACCCTTATTTTACTAAGTTAAATATTGTTTTATTATGCCACCCAAAACAAGCCCAATAATGGCCATATTATGCGAATATTCTGTCGTGTCAACCGCCGCCATTGTTGTCTTCAATCTATTGACAAAGTGAAAACGACCAGCAACTTTTGTTTTAAAAAGACGCAGAGCCCGGGTTTTATATTTTTTCTCATTTTAATAATTATGTTTTGTGTTCAAAATTACGTGCGTGTAACCTTCCGTGGTGCCATCGGAAGACCAACGCTGACTTTAATTCCAGCATTACGCTAAGTGGCTACATTCGTCTTGTGCGTAGCATAAACTGTCCTTATGTCAGGAACAAATTTAAGTATTTCTTTCTTTTTTTCATATTTTAAAAGTGCAATAATATTGTTAATTTTATCGGGAAACACCGAAGACTCATCATCTAAGACCGATACAAAACTGGTCGACGCTCTAACCGTAAAGGTTGTTCCCATAAACGTCTCCACAAATGCCACTCAACACCATGTAACATAACCAACATCGTGTAACCCTGTCATAATGTTCCCCGTATTAATTAAAGCCTTCTCGGATGCAAACGGCACAGATTCTGTGCCACCTTCCCCACTTTCCTTACAAACTTGTCCCAATATTCAGTCTTTGGTAGTTAACGTTTTAAGGATAAGGGCGGTCCCAGCAACAAACGAGGCTCGATTTACTTTAGATCAGCTATTCTCAAAGTGTGTTCCGTGGAGCTCTGGTGCTTCATAGGGCATTTGCAAGGGACCTGCCAAAAAATAACCTATCTGTTGACTTTTCGGTTGTAAACGAAGTTGTGCTACGTTATTTAGGGTTCGGTACCCAAAGAGTGCATGGGACCTTTTACTAAAATTTTGATGTCCGTCTGTTTGACCGCCCGCCTGTCACAAGACTGTATCTTATAAAACGAGATAGCCTAGAAATTTTCAAGGATTATTTATTATTACTACAGCTACAAAACAACAAATCGAAAATTAAACGAGGTCCCCGTATAAGAATAGTGTTTTTTCTGTGTTTTTTTGCTTGATCTTAATATTGTACGGTGGATGGAACCTTTTGTGTGCGGTTCTGACTCGCACATGGCATGTTTTATTCTTAACGAGGAACTTAAATAAAATATTGGGTTTTGCTCCTTTACGAGTTCCGGTAAAGATTTGGCCCCTTATTCATAAACGTAGGTACAATAAATCTATTTAATTTAAAGTATTCTTTGTCGCTTTCTGTCAAATTCAAACAACATAATGAAAGATAACGAAATAGCACAGGTGCAGGTACCCCATACAACATACAACAAACCTATTTTAGTTAAAGTACCTATTGTTATGTTATGTGTATAAACAAACGACTTTTCTCTATTTTAAAAGGGTGACACAGCATAAAAAGTTTGAGAACGACTGCTTTAGACAAATAGCCTGAATCCTCGAGAGTTAATGTACTGCTTGTAATCAAAGATTTCTTTCTCAAAGAAAGAAAGTGATACTTAGCTTGCCATTAGGAACTAATGAGAAATTAAGTAGCGCTGGCGATCTGTGACGCGTCTAGCTATTGCCATGAAATGAATTAAAGTTAGTTACAGCCGAGTTCATTAACATGTATACACTTTAGTACATTGTGACGTTAATCGCTGTGAACATTCATGTATGGCAATGTAAACATGGTATTAAATAGACAAGGTACTAAAGTATACACATATTTATGAACTCAACTGTACAAGCCATTGGCCTTGTTACTGAAAGGAACGTTCCAAATTCAATCAGTTATAGATATTATAACCTATATATAAGGTTAGGTTTTGTTTTATGACAATCCTGAAGAGTAAATATGCGTATATATAATTATAAACTATAAAAAAAAAAAAAAATACATTTGCGAATGACAATAAGAACATGTAATAGGTACTCTAGAATGCGAATGAAAATGTATTTTGCATGGCATAGGCGTTTTTAGTTCGTGAACGTGCCACGAGGCCCCGCGACCGCTCGTCGCGTCGCTATGATGTAGGCTTTACCGGATGCCGGAGAGCTGCTGGTTCCGGTTCTTCCGGCACCGGCGCCACCCGGCTCGCGCAATTAAAGCCCCGATCGGCTGTTTGCCGCGAGCCGATGCCTTTGTCCCACAGTACGGCTTAACTTATTAAGTCATCGGTTTTTTCGTGTTTTTGACAATGACAAATACATAGATTATGTATATACCTATGTGTGTGTACGTACTCTTTAATGTATTTAAGTATAAAAAAAAGAAATACAAAAAACAGGTATTCTTTGTCTGGGAGTTATCCCTTTAAGGGATTTCTTTTATAGTATTTTTCACGGTTTTCCTAAATTCTATTTTAAAAGTGATCCAAAGATTTCTAAAAACCTTAGACTTTAGTTATATGTTCAAGATTTAATTAAAAACACTGATAACAGAACAAATGAACCGTAATTACAATAATATAATTATAATTTTTTGTCGTAAATACATTTACATTTTTTTGCATAAATTCTACTCGAAAAGGTACCTATTTTCTCCGCAAAGGGATGTATTTGCGTTCTTTCAGCCTGAACTCAATCGAGGGCAAAAGTTGATTTGCCCATTTTATATTTGCTCGACGACCGCCGCGGCGCGAAAGGTAAAATGGAAAAAGCTGCTCTACACCGATATTTCACAGGCTACAAAAATAACTTAGCATCGTGATCGACGCTTTAAATTATTCCTCCGTTTATTTACTTGTGACTTGCAAATCTGCGAAAAGTAGAGCCAGCCAAAAGGCTTTAGCAAATATTAAACCTTTTATTGAGACACGAGTTGTACGCTTGTATTTCATTTAAACGTGAATAATAAATCTGGCGTATGTGGTGGAATGTTAAAGTAATATTTCATTTAAGAGTAGCTTAGGTCTTCTATATGGTCTTAAATCGTTTTAATACCCTTTTTAAGTGTGTAAGAATGATGAAATTAATATGTGGTTGAGTTTACTTTACGTGTTATTAAAAGCTGTACAAAAATTCAAACATTAAGATGCACATAACAATTACACTTTACTCGAGAACGCTTACACAAATTTATAAATGGAACAATCTGGAAACTTATATAAAGTTCTGAACATGTTGGTTGATTATTCGTTGGCATACTGGTATCATGAGCGGGACTAGGTGACGGACACTTGATTCTTATTTTACAGAAGATAAGAGGTATTCATTTGTTTTGCAACAATTAATTTTTCTCAAACATGCTCGGAAGAAACGGTTTTCCGATTGAAAGACAAGGACGGAAAGAGCCTCATTTTACTCCTAGGAGTAAAAAAAACAAAAATGCTGTCAATTTGCATAAAAAATCAAAAGTACCAAGACAAAAAATCCATTGCCAAGGTAACTGCTCGCTTTTTTAGCACAGTGCGTGTGTTTATTTTTGAATTTGCATTCCAGTTTCTATGGTTAGTATTTAAAAACAATTGACAGTCGGTAACATTCGTTCATTCTGCATAATTAAATTACTTGCTTTTTAAAAATGTATTTGTATTATTTCCTCACATGTTTGAGAAAAGCATTATGTATGCCTCGGCGGAAACGAGGATTTACTGACTCGTATTTTAGCACCACCTCGTCAGGAAAACCCTTACTTTCCGCGCCTAGGCAACAATGTATGTACTATAGGAATGGATGCCATTACTGTTGCCTGTCAGCTGAAAGTGTCCATCATACAATAACTATTTTAAAGATAAAATCCCGATATATTGCCGATCCCTTCTTAGAGAGTTAATATCTAACAATCTATAAAACAATCCTGATTGAACTAGCATTATTTAAAAAAAGACCCGGTCGAAATCGGTTCATCTCTTTAGGATACTCAGACACACACATGCATAGAATGACATGGTTAATTTATAATACCTGACCCTCTTTTTTTGGGAGGTATATATAAAGACTACCTCGTTGGCAACTGAAGGAAATGAGACCATATTTGTTATAACTCGCTCCTTCACATCAATCATTATTTATTCTAGACCGATACGGATCGAAGTAGATATAAATAAATGGACGGTTTTATACCAAAGCGAATGCATTTCCGGTTGGATGCCTGCCATAATTTTAAATAGATAACAGATGGAGCTTCATCACCTTTTCTATTCGCACTCGACGTCTGCCAGCAAGTTATGTTGATATGGTTTGAAATAAACGTTTCATTGCTATTTTCTAGAAGCATTTGATATATATACTTATTATGTAAATGTAGTGAAATCATTTCTGTGACTTTTGATATTGTCTTCTTCCTATAGTAATGAAAAATAAACATTAGTAGGTCCTTTTTTATTGTTTTACGTTTAACAAGCTTTTATTTGTCATTAAATGCTTGTTCGCTTCTCAGTTTTTTTAAATTCAAATTTCGAACAGTTTTGTTAATGGAATGGAAATGGCTAATTTTTGTAAAGCATTTATGTACACCTATTGACCATTCAATAATGTTGTGTCTGTGAGCTCGTCTGATGATAGAAATGGAATTGGTATTTTCGCTGTACTCAACGAAAACCCCTACAGTTTGGGCTCGTTAAGCAGGTAACTGATCAAATAAAAGTACACTCAACAACTAAAGTTAGTCTCGAATTTTTATTTTACAAAAATCTAGCTATTACTTGCCCTCATTTAAAGTCCCCTATTAGTCAGTTAGTATTGTGGGTCCACTGTGAGTTTGTTAACGATGTTCTTCAAAATAACGACGCCCTTATCGAATAATATATGAAAGCTGCTAGTTATTTCATTCAGGTAAAAAAATCTTCACAATTTTCCTTTGAGATGCTTGGTCAATAGAAAACATTACCAGAATATTTAAAATGAAATTAACTTAACGTTGGTAAATACTTTGTTAGCTCTCTAAGTGACGTCACGTCTCTCGGTGTTGACAATTCTAGGCTTAAATCGATTTTGATTCACAAGTTATTCCTAACTACCTTTTGCCCGCGACTCCGTTTGTGTTGAAGCGGTTTAACGCTATTCCCTCGGGAGATGGAAAAAACAAACACATTGTCGCGTTTATATTAGTTTAAGAATAATGATACACGGCTTACCAGCAAGTCCAGCAACCAGCACATAATACTTTATTTGTTTTTAATTGGTATTTAATGCAAATCGACGGTTCTGTGACACAACCTCGTATATTGAATATTGTCCAGTATAAACTGACATGCACTAAGTATGCACTCGCGTACTTAGTGAGTGTCAGTTTATACTGGACAATATTATATACGAGGTTGAGTCACAGAACCGTCGGAATTTTCATATTCCGATAATAAGTCGGTTTTAAGTTTGAAAAAGTTATTCGGACCTTCGTCAAAACAATTAAACAGAATATTTAGTAGGAAAGAAAAAAACACAAAAATGTTTTTTTTAAATCAATTTTGAGTGCTTTTCAGTAAAATTCAACTAGGGTTGAATGTTAGTTGTAGCTTACTATCTTACGGCCGCCACCCGAGACACTTTAAAAACAATTAACTCGTTCTTTTTACCATCTTGTGTATGAAAAATCGTCACCAAGGAACGACTTAAAATTAATCGTAATTAACTGACCACGAGCTCGGCGGTTAACTAGATAAAATATCTTTCAGGTGCGGATAAAGTCGGTGACGGCAGCACAAGCCTGTGAGAGAAAGAAGCCTTGGAGAAGCACTAGGGGGCTACTATGACATGCTAAAGCAGTTCAGGTTGAGAGAAAGTGACAGAGCTATGTTATACAGCTCTGCCCCTTCTCTCAACCTAAACTGAAATGCTTGTATTGCCATGGTAACTTCCCAGTACCGTGCACTAGGGCTGGTTATTCTATTACCGAAGTTAACCGCGTTAGCGGCTGGTTATTACATTAATTGCGATATGACGGAGAATTGCGTTCCATAATGTGGATTTACTTAGATGTTAACGCAATTGACGTGGGTCATATCCAGTGTTGGGCAAAAATTAACTTGAATAAGAATAAGAATAAAACAGAAAAGTTATTCTCATTCAAATCGGTTTGAATAAGAATAATTCTTGTCCCTCGTTAGTTGAAGTGGAATACTAGTGAATAAATCACGGTACTTTTATTTTAAATGAAGAATAAAATTTGAAATAACTCTTTTGGAAATGGGATTATTCTAACTAACGTTTTATTCAACTAACATGTTATTTGGATAAAATTAATTTTGTAGTACAATAAATATTGGTTTTGGCACATTTTTTCAATGTACTTACCTACGTGTAAGTAAGTTTTATGACGTTTTTTTTGGTACCTTTGATACGATGGTGATGAAGTGAATCCCGGAATTCTTTCATGGCTAAATGAACCCTTCGCATTAATATATCTTAAGTTTAATATGTTTTGTTTGTTTATATGAGTCGAATACATTTGATGTCATTGGTTTACTGCAAAAAAGTCCATAAATATGTAGGTATACATACTTTATGGCTACAGCATGGTTACACTGGTTCTCAATGTAAAAATAATACGAGGACCAAAGCATATAACGTTCGATTTACAAGATTTAATTAAGATAGCATAGTGGGTATAAATTAGACCAGCGTACTGAGTTTCTACCTGTACTGTACGTAAATATTACGTAAGTTACATTTACCTACTGTATTCTTATTCAGATACTTTTATTCAAAATAAAAAAATCATGAATAAATGTAATTGACTAAGAATAAGTTATTTTTATTAAATTTTCCCTCGTACAAATTATTCCCGACGAAATTATTTGAATAACTTTGACAGGAATAAAATCGAAATGATTTTATTCTTACGAATCTTCATTCAAATAATGATTTTATTCATGAGTGCCCAACACTGGTCATATCCAATAATGGACCGCATGTTATGCGGAAGGGAACCCGTTGTTGGCCATTTTTTTTTTGGTCATAATGTTCTGTTGACATAATTATTAAGAGTATTGTGAACCGCCGCTAAAATCACGTAGCTGTCAAAAAAAAACCATTCTAATTTATCTCCGGGCGAGAACGTTTTTCGCCCCCTAAATCCACGATTTTTGAATATGTTGTAGTTATTATAAGGAACTAGGTCTGTACCTTTCGGTTTTTTATTTTTTTATTAGTTCCATTCTAAGGAATATTTTCAAGGAAAAGAAAACGTACAGACATATTTTCTTATGACATCTACAACATATTAAAAAATAGACAAGGCTAGTTTAGAAAAGGTTTGATTTATAAAAAACCTGAAAAATAAACAGTTAAAAAAATACATTATGACTTGCGATAATTCTGGCCTAAAACGCATTATAAACTAAAATAATAATGAGAGACGATAATTATATACCCTACGCAGAAGCAATGAATTTGCAATAAGCACGTCCATTACACTAGTAGCATAATTACTTTTGTAATAGTAATTAACTTGTATTTATAAACTGGGAGCCTAAGTAAGATTCATAACTCTTCGAAACTATCAAAATTTATAGAAACAAGCGTTCGACGCGACCGTCCGGCAGCTTACGTCAATCCATCGATAAGGATAACGTTTGCAGAATAACAGAACGCGTCTTTTCTAAACCCACTAATCTTTTATAATTGACCGCAGGAAAAAATACAATGTTGGAAAAAAAACTTTGTTAAATGATATGCATGTCAAACGTACTTTTAGTTACAAATTCATTTGCGCCAGATTTAACCTTGTACGCAAGTAAGTAAGAAGGTATTACAAAAAAAAAGTAAAAATAAATATTTATAACCCGATGGCTAAGATTCCTTTTAACGAGAAAAAACGGGCAAGTCATGCCATCGACATTGTCGGAAGCGGCCGTCTGGAGGGCCGACACATCCGCTCCTTAGGCCCTTTTGTGTCCCTTCGTTTCCCAATTTTGTGGTCTCTTAACTTCGACGCTACGTATCTTTTAGTCTCGCATATTTTAGTTCTAACTTGTATCATTTCTCAATTTAGGTCGATTTGTACGTCAAAACAAGCTCACTTAGTAAAAATGCACCCCCTACAATGTTTTTTAAGCAAGCAACAAACTACCAACTGAAATTACGGTCTTATGGGACAACTTAAAGTCCCCACAACGCTCAAACGGTTCAATCAATTTTCATCATATATCTAACTCGATCATATTTATTTTAAATGTCGCTTGAAGTTTGAAGCAATAAATTCAGGCTGACATGCGTTAAACAAGCAAATTGTTTGAGTCATGATTTCGTGTCCAATCTTCGCATTCAGAGTCAGTTAATGACGATTAAGTCCTTGCTTAGTGACAATTGTCCAAACAAAAGGTTGAAAAAGGAACGAGTTATTGTCAGTAAAATAATGTCCCTGAGTACGGCGGTAAATGTGACTTATATCCCTTTAGCCTGGAACTGAACATTAATACCAATGAAAACAACAAAAACCTCTTAACATCTATATATATAAAAGGCAAACCTGACTCACTGACTTATATATCAACGCACAGCCGATACTACTGTACCTAGACACTTAAAATTTGGTAGGGGTTTCCTGATGTAAGTGAGCACTTTGAAAGGATTTTAGGAAATTTACTAAGGGCTTAACATAGGGGGAGTAGCGGAAAACTAATTCTACGCGTACGAAGTCGCGGGCGTCCTCCATTGATAAATATAAGAAGAAAGTGCTTTTCAATTGCAAATAAACAAGATCTAAGATCGAATTCTGAAGATTGTTAACATTGCTCTCTAGCTTCTCAGTGCAGCCCAGTTTCCCAACAGTGAACTTACAGAACGTTCCAGTTTTAAGGAGGAATTTAACGTTCAACTTTCGAGAATCATTTAAGACTTGGACTTCACGAGACCTTTCACGGCTCCGAATTCAATTCAGCGAATATGAAATCGTTACTTTTTAAGAAACGTCACCGGCGAAGTTTTGGAGCCGGAATTTTAAATATGTTTTAACCAGTCGTTCCTTGTTTACTTACCCCCTTACTAATAAACGTTGAGTAACGGTGGTGTAGCTAAACCATGCTTTGTCCTTATCTGACAAATTCAAATGTCACAATGACAGATAAGAACAAAGCATTAACTACACCACGATTTCTCAACGTTTATTAGTCAGGGGGTTCGAATTTAGCCGAGCTGAAACAAGCGCGCTTTACAACATGGACCTATTGTGATTATGCTTATCGACGTGGATAAACATGGATAAAACATTTGTCACTTTTTGACCAAATCGGAAGGAATATGGTAGCTTTTATCGCGGTGGTTGAAACTTCTGTCACTCTCGCACTTACACTCTGGTCAGAAAGTGATAGATGTTTTATCCACGTCGATAAACACAACCATCATAGGCCCACAGTACGTAAGTGCGATAGTGACGGATGCTTTATCCATCGCAATAAGGACGACCATAATACGAGTCATGGTCGTTTAAGTATAACCTTTTCATTATGATATTTTGCGGTGTGACTGTGTGTTTGAAAGAAGGGAATCTCCATACAAATACGATTTATTCTCTAAATAATAATATTTGTTAAAACTTTGTTGGGTTAGAACTATTTTGTATTATATAATTTTATTTCTGTATAGAAATCTAGGTTAGGTTACGTAAGGACTTGAACAATATACAAAAAATATCAAATAAGAGATGTGAAAAATCGGGATTTACACTTGTTCTCTATTCCTTTTTAGAAGAATAAAATGTCTACCTAAACAGATTAATCTCCCTTGCCTCTACTCGATAAGCACCTTTTTTTTGGCAGTTATGGCCGCCGTTTTAAAAACTTTTTAATTTCACTTAATTGAACCGAAAACGAGAACCATTATTTTGCAAATAACATTACCCCCCTGTACTCGTTTTCGGCAGTAAGTAATTTCTGAATAAAAAAGCTTTTGTAAAAACTGAGGGTTATAAATTGAATAGCCATGAAAGTAAACCAAATAAATGAAAATAAATTTAAGAACGTTGTTATATTTTAAAGCTATTATTTAAGAAAGTACTAAGGGAGTTGGCGTCCGTTAAGATCTTAATCAGCGAAACTACTATATCAGCGAACCCACCAACCCCTGACGTCTTTTGTTTCGAACTAAGCCTTTTTTGCACATTTATGTTTCGGTTGGTATACTCATTTACTGACCACCACATACAATACCAGCACAAAAATTAAACACAAAAGATATGTATAAAAAAGTAACAAATAGTAATCCTGAAAAAAAAACCAAGGCATGGCGATAAACAACATCTGAGACATTCGCGAGAAAAGATGGTTTAAATATTAAATTCCTAGACATTTTATCTTGTGTAGCCCAGTTAATATTATCACCTCAACAAACAACAAAAACAGCCCCATGATTCTTCCTTGCGTGAAATATTTCCACCCCGTTTTCCCTCTTGCAGAATTGTAACCTGTAGCCCCTCCCATAACGAACACGGGCAATGAACAAACAAACAGCTCTTCATTTAGTGCGGTGGAGGAGGGAAGTTGCCGCATTGTCTAACTCCGGCGCAGCCAAGTTCTTTTGATTACGGATACAGGCGCAGCCGCTGAGACTTGGCCGTATTGTTCTTTTAAACTAGAATGATGAATAAAAGAACCAAAGAATACAGCACGATTAGTCTAGAAAAAGCTGAAGGAATTTAAAAAAAAAAGAATAATCTGTGACAATATAATTCGGGTTTAAAAATATTTGACACGTCTCTTGTACAAGATGCATAACGTGTTAGTTAATTTTGAGCGCAGTGTTAGATGAGATATTACTGACGAGGCGTTTAGCATAGGTGGTAATAACCATGCCTTCGAAGCTAGCGGTCCCAGGTTCGATTCACACCCATACA
Source organism: Acleris sparsana (assembly GCA_923062465.1). Taxonomy (NCBI): domain Eukaryota; kingdom Metazoa; phylum Arthropoda; class Insecta; order Lepidoptera; family Tortricidae; genus Acleris; species Acleris sparsana. The sequence goes on from OV281300.1 coordinate 11,815,702, forward strand.
CAATTATTTTGTTTGAAGGATTATTTTGTTACTGAAACTTGGATGTTTTCTTTAGTATTTATGTATATATATCGTTGTCTAGCACACATATTACAAGTCTAGACCTTAGTTTATGGTCTCGAATTTGTGCGAGTTGGTCCCCTGGTACTAATGTATTTTATTTATTGCTCGCGTTCTGGATACTAACTTTAGATACTCTTTTAAAGCGTTCCATAAACAATACTCACACCTTATTTAACACCAATTTGATTTTAGACAGTATCTTTAATTAACTGTTATATGCATCGGAAAGTATAATTAGCGACTGTTTGTTTTGTCTTTATCTCGACTAGCAATTTGTCGCCGTTCGCCGCCATTGTACGCAAACAAAAGGGGGCTTGAGTTTACAATTAGTTTCACATTGTGTAGAAAAATAGTATCTGTGAATCAGAAAATAATTATTCGCAAGAAATAAGTTTAACCGTTAGATTCTATTAAGAGGATTTGAAGCTGGAAATTTGCATACAAAATGCGATAGCGTTTCTCCCCCGACTTTAACGTTATTTGAATATGTTGTAGGTATTACAAGAAACTAGGGATGAGCGTTTTCTTTCCAAGAAATAATGGTAACTTAAATAATAACTAAGGAAAATATTTAGAAAAATTGCGAAAATTGGACTTTATTAAGGGGGTGAGAAACGTTATCGCCGGGAGCTAAAGGAGGATGGGCAGAAATGTATGAACACTGGCCTAGAAACCAATAACAATAAGCACTATATCATCGGATTTGCGATTTAGTGTAGTGGAAAACCTCAAAGAATTGTGAGAAATATTTTAAAAATCGGGAACATCGGGACGCCTACGTAGACGACGTTTGCGTAATTACTTTGAAACACCGCTGTCTTTGCACGGCGATAACTTTTATCATACAAAGTTTTCGAACTACCTGCCATAGAAATAGTTTTACAACTTAGAATTACCTATCCGGTGACATATCGCTTGTTGTTATTGGTTATATAGGCCAATTTGCCCACCCTCCTTTGCATGGTTTGATTCGCAATTAGTGTTGCCAGGTCTAGTCCTACAAAAATCGGGACTATACTAACAAACAATCGGGACCTGGGTTTTCAAATCGAAACAGTAGTCGGCTACACAGAGAAGTGATGTGTACAAAGAGATGGTGTGTGATGATGTGAATGCAATAAGGTTAAAAAGTATAAACATCTCTTTGTAAGTTGTAGACGACTGTACAAAAAATACATTGGAAAAATCACGCATGTTACAGCCGTCTTATATGACCATGACCAATGTGGCGTACCGTTTCTGACCTCCAATTGTTATATTATCTTATGATCGCTCTATCGATGTGCTGAAAATCGGGACATTTGGCGTCCCGATCAAGAGTAAATCGGGACGCGTCCATAAGAGCCCTAAAAATCGGGACGTCCTGCGTAAATTGGGATATCTGGCAACACTATTCACAATCAACTTAAGTTATGCGGGATCATCATATTTTTTTCTTATAAATAAGTTTCGCGTAAAATATAATACCTATCCTACTTCTATAATTTCATAAATGTGTGTTTATTTTTGTTAGTTTACCGATGTGTTTCGTCTTCACGGTTCAACCACTACTAGGTACTCGGACGGAAACTTCTTAAACTCACCGTCGCTTAATTGAACGAACGAGAACAAAGCTACCGTCGGCGCCGGAACAGTAACTCACTGAACCACTGCTGGCTAACTTTCAGCTCGATTTGTAGCAGTTTAAAGGAATTACTCTAACTTATTACAGTGTGCCAACTCGGGACACGTTCTAGGGATTTATTATCGATAAATAAGATGTCGATATATAATTATACATGTGGTCTTTCATGATCCTCTGCTAAGTATAAAGAGGCTGGACATCATGCCTGATACCGAGCCTCTTAAGGTAACCAAAAGTGTATGGATGTCATTTCAAACACAACAAGGTAATTATTAAATACGAAAAAAAATGGATTGGTATATAAGGAAATATTTAAAAAAAAAACATCAAAATTTTAGTCGCAAAAACATTTTGCTTCATAACTTTAGAATTCGTGCCCCGAGCTAGCACGCGTCTGTTCATTACCTACTGCCTTTTGCCCGCGACTCCTCATAAGGCCCCCCATACTACAAACAGGGAGTTATTTGTGAGTGGGACTTTGAATCTAGTATCAAGGGAATAAAGTAGAATTACGTTTATTCGATAATATACCTTATTCTTATTGCAACACAGTTCAAATTAAATTGCCTTGATTATGCACATCCTATTGCACACGGCCTTGCATCCTATTGGGCCTTACGAGGCTTTCCGCATAGAAGTCGGTTATCGCATAACCCTCAAAATACTGTCGATTTTCCGATATAAAATGTACCTACCCTATACTCTGGTCAATCCAGGATGATCCCTGTGACAGCCGTATTTCGTAATCACTTACTATGTACATAAAAGCGAAGTATTTATACCGTGTTCATTCTTACTTGACTAATGGAGTAAACAACTTTTTAACTTCAAAAACCGGTCAAGTGCGAATCGGACTCGCGCACCGTTAACTCCGTATTTATTATGCTTATATGATAATATGCTTGATAACCGCAAAAGAAAACACTCATTTTGTTATGAGCTTTATTTCTATGCAATAAGAATGATAAGATCCGCTTTGACAAGGCTAAATTTCAATACAGATTTTCAAAGTTTTTTTCTTATTTCTCAAAAGCTGTAAATAATGAACACTTCGTTTTATTTTTCCCTTAAAATATAAGTAATTATCTGTACGTCAGGATTTTTTCTGATTTTTTTATTCATAAACTTCGGAGTTAAGGGGGGACGGTACTTTTTGTAAATTTTTGGCTATAAATCAAAAAGTACATAACAGTTTTTTTTAAATAGTTTTGAAATTTGCATACTGAGCCCTATCTATGACACCCCACTTGCTATAATCAAACCACTTTGTTTTTTCAACCCCCCATTCTAGACCCCTTTACAGTTATTTATATAATTATTTTTCTCTTTTTTTTTACTAAAAACAGACGCGGGCAAGCCAGTTGTATGAATAACAGTGCCAAATTTCAAGTTGATAGCACTTGTAGTTGCTGAGAAGACTGCTGTGACATACACAGACAGGCAGACAGACAGAAGGACAACGAAATCTCACCGTTTTCTTTTTTTATTATTTTGGTATGGAACCCTAAAACTGAACCATGTTTGGCTTAAACAGCTATTTAAAACAAAATAACGAAATCACAGACAAAGATTGGCCTCGTGATGGCCAAAATATATTACTCAAATGACTTTATTTACGATAAAAGCTGTTTTAGCCAAAATAAGGTTCATTTTGCGGTAAGAAAGTTGTTTACTATATTGACTCATTAATTTATGGAATTCCTGAACGTACCAATGTAGTTTTTCGTTAGGTTAAAGGAATAAGTGTAGGGTCATGTGGTATACGGTGGCACACTTTTTTTCCAAGGACCACAGCTCCGAAATAAATAATCATAGGATGTTGCTATTAAGAACCGTTATAGTAAATTTAATCCATTTCACATATGTGTCATTCGTTTTTTGAAGTAAGCTATAGGTAAAAAGATAAAAGTATTTTTTTTTAAAGTTAGAAATGTGCCACTGTGTACGATGGGGTCGAAACAGTGGCTCGGCCTCATTTACACAGTGGTACGGGGTGGTACACACTGGATAATTTCGGGATAATTAACAGAAATGAAACTATTCAATTCGTAAATCAGTTTTTATTTATCATTGTACTTTTATTACTTAATAGTTAAAAACTTAACCAATCATTTTAACCAGTCACTTATAGCAAAAAACTCAATGTAAATAGGTAGGTACCATTTCTTTTTGGTTTTAGAAACAAAAACATCATATAATCTTGTGATAACAAAATAAGATTATTTTTTCTTCCTCAGGAAACTGATGTAATATTCTAATTTTTTGTTTCTTCTCTCCAGAATCTTACCGATGTAATAAATGAGCTTTTTTTTGTCGAAAATCTTACTAAAACGTATTCACCCTCCCTCGGCAATCCAGTTAATTGCTTCTTTATGTCCTTTTCAGTTACAACTTTATTTTGATTTTCTATCATATCTTCTTCTATCCACTCACCTTCGTCAGATTCTTGATATGGAACATTAAATTCTGAGTCTTCTTCATCATAATCACTCTGAGGTACCCGATTAACTGCTTTAGTTTTCTTAGTAGCTTTCTTTTTAGACGATGAAGCTTTAGCGAATTCAATTTCCTTTTTCTCAGGAGTGTCCGTGGCAATCATACTACGTCCCAGTTTTCGAGGTTTGCGATTAGATTTCCTGGGTCCAGCCTTTATTGGTTTTCTGAAGTCGAACGGCGATACGAATTTCTCTTTACTTTGGGTTTCAATAGTGCAGTGTAGAGGGCATTTTTAGTAGGTACACAGTGAAACATACTGTACACTCAGTACAGACCACAGTGGTTCATGTTCCATTGTGAACCTTTGCGAGTTGTGCCACTGTAAATGAACACCGCCATTTTGAATACATTTAAATTCTTCGAGAAATGTAATGCCTATTGTCCATTGGATTTCACGCCTCTATTCGTCATCCCAAATTAAATCAAGATCTAGCTTCAATATTCTTATATTTCATTACTAATATCAATAGACATCTCTAGCTGCTCTGGGAAAATAGGTACTTAAAAAAACGTTTACGTCACGTTTGAAAAGGTTACGTGATATTCTGCGACTACTTCCTTCAACAAAATTCATGATGTGGAAAACTCTAACGATACAAGAGGCGTGCGTTGTGCGCATGTCATGAGAGCGATCGGCCTGCCCACGCGCATTCCACGAATCCGATTTGTAGACAAAACATCGCGTGCGCCACTCTAAAACAATTGCTGCTGTTTATTTAGAGTGCAATAGTTATATTTTGTTTGAGAAGGCCAATAAGTGTGCCTGGGAGGTCTAGTAGCTATTAGCTACTAAACTCTGTTTTTTTGTTACAAAGTACTACGCCGTACAAGTTCTATGCAAGAAACAAATGAGCACCACGTAGCAATTTATCTGGGCAGTACTTTTATAGTTAAAAAAACAGGGTATAGTGGTTTTTAATGATTGATTGTTACTATATCGTGTAGTAGTAGTTACTGGTTACTATATCGTGCCCTTTAGTGGACCTTATTGGATTGGATATTTGATATATCTTTGATATTGCAAAATGTATTAACTCTATTTAATCAATGGATTCTTTAACAACATACGTATGCATACAATCCTTTTCGTACATTTAAATATTTTTATTTCAGTAAGAAAAAAGCCACACCACATAACACTTTAACGAAACCTCAAAGACCGAAAGAAGAGATTTAAGTGTCTAAAAAAACACATACACCGTGTTTTTTTTGATTTATGATAACTTCGGCATATTACTAGGTATATCCATAGAAACTAATTGGTAGATTAGATTTTTAAATATTGAATTTTTTTTTTTTTTTCAGTTTCGAACAAAATAATGAAATCTTTTATCTTTGGTCATTCTAAAAGGCCCTTTAGAGTTAACTAATAATCAGCGTCAAATACGTCTATGTTGGCGTGACATACACACACAAGTAAAGATAACACTTGACAGGTACAAGATTGTCAGTGACAATTTGTCACTTTAGATTGACGCGTATACAAACCTAACAATTGGAAACTCTTTACTCATAAGTATTAAAAGAAAATTGTTGTTATCATAATGTATAAAAATTAAATATCTTTAAAACCGTTAGACTTATCATTTGTCTGTCTTCGGAAAATTAACTTTGTATGACCTAAAGAACGTTCCCTTAAAGTTATCGTAGGTCAAAAAAACACGGTGTATATATGTTTTCTTTAATTTCAGATCAAAATCCGCTAAAAATTGGCAAAGCACTACATCCGCTGCTGCCAACTAAATTCCCTAAACTTACTTTCGTCTGACGGTTAAAAAAAACAAATCCTAACTAGGGCGGGCCTTCAAGGCTGAGGCTTCCTCTGTTTGCCCGGAATGGTTATTTCATGTAACCAGACCAGGCATCGATGTGTGTTCGGGGCAAACACGACTCTGTGGGATTTCGAACCGAGGACCAGCAAGGAAGCTATTTGTGTACCTGAGTTGATGGATTTGGAACGTTTAGGTAAACATAGAGTCTACTGACTTGATTTAGTATGGGACTATGTCAAACCGAATATTGCTCGAATTCCGGAGGATATTTTGCCACTATACTACCCAGTTCAGCCTAACTTACTTCTTTTTAACTATTTAAAGTAAGCGCAAGTTGTGTTGACTTTTTTAGAATGTTCACAATAAGCAATTTTTCTATTTAAGTTATTTAATATAGGGTAAAGGCACCAGTTATCAGCCAGAGACCAGTAGTCAACCTTATATGAGTGCGAAGAGTGGAAAATATATCTTGCGTACTCTTCCCACTCATACAAAGTATAGGCAGAGGCCGACAACAGATCTCTGGCTAACCACTGGTGACTTTACCCTATACTCTTCTAGTGTAACATTCAGTTTGTGAACCTATAAACAAAAAAGAAGTAAGTTGTTTATTACATTGTTCATTGAATATAAACGACCGAAAAGTTAACGTTAGCAATATGAGCATGATATCTGAACCAAATAAACTAAAACAAAGTGAAATAGAAGTTTTGATTAAACACGATACTCATCACAAGCGCTCGTATAATATTCAATTTAATCGGGAACCTGGTGATTTTACCAAAATACTCTACCAAATTCCTGCGCAGTTGAAACGCTTACGAGGGGCGTTTAATAAATTCTCGGTATGAGAAAACAAAAGCATGCGATTAGTCTTTTATTTTTATTTTTCTATATATTCCCCCCATATGTTTATACACTTATAAGATCGGTAGAAAAAAATATCTAACCCGTCATAAAAATATTTTTTGTCTTTGGTGTCAAAACCACCGCTGCCTTCAACGCTTCATCATTAGAAAATCGATGTCCACGAAGATCCTTTTTAAGGTTGGGAAACAAAAAGTAGTCGCTGGGGGCCAAGGCTGGACTGTACGGCGGGAGGGTAATAGTTTCGAACCCAGATTCAAGAACCTTGGCAACATGAGCAGTGCTTAGGGGCGTTGTCATGAAGAAGCAGCACTCCTCTGGTCAATTTTCCCCTCCTCCTCACTTGGTTTGCTTCCCGTGATTGGCGTAAAATGTTAGCGTACTACTCTCCTGTAATATTTAAACCCTTTTCTTTATAATCTAATAATAATATCCCTTCACAATCCCTGAATATTGTCGCCATGATCTTGCCAGCTAAAGGGACGACTTATGTCAATTAATGACTTTTAGCGGCCAGTGTTAAGTTTACTAAAAAGGTTTGCAATATACCAATACCGAGAATTTATTAAACGCTTGACTGTTCTTCGGTCAAAACAACTCCATTAAATTCCCGATACGGCAGTCTCCGCCGAAACGGCTTCACAATTAATTATCTTAGGCTTAATTGCTTCGGTCTAATGGATTCTAATTGTGTTGTTCTCACGCAAGATCCGAATTGATGCATCCCATTAACTGGGTTTCCACAACGACACGGTTTGCCATCCAGGTTATTTTGCACAAGGCGATACGGGATATCATCGAGATTAGAGGCCAAGTCAAGTGGCTTAAAAGAGGTAGATTTGCGTTTAAAATATAATAATAAATGAATACGTATCAGGGGACAACCTTATAAATGACCTATTCTCAAACTACGAGTCAACTCTAGGCTTGTACCATAGACACTAGACCATGATAAATTAACTTATATAGATAAATACATACTTAAATACGTAGTAAACATCCAAAACTCAGGAACAAATACTCACGCTCATCACACAAATATCTGACCTTACCGGAATTTAAATTCGGAACCGCTAGCTTCGTAAGTTACTACCAACTAAGCTAACGTTTCGTCAAATGGAAGTAGCTGTTACATAGCAAGTATTTACGTAGTAGTTACGTTAGTAGGCGCACGAGTTCATGTCCATCGGGGGCTTAGGCGAAGCTCCCCCCGCCTTCACCCGCCTCGCCACATTCGTCCGCAGTCTAGTGCGGTCCTTGACGTGTTGACGTGACTACCGCAATCCTCAGGATGGACATGAACTCACGCGTACTTAACTGTAATGGGGCTAGACATGTTGCTTTTAAGTCATCGTTGTAAAAAACAATACGATCACAAATCACAAATTTTGTGGTGGTAGGACCTTGTGCAAGTCAAATACCTGCATCTTATCATTTAACTTACCGCCAAGCAGCAGTTTCACATTGTTGTATTCCGATGTGACGATAAGACAACCGAAATTAGTAGCATAGAGGGATTCCATCTTAGTCCTCAGGGTTGGCATAACGATTGCAATCTTTAGATTGAAGCTTTGGTAATACAAATGTCTATATGTCACAGATCACACTTACCATCAAGTGGTTCTCTATTGCATTAAAAAATCAAATCTATGCTCTTTTTAGCACAGTAAAGTTATCATATTAAAACCAAAGCAATGAGTCCAGGAGGAGGCCTATGTCCAGCAGTGGACGTATTTCGGCTGACATGACGATGATGATGATGAATGAGTCCAAACTAGGTCTATTTTAAGTTCCTACAGCGTTGATTCTATTGCTACCTGCTCAGATCATATAAAGGACTCTATTCTTATTTCTAGGGTCCGTTCACTCAGACCGGCTCGGAGATTTATCACGTTGTAAACAAAATTTTTACTAATTGTAGTAAGGTTTATTTTTTCATGTGCACTTCTTCTGCCAATAATGAAGTGCACAGGTACATCTGCTCTCCTTTCCGAGCCGGTCTATGTGAACGGACCCCTACTCGTATGTTAGCTACCTTTCAACTCCACACACTAATGAACTGTAGTAACTAGAACACTCGCACACATAAGATTCCGGTCCTGATGGCTTTCAACCTTACTTCTAGAAAAACCAATCGAGGTTAAGTATTGTGCCTCGGGAGTGTTTGTTTCGCGTGCGTCCCAGAAGGAATTAATCCAGTTTCAATCCGTACATACGTTATCTCTTTTGTACTTAATCCCATTTATCTGGCTGGGATTGGAAACATGACTTCGGATTTAACAAATTAAACGTAATTTAGGGGTGTTTGAACAAACCTCACCCTTTATACGTATTTACCAACGGTGAAATTACTAGCGTACAGGTTCTCCTTCATAGTCGATATTTTAGAGTCTTGAGTTTGTAGTCTTGAGAATACAAATGACAATGGGTCTCAAATCCCACTTAACATCAAATGTCCTGCGTGCTCGTTGGCCTTCTCCTAGCTATTAAAAACCCAGGGGTGCATGGTTTCCGAAAATCGAAAAAGGGGGAGTGGCGGGAAAGTAATTCTACGCATACGAAGTGTTTTTTTTTCATACAAATTAATTGGGCACACAATATATCGGTATAACAAGTTAACAACAGTTGTTTAGAATTTTAGTTAGTCACTAAACTGATATCAATAATATTTGATTAACAAGTGTCAAATAGAATTTGCATTACATTGCTGTTCGATGGGAATTTCAAAAATAATTACGCCCTATTATCAGGAGTCATTATTACATTTTTATTACAAAATCGTTAACAGTAGGTTAGTAGTTAGTTATTTTTGTTCGTATGGAAGACACACCCTGTACTTATATTATGTAGTGCATAATCATACAAAAACGTTAGATCGTATCGTCTTTGCTTTCTCAATTAGCTCATCAGTGGGTACTAAAGCTGACTGAGAAAGAACGATAAATACGATTTTTTTCCGACCAAAAACAATGTCGTGTGATAAATCAATACATCTGTCCATAGCTAATTAAAGAAAATATACCAATTTGACACAAGTTCCCAAATCAATGTGGCAGCCAATAGCACGTCGTAAATACGTCGTGTCATAATTACGGCATATTGTCAGTCTACGTCGGAGCAATTTATATGGAAACTGGGTGTTTATTTGAGGGAGGCTTGCGGGCCCTTGTCGTGAGAGAAATGTGATGCGCGCAAGCGATGGGCGACCGGCGGATTCAGTAAACTAAACAGTGGCTGTAGACATGATGCATGTTACAAGAAAATTACCGTTAGCGAAAATTTGAGATTGACGTTAGGTTTGGTTAGGTTAGGTTACACGTGTCCGTAATCGCGTAACTTTATGACAATTCCATAGACAGTTTTCGAGAATCATTTATATACTTCGGATATACTTCATTTATATACGTTAGCGCTATACATCTTGGCTAGAGCCTCAAGGGTGTTATTCTTTTACGAATTTGTAAATTAAGTACTCGTAGGTACGTAATGTGGAGTTAGGTGTGTTCCGCTTTGGCTGAGATGCTTTTTGGAAACGAAACATGCGATTTTATTTAAAAAAATCACGCAGGCAAATGTTAAGGGTCTAATTACAAGCTAATGACCTGCACCTACTATACATAACATTATATTGGCATATATTATGGCATAGAACATTATGTTATTCGGTGTTTCACTTTATACAATTTAGGTATTACCTAATGATTGTTGCTTTATGTGATTTCCAAATGTTGTGTTTTGAGTCAACTAGCTAGCTGTCTGACAATGTGCTTTGGTGGATTCAAAACTGATGCATCTAATAACAATTGAATAGGGGTAAAGAAGGTGAAGGATAAATAAAAAGGTGTCTTTTGGTTGAAAATGAGACGACAAAATAGAAAATGCGCTTTAAGTTAATTTTACGATTTCAAGATTTAAGCGCTATGAAATTATATAAATTAATTAAGTTGAATGATTTTATATTGATGCTAGTATTGATTAAGTTATACACGTACCTCAATATCAATACAAGCCGATTTATACACGGACATTACACATTCCTGCAGGCAAATTGTCCTAACAGTTTTGCAGGGCGTTTGTTATCATTGTAACATGTTGTTTGATTTTAATAAATTAATAATTATAAAAAAGCTATATTATCATATCGAGAACTTTCTATTTCTGCGGCACGCTCTACAGCTTAAACGGCTTGATGGATTTTAACAAATGAGATGTCGTTAGAATTTTCTTGGTTGTGGGAGTGACATAGGCTATACATTTTTAATGGTGGGTTTTTTTTATACATAACCTAAAAGAAACACATACTTATCAAGTATGCCCCTTTCACTTTTTATACCATGTATCAAAATATTCAAAGTTGGGCAGAAATCACAAAAATATAATTTTTCACCGTAAAAAATCTGTACCTTTCCAAATCTATACTAACGTTGATTTAAAAGAAGCTCCCGAATAGCAAAATAGCAATTTAACAAATAATTCGTGCGTTTCAAACACTTTTCGCGTACCGCTTCTTCACGTTGTCTCTTTGACAAGTCACAGAATAAAAAATATTGCGTTGCGATTTACGTGTTTTGTTTTTAGACTCATATTGCTTTTTAATTTGTGACGAGAACCAGCCACTTTGGGACCGATTAGGACACCAAAATATGTGGATGTGAAATACACACGTTTTAACCAAATAATGGTTAAAACTCTTCTCGCCTAAGGCTTGCAAGGCACGTGCCATCGCAGGGGGGTGGAGGTCGGCCGGCGCCGCGGCGGCGCGACGGCGGGCGGCAAAAATACCGCGATCAAATTTCAAGGATTTAAACACGCGGGGAGTAATCCTCAGGGTGATAAGGCTTGCGTACGATAAGCATATATACCTTTTGTTACCATTCTTCTGGGGATGTATTCATTACCAATTTAATTTTATTACGCTTTGAACCTTAGACTTTAATATCTCTGTGTTAAATTAAGACTTCATTATTGCACCTGGGATCTAGAAGTCAACTTTTAAATCATACTGTTTATCGTTTACGAGTGGGGAGCTCTCGTATTTAATATTTGTAGGCTTGAGAATTTAAGTCATAAATAAGTATTTTTGAAAGACCTATTAACGACACCCTACACCATGGGGTAGACGAGAAAAAACGTGTAGGGGAGGTAACACACGTAAAAAAAAACATATTATTTTAACACTTTTTCGGCGTGACTAATATGTACATTCATGCCAAATTACAGCGCTCCAAAACTAAGATTATTTGAGCTAAACTGCGGACGGACGGACATGGTGAAACTATAAGTGTTCCTAGTTTGACAACGGAACCCTGAAAAAGACTCTATCAGTACTCTCTCTACCGGTATCAAACGACATTGCATGTGGTATGCGCATCAACAAGGAGCGAATAGACCTTAGATAAAGTACACTGAACCAGTAATGACTTTTTATTTTTAAAAACAAGCTTTGCATTATTTTTAACTAACGAATCCTTTATTTGTTTGTTTCATGTACCTCCGCGGTTCAACAAATCAGGTAAGTGCAACTTGCGCACGAGTTGCGAGACAACGGACCGAGTCGAACAAATTGGCGCGATAATAAACTGCACTCACAAACGAGTAGTAAAGAACTTTAAAGCGGGATCGGGGAATGAAGTGGCCAATTATGGAGACTCCGTACACAGCTGCATAAATGAAGTTATACTACTATCTCGCAGTAGTCTTGAATCATGTTATTTAAGTTGTACTGGGGTTGTAAAAGAAGTGCACTTTGGTAAGGGCTAAAAGTAACAACGGCAACTTTTGCATCACGTTGCGAAAATGTAATTGAAAATAAATGGTGCTATTTCTGATAAAACTCCTGTGGCAATTAGAACCATATTACTAACGGGTGACGATTGAATCTGCTTCGGTTGTTGAATTTGAGATATAACTTATGGGCGTATGAGAGCAGTATATGAACGTATGACTAAAGCAAAAGTTAACGTTGTTCATTTTAGTCCTTAACTGTGCACATTTTGAAAACCGCTCACCGACTATCATGACTTAGTTTCATCCTGTCGCTATATTTTCTACTAGAAGTGTCGTATAAAATTCTTCAACGTAAAAAGCAATTAAAATACGTGAAGAAACCGACAAATATCTAGATGCTTCAGGATAAAATCGTTTACAGTATACTGCGAGGTGGTAATATTGCTGTATTGAGAGCTCTTGTATGGCCAGGGAGTTCTAATCTAATTTAAGCTGTGTACAGTAATTGTTCCACTCTAAATTGAGTTGTAGCAAAATTGCCTTATATGTAGCCACTATGTAGCTTATGTCCTAAACTTGCTTCTAGCTTTGATGAGTAACTTGGATTTATGTTTATGTTAATAACTTGTTTCTAATAGTTTTTGAGGTCAATGTGCGTGAGGATTGGTTGAGATTCTATACCAAGATTTTTAAGACACTCAAAGAAGGTTTCAGTTAACAAACAGTGATCGGTGTAATTTTTTTGTTTTTATTATGTCAGTCTTGTTTTCCAAGGATCGATTTGGCTCTGCTAATGGAAATGTTGAAGCAACAAATGCGTTGCCTTTACAGTCAAACCTTATAACTCTTTTCTAACTGAGGAATGGAAAAAACCGCCAATGAATTCGTGCCCATTGAGATTGAGTCATTATTGTAGTAATGTAATGTTAAAAGCCTTTATTTCCGCTGGTGTGAGACTTTATAAAGTAAAGTGCAATAGTTCGAGGCATGTTTTAAGTGAGGTGTCAAGCATCTAGGCTTCTTTTTTAACTTGTCTAAATCAGCGAGAATCTTGACTTGAGTCTATAAACTATGACTTTAGCGTTAATACCCATCTAATTAAATGCTACGCGATATGTCATATTGTTTAAGCTCAGCTTATTGTACTCGTACGGTGAAGATAACGAAAATCCTTTAATAACGTTACTAATCAATGAGATGTTACTCGTTATGAAGTAAACGCAATGTACATAGAATCAAAACCAACCTTGCGCGTAATTAATGCGAAATAAACTTCCTCATAGAAACACGAAGCCAAGTCTATCAAGTTAATTAGCCGTTTATGTTAACAAGTCTCCGAAGGTAAGAGAAAAAGGTCTTAAGTAGTACAGGCCCGAGGTTAACAACACACTTTATTATTTCAGACCGGGTGACGTTTAAACCAGAGAGTAAGTCTGCAACGGATTGTGCCAAACTTATTTGTGTTTAGAAATTCACAGCGCTTTAATGGGACCGCTACGATAGAACTAATGCTTCCATACAGCTACGCGTAGACTTTGGCGACGCCGACGCCGTATAATTCGCTTATTCGACTCTAATATAGCTGTTATAGAGCTTCTTTACTCGAAACAGTTCAACAAATTGACTTATTACGCACGATTAAATACACACACAAGCTTATATGCACAGTTGTTTATTTAATTTAAAATACTTCCTTAAATAAGAAAAAAATGGTTCCTTCTTTGTTAATTTTAATGAGGAATTCAAAATCGGCCAATCGCGTTAAAGCAACGTTAAGCACTCATTGTGACAAGGAATATGTAACTCGAGTTTATTACAAAGCAAACAATACTTAACTTAGTTAGTAATGACATGAGCATTATAGTGCTTAGTTACTAAAAGATTTTTAGGTATTTTGTGAATAGAAGTATAAATTAATATAAGTATGAAAATGTACGGCGATGTTTTAACATCATCGTTCTATCAACGAATTTATATCCTTGAGAATATCTTTAATATTTCGCGACTTATATTTAATATTGCAAATCAAGCCGTAGAGTGCTGTACCTTAAGCGTTAATGCTTAAAACTGTAATGTCGTTTTAGAATGGTTTTTAGATCTAACCAATCGCTTGCACTAGCTGCTCTTAACACTAGACCGCCGATTAACTGCAGCTTATAGCAACTAGTTAGTAATATAAGGTTCTACTATAAAGTTCCGTTTTCTTGGGGTTCTCGCAATTCCGGAAGTGCCAATTTATTAATTTCTTTATTGTATGATAAATGGCAAATGCCAAATTCTTAACCATTATATACAAAACCTTATACTTAAGTTCAAATGAAAACTGGTCAGCCAAGTGTATGAGGAGAAAAATACCATTTTCCAAAAAGGAAATACTTTTTAAAATATTTAAAGAATTGCTACACATTTAATTTTATAAGTATACCTAAATGGGAAACTTTTAGCGTTTTTGAATTGTATACTGAAACACTTATGCTTTCTTAAGGCTTATTTGTTAACCTACTCTAAAAGTTAAAGTATGAAATTTAATTGACGTCTTTTCTAGAATAGCGAAGAGAAAGGCATTCATAGAACAGTTTCGTTTATTTTATTATAGAAGAAAAATAAGTGTAATAAAATGGGTTACTCTCTTGTTGCGTGGCACGCCTCGGACGACAACGATGAACCCCTAACGTCAACGGTTCATAACTTCATAAGTCACCATTTGCAATCAGCTGGCTCGGCCATTTTCCGGCCCTTAAGTCAAACTATTGCAAATGGCGTCTTAGAAGCCTGCAAGCTCTATAGCGGTTCTACAGTAGCTCTTCAAACATTGAGGCCACATTATAGTTAAATGTTAGATTAGTATTGCATTATAGAAATTAGGATAGTAAGTAGTATTTTAACATTGTTTTTAAAGTATTGTACTAATTAAATATTGTGTGCAGAATAGAACGTCAAACAATAACAAACTCGTATTAAAAATCAATCGATTAGCTTAGGATTATCATTATATTTTAAGATTTTGTATATCATAAAAAGGTGACAACACTCATAATGTACCTACACACCTACATCGTTATGTAAGCCACACCCTCTACCACATCTACAGTATCGATTATTCAGTTCTATTTACAATGACATTGCAATGACGTTGACAGATAAGAAAATTGAATCGTGTTTGGTCGAAGTCAATGCAATCAATGAAATGATCAAATCTACAAAAAAACAGCGTATGAGAGCGAGAGAGAAGTATGTACAAAACGGAAGGTTGTTTTGTGAGCTATCGCACTGAACTTCTCCGATTTACCAGACCCTGTACCAAATTAACATCTTAAACAATGACGATTGACGATAATATATTTGGTACAGTCAACAGCATAAGTATATAAGTGATCATTTCTGTACCTTGTCACTTTAACGTTGTGTTTGAAATGCCATACAAAATTGTGAAACGATTGAAAGCGACAAGGTACATAAATGATCACTTATTTATGCTGTTGACTGTACTAGCCACTGCAGTCTCTAAAAATAATAATAAACAAATAAATATATAAGCAACAAAGCACCGAGCTAATTATATGGAATTACACGAAGTGTCACGTTGACAAAGGGTAAGAAAAATGGCCCCGTCGTCCCTTATTAAAGAGTCCCGTCTTCCCGACGTTTTAATTGTACATCTGTGTCCCCGTCATGTTTCATTTTCGTCAAAGGGACCTTTTAAAGTAAAATTCGTCATGCTAGCAACCGAGAGTCGAGAGAGTCGCTGCGAGAAATAAATTAACTAGCGGTTTAAGTGTCAGGCAAACATTGGGATAATATATTACACAAAAAGTCCACAACTGGTGGACTTAATGTCTCATGGCATTCTCTTCCAGGCAGCCCAATAATCATACAGAAACTAACAATAGTGGTGCACAGAAAAGGAAAGACAGACAACAAAGCAAATCACATATTTACAAATTAATAGTAATCAGTGCAAAAAGTACCCTAATATAAATAAATACGTTACGTCCGCTTCGTACTTATCCGTTGCCTGGACTCGTGATAAGATAAGATAGCCACTAGGATAATACATGAGCAGTGGTGTGCGCTCGCCTTCAACTTGTAAGTTTTTCAAATGTTTGAATTGAGGCTTAAAATTAAATAGTTCTAAATTTAATAATTGCAATGAACTTACTGCAGTTACAGTGACAGAAGAGTTAAATGGAGTACGAGTTCTATAGCTGTATTTTTTACTAGATGCTGATGTTTTTTGGGAAAAGTACAGTCTTCATTTCTAGCTAGAAAATCGAGGAGTATGCAATCATATCCACGCTCTTAACAATCGGTACAATGAGCCATTCAAAATTCAAACATGAGAAAAATAATTTCAAAGTTAAATAAATCTTTTCGAACCAATTTGGCGACGTGAACAACGTTCCCCTTTCCGCACGAATGCTGGTATAATGGCGGATAATAAACTGTGGAACAGTAATAAACATATTTGTTCTCACGTCCGCGCCTTTAATTAACATTTTAGCCCGAAATAATGAGCAAAGCACTGTTTATTATTTAATAATACAAACTCTACGGCGTTTAGGTTTCCAAGTGTTTTTCGGAATGCGAAAACAAGTCACGTAACGGTCGTAATTCAAAAAAATAACGTGAGAACGGCGCGGCTATTTGTAATCCCGGTAAATAATAGTGCTTTTGTATATGCGGAGTAGGTCTTGTTTGCCTTTTTTTATTGTAGCGTAGTGTTATTGGATGCAGGTCTTTAATTATGGGTATAGTTACAGCTTATTTGTAAGAATCAAAGGTCATGGCCCTGACCGAGAACAAGATTTTCTAAAAATTAAACAATTCGTATAATAAAAAGTTTTTTTTTAAATTAAGATAACTAGGAAATTATTCTACATAGATTTATATTTACTTGTGTCGGTGTAAAACAAGGCCAATAAATAGGTCAAGAGCACAGGTAAAAAACGAAAAAGGTTAACAAAGTCGATGAACCCTAAAGAGGATGCATCGAGGATCGCTAATACAGGGAACTAAATTAGACAGGACTGTCACCATTTGACCCAGCCAGTCGTAGCCTGTCCTTATTAGCATATTTTTTGTGGTAACCCTATAGGTACTGAGTATTCCTATAGGTTCGATAAGCTCTTGCCCCGTTTGTTTTAAATCAGCAGCCATAGGTTATGAGAAAAGCTCTTCGATATATGCGTTTTGCATCACAGTATACCTACTCGGGGTATGTTTTTTTGGAATACAAGTTTGACTTTCGTCTACTATTTAGGTACTCGGTTATTGGCTGCAAAGAAAAACATTAGCTTTCTTGTTTCGGCTCATTGCAGCCCAACAACAGCGTTCTGAATCAGCGAGCAATTGGAAGGGACTCCGTTGGCGCTGGCCGCGCTCCAATATTCCCGTCTACCTGGCGCGACGGAAATCAACTTCCTCACATATTTACTCGTTCCCTGCCACCAACTACCGATTGTATGCAATTAGAACGCAGCTCGCGCGTCGACGGCGTGGAATGTGCTGTTGACGTTGTTCACTGCCCATTTCGTTCATTTGTATACAATATGAATTTAATATCGAGTAGCTGCCTTTGCTCAGGCTTCTAAACTTTAAAACGCCACAAATTAGAGTTTGAAAATTTGGTCACAGAGTTTTTGTTTTGGTTATATAATTATGACAAATTTATCGAACTGTTTTAGTTCATCTTGGATTTTTGATTGGTTCAATCTCATCAGCTGAAACTTGGTACTTTTATATCTTTATTACGTGTGTTTTTGTTTAGACTCAGAATGTATCTACATTAAACGTTGTATAAAACTTTTCTACTAAGGAGGTAAGCTTTACAATTACATATCAAAATACAGTAGGTCGCTGTCTTTCA
This sequence comes from Acleris sparsana, assembly GCA_923062465.1. Classification (NCBI taxonomy): domain Eukaryota; kingdom Metazoa; phylum Arthropoda; class Insecta; order Lepidoptera; family Tortricidae; genus Acleris; species Acleris sparsana. Next base: position 11,834,117 of record OV281300.1, read on the forward strand.
CGGTAAAAGCAATTTGAGGTCAAGCCCTCTCAGCGGTAATAATACCGCAAGATTGATTTCAATGGCACTGCCCTTTTATTGAGTTTCCAAGAGCGATTGGGAAGTGGATTGACTATTGATACCTTTTATGAATACAATTGTAGTAACATACTAAATTTTATTAATTTAATCTTCACGTTCCTATATTTTTCCATTTCGGTAATGCTTTCTTTACAAACACAATGAAGTAGGTAGTTATAATATAAACGTTACAAAAATATTTAATTTTAATTAAAAATTCTACCAAAATAATAATGGATTTACTTCGTCTAGCGAAAACGCTAACCCTGCGACGTGCACCTGCCGAACCTATGTTATTTGCAAAACACTTCAATAAACGTTTAAAAAATAAATGGTAATTTAATTGACAGCAGCATTCAAAGCCTGGTTTTCTGAGGCCACACATTATTGACACGGTAATGGTATTGAAGCCGCGGCATCGACAAGGGGAGTGCCTCGCAGCCTCTTGTGTGAAGACCCGTTTAATCTAGATTCATTCACAGGCCATTTAGTTTCTTTTTGCTATAGGGTAAACGAGCACTCAGGTCTCGAGATGGTAAGTGGGATCTGAGACCTATAAACATTTGCATTTTCAAGACTACCTACAATACAACCCGATATGTCCCTACGTTACGAAATTAGTACTAACATCGGGCCGTTTTATTTTTGTTAGATACCTACTAACTTGTTAAAGTCAGTGCCTGATTCCCTAGACAAGGTGCATTCGACCAAAATTTGCCCTAGGTCCTTTAATCTTTCATAACTCTTATGTAACTTCGTCTCTAGTGATTTGGGAATAGAAATCCAGTGTGAATTAATTTTAAAATTGGAGTGACATTATCTTTAGTCTATGTATATTAACAGGTATCTTATTTGTTCGTTTATTTTCGACTCAGACCTTCGTTAGAAATGATTTGGTCGACATAATATAATTAAAGTTTGCTACATCAGCAGTGCACTAAGCCTCCGGGCATGTGAACAGCCCTCGTCTCAGGATCACCTTGATTGTTGACTTAATAAGGCTTGTCTTAATTGGCACTCGTATGACAGGCGTAGGACGCCGCCATTAGTCGGAGGGCACGTGTGGTGAGCACAAGCGGTAGTGTGGAGCTCGCTTAATCTAACCATAGATAATGAATGACGAGTATCAATAGGAGGACTTGACGTATTGCTTGCCTAGGTATTCGCTATTTACGTATTTAAGAGAGAGGTATGAAGAGGCAGTGGTAAGAAATCTGAAGTTCGTTTGGGAAAAAAAAGACCTAGGGCCCTAACGTGGCTGCGTTTATCGCGTGACAAAAGTTTGGATAACGCATCCGTCACCTTTTGACACGGAAATAAGAACGAGAGTGACGGATGCTTTATCCAGATTTGACACGCGATATACTCAGATGCAGCCTTAATAGGCCCACTACTGTACTTACATAATGGTACTTTTTCATAGGTATCTAAATAGATTAGTAGTTGTGTCGTTTAGTTTGTGGATAAATTGATTTAGTTCGTTTTAGTTTAGTTTGTTTATTATTTAATGTATTGCATTGCTCGTCAAACAATACGTAATTACAAAAAATATATGTGTGAAATTAGTATGTTTATCATGAAAATATGTTTTACTGGAACCGTTTTTGTTTTAGGTTTTTATTTAAACCACATCTACCTAACCTTATATAACAGATTTTATGAATCCTGAAACTATAAAAAACAATTTAAAAAAAAATTGGACTTCATATTTTTTGGTAATCTTTGATGCACCGCAAATTACTTATAATAAAAAAATTATTAAAAATTTACTTCAATTATAACTTTTGACTTTGAAGGTGCTAATAAAATATAATCTCTCTCTTTTCCGTGTTTTTCCGTTTAAGAGCCGTAAACCTATTAATTCAAATCAATCTGTCCCAAATCTAGAACTGCCGCTGCCAATGTCATTAAGTGCTGAGCAGATTCGAATCTGGCAATTATTGGGCCGGCCATTGTCGCCGCTTTGTGCCAAATGGCAGTCAATGTGCATCGATGCATATTGCGGCTTTATAGCCGAATTGGTTCATTAATGAACGCTTAAAGATGTAAACGTTTGGGAAGCGTACTAGGCCGTGTTAGTAAACTTGGCTTGGCTGAGATGCCCAACGCAAGAAATGATAGAAATTTTAGTTTTCAATGACTGACGTTAATTCAGACGTCATAGTAAACTGAGATTTTTAACATTTTTTGCAATGGACATCTCAGCCGAACCAAGTTTACTCATAGGTACGGTCTAGTCCTCAGGGTTACAAACTCGTCGCCAATAGTTTATGGGTTCTTATTATTATATCGAAACGCCTTTCAACCAACGTTTATTTCACACGTTAAACTGATGACTAGGGTTAGGATTTTGGTGGCATTTCGTGGTTCTAGAATCCATGGAGTCGATATTTCCTAATTATTATAATACATAACACATTGATTTTGACCTTCGGTATTATCTTATCCAAAAATGAACTAAATACATATTTAGTTCGGTTATTTCATACCTATTAATATTTGCTTGTTTGTAACGCTTTCACATCAGAGATATCCTCTATACCAAAATTAATTTAAATTGGTGCGGCCGAATAACGAATAAATGAATTTTGAAATATTAAAATACTGAAAGTCAAAATCAAAGTGTTATGTAATAATTAGGAAATAGCGACTCCATGGATTCTGGAACCACGATTTGCCACCAAAAGTCCTAACTCTACTGATGACACACCTCTTTTTGCATCGGAGCTTCTTTTTAAACTGTAATGCAAACAGCGAATTTTACTCAGTCTTGGGTAGAACTAGTGTTTTAGCTGTAAAAGCCACAGGGCTTTAAGTGACTCTATTTATTACAGCACTTTCAGCTTGCACTGATTTTTATTACATTTGGTATCAATTCCAATACCATTCCGATCACGTACCATATGAAACCACGGTACGGCCAACGTTATCACGGCTGCTTACTTTGAAAACGTCGTACATCACGCCCATGTTGGATCCGATGTTGAATTTTACTTTGTTTGCATCAAGACTGTTTTTCTATCTTGACCTTTGCGTAAACTGTTGGTGTGAGAAAGTTGTAAGTCGATCAGTATTAAACCAGCGAATGCACGATTGAAGCGATAAATCTTAGGATATCGAAATGTCAACCGTAAATTGCTTTGGATTTTGGGTAACTTTGTTTCTTTAGGATAAGTAAACATGAGAAATAAGGTACGCCTAATAAAGTACATTTTCTTCGATAACTTGAACATAATAACTTATTATTCGCGTGTTTACATTCATAACGAATTGGCATATTTTTGACATAACGTAGACGTTTTGGTTTCTGATTTTTCCGTTCATTTTCCGTTTTATTATGATTCATCTTAATCCAGCTTTGTCAAAAACCAATTGATGCGATATTAAAATGATATGGAAAAATTTGGTTCAGAGCATGTTCATAAAATGTATTCGAGTCAAAATGGCCGCAATCACCAAATCAGTCGATTTCCATCCAGCACACATTATTTACCGTAAAAAGCCATCAACAGCCAGGCTGGATGACACGTTCTATATCGAAAACAAAAGGTTTTTAGAAAACGCTATGGCTTAAGCACATTTCTAGTAAAACCTCACATATTATTCAAAATCTTAATACGAGAAACTCTTTAGTTTTATTTTATAATGCGGTAACCAATGATATAATCTTTTGATTTGATTGATTTCGATTCAAAAATATAAATGACTCGATTGTCTACTCTTTTAGCTCAAATTAAAATAGAGACCCTAAGATAGTATTATAAATTATATAAGTATTATTGCATGTAATTATCAAAATAACTTAATGAAAATCAATATTTAAAAACCCGACTGCATTTTTCGATATTGTTTATAAAACCGTTTATAAATGCTACTATATTCTCATATATTTGAGATGGTCACATTAAGACCTAACAAATGATGATTGTACTTAATAAATAGAATAATTATTTCATTTTTTTCAATTGTAACAGTTTAGGTATCCTATGTCACCCGGGATGGTAAAAGGATTCTAACGATACCACACACATTTAAAACGGCTCAGGCGTTTAGAAATTATGGTGGAATAAAGAATCATTACATCATTACATCAACCCCGAAAACATTACACTCCTTTTTAGTGCAGTCGTTTAAAAAATTAAAACAGCGATATAACGGTGACCCCTAATATCAGAACTACTTAGCGGCCCCACCGATTTTCATGAAACTTGGGTAAGAACCATCCCGTATAAACTACCTTTTTTTTTAAAACAACCTCGTCTGTATCCACAGATACCACAGACAGACACGTAAAATGTATAAGACCCCTCTGTTTGTACCGGGGTTAAAATTAGCAAGAGAGGGGCAATAAACGACCTCTCGATCAGACCACTTGATTTATATTAGCCATACTTCTCCGTTTCATAGCAAGCTACCACCGTATGTGATAACATTCAGGGTCGCCCCTGGCAAGATATCTGAAATAATATTTATTCAAAGCAACTTCTGCCGCAGCTCCATCTGCATAGAAGTGGCCACATTATGAAAAAGATGCCTAACATTGCAGTCAGTTCTGGCTTTGGCTCAATACCAGTTATCAACAATCTTCGTTCTTAAATGCGACAAGAGCTACAAATATACTGTCATTTGCGAGCGCAAGTGTAATAGCGATAACCAGTCGAACGCTATTAAACAGCTGGAAGTAGATACTATAAGAAAAAGTACAAAAAATAATAATAATTCGGTTGATATAATTTTGCGAAAAATGATCTTTTCACCGTAGCATTTTTATCCTTATCTACACTATTGAAAATGCGAGTTATATATTTGCATGGGTTCGAGGGATTTGTTAAGCCCATTTTGCTTTTGTATTATAACTTTATTTTAATCGTTTTAGTAGCTGTTATGATAAAGTGCGTAAAAGATGCATTTGTTCTAAGAAATAAAATAAAATAAATAATAGTAAGGCTCAGTATATTTTAAATAGAATGAATGGAGCAGTGTCTTCTCAAACGTATTCAATTTTTTTGAGCACATAGTTCTTAAAGTATCAGTCTAGTATCAATTGGTTATTGCAATAGGTAAATTACCGAAACTAGGCAACAGTAACTGCTACAGCCGCTGAATTACCGCGCTGTATTTAAAGTGCTACATTTATTTATTGCCTCCAACAGATATGGCGTCGATTAGCTGTTTTGGCTTACAGTAATCAATGCCAGTGATCTGGCTCCTGGCCAAGCGACACAGACAACAATTATTTGGCTCGGACACAAATAAAAGAAGACTGATAAGTCTGTAATAGTATGTACTCGTAATCCAGTTGCATTTTGCATCGCGCAGTTCTGTTTGGACCGGAGAATTGGATTTATCGCAGTCGAAGCAAGTTTTCGAGTGGAATATTGTTCAGCAAAAATAATTTGATTTGGGTCCGAAACGTGCTCTTTATGCATAATTTAATTCGTATAAGGCTTAAGGACACGGTAAATTGAAATCAGTAAGAGAACATTCATAGCAAATGTGTCGGTATTGTTAATGTTTTTTTTTAAATTATTTATGCGATGGTAGAGGAAGGATTTGTATATGTTTGTGTTAAAGATTAACCTCTTATTTTAAACCATGTATGGTGAAAGACACAGTTTTATCGAATTTAATTTAGGTATTATTTAAAATGCATAAGAAAATATCTATTAAGTATGATGAAACTAAAAACACGAAATTTATCGCATGTGTAGGTGGTGTGGCTTACAAACTTAAACACGGTAGATTTATAGTAACATTAACTGCTACTACATAACGGCACATAAAGTTCATACATATACACTACAAAAGGATCTTATAACAGGTACCTATGTATGTTTAAGACATTATTAACATCATATGGACCAGCCGTTACCGTGACATACTAAATGCAGTTCAGTTTAGGTTGAGAGAAAGAGACAGCGCTATAACTGCTATAGCTCTGTCCCTTTTCCTCAACCTTAACTGAACTGCTTTTGTATGTCAAAATCAGTTTCTGTTTGAGTTTTCACAAAGCTTCCATATATTTTTTATTTGTTCTGAATTTTTTGCTAACGTAATATCAAATTTTCGAGGAGCCTCGATCATGAAGATTAAGATAGACTTGCTTTACCAGTTGTGCCTAGTGGTTTCGATCCTCGGCGTCACGCCCCACCACTCAATTTGATATGTATGGCACGGATGCAATGTACAATCGGAAAAATGGAACATTAGAACTGACTATTGATGTTATAAATCAATTGTAGAAATTGAAAAAAATAAATGTTACTGTGACTCAGCTCAACCAGTATGTTCTAAGCATTAGGGTTCATTTTTGCCGATTTAAAACCAAAATTACTTCAGAATTATCTCTCCGATTTTTTGCGCATGTAACTGATCTCTTGAATATTTCAATTTAATCAGCCGAGTAAGCTGCGCAAATACTTGCAGGCAGGTCCCAATTTTGAACGAAAACCTTTACTATGTTATTGCAATTAGGTGAGTATTCCAGTATTTGCACTAGTCACATTTTACATTAGGTTTCTAAAAAGATCCTAAAAATGTTATTCGCGCAAATAATGATTTGATGAACACTAACCTTTTATAATTTTAATTAACAAAACACTGCTCATCTCATCAAAAACCGTTCCATTTCGCCCCCACTGACCTGGGTGCCTAGCCAAGATGCAAACGCTACTAACGTTTGTCTTTTCTTTCGCTCAAAATGACGAATGACATCCTCATGTGTTACGATAAACCACGTGGTCAGCTTACATCTCGTACATTCTGAGTGATAGAAAAGATCTAGTAGCTAGGGCCCCTTAGTGGAAGAGTGCTCTAACGTGATCTTCTGCTGCAGCTGACGAGACTGGCTCCATATCGGAGACCATCCCCGACCGCCCGGTGGAGCTGAAGAACTTTGCTAAGCTGTGCGACCAACGCCGCAAGTTCCCCGTCCTCTACAAACTGGAGTTTCAGGTACGTGTCAACCTTAATATACATACAATAGTTGAATCTCTACTCAACACATTCACTGCCTTCCCTTTGCCTAATACAAGACAAGAAACATGCAGGCTAACGTTAGCAACTTTCGATAACGTATAATTCTGGGATCCTAGTGAGAAAGGGCTGAAGTCAACATTGGTAATAATAAAAAAGGGTGTAAGTCATATGCGGAGACTACTAGACATATACCTTTTTTCACTTGGACCTCAGAAGACTAAACCCCCTTTTCACAAGTTCCCCAGAATTTATTGCGTCACCTTACGTCAATCTTGAACGTTTTGTCAGGTTTTGAAAATCACTAACGTCAGCATTCTTGTTTCGGCTCACTGTTTTTATCCATGCGACGCATCCATTGTTTTATGCGAAGCATGCATGTACGCGTTTATGGCTTTAGGTAAAAGTTAGAAAACCTATAAGAATTGCCGGGAGTGAATGTGAAAAAGATATCTCTTTCGGCCTCTATTCTAAGCGTTAAAATGTTGCTTTTGAAGTGTTATAGTATTACGAAAACTCTTATTTACTTAACAGTAATGGCGGCCCAGTTGAGAACAATGCGATAACATGTCAAAAGCAATATTGTTTTACACTGTAGAATTGAGTTTATCTAGACCGAAAAAAAAACAGTCCTACCTTCATGGGGAAATACAAAAAAAAAGAGTAGAGGGGATGGCAACGGCGGTTAAGGCGGTATCGCTAGTGCAGAGTTTATTCATCATAAGTCAGAACTTACAGAGAGTAGTAATAGAGTTTAATTTAAGTTTGCCCAAACAACTTAAATCCATTAACATAGACTTCAACTTCCTAATACTTGTCGTCGACATAACATCCGCGACGTACGCCGCTCACCTAGTTGGTGTGCTGCCAGGGAACTTCCTATACTGCGATCCAGTAAGTCACATTAATGCTTGGCTGCGCTAATGTCATCACTTCTACATAGAGCTCTTACCCAAACTCGAGACAAGTTAGTTTGAGGATGGCGAAGTTTTTGCGAAGATATTAATTACATAAGGTTGGAAGCTATAATCCTAAGTTATTTGAAGGGTACCAAAAAAGACCAGGTCTACACTCAGTAGCAATGAAAACGGGTCCTTTCTATGGAAATTGAATACAAAGTGACCCGTTTTCAAGCTAAGTTTTTGAAAATGAAAGATGTTGAATTTGCTATGACCTATTTAGTAGTATAGTCTGAACTGATTGATTATTTAAATTTATTTTGACTTTTAATTTATAGAACAATTAAGAACAAATTCTTACCACGACATAGGGTGCCAAACGGCACCGCTAGCCTATAATTAGTATATAACTTTTACTTATTTTTTAAATGAGTACACGAAAATAACGTACCTACGAAATTACGTGGTTCCTAAGTCCCAATTAATCGCGATAGCTCAAAAGTTACTTGGGTGACTAGATATGATCTTTCATGAAAAAAAATGTGATTATTGTTGGTAGATAAAAAGAAAATAGTAGATAAAAGAAGAAAATAACAACATTAAAATTTACGTAAGCTACCATACACGTTGGCTAACATCCATAAGTAGCTACATATTTTCTGCTTTCGTGTTTATACAATTGTTTCGCCCTAGATTAAAACCTTAAGGCTTGAATCTTTTTAGTATATTCTAATAAATTGTCTGAAGTTTGAATCAATCAAACGGATTTGAGAAATGGAAATGAGAACTAATGAGTGGAATTGCAAGTCGTGCTGGGATTGTGATGTCTAAAAGTGTACTTATTACATGTTTAGTATCTTGTTCTCATTTTGGGCAATATTGCTGAAATAAAACAGCCACTTACAAGGACCCCGATTCACAGAACCCACAATTAGGGTGTTGACACATTCGAGCAGTTTAATTTCTCCGAGCGCGCCTGAGCTTCGCCGACGTCTCACGACAATTCCTGCGTTACTGCGACGTCGGAATTACTCCTAACGAACCAACAGGGGAGATAAACGTACAAATTGTGTTGTTCTTAGCCACGACGACGTTTGTGAGATTGAAGGAATATAACACAGCGTCGGGTTAATTACTTCTTTCAAGTCTGTACGGTGTAAGAAACGGAGATATGTAGGTATGTAGGTTTTTGTGGCAAAGAGAAGGCACACGAGTACGCAGGCCACTGATAGTAAGGATCTGAGAGCTATTGACATTATGAATTCTCAAGACTACAATCTTGAGATTCCAATCTGAAGACTTTTAATGTGTTGCCAGCCCTCCGGAGTAAGATATAATGCCTCTATGCTAGTAATTTACCCAGTTGTGTCAACCCCACACCGGAGCACGACTAAACAAACACTGCTGTTTGGCGGTAAGATGGTTGTAGCGATCCGCGCAGACCCTGAAGGTTCACCATTAGTTCTTGTTTAATCGCAACGTGACTTTTTTGTGTTACTAACAAACTTGTTCGCATCCAATGAATCACGCGGTAAAAAGCCGAGTTATTTTCAAACTCAAACAAACACACAGCATTTATTTGACAAAAACACACTGCAACGTCTTCAACACAACAAACCTAATCAAAAATTTTGTCAGGAAAAAACTAAAAATAAACTTTATATTATATACAAGTAGCGAATTTAAAGACATTGCGCTGTAGTGTGAGGTAAAAAGCATTCAACACAGAATGTGCTGCAGCCGAAGCCACAGCTCTGGTTTTCAACTGAACTTGGTGTTTACCTGCTTCATACTGAACACAAATACGATCATATTTCTAGTGATATTTTCTTCAGTGTCTGATTATATTACGGCTTTATGTGATGAAACGACCACGATAACATGATCCCACGGTTGCGGCATCATTCCTAGATAATACAACAAGCATCTGTGTAACTTTGGTCCTTTCCACCGCTAACTTAAAAACCATTAAAAGTTTAAGCATTATATTTTGTTTACCTATGCTCAGTACATCTTTTAGTGATCCTTCACATTTTCTATTAATTAATAAACCTCACGGTATTTTTGTTACCTGCTTCGCATTTGTATATGTCTGTTAGTACGTGTTCTAATAAAAATGCAAAGGAACGTTCGCGATTGCAATAAACACACGTTTTACTCATTAAAGTACCCAATTGTCTTCTTACGTTGTCTTATGTACCCGTATACCTGCTTTAGTTATAAGAAAATCAAATAACATGGTAAGTATACTAGTCAAAGCCACTTAAAGTTAGTGGGGACTTTGCAATCAAAGAATATAACGTGAATGAAACGCTGCAATCAGCAACTCCGCAGAAATATGGAAGACAGAACGGTAACTTTACAAGAGGATTACTGAGCCAGTAATATTGTAATAGTTCTTTCTTTAAAAAATACGTCTTACGGGCGCACTCAGTCAGTTAATGTCGTTAAAGCCGTTCCTTATGCCTGATTTACAATTTACGAAGTGCAAGTGCGAAGTTAAAACAATTGCTACTCGCCACTTGACAGCAAATGTATGACTTTCGCACTTGCACTTCGCAAAGTGTAAATCAGGCCTAATCAACGAATTGTCACTAATATAACTCTGAGTACCGTGGTACGAGTATATCTTGATGATTATAATACTTAAATATTTCCAATTATTTAAAATATAGACGTCATGTATTTTAGTCCGCGCACGCTTTACCGCTAAAAGGGTGAAAGTGAACTCTTGGAAGTAAATCTATAAAGTGTTTTATTTTTTAAATTACTCATTAAGTTTTAAATATAAGCGAGTTTGTAGCAGGTAAAAATGGAAAGAAACGTTTTAAAAGATTAACGCTTTATAAAAATATTTCATAAAATCGCTTATATTTAACGCCACTTCATCTGCACTTTATTCACGTCCGCCCGTAATTTTATAAAATACTGTGTTAAGAAAATCTACTAAAGTTACAATGAGACAAGAAACAAATTTTAATATAGTTTTTCAATTAATTTGGTTAGGATAATGGAAAAATGCTGGACACGACACGAGATGTTCAAAAAAACTATACTCAACAAAGTAGATCCACCGTTTACCGAAGAAAATCTTGGCCTACACAAGTATTTTACTATAAGCATTTATGTTTTTGTTGGGATGAGTTTAACCTGAAACTTTGTATCATTTCAAAAGGACCGCGATCACAAGGCCTATCGACTCAGCTCATTCTGTTGTTTCGTTCAAATTGGAAAGCTGTTCCATATCTGGATGAACCGAATCGAAACTGGAAACTGGATTGAACTGGTGCGATGTAGAGGGCAGTTCTGTTGTGAACTGTTCGGGAAAGTTTGCCCGCGATGTTAAATATACAAGGGTTAGCAAAGTCGAGTTCAATTTATACTGGTAGCAACGAGTTACTGGTTCAAGTTTTCTCTTTGTTTGGAACCGCCTGAGGTTATGTACAAGATCGTTGATACTGCGTCTTAGAAACAGACATTAAACTATTTTATACGACTTTGTTGTCTGCAACGAATTGTATGATTTCACGATAGGAGGTCAAAAGTTCTAATATTTATACGGTCACCGCGCCAAGTATATGTAAACATAAACCTAATTATCAAAGGCATAGGGGCGTGTAGATATTTTTGACACCGTCAAAACGTATCTACATTTATGAAATTGACTGTTCATATCGCAATGCTAAATTAAAACAGTATCAAATTAAAAACTTGCATGTTTTGTTTCAACTTTATAAATCGTATACCTATTGAAATTGGATTTAAATAAAAGGCAAGCTTATTAATACCCGCCTGCATCGTTTGATATTGTTATAAAAATCTAACACTCTCATTACTCCCACAACCTAGACACTTCATACTCTAATTCCCTGAATGTCTAAATTCGCAAATGTCTAAAACCGCGAATGTCTAAATCCGCGAATATCTAATTCCCTGAATGTCTAATTCCCTGAATTTCTAATTCCCTGAATGTCTAATTCCCTGAATTTCTAATTCCCTGAATGTCTAATTCCCTGAATGTCTAAATCTACGAATGCCTAAGTCTAATACTTAATGAATGATGTCAAACAAAAAAAAAGATAGCAATATACTTAGTTGACAACAGCGAATAACTAGCTATAGATCAAATTTCCAAAGCTTGATCGTTGGTTGTTCCTTACGTTTTATCTCAAGAGTTAAAACACACAACATAGTCAATATATATTTGTTTATCTTTTAAATTGTCTTCTTTGTAAGGTTGTCTGGAGTAGACTGCATGTTGAGTCACTTTGTAACTTTTTTGTATTTACTTTCCATGCCGTTATTGTGTGTATTGTTGAATAAAGAATATTTTTATTTTATTATGCGATTAGAAAAGCGCAAAAACACACGTCCACAAACATTTTCTAATCTGTTTGTAATAACTAAATGAAAAGCTAGGTTTAAAAACTCGACTGCATTTTTTATATTGTCGTCGATATTATGCCGTTGCTGTTTTAACAGTTTAGGTTTCCTGTGTCACCCGGGATGGTGAAAGGTTTCTATCGATTGGTACCACACACATCCAAATCGGCTCAGGCATTTAGTTGTTATGGTGAAATAAAGAATCGTACATATAAAATACATGCATCATAAAAACATTACACTCCTTTTTTGGACAGTCATTTAAAAACAGGAAAAAAAAGTACGCGAAGGAAAGCCAAAAGTTTTTAATATCCCCAAACATTTTAATTTTAAAAGCTTCGAGACCAATAAAAAATACATTTTGGCTACAAAATCCTCGCCGGAAATCAAAGTTTACAAACTAATAAATAGTCAAAGAGTTTCATTTGTTTACAGTTTTAAACGTGAACTAGGAACATAAATATCTGGGCTAAGTCCCGCCGACGCGCTCTACTTCCCCAGCTTTACTTGGCTCAGCTGGGGGGAGGAAAGGGGGGAGGAAGTCTACTAGTCTATATCTTAACTCTTCGGCATTAGTGAATATCGGAAAACTGTAAGTTGAATAACATTAAGTAGTCAAATCCTGTAGATATTATTAATAAAGTTTTTAATAATTATTCCATGCTTCGCTGTCACGTCTCTTGTAAGTTTCAGAATATTGTGTATCAAAGGATTTTAGTTTATCACGCTTTAATTGATAGTGTATTTGGAGTATAAAGGTTTGCATAAGTGTAGTTTTATTGAACACAAAAAAGTTCATACAAAAGTAGTTTATAGTGAATGACTGTAGAAATTTTAGGGAAATGTTATCTTATCTTTTTTATATTCAAAGAAGCGAAAGTATCTAGTATTAGTTTACAAACTTTTGTCTCGTTTACAAATAACTCACTGTCAGTACACTCCATCTCTTTGGTTAAAAACTGGAAAAGTTAGACATCTTTAAAACGGACCCCGAATTCCAAACAAACTTTATTTTCTTTGTAATTAAAGTCAACAAATGAACAGAATTTTCGCAACAATCAGGAGCAAAGTAATCAACGTTTTGCAGTGGTGAAAAACATTTTGTATTCCTTGCTTTGATCCCGCAGGATGAAAGAGACGCAGGGTCTGATGATCTGGTCAATATTGGCAGGCTCGTAACGGGAAATTGTTGACGATACCTTACTGCGCAGTTTATTGGGAAACCTTCGAGCCCTTGGAAACACCGTTGTGGCGTATACTATATTGTGAAGATGTTGTACCTGACATCTTATCGAAAATATTTTGTCATAGATACTTGAGCGTCGGTGGCCTAGTGGGGTTGACTAGATCGTAAGGTACCGAGTTCGAACTCCCGCGGTTACCATGTACCAATGAGTTTTGCTAACTCAAGTTCATCCCCCGATATTCTTATGAGAAAACATCCTGAGGAAATCTGCACATTTGAACACCTGTGTGTGTCAGGGTAATTGCACAAAAGATCCTGAAACGGTCGCAGTGAATGTGAGAGGGCCCATCTGTAAGATGTGATAAAAATGACTTTAATGGTTTATAAAGCAAGTAAACAAATGCCATACCCCGTCGTCCAGTCAGTATTTAGATAGGACTAAGATCTAGATCAATCTACATAGCCTAGTGAGGCGCCAATTTATGACCAAATCCAATTGAAATGAATTATAAAGTATATGTTAGTGTTTTTAACGACGCCTTTGCCCAGTAGTGGGACTATAGAAAATATAATATATATATGTTCATTTATTTTTTATTTTATTATCAAGTACGGTTTCAGCCTATTTATCCTATTTAATAAATCTATTTAAAGGTAAAAATAATTATACATTCATCTCAAATATTAAAAACCCATTTTATTTATTTATTTCCCACGCTTACAACTATTTTTACAGGGTACCCTAAGACAATAGCGTAACTAATTTTTGGTACAGTAACAAGAGTAACAACTAATCTCTATGCTTAAACCTATAATATAATATAAACAATGCAGCTTTTGTGAATGTATTCAGAGAACATGAGAACAAATCAATGTTCTCCGCAATTTGGTGGATTATAATTTTGTTCTCTAGATATACAAATAATAATTTATCGTAAGTCAATTTTATTTAACAAGAAATACTTAGTTGTTTTGTGTTTTACTTTTTTTTATGGTAATGAGAAGGCACGCGAGCACTCAGGCCAAGTGGCATCTGAGTCCCATAAAAATTTGAAATCTCAAGACTACAATCTCAAAACTGCAATCCTAAGACTTCAAATGCGTTGGCAACGCATTGACGCGAGGAATGAGGTGGAATGCCTCTATGCTAGTAATTTCACCGGTTGTCTTATCCCCACACCGGAACACAGCACTTTGATTAAATGTATTTTGAGTTGAAAGGAAAACTCAAAGTACACACACGCACACACACACACACATAAAGGGGCTAGGCTGCCCTGCCGTAATTGTTTTGATTGCTTCGTTTATCGGCTGTTTCGTTTGTTTTGCGTAATTTTGTGAAAGTGAATAAATTGATTGTTTTGGCTTTAAAATCAATTTATCACTGCCGTCCGTGATTTATGCTGTCAACTTCAATCGATTGTCAGCACCACCTGGTTACTTGTTTAATGAGAAAAAGGGATTTTCTTCCTTTATTCTATGCCTCTAATCATACATTATAGGATTAGTTGAGCGTTACGACCTCATCGGAGTTTAATGATCTCGCTTCTATAAATACGCTGAGTAGAGATTATTGTACCTATATGATCAATGATGAAATCGCTGTGTGACGATTTCTCTTCCAGATTAAATATAATATGATGTTAAATGATTCAACCCTTCGGATATTTTTATTGAAATGTATTGTGCAAAAAGGATTTAAAAAATAATTCAATTAATTAACTCTTCACATTGTACCTAATCCTGTAGAAGACGCTTAAGGTATTCGATTTTTTTTATAACCGTGCCCAACGTTCTTTCTCGTTAACTGGGTTCATTCAACCTCACAAAAGAAATAAAGTTGATTCTTCACAAAAACACCAATACGCCATTGGTCCTCGTACGGTCAGCCTCATAAGTAGCTGCACACTTTAATACTTTGTCACATTAACGTCATGTTTGAACTGCTGCACTAATCTGTGAAAGGCGTTAGAGCGACAAGGTACAAAAGTGTGCAGCTACTTATGAGGCTGACTGTATGATAAAATTATACAATGGCTCTAATCTACTTGGTAAAAACAATATTGCTTTTGATATGTTTGTCATTTTGAACTCGGCCGATAGTCTCTCAAGTTAATAAGAGATATCGTAACGTTCTCAATACTAAAACATGTCAAAAGTAATATGGTTTTACAGAGCAGGATAAATCCAGTGTACTTTAGGTATCTACTAGGTTTAGACATTTACTGTTTTCTCGTTTCTACATAGCAAACATAATTTCTTGTAATCTAGTTAGCTAATTTCCCGGGTCTCCCTAATGAAAATGAATGTCTACGAAGCCGTCAAATAACGCCGTATTCCCTTTTCCTCTGTTTTCTCCTTTCCAGATTTACGCCATAAGTTTTCCACTAAAACGTTTTATTGTGCACACTTTTAGAGTAAGTAAACAATATTATTCACGGCGTTAGTACGAGTGGCACTAACGCGTTAAGAATACTACAACCAACGTTGTTTGGCGTTATTTTATAGTACATTGTGCATCAAGGGTAGTATGAAGGGAATTACTAACGAGAGTGTTAGAAGCCCGACGCCGTAGGCGGAGGGCTTTTAATGGCTCGAGTTAGTAATCCCCTTACTGCCTGTGATACACACAATGGTTTTCATCACATTTGCGAGGAAAAAAAACAAAGAGAAAAAAAACACTTTAACTCTGCAAAATATAAAGAAATAACTTTTGACGAACGGGAACGTAAATGGAACCTATATTTTTTTTGTGACGTGTGTTTCGACCTGGATTCGAGCCAGATTTAGCCAATTTGATAAAAATGTATAATTACTAAAATTAATGATAAATGTTGATATAAACTTGAAATAGGTATAAAAATAATGAAGTTTAATGAAGCGTATAGGTTTTGTGTAATGTAAGTTAGTCTATAGCTAATTTTTAAAGATGAAATTAGAAACCTATTTAATTTTTGGCTGAAAATTAAACCTCCTTAGTCAGAAATGACGTACGAAAGAGTTGCAAATTTTAAAAAGAAAGTCATTACTCCCTATGGATGACAAACTCGCCATAATTCCCGCGGGAACAATTTAGGCCATTGTCCTTCTGTATACAGGCATGGAATAACACCATTTACAAGCAAGTGTGATGAAAAATTCTTTGTAATTTTTTAAAGATTTAATTTGCTTGTGATACTTTACTATGTGTAACTTTAGCGGAAGACCTGCGCTGGTTTTACAACAGCAACATGCTGAGCTGGTACCATTTCATTTCATCTGAGATTAGATCAGCCAAATTTTGCGGGTGGTAGGACCTTGTGCGGGGTCCGTCCGAATCGCTACCACCATCTTATCCATTAACCTACCGCCAAACAGCAGTGTTCGCATTGTTGTGTTCCGGTTTGGGGATAAGACAGCCGGCGTAATGACTAGCATAGAGGCATTCCATCTTAGTCCTCAGGGTTGGCAGCGCATTTGCAGTCTTAGGCTTGCAGTCTTGTGAATGCGAATGTCTATGGGTCACAGTTTCCACTTACCATCAGGTGGCCTGTGTGCTCGTCAGCCTTCCCTATGCCATAAAAAAAAAACATAGAATTTAATATCTTTTGCTAAGTGAGTGGTTTCATACGTTTAGTAGATGTTTAAATAAAAAAAAATCTTTCTTCTTAATATAGTAAACAGTTTTTACCTTAAAATAATCCTTTTTTTAGCTTTAATAATTAAATTAAATTTCCTTATAAAAAGCAATCCTTTTTGTAAATTTCTATGTTGTATCTAATTGCTTTATATACGAAACGAAGGTGCATCTTTTATTTATAAAAGTGTTTAGTAAATAGGAAAAGTAAGATGGAATGGACTTTAATTTACGACATTCAAGTCTTTTACAAGGTAAAGTGTTACAACCGTATTATTATTGTTTCTCACGAATTCTTTTTTTTGCAGACTGCGGTCAAAGTGGAGACGCATTCGTGTCGACACGCCACTAAGAAGACTAATCTACACAAAAACCAGAACCAAAAAGTTATTCCTTGTAAGTTTTTATTACTTAAAGCTTTGTTTATTCATAATTTATAAGTTCGCAATCTAGATAAACTGGGGCTTTATTCTACTTGAGCTAAACCTGTTTTAAATTGCTCTTGACAAGTTACCATATCAACAAGGATAAGATAGCTCTTATTTACTTGACAGTGATGGTGGCTTAGTTAGAAATAATACGATAGCAATACGAAAACAGACTTAGTTGAATAAGGCCCCTGAATGAAGTATTTGTCATGACATGTGATACAATACAGTTATTTTATCTCACGAAAGCGGGTAAGCCATGCTTGTAGTTGTAACGCGTATAGACACGCACATTCGCACGCAACGACAGCCACTCAGGGACAACGTGCACGTGCCTCTTGTACTCACACAAGTATGGCCCACCCGCTTTCATGAGATACAACGATAATACAAGGCGTTTAAAAAAAAATGTATATACATACACTCAGGAGCCAAAATACCGGGTCAGAGTGCGTTTTTCATACAAACGAGACTATTTCAAAGCCTTCGTTCCTCGCCTGGGGTTGTTTTGAGTGAGGTATAATGATGGATACTGCGAGGTTCAATAGAGGAGGTCGAAAGTTCTTAAGATATCTAACTGATCGCACAATCAGTTAAAACCGTCAGCTCTTGGATTTCCTTACATTTTATTACCATTTTAGATGTTTTTCTGAACATGCTCAATTCCGGCGTTAACCGCAGATTTATTCAGTTGGGTATCCTAGGCTCTCTGGAAGTCCTGTATCGATGCTCGAGGTATTCATCATAAGATTTCACTAAAAGCATTCCCTGGCGAGGAAGCAAGGCTTCGAAATAGCCTCTTAGGTTAGGTTAGTTTAAAAAAAAAACCTGAAATATTTACAGTTTTAGAAAAAAAAAGCATTTGCCAAATGAAACAGGTAAAAAATCAATAAGTTTCGGAAACGTTGTTTGGCGAAACGGCAGAGAACCGGTTAATTTGTGTAAGATTATTACTTGATATTTTCTTAGTAATTATTAGCTCCTTAGACACACAAAAACAAGTTTTAGAGAAATCTAGACTCACTGTTCGTTCTTGTTATACGGGCCAACGAACAAACACATTAATGATATTAGTTAGTTTCTCGTAATTTTAGCTGTAATGTTGAAATATGTTACATCACTCACGTAATTGAGTTAAGTTAACATTCAAGTTGTCTACTTCGTAGCAGTTCTCGTAGCGCTACGCAAGTGCTACGAAGCATTTAAATAAGTGAAAAGTTTAACTGTTATTCGAGCGGGAGGACTCGCGGTTCAAAAGGAAACAATAGAGTAAGAAGTTTTCAAAGGGCTCACGCGAAAGATGCAACGTCGCAAGTTAGGTTTTTTATATAATTAAAATACTAAGTTAAAAATTCTCAAATATAATAACTGTATGCATTTCTCAAATTTAAATGTGCGTAATAAAAATGTCGTAATCGGAGTTATTAAAATTAATCTATTTGTTTGTACAAATTTGTTTGTATTGCTTTAATTTACAATAACTGGCCACAATATGCCGCTATGCTTCATAATATAACCTAATAGGTAATGATTGAGTATTTTACTTAATTACACATAAACAAAAATAAAAAATCTATTAAATAAAGTTGCCATGCAACCTTAACATTTGGGTCGATTAGACTCATATCGCAAACCCGAACGCCGTTTTAAGGGCTAACACACTGTCATTTCTATACATCGGTGGGACTTGTAAACCTTATCGGTGGTCTCTTTTAAGGTGCCGCTACTGGGCGTTTTTTTTAGAATTAAGGAACGGTTACAATAGTCCAATGCGTCACAAAATTAACAATACTAGCAGTTGTATAAGACAAATGGAGGTATCTCAGGCAACATTCCTGTAGCAAGTGCGACCATATTACCATGGTGTTAAGATTGAATCTGATACACATTGTACTTGAGATGACGCCTATTGGCCTAAGTGGGCAGTATATAAATGCACGACTAGTTTTCGAAACGCAACTGACTTAAGTTACCGTTTCTTTTAGTCTTAAACTATGTACACTCAGGAGCAAAAATAACGGGTCAGAGTGCGTTTTTCATACTAAAGAGGCTATTTCGAAGCCTTGGTTCCTCGCCAGGGAATGCTTTTAGTGAAATCTTATGATGAATACCTCGAGCATCAATACAGGACTTCCAGAGAGCCTAGGATATCCAACTGAATAAATCTGCGGTTAACGCCGGAATTGAGCATGTTCAGAAAAACATCTAAAATGGTAATAAAATGTAAGGAAATCCAAATGCTGGCCCAAACTCTCTCGCTGTGGTGTTAACTGATTGTGCAATAAGTTAAGTATCTTAAGAACTTTTGACCTCCTCTATTGAACCTCGGAATATCCACCATTAAACCTCACTCAAAACAATCCCTGGCGAGTAACCAAAATTTCGAAAAACGCACTCTGACCCGTATTAAGTATTTGTCCACGTTTGTATTTTAATCATTCTTTGTCCGTCAAACAAAGCAAATCGACTTCAAGCTATCTCCAGACAAAATTTCTTTAAAATTAGCTCAGTGCGAAACCATTATACTTTCAATACAGAAATGATAATAATAAAGCAATATAAAAAGAAAGATAATAAAAAAACAAACGGAAAATCAAATCCTCATCCACGAGCGATTATGACTTATTTTTTTAAACGTTTTTCCTAAAATCTAAAAGGTTTTATCTTCTGCCCAGCCCCTGCCCTCACCGAGGATTTGCCGCTCAAACTTCTTCCCCTAATAGCTTTCTAAGTGAGGGTTCACGACCTCGGGGATGAGAAAAATCGAGTTCCCATTATCATTACGTAACCTGAAATGAGCTGCCGTAGCTTTTATCTTTGAATCGTTAAACAGATTTCAATATTGAGAATGAATCAATTTAAAAATACTTTGGCGAAAACCTGTTATCTTCATAACTTTGTGACGGTGGAATGAGAATTGGTCATTGATTTCTTTTATAGATTAACGCCATCTATTGATTAAGATCGCCCAAGAAGAAGATATAGTAACTATATTCACTAGCTTCAACCCGCGACGTAGATTTCGATTATCGTTATTCCCTTGGAAACTTTAAAAACTTCCGGAATAAAAATTAGGCTATGTGTTAATCTAGGGTATAAGCTACGAGGGGTGATCCAAAAGTAATGATAACTAAATACTTTTTGCATCGATATACAATAATGAAATATAGCGTTACTGGCAGTAGAGACTCCTCAGTAATATTAAGAAAAAAAAATAAAAAAAAATGTATTTGTCATTGAGTTTCAATTGTTTTTTCACGAGCGGTCGGAACAATAACGCAAAAATGGAGAAAATTGAGTTGAGAGCGGATATTAAATACTTCTGTTTAAAAAAAATGAGTACTAAAGACATATATGCTGAATTAGTGGGGACACTAGGGAACTCTGCTCCGCCGTATTCCACAGTAGCACGCTGGTCGAAGGAGTTTAACTTAGGAAGAACATCCACTCAAGACGAACATCGCGAAGGCCGCCCTTCTACGGCCCTTACGGAAGATAATGTAAAAAATATCAATGAACTCGTGTTAACAGATAGAAGAATGACTACCAGACATCTAGTTGAGCTCACGGGGATTTCGTATGGCAGTGTTCAAAGAATATTAACTGATGAACTACACATGAAAAAAGTCTCCGCCCGTTGGGTACCTAGAATGTTAACGGCCGAACAAAAGGAAATACGACATAAGATTTCAAAGTGTAATCTTGAAAAATTTCGAGCTTATCCCGATACTTTTTTGCGTCGATTTGTCACCTTGGATGAATCTTGGATCCATCATTTTGATCCTGAGACAAAACAACAATCAATGACGTGGAAGCGACCCAGTTCCCCTACACCTAAGAAATTCAAGGTTGCAAGCTCAGTTGGGAAGATCATGGCTTCCGTGTTCTGGGATGCCGAAGGAATCATAATGATAGAATACCTCGAAAAAGGAACCACTATTACAGGCTCTTACTACGCTGCCAGATACGAAGATTGAGAGAAGCAATCAAGGAAAAGTGGCGGGGCAAACTTCGTGCTGGTGTCCTCTTTCACCAGGACAATACACCCTCCCACAAGGCCGGTGTTGCGATGGCTGCTATTCGTGATGCAGGCTTCGAAGTGCTTGAACAACCCCCATATTCGCCAGATCTAGGCCCCAGCGACTTCTATCTCTTTCCACGCCTGAAGGAAGATCTTAGAGGTAACAAATTTTTGGATGACAGTGAAGTGATAGCCGCTGTGGAGGCATTTTTGACAAGTCAAGAAAAAAAAATTTTTTTAAAGGGAATTCAAGGTCTAGAGAAACGATGGTCTAAGTGTGTAGACTTGCAAGGAGACTATGTTGAAAAATAAATTAGGTTTTTTTACATTTTATGTGCCTTTCATTCTGATTATCATTACTTTTGGATCACCCCTCGTATTTCTATTTCTAATTTCATGCAAACCTATCCCCGCCGTTGCAGTGTGCAAGACTAACAAACATACAATCTTTCTCATTCATAATGACCTTAGTGGGATATAATAATATGCTTGTTTCTGTCCTTTTGAGTAAATGAAATGATGAAATGAAATCATTGGATTGATGTTTAAACAAGTCCTCAGTTCTGGGCGTAAATTCCACTTCGATTTCTTGGTTATACTATCGACCCTATTGTAGCTCTTATTGTCAAGTAAATTAGAGCTCTCCTAACGTCAACATAATGACCATATCGGAGCAAGATGAGCTATTGCAGTTTGGAATAGAGGCCTCTTGAACCTTTCATTATCTATAAACTTCAAAGTTTTAATTTGTTTCTGTATGCTGTAAACGCAACGTTTTAAAAAAAAAACATGTGTGTGTTTGTGTGTATTGTAAATAACGTAACACGTGTTTCCACAGACGACTACAACCGAGTGGTGCTAAGTGCAGTGGACCGGGAACCAGATTCTGATTACATTAACGCTTCCTATATAGATGTGAGTATACTCGTATTTGATTAAAGCATCGTATTTTACTTTTTTTTTAAACAGTGGACGTTGTTTTCCCATCGTTAATTACATAAAATAGTTTAAACCACGTGGGGTACGTATTTTAATATTTTAAGTTCAAAATACATAATGGGTCATTGTCATTATAATAGTCATACGTAATAAAGGAGTTTAATAGTATTTTTTCTGAAACCATATATACTTTTGAGGTTTTTTTTAAATCTAAAAAAACATACGTTTTCATGAATAAAACAATTATATATTATGCCATATTATGTATTTTGAATTATGTATACATATACCTTGTAGTTTATCAGACCAATCTCCTTGGTTGAACTAGCACTTGCTGTCAAGGTGAGGGTAAAATCGATCGGTATCCAAATGCACTGAAAAATAAACGAACCGTTTTGATATCATTTTAGATCATATCCACCTTAAATAGCTGATTTACTAAGTAGTGTGTGTATCGAATTAGTAAGTAAAATATTTGTAAGTATGATCTATTTGGTTCCCCTATGGAATCCCTAATCGTAATTTGTCCTAATGTCCTAATGCATCGTTTCTCCGAATTTTCATTTGTCCTAAAGCAATTTCCGCTTAAATTTTAAAACTTAGTGTTGTTATAAATGCTTATAATAAAACCTTAACCTAACCTAACCGCAGGTATAATTTGGATAACTTAAAAAGTTGAATGACTCATCTGAAAATCAGTTTAGGGCAAATGAAAATTCGGACTAATGAATAATGATGTTAAGGACAAACGTTGTTAGGGATTTCGAAGGACACCCGATATATTTAACACACCATGTACAATCCAAAACTTGTGTTTTTTATTTAAAAAAACACGAAGTCGATACTTATTATTGATGTTTTCCCAGTAAAGCTCTACAATTTTATTAGAAGTAGGTAATGACTAAGTTCCTTGAGAAAGCGGAATTGTCGATTGGAGTCCTTATACATTCAAATTAAATGGAAGTCGTAATCGCAAGACGGATTTCCAAAGATTTCTCCTTTTAATAGATCCCAATTATTTTCGAAACAAAATGAAAAGAGCTTTTTAAAGACAACTAAAAGTGGGTATACACAAAGAGATGTATTCGCGTACCATGGTAGAACCTTGTCGCAATAGGGTGACACGTGCCAAACGCCGTATCAATGAAGTTTGAGTTATATGGACTGTCATTGCAAAAGCAATCCTACTCGGGCTCTATTCTACTCGGTAAAACCATATAGGTTTTGACATGCTATCATATTGTTTTTCTCGGCCGCCAAAATTGTCAAGTAACTTAACTATCGTAACGTTGACAACATGATAGCATATCAAAAGTCATATAGTTTTACCGAGTACAATGGAGCTCCTATATGAATATACCTAAGCTTACTTTACCTACTTACTTACTGCTTTCCATCCATTTCGGCGCACCCTGCCACTCAACCTGACGTTTCACGGGTGCGTCAATGTACGCAAATTTATACGACGGTATAACAACGATAAAAAAGAACATTTTTTTGGTTATAATCGTCGATCTACGTCAAATCACCTCTCATGTTTGATATTATAATTACAGCCGCTTTCACAACCAAAACGAACCTCATGACACCCCATAAGTTATCCATCAAGATGTCAAGATGTATATGCATACATGCATACACGAGAAATATAACCCTCCTTCTGACGTAGTCCGGGAAAAACCATCACTGTAGACAATTACTCGTTATCAATGCTCGTATGATTTCATTACTCGAGTATTTTCCTCTCAGGGCCTCCATTCAACTCGGTAAAAAAGAAAATGCCTCTGACGAGTTTTCGTCATCAACGTTACAATAGCTCTTATAGTAAAGGATCCGAATAAGAGACGACCTTCACCGGGCTGCTTATTCAATAAAAAGTATTTTATATCAAATTTAATACGTTGAGTAATAAATGGCGAATAGGTCCGCTGAAAATTCAGTCCAGTATATAATCAGTCAGTCAGTTTTGTGGGTGGTAGGACCTTGTGCAGGGTCCGTCCGGATCACTAACACCATCTTATCCATTAATCTACCGCCAAACAGCAGTGTTCGCATTGTTGTGTTCCGGTTTGGGGATAAGACAGCCGGCGTAATGACTAGCATAGAGGCATTCCATCTTAGTCCTCAGGGTTGGCAACGCATTTGCAGTCTTAGGCTTGCAGTCTTGTGAATGCGAATGTCTATGGGTCACAGTTTCCACTTACCATTAGGTGGCCTGTGTGCTCGTTTGCCTTCTCTATGCCATAAAAAAAAAAAAAAACGATAGGATTCATATTTTTGATTAGTATGTAATTTTCCAATTAAAAAAGCAATTGCAATTTAAAAAAACAACACTTTTATATGTTTTTGAGCCTACATTATATGAATTAACATATTAAATTTGATATAAAATATTATTATTGAATTAACGGCCCGGTCGTCTCCTATTCAGATCTTAGACCATTATTTACTTCACAATAATGGCGGCTGAGTCAAAAACAATACGATAACTCGTTGAAGGGAATATGGTTTTGCCTAGTAGAATAGAGGCCCTGGCTATGTTATACTCATGAAATCGTTAAACTTTTGTCCTTTAACAGTGTCAAGTAAAAAACAACCTTAGACCCAAAGTACAAAAGCAGCAGTATTCCCTAAGTTTACAAACTAAGATTAATAAATATTATTAAGCTCGTAGGTGCTCGCGTCGGCTCCGCAGTCGAGACACGTCTGTTAATAATGAGTGCTAGGAATTTTAAGTAAGCGATAAGTCTAGAGCAGGCTTTCTCAAAGTGTGCGAGTATAAACAGTAGTTCGTCTTCTAACAAAGGTATATACGCGCCGCGAGCCACAACATGCAAACTTAACAGGGCGGACCGAGCCGGTTTGGTCAGGGCCGCGCCATCATCGCCGCGTTTTGTTGCACAGGTATCGAGCGCATCGACGTTACCCTAGCGCCTGAGTGGCAATAGGTAACTGAAACTCCTAAAAGGAGGGAGACGACCTACTTTTCTATTTGTACTTTGGCTTAGAGCTCCGTAAGGTTTCTGCAAGGGTGAAAAAGTAACATTAAGAACAATGTTATATTAAGTCTCTTTTTTAAATATTTATTGAGGTTTTAAAATTTTACTACTGTCGAAAGGGTTCCGTCGCCTAAAAAAGTTTGAGAACTGCTGGTCTAGACTGATGCGTGTGCTGATAACGACTAGTAGATACACAGTGTTTATAAATGTGTATTTGTTTCTTGTACACTTTGTTTTCTTGTATATTTTGAAATAAGATTGAGCTTTGTTTGCTAAGGCTTGCAGCAAGTCGGGTGTAATTTTCGGATCAATGCTTTTGTTTTATTTTCAATTAGTTGGGGTTGTTTACGTTAGCTCTTTGTTAATTAAGACGATTGTTAGGTACGATCTAGACCCATTTATTTGTTATTTTAATTATATTAAAGTTGTTACTTGAAAAAATATATACGAAAAACGCTTTAGCTTACTCGTTCGTAATCAAGACGTTCTTTCATACTTCGTTATAAGAACGCATATGATCCCGTTTCTCTTTCACATAAAATACTGAATAAATTTTAGAAAATCTGATGAAAAGCATTTTCCCTTGCTCTTTTTGGAGTTTAAGTGTCGTGTTCCATGTTTCACTAACATTAACGTGTTAAATATCACCTAAAGGCAAAAACGCCCCGCAGACTCTTAGCATATTAACGGTACCGCGGCGCGGTTAAGTAAAGTCATAAAGAAGTTAACATTTTACCAACTTAATTTCGTTTTACGTCACATACGCAGTATAAAAACTCAATTACTTTAGAATAAACTCGGCTTCTGAAACTGTACGTAGCTGAAACATCATCACAAAACGACTATCCGAAGCCATTATACTTATTCTATTAGCCCAGATAACGTCCCTCCCTCCATTCATTCCGCCCCTATTACGTCCGATAGTGACCAAAACAAATTAGGGTCATTTCGCTCAATGCGGCCCTTTAAGGGCTCCGATATGACTTCATAAGAGACCCTTAAAAGGGCTTCGGGTTCCGTATGTTTAGAATGAACGAGTTCTGTAGTTTTCCAATTGGCAAGACCTCACTCAAACTTCGTTGGGTCTCTGTTTTATCGTAGCATTGTATTGGCAAAGAAACTTCCTAAATTGTGAATCATTTATAAAAAAATATTCATATTGTTCATAAACATTCCCAACAATGTTTACAGTAGAATTTCAAGGATTGAGAAGATTTTCAAATTGTTGGAAATGTTATTAGTTTTGCTGCAGACTTCTATTCCATTGGTTTTTTGTGGTTCTCTTACATCTTACAATTGAAGCTTCTATCTTGATATGGTATAAATGTAGTGAATAAACATAGAACATCGTATTTCCTTTTTATTTTTATCGAACAATTCGTTTTTATCTTTATTTTTCAGTCAGCTTCAGTACCCATTGATATGCTCATTGAGAAGGAAAGACGAATACGATGTATGATTAAAACGTTATAAACTAAAATCTACGGATATTTTTAGCCTTGGACATTTTAGATGTGTGTAGAAGTTAGATGATTTGCGAATGAAGCCAACAGCTAGTTCATCTAACGTGTATTGTCCACAGAGTATATTAAAGCCGAACGCGTACATCGTGACGCAGGGCCCCACCGAGGACACCGTGCTGGACTTCTGGCGCATGATCTGGCAGGAGCGCGCCGCCGCCATCGTCATGCTCACCAAGACCTTCGACTTCATCAAGGTACTACCTACTGAGGTTCAAAACACTATCTTCTATATAGGTTCCAGGTATTATCAACTAAGGTGGAAGGCACTAAGGTTCAAGGTAGGTACTATATGGAAATCTTAGGTACTACCTACTGAGGTATAAGATAATATGGTTCAAGGTACTTTCCTAAACGTTCAAGGTACTTTTTTGGAAGATATCTGGCTGTAGCTACTATATAATGCTAAAGCCGTAGATACTATATAATGATTCAGGGATCTATAAAGGTCCAAGGCACTAAAACTGCTTTCCAAAAAATGGTTAATCAAGATCCCGAATGTTAATGTGATTCCTTGAAGCGATATTAGTTTAGACGCTCAGAGAAACGATAACTATTGAGCATAATTTAATCAAAAACTGTGGCACTAGTAAGCAGATTTTAACTTTACCCAACTGAATCCCTCGCAGTAAAGCTAAAACTGTATTTGAATAACAAATGAGTTAATAAAGTAAGTGAATGCTAGGCGTTTGTTCGTAACTAATTGGATGAGTCGCAGTTCCGGACCATCGGCCGCCGATCCCCCGGTCATGATTACTCTGCAACTTAGTTCGCTCTTCATCGCTTCATGGCTTCATTTGCGATGTTCTGATGCTACAATGCTATAATATAATATTTTAATACATCCTTACTTTACTATTCCAATATGGTTAATTTGCATGTCGTAGGAGCCTGTGCATGGTTCATCTAGATCACTATTCCTGCTAATCGTAGGTCCGTGAATCTTGAAAAATTTTACTCCTCTTGTCAGCCGACGACGCGCTAGTGACCTTGCCTACAAAGCAAGCGGTCCCGCAGGTTCGATTCCCGGTCAGGAAAATATTTGTGTGATGAACGCGAGTACTGATTTTGATTCTTATTTTCTACTTTATACGTATTTATCCCATTAATATTACACATGCGAAAGTTTGTGTGTGTATTCGATTGTTACTCCTTACATGCTGCAACGGCTGGACAGATTTGGATGAAATAGCTTATACCCTAGATTAATAGGCTCGTAATGATCCAGGAAAATTCCCGAGGGAATAACGATCGAAATCTATGCGAATAAAGTCGCGGGCAAAAGCTAGTTTTTATATAAGTATATGTTTGTCTTAATATTAAAAGCCAAGCGCTTGATTTTGGACAGAGAAAAAAGAAATCTTATCTTTATGTTGAGTTTTTATCCGAAAAAAAATGGAAATTCCTACAGCTGGGTGGCGTTAAGACATAAAATATAAGGCGCTTTCCGTAACTAACCTCACCTTGTACAACACTTTCATTATTATTTGAATTAGAGCTCGCAAAGTCACCCTAGACTTTGTACTTTTAACGTTCTAAAACTTTAATATGCAGCAAATGAGTTTTCAGTGAAAGGTTCAAATCACAAAGGAGTTACTTAGCTGTTCATAAAGACAGGTTAGCGGCGACGAATAAGTAGCAGAAAGTAAATCCAAAGAGAGTCGGGAATTTTATTTGCACAATTCCAAGAACTTGGTTTCAAGCTAGATTAATAAAATGAAATGAATTGAATTAAAAAAGCTGTGTTGAATTATGTTAATATTCACGTTTTTAAACTGGAGTTTATCGTGGTAGGTGTTTCTTGATTTTTTAAATTAATAATCATAAAAGTGTAGTTTATTTATGGGAATCCGTTGGCTTTTGACTTTGAAACAAAGCATACGAGTATGTCATTCAGCAGTCAGCTTGAAATAATTAAGCCATTATTTTCTTTAAATTTGGATAAAGTATTATTTGAGTACCTCAAAGATGCATAGAGAGGTTTTTATGAAAACCAGACCCCAACGTGAAAAAAAAGGGTGAGATACGGGATATAAAGGGGATACTAGATAATGATACTAACGCTGAACTGGTAACTAATGTTAGGTTAGGTTGGGTTCTTCTAGAGTCCATGGAGTCGCTATTTCCTAATTATTATCATACCAATTTGATTTTGGTCTTCAGTATTGTCATATTTTAAAATGAACTAAATACGTTTTTAGTTAGGTTTAACCATACCTACGAATATTTGTTTGTTTGCAATGCGGAGATATCTTCCATACCAAAATTAATTTAAAGTAGTTCAGCGGTTTCATTAATTAATTAATTTCAAAATATGGCAATACTGAAGGTCAAAATCAAATTGGTATATATTATTATAATTAGGAAATAGCAACTCCATGGATTCCAGAACAACGATATGCCACCAAAAGTCTTAACCCTGCTGATAACCTTATATTTATGATACTGCCTTTTGCTTTTCTAACAGCTAACATTACATAAGTTAATTCATAACATAAAGTCAACAGACAGGCAGCAATGAACTCAAGAAAATACACCTCAATATTTTTGCGACTAACTCGACTTTTGCCAGCTGTTGAATAGCGCTGATTACCAAAACAAGTTTTAACAAGTCCGCTATGAGCCAGAGATCTGACTGGTCCAATTTCCAACACGTACGAACTTCGATTACGCAAACAAACTGGAAGGCTGAAAGTTTTGTTTATTCTGGTACCTAAGGTATTCCCTAACTTCTCTCCTGATGGTAATTGGTTGTTGATTACAATGTATATAAAGTAGTAGGTACCTAAGTACACGATTATACGTTGATGAACGGTCATACGAACATTACTTTGTTTGTAATCCATTTTCCAACGTCACATAATGGCAGCAGACTTGAGACAAACGATACACGATAAAATATCCAGTTCGTTTTACACTTCCGCGAAGAACGGTTGCGTCGCTCTTGCTTGCGCCCTGAATAGTGCTCGGGTAAAGTGCTAACGCAGCAGTGCAATCCGTCGCGCCGAACGTGCATTCACGGTCGCCGCGATGACCTAGTTTTACCGATTAAGTGAATCATGACTATTTGTGTTATTTCGTTAAGGCGAAGCTAATTGCTTATAAGTAATAATGGGATCGCAAAACATTACTATCGAAACTGAAAAAGAACGGTTGTTATATCAATACTATTCCGAAGAAAAGGCCAAACGTAACCAATTAGAAACCACGGTTAAAGACCTTAAGGGTCAAATAGATGAACTACAACAACTGTTGAAAAACACTCAGGAACAGTTGAAAAATCCTGAAATAAAAACAGCTGCTAAAGAAAATCCTCCAGAAACCATAGAATATGGAACTGACGAGGAAGAACTAGCTAAAGAAACCGAGTGGATACGTCAACAGACCAGAAAGAAAAGGAAACGTAATGCGACTCTCTCACCACCCCAGCAAGGAACATCCACGGAAAAAGATAAGGTTAAGAAAACACCTCTACCTCCACCTATTATGGTGGAAAACATACAGGATTATCAGAAGTTTTACGATCTTCTGTCATCAACCCTGCCCAAAGATTCATTTACAACCAAAATGATGAAAGATGATAAAGTCAAAATAAACTCTACAAATGAGGACGCGTATAGAAGTATCGCTAAAATACTCTTTGAAAACAGTTGTTGCTCACACACTTATGAAAATAAGCAGGACCGACCCATTAGAGTGATGGTAAAAAACTTACACTTCTCGTGTAAACCAGAAAGAATTATTGAAGACCTCAAATCCAAAGGATTTGTTATACAAGAGGCCGTCAACAAACTTAGTTGGAGGACAAAAGAGCCATTGAATATGTTTATGCTTTCGTTCCAAAAGGATGAAAACATAACTAATATATACAACATCAAATCGATATTAGGATGCAAAGTTGACATCCAGCCGATGAGAACATCGAAACTTATACCGCAGTGCAAGCGTTGCCAGTCGTACGGCCACACACATAAATACTGCTCTAAAGAACCCAGGTGCGTTAAATGTACAGGCAAGCATCTGACAAAAGACTGCAAAAAGCCAGCAGAAGAAAAACCGAAATGTTACCATTGTGGCGAATGCCACCCCGCGAACTATAGGGGTTGTGTAGTAGCCAAGGAACTACAAGCTATAAAAAATAAAAAAACGTCCGCAAAGCCACAAACTGCTCAAACAGATAAAAAGGGTATTATTCATGAAAGTGCCCTGAAAAAGAATGTGTCCTATGCTCAAATCACTAAAGGAGCACAGGTTCAAGCACAGGTCCAAGCACAGGCAAAGCCTCCTCTGCTAAGCAGTAGTCTGGATGATAAAATAAATAAAATCCTTAACCTTATGTCGTCTTTTGACGGTAGATTAAAGAAACTGGAATTCACTTCCAAGACATCCACTCAAAATCTGAAATAATGTTCAAGTCACTCAAAATCATGGCATGGAACGCTAACGGACTGCTTCGTCATCAAAACGAATTGAAGGCAGTCCTATCCACAGAAAAAATTGATGTGTGCCTCATATCTGAGTCACACTTTACTAAAGAATCTTTCATTCAAATTAAAGGTTTCAAAGTGTACCACGCTCTCCATCCAGGCAATACAGCTAGAGGAGGTAGTACAGTCATAATAAAGGACAACATTTCCCATTATGAAGAATTCAAGATCGAAGAACAAGACAAACAAATTGTAGCCATTTGTGTGAAAACAAAACGATATCCTGTTACCATATCAGCAATATATTGCCCTCCAAAATATGCACTGAAAACAACGCAGTACAGAAGCTTTCTGGAGCAACTTGGAAACAGGTTTATCCTAGGAGGCGACTTCAATGCTAAAAATACCTACTGGGGATCCAGACTTACAACTACCAAAGGCAAAGAATTGCTATGCGCCATCAAAGAAACCAAATGTGACGTTGTATCAACAGGAAAGCCAACCTACTGGCCTACCGATATCAACAAAGTACCAGATTTAATCGATTTCTTCATATACAAAAACTTAGCAAATAAATACATACACATCGAGGAAGGATACGATATGAGTTCGGACCATTCGCCAATAATCTTAACTCTAAGTGAACAAATTATGTTAAAAGAATGCAACCCGACTCTGGTGAATAAGAATACAGACTGGGAAAGCTTTAAGTTAGATCTAGATAGAAAAATAAATCTCAAGGTTCCTCTTAAATCCACTGAACAGCTCGAACTGGAGGTTAAGAAATTCATAGCAGATGTACAACAATGTGCCTGGAATAACACACCTATCCCCAAGAAAAGGGACTTAGGTAGTAAGTATCCTCTGGAAATTAGAAATCTGATTACTGAAAAACGGAAGCAGAGAAGAAAATGGCAGCAATCGAGATTTCCACAAGACAAGACCTTATTAAATAATCTCACAAAACAACTGAATATTAAAATTAAAAGCTTTCACGATGAGTCGATGACTACTCACCTTCGTCAACTAACAGGTGATCGGTCAACAGACTATTCGTTGTGGAAAGTCACAAAAAAATTAAAAAGACCTATTATTCAAGTTCCTCCCATTAAACTAGAAAACGGTACTTGGGCTGTCAGTAGCGCTCAGAAAGCTGCGAGATTTGCACAACATCTTGAACAAATATTTCAACCGCACGAGGACAACACGTTTGAAATTAACCTAAATGAAGAGATATTACAAAATGAACTTCAAATAAAATTGGTTACACCAAAAGAAGTCTGTACTGAAATTAATCGCCTAAGACAAAAGAAATCTCCGGGTTATGATCTCATCACTGGGGAAGTCCTACGTAACCTGCCCCGTAAAGCAATAGTGAAACTCACCACACTTATCAACGCTACATTTAGACTAAAACATGTACCCGGCTTGTGGAAATTCGCCGAAGTCATTATGATTCCCAAACCAGGAAAGCCAGCACATGAGGTAACATCATACAGACCAATATCCCTGTTACCAATTATATCTAAGTTATTTGAAAAACTCTTCATAAAAAGAATAAAACCTATTTTAGAAGACAAAATGTTAATCCCTGACTACCAGTTTGGCTTTAGAGAAAAGCACTCTACTATAGACCAGGTTCACAGAATAACCAACATTATTGAAAAAACTTTAGAAGAGAAAAAAGTTTGCTCTACGGTCTTCCTTGATGTAGCACAAGCATTCGACAAAGTATGGCATGACGGCCTGATATACAAGCTGAAGAAAATGCTTCCAAAACAGTTCACAGATATCTTAAAATCTTATCTATCAGACAGAATGTTTCGAATCAGACAAGATGACTCATACTCAGAAATTAAGCAAATAAAAGCTGGAGTACCGCAAGGAAGTGTATTAGGTCCGGTCCTGTACCTGTTATACACATGTGATATTCCAGTGTTAGAAAACAACACCATTGCAACTTTTGCAGATGACACGGCTATCATGGCTGTAGGGATCACCCACGAAGAAGCATTGGAAAATGTACAAATTGCTATTAACGTTGTCTATGATTGGACAAAGAAATGGCGAATAAAACTCAATGAGTCGAAGTCAACTCATATAGATTTTACTAACAAGAAAACCTCATATCACCCGGTATTTATAAATAACAAAGCAATACCGTACGAAAATACAGCCAAATATCTGGGCATGACACTTGACACCAAACTTCGCTGGAGAGCTCACGTCAAAAAGAAACGCGACGAGCTAGAACTCCGCTACAGGAAGATGTACTGGCTGCTTGGGAGGCACTCAGAGTTGTCAGTACACAACAAAATACTACTGTACAAACAAGTCCTAATGCCGATATGGACTTACGGTATTCAGCTGTGGGGCTGTACCAAACAGAGCAACATGCAAATGATACAACGCTTTCAGAATAAAGTACTTAGAGGTATTGTAAACGCACCCTGGTACATAAGAAATGACAACCTCCACCGGGACCTTGAAGTGGAATATGTTAGTAATATTATCAAAAGATACGCCGAAGCCCATGAACGCAGGCTTCATCACCATGTGAATGTCGAGGCCATCCAGCTCCTCGACAACACGGATATACAGCGAAGACTGAAAAGGACAAAGCCTTTCGAGTTAGTTTAGTGTAGTGATAGTGTAATTAGTGCAGTAAGTACTACACACAAAGAACACATTAACAAAGTGTCTTCCCCTTAACAGAGACAATAGGATAAGTGTTAATGGACACATTCTTAGCTTAGTCTGTATTAGAAGTTTAGGTCAGATTTAAAATACTTATTAGTCATAAGACTAGATTGTATTCCAATGGAATATTTGTTAAGATATTTCATTTAATAAAAAAAATAAAAAAAAAAAAAAAAAAAAAAAAAAACGATAAAATATCAGGGGACAATCTCAGACAGTTGACCTGGATCCAAACTCTAAGATTGTACTACGAATACTAGACAAACGTAAAGAAAAAACATACTTAAATACGTACATGGAAAACATCCAAGAGTCAGGAACAAATACCCGCGCTCATCACAAATGACATTTGGCCATATTGGCAATCGAACCCGGGACAACTGCTTCGCACTGAACTAGGCTAAACGACAGACAAAACAACTGGCTTACTGTGAGCCAGTGAAGTACCTACTAGAGACAAACCAGCATGTTGACCTACAGTTCCGTTTACAGTAACACAATACACTAAAATTTACAGAGTAGCCCTTCCCCCACCCATCATCATTTTCCGCCCCACTGCCCCGAACGCCGACGCGACGCTCTGCTCCGACGACCTGACAAGATTTCAAAAATATTTTCCACCCTATTTGTTACGACGTTGTAACTCCTCCGAGGTACTAAACGGGACGCGCTCGAGACGGGCACAACGATAAAAGGGTGTAAAATAAGAAAACATTGCACATACGAGTTTAAAAGCATTTTTGCTCCGGTGTTATTAGTTTCTCTTGTACGCAGGGTTGTATTGCGTGCGTGGCTGTGACACTTTGTAGTGGAATATTTATTACTGCGCGCGCTATTACTTCTATGAATCGGTCCGTATTTAAAAATGAATATAAATATTAAATATCAGGGGTCATTTTCTGTGTTATCTCTTTTGCTTGTACAATAAATGTACAATCTTGCATAAATTGTCCCAGTCCGGGAGTAAGCTCTCTAGGAAATGAATCGGTCGGCTTTACAAGCGCCTTGATTACCCACGAGCCTAACCAGACGTTAGATACATCAATTAAGATGTTAGTTAAATCACTAAAGAACTGGTTTTTGTTAATATCATATGTTATAATACTTATAATATCATAACATTAAATTTGTATAAATTTTCTTTCAACTAAGAGAAAATTTCTTAAGCGGCTTGTACAATTGGGATTGTTCATATTTTTACAATTACTCTAATTCGAGACCCCTTTCGGGGAATAGGGTTTTGAACCGTTTTGAACTATTACGTTTTTTAGTAATAATAGATAAATATTTCAAAAACGGAATAATGGAATAATGTAGAACGGCTTTAAAACCTTATTCCTCGAGATGGTTTTCGAAATAGAGTAATTTTAAAAATATGAACAATCCCAATTGTGGGTATTAGTAAATTTGTTAAATTACTCTACCAAAAGCAGAGATCGCAACTTTAATTTCGTTGTTTATCCAGGTGATGTGCGTCCAATACTGGCCTCCGAACAAAGAAAAGGACGAGACCTACGGCGACATAAGCGTGGGCATCGTGCAGGAAGAAGAGCTCGCCAACTTCCACATACGCACCTTCCGACTCTACAAGACCGAGAAGGATGTAAGTTAACGATGTATTACATTGTTGAATACCTTTCTAAAGTTCGCCCATACGGTTTTATTGTTTACTAGCTTTTCCTACGAAGAAGTTTATCGGTATTTCGCTGGAAACTGTCCCATTTTCTGGGTTAAGAAGTACCTACCTATGGTCGTCTCCGGGCTATAAACATTCTGTAACTTTCATACCGTACAGTCTTGCAAGTTTAACGTAAAGACAAAACACACAAACAACTATAATGTGGCATTCATAATATTGGTAAAGATTTGTAATTTTATTAATGTATATATAACGAAGAAAAAATAGGTTCATGTCTTTCTTTTTTAGTTATTTTATTTTGTAACGTTATATCAACCCCTACTGAATTTTAGTAACTGTTAACTAAACCGTACCAAGCATCTCATAACGATGACCCAGTAGGTTCCTAATACCCTAGAATCACAACCGCATTTTTGAGTCATCAATAAGCTCGTCGGTCAGTTAGTAACCGGTCAAGATAATAACAACACCATTATTTATAAAATTCCCAATGACACCGCGTTGTTTAAGTAACGGTAAACGTCAATCGAAAGTACAAAGCACAGCACAAAAGCAGAATTAAGCTTCGTTTGTGAGTTTAATATTAATTTTCCGCAGCGACAACTACGCTAGCTCTCTCGGCGTTTTGCCGCGCCGAGGTTTTTTCATTAAAACTGTCGCTCCGACTGTAATTGTCCTTTTTAACGCTTTGGGAATTATTTTTATTAAACTTTGTGCGGCATTTAATTCTCCAATGGCAAGTTTTTTCTGTTTCGTCCCTGTTCAAAGTTACAATCAGGTAATCAACCCACGTACCAATATCAATTTTAGCAATTGAGTTGATTTGATTTTATTAGGGATGTTTATTCTTGAATAATGATTTATATTTTCTGTTTTACCTTATTACTTTTGAAGTCAAAGGAAATAATTGTAAGTCATTTTGTTCAATCATAATCATAAATAATAAAAGACCTTGAGCTTTGGTCGAGGTTGTTATTAGGTTCTGTCACACTGTTTCGCAAAACATTTATTCGACAATTTGCAGTATTTCAATATTTGAGTTTTTTTATTTTTATAAATACAAACGAAAGAACTTACAGACACACTAAAGCTATAAAACGGGACTTAATCGCGTAATATTAAACCTTTACCTCGACGTTTCGACTGTGTTACAACTACAAGACTGTGTGTGTGTGTGTGTGGTCACGAGAAGACCACGGCTGTTGTAACATATGAGTGAAAATCGTGTTAAGTAGTTTAAAGCAAAGTAACTTACAAACACACTTAAAACTACATTAATCTAACGAACGAACGAACTTACAAACTTACTTAAACCTATACTAATCTAACAAACCGCTACCAGTGGGCATTGTTCCCAAAATGCTGGCAGCAGTGCCACGTTGAATGGCAATGCTTAATCTTTGTGCCAAGTTCAGGCCAGCATTTTGCTCACAAGTTGTGTCGATCAGGCGCTTTGATAAATCTTTAAATATACGGTGTATTCCTGGGGCCCACGGTCCTAAATTTTCGACCCCAAAAGGCTTAAATATGTAACTTCTGTCAAGTTCAGTATCAGTATTTGCGCCTTTTGAGGGTCTCCGCTGATTCCGCCGCGTGCGCAAGCGTGTCTGTCCACGCAAGTGGCATCCCAAAACAACGGCTGGCCCAACTTCCACGGAACAAGAGTCATCCCATCAGGTCTTTTACCATCATCGTGCATGAGACCATTTAGTTCAATATTTTGATTTATAATTTCTTCTAATTATTTTATATCTTAAAAACGCTTTCCTAATAAAGAAAGAAGGAAAGTTCGAACCGAATAATTTGACGAATCGAATATTGACCCAGTTTCTACCTATTGGTTTAGCCATATTATGAAGTTCTAAATTCCTAACATAGCCGAAGATGTCACGGTCGGTCAACAAATAGGTTGAGCACTCCTATTGCGTAACCTTAAAACTGACCGAAGGTTGACACTATCGGTCTGTCGGTTCATTTAAGGAAAAGTTAAAGTAGTTGTGGTTAAATGTGCAGGATGAGTCGTGACTCGTGAGTGTTGTTCCTTTGCCCTGTTGTAGGTTTTAATTGCTGTTTACATATGTGGTAGTATATATTAGTATATTTATTACCTATGTATTTATTTTATTAATGCAGATATTATTACTTTTTAATGTCTGTATTTCAGATGTATGTACCGTTTTTCTTTTTTCTTTTATCTGATATTTTGTAAATTTGCCTATCCTCGTGCATTATCCTGGCTTATTCTACTCCAAGGTTAACTGGAAGAGATCCCATATGGGATAAGTTCGCCTATGTACATTATCTATAGTGATGCAAAATGTTTTGTAATTGTTTATGTGCAATAAAGAGTTTACATACATACATGCATACATACTATCGGTAGGAACAATCGGCATAATGGAACTGACCTACCGTAGAACTGTGTCACAGTGACATTTTAAAACAATACGTTTGACACTTCTTATGATTCGATTTATAACGTAACTGTGACAGTTCCATGATGGGTCAGGGTTCCATATTCCTATTAGTACAACACTGGGTTGTGGTTCCAGGTGGTGGTCGAGGAGCGGTTCATCCTGCAGTTCCACTACACGCAGTGGCACTCGCACACGTGTCCGTTTAGCAACGCTCTCTTGGAATTTCGGCGGAGGGTGCGGGCCGTGGTGGGCCGCCGGCTCGCGACCAACCCTGCTGCTGGGCCCATGGTCGTGCACTGCAAGTGAGTACATTCATCAATTACTATACATCATGGTCACTGATACTTTGTCCTGGTATATCATTCGGAATTGTTCATCGTAAGTTGAAAGATATCTTTGTAATATCAAAGACGTCACTTCTGAATTAAAACAGGCCCCCGGCTTTTAATTCTTCAGTACTTTGGATGGATGTTTCCTAATATTTAATGGTTGCCTTGTTCGCAGTGATGGAGGAGGTCGTTCCGGAGTTTACTTATCTATAGACGCTAACCTCGAGTTGGCAGAAGAAGAAGACTGTTTTGATGTTTTCGGCTTTCTAAAGAAGCTTAGGCAATCACGAAAAGGCCTTATAGAGAATGAGGTTTGTACAAAACGTAAAGATGCAGTGTTTTAACACAAGTTGCGCTCCGCTACTTAACTTTACATACCTACGCACCTATTAACGCAACCATACAACTTAAATGCAAGTGCCAGAACGCGACTTCTCGAATCGAAAACGCTATTCTATTGAAAGGTATGCTCACTTTTCTTCATAGTATTCCATTATCATCCTGAACGGAGCATGGAATCTTACCGCCTCACTCAGAAACATTTAAGAGATAAATTAACTCTTTCCTTTTTACTTAATCGTCGTTAACTGGCACGGAGTGCGGCCGTTAATTAATCTTGTTTCACGTCATAAGAGGATTATGAACCAACGCTTAAATTGCGTAGCTTTAAAAAAAAACCGTACCAATTTAGTTCCAGCCATAAGGTTGCTCACTGCCTAAATCAAGACCGATTCTTACGATTTTTTAACATGTTGCAGCTATTATGAAAAACGAGGTCTGTACGTTTCCGTTTTTATATTTTTGTTTGTTTCTTTTCAAGAAATATTTTCTTGGAAAGGAAAACATACAGACATAGTTTTTCATAACATCTACAAGATATTCAAAAATCGTAAACATCAGACTAGGTTAAAGGGGAAAGAATCATTACTGAATTTTTGTATGGAAATTTTTAACTTCACAATCCTGTTAATGAGAATTAGATTTAAATATTTTTCTAAATAATTTCACTAACTATTAACGTCAACGGGAGTAATGAAAATTACTTTGCTGACAAGTAATTTCTTAGCAGAAAAATCAAATGGAAATAATACAAGAAAAGTTACCAATTGTTTATTTTTGTCATTATCATTATAAGCTTATAGAAAAAAATATGTATGCAATGCTACATTGTTAGCTCTTAAGGTACTCGTGCCTGAAGAAGCTTTACTATGTACCAGTTACATAAATAACTATTGTATTATTTCGCTGAAAAGTGGAGCAACCTGTAGACGTTTTTTTTTTTCTAATGGCTCGTATTCTAATAGCTATTACCGAATTCTACATAAACATACATTCTAGGAACAATACAAGTTCGTGTACGACACGCTAGAAGAGCACGTGGTCTGCGGCGTGTCCTGGTTCCCGGTGTCGGAGCTGTCCCGCCGGCTGAAGCAGAAGTCGCTTCGGGAGCCGCTGACCAAGCTGAACGAGTACCAGCGGGAGTACCAGCAGATCTGCAAGCAGACGCCGCGGTTCACGATCGGGGACTGCGCGGGGGGGCACCGGGGGGATAATCGGGAGAAGAACCGGGATGTGCTGGTTGTGCCTCGTAAGTTTTGATATGTTCCAGCTGATGTCTTCCCAATATGTTCCTCTTTAGCAGCAGCAGGCTCAACAGCAATGTTCCCATTGTTTTTTGAGTTCTTTCCGGTGTGGGTTCAAAAATACTTTATCTTGTCTAGGGGACACCGTTAATGTAGGAAAATATATCGAAACTTTTATTTGGTTGTCTTGCACCGTCTTATATACACAAGTCACTGTTTTTTTTATTTCCTTTTCTCCCTCTATCTCTCTCCCAAGATTTTTGGCATGTTTTCCTGCTGAAATACGCATGTTATTTCATATTATTTTGAATTTAATATTTATAGCTTTATATAATGCTTAGACTAATACCATTGTAATATGAAATATGTTTAAAAAACGACTGACTGCTGAGTTTCTTGCGGCGTTTCTTCTCAGCAGGGTTCTCCTCTTGGGAAGCGCTGGTAAATTCTTGACGTGTAAAAGTGTCCGTTCGGCCTACTTACTGAATAAATGACTTTTATCTTTTATCCCTATGATTTTCTAGCAAATACTTTAACTTTATTTCACGTAAAGAGACAATACGTCCATGCCGCTGGCAGGATAACACAATTGTTAATTTTGCCTATTGTTGCGCGAGTGCCGAAGTTATACACGCGTCGCAATGTGTTGCATGCAGATTGTACAGTCTACTCGTATTTCAAAAACAGCTCGCATATATTGTGCACTCTTCACCTTTTATTGCCAACTCAAAAAAAAACAATTTTAAAGGCAAAACTGATGTATGGTTACTCTACAACCGAAACAGCTGATCCGCGTATCACCTTGTCATAGGAATTTAAATACATTAATTTGTTTGGGGTTAAAGTAATTTTATATTGTTTTACAATTACATCGTCTGGAATTGAAAACGAAATAAATTGAATTTTGTTTGTGTTCAGTTTGGAATGCTTTGAATTGCTTTGCTTTGTAACGAGATAAAATTGTATTTCGTATTAGAAAACTGAAACCGAAATAGATAAGTTTCTTCTTATGTTTAAATATCTCAGAAATAAATTGAGCAGAAAATAAAAATAAGTATCTTAGCGTGTTGTTAATAGTTTTCTTTGGTTAAATGCAACAAACGTTAAATCGGTATCTTGAAAGATAATCGCAGAGAGTCATTAAAACTAACAACGATGCTCGGAGCAAAACAATGGAATGAATGTTAAATTAAAAGAATTAGACGTAGATTTTTTGTTTCTTTTTTACAGTGCTTTATGGTGTTCATAAGGTTCCCTAAGTAAGTTATTTGTATATAATTACAATTATTTACCGCAATCCCGAATTAAAAGCTAGGGTGAAAAGGCATCTTCTAGGTGAACTCACTTCATCGTCGACAAAATCTCCGCCCTTCAGGGGCAAGAGTTAGTCAAGAGGAAGTCCATTTTATTTAAAAAAAGTGTTACTTATCTGTCTTAATATGTCCCAATTTTGTCAGAAATTTTGTTTTGATTTGATTTCGATTTTTGACGTGTAAAAGTGCCCGTGCGGCCTATTTACTGAATAAACATCTTTTATCTTTAACTTTTAAAGATAACGTACAGAAAAACAAAAATTCTATCTTTGATTTTTTGGACTAATGAAGCAATGGAGATACCAAACTTGGGACTTGCGTTATAATTAAGGCTGCCCTAGCGGGGGGGGGGGGGGACGATGCGTATCGAGTTAACGACATTTCGTCGGGGATACTGCACTTCCGCGTAACTAACAAATTAAATATGGTCCAAAATACACCTTAGCAAGTACTACAGTAAGGTATATTTTGCAACTTAATGACTTTATTAGTTATGCGATTTCTGAGCTAGACGATTTCCTATTCGGCAAAAAATAAAGGTCAACTGCTGATAGACTTACAGTTATAGCATTTACCCGAGCGTCACATTAGTTGGTCAGGGGTCCTAAACAATATGCATAAAGAACATGAACGATTTTTAAAAACTAAAAAACATTTGATCGATTTATGCCAATTCCAAAAATAAAAAATAAAAATCTATAATCGATAACTTTCGCAGTATGCGTCTTATCTATGTACATAGGTTAGTTTTGATTTTTGAAGAACAACCGGTACGCACATTACGTTGGTCATCGTTTTCGTTGGTTGCTCCATTATAAATTCACCACTTTGATTTTTAACGTGTGAATGGATTAGATTAGATTAAAACTTAATTGGCAAAAAAATGCCACAGTGCGGCTAGTGCTGTACATATTAATATTTAAAAAGTATGCGGCTTGGGATACCGACGTCTAGTTACGGCATCTATTTAAGTCGCTACCCATAATCAGTTTAAAGTGTCAGTCAAAACTGAGCATATGTAGGATGAAAACTGCCATTCTTTTACAGTATACCTAAACCACTCACAGGAGTTCCACTGACAGATATTGTCACACCGCGCCTTGCGCGGGTAATACAAACTTTACTAATTTTAAACTCTGTTTGCAGCTGACAACTTCCGCCCGTACCTCACGTCCTTCCAAGGCAACAGCTTCACCGACTACATCAACGCCGTATTCGTCGACGTGAGTCTTTTGTTTTTGTATAGTTCTCAGTAGTAACAGCACCTATTGGTATTGTTACTCCATGTTAGTAAGGTCGTTATTGTGTAAAAAAATTAAGATTTAGATCTCTTAAACTCTCAAATCACATCAAGAAAAGATGTTATAGTTGGTCATTTTGCCAGTATCTGGCATGCAAAAATATCATACATACAAAAATATCGTATATACATTTTAAAGCAATGTTACAAATTCTTCAGGCTCTTGCTTCACCTCTTCCATACCAGTCTATATCTGATTTAAGTCCAAAGTCAACGCGCTTTAAGCATTACATTCGTACTAACAGTTGTTCTTTACAGGGCTACACCAAGCCTCGGGAGTACATCGTGACGGAGTGGCCGCTCGTCAAGACCCAGGGCGAGTTCTGGTCGTTAGTGTATGACTACGAATGCGCGGCCGTCGTTGTGCTGTGCGTCCCTCCTAAGAACTCTGTAAGTATAAACCTGGGGATCACGTTGAATCATCGACCCTCATTTCATCGAAGGCTAATTTCTGTTAAACCGTATTGTTTTTAGGTTATCTTAAGCAAAATATTTTGATGTCTATTTCTGAATTAAATGGCCTGAGCCGAATAACAACAAGCACTGA
Source organism: Acleris sparsana (assembly GCA_923062465.1). Lineage (NCBI taxonomy): Eukaryota > Metazoa > Arthropoda > Insecta > Lepidoptera > Tortricidae > Acleris > Acleris sparsana. The sequence goes on from OV281300.1 coordinate 11,877,398, forward strand.
AGTTTATACTGGCAGCCGGGTAAAAAAATACCGCATAAGATGTTATTTGTACTCCTATAATTGATAGACGATGTTGGAAAATAGGTACTTAGTCAAAACCAAGATAATTTTAATACGGAGGCTTCAAGTTTCTCATCAAAAGTTATTGCTCTTCGAGAGTATTTCTGCTGAGAATTAGAAAATTTGACACATGAGTTGTTTTTGGTTTATATGTCAATTAGGAATCTCTGCCTAAATAAATAAACGTCTTATTTGCGCCTAGGAAGAAATATAACGACGGCCATTTAGGCAAACATTCATAAATATTATTCCCTTGCAGCAACAATACCCTCCGTTCTGGCCAGAGAGCCGGCACCCGAAGAAATACGGGCCCGTGTTCACCATCGACCACGTGTCGCACAACCACTACACCAACATCAAGACCTGGATCTTCAGGATCAATAAGAAGGTAAAACATTTAACATATCTAACAGCCTTTTTCAAACTTGTGTATGAAATATCGGCAAGGAACGACTTAATTGTCAATAACTGACTCTTAGTGCCTTTATTCTACCCAGTCCTACTTGTACCTAGTTCAATCACCTAACTAACGCTTGGACAAAAAATATTCCAATTAGTTACACTGGCTAATGATCGACCGAGATCCGATTTCGCGGAGCTTCTATTTCTAGATGATTTGCCCCTTTGGGCCGGCTGAATTATTTTCATAATCTAAACCTAGGTACTTCTTTTAATTGGGTTAAAACCTGCTTGTCCAAAAGTTTCCACAAACCAGTATAAGTAGTTGGAATGATTTTGTCCAAACAGTCAGATGATCGTACTTTGCAATTAAATAATAATAACTGTACGGGGACAATGTCACACCAATTGACGTAGTCCCAAACTAAGCTCTAGGCTTGTACTAGGGGTACTAGACAACGATATAATACTTATATAGAGAAATATATACTTAGAAAACATAGAAAACATCCATGACTCAGTAACAAATATTCGTGGTCATCACAAAAATATCTGCCCTTACTGGGACTTGAACCCAGGACCGCTAGCTTCTTAGGCAGGGTCACTACCAACTAGGCCAGTGCGTTAAGTCATATATTAGGAACACGTCAAAATAATTAATTATCAGAGACACAATCTCACACATATGAACCTAGGTATAGGTAATGGACTATGATAATCATACTCATTTAAATAAATCAATAATTATATTAACATCCTAGACAAGAATAAATACTCGCGCTCATCACATCACTATTAGCCCTTACCGGGAATCAAACCCAAAGACAAGGCTAACCGCGTAAGTCATTCAAAATGTCGTTTTTGACGCGTCGTCAGACGAGCATTCACTCTCCTCTCCAAGGCAATAAAACGATCAGATCAGTGGTAGTACCATTACTAATAGTGGTGGTAGTATCATGACCTATTTAAACCTGTCAAATTCGAGAGACGCAACGCAAGTATTATCTGCCTGGAAGTTCGCTAGTATCGATAAACTAAGGCCCGTATTAATAAACTGATCTCAACTCTAATGCTCGTCTCGAGATGCGTCAAAAATGACAGTGTTCTATGGTTTGGCGTTAACTTTGACGTATCTTGTGACGGGCCTCACAGTCAAGATGAGTTTATTAATACGGCCTTAAGAGTCCAGCTGTCGTCAGGTAACTGCCCGTTTGCCATCTCCATGCGATAAATGTGTTTATTCAATGGAATTAGATTATAGCGCCCTGTAAAAGAACTTTTCAGTTTAAGAAAATGATAAGGACCGTGCTCCAAATTATCTTCAAAGATATCTCACAATCTATTGTCAAACCCACCATCCATTCTTCTGTGCGACCCTAAGAAAGGTATATCTGAAATTGAACAGCCAAAGCATATTAATTCCTATTAGATTACGCAGAAGATCGTAAATCTACAAAAAGTATTCTAGCAGATCAGCTATTTTTACTTCAGAGGGCAGTATAATTAACCCGCAAAATACTTTTGCTTTCGTAAAGCCCAGAATTCCATTTAATTTTAACTCTATTGATGACAATCTGCTCAAAATTAACTGGAGCGAGTAAAATTATTCCAACATTGAGGTTTGAAGTCGCGGCAATAGTTGAGCGGAAATTTAGAGCAGTTGCGTAAATAGTTTGGAGTTCCAGAACTAAATATAATTACTTATTATATTATTAAATCTTACACAAAGCTTTCCGATCCCAACTTTTCACAGATTAGGGCAAAAAACACTGATTCTTCAATTTAATTACGAATTTATAAAAGTTCAAGAATTACATCATTTTTAATCACTAGATAATTATTTACTATTTGTACTTATATCAACTACCTTTCTTTTACACATACATACATACCGACACGCCTTCGTCCGAAAGTGGGGTAGACAGAGCTCCAGAATTACCAACATTCACAAACAGGCTAAGATGTTTACCAGGCTTTCTTTTAATACTAAATAAGTACTTAATTGTATCTAGTAAACAAAATGATGAGCAATGTTATCTAGACATTCAAAGTCTTGGCTACGCAAATATAGACTTCGTGACACGTCTTTATTTACTTTTTAATTCCTGTAAAGACAAAATGCAGAGAGACATGGATATTCAGTCGTACAGTTTTTTGTGGAACATAAGCCAAAGGAACAACCTTTATTTAAACGTATACAAGAATAACTCGAAAGTTTTACCCATTAGCTAGAATTAGTTTCCTACTTCCCCTCCTATTTCCGATCGCCCATCCACTACCATTATCTATCTTGAAAATTATTATCATAATCTTCCTTTCACACACCCATTTTTGCCCCCAGATCGTCTCTCTGACAGAGCTGATGGCCGGCGTGAAGGCTCCTCCGAAGACGGTGCAGCTGTTCCAGCTGACCTGCTGGCCTATGGGCCACAAGGTGCCAACCTCGACCAACTCGCTGGTGGAGCTCATGAATATGGTGGAGCGGTGGCGGCAGCGCACGGACTACGGCCCGGTCTGCGTAGTGTCGCCGTAAGACCTTTTTTTTAATATATCGGCAGTGAACGTCGCGATCAACGTCATATCAGCCGAGGTCGTCTACTTTTGCACATAGGGCTTCTCCAAGGATCTTAACAACAGTCGGTTTTGTGCTTGTCGCATCGCGTTTCCCGCACTCGTCATCGATCGTGAACGGGACAAGCTGACCGTATTATTACATAAATTAACCTAATCCTTAACTAAACTCTCGGCTATATAATTATGGGCTCTAAGCCTCTAGGCAACGGTAATTAAATAAATAATCAGAGAGACTCAGAAGGAAACACTCGCGCTCATTATCCATGTTTGCGTCCTTATTCGTCGCCATGGCCACTACAAACTTTGTCAAATTTAATTTAATCTAACGCTATTTTCTGCTGTAGGTTAGGTTAGACTTCTAACTATGTACCAAAAAAATAACTGATGCGGCGAGAAAACCATTTTGATGAATAGAAATTCTGTGTGATGTTACGTTCGTTAAAAGGCGATAAAATAATAGGTACCCCCTTCAAATTAGACTGGCCACGTCGTAATTCAAAATGTATGATCTTAACTTCCATTATCCGTTGGCAAATAAGAGAAAGAGGGTTTAAAAAAATACTTAAAAGTGCAATTTTATACCCGCAAGCTTGCTATTGAAATGGCTGATGGGCCACAAGGTGAGCACGTCTACCAACGCGCTAGTATAGCTCATAACTATTAATAAAGCTTCCACACCTGACACCGCAATGCACTCTCAAATTGAAAAAACTGTCACACCACGCTCAGTGTAGAGTTCCGTCGCCTTTACTATTTACAAACACAAAAATATTTCAGCCGAATGTATCAAATAAAATCTACTTAGTCATGATAGTTTTCCTTTCTCGGTTATTTGCTTTTAAGATATTTTGCACTATAAGATGACTTTTAATCTTCAAAACTTGATGACAACATGCATTCTAAATTCGATTTTCTGATGGTATTTTATTAGCTGTAAACGTACCTGACCCCCTGTATGTAAGATAATACTAAATGACGTCACGCGTATGAGTTTCTTAATAGTTATCGTCAATCTTCGTATTTTGATGAAACAGGGCGAGAGACATTGTACTGTCAGTGCGCGCGTGTGATTATTTTTCCATCTAATGTACCATTTTACCGAATTCCACTTCATTGAAAGCTATTTTCTGTTGAAGCCTGTTGTTCTCAAGTTAACTTATATATTAATTAAGTGGGTTAGGTTAGGTTAGGTTAGACTTCTATCACAAAGTCGAAACCCCTGCGCTTAAAAAAGCTGAAATAAAAAGTTATACGTTCTATGAAATGAGTGTCGACAAAACTTGGGTTAACCGTGGGATAGCGATAGCCAGTCGTATACTATAAAGCTGGGAGTATAGAGGCACTTATTAATTGCCACAAAGAGTCAAATGTTTCATATAAAATGTATCTGTTGCGATAAACCACTACATACCCGTCATACTTCCCCGTCGCATGGCACTTGCGGCTAAGAACCCGCGTGTCATCGGTCCCACGTACTACTACGAGCGTCTACCTGCCAAACTTAAAAATTTACAATCCGACGAAGCATTTAAACATCAGCTGAGAAACCTTTTATTGAATAATCCGTTATACTCCGTGGATGAATATATGAAAATGGAAATGTAAATTTATTATTTTGTTGACATTTATTACTCATTGTACATATTTTGACATCGGACGAATGACCATTATTAGATGTTTAACTTTTATTGTTTTAATTTATGAATTATTATTGTATTCTATTCTTTGATTATTAATATTTATGTTTTGACGATCTCAATGTAATTTCGTATTTTTTGACATGCAATGCAACTAATATTGTAATATTACATTGACAAATAAATAAACTAAACTAAACTAAACTAAACATAACAACCCTGCAGTCGGTAAAACCGTGTTGACAGGCCCGGTAACGACAAACAGAAAATGAGCTTGTCCTTGAATAGGACCATCCTTGATGGATAATATTTCCGTGCCGCTGTTTATTCATTCGAAAACACTGTATCGTTTTACCACATGGCGTCTTGGAAGTAATTTCGCCGCAATATTGTTCATATTTATTCATTGGAGCTTGTAAGGTGTCCGCATAAACCTCGCAACAGGTGGCTATGGGCGGCTGTAATCTATTTTGCGTAGACTTTATTACTAGACGGCAGACGCCATAATAGCTTCGGCTGTAAGGCGTAGATTGAAACAGGGAAACTCAAGTAATACTTATGGAAATTTATGAACGTTGACTGGTCTTGTGTAAACTTTAAACATAAGTACTTATTTAAAACAAATATAGCCGAGGGGGAAATTGGGGTCATAAAGTTAGCATATACAGTGTTGATTTGTTGGACTGAGATATACTTAGTTATTTTATCTCACTTGGCTGCCGTGGAACGTGGATATGTTTTTCTAACTTCAAGTTTACTGGGTGTGGGCAGTATTAATAAACTCATTTCGGCTGAGATGCCCGTCACAAGATACGTCAAATTAAACGTAAAGCCATAGAGAACTGACAAATTTGACGCATCTTGAGACATACATTAAAGTCGAGATCAGTTTATTAAATAAATACGGCCCTTAGAAGGGTGATTTTTATCGAATTGTATTTGGATCATTGAGATAAGCAATAATACCGTTGACCTAAATATTTTGTCCCGCAAAAACATTATACAGAGAAGCGCGACTAGCGTGAGATCAAAATTGGATTTCATTTATGTCTGTCGGGCGGAGTGTCGAATTTCGCCGCTGACAAATTGCATACAAAATGCAAGCATTCGTCTCCGGCTGTTTGAGAACTCCTTTGTCGCGCCACTGTTCGGGAATAATGCAATCTAAAACCAGACCACATACAACAATGCACCAATTGTTAAAATTTTCTTATTAAATAATGTTTGTTTGTTTATGTTATACCTACGAAGGCAGGTCACCTTATGGTAAGTGGGATCTGTAACCTGTTTGTTGTTTTTATATATTATGTATTTAACGCACTTTTTAACTGACTTCAAAAAAAAAGAGGTTCTCAGTTCTTCGGAATTTATTTTATACCTATGTGTTTTTCAATTTCTCGAACATGGGTTAAGTTAACATAAGCCAATAATTAATATTAATTTAACATCTTTGATCACTTTATGTCTGTCAGGGACGGGCGCAGCCGGGCGGGCGTGTACTGCGCAGCCAACGCGTGCATCGAGCAGGTGATCCAGCACGGGGAGGTGGACGTGTTCCAGGCTGTGAAGACCGTGCGCCGCCACCGCCCGCAGCTCGTCGAGAACATGGTCAGTAACTGCTGCACTAACCCTCCCCACCCTCAGACAAGACCCTCGCATCAAGATAAATCATTCACTCACACAAACAGCATTCGTCTAGAATCAGAGTTCCAGTGCGCTAAGACTGTATGTCACTACTGCTGCAGCTTGTCAAGATCCCTAGTCACCAATCCATAAAACTCCTCTATAGAGCGACTAATAGTATTCATTTAGATGGTGAAGAATGGTTAAAGACCACCTCCGGTAGCTCATCAGAGTCATAGAACTTTCCTGCAAAGCATCGCATAGTATGCAATGGGCATGCTTTCTTTCATACGTTGTTCTAGCCTTTGATTAACGTTATGTCATTATGAAATTTATTCGTCAGTTGTGAGTAATTGCTATTTTATTTCTGTTCAGACTGAATACAAATACTGCTACGACCTCGTGCTTCACTACGTGCTGCACTATTTGGACAAGGGCACGAATGAGAAGAAGTGAGAGTGTGAACTCAAGGACGAGCTCTGGTTCATAGAGTTCGGCCGCGGCGCCGCGCTGCCCACGACGCCCGAGGAGACCAGTCCGTCGGCCGTGCCGCGCGACAAGCGCGCTCGGCCCGCGCGTCCTCGGCGCGGGCTCTCGCTCGACCGGCTGCTGCCCAGCGTCGTGCGCCCGCCGCTGCCGCACGCCGCCACCGTGGACCCGCCGCGCCGCGCTCGCCGCGACCGCCCGCCGCTGCGCCGCTCCATCCGCCTGGAGGACGAGGCCGCCGCGGCCGATGAGCGCCGCCGCGTGTTCGTGCACGGCCCGCGCGCGCCCTCCTTCGACGAGGGCGACGCCAGCGACGAGCACGAGTGCGACTGCGTGCACAGCTCGCTCGAGCGCTCAGGCCACTCGGCCGACACCGCCGAAGACGATGAACCGGAGCTCGCCGCCAGCCCGCCGCCGGAGCCGCACTCGTTCGCGCCCGCGCCGCGCCCGCACCTGCGCGGCGTGTCCTCGGACCGCGTGCTCGCCGACGCGCGTGACGCTTCGCCCGCAATGCGCGGGCCCTCGCGGGCGCACTCCCAGGGCGTGTTCGAGAGACGCTTACCTAGAATTTATAAGTTCGGCCTTGACAAGGCGAAGAGAGCCAGCTCTAGTGCGCTGTACGAGCGAGTCGACCGTTCGCCCACGGAGGCCTTTTACAACGCTACGGGTTCGACGCGCCTGAGCTCGCAGGAGCTGTTTGAAAAGTTTTGTTCGGTAGATTTCACTTCATTATACGGTCGGGAAGACGATCGCCGCCGCAGACCGCCGCATTCAAAGTCGACGGGTAGCAGCGGATCGGACGTGCGCCACGAGCGCACGTGCTGCCGGCGCGCACCCTGCGGCTCGCAGCCGGTGCTGACCCGACGGCACATGTGCCGCGCCCCGCGCTCCGACCGCTCAACTGACTCGGAGGAGACTTCGCCGCGCCGTGCCGCACCGCACCCGCTGCCGCTTGACGTCGACGAACTTGACGGCGAAGATTGCTCGCGCTCAGCGCCGCCGATCAGCCCGGACCGATTCGAGGCGCGGTTTACGTTCGACATATCGGAGCGCAGCGAGGCGCCCTCTATCCGCGATGAGACACCGTCGGACGCCACCGAGACGCGCAACTTGACTTTATACGAGGAACCGCTGTCGGACCGCACGAGTCTGTGCGAATTATACGACGCGGTGTTCACGTCGCACGGGCCCTCTTTCCGGCGTGACTCGCGGCACCGCGGGCCTTTTGACCTGAGCGCGCTCGACTTCCGCGCAATCGACGACGAGAGCCCGCGCGCCTCGCGCCGCTCGTCGCGGCGTAGCGCCGACGACACGCTGCACCAAGACTCTGACTCGCATAGCTGGGCTTCGGATTCCGTGTTCGCAACACCGGAGCGGCGCGCGCCCGACACCTCACCGTCTTCGGCCGACACGCGCCGCTCCCGAACAGCGGGGGCTGACTCTGCCGCGGCTGATTCGACGATCGCCGAGAATACCGCGGTGGAAGAGGAGCCGAACAGTGTTATCGAACGGTCCGAGTACGTTCTCGCTCTTAAACTCGGTCGGATCGAACTGGACGATATGTCGGATCAACTGGCGTCGACCCCCATCCCCGACGCTGCGATACTGTCGAGCCGGCAGTCAACTCCGGGCGTGGATGGCGCGCGACTGTCGAGTCGACCAACGACTCCCGGCGCGCAACTGTCGAGCCAGCCGACTACTCCCGGCGCGGATAGTGCACGACTGTCGAGCCGGCCAACGACTCCCGGCGCGGATGGTGCGCGACTGTCGAGCCGGCCGACGACTCCCGGCGCGCGAATGTCGAGCCGGCCGTCGACTCCGGGCATGGACGGCGCGCGACTGTCGAGCCAGCCGACTACTCCCGGCGCGGAAGGCGCGCGGCTGTCGAGCCGGCCGTCCATGCACAAGCTGGAGCCGCTGGAGCCGGCGCGCGCGGCGGGCGGCGGGCGGCGACGGCGCGGCGCGAGCGAGCCGCGGCGCTCGGCGCGCTGCTTCCCGCTCTGATGGCGCGCGGCGGCGCCGGGCCCCCCGCGCCGCAGCCGCCGCCGCGCCCCCCCTCGTGCCTTCCCCGCGCCGCGCCCCGCCCCGCTCGCCAAGCGTCTGCTCCTCGAACACCTAGATGCTCGTACTATCGTTAAACTGTTAAGAGGTCCCGTGTAGGTATAGTTTAGTGGACCGCCGTAAACTAGTCGCGTTTTTTACCCTTAGAAGCGTTGAGAGACGTCGATCTCGCCTATTTGAATCGTAACTGCCAGATAAGAAGAATTAAGTAAGATATCTAGCAAGAATTGTATTTCTTACTTCGACTAGTTATAGCGCCGTCTTTATAGTCCTAGTTCTAGGAGTAAATAAGGTAGGCGGTGCCTAAACGACGTGCGTAGAGCGTAGATTCTAAATTTCTTAGATAGAAAATTGTTCCCGGGCCGGAGCCGCCCGGGGCAGTCCACGACTGACACAGGGTCATGGTTAGCCACCTAATCGACTAAGTATGTTCGGGAGCGTGCAGTGCGTCCGCGCAATAAGTAGACACTTTACAGTTGTAATGAATGCAGTCTCCCGCGAGAGACCGGTCGATTTGAGAGTTATTTATGTATTTACAAATAGAACCAATAAACAGTAGTTAGCCATTTCGAAAATGAATTTTATCGGATAAAATAAAATCAGGTTACTTTCTATACTAATTCTGATACATATATATTATATGATCATATTTATGAAAATGTCTAAGAAACTAAGTTTTTCATATTTTGATGTGAGTAGTACTTTGGTGTTGTTGTAATGTGTTACTCGATACCCGCTTTTGTTGTCTTTGTTAAAATTATATACCTACATATTATATTTAGCGCGTATGTATACAGCACTATGTTCTGCTGGTCCCATATTTTGTGTAAATTGAATTGATAACTATTTATTGAATGTTATTAATAGATGAAACGTGCCAATTACAAGTTAATTTTAATACTTTGTGTACTTGATTGGCGTTGGAGAATATAATTATTATGGCTTAAAGCCTTTTTGTATAAGAAAATATTACAATATTTATAAAAGTATTTATATTCATCGTCATTTAGAACTCATAAAGAAGTTATAAATATTATATTGATTGTTTCATGTATCTTGTATTTGAATGGCAACTATCTGTAGCACCCTCTAGGATGAATTCATTGATTCCCGCTCTCAATTTCCAACCGTGGATAGGTTACTTTACTTTCAAATTAGACACGTTTTGCCGGTGGCAAATATCGATTTTTAACTAGTAACCAAATATATCCGCGGTTTACATTGATAACGTCTTTTATTAAGCTGGTGTGACATTAAAACAAATTAAAACATGAACGTTTTAATTGCTGGAGTCAATGTAGGTTCTAGTAATTTCATTAATGCTCGTTGCTGGTGCGGTACCTACTTGAGAGAAGTATTTTATAATTGACTACTCAAGTACGGTATCAAGAGTGCAATTTATCAACACACCAGAAATAGAGCGAAGCTTGGAAAAAATAGTTTAGAAAAAGGTTTGCATTTGAGGTTATCAAATTTCAACTCGCTCGTTGCAGCTTAATGTGGTGATTTCCTATTTCAAAACATTGTAACTCCACCCGTCGTGCTGTCAAACCCTATTGCCAAGCAACTTGACTAGACAAATAATCAGCTCTATCTACTACGACTAACGTCGAAATTTCGTCTTCGGATAGTTAAATAGCTCGCAACTTGTGTCTTTTTAGAAATAAATAAATAATATGTATATTTTTGTGTTTGACGAACGCTGGCGTTCTTGGTTATTTTTTATTGTTAATTAATAGAGATTTTTAACACTTTGGTAAAACACTCGCTGAGAATAAACCGAGGTGTTGCATAGGAGTGTTGTCAACCCTGTTATCGATAAAAGCAAAATAATATGTTTTTTCTTCTTCTTGCTTGTATGCTGAATTATTAAAACAATGACTTCCTCTTTTTCTTACTTCTTATCTTTTGAGATACGCAGTTTCTGTGTGTGGAAATATTTACTTAGATAACTTTGTTTTAAGGAATATGTCGATTAATCAATGGCAATGATTTAGGTATCGTCTGCAGCGACAGAAAGCGCAGGTTAGTCTATAAATCACGTGTTGGACTTTCCTTATTTAATGTCAAATACGGTACCATACCATAAGTACCTACCATAGGGTCCTACCTACTAAAAAAACTTGAATTTAAAATCCAAAAATCCATCGCCAAGTAAATGTTTGATTAGTAAAAGAAACAATCTATAACTGTACAGTCAAGGAATTATATTTGTCACCCACCTTAGTTCCAAAGTTAATCTGACATTCTACAGCAATAAGGTTGAGTTTCCTATCAATTACAAATGACTTGGCATCTTGAATGACAATGACATCTTCAAGCAGATTTTCTTTGAAATGGGTAGCAAATAAGCGTCCGTGACCGTACTATAAACTCTACCGATGAATTAGATATACTGCTAAGTACGTTGTTGCAAAGGCTGGAAAGTAGGCAATAGATGGACGAGTGATGAAGAGTAAACGAGTCTATTAATTGCTCCCTACGCCGAGGCTGAAATAATGCTATTCACGACTACTGCGAAAAAATAAAACAACAAATATTTACATACTTAAACAAATAATTTGGTAGCAATTACCTGAGTTATTTTTTCAGTCCATGTCGTTATTATTATGTACTCGATCAATCAATAAACACCGGATCGATCTTTGAAAATCGACAAAACAAATTGTACTTGAAATTACATCACAGCCAATCCCATTAGTTTAGGTAAGATTAGTTTATTTATTCCTCAATGTAATATTACAATATAAATATATATATATATTTATATTTTCGTCTTCTTCAACTTCATTTACGAATAAAACATCCGAAGGCTCGATTTTCAAACCTCGACTCATCGGCTGGCAAAAATATTCTTGGCCTGTTTAGTAACCGCGAACCAGACCATCTATAAATATATTTCGAAGCAGTATTGCGAAAATTAATTTAAATATAGCTTGCGTATTTTTGTTGCGTGCTTGTATTTCTACTTAAGGACTACCTATTTAAGTCTTGTGTTATTTGGAATCTAGATGCTTTGTTTACTAGCCTAGAGTTATTATGACTTATATTCTTTGTACTTATAGGCTTTGTTATTTAGCTAGGTTTTAAATGAAGTCATAGAGCTATATACATTAACTGCTATAAATGAGGTTACAAACGCACAACCTTTTGTCCTATGTAGTTAAAAGGTTTAGTAAACATAGTTATATGACCCTCGACATACTTTATACGCACGCAGGATTGTTAGCTAAGTTACTAAGAATCTATATGGTATTTTTTAAAAGACATTAAGTGTGCTTTATAATGTTATATGTAGCTTTCTTTAAAGTTGTATTTTATAACTAATAGTTAATTAAGTTACGCTTAACCGAAAACACATAGTTTTTTAAATAAATCTAACAAATAGTTCATTTTGGTCAACCTCAGGAAAATGCCCTGTTAATTAATTAATTTGTAATAATAAAGTATTTTTTTGACGCTGGGTAAACAGGAAGCTTTTTAAAAATAGTGTAACATTATATTTGCGGAGTGTTATAAACAGCTACGTCCATTATTATCTATACATACGTATATATTGTAAGAAATTTTGACAAAACAGATATTAAAATAATGACTGATCTCACATTCACCGTTTTAACATAGGACCGTATAGTTAAAGTGAGGTGCCGGTCTCAACATATACTCAGAAATTTTAGTTTTCTATGCGCCGTAGTAATAAACGGACCTTCGCTGAGACGCCCGACTCAAGATACGCCAAGACTTCACGGTTACCCATCATTTTATCGAATTTCACTTCGTCGATTGTATCATGTTCATCGAATTTCATTTCATTGAACGCTATCTTCTGCTGAAACAATGTTGTTTTCAGGACATCTTAAACATTAGTTAAGTAAGTTAGACTTGTAACTACTAAAAAAAATAACTCATGCGGTAAGAACTGCCTTTCGATGAAATGAAAGTTTTGAATAATGATACGTTCGTTGGAAGGTACCTTCTTATCGATAAATTAATAAGTACACCGGTATCACAGCTAAGATCAGTTATTCTTGCTTAAGACGGGTACCTATTTCACTCAAAGTCGATTTTTTAATACGGCCCTTAGAGGTATTGCATTGAGTTATGACTGGTAAGATGCTCGTTTCATAGATTATTTTACGACTTCAATATGCTGGTACTAATTAAATGATTATGAACAGTAAAAATGATACTATGAGATCTCTTAAATCATTTCACCTCCAATTTAAAAAAAAATACAAATATATATTTGTAAAGAATAGTATTTAGCGCTTTAAGTGCTACGTCTTAGCAGGTACGTGTGCGTAGATCGCTTATGTACAAAATCAGTTTATGTACAAAATAAGCATCTTGAAAATAGTCTGTAGTTTTCTGGCACATGTTTCTAACTCACTGCAACCTAAATTGCCAAATTTACGAATTGTACTACGGTTGCCATTGGTCGAGGCGGCCGTATTTTATCCTAAAGCTTGATTATAGTCTATATTATATTTAACCTGTTCATTTCTCGATGTTTAGATGATTACGCTTTATTGTAAGTTAAAATTTCATGTGGACCATTTTACGATGTTTCTTTAGTAATAGAATGTAATGAGCACGTGGGCGGCGTGCTTTTTTTTGTATAAAATGTATAACTATTATAAATTACATAAAAAAACTTGCGCACCGACCATCTTTTATGTAAATAATGACATAGAATTTGTAGTTCAAATATCTATGAACATTATAATATTTATAATTATACCAAACTATTGTATACCATATACATAGTAAAGAATTTGTCTAGTTGATAGAGAATGTGTAATGTATTTAAGTATATAAATTATATTATATCTACCTATAGAAGCATTGTGATTTCAAGATTTCAACTTCCAGATATTGTAATATAACTTATTGAGATATTGTTGTCATGAATGTTATTTGAAGTGTAATTTTAAAATTTATACATGGAACTTAATGGAAAATATATTTATTTGTTGTATAAAATATGTTTTTTCTTTCATAACCCAACCATTCCAAATAAACATTCATTCACAGAACGTTAAGTATCGACATTATTATCGATGCCAGTAAATGCCCAGCACTGCGTCGCACCTACAGGCTTTGTTAAAAGGTTTTATGCGATTGTGGCATTAATTGCCAGCTCCTTATATTCTGGAATTGTATAAGCATTACTTTATGAAAGGGTCTCTTTGATAAGTACATAATTAATTATATACTCAGTGAAAACCGTCGGTCACCGTACCTGACCGATCGTATTACCAGAACACAGTAACTATCGAGAGAAAAGGCGGTACCGCATAGGCGGAACTCGCCAGGCAGAAAACACTTATAAAAAAACGGTCAGGTACGAGTCGGACTTGAGCACCGAGGGTTCCGCACCTATAGTCGCCATCAATAGAACTTGTGAACAAAGTTAACAAAGCGCCGAATAAATATTGTCGATAGTAGACTAAGAACAAAAATCGCTTAAAATGTTTTTTTTAAATCAGAATCACTAGAATCGATTGGGAATGGGAATATTATATGTCTGTTTGTATGTCTTTACCAATCACGGGACTGTGGGAGTCCCGGACCTTTGGAAGGCGTACATGGAGCCGAAGCCAACACGCAGAGGCCCTATAGACAAGTTTAATTTAGTAAAGTTATGGGACACAAACCGGCGATTGTCCCTGAGTTCAAACTAAGAAGTATGCTCCCACGGACAACCACTGGTTAGTTTAAGACTATTTAAGAAGGATGGGAATATTAATAATAGGTTGTATGAATGAACTGATATGGATTGGTGAACTCGGCTATTGATGAAACTACGGCGCCTGCCTGGCCGATGCTAAAACTTAATTATTATTATTACATGGATCACCAGTTCTATTGATGGCGACAATACGACTTTTTTGTATGAAATATTACAAACCAATAAAGTCCGGCTGCTGCGTACTGTCTTGATAGATTAGATGATTAAAAAAAATTGAGTTATGAGTAAACCTGAGTTTTTAAATTATGCATCACATTATAGGTTTCAATGATTGTTTTCAGCGGTACGGTTTTATTAGCGGCTATAATAAATAATTTAAAATTTCTTACGATGGGTCTGTGTTTTGTCTGAAAAACTGAACTGTTTTGACAATTCGACGGACGGCCGACCAAAAAAGTCATCTTATCATCTTATAAGGGTTCCGTTTTTCAGTATTTTATGTGGAACCCTAAACACGATTAAAATTCATCCACCAGCATAGCATTTCGATCATAGCATCGATTCATATTAGATTCTGCCCGCATTGACCAAGGAACAGTGTCTTTTTTCGAGATAAACGGTAGGTACTCAATATTTTGACACAGGGCGCAGGACCGGTCCTTAAAGCACATTTTGGGGAGGCCTATTTTGATGATGATAATATCTGCTTCATTCCAAACTCCATTCGGCCGTTTTAGCGTAAAAAGTAAACATATTAACACACTCACAAACTGTTGCATTCATAATATTAGGTACCTATACCAGTGTGAAGTAATGGACATTAAGCCCTTTTTCAGCTAATAATACTTCGTCCTCATCAAAGTTATCCAAGCATAATATGAAATGTAACATTCAAAACGTAACAAGTACTATTAGTACCTACTCCGTGTGTCCCGAGAGCGAGGATGCGGTGTCGGCGACGAGAGCGGAAATTAATTTGTTTTAGCTACACCGCTGTGTCACTACATGCGAATCCCGCTAGAGTACACCGGTGCACAGTATAGACAGTATGTCGTCTTCAAACAAAGGTACATATCGAGCGGCTTGCATGTGTGCGTGCCTCGACGGTACGCGCTGCGAACCACAACAAGCAAATTTAACTGGACGCACCAAGCAGGTTTATTCGGGCTCCGCCGATTGCGTGCCTATTAAGTATCGAGCAGCGCGCGTCGGCGCAACCCTAGCGACCGAGCGGCAATAGGTATCAGAAACTCCTAAAGAGCGGAAGACGGACTACTTCACTATCTAAACTATGACCGGTGCAAGGGCCCATGTGTACTGAAATATTAGACTATGTGGTTGATGTATTAAACTGGTAAGTTATGTAGTTGGGCAGCAATATTGCAAAATTAACAGGCTCAAGAGATCACCCAATTTCTGCTAATACCTCTTCGTTAAGTACTAACAACAATTAACTAACTACTTAATTATTTCACCAAAAAATCACTTTTAGTCCTCGTTCGTCCAGTCCATATGAAACTTTTTCACCTTATAATAAGGTTCAAAGTGGGATAGGTACATCTTCTTAAAATCGATTGTAGTACAAGGTTGCGCTTTAACCAAATATTGAAATAGAATTTTAATTTGAATAACTTTAGAAGAAATGATACATGAAAGAGAAGAATATTTTTAGCATTCATTCTGTGCAGTGACCTGTTTTTTGCGAAGAAGTTTTTGGACGTTTTTGGACATTTGTACTCGAGGGTGAATTATTTTCCACCGTCTAACTACTAACTGACTTAAAACGCGATGCTTTGACAAACAGAGCTGCGATCAAAGTGACAACACACTCAAGCAAAATGAAATGTTATTTATACCTAGCTACCTTTGTACCAATTTGCATTACAAGAACGTAGTCTGTGAGCACTTAGAAGATGCTTCCAACTTCAGCCCAAGCCAAATGCTAAGATTTATATAATGTTTATTTAGATTTAATAACGTACAATGTGATAAATCATATGGAGCGTCATGATCATATTACGACCAAGTTCCTTAAAATTAGAATAAAAAAAAGTTGCTTCGGTTATGTACTTCTCTCTCACTCACTCTTAATAAGGGCGTATTAGAGCGAGTGAGAGACAAGTAGAAACCCAAAGCCCTTTCTAAGAGCTATCGCACTGTAACAAGATTGTCAATGCATAGTACAAAACTGAATATCATTGTCATCTCACGATAAATAGAGGTGCTTACAGTCGGAAACGAACTACCTTGACATGAGCTCTTACACGTACACAATACGGTGCATCTTGCCGTAGCGCAGAGACCAGTCCCCAACGAGAGGGTGTATTTGCGATGTTATTGCAATTGGACTCGGCCGTGAAACTCCTGGGATCATGTAATGTTAAAAAGTACAGCTACCGGCATGATTGCAAAAAGTTTACAACGCAATGCGTCAATACTGAGACTCCCTAGGGTGATGGATCCAGTAACGAACAAGGACCAATAATGGATACTTGATTCTTATGTTACAGAAGGTAAGGGTTTATTTTCAGACAATTTATAACCTTTTTTATATTTTTGAGAACAGTTAAGTGTCCAACATCGGTGCTGCCACCCTAGTTGCGAGATCTCATAATCACATTAAGTGTGGCGTGGGTTAGTATTGAACCATTAATATTGTGTATTTTATAGGAATTCAATACTTCATGCTAAATGGGTGATTCCACGGGTGTTTCAACCGCCGTCAGTCCGCTGTCCTAAGTATTTAGGAAATAGGCGATAATATACTTAAAATTCGATCAATTGTGGCAAGAATTACGGTAACACTATAGCTCTGTGTAAATGTCAGCTACTTGGTGTAGCTCATTCTTTCAATAAATATGACAGGGGACTGATGGCAATTGAAACGCCCGTGGAATCACCCAAATACAAAGCTTACCTACAATGCGATAGCTCTTAAAAAGTGCTTCGGGCTTGTACCTGTCTCGCAGTCGCTCTCTTACGCTCTTACTAAGAGCAAGTGAGAGAGAAGTACAAACCCAAATCACCTTCTAAGTGCCCACAGATTGTAGCAAGTTTGGTGTTGGGTGTTACGAGGATTGTGAGGTTGAAAAGTTCCAAACAAAATGCAATAAATTTGTATATCCTTAAACCTAGTCGATTTTTACGATTTTTGAATAGATATGAATTGAACACCGTTATTCATAAAGCACTATAAACCTATTTTAATCAAGTATGCTTGCTAAGTATGCTTTGTCCTTTTTTGTCACATGCAAATATCACAATGACAGATAAGAGCAAAGCATATTTTAATCATTTTTAGGGGGGCCATTTGCAACGTCAAAAGATGGCGGATGTGTAATTTGTTTTAGTTTTTATTTTTGTGTATTTAGGTGTTCAAAGTTCTTTTTGTTAGTGATTTGTACTTTTAATGCCTTTGTGTTGCACAGTGATAGAAGACTTGGACTTATTTCGTGTATCCTGGCATCTTACTTCTCATTTCAAGTGGACTCGCAGTGGTACAGAGGTTAAAACTATCTTGGCCTCTGTCCTGCATATCACCGTACAACGTTGCCACCAATCTTCCTAGAGAAGATTGGATTATGTTTTATTGCTATATTGATTTATACTTATATATACTTGACACTGGCGATATCACTTCATAGTGAAAACGCCATATTCCCGCGGTAGTAGCCGTTCAAGTCGCTGCAGGGCAAAGAAAGAATAAATAAATCATATTGTAGTTATTGTGCGTTAGTGAATGGTTTGTCTGTTTGTGTGTATTCCAAGAAAATAGGTACTAAACAAATTGAGTTCCAGGCGGTAACGATTTTCACATATTAATCCGTTAAGTCCGTTTTCCTCGATTTTTTGAATGATGTAGTTATTATAATTACTTACCTCCTTCTTAAAATTCGTAGATATGCCGCCGGGTGTTAAATATCAGGGACAGTCTCACACAATTTGACTAAGCACTGGGCTTGTTCTATGGGTACTAGGGAGTGATAAACATACAGAGAAAGACAATACATCTTTAAATACATAGAAAACAACCAAACCTCAGGGAACCAATACTCGCGCTCGTCACACAAATCTTTGCCCATACCAGGGGAATCGAACCCAGGACCGCATACTTCGTAGGCAAGGTCACTAGGTACACTAGGCTAAATGCGTCGTCAGAGAAGAGTATCGTATTGTCAACTTAGTACTATTTCAGGTAAAGGTACATTTAAAATAACTATTAAGTATATAAAAACCTCGTACTAAAAAAGGGTGTATAGATAAACGGAGTATACTGGACTTAAACCCTTTTGCACTTGATCTTCAGGAGACTAATACCCTTTTCCAAAGCTAGCCGATTTCATGTAACCTAACTATAAGACCCCTCTAATTAATCCAGCTCTAAAAAAACCGCGCTGAAGTGCTGATCTTTACACTAATGACGATAAGGACGAATTACATATTATTAATTTATGAGTACTGTAATTTGTAAATGCAATTGCAGTATTTCCAGTGCAATTTAATTAAAAAGGGAAGCAAAGCGGATTAGTCGGAACAATTAGTGCGGACGCGATCAGGTGGTCGGATTAAAATGCGGTGTCCGTGTTGCCGCAGGATAGGATATCTATTACAGCTTACAGCTCAGTGTAATTTATAACTATTAACCGACTTATAATTGAACACACACACACACAGCGGTCAAACTTCACACACACCCCTCGTGTTATAATAAATGTATTGTGTCACATACTTGGCTGCTCAACTTTACTGACGGTGGTCGGATCTGTTTGAGAGTCATGGTGTGCCCACCGTACGTAGTATATAACAAACGAATATTTAGAAGTCTGGTTACTTTTTTGTATGTATGTAAAACCTAGTAACCTAGTAATCATTTTGGCACACTGTGGCATAACGTCAACCGCTGGGAATATTTTTCGGAGCTACCATCATGGCGCTGCCTAATGCAGTTTGTTCCGGACGGTGGCGTGCATTAGTGCACCAACCGCGCTATTACCCGAAGCTATCCCTCTGCATAGACACGACTAATGCATGCATTACCATGACAGCTGATGGATAACTTTGAAAGAGTTCTTCAATGCGCGGTAAGCGAGCGCGGTCAACTTTTAACTTGTTTTAAAAGTCAGATATATTTCATGAATTTAAATGTTGAAAACTTGGATTACACTTCTAAGGAGCATTTTTCTTACTCCAGTTCAAGACGTGACTTGGTCATGCAAAACTTACAGTAGTTTTCAGTGACGAAGCGTCACGTATATAAATAGGCAAGCCGGAGAAAAAAAGGTGTATGGCGTGTGTCGGTTTTACGTTTTGTTTGTATACCTACTCTATGCATAGGAATTTTTGGTAAAGCCGTAAATAATCGGCTTGTACGAACGCCTCGCGACTGGTAGTTTTTAATTTGAATTAAGTAAGTCCTACTGACTTACGTAATGAGTTGAAGGGATTTTATTTCTTACAAAAAGCCAACGAAAGGTTTTTGAAAAGAGTTTTAGCACTGGTATGCTAATAGACCTACGGATCCCATAAAATGGATGCCTATTATACAAATCCAATGCTGATCTTGTATTGTATTGTGCTGCAGCTGCCATGGTACTGCAGTGGATCGAACCTGTATGCTGACACGTCATCCTGTTTTTCTATTTAAAGCGTTTGTCATTTTGACATAGCTTTGGACCCTAAATAATAAAAAAATCTTGCTTCATGTCACTCTAGCGTAGCATTGGCTAAGTTATGAATGTTATGATTATTATTTAAGTTACTGTTCTAGTGTATTACCCCCCCAAAAACGGTTTAGGTACCTATTGGTAAACGACCTTGAACTCCCGATATGTTCCCAAAAATATGTATGGAATTAATCCGTTTTCTGATCAAAATCCAATAAATTTCTTGGTGACAAAACAGACAATTATACATTTTTTTGGGGATATATCTGGAGACCTATTTTTTCTTGTTCATAATACCAAACCAACCAAAGTGCCATTTTTTTCTTCATTCAATTGTGAAGCTATTTTTTTGAAACTCCCCAAATACGATTGGTTCGGTTATGTATACGAAACTAAATAATGTTACTGGCACACACGTTTTCTCTCCTCACGACGCGGCACGAACAACAGCTCGCGGTACAAACGATTTATATGAATTAGTTGCACCTCGCTCCCGAGCGCAATGCATACTAGACGAAGCCCATTTCCGCGCGGGCACTGAACAAAATCTTGAATGCATTTGACGTAAATATTTGAATTTTGAGAGAAGTGGACATCAAGTGGCTGAATATTGCGAACCAAAAACATGAAATGAAATAATTACTTAATTCAGTAAATTCACCACATCGGTGACGAAAATTATTCACATCAATCACTTTCCATGGTAATTCAATACAAAGTGACCCGTTTTACTCTTGACTATATAAAGGATTGAGGCAAGCCGCCGGACAGTCGCGTCAAGCGCTTGAATAAATTCCATAGACTGACAGTTTTCGAAAATCGTTTACCTCAGGGCTCTTTTAATCCCTGGCTTCTGTTTATTCCACGTAATAAAATACTCTTTTATCGAGGAATCGTCCTCGCGTGTGATATCTGTAATAAGTCCATGGGAGTGTCTATACGTAACTCGATATTGACGAAAAACACCGTAACAGGAGTAAAAGCCGTTAATTAAAATAAGAATAAGATGGACAAAAGGTACCTACTTTCATATTTGAATAATAGATATATAAATAATAAATGGGAAGCAATCAGTTATTTATGTAAAACAGAAAAGTTAACACGTACCTAAACATTAAAGATCGATACAATTATTGTGAACTTTGCACGCAAACCGTGTTACGGAGGGCCCTGGTTCGCCCAAGCTCTGTAACAAACTTGAAGGCCCGCCGAACTTTGGGACGGGATAAATTCAATTTAAAACTGAAAGTAGGTTTAAACGCGTTCTTATTTTGTTTGTTATTTTAAAGGGGAAGGATGAAAAATACAATTTCGGTGGAAAAAGCTGGCAAATGTTGGCTGGCGGGGCGACTCGCTGGCAGACAGCCTCTCGTCGGTTCTTACAGCGCCTCTATTCTACCACGTTGAAAAATATCATTTTTGAGCTGTCGTATTATCAACGTTATGATAGCTCTAAATGACATGATAGGTATGTCGGCTGAGTGAAGAACAATACGATAACGTCCAGTCCAATAGAGGCCCAGTACTCCCAGTGACTCTATTCTTCTCGGTAAAATCTAATTGCTTTTGACATGTTACCTACTTTAATCTCCATATTTTTGAACTAGCTACTCGCATAAATCTTCCAACAACTTAATAGCATACAATGTCAATAACCCTTCAATATAATAATAATTTTGCTGATGGCTTTAAAACTAGGTCGCCCCGGAGCCGTCGCGTCGCCGTCTCGTCTTCATTACGCCGCGCGTGTACCGCGTTAGCAGATTATTATATTCGACGTGCACATATTAATTTACCTCCTCCTCTTTTATTAAGATGTTGCCGAGCAATAAAGTCGTTTTATGCCCGAGGCTAAACGTTATTATACCGCACTTTGTATCACACTTTTGCGCCCGGTGTATGTTATCACGGGTCATAGGACTCATAGGAGGGCTAAGCCTTTGAACAACAAAGCAATGTAATAATAATAGAGTAGGCCAACGAGCACATAGGCCATCTGATGGTAAGTGGAAACTGTGACTCATAGACATTCGCATTCACAAGACTGCAAGCCTAAGACTGCAAATGCGTTGCCAACCCTCAGGACTAAGATGGAATACCTCAATGCTAGTCATTACACCGGCTGTCTTATCCTCATACACAATAATGCAAACGCTGCTGTTTGGCGGCGGGTTAATGGATAAGATGGTGGTAGCGATCCGTACGTACCCTGCACAAGGTCCTACCACCCGCAATATTGCCGGTCTTCGAAAATCGTTAACGTTAGCCTTTTGCATCTTGTCTGGGGCAAGAGATCTTATATAATTTTGAACGAGTAACCGCCGTACCTACTCAGATTCATTTAAGAAACAATTAAAGAGTGACGTCATAACCATGAACGGACTCTGAGGGGCTGAGTGCGTCCTTTGAAAGCGACACAAACATACGAAAATTTTATAACAAATTGCATTCAAATCAATTGTAGTGTCGAGCTTGATAATAAAGAGATAATACCTTTTCCTGTACGAGTATCAATAACGAATAATACCCGATTCATCGAACGCTGCAACTTCGTTAATCGAATTAACGACGTACCTATCATAGAAATCCTGTTAAGCCGATAGGGCTCTCAGCGAGAAATATTGGAGCTGCCCATTTTGCGATGCATTTTAGTCGCGAATATCAACTAGGGCCTCTAAATCTTTTTAGGGTTCCGTACTCAAAGGGTGCCAAACGGGACCCTATTATTGAGCCTTCGCACCTTAACTTTATCTTTTGAACCGAAATAACTGGTTGATTTTTTGTAAGAAAATGTGTTTTAATGACTGATTTTCTAACAAATTCTAAAAGTATCAAAAAATATACAGTACCTACATTACTGTTACTGCAGGAAGTACTTTGTTTGCACGAGTAGCGAGCTCTTAAGAGTTAATTATCCTAAACCACAAAAGATTTGCGCTTTACTAACGCTTGTCTAGAAGATGCCTATTCACCCTGGCTTTACATAGGCTCAGATTGATGGTTTAAAAAAGTTAAAAACGCGGCATATAATGATATTTCATACATTAGTCAATAATAACAATAGTTTTTTTTTTGCTTTCCTTGGTTTGGAACGCTGAACTTCGCGGGCTGTTTTTACAACAGCTTAAGCTTTCCGAGCATGTCGGAGAAAAATACGTTTAGCTACGATTGCGTTTATTTCTCAAGTTTTTGTTCTAAATTCAAAACGGTAACACATTCGACCCGTCTTTGGCGTGATTATAGTGCTCTCCCTTAAGTTACGGAAGCATGAGTCGGAGAGAACGGAACCCTCGGTGCGCCAAAACCGACTCGCTCTTGGCCGGTTTTTACCTGTATTCTATTTGTATTTTTTGTAACTCGGTCGGTTTTTAAGTTTTTTGTCAAGTTAATAGAGCTAGCATAACATTAACAATTCGATAACAATATTTAGAAGTAAAGACAATGTGGAATAGCGGCCCGCAGGGCTGTTCCAATTTATCATTTCCCCTATTGTTATCGTATTGTTCATTTATGTGAGATATTCTCCTGATATTTACCCTAAACAATACAATTGCGATGGAGGAAAAAACGCAGTGACTTGTATACAATAATAACAGACCAAGCCATGTTATTATTGTATACAATTCATCTCTTAGTTCGTCAACGAACTGTTAACCGGCGATGTTCTTCCTAATAACCAAATTATCCATGAAAGCAGTACAACAATAAAATAAGATATTTTCAATATTTAAGGTAGGCGTTGTCCTCCAAGTGTTGTTTGTTTTACCATCATGTAAGTATATAAAAAATAACGAGATAATAACGTTAAAAATCTACACGGACAAACTCACGAGCTAGGCTAATTTTCGACATAAAGTTCCCTTTACGCAAATAAAAAAGGCTTACGCGTGATATTTTTAACCTTGTCAGTATCATAAATGGAAGATCGCGCGCTCAAGCATACGGCGATAAAACCCGCGGCGTAATCCGGAAGATTGATGAGATCGCTCGAATACCTTTAAATACTCGCTCAATACCCTAATTATTATTAATGAGGGTGAGTCGAGGGATTTTTCAACCTGAAACCTGCCAGTTTAATGTGAGATATATATTTAATATCCTGGGGAAGCAAGAGTTATTGTAGGTGAAAAATAACACGCAAGCTTTACGTTGCTGATGTGAACTGCGCTTGCCTGAAACTGGATAAGTAAATATCATACTATGTAAAGAGTATTACTAGCTGTTGCCGCAGTCCGGCCGCGTAGAGGTCGTTTATGGCTATTCCCTTAGGAACTATCAATTTTTCCAGGATAAAAGGGACTCTATCCGGTCTATGGACAAAATGTGGATACGTATGATGTCCCTCTCGCACTTGCATACTAGTCAGAAAACAGACGGATGTTTTATTCATAGCGATTAGTAAACTTAACTTAATCATGTAAAAAAATAACATTACGACCAACGTGTCGATTGTTACAAATTTATTTTTTCTTTAGTAGTGATACTAGTGATCCAGGCTCCATCCATATCGCTACCACCTTATTGTGCTTTAATAACCAAGCAGCAGTGTTTGCATTGTTGTGTTCCAGTGTGATGATAAGACAACCGCTATAATGACCTAGAGCATAGAGGCATTCAATCTTAATATCAAGGTTTGGGAACAAATTCGCAGTCTTGTAACTGGTGTTGCAGATGTCCATGGGCAGCGGCATTAAAACAAATAATCTTGAGATTGTAGTCTTAAGATTGCCAATGTTTATGGTTCTCAGATCCTACTACTCCATACTTATTAACAGGTGATCTATGTGTTGATTTGCCATCGCCATGGGTATAAGTCCGAAGTGTTTAAGGCAGGTCGCATTTCAATTAAATTAAACTATTGTTGTTAAAGCACAGTTTAAAAAAACAAATATTTTTGATACTGTTACCAACTAGATATTCTGAAAAGGATAAAATAATTTTACTTTTAATTACATTCAGCAAAGTGTTAAAGTGCCGTTTCTACTGTTTCCGACATTTCCAACCTCACAAAGGGGACCGCTCACCGCAGTTATAAAGCAAAACAAACAACACAGACAAAGCTATCTTAAGCTGGCCTCCTGCAAGAGTGCATTTGAGGGGTTTAAACAGAGGGTATTTATATCAGGGAAGATTTTCTGAACTTAATGAAATTTTGCAGATATTTTGAGACGTCCGCGGGTGCAAGGTAGGACAAAAATATTTTAATAGAGATAACCTAGGGAAAAAAACTCGCACCAAAAACGAGATATCTCAACTTTTCAAAATTATGGAAATGCGGTACCCTGGTTCACCATTTTCGATGCCGTGGCCACATTTATTAGTATTTTTCAGTTTCGTTTACTGTGAAAGATTGCTGATTAAATTTGCTATAAGACCTTATCAACGGAATTAATAAAAGTTTAGCAGTTTTTTTAATTTTTCAAATCAAATTTAAAGTTTAGAAATCTGAGTTTAACTTGCGGCAAGTTTAACATCGCACGGTGTAAAAAAATGTACCAAGACTTGTAGTGCTGCTTTCCTAAAAATTGGCCTGGTTAATGGAAATTTTAAAATGATATAACAATCGAGTTTATTGATTACACCAGCGAAGTTATTATTAAGTTTGGCCAACAAAGACTGAATTCTATCAAACAATCGAAATTAAAACGCGACTTTTGTTTCCGTTTAAAATCATGTCTACTGATTTGAAAATGTTTTCTAAACTTTAAATTTGATATGAAAAATTAAAGAAACTGCTAAACTTTTATTAATTCCGTTGATAAGGTCTTATAGCAAATTTAATCAGCAATCTTTCACAGCAAACGAAACTGAAAAATACTAATAAATGTGGCCACGGCATCGAAAATGGTGAACCAGGGTACCGCATTTCCAAAATTTTGAAAAGTTGAGATATCTCGTTTTTGGTGCGAGTTTTACTAAACATGATTTATCATATTTTGGCCAGTCCTGAGCTGAGCTATCCAGCCCTGTAAGGAAGTCCACTATTTACCGGACACCCTGTATATCTATACATATAAAATGCTTTGTCCTGAATGACTATATGACTGACTGACTGACGGATCAACGTACAGCCTAAACCGCTGATCGTAGAGACCTGAAACTTGGAGGTGTGTTCTTTGTATGACGTAGGCATCCGATAAGAAAGGATTTTCCGAAATTACCCTTAAGTGGGTGGAAAGGGGGGGCAAAGTTTGTACGGGACGACGTTATTCCTTGGTTCAATCTACTTCAAGTTTTACATGCGGGTTGTTTTGCGGGTGGTAGGACCTTGTGCGGGGTCCGTCCGGATCGCTACCACCATCTTATCCATTAACCTACCGCCAAACAGCAGTGTTCGCATTGTTGTGTTCCGGCTTGGGGATAAGACAGCCGGTGTAATGACTAGCATAGAGGCATTCCATCTTAGTCCTCAGGGTTGGCAGCGCATTTGCAGTCTTAGGCTTGCAGTCTTGTGAATGCGAATGTCTATGGGACACAGTTTCCACTTACCATCAGGTGGCCTGTGTGCTCGTCAGCCTTCCCTGATGAAAGAGTTGGGAAATGATACATTTGGCAAACATATTTTTGCCAATCGGCAGGCTCCCTGTCGAAAAGATGCATACGCTGTTGTACAGCGTATGCATCTTTTCTACATAATTATTTTAAAACAAAGTCGCTTTCCACGTCAGTTTATGTGTCTATATAGGTATATGCGCTACCTCCTAAACAACGCAAAGGGTTTTGATGCAATTTTCACCCCCAGCTAGATGTTTTCACAGTTTTTTTGATGTATAACAAATTCTGGTTTACAGAAAACTCACATAATCCGAAGCGAAGTGAGGGTGGGCCGCTAGTATAATATAACTAAATAAACATGTGCCATAAATTCGGTACCCTTCATGAAGCTCGTATCCGCATGACGGCCGGGTGTGATATCTCGGAAGTTTCCCACGGTATATCAGGTCATTCCAGTGCAAAGGTCTTTTTATTCGCGCTGCATGACGTGGCGGATCCCTTATTTATGCGTATTACCCCGTATAGGTACAGTTTTCAAGCTGCGCCCTAAGTTTCGGCACTTTCGGCCAGAATGAGTTCTGAATAATCAGTGTTTAAGGTTCATATTTCTAAGTCTTTCGGTGTCTGTCCGTCTGTCTGGTACAGAACACTTCGTGTGCGAATTCGACTCGCACTTGGTCGGGATTTTTTTGTGTCTTCCGGCCGCACGTCCTTAGTGTCGATTTCTGATGCACAAATTTTAAAAGGAACGAAAAAAGAGTCTCTTAAATATCTCTAAGTGCGGTTATGTCCTTCTGTGTTATCGATTTTATAATTTCTATCCCATTAGTTTCTACAATAAAGTGTTGACATACCCTAACAAAAGGCTGAAATAGACATTTTAGCTGCGGTAAAATAAAGCCTGTACCCTCAATTACTTTCAGCAACTTCAGTTCCAATCCACCATGTTAACTTTACGTATTTAATTCCAGCAGAATTAACACAAGTAAGTAACAATTCGTAATCCATCCCTCGCTAGCGGCTCGTGCGATCAAAACTTGTCCGACGACGGCTTACGGCGCCGATCCCGCGGCGACATGAAAAGGGTTTCACTCGCCTCGCCGGACCTAATTATATTCTACTACATACGGCATTAGTCCCGCTGTTGTACGAGTACATATACTTACATATTAGCCAGGATAGGGAGTCGGCGAGTTTAGTCAGTCGTGACGTTAAACACGACGTTTTACTATTTAAAATTGTGGATAGTTCACTAAACGAGCTGCTAAACACGAGCCTAATCTTCAAGGGCTTTTCCACCGGCGGCGAGGCGATACTAAACTAGGCGAGGCGAAATGAGGCGAGGCGAGACGACGCGAGACGAGCACATAAATTTAGAATAAAAATATTTTTTCCCTCCTGGCACATCTTCGGTGGAAAAAGTTTTTTTGAGCCTCGTCTCTCCTCGCCTTACGGTTGGAAAAGCACCTTTATTTTTAAAAATAACGGTCTCTACTCGAGCTGTCAATCTATCTAAATAACAACAAGATTTTTTTGAAATCGTGTTTTGATAAAAATTATGCTTATGAAGGTTTGTCTCAAAAGCATACTAGATTTTTTCAAACTTTTATTATGATTAACTGAGAAATAAGCATTGAATTATTATTAGTGTTTGCTAGGGCCGGTTGGACGTATTTTTATTGTTACCGTGTTTTGTTTTTTGAAGTCTAGCGCTAGCTGTGATGAAGAAAAGACCATGTGGCGTTTAAGCTCTTTAGCGATTAGTGGAAAAGTGATTTATTGTGTCAGAAAATCTTGAATCGAAGAAAAAAATCTGCATAGCAAGACGCATTATTAAAACTATAAGTATTATTTAATTGTAAATTAAGATTATTAAACACTTTAAAAAAGAAAATCATCATCTTAGAATTCTAGAATAGAAGTAAGATAATAACTAAGAAAGCTTGTATGATAAACTAACGAATAATATAAGACCACTTTATCCCAAATATAATGAAATGATTATAATGAAAGACAGTTCGTGTAAAATGTTAACTTTAGGCGACCTTGCGAGCATGCAAGGGTAGATGTTCGTGGTCGATCACGTTCTGACTACATTAAGAAGTTTCTTATTCAAAGCGAAGTTTTGTACCGCTGTTAGTGTTACTATAAACTTCTGCTCAGATGCATCACGTTTAGGTTTAGGAGTTAAATTGGACGTAATAGACGAACGAGCAAGTCCAAAATGTTTGTGCATAGGTATAGGATTGTGCATATTATTTTACATATAGGATGTTCACTTTGGGCAGTATTCAGTATTAAGTTAACCGTCGCCGAAGAGAACTTGTACTTAGTCTTACTGATTACTAATGATCGGGGACCGTAAGCAATTTCTCGACGAAAGTATAACATGAAATTGAAACTATTTAAATTTCGTTCACAATTTATATACAAAATATGTATGCAGTTTTATTATCGAGGTTTTAATATAATCTTAAATGATAAAATATCGGTTTACAACTACGCACCTCTCAATCTTCTCATATAAGTTGATGTAGAAGGGTAATTCTCTTTATATAAATGGATCTTTAATGCTAAAAAGAATCGATTGACAATACCAAGCATAGAAAAATAATAATTACCATAACAAACTAAATTCAGTAAGTTTTTTAACAATTATAATTCTGGTTTTATTTTTAACAACACAGACTTATACATATTAGTCATTACGATTGATGTCAAAGTGACATAAAATTATTCCGGTCGCCGATCATTACTGATTACAGCAACTGCTTTTACAATATATGTATTTCAAAAAATAGCTTATCATTTTGGCGAATATTATTAAAACTTGCGCACGACCCCGTCCGCGTAGAAATCGTTTATCGCTATTCCCTCGGAAACTCTCCAATTTGCCGGAATAAAAAGTAACTTATGTGCTATTCCAGACTTGTATCTATCTCTGTGCCAAACTTCATCCAGATCTGTTAAGCTGTTCTGGCGTGATTGAGTAACAAACATCCAAACTTTCGCATTTATAATATTAAAATAAGATATCAGTTTACAAATAAAGTCCCCCAAGGCGTCTGTCTGTATGATCGCAACTTTTGATAAAGGATTGAACGGTTTTCACAATCAGTTAGATAATTTAATCATGGAAGGTTTTTAAGTGTAATAAATACTGGTTTAAAAGTCAAAAGTCAAAATATTTATTTCACTTGATTTTAGGTAGAATGAGATCATTGAAGAAACATTAGGCAAGTATAACTAAAATCTATCAAACAAGGCATGTGAAATTTAAAGATAAACTTAAGTCTACTTAATTAAAGCTCATAATTAAAAAAACTCCTGTAAACAATAAAAGCACTTTTCAATTCCACTTTTTTAAATTTAATTTAAGTACGAATGTTACAGAAAATATACATAACCCGAAGCGAGCGAGGGCGGGTCGCTAGTATATACCATAGGTAAAAAATATATATTTATAGTAATATTAGGAAAGAAAAAGGATATGGATAATAATAACAATCCTTTGACTAAACTGACCTTTTACTAAATTTGCCTGCACAATGCCTGTCACGAAGGACCGACCCAAAGGAAGGATATAATCATTTTGCATAGAAATTTCTTGGCGTGCAATCTTTGATAGGAACTTTTTGCAGAACAATTTCTGCTGAGGACGGGCCAGGCAAAAATATTTCGTTTAAAGACGAGGGTTACAATAAAAATAATAAGTACCATTTAGACAAAGTTTGATTATTTACTAACCTTCTTATTTTATAACTAAGAATTTATTATATATAAAAACCTTCCTGATGAAACCAGTATGTTGCGCAGTTTAGAAGATGTAAGCGCACAGACGGTGGAAGCGACTTTGTTTTACACTATGTAAGATAAAGATATAAACACACAATCAATTACCTACCCGACATTTTAAGTAATGGCACTATGGTAAAACTTTGTTGAGCTTTTAGAAGAAGCTTAGTCTAGTCTTATTTGTAAAAACATGTAGACGTAAATATTCAAATAATCTTTCCCCTGGCGCGCCGTGCAAACAATTCATCATGAATGCCCAATTCATCACAACTGCTCACGCGCTGTTTCAACGACAATGATATTATACAGTAAATAAAATAGTGCAATGACATACAGGATGCGCCGTCAATCGCAGCCGCAGGTGTGATGGATCGCGCTAACGAGCTGTTTATTGGGAGAAAAACTGCTTATTTCTCCCGTCAGATGTCGCATAGTCGACTGTACCCAACCATCACTTGTCATCTGTCAAATCTCATACTTTTTTTGTAAATAAAGCTTAATAATACGAATTAAAGCGATTTATAGTACAAAATGGTACAGTGTTCTGCTTTAGACTGCAAAAATAAAGGAATACATTTATTTCCAAAAAACCCTAAACGCAGGAAGGCCTGGGAAAAGGCATTAAAAATAAAAAAATTCAAGGCAACTACAGCATCACGGTTATGCAGCATTCACTTCAAACCAGATGACTATTACGGACAAAGCAAATACACGAGTAAGTCATATTTATGAAAGCCTTGCAGTGCAGCACCTGCTTCGCTCAATAGTATTAATACAACAGTAACACTGGTCTCTTTCAGGTTACGAGCCAATAGCAAAGTTTTTGAAGAAAACTGCAATACCTTCAGTATTTTCTTTTAGTACTATTCCACAACCGGATAACCCAATTGCGATCGCGCGTCAGCAGCGTTTTGAGAAGCGGTGTCAGAGGAAATTATTGTTAGAACAAAAAGAAATACCTTCAACAAGCTGTTATCAACAAAGCGAAATAACAACAAACACAGTGGAAATTGGTTGTGAAATTGAAATAGATGCTGTAAATGAAGATCATAATCTTGCAAATGTTAAACAGCTTGAACACACTTCTAAAGCAACACAAATTGATATGGAACATGTGTTTGGAACTATACATAGATATAAAAATGACAATAAAGCCATCAAATTTTACACAGGTTTTGAATGTTACAAAAAGTTTTTTTTCGTATATTCAACTCTAAGTGTTGTGGCACATAAAATTAAATATTTTGGTAGTAGTGTTGTTCAACTTAGTACTGAAGATCAGTTCTTTTTGACTATGATGAAGCTTAGACAAAACAAATGTATATTTGAATTAAGCAGGTATTTTAACATAAGTACTACAACAGTCTCAAATGTATTCATAACATGGGTTAATTTTATGTATCAACTTTGGTCACAAATTAACATATGGCCAGATAAAGATTTGGTACACTATTACATGCCTGAACATTTTAAAAACTATAATAGTAACATTAGAGTAATTTTAGATGGAACAGAAATCCATGTACAGAAACCAAAAAACCCGACGGCTCAACAGGCATCTTGGAGCAGCTACAAGCATGCAAACACTCTTAAAGTACTTGTTGGAGGTACACCAGGGGGTTTGTTATCATACTGTTCACCTGCTTATGCTGGGTCCGTGAGTGACAGGCAAACAGTAGAAAGGAGTGATTTGTTGAATAAATGTGAAAGTGGGGACTGTATATTGGCAGATCGTGGATTCAATATTCAGGACTTGTTTGCAGAGAAAAATGTTTCTGTTAATATCCCAACATTTCTTAAGGGAAAAACACAATTGCCTGGGTTAACAGTTTTAAAAGATAGGACTTTAGCTAGTAAAAGAGTGCACATTGAACGCTTGATTGGCCTAACTAAAACATACAAAATTTTAAAAAATGACTTGGACCACAGTTATATTCCTTTAGCTAGTAAAATATTTTTTGTATGTGTTATGTGTTGTAATTTTAGGGAAGGTATAATGAAATAGTTTATTTTTCTGAATTGTTAACTAATGAATATTATTAAGAAATAAAAATAACCTTTTATTTTACTGATGTTTTATTAAATCATAATTTTTATACAAATACTTTCTCAATATTTCTTTTTTAAAATAATTGTTATAAAACTCACACAATTTCGTAACCATTTCATCGATGAAAGAATCGTCTCGTGAGATGAATAGCACTTTCATCTCTTTAAAAGTGTATACAATAAAATTGCAATATTTCCTATTGGTGCACAATAATTGCCCTTGTATTTGGGTGAAATATGGATGATTTCTTTTTAATTTCAAATTCCCATTGACCTCCTGTAAATATGACACTGTAACAGGGTTTATTTGCATATATCTGGCAGCATAGGGACATTTGATCTCTATCACAGTGTCATCCCCAAGAAGTCCATCAGGAGAAGCTGCTAAGAATGGGTACTTCTCACAAATGAATAAACCACACTTTTGCACATTGAGCCCAAAAACTTCTGTATATTTATTCATTGCAGTACTCTCATGAGTTTTGCCATGTATAATTGCTCTAGTGTAAATAGGTCTAGGATTCATTATGTTCTCAATGAGTCCGGCCTGCCCTGTCTGCACATGGCAAATAGCGTGGAATTTGTATGCAGTTAACCTGCATGAGCGATGTTTATGCCACTCTGCAGATTTACTTTGCTCTCGTGTAATTTCTTCAATTTCTTCAATTTTAGATTTCGTAACATTTTTTAAAAATAATTTCTCCAGTAACATTTCTTTGCTGTTAACACCAGCATATAAATTGTGATCCCATTCTATTCCGTATGGATTTGCCGGTTTAAAGGTTTGTAAAATGGGCATTGTAGATGTCCCATAGTTAATGGCCAAGTTTTGTACATAACTTACATAGTTATCTGGCATGTCTTCTTTTTGAACAGGTTCATAGTTGATGTTTTTTCGTTTTTTTTTGCACACTGGTAAATTTTGGGCCAGAATTGGGGACCGATAAAAAGCTTTATTAGGCCTTTTAAAAGTCATTAATCTTTGTGTAGTAACCTGATGCAGAATAATAGTGTGTGTTCTATATATGTCTTCCACTGCACACAAAAGAACCGAAACATGTTTGCAGTGCGCTTGAATCCCACTACCTGCAGCACACTCGCAGTTTGCCTCCTCAATGCATCCTTCTTTTGAAAGTTTAACGTTAACAATATACGCCACTTTTTTCATTTGAGCCTTGCATTGGCCTTGGAAGAACGTGTAATCACCGTCCACAGCATAGCGTACAGTCAGAAGGCACCGAGATTCGTACATGTCTTTTCCTTTGTGCCGGGCACTGAACTTGTCAAAGTACGACTGTATTTCGTGTCTATTGATGGGTGGAATTGGCGAATCGGCATTCACATCTTTGAAAAAAGATACTGGTGGGCACCGATACCCTGGATCTTCGCTGGGTCCTGGCTCTGACCCGAAATTGAAGTTGCGCTCGTATGCTTGTAATCTGGAAAGAAAACTACGTAATTATTATCTGAATAAACAAAAAAAAACGTAATTAAATAAACATAACCTCATTCATGTTTGATGTATTACCTTTCGATTAGAGCTGCTTTTTTGCCGGCTGTTGAAGCATTTCTTTTTCGTAATTCCAGTTTCAATTCCACCACCGTCATTAACGAATACATTTTGATTGTTTTTTTATGAACTCAAGGCAAACAAAAGTGACAGCCGCTTTATGCAAATGCAAACAAGGTACAGTCGACGGTGCTGCCATCTACGCAGAGCTTTAAGTTTTTTTCCTCATTGCCAGCGCTGCGCTGTGGCTGTATTTTTTTGTTAGTGCTTGTGGTAATGGTTTTAGAAGTCTAGAGTTTTCTGTATATTTTCTAATGGCATGGCAATGGGAAGGTAGGATCTAACTATTATGGGTTGAATTGATCAACTTCCATAGTCAAGCCTTTGTTTTAGTTAAACAGCCTAACATTGGGTTTGGTAAAAGTGTATCGGATTTCTCACATCTCGTTTTAGCTTTTATTATGCATTTCCAAAGTTCAACAATAAAAATCATTTTAATCCTAAAGTTATTATCTATTTCATTAATTTCACATTTTTTAACAAACTTTCGAAGTTTTGTTGTAAATCAATGATAAATATTAATTTAGATAAAGTTAAATCTAGTTTGAAGCATTTTGTGGCAACGCTGCTCACAAACGTATGGATCGATTATTTTATATTAAGGCTATTTTAAGCCGGATAGAGTAGCCAGATTTCATGAAAATCTGCTGGGCTATTGAAGATATATCAGCGGTGAAAGTAGGAATCACGGGTTTCAATCTATTTCATTTTGTGCATAGTTCTTTTTCGCCGTTCTACATATAGGTACGACCCAAATCAAAGCCTTTGACAAACTGCAGCTGTCGTAATTAAAGATACAGTGTGAAGTGCGATGGTGGCACCATTGTCATTGACGTTTCGACGCTGAAGGCTGGGCTATTATGTAAATGTGATGAACGTCATTTGCATTGAATTCGAGTGTTCCTCGTCCGTGTGGTATTCTCGTTTGATGTAACAATGGAAAGCCAATTTATTTTTGACATCAATCAGTAATAAAATATTAAACATTTAAAATAATAAGTATTTTGTTGCAAACTAACACTCAGAGCTGAGAGTCTTCTGAAATTATTCACCCTGTATCTTTTATGTATTAAGCCATCCTAAGCACAGAAAATGGAACAGGCACACTACACCAGCATTTAGTAATCGTCAAACGTAGGTTAAAACTACCTGGATATTATCATTTCTAGTCATACATATCCGTATTTTTCTTTGCCGCACTGTACCTCGTATCTGACCTTCGTAACTCAAAGTAAGCTGAGCCAATGTTATGGTTATCAGTTTTTATTCCAGACTACAGGCACTTAGTCCCGCACCTGTACTGTTGAAACCTGACCGCGCACTTTGGCTCAGAGCCGCTGGTCGGTGTCTACTATAATGAATTTACTTGGGTCCAAAACGCTATCGATTTTGATTGTTATACAGGGAGTATTAAGTTTGCCAAAGATTATAAAGGGTGTCAGAAATGTAGAAAAGCTTAAGATAACCATGTTTCTATGCGAAGGGTCGACTTAAGTGGTATGATTAAAGTGAAAATCCACTTTTATGACCGACCTAAGACTAAAAAAGCGTAAAAATGTACACCAATTTGAATTTGGTTTTTCCGACTTCGTCCATGAAAAATTCGCTCACTAGTGTTTGTTAGAGACACGTTATGTTAACAGGAATAAAAAGATTCGCGACGCTTGAATAACCGACAAACTTTTCATAAAATTAATTTTACCAAGAGATATTCTCTGCTGATATCTGGTTGTTTTCATACAATCCTTCAAATTGATTACGCAATTTTTCAAACGAGGTGGAGAATACTCGTGTATACAGCGAGCCAGTCCCACGTTATGTCCAATAGCATGTTTTAAGTGGATGAGGATTACGTGGGTTAGGTTAGGATAGTCTCGTGTCTGTCAATGAAGTGTTAACTCTAATAATTGATTCATTATATCTTACTATTAAACAATTCTAAACATCACGAACTCTGAATTAAACCAAACAAATTAACAAATACACTTTCGAATTCAGTACAAACTGCTACATTGAGCCAAAAGGGAATAAAACTGGCCCACCCAAGAGATATACGTTGTTAAACATATTTCACAGTTTAGTCACGAGTGGCAGTCCAAACAGCGCCAACGTGAGCCAAAGCTGGGCCCAATGCTGGCTACAACGTTGGTTCCAGCGGGGTCCCAGCTACAGGGTGTGTAATCGCGGGTTTGACCTCGGATATTATTATCTTTTCCGACCCCTTGTCACACGTCTGCTAGGCCTTAAAACTGGACGGCATGCTGGCCCAATATAACTCGAATTACTTGTATAAATATAAAACTAGCTAAATTCAGCGAAGCACCATACTGTAAAGGCCGAATTCATTTGGTAATTTTTTTTTAAGTACTAAGGTGTTTAGACTTTTTTTGATAGGGATGAAGCTAATGATGATGATAAGATTTAGGTATTCAGATTCAGTACTTACATATTTCAAATATTTTCCCCTGTGTGGTTGCCGGGTTAGAATAGTGCCACTCCGTGTCTTCCCGCGGATGTCGTAAGAGACGACTAAGGGAATAAAGGCTTGCAGTACTGTTAGGCGATGGGCTTGCAACCTGTCACTAATACACTGGTAAACATCTTAGCCTGATTGTGCAAAATGTGGTTACAGAATTATCAACAAGTTTTTAGGGTTGTTGGAAATTCTGTAGCTCTGCCTATCCCACTCTGGGAATGAAGGCGTGAGTTTATGTATGTATGTATATTTCAAATAAATAAAAAATTGCATTTTTTTTTTAATTTAATTTAAATTTATGTAAGTACCTACTAACTTTCTTAAAGCGACTCCGATCGCGAATTTTTTTTTTATTGCCGTTGGTTGTACATGTTTGTATGTCAGTATATGTTATGAATAAATCATCGCACTTGTAACAGTAAATTATGTCAACTATATCAACGCATTTTTAATGAAGGATCTATTTTTTTGGGCAAGTTGACGAAGACGCTGACGAAGTCGCGGGCAGAAGCTAGTGAAATACAAATTCTTAAAAAGGACATTGATCTCTTGTAACAAAAGAAAACAGTTAAAAATAATGTTGCTCTTGTCCAGACAGGGCGGTGAACCCGCCGATATCCGACTGGAGATCATGCTATATTCGCAGCGGGTCTGCGCTTCGACAGTTCCCGCCGAGCTAATGGATTACATTAGTCGCTAACTCATCGGATTTTTATTAAATTGATAGACTGAGCAATCTTTGTAGCACAAGGAAATGGGCATATTTTTGGTTTGCGGCGATAGTCTTTAAAATAGATTTATCTACAGGGTGATTTCGACTCGATACGTAACACAGTATAAATTATACTGTATGTTATAATTTTGACCGTTTTACGTATCGAATGATATATACAACTTAAAAGCAGTATAATTACACTTGCTCTCATATCAAAGTCACTTTGAATAATTCTTGACATTTTGTTACTTAATATTAAAATAATTAATAACTTTAATGCTAGGAATTATTAAACTGAGGCAGACTGACGATCTGATGAAGGTCGCGGGAAACCGCTGGATGACAGCAGCAGAGGACCGATCGTTGTGGAAAACCTTGGGGAAGGCCTTTGTCCAGCAGTGGACGTCTTGCGGCTGATAATGATGATGATGATTAAACTAAGAGCATGCCATTTTGCCACTATATTATTGGTCGAATTTATCATTTTCAAATTGGCATAGGCCGAAGAATTAAGTATTCGAATTAATTTTGTTTTATTTCTAGGATACCAAATCGCTAAAATATTACCTTGGTTAGAATAGGGTAGAATTGTTACTACTTAAAATTCAAAAAGCTGCAACAGGAATTAGCTGTTTGGAAAATGACACATTCGGCCAAAAATAGAGACCCTAATAAACCACGTGATTAAATTGTACCCCATACACTTCCTACTGAGAGAAACCAAAGATCTACTTTGTTTACAAATTCGTCAGATTGGCATCAAATATGTCCAATAATATCCATATCTATCCGTTTGACTCATTGCCACATACACTATGATTTAATTCCGGAGTTCCATAGTTTAAATTCTGTGATTGCGGCGGATCAAACCTATTTAATAATCTGCCCGACTATTCAAACATATCTATACTTAATTCACTCTTATCTAATCAGATTCGGCTAAAATGTGTAAATTTACACAAGCAGATTGTCTATATTTGCCCGATTGCGGTTATAAAATTATAAATTTAAAACGTTTCAGCAATCTGAATCATAAATGAATAAATTCTGTTTTTGTTTGGGACGGTCCAATGCATAAATAATGGCAAGTTAGAGTGGTTCACATTTGAAATACTTAATTACTTTCAGTCAAAAAAAAACTTGTGCGACTTCAAAGACTTTTATTAAAATATTTAATAAACATTAATTGGCATCGACTTCATTAAGTAAAAAAAAACAAAGATAAATGGCAGAGGCTTCGCCAAATAAACGGGTTTCAAACGTCCGTAATAATGCAATCTTGCTTTTGCGTTTACAATATATAATCTTCACCATTTTCCTAGGCACTGGCTATGCACGTAACAACACCCTATATTTTCTTTCTTATAAGCCAAGCTTGTCAAGGACCCTTAACAAATTGCTACAATAAAAGCACCCAGGTTTTAGTGGCTCTCGGCGGCACATGTTTTAACCCGTTAGTAATAAAACCTGTGACAGAGCACGCGGCCCCACTAAGTGCCTTCCCAGGCGCCGGCCATTTATCGAATTGCCTTTTTAACCTCATTCCTGCAAGCTAGCCCGAACAGTCCATAAGGCGCCGTTTAAATATGTTAAAGGACTTGAGCTGCGGTACTTAGATTTATGGGAAAAGCGAGTAAGATGGCGTGTCTTCCTGTGGTAATCACACCTAACGAATTACTCTGATGAGTGGATAAAGCATGAGTAGATGTTTTCATGTCAACGTTACGAGTATCATCATTATATCAGTCAAAAGACGATCGCTGTTAAACGTGGGCCTCGACCAGTTTGGTGGCGGTCTTCGGTCGGACCAAAGACAGCCACGATTAATTGTGATTCAATACGTTCTTAGTAAAGTGGTTTTGGAAAATCTTCTTTCCGTTTTTTGGACGTATGTACTATGTTTTATTTGACTCGTATTCTGATACTTTTTAGGGTTCCGTAACTCAAAAGGAAAAAACGGAACCCTCATAGGATCACTTTGTTGCCCGTCTCAAGACCATTTATCTCGGAAATGCGTGAAGGTATCGAATTGAAATTAAAACCATATCCGAAGTATATACAGTCCGTTAAAGCTGTTAAAATATTAAACTTCTACATTAGCGTAAAAAAAAGATACGGCCGTTTATGCGGCAAGAAACGGGTATTTCGATACTCTCGAGGGAATCAAAATGTATAGCGTATTTCCCGTTGACCTCGAACTATGAAACTTAGGAAGTAACACTGTCTTATACTACAAGTAGGTATAGGGAAAATTCTGAAATCTATACATTTTTAATTAAATCACGAAAAAACAGGGTGCGGGAAGCAAGGAATGGCGGTCCAAATTTTGAATTGAGTTAACCGTGTCATGTGCGGAACCCTCGGTGGGCGAGTCCGACTCGCACTTGTCCGGGTTTTTTTAAAATCCATACTCATATTTTATCAATTAACATACAAACACATACATACGAGTACATTCACGTCTGACAATGGGGTAAGCAATAGTAATGTTCTTTTAAATTATAAAGCTGGAAGTAAAATAGAGAATAAGGAAATTTTTGAACTATCTTGTAAAATTGTCTTCAACCGCGTGAGTTTGAATAATATTTGGAGAAGAATCTTGTACTGATAACATAGTTCCTACATTAATCTCGAACAATTTTATAAAAAATATTATCTTGGAACATCCTCGCGGACGAAACAAAAACCACTTTCTTTGTTAAAATTTAATTACATATTTTGGTACCCGCCTGTGAACATGCTTCTTGTTTATGATACCTAGCGTATATGTAACTACCTAGTATGTGTTTGTGTATTATGTATTGTCACTGTTAGACGGCGCCAGACGCCGGCTGTCTGGTAGGGGTGTCCAAAACATTTAGAGTGCGTGCGTCATGCTCGTGAACGGGTCCTGTTTGTGCGGTCCGGTCTGCGTACGTTTGCATGGAGTTGTCGTTCAATTAATTAATCTAGTTTTATGTTTTTTGACGTAGAGATCTCGTCGTGTTATTCTCATAATCATTATTTTTAGTTTAAGGTTTATTGACCTGACATTTGTAAAAAAAAAATAACTGCTAGATTTAAGAATTTACTATTTATTACTTTATTACCTTATTATAACTTAATGTAACTTACTTCTAAGTGTTATTATGATTAAAAAAATTACCCGCTGCTGGAGTTTCTTGCGGCACTTATTTCCCCGCAATGATGGTATCGTCCGAAGCGCTGCGCTAGTAGATTTACTATATTACCGACGCATAAAAGAGCCCACATGTGGCCTATGATTAAATATTTCGATTTTTTTATGTACATAAAGTTGTTTACATGAAGATAATGTGATTATAATGTAATTTATACTGTGTTATATTGAGTAATAGAATCTGAATCTGAATTTGAATCTGACACAGGTCGCATTCCCAGCACATCATTCGAACCAACACCAGACATACTGCTGAATGTCCCACAGACGAAGACTTGGCAGTAAAAATAATATTACCAAAGCAAATTGAAACATGCTGAAACAATTAAATCTGAAAAATTAAATAAATATATACTAGTTAACGACTTCGTACGAGTAGAATTAGTTTTCCGCTACTTCTCCTTAACCTTAACCCCCCCCTTAGGAAGTGAATTTCCAAAAATGTCTTCTGTCTGCCCGTAAAGAAAATTTCCTTTAAAACAAAAATAGCAATGTTGACTGTCTTGTCAAATTAGCTACTTTTTATAAAATTTTAAAGCGATACAGTGCAGGGACTCTTTTCTACGCGGTAAAACAATACTGCTTGTGACGGATTATAGTAGGTAGTGTCAATGTTACGATAGTTCATTAAATAAATTATAAAAAATATATATTTTCGTATTAAGCTCATAAAAAAAACGTGTTTGTGGAAGTTTCATCTCGAAATCAGAGTAAAAGTAATTAATCTTTACTGATGGCAGCCCTAGAGAGCTCCGCTACCCCAAACCGCCCTTTGATCAATGTGTGGAAGGCCCGCCGCTGAATGCTTGCCAAACTGAGCCCGCCGCCTCTGACCTGCAAGCGCACAATTTAGTCCATGTAGGTCAACATGCGTAACATACTTTATCCTTATTAATATCATTAGTGTGAAGGTAACTTTGTCCACCTGTTTGTTCCGCTGTCACGGCTAAATTAACCGCTTAACCGATAGCGATGAAATTTAGATTAGTTAGTTCATTTTCGCAACAAGCATTTTTTCATAATCGTTAATTTTCTTAATCGTTTTTCTTCATTCAGCTATTTTATATTTAAATGCATACATGCTTCAATTTGTGGCTTGTGGCTTCAAGTTTGACGCGAGCATAAAACTATAGTTATAATATGTGTAATTATTCTAAGTTCAGGCTCTAGTGCTTACCACTAACGCTTAAGGTAAGTGTAGTCAATTATTTTACTAGCAGTAGCTCTGACATAATCCTTTCGATCATAGTCTCGTTTTCGCATTGCCATGACTATGGTGGTTAAAAATTTATTGACTGATGAGTTTCCTGCGGCGCACTAATAGGTCAAGTTCTGCTAGCCCCTACAAATTATTAAACAGGGCTTGATCTTGGATTAGATTACTTAGGTACGGGCGCCTCTGACTTACTGTCGAACTGAAAGGCCGAGAGGGACGCAGCTATCTTTTAGAATGAAAAGCTATACACGTCTGTCTAATACGATGAATTGATAGGCCAAATTCGACGGAATGTTAGTCCGTGTTGCCCATAACTGAATTGACAAACATCAACATCCAGAATCAATATCGAAACAGAATACAGACCAATCCCCGGGTAAGTACCGCGGAACATCTCCCACAGAATTCCCGTTTCGTATATCAACGTAACAACGAATTGACAATTTATTTTGTGAATTTCCGCTCCATCGGGTACCCAATAACTTGAATTCAGCTGCAATTCTTGAATGTTACAATTCAACGCTAGAAATTTAGGTTACGAAATTTGAATTATTTTGTTATGAATTTATAGTGTTAAACTTCTGATGTTAAATAAATATATTTTAAAATGATCGGCCAAAGCGTGTGCAAATCGCAAAGCAATGTCACCACCGAAGCGAAGGATAGGTATTTTACTTAATAAGTTTAGCAACCATAACTGCAAACCAATTTGAACATTCAAAATATTTAATTCAATCAATAAGTTTCCCACATGAGTGTTTTTTCTTTAAGATACGTCGTTAATATATAGAGTTAATCTACTAGCGCTGCAGACAAAATCTTACAGAGAAATGCGGCAAAAGTTACTCTAACCTGTCAGCTACATAAAATATATGATAAGACTAAGTATAATCGATAGACAAAGTACAACAGAGCCCCTAATGCCTTTATAGAATAAAAGTCCAAAATGGCCGGTATCCAAAGTATATTAAGCCAAAGTGCTCTACGTTTACGAGATAATGTAAGTATTCTTGTGCAAACTGTGGCAGAGATACAAGGTTCACCCCAACTCCGACTTATCTACAACAGTATCAACAAAGCAATAAATATTAGAGCCTCCTTTTTACATCAGCATCGGTTTTCTGTCCCCGAATAAACGTTGTATCGGGGAAACCGATTAAGATTAGCATTCCGCCGGTTTTCCCCCAATAATGGTAATTTTTACGGACGCTACCTAATCCGGGATGGAGATCGGCCCTGGCGCGGTGTACCTACCTTCGAAATCTCGGGAACCCTCTAAAGCCAAGGGTTAAATAAAGCTGAATTTGTTGCTTCGAATTGAAAGATGCTGTCATCTGCAGCGAGTTCTCAGTTTTACGTACGAGTATGTTCAGCAACTGCCGGGTTGAAAAAAATCTATATCACGTCACTCAACTTGAAATTTTGTGTAAACGTCTGCCAAATCACATCAGACGGTTGCATGTTAAATTGAATGATGTCCCGGCCCTTTTTAACCCAGTTGGTAATTTTAAATTTTGTTGAGCTAATCAGTATTAAATGTGGCCTTTCAGGAATTAAACGGTTGCTATTGGTTTAAGTTGAGTTTCTTGACTCGCAGCGATTATTTTTAACAGTCCTCTTGGGAAGCGCTGGGTCGACTTAGACATGTAGAAGTTCCAACAGAAAATACTGAGGGCCCTGCCAAGATGCACTACGCTAACTAGCATTTCTATTCGTTTAGTGTTTATACCAATCGCTTTACTGGTAAACGGCGCGATACGAAAAGTCACGTGATATACCCGTGACGCGATTGGTTCAAAAACGAAACGAATATAAACTCTAGTTCGCGTCAAGCATCTTGGCAGGGCGGCCCTCTGGTCGACTTTGGTTCCAACAGGGTCTACTCACAGAAAAAGGCATATAATTTTCATTTTAATAAATTAATCCAACTAAACATTTAAAAAAAAATTGTCCCTGATTTCTAACGTCTTTTAACTTAATTACCAGGTTTCTTTAAGTAATTAATGTAAGTTCAACCAAATTAC
Source organism: Acleris sparsana (assembly GCA_923062465.1). Taxonomy (NCBI): domain Eukaryota; kingdom Metazoa; phylum Arthropoda; class Insecta; order Lepidoptera; family Tortricidae; genus Acleris; species Acleris sparsana. The sequence continues at coordinate 11,921,111 of OV281300.1, forward strand.
AAACCCTATCCATTTTTTAAATATCAGAATTACTTGGTACCGAAACACGGCATAGATTAGATGCTAACTAGCTTTCCCGTACCTTAGCTGTTTCTCTAACATAAGTTAACTCTTGTCGCATATAGTCAACCAATGAAACGAATAAGAATACTACGCGTTGACGTACTTTCCACAGACAATATAGTAACAAAAGGTTATATTGTCTGTGCATATTTTCATTCAAATGTTATAATAATAATAATAATAATAATAAATAACTTTATTTTCAGGCTACTAGGCCCATAGATAAATACCTTACTGACTAAAATACATATATAATTTATAAACAAATATAACAATATATTAATATTATTATTATTATTTATTTATATTAATTTTTTTTTGTTATAGGTACCTAATGTTCGGTCTGTGACCACTTAGGTGTTTCGGGTCTGTATTTGTCTCTCACTACAAAACTACTGTCTGTCTAAGGGACTATGAGAGCGAGTGAGAGACAAGTACAAACCCGAAGAAACTTCTAAAGAGGTTACGACACTGTACCTACGTCATTTTGTTTCGAGGAAGACTCAACACTTCAAGTCCACTTAACATTAGTTTCCCATACATCTCAATATCAGTTCCTGCTGTACCCGCTAATATAAACAGGCAGTAGGTAATTGACTCTCGAGACAGTGACGTGGGTCCGACAATTGAGGTAAGTAGGCACTTTAACTTAAATGGAAGTTTACATCGCCGTTGAGGTCTGAGATACTATGCTTAAGACAACCTCCGTAGGATAAGCAATATACGAGGGTAAATTACTTTTTTACGTGCATTTTACTTACCTATACATATACCCCCTTACAAATAATCGTTGGGTAACGGTGGTGTAGCTAAACCATGCTTTGTCCTTATCTGTTAAAATGAAATGTCACAATGAGAGATAAGGACAAACCATGGTTTAACTATACCACGGTTACTTGACGTTTATTGGTAAGGGGGTTAGTGTCGAAGAAAGGGTACTACTGAAAGATAAGATGAAGATAACTTATCTTTATGCTATTATTGCTGGGAAAGAGTAGCTACGTTTACGGTCAGCCCTAATTTAATATTTAATTGTTTTCTATTCGATGACAATGTCTATTATTCATTAAAGTATAACAGTGTTTTTAGTGTTCCGTAGGCAAACTAGGTAGTAAACCCTTATAGTTTCGCCATGTCCGTCCGTCCGTCCGTCCGCAGGCTAGCTCAGAAACTCTTAGTATTAGAAAGCTGTAATTTGGCATGAATATACATATTAGTCACGCCAACAAAGTGGTAAAATAAAACCTTGTTTTTTTTTTTTACTGTACCTCCCCTACACGTAACATGGGGATGTAATTTATTTTCTCGTCTACTATAACGTCTAAAATATTGCGGGTTTGTGTAAACAATTTTTCGATTAAGGTGTCCGTTTATGATATATTAAGCTTTAAAGCGCAATTTTTGGTTAGAGTCAAGTGTCCCCTCCCCCCCCCTCTCCCCTACAGCCAAAACTACAAATAAGTACTAAAAATCTGAAAAATATCTTAAATGAAAGCACATATAATGAATTTTATATTAAAACTATCACGACTAAGTAGAGTGCAATTTGTAACGTAATTTCATATTGAGCAATAAATAATTTAATCTAATCTAATCTATTATTCATAAAACTAACTTTTAGAAGGAATTTCTCGTTTGTACTTCCATGTCACTAGCCTTCAAATTTCGAAATATGCTGACAAAAGAACTTAATTTAGGATAGAGTTCGGCCCTCGCCGAAGCAATAAGGGGCAGAGCACCGCTAAGCTAATAAGTTATTTCTTTTCCGCGCAAACCTTATTCCTCTTATATTTTCGTCGCACGAAAAATAAACTATGATTTGTTATTGTATCTTAACAAATTCTGCGTCTGCTATTTTATCTGTAAATACACAGCTGTAGACTCCAAAAAGATCTAAGCCCCTTGACTCATCCTGCTACATAATAAGAACATTAGTGAAATTATACCTAGGTAATTACTATTATTTAAAAATCCATAATTGAAACAGCGCAAGTAATAGTACATTGTTGCCTAGGCGCGGAAAGTAAGGGTGTTCCTGACGAGGTGGTTAAAAATACGAGTCAGGAAATCCTCGTTTCCGCCGAGGCATACATAATGCTTTTCTCAAACATGTGAGGAAATAATACAAATACATTTTTTAAAAGCAAGTAATGTAATTATGCAGAATGAACGAATGTTACCTACCGACTGTCAATTGTTTTTAAATACTAACCATAGAAATTGGAATGCAAATTCAAAAAGAAACACACGCACTGTGCTAAAAAAGCGAGCAGTTACCTTGGCTGTTTGGAATTTTTGTCTTGGTCCTTTTGATTTTGTATGCAAATTGACAGCATTTTTAAGAAAAATATAGACATGGACGGAAAGTGTTTTCATATGGTTTTTTTACTCCTAGGAGTAAAATGAGGCTCTTTCCGTCCTTGTCTTTCAATCGGAAAACCGTTTTTTCCGAGCATGTTTGAGAAATAAAACAAACACAACTCTTACAAATAAAAGATAAAGATAAAAGATAAAAGATAAAAGAAATTTATTTAGTAAGTAGGCCGCTCGGGCACTTTTACACGTCAAGATACTACCAGCGCTTCCCAAGAGGAGACCACTGCTGAGAAGAAACGCCGCAAGAAACTCAGCAGTCAGTCATTTTTTAAACTTATTTCATATTGCATATTACAATGGTATGTACAACAAATATACTTGCAGATCTAAATAGTCAGCATATACTTACGTCACAGCTTACGTCAACACCCTCAACGTTCCATCTATTTTCTGGTTACTAGATACGTTGGGTCGTAAAATTAATTATTCAACAGGCCTATAAAATACATACCTAGTATTATTATGGTCATAAATCTAAGGCTGCAAAATATACCTCGGTATATCGGCTTTGTTATGGGTAAAGGCAGAAGCTAACTAGGCAGTTTTGAGAGTCCACTTGTGGCACAAGGCAGCCGGAATATATTGTCAATGAGGACATGAAATCTTGAAAAGATTAGTGCGTAATTTGAGTAGTTATATTTTGGTTACTGAGTTAGTGAGTGGGTAACATGTTGCAGCATATATTGAGACATAAATTTATTGTATCTCTAAGGAGTTTAAATATACATTTTGTACGCGGGCGCAATATAATTCCCGCGTATTTTGAGGTAATCTGAGGAAGGTTTGTGAGCCTAGTGAGAGATTCAAACTCAAACGCTGAAGCCGAAAATACCTAGTTTTGATACAAAATAATATATACCGCCTACGAAGATAGCGTTCCCGGGTATGGGCAAGTATTTGTTCCGAGTCTTGACTTTTTCTAAGTATTTTTTTATTTAAGTATGGTTATCGTTGTCTAGTACTCACAGTACAAGCCTAGAACTTACTTTGGGACTAAGTCAATTTATGTGAGATGTCTCCTGATATGTATTTATTTACAAACAAGCTTTTGCGCGTTCGCGTAGAAGTCGTTTATAGCTATTCCCACGGGAACTGTTAAATTTTCCAGGATATAAAAGTAGCCTACCTATGTGCTATTCCATTGTATGGTAGAAGTACCTTTTGTCGCCACTGTACCCTTTTTGGCCACTTTAGGTTGAAATGAGTATCAAAAATACTATAAAATTAAAACCAATATTCATAAGACTGATGATTAAAAATATTAAAGTATAAAAAAACATTCGCGTAAATGCATAATTCTTTAAATATTAGTTAAAGTTTTGAGCGGCCAGAAACGGTGTAAAGATGGCCAAAGCCGGTACTTCTACTCTACAATCTATCACTGTGGCAAATTTCATTCATATCCGCTCAGCCGTTCTGGTGTGATTGAGTAACAAAAGTCTAAACTAATATAATAATATTAAGTATAGTAAGATTATTCCGTAACAAAGCTATATTCGGCGAGTTCATTTGATCTACTTATATTAGACAAACAAACAGCTAATTGCCCTTTACCCTAAGTAGTAATTAATATAGTCGTATCTACTGGTGGTAATAAGCAGCAGTTATCTCATTTCCAAAGTTAATTAATGCGATCCTTTAATTAATGGTATGTAAATTGAAATCTATTGTGGTTTATTTATCGCAAAATTTACTATCAGAAGGCAGTAAACATTTACGGAAATCAATTCACTCGGCGCCATAAATACTGTGACGTCATAAACCGCCATTTTGAATCTGAGTCTGTAAGGTTATGGCGCATTAAATTTTACATCTCACTCAATTTTGCTGGGTCTATAGAAATGTTATGGACGGTAAAACTCTTACTTGGCGCATGCGTTTGGAAAAATTACGAGAGGATTATATGGACAGATGTAACGTGGGAGTTCAAAGTTATGTCCGAACGACTTAATTGTATAACTATAGGTTATTTACGAGCATGTGCTCTTCAAGTTTCGCGGTAAAATCAACACAATAACGATGAAAAAGAGTAAAACTGATACCATCGCCTGCGTTCGTGGTGTTTTACTTATGAAAACAAAATGTTTGCATTATATTGGCCACTGTTATCGCTTTTGAGCACGAGCTACGTTCAAACGATTATCGCCCTAAAGGTGGAACACCGTGAACGTAGGCGATAATACACACGTGCCACGATCATTATCTTGTTTTATCTTTGAACAGCTGCTGGACCCGTTCAAATACAATTGGACTCTTTACAATCTTTTGTGCATTTACCCTCTTATACACTCAGCTGTTCGGGTAAGCTGGTTCCCTCACGTCAATTTTTCTTTAACGTAGGAGTATTTTTTTATGCACATACGTTTGAAATAAGACATTGTTACGAGTACCTAGGTACCTACACTAGATAGCAGCTGCGAGGATTCGAATTGCCTTACGAATCGACACTCTAAGGACCGTATCAATAGTTAACTGAGCTGACTCTTGCCTTTGACAGTTATCGCCATGTTATTAACCTGGCCGCAAAAGAATGCCAAGTAACTAAGAGCTATCGTGAGGTTAACAAGGAATTGACAGTTTCCTACGAATTGACGTAACTGGCGTAACTTAAGACGGGCATCTAAGTAGGTATAGAGCAGCAGGTTATTAATACGCTCCTGGGGGGTTATTACGAAATGGCAATGCAGCTCATTTTACGGTAAGCGAAAAGGACAGAGCTATAGCAGTTATATAATAATAATAATAATAATTTATTTTTATTTCGAATGTCATGGATTCATATTTGTTAGTAAGTACACAAATTCTTATAAACTACTTGTTAAAACATAAGAGCAAATTAAAATAAAATAAAATAAAATAAAATAAACTACCTACTTAATAAGCTATATTGCTGCTTACATGTAACTGTCTACAGTGGCCCATGTAAGGGCAATCCAGCCTATCCGCCACAACAGCCACGATGCTATTGCCGCTGCCACGCACTCTGCATATAGGTCTGTCTCTTTCTCGCATCGCATCGTAATCTGGTCTGCATAACTATGTCATAATAACCTCGGCCACTGACGCTCCTCACGTAATTGGACGCTGTTACGTTGTAAGGAACCAACCCACAGTTATTTAACAATACAAAAATGTCAAGCCTCATTATAAATAAATAGGGTTGAGATTTCACTGCATAATAATTTGTGGGTTGGTTCCTTATATTATCCAAAAACGCAAAATTAGAGATTCTATCCCTGTTGCCAATGTCGTCTACGTAGATGTAGGTAGAGGATCCCAACAAAAATGTTAGGCACTTTAGTGCGTTGTTATAATAAACATGAAACTGATCATCAAACGACAAGCTTGACAATGCCAACGAAATTCACAATGACACGGTTATAAGTATGCTCAACACTTTTATTAAGTCAATGTACCGTCGAGGTATTTGAATGTTTACCGGTTTAATGCGGTGATTCGTGAATTTGCCGGGTTGTACATTTCCATGTGTCTTTAGTCGTGTCACGCCGGGAAATGTACAACATGGCTATTTCGCGTATTATGTCAAACTGGTAAACAATCGATTTCCTTGACTACATAGGTATACATAGATGAAGAGGTTAGGTACCTATCTATTATTCTATTATAACGGTCCCTTTTAGTTTCAAGGAGATTTTTTTGTATAAATATATAAGAAATACCAACTAACTATAAAAAATACAATACCTATTATTTTACATTTCAATGAATCTTCCCAGGATTTTTCATTGTTACGATGACTTAAGTGTATTACACTTTTATCGTCCGAATAAAAGAGTTTAATACAATACCATTTTTCGTTACTCACAAAGTTGCACTTTCATGCTGACCGGCTGCAAGAAGCTACGCGAAGCATAAAACGAGAAAGCTTAACCAAGAACACATTCCATCTCCATTTCCTATTTGTAGATATACGGGTTGATGGATGGATGGATGGGTGGATGGGTAGAAGGATGGATGAATCAATGGATGTAAATGACTATGGTTCTTAGGGTGCGGCTCCACTGAGGCGGTGAAGAGCGGAGCTGAGCGGAGCTATGCCAATATTAACCAAAAGAACGCGCGTGCGGTCACGTCGAACGCGCGTGCGGTCACGTCGAACGCGCCATGTGCGCGTTAGCTTAGATTCTATTGGTTAATATTGGCACAGCTCCGCTCCGCTCCACTCGTCTCCGCTTCAGTGGAGCCGCACCCTAAAATCTTTTTTTCATTCTCAAGACTACAATCTAAAGACTGTAATCCTAAGATTACAAATGCTTTACCAATCCTGAGGACTAAGATGGAATGCCTCTGTGTTAAAAAAAATACGGGTTGTCTTATCCCACACCGAACACAACAATACAGATACTTCCACTTGACGGTAGGTATGTATAATATGGTGGTAGCAAACAATAGTAGAACAAATGGGTATTAGTAAAACGTGTATAAAAAAATAGGTTTGTCCCTGTCAATCTGTCTGTCAACCCAACGAGTAAAATCAAGACTCCATTAAAAGTGAAAAAATATATCTTGATAATTGATTAAGCACTCAAGTTGCACTCGATAAATCCCCTATAAATCGGGGTCAGGCGCAGAGCTGTGCGCATTATTTTTGCCCGTTATGCATGGCCCGTATTACATCGTTTCCTACAATCACTATGTTTTGTCCCATCTCGCAAGGAAAAAAAGAAAGAAACACTGTGTTTTGTCTATAGACAACGATAGGAAACAACGTGTTAAAGCAATGAGGATAAATATATGAAATAAAGGTATATTTACGAGTAACAAACAGCAAGTTACTGCAGTGAGAGATTAATCCATATAGAAAAAAATATTTTATGGTGAGGGCAGACGAGCCTGCAGGCCATCTGTGGTAAGCGGGATGTGAGACCCATACAGATTTGGAATCTCATTGCTGCAAATTCTAAGACAGCAAGTTCCTTGCCAGCCCCGAGAAGTAAAGCCACACGGAGTCAGTTAATGACGATTAAGTCATTCCTTAGTGACGATTTTTCACACTAGTCTTTGAAAAATTAATGAGTTAATTGTACGGTCAAGGAAATGTATTTGCGTACCTTTTTCACTCTTGTCACAATGACAATAAGAGTCAAAAAGATACGCGAATACATTTCCTTGACTGTACTTAAAATATTTCTGAATACGGTGGAAAGATGGAATGCCTCTATGTCGGTCATTTTTCCGGTAGATATAAGAAAAATACAAGAGAACGTTTGGCTTATTTACGTATTTTACCAACGTATTCGTCTTCTAATACTCCCAATATACTTTCTTCCCTTTTCAATAAGACTTGTTATTTTGTGGTCTAATAGGTTGTTAAATGACAGGGAAAATTGGTTTCTTTGTAGAAAAGTTCTCTACAAAATAGCCGGCTTACAAACTAGAGATAAGTCGTAAACCGTGGTCTATCATATTCCACTGAGTTACGCTTGTATGCAATAGTGTTTGCGAACGTGTCTTAGAGGATTACGATGAGATACGTTATTTTAACGATATTAGAGACAAAAAAAAATTGAGTCTTTACGAAACTGTAAAATGTGAAATTCTGTAGCATTATACCAAAAAAATAAAGAATGAAGGCAGAGTTCGGGTTCGGGAGCTGTTTAGTATTTTTGCCAAAGTGCGCAGTTAACTTTTTTAGAGTTCCATAGGTCAAAAGGAACAAACTTCGTCCGTCTGTCTGTCCGTCCGCCTGTCTGTCTGTCTGTCAAGACCCTTTATCTCGGGAACGCGTGGAGGTATCGAGTCGAAATTTAAACTATATACTCAAGTCTACAGTCCCTTGAAGCTGTGAAAAAACCAAATTTCCTAGTTAGCTTAAAATAAATATACCGCCTACACGGCGGTATATTTATTTTAAGCTAACAAAAATACGCAAAAATGAATATTTCGACACTCTCAAGGGAATCAAAATTTAAAGGATATTATCCGTTCACCTAGAACTATGTTACGCAAGTAAAACCGTCTTATACTACAAATACAAAGGAAAAATTCTGAAAATCCAACAATAATAAATTACAAAAAAACAGGGTCTTTAGGCAAGGAACGGCCTCGGTGGGCGAGTGCGTTTCGCACTTGTCCGATTTTTTTTTACATTCTTCTCTTTAACAAAGACAATTTAATCGTTGTCAAGATCATTTATTTCAATATTTCTGCACTTAAGCAAATGTAACTCTTGCAAAGTAATGCGGGATGGGGTAATACGGATAATTTCAAATAGGTAACATGATATTGATAAACATTGACGGAAACATTTGCCTAATGCCTTACATTACGAGTATGTTTGATTGATCATATTGTATTATTTTGTTTTGTAGGATTTTCTTGTACGCAGGCGTCTTATAACTGATTTCTAAGCCATTATTACCCGACTGCGTGAAGTCAAATGAAGTGTATTCAATTTTTAACAGTCTATACTTTTTCGAATCAAATCGGAGAAATACTGGAAAAGGGCCGAATCTTAAGTAACCGAAACCGACGTGCGTGCATGACTCAATGTATGAATGTGGAAGAAGCGAAAGACATTTGTCAGGATCGTAGCAGGTGGAAAGAAGTCGTCTCTACCTACCCCTCTGGGAAACAGGCGTGATTTTATGTATGTATGTATGTATACGTAGTGTAAGTGGATGAGTGTCTCATACACTGTCTTATGTACTCGTCAGTGAGGAAAAATCTGACGTTCCACTCTAGCTCCTGAACCATTAGACCGATTTTAATAAATGTGAAATTCGTAAAGCACCCGAAACCGACGTGCGTCCGTGAATGAATGATTTATGCACACTCGTAGAAATCATGATATTTCCTCGTTTCCCAATCAAGTCTAAATTGTAACTTGCATCCCAGTTATAACACGATAGTGTAGTAAAAAAGCTTTTACGCGAATGCATCATAAAGGCCATTAGCTGATTGATTCGACTGTCATTAATTACGGGAACACCCGCAAAACGAACTCATTCGGTTCGATTTTTGACGACCGTCATAACGCGTTATGGCGGCTTTGGTTGACGCCATCGAAGTAAAATCGAGCGCACAGAAGCCTGATATTGTGGGTTTTAAGAGTGTTTAACAGGCGTTTTGATCCCTGTCGTTATTCTCCGAAATTATGAAAAGGTTGGTAGGGTTTGCCAACTTTTGTCGTTTCGTCTCGTATGCCGAAAGCAACTCTCGACTTTTGATTTCGATAGAAATTACTGTTAAAATTCAATATGGTCTATCTACGATATTACGAACCATATTCTTAAGTATTTGACTATTTTTGGAATTCAAAATTACACTATACTTTCTTAATAATCAATGTCTAGAGCAATTGACTACATTTTTATTGCATATAATTATTTTGTAAAACTTAGTTTACTACGAGTAAGCCCATCATATTTTAAATATATTTTTGGACGGTAAAAACACATTCTGAAAAACACACGGTAAAAGTTAGATCGAGCTAAAATGAAAGTCTGATACTCGCCATTCCGTTCAGAAATAGTAAGCGTAGAACACTGTTTGAATCGCTGAATATTCATGCTATAAGCACAGATTAAATAAGAGTTGCTATAAGCTCCTACAAGTACAAAGTGCAGTAGAATTTTACAAGATTTGTCAAACATGTTTAATTCAGGAACTACATAAACTACACTTTTTAGGGTCCCGTACCCAAAGAGTGCCAACGGGAACCTATTACTAAGCCTCCGCTGTCAGTCAGTATGTATCTCATAAATCAAAATCTTTATCTTTCTTTACATATAGGATAAAATAAAGTCGCTTCCGCTGTCTGTTCGCTTAGATCTTTTAAACAACTGAACGGATTTTAATGCAGTTTACAGCAATCGATAGAGTGATTCATGTAAGGTTTTAGTGTATAATAAAATGGTTTATGTGCGGATGTTGCAGAAAACTCACATACACGGAAGCGAAGCAAGCGGGCCGCTAGTACTTAGATAATTGCAACTTTTTCAATGTTTATTAAATTAGGTACCTACGCAATATTATCAAGGGTAATCATTATTATTATAAAATCGTTAACAATGCTTAAAACTACTTAAAATGTATGTTTGTATGGAAGACACACTGTAGATTTGGACATAGACAATCAATTAAATCGAGAGATTATTGATACAGCCCAATTTATGGTGCATTCATCTGCATATAGTCCGTCTCCGCAAGCATTCTGGAATATCTAATGAGAGGTTCATCAGAGAGTATATACTGTAACATGCTGTGCATGCTATAGCTCATTTGTATTCAATCATGGCAATTCAACAACCACTGAACGTGATTGACACGAATATAAATGAATCGAAATGTTTATCGAACGCGAGGTTGAAAAAGTTTAACTAGGAATATTAGTATGTTGTGTTTAATTACACATATGTTATAGTACCTACCTATTCACGATAATTAATGAACATAGTTTTTGTTTCTGCTCACTAGAAATTTGTGACATAATAATTTCTTAAAAGGGTGTTTCGAAGACTGTGCAATTTGCGTCAGAAGGAGAATAACATTTTAAGCAAAGTAATGCGAGAGGAATAGACGACAATACTTAAAGAGCAATCATTTTAGCGCGTTGTGTGGCCGAATGGTTAACTAGTGAGAATACTCTCAGGAATTAAGTCTGTTATTTCGGCATCGTAGTGAGTGACTCCCTTGTTGGTGACACGGCACAGATTAAAAATTGTATGTTATCTGTCTCAATTATTTGTTTACTGTAAACCGTGTCGTTTTAGTGTCAATAAATGTATTACTTTCTTTCTGTTGTTTAATTTATTGTCAAGGAAGCTATTACAAGCAACCGATTATATTTTACAGAAATTCAGTAAGCCACACAGCAAAGAGGGCTATTCGTCTGTTTAATTGCCAAGTTCGTATAACTGACACCTTTTCTCTGTATGAAGCTTAGTTTTTTTATGAATCTAATTTAAAAATACATGATAAATTTAGAACCATGTCACAGTATACCTTGATATAACCTTTTACAGTTCATCTTTCCATTTTCTTTCCTTTCCGATATAAAATTCTTGCTGCAGCTCGTCCCAAAATATAATTCTCTTCTCTTCGGGTATCTTGACCATCTTCAGACTTTTACCAATGTTTAGAGCTTTAAGAGGTAATCGATTTGTCAATGGAGCCCAATGAAGACGTTCTAAGTAAACATTATCGTGCGTAGGAGTTGGGTTTCTGAAATAAAATTTAATAGTTTTTTTACTTCCATACAAACATAAATTTTAACTAACGATAGTTTTAAGTACTTAACGTAACGTTACGTAGTTATAGTTACCCTTGGTTAGCGAAACTAAGTTTTAAGGTTTTCTCGAGCAGCAATGTAATGCAAAGTTTTCTTAGATGCTTCTGACAAGCAGACTTACAATTAGTGTAATTTCAATTTTAATGATAAGGTGATTTAGTGCTATTTATCAGTTGTTAACTGGTTACCTACCGATACATTGCGTGCCGAATTAATAAAAGTGTGTGAAAAATGATTGATTTTTTAAACAAAACATATTAAATTATGTTAATTAGGGCTTATAATTTCAGCCCTTACATTAAAATATATTCTTATAGAAAACACACTGTGTATGTTAGCTTACTAGCTATACTCAATTTTCGACATATAACCTATGTCTTAATAATTAAGTTACAAGTATTTAATGAATTGAATAAAACGTATTCCATGTATTTTCTTACCCGTATTTGGCGAAATTCGACCACAGCCTCGCCATTTTCCTAATGAAGTGCTTTTCATTAGAAGTCTCGGCGCTATTGTAAACGTCATTTACAGATTTACATCTGAATAGGTAGCAGATTTCATCCCCGAGCGTCGCTCCCAATAAATTTAGAGCCCCCACTGAAGAAAGCCAGCCAACGTTGAGCGCACCCCTGTAAGCAAACCTGTACAAGTAAAGTTTGCTACACGACACTTGGGCGTGTAATCGGGCTTGCCGAATCAACGGATAGATAACTTGGTCTGACACGTATTTCGCGTACCGCCGCAAACTTCGCTCCCCGATCGTCCCATTCACAAAATAAAACTCCATTATTTTTCTAAGAATCTTCTTGTATCTCCTCGAGCCGTATTCGTCCACCGCTCCCTCGAATGGTACCAAATATTGGAAATTGAAATTTAAGTACTTCAGAAGCTTTCGGTTATTAACTAAGCCTTTCAATTTGTGAAGGGATTCTAAGTTCGTGTACCCTATCATAACATCGGCATTGTTATTCATCATGCGTGTTTGGTATACATCGAGCGGTGATTTGTATGTAAAAGCATGTTTTTTAATTTTCTCTATGGTAGGACCGAAGGGATTAATTATCCGCTGATTGTCTCTGACTTCGGTGCTGTCAAAGAGGTCCTGTGAGACCGAAAGCAATTCCTTGCTCGAAGCTTTAGAGAGGAGTTCGTAGAGATGTGTTCGGTTAAATTTATCAAAAGGTCCATTTAAGTTCCAATACAACTTGTTAGCTATCTCAAAACTATAACTCCTGTAATCGGCTGGTGATAGAACACTGCCACTCTGAATGATGACCCTCTTGTAAAGATCATCAGCAGCATTTGATATTAACAATGAAGCTACTAATGTAGCTCCTTTCCCAGATCCGAATACTGTTACGGTCGTAGGATCCCCGTTAAATTTATTAATATTATCTCGTATCCATTTAAGAGCCGTTACTATATCTTTTACTCCCATGTTACCCTGAGCAAATTCATCTTCTGTGTTTAAGAAACCAAATATATTCGTCCTATAAGAAACAGTGACCACTAGGACGTTTTCGTTTATCAAGAAATCTGGCCTATGGGAGCTGGAAGACTCGTGGATCCACACCATAACCGGAAACCTCAAGGTTTGGTTTTGAGAGAGTGGCGTGTAGATACTGAGGTGCAGGCAATCTTCGTCAAGTAAAGAGCATGATTGTTTATAAGGTTTCGTGAAATAGCATTCACTACAGTTGAATGCTTCTTCTAGATTTATCGGTGCCTGAAATATTATTATCTTTGATTATGACAATGAAATAAATGTGGTTTTTTGTTTCTTAACAATTTATTTACTAAACAGAGTTGTTTTTTGTTTTTCTGCGTTTAATTTAAGCATCAAAATGAAATATGTACCCAAATTGATTAAATGACCCACCTTGAACCGTAACGAGCCGAGTGGAGGCGCGGCGTAAGGTATTTTCCAAAACGCCCCAAATGGCTTGTTGTCAAACAAAGTTAATAATTTTCTCCCACTGATCACAACTCCGTCTGAGTTTACAATCAAAATGTCTTCGCAACAACTCCGTGAAAACATTGAAAACCAATTTAAATATAAAATGAGTTTAGCACAACTTTTAATAGGACACATAACTGGGATTTAGTTCATAATTTACTAAAAATGGCATGTTCTAGCCAGTCCGAATCAAATGATACTAAATCAAGTTCTTTGCGGTTTATGTAAAACACGTCATTGTAAACTATATTTAAAATCCGTGAAAATGTTTTAAAAAGATTGAAGCAGTTAACATGCACGTAGTTTTTATCATTCAACTGTATGAATAGTTGATAGCAACTTATTTATGTGGTACGCAACGCAATACAATAATCAAACCTCAGCTAGAAAAGATGTCCTCGTTATTCTAAAGGATTAAAACTAAATCAAGGAATTAACATGTTTCACTTAATAATACTCATGTGTAAAAATTGCACCCAGACATCATGTTATTTTAAATTATATCATTCTTAGCAGCAATCGAATAAACAGTTCAGTAGACATAAGTCAGGGTTTAAGGCAGTCATAAAGATTAAGTTCGATAAAGACTTCGTATCTGTTATTCGGTCATTCGGAACACTACATGGACGATGTGGTGTACATTGTGTTATTTAGCCGTGTTTCATTCTCTGCTGACTAGCGCCCATGCTCTGAAGCCCTCGGTGGACACAACACATGGAACAGTATCGGGGACAGTTCTGAGGACTTTGTTGAAAAACGACGAGTATTATGGCTTTACGGGGATACCTTACGCTGCTCCGCCAGTTAAGAACTTAAGGTTTTTGGTACGAAATTTAATAGTAGTTTTGATACCGTGATTAAGTAAAATAAGACAATTGAGGACGCAGTTTACCTAGTTGGTAGTGACCAGGCGGTCCCGGGGTGGAATAGCGGTCGGGGCAAATGTTTGTGTGATGAGCGCGAGTATTTGTTTCTGAGTCTTGGATATTTTCTATACATAGGTATGAGTTTTTATTTATTTAATTTATTTTGTGGATAAATAAACACTCATACCTATGTATAGAAAAATCTAAGACTCAGAAACAAATACTTGTGTGTGGCACATAAGTATGTTTAACGTTACCCAATAGTACATAAAAGCAGTGTTTAGTTTAGGACTAGGTCAATTTGCATGCGATTGTCCAATGATATTAATTTATTTTGGTTTAATTAATTTTATAATTTAATTCACAGCCGCCGCAACCAATCGACCCATGGAATGAACCGCTAAACGCCACATACGGAAGCAAACCTTGCTTTCAATTTAACAATGATGTCAAAAAAGGCCAACCCTTCGGTCATTACGGCGCGGAGGACTGCCTCCGTCTCGACGTGTTCACGCCGGCGTCGGGCCCGGATAACCGTGCGATTATTATATTTCTCCAGAACGAACAATTCGGGTATTCGTACAATAAAACGGATTACCGGCCGGATTTTTTCATCGAAGAAGACATAATGATTGTTACAATAAATCATCGGCTCTCTTTGTTCGGGTTCCTTTCTCTGGAAGACGAGATTTTGCCGGGAAACGCGGGATTAAAAGACATCGTCGCAGGCTTAGATTGGGTAAAAAATAATGCAGTTTATTTCGGAGGTGATCCTAATCGAATTACTCTGATGGGGTCGCAGGGAGGCGCGGCCGCGGTCGACCTGCTCTTGCACTCGCCGGCTCGGGAATTATTCAATTCGGCTATCCTGCAAAGTGGCACTTCCTGGAGCCCCCTGTATCTGCAGGAAAATACTCGCGAGCGGGCGTTTACGTTCGCCGAACAGTTACAAAGAAGCGTGAGTACTCGTAACTCCAAGAGACTTTTAGCGGAGCTCAATGAAATTTCCCCCGAGAGTTTAGTAGGTCGAGAAGCTACCGCCAGCCCCAAAGATTACACTAAAGAAAATCAAAGAGGTTCGCTCTCGTTCGGGCCGGTCGTAGAAAAGCACCCGAGTGGTCTAGTGACCGACTACCCTGAACGAAGCGGAAAAATAAACATGCCTCTTATGATTGGATTCAACTCTCGCGAGGGCTTGGAGGCGTCGCTGCAGTTTCTGATCGAGCCAAAATACTTGACTTTCTTTGAAAAAGACTTCCCGTTACTAATGCCCACGCGAGTCAGTTACAAATTCGATCCTCTCAGCGACAGCTACTACGCCGCGGTGAAAGATGTAAAGAAATTTTACTTCCCCGGCGGGAGAGTTAGGATTAGTAGTGTGCCTGAGTACGTGACGTACGTCGGGGATGTGTTAACCGCGTACGCCGTGGACGCTATGGCGGGGCGATATTCGAATATATCGTCAAGTTCAGTGTTTTATTACCAATTTGACTATTACAGTGAATTGAGTGAGAATAAGAATAATATATTGAAGCTGTCGACAGTGCAGGAGGGCACGTGGGGCGCCGCCACGGGCGACGACCTGTGCTATCTGTTCATGTGCCCAGCTCTCAAGGATAAATATAAGAAACACTACCGGAAAAAAACGGAGGAAAATGTAGTCTCGAGAAAATTAGTAAGACTTTGGAGTAATTTTGCAAAAACTGGGTACGTATTAATTTATACACTCTACAGCCATGCTAGTTATGTTTAAAATTTACATTATTTTAAACAAAAAAAAAACGAGTTTTAGTAGTTTCACACCTCAATAAAGGCTTCATAATTTTACTGATGATCAGAGCACCATTATCAAAAAAAAAAAAAAAACTTTAAGACATTTTCTTTCTTAAAAGATCTACAAAATGACTTACTGATAATAAATATTGACATAATAAATGTTCAAGTAATGACTAAGTAGGTATGTAAATAAATAGGGTAAGTGGTTGCGGCGAGAAGAAATAATGACTCAATTTTTACATCTAATAAGTTCTAACTAGGGGTCAGTTAAACCAAACATTCTATTAGCTACATATTAGTTCATTATCGGTTGCTTAACTTGATATGTTTAACTAGAGATAAATTAACGGTTACTTGACTTTACATAAGGATAAAAAAACCCTTTTTTTGCAGAAATCCCACGCCATACGACGACGGCAAAGTATTAGAGCATTTTAAATGGCCCCGTTACACCAGCGAAACAAAAGAATATCTCCACGTCGACAAACAGTTGGAATTGAGACGTAACTTAATCAATAACCGATTCCGGTTCTGGGACCGATTCCTGATGAAGTGGGGGCGCAGGGCCGAGAATGGAATCGTTTCCGACGCCTCCAATAAAGACGAACTCTGACTCGATTGTTTCATTACTGCGACCAAAGTTTTCAATTCACGCATGTATGTTTGATTGAACGGAAGGAAATACATTTAATGTTACAAAAGAACACACTAATAAGAACGTAAAAACTTATTTTTAGCCGTGCCTGGAACACGTTACGTTTCGCGCCGCATTCTGCTTTTCTTATTTTCCTCAATCACCTGAACCGAGGGGCTAAATTTAGCTTTCTACACTGAAGTACATTCCTATTCTGTAAATATCGTATTTAAATTTCTGTTTTCTATATCTATACTAATATTATAAATAGGTAAAGTTTGTGACGTTGTAAGGGGTAATCTCTAGATCTACTGAACTGATTTTGAAAATTCTTTTACCTATAGAAAGCCACGTTATTTTTGAGTGTTATAGCCCAGAAAAAAACCCCAGCGAAGTGGGCATGGAAACACCTAGTGTACAATAAAGTGTTTAGATACATACCTACCTACATACGTTACGAAGTAGTAAAATAAAAAACACGAACTAAACACACAGTAAAACAATTACGATACAATACAACAGTTATTTGTACAACAAGTGAGTGATTCTAGGTTAGAATCCTGAGCGCAGCGAGGGATTTAAAGATACGAGATGCAAATAACTTTGGTCTTGTGTGATACATAAAACTTTTCATCTCAGCAGCGAGAACAACATATTACTTAAAGGTAAAAATACAACATGGCACAAATTCAATCACTTGTATATTTGCCACCCCGCCAACACACACACCATGTAAGTATATGGTGAAAAATGAAAAAAAAATATCTTTGTCTCACGCATCTGAAAATCGAATTTTGCTTACGGTCTTTAAACAGTAAAACGTGCCTGTTTGCGATACTGAGGTGAATCAACTTTACATGGCGAGTCAACAGACAGTCTTAAAAGGTTACATGACTTAACTAGTATTTTTGCGTTTGCCCAGAATCCTTCGATTCAATATTAGATTGTTGATCCGTTATTGGTCCGGTGAAAATTTGTTTTGAATTACTAAAAGTGGTTTAAAATATTTCTATAAAAGTGAAACGATTTATGTGATATTCCTTTCGAATGTGAGCATATTGAATAGTAGATTAATCGATGGATAAAAGTAATCCATCGCACCATTCGCACCCAAAACTTTTAAACTGCACTCTAGCACTCGTGCAATGGATATTTAAATAGTAACCTACTATGCAAACAGGGAATAAAACGTTCCTTTCGAAGCCTTTCGGTGTCTACGAGTATACGGAATAAAAGGTCCGAAATGTAGGTACGTCAACGGTTTGGGTTTCAGAGTCGTATCCTCTGATTAAGAAAGTAGTTAATCGTACATTACTGCAGAGGCTGGGAAATTGGCTGTTGAGGACGAGTATGATTTAGCGTGAAAGAGACGCAGCCGAGATCGCGCTATGTAAGAGTCCAGTAACCGCCCTTCCCGGGTGAGGCTTTTTAATAAAGCAATTGTTAATAATAAAACACAGTCCCAAAATTTCCTTGCAAATATTAGGTACCTACTCACAATTTTATTTACATTTGAAACAGGTACGATTTAGTACAAACTGAAATTTAAATAAAATCACAAATTTAAACGTAATAAATACAATTTGAATAAAATATAGCTCAAATTATAATATTTATTACGCGTTCATGCTAGTTATTTCGGCAATTTATTTTGTTTATGAACTCCCAATTTCTTTAAAAAAACAGTCAATCTTTTTGATACACTTTTATATACGCTGTAAACGCTGTTTGTATAGGTATACCTTTTTAGTCTATGACATTTAAAAAGTAAAATTAATATGGAAGAATTTTGATCGTACGACTGTTTGGCTGTATCGAGTTAGTTATCCTAGTCCAAACAAGGTTTTAAAAAGTAAAACACCAATTGTTTAATACATTTTCGACGCCCATGCCGTTGGTAAATAATAACTTATTTTTTAATTTTGCCTGGGCCAGTAACTCAAAGCTTCGCGGTCTGTATTTTCAACAGTAAGGTTATCATTTCCGAGCATGTGGGAGAAAAAGCATATTAAAAGCATATTAAATTGCGGTAATTAGTCATTCTATTCTGAATAAATTATAAATAGAAGACCTATGCAAAAAGTAATTTAAGGTTGTAAGTAAAATGTATGACATGGCTATAAAAGGGTTAATAAGGGTTATAAATATAAATATAAGGGTTATAAAAGATTGAAATAACTGTCTACTTATGTACAGTCATTTCAATCGCTGGCTACTCGTATCATTGCTCGTATCATTGTTAAACAAATTGTCTAGAGACAAAATCGTTGTTTCAAAAGACTATGAAATAGAGTTCATAATTCACTAGATTTTACTGTAGATAATTAGTACTATTAGGTATTTAGTTCTTAATGTTCATATCGATTAAAGTCTTTATCGTTCACTGATAGATAGTTAGTGCAACGCCAAGGACTAACACACACGTATCCATAGCCCGGACACGTCAGCAGTCAAACTAGTAAATAATGTTATCATTACTCCGTACTTACAAAATTTACAGCCGGCGTTAACATGGCACATAAAACATATTCATTTTATTGCCTCGCTATTTTATGTCTCGTGAATAAAATTGGTGGAAGTTTAATAGTAAATACGAATTCGGGTAAAGTAGAAGGTAAAGAAGTGCCTTCTATACTGCAGAATGAAAAGTACTACGCTTTCGCGGGAATTCCATATGCTAAACCACCTGTCGGCGCCCTCAGATTTATGGTAAGCAAAAAAAGCGCCCCTAAAATAATAGTCTCCCAATTACGTTCAGTTAGTCGTACAATTTATCCAGTAAAAAGGTTATTTTTAATGTTTAAAAACATGAACATTTATTTCCTAACATCATTTATTTTTGGTTGAATATATACAATCGAAAGGTATTATTTTAATTTCTGATGGTTCCAGCCCCCGGAGCGCCACCCCGGCTGGGAGGGCTTATTAGATGGGAAAGTGGGAGAAACACTTTGCCCTCAACCACACGACCGCAACGGCGATATTTTCTACGGAAAAGAAGATTGTCTCCACCTCAGCATCTACACTCCTAAACTATCGGCAGAAAAACTGAACCTTCCCGTTATCGTTTTCGTGTACAGTGAACTCTTCAGGCAGTCCTCCAATGGCTCCAACGACTACGGTCCAGACTTCTTCATGCACGAAGATGTAATTATAGTAAACGTAAACCACAGGCTCGGCGCAATCGGCTTTTTATCTTTTCAAGATGACTTAATTCCAGGTAACAATGGAATAAAAGACGTTATCTTAGCCCTTCAATGGATAAAGGAAAATATCCAGTTCTTTGGAGGTGATCCAAACAGGATCACGTTGATGGGAAGCCAAACTGGCGCCGTGTTGGTTGATATTTTGCTAAATTCTCCAAAAGCAAAGGGGTTATTCAGTGCAGCCATCATGCAAAGTGGCACGTCGTGGAGCTCAACGTTTTTTAATGCCAACGCTCGTGAGAAAGCGATTGAGTTCTCTAAAGCACTTAAAGAAGAGGCTGCAACGAGCGGCTACTTGCTGAAACGGCTAGCTGGAATTCCTGCCGATAAAATTTCGGAGGCTGAACCCCTTGCAGTCCACGCAGATGAGGCAAGAGCAAATCAAAGAGGTGTGCCTCCTTTTGGACCAGTTATTGAGCACGACCACCCAGACGCTGTCATCAAAGAATATCCGGAGAACAAACCAATTGACGTCGGTGTACCGGTTATAATAGGATTTAATTCTCGAGAAGCGATAGAGATGATTAGTCGTTACCTGCTCAAACCTCAGTTCCTGACCTTTGCCGACAGGGATTTCCTCGTGCTATTCCCTATTAGAAAGAACTATCATTTTAAAATACAAGATAACGTATACAGAGATGCCGTTTACCAAATTAAGGAGTTTTACTTTGACGAAGCTTATATAAAAATCAGTAAACCAGGAGAATATATGACGTATATTGGGGATATAATGTCATTTTATCCTGTAGATTATACTGTTAGAAAGTATACAAATACGTCGACAAGCGATATATTTTATTACATGTTTGATTATAGCGGAGAGCTCAATTTGAATAAAAAACTAAGCCTTGAAAACGCTATGACTTTAGACGGGACGTGGGGCGCTTCGCTCGGGGACGAGCTTTGTTACTTGTTTGTTTGCAATAAAATCAGAAGAGCTTACAAGAAAGCATTACAAGACGAAGATTCTGAGGAAATTAAAGTTTTAAGAAGAAATGTTCGTATGTGGACCAACTTCGCAAAGACTGGGTAAGAAGCAATTCAGAACTATTAGTAACATATTGTCATTCATTTTATAATACTGTAACAAACCTAAAACGATTTACTACAGTATATATGAACGTCGCGAAACTTTAAAACAAACAATTTTATAATAGTTTTAACCAACGCCGTTTGTCAAAAAAAACGGTGGTGCTTTACTGGATAGAATAAAAGATGAAAAAAATAAGTGAACTACATCTCTTGCATTAGACATACCGAATAAAATACACACACATTTTTTTTTTAAATTATCAGTCTTATAAATGGTCGTAACATAAATGTTTTTGAATCCTGTATTTTGCTATCCAGTCCCAATATTACAACTAGGTACAGAGACTTGGTCTCGGTCTTGGTCTTGGACTTGACTAGTTGGATTCGGACTAGATAATTTTGTATAAGATTTCCTACTGTTAATTTAATAAATACTTCAATTAGAACCATCATCAAATTTATTTGTTAGGCCAACACAACAACTGACTGTGAAGTTTCTTGCGGCGCTTCATCTCAACAGTGATCTCCTTTTGGAATCACTGGTATATTTTTGACGAGTATATCGTCCGTGTCTGCCTAGCTACTTACTGAATTTTTATGTTCTATTCGAATCTATTACCTATCCTAGAGACATTTGCTATCAATAACTAGCAAGAAGTTTTATTAAATTCAGCATTGGCCTTCTACAACAAGGTTCTGTGATATTCCATATTCCAGAATTTAGTACTTATTGTTGCAGTAACCCTACACCTCCTGGAGATGAGTTCGCCTGGAAGCCAGCCACGAAGGAGAACAAAGACTGTCTAGTGATCAACGATGATCTGAAGATGACCCAGCGGCTGTGGGACGACCGGGTGCAGTTCTGGGATGACTGGATGAGCAAATACGAAGCTTTAGCGGTAAACGGCGTTGTGCAAGATGTCAAGGATGAACTATAGTTACCTATTAAATAATTAAAAGATGTATATGAATTTGTATTATTGGTTCTCCTGAATTTCTGAATTTATAGGAGCCATATCGTCGTTGATAATGCCATACGGCGTATATGACCAATAAAATAAGTTGCAAAATACACCTTAATGGCTTACAAGAAGGTGCAAACTGCACGGTGCGACTATACATAGTTTCTATGGCATGGAGAAGGCAAACATCATCGGCCCTGATGGCATGTGGACGCTGAAGCCAATGATGACCAATCAAAAATGAATGATGACAAATGGAATGAAATTAGTGAATGATGGACAATCTTGAGATGCGTTGCCGACCCTAAGACTTAGATTAAATGCCTCTTTGCTAATTAATTCACCAGTATAGTCGTACCCTCGCACCGGAACACAACAATGCGAACAGCTGTTTGGCAGCAATTTAAAAAAGTAAAATGGTGGTAGCGATCTGGATGGACTCTACACAAGTCCTTCCACCACTACTTGTTGTTGGCATAACGTCGTTCATACTGCAATTCCGCACGTAAGGAACAAATTAAATAAGTTGCAAAATGTACCTTAATAACTTACGTGCTAAGGAGTATTTGTCACATTATTTAATGGTTCGTTACGCGGTATTGCAGTAGGTATCACCGATGATAAGGCTCTCAAAAAACTAGTCATCCTGCGAGCCTTAATCCTACAAATAAATGCGTTATATAACATCGATTTCAAGACCTAATTTAAAATAACCTAATCCAGTCTCATACTGTGAAAGTACGCCATTGTTTATCTTAGAAGCGGGTTGAAAGTGATGCATGTCAACCATGCATGACCCTAGGGAAGGAAAGTTATTTGAAAAAGAACAATGTCATTGGACCTGTGCGTAACCTATACACCCTTCTGTAGTAAGATTATTAAAAAAACGCTAACCCTGTACTGAGCTATACTAAAATTGTATAAAGTGGCTGTATATGTTAAAATAGTAAGTACCTAATGCGGAGTTCTACTTTTATAAGTTTAATTATCAAGTTACCATAGTTGACATGAAAAGTAGTGTTTAAGTCGGGTGAGAAGCAGAAGTGTCCGAAATGTACTTAAAGGTTTTTCCTTCGTAAAAAAAGTAATGATGCTTGTATAGAGATAGAAATATTCAGGTGCAGTAATCGCGCTACGAATTCATGCAAAACGTTTAAAAAGTTACGTTCTTCTACAACTATTTAGAATTAACCACGATCTACAGGTAGGTATTTTGTTATCAATCTGATAATATAGCACACGTAATTCCTCCTTATCATAGCGTCCACGCTCGCTGGCAGCAATGTTTGGTTAATCTCACTAATCGTTAAAACCTAGCAGTTTATTATACTTAAAACATGTCAAATAAATCAATTTGTTTCTTAGCGACCGTGTTAATTTTAGAATTTTGTGTTAGTGAAGAAAATGTGAAAGTAACTTTAAAGCAAGGAATATTGTCCGGGACATTGCAAACTACCATATTAAAACAGCAAAGTCACAATGCATTTCAAAGCATTCCATATGCTGAACCGCCAGTTGGCGCCTTAAGATTTTTGGTAAGCGTTTGGAAAATAATTAATACTTAAAAGCAAATATGTTACCTGCTTCGTGCTTGCTTTTTGCTAAATTTACGACCGTTTCTATGAAATTATTTTAACTAGTTCATTTTGATTTCCAGCCGCCAAAACCGCATGAAGGATGGGAAGGCACTTACGAAGGCCACAAGAGAAAGCCAACGTGTTTGCAATTTAACTCCCGCGGACATTTCAACGAGGAGTTTGGAATATCGGGCTCCGAAGACTGCCTGTATCTCAGCGTGTTCACACCCTCGCTCCAGGGCTCTCTCCCAGTCGTAGTCTTCGACTACAGTGACAGGTTTAGAACCAGCTTCAATGGCAGCGACAACTATTCTCCAGACTTTTTCCTCGAAGAAGAAGTAATTGTCGTCATGGTTAACCATCGGATGGATATGTTTGGTTACCTTACAACCGAAGATGAGGTCATACCAGCGAATGCTGGTCTAAAAGATTTCATTCTAGCTCTTAAATGGATTAAGCAGAATATAAACCAGTTTGGGGGAGACCCGAGCCGTGTAACGTTGATGGGAAACCGTGGAGGCGCTGCCTTAGCTCACATTCTACTGTGTTCTGAAAACGCTAAAGGTTTATTTTCTGGAGTTATCATGCAAAGTGGTACCGCTTTAGAAGCTACTTATTTCCCAAAGCTAGCTAAAAAGAAAGCTTTTCAGCTTGGAGAAGCCCTAAACTTAAAAACTGTCGAAAGTAGTATTTTATTAGAGGAACTACAAAAAGTAGATCCAGAAACACTATTTAAGTTACAAATCGACATTATTGACAATGCAGACATGATTGAGAATCAAATGAGTATTTTTCCCTTTTCACCTGTTGTCGAATCAGATAGGCCTGACGCTGTGTTGACATCGCTACCAGAAAACAGCAAAATTGTTAATGATGTTCCAGTTATTATCGGATTTAACTCAAGAGAAGGGCTAGAACTGGTATCCTTCTTTTTATTTGAGCCACGTATGGTAGACCAAGCACGAGATTTTATGGTTCATTTCCCAATACGGTATGGCTTTAGATTTGATCGCAACAGTTCCGTATTCAAGGAAGCCGAACAAGAAATAAGGGAATTCTATTTAAAAGCCGGGTACCTACACTACGGGAATATTCTGGAATATTCTGTCTACGTGGGTGATCTGCTACAGAATTATGCTTTAGATTACACGGTGGCAACAATTCCTAAAGCTTTGTCATCTCCGTTGTATTACTACATGTTCGACTACAGAGGGTTGTTAAATGAAAATAGTAATTATATGGCTAGAAATGCAAGAAGTAGCATGAAGAGTTGGGGAGCTGCCACCCTGGACGAGCTGTGCTACTTGCACGTGTGCATCCGGATAAAGAAGGAATACGAGGAACTCCTAGGTCTCATTAGCGAGCAGGTGGACATAAAGATTTTAAAGAAGATGGTGCGGCTGTGGACTAACTTCATTAAAACTGGGTAAGGGTACCAAATGTTTAATTGCATTGCATAACTCGAAGTCGGTGTGATCAACTGTTGCTTACGAGTTAATGCCATTAATAAATCAAATTAAATATTTGTCGAATCGTGTAAAATTATCTATCATTAGGGAACCTTTCAACTCAAATCAATTTAATGGTAAATTGTTTATCAAGGGACTAAAGTAGTTACAAGTCATTTTGGAGTATGATATGACATGGGAAAAATATATTTAACTAGCTTTTGCCCGCGACTTCGTCCGCGTGGCGTGTTATAAAAGAGAGATCTTTGTGTGTGTGGGAGAAAGGTTAAAAAATGCTTAATTTTATTATTTTTAAATGAGGTTATTTTATATGGAGCCTCTAACTCGCTTCCCGTTCCCAGGGGAATTTTTAACTTTGCATTCACTAAAGTATATGCATGTCAAATTTCAAGCATCTAACTTACGCGGTTTAGATTTTTACATACAAAACTTTTTTCCCAATAACTCCCGTTCCCGTGGGAATTTTGCAATATCGCGTTGCAAGTAAGCTTGACGTTTATTAGGGTACCTGCATGCCAAATTTCAATCATCTATCTTACGCGGTTTAGATTTTTACATACAAAAGTTTTTTCCCAATAACTCCCGTTCCCGTGAGAATTTTGCAATATCGCGTTGCAAGTAAGCTTTACGTTTATTAGGGTACCTGCATGCCAAATTTCAATCATCTATCTTGCGCGGTTTAGATTTTAACATACAAAAGTTTTTTTCCCAATAACTCCCGTTCCCGTGGGAATTTTGCAATATCGCGTTGCAAGTAAGCTTTACGTTCATTAGGGTACCTGCATGCCAAATTTCAATCATCTATCTTACGCGGTTTAGATTTTTACATACAAAAGTTTTTTCCCAATAACTCCCGTTCCCGTGGGAATTTTGCAATATCGCGTTGCAAGTAAGCTTTACGTTCATTAGGGTACCTGCATGCCAAATTTTAATCATCTATCTTACGCGGTTTATATTTTTACATACAAAAGTTTTTTCCCAATAACTCCCGTTCCCGTGGGAATTTTGCAATATCGCGTTGCAAGTAAGCTTTACGTTCATTAGGGTACCTGCATGCCAAATTTTAATCATCTATCTTACGCGGTTTATATTTTTACATACAAAAGTTTTTTCCCAATAACTCCCGTTCCCGTGGGAATTTTGCAATATCGCGTTGCAAGTAAGCTTTACGTTCATTAGGGTACCTGCATGCCAAATTTCAATTATCTATCTTACGCGGTTTAGATTTTTACATACAAAAGTTTTTTCCTAATAACTCCCGTTCCCGTGAGAATTTTGCAATATCGCGTTGCAAGTAAGTTTTACGTTTATTAGGGTACCTGCATGCTAAATTTCAATTATCTATCTTAAGCGGTTTAGATTTTTCATACAAAAGGATTTTCCCGCTAATTCCCGTTCCCGTGGGAATTTCGGGAATTCCTTTCTTAGTGCACCTCTACGGTACCTAAGCTACGTCCCTTCCAAATTTCAAGTGCCTACGTTTAGCCGTTTAGGCTGTGCGTTGATATGTCAGTCAGTCAGTCAGTCAGTTTCTCCTTTTATATATTTAGAAGATAAATAATAGAAGATATACAAGAGAGATCTTTGTGTGTGGGAGAAAGGTTAAAAAATGCTTAATTTTATTATTTTTAAATGAGGTTATAGTATAAGGAGCCTCTAACTCGCTTCCCGTTCCCAGGGGAATTTTTAACTTTGCATTCACTAAGGTATATGCATGTCAAATTTCAAGCACCTAACTTATGCAGTTTAGATTTTTTTATACAACATTTTTTTCCCGCTAACTTCATTTTTCAAAATACAGCCATAACTAAACTTTATATTTACTAAGGTATGCATGCATGCTAGATTGAAAACATCTATCTTACGTGATTTAGATTTTTACATACAAAAGTTTTTTCCCAATAACTCCCGTTCCCGTGGGAATTTTGCAATATCGCGTTGCAAGTAAGCTGTACGTTCATTAGGGTAACTGCATGCCAAATTTCAATCATCTATCTTACGCGGTTTAGATTTTTACATACAAAAGTTTTTTCCCAATAACTCCCGTTCCCGTGAGAATTTTGCAATATCGCGTTGCAAATAAGTTTTACGTTCATTAGGGTACCTGCATGCCAAATTTCAATTATCTATCTTACGCGGTTTAGATTTTTCATACAAAAGGATTTTCCCGCTAATTCCCGTTCCCGTGGGAATTTCGGGAATTCCTTTCTTAGCGGATGCCTACATCATAGTGGCTATCAGCATGCCAAATTTCAGCCCGATCGGTCCAGTAGTTTGGGCTGTGCGTTGATAGATCAGTCAGTCAATCAGTCAGTCACCTTTGCGTTTTATATATATAGATGTAAACCGTTTTGGTGATCCTTGAGGATGGTCTTTGTCCAGAAAAGGACGTCAGTCTGATGATAAATGATTACAAAGCCTTTCATTTTCAGAAATCCTACCCCTAACAAGGAAGACGCTATTCTCAAAAATATAACGTGGGATCCAATAAATAAAGACGACAAGGATAGGCAATACTTGCACATAACGAAGACTCCTCGGATGAAGGTCAACCCTCTCGGGAAGAGGAGTGCTTTCTGGGATGCGTTCCTCGAAAAATACTCTGCAATGGCTGTGGATGGGTTAGTTGCTGATCCCGCACCGGTTCACGAGGAATTGTAAAATATAGACTATCTTACAGATTATGTTTAGTCATTTTATTGGTAGAAGTGGTTTCGTTGGTCAAAGATACATACTGCCCCCTCGCTGCTCCTGCATCAAGGATCATGGATTGGACTGCCATCGATAGGCTTTTCCTTATGAATCACTATAGGTACTTTAGTCCATCTAGAATGATCCCTGTGACAGCCGTGTTTCAAAATATTCCCTTATTTTAATAGATAAAATAAATAATAATACGAGTATAGTATCAGCAACGAAGCTTGCACTATGGGTACTAGACAACGATATAAATACTTATTATAGAGAAAATATATTTAAATATATAGAAAATATCCAAAACTGAGAAACAAATACTCGCGCACTTTACACAAATATTTGCTTATACAGAGAATCGAACCCGCGACCGCTAGTTTTGTAGGCAGGGTCACTAATAACTAGGCCATTTGTTTGTTCGTTTGTTTCATTTCCACGATTTAACGGTGAACCGATCGATGTGAAATTCGGTTCACATAATTTAAAGACCGGAGATATATTATCCCGTAACATCCAAGAGTATATTAATGGTGGATACTGCGAGGTTCAATAGAGGAGGTCAAAAGTTCTTAAGATACCTAACTGATCGCACAACCATTTAACACCACAACGGGAGAGTTTGGGTCAGCACTTGGATTTCCTTACATTTTATTGCCATTTTAGAGGTTTTTCTGAACATGCACTATTCCGGCGTTAACCGCAGATTCATTCAGTTGAGTATCCTAGGCACTCTGGAAGTCCTGTATCGATGCTCGGGGTATTCATCATCAGATTTCACTAAAAGCTTTCCCTGGCGAGGAACTAAGGCTTCGAAATAGCCTCTTTAGTATGAAAAACGCACTCTGACCCGTTATTTTTGCTCATGAGTTTATTTGATATATACCTAATGTGCATGCATATTTTTTTAAAACTACTACAGATACAACAACGTATTTCTCAAATGCCCCCTGCTCAACTACAAAGCGGGGGCACAAAGAGCCTGTAGGTATACGAACTTAGCACGTTCCGTTAGAACTAACTCACGGGCCGAAGTTGCTCAACTCAACAGGTATTAGCATAGTTTATTTAGGACGGCAAATAATTAAGAGAACCCAAGTGTCTATAACAAACGAAATTTGAAACTTAGTTAGTTAGCCCCTTTTCAGTTTACTCTACTGCCACGGCTGAAGAGGGAGTAAGATAGGACTAGCAGTTATGTGTTTTGGTTTTGGTCTTGAAGTAGCTTAAACTTAGTAGCAACGTTCAGGCTAAATGAATTGCAATGTTAAGTCTTTAGGTGGATTGAAACACACAATTTTTTAAGCTCAATAAGGCAACACAAATGTATTAAACAAAAGGAATAAAGCCTTTACCCTAAAACCCGATTCTTAATAGCAAAAAATATAGCCTGTGACTCCCTGGATAACAAGTAATTTATTTAAGTATTTAACGGTGGCACTCAGAGTCAGTTGATGATTCCTTCCTAAGTGTACATTTTTGATACACAAGATTGAAAAACGAACGAATTACCTAATTGTTTAAAATGTCTGAGTAAGGCGGTAAGTATCCAACCAGCTACCATTATTCATCCATGACGTTTTATATAATAAAATTCCTAAATTAATTCAAACTACAAGAAGAACCAAATCATTATTGCCCTTTATCTAAAAAGTCGGGTAAGTAAACGACAAACTATTTCTGCGATTAGCGACATCTATCTTCCAAGTGATAAACCTCTAGCATACGTTGTAAGGCATTGTGACATGCGCCAACTAGTTGACTACGTTTTACATAGATGGCGTTAGCAAACCAAACCACTTTCATTTTTCAACCCTCATTCTAGACCCCTATTCAAATATTTAGAAAAATAACTTCATGTTGTGTGACTAAAAATAAATAAGGACAAGCAAGTTGTATAAGTACAACTATGCCAATTTCCAAGTTGATAGCTTCTATAGTTTCAGAGAAAATCTGCTGTGACATACAGACAGACAGACAGACACCGAAGTCTCACCATAAGGGTTCCTTTTTTACCATTTTGGTACGGAACTCTAATAAAAAGTATGCTCATTTGTCTTTTCTAAGCCATTAAAATAACACAAATTCTCTCGATGACTTTTCGAGGTCAACGAACACCATGTGCAACATTTTGTGCGCACAACTCGATATCTGACAATTCTATGTAGGTAATTATACATATTGTTTATTAATTATCACAGACCCACAACTTGAAATTAAATTAGAAGAGATAATAATTGTTTGCGAACTGTTTCTGGAATTAGTCCAATTAACCCAGTAGATAAATAGATTTATTTGTACGATTGATTCTAGGGCAATGCACTGTTAGGATTTGTGCTGCAAACTAAAATCATTCTTATTTGGTCGAGTTATAATCCTTTAATACTAGGTACATTGCTGCAGAGACCGTGAAGTAAGGGATTTAAGTTCGAGTTTGGGGTAGACAGTATACCAGTATAGATAGTGTACACGTCCCGAAAACTCCCTACTAAAAAAATGCGTGCACATATCCCTTAAAACCACTTAAGTATAAATCGTGGTTAATATACAATAATGATCCCGATCCCGAAATAACGGTTTTTCAAACTCGAAGCTTCTATTTGGTTGACGTATAAATTTTCTTGAGAACCACACAAGGTGCAACCCGTGCAACGTGTTAGTTGCAAAGTCTTGAATTATTTATTTTTAAATTATAGGGCATCAAAATGCTAAACATTTATACATATACACTTCTAGTAGAAGTAGTAGTATCGTTTGCTGTGAAAGAAAGCTGATTCAATTGGCTTTAAGTCCATTCTAACGAAAGTAATAATTAATTAGCAGTTTTTTTTTCAAGATATACCTATTTAAAGTTTAGTGATCCAAGTTATTGTTCAAAGTTAGAAACCAGCGGGCCTATTATGGTTGCGCTTATCGTAGGACATCATGTGGATAGAGCATCCGTCACTCTCGTACTTATTATACGTATCAGAAACATTTTGTCACGCGATATATGCAGCCATACTAGGCCCCCCGTAGTAGGTATTGCTTACTGAAAAAATTGCCCGTTTAATGGAAATTCCTAAAATATATAAAAATATAAACTTCTGTCTGCTTGCACCTTTACATAGCTGGCGAATAGCCGATCCAACTTTAAGAAATTAAAATTAAATTGTTCCGCTATTTGTTTTAAGAGCTCGGCGCGAACGAATTAAATCAACCAATTATAACAAATTGCGGCAATTTCCCTTCAATATTGTATATTCCATTTGTACAACACCCACCTATTTTTACAATACTTCTTTCAAAGCGGAGTATTAGACTGTTTGATCAGCGAGTTCCGTAGTTTCAAACGAAACGTCATTGCACTCATTGCCTGCATTTTTGACTTGGATTTAACATGGAATATAATGCAAGATAATCTTAGTGTGTGCACTTGCGTTCTGCGATCTGATCAAGCATCAATGTATATGAGTGTGTAGGGTCACTGAGGGTCATAGTTAATAAAGTCATCTTGCCTGCTTTGCCCGTCACAACATACGTACAGTGTTAACGTCAAGCCATCAAAAACTGTAATTTTTAACGCATCTTGAGACGAGAATTACCATCGAGATTAGTTTATTAAAACGAACCGGTCTCGGTCTCAGTCCTGTGGTCGTGTTAATGCAATATTTCCTTAATTACAATTATAATATAGGGTGTATTGTATGTAGCCGGCCGGTCGGTCGTCTACATAAGTACTTAACATTTAGCTTGACTGTTTGGTGCGACGCGATCACATGACATGTATCGGGTTATACTGCAAATTATACGTAGATTTTTTTTTGGGAAAATGTGGTTACGGAATTATCAACAAGTTGGTAGTTAATTCTGTAGCTCTGTCTACACCACTCTGGGATTACAGGCATGTATGTATGTATAGTCCGAACAGCGCCCTCATTTATTAAAACTCTATTTCGCCAAGCTATATGTAAAGACTACAACCTTAGACTGAGCCACCATATATATATATATATATAAGTAGAATAATGGTGAATCAACAAAAAATTCGTCGACTCCAAAGACTGGAAAGAGATGTATCCACTGTTGGACCTTAGGTACTAAATACAATGCAATAACGTGAAAAATTGGGTACAGTCAAGGACTTTAATTGTTGAACCACTATGGAACCCTTCCACAGTGACAAAGTACAACGTCAAGAGATTAACGTTATGCGAGAGATTTGGGAGGGTCCTTGACTGTATATGCTAGTTTAACAACATTTGTGATCACATGTAAGAATTAAATTGATTAAGGAACTCTAAAAACACTTTCCCAGCGTTTATTAGTAAAATAGTAATGCATGTCGATCGTGGGCTACAATCGTTTATTCAGTGAGGTGTTGGCCCCGCCGGCGATCGGTTTTACCTAGATATTCGGTGTCCGTGATTGTATTTATAGATATTTTGACCTACATTGTAAGGGTCGCACTGCGTACAATTCTGACCTAAGAAAAAAAGAAAATGTGTGGTTATTGACACTTAATGAGAGTCCAAATTGTCCGTTTTAGTTGAAGCTGTCGGAAAATTTTGGATTATTTCCGTGTATTACCACTCCTTTGTTGCCTGTGTGCCACGCCGGCGTGGTCACGCTCCGCGGACCCCCCGCGCCGCCGCCGTCCCGCCGCCGCGAGTGCAATATTTCGCGCCGTGAAGGCGTAGTGAGCGTAATACAGAAACGCAAACTTGGCACTCAGGCATTCGTTCACACCAAACGTATTGTCCGTCGCCGATAAAAAATACTTGTTCCTCAAAAGCGACCACTTAAGTAAGGCATCGTTCACACCAAACGTAGGTATTGTCCGCCTGAGCTCGTGGTGGTAACTACTGTGATTAATAATCATGCGTCGTACTGTGATTAATAACCAGTCATTTATTTTAGTAGTTACTAGTTTAATTATACCATGGATGATAAAATAGATAATAGTAGTTTACGTGACGGTTGCGTAATGACAGGCATTAAAACATGAGTGTGGTTTATGAAACGAGCCGCAAGGCGAGTTTCATAATAGATGACACGAGTGTTGTAATGCCAATTACGCAGAGTCGCGTACAATACTTTATCTACACACATATTATAAGTACTCTAAGATGGGTTCAGAAGCCGAAAGGCAAATGACTTGCATTGCTACCAGCGCTACCTGTAACATATCTAAGTACCTACCAATTTCACCAAACGATGTTAAATTTAATCAATGTTAATCAATTGTTGTCTACTTGGATAAGCAGAATTTTCATAAGTGGCACAATAAACTCAACAAAGAAATGAACTAAATGAAATCAAATTACGACTTACGATACGACGAATTGACAACAAAAATGGCGGCAAAAGAAACCTGTCATGTGTCACGAATATGAATGGTTTTTTTTAAAATCATATGATAGACATACCTACTAATAAAGTCCCTATTCTCATGTCGTTCGAAATTCAAATATCCTACGATATTGTACTAAAAAATATAACGAGTTGACGTTCCAATTGATCCTAGAATTGGACCTATTTCAATTGTGTTAATTTTGGAACATGTTCCAAATTTGAAACTCATAACCTTACCAAAATCTATACTGTTATAACCATTACAGTACAAATTTTACCTACTACCACAGACAAGAAACTTTTCATAGTAAAATTAGTTGCAATAATGCTGGTCATTTCCTACGGGTTTTGAACGCATAAAAGAGGACTTACGATATGTGCGTAGATAAAATATGTAGTGACACTGGCATGGCAAAGGTAAAGCGTAGGTCTAGCCCAAAACACATAGGACTCTGTGCGAATTTCCCTCAAGTTGCTAGCCAGTAACTATAGTCGTTTTTTTTAAAGTTGTTTATCCGTTAACCGTTTATAGTTTAATAAAAAAAATCGTTAAATTGCTGCTAAGGACCTATCCGAGAAACAAATGAATACTCAAATTGTCTGGTCCCTCTATACGTAAAACTTGTAAAATACATACCTACTTTAAGTAAAAAACTTGAGAACCCCTCTTGTGTGTAGTTGTGAACTATTCAAATAGACATTCGATATTTGAAATAAGGTAATACTTTTAAATTCATTATTTGTCTATGATAAATCCGGACCACTTGTAATTTAACAGTAGTGCCAATGCCAAATACTTGTTTTGTCCTTCTCTGCGTCATTCTCGCTAATATTGACTACTAGGTTATGAAATAAATTAAATTAATAAATTAATTTTGATATGGCAACTGATTAAGGTCGATCAATATTATAATAGCGTTAAATATAAATCCCAAATTTTGTTAAATATTATTTTATTTATTTAAACGTTTATATAAACTGTACACAACTACATCCTTCACATTCTTCAGCTCAAAAACGAGATTGTTTTTCCCGTGTTGAATGGAGGGCTCGACGCCCTAGCCAAGATTGGGGTCTCCTCACATCTATCGACGCCGAATCGGCGTTATCTGATCAAGAACTCTTCATGTCTACGCATTAAGAGCGAAACCAACGTCAATCGGCTCGGCCGACGCGAATTGACGTCTATCGACCGGACATTCTTCGCTCTCTTCGCATCCGTACGACGCTGTTAGCAGCCAACCGCACGCGTTCGCATTTTTACATCGCCGAGTACCGCCGGTCGGCGCCGGCGAGGGCTGAACAGTTCCGACCACGGTCGAGTAGCTACGATGGGAGCCGATAGGAGCTGGCGACAGCCGTTTGGCGTGGATAGGTGTGGGGAGACGCTTACTATTACTTAGAGGGCTATCTGACGTCTCGACGGCCGTACGGAGCCGATCGTAGGTTTACAGCAGCAGCGAGAGCGTCTCTGCGGCCGTACCGAGGATGAGACGGCTGAACGTAGGTTTACAACCGCTGAGATGGCCGATCGGCTAAATGCGAATAGTGTGGTGTAAAACAATCGCCGATTCCGCGTCGATAGGTGAGGGGAGACCCTTACGCTAACTAGCGATAGCGTTTCTATTCGCTCCGATTTTAAACCAATCACGTTACTGGCTCATGGCAGATGACGTGGTACGAGAGTTAACGCTAGAAAAACTTACCATATTGCCTTCGACATGTTATCGTATTGTTGATTTAATTGTGTTTGGTCGTATTTAAGGAATTATACGTGAATAAGAGAGTTAATGTTTTCAAGTAAAGCCATTTGCCATCATGCATGTTAATTATTGAGTCACAGTAAAATCATTAAGTTATTTTTGTTATTATAAAACATGTACAAATGAGGCGAAAAAATAAACCTATAGCTATATTCGTTGTAATCAGTTAACGCACAAGCCACTCATATATTCCGGTCACAACGACAGTTATTTGACTACAAACGTGTGGCATAATGAATCATATATAAACATCGTAAACTAACATGTAACATTCGTTAGTCTCGTAGAACAATATACTGTGAATAAATTATTAAATAATCTAAAAGTTTTAGGGACACGCTGTATAAACAACAGTCTGCCCTGTATAAGACATAAATTATGAATGAAGAACAAATAATGTTAACCATTTCACGCTAACTTGAATAATTACATTTAAACCGTGTTATAAAAAACAGTAAAACACTTTCTCCATTACATCTTTAACGGTCGGTGACCTCGTTATCTTAATGTCCCTTTTGTTTTAAAACTAACTGCCACTTTCGATTCCGTCCAAAAATGGAGCATTAAGTTACGTGTCACGCGAGGCGACGATTTGCAAATCGCGTTTTGTGATGGATCAAAAACGCGAACGAGAACCATTGATTTATGTAACTAAATAGGGTCGCCTAGTATTGCCAGGCGTCCCGATTTTCAGGTGTGTATCGACACACACATGTCAAGAAAATTTGTGACTGTGTAAAATATTTGACACACGAAAAGGTAGCATTTAGTGTTTCTAAAATGTTTACAATATTATACTGAATTTGTACTGAGCCTAAATTAAATAGATACAATAAATGTTTTGATTCGATTTGATACCTTGGTAGATACACAACACAAGTTATGTAACGCACGACACGGCTTGTACAGTGTGCACTGCTGCTGTAACTGTCATATTCTAATCTAGTTATAAAATGGTTGAATTGATTTATTTGATACACTAGTAAACATCATAGCCTGATTATGCAAATGTGGAAACAGAATTATCTACCTACCTGCCTACCCCGCTCTGGGATTGAAGGTGTAAAGGTTTGTACGTATGTTATTTATTTGACGGAACCCGACAGACATTGTCCTGTATTTCGGTCCGGCCATTTTTTTACCACGACGTAAAAGAGGGGTGTATGAGTTTGACCGCTACGTGTGTGTGTGTGTGTGTGTGTGTGTGTGTGTGTGTGTGTGTGTGTGTGTGTGTGTGTGTGTGTGTGTGTGTTTGTGTGTGTGTGTGTGTGTTATTTGAACTAGTAAGCAAGTTTTCTAGCGATGGTTCTTCGCTAGGTTTTCTTAAAATCGGTTGGGCCGCTAAGCGGATATCGGCTCTGAAAAAAGGAGCCACCATTAAAACAGATTCAAGCTCTAAACTTTGCCCATGGACATTAAACAACATGCTTGCATCAGTTGCAATATGGTTTCAAGCTGCCGATAATCAAAACTATCTGAAAAAGGTGTACCTACCTTACGCTACTAATATTTGGAGTAGGTGCCTACTATAGACAATTTACGAAATTTAGACGTTATACGAAAAATCACGTGATCTACCAGTGACGTGATTGGTTTAAAAACGAATGGAATAGAAACGCTAGTTAGCGTAGTGCATCTTGGCAAGAGCCTCAGTGAAGTGTGCACTAATTGTACTTAATGATAAGTTGGTTATTGATATACCTAATATTTTTGTGTTTTTTATTCGTTATGTCTTGATACGTCGATGTTGGCCAAAATAAAAGATTGACATAGTTGTAAGTACGTACAAGAAACATTCATAATTATTATTTCTTATTTTGCAATTTAGGGTTTATTTTGTTGTGTAAATAATGCTTTGTAGAAATTTTTTGGTTACGATTTTATTTTATTACAATGTTTTTCAGTAGTTTTTTATAAAGTTAAAGAGGTTAATGTCATGTTTTTTTGTATTTTTGTATCGTTTAATCTCATGTTTTTTTTGGTCACCAAATGGTCCTAGCGGAAGACAGAGTGCTGGTTTTACAATTAGAAACATGCTGAACTGGGACCATGTGTCATTAGGCCAGTCCAACTTTTTTTTTGTTAATTTATAGTTTATGTCCTTTTTTTCTTCCATAGCTTGGGTAAAAACTGTGGTCACCACACAAAGTTATTTTTAGCGAAATTCGCACCTACTCCCTTGGCACAATCGACAGGCTGGCACTAAGCTACCACTGGACCGGTCAGAACCATTCCGAAATAAAGGTAGATCTGTATGACCCTTAACATTTCAAGTATGTGGGTCGTAATTAAAAGCATTGAGTTTAATGTATCACGCAATTAACAACGAATTATACTCATACGTCGTAATAATCGATTCAAATCGATTAGGTAACAGTCGATTAATTCACCAATTAGATTCTAGACATTGTAGCACAAGGTTGAACTAGTATCTAATTCAAAACCGTATGGTGATTATTACTGGGACTAGACGCGGATGGTTATCGTTATCATACACACATACATAAACTCAAACCTTCGTTACATAGTGGGTAGGCGGAGCTACATAATTGTTATCAAGAAGTGAAAAATAAACCAGCTTTTACCAAAAAGAACGTCAATTCCGTACTCCATTTAAATAGTCCTGCGCATAAGACTTGCTTGTTTTGTTTGACTGATGTAGTTATGTTATCACTGCTTAGTTAACAAAGGCAGTATACATATATAATCCATACTAATATTATAAATGTGAAAGTAATTCTGTCTGTTACGCTTTCACGGCTACCGCAGAACCGATTTCGATCATAGATATTCGGTATACAGATAGCTTAAACCCCGAGGAAGGATCTACTAATGACTTCAACGCGGACGGAGTCACGGGCAACCGCTGTTAATATATAGGGTAGAAGTACCAAAGTAGGAACACTGATTTGACGTCATTCTACATCCCTTATTATCTGTTATCTAAATCGTGCACGGTGCCAAAGTTTTTACGCCCTAAATCTCTTTTACCTGCCTCAAGACAAAAGGTAACATTTGGACAAACGTATGTCTCCTCAAATTTACAAAAGTTTCACGTCGCCTAAACTACAAATTAAGTAGATAAAATGGCTTCGTCCCAAACTTGTCCTAAACATAGACTTGCATATGTTCCTAAAGGTCACAACGTCAGTTTGCTACTTGGAAAAGCCAAACTCTAAAATCAAATTATCATGGTTTAACAAGTCGATTATAAACGAACCGAAACTCCAAACATGCACGGCACGTCCAACGGTTAGACGCCGTGAGGCCATTCTCGCGATCAAGATGAATTCCATTTCGAAATTTCATGGAAATGACGCTGTATTCCAAGCAGATTCACAATAGAGATTCATCTCGAACGACCGAGAATTGACAACCTTTATTTTACGACTTAAAACAAGATTGTTTTGACCTGTCATCGTATTGTCAACGTTTTGATAGCTCTCATTTACTTGGCAGTAATGGCGGCCGAGTCAAAAACAATATACCATAACACGTTATAAACAATATTGTTCACCGTCGTAGAATAAAGGCCCTGCATGTTTTTACACATTTTAATGGTTATGTAAACTGCATTATCCGCGTCCATGTTGGATCATCGTCGTTATGGAGTCGGCTAGTTTTCCTATTTCCGGTCCGCCGAGCCCGCTACAATTACAGGCAATTTGTTACATACGCCATAGAGTACTATTGTATATATGCCGTGCTGGCCGACGTAACTCACATTGAAAACAAGGAAAATCATTGTGACAACTTGTATAGTGATAGAACAAGAACATGACCGTTTCATTCACGGAAAACGAACTTAAGATGTGTTATAACTGCGTCGTAAATCAACTTTTAGATGGAAAATGAGCTTGTAATGATGATTACTTATAAGAAGTTATGTAGGTACTCATACTCGTACATTAAAACGTAATTTTTATATTCCGAACTTGCTAACGAGTTAAAGGTTTCCTATTTTGACACTCATTGTTAAACAAATATTAAAATATTCGCGACATTTATTTTTTTAATTTTTTTTCTTATTTTAGCAAGGATCTTGTTGGATTTTAATAGAGAACGTAAAGTCAATGCCGAGGTTAACTTAAGCACGGTTATGTCTTCAAACAGGTATATCCTTCGGTTTGCATGTGTGTGTACCGGACCGTGCATGTCGCGCACCACAAGCAAACTCCACAAGACGGACCGAGCCGGAGCTGCGCCGTGCCGCGTTTGGTTGAGTGCGTATACGGGCGACGCTCATCGACCCAAAAATGTCATCATGTAAATTTTACAATTACGGACAACTCTAGCGCCCGGGTGGATATTGGAAAGGTGGTAGCAATCGCCTGCGACCCCAGGGGTCACCAGTTCCTCTTACTGATTGACGTTCTTAAAATATGTCAGGTTTGACAGCTGTCAATCAGTAAAAATAAAATGAACAAACGAACACACGTTGGCTCTTTATAATATTAGGAACAGATAAAAGTTAAAATGACAAATATGGGCGCTGGTAAAATACACAGGGGATTTTATACCAGTCGGCAAAACCATATCGCTGTCGGTTTGTTATCGTAATGTCAAAGTTACGATAGCTCTCACACGTCAAAAGCAATATAATTTTAAAGAGGAGAATAGAGCACCTTAACTTACAACTGAGAGTTTAGTGCTTAAATGCTGACCATCCAAAAACTTGAAGTTTAGGTACCGGAGACCGAGCGTCAGACAAATGGATTTCTTGACCAGAAAAACGCTTTATAAAAACGCAATTTCCAACACAAAACGAAACAAACATATAATAAAACTCGTTCCGATAATCTGATTAATTTTAAAATGTGTAGTCGATTAACGGCCGAACCCTTTATTCAAACCGGGGGGGTAGATAAAGCTTACTTCGGGTTAAAATTTGACATTTGCCCATACAGAATACCTATGTCAAATTTTAATCAAAAGTAAGCCTATCCATCTGCGGTCTGAATATAGGGTTCGGACATAACATAAGAGTCGGATATAAGAGAAGTTTAGTAAGAAAATAGAATGAACGTTTGTGATCACTTTCTTTTGTATTATTCTCAACTGCTAGGTTCATGTCCTCAGCAACCAGTTCCGAAACTACATCATCAACCATCACATCATACTTACCTTAATTATTAAGACCAATAGAAATTATTGCGAAATCTTAATCAAATAATTAGCATTACACGATAATTATATCTTATATCAATCGGGCATTATCTTACTTCAACTGTTCAACACATTCCATCCGCATTAAATAACAAATAAAAAAATAAAAACAACTGCGTCCGGACTCGACCAAAATGGACGACAGGAAGTAAACAGTGCCTTTCAGCCTGCTCCCCGTTCGCTGCTCAAAACTATATGGACTGTTGAACGGATAACATTCTGGCCAGCAGCGTCTTGCAAAAACAAACTTCTGTATTGTAAATAAGAAAATCTGTGTTATTTTGTTTCGGCACTCTGCGGGTGTGTTTCTGTTAGTTGAGATGTCAGCGCCGGGCGGTCGACACGTGAGCGATAAGGCAGATAGTGACGTGCATATTGTCGATATCGATTCGGATATCGAGCATATTATCGAGGGAGCCCTCGGCAAACAGGTCGTGCCAGTGCTACAAATAGAAAACGAGCCCGCCATGAACGGAAACGGTAAGTGTTATTTTTGTAAACATTATAGTGTTATTCTTAAATAAAACGTTATGTGCGCGTGGCCCTACCCGTTTGTACAGGCCATTTTTTTTTAAAGTTATTAAGCTAAATTCAACTCTTTTTTAGTTGAAATATTAACACTTTTAAAATGTTGCCATAAGTCAAATATTGACTATGAAAATGAATATTTGTCGATTTCTTTTTTGATTGGCTATTTTTATTGTTCTTGTTTTCTTTTTTTTGGTAAAGCAAAGAAGATAACGAAAAAATATGTTTAGGCAAATGTTATTAAATATTTAGCCTGCAATGTTTTAAACTTTAAGATGGATATAAACAATATTATTTTCATTTTTGTTGTTTTGCAGTAGTTCTAACTGTGTTACTTATACATTGAGTGTTTATAACGTTTTAAACTAAACACTGGCTCATTTCACGGGCCATAAAATAGAAAAATTGCTATGTTTTTACTTGTATTCCGTTAATTTTAAAAAAAAGTTTTTTATATTATACCTACTTCTTGTCACCATCCGTGCTGTCACCGAGCGGTCCTAGCCGAAGACCAGCGCTAGCTTAACAGCCGGCACAAGCTGTTTTTTTTTTCTTTTTGTGTCATTACTTATTTGTTTGTTGTGAATAAATGTATTTTGATTAGATTTGAGATGCCAATTGTTAAAATTATTTTTTTTCGCTACTTATCTACATCAAAACGAAAAAAGTTACGTTTAAATCTTAGGTATTTTAAGGTAATAAAACGGTACAGGTAAATGGGAAGAGTTTTCCTCAAGCTTGAATAGTTCACCATCAATCATTCATAATTCATTGTTCATTTTTTACCACAAATATTTTCTGGCGTTACCTAGTTCCACCTGAAAATTAAATAACGCAATAACTACTAATATGTATACTATAGGTACCTAAAGGTATATCTGACAATTAGAATCGTTATCCTTTCATTACTATACAGACATCAAGATATAAAACATCATATAGGGTAAAGTCACCAGTGGTCAGCCTCAGACCTGTAGTCGGCCTCTGCCTATACTTTGTATGAGTGTGGAGAGTACGAAAGATATATTTCCCACTCTTCGCACTCATATAAGGTCGACTTCTGGTGTCTGGCTGACTACTGGTGACTTTACCCTACTTACCTACATTGATCCTTAGAGTTTTTCGGCGTGTGAACTACGCAACGTATTTTACTGCAGTTTTCATCAATAGAGTGATTTAAGAGAGTGTTTTTATGTAAAATAAACTTTGTGTTTTTATGAAAAGCAAAGTCAGGGCGACGAAACTGACTCATTATTATTTATTTTCGTAAATATTTCTTTCTTCATTTTGTAGCATTAAATTTAATTTCCTTACAGTACATTGAAACTACTTCTCTAGTGCAATATCTACATAATTATATGAGTAAGATAAAAGTCGGGTCAAAAGGGTAAGCTAAGCTAGAAAATATTTGTGGTAAAAAATGAACAATGAATTATGAATGATTGATGATGAATTATTCAAGCTTGAGGAAAACTCTTCCGATTTACCTGTACCGTTTTATTACCTTAAAATACCTAAGATTTAAACGTCACGTTTTTCGTTTTGATGTAGATAAGTAGCTAAAATAAATATTTTTAACAATTGGCATCTCAAATCTAATCAAAATACATTTATTCACAACAACACACAAATATGCACGCCCATAAATGTAGTTTTGACGCTCTGACGGGACAACGTCAACTCGCCGGTTAATAATTGATGTGTCGAGTTCAAGAGCGAGTTGTTAGAGAATACCAGGACTTTACAACTTTAAGCTCCTCCCTGATAATATAAATTCTTTAGCCTTTTACCCATGGTATTCTATTTCAAATTCTATTGTACGCATTTCCTCATTTATTTTTGTAAAGAGATCTACCGAGATATCCCGCTAAGTGGCCTACTTCGGGCTTATTGTCAACAGATGTTATAATGACAACTGACAATTGTAATGTAGTTTTAACGAGTTGATGTGGAGATATGGCGATAGGCGACATACGTGTCTTCCTCTTTGGCGCCATTTACACGTAGATATTAGAACCATGTCATACTGACGTAATTCATACGATAGAATAAATATTTATTATTAAGTTTTTGCGACAGGGTTCCTGCCTTGGTTTATTAATAACTGATGACTCTAATTGTACTTTATGGTG
Organism: Acleris sparsana; assembly: GCA_923062465.1. NCBI lineage: Eukaryota > Metazoa > Arthropoda > Insecta > Lepidoptera > Tortricidae > Acleris > Acleris sparsana. The sequence continues at coordinate 11,963,899 of OV281300.1, forward strand.
GCATTTCACTTGTCAGTATTTGCACAATATTGGTTATATTATAAATCTATTGCTACTATTTTATTATAAAACCACACAGTAAAACAATAACATAAAATAAATTGTCGAAAGCGTATTTGGCATACTTAACATATTTAGTACCTATAAGTAGGTAACATTGTTTCGAGGAATGTTGACATCGTAGAAAACTTATTTAGTATAACTGCTAAATATCCGAATGATTGTTTGGTTGAGTTTTAAATACTATTGATGACACCGAATATAATTACGAATAATTTATTTTAGTATTTCATAATATTGTGTAACATAATGGGAGCGAGCGAAGCGGGTGGTAGGACCTTGCGCAGGGTCCGTCCGCCAAACAGCAGTTCGCATTGTTGTGTTCCGGTAATGACTAGCATAGAGGCATTCCATCTTAGTCCTCAGCGTTCGCAACGCATTTGCATCTCAGGCTTGCAGTCTTGTGAATGCGAATGTCTATGGGTCACCGTTTCCACATACCATCAGGTGGCCTGTGTTCTCGTTTGCCTTCTATATGCCATAAATAAAACTCTCGCATTTTGCATACCGAAAGAAAGAGATGCAAACAAAATGTTTAATAAATAACAGCGAAGTGAAGACTACCGTTATACCATAATAATCACTAGGTAAGTACACTTCATTTTTGGTATCAATCGACGATGTATAGGTACATATTATGCTGCCGTCCTATTAAAGAATGTGGCTAACTGCATAGTAATAGTATACCGATAGGTAAGGTATATAATAGTTCGACTTCTACTTATTTTTTAGGGCGGCAATATGGTAATCTATCTTTTCTCAAACATGCAATGGAATGTTGGCGTTATGTTAGTTATTTTTCAAAGTATCACGTTGCGGGCGGAACAACTCGAGAGTACTGTAAAGGAATTTCATACATAATTGAAGGCCTAGGCCGGGAAGTTTTTATTTTTTATTTTAATGTAAACGTGGCGGCTCTGTTTATGAACAGGCTAACATAGCTGAATTTTCTTTTTAAAATATGCTAAGTCGTGCATCCAACCAAAGCGTTTCCATGTTTATTTAAAGTACCAGGAGAGCAGAGGTAGTTAGGGGTGCGTAGCGCAACTTAGATCGCAGGCGATGTAACTCGGTGCGGCGCAGCGGCGGCGGCATTACTTTTAGGCCCGTATTAATAAACTGATCTCAACTCTAATGCTCGTTTTGAGATGCGTCAAAAATGACAGTGTTCTATGGTTTGGCGTTTACTTTAACGTATCTTGTGACGGGCCTCACAGTCAAGACGAGTTTATTAATACGGCCCTTAATGTTTATGCACTCCTAGTATTTGATGTTGTAATATTTGTTTTATTGTTTTAATGAATTATAATTATGTTTGAAAAAGCACTATACATACCTCGCCGTGAAAAGGTGTTGCCAGCTTCGTAACTATACGGCCGCCGATGTAGATAGAAATTCAAATTCTAAAATCTTTTATTTCAGGTAACGACGATATTGTGATGTATAATCGAGGAATTATATTTTTTTGTTTAGCGGGTCCCTTATGTACGCAAGTTTTCCGGATTGTATACATTCTCCACGAGTCAATAACTGCGTCACGTCGGGAAATGTATCACAGCTAATTTACACATTCTGTCAAACCGATAAACATTCAATTTCTTTGATAGTGAGATAAAGATAAAAGATAAAAAAGACAATAACAATAGACAACAGCAATACAATATAATATAATTTATAATATAGTTTTTATCCCGGAAAAATTAAATGTTCACGAGGGATTGACTATAATTTAAATGTATGCGAAAGAAGTCGCGGGCAGGAGCTAGTCTGAAAAAAAGAGTTTCAGTATTTTAATTTGTACCTAAATATATGTGATTTGACTATATGGCATAAGCCAGATTACCAAATTATACCAAAATTCAAGTGCACTTTACCTAGTGATCACATAGGAATAATGGTGGCTCCTAAATGGACTCTGCTAAGGTTTTTTTTTTTGAAAATGTTGCTTAAAATTGAGAATAAAAATTGCAGAAGTTGATGGCTCACTTTAGCTTCAGTTCTAGAGCAAGAAGCACAATTTTCCTATATTTTCCTTACTTTAAAGTTAGAGTAAGACAGCAGTCAACCACTGCAATTTTTATTGATAATGCCTCGCTTTACGGACTAACAATTCTACCAAGCCGACCAAAATTAAAACTTACGAACTGTCGAGGTGACAAAGACCATTCTTAAATTTGCTTATTAAACAATAAGCAGGAATTATAAGCATTCGTAAACAAATGCAAATGTTATGATTACACTTTCAAGAATAACTTGTAATATTTAAAAACAACAACCTGTTCTTTGTTATGCTTACATAAGTCATTTGAATGTTGCCAGGAACTGAGTAAAACGTGGTAAAACTTAACACCTTTGTGTTGATGCCGTTATTTATTCAGCGCTGGGTAATAGGTATAGAGGTAATTAATAGATCCATTATTCGATGACTACAGTTAAAGTGTTGCCATGTAGGAATATTATAGTGATCAGAAAATATCTTTGGTTCAGTATTAACTTGACCTAAATGAGTTGGAAAATCCTAGTTATGCTAAAGAATAAATACTCTTTCCATTCGCGGTAATAAGCAGGGTACCCACTAGCCAGCTGTAACTGTAATCGTGGCAGTTGCTGTAACGAGCTTCTAGTGGTGAACGGGCTCGCGAGCCGCGTACAATTCACGGTGTTACGTGCAACAGTTACTGATACGGCTCGCTAGTGAGTACCAGGCTTTATGAAGAGAGGACGCCGCCCGTGACTTCCTATAAGAAGAATTAGACTTCTGGAACTCCCCCTATGTTAAACCCTTAGAAGATGAATTTAAAAAAAATCTTAGTGCACCTCTAGGCTATCCAAGAAACATCCTCCCTTCAAAAGGGTTTGACATCTTTGTATGGGAGTTGGACCAAGTGCTGCCCAGAATGAACACATAGTGCATTATGTTCTTTATACTAACATTAGACTGTACACTAAAGCGCTTCAAGATCTATCCCGGGAGTCATGAAAAAAAGCCTTTTTGTTGAGGTCTTAATAATCGATCAAATCAATTAAATATTACATTACTTAAGTACTAACTGTCGTTATCGTCATCGATAGTAATTCCTAGCGATAAATAGAGCGGGTCGCCTGGCGATTTCTTGGTGCCTAGCCGACCCTATAACCAAATTAGGCACACGCGTACAACAGTCAATTATTCCTAGCATGAAAAAGACAAGTATCAGTAACTTTGTGGGCACGAATAGTTGTGAACACCTTAGGCGTCGTTGGACGCTCAAACTGTCCATTTGATAATCGTTCACAGAAAAACTTTAGAAAACCAAAAGTTTAAAGTAAACACGACGAAATAACAGCTTTTGATTACTTTTTGTCTCGAACCAAATACCTTGAAAATATGTATTTTTATTGCACGTTGTTTGTTTATTTTATTAACTCTCATATTCATAAACACGCAATAGGTAGTGCGGTGTTAAGGCCGACCGGGGTATGACCTTCATCGGGGTAAACTATTTTACATTTTATTTTATTATTATTGGTGTTCTAATCAATGACGTCCCCGATTGACCTGCATAATATTATACTTTATCCAAGAAAGCGTCATAAAATTAACATGAAAAACTGTCATCGAGTGCAATGAACTTTGACCGTCAATCCCAGTAGTCGAAATTGTCTACAAGGTCAACAACTTTAATTATTTAGCTACAATAGAACCCTGTTACAGAAAGCCAGTGATTGATTTTGACCTGAATGATTTCTCGCGATCTGGCCATCTGGACGATGTCATAATGACATGGTTCTATGGTGGCTCAACAATATTAACTGCCCCCGGGGTCCCGTGGTACTCGCATTGAAATAACTTGGTCGAAGTATTTGAAACGTAGGTACTACTTTTTTTTACAATGTCGTGCTAGACATTCAAAAAATGTTTGGTAAAGTATTTAGGTAGCCCTATTTTCAAATGTTTTTTTTTTTCTGTGCGTACTATCCTTATACGTTTTTAAAGTGGAAGACACCAACGGGCACGAGATGTTGCAAAATATTGATACTCGTATGTTCCATGTTTTCTACCACGACAACTGGTCTAGCATTTTAATTGAATTAGTTTTTTTTTTCATTTACTAGGGAAAACAAACAATCACGTCAAAGCAGAATACTAAAGTGTTTAACAATAATAGGTTGGTAAATGTGTGATCAACATCATTTACCACAGATTTAAAATGATTATAAATAACATTTCTTAATATTATTTATAATATTTTTCAATTACCTGTAGGTTTTTTATTAGGATTTAATTTCAAGTATTATAAATACGAAAGCATGTAATGTAGGTAACTGTTTGTTCCGTTGTCTTTCTTTACGTTTAAACGTCACCGCCAAAGGTCATCAGTTCAAAACTTCATATGCACAAATAATAATAAAATATTCTTATAGGGCCAGAGTATTAGTACCTATCTTATTTTATATTATTAGTTTTAGTATTTCTGTGGTCTGTGGTACCTAGGGAACTTTTTGTAAACAAGCTGTTTGTTATTTGGCGAAGCCATTGCCAAAAAAACAAAATTGTTAACGTATGAAAAATTACAAAGACAAAGTTTATTCACCAATGACATCTTGATGCTTAGGCTATCAAAATGAGAAGTTTAAAAAGGAACGAGTTAATTGTCTCTGAGTACGGCGGCTAATGGTCAGTGACTCGATTGAGTTCCTGTTTAGCTGGCCAGTGTCTCACATATCCGAGCGGTCGAAGCAGTTCCACTACTTCCACTACTGTGTACTCTGTGGCAGTGCTGACAGTTATCATGAGCCCGCCGGCCACGCAGCACGGCGCGGCACAGCCTGAAACACACGTGAACCTAAACGTACCCGAGCGTGAAACAAAAGTGACCATAGATAAGGATTGTAACATGAGCGAAGGTAAGCGCTTTGTTTTATTTTTAAAGGTTTGAATGTGGAACGTCTTTTTGGCCAGTTTAGGTACTTTCTTTTTTTTATCAATTCTTTTGGTAGGTTAGTGTGTATACAAGTTTTTACTTACTCTTACAATAATAATGACAGCGTAAAAAAACTTCCTTATCGCGTATCGCGTATCTGACGTGTACTGTAGTTATCAACTGTAATCAAATCAATCATAATTTAAAACCGTTTTGCTTCTTCTAACGCGATTACATTTAATTTGAAAGAATGGACGATTTTGGAGCAAGCACTAAGTGATAGAACGTAGGTACCTAATAGTTAATATGTTATTAAGGCAAATAATTGAAAAAATCAACGTTGACTATTTTACAGATAGCCTGACTGAATCTTTCTTTGGCAAGTACGAGTACTAGTGAGTTTAACACATCCATAATTTAATGTAAAAAATAAATGTTTTAGTAAACAAAACACTGCTTTCATAAAAGCACAAAATAATTATTTTTATATATAGCATTTATTTATTTTATATATTTTTGCGTTTTTAGACGGTTTTTTGGTTTTTGAAAACATTTATTCGATACTTTTTAGTGACCATATGCTTTTATTATACTATGCGACATTTAAAGCTCGCGAGCAGCACCGCGGGAAAGTCATAGTCATATTCAAACCAATTAAATGAAATCACTATATGTATGCTTATAATATTTGAATAGTCTCCTCAATTCCTCACGGAGCCCCTCATCAAATACCGATTCGGTGACAATGAACCCACCTCGGAAGTATACCTACCATATAAAACCAAACAAGAAAAACGGTCCACAATTAACGGAGAAATCGGTGAACATTCATACACCCGAACATAGAACTTACTCCTTTTTTGAAATCTGTTAGAAATGAGATAATGAGTAATGTCGGCCCGGCCTATTTGTACCTTTTCCTTCTAGTTACCCTTATTAGGTTCGCGCCGCCGACGGAAGTCAAAGTTTAAACTCAACCAATCAACTAATCCCGTCCACTGCTGTAAGTTGGCCTGTCCAGCAAGTGCCAGAGACCCCAAGATGCAAAGCCAAGAAGCAAACGCTACGTTTTTCTTTTCTATCACTAAAAATGTATGAGATGACAGTTCACCACGTGGTTTATCGCAACGCACGAGAATGTCATCAAATACTAACCTAACCTAACGACGGAGGGATATTGTCTACAGTTTGATGAGTTTACTAGTGATGGGAAAAGTAGAGTAGTTTACATTGATTGATAGAAGAAAAACGTAGGTAGTTAAGTAGCGTTTGCGTCTTGGTTAGGGCTTTAGGTGTCAAGGTCTCTTGGTCCTCGGTCTTGGGCAGTTTACATCAACTGTTAAAGTGATGTAACACTCAAAATTACTTTTATCTAAATGTCCAATTTAAAAGAAGCTATACATGTATAGCGCTTCGAGTTCGAGTCCCGTAACTTGCAAATATTGGTTTTGTTTGATGATATGTGTGAGTATTTGTTCCTTACATAGTGTTTGTTGTTTTCCATGTACGCTGACAGACTCGTAAACTGCTTTGGTTTAAAGTTGTTTGTAAATTGATACAGTTTTTTTGCCCTTGAGTATAATTAAGTAGGTACATATGTTTGTATGTATAGCTATGTAGGTATATGTATAAATATGTTCATAGTTTTCATAGTACAAGCACTCAGTACTATGCTTGTGCTTGTGACTAGGTCAATTTGTGTGAAATTGTCCCCTAACTATATTGTTATATTTTTTCAAATATAATACAATAAGATAAAATTGTCACTTCCAAACAGGATAGGTATATTGTAAAAGTATGATCGCACCCATATCATGGACGACAAGTTTGAGTAAGTAGGTACCTAACTGCAAATGAGACAACATAATGTTTGTTAGTTTTATTACAATTTTACCTTGAACGTGTTTTTGTTTTCATGTTCTTAAATATTGAAGACTAAGGCCCGTATTAATAAACTGATCTCAACTCTAATACTCGTCTCGAGATGCGTCAAAAATGACATTGTTCTATGGTTTGACGTTTATTTTGATGTATCTTGTGACTGGCCTCACAGTCAAGATGAGTTTATTAATACGGCCCTAAATGTAACCTGTTTAACTTGAAATCGTTGAATATAATATTAACATTATTAACTATTTGACTAATTAACGTGTTTATTACACGACTAGTACCTACTGAGGTACCGACGACACGCCGCGAGTTTAAGTAAGAGGATTGTGTTGTGAAGCGACGCATAAAACGCGTAACAGGTTAGGTAGCTGCCAAAAAAATCCCATCCAAATTTAGCTCCGGGCATAACGTTCCTGACCCCCAAATTAAGTTCCATTTCCATAATTTTTGAATATGTTGTAGTTCTTTATTATGAAAAACTACGTTTTTATCTTTCCGTGTTATTCTAAGAAATATTTTCGACGTCCAGACCTAGTCCTTCCTAAAAGTCTAAATAATTTTCAAAATCTTAAAAATCGGACTGAGTTCAAGGGGAGAGAAACGTTATCGAATTTTGTATGAATATGCTTAGCTTCACAATATTTTTGAACCGCAATATTTTTATTTTTATGTTTCTGTAAGAGCCCGAAGATTTAGTTAGTTACTACCTACGAGTTGTTAAATGTAAAGTTTGACTTCATATAAGACGACTTTTTGCATTAGATACTGTAATGTTTACCAACCATGTCATTTTCATTTACCGAATGTTTGAGGATAATCTAGATTTACCAAGTAAATACTCGTATAAATTCTATACCAACGATCACGGAACAGTGGCTCTATAAAGGATGCATTCGGCGAACGTTTTCTTTAACAATCGTAACCGTTCCTTTGCTTCGCAGTACTCGGGTAAAATATGACTAGAGGACGCCAGCGTCTTCGTACGCGTAGAATTAGTTCTACTACCCTTTGCCTCTATTCTAGGCAGTAAAAACAATATCGGATTTGACCCGTTTCTGAATCGTTTTTCACTCGGCCGCCATTACTGTCAAGTAGAGCCATCGAAACGTTAACAATACGATAATAAATCAAACACGATATGGTTTTTACCGTGTTGAATGGAGGCCCTTATTACTTGCTATAAGCGGATCTATTTTCGGAAAATCCTTTAGGGCACCCAAAGAATATTCTCTCTAAATTTCACTCAGCCAGTCACGGAAGAGTTTTATAGATTGAAGTAAGCTGTGCCGGACGGTCATCGCGACGAGCGCTTATGTTAATTCCATACATCATATTAGTTTTCGATAATCATTTACGTGAACGTTATGCATTTTAGCTATGGCTAAGTAGTGACAAATCGAGCGATCGGAAGTAGAAAATAGAACCGTTATAACCAACCCGAACTTTTATAATTAAATTACGACTCGTTTCACGTTAGATTTCGAATGAACTTTTCGAGTGTTCGATTCTCAAAATTCGACCGTGGGTCGGTACTTCGTAGGTCTTGCTGGAAAATCATAACATTTACTGCAGTTCAAATTATTACCTAAAGTAAAACATCAAAGTCCTAATGGTAGTAATAATAGTGTTTAAGCCTTCATTACCTACCTAGAACTCGCCACACATATAATTTACTTAGCGGAATCGCTCAATTAACTCTGTTATACAAAATAATGTCGATGGTACCAAGAAAGTAAAATATTATTGCCGTTCTACAAATCCATTCCACTTATCACCCTATAATATATTAATGCTCTTATCGATTTAATTCACGTCAGACACGCCACGTTTGCCGAACAGAACAGGGTCAAAGGAGCAACGACTCTTTTCGTTTCTATGAGTATTGCCCTCTTTACCCTCTTGAATAGCCTATTCAGACTAAAATAAGATGATTGTGTTTCCCACACACTGACGCATATTTTACAAATGCTTATACGTAGCACTTTATAGTGATGAACGAGTTAAGCTTGATGTGTGTGTGTGTGTGTGATTTCCCTTTATTGGCGCTGTACCTTGTGATTCTAGCCCAACAATTAGTACCCTATTAATAATTCATTTCAAAATGTGACGCATAAATCGACTGACGAAGCTTAAAATGTTGAATTTTTACACCTCAGGGACCGTATTTGATATTTATTTCAAATTGATACCGGCAGCGTTTGTAAGAAAGATGATCTTGACAGACATACAGGCGGACAACGAAGTGATCCTATAAGAGTTTCTTTTTCAACCCCCATAAAGAAGTAGTTAGTTTTTATGAAAAGGCTGGCTAAGGGGTTTTTTAGAGATATCAGGTCTGAAATCGGAGGTTATTTGTATTTTAATAGTTATTTGTTTTGAGGTACGGAAGCTTAAAAAAGCTGCAACATTCAATTACTTCATGTTTATGTTAAAATGTTCAATGTCGCGCAATGACAGCTGTTTTTTGCGCTGTTAACCGTGACACGACAAAATTGTAGGGGGCGAAGCTGTCGTGAGGTATATAATTTATGAGTATATCCCTTAATTGGTTAAAACCACGCATTTTTTTTTTCAGTATTAGGTATATTATCTTTTTTAAAACCATATTGATACCAATTGTATTAATTGGATCGTATTTAATTAAACCTAATTTTACCCGATACCGTTATACTAACGACATGGTGGGGGGCTCCCCTTGTTTGGTAGATTTTATTTCGGAATAATAGTATTAGGCATAATAAATATTCGCTTAAGTGTCAATAAGCGTAAAGTAAACGCATATGGCATAGTATTGTTGCAGAAATCATTACGCATAAATTTAGTTGGCAATTTATTTTGTTTTATTGTTTTACTGTGCGGTTTTATAATAAAATAGTAGCAATAGATAACTTAATACATTTATTAGAGAAAATGAACCGGTGGTGCTTATTTAGTATTTCTGAACTCTTATAACGTACCTGGTTTTAATTTAGATACGTGGTAAAAATGCGAAAGTTTAAAAATATCTAATTAAATCTTATCCAAAAACTCTTGCCAAAAACAGTCAGTTGAGATTGGATAATGGAGCTCATCTTTATTCCAAACACGAGTGACGCGTTCAAGGTGGGTTATGAAAATATTTCGTATTGTCTATGGCAAGACAAGACAAGGTCTAAGAAAATTTGTCCATCGTCCATCAACAGCGAATATGCATGGATTTATAAATCGCATTTCTCAACAAAACATGAAAATACCGTAAAAGAGATCACCAAAAGGAAATTAAAATTAAAATCGGCCAAGAAATATGAATGATACAAGCATTTAAAACTGCTAATTAGACAGCCAGCGATTAGACAGAGAGATCCGATATTCACTGTAACAGGTCGGCCAGATAAACTGCATGTTAGAATCTGTTTTGCTAGTAAGAGATAGAGCAATATTTGTTGCCTTATCTAATCTTGGTATATTTATATAGGTATAAAAAATATACCTCAACTGTTTATTAACTGAATCAGCGTTTCTTGAAGCTGTCACGAATATTTTCGTAAAAAAGTCACGAATATTCATTACCTAATATTCAGAACATATCTGACTCACACACTGTTAGTCCGGTACATGTATAAGCTTACACACACATTTGCAATTGCATCCTTAATGTGATTGAGCTATATCAGCCAGTAATAATTAGTGGCCAGTCAGCGCGAGAGAAAGGCGAGAAGGAAGCAGGAAACGTAAGTAGCCGAGACCAGTCGGGGTATCGAGGAAGCCCGGGTTTTGTTGGTACGTTGATACTTGAGTTACTCGTATGTAGGTGCAGTTGGCCTTATAAGTACCTTGTCGCATTTATGCCTTTGACAGATTAGTACAGCAGATCAAACATAACGTTACAGTGACAAAGCACTAAAGTGTTTAGCTACTTATAACGCCGACGACAGCGACAGTACTAACTTGTATTTCCAAAGTATGGTTGTATCATCATCATTTGCCATTCACAATACCGTAGTGATCCACATTGATGGGTAAGATTCATACATTTCCGTAGGACTTTTTTCGAAATGACTGATTTAGTTGTAAAACTCCAAAATGGCGGCAAGCACGGCTAGCTTTAGGCATGGCAGACAAAACAGCTATTTTAAATATTTGCTTTAAAAAAAAACATGACCAAAGGTAATTTGAGGAACTACCTATATGTACAAACAATGAACGAGAAATAATTCACAATTACCTTTTGATTTTGTTTTAGAAAAACATAAGGCGACGCCGAAACTGTCCATATAAATTTAGCTCCAAGCGGTAACCTTTTTTTAACCCGCCAAATCAATTTCGATTTCCAGTATTACTTATTGAATAATGTTGTTTATGAAAAATTTGGTTTATACCTACGTTTCTGTGCTTTTTTATTTTGTTTAATATTTTCTTGGAAAGAAAAAAGTACAGACCTCCAGTGATACCTATCTAGTTCTAGTACTAATAAACTAGTAACAAACGATTATCTTCTTTCTTCCTCCTCTACTTATTGAAATATTTAGTCTTACTACCCTCTTAAAGGTTCCGTTATTTGATCTCAAATCCGTACTTGCACCACGGAAGACCCGTAACAAGGTTGAATCATTCAAAACTCTGAATTTGAATATAGTTCGTATGACGATAAAATACCTTCGTTGTATTTATAAATGCAAGTATGCGAATCGTACACAATTGCCGGAACTGTCTTGTTTTGCTACAGCAAGCGAGATAACATCCAACTTAACATATCAACAAGCATTGGTTGGTATGGCATTGTTCGGGGATGTTTATAGAAGCCATGTGCGAGCGTGTTCCGACGACCAGCGGAACACGATCTTCGCTTTTATTATTATTTAAACTGGCCAAAATATTTAACGTTTAAGGAATCCGCCGCTTTACGAGTATACTCTTAAACATTTTACTTACGGGTTACATATATTGTACAGTATTTTTTTAACACAAATTTCCATATATTCTTAACGATTAAATTAAAATAAATGTTCATCATCAACATCATCATCATGTCAGCCGAAAGACGTCCACTGCTGGACATAGGCCTCCCCCAAGGCTCTCCACTCAGACCGGTCTTGTGATTTTCGGATCCACGGCGCTCCCGCGATCGCGATAGGAAGCTCAAAGTCGCTAAGAAAGAAGGCTATGGAGAGGGCTATGCTCGGGGTTTCTCTGCGTGATAGAATCAGAAATGATGATATCCGCAGTAGAACTAAGGTTACCGACATAGCCCGAAGAATAGCTAAACTTAAGAGGCAGTGGGCGGGGCACATTGCTCGCAGGACTGATGGCTGATGGGGTAAGAAGGTTCTGGAGTGGCATCCGCAGACCGGGAGATGAGCTTTAGGTAATTAAATGTTAATAAGTAGCAATTATTATAATTTTAGTAACTATTAGTAAGACCAGATCTGGCGAGACGTCCTGGTGATATTTAGGGCCGTATTATAATCCGATTGTGTCAATTTTGCTGACCGACTTACCGACCTGACTACAGACACGCATCAAAGTATGTTATTGTCACGTCTATAAAAGCGTCACTGGTGAAATTGCTACCTCATCGGTCTTGTCAATATTAACTGAGAGCCCTTTCCAAGTTGCGTCAATTATTTCTATAACGGTCTCAAGACAGATATCTTACTAAAGACCAGTTGATTACACGATTTACACCCTTCGAATATTTGATATCTAGATACAACATTACTTTTAAACATTCGATTTTAATTAACTTCAAAGCCCGACTGCCCAGTGGTTTAAAATACCTTTCGTCCAGACTTCCTAATTTCAATGCAAATTAGACCCAGTGTGGAGTCCGTGGCACGTGTATACCTTTAATACGCGTTTAATCAAGATGCCAGCCTAGTTATCTAATAGTTAATAGACTAGATGCCCTTAGAGCTGTATGCCGGCTCACCTTGTACCTCTAAACGAACGTTCAAGCCTGCCCACTACACATTCGTAGTTATGGTTATATTACATGTGACATAACCAGAATAAAGCAAGCAAGACCAGCGCCGGTGCGCTCTTACTCAAGCGACTTTACTTTATACTGAGTAGTATTATAATAGAGTTATTATAATTGTAATTATGGTCTATATCGACTGAATTAAAGTGTAATGTCTAAAATTTCTATAACCAGGGCAAACTTTAGTGATCTATACCTATAGCTCAACCCAATGCGTCCGAACCACCCTCAGGAACCACCCCTTTACACGTCGACGGTTGGACGATCAGTTCGGGTCATAACGACTGTATGACAGTTTAGTGGTAGTGTTACAATTTGGTGAACTTGCCAGCTTCTTTTCTCGGCTTTGAAAGTAACATGTAGGTCATGTAGCTAACAACCTCAAATTCAAAACTAGTCTGACCGCATCTTCTTAACCCGTGCAGCCGTGGACTCGAGTAGGTACTTACCTTATTATTATTTATAAACAATGGCCTTCTGCATTTAGGTAATTGATACCTACTTAAGCTCAAGGTATTTTGTTACCTACTCGTTATAATTTATGACATGATGCAAATAACATTGTTCTGCATTTTTGTAATGTAGGCAGGTGGGAAGTTATGTATAGAAACCACAAAAGGAAAAAAAATAAGGAAACATGAGACACTTATACCTAAAGAGTAGAAAACATATGATGATTATTATGTATGTTTTTTTTTAAATCCGTATTGTATGTACTAAGTGAAACATCTTTTTAAACCGTGTGTTGACTAGTGGAGCACCATGGAAAACAATGTCACGATAAAGGCCTAAACGAGTACGCAGGTCTTTGAGGTCTGTTATTCCGAGAGTCACAGCACTGGCATAAAATAAGGTGGCGTAAGTAACCTTGCACCCTGAAAGAGATGGTAATGACAAGGCTCTTTTAGCCGGTTTAATTTTTATTTACATAAAACCTCCGCATAAACCAAAACCACATTTTTATTGTTTATCCTTCTACATGCCTTTGGCCAAATATTTTAACGCGCCAATAAGGTAGGTATCTACTCGGAACTCTGGTACGAGGGCGACACTGAAAGTTTTTAGATCTGGCCACTTGTAAACACAATAATAAAAAAATAAGTTTAAATTTTGAAAATGGGACTCTTTGCCAATATTATTGAGTATGTATTTTATTCATTTGTCATTTGTTTTACGATTTGGCGGCAAATTGAAAGTTGTCCTCGAGTGGGCAAAGTGCTTTTGTCAGTGGTTCCATCGGATGCAGCGATGTATTGTCATCAATGGACACTATTTTGAAAAGATGTAATAATCGTACATTGTTGCCTAGGCGCGGAAAGTAAGGGTTTTCCTGACGAGGTGGTTAGCTTAGCAGGCCGAGCAATAGCGAGGCCTGCTAAAATACGAGTCAGGAAATCCTAGTTTCCGCCGAGGCATACATAATGCTTTTCTCAAACATGTGAGGAAATAATACAAATACATTTTTAAAAAGCAAGTAATTTAATTATGCAGAATGAACGAATGTTACCGACTGTCAATTGTTTTTAAATACCATAGAAATTGGAATAAAAATTCAAAAAGAAACACACGCACTGTGCTAAAAAAGCGAGCAGTTACCTTGGCTGTTTGGAATTTTTGTCTTGGTCCTTTTGATTTTGTATGCAAATTGACAGCATTTTTAAGAAAAATATTGACATGGACGGAAAGTGTTTTCATATGATTTTTTTACTCCTAGGAGTAAAATGAGGCTCTTTCCGTCCTTGTCTTTCAATCGGAAAACCGTTTTTTCCGAGCATGTTTGAGAAAAGCTACTGCCTACTACTACTACTGCTACTTGCTAGTTTTTGATTTTCTAAGAACAATCAGTTTGACCCTCGTATGAATTCGGATCCGATGCGTCGCGAAAGCGGTAAAGTTGATAAAAAACAATCAACTTTATACCTGAGCCAGAACGTTATTTATTTTCTAACTCTCCGCGAGTTCGTGTTTACTTACGTTTAATACAGATAAATTCGCTGTTAAGAGGATTGTCGAACCGATTTCGATACAAAATGCGATAAACTTGCGATAACGTTTCCCTCCGTTTAAACTTAATTCGATTTATACGATTTTTGATTACCTATGTTTTCCTTTCCAATAAAACAATAAAAAATGTACAAGCCCAGTTTTTTAAATTACTAAAACGTATTCAAAAGTCGAATAAAGTTATCGCCCAGAGCAACATTTTTGTTTTTTTTTGACAGGTTCGTGGATTTAGCGGCTATCCACAATCCTCTTAACATTGAGGAGTTCCTATGCCCAGCTTCCGTCTCCATCATCGGCTTGATAGTACCATGTTATTTTACTGTCATCCAAATATGATATTCCTGAACAGTTGAAAGTTAATAAAATGACTTCTTAGATTTGTTTACATACATCGTTAGCCCTTCGCCTGGCGCCGCCATTTTGGTCATTTACGCGCATCTGGCGCTGTCCGGCTCCGGGAGAGAAAAGAAAAGACTAATTATGGCGGCCGCCATTTTGCAAATTTTACCACGTTTGGCACAGGCCTAGGATGGACAATTTAAACTGGTCTTCGATGTTCAGAAAAACTTAAATTTTACTGCTTTTCTGTATTATAAGCGTAATAAAATGTAGCATTTTAGATTCTTAATTAAGTACGCTATCATATTGCATACGGTAAATATGTATAAAGTGTGAAAATAAAACAATGTCGTAAAGTAAAGATAGGGTCACGGGTTTTTTTCCGATTTTCGATACATAATATACCATATCATAAATTATACCTACTTTTTCTCGTCAATATTTGTATTTTATTTACAATACTATAAACATTCTATAAAATCACTTCAATCCATACATTTTTTTAGCAGTAAGAGCATTACTAAATGTGGGCCTTATCAGGCGCCGTCCCGTCGGTGCTATAAAGTGACTCGTGTTTCAAGATTAGTTCTGAGAGAGACGTGGCTCAAGTGGCTCATGTTTTTTGTTTATTCGTAAGTTCGGTTCATATAGTTAGCCTATACAAATATTCACATTCGTAAAGTAATAAGTTTGGCAGCTTGAGACATAAACATAAAGCCCTCGAAAAACGACTCTAAATAGGTACTCACAATGAATGGCCTGTAAAACAATTCCAGATTATCTTTTTTTAATACTGATAACATTTTCTAAAACTAGATTTATTATACTAAAGTAACGTTACAAAATGAAAACGTCTTAGCATAGAAAAATCTTTGAGAATTTATAAACAAAAACACCCAATTTCTACTCCGGAGCGGGAATTTGCCACACGAAGGGGTCTCAGGGCGGCTACAATAGTATGGATACGACTTTCATGAATTCCCTAGGAGGAAAAGAAAAAAAGTTTTATTTATCATTTCAAGTAATAGACAATTTTTTAGCAACTATTTATTTATTCTTTTTTTAAACCTATTATTTTTATAGGTATATTTATACCTTTTAGGCACTTTTACAGTAAAAATGGCAAAGGCATTCTTTAAAGTTTTAAACAAAAAAGTTGCAAAAATGCGAAAAAAAAAAAAAAACAAAAATTTTTTTAAGTCCTAAAATCGGGCCCCTTTTGCTATACCCCAACCAATATTAGTGTTGAAAAAAATGAAAATGCTAATTAGTACATAAAAATGCAAGCTCAAAAAAAATAATGTAAAAAGAAATAATCCGAAAGTCATCTCCACATTAATTTAGCGGCGAACGAAATGGCCGCATCGGTTGACCTTGAGTGTCAAACGCCGTGTGGCACTGTACCGCTCCGGACAACACAATGCCGGCAGTAATTTTATCACAAAATTCGCTAAATATTGATTAATTTGGATGAATCTAAAGTAGGAAATATGTAAATAGTTATACAATAATTCGTTTTTCACAATCTTTTACATAAAAGTATCGTGAATAGCCAACAAGAAATAGTTTTTTTGGCGGGACTAACACAGTTGCAAAGTCGGAGTGGTTGATGAAATAAGCATTTTTTCGTTAAAAAACCTTGAATCCACACAAACAATTACTTAAATGAAGTGTATTACTTACCCATCCATACTTTTCTTAAGAAGTTCAGGCCGAAACACGACGAAATATATAAAAAACACACAATAAACACGGGACGTTCGTTGTAGGCAAACACTACTACACAACCGCTCACGGAACAATGAACATTCATTGAAATATATGTCTTGTTGACATTTCTGTTGTACTGTAGTCTATCTTTGTTCTATAAATAAGCTTCAGTATAAGTTAGAGCAGTGCATAATGCGTTTTAGGCGTCAAAATGGTAGTTTTAAATAAGTACTTAGCTACTCTCCCGGAGCGGTCGGCCGCCAGACGCGGCAGCGACGCGGCGCGGCGTGAGCGGGACAGATGCCACATGCGCGCTAATTTCAAAAATAACATCTGTCATTTTAGGCCTATTTCTTTGTCTCCCGGAGCGGAAATTTGCCACACGAAGGGCTAGTCAGTTAGTTCATGATTGAGTTAGTGGAAGTGCCACTAGTAGCTATGATAAGACTAGTAATACTCGTAAGTTAATAAAAAACGTAATACCAAAGGAGACGGCTAACTTCAATGTAGTGTTCGAAGCATTCTATACAGCTATTAGTAATCAAATTAAATAACGGAATAAAGGCTTGTATTGTTATGTTGGTATTGTTAGGAGATGGGCCTGCAACCTGTCACTTATTTACTTACACTGATAAACATCTTAGCCTGTTTGTGCAAAATGTGGTTACAGAATTAACAACAAGTTTTTAAAGTTATTGGTAATCCTGTAAGTACCTTACTCTGGAAAAGAAGGCGTGAGTGTGTTTGCTTAAATTTTAAAGGCTTTTTTTATGGCAAACGATCACACAGGGCCACCTGGTGGTAAGTGGAAACTGTGACCCATAGACATTCGCATTCACAAGACTTTGCCAACCCTGAGGACTTGTACTGTTACTATGCAGTTAGCCGCCTTCTTTGGTATCACGACAGAATATAGCTAATCTATTGCAAAATTGGCAATAGCATGCTTATGTTTATTAACTCCTGACGCCAAAAGAGGTCCGTAAGTGTAAGAGGACACATAATAATATGATTAATTCGGTAGTGGTTGGGGATCTAGATCACTATGAAATTACGTAATTAGCATGATGCCCATGTGTCTGTTCTTTGGATGTATGGAAATTGAACCTATGAAATTGGAATTCGGCATATAGGTATGTACCTATAACTTGCTTCCCCGCATCTATTTATATATTAAAAACAAATGAAAAAGTTTTACAGCGTACCTACGTGCTAATTGGTAATAAAGTCTTAAAATGAAAGTAAAATTATTATTGCAAATTCTTATGAAAAGGCTTTTTAACACATTTTGAAGCAATTTTTTTAAATTTTTTGGATTTACGATCAAAAACGTACAAAAAAAATCCCTTTCCAACCTTGGCCATAGGCGTTCAGCGCCCATGGATATGGATGCGTTTTTCATATAAAAGTCAAACTTTAAAAGGTGCAGATATATCTTTTATTATAGATCTTATTTTATATCTATATCTATATCTATCAGAAATATTAGTCATATTTATTGACGTGAAGGGAAATTCCGTGAAAAAATCAGTAAAATCCTACTTTTCCTAGCTTCAGTTTTCACACGCATATAGTACCTAACTACTTCAAAACGATATCTATTGATTTGCACATGTTCAAACACTTTTTTACTTTTTACGTCTTTGTGCTTTTTTTAATCGAAAATAGTACTATAATTTAATATAAATTACAACGGATAATGTGGGATGCTCAACACCTTTGGCCAAGGCTGTATCTCTGAAGTTTACGGGCCAAAAATTCAGCAATAATTCGGACAAATAGGTATCTATACATTTTATAGGAAAAGTACCCATAACGAAGTTTTCAAAATCAACAGTTTTCGTGATATTGTCAAATTTTGCTAGTTTTAGCTATTTGTCGACAGATAGCGCAAGCTGTACTTATTAGCGATGCATCCGATACCGATACCGATACCGATATATCGGCGATACTTCGGGTTAGCCGATATATCGGTATCGACGATATTTTTATGACCGATTCAACGATACTTTTTAATTTAAAAATGTAGTGTCAACGAGCGATTACTTTGTTTTTTAAACAATAATCTTATCAAATTTATTTTAATTACTAAATTTTTTAATTATCTAATATTAACCTATGTATCTATTTCTTATATTAATAAAAATAAATCTGTCTTGTGATTTATTTATTATAGCTTCATTTTTGAATTCACAAAAAGCGTATCGGTATCGGTATCGGTATCGCCGATATTTTTATAAGAGTATCGGTATCGGTATCGTATCGGCGAAAAGGCGTATCGATGCATCCCTAGTACTTATTTTCGATATGGAATTAAAGTTTTTTTCACGGGAACGAGTAATGACTAACGCCGCCTGCAATACGAATTAAAATTTAATTTAATTATCGCACGACACTTGTCAAAATTTCCATAGGAATCAAAACATGATTGGTAATTAATTTAGTTTAGCCACTTGACGACAGATGGCGCTTGCTGTACTCATTTTCAATATGGGGTTAAGGTGTTTTTTACGGGAACGAATGCGGCTAGCGCCATCTACAATACAATTTAAAATTCAAATACAATTATAACTTCTCCATATTTTAAAAGGTAGAATATAATGTGAAACTACATATTTTAAATTTAGTCATCTCCAATTTGTTCAAAGTTTATGTTTGAAAATAGTAAACACGGCCAAGAATTATATGTTGAATTATTACTACTGGAAACATTATCGTTTGCCTTTCGCCCCTCTTCAAACGCCTATGATGTCATCAAAGTTTGATTTAATTGAACTGTCAACTGTCAGACAGACAGTTATAGAGTCAAGTCACAGTAGAGTAGTGGTGTAGTGTAGTGTTGTTATTGGAAACTGCCTTATCATATCACGTTCATTTGTGCTTTTAACTTGCTTTATATATTAGTAAGTTTGTCTGTTCACCTTTTGTGCAATTTTTGTGATAGTTCACTACTAAAGCACAAAAATATTGCGTTAAAATGACTGTTGGTAAGTTGTTTTTGAAAGTTGTTCCTTTAATATTCTATAACGCATAGTTTATTGGCTCAGCTGCGTAATTGTGAACATGAAGGATATAAAGTAAAAGTAAAGTAAAAGGGCACATGGTATATAGTCTAAAATAAGGTAGTTCATTTGTTGTACAAAACCTACCTACTATTTTGAACATACACATCAAAACATTCACCATATAAGCACTATAAGTCGGTCGGTCGGTAAATATGGAGAGTGGCCAGAAGCTTACCTAATCCAAAGGTTATGCAAATAGTATATAAGTCAGGTGTTGGCACTCATAGGAATAAAATAGTCAATAATTACATTATTTAATCAATGATTTTATTAGAATCAATTGTGGGTAAGTCTAGAAAATTCATGACATTTAGCTGGGTCATCTTTAGTGTGTGAATTCATTAGTTTCATTAATTATGCATAAACCTTGAAATATGTTTTTGAATGAGAAATTAGTATTCATACTGTGCTTAATATACATACAATTTATCCTTTTACTTTATTAGTGGAAGATTCTTGCTGATGCATTAAAAATATGTATATTTTGTTCATTCAGATAGTGTGCATTGCAACCATTTAAAGTCGCCGACACCACTTTGTGCGCCCTGTGGTATCCTTTGTATCAATTGTAGCAGTGTATATTTTGCTACATCTGCTTTAGTCAGTGCAAAACCAGGGTTCCTTAGAGTAATAGCAGCGGCTGCTTTAGGCACCACATGACAAGGTATACCAAAACAGTAAGTGATATGAAAGCGTCAACCAAAGGGCACCAAAGTTAATCTCGCAATCATGGTTGACCCTAATCAAGGGCAGGACTGGTGCTAAATGTAATTTTTCTCACACCATATTTTTTGTATTTAAATTTTAAACCTGAACTAAATTAGAAACATGTGAAAGATTCTCATTCCCAATAAGCCCAAATTACAAAATAATGGATTGCACTCAATACCAGATTAAGGTGCGTCCTACCACTGCATATAATATGGTATTGTTGCATAAACAAGGGACAGGGTCATAGTAACAACATGGCACCGTTTTGGACGTACCATAATATACGCCCCTTTAAGCAGTGGTGCGGTCGAACAGCAGATTGCAAATACAGACAATACCAGAGATTCGACCAAATTAACTGTGTTGACTTCATATTCAGTTTTGGTTGTGGCTCTTTACATTCCCATTTACCTTAATGACTTTCCTTTGTTACAGGGGTCTTATCCAACTCGAAGCCGAAACCGGTTAATATAGAGGAGGTATGTTTTATTAATTCTAAGGCTTTATTTGTCACTTATTTTAAAAACACTGAAGTTATTAGTAAAACATTTTGGATACATTGAAATGAAAATGTTGTCGTTTTGTAATATCTGGTGACTTCAAGCAGTTTTCTGGTCCTGCTATTTTTTTTCTCTTTTTAACTAACATAAGAGGCTGGAAATTAGAGGTGTGCTAGGCCTCCAAAGAAGTTATTGCATTGTCATCTCTATCTATAAGTTTTAACTCTACCTCTAAATTATGTTTCAATATAAATTCTCTCTATTCATACTTTGTGATAGAGGTCTGTTTTACTGTTTAAATGTTTATAATCAATAATAAACACCTGGGTACTATACAAATTCTAATGCTTTTATGTGTGTCATGTCATATGGTCATCTATTTCTGAGTATCCATTTAAGTGGAAAATAATGATTGATAATAATATCCAGTGGCCAAAGTCCAATCACTTGTCCCATTAGCTTGTCATTTACTGAGCTTCACAGAAATGTTCAACGATAGCCATCAAACAAACAATTGTTTTATCCTTGGTGCCTTTAATAAAAATAAACAATATAATTATGATAGGTAGATAATTTTGGTCTTAAAGTAGCATCATATAAATATCGGAGCGAGTTTGTGGGTTGAGTCAACTTTTTAAAACTTTCAGTTGGACGTTGAACGATAGGTTAGGCATTACAGTATTATTTTAGATCGGAATTAAAAATTGCCCTAAGACTAGAGAGTAAGAAAGCTTACTAATATCATAAATGAGAAAGTGTGTATGTTTGTAATTCAATCATGGTTCAACAACATAGGATAGTTTATCGCTCGGAAAATTTCAACGTTTCCGAGGGAATAACGATAACGAAGTAGTTCACAAAGTGACTTCACTGAAGTCCAAGAAGGCACTGCACTCTTTATGTAGCCAGTGACATTATCTTCACTCGATTTTATTGTTATCTATTCTTTATAACTTTTGTATTTGACTATTGTGTGGGGAACTGGGAAGTGTAAAGAAGAGGCCATTGTCTAATAATGGGAGACTTAATAAGTATAATATAATCCATACTAAGATTACAAATGGGAAAGTACGTTTGAATGATTGTCCGTCCTTCCTGCTTCAACCACTGAACGGATCGAGATGAAACTCACATATTGGTTAGTAGTTAGTTAGGATAGTTTTTATCCCGGAAAATTGGACAGTTCTTGCGGGAGCAGCGATAAACGACTTCTACGCGGACGGAGTCGCGGACCAAAGCTAGTAATAGTATAAAAACTGTCTTTTATAAATGATACACCATTTAAAATTGAGCAAACGAATGACGTGCCCTGAAGACACATTCAAGTCATTCCAAAAATTCAAATCTCTTTTAGGGAGTTGAATAAGTTACATTTGGACTATCCGTGGATTAACCAAAACCTTTCCTACGTGTCTTGCTTAGGTGGTCCAAAGATCCAGGGACACCTTCAACCGCGGCGTAACGCGGCCGGTGGAATGGCGGCGGCAGCAGCTGAAGAACCTCTTGCGCATGTACGAGGAGAACTACCACGTGATGGTGGACGCGCTGCACAAGGACCTGCGCCGGAGCAAGATGGAGGCAGTGCTGCTCGAGGTGGACTATCTCATCAACGACCTGAAGAGCATGCTGCACCACCTGGATGAGTGGGCCAAGCCAGAGCACGTAAGTGGATAAGTTGACTTTCGTTTTTAAATTGATAAAAAAATAACTAGGTAAACTAATATTTAAAGCCTTAGTACTTATAATAAAAAATGGAACGTTAAATAATTGCCATGGATCTGTTCACAATTATACATCCAGTTCTGACTGACAAGATCAAACAGAATTATCATTGAAAGTACGTTGTTTCCTGGGGGAGTAATCATATCATTTAAAATAATAAAACTAGACAAAATAGTCCCAACCTAAGCTCTAGGCTTGCGCTATAGATACCTACTAGGAACGATAACCATAATGTATAGGGACATACATACCTAAATACATAGAAAAACTTAAACATAGTGGTGGCCTTGTGCAGGGTCCGTCCGGGTAGCTACCACCGTCTTATCCTTAAGGTTGGCAACGCATTTGCGGTCTTAGGATTGCAGTCTTGAGAATGAAAATGTCTATGTTTGCCTTCTCCATTCTCTAAAAAAAAACTAAAACTCAGTATCAAATATTTAAACGCGATAGGTTCGTAGGCAGGGTCACTACCATAGGCTAAAACGTGTCGTCAAAACCATACAACCATTTAGATAATGATTTTAGGACTGCCCCGAAAATAACCTAACAGAATTCAAACGAAATCATTCTTGGTCTATAATTTCTGCAAAAACACTATCAGTACAACCGGTTATACGCTAACAATAGAAATCTTTACAGCTCGTGTACTTTGAACGTAATCATCTTAATTGTATAGTGAGGTTTCCTCTCCACTTGAATAACGAATAGACAACCAAGTTTATAAGTATACACGGTATTATTACAAAATTAAAAACAATTTATGTGTAAAACTAGTGATTTTGACGTCACTGTCGTAATAATGTGGTAATTTATTAGGCAAATTGTTTGATATTGAGCCTAAGGTGCTTTACGTCCCGACTGGGGTTACGAATTTACATTTTGCCAGTGTTTTTGTGAATAAGGAGGCTATTCATTAGAGCTATATGGTAGAAATAATCAAGGGAAATATCCACCAATAGGATTGCCTCATTTTCCTAACCTCGCTCGCCACAGCAACTGCAACAGCAATCCGTTATTAATTGATCTATAATAATTGAGAGAACTGAGCCTCTCGCTCGAGCCGCTCTTGTGGAAAGTGGCTTAGCAGAGGACTATATATTTACTAGACCCTCTACAACCCTATGTATAATATCATAAGTAGTATTTAAAAAAAAAACGACTTTCTGTTGAGTTTCTTGCGGCGTTTCTTCTCAGCAGTGGTCTCTTCCGAAGCGCTGGTAGATTTTTGACGTGTAAAAGTGCCCGTGCGGCCTATTTACTGAATAAACATCTTTTATCTTATTATCTTTTTATGGCATATCATGGGCCAGCTTAAGGGATGGAGTCATGCGTAATGTTGCCCGCTATAAGGTATAAATGCGTCTCTTACGCTAGCATGATGGGCTATCTTGTATAAGTAGTCATACAGTGGTTCTAGACAGCAGTCAAGTTCTGCATTTTATTTGCTAAAGTCTAGACTGCGTTTTACACAGCTCCCCAGGCTAGCATAGCCTCGCGCCGCTCTTTTTTGGTGCAGTTCTGATCGATTGCCACCCAGTAACCACAGATAAGGGGCTATTTTCATAAAGAATTTGCTAATCAACTTTACTATCGGGAACGAGAGTCCAAACGACATTTCGACATAAGATTGTATTCAAACTGATTGTATTATCATATAGATACATTAACTTAATAACTGATGGAATAATGGAAAATGTTGGGCTGTTTTTCATTATTCTCATGAATGTCATGATCAGTTATTTGCAGCTGTCGCATTATAGGTATTTGCAATGCAAATGAGTCAGTAAGCTTGTGCTAATTTATTTGGCAGAAATGTGCAGAATAAACGAATTACGATATACCTACAGTTGATTTTATAACGGTGATTCCAACTTAGTTTATCATAACGAGTAAATGCTCTCACTTACTTTAGTGTGACCTTGATTTAGTATTGAAATTATCTTTAAAATTATGAAAAAAAACTAATCGTACTTACCTACTTCAGGTGTTAGTAAGGGTGAGCGATAAAAGTTGACAATCATTAACTGAGTAGTAAAAAATAAGTTATGATATGACACACCATTTCAAACTCACCATATATCTCTTAACGATTACTCAGTAGCAGAATGTTTATTTCAGAAACCTCGCGATCTGCTTGTCTCTGAGCGGTTAACACATCTTGTATGTGCTCACTTGCATATCCCTCTATGCGTCTGAGGTGTGTTAGTTTAGTCACTTGTATTGTATATCTCTTTTAAAATAGTCTGTAACGATTTATCGCAGACACCATGTGCTAGATGTCCTAGCATTTAGCAGTAATAACGTCCAAATTATCTTCATGAAAAGTAGACAGCGATCGCTTTGTGTGAAAAGATTTGTAACAGTTCACCACAACATACGAATGCTAAAATGACTAAGACAGTTTAGTTTGGTCGTGGTGACTAGTTTAGTTTGTAGTGACGCAGCCTACGACGCTAGCGGTCCGGGGTTGGACCTTCGGTATGGGCATTTCTATGATTATTTTTTCTAGTATTTGTTCCTGAGTCTTGAATGCTTTCTATGTAGGTATTTAAGTATCTTTTCTGTATATGTGTTTATTGTTGTCTAATATTTAGTAAAAGCCTTGAGCTTAGCCAGTAGCCAAGCCACTTCTGAAATGACAGATTTATCAAACTAACTAAGATGCGACAAAAAACATTTACTTTTTTAATATTACCGATGATTAAGAAACAAGTAGGTATCTAAAGTTACACACCTAAAAACCCCTATAATTCTTCCTTATCACTTACATTAACTATTCCCTCTAGCCAGCAAAAGGGTTCGTGAACATGCTTGACGAGGTGGTGATCTACAACGACCCGTACGGGGTGACCCTGGTCATTGGCGCCTGGAACTACCCGCTCCAGCTCCTGCTGCTGCCCATGGCGGGTGCCATCGCCGCCGGCAACACCGTCATCGTCAAGCCTAGCGAGCTGTCTGTGGCCTGCGCTAACTTCGTGGCCGAAGTTCTTCCCAAGTATCTAGACAATGTAAGTGTAACCTATAAGTTTAGCTGGCCACTGTCATATAATTGTGGTCGGCGGGAACTACCCACTTCAACAACGTCATATTCATCCCAGCGAGCTTTCTGTGGCCTGTTATCTTCATGGCCGAAGTGCTGGTCAAATATTAGTGTTACCGATAACTTTATTTAGTCACGGTCATTATAAACCTATTGTGGTCGGCGCATGGAATGTTACAGTCTTATCGCACTCTCCGAGCTGGCTTAGATACCTTACTTAACCGTGGGTACAGTCCACGGGTACCAGTACTTTTCCACCGCCACGACAACGCCGGTACCCGTTTTGCAGCTGCCTGTAGCTTCATAGCCGAAAACCTACCAAATTATCTAGTTCATTTACAGTCCCCAGCAATAATATATTATCCAACATTAGGCGCAAAAATATCGGACACTTCTTTATTACTAGAGTTATATTATAGGAGCGTGTCAGATGTCTTTGCGTTGCGCCAAATGTTGGATAATATATTATCGCTGGTGACTGTTCAGTATTACCAGTTTCTTAATAGCAATAGCCAGCTGAGCGCTATTAAGATTCTGGAACTGTAAGTGCGGTTATCAAACATGTCGGTAAACGAACAAATGATAAAACGTCAGTTTAATTGTTGGTGAACTCACTAAGAGCATGGGTTGTGGGCAGGACGCGGTCCAGGTGGTGGAGGGCGGGCCGGCGGAGACGACGGAGCTGCTGAAGCAGCGCTTCGACTACATCTTCTACACGGGCGGCACCGTCGTCGGCAAGATCGTGCACGCCGCCGCCTCCAAGTTCCTCACGCCCGTCACGCTCGAGCTGGGCGGCAAGAGGTATTATTATATTAAAACCTGCCAAGATATAGAGTTATAGCTTTTGTATTTGTGTCCCTAGGTTTTATGAGCATTGAGCAAATAACGCGGTTTATCTTTTAATCCTTCCTTGCCTAAGTAAGCTAGTGAACGAGATTACATTTAAAAACATTTTTGTTTTAATGGGGCAATCGCTGCCAATGAACTCCTATATTTGCTATTCAGAAAGAAAAATATCCAAAGAATATGCCTAGAAACCTTTGTCCCTTGTCGGCACAACATGTTTTCTTCTTCCACTCTTCCCTTTCCGCTATTAACCCCGTACACGTTTCATACACATGTTTCAAACAATACATCCAAATTTTATTCGGTATTCCTCTACCCATAACCATCTACATTCATACTCAAAACTCTTCTATCTTAAAGTATGCACCTCCACAATATAAATCTGTAATCTGCTCAGTCTCGTTACAAATGACCCTTGTCTCTTAACCATGACGAACGGCGACATATTTGATAGCAAAATAAATCAAATCCATATATAAATGATCGTCTTTGCGTTCCAGCCCGGTATACATCGACAACACGGCGAACATAGAGTTCACCGTGAAGCGCGTGCTGTGGGGCAAGTTCATCAACACCGGTCAGACCTGCATCGCGCCGGACTACATCCTCTGCTCCAAGGAGATCCAGGACAAGTTCGTCGAAATAGCCCGGAAGGTGCTCAAGGAGTGGTACGGGGAGGACCCGCAGAAGTCCCCCGATCTATGCAGGATCGTTAACAACAGACATTTCAGGTGAGGGATAGTATGTTAAGGTAAAAGTAAGACACTTTTACTGTGCCTTTTGTTGCACGAGAGAGACCAGGCTAAAAGTATAAGATTCAAAATTTAACAACTAGTACAACTATTAACTAAGCTGCAATTATTGGGTAAAAATTGGATCACCGCGGCCATGTGTAGTTGTTTTAATGAAGTTTAAATGTTCATTCACATTTATACAACTGACTGTGTTGCATATTCCAGCCGTCTCCAAGCATTAGTTGATGCTAGCAAAGACAAAATTGCCATCGGAGGCAACTACGATTCCCAGGAGCGATTCATTGCCCCCACCATCCTCACCAACGTGACGGCCTCCGACAAAATCATGGAGGACGAGATCTTCGGCCCCATCCTGCCCATCCTCACGGTCGAGAATGCGTACGAGGCGATCAAATTCATCAATGACAGGTGAGGATTAGATGAAGGGATGTTTGATGTTGTCTGCTTTTGTTTTGTTATAACTTATACGCGGATCTTGTGATCTTTTTGAATGAATCAAATGATAAGAGAATAGTAGGATAATCATTTAATTCATTGATTATTTTGTTTTGGTGTTTATTTTTTAAATATATTTCTCTAATATTAAATTTTCATTTGCTACAATGGCAAAGATTTTAGTTTTTTTATTACTATTATTTGCTTAAAAATATTGTAACTTAAATTATTGAAAAAAAAAATGTTTGTTGTGGAGCCATGAGTGGCTAAATTTATTATAAAATATAAACAAGAACCAAATATAAGATTATTCTCAGGTGTGTTTTACTCTATGTAGAAAGATGTGTTCTCATTGATTAACTTTTGCCATGTAATTTGTGTTTTCGTAATAAAACTATTTTGATTTTTTTTTTTGATTTTTGAATGTGTGTGCGTTTCGTTTGTCCCTTTTCGGGAATGTCTTACATTTCAGTTTTGCTTGGCGTTAAAGTGAAATCTTCAAAGGTTATCCATTTCATTATAATAATGGCGGATATTCAATTATACGAATATAATGTTCGAAAACAGCGCACGCGATATTACCGAACACGCGATGACTTTATCCGAGTGTACCATAAGCATTCAATAACAGGGGAAAATGTGGCCGCTGGATATCTAGTCATCGAACTTAATTATAGTGTGGCAACTAAGGGGACTGCCCTTGGCCATGGTTCGGTTTAATTCCCAGTTCAGAATAGCCGTGTATTAGACGTGACGAAGTTTTTTTAATTACCCGGTGTTGCAGTCAAATACTTCTCCATCTTTATCACTACAATTAATTTAACGCTTTGTGTTGATGCCGCTTGCAATAAGGTATGAGTTGTACTAATATTGAACAAAATAGTACGAAAATTTACAAAGTTATACAACTCATTCATTAGTTCAAGGCAAATCTAGACAATGCTCTGTTTAGTGGAAGAAAAACTTATGGATTTTGTTGTAAATGTCAACAGAGCTACCATCAATCACACCCATCATAGGGGCGGAGTATACATTATTCTGACCCATTTTTTGCATAAGAATGATTTGCATATTTATTTACTAACAATCATTAAAATGCGGAAAACGTCGTTACTCCAGCATTGTAAGGCAAATCTTGTCGGATTATTTTCAATGGTTGGCAAGTGTTCATTTTGTATTTTATTGACATTTTAACAGCGGCGTGGAACCAAGAATAAGAACTAAACAATAACATGGAGGTTAGCACAACTTAGTCGCGCAATATGTCTTCCTCTAACAAGTTCAATACGAAAGAGACGGACTGAATAATAAACGAGACAAATAAAGTTGTGCTAGCGTGCTAGCAGTACATTTGCACTCAGATGTTACGGTTGCACCTTAATACGGCCATTGTATATCAAGAAAAAGAAGAATTCATAATCTTAAATATTAACCATGCCTTGAAATGTAAAAAAAAATTACTTTCAGAATGACATTTAAAAAAGTTAGGAACTCGCTCATAACAAACCTCAACAAAACATATGTTTTTCTTATTCTTTTGCATCATGTTTTACAATGACATAATAAAAAGACAAAGGAAATTACTAAAACAATATTTAGATGGCTACATTTCTCATTGGTCCGTCCCACATTTTTTATCCATAAAGCGAACAAACGCCATCCATGGTCAGGCCTCATCGGAAACTGCCGGTTTCAGGGAACATCCATTAGTGCTTTACGTGTTCAGCGCGGAAACGAACATTCAGAAGTTGTTCAGGGAACAGACTCGCTCGGGCAGTCTGGCCATCAACGACACGATCATGTTTTACGGCGGTAAGGACGAGGCAAGCGGTGGCCAGCACGGAATGGTGGAACGATTAACAACTGAAGAACGTGAAGTATTTATTACTAGAGGTCCACAACGACATTGTACGTGAAGAATTAGTTTCTACGTATTTATTCCGGTTGGGGATCGATTGAAAGCAAATTCTTTCTTAGGTTTTTTAATCTAGCTCCTCTCGGTAAAGAAAGGGGGAAATGGAGGGAAACAAATTCAAAGCGTACGAAGTGTGGGGTATCCTCTATACCGAACAAGATATCCAAATCATGGCATAGCATACTGAACGGACCTACAACCAAAAACGCCGTTATACTTTTTTCATATGACAGTTTAAACTTCACGTCACGTTTTTACTTCACGTTCTTCACTATGGGAAAATTAGCGATGATTTTGTGCTGGTCAGCTGAATACTCTTGTTATGGTGATGGGTCAAAGCAATTAGTTCTTCGAACAACTACTAAACTGGCTAGAGGCTATTATCAAGGTGGCATGGTGTGTGGTGGCGGTGGTTATGGAGTAATTTAGTAATTTGATGTAACTGTTAAGGCAACCTAGAGTTCCTTTTATAGTTATAAATTTGCTAGATTTGTGGTCAGTTCCTATAGTCTTTATTAAGTATTCCATGTTGTATTAAACAATAGTATCCCGTATATTTCCTTCTTACTTGTGTATATAATACTATTAAAGAGCGGAATTGGATTTCTAAATATTGCTGAGTCTTGTATATTAAAAACCAGGCAAGTTCCAGTGAAGGTGACAGAATTATAGGTCTGTCCCAGGAAATTCTCTGGTGATTGTTCCTGGCGATTCCGCTCCTTAGCCCTCTATGTCTGTGGTGGTGGTCTGACCGTGCCCTTTGCTCGTGTAGAGAGAAGCCGCTAACGATGTACGTGTTTACCACGAACAAGGACGTCGTCGCGACCATAGTCGACAGCACCAGCTGTGGCGGCATGTGTGTCAACGACACCATGATGCAGATGGGAGGTTTGGGTGTTTTCTTTTTTCATCTACACCAGCGGTCGGCAACCATTTAGCAGGCAAGGGTCACAAGGTGGTGAAATAAACTAAAGCTGCCGCACGTGTGATATTAACCGTAGAAGCCCAATATACCTGTAATTATACAATTATTTAACAAAACATTCACGGGCCGCAAGTTACACTCCCGAGAGCTGCATGCGGCTCGCGGGCTGCACGTTGCCGACCGCTGATCTATGCCATTAGAACAAAGTTTATCCTGAATAGGTATATTCATATACTTTGAAACTCACCACTGATCCGCACGAAATATCAAATTATTTAAACCTATTGTTAGTTGAAATTTAGTTGTTTCTGAGATAGGCTGCAACATACATACAGAAAGACTGACGAATTGGTTTGTCACGCTGACACCAAAAACAAGGTTTTTTATGTCAAAATCCTTACTAGAAGTACTTTACTGATTTACCACATATTATATAATATGTACGTAAGATTTGTAATTAATAGCATGTAGCATGAAGTACGGTCAGCTGCAGAGAAATGTAACCCCCTTTGCAAGGCAACTTGTATGCAGGGGGGGTTAGTTTTCTCTGCAGCTGACTGTACTATAATTCACAATATTTAAGCTTAAATACTAACCGCACGCCACACTACCCCATTCACAAATGTCATTATGGGATCACGCAATGTATCCTACAGTGGCTACTAACTTAATATTATGTCTTGTTTTGTAAGCATGAATTACACCAAAACTTCATGAAAATGTACGTCTGTTGCTTTCAAAATTGGTATATTTTTATCAGAAAGTAGTCCAGTGAACCTAGAAAAGACAAGTTTTACTTTGCAAAAATATACGTGAATTCAGAAAGCAAAGAATATGCAAGATTGTATTTAGCTTAAACATTTTAAAAGGTTTGTACCACAAAATAGAACTCTGCAACACTCCGTCTGTATGCTTAGTCCTTACAGTAAATTCAGCTTATAATGGCATTAAGAATGTTAAAATACTAGTAAGGCTAGCTAAGTTGCAGTTTACGAACTCACTCACTCACTAGGTCTGTTGAAAATTGACAAGATTTATAGAAAATATGCTACGTTTACATGAACCTCATAACTATATGCGGAAGTTGTAACCGCATCGGCAAGTAGCTCGAGGCTCTTTCAATTTACCGACATGTTTCGTATAAAAATATGCCAATTATATACTTGATTTTCACATATTGATGTTCTCAAATGTTTTTTTTTGAGCAGGGTTGCACTAAAAATAAGTATCTCGGCTTTATTCTATACTTGGACATTGTTAAATCTTATCTTGAAAAATTTAATGTCGCCTTTTAAAAAATAACTATAGGTAATGTTATTTGAACCATTTATTACCGCATTCCGTAAAATCGACGGTCACGCTTGTATTTAAGTTGTACAGTAGAACACAATTTATATGGCGTGTCGTGAATCTTCGTTCGCGCAGACACGAACAACGATTCCGATGATTTCCGAAAGCAGGATCAAAACCCACGATCAGACTTGTACGTGTTAGTTATAAGGTGCAAATTAAATGCATCTATTTCTTCCATCTCACTCTGAATGACACGCGTCAACATGGCGTCACTAATAACTAATAATAGCACAGAATACAACCGCGCAACGCGTGGATCACGCTGATTGGCTCCCGCGCTTCGAAAAATCGTCATCTGCGCAGGTACATCGGTAAGCCATATCAGTTGTGTTTTACTGTACCTATATTAAAAGTGCAGTATATCAGTTCATAAAAAGCGTATGGTAGAATGAATATATATACTCATAAAAAAATGTTTGAAAGCATCGAAATGATTCTAGTTATATATACATTATTTTTTATCGGCGAGGCTAGACAAGTAGCTTAACGCTAACGTAAACGATTTTCGAATACTGACAAAATGTATGGAATTGACGTATGCGCTCGACGCGACGCGACCGTCTGACAGCTAACGTCAATCCTATACATTTTGGATAACGATAACGAACGCCGAGTTTGTTCAAGGAGACGTGTGTGAATTTGACCATTACTATACTAATTTGAAAGAAAACTGAAATAATAAAATACCCATTGTGGGCATTTCAAATACTAGTTATTATCGCCTCTATTAACTTATATAAACCTCATGGTGCTAATAATCGGTATGCCAACAATAGGGCTGTTTATCATAGTGCGGTAGAAATAATACTGAATGTTCTCAGTTGAGACGTTGCCGTTCGGCGGCGTGGGCTACAGCGGCGTGGGCGCGTACCACGGCAAGGCCACCTTCGACACGTTCACGCACAAGAAGAGCTGCCTCATCAAGAACTTCTCACCGCTCGGGGAGAAGCTGGCTTCGTGAGTATTGTCTCGGCCATGTACTATCAGACAAACACACCATAGAACTGTGTCACAGTGACATTATAAAACCCTTTGTTTACCACTTCGTACGACTTGAATCATAACGTCACTGCGTTACATTTGAAGCTGTCGTGACTCGAGACTACAATTATAAGGCCCGTATTAATAGTATTAATAAACTTATCTCAACTCAAATGCTTGTCTCGAGATGCGTCAAAAATGTTCAACAACAGTGTTCTATGGTTAGGCACTTACTTTGACGTATCTTGTGACGGACCTCACAGTCAAGATGAGTTTATTAATACGGCCCTAAGACTGCAATCCTAAAAACGCAAATGAGTTGCCTTGCCAACCCTGAGTACTAAGATGGAGTGCCTCTAAATATGCTACCAATTTCACCGGTTGTCTTATCCCCACACTATTGCTGCACATATTTCTCCAAAAAAGTCCCGTGTAAGTGCACCTTAAGACAGGCATGTCACTCAAGATCTCTAATGATTGATACGGCCCTAAGTTATCCTTTAAAATGTCTGTGACCGTTTCAGCGGGCGCTACCCGCCGTACACCGACAAGAAGCTGAACTTCATCACGACCCTGATGCGCAAGCGCCACGGGCCCTCGCTCTCCGCGCTGCCGTACCTGCTCGCCTTCGCGCTCGGCGCCGGCCTCACCTACGGCATTGTCGCCTGGAACAAGGTAAAGAAGTAATCACTCGGTCGGTACATGCTACAGTCTGTTACCTATATTGAAACCTCGGATAGATAAGTTACTTCGAGTTGAACTTTGACATTGCCCACATACCTATTTAAAGCTAGGGTGAGGCATTTTCTTGGTGAGCTCGCTTCATCGTTGACAAAATCTTCGTCCTCCAAGGGCAAGAGTGAGACAAGAGCAAGCTCATTATCAATATACAGGGTGCCCCATAAACCGACGTCAACCCGCCTAGGGCCGATAGTCTCCTGAGGTTCCTTGTACTATTAATAGTACACAATATGGCCATTCAAATAAAGAACTAGTGCAAAGAAAGTAAAGTGTAATTTGTTTTTGTTTTATGAGTAATGATCAAATTAAAAAAATAACTTTATGTCATTCATAAAATATTCCATTGACAAATTTCGCTGTATGGTGGGCCGTAGGAAGATAAAGCAGCTAAAAAGCTATCGATTTAAGCCCATTATCATTAATCATTTGAATCAGATGTTTTATAATTTTCCTTTATGTCCATGTCACGGAAAATCATTAAAATCATGTTTTATTTCATACGTTTTTCAGTGGTATCTTACGTAATTAGAACAAATCAGTGAAATAAAACATGAAATTTATGATTTTTCGTGATATGGACATGAGGGAAAATTACAAAAAATCAGATTAAAATGATCATTATCTCCGAATCTAGTTAGCTGATCTATCAGCCGTAGGCGGGTTGACGTCGGTTTATGGGACAACCTGTATCTTAAATAAAACATGCAAGATGAGTCAAATTTGAATTTGAAGTAACACACTCTATACACGATTTGAAAATAGGGGAAAATAGTAAAATTATTATATAAAGCGTTCGTGAAATAATTCAACTATTGTGTCGCATCGAGATTAAACTGCCAAAATTACTATAACCTAACCCAATTACTAAAGTAGCAGCTGAATTACTATAACTTTAATCTTTAGAGTGAGAAAAATGACAGCTTTAGTTAAACTTTTATTTTCCCTATGAGAATTATCTGCTTGCCCAGTTATGACACGCGTCCGCCAATAACATACAAATGTTAACATATATTGGATGTAAACTTTAAAAACAATTTGCTATTAAGTATGTTTCTAGAAGTAGATTCGTTTTTTGTTTTAAGAAAATATGTTTTAGCTCTATAATGCAATGACCCATAAATCCATTTGCTAATGTCACAGCACCTATGTCCGCATATATTTCTTACTGTTCTACTTTTTAAAAGCGCTATTATTAAGTTAGCTCTTTTATTACGATATTAAGAAAACATAGTGATACCTTGTGGGTATGGGATATTTGACTTATTATAAGATAGAAATTGAATCCCTAATATTCCTAGTTATGCAAAAATGTACTCTGAACACACCTATTTAAAGAAACAAGTTGTAAAAAAACTGTCCAACTCAATTAATATAATAAAATGTTATTAGTAACTAAAAGAATAAACATCTTTTAATTTAATTATTTGTTTTATTACGACTTGTCCCTCACTAAAGTACCCACACAAAAAATCATACCACAGGAAAATATTCAAATGTAATGCCAGCAGTAAAAAAAGCAAGAGTAACCTTATCTATTCCAATTATAATAAAATTGGTATCGATCAGTTATCGATTAATTGCCGAAATAGCAATACTACAGCAATATAAATATAATATCGGTGGGACAATCTCACACAAATCGACCAAGTCCCAGACTAAGCTTTATTTAGAGAAATATATACTTAACCATATAGAAAACACCCATGACTCGGGTACAAATATCTGCCCGTACCGGGATTTGAAACCAGGACCGCTAGCTTCGTAGGCAGTCACTCACTACCAACTAGGCCAGCGCGTCGTCAAATATTTAGAGGGTGGTGAAGCTGAAAATGTCCATACAAAGTGCGGTAACGTTTCTCTCCCCTTAAACCTCGTCCAATTTGTACCATTTTTGAATATGTTGTAGATATCATGAAAAACCATGTCTGTACGTTTTCCTTTCCAAGAAAATATTTCTGAAAATGTAACAAATTTTAAAATCAAGAAACTGAATCGTACATACCTAGTTCTTTATCATTACAACAACATATTCAAAAATCGTGGAAATCTAACTTGTCTTAGGGAGTGATAAAACGTTATCGCCCGGAGCTTTTGTATATTTTGACAGCCACGCGATTTTAGCGGCTCTTCACAGTCCTCTTGATATAATTACGCTACAAAAATAAACGTTAATCTAAATTATAAAATTGGCTCGTCTATCGACATGAACATGATTAACTTTAGGTGCCTATCACAATACAAAGTTCGAAGCCAGATATCCGGATATTTATGAAACATTCTGTACTGTAAAATGCGCTTTCAAAACTTATGCTGCGTATACATATAAGTAATCTCGACCTACTAGCACTCATCTTACAGAGTACGATCAAGGAATCACATCGGCATCGTTAAAGTCCGCCCATTTGATTATTTTATAGACTCCTCAATCATTTTAAATATCGTATAGTTATTTAAGTTGTGCTTGATCGTTGTAAAGTTAGATACAACCGCTTTAACGTGATGAAAATTATATGCATCTAAAATGTTTATGTCCGTGCTAATTGTACGGTACTAATTATGTTACACATAACCTCGATTTGTCATCGAGCGTGTTTTTATTTAAAAAAGTGAAATACAGTATCTTCTTAGAAAGAAAAACGTACTGACCTAAGTTTTCATACATAATATACCAACATATCCAAAAATCGTAAAAATCGAACTAGTCCAATCCTTTTTTATGGAAACTTTCAGCTTCACTCAGACTCTGCAGTCGTACATATTAAGAGGATTCTCTTAAAGTAGCGAAATTGGCAACATGATTCAATTGTTTCCAAAATGCTGTTCTTTAATGTGGTGTGGCCATAAGAAAATATTATTGTTCTAGCATGACAAGTTCAGTCATTTTTTACGTAAGGAGAAGTTAAAAAACAAAAAAAAAAAAATTCCACAATAACAAGAATACAAACGAAACTAAGAGCCCGATATATTGGCCCTTGGGGGGCAACTGAGCAACTTGCTCTACATACAAATAAGACTACAGCCAATACGAAATCCAGGAATGCCCCTCCAGGGGGGATAGGGGGGCAGCCACCATCCTCTTTGGAATATACTCTTCCTTATACATAATGTCGTGATCTTAGACGAATAATACATATTGTAGATTTAATGACATGTCGTACAGGGCAAAATTGTACGACTTACACAAAAATCTAACTCCTTTTTTTCTTGTTTTTCAGGCTGCTTCACAGGATTTGTAAGATGTGACACTGGAGCCGGCGTAAAAGGAAGAATACCAGGGGAATATTGTGATAATAATGTGTTATAAGAAAAATATATTTACGTAATTAACTTTAGGGACGTATGTTTTCCGCAAGTGTATTTCTCAACTCAAAGCATTTATTTTTTGCATTATATTTTTACGC
Source organism: Acleris sparsana (assembly GCA_923062465.1). Taxonomy (NCBI): domain Eukaryota; kingdom Metazoa; phylum Arthropoda; class Insecta; order Lepidoptera; family Tortricidae; genus Acleris; species Acleris sparsana. The sequence goes on from OV281300.1 coordinate 12,001,155, forward strand.
ACCTTCTATTTACAAATTTATATCTATTATTAATTATTAATCAGATTTTTATTTATATTTATTATTAACTCACTTCTGTTCATGCATTCAAATGTTAAAAAGTATGTTTTTGAATAGTTGCCATAATATGTTTCGTATTTTGTGAAAGGAATATTAAGTCACTAGAACATATTCTAGCACTGTTAGATCTATATCACTGTAGGTATATTGTTATATTTCTGAAGAAGTTACTTGAAGAATGTATCTAATTTTCATATTAGAAATATAAGGGCAGACTTAAAGGTTGCACAACACTTAGCAGTATATCCAACGGCAACTAAAATGTTCAGTCGAACTTTACACCATGATGTGGGTTTGTGTTTGTGTAATCGTGATTGAATTTAAATTCCAAAGCTAAAATTAACTTAAAACATTCTTAGGTTCGAAAGCCCTTACATTATAATTATTAAAAAACTCAAAGCATAATTATTTTTTAACCTTTGGGCATTCTAAAAATTAAATGATGGTGGGTCGTTTTAAAGGCTGTGTTTTTGTTGCTTATGTATTTTATGTGATATTGGTGGTTTTAAAATTTAAAACTGATATTTTTTGGGGAAAATATGTAATAAATAAAGTGCCTTTACTATAAAAATGTTTTTATTCTACTGTCTTTACCTATTAGATGAACCGACGTAATGTTGGAAATCCGATAACATACCAAAAGCAGAATAGATTTACCCAATAGAAGTTAGATTCCTGGTGACCTGTGGTTTAAAATGGGTCCATATTGGCTTCGCTAAAGTTTATCACCCGAAATTGATTTTCCTAACGATTTGTACTCCTAATGATCACTGCTCCTAAAAAATGTTTTCCTAAAAATTTCGTTCCTACAATTTATTTTACTATTAACGTAGCTCATAAAACTCATATCTCTTAAAATTTTAAGTGCTAATGTCACTGATGTAACTTTTTGTAAACTCCTATTTTTTTTTTAAATAACATTCTTAATCATATTTTTTTTGGGTCTATATTGGCTCACCTAAAAAATTTTACTCCGAATGTATTTTTACCTACTTTCCGAGTACAGGACTTTACGCAGGATTATTTTAAAGTTAAAGATGATCTGCTCTTTTATAAAAAAAAATAACCTCGAAGACGAAAGCGGGAGCGAAGCTCCCGCTTTCGTCTTCTAACCTATCCGCGATCCGAGTTGGTTTTGCCACTAAGTCCCTATTCCCTACTGCCTACGTAATGACGGACCCTTAGGATCTCAGTCACTATTAACTTTAGAGAAAAGTTTTTCAAGTAAAATGTGCTTATTTTAACGTATTCTATGTGGTAAATAAGTTTAATGTACTTATAATAATGTGCAATTTTAGGAATAAAAACCATTCTACATAAAACAAATATAACAATGAACAATAGTGTAAAAGATGGTTATGTTGAGAAAATATAGGAAAACAAATAGTAGTATGATCGATGTTTATTGCAACGGACCTTATGAAGTTGAATGATTAGGAATTCAGAGCGTTAGGAACAAAGTAGTTATGAGTAGTGATTATTAGGATGTAAATTATTAGGAACAACATTTTCGGATTTCCGATAATCGACATTAAAAATTTAGTTCAACTTTGGCGCACCCGTTTAAAATATTTTAACCTAGCGACCCGCCCTCACTTCGCTTTGGTTTACGTGAGTTTTATGTAACAGCCGAACATAAAGCAGAATATACATTAAAACCTTCCTCTTGAATCACTCTATCTAATCCTGAAAACTGAATTAAAATCCGTTAAGTGGTTCAAAAGATCCAAGCGAACAGACAGCGGAAGCGACTTAATTTTATACTATGTAAAAATAAAAAAGCTCGATGGAAGCTTTTCTAGAAGATTGGCAATAGACAGAGAGTTGTGGAAAAGGAAGGAGGAGGCCTTTGCCCAGCAATCGGACACAATAATAGGCTCTTCTAATAAATATTTTAGCAGACCGTTTAATTTACTTACTTAAATACATCTTACTTCTAAAGTAGGTTAACTGGTACTACATAAATTCGAAGGTCACCCTGGGGCCTATTGCATAAAAATACTGCTATTATAAGCTTTTAATAATAATTTTATATCTTTGTACTTACGTTTTTTAGTAATTGGTTTTCATTCACGTACATTTGTAGGTCAAAACCTAGGGACAACATTGTTCCCTGTTAAAAATTATGCTTTAATAAAAAATATGCTACTTTTAAACATTTAAAATGTTTGCTTGTTTGATTAAATCAATGTTTAAGCCCAGTGTAAACAAATGTTTAGTTTCTCAAAAAATTAAAAGTGCATCGTATCGAAGAGTCGGAACTACCTTAAAACTTGATTTAAAACTACACATATTTATGGGGACCATAAGTATCGTTTGATGATGAAACATTTTATTTGCCCTTTACATTCAGTAGCCCTAGACAAGACGCATTCTGCGATCGTTAACGACCATAGAAATCAAAGAAATGTAGAATTTACTTAATTTTCCGGTCTCTTTGGGCGCTTATTTCAATTCAATGCATTTCGACAGTAGTCGAAAGTTATTGCTATCGTTTGGCTATCGTGGAGTGTAACTTGTAGCACGCACGACTACGACTAATGTCCGTTTCCAGTTTGAAAACTACGAAAAGATTAGGTCACTTCAACTAAGCATATTATTTGACCCAATTTGTAAATAGCAACATGATCTAGTTTTTATCCAAAAACTGCTGGATACTATTCCGGTTGCCACTTCTCGAAATCTCGTCTAATTCAACCCTACGAAGATAGGTTTGCGCTTTCTCTGCCAATTCTGTCCAGCAACATAGTTCCAAGGAGTCCCCTTTCCATCTGTAACAGTTTTGGGATCCTTGGTTGTGACATTCCTAGCGACGTGCAGTTTCGGGTCACCTAGAAGCTGGGTGTAATTTACCCCGCATCAACGCCTTGTGCTTTACAAGTCGCAAGCAGTGGCAGATTAGCCACGTAGCAAGAGTAGCAAATGCTACGTTGTATTTTATTTAGCACCCTACACTAAGATATAACCTAAAACAAACTAAGGGTCTCTTTATACATAGAATTTTCGAGAATTTATGCGTCGTTGGACTAAAAGTAAATATGGCGATGTATAACAATGTCTACATATAAAATAAAAATTGGTCCGAGTATTAGAAAGCCAATACTTCAAAATGTCTAAGTCTTATCAAGTCGGAATATAAAAATGACTACTTTCTTTACATAGGTCCAGGATTATAATAATACATAATACGGAACAAATTCATCCCCTCGTAACATCTAGTTCTTAAATTAAAACGAATAATATTCAATAAATATGAACAAGCTAATAGATAAGCGATCAACAAACAAGCTGAATTCTAAAAATAAATCTTTAAATTATAAAAAAAACCGAGAATATTTGAAAATATATTTATTAATTATCTTTAACAAAACTACTAAACCAAATTGCTCTGCTTACACTTAAAATAAAAATAAAAATATTTTATTCATTGTTTCTCCGCCAAAATTATATACGCCCGAACTTATGTAAGTGGACATTTTTATACATCGCCATATTTACTTTTAGTCTAGTGCCGCAACATATTTATATTTGGTCTAATATACAGGTGGACATTTCTATACTTCGTCGAAATTATATACGCACGAACTTATGCAAGTAGTCATTTTTATACATCGCCATATTTACTTTTAGTCCAACGACGCATAAATCTTTGCTACGGGCCCCGCGCTGGCTTAATCACTGGCCTAGAGCACTTGCCTATCAGCTTGACGCCCTGGATTCCACCCAGACGTGCCGTCCGCATTGTCAACGATCGTACACTTTCAGACCCTTTAGAGATGCTTAGACTCCGGAGAGACTTCTTATTTCTCTGCGTCTTCAACCGTCTGAATAATGGGAAGTGTTCCGAGGAACTGTTTAGATGTATCAAACTGCCAACGACTTCATTCTACAATCACCCTTCTCGTCATCGGCAGGATGTTGTACCATAATAATTTGAAATGAACTTCATGCTCATATTTTCCCAATGCGCTATATGGGGCTTTTGAATAAGAGATTCATAAAATTTCTTCGTGACCGGCAATGCATTGATGGCACCTCTGGCGTTGCAAATGTCGAGGTGGGCCGTCTGCCTGTCTCTCCTTCGAAAACAGTAAAAAAAACTATAATATTGTCGGCCTCATAAGTGGCTGCACCCTTTAGTACCGTTTAGTTTAGTTATTTAAGTTTTTGTTTAATTTTACTGACATCCTCTGTTACCGCATTCGTCGCTTATACATTTCTAAACAGTTAAGTCTACCGCGTGCTTTTTATTTTGTAAGTATTCAGATAGTAGGGTTCCAATAATAATTGAAACATTATTTTATTGGCAAAATTGGTAAGTTTTATAAAAGAAAGAATTTATGAACCCTTGAACCAGTTTCCGGTATTAAAATGGGCGGCAATTTGGTAAACTGCAATTGTAAATAAATTATCTACGAATTTCTGATGATGAAGCATGAAACTGGTTTAGGTTTTCTGCTGTACGTAACGTAGGTACTAAGTGTATCCACCGAATTTGATCTTGTAGGTAATGATGCGCAGTTGAAAACAACTAATGCCGGAAAAACTCTAGGTGCTGCTATATACCGGTTTTACTTTTGATTCCACAAACGTTCATAAGTAAGTACCTACGTTAAAAGATAATGTAAACTTAACTGTTGTGTGGCTGTTTCCCGAGATCCATGTCGGCTACGCGATCAGCTGCTCTGCTCGCTCACTGCCTTTGCATGTCAGATTTAGGTGAATAATGTTTACCTACCGGTCAATGCGCATTTCAGTGCCTTGGTAATAAATATTATAGTAATACAAAAATATAAAGGAACAATCTCAGAGTTAACGTTGTAAGGAGCATCAACGGAAAATAATGAAATTCTATTAATAAGAATGATGGATAGGTATGAGAGCATAATCATAGTAGGTAGCTTGGGGGGCAGATACCGTACCCGCGTGAAGGTCATGAGCGTTGGTGTTGTTATGAATGATTATTATTATACACCCGCAGATAGATAATGCTCATTGCAGCACTTCAATTAACTAAACTCTATATGCCCATAGATCTTAACAGTGTTTTTTCAGAAAGTGTTAACACTTTTAGAGGGACTTACACTTAGGCGAGGAGGCCCCTATAAGTCAAGTTTATCATGATAGTATCTCGTTTATATTATAGCATGACGACGTGAGGACCGCTACCTAGTGGAATAAGAATTTAGAGGCTAAGCGCAATAAAAATCTTCGGAGGACACTCCATAAAAGTGTTTTTTGTAACGTGCATTATGTGTCCGACTTTTTTTAAATCTAATCGCATGCTGCGTAAAACGTACTTTAAAAATAAAACAAAATGTCAAATGGCGCAGTCATCAACTTTTGATGTTGATATGGCAACTCTGTTGGCTTATGTCATTGGTAAAATATATCTCGTGTCATAAATCGGTTAAAAAAGTAATTTTAAGCTCAATTACAAGAAACTGGTATGTATTTTAATAACTATTCACTCAATATTTAGGTTAGTTGTGAATTAAAACTACTTTTATGAAGTTATCTAATTTTTTTGCTATCGCAACACTGACTTTATGAACGAAAGTGCTTGTGATGAGCAAAGACGATTAGTAGTGTCGATAAGCCAATATTCCGCAGAAATTAGCCAGAATCTTCAGGTATCTACAAAATAAAATAAATAACCACCCTCGCATGAGAGGGTACTATGTGGTGGTGCTGTTCTTCTTCCGCTAGTTCAGGTGCTTATTCACAATTGAGGGCTTGTCTGACTACTCCCTACTATAATCCTATACGGCGGCCATATTTATAAGTCACTAAAGGCGTTGACGCTCACTCGTAATTATTTGCGTTGCGTTGTTTTACAGGACCGATGGCTGCGATACGCAAGAAATTAGTGATCGTCGGTGACGGCGCTTGCGGTAAAACATGTCTATTGATCGTGTTCAGCAAGGACCAATTCCCGGAAGTGTACGTGCCGACGGTGTTCGAAAACTACGTCGCCGACATCGAAGTGGACGGCAAACAGGTAGAGCTGGCGCTGTGGGATACGGCTGGGCAGGAGGACTACGACCGGCTGCGCCCGCTGTCCTACCCCGACACCGACGTCATCCTCATGTGCTTCAGCGTCGACTCGCCTGACTCGCTCGAAAACATCCCCGAGAAGTGGACGCCCGAGGTCAAGCACTTCTGCCCCAATGTGCCCATCATCCTCGTAGGCAACAAAAAGGACCTGCGCAATGACCCTGCAACCATCAATGAGCTACGCAAAATGAAGCAGGAACCTGTCAAGCCTCAGGAGGGCCGCGCAATGGCCGAGAAGATCAACGCGTTTGCATACCTCGAGTGCTCTGCCAAGAGCAAGGAGGGTGTGCGTGAGGTGTTTGAGACTGCAACCCGGGCTGCACTGCAAGTCAAGAAGAAGAAGAAGACTAGGTGTTCTCTGCTCTAATTGTGCCGTTGTTGGGAGACTCTGATTTATGAATGGTTCGCATACTGCCTGAACACTTACGTTGACGACGACCGCGGCGCGGCCGCAGCGGCCCCAGTCCTGCCGCTGCTCGCACATCCACTCAGTATTCGTGTGGCTACTCTTTCATAATTGGTACTTGTATATTTTATAGATTATCTATAAAGAGTAAGCATAAATGCCTTAACAAATGTAGTTCGGGGCGAACGTGGGCCCTCTGTCTATGGGCCTGCTGGAATTTTTCGTGCTATACTATCAAGTTATATAATCAAGTAGCATTTCTTCCTGATATAGATTTATTCCTCGACCAGCGTCCGTCTCGCTGAGACATTTGTTTAGTTTTGTATTTTGTATTTTAATTTTTCAATAAAATAGTTATGTATAATTGTGTAGGACGTTTATTTGACCAGGCGGCCCTGACGCAGGCAATTGCCTGTCAGCGGTGGCGTCTCAGATGTCCCTTCAATCTGATAATTCTTCTGTAGGGCAGTTTTTGTAATCTATTTGTTTGTGTGAAATTTTAACTTCTGTATGATTACATTGCATGCTAATATAATTTATTAGTAATAAACGAACCCCATGTTTTAACAAATCTTTTCTAGACTCTTTTTGACTTTTATAAAAATTTAATACAGCATTTATAAATCCAAGGTGTTTAGGATGGGGAAATATTTAAGTTAAAATCAATCATCTATGTTATGTTTTATTAGTATTGTAAGTACAAAATTATCTTTCAAATATACATGAATTAACATAATTAGACTTCCTTTTATAATTTAAGACGATATTTTGGATCTACTCCAATTACAATTTTATTAACTAACTGGAAGGTTTCACTTTCGGGTTCCTTGACATTTTGAGTAGTTGAAGCGGGTTGTAGCGGCGGCGCGGAGCGGCGAGCAGGCCCTGGCGCGCGGCGGCGGCGGGCGCGCGGTGCGGCGCGGGCGCGCCCGCCGGCAGCGCGCCGGGCCCGGCCAGCTCGGGCGCCCAGTCCGCGTACACCAGCGCGTCCGCGCCGCGCAGCCCCGCCGCCGGGGACACCACGTAGCACAGCCCGCGCTCCGCGTCGATCCCGCGCACCAGCCCTGTGAGTGACATGCGCCGTATTACTCTACTTATCACTATAATCCGTGTTTTACGGCTTCGTGTACGTGATAACAACAAATATTTATGACTTTGGGGTCAATAGGCATGGCCTTTTATGAGTACTTGTAGGTAATTTCTATAAAATTACTATTGCAAAAAAATAAAAAGGATAAAAGTACAGTGTATTTCGTTTTTAAAAAGACTACTCGCTCGGGCGTTGAGTTTAACAGACTTAACTCTTAAGGCCTTTTGAAGACTCGTTGCACATTGTTTTCTCATCTATTACTAATCAGTTTGACTTTGTTTACTATTATTTATGAACAAGTTTCGGTGAATGCTATGCAGTCTCATGACATGAACTTTGCAATTATTTAAACATGCTCTTGGCACAGGTTTTGCTTACGCAGATCATAACGACAGTGTACGACCTAGTTTACTTTTGATCATAATACTGCTTTAAATTGATTTAGCAGTAGCCAGTTAAATATATTTAATGTATGATCTAGGTGTACGTAATATCATGAGTCAGATGTTATTATAATGTGTCATCCAATCAGGAAATTCAGTTTCCGATTTGTCACAAAGTATTCATTCACCTAGGTTATATCTATAATTAAAATTAGGTAATTTTGTATAGAAGTGACATAGGTACGGAATCTTCTGTATCTGTCGGACATCTGGTGACCTTGACCTAGTCAACACAATTCAGAGACATTTTAATTCCCAATATTTCTACTGTTTGTAAATATTGTGGTGTAGGAAAGCTGGCACTAACAAATCTCTGTACAGTAAAGTACTGAGTAAATTTAGGGGACCCTTTAGTATATTGCCAAGATCACCAAATATTTATTGTTTTAGAGATCTTTTCAAATTCTACAGAACAAAAGTTCATAATATCATGTTGATTTTTTATTGAAGCTAGTGATATAAAAACGAACCGTGGCCAAAGCAATGCAGCGGCTTATCAGCCAGGGTAAACATCTTGCCGGTGCTGTCGTCCCCGTGTCGACACAGCGCGACTATCTTTCCATTGATCACTCTGTAGATACTCTCTTTGTTTATCCTCACGTTAACCGCTATGTATAAGTTGCGTAGATCCACTCTGGAAATTAATGAGAATTTAAGTAAACAGAAGTGAAGTGTTTCAGACTTGAAATAATTCTTAGGTGTAGATAAGAAATGGCTAGTTCATAGGGAAAATAGTCATAGTAGATATTCGTTACCGCGTTACGTTCTCATTTTCCTTTCGGGGCAGTGGTCCAACTGACCAACAATTTCTATTTGAATATCAAATTAACAGGCTCGACGGAGCTCCTATATCTGAGTGGCCAGCTGCAGGGCTAACATCTCATATTAATGATACTAATTTTGATCAGTTGAACGGAGCAGTTGGACCACTACCCCGACACTCGCATTTTACCCATTCTTATAGCAATCCGTGATTTCCCGACGCCTCCGCCCGGACTCGTAAGATATCTTAGCGGTAAAAACAAACGCTATAATGTCAAATAAATCTTTCAAGCAGATCGCGAATCTGAAGGCCAGCCTACGTAAATAAAATCTGAATGTTTGTGTAGGTAACATGTATGAATGAAAGCTGGCTTATTGAAAATCTATTGGTTAAAATTAGAAAGAGAATCCGGTGTACAATGAATGATGTCATCGCGGTAGATGGATGACTGGTGATAAGAGTACGATTGATAAATGGTGTCCGTGCGCACAATGACTCACGCCCGATTCCGAGACGCGAAAATATAACTCGTTACTCATTACTGGAAACAATACAGGAACAATATCAGAGGCGCAGACGAAAATGTAAATATTTAGAGGATACATTTGCGAATGCGTTTTTTATTTTATTTATATGATACACGTAAACAGTTTTATACACATACAAGTAAGTCACTCTTCCACGGTCACCGGATTTGACGGAATTTGTCTTGGGCAATGTTACTTTACAAACGTAAAGGCTTTTGAAGGAAAAACAATTAACTATAAATTAATTCTCCTATAAGACTAAAACTCTAGCAAGGACTTGTGGACCAAAACAGTTTTCAATAGTGTTATTTATTTACAAAAATCGAATCGATTGAAAGCGAAAGGGTCGATTTTTGGCAACATCCATCATTTGATTTGGCTACAGGTTTTTGTTTTTAATTAGCACTATTGAAGACTTGAGGATCCATTTCGAGATACTATGATAACCTCGATTTATTAAATGTAGCAGTAAAACAAAACAACCTATTTCAACTGGCTACCAAAAAACAATAACTTACTCATAAGGTACAATTTCTAACAAGAAATCCGATGCAGAAGGGTAAGTATTCATAAGGCTACCAAAGTAGGCCAAGAAGTTGAGGTATCTCTCGTCTTTGGGCGTCAGGGAGAAGTTGTTCCTCACAGCGCTATCCGGGCTTGAAACAACGAAATCGTATTCCAAGTCTTCTGAAACGTGGATAGGGCTAAACAAATAATTTCTCTGGTACTTTTTACACAATTCCTTGACAGTACTGGCGTTGAGGAAACTCTCAAATCTCCTTTTAGGATTTTTGGAATCTATTTGCAGCATGAACGTTGGCTGTAACAGCATTGTAATAAGCGCCATGAACTGGAGGCCCAGGCCGTTGCACATGCCCATTGTGTTGACGATCCATGGGAGGCCCCGGAACCGCGGCTCGCTGTGGCAATAACCCATTATTTCCCTGATCGCCGCCGCGTACCGTCTCGTGTTATCCATTGTGTTAATGAGACCAATATTCAACATCCTGAAAGAAAACATTTGGTAAACATACACTTATCCATAAGTAAACTGCCTCTAATAGTTCTATGAACATACTAATGTGGTGCATGCTTGCTAATGGCAGCGTAAGTATTTTGCTAGCGAGCGCATAATGTTAAACAGAATTATGTTGCATTACGATTACTTACTAAAGGACATATTTAGACTGCTGTTCTAAATAGAATATCAAATACCTATCTCATTAATCTTATTAAACTAACCCTCGACAAAAAAACACTGCATCGTAAGTTCCCAAAAGGATCCACCGATTTTTAACTCTGTCTTTGCTAAGAAGTTGCGTATACATATAAACACAAAAAAATGCAATTTACGGCATTTGATGAATGAGAGATTTATTTTTGCAGAGCCCTTGTAAAAAGATAAAAGATGTTTATTCAGTAAGTAGGTAGGCCGCACGGGCACTTTTACACGTCAAAAATCTACCAGCGCTTCGCCAGAGACCACTGCTGAGAAGAAACGCCGCAAGAAGCTCAACAGTCAGTCGTTTTTTTAAACACTACTTATATTATACAATTATAAAGCTTAACCTAAAATTATCTGACGTGTTCAAGGTTGAACAAAGCTTCTAAATAAATAGTTAAAAAAAAAAACCTAAAATTATATAAAACAATGAATCTAACATAAAATAAAATAAAAATATATAATCAAGCATAGCCTGAGCAGGAAAATGTGTTGTATACAACTTGAAGGTGGTATGATATGAGAAGGGGATCTATCACAAAAACATACAATACAAACAATACAATACAAAACACTTTATTGAACACCAAACAAAACATTACAGAGATCCAGTAAAATTAAAACAAAAACAACAGGTAAACAACAGGCTGTCTTATCGCTAGTTAGCGATCTCTTCCAGACAACCTTAACAGGGACATGGTGTCGAACAAAAATATTTTACACAGTAGGTGGCGCAGACTTCACGCAAGCTATAACAAGACACTTTTTGTAAATAGATAGGTAAATATATACAATTACATACAAGATATATACTATAAGCATAAATAAACAAATAATTATAAATAAATACATAAATAAATACCAATATATCCACATCAGAGAAAACAATAATAAGACAGCCACACGATAGAAATTGACGAAGACAGAACAATTATGACTGCGACAAAAAATGCTCATGAAGAAGTTTCTTAAAGATAGGTAAAGATTTAGCCCGCCGCAACTCCACAGGAAGGGAGTTCCACAGTCGGACAGCTTGAAAAGTGAAGGAATTGTTGTAGAACTTAGATGAAGAGGAAGGTACAGTTAATAAACAATTTTGGGAACAACGAACCGATGTAAAAAAGTTAAAACGCTCCTTGAGGTAGCGGGGGGTAGCAGGGATAAACAGAACACAATAGAGAAGATTAAGTTAAGAATATGAAAGTACCGGCGAAAACGTATAGGAAGCCACTTGAGTTGCGAACGAAAATGAACGATAATGTATTTTTTTGCTATTAGACCATGATTTGTATCATTTTCGTGTAAAACAAACATGCTGAAATCATTTTTGATATTTAATTTACAAAGCAAACTTTTTTTTTTATGTAGGTGAATCATTGAATACAGTAGGTAGCGGTTTTAAGGTAGGGCGCGGTTTTGCGACCACCCAGGGCGCCGGATATAAAGGGCGCCTAAAAGTTATTTCATTCTAACGGTTCCGTAGTCAAACTAGGAACCCTTATAGTTTCGCCATGTCCGTCCGTCCGCAGCCTAGCTTAGAGACTCTTAGTACTAGAAAGCTGTAATTTAACAAGAATATACATATTAGTCAAAAGTTTTTTTGGCGTAACGTGGGGTGTCGTTGGATATGTCTTTCAAAAATATTGCGGGTTAGGCTGAACAATTTTTCGATTAAGGCATCCGTTTATGAAATATTATGCTTTAAAGCAATAAATAAATTACAAATACTAAAAATATAAAAAATATCTTAAATGAAATATAATGAATTTAATAGAAAAACTGTCTCGACTAAGTAGACTTCATTGGTTCTTGGGTTACAAACGGTTTAAATGTTTATGCCTACCGAAAAGCGCGACCTATGTCGATTTATGGGGATAACATTTTTCCAATGGCATAGTTAAGTTTGTCGCGAGGTCTGATTTGATTGTAGTAACGGCTTCGGAACCCTACACTGAGCATGGTCCGGCATACCCTTGCCCGGTTTTTTCGTATGGGTTTGAATCGCGGATGGGGGTGCTGTAGAAATCTTGCCCAGGGCGCTCGTAGTGCTAAAACCGGCACTGATTGAATATAGTAAAAAAGATTTATGTAAATAAATGTAATTATCATATTTTAGGTTTGGGGGGCCCTGTTTAGGAAATATTGAACTCTTTTTTTTTTCCCGTTCAAAGTCGCAAATATCTGAAATAAAAGCACGCACATATAACGAACTTAAAAAGAAAACTATCTCTGCTAAGTAGATTTGATTGGTTTCTGAGATACGGCGTCTAGTGTTTACTCGTATACCGGCTAAATATCATCTAAGACAGCACCGAATAACTTTAAATAGATAACTAATCAATTGATAAAAACTTCCGACATAATGACAACCCTCTCTTTCAGACCTGATATCCCAAACGGCCCAACCGATTTTAATGAGACCTAGCTAAGGACTATTTCAAATTTAAATTAAAAATTATCTTACTTGAAAAAAACTCCGTCACGAAACCATTAACTAAATCTTTTGTTCAGCGTCTAAAAAAACCGAAACCTGACAGAAAACCTTAAAACAGCGCGTACATTTTCACTGGAGGGACTTCGTCACTGATTTCAGTGTGCTACGTGAAACTCTCCCAAATCGGGATCTGAGCTTACAACCGGCTTAAGCTGCTTAACGGATTTTCATCAAACAACCTTAAGAACCTAAATAATAAATAAATAAATATTAGGGGTCAATGTCACACAAATTGTCTTTGGTCCCAAACTAAGCTCTGGGCTTGTACTATGGGTAAGTATTAGACAACGATAAGTTTACTTATATAGAGAAATATATACTTAAATGGTACATAGTACATAGAACACATCCAAGACTCGGAAACAAATACTCACGCTCACGACACAAATATCTCCTTTACCGGGATTTGAAAACGCGAACTAGCTTCGAAGGCAGGGTCAGTACCAACTATGCCAACGTGTCGTCAACACTTACAAAAGAAACATCAAAATCGGTCCATACGTTTAGAATTTACGATGCCACGGATACACATGTCAAACTTATATTTTAACCCCTATTTTTGCGTCGGGGTTAGAAATTAGATCATAGGTAGGACATTTTGTTTATTGAGATTTTTTTATGTGTTTGTTGTAACGGCCTCGCCTCGGAACCATACACTGAGCATGGTCCTCCATGCCCGGTTTGTTACCCGACTGCCCAAGGAGGGTAATGTGTGTACCAGCCTATATATGGTTTGTCCCTTTGTGGCGCTCCAGAAAGTAAACGCGTGGACCCATTTACAGAAGGAGTCTTATGTTAATCGATTTGTCTAATCCTGTGTGTCAAAAAATATATGATAGTAATCAATTGGTAATCAAAATATAAGCTAAAATAAAAGTCGTCGAACTGCGACAAGTGGGGTACCACTGGATAGGTATTTAAAAATCCTTTCTAGGCTCTACCATCATTTATCATTTTAAATGATAATTTAGAATTTATAACGATTTTTAGTTGGTTAGCATCAGTCTGGTTTCTTAAAGCTTGTTTTGAGTAGGTTTTATTACGACTTAATTTCATAATACCAATACGTCTAGATCTCGAAACGACTTTGTGTCATAATGCCTTAGGTAGGTACCAACTTCTCAATACGCTACAGTAAGGGGCTTGTTAAAAAGAGTATAATTAAATTTCTTCGAGACCGGCAACGCATTGGTGACGCGTCCGGCGTTCCCATCAGGTGGGCCGTGTGCCTAGTGGTCTGTTCGTCCCTAGATAACAATAAAAAAAAAACGAAATACCAGATATTTTTCCCAAAACACCGGATCTCTAATGACTAAAAATTCGTACATTTATCCTAAAACCCCTTAAATCCAAAATGACCTCATCCCAAAACACTTATGCCTTTACTTATAAACTTGGAATAACCGTGGGGTAACTAAACCATGCTTTGTCCTTGTCTGTCAAATTCAAATGTCACAATGACAGATAAGGACCAAGCATGGTTCAGCTACGTCACGGTTAACGTTTATAATTAAGGGCATTACTTTGTTAACCTTCTTCCATGACTGCTTCATCATGCTGTCATTATTTATTTATTCGATATTTTTAACGCCCGAAGCAAAAAGAGAGGGGCGTTATAATTTTGACGGCTGTGTCTGGCTCCGCAGCTCTTAAACGGGTCAACCGATGTGCATGCGTTTTTATTTATTTAAAAAGCAGGTTTTCGAGCGGTGGTTTTTAGCTAGATTTTATAAAAAACTGTTAGGCCATTTTTGAGATATTAGTTCCGAAACCAACACCACCATCCATTATATCGATTGGTTTTTCATCTCGATTATCAAGTTTTAAGACAGCCATTCAATTGTTTCGGATTTAAGTCATTTAGATTTAGATCAAAATTCAGGTATATTGGGAATAAGATTTTTTGAATCCAAGTTATGAAATTTCGGGTATGTTAACAGTAACACCGAGTCTATTTGAAATTTTAAACATTACAGGATTAAGTCAATTTGATATTTAGGTCAATTAAATATCAAGGCAAATAAAATACATGAAATGCAGTCGTAATGAAAGTTACTCATTTTTTTGGCAAGGACACATACGAGCATACAGGCCTGATGATAAGTGGAATCTGAGGGTCTGAGACCACAAGACTTACAATTAAAAAACATTTATTTATTTCCTAAGACTGCAAATGCGTTGCAAACTGAGGACAAAGGTGGAATAATATTGTCTATGCTATTTAACGCGATTTAACTTGTCTTACCCCTCACCGGAACACAATAATATGTACAATGCTGCTTAGCAATAGGTTAAATGATAATACGCCGGCAGCGCTCCGTACGGATCCTGCACGAGGTCCTACCACCACTAAATATTATGTATAGTATCTAAGAGCTGAACTGACGACAGGATCTCTGCTATACTTAACGTAGACCCGCCGCCTTGGGACTCATTTGTTTGGTCTTGATAAGCAGATGCATTTGCAAAAAAAAGACTGAACAAAAAAGTTTGTCGCCAAAGATGAAATTTTTAACAGAAATAATAGAGCCGCACGTCTTCGTGAATTAAAAGCACTAAAACTAATGATGCAATTCTGTCAAGTAACACAAAACAAATTGCCCTTAAATTAACTGTAGGCCAATTAATAAAAAATAACAATTACCGTTCAGGCACTTTTAAATGTGTAAAGCTAGGCCCAAGCAGTGGTTCTGTGACAACTGTAGCGGAAACATTTCCAGCAACAGTGAACTCGCACTGTCCAGGGTCCAAGTCAATCAGCAGAACTGGCCCGGCTGCCAGCATCTTGTTCACGTAGTAGCGAATGAAGGTAGACTTCCCAGATCCTTTGCCACCGCAAACAATTCCTCGACTCTGTGGTTCTGCAAATATACTTTGTAATTCCTGATGTCTCCTTTAGCTATAGGATGCACAAATCAAGTCAATCTAATTGAAACATTTTTGAATAGGAAACACGTTTATTTTCCTTTGTTTCAAATATAAAAACAGTATATAGGACTATAGTTTTTAGGATGTCTTTTTCGCTCTATGCTTAAGCCAATTTTGCATTGATACATTCAGAGATTGCAGAGTTGTTACTTTTTTTACTGTTTTCCCTTCACTCTAATATTGAGTACAAGTGATGTGAATGCCATCAAATTACACATTTCATAGAAAGAAAACTTACACAAATAAAGCAGCAGTGGTCTCTTGCGAAGCGCTGGTAGATTTTTGAGTCTAAAAGTGCCCGTGCGGCCTACTTACTGAATGAACATCTTTTATCTTTTTGTTTTTAAAACTGGCCTTTTTGCGGGAGGTTAAACTTAACTTTCTCTTACAGCAAGACCACTTAAATTTCATTTATATTGCTATTACCCTATTGAACTCTCGAACACTCGAAAACTCGTGAACAGATTTTCGTGCCGCAGATGTCCTGTCAGTGAGGTGTTTTACCGTTGATACATTTTAGGATGGTGACATCTGAGCTTCTAGGGCACGAAATATTGGTCCACAATGGCATTCAAAAAGTTAAAACTCAGCAAAATTGTCAATAGTTTAGAGCCATAGTCTGTTTCTAAGTAAATGAGGAAAAAAAAAAACAAAATCTGATATGGCAAAGTTGGTTTGGCCATTTATTAGAATGGATCTCATATTTCAACATTTATCAAAACAGTTGGTGTAAAATTAAAAGAGCAGTTGAGAATAATAGTGAATGCAACTTACTGGATCCATATTTCAAAACTTGATTCCAACTTATGTTCTCTTCTAAAGTTTTCCAAGGCTTCATTAGATAAAGTGAGCATCCCAAGAATTCAGAGGCTTTTCTGAAACAACCATCTACATTCTTGTTTGTTTTAGTAAACAGGTCGTTAACATGAAAGTTGCTCTCGACAAACTGGGCCACTCTGTCCTTCAGAGGTTGCAATTGGGCAACACTATCATGTGTTCCGAGTGTGGTTACTATTTCTTCAGCAGTAGCTACAGAGAGACCAGAACCTGTAAGCTTCCCGAAGAGACCATAACTGCCTCTGTCATGGTCTACAGTCCTTAAATATTGTGCACAATTGTAATTAGGAGCATATACATCATATTTTTTATCTTTCAGAGCAAAGCCACCTATATCCACTGCCCCAACTAGTAAGGTAACTCTCAACTTCCCATGGATATATATTTCAGCGGGGTGTTTTAGTACCAGTATGCAGCAATTTTTACCAAAATATATTTGTGCTGGGTTAATGAATTTGATGTCTATAGATTCTGTTGACATCTCTCTTTGGAATGAGTGATTTGACTGCAGTGTGTCATCATAGCAGGTCATACTTTCTTCAATTGGTATATCCATACTTGTTTCCAAGTCTGTGAGCTCTGTGTTTAGTTCACTTCCTAGTTCTGGCAACAAACTATCTAACCCTTCATTAAACTCTGTGTCATCCAGGTCCCCAGTAGAAAATATACCTGACTTGTTTGTAGCAAATACATTCTGACTCTCTGAAGGCAAATTCCTTATGGTAGGATACTTGTAGTCTCCTAAAACTTCACTGAGACTCTGATTTGGCATGTCATTAGCAGTTATAGACACAAATGAAGGTGACAACACATTTGTGTACTTAATATGGCTCTCAGAATATATATCAGATTCAGATTCCGAATTAAACTCAACACTTGAGTAGTCATTCCCCAAATGACTAGAACCTTCATCATCAGGTTCTGCCTTCTTCTCAGATGCTCTTTTCTTTACTTTCTTTTTAGGAGTTTCTTTCAGTTTTATCTTTTCTAATATTTTAGATGCTAACCTACCATCATTATCAAAAGGCTCATTTTCACTGGATTCATCTGAAGATGGGTCCTCTGAGGTACTGGTCATTGAAAAATTTGCATCACTGGGTACCAAGATATCACTTCCTCCAATTATTAGTGAATTGTCTTCAGAAAGGGACTGAATGTCGTCTTTCAGGTCAGATAGTGAAACATCACTGGACTTTGTATCATAGCTCGTAACATAGTCATTAAAACTACTATCTAAATTAATAGACTTGTGTGCTGCCCCATCAACACAATCATTCGAACTCCTATCAGGATCCATGATGCTAATCCTTTGCCGCGTGCTGTTTCCTTCGCTACTGGATGTAGTTAAGTTAAGGTCGGAAAAACCACTTACTGATGTCGAGTCGTCGTCATTGTTCTCTACATTTGAGGCATTTCTGATAAGTTCATTATCATTCTGTTTGTATCCGTACAACATTTGCTTTAACTGTTTCTTCATGTTGCCGTCGGTGTCGTTACTTTTTTTCATGACATGCGCTCTTTCGAAAAACTCCATACCAGTAAACAATAAAGAATGGCAACGCTGTATCTATTGATGAAGAACTTTGTTAATAAAACATCTCTGTTTCCGTCTTACAATATTAATGTTATACTATTAAAATTATTAAGCTATTATTTTCATTAAAACGAACAAAATTATAAAAACGCGGTCGACTTAGTCTTATGGTGTTATGACAGGTTCAGATCACAGATTATTAAGGTATGTCTAAGGTTCAGATTATGTCAAATCAAAAGCTGTCAAAACTACGAAAACGCACATCGCTTAAAGTATCCAGTTACGACCCTTTTGACCGTATAAACCGACTGAATACGGGAATTTCGAAGTTCTATCTGATTCGGACGGGGCAAGATTTCTCATAACATAAACTGTAGGGCTCTAGTATCAAATTTCATCTGCATTTTCAGTCGCAACCCCAGGCATAGAATTAAGTCTTCAAAATAACCTCGTTTTTTGTATGAAAAACTCACTCTGTTCCGCTAATTTTGCCCACTCAGTGTAGATAAAAATAAACTTGTGCTTCTAACTGCTATTCTCTTAAGGCCTAATTCACTAAACGTTTTATCAATGCACGTTAAAAGTGTGTTTAAGGGCTAAGGGTCACTGGTATCTAGCATAAATATAAATTTAGTTTTATACGTTAACTTTGATTTTTAGCCTGATAACAAAGATTGTAAGGGTACAATGTCCTATGGGTATGTCTAATGTACTATAAAGTAACGGAGTAATGCGTAAAGTTAGATACAAGAATATGTTAATAAGGTATAAATATGCGCAACGTATTTACAGCGTGTGCGTGACGTATTCACTGCGCCTGTTCAACGAGCACACGGCGATCAAGCCGTACATTTACTAGTGTACAACTGTAACATAGTATCCGCGTCACAATATCGACTGGATTGATGAACTCTCTACTTAATATTCGCGTCCCTCTTAAAACTTTCACAAATCGTTCACCGGTCATTTTCGTGTTTACAAATTTAATCAATTTCGTGTATGTATACATAGACAGACAAACTAACATACCATCACAGGTATGGGGTGTATTGTAAACGTACCATAATGGCCTGGCTTTGCGCGGCGACCATAACGGCGAGGATGGATGGAATAAAAATAGCGTCATCGCTGTTGCGGCGCCTAGTGGCATGCTTCATAGAGTCTGGCAAACGAAAGCTGTCCACAAAAAAGGGCGGCAATTCAAAAATCAGCAGCAGGATAAGCTGGATTAGGCGATACTAAACGTAGTTGATATTATTTTATTTGTCAGAAATGTTAAATGATTGTTTCTATCTATCAACTCCGTTTGTTTAGTGTACAGACATTGATATCTGCAGCAGATATTTTGAATTGCCGCCCGTTCTTGTGGACAGCTTTCGTTTGCCAGACTCTAGATCCTTGATCTCTACAGATTTGTTGCTCGTGTTGCCACCCGCCGCGCCTGCGTCGGTCAAAATCGAGTTTAGGCTTTAATCGTAGGCGACAGTTTGGAAAAAATGTGGGTGCTTTTCGTGAGATTGGCAACATTATCTAAGTTTTATCCAAAATCGGCTGTTCTAGGATAATGTAGATGCACCTGTCGCCATGTCTCCATTTGTTCTTAGTCTAGCAACCTCAAACCGTTTTGACCACACACGGGTGCGCATCCCGCATAATAACACGTCGTTGCCTTGAATGTTTAGATGCAGGAGAGTTGTGATCAAGATGCCGTTATATTATTCTTCACATCAGCGCCGAGTGCCGTTCCGCAAAAAAAAAACACATTTTTTAAAGACGTATATTTTTGTATAACCAATACTCCTGACATTTCGAGAGATAAATACATTCCATGATTGTATCCACATACAGAACAGTCCTTACGAATGTTACACTACTGGGCCGCCGTCGGAAGCACGGCTGCGGACGGTGCTTCCGGCAGCCGCCAGACGGTCGCTCCAGGTTGAGGTGCGAGTCTGATTTATGTCGCAGCACAATCTGGAGTCGCGGTTAGCTAATTTACTTAGAGGAAGCGGCGAAGGTGGCGACGAAGTCAGTGACGATCTTCTTTAGGGTCTCGTCGGATTCCTTGGTGATCTGGCCGTCCTTGGCGATGGAGGCGAGCAGGCCCGTGTGGCTGGCCTTAATGTGTGCGCTGAACTCCTTCTCGAAAGCCGTGATCTTGGTGGGGTCCAGTTTGTCCAAGTGTCCGCGCACACCGCAGTAGATGATAGCGACCTGAAACAAGTTGCAATCGGGTCAATTCAATATGGTTGGTTATGATAGTCAACACCTTCAGCACTTGGCAAGGCAGAGGATCGCCACAACTGTCCAAATCCCAAGAGATTTCCCAAGGCGGTCAAATCAAATGACGCATTATAAGAATGCTGTAATACCTCAAACCTAAGCAGATTCCCATTCCTATTCAGTATACAATGTAGAATAATTAATAGAAGAGACAATTTGTCTAATGGGGGATCAGTAGTAAAATAACTATTATCTTTAATTCCGAAACGTAAAAGTACAGTTAAAAAAGTACACTTAAAAATCTGACAGCACCATAATGCAAAAAAAACCGTGTGAAACTTTTGGCTAAAATGGCAGTATTTTCGTTAAGCACTCAGAGGCAACATATTTTTACATATTTTTATCTACACTGAATGGGCAAAATTAGCGGAACAGTGCGTTTATCATACAAAAAAAAAAAGGTTATTTTTAAGACTAAAAGACTTTTTGGGGTTGCTAAAGTGAGGTTTAATAGTGGATACTCAGAGGTTCAATAGAAGAGATCAAAACTTCCTAAGATACTTAACTGATCAAACAGGCAAGTGATACCACAGCGAGAGTTTCTGTCAGTGTTTGAATTTCCTTACATTTTATTGCCATTTTAGATGTTTTTCTAAACAAGTACAATTCCGTCGTTAGCCGCCGATTCAACCATTTGGGTATCTTAAGCACTCTCGACGGCCTGTATCGATGCTTCGGGTATCCATCATCAGATTTTACTAAAAACCATCCCCAGGCATACAACCAAGGGCTTCAAAATAATCTCGTTTGTATGAAAAACGCACTACGTTCCGCAAATTTAGATTCTCGTTTATTTACTAAACTTGGATTTACAGTCATTCCACCCATATAGGCCACGCATAGTTTATACTAACAATATGGATCGTTTTTTTTTACCACAAAGTTTTTACCAGAAAGGAGCAGTTATTTATGAAATTAATGGGCTAGTGCAGACCTGCTCTTCGATGGCCATGGGCACGTACTGGCCCTGCTTGAGCAGCTCCGTGAGACGCATGCCGCGGTTGAGCAGCTGCTGCGTGGCGGCATCCAAGTCGGAGCCGAACTGCGCGAAGGCAGCTACCTCACGGTACTGCGCCAGCTCCAGCTTCATGGAACCGGCCACCTGAGGAGTTGATAGGTTAAACATTAGTTCAGAGCATGCTGCTATACTGCTAGTACCCTACAAAATAACGAGGCAGTATAACAGTTACTTAACATGTTGTAGTGGAATGTAAATTTCATCTGTTTTTCAATAGTTAAATATTTGTAAGTTCCTTGCATGCGTCACAAGAAAATAAGTGCGTCTTAATTTAAACCTGTAGGTATTATGAAAATGTTGAATATCGAGGGTTGCGTGGTCAAACCCGATAAGTCGCTATAACTTGTTGTGTCAAAAAGAACATTATTGAATACATCAAAACAATTCAAATTTGATGAAACAATTATGTCGATTTATCGGGTTTGACCACTCAACCCTCGATATAACTATAGTTAAGTCATAAGTTGAAGGCTTTGAGTGTTACTTGTAAGTCTACATTTTATGTTGTTATACTTTTCAAGTCCATATGCTCATTATACAAACTGTAACACAATGGACGCGCGCCAGTGGTCACAGGCCTTCGCTATCACATTCACCAAGTGTATACTGGATATTGTATTTTACCTGCTTCATGGCCTTGGTCTGGGCGGCGGAACCGACGCGGGACACAGACAGACCGACGTTGATAGCGGGCCGGATACCCTTGTAGAAGAGCTCGGTCTCCAAGAAGATCTGTCCATCAGTGATAGAGATCACGTTGGTGGGAATGTACGCGGACACATCTCCGGCCTGGGTTTCGATCACGGGCAGAGCAGTCAGGGAGCCACCGCCCATTTTGTCTGACCTGAATTGAAAATCATTGAATGTCAGATGGTCATACTTTATTATAGTCATGGAAGGACATAATACTTGATAGATCCTGAGGGAAAAACAATTTCGTGAAGACGAAGTCGCGACCAAATTTAAAATTTTCATCTCTATTAAACAATCAGGCAGTCAGTTGAAATATTTATTAATTTATAACAGCACATGGACTGCTTGGGAGGTAACAAGCCATTACTTACATCTTAGCGGCACGCTCGAGCAGACGAGAGTGGAGGTAGAACACATCACCGGGGTAGGCCTCACGACCCGGGGGACGACGCAGCAGCAGCGACATCTATCAACCACCATTCATTTAATATAAATAATTAAGACCCATTATTACACAGCAGCAAAAAACTACAGATGCTGGCAGAATTACCTTATTATAAAGCAACGCATTAGAATGCGTTGCTCAAGGGTGGAAAGCTACCAGCTCTGGGCTCTGGTGGTCTCTGTTAGCCTTTTTGATACTGGCTTTTTTATATATTTATATACAAAAGATAGAGGAGATAATGGACTGAGCTAGTATGTTACTCTTTCACGCTATAACGGCTGAGACAGTTTTGGACGAGATTTGGAATAGAGATTGCTTATACCTTTTAATTGTAAAAAATCTCAGTTTACGTGGGATGGTCAACGCAGAATAAGTCGCGGGCAGAAGCTAGTAATATTACAAATATGCTAAGTTTCTTTGTTTGTTCCTTATTCACGATCCAACGCCTCAAATGATAGACGTGAAATTTATAGCACAGTCAAACATAGGGTAGAAGGAAATGTACAAAGTTTTACGAGTTGTCAGTTTACCTGACGGTAGGCCACAGCCTGCTTGGAAAGATCGTCGTAAATGATGAGCGCGTGCTTGCCGCTGTCGCGGAAGAATTCGCCCATGGCGCAGCCCGAGTACGGGGCCAGGTACTGCAGCGGCGCCGCGTCGGACGCCGTCGCGGACACGATGATGGTGTAACCGATGGCACCTGCGCAAATAAAACAGAGCTCAAGCATATGCATTGCAAGTTAGAAATTGCAGTATTATTGTATAATGTTGGTTAGAATCAGCCTTAGTAGTTAAAAGTTTTGAAGACCTCAGGACATCGTAATACGACGTTGCACATTCAAAAGCAGTAATATATATCTATAGGACCATCGCACCAAATATACTCAATGTGTTACAATTGTTCATTTCAGATCTAGGCTCTTAGATTTGTTAATCTTTACATAGTATAAAAAGTCGCTTTCCACCGTCTGTCCTTCTATAAATCTTCGAAACTATGCATCGGTCTTTAATGCGGTTTTAACAATAGGTATAGAGAAAACCGGTGGTCTGACGACCTGGTTAGGATCGCGGGGAGCCGCTGGATGCAAGCGGCTCAAGACCGTGACTTGTGGCGCTCTTTGGGGGAGGCCTTTGTCCAGCAGTGGACGCCCCCGGGCTGATGATGATGATGATGATAGAGAAAACACTTCATACTTGAGTTGATATGTCTTGTCGTCGTCTGGAGCATATAAAGTTTCTTTCAGATATGACTTTAGAAGGATTTAAAACTTAAACGTAAAAAAGGTGTTTATGCGTTAGATGAAAAGCCCAATTATTTAAATAGCTCACCAGCATCAGTCAGCCTCTTGACGATCTGGGCGACGGTGGACCTCTTCTGTCCGATGGCGACGTAGATGCAGTACAGCTTCTTCTTCTCGTCCTCTCCCTTGTTGAAGCGCTGCTGGTTGATGATTGTGTCGATGGCCAGGGCAGTCTTGCCGGTCTGACGGTCGCCAATGATCAGCTCACGCTGACCACGACCGATGGGTACCAGGGAGTCCACAGCCTTGATACCTAGGTTATAGTTTGAAGGTTATTGCATAATAATATATTCTAGGCTCGCATCATATAATTTATAATTTTAATGAGTGCACGGTTTCCGCAACATGCCTGGTTACGAAATTCTATTTACTACAGTTCTACAGGATCTTTGACTCTTCTTTAACCAACCATTTATTTGAAGAAATACTTGTATCTTGTCTTTATTACACAAATTGTAACAATACCGAAATTAAATGAATGAATTGTACAAAGGCGAGCTTATCCCTACACGGGCCAGCTAACGCTGAAGTAGATTAGAAAGGGGTTAGAAGTTACAACCTTAATTCCTTACCAGTTTGCATAGGCTCTCGCACAGACACACGGGGGATGATACCCGGGGCCTTGATACCCACTCGCTGGCGGGCCTTGGTGCCGAGCGGCCCCTTGCCGTCGATGGCGTTGCCCAGCGCGTCCACGACGCGACCCAGTAGCTCCGCGCCCACGGGCACGTCCACGATAGCGCCGGTACGCTTCACGATGTCACCTTCCTTGATCAGCTTGTCGTTACCGAACACTACCACACCCACGTTGTCGGGCTCCAAGTTGAGGGCCATACCCTAGAAAGGTTAAAGTGATGGTGAAGTGAAAGATGGTGGTTTATTAACATAAAAAAAAACTAAGACAACCATCTTTTATTTTTAAACAAATATATAAATATCAATCATTGTTTAGAGAATTCTTTCTATAAATATATTAGCAATCAGCCTTGAACCCTTGGACATTGTATGATTGGTATAATACTTCTTTTTTTTTAACTTGGTCAGTATTAGAACTGGAATATAGTGTAAAAAAACAACTAAATATTACCAACATAATTGTGTTTTCATTGCTCTAGCTATTTTCTTTTATAATAGCAATGCAAACATTGTATTAGGAAACTTTCATCTCTGTAGATCCTTATGTAAATTGTGTTTGCTTTATGATTCAACATTGTAGCCTGTGGTTTTTTTTTCAGGTTGTTTAAAATAGGCTCTCTGGCCTGAATCTATAGGTAAATAAGCACTCATACACAATGCTGGATTGGACATATTTAAAGGTAACAAGAGAACCTGGAGAACCATGCTCACATTGCTCAGTGAACCAAGACCTGAAGTCCATTGGCATACTCGTGAGGCAGCGAAAGATCATTCTTACTGGAGAGCCCTACATCCCAGCATGATATAATAGGAATTGATGAAAATGAATGCGACAAATGAATGTGATGTATGGAAGCCAGTTCCTAAAGTAGGTCACAGCACCCTAAATAATGTTCGAAAACATGTGAGAGTAATAAGGGTCCTTTTGAGTTCAACTTAGTTGTTCTATACTAAACCCTATCATCCTGGAAATATGCATACTTGCTACATCTATACTAATATTATAAAGAGGTAAAGTTTGTGATGTTGTAAGGGGTAATCTCTGGATCTACATACATACGTAAAAAAATCATGCCTTTTTCACAGAAGGGTAGGCAGAGACCACTTCTTTTCACGATTTTGCTACGATCCTGACAAATCTCTTTCGCGTCTTCTACATTCATATATCTCTGGATCTACTGAACAGATTTTTGAAAATTCTTTTACCAATAGAAAGCCACATTATTTGTGAGTGTCATAGGCAGGGATCGGATATTCGGATCGATATTTACCTAAACTTGGCAAAATCCCGGAAAATGTTGGGCTAATATGGAGGCGGCTTTTTAATATTAATCAGTTTAATAAATATGCTCCGGGACTCCGGGATCGCACAAAATTACATAAGAAGGCACAAATTTAGTAACATAATTATTTAATGGGTATTTTTGGCTAACAATTTTAAACGTACTAGTAGTTTAAAAGTACTAGTACTCACGGCAAGTTCCGATAAACTAAGTAATGATAATGATGTTTCCCTAGTTGAATAAAACACAGGTAAATTACATTTAATATTTTCCCATAGAAAATTACAATTACATTAAATACATAAAAAATAAGCGTATTTAAACTCTCAAATATGAGTTTGAACTGCGTTGTTACTTAGTTAAGTAATCCCGGCAATTTTATTACGAAAATAAAGCTGAGTCCGTCTCCATACCATTCACGCCGCTAAAGTATAGGTAAATATCGATCCGAATATCCGATCCCTGGTCATAGGCTATATATTACAAAAAATGCCCAACCAAGTGGGCACGGGAACAGCTAGTTGATTATGATTTGAAACTCGACTCTAGAGAGATATTTTTTAAGTTAACAATACATGTTTACTGTGCTCTCATGGATGTGGTGGACAATATTCTGGCTGCACAGGATGTTGGAGAAGGAACATTGCTGGTGCTGCTTGATTTTTCCCGCGCTTTTGACACCATCAATACTTCTCTTCTCCTATCTAAGCTTTCGTATTATGGGTTTGATAGCTTAACTGTAAGGTGGTTTGCCAGTTACCTGTCAGGGCGCTCGCAATATGTTAAAGTTTGTAGCGACAATGGAACTGACTCTGTTTCGTCTACGCTAGCAGTCACTAGGGGCGTGCCTCAAGGGTCGATTTTGGGACCGATTCTTTTTATCCTATATAGTTCTGATATAATCAAAAACATTAAGCACTGTAATTACCATATGTATGCAGATGACATCCAGCTCTATACAACTTTTAAACCTAATGAATGTAATTCAGCTACCCATGCACTCAACGCGGATTTGGACCGTATAGCCGATTGGTGTCAACAAAATAATTTGGCACTTAATCCTAAAAAATCTAAGTTTATGTTGTTGGGATCTTTAAAACTAATTAGTGATATTACAGCCCTAAACCCAAAAATCGCAATAAAAGGTGACGAATTAGAACGTGTCTCAGAAGCGCGAAACTTAGGCTTAGTATTTGACGGAAGGCTGCAGTTCGAAAGCCATGTTCTGGAAACGATGCGAAGCTGTTTTTACAGGTTAAAGGTTTTGTACCGTATCCGCGAGTACCTAGCCGTCGAAATGCGTATCAGACTTTGCGATTCGCTGATTCTCTCGAAGTTGAGTTACGCAGATACAGTGATTGGTGGCTGTTTGTTAGTGAGGACAAAAAAAGTAATACAGCGTATCCAAAATGCCTGTGCGCGCTTTTGCTTTCCCATCCCTCGTCGATCGCATGTCAGTCCATTTTTAAATATAAATAAACTAATGAATATGGCTTCTAGATATAAATTACACCTAGCTTCACTACTTTTTGGTATAATGAAAAGCAAAGAACCTGGTTACTTGTATACCAAGCTTAAAATCTCACAGCGCGAGATCCGTCATGCCACACGCTTATTATACACACAACACCGTACGACTGCTTTTCGTGGCAGCTTTCGCTTTGCTGCCACAAAATGTTGGAATAATATACCACCACCTATTCGAAATTTAAAATCAGTAGCTACCTTTAAAAATCATTTCAAGAATTATTTATTAGCTTCTCAAATATCTGGATCATAAACAGTTGTACACATACGCACATGAACACGCAGGCACACTAAAACGCACACACACACACACACATACACAAGCACACACACATACACAAGCACACACATTCAAACTTACACACATACACGCAGATATACAAGATGTATTAAATTTTTTGTTATTGTATGCTTAATTTGATCTCTCTAAAATGATCTCAAAATAGTAGCGATATTATTTTAGGTATTTGATATTATTATTATTTTAAAATTTTAACGCCTTCGATTGCCATATATCTACTCTCCCTGGTCTCACTGAAAACCAGCGCCTGTGTATGTTTTACCAACATTCAGAGGCATAAAGCTGAGCGGAGACCATTTTGGCCATAATAAAAAATAAAATAAAAATAGGTTAAGACATTTTCCTTGTAAACTGTTTTTTATTTATGTGCCGAATAAATTATTTTTCATTTCATTTCATTTTCATTTCATTTCATTTCATTTCAAATAATAACTGGTGATACTAATACATTTACTAAAATCTGACTTCAGTCTGATACTGCCAGGTACTATTGCATTAGGTAATTACAGCATTCTAGTAAGATAAATTAAGCTGAAATTAATATTCTTTTAAGAATAAAAATATTTTAACTCTATATTTTTCTATAAATATATTCTTAGCAATTTGATCACTGTCAGTTAAGTTCCCATCAATATTATATAAATCCATACACATGTAATAAATATTATTCAGTTCTTATACTACCAAACATAATCTAGATATAGTGATAGTCATATCATTTATTGCATTGATGTGTTAAACTTACAATTCTTACATTAGTCCAACATGCCCTACAGCCTTGTGCCTTACAGGGCACAGCAAATACTTGTTTAATGTAGTAATTGTAAAAAACATAAATATTAACAAACCTTAAGACCTGAGGAGAATTCCACCATCTCCTCAGCCTGGATGTTCTTGAGGCCATACACACGAGCAATACCGTCTCCAATGCTCAGCACACGGCCAGTTTCTTCCAAGTCAGCCTAAACCAATTCAAAATATTATTTTATTAAATAATGTCATCTTTCAGAACTCAGAGGATTTAAAAAAAAGTTAGGATTTCAATAAGAGTGAAGACAGAAGAAAACTATGTAGTAGACTTCCAAGATATGTAACCACTTTTGCACCTTAATCCATTGAATTAAGATGCAAAAATATGTACATGCATATTTGTAGACACCTGCACACTGCTTGTGTTAATTATTAAAAAGACTTAACTGCATCTATTTGACTGCAGTTTGGCATTTATAATCACTAAGGAATTTAATTTCTAGTTATTTCAACTTTCTATATTAAGGTTATAAAGGCTAAGTTCAAAAGCTATGATAGGAGATTGGAATCAATTTACATTATTTTTTTCTACAGAAAGTTAATTTGGAAATCTTGATCCAAGCGTCATAACCATTTGATTGTTCCATTTATTCTAACCTCAACCAGTTTATGTAACACTTACCTTTGGTGCAGCACCGAGGATTCTCTCCTCCAGGATGGCGGAGATTTCGGCAGCCCGCTGTGTGCACGCGACATGGATCTTCCTGGAGGCCACCGCCACCGCAGGCACGGCGACCTTCGAAACCTGCCGCGACCATAACCAAACTATTAACTTCTAATACACTCCTAAAACACTTCTTACCGCTGTATTTAAGATAATTAACACGTATTTTATTCAGTCCCTAATGATATCCGTACTATCTGTTATCAATATCAACTGAACACAGAATTCCTGAAGTCTCGCCCTCTGTTACATAACACGAATCATACTCGAAAATTAACATCTTTTTTCAACACAAACAACGAATTATATCAAATCATATCACTACACTTAATAACTTTAATCACTACTTCACTAAATTAAATCAGGAGTTTAGTAGCCATTTACAAGATACGCCAAGTAATACTGCAGGCAGGGTATCATGTCACCGGTAGACATTATAGAAATTACTACCTACAAATTTAAGTAACTCAAGAACGCATACCTGAGCCGCAGCATTTGGGATACGCCTGGCCACCGAAGAGGCCAAACGAGCGGAGATTAGCGACATTTTTCACAAATTCTTATAACACTGGTGGAAAGAAGGGCCGTGTGGTAATCCGCTCGTTTCTTCGTTACGGCTGAGCCGGAAATGACATAATCGATCCTTGTCTGTGGTCTGTCCATGAAAATCTAGGTCGTTAAAAAACCAAATACCGTTGCCTAATTTTTTCGTTATAATTGGTTAAATAGGAATGAAAAAAATATTTAAAGTGCAAAAACATAATAAATTTCACGTAAAATATAATATTATGATTGTTTTTGTTCAAAAATAAACTTTTTAATCAAATTATTATTTAATTTGACAACTACGGGTTGTTTAAGCCTAGGTTCAGAACGTTATCTAAAAGTCGGAAGTGGATGAAATGACGACAAAATATCACAAGATTAAATTGCATTATTAAATAATACATTCAAATTTGAAAAATAAATTACATTTTTTATATTTAGATAGAAATCAAAATAAATAATCATTCGAAGAGAGTTCTATTATTATCAATTGTTGAAACCATTTTCCATTATAACATTTAAAAAAAACAACGTCATATGTCAGAAGTCAGAATCAAAAATGTTTGCTGACTGTCAAAATCGCCCAGTTTGTGTTTCCTCGGTCACTCTTATTATATTATTTTGTCGTGATAACAATACATTTGCTACTGTTGTATAATGTGAATCCTAATCAATGAGTTCTTATCCTATTAGATGTGATGGCTATATTTGAGAAAGACTCCAATACCAAAGCTTTGTTAGACGATACTGAAAAACTTAATTGTATCGTTGAAAATGCTCAAAATATCAACAAGCACACTGTAAGTAGAATCTGTTGTGAAATGTTTCACGGTTTAGTGGGTGCAGTATTATCCTACCAGGGTATTATTGTATTACAATGTTGCAATACATACTGCTTTACTACTTACTCCTTATACGACTTTTAGGAATACATACTGCAAGTGCAGAGAGGCCCGAGTAAGGAGATCAAATGGAGCGTGTCCCGGCGATACAGGGACTTCGCCGCGCTGCACGCCGTGTTGCAGCAGTCCAATATCAACCTGCCATTGCCACCAAAAAAACTTATTGGGAACATGCAACCATCTTTTATTGCAGAAAGACAAGTAGCTTTGCAGGTAAACTCAGACAACTTAAAGCTGTAGATTTCCGTCTAGCCTGGTAGAGCATCCAATTTAAAGGTTTTTTTTTTTTACTTTAAGGAATATATGAATGAGGTGCTGAGACATCCAATCTTAGCATTATCATTGCCAGTGAGGAGCTTCTTGGATCCAACAAATTATTTATTAAATATTGCAGGTAAATAGATAACATTCATATTTAAATGATAACTAGTTCTTTGATTTCTAATTTGTATAGTGTGTAATTTGTTAGACCAAATTTGGATAATAGTACTCTTATTATCAGTCTAGGGTCATATGGGTGCCATAATATGGTCCTAGAATAATAACACATACCATTTATTTTCCATGTTTTTCACATTGGAGAGATATCATCCCTCCAAAATTAATTTAATCAGGTTTAGCAATTTAACATATAAATTAATTTTGAAATATATCAATTCTGCAGGTCAAAATTAAGGTGGTATGTATATAATAGTTAGGAAATAGCGGCTCCATGGATTCTAGAACCATGGCATGCCACATAAAGTCCTTACCCCAGTAATTACAATTATTTTTATAGGGTGCATCTTTTGATCTGTTTTTTAAATGTTTTTTATAGAGCAAGCTTTGCAAACTATATCAATAGCACTGCGGGGAGATGGGCAGTTTGAACTGAAAGGACCTTTAGCTGATATAGGGTGGAGGGTGCGGAAACACTATTTTATGGTATGTCAAACCGAGTAATATAAACCATTTGTTATGAATCTTAAGTGACATCTTCATCCATATTTAAACAAAACATAGGTGTAGGCAGGTGGTAAAGACAATATTTCCACAGTGATGTGCCAAGATAGTATACGAAAGCAAGAAATATTAATTTACCTATTAGAAATTGTCTTCTTATCTAAGTTTTATTTATTGTAAACATTTGCTCTACATATGTGGTGCATTATCAAATGGAAATTACTCAGCAAAACAACAAAAGAGTTATCTTCTTGTTATGAATCACTTAAGTCCTGGGGAGAGTTATCATTGTAAAAAAATCTAATTTGTTGACATGGGTCATTGATCTGTTTATATCTTTGTTGTTTACAGGTAACTGACACTGAGAGCAGAACAAATTGTCTGTTGGCCTGGCAGAACTATGGCCCCGATAGGTATTTAACTGATAAAGACCTGCAAGCAGCTTTTAAGAGTTTGAAGAATATTAGTGTAAGTGTTTTTTGACATTTCAAGGTAATGTTTTGGAACAAAAATATTAATGAGTCGAAAATGGTTTTTTTCTTTTAATAACAAATCTAATTTAATTTAATTCTACTAAGGAAATAAAGGCCTGTAGTACTGTTGGTACTTCCATAGCTCTGCCTACCCCACTTTGGGAATGAGGGTGTGAGTTTATGTTTGTATGTATGCAACTGTGACATGTAATATTGAATAACCAGTCAATTTAATAGTGTGCATAAATTGTGACTGTATTGCACTTTACATGCTTTCGTAGTTAAAGGCTATTTTGACCTTTTACCTATCCAATTAATCATAGTCATTTAATGAGCAACAATCAAGTTTGACATACAGCTAGCAAACATAAGACTTGTACAATAAAGTATTTTTTTTGGTGAATTTACAGCATCCCCATATAGATAAAATATTAGCAATTCACAGCTTAGAAACTGGAGCCTATGTCGTCAGGAGGATACATGAAAATGGCAGTCTCCGGGATATACTTTATGGCACAGAGTACACGAGAAACCATCTAGCTAAATATGGAAACCCCAAAGTTAGGAAGCCGTTAACGGAAGGGCAGATAGCACATTATGGATATCAAATACTGCAAGCATTGAAGTTTTTACATGATAAGGGATTACCACACGGTATGTATACTTGGTATACTTGTCTATGTTCATCCTGATTTGTATTTTGCTGTTGTATGGAATCAAGTTTATAAATTTGTACCTATTTTGGCTCGAGTAAGTGTAAAATATAACCAAAAAATGTTGTCAATTTTTAAACTTTATGATAATGTTTTACTAGTTTAATTCTGCTTGGGAGTAAAGAATTGACAATAGATTTTTTTTAAAAGTGTTCTTAAAAAGATCATGCTGAAAGTGGTTAGACTCAAAAGCATACAAATTCTACTAATGGCTAAAGAGCTTAATCGCCACTTGGTCTCTTATCAAATAATAAAAAATAGCATGCTTTTAGACACACCTCTATAAGAATAATTTATATCAGTAGACCTTTTAAAAAAATCCTGTTGTCAATTATTAATTAACACACATTTTCTTCACACGTCACTCAACATTTCTCTATTATTTGATAGGACACATTCACCCGGGGAACATAGCCATAGAGAACCAAAAAGTACTTCTGATGGACATAGAGAACAGCATCCTCGGCGTGTCCTGCCTGCAACGGCCGTTCCTACTGGAACTGAAGCGCGTGTCCAGTGCGGAGACCGTGGACATGTACTGCTTCGGGAGGACACTGTACGAAATGGCTTTTGCTGAACCGCTAAACGACTACTGCTGTGACTTCTACCCAGTCGGAATCTCATTGGAATTAGGTATGTCTAGTTTGTAATTTGTATTTTTTTACGCCGAGCGTCCAGTGGCGCCGTCATTATTATTATTGTGTTTTCAAATAAAGTAGTCTTGTAATTGAAGGATGGTTTTTTTGGTGTACAAATGAATACACAATGTATAACATACATGCCAATCTCACACTGAACCCCATTTCATTGGACGGACAACCTCTAGCGCAGGTGCGGGAGTACACGTACCTAGGACAGGTGATAAAGCTCGGTCGGGACTCGATGGTGGCAGAGATAAAGCGAAGGATACAGTTTGGTTGGGCAGCCTTCGGGAACATGAACTGCGTACGAATGGAGCGCGCTATGCTCGGCATAACAATCTGCGCCCGAGTCGACGTGGGCCACCGAGTCGCCAAGTTAAAGTGGGTTTGGGTCGGGCAAGTGTGCCGACGACACGACGAGCGATGGAACAAGCGCGTTCTGGAGTGGTGACCCGGCTAGGCAGGAGAATTGTGGGTAGACAACCTGCCCGTTGGTCCTATGACATTAAGGAGACAGCAGGCCAAGTCTGGACAAGGGAAACGGATAAACGTTCTAGATGGAGGAAAATTGGAGAGGCATATGCCCAACGGTGGGCGAATACACGTTGATGAAGAAGAATAATATACATGACAAGGTTTAATATAATAATATTTTACCTTCATGTATTAACTAAACAGTTTTTTTTAAGTTACCCACTCATAGTTAAACGGTTATTAAGTTCGTATATGCAGAGTGAGTAAAAAGTAAAGATGTATATTTATGTCTTTCCATATAAATGCTTCTCTTTTACTCGTATTATTCTTTTGTGTCCCGTCTAGGTAATACTCTGTGTACTCATAACACAAATAATAGCTCTAACCAAGAATCAAACCTGAGACTGGCTAGCTTTGTAGGCAGGGTCACAGGGCCCGTATTATGGTCGGCTTTATCGCGGAGTCTCGCACTTACATACTTGTCAGTTTGTGGTAAGCCGTGTCTCCACCAAGCGCACGCGCTCGCTCGGCAGCCTCGGATGCGTGGCTCGCGAGCCAGCTTCGCGATCAGCCCGGTAGTACTGAGGCGAGCCTCTCGAGGCAGACCGTTAAACAATTCATAATTATTTAAAACTATGGGCGCTCACGAGCCAAAGCCACCGTCCACCCCGAACGAACAGCGCACACTGAGGCACCTTTGAGCATGTCGCATTTACTGACAGCCGACGGCTCGACCCCGAGGCACGCTCGGCCGAGCCAACTTGCGCCCTAATGGCCCCGAGGCATGTCCACATAGACCGAGCATTTGGCTCGCGAGGATATTGATAAA
Organism: Acleris sparsana; assembly: GCA_923062465.1. Lineage (NCBI taxonomy): Eukaryota > Metazoa > Arthropoda > Insecta > Lepidoptera > Tortricidae > Acleris > Acleris sparsana. Next base: position 12,035,997 of record OV281300.1, read on the forward strand.
CACGACCATAATAGGCCCGCAGGAATCATATAAACGGTGGCGACATCAATGATATTAAAATATAAATTGCAGAGTCCGTCCTCCGCACCTGCCTATCCAGTGTCTCGTGCAAGCACGGCTCGCAGTACTTCGACCAGCTGCTGTTGCACCCGTTCTTCTCGCGGGCCACCCTCAACGGCGCGCGCGCCGAACGGGAGCTGCTCAAGTTCCCGCTGCCGTTGAAGGAAGAGTTGAAGCAAGCCGTCGCCGCCGTCGAGGGTAGGCTCAAGGCGGAACAGAAGCTGGTGTGTGATACTTCCTTTCGTTTTGGTTTGTTTTAGTGTTGTTAGATGGCTTGTAATATTCTGCCATGCCTTGCTAAGCCAAAAGGCAGCATCTCAAATAAAACTTCTGATCAGAAAAATAAAAAATCTGGCCAGACCTCGCTGTAATATAAAGTCTGACTGATATAAACAGTGTTATTACCAAAGCGGAATCGAAGCGAAGGCGAGTGCCTGTGTAAATAAAAAAAATACTAAACCCTAACGAAACAACTGTTTTAGAACTAATGGCACTTGTTTGCCTCAATCGATTTCCATGAACCTTATCTCTAAACCACAATATAAGTCTCAACATAACATAATTTAAAGCCATGGATATTTAAAATGCACATTCTGAATTACAACCAGTGGTAAATGTTAATACCAAATGGAAACATGATTCACTGTAGGATCACCAATATATTATCCTTAACAACGTTTTTACTAACTGTATTTTAATTACTTGTGGGTTTAGGTACGAAGCGCAAAAAGGGAGGTCCGGATACAAGAAATACTCAACTCTGAAACGGAACTCAAGAAACAGAAGCGCAGAGCTGTAAGTCCTCACTACCTTTTGAACGACTTACGTCAAATACAAATTGTGTCCCTCACACGGCAAACTGTTTGTTGTAGTACGAAAATTACAAATTAATTGATATGAAACAGTCTCTTTGAATCTTGAACTTGTGAGGGCTGTGGCCGTGGTGTGGTGGCGTCAGTAGTACTCTTGGTATCTCTCAAAACGATGCCATACACATTATATTACATTTCAGCTGCCAGCTGCCTACGAAGCTAGCGGTCCTGGGTTCGCTTCCCAGTATGGGCAATATTTGTCTGATGAACACGAGCATTTGTTCCTCGAGTCTTAGATGTTTTCTATGTATTAAAGTATATGTTTCTCTTTTTAAACATGTTTATTGTTGCTTAGTACCTTATTAGTAGTTTATTGGGCCCAACCCTTTTTTTAATCTATATGAATGACATTCACAACTTAAAAATCCCAAATTCAGAAGTTATTTGCTACGCGGATGATACCGTGGTTTTGTTTAAAGAAGACTCCTGGAAGGATGTGATGCGCATCACGGAGACAGGGATGTCTGTCATCAACAGCTGGATGAGGGATAATTTGCTTACTCTAAATTATAAGAAAACCAATTTTTTATGTTTTCACAAAACATCTGCATCAAACCCTACCAACATAGACCATCTTAAACTCCACTCATGCAACATGGACTCCCAGACACTCTGCAAATGTGACTCGATTCAGCGGTGCTGTACCACGAAATATCTTGGCGTGATGATAGATCAAAATCTGAATTTTAATTGCCACATTTCTTGTCTGTCTAAACGTATTCGGAAGACAATTGCCGTCATGAAGCGTCTCAGAGCCTCGGCCGACAGAAAAGTACTTAGAATGGTTTATCAAGGAATTTGTCAGTCATTGGCGTCCTACTGTGTCTCTGTCTGGGGCAGTGCTGCCAAAACTTCTCTTATAGTTGCCGAACGCGCCCAACGATCCGTAATCAAAGTCATGTTAAAAAGACCCTACAGATATCCAACATCTCAACTTTACAGTGAAGCTCAACTGTTATCTATACGTCAACTATTTGTTCTTCGTATCTTTCAGCTAACTCACACCAAACTTACTGGTTCTGTTACGCATAGAACGCTTCTAGGCAAAAGAGTATTTAAATTACAACTCCCTCGAGTTCAATCGGCGTTAGCCAGACGTTTCGGACCTTTTGTGAGAGCATCGGTTTATAACTCGGTTCTGAAGCAATGTGATATTAAGAACCGGTCTGTGGTGGAAGCTAAACAGATAGTAATTAGCTGGCTTTTAACTTTAGACTATCCGTCCACGGAACGTATTTTGTGGTGAATTTTCTTCCTGTGTGTGGAAAATTATCTTTGAAACTGCGTTATGTAAGCCTTATTGATCTATTTCATTCTATTTCATTCGTTTTGTTATTAATATTAAGAGAATACTAAAAAATCTTAGTGCTATAATTTAAACTTTAGTTCTTTTGAAATTATCTGGTTGCCCAAGATACAGGCTGTGCCTCGTTTGGGAACCCCTGTTGAAACCTGTACCTTGTTATAAGTTTTCTTTTTACAAATAAAAATCTTATCTTATCTTATCTTATCTTATCTTACCTATAGTACAAGCCTAAAGCTTAGTTTGGGACTAGGTCAATTGGTGTGAGATTGTCCCCCGATATTTATTAATCTAAAATTCAGGACGATTATTCATAGGCTGTAGTGACGAATACTGCATGTATCGTTTCTTCGCAGAGAAAACGAGACAGCATGTGGAAATCTACATCATCTTTGGCGGAGACCGTTCACTCTCACAGCGCGAGTACTGCGTCGTCGCCTACGCCGCCGCATATAATATGTGAGTCATTGTGTCTTTGCGTTTTAAAATTAATCTTAAGTAGTACTTATTCGCAGTGAGACCACGAATGGTTGAATGAGTGGGCCATTCAAGATTTCGAGTGATTGGTCCAAGTAATTTATCTCTTTCGGACCTTAATAGCCTACAAATAGAGTTGAGAAGTGGTAAAGCAGTTTCTTGGTCGACTATATAAAGTAAGTGTATGTATACGGCTACACTTGAGACTTATCACTGTGTGTCACTGAGTGCAGTATATATCGTCGACACAAAACTTGCTTATCGTGGGTTAAGGGATATCTTACACACCACTTCTTTTATCTTTGGCGGAGACCGTTCACTCTCACAGCGCGAGTACTGCGTCGTCGCCTACGCCGCCGCATATAATATGTGAGTCATTGTGTCTTTGCGTTTTAAAATTAATCTTAAGTAGTACTTATTCGCAGTGAGACCACGAATGGTTGAATGAGTGGGCCATTCAAGATTTCGAGTGATTGGTCCAAGTAATTTATCTCTTTCGGACCTTAATAGCCTACAAATAGAGTTGAGAAGTGGTAAAGCAGTTTCTTGGTCGACTATATAAAGTAAGTGTATGTATACGGCTACACTTGAGACTTATCACTGTGTGTCACTGAGTGCAGTATATATCGTCGACACAAAACTTGCTTATCGTGGGTTAAGGGATATCTTACACACCACTTCTTTTAATACTTTGAAAAACAAATTGTTGTCTATTCCCTAAATATTAATGCCTGTAGAAATTTAGAAGTAAGTACCGGTTAATTAATGAAAAGTAGTAAATAATGGCCGGCCACACAATTTTACTTTGCACCATTGCGTAAATGTAAAATGCAACATGTCTAACTCTAGTAGTCTACCATTTTCAGGTTCCTAATTTATACATCGTTTTTTTTAAAATTAACTATTCAGTATATTGGCCACATGAGGACTCTTTTACGCATCTAAGATTTATAGAGAGCAAAAATAATGTGTGTTGTTTTTTACGCGATTTCGTCTTTAACGCTTTTGAACGCCAAGCAGCGAAGTAATACGACGTGTATTGACGCCGTAGTCTTACGGCGTATGAAGTTGGACGGCAATTGCCGACGTTGTGGGTCAGTGTCATAAATTTTGGATACGTGATTTGCAGCGTTTCGCACTCAAAAGGTTGAAGGTACTGTGTGGTGATTAGTGAAACAATTTGGTTTTACTCGGGGTCGCTCGACAACCGAAGCTGGTGTTGAGCTAATTAAACATATTTTTGATGCCTGGGAGGGGTCACATGATGCTTTAGGTATTTTCTGTGATTTGTCCAAGGCCTTCGATTGCGTTAACCATGACACATTGGTCAGGAAGCTACACCATTATGGAGTTAGAAGTACTGCGCTAAACTTAATTAAAACGTACTTATTCGGGAGAATACAAAGGGTAAAACGATCACCTGGGTCTTTGGTCTCAATGGGCGTGCCACAGGGCTCAATTTTGGGTCCATTTCTATTCCTCATTTACATAAATGATTTACCATACCTTATAAAGGACAACCATGATATAGTATTGTTTGCTGATGATACCTCACTCGTATTTAAAGTCAAACGACAACAGGAGTTTAATGTGGATGTAAACAATGCTATATCAAAAGTAGTAGATTGGTTTAGTGTTAATAATTTATTACTAAATGAGAAAAAGACTAAATGTATAAAATTTATGACTACCAATGTGAAAAATAGACAAACTATTGTAACAATTAAAAATGAAAAATTAGATTTAGTTAATGATACAGTATTTCTTGGTATAACGTTAGACTCAAAACTCCAATGGGGTCCTCATCTGGCTAAATTAGCGAATAGACTAAGTTCTGCAGCTTTTGCAGTTAATAAAATTCGGAATCTAATAGACTTGAAAACCGCTCGAGTAGTTTATTTTAGTTACTTCCATAGTATTATGTCATATGGTATTTTACTATGGGGTAGTGGTGCTGACGTAAACAGCATCTTTGTTCTACAGAAGAGGGCTATTCGTGCTGTTTACAAGATGGGTCATAGAGACTCGCTTAGAGATAAGTTCAAAGAAACGAATATATTAACCGTATACAGTCAATATATTTATGAAAACATTATGCATGTTCATAAGAACATCAGTAATTTTAGAAAGAACTGTGACATACATAATGTTAATACCAGAAATAAACATAAGCTCGCAGTGCCCTTTACACGGCTTCACAAAATAAAAAACTCTTTCATGGGTAATTGTATAAGGTTGATAAGGTTCTATAATAAGCTCCCAAGTAGTGTTACTCATTTATCAGTAAATAAATTTAAGAGTTACGTTAAACGTAAACTAATTTCTAAAGCTTATTATAGTATTAAAGATTATATGAATGATGACAATGCTTGGGACTGTTTTTTTTTTTTGCATTACAATTATTAATGACCGTGGAGACTATACCGGGTGTACAATCCAAATGGGTCAGTATGGTGAAGTCGGAAACTATGAGAGATAGCGAGATCTGTTCTTAGGAACCATGACGTCGATTTTAGATTTAATAATAATTACATTCAAACTTTTTTATTAACTCTCATACTTTAAACAAGATTCCATTAGTGTTGTGCTTCTTGCGAGTTGCAGAATTTATACACATTGATTTTGACCACGTTCGATTCCCGGTTATGTATGAGAGTTAATAAAAAAGTTTGAATGTAACTATTATTAAATCTAAAATCGACGTCATGGTTCCTAAGAACAGATCTCGCTATCTCTCATAGTTTCCGACTTCTCCATACTGACCCATTTGGATTGTACACCCGGTATACATCTCCCTGTATGATTACCTATTATTTTAATATGACATCTGGAGACTCTTTACATCTCCAAAATTGACCGTGGAGACTTTCTACATCTCCCTTGTTTTGTGTTTCTTTAAATTTTATTTAATTCTTAATTTTAATTTGACATTTGGAGACTGTTTACATCTCCGAAATTGTATTATTTATTTTAATCCGACATTTTGATATATTTAATTATTATTACTACTGGGACCTGTACATCCCTGTGACATTTAAATTGTGTAGCTTAAGTTTAGTATTGTAATAAGTGATTTATTTAGAAAAAAAGCTTACTGTTGAGTTTCTTGCGGCGCTTCTTCTCAACAGTGGTCTCTTTGGAAGCGCTGGTAGACTCAGACTTGTAAAAGTGCCTACTTACAAAACTTTTTAAAATGAATAAAATAAAATAAATAAATAGTAAATGAGAGTTGTCGTGCGCAGCGGGCGGCGCGGGCGCGTGCGCGGCGCCGGCGCGGCGCGAGGACGCGCGCGGCGCGCTGCTCAGCGCCATCTGCGGCTTCGACAAGGCGCGCCTCGCCCGCGTCAGCTCGCGGTGAGCAACGGCTGCTACGGACCATTACACCAGTTCATTATTCAGAGGAGTATTTTTTTTCGCTTTGACTTGGAAATGTTCTCCGGTCATGGTAAGTCGGCTCTTAAGCCCAATAGACATTGGCAACCTTATTTAAGGATTGTGAAGCTTAAAAAAATCCATACAAAACGAGATGACGTTTCTCTCCTCTTAAACCTAGTCCGATTTGCACGGTTTTTGAATATAATTATATTGTACATATAAAAAAATAGGTCTGTTCGTTTTCCTTTCCAAGAAAATATTCCTTGGGAAGAAACAAATAATTTAAAAAAAACCGGAGACGTCGTGGAAATCTGGCGTGATTTAGGGGCTAAGGAACGTTATCTCCCGGAGAGTTAGCATCTAGCTGTTTCCAGCTACCCTTAGGTGCGCTTTCAAAATTTTGAGCAACGCTGTCCGTCAACTGTACGGGCGTCTTATTCTATTACACAAAATTAGAGTAAGACAGCTTTTATTGCCATTGTTAAAAGTTGTCCGAGTATTAAGTGCACCTTTATAGATCTTCAGTCCACCGCGTAGAAGGCCGAACAGCATAGAAATAACGGGGCCTTCCGGTTATTGGTTTGTTAAAACTCAATTCTAATGTTTAAGATCGACTTAATGTAATTTGTCAAGACCTGCAAATCACGGTATTTTATTTTATTATAAAGTAGCGACTTGCCCTCGCTTCGCTCCGGGTACTTTTATATATATAAACCTTACTCTTGGATCACTCTGTCTATTAAAAAAACCGCATCAAAATCTGTTGTGTAGTTTTAAATATCTAAGCATACATAGGGACAGACAGACGCGGAAAGCGACTTTATTTTATACTATGTAAGGATCAACTGAAGAGGCCTCCTTAATTCGGTGGTTTAGGTGCCTAATTTAAATTCAGTCATATAACGGCCTATTTTAAATTCAGAGCAGAGAAATAGATCCTATCCTTGTAATACTCACTTTTTATTTTGTTAAGTTACTTCATACAACCCATGTGCGTAATGTAGTTTAAATTTTAGTGTTATTTTTTCTCTGAAGAGGGGTTTTGTTACGTAAACTAACTGACAATAATAATTGTTGGATTTATGCTATCATCATTTTTTGATAGAGTAGCACACTGGTGCCACATGACATGGAATATTATACACCTTAGAACCATATTATGTTTATAGCGACTAATATGCAAAAAGTCGGTGCCGTACGCATCCTTGTACTGTAAGGAATCTAATGGGAAGGTTTTCTAAATTGATATTAACAGTGGTAGTTTATTACTTATTATTAACTTTAGAATGCCCAAAGTGCATATGAAAGTTCATCACTATGGACCACGAGTCTCCCACTGGAGACCCGTGGTTCGAGGGGCCGCAGTGTAGTCAAGGACACCAATATGTATACACACACCTAAAGTGTCTAAAATATGTACAGAGAGCTTATTATTATGCCAATAAGGTTTAGGTACATATTTTTTCAACTTTGTGGGGCTATTTATTTTTATCTTTGGCTGTACCAGCGAGATTTTTTCTTACCTAAGGACAGTAGGTACAGCCAGAAGCACGTATATCTAAATAGCCATCGAACCAAATATGGACCTTATTATCAGTAGCATAGGGGCGTGTAGAAATTTTGATGTCTTGGGAATGTATATACATATAATTACGACTTCGACTGTACACCTGGGTCAACGTAGGATGTTCCCTCTAACAACCGTATTTGGTAATTTCAAACACCATACTTGCAAGTAAATACAATATAAAAAGCGATGATTACTGATTTCTCATTAGGTTTATACTCAATTGTCGTAATTATTTGCGTACTGGGTCTTCTCAGATTAAGCATGTGAAAATTTTGAAATTATTTTGCTTTTGTAAGTATTAAATTTGATCTTGTCATTTGGTGTTATATCTACAGCCTTGAACAAAGATGTTGAGCACCCCACGTTTTCCTTTGTAATTTATAAATAAAGTATAATTTTACAATTTAAAAAGTACACAATTTAGTAGTAGAAATCCAGTTTTGCAATAAAATTATGAATGTATTTTTATTACGGAATTTAATATTATTATGACTAGTCATATTTATTGACGTTAAGGGAAATTCCGTGAAAAAAATACATTCATAATTTTATTGTAAAACAACAACAATCAACACCTTCGACCAAGGCTGTATATGTTCGCTGAGCCAAACACTTTAGCAGATCTCGGATTGTAATCATAGTTTGGTTTGGTGTTCTTCTTTGTAGATATTATTATGACTTTCACTTTAAATTTTATTCTAGATCATGAAGTTTGTAACCAAATTGCGGTAATGGCGCAACTTAACTCTTTTGCAATACGTCACGGCTCTGGCCGTCAACTGAAAGTCGTGCCACTGACGCCACGACGGGTACAGACTAGATTAAAATAAACGTTTTTTCGTATCAATAAGGTGTAATTTGCAAAGCATAGCAAACATGTTTGGCGTGTGCATGACACATTTTGTATTCGACGTTCAAAAGGTAACACAATAAGGGCATTCAACATATTTGATTCCTAGGCTACTATGGACTGTGTAACGTGACGTTGAAAACCAAATTTTAAATAAGAAGGGTACGTTTAGACTTAGAACGTAATTTTAACAATCCATAGTGATTTAGGAATCACCCTGGTTGGCTGTCCCTTCACAAAGATAACGTCTTGTTGGCAAAACGTCCCTTTCGCTTAACTTGTAATTTTAGTAAATTAAAACACAGGCATAGGTTAATTATTTCTTATACGTAAGCTAGCTGTCATGAACATCTGATGTAAACTCTGTTTGAGTTCTTGTCTATTTCGATACTTCTGTTACGGACGTCCTTAGAAGTTTTGTAAATATGTCATTTTGCAGAAGGGACGTTTTACGAACGGGACTGAATGCGCCCACACCCAAACTGCGAAGTGTGGAGCGTGTTCTAATAATGGATTCTTTTATTTTTATATATTGTATATAATGCCAGGATCACGGAATCATGGAGATGGGATTAATTAGTACAAAAAAATAAGTAAATAATGCAATTTGAGGTTTAAATAATTTGATTTCGGCTAAGCTTGACGGTTGCTCTAATGTATAGACGTCAATGGTGGTTAGAAGTGTAGTGGGTTCCCGATTTATCATTTTTTTAAACGGGGCCCATATTTTGCTAACATTATTATATGCAAGGTTTCTTTATCAATTCGAACAAATATTAGTTTATGTAGACGTAATTCATATTTGTACAGCTATTATTTACGATCGGCGTAACAAACTGTAACTATCTATTATTGTAATTACATTAGTTGTAAGTTGGAAAGTGATAAGCGACTGGTCAGTGTTTCTTTTCAGATTTTGAAAGTATTTTATGAATTATCTATTCAATAGCTTTACCGTTTATAAGTAAGATAAATTATAAATGTTCAACATGTTATTGTAAGTATAAAATTATACTATAATAAAACAGTGATTAGGAGTAATTATTTATTTTAATTTGAATACCACCGTTAACGACCATTTACATTTCCGATGCAACAAATATATAATAAGGGCGCAAGTTAATAGCGCGTTGTATAGTCAACACGTGAAACTCTGAACTTGCCTGACAGAGGGGTGTCTAAGCTTATTCAAATAATAGGTAAGAAAAATGAATTACACTAAAACTACAACAATGTCGTCATTATATTTTAGCTACACAAAAGAGCTGTTATCATCTACACTTAGGAAAAATAAAATAAAAGATCACATTGAGACACAATCAAACCCTAGCCTTAGATATAGTATTTACAATACAACTTATTATTTAGGTATAAGATATCTCAGCTTCATTTTAAACTTATATAACCAAAACGAATACTTCCAGACATACAACATATAGCAACTTATATAGGAGGTAAAATAAAAAATAACAACATAACATAAACACTGACTGTGTACTTAATCATTTTGAAATAAAAGCGATAGTCTTCTTAAAATTACTATTATAATATTCGACATCTTTACAGGACTATTACAGATGTAGTGAATAATCAGACGGCATATCTTGTCACACAAGTTCGTGTTTACCTCGCGTTCTCAGTTTGGTTTGCCACACATAAATAAGTTTAGCATGATAAATACAATCTATAACATATTACGATTTTTCATTTGACTATGCACTACATCCATACAGAAAATTGCTAAATATGTGAAGGTCATCCTACACTCTCTTTATGTCAATATTTTGCATTAAATCTTTCACCTTTTGGTCTGAAACAATCAATATGTGTGCCATAATAATGAAAATAAAATAAACTCAAGTAATTTCGATAATCATAATCGCGTAGGATCTGGGTATTAGTGACAATATATCGCTGCCCGAATATTATAGGGTTATATGTTACATTGTCAGGGTACTTCAATTTAGACCTAGTGTCACTGTGACAAACTTCAAATTTCAAGTTAATGAAAGTGCAACATGATATTGGGGCAGCGATATGTCACCCGTCAGTTTGGTAAATTTCGTGGCATTTCGTATTAACAGTGGAAGTCTTATCTATTCCAACTCAATGATGTCGTCGATGTCATCGATGTCGAAATCCTTGAGAGTCATTGCTGAAAAGAAAATATATTTGAATACGACAGATAAGGAAAAAGCACGGCTTAGCTACTCCCGCCGTTACTCTACGTTTTATCAATAAGGTCATAGTAATTCCTACATAAGTATTCCAAATGTTATGTTTATAACCTTATAAATCTTTCCCTAACAATAACGAACACAACAAAAAAATATATTTTCCAAATTGGTGCAATCGTTCGTCGTTTTTCGTTTGTTTGTCGTTTGGGTGCCGCCGAAAAGTTGTGATATCTCGTTTTGTGCGCGACGTCACTAAACATAAATAGGGGTGTCCTCACATCAAAATTCGGGAGTGGGGGCTCGTGACGTCACAACGTGGTATAAAGTGCGCCACGGCGTGACGTCCCGTGAAGGTTCAACTCACTTTATCTTCGTCATTTAATGTTGAAGAAAAGAAAAAATATGTCTTCAATATTTTTTTCATCTCTCCTGTTCGGAAAGTTTAATTTGAATGGGTGGATAGCCGGGTGGAAAATTGCGTTTTCATCTCTAGGGTGGAAAGTAATTTTTTTTTAATAGTTACGATTGGCCACGGAGTCTAAGATAATTGGACTACGTCATATTATTAAAATAAAAGATTTTCATATATCTAAACTCGGCTATACGTTAAACGATGTATTTATTACGGCCTATAGGTTCATATGAAAATCATTTTAAGACTGGTCTATTTTTTTCGCAATTACAGAAAATCAACATTTAAAATTATTCCTCTATTCTGCTGCCCGCCATAATACCGTGATAGCATAGCATGACACTTTTTCTTTCACGTTTCGGCATGGCCATCTAGAAAATACACTACTGCCAACATTAGAAAAGTTTAATCGAGTTGGGCACGACCAAGGAGCTTATTATACAACAAGGAGGTTGAACACCGAACATCCGTCCGAAACAAGAAATTTGACCTTTATTACGTCACGAATATATATATTGTGCGTGTAGTATTTTACTTTCCTCACAGTCGAAATGAAAAGTAGAGTGTCTAACTCGGGTGAAATTACCCATTTCCCCTCGAACTATTGGCGCTCTCACTTCGGTCGAGCGCCAGAAATATCTCGGGTGAAATGGTTCACTTTCAACCCTTACTATTGATAATGTAAAAGACGGACTAATTCCATTTTTTTAGGACACTACCCTATTATCATACAACACTCCTGAGTGGAGCTATCCAGCCCTGTAAGGTAGCCCACTATATCTCGGATACCATGTATATATAGAAGATAAAAACAAGAAACCGGCCACACAAGAATCCGCCAATATAAGAATGGGCCGAGTCGGGAACTTATACTCCAATGGCTAAGGCTCATTCCGTTTGTTTCCTAAAATATCTTCTTCTCAAGATGGCCTTCTTACAAACGTCTCTTTCATTTATGTCTGTTGGTATACCTTTACTTCCCAGAATTTCATATGCCCGAATTTCACCAGCCATAATTTACAAATGGCATAATGTTACATCTTATAATTTCATATGATATACAGATTGTTTATAATAGTAGTCAAATAACAGAATCTTTGTTTTCCATAATATTAATTTCAATAATTTCATTTTTCATAATCATTTTAATCCATATTTGTCACATGCCATAATGTCATTTGCCATCCGTGTAAATGGTGAATGGTGATGTTTGAATTAGGCAATATTTACCTACATAGGTTAGGTTAGGTTAGAGTTGCAACAAGGCGCGAAGCGCCTCAACTACGCGGAATAGGAGCTCCGCGCAGCGGAGCTCCGTCGACATTAGTTTCGATCATTTATGTCCATATCAGTCGTGAATGAACACAAATATGTTAGGTTTAATTACATTAGTAATATAATAATAAAAAATGTTATTCAATCAATATATTTATTTATTTCAATATGACCAAGTGTAACATAACAAATATAATTACTTAATGTAAAAACAGATTTGACGCTAAAGCACGCAAAAAATCCTCTTTTGAATACTCGCTTTTGTTGGATAATATGTCATTTATTTTATTTGTACGATTAATAGTTTTTTTTCTTCTTTTCATTTCTGGTTCACCATTGATTGGTTGCATAGCCAGGATGGATTCGGAAATAAACTTTTTAGTATGGCGTTTAAATATTCTATTAAATAAAATTATTGCACTTAATAATATGGAAAACATTACGTATGGCATCAGTATCATTATGGCATCTAACTTTCGGGAAAACAAGAGTATGTTAAATAACTTTTCTGGGAAATGTAACATTCGGGCATAAAAAATTCGGGCAAGTGAAAATTATAGCATATGAATTTCGGGCAAACAATAGATAATCATGTCTGTTATGTGTTTCCTATGATAGTACTTTCCTAAAATGTTCGCTTCCTATTATGTTCACTTCCACAATTGCCTGCTTCCTATAATGTCCGCTTATTATGATGTCTAATTCCCACAATGTACCTATGTCACTTATGAAGTCCACTATTTGTTTTCTACAAACCAGTTTCCTATAACGTCCGCTTCTTATTCAGTTAAAAATGGTTAAAATTATTGAGGTGTGTAATATGTGAAAGTTGTTGGTTTATCGCTAGGATGTATACTTTAATGAAGATATTAGAGGAGCCCACGACACTAAACCTAGTACGATAAGACTAACGGATGATATATATATTTAGTCTCGTTATTAATGGGGAACACAAAATAGTGATGCTGCAATGCGAAAAACAAGGCAAAACTTTTTTTTTTTTAGTTTCATCCTGTGTCTTTTCGTACTAGGTTTAGTGTCGAGAGCTCTTAGAATAGATGACATCATAGGAAACTAACAAATATGAGAAATAGACAACGTAAGAACACAGCATGGGTAACTGACTAATGTGGGAAGAAGGCAATTTTGAGAAGCAGACATTTTAAAACAGACAGAACGAGCCTTGGCCGTGGGCAGACCTGGCAACCTAACACAAATAGTTAAAAACCAGAACTATCTTCAACGTCATAAGAAACTCGGTTCGATTGTCGGGTTTATCCGCTATCCCATGGCATTAAAAGAGGTAATGCGATAGGCTTATCTACTAGCCACTAATTTAAAGTATCTATATTGGAATGGAATTTAGAATACTCACGTCGTTCAGTCTTTTTCCGCTTGGGCGCTTCGGGCTCCACCTTGACGGCGGGCCGCTTCTTGCTGTCGGTCCGGGGCTCCGCGTTTGAAACGCGGACTACGCCGCCCTTCAATCTGTAATTTATTTATTTATTTATTTATTTATTCATGAAAATACAATGTAGGCATAACAGTAGGACACCAAATCGCTTACAATGCTAAATGAAATAAGTACGTACTAAATTATCTAACTAAATAAATCACAAAAGCCAATTATTTTATAACGCCAAGTGTAAGAATTACGATATTGAGAGTACGTTCCCACTCAAGCGGAGATGAGAGCAGTAAAATTATCAATTACATTGTTCGAATGAACAAGACGGAAGTTATTTCACGTGTCCCAACGTTTCTACTCCTTTTAGCTCGGCCTAAGTGGAAAACTTTTATCGAGGCAAGGGCTTTTTATCGACTACATATGGTTGGTTGAAATATCAGTCTTAGTACCTCGACATAAAGTTCAAGAAAGTTTTCATATACACGAAACTTTACATTGTTTTAAATTACTCCCCACTACACTACTAACTTGATTATGAATGAAGAAGTGAGTGTATTAGACAAATGCTCAATGATCGATATAATTGAATGAAAGGGTTGGAAAAGCGGAGAATAATGGATGAACCGATAGGACGACTTAGCAAGAATTGCGCTGCATGAGCCTTTAAAAAAGCTTTTATTATAAAAAACATTTTTGTTGTAAATTGCAGAAACTATAAACTCAGTCAACGAGTTTTTTTTTGTAAAACACCGAAGCTACATGTATTTTATTTATAGAGACAATACCTAGATTGGTAAAGCCTGCTTTTTGGCCCTTAAGCGTTACTAATTATTCATTGCTGCCGACTGGTTTAGCTTAAAATCAAAGTTAGGCCAATGGTATAAATTGAATTCAAAGTGAAAGCATTTCCTGCGAGACTTAAAAAACTTGAGTAATTCAAAACTTACGTGTTAGATGGCGTCAAAAAGATGCTTTTGGACGAGCCGGTCACGACTATGTTCTTGGGTATCGTCGTTTTTGGTGTTTCTTTCGGCTTTATAGGTGGCGAAGGTTTCGCCTTGCTCGTACTGGCGACACTCCTGACCGGCGCACTCGGCTCGGGCGCGTCCGTCAAGTCCACCGACTCCATGACAGCCCTCGCGCTTTTACCCACAGTGAGACATTTACTCAGCTTACTGAGAAGACTCGAGGAATGCATGGGTACATTTTTCGGGTTTTCCTTTATTTCTTTCGCCGGGGGCGCGTTCGACGATGGGGGCTGCGGTTTTTTGATTTCTTTTCCTAGTATAGAAGGCTGTTGGGCGCTCGTCGGCTTTTTAGACAGCTGGGCGGGCGCTTCTGAGGTTTTTTTGGGGGGCGGCGCTTTAGATGGGGAAGCCGTCTTGTGAGGAGATGAAGTTTGTTGGTAAAGGGCGGCGGGGATGTGCACGACGTCCCGCAGGATGGCCAGCGGGTCCTCGTCGGCGTGCGCCGGGCTGCTGGGGCGCGAGCTGCCGCTGCTCTCGCTGGACGACGCGCGCACGCGCTCCGTCACCTTCACAAAGTCCTTAGGCGGAGCCTTCTCCGGCGTCGCCGCCTTCGTCGGGTCCAGCGGCTCCCCCCGAGAGGAAATTTTAGTGATCGACCCGGCGCGACCTTGAACAATCTGCGCGTGCATCTCCCACCTGGGATTTACTTTATTCAACACCTCGACCTCCCCCGTTTTAGTTATACGAATGATGTCGCCCGGCTTGCACAGTTTCTTGGTCTCTTTTTTTTCATTTTTTGTATTATTAGTCTCCGGAGCGGGGTCCGCTTTGCTAGGGACGAGACGCGTTTTCGCGGGAAGGTCGGATTTTGCGGGGACTCCTTTCCGGTGTTTGAGAATGTTAGGTTTTTGGATCTGAAGCTTATCACCGAACGAACGAAACGCGGGGGGCCCGGCGGCGGCCGCGGTGAGCGCGACCGGCACGGGCGGCGCGGGGCCCGGCCGGCTGGCCGCGGGGCCCGGCCGGCTGGGCGCGGGGGCCGGCCGGCTGGCCGCGGGGCCCGGCCGGCTGGCCGCGAGGCCCGGCCCGCCGGCCGCGGGCGCGGGCGGCGCCAGGGGAGCGTCCTCGTCGTCGCTGTCCAGGCAAATCGTGTTCGCGTCCGCCGGCTCGGGCGGCGCGCCCGACGTCATGCCGATGATTTTGCTCCCGCATATCGTTATGACCGGCCTGTTCTCGAGCGCGGGCTTGGCGACGGGCCCTCTGATGCTGCAAAGCAGGCGAGTGTCCCGGGAGGTCAGCGCGTCGGCCGGCACGGTGTTGACGACGCTCGGCGCTGGCGGCGCGGGCGGGCTCACGATGCGCACATCGTCGTCGTCGGGCAGGATGCACTCGTCGCCGGACTGAGGCTCGTTCGAAACCACGGGGACGGCCCGCTTTATCCTACAACGTGTCACAGGTGAAACACGATCATGTATGCATTTCCAATCACAGATTCTGATTAGTCAACGTTTACTAACTTACTTAGCGCTGCGCCGTCCACGCTGATGAACAGCGTGAGAGTTAACAATCAGCTTAAAGAATGTTTAGAATCGCAAAGTTTGTTGATATTATTTTAAATTCACGAAATTGCGTTTACCGTCAGAAAACCATTTTTTTGTAAAAATAAAAAAGGTATACTCACAATCCTACTGGCACGACCGGCGGCTGCGGTGTGACCGGTGTGACGGGAGTCAGTTTGACAAACCCTAAGTTAGGTATTTTCGGCTTCGGTTTTTCTTTGGGCATCAAATCCGACGTCACCTTAGCTTTTAGCTTGGGCCGACCTTTGCTTCCTGTAGCATCATCCAACATCTTTTTTGTGTCTTTGAACAGGTTTTGCTTGAGAGCGTTCTGTTCTGATGACTTAGATGCTGTGTTAATAGAACTAGAGCCACTTGTGTGAAGTTTCTTAAGTATGTCTTCGCCCAAAACCTAGGAAAATTAAATATTATCAATAGGCTATATTATCAAAATTGAAAATATACTACCAATTGTGGTCATCCTATCAGATAATAACGTAAAACAACATATTTCACTTTAATTTAAGATTAATTATGTATATTTTTTGGAAATTACACAAAACAAAGTATATTTTTTGAAATTTCACCTGTGGCAGAAACGCTATGTGTGTATCTCTCAGCAAATTATAAAACAGTTACAGTAAATGTCCCAGATAGTTTATGTATTTAACATAAAATAACTGAAGAGGAGAGACAAATACGAACTATTCCGACTAAACACGACGTTCAACAAACTCAGTGAAAAGCTAACCTTAATGGCGATGTCGTAGATTGGTCCGCTGTCGATGGGCTTGCCAGTGGCCTCCAGCTCTCTCAGGGCCTTGGAAGTGCTGTACCGGGCCGCCAGCGTGGCCGCGTCTTCGTCCAACATAGGGTTTCCGGCCAGGTATGTATGCGCCACTATCTTCACGAAGTTCTGGTTGGTCAGCAACGAGGGGTGCAGAGGATACTTGTCAGCTTCATCAGCAGTACTCTCTACTCTCTTACTAGTCTCCGGTAATTCCTCTTTCACCGCAACAGCCGGCTGCACTACTGGTTCATCATCATCACTTAGGAGCAGAATACTCTCATCTAGCACGGGCTCGATCGGTTTCGCTTTTGGCTTACTTTCTTTTGTTTTCTTACTCTTGGGCCCGGGTTTGCACTTCGTTTCAATATCTTGCGTGCGGTATTGGGAGGGCTGTTCATCGAGCCAATCGTTGTCGTTTAAATCTATTAAGTCATCTGGAGCTATGGAATCAAGGTTTTTTTCAGCGGACACAGCTGCTATCCTTCTGTTTTTTTTGGTTTTCACACTACCAGTTAAATCCCCTGTGATGGTCTCAGTGTTGAAGTCAGAGGATGTATCATCTTCTATTTGTGGTCTCTCTTGGGGAGGAACGAACTGATTATCTTCTTGTACTTGCATGGAGCGTACCTCAGTAAGGGCTGGCATGGGCGGGAAACTTTTCCGTAGCAAGACTTGAGCTATGCTCGCTGCCAGCTCGTCACCGGGGGGAAGTTTACTCAAATCTCCGTTCGCGACGATTTGTCGGACGGTTCCTATTAACTTAGATATGTCCCTCGCTCCTTTCTTGCTGTTAAAGTCATGGCTTAATAAGATTTGAGTAATCTTCGAAACCATGTCGTTCTCTTGATCTTTGTCGATGAGGAACTCGTCATATTGTTTGCTGGTGGAAGGCTGCGGCTCCAGCTGAGCCGTCGGTTGGATAGGAATACAGCAGTTGATAATTTTCTTCCCTCGTTTGGGTCTGGGCTCCGTCGTAGGGTTAGGTTTAACGTCATCAATCAGCTCATCTTTGATGTCCGTAACCGTGGAAGACTTGTCGATGGAAAGGCTCCTTTTGGCTACTTTTTTTTCTTTTTTGACAGCACTCTCGTTCTTCATTTCTGTAGCGAAAATATTAAAAGTTTTTAATCACTGCAAGTTTTTTAAATATCCTACCAGTGGTAAGCAAGGAGCTAAGGCACTGGTCCCACCGCCGGCGAGTGAGATATGAACTATCGACTTTTTTCTAGCCCAAGAAACGAACAAAAGATAATCTCTTCCGTGTAAATGAAAGAGAGAGATATGAGATATATTTTATTTATATTTAGCACACTCTCCCAACGCCCGGCGAGAAAGCTATAATTCCATAGAATTTTTACTAGCCTCTCGCCGATTGTCAACTGTTTCTAGTACAGAAGTGCTTGCTCACCGAGCTCGCCGAAATCTAGCGGTGGGACCGCTATTTACTAGTTGACCGCAGCGATTAAAGCTATCGACTATAAAACTAGCTCAGCGGTACTCGCTGATGCCTGCCGAGCGTCAAACTATCAAAATTTTTACTCGCTTCTCGCCGCTCGCCCACTCTTTTGTAGTTTATAGTTCTACTAGCTTATAGTCTGTAGCCGGCGGTGGGACCAGTGCCTTAGCAGTCAGTGTTAAATTATTTAAAACTTCAACATTCCAGTCGTGCTCAAACCGGCACGCGGCCATAACGCACGCAACGAACAGCAAGCATGATAGGACTTTGAGAATGGTCGATCTGGATACCCCGATTTTGCCCGTTAATACTGCCACTTGGCAGCAGTGTTCGTCACACTTGTAACTATAATAAAGGCTATCTGTCTTAGCACTTTTAGAGCTGGGACCAGGTAATGGTGGCGAAGTTTAAATCAATATGATAACATGTCAAAAGCAATCGCTTTTGAAATGTCATCAATACCTGCGTCCGAATTGGTCCATTCGTTTTTGATAAACGATGGTACAGTCTGTGAGCACTTAGGTGCTTCGGGTTCGTACGCCTCTCTCACTCGAATAAGAGCGTACGAGAGCGAGTGAGAGGCAAGTAAAAACCCTCAGCACCTTCAGAGACGTATCCTATCGGGGGTGCGGGCCCGGGCGGGAGCGGTCACAGTGGAGGAGCGGTACTGACGGTCGCGCTGCGTCTCCTGCTGGAACTGGTGCCAGGCGGCGGCGCGCTCGTGCTCGGGCAGCGCGGGCTCGGAGCCGCGCAGCAGCGAGTCGTGCTCGTGCACGGCGTGCAGCGCCGCGTCGCGCGCCACGCGCAGCAGCACCACGTCCTGCACGCCCACCGCCACGCCGCCCGCCACGCGCACGCCCGTCTCGTCGAACCTGGCCGGCCGGGCAACTCCGTCAACTATTACACTCAACTATTATAAACCGCTAATATTCATATCGTTAACGGTATCATAAACGACCAAAGACCTTCATAATAGACGAACAGTGTGTGGAAGCGAGAGTGCAGCCTCTTTATGCACGAATACGAGTGCGACAGTGACAGCGAAACACGTTGACGTTGTAACCATTTTGAAAGCTAATGGTAGCCCACAGTAGCCCACTGGCGACAGCGTCTTTTAGTTTTTACTAAAATATTCAGGATAATTGTATAAACGTGGTGTCAAAACCGTTAAAAACAACAATGGTGGGCTGTGCAGTACCTGATTGCGAAGTCAATCATAGGAATAATCCACACAATGAGTCATTTCACAGGTAATTATGATCCACACATAGTCATTTTTGAACTCATATTTTCAAGGATTCCTAGGTCCAAGGAATACGGTTAGTGGTCTAATAAGTACGATATATCATGTAGTTTTGTTTTATGCATATTTTTAATTTTTATATGTAAAATGAAAAGATGTTGTGTCCGTGAAAATTTCCATTTTTTAGGTAGTGATTGAATGTTTGAATCACACTCATCTATCGATAAGTTATCAATATGCCGATATTTCTTCATTCCTTCTCATAATTATTTAAACAGTATTCCGAGCGATTATAAAACGCAGCTAGGTAAATTGATCACAGTTTATTATTTATCATTAAATGTTCGACTTATAGACGACAGGGATAGACACATCTGAGAGAGCCATAGAATCTTCTACTGAACATGAAAGTAGGTCCGAACGTAAGTCCACAAGAACTGCTAAGTTGTGGCCAAATAAAGTGAATACTTCCACCGTTTGAAAAGTATATTATTCCAGATGAACTTGGGTTATTTTTTATTTATATTAACCGAAGCGAAGCGAGGGTGGGTCGCTAGTTTCTCTATATAAGTAACTTTATTGTTGCCCATATTAAAAGCCTAGAATTTGTGTAAGACTGAAATTTATTAATTATTTACATTAAAAATTTATTGTATGATATGTGTGTGGTAATTACCATGAAAAGAGTATTATTATAGATAATGAAAGAATCTTGTGTTTTATTAGTGAAGAATGCTAGTTTTAAGTTCCACGCAAGATACAAACAAGTCTTATATAAGCGAGTCTTTTTCATCGATATTTTTTCGATATAACGTACGGACATCACTAAAATTACTCACACACTTTTAAAATCACGCACACGTAGACATTTCCGTTTTGGTAACGCGGGAAAAAGGGAGTCTGTTCGTCTATTACGTTAGTTATATAAAGGTCTTTGTATACGACCACAAACAATGTCAGTGATTGTGTTTAATGATCAACTGACATATCAATTTTTATATTATAAGTACTTGTTTTTACAATAATTTGAATAACAAAAAAAAAATGAGGAAAGAACAATAAAATTAATTGGTTTCGATGTTTTGCAATATGGTAATATAGCGGCACGAGAATTGACGTTTTGTGAATAAAAATGACATTCCAATTGTTATACTTTATTCGAAGTATTTAAATAAATTTATCTTAAACTCCCAAAATATTAAAATTTATAAACAAATTTAATAATCTCAAAAGAACCGACAAATAATACAAATCCACTTGGCTGTATGACAAATGCTGCGAAAGGTTTAACCTGTAGTCGCTGTAAAAAAAACCACTAGAAATAACTAAAGTAATAACGACAACCTTTGTAGTTTTCTTTTAAAACTGGTAAAAATCGTGTCATAGATAGATTCTGCGAAAGTATTGATGCTATTCTTAAAGTGACATTTAATTAAAATTTTCGTGCTTAAGCTACAGGCGACCATTGCCTGAGGTCCCTTCTAACGTACCTGTAGAGTTCGGTGAGTTCAGCCATGTTGTAGTGGCGATCGATCTGCTGCTCGTCAACCACGCGGCACGACACGGCTTGCTTCGTCACGGCGCGCTCATAGATCTTCTGTTCCATGGTACCCTATAATAATAAATAAAATACTCATTATTACATTTGAAGAATTTTATCTACTGGACCGGCTTATCTTTTCTATTTCAATAGGGTAATAAAACCATTAAAGCCTATACGAATAGAAACTTGAATGAAATGTCGAATCGGTGCAAATTACATTTTGTCAACTATATCAATATTCCAAAAAATTGCTTTAAGGTTAGCATCACGTTTTCGGATTCTCTGAAATTGCGGGTGTTCATAGATAAATAAATATCAGGGGACAGTCTCACACCAATTGAACTCGTCCCACACTGAGCTCTAGGCTTTTACTATGGAGTACTAGACATAGACAACGATATAGATACTTATATTGATAAATACATACGAGGGGTGATCCAAAAGTAATGATAATCAGAATGAAAGGCACATAAAATGTACCTATACCTAATTTATTTTTCAACAGTCTCCTTGCAAGTTTACACACTTAGACCATCGTTTCTCTAGACCTTGAATTCCCTTTAAAAAAATAAATTTTTCTTGACTTGTCAAAAATGCCTCCACAGCGGCCATCACTTCACTGTCATCCAAAAATTTGTTACCTCTAAGATCTTCCTTCAGGCGTGGAAAGAGATAGAAGTCGCTGGGGGCTAGATCTGGCGAATATGGGGGGTGTTCAAGCAGTTCGAAGCCTGCATCACGAATAGCAGCCATCGCAACACCGGCCTTGTGGGGGAGTGCATTGTCCTGGTGAAAGAGGACACCAGCACGAAGTTTGCCCCGCCGCTTTTCCTTGATTGCTTCACTCAATCCTCGTATCTGGTCAGCGTAGTAAGAGCCTGTAATAGTGGTTCCCTTTTCGAGGTATTCTATCATTATGATTCCTTCGGCATCCCAGATCACGGAAGCCATGATCTTCCCAGCTGAGCTTGCAACCTTGAATTTCTTAGGTGTAGGGGAACTGGGTCGCTTCCACGTCATTGATTGTTGTTTTGTCTCAGGATCAAAATGATGGATCCAAGCCTCATCCATGGTGACAAATCGACGCAAAAAAGTTTCGGGATAAGCTCGAAATTTTTCAAGATTACACTTTGAAATCTTATGTCGTATTTCCTTTTGTTCGGCCGTTAACATTCTAGGTACCCAACGGGCGGAGACTTTTTTCATGTGTAGTTCATCAGTTAATATTCTTTGAACACTGCCATACGAAATCCCCGTGAGCTCAACTAGATGTCTGATAGTCATTCTTCTATCTGTTAACACGAGTTCATTGATATTTTTTACATTATCTTCCGTAAGGGCCGTAGAAGGGCGGCCTTCGCGTTGTTCGTCTTGAGTGAATGTTCTTCCTAAGTTAAACTCCTTCGACCAGCGTGCTACTGTGGAATACGGCGGAGCAGAGTTCCCTAGTGTCCCCACTAATTCAGCATATATGTCTTTAGTACTATTTTTTTTTAAACAGAAGTATTTAATAACCGCTCTCAACTCAATTTTCTCCATTTTTGCGTTATTGTTCCGACCGCTCGTGAAAAAACAATGAAACTCAATGACAAATACTTATGTTTTTATATTTTTTTCTTAATATTACTGAGGAGTCTTTACTGCCATTAACGCTATATGTCATTATTGTATATCGATGCAAAGAGTATTTAGTTGTCATTACTTTTGGATCACCCCTCGTACTTAAATACATAGAAAACACCCAAAACTCAGAAACAAATACTCGCACTCACACAAATATTTGCCCAAACTGAGAAGCGAACGCAGGCTTCGTAGGCAGGGTAACTAAAATCTAGGCCAACACGTTGTCAAACCCACAAAAGCGCGCCCAACCACTTCAATTGACGGCGCATGGTTGAGAAAACTAAATTAGTTAGGTGTGATTTCGTGTAACTATTGAAACAGCTGGCCCTGGGTCTGCACTATTTTCATGTCTGGACGTGATACCTGATAAAAAGCACTGCACATCCATATCACCGATTGAGCTAGATGCCGGTAGATGTAGCAGTCCATCGTCTATCCGAAGCGGTATACTCTGAAGATACTCTGTATGTCGTGCGCGGGGTTCCAGAAAGTGTCCAGAATGATCACGGAATCCGCCGCTGTCATGTCCGAGCTACTGAGCTTACCAGCACGTTCAGCCGGTAGACGTAGCAGTTCTTCTTCTGCCAGAAGCGGTACACTCTGAAGATGATCTGTATGTCGTGCGCGGGGTTCGAGAACATGTCCAGAATGATCACGCGGTCCGCCGCCGTCATGTCCGAGCTACTGAGCTTACCAGTGCTACCAGCCGGTAGATGTAGCAGTCCTTCTTCTGCCCGAAGCGGTAAACTCTGAAGATGCTCTGTATGTCGTGCGCGGGGTTCCAGGACGTGTCCAGAATGATCACGCGGTTCGCCGCCGTCATGTTCAGTCCCAGCGAGCCGGCTCGGGTGGAGATCAGGAATACTCTGGAATTATTCGAAAGTTTTAGAATATAAACAAACGAAATCTTGCCGAAACTTAACCCATAAGAGTAGTTTCGGATAAAAAAATATGTGCCAGAGGACCAGTACATTGAAAGAGATCTGACAAATAAAATATTTAAGAGATACAAGACTCATCTATGATTCTGTTACTAAATTTATGTATCTAGAATTATAAAGTATATTTAAGCCACAACTCTTAAAAAGTTGTAGTCCATGACAAGAAGACGTTATCGGACCAAGGACTGGATTGAGGATTTACTGCAAGAGAAGCATTTCTGATGTGCAGATATTATACAGAGTGCATAAACATAATTTCTATTTTGTCGGATGAGTTTGTATTCATCTTGCTTTCTCAATTTGCCAATCGGTGGGAACTAAAGCTGCTGGGGAAGAAAGATAAATACGAACTTTTCCGAAAACAACGACGTACGTTTATTAAAGCAGACGTAAAGAAAAGTAACAAAAACGCGAAAGGTTATGAGAATTGTTCCAGTAACGTTCTCACTTGGTCTTATAATTGTTTTCGGCGTTGAACTCGCGGCACCACTTCTGGCGGACCTCAGGCGGCACAGAGCCGTCGAGCCGGTAGTACTCCTGCCCCAGGCTCCAATTGTTGATCTTCTTCAGGAAGAACTCCAAGGCATCCATTGTTATCAGCGACGTCGAGAATATCAGCCTGGCACAATAAATAGACTACTGAGAATACATCATTACCCATAATGTTTAGTACAAAAATAATTATAGAAACAACAAGGAAAAAGACAAAGGCACAGTTGGAACTGGAGCCGAGAACCTCAGCGTGAAGACAAATCCAATTAGAACTATTGAAGCATCTAGTTTTTAGCATGGAATTTTCCCTTGTGTAATTTATGTGGCTTTAAGGTAAATCTTCTGAGTTCGAATCCTAATGTCATAGTAATTTTCGTATCAAAGATCAAGTGAAAAGAAGTAAGTCTATCCTTAATACCCTTTTTTAGTACGAATTAAAGTCAGCTTATCCTTTTTCACTAGGACCCCAACATTATCGTTTACATTTCATAAGTATAGAAAATAAATCAAACACAAACACAGCTTTAAAAATACAACAAATCAAAAAGTTTCAAGGCTACTTACACTTTGTCATCCAACGAGACAGCCTCCTGCAGTATCCTAAACACAGCCACGAACTTGTTGGAGCTCTCGAGACAATCTAGCATTTTGCCACCGTCGAGGTACTGAAGCCACCACACTTCCTTGTCCGAAGGTTTCGCATCTTCAGTTGAAGGTTTCATATCTTCCGTAGCTGTCAAATCTTCGCGCGCTAAATCGTCTTCAACCTTCTCTTCTACGGAGGAAGTGTGAGAGTCTTGTATTGCATTCAGAATTTACATTTCCTTGCAGAATAAAGAACAGCGACAGACCTCCTCGACGCAAATGAGAAGTTACAGAACCCGCTCTAGATACAACTTAGTCGCAATCGACAAAGACGTTTCAAGAGTGCCAATTTCACCTTAAGTTTAGCCACAAAGCGAAGCTTTAAATTTTAATCGTGCTTTATTAGGAATCTTGCAATACTAAAGTCAATATAGAAACTAACGTAAAAATAAATATTGCTACTTATTAACACGTGTAAATACATTTTATATCTTACCTTTCACTTTAGCTTTCTCGTCACGCGACTTCATCTGGAAATTATGCAACACCTGAGGATGTGACCATATTTTCTGCAACGTATGAAAGTCCTTCAGAATGCTCTGTTTCTGCTTATTTGCATAATAATTAAGGTAATGCTTGTACAGATCACATTGGCACTTGGTGAGCGTTATGAACACCGTGTACTCGTGTTTCTTTGGTAGATAAGGGTAGAGCACTGAAACTTCTTGTCTTTGGAGGCAGCCTTCTAAGACTTTGTGGAGAATGTGCGTTCGGGCTTTCATCAGCTTAATGTCCTCTACTTGAGAGTCTCTGTGCTGTCCGTTCATAATAGGATTTTCAAACCTAAAATATATTAAAATCTAAAATATACACATGGAGAAAAGTATGGTAAAAGCATTCTGCAATAATTGCAATATCATTACATTTGTTGAGCCACTATATAACCTTGTCGCAGACATAAACGCCTATTAATGACAGAGTTCCATGGTGGCTCAGCAATAACAGAAGTCGACTGTTCACTACGGAAAATAATACCTGTTGGAATATTCGGCATAAGTTCCAAGTAGATTCGGTTTGACAAAGTTCACCATGCAGTAATACTCTCGCAGGTTATTCTGCATCGGCGTGCCGGTCAGCACGATTCTTCTTCGGGTCACAACCCTGCTCATGGCAACTGCTAGTACAGAGCTATCGTTCTTTAGTAAATGTCCTTCGTCACAGATGATGATGTCTGGTCCAGGGTCAAGCAGGGCTGTGCGGATCTTGTCTATAATTGTTTGTCGAATGTCGTCCAGCTCCGCATCGAGCGTGGTCAGACTTCGAAACAATTCGTACCCAATGATGAAGATCCCTCCACCGCTGTACCAGTCTTCTAACTGATACGCACGTTCGTAGGTCTTTTTGAGCTTGGACAATTCGAAAACCTGCAGGAATTTCGGTCAAGATTATGATAAGTGTTATGCACGGTAGGCTGACATTTGTATCTTTCCTATTGCCAATTTGCGACAGACCATGTTACACTCAGCATAAACTACATTAATCCTACCGACTGCGCCAATGTAGTGTGCCTATGCAAAGTTAAAAACGGTCTACGGTTCTCCTTGTTTACGCATAATCATACTTTGTCCGAATGTATGATTTCGCAGAATACTAATTTCGCGTAATTGTTAAAACTGATACCTATGACTTTCTTGAAAAAATATAAAATATACCTATCCTGACCTCCTCTATTCTGCAAAGATTACACGAAACATAAAAAAAATACCGTTTAGCCTGAAGAAAAATGTTGCGAAATCAAAATTCGGCGTAACTGTATCGGCGACATAGAGGGAACTCAGGCTAGTCACAAATGTCAGTCTACAGAACTTAACAATGTTAGCGAACCATAGAAGCGCTTTAGAACCAATCCAGCAGAACTTTTCAAACCCATTATCAAAAAATACAAGTTTGATTACATTAGTAATACCTTTAGTTTCCGTTTCAGTTTACGCGGCTTGAAAATAGAAAAAATACATGTATACACAAAAGTTATATAATATTTTAAGGCGATCCAAAAGAGAGTAACAAACATGGAAACTTACTTTAATTTCATCCGTTACGGGACCAATCCACTTGTGTATTTCGTCCACCCAGTTCAACACTGTCGACAACGGACAGCATACAAGTACTCTGTGCATGCCTACTCGTGAGTGAGTGAGAACCTTTGAAACAAAAAAAAAAATATGCTTAACTCCAGTACAAAGTTAAGAAAAGTGATGTTGTAAGTAGAAATTGTTGAAGATGTTATAAGCGATAATTGCCTGCAAGCAGGAGAATATTGATAGGACTCTACAGGAGAGAACTATCTACTATATCCTAAGCGACACTGAAGGCGCTGACGGCGCCTAAAGTAGACTCGAAGCTAGTCTACAATGGAATCCAAGCCTTAAACAGACTTGGTTAACACAACAAAGTGAAACTGATGTGGATTCCAGGACGCGAAGGCTATCCCGGACATGAAGCCGCGGACGAGCTGACAAGGGAAGGGTCCAAGGGCGCATACGTCGGACCTGAGCCATTTGTGGCACCCTCGCCTACTACTATAAAAGCAGCCCTGAACAACCACGCCCTAGAAAACCACCAAAAAGAGTGGAAAACTACGTTAGCCTTAGGGCATGCAAAGCCCTTCATAGGAAGAGTTGACCAGAGCTGGACCAAGAAACTTTGGAAACTCAGCAGAAGACAACTTCGATACATTATCGGAGTGTTTACCGGGCACTTTGGGGTTAAACATCTCCTAGCAAAGATGTGCCTTTATGACAACACAGATTGTAGAATGTGTGGCGAAGAGGCTGATACAATGAAACACCTATTGTGTGAACGTGATGCCCTCGCCGGAGTAAGAATGAAAATCCTCGGTTGTGGATACCCAGAACCGAAGGATTTCAAGGCACTGCCATTGCACTCCACTATCCGCTTTTTGGAAGGGGTGGAGGCTGCATTGGATTAAGGTGCTAAAAGAGGGGTAATTACACAAAAGATACCACAGGGTGTATTCGTAAGGACTCCACCAAAAAGATAAGATAAGATAAGATGTTATAAGTTTAACGTATGTATCTGTGTGTGTGTGGCGTCGTAGCTTCCAAAATGGATGGTACGATATAGACGCGGTTCTTAGCTAGATTTGATGAGAATCAGAAGAGATATCAGTTCTAAAAGCAACGCCATTACATTGGGGGTTTTTTATCATAATTTATTGTTATTTTATTCCAAAACTAGTTTGAATACTTGGTACATTCACCAGCAATAATATGTGATCCGAAATTTTGCTCACAATTATCTGTCACGTCCGTATTACTGGAGGCATAAGAGCATGTCAGATATTTTGGAGTCCAATGCTGGATCATATATCATAGATCTAGAGCATAATCATTAATCATACAGATATCAGATTTCAGATTCATTACTCAATATAATGTTACAGTATAAATTACATAGCATGTCAAATTATAAGTAACGAGTGAACCTGCGGGATATAACCCTCGCTGAAAGCCCCCTTCGCTCCCTCTCCAAATCGGCATCGTCTTTGAGGCCGTAGTAAGCAAATGCCCCAGATATTTAAATTGGTATACTCTTTTTAGAGGGGACACCATGTCGCTTAGGCGGAGGCAAATTAGTAATATTTTTTTTAGTACTATGCCATAAAAAAAAGTTTTTTTTTTATGGCACAGAGAAGGCAAACGAGTACACAGGCCACCTGATGGTTAGTGGAAACTGTGACCCATAGACATTCGCATTCACAAGACTGCAAGCCTAAGACTGCAAATGCGTTGCCTACCCTGAGGACTAAGATGGAATGCCTCTATGCTAGTCATTACACCGGCTGTCTTATCCCCAAACCGGAACACAACAATGCGAACACTGCTGTTTGGCGGTAGGTTAATGAATAAGATGGTGGTAGCGATCCGGACGGACACTGCACAAGGTCCTACCACCCGCAAAACTCCAATGCAACTCCCCAATGACCATACGTCGGACTCCAACGGGCATTTTCGTGGCATGTCAGAATGATAGGTAAGGTTCGCATATCAATCAATTCACTTTCGAGTATTTGTACTTAGTGTTTGGTACCTAGTATTTATAATGTGAATTTCCAAATGTCATAGCCACTAACTGCGTTATTTATAAACATACTTGGACTACACATAAGTCAAAATGGCGAAAAAGTTCGTTTGGCTTTATCCGTCACTCAGACAATTGCAGCTGTGAGAAAGGAACAAAACACAAATGAGTTAACTGGGCATGTCAATTTCTATGAACACGGCTCTAAGGCTGTACGTTAGTTAAGTGTTTTTTTTATATCCTTTAAATTTTAAATAAAAATAAGATTGAATAGTCCGTGTTATATTTGATTTAATTTACATTCATGGTATATTTGTAGGTACCTTTATTATGAGAATATATTATTGATATTTTTTCCAAATTCTTGGCAGTCAATGTTATTCGTCGGCTTGTAAATATCCATTTTAAATGGGAGAACGATCTTTCAACATCGACTGAAGTCATTGGCAAGTATTTGCATTGCTCAAAATGCTGAAGAGTGTTTTTATTGACTTTATTTGTAGTCTCAACCTCTTCGTTTTGAATTAGTTAATTCATCATCCTTACTGTCTCATACCCAGGATTAGATTTTAAGACGCTTCGTAATTTAAGATATATTTGTTTTCCTTTAGGGTGCAGACGTACTTTTGACAATTTGTTCATCGTCTTATTTATTACATTCAAAGAAGACTGCAGCGGCAAATTCGGATTTTGCAAGTGTTGTATGCTATTTGTTATCTCGGAAAAATGTGTATGAATAAACTTCACTTCTTCTTCTACGCTGGCTATAGCAAATATACGTTTTGCTTCTTTGATCGCAATGGCTTCACGACTATTTAGTGTATTCACAACAGATTTAACAGCAAAATAATGCTTGGCATAGTAAGATGCCGCAGCTAGCCACGTACCCCATCTTGTTATAACAGGTTGGGGGGGAAACGGTACACCCGGAAGCATTTCTCGAAAAACGTTTCTTCTCAGCGGAGATTTCAAGAATATTTTTTTTACCCAATTTATCAAGTTATTCACATTGGGGTAAAGTGTTCTAATTGTTTCTGCAACCCTGTTCAACGCATGAGCTAGGCACGTTACGTGTGTCATATTCGGGTATATTTGAGATAATCGTTTTCCTGCTTTAGTCATGTAGCGTGCTGCATCAGTGACAAAAAATAAAAGCTTTTCCTTATTTTTGTCATGGTCGGCCCCCCAAAGATCGTCAAGCGTGCTCTGAGCGAGTTCTGAAATAGTAATATTATTCGTTTTTTCAAGAACTTTTGAGCTGAAGACATGACACGTTTTAGCTTCGGCATCATCAAGGCTTCTGATTACTACGTTGGCGACTGGTTTTCCTTGTGCATCCGTGGTCTCATCAATGCTTAAATAAATATATTGATTTTTTAATGCCTCACTTATTTCTTCTTTTGTTTCTTCGTATACTTCCGGGAGGTTTTTTTTTTTTTTTTTTACTTTATTTATCTTAAACACAATTAAATTTTACATCCAATAGCACCGTTGAACCACAGAGAGGTTTGTCTCGATGCGTATTTCTTACGTTAGTAACTTTCACTAGGCAAAGTAATATTCTCACCATAATTCTTGATTGATACATTTTTCTATAAATCCTTGAAAGTTTGGGACTAAGAATTTCGTCAAATCTTCGTTAAATTGCATTTGCTTATCTTTTACGAGCCTGTGTGAGAGCGAACCAAGATGTCTTTCAATATTGCATTTTTTGGGAATTATGTAACAATGACACAAAATATTTTATCATTTTCAATACTAAAATTTATATCTTTACTTACCAGTTTAGCAAGAGTAGTAGTTTTTCTTGATTTGTGTGTTTTTGAAGATAGATGACGATCAACATTATATTTTTTGGGCTTCATATTAACTTTACATATTAAGCAATATATGTGACCTTTCTGTGACTTAAGTTCGGAGTGCTGTCGTAGTATCGTATCCATTGCAATACATAGATATGCAAATTAACAAATAAAGCAAATCTTTCTATTGATTAGACTGCACTCTACCAACAAATATAAGTATGAACAACAGTCATAATGACGCATGTCAGCTATTTATTTGTTTTTTAAGTGGCCACTTCAGTGGGCTATCAGTCATCACTTCAAAGAGTATTTACACATTAAAGATGAATAAATGATAACGGGTAACTAATTTAATTAACTATGTTACAAATACTAGGTACATTATAATACTTGTAAGTTAAGATTTTTTTGTAAACCTTACCTTGCCCTCAAACTGCCCCCTATAGTCCAACGTATGCCAATGACATATCAATTATCAAAATCGTAAAAATGCGAGGATGAGTTTGTATATCAACTTATATGAAATCAAAAGACTACAGTGTAATAATACATTGCCATAGAAGAGCCCAATAAAAAGTAAATTAAAAATTGTCACAAAACGCCTGTCATTCATGTAAACATTGCCATTGTAAATAGACAGGTTTATTTCGTATTTTGTTAATTTTCTTGGTGTTGCGGTTATAAGCAACCGACTCAAAACTTATATTTTCTCATGCTGAAGAACTTACAACAGGTTTGAGTTGAACTCTTGTTCATTTATTTTCATCTCAAGTCAAAACAGAAGGCAACGTGACGTCTCTTATAATCGAATAGATTTATGCAACTCTCCAGCATGAGATGAATCCAATGACATACTATTTATGACCTCGCATAACATACATATTATACACAACAAACAAATAATCTTAAAAATAAATTTACCATCGTATTCCGCCGGTTGAGTTATTATTCGTCTTGCATGGTCTTGTGCTCTCACAATTAGCTTATCAATGGGTACTAAAGCTGAGAAATTATTCTATTCACTACATTGCACTAATGTGTATTGTAACTTACAGTGTGTAACAGTGCAAGGACTTGCAACGTTTTTCCGAGTCCCATGCAATGCGCCAGAATGCAACCGCCCCCGGGATGGCCTGTCTGTACCATCTGTAGGCTTTCAAAGCACGCGTCCCACATAAACTTCACTCCTTCATACTGAAATGAACAGCATAATATATCAAATACTGAAGGATACCCGCAACTTCGTACGGATACAATTCGTTTCCAGTATTTTTTACGTTTCTGTTTAGGGGTCGAAATAAGAGAAATCTCTTCGTGCATCTTAGGGTTAAAAAGAAATATTCCCTTAAAAATGTCAAGTTCTGGGTCCCGCGGTTCTGACTGTGCCTGTCAGTCATTTAGTTAGGCAGTCACAAAAGCCTTATACGAGGGCAGAGTGAGAAGTCTGGTAAAAATCATACTAAAGGTATTTTTTTCACAAATTAATTAATATCAATTTGTAATGCAGCCTTTTTGGAGGTAAATCGTATATTTTCAGCCAGTTCGCACGGATAGTTTTTTTTTGACAGCTATGAAAAAGAAAAAAAAACTTTGGTGTTTGCAAAGATGGAGAAAAGTGAGTTTCGTGTTCTGATTAAACATTATTTTTTGCGAAAAAATACCATAACGGATACAAAAAAAAAACTAGACAAGTATTATGGGAGCTCTGCTCCATCCATTAAAATGATTCACAAGTGGTTTACGGATTTTCGTTGTGGCCGTACAAGCACTGCTGACGCCGACCGACCCGGACGCCCAGTTGAGGTCACTACACCAGAGATGATCACCAAAATCCATGACATCGTATTGAACGACCGAAGAGTAAAGGTCCGTGAGATAGCTGATATTGTAAGCATTTCAGACGAACGGGTTCGTAATATCCTCCACACTTATTTGGATATGAAGAAGCTCTCCGCCCGTTGGGTGCCGCGATTGCTCACAGTGGATCAAAAACGCACTAGGGTGGCCCTGTCGGAGGCATGTTTGGCGAAATTTAGGTATAACGAAAAGGACTTCTTGCGTCGTTTCATAACTGTTGACGAAACCTGGATTCATCATCATACACCCGAAACCAAGGAGCAGTCAAAACAATGGATTGCTTCAGGTGAACCTGCACCAAAGAAGGCCAAAGCAGTTTTATCGGCAAATAAAGTTATGGCTACTGTCTTCTGGGATGCTCGTGGTGTAATATATGTTGATTACCTTCAGAAAGGTAAAACAATTAACGGCGAATATTATGCCAACTTGTTACAGCGATTTCATGAAGTTTTAATGGAAAAACGACCCCATTTGGCGAAAAAGAAAATCATTTTTCACCAAGACAACGCACGGGTCCACACTTGTGCAGTTGCTATGGCTAAAATCCACGAGTTGCGTTACGAATTGCTCCCGCATCCGCCTTATTCTCCGGATTTGGCCCCCTGCGACTATTTTCTTTTCCCAAACTTAAAGAAATGGCTTGGTGGGAAAAGATTTGGTTCCAACGAAGAAATCATCGCAGAAACCAGTGCGTATTTTGAAGGGTTGGAGAAATCGTACTATACGGAGGGAATCTAAAAGTTAGAAAAGCGATGGACCAAGTGTATTGAGTTACATGGGGACTACGTTGAAAAATAAATATTTACTTGGACCAAAAAAATAAAAAAATGTTTAAATTTTTCCAGACTTTTCACTCTGCCCTCGTATATTTTGAACAGAAAGCGTACAGGTAAAAAGTAAATAGATAGAGAAGATCAGGATATAATCAGAAGCGAGGAAACTAGAGAACAAAATAATAGCACTACTAACTAATACTATAAGTAGATAAAGCTATGTCACCATCTTACCTGATGAGCCTTCATAACTTTGGTAAAAAAGGGATGTACGGTAACGGCCGGCCGCATCCCTTCGAAGTCGTATTCCAGACACACCTCATCATTGATGACAAGGACATTCACCCCTTCGTCGCAACCCATCAACTCTTGCTGTAAGGAATTACAATTTAAATGAATATAATAAAAACATATACCGCCATACTCAGATGCATTTTCTCAGATTTCGTTCCTTTTTCAAACTTGTGTTTGAAAAATCGTCGCTAACGAGTTAAGCATCATTAACTGACTCCGAGGGCCGTATTGATAAACTCATCTAGTTGAGATCAGTTTATTAAATACGGGCCTGAATGCAGCCGTTAGACTTCCAATTTAAGAGGTTCATATTTATCTGTTTCTATTTATGATTTTAACAAAAACGATGGACAAAGTCAATTAACAGAGTAAGGATGGCTAATTAATCCGAGCTAATTTATAACATTCAAAATATGAATATCACAAATATTACATTTAAAATAATAATATTATATCTCACGAGTATACACGAGACACGGCTTACCGAGAAAGGTCATTTGACTTGGACAATCAGTGAAAAAATAAGATCTTACCAGTTTAATCTGCTTCAAACTTAGCCTCCGTTTCCTTTCAAATTCTTCCATATTAGCTATCACAGTGCTTCTTGCCAAGGACTTCTTGTCAATGACCTAGGGCAGTCAAAGAAAGTTATAAAACAGAGTAGAGATAATAGTAAGAAATATACTTATTTGAAGTATTGTTTTATACGGTGGTATACCTTTCTAATATTGCGGCGGCCCTTGAAATATGCTTGAGAGTTGCCCTTGCCTATATGAGTTGACGCATCGCCTAACAGCTCATGCGACAGTATTCTGAAATTAATAGTGGCATGGTGTGTGAATGTGATGTAAATCAGATGAAACAGTTGCCAACTCACGACATTACTAAACCTTGTTTTGTCAATTATGGCAATATTCCCGTTACTCCGAAATGGTCTTACCTCATTTGCTTTTGCCTTTCTAACAGTTTCCTTCTAGAGCGTTTTGAGGGACCACGAGCTTTTCGCACTTCTGGCTTGTCATTACGCTTCTCAATGAACTCGCTCACAAGTTTAGCCCGTTTAGCATCATCTTCCCTTAAATTAAAAAAACAAATAAAATAAGTAAGTAACTTTATAACAATGGGAGGCACAGGACTATGTTATGTATCGCCAATAAACTTACATTGCACTTTCTTGTTTTCTACCAAGTCGCTTTAAAAGTTTTTCTTTTGTGGTGACCCATTGTTTTTCTTCTTCAGAAGAAGAGTCATCTGATTTACTTCGATCCAATTTATTGTAATACTTCATAGCATTTCTCTGAAAAAACATTTATAATTATTATTTTGGAACTTTTAAGTATACAGGACATAAACCCACAACAATCATTATATACCTGCTTGTTTCTAGTAACAGGACCCTTAACTGGTGTTATTGCATTTTTACCATCCAAAACTACTGGTAAATGTAGAAGATTCAATTCCTTATTCATCATCTTGTCTGCAGTTAGCATTAAAGAATCTGGGTGCTCATGCTTCACTTCCACCATTTTAGATTTGGGACCGGTTTTAAGTTTCTTATTACTAGTATATTTATCAGCACCTGGTTCTTGCTTAGTGGGAGTTTTTTGTTCTGATTGTGAAAGATCAGAGTCATCCTCGTCATTCATTAGACAATTTTTCGCAAAGTTATTTTCTGAACAGTCAGCAGTAGTCTACAAAGAAATTAGAATAACAGTTTAATTATTCAAATATTAAAAATTGTCTGGTATCAATAAATACGTACAGCTGTTGGGAGACCATCATCATAATCAGCACCCTCATCTTCAGAGGGGGTCAGTTCATTGTATTCAGCAGTGTCAGCAGGGCTCAATGGTTGATCCGTATTCTTTTGTATTGACTTTGCTGGATCATCAGACACAGATTTTGTTTGACTTTTATATTTTTTTGCACTGGAAAGCCTGTTTAGTGACTGTAAATTTGTCAATCTAAAATGAAAACACTTATTAAGACATTTGAATGTGAGTAATAAAAATATTTGTCTAAAATCCAAGATATACTTACCTATCAATCTCTGCATCGTCCTTGTTTATTTTAGTTATCCCTTGATATTGAAAGTATGTTTCGACAAATGATTCAGGTAACTTTTCCAAGGGGACTATTACTTGTTCATAGATTTTACTGTCATTGCTGTCAATAGGATAACATTTCCATCCATGCCGCTCAACGCAATTTTCTAACCTGTTTTCTTTATTTACAGGGTTGTCTTGGATTTCTTTGATACTCTCATTAGTATCTTGTTGGCTAACATCAGAGACCTTTTTAGTCAGTGATTGTGTATCCAACTTTAAAGATTTTTTCTTGGGTGTAATGGCATCAAACATTGGCATTGTAGGTGTACATTCTAAAAGTTCTATTGGTTCATCAGGACAAATAAGATGACCAACCTCTTCATGATTTTCAATTGTTTCATATTCATTATTTTTAGATATTTCTTTACTATATAATTTTCGTTTATCTGTTTTTTTTCTCTTATCCGGTATTTCATTCTTATCTGTTGTTTTTTTTTCATCTACTGCTTCTTTCCCAGTAGATATTTGTTCCTTATCTAATAATTCTCTTTTATCTGATGTTTCTGCCTTGTCTGACGTTACTTGTTTGTCTGACAGTTCTTCCTTGTCTGATGTTTCTATCTTATCAGATATAACGCCTAATATTTCTGGCTTGTCTAATATTTCATGTTTATCTGATGTTACTTTTTCAACTGATGTTTCTTTTGTTTTGATACTTTGACTTTCTTCATTAACTTTAGGTATGATTTGATCATAGACGTATTTGACATATTTGTGATAAGTAGATATTTCATTTTGATCGACAGCACTGAATCCAGTAAACTTGTTCCCATCTTTAGTATTAGATAGCAACTTCGAGTTTGATGTATTGACAGGGACGTCAACCTTTTCTGTTGAATCAACACTATTACATTGTATTTCATTGTTAACAGATTTATTCTTTTTTACAAGTGTGCGTATACTATTTTTGCTGGGAGATCCGTTTGTCTCTTTTGAATTTTGAGTTATGCTTTCACTTTCAGAGTCTGAAGATTCTACTTTTTTCTCTTCTTGTCTTATTTTATCTCGCATTCTTCTAGTAAGCATTGCAAGTATTGGGTTATGTTTTTCTTTAGGAGGTACCTCTTTGGTATTTGGTTTGACTGGTTCATTCTTTTTTGGTTTACGTTTTGTCATAGGCTTACGTTTAGTATTTTTCTTAGTACAGTTTTCTTCATTGCTGGAGCTATCTTCTAAGAGACTACCTTTAGCTGATTCAATAGTGAGAGGCTCGAATGTCTGTGGAACTAATAGACTCATACTTGTGTCATTTTCATCATCAGAATCGGGTTCGTGTTGTCTACGTACTCTTGAAGCACTTTGACTAAATGTTTCTTTATTATTAGTTTCGAACTTGTCTATAGCATGAATCATTTTATTAGTGCTAACAAAGGCTTCAAAGCTATCTTCATCATAACTTGTACTATTATGTCTTTGAATTTGTTCTCTTCCAGCAGGTATTGGATCAATATTTTCCAAACATTCTCTTTTTGTTATTACGCTTTCTGGTATGATTGTCATTTGATCAAGTTCCTGACTAGGTTCAGTTTTGATAACTGAAACGAAGTTCTCACAGGATGCTGGTAGTTCTTCTAGCCCTGGTTCAGTCTTGACATGAGCAATTAGCGGATAAGACTCTATTGTCATATTTCTTTTGTCATGGTCTATTACTGGCTTAAAGTTTTCCTTACATTTGTTAGGCATAACACATGAAACAAGCTCTTTTACCTGGACTTGAGATACCCAATTTTCGTTTTCCACATTATTGCTAGCTTTTTGAACATTATTAGTATCAGATGGTAAAACTTCATCTTGATACAAGTTATCATCAAGATTTTCAACATTATTAAAATCAGGTGGTAAAACTTCATCTTGATACAAGTTATTAAGTTCTTCAACACTATTTGTATCAGGCAGTAAAACCTCATCTTCATACATGTTATCATCATCTTCATAATAATCTGAATTTGGGTCATTACTTTCCTCGATGTTAAGAAATGCTTCTTCAGACAGTGTATTAACTGAATTAATAGTCAATTCAACTTTAGGAACTGCATCCTCATTATCAGCATTGATACTTTCGGCATTTTCATAAAATGTTGACACAATATCAAAAGACAATTCAGCAAGTTTTCTGACTTTTCGGCATGATGTGTCATCAACTTTTGTTGTAAAATCAACATTGGTTTGAGGCAAAGAATAACTGTTGTTATTAAGTAGACATTTAACATAATCAAATGCAATTTGCTTTAGAGACATAGGTAAACATGGTATAGATTTTATTGCAGTATAAACATCATTTGCCTCACATGAAAGAAAAAAATCTTGACAGCACTGAATCAACTCTACACACAAGGTAAACAGTGGTTTTATTTTGTTTAGAGAATAAGTAGAGGGTGAATGTATGAATGGTACTATAGCATCTCTATTAACAAAACCTTCAGGATTATTTTGTTCTCCTGTCAGGCTCGTTACTGGAGGTTTAATATTATTTACACTTGTGTCATTGGCACAGTAAAGTTCAGAAACTCTGTGGCAACACAAAGTTTTCAAAGATGGAAAAAGAGACATTTGTTTAGGAAGTAAGATATCGTCCTGAAATTTGGGCTTTTGATTGTGGCTCAAACACTTACTATCTTGGAG
This sequence comes from Acleris sparsana, assembly GCA_923062465.1. Taxonomy (NCBI): domain Eukaryota; kingdom Metazoa; phylum Arthropoda; class Insecta; order Lepidoptera; family Tortricidae; genus Acleris; species Acleris sparsana. The sequence continues at coordinate 12,074,536 of OV281300.1, forward strand.
ACATACAACCTCTTCCATTTGATCAGGAAACAAGCACTCTTCGAGCAACATAGAGTGTTCTTTATGATTTAATAACACGCTATCCTTTGCCCTTGATGGTGACTCCTTTTTTGTCAGATGTTCCAAACACAAAGAGAACAAGGTCATTGGTTGATATCTGTTCTCTTCCTTGAAACTTGTATCTGGTAGCTCGCAAAGACTAATAGCATTAGTATGTTCTAACATAAAGTGCTCTTGCAGATTCTTCAAGCAGATTGAAAACAGAGTGGTAGGATTCCTCACATTGCTAACTTCACAAATTGATTTTTCACTAAGTTCATTGCCATTATCACTAACTGTTGTATTACTTTCAGTGTTCGTGAATATCTCGTCAGTTCTAGAAATATTACCACTTGTAAATTCTTTGGGTTCAACAGAAAAATAACCACAAACAAATTTTTTTTGCACACAAGACCATTCAGTGGAGACAAATGGAGCACAAATCTGAACTGCTTTCTTGCGATAATAGTCCTCAAAAAAATCACTTACCATTTTAGATGTAATTTTATTATCAGGAGGTTTTTTATTTCGGCTGTCCTGGGCTAAAAAAGACTGCTGACATTTGACTTTTTTTATCAAAACCGAATCGTTGATCCAAACTGTATGCCTGCCTTTGATGTTAAGATTTTTATTACTAGGCTTGGCCTCTTCACTTGGCTTTTTAGCTATTTTGATGGATAATTCTTTATTAAGAAATACTGTTTTGGGGTTGAATTTGGGTTTGCTTTGATTCTTTTTCGCAGGTGTTGATTGTGTTGAAGTAGTATTCTCAATTATTTCACAATCACTATCACTTTCAGCTTTTTTTGGTTTAGACTCAATTTTTTTCTCCTGCTCCCTATATTGTAACAATTCATTATCCTTTAGGAATTTCTCATACTGACTAGCTAAGTCTTCTTCCATTTGCATGAGGTTATGTTTCGCGAGTTTTAGAAGTAAAAATGATTTCTTGACACAATAATCCATCTTAAAAGTATCAACTACATTTCCCTTGTTGATTTTCTTTTCAATAAAGTCGTTGGACTTTTGAGTCATCAACTGACCTAACTCAGATGTTGTCTTTACAATACTTTTAAGGAATTCACATGCTTTTTCAGACTGAAAACTACTTAAAGGTTTATTGATCTTCATGGATAGTGAGCCAGGACCACTAGTTTGTGAACTTGTACTTGCCATATGAATTATATTAGTTTGAGCTTCACCATTTATACCTTTTTTTACATTATCTAACACAGGTATTTCCAAAGGAGCTATAACACTTGGTGAAGCTTGAGTAGAATTAACTTTTTTTATTTTCAGATTAGTCCCCTGTATTTTCTTTGCAAGGAAATTTTCAAACTCATTACTTGTTCCCCAGGCATTTAAAGGCTTTAATGACTGTGAACTTTCAGCACTGTCATCACTAACATTTCGAGCTGCAATATCTGGGGAAAATCTCCATGGCTCCTTTTTTTCATCATAACTATTTGTTTTAACTATTTTTATTGGGGTCAAGTTATCAAAATCAGATTCAGTGCTCTTCTTCTTTCGTCCCCGTTTTTTAGTTTGCTTCTTTATCTCTTCAAGTGTATCACCAGCTGCACTGTCTGAAGAATCTATGGAACTTTGCCTATCATTCTCTAAAGCCGGTACATATTCATCATCAGATTGGTATCTTCCACCTTTTTTACCTCTTCTTGGTTCATCATCATCTGACAATTCAACATTAGCAAACGGATCTTCATCAGAATCATCATCATTTCTATATTTTAACGTAGTTTTAGCTTTCCTGCGCTGGGGTCTTTTTGATACATCCTCCACAAGAAGAGACTCGCTTGGATCAATCATTTTATTTTGTGATATATCTTCAACATTAACAGTTACTTGGGCAACAACATCAACAATATTTACTTCACTTTTAACTTCTTCAGGGTTCTGCTCAATATGTGGTAATGTTTCATCTTTAATTTCTTCTGGATCATTATTGGCAAAAGATATAGGTGATGATGGCAATTCCTTTAGTTCCTCTAGTATTGGGTCTTTAGGCTCAGAAATTTTGTTATCAGGGTCAGTGCATTTTTTTAATTTACTTAAACAAACATCTTCCTCATCATCTTCATCATCTAAATTTTCAAGTGTAGATAGTTGTGCTTTCAATTTAGTCAAATTATTTTCCATTTGGGCTAAATTTTTTACCATTTTGGATAGATCTTTTACTTCAGAAGTTTTTGAATCGATAGGTAAATTATCACCATTGATTGGAGATAGGTTTTCATTAATTGTAACATTCTGCTTAGATTGTCCTTTCTTTGGCCTACCTCTTTTACGAGACCCTTTTGGACTCATGTTACTATCTGGGGTTTGTAAATCACTAATAACAGAAGTTGCTGTTATTTTTTTCCGTCTACCTCCTCTTCGCACAGTACCAATTTCTTCTAATGAATTATTACTTGACTGTATAGGTGTTTCTTGTAAGTTACTATCTTCTGTGGGAAGTAAGTGTGAGTCACTATTTGGGGTATCTAGAGTGTTATGAAGAATTGTTTCACTACTCAAGTTTGCAGTATCGGAAAAAACAGTATTAAGATCAGTGTTAGGCGCTGTGATATTCTTTACCTGCTTTCTTGCACTGAACCGGGATTTTCCTCTTCCCCTTCCTCTCCCTCTTCCTCTACCCCTACCTCTACCTTTACCCCTCTTTGAAGAACTTAAGATTAAAGGCTGATAAACTTCTGAGTTAGATACAGTGTCTAGCTCCATAGATTCATCTAACTCCACATTGAGTTCACTGTCCACATCATTGTGGACCTCATTATTTTCCGTGATCAAACAACTTACTTCATTTGCATAGTTCGAGTCAGGGTTGGTTGTGTTGCTCTGTACTGTTGTATCTTCTTTGTCAATATTTACTTCACAGCCTACTTCCAAATTACTGTAACTTAATTCTGGCTGTTCCTCTGTGATGGTAGATGATACAACATCATTTTCTGAAGACATTTCGTTTAAATTGTTCGTCACATTTACGGGAACGGGTTGCGGACATGCTGTTGTACCCGATGAGACGTAATCATGTTCAGAATTCATCGCACTTGTTTGAAATACTTCAAAAGCCTCCTCAGTTATTGTGAGGTTGTTTACATTCAAATTCATTTCTTCAGATATGGTACCTTAAATTGTCCATCATGACCATCACTGATATTTTTTATTTCAAACTATCACATGTTAAAATTATACTGCTATTAACCTTGAAATATTACTGCAATAGAACAACAGAAAACAAGCATCTAATTTCGATTGAATTTGGATTTGATAAAATTCTTCATCGCCATTGCCATTGTATGTACGCTAAACAAGAGGCGTTTTTTATAATCTTTAACTTCAGCTTTCCTCTGAGGAGCTTCTTAAAGGGCTAAGGGGCATTTCGCGAGGGCGAATTGCGCGTGAACTCTTCTAGGCTCCACATTCGCAGTGTTCATTTCATAATTATGTTCACAGTATAGTTCGCGCGTTCGACGATGTAGCTGGGGTCTACACAGTAAAAATTAAATTAAAAAGAAATGGAAGAAACAAAGATGGTGGATGACGAGTATTCATCGTAATAGAAAAATATTTGTAATATTTTGTCCAGTATTAGTGGTATTGGGTTATTGTTGCCCTTTGACGCGGGCCAAAATACCGAAAACAAGAGTTGGCTATTAATCTTTGTTAACAAGGCGCGAACCATGCGCGGACTCCAGATTCATTCACTTCGCCTCGCTTTCGCGTTCGCTTATTGCGTTCGGCGCGTTCGCGTGTGAATGTAATGTAAGGAGCCAATTATGATATTATGACTTCAGTTTGAGTTACAGTGCGACAAAAAAGAGTAGTTATTAAATGAGGGCGCCACTTTCTACGTAACTGTCACATTTTTGACATAAAATGCTTTAAAATGGCAACAATTTAGTATGGATTTTTTTAGTTCCATTTTATTTAATTTCTTCTCGTTTTTGTCGCACTGTAATAGCCATACTAAAAGATACAGAGAAAAAAAGGCACTATTTATTTCTCTACGTAAAAACTAACATGCAATTCTTTACAGAAACCAGCCGTTATTATATTAATAAATATTAAGAGTCATTAAATATCCGCTAGAAAATACACAACTAAAACATTAAAAGTAAAATTTGAAAACGCCTATAAACCCAATTTAAACTCAAAAATTACGATATCATACTCGTAGTATAAATTTTTGGTGTTTATACATTTTGGTTATGCTACAAAATAAAACATGAAAAACCGAATTATTTTATAAGGACTGCTAATAATAATGTTATAACCTGACTTGAAATTTTGATAATACTATGGTAACACTTTTTCACTTATGTCAAATTAGGCCAAAACGGGACGTGTGTTGTGTTGTGTGAAAAGTATTTACTTCCTAAATTATGCGTTTAAGACACAGGTCGTATAATAATTATACCTTTCTGCTATATTATAAGTTATAGCAAACCAGTCGTCTACAGTCGTTAGTCGAAACCAGTATATATTTGAAAGTGCATTAAATGTACATGCACAATGTACTTCCCAATAGGATGGCCCAAAGTTTTGAAAAATCTGGGAGCTGATCACCAGATTATACAAATCGTTTCTAACAGAGATAAAATATTGTTTGTATCACTTAGCCATGATGGTCTTATGGTGTGGTTTTGCAAGGTATGCTGTATGTCAAGTTATAAACAGGCATTTGCTTTTACAAAGATCCACACATATTGAAATGACAAGTTATTTGGACAATATATTTTGTATTTCTCATTTTTTAGCCTAGTGTGCCCATTGTGCACCATAAACGGAGTGAAGAATCTTTGAACCGCCTTGGGCTTAATGTTGGAGTCGAATGGAAACCAGACTCTTCAATGATATGTATTTCGGTACAATATTTTTTATTTCAATACCATACTATATGAATGTTTAACACTCAGTGCCAGCAACTTCCTAGTTAGGTTCTCTGTTCATAGGCAGTGTTAGCTATGCAGTGGAAAATGCTGGATCTAGTTATGAGCATAGGATTTAGAGCTGCAAGGCAGGAAATGAGTCAAGCGCAAAATTTGTCAAACTAAAAAATTGGGGTAGGTTAACATCATTCATCTCATTACCAGGAATTCTTAAAGTTGGAAAAATTCCAGAAAAAATAATTTCTAGCTTTTTGAAAAAAAAACCCAGAATTTCAGGATTGCTATGTGTCATAAAAAGTTATGAGATTAACCCAAACTAGTTTTAGAATTAACCTATGTTTAAGATGTAAAACAGAATTAAAAAAAAATTAAAAACATATTATTGTTCTCATTATGGCCAGAATTTTCGTGGCGCTTTTCAATAACGCTAGTGTTTTCCCGTTTATTTACTTTCGTTGTACATAATAATATATAGATACAATACAATATAGTACACAAAAATAAAAACAAGATGTTTTGGTTTTAGTACCCGGTAGCTCTGACTACCGAGGGAGCTAATGCAGTGTCAAAGATAAGAAAGTCTTAGTTTTGTTTTTCGCTATATATATCGGGTTTTGAAAGGTAAGGAGAGGTAAACTATAGATGGTCTTATCGCAAAAGGCTATCTGATCCTGATAACTTTTGGGTAGATGGAAATATCTAAGCCTTTGCAGCTTCTTCAATTTCATGTTCAAACATTAACAACTTAAGAGTTTTCTTAGGCTATTAAAAAAAAAGATCATTATTATATTTACCACATTTGGTTTACGAAAAGTTGCCATCAGTCTATTTTACAGTTTTATATATCGGTATGTAATTGAAAGTTAGATAAATGAGACGTCACTATGACAGCTAAAAAATTCCACAAAAATTCCGGCCTCTGGTTATTACATACATACATAATACATTAAATCACATCTGTTTCCCCATTGATTTATACATTGTTGTTTATAATAAAATAGACAAAATCAGTCTTGAATCATCAATAATCATTGGTATTTGACAACCATCACCAGAATAAGATTATATTATTATCTTTTGCTCAAATTCAAGTCCTTGTTATAAAAATCGCTACCTACCTTAATATATAAAAGTTTTACAAAGAACATGGACAACAGATAATCATGATTTGATGAGGATAAACAACAATATTATAACAGCCTTAGTTACGTTGACTTGACAGTTTTAACGAAGTGCTAACTAATGTTGTTAATATGAAGGCGGTACCTACCTATTTTAAAGTATCGTCAAAATATACAAACCTTAGGTAACGGTAACTGCAGTTTTGGTATTACTATACAATATATATATATTTTTTAACCGTCGTTACTAGCTTATAGACTGCCCTTTAGCAACAATCAAAATATATACATTTGAACAAGGAAGCAAGCGTTAAAAACCTGACTGCATTTTTTTTTTTATACTGTTGTTGATATACTTAGCTATGTTAATAATTGTCATTTTGCCATTGTTGTTACTTCCATTTTAACAGTTATCCTGTCACCCAGGGATGGTGAATGGATTCTAACGATACCACACATATCTGAATGGCCTCAGACGTCTAGAAGTTATGGTGGAATAATGAATTGTACATACATACATACATGAACCCTGAAAACAGTACTTTTTTCAGGCAGTTGTTTAAAAAAACATATGCTATTTAACCCTTCATATGCTAGATAATGCTGTATGGCAGAAATCAGTTACTTATCTTTCGATTAAAGTAATAAATGTTTTAAAAACAATATAATGGATGAATTATTTAAAAACTGGGTTACTGCTAACTAAATTAAGTTAAAAATATTTATTTTGTTTTATTTTCTGTTAATATTGGGCTTAATTTTAAAGCTAATACATTTTGTTCACGTTTCAGACATCTGAGGGTCATTTAATCCTTTACAATGTTGAAGTCGAGAGCGATCAGACTGCATATCAGCAATATGATCCTCCCACCGCTAGTTTGAGGAGGGACTCTGCAGAGCTCTTCGTTAAGGAAGTAATACCGTCTCTGAAGATTACATTGGTTTGTTTATTTCTCATAATTAGTATCCTAATAAAGCACGATGTCGATAATAATTGTATTAAATGTTATGACTGCTGTCGTTAATTGTCCTTTGTGTGACACATGTAATACTTAACCCGATTTTATGGATCAATAGAATCAAGAGAAGTCCACACACTATAATCAAAAGACCGAGTTACTTGCGGCGCTTTTAAACAGTATTTTTCTCTTTCAAAGCACTGGTCTCTTTCAAGAACACACTAAAGAGTATCTGATTGGCCTTCAATTATCCAATACATAGCAGCTGCACTGTGCCAGAATTGCACTGTCGCTTTCACATTGTTTTATTTTATCTATTAAAGCACCTCTCTGTGTATGTTTATCCTATTTATCCTATTAATCTATTTATGTATTTATTTATTTGTACAATTTGTTTGCAGTTCCCATAATTCAATTACTTTACCAATACCGACGCTCTCATACACATACATATGAAACGACTAGCAGCGCTTTCTCCTCCTCCTCGTCATGGTTGCCCTGTAAATCAGCGTCACGGCATTTACATGTCTGACACTGTGCTGAGTGGCACCCAATTAGGTGCATTAAAAATAGTTTTAAGTTTTTGTTCTATTTTATTTTCTTAACTGTCTCATTTTATTTTATTATTTATGTTTTGCAGCAAATAAACGATTTTGATTTGATTAGGTAGATTAAGTCAGGTCTCCATTAAGCGCGGCACGTTTGTCCGCTTTAAACCGTCGATCTTCCGTTCCGTCCGTTCCATCCGTTCCATCCGTTCCATCCGTTCCATCCGTTCTTCATTAGGGTCTGATTCTGTGGGGTGGTTCCGTCGATATAGAAAGAGTTTTTAAAGTTCAAAAATATGTAATTAGGGTTATTTGTAATGCTGGTATGATGACTCTTGGATCCCTTTATTTAAAAAACTGTACATTCTTCCGTTACGTTGCTTATATATACGGGAAATATGTATAATTGTAAGTACCCATAGATATTTATTTAAAAAACGAGGTGAAGTAATACACAGGGAAACCAGACATAAAATTATGAATTTACTTTATAACCCACAGGCTCATAAAATAATCGATGGCAAAAATGCCAGGCAGGTGATCCAGGTCGAACACGGTTATTGTATATGTCCATTATTACCATGTAAGCCTACTCACACTCGCCCTTGCCGCGTCGCTGAAACCGACAGATCGGCTCGTCTCGCAGCATGTTCGAGCTGCCGCGCGCGAAAAACACTTCTATATTGCGCTCGGATTCGATTTGTTCTCATTCTGCAGTTTTGGATGTTTTCTATCTATGTTCTCTATATAAGTATGTTTATCGTTGTTCATAACCAGTGATCGCATCTAAGATGTAATTTGGGGTGAACGACCTCAAATGTTATATAGTGTAGTGTGTGTATAGTGTTCATATCCATGTTAAAAAAAGGACTTAAACCCCGGGAAATTGCATACTAGATCCGATCACTGTTCATAACCTTAGTCCAAGACTAGAGCTTAGTTTGGGACTAGGTCATTTTAGATAAGATTGCCCCACGTGTTTATTTATTTATTGTGTAGCTTGAGACATACAGCAAGCTATAATGTATGGCGAATCTCGCTCCGCTTGTGTCAAGCCAGCGTTGAGCTCGCTCTGTGTCTCAAGATTTAGAAATACGCAACTGTGATCACAATGCACAATATGAAATTTTTATTAACATATTTAACAAAATCAGTTCAAGGAGGTGTTAGTATGGGACGGGCAGATCACCCGCATGTGCTGTATAACCGGGACAGAGATACTAGTGTGCACGACCCGTGCCCACCTGCTCAGGTACCGCTGGGATGGCACGCAGAACCGAGACTACTGCCTGGACCTCGGGAGGATACCGTTCTCCATCAACCAACAAGTCTCTAAAGGTGCTTAGTTCTTATTATTTTATTAAAAGTGGTCATATTAGCAATTTCTGTACCTAATTTGATTAAATAACTGCAAGGAGAAGTTTAAAGACCATTTTCAAAAGCAGAGCTAGCAACGTCGCATTCTTCTTCAATAATTTTACTATGAGACATATTATACGCCACGTTGGCATCACAACAGCGTTTGAGAGACGGCTCTAATATCTATCTCTTTAATAATACACATAAGTCAGAAATAGTGTGTGTGCTAGAAAGGACCTATAGGGACTCTAATTATCTAGGTACTTCAATAAATGTAAACAGACTAAACCACGGGGCTCCGTTAAACGTTGAATAGGAACTGTTTTTTCGAACTTTGACGTCTTAGGATCGAGTTTTATTGCAAAAATGTCCTGGGCTTCAGAGCTCACCAACCACCAGCCCCCTAATTCCCCATTCTGTCGGTGACAGTTATATGAAATATTTCAGTGTACATTGCGCAGCTATAACGAATTCCATAGATATGAGAACTTGTTAACTTACAATGTATACCGCATTGTCACCTCTCACATCACCTCAAGATCGTGGAAGGGGGGGACCAGCCCCAGGCTTTCGGACTTGTTGGCCACCTCCAAGCCTTAAAACCAAGTAGGAACAAAAAAAAACATGTACTTTAACGTACTCGACTCGTGGTTGATATTGACTTCACCGCGTAGAACTTGACGCTTTACGTGCAGAAATTCATATAATAATTGATGAGCTGAGTTTATTATTATTAGAGCTTTGCTACTAGCAGTATTTGCTCATAGCATTCCAGCACCTTTAAAAATAGGCCATCTTATATTTTGTAACTGAAATATCAGTCTATTGTGCACCGTTGTTGAAGCTTGCACCACTGTTGTTATTAAATCTGATCTGAATCTGAAGGTTGTACACCATGGTTAATTGGTTATACTACTACTATAGTCTATCAAATTACTGCTCTAGCAAAGGGTATAGCCGGGTAAGCATGGCGAAACTGCCCTTAGCGAAAAAAATAATTTCCTTTTACTGGGTTATTAACCTTTACATATGTAGTGCTTTCACCAAAATTTAAGCCTCAAATCCTTCAGGTTTAAAAAAAAACCGCATAAAAAGAAATAACATTTTTATTTTATTTTACCCAAAGTACTAATCCGATTTCTTTGTAATTTGGATATGTTGTATATACAATTAAGGTCGCTTTCTAAAAAAAAAATTAATGAATTATCTCTTGAAAAAATAGAAAAAAATCGAGATAACAATTTTCAAAAAAATAAAAAAAATACATGCAAGATTGCGACAATTTCCAAATTTATATATTTTATGTAGAATTTAATTGTTATTTCTTTTTATGCGGTTTTTTTTTAAACCTGAAGGATTTGAGGCTTAAATTTTGGTGAAAGCACTACATATGTAAAGGTTAATAACCCAGTAAAAGGAAATTATTTTTTTCGCTAAGGGCAGTTTCGCCATGCTTACCCGGCTATACCCTTTCCGGGTGATGGTCTTTGGGAGTAGTGAGCAGACTGCCAATGATCTTCCCTTCCCTGCTATACACCGCCCGCCCCTACTAATGCCGGCTGTATATATTTGTGGAGAGTCTTGGGCTGAAACCGACCGCGACCGATACATGGCGACGATACGAGAGCGAGCAAGACAAGACTTGAGCAGTGTGTACACACTCGCTATTGGCCTGGCTCAGGGTGTATACAGCCGGCATAAAACCCAACCGCCCCTTTCCCCGCCATCCTGCCCCCACAGCTGCGGAACAATTGCACACGAACTTGTTCAACTTTATTTGTTTATTCAAACTTTATTGCACAATGCCAAAAAGTAGTCCTAAGCTATATGCGCTTTTAATTGGGGTATTTTGGTGTGTAATGTGACTCGCCAAAGTTACGTGCATGTCATAGGCTTTATACAAATTATAAGGGTGCCATACTGTACTCCATTTGTTTAGGTACTTCACTAAATATAAATAAACCAAAGCACGTACCTATAGGTAATAAACGTAAGTAAAGCCCCTCCTCCATGTAGTTGTAACACATTTGTTTAGAGCGTTCGACGTTCTTCACCGGGTTTTTGTTGATTTGGGTTAATTTTAAGGGAGCATTCCTTAGGCCAAATAAAGTTAATTTCTCCAAGAAACTAGTGCTCTAACTCATACCGTTATGAAGATAATCAAATATTACATTTAAATTGTTAGTCACGTTAAACTAGTATAATAGGCTCTTATTATGATATATTCCCGACGCCGCACGATAAATAACGAATGCCAACATTAAATCACCTAAAACCACGTCCAACCAGCATTCTTCAATCTCAATCTCAGTCTTTATTGGTCGTTACAAAAGAGTTGCTATGGTCATGTTTAAACAACAGCCACTATTGGTTAAACTGAACTCGGTCTTTTTCGGTCGTTACAAAAGGGTTGCTATGGTCACGTTTTAATAAATATAAGAATGTCACAGAATTGTCGTGGTAATTTCTATGGTTACAAATGAGATATTTGACACTAATTATTAGTTGACTCAAAAGACCCTTTTACAATTAACGTAGATACAACATTTAATTACTTTGTTCTAAAACGATCTTCTATTTTGGTATGTTTAAAAATCTTATCTACCACTTTGTTTCTATGGATGTATCTAGTAATATGCCGAAGTTAACCCAAATCAACAAAGTGTATATTTGAAATTTGACGTAAATACCATACCATACTAGTTTAGTATACAACAACATACTAGAAGGGCTTCACTTTAGTTTTTATTTATAGCTGTGTTAAGCAGCCAGTCAAAACTGTTTTCTCGTCCAGTGACGCAATAGTGTGCTGCCTCTATTGGCTGACTAACAATATCTCATAGCTTTTTGTGTACATTTAGTTTACCTAAACAAATCAAGTACAGTCGCCAGTAGGCTTTTTGTTTATAACTTTTTAGACAATAAAGTAAAGCTCCCTTTGCTTTGCTTCCAGCTGAGCCCATCGTAGAAGATAACACACACGTCAATGACATAGAGTACTCTCCACTCGTGTGCGGTTTCGGAATCACCCTCAATGACGGCCGAGCTGCTTACCTCACTGCACCTAACCTTAAATTTGATCCTAACGTAAGTTGACGTTTTACTGCTTATAGTACCGTACACATCATATGTAACATCGCAATTTGTCAGTGGGCTGTGGCTCTCGTGGATACAAGTCGACTTTTTACAAATTATTAGTATGTTTTGATGCAAGTGTGGAAAGTATTTAATTTTACACGAGTCCCGAGGTGTTTTGGTCCGAGCTGAAATCGAGACATGGACATTTACACTCCCCACTGGACTGGGGAGGAGTGTAAATTACAGTTCCACACGCGCATCAAACGACGTTTTTAAATACATGTGCGAAAAAAACGTCAGGGAAACAGAAATAAAACAGTACCTACTTAAAAGTGTCAATTTTACTTAATTCTTAGTGTGATAAAAATTCAATTTAAACAACAGTTGGTAAAAAAAATGGAAAAGTAAAAAACACTTGTACGAAAAATCCAACTTTCCGCACGATATACACCTACAAAAGGACCACTTTTTTAGCAATTTTATTTAAAAAAAATCATGTATAAAATATGCTGGACTTTTACAGTTTTTTCAATTAAACCTCGGTTAACACAGCGATATATTATGTGTTAATAGCTTGCAGGGTCGAATTATTTATTTATTTAATACAGGCACACCAACAGCAAGCATACATATCTAACATTACAACAGTAATTAAATTACAAAAGTCTTCATCATGCAATTACGACGTTGACTACACCAATTAAATTTCAATCTTATTGTATTTAATTGTTTATTATTTACTTTATTTCATATTTTTATAAATGCGTGACTTTTACTGTGGCAGATATTTTTGGAAATCGATTTGCGGGTAAGATTCACGTGTAGGTGTGCTAAATTTAGCTTGACAGTGATCTGTTGGATACTAAATTAACCCACATTGTTAGATTATTGGCTCGTATCAGTAAACAAGGTAGATGTGTGCTGATGATAGCTAAACATGTTTGTAATTGTGCTGTACTTACAGTTCTATGCTATGTATGTATAATCGACCAAGTAAGTCCTTCACTACTTTGGATCTAAACATATCAACAGAGTCGAAATTACGGAAAGGAGTTTCTTGTATTATGCATTACACATTTTTGTTCTTTGAGTGTTTCAATCTATTGTAATATAAATCATATTAACATGCGCACTGCACCGATGTATTATCTTAATTATTTATATTATTATCTTTGGGGAGTTGCAAACGATCAACTCAGGGCAACGTGTGGAGGTATTGCTGTCTTACTCTTACGTCCTATGTAAGAGCAGCACACCATACATGCTGTGAAAATGTTGCTCGTCTAACTAGCCCCTTATAATATATATCAGACTGCGATAAGAATAGGATTAAGCACATATTTTCTTTTTGAATTAATACATGAAATGACATTGTCAATTTGAAGATAAATGAAAATACCTTTTTCAGTATGATGACGTTGTCAAGCTTGAAAAAAAACATCAAGTGATATTACTTAAATAAAGTACTAATGCTGTAATTGCTTTGAAGATAATTTCTCGGCACCGACCATTTAATACTTTAATGTTTAATATTTGATACTGTTTACCACGATCATATTTTATAAAAAAAGATTTTTTGACAGGTTCGATTTGATAACGTGAAAATTAAGTGAAAATTAATGACAGATATGTAACACATTTCCCAAGAATACAACTTGACTATCTAAGGTCAAGCATACTTTGTAAATATATTATCTATAAGTGTCTGCACTTAAAGTGTAAAGATATCATTGTTTGCCTTATAACATTATGTTTAAGTATGAATTATAAGCACTGTTGTGCTAGCGGTGTAGTTTCGTATTCTAAACGCGACATGATAGCTATATTTTATTTACTATAGCTATATATATGATGTTTCAGGCGGTCCAGGGTATCTGGGCTCCGGGCATCGATGACGCGACCTGCGTTCGGGTTAACCATAAATTTAGACTTATCGCCATTGGTAGGAAGAAGTAAGTACTAGTATACTCAATTATCTATCCGAGCGCCACGGTAAGGGTCGTGTCGTGTCGGTGTGGATCGTATCAATAATAAACTGTAAGTGTACGGGTGCCACTTTGACAGTATAACTCCGACTTATCAGACAATTGTCGACGAATTTATACTGAAATACAAGCGGGGCTATTGTGACAAAGGGGTAAATGCATCTCTTAATTTTTTCAAGGGAATTCAACGTTTTAAAACTATTTATACTTCCTTTTATAGGAATGAAGGTACTTAAACTGCTATAAAAGGACGCAAAAATAGTTAGCGATCCGAAGGAGAGTAATGCCTTCTCGTAGTACAATCCTAGAGTTAAGTTTGGGAATAGGTCAATTTGTGTGAGATTTTCCCCTTACATACATACGTACATAAAATCACGCCTGTTTCCCAGAGGGGTAGGCAGAGAACACTTCTTTCCACCTGCTACGATCCTGACAAATGACGAAGATTGTCCCCTTATATTTATTTAATTTATGTATTAGTTTGTCTGTCAAACGAATCCTTTGTACTATCGATTCTGGTTATGGGTCCGGTATACACGGTCGCTGAAGCCGAAATTAATGTGATCATGCCCTTAAGCTGGGTCCATTTGAATCATGTTGCCGATCACGATCACACGTATCGTATCGAGCTTGCGTATCCTAAGTGTGGACGCTCACTTTGGGCATACCGTATCAAATCCATCGTCGCGTGAAAAAATGCGTCCACACTAACCGTAGAGTAGCAGCGTATCGTATCATAACGCCGTATCACGAAGTGTGGACACTCACTTTGGGCACACCGTATCACTACCATGTCCCTTTTATGATCGGGGAAAAACCACATCGAAAGAGATCGCGGCGTATCGCGTGTCAAATCATAACTTTATATCGTGATACAATTACAAGACATGTCTATACTTACCGCTCTTGATACGCGTATCTGATCGCGAGTGTGCGGGGTATATAATAAACTTGTGTCAACATCGATCCCGAGCGATCAGATACGGCGCGCCGCATGATCGCGCTGTTTTTGCGTCCACACTGCAACGGTGCAACGCGATGGAGATACGATGCGACGACATGATACAAATGTGGACCCAGCTTTAGGTGATTACGCCAGAGTCGGATGTCGGACACATAAGGGTCACTTAAATTTAGTAATTGCAGCTGCGCTATTTGAACGGCGCACGAACAGTCTCTTCGCTTTTTTTATACTAGCTGCAGTAACTTTCCCTAGATGGAATTATAACCTTTATGAACATGTATTTGTTAACGCCTAGCGTGTGTGTGTGCTCCGTCACGCATACGACTCACACACACACATGCTCACGTTGAGATCTCCACTCCGCGGCGTCCCCCGCCGCTCAATCGCCTTCGGAACGGTCTAACGCAACGACGCACTTATATTACTTTTTTATATCATCTGTGCTCGAATAAATGCACTTAAAGTTACACCGTTTCATTAATTTCTTCCACCTGCTACACTACGTCCAGCCTGCAGTCCCAGAGTCTCCATATTAAGGCGCACATTCTAAAGAACTTAACAGCCATTCGTTCCCCAGTTCACAAGTAGACGTCTACACGATCGACGAAGCGACCGGGGGACTAGAGCTTTCTCACACAATGGTGCTGAGTTCCAAAGACTTCCCGGGCGACCCTGGACCCGTCAAATGTATCAGGTAAGTCTGCATTTAATATCCAACCTATACTTGTTTAGTCAGATAGCGCTGACCCAGTGGAAAAGTTGCCTATGTGTTAATCCAGGATATAAGCTATATCTATTTCAAAATTCATCCAAATCCGCCCAGCCGTTGCAACGTGAATGAGTAACTAACTAACATACACCAATTTTCGCATTTATAATATTAGTGGGATTCTGTATCGGATATAAAGGTCGGATACTTAGCCGGCTTAGCTCTAGATTGAAACGGAATTTTATCCAAGTTAGTTCTGTTGAAAGTTTTGTTCATTGTTACCGTGCAGTGAACAGAAACTTATTTGTTTCAGGTGGACCGCAGACGGCCGAGCTGTATCCGTTAGTTGGGAGAAGGGTGGAATATCAGTATGGAGCACGTTTGGGGCCTTACTCATGTGCTCCCTGGCGTGGGACTATGGTCTAAATCAAGACTTAGGCAAGCATAACCCACTTGTCGTGTCCAGTATGGTGCGTAACAATATATTATGTATTATGTATACAAAGCGAACCGAACCAGTTGCCCATTATTATTAGATTATCACGTACTTTTAAAGATGTAGTGTTGTTTTTGCAATGAGTTTTCCACTTGATCATTACTTTCATATTCATTTTAAGAATAACTGACCATTAATTATACGTTATTTTAAATAAATACACGCTGAGTTTTTTAGGTTATGTCAAACAGTACTAATTTGTTTACAACTTTGCACAATAAAGTAGCAGGCCATTACATTATATAGTCTGTGTCAATTGAAAATGGAATTAATACAGATTATCTAAATATATAAAAGGAGAAACTGACTGACTGACTGACTGACATACCAACGCACAGCCGAAACTACTGTACCTAGAAACTTGAAATTTGGTACAGGTGTTCCTTTCATGAAGTAAGTGAGCACTAAGAAAGGATTTTCCGAAAATCGACCCCCAACGGGAAAAAAAGGGGGAGTACTGGGAAACTAATTCTACGCGTACGAATTCGCGGGCGTCTGCTAGTACAATATAATGGGTTGCAACTTTATTATTTACTAGATGTTGCCCTGGGCAACGGTTTTGCGGTCTTAAGATTGTGGTCTTGAGAATGCAAATGTCTATGGGTCACAGATCCGACTCACAATCAGGTGACCTGTGTGCTCGTTCACCTTCTCCATTCTATAAAAAACCGTATCAGTTGAAGTACGTCCACTGTCGGACGTAGGGCTTCCCTAAGGATCTCCACGATGCCCGGTTTTGGATACATGCATTCATTAACTTCTTGCAATCTTCGCCACTCAGGCAGGGACCGGAACCGCTTAGCGCGAAAGAGGTTTTCGATATGGTATTTGACAATCTTGCTTTTACAAACCTCAAGGATGTGTTAGGCCTATCGTCGACATAGTTCAATGAAAGGGTAACCAAACGATACAGTTGATTCGACTATGCGCTTACCCTATCCCAACACCCCATCGTCTGTTACCCTATTCAAACTTTATCGAACGGTTTTAAGCTAGTTTAAACTCAATGCGCAAGAGTTTCGACTTATCATTGCATTACCTAACAATTGATAGGATAGCGGCAGGTCGTAGTCGCTTAAGCGAGATAGCCAGATTTCGCCCGAATGCGCCAAAAAAAGAGAGGCGATCAATGGGGTAATATCCAGTCAATGCTAAGTGCTTACATATTAAACTACCGAAATCCTAATGAACTTGGTAAGCTCTATGGATGCGGTTAACTGATTCAAAGGGATTCGCCCTAACGTTAAGTTAACTCAATCATATGTTTACTACATCGATTGGGTAACCAAATGATAGGGTTAGCCTATCGTCAGGGTTAATCAAATGAAGGGGTTTTTCGGTCCCTGTACTCACTATGGCTTTGAATAATTATACAGAAGTATTGATATGTTGTAACTATTGACCTGTTTTTAGGAATGGGCCACTGAAGGTTACCAGCTGTGGATGGTGAAAGTAGAGGCGGAGTCCAACACCAATCTCATACAACTGGACTTTGTTAAGAGCCCGCTCAGTGTTAATCCCTGCATGGTAAGTGGAAATGAAACATTATTTGTATCTTATCTTATGGGGCAAAAATGTATACATATCTTTGACCTCGACTGTTCATTAAATAAAAGGGCTCCAATTTATGGTTGAAACTGGAAATATCTTGGAAAAAGCTCTGAGGTTTTGTCAATTCGTCAAAAAATACCTACTTGACAAGCTCCTATTGTTTATTAGTTTATTATCTACTTATTTTGTAAAAATATTTAAATAGCTTGATATATTCATATAAATCTTGACCTAATAACATCTTGTGCAGAGCAATCAAAGACACCTATACCTGCAAGCCGACGACAAACTCTACGTGAACCTAGAAGACAACCTAACCAAGCGCACCAAGGTTTCAATAATAGACTCCTCGGCGGAGACGTACCAGGAGAACGGCATCGGTGACCAGCCTAACTTGGAATACGACAGCGGCGCTAAATACAGGGAGTTCGTGGACGACAACGAGTGCAGGAAACAGTGGATAGTATTGCCGCTGCCGGCTACTTACATTGCCACAAATTGGCCGCTAAGGGTAAGCCCCTCCGTCCACTACGATCCATTGAAGGGGTCAAGTGGACTTTTTATACATTAAAATCCATTAATGGAGTAGATTGGGCTTTATTGTATACTTAAATCCATTTGGATTCGTTTAGAATTTATTAATACAGTGGAATCCATCAATGGATCCTGTTGCTCTCTTAATTACACTTCGATCCATCAATGGATTTTATTAAACTTTTAATACACTTGATTACATCAATTGATGGATACTCGTGGACATTTAGCATCCATTGATGGATCCCGGTATATAAAAAGTTCATTAGAATCCATTAATGTATCTTTGTAGACTTCATAGTATATTTAAATCCATTGATGGATCCCAGCGTATTAAAAAGTGTAAACCACTCCAAACTAATTTAATGGATTTGGATGTACAAAAAGTCCACTTGACACCTTTAATGGACCCTATCAATGGATCCTAGTGGGTGGACGGGGGTAAGCTAATAATGTGTAACGGAATTTAGGGTGATTGCACCAATTATGTTGGACACTTTTAGCTCACGAAACCAGTAATGGATACTAAACTCTTAATACCCAAAGATAAATTGATTGTTGCAATACAAATGAATAACTCTTTCCTTCTGTGAAATATGAATCAAGTGTTATACACTGATTCATGTTCCATGATATCCCATTACTTTCAGTATAGCGCATTAGACGAGACCGGTACAAACGTGTGTGTGGCGGGTCGGGCGGGACTAGCACATTATAGCTGCGCCGCGCGCCGGTGGAAGCTGTTCGGCAACGAGACCCAGGAGAAAGACTTCGTCGTCACGGGCGGCATGCTGTGGTGGCGTGACCATATCGTGATAGGTGAGTGGGAAGGGGGCGGGGCCGCCGGCGACTGCCGATTATGATCCGATAAGTTCGTGCGCGATCTTACTGCGTAGGCATATTAGCACTTGCGGGGAAGGGAAATGACACGGTTCTTCCCTTGAAAGTTATTTTCTGCTGAACCCGTGTTGATTTCAGGTTATATTGTGATGGTTACAAGTCTAACATACGTGAATCATATTTAAGATAACTTGAAATTGACTCGGGTTCAGCAGAAAATAGCTTTCTATGAAACGAAAATTCTGCGAAGTGATACGTTGTATGAAATGAATCTCGATGAAACAAGGGGACACCGAAATGACACAGAAAAAGTCACACTGCTGGACGGTCGAGCATGTACTTGCTAGCAAATCCGTACAGTGCTAGGCTAACTAACTCCGTTATGCGACTTTTGCAAGCGCAGTTATAATATGGACCTGTCAAACTGCGTCGTAGTGGCTTTCTATATCTGAATTTATATAGCAAAATTAGGGTGCCATCATGATTGGTCGATTTGCCTCGGCCCACCATTTAAGTTGACATTAGACGACTTTGTGATCATACGTAAATCAAAGTAGTGTAGCGCGTCTTCGTCGATCAAGAACCCTTTTTTTCAGCGAATGTATAATCTGCTGCTGTTTTTAATTACCGTAGATAGAGTCTGGTAGCCCTTAGAAGGTACTTCGGGTTTGTACTTGTCTGTCACCCGCTCTCACACGCCCTTACCTCATAGTGAGAGAGAAGTACAAACCCCTCACAAAAAAGCCTAAGTGCTCACAGTCTATAGTTTTGGTTACAGGTTGCTATAGCATTCTTGACGGGCACCAAGAGGTCCGGTTCTACCCTCGCGACTGTAAACTTGACAACCGGTTCGCGAAGATCATCCGCGTGCACTCCCAGGTGTTCGTGCTGGACGCACTGGGCGACCAGCTGGTCGTGTTTGGGGCCGATGCTCTTGTCACCATCTACGAGCTGAGCTGCCTAGATAATGGTGAGTTATTGTATGTGTACTGAGGGGTTAGTATCATAACGACTTCAATGTCAGAACGACGACCAAATCATCATAAGGTTTAGATTCCAGAAGGATCATCTGTGTAAAAAGCCTGTATCTCTGAATGACATGGTAGCAAAACTACTTCGTTCTCGAAAAGACCACATATAGGTCATCATTTATAATGTGAAAAAAGAACATACATACTGTCGAGCATATAACTTCCTTTTGTTTTCGTTAATTAATCACTTAATTGTGGCGCAATGGTCATTTATGTGTAAGTCACATGATAAGAGCTCTTGAGATACAAGTCCATCCATGCAATTAAATAGATCTTCTGTGATAAATCCCATGCAGCATCCCAAGACTAGTTGATACATTTGTCCAAAATTTTCAGCGGGCAACATTGAGATGCGGTGCGTGCAAGCGGTCGACGTCTCGGCTCTGTCGCACCCCGCTTGCGTGGTATCAGCTTCACTGTGTCGTCTGCAGGACTACCAACACCGGCAGACTGCCTCGCCGCAGCCGGACTCGCTGGTAAAGTTCCTTCCTATGCATCATCATCATCATGATCGGCATCATTAGCTTCTACTAGTCCCAAGCTACTCCCATTGTAAGCCAAAGTGCAAGTCCGCGGTCAATACTTATCCAGCTCTAGCGGAGATCGTCGCTCTCCATTCGAAATCATAATAACTTCATTGCTTATGATTATATAGGTCCAGCTTTATAGATTTTTTATCGTTCCACCCGTCGAAATCACAAATAAAATCTTATTGTTTAACCAAGTTCCTACTCTCGGTGGTTAAATTCGATACGTATGAAAACACGCGAGTTTATTTAATTAATTACTTTATCACCCACGTATGTCAGTAATCAGAATTACATTGTTTTTTTTTTTTATAGGTTCTCAATGCCAGTGGTCGTCTGATGATGGTCCAAAGAGAAGAGTACGACGTTGATGAAGACAATAATCCGGTAAGTCTTCTCATCCATATTCGTACTCATTCATAACAATATTGAAAGACCAAACTTCCCAACTGTACCTGTACTGTTTGATATAACGTTCAAATTATTTATTATTTAGTGACAATGTTGCGAAAGTCGATACTTTCACGTGACAGACCGATCTTATCCTTATTGCTTTATTACGTCCAAGCGTAATTCACCCTTAGAGAGGCTGACTGATCAGTGATCACTTATTTGGAACAACTTTGCTCAAGATTGCATAGTGTCTTGGGATATCTCCTTTAACTTCTTTTTTGGTGATTTCTACAGGATATTATATTAAAAAACATATAACTATAAATCTTTAAGTTCATAGGAGTTTAAAACTACTGTTTTACATTGTAAATATTGTTTTCAAGACTAAACTAGGAAGTGAAATTTAAGCTTGCTGCGGGCTGGTTTTCGGTTTACAATCTTCTTCGAAAATTTGGTAATTATATGTTGGTAACGTAAGCGAGTTTGGGGTCCCGTCCCACATACCCACCCACCTACACGGGCACTGAAAACACGCGATAATTGAAGTTTCAAGTTATTAATTCGTAATTCACGCGTCGACGGCTCGGGGCATTGGACCGCTAAAATTAACGAAAAAAACGTTTGTTTGTGAAATAAGAGGATTCTATGCGTTAGATTACTTTTTTACAATTAAACAGAGAAATTATAGATATGCTATAATTAATTATAATTTTGTCAATTCATTCAATAACTCAATATAAATTTTGGTTATTTCGTCAGAAATGAATACGAGTACTATTTTGTTTTTTATTGGAAGGGTAAAGAAAATTTTACCTACAATCTATGCATTGGTTGTTTGTATGTGCTATTGACACGGTATAAAAATCGTTCCCTCGATTCTATAAGGTGTGATTAAGGGTGAAATCCTATCAGTCATGACATGTTTGTGGAATCATGAAGGGATCTAATAAGGTCATATTACACCTTGAAGTTTCTGCACGCTCGAACAACTAACATAGTGTTACAATTCATTTGAATTTAAAATTAGATTTCCGCGTTTAACACGGTGATCTCAATTGGAAACCGTGTAATGTAAGCATTACAAAGGATTGCCGTAATTAAAATGATGCGATGGAATAAGGGTAAAGAAAATACGTCATGTAATAACTTACATTTATTCACGAATATGAAACATATTCGCTCAGGTACACTTCGTTGCTTTGGAATTTAACCGTAACTTAACTTCTATCAAGACCTATGTGTATCTTTACATATATGACTGTATGCAAAAACACACAAGCGCCGTGAGTAACTAAGGTTACCTATACACGTAGAAGCTATCAATAAATTAGCGGCAAGACAAGTCATTCCTGACTTATTGCAATGTATAACCCATTTATGTTTGAGGTTTAAATGTTGTAGCAACAGCTGTCAGAATTGACTTTGTAATTTACCGCTAGTATAGTAGCACTGCTTTAGTGCTTGGTTCTTATGGTAAGCTTTTGGCCGTGGAGAGATATGGGACCGGCGGTCCAACGGCGCACGATGTTGCCTTTGTGGCCGTACGAGGCTCCGGAGAGGTGCACCCAGGGCTCGGGCGCGGGGGGCAGGATGGGGTACACGTCGTACGGCGCGAACACGGGCGCGGTCTCCAGCACGGGCGTGATGATGGGGCTGTGGACGATTGGCTCGGGGTCTATGGCTGCGATCGGTGCGTACTCCGCGTGGGCGATCGGCGCTTGCACGATCGGAGCATGCGCGATCGGGGCATGCGCGATCGGGGCAATTATCGGCGCAGCCACCGGCAAGCCCACCGAGTGCACATTAGGACCGGTCCTTTTGACAACCGCGTTGAAGCCGTGTAAAGAGTCCGCAGTGTACTCGACGAGACGCACGTTGCCGTCGGGCTCCACCAGTGAATACGCGCCACGCACTAAGTCCCCATCCCGCGTCTCCCACTGCGCCTTGTTGTCGCCAGTCGCCGGATCGTTTACCGCGTAGTTGAAACCGTAGCTTGGATTCGGCTGAAGGAGCAAACAGTATATTGAAATACTTATCATGCGCTGGCTTGTACGGAAATATTCTCAATGTTCTACTTACAATTTTCTCGACAGTGGCGTATGGTAAGTATGACAACAATGCCGGGGGGTTCGCTGATGCGATAGCAGCGAATGCCAAAAGGCAGGATACCTGAAATGATGAAAATACGATTTTTAGCCAATGGAAAAATCTTTGTTCAAGTCCTGTTATTCAGTGACTAACAAACAATTAACAGTCCTGTTGTTATGTAGAGTAGAAAGGTCTTTTCCAGACAGATTCAGTTGATGGGCATGGATCCTTCTCTCTGACCGACAATGTAAATTCAACGAAAACAATACCTAGGCCGTCATAAGGGTGGTCCTTCTATGGTGTGCGGAACGCGGAATGGTAACGTCACCTTAACTACGCAGCGTCTCACAAATTTAATAGAGCTAGCCTCATAGCGATTATTCTTATTTTTTTATACGGAAGTAACACTCGCATCCACAAGAGAAAATAACATTCAAAATGATCTTGAAAATCCCATATTTTATGTGATCACAATATAATTACCGTGATAAATGTGTTCATGATGCTGAGGAGGTTATCCAGTGAGCCAACGAAGTGCACTGTGCCTGGGTGTCTTCCCGCCCGCGTTATATACTTACTGCAGTAATTATTCGACCCCGCAGCGCTCCGGTTTTGTCAAACATCTTGCCACGGATGATTTGACGCGGCTTTTTGCCAGTCAACTTTATTCCTAGCACTTAATTCGTACGTAACATAATTATACGAATGAATACATTAAATTTACAATGAGCATAATTGGGGCGTCTGTTTATCATAATTAGTTTGGACAGCTCGTGCATTTAGCAATCATTTGTCATATTCTATTCCCTTATATGTTTGATATGAATATGCATGCTTATAATGTTGGCTAAAGCGTTTTCGTAAAATGTGGATTATTGATATAAACTTTGCTAAATAAAGACATTCATGTTTCTTGTGCACTGAATCGCGGTAATTTGTGTGATTTAGACGTAAAGTTATTTATCGAAATTGAAAATAGTAATAGTGATAGCATTTATTCTTTATGGCACAAATTGCTGGTCTCGTTTTGTATGCATCTTGTTCTTGATTATTTTATTAATTTAAATAACCTAATGAATCTAATGTTTTGGCTCGGGGCATACTTTGTATGATTATTATATGTATGATTACAGTCCCCCCCCAACCCCGGGCGATTGCGATTGAGCTGTAGTTGCACTCCGCGTATTTAAATATATTCTGCGCAAAATGTCAGTGAAATCTCTTGAAACTATTATACGCGAGTTACACAAAACCGTGACGACACTTGTGGAAAAAGTCAGCACCTTGGAAGCTAAAATAAGTGATCAAAATTCGATTCTAATTGACCAAGGGAAGAATAATTGTCAATCGTGCTTATGTACGGGTGACAGTTATTCAAAAGTTACTCGTCAATCGCTGGTGACTGCGCGTGCGCCAAACGCACCCGCGCCTGCGCCCATCGCATCTGCACCCGCGAGAGCGCATGCGCAACCCCGTGAAGCAACGAGACCTGCACGACAAGCGAAAACAACAGCCGTTGCCACCATAGGCAAACTGTTGGGCGAGACAAAGAGAAAAAATCTGACACCTTCCAGTACTGCGCTTGCGTCAAAGCGCAACGAATCAGATGGCATGAATAGACACGAAGATAACCGAGAAATAACGACCCCGGTTGGGGCCACGAAGTCCGCTCTCGCTCCGCTTATGGACGATGCAACTCTCGACACTCCCTGCTCTAGCCAGGGCTCGCTGCATCAGTTTGAGATTAATAATTTAGAAAATGAAGTCCTTGAAAAACCATGGCAGAAGGTCAATAATAAGAAAAGTAAGAAGCGAAAGAGTTTTGTAGTGGGTACAGGGCAAGCTGATCTGGTTATTAAATCCGTACCACAAATTAAGTATATCCAGGCCTGGTGTTTTGAACCGAACACGACTAAGGAAAACGTTTTAGGTTTTTTAAATAATATTGTGACTTCCAACGACTACTTTGTCGAAAAGAGGCAGATCAACTCTGCAAGGCACGCTTCGTTTATTATAGGTATCCCCGAGAACCTGTATGATCGTCTCAGCTCACCATCTGTGTGGCCCGCCGGCGTTAAGTTTGCAAACTGGTTTCTCGTCCGCTCCCGCCGCGCCACCGGGCGCGGCGCAGTCAACAGCGAGCCGGCCGGCGAGTCACATCAAACGGATGACTAACAGCGCATGTGAACGTCAGTTGCACATCTTACTACAAAATGTACGATGCCTTCGCAATAAGACTATTAGTATAGAGGCCCTTCTTCAAGGTAACATCAACTATGATCTAGTTCTGCTGACCGAGCATTGGTTACAATCGGACGAGTTGCTAGTGACTAATATAAATAACTATGTCTTAAGTTCAAATTTCTGCCGTGCGACTAGACAGCACGGCGGTGTATGTATCTATGCTCACCACACTTTAACTGTTATTAATAGGCCTGATTTGTGTGCGTACTCTATAGAAATGCAAGCTGAGATAGCGGCAATTCAACTTGTAGAAACCAGTTTGATTGTTATCTGTGTATACCGTTCCAATACAGAGGGTAATTTCGACACGTTTATTCAACAATTAGAATTGCTACTTAATCATATTGTGAGTGAAGATGCGAACATCTTAATAATGGGAGACGTTAACATAGATTTTATGAAACGCACGATGCAAAAACGTAATATTCAGGAATTACTGATCCGATTTAATTTAACTTCTTTAGTCAATTTTGCAACTAGAATACAGGGTGACTCACGGTCCTGCCTAGATCACGCGTATACTGACCTGCCTCTCGAGTCGACCACAGTGTACCCACTGGCTACGGGTATAAGTGATCACTGCGCCGTTTGCCTCAAGTTATCCATTGCAATGGTTGAAAACCACACCCAGCACATAATTAAAAGGCTCACGAGCAAAACTCGTTTAGCACAGTTTTTCGATCATATAGAGAATCACGATTGGACTCGATACTTACAATTGAGTCCTTGTAACTTTGAGTCAATATTTCACGACCTTCAAACGAAATTTGATGTTTATTGTCCTGTAAAAAAGGTACCCATTAAACTGAAAAACAAGATATGGATAAATGATCAAGTTGCTAGTAGCAAGGAGTTTCTCTTGTTCCTAGGGATGTTGGAGAGATTTTATCCCAGAAACAAAGAATTGCTGGATTTTATTAATAATTTTAAATGTAAACATAATTCATTACTTAACAAAACTAGGAAATCTTATCTGAATGCTGCGATTGAGTCGGGCACGAATAAGGCCCTTGCATTGTGGGACCTAATCAGAATTGAAACCAATAAGGGTCGGTCAGCTGGTGATGAGCACGGCGCGCTGCGCCGGGCGGTGTGCGGCGAGGGCGGCTCTGGACGTGACCTGGCGGTTGCGCTCAACCGGCACTACCTGAGTGTCGTGCGTGACACGCCAATTCGCCCACGCCTGCCCGACGCTGTGCTCCTGCTACGAGCCTCCCGCTTCCCTAACCCTTTTACCATGTTCTTGTTGCCCTTCACACCTCAGGAAGTAATATTGATTATTAAAAAAATTAAAGCGAAGGGAACTAAGGATGTATATGGATTTCCTACATATATCCTGCACAAGCTCCCGATTAACTTTATACATTGTCTTTGTGAGCACTTTAACGTGTGTATGTCCAACGGTAACTACCCTGAGTCACTCAAGAGAATCAAGGTTACTCCGGTGTACAAAGGCAAAGGTTGCAAGGAAATTATGAAAAACTATCGCCCTATATCTTTAGTACCCGCAATCTCTAAGATTTTCGAAGCGGGTTTGTGTAATAGACTCACGAATTTCCTAACTGAGAATGGGGCGCTCTGTGACCAGCAGTACGCCTACAGAGCGGGGCGGTCTACGGTGGGGGCAGCGCGTAAAATGGCTCGCATTGTACTCGACCATCTGGAAATGAAAAGGCAAGTTGCCGCCGTATTTTTTGACCTCTCTCGCGCATTTGACTTAGTGGATCATAATTTAATAGCGACTAAACTCGAATATTATGGTGTGCGGGGTGTAGCCCTTGATGTAATAAAATCTTTTTTGAGCAACCGCTGCCAACTGACAGACGTGAGCGGTGATAAGTCCGATCTTGAGTCGATTGGAGACAGATCTGTCCCTCAGGGTTCCAACGTGGGCAATTGCATTTTCACGCTGTTAATGAATGACTTGCCATTCCTTAGCTCCACGACAGACTTTATAATGTATGCTGATGATGTATGTGCAGTTGTTCACGGAGGCAATCACGAGGAACTACAGGATAATATAAAATTAACAGTCCTTCATCTACTGAACTGGTTCGATGTCAATGGCATGCAACTCAACATCGAGAAGACTAACCTTCTTCAATTTTCACTCAACCGGAAGACACAGCCCCAACTAGACGTAACTATCAATGGCTCCCGGATGGCACCCGTTCATTGTGCTCGTTATGTGGGTTTCACTTTTGATGGTTCTTTGCAGTGGAGTGAACACATCAACACACTATGCGGCAAACTAAACTCTGCATACTACGCCCTATCCCGCCTCAAAAAAACATTATCTCAGGGCAACCTACTCACCGCGTATTATGCATATTTTCACACCCATCTAACATTTGGAATTGACCTCTGGGGCTTAGCAGCTGAGAGAGACAGACCTTTTTTACTCCAAAAAAAGGCAATTCGCCTTATATGCCGTGTACCGCCAGATGAGCCTGCGAAACAACTTTTCATTAACCTAAAGATAATGACGGTTCCCTCTTTATACATACTTGAGGTAGGAAAATATGTGAGGAGGAATTTAAATGAGTTCGCAGTAGGTCACAGCTACTCTGCACGAAGGCAGCCGGGACTGGCAGTCCCCGTGCACAGACTGCAGAAGACGGGAAAGTCCCTGAAAGTGATGGGTGCACGAATTTACAATAAAATCCCTGAAACAATCCGCATTGCACAGAATGAATCCTCCTTCACTCACAAACTGAAATCATTCTGCACTGATAAAGCATTCTACTCTATTAGGGACTTCCTAGAGGGATGAGTATACGTGTCGAAAGCCCAGAGATACGCTTACCTACTAATATAATCATGTTATTTGCATTAATAATTTAATTTAAATGTATCAAGTGTTTGTAACATATATGTATAGATTAATATTATGAACATATTGAATCGAATGTATAAAATTAGTTTAAACTTAACGCATAAGTAATTTTAAAATGACGATGTATATTTCTTACTAATAAATATTCTATTCTATTCTATTCTATTCTATTGATGAGCGTGAATGTGAACATGAAACCCAAGCCATCGTTGATTAATATCAAGAAGTATCATCAAAGGTTTGATGATGATATTAAAACAAAATGAAGCAATTACGTTTAAAGTGTAAAAATCATGTGAAAAGCTAGCGATCCGTGCAGAACATGCACAAGGTCCTACTGCCGCCACTACATGGCTCTAACACTGATTCTTCATCAGACCAACATGCAGTTGCCTTTGTGCTTAACTATTCTTGTCGGTGTAAAGGGTTTTGCTCTAAGGAATCAAAGTAGTCCAAAATATCCATATTAGAGTGTTCATTACGGCATTAATGCCCTTACTTATAAACGTGGAATAACCGTGGGGTAGCTAAATCATGCTTGGTCATTGTGACATTTTAATTTGACATATAAGGACCACGGTTATCCCACTTTTATAAGTAAGGGCATAAAAGTTTCTCAAATACTGTGATAAGCAGCAATGCGGTAGACCGAGACCTCACCATCGAAATATAAAGATTAGTTACTATTTTTTATTATATTTAGATTTATATTTCTGTAACTGAACAAGTATTTTACAGACTGTCTTTGATAGTTGGCCGCTAAATCGGAGTTAAGCGGCTTTTCTACAAAAAACTAAACCACGTTGCACATAATGTCCAAAACGTCAGTTGATGAATTGTCATGACATTTACTAATCACGTGTCCACCGTTTGTTACGATGGGACATCGTCGCCCAAATGTGTCGCAGA
Organism: Acleris sparsana; assembly: GCA_923062465.1. Classification (NCBI taxonomy): domain Eukaryota; kingdom Metazoa; phylum Arthropoda; class Insecta; order Lepidoptera; family Tortricidae; genus Acleris; species Acleris sparsana. Next base: position 12,103,657 of record OV281300.1, read on the forward strand.
ACATTACTCACGTAGTGAATATGACTTGAGTCTAGCTAGGGCACAGGGCCTAGATTACGAAAACGCCAAACCCTAGTTAATACGTGTACACAGTTTTTGCAACAACTCTGTGAATAATCTGTTTAATATTCTACCGGTGAAGAACCGCTGAATCTCTTTCGATTAAATTCGGTATTTGGATAGCTCTAGTCCCAGGGAAGGAAATATAATCTTCGAGGGAGTAGCGATGAACGACTGTTACGAGGACGAAGTCGTGGGCAACAGCTAGTTACATTATACTTCGTTCAATCGCGCCAAGTTATTGATGCGTGCTCAGTAGATAAAAATACCAAATTTTAAGGCTTGTGGAAGTGCTGCAGTGTGACACGATGCCTTAAAAAAATGTTTTCCAGTATTAATTGCTTAATATACGTGGATGACCCCATATTTTAATCGTATTTTACCTCGATCTCGTATTTTGTAGTGTCATTGAGTCTCGACCATCTATTTATTATTCGGCAATATTTTTAGTCGCAGTTTACCTCGATTCCTCACGTATTATGCAATGGCATTTTGTGATGTGCACTGTTGCACTTTAATGCTTCAATGCCTCAATTTTGTCATCATATCTCTTATTAGTTATAGAAAGCAATTTTTTTAATGAGTTTATAAAGCATCTAAAGCATAGTTCATTTAGAATTGGTACATATTACCAAGGTTATAAAATTTAAAATAATTAGTGAAATAAAACAGTTAGTATTATAAATTGAAAAATATGTATTATTATTTTACATTTTACACTCAAAATATTCAGTTGTCAAAACCATGTATGTAATTCCGAACTTTTTTCGTAATAGATCCCATCATCTTCTGCACAGTGCTTTTATCTACTTTTTTGACTTGAAGATTCCATGTAGATCGCAACGAATTTACATCTATGACCATTTTGCCACTCTTTTTGAGTTTCCCTTTCATAATTGCCCAGTAGTTCTCAATTGGTCGAAACTGTGGACAATTTGAAGGATTCATGTCACGAGGCACGTAATCGACCTGATTGGTTTCATACCACTGTAGTACCTTTTTTGAGTAATGGCAGCTTGCTAAATCTGGCCAAAACTTCACAGGAAGACGGTGGTTTCGAATGAAAGGTAAAACTCGTTTCTGCGGGCACTCTTTCATGTAAACATCTGACGTCATTGTAGGAGACGTAACGAAAATGTTGGTATTTAAGCCACAACTACAGATCCCTTGCCATATCATGTATTTTTTTGCGAATTTTTTCAATTTAACGAACTTATATTTTTCTTCAACATTTCCTCTAGCATCAGCCAAGTAATACTTTGAACCGGGCAGTTGCTTAAAATCGAGTTTAACATAGGTTTCGTCGTCCATCAAGAAGCACCCTTTGAATCTTGTTAAAACTTTGTCATACAACAAGCGAGCTCGCTTTTTAACTTGAAGGTTCTGCTTCATGGTGCGATTTGGCTTCTTAATAGCTTTATAGCTCTTATAACCAGCTCGAAGGCAAATCCGTCTCACAGTACTGCGACTTTTTTTTAATTTACGGGACAGATCGTAATCGGACAGCCCTGGATTTTGTTCAACAGCTCTCAACACTTTCTTTTTAAGTTCTCTATCCCTGGTACCCGATTTACGATTGACCTGGCCTTTCTGTGGCAAGACAGGGTCTCCTTGTATAGTTTTATAATTCTACAAACAGTACTTTTGTGGAAATTTAGTGCTTTAGCTATCTTCGACCCAGAACATGATAGATTTTGCAACTATTTGTCCACAATTACTTTCCTTACTTCAAGTTCCATTGTCGATAACTATTAAACGCATTGATCAAGGTCTATAATTTTTGCACCATTTAAACATCAAAACGTTGTCAACAAACCGTGATTGTCACTTTTGAAATAAGATCTCAAGAAACATTTTTTTTTAATTATTTTATACGTGCCAATTCTAAATGAACCATGCTTTATCAAACAAACCTATAAAAAAGTCCTAGTCGGACACGCACACGAATGGTTCCGTATCAAAAAAAAAAACCAAAAAGACACGTTATTAATTTTATTATTATTTGTTGTATACATTGATACATTCCTTAGCCAAAGTTATATACATTCTGTTAAACTTTCAAATATCTACCGATTACGGTTCAGAAGATACACCGATTATTATTGCCGAGCAACAAACGCCGTTTGAATGGGTCCCCCTTTACATTTTTAATTATTTATATGTTATTATTATAGCGGCAATAGTAATTGTCACTCTGTGAAAAAAATTACAGTCCATCTATTACAGTTAATGAGATACAGACAGACGGACAGCGCCTTAGTATAAGGCCCCGGGGTACGGTACCCTACAAACTACGATTTAAAAAATCTATGTATAAATAAGCAAAAAGCAAATCAACGCGTGAAATAAAACTGTGTTCCAAGTAAAAATCAATCGCGGTGAAATGCTACTAGAGCAAAACGATAAATAAGAAATAAAGCGTTACGAATTTCATATACTACGTACGATATGTGAACAGTCACGTGAAACGTCACTTAATAAAAAAAGACATACACGTACGTCAACTGCATCAGAACTGCACTGCCATTTTGCAGTCCGTCTATACCGGCCCTAAGGTTCAGAAGCGTTTTAACCGCCCATACAGTGTGTTACAAAAAAAATGATGTTGAGGAGGAATGAATTTAAAAACTTTTCAATGACAAGTGCGAAGAATATAACTATTTGGAACATAAAAACCTCCGATATAATGGCGACCCCTTTTTTGAGAACTGGTATCTCTTAAGCAACCTAAAAGATTTGGGTAAAAACATGGTGTTTAATAAAACATCTATCTATGTATCATATGCCAAAAACAGACAAATATATACTCATTACAACCAGTTACAAAAATACCAAAAAAAAAAAAAAATTACAACCCTAGTACGCTGTCATCTCAGTCATACAACTTCTATGACTGGTTTTTTTGAAACCTGTATACACAACTCCTCTTTATTATCGGGGGCTAAAATAAGAAGCTGCGTGAAGGTTCTAAAGGGAATCCTCGAAAGTAAATGTGATTTGTCTACTTTTTTTTCCTAACACAGGATGAGCGGTTCAACCACTCGTTAGCCCTAGCCCCAGTGTAACGTATTGTTAAGTAAGACTTGGGGTCTTGTGAATAAATAATAATAATCGTAGATGGTACAAATGTAATCCAAATTCCACAAAATTTGTAGGAACTAATATTTAAAGTAAATGTAAAAGAGGTTGTATGACGCGCACACAAGCGCGCTAAGAGACGAATGCGACGCGGCTAGATGCGGCGGAGGAACGAAACTTCATCGAAAGTGGTTTAGCTGCGTACCGCCCCCACTTCACCACTTGTACTCGTAGCGCCAACACGTATGTAAATGATTAGTTAATGGTTACGTTCTCTAATTATTCATTCTATAAATTGAATCTGATATTAATATTAATTATACAAATACTGTTTTCATATTCACGTTGAAATGTAAAGTTAAGTGGTAGCGAGCGTCTTCGAGGATCGAAAGTACTGTACCAATGTATTGCACGCTTGATAATACTGCACCGTTTAATACATAATCGAATTGTTTACATGCGATCTGACTGTTTGTGTGTACTTATTTGTACTGCCAATTTTGTTTAGTAGGTTAGTTTGGTTACGAATGTTACGATAACTATTCTTGGTAGAAAACAAACAATTTCATGGATTGTTAAAATGCTTTATTTACACGTATAAAACACGTACAGTTCGATTATTCACCGCTTCAATAGTTAAAAGACTAGTTATGCTTCCTCTCACAGACATCAGGTACAGTAGCATTATATTTACAATAATAAATTTCACTACCACCTTTTTGGCTATTATATTCTAGAAACCTCTGATAACGGTTAATGTTTCTTCTTATTAATGACCAGCTTTCTTCCCGCCAGAGAAATAGGCCCCGTTGTCCATCTCACTACTTTACCATTGATGTATTTCTTGCTGAAAATGGTCGCGTATGGGCCGGGGCCTATAGGCCACAAGGGGCCGTTTAAAGGTGCCCAGCCTCCGTAAGAATGGGTCAACGGGTCCCAGGGTAGACTCCAGTGTCCTAGCGACGCCGCTTTAGGCAGGCCGATGGCTAGCGGAGCTGGTCCGAAACCGTAGTTGATTGACGGGATTATAGGCAATGGGTGGATAGGAGTTACAGGCAACGGAATGACCGGTGCCAACGGTACATGCGCTACCGGTAATTTATGTAGGCCGGGACTGGGGTGTACATTAGGCCCTACTCGTTTGACCACGGCGTTGAAGCCAGTGTGATCATCAGCTTTGTAGTCCACGACGCGGACGCTCCCGTCAGGCTCGACTAGAGAGTACGAGCCCTTCACGACGTCGCCGTCTCTCGCCTCCCACTGGGCCTTGTTGTCCCTCGTTACCATATCGTTCACCGCGTAGTCGTAAGCGTACCGTGGATAATGATCCTGGCGATGAATAAATAAAACGTTTAGTTATTTCTACAACCCCTAGCAAAGAAAACTGGCTCATTTTTTTTTCAAATTGTTAAAAGTTACTGTAAGGAAATAAGTTTTTATGCCACAAACAAAATGAAAGTGTTATTAACAAAGAAAAATCATATTAGTTTAATTACATACATACATAAATTAATTCACGCCTGTTTCCCAGAGGGTTTAATATTTCTAGCAAAAAATCTCATTTCCTTACAAGCTACTCAAAATCATTGTCTGCTGCCTTTTTTTGCAAAATGGTTTACATGAAAAGTACAAACCGCGGTATGGATAACAGGAGCTATTGGAACGGCGCTGCATGATACGGTAACGGCCAGCAACACCAGAGCTAATACGGCCTGAAAATTAATAAATATTTAAAAAAAAACAAAGTCACTTCACTTGCATTTGTCACATCATTAGTATTAGATTCCGTCCGCGCACTTAATCTAGTGACAGCTAAATTTTTCAAAATGTCAGATAATAAAAATATACCATTATAATCCTCGTCATTGTCGCTTTCGTCTGTGAGCTGTCGAAATACAATGGGTATTGTCGAAGCATTCTACTCTTTTATACGGCTATGCGCGTTACAGGCACAAGCCTGAAAAACCTGCGCGACCCGTCGGCTTGCTGCTCCGGTGCCAATTCGGTACAAGTTATGCGACTCCTGCGTGATTCATGGCAATTATCAATCTATACACATTTTGATTATTGTTATTTATTAATTGTTCAGTGTAGTCTTTTAAGACGTCATTTTGACACCTTTCTGATAGACAAGATGAGCGGATAACATTAAATGCGCTTAAGAGATGGATAACAGTGCCTCAAGATACTCTATCCTGAAATGGCGCTTTCAAGTAAATCTTAACTCAGAAGTGTGTAGTCATAGGTTGAAAAAACCGGTCAAGTGCGAGTCGGTACCGCTGCACAGTATATATTATTATATCCGGTTTGAATTCGATTGCGAATCAAATGAGCGCGAACCCACCTCAAGCTTGTAATTTTTTTTAGTTTTTCTTTTTCAGGGTTTGTATTATATTCATACCAAATTTGACGCATGACTGTTTTACCGTTATTACAATACAACATTTAGATTTTAAAAAAAATGTTAGAGAAATCCGCCGTAATAACACATATTTTGCGCCTCTATTCTAAGCGGCAAAATCCAAATCGTATTAGACCTGTTATGGTATTGTTTTAAACTCGGCCGCCATTACTGTTAAGTAAAAAAGAGCTATCAAAACGTGAACAATACGATATCAGGTCAAAAACGATTTGGTTTTTAGCGTGTAGAATAGAGCCCCTGAAGATAAAATCATCCCCCTATCTATTACGGTTCAAAAGATAAAACTCTTTAAAGTTATGACAGACAGACGGGCTGACGGATGGATATCGTAAGCTTAGTAATTTAATACGGTCCCTAAAACCGGAACTCTAAAAATAAGAAGTCTTTTATTTTTTAAACTCCTAGTTTCTGTTCGCTTTGTCGGTTCTTATGTCTTCATATATATTTATTTATTTTCATCCTAGAGAAGTTGAACTAACGTTCTACATGAAGTCATATAAAAGCAACTCAAACTAGGAAATTGAGCACCTTAAGATTATATTATAGTTACGTATCATATCATAAGAATTATAACTTATAAACAATAACATAACATTCATACATAATGCATATTTATCCGTAAAAGTAAAACATTTCACGCTTCGGTTATCATGGATGAAATGGAGAAGGTTAAATAAAACAGCGATCATATTACCACATAGTGGCGCATGCTATATTCATGTTAGTATAAAGTTTGACATGCCTTTATTAAAACAAGTTAATAAATATCTACAATAAGTAACAACAGCTTCTTCTAAACTATTCTACGTCTTTGACATTAGAAGAGGACTCACAGTTAATCTAATCAAGACATGGCAGTCATTTTTTTTCTTATTCGCCTTATTTACAACCCGTATACATCATTTGTCTTCAGTGTTTATAGTTAATTAGAGGGTAATCTAGGGGTCCTTCATACGCGGGATGTAGAGGTCCTTTTTCTATTATACCATAGCCGGGTCCTATCGGGACCTTGGGTAACCCGTGCAGAGGACCATAGGGGTTGAGCCCGAGCCCTTTATTCAAACCATACCCTCCATAGTTTATACCTTCCAAATGTCCTACAGGACCCAGCCCATATGGCGCCTTTAACAAAGGCAGCGGTTCATTGTAAATTGGCAGCGATTCTTTGTAAATTGGGAACGGATCTTTGTAGATTGGCAGCGGTGCTTTGTAAATTGGCAGCGATTCTTTGTAAATTGGCAGCGGTTCTTTGTAAATTGGCAGCGATTCTTTGTAAATTGGCAGCGGTTCTTTGTAAATTGGCAGCGATTCTTTGTAAATTGGCAGCGGTTCTTTGTAAATTTCGAACGGTTCTTTGTAAAGTGGCAGCGGTTCTTTGTAAATTGGCAGAGGGGCCTTGTAATAAGGCGGGGGGCCGAAAGATTTGGAGTATATTGGCCCAGCCCTGAAAATCGGTTCTAGTATTGGGACCGACTTGATCGGTTGGGGTAGAATCGGTATCGGCTCTTGGTGGATTGGAGGTAGGATGGGTCCAAGCTCTTGGATCAATGGCTTAATTACCGGCACTGAACTTTTGTATAGCGACTGACTGGAAACGGCACCGTGAACGGGCCCAGAGATCAAAGGAGCGTTGGCGAGATGCCCTAACTTCGCCACTGGGCCAATGGAGATCGGGGCAACAACGGGCCCATGACCTAGTACTGGAATCGCTGCCTTGTAGATAGGAGCCGCGTGGACCGTAGTCGGGTGCAGATTGGGACCAATACGCTTCACAACTGCGTTGAAGCCAGACTTATCGTCAGCATAATATTCCACAACTCGTAAACTGCCATCAGGTTCCACCAGAGAATATGCTCCTGGAATATAATAAAAAATTAGCTTTCGGTCAACGGGATGGTATGTACAGTTATGGTCAACAAATTTCACCTTTGACAACGTCTCCTTCGCGTTTCTCCCATTGAGCTTTATTGTCTCCCGTATGCGGATCTTTTACGGAGTATTCAAAAGCATAGCGAGGAAACGACTGTAAAAAATTAATAATAATCAAAGTATAACCTCTCACGCAGGTTCGAGAAGTATTTACCATCTCTAAATACTTACGTAGTAATCCGCAGATGCGTGTCCTGGCGCGTACACTAGGCCTCCCAAGCCTGCTTCTCCGAGAGGCCCGTCGGCGTTCACTGACGCCAGTAGGCACGCGATCTGTTAACAATTCAAATCACTTTATAAAAACGCCCGTAACTAAACACACAATGTAAACAAAACGCACTAACCGCAATGTAGAAATTCATTTTAAACGGAGACGCACTTGACTTGGTGTCAAAAAGCGTACTGATTCGGAAAGAGCCATCTGACCAATATATAGGTGTGCGCGTGGACCTTCGTGTCCTGCCGACGGATGCGGTGTTTCGCTGCGCGCTCAACAGCTCGCTCGCCAAGGGTTGCATCAGGCTTCCTCATTTTCATTCAGCCTTCGAATAGTGAAACGTAGTATGTAGATCGCCTGCTTGCAGGATGCGGGAGTTATTCGCGAATGTCTATTATGATCCATTACATAATAGGCCCTATCCGTATTTGCTCATAATTCGGATGTTTAACAGCGATTTTAGTATTAGACGTCTGACAGTAATTAATATAATTATAGTAATATGACGCCGGGACGGTCCTGCGGTGCGTGTCGGTCTTGATGCAATACTAGCGCACTAATAATGTGACGTTTTGCTCCAATTCCGTTGCACACTGCAAGTCGCGGTCACCGTGTACTCTATCATTCTCACGCACGCAAATTCATTCGCTTAATACATCCGTATGATCTTTATCACGACCTGTAATCCGCTCGCATATTATGTTGACTTGGTAACGTTATCCAATATATCGCGTATTATATGTTATCCTTGACCTACTTGCCGTGAACTTCATCGTGTTATACATTAATTTGATTTAATTATACATCGCAGATTTTAAAAGCGCTTCGGTGTCAAATTTTGAAGATGTCGCCATGTAATAAACTGGATTAGATTTGTTTTGCAAGATAGATTTGGTTTTACATATTAATGTTTGATACCTAAGTCGATTGGCTGCTTCTTTTTCGCATTCCGTGCATTTAAATACTGTTATTATAACTTATTATAGAATTCTGAGGTGCGGTGATTGCAAATTAATTTGGTCAGATTGTACTCTGTTGAAATATAGCTTATTATATATTTTATAAATCCATAGATTTAGGCATTTATGAGCTGAAATAATTTTGTAGTCTTACCTAAATTAAAATCTCTAATACAGGATCCCTCTTCTTGTTATCCTAAATAAAAAGAAGATTATAAGGAACTCAACTTGTGGCAGATTAAAAATTATCTGCTACATGACAATCATTTAAGAACCATTTTGTGATCCGTCAGCCATCCACTTCCCTTGTTAGACCATATTATGAATCATATAATTCCTCCAACAGGCATACAGCTGCCTCCCGGCTACAGTACTGGCATCCTGCGTAGAAAGCGTGTGGTCTTGCGGCGGCGGCGGCAACAAAGCTCAGACACAACTCTCCCGCGCTCTCTGGCTCTGGTGCGGCGCCCTCGGCGCGCGAGTATGGCTGCCGTTGCTGCCCAGGGATGCCACAAGGCACCCTGACTCCTCGCGGCATACCTTTATGGCGAAGAGGATTATGTTGCCTTTCCATTTGGATATATATCCGCTGAGTAAGTTGTTATATTGCTTAGCCGAGGTCAAGTTCCGACGCATCACAGTATCTGATACTTGATTCACACTGACGACTGCGTAGCATTCACCTTTGATATTTTCTCATATTTATTTGTTTGGTAAAAGTTGAGATATAATGAGAATTTTAAAGTTATTGGTAACTTTATCATATTTTGACCAAATACATGCTTTAAAGGTGGTCACAATTGTATGTTTAGCTTATATTCCAGAATAACTGAATTAGGCTTATATTTTCCACAATTGCCTAATTTAAAATCACCGAATCATAGAAACAGTAACACTTAATGGATATGTCGCTTTGCTGCTCCGTCTACTTATTTTAATTAACACCTGTAATGTAAGCGTGAATATTATAACTATGGTCTTCTATTCCCAGCTATATTATTTGACGACGCAATTCTCCTTGGCGCCGAAAATGACACCACCTTGTACACAACGGACTCGAACTCTGTGTTTTCGCTACCGTTCTGCGTCGTCAACAGGACTGTGAGTATTCAACTGATTAAGCTATCATACTCATCGTACATTAAAGGAGCTCTAGTAGTAAAACCTCCAATATTCGCACTGGAGCTCTAGTAGTACCAGCAGAGAATATAATCGTAAAAGTACCTGTTGTTCCGGTGGCTCCGTAACATCACTAGTTTCATAGCTTTCTGATAAGGGGCAGTCTTCCCTTGGAGCACTTTAGCCTAGTTGTTTGACGACACGTTAGCCTGGTTCAAATCCCGGTAAGGGCAGATATTTTTGTGAAGAGCGCGAGTATTTGTTCCTGAGTCTTGAGTCTTGGATGTTTTCTATGTATTTCAGTATGTATTTCTCTATATAAGTAAGTTTTTCGCTCTCTAGTATGGTACAAGCCTAGAGCGTAGTTTAGGCCTAGGTAAATTTGTGTGTGAATGACCCCCGATATTTATTTACATACATACATAAACTCACGCCTTCATTCCCAGAGTGGGAAGAGAAGAAATAGGCATAGCTACAGAATTACCAACAATTATAAAAATTGGTTGATAATTAAGTAACCACATTTTGCACAATTAGGCTATGATGTTTATCAGCGTATTAGTGACAGGTGGCGAGCCCATCGCCTAACAGTACTACAAGCCTTTATTCCAATAGTCGCCTCTTACGACATCTACGTCATCATCATCATCATCATTATCAGCCGCAAGACGTCCACTGCTGGACAAAGGCCTTCCCCAAGGTTTTCCACAACGATAGGTCCTCGCCGCCTGTGCCAAGGTGGACATCCACGTGTATTTATTTATTTAGGATGACGATTAGAAACTATCAGCTATTGTGAATTAAATAAGCCGCTCCTCGGCTTTTTCAAACAGCCTTTAGGTTGGTCAAACGCTCGCAACCCAGCCCATACAGAATTAACCCCTCTAGCCTCGCGGTCAAAGTGCGAAGTTTGCGGGTATAAGTATGCCTTATTCAGGCTTGTCTTTTAGTATGAAAATAGTAGTCATATTTCCTTAAAATGGAACTATTTACGACGAGTAAGTCACTATATGTAAGTATTCGGATGCCGCGCGAAAATCACACTACAGTGCAACGATTGTATTTCTGCTCTAATCGTGTTTCTTCTTCTTTACCATGTCTGTTGTGTTGTAGTGTGTTTTTGTCAAATATATGTTTTGAATTCGAAAAGTTGACGGGGAAGTGGTGATTGACTTGTATTGTAATAAATAAAAACAAGTTAGACATCTTCTATGGGTTAATTCAGACAGGTCAAAAATATTATTAATACAAAAATTGGCACTATTTAATACCTTGCAATTGCCAATACATGCCATATTAGCAAGTTTCGATTTTAAGCAATGCAATGCTAATGTTCTTACATATAACAGTAATTTGTTCATTTTGGAATTCATGAATTCATACATTGTGAGTGCTGATTACTCAGTAATTGTGCCTTATTATTGTGTATTATGTTTGTTTTTATCCATCCAGGATACACCACGTTAAGCTTGTTGTTTTGATGTCTAAATCTTAGATTATTGGACGAACTGAAATAAACAGGAGGTGCCCAATTGTGTTACACCTAAATAATTGCTTGTGTTTTCATTCGAAATAATTGCCTTATAAGAATGTAATTTGAACAATGATATCTTCTGGATAAGCGCAGGAGAATGATAATGAATAGCAAACCGTTTAAATGAATATTTCTATGATCGTAGAGCTATAACTCTGTATTAGTCCCATTTTAGTTAAGACCGAAGTCCAATGTCGTGCTCAATAAGGCGATGGCGATAGGCAAACAAACGAAAAAAAGATGTCTCCTGATAAGTGAGGCCTGAGATCCACGAACATTTACATTTTAAGATAACTATGGCGTATCTAACCCCAAGAACTATGATGGAATGGCTTTAGAAACGATGGGCGTCAGCCCTATTTTGATGATTAAGATTGTTTTGTGGTTTTTTTTTCACGGCCAGAGATACTTAGCACCCCTGTCCTATTAGAAAGACGGCATTCGGAGCCTTGGCTTTAATGGACTGTTTTCGTTTGATTTCATAAGGAATTTTAATCTCAGTTGCATAAGACGGGGAGGTTCCTCTCTTCCCCCCACAGGTTCGACTCTTCTTCTAACTTCCTCTAACTTTGTGATTTACTTGCAAAGTGGAAAACCTGTAGTTTAATTCAGTCTTTTCACATTCAAAATGTATCGTTTGATGTGCTCTACTTTGTGTGTAGTAACATTTTTATTTCTTTCCAGAGTCAAGTATACCTGCACCAGATCCTGCGTCAGCTTCTCCGTCGCAACCTCGGCTACCACGCGTGGGAGATAGCCCGCTCCTGCGCTGAGCTTCCTTACTTCCCTCACTCTCTGGAACTGCTCTTGCACGAGGTGTTGGAGGAAGAGGCCACCAGCAAGGAACCCATCCCGGACGCCCAGCTACCCAGCGTCATCGAGTTCGTGCACGAGTTCCCGGTCTACCTGCAGGTAAGGCCACTAGTGGACTCCCCCAAGAACGCTAGCTGTTACTGCAAAATATAACTTACTTCTATCATCTCCCTCGTCCTTAAAGTATTCCCTTTGGTAGAAGAAGTGTGTTATAACCAGGGCCCGTACTTTTCAGGCCGTTGACGCAAAAATGACGTTACGTTACATAGGGTATGATTCCAAATGATTTTATCAATCTTTTAACCAAGTAAAAATAAGTTAAGTAATCAATTGACGCGTAGAAAAATAAATACCTGCTTCATACCTAAAACGTTAATGAAACTTTTTGATAAAGAAGGACAGTAGCAAAAATCATCGAGTAATATGATCATTTCAAAAAACCGTTTTTATGTTGTAATAAAAATGGAAAATTGAAATAGATAATTGTCTCAAATTGGCATTTTTAGTAATGAGTTGTGAAAATAAATGATGCTGCCGTGATCCGTATTTTGATTGCGATTAAGCTCTAATCACCTGTACCTAAACACCTGCCAAATAAAAGCAGAGCACCTGTGTGTAAAATTTCGCCATTTTGACGTCATCGGCATGTAAAGTCCCCCCAAGTTGGCAGGGCAAAAAAACCAAATTAGTAACAAGTTTGAGTAAAATACATAAGTGTCTCATTTCAGACTGTAGTCCAATGCGCGCGAAAGACAGAGATAGCGCTATGGGCGTACCTATTTTCTGCGGCAGGGAAACCGAAGGAACTGTTTCAGGAATGCTTACAGCAGAAGATGCTTGACACCGCAGCCTCCTATCTCATCATATTGCAAGTAAGAAATTTTCTTTAAAAAAAACCGATACCTGTGTTTATCTATTTATTTATACTTATATACTTTCTCTACTTTCTTTTATACTTTTCTTTCTTAATCTCCAATTTACCCAAAAACCCCCAGAAAAGGGAGAATCTACTTTAGTTTTTGAAATATTCGATGGATTTTTAATAAATGTGCCATAACTTGCTAGTGTCGTAGGCTAATTTAAGAATAACAAAAGTGCGTTATACTAGAAGCAATCGTTGTTAGGTCGCATTTGTTTTTGACTTTTCCATTGCTTATTCATGTAAAACTTTCAATGCAGCTTCGTTTTAATATTTAAGTGATTGTTTACTGGAACTTGAATAAGCATTCATGTTTTATTCTTGTTGCAGATTGCTCGGGTATTTATTTGTTTTATTATGTGTGCTCATTTACTTTTCATTTAGCATCACACCACGTTCTGAGTTATAATTTTAGTTATTATTATAGAACTTGGAGAGTTCAGCGGTGAGCAGACACCTGGCTACGCAACTTTTGGACACAGCCTTACAGAACGAACGCTGGGACCTAGCTAGGGATTTAGTGCGGTTCTTGAGAGCTATAGGTACGTTGAGCTTATTACTTTTATACTTCTTAACCAAACCAGGCTCGGCTCTGTTATACAGCCAATCAAAACTGTTTTATCGAGTATGGAAGTATCAGTGGTGTGCTCTTATTGGCTGGCGAATTATATCATTTGTTTACATTTAGTTAATTACCTAAAGAAATTGAGTATGTTTGACAAAGATTGATGGTAACACGTTGACCACGGTTCGTCCGAATCACTATTACCACCTTACCTGCGTGTATTCATTGTAGTGTTCCAGCCTGCAGGTAAGACAGTCAGTGAAATTACGAGCATAGAAGTACCATCGTTGTTTTAATTTAATTTAATTCATATTCGGAAAAACAACAGCCTTCTTGCCACTAAATAAGTTTTACAATGTATTAGTAGATTGATAACCAAGGGTTGAAAGTGACCCATTTCACCCGAGATATTTCTGGCGCTCGAACGAAGTAAGAGCGCCAATAGTTCGAGGGGAAATGGGTAATTTCACCCGAGTTAGACACTCTACTTTTCATTTTGACTGTGAGGAAAAAAGACACGGTATACCTAAATATCTTTTATGTTTATAATATGACTTACCTAGCTCAATTATCTTAGACTTCGTGGCCAATCGTAACTATTAAAAAAAAATTACTTTCCACCCTAGAGATGAAAACGCAATTTTCCACCCGGCTATCCACCCATTCAAATTAAACTTTCCGAACAGGAGAGATGAAATAGTAGATTGATAACCAAGGGTTGAAAGTGACCCATTTCACCCGAGATATTTCTGGCGCTCGAACGAAGTAAGAGCGCCAATAGTTCGAGGGGAAATGGGTAATTTCACCCGAGTTAGACACTCTACTTTTTATTTCGACTGTGAGGAAAAAAGACACGGTATACCTAAATATATTTAATCTCGTTTCCTGCTTTATCTATTGAAAACTTTTTTTTCTAGATTCATAAAAAAGTTAAAATACACATGCTGCCAACATTAGAAAAGTTAAATCGAGTTGGTCACGGCCAAGGAGCATGAATTCCATCTTATTCTTACCCTAACTAAAGAAAGAGATGGAATATATTCGTGACGTAATAAAGGTCAAATTTCTTGTTTCGAACGGATGTTCGGTGTTCAACCTCCTTGTTGTATAATAAGCTCCTTGGTCGTGACCAACTCGATTAAACTTTTCTAATGTTGGCAGTAGTGTATTTTCTAGATGGCCATGCCGAAACGTGAAAGAAAAAGTGTCATGCTATGCTATCACGGCATTATGGCGGGCAGCAGAATAGAGGAATAATTTTAAATGTTGATTTTCTGTAATTGCGAAAAAAATAGACCAGTCTTAAAATGATTTTCATATGAACCTATAGGCCGTAATAAATACATCGTTTAACGTATAGCCGAGTTTAGATATATGAAAATCTTTTATGTTTATAATATGACGTACCTAGCTCAATTATCTTAGACTTCGTGGCCAATCGTACCTATTAAAAAAAAATTACTTTCCACCCTAGAGATGAAAACGCAATTTTCCACCCGGCTATCCACCCATTCAAATTAAACTTTCCGAACAGGAGAGATGAAAAATAATAACCTAGGCCATTTACAGTGGAGTTCATAAATATGTATACACTTTAGTACCTTGTCACTTTAATCGTTGTGACGATTCATATATGGCAGTTTAAACATGACCTTGAATAGACAAGGTACTAAAGTGTACACATATTTAGGAACTCGACTGTACAAGTTTTCACTTATATTATGAATGTATGATATATTCTCTTTATTTTTAATAAAAATAAAATACAATGCTCGGACATTAAAAAAAAAACATACGAATACATACCATCACGCCTGCCATCCGAATGGGGTTGGCAGAGACTATGGGACGCCTGATTTATCGGTCTAAATATACAACTTTCGCATGCTCTACATTCATCAACCTCTTCCTGCACGTACTAACATGGGTTTCGGGTGCTTATAATTTGAATTAAAAAAACAAGTTCAAAGGTGTACCCTCATCAGGTGTGTGTCGTGTGATATTTTAATTCATGCCACATTTTCAAAAACACATTCTACCCGTGACCGAAGTATAATTAAATATCATTTCACTTGCAGACCCGAACGACGTGGATTCGCCCCGCAACTCTGTCAACGTGCAAGCCAAGTACGGGCAGATCGTACAGTCGGCTAGCGTTAGCCCCAATGCAGAGGACCTGTCCGTGATACTGGGGAGCATGCAGGTGAGATTTAACGACGTCTAGATTATTATAGAAAACATCCAGGACTAAGAGTAGACCACACAAATATTTCAGGGACTGTTAAATTTGGGACCACTTTGGGACGAGGATTTATAGAATCCTCGTCCGGCTGTCAATTTAATTGAATAATTATACTATCACACCCATTTTGTTTTAACTCTAACAAAACGTTACGCTAATTGAAATAAGAAACCAAAATAATTTGTATTTCCAAGATTTTAATTTATGTCTCATCGATTTGGTAACAATATTCGTGTGATTAACATGTTTCTATTTAATGACTACTTATCCAAAAGTGATGTTATTTGCTATCTTAAAATGTGTGGATTAAAAATGAATAATTAAATTAATTGAATAATGCTATTCAATAATCATGATAAGTATATGGTCAAGTTGAAGATCTGTTTGTTTACGTTATTATTCAGTTGTATTGACACATACTTTGACGACGAAGAATTTCGTACATTGACCTTCATGCGCGACGACAGACAGGCAATGAATAAATGAATGAATGACAGACTAGGAATGGTGAGTTAATGACCGAAATCCTTCATGTTTGGCGCCCGCGGTTTACACTTATATCACCCTGGCTACGAAACCGAAACAATTCTGGAACCAACATTCAACTTTATCATAATACAGTGTTTCTGTTTCGGTTCGGTTCCGTTTCGATTTCGTGGCAGTGTGCTTAGCACACTGTGCTACAGATGACTTTTGTACCACGGCAGGGGAGCGCGCGCAACTGTGCGTCGTCTATTAGCAGTGGCCTCATCTTCATCAACGTTTATTTCTCTATGAAACGATCGCGCATGAAGTTGCCGATTTATTTTTTAGGCTGGGTCATATCACTACCAACGTAGCTAACTGCGTCTAAACAAGGAAAATGTTCCATAAATTATGCTTCACTTAAGTGTTTTTCATGTTAAAATCAGTACTGAGGCTCTGCACTGCTTCAAGCTGATGTGGTTATCATTTCCGACTTAGAAGTGTATTCTTTTTGTGTACTTTTAAATAAATTCTTCAAATGAATCGTAAATAGGAGTATAGAGGAACTCGCGGAGCGTGTAGTTGGAGGGCCTGTGTATAATTGGTCCATAGTAGAATGAGTCGTGATGTTCAGTTGATTGTGGTATTGTAACATACGAGTGGGCCCCGCAGCTGGCCGGCGGGCGCGGGCGCAGCTTCAGCACGACGACGGCGCCGCGCGCGGAGCCCGAGCCCGCGCCCGCGCCCGCGCCCGCGCCGCCCGCGCGCGCCACCGCCGCCGTCAAGCGCAAGAAGTCCGTGCCCGCGCGCAGCGACAAGTCGGTACCCGCGCCCACCCCGCTACTGCACGCTTTATCAACTACACAACACTCATTTATGGCATTCATAACCAGGGCTCGGACAAGTCATCGCAAAACAATCGCAAGACGGTAATAGAACATGATCAATAGAATCGCATTATGTACAATATTATTTAATTATATTTTTCAATGACATTTATTACTGCAACCCAAAATTCACCATACATGTGTGAAGGTATTTCCATTAGCATTTTTTTTTAATGCTGATGGTTGCATTGCACATACGCAACCATTAACTTCTGCATTGTCTGGAACAAACCGATGACAGATATGCGACTAAAAGGTAAAATGTTACATTATAAATTACGATAATAATATATCAGCTTCAGATAATAATAAATAATAATCTTAAGTCGCGACTCTATAATAGTCTTGTCCCATGTCCGTAACAGTTTCTGCGATGACTTGTCCGAGCCCTCTTCATAACATAACACTATTTAGCCATCAAAAACTAAGTTGTTTTATGCTATATAAATGTTAAAACCCTTAAAACTGGGGTTTTCATTTAAAGATGCACTTAAATTGATATAGCAACACAGTTCGTACCTCCGTAATGCTCGAGATTACATCAAGGAAAAAACAATTAAACAAAGCAAAATACTTTTCAAATTGGAATTTAATATTCTTCATTTCCAAACGTACACTCCTAAAATAGACCCTCATATCGATACATTACTTTACGTATACTTCACCTTTGCTACTCGATGATGTTACAAACATGTCAACGTGCTCGGATTTTTTGTACATACTTAATACAGACACGTGGCGCTGATTCCAGTCGCTATACAAATATTCTCAATAAAAAAGAAAATTCGTGCTCAAGATACGGGTATATTAAAACAACTGTTGGGCGACGCTTTACAGCATATAAGTATTATTAATGCATATAAGAATCATTTACTTAACTTGGGCAAGGCATTGTTTGGCTGATTTGATGAATAATAACACAGAGAAAGCTACAGCGGCACCGCAGAAGAGTTCTTCATCGACATGATGATCCAGCGTCACGCGCGCCTGCTCCTGTCCACCGCGCGGCTCCACGCGCTCGGCACGATGGCCGCCGCGCTCGACCTCCACCTCGTCGCCTGGCTCGCGGGCGAGAGGGAGAGGGCCGCCAGGGTCGACAGCGCCGTGCTGTGTCTGCGCAGACTGCACGAGGACTTCGCGTGGCCGTATCCGGTGCTGCAGGATGCTGAGCAGGTTCTGCAGAGGAAAGGCAGCACTGTTACTAGTGAGTATTGTATTGCTTTGGCAAAATAACTAGTTCCTTAAAGGAGTTGCCAGGTCGATAGCGTGTCTACACAGGCTCTAATATCTACACAGAAAAGGCAGTCAGGAACAGTTTACACCACAAGGTATGGTAATGCCAAGGGACAGGCGGTTGGAACGCTTCTCAGTCTCACACATTTATATATTAGCAGCAACTGCCGAGATTACCAGGGTAAATATTTTAGTAAGGGATTTGGACGAATGATACAGCAGTACCGGAACTATTTTTACAACTAGTTTTCTTAGCAGTGGTTTGGCTTGTGAAAGGTTATGCAGAGATATATAAACTTGCAAACTAGTAGTTGTAGAGTATTTATTTTGATCGTAGGTTCCTACACGCCGTCGGCTGACTCTGACAGCTTGTGCGGTGACAGCGGCTACATGAGCCTGCCGATGCGTACGGCTCTGCCCATGACCAGCGGCGCGCCCGTTTCGCCCGGCCCTGTGAGGTAACAATCAAACAGGTTTATTACTTAATAAATAAATATCTAAATATACAGGGTGGTACTCGATAAAGTGTACATAATGAAAGGGATGAAAGTTTAGTTTTATATGTTGCCGCTTTTATAAATCAATATTTTGATATCGATGCGACCTAACCCATTATAGGCTGAATTTTTTGATTATTCAAAATTATTTTGAATTTGAATGTATAGAACAATAAAGCACATATTGTGACTACGACGTTCGGTACGAAACGGGACTGCTAGTCTACAATGGGTTAATCAGTCCGTGGGTCCTCGGAAATGCAGCGTAAGCTAATATGAGTCCGTACAGCTCTGTAGGAGAGTGCAGCGTGGCGGAGGCCGGCGGGGTGGCGTGGGGCGAGGGCGGCGAGGAGCGGCGCTACGCCGCGCTCATGGAGCGCCTGCACCAGCACCAGGCCGAGCGCGGCTCGCACACCGCGCACGTGCAGCTGCGGTCAGTCCACCTTGCTTAACGCCCAGCTGCAAGCGGTTACACACCTTCTCTGGGTCCTCTATGTTTCCATATCCATTATAATCAATCCGTCTTATAACTTTTACTCAAAAATGCTGTGATCTTGCCATAACACCACTAATAAGGAGCCAGCCAAGTTCCTGGGCCACTATCAAAACTGTCCAGTAAAGTTGAGGAATTTCGAATTTGGAATCAATAAGTGTCCAGTAAGTACGTATGGAAATTCCATAACATAACATATTATTCGAATTTGTAAAGACTTGTGACAACCTTCAAAAAGGTAAGCAAGAAACAGTTACATGACACGAAAATATATGAAAGTGAAAACTATTTTGATTTCATTAGGATTTCTGCAAAAAGCACCATTATTAAAAAAACACAATTTGAAATGATTTTATTTATAATTATTATATTTATACTCATAGAGGTAGGAAAGCATAGAGGGAGTATAAAAATGGCTAATAGAATAGTACTCTTCGCACGTGTCACAAATGCCCTTTGTTATAAAGAGTCATTTATATATGAGCGCTTTCTATTGAACTTTTTAGGTATGCTAGTGTGTGTCACTCTGCATTAGTGTGCGTAAGTTTGCAGTCAGTGATGTGCAATCAATCGATAAATTTGGTTAACTAATTAAAAGCCATACAATATTTTCAATAATAATTGTAATTGCCTATCAATTGATTATTGACCTTATTTCGGAAAAGACAGTTTCTACAGTTTTTATTTTAAAAAAAGGGGTTTATCTTTTATAATAATGAATAAGCCTTACAAAAAAATAATTCGTAGACAGTTTGTGACCCTTTTTGATGCCGGATTGCATTGCAACTTCTCACGACGAACTATTTCTGTTAGATCATCCAACAAGTCCTGTTTTTTTTTTTTTTTTTTGGTAATCGCCTGAGGGGCCAAAGACAAAAGTCCTTGCTTTTGTTTGCTTTTTAAGAAAAAGGGGCAGAGGTGAAAATCCCTTCCGGAGACCTGGGAATGGAGGGCCCAGGTACTGCCGGGCTCGCACCGGCTAAAAACACCAATGCCCCTATTACCAACTAGAATTTAGACTCCCGCGGATACTACCCCAGCCAGTGCTGAAAGGCCGGAGGAGAAAGTCGTTCCTCCGTTTACTTATCCGCGGGGTTAGGGGGGATAGGAATGGGGGTTGGGATGGGGGGGAGACTTATAGCTATGTGAGTCGCGGAGTGGAAATCCTGACGCATGCATGCTTACAGACTACGGGCTTCCTTTCTTTTGCCCGACAATGGAAGGGTTGGGTCGGAGATCTTTTAGGACCACTTGTGTGGCTGTTGATACCATCTTTATGGGTGGGGCTACCCTTTTTGAGGCTTTCTCTTTTGCCTGGAGATACTATTTTTGCGCGGGTCTCCTTGCGCTGCCCTCTTTTGTGACCTCTTCCGTTGCAACTTAGCCTATACATTTTTTAATGGGAGGGCCGGTGTCAATTTGACGGGGGACCAGTGAATCGCGCGCGGAACCTTACCCCAGCCAGTGCTGAAGGGCCGGGAGAGAAAGTCATTCTCCCGTTTAGGAGGCTGCAGGATTCCCCATCCCCCGTCCTACCGACACCCGTTAAGTGTTCGGGAGGTGCGTGCGTCAGGAATATATCTAACTCTAACCTTAAGTGTATGTTATACACTGAAAGTTAGAGCTAGCTCTGAGTTAAAATAGATGTAATTACGTTAATACAAAGAAAGATAAAACAGAGGTTATTAGAGATGGGGGTAAGGGTTTGGAAGATTTTATAATGTTAATACTTATTGCATCATCCTACAAGATTATGTGGGAGAAGAATGTTGAACAGGATACGGCGAAGGGGGGAGGTTTGAAGGGGGGGTACGAGTACGAAGGTTTAGGGAGGGGCCTGGGGGGTTGTTTCGGCGTGGGATCCTGCCCGGGTCCTGTGGCCGAAGGGTTTTCGTGGTGTCAGATTTCAGCGTAGCGTTTTACACAGTAGTCCGGGCTCCGAACTATTTGTTCCTTAAACACGCTACGCGTACCACTTTTTCTATAAAACCCTTCGTGCTTTCGCGGTTGGCTTCTGTTCCCAGCAGGGCTTTCCAGCTTGAGCTATCTGGAGAAACCTTGACTCCGGTCTTTTGTTCAAGGTCGAACCTTTCCACGCCAAAACGCGGGCATTCGCAGACAATGTGCCAGATGTCCTCATCAAGGGTCGGGTCGCAGACACACGAAGGTGAATCTTTGATCTTAAAACGGTGGAGATAGGCGGCGAAGCCTCCGTGACCAGTAAACGCTTGAACCAAGAAGTTTGTGAGTTTGAGTTTCTTTAGTATGCTGTTCGCGTCTCTCACAGTTGTAAAAAACTTCTTGGTTGTCGCACCTGTCCCGGATGCCCCGTAGCGAACCTGCCACTGTTCGAGCGTGTTTTGTCTTATCGACCTCTTGGCGTAGGACACCGGCACCATGTCATATTGGGGGGCGGTCTTTTTCCTAAGGGCTGCTTGCTTTGCCAGTTCGTCTGCTCTCTCGTTTCCTGGCGTTCCAACGTGAGCTCGCAGCCAATAGAACCTGAGATCGGTCCCCGTTGCTCTTGTTTGGGTTGTGGCATTTTTGATCTCTTGGACCAAAACCAGTCCTGTTTGAGCATCAAGGTTAATTTTGTTGAGTCGCGTATGAAAGGATGTGATTAATGAAGATATATGTTTCTTATTTCAGGAATAGGATAGGATGTTTAACATTTTACCGCAAAATAAAAAGATATGCTGTGTTTAGTACTTTAAAAAAAAAAATTAATTTTCATATACGATGAGGACACACGGCAGTGTTTTTGTAGTGTCCAATTCCAGTCACGCAGTCCGCTCCAAACAAATTTTACACATTCCATTCTGTCTGGGTTTTTTAAATCTGAAATAATTTATTTATTAACATCGAACATAGTAGGCTCTTTTACCTATCGATAAATATGTACGCACTTATTACAAAAAGTGCTAGCTTTGAACTCTCGTTTTGAATTTAAGAATAAAATAAGAATAAATATCAGGGGACAATGTCACACCAATTGACCTAGTCCCAAACTAAGCTCTAGGCTTGTACTATGGTTACTAGACAACGATATAAATACTTATATAGAGAAACACATACTTAGATACATAGAAAACATCCATGACTCAGGAACAAATATTCGCGCTCATCACTCAAATATTTGCCCTTACTGGGATTTGAACCCAGGACCGCTAGCTTCGTAGGCAGGGTCACTACCAACTACGCCAGCGCGTCGTCAAATTGACAAGAAGTACGTCTTTAGCGATAACTGACAACAACCATTATTCACAGCTACTTCCTCCAACTGATGACGGAGGCGAGCTGCGTGGAGTGGGCGCTGGTGATCGCGGTCGCGCTGCGCGACGCGCTGGCGGTCCTGCGCACCTGCAACGCGGCGCGCACGCCCGACGTCACCGTGGCCGCCGTGCGCCGCCTGCGCGCCGCGCTGCAGCACATGTGCGCCTGGAGCGACAACGAGTGGTCAGTACAGCTGCTTCCTCCAACTGATGACGGAGGCGAGCTGCGTGGAGTGGGCGCTGGTGATCGCGGTCGCGCTGCGCGACGCGCTGGCGGTCCTGCGCACCTGCAACGCGGCGCGCACGCCCGACGTCACCGTGGCCGCCGTGCGCCGCCTGCGCGCCGCGCTGCAGCACATGTGCGCCTGGAGCGACAACGAGTGGTCAGTACAGCTACTTCCTCCAACTGATGACGGAGGCGAGCTGCGTGGAGTGGGCGCTGGTGATCGCGGTCGCGCTGCGCGACGCGCTGGCGGTCCTGCGCACCTGCAACGCGGCGCGCACGCCCGACGTCACCGTGGCCGCCGTGCGCCGCCTGCGCGCCGCGCTGCAGCACATGTGCGCCTGGAGCGACAACGAGTGGTCAGTACAGCTGCTTCCTCCAACTGATGACGGAGGCGAGCTGCGTGGAGTGGGCGCTGGTGATCGCGGTCGCGCTGCGCGACGCGCTGGCGGTCCTGCGCACCTGCAACGCGGCGCGCACGCCCGACGTCACCGTGGCCGCCGTGCGCCGCCTGCGCGCCGCGCTGCAGCACATGTGCGCCTGGAGCGACAACGAGTGGTCAGTACAGCTACTTCCTCCAACTGATGACGGAGGCGAGCTGCGTGGAGTGGGCGCTGGTGATCGCGGTCGCGCTGCGCGACGCGCTGGCGGTATACAGCTACGAAAAGTACCAGTAATTGGTATATTATTAGTTGGTTTATATTGAAAATGTCTGATGAGTGATGAGGAATGCGAACTTACGAACGTCAAAGGTTCATCATTAGGCCCGGCTTTAAAAAACCCGTTAGTAAATTATGTCAGATCAAATTCAAGTAACATCATAAAAAATTGACATCGAAATATGATCAAACGGATCTTCGTAAAATCCAGCCTTAGGGTTCACCAACAATTAAACGGACGGTTAGCGGTTTGACGGTTTTCAAATGTATTGACTAACAGCTGATTAAACCTTAACCGTCTGTTAAATTGGTTGGTGAACTCGGGGCACAGTATCAATTTCACCAAACGATGCTAACCACTTAATAGACGAATAGGCCGTTAACAGCAGTCAAAATGTATGAACTAACAGTAGATTCACGTTGATTAAGTTTAACAACAACTAGTCTGTTAAGAAAACTTGTTTGCATTAAATATATTACAAAAACTCGAATGTTAACCGTTTTATAAGTTGTATCCACTGGAAAAATAAGCTATTTGCAATCATAGGTTTTTCTTCCCCGTTTGGATCATAATTTTTGACTCTTTATCTGAATTATCCAAAAAATGTGGAACGCTTCACGATTTTGCGTGTCATCCTTGCGCAGGGGCCATGCTAATCTTCTCTGTATCGTTCCAATTTTAGTATATGTACTGCCGAAGCAAGTACACTTAAAGTGGATATTAAATTGTATATATACTGAATAATTTAAAAACTTTGATACCGCGATGCAGAACTCATACTATGAATAGTAAATGTATGAGAATTGATTACAGCGCCATCTAGCGGACGGGGTTATATTTGCATGCATAGCCTTCTTTGCACCTTATCGGAGTTAAGAGTATTATTCCACATCATTGATGTGATTATTTTGCAAGAGACTCACATTTCAGGGTTATTATCCGATTGCCAAAAGAAGGATAATGCGTTGAACAGTTTATGAGTATGTATTTATTATATTAATAAGTGAAAGACAGTGTTGAATGAGGTGTCATATTATAAATTGTCAAGAACATAATTATTATGTAGGTCATATTATGTAGACTAGTCTTGTAGGCAGCTTTGTTACTACTCTGACAAAAATAAATTCGACTCAACGATATTGCAAATTATTCTACGTTATGATAGCTCTTAACTTGGCAGCGTAAGTATCGTTAATAGATTTTAAACTGCAAACGCATAGAGAGCGAATGCGGCTCCATACTAAAACCGCGTCCAGCACGCATTGCCGAGTGCGACATTTTACATTGAATGTAGAAAAATCCGGTGTAAACAGTAGGAAATAACGCTCATGAAGAGTGTGATTGCAGCCTGGGCTACAAGCCGTTCATGGTGGCGGTGAGCAACCAGATCCCGTTCCTGACGTCGGTGCTGCACGCGCGCGAGCGCCGCCAGTCGCTGCGGGTGCGCGCGCGCAGCGTCAGCGCCGAGCCCGAGCCGCCGCCCACGCCGCCGCCGCTCAACCACAAGCAGCAGGTACACTCGCCACACGCACGGGGGATAACCTTGAATCACTTGATTTGATCGAATGTAGCTAGTTTTAGCTGAAGCCTTAATATTCTTAGGTTATCTTAAGCATGGGTTACGTAGGTAAGGTTAGGTTAGACCTGTGACCAACACAAAATTATAACTCCTGAACTTGTCTGTTGATGAAATGGAAATTCAACGAAGTAAAACATTGCACGAAATTAGTGTTAGTGATTCAAGGGCTCACTCACACACATGTTGTATGGCTCGTGTGTATGGGAAAATGTATACCACGCTGTACGTAATCTGCCGTTTTTCTCATGACACCACATTTGCGCGCAGATACGGTGACTATGTTAAAATTTCACATTCCGCTAGACTATCGTACGGTCGACGTCAAAGATGTTATTCTAGCTTATCCCATTGAAATAAGGTGCAAAAATGACATCATTTCTTTGATGTCGACTGTACAGATCCCGTCACGTATAAAGATCGCTGAGCGACATCAGAGAGGATGTGTTCGCGCAAGGGTACAGTCGCCAACCAATAGCATGCGAACATAAGCATGCCAGCGCAGTGTTCCGTCGTCCCGCCCCCTTCATACCACCAGTTCGGTCGATAAATGCGCGACTGAGCAGGTAGAACGCTCGCGGCCTTTTTACGTGATGGGGACTATACAAGGTTTTTTATGCGCTTGACGTTCAGCTAACACTATAACATCTTTATTGGCTCATATGGAAACCATACTCATTAACAAACACAATCTTGTAAAAAACAATATATTTTTCATCACACTTGCTCGTAAATGGTGTTATTCCATGCCTGTATACAGAAGGACAATGGCCTAAATTGTTCCCGCGGGAATTATGGCGAGTTTGTCATCCCTAGGGAGTAATGACTTTCTTTTTAAAATTTGCAATTCTTTCGTACATCATTTCTGACTAAGGAGGTTTAATTTTCAGCCAAAAATTAAATCGGTTTCTAATTTCATCTTTAAAAATTAGCTATAGACTAACTTACATTACACAAAACCTATACGCTTCAGTAAACTTCATTATTTTTATACCTATTTCAAGTTTATATCAACATTTATCATTAATTTTAGTAATTATACATTTTTATCAAATTGGCTAAATCTGGCTCGAATCCAGGTCGAAACTAAACGCAGTTATTATCTGTGGTAGAGGTCACAAAAAAATATCGTTTCCATTTACGTTCCCGTTCGTCAAAAGTTATTTCTTTATATTTTGCAGAGTTAAAGTGTTTTCTCTTTGTTTTTATTCCTCGCAAATGTGATGAAAACCATTGTGTGTCTCACAGGCAGTAAGGGGATTACTAACTCGAGTCATTAAAAGCCCTCCGCCTTCGGCGTCGGGCTTCTAACACTCTCGTTAGTAATTCCCTTCATACTACCCTTGATGCACAATGTACTATTTACCGCTATTTAATTTCCAGGAAATAAAGCAAATCGTGAGGAAAGAGTCCCCCAGCTCCGTTCCCGAGGCGGCCCCGAGCGTCGCGCTGGCGCCGCCGCCCGCGCCCGCGCGCCCCGAGCCCGCCTCGGGCTGCGCGCTCATGTAGACCGAAGGATCGTCGCGGTATCTGAACGACCACTTACTTATTATTTACCAGGTGATCATATCAAGGAGCTGCAAATAATATTCTTCAGTAGTATGAGAGCGGGAAGTTGATAACAATTACAACTTGCAAACTTAAATGACACTTAGTGCACAACTTGCACTTAGGGCTTCTCTCTCGTTTTATATTAAAGGTTGATTCACAGAAGCTGCCATGAATGGGTGTAGATTTCGGGTTACAAATTCGTGCGTGCATAAAAAGAAGGTACCATTGGCAAAAAATGTGGTTTACCACCGTACGGTTCAAGTTCATTTGCAGGTCATGATACAATAATTTCGATTTTCCCTTGCAATAATATTATGACAGTGACAAGTGTCGTCGTAAGTTAGCGATAATTACCTAGATCTCACAGAAACTTTTGTCAAAACTGGTAGACCACTTTCTTTGCAGACCGTACTCAATCATTTGACATAAGTTTGATTCGTTCCATTGAATTATTTATTTAATATTTATTGCACAAAAGAATAAATATTCGAAAGGCGAACTTAATGCCGTAAACTTAAAGCAGAATTGTGGTAGCTCATGTGAACTAACCTATAACTTAGGACACTAACCAACTAATAAGAGGTAGGCAAGTTATATTAGCTTCTCTAAACAAAATTCTAACAAAACTTTGGCTGTCATCTTTGACATGGTCATATTTTACAAATTATAAATTTAAAAAAAATCTAACAGTACGGTTTACACTCCACACCTTGTTATATAATGTCTGCGATAAACCGGAATTCCACTGCGGCGCACGCTACGCTCGCTCACGCCACACGCGTGTTTCAATTCTAGGCGTGTGTCACTGACGTCGTGTGTGTGCCGCTGTGTATCTACATACATTTCGACACGAAGCGAATTTGTATATACGTATGCGTGCGTAGCATGCGCAGCTTCTGCGTTTTATAGTTAAATTGAGATCTAGTTGAATTTTATATTGTCAGATGAGAAAACGTGAGTTTTCATCTACATTGTTGATCGATTAAGATAACTTATTATAATAGTTTTTTTCTTGTACGAGTATTATAATGATATTAACCTGGGTTTTTCAATCTTGAAGTATTGAATTCGTGTGAAGATTGCCTTTACCGTTTAGTTATTCAAATATGTAATTTTATTTATTTCAAATACTAGGTCTTTCGATGCGAGGTTTATATTATCAATGTTTCTTATTTGTTATTGTTTACACATTTAAAATCGACCCACTTATGGAACCGCAGTCCGTTAAACAATAGTGTATAGTCGACCTTAACTTAATACGTAGAGAGTCGACTTTACAATTCACGTGTTTTTTCGATTTTAACGTGGGTGATATGATATGATATAGTAGAAACTATTTAAAATCACCATTTCCACGTGAGAACTTATCTGCTATGAATGGCATTGTTATCTTTTGTTAAACTGAACCGTTAATAACGTGTACAAAATGAAATGCATTAATAACAAAAGATGGAATATTAATTACAACTTTACGTACTTGAGAATAAGGTTCAAATTGGAATAGGACACACTTCACATAGAATCTTTTAAACATGACATATAATAAGGACCACCGGGTGCATTTAGCAAGTGTTAGTCATTTCTAAAAGGTTCTATGTCAATTGTGACTGAGTTCGTAATTTCCAATTTGAACCTTATTCTTAAGACGGTAAAATTGTAATTCATTTCCATCTTTTGTTATTAATGCATTTCATTTTGTACAGGTAATTAGAGGTTAGATTTAACAAAAGATAACAATGCCATTCATTGCAGGTAAGTTCTCAAGTGGAAATGGTGTTTTTAAATAGTTTGTACCATACCAAAGGAAACTCGTAAAGCGGCTCAACATCGGGAACGTGTTAATTTTTAACAACTTATTAAAGCCGGGCTCACATTAAAACAAACTTTGATGAACTTTATACCAAAATGAATAATGGCTTTGCGGAAACACGAACTCTTAATAATAGTTTGAAATATAAACCATATGAAGTGTTTAAATATTTTTAACCCGCTGCTCACCCACCCGGCTTTCGCTTAATTTAACTATTGTTTGCTAGTCTTCTTTAGTAACGAGTAATGTGTTTATGATTCATATTTTTATAAAACCTGTTATCTATTAAAAGTTAGTTAGGTACTTAAATTATGAAGTAAGATTTTCTTTAAAGAATACGAATTAAATCAGATTGGTCTTCCATCTTGATACTGATGTTGAAAACTTTGGTAGAAATAAAAAAAAAGTTGATTGAATAAATTTTGAAAATGTCGCTTATGAACTTGAAATCAGTACTTGATAAGATAGTTAATTCAATTAGTTTTTAACGACTGTACTCATATGAGTAATGGTATCTTAAAACATAAGAAAATGGCCAAAATCACAAACAATTGTGGAACTTGCAGATATCCTTTTTTAATGCGTTTTGAAGAAGTAATTTTTATCATTTTATTCATCCACTTTGTCACATTTAACTATGCCATAAACTAAACTATTCAACTAATGTCGTTGACAAGTTCATGTTGAAATCCAAACATATTTTGATAGACAATAATTATTTAAAAAAAGGCAAAATAAGCAATATTAGATTTAAAATATTCTAATTCCTCATTTCATTATTACCTACTCGTTTGATCATTTGCTCATGCATCGTAATTTACTATTATTTTTATTTAATTCGAGGACTTTTTTGCTCAATTAAATATTTCAAATCTCAATATGAATACTTATCTTTTATTATTAATAAATACGTTCATTTTGATTATTTATTTTAATGTCCCACCATCTTGGTGCCACTATGTTTATAGTCCTTTCTAATTATTTATAATTATTGTAGTACAAATTATTTATTTTGTGACCATAATGATCATTATTTAATTTATTTAAACTTACACCCCTTTCATGCTGCGAGTACTGAGTTAGGCGCCGGTAAGTTTTTAACCGAATTAGTACTCTAAATGTTTTTGTTTAGAGCACAAATTAAGGTTAGCCATTCTCGGCACTAAGTCGATTTTTGCAAGGGATGTATTATAAAATTTTGGTAGTAGGTAGAGCGAAAGCATAGTCATTCATTTGTTCAAATACTAGACTACTTGTTAATTAATCAGAAATGATATTATAATATTAATGTGTAATAAAATAATTATATGAATAATGAAAAAAAGAATGTTAAGACGCATCATTTCAAATAGATTTCAGAAATCAGAATGTAATGACGGTTCTCTTTATTGTATTTGTCACAGCGGGGCTCTATTCTACTCGGTAAAACTCAATCATTATATTTTAACTGGGCCGCCATTACTGACAAGTAAATAAAGGCTATCATAATATTGACAATACGATAGCATGTCAAATGAAATTAGGTTTTACAGAGTATAATAGATAGAGCCCCAGATTGTGACTTTATATGATTTGGTTTACGTATAAAGACGAATTAGTAAATGTTACTTTTTTTATAATAAAAACAATTGCAAAAAATGTCGCGTCTACGCTGAATTATTTACTATTCTTATTATGTAAGTGGTATTAGTGTAGTGTAATTCGATCACATTCCATATTTGGTAGTGAATTAATATTATGGTCAATTAAACCGAATAAAAATTCATTATATTCCTGTGAATTACAGTCTACACGTATTTTGAGACTTTAAGGTGCTACTATGTAGTAAGCATTATTTGTAATCAATATAATTAAAATTTACATTCTTGGGGTTCACACTACACGATTTTTGGCGACCTTTTTATTTCAATGTTACGTCACACTCCTCTACTATAAAAACTTGTCAATTTTTATTATAAGTCATAACGTATTGCAAAATTTAATTTATGACGCGCTTCTCTTATGAAATACATAGTTTATGAATAAAAAGTCTACTGAATAAACTTTTGTAACAAGCATCATGGAAATATCAATGCCAGAATAAAGTAAATTTTGAAAATAAAAACAATAGTCTTATAAAAATAACGTGATTGATAACTTAAACTAATCTAAATTGAACTATTTAATATTTAAATTATTTAACTGACTGCAAACTTACGCACACTAATGCAGAGTATTACACACACTAACAAACCTAAAAAGCGGTACACAGTTAAAGGAGGGATATTAGACGTCTCTTTTTAACGAGGGGCATTTGTAACGGGTGCGAAGGCTACTATTCTATTAGCTTTTTTTTATACTCCCTTTATGCTTTCCTACCTGTATGCTGGCGCCGTAACTCGTTACGTAACGAAGCGGCATACCCTCCCATAAGAAGTTATCAGTTCAAAATGGCGTCCAATTTCAGTTCTGATTACGGGTCCGTATTTGTAGTCGCTAGGGACCCTCGGATATCGATTTTCAGGGCAATATTCCAGTAACAAAAAAGTTCAAAATGGCGTCCATATTTTCAATTCTGATTACAGAACCGTATTTGAAGTCTCAGATATCGATTTTTAATGCGATCGGAGTAGTAACAAAAAAGTTAAAAATGGCGTCCACTTGTTTTAATTCTGATTACGGGTCCGTATTCGTAGTCCCCAGGGCCCCTTATATATCGATTTTCAGGGCAATCGGACCAGTAACAAAAAGTTCATAATGGCGTCCACATTTAATAATTGTGACCTCTGTGTGCTGCAGCAGTAGAGTGCTTGAAATACGCCTGTTACGCCTTACGTAACGAAGCGTTTTACCATCCCATAAGAAGCTATCACTCCAATATGTATTTAATTTTATAATTAAACTATGGTCAAGTTAAAATGTCATGTGAAAGCTAAGGCCCTGAAAATTGTTCAAAGCCAAGTTGAAAGCTGTTATGGGTTATTACCACGGACGACCTAACGTCAACGCGATTGGCTAGAGCAAAATAATAATAATTAGAACACGAATACGAATAAACTTAGGCACGAATCTATTCATACTCACGTTGTTTTAATAACAGCGATTGTTGTTCTGTATATAAAAAATATAGGGTTTTTTACGCACACAACAATTGAATATATTATTCCTTCTATAACCTAATTTAAAACACACTATTAAATAAGCGAAATGAAACATGACCTAGCTTAACTGTTTGGGTATTTGATTTGAAGTGTTATTCCGTGTATATTATTTCCATGTTACTTGGTATACAAACACAATACTTACAGCATAAGATCAGCTTGTAGTTTACAAAGGTGCAATAGAATTTTATATGTGGTGTTTTGTAAAAATCATTTTATTATTGTATATATATTTTTCACTTATTGTTAGAAGTACAAGGAATAAAATTAAAATTGATACTAAATGACTGTGGTTTTAATTTTATCATTCTCAAAGAAAAAAGGCATTTAACGATGTGCTGTACTACTACTGGGACCCCTAACATGGCTGCGTTAATCGATTGACAAGGTTGGATATGGCATCGGTCACTGTCGTAAAAGATATAAAAGATATAAAAAAGATAAAATACATTCATTCAGTAAGTAAGTAGGCCGCACGGGCACTTTTACACGACAAGAATTTACCAGCGCTTCCCAAGAGAAGACCACTGCTGAGAAGAAACGGAGCAAGAAACTCAGGAGTAAGTAATTTTTCATATTACATTGGTACTACTTAGTCTATATAAGCATTATATAAATTTACTGACATTAGTGCCAAGTAATGATTGAGCTTCAACCGTACTTATTTACTGCCATCTAGTGGCTAGTTGCAACAGCGCGTCATCAGCTGTAACACTACAACGGTGAAGCAACAGTGTCATCTGTTGATTAAATCAGGAACTTCTAGAGTTCATTCACATTTAACGATTGAAGTTTAATTATTAGATTAGGTACCTGTACTTTCTTTCTATAAATTTATTATAAAATTAAATGAAGGTTAGAGTTTTTTAAATGTTATTTATCCACAACAGCCTGCAAGTGCCTGACTCACCTTCAATGAACAAGCTCCGTGTATCCGAATGTCATTATTCCCTCATGTTGGCAGTATCTGTCAGTAGTGCATTGAACTGTCAAGACGTTATACTTTTGGGAGAATGTAGGGACATTTTTTGATTTTAACATTTTATATCGTTGTTTTCCGAGATTATTTACTTTGTTTATGAAGATAGAAGAGTCCGCCGTCTAACTGTCACAAGATGGCAGCCACGGCGCAGGGTGAAATGTCTGTGGTGGAGCTGAAGGCTGAGATTGATAGGCTCGGGCGCGAGTTGGATCAGGCCAGCAGCGAGAAGATCCAGTCGGCGCAGCTGGGGCTGGTGCTGCTTGAGGAAAAGAGCGCACTGCAGCAGCGTTGCGATGACCTGGAGGCGCTCTACGAGAACACCCGGCACGAGCTCGACATCACACAAGAGGTTACTGCCCTACATTCTATCGCATCATTTTCACTTTTTATGCATTAATCCGCACATTAAGCGTGCAGAAACGTTAACTCCCGAGCGTACTTTGTAATTTCGCATTCGCAAGATGTACCACTTTCAAAAATCACAAGTGGAAACATTGTGAGTGTTGTGACTATAGGTAACCTACTTGCTTAACAATAAGTAATGTGTACCAGAAACTTTTTTAACTTTAATTTGTTACTTTTATTATGACATGTTAATTTACTCACACATAATATATCTAGTTCTTAAATGACAGTGTAGGTGTTAACCTTGTCTGCCTTAAAAAGACATGCCTTGAAAATTGTATAGAGAACAATAAGTTGATCGTGAATTAAAACCATGACATCCTAATAACGGAGCTACTAAATAAGTGGTTTTTATGTGTATATTGTAAAATGCCAAAGTTATCATTTAACAAATATGTTTCCTTCAGTTAACTTCATCATAGTCACAACTCTAACCTAACTTTTCCAATGTTACAAGCAGTTTTGGTATCCTGGAAACTAATCAAAAATAATTTGAGTAACTATTTTCTTTTCTTTTATTCTCAAGATTTCTTACCATTATCTAATTACCTTGTAATTACCTTTTATATCTAATTACCTTTTAATATAAGTACCTGAAAGACGAGAGTTTTGGTCAGGTTGAAAATGAATTTCCCTGGATATAGCAACTTAACAGATCAAAAGTATACATATAAAAAAAAACCAGCACTCTTACAGTCATCTGTAAATGCAATTTACATTAATTACACAATGACCATGTTGGTGTTACAGGTTAAATCCCTGGTAAACGCAAATAAATGAAATACACTATAGAAGTAAATAAATAAATCTACAAGCCCCTGTGCCCCTTATAATATGGTCTATGTTTACATATATTTGGCACAATGGCCATATCAGTGTTTTTATGACAGCTCCTTAATAGCATCGCTATACAAATGCACTTACAGCTGACAGTATGTTTGTCACTTGTTTACATAAAAAAACGAGAATTGCCAACCACTATTAAGAAACTGGTGGTACCGTTTTGTTTTATAGAAGTATGTCTATACCAAACACAAAACTGTGGGAGTTCTGGACCTTCGGAAGGTGTACAACAGTACACCAAGTCGAAGCCAATACCCATGAGGCCCTTAACACAATTTTATATCATAGAGATCACAACGGGTTACTCTAATAAATAATGTTGCATATTGCGTGAACTCTTTATTGATTTTATGGAACCATTATTAAATATATTTCTTTTAGTGTATGTAATACAGATGTAACATTGTTCACAGGCTTTGATGAAACTAGATTCAACACAGAAAGTGACCACTCAGAGTGGCATAGAACAGGAGAATGCACTTCTCAACGAGTCTGCAGCCATGGAGAGTTCGCTCACACTGCAAATCATCGAGCTTGAGGGCGAAACTAAACAGGTGAGGTTACATTTAAAGGTAAAAATTAAATATTTAGATATAGATAAAGAAGAAGAAGAATGTTCAAGTGGATTAATTCAATAATGTTCATAAACTCTACTTCATTGAAAATTTAGTTCAAAGTTTGTACCATAAGATCAACGAAACAAACAAAACAGACAGTTAAGAAAGTGAGGAAACAAAGAGTGACTGAGATTTTCCTTTAGTATTCATATCATAAATAAAATAATATTTTTGATATTAATTATATCAAAGCTGATAGTCAAGTAACAAGAGCACTCTGTGATTTAACTTAATTGTTTTATTATGCACAAAAAAAATATTGTAATTGAATCTTTTTCAAGATCAATAAGTGGGTTGAGGCCCATGAGGTGGGCCCATAGGCTTTTGTGATTTTTTGATATGCAATTATCTTCATGTCAACAAA
Source organism: Acleris sparsana (assembly GCA_923062465.1). NCBI lineage: Eukaryota > Metazoa > Arthropoda > Insecta > Lepidoptera > Tortricidae > Acleris > Acleris sparsana. The sequence continues at coordinate 12,138,532 of OV281300.1, forward strand.
TATTGTCAAAAAAATGCCTTCTTTAATTAATAGATTATGTTTGTAAAGTACTTATTTTTTAATTGACTTGTATTTTATTGTATATGGACAGGTATTTTTATTTAAATGTTATCTACTAAAGTATGGCAGGAAGATGTTTGTGAAACATCTGTGTGATACTGATAATCAATATAAGACAGAATTAATAGCAGCCTTTGAAATATTAATGCATACAAAATTGTACTGAAGTTTCAGTCTGGAACCTTACTATGTAAGTACAGGGAAATAATTGACTACAGTATTTTCCATTCATTTGCTGAACAACAGCTGTTGAGCTGTTTTTACTTCCCCAAACAAAGCGAATTTTCCCAAGAACTATGAATAGCAAACGAACTCCGCGGTTCTCACTACTCAGTATGCAAAGAGCTATGATAATTAATTCCACGGCATGTAGACACCCTCTCGGATGGGGGGGTCCTTATGGGGGGGTATTATTTCGTGCGCGGAGTACCGTGTGCCATTTTAATGTAATTAAAACTCAATTCCAATAAAATACCATGTATATATTTAGAAATTAGACTGATATATTGCAAAAATGAAATGAACAATTTGGTCGGCTTATTCGTCGGCAAAGTTACTTCCAAATCCAAGTTAAATTTAAATAAAAACTATAGCCTTAATCCTGTAAGGAAATGTCCCGTCGTGTACAATTTGAGCATGCAAGTGAAATCATAAGCTTCTGTCAACGATGCCGTTCACAAATTGAGGAAGCTCTGTTTGACTTAATTAAAAGTACTTACGTTTAATTCGTTAGCAAGCCGAGGTGGTTAGCCGCGCTCCCGCTCCCCTACTCTTGCTCTTTATGACTTTAAAATACAAAAAGGCTTTTCGTTGGTATACAGAAGAATAAGTTTCACAAAATGTTAATACGTCTATACATAGTTCTCTTCTATACACATTTAAATTTTGCCAGTTATTTTAAACTGCAACCGAATGACGCGACTTCCACAAATTCGTGAATGAAACATGTGACAGCTTCTTATCCAGAAATCGCGTCATTATCTCGTTGGACATGAATCCAGACAGGTCTGACGAATGCCTACGCGCCGGCTTAATGAAACTGGAGCAATTGATGCGGCGTGAATCATAGACCCTCTGCGCGAGCGCAGCGCGGACCAACTCACACTTTGACTTCTTTTTCTGAATAAAGAGGTCGTTTTTAGGAGCATATTTTAAACTCTATTTTCTCCGTGATTCGTTTTAGAATTAATCAGTGATTAAGAGAGCTTCTAATCGGGCGTGATGTAATGCTTCGAATGGCGTAAGCGAACGTAGAGAATCCATAACACTGGTCCAGAAATACATTTTTATTTGGCCGTCCTTGATTCGCGTATTCACGCGTTACTCAATGGTCCAGACTTTGGGAAGTGCACGGTTGTGTACTAGTGTCTGAATAATGTGCCCGCGGTGTGCCAAGTGTGGTGGGATTGTGTTTTAGGTTTGTGTACCAACGGAATGCAGTGATTGATTGAAAATGGGTGACGGTGGTGAGGTATGAAACAAAATTTCTGTTACAATATGCCGTGTTGTTAATTGATTTTACCTGACTGAAAGACGTATTAGTTTTATTTATTTTATTGTTTCTGGCGATCCTTTCAGGTGGTCCCGGTTAATAATAACCCATTATGCGCGGGAATTTTCATAGAAATAGTTTAAAACTAAGGTACCTATAGTACGAATTTTATGAAGTGACCCGATTAGTAAAGAGATGTGTTTAACAGAAAGGGCCAGTTTAAAAAGTTCTTACCATACACGTTGCACTGTGCGGTGCTACTTTTATTTTTTTAGTCGGGCTAAGTGAACTATAGAAATATTAGGAACACAGGAACTGCGGTTTTTTAATTCTGTTGTTAATAATGCCTGAACTTCTTTGCAAATACATTTACCTTTAAGCTTAAGGATTATAAAACAATTACCTAATTACAGCTGAATCTCCTTCCAGTTTCGTAACGTAATGAAGCGACCTTCACGTTGATAAGAAAACAGCTGTTACTCTCGGGTTACAACCTAAAATTTTACAGCTAACCGGTCGTCTAAATACTGTTTTAGAATATAAATATTATACATTTGTGAAATAAAATAAATGACCACATGTATGACGAATTATCACTTGAGAATGGCTCGACCGATTCCGCTGTTTTTTTAGGCTCAAGGTTTACATGAAAGAGGAAGTTCACCCAAGGTACGCAGGGTATGAATATCTAGTAAATAACAAATGTCAATTAGGAGAGAAATATTTATAGTCCCAAAAAGAAATACTTAAATACATCGTCATCGTCAGAATTCCAGAGATTTTGCGGGTGGTAGGACCTTGTGCTGGGTCCGTCCGGATCGCTACCACCATCTTATCCATTATCCTACCGCCAAACAGCAGTGTTCGCATTGTTGTGTTCCGGTTTGGGGATAAGACAGCCGGTGTAATGACTAGCATAGAGGCATTCCATCTTAGTCCTCAGGGTTGGCAACGCGTTTGCAGTCTTAGGCTTGCAGTCTTGTGAATGCGAGTGTCTATGGGTCACAGTTACCACTTACCATCAGGTGGCCTGTGTGCTCGTTTGCCTTCTCTATGCCATAAAAAAAAAAAAAGATTTTGAAAAAAATATCTACACTCACTACAAAAATATTTACCCATACCGGGGATAATACCCGGGACCACTAGCTTCGTAGGCAGCGTCACTACAAACTAGGCTAACTGCGTCGTCGTACTTAAGTAATTTTAAGATGGCAATTCATTTTTTATCGTCATTCAATTTGTAGCAAGATTTGTGCCTCACCATAGAACAGTTTTCCGTCTTTTATTTGCATCCTACACAAAGATAGTCAATAAATCCCCCAAATCGACTTTTCTATTGTGCTTTCAGCATACATTATGCCCTAAGTTCGTGCACAGAGGCCTGCCGAAGTTGTGTCGTATTTCACGCGGTGTTTACAGAAATAATGGATCACTGTTGACATGTGTACGTTGGCGCGTTGCCAGCAAACACTGTTACCGTTTTCACTGCCCGGAAACTACTAAACGGGTCCATCTTATACGGGAATCTGCGAGCCTGGCGCTGACCATGTTAGGGCTCGCGCCGTTTACGGGCTTGCTTTACGCGGGAAACCTATTATCCTGAAGACGTCATTGGGATCCGGATATCTAAAACTGAAGTACAAGGTACTTGTTTGGCTGAGTGAATAAAAACATGACGTCTTCCTTCCTTCCCTTAGCATTCCGAATCCGAGCTGCATGGTTACTGCTTATCGTCGAAATAAATAAATCGCCTAAAAAAGGCTCGTATTAAAAAGGGTATACATCAAGTACAGAGCAAACAAGACTTATACCATTTTTCACTTGAACTTCGGAAGACTTGTGTCCTTTTTACTGCGGCCACAGAATTATGCCCGTACTTAGTAGTGCTGTAAACTGGAATAATGGCCTATTGAACGGTCACATTGTTTCACTGCCATAGGGCCGGCTTTGTTGTTGGTAGTTAAATAAAATTGATTCCTGGAACTCAAAAAGTGTTGACCGACATAAGGACTTTGTTTTAAATTAAACAATAAGTTGTGTTCTTGACACCGAAACATTTGGTTACACCGACGTAATATAATAATGCGATTGTAGGTTTGCATGTTTTGATTGTTACGCTAATATATCTACATATATGGTTTGGTTTACCGAAAGAGAATTTGATGGATAATCTACTTAAGTTAGAAAAAACCCATTGTTCCATGTCAACCGTTGAGTTTTTAGACGTAGTTTGTACGTTAATGTAGGACGTAGGACACCTATCATCTCAGAAATGTGGATGGTGATCGAGGAAATAACAATAATAGTTTTACGAAAAAAAATGGTAAGCAATAACTGGTTATTTATATATTTACCTACTCATCCATCACCGTCTTATTTTTAGTTTAGCGTCGTCGATGCAATAATAAGAGGATGGATGACGCGGGTCGTTTTCATTAAACCCCGTCCGTTATTGCTCATTGCTTTTATATTGCCTGCTCATTAAACTTAATATCGCTCATTCATTACTTTGGAAGCTTATCGCACTCTTGTAATGGGTAATAATTATTCATTAAATTAAATAAAGGTTTGATTTATGAAATTATGTTCACTTTTGGGACTAAAATCGCGTACGTATGAATCATTGAATGATGACAATGCAAATATTAGAAAGTCCGTCTTGTTTTTTTTTTGGAAGAAATATTGCGGAAGTTGTATGACTGTGTCATTTCTATTGCAGATAGAAAAAGTATTAATGTCGACCCCATTCGATGTTTTTTATTTTTCTTTAGGGCTTACCTTCGTCAACAGTAAGATTAGGTACGTTTTTGAAGCAAGATGGGCTAACACAAATAAATGTTATGAGTTTGAGTGTGGGTTTCAAATTACTCGAACGAATAGGGCATAGTTCTTAAGTAAGGGTTTCGGGTGTTCCAAATTCGTATTATTCGTCCAACATGAAGTCTGAATAGCGTTCAAAACGTATGCCTCAATTAGCCTTGCAGTGCAATAACGTGCAGCAGGCACCGATAGGTCATTTCTGTTATCAACGTATGACTAATTCCGCCAGGCGCACTCAGATACGTGGAGACCTTGAGATTTCAACACTAGGTAACTATGAAAAAAGCATAATAAAACGTTACCCGTTTATAATTTTACGCCGGGCGCCGCGCCGTTCGAAGTGAAATTGGCAGCATGATCCTATTGTACCCAAAAACTGGTGACAACTTTAAAGTATTGTTTTACCAAGCGAATAAAACTCTTTTTTGCTAAGCTATACATCATTAAGTAAATATAAATAATGATGATCTAGTTATGGTTACAGAAATAAAAACGTATCGTTAGAATGGTTTTTGAACGCACTTAAAAGAAAATGAAGGGTAGATAGACACTTGGAAAATGAGATTCATATTTCAAATAAGTCGCAATTTTCAACGAACCCGAGGATCGTTAAATATTTAAGAAAAGTTTACCAAAGTTAAAGCCAAGCTTATTTACAATGAGTTCCGGTAAAAAGGTAGATATTTTTCAAAACTTTTCGTGCGTTTTATATTATTTTATAAATACAGTAGGTTTAAATAACGCAGTAATCCTACAGTTCTATAATTTAAACCCAGCACTTTGTGACGCTATGTGAAGAAATTGATCAGCAAAATTTTGCATTACTTGATGACTTGCGAATATTTAGACCAGCTTTGTTGCGTTATCAATATTAGGTAGATAGCCTGAAAAATACCAGATATTAGTAAATTAATACAAGGCATTGTGCCTTAAAAATAGGTTGTGGGATTGAAAATAGTATAGAAACTGATAAGTTAATTAATTTGATATAGTTAAATGGAATCTTTTTTGCGGAAGAATTCACAGGAAAGCCATCCAACTTGAATACCAATAAAAGGGGTCGTATAATGGTGCTTTTTCACCAGCGATTTGTAATCCTACGGCTTTGTACAGTTGTAGAGTGGGCTAATTTACTGTCGGCACACCTCAGCCTAATTCCGCGGATCGGCGACACGCCCCGGCATGACTTAGTAACGATACGGGGCGGAATGGCTTTCATTATCGCTAACTAGTCTGGCCCTGCGTTGTTAAACAGGGGTGATCCGGGTGGTAGTAGGCACAGGGGACCGATATTTGACTTTGGAGTACTCTTCACTTTTACTTTAAGGTGAGAGACGAGTGCGTTTGAATTGAAATTTTCCGCGAAATATTAACCATAAAATAAAAGTCCCCGAGAAGAATTTAGAATTTAGAATTATTGTGACCTAAGTGTTAATTGAGAGTTAGGTCTCTATGGTAATAAATATATGTCTCGAAGTCAAAATTTGATATGTTGAATTCGGTCACTATATCTGTTAAGGTGTGATATGGTTACCCCTTCTTTCAGAGCAGATATCTTCAAAACGGCGCACCCGATTTTGATTTAACCTAGCTAAGAACCTTCCTGATTAAACAAACTATGTTTAAAAAACAGTGTCTGAATCGGTTCATCGGTTAGGGAGCTACGATGCTACAGACACACTAACAGATACACACGTTAAGTTATCCCCCCCTCTTTTTGGGTCTGGGGTTAAAAAGGGCTGGCCGTCTCCGGGCTATAAGTTATCTGTAGGTATTTTAAAATATTACGCAGGAGACGTTAGCCTTGTTAGTTTGGTAGTGACCCTACCTACGAATATAGCTAGCCCAGGCTCGATTTCCGGTAAGGGCGAATACTTGTGTGATGAGCGCGTATGTATTTCTCAATATAAGTATGTTTATCGTCCCATCCCATAGTATAGTTCTAGAGCTTAGTTTGGGGCTAGGTTAATTTGTGTGACATCGTCCCCTGATATTTATTTATGTCAAGGCCTTAAAGCTTCGCCTTAGTTGACCTCTGATAACTTCACGCTCCGTCTTTTATAAAACCTTTGTTCATAGTACAGTCAGCGTCATATATAAGGTTATATTCAAAGTTCCGTGAATTTACCTTAAATATGACGTTGACTGTACGTAATTTTGTAAAGTAATTTATTCAGTGGCGTGCAATTACAGAGTGTAGTGTAAATCAAAGCAGCGTGCTTTAGGGGACGACGACCTATTAGCGAAATGAGACTTCGCTAACGATCGGGCACGGAAGTCGACGAGTTTAACCTGATTTTTGTATTTTTAAGGCACTTGGCAAAAAAGAGTTTGTAAAAAATGAGAGCGCTGTTCAGAGAATGTTGGAAACATTATTTAAGTGCCGCTTCATGTGGTGGTTGCCACTTGAATTCTATTTTGCCCAATTTTGCATTATATTGTATTCGATATTCGTTGCAAAGAGGGATACCTCTATTTAAAATATACTTTTTTGCCGTACGTTTTTGTGCCGTGTGATTGCCGGCTTAGAACAGTTCCACTCCATGCCTTCCTGTGGAAGTCGTTAAAGACGACTAAGGGATTAAAGGCTTGTAGTATTGTTGGGCGATGGGTTTGCAACCTGTCACTAATATACACTGGTAAAAATCTTGGCCCGCTGTGCTAATATGGTTATAGAATTAACAACAAGTTGTTATAGTTGTTGGTAATTCTGTAGCTTTGCCTACCCCACTCTGGGATGAAGGCGTGACGGTATGTATGTGTTTGAAAGTTTTTTAAGTAAAAGTATCCCTCTTTACTCATATGTTTACGACTTAAAATTGAAATACAAGTATGAATAGCTTTCTATGTTGACAAGGATTTTTGGTCGCCATCTCAATATGTTATCATGTACGAGTATGTATGTAAGACCGACTTTAAGATGACCCCCCGATCACCCGAATCTTGCAAATGCCTTCAGGCAAAATTAGACCAGACAGGACTTAGATTGGCTAAATTAATTTTAGAGGTCGTGACTAAAGCTAATCGTCACAGTCAATAATTCGCGTCTCACTTCTAAATTGTTAATTAAAAACACTAAACAACAGACTATGTGAAAATACTTAGTAATAATCGCAATAGGTAATAAGTCTAGAAGCACCGTACGAGTGGGTGTCAATTTTCAATGTCCGAACTTTCGGTTTTGATGTCGGCCTAGTTTCGCCGATAAAACAAAGCTTCGGGCATAATTTCGGTCTCGGCAGCATGAAACAGAAACTTCCGGAAAACAAAATTCATAAGTGAAGACCTAGGAGAAAATGATTTTGTGCTTTTAGTATTCACCGGTTGATGGAAGAGACAGTACGATAAATATATCCGGCAATTATAAAGATAAGCTCGCCTGATTTGGCAGAAATTTTATGTAATAGTGCATTATATTACTTTACGTGACTGTACATAATGGAGGGCATTAAACACGAGTGCGGGTTTTTCGCGAGTGTTTCGATGCCTAATTATGTACAGTTACATATACTACCTTATCTACCCTATCATAAGCCTCCATGATGCATTCAGGAGCCGCATATTATGACCGGCATCGCGGCGTTGTCCAGGGCCAACAACAGTAATTATTTATGACGTTAGTTGCTTTGTCACGGATATCAGGAGGCGTCGCCGATATATCTCTATCATCTTGATCTCTCATTCTATGGTTTTAATTCAACAAATTGCGAAATTTTACACAACAAAACAAATTTTAACCGTTAATAGCGGTAATGAAAAGATTGAAAAGTTTTCTGGCAGCTGTCATAGTTTATTTTTTTGATTCAGAGAAAAACTAGAGTCGGCTTCAACTATCATATCGTTCGATATCTTACTGACGTGCGAAATTTGCCAAATTTGTATGCAAATTGATAATTCTTTTCGATTTAATAATACTATCGTAATCGATGTTATTATTTATTTAGCAATAATAACATTTTTACAGGTAAGAAATTTGTTCTAACAAAACAAATCTATTTTTATGGTGGTCATAATGTGCGGTTCTTGAAGGCATCACGGAGGGTTTATGATATTTGGATAGATAAAGATATATTGTATCCTTATCATATGGAAATTTCTGTTTCTGAGATAGGAGCAGAGATTCTGTTTCGGTTTCGATTTCGGGTTAAAAAAGTAGTTTCGATCGGACTCTATCAATTTTATTCTGACTCCTTGGTTGTTCATGTAATAAATACAACTCTCTTGTTCTCAGCTTCGCCACGAATTGGAGCGAGTGGTGAGTGAGCGAGACCGCCTGCTCACCGAGAGCTCAGAGCTCGGCGTGGACAAGGCCTCCCGCGAGGCAGACCGCGTGGCGCTGCGTGCGGAGTTACGGGAGGCCCGCCAGAGGGAGCAGAGGCTTCTACTCGACATCGGGGACTTGGAGGACGAAAACATATCACTGCAGAAGCAAGTCTCCGCGCTGCGGTCTTCACAGGTAAATATATTTTAAGGTGAAATGGTGAACAGGTCTTTAGAGGTAGGTAGTGGTTTCTGAGTCTGCTCAGTAAGCGATAGTCGATGTGGTCTTTACTTTGTAATTCTCTCTATCTTGCACAATAGCCTGAGACTTGTTTCTCGCTCGGTAATCGTCCTTTTCCTAGTGCACTAGTATGAGGACACAAACGAACTGAGCGAAAAGCGAGAAGATACAAGTTTAGTTACCTATAAAGGTTACGATTAATAAGTTTTCATCCATGTAATTTAACGTAACAACGCGTGAAGAAATAGTGACGGCATTGGGATGAGAATATGTCTGCTTAAACGAGTTTCTTTTCAAAATAAGCGTCTAAGACAGGTCATCCCTAAAACCCATAGTTAAATGGGCCTCGTATGGCTGCGTCTATATCGCGTCAAATGTGGATAAAGCATCCTTCATTGTCGTACTTATTTACGTGACACAAGGTGACGGGATGCCTTATCCAAACCTTGTCATGCGATAAACGCAGCCATATTAGGGCCCCTGGACTGGCAACTGATTTCCTTGTGTCCGTTGATGTCGCCTGATCTACAGATATTATAGCTATCCCCGATCGCTATTAACGAGTAATCTTTCTATTCAATACATTCTGATAATAATAACTTATCTTCAGCAGGGCAAAGGGATGTATTGAATATTGTGAACGGCCTCGAAGCTCCACGTATCTTAAACATTTTTCCAACTCCTTCAGGTCGAGTTTGAAGGCCTAAAACATGAAGTCAGGCAGCTCCGCGAGGAGGCGGAGACCCTGCGCGCCACAGCGGACGAGACCGCAGCTCTGCGCCGCATCGCGGAGCGCCAGCTGGGCGAGGCCCTGGAGGCGCTGCAGGCGGAGCGCGAAGCCAAGTTTGCCGCTAAGAAGGAGCTCGACGCACACCTCAGTCGCGAGGCTGCGTACAACATCACCAACCTTGCCTACAGCATACGAGGTCAGTATATTTAGAGCCCTACATTTTAAAGCGAAGGCCGGCAACGCATCTGCGATTCCTACCTTGCTGCTGGAGTAATCAGTAATCAGTAATCCTTTATTTTGTGAAACACAGGTTATTACAGGTGTTATAAATGCAATAAGAATGGACCTCTGTGATCTGCCTTACGGCGTACAAAAATAGGTCAAAGTAATAATAATAATTACTACAAATGACAAACACTTCAAATGCTAATATAAAATTGTGAATAATTAAGAATACAATGTCATACTTATTTCTAATCGCAATTATGTACAAAATCCTACAGAGTTAGACTTTATCATTAAAAAACTCCTCCATTGTATAATAGACTCTTTCGATAAGTTTACATTTTAGTTTCTTTTTGAAAATGTCGAGTTCCAAGTCCTTAAGGCTATCTGGTAAGAAGTTAAAAACTTTAGTCGCGACGCCTAATATACTTTTACGCAGAAATGCGGTTTTACCAGGCACAATGTTAATTTTAAATTTGTGGCGAATAGATCTTCCATTCGAATTTGTTTTATGGGTCAATAAATTTGAATTTGATTTTACAAACACGGCAACCTCGTAAATATAAAGACTTTGAAATGGGTTTTACATGTGTCTGTCCGTTTAATGTTGCAAACCGCACGAATGCATTTCTTCTGAGCTCTGAAAACACATTGGGTGTTAGAATTACCCCAGAATATAATGCCGTAACGTAAAATACGAGGGGTGATCCAAAAGTAATGATAACTAAATACTTTTTGCATCGATATACAATAATGACATATAGCGTTACTGGCAGTAGAGACTGCTCAGTAATATTAAGAAAAAAAATTTAAAAAAAATGTATTTGTCATTGAGTTCCAATTGTTTTTTCACGAGCGGTCGGAACAATAACGCAAAAATGGAGAAAATTGAGTTGAGAGCGGTTATTAAATACTTCTGTTTAAAAAAAATTAGTACTAAAGACATATATGCTGAATTAGTGGGGACACTAGGGAACTCTGCTCCGCCGTATTCCACAGTAGCACGCTGGTCGAAGGAGTTTAACTTAGGAAGAACATCCACTCAAGACGAACATCGCGAAGGCCGCCCTTCTACGGCCCTTACGGAAGATAATGTAAAAATTATCAATGAACTCGTGTTAACAGATAGAAGAATGACTATCAGACATCTAGTTGAGCTCACGGGGATTTCGTATGGCAGTGTTCAAAGAATATTAACTGATGAACTACACATGAAAAAAGTCTCCGCCCGTTGGGTACCTAGAATGTTAACGGCCGAACAAAAGGAAATACGACATAAGATTTCAAAGTGTAATCTTGAAAAATATCGAGCTTATCCCGAAACTTTTTTGCACCGATTTGTCACCATGGATGAGTCTTGGATCCATCATTTTGATCCTGAGACAAAACAACAATCAATGACGTGGAAGCGACCCAGTTCCCCTACACCTAAGAAATTCAAGGTTGCAAGCTCAGCTGGGAAGATCATGGCTTCCGTGTTCTGGGATGCCGAAGGAATCATAATGATAGAATACCTCGAAAAAGGGACCACTATTACAGGCTCTTAATACGCTGACCAGATACGAAGATTGAGAGAAGCAATCAAGGAAATGCGGCGGGGCAAACTTCGTGCTGGTGTCCTCTTTCACCAGGACAATGCACCCCCCCACAAGGCCGGTGTTGCGATGGCTGCTATTCGTGATGCAGGCTTCGAAGTGCTTGAACACCCCCCATATTCGTCAGATCTAGCCCCCAGCGACTTCTATCTCTTTCCACGCCTGAAGGAAGATCTTAGAGGTAACAAATTTTTGGATGACAGTGAACTGATGGACGCTGTGGAGGCATTTTTGACAAATCATGAAAAAAATTTTTTTAAAGGGAATTCAAGGTCTAGAGAAACGATGGTCTAAGTGTGTAAACTTGCAAGGAGACTATGTTGAAAAATAAATTAGGTTTTTTTACATTTTATGTGCCTTTCATTCTGATTATCATTGCTTTTGGATCACCCCTCGTAGACTCCACGTACCCATAATATGCCAGTAAAGCAGTTTTTTGATCCGATAACATGGATACCTTCTTTAGGGCGAATACAAAATTATTGACTCTGGTGCATAAAGAATCGGTATATGGTTTCCAATTTAAATGTTCGTCGATTTCAACACCCAAAAATCTAATTACTCTTGTTTGTTCAATCCGATTTCCGTTATATTTAATTTCAATGTCTATTGAGTTAGATTTCGATTGATGGAATTGCATAAGCTTTGTCTTTTCGATGTTAATTTTTAATCCTTTTTCTGCTGCCCGCCATAATGCCGTGATAGCATAGCATGATACTTTTTCTTTCACGTTTCGGCATGGCCATCTAGAAAATACACTACTGCCAACATTAGAAAAGTTTAATCGAGTTGGTCACGACCAAGGAGCTTATTATACAACAAGGAGGTTGAACACCAAACATCCGTTCGAAACAAGAAATTTGACCTTTATTACGTCACGAATATATTCCATCTCTTTCTTTAGTTAGGGTAAGAATAAGATGGAAGTCATGCTCCTTGGCTGTGACCAACTCGATTTAACTTTTCTAATGTTGGCAGCATGTGTATTTTAACGTTTTTATGAATCTAGAAAAAAAAAGTTTTCAATAGATAAAGCGGGAAACGAGATTAAATATATTTAGGTATACCGTGTCTTTTTTCCTCACAGTCGAAATGAAAAGTAGAGTGTCTAACTCGGGTGAAATTACCCATTTCCCCTCGAACTATTAGAAATATCTCGGGTGAAATGGGTCACTTTCAACCCTTGGTTATCAATCTACTATTGGCAATATTGGCATGTCATTAATATAAATTAAGAATAGAAGTGGGCCCAAAATACTCCCTTGTGGGACTCCACTCAACAAGGGTCTTAGATCTGAGTAGTATGCAGTTTCATGTTTTGTTTTTGTGCAAACTCCCCTTATTTCCGTACATTGCATTCTATTTTTTAAGTAGGAGGTCAACAAATCCAGGGTGTCCATGTAGAGTTTAGTGTAGTTTATATAAAGCCCAGAGGTCAAGCAAATCTTATTTTATTTTATTTTATTTTATTTATATTCGGAAAACTAACAGCCTTCATGCCCCTATATAAATTTTACAATCTGTGATAACTAAGGCCAATTACAAGTTTTCACCTAAACATAATATTGTATGAGTACGTTACAAAGAACTATCGAACAACTAAGCAAACAAATACGAGTACTGAACAACAATATTGTGAACAAAAATCACAGTAAAAGAGTTAACCTTAGGTGCTTACATAATAAGTTTTAACAAAATTGAATAGTGCTAAACAGAACAATGTATTGTTTAAAAATAATTCACTGATTACTACTACTACTACTCGATGCTTCCTTGGAGTTACCAAAAAACTTTTTATTGATGAGATTTTTAAAATGCTGTGGTTTACTCAAAAACATATCTAATTCCATAGTGTAATTACTATTAAAAGTTTTACAAACACGATGAGTAAACGAATGTTGCCGGTAATTTAAGAAGGAATCAGATGCACTCAGTTTCAGAAACTTTCCGTGACGAGATGGTCTTGAAGAAGGAACCCGGAGACCTATACACGATAGCAGTTCAGGCACATCTAGAATGCCTGAGAAAAGTTTGCCCAATAGCATCAGATCGGCCGCTTCGCGACGCTCACTAAGGGGCAGTAGATGATAATGTTTACATCTATCTAAGTAACTATCAAGATTTGTTTTAAATCTTCGGTTTAAATACGACATGAATTTACGTTGAATCATTTCGATCATATCTATATATGTGACATATGTGGGGTTCCAAACTTGCGAACAGTATTCTAGGTGACTGCGCACCAATGCACAATACAAGATTTTTATAGTTTTAGCAGATTTAAAATTTTTTGAGACACGATAGATAAAACCTAGCGCCCTGGTTGCTTTGGCTAGAACTTTTGTGAAATGCTGGTTGAACGTAAGTTTACTGTCAAGCGTTACACCTAAGTCATTTATTTCGCTGACTCTTACAAGACTAGTATCATTTATAGTATAGTTAAACAATGTTGGAGATTTTTTACGAGTAAAGGTTATACTAACACATTTCTCAATGTTCAGGTCTAGCTTATTGACTGTGCAATACTGGGTTAACCTATCAATATCATCTTGCATCAATTTTACATCTTGTAGGGACTTAATTGGCTTAAAAATCTTCATATCATCTGCGAATAATAGTATATTTGAATGATGGAAACAATTGTCAATATCTGATATAAATATAATAAAAAGCAAGGTGTGTATACATTGCAATACTTTGCAATGTATACACATGTCGGCAATCTTTACCAAAACGTTACCTTGTTCCCAGGCATGCCCGAAGACGGCGGTTCGGAGGAAGGGTCCCCGGGCGCGTCCAACTCGGAGCTGGCGGCGGCCATGGGCGAGCACCATGCCGACCTGTTCTCGGAGGTGCACCTGCACGAGGTCTCGCGGCTTGAGAAGCAGCTCGAACAGGCGCACAATGAAAACGTGAGTGCTAACAAGTACCTGTTAGTTATGATGATGGAGTATCTGTTGAAGCTGCAGTTTTAGGACGTGTTACTTTTAAAGTTTTTCCGTTGTTTTGTCCAATATAAAAACGACGACGGCGCCTATAGTTCTGTTTGCTATAATTATCGTCCACATTATACATGGTCTACAGAGCCAGCTATCAGCTTCAGTTCGCACGGCACAAGCGACAGCAGAGAGCGAAAGCGCTTGCGCGGCTGTCCTGCGCAATGGCCTACAGCGCGCCGCTTCTCGTGTGAACGCGCTCACCGCGCTGCATACTGAGACTGCGCCTGCGCCTCTGGTTCGTACACTCAGCTAAATTGGTAAAATGAACGAATTATGGTTAGGGCGCATAAGGTCCCATTCGCACAAGGTCCCTTTGTCGCTTTCGCAAAACGGCATTTCTGTAAAATGTCCCGGAAGTTTTGAGAACGGGAACTTATGCGCCCTAATCCTAAAAAACTTCTACTTACTGGAGTAATGATATGATGGTTGCCACTTGAGATTATTACGCTTTCACCAGTCACCATGTCAAACTGCTTTGCCAAGTTACGGTAAGCTGCCCTATCGTTGATCTCCTATTGTTCATGGCACCATGAACCTTTAATTCAAGTTACTAAGGCCTAATTCTAGGCTCACTAGATGCTAATTTGTTAGAGCACATAAGGTGTTATTTGCACAATGTCCCTTTGTTCCTTTCGCAAAAGTTTCCTTTTATAAATGTCTTTTTCGCAAATCGGTCCTTCACAAAAATTATGTCACATCGCTTTTACAGTATGTCCCTTTTGCAAAATGTCCCTTTCCCAAAACGTCCCTTCCGCGGAACGACTCGCTTGCTTAATATAAATTATTATATTCTAATTCCTTCAAACATTTACGCTAGCGTTTACAATAAAATCGTGTTTGGATATTTTTGATATAAAATAAATAGGGATGACACCCACTGCTGGCTCAGAGCTATAAAAGATGACAGCTGACGGCATTGTCGCCGGATCTACACGTTATGCCTAGTTTGAAGTTATTCCGGTGATTGAAAGTAGAAAGTGTTTCGACTTAAAAGATTTACTCAACAAGAAAGTCAAGTGAAAAACGAGGAGGAGGCCTAGTTTTTCTGTATCTGTATAGGCATTATAAAGAGGGGATATTTTGCGAATGGGACGATTGGGACATTTTGCAAAGGGGACGTTTTGCGAATGGGACTTGATTTTGGTGAAGAGACCTTTTGCGTCCTTACTGTGGTATTTGGATGCTCGGTATTTAAGTGGTTCGTCGTATATCGTGATCGGTTGTCAGGAGGAGAAGGCCGAGGGCGGCGTCCCGTCCCGCGCGGCGGCGTGGCTGACGTGGTGGCGCGTGTCGGGCGGCGAGCTGGGCGCGCTGGCCGCGCTGCTGGCCGACCTGCAGGCCGGCGCCGCGCCCGCCGACGCGTCCCCGGCCGCGCAGGCGCGCGCCGCGCTCGCCGACCTCAGCGACCGCGTGGCCGAGGCCGAGGTGCGCGCCGCCGCGCTGCAGGCCGACTGCGACCTGCTCAGGACGCTCGCCGGAGGTACATACTACACTTACATGGTTCACTCTCTTTTACACAAACTAGCGGCCATTAGAAGTTAGGGTGATCTCAATTATTATTTCTATGCGTTTTGAAAATTGAACATATTTTTCTGTAAATAATCAAATATTCGTTTGTTTTCAGGAGCGGGTCGCGCGTTGTCGTCGGCTGCGCCGGCGCTATCATCAGCGGCGGAAGCGCTCGCGCAGATGTACCACCACGTGTGCGCCGTGAACGGCACGCAGCCCGAGCGTCTGTTGTTGGAGCATGCTGCCATTACCGATTGTGCGTCACCATTAGTAATCATCCATAGAATCATTAGCATTATTTTAATTATTAACTTAACGTCAATAATCAATGTTTGCATTGTTGTGTTTCAGTGAAAGAACAAGATAACATGTGTATTTAGAATTACCAACTCATGTCCAGTCTTATTTTAGTCCTGAGAATGCAAATGTTGTTGGGTTTTGGATCTCATTTACCGTTATCATGAGTATGAAGGCTGCTTGATAAAATATGACGCTCCACCCCCGTCAAATAGAGTGTGAGGCTCCCGTGTGTTGTTGAAGTTTCAAGCGAGGTGTGGTTGTGTGCAGTGCGCGGCGCGGACGGGCGGCCGCTGGAGCTGGACGAGGAAGCGCTGGCGCTGGCGGCCGGCGAGCTGTCGGGGCTGCGCGCGGCGGGCGCGGTGGCGCGCGCGGCCGACACGCTGCTGGACCAGCTCGCGCACCTGCGCGCCGCGCTCGACGCCGCGCTCGACTCGCGCCGCCACCCCCCGCGCGCGCCCGGTAACCGCCTGCTGCAGACACTCAGGGCTCGAGGGGGACGGGCGAGCTGTCGGGGCTGCGCGCGGCGGGCGCGGTGGCGCGCGCGGCCGACACGCTGCTGGACCAGCTCGCGCACCTGCGCGCCGCGCTCGACGCCGCGCTCGACTCGCGCCGCCACCCCCCGCGCGCGCCCGGTAACCGCCTGCTGCAGACACTCAGGGCTCGAGGGGGACGGGCGAGCTGTCGGGGCTGCGCGCGGCGGGCGCGGTGGCGCGCGCGGCCGACACGCTGCTGGACCAGCTCGCGCACCTGCGCGCCGCGCTCGACGCCGCGCTCGACTCGCGCCGCCACCCCCCGCGCGCGCCCGGTAACCGCCTGCTGCAGACACTCAGGGCTCGAGGGGGACGCGGCCTCCTACCGCCATTCAATGGAAACTTGCTCTCCTGTTATATAAAAGGCATATAGTCGGCCAAAAATGTAGTCAACCACCCTATAGTTACAATTCAGTTGCACGTCATGAACATACACCGGATTGACGGGGGCAAAAATGTACCAGTGCTAGTGATTCATTAAATATCGACTAAGTTTATCGACATCGATAACAAGCAATTTTTAATCATCATTATCATAAGTAATGACCAAGTTTGAATACCTTTTAATTCTGCAAACATCTTTTAGTTATACTTATCGCAACTATGAACAACCGGTATCTGACATTAACTCTGGACTTGAATAAATTTTGACAACCATTAAAATTACATTGAATACCAAATACATTCAGTACAACAGTATTCTTTAGCATTCCGACCCTCAATTGGTCGCTTTTTGGCTTTTAGGGCGGTTAAAAATACCATAGCTTTTTGTTTTTAGGTCGGTTAAAAATGCATCGAAAGAAAAAAGATCGTTTATCTTAATGGAAAGCTTATCATTCAAATATAGAAGATAAAGGTACGACCTACTTTTGCAAGAAATGTAAGATCCATATGTTACGAAAAAAGTTGTCGATAAACTTAGTCGATATTTAATGAATCACTAGCACTGGTACATTTTTGCTCCCGTCAATCCGGTGTATGGTCATGAAACAGCAAGTTTTATTATAATTTGTAACAGTGATAAATGTCAACCTTAGCAATAATTAAATCTCAAAGAAACCTTTGTCAAAACTGGTTGACCACTTTCTTGGCCGACCGTACAAGGTAAGAGTATGAGTGTGGCGTTGAGTACACGTCAACCCTATCACCATTAACAGAACACACCGGGATAGCTGCAGGGCAATGCCAGCATCTTTTGGCGAAATGCCTACCAACGCTTATTCCAATATATAATGTAATCCGGTTTCATATCGTAGACCGCTACGCCAGTGATGCGCCACCACTACTAATATATTGTTGCTAGTGACTGTACAATTGACTCCCATTTTGAAAACAAAACAGGACCTACATATGTAACAGACATATTCTCATGCCTGTAATGTAAACTTGATTTTCAAATAGTTAGATCAGTGCATCCTTCTCTTTAAATGTTATTCTATAACTTCCTCTCACATCAGACCCTTCCTCAGGCTCCCCTCAATCCGAACTCCCCTCCTGGAAACTCAAACACCTCTATACCAACCCTATAAAAAAAGTGAAAGAACTAAACAACTTTAAGGTCAAAATGGCAGACACTAAAAAAAAGCTGACCGACTTGATCGCCAAGCTGCAAACCAGAATGGATTACGTCGAATGTAAGAACTACGTATCATCGGGTCGGGTGAAGGAAATCGCGAATTATTTCGAGCAAATCTCTAGAAGTCACAACTCAACGTTCAACAATACTTTGACCTATAAAGTTGCTAATACGTGGAGTTCTAACAGAGATCATTATGCGAAATTGAATATGAATTCTTCAATGAGTAAACCGACAATACCTAGCATAGGGAAGCCTAATATTAGTTTGCCAATACAGAGGAATCCTCCCAAGGATGCGGATCTTCACTCTGTGTGGAGAAACGCCGTGTTGAACGGAAAGAGTGTGTACTGTAGGAACGCAGTGCGGGACGTGAAAGACGCTAACGTGCTTAGTAATGTTAAGGACTCGCTCCGGTCTAGTTTCGTGACGTGTGTCCTACTACTGCAGTATATAATGTGAATTTGAAGTGCCCACTACAGTAAGAGATCATTTTATTATTTCTGTGTAGAGTAGATATTTTATAACGTTTCAAAGTTTCACATAATTTTTGAATAAAATTTAGTTCAAGATAACGTTCTTAGTAACAACTACAAAATTAAACCTTTGGAAGATTAAATTCTGAACCTTCTATTGCGTCCTTCTGGTCGACCTAAAGTTGGCTAATATCGCTGAACATACATGGGGGTGAATTGGATAGGTCCAGACGTCCTCTATCGACCGTTTCGATCGTTCCTTTGATCCACACTTCCAAATACACCCTGTATAGTTTTTTTTTTATAGGTAGTCGATTTCTTATAAATGTGGAAAGTATAAACATTTTGAATGCTGCAAATGTTTTTCGTTAACGGCAACACCTTTGTTTACATTTATTCTGTGGGAATAAAAAGTGAGTTATAGTTTGTAGGTAAGGAAGGCTGGTTCCACTTTCTCAAAGTAGAGTATATTTAATAGGTGATTGCTCAAAAACTCGACATTCCTTCCTTATTTGCTTGTCCAACGCTACCGCTCACCGTATTTACTTTGTTTGTGGCAACTCGCATATATCTTAAGTGGCCAACATTCAGAGATTGCGGTTACCACAAATCATCAGATGTACTGCAGTTTCCCACTGTATATATTTATAAAAACCTTAATTACACCCGTTTTCCCACAGGAATGGAATCGGAAGAGCGCGTCGCCGAACTTACCGAGCTTCAAGAGCAAGTGATCAAACTGAAGTCGCTCCTGTCGACCAAACGCGAACAAATCGCGACGCTCCGGACGGTGCTCAAGTCCAACAAGAACACCGCCGAGGTCGCGCTCGCCAATCTCAAGTCCAAGTACGAGACCGAGAAGACGATCGTCACGGAGACCATGTTGAAATTGAGGAACGAGCTCAGGTTGTTGAAGGAGGATGCTGCTACGTTCTCCAGTGAGTATTTGTTGCGTTGTTCTGAGTACTGAAAG
Organism: Acleris sparsana; assembly: GCA_923062465.1. Taxonomy (NCBI): domain Eukaryota; kingdom Metazoa; phylum Arthropoda; class Insecta; order Lepidoptera; family Tortricidae; genus Acleris; species Acleris sparsana. The sequence continues at coordinate 12,158,318 of OV281300.1, forward strand.
TCGTGCCACTGACGCCACCTTCGACCACATCCGGTAACTTATAATTTGCATAGTATTGAAAACGTTTGGCGCGTCAGTGACACATTATGTATTCACGTAAGGCGTTCAAAAGGTTAAAGATAAATTGGTCAATTGATAAAATCGTTTTTTTAATATCATAAATGTATGTTTTTACGTAAACTTGTTTTTATATAAACAGAGAATTACACAAAGTAAAATGAAACGGAAACACAAAAGGTATGTTCAAGTTAGTTGTCTGTCTTGTGATGTCACACGGCTTCGAGCAATCAGACATTCGAGTAACCTTGAAAAGGTTCATCGAGAGGGGAGTCGATCACGCTGCGTCTCCATTTAACTTCTAATAATAATAAAGTTTTGTAAATGTTGATACAGTTCTGCCCGATTTCGGCCACAGCGTGGATATTGGCTAAAAACTTTATAATTACTGGGGTGTCTAACCTTTTCCTGATCTCGTTGACTAGTGTAAATTATGTAATCAGCTCATCCCAATTCCTTTTGGAAGTTTGGGAGACCTATGTTTATCACTGCACTTCTCCTGGTTGGAATGGTGATTGTGATTATATTTGTGTACAGGTCTTCGCGCAATGTTCGCGGCGCGCTGCGAAGAGTACGTTACGCAGGTGGATGAGCTCACACAGGCGCTGGCGGGCGCCGAGGACGAGAAGAAGACGCTCAACCAGCTGCTGCGGCTCGCCGTACAGCAGAAGCTGGCGCTCACGCAGCGCCTCGAGGAGCTCGAGGTAATCTCTCAAGAACAGGAGCAGAGGAGACGTTTAACCAGCTCCTGTAGCAATAGCTGGCGTTCACGCATCACTTCGGGGAGCTCGAGGTAACCTCACAAGCGCAGGAGCAGGGGAGGGGGAGGCGTTTAATTAGCTCTTGTAGCAGAAGCTGGCAATGACGTAGCGCTTCGAGGAGTTCGAGGTAATCTCGCAATCATCACTATTGCTTTTTCTAGACTCTGTTGACAGGAGTTCAGTTCAACAATTGTTATCTATGTATCCCAAGCGAGAATCAAATAAATCTGAAAACGGTTTCGAAACTCTAATATATTTGTGGTTGCTGCTTTTTTTATTTCTCAGTTTAAATTCAACGTTCAGAATATAGCGACCAATGTATTGTTGACCAAAATGTATTATGATTGTGTATGAGGGTATGTGGTCGGTACTGCAGGTGGACCGCGAGATGCGCACGCGGCGCGTCCCGAAGGCGGCGGGCCCGGCGCGCGCGCGCGGGCGCGACTTCTAGCGGCTCGTGTGGGCGCTCAAGGCCGCCGCCGCCGCGCTGCACGCGCTGCTCGCGCACCGCCGCTCGCCCGCGCCCGCCCCGCGCTGCGCCGAACGGGCCAAGTGGTAGAGCGCTGCGTGCTCGTGCACACGGAATGCTGACATTCATAAACGATTCATAATTCATTACAATTGGGAATTTTCATACCACGATAAGTAGAAAGCGAACTATTCGACATTCAAATTCAAACTCGCATCATGCTCATACTCAAATATTAATTGCGTTTACAATGATATGAATAAACTGGAATGATATAAATAATATAGGGGGAGTGTGAGTATAAGGCGAGATTTAATTGTAATGTCGACTCCAAAGCTCGCTTTAGTCTTATCGTGCTATGAAAACTCTGAATCATGTCAATAATGTTTAATAAAGCATGTCTTTTCTCGTCTCGATTGAATTACTACAAAGGCGAGGCGTGCTTTATCAATATTCAAATACTATGACGTTTGTAAATGAAACAGTAACTAGTGTTATCTCTTTTCTTAGCCTTTGGAATTTAATGGCTTTTACTACAATGATCTTCTAAAGTGATAGGATAATGACAGCATGACCAAAATAGAAGTTCAATACGATCAAATACAATTTGGAACGTAGTATTAAGTATTTGGAAAAGAACGGATCGTAAAAAGGTTCAAGATAATAACATACTGACATTATGTTAGCACTACCAGTGCCTGGTGACTCAGCGCTAGCGCGGAGGCCGAGCGAAGCGAGCGCGACGTTAACGAATTTATCGCGCCGACGACTCCGGTCGCGGCGCCCCGGCTCCAGGCGCTCACTTCGGACACTCAAGTGAACAGTGATTCCCTAGCGTCCCCGGACGACTTAAATCTACTAAGCATAATCGTCGGTGACGACCCAACTTTTTATAAATCGTTCTTAGGAAACTAAATTATTTATACCTTTTATAATATTAACCGTACCAATAAGTTAAGGCGGAGGGGCTTCGCCGGGACGCGTCGCGGCGTCGCGGGCGCGTCGCGATCCGATCACAAACCGTCAAACTGTGCAAGCGCCCGCGAGCCGCGAGCGGAGTCCGACTTGCTCCGGGGGGGCCCCTCCTGAATGGTTGGTGTTAAATTTAAAGTTGACTGATTTTAACGTGTGAACCGGGAGAGGCACCGTTGTTGTTGTTGGCTCGCCGTTCTTAGTTCCGCACGCTCCCCGGCTCGCGGCTCGAGACCGCTCCTCCCGCTCGTATCGCGCCGACTAAAGTTGATCGAGTATTTTTGTAATAGTATCGGTGTATTTTATTACGCGAATGAATTTATCGCCGTTGTTATGGATTCGTAAAGTGACGATATATCCCGCGTGTGCAGATTTTACTATTACCACGCCGGAAACAGGAATTAACGATAATGCCGTGCGAAGTTATTTTTATGACATATTTATATTATACTCGTGCGGTTCTCGTGTACATATTATAGAAGCCTCTACTCGATACGATTGTTTGAGTACGTCCAAAATGAAATTTCTAAAAATGTTCATCGGTGTCCATCCATGTGTGCGCAAAAAGACTATGTAATCTGTTCTCTAGTGATACGTTTGTTGTGTTGTTGTGGCCCTCTGCCGAATAGTTTCGTCCATCTTGTTCTAGTTGTACTCGTAGTCCCTTGTTTGGTTGTGGCCGCGCGCTGCCCGGCTCCTGGCAGGCAGCCGGGCTGCGCGCGGCGCGCTCTGCCGTCCCGTGGCGTGGCCACTCGCGTCCAATTCTTGTCCAGTTCTTGTCCAGCGCCCGATCGACCGCAGTCGCTCTAACGCCACTAGCCTGTCCCCGTCTACTCCACTTTTTATATTTATAACACACCGATCTCCAGGTCGCTCAAAACTTGCTCACGACGGTCGATCGGCGCTCTATTATTAAGACGAAATTTACAAAAAAATATTGATTGTTAGTCGTTTACGTTGCCGGTGCGGGCAGGCGTAGGCTAGTTCGACCGTTCCGTAGTGGGCGCTCGCCCTTCGTAGGTATTTTTACTGCAGTAGGTATTATAGAGCTAGTTGATACTTAACCTTCAAGTATACTTCGTAGGTTAAATATTTATGGGATCTCTGTTGAGACGCGTAGTGAATCGGTTTTGCAATATTAACATTATTAGAGTAATTTGTTTGCATAGCTCAAAGCGGGCTCGCCCGAGGACCATAGCCTTGCATTTATTGTTCTAGTATACTATCTATTAGCTTGTATCGTAGCTCCGTATGTACTTAAACGATGGACTTACCAATAGTAGCGTTAGCGTTTATCTTTATTTTCTAAGTATTATTTTTCTTTCTAGCTAAGCAACAGACATCGTTTATGTATTGTTTACGTCTAGTCAATGCGGCGGGCGCGTTCGCTGCAGCGTATTAAATAAAACCGAGTTTAAACAACGCTATTAAACACTTACTGTTCATTTATACAATCTTAGAGGAGTTTTGATGTTGAATACGGCAAGATTGGCCTTCTCCCAAGTTCGTGCGCGCCCGCCGTTTGTGTCCATGGTGGCAGAGCACTATGTATATTTATTTCTTCATAAACACTAACGGACTCAGAAGCTGCATCAATCTATTTGAGAGTTTTTCGTAAGTTGGTGCAGTGTCTCTGTCCGTCAGTATATCAGTATATGCCTTTTCGTCCACTTGCAATTATCTTGAATTGACGTTGTTATGTTTAACAGTATTTGTACACAAGTTTTTTGACATCTAGAAATCGTTTACATTTATTTATATCAGATTGTTATATTTTGTTAGATGATTTGACTATACGGCCGCCGCGGACTGACGTCGCTAGCTTGACATCAGTATTTACACCGTCCCTTTCTTATTTATTATGTTGAAGAGCATTTCCAAGAAAATCATCCATTTTGCACTGCCATTTTTCTGTATGCATTTACGTAGGATGCATGAAACAATGCAAAACTTTCTATGTGCCCTAAAAAAACCGTCCATCATTTATAAAAATAGTTTGGCTTCGTACCAAACAGGACAACACGAAGATTACACATTGGGAAAATAATTATTCCACCAGCCATTTACTGTATAATTGAATGGAAATGCGATGGAGCAGGACGGAGGCCCGCGGCGGCGCGTGTTACGGAGATTGTTGGCCCGCAGCGGCCACCGCCTGCGGTGCTCTTAGATCGATTAACCAAATATATCATTATTTATACAGAATAACTCTTTAGATTACTTATTTTGCTTAGGCATAGATATTATTTTCTATCATAGAAAAGTATTGAGTTTTTATTATTAAAGATTTAAAAAGTATTTAAAACGGCCGCTAGTTTGTATCGCAACATGATTTAGTATTGGACAACAGGGGCTAGACTCCCGAAATCGAAGTTCGAAGCTACGGTAGCCATCTCGGCGTACTTAACGATTGAGTGAGAGAGATAGAGCTACCGACGTTTCGGATTTCGTGCTTCGGAGTAGCCCGACTGGTGGCATGGATGTTCCCATCTGCGATAGCGACCTCAGTATTGCACAGTTTGATGGTTCACTTCGCTCTACTTCTTGTAGTGACTCCGCAAGATGGCCGCCCAAGTTGCTTTCACGTTTGTGATCCTCAGATTACAAGTCTTTGCATTAGAATCTCAGTCAGGTAACTAAACTAAAAAAACTCATGAGCTTTTGATGTATCTGTTCAACTATTGTTAGTTCAGATCTTGAATAGTTCGATCCAGTCTCGGGAACATATCATGACAGACAGAATATATTTTCAAACTGTAAGGCACGCCGTGTTGTCGCAATGACTGAAAACAATCATGTATGAGAATAATAAATTATTATATTTAAATGTTGTCTTTTATTATGTACAGCCGAATAATACATGTATCTACATTTACGCCCTATTCCATTTAAAAAAAAGTGGATACATGTTATTGTAGTCGACTGTGCTAACCGTATCGCTGAAATCTGACCACTAGTGAGCCTTATTGTAAGGTGACAAGATTCACAACCGGATAATTAACTGTAACGCTCGCGGTGCGGTAACACGTATTGGCTTTATGTCAAATAGACATAATGCTGAAGTTCTGACAACTATACCGTCTACATTATTGTACAGCCTGTGAGCACTTAAAAGGCGCTTCGGGTTTGTACTTTTCTCTCACTCGCTCTTAATAAGAGCGTATGAGAAGGAGTGAGAGACAAGTACAAACCCGAAGCAACTTAAGTGTTATCGCAGTGTAATTATCAGTCAAATGTTCCAAATACGCAACGCCAAGTGAAGTGCCACCATTACCAAGTAATGATCGTTTCTTGACACATTCAATGCCATGCGGTCTGGTTTCCATACAAAACGGACCCGCCTAATAGATTGCTATCACTAAAAGTTTAGCGTGAATACTTTTTGACCATCTAAGTGTTTGCATACCAGTACCAACACTGGCAGACAGTGATACGATTATTGGTTGGTAACTTGGTATGCGATAACTCAGGGCTTGTTGAGTTTTTTGTCAAATATGAACACCGCCGGGTGAAAGGGGTTTGTGGGTTAACTTTTCAATGCCAGCAACAACTCTAAAGCATAATTGACAGCAGGTTTTTTTTAGGTGTTCTGAAAAAAAATGCATGTTTGTCTCAAAAGGAAACTATTTTTGAATGGCTGAAGACCGATATATTATGGTCTTTCCTACATCACAGCTAGTGCCATCCAAACAAATGCAAACTGCGGTTTCTCAGCAAAAAAGAAAAAAAAATGCATTTGTGACAATCCCCGTTTTACCAGCAACATCTTTTACAAAAAAAATCCGTTGTCAATTAGGATAAACATTGTGAGGGCTTGCTCTTAAAGTCTTCGTGTTTGTACGGTCTGCCAAGAAAGTGGTCTATTAGTTCTAAGAAAGGTTTCTATGAGATCTAGTTATCGCTAAGGTTGAAAGTTGTCACTGAAATTGATGATATTATTGAAAAGGAAAATCGAACTTGTATCACAACGTGCAAATGAATTTCAACCATAGGGTGGTAGACCGCATTTTTGGCCGACCGTACCTGTCTCTCATACTCTCTTATGCGAGTCCAACCGACTTTACCCAAACCCGAAAGATTTTTTAAGCCTCCAGTACTGCAGATATATTTTCCCCTCTAAATTGTTACGGATATATCTTCATTGACAGTTTTCCACGTGATGCTATTGTTCAACACGAAAAAACGAAATAAAAGTAATTTTTATTCTTAGAATGTTAATGTGTATGTATTTACAAATATCACGAGTAAACATTGAGTATAAGAACAATTATTTCAGGATACAGAAATTAAATTAGGACACGTTAATAATATTTACAAGCATTTTTAAACTAGAGTTAAATAAACATTGTTTTTTGACTAAAATGTAGGCGGTTTACGTCACGTAACAACTAGTGGGATTTAATACTCCTTTAAGGGTATTACCAACGTCCTGACGCCGTCTTGCCTCGGACAAAGCATTTGAATATGACCAAAATAATATTCCGACCAGTATTATACTTTTTCAACGCCACAGTTGCCCGCATTTTTACAGCCATATGCTGATACAAAATATGGGCCGTAAAAAACTGCTGCAGCTGCACGAATCCACAATCATTTCTTTTAAACTAGGGAACCGTAAAACTAAATGCCTGCTCGCTACATACTGTGTAATTATAAAATTAAGTCCATTCGAATGTCTTGTCCACGTGTGAATTGACCAGTAACCCCAGTCAATAGAAGGATTAACAAATGGTGCCGTCCAAATCAAATGGGACCGTTATGGGGGCTGCTGTTTTTTCTGTCCTGTTATTTGTACAACGGCCGCGATAAGAATTAGTATCCATGCAGAGTTTAAAACGTTTACTCGAACACGCCAGACCCACCAGCAGCGCTGCGACTATGGCGCTCGATATTTTAATATCGTCAATTTGTATCCAGTTTCATTTAAAGCTAGCCAGGTAATTAATTTTATAGTCACGTCATAAAAGATAATAAAATTCTAAGTTACGTATTTTGTAATTATCGCGAACACCTCCAATTTCATATATACAACGCATTGTAAAAAGTGCGTATGTGAAAATGACGTCATTTATTCTAAAGTTTGTCAAGAGTGACAAGGCACGCTTGACATAACGATTTGGTACCATCTTAATTTTATTTGTATACCAAGGCCTTTTTCCGACATTAGACCAAAAAAAGTGAAATATAGTCCCTTTTGGTTTGGAGGACCGACAAATGCTAACCGGACACGTCAAATTGCTTGGTCGATCCGAAATTCCGAACTTGGCAGTTTCCTTCTCTTAATCCCTATTTCCTTGCTAAGAATTTGCTTACACCTACGTAATAATGGCCAAGACCAATAGAAAAATCAGATCGAACAAGCAAGTTGGAACTACCTCAATCCAATACAAAATAATCGCCAAAGTACACACATTGAAGCTATCTAAGAATAGGATAGGTACCTAGACTATTTGATTTTGAATGTAAGACCACAAAGTACATTCCAAAAACATACTCTTAGATATTTCTGATGTGTGTATACAGAGAAAACAAAGATATTGCCATGGTAAAAATATTTTTTATTAAAATAGTTAATTCCATGATAATAAACTTGGTCTAAAATATCAATAAATAACGCAATACAATACATAAAATCTAGGTTAATGTTCTAACTAGTGGGCTTCAGTAAAGTGTTTATTTAATATCAAAAGTTTTACAAAATTTCGACTAAGCATTACGTATTTTAGACACAAAAATACTACCGTAAATAACTTCGACCGCAGAAAGCACAATTCAGCCAGGACTCCTGGGTTGATCTCCCACTTACTGCGGTTTTCGTTTTGCATAACAGATACTGCCAGTCAACTTACTTATTAACTAGAAATGATAAAACCAAACAAAGTTACAAAACTAAACCGGACACGATTAACAGGGCAAAACGGGAATGTCTTTCCAAAAGTAATTTATCATAAGGTCGAATTATCGTTCCCAACTGTTTCATTACTAGACATGCTTAAACAATTTCAGAAAATAATGCATTTCCAACAATTGAAAATTCGGACAAATGAAACGGGAACGGAAATAGAACCTTGTGAAAAGGTAACCCGTTCCAAAAGCAAGCTTGCAGAAAGTGATTCTTTCGGGGAGCAAAGATTAGTAAAATAAAAAACGATGAAATATTTTTTTGAAAAGACATTCGTCAAATGTTTTTGGGAAAACAATTATTATTTAAAGGACCATGAAAATTAACTGTAGAGTTGGCACTGAGATCATCACAAAACACAAATACATATTGAAAAACAAATGCAAACTGATCCATAAAATTGTAGGTCCACAAAATTAATGAACACAAAATTTTAGTAAACAATTTAAAACATCAATGTACTTGAGCTTTTCAAAAACAGAAGCTGATCGTTGATTTGCAAATGCGATTAAAAACAATCCAATGGAGATATCGGCAATATAATGGTGATCTACTGTAGTAAAAACATTGCATATTCAATCTGAACTCAGACTTCTAAAAAAATAACACGGAAGGCCAGATATCTATAATGAACAATAACCTGTTGCGATTGCGATCCCTACTCTCAGACTCATCAGAGCAGGTCGCTCTTAAACGGCTCAATTGATTTTCATCATACCCAGCTCTGAACCAACCCAGTTAACAACGCTGGGCAAATAAAAATACCGTTACACGTCAACCATGAATGAAGGTTTAGAATAAAAACACAGAAAACTAGTCAAGGAGTCTAGTCCGACATTCCTTCTAAGCGTTATAAAGCGCCCTACAAATTGATGCTGAACTATGACGTCAGAAGACTCACAAGTAGGTCAATACTCTACCAAATGTATTGTATGGTAAAAACAAGTAATTTATAATTTTGGTTGTGAAAAACTGCGTTAAAGTACATAAATAATTGCTGTACAATTCATTTTTAGTTTCAAGACAAGAATTCTGATAATGAAATGGAATAAAACAAAATCCTCGTAAAATGAAAGCTTTGTCTTCCACAGAGTTAAGTTATACATTTTTTTTAACATTAGTTCGTTAGTTAACTATAGGTGTAACCAACAACATAATTATGATAACTTTATGATTGGTTTTTAAAATTGAAATGTCATATTTGTAAGCAATTGAATGGGACAAAAAATGTACATTGTGAAAGTGTCTACAAAATACTTACGGAAAAAATGTTTTAACTATAAGTACTATTATTATAAGGAGGTATTGTGTGTTAGGGGTAATCTCTGAAACTACTGAGCCACCGAAAACCAACTCCCAAACAATGGAGTCCCAACACTGTGGGTCTACGTTAGGTATAGCGAAGATCCAGTTACTACCTTCCGACTCCATCATCAGAGTAACTCTTAGATACCATAGTATTGCATTTTCATCGGGTTCACATATCTGGTCCTAATTTCAACCCATTCCATAAACGGGAACTGGATAAAATTTGACCTTAACTGACATATTTTTCTAAGCATTTTATTAACATACAATGTTTAATTTCAAGTTAATAAAATGCTTGTAAAAATATGACACATTTAACAAAAATATATTATGACGAAAAATTAAAAAAAACAACAAACAATTACAAAATATGTGACATCAGTAATGTAGTCATATTAAGATAGAGATATACACGTTTTGGGTCTTGGCAGTATCATTACTATTCATAAGAAATTGCTATTTCTATTTGCTTAACAGTATATCACCGTCGTGATGGTCAGTTAACAATACATAGTATAAAATGAAGTCACCATCATAAAAATTAAGATAAACTGATTCTTAATATATTGCACAACCGGCAAATAAATAAAACTTGTAACCAATGGGTAACGGTAACGATAAACTAAAGTTTATTTGTCGATATATTATTATTCTAAATTGAAACCTCTAATATGTATACTCGTACTCGTAAATTTTTAAAATGTTAACAAGCAGTGCGAAACACCATGAGTATACAATAAACACGTAATTATATTTGCGGATTTATCCAACATTGTTGATAAAAATTGTAATTACTTATTAACAATTTTAAATTAATAACAACAAACCCAACAAACTAAGTTACTGAAGAAGTGTCCAAAGGTGTGAGGATAAGACATAACTAATTACTAGCATGGAGGCATTGCATCTTAGGCATCAAATTGGCAGTCTTAAGATTATAGTCTTGGGAATGCAAATGTCTACGGGTCTCAGATTCCACTTACCATCAGTTTGCTTTCTCTATGACATAAACAAAACCTAAGTTTGTCTCGACCAAAGACTCAGATATTTTTCTCAAAAAAAAAAAGTCGCTACGCGCAATCCCAATGCAATCTTATTGCCGAATGCAAAAAGATAAGTATACACTGATAAAACAAAAAACCAGCCAAGGGCGAATCGGACTCGCACAAGAAAGGTTCCGTCCCACGCAGATAATAACACATTTCCTGTATTCCCAATTAAATTTTCAAATTTATTTTATTTTCTTTATTTTTATTATAGGGCTGATAAAATGTGTGCCTGCCTGCCTATTACGGTTCATGAGATACAGCCGACGGACAGCGAAACTCAGTAACAAGTTAGTAAAAAAGACGGGACGGAATCCAAAAAACAACAAGATCTAGCTGTCGCTTGTTTACAAATGAGGTTCTATATTAACCCTTAACCAGGCTCGGACATACATACATGTTTCCCATATGAAATCTATTGAACAGTACCCAGTTGTATGTAAGTAAAAACGAAACTCAACTTGTGATATGACAGCCTGGAGCTCTATTCTACTCGGTAAAACCATATTGCTATTGACATGTTTTCGTATTGTTTTATCTCACCCGCCACTACTGTCAAGTAAATAAGAGCCATCATATGACGAATACGATAAACATGATAAAAGATAAAAAAGATAAAAGAAATTTATTCAGTAAGTAGGGGCCGCTCGGGCACTTTTACACGTCAAGATACTACCAGCGCTTCCCAAGAGGAGATCACTGCTGAGAAGAAACGCCGCAAGAAACTCAGCAGTCAGTAATTTTTTAAACATGGTAAAGTTTTACCTGACAATCGCAAAAAGTTAAGAACTAAAGTTTTCTGACTTTTTGCTTTCTGAACATTCTCGAATATTCGTTCTCTACTCGTCATAAACAAGGGAAAGATTGAATATTTTTTTACATTGTATGCCGTTTAAGAGCGTCTTTATAATAATATGACTTACATTTTTATATCAGGTGACTAAACGGAGGAACAATGTTTTTTTTTGTTAGGACTTAATAATAGTTATGAATAATAATTTGCTTGCATTAATACTTATGATTTTAGTACTTTTAACACAAAAATGTATGTTTTTATTTTAATTAAGTGTATGGAAGTTTAATCATGTTTATCCAAGTAAATAGGTGGATAAAAAACATTTGTCACTTTCTGTCTAGTATGTAAATGCAAGAGTGACAGACCCTTTATCCACAGCGATGAGTGACCATAATATCAGGACATAGATAGCCGCCTGCTATGCTTTCAGTATAAAATTTAATCAGTGATGAGCAAACTTCATTGCCACGGCAAATAGTAAATGTATTTTGCATGGCCCAGAAAGGTCGCCATAAAATGTATGAAGCGTAAAACGTAACGTCTGCGGCGAAAAGTCAGTTCGGTTTTCTAACGCGCTTAAACCTTTTGACGTATCGAAAAAGCACTCGACTTATCGTTTAACGCCTAACGTGAATAAAAATGGCGCAATGTTATTCACGCTTAAGTGTTGGCCACATCTACGTAATGTCTTTGTTATCGTGTTGATGAACGCGTTGATGACCAGAAGGGGTTGTTCCCAACTGTTCAGTGCACACTTATGCTGGCTTATTACTAGACTCCGTTATCTTCTGTTTGTGAGCGTGAATGTTTTTTTTATCGATCGTCTTTATATCGATATTTATATAATGCAATTGAATTTTCGCCGTTCAAGTTACATATACATGAAAGGTAGCCTTGTGTTAATCCAAGGTATAAGCTGTCTGCATTCCAAATATCAACAAAATCCGTCCGTTGGTTTTTGCGTCAAAGACACATCCGGATACATACATACTCACAAACTTTCGCATTTATAATATTAGTAGGATATATTTTTATACTAGAGTAATAGAAACGAGTGTGGCGATATTTTTCACAATAATCTTTTTTTTCTGGTACCATTTTTTCCAGTCGCGTTTTTTCCGATTCGTGATTTTACCGAATGTCTATTTTCCCATTCTTAATTTTTCCTGTTCGCATATTTACCATTCTGGTTTTTTCTAGTCGCAATTTTTACCATTGTAATTAAGACGAAATAGGTAGGTAGGTTTAGGTTAGGTTAGTTTTGCAGCAGGCCCGAAGGGCCAAACCACCCGGAAGTAGGAGCTCCGCGTCAGCGGAGCTCCGTCGACTTTGTGAAAATGGAATAAATATTCAGATAAATACAGATTGGGGAATTATGATAATGGAATTATTTCTGCTGAGATAAAAAATTAAGGCAAAATAAGCTACTGAAAAAAAAAGACTGGTAAATTTTACGAATGGAAATATTGCTTGCAGTAAAATTCGATTTCCGGAAAGTCATCGCCACACTCATAGAAACTAGTAACTCCTCTTTGAAATTATCAGTCACATACAGTATCGACATTTAGATAGTAGATGAAAAAAACATGCACGCTCTACTGAAAAGTAATGACAGTGCGACAAGATAACGGGGTCTACTCATTACATATGAAATTCAGAGTGGCAACACAAAAAAGGTGGTATCAGGTAGGAATAACCCAGTAGAAGTAGGCGCCTATCTTAGTGTACTCAAAACAATTTGGTTGCGTCTTGGTTCCAAGCGACCCTAATAGGACATTACAGTGCAATAGCTCTTACAACAACTTTAAGGTTTGTTTGTATGTAGGTACTCGCTTACGCTCTTATGTACTAACTGACTTCACCGCAACCCAAAAGTTAATAGCTATTGCTTTGTAGATATTTATAAATTAAGACGCAACTTAAGTCACATTTCAACTGTTTGTTTTTAAAATAAGTTCAGTTATTTTATTAATTTCATGTCAACTAAAAGGTATTTTCCTTCCAGAGTTATGTATTTTTCTTGTCATTTTTTAAAGTGAAAAGGCTGCCAATGGTTAGTGAACTCCATTCTCAAATTCACCAATATGTGAGATAGAGGTTAATAGCTGGTCAATGTTACATAGAAAAAAAAATATCTCTTATGTGGCGTTAATATTTCACTCCACCGACTCAAAAAAGTAAATGAGGAGTCTGTTTAAGTTACCTTCTTTTATCATATTTTTATCTTATTACTTAATTTTGTCGTTTGTTTTAGTATTGCATTTTCTTCATAGGCGGAGTGAAAAGCAGTGTCACTCGGTAACAAAATTATTCCAACTAACTCGCTTCGCTCTGGGTTCAATAATTTTGATCACTCGTAACACAATACTATTTCGAGTGCGCGACGGCACTACAACTTAAAAGTCAGAGCTGCCGTATAGAAGTTTCACCACACAATCGTCGCCGGGTTCTGGTTTACAGCGCGACCAAGTCGGCGATGTCCCCCTTGGGCGGCACGGCGCTGGGCCGGAAGTACCTGCAGAGCTGGTCGAACACCAGCAGGCGCGCGTGCCGGGCGGCCGCCGGCTCCCCGGCGCGCTCGGCCGGCGCCTCCAGGTCCTCGCCCACGTCCCAGCACTCGGGCGCGGCGGCCGGGACCTCCTCGAACGGCTGCACTGGCTCTGGGATCACGTCGTCGGCGCCCAGCACCTGGCATCGAGAAAACCAGACTTAGTATAATGTTTCCAATTCGGTGGGTCAATGTTAAGTCCAGCGGAGTTCCTGTTGACCAGCATCATCAGATCAGCTACTAAATACCATAATATTGCATTACCATTGGTTTACATGCATATTCTAAATATCGCCCCATTACTATAGGTAAGGAAAAGTGGTTGAATACTGATTTGTAAGATTTGACCAAAAAACAATCAGCAAGTTAAAAAACTGACCGAGGGCAAATCGGACACGCACAAAACGGACCGCGGAACCTTTGTAATATGGACCTGTCGGCAGGATGGAATCACAACAAAAACAGGGTAAAGTGAATGTTGGCAACCCTGAATACCAAAGGGAAAGCGTATGTGCGTGGGTTACCGCGTGCAGCGCGTGCGCGAGGTCGGGCGGCGCCTGCTGCACGGCGCGGCGGCGGGCCAGCGCGCGCACGCGGCGCGGCGTCAGCGCCACCGGGCCCCCCGCGCGCGCGCTGCCCGCGAACAGCACCGTCGCCAGCTTCTGGAAACGCTCCACCTACGGCATCCAAATACATTCATCAATCACCAAACACTTGTACAGGGTGTAAGGTAGTGACTGGATAAACCGTTTAAAGTGACCATTTAGATCGCTCTGATAATGCGAAATAAGGTTTATTAAAGTGCCACGGTTTTTGAAACATTCGAGCTTTGGTTTTCGAAAATAGGTACTACGATGTTTTATATTTATTTTCTTTTTAACTTAATATTGTTCAATAGTTGTATTATCAGACAAACATTACCATTTGGCGTAGCAACCTTAAACCAATTTAAAAAAAATTGCAAACTGATTTAAATTTTGCATCTTATATCAAACATTTACCAAACTTTGAGTTCAGGCAGTGAAAAAAAATACACTATCACATGATAACCAATGAACCTAAAACCATGCCATTTAAAAAAGACATTAATACAGTAAAAAATATTTCGATAAATAAAACTTAAAAAGTAGGTAATGGTAAATGGTAGTTTGGGATTAGAATAGCAGTCAATTCATATGCACTTTGACAAAAGTATATAGTAAAACTGTCACCTCTAATCCCTTTCTAATAGCTGCTAGATAATAGTAGCAAAGAAACCTATTTTTCTGATGAAAGATTAAACGTGGGTATGCTATCTGTAAAATAAAAAACATAAAAAGTAAATGTTTTAATAAAGTTAACTTCAATAATGTGCTCAAATGAACGTAAGCCAATCGTAATGCAAGCTATACATCGTCGGATAAAGGAATGCCAGACGAATCCAGTGTATTCAGAGGTCCCTATTTCTTAAGCAGCAATTTTTTTTCGCTCTCGTAACTCTCAAAGACTCGTAATCGAACTGCCGTACAGTTTCTCTTTGAGACAACCCCAATAAAGAAAATCTAAGGGGTTCAGATCCGGAGAACTTGGGGGCCATAGTACTGCGCCTAAGCGGCCGATCCATGGTTCCAGAAATGTGAACCGTGAATGTGACGTAGTCATTATTTTTAGTTTAATGTTTATTGTCCTCAAATTTGTAACGATTTCATTTTTCTTGTTTTAATATTTATTGCCTTATTACCTTGTAATATAACCTACTTTGTGATAGTGTTTGGTGTATGATTTAAAAAAATACCTTCTGCTGAAGTTCCTTGCGGCGCTTTTTCTTAGCAATGAAGGTGTTGTCCGAAGCGCTAGTAGATTCACGCCATATTACCGACGTGTAAAAGACCCCCCATGTGGCCAATTAACTGGGTTTACTCACCTCACTTGGATCACTATGGTCCAAGACGGCATGCAGCTCAGTCCGCAGGTACTTGAGCGCGACGCAGTCCCGGCCCGGCGTGGCGGCCAGCTCGCGGTAGCAGGCCTCGCGCAGCGCCAGGCGCGCCTCGCGGGCCACGGACTCCACGGAGGCGCGCTGCAGCTGCAGCGCCCACAGGTCGTCCAGCCGCAGCCGCACGCTGTGCTGGTTGCCCGGGTTACCGCCGAACAGGTAATGGATCTGGATGGAACAACAACTTGGAACTTGTGGGTTTTTATCTGTGTGAAACCTTTAAAATAATTTAGATTTGCTTAAAATGTATCTGCCTTTATAGTTAAACTACCGACCTCCCCTCGCTTCGCCTCGGTTAATGCGAGTTCTGTGTAACTTTCGTACATAATCGAGAATTTATTATACATAAAAACCTTCCTGTTGAATCGATTGATGAAAAGCGCATTAAAATCGGTTACGTAGTTTGAAAGATCTAAGCGTACATACAGAGGGTCAGTCGGTGGGAAGTGACTTTGTTTTACAGCATCTAAAGAGGCTGACACAAGCTCAATGTGTGTGTGGTTGTGCGGTTTTCGTACTCGAAGGCAGGTTTTCTAGCAGTGGTTCTTAGCTAGGTTTGATGAGAATCAGTTGGGCCATTTAAGAGACTGTAATCAGCTAGGGCATAGGCATTTTTACATATCTTAGTTATGCTTCACTGTAGTCGGATAAATAAAATGGAGCACCTTCCGCACGGGGTCGTAGACGAGCTGGTGCGCGAAGCGCGGGCGCGGCTCGCGCGGCGCCACGCTGTCGTTGCGGTACACGCAGGCCCACGACAGCCGGCGCAGCGAGAACACCCACAGCGTGTTGTACACGCGCTTGTCCTTCTCTTTACTCATGCCCTGCGAACGTTGTTAAACATCTATTTAGTTTAAGGCACTTGTTCCACTGCCGGCGACGAAGCGACAAGCTTCAGTTAATTAAGTCTCACGTTAGACAATAATAGTCGTGACGAGATTCAGGTGTTTCTTTTATATGAAAATATTGTTATTCGCCCAATGCGTACTTTTCGTTTAGGCATAAGGTCAAGTCGCAAACAAATGTGGTAGTCGCCATTTAATGTACTTTACTAACATATAAAGAGATCTATTATTCTGGAATTAGTCTGGAATAGCACATAGGTTACATAATATCCAGAAAAAGTGTATGGCACGCGTCGGATTACAAAATTACGATTTCTACGATGAAGAAGTTGTGTGAAGAAGCTAAGTAATGTAATAAACTAAACGACGCCCACGACTTCAATCGCATTAAAAAGTTAGTATCTTGCTATTCTCTCTATTTTTGCCTATTGGGGGTCGATTTCTGAAAAAATACTGGTGACTGTCTGTTAGTCAGTCCCGGAAGAGATTTCCATGCATGCACGCTATGGTCAGATATGTGTGGTACTACGTGGGCACTGACCGAGAGCACGAAGAGCTCGTCGGTGTCGGGGTCGAGCGTGGCGCGCTGCGTGAACCCGGCGGCGGGCGGCGGGCACGCGGCCGCGCCGGCGCACAGCGCGCCGCACTGCCCCGAGCTCACGTCCCACCACCACAGGTCCAGCAGGTGCTCCTTGTTGCGCTGCCCCGCGAAGATGTACAGCCGCCGCTGGATCTACCCAACATTCACACCTGTACTGCTGGCCGCTGTACGCCTTAGCTCAACGCATTGGCCCAATGTGTACAGCACCAATAACCTGACATAAATTACATAGTTCCAATTTTAACTCGTCTCATTAACCTCTCCTTTTCACCAGGAACCTTTCCACACTTATTGAAAACGTCAATTCTGAAGCCGTTATTTAAGAAAGATAAAAAGATGAAGTCTGTTATTACAACCCTATTACATTATTCCAATAAAGTCAACATATTCCAAAAAAGCATACTCTAGACTAGACACTAATTTATTTTACAAATAAATACCATATAATTAAGAAAGAGCAAATAGGGTTTCCATAAAAAGAAATCGGCTACTTTAGAAATCTTTACACTACTTAAACTAATATTGAGTAGCGTAATAGTAGATTGATAACCAAGGGTTGAAAGTGACCCATTTCACCCGAGATGGCGCTCGAACGAAGTGAGAGCGCCAATAGTTCGAGGGGAAATGGGTAATTTCACCCGAGTTAGACACTCTACTTTTCATTTCGACTGTGAGGAAAAAAGACACGGTATACCTAAATATATTTAATCTCGTTTCCCGCTTTATCTATTGAAAACTTTTTTTTTCTAGATTCATAAAAAAGTTAAAATACACATGCTGCCAACATTAGAAAAGTTAAATCGAGTTGGTCACGGCCAAGGAGCATGACCTCCATCTCATTCTTACCCTAACTAAAGAAAGAGATGGAATACATTCGTGACGTAATAAAGGTCAAATTTCTTGTTTCAAACGGATGTTCGGTGTTCAACCTCCTTGTTGTATAATAAGCTCCTTGGTCGTGACCAACTCGATTAAACTTTTCTAACGTTGGCAGTAGTGTATTTTCTAGATGGCCATGCCGAAACGTGAAAGAAAAAGTGACATGCTATGCTATCACGGCATTATGTAATTGCGAAAAAAATAGACCAGTCTTAAAATGATTTTCATAATTATGAACCTATAGGCCGTAATAAATACATCGTTTAACGTATAGCCGAGTTTAGATGTATGAAAATCTTTTATTTTAATAATATGACGTAGCTCAATTATCTTAGACTCCGTGGCCAATCGTAACTATTAAAAAAAAAATACTTTCCACCCTAGAGATGAAAACGCAATTTTCCACCCGGCTATCCACCCATTCAAATTAAACTTTCCGAACAGGAGAGATGAAAAAATAATTAAATACTACAGGACTTTTCCTTGATCTGTCAAAAGCGTTTGACTGCATCTCACATAAAATAATGCTTCGTAAATTAGAGACGATAGGGATCAGAGGTCCAGGTTAAAGTGAAGGGTATGAACAGCAATAGGGAAATAATAACCTATTGCTTAGAATACAGGCATCAAAAATGTGGTGTTCCACATTAATAACTTCACTAACGTAATAAATCATAAATGTATTTTATACGCCGACGACATTCTATGTATTTATATCTGAAAAAAGTACTTAACGGACATGTATAGTCCGCCTCCGACTCCGATTTCGATTCCGGTTCCGATTCCGATAACCAAATTTTAAAACTCCAACCCCGACTTCGACCACCGTACGGCAGAAACAGAAGTGGCCCTAATATACTTCCTTATGGAACCCCTTCATTATTACAAGAGTAGAAAAGACAACAGTCCGAGTTATTTTCAACTGAGCTATATTTCGCTCTCAAGTTTTTGGATAAAATAATTTAGATCTACTCACCGGGTGGAAAAGCATAGAATGCGAGACGCGTGGTTGGGGCGCGTTTAACGAATGCCGATCGGGCAGGAGCAGCTGCCACGTGTTGGTGTGGAGATAGTACGCGTACAGGCCGGAGTACTGCGGCGAGGCCGCTTCTTCGCTGAAAACATACGCTGTATTAGCATGACTATAAGGTCTTAGAATAAACGATATGTTTACGGAAAGCGATAAAGAAAGGAAAGGTCAGTTTAACCATATTTTTATTGAATTCCATTTAATGACTCATACGACATAGCCCGAAAAATAGCTAAACTGAAGTGGCAGTGGGCGGGGCATATTGCTCGCAGGACAGATGGCCGATGGGGTCAGAAGGTTCTGGAGTGGCGTCCGCGGACCGGAAGACGAGCTGTAGGTAGGCCTCCAACAAGATGGAGTGACGACCTCGTCAGGACCGCGGGACCGCGGTGGATGCGAAAAGCACAAGACCGGTCCGAGTGGAAAGCCTTGGGGGAGGCCTATGTCCAGCAGTGGACGTTTTTCGGCTGACATGATGATGATGATGATGATGACTACATAGTTCGTACTACACTAATAATATAAATGCGATTGTTTGTTTGTTGCGCTTATAACTAAACCGCTGAACGAAATTTGGTATAGAGATAGCTACGTAGAATCCAGAGGACAAAAGATATTATTTCGATGAAAATTAGGCAGTAACCGAGTGAATATCGGTAAAGGAGTTTACGCTGACGGAGAGACGGGCAACAGCTAGTAATCTTACTAATATAACTAATATAACTAGACGTGCCCGCGGCTCCACCCGCGTAAATGAATTATACGAATGTATTTGTCACAATTGTATTATGTTCATGTGCCCTGATTAGCAACGTAACGATATGGAAATAAAAAGAGTATATATTTTCATATACCAGCGCCCACACTGTTAACTGTCAATCAGTAGACCTTATGCGTTTTGTAATAACGTCCACCGATGTACAGTTTAGAGTGTTGCTGTTTGTACATTTACTAAAATTTCAACATTTAACTCAGTAATTAAAACCTCTTGTACTCTGTGGCCACCATTCCATTACTGGCCACCAAATACAAAAATGCCGAAGGACTGCCGAAGCTATAAAATCTGTCCCAGACGAACCAATTTATCCTGCATGCAGTCCTTTAATAGCAGATCGGAACTTATAGCTCCGTATTGCACTTGTGCGAAGGAGACGGAGCACCCCTTTAATCAATTTCTTCAATCACAAACCGTGGTTTAGCAGTTTAAGCAGGTAAGGTATTATTAGGGACCAAATGCGTCTACTTAAAAGTAAGATACGTTAGCCCAAACATTTCCGAACAATGGCCGACGGTTCAAATTGACATTGTTATATATATCTTTACGCGATTGTAGAAAAAATACGCAGCATAGGTAAATTTTATGCTCTTGTTCTATTCTCATGTCTAGAGAATAGATTTCAATAGTTCATTCTTAGGTTACGTGCGTTTTGTTTGAGAAACGTGTCAACAAAGTTCTTAAAGTTTCGTTCTTAAAAGGCGCCATATCGGTTCTTCCTTTGTTTTTTATCCCGTTTTAGTTTTTCACTTTTATATAATAGATGCGAAAGTTTCGATGTTTGTTACTCAATCACGCCGGATATGAAATTTGGCATAGAGATAAATCGTAGGACATCATTTTCTTTTTATCCCGGAAAATTGGACAGTTCTCGATAGCGATAAACGACTTCCACACGGACGGAGCCGCGCGTAAAGGCTAGTTAATAATATTACATCAGCACTTTGCAAAAGGCGACCATTGTTGGAAAAAAAACATCGCAAGAAACTCAACAGTCAGTTTTCATCAACGTTGTAATATAGTCTAAAGCTCCGTCGCTAGTCAAATAGTACTATTATTGCTGTTTGATAGCGCCGCTCGCAACCGCTCCGCTCCCGTCCCGCGCCCGCAGCCAGCGTGAACTCACGAGTTGTGCGGCAGCACGCGCCCCCCGAACACGTAGACGGTGCGCGTGTCCGCGTCGATGCACATCTGGTGGTCGAACACCAAGCGCGGCCCGCCTACGGCCGCCGTGTCCGCGCAGACCAGCGACCAGGTACCGCTGGGTATGTCGTACATGTATAAGTCGCTCTGCGGACAAAAATAGCTATTACACATATGTATGCATGTATACTCGGAAATTTCGCATTAATTTGAGAATCTACATGCGCGAAAATCGATGCGAAGCTTATGCGGACGTGGATCCGTGCAAGTCTGCAAGAACGAGGCTCAGGGGGAGCACATGCTCGTGTGTGCGAGTTAGTTTAGTACTTTCTTAGATGTGTAAATATTTTTACTAACAATTTCATGATAATTATAAAATGTACATTTTTTTAGTTTGTAAATAATTTCAGTAAATTATCTCTTTAATTTTTTTAACAGACCTACATTCGCGGATTCAAAAAATAAACATCCGCAACATGTATACAACACTCAAAATATACTCGAAGAATCACAACCACCCTCTAATTCTATTGATATCGGTAGGTACGTCTCGTCGCCAGTGAGTGCCGGATGGCCTATGTCCTCCTCACATCTCTTTACCTGTCTACTTTCCTAGCCAAGTCCATATTGCATGTAAAACCTATGAGCGGCGCCTCTCGGCACTGCCTCGACTCTTGAGTGTGTAAGCAACTTCACTACCTAAGCGGTACAAGTTCGCGACAATGTTCCGCTTATAAAAAGCACGTACATTCATGTTGGCGGGCACGCGCTGCGCGTTGTCCAGGTACCGGCCGAGAGTGTAGAGCCGGCGGTGCAGCGGGTCGAGCACCATCTTGTGGCACGAGCGCGGCGACGGGCCCGAGGCGGCGCCGCTGCGCGCGCACAGCAGCGCCCAGCGCGCGGAGTTCGTGTCGTACGACCACAAGTCGTCCAGGTCCTCAGTACCGTTCCAGCCGCCGAACAGGTATAGAGTGCCTGCATGGCGATTTGTGACAATGATTACTGATTTACATCTCTTCTGTTCGGGAAAGTAAGGATTTCGATATCTCATTAAAGGTTGGCTTGGCGCAGACGTAACCGCTCGGCTCGGGATCAGCTCAAAGTTAGGCAGTGTACAGTGATCTTTGACTTGTGTTAGTACGATACATTTTTCAGTAGACGAGCTCACTTTTCAACGTCTCACTTTTAATCGATCCGGTGCCGAGCGGTTATTTTATGTCTGCGCCAACCTTAGTGAACCAATTGAGTGATACGCAGGATTAACACAAACTCAAGCGGAAATCTGTGTGATCGCCGTGCCATGTTACATCAACCCGGTTCAAGTTTATCAATGTACATGAGATCTATCAAGTGTCAACTGAGCCAACTCACCCGTGGTGGGGTCCACGACGAGCTGGTGTCCGCCGCGCGGGCCGGGCTTCGAGCTGCACGCCGCTTCGTACTCCGGCGGTTCGCCGTTCCCGCTCACTTCCTGCAAAATGCGACTGGCTTATACCACGGAAACAGAAATAACGTGTACCTCAAACCAATATGTGGGAAACAAGGGCCCCAGCTGACACCTATAACACTCACCGCGTCTAGGGCGCGCGGGTCGCGCTCGGCGGCCAGCTCGCGGCCAGGCTCGTCGCTCAGCCGGTCCTCGACCTGTGGCGAGCAGCCCGACATCTCTCGCCACTCCGGTCGGTACGGCTGCCACGACATGTACCAGTCGAACTCGCCCTCTGAAACACATGTATTGCCTGTTAATCGAGAATTAGCATGTTTTTATTTAACTGTCATTGCGTACCGTCTCAATATTTACAGAATAGGTAATGTCTATCGTTTTGCACTGTCTATAAAACTATCAATGGTATCAAGGCTTGCTTGAGTTTTTATATTATCTCATTGGTATACTCGTAGTTATAAAGCTTAAATCAATATGATAATCTCAAGTCATTGTTCATAATCCACCATACTTTAACCACCTCAGGAGCCCGACGCTTCGACCCCGCCGCCCGACGGCTCTTGGGGAAGGTCAAAAGGTCAATAATCATCCACCGAGTGCAACAGTAATACAGCCCATCAGGATTGCGATTCTTTCCTACAGTGCTTTTATTACTTGTGTCCATTTGAGTCACAAGGCACGCCTTCTGGGATTGAAAATATTAAATGCGACTGTCTCACCAGTCACCGCCTCATCAAGAATGTCCTCCGAGAGCTTGTAGTCCCCGTTCTCGACGAGCGCGTGCCACAGCCTCGCCTGCAGGTCCCCCTCTAGCTTCACGCCGCTCTCGCGTGAGAGGGCCTCGAATGCGTCCTTATAACGGCGCCGCCGCAAGTGTTTCAGCAACATACGAACTGCCTCTTCTTCTTTACGCTGCCATAATGGAAAGATTGTCATGTTTAGAGTTTGTGCTAAGTAAATCACACTTATCCTTCATGCACCGGCTAAAATTCAAATTGTATGAAGTGGACTGCAATTGAATAAACAAAGTATTTTTTTGCATTACATGACAACAATAAGACAGCAATATTCAGCCTGAATTATAAATTGAATAAGAGCATTATTAAGTAATGTTGATGCAAATAAAAATCTTATCAGAAATTAAGTTACCAAAGTATTGTCTTTGACAGTATAATACTAAAATGTAAACAAAAGAATTACACAAGAAAAGCCACAAATCAACTTAAATGTTCCAATAAAACAAGTATGCTCATGTTGATTAGTCTCAGTAAAAAAAAAATTTCATGCTAATAGAAATGAAACAGTACAAAATTACAGTGTATTTCAGTTTAAAAAAAAAAAAATTTTTAATAGCACTTTATGGCTGACCGTACTGGTAACACTGATAATAAACTCATCGTCAAAAGACCAGTCAAATGAATCTAAACTCTACAGAACATCTATGAGCCTTTGAGGAGTTCCTGTGGACACATTCTGGCCCGGCCCCTGCCTTGTTGAGATACATTGGGCTAGAATTCATTCAGCTTCCTATTTACAAGGTTAGCTGGAAGAGATCCCATTAAAGTATTTGTACATTTCTTTTTTGTAAATATTGTATAGAATTTCTGTGTTTTGTACAATAAAGAGTTTTCATACATGCAAACATACATATGTACAAGTGATCAATGATCATCCTGGGTTGGGTACCAGATCATTCTGATTTCAAGATATTTTTTTGGGTAGTATTAGGACTTTTGGTGGCATATTTGTGGTTCTAGCATAATATGAAATAAATATGAAATGACAATACTGAAGGCCAAAATCAAATATAATTATTAGGAATTAATAAATAGCAACTTCTTGGATTCTAGAACCATAATATGGCACCATAATCCTAATCCTGGTTATAAGTAAAGAGGCATTTGCAATGTAAAACAATACTATGTTTCATACATTTTGCTCCGAGCATCCTGGCAACTTCTAATTATAAATAAAACTTACCAAATTAATAGTGTCCAGTACACTAGCCATCAGGTCTTCATTTGTTTTCCCTTGCAACTCCACATACCAAATGGTGTAGTTGTATGCCGGCCCCCATGACTGCAAGGGCACAATCTTCAGGTACTGCACCGGTAAGTAAAGACCTTCTGACGTTCTGTGCCGGAGTCGGAATACCTCAGGAGCACTGTCTTTTTTAAGTCCTCTGAAGAAAATATATTTAAATTAGAGCACAAATGTAAACCCCTATCACCAGTAAAAAAAAGGGTAGGCTCCTGTAAGGTGCTATTACAAGAATAATATTAGCATATAATTTTTAATAAATTGCTCAGTGTAGGACTAGGTCAATTTGTTTGGAATCAACCCCTAATGTACTGTCAATTTACTTAGTTTTGCCTGTTGTTGGTAACATAAAGTAGTTTTCAATAACAGGCGACAAATATTAAACATATGATGGACTGCAAAAAACATCTATAATCTATCAACATTGGGAATAATAATAATTACAATACCTATGTTTACATCAATATTAGGTACTCACGCTGATAACAACACTGACAAATTGTGCTCGTCCGTGCCTCCTAATATTTGAAATTTCTTGAGATCACTGACGTGCGCTTTGATGTATTTTCCGAATTTTATAGTTTCCACAATAGCAGGTGCCTTTATTTTTAACATAATGTATTGAGAGGGCGTGTTGCTATCTGTGAACCATCGCGACAGTTGATCCGAAGAATTATTTACCATTATATTCCTGAAATAGATAATTACAGCTGTTATTTTGTAGTAGACCGGACTCGTGCAAGGGCCGGAGTTTCTAATTGCAATATAGAGCTAATTCCTAGTCCAAATACACTTACTCTGGTATATAGTTAGCGGAATAACTGGAGTATTTGTGTATCGTATAACATAGCTTCACTGTTTCGTATTTATCGTTCATTTTAACACAATGTATGAATAAAATGTGCTAAAATATCCTATTGTTGTTATCACTTGACTGACAGTGTCAAAAATCAAGTGAAATTTAAACACCTATTTTTATTCACTTACATTTTATTCTGTCCTGCCATTGGACGAATTGAACACGATGGCTATTTACTTTGGTATCATTGGTGGAATATGAAACGCAAATCAGCTGGTATTGCCACATGGGAAGAAGTCGGATTCAGTCGATATATTTTTAGAACTATTAACATCTCGACTGAGTATTTTTTTATTACAATCGTATAATGTGCCACAACGATCGTACAAGGTCATATTTATTTGCTTGCGCAATCACTGGCGCTTAGGACGTGTAAGGAATTACAAAAATACCTACGAAGCTTTCAGTTTATTTAAGTGCAATTCAAAAATGAAACCGTCTTCAATCGGCAATTTAATCTCTGGAGTATACTTTATTTTGCTTGTGCATGTGGTACAAACATCAATAGTAGAGGAATGTTCTACGATTGACAATTTGAACGAAGAAAGGCTGTTAAATTTGGGAAAATTAATAATACCCGAATTGGATGGCAAAACGAAAGGTGAAGCCGGTAAAGTCTGCGTGATAGGTGGATCCACTGAGTACACTGGAGCTCCTTACTTTGCAGCAATATCATCACTAAAGGTAGTTTTTATCATACTAAACCATAAGTTAATAACCATTTAACCCTTTCTCTCTCTCTCTTCTCTCAAAAAGTAACGACAGATCCACACGATTTAGCCACGAATTGAAAGTGATAGGAACGGGGCATTCGAAGTTTCGAATTAAGTGCGTCGTAGTTTTATTGTCAGTGCCCAATCATAACAAGGGGTAAAGGTCGGTAAATTATTACCTTATAGATTAATGTTTACATAGAGTAAGTACTTGCCCATAATCTCAGATAATTAATGGTACCTACTATTATTCACTATGTATATCTAACTTAATTCGTGCGCCGGTTGGCATTGTACCTATTACCATAATAAGAAATAATAAATTCTTATGCTATTACAGCTAGGTATCTAGCTACCAAATTAAGGTACTTAGCGACGATATTAGCTACAGCTGAATGGCCAAGGTCTCGATACGCGCACGTAGATTCTATGTACCTAAACTGTAATTCTATGGAACTTGCTAACTATGTAAACAAGCCGCCATACTAAAATTGACATTAGATGTCAATTTCAATATATTGTTTGTTTACATAGTTAGCAAGTTCCATAGAATTACAGTTTAGTATCAAGTTTTTCGATATCGCGTCCCTCAAGCTTTTGATTCGCTTTTTATTAGGGTTCCGTACCCAAAGGGTAAAAACGGGACCCTATTACTAAGACTCCATTGTCCGTCTGTCTGTCTGTCTGTCACCAGGCGGTATTCCGTGAGACGTGATAGCTAGACAGTTGAAATTTTCACATATATTTCTGTTGCCGCTATAACAACATATACTAAAAACAGAATAAAATAAATATTTAAGTGGGGCTCGCATACAACAAACTAATTTAGTGTTTAATGTTGTGTAGATAATGGTACGGAACCCTTCGTGCGTGAGTCCGACTCGCACTTGGCCGGTTTTAACTATAGTTATGCACATGATGGAAATATTTTTGTAATTTCAGGTCGGTGCTGATCTGGTGTACGTCATAACAACAGAAAATGCGGCGCCAGTTATAAAAAATTATAGCCCAGATTTAATAGTTTATCCCTTTTTAGATTCAAACAATTTGTCTAAAGTTATATCTCTATTGCAAAATATGGATGTAATAATAATTGGGCCAGGATTAGGAAGGCAAGATGAAACCTTAAAATTAGCTTATGAAATTATTGAAGCCTGCAAAGTGTTAAGGAAGCCCCTGGTTATTGACGCCGACGGTTTATATGCTGTATCTAAAAACTTGACCATTATAAAAGGGTATCCTTTACCAGGTGCAATCCTTACTCCCAATAATCAAGAAGCTAAGAGATTCATTGCTGCTATTTCTGGTAATAGCACTTGGTATACTTTCTGGGGGGAAAATGTGAGTGTTTTGCACAAAGGTGGAGAAGATCATTACTACTCGAGCGTTGCATCTTTCGACTGGTCCATATCGAAGGGTGGATCAGGGCGAAGAGCAGGTGGTCAGGGTGACATTCTTTCAGGAGCTCTGGGCACGTTCTATACCTGGGCTTTGAAATATGATCTTTGTGATAATGAGAAATCAGTCCAGCTCGCACAGAGCGTGGCGGTCTATACAGCTGCCAGGTTCACTCGAATATGTAATCAAAAAGCATATTTCATTTGCGGGCGCAGCATGACTGCGTCTGACATGATTAGCCAAATACATTCCTCATTTGATGATTTATTTATTTAACAATTTGTATGTGATTTATTATTAATTACGGTAGCAATAAATACAAATTATATTGACTTAGCGAATCATTTTTTTTTTTGTTAAAATGTGCCTAACTATGCAGTGCATATACGGGGCGTCCCACGGCTATGCCACATGGAAGGAAAGTTCCTTAAATATTGTAGATGGAACATTTTACTGAAAGAAGACATTATTTGAATTTAAAAAACAATTTAAACTGCATTCATAGATATTTAAATAATTACATGGTTGAACCGGGAATCGAACCCGTTACACGAGAAAAATAATTACCCTGTAGCTTTATCATACCGATCGAAAGGCTTCATCATAAGGATTATTTTTTGTTAAATAACATAGTGTCAGAAATAAAAGGAAGACCATGAATTTTAACATTTTTAATACAAAATTAATCAATTTATCAAATGCTCAAAATGAGTCCCTTCCTGTTGAATACAAAGTCGCACCGGTACCTATTAATTACGTATCTCTTTATCTTTTTTCATGCACTTAAATTATAATAGGGAAATGATGCGTACTTCTCAAGTGAGTACATTTATTAGTAATAGGTATTTATGATAATGTCAGTTGTATGTCCTTACGGCAATGTCAGCATTTCATTTTTCTGAACAAAATTTCGCATCAAATGTTAAAATTCATGGTCTTCCTTTTATTTCTGACACTATGTTATTTAACAAAAAATAATCCTTATGATGAAGCCTTTCGATCGGTATGATAAAGCTACAGGGTAATTATTTTTCTCGTGTAACGGGTTCGATTCCCGGTTCAACCGTGTAATTATTTAAATATCTATGAATGCAGTTTAAATTGTTTTTTAAATTCAAATAATGTCTTCTTTCAGTAAAATGTTCCATCTACAATATTTAAGGTACTTTCCTTCCATGTGGCATGGCCATGGGACGCCCTGTATAATACATGTATTGTAATAATAAGTAGAACAGAAAGTCAAACGATCGTTAAAACTAATTGCTAGAGTCAATGGCAAATACTGAAGTAATCTTAATAGCTAAGCGGAGTTAAAACCCGTATATATAGAGATGCATGAGAGAGTGCATAGTAAGTATAAATAAGTAGTTCGACTCCAGCCTTTTAGGAGATTCTGATACCTATTGCCGCTCGGGCACCTATGCTATGATTGTCTAAACTTGTTTTTATATTTTAGCCACCTACTTAGCCTTACTATGATTTATAATCATATTCATAAATTACACAAACCTAAATATAAATATTATCAGGTATGTTCCTAATTTATATTATTTTACTTAGGCTAATTTGAATTATAATTTCTATGCTGTCATTGTTCTCTTCAATAAATTGTTGAAAATAATGATAACTAACAGCAACTTTTAAGGTCAAATGAACGGACCCGGGGGTCGCTGATTTTCACATAAAAAATTGCTGGTAGATATCATTATGTGTTCGTCAATATATTGAAGAAAACAATGACGGCGGTAGAAACTCCCGAATATTCATCCAGGTATGTAATTTTTACTGTTGACACTTAGTAATATATTTATACGTATGTGATATATAAATTCCTTTTTGACATCTTTTGATAATGCCGCTTAAATAAATACCTGGATAATAATATCAGATACAATGTCCCAAACTAGGCTCTAGGCAACGATAAACATACTTATGTAATGAAAAATAAATACTTAATATTACATACATATAAAACAGACACAGACATACAGACACAGAAACAAATACGTACTCGGACTCATCACACAAATATTTGCCCTGACCGACCGGAAATCGAACCCACTAGCTTAGTTGGCAGGGTCACTACTCTTAGTCACTACCAACTACCTAGCCATGTCACATGTTACTTGTCACGGCACACTCTAAATTTTAATTACCTACTTAATACGTATTTATTTCACACAGGTACTAAATACCTAATTAATTAAGTATTTACATTAATCACTTGCATCCTTTTTAAAATCTGGATATAGTTGTAACTACCTAGGCTAGGTTTAGGCACAGTTTAAGCGTTTTGAAACGAATGGAAATGTCACGCTTACAATAAAATAGATTTAACAAAAGCTGCAAGTGGACAGAGACACTTCTAGTCTCATGTTGTAGTAAATTTAGTCTTATTTAAAAACATTCTGAAAAGGTACTATCAAAAAATAATTTTTAGTTTCTTGTTCATTCCACATAACATAACTTTATGAAAACCGACATTTAGTTTGTTAAATTGTTTGCAAAGTAAATGTATAACTTTCATTCTTCTTCTTCTTTCAAGATGTAGGTACAATACTTTGCTTGGTCCTCCTCCTCCATATGTACATTATGGGAGCTGAGTATTATGGCTAAAATTTAATTTATCTTATAGACTAAAGTGGTTTCTCTTTATATAATTAGTACCCGAGCATCTTTCCAGGTGTTTTTAGATAAGGCTTAGTTAATTATAAAACATTTTTTTTGTTATTCAACCGGTAAAGTAGGAGTTTAGTAAAATAGTTTTGAACCTCACTTTTGCTCTTTTGGAGGTGATTTCGAATGGAGTTTGAGCAATAAAAATAAGCAGATAAGTAATGAACTACTGATTTTTACTATTATTTATGCCGGCGTTTTTGTGGATTGTTTTTAATGCTGTTATTTAACCAAACCACACATCAAAGGATACGGATGATATTTAGCTGAAGAATTCCAGGATTTAAATGAACGATACCTTACTTTACTTACAATTTTACTAGAAACCAAACAATTGAAAAAAAAGATAAAAGGATAAAAGATGTTTATTCAGTAAGTAGGCCGCACGGGCACTTTTACACGTCATAATCTACCAGAGCTTCGCAAGAGACCACTGCTGAGAAGAAACGCCGCAAGAAACAGTCAGTCGTTTTTTTTAAATACTACTTATATATTATACAATTATAAAGCTTAACCTAAAGCATTATACAAAACAATGAAAAAAACATAAAATAAATAAATAAAAAAAACATTCAAGCGTAGCTTGAGCAGGAAAATGTGTCAAAACTAAGAATTTTCATAGGGATTAATAATATAATATGAAATGTAATTCATTTGATTTCAATTTTGTGTTATTTTATTTCTGCAGGAGTAGCAAAAAATTGGTCTAAATACATATTTTTTTACATCACGCTTAAAAATATTTTTCTAGAAAAAAAATAAACGAAATTATCAATGAATAGCTAACTTGTACATTATTATATTTAGTGCTATTATATGAATAATAGTACTAATATTACAAGTGGCGATAATAATAATGTTAAACATAGTTAATCGATTTAATACGATTCTTATACATATAGCAACACACCCCGACTTGATGTCAAATTGACACAATGAAAATACGTTCAAAATCATTGACCAAAACTTTTACATACAACATTAATCTTCTGTAGAATGTATTTTTTTCTTTAATTACTTATATCTTAATTGATTGCATTAAGTGTGTTAATGAGCACATAATATCTTAACATCCTTTTGTATACGTTGAATCATATTAATCATATCTGTGTAAATACCATATAATACGCAGGAATTGCGCACAGATCACATCGTGAACGGTGGTTATTCGCCATCGCACAATCAGGTCGAACGAATAGCGTTTTCAGTTTTCATCTTTATCAAATCAAAATATCTGGGTTTATTCAAGGACAATCAGTTGGCAAAATAGTTAAGTTCAATGTAGTAGCGATAAGTACGGCATAGCTCCACCACCATGGAAGACGAGGTTGAGGAATGCGTCAGAAAGAAAATCCACTGGGCTAAGCTGCCACCAAATGTTAAAAAGGTAAACTGATAGGCAGTGATATCTTTGTGTAAATTAATCTTTTTGGGGCAATTAAACATATCACGCCGGAGACCTTATTTTATTACACGATCTAGTGTCATGTAGCGAATGCCCTAATATTCAGTGTAAACATACATCACATGTTTTGTTTTGATATTCATTTATTTTTATATGTGCAATTATTACTTTGTATAATTTGTTACAGCTACTCGGCGATTCACACAAGGAGTACGAGAAATATATATTTGAATTCAGTATTAGAAACCAACTGCGGTATCGGGGTAGCCTTGGTAAAATTTATTTACTTTTTGTAGCAATTTGATTTACAAATTTGTGATGATCTATTGGCCATGTTTCTTAATTCCTTCTTTAAAACGATGAATTATAAAGTATATTAAGTTTTGGTTCAGCCTGATAAACTTATCCTTCTTTACAAGTTTCGATAATTTTAGTGCGGACAGTACAGAAGGATGAAAGGAAGTATTATGAAACAGTAGTACATGGCAGCATTCAGAGGCTTATGCTGTATCCTTACCATCTGGCTGACATGATAGTAAAAGGTAAAATCATCATTACGCTTATCATAACTCCTAATACTTAAAAATATTTTCAAAGGGTCTCAAACTCTCAAGTTTGAAGGTAGATAGACTAAAAAGTATGAGATATTTGTATAGGTACTTACCGTGTACAATATAAAGATTCATATAAATTTATTTTTTGAAAATTTATTATTTTTGCTTTCTGCCATTCTATTATTGTCGTTTTTTTTTCCATTACTATTATTACAATGCCCCTTTATGCTTTATTTATTTATTATACTTACACCCCTTATATGCCTTATTTATTTATTTAATCTTTATTGAACAAAATAATACACTTAATATACCTACAAAAGGCGAACTTAATGCTGTAAGGCATATATACCAGTTAACCTTTGGGCAAAGCAGAGATTGTGGTGGCAGTTCAACATAACCTTATGTTGCTAACATAAATATAACTTATACATAATAATATATACCTACATATCAATATATTAAATTAATATAAATTCTTACATAAATATGCATATATGCATGCATGCTTATATGCATTTTGTAGGTATATCTTTTTCATTCAATTTTGTGGGTACAAATATTAGTACTGGGCTGTACACCTATAAACAAGATATTTTTTGTTGTCTTTTCAGGTCTAAGAATAACCCCCTTTATTTATTATGTGGAGGTGGTAGCTCTACTCATAGAGCTGGAAAAGAGTTATGACACCATGCCTAATTTCACAGCTGCTGATTGTAAGTATTTCTTTAGAACCTCTACTATTTAGGCAGGGGTTCAAATTTGCCAGAGTTATTTCCTCGGTGTCATTAAAACATGAACTTTAAATCTTATTAGAAAAATAACTTACCTCTTTGGCTCAAAGATATGCCGACAGAATACTTTTCTCCTGTTTTTGAAGTTTACTACACATTCTACATCCTACCTTCTCTTTAACTTCTTAAATGTTAAAGCAGTTTTTATTTTAATTGCTTCATGTTTCGAAAGACTGTCCGTGTCTATCCTTTAAAATGTATGTAGACTCATCTCACCAACTCGCTATTTTTTCTAGGTCTTCGCCTGCTAGGTATAGGCCGTAACGAGTACCTAGAACTGGTCGCTAAGGCGCGCTCCCTCGGGCGCCGCGGCCGCGCCAAGGCGATACGAAACCTCCTGCCGCGTGTGCCGCTCAACATACCCATGCAGCCCTGGTGGAGGGTGGAGCTGGGCTTTGTACTGGAAGTAGACGTCAAGGTAATTCGGAGTCAGGCGATGTCTGGAGATGAGACTTGCCTGTAAAGTCTCGCTCGTTCGCTGCAGCCGCGCTAAAACCTCGTGTGCCGCTCAACATTCCCATTCAGCTCAGGTGGAGGGTGGAGCTTAGCTATGTGCTGGAAGTAAAAGTCAAGGTAATTTAGAGTCAAGTCATGTCTGGGGATGAGACTGCCCTGTAAAGTCTCGCTCCTTCGCTGCAGCCGCGCTAAAACCTCGCGTGCCGCTCAACATTCCCATTCAGCTCTGGTGGAGGGTGGAGCTGAGCTATGTGCTGGAAGTAAAAGTCAAGGTAATTTAGAGTCAAGTCATGTCTGGGGATGAGACTGCCCCGTTAAGAATCGCTCGTTCGCTGCAGCCACGCTAAAACCTCGCATGTCGAATGACATAACCACGCAACCATGGTGAAGGGTGGAGCTGGACTATATGCAGTAAGAATACGTCAAGCTAATTTGGAGTCATGTGATGGCTGGAGATGAGACTGCCCTGTAAAGTCTCGCTCGTTCGCTGCAGCCGCGCTAAAACCTCGCGTGTCAATCAACATACCCATGCAATACCGTTCGTTTATTATTTTTTTATGAGTAAAGCACTGTGTTGCATTGCCTATCTCACTGCCCATTACGCATACGGAAGCTCAAAAATACAAACAAATACGTAAGTAAAAAGTGTTTACATACAGTTTATACAGCAAATGGAAAATAATTAAGTTAAGAATAGGTACAGAACTTGTGCGTTGGAGAATGGTGCCCGAACTATGTCAGGTCACCAGGTCTCCAACTCTCAGATGTCTATAGCTACGTGCTTCAGGTGAATTCAATTTACAATGTGGTACTCATTTGTTTCTTGCATAGAACTTGTATGGCGTTGTACTATCCTTCGTATGCCTTGTCCCGGATCCGTCCTGACCGTGGTCCTATACTATTGATTTTACTAGCTTAAAGATAGGGTTCTAATTTTTCTGTAAAAAAACGAAAGAATCCATCTTCCATAGAGAGCAATCAGTTTCTCGGAACGTCAAATCACCTTTGGTCGTGGAGCAATTAGACTCGGTCACGTGACACGGATGGAATTAATTATGAGAAACTTTTGGCATACGAAAGGTTATAACAAAAATAAATAGAGTATAGTAAGAGGTATACAATTAACAATGCGGATAGTGGTAGGTGATTAAGGTCACTTGTTTGTCTGCAGCCTCTGAACGAGGCGGAGAAGGCGCTGATCGACATGCTGATCGACCGCGGGTCGCAGACGGCCGGCACGCTCGACTACAACATCGTCATGACGCTCTACAGGTAACCGTCTCATAATGGCTGCCAGCAACTTGCTCGCCAAGCGTTTTTGAAAATTGGTCTGAAACGTTTCTAGTTTGGGCACCTCTCTTGCATCTGATTTGTTATATTAACCTTTTCAATGACATTGACATATCCGCACTACAAGGTTCAACGCCAATGACAGATATATCCGTCATGGTTGCAAGCAATAGACCTTAATGTTTATATGCTGAGGTTGATATTTTCTCTTGTTTTAAACTGTCATTAGCCTGTTATGTTAGTGACTTCTTTGTATTTGACATAGCGTTGAAAAGGTTAATTCACGCACAATACAAAAAAGGGTTTCTTGTGTGGTAGTCATTGTTCGTCTGTATCAGTGTATCCGTTTGTCAATCATGCATGACCGTGGGCCCTTACTGAGTCTGTAAAAGATCCTACAAAGTCAAAAGTGTATTGGAGAGGGCCGACAGAAAAACCTTTTTTTAAAAAAAAAATTAGTCCTTGATTTTCCGGAGGAGGCCGGTAGTAGAAATACCTTATAATTAAGAATTGACTACTTGATAGTGAGTCTCAAGATATTTTTTGATAATAATGAATGTTTTTTATTATTTAGGCGCGGCCTAATCTACCTGGACGTACCCATAACCACGGCGGACAAGGTGTCAGTGCCGCCGCTGAAAGGGTTCGTGATGAACCGTGTCGCCGGCGACTACTTCGAGACGCTGCTGTACAAAGTGTTCGTGTCCATAGACGAGCACACTGCTGTCGCCGAGTTGGCAACTGTCTTGCAGGTGAGACATTAGCTGGGCTGTGATTGGCTCGCTAGTTAGTGCAGTCAGCCAAGCACAGCGCTGCTAGTGTTCGTGATGAACCGCGTCAATAAATAAATAAAAACTAACTACTATCGATTTATCGACAACATCGATAAGCAGCGTTGTTCTCTCCCTACAACTTTTCAAAAGCCGTCCCCAAAATCCCTTGGTCTAATAGGTGGAGCCCGAGCTCGTGAAGCAAGCCGTCTCCCTCTACTGCCGGCTCGGGTTCGCGCACAACCTGCAGCCGCCGCCCGTGGTGCCGGCGCACGCGTCGTGGCGCGACGCGCTGACGTCACACCTGCACCCGCAGTACAGCCAGATCTCCTTCAACTCGCTGGAGGACGAGCTGCAGATGGAGCCGGTGCTCATGAAGGAGCCTTCCACATCCAAACAGGTAAAATAATATTTTCACATCTCATGCTCTTAAAATGTTACTTTAGTCTCTGCACATCGGGACTAAAGCTCTTTGTTAAATCCTCTAGGGACTAAAGTATTATTTTTAATTTACTTTGGGAACCCCCTGAACAAAAAATCACGGTATTTTTGCGAATTGATGATTAACGCCATTTTTAGTGATTGTGTATAGACAATTTTTGGGCGTGGAAATAACCTCAAAATGGCAATGGTGCAAAAATATATTTAATAAAAAAACGTGAAAAACGATTAATGATTACAAATATGTATATTTCATTATATTAAGGATGAATTTATTTTATTGTGCATGGTCCAATTAGTTTTAAAATAGTTGGCTGAATATACAAGCATTTAAAGCGTCACTTTACAAAAAAAATATGCGGAAAATGTAAGAAACTGTTATAATACATATTGCAATTTTGTTTAGATCGTCGTTTTTTTTCCTCGCATTCAAAGTGAAAAGTAGAGTGTTTATTAACGCGAGACTAAACCACCATAATGTTAATGACACTCGAACTATAGCTACTCTAGCCGCTCTACTCGCGTGGCTAAACATCTCGTGTCATTACGGCTTGTTTTAGTCCCTTGATGAACAATCTACTATTCCAATATTTTTACTCTGAAAATATGGCTTCATATCTAAATAGCAGGGAGAAAATGGCATTTATATCCCTAGGGAGACAAGTCACTTTAAAAAAGTAATTTGAAGAATCTTATAAAGCCATTACGAGTGTTGATTCATTTTATAAAATTCTTAGAGAGTATGTATTTTGCGCAATTCACTGAGAAATAACAGACCTGAAGTAAGTCAGTGGGTATTAGGTCATAAAATAGGTCCTTGCGTTAACCTACTTATTTTTCATCAATGAGAACTCTCATTGCACATCTTTGACTCATCAAAATTATGATATGGATTGGAAAATAAGGTGCTTTTCCAAGTTCTTTAAATAATAACTGAAAAAGTTTATAATGAAAGAATGGTTCAATTTGACAAGCAGATGAAATGCAGTAAATTCATTTTATCATTTGGTCCTTCAAACCGGACGTTTTAAATTTGTGTTTTATTTTTTACAGAGTCAGGATTCTTATGATATTTCAAATAACAGCGGAAGTCGGAGGGTGGCGCTTCTGTTCGATTCAACGTTAGCTGCGTATCTTATGATGGGAAATCTATCGCCGGTATATTATTATTATATGTTTTTTTAAATAAACAACATATTTATTAAACTATAACTTAATTGGATGTTTTTTTGTGGTTTATAGGATCTCAAAACACACGCTGTCACGTTGTTTGAAGTGGGCAAAATATGCGACGAGAGCCTGGATAGTTTGTTAATGGAATTAGATAAGGTAAGGTAGTGACATTTGTGAAAGTGTTCCACTTGAGATAAAATTTCCTTGCCTTTTGTAGGCTAGTGCTGCCGTGTTATCGCTTTTGAGCATGGGCTACGTTCAAACGATTATCGCCCTAAAGGTGAACACCGTGAACGCAGGCGTTAACAGAGTACATGGCATTTCTATTTTATAATTGATACAATTAAAAAAAATATTTTCTTCTAAAAGAATAGAGAATGGTTTGCCATATAGGTGATATGACAACCTAAAATGGTTTCAAACAGGTGGCGGGCCATCCGGAGATAGAAGGCGAGGCAGCACGCTATTTGGCGGCCGCGGCTTGTCTCCGACGAACTCTACGAATACTTAGGCCACGCATGCGCCCCTTAGACTTGCTGCGGTGTGAAGCGTTACACGCTCTCGGGGCCCCGGCGAGGACAAGACTACTGACTGCTAAGTACAAGTATGTGGAATTTTGTATACTGATACGTCTGGTATTGGTTTAGGGACTGAGCTCGAACATGGGTTGGCCAGGTTATTGCGTGAGAAGTTTCGCATGGGGCAAATGAATTTGTATAGTGTGTTAGTAGTTAGTAACTCCAGACGGATCGACTGCTGACTATTAAGTACAAGCAATGTGACTAATAAGTTCGTATAACAATCTTGGATCTTAATAATTACATACACCGATGCATCAGACACTGGTTTAGGAGCAGAGTTCAAACAAGTGAAAGTTGGCTGTTAAGTGCAAGTCCAAGCCAAAGTTAATTAATATTGTTGTGCTGTGCTAATATAAATAAACATTAAAATATTCAGGCGAACGTAAAGTTTGTAATTCAGTTAAAGGTAGGTAAAGAGCTGCGTCCATGCGTCCCATTAATGTTTAAGATAAGAGCGAAATTTGAGTACATTAATTGCAGTTTACTACTACGTTTTTGCATTTTTTTAGCTTGTCTCGAATGTCCTGAGTATTCCCTGAACATTGTCTGCAGACTGGCTATATCCACGGCGCCTCTATGTCGCGAGGCTCGCGCGGGGCAGGCAGCGGGAGCCCTACCCCACTTGGGGCCCGCTCCACCGGAGGCCTGTACACCTTGGATGAGGCTGTATCTCTATCATGTGGCGGGCTATGGACCGCCTACTCTACTGCTTAAGAAAGGTGAGTTTTGTGATGTGATATTGGTTGAGAGGAGATGCAACACAGATCTGACACTGGGAGAGGTGGGCATTCACTGTTACAAACATATGCCGGAGATCTATTAGCAGTGTCTTGGAATTTACGAGTACATTTGAGTTAAAGACCAATTGAGTGTACGTGCTTCTTCTTTCTTCTTCGTAACATCTGCTAAAACGCGTGGCTATAAATCCGTTTAAAATGTGTATAATTACTACCCTAAAAAAAGGTGTCAAAGCCGCTCATTAAAGCTCAAAAGTCTGGGTTATATTGGATGGAATTTCTTAACTCCCCTTTTATCAGGGTAGTAATATCGTATGAAAATGCGCACTCAAGTTGGTCCCTGCAAATGTGGGCGTCTTTACCTTCTGTAACTTCTTTTGGCGCACTAACTGTATGGTGCACTAAAATTAATAATAATAAAAAAAAACTTTCTGGATAATGGCGCGCTCGTTCTTCCTTGAGACAATATATTTGTTACTATATTTGTTATTTCGTTTCTGTGTAAGTGTAGTATTATATAAAAGTTATTTAGGGTGACGGCACCAATGATGGACACTTTTAGCTGACAGGCACCAGTAATGGACACTTCGCTCTTAATTCAAATTTCATACGGTTCTAAATTGATTGTTGCAAAACAAATGAATATCCCTTATCTTCTGTAAAATAAGAATCAACGTCCATAATTGGTGCCTTGTCCATTACTGGTTCCATCACCTTATGTAAGTGGTACATATAGAAGCTTCTACCGCTAAGCGACACGAATCGCTCTAATGAGAGGCACCTTAGACAGTACCTTAGGAGATAATTTTGTACCGTTGAATACATAACTTTTTCTACAATCTTAAAAAGGAAACTACAACTTACTACAACTTACTTCTTTCTGGCGGTTTGTAAATTGACAGCGACCACAGAGAAAAACTATGGCGTCATACGTCATTCAATTTAGTTGATTTATATTGTTTATCGTTTCCTTGTGATTATTAAATGTGAAATTGGAGATTTTTGATATATTTCTCTTTATATCAATTGGAATGTCAAGTTTCTTCACTGAATGCCATTTCTGGTGCCGCCATATTTCCATATTGCGAAACAGCTGAACCAGTTAATTTTATTGATCTTTTCTCAACTATGTTTTTTTTATCTGTTATTGTTTGTTTTTATCTGTTATTGTAATCAATTAAATATTTTTAGTAGTTTTACACATTTAAATTGCTGTAAAACCGTTTTTATAAAACTTGAGATGTCAGTTGATAAGCGAACACCACCACTGACATTGTTCATGCGCGTAACCATGGTAGTAACAAAAATGCTATAATGATTATAAAAGAACTGTTATGACCATGGCAACACTCATTATACAACTGTTTTCACGCTTCGGTTACGCTATAGGCTGTGTTTTGATACTGTTAACCGAGAAACGAGCTAGGGCCGCCGGAGGGACTCTTCAAGAAACGAACACTTGATTTTCGAAGTGAAC
The DNA here is from genome assembly GCA_923062465.1 of Acleris sparsana. Taxonomy (NCBI): domain Eukaryota; kingdom Metazoa; phylum Arthropoda; class Insecta; order Lepidoptera; family Tortricidae; genus Acleris; species Acleris sparsana. The sequence goes on from OV281300.1 coordinate 12,198,233, forward strand.
TTTAATGTCTCTTAACAAAGGTGCAGATACAGTGAGGTTTATATAACTAACTTAATTTATTGATCCAGATCGATCACACGACCTTATGCTACCGCGATGGAGAACGTAAGACACTCGCGGCACCTTGATTCTCACCAAAGTCGATAATGTTCACTCAGCACTTTCGTGGGAGTCCGGCAATCGGTTATCGGGAAAATTGGGTGACTCAGTGAGTCACGTTGTCGCCGTGTGGGAACCGTATGGCGTAACACCTCCCCTCCTAGACGAGTGACTATTTGCCAATGCTTAATGCAAATGTCGCGGCTCGACGTTCTTCCAGAGTTTGGGTACCAGTGTCCATTCTCGGGAGTTCTATCTCAGTCTGCGTTAAAGTCTTCGGCCGGTGTTTGTAGTAGTAATAAAAGATAATCAGTAGAGTTGCACTGAATAAAATGATGCCATAAGTGGGTATCGTTGTATGGTATAAACTCGAGAAATTTGGTTCGTCTGTCACAGCTGGTTGTTCCATAAGTACTTGATGTTGAATATTGTGCAAGGTGTTCAAGTCGATTGTAGTTAGATTGTAACGAAGTGATTGTTTCGTTGAAGTCGGAAAAAATGCTGATTTGGGCAGCGTCATGATTTCGACAGCGTATCCTCGGGATTTGTCGTCCATGTTTATGATTGTGAATTCGGGTGTCCGTATTTTGCAATTTCGTGGGATAGTAGCCAAGAAACTTCCTTTAAGAGTACGGTGTTCCTCCTGTCTGCATGATATCTGTACTTTAGTTTCTGCCGGAAATGAAATTATATAATGTTGACTATCAAGTTCCAAAAGGGCTTCTTTAGTAAGTGATACGGGCGTGGGTGTGCATAGTGTGTCCATTTCTTGTTCGTGTATAAGGCGGGCTATACAGTCTCGTTGAGTCCGGGTCTGGTGGATGGTTTTTTGCTTGCAGATGTACCATGTTTCAATCTTAGGGCATTCAGCCTCCATGTACACAAATTCCTTGGAATTGGTTGCCATAAAGGGAGAGGGCGGTATAATGATTTGGGAATATTTATTAGGTGTAGGACATAGTCTAAAAAGATCGTAATTTTCTGGGGACAGGATGGGAACTTTAAGTACGATTACAATCTTGTGATCAATAAAATAAGATCCTAAATTAATCATATCATAGTAATTTCTTATATCTATGTCTAATATAGAGACAGGTCCGTAAAGAGCCTTTATCTTACTTATCATATTTCCTAAGTCATTTATCGTTAATAGTGAGTGGTGCATGGAATTGGTGTGACTAAAAGCTAATATATTTTCTAACCTAGTTAGTTCAGATAATAGATCTTGAACATTTTCACTGAAAATACTAATTATCTGGGACAAGTGAGTATACTCAATAAAAAGGTTACTAGTTCCCTTTGTGCTATTAATTAAATGTGCAACCGCTTTTTCTAGCCTGTTTTGGTTGTAAGTTAAATTATTTAGAATGTGAGTTTGTTGGATAGTCAAATCTTTGTACAAACTGATGTGTTTATTAAAACTTGTAGAAATTGCTTGATTCTCTTTTCGAAAGATAGCCAAAGTATGTTCTAATCTTAATGCGTCATCGTTATCCAGGTTACCAGTCACACTTTTAATAAGGGTACCGAGAGGATTGAGGAGACCACGTTTGATACGCTTTGGTTCAAAGGATTCTAACTGTAGCATAGTTTTATTTAATTTAGAAAATAAGTATAGGATTTGGGTTTTAAAAAACGGGAAGTTTTGGTTAGGGAGTTTGTTTGCAGCTTCTGATAATTGGATCTGTACCAGTTCTATTTGTCTTTGAATTTGGTCAAGGTCGATTTCTTGTATGAAAACATGGTCATGAGATATAATTTTCGTTGATCCCAATTTGAATAGTAAAATACCAGGTCCGTCAGAGAGGCTGTCAAGTTGTATGTTTGAAGGGCTAATTTTTTGTACAGTTCACGCTTGGCGGAAACCGTAGTAGGTAATGATTCATGTAACTCACAATAGGTCATTATTGTACTTAATAAATTTTGAACTCGTTCGTAAAAAACGTGGGGGGTATCGGAACCTTGTGTTAACATGGATAAGTCAGTATACAGAGCAGATTCATCTCTATGATCTGAAAATGAATTTATTAATGCATTTCGGATGCCATTCCAGTCAGTTGGAATGCCGTTCGCTGCTAAAGTAGTGGCGGCACGACCAGTTATTTTATTTAATATTCCATTTAAAATGGCTGAATTGTTAAGGTTATTCCCGGGGGTTGTATCAGAATATGTCAAAATTAATTTGTCACATATGTCTAAAAATCTGATAAGTACATTTGAATTTCCATCAAACTCTGGTACTAATCTCAAGGCTTTCCAAATTTGATCAATCTTATCTACATTGCGTTCAGTAACATCGTTACCTGAGTTCGCCATCGCTACGCTTTCGTCTTCTAAAATATTTTCTAAAGATGATAGATCTCTATCGAATCTGTGCGTTCGCCACGAATCGGGCTTACTAACACGATTTGCGCGTGGGTGAAAAATTTTGGTTAAAATACTACTAGCTATCTAAGACAAAAGTAACTTAAAATGGGGCTGCAAATGGGGTTGACAGCTAAGTTAACTAGGATAGGTGGTGCTGATAGGGTTGGCAACCAATAGGATTCATGTAACTTCTTAATTCTAAACTCACAGTACAAGTATCTGCATTGCAACTGGAACTTGACGAATCGATGTGTGATACCGTTGTCCGCTGTTGCTACCGGTCACTCGGCCACTCGTAGGTTCTCCTTGTAGACGTTACGTCGACGAACGACTCTCAGCACAGCACAGCACTCGAAGTTGGAGGCACGCACTGATAATGTCCACAAGAACCGACTGCGCCAGAAACGAGCTAGGGCCGCCGGAGGGACTCTTCAAGAAACGAACACTTGATTTTCGAAGTGAACTTTAATGTCTCTTAACAAAGGTGCAGATACAGTGAGGTTTATATAACTAACTTAATTTATTGATCCAGATCGATCACACGACCTTATGCTACCGCGATGGAGAACGTAAGACACTCGCGGCACCTTGATTCTCACCAAAGTCGATAATGTTCACTCAGCACTTTCGTGGGAGTCCGGCAATCGGTTATCGGGAAAATTGGGTGACTCAGTGAGTCACGTTGTCGCCGTGTGGGAACCGTATGGCGTAACAACCGTATCAATGTTAATGGTTTATATTACACGAAAAAATGTTGTGTTTTTAGAAGTTTTGACATATAAACATAATCATGTTTACAGGTACAGTAGTGCGCAGCGTGCCGCGCCTGCTGCTCGGCTTCTCCCGGCTGGTGGTAGCGTGGTGGGGCGCGGAAGCAGCGCTGGACGGCGCGGGCGGCTCGCCCGGCGCGCTGCCCGCCGCCGCCGCGCTGCAGTGCGCCAACACGGCGCTGCGCCGCGGGCCCGTGCTGCTGCAGGTGAGTGTCCCGGCTGGTGGTAGCGTGGTGGGGCGCGGAAGCAGCGCTGGACGGCGCGGGCGGCTCGCCCGGCGCGCTGCCCGCCGCCGCCGCGCTGCAGTGCGCCAACACGGCGCTGCGCCGCGGGCCCGTGCTGCTGCAGGTGAGTGTCCCGGCTGGTGGTAGCGTGGTGGGGCGCGGAAGCAGCGCTGGACGGCGCGGGCGGCTCGCCCGGCGCGCTGCCCGCCGCCGCCGCGCTGCAGTGCGCCAACACGGCGCTGCGCCGCGGGCCCGTGCTGCTGCAGGTGAGTGTCCCGGCTGGTGGTAGCGTGGTGGGGCGCGGAAGCAGCGCTGGACGGCGCGGGCGGCTCGCCCGGCGCGCTGCCCGCCGCCGCCGCGCTGCAGTGCGCCAACACGGCGCTGCGCCGCGGGCCCGTGCTGCTGCAGGTGAGTGTCCCGGCTGGTGGTAGCGTGGTGGGGCGCGGAAGCAGCGCTGGACGGCGCGGGCGGCTCGCCCGGCGCGCTGCCCGCCGCCGCCGCGCTGCAGTGCGCCAACACGGCGCTGCGCCGCGGGCCCGTGCTGCTGCAGGTGAGTGTCCCGGCTGGTGGTAGCGTGGTGGGGCGCGGAAGCAGCGCTGGACGGCGCGGGCGGCTCGCCCGGCGCGCTGCCCGCCGCCGCCGCGCTGCAGTGCGCCAACACGGCGCTGCGCCGCGGGCCCGTGCTGCTGCAGGTGAGTGTCCCGGCTGGTGGTAGCGTGGTGGGGCGCGGAAGCAGCGCTGGACGGCGCGGGCGGCTCGCCCGGCGCGCTGCCCGCCGCCGCCGCGCTGCAGTGCGCCAACACGGCGCTGCGCCGCGGGCCCGTGCTGCTGCAGGTGAGTGTCCCGGCTGGTGGTAGCGTGGTGGGGCGCGGAAGCAGCGCTGGACGGCGCGGGCGGCTCGCCCGGCGCGCTGCCCGCCGCCGCCGCGCTGCAGTGCGCCAACACGGCGCTGCGCCGCGGGCCCGTGCTGCTGCAGGTGAGTGTCCTGGCTGGTGCTGGCATGGAGCTCCGAGAAAAAATGCTGAACCCTTGGCGTGCGAGTCCGACTTGGACTTGACCGGTTTTTTTAGGGTATTACTGGTGATAGATATAGGCACAAAACGTGTTCTTACTCCAATGACCACCAAGTCCACCCATTTTCAAATTTTCAACTGTTTTCTTTGTTGTATGTAGGCCGTCGGAGTGCGTCAGCCCGCGCGGCTCAGGCACGTCGTGTTCCCCCCTGAAGCCGATCCCTCCCCTGGTAAGTTACTTGAAATATAAACCCTTGCTCAATTACTATTATGTACAATGATCTTCTATACACATGGACAAATCACGGCATTCAACAAAAATGCCAAAACATCGCACTGCATCTTATTTCACTCTATTATGCTTCGACTTGCTCAGTCTACATTGCCGGTGACACACCAGTCCTCAAAATGTCGTCGGTCATTAATCAGTAATGTTTATCAATTCAATTACTCAGTCGAAGCTTCATTTGTTGAGTAACGAACCTCAACATGAAAAACAGAACCCATAAGGGGGTTTATAGGGTGAGCTTATAAATGCTCACTCATTGTTTGTCCGTCTGTCACAGTCGATTTTTTATATTTTTCTTATTTACTGTCAGCCAATCGGAAACCTGACCCACCATAGACCTTTTTATCATCGTAGTAGTTTATTAATTCTTCTGAAACCGCAAATTATCAACTGCATACTCCAAAAAAGCTTCTTCTTTTCCTTGATATACTTGGTCCAGAATCATCGTCAAACTAAAATACTGATTAATTGAATATAATTGTATTATACAGCCAATAATTAAATTAAATCTTTAAGTTACTTTAACTGTTGTTATGATTTGAAGGAAGACGCTAAATACAATCAGTCCGACTCAGGTTTATTACTATCTGAATGACGCTGTGACGACTGCATACAATGACCGGCAAACTCTTAACGGGACGAGTTGTAACATTTCTCACTACTAAGCTCATTATGCGGAACAGGTCTATTTTAAACGCTTATATCATTTAGTGATGAAATATATATCAGATTCAAGAAAATGATCCGAGAAAATGACGCTTGAATTATTTGGTTTGTAAAATATTTCGGATCTTTCTCTTGCTACTAATTTTATTTTCTATCTCTATTCTCTTTCCTTATCTCCAGGAAAGCTAAAAAAAACAACCATAATAAGAGTTCCGTTTTGTGCCGATTTGGAACCCTAAAAAGAGCTACTCTATTGTTTTGTTTTCCGACGATGTTCTTGTTACTTCCTTTTGCTTGTTTCTTTCTAACGCGCGTGAGAGTAATATATGGAATACTCAATGGAATATTTGACAATAGTTGTCAATCATTTAAGATATTCATTGAAAATTAAATGGCTTTAATACATTCGTTACACTTTTTCGTGTTATATTTTATAAATAAAATTAACTTATCGGTGGTAAGTCACACCATCCTTTTTTGATTCGTTACGGTTTTATTTCGGCACTTTTTGATGACACACTTCGGCATCTTAACGGCTCCGCGACCAATAGACGACTAAGGTAAGAATTGTGCCTAAACCGACATTTAGCACGTCTTCCCGCGTTTTGCGCGCTGATGCGAATTCCTTTTGTATAGAAGGTCATTGATTATTATCACGATGACGGCGCTTGTGATATAAGTGGCGAAGTTAGGACGCAAGGCGTAGAATCGTACATGTAGTGTGAGTTGGACGGCGAACCGAATTTATCATAAGTTGTATGTAATTGCAGAGAGCTCGATGCTGTGGGCGCGGCACGCGGGCCTGCGGCGGCTGCTGGCGCGGCTGCGGCTGGCGCGCGCGGCGGGCTACGTCACGCTCGCGGACATCGGCGTGCCCGACCTGGGCTGCGCGCGCCCGCCGCCCGCCGTGCAGCTCGGTAACTAACCCAACACCTAGCAGCTTGAACCTAAACATATCACTGTTACAACACTTCATGCTCCAATAACCCACGTATCTCCGTCACACTTGTTTAGATACCAGCACGCATCCCTTTAATTCAAGTGATACTTTTAATTGTATTTTACAACACGTCTACACCAATCGAAATCAAATCGAATGATGGTGTTGTCCGAAGCGCTCGTAAATTCACTCCTTAAAGTTAGGCTAATTCACTAAATAAATATTTTGAATTTTTAATCATAAATGTGTAGATGTGTAGATAACCTTGAAATGTTTGTGCCTTACAGTTCCGTCTAGAAAATTAAAGGATGTCTGCGGCATAGCGAAACCGACTAGCGAAGTGTCGCTCTCCTCCACCGACTCGGCCGAGAAATCCGCCGACGAATGCTGTAAAGTATTACCCAATCGGCTGCAGTCGCCCATAGAGTCGCACTTCGCAGTTACCCCTTCGACTGACAGCAAGACCAGTTCCCCTGCCAACGGCTTCACCACTGTAGAAGGTGGCCAGTTGCTTTGCGAGGAACTTGACAACCTCGCCGACAAAGACCAATCTGTACACCAAAGCAAAGAGTCAATAGCGTGCAGCGACGATCTCGTCCCCATACATTCCTCCTCCGCCAGCATAGAAGACTTGAAAGAAAAGCATTCGAAATCCTGGAGAAGCAAAGAATCAATCTCCGACGATCTAGTCCCCATACATTCCTCATCAACGAGCGCTGAGAATTTGAAATTCGATTCGAAGGAGGATAAATCGGCAAACCAGTTGAATGATCTGTTGAGTCCCGCCGAGGAGTCGATATCGATGTTCACGCAGTTGAACGACAAGTTGGCAGAGATGTCGACGGTGGAGGGAGACAGCGGCATCGACACGGCGCACAATGTTTCTGATGAAGAAACTTGCAAGCCAGAGGTATTAAAACAATTAAATTGCATAAATATAATTATTTCTTATTCTAGCTTGCCTAAAGAACACCGTCACGTATACAGTGCAATAGCTCTTATCCTTCCTTAGGTTTTGTACTTCTCTCGTACATGGTCCGTCTCGTACATACATTGGGGTCTTATGCTAGTCTGGCCGAGTTTACCTGAACCCGAAAGACATTTCAAGAGCTACTGCAGTGTACGTTGTTCTTCTAAATAAATTAATAATCTACTAGATTTTCCTGTGCTTAGCTTGTTTTTTTGTGTCCAATCATAATTATGAAATCAGGAAAAAACGTGAAATACTGATTTATTTAATGTTTGCTTTTCAGAAATGGACCATTCTTGATCTCCAATTTGGCATTCCACTGTTCGACGAAACCCTCTGCGATAAGATATGTAACTGTATAGTGGATAGGATAGCGAAGCCGGAACTGTAAGTGACTCTTACTACATATGTAGCTGCAAGTACGAGTAGTTTATTGTTTTTATTAGCCAATATTTATGCAAAATTAGTGATGAATACATTAGCAGCTCTTCGAGTTTATCTGTGTATATAAAACACGTGACTATGATTTCACAATCACCTCCAGTCTATTATAATTAAACATTGATGAACATTTTCTTTGCAGACTGGATAAAATCAAAGAAGACAACGAATTCATTTGTTCAGACGTTTTAAAATTTGTGTCGCAATGTCAAGTAAGTGATAATATAATTAAGAATGTGAATTAACATGTTACACACTGAAAAATTCAAGTGTCTAGCTATTCCGCACATTACGGTTCATGATAAACACCACTGTGACAGACAGATGGACAGTGGAGCCTTTGTAATATAGTTTCGTTGGCACCCTCTGGGCAACCCTATAAACGCTGATTGTGAATCGAAAGTACAGGGCTTTAAAACGTAAATCTTGTAAACGTTGATTTATTTATAGAATCCTTGGTTAAGCTCTTATCTTATTTTTTTTCCTTTTTCAGTATTACCCAGGCGAAGACATGGGCATAGTAAAACGGGGTACCCTAGTACCCCTACCGCGGAAGAACTTGGCATTTGAAAATGGTCGCATCAGTGAGTGGAGCGGGAAATGACGTTTTCTTGCTCACTCCTGCCGTGTCCCCGTTACCGCGCCTCTGCGTGAAAGAGTTCGCTATATTTCAGTGTATATTTAATTTTCAATGACGGTTTCTAAGAAATTATAAAATCGACATCATTATAAACAGATACAATTGTTTTATTTCACGAAAGCGGGTGGCCAATACCTGTGTGTGTAGATGCACGCGCACGTTGTCTCTGAGTGCGTAAGCTGTCATTGGGTTAGTAGTGTGCGTGTCTATACGCATTACAACTACAGGTATGGTCCACCCGCTTTCGTGAGATAAAACAAACTGTATCTGTTTTATGCTCTTGCCCTCATTGTAATATATTTAACTTATTGTACAAAACGTTACGCCCACGTTTGTAGTATTTACTGTATAAATAAAACCAGATAATAAGTCCAGGAAAAATAATATAAGTGACGGCACTTGAAAGTATATATTGTTTAAAGTTTATGCTTTGTTTAACTAGCATCATGCGAATCAAAGTATACACATTGTCAGATTATAAATTTGAAATGTAAAATTTTGATGGAAATGTTTTTTAGTATATTAAAATTAATAAACATAGTATAATGACAGTGACACTGTTTATTTTTATTTGTTGTGCGTATTGATAGCATCTTTGGAATATCTAAATTATTCTCTTAAACTATTTGCTGCCGTTTGGACAATTTTACATACCGATGTTTCAGTTTCAGCCAAGAGGCTCTTGAAGAGACAGTATCAATTTAAATTATATTTCCTAGGCTATATTCTAGACAACTGTTTTTCTCGTGGGCCTAATCAAACGTGATGTGATTGATTACCACCATTCTGCCATCAGTAGTAAAATGCATGAATGCGAAATAAAACGTTGAACTACGCGGTTTAGAAGCGTCCAAAGCACAAATAATGCTGATATTTCCGATTAACAGTATTAGGGTGAAGCCACACAAGCGTAATTTTGTGAACTTGTCACGTAATTTCGGTCGCGTAATTTATGTTGTATTCGCCTTCATGCATAACTCCTGTTTGGTTCACACGGCGCGGAGACGCAAAATCAGCTGGCCTTTTAAAAGATTACGCTCGTGTGGCTTCATCCTTTAGTTGATTCAGTAAAACCGGAATTTTGCTGAGGCGTACGCTACGCACGCAAACGCCACACACGTGACCCACCGTGCATTCATTGAACACAGGAACTTTATTATAAAGTGTTCTGAAAAAAGTAATGCTTATAGAAATTTGTCTTAAGCGTATTTTTTTTCTTAATTATTTACTAAGAAAGTGAATCAATATTTTTTGTCTAATGGATAAAGAGCTTGAAAGCCACATGGTCTTTTCTACGTCACAGCTAGTTCTAGAGTTAAAATAACAACAAGGTTATAAACAAAATGCCGACATTCTGACCACTAATCCAAAGCGGACGTTGCAGATACTGATAATATTCAATATTGTTTTCTCAGTAAATTATAGTTAAATAACGTAGAAAGAATATAGAATACATTTAAGGCAAACCTTTTAAAAAAAATCCTTTTGTCAGTTCTGCCCTGCTAAGATAAATAATCTTTGACAAAACTCTTGTAGCAAGTGCAACCTTATTACTAACGGGAGAGGGTTGTATCTGATTTGGCTATTGAGATTCAGGTATCGCCTTACGGCTTAGCAGTGTAGAATTTATTGTTCTAGGCGTGTGTCACTGACGTAATTTCGTGCGTGTGCCACTGTTGGAGTATCTACATAAATTTTAATACGAAGCAAATTTATACCCACGCGTGCGTGCGTAGCGTGCGCGGCATCGAAGTTTTTTCTTAGAGAAGTGTAAGACTTACGCAACTTGTGTAAACTAAGCCTAAAGATATTTGAATTGGGCAAGCCATATTGGATTCGTGACTTAGTTACGAAGAATTAAAGCCATCAAGTCAATTATGTAGCAAGAGAATTATTAGATTATAAATTTAATTTCGTTGTGTCACAAATTGTATAGAAAAACATTGTTTTTATTTATTAATCTTATCTTATTCAGTACAAACAGTCCACACCAACTGGATGGGTCTTAACCTCATGACTACTATTAAATATTATTTTCTTATTTGTCACATACAATGAGGGAATAAAAGTATTCTAAAATAACTATTTTCTGTTGTGAAATTTGCAAATACAGGGGTTCTATTCTACTCGACAAAACTATATTGCTTTTGACATGTTGTCTAATTACCAACGTTAAAACAGCTCTTAATTACTTGACAGCAATGGCGGCCGAGTTAATAACAATACGATAACATCAATAAAAGCAATATGGTTTTCCACGGTAGAATAGAGCCTCTGAATCTGAGAATAAGGACATAAGGCCATAGAAATAGATTGTGTATGTTAATGTTAATGAATTATCAAAGTTTAAATATATAAATGAGGCGGAGAATCATTTTTTTTGTATAATTTTCTTGATACTTTGGTATTGTTATTATTTTTATATTTTTGACGCAGTTGTGACGTTCCAAAGCGGTAGGTAATGAACATAATAATATGTTCTGCTTCATTTGGAAGTTTATCATGCTAACAAAATGGCGTGGACGCCATGTATTTTCATCAAGAATTCCATGGAATTTTAGTAAATATATATCTTGTTTTGAAATTATATCTTTATTTAGCCTTCATAACTACTGGTTGTAGTCAGGGCCAGATAAACCATGTCAATGCAATTCTTGGCATTGCCTAGGGGCCCCCTTACCATTTTCCAATCAAATCAAATTCATTTATTTCATTACATTTATGGCCAAACCCTATTTTTTTTCTAACTTCCTATAATACATTTCTTCTTGGTGCAAGGGGCTCCTAGAAAGTTGGCTAACATAATGCGAGCCTAGCATATTCAGTTTTACAAAAAAGAACAACATTTTGTCTTTGCTAAAACTCCGCGTACACCGATCGGCGTCACATTTAGCTTAGCCTGGATGCCGCAGACGCCGCTCGGGGTCATGCTTGAGGAAGCGTCGGCATCGCGGCATAGTGCGATTGACGACGCTTGGCATTTAATGGGTTAAGATATGGCAGGTTTCTCAAGACTACCGTGTATATTCGAAGATCAAGGTATAGTTTTGGAAAAAACACGTCAGTATTTCAGTGTTAAGAAATTAAACAGTATAAAGATTCCGTTTTTAACATTTTGGTATGAAACCCCTAAAGGGGATATCTTGTTTTGTGTGTACATGTACTCGTAGTACTCCGTCCCTTTAAAACATGATTGAAGACGATGAATGCATTCCTGTTTGATTTTGATTTCTAAGTGAAAAGTTTAAATACATATTGGTACTTCTTATTACCACAACTACTATTGCTTGTCCCAAATTTGGGCACTCGGCTTTAAACTATTTAGTTTAAATACTTTTATTAATTTGTGAAACTTAAATGTTTGGCGGCAATGTAATTAAATAGATGTTTGTGTGTTTAGAAATATTTTGCACATGCTACTCTTAAATTATTTGTGTGACCACACCGTGTGCTTCAAGCAGGGACCCTTGTATCCCATATTTTCTTTGGTCATAGTGCCTTTGTTTACATAATTATTGAGATTCATAATTTTTATATCGCTGGAAACGGAAACTATTCGGCATTTCTAAAATATCTAAACTTTAATAAGGCTTGGTTAGACTAGATTAGATTAAAAAAGTCCTTAAAAATTAATAGTACAAAAAATTGTTATGACTTGCGATAATTATGACCTAAAATCACTATGACTATAATATTTTTATGGCAGACAATATAGACCCCTTCAAACACGTTAATTGGTGACATTAGCAGGCTTCTTTATGTTTATACCTGTAAATTTAGCTTATTTTAGTTATAAAAAAACTAATAAAGTACTTGTAAATATTATAGGTTTTTTTATTAAATTATGTTATATTAGAACTTTTTACTATAGGTATATACACAACCAGGTTTATGTCGTTGCAGAGTACCTTTATCTATTATGTACAGTACACTACGAAAATGTTAAGCACTTTAATGCGCTGTCATAATAAACTTCAAACTGAACATCAAATGACAAGTAAGACAATAACAATGGCAGTCACTATGACAAGGTTCTAAGCATGCTCAACATTTTCATTGGGTGACTGTACATGGTATCAAATAGTTGTTTAGATTTGATTATAAGGTATACATACCTACATTTTTTTACAACGATAAAAATTTGATGGGTCTCCTAACAAGTTGTTAGTAACAACTATGACGGAACGAACTGCTAAAATTATAACACTCGTTTTTGCTTCGACGTTACTGGGATAAAAATTAAATAAAATTCTCCCACCGAAACACGTATGACTCACTCACTTGCCATTGGCGGAATCACAGGCATCACAGCGGAACTACGGATGGACCCTGGTGGACCGCCATAAAATAAAAAAACCGGTCAAGTGCGAGTCGGACTCGCGCACCGAGGGGTCCGTAATTAAGATAATATGCTTGGTGACCCCAGAGAAAATACTCATTTTGTTATGAACATTATTTTCTATAGTAACGTCCATTTTGACTAGCCTAAATTTAAATACAGATTTTCTATGTACCTTTGTTGTCTCAAAAACTGTAAATACTTCACACTTAATTTTATTTTTCCCATAAAATATAGTTATCCATACGTCCGTTTTATAGATAAATCAAAAACTACAACACATTAAAAAAAACTTTTTTTGAAATGTTGCAGATTAAGACCTTTCATATGACACCCCATTTGCTATAGTCAAACCACTTTCATTTTTCAACCCCCAATCTAGACCCCTTTTCAATTATTTTCATATATTTTTTACTAAAAACAGATTCGGGCAAGCAACTTGATAAATGTTTAACGGAACCCTAATAAGAAGACTATCTAAGTATGTAAATTTCTATAATTCGAAATTAGGAAAATCCATTGTGTTAGCACGAGTCTCCTTTCATTGGATTTGAACCTGACTTAAGGTAGTTAGAGTTCGGTCCCAATTTTAACAGCGGCCACATATCCGCTTTGGTTACTTAAGATAAAAAAATAAACACATCTTGTTCGTAGCAAATGTTACATTTTAACCGGAAGTAATCAAATCTATGACTGCGGATGGAATTACACTGTTATGAACAAATACTCGCGCCTATCATAAAAATATCTTACCGGTATTTGAACCTGGGACCGCTAGCTTCGAAGCCAGGGCTACTACCAACTAGGCTAACGTGTCGTCATTGAGTGTAGTGCATATCTTTTTGTTTTTTGTTTTAGAAGAAATAGTTTAAGTAAGTTCATTTTTGTTTTTTATTTAATTGTAAGTATTTGTTTTGTAATTCGAATCTTTCAAAACCGAATAAAGGTTTCTTTCTTTCTTTCTTTCTATCTCCTCTGTACAGTTCTTAGTCGAGCGAAGTGCGCTTCCCTAACGCCACAGAGTAGACAAGACAAGCTCCACCGCTCCACCGTTTGTGGGCGTTTGACATTGTTTGACGTTTCGTCGTCCGGTCTGGTTTTCTTTCAGATGCGAAACTTTGACATCTGTGAAAAATTGTGCAGATAGCCCTGCTGTTTATTATTTACTTTTGTTTAATAAAGATCAAACTAAATCAATTTCTGTGTGCTTAACATTTAACCCTGGCTGTCTCTAACCCGAACGACGTTACCATGGAAGTCGACCAGTACGCAAGTGAATGGTCGTACACCGGCGAAGGGTCGCGGCTGCCGCTTATCGACGAGTCCACGGCTTTAGGGACACAAGCACCCAAAGACAGGTCACCTTCATTGCCCTCTTTAACTTAAAATCGATTAGTTCTAAGTTTCTGCGCAGATTGACTTCGACTCATCTTGTGTTTTGTCGCATTCCTAAATTGGTCAACGCGGTGTTTAGGCCTAGTGGCCGCCGCCTACGCACTCACAGTACTCTGTTGCTGGGCCGCAAAATGATTAAATAACATGTGCTCCCTGATAACAGGGTATAAATTATATAAAAGACAAAGTATTTTTTTCTGTTACAAAGTCTGTCCTTGTTTGTGAAAGTGCATCATGAATCTGTCATTGAGCTCTTCCGACAGGTTATTGAACTTGTTATCGTGTCTGTTTGCGTCAGTTTAATTAATTGTGTGATAATTACACCCTGTGTTCTCAATTATTATTTTTTTCGATGAAATTGATGGTCTCCATTTTTATAAAACACAGGTCACGGTTTGTTTATAGAAAAAGTTTGAAGAAAATCTTGGTTATGGTTGATGTTATTTTAAATGTATTACCACCAACTTCATTCAGTAATGTATTTTCTGCAGATTTTGTCTGCCTAATGTTTAATCTATGTTCTCCATGATTTGTTACAATATTTCTTTGAAATTGTGAGACTGTGAGACCAGGTCAAGTGTCTGCAAAAACCTTGTTACTTAAAGAATACAAATTATGTTTAAGTTGATCAGTTTATGTTTATTGTTTTTGTGTATAATGTGAGACAGAAAAGAAAAAATCACAGTAGTGTTCCTCTGCAGATTGATAGCGGTGTTGGACCAGGTGGAGCTCCGAGTGGAGCGGCTGCGGCGCGACGCCGTGCGCATCGAGGAGGAGCGCGACTCGCTGCTTTCCAGGCTTGACAGCGTGCGCCACTCCGAGCTGCTCACCGAGGTTACTGATTGTGAGTGCCAGTCTGCCAATGCCAATCTCTTATGCCACTGATATGAATAATTTACTCAGACAAACATATCAAATTAGTGGGACTAAAAATACTTGATTTATAAAATTATTATTTACCATTTATAGAACACTGTTTGCTAGCAAGTTTCATATCATAGAGGGTAAGTATAGACGTGTTTTCAATAATTCATGACTATTTGTGGACTTAGTTTTAACAGGGAAAATCAAAATATTACAGGTGGAATCTGTTATGGAATGATTGCATATATTGACCAATCAAATATGAATATGAAGTAACTGCAGTGCGAAGTTTGGTTCTCATATAAAATTGTTTATAAAAAAGGATTGGATTAATTATACTTTTGTTTTTTAAGAAAATAGGTTATAATAGTGCGAGAGGCTGTTATTTCAATATAAAGAAATCTGGCCAGCAGCATGTCAGATCATGCTCAATGTAGGGTTCCATAGCCGTTACTAAAAAGAGTGTATCTTCATGGCTCCTACGTTTTTTGTTCATGTGCCCATTTTTTCAGCAATGACTCAAAAACGGTATATTGGTAATTCATGTTGAAAATATTTTTCCTTTAAACCTTGGTAATTTTCGGTGTTCGGATTTTTGAGTAATTAACTCAATCATAAAAACTGCTAAGAAACCTTAAAGTGATTTTTAAAAAACTGTGAAAATATGGTGCCACACATTGATTGAAAAAAATAAACGACTATGTATGTAGTGCACCCCATAGAAATATTTTTTTTTATGTAACTGCCAAATTAAGTAGCGGCTTATTTATACAACACACCTAAACTCCAGTCTGTGGCGCTTTTGTATTTAAGCAGCGATATGTGTATAGTCAGCATAAAAAGTAACTGCGCAATTTAAGATGTCAAAAACTTTTATTCCCTTTTAAGAAGATTGTGAAGCTAAAAATATCCATACAAAATGCGAAAAATGTTTCTCTCCCTTTAAGCCTCATTATCATGAAAAACTATGTCTGTACGTTTTCGTTTCCAAGAAAATATTTAAAAAATATAAAACAGAAATGTACAGTCCTAGGTTTTTATAATAACTACAACATATGCAAAAGTCGTGAAAATCGGACTTGATTTAGGGGGTTAGAAACGTTTTCGCCCGGAGCTTAATTTTATATAGTTTTTTTTTGATACTTACGTGATTTCAGCGGCGTTTCACAATCCTCTTAACAAAGACTTTTGACGTCTTCGTTTGCGTAGCTACTTTTGATGCTGACTGAACTCTAATTTTTACGCTGTTTTAATATGTTTCTTTTGTGCGAATTTATGTTTTTTTTTATTAGATTAAAATATTATTATTTTAGAGTTTAGAGCAAATGATTTTAGCCCAAATAAATATATATGTATACCCAGCAATAATAGCAATAATATCATATAAGGAAAATTGGACTATATTTGAACCTCAAATCTTAGGGCCGTATGCCGTACTCATCTTGGCTGTGAGGTCCGTCACAAGATACGTCAAAGTAAACGCCAAACCATAGAACACTGTCATTTTTGACGCATCTAGAGACGAGCATTAGAGTTGATATTAGTTTATTAATACGGGCTTTAGTTGTGTGAGCTTATGGTACAGTTACAGACTTTAATTGATATACCACTATAGAACTTTGTCGTATAAAACCTACTATTAATTCCCATGTAATTTCTATCTCGTCACTAGACGCTGTCATTATGACAGGGTTCCATAGTGGCATAACAATTAAAGTCCATGACTATACCAAACATATTAAATAGAAACTGGTTTATTTTCTAAGACCATGCAATATTCTATGGAGAGGAAGTCAATTGTGATCATAGTAATTGCCATTTTGACCCAGATTCGAATAACTCATTGCATCGTTTACAAATTACCCGCCACAGTCAGTTCATTTGACAAAGCCTTTCATCCAAATTGCGTCATTGTTAGATCATAAAACAAAATGACACAATCTATATATTGTTGACTCAGTAGATTAATTGGCGCTAGGTTTTGTATGCCTACTATAATTAGCTCATTATTTCCCGGTGTAGAGTTGGCTGGAACCAGTGATTAGTAATGGATGATGTATTGTGTTCGTCTGTTGTTATTTCATGTTTGTTGCACTGTAATGTATTATACTAATCTATAAAATCCTTAAACGTGCTTTTAAATAAAAAAAAGGCATCCAAATAATTTCACCCGTCCAAGAGCTACGGTGCCACAGACGGATCACTAATGTTTTACCAAATCATCATTTGACAAACTTTATACCCATTCCGCCACAGACAGATACACATATACACACGTCAAACTTATAACAACCTTCTTTTTGCGTCGAAGGTTAAAAAAGTTATTGGCGTGTGAGACTAAAGCGGTTCGTTTGTTGCGCAGGCGACAAGGATGACATCGCGCGGTACGCGGAGCGCATCCTGGCGCGCGCCATGACGGTGGAGGTGGCCGTACGCACCGACCGCGACCCGCAGCAGGAGGAGGCGCTGCATCAGGTGAGCCCCACACCCCACAACCTCGGACCTCATTGTGCACATGTGTGACATGGCTCGGCCGCTCCGTCCACTAGGATCCATTGATAGGATCCATTGAAGATGCCAAGTGGAGTAGAGTAGGCTTTAATGACATAATACGCTGGGATCCATCAATGAATTTAAATATACTATGAAGTCTAGAAAGATCCATGAATGGATTCTATTGAACTTTTTGTATACCGGGATCCATCAATGGATGTTAGTATACTACAGTGTCCACGCGTATCCATCAATTGAAGGATCCAAGTGTATTAAAAATATAGCTCATACTCATATCTTTACTCGAAAATCTAATTAGAGACCAAAATCTGACAGTTCCTCTCTTGATTATTTGGCTATATTAATATTATTAAATAAAAACATGAATGAGAACTCGTTGAGAGCTTTTAAAGGTTGGAAGTAAATTCCATCATAAACCTCAACTTTAGGCACGGGAAATCGAGCAAGCGGAAAGATGGTGATGGAAAACTTTTGGCATTTTTAAGACGGATTTTAAATTACGTAGAAGTCTTACATCCTTAATCCAAAATTGAGTTTTTTTTTTTGTTTTTTGATATTAATCATTACTACCCAAATTCAAACATAGTTTTGTCAGCTCTCTTTCTGTTCAGATTTGTCTCTTTCTAGTATCAGGTTTTACGTAAAATACAATGGTCCTAGGTGAACATGTACATCGACCAGCTAGTGATGTCGGTCCAGGAGGACGGGTGCGCGGCGCACGCGCGCTGCCAGACCTACATGAACGCGTGCACCAGCGCGCCCGACTCCGCCGCCACCGACAAGAACTTCGAGTCGGCCATCCTCGGCTGCACGCTCGACGACCAGAAGCGCGTCAAGAAGCGCCTGCAGGGCTTACTCGAGTACTTCGCCAAGCTCAACGTCACCTCCTGCTCGTGAGTCCGCTCTAACACCGCCAGCTTTCTGAGGCCTAAGTATCGTGGAGTTCCGAAGGACGTATGCCTAGCTTTTACAGTCTGCGAGATGCTACGTGACTTAAATTGATACTTGTGTATGGATACGATCTATGGAGCTGAGAGGGCTTGCAGGACTGTACAGTGGTAAGGGCGATTCCCACTTGTTCCGTGAAATTATGTTGCTATGACGTTGTCATGTATGTTTAAGTTCAATTTAAAATTGGTACTTTTTGGTAGTTTTATGGAATAAATGGGAATCACCCGTTAATAATAATAATGTATGTAATGCAAATTTTATGTCATCTCGGTGTAGACTATTAATAATTGTCTCTTTGTTGCTTATGAACAAAATCGGGTCTTGGTTATAGTTTTCACGGCGGAATTGTTTATTATAACTATGCTTGTGGTTTTGAGGAGAATGTCCGCCTATGTTGCCGTAAATCCACAACCAGTGCCAGGCATTCGGCGCTTAAACCCCCTTTGAAAGTTAAAGTTAATGAGTTAGTAGCATATCACATATGCATAGTTTTAAACATTTAAATGCTTTCGTATTTTTAGCCTTGCATTTTCACAGTACTGAAAACTGTTTTCTCTAAAAATATCCCGTCCTTCGGAATTCTGCCCAATTTCCGATATCTCTAGCATTCACATTATTTGTTCAGGTGCTAAGTTGCTTTGTGAGCGACCCAATTGATTTACTGTTACTGTTACGGAACCTCATTCAGGTGCAAGGGATTTTAGTGCAGTGATATGTTCATTGATATTTTATATTTAGATACGTTATCCACGCGCAAAAACGTGACTAAATTGTGTGGCAAAATCACAGTTTAAACAGTAGTTTGTCTTCAAACAAAGATTTATCGTGCGACTCGAAAGTGCGTGCCTCTACCGTGCGCACCGCGAGCCACCACAAGCATACTCAACAGGACGGAGCAAGCTGGTTCAGTCAGGGCCGCGCCATCGCCGCTTTTGTTAAGGAGCGTATTAAGTATAGAGCGATGCTCATCGACACAACCCTTGTGCATGAGCGGCAATAGGTAATCGGAACTAAAAAGGTCGGAGACTTAACTACTTTTCTATTTAC
Organism: Acleris sparsana; assembly: GCA_923062465.1. NCBI lineage: Eukaryota > Metazoa > Arthropoda > Insecta > Lepidoptera > Tortricidae > Acleris > Acleris sparsana. The sequence goes on from OV281300.1 coordinate 12,217,762, forward strand.
ACTATGGTAAAATGCCAAACTATTCTCAAACTACCAGTAAGTTGCGCTACGACACGCACGCTTTATCTAAGAAGTCTGTCTTTAGAATTATAGTACCCATGGTGGTTAGAGCTTAGTTTGGGACCACGTCAAATTGTTTGAGATTTTTTCCTGGTATATATTGAATTACGGAGACATAATAACTGACAGTGATCGGCGTCGGATTTGAAATATATGTGAGCATATCGTATCTTTATATAAATTATCATTGGCCAAGGTGTGATTCTGAACATCACTACGACTATAAAGCAGAGTGGAATATCAGCAGAGTTGGTTACCTATCACAAGGTCGAATTTTGATAAGCTGTAAAAGCATTTTCCTGGATTGTTATAAAACAAAACTAACCTAACCTACAGGTTCTGTAGCTACCTTCTTTAAAGGGATTAAAAGTGGGATTAATGGGTTTAGAAATAAATATGATTTTCTAAGTTATGATTTTTTGTATTAACTGTTTACAGTTGGGAATCAAAAGTTTACACTTGCCATAGGATACCAGCTGAGTTGTTAAGGATATAACTGTACCGTCGTTCGCCGCGCCAGATTGATTTCGCAGTGTTGTTCGAAACTACCTTAAATTTCAATTTGCATCTGAAAATGTTAAGTAATATGAACGATGTACAACGGAAGTTATTGTGATATGACATGTGTAAACTTAAATGTATTTTAAATAATTCGCTCGCTTGATATTCGAGTTTTGTGCATTCTTTAGTTTACGGACCATTAGAAGTACGTTGTTTGCTGCAGCAATTCTAGCTCGGTGAGACGTAATGTGGCGGTACGGTATGGACCGCACCTAGGTTCTTTAAATATTTAACTTCTGCTATGTATAAATATGTTTAATATTGTATGTAATGCATCCGATTGATCCAATACAATTTTATTAATAGAAGCTCAATTCGGATCTCATGTGTCTGTGCTTAGCAAATTAAACTAGCAAATTGTTGTCGAAATAGTCAGTTGCTGGTGTCTAAACTTGAGAAAAACTATTAAATGGAATGGTCAATAACCAAACGAGTGAATCAGAAATAGTTAAGGTAAGAAAAATGTATTTATATCACACTCATTCGAGGGGAGACCCCTCAATTGACGCAAGTTTAGATACAGAAAGTGTCTCTTTCGACTATTAGGAGTTGACTGGAAATTGCGGGAAGAGTGTCATGTTCCTCCCAGAGAGTTGGTTGACCACGAGTGTCTCCCTAAAGTTAGATGGAGGTCGTAGTAAACGGGCGTAAGGTTCGGACTTAGGGTCTCCCCACACGTATCGACGCGAAATCGGCGTTAGCTGATCAAAAAACTCTTTATCCTCGCAATAAGAGCGAAAAAGACGTCTATCGACTCGGCCGAGGCAAAACGACCTTTATCGACCGGAATACGACGATTTGCCGCAAAACTGTTCGCATCCGTACAACGCTGTTAGCAGCCAACCGCACGCATTCACCACTGATCGGCGCCGGCGAGGGCTGAACAGTGCCGACCACGGCCGAGTAGCTACGATGGGAGCCCTTTAGAGCTGGCGACATCCGTTCAGCGTCGATAGGTGTGGGGAGAACTTTACTTTTACATAGAGGGCTGTCTGACGTCTCGACTGCAGTACGGGGCACGCGGGAGCCGACCGTAGGTTAACAGCTGCTGCGATAGGCGTCTCTGCGGCCGTACCGAGGATGAGACGGCTGAACGTAGGTTTACAACCGCTGAGAGGGCCGATCGGCTAAATGCGAATAGTGTGGTGTAAAACAATAGGCGAAAGCCAATTCCGCGTCGACAGGTGTGGGGAGACCCTTAGTTCCTAGCTTTTGTTTTTAGAGTCTTTCTCGAGCTGTGTGATATGTATGAATCAATTTTATTGCATTGCATTCATTACACTAAAGTGTTTTATATTTTTTATATGTGAAAATATGTAAGTATGTTAGCTAGAAGTATTTCGAACGTAAGGGCGTCACAGTAACGATTAGTAGTTGCAGAGGTTCTAAACGTATTTTTATACGTTTAGGTCTGCCTTCACATTTTTGGAAATATTTTTAGAAATCATTATTTATTTCGTAATTTGTAAAATATGTTTTCGATAAACAAATTTTTATTTAACAAAATTGAAACTACTAAAGCTATTGTTAAAAGTACTTAAATTGTGACGCTTTTTGGTGCCAAAGAGACGACCATTAACCATTTGAGTTCCCTCGACGTGTGTTTCGTAACACGTTGGTTAGATTGGTAGACATTTAGAAGCCGGGGAGTTTTTCCGAACCAGCCACAGAACAAGATTGCACTGCCATTCATTACAAATGAATGGCAGTGCAATCTTGTTCTGTGATTCTTTGATTTGTCCTGTAATTTATTTGCTAGATAGCTAAATTTCACAAGTTTTAAACTTTTATTATTTTAATTTAAAGGGACAGTCAGTTTCGGCGCTGTTAGTAAATTAAAAGTACCTTGCTGCTTACAACTTCCAAAATTGTCGATTATAAACGACAAGATTTTCTTCTAGTTCTAGTGTTAATCCAAAGGAAACTAACGTATCCCGCTTCTGATTTCATCTCACTTCAGCTAAAAGCGTCCTACTAGAATGATACAAATATTAGTGAGCTCAATTTTGTCTCTTATTGCATCCCTTTCTATCAGTTAGATTCATTCAGCAGGCGCGCTGTGTCCTATTAGTTTGGCGACGTCTGTTTATAGCATTCCATATTTATGTATTACGAGTAGAATATCCCCTGGCTATGTGTGTGTGTATACACTGTATAGACGACTCTAATGCTCAAGTGCTTGTGTTAGTGGTGGTTTCTCGGGCTGAGGCAAGTTGTGGCTTGCCAGCGCGGTGTCGTGTTCTTTTGGCTTAATGTTTATTAAACTCCAAAGTACCTCTATATTTATAGACTAATGTCTTTAAATAAATATTTAATTACTCATTATAACGCTTTTTTGTGTAAAGATCTCGTCATCCTTTATATAAGGGAAACTGAAAGGCGGAAATAGTCGACCAAGAAAATCCTTTACCACTTTTGGACCTTAACGTCATACAAATAGAGTCGAAAAGTGGTAAAGGAGTTCCTTGGTCATTGTGGCTAGAGCGAAAAAGGCATGAATTTCAGGTATTATTAAAAATTGCAAAAAGCGGCTCAACTTCGGATGCTACCATATTTTTGGTAGCCGACTGTTTGAATTACAGTTATTAAATTTAATTAGAACCTAGCCGGTGTTAATGTTTTATTTCGACCCTGATTATAATAGGGTAAGGCATCCGATTATTGGCATCCGTAATACCAGTTATTTGCATCTAGTGATTGTAGAATTATCGTCTTTATTACCTTGAAATAAAGTTCCTATAGGGCAGTTTCTCTTATAAACCAAGTATCGCCTCCGAACAAGCCACCAACATTAAAAATAAGACAACGGTTTTCAAACGTACCGGTTAATGATGGATATTGCTGAACAATGTGCTAAATATTATTAGATTAAATACGTCGTATAAGTTATAAAAATAATTTATTTCCACAAATTGCATTACAATATGATTTATTTACATAATTTCATCATGGATCTAATATAAACAAAGTAGTGACTATTTTTTCAAGTTTATTAGTAAGCATTACAGGTTGGTATCTAAAACTTACCCTAGTCATTGCACATTGCAAATAGTTTCTACATAACTACACATAATATGTACACACGTACAGCAGTAAACCTAAACTTATATATAATTTTGTTACGAGCGGTGTCGTTATGACAAGACAAACAGACATTCAATGCTGGAGTCATTTATGTTCGTACAAAATGAGTCCAATATTATTAGTTCCGTATCTGAAAGCCTAAAATTCATAAACCTAATGTATCATAATCTCTAAAGTCCTTAATACCTAAAAATAAAAGTAAACCTAACTTAAACCTAAAAGTAAAATTTCAGGATTTTTAAAGGGCCGTTTGTATAGAACTCATTAGGTTTGGTTAGGTTTGTTGTAAAACAATCCTTATGATACATTAGGCTTATTAATTTTAGGCGTTCTGATATGGAACCATGTTATTAGCAATTTCCATAACGCTTTAAAAGCCCAACGCATTAAGTGTCGTGGGCTTTGAATGCGTTGATTCGTTGAGGGTCTCTATTCCGATTTGTTTGAAACCATTTTCGTATAGATAACGCCATAAAGATAATCGACGAGATCGTAAACAACACGATACATAATATGCTTTAAATCAAAGTAGAATAGAGTCGATCGTGTCGGAGTCGAGCTCGCTGGTTGCTGCAGGCATAAGCTGCGTACCGGATTACCATCGCCCCCAAACAAGCTGCTCAGGGGCCCAATTCTAATCACTAAAACCATAATGCTTTTGACAGTTATCGTATTGTTCCCGGCCACCATTATGGGTTATTCCCACCTGTTACCACCAATTTGTTACCACTGGTAACAACTGGGATTTTATTTCCCACCTGTTGCCATTAAAGTACTCGGTGGTAACAAGTGGGAATGTTTTTCCCATTTGTTACCACTAAAATATTTGGTGATAACTACTGGGAAATAAATCCCAGTAGTTAGTGGTAACAGCTGGGAGTTTTTATTTCCAGTAGTTACCAGTGGTAACAGGTGGGAAAAAAAATCCCAGCCGTTATCAGTGGTAACAAATTGGTGGTAACAGGTGGGAATAACCCACCATTATTGTCAAGTAACTAAGAGCTAGTGTAAAGTTAACAATACGATGCCAAAAGTAATGTTTTTGCCGAGTACAAATAAACCCCTGTATTCTTTGTAAAAGTAAGTACATACTGAACGCACGCATTCTATAGCATCCGCAGAATCAAATGATGATCGTATAAAAAAAGGGCCTGCAAAAAATCGAATCGCAACCTCATATACACAGGTCGATAAAAACTTGCGACTAGTCACTTGCGCCCTAGCCGAATTACCATTTAGAGGGTCGAACCGACCCGTATAAACCCCGCATTACATTTCACTTACTGCCTAATCTCAAACCAGCCTATGTGACGAATAACGACAAGCGATATGTTATTTTAAGTTATATGTACTACGGCGTAATCCCAAATCTTGGTGTTAAAAACCTTATCGCCACATAAAGACAGTGGGAGAGTTCAACCATAAATAACCACATGCTTTTGTGTAATTTTAGTCCGGCCCTTGAAATTTTTCACAGCGATTAGACATTTCCCGCCATAATTTTGGTAAAGTCACGGCATGTTGGCAGCTGGCCGAAGCAAGGCTACGAGGCGAGCCAATGAAGCTGATAAGTGTTCGTCAACCTTCGGAATATTTAACAGTTCAGTATGTAGCCAACATTGTCACAATATTTGGATTTCACATCATTTCATTGTAACAACTGGCAAATAGAATAGTCCTTCATTTAGGTAAGGTTATAGTATCCTGCAGGCGTTTCGTAAAACGTTTTTCTTCTTGCCGCCGGGCCGCGACTTCACTGGCCGCAGCAGAATCGTGCCGTTACTGTTCAGGTTTGTGAAATTCCCTGCAAAAAAACAGAAAAGGTAATTAGATAGAGTAGATGTAGTTTTAGAAGGGGTAGGTTCGACTACGTTTTTAGCTCTTTCTCTGTCAATTTCATCATGACAGGACTGTATAGCGTGAGAACGGTAGATACATTTAGAAGTGCTTTAGAGCTGGGCAAATTCTACCCGGTAAAACCATATTGCCTTTAACGTGTTATAGTATTGTCAACGTTATGATTATGTTAGTTCTTATTCATCTACTTGACAGTAATGGTGGCCGAGTCAAAAACTATACCATATATCTTACTAATCTTACTAATATTATTATTATAAATGAGTCAGTTTGAATGTTTGAATTTTTGTTACTCAATCACGCTTCAACCACTGAACGGATCGAGATGAAACTTGGCACAAATATGGGTTAGGTCCTGGAATAGGACTTAGGATAGTTTTTTTTCCCGGAAAATTAGACAGTTCCCGAGGGTCCAGTGATAAACGACTTCTACGCGGACGTAGTCGCGGGCATAAGCTAGTTTTTTGAGAAGGGTAAAAATGCCGTGAGGCCTGTGAGTAGGCGTAAGTACAGACAATTAATGTGATTCATATGCTACTACAGGACTCTGTCAAAGTGATTCTCTTTGATATAATTCCATATAGTGGTCTAAGATTCCGTTTGGTTGACTGTACCTACGTGAAAGTAAACACTACTATTGGAAAGAAAGTGACTACCTTTAAAAGGCGAGGAGCTTGTTTACGCTAAGTTCTTTTTGTTGTTTTAATTTTCTCCAACATTTACAGACCAGCTGCAGTTACCAATTTGGGCTTACTTAATTATCGTTTGTGCTTTCGGAGGTAAACTCAATTGGATACTTAACTATTGGATGAAAGTTTTGGATCGTGTTAAACTCGCGCACGCGCCATAAAAGGCTACAATTAGGAAGTTAACTTTCACTGTCGTATTGTGGTTTCCGTTTAATGATGAAGCCAACTTCTAGTTTGGCTATTGGTAAACAATAATGTGAGCCCAGAAATAAAAGACTTCTAATTATTTGCAATAATGGCTATAGGTAAAAACTTAAGTAAAGCTCCTCTTGCATGTACACTGGACCGCAAAACTAATTATCACACTTTTAAAGAACATGTCATATAAAGTGTGATGCAGGTATAGTGCATAATTGCTTTCCTTCGTATTTTCACGGAAACGTACGAACTTTTCATGCTACTTCAGTCAACCTCAGTACTTTTTGTACTGTGACCTACTGAAATAGCAAGACACGTTCGTACGTTTCTGTGAAAATACGAAGGAAAACAATTATGCACTACATCTGTACTTAGTTTTGCGGTCCAGTATAATTGTGTACAAAACTAATATGGGGTTTACTTCAAATTTCAAATATAGAATGTCGAACGGTCTTTACAGATCTGTTACAAGTTACAACTACATGCAAGAGGAGCTTTACTTGAGTTTTTTACCTATACCTTATTGAGACGAGACATCCATCCTACGGTTGGTCTGAGCAATGTAGCATACCTACAGTCAATAGTTTTAGTGTGACTTTCTATTTGGTGAATATAAAACTTTTTTTTCTATCTACCCTATATTATAAAAAAGAAATATTTGTATTTTTGTAACGTATAAACTCCAGAAATACTTGAAAGATTACACGAATTCTTTCACCAATAGAATGCTAAATTATCTCTGTCTGAGTAACAGGCTATGTTTTATTTTTCTATGCGCGGACGTTTCTTATCTTTTCGGACTTCCCCATACTGGGCCGAGATTTTAGGTGGTAAAAACCATATCGTGTTTGACCTGCTATAGTATTGTCACCGTTTTGATAGCTATTGATTATTTACTTGACAGTAATGGCGGCCGAGTCAAAAACAATACCATAACGGGTCATAGACTAGGTTTTCGCCGCCTAGAATCTCGGCCCAGTGGGGTTTAACATAAGAAGGTTATAATACCTATGACGGGTGCGTTGTGGCCGCACGGCGGCAGCGCGCGCTCGTCGTCGTCGCGCCGCTGGTCGGCGAGGCAGCGCGCCGCGAGCGCGCGGAACACCGCGCCGACGTTCACGTCCTCCTTCACCGACGCGCGCATCAGCCGGCAGCCCAGCGCGCGCGCAACTAACTCTGCCTCGTCTCTGAAACGAACATCAAGCTCTTCTTGACTGCCGACGCAACAATAGGGAGGGGTGTTATAAGTTCTAAGGTTTTTATTTGGATGTGGATGCAGGTTTTCTATCGGTGGTTTTTAGCTAGGTTTCATCAAAATCGGTCGGGCCGTATGAGAGATATCAGCTCTGAAAGAAGGGGTCACCATTATCGGGGTTTTTTATCTATCTACACTTAAGATCGAAGAAAACGGGTCACTTTCTATGGAAACTCTACACAAAGTGACCCGTTTTCATTGCTTTTGACTATAATTATTATACATCATCGGATAACAGAGCAGTGTGTTGAACTTTTATACGTACCTATAATTAACCCGTATTTAATTGATTAGTTGGTAACTTTAAGAGGATTGTGTGAGGCGAGACCAACCAACCAACTTTTTAAAGTGCAGACTTAGTTTTTACATAATTTCTACAACATACTCATAAACCGTTAAAATCGGATTGGGGGAGAGACACGTTACCGCATTCCGTATAGTTCTCTTTCAGCTTCACAATCTTCTAAAGAATAATGGGCAATTTGGCCCATATAACCAATACAAACCTCATGTATACCACGTGAAAGCTAGTTACATAAGCTTCATTTTCTAATACGAGGAGAAACTACAAAAACCCCGGAGAAGACAGTTATCAGCCTTCAAATGTTCACACACACAACGTTTATTACTACACTGGCTGAGCCCCGCATGCGTTGCAATGCTATTAGCCGTATATCCGACTCACGCTTGACTGATTTTACTATTTACAACAATTACAGCAAATAGTGGGATAAATAAGCTTACATAAGTTATAATTATATTGACGATTGGGCTGGGTTCCATACATTTTTGCCCATCATTCTTTAAATTAAATTGTGACAAGTGATCGTTTTGTAGTTTGTGGTTAGTTCAATTTTAGTTACCACCGTATCCACTAACTACATGTGAATAGGCATTATGCTGCAAAGATGACCGACCTTCATCGACAACCCACGGATTGACCCGTGCGTGTGATAGTATCATGGGAGACCCGTTTTGGCTTCCTTGGGTAGTCGAGACGCAGACTCAGGTCGAGTCGAGTTTAGGATTATCAGTTGAGGTCGCTGACCTTTGATGCGTAAAATATGACTCGGCTGGCTACATCATATCTACCACAAATCCCAAGCGGGTAATTCTGCTGTTTTCGGGTCAAAGGGCGGCCAAATAAGTTGCAGTCGCATTATTTTCCTTGTATGTTACAAGAAAAATAATGCGATTACATGAATGATTCATTACATTCATGACTTATAGGTAGGTATGTATGATTGCGGCTCCAACCCTAGTAGGCCCCTGGGTTCACTAATTAATATTTTACCATAACACTTGGCAGGTTATTTCTTTATAATTTAAAACTAACGTTTTATGTAGGTAGTATTCATTTCACAAACATATTTTATTGTAAATGCAGTTTTTAAACGTTTCATTTGACAAACACTAAAACAAATACCAGCAGCATTATTATTTGTGTCCCTAGATATACACCAAAGGATTAATTTCCACTTCATTCAATATCATTAACGATTTACCTTATACGTGTTTTAATTTAAGTATTTTTTTACTCTAAATAAACGTAATTGCCAAACGACGTAATTATGTTTTAATTTACCTATCTTCCGCTTCCTGCTAGATCTGAGACTATAATTATTGTTTGTTTTAGGACAATTCTTCTATAGATAGAAAGAAAATCTACTTTTACTTTTATTACACTTTAGGTCGGTATATTCATTATTATTACAGTATAAAGAAAACCTTAAAATGATCTCCAATTTTAAATCATTTAACTAATGTAGTTCGAAAACTCGTTGAAAGTTCATTGCACTATTAATGTCTTCGAGTACCACTTACGGATGAGTATGAATAAAGTGTAAGATTAATAGCATCGTCTGCATTGTACTAAAACTAGTTTAAAGGCATTTATCTAGGTTACTTACGGTCCGACGACGCATTGGTCCATTAGGTCTATTTTATTTTGAACTATTATCGTCGGGATCTCTCCACATTCATTCTCCACCTGAAAAATAATTACTTTAATTAAAATCCTCTTCTTTCCTTTATTACTTCATTTCCATTGATATATATACCTGAAAAACCGGGTTGCAAAGGTAGATAACTTATAAACCTACTTAATTCTAATTACTAAACTTCTACTTAATGATATAAAACACAACAGTAGTTAATAATGTTTAATCTTAAGTACAAAAGCGTGGATAACGTAGGATGATTAAAAACTTGAGTTAAAGTGATTGAATCAAGCGGGGAGGGGGCAGTCCGGGCTGCCTTCGCGTCCCCCCATGAACTCCAGACCCTGCACAACACTATTCACTTCCGAAGCCGTCACCAAACTCTGAGCCAGGAGCACGCCCCGACCGTCAGCCGAGCAGTTGATCCCCATCACGTATTTATGGTTTATTCGCAAAAATATGTACTTGGAGATTTTATCACACGAGCGATACATAGATTTCACTTCTCCATTCCCGTAATATATTATGTTGGTTAACTTCCGAGCGCTGTTGATGTATGAAGAATGGAGAGCGTTATCAACCGTAGATAACCCAGTTTTGGGACAGTTACTCCTCAACGCGTCCGATTCCCCCGGAGCCAAGCTTCTAAAGGTAATCGCTTCACAACGATCTCTCTGTCGAGTGTTCGGTGGCCAGAAGTACACCGCGTACCACAGTCCGCTGAACGTGCTCAAATCGAAATTGTTTCCCGTACTGTAATAATCGATGCATTGCGACTCGCGAGAACTTTCACACATAGCAATTAAAGCCACAAAAAACAAGAGCGGATATTTTGCGTGCATCGTCGCGAATTTTTCAGACAACTGTGTTAACGTACGACGCGAGTCCAAATATAGCGAATGATGTAAACAAACTACTAACTACCGGCTACAGAGCCTATAGATATCTGTACGTAGGTATTGACATTATCTAGAGTCTCGAAACGACGATAAACACTGTTTTAAACAGATGCAGAGCGCGACCTCCGTTATCGATGGGATTGGGTGTGGGTCATTAAGATCTCGGGTTTAATATTAAGGTTTGTCGACGGATGTGTAATCGGTCGGTAATAGTGAATAACAACGCGGATCGCAACCGGTTGCTGCGGCGCGGCGGCGTGACGGCGTCCCACTGGGCCTTAATAGATTGAAACACACGTCTGTAACTTTATACATGTCATGATTCCAAACGCAAACCTACAGTTTTATTGATTTGCTAATAATAAATATCATAACCTGGTATTCTAGAAAATATTCTTGAGTATAGTTACTAGTAGGTAAGGTACGGTATTATAGTCTTTATTTCAGTTCATTCATTAAAGTTACAGGCTAATCTGTCTTTCGATAATGCAATATGCATAATTGCTATCTCTAAAACAGTAGGAGTAATTTGAAAAGCGATTCTAGTGGTGCTCCTGTTCTCAATATGATACTTGGGACACATTCGCTACGTCTTAGAACTCCTGGCCCGCCATCTTCCACGCTCATTTCTACCTTGAGCTTCCAGGAGTGCAGCGCCAGGAAGGAGTCCCGGTCGGTGGTGGAGAAGGCCAGCACGCAGGCGTGCGCGCCGCGGTAGTACGCCTTGGTGATGGCGTCGAACTCCTCTTGGCCCGCCGTGTCCCACAGCATCAGCCGCACCTCCTCGCCATCAATCCTGTAAAAGCCATTTATTATTTATTATGTTTATTAGGAGATTTGCTGGAGCAACAATTAGAATGGCTTACTAATACTAGCTTAAGTAGCTTTATTACTAGCTCAAGGCTGGGATACATACTCGTATGTTGTGTCTGCAAAAAATTAAGAGGAAACATTCAAACCCAAAACATAACAAAAATCCTCAGGACCTCTAACCGGAGCTCGTTCGGTAACCTCCGGTTTCTAACATCCTCCCTACTTTCATTATGCCAATTAATATATCCATACAATTATGCAACACTTGCGTAATGAGTCAATTGATGTGGTGTCCACTAATTTAGTTGGAATCTTTATTGGACATGTCAGCGATAGTGATGGGTTATGGAAGTCGTTAATCTCTGAACGAAATCTTAGTAAACATTATGTCATTAATTAAGTTAATCATAATCGGTTAATTTACATATTTAGACAAAATAACCCGTTGGATATGCTGATTTAGTCGCTAAGGCACTGGTTTTTCGTTGTTTTACGTTGGTAACTAAGCTGTTATGCCTTTCAAAACATGTTTCGCGGGTGACCAATTAACTGATTGCAATATAAAATGATGTGAGATGTGTAGGCATGAAAACTTCATTAAAAAGGCGAAAACCACATATAACATTAAACACTTTGTTCATGACCATGCCTGCGAAGTCTTGCCATGTTTAGGTGACAGCGCTACATAGACCGAATGACATACTCGATCTCGATTTTGGTAGAAAGTTACCACAATGTTCTTGTAGTCGTTATGTAGTAGACGTAGACCAGAATTGCCATGATCGGTGACACTACATGTAGGTCCAGGAAGTCGATGCCGATGGTATTCCTAGTCTTTGGGTATTCCTGTAACCGCGCATGAAGATGTCACGGCAGCGCCGGCAGCACCATTGAATCATGCCAGTCTGACCATGATCGGTGACGTGGTACGTGAAGCAAGAGACTCACTCGATCTGTCGCTCCAGGAAGTCGACGCCGATGGTCTTCTTGTAGTCGCGCGTGAAGGTGCCCCGGCAGTAGCGTTGGATCATGCTGGACTTGCCCACGCCGCCGTCGCCGACGATCACCACCTTCAGCGCCACCTCCAGCTCCTCCTCGCGCATCGTCGCAACATCCGACACTCACACATGGGGGTCTGGTCTCCTGTAACAATAAGAATTACACATTAATATTTGGCCACTGTGGGACAGTACCTAAAACAAACGTTTAATATCAGCAGAATCGTATCGGGCCTATCACTACCAGTCAGAAATCCAGTTGATAAGACGAATGGCGTGACATTATTCTAGCCCTCTATTCTACTAGGTAAAACAATGGTGCTTTTAACATACTAGGTATTGTTTTTACCGGGGCGCCATTACTGTCAAGTAAATAAGTGCTATTGTAACTTTGGCAATACGATAACGTGTCAAAATCAATATAGTTTTACCGAGTAGCCTCTGGATTAAAACGTATCTACAGTCTGTAAGCACATAGAAGGTGCTTCGTGTTTGAACTTCTCTCTCACCCGCCCCGCTCTTAATAAAAGCGTATGAGAGCGAGTGAGAGACAAGTACAGTCACGGACTTTAATTGTCATGCCATTATGGAACCCTGCCATAATGACAGCGTTAAGTGACGAGATATAAATTTCATGGGAACTAATCTTAGGTTTACTATGACAAGGTTCCGTACAAGTCCGTTACCGTACAAACCCGAAGCACCTTCTAAGAACTATGTTATAGCACTATGTTCCTGATATAATGGTTGTTTGTTGTTAAACATTCAAGGACAAACTCACTTTCATTCTCATACCATAATAATTCACTACTTAATAATAATCTGTAGGTATTTTTAACCGACTTCAAAAAAAGGAGGAGGTTATACGTTCCACTGTATGTATTTTTTTTTTATTTTTTTATACTCAAAAGTTATTGCAATCTAGACCGGCGCCGGCGCCGGCGTCGCACCGCGACTCAATTACCTGTCACGCGATACAAATGTAGAATTAATGCTAATCTCACGTGTAACCTGTAATAAGACGATTGTGCGAGGTGAGAGAACGTAAATTATCATTGAGTTTCGTGGGTAGGGGTCCGTTCATTTGACCAAAAGTACATTTGACAAACGTAGCATTTTACAAACTTTCATTTCGCAAAAACGTGTTTGTGCTTAAACCATTACATATTGCATAGGTTAAATGAGCTTATTAAATAAGTTAGGTTAGGTTACAGTATCGACCACAAAAAACTTGAAAATAATACGGCGGGAAGTATCTCTTTGTGAAATGAAATTTTGTAAAATGATACGTTTGTCAAATGATGATTTGGTCAAACATTAGTGAACCTCGTGGGTAGTTGTAAACTAAATATACCAACTACTTACAGATTCGAGCAAAATATTTTTAGCTAACCTATAAATGAGAGCGGATATCTCCAATTGTTAACCGAACTATCCGAGCTTCTTTTCCATTGGCTACTGACAAGAACCAAAGGTGCTAAATCATAAACTGTCCAAAGTCTTCAATGAGGTAAAGACAGCGATACTAGCCCAAACACAGCGGTGTAGACTTAAGATAGATTTATTACTTGGGGTATTTCTGAAAGCATAGTTTCTGGGTTCCTATCTCATCATGTTACCGGAGTAAATACAAACCAGTTTCAAGAACAAACAGTGGCCGTGGACGGTGCATGACTATTTAAAGACAACAGCGTTTTGCAGAATCGCCTGATAACTATAGAACTAGGTATATTAATGGAAGAGTCAGGTAACGCAAGTCAAATATTAGACTTTTGGGGTTATTGATAGTAGTAAATGTATAAAATAGGCAAAATGGAACCGTCACCCTCCATAGAACTGTTTCACAGTGACATATTGATTTGAACTTTTACAGTTCCATACGATATACATACCATACATACGACGTATACAAACGATAAACCCAATAAAGGACTTTTTCATCAATAAAACTTATTTTTAAATATATTAAAGGTCCTCACGTGACAGTTTATTTGTTCCACAAAATCTTCCATGACACTACCATTCAAGATTAAGTCGTAAACGTCGAACAAGGAAAATAAATTTAAAATGCCACGGAATATTTTAGGAATTCATTTGACAGGCCATAGAATTTTAATAGAGTTACAAAGACTTTATGTAATATTTTCAAATGTAGCAATGATGATGATATTAATAATAAAAATAGCACGTCGTCAATCTTTTCACTTAATTAGAATAAGTGTGATCCACAAATACTGAGCCTGGAAACTTGATAACTGACGCAGCCTTTCTCATCAATAAGGGACCTGTAATAAGTGGTAGTTTGAGCTTTGGAGGGCAGACACAGCTGTAGAATCGCTTTGTAACTAATAAATAAAGCGTACCTTAACAAGTAATCACATAATCATAATTCATATCAGTACCAACATCCAGGGAAAAGGTCTCCTTACAGGCTTACTAAATAATTATACCTATACTCTATGCCGTTGACACGCCGACGTGTCAGAAATATATAGAATCTCCCGTTGCTGGCATCGAATGTGTTAACTAATGAACGCGCCGGTACCACGACCCATCATCATCGCTCTCTCGTTTCTCCGGAATTCCGCGCAGTCATGCGACCAGATGAATGCTGGTTATGTCAACACGCTGTATTTAATGTTTATTGACCACTTGATGGCGAGTGCCGAGAGCGAAGACATTGTCGTTTTGTTATAGAATTTATTAAATTTTGAATGTTTACTTTAGTTTTCTAATAGTTCACATTCGCCTTGTTTGTGGATGGAAAGATAAATGGTGTTGGTTGGTTGGCAACGCATTTGCAGTCTTGTGAATGCGAATGTCTATGGGTCACAGTTTCCACTTACCAGCAGGTGGCCTGTGTGCTAGTTTGCCATCTCTATGCCATAAAAATATACTAGTGAAGTAAGTTTTCGTTTTCGCAGCGTTTTTGCCGTCGCTTACTAACAACGCCGTTAGAAAAACGTGTAAGAGGGTTCAAAATATAGGATGCTGATTTAATTTCAACAAAACATTCATTGGTTCTGCTTACTTTAAATCAAATACAGTTATAATTATAAAGAAATACGACCCACATCCGTTATAGATCTAGCTAGGGAATGGATAGTTTATATAGTAGTGCTCTATTAAAATAGGAACACTAAAAACTAGTTATCATAAACTATCGAATTACCACATAAATAGTCCGCCTAATTCCTAACAGGATAAAAGAAGAATCTTTACATGAAAACCATCTTCTATGAAATAATAACACTACCTAGCTAGAATACATACAAAGAACAAAACTGCAACAGAAACACTCGGGCATTAAGCTTTTTTAACACAGTTTTTTAATGCCAAAGCGTTGTACTTAATAGGCTGTAATACTTGTAATGCAACTAATGCACTCATCCCGCAAGTGCGCGAACGCGCGGGATCGAGATCGCTATCGCGCACGTTCTCACGTGAGATCGCGTCGCGTGCGCGGCGGGTTGCGCCGGCGCAGCGCCGGCGGTGCGCGCTGTGCGAGGTGTTGGGACACGTCTGCAGCGAATCATAGCTTTTAGATACGAACAGCGATGAGAAAACCAATCAGATAAGTTCTGTTTAAGTATATGATGAAAGTCCGTGTAAGTGGACCTCTATTCCTAATGGATAAGGCCATTTTGCTTCGATATTGTAATCATAATATTTAAGTTATAATATAACAGTTCACTTTTCAGGAAGAGCTGTCATGACGACAGTGCTATTACGATAGCAAAACTAAATAACAATAGTACATTATTGCCTAGGCACGGAAGTAGGCAATTGCGGGGCGAGGATTGGTTTAAACGGACGAGCTTGCGAGTCCGTTTAAAAATACGAGGCCCGCAATTGCCGTTCCTGCCGAGGCATATATAGTGCTTTTCTCAAAAATCGCAAGAATAAAATTATGTTGGAGTAAAGTACTTTATTAAGGAAAGAAATACCACACAATCTATACAGACAATATTATTACCTACTCTTTACCGTCTTTTGTTTATGACAAGGAGAAACGCAAGCTTTTTTTTTAAAACTACTCAAGCTATTCGAGATACAGATAAAAAAGTTATATTCCGAACAAAATTTGGATGTAATAAGACTTGTGCCCTCATTTTATTAAGGCCGTTTTCACTTTTTAAAAAGTTAGATACTAGATGGTAATGAAATTTGTATGCAACATTGCGTGCTTGTGTAGCGAGCACGCAATGTTTTTTTTTTTTAATTTGAGATCTGTCAGTAAACTATGTACTTCGCATCCCAATATATAGATAGTAATGTCAACTTTTCCTGTCATTTTTGAGAAAAAGTTGTTTACGCGCTGGTTTGTTTGAAAGAAGTTGGTCACAGGATCTTCGCTGTATTTATCGTAGATCCATCGACTTTGTACACGAAAGATTTTGCTCTCTTTTCTAACACAATGAAACATACGCGGATGTTGCTAGAGCTAGCAGCTGGCTGACCGCACGGAGTAGGTTCGAGTCGGTCAGGAACTGAGATCTAAAAGGTATCAATTCCCGCCACAGACCGAAAGGAACTAGTTCTTCGTAAATGCTCTTAGTCCGTCTTCGGTCCTTTAGGTTCAGTAGCAATTGTTGAGCTTATGAGCGAATGAGTAAAGAGCACACGGCAGTAGACGACAAAGCGTGTCCTGCTCAGATCTCAAAATTTGCTCTGAAGCTAAAGGACCTAAAGAAACTAAAAGACCGAACTAATTCCTTTGACCGATTGACCGAGATCGGAGCGCTCCCTTTAAAGACCGAGCGGGCGTAACTCTAGCACGGACGAAGACTTTAGTAAAAGTGAAGGCACGTCATGAAGAAATGACTTTGGTTACTAATGTGTAATCGAGTCAGCATGACTCTGAATTTCCTTGATGCGATCGTGTCCTCGGCCTTGCTTTGTCATGTGTTCATAGGTATAGTCAAGACTAAACGCTTAATTTACCGCCAGCCATCAAGTAGAAATAGAAACCATTATAAACGACATGCAAAGTCATTGGAAAATATATATCGACTAGATAATTTGCCAACAACTTATTTGTGTTTGAACTGTTTGAAGATGCTTAGAAAGTTGTATGACTAGCCGAGTTAGAATATATTGATGCAATATTTAGTAATATCTAACTGTAGCTTACAAGTATGATGTTTCACTCTCCGCGGATTAACAAAGGCCTTTGTGTTAAATGGTTACCTATCACAACTTCGAAAAATGTTTGACCGAATTTTGGTTCGACAAATACTTTTCGTCAATTATGGTTTGGGTTTTTTTACGTTTGGCCGAATGATCATTTCGAATAGTTTTATTTATTCATTACTTGTTTTGGTTTTTTAACGATTTGACAAATTATCTATACCTCATTACTGGTTTCGGCGTATCAACAGTTGTCCAATGTAATGCTTTGTCTATTTGTCTTTTTCCTATTTCTGATTTTACCTTAGTATCCTTTGCCCAATATTACGGCTCGGTTTATTCATATAAATTGTATAAATATGAACTAAGTTTTTAATTTCCTATTTGTTACGTTAGCGAAAACGTTTTTATTCCTGGCAAACAAAACTGTGTCAATCTACCCACGTTGTTGTTGAACCATTTTGTAAAGCACCCGCCTTATGACAATTTTAGTGACATAAAAACAAGGTAATCTGCACAGTTTGTTGAGGTTTAGAATTATACGCGTACAGTATTGTTTGTAATAAAATATGTCTGAACAGTATGGTGAACTATTTATTATTAAGATTGCTATAAAATATAAATCATATTGTTTGATCTGTGTTGACTTATTTCTTAGTTATAGAAAATAAGTGAACCGTTCCGAGTCGGTTTTACCCTGATTGTCTTGATCTTTGCATTGTCTGGATAAATTATACTTAAGCAAGTTTTTCGGGGCAGAAAAAAAATAACCTCGAAAGCCAAGGCGGGAGCAAAGCTCCCGCCTTGGCCTTCTAACCTAACCTATCTGAGTCGGTTCTGCCCTGACTCGTCTTGCTCGTTGCATTTTGTAGATAGTTGAAACTAATTACAAGCAAGATTTTTTGGCCGAAATGAATATTTGACGTAACGTAGCAAAATCTATATGTAACATTGATGAAGTGAAAAATGGGTTAAGAAACAAAATACAAAACGATCCACAGGCTAGTTGTAGCATTGGTGTAATGAAAAATGGGCTTTGAAATAAAATACGTAACAATACATAGGGTACGTGACTACAAGGAGAAAAGTTGCTTGGACTAACGAACCGTTTACTTAAAGTCAAATGGTGAAATAAAAAAATGACGAATCGTGCCATCGGAGAAACGATAAAAAACGAAATGTTTTCGGTCAATGAAATTCGGTCAAAAACTTTTCGAGGTTGCGATAGGTTACCGTGTTAAATATTGTGTCTTACGTGACGTAACGTAACAGAAAGGTAAATAAACAAGTACAATTAGGATTAATTACGAGGTGCTATGTTTAATACCAGTTTGTCACCCCAGTGCTATTCGCTTTAGTCGGTTATTCGTCAGAAATCATTTTTATTCCGCAAAAGTAGGTAGGTTAGGTTCGTTAGGTATCTTAAGATGCCCGAAGGGCAAATCGCTCAAAAATAGGAGCCCTGCCATAGGCAGGGCTCCGTCGAAAGGCACTGGGGTGACAAACTGGTGTGACCAGGAGTCTGCACCCGAATTTATTGATTTACTCGTAAGCTACAGTTAGATATTACTAAATATAGTAATATCTAACTGTAGCTTACGAGTATGATGTTTCACTCTCCGCGGATTAACAAAGGCCTATGTGTTAAATATTGTGTCTTACGTGACGTGATAGAAAGGTAAATAAAACAAACACTTTTGCATTTATCCTAAGTATAATTAGGATTAATTACGAGGTGCTATGTTTAATTAAAGCAAAGCGTACAAAGGAAACGCACCAGCATCTACTATTGTTTTTGCCTAAACATACACTCCTACAGCTCCAGAATAAGAAACACATGAATTATTAAATTCATTAAAGACAAGTAAAAGTGGTACAAAATATTGACTATAATGCATTAAAATCAATACAAAGAAATAAATTAGAATCAATTCAATGCATTGTTGTTTTGTCGCTGTCGGAAATCATAATTGTTTGATCACGGAAACTTGACAATTGAATTTTTATCATCGTTTTCTCTGGCACGAGCTGGTGTAACTACGAATTCACGTTATTTCCCTTAATATTGAATTGTAAGATGTTTTTTGCCATAGCATGAATACCATAAAACTACATAGTCTTGAGGCTCATTTTTACTACTTAAAATACATACTATATTGATATTATTCTGAAAAAAAACCTGGCCATTACACCTCTAGTGATGGTTGGACCTTGTGCAGGGTCCGATCGGATGGCAACCAGCTACCACTATCTTACCCCTTTCCTGCCGCTAAACAGCGGTATTCGCATTATTATGTCCCGGGTTCGGGGTAAGACAAGCTGATCTTAGTTCAGAGCATAGGGATTTGAATGCTAGACAGATCGGACCCACTATATATTACAGGTTATGCTCGTAATGGCGTCGCCTTTAAGTACTCCCGTGGAGTGCCGTGCCCGGATCTCCCATTCTGTGGAACTAGAATGGTAAGAAGCGTCAGAAAGCTGATGCTAAACAAAAACCGATTAAAATATATATAGTATAATCGATTAAAATTCTTAGCAATTTCGGCTTTCGTAGGACGTTAAGGTCCAAAAGTGGTAATAACTCTTGGTCCACTAATACATGACTCGTCACTTAACTCCTTTTAGTATAGGTACATTAGGTACATCTAAACTTGTAATGTACTTTTTAAAGACGCACTTTAAGTTCGTGTGTTGTGTGTTTGTTTGTTGGTTTGCGGGTGGTAGGACCTTGTGCAGGGTCCGTCCGGATCGCTACCACCATCTTATCCATTAACCTACCGCCAAACAGCAGTGTTCGCATTG
Organism: Acleris sparsana; assembly: GCA_923062465.1. NCBI lineage: Eukaryota > Metazoa > Arthropoda > Insecta > Lepidoptera > Tortricidae > Acleris > Acleris sparsana. The sequence goes on from OV281300.1 coordinate 12,238,051, forward strand.
TTGTGTTCCGTTTTGGGGATATGACTAGCATAGAGGCATTCTATCTTAGTCCTCAGGGTTGGCAACGCATTTGCAGTCTTAGGCTTGCAGTCTTGTGAATGCGAATGTTTATGGGTCACACTCACAGTTTCCACTTACCATCAGGTGGCCTGTGTGATCGTTTGCCTTCTCTATGCCATAAAAAAAAAGTTAATCCTAGGTTATAAGGAAGCCTAGGTTACGCAAGGAAAATCAGAAAGAGTAGAAATTAGTTGACCTTTTTGGTATGGGCGTAAAATGCAGCGTACGGAGCGCTGGTAGATTAACTTTTTATTATCAACGTATAACAGAGCACTAGAGGGCAAATTTACTTATTGAGAGCCATCTACATATGTCGATTTTAAAACAAAACGATAACGTACATAGTACTATGTATGTCTTCATGTCAGCCAAAAGACGTCCACTGCTGGACATAGGCCTCCCCCAAGGCTCTCCACTCAGACCGGTCTTGTGCTTTTCGCATCCACCGCGCTCCCGCGATCCTTACGAGATCGTCACTCCATCTTGTTGGAGGCCTACCTACAGCTCGTCTTCCGGGTGGACGCCACTCCAGAACCTTCTGACCCCATCGGCCATCAGTCCTGCGAGCAATGTGCCCCGCCCTCTGCCACTTCAGTTTAGCTATTCTTCGGGCTATGTCAGTAACTTTAGTTCTAATGCGGATATCATAATTTCTGATTCTATCACGCAGAGAAACCATGAGCATAGCCCTCTCCATAGCCCTCTGAGTGACTTTGAGCTTCCTTATGAGGTCCATTGTTAGCGCCCACGTCACAGATCCGTAAGTCATCACTGGCAATACACACTGGTCAAAGACTTTTTACTTCAAAGACTGCGGTAATTTGGACGAAAAGGTGCTGCGAAGCTTCCCGAACGCTGCCCAGCCGAGTCGGATTCGACGAGTTACCTCTTTCTCAAAGTTAGACCTACCTAACTGGACCGTTTGTCCCGGGTAAATATAGTCGTCAACAACTTCGAGCGCAGAGCCTCTGACTATCACGGGAGTTGGCGCGACATGGACATTGGACATGACTTTCGTGTTGTCCATGTTCATTCTCAAACCAACTCGGTCGGAAGCTCTTTGCATCGAGGTCCACCATGGTCTCAGCCATGAGTACGATATCGTCAGCGTAGGCACTGGTTTTTGTATAAGATTGAATATCAATAGCGATGGTTGTCTATTTAACCAGTAAGCAAGGTCCAAGCGATTACACAAGCCGTAACTTTCCGTTATTAACTTCATTCAAACTAACGCCTGCGGCTGTAGTTACCTATAGTGACCGGGTTTACTAAGGAAATATCTACCTACGAGTATCTACGTACTTCATACATTTAAGTATCTTCAATTATATATTTCTTCGTGGAGAAATTGTGTCAAGGAACACTTTCTAATCGGATATCGTTGTTTACTTTTTAGGGTTCGGTACAAAAAATTACAAAACGGAACCTTTATAGGATCACTTGTGCGTCTGTCTGTCCTTCTGTCTGTCACAGCCAATTTGCTCCGGAACTAATGATTGATTGACTTGAAATTTGGTACACATATGTAAATTGATAACCCAAACACAGATGCGCAATTATTATTTTTTATTAACTGTCATTTTCTTTGAAACCTTACAGTGTCACATATCAAATGAAAATTAAGTTTAAGATTTTAAGATTTTTATAGCCTGGATTGTAAAATATGTCGAAAATGTGCATATACCGTGGTTTAAAGTTGCTTCACTCACAAGCTTACACCCTCGTTTGCAATGCAAGCGCACAGCCTCATCGGTAATTATAAATTTACCCACAATCTCACGTCTGTTTACCTTTACACAAGAAATTATTGAAATGAATGAATGGCGTGTTAAGCGATATGCAATAACTGTTATTCTGTGCGAATCGAATAACGATACAGTCATAAGATATCGCGCTTGTTATTCCACTCTTGGTCTTCATTTTCACGCCCTCTCAGGTTGCCCTCGATTTTATTAATGCATATACATAAAACTTTATATTAAACTGTTCTGATACGGGCTCGTGGACTACGCACAGACAAACTAAGTAAGTAACTCGTTGTTCAAAACCAATGTCCGAAAGCTTTGTTATGCTGGAGCTATTTTAGATTAAATGCGTAATTTTATTGCTAATAGTTTAGGTTAAGTTTAATTTATATGCGATACTAAAAAATAAAGTCTTTTATCAAAATATTGCGGGATTTTGATCAATTCGGAGCTGTTTGGAATTAAGTAGTGTACCCAAGCTACATGTTTGTAGTTATATTTTGAACTTGGTAACATATTCACCATTTGTTCGTAATTAGTACATTTGAAGGGTCCAAGGAAAAACATGTCTAGTCACTTTAAAAAATAAATATTTATGAATCTCGAAATGTAGAGGACGAAATGAACTACCACTCAGTTTCAGATATAAATCATTTTCACTCACCTCTACACGAAATTTACGTACAAAATGACATGGTTCCTAACTTTCAAATCGCGGTATCTCAAAAGTTACTAATGTGAATAGACATGTTCTTTCCGTGGACCCTTCATATGTATATAATGCCAGTGGGGACAGGGGACCATACCTACTCCCAAAACTTTGAAAAGGTTACAATTTAAACTGTCTATAAAATGTCTTTTGAGTTCGGGGGTGAGGTATACCTACGTTGTTGTTTTCGCTTAAAGTTGTATATATATATAAATTTAGGTATTATAAGCCTAATGGAACCCTGATCCACCATAAAACAGTGTCACAAAAATGTAAAATCGACACTAAGGAAAGGAACCGACTTGGAGTGCGGCCATTAGTGTTTTCAAGTCACGACGGCGCGCCGCTTTTCAAAAAGTAGCCAGGCTGTGTTCATGTGCGACAAATAACGTAGTTTGGCGGCACTTTGTGGATAGTAAACACTATACATCGCTCGTAGACATGCAACGCTAAATAAAATTGAAGACATAAAACTTTTGCACTTAATAAAACAAAGTATAGTTAATAGTATGAATTCGCATTTGATAGCTTAACTATTTCAAAGCGGAAATTGCGTTAAGTACTAGTTTAATGGAATAACATATTATCCGGTGGCTTTCCTAGAAAATAAATGTATAGAGCTAACTAATAAGCCCTACATATCTTAAAACTAAACCTAATATGGAGAGAGAAAATGGTAATTGAAAACATGTTTTTATTCTGACCATGCTAGAGACTGACTTTGCTTTATTGAGGACAAGGATTTCGCTACCAATTCTTTAGTGCACCTACTTGATAGCAAATAAGTACCCCTGACAAACCTAACTGCAAAATAGTGAAGATACCGCCTTATAAACCAACAGCATATGCCCATATTGCCCATCCAAAAAAAAAGTGAGCCCTACAAATAGTTGCAAAAGAAAACCTAAGCCCGGGCCTTCTAATCATGAAGCACATCCTTATGGCTTACCTACTTATTTATTTATTATCTATTTAACTGTCGAATTTTCCGGGGATAAAAGGTTGCCTATGTCCGTCTCCTAGGCACAAACGATTTGAGAATACCCACATCGATTTTTATTGTATTTTTATTAAACATCGCCTTTAACAAGAGAGCCTTTGTAAGTCAAAATTACATGATAACAAGAATAAAAATATTTCCTTTTTTTTTAAAGCATTATAGCTACTATATTAAAAGACGCGTGTGCGAATTCGACCGATATGATTTTAATGTTAAAAAAACGACTCACTGTAAACTTCACAGGCTTATGTAATAACTTAACCATCGAGGACAATTGATTGATTTAACTGAGACGAGTTCTATATAATTCGAGACCGGCAGTACGCCTAGCACACACCAAGGAAGCGGCCCGTGTGTCGTTAAGAGTCGTTAACTCTCGCTAGAGTCGGTAGAGTGCCCGCAACCAGTTGCCGAGAGCGTCATTAATCTCAGTAATTGCTGCGATCTTGCCATAACTTTGCCGCTGTGAAATCGCTCTGGATTAGATTAAGAGATACGATCGATAGTTATTATTTCGTAATCGAAAACCTGTAGATAGAACGGATAATTTAGAAATGAATTGACTTGATGCATTCTAACTACAAACTGGATGATTATACAAACATACACATCTATCGAAACGAATGAAACTGAAAGGTAATGCTTGTTTTGGGTAACCTATCGCAACCTCGAAAAGTTTTTGACCGAATTTCATTTGACCGAAAACATTTCGTTTTTTATCGTTTCTCCGATGGCACGATTCGTCATTTTTTTATTTCACCATTTGACTTTAAGTAAATGGTTCGTTAGTCCAAGCAACTTTTCTCCTTGTAGTCACGTACCCTATGTATTGTTACGTATTTTATTTCAAAGCCCATTTTTCATTACACCAATGCTACAACTAGCCTGTGGATCGTTTTGTATTTTGTTTCTTAACCCATTTTTCACTTCATCAATGTTACATATAGATTTTGCTACGTTACGTCAAATATTCATTTCGGCCAAAAAATCTTGCTTGTAATTAGTTTCAACTATCTACAAAATGCAACGAGCAAGACGAGTCAGGGCAGAACCGACTCAGATAGGTTAGGTTAGAAGGCCAAGGCGGGAGCTTTGCTCCCGCCTTGGCTTTCGAGGTTATTTTTTTTCTGCCCCGAAAAACTTGCTTAAGTATAATTTATCCAGACAATGCAAAGATCAAGACAATCAGGGTAAAACCGACTCGGAACGGTTCACTTATTTTCTATAACTAAGAAATAAGTCAACACAGATCAAACAATATGATTTATATTTTATAGCAATCTTAATAATAAATAGTTCACCATACTGTTCAGACATATTTTATTACAAACAATACTGTACGCGTATAATTCTAAACCTCAACAAACTGTGCAGATTACCTTGTTTTTATGTCACTAAAATTGTCATAAGGCGGGTGCTTTACAAAATGGTTCAACAACAACGTGGGTAGATTGACACAGTTTTGTTTGCCAGGAATAAAAAAGTTTTCGCTAACGTAACAAATAGGAAATTAAAAACTTAGTTCATATTTATACAATTTATATGAATAAACCGAGCCGTAATATTGGGCAAAGGATACTAAGGTAAAATCAGAAATAGGAAAAAGACAAATAGACAAAGCATTACATTGGACAACTGTTGATACGCCGAAACCAGTAATGAGGTATAGATAATTTGTCAAATCGTTAAAAAACCAAAACAAGTAATGAATAAATAAAACTATTCGAAATGATCATTCGGCCAAACGTAAAAAAACCCAAACCATAATTGACGAAAAGTATTTGTCGAACCAAAATTCGGTCAAACATTTTTCGAAGTTGTGATAGGTAACCGTATTAACTACTTCTACAAAAAAATTGCCACGACGGTCATCAAGAACCATGAATCTTTTTCCTTTAATTTTAACATAATTATTGTATCTTCGTGGACGTCACTGGCTGAGCGCTAACAATTGTGATAGTAATTGTTTTTATATTAAATATTTGTATATGTATAGGCAATTAGGTATGCACGCGATAGGTACATTTTAGCACTTTTTATTAAGTCAGTTAGTTACTGGTAGGTGTTCTGAGTTACTATCCATTCAATTAATCAGCTACAAGTTACATCCGCGTTAATGTTAACTTGGAAAGCTTAATATCGGATGTAGGTAATAAATTTTGATCAAGCTACATCAGACCTTGATTTTAGAACTATAGGGTCGGTAGTAAATTACAAGAAGCTGCTACATGGGATCTTATGCGTCTTATATTATTAGTTGAATTATTTAGCATCGCCTATATCAGTTGAGATCCAATTAACTTGCTGCTCCGGCGGCCCAGTACTCTCGCTCTGAGATTACAGATGGATTGGGAATCCTATTCAGATAGCTAATGGATATACATACAGCTAAATTGCTGTAGTCTTTGCATACGTGTACATCTTATGATATAAATCTACAGATAGACATGTTCAATAGTAGCAAGCATCCGGGGTATAAACTTTCTGTATCAAATATATTATTATCACTCGATTAATTATGGCGTTTCACCTAGACAGCACCAACAAACAAACAAATAAACACAACTTTTCATTTGGTAAGGATTTTCAGCTTAAGACTGGAAACAATTCTACTTACTTTGTATAAGATAAGGAAGCTTTGATGACGAATGTATCATACATAGGCCACACAACGTCGGATAAAATAAATTACTAAAAAGAGTTATTGTTTATCTTATTCATCTGACAGGTATGAAATTGAATAATTATTCTCATTAATTTTAATCCGTTTTGGGTCCACTTGATAAATGAGATTATTAAATAAAGCACCGAGAAATTTTACCCCGAAGCGCGATACGATAGCGTATCTATCGTAGATGTAATAAATGGGATCCGAAGATTTTTTATAGACACGTCAAAATCATAGATATGCTTTACAGCGAGTTTCACTGTATCATTAATACCACCGCGTTGTCGAGAATTTCAATGTTCAACTCGAGGAATGTAAATACATCCAATTTTGAATGATACCGCAGCTTAATAAGACTGTTACATCCGTCATTCGAGCGTAACGATTCAGAAACTTCACACAGCCAAGTTGTATGTATTTTGATTTGAGTAATCAGAATTTGGAAAAGAGACGAAGGAGGAATAATATTTTGTTTATGATTCTAACTTGACACTATTATTTTAGGCTAGCTCTGTTAATTATGGCTTGGCGCCCCAATAGGCCTGCATTCCAAATCTAACGAAGCAGATCCAGACAGGTAAAGTATGTGTTTGCTGGCTACGAGATGCGTTGGTTGCAATTGCAGCGATGAGGGAGACGTATCCATCAGTGGTCTTATCTTATCTTGTCATGTACAGGTGTAGGAGGCCCTTTCATTTTCTTATTATTTTTTTTATTTTAAAAAAGTTTTGTAAGTAGGCCCTGTAGGCACTTTTACAAGTCTGAGTCTACCAGCGCTTCCAAAGAGACCACTGTTGAGAAGAAGCGCCGCAAGAAACTCAACAGTAAGCCGTTTTTTCCAAATAAATCACTTATTACAATACTATACTTAAGCTACACAATTTAAATGTCACAGGGATGTACAGGTCCCAGTAGTAATAATATTTTTTCAGGTACAGAAGTACAGGAGCTTTTGTACAATCACAAGTACCTTATACATATTATAGACATTTAGTAGCCGACTGTGATCCCGGCACGATTTTTCCTTGATCATTAAAGCAAGCCTCCATCCATCCATCAATGAAAGTCTTCCTGACAAGATGGTGTGCATGTGTAAAACACCTGTTTTAAACATTATTTCACGCTAACACAACAGACGAGCAGCGCTTTCTGACCTAGCCCTCATTTGTACTCAGTTATCAGAAGCGAGGCGTCGAAGCCCCGGCTATTGTTTGATATTTGCATAACCGGTGTCCGTGGGACCGAGCCTCTATTTGTACAAAGCTATGTTTGCTATGCCGAGGCAATTAATTAATCAGTGAATTAACTCGTTTGCTGTACCGGCCGGGATTTGAGCCCGTTTTCCTTATGTGACAGTAAGGCGCGCAGCACGTGTTAGGTAAAGATTACAAAATGACGCTCTCACGCTAGTTACGTCAAACGAAAGCTTATTATGTCGAATAATGCGCATTTTTTATTGCCAAATACGGTCCGCTGTTTATGGATGGACATTATTAACAACATCAACTGTCCTAACATGACTAAAACCAGTACCTAGAGCTTATCCTATAAGTGCGATTTACATAATAGAGAAATAAATAATAATAATACTCACACTTATTACAAATCTGATGTGATGGTCGGAAAATAGTAACACTAACGGGGTCTTTGGTGTAGATACCTAAAATATCTAGATAAGCAGCTACTGATAATGACTGTGCAAAAAAAAGTAGTGACGACAGGATCGCGGGAGCGCGGTGGATGCAAAAAGCACAAGACCGGTCTGAGTGGAGAGCTCGGGGGGACCCAGCGGGTGGGTGGTTTTGCGGGTGGTAGGTCCTTGTGCGGGGTCCGTCCGGATCGCTACCGCACCATCTTATCCATTAACCTACCGCCAAACAGCAGTGTTCGCATTGTTGTGGTCCGGTTTGGGGATAAGACAGCCGGTGTAATGACTAGCATAGAGGCATTCCATCTTAGTCCTCAGGGTTGGCAGCGCATTTGCAGTCTTAGGCTTATATATATTTTTTTAGCAGAAACTTAAGTATCTAGGTTTTAGTAGGGATAAGAGATAGATTAAGATTCTTCTAGGAACTGAACTGGGTTGGCAAGAGTAATGTTACCAGTCCCATACGCAAAATAGGCGAACACTTAAGTCGTCGAGTGGTGGAAAATAGCCCACCACAACTAAAAGCGATGGATCAAATGACGGGAAAGTTCTAAAAACAAAAATAATAAAGACATTTCTATCACATTCATCACATACCGAGCTCCGCTAAGATATTATCACGACACCTACAATACAATTGACACTTGAACGATGGTTCAGATTGTTATCATTTAATATCCATTCAGCTTCAACTTGATACATTAGTAGTTACTGTGTGTTCACGTTCTTAAGACAATGCCAACGCGACCTCCCGCACTTCCGTTAGTCAGCAGTTGTTTGTGACGCATTCAGTATTCTGTTGGATTGACCTTCGCGGAATTAGCTCATGTTTGTTTTGCAGTTTTGATACGGGTTTCGATTCATTACTGTCATATCAACTAGTGTTACTGGGGCTTCAGTTAAAGACATCTCATCTACTCGTAAACCAAGGATAAATTGATAAACATGGATAAATGGTACTACAGGGAACCTTTAAATTGCTACCACTATTTTACCCTCCAATCTGCCGCCCCCAGCAGTGCTTACATTGTTATGTCCCGGGAGCTAGGAACAACAGCCAGTTGGGGCTCCTAGTGAAAAAGGGTACAAGTCGACTTAACTCGTAATAAAAAAGGGTATATACATGAACAAAGTATACTAGACTTAAACCCTCTTTCACTTGATCTTCCGAAAACGTATACCCTTTTTCAGTAGAACCCCATTGAGGCATCCCATTTAGATCCGAATAGGGTTTGCAATTTTGATATTGCTTATGTCATTGGGCGCCTGACAGACCCTATACCTACCTACCATCAGGTTGCGATCGTGTTTGTTTGTCATCTTGGCATTTAAAAAAAACCTACGATACAAGACCAAGTGTATTACAACGAGATATTTAAAGCGTTCCTAGGGCCCGCCAAGATGCACTACGCTAACTAACGTTTCTATTCGTTTCTTTTTAACCAATCGCGTCACTGGTAGATCACGTGACTTTTCGCATCACGTCATCTACCAGTGACGCGATTGGATTAAAATAGAAACGGTAGTTACCGTAGTGCATCTTGGTAGGGCTCTCTGTAGTTTCTGGATCAAATTCATTAAAATCATAAACCTGGACATACATACTCGTATTCGACGTGCGATGCAGTCTCGGGGTGTTAGAGTGGTCATTCAACCCAAGAATGCGATACCGCGACACCGCAGACAATCGCCGCCACCCGACTCCGCGATTGCCGTTCATTATGGCACGCTGGGAATCTTCGGCTATAAGTGCCGCTAATGTATTTGGTGAATTAAAAGATTAAAGGCTGTATCATACCGCATCCGATTCGCATCCAAAGAAAAGGTCCGGAATCCTGAGGACTAAGAAGATTGTCTCTATGCCTATACTGCTGTACTCTTGCCATGAGTTACAATTATCGCACTCGCTAGGAAGTTCTGTCCATCACAGTATTCTGTACTGCTTGGGATTGGCACAGAGCATTCGACTCGCTAGCGAGTATGGTAATTGTAACCCATGGTAAGAATTCAGAACACAACAATGCTAACTGCTTCTTTCCTTCAGGATAGTGGGTAAGATGCTGGTAGAGATCCGGATGAAAATAAAATATCTCAAAACTGCACAATTCATGTCGCATATCAATATTTTATCATTGAGTTTCTGCGACTAGGTTCTGTGGTGATTAAAAACCATCCCCGTAAAGATGTAGTGCATAATGGTTTTCCTTCGTATTTTGTCGGAAATTTTCGTTTTTGTCATGCTTTCAGTCAATCTCAGTATTTTTTGTGCTGTGACCGATTGAAATAGCAAGACACGTTCGTACGTTTCCGTGAAAATACGAAGGAAAACTACTATGTACTACATCTGTACCTGTATGTAAACACTTTATGCAGAGTTGAGATTTTTCTCATCCTTTTGGATCCGACAGAACATGCAAAATTGTACCAACTAGTTTGACTTTACCCATTACTTTACCATTACATAAAGTAAATGTACGCGTACCTAATTGGCAGCGAAAGATTGAATCAATTTATGTTTATGTCCAGTGAAGGATAACTACTTCACTCTATAATTGTAGGCGGGTTGCTTAGCTATGGTTATAAGCAAGTTTTAATATATGTATAGTTGCACCTCTCTGACTACAGCCACGCTATTTTGTTAAGTAATTCAGTCAAGAGTCAAGTTATGATTATCGTCTACGTCAGGGACAAAGTGGCCGTAGCTATCTACAGCTGTAGTGCCTAGTGCTTACATGTGTTGAATTTTACCCAAAAACTTAGTTTCAGAGGGCATGTGAATACGGTAAGTACGAAAAAAACAAATCTACTCGCAATTTGAATATTGAAAACGAGTATAAAGAATACCTACGTGACTTCCGGTAACCTTCGGAGAGGGAAGATGGCCGATTGAAAGATGTCCGGGTTTTACTTTTGATTTATTCTGTTTACTGATTTACTCTACTCACTTGACATTGGCAAAAGCACTGAGGAATACCGCGCTGGACCGACATTAACAAAAGAAGAAGAATAGGTACCTACAGCAGCATGAGCATTATAATCCCAACTGCTGATGATTTTCAACGAAGTATAAATTTCCTTGCAAGCTTATAATTTCAAGTAAGATCCAATTAATTTAGCTAACTCTGCTGCTAGTTCGTAGATCGATGATTCATATCTATAAACCGATTATTATCGTAAAAGTGGCTCGTAAAAATAAAAAGTAGTTTTTGCTGTAGGCTAGTCCATTAAAATCGAGATCGAACTCATTAATTTTAATTTTTACTTAGATACATAGTTAGGTTAGGTAGCGATTAAGTTGCTATAAACTTACAATGTATGTGTGTATTGACGAAGGAATGTGCTTTCTTTATTATTTTTAAGTTTTTACCCTATGGCATTAGTGGGTTATGTTTGTATTTATCTAAGCCTATATGCGATGGTTATATTCTGTGTGACCTACCTTGTAGAATCGAAACGGGTCGATGAAATTCAATTATTAAACTTGCGCTAAAATAGTAGCTGACAAAGTGTTCTATAGCTCAGAAGTTCCCAAACTTTAAAGGTCACACCAAATCCCCTATATTTTAGGGAACCCCAATTCAAATACGTTCGTCTATATTTGAGTACCGATTTTTATTTTAGCTGTAGTTTTTGTGGTGAATCACTTGAAACTCTTTTGTCTTTTCCACGGCACCCTTAGGTTCATCGGAACCCGCTTTAGTAATCGCTGCTATAGCTGTTTTATTTTGTTCAACACGTGTTGATAAGGATATCAAACCAAAGGTTCCAACAATTTGGCAACAATTTCTAAAAGTAAACCAGCCTTAATTTGGGTCTTCTTGTCGCTAAATTATTCCGTTGTGGCGGCGGCTACACAAGATGCATAACGTTAGATGTTATCGAATTTCGAAAACTCGCAAGATGTCGACGGTATATCGCGTCGGTCGATTGATCAATGTCAATTCCATACATTTTGACAGTATTTGAAAACCGCTAACGGTTAGCGTCATGCACATTATCTAAGCCGCCCACGGCCAAAAGATGGTATTCGGCGAACCTTATCGTTAAAATAAAATAAATAAATAAATATCAGGGGACAATGTCACACCAATTGACCTAGTCCCAAACTAAGCTCTAGGCTTGTACTATGGGTACTAGACAACGATATAAATACTTATATAGAGAAATATATACTTAAATACATAGAAAACATCCATGACTCAGAAACAAATATTCTTGCTCATCACACAAATATCTGCCCTTACCGGGATTTGAACCCAGGACCGCTAGCTTCGTAGGCAGGGTCACTACCAACTAGGCCAGCGCGTCGTCAATGTGTGTGTGTGTTATCGTAAATGTAGGTATAGGATTGAGTTAAGCTGCCAGTTGATCGTGTCAAGGGCTTATATCAATTTCACACATCTTAACATTTTTCAAAATCGTTTACGTTAGCGTTTAGTTTCTCTAGGACCTCAGTTCCCTTACCACGAGTTACAATTAACGTAAATAATCGCTAGCAAGTGGAAGCTCTATCCCTCGCAGGTATTTTTATAGATTGCCAGCCACAGAGCATTCGCTAGCGCTAGCGACTACAGTAAATGTAACTAATGGTAAGGGTACAGGAGCCGCCACTGGCTACATATATTTTGACATATCTCGCAAGTAGGTTCATCTCGAGAGCCGCGGGCCAGTCGGGCGGAACCCGTTTCATGAATGGCGCGTCCTTGCGGCGGCTCCGGTGAGTGCACTCGGCGTAAACAGCGGTAATGGGTGCGCTTAGCTCGCGACAACGACGGTGCCGCGTTGGCGCTCACGCTTGTCGATTATGTAACATTTATAGGTCATAGTCAATATGATTGGTTCGGTTAGATTATATATGGTCTTATTCCGGCGTAACCGGGGTTGATTATTCCGGCATAAAAAGTAAGTAAGTAATTTTTTTTAAATAAAAAATACATTAGTTAGTACATAATCAATATTACCTTTGACCCTACACTAGGCAAAGCCTGTGTTTTGGCAGCCAAAAACCACTGCGGGACTGCGGTCTGTTCCCTATGAATTACAGGATGCAAAACGAAAACAAATGCAAAGAAGAATAACTAGTTAGCTCAAAATCTACTTATGTATTAATTCAGGGTATACCTAAGTTTTCTCCATTTCCATCCGAATCATTTCAGTGTGAAGGAGTAACAAATATACAAACTCACACACGCAGCAGTTTTCCCTTTTTGGCTAAAATATGTTTGGCCGAATGTATTGTTTCCCAACCGTTTCATTTGCAAACCCGTTTTTTTTACCTGTACATATTTCAGGATTTTTATAAAACTAACCTAACCTAACCTATCCTGTAGGTCTCTACACCATGGTACTGAAATAAACCCTAAAATATTTATATCGATACCGTGTAAGACGAAAAGTGAAATCACTAGAAAGCTACGAGTATCACTAATTTCATCGTAGTCCTCAGGTTCAACCATGAGGACGTATTAGTAATCTAGGGAGAATCCTTGGGTCTAAGAGCCCACAGGTTTTCCTGTGCTCTCGTTTGTGGTTAGCATGAAATAAAAAGAAACTGGGTGGGCGTGAGTAAAGTAAAATTTCCCGTTATTGCAAACACTAGCTTTTTGACGAGTATTATTAAGACCTCTTCTGATGTAACGTAATGTAGTGAGGTAGTAATTATTTTCATCGTCTATTCATATGCAACAATAGGGTCAATAGTCCGGTACGTGAGAGGATTTAACACGGCACTAATTTGTTGAACGGTGTTACGAAACCTCTGTGCTAACCGTCTATGCAATATTTAGTGTAAATGCATGTTGAATGATTTTCAATCGAACATTTCAGCTCCGCTCATCAAGACCAAACTAGAGTCCCACTCGGTGGGTTTACGTTAAGGAAAACGTAAACCTAGTTTTTCATAATATCTAATTATGAAAAACTAGGTTTACGTTTTCCTTTCTCAAAAACAAGAATTAAAACGGAAACGTATAAACCAAGTTTTTCATAAAAACTACAACGAATAAAAAAAAAACCTGGAAATTTGGCTTGATTTAAGGGGTGAGAAACGTCATCGCCCGGAGCTAAATAGAACATACTTACTTAAAAGTAGTAAAAGAAACAAATAATGACAAGAAAATGGCGCATAAATTGATTTAGATTTCAGCGAATTCCTTTGTGCAATGCGGGTCGTAATCTTAACCTCATAACGTAACACTGGAAACCGCAAATGATAGAGGTTAATTTTATAAAGTTGCAATTGTACAGTGTTTTTTATTTTATTTGTCAATGTTACGACTGTACAAGCCAGATTAACCAATCTTAGGACTCTCTATTTTTGAAAGCAATTTTTTATTGCTGAAATAAAACAAAAGACCTTTGAAATAGTGCCAATTTTAAATATTGTAGCTTGAACTGTCATATGTACGTAATGTTTTTTCGGTATTGCTATTTTTGGGTAAGTACATCGCTGCTTTACTTTGGGTTACAAGGCTTAATGAATTTGGTCGAGTAAATGAAAAGACTTCATAGTAGGTAGTACATAGCAGATTTGAGAGTATAAGCAATCCTTTGCTTTTACTTTAAGATACATTTTTAGGTTTTATCTATTCGGCAGCTTTTCATCCTCAAAACTTGTCTACACATTCATAAACAACTTCTTAACTCCAGTCTTCATAATTGAATGTTACAAAAACGAATAAGTATACAGATTGCAGCTCCCTTCAGGTAACTCAACTTTGTAAAAACATTTGGTGATTATGTTAAAGTATCGGTTGATAATTCAGTTCTAAAGTTTCGACAAATCGGAGACTGTAAAATTCACAAAGCTAAAAATATGCTAACAGAGTGGTTGCTTACTCTGGATTACGATGTTTCTGAAGACGTTTTCAAGAAATACAATTATTAGAACTTCTACAACTTGAATTTATGTTCTAACCACTCTTAAAAGTACGAATTACTTACAATTAGTATTCAAGCATTGTTATTAAAAATATATATGGTCTCCCAAGAAACAGGCTTCGCCTAGTTTGGGGGCCTCTGTTTCTTTTCTCCGCAAGTCAAATAACGCGTATGTACCTATCTCTAAGTTAATGTACGCAGATTTATGTACCTCCCCAAATGTATTTTCATCAAAAACCTTAAAGCAGTTTTAGAGAATACTAATAAATAAATGAATGTTGCTCGTAAATTCATTGACGACCGTAGTATTTTTCAGCTATTTTTGGCCACAAATAATGATAAACCAACATTATTTCCTAAAAATATATGGTTTGTCGCACTTGCCTCGCCTGTCCTAATCTTACTTAACTTTTAAAAGAATAAAGACGGTAGGAAATGTTACCAAAAGGAGGTCATTAACAATACTTTTTAAATGCTACATCTAACTTGAGATGGTATATCTTCAAGGACAAGAGGCCCGGGCCCCCGGCGGCCACAATGCCCACAATTGCCGTCTGTTTGCCGGAGCACAGCACTTACCATACAGTTACTGGCACCGTTACGGGATAAATAACTTCGAACTATCGGCTGCGGTCGCTAGTCATCCTCCACCACAAGCATGGGGGCTCTATAGTCTACTGGGTAAAATTACATTGCAATTGACATGTTATGGTATGGTCAACGTTACGATTCTTGCTCTTGTTTACTTGGCAGTAATGGCGGCGGTTGGTCGCCTTGGTCGTCGGTCGGTTTTATGGATCCGAAGAATTTTGTAGCTGAACTTTTCCTTTTCTAGGGTTATCCTTGTATTCGCAATTAGGTTAAGTTTTGAGTTAAAATAGCTTTACTGAAACAAGGCATTCAATATAAGATTACGTAGATTTGGGTAGTCAGTACAGGCACAAGTAAAAAAGTAGCAAAAAATATATTTGAATGAACTTTATTGCTCTAGAATTGGGTATGATATTAACATCTTTTCAAAACTTTGGGGTGTAGCTAAACATAAAACGAGGCGCGTACAGAGATAGTGGGCCGATAGGATAATGGCAGCGATCCTATTATGACACCAAAAATGCAAAAATCCGAGAAATATTGATGTTCAAAACACAAAACCTTTTATACTCGTATGTAGTTAAGTAATTTAGTTTTAACGATTCTGTGTACCGATTTGCTTTCTAACTGTAATGCTACACTAAATAAATAACTCGTTCAGCGTGTGGCTTTACCGAGGCTCTACGCATCCCTTCGAAGTTGGCAGGCGACGACAGGTGCACGAAGCAGCTGGCCGCGCGATCGACTTTTGTTTCCTATTTTATGCCCTTGAGTTCGATCGCCTGTTGGCCCGCTGAGAGTAAACGGAGTTAATACCAGATGCATGAACTAAATCGTCATGAGTACATGCTCACTTGTGCATGTACCTTATCTCTTTAACGTCATGTTTGTATTGTTTTACGATGCGTTTAGATAGTTGAAAGTGACAGGGTACTAGGGTAATCGTAGTGCAAACGTTGAATTACTGCTTTCCGAGACAAACTGCCCTTCTTTATTTGAAAGCGAGCCTAATGGCTTAACCGGACGGTAGATTTGTATTGTAAGACGTATCTAGGATGCTGTATATTTAGTGTAGGCTGTTTGCAATCAATTACAACATTTTAAACAGGTTGTTAATTGTGAAATGTTTCAAGAATGTTCTGCCGCCATTTTGCATAAACTTTGGATTTAAACGAGATCAATCAGATTACGAGATTTTAAAAACGTATTATGTATGTATGTATTGATCAATATACATATAAATATTACGGACGGAACGACTAATAAATATCGTGATTTATTGGTATCAGTTTATTAATCTGTTATGCAATAGTAACCCATAAACATCAATACGGCATGTTGAGCAGGAAATCACAGTTCAGTACGCAACATCTCACTACCGCCCACACGGAATAGAAGTAGCTTGATCGGATATACTACATCATAGTCTAGTTTGCAGCTAGACTAGAGTCCAGGGGCTCGTTTCTACTCGGTAAGAACGAAATTGGTTTAAACATGTTATCATAATTATATTGTCAAAAGCAATAGGGCATTATAGAGTCGAATAGAACCCCAGCAAATTATATAGCTTGGCAAAAATGGAAATAATGAGACCGCTGTTTTAAGTATATTAACAACATTATCAAACTTTTACTGCGAGTTAAAGCTGCGTGAGTATCAAAATTCGGCTTACCATTTCTCGTATGTAAATACGTGACCCGTATAACCTAACTTAACCTTAGCACAATGTAAAGTTTTGGGCTCATAACCTGTAATTATCGTGTATATTCACACGCCGTCCACGATCCATTTTTCCAGAGCACGCCCAATAAATGCAATAAAAATAATTATCTTCAGCCTCGCTTCCGTACACTTTCCGTGTCACTGGATTATTTCCGCCATCTTGACGTAACCGCCATGTTGTGACGTTAACGGATTTGTTACATGACAGTGAGAATTTTGAAATTGCTTAAATTTATAATATGTTGTTAAAACGTTGGAACATGAATTCACTTGTTATAATTAATATCTGTCAACTTGCATGAGAACCGCCGTTAGTTACTTTATATTAACAGTTTAATTAATGCCATGGTTAATGTTTTTCTCTCACCTGACAACACAAAATTATCAACATGTAGGTGTATAACTTGGAATAAGTAATTGGCAACAACGTAATTTTTCAGAATAATACAGTAGAGACTGCTCGATCCCACAGTCAAACTGTGCAAACGGTTTTGTGGGACATATGTTCCTATGTATGTTGTAATTTCATCTTTTTAATAAATAAATAATAATAATAATAATAATGGGTACATGGGGACCTGAAATTGGTGCTGACATTAAGACTAGGATACAGTCCAAGAATAGTTTCATTACAAACATAATAGCGGAGCACAACTTTCCGACTCGGTCCGTTCATTGAGGATCTTTACTTACACGTCAACTTTCGACCATTCACACTTGTTGAAAAGCGTCGTTGAAGATTTTCCACTTTATCAAGGAGAAATTTCTGCACTTTCACCTTAATATTAAGCTTTTAGATGACACAAGTGTTTAGATTATGATTTTACTTGGGATTTATGGTTCTACAAACACCGAACCGGTTCCGATCTAAATCAACCTATATTTAATTTACTTCACTGCCTGCTGATACAGCACTTTTTTTATGGAAATTAAATGTGTATTGACTATCTCGGTAGGTCAAATGTGGGCAATGTGTCTAAAAATACGTTACCGCGGTCCCCATGATGACGCGGTTAGTTTAGTTGATATTGTCATGCCAACGAAGTCAGCGGTCCATGGTTCAAATTCCGGAAAGGGCCAACATTTCTTTGATTCTCGAGTGTTTTCGATATTAATTAGGGTCCACCAGGTGGCGTTTAAACTCTTAAGCCATTAGCAGGTATATTTATCTTCTCAGTAAATAAAAAAACCGTATGAGAAAGTTCCTGTTGTAAATTATCCCAACTTATTTCATACAATTGCTTCCTAATATCAGTATGTTCAGTGTTTGTGCACTACATGCGACTGGAACTGGTCTTCAATTTGCGCACTTTCTCCAAGTTCCGCGCGCACTCGCGGAGATCCACTTGCGACGCATTCTTGTCAAACCGGGTGCACTTGGCGCTGATAACAATTTATTTGCCTCCAGTTACTATACCATACCATAAATTAAATACAAATTTAATTTATGGTATACCCAGCTAGGGGTCTCAGTTGGCCTTTAAAACTCTAATGGACATTTAAAAGAATTTGCTATTTCAATGTGCGTATTTTTGACTATAAGTCACGAATACGCACATTAAATACAATAAGTAATTTTCGTTTAAAAACTCTTTTGTAAAATACAAGCAAATTATTTGACGGCGCGTCAGCCTGGTTAGTAATGACCCCCCTAAGAACCTAGCGGTCCTGGGTTCGATTCCCGCGTATGTGAAAATATTTGTGTGATGAGCGCGAGTATTGTTTTCTGAGTCTTTGACGTTTTGTATCTATTTAAGTACGTATTTCTTACTTACCCACAGTACAAGCCTAAAGCTTAGTTTGGGACCAGGTAAATTTGTGGAAGATTGTCCCGATATTTATTTATTGTGCTACAGACGAAAAAAAGTTAGACGGTAGAATTTTATAATGAAATAAACTGCAGCAGAGGGTATTTTTTGGGTAATTATTGGAGCTGCGTTTAGTTACTTAAATTTTGGCAATATTTGATAGTGCCTCATCATAATAACAATAAACCGGATCTAGCTCACCATCATCGATTTTAATGTTGCAAATAGTGAAATCGCTGACAGATGAGCGCTCATTAATTAGGCAAATGTAGGTAAATGATAAACGGCTGGGAACTATTGTGCTAGTTCGTGATGCGCAGCCTACTGGAGCGCGCCACTAGCCAGCCAAGAAAATGAAAGGTTCCAAAGCGATATAATAAACTTAGAGATATCAATTGTGTTGCATTTCTTAATTAGTCACCGTCATTCTGCGCTGCTCCAATAGGATTATATGCACATACTCGTACAGATTGCATCTACAACAAGATGTAAGTAGTAAATAGTCATATGACATAGTATTTATTCAGTTGGAAAAATGTTTTTCTTACTCTCTCAGACAACTATTTTTCTTTTTTGTCTCAAAAGCATACTTCTTCAAAAAGTTCCTGTATAGTATGTGTTCCTTACCGTTATTCAATGTTTAACTCTATATTTATAAAGCAAGGACTTTAGCACCACGCTATAAAATATATACGATTCTTAAATCTTACTCCATCCAAAAGCCATTATAACGTTGACACATTACGCGCAACTCGATATAATGTCTAATTTATATCGAAAGCCAAGCTGAACGTCTCAATCGACTCGCGAGACAAGACAAGCGGTGATTACTGAAGCCGACGCAAGCGCACTGGGGCAACGACGCTGCAACACTAGCGAACAACACGGATGCGGACATGTCTGATTGTGTTTGTTTATAGGCAATTGGTGGCAAATCGTATAAGAAATTGTATGGCTAGACTAGATGAGTTCTGTGAACGTGACTGTAGAAATCAAAGAACAAGTGGCAAGCGGTCGTTGTTCGCCCATGTTGCTGATTTTGACAGATTTATGCATATGAAAAATTTCGCGCAATGTCGCAATCTAGGTCTCAAGTCGATGGAAATGTTACCCGCGTTTGTCTCTTAGGTAGTCCTACATCAAGAAAACCGCATTACTTCCATTATTTTCTCTTTAATTTGTGTTTTTATTAATTCCTATTGGTCAAATTTGTCCGGTTCTTCATTTGACATAAGGAGTTATAGCAGTCTTATAGTGCAACCACAAATCAAATTTTAGATTATAAGGGTTAGTTTTTTTATTCTTAGATTATTTCAAATAATCGTTATACATATAACTATTGAACTATTTCCTATATAAGTTGACTTAAATACGAATCCAAAAACTTTCCCTAAGTATCTATCTACCATGTTCCTCCAGAGTTAAAGTATCCTATTCAATAGGTATATGATCTCATTCATCTATTAGTATGCGCGAGTCCGAATGTTCTGCGAACTCTAAAAGACGTTAGTCGTTGATGAATTGCAACAGTGATGTTCTAACTGTTCTAAAATGAAATAAATTAATAAAGTAGAAAGTAAGTTGGTAAGATCTGTCAAAGATGGCACTTCATAAAATACAGTTTCTAAAATTTCAGATGAAATAAATATTATTATCTTAGTTGATAGAATAAATTACTTCGCGATATTATCGGATTAATATTAATGTTGCTTTTTAACAGCTCGTTGCAATCATTTCATGTTCATTTTAAACAATATTTCTGCATGTAATGATTTTGCTTCAACCACATGTACCTACCTAGAATAAGCTACTGAAAGAAAATAAAAAGCGCGCCCGTTGATGTCTTTTGTACTAACATTACAAATAACTTTTTTCCTTGGTTTGGTTTGGTCTTGGTGTGGCCTTATCGTATTGTGACTTCTCAAATCTGGAGAACTTGTTAGTTCAAGGTAATGGCACCGGTTTCTGATGCTTTTAGCAGATGGCACCAATAATGGAACTCTTAATTTAAAGATGTTATAAATATAAATTTTATTATTTGTAAAATAAATGTCTTTTAGCATGTCCAAACTCCGAGCTCCCAAAACACGGCGCAAGGGTGTTTTGGGTCAAGGGTGTGTCATACCTTCCCGTAACAAGTACTAAGACTGGTTTTGCGGCGGAATCAGCGGAGACCCTCAAAAGGCGCAAATACAGTCAACTCGATAGAAGTTACATATTTGAGCCTTTTGGGGTCGAAACTTAAATTTAGGACCGTGGGGACCAGGAGCACACCGTATTTTTAAGGATTTATTAAAGCGCCTGATTGAAACAACTCGTGACCAAAATGCTGTCCGGAACTTGGCACAAAGTAACAAGTAAGTTCAACGTGGCACTGCTGCCAGTATTTTGGGAACAATGCCTGCTGGTAGCGGTTTGTTGACTAGTGTAGTTTTAAGTAAGTTTGTAAGTTCTAAGTATTTTTCACCATAATATTATATCTATTCTTTATTTAAAAAAAAATGAAAAAACCTTTAAATGCCACAAATCCCATCCCATCATTGCCATTAATTACCTAACATATCTTAGTAGTCGATTGTATATTCGTAGACTTTTACTGTTGAAATAGCATGGGGTTCCTCCTCATATGGTCCATGGTGAGTTAACAACTAAAGTTCATAATCGTATAGTCAACAAAATGTAATGAATCCTGTCGCAGTTATTTATGTGATACGTTAAACGCAAGACCAGTTTGACGGCGGTGTACACGATTTCATTGTTATTGACTGTACATACGGGACCCAAATACAGGTATCTACATTTAATTCAAGACGATATAGTTTTTACCGAATAGAATCTCGGCTCTGCTTTATTTATCACAATTTAAATGCATATCGTCTACGCCAAGAACCGCGTTTACGGTGCGTCAGCGTATTTTGAGCGTAGGTGTGGACAGTTTGTGTTAAAAGCGTGACGCATAACTCACGTCACTGCATATACGCAACATCAGCGTACTTAGAGCACCGGTGTGGTCAATCCTTTAGCCCTTTGCCTTGGTTAGATCCCAGTGCAAATTGAACCAAATATGTAACCATATCGACTTTGTCACGACTCATAAGTTCGCAATATAAAAATTTCAATTACGGCCGTCAAACTTGCTATAAGCAACTTTAAAATTCCAGCCGCTTATCAGAGTAACTGTATTCCTCATTGAGCGAGTATTATATGTTCTTGGCTCGATGTAGGACGAAATGTAACGTAAGGAGACGCAGGCGCCGGTGCGTGAACCGTGACCGCTTGGACAACGACCCGCGCCCGAAAACTGCTCTAGGACGTGTTGCAGGGCAATAGCATAGACAATATTCTGATTTGATTTAATTTACGATTGGATTAAATCTTTACACAGTATAAAACAAAATCTTTTCCCGCGTTGCCCCTTTGTTTTACGTTTATCTTTTAAACTACGCAACGGATTTTAATACGGTTTTCATCAATAGATAAAGTGATTAAAGAGGAAGGTTTTTATCTGAATTATGTACGGGTGTTCCAGAAACTTACATAAATCCAAGCGAAGCGAGGGTGCGTCGCTAGTGCGGGTCACACCTCCTACAAATTATTGCTGAGAACCGACTGTTATCTCACTCAACTAAACTAATTCAATAAACAACACATATAGAAATCTTTTGATTTACAAATCAGCATTCACCTGTCGTGTAACAAATATTAATGGTAACGGAATAAATATTTAAATCGATCAGTTTTAATTTCCATCGGGCAATAAAAGTGACACGTTGGCCTCGATCACTGATACACATGGAAGCATTGGAAACGCGTCTGACGTTTGGTTAGCGTTTCCGCGATGGGATTTAGATGGACGGCATTTCGTCGGTGGAACAAACAAGGAGCAAAATGCATCTAACCGACTTAAATTGAAAAGCCAAATATTCACACTTTGTTATTAGGAAACCTATAGTTGTTAGTAAGTATATAAGTGTATTAATTTTGATTAAGAGGAACTCTATAAGAAATTATATTCTACCATTTCTACCCAAGTTTCACCAGCCCAAAGTAGGTTGCCATTTGCTCGTAAAGTGAGAAGAATTTAATATCTCAGCCTCCAATGTCACCGTTTCTTCGACCAACTTAATGACAGTATTTATTTCACATCGTTTTGCTAACTCTGCCGTTGCGTTCAATGAAACTGTCTCGTAAAAACATACATAACTAGGTGTTTTGCAACTGTAGCAACGGTATGATATACAAATGTAGTCTTTATACGTACTATACAAAAGAAGAAAGATGTTGATAAGACTGCTATGGCGACGGCAGCGAGGTTGTTATGAAGTGAGAAAGCATCGGTGCAGACTCGACAATGATTACAATTTTATACCACAAGTTGCTAATTAACTGAATACTCGGCCGGCCGCGGATATCAAATATTACCCGTTAGCCTTTGTACATGTGGAATAATTACCAGTTCCAACTTAATAATATGAATTTGCACCTCGAAAATACGTACGTACCTTTTACTTACATTTGTAATGTTTTACCTAAATTACCTTATCTTCCTTAAATTGGCTGAATTTAGGCTATCACAAAAAATGTGAAGTTAAAAGAGATGATAGTTTATTCTTTATCAACATATAACCATAAACTCTACCCTACCTATAATTGTAATTTACAATCTTCATTAGCTAAGCCCTTCACTGAGACAACGCTGATAAAAAACATGTACACAGTTTGCTGAGCCTCGTAAGTGTGTTAATGTATACCCTTATTCGACTGGTTGGTTATTATATACTCCAAGTATACGTCCACTGGGTTAGTGTACAAGATGCCGGGTAATGGCGGCCGCTGTGACCCGCATGGCAATGAGCAAGTTACGCGATCCAGAAGCTATTTTTAAAGCCATACCAATCTTCGTTAATGCCAGAAATAATTATATGGCTTGTCTTGACAGCCAGTTTCAATTTAAAAGGGTTTCCTTGGGTCGATGGATAATGGCTGTGCCGCTGTGGTGGTGTTTACAAAATTGTCGTCATATTAAAAGTACAGTAGGGGAGCGACCGGAAGGCCGTACGCTAAATTTGAACGTTTTATATGGCATAATGTATATATCATGGGTCAATTCCGTTTGTTCCTAAGCTGTTGCCTTGTCTCCAGCTTGACTTTATCACATTTCACAAGGGAGCTCTACTTATTTTACTTGGGAAAACCATGTTGTCTTGACAGTAATGGTTGCTTAGTTAAAAATAAAACGATAGTATGTCAAAAGCAGTATGGTTTCACCAAGTAGAATAGAGCCTGTTTATGAAATGTGACGATAAAGTGAATTTGGGGCAAGTTAAAATGCATGACGCTAACGTCAGTGATTTTCTAAAGTAGATAAAATGTATTGACGTGAGGTGACGATCTATCGCGTCATACGTTTATGTCAATTCCATACATTTGGTCAGTTTTCGAAAGTTGTTAGCATTATGCATATTGATTAGGCCTCCAAGATTAACAACTTTAGATTCGTGAAACACTCGGTATCTAAATTAATAGAGCCCTTTATTCTTCACTAACTTTTGCCCGCGACTCCGGACGGACAGTTGTTTATCGCTGCGATTTACTCTGGAACTATTCTATTTTCTATTTTTCAAATCGGTCGGGTGGGGCCTTGAGCGTCACGCACGACACAAATATAATAAATATCAGGGGACAATGTCACACCAATTGACCTAGTCCCAAACTAAGCTCAAGGCTATGGGTACTAGACAACGATATAAATACTTTTATATCGTTGTTACGTGATCTACAAGTGACGCGATTGGTTTAAAAACGAAACGAATAGAAACGCAAGTTAGCGTAGTGCATCTTGCCAAGGCCCTAGCTTCGTAGGCAGCGTCACTACCAGCTATAGGTCAGCGCGTCGTCAATAAACAAACCCTCTGTCCCATTTATAAAAGTTAAGTAAGTAAGACTGTAAAGAATGTAATAAAACATTCTTAATGAAGTTATTTTAAGATAGTATAAACATAAATTGAGTTATGATTTAAGTTACGTATTGTAAACCTCCTCAGTCTAACATCAAATGTTTCCAGCACCATAAACACTAGCCTATCCAAGTGCCTTTGTCTCGGATTTATTGCCGTATAAAGGTTTACACAACCTAAACGCGGAGACTTTAATAATGTTGTTTAGAGGAACGGGATCGGCCAATGTTATCATTAGCGGCGAGTTGTATGGCCAGGTAGATCTTATAACATTCCACGCCTGCAAAAACGAACAGCCTCTTCGAAAACTCATTCCGTGCCCAGCGCCCTGAACCCAATACGACATGGACCCGAGATGTAGGTGATATTGTGTTAGCGGCACTGGGTGTGGTAAACACAGCCTGCGTAATGGCGCTTTTTGCATTCTAATCTTATAAACTTCTACTATACGGCTTTAGAGGCAATCAGTACTTTCAGCACAAATTGAGTGTGATGAGCGTCAGTGTTAGTTGCGTTTCGTATTTTCAGTTTAATTACTGCGTGTGTGTATAGCTTTGGGAACTGTAAAAGTACAGTTTGACTTTGACGAATACGTATATGTGATATACCTACATATGATTTTAATTATACGTATACATACACACACCAAAAATGTCCAGAGATAAAATACGTATATCCTAACATTATTTTGATATTTTGCATTTACTCGTAGGTAATGTGTGGCAAATACCTATGGCTATTTCGCTGATAGTTTTTATCACTGCACATTTTATGATGTGTGTAACGAAGTTAAGTCTTACGGTATGATGTATCTGCTATACTTCTGCTATATAATTAGTGACCCTTCGGCAGGTAGGTACTATATTGTGTATGGATTGTTGTATACAAATATCTGGATCTGGTGTCATTCCTTATGAATAATAAAACAGCTTCATTCACGTTTTGAATAATGACTAGAAAATGATTCTCACTAATGCCTTTAGTAAGAAAAGGACGTACTTTATTCTCGCTTGTAATGCTTGCACGTTGATGAAATATCTTCACGTACGTTTTTCTATCGCGCTGTCAACGCTATTTCGTGCGAAAAAGCATAATTAGTGCATAAAAGAGTCTGTCGCTCTTACGTAGCGCTGAAGGGTTTGATGAATCATATTAATAGGACTGTTAAGGTATTTATGGCCTTTTCAAAGGTTACTTCGTGCTCACTCTTTATTGCCTTTTATTCTTTATGTGAGAACTTAACAGTAGGAGAGGAATGTTCTCTCTCATTAATCTTTTCTTTAGTTCTTGGTTAGGATGCAGTGAATGGAACATGAATATCTCGAATACGGTAATTAACTTGTGATCTCATTTTAATGGATCTTAACGCCAACAGAAATACAGACTTCACACTATAATTCTTAGTCTCACATTACAATATCCAAGTTTTCAAGGTGTTATGTTATTCATAATTTTCACTCCTGATGATATCTGAAGTATGGCGCGTATAGTTTTAAATAATAATAATACATTTTACTTTAGCTATGTCACCCTATGTGAATAATTGAATAGGCACCATTCAAGGTATTGAATGACAACCATTACCATGAGCTATTTAGGTAAACAGCCAAGTGAAACTGTTTTACTTATTACATAACGTGAATTCGGAAACTAATTTAGATCACTTACTGCCGCACTCAGAGATGTCAATTAAATTTAACGCTAGCTTAGTAACGTGTTGTCTTATTCTATTGCTGTAGAAAAAAAATTGACAGCAAAAAAGAGGCAGCATTTAAAATGCTTGATTAAAGTTGCTGCGGTCACTTTCTTTGCTATATCAATAGAATAAGACAACACTTCACTAAACCAGGATTTTATTGCGGCAGGAAAGAGGATTGTGAACCGACGACGACGCTTAAATCGCGTACCTAGTTACAAAAATATGTCAAAATATTTCCATACAAAATTAGCTCCGGGCGATAGCGTTTCTCACCCCGTAAATAAGACCGATTTTATTGATTGTTGAATATAATTAATATAGTTGTTAAAAAAAACTAGTTTTGATTAACCTAATATTTCATAATAGGTACCTAAAACATTTTCAGAAATTTTAAAAATTGGACTAAGTTTAAGGGGAGAGAAACGTTATTGCATTTCGTATGGAAATTACACCTAGGAAGGTAGGGTTTTGCGCTCTCTGTCAAAGGTGTTGTACCTACCTAAATATTACAGGTTTTGTTAATTTAAAAGTTGCATGACATTAAGTCATTGCGGCTAATATAAGACCGTTTATTATATCATACTAATATGTTTAAGACATTTTCGCTTAAGTCGATCAGACCAGCAGGTGGATCCACTCGCTAAAGCTCACATTCTTAGCAAGCACAAAGCTTGAGAACTTACATTAAGCTTCAGCTGTCGAAGTAGCAGCGTCCAATAACAATCGCACTCGGATCACACGCCGGTTTCACTTCACTGTCTAACACTCACTAATCCCAGTTTAACTCGGATCACCACGGTCGCGTGTGGACGTGTGCTCGCTTTGGCAGTTGCGTAGAGACTGTCCGGGGCGCCGGCGCAGCCGCGAGTGGAAAGTTCATCGAACGAGAGCGAGACCTCCACACGTGAAAAACGCTAACCCTTTGGGAAGTTCCGCGGGTCTGTGGAAACCTTGGATATACAATTAGCGAGACAAATGTTACGTATGGAACTGCTGTCGCCCGGTCGCTATAAGTTGGCACCTCGCGCACATAGAATTCGATACCAAGCGGAGTGCTAACTCTTAGTAACAGAGACCCTACTTTGAAAATATAAGTTCGAAGTTACGTTATCGCCGCCCTTTTCACTTGTCATTCGAAAATAAATTGGCAGAAAGGCATGAAGAAAAAATAAGTTCGAACTATGAACTCCGAGTTTCAAAGTAGGGCCCAAAGAACGTAGGTAGAAATCAATAACTCTACAATCTTTGATTGGTCGTCAAAGACTCAAATAAATGTCGTTGTAGTTATTTTTAAGGTTTCTTAGTTAGGTATTTACCTACATATCATTTGGTAAAAAGAGTATCGGTTGCAGTGGTATCGGTTGCAGTGGTTTAGGATGCCCACTAATTATTGTAAGGCGCCAAGTTACAACCCTGCATTGCGATGTACTCGTACCACTGAGTTTTCCTAATTTTAGTACAATGAGCAATATGGAGACCTGATCCACCATTGAACTGTGTCACAGGCATAGATTATAAGGTATGTGGTCACAACAAGGTCACAATGACTTTAGTTTGACAATTAGCACGTGTCATAGTGACATTTTGTTTCTCAATTTTTATGATTGATCGATTCAATGACACAGTTCTACGGTTAGGGTTCCATTAGGCCGGTTGTACCTACACTAACCTATAAATTTTACTAGCTGTCCGCGCCCGGCGCCGCCCGGGTGTATTTTTTTCTCACACAAACCTTATGAAATATAATTTACGTTCTATTCTCAGATCTACTGAATATACACACAAGAATTAAAATTTCATAAGAATCGGTGAAGCCGTTTCGGAGGAGTTTTGTTACAAACACTGTGACACGAGAGTTTTATAATAAGGTGTGTCTGCGTATAAAAAGAAAATCATTGTTCCACTTTAAACTCGACGAGTGCGTTAGGCAATAGGCCAGCAGCACTCGAACGTTTATAAGAAGAATGCTAAGAACATTCTTTCTTTCTGAAAGATTTTCGAACGTGGATTTGTAGATCTTACTTATTCTGCCCTCCTCAGAAAAAAGGGTGTATGTCTTATAGAACCGCCCGTGTATTATTATTCTAGTGAACTTATTTATTAAAATGGGAGGTTAAACTTCATTTGAGTAACAAATTGCCCATGCGTGATTTTTATTTAGGAGGGCAGTATTAACTGTCAAGTGTATTGTGTAGTGTAGTCAACTCCATACTGCAATCACATCAGTTGATTAGGTTTTAATCTACTTATTGAGGCTGAGGTTTTACTAGAAAATGAAACGCTATCCATGGAAACATGATGGAAACAGACAAACCAACCCAAAACCAACCTCGTGTCCGTTAGCCACAGATAGCACCGTATTCTGCATTCTAGTACGTCTGTGGCAGGGTGGTATATTCTGCCGAAGTGCCGACATACCGTAATAATCTGTGATTCTGCGTCTGTGGCAAACTTGACGGCGAGTAGTTGTCGTGACTTTCAATTCTTATTTATTGTATAAGTTGTGTAGTTTTATTCACAACCAGTGATTTGAATAAGATCTCTGTTGAAAAACATAAAACAATGCCTAAATACTCGGGTAAGTGTGCCATAAAATTTAAAATGCTGTTTCATTCCAAAAGCGATGAGGTTATAATCATCAAAATGTCAATCGTGTATTTTTGTTGTATTTTTTGTTTCTGAGCTCGTTAATTGTTTACGATCGTTACCTATTTGCAGATATTTTTAACTTATTGTACTTCTTTGACAAAGTGGATTATGCTGTGTCATCTTGCCCAAACATGGTAATGAGAACGGTGCGACGTTGTCGCCGGCATCTCACTTCGATTTCCAAATGAAAATGTAGTTTTTTAGTGTTATACCTCTTTAAAAACAATACACACAAACTCTATCCACTACATTTTAAGTATTTCCGTGAACTTTACGTAACATTCGCTTTGAGGTCTTGTTTCTTTCCAACTAGAAAACTCGGCCTAGCTATGAATTCATATTATTGTTGAGCCTCGAATAAGTAATCTGCACGGTATTTGCTTAAAGTGCTGTTCTTTATGATCATTCTTCTTTCTTCCAACTTCACAAAACAATGTAACTTTTAAATAACATTACAAGTTTACAACATTTGGCAAATCATTGTTATTACTTCTCCCAATGCCCCATTTTTTTCCTTTGTTTTGTATTTTTATCATTCATCCTTGTACTATTATAAGATATTTTGGATTCCATTCCATTGTCAGAATACCTTGATAACAACTGCATCCATTAATTTTCAAAAATTGGTAAATTAGCTGAATTTTTACACTACCTTTGTGCATTATTTTAATTTTGTTCTTGCACTAAATCAACCACACCAATCGCATAAAGGGATTGTAACAAGGTTTTATTTTGTATGTTTACACATATTTTTTTCTCTCTATTTATACTGTTGGTTGGTTGGTTGATTGGTTTAATTTGTTTGTTACAGTCAAAGTAAAATGGGGCAAGGAAATGTATCCGGGGGTTGAAGTGAACACAGAGGATGAGCCTGTGTTGTTTAAAGCTCAGATATTTGCATTGACGGGTGTGCAGCCAGAGCGGCAGAAAGTTGTGTGCAAGGGAGTCACACTGAGGGATGAGGAGTGGGGCAACTTCAAGCTGGCTAATGTAAATAATTTAAATATGAACTATTTTACAGGTGTTTCCATAAAATTGATACTTGGTGAGGACCAAAAAGTTGGACTCATTAGCAGATAGTTAAGCTTAGTTAACCATACAAACAACAAAAGCATAGAAGTTTGGTTTTGTAACAAAAATAAAGTTTCCTTACAATTGTATGCATTGCCACACGGAAAGTTTCATAGGATAGAGTGAGTTAGCATGCCCAACTTGTGTGTATAGTTATATATGATGTAGTTAATGATTGTAGTGCTCAATATTCATGACTGTTAATTTGGATTTGCATGATGATTATGTAATTGGGGTAATTATAAACATTGTATACATTTTTTAGTAATTTAAATAGTTGAATCACTGGCACTGTAAATAATTGTAAATACCTAGAAAATTATCCTATTGATTAATTCCTCAGAATGCTTTGGTGCTTGTGATGGGCAGTAAGGAGGAGGATGTCCCGGCAGCCCCTGTGGTGCAGACGCGGTTTGTTGAGGATATGAATGAGACTGAGCTGGCCACTGCTGTAAGTATTCTATACCCTCAAGATTCTTAACCTTTAACTGACATGGTATACGTCTCACAGACGTCATGATGATTATTTTGAACTTTGTTGCCATGACATAAGTGTTACTTTGAAAATGCTCTGAAACCACTTCGGCAATTAAAGGTTAATTATCTGGAGCAATGTTCTTCCGGTCTTATAAATGATGCATAATGTGTTTGATATTGGGTGCAACTATGTATGATCATATCTCATATCATTTATCTTGCTTTGTTTTTGTTTATAAGCTTCGGTTCCCATCTATAAGCTAACTGATAAAGCAAGATAAATATATACTTATCTGACAAAATACTATGCCACTTGATTATTAACTTCGTACAACATACATAGTATGCTTTAAGATGAGTATCTATCATACCGATTTACCTAATGTAATAAATCCTTGTTAAGTATGTATGTTATCCTTACTTGTCCAACTGGTATTCATATGGAGGTTAATCTATTGATTCTATTTCTAGCTGGACCTCCCTGAGGGACTCATCAACTTGGGCAACACTTGCTACATGAATGCAACAGTACAGTGTCTCAAAACAGTGCCAGAGTTGAAAAATGCATTACTCAGTTACAATAAAAGTAAGTTTGTTGACTCTGTAACCTTGTGTGTCCTGAAAGTCATGACACACGTCCCTGGTTGTTATAATAATAATTCAAAATCAAATTGAGTACACATTGTCTGTTATAATAAATACAGTAGTGTTATACTTGAGTCCCATACAAACTATAAATTTAAGGTCTTTTACTAGCGGGGTTTTTTTTGTTTTAACTTTTGTTTTCTGCATCAATAAGCATTGATTTAGATTCAGATTTACTTGTTCAATAAAATGTTATAGTACATATTCATTTTTTTTAAATTGCACCACACTGTATGTTGTGCTTGTGCTCCTCTGCTTTTTGGGTT
This sequence comes from Acleris sparsana, assembly GCA_923062465.1. NCBI lineage: Eukaryota > Metazoa > Arthropoda > Insecta > Lepidoptera > Tortricidae > Acleris > Acleris sparsana. The sequence goes on from OV281300.1 coordinate 12,269,645, forward strand.
TCATTTTGATATGTCAATACTGTCAAGGAAATGACATGTGTGTTAAATAAATACGGGTTGACGCCGTTGACGGTTTGAAATTTCGTTCATCACTTTTATCACAGCTCTATTTAAACATTTCTCGGGATAAAACATTGGACGACGTTGGCCTAGTTGGTTTTTCCTGCGTCTTGGATGTTTCTATCTATTTAAGTATGTATATATTTCTGTAAATAAGTAAGTTTATAGTACCCATAGCACAAGTCCAGAGCTTATAGTTTGCGACTAGGTCAATTTGTGTGAGATTGTCCCGTGGTATGAACTCGTTGTACTCAGGCAGCGGCGGCGGCACCACGGGCGAGCTGACGACGGCGCTGAGCGACACGATGTCGGCGCTGGACGGCGGCGGCGCGGGCGCGTGCGCGGGCGCGGCGGCGCGGCTGCTGCGCGCGCTGCACGCCACGGCGCCGCGCTTCGCCGAGCGCGCGCCCGGCGGCGGGCTCGTGCAGCAGGACGCCTCCGAGTGCTGGACCGAGATCGTGCGCGCGCTGCAGCAGCGCCTGCCCGTGGCCCCCGCGCCCGCCGCACCCGGCGAACTCGCCACCGCCCCTGACAGGTAGGGTTTCGCCCGTTTTGAAATCATTTCTTTCCAGCGGGAATGTATGATTGAGAAAGGCCCTGCGATACTTACTTAAACTCGCCCTGAATTTATTTAGTTTAATCCTTACCCTCTCATTCATCAACGCGCAATAGATAATGTATGCTTTGCCTTTATCTTTCACTGTGACCTTTGAATTTGACAGTAAGTGACAATGCATACTTTAACTATAATTGGCTAATTGTTTGTTATGTATGAATTTTTCTTTTCTAAATTTATCAGTATTTTTTGAAAGTTTTTAAAAATGCTTTGTTTTTATAAGTGAATTGTCAACATTATCAAGTTTTTATAATTTTTTTTGGCAGGCCCTTTTTGTAATTTTTATTTTTAATTATTGTAGAACGTCGGTAGTGGAGCAATACTTCGGGGGCTCCCTCGACGTCGAGCTGGTGTGCACGGAGGCCGATGAGCTTCCTACGCACGCGAAAGAGACCTTCCTGCAGCTGTCCTGTTTCATCTCGCAGGACGTCAAATACCTGCAGACTGGGCTGCGCTCTGTTAGTACCCACAGATAGCACTGATATAATAAATACTAGTTTGAGCATTAAATTATACACCATTTGTTTAGTTTACGTAATTCATTAAATGTAAAATAAAAAAAACCACATGACGAACTATACGTCAGCCAACAAAAGTATAACACTGGTAAGAATGACAAATGTGATTTGATTTGTGTACATTTAATTAAGTGCCTTATCAAAAAAAGTATAGCATGAGCACAAGGTTGTATTTAAAATAAAATAAATTAAAACGGGTGGTATTTAATAACATATATTTTATGTATTTACGCCATGGCATTAAAATCTGAAAACACAACAAAGAATCGAAAATTTATCGAAAATTAATTCGTTCACAGAAAATGTCAGAACAAATCACAAAAATGTCACAAACACTTGGACGAGACGCTATCTACAACAAAACTGTAAGTAACCAATTACAAACATTAAAAAAAAAGGTTTCTGTTAAAAACTGTGTGCCAACATACAGTTCATCCGATTTTTCTTCTACATTCTATAAAAAAAATATTTTGGTTTCAGTCAAAAATCAGCCGCCTGCCAGCGTACCTAACAGTGCAGTTCATTCGATTTTATTTCAAAGAAAAGGAGTCTATTTATGCAAAGATCCTGAAAGATGTCAAGTTCCCTTTAGAGTTAGACGTCTACGAACTGTGCACGCCTGAGCTGCAGGAAAGACTCGCCCCCATGAGGAATAGGTTCAAGGTAAATTGAACTGTTCTAAATGACAAACAGTGCGATAGCTCTTAGAAGATGCTGCGGGATAGTACTTGTCTCTGACTCGATCTCATACCCTCTTATTAAGAGCGCGTGAGATTATACACACCTTCTTAGTGGGTACAGACTGTAAACATATTATGCAAATGGGTCAATCAACTTGTTGTTTTGTCCCGTGAGCCAGGAGATAACAGCAATACATACATTAAATCACTCCTGTTTCCCAGAGGGTTAGGCACAGACCACTTCTTTCCACCTGCAAAATGGTTCTAACCCATGAAATAGTAGGCTTGTCCAGAGAATCGAATGTTTCTTAGATTTATGTCCTTAATTAAGATTGGCTAATCTCTTGGGTCACTCTTTTAAAATAGTAACCCTTTTAAAGAGACCTCACCATGGTAATGAGTAATGAGGTACAACTAAAATTAGATTGAATCGAATATCATATGCCTCGAGAATCTTGTGACCCAAGAGACATCACCTTGGTAATGAAGGAGGTACAACAAAAACTCCCAACTGAAATAAAAGATAAGATAAAAAAAGATAAAAGAAATTTATTCAGTATGGAGGCCGCTCGGGCACTTTTACACGTCAAGATACTACCAGCGCTTCCCAAGAGGAGACCACTGCTGAGAAGAAACGCCGCAAGAAACTCAGCAGTCAGTCATTTTTTAAACATATTTCATATTTCATATCACAATGGTACAACTTAATCTAGCATTATATAAAGCTACAAGTATTAAATTAAATATAATATCAAATAACAGTAGTTCAGCAGGAAAACATGCCAAAAATCTTACGGGAGAGAAAGATAGAAAAGAATAAAATAAAATAAAATAGAATCAACTAAACTGTAATTCTATGGAACTTGCTAACTATGTAAACAAGCCGCCATACTAAAATTGACATTAGATGTCAATTTCAATATATTGTTTGTTTACATAGTTAGCAAGTTCCATAGAATTACAGTTTACTTATATATTATGTGTATATGAGATGGTGCAAGATGACCACATAAAAGTTACGATATGTTTTCCTGTATCAACGGTGTCCCCCAGACAAGAAAAAGCAGGATAAAGCTTTTTCATTTGAACAAATTATTATTGACTAAGTTTCGGGTGTAGGCCATGCATTTTTGTCTGTTAGATATTAGCTGTTAAATATTCCTTGAGAATCTTGTTGTTAATTTACGTTATAAAGAGTGACCCAAGAGACATCACCTTGGTAATGAAGGAGGTACAACGAAAACTCCCAACTGAAATATTCCTTGAGAATCTTGTTGTTAATTTACGTTATAAAGAGTGACCCAAGAGACATCACCTTGGTAATGAAGGAGGTACAACGAAAACTCCCAACTGAAATATTCCTTGAGAATCTTGTTGTTAATTTACGTTATAAAGAGTGACCCAAGAGACATCACCTTGGTAATGAAGGAGGTACAACAAAAACTCCCAACTGAAATATTCCTTGAGAATCTTGTTGTTAATTTACGTTATAAAGAGTGACCCAAGAGACATCACCTTGGTAATGAAGGAGGTACAACGAAAACTCCCAACTGAAATATTCCTTGAGAATCTTGTTGTTAATTTACGTTATAAAGAGTGACCCAAGAGACATCACCTTGGTAATGAAGGAGGTACAACAAAAACTCCCAACTGAAATATTCCTTGAGAATCTTGTTGTTAATTTACGTTTTGCTTGCAGGAATTAGAAGAAGCAGCTGTGGAATCGTCTCTAAATGCAAAGAACAAGAATCATGGTGATAGCAAAAAAATCAGCAAACCAAAGGCAACTTTGCCATACTGGTTTGAAAATGGTAAGTCGTATTTATCATTAATTTTTCAGTGCATGAAACATTTAATTCGCCTTTATAAGGACATGTAACACTTAGAAAGCATAACTAATCCGAGCTGAATGTGGTGCTAAATATTATCTAAATTCAAATTTTCTGAACTGTGAATACGAAATTTCAAGCTTTGTTTTACTGTAGAAGTTATTTGGTTTTTGCCCACAATAATCTTTACAGATGTGGGCAGCAACAACAGTGGCTACTACCGGCTGCAAGCCGTGCTCACGCACCGCGGCCGCACCGCCACCAGTGGTCACTACGTGGCGTGGGTGGCGCGCGCCAACGGCTGGCTGCGCTGCGACGACGAGGCCGTCACGCCCGTCAGCGAGGAGGAGGTGCTCAAGCTCAGCGGGGGAGGTCAGTCAGTCAGTCAGTCAGCAGGCAGGCAGGGACACACGTGGCGTGGGTGGCGCGCGCCAACGGCTGGCTGCGCTGCGACGACGAGGCCGTCACGCCCGTCAGCGAGGAGGAGGTGCTCAAGCTCAGCGGGGGAGGTCAGTCAGTCAGTCAGTCAGCAGGCAGGCAGGGACACACGTGGCGTGGGTGGCGCGCGCCAACGGCTGGCTGCGCTGCGACGACGAGGCCGTCACGCCCGTCAGCGAGGAGGAGGTGCTCAAGCTCAGCGGGGGAGGTCAGTCAGTCAGTCAGTCAGCAGGCAGGCAGGGACACACGTGGCGTGGGTGGCGCGCGCCAACGGCTGGCTGCGCTGCGACGACGAGGCCGTCACGCCCGTCAGCGAGCGCCAACGGCTGGCTGCGCTGCGACGACGAGGCCGTCACGCCCGTCAGCGAGGAGGAGGTGCTCAAGCTCAGCGGGGGAGGTCAGTCAGTCAGTCAGTCAGCAGGCAGGCAGGGACACACGTGGCGTGGGTGGCGCGCGCCAACGGCTGGCTGCGCTGCGACGACGAGGCCGTCACGCCCGTCAGCGAGGAGGAGGTGCTCAAGCTCAGCGGGGGAGGTCAGTCAGTCAGTCAGTCAGCAGGCAGGCAGGGACACACGTGGCGTGGGTGGCGCGCGCCAACGGCTGGCTGCGCTGCGACGACGAGGCCGTCACGCCCGTCAGCGAGGAGGAGGTGCTCAAGCTCAGCGGGGGAGGTCAGTCAGTCAGTCAGTCAGCAGGCAGGCAGGGACACACGTGGCGTGGGTGGCGCGCGCCAACGGCTGGCTGCGCTGCGACGACGAGGCCGTCACGCCCGTCAGCGAGGAGGAGGTGCTCAAGCTCAGCGGGGGAGGTCAGTCAGTCACAGTGGCGTGCACAGACATTTTAGACAGGGTAGACAAAAAAAATAGGTAGGTAGGGTACTAACTTACCAAAACTGTTGCATTGCGTCGTTATTGATGGGTGTGGGATGCGAGTGTAATATAAAGAACATCCAAAAACGTAAGTGGTGGTATCATTCCACACTGTTTTAGTGTTTGCAAACAATAAACATGGAAAACAGAATAAGCGATTGCTGTGAATGCAACCTGTTAGCCAAGAATATGCGCTGTATTGTTTGGTGTTGAATTTGCGATTTACTTTTCCTTTTTGCACTAATTCCAAATCCGGTGTACACCTTTCCCGATTAATTGAGTTTTGTCCGCGAAAGAAAGTTTTGAAAATGCATTATCTTTGATATTTAGCACACACACACCACTACTACAACTTTCACAATGGAAATTGTTAATTTTTTTCACTAAACAGTAACTTTTCGCTAACACTCGTTCAATTCTTATTTACCACTCCGCTCTCACCGTGAAACACTCACTCACAACAAACAAAACAATGGCGACAAAAAACCAAAATAAATAAACATTATCATTCAAACGCATCCGGCAAAAATAAAATGACACCGTAATTTAACGTATTTAGAACGAATTATTTCAAGCAATGCAACTTTTTAAAATTGCTAAGTAAACAGTTCGGATTTAATCGGAAGGTTTCGTAGGCGCTCGCAACGAAAGACACTGTCTATCCGCTGCGTTTGTGTGCGTGAGTTTGGTTATTGTGTGCCGCGCGTTTATAGGAGCGCACACTACTTCATCCTTGTCGCTACAAGGCAATACATGGATATTTTGAGACATGATTAGTTTGTGTCTTCGCCGCCGCAAGATAGGCTGCGGCGCTGGTGAAGCGCCGTCGCCGTGTCATCGCGATAGAGCAATCGAAACTAATTTAACAAATTTTTACACTGATGAGCGGACAGATGGCGGTAATCTAAGATTAAAAAAATATTGATTTTGTTGATTGATAAAAGATAAAAAACATTACCTACATTCTGTATTTATAGTAGGGTAGACAGTGTCTTTCTGTCTTTATGGAGTGCACGCCACTGAGTCAGTCAGTCAGTCAGCAGGCAGGCAGGGACACACGTGGCGTGGGTGGCGCGCGCCAACGGCTCGCTGCGCTGCGACGACGAGGCCGTCACGCCCGTCAGCGAGGAGGAGGTGCTCAAGCTCAGCGGGGGAGGTCAGTCAGTCAGCAGGCAGGCAGGGACACACGTGGCGTGGGTGGCGCGCGCCAACGGCTGGCTGCGCTGCGACGACAAGGCCGTCACGCCCGTCAGCGAGGAGGAAGTGCTCAAGCTCAGCGGGGGAGGTCAGTCAGTCAGCAGGCAGGCAGCAGGCAGGCAGGGACACACGTGGCGTGGGTGGCGCGCGCCAACGGCTGGCTGCGCTGCGACGACGAGGCCGTCACGCCCGTCAGCGAGGAGGAGGTGCTCAAGCTCAGCGGGGGAGGTCAGTCAGTCAGTCAGTCAGCAGGCAGGCAGGGACACACGTGGCGTGGGTGGCGCGCGCCAACGGCTGGCTGCGCTGCGACGACGAGGCCGTCACGCCCGTCAGCGAGGAGGAGGTGCTCAAGCTCAGCGGGGGAGGTCAGTCAGTCAGTCAGTCAGCAGGCAGGCAGGGACACACGTGGCGTGGGTGGCGCGCGCCAACGGCTGGCTGCGCTGCGACGACGAGGCCGTCACGCCCGTCAGCGAGGAGGAGGTGCTCAAGCTCAGCGGGGGAGGTCAGTCAGTCAGTCAGTCAGCAGGCAGGCAGCAGGCAGGCAGGGACACACGTGTCCTGGGTGGCGCGCGCCAACGGCTGGCTGCGCTGCGACGACGAGGCCGTCACGCCCGTCACCGAGGAGGAGGTGCTCAAGCTCAGCGGCGGAGGTCAGTCAGTCAGTCAGTCAGTCAGTCAGTCAGTCAATCAATCAATCAATCAATCAATCAATCAGGCAGGTAGCAGGCAGGCAGGGACACATGTTGGGTGGCGCGCCGGGGACTGGCGACTAATCGAATATAGATAGCAAAAGTTACATCTTTTAGTGATTTTTAAAAACTCTTCATGTTATCAGTACTTCACCTTTACGCAATCCCTGTAATATAAAATATTGTTTCCAGGTGATTGGCACTGCGCGTACCTGCTCCTTTACGGGCCCAAGATCCTGGAGATCCCGGACCCGGAGGAGGAGCCGATGGTGACCGAGCCCAGCGACGACGCGGCCGGCGCGCCGCCCACCGCGCTCGCGTAGGCTCTGCGCGACACCGAGCGGCCTCCCGACTGATCTGCCTTCAGTGTACTAATCCTGTTTGAGACTGGTTTATAAGTGCGGTTAAATGAGGTGTTAGCACGAGTCCGTGTAGGAGTAAATCCAAGCAACGTCGCATTACTGATAGTTCCACTTAAGAAAACACGCACCGTCACTTTATTTCCTATACTAAATTATGTAACTGCGAATCCAAGAGAGTATCTTATGTGAGAGCATAACTCTGATGTTCCACTTGAACTGACCTTTAGGACCGATTTGTGAATTCAGTGTCATCGGTCTATGAAACAAAATGGGTCCATCAACTTGTATGTTGATGTCTCTTGGGTCACTTTTGAAATTATTATTTTAAACCTAACAAACATATTTTTTTATGACAATTACAAACCCATTCGTATGGGTTTGTTTTCCGAAGCTGTTGTCTCCTGGGTCACTGGATTGAGTAACGCGGCTTAAGTGGCTCTTTCGTGATTTAAGGTTTCCTTTGCGAATCAAGCTTGCGGTGTCAAAATAATCTTTAAAGGTATGTATTATTTAGAGGACCATTATTAGCGCAAACCAAGTCGCTGGAAACTCGCCTTATGTAAATCTTGTCCAAGTAACCTACAAAATGGCTATCTCATAAAAAGGGCATTCCACCTTAACCCGTAGGCAACGCATTTCCATGTGTCTCGGCTTCCGCCGAAACGCGACATCTAACCGCAGAAGAAAAAAACAACGTGATGTTCCTGACTTTCCAACAGACAGCAGGGTTTTTTGAAAATGTGTTCTGATTTAAATCATGCTTACAGAGGTTTGTCTCACAACCATACTTTATTTAAAAATAATATTTACTTTGATAAAAAAACAGTGTTTGCTACGCCCGCTTTGGACTAATGGTCGGAATGACATCATTTTCTGTGTAACCGTCGTTTGTTCCTTCAAGTTTAGCACTTGCTGTGTCATAGAAAATAACATGTGGGGTTTAAGCTCTTTAGCCACAAGCAGAAATTTGTCTTTATTTTCTCAGTAAATAAGAAAAAAAAAGCTTTTGATTATTCTGACACTTCTCAACGGCGATTACACTTGAATGATCTCGGACCCGTCTCACTTCTATGTATTTGCTTATATAAATACAAAAGGACTTCTCCGCATCAAGTGCTGTTAGCTGAGCACGGGCAGTCAACCAACTAACATTACACTGGAGTTGTACACTTATGAGCGATGGTTCCGCTTTGAAATTGAGACAGTAACACAAATACTTTTATGAAAAGACTAATCTAAATAACGTACAGCCAAATTTGTATAAAGTATACTTGCAATGGTTAGCGCTATGTTACTGTCTGTATATGCATAGGGTAGGGGCAAGTTAAAAGGTCAATACTGGATGGTATGTGCTAAACTTGAACTACGGAAGGCCCATCCCGGTACAAAACATCACGTCGATCGTACTCTTTCTTACACAGGTTTTTTTAGGGGTGTGTGCTGGGCAAAAAATAAAAATTCTAATTAGTCCCTCAGTAAGATTATAAAAAATATTGAACACGTCACATTTTTTGTTTTATCATATCAATCAAAATTGGCAAATATAATACGCATCAAAGTTCGAGAGTGGGGGCTCGTGACGTCACAACGTGCTCAACGTGGTATAAAGTGTGCCACGGCGTGACACCCGAAACTTAACGCACTTTATGTTCGTCATTTTTAATTTGCAAAAGAAAAAATATTTGTTCAATTTTTTTCATAATGAAAATGATGTACTAATTAGAATTTTATAAGACACTAGCCGCAGTACGGACGTGGTGAAAATAAGACGTAATAAATTACACAAAGTAAAACTGGTATGTGGCCGGGTATAGATTGCCGTTAAGAGTTGCCCTTGTAAGTGCACCGTAGGAGAAGGACAAACCGACAAACATACTTTCGCATTTATAATATAGTAAGGATTCTTGTGTTTGAGGTTTTAACTGGAAATAGGATGATATATGATAGACTTGACTTGTTATCTTGCTGCTACATTATTTTTTAACTGTTATAATCGCTCACTACAAGTGACCGATTGCCACACTTAAACGAAACAAGAGATGCAGACGAAATGAGAACCTCGTTATTTTAAAGTCCGTTTAACATTAGATTGGATTAGAGTAATGAACGGCGGTGATGTTTCGAGACGTCAGGCGGTATTACTGATTGAGCTTCAGTCGTTGTACCGCATTTGAAAGTACATGAAAGTATGCTTTTCAAGTGTATTTTACTTAACAAAATGAAATATATATTTAAATGTATTGGCCCAGTACTATTCACTGGAAAACGGACTCTGTTTAAGCACAATATTCCTGTTTTGGCTGTTGTATACATCGTGTATCCTAGAATGTACCCATTAGTTGAACTGAGCTTGCTGGGCGTCCTTAGACAACTATTTATATCGACTATCGACGTTTCGATGTACTTGGAGCCAACGCACTAATTAATTGTTAATTTATTCTCGTGAATCTGCATTTTAAATGCGCTGTTGATTGCTGAAGGCACTTTGTTTTAAAGTTTCTCAATTATATGTAGTCTTACTTGTTCTTTATACAATGTAGGTAACTATTCAATTTTATAAGACTTATATAATAAACCATGATCGAGGAATAATGTGTGTCATTTTTACTGTACACTAGCTGTCCGCGTCCGGCGTGATTTTTTACGTGATTTTTTACCAGGTGTAATTTTTTAAAAGGTATGTGAAATGTACTCAGAATGCTCATATGGACTAATAAGTAGTAGTAATAAATATATATAAATACTTACCTCTGATAATGCAAGACAACCACTTAAAAAGTTACGATACATTCTCCTACAGAAACCATGTCCCCTTGAAAATATACTATGTTTCCATATTTTTTTCATGACTAATTTATTATTATGTTATTTCGGTGTTTAGTTTAGGCCAAGCATTTTTATCTGTTAGATAGTCCTAGACCCTATAGTAAGGTTTAGACATGAACGACTTTTTCAAGTAAGTTTTAAGTACTGGAAATGGTAACTAGAAATTGGGTCAGGTAATTTATTATAGAAATGAATGCATTGACCTTACGGTTTATAAATCATTTTTACACGTTTTTTTTAATAGCAATTATATTTTTATTTCTTGTATTCAAATGATGTATATATCACAATTCTTAACAAAAGAGTTGATTTTTAATGACATAAATAATATTCTCATAAATAAATTGTGACGCTACTGTCAAGATATTAATTTCTTTAAATAGTAATCTTAAGGAATCACGGGGGTTAAGGTTATATATAGAACGAATGGCTCTTTTTTGTAACACGAATATAGACTATGTCAGCAGCTTTTCCTCAAACCAGAATACCGTACGACATAACACTATGAAAATAACTATAATAAACTAAGCGAGCTGTCTCAACATTGGTAAGTTGCCTGATTTTCCTAACAGCATAAGCTGCCGAACTTAATTGAACTGCTAGTAGGTACTGCTATATGGGGATCATTGCAAGTTTTTATCTGTAGTTATCCCTAAGAAAAGCGCCTTTTATACTTTTTCCAAACACTCATCATTTAGAAATATTCTAGATTTTACTTGTCTAACATTAGGCAACGCGAACCTAACACATTTAGTTTTTTTAGCATTGAGTAGCAAATTGTTACTAGTAAACCCATTAAGTACTTTAACTAGCGTGGCATTTATCCTACTGTAATCGACGGATTTTCGGTTTACCTTGAAAATTAATGATGTATCATCAGCAAATAGTACAATATTACAAAGGTTATCTACCGTGGGTGGTAAGTCATTAATATAAACAAAAAATAAGGAAGGTACCTAATATAGAGCCCTGAGCCACACCTAGTTTAACAGCTGCTCCCATGGACGGTGTTTTGTTTACCACAACCGTTTGTTTTCTATCACTAAGATATGAAGACAAGATTTAGATAATTATTTGATAGACCATAATATTCTAATTTTAATATAAGAGTCTCATTATCTACGCCATCAAGAAACAGTTTACGTCCTATTCTCAAACCTACTGAATATACTTGCAAACATAATTTCATAAGAATATGTCAAGCCGTTCCGGGGGAGTTTTGTTACAAACACTGTGACACGAGAATTTTATATATTAGACTAGCTGTCCGCGCTCGGCGCCGCTCTGTTGTATTTTTTTTTTCTGAAAAATAGTTTACGTCCTATTCTCAGGCCTAAAAACAAAAAGTCGCCGTGTGCTACCTCCCAAAGTCAAAAACCATGTCAAAGAAACAACAGTACCTCAACAGTACACAAGGTTGAGTTTGTAAATGGGTATACCTATTGCTGCTAAAAATTGTGTTTGACTCAGTTTGACCCCTCGAATGCTCAGGTCCCAGCATACAATAGTAGTCTTTGCAGGTTTTGCTGTGTATGACTTGCTTTATTACTTGTGTTTTCAGTGCTAGAGGTATTGTCTTTGACTTGTGTTTTGTGAAAGATGATGTCATAATGTCATAGTAAGTGTGTTTTGGTGTTGTAGCGCGGGTATTAAGGAAGTTAGTTATTAAGTGGTTTACAATATGAATTTCACTAAATTCCTGAGTGTGTGTTGCTTCCCGATACATGTAGTTATCTTCTCAGAACACAGAGGGCGCTGGCTGAGAAGCCTCCTGGCGTTCGTGCGAGGGTTCGCTCTGGGCCAGATTTACTACAACTATATGCTTAAGGGCATTCCTTTTCCTTACAACTCGGAAAATATTATTGCTTTAACTTTAAGTGTCATAATAGGTAAGATATTTAACTATAAGCAGAGGAATACATACTTATAGTCCCATGTCCGTCCGCAGCCTAGCTCAGAGACTCTTAGTACTAGAGAGCTGTAATTTGGCATCAATATGCATATTAGAGTACCTTGCCGTAGCTATAAATGTACTTAATTCAAAATCGCTTTAGGCACTTGTCCCACCGCCGACGATGAGCAAGACGCGTGGCGGGCTAGCGATCACCTATTAATATAAAGTATTATGTATGTGCCTCTTTCATTGATAGTTTAGTTTGGTTTATTTATTCATCAATGTAATATTACAATATAATTTCCATTGCATTGTGTTGTGTGGGATCTTTTGTTAGTTACATGAGTTAGAAAATAATTGATACGTAATCGCTTCCTCGCCGGCGGCGGTACAAGTGCCTCAACAATTTAGACAATGTACTAAAGTGTACAGAGATACTACTAAAATTGGCTATATTAGATGAAGATTTGAATAACTCTAATATTGATATCTGTAGGTTTATTAAACGTAGCTTCAATCCAAGTGAGATGCATATCGCTCCTGACGTTCCCCATGTACTTCGGGAAGGCCGGCCGCGGGGTCCTGAAGGCCGTCGTGTTGACGTACGTCGTCGCTGGTAATAGTCATTGTTTAACACCATTTTGTCATAAAGATGTAAAGGTAAGTAATCTTAGTTTTAGAGTATTTTGTTTGTCTAACACCATTATGGATCGATCTATGGTCTGAAATAAATGTTTTCAATTTCAATTGTTTACGTGCGTCCCTGTTATACTCGTACTGCATGCATTTATTAACTTGTCTTTGAATTTCACTACATCGATTGTATCCTTTTATCGAATTTCATGTCATTGAACGCTTTTTCTGCTGAACCCATGTTTGCAGGATATCTTAAAATAGAGACTAAAAAAAAAGTGGTTGTCTGTAAAAGTCGGTTTACCGATGATAACTTTACGTGATAACTTCATAAGAAAACACACAGGCCGAACGCTTAGGCCGATCGTGCCTCTCTATCACTTGTTCCGCACTCTTGCTTGCACGCTTGTCTCAGGCGGAACGTGACACGTCATCACGTCAAAAAAATCATGCGGAGAGATGCCTTTCGATGAAATGAAAATTCCGGGTTACATTCGTTGAGGGGTGTTTTGATAAACTAATAGGTACCCATTTAAAACACTATATCTGTATTATGAAACCGCGATTAGTTTGGGATTGGAATATCAGTCAATTCATATTCACTTTCACGTAAGTATATGGTAGGTATACATACTGTTCACCTCTAATCCCATTCTAATCGTGGCTAGATAATAAACTTGGGTTCTCTATGCTGGCAATGAATAAGTAGGTAAATAAAACATTTATTCACAACACAACAATAATACTCAGAGTAAAAAAAAATACAATAAAAAAAGGAAAAGAGAGAACATGTAGTGCTAGTGTTGCGAAACGGTCCCAACTCAGCATGTGTGCTGGCTGTGAAGCCAACGCTGGTCTTCCGTTGTGACCGCTGAATGTGTTAAGTACTTTATTGAAGGTCCCATAACCAACATGGGTCTGAACGCGCGCGAGGTGGTCCGCGTGTTCGCGTGCAGCACCGAGCTGACGTACAACCTGTCGCGCGGCAGTTCCGACATGCTGGCGCACCCGCTGCGGCTCGCCGTCGCCGGGCTGAAGATCGACCTGGACGCCGCCGCCGACTCCTTCAGGTTACGACAGGTCTTTGTTTACTAGAGACTTGGCGGCGAAATATGGCCCTAGACAAGACACTTTGCGAAAACGTAACCGTTATCGAAAATGTATAAGATTGACGTAGGCTGCTAGACAGTCACGTCAAGCGCTTAATTACGTTAATTCCATAAATTTTGTAAGTTTTTGGTAGCGTTAAGCAAAGATGCTTCCGTCCAGGGCCTAGACAAGAGTCTAGGACCTGGACGGAAAGCCAACATTAGCCACAACTTGCCCGCGACATAGGTGTCGCTCGGGTATAGGTACATCCGTTTTACAGTAGAGACGCACTTGGAGCCTAGTCTATACTTAAACGCTAAAGTTAGCTATTTTCGAAAATAGATAAAATGTTTAGGATAGAAGCTGAGGACGCGTCCGCTTATCTCGATCGCTTATGTCAACTCGATACATTTCAAGTCAATAGAAAACAGGAACGTTAGCAACGTCTTGGCTAGACCCACCGAGCGACCGGCGGCGTGAAAATATTAAGATGTGCTAGCGGTACTGGCGCGGGCAGCAGTGACAAGCTGTCACCGGGCTGAGGGACGCCACCACCGACTTGTTGACGTCAATCAATTGGTTGCCTTTTGGAAGAAAAATGTTTGGCAAAATGTATCATTTCCCAACCGTTTCATTTGCCTACCCGATTTTTGGCGGGTTGGTAAATGAAACTGTTGCGGAACGATACATTTTGACAAACATATTTCGCCTTTGTATGGACGAAATAACCCCAATCAATTACATACATACGTACTAGCGGACTTGGTGGATGCTGTCTGTCTTGTAGTTTGGAGTCTCCTTATTTTTCTCCGCTAAGAAAAGAGTTTTAGGTTCTGCGTTTTACAATCTAGAACTATTACAGTTACAACTATAAGCCATACTCGAGTCGATTGGTAATGTATATTAAAATCAGCAGAATGATTTGTTATCGACGGTTCTGTAACTCAACCTCGTATATTACGTACGCACGCAGTACGTATAGTACGCGAGTGCATACTTAGTGCGTGTCAGTTTGTACTGGACAATATTCTATATACGAGGTTGAGTCACAGAACCGTTAAAATTATTTCAAGGTACATTAAAGACGTCATGGCTCCGATAGAGAGTGAAATAGAGTACGACGGCGGGCTGCGCCGCAGCAAGGACCTTACTGAGAGGACCGACGCTCTGTTGGGTCGAGCGAATCGGTCGTGGGACATCGAGGATAAATATGCGTAAGTTACCCTCGGCATACCTATTGCAGCCGTTAGCCGTTTTAAAATACGTAATTGTTAATTCTGGAATATCTGACACGCAACATATGTAACATTGGTAACGTGTTACAGATTCCCGAATTATCAGATACTTACAGGAGACCTAATGGTACCTACCAATAATTTGGCATCAACTGGCGTTTTAGCAACATGGGTAGGTATTTCGGAAATAAATCTGCGATCTTGCGATATGTAATTGGTATTTAAAAACAAGCGTTTTACGTGCTCATTTCAATATAAAATCATTAAAATGAACTTTTGGCTGCATAAAACCCCTTAGCCCGTCTCCCCGAGATCAACTTCGAGATATCTACCAAAAAAAATACCTAAAGAAGTCGGAGTATCGCTGCAACAACCTCCTGTCCCGCACCGCTCTCCGCTGCTCCGATGAGATGAAGTATTTGTACGAGCTATGCGTGAACATCGGTCTGTGGTCCGACGCGCGAGCGCTCTGCGCGCCGCTGCTGCGGCCCGGCGCCTGCGACCTCCCACACGTGGTGAGACCCGGACTGTGCGATAGCAGGAAACAGGTGGCGTTTTTGCTTTGTTTTTTTAATAACGTTTCTATTTTTAGTCATGATTTAGAGGTTTTCAACGGGTACACTTCATAATTCCGAAGAGTCACATAAGTAGATAATACCTTGATATCGACGGTTGTGTGACTCAACCTCCAGTATTAACTGACACTCACTAAGAACGCGAGTGTATACTTATTGCATGTCAGTTTATACTGGACAATATCGTGTGTCGTCGTGTTTTTGGCAATATTTTGATAGACTTTATTTTTTGATGTCGCTTATAAATTAAACTCGATCTAACCTACTTGTAGCAATAAAATTATGCATTTAACCTAAAATAGCTCCAGCATATCAGAGCGTTCGGAAAAATGAAAATTCGGACAAATGAATATTCAGAAAAAAACTGAATTTTCAGGTGTTTCAGTCTTTAACATGAGGTTCCGTTTTTTGAAGCCTTGCTTTCCTGCTCTCTCTCTGACGTAGGTACTTTATCAACCGAAAACATTAAACGAACTGTCTTTTAAGTAAAATCTGCCAGACTGTAATGTTTTCCATCCCGTAAAGACCCTATTCTATTCATTCCGTTGTCAAAGGCCTTTTTTATGAGATCCACATCGACAGATGGATCCCGGACTGGGTGAAGGATACGTAGCTCTCAAAAAAGCTAAGACAGAGCTGATGAAAGGCTCAAGCGACATAAGCATTACGGAGAAACATGAAGAAAATGACACGTATGATGCTCAGGTACTATTCATCTCAGTAGGCATATTCAAATACAACAGTAGGTATTTGTAATATCGTCACAATAGGGTTGCGTGGACGCCATGTCCTTACTGTACAGTCGAGTAAGTACAAAGATATGTACCTATACAGTTTTTCGGGTCTAGTATGGCTGCCTCTATATCGCGTGTCACATGTGGTTAATCCGTCCGCATCCGTCACTCTCGTACTTAGTTACGTGTGAGAAGGTGACGGATGCCTTATCCACATTACGTCTCGCGATAAACGCAGCCATAATAGGCCCCTGGTACTTTAATCCAATGATGGAAGGTGCAAAAGTATATACAATCTTTATACTCGACGGTACCATAGCCACTTTATAGAAAAAATGTGGTAGATTATTTTTTTGCTACCATGACGTAAGAAAATGATCCCAAATGTCCCAATTCAGAACCAGTAAATGACTTTGAACTTTAGGCTAAAGCTTAAGTCATTTTTTTGGTACACGTCATGTTCGTATTTGCTCGCATAAACGTATTAACTTACTACATTAATAAATAAAAAGGACGCAAAAGAAACCGGCGAACGAGTAAAAGAAGCCTTCGAAGAGAAGTTCTTCATCATGCAATGTGTCATCAACGTGGTGAACGTGTGCGTGGCGCTGCTCTTCCTCCGCATCCTGGTGGCGGCGATGGTGTACCACGATATGTTCCTCACTAGCATCGAGTTCGATAACATCTACGTCACCGAGTACTTCAAGAGCATTGATTGTAGCCGTCGTAGGAGGATGCAGTACACGCTGTTGCCGTTGAAAAAGGTACAATTTTTACTTTACTGGTCATAGTGGTTCAGGCATGTTTTTTAAGACGAGTGAAACAAGCAGGGTTATTTGGAATGAGGGGTAAGTAATCGTTTAATTCTACTTTTAAAATTACTATGAAAAAGTTCCGCCGCCATTAGGACCGCGGTGGATGCGAAAAGCACAAGACCGGTCTGAGTGGGAAGCCTTGGGGGAGGCCTATGTCTCATTGGAAATAGCTCTGCCTGAATATATTGATACGATTGTTTACGAGTAAGTTATAAATGTTATACTTACTCTGGTTTTACAATGAAATTAGTCCTGGAATAATTAAGAACTTAAACTCTAAAATATCCAACGGGTTATAAATACTTGATTACTCGGTTGGTGTACACAGCAACTTAACAGGACTCTGACCTATAAGACCGCACAATGATGTGCACGAATGGATGCCCGCGCAATATGCGCAATAACCAAACAGCCCTGTCATGCCTATCTGGAACAGAACAGAACTATTAAAAGCACCTGATCTGTGACCAAATAGATGGAGCGCAGTCGCTATGTGGACGTGCACGCCCTAGCATACACAGCTGCGGACCGGCACCGCCTGGTCACGCAGTCCTCGAAGGTGCTCCTGGAGGTGGTCACGGCGACTACGTTCGTCATGCTGGACCGGCTGTTCTACGAGGCGCTTGACGTCGTGAGGCAGCATGCGGAGCGCGGCGAGGGCCACGGACCAGAGGAATTGGAGGTTGAGGTAGGAGTTCATTGTTATAGGGGTTCAGCGGGGAGCTCAAAAGTAATCGCTTGATGAAATGTATCATGAGATGGACATAGCGACTCCATGGATACTAGGACCTCGGTATGCCAAAAAAATCCTAAATCTAATCATGACTAACCGTGTATAATACCTACTAGGCATCTAAGAAGTCCATCCTGACACATTGCACAACCATGACCTCTCTGAATATTGATAATGTTCCGGTCCGGTCAAAAACCGGTCAAGTGCGAGTCGGGCTCGCGCACAGAGGTTTCCGTATTTATGGTAATATCCTTGATAACCGCAAAAGAAAATACTCATTTTGTTATGAAAATAAATAGTAATTTTTTGTTATGAGCTTTATTTTTTAGGTGATAAGGTCCATTTTGACTAGCCTAAATTTCAATACAGATTTTCAAAGTTTTTTTGATATTTCTCAAAAACTGTGAATGGGTCACCGTTACAAAACTGTCGATTAACGTCAAACACATACATTTTTGTAATGAAATTGGAACTTAGACATCTTTTAAGTGACATTTAAAGAGCTTCTTTATGTACATTTTATGTGGTTTTTACCCAAATTATTAATTTTATTTTTCCCTTAAAATATAAGCAAATAAAATGAAAAATGTTTATTGAATATATGAAACATTTCAGTGGATGGAAGTAATTATCAATATGTCAGGATTTCATCAGATTTTTTGATTCCTAAACTTCGGAGATAAGTGGAAGAACGGTTATTTTTTGAGTAATTTTTGTAGAACACAAATTTAAAAAATTTAAACTTGCAAATTGAGCCCTTTCATATGACACCCCACTTGCAATAATCAAACCACTTTCATATTTCAACTATAGTACATTGTGCATCAAGGGTAGTATGAAGGGAATTACTAACGATAGTGTTAGAAGCCCGACGCCGAAGGCGGAGGGCTTTTAATGACTCGAGTTAGTAATCCCCTTACTGCCTGTGATACACACAATGGTTTTCATCACATTTGCGAGGAAAAACACTTTAACTCTGCAAAATATAAAGAAATAACTTTTGACAAACGGGAACGTAAATGGAAACGATATTTTTTTTGTGACCTCTATCACAGATAATAACTGCGTTTAGTTTCGACCTGGATTCGAGCCAGATTTAGCCAATTTGATAAAAATGGATAATTACTAAAATTAATGATAAATGTTGATATAAACTTGAAATAGGTATAAAAATAATGAAGTTTAATGAAGCGTATAGGTTTTGTGTAATGTAAGTTAGTCTATAGCTAATTTTTAAAGATGAAATTAGAAACCGATTTAATTATTGGCTGAAAATTAAACCTCCTTAGTCAGAAATGATGTACGAAAGAGTTGCAAATTTTAAAAAGAAAGTCATTACTCCCTAGGGATGACAAACTCGCCATAATTCCCGCGGGAACAATTTAGGCCATTGTCCTTCTGTATACAGGCATGGAATAACACCATTTACGAGCAAGTGTGATGAAAAATATTCTAGACGCCTTTTCAATTATTTATAAAATGACTTTCATATTATTTTTACTCAATATACATGCTGGCAAGAAAGTTGTATAACTATGCTAAATTTCAAGTTGATAGCATATGTAGTTCCTGAGAAAACCTGCTGTTCCTTTTCTACCATTTTGGTACAAAACCCTAATAATGCTGTTATTACACGCAACAAATAAGTTTAGCATTGTTGAACTGCTGCCAACATTATCAATCACACACACAGGGGGGGGTTATGACAGGGAGGGCTGACCTCTCCAACTCTTTTTAACCTGTACGTGAATGGACTGATCGAGGCGCTCAGCAATACCCATGTAGGATGTCATATTGATAACGCGTGTATTAATAATATAAGTTACGCGGACGACATGGTGCTGCTGAGCGCGTCGGTCTGTGGGTTGCGCAAGTTGCTTCACCTGTGTGAAGCCTATGCGGCTAGTCATGGCCTTATGTATAATATTAAGAAAAGCCAATATATGGTGTTTGAAATCGGTCGCAATAAGTCAGTTGAGGTTCCCCAGGTCTGCCTTAATGGTACTCCATTGGAGAGAGTAGACCATTTTAAATATTTGGGTCATGTGGTTGCGGCTGATCTCAAAGACAACATGGACATTGAGAGGGAGCGAAGGGCCTTATCCGTCCGAGCAAATATGATTGCGCGCAGGTTTGCCGGATGCTCTAGAGGAGTCAAAATATTACTATTCAGAGCCTATTGTACCTCTCTTTATACCGGCAGCCTGTGGGAGCGGTACACAAAACGGGCCTATGGGGCCCTCCGGGTCCAGTATAATAATGCGTTCCGGGTGTTGATGGGGCTGCCTCGCTTCTGTAGCGCATCAGGGATGTTCGCGGAGGCGCGCGTGGACTGTTTCCATACAAACATGCGCGGGCGCGGTGCGTCCCTGGTGCGCCGGGTGCGCGACAGCCCCAACACCATCCTGCGTATGATAGCCGATAGAGTAGACTGTGCCTACATGTCTCACTGCGGGGGACTACATTGCCCCACTAGTACTATACTGTTTTAGTTATTTATAATTTATTATTACTAACACCTTAGATTAAGTACTTATTTTCAATAACAAAATAATGTGTCATTGGTTACATGAAATAAACATTTTTTTTTTTTTTAATATTCAGAAAGTTCTATTAGGTTTCTATTAGGATTTATCACTGTTCAATTAGTCGGCGAAATTCGACATAAAATTCGGATTAATTATTTATTCAGGATGTTTTGGCGAGCGAGTAAAGGCCGTGGTTGTCACCTTGATACGGCGGCCATTCTCACGATTGGATGTTCTCCGCCTAATTACCGGAACCATTTTTTTTCTGATTTAATTGACTTAATAACATAAGAATACGAACAACACAGGAGGCTAAATAATCAATATGTCGAAATGGCATCAGAATATACAAATAAGTTTCAGAGTTATCGAGATTCAAATATTTCATGAGAACGGTAATTAGATTTTTTTGTTTGAGATGGATATGGTTATTTGGAAATAAATTTGACTTAATAATAATAAATTAACTACAACTAGCTAGCTAATAATTTATAAATTAACAGCTATAAACATGAATGTTGATTTTTTATTTCTAAATGATCGACGTCGACAAATTTTTAATGCAGCCCTAATCACCGGTAGCTTGAGCCCTGCTCCGCTGCCGGCGGCACTCGTAGGTTAGGTTTTTTATAATGTTTATTAGGGTTCCGTAGCCAAATGGAAAAAAACGGAACCCTTATAGATTCGTCATGTCTGTCCGTCCGTCTGTCCGTCCGTATGTCACAGCCACTTTATTCCGTAACTATAAGAGCTATACTATGGAAACTTTGTAAGTAGATGTATTCGGTGAACCGCATTAAGATTTTCATACAAAAATAGAAAAAAAACAATAAATTTTTGGGGTTCCCCATACTTAGAACTGAAACTCAATTTTATTTTTTTCATCAAACCCATACGTGTGGGGTATCTATGGATAGGTCTTCAAAAATGATATTGAGGTTTCTAATATATTTTTTTTTCTAAACTGAATAGTTTGCGCGAGAGACGCTTCCAAAGTGGAAAAATGTGTGTCCCCCCCCCCCCCCCCCGTAACTTCTAAAATAAGGGAATGATAAATGTAAAAATAATACACCGTGTTTTTTTTGATTTACGATAACTTTGGCATATTACTAGGTATATCTAAAGAAACTAATTGGTAGATTAGATTTTTAAATATTGCAAAAAAAAAATTTTTTTCAGTTTAGAACAAAATAATGAAATCTTTTATCTTTGGTCATTCTAAAAGGGCCTTTAGAGTTACCTAGCTAATAATCAGTGTCAAATACGTCTATGTTGGCGTGACATACACACACAAGTAAAGATAACACTTGACAGGTACAAGTCACTTTAGATTGACGCGTATACAAACCTAACAATTGGAAACTCTTTACTCATACATATTAAAAGAAAATTGTTGGTATCAATTAAGAGAGCCTTTTACACTAGTTTAACGTGATTAACTGATTAAATTTAAAAATTAAATATCTTTAAAACCGTTAGACTTATCATTTGTCTGTCTTCGGGAAATTAACTTTGTTTGACCTAAAGAACGTTCCCTTAAAGTTATCGTAAATAAAAAAAAACACGGTGTATAAGATGTACATTACCATGCAAACTTCCACCGAAAATTGGTTTGAACGAGATCTAATAATTAGTTTTTTTTTAATACGTTATAAATCGTAAACCGCATTTTACCTTTCATTCAATCAACTCCAATATAATAAAGAATAAAGAAAAACATTTATTTAGATGTATAGTGGTACGGAACCCTACGTGCGCGAGTCCGACTCGCACTTGGCTGGTTTTTTTTTTGTATTAGTATTGTTATTTTACTTTTATATTTAAATATTTATTGTAAAAAACTTAACTTACAGAAAAAATAATAAATATTTATGAACATATTGTTAAAATTAACTTTTATTGTCGAAAATGAGTAATACACAGTATGTGTCGTTATACTGATATAGAGAAATACTTAAATACGTCGACATGACATCCAAGACTAAAGAACAAATAAAATGAATAAATAAATAAGTTTTAAATATCAAGAGACGAACAAATATTCGCGCTCATCGAACCCGGGATCGCCAAAGTCGACACGCAGAGGCTCTTTAAGCAACTTTTATTAACTAAAGTGATGGCAAGAGTTAGGGTAGATTTATTAATGGGAGAATAGGAATAAACAAAGTAATACAGTATAGAGCTGAAATGATATGGTTTTTTGTATGCCATTAAGATATTTGCATATTTATTATGATATATCTAAGGGCACTATGGCATCTGCCATGCCGATGCTAATAACTTTCGTTGTAAAGTTATACGGTGACTCGCCACTAACTACATAACTTCAATAATCTGATGGTCATGATATATGCATACATTTGAATGTGTTTTGTTTGCAGACAAGTCGCAATTTAAGGGCCTGTTTTTTTCCTGTTTTTACTGTCACATAAATTGAGTAAATAATAAGAATAATGTGAAATCTGGTTTGGTGCTTTTTAGGCACAATATTTTGCAACATTGATTGTATTATTGCAAGTCCTTCAATATTTTCATACTACGGTGATTAGTGAATCTACGGCATTACGGTACTTAGCATAATTCACATTTTCTTTAATATATCAAAAACTTAAAGTTGTAAAATTACTGCAAAATTGTTGCTTTAGAGTTCTTTTATTGTAATAAAGGGCAGCGAATTTCCCTTTGAGACCAAATTTAAAAAACGTGTTACGGGAATTAGAAAAATTGTAAACCAAAGTTACGGTATACTTAGACACTTACTTGCACTGTGGCAAAATACGACGAACGTGATACGTTCACATAGTTTGATTGCCGAGGCACAACCCTCAGCTCACGACTCTTGCAATTTTAATGAAAAAATATTTTGTTACTTGGGGATGAGCCCTTCGAAAAGCAATGGCTCGGGCCGGACAGAAACAGAGTTTATTAATAATATATTTTTAAGGAATGGTCCTAGTGAAATATACATTAATCGGATTACACAAGCAAAACGTATTTAGCCTACCACGATTTAAAATGGCACACCGTTCTTAATTGAAATTAGAAGCAAATTTGAAAACCAAGGTAGCGTGCGGGCAGGCTACGGTAATTGGAGAAAAAGTTTGTGGTAAATAAATTAAGTATGATAGTAAAATAACAGAGCTAATATATTTCGAATACCTTTAGATAAAACCATAATCTATATAAGAAAAATATATGCAGTTATTTCTGACCATCGTTAGGGATAAATATTGGGCCGGACATGCATAAATTCGCTATTCTGAGAATGGCCGACGGCCAGTACTATCCGAGGAAAAGGCGATTACCTATCAACTATGCTATGCCTTCTTCGTCATTCGAATATGCCCATCATTCCTATATTTCCAGGTGGAAGGTGCTAGCATACTGGCCAACACGCTCCGCGCTATGCTGATCCACCTCAGGTCCCAGGCGCACCGCAGTAGCCGCAGCGTAAGCAACGTCTGCCTGCCGCGGCCGAGTCTCATGCCTGCCATGTTTTTTGTGCGGATTTACGGAGGATACCTTTGGATCTTGCTGCTGCTGGGCGCTAACCCGTATACCATGCGGCTGGGGAGGTAAAGCCATCTCAAAAGTCCATCGTCATCGATGTTTATATATGTTCTTACAGTGTTTTTCAGCTACGATGAGTTCTGTGACAGCCGTATTTCGTAATTTCAATCACTTACTATACTCACATGTGAGGTATTTAAAAATAGGCGATTAATTATTTAAGTTCCTGAACGGCGTTGCTAGGTATGTACCAGTGTAGTTTTTATGTACAGTTAAAGAAACAAGTGTAATACGCGTTTATATGAGCTGTCGCAGAACTCTTCGTAGCTGAAAAACATTGTAGATGACTTTGACATCATTTACGTTGAATGACGTCGATGGTTCGTCAAAATACTACCTGGCAGGGTGGGGTAGATGTATTATGTTACAGGTAGAGTGCGAATACAGGTGATAAAGGTATGACAGTTAAACGGTAAAATATAATGTAGTCGCTAGTGTTAAATTACAAGCATCTTTAAAAACTCCAATTTAACAAAATACGTCTGTGGTGACAGACCTTGCACAAGGTCCACCATCTTTTGTTTAAACTTACCGCCAAGCAGCAGTTTTTGTACTATCGTGTTCTGGTGTGGGTATAAAACAACCGGTTAAATTACTAGCATAGAGGCTTCCATTCCCTTGCAGTCGTAAGATTTTAGTCATAAGAATACATATGTTTATGGGTCACAGATCTTACTTACCATCAGGTAGCCTATCTGCTCGTTCTCCTTCTCCATGCCATAAAAATATTCCAATGGTTCCAGGCTCATCAGCAGCTACTTCTACCCTCGTCGTGAGAAGCAGCGCATCCTTCACCTGTACAACGACATTCTCAAGAAACGCATCAAGCTGGACGAGACCCTGCGCCGGAAGGCCGTGCAAGCGGTCCGCGCGCACTACCTCTCCGGGGAGAGCCTGCTGAGTGCCCGCATGCGGTTCCCTCACATGTTGAGGTGGCTGCGGGTGCTGCCGGCCGCTAGGATGGCCTGCCTCATCTGCAGCGAGATCGAACCGAGGAGCAGAAGTAAGCTACTAGATACGGCAGGATGGACCTGGCTCACCACCGTATTTATGTATTACCACATTTCGATTATCCTGCGAACCTGCGGCCCTCGCCAACAACTGCGTCAAGAGAGAATCGCTGCGTTTTTAATGGGTATTCTTGCCACTATCGCTTGAGGAGTCCCACATAACCATTTTATTTCACAGCAAGTAATGTATCTCGCGATTTCAATCACATGTGTAATAAAACGCCAAATCCTAAAACGTTTACGGTTCCAGTAAAATATGCTTTCGTCGGACTTGTGATAATTCTGATATTGTTTTAGTAAAACTTTTTCGGTAAGCCAATATGGACCAGTCAGAGCGTCTCAGATCAGCAGGCCTAGTCAAGCCCTGACCCCCACCTGCGCTGCTGAATACCTGGGCCGGGAATGGAAATTTACCCAGGGTCAAAAAAACAAGTCTTGGTCCCTTGCACTTGCAGGTCGTTCGTGGCACTCGTGTTTCACGTGGCGCTGCCCGTTCGTGTACTGCGGCGAGTGCTGGCGCGAGGTGGGCTCGCGCTGCCTCGCCTGTGACCCTAGCCTGGCCGAGCTCAGCGACGTCGACTCGCTCAGTGAAGACGAACTACCTAAATACTAAGCCGACTCGTGAAAGCATTGCGTTGCAGTGAAATTGCCTGTAAGACGAAGAACAGGCCTATGGAAGAGTAGAAGGCAGTAATAAAGTTTAAACAATTTCCCAAACAACAATTATCCCTGTTGTTTTCCATCCCAAAAAATGTATGTGACGGATGTCAGAGCTTTGTAGAAACAAAGCTCTGCTTCAGAAGAGGCTCTTGAAGAGATGGCAAACTTGACATTACGTTAAACTGTTTCGATCTTGTTACAAAGTAATTAACATTACCTTAAACTGTTTCGATCTTGTTACGAAGCAATTAATATGACCTTAAACTGTTTCAATCTTTTTAGGAAGCAATTAACATTACCTACCTTAGGAGAATAAAACAAATGAATATCGCTTGTTATTTTACTTCAAAAGAGCCCGTACTCGAGCTGCTCGCCCACGGTGAGGTTGCTCACGAACTGGATGTTGTCGGCTATCTCGTTGCACAGAAGCGCCAGCCCCGTCAGGTGGCTGTCCTCTTGCGGGCTGAAGTTGTACACCAGCTGCAAACAGAACTTACTAGACCCTCTAAATCTTGAGCGTGTCTATATAATTAAGCACAAGAGTACGTCATAAACCGCCAGTCGGTGGCTTATACCGTAGCGCACTCGTGTGCTTAATTACTTATCTAGACACACGGCAGTGTGTCCGCAACTCCGCATAAGTTTAAAAAAGAACCGAGCGACACCTGAGTGTGCATATTTGCATGAACCCACCCATTGAAGCCCTATTTCCCAGCGTTTGTTTATAAGTGGTAAGTTCGAGTAGTGCTACCTATTTCTTTAAACCACTAGTCACGTGTTGTATCGAACGTTTTTCTAGCTGACCGTTTCGTTAGGGTTCACAACAGACCTATGCGAGGCAGCTAAAGAGCAGAGGAAATAATCCACAAATAGAAAAGCTCCGCTTTAAGAGGTCAGGAAAGATGAGCAGTTGGGAGTACCTATTTTATTATCTGTAGCTTAGCTGCCTCGCAAAGGTAGAAAAAGTAAGTATTTTGAATCTAGCTTTAGTCGTGTAATTCTCTGGCTCGCTTGTTCAGCACCAAAGACCGGCAATCAAACGGTGTCGGAAAATCACGGGTCAAGCAATGGTAAGCTCGCTGATGTCCTCAAGGGAATAGCACCCACGAGCAGCTTTTGCTTTTTATGGAAGGCAAACGGGGAGACTTTCTCTCCTACTTTATAGAGAAAGCAAATGGCTATGGGTCCCAGATCCCACTTACCATCAGGGGCACGTAAAGCTACAAGTACAGTGCGACAAAAAAGAGTAGAAATTAAATAAAATGGAACAAGAAAATCCATACTAATTTTGTTGCCGTGTTAAGCATTTTGTGACAGTTATCTAGAAAGTGGCGCCCTCATTTTGATTTGATTTTATTTGATTTGTCGCACTGTAACAATTTTATAGGTCTACACTGGCAACACTGTTCAAATGGCGGATCCTCATTGGTCGAGGTAGGGTCAAATGGAAACTTGTAACCTGTAAATTGTAATTTGTAGCTTTATTAAACAGGCCCCGTGGCAGTGTGTTAGTTTACCTTCCTTCCGTCCCATAAAATAGAATTAAAAATAAGATTGCAATCTCAAGACAACAAATGCGTAGTCAACACTTAGGACTAGAATGGAATGGCTCTATGGTATTTATAGCCTTAAAGTCAGGTTCAGTAACCGATAAGAACTCGTCGTAGGTGATCCAGCCGTCGTTGTCGGTGTCGGCGGCGTGGAACTTGGACTTGCGGAGCTCCATAGAACTGTCGTCGCCCAGGCTCTCCAGAACCGCGTTACTGCATTCATACAAGAAGTTGTTTTATTGCTAACAGGCCCACGATAATGCTGAGTTCAAAGAGTAAAACCCTATTATCATAAACGCACGATAGCTAATGTTTGCTTGAAATAAATATGCTCCTGTACTTATCTGTCATTTGAATTTGACAGAAAGGGACAAATAGAGGAAAATAGATATATTGTGCATTTATGAATGAGACGTTAGCGCCTTATTCATAAACGCACGATAGCTAAAATGTGTTTAAATTATGCTTTGTCCTTATCCTTCCTTGATTTTGATATTTTGTAACAAAAATAGGCTTCCATTGCGTTTATGACTAAGTGGTCAACTTAAGCAAACTTAAAAGAGCAATTGGTTACTTATTTCACATTGTCCAAGTGAATTAGCAATCAAGCTTTGAAAACCTGAAAGCATTTGTAAAATAAGAACGTAAGTAATTATGATCTATGCTGCTTCAGGACTGAGGAGTTGGAACTTAATTAAAATATGGGGAACACACTGTATTGATCTTATCTTCGAATAGAATTTGCAATTACTAACAAACTCCTCCACTTCAACATCAGAAATTTAGAACCGATCGGGACAGTGTTGGGCTCGCTTGATTCTGTGCGATTTTGTAAGTATTTTGTGATATTTAAGTATTTATAATTTGTAGGCGCGCCAGACTATATTACACTACTATTGGGTATACGTACTATTGGGTATTTATAAAAAATACCCAATCACCGAAGCATAAAGTGGTGGTTGAAAGTGTTTGCCCAACTATAGATGCTCATAATCGGACCCAACTTTATCTTAACTTTTGTTACCAATCTAAAGTAGATTTTTTCCTTTATTCCATCCAGTCCTAAGAATAATTCGATCATTAAATTGTTTGGACGTGGAGCTCCTTTTCCAGGTATTGGCCCTTCGGGTTTGCTGATACACTAACATAATATAAACCTATCTCAATTGAATCAAAACCTGCTTGTCTGTACTAACAAGTCATCCAGCCCCAGCATGCCGTTCGCCTGGTTGTCGAACAGCAGGAACAGACTGTGCAGGTTGGCGATGGTGACGTCATTCCAGCCCGGGAAGCGCCGCACCACCTTCTGCGTGCTCCATTGCCGGTCCAGCTCTTTCATTTCCTACATAGCGCTTACTTATAAAAATGAAATGAAATGAAATGTAATGATTTATTTGTTAAACATAGGTACATAATAGATGTTACAGTGGATACATAAAGATTCATCCATGTTTTGCCTGATGGGGCATACAAATAATATTGCTTATCTGCACAGGTTAGGGTGTGAGTTAGATATATGTCAATACTTATTTTGAGTAGGTAACGTACATAGTTCCGTAAATTGTGGTAGGTACCTCAAGATTACCGTATCGTCCGTCACGTGCCATAATTTACTATATAATTATTATATATTTTTTAAATAAACTTTAGGAACCAACAGGCAAGTGATACCTGGTTGTACTGGCGCTGTTCGGCGAGCCGCTTGTAGAACAGGTCCACCAGCTTGTCGTAGTCGGTCACGGCCGTCTTCGGGCCGTCCCACTGCCTCCTTATGGGTTCTCCTGTTTTATACACAATACCAGAGTTATCGGAAGCTGGCGGACCCAGGTGCGAAGTTTTTATTTTTTGTTTTACTTGGAAATACATACGCCTGAAGCGCATTCCACTCTTTTGCAGTACGCATTACGAGGGATGATGCAAAGCGCTTCGTTCGAAAATGTGGAATTTGAAACAAGTCCGGATGGTATTCCGCGTTGCGTCTGGAATAGTGGTCCTGATATCCGTGTTACACGCTGAACCGTATCTGCGGATCTCGGCTCCGGCTCCGCTCCGCACGCTTATTGAATGAAAGCTTGTCGAACGGAGCCTTATTAGATATGTGATATGTGTTCTAGTTTATTTTTATTTGTCAAGCTTTAGTTATATTTTTCTTTTTAGTAATTAGTGGTATTATTCTGTTTTCTACATAACCAGCCATTATGAGTAGTTTAGACAAAAACAAAACCAAGGACTTGCCGAATGCATTGGATTAATATGAAAATGGACCCAAGAATAATAGTCACGGTCACGGGCGGATCGGATGTAACCGTGTAACACGGAGCTACGTATCTTAATTACACGTAGCCGAATTTCACGTGTCGAACGGGCCGGATCTCCGTTGCCGTGTTACTCGGTAACGGAGATTCGGCTACGGGTACACGAAACACGGACACGACCAGGAGCCTAGTCTGGAAGTCCGGTGGTACAAAATGAGACGGCGGTATTACTATTAGGTCGTGGAGGTCTTGTGTACCTACGCTCCCCGAAATACAGTCTGTAGAATACAGATAAGGAGACAACTTTTCGACGTTGAGCTAGGCTATGAATGCCTTTTCGACTTTTCAAATCGATATATTTGCTCCCAACCCTAAAGGATGCCTTCCCTTTTTAAAATTCTTTCTATGTTGCAGCTATGTAACTTTAATACCTACCTGTAGCTGTGAAGTCTTCTTGTCTGTAGAAGCATATAGGCTTTCTTTTCACTGGGTACTCGAAAAACCTTCCTAGACTAGAAAAGAACGTGGTTAAGTTAACACCCATGTTTCCAATTCGGATATGCTTAAAAGTAATCAATTAAATCTTTGCGTTTGATACGCTTTGTTTTCAATTGTCAATTTGTCACTTGCGTTGCTGTCTAGAGTTGGGACAGGTAGGTATACTATATTTTTAACCTTTTGAATGCCACGGTCAGCTCTGGCCGGCCGTCATTGCAACATTTGCAACTGAAAGTCAGTATATATAAAGTACTCTGTGCTGAAAGTCGTGCCACTGGCGCCACCGTCGGCCACAGCCGTCATGAGTTCAAGATTTAAAAACTTTGATTCGTAGGTACATCGAAATATAATAAGTAGGTATAGAAGGATAACTGTCACTCAAAAAGTGTTCCACATACTTAGTGCTGAAATGGGCGGGGCTAATACTTGGTGCTCAACCGGCTTCCAGTAGGCTTTGAGTTATTGTGTCAAATGGTTGACATTATAGTTTTGTAAAATAATTATAAATAACTGATAAATAAGATAAACTATAGCAACAACGATGCCGACGTGCATCGTAAATTGGTGTAGGAGTCGCACGGACCGATGTTATGCAATATAAGTTCTGAAATAATTATAATATTAAAGTTTTTTTTTTTTTTTAGTTTTCCTAGAAATGAAGTAAAACGTTTTGCTTGGATAACTGCAGTTCGTTTAGAAAAACGCGATGAAACGTGGCTTCCCAGCAAACATTGTAGGATATGCAGTATCCATTTTGAAGAAACTGACTTGTTTCAAAAACTGGGAGATATTTTTTGAAATGCTCAGCGGTTCCAAATTGCACAGTACCGTACAGTAACTCCCTACTGCAACGCAGACTAATCAGCACCGTAACGGCATCGCCTCGCCTTGTATGAATGAGGCGAGGCGATGCCGATCCGTTGCCGAGCGGTTATGTCTGCGACAACCCTTAGTAGGTAATACTTAGGTACTGCAACTTGTTTTATTTAAATTAGGTACGAACAAATACCGCCATGCCTCATCTTAAAAAATCTTGATTTAAATATTATAATAATGTACTATTATATTATATCCGTACATAATATCGTTATTTATTGCCTACTAAATATTATATTTTTAAGAATAAATATTTACTAAAACATTATTTATTGCTGTATGAATAAAGTATACACCTTAACTTATTTAAATTACGGATCACTTCTGCATTAAACCATCCAAGTTCAGCAAAATGTCAGATGTGTCATTTTATAGCGTGTTTGAGTAGCCATAACGAGAAAAAATATAGACCAATCAAATCTCTTGTCATAGCAGTTTAACTAATCAAAGTTTTCTTATGGGTGAAAATATATATACAACCTCTACACTAATGGCGTCTACTCAAACGTTTCAAGCGTAGAGGAAATGGGACGTATTTCAACGTCAAGTTTGCTCGGTGTTACTCTTCCATACTTATTATATTTCGATGGATTCATGTCAATTAAGTTGTAATTGCGTAGCATAGCAAACATGTTTCATGTGTGAGTGACACATTTTGTATTTACGTAATAAGTTCAAAAAGTTAAAAAAGTCATTGAAAAACCAGGTACTGACCCACCACATTCCAGTTTTTGGTCCATCAACATGTTAAAAGTATTTTCGTGTTTGCCGTTAATTTGACCAGGTTTTTCGAAATAAACGTGTGTGTGTCAGTGCGTTCTTTGAATAGACGATTTTAAGATACCTATAATTTAAAAAAAGTTTATTTACCTATTATAGCGTGATGTTTTAGATCAAACTCCAAACGATTTTAAGCAAACGAGAGTAGTAGAATGTAGAAAAGATGTGCTTACGAGACGGAGACCCGGAATACATTATTTTTTGTTTAAAAATAAAATACAACTTTTAAAAAAATCACGTCTCATTCCCATAAGCGCACGACAGGGCTTAAACTTATATTTAGGCTTAAAATCTTACTGCAGTACGGTCCTTTCTGTGCATACAATTATTAACTCGATACACCAAAGTGGTGATCTATCGCAAGTCCGAAGTTTTGATTCCAAACTGTTTCAATGTCTGAAAATTTCTGTTAGGAATGCATTTTTTTCTGAATCCATTAACATAATTATTTTTAAGACGTAATACCTTACCTTATCTAGGTTGGGTTCGTTTTAAATCGAACCCGAAAAGTTAGTTGCAGACAAAAATGCATTTCTAAGTTATGAAAATTTGGGGAAATAAAACAGTTGGGAATGTATATTCGGAATGTAAGAAATTCGTTTACCGAAATCAACGTTTATAAAAAACATTGTCGCCAGTAGCTAAAGCCCAGCAGAGATTGCGGAGGGCTCCATAAAAGCGACAAATATACTGACGTGCATGACTTCCGACTGCAATAAGATTTTAATGTAGTCCAAATATTACTTTACAATAGACACACTTAACTACACAGGTTCTTATAAATATAGGATGCAAATGACAACGCCATTGTTCTATCAATCACTTTATTAAATTTCCATACAAAATTCCATTAAAAATTTCAAAAATTTCATGACATTATATAGCGTCACATACAATTGATAAGATAAGAAGTTACGATACCTACCGAAAGGGTAAAATAATGTAAATGAAATATTGGTAGCACTAAATTAAAATATAGGAACATTTATAAAATTTCAGTCTTCTTTTAACAGTATTACCGAAGTTAACGTAAGATATACATATAAAAAAAAGAAAAAGGCTGCTGTCCACCACGTCACACAACATGAGTCGCACTAATTACATACTATGCACCTAGAAACGAAATCCGATATCATAGAAGGTAAAGCACACAGTAATATTTGGGCGTACAGCATCAGCAGACAACAGACTTCTACGCGGTGATCTGACCACCGTTACATTACACCAATCAGTCTTTGAATGCTTTACAAGTGAGGTAGATGTGGTTATACATTAACTTGAACACTAGCGCCCGGCACTCCCGCCGAGCCCGTGTACAAAAATACTACTTAAACACATGATATTTATCGACCATTGCATTCCTCTCCTATTTGTGATTGTGATGGTAAAACCTGCACGTTGGTTGCTAGCCGTTACACGCGCTACCGGCGGCTCAACACACCCGAGTCGACCGAGTGGGAAGCCGCAGTGGAAAGCGTACTCTCTCCAACTGACACTCGTAACCACTTCCCTCTCGACTGATCGGTATGTCGAGACGCGTAGCAACTGTAAGAATTGTCATTCTCTTGCTCTCTAAATCGAACTCATCCTGAAGCATAAACAGGAGACGAATGAATATAATTTACACTAACACTAACACAACACAAGCGCCTATTTATCTTTACAAAAATAGCACAAAAATGGCTTAGTACAATTAGCTAAAATCTCGTAACCATATTAATTATGCAGCTCCGAGTTGCGTCTCCGACATCGGCCACGCACCGCGGCGCGTGCGTGAATGTTCGTTTTAAACATCAAAAACTTGTACAAAAATTATGATTACGTTTCAAATATTTTATCATTAAGTTCCCAATTTTATTGTATCTATCACAAAACCACAATTATACTGCTAGCAGCTAGCAGGTCTCATAAAGTAGGTACGTGTCGCCCTCGTGGCGGCGGAAATCTCTCCCGGACACCGCGGTAATGTCAAACATATTCCTGGGGCGCATCCGATCGTACTAAACGAGTCACTCATTTCTCGCAATGGAACGGGGCAACTTAAGCTTGTAACAAACAATAATTGTCACTTAATTGGTTAACTCGTTTTAACTGAGTATTCGAGTCAATAGACAAGTATATTTGATATTACCGCAATTCCAGGGAAAGTAACAAAAAAAATATAAAAAAACATAACTAAGCCAAACAAAAAGGTGTTTCCAAATCAAGTCGTGCCTCGTCGGCTCCCAGCTAGGCTAGTCTCGGGTGTCGCGCGGGCCCGGCCGCCTCACGCCTCATTTCATCGTGCTTTACGACACGCGAGATCAACTGCTCAAATTAATATTTTAATTTGTTACAGGTATTTAATTCCAAGTTTCCAAGAAACCTTAGTGCGTAGAAATTTAATTTGAGCACGTCGTGTGCATGCGCCGGCAGAGGCGGGCGAGCCGAGCCCGTGCGCCGGCTACTTTAAATTACTTTTTGTCATTATGACAGACTGGTAACATTCTTAGAATGCCCTCGTAATCAGTACATTATTACTATTATGGTTGTCGGCGTTTGCTTTGCAAATCCAATCGATTTTTAAACAACTGTGATTTCATGAAAATATGAGATTCGTTGTTAAATATTAAGTCATAAAAAAAACATCTTTGAATTCTACAAAAAGAATTATTATCCGAAAATACATCAATAAAAAATGCATCTCATGCCACACATTATTTTTAAAATAACGTAATACTTTAATAATGGCACTGAACAAAAAAATACCTATCACTGATATGAAAACAAAATATTAATAATAATTATATCATTAGCGGAATTTGTCAATTCGTCAAGACGCAAACTGCACGCACACTCTACTAGACTAACTCTAACCTACACACGCGCCGCTCGCCGGCGGGGGCGGGGGCGGGGGCGGGGGCGGGGGCGGGGGCGGGGGCGGGGGCGGGGGGCGCCCTGCCCGCTCTGCCTAGGCGCCAAGGATGGCTGCCATGGAGAGCTACGGGAGAATCTTCCGCATTTCACCCGCCGCCGTCATCGTCGTTAAATTATTATTCCAGATAAAATTATCAAAATTATTATTCAGAATGAAATGGAACTACTCGCGGCACTGCATCTATTTACATCAAAAGTTCCTCGTAGTTATCAATATTTTCGTCAATACATTAAAGACAACAATGACGGGTTGAAACGACCGAATATTCGCTCCATAGCGGGAGGGCGGCGCCAGAATGCGACATAAAATGGTTTGATGTTAATCGCAAATGATTTGACACTCCATCCCCACGCCGGCCCGCCGCCGGCGCACAAACATCCATCAACTTCAAACAACAATTTTCGACTCTTAGGCAATTATTAAGTTCAGACTCGCTCCAGTCAC
The DNA here is from genome assembly GCA_923062465.1 of Acleris sparsana. Classification (NCBI taxonomy): domain Eukaryota; kingdom Metazoa; phylum Arthropoda; class Insecta; order Lepidoptera; family Tortricidae; genus Acleris; species Acleris sparsana. The sequence goes on from OV281300.1 coordinate 12,304,525, forward strand.
CGCTATAATATTAATCAGTTCCTTATTTAAATCTAAATTTTCACATCACAAGAAAATTGTTGCTTGAATTACTTAGTGTTTACACTATTGCCTATCACCGGTTAGGTTACCGAATTAGTCAAACATTTCTTAGTTAATTGAATTATCCTAACGTAACCCTAAGTACAAGGGAGAAAGTGTTAGTTTAACTTTTACATACTAGACGTACCTAATTACTTTAGAGCATACTTTAAAACTATGTTCGACAAGTTCGTTCTACGACAAACGACACTAATTAAGATGCTTACGCATTGTTCTAATGAGTAGGTAAGTAGATCTAAAATATATCTCCTAAAGGTTTAAATACAACCGATTCGTATTTGGGGATTAAAGGGCAGTAACATTATAATCTATACTACGTTGTCTATCAAAAGCGATTATTATGATATAAGGTAACGACCGCGTCAGAACCGCGTTTTCGTGATCACTGCCGTGATATGGCACCCTACTACGAGAAGACTGATAATTAAAGATACTACATACCTCTATAATAATATGCGATTATTAGTAAATCATTTGCACAACAGCAAAGCGAACGCTACGCTCTACCAACTACTCCCGCGCTGGCGGCGCGGCCTGCTCCCAGCGCTACTAGGTATATTTGTATTTAACTACGTACGAAGCTCCTAAGAGAACCAACACCGTGCCCGGGGCACACGCTACAACCACAAACTTATATTAAATAGATTAAGTGAACACATATCGACTGAACACAGCATTTAAAATCGAATATCATCGACGTATCTCTAGTAGTAGAATTATTATGCATCAATTTATAGTTTTAAGACAAACATTTTACTACAATATTTAAACTAATACAACAATTTAGATTGTATAAGACCACACAATTAACTAACTAAAAATTAATTAATTTGTAGAAGAATATCTATAAATTACCTAGGTTAAATTCAAATGCCTTTAATCATTTGATTCGACTCTTGCAGATCGCACTAGATACCAGTTTGTATATACATTTAAGAGATATTTGTGCACACATTTGTGGATGTATGGTAAACAGTGCTTCCTCAAGAGGTACTACTCGACGGGCTCTCATTCATGCATCACGTGTTGGCTCACGGTGACTAGTCCACGGTGCACTCGTGGGCTCAGTACGGTACGATCTTTAAATTTATACAGAAACTGGTAAACAACAGCCCCAACGCACTAAAAATGAAAATAAATTAACAAACATGCTACGCGACGTAACGGTCGATAATGTGGCAATATTAAACTGAACGCTACGATGCATTGTTCAGTTCTTCGTTCGCGTTCGTTATCAATTTAGCCCCAGTCTCAATTTCCTTTCCTTTACTTATTTAATTTTAAACAAAAACGACGTAATTCAAACATGAAATAAAAATATCACGATACTTATTCAAATTAATAATACGCGTGTCGGATGCCGGGCGTCGCCGCGGGCCCGGGCTAGTCTTTAAGACAGTCTTCTAAAGTCAGTCTTAAAGTTTATTGCATTGATTTTAGTGCACAATAATACTACGCCTCCCTGCGGTAAACGTTAAATAAAATGTTGACGTCATTGAGAAAATAAACAGCTCCTCGTCGCCAATTATTAATAGCTTTCAGCGGTCAACTACAGCGTTAAATAAAAATATATATATAATTAATTTATCAAACTAAAATGTTAATCAACTCAGCATAAGAAAACAGTCTGAATTTAGTCATCTAACCGAGTCATAAACGAAAAACTTACATTTTGGAAAAATACTTTTCAAGTCTCTAAATTATCTCACATAAAACATATTTTACATCACATTGTGATTTTTACATTCCTTACGATTTATAGGTTTTTCTTAATTAATATTATAAATCGTAAGACTAATCGGACAGAGCTTAATCGACATACTGTAAGTGCTCCTACTATGGATTTGGTGTAAGTATAGATTATACTATGGATTATGAATATGACGGCTACGGATATACGTCGCTACTACATCGTGTACGTTTGGTCCTTAAGACTAGTCTAATGCAGACATCAAAAACAAATGACTATTATGGTAACCAAACATCTAACAAAATATTATTTAAAAAAAAGAAATTTGATTCGCAAATACTTATCATGAGCAAATGCTAAGTTTCCGGCCAAGCTATGCTCGAGTCGGGTTTTCAAAATGTTTAATAAAATTGGCACGTTATCAAAGAAATCACAACTTAAACGAAAACAAAATATAATATGATCGACCTTAGGTCGCAGCTAGTGTAAACGTAATACCTATAGTTAGTTATAGATTGATTACTGGGTCCAGCGGTTTTTGAATGTAGTAGTGAAAGTGTCTGAATGGACACTGACTATAAATCGGTACGAATTTCAAATTTGGCAAATTCGAAAATACTTTCGAATATGCCATTGATGACGTACGACACTACTACGTTTAATTCGGCCGGGCTCAGTAATCAAACTTAAGTTAATATACCTTGATGTATTGCTTGCCGTGCGAAGAGATATCGCGGGCGGTGTCGGGCAGGGTCTCGAAGAGCACGACGAGGTAGCCCTCGGGCGTGAGCGCCACGTCGCTGGGCCGGTCCTTGTCGTCCAGCCCAGGGCTCTTGAGGTCCACGGCCCACAGGATGCGCAGCTCGGCCGTGAACACCAGCACGCGGTGATTCTTGGAGTCCGCCACGATGATGCGCCCATCGTCGTCCGTCACGATCCCCGACGGCCGGTTCAGCTCGCCGATGCCCGCGCCCTCGCGGCCCACGCAGTGCAACACCTTCGTTAGCGTCGGGTCCACCATCAGCAGCCGATGGTTCTCGAAGTCCGACACTATTATGTTGCCAGACGTAGTGAAGCACACGCCCCGCGGAGTCGTCGGCCCCTTCAGCATCTTGGCGGGGTTAGCGCCTTCGAATATGAACTTAGTTATGTACGTCCCGTCACTTGTGAACAACTGAATGCGATGGTTCCTGGTGTCTGTCACGACGATGTTGCCCAGTGTGTTCACCGCTACGTCCCAGGGGTATTGGAACTGACCGCACTCCTTCCCAAACGAGCCAAACTTAAGAATGAAGTTTCCAGCAGATGTGAATACCTGAACGCGGTGATTGTCTTTATCGATGACGATAATACGGCCGAATGTGTCCGTGGTAATCCCTGCTGGCAAGTCAAACTCTCCAGGCCCAGTTCCCTTGGAACCGAACATGCTTCTGAATTCCCCGCGACTGTTAAATATTTGGATGCGATTGTTCCTTCTGTCTGCCACTATAATGTTCCCCTCTCTGTCAACACACAAACCCCATGGTCTGGATACTTGTCCTTCGTCTTGGCCCTCCCTGCCAAATGAAAACATGGGGACCCCCGGCACAGGGCTCCTGGTCGGTCTAACACTTACTGACATCCAGTATCCGGGAATAGCTTGACCGATGCCACGCGGCAGATTAGAATCCATTGCCATGGTTGATGCGATGCTTGATGAAATGCTGTTGTCATAATAATTAGTAGATCGAGTGTGACTAGCACCATAATCAGGCAGCGATCTGAGGCTGCTGTTAGATGACATGTTATAGGGCGGCAGAGGAGAAAAAGTTTGAGCCGATTGCAGAGACGGAAGAGACATTAGAGACTGCCGAGACTGAATCGAGGAGACGGAGTTGAGCGAATGCAGGGTGCTGGCCGGCGCCGACTGCACGTCGCACTGTCTTTTCAGCTGGTCTACGAGATCGTAATTTGGAGGAACAAACATAATCCTCTCCTCTGTCATGTACATATTCTTAAACATGCACGAGAAATAATCGACTTGATTTCTGCCTTTCTCTTTAGCCATGAATAAATCCAAACCTTCCGAATCCATGGTTCTCACCAACGTCTCATTGGTGTGCGCGAGACCGGCGAGTATGCCGCGCAGTGTGTTCATGTGATCAGTAAGCTCGTTCATCTTCGCTTGACGCAGTTTATCTACCTTGTCTAATAGATATTTTTCACGATCTTCAACAGCTTGCGCGTAGCAACGCATAGCCTTTCTTATTTTCATGCTGGCCTCAGCCGATTCCTTCTCGTAAGACTTCGACATGGCTACCGCGCGATCTATAGCGGTTTTGATAGCCTTCGTTCCAGTTTTGGTATCTTCTATTGCCCTTAAGACGCCGACGCGGCACATGTCGAGAGCTCCTTTGATAGGCGTGAAGCAATGGTCTTTATGAACCCACAGTGTGCACTCCTGGCAGATAAACACAACACAGCCCTCACAATAGAACCTGACGGGGTCGCCGTGGAGCTCGCAGTAGACTTCTTTTTCGTTGTTGACAGAGTTGGGGCGGACACCGATAGGCGAGATATGGCGAACAGGCAGAAAGGTATGCTCACGCAGCTGACAGTCGGAGTTGACGCCGTGGCAGCACTCGTAGCAGAACATGTCGTTGCACTCGAGGCAGCGCGTGGTGGGCACGCGCTCCTCGCAGCGGGAGCAGATGGCGGACGCGGGGGGGGAGGTTCCGGGCGAGCTGCGGAAGCAGGAGGTGGACACGGAGGAGGGCGAGCCGCTAGAGTTGTCTTCCTTGTGGTGCAGGTTGTTGTTGTTTGCGCCACCATGGTACTCGCGGCTGATGGGCCCGTGCGGATTCTGCGCCGTGCCGCAAGAGGGCAGCGCCCAGATGTCGTAGGACATGGAGGACTGCGGCGCGGGCTGCAGGCTCGACGGCTGCTTGTTCATGTTCTCGAGGAGGTTGCAGATGAGCGTCATGGCGAGCGGGTCCTCCTGCTCCGGCCGGGCGGCCGCGCCCGCGCCGCCGTTCGACGACGACGGCAGGCTCGCGCCAAGCCCCTGCGTCATATTCGCAAATGATGTCATGGTTTTAAAACTTCACGACATCAGACCTGTAAAATATAGAAGACATATTTTAAAAAATCGAAGCAATAATTAGAGAAATAGGTTGGTAAACAGTTTGGGACTGAAGATACGGCTACGGCCATGCACGCCTTTTACGAGTTAATGATTCAACTGCGGTAATAAATAAACAATTAATTTTAAAGCATTTCCGGTACTATTATTATCGCTGTTTAGTACCTAGTACAAGTGAATAATGTAAACTTATTTACACTTAGAAGTACATACATAATTATATGGCGGTATGAAATTTAATTGTGGCTAACAATGTTTGTCTTTAATGCATAATTAGTTACCCGTTGTATTAAATTACAATAATGTAATTATAGTTGCTTAGATCTACAAAACATCGTCATTAAAACTGCTCTACTAAAAAGCCTATGAAGTAACACAATAATGGGACCACGGTATCACTTTACACTTACTCGAACAAAAATAGCTGGTTCATGCGGCAACTACTGTCAACTTATCACTACTCCGACAGTACACTAAAACGTTCCCGGCAAGCAAATAACTTTGTTTTGTAAAAATATAACAAAAAAAACAGATGTTGCGGCGTGCGTGCCAACCCATCGACTGTTATGGGTGCACTGTGCCTCTCCATAAAGTGCAGTTTGCGAAAAAAATCTATCCCAAATCTTTTGTGCGCACCCTACCACTACCCCTCATTCGTAGGTAGCGACCCTAGACAGAGATAGAAATAGGATAGCACAAACGCGCGTGATAGAGCGAGACGAAGACATTAAATGTCGCATTCCAAAATTTTCCATAATATAGATAAAGCGCGTTTACTATGATTAGGGTTGGCGATGTCGGCTAGTTAGAGTTGGTGTTTAACAGATTACTCAGACATTGTTGCGTAGCAATATGAATACATTACTATTCTTTCAAATTGCATGAACGTGTACTGTTACGCTTCCCGGCGAATATTGCAATTCCAAATAAATCCTCTGAATCTTTTTTTTTAATACAATACCGTATCGTGTTGTCAATAACATGAGCCAGTAATATTATTACCGATCTTAAGTAACCGTGGACATTGGCCCTGATCACGGTCGAGGAGTAATTAATATGACAATCATCAAGGCTGTCAGCCCTGGCCTGGCCTTAACACTATTGATGAGAGGCAATCCACGACCACGGACCGGGGGAGAGAGATGGAGAATGTATTTGGTGGTGTAGTGAGGGAGCAAGATGTGATCGAGATTTTGTGGCAGCATGTGCGGACGTGACCTTGGTTTGGCAGCGAGCTTGAGGCAGGTCCGAGGGACCCGCCGCCATCTTAGCGCGCCCCCGCGTGGTGCTCCGACTCGGAGGGTGCCAAAAATCGATAAAAGCGCCCTTATATTCGAAGGGCGCCAGCGGGATCTAATGCCACAATACATATCTAACGCTAACATTATTACATCTATTGATCCGCTCCTACGTGTAATGAGGAATCCAGTGAAGTTGTAAATGTTTTGTTTTGTGATAGGTATTCCTTAGAAGACCTGAGTGTGAAGTCACTGTTCATATTCAAACAATCGACAGCAGGCATTTTTGAAATAGGTGTTCTAATAAAAATCATGCTTATCTTAAAGGCAAGAGGTTTATCTTAAAAGCATACAAAAGTTTCATTACTTTTTAAAATTATTTTTACCGAGAAAATTAATATATTATCAGTGTTGCTTTGGAGTAAGTACTGGACTAAGTAATAGCACTAGCTGTGACCTACAAAAGACCATGTGGCGTTTAAGCTCTGTAGCCATTAGCAGCATTTTGTTAATTTATTTTCTCATTCTTTTAATAAAAATAAAAATAGGTTTTGGGACAAACTTTTTTAACAACACCTTTTTCAACATTTCCTGTTTTCAATTTACTGCTAATTATCTTGCAAGAAGATATAGGTAAAAAACTTAAGTAAAGGACCTCTTGCATGTAGTTTTATACAAAACTAATAGATATGGAATTTACGTCAACTTTCAGATATAGAATGTCGAACGGTCTATACAGATGTGTCACAACTACATGCAAGGGGTCCTTTACTTAGGTTTTTTACCTATAACGACTACTTATTATTTTCAAAACATATTGAAAACCTCGACAACATCTGAATCATCAATGCTCGGGTAGGCACTAAAATAACTGGCATAGAGGCGTACTTTCCTCTTATCGGACTAGAGTCAGTGTTGGCAACGAATTGGAGAGACTGTCGTATTTGCAAATGACGGCCTCAGAGCTCCTATCTTACTATCAAATGCGGTGTGCTCGGTTGCATTTCTCATTAACAATAACTTACATATTAAAAGAATCACAACACAAACAAAAAGTCCATAACAAACAATATAGTTTCCAAGCGTTATCGGCTAGGAAATACCAGCCCTCGCGCGCCGTCGTCGGCCAGTAAACAAACGCTACCATATGGACGAACTAATTACTAGATCCGGTCCGGCGTCGCCGACGCACCGCCCGCGGCGTTATTCTTTACTATACAGAAGAACTAGACAAGTATTTTAAGGGATGGCAGAAAACTAAAAAAGCCGGCCAAGTGCGGGCTAGACGGGGCAAAGGTTTTATTTTTCGAACCGGTGGTAATGCTTTTTGAAATTCATAGGTGCATTATATTATGCCTAAATTGAAGAATAATAGTACATTATTGCCTAGGCACGGAAGTAGGCAATTGCGGGGCGAGGATTGGTTTAAACGGACGAGCTTGCGAGTCCGTTTAAAAATACGAGGCCCGCAATTGCCGTTCCTGCCGAGGCATATATAGTGCTTTTCTCAAAAATCGCAAGAATAAAATTATGTTGGAGTAAAGTACTTTATTAAGGAAAGAAATACCACACAATCTATACAGACAATATTATTACCTACTCTTTACCGTCTTTTGTTTATGACAAGGAGAAACGCAAGCTTTTTTTTTAAAACTACTCAAGCTATTTGAGATACAGATAAAAAAGTTATATTCCGAACAAAATTTGGATGTAATAAGACTTGTGCCCTCATTTTATTAAGGCCGTTTTCACTTTTTAAAAAGTTAGATACTAGATGGTAATGAAATTTGTATGCAACATTGCGTGCTCGCTACACAAGCACGCAATGTTTTTTTTTTTTAATTTGAGATCTGTCAGTAAACTATGTACTTCGCATCCCAATATATAGATAGTAATGTCAACTTTTCCTGTCATTTTTGAGAAAAGAACTTTGACTTTGACTTTGACTCACACACGAAAGGTTCGCCGTACCATTGTTGTGTGGGTCCTTTTTGTTTTGTTTTTAATTAAATAACGGCAACAGTATTACTCAATTTATGATAAAATTACGTGTAGCTGTTACAGTTCAAGGGAAATATAAATTGTTCAGGTCGAGCAAAAATAGGCAAATAATCACGTTTCTTGTATCCCTTTTACTATTTATTTTATTGTTGTTATAGCGGCAATATACATTGGAAATTTCAACTACCTACCTATTTCGGTTTATGAGATACAATACAGCCCGCTGACAGACAGACGGACGGCCGGACGGACAGCGGAGGTTTAGTAGTAGGGAACCCTCGAATTGGAATTGACTTAGGCTCGCGGTTTACAAACATAACACGACAGTTACGTAAACTCTGTTTTTTTTAGCCGACTGCGCGATGCCGAAGGGGTAATGATGAGTTAAACTGCCTGTATGTATTTGTGATTGTATATATGATAAAATGGCGATAAAAGGCAGGTCCACTCTAGCTCCATACATACACACACACATGACATATTTCAAGTTTTGTTTTAAATAGAGACATTCTAGCGATCCGCCCCGCTTCGCTTCGGTTTTTGCGAGTTTCTGCAATAGTATATTATTCGAGATGAACAGGCAAATTTTTATTGGTTTAAACCGGAGCGAAGCTTGTATACATAATAATACATATACCTAATAAATATATATGACTAGCCGTACAGAGCTTTACTACTCGTATATATAGGTTTACTAAAATAAAGAGTTCGTTGTGTGCAAAGCCAACACCAATGATTCAGAACATTATGCACACGCATGTGTTTGAGTGAGAGTGAAAGTCTGCATTTCACACACGTATGAACACGCGGGATGCAAGTAGAAACCATTGTAATTCGATCTACAGGTTGTTAGTTATTATTTAAAGTGTCAGATCGATTTAAGCTGGTTATTTCTAAACAGGAACCAGCATAATTTGATACCTGACTACGAAGAATATATAACGAATCTAAACGCCAATATATTGTGGTGAGTTAAAGAATAACCACGCACTATTTCGAGTGATGCCGCCGTTATCTCGTTAGACCTTATCGTTGTTTGCTTGATAACTAAATTCTACAAAACTAATAAACAAGAAACCGTCTTAATTTCTATGTTGAAATTGAACTACTAACCTAACTTTAATGATATCGTAATCACCCCCAATTTATAAATCTACAATCTATTGCCTGCGAAGCTGCGACTTGACTCTAGTAAACCTCAACTAACGTTATAGAGCTAGAACTAGGTACTAAGGCTAAGTGCCATTAAAATTTGTTTAGCTATTAGCGCGATAGAGGTTTTAAGATATCGAATCGATCTCACAAACGTTCACATTATTTTTATTAAAGACGGATGTCCTATCGCATCTATTAAAACGGCTCTTAAGTTGGGGATAACATTGGGATAAAGTGAACATTGACATCTCTTTAAGGGCTAAGTTCGCCTTTGTACATTCCTATTCTGTATTTATTGAACTTAAATTTCTGTTTTGTACAATAAAGTGTTTAAATACACATACATGAAGAGATAGAATTATTAATGAAACCTCTACACGTCCTTTTTCTGTAAAAGTGTACTTATAATTTTATAAAGATTTTCCCCAGTTTTATATGTAGGATTGACTTTGTATGTAGGGAAAACATCCATATGTTGCAATGGCTTGGCTGTAAGTTTTAACGGGGCACATATTAAAAAATAAAAACCCCTTGAAATGAGCAATCTCCCTAAAAGCCTAACAATGTTTGAATACGCCAGAAATTACATGCTATCACTAATCTGCATTTTCGATTCGAGCATGCAATGCAATGCAAGCAACCTGCGATGGCATTTTTATTCAAACAACACACAAAGGCATTTTTGAACTTCCAACTAAAATAGTTTTTCATATGACGTCGAATACTTAGTTTAATCATTTATTATATAATGCCATACAGTATTAACAAATAGGTACCTTATAATAATCAATTATGTAGTTTTCGAGTAAATAGAAAACAATAATAAACTATATAAAAAACACGTCGAATTGAGAACCTCATTTTTTTGAAGCCAGTTAAGTAAAGATTGCAGTAGATTTATTTTCGCAGTCGTCGTATACTATTAATTTGAAGTAATCAATCACGGAACAACTGCTTGCAATGTAAACAGCTTGATGGCTTGATACCGAGTAGGTACTGAAAAATCGATCCGACATAACTGTCAACAAACCGTGGGAAACCCCATACGTTGGACACGTTGTATAAAATATTTAAATTCCAATCGTTCCAACTGTACTATCTCAATCTACATTTTTGCTCTGATAACCGTGAAAATGCTGAAAAATAGAGTCTAAAATCCTTTTGTCTAAGAAACCAGGCAGTACAGTCAAGAAAAATATATTTCACCACTCAAGTTTGAGTGAAGTGGCCTATCATTGGGAAAGGGTTCTACGGGAGTACACGAATATATTTCTCTGACTATACTCCGCGGTTTAAAAGATAGAGAACTTAATTCTATAAATGAATTAAAATGTTCCTATAATTGGTTTACCAAGCTATTTGCTTACAAAAGATAACAATAAAAGAAATTCACAGTCAAATATTAAGTTATCAATGATGCATAAAATATTAATTATAAAAGAAATGCAATGTCTCTAGAGGTCCCAGCTAGCAGACTTTCGCAGTTCTTTGTCCCAAAGTTGTTAAGCAAAAAACGAAAGCCCGTGGTTTTTGTGAGGCACAATGCATTTGCGCAGGTCGGCAACACCCTGCAGCCCTTCTTAGGGGATGCCACAGGTGCTCAAACTTGACTAAAGTACATTCACCCCAAAGTAGGACTTTAGTGACGACGGATTTAAATTCAAAGAAGTCTTACTACTTACAGCACAAAACTGTATAACACTGGCGAGGTCACCCGATTCTAAAGTTGAATAAAAATTACGTGCGTAATGGGCAGCAAATAAAAATACCAGGTCTAGAATATGCTTGACCATCGTTTTTTTCTTACATTACAAATAACTATCGATTTAGGACAAGCTTTCTTTAATAATGTAGATACTAGGAATTTGTGGAGAAAATATTCTAATTCTGGTAATTAATTACTTCATTTTTAATTTCTAATTTTGACTTCGTTAAAGGCGGTAACGTATGCAAAATCACGGGTGATCTACAATAAACAAGTACTGATACGATTATTTCTCGTTACTACAAAATCACTAAATCTGCGTCAAACATTAACCATATGACCGCATAAAAAGGTATGGAAAAGATAAGTATGACTCAACATGTTTTTACGCGGGGTTGACCGAGATAACCTTTTATTTCCATTGCGCATGTACCTAACAGCTGCGAGGGCTGAGATTGCAAACGGCCATGGATTTTAAAACCCACTTATCAGGTGGCCTGTATGCTCGTTGCCTTCTTCATGACACAAAAAGTCATAATAAAAGATAATTACAGTCAAACGGGGATCAAAAACATATCAAAACAAAAGCCGTCACATTGGTACTTACATATGCTATAGCAAAGTGTACAGGAGGGGCTCTATTCTACTACTTAAAGCCATATTGCTTTTGACATGTCATCGTATTGTCAAAGTTATAGTAGCTATTATTTACTTAACAGTAATGGCGGCTAAGCTAAAAACTATGTAAAGTCAAGCGGGGCTATTCCGACAGAGGGGTAAATGCGTCACTTATTTTTTTCATCGGAATTCAACGTTTTATACTTGTTTTGATAGTAGTTTATTTATAGTAGTTAATTTGAATAAAAGTAAGCATAAATAGTTTAAAAAAGTTGAATAACCATGAACAAATTAAACGCTATTACCCCTCTGTCGGAATAGCCCCGCTTAACCTTACCTTGTCTAAGTCTCTTGATACTTGGTTTTACCGATTAGAATACATCCCCTAGACACAATTAATACGGCAGTGGCTAAGGCCATTAACCAAGACTCTATTATTGTTTGATCCGCGCGCCATTTCAATTACGTCCTGTTATAACTTAGCAAATATGTAGGCCAAAGTTTGAGAAGCAACGTCGCTAGAATAATGTAAGTGTACGCAGGTACCTGCGAGGAAAGCCGGGTTCCTCCGGTGCCTTCATATGTTTGCCACGCTTTGTTTCCCACTCCTTTGTTAATTGTAATCAGGTTGTAATTTACAAAAGAGAAACGGGCATTATAAAGAAAGCGTTTTTATTTTATAACAAGCAGGTACTACAGTGACCAGGTAGTTGGTTAATTCTGTGGAAATCTGCATGTTTATTCGTGAGTCCTTAAGTACAAACGGGACTCGGCTCGCTAAGTCGCTACTTGATTGATACCTCTTTTAATATATAGTAGGTACCTGGATGACCGAGCTTTGCTCGGTATTTCTTTTTTGATAAATTTTGAAACCTAGCTAGATCGATTTATCGCCCCCGAAACGCCCTGCATACTAAATTTAATGAAAATCGTTGAAGCCGTTTCCGAGATTCAGATTATATATGTATACAAGAATTGCTCGTTTAAAGGTAGATAGATTAGATAGATAACGGCTTTACGAGCTTATAATGTAACATAGGTACATAAGTGATTAAATGTTTAAAAAGCAGTAAAAAAACTCTGGACGTAGGAATTATTAAGGAGTTCCGTTGACTTTCCAATGACGAGTTTTTAACGAAATTTAAACTCATGAAATAATCATAATTCTAAGCGATCGAGTAAAAATTTAGCAACACAAGCAAAAATAACCGGGAAAGTGAGAGTCGCACTTGCACACGACTAGTTTCGTACCTTCGAGCAAAAACAGGCGAAAGAAACTATAGTTCTTTTGAAGGGGAGTTTAGTATAGCGGCAATATTTAATTTAATTTGGTTTATGAGGTAGAGCACAGCCCGTTGACGGACAGAGAGACAGATAACAGAGGATGTATTGGAGTCCTGTTGGCACCATTAGTGTACGGAACCGTAAAATAACAACGAAATGAGAACGTCCTCATTTTTTGAAGCCAGTTAATAAAGTTGCTATCGGACTCTCATAGCATGGGATAAGTGATGATATCACTTGTATAAGGGATTATATCTTAACTAGCTTCTGCCCGCGACTTCGTCCGGGTAGATTTCGATGATCGTTATTCCCTCGGAAACTTTAAAATTTTACGGGATGATAAATAGCGTGTGATAATCAGTTAATCCAGGGTATAAGCTATCTCCATTTCAAATTTCAACCAAATCCGTCCAGCCTATGCAGCGTGAAGCAGTAACACACAAACACGAACTTTCGTATTTTTAATATTAGTAGGATATGATATTATATATTGGATATGTATTAATCGACTTCAAAGATATGTGATGAATCCACTTTGGCAGCTTTTGGCTGATATACCTATTATTACATTGCAATAAATAAGGTGAAAAAGTGTACTGTGCAGTCAAATTCAGCTGTTCTTGCACCTTGTTGCAGTAACGTATTAAAGTGAGAATGGTTTGAATTTACTATATTATTATCTGTGGCCAGGTACTAAATATCATTATTTACTTCTAAGTTCGACCGTACAAATTTGCAACTGGGGTCCCACTTCGAAAATCGAAGTCCGAAATTACGTTAGCCCCATCCCTCCCTCTCGATTTACTCTCGAAATGGATGGGGCATCCAAGTTTAGAATTAAGTACTTCGTAGCCACCCTGACATTCAATTAACATAAGCATCGTGAGGCGTGCACCATATTCTTTAGGCAGGCTCTCTTGAATCTTGAACAGACGTAAGTAGTAACCGGCAAGTTCAAGTTGTCCCGTGTCGGGGCGTATAACAACATTTAAAGGCGAGCGTTTTTAATCAAGCCGCTTTACCAGTGGTGTGAGCCCGCTTGTATGACTTCGCTCACTCGATCGACCGTTTGACAGCTTTTTTTAAAGAGAATAACACATCGGCATCCTTGTCGTATTGTTTTTACCGACACAATTGATTTACCTTGATGATGTTACAAATGTTCATGTTACAACCGCCCTTGCTGTCATGTTAATAAGAGCTACCGTAACGTTAAAAATAAGCGTTAAGACAAGTGGAAAGGCCTTGCACAATACACTCTAACACAAAGCCAATGTCGAATTGATAAATAAGGCTCTATCCTACGTTGTTTTAGCATTCTTGCCTCAATATCGTAATTATATTGTTGACGCTATTACAGACGTTTCTGCCAAATGAATAAGAGCTACGTATCCCCACTTACACCCCTCAATGAAGCCTAGGTTTTAGGCTAGGCATGCGAAACGTTACCGAAATGTATGCCAACTATTCCCATTCCAGGCGTACTGAATATAACAAATCGTACGCTTAACATTAACCTAAGCACTCCAATACTTGACAAAATAATAGGGTAGCTGTTTTGAGCAGGCTTTATTGGTATAAATAATTGCGGTGTATCCGAGGGGTCCGCTCGCGCATGCGTCCCAGAGGGTTACTCCGAGTCACTAAACTCGAAACGGCGAGCGATCTCTTTCACTCGCCATTCGTGCGTTATACGAGGGACAGGGACGAAATTAAAGTGAGTTGGATCTTCGATTTTTGGAGTAGGGCCTGGACTCACGGGTCGTGGTACGCTGCGGGGGTGATTCGACGTGTGCCCTAATCCGTTTGTGCCGCTTTGGGTTGATCTTTGAATAAATCATCAAAGAAAAGGCTAAATAAGTTCGGGAGCGATGCTTCATCGCATCGCGTAAGGCTTCTGCCTCCAACCCCATTGCATATAGCATCAGGTTACACTGGTTATAATACTTACTAGATACAACTTTTTGCCCGCGAATTCGCCTGATTCAAGTATACATTGATAGCATTTCAATTGGCCTTGTTTGTCAAATATTGATCTAACATCTCTTGCATTTGACATACCAAATGAAACGCAACGAAAATATTTGACAGAAGAACAACCAAGTGAATGACCTTTAGTCCCTTGGGTACTTTTACACTCTCTATAACGAGTTAGATAAATGTTATAAAATCCTGCCAAGAAGCATAAACTAAATGTCATTCACATTTTTCAACTGTTTTGCCTCGAGACGCAATAAACAGACAGACACATTTTCGCATTTATAATATTAGCAATATAATTTATTCCCCGTGACGTACGTAGGTAGAGTACTTACATTGCAAACTGAAGAAATGTTGCCTTGTTCACATTGTTAGCCCTCGGGTATCGTGCCGTCAATTTTGAAAGAAATAGGTCTCAAATTCAGTAAGGCCTCGCTCAGGGACTGGCGAGGGCGACGCGACGCGATGCGCGGGCTAGAGCGTTTATGGGGAAGGGAAACTTCTCTCATATATCGCCATATGATTGATTTGCTCGCGCGCATCGCGTCGTCCAACTGTTCGCGCATCGCGTCGTTCCCTGAACGAGGACTTCCGTGTACCTAACCTAGACAATGGAAGACGCCTTTGTCCAACAATGGATTAGTTAGTACCTATAGGCTGATGTCAATGATTTATATTTTTACTAGCTTATACTCCCGACTATATTGCTTGTTATACAAAGTGTTAGAAATACTCAAGTAACAAGTTCTATTGTTTTCAATTTCGTCTTGTAAACACTTCAATAAGACAAAGGAGAGAAACACCTAGAATCATGTCATACTGAATTAACATCCAAGTCTTAAGAAACCAACATCGAAACATCTTTGTGTGACAAGATAGCTTATCGTAGCTAATAATTAGTCCGTCAACGCACGTTATAGAAACCGAGTTATTGATTATTTTTTAACACTCAAGCAGGATTTGAGAAGAGATCCTGCCTATAGCTACCTCATGTGTGAACTCGATTCGATACTATTATAAATTGATAAATAAAATACCTACTGCACCTACATAAATAACCTAACAATGCTGCAAGGAATGATGTAGCGTACATTTCTACTACATCAGAACGGTTTCACAAATCATAAGTGAAACGGCGCGTCATCACAAATGTTATTTTTAACTCCTGACCAATAATAGATTTCTGTTTATGTGTTTGTGTATCTGTGTGTCTCTCTGTCTTTGGTATCTTAGCTCCCAAATGGATAGACCGTAATGGACGCGGTCTTTTAAAAGAAAGCCAGTTTAATTGGAATTGTTCTTATCTAGGTTTCATTAAAATCGGTTGGGCCGTTTGTTGAGCCATTTATTGTTTAGAAGTTAAGATATGTGTTTTCTTCAGTTCGCTCAACATCTAAATACTTACCTAATTGACCAACTGAAATGTCTGGTTACGTTCTATTATCTCAACTTGAATACCGACGGAACCAAAATTAACATTCAGTACGTGTTTAGGTCTTAGTTTAAAGATAGATGTACCTACCCACGTTCCACATTAATTACCTACCTATAAAACTAGAGGACGCACGCATTTCCCGTTACTTTCCCGTTCCTTCCCGTTGGGAGCGGATTTTCGAGGAAATCCTTTCTTAATGCACTCCTAGAGTACCTACCAAAGGAATGTTCTCTCCCCAATTCCCTAATTCCAGGCTAAATTTAGTTTAGGCTGTGCGTTAGGTACCTATCTGTCAGTCAGTGAATAACTCAGTCACGAAATAGTATTCATAATTGTATCCAAACAAATCACCACATGATTACAAACAAATAAGAGGCATATACCTAGTATCGTATACTTTGGAAAGTCTATGAGTTGCTATAAGTTCGGATAAATGCAAGCCTCTAAACTTCCATTTCTCGTATCACACTGGATGAATAGTAACACAACACATATACGAGTACATATAGCTTGTAAAATTTACTGCGTAAATATGCTGTTTACTGCCAAAGGTAGTAAGCTACCCATAATATGCTATCGGCTATCACTATTGTAACAGAGTCTGTTAAGAGGAATTACCGAGTACTAAACAGGAACTACCGAATTGTCGGGGATTCCCAAAAAGCTTACATACACTACAAGATAAGGAAAATTTAACTGTAACTGAGAAGGATTATGAATAAATTACTGATCATTTGCCTTATTGCACATTACACACAATTGATACTTTCCGCTATTTAAGGCCCTCTGTTTTGTTTAGTGGCAACACTGGCAACACTTTGCAGACTTTATAGATTGTGCTATAAAATAAATTGTAATTTTACAATTAACATTCTAATTATAATTTTACGTAATTAATGGCTTTCACTCCTGTTATGATGTATTTCGACAAGGTCAAGTTATTTATACACAATTGTTCAATGGAAGATTATTTTATCTTGTGGACTAATTAATCAGATAATCAGAAGCACATGGGGTTAGCTCCACGCGATTCTGTCAAGACCCTACAATTAAGATATGCAGAAGTTCAGATTCTTCAGACATTACCATCTTTGCATATTCTTATCCTTACTAACACTATAAATGTAAAAAGTGTTTGTTTATTCGTTCCCATTTCACAATTTCTTTATTTATCACAGAAAATTAAGAAGTTGCAGAAGAGATTGCGATAAACGACTTCAACACAGTCAGAAGCTACTGTACTGTTATATGCTTGTTTATACTGCTCTGCTTGTTTGTTATGGGTACGTGTGTTCCGCCCATATACCTATATGGTATTATTACGAGGGGCAACGCGATGTCTATAGAGTATTCGTAGGTATCACAAAAACTTTGTACCTATAAGGGCTATATTATGAGGTCTAAGACCTACAGACTCATGCTGACCAATTTATCGGAAAAATAAGATATTTACGCTTTCATGCCTATACATTTTGGAGGCGTGTACTTTTGTGAGAAAGCACATGGAAATATTCATAATGAAAGACAATCACAATAAGCGAACTATTACGCAAAAGCCATTAAAGTTACCTGTAACCAAACTGAGCATGGTTAAAATGAATTCATATTAAAATTTATAATGCTAAGACTATAACAAATTTAACTGGAAACATGTTTTATGGCAAACTGAGAATGGTTACAAGAGGAATGTTACTACTCAATGAATGAATGTTTCGGTAAAAATAAATAATTGACTTTGTTATTATATACATTTGACATTATGTTCGCTCATTTTAATTTTAATTTAGTTATAAGGACTAATAATTTGTATGCCAGTAAAGGCTAGGCAGCTGTACTGTATGACAAATAATAACACCATGATGTAACCCGTTCAATGCAAATAAATTATTTCATTTCATTTCGTTTCATATGGCATGTGATAAAGAGTTGTGACATCCAGACCCACTTACAAGAGATCTTTTGTAATCCCTATGGAGTAAAAAGTTAAAAATAATAAAAAACGAATGTAGACAAGATACCGATTAATACCTAGTTTCCGTTAACACCTGTGAGTGCTTTGTATATACAGCAACACTTTATTGTAAGTACTAAAACGATTACATTACACAAATATTAAAATTAGAGAAATAAAAGTACTACAGAGGCAAAGTGACTGAATAGTATTATAAAATGTGTTAAAAATAGCAATGCATAAAAATAATGAATAAGTAAATACACATCATCATATTTCTTTCCTTAAGTTTGTGGATACACTGCTCTGACTTAAAATTACTTTTCATAACTACTACCACTCATAGCAAGAGTAGACCAATAAATGATAACTGACATAGGTAAATTATTATCAATTATGGAGAAAGCTAGAGGAGAATACCTAGCAAGTAAATTAATAAACTCAGTTATACACACAACACAACACTCAAGACACACACACATAACATGTATCCTGAAACCAAACTGCAGACAGTAAATGTTTGCAGGGTTAAGTCAAATTTAAAAAAAAAAACTTTTCCTGAATGCCAGCATTATATCAAGTGCTGACATAAAAAATACAATCTAGCACAACAGCTAGACACTGGGTTATGAATGCAAATACCTTGGTCATTAAATGTGGTAACATATGAGTATAAGTACAAGGTCAATGACACTGAGATTAACATATTTAATCCGGAAAAGACAACACATCACATATTTTTTAAATAGCACACATGTCTTTGAAGGTACAGTCATTGTAGGAGATGGATAGTTGAAGGGCTCAAAATGATCTAACCACAATTCTTTTGTCCAGATAATAAGGTTATGAGTATAGTTTTGACCAAGGTACCAAGACTAAAGATGGACAACGCAAACAACTAAATGGCAAGGCCTCAGTGGCAAAAGGAGTATGGGACAACAGAGGAAGGGATAGATGGACAATACTGCAGAGATGGCGGGGATGAGTGTTACCCAGGACAGGCAGAAATGGGGAAAGATGGAGGATGCTTATACCCATATAGGGACCATATAAATTAACCCATGTATTGTAATGTTCTTAAATGATAATATAGCAAAAAAAAGAAGGAAAAAAAAAATATTTTTCAGCTCTTCAGCTGTTCATCTATCAATTTTACATGCACATGTATTACTGATAGGTGTTAGTGCCAAGATTGTATTCTACAAAAATGTTTGAACAAAATTGTGAGGACATTTTGTTACTTTAGCTGTGTGTGCATTGTCTTCCTTCATATTTTTTTCTTTTCACCTGACTGAATTAAAAGGAGAGTTATTTTCTTGTAAATATGCAAATGCAAAGAAGTGATTTATCCATATTGCTTTTTGAAACAATAGTAATTCGATCCTATTAGCATGAACACTATGAACAAAGTGAATAAAGAAATTACAGTACAACCAATAACTAAATATTTAATTTGAGATGGGGATTTTTAATGGGTTCTAGAAATAAATACCCTCTGTAAACTGTTCATTAAAATGATAACTACCATCTTTTTAAGAAAAGAACAAAATTAGTGCAGACTTTAAAAAGGTTATGTTGGTTATTGAACATTATCTGGTAACCAGCTTAGTTGAAACAAAATGCTGTGTATAATAAATGACTGCTTGCTTTGCATATGATAAAATATAGGTTTTGGCTACATAAATCTCTAAATAAACGTGCCTGTATTAAACTCATGCATACTTGCATCCAATATACATGGATTTGTAATTTTAATTGATTTTAAGACCCACATAATGTGAAACATAATTAACAATACTTTTGACTGCATCATGCATGCCTACAGCTCAGTGCAATGTCATTGGCACTCGCACAACGTTCACACGTTACGATGTTATTCTGCAGTTGCAAGGTGCTAGACAAAGCCAAATAGGTACATCAAACATTTTAATACCTACTTAACACACATAATATCTGTATAAAAATCGATATAAAACGTTCAAATCATACAATGAAAGATTTCCAAAACGTACGTGATCAAATGTTCGGGCAGCAGATAAAGTGAATCATTCTATGAATAGGTATATGTATCTCCATACTCACCGCTGATATTTACCTTAAAATACGCCGCTAATATACGCCCAAATCACAAAATAACAGTCACACAGTATTTACAATACATTTGTCCGTTTATACCGAATATCCCTAGAGTCCAGTCAGGATAATTTATTCACAATAATATGCCCGACAAAGCAGGTAGATTGCACAAAGATAGCTCTTACGATGATAGTCAATTTCAATTGCTTGTCATTGACTCCGTAAAGCTTATTGCACCGACTTCACATACCGCTGACCATCGCGATTACTTATTGGATTTATTATTTCGCAATAATTGTTTATATTTATTTATTATCGTAAAACACCACGAAAACATCAGTCAGCAGTGGGGTGAATGAACGATCAATCAATGATTAATTCTGTTGTCTATGGTTAATTGACAACAACTTGACAGTACTAGGGGTGCACGTTTATGGATCGATAGTTAGCGAAGCCTTTTTTCATTTCGAAAATAGTATAAATTGAAATAATAATATTATTTTTAAAAGTTTCAATTGTGTTTTCAGTATTATTTTATGACTTAATATATATATACAAACTTATTTCGACATGCTTCATTTTTCTATTTAAGGTACTTTTAAACACGATGATATTGTACGGATTTCCGTTAGAAAAACATTTGACAGCTATTGTTTTGACATATACGCACTTTTCGCGCTCAAAACACGCGCCGGTCGCGTTGGTTTCTGTTCTGTTCTGTTGTGTTTAGTGTTTTGTTCTTTATTAGAGTATATTATACCAATTACTATCTCAGTGCACTAAGTAACGATGTCAACTCCATCTAAAACTCCGTCAAAACGGCCATCTTCGCGGGCGTCCTCTGAAGCTCCGACTCCAACTCGAAGGACGCGGTCGTCTCAACAGGTTACCATTCCTGAGACTCCGCAACGGGCTTCGGGGACATCTTCTCAAAGTAACAACTATTTCACTTTTAAATCAAAGTTTATTGTATAAACGCTACAACTTGGCTGTCAATCTATGCTATTCATAATAATAACCTGTAGGGGTTCATTGAATTAATTATTATGGTGCTGTGTAATTTTTGACAGATGGGACTCCAGGAACTCCACGAGGGACCCCTGGAACGCCGCGAGGGACTCCCCGTACGCCTCGGGCACCAGGCATGTCACCTGCCCAGGGTTTGCAATCAAGTCCGCTTGGTAAGTCTTAATATATAAAAGAGGAAATTGACTGACATCAATCCACAGCCCAAACAGCTGGGTATAGAGATTTCAAATTTGGCACGTAGGTTCCTTATGAGGTCTAGGGGTGCCCTAAGAATAGCTTTTTCGAAAATCAACCCCTGACACTAAGAAATAGGGGGACTAGCATGCAATTAATTCTATGTGTATGACATCACAGTTGTCTACTAGTTTTTTATATAGTATTGAAACAATTTTGTATTTCTTTCAAAATACTAGGTTGTTAACCCTGATTAAAAGATTACTATCATAGTCCATGTTTTTTCGGTTCATTGCATTTTTTACGTATTCATAATTTCTTAATTTCTTCACATTATATATATTCATTTCCTTGTTACAACTAAATTCACAACATTTTTTTTTGTTTTCATAAAGCTATATTTTGAGAGACCAATATAAATATTACAGGTACGGATTTTGAGATGAGCTCTCCACTGAATTATGGTACGCCTAGTTCACTTAGTACACCTCGGTCTCTGATGCGTGGAGTCATGACTCCTTCAAGGCAGAGGGCTGACCTGAGGGGACATCAAATGGGGCGCAATGTACCTGCTCCAACTCCTACCAGAACGGTAATTATATCAATTTTTTTATTTAACCTCCTGGCACCCCTTGAAATTCTCCTGGAATAATAACTTTTAATACTGCACCGCCCAGATATTATTTTTTCATACTTAGATGAATGCTGGAATGTTTCTTTATAGGAACAAGATACATTCCTGCCCATAATTTTTAACTCTAACATTAAACACTGTTTTAGCATCTTGGTATGAACTGCCAGTTTCTACAAAATAAATGGTCTTTTTTTCATGCAAAAACGGTTGAATTTTATGCCTAGATACTCGTTTAATGGTTTAGGGTGCATTGCTGTAAGTAAATAAGGTTTTGCACGTTTTTTTTTCATGTTCTTAGCTCTCACCTCACAAATTTAATGCCATAGGATATTGTGATAAGTATATAAGGATAACTGTAAATCAATTTGTACAGTTATCCAAGAAAACTAACCGTCCTCATTGTTATTAGGTATTTACTTTTATCACACTTTAAAGATTTGTTAGGCAAACAATGAACAACGGAATATTAAACGAAATAAAAACTATATTATGTAACTTTATTATATAATAAAGTCACTTCAAAAATATTATATAATAAAGTCATTTGAACATTAGTATTCATTATCATTAAAATCAAGATGTGTTTGCTGACAAGTAGTTGAAAAGATCACCAAGAAGACCATTAAGCCATTTTATAACCAAGTATATAACAGGTATGATTGTACTTATTTTAAAACATAATGTGGTTGAATAAAGCAAGTTGGCTTTGTCAGAAACATTGAACATTTTTCTTAATTCCTCAGTAGATGATGTATGTTCTTTCTGAAAAAAGAAATCATATTAAATTGCTAACTGAATGTAAATTTAGCAACCAATGTTGTTAAACTGATTTTTCTACAATCAAAATGCAGCAATGTTAGGATGGATGCGTGGAGTAATGAGAATGGTTAACTAGTATGTGGGAAAGTTATGAACAGGGATAGTACTTTTGATGCCAATGACGTCAAAATGACGTAATTTTACACACAGGGTGCTCTGCTTTCATTTGGCAGGTGTTCAGGTATGTATTTAACGGTACATACAAAAAAATGAATAATAAAAAGCGTTGAAATGAATAGAGTTGATTAGGTACAGCTTACTCAAAATCAAAATACAGGTCACAATAGCATCATATATTTTTTGTCACCACTCATTACTAAAAATGACAAATTGAGACAATTTCCTTTTATGAATGTCAATCCCATAATTGTATTTATGCATATTTAATCATATTAATTTTTATTACATCATAAAAACAGTTATTTTTAAATGATAATGTTTCTCAATGTTTTTTGCCACTGTCCTCCTCAATCAAATCCCTTTGGCCGCCGACGAAACCATGCTACGTAACCGGTTACGTGAGAAGAATTGTTTTTCTTGCTACGAAACCAGTTACGTACAAAGAGGTTTTTTTCTTCCTACGAAACTGGTTTCGTAGAAAGAAGTTTTTTTTCCTCTATTCCTGGTTGCCACTACCTTGATCGCCATTCTTACTCTTATGAAAATGTAAACATGAAAATGAAGTAGGTTTAGGTTATGTTAGTTTTGCAGCAGGCCCGGAGGGCCAAACCACCCAGAAATAGGAGCCGCTGATGCGGAGCGCCGTCGACACTCTTATTTCAAATTAATCAGACAGTGTCGACGGAGCTCCGCTTCCTAACCTAAACCTACCTCATTTTATAGGATTTCAAATTAAATCGGCGTAGAAACTACTTACTTATTTTCAGACCCCTAGACAATAGCAATGCCTGTGTTAATAAAATACAAAAATGTTTTTGTCCCTTTTCCACAAATGCAAAGATGTGTCAGAAACAGGTTTCGTAGCAAGAAAAATAATTCTTCCCACGTAACTGGTTACGTAGCATGGTTTCGTCGGCGGCCGAAGGGAATCAAATATATAATATTACGCGTCAATAGATTACTCAACTCATTTTTAACATAAACGATTGACGACTAATGGATAATAATTACAATAAAACCATTTGGAATCAACTCTATGTAGCGTGACGTCATTTTTGCGTCAACGGCATAAAAAGTACGGGCCATGGCTATGAAATTAGTGCGAATTATAAGAAAATGAGTAGTTAAAACTATGATGAGAGTGTTTAGTATGAATGTAGAGGGCTGTAGTATATGACTAGAGGAAGACCTGAAGTGTTGGATTGAGTTTAAAAAGGAATTGATTTTGGTTTCCTTCAAAATTTAAAAATCAATCCACAATCAGCCTTGTGCAGTTCTGCAAAGATCCAGACGTCCGGAATTGCGAATGCTCAACAAATTAGTGCTTAACACGATAGAGTTATTGCAACTTGTCTAAAGATACATCTGCTGAACCACTCACCTTTACAGAGAGCAGATTAGAACATGTTTAAGAAACTGTGCCTGCAAGATACAGTTGCAGGGGTAACCTTGATGAAAGGAATATTCTTCAGCTACTAAATGTACACTGTTATTGTTATAAGGTCTTTTATTTAATCACATGATACTTTTTGTTGGGCAAACAATGAACAACGAAATTGTAAAAAACATATTGTTACTTATAATGTTACAGGTCACTTGTTAAACTTTAATCAGGCTGTATTCGAAGGCAAGTAGTTATAAAGATCATTCAGCACATTTCTCAGCCATATTATAACCAAGTACATAACAGGAATCATACTTATTTTAAAACATAATGTTGTTGAGTAATACATGTTTGCTTTTTTAGAAAGGTTGAACATTTTTCTAAATTCCTCAGTAGATGATGTTTTCTCTTTCTGAAAAGAGAAACCATGTTTATTACCTGCTGATAATTTTACGTAAATATTAGCGACTGAAATTGTTTCTAGAGGATTTCTCCTTAGATTCTTACCTAATACAGTCAAATTTTTAAAGTATAAGTGAATATAAGAAATAGTTATGCCAAATTGGCGCCAGTTATATTAAAACAACGATTAAAGTTTAATTGTATGGATTGAGTAGGACGTGTCATGAGGAGAGCTATTTCAAGTTTGAATATAGTGAATAATACAACTATGGAAGAGCTAAAAAGAGATGGATAGACCGTGTAAAGAATGATATAATGACACAAGGTAAATACTGTGCTTGGATCTGATATTGATGTGTGGAAGAAGCCATGTTGCACTAAACCCAGATGACTGATAAAAACAAAGAGGTGAAGATGATTAAATAAATACTCACTGCTTCACCCCCACTCGATAAAAACTTTAGATTTTAATAGTTACAAACTGTTACCTTAGGTGCAAAATTAAAAAACAAACATTTCGGTGGTAAGACTCGTCAAAAAATTGATCTGCGTATCACTCACCTTTATAAACGCAATATTGGAAGTGCGGCCGCGACATAGCGGGCAGATCATAAAGTCTAGTTTGTTCTTAGCCTTCCAATACAAGTTTAGGCATCGCTCACAGAAACTGTGCCCGCAAGTCAGGGTCGCCGGGTCGAACACTGAAGAAAGGCATATTCTGCAGCTACTAAATGCGCTGGACACAGTCTTTTTTATACTGAGCGAAACGCACTCGTGTACGACGGGCGGGCTGTAATCCACCTGTTCACTGTTTGCCTCAATCATGATACTTAAAATTTCATATTACTAGTCTTCGTATTCCAATTGGTTTTTGTTATTGTAAGTACATGCCATTTGTTGCAATTTTGTTATTGAGTTGTGTGTCAGTTTGACACAGTCAAGTTTTAGAATAGTAAATCCTCTTTCTAAAAGAAGGTCTTGTTCTTGTACATCTCGGGAAGGAGTTTAATTTTGTGACAGATACGATATTTTAAAGTAGCAACAACTACATTTGAAGGGTCCACGGAAAGAACATGTCTAGTCACATTAGTAACTTTTTGAGATATCGCGATTTGAAAGTTAGAAACCGTGTCATTTTGTACGTAATTTTCGTGTAGAGTTTCGTGTGTTTTTAAGAGTGAAAAAATACAAGTTATATGAAGATTTATATCTGAAACTGAGTGGTAGGTAATAGTTCATTTTGTCCTCTACATTTGGAGATCAAAAACTAATTTTCAAAAAAAAGTGACTAGACATGTTCTTTCCGTGGACCCTTCATTTATTAGCAGCCGTTTTTTTCCTTTAGTCGCATGTCGTCCCGTTTGCAATTTGTCCCGTTCGCAGTTCGTCCCGTTCGCAATTTGTCCCGTTTGCAATTCGTCCCGTTAGCAAATCGTCCCGCAAACGCACCTCGTCCCATTCGCACCTCGTCCCGTTCGCAATTCGTCCCGTTAGCAAATCGTCCCATTCGCAATTCGTCCCGTTAGCAAATCGTCCCGCTCAAAATACGGTGACTAGAGTATCTTTTCTTAACAACATATTAACCTTCAATAGCGTACATGCTAACGGGACGAAATGCGTTTACGGGACGAATTGCGAAAGGGACGAAATGCGTTTACGGGACGAATTGCGAACGGGACAAATGCGAATGGGACGAGGGGCGTTTGCGGGACGATTTGCTAACGGGACGAATTGCGAACGAGACGAATAGCCAACGGGGCGAATTGCGAACGGGACAAATTTCGAGCGGGACGACATGCGACTAAAGGCGTTTTTTTGCATTAAAGTTCATTAAGAACGAACAAAAGGGGTAACTCTTGCTTGACGAAGCGGTATCGTTGGGGGTTTGGTTTCTCGGTGTGGCGAGCGTCAGTCAGACCCTTTTTAGGTATCTAAACCCTAAGACCCTATCAATATGCCTACGTTGTCCGTCCGTCCATTCGAACTTTAAAAAATCTTTTGGACCGTAGTAGAGAGCGGGTTTTTTTTAGAATATGTGTTATTATTATTACGGCAGATAAATTTAAATAATAATGGTGTCCCCATACATGAACACGTTCTTTTCAACGTATTATTTTATTTTAGTTGTATCGTAAAACGGCCAAACATACAAGCGTCAGGTAAGATTATACTACGAACCCTGAAGGAAAACACTAAATACAAAAAAAAAGGTTAAGTGTGAGTTAGCTCGCGTTAATTCTATTCGAAATCCAATTCAAATTGTAATATAATAAAACTTACCGTGCGGCGATACGAAACCCTCGGTTTACCGGTTTTTTGTTATTTATATATCTCCTGCTGTCCACCGATTTGCGATTTGCCTAAAACGCGGGCGCGGGTATGAACAACCACGCACAGACGGCGTGCGTGAGCACGTCCGACACCTGCGCCCGCGTCCAGTCTGTTTTGAGCTATAAGCTTGTCCAGATACATTAATTTACGCGTGATTATAAAACGATGTATGATGATGTTTTCAATGTATTTAAGTATTTATTTCTCTATATAAGTATTTGTCTCGTTCTCTAGTACCCAAAGTACAGTCAACAGCATAAATAAGTGATCATTTATGTACATTGTCACTTTAACATCGTGTTTGAAATGTCATACAAAATTGTGAAACGATTGAAAGCGACAAGGTACATAAATGATCACTTATTTATGCTGTTGACTATACAAGCCCAGAGTTTAGTTTTGGACTAGGTCAAATTGGTGTGAAATTGTCCCCTGATATTTATTTATTTAAAGTCCCCGCCGCGTCTGTCTGTATGTTCTCGATAATTTCATAAACTGATCCGACGGACGGGTTGGACGGAGCGGAAACTGAACGGATTTTCATGCTGTTGTCACCATCAGTTAAATGGTTTTTAAGGTAGGTTTTTTATATACAATTAACGTTTATGTACGGGTGTTACAGGAAACTCCCATAAACCGAAGCGAAGCGAGGGTGGGCCGCTAGTTATTAATAATTTAATTCTTATTTTGCAGACTGAAGAAGCAACCGCAGACATACCGTCGAGTGAGCCCCAGCTTGTCGTGTGGGGCACCGACGTCGCCATAGCGGAGTGCCGGGAGAAGTTCCTCAAGTTCATCCAACGGTTCGTCGAGCCCACCGCCCTCACCAACG
The DNA here is from genome assembly GCA_923062465.1 of Acleris sparsana. Classification (NCBI taxonomy): domain Eukaryota; kingdom Metazoa; phylum Arthropoda; class Insecta; order Lepidoptera; family Tortricidae; genus Acleris; species Acleris sparsana. The sequence goes on from OV281300.1 coordinate 12,332,585, forward strand.
AGCCGCTTTACGAAATTAAGTTGGAAGAGGTTAGTATTGGAATGTATAGTAAGATCCGGCATTTAGCGATCGAGATTTGGAAAAATGCCCGGTAAATACGATAATGTTTACTCACTACTTTCTACACATGTGTCGAAATTGAAACTATTTTTCTCAATTTAGTTATTGACCACACTAAAACGAAACAATTATTTTCACAGATTCACACATTGGAAGAGCCATTCCTGGACGTTGATTGCGAACATGTTCGGATTTTCGATCCAAAGCTGCACAGGCAACTAATATGCTACCCTCAAGAGGTTAGTGTCCGGCTAATACGCCTCACATCATAGATAAGATACTCGTCTACACATTAGGTGAGATTGGAATGATTTTACATGAGACAAGGTAATTCTAAATGTCACAGAATTTGACTTGTAATCATAGTTATGGTTCTTTTTTAGGTTTCCGTGGTCAAACTAGGAACCCTTATAGTTTCATCATGTCCGTCCGTCCGTCCGCAGTCTAGCTCAGAGAGTCATAGTACTAGAACGCTCTAACTTGGCATGTATATCTAGACACGCGGCGCGTCAAGCCAAGTTCAAGCTAACAGAACTGGCGAGCAGCACCGTGTGTAATATTACACGAACCTTTTGGAGCCACTTTTGGCCCCTTAATAACTCAAAAACTATTTCGCATAAATATATATTAGTCAACAAAGTTGTAAAATAAAACTTGAAAAAAACATTTTTTTTTGTGTAGCGTGGGGATGTTTTTTTTTTTTTAATCGTCTACTCCATAGTTTGGGGTGTCGTTGGTTAGGTCTCCCAAAAATATTGCGGGTTAGTGAAACCATTTTTCGATTAAGGGATCCGTTAATGAAATATTAAGCTTTAAAGCGCAAATTTTTGTTAGAGTCAAGTGTCCCCCCTGGAGCCTACACTACAAATACTAAAAATAAAAAAAAATATCTTACATGAAGGGACATTTAATAGAACAACTATAACTACTAAGTAGACTTCATTGGTTCTTGAGTTACAAACGGTTTAAATGTTTATACTGACAACTTACGAGTATTTGCGGTGTTGGTAAGGTAAACTGACCGCGACCTATGTATGGGAATATCTTAGTGGAGTCAAGTTAGGTGTCATGACGAGCGTACCGAGAAGAGTAAGGTTAATTTGTTACAATAAGGGCGAGCGAAGCGAGCGTGTCACGGTATTGAGCCACTGGTTGTGTAGGAAACTAGTTTACAGTTTTTTTTTTTAGGTGGTGCCAGCATTTGACGCGGCTGTGAACGAGATGTTCTTTGAGAAGTATCCGGCGGCAGTGCTGGAGCATCAGATACAAGTGCGGCCGTTCAACGCGCCTAAGAGGCATATGCGGGATCTGAATCCTGAAGGTAAGGAATCCTTAGTTTATGAAGTCTATCCATCTGTTTTGCATGGTTAACTCTTGTTTCGTAGAAACTCATTTCATAGAATCACTTCGCAAAAATAAACTGCTAAAATTGTGTTGATTCCCAGTTATCTTAAAAGGAACATTTTGCGAAGTGATACATTCTATGAAATTAGTGTCGGTGAAACTAGGGGACACCGTTTTGCGTGCATGTGGTCCGGGTCAGGTTCATACTAATTTTTCAACTTATCTCCCCCAGACATCGACCAGCTGGTGACCATAGCGGGCATGGTGATCCGCACGTCGACCATCGTGCCCGAGATGCGCGAGGCGTTTTTCCGCTGCGCCGTGTGCGGGGCCGCCGCCGCCGCGGAGCTGGAGCGCGGCCGCGTGCCCGAGCCGGCGCACTGCGCGCACTGCAACACGGCGCACTGCTTCCAGCTCATACACAACCGGTCGCACTTCAGTGATAAGCAGCTCGTTAAGCTGCAGGAGGCGCCAGGTGACTTACATTGACAATCAGAAAATCAGAATGAATTTGACGTTATAGAAGTATAATTTAGGTTAAAGTCGCTTTAAGAGTTAGGTTAGTGCTGTATCAGGCTCGGAGAGCAAAAAATCTAGAAACAGGAGTTCCGCGGGTTGTTGAAACGATTCAGCTCTGTCTGTCTATTGGCGTGATAGAAGTATAGTTTAGCATTTCTGATTTTGATTGAGGAAAAAATATACGGGATTTTGGTAGGCAGTAGGGGTTTGGTTTTGGTAGTAGTTGGTGGCTACTATTTTTTTATAAAAATGTTAAACTTTAGTCACATTTTGCAAGTCTATCGCCTAACGGGATGTCAAGCCTTTATTCCCTTGGCTTTTTACGATATCCCCGGGGAGACAAGGAGTAACGCCCGGGTTTAGTACAGTAGATGAGAGACGTAAAGCCTGTGTGTGGCCCAGACGACATGCCGGCGGGGCGCACGCCGGCCACGGTGAGCGTGATGGCGCACGGCGCGCTGGTGGAGCGCGCGGGCGCGGGCGAGCGCGTGCGCGTCACGGGCGTGTTCCGCGCCGCGCCCGCCGCGCTCAACCCGCGCCAGGGTTTAGTACAGTAGATGAGAGACGTAAAGCCTGTGTGTGGCCCAGACGACATGCCGGCGGGGCGCACGCCGGCCACGGTGAGCGTGATGGCGCACGGCGCGCTGGTGGAGCGCGCGGGCGCGGGCGAGCGCGTGCGCGTCACGGGCGTGTTCCGCGCCGCGCCCGCCGCGCTCAACCCGCGCCAGGGTTTAGTACAGTAGATGAGAGACGTAAAGCCTGTGTGTGGCCCAGACGACATGCCGGCGGGGCGCACGCCGGCCACGGTGAGCGTGATGGCGCACGGCGCGCTGGTGGAGCGCGCGGGCGCGGGCGAGCGCGTGCGCGTCACGGGCGTGTTCCGCGCCGCGCCCGCCGCGCTCAACCCGCGCCAGGGTTTAGTACAGTAGATGAGAGACGTAAAGCCTGTGTGTGGCCCAGACGACATGCCGGCGGGGCGCACGCCGGCCACGGTGAGCGTGATGGCGCACGGCGCGCTGGTGGAGCGCGCGGGCGCGGGCGAGCGCGTGCGCGTCACGGGCGTGTTCCGCGCCGCGCCCGCCGCGCTCAACCCGCGCCAGGGTTTAGTACAGTAGATGAGAGACGTAAAGCCTGTGTGTGGCCCAGACGACATGCCGGCGGGGCGCACGCCGGCCACGGTGAGCGTGATGGCGCACGGCGCGCTGGTGGAGCGCGCGGGCGCGGGCGAGCGCGTGCGCGTCACGGGCGTGTTCCGCGCCGCGCCCGCCGCGCTCAACCCGCGCCAGGGTTTAGTACAGTAGATGAGAGACGTAAAGCCTGTGTGTGGCCCAGACGACATGCCGGCGGGGCGCACGCCGGCCACGGTGAGCGTGATGGCGCACGGCGCGCTGGTGGAGCGCGCGGGCGCGGGCGAGCGCGTGCGCGTCACGGGCGTGTTCCGCGCCGCGCCCGCCGCGCTCAACCCGCGCCAGGGTTTAGTACAGTAGATGAGAGACGTAAAGCCTGTGTGTGGCCCAGACGACATGCCGGCGGGGCGCACGCCGGCCACGGTGAGCGTGATGGCGCACGGCGCGCTGGTGGAGCGCGCGGGCGCGGGCGAGCGCGTGCGCGTCACGGGCGTGTTCCGCGCCGCGCCCGCCGCGCTCAACCCGCGCCAGGGTTTAGTACAGTAGATGAGAGACGTAAAGCCTGTGTGTGGCCCAGACGACATGCCGGCGGGGCGCACGCCGGCCACGGTGAGCGTGATGGCGCACGGCGCGCTGGTGGAGCGCGCGGGCGCGGGCGAGCGCGTGCGCGTCACGGGCGTGTTCCGCGCCGCGCCCGCCGCGCTCAACCCGCGCCAGGGTTTAGTACAGTAGATGAGAGACGTAAAGCCTGTGTGTGGCCCAGACGACATGCCGGCGGGGCGCACGCCGGCCACGGTGAGCGTGATGGCGCACGGCGCGCTGGTGGAGCGCGCGGGCGCGGGCGAGCGCGTGCGCGTCACGGGCGTGTTCCGCGCCGCGCCCGCCGCGCTCAACCCGCGCCAGGGTTTAGTACAGTAGATGAGAGACGTAAAGCCTGTGTGTGGCCCAGACGACATGCCGGCGGGGCGCACGCCGGCCACGGTGAGCGTGATGGCGCACGGCGCGCTGGTGGAGCGCGCGGGCGCGGGCGAGCGCGTGCGCGTCACGGGCGTGTTCCGCGCCGCGCCCGCCGCGCTCAACCCGCGCCAGGGTTTAGTACAGTAGATGAGAGACGTAAAGCCTGTGTGTGGCCCAGACGACATGCCGGCGGGGCGCACGCCGGCCACGGTGAGCGTGATGGCGCACGGCGCGCTGGTGGAGCGCGCGGGCGCGGGCGAGCGCGTGCGCGTCACGGGCGTGTTCCGCGCCGCGCCCGCCGCGCTCAACCCGCGCCAGGCCACGCTGCGCGCGCTGCATCGCACGCACATCGACGCGCTGCACTACCGCAAAACGCAACACGACCGCCTGCACGAGATCGAGGAAGGGTAACACTCACTCCATCCTACATAACTGTTTTATAGATAAAAACACCCGATATTAAACGGCCCTACCTTGTAAATCGTTTCCCGAAAAAACGACCTTTACTAAAACCTTTTCCGAATCGGTATATCCATTTCGGAGCTACGATGCTCCTGATGGAATTAGATACATACGTTTAGCTAACTTATAACACCCCTCTCTTTTAGTTTAAAATGTACAATTTTAATAGTAGATTTGCCATGAATATAAAAAGCCATTGACGTACTGTGACGAAGTTAAAAATACCACAGCGGATCGATGTCCAAAGTCTATTTTCACGAATGTACCATTTTAAAAAAAACAGTTGACACAGCGCAACAATACTATCGAATTTAATTTCGTTACGCAAGGCATGAATCAAATTATTTATGATAAAATATAACGACACGTTGGCCTAGCAGATAGTGACCCTGCCTACAATAGCTAACAGTCTCAGGGGCCTAATATGGGTGCGTTTATCGCGTGACATAAATTGATAAAACATGTACAGTGCAAGAGAGACAGAAGTATGTTAATCGTTGTACAGTAAAGCTTTGAGTTTAGTTTGAGACTAGATCAATTTGTGTAAGATTCTCTGCTGATATTTATCTCCTTTAAATCCCCAGTAAAGAGCACCGCTTCCCGCCAGAACGCCTGGAACTGTTCAAAACGCTGTCGAAGCAAGCAGACTCCTACGAGCGCCTGGCGCGAGCCATCGCCCCCTCCATTTACGAAAACCTCGACATCAAGAAGGGAGTGTTGTTGCAACTGCTCGGCGGGACCAAGAAGAACTTCAACGCGGCTGGGAGAACACATTTCAGGTGACCTTACAATAACAAATATTTGTGAGCTATTTATCTACTTAAAAATATATCCAGCGCACAAAAAAATCCAACCATTTTTAAAAAGCCGAGATATGCTGTCGACGCGACATGCAAGATAAGGGTCTTGCTTTTTTTTTTTTTTTCAAATGTTGATTAGACGTAGATGTAATTTTTCATTGTATCTACATATAAAATAATAGTAGTTTTCAACACACTTGCTCAAAACGACCTTTTTATTCCACCGATTTTTGGCTCATAAACCTAGATATTAAACACGCGTGCTTTTTCAGTATATTACGCACAAGTGCCTTTAGTTTATTAACCCAAACAATTTACATTTGTAGCCTAGTACCAAGTTGTAAGTACGAAGAAGAAGCGATATAATTTAGTCGGGTTATACCTTTTTTTTTCTTAGCAACAAACAGTTTTTATGCGGCAAATAACATTAAAATTTGACTAAATGAAGAGTCTTGTTTTTTTTTCGCAAGTGTGTTGAAAAACGTCGTATGTAACACGTGTGCCTGTGACCATAAAATACGCGGCTTTCTTGTGGCGCACTCGCTTTCGCTCGTGCGCACACAATAGCGCCTTGTATACAATGGTCAACTTAGCACACTTGTATCATAATGTACTATTACGTGACGGTTGCGTAATCAACCTGCCATCGCTGTCACCTACTACCACAGGTAATGCTGGTCATTGCCTATGGGTTTTGAACGCATAATAGAGGATTTATGATGCATTATGTGTGTAGATAAAATCCTAAAGATCACATTTCCTTGTGAGCCTAAACATCTTTGGTAATTATAATCGTCTGCATTCCTTATTATCGCGCCCTAGAGTCCCATTAGATAGATTTTCCCCAGATGCCGCATCCTATTTCTTAAAATGCTCGTTTACTACAAAGGGCAGAATCACAATTTTCTACCCGTTTTTTTATGGATGTTGTGCTAGAATTACATTACTTCGTCACTGACTCCTAAATTCAACGCGGAACGTCCCTAAACTTCGCGAATGTTTCAGATCCGAGATCAACATACTGCTCTGCGGCGACCCGGGCACCAGTAAGTCCCAACTGCTGCGCTACGTGCACGCGCTAGTGCCGCGTGCGCAGTACACGTCGGGCCGCGGCTCCAGCGCCGTGGGGCTCACCGCCTACGTCACTAAGGACCCGGACACGAAGCAGCTGGTGCTGCAGACGTGAGTACACTGCCCCGTCCACAGTACAGTGTACAGAGTGCGTCACAACACAGTACGTGCACGCGCTAGTACCGCGTGCGCAGTACACGTCGGGCCGCGGCTCCAGCGCCGTGGGGCTCACCGCCTACGTCACCAAGGACCCGGACACGAAGCAGCTGGTGCTGCAGACGTGAGTACACTGCCCCGTCCACAGTACAGTGTACAGAGTGCGTCACAACACAGTACGTGCACGCGCTAGTACCGCGTGCGCAGTACACGGTGGGCCGCGGCTCCAGCGCCGTGGGGCTCACCGCCTACGTCACCAAGGACCCGGACACGAAGCAGCTGGTGCTGCAGACGTGAGTACACTGCCCCGTCCACAGTACAGTGTGCAGAGTGCGTCACAACACAGTACGTGCACGCGCTAGTGCCGCGTGCGCAGTACACGTCGGGCCGCGGCTCCAGCGCCGTGGGGCTCACCGCCTACGTCACCAAGGACCCGGACACGAAGCAGCTGGTGCTGCAGACGTGAGTACACTGCCCCGTCCACAGTACAGTGTACAGAGTGCGTCACAACACAGTACGTGCACGCGCTAGTACCGCGTGCGCAGTACACGTCGGGCCGCGGCTCCAGCGCCGTGGGGCTCACCGCCTACGTCACCAAGGACCCGGACACGAAGCAGCTGGTGCTGCAGACGTGAGTACACTGCCCCGTCCACAGTACAGTGTACAGAGTGCGTCACAACACAGTACGTGCACGCGCTAGTGCCGCGTGCGCAGTACACGTCGGGCCGCGGCTCCAGCGCCGTGGGGCTCACCGCCTACGTCACCAAGGACCCGGACACGAAGCAGCTGGTGCTGCAGACGTGAGTACACTGCCCCGTCCACAGTACAGTGTACAGAGTGCGTCACAACACAGTACGTGCACGCGCTAGTACCGCGTGCGCAGTACACGTCGGGCCGCGGCTCCAGCGCCGTGGGGCTCACCGCCTACGTCACCAAGGACCCGGACACGAAACAGCTGGTGCTGCAGACGTGAGTACACTGCCCCGTCCACAGTACAGTGTACAGAGTGCGTCACAACACAGTACGTGCACGCGCTAGTACCGCGTGCGCAGTACACGTCGGGCCGCGGCTCCAGCGTCGTGGGGCTCACCGCCTACGTCACCAAGGACCCGGACACGAAGCAGCTGGTGCTGCAGACGTGAGTACACTGCCCCGTCCACAGTACAGTGTACAGAGTGCGTCACAACACAGTACGTGCACGCGCTAGTACCGCGTGCGCAGTACACGTCGGGCCGCGGCTCCAGCGCCGTGGGGCTCACCGCCTACGTCACCAAGGACCCGGACACGAAGCAGCTGGTGCTGCAGACGTGAGTACACTGCCCCGTCCACAGTACAGTGTACAGAGTGCGTCACAACACAGTACGTGCACGCGCTAGTACCGCGTGCGCAGTACACGTCGGGCCGCGGCTCCAGCGTCGTGGGGCTCACCGCCTACGTCACCAAGGACCCGGACACGAAGCAGCTGGTGCTGCAGACGTGAGTACACTGCCCCGTCCACAGTATAGTGTACAGAGTGCGTCACAACACAGTACGTGCACGCGCTAGTACCGCGTGCGCAGTACACGTCGGGCCGCGGCTCCAGCGCCGTGGGGCTCACCGCCTACGTCACCAAGGACCCGGACACGAAGCAGCTGGTGCTGCAGACGTGAGTACACTGCCCCGTCCACAGTACAGTGTACAGAGTACGTCACAACACAGTACAGTCACGAGCTTTAATTTGGGACCCATTTCAAGAAAAATATGCTTGAAGTCATCAATGTCATTAGAGATGTCAAGTTATTTGTTATGCCATCGTGAAGTTATTTAAATTTGCAGTATAATGGCATTCACGAGCATTTACGAGATTACACGATTAATCACGAATACGTATGACGAAGACAGTAGTAGCATTTTTCTTACCACAATCGAATATAGCCGACTTTGTCCGATTAGCAACGAATGAATCAACCTATTCATTGGTCAACACCATGACGAACGTTATTGGCTGTTGCTATGGGTGATTTATCAACGAATTAATCAACTTATTCATTGGTCAACACCATGGTGAACGTTATTGGCTGTTGACTTCCTATTTAACTGTTGGCTAACCCGAAGACCAAGCCTGCCAACCTGACAATAGAGTGATTACACCCAAAGCCAACCAATTACAGGTCTAGAAACAGTAACCTAGCGACGATTGTTATAACATAACGTAACGATAGCTGCGGAAAAATCATAATATATCATGATTGGTTAGGGCCACGAGCTTTAATTTGGGACCCACCACGCCACGTTGATATATATCATTTCAAGATTTTCAAGGGTCGATTCGATAAGACATTTAAATGTCTTAACTTGACATTTCAACCCTATCGAACTGAAGTTTCGACCTTATTGCATTATGAATGAATATAGACGTGCCATCATTCGTTATCAGTCGTTCACGACGATGTCACACGAGTACGCCCGATTTGCATTACATGGCTAAATTATGAGGCTCAACAATCCCGTGTGGTGACTGTAACTTTTAGGAAACTCAACCTTATTGTTGTAGAATGTCAGATTGACTTTTGACCTAAGGTGGGTACCAAATTAAATCTCGTGACTGTACGTGCACGCGCTAGTACCGCGTGCGCAGTACACGTCGGGCCGCGGCTCCAGCGCCGTGGGGCTCACCGCCTACGTCACCAAGGACCCGGACACGAAGCAGCTGGTGCTGCAGACGTGAGTACACTGCCCCGTCCACAATACAGTGTACAGAGTGCGTCACAACACAGTACGTGCACGCGCTAGTACCGCGTGCGCAGTACACGTCGGGCCGCGGCTCCAGCGCCGTGGGGCTCACCGCCTACGTCACCAAGGACCCGGACACGAAGCAGCTGGTGCTGCAGACGTGAGTACACTGCCCCGTCCACAGTACAGTGTACAGAGTGCGTCACAACACAGTACGTGCACGCGCTAGTACCGCGTGCGCAGTACACGTCGGGCCGCGGCTCCAGCGCCGTGGGGCTCACCGCCTACGTCACCAAGGACCCGGACACGAAGCAGCTGGTGCTGCAGACGTGAGTACACTGCCCCGTCCACAGTACAGTGTACAGAGTGCGTCACAACACAGTACGTGCACGCGCTAGTACCGCGTGCGCAGTACACGTCGGGCCGCGGCTCCAGCGCCGTGGGTCTCACCGCCTACGTCACCAAGGACCCGGACACGAGGCAGCTGGTACTGCAGACGTGAGTACACTGCCCCGTCCACAGTACTATATATACCACCCAAATCAAGTACAATGCTTATTTATTTTGTATCTGCAATCCCAAGTCTGTCGGTTTGCCCGCCTGACATTCCATAATCTCAGTCGGTTCAGTAGGCTTCATTTCCTTCCTTCCTTCATTTCCTCCTACGCTGACATCGGTCGCTGCCGTCGGTCGAGCGTACGAATATATGGAAAATCTGCCGCGGACATCAGCGTCGCTGTGCGGTGTCCCATAGAACATGGTGTATTTTTGTACGGTCAACCGACGTGAGTGACGCGAGTATATTCTGATATTATAATCGTATTTTTTACAGAGGTGCATTGGTGTTGTCGGATAATGGCATCTGCTGCATCGACGAGTTCGACAAGATGAACGACTCGACGAGGAGTGTGCTCCATGAAGTAAGTAAATCTCTCATAAAAATAACGTTATATAACCAAGCAAGCTATTAAAAACTAGCATCCCGCCTTCGCATCGCTCCGACATGAAAACTTATTTCTACGGCTATTTATTGCGGCGGTACGGTGTAGGAGGGATAAGAAGGGAAGGCGACTCGGATTAGTTCAGACAGTTGTGATCATTTTATGATGTTTACATTGATATCTATATACCTATCTAATGTTATCTATCTAATACCTTAAAACGAGCAATTCTTGTATATATAATCTGAATCTCGGAAACGGCTTCTACGATTTCGATGAAATTTGAAATATAGGAATTTACGGGGGTGAAAAATCGATCTGTCAAGTGGCCATCGTCGGGAAATTTCGTTTTAAACCCGAGCGACAATCGGTCATCCGGGTGCTGATATTTATATTTAATATTCAACTAAATAGTTTGATCACCTAACAGTCAAGTATCTCAAGTTCCTACTAGGTCATTGTTTAATTATCTTTAGGCACCCATACATATAACCTGAAGTATTTTGTTGCTTATAGCTTGTTTCTTACATATGTATGTATACATATACCCCCTGATTTCATCTTGTCTTTGTTTTCAGGTAATGGAGCAACAGACGCTCTCGATCGCCAAGGCGGGCATCATCTGCCAGCTGAACGCGCGCACCTCCATCCTGGCAGCCGCCAACCCGGCGGAGTCGCAGTGGAACAAGAACAAGACCATCGTGGAGAACGTGCAGCTGCCGCACACGCTCATGTCCAGGTAGGGGAGGGAGGAGGGGGAAGGTGAGATAGAGAGAAGCATAGAGAATTTGGGCTCATTTTAACCTCCAACGCAAAAAGAGGGGTGTTCTAAGTTTGACTTTAAGACTGCAAACTGAGGATTAAGATGGAATGCCTCTATGCTAGTAATTTGATCGGTCTTATACACCAGAACACGGATTAAAGGATGGCAGCATAAAATCTTATTTGTTTATATTTCAAGTAATCAAAATGATCGTAGGTCCCCTTTTATTTGGGCAAGGGCATCGATGGCGATTTATAATTGACACGCCAATAGAGTTGAATTTGATCCAAAAATGTTGACATTTCCTCAACACTTTATTTGACGAACTAATCTGTCGCATTATGCATGTTTAGTAACCACCTATACTTAATAAAGGTGTTATTTATTACCTTTAAGAAAATCTTCTCTAACTTTCACCCATCCATATCCACGCGAACTTCATCTTCACCAAACAATACTTGCAGGTTCGACCTGATCTTCCTGGTGTTGGACCCGCAAGACGAGGCGTTCGACCGGCGGCTCGCTACGCATCTCGTCTCGCTCTACTTCGACGACCCTGCAGAGCCTGAGGAGGCCGACAAGGTCTTCGTGAGTATCCTCCAACAACAATGTTACTCCAGCCTTTCGTACGCTTAGACACGGATCCGAGTGAGTGCGAGCCTATGCGTAGGCACAGTTCCGTTAAAATGCCGTGCGTTCCTACCCACACTTTTATTTTAAACCTTTTTATATAGCAACGTAGGTTTAAAATCGATTGTAGTTTAAGTCAATAAAGCATTGAAATTTCCAAAAAATTGCTCCTAACATGAAAATATTCAGTATGGCCGCCATTTTCGCGTGGGTTTGATGTCATGTGACCGCATCGCTGCACTGAGCCGTCAATTTTTTTATGCCTGCCGCATACGAAAGGCTCGATAGAGCGAAGCACCGCACTGGCGATCGAGTAGCGCGCAAGACGCGGGCTGAGGGCGCTGTTTTTTGTTTAACACATTCTGAATTGTGTAATGTTTTGCTATTTCCAGGACATGAGCTTGATGCGGGACTACATCGCGTTCGCGAAGGAGAACGTCCAGCCGACCCTGAGCGAGGCCGCGCAGCAGCGGCTTATCGATGCGTACGTCGACATGAGGTGAGCTTTATTATACATATACTTGTATCTATTGTTTTAGGTTAACCCCCTTTTTTCATAAACGTACAAGAGCTGAAGTATGCTTTGTGCCAAGTTTCATTTATTATCCCATGTCTTTCTTCTCGGCCAGATTCGTGGGTCTGCCCCTTGGGCCTGCGGTCGAGCTGATTTCATGCGGCCACCTTGCTGGGGTCTGCTGAATCCTCTCTTACCTATATCTTTATTAATCCGATATTAAAAGTATCCAATATCACAAACCTTCACATCCCTACTAACGTGTGTGGAGTGAAATTCGTCAAGATTTCACTCTGCATACGTTATTGCTATAAATAAATGCAAAAGTATATTTGTTAGTATGTCATTCTATGAAGCAACAACGGAGCAACGGGTCGAGGTTTTACATAGACACCGCTGAAGAACCGGAGAGTTACATTGATAAAAACCCGAGATATTACATATTGATTGCGGGATTACCGACGACGGCGGCGAGGTCACGTTTTGTATTATATTCCTTAATGTTCCAGACGAGTGGGCAGCGGGCGCGGGCAGATCTCGGCCTACCCGCGCCAGCTGGAGTCGCTCATCCGGCTCTCGGAGGCCCACGCGCGCGTGCGGCTCTCGCCCAGCGTCGAGGTCGTCGACGTCGAGGAGGCCTCCAGGTACCTACTACTCCATTGGATTTCTGAACAAAAATACCACGTGATACAGATCCTCAGCCAATAGGAGCATAACACTGATACAGAGAAGCGAAACAGTTTGGATTGGCTGTTTAACAGGACCATGTGGTTTATTTGGCATTGTTTACATTTACCTAATTACTTAAACAAACGGAGTATATAATAATCTCACACACTACATAATTCCATAGAGTCATATTTCCCTAATTCTGAATGAAATGTTTTGATAGATGACTTTATTTTTTGATATTCCTTATAAATCAATCTGTACTTAACCTGTAACCTGTAAGCATCATGGATTTAATGTGAAATAGTTGGTACTCCATTATTTTATCGAATTTCACTTCATCGATTGCATAATTTCATTGAACGCTATTTTCTGCTGAAACCATGATGTTTTTAGGATATCTTAAACATAAATTACGTAGTTTAGGTTAGGTTTGAAATTAGACGACCAAATTTTTTTTGGTTTTCTAATTTCAAACTTCTGTGGCGAGAAATGCCTTTCGATGAAATGAAAGTTCTGCGTAATGATACGTTTGTTGAAAGAATTTTCGATAAAATAATAGGTACCCGAAATAGTTCGACCAAAACAGGTTTCAGAGAATGTAAATGTGGTCAAATAAATATTTGGAAATAAAACTGATTTCATCTCTTGTTTTTTTTGCCCAAATTAAGCCCTTGGTCACGGTTTAAAAGATTTGTCATTTCCGGACCTTAAAACGGCATTAAAATAAAGTTCAAAGATAACAAACGTTTCCATTCCGCGTCTACAATCAAAGGCATTAATATCTATACAGCAACCGTACGAAAAGTATGTTTTCACTGACCTTACTTTTAGTCAATATTATGTCTTATATGAAGTATTTACTTATGACGAGACATGGAAAAACATCGAAGATTCAGGAAGTATCCTACAAAGGTTTGTGATGCGGCGTCGTTAATGTATTTGTACTGGACGAGAGCAGGCTGCACCGCGAGGCGCTGAAGCAGTCGGCGACGGACCCGGCGTCGGGGCGCATCGACGTGGGCATCCTGACGACGGGGCGGGGCGCGGCCGCGCGGCGCCGGCGCGCCGAGCTGCTGGCGGCGCTGCGCGCGCTCGCGGCCCCGCGCCCCAAGCCGCACTCCACCACGCACGCGCGCCTGCTGCACGACCTCAACGCCTCCAGCCAGATCGTGAGCGAGCGTGCTTCCACACTTACTCCTAGCGATACGGCATTTGGCACCGCACTGAAGAACATACATCTGTTCCCCGACTGATTCATTCCGCGTACCATACTTACCGTTTCATATTTTTCCCTATTTTATTTTGTCTTTTTGATTTAAATATTATTCACTGTACTCTTATTTCTGGGTTCTATGACCCTTAGGGCCTTCTGCAGAACTAACATAATTAATTAAATAATAAATAAATATCCTAAACCTATAGACTTAATTTACGATGAGAAATTTTACAAGTGGGGAAAATGCAAAATGGAAAATATGCAGTTGCGAAAACAATGGGAAAAATGCGAATGGAATGTTAGCTACGCGGAATGAATCAGTTCATGGAACAGATCTTACCATTCGTGTCGTTGTCATATATTTATACATGAATAACATTATTATTATAAACTTTCAATATTGTCAAAACTCAAAATAAACTAACGACTTTTATACTTTTATGATATGAATTAATGTAATCAATCATATTTTCAGACGGTGACCCGCGAACAGCTGGACGAGGCCCTCCGCGACTTGCAAGACGAGGGCAAGGCCGTGATCGTGTCACACACACATTTGCGGTTCTGTTAACACTGAAAATACTACCGGTATATAGTTGAAAGCTGAGGACATAAATGCAGTATGTCTTGCTTGTATTCTGTATAAGCTAAAGGAAAACAAGATATTAACTCTCGTTCCGATGCTGAAATTAATAGTACCTTATTGCCCAGGCCGAGAAAGTAGGGGATTGCCTAACGAGGCCGTTAGCGGGCCAAACCTGATCAACTTTCCGAACCGCCCACACTGTTCGCTATCTTAATGTAAGTAATTATAACGATTGAATGAATAAAACCCCCGAAATTATATCACTATTATAGCGACACTGTTAGCGATATTATTATAGAGCTCATTTCTTTTACTTAAACCGTTCAACCGATTTTCATGAAGCCTAGCCTGACCGTCCCGATTAAACTATCTTTATTTAAAAGAAACCGCGTCCACATCGGTCCATCCGTAAGTGGGATGCTACAAACACAGATACACACGTTACACTTATATAACATTAACCTGTGTAGCTCAGAACGGTCAAAAGTATTGAGGTCGAAAATAGTTTAATTCCCCAAACCCTTACTTCTAAAGTGCCTGTTGAAACATGTTGCCTTGTAATATTAACTATTTTAATATTTAGTGTTTATTTTTTAAATAACTGTATGTGCAAGTTAATTTAGTAATCAAATCATGTTATTTTTAATAACAAGTTGTTTCATTTTCCTCTGGCTGCCGAGAAGAGTGGATTCCCAAAAAAATCAAGAATTACTTTCCTTGTTCGGGCCCAGAAAAATGATCTATTGTGGATTTCAACGTTATTCTTGGACGACAGAGTATGATTGCTGGGTGCCAATAATTGTTATTTTAGATGCTATTTATTTTAAAGGTGTTTTATAGGTGAGTTAGTAAATATAACTGACAAATGTATGGCTTCGATAAATCGATACTACTCGTAGGTCTACAAACACTTTATAGATGAAAAACCTAAGTACATGACCTAGCAAGTAATTGTAACACATCCGTATAGACCGTTCGAAATTCCATATTTGAAATTTGACGTAAATTCAGTATTAGTTTTGTACACACCTAATGCAAGAAGTCATTTACTTAAGGTTTTCCCCTACACCCTCTTGCATACTTTCCGGACTTGCGACAACAAACCATGTTTCGACTAAGATTCAAAGGGTTGACAAATAAAAACTTTAAAAAACAATAAATTATCTTTATTTACATAAAATTCGGACCGCGTATCAAAAAAGCCTGCGGCTACAGAACACAGTACATTAGTCCAACAGCATATAATTTAGTCCCCTAAAACACGTCAAGAGTGCTTGTGCATTTCATCTTAATTTATGAACATCCCAAACAATTGATTTAATAGATAAATTGCACAAACGTTTAAAGCTTTATGTTATAATTACATTATGGAAGGACATACAGTTATTAAACTATTAAGAATGGCTATAGAAGGAGGAACATTACGTGGAGTAATGCTGCAATCCACGTGAAAGATCTCATTACATTGAGTCAGGGCAGATTTTTAATTCTCAGGCGACATTTTAGTACATTGACGCCGCTATAATAACATGAATATTTTGAGAAGCGCGATTTCGTGAATTCAAAACACATAGGTGGGGAACGCTTGAACAACGGACGAGTTTCATATAATTTAATGTACCTAAAATCCTGGAACATTAATTACATGCGTTGGGCTTTTTCTTTTGCAATAATTGCTGATTTGGTGTAATATAACGAGACGCCCGTACTGCAGTAGACGAGCAATTATAGCAACTAGACTAGCTTACTTGTATCGACCACAAATTGTTAACTCCTGCAGTGGTAAAAGCCTGTAAAAAAATATTTCATGTGGATTGAGCATTCGAGAAATTTCGTGAGGTAAAAGTGATGCAATATTTGAAAAAGGATTAACTACCAGGTCACAATATGGCAACAAATTATAGTACTACCCGTAACCACTCAATACCTTACCTACCCAATAAGAATACTGAAGTCCCTACCTCTGGGTCGAACGAAACGGTATACATGTTAGATAGTAGCATTGGAAATATGAGCCGCACTTTCATCGGCTGGAACTTCAATATCCAAATAAATAATAACTACAGTTAACATGTGATTTTGACATGTATCACTTTACAATAGGGTTCATAATCACACGAGTTTCAAATCTAAACATATTTTAACTTAATAAGGTGGGTGTTACGCCAAAATAGTACAGCAGCGCTCGCTACGCGCGCACACGTGGGAATAAATTAGCTTCGTATCAAAATGTATGCAGGTACTTCAACAGAAACACGCGCGAGATGACGTCAGTGCCACGCCTAGAATAAATGATCCACGTGGCCGACGTTATATAAAATAATACGTATTAAGGACCTTAAGGCTATTTACATAACGTCGAATTATAGCAAATTTTATTGAAGGCATTGTTAGTACTTTCTATTATCAAACTTTAAAAAATCAACAACAACGATAAACTCTAAATGAAAATAACAAATGGCCTTCCAGCAATTGGTCAATAAATAAAATGGCGCTTAGCAGAGTATTTATACTTCCTACTCACAGTCATATAGGTACATGATTATTTTCCAGCATGGTCTACCATCTCTATTATCATAATATTCATAATCATGGTTTATTCCGAATCAATTAATTAATATACTTTCTTTTCGTGTCAGAGACTTATATTCATCACACCAACAACAGTAATCAAAATTAGTAAACACATAATAATACAATTACATCATGTTATAAACTCGTAATAAATTCATCCCTACCGATAAGGCTTTCAAGAAATCTTACCAACAGAACAACTTTTACTCATATAAAAAGGCCTCTTTGGACGCGACAGACTTCACGAACTACCAGTATACGTTGCCTCGTTTAAATTTCCACACAACCTCATATTTATGCACCATAATAAGTTCTTCAGTAATCAAGCAGTGAAACTTTACTACTGAAAATAACATTAAAACAGTAAACAAATCATGTTACCATCGACTTCGCCTCACACGCCAGCTGCCATATAAAAATTCAGCTTCCCCTAAGCAAAAACCCAATATCTTTGAATACCGTCTCGAGGCCGTAACACAGGTCACTCTGAAACACTAAATTCGGAACTTCACATCTATCTGTCTCGAAAAAGTAGACAAAGAAGTCTGAATTTGGGGCTTCTAGTGTATCACATAGCAACGTAGCTAGTGTGACGGTCATCAAGAGGTGGGCTCGGGGTGTTTCTCGGGGGTTTCCCCGTCGGCGACGGCGGGCTCGCCGCGCTCGTCGTCGCGCGCGGGCGGGCCGCGCGGGGAGGCCGCGGCCGGACGCTCGGCGGCGTCGGCGCGCGCGCACGCCTCCAGCACGAACTTGTTGAACAGGTCCGGCTTGTCCAGGTACACGTGGTGCCCGGCGCCGTTGATCACCTGCGCCGACATACCACCATTACACACCTTACAACTACACCTAAGCCAATAAGCGGTATCTCAAATTTAATAGCCAATGCAAATTAAATCCTCTGCTGCTAGTAATAAGGTTGCGATTGCTACAGGACTTTAATGAGATGCCACCGTTTGGATTAGCAGAACAGTTCAGTATATTTATAAAACAGTACCGTGACCGAGTGACTGACTTACAGACAACGCACAGCCAATACCACTGGACCTAGAAACTTAAAAGGAGGAAGTATTCCTTGGGTACCTTAGGGATGCACTAAGAAAGGATGTTCCGAAAATCAACCCCCAACGGGAAGAGATAAAGGGAGTAGCGAGAAACTAATTAAGGCGTACGAAGTAGCAGGCGTCTATACTCGATATAAAAAAAACATCATACTGTCAGGAGAATATCTTGCTATTTTTACTTTAACGTTTTGAAAACGGCATCCCATGCATCAGTTTGAGCCTTAATAACTTATTATTGCTTGTAGCTTCTGAACTCCCACGGGTGTCTGGAGTTTTCCTACCATCTATTTCATAAACCTGACTGGCACGACTCTACCTGGTCAGTCAGGAGGCAGTCACCTGTGAGTGTGTGAGCGGGCTCTGGCGCTGGTCGGCCAGCACCTGCGCCGTGCTGTTGTCGACCCAGGAGCGCGACCCGTACAGGACAGTCACGGGCAGGGTCGGGTCCAACAGCGATATTCTCTTCACCATTGGATTCTTCGCCCAGCCAAAGCCGTGCATTAGAGTATGGAACGCACTCTCGCCGCTAGAAAATTAAATTTTACATTATAACTATGAACTCTCGGGAAGAGCAATAGATGAGAGCAAAGCAAATTTTGCGTAAATCGTAACGTCATATGATTGACTGTCATTACTATGACGGTAAAATATCTAAATATAACTATGCTATATGATTTATGTGCTAATAGTTAATCAATAAGCTAGCTGGTATCTATACTACTGGGTAAAATAAAAATCATGTTTTTAGGTCGGCCGCCATCGCTGTTAAGTAAACAATAGTCATATTGTGTTGTGTTGATTAGAATGTCTCCTTGTTTCACTCATTTCATAGAACGTATAACTTAGCAGAATTTTCGTTTCATAGGAAGTTCGCGTTATTAAATATTTTTCCAAATCTATCTCACCTAGGCGTCTGCGCATTGCATTGGTGTATATAATCCGGGATAACCGTCTCCGCGTCCGGCACGAAGTTCATGTACTTCCTGGACAGGTCGGGGCGGGTCTTGCTGACCAGCCACTTGCCGGCCGGGCCGGCGGCGCGGACGGCCCACAGCGGGTTGAGGGGGGACACCGCCGTGGCCACCGCGCGGACCCAGAGCGGGATCTGGTACTTCTCGTGGACGTTGGCTGGCCTCTCTGGGAAGCCCCAGGGATCGGCCAGGATTAGGTGTCGCACTCTACGAAAGTTGAGAAACCAAGTTTACTTTCAGAATGAATTTATAAACCTATAAACTGTTGCTATTGGGAATAAAAAAACGCATTATGAAGTAAAATTGGTGTGGCTTTGGCGGTATTCCATTAGGCAAGTGAAAAGTGCAAGTATGACGTCACTTGAATAATAAAAGTAAATGTACGTGTATGTGTGCAAAATGAACGCTCAAATATTTCGAATTGCGAACGATTGCCGTACGCGCATAATTGGTGTATCTCGCTGTAAAAAATAATCGAAATATAATGACTTTTACGTGGAAGCATGAGAAGCTGTCAGCATCTCCGCTTGTACGCACTCAAAAGCATGTTTTCAATGCAAACAACTTGTACGCAAGTGTGACGTCATACTTCATGCAACTTGCACTTGGCACTTTCTAATGGAATACCGCCTTAAAGGAACCCTTGTAATTAAGTGACGTCCGTCTGAGTGAGAAAACCATTACAATATTTTCTAAAACATTATTGTATCTGTATGTCCTTAGACCACCAAAAGAATTGCCTCAAAGATACTAAAAGGCGGTAAACGCCTTTGAATGATTGTATAACCAAATCTCCCTAGGCTGCCAGGCTACCTGTCGGGATACTTGAGCGCGTAGGCGGTGGCGATGTACCCGCCGAGGCTGTGCCCGAGCAGGATGACCTGGCGCAGGTTGAGCTCGCGCCGCCACTCCTCCACCGACTCCACCCACTGCGCCTCCACCTTCTCCGCGTCCGACGCGAACTTGGGCCGCGAGCTGCGCCCGAAGCCTGCGGAACATTGCGCTCTTAAAACATACAACACTTTGTATTATATAAATAAACAACCCTACTATACTTCATTTGTTTAGGTTAACTAAATGTAAAATACGTGACATAGTTCGTCAGCCAATAGAAGTATGACACTAATACGTTAAAGCTCGACAAAACGGCTTCTGATTGGCTGTTTAACAGAGCCACGGTTTTTTTTCATAAAATAAATATCGGGGGACAATCTCATACAAATTGACCTATTCCCAAATTAGGCTCTTGGCTTGTACTATGGGTACTAGACAATGATAAACTTACATATATAGATTTTAAACCCAGGGCCGCTAGCTTCGAAGGCAAGGGTAACTGTAGTCGCGCCGAGCCGAGCTCACCGACGCCTTTTTCGCTTTTCGACAACATAGGCAACTTTCCGGCAATATTGCCAAGGCTTTTTTAACGATTTCCACTACGAACTATATTACCGGCACCATTAAGGGCAATATTGGGCATAAGTAAAAGAGCCCGTACGTGGCCAATTTACTGAACAAGTATTTTGATTTTGATTCCCACGCTGGGCCATATTCCCGGGCACGACACATAACTGGTATGCTGCAGTCATAAGTCAATAGGTATTTCAAACTCAATAGCCAAAGCAGATTCAATCCTCTCCCGTTAGTAATGAGGTTTCACTTGCTACATGAGTTTTGTCAGAGCTGCAACCATTTGTCTTATGGTTGCCTGCCGTTTGGCATAAATATGTTTGCCAAACGTATCGTTTGCTAACTTTTTCATTTGCCAACCCATGTTTATACATTTTTTTTAGGATTTATTTCAGTACCATTGTGTAGAACCCTATAGGTTAGGTTCGTTTTTATAATATCCTGAAATAATTGCGGTTACAGAAAACAAAGCGAGTTGGCAAATGAACCGGTTCACTGTGTTACGTCTAGAACAAGCCAGGTGGACATAAGTCATTATTGAATTTCGTCTTATGAGTAATCAGGTAAGATAAATAACATGTTTAAAACTCCATATTGACTAATTGTTTATGAATAACTTTCTGATGTCATGTCATGTCAGAGTGATAAAGTCAGATAATGATGTAAGTCTAATCACACTATTTAATTAGTTGCATTTGTGTGTCACTTTCATCAACTTCTCTTGTGATTATACGTTATTTTATTAAAAGTATTAGTGATGGATCATTTATACGAGGGTAAGTCCTATATGTATTTCATTTACATAAGTCTTAATATTAATTGCAAATACGGAAAAAATAAACTTAAAAACATGTCGAAATACGAAACCATTTTTCCAAGTTTTTCAACTTCGATGAAGGCGGAAGTACCTTCCACCCCTTTCCACACGTCTGGAATTTATATATTGTCTAGCCTCATTTCTCTTATTTACTTTTGTATACTTTTTATCCCCCTCTAAATAGTACATCATATATATTTTTAATTTTTCCAGAACACCTGATTTCGGTGTCAAAGATGGAACTTTTTGAAGAATGGATGCAAAAGAGGAAAAATGAAAGAAATGATCATCTCTATAGCTACGTGTCGACAAAATTTGAATTACGTGACCTTACTAAAGACATTGAAACCAAGATTAAAAACATTTTGGCCTGTTTTTACACAAAAGTTGCCACCAAATGGAATTCGGCGGGAAAATCGAAGGATCGTTTTTTAAAAAAAATTAAGAGCTGGTTGGATGACGAAGATTTAACGTTTAGAGTGTGCAAAACCCAATCATGGCAACCAACATCGTCTGAAAAGGCCCAAGAGGCTAGAAACAAAGATTGCCGTAGATTTCGCGAACACAACACCAGAAAATGTTCGCGTATTGCCACAAATAGAGACCTATTATCCATGTTGCTTGTTACATCTGATCCTTTAATCAATAGTCTCCTGGAAATTCCCAAAAAAAAGGTAGATAAAATGCCGTCAGAAGTGTTAAAACTTTTAGTTGCTCCTACTATTGAGCCTAGACACACTGTAGTACCTAGAGCACTTCCACAAAATGAAGAAAATTACTATTTTTCGGACACAACAGATGAATCCGATGATGATGACGATGATTGATGTAAATCAACAAAAGAAGACTACGTCATTCGTTTGTTTTCTTTACAAGGTATTTCTTTTTCTGTTTTATTGTTTTTTTCGTGTATATAATTTTGAAGTAAGTAAATTGATTATGTTTATGTGTAATTTTGTTATTATTTTATATGCAAAATAAAAGTTTATTTAGTAAAAAAACATTTTTATAATAAATATACCTAATTTCATGAAAATATAACAAAATAAATTAAAATGATCATTAATCGAACTAACCCAACCCAAAAACATAAAAAAAAAATATTGTCCACCTGGCTTGTTCTAGACGAAACACAGTGCGGTTGGGAAACGATACATTTGGCAAACATATTTCGCCGAAACGAAGATAACCCCTTATGGTGCGCCGCTATATTAAAAACCGTGGATAGAGTTGTGACGTTTCGTTAAAATTTTACACATTTTGTACAGTCAGCGTCATATAGTTGGTTTGGTAGCATCCAAAGTAGCCAAATAGTTCGTTACACGTCATTATTACCGTAGTAACAAGGGCGTGTAACGAACTATTTGGCTACTTTGGATGCTACCAACTATATGACGCTGACTGTACGTAGCGAATCTCAAATTTTAACGAGACGCCATAACTCTATCTACGGTTTTGAATATAGGAACGCACCATTAGCAGGGCAGTAAATGTTCAGCAGAATCGGATGTATAGTTACACACTACGCTCGACATTTTCCCTTGGAACTACAAATCATCGGACGCCTCACTGAGCTTACTAATTGCATGCCACTTGATAGATAGCTATTGATTATGTGTCTCATTCGCGCCATATCGTATTTGCCAACACAAAATGAATAGAACGTAGGATTCCCTGACAGTTGGTCGTTAACTATATGAAAATTCGCTTTTTACATTATAACATCGGGTGAAGTTTCATTGGATAGATAGCTATTTAAAAATCAATACATCACGTTATTGTCAATTTTTAGATACCTCTTTAGCTAATATTGAAAACGAAAAGTGTCTTTTTCGCCCAAGGTAATTTATTCTAATCTACAAATAGATGCAGAGGCATAGCAACCCATTATTTCAACTTACCCAGCAAATCAATAGCATACACGGGCCTCGCAGCAGCCAGCGCGTCTAGATTAGGGCACCAGAGCGCGACCCCCGCGCCCATGCCGTGCAGCATGACCAGCGGCGTCGCCGGCGCCTCGTCGTTGAGCGAGATCGTCCAGATCTTGTCGCTCTGCCCCACCACCGACCCGATGTCCACGTAGAACCGCTTGTACGCCGTCTTCAGGCCTGTAATGAAACATTGTTGCAAAGGCTGGAAAGTAGGCAATAGATGAACGAGTCAGATATTCTTTTCTTTACATAGGTTTTTTCTTGACCTTAGTCGAGAACAAAGAGTCTTAATCATAGTCGGTGAAGTCTAGAGTATACGAGTCCGTATTAATTGCCGTTCTGCCGAGATTCTTGGCCTGTTATAATATTTGTGGCCGCGACTTGGACCATCTTGAGTGATATTTTCCTACAGGCGCCAGCCAAATAAGATTTTCTACGGAATAGCAGATGTATTTAAGTACTGTAGAACTATTAACATAATTATGCAAAAAGATGTCACACAGTCTTGGCGAGACAAAAAGTTTGATTTGTTTGTCAAACTTTAACTTCAAAACGGAGCGACGGACAGACATGATGGTAGGGTTGCCAACTTTTTTTGACAAATAAAACGTATAAAAGTGGTTTGATAGGAAAAAAATAAAGTATTAGGAAGAAAAAAAAGTATATTTCAAATTTTACGTTTTTTTTGCTTTAAAAACGTATTTTTGTGTGCTTTTAGCACATGATAACAATTTCTTGTTATCTTTAAATGTTACAAAGCTTGTTTGACTTTCGTATTACGAAAGGAGAGGCAACGTAGCTTTAACAATATTTGAACACATTTACAAATTTTCATACCTGTCCAATGCCAGCTGAACTGATTGTAAAATTCACGCCGCAGATAATTTTGCATTACTTTTATTTTGAAGATCACTTGTTAGCCAGTTGTATTGTTTTTCCCACTCTGGTTTATATTTTTGTAAAACTTTTGTTATTTTAGCTTTTTTAGGAGTCACGTTATCTATCACGCTATCAGAATTACTCGTCATTTTCAGCATTAATATTTACTCGTCATTTTCAGCATTAATATTTACTTTAAAATGCATTCTTCACTTATAAACAAAACTAACGGACCAGTTTTGTACAATTTCGTCGATAATGAAAGACATCTGTGACAAATGTCACAACTGACATCTAAAATTTCGTTCAGTAATTAAAAATTGTTTCCATTATCAGTTTTAAATATTTCGTTCAGCAATTATGAATCGTTAAGTACCCATAATGAGTATTTTGTTTTACGCACCACAGTAAAGGTTGACAATAAAGTATTTTTGCATACTTTATTTGTATGTAAAAGTATAAAGTATAATTACCAAAAATAAAGTAGGATACGTTATTATAAAGTATGGTTGGCAACCCTACATGATGGTCATGATAAGTTCGCCTTTGTACATCCCTAATTTGTAAAACAAATATTAAATTATTTGTATTCGTATTTAGCTTTACGTTTTTTAATAACATATCATACATACATAATCTTAACCTTCTTCGAAACCCGGAAATAGTGAACGCATTATACCCGCCCGTATAAAAAGAAGTTGATAATTTATTAATTATCAATATCCGTAACAATACATAGATAAGATAAGATAAAGATAAGATTTTTATTTGTAAAAAGAAAACTTATAACAAGGTACAGGTTTCAACAGGGGTTCCCAAACGAGGCACAGCCTGTATCTTGGGCAACCAGATAATTTCAAAAGAACTAAAGTTTAAATTATAGCACTAAGATTTTTTAGTATTCTCTTAATATTAATAACAAAACGAATGAAATAGATCAATAAGGCTTACATAACGCAGTTTCAAAGATAATTTTCCGGGGTCTTAAATTATCTCGCCAGAGGACAGGGAGAAAATTCACCACAAAATACGTTCCGTGGACGGATAGTCTAAAGTTAAAAGCCAGCTAATTACTATCTGTTTAGCTTCCACCTCAGACCGGTTCTTAATATCACATTGCTTCAGAACCGAGTTATAAACCGATGCTCTCACAAAAGGTCCGAAACGTCTGGCTAACGCCGATTGAACTCGAGGGAGTTGTAATTTAAATACTCTTTTGCTTAGAAGCGTTCTATGCGTAACAGAACCAGTAAGTTTGGTGTGAGTTAGCTGAAAGATACGAAGAACAAATAGTTGACGTATAGATAACAGTTGAGCTTCACTGTAAAGTTGAGATGTTGGATATCTGTAGGGTCTTTTTAACATGACTTTGATTACGGATCGTTGGGCGCGTTCGGCAACTATAAGAGAAGTTTTGGCAGCACTGCCCCAGACAGAGACACAGTAGGACGCCAATGACTGACAAATTCCTTGATAAACCATTCTAAGTACTTTTCTGTCGGCCGAGGCTCTGAGACGCTTCATGACGGCAATTGTCTTCCGAATACGTTTAGACAGACAAGAAATGTGGCAATTAAAGTTCAGATTTTGATCTATCATCACGCCAAGATATTTCGTGGTACAGCACCGCTGAATCGAGTCACATTTGCAGAGTGTCTGGGAGTCCATGTTGCATGAGTGGAGTTTAAGATGGTCTATGTTGGTAGGGTTTGATGCAGATGTTTTGTGAAAACATAAAAAATTGGTTTTCTTATAATTTAGAGTAAGCAAATTATCCCTCATCCAGCTGTTGATGACAGACATCCCTGTCTCCGTGATGCGCATCACATCCTTCCAGGAGTCTTCTTTAAATAAAACCACGGTATCATCTGCGTAGCAAATAACTTCTGAATTTGGGATTTTTAAGTTGTGAATGTCATTCATATAGATTAAAAAAAGGGTTGGGCCCAATAAACTCCCCTGCGGCACCCCGCAACGCACTGGAAGAGGATCGCTCCTGAAGGAACCTATTTTGATCAGTTGCATTCTACCAGAGAGATAGCTACTGAACCATTTTAATGCAATGCCTCTGACACCGACACTTTCAAGTTTGTTAATAAGGATTTTTGATGAAACAGTGTCGAAAGCCTTGGCCAAATCAATGAAAACTCCTATGCTTTTCTTCTTCTGATCCAAAGATTCAGCGATTAAGTCAGTCAGGAGCGTTACTGCCTCCTCAGTAGATTTGCGGGTCCGAAAGCCGAACTGCCTGTGCGATAGCAAGTTGTGAGCCTCTAAAAATTTTGATATTCGCATATTTACAATTTTCTCAAGTATCTTCGACAAGATACTGAGCAAAGAGATTGGCCTGTAATTTCCTGGATGTGACTTATCCCCGTTCTTGTGAACTGGAGTAACAGATGCTACTTTCCAAGAACTGGGAAAACAACCCGTTGAAAGGCTCAAATTAAAAATATGTGTCAGAGGACCACATAAAATGTCCTTAGCCAGCTGTACAACATTTGCGTTAATTCCATCAAGGCCCGGTGCGCTATTAGCATTAAGTTGGGTTATAATGCTCCAAACTTCCTGCGAATCTGTTGGCTCTAAAAATAATGAATGAGGTGGACTACGTTTTGAATTTATAGCTGAGGCTAAGTGTTCCTCCGTCGTGTTAGAGTGGTTTAGTATCTCATTTGCCAGGTTCTGACCCACTGATGAGAAATAGTCATTGCATTGATTAAGAGAATCCTTGGGGCTAGGTCCAATATTTGTGAGAAATTTATTGCACATATCTATGTGCAATAAATTTTGCGGCGTCAAATAGACAACAAAGATTCAGGCAACGTTTATCGGACATTTGTTGCAAAGGACACAGATAAACAATTATCAATTCCTGATCATAGGGCAAAGTTGTCAATTACTCATTTATACGGTTACATTAATTATCAAGTGACGTCATGACAGATAGTTCAACAGTGTTACGCGCGGCGCTGTGTGCCCTCTGCAAATGATATGTTATTTTTAAAAAAAGCAGGTGACTTTTTAAATTTAAGTCACAAGGGAGTCATGTTGCCTCACTACGTTTTATCGACTTGCACAGCGTTGCTAGGTTGTTACCGTATTTTTTTGAGGCCAACTAAAGCAAACGTGACAAACAACTTTGATATAAGTACATTAATTATAGTGCAAAAACGGATGTGACTAATACGACACGCTCATGTTGTAGCTCAATACATTGTTAAACATCCAGGTTCCGATATTTTCCGACTAAGAACCTAGTATTAACAGTCGCGTTTAGGTCGACCGCACTTGCCTACTGTCTGTGCTTCCCTTTCTATCGAATAACGTTCAGACGGTATTATTCATTCGCCCATACAAAAGTCCTAGCCCTAAAGTGCGTGGTGAGCCCAGCAGGCTAGTACCTAATCATTGTATACCGACTAAATACTAGCATATGAAATGATATTCATGTACCTATTGCCGAAATCAATTCAAAATCATAATTCTACAGCATACAGACTCATTGTTTCATTTGATCATAACTTCATGAGTCTCTAGGTGCTTAATAGAAAAACCACGACACGGCGATACCACTACGTAAATTATCTACAAGCTAACTACCTGATGTGACATCGAGTTCTTTTTATTTAACTAAGTACGCACGGTCCGCGTATCAAAGCAACAATCTATAGGCTAGTTTTACCTACATCTTGAGAGCGAAGAAATCGAGCCACTTTAGTATTGAATTTCCATTGAAAGTAGCTCTATTTCTTTGCTCCTAAGTATAGTTAAAAAAGGTTGTCTGAAAATAGCTTACATGACAATATCTTTTTCTCAACGTTCCGCAACATGGCGTCAGATTGGCGAGTCCAGCTGAACCATCCACCAGTCCAACTAAAAACAAAACATCATTACCCTCTACAACACGAACTCTGTAGGGTAAACCTAAACCTCCTTAGCATGCTGACTTAGAGCTGTATTAATAAACTCGTCTTGGCCAAGATGCCTGTTACAAGATACGTCAAAGTAAACGTCAAACCATAGAAAACTCATTTTTGACGCTTCTTGAGCTGGGCATTCGAGTTGAGAACAGTTTATTAATACGGCCCTCAGGGCCACTTGCACAGAAAATTGAACACCGAGGCCGTACTTTGAAAATGTAAATTTGTAGTTACGTTAGCTCCATCCCTTTCTCCCGATCTAGTCTCGAATGACGAGTGACAGAAATGGAACTAACGTAACTTCGAACTTCGTTTTTAAAGTATCCCGGGTCGGGTCCCTCGGTTACGACACTAACTCGAGTTAGTAAACGTCAGATTCATACGGAACTATCGTTTTAACTAGAGTAAAATTTTCTCTACAAGTGGTCCTTATGTCCGTTCCCAATATAAAAACGGCAGATAGATGAGGTTGCTAAGAGGTAAATTTGAAATATGCTTCATACAAAATGTGTTATATTTTAATTTGAAGTAACCTTTTTATCCACGGTTTCAATAAAAGCATCGGACATTAGACGAATTTGAAGGAATGAATCCGATGTTGGCGCTTGTAGTCGCCATCAGGACGGTTTACCCTACAGCATATTAACGAACACCTAACGCTTAAGTAAGCACTAAAGTGACACACTCACAATATAAGGGTACAATGGATAATACACATGTTAATATTTACATTTAGTGGTAGAGATGTCAGCAAACGGAGTGCAACAGCCTGGAACACTGGCAGCTTATAACCGAGGCCATTATTTATCGCAAGAGCACAAGCCGTATAATATAACTTAAACATCATCATGTTCACAAATTTCACTTAAGATACGCCCTTATTTTTACCACGTCTCTTTTGCCAAGCAGCGGCTCTATTCTACCCGGGAAAACAATATTGCTTTTGATATGTTATCAATATCATATTGTCAACGTTACGATAGCTCTTAAGTCCTTGACAGCAATGACAGCAGAGTTTAAAATAATACGATAACACGTCTAAAGCTATACGGTTTTACCCAGTAGAATACAGCCCCTGTATACAGAGTGGAAAAAAATGGGCACTGCAGGGGAGCTACCTTAAATCCTTAAGTGAGATAATTTTACTTAAAGGAAACATTTCATTATTTTTAAAAACAATCATCAAAAGCGCATTCAAAGACTTTCTAATATCGCTTCTCACCCCGGAATCGAACCAACTAAAAATTCAAACAATAAACACTCTATTTATTCTACTAATCGATAGGGTTTGGCCTTAGAAATGCAAATGATCGTGAAATCTAACATTTATAATAGAGTATTATTTTTTTCGTTCGAGTATAATGTTTCGATTCCCCGGTGAGATAAGATTCTTTTTGAAAATCTTTAAATGCAGTTTTGTTTCTTTATGAAAATAAAATAATGTTTTCTTTAAGAATGTTCTAACCTAAGGATTTAAGATAGTTCCAGAGCCCATTTTTTTTTTCCCTGTACCTATGTTA
Organism: Acleris sparsana; assembly: GCA_923062465.1. Classification (NCBI taxonomy): domain Eukaryota; kingdom Metazoa; phylum Arthropoda; class Insecta; order Lepidoptera; family Tortricidae; genus Acleris; species Acleris sparsana. Next base: position 12,362,198 of record OV281300.1, read on the forward strand.
TTAAATAATCGGTGGCGATTGAATGTTTATAAATGTTTGACTGTCAAAGAGTAATCCAAATGAAACATGACTCATAATGTGTATACATAGTACATTAGTACTGTTTAGTAGTCGCCACCGTCTCGTACCATTTCGTCCCCGGGCCAATTGGCAAGAAATCGGACGATTTCGTGACGCGAAAGAGGCCAATACGCGTACCTACTAAAACGAACAATTGTAGAACTAAAACTGAACTCTTTCGTCACGAATCCACATTTCTTTTAAATGAATGAAGAACGTGATAGGGCACCCGACACTGGTGCTTACTATACTCTGTTTTTAACTTTAAAGTACTACGCCATACAAGGTCTATGCACGAAACAAATGCACGTAGAATTTTCTATGGGCAGTACTTATTTCCTGGGAGTATATTTGCTTACACAAGCTACAGCTATGAGTAGAGTTGCCAGACGTCCCCATTTAGTCCTGATTGGAACGAAAATTGTCACGATTTTCAGCGCATCACTAGAGCGATTACATAACAATATAAGATAATAACCGGTGGTCAAAAACGGTACGGCCACATTTGTTGTCAGACTGCTGTAATTCGCGATTTTTCAAATGTATTACTTGTAGGTACAGTCAACGAATTTAATTCATATACCACTTTGGACTATGTCAAATCATAAGAAGTCTCTTACTTCTTGATTGATTACGTCACTTTGACATACTTGACTGTACCGTCCGAATTAAAAACTCCAGGTGCCGATTTTTTTATAGCACAGTGCCGATTTTATAAGACTAGACCCGGCAACACTAGTTATGAAATAAAAATGCCCACGTCTCCCTTTTCCAGCCAGTTCAAAGTAGTAGAAATACTTTCGTTTAGGTCTCTATTAATTCCTTGCCAGTCAGTTTGCCGACGCCTTTACCTAAAGCATATTATTAAACTACGACACTACACACTTACGGATGATCCGGAGATTATAAGTGTTAAAGGGCAGGACTTATAAAAAAATAAGCAGGACAAAAAAAAACTGAATTGAAAGAAACAATGCCGGCTAGTACGGTCAACCCAGAAGTAGTTGGTCATTTAAGTACCTTATCCCAAGCTATCGCATATAGTAAACTAGCGACCCGCCCTCGCTTCGCTTCGGTTCATGTGAGTTTTCTGTAAAACCCGTTCATGATCCAGAACTTATTACACATAAAAACCTTCCTCTTGAATCACTCTATCTATTTAAAAAAAACGCATCAAAATCCGTTGCGTAGTTTTAAAGATTTAAGCATACAAAGGGATATAGGGACAGGGAAAGCGACTTTGTTTTATACTATGTAGTGATAGTGATTCAAACCATTCTCATTATAATACGTTATTGACGGCGCGGTTGGTCGAGCCTAGTGGGTACCCTGCCTACGAAGCCCGGGTTCGGCCCCGGTCGGGGCAAGTTTTGTGTGATGAGCACGGACATTTGTACCCCAGAGTCTTGGATGATATCTATGTGTTAAAGTATTTATTTCTCTATTGAAGTATGTTTATCATTGCCTTGTACCCATAACACAAGCTTTCTAGAGCTTGTCCCTTGAAATTTATCTATTTATTTATTTACTGTGACAAGGTACTAAAACAACAGCTACTTCTCAGTTCCACTGAAAGTACAGTCAACCAGTGTGAATTCTACTCCACTATGGACTATGTTAAAGTGACGTTGGCATACAAAACGAAAGAGTTCCTATGATTTGGTTTACAACACGTCACGTTGACAAAGTCCTCAGTAGCCTAGGAATCAGATTAGTTGACTGTACCTTAAACTCAGCATGGCGGCGCGACTTCGTGGGTTAAAAACACTACACTTAGAGCGGTATTAATAAACTGATAATCAACTGTAGTTATCATCTCAAGATGCGCAAAATATGACAGTTTTCTATAGCTTCACGTTTACAGATGTAGTGAATAATCATTTTCCATCGTTTTTTGTCGGATCAATTCGTATTTATCTCAATTTCTCAATAAGCCAACTGAGAAAACAAGATAAATACGATCCGACCAAAAACAATGGAATATAATTATTCACTACACCTGTACTTTGACGTATCTTGTAACGGGCATCTCAGCCGCGATGAGTTGAGTTGAGTTGTACGGCCCTTACCTTATACAATGTGAAATCGCAGCTCTCGATGTGTACACTAGACTACCATGCTTACACACAAAATCTGTACAGTTTGTACAGCGTATAGTGTATTAGGGTCTTTATAATTCACATTAAGCATTGGTGCTACACTATACAAGCAATGAGGATAAGAACAAATGTTACCTGTGTGTGAATATGCAGCAAATAATGATACTATAGCGCTAATGACAGTAATCAATCACATAACAACTATACCTAAATGAACTCATACGTCTACCCTTCTACAGCAGCAGGAGTATACATGTAACAGGTGAGTAGGTGACTAGGTGTGTTATAATTGTAATGATGTTCATATTGTAATTATACTACTTATGGTGATTGAGTCATAGAGCAAAGTTTCTTGGGCAGAGTGAAGTTGTTATGTCAAGAAATCTTACATGCCTTTTGTCACTTTCACAAGTTTCAAGTGTCAAAGGAAATCTTCAAAGAAGGGAGAGTGATACGCTACGAAGTAAAGTTTTAATTTTGTCAAAATGGACAAAATTGAGTGTAATACTAAAAGACATTTGTAATTCAGCATTTCTGTAATCTGCATTTACATGACTTCAATACTCAGGCCTTGCCTCGTTCGGATGTGTCTTATTTGTCACACTTTTGTGGTCAATAAACATTTATTATCTTTTTTTAATTATTAATAAAAAAAAATACAAAGAAATTTATCGCAGCCATCGCTCAATACTTATTGGTTTTTTTTCTATCTCGCCTAATCACGACTTTCGTCACCAACCAGCAAATACATTAGTTTAAGATCTGTCTTACATTTATGAGGATTGTTACAAATCTTACCATTCCCACATTTATCTTAAAGTAAGATTCTTTAAACCTTAAATATAATTAATTAATTTGCTTAAATTGTAAGATACCTACTTATGCCTAAAAGTAGTCTAATCGGGTAATAACACGCATTTTATTCCGATTTAATTACAGTATTACGACTACACTGATTAAATTGAACCTTGGAGAATTCAAACGTCATTATTTTTTGCGTAATTGACGTCGTGCGTCCACGCCTCAAGGTTAAAACGAAGCACGGACGTATTTCAGCTAAAGGAATTTGTAACGTGTTAAGGCCTGAATATTTTCGGAAATACACAGCCGAGGGTCGAGAATTTAGATGTATACTGTTGATTGGCGTAGGCTGTTTAGATGTAAATATCACGCAATATGAGTAACACATTGTTCAATGACGCACTGGGTTTTAATTATGTTTTAATAGAACAAAGTAATAATACTAATAGTCCTACTAATATTTAAAATGTGAAAGTTTATGTTGTTTGTTACTCCTTCGCGCTACAACGGCTGGACGGATTTGGATGGATTAATACACGGGCTACATTTCATCAAATTGTTTGATCAAAAAAATAAGTTTCTGAGAGAATAACGATAATCGAAATCTACGCGGACGACGTCGCGGGCAAAAGGTAGTATAAAACAATATGTAACAACTTTTATTTATTTTCACATGTCTAGGTCAAACTTGCAAGTCAATTCTGAACCAGTTCCCTTTAACGTAATGAACTGAAATTTGGAATACATACGTGAACCTGATAAGAAATACTATATTAGGGTCTGGTATCTAAGAGCTGATCAGATGATGGCGTCGCAAAATTGCGACCGGATCTCTACTATACTACCTAGTTTATATTTGTTAGTTTCATCTCGATACTTCGATGATGAATGTGAGAGAAACACGTACAGCAACAAAAACATATCACAATAAAATACTGTTTGACTGAAACTTATGTTGATGACAAACGTGTTGTTTGAAATTAAATTATTGTAATGAAGTGAGATTTATGATTTATTGACCGACTACATAGCACTTCAACCAATGATACCTATTACATTTCATAATAAGATCCGATCTCATGAAGATAAGATAGGTATATATGATGTTACTAATCTATGTTAAAATGAGTGCATTTTGCTTATTACTTTGTGCAAGTTAATTTATATAGAATAAAATTATAAAGCGAGTTAAATTACACGCTAATTAAATAATATAAGTAAGCAAATTAAATAATTTAGACACCAACTGGAATATAACATAAATCTTACTTCCAAACAAAAGATACAATATTTCCAATCCATGTCCTGCTTACTACACTGAAATACAGAAATAACAGGGAGAGATTAAAAAAACAGCCGAAAAAATATTGTGTAATCTTAGTAATATTATAAATTCCAAGTTTGGATGTTTTGTTACTCAATAACGCCAGAACGGCTGAACGGATCTGGATGGAATTTGGCACAAAGATAGATTATAGTCTGGAATAGCACATAAGTTCCTTTTCATCACGGAGAATTGGCGTTCCCGAGGGAGAAGCGGTAAACGACTTCTACGTAGACGGAGTCGCGCTAATAAATAATAGGGCCGAGAAACACGCAAATGTAACAATTTTATTAAATTGTACATACATACATACCGTCACGCCCTCATCCCAGAGTGGGGTAGGCAGAGCTACAGAATTACCAACAACTCTAACAACTTGTGTAACAAATTTGTTAATTTTTTTTTTATGTATTACTTTAAAAATGCTGTATTTTATTTTATTTTGGACTAGTGGACGCCCGCGACTTCGTACGCTTAGAATTAGTTTTCCGCTACTCCCCCTATTTTAACTCCTTAGGAGATGAATTTCCAAAAAAAATAAGTCAGTGAGGTTTGCCTTTTATATATATAGATTACTGACGTCGACTTTCGTGATAATATTAGTTTGATTATTATTGATAAAATTTGCATTATTAACCACCATAACAAAAAAACTTTTATTTAATAACCGTTTACGTTAAATAAACTCAAATGTAAGAAAAATTAGCTTATATATTAAACCAAAGTAAAAACAAATCACTTAGAAACCAGTTAAATATCAATTTTTAAAGAACAATATTTCAGCTGTTATTAATTAGCTGACTTACATGAACTTGTTTCTTTTTTTCATTCCACCATCACAAATTTTTTTACGTTACCTTTTCACAATTAGTTAAAATATGTATGTATGTAATGAATATAATTAATATATAAATAGTTAAATACCTTAAATTACAACTTGTGTACAGCATAATGGTTGCTTCAGATGAATTGAAATTTACGGTTGATAAATACTATATGTTGAACCATCAGATTATTTTAGATTTCTAACATAAATTAGTCTGGCTAGTAAAATAAAAATGATCAGTAGATCTGCTTTTTAGATAAAAGGTATGAGTTCAAATATACTTATATTTTTAATTAATAGAAGGGCTTTCTACAGATATGAACACAGATAAAAACTTTCTCTGTAGTAAATGGAAGTAACTAAGGGCCGGTACAGACGGACCGCATTTGAACTACAAACCAGCTGCAAAATGGCAGTTTGACTGCGGTTGATGTACGTAAACTTTGATGCAGTTGGTGTACTGCACTTGAACTGCTATTTTGTGATCAGTCTGTACCGGCCCTAAATAGGAGTATAGCAGCAAATGTTCAAGTATCCTAACATTCTGAATGTTTGCAAGATTTTTTTTAAATTACTTTGTGTGCTCTCTATTGTTTAAGTTGACACGAGTGAACCTATAGACGACAAACAGGGCAGAGCTGATGTACAGTCAACATCATAAATATATATATGTTCTGTGGATGTCAAAATTGTCTATGTATAGATAGGTATACCTCTATGCCACTGGCAATTAGGTTAATAAGGTAAGGGTAAGTAGCCATATTTGACGCGATAGATGTCTAGAAAAGTACTAGTGCTTTTGGCTGTAAAAAACTACTGGTAAGTTTAGGGTAGATGATTTTTTGGCAAATAACGAATGGAGAGATTTTAAATTTAGGAAGAAGAATGATAGTGGACTCACTATTTAACGTCTAATTGACGACGAGGTTACAGAGCACTCTCAAATATAACACTTAGGGCATGGCTACATAAAGTTTAAAATAATAGTCATGATGTCCATGAAACATTAGCCACGTCAGATAAAGGTTAAGTAAGTTTAGCCAGGTGCTCCATAGAGAGTATCATGTATTATGTTGTAATGTTAATTAATGAGATTAGGTTAATAATTTTAGCTGCTATTACAGACATGCCACCTGTCTCCAGTTCACAAAATAAACATTGGACAAACAACAATGTTAACAAAAACACAACAACAGCATACAACACTTGCTTGTCAAACCCCATTGAAGGCCTAAAGATATCTGAAATGTGTACAAAAGTGCATTAAGATAGAATAAGTACTCCATAGAATATTATAATAATTATAAAATAAAATGTTATATAAAAAAGGGTGTGGACTGTGGAAGCATAAAATAAGGTAATTCATGCTGGTTAGTAGGTAATAGATAAAAATGACTATTTAGGCACCTGTAACCCTGATTATAAATGAAATTGATGGTAGAAGTGATGCATGGAGAATTATTAATTTAAAACTTAGATGTCAATGTTAATGGATTTCATAATATAGGTAGAGTATTACCTCAGTAAATAAATAATGACTCGATAAATATGCAGCAACATACAGACTCCAAACTTCACATGAAAAATAGGCTTCAGGTATAACTCATGATCATAGAAATGCAGCCGTGAATCCTAAAAGCGTTGAGTATAAATAATATAACGGATGAAACAACCTGTAAGTTAATGAGTATGAAAAACAACACAACTTGCGTGATATTGATTGTGCAATAGTTTTAAAACCTAATAGTTACTGAAAACAAGTACTTAAAATGCGCAAAACTGATACCAAACATACCTGCTTTCGCTCGTCGGTAGATTTATTTCGCTACCCATTTGGCCACTGTTTATAACTTGGTTACAAACATATCACTACTAAAGCTATAATTTTATAATACTGTCGTGTTCATTTAACTCCGATGCGATGCGCAAAATAAAGTGACATGCCGAAAAAACTTCTGCGATTTTTCTACAAGAACGGAAGTGTCAGTATGACATTTGCTCAGGAAGCGATTTGAGACATTTTCTAAAACGCCATAAATTCAATCGAATTAAAGTAACTTGGAAATGTATTAATACTTTAGATTCTTTTCCAATTTATTTATGATCTAAACGATGTCCATTTAAAATCCGTTTTGTAAGTGATGACACTGATGACATAAATACCTTACTACAAAACTAATACATAACTACAAAACCAACCTTTTAGGGTAACCATAACGACAGACCATAAGCAATAATAAAAACAAAACACAACTCTAACTAAAAAATAATAAAAATGCAAATATCAACTATTCAGCCGGTATTTAAGCTAGAATTAAATCATAAAGTTACACCTAACATTGCAACAATCGCCAAATATGACGGCACACATCCTTGTCTTACAGCTTGTGCTGGTTTCGACAAGGTACCTATCTATGTAAACTTAAGTGTATTTCCTTTTCTAATTAACTTAATCCTTAATCCTTACACTACGATGCATCACCTATAGCACAACAATTACATAGGTACTGGCTGACATAAAGTATCAATGTGAATGAAGGATCCTGCCACAGGTGATCATTCACCACCCGCACGGCGAGCTGGCGAGCGGGCGCGCGCAGCGCTCGCAGGCGCATGGTGAGGTCTCCGAGCTGAGCCTAAGCCAGGCTGTGGTGGCGCTGGCTTCAGGCCCGCTGCGGCCTGACACCACACGGGACATGCTGCTCATCGGCTCGCCCTCGCAGATACTGGGTAACTTACATCTTAACAAAATAAGCGCACTGTAATTGGAAATAATAAGGACGCTGTTGTGTTAATCGATTTTGCCACGTAAGTAGTTTTTAGTGGAATGTAGATAGCGACAGTCTACTCCTGCCCTGTGTAAGAGACGGAGTAATGCGTGAGATACAATAATTGTATTGCTCGCTCTAAGGTGTGAATGCGTCTCAAAGCTCATAAGCCATAACACAGGGAAGGAACCTAATGAACAGTAATGGTTGAGCTAAGTCTGCACTAGGAATTCGTTATAAGTACCTGCTCGTAGCAAGGTAGTCAGTCTACTGACTACTACTAAGACTTATCTCGGAAGTTGCATTAGAACCTTCTAAAAGGATATCTGGGGTAAACTTACCCCCAAACGTGATTTGATGACCAGCCGCAGCGGATTGTATGACGCGTGGCAAATTATGTACCTAGCAGCGCATTTTTAAACAAATAAACTATATTATCACGAACAAGAATAGCACAAAACACAAGGATTTTCAATAGTTAAGCCCGTGGAATCCAAAACACTCCTTGAGATAGAAAAAGGTCGTATAATACATTTACCAACCTGTAGTTTGAATTTTTACTTTAATTTGCATTGGGGACAAGAAAAAATATTATGTTGTAACGAGGACGATAATATAAATGGATTAGCCAAGGAATTTAGTATATATATACTAAATTATATACATATGTATGTCAATTGTGATTTCACGGTAGTTGTAGAACCTTGTAACAGCAAATTGTCAATTTATTTTTACGCAATCTTTTTATCTACGATCGTCGTCAGTGTAAATCAAGAAATGGCTACTGCAAAAATCTGAAGTTGGAAGTTATAAAGTTTTAAAGTACGTTTACTCTCCCTATTTTCCACGATTGCATAAACAAATGTGAAAAAGAAAAACAATTCATAGTGGGTACCTATAGGTACTTACCTGCTTACATTTGCGAGTGCGTTACTTACGAATTATGTTATAGGTACCTTTGGCAGCTAATCTAGTTTGAAACTAAACAAGAAAAACTCTCATTATTGACTAATTTCGAATTTCACCAACCGCTTAACAGACGATTAGTGTTGACAGCTGTTAAAATGTATGAATTAACAGTCGATTTACATTGATTAATATTTAACACCGTGTGATGAAATTGGTACTTAGGGCCGAGTTCACCAACAATTAAACGGACGGTTAGCGGTTTAACGGTTGTCAATAATGTATTGACTAAGGGCTGATTTAGACTTAACCGTCTGTTAAATTGCTTGGTGAACTCGGCCCTTAATGTAGTATTTAAAAGTTGAAAGTGTCTTGAATTTATATTTAAAAAAACAAGCAGTATGTAGGCAGGTCATGGACTCATGGTTATGGGTAACCTCCGATCGATGTCCTGCTTGACCTCTTAATTGTTTTATGTCAAAGTATCATGATCAGCATCTATGTCTCACAATATTATCTCGATTTCCGGGTGAAGGGGATGGCACAAACTTCGAATTTTCGAATTTACTTCTTCGTAGTTACCACCCTACCGTAACACCACACCACACCCTAAGATCTAGATATAAGCACAAGAGGCTAGTCTATTGCAGGTAGTCGTAAGTATGCTGAAAAGACCTTGTGCATGATCCGTTTGGATCGCTCCCACCAACATCAGCAGTGTTGACATTGTTGTATTCCGGTGCGGGGTGAAGAGAACCGATGAAATGACTATCATAGAGGCAATCCATGTAAGTCCGTACGGTTGGCAACGCATTCGCAGTCTTAAGAATGTCATCGCAAGATTGAAAATGTCTATGGCCTATAGAGTCCACTTATCATCAGGTGCCCGTGTGCTCGTATGCCTTTTCCATGGCAAAAAAAAAACCTAGTTTTTTTTATCCTCTGCTACCTGCTACCAGCGTACGACGTCCACGACAACTCCGACTTATTCTACAAAGAAGCCCAAGATGGAGTTAACGTCGCAATCGTGGGCACCTTCGGGAAGTATAACACCCTGGCGATCGTGGGTGGGAACAGTTCCGTCCAAGGCATCGACTGGCAGGGCAATGAAGTATTCTGGAACGTGGTTAGTGGGAAGGTCTGTGCCTTGATCACGTTCGACTTCGATAAAGATGGGGAGAATGAGGTAAGAATAGTACAGATATTCTTTACACATTTTCCTGTGATTTCATTTTCGACTTGATTTACCATTTCAATCAGAACAAGGTTAATTAATTATATTGTTACTGGCTTGCCAATTGGGTCGCCATTGCAACTAACGACTGCATCTCAAGTTACCACCTATTGCAGCTACTCCTCGGATGTGAGGACTCGTTCATAAGAGTTCTAAAGAACAATCAGTTCAAGACGGAGATTTCCGAGACTGGCCCGGTGATCTGCCTGGCTGCCATCACGGAAGTTCGGTTCGCGTACGGCCTGGCGAACGGCACCATCGGCATTTACGAAGAGGGGATCAGGCTGTGGCGGGTTAAGGTAACTAAGTAGGTTTAAATGTACAATACGGTTCGAAGGACCAATTGTACGGAGTTAAGTAAATGCGCTGACCACAAATATTATTATTATTATTATTTTATCGTCAAGTATTACATAAACAAAAACAAAATAAGTACAAAAAATTAACTTACTTCTTAGTGGTTGTGTCTCCCAGTAGACAGTTGTGGTTGTTGTACAGTTTTGGGAATATATGTACGAGCTCTAATAATTTCACTTCACACCGTTTATTTAGCAGGTTAGAAATAAAAATATAGGTACTTACAATGTACTGTAAATTACTACGCCTGCAAAAAAAACGATGCAAATGCAACAAACATCTTAAATACCTACTTAGTGTTTTTTAGTTACGAAAAATAGAAATCAATATCCTAAAGCCAATCTTTCTAGTGCAAAATAACATAATACCAATAAAAATATATTTAGTCCAAGAGCAACGCGCTCTCCATCCACCTGTCCGGCGAGGCGCTGGCTTGCTGCTGGTACAGCGGGCGCGTGGACTGGCGGGACATCAGCTCCGGGCGGGTGCTCCGACGCGTGCAGCTGCGCTCCGCGGCTGCCGCTCTGCTGCTGGCTGACTACCGGGCCGTCGGGGCGCCCGACCTGGTCTGCGTGTCGGATAGGGGAGAAGGTAAGTCTTATTATGAGCTGCTATGAACGCGGTGTTCGAACAGCTGTCCGGAAAACCTCTGGCTTATTTGTTGCTGGCGGTCGCTGCTGACGTTTAGCAGCATCGATATCTGCAGTAAGCCAGTAACCGTGTGATTTTTAACCTTTTTTTTTAAATACTCTAATGAAGTAATGAAATATTGGAATCCCTCATTTGAAGCAGCGGATTAGGCGTAACTTGATGTTTATTTTCATGAGCATTTAAAGGAGGAAAATGAGAGGACAATGTCACACCGATTGACCTACTCCCAAACTAGAGGTAAGGTCTAGGCTAAAGAACCTAGTCGAATAAAACCAAAGACTAATTCCTATCTAATTTTTATCTGGTCACTTGACGCTGGCATTATGACAAGGTTCTAGGGTAGAACATCATTTAAAGTCCTTGATGGTAGGTACATACATACTATGGGTACTAGACAACGATATAAATACTTATATAGAGAAATACATACATACATAGAAAGCATCCAAGACTCAGAAACAAGTACTTGGGCTCATCACGCAAATAAATTCCAATACCGAGAATCGAACCCGGGACTGGCAGCGACGTAAGCACGGTCACCACCAACTAGGCCAACGGTTCGTCATGGTTCAGGTCAGTTTATTCTTCAAACACATTATAGCCATAATGTTTCCATCAGGTCAGTTGGTTTTTCTAATACATAATGAAGTTTTTTCACGCCAGTTCTGGGCTATCCTCCTTACCAAGAAGCCGCCAGCTTCTCAACCAAGAGCCAGCCGTCTGAGGAAGACCGCGCAGCCATCGTGGAGCTATTCAACCGCAAGCAGACCCTGACAATGGAGCTGAAGCACTACGAGGCTGGCGCGGGTGGTGCCGCGAGCCAGGAGCTGGCAGAGAGGCCGGCGAGCGCGATGCCTACTAGCACGCGTTTACATGTGGTAGTAGCTACGAATATTAATAAGGTAATGGTACCTTGGTAGATTTTAAAGTAGTAGCTCTACAGTCTAGGTTTTTAATCTCGATAAAGTCACTCAGGACACAGTTAAAACTTCTAGCTTTCTCGTAGGGTCGGTACGGTCGGCCAAGAAAGTGTATTAACATAAGTTTCTGTGAGATGTAATTATCGCTAATGTTGACACTTGTCACCGTCATAATATCGTCGGCTTAGTGCAAGAAGTCATTAACTAACAAAAAGTCAAGTCGGAGAAAAACGGGCTCAAAGTTTTGACACAGTCAAATGACCATAATTGTAATAGGTTCGGTTCTAGATTTAAAAATTAAACATCAATGGTTAGCTAAATGTATTTACTATTAAATCCAATTAAAAACTTTGTACAATAAAGTCAAATAACTTTTTTAAAAGCCTAAATATGTAGTTAGTGACTTTTGGTCTTTCTCGCTCTTAAGGGAACTTACAATTAGTTATTTTTTATTTTCATTACAAATAAATCGGGAAACATAGTTTTCTATAACAAAATTGGTTTAATCAGTCGTAATTATTAACTTAGAAGCATTATAAATATTACGTATTAATCAAAAACGAATAAACAGATTTATTTAATTCTACTTCACAGATTATAAAGTCTGCAAGACCACAAAAATAACACAAAATTCTCGTAATGACGTTATTTTTAACTTCAAACTAAAATAATAATGAAATATTCATTGTTGATAGACGAACTTAATATTATAATAATTCCAGACAACAGCAAGCACTATTAGTATAGGTAAAACTTCTAAAAATTTAAATAAAGACATCAGCTTTTGATTGAACTAATACAGTAGGTACGAAAAAGAGTAAAAAAAAAACCCTTGACGTCCATCTTTTTTACTCTACGTCTTCTGAGTTAGAAGACATTTCTTCAGGGACATAATCACGACACTCTTTGGCTGGCAAGTTCCGGTACCAGTGGTGAAGTTCCGCGGGTATTATTTTTTCATTGCACATTTTTAGCAAACCGTAAACTGTTCTACTTCCTTAATATTCGTAAGAAGGACTGGCGGCGTATCTTTCTGTGATTGAATGTGTCTAGGTGACTCTAAGCCATTTTTAATATCCGACAAAGACTGTAGTTTCAAATCAGCATTCTGATTGTCACCCATTAAGATCAAAAGTAAAATCCATTTTATACAGGGTGGCCGGTGGCAGATTTTTTATATTTTCAAAAAGTCATTTTTATAATTAAAAAAAATGGGTTTTGACATTTGGCGGGATTACACGGTTCAATATTGCGAATTTTATTTTCATCTTATTTCAATGGTCAATGGTCAGAACGCCGTCATTCTTATGCAGTTGAAGCGTTTGCACGCTATATAATTTCGTTAAGAGACGGGCCGAGTGTAAAATTTATTCGGTCATGGGTGCAAAGGTTCCGAGAAACTTCTTCGGCACATAATATACCGAGATCAGGTCCCAGCACACACGGACGCCGGAACACATATTGAGTGTGCAACGGAGTTTACAGGAAAATCCACGACTTTCAGTGCGGAAGAGAGCAGCTCTCTTTAAGACTCCTAAAGTTCTCAGTGCATGAAATATTGAAAAAAATAATTGAAGTTTCATCTCTATAGGATTCAACTGGTTCAAGAAATTAATGAAAGTGATTTAACCAAACACAAAGTTTTTTGTGACACAATGTTGCACAGATTTCGTACCATAAATTGCATTTTTTGTAGTGACAAGGCCCATTTTCACATGAGTACTCATGTCAACAAGCATGTAGTAAAGCAAAATTGTCGCTACTGGGGCCCGCGATCGTCTAATCCACGGTTAAAACACCAAAGACCTTTGCATTGTCTAACAGTTACTGTTTGGTCTACCTCATCCTTGAAAAGAATTATTGGGGTTTATTTTTTTGAAAATGCCTAGCAGTAAAATGTAAATAGGTAGTGAAAACTATAGGAAACTGATAGCTGATTAATTTTTGCCTAAATTGCTTGTACATCCGTCCTATTCATCACACGCCTGGCTTCAGCAGGATGGTGCTACACCACACATGGCCACAGTGTCGATAAACGTGCTTCGCGAACATTTCCCTCGAAAATTGATAAACCGCTTTGGAGAAACCGTGGCCGCTGAGATTGCCCGATTTGACCCCTATGGATTTGTTTCAATGGGGGTATCTCAAAACCAGAGCTTTTAATAACAACCCACGGTCTAAATATAGGTGATTTCCAAAAAAATATTGCTATCGAAATCAACAACATTACGCAGAATATGCTGCGAGTGGTACAAAACGCGAGGCTCCGTTTTGATGAATGTGCATGTGTAGGGGGACGACATTTAGAGGACATACTTTTTAAGTAATTAAATCCGCATTTGTGATCTTTATTATGAGATATAAATAAACACTATTCGCCTCAGGTGATGGTCAAAACAAAACCTAGGTACCTATACAAAATCTCGCCCATCGTGTAAAATCAGTCTTTTGCAAATGAAATACTTAACTAAGTACTTACTTACCTACACTATAACTTAACAGCATAAGCAATTTGAACGTATCTTATTATAATTTAATGACAATAGGTACAAACGCTCTTCATTCGCTTTATTTAGAATCTTTTCTAGCATCAAAGATCCTCGTCCTGCCTTAATGTTAATATTATTTCGCTTCATTTTGTAAGAAGTCACTACCATCTCGCATAACGTCCATCCCTGGTCGCAGCTGCAACGGTATGACTTCGATCGCGATGACCGAACGAGTGGCGGGTTACCGCGAGAGCAAGACGTACTCGTAGGTAGGCATAAAAGAGTTGAAATATGAACTTATCAGAGCAAGAATAATTTCACTAAAGGTGTTCAAATTGAAACAACTTATTTGTCAAAAGTCATTAACCATAATTTAATCACTTGAATTACGTATCTTTGGACACAACTAAAATCGATAACTATCATTGATTACTTTAAAAAATCATTCTGGCTGCCATTAATGCTGTTTCCTATTTTTTTTAAACTGTATAATGTACTTTAGTTATTTTATACTTAAGTAAAAGTAGTAATACGCATCCAATGCTTGTTTTGTTAAAAATCATTAAAGCGTTATAATAACATTTTTTTTCGTTTTACTGTTTGCTAAAAGTAACTATATGCATATAATGAATTCTAGCTCAAATACTTTCAGAGCGATATTCATATTATTTTATTTTTAAAGTTAATAAGTAACATTAGTGAATATTCAAACGTAATAAAATGTGTAAAAATAAAAAAAGATGTTTTGATTAAAGTAACTAATGGTCATAAACCATTTCCGTCAAATCAATAAAGCAAAAATTGAAATTAATGACTTAATGTCATTGCTGTAACATCGAAATTACTGAACGTAAAAAGAAATGGGTCAGTGCGTTAGAAAGAGTAAGTCGTGGCGAATCCGCCTGTGTTTGTACCTGTACTTAGTAACTTTATGCCTTTAATGACTTCTTGCACTAAGCCGACGATATTATAATTATTGCCAGGGAAAATCGAACTTATTGTATGACGTGCAAATAATCTTCAACCGTAGGGTCGTAAACCACATTTTTGGCCGACTGTACCTACAGCTGGCTAAAAAGAAAAATAAACACGAGCTTTTAAACCAAAAACGTTGTCATATGTTTGTTTTTAACCTCCGACGCAAAAAGAGGGGTGTTATAAGTTTGAGCGCTATGTGTGGGTGTGTGTGTGTCTGTTTATGGCGCCGTAGCTCTTAAAACGGGTGAACTGATTTGCATGCTGCTTTTTTTATTTGAAAGCAGGTTTTCTAGCGGTGGGTCTTAACTAGGTTTTATAAAATCAGTTAGACCTTTAAGGAGAATATCAGTTCTGAAAGAAGGGGTCACCATGTTTTAATCGGAAGTTTTTATCTATCTACAATGTACTACTTATTATAACTGTAATTGTTATATGTTATGAGTACATCCTGTATGTATTTGGTTGAAGAGCTCCTTCCCCAGGGCTGCCTCGAGCTGGCGATCTCCACGAGCAACGAGACGGTGATCCGCGCGGCGCTCGTGCTAGCCGAGGGCGTGTTCGCGGCGGGCGAGACGCTGGCGCGGCACCCGCCGCACGCGCAGCTGCGACCTACGCTCAGCATCCCGCTGGCACCGCCTAGGGATGTGCCCATCGATATGCATGTCAAGGTATTCGTATTAACTGTATTCATTAATAGTAGGTATATAGGTCCCAAACTAAGTTCTATAAGCTTGTATTATAGGTAGATTGGGTAGGGTTAATCGTCCATTACTTGCCGCCCTCCAGCAGGTACGTATGCTGATATTTTAACGGTCAAAGTATCTTTAATAACAGTGTACGTTTATTGATGGCTA
Source organism: Acleris sparsana (assembly GCA_923062465.1). Classification (NCBI taxonomy): domain Eukaryota; kingdom Metazoa; phylum Arthropoda; class Insecta; order Lepidoptera; family Tortricidae; genus Acleris; species Acleris sparsana. The sequence goes on from OV281300.1 coordinate 12,378,465, forward strand.
TAGTAATGAAATGACAATTTCATAAGTTGCCAGTTATTAACCATTTACCCTACTTACGAAAATGTTCAAAACTTAGAAACAAATCAACACACAAATATTTGCAACAGACCTGACCGGGAATCGAACCCGGGACCGCTAGCTTCGTAGACAGGGTCATGGACAAACCAACTAGACTAACTGCAACATCAGAATTAGAAGGTTTGGTAGGTATATATTGGCCCATATCGAATTAATAATGTATTATCATATCATATTAATACATTTTTGTTTCAGGCCCTCGTAGGCTACGCAGATAGTGAACAATTTCACATATTTGAAGTAACAAAGCAATTGCCCAGATTCTGCATGTACGCTCTGGCGCCCCCTTCCGTTTCGACAGTTAAGCGAAACAGCTTCGTCACGTTTCGGATCACGGAAAGAGTGCAAAGAATCTGCATTTGGATCAATCAGAACTTCTTGTTAGAGGAAGACGTAGAGATAGAAATGGAGAATTTAAAAGAGCTCCACATGAAGTTCATCTGTTTGAGAGACAAGTCCCTATTGGAGCTGGACTTTGAGACTGATGGTACTGTCAAGTTCTCCACACCACACATGTCTTTGGCTGGAGACTTGATACAAAGTTTGGTTGTGTACCTAAACTTGAACGACTTACAGGTAAACGATTGCTGTAAAATAATATAATAGGTAAACCATATTTCTCTCTAAATAGGTAATTCATTATCTATGGACAGGTTAGCTGCATCAACTTTGAAAAAACTTCCTTAAATTGATGTAGTTTGAGTCTGGCAGTGTATATCTGGGGAAGGATGTCATTGCATAAAGCCAAATAAATCTCGTATGTTTAGCTTATGATGAACTCAATGTCAGTTGGGCTCAGTGAGTTCAAAATCTGCTGAAGCATTCAAGATGAAGCATTTAATTGGATCAGAAATAAATAAATAAATGAATTTTAACTTCAATACCCGGTCAGTTAATCTTTTAAACCAGGAGCAAACTCCGGGATTATAGGAATTAATAATTTCTCAATTATGATATTGGATTCAGATATATCACTCTGAAAATAAAATATAATTAGAATTTTGAATTCACAACTGATGTTGCGTGGTTTCAAAATTAACACATTTAGTCAGGTAAGTTTTTTATGGTATTCACAGCATTTGGCATTGAATGTGTTAAACAATGGCACACAACTTTATGGATTGAACACATGTATGTTTGAGGACCCAAAAAAAAACTGTGTATTTAAATTATTATAATTTGACTTAAAAAATTACTGCTTACATTCTAAAGATACATAAAAAGATTATTGACCATAAAGTTCCACAAAACCGACACATTTAACTGGATTAAAAAAGAACATGTTATTGTGAGGAGGCTCTCTCTGACTGACGGCCTTAACTACTTCCTGACCGATGACACCACCCACGACCGCTGCTGCTCCAGACACCGTGCCAAAGACGTTAGTTAACAGAGAGTCTGGTATGAATGTAGGCGGGAGCGTCAGTTCCTTTATTAGTTCATTACGCATGCGGAGCAGTATTTCTGTATCTGCCTTTCTATTAGCAGGATCTGGATTTCTGTTATACTCATCCCTGAAGCTAGATAAGATTTTCATCACGAAGTAAGACGGATCCCCCCGGCGGAGTCTCGAGCGCAGCTCAGGTTTCGACCAGTCTGCTGACAAAGCGTTCTGTAACGGCACGTATATTGCGCGGCGTTTGACAGTAATAGATACAGTTTCCCTTGCCCTTTTTTCTTCGTCATCCGGGCCACGTTTGACGGCTTTGTGTTGAACGATCTCTTCGGAGTACTCGTGGTCGACGAGGTCCGCGAACATGTAGCCGAACATGCCCCAAACATCGCCACAGAGGAACTTCTTGTTGCTGTCGCGACACACGTTGTTAATGCGCTCTAACTGCTCCTGCTTCAGCCCGGTTGCACACACGATGTCAAAAGCAGTAAAGAAGCTATCAGGCAGCTCATCCACGCCTTTAGTCTCCGACGTAATGTCTACCATAGGATTTAAAGCGCGAGCTCTCGCCAATGAAGCTTCGGCTCGATTCTCTCCAATCTTATCAGGCGGAGTCAAAAACTGAGAGTACAAGTCGACTTCCTTGAGTTTCTCATTGTCTAGTAAACAAACACTCTTTACTCCAGAGAGAATAATGTTCTTTGCTGTTTCGGCGCCCAAACCGGATAACCCGATGATTAATACTTTCGAAGCACGAAGTCTTTTCTGGGACTCCAAGCCCCATAAACGAATTTGACGATCATATTGCTCAGCTTCAGCCTCCGACAACTCTACGTCGTTGTTTTCAACCATTTTCAGATAATTAGGAACTGAAACCGGGCTTTTTTTGAGAAACCGTTCGATTTTTGACAGTTCTCCACGCCGCTTATACCATAGACAATATAGAAATGTGACGCTCCGCCATTTTAAATAGTGATGTACAAAACCTGCTTTTAGGGGTTCCGTGTTTTAATCGATATCAATGTAGCAATTATTGTTTTCTGTTGTGTTCCAACAAAAGAAAAACTATTTCCAGTAGCAAAAAACAAGGTTTGTTTTTACCCGACTGACAAAAAGAACGAATTTTACCTAATTAATTAAATCTTCTAGTCGACTGCACAATTTCCCGAAGCCGAAACACAGCTTCGTGAAGAGATGGTGAATGCTTCGCACGTAGGCGAGATGAGATCACGGTTAGCTGCTGAGACCGCCGAGAGAGCACAATTAATTACCGCCTTGCTACCAGCGGCTCAAGACGCTGCAGCACATGACTTGTACGTAAAGTTCGGGAAATATATATTCCGATGGGAGTTAAATTACCTCTTTTTGCAATATCAATAAGCACCGCCATATTGTTAAGTTAACTTACGACCACGCCCCTTTACTTCCCGGGTTTGGCGGCATAGATCTCACTTATCGTCAAGTTTTCAAGGAAAAAAAACATTAATATCAGTAAATCTCATACAAAACTATTCACCAGGATTTCTTCTGATTTCATCACGACAGAATATGTAGCCATTGCCTGCGACGTCGTCATAGACCTTGTTTAGCGATATTCCCTCTGGAATTGATTTATTTTACGGTAGGTATAAACTTATCTCTGTACCAAATTTCACATCATGCCTCGACCGGCGTTGAACCGTGAAAAGGGAAAAAACAAACTTAAGGATAGCAGATTTTTAATTTTATAGTTAGCACGTAAGTAGTTGTAGTCGTACCGAGTATTGACCATATTACCATGCCAACTTGTGCTTACACAACAAACAATAATTTACAAAAATGGTGCAGGAAAGAAATGCTAAGTCGCTACAAGGAAGTTGTAATGTTGAACGAGGAGCTATTGCTGAACTGCCACGTGAGGCGATCCACGCAGGAACACGCTGTAGCTTCCTTGAAGACTCTACACACTATACTGCAGCAAGCTGCGCGCCTTCGAGGTATTCTGTGTTAAGGGTGAATTGCAAATTATTGTATATGGTTTTTTTGTATCCAACACAGGTAGGTACGTGAGGTTGTTAGTAACAGATTTTGTATCACTATGTTGAACAAGGCATACAAATTGTAGTTCAGTTAAATAAGATACACATGCCATTCTTATTATCTAATTGTAATTGCTAGATATAAATTAGTTAAGAGCTCTATTAAAAAAGGGTTGATAAGCCCTTAACTTATTCCTTTGTGTAACGAAAATTAGTCATATGGATAATTTTCGTTACACAAAGGAACAATGAAAGAAAGTTAACGTTATCTCAGTTAAGTATTTTTTTTTGTTTGTTCGTTGACTATGTACATTTTTTTTGCAATTCACCCTTAAATTACATCAAAAAAAGTAGTCTTGTGGGTCACAGCCGTAGCGTTGTAAGTACTGTAATAGAATTAATGACGCCGCTTCCATGATCTCGTATCTTGTCCTATACCGGCGGCTCAAATTTGGGCCACAACGTTGTACCCTCATTTTTAAAAACCGAAAATATCGTTGGTTTTTTTTATGTTCCCCGAAAGTTGAATAAAAATTAAGAATGTCACTGTTTGAAAAAAAATGCACTACATCTTCAGAATATATACAATATGTCTATGGGTCACATATCCCATTACCATAAGGTGGCGTTTGCCTTCTCCTTGCCATATAAAGCACTCCGGTCTATTCCCACTAGTTCCATTGACAGATCCATTGATGGAACTAGTGGGAATTTTTGTTCCCACTAGTTCCATTATTTAAAGGACTTCAGATAATGGAACTAGTGGGAATGATTTTTTTCCAGTAGTTCCATTTTATTAAAAAATAATTTAGTCTCACTAAAACTGTTCATGGACAATGTGAGAAGTATTCATAGCAAAAACAGATGATTTTTTAAATATATACGTATACATAAAATACTAATGCAAGGTTATTTTACTCCTCTTTTGCTTAATATAATAATGTATGAATAACTAATATTAAATAAGACTAAATTTATATATACACTAAAACATTAAATCTAAGAATGGCCCCTGCGGCATTGTACCAAAGATGCTGGCAGCATTTCCTCGTTGAATAGCTAAACTTATTCGTTGAGCGAGGAAACTGCCAGCTCTTCGGTCTCCAGTGACGTCAATGAGTCTCTTTGACAATTCCTTAAAAAGGCTAATAGCACTAGGACCCCACGGACCAAGGGTCTCGACCCCGAATGGAATAAAATTATATTCTGGGCCGAGACCACTATATTTGCCAGTCTTCATGTTTTCAGCCGCTTCGGCCGCTGCACCAGCCCTATTGGAGGTTCGTGGGAGATGTGACGGGGCCAGCGTGTCTACACAGGTTGCATCCCACACTAGCACCCGCCCCATATTCCACGGAACCAAAGACATTCCGTTAGGTCTCTTGCCATAGATTTAGTCTTATTTAATATTAGTTATTTTTACAATTTAATTAAATATAATGTTCATTAGTAAAAAAATAAAAAAATAATAATGTATGTAATATTTTGTATTTGACGTACGGCGTTCAAAAGGTTAAAAAAAAACTTACTACTATAAATAATAATTATAATTATACTTACTTATTTGATTCGTAAGGCTTAATTTTAAGAAAAAAGTAAAATAAAATGACGAATATGTTCTTTTATTAATACGAATATTTTATAAATTATTGTTGTATTGAATGCAATTTTTTCATTAACAGTTTTAGTGAGAATAAATTATTTTTTAATAAAATGGAACTACTGGGAAAAAATCATTCCCACTAGTTCCATTATCTGAAGTCCTTTAAATAATGGAACTAGCGGGAACAAAAATTCCCACTAGTTCCATCAATGGATCTGTCAATGGAACTAGTGGGAATAGACCAGCACTCCATTACCGCCGGCACGAGAGGTCGACTCACAATCAGTCGCGCGCGCGCGCCATCGTCAGCCGCATGTTTGTGCAATGTTTTTTAACATTTTATTACAGTTGGGAAATACAGCAAGGCAGTGGTGTCCGCAAGCCGAAAAGCCGTAATGGAAGATAACACGGAGGCCCTCATAAAAATTCTACAAATGGGAGATTGTTAAATAAAACAATTTTAAAAAAAAAGTTAATTTATTGCCTATAGTTGTACCATAATCAGTCATTAATAAAAAATGTTAATATTGTTTAATTTTTATTTACACAGATTATTAGAAAAATAATAATGAAAATTTTAGTTCATGTCAATTAATTAAATACAATATCATAATCACCTTTCTTGAAAGCCTTGGGGGAGTCCTATGTCCAGCAGTGGACGTCTTTCGGCTGACATGACGATGATGATGAATATCATAATCGGAAACCAATTACGGTAACAAAGCAAATTGTACTATGTGTATAAATCCGACTTTCTATTCAATTTGTATGATCTTAGAAATTTGTTACACTCCGATTATACGCTATTTTTGTAGACAAAAGAGGCTATTACGCCAATTTAAAATAGGACGAAGCCAATGACAATTAAATTATTACATAATACTATTCCAGCTAGGAGTTATAGTTATGACATGATTAAAAAGACGAATCATAGTCTGTATGCACACAGGCGGATTCCTAAATATCGTGGCCAATTACCATCATACTAGCTATTCTGGTTTCAGAATACATGACCAAAATGTGAAAAAGTATTTTTAATATGCAGCATGTCATTTTATGATTAACAGCATTATTTTAGTTCGCAATATGTTGTATTAAGGTAATATTACATTTTTCACAAATTAAGTTATACCCAGCGTCACCCCACTATCTGGTAAAAACATACTCTTCCGTTTAAATTTAAAATCGTCATATCAAGAAGTTAACTTTTAGAGGTATAACGAAATCATCAATTGTTGATAAAAAAATGTTGATATCGAAAATAATATTTAAATCCAAAAAATAAATAAATAACCTAATTAAATTTATGGAAAGTTGAAAATGCTTGTACTATCTTTTCTAAATCTGGATCATCGACATATATTTGGACCTCTCTTTAAATTGCCTAAGTTTGAACTTAAGGGTCAACTCACACCGAGACGCAGCGCGACGCGACGCTGCGCGCACATGCGACTCAAAATATACTTTATTTCTTACACCAAAATGTACACATTTCATTGTGAGAATTCAGAATACGTTGCACCACGCAGCCTGAACTCTCACAATGAAACGTGTAGCTTTTTGTATAGTAAATAAAGTATATTTTGAGTCGCATGTGCGCGCAGCGTCGCGTCGCGTCATTCGTCGCGAATTCCAAAATTACAACTAATTCACATATGAACAGCCGCGAGCGCCGTCCTGGCTAGCTTAAAAGCCATATTAATAATATTAATGCATGTCTGACACAGTGATTTCCCTCGTGGCATAATGCACGTCGTCTGCACTGACATTGAGCAGTAACCTGGGTTCTGAAGCTTTAGGCTCCAGGAGTAGCAGCCGAGCGGCGGCGAGGCGGGCGCACATGGAGAACGCTTGCGAGGGCGTGGGCGGGCGGATACTCTGGGCCGACCTGTAGGGCCGACCGTCGAGGGCCGCGATCGCGGCCGCGGTGTCGAGTGCGCGGGAAAGGGTGGTCTCGTCGGACCCTGTTCGTTCCACCTGTGGATTTAATAATGTATTTATTTATTTTGTTCAAATTTTACAGTCTATCCAAACATGTTAATCTAAATACATAAAACAGTATCGTGATTGAGTTAATCATTAACAGACACCGCACAGCCTACACAGATACACGAAGACACTTGAAATTAGGAGGGATTATTTCTTGGGCATAATAGGCCAATAAATGTAGGTAAATAGAGCGTTAAACTTAATTAGCTTAATACAAATAGTTCATATTATCTATTGAGCTTGCGGTGACAATGGTTTTTAAATAACAAATGGCTGATGCAATTAATTCAGACTCAGAGTCGTCGTGGTCGAGGGTACTCGATATGAAATCTATGCTAAGTGCTGGGGGTCGTCTTTTAAATCTCACCCGGTGATTTCCTCACCACGCTCACCAAAATTTCCAAAAGTTCGTATTTTGAAATTCACCGGTGATTGAAATTCTCACACCTATAATATGGAATACGAGTGCTTCGTCCACTCGTAAACGCAATCACTCGTAACTATTTAAATAAATAATTTAAAGATACGTTTCGTTTTACGGTCAATTCCAATGGCTACTAATAAATAGGGATTGCTATGGCAAAAAATAAAACGGTAATTTGGAAAAATGTGCGTAGGACAGGACTCAACTTGACGCTGCATGTTGGTTGACAGGGTATGTATTAAAAATACGATTTGTAAAAGAGTGATTTCAATGTCATGGGTGAGAATATTACTCGGGATTTCAAGATCATCAGTGAGTTTCAAAAATCAGTCACCTGGACTGCAATATTGAATAAGAGAAACATTCCTCCTAGTTTGACGGGAAGTATAGTTGACCATGTGTAGTGATGTATGATCTGGATATGGTACAGGCACCTCGGCGGCGACGGCCCGCAGCAGCAGGCGCTCGCCGGGCGCGCAGGCGCGGACGGCGCGCACGGCGGCGCTGGCGGCGGCCTCGGCCAGCGCGCGCTGCACCTCGCGCAGCCCGCCCGCCGCGCCCGGCGCCCGATACCTATAGTTGACCATGTGTAGTGATGTATGATCTGGATATGGTACAGGCACCTCGGCGGCGACGGCCCGCAGCAGCAGGCGCTCGCCGGGCGCGCAGGCGCGGACGGCGCGCACGGCGGCGCTGGCGGCGGCCTCGGCCAGCGCGCGCTGCACCTCGCGCAGCCCGCCCGCCGCGCCCGGCGCCCGATACCTATAGTTGACCATGTGTAGTGATGTATGATCTGGATATGGTACAGGCACCTCGGCGGCGACGGCCCGCAGCAGCAGGCGCTCGCCGGGCGCGCAGGCGCGGACGGCGCGCACGGCGGCGCTGGCGGCGGCCTCGGCCAGCGCGCGCTGCACCTCGCGCAGCCCGCCCGCCGCGCCCGGCGCCCGATACCTATAGTTGACCATGTGTAGTGATGTATGATCTGGATATGGTACAGGCACCTCGGCGGCGACGGCCCGCAGCAGCAGGCGCTCGCCGGGCGCGCAGGCGCGGACGGCGCGCACGGCGGCGCTGGCGGCGGCCTCGGCCAGCGCGCGCTGCACCTCGCGCAGCCCGCCCGCCGCGCCCGGCGCCCGATACCTATAGTTGACCATGTGTAGTGATGTATGATCTGGATATGGTACAGGCACCTCGGCGGCGACGGCCCGCAGCAGCAGGCGCTCGCCGGGCGCGCAGGCGCGGACGGCGCGCACGGCGGCGCTGGCGGCGGCCTCGGCCAGCGCGCGCTGCACCTCGCGCAGCCCGCCCGCCGCGCCCGGCGCCCGATACCTATAGTTGACCATGTGTAGTGATGTATGATCTGGATATGGTACAGGCACCTCGGCGGCGACGGCCCGCAGCAGCAGGCGCTCGCCGGGCGCGCAGGCGCGGACGGCGCGCACGGCGGCGCTGGCGGCGGCCTCGGCCAGCGCGCGCTGCACCTCGCGCAGCCCGCCCGCCGCGCCCGGCGCCCGATACCTATAGTTGACCATGTGTAGTGATGTATGATCTGGATATGGTACAGGCACCTCGGCGGCGACGGCCCGCAGCAGCAGGCGCTCGCCGGGCGCGCAGGCGCGGACGGCGCGCACGGCGGCGCTGGCGGCGGCCTCGGCCAGCGCGCGCTGCACCTCGCGCAGCCCGCCCGCCGCGCCCGGCGCCCGATACCTATAGTTGACCATGTGTAGTGATGTATGATCTGGATATGGTACAGGCACCTCGGCGGCGACGGCCCGCAGCAGCAGGCGCTCGCCGGGCGCGCAGGCGCGGACGGCGCGCACGGCGGCGCTGGCGGCGGCCTCGGCCAGCGCGCGCTGCACCTCGCGCAGCCCGCCCGCCGCGCCCGGCGCCCGATACCTATAGTTGACCATGTGTAGTGATGTATGATCTGGATATGGTACAGGCACCTCGGCGGCGACGGCCCGCAGCAGCAGGCGCTCGCCGGGCGCGCAGGCGCGGACGGCGCGCACGGCGGCGCTGGCGGCGGCCTCGGCCAGCGCGCGCTGCACCTCGCGCAGCCCGCCCGCCGCGCCCGGCGCCCGATACCTATAGTTGACCATGTGTAGTGATGTATGATCTGGATATGGTACAGGCACCTCGGCGGCGACGGCCCGCAGCAGCAGGCGCTCGCCGGGCGCGCAGGCGCGGACGGCGCGCACGGCGGCGCTGGCGGCGGCCTCGGCCAGCGCGCGCTGCACCTCGCGCAGCCCGCCCGCCGCGCCCGGCGCCCGATACCTATAGTTGACCATGTGTAGTGATGTATGATCTGGATATGGTACAGGCACCTCGGCGGCGACGGCCCGCAGCAGCAGGCGCTCGCCGGGCGCGCAGGCGCGGACGGCGCGCACGGCGGCGCTGGCGGCGGCCTCGGCCAGCGCGCGCTGCACCTCGCGCAGCCCGCCCGCCGCGCCCGGCGCCCGATACCTATAGTTGACCATGTGTAGTGATGTATGATCTGGATATGGTACAGGCACCTCGGCGGCGACGGCCCGCAGCAGCAGGCGCTCGCCGGGCGCGCAGGCGCGGACGGCGCGCACGGCGGCGCTGGCGGCGGCCTCGGCCAGCGCGCGCTGCACCTCGCGCAGCCCGCCCGCCGCGCCCGGCGCCCGATACCTATAGTTGACCATGTGTAGTGATGTATGATCTGGATATGGTACAGGCACCTCGGCGGCGACGGCCCGCAGCAGCAGGCGCTCGCCGGGCGCGCAGGCGCGGACGGCGCGCACGGCGGCGCTGGCGGCGGCCTCGGCCAGCGCGCGCTGCACCTCGCGCAGCCCGCCCGCCGCGCCCGGCGCCCGATACCTATAGTTGACCATGTGTAGTGATGTATGATCTGGATATGGTACAGGCACCTCGGCGGCGACGGCCCGCAGCAGCAGGCGCTCGCCGGGCGCGCAGGCGCGGACGGCGCGCACGGCGGCGCTGGCGGCGGCCTCGGCCAGCGCGCGCTGCACCTCGCGCAGCCCGCCCGCCGCGCCCGGCGCCCGATACCTATAGTTGACCATGTGTAGTGATGTATGATCTGGATATGGTACAGGCACCTCGGCGGCGACGGCCCGCAGCAGCAGGCGCTCGCCGGGCGCGCAGGCGCGGACGGCGCGCACGGCGGCGCTGGCGGCGGCCTCGGCCAGCGCGCGCTGCACCTCGCGCAGCCCGCCCGCCGCGCCCGGCGCCCGATACCTATAGTTGACCATGTGTAGTGATGTATGATCTGGATATGGTACAGGCACCTCGGCGGCGACGGCCCGCAGCAGCAGGCGCTCGCCGGGCGCGCAGGCGCGGACGGCGCGCACGGCGGCGCTGGCGGCGGCCTCGGCCAGCGCGCGCTGCACCTCGCGCAGCCCGCCCGCCGCGCCCGGCGCCCGATACCTATAGTTGACCATGTGTAGTGATGTATGATCTGGATATGGTACAGGCACCTCGGCGGCGACGGCCCGCAGCAGCAGGCGCTCGCCGGGCGCGCAGGCGCGGACGGCGCGCACGGCGGCGCTGGCGGCGGCCTCGGCCAGCGCGCGCTGCACCTCGCGCAGCCCGCCCGCCGCGCCCGGCGCCCGATACCTATAGTTGACCATGTGTAGTGATGTATGATCTGGATATGGTACAGGCACCTCGGCGGCGACGGCCCGCAGCAGCAGGCGCTCGCCGGGCGCGCAGGCGCGGACGGCGCGCACGGCGGCGCTGGCGGCGGCCTCGGCCAGCGCGCGCTGCACCTCGCGCAGCCCGCCCGCCGCGCCCGGCGCCCGATACCTATAGTTGACCATGTGTAGTGATGTATGATCTGGATATGGTACAGGCACCTCGGCGGCGACGGCCCGCAGCAGCAGGCGCTCGCCGGGCGCGCAGGCGCGGACGGCGCGCACGGCGGCGCTGGCGGCGGCCTCGGCCAGCGCGCGCTGCACCTCGCGCAGCCCGCCCGCCGCGCCCGGCGCCCGATACCTATAGTTGACCATGTGTAGTGATGTATGATCTGGATATGGTACAGGCACCTCGGCGGCGACGGCCCGCAGCAGCAGGCGCTCGCCGGGCGCGCAGGCGCGGACGGCGCGCACGGCGGCGCTGGCGGCGGCCTCGGCCAGCGCGCGCTGCACCTCGCGCAGCCCGCCCGCCGCGCCCGGCGCCCGATACCTATAGTTGACCATGTGTAGTGATGTATGATCTGGATATGGTACAGGCACCTCGGCGGCGACGGCCCGCAGCAGCAGGCGCTCGCCGGGCGCGCAGGCGCGGACGGCGCGCACGGCGGCGCTGGCGGCGGCCTCGGCCAGCGCGCGCTGCACCTCGCGCAGCCCGCCCGCCGCGCCCGGCGCCCGATACCTATAGTTGACCATGTGTAGTGATGTATGATCTGGATATGGTACAGGCACCTCGGCGGCGACGGCCCGCAGCAGCAGGCGCTCGCCGGGCGCGCAGGCGCGGACGGCGCGCACGGCGGCGCTGGCGGCGGCCTCGGCCAGCGCGCGCTGCACCTCGCGCAGCCCGCCCGCCGCGCCCGGCGCCCGATACCTATAGTTGACCATGTGTAGTGATGTATGATCTGGATATGGTACAGGCACCTCGGCGGCGACGGCCCGCAGCAGCAGGCGCTCGCCGGGCGCGCAGGCGCGGACGGCGCGCACGGCGGCGCTGGCGGCGGCCTCGGCCAGCGCGCGCTGCACCTCGCGCAGCCCGCCCGCCGCGCCCGGCGCCGCCAGCTCCAGCGCGCGCGAGCACAGCGCCAGGGCTCGACGCGCGTCGCCCGATACCGCTGCTACCTTTCTGAAATATTCATAATAATAGGATATATGCAACGATTACTCAATCGCATTTCTCAACAAAATATGAAAATTCCTTAAAAGAGATCAACAAACGTGAAATTCAAATTAAAATCGGCCAAGAAATACGGATGATACGAGCACTTAGAACTGCTTATTAAACAGCGATTAGACAGAGAGATCAGATATGCACTGTGACGCCATATAACAGGTCGGCCATATAAACTCCATGTTAAATTCTGTTTTGTTAGAAAGATATAAGAACAAATCTTTGTTCAGTTATATCTTGGTTATTATTGTAGCTATTTAAAAAATGAATTTTCCTACCTGTTTGTTACATGAATTAGCTAATAAAGCTGCGAAAAGAAAACAGATTATTACCTATACCTATTATTCTTTTTTTTTTATTATACGATCCGGAATATCCTGTTAAGCGCGAAACACGAAATTGAAGAACATAGTATACACAAATGGTAATTTTTTTTCATCACACTTGCTCGTAAATGGTGTTATTCCATGCCTGTATACAGAAGGACAATGGCCTAAATTGTTCCCGCGGGAATTATGGCGAGTTTGTCATGCCTAGGGAGTAATGACTTTCTTTTTAAAATTTGCAACTCTTTCGTACATCATTTCTGACTAAGGAGGTTTAATTTTCAGCCAAAAATTAAATCGGTTTCTAATTTCATCTTTAAAAATTAGCTATAGACTAACTTACATTACACAAAACCTATACGCTTCATTAAACTTCATTATTTTTATACCGATTTCAAGTTTATATCAACATTTATCATTAATTTTAGTAATTATACATTTTTATCAAATTCGCTAAATCTGGCTCGAATCCAGGTCGAAACTAAACGCAGTTATTATCTGTGGTAGAGGTCACAAAAAAAATATCGTTTCCATTTACGTTCCCGTTCGTCAAAAGTTATTTCTTTATATTTTGCAGAGTTAAAGTGTTTTTCCTCGCAAATGTGATGAAAACCAGTGTGTATCACAGGCAGTAAGGGGATTACTAACTCGAGTCATTAAAAGCCCTCCGCCTTCGGCGTCGGGCTTCTAACACTCTCGTTAGTAATTCCCTTCATACTACCCTTGATGCACAATGTACTATTAATCTTGAACTTGTGACGGCTGTAGCCGTCGAGACACAACATTCAGAAGCTTACATAGAGGACGCTAAACGCGTGTAGCGCGATGCCCGCTCAATGCTATGATGCAATGCATATGCAGATTATAATATGTGAACGTTACGATGATTGCGAACCAACGCTTAAATCACGTAGCTCTCAAATAAAATCCGCGTGGACATATTATATCGTATGGTCGAAAAGGAGTAAAAAAAATGTTTGCAGCATATTTTTTTACATACCTGCGTTTGTAAAAAATGACTAAAATTATTTGATAGGAATTTTATCTTATCTATGGAAAAAGGTTTTGCATAAATAAGATAAAAGATAAAAGATGTATATCCAGCGCTTTGCAAGTCAGTCGTTTTTTAAAATACTACTTATGATATTATAGAATTATAAAGTTTACCCTAGCATTATATAAAACAATGAATCTAACACAAAATTAAAATTAAAATATATTCAAGCGTAGCTTGAGCAGGAAAATGTGTCAAAACTCAGAAGTAGTAATAAAATAAAAATAAAAATATACAAATTATACTTACCTATGACAGTGCAAGACAACCACATACAAAGTTTCGATACATTCTCCTACAGAAACCGTGTCAATATACAATATTTACATATATTTTTTACGATTAATTGATTATTAAGTTATTTAAGTGTTTAATTTTGTTTAGGCCAAGCATTTTTCTCTGTTTGATAGTCCTCGACCCTATAGTAAGCTTTAGACACCAACGACTTTTTCAAGTAAGTTTCAAGTACTGGAAATGGTAAGTTAAAAACTGCGTCAGGTAATTTATTATAGAAACGAATGCATTCACCTACAAATGATTTATAAACCTTACGGACACGATTTTTTTTAATACCCATTTTTTTTCTTGTATTCAAATTATGTACAGCACAATTCTTAACAAAAGGGTCTTGATTTTTAATGACATAAATAATATTCTCATAAATAAATTGTGTAAAGATACTTTTCTTTAAATATTAATCTTAAGGAATCACGGGACTTTATAGAACAACTGGCTCTTTTTTGTAACACGAATATAGTCTGTATGTCAACAGCTTTTCCCCAAACCAGAATACCGTACGACATAACACTAATAAACTATAATAAACTAAGCGAGCTGTCTCAACATTGGTAAGTTGCCTGATTTTCCTAACAGCATAAGCTGCCGAACTTAATTTACCTGCTAGTACTGCTATATGGGGACTCTAATGCAAGTTTTTATCTAAGAAAAGCACCTTATCTACCATTTCCAAACACTCATCATTTAGAAATATACTAGATTATACTGGTCTAACATTAGGCAAAGCGAAACTAGAACATTTTTTTTTTTTAGCATTGAGAGGCAAATTGTTACTAGTAAACCCATTAAGTACTCTAACTAGCGTGGCATTTATCCTACTGTAATCGACAGATTTTCGGCCTACCTTGAAAATTAATGATGTATCATCAGCAAATAGCACAATATCACAAAGGTTATCTACCGTGGGTGGTAAGTCATTAATATAAACCAAAAATAAGAAAGGACCTAATATAGAGCCCTGAGGTACACCTAGTTTAACAGCTGCTCCCATGGACTGTGTTTTGTTTACCACAATCGTTTGTGTTCTATCTAACTAAGATATGTAGACATAAAATTTAGAGAATTATTTGACAAACCATAATGTTCTAATTTTAATATAAGAGTCGCATGATCTACGCAATCGAAAGCTTTGGAAAGGTCACGAATAATCCTATTGCATCACAAGATTTCATTCAGATATTGTATATATATTTAATAAGCACAGATGCTGCGTCAGGTTGTGGATCGTCCTCTGGTGAAGCCGAACTGATTACTGTTAAGCAGTTTATTTATATTGAAGTGACCTAACATATCTTTTAACATTAACTTCTCAAAAACTTTACTTAAAACAGGTAGAATATAAATGGGACGGAAATAGTTAAATAACTCATCTCGCCCGATATAAAAAGTTGTATTTTGAATATGTTGTTGTTACTATGAAAAAGTAGGTTTATATGTTTCCATTTTTTCTATCTAGGTTTTTTTGTCTTGGTAATTAAAACGTACGGACCTAGTTTTTCATAATATCTACAACATATTCATAAATTGTTAAAATTTTACTGGGCAAGGGGAGACCAACGTTATGGCATTTTTTATAGAAGTTTAGAGCTTCACTTCAGCTCTTAAGTTAAATGTATACTTAAATCAGCTAACGCTAACGAATGTAGTAGTCATGCATGTAGCAAAACAGTTTCACAATTACCTGGCGATAAGTTGCACGGCGTCGGCGGAGAGCGCCGCGCGCGCCAGCCGCGTCGCCACGATACGCTGCAGCTGCGCGTGGGTGTACGGCGGGAACGTCAGTCGGGTCAGACCTGAACAATACGTCAAATTGACAACAGGGACTTTTTTAAAGTGTGTTCTAAAAGAATCATGCTGTTAGAAGTTTGACTAAGGCAAACCATATTTTATTGGAAATTAAATAAATTGCTGCTAGTGGTAATAGAGCTTAAACGCCACATGGTCTTTCTGCGTCACAGCTATAATAGTGTTACGTAACGCAGCAACAAACAAATGAACTTAATATTAGCTATAGTAGCTTTAAGTTTCAAGAGTATCAATACGTCAAAATAATGTGGAAAAGGGCGCCAGATTATTATTTTTCTCTGTCTTCGACTAGAAAAGTGGCGGGGTGCTGTTAGTATAGCCTTACCACCGTACTACAAACTGGAACTTTTTAATGGGCAATAATTACATTTGTTCGATAACGCTATTTTCAATTTATGAAGATAGGAAAACAAACCTTATTGCCAGTACAAATTAAATTGCCTTGGTTATGGACATACTATTGCACAATGGGCCTTACGAGGATAGGATAGGATCTCACCAAGCCGAGAAGCGACGCGCGCGGCGAGCGCCCTCTCGGGTAGATCCATAGTGTTAGCGACGGCGAGCACAGCTAGACGTGCTTTGTCATGCGCCGCCCACTCCATGACGCTGTACAAGACGTCTTGTCGCCGCGTGCACAGCGCGTCCAGCTGGAAACATCGCACATAATATCGTGGTGTGGTGCCACACTAAAACTTATGAAGCCTGCGGGCATTTGTTAAATGGAGCGTGTAGCATCAGCCCGTTTAAGCCGCGACAAAAAATAAATATGTTTCAAGTTTAACCCTTTGAAAGCCACAGTCAGCTCTGCCCGACAAATGAAAGTCGTGCCACTGTCACCACCGTCGGCTAAAGCCGACACAAGTTAGAGATTAAAAGAGACTTTGTGTTGTATAAATTAAGTTGTAGGTTGCATAGCACTGCAAACACGTTTGGCGTATAAGCGACATTTTGTATTTGACGTAAAGCGTTCGCGATTTGGACGCGGTTTTTAAAAGATGTATGTATGTATACTCTTTATAGTACATACAAGAATAATGAAAGAAATACAATGCGGCTCAGAAAGGAGCCACCACTATATCGGAGGTTTTTATATATTTAATAGTTATTAAAATAAGACCATGAATTTGTAAAATCAATTCCTTTTGGCGATCTCCCTCTGGCTGGTATTTAGCGGTATACCGACTTTTTACCAAATCATCGCTTGGCAAACTGACATTTAACAAAATTAATTTTTAATTTCCCAAAAATGTAATTGTGCTTCAACCATTACATATTACATAGTCTACATGGGCATGTTAAATAAGTTAGGTTAGGTTAGATTTCTGACCACAAACAATATAAAATGATCTGGTGGGAAGCACATTTTTGCGAAATGAAAGTTTATAAAATGACATTGTTTTCCAAATGATGATTTGGTAAAACATTAGTGAACCTTATTTATTGTATGAATGAATTAAGTATTTTTACTCTATGCAATTCATTAATTGTGATGTTAGAAATTCAGCACTTTTAACGTTTTATATTTTGTTAGCTGTCAAATATCACTTAAGCTGCCTTCAAATGTCAAAACTCTTTCTTCACATGTGGATAAAAAGCGATTTTCTCAATAGATATCAAACAAACAAAAAGGGCTTTCCGAGCTAGTGAGATGAAAAATCCTTTAGTTGGTTTTATGTTTCCTACTATTGTTTCATGTGTATATATTTGCAACTGTTGGATTTCCTACCAATAAATAAATAAATATTCTGCCGTAATAACAGAGAAGACATATTGATAGCATAAGCATTTTTGTGGTGTACTAATATAGAACAAGTATTCCCAGCTTCTTCTTCAGACTATCGCTATCACGCTTGCACTCGAGACTGACAGTATATTTGTGACTCGCGTGTCAGAAAAACGAAGATTACCGATTAAGCAAATGGTAGAACTTTACAAAATTAGCCGCCTTCCTTGATTTATGGCAGTACATCTAACGGGCCAAATCTAGTATCATTATTTTTCACTTACTTCATCGACGAGTAGGACGGTCGGCGTCCGCCGCGGGCCCAGCTCGTTGAACCGCTTCTCCAGCAGCGCGCACGCCTGCTCCCACACCACCGACTTACCTGACAATTACAATAATCTAATAGTTCAGCTTAGTTTGGGAATTGGTTGATTTACTGGTACGAGTCCCTGACATTTATTTATTTATTTACTTATTTATTTATTTACAGTACATCATGAACAGCCATCTATTTACTAGAATACCGCATAAATTAAATACGTAAGAAGGTAAAGACATACATACTGAATAAGACTTTTGTACTGAATTTATGTAACCAAAAAAAGTCCTTTCCACTTTTAAAATAATTAGATCATCAAATTTGATTTCAAGTATTATTTTAATTTTTGAAAAGTCTGGCTCTTTTATACTTAACCTAGGGTAAAAATCATGGTCCCTTGCGTTACCAAAAAAAAAGGTATGAAATAGTTTTAAATATAAGCATTATTTTCCGATTTGATACATGCGTACCTAAGGTAAATATTAAAAAATGTTTTTCAAAAATATAAAACCTTAAAAGTTTTTTCATCCACATAACAAACTTGACCAAAATCATGCTGGCGCGGTAGGTGTGATTCGGTACACATTATGTCATTATAGTTCTTTTGTTTAGGTACTCAAATAAAACTAAACAAAAAACCACGTGATATAGTGCGTCAGCTAATATAAACAGGACACTGATACGTCAAACCCCAAAAAAACAGTTTTGATGTTTTCTGCTTGGTTCTGTATATTGCTCAGATTTCTATGTAAAATCTCCGTTTTGAATACCTACCAGTAAGTTGTTTATAAATCTGTACATAGGCCTGCCTTGGCTCCGCTATCCTCATCCCGTTAACCTCGACGAGCTGGAAGTCGGGAAGATCCACCTCCTCCTTCAGGATCCGAAGCGCCGCGCATACCGTGGCGGTCTTTCCCGTGCCAGGCACTCCGGATATATACATGCACCTATCAACAGATGGTGATTTCATGAAGACAAATTAATTTTACCACGTTTCTATTAGCTTCAATTTTACAATCAATATTGAACAAATTTCCCAATGAGCTAGACTTAAAACTTTAAACATGGCTTAGAACTGAAACACAATGTTATATCATTATGGTATCAATTAATAATTAACTTATTTAGTTTGCTAGAATAGTAATACTTTAAAACTAAGCACCCTGAAATAAGACATACGGGGAAGCGTAGCACTGTCAAACCGTCTTACTGGGTATTGGCATGAAAAAAATTGTGGCCGGACACTATCCAATAAATTAGAGAAAAATTAAAAATAAATTACCTACTAAGAAATAAACCATTGATGATGTAAGATGAAATGACAATGAAGGATTATTGGTATGAGAAAATCCCAGGAGGGGTCTTGTTGAGTCAGGTCAATGTTTGTATGTTGTAATGTTAATATAAAGCGTGTACTAAATTCCTTACCCACTAGTACCACCCAAAACTTTTGATCGAACAAATGATAATATTTCATCCATTTGACTTTCCCTTCCAGGTAACGATTTGTTTTCTAACGAAATATCTAAAAAAAGCAAAATAAGTCAACATATTGTAAGCAAAATCAAAATCATAATGTATAAATGGTGAAAGTAAATGTTGAATTTTTTACCATCAATATTGTCAACAGAATGGGCTCTAGAGTGTAAAGTAGGTGTCAGTTGGCTGGTCAGAATTCTTCTACTGACACTGCGCCTAGGAGTTTTAGCAGGAGTGACCTTAGGGGTTCTAGATGTCTTAGGTGTTTTAAGAATAGGAGTAGGTTTAAACTCGTCATCACTTTCTGTCATTCTTCTAACAGATTTTCTAGGGGTCCTTTTAATAGGCGAATCTTCCTCAAGGTAACTTATTGGATTTTTAGTTACTCTGCCAGAGCGAGTGATTTTAGTTGGAGTGTTTACTGGGGACATGTTTTCATCATAGGTAACTGAACTTTTCTTCCGTTGCGGCCTAGTTTCTTTCTCATCATTTTCATCGAAGATTAATACTTTTTTTGGCGTGTCACTGGAGGTTTTAGAAATAGAAGCCTTCCGCTTCGGAGTGCCAAGGACATGCTGCCGTATAATAAGTGTAGGCAAACCACCATTTGCATTTTCTTTCAATTCCATAGACAATAGCTCCTCAATATTGCTATTGTTTAACTTTTTAGTATTTCTAGGTGTCTCTGCTAATGTCTTGGTTTTGGGAGTGGCTTTCTTGGGAGACTCTTTTTCAGTCCTATCAGCTAAAATTGCTCTTTTCAATAATAGTTTTGTACCATCATTTTTACTGACACTCCAGTTCTTTTGTTCTGATAATGAAATCCTTCCCATTCGTTTGACTAAGCTAGTAGGTGTTTTAGGAGTCCTAGATTTAGAGGTAGGGCTGTTTTTGCTAGGTGTAGACAGTAGTTCCAATGCCAATCTTTCTTCTTCAAGAACAGGTTCTATTTGTACTTTCTTTTTGCTCAACGCAATGATTCTGTAGCGACAAACGTAGTTGTAGTTTGATGAGGAAACTGATTTAGTGGTTTTTGTGTGTGAAAGCTTGATGTGGCATTTCTTGAAAAAGGTTTCAATGGAGACATTTGTAGAAAATGGGCGGTGGTCTTGTAAGATCTAAGGAAAAAAATAGTTATAACTTTAAACAAATAATATAAGAAAATGGGCAGAAAAACAAATACAATTTAATATCCGGTGGTTCTCTATTAGTGTAGATGTTATGTTAATTGATGCCTAGTACCCATAGAAAAAGAAGAGGCTAAACGAATTCATAACTACCTCTTACTCTAAAAAAAGAACTTAGTTGTAGTTTTCCCACATCTTCTCCAGCGCTTTTCACAAAAGAATTTTAACCACTTAACAGATGGTTAGAGCATAGTCAATAGGGAATATGCTTATTTTTTTAAAACTAATTTCTCAATAAAATATGAAAACGCCGAAAAAGTGATCACCAAAAGTGAAATTAAAATTAAATTCAGTCATGGAATAGGATGATGCGAGCATTTTAAACTGCTAATTAGACAAATAGAACCGAAGTGCACTGGCGAGGTCATCGTGCAGTTCGGCCATATAGATACCACGTAAAATTCTGTTTTGCTAGCAAGAGATTGAAACAAATCTTTGTTGGCTTATATCTTGGTTATTTTTATAGCTATTCTAAAAAATATTTTTCTCACCTGTTTGTTACATGAATAGAGTTAGGACTTTTGGTGGCAAATCGTGGTTCCAGAATCCATGGAGTCGCTATTTCCTAATTATTATAATACATAACACTTTGATTTTGACCTTCAGTATTTTAATATTTCAAAATTCATTTATTCGATATTCGGCCGCACCAATTTAAATTAATTTTGGTATTGAGGATATCTCTGATGTGAAAGCGTTACAAACAAGCAAATATTAATGGGTAAGACATAACCGAACTAAATATGTATTTAGTTCATTTTTGAATATGATAATACCGAAGGTCAAAATCAATGTGTTATGTATTATTATAACTAGGAAATATCGACTCCATGGATTCTAGAACCACGAAATGCCACCAAAATCCTAACCCTATACATGAATCACGTTTCATTGAAGCTATAAAAAAACATAAATGTTGCCTATTACATGATTATGATCAAAAGTTTTTCCAATTACCTCTTTGTGCATAAATTCAAGAGGCTCAATGTTATTAAAACACCAGTGAGGCAGGTCACTGGGTTTCGAATACCACTGGACCTTAGCCCTGTATTGGTCATGACTGCTTGAGACATCTTCGTATAGGGCGAGGATCTGGGCTGCATCGCAACCTTCTTCCGTGTCGGGTTCCGCCGAATCCGCGTTTGAAATCAGAACAAAGTCTCCGATCTCAGCTGTAATCTGCCCGAACTTAAATTTTCTGTAAACACGTATGTTACATTTAGATCGGTAAATATATCTTATAAGATACGGTAACGAGCACAAATGAATAAATCGGTTACAAAAGAGCGTGATTGTAGACAAAGGTTAGTTTACTTACTCATAATAGTGGAAATTACTAGATGTATTTTGTTCATTAATTATCTTTTCACTTAACCATGTTACGCTTTGGGAAGGAATGATTTTTTTAGGCATTTTAACAAATATTGCAAAAGCTCACATCAACAAAAAATTAACGACCAACCCAACAACACGACAATGACAATCAGCTGCAGGCTGCAGCTGTCAAACCGTTATAACTTTTCGCGCCTTTTGTAACAATTCGTTCCTACAATCACCTCAAAAAAAATTACTGTTATTTATTCTGTGGTCCAGTGCTATTCAAGCTAATGGAATATACATTTCAGAATAACATAACATAATTTACTTTTTTATCGCTGTGGTGAGGTATGCTTTCAAATGTCATTAAGACGTTTCCTTCCCTCTTTTACTTTATCATTATCAGAAAATTCAGATATTTCGTTTTGTGAAGAAATTTATTTTCCCCTATCATTAGAAATAAGGTGTCTGCGTTAAAATATACGTAAAAAAATGAAACAGTAACATTCGCCATGGATGACACAGAAAGCACAACTACATCGGCCGACGAAAACACTGGAAATTTGTGCGATAATCCGACTAGAGACACACTTGCTGAAGGTCTATTGGGGCTTTTGAAACCTACAGTCGACCAATTAGACGATAGGGTTAGAGCTACTAGGTAAATAGAACTATTGTCTTGAACATTACTGTTAACATCACATTTACACATATATAACCTTTCTTTTTTTCTTTTAGGATATCACAATTAGAATTAAAGCAACAGATAGATTCATTAAACGAGGAGTTGCTCAAAGTACGAGAGGCTCTCAACAATCATCCTGACTTGGACCCCTATGTCAAGAAGCTGATTGCTTGCAAGCACAAAGTTACCGTAGTGCTTAATGTTTTACAAGCATCTCAGGTAATGTATATTTTATCAGCTCAGCCATTGGGTTCACTGTTTGGAGCGGGGTTACCTTTGTTTCGGTGAAATATGTTTACTAACCTAACCTATAGGATTCTACATGATGGTACTGAAATAAATCCTGAAAATAGTTACAGAAAAAAAAATGGGTTGGAAATTGACATGTTTTGGTAAACATATTTGGGCCAAACAGGTGGCTCCCATTTGGAGCAGAAGTTTGCTACAGCTTATAGTATAGCAGTCTTAGTATTGCTAGCACTGAATGTGTTCATTAAGTAAATTTTGTAATATACATTGCTGATATAAGAAAGTCTGATTAAAAAAACTTTGACTAATGAAACATTAATGTCTAATATTTCCAGGATAGACTCAATGACATAAGGCGTATGGTAACTAAAGAAAAGGGTGTTCGAACCATATCAACAACTCAGTCACTGGAGCCCATAGAAGGCCCCAGTGGTAGCGGAGTGGTGTCAGAGAAGGGCAGCATCAACTAACCATGGAAACTCCATACCAAAACCACATAGACAAAGCTGAGTTTGATCATGTTTATGAACCAGCTGAAGACAGTTTCCTGCTCATAGATGCTCTAGAAAAGGACCTGGGCTACTTAAAAGCCAAAAATCCAACGTTTTGTCTTGAAGTTGGCTCAGGAAGTGGTGTGGTTATAACAGCTTTTGGGATGGCATTTCCTGAAACTTTCTGTATGAGCACAGATGTTAATTTGAGAGCTTGTGCACTATCAAAGGTTACAGCCACACATAACAAAGTCAACCTGGACAGTGTTTGTATGGACTTGTGTGGTACATTCCTTAATAGCAAGTTTGATGTTATCATCTTCAATCCACCCTATGTGGTCACTGATTCTAATGAGTGTGGGGGCACTGACATCACAGCAAGCTGGGCTGGGGGTACAAAAGGTCGGGAAGTAACTGACAGACTACTGGACATGATACCAAAGAAATTGGCCCCTAATGGCACTTTCTACCTTTTGTTAATTGAAGAAAACATTCCACAAGAAGTGACCACTATTATGTCCACACATGGATATAAGTCTGAAGTTGTAATCAGAAGGAGGATTAGAAATGAGCAGCAATTAGTAATAAAGTTTTATATTTGACAATGTTGCAGGTATTATAAGAAATATCACATTGTTCAATTCTATAAAAGTAAGAAATAAAATAAGTAACAATTTCTGTTAAGTTAAATAATAAATATTTATATATTAATGCTTAAGATTTTTCTTCACAGCTTCTCCAAATTGTTTTGCACCCTGTTGATTTTCTTCATAACCTGGCAATGTGGCACAGTCCTGGACCCAGCGTTGTATGTTAGGGAAGGCAGAGATATCCCATCCTATAGCCTAAAAAAAAGATTTCATCAGACTTGGGTGACTTGGGTTGGCTTTTATGACAGAGATGTACAGATTTAAAATATATGTTAAGAATGATTTTTTCAAGTCAAATGGAAGGCAAACAAAAACACTGGCTTGATGGTAAGTGGGTATCCCATAGACATTTGTAGCCTCCATACTACAATCTTAAGACAGTAGTCCTAAGGTTGTAGTAATAAGTAAGGAATAATATATTTTCAATGGTCACACACACAAACACCGCTGATTGGTGGTAAGTTTAAGGATAAGATGGTGAGAGCAATCCGCCACTACAAAACTAGCTGTGGATAGCATCTTCATTCAAATAGAAGTCATTTATCATAATACCCCCACTACCCCCACTGTTCAACTTTCCAGAGTAAAAAATGTCCTTTAGTTTAGCTGGGAAAGCATAATAAACAGTTACTTGTAAAGTCAACAGCATAAATAAGTGATCATTTATGGACCTTATCACTTTAACGTCATGTTTGAAATATCATACAAAATTGTGAAACAATGAAAGCAACAAGGTACATAAATTATCACTTATTTATGCTGTTCACTGTACTTGTATTTATAATATACTAGCGATCCGCCCTTGCTTTGCTTTGGTTTATGAGAGTTTTCTGTCACACCCTCACACCCGTAATAAACAAGAATTTATCAAATATAAAAATCTTCCTCTTGAAACACTATCTATTGCTGAAAACTCAAACTCAATACATTCAGCAGTTTAAAAGATCTAAGTGAACTGACAGGGCCAACTTAAACTATACTGGGGCCCTAGGGCACGCAAGAGTGGGGCCCCTTTTGGAAAGTAAAGAAAGTGTATTATTACTAACATTTTTCTACTATGATCTTTTATTTATTATGGGTAATAAATTGTCGGTCCTTTTGTGGCCCCCTAAAGATGGGGGCCCTGGGCACAGGCCCCATGTGCCCTTATGGTAAAAACAGCATTGCGAGCAAACAGCAGAAGCAACTTTATTTTATACTATGTACAGAAGTATAGTAAAATACTCCATTGTTAATAAATAATGCTTTTAGAATAGAATTAACAATTTTAACTGTAAACGCTAAAATGTCAGGTTTATATTATTTTGAAATCTGAGATGAGAGCTTGGCATTTGTTTGAAACCTGTTTATTATCCTATCCAGGCTCGATGTAAGCTATATCCTTACAAAAATTCATTAAAATCATGAGCACTTATAGCTGTAGTAAAACAAATGAATATTCTGTGGGGACCATCTTAAGTTATCTTACCAATATATTTGACACTGAAGCATAAATCGATGTGTCTGCAATAGTGACGGTATCACCTGCCACCCATTTACTGTCTAACAGGAAACCATCCAAAAATCCAAGTGTGACGTTAAGGTCACTTTTAAGAGGTTCTTTTATTTCAGTTACGCCGTGATACAGGATTGGAAACTAAAATTACACAATGCGGATATTAATAATTAATAAATATAAAAATATATCCCCATTTTATCGAGTTCAACAAGTAACTTACGCAAATAGCTCGTA
Source organism: Acleris sparsana (assembly GCA_923062465.1). Lineage (NCBI taxonomy): Eukaryota > Metazoa > Arthropoda > Insecta > Lepidoptera > Tortricidae > Acleris > Acleris sparsana. Next base: position 12,404,127 of record OV281300.1, read on the forward strand.
TTTTTACATACAAAGACGAGCTGTCGAAATGTAACCTCTGGTTCACAACGGCGCGCCGTTTTAAATCTTTAGGATAAAGTTGGTCATCTTTTCCATACTTATCAGCCAAATATGTTGCGATCGCGCGACTCTCCCAGATAATAAAGCCATCGTCATCAAGAGTCGGTACGCAGTGTTGAGGATTCACCTTCAAGAAGTCTTCTTTAAGTTGTTCTTTTTGAAACAAGTTGACTATTTCTATTTGTACAGGCACTCCGATAGCTCTAACCGCCAAAAGAGCACCGCGACAGGGCGCGCTTAGAGGGAAATAGTAAAGTTTTAAAGGAGAAGGCGAAGACATTGTTAAATGTAATAAACTATGAAAAACTATGTCACGCGACCATATATAAATAGTACTCTGTGCACACGACACTACCAAGACACTACAAACAACCACTTTACTTGCAAAGTTAAAGTAATGGCAAAGATAAGAGAAGAGATTAGATTACGCGGGCACTACAACGTTCAACACCCAAACTCCTACTCTCACAGATTATTAAGGTATGTCTAAACTCCAACTTTAGGCCAAACTTTAGCGATTTATGGTAGATAGTATGGCTAACGTCAACGCGTCCGAACCACACGATTGGAGGTTGGACGACGCATTAGAGTGAAAGTATGTGCGATTCTCTTTCCCACTTACACCAGCTCATTATATAACGTTTGCTCGCTCCCACGTAAAAAAATGGAACTTTAACCGTGTTGTAACTGTAAATTAAGGCATGTTTAAACTTTTTGATTAGTTATTAGTGCGAGTGATCAGTACAGGGTAATAAGTGATTTTTAAACACTTTCTGTATTTTTGCGAGTAGGCTCCCCTCCAAATTGTTCTTTTGTGGTGTACTGCCACTAAACCGGATTGGCCGGTTGTGCGTTTAGTTTGTGTTTAGATCAGATAATGTTAATTTTAATATTGGACGCCACTCGCACTACATTCATCATCATCAGCCCGGGGGCGTCCACTGCTGGACAAAGGCCTCCCCCAAGGAGCGCCACAAGTCACGGTCTTGAGCCGCCCGCATCCAGCGACTCCCCGCGATCCTAACCAGGTCGTCAGACCACCGGGTGGGAGGCCGTCCAACACTCCGTCCACCGGTGCGGGGCCGCCACTCGAGAACTTTTCTTCCCCAACGGTTATCAGTTCTCCGAGCTATGTGGCCTGCCCATTGCCACTTCAGCATGCTAACTCTCTGAGCTATGTCGGTGACCTTGGTTCTCTGGCGTATTACCGTATTACGGATCATATCGCGCAAAGAAACTCCGAGCATATTGTCTGTCTAATGAAAGCTGAACCTGGGAAAAAGCGGCAAATTCAAAAAATCTTGATATGGTATTACCGATCAATGAAGGAATAAACGATATTGATACTTTTATTATTTTATTTATTTTGGTGGGCACAAAGGAAGAGGAAACGCGTACTATATTTTCATATATATTATTACGAGCGCTATATTTTAATGAAAAGCACTTTAGGTAAAATACGATGAGTGACTGGAGCACATTTGGTTTTTCGAAATATATTTGACATGAAAATATAGTGATCTGCACGTGTAGCACAAGTTGTATTTTCTCGCTTGTCGCTCTGTGCGTCTCTATCGTAACAGACTAGATAGTAAGGGAGATCCGAGCGACAAACAAGTCACGAGCAACTTGTGCTAGTCGTGCTGTTGATAGATTTCATTGATACGAGAGGTTTTCGTCTGTGTCGCACACAGCATAATAAAACAATGATGATGAGGAATATTATATTCAACCTTTTTAATAAAGTAATTAGAGGTAACATTATTCTCATCACCCTTACACCTCTATCTAACGACAATTATATCTTGGAGAAGAAGCGCCGCAAGAAACTCCAGCAGATCATTTTTTCCAATCATAAAATACAATTATTCTTAAAAGTAACATTACAAGGTAGTAAAGTAATTAATAATTATTTCTAACAACACAAACTTAGTCGTTACAAATGTACGCTCAATAACATTGAGTAAATTAAAAATAGTGACTAGGAGAACAACATGACGAGGTCTCTACGTCAGGAACGATAACTAAAATAACTAACTAGCTTGGATGTCAAAGCTATCCAAATTAGACACCGTGGCCTTGTGAGGTCGCTTTTTTCCGGGAGTACTAAAGACACCGTTGTTTAATTTTCCCTCATTACTTATTCTTTTTAAAGATGAAACACTGATATCTGTAAGAAGAAAGAAAGTGTTAAATAAACAGAACACCATTTAGAAATACATTGTGTGGTTGCGCAGTACAGCCCCATTGTACAGTCCGACAGCCCTAAAAACATTTGGGTTTAGGTGAAATGAAATTGCATCGGTGAGGTTCTAATCGCAACGGTTTAAGAACAAGGAAGACTCATATAACCCGAACATCTTTTATATCTGGCCGATCAAAAATGACATTAAATAAATAGATAAGGTACTAAAGTGTACACATATTTATGAAATCGACTGTACAGTGTACATTTGGTTCATAAACAACAAAATGCTGTTTGCTCCGCACACAGAAAATACATATCAAATAATATGTTTATGATATCTTTTAACTAAACACCTCCTTATTGTTTTATTGAAACTATGAGTGTCAGTTACATTAATCATCTGTCTATTAAATTAATTTAATAAAATTGTGAATGCTAAGAGATTCAACATGATATAGGGACAGACAATAGGTACCTACACCTATTATATAGGGAAAGACAATGATAATTTTAGTAATTACCGGTCATTGAAGATACTTCTTCCAAATATTTCGTCTGAGTCTGGCAGGCTAACTCAGTTTCCTCAACCTCTTTCAGCTGCTTTACGTTTTCCAGCACACTTTTGTCAACGTGCACGTCCAGGTTTTCTGAAACGAATTTAATTTCGTTTAATTTCTTAATCTCATCGTATAATAGACAGAAAAAGGTAAATTAAACTTAGGATTGCACATAGAGAAATAAGAAGTATCAAAATGAACATGCCGTACTAAAGCCGTACTAACCTATAAATTTGGTCACCGTAACTAAACAATTAATTTTTTGCATCAATAATGCTTTTCTTTCTTCTTGTTTTTCTTTGTACTTCTGTATAATAGTATACAGAATCTCCCGGACACCGCCTCTTATCGTCGACGGCATGATTACTCCGTATTTTTATCAATTTAGATCTCGAATTGACAACAACAAAGTCCAAACGACATATTAAATAGTGTTGCCAGACTCGTCAGCCAAGAAAAATCCAGGTTCAGCTTTCATTAGACAGACTCTAGCTCTTTCCATTGCACGCTGAGTGACCCTGAGCTTATTTATGAGGCATTTATGAGGCTCGCACTACATTGCCAAAGCACTAATCGCTATCACATCCACTCTGACTGATCATAGTTTAACCAGGCCTTTATGCCAGGTTTACATTATATGAACTTGGTACTAGTCAGTCCTCATCATAAAGGTTCCTTTTTTACCACTTTGGTACGGCATCCTAAAAAGTTATATTATAACGTCGATAAAATATTTTTAGAAGTTATTTTTTTTAGAACGAGACCCTTTTTATATCCTTTGTCGATCTATACTAGAGCTCAAAGCGTTAATAATCACCTATTTGCGATCCTCATATCACTTAAACATATAGTGAGCCCCCATTTGCAGCCCTCTTAAAGAGTTAGTAAACTATGTTTTATTCTATTGTACCAAGGAGTTAATTTTCGCCTATTTACCACGTTTTTTAGGGTTTCGTAGCGAACAAGGAACCCTTAAGCGACAATTACACCACCTCGTTCACCTAATGCGGTCGCCGAACTTGTTTCAAACTACTTCGGCGAGCGAACATTGTCTTTACATTAGTCTGTCCGCCTACACCGAACACGTAACTAGGCGGTTGCAGCTGTTGTTTGCCGAATGCGGCTGACTACGGTGTTCTTTACACTGGTGCGGTCGCCGTATGCAACATGCGGCGGACGACTCAATCTAATCGCCGCTTTATAGTTTGCCATGTCCGTCTGTCCTTCTGCCCGTTTGTCCGTGGCTTAACTGAGACTCTTGCTACTGCCAAAATTTAATTTGGTATAGTAAATATATATATGAAATTACGCCGACAAAGTTGTAACATAAAATCTTTTTTTGTTTTTCGGGACACAAGTAGGTATAGCAAAGATATTTTTGGAGACAATTACCTTATAGGTCGACCGATTGTATTAAAAAAATATATAAACAAAAATTTAATAACAAAGCATTGTATAACGATTGTATACATATTGGGTAGTACCTACTACCTACATACATAGTGGTGAATCTTTCTCCTGTACGAACTAGGTCGACTTTTACTATGACAAGAGGCACCTAAGTTTTAAAGAATAATAATTTCCTTTTCGAAAAATGACTTTTTTTTTTTTCTTGACAGCTGTCGTGTTTTTTAGTTATCTATTTTTATTACTTTAGATTTTATAGCTCGCTTACGTTTTTTTTTCCGTATTCGCATGCGTACTGGAGTACCGCTAACGAACTGTCAGTTCAAAAGATGATTCCATGTTGATTCCCTTCTGTCGTTAGACATAGGTAAGGTACCCTTATAATTATAATTCCTTTAATTTTATAAGAGCTATTGTAATAATAATACGCGTCTTTCTTTCCTTGAACCTTATTTATTTTTAGAATTATTCGTATATTGTAGTCTAACGACATAGGTATTTATGAATAAATTTATTTCTTAATTTTATCTTCTTTTTTTTTTGTATACTTACAGTAAGTACTTACTTACCTACCTACTCAATTTAATTTTTTTTTGATGTCATACGGATCAGTAGGGTTACTGATCCGTATTCCTTCATAATTCTTACTAAAAATATCCCGTGTCAATTTCCCTTTTTTATAAATAATGAAAAATAGGCTAAAAAATATTTAAAAGCAAAGCACCCGTCCAGAAATAAAACAAAACCAAATACCGACACGGCCGTTACATGTCAAACGAAATAGGTATCTACCTTGTACTAGATTATAAAGAAATGTTTAATATGCTTTAAGGCGTATGGTAACCAAAGAAAAGGGTGTTCGAAAGCCCCAGTGGTCGCCGTATCTGCAAAGGGCAGCGTCAACAAGTCGTGAAACAAGACAAAAATAAAGACAATACCGAGTTAGACCAAGTTCATGTATCAGCTGAAGACAGTTTTTTGCTTATATAGGCTCTATAAAATAGACCTATAATTCCAAAATGTTGTCTAGAAGATGGAACAGGAAGTGCAATTATAACAGCTTTTGGAATGGAATTTCTGTGTGAGCCAATGATGTTAATTTGAGACTGTCAAAGGATGGTTAAAGTTATCAGCCACACATAACAAAGTCATCATAGAACATACCTGAACAGTGAACTTGTCTGGTACTTTTTTGGAAAAGGCAAAATGGCACACAGGCCGCCTGATAAAAGTGGACTCTGAACCCCAGTAGACATTGACTGGGGGGTAAGAAGGATCTTGGACATTATACCAAAGAAGCTGTCACTTGATGGCATTTTCTATGTTTAGTTAATTGAAAAAAACATTTTACAATAAGTAACCACCATAATGTCTCAGTATATGAATATAAATCTGAAGTTGTGATCAGAAGGAGGGTAAGAATTAAGCAGCATTTTATATTGAAGTTTTATATTTGACGATATTGTATATTATTATCAATATAACAAATTGTTCAATTTTATTCGCTTAATAAAATGTATGAGATCATTTAAATTAGATATTAAATAATATGTATATTAATGTTTAAGATTTATTTTAACAGCTTCTCCAAATTGTTGTGCACCCTGTTGATTTTCTTCATAACCAGGCAACGTGGCACAGTCGCGGACCCAGCGTTGTATGTTAGGGAAGGCAGAGATATCCCATCCTACAGCCTAAAAAATAATATTTGTAACATCAAGCAGAGATTTTGCTTGGGACGGCTTTGGTAACATCAAGCAGAGATTTTGCATGTAAGTATGTAATCAGTACACATCAGTAACTCGTGGCATTTAGGTAGCACTTGACAGATTAGTGATGAGACAAGTTTTCTAAGTGTCTTTTCAGATAAGATAAAATAATATTACCTACATGGTCTTAACTTATGACGAAGTAGGTTTGATCACTAGTTTAAAAACATTGATGATTGATTGATGTCAATGTCAATGGTATTATCATTAATTTACTCGTAATAATTATTATGAGACGTGTCCCGAAACAGAAATTTTCAAATAATGGAGGAAATCAAAGAGAATCAATAAAAATACACTGCAACTTTACAAAAGAATGCTTTTTTTACATCAGTGGAAATTGAAAAATCATTTTCTTACTCAAAGTGCATTTTCTCAAGTAGAATACGTAGACTAACTTGTAAAAACTAAAATAAATATTATTTATTTATCATGGATGTCATATATTAAATTATTGAAAATACTTCTTTCTTTCTTTTTTTCTAATTGGTTTCCTTTTCTCAACTTATACAGGAAGAACACCACTAGTCTGTTAGAAACTGTGAAGTCCTACCTAAATGCCACGAGTTACCAATGTGTAGTAATCAGTAATAATTATTATACTTAATTTTGTTGTTACTATAAATTTTCTGTTGCACAAGATGCAAACTCACTGAAAGCGATTTCAAACACTAAAAACTACTCTGCAATGCTTTGTGCTTGTTATTTGGTATGTGAACAGGCCTCAACACACTGCCTCTGTTTTATTCAAGCATGGTAAATGTTTTAGAACTAACAAGTTCAACCCTTAACACTAATGTCAGGTCCTTTTTTTAAATTGTGGAGCTTGGCACCTGTTAAGAACTTTACAAAATTCTTGAATAAAAATATCAAACCCACAATTTAGCTGTGAAGACAAAACAAATGAACATGCAAAGTTGAGGTTAATAAAGGTTATCTTACCAAAATACTTGACACTGAAGCATAAATTGATGTGTCTGCAATAGTTGTGTTATCACCTGCCACCCATTTACTGCTTGACAGGAAGCCATCCAACAATCCAAGTGTGACATTAAGCTTGTTTTTAAGAGGCTCATTTATTTCAGTTTCACCCAGAAACAGGATGGGGAACTAAAATAAATTACAATGCAGTTAAAACATAAAGCTAGCAGATCATCCTGACTTTTCCCAGGTTGAATAATATACATGTTTTACATATAAGCCTTTCGATCTGGAATCATGTACCTTCCAAATGGTGATTATATTTTTCAATTATGTGCAGTGGTATCGAAGTTCCAAGTTTCAGTTGTATTAACAAACTTGCGAAATCCACTCTTCTCTTTAAATATAATATTTTAGTACTTAAGTGTAGCCTCCTAAGGCCAACACACAATGAATTTGCCAGTGGAATACAAACCTACTGTAAACAAATGCAGTCAAATTTTATATTTAGTTGACAAACATAATCACAAAAACAAAAGAAAATCCACTTTATTCTTTGTCTAGTACCAATCAGACGACAATCTCACACAAATAAGGTCAATTTTTGTGAGATTGTTGTCTGATATTTATTTATTTATTTGTCTCCTTTGCAATGGATCCATATTCCAATAGCCGTATTTATGTACTATTTTTTTAGGGGCCCTAGGACCCACATTAAATCGTGCTTATCAACAAATGACTTACGACGATGCCTAATATTTTTGCATATAAAGACGAGCTATCGAAATACAACCTCTGGTTAACACCGGCGCGCCGTTTTAAATCTTTTGGATAAAGGTGGTCATCTTGCCCATATTTATCTGCCAAATAAATTGCGATCGCGCGACTCTCTCGAACGAACAAGCCATCATCGTCCAGAGTCGGCACCTTCAAGAGGTCATCTTTTAGGTGCTCCTTTTGGAACACGGTAACTGTTTCGATTTGTACAGGAACTCCGATAGCTCTAGCTGCTAGAAGAGCACCGCGCGAGGGCCCGCTTATGGGGTAATGGTAAAGCTTCATAGAAGTTGCCGCAGACATTGTTAAATATAATACGTACTAGTTGATGCTACGTTTAAGTTTCAATAATTACATGTTATTTTGCACCCAAATAGAACACTGAAATATTCAAACTGTAATAATTACGTTTAAGTGCTGTTGACAGCTGTTGGTATTGGTATTAGAAGACTAGTGACGGACAGTGTTTAGTCTGGTTTTAAAAATACCGATTACATTTGGTTTTTATCGAACTGTGAGTTCAAACAAGTAAAGACCATAATCTCGTGCACCTTAGTTAAGCATTTTAGAACTGATTATCTAATTTGATAACAAATATATAGTTATACTGGATAACAAATATAAATATTTAACAAAAATAAAACGGGCATTTCAAGGCACCGATTTAGAGCTGCAGTTGTATAATTATTGTACTTTTCGCATTTATATGAATAATTGAGCGTTAAAGTTAAATAATTGAATTGGGCCGTAAACAAATCGGGATTGGTTGGTAAGAATTCTTAATAGGTTACAAGTTGTAACTTATAACCTAATAGATTTATAACTGCATATAACTTATAAGAAGTTATAATAGTTATTTATGTGACTGGTGCATGCATAATGAGAGGCATTAATACACGAGTGTGGTTTTATGAAACGAGCCGATAGGTGAGTTTCATAATAAGATCACACGAGTGTTTTAATGCCTAATTATGCGTACAGTCGCATACATAACTTTATCTACATGCATATCATAAGTTTTCTACAAACTGTGAGAAAATTGCACCATGTTGCCTTGTATCTTAAAGAACCGAAACACCACCGAAACTTTAAAGTGAACATTAAGATGCAACTACATCAATAACCGATACTTTAATGACATTTAATACTTTAATGTTAACATTAAAGTGCAACCACAGATACAGGTTTCTTAATATAGGCTGTTTGCTCATCGTTTCTAAACATATAATAGGGAAGTTATGATATGGATGTAGATAAAAATAATTAAACTGCCGCTGTCAAGTTTAAACGCTTACCAGCTATACTTGCGCTTCTTGCATATCTACCCTCCTCGTGTCGTGTGATATTGATTTTCTTGCGATACAGTTATCATTTGAAAAAGTCAACTGTACGGTTATTTATGTCACATAAATACGTACATGCACCTTTAGTACTTTATAAAATGTATCGATAAAACAAAACTATAAATTATTTGATATGTTTCGCCGCCCTATTTTAGTAGTATGTCGGCTGGACAATAGATGCCGCATACAACCACTTTCTTTGTTCTAGAATCATCATGTGCGTTGTTATTATTGTTGAATAAATTAAACGATTTATTAAAGAAGTAGTCGTTTAACAATTTCATATGCCGTTTTAGACACGATGTTAAAGTAATGCGGTAAAAGTTATTATTTATTTTGTTAGCTACTTGTCAAGCATGTGGTTAGCAAACGCCGTCTATGACCACATTTACCAACAATTTTTTCTATACCGCGGTAGGTTGCAAAATATCTAAGTTTTTCTATCTAAGGGCAAATAATTAAGAAAAAACAAAACACAAATAAACACATTTGAATAATTTTTAATTGGGGTCGAATCAAAATTTACCAAAAACAAAATATAGAGTCTGGCAAACGAAAGCTGTCCACAAGAACGGGCGGCAATTTAAAATATCTGCAGCAGATATCAATGTCTGTACACTAAACAAACGGAGTTGATAGATAGAAACAATCATTTAACATTTCTGACAAATAAAATAATATCAACTACGTTTAGTATCGCCTAATCCAGCTTATCCAGCTGCTGATTTTTGGATTGCCGCCCTTTTTTGTGGACAGCTTTCGTTTGCTAGACTCCAAATGTCGCCTCTTCTGACCTTACCTACTTTGCTACGAAGTCGACGGTTCCTTGCTACGCGGGGCCCCTTTTCCAGAGGTCCTACTTTGAAAATCGACGTTCGAAGTTACGTTAGCTCTATCATTTTCTCTCGATTTATGCCGGGTTCCTATATTCAAGAAACGAATCGTTTTCCTTACGGGCCGTAGCGTTATGACATTTACTATGTACAAAATGTGTCAAATTTTAACGAGGCGTAAGAAAAACGATTCGTTTCATGAATATAGGAACCGGGCATTAGTCTAGAATAACGAGTGACAGAGATCGAGGTAACTTAACTTCGAACTTCGATTTTCAAAAAAGGCCTCTGGGCAGTTAGTCCGTCGGGCGGATATAAAATAAACGACTAACTACGTAAGTATACCTACTTTTTTGGTCCTTTTAACATTTTTCACCTAGCTATCAACGTTCTCCAAAGGTTTTTTGGCCTAAAAAAGCTAATCGACCACTCAAGCCACTTGATGGTAAGATTAACGGTTTTAAGACTACAAATGCGTTGCCAACTCAAATTTTCGACGCTTTTCATTCATGGTCGTTTAAATTTTGTAGGTTGCTTTCAATTCACGATCTGACAATTGCATTTATTTATTGGACTGACCAGTTTTCTTTTTATTACTACTTTTTACTGTCAGACTAATTAACCAACCGCCGAGAAATTGGTATCGTATTATCTCATCTCATTCGTTTTTTTCGTTGTTTTTTTCCGATTCTGAAGAAGATAACTCATAAACTAGGTGGCCCAACATCCCACACTGTACGATGCATCTCACAAAAACTATTGTACCCACTGAATTGCGAACCTACTTCTTTTAAGTACCTAGGTAACTAGAGCATAAAAAAATCATAAATTATATTATTGAATTTGGATATATGTATAAGCTTTTTTACTTCGAATGAATGAGTAATCGCTGCGGATGCCGTCTACAGTCGGCTTCGAAATCATGACTGCGGCGACAAGACGCTACGACGTGTCGTTGCGACATAACGCGACGACACATCGTCTGCTGCTGCTGCGTGGAGTCTGCTGCCAACTTATACCTTTATTGGTTTGAGGTAACCTCGTAAGGCCCACCATACAACGAAATTTATTAATGGAATATGAATCTGTTGGGAATGAAATAAATTCGATTTTCTCATTTGATCATTAGTTATAAAAACAAAAGAAATTCCACTTTAATCTTTGCACTAGACCTTTATTTGAATGGCCGGACGAAGGCCTTTTAAAAGGACTTTGGGCCTTAGGAGGATCGAACATACAATTAGACGAGATTAAAGGATTAAACGAAAAACAAATGATACGAGATAATACGTTACGAAATAAATAAATAGCCGCCCGTATAAATTTAACGGAGGAAGTTCAAAAACATATTTTAAAGTCGTATCAGTTAGGTGAAGATACATGCATAGGAGCCTGTAACTAAAAACCAATTTTGATTATGGGTCTACGACTTACGTAAAACCCGCCAGGAAGAGGGCCTAATGTGCCTATCCCAAGCCAGGGTAAAGGGTCAGGGCGAGAGCCGCATTGCTATTCTTATCCTCTCAATGGTGTTTTACAATGCGATTAAAAACCCCCCATGGACCAAGGTCGTGCCGAGAGTCACATGGCTGCAAGGCTGTGGGTAATAGGGAGACGTGCGGAGTGGGCTCACCAGGTGGGAACGGGGTAAATAGACTGTGCAGGATTAAACTATCACATGGTGGAATCCCGGAGAGTGTAAGATCAGTAGTGGCAGAAGTGGGTGGGATGCCGAGAACCAACAAGATGGTGCAAGGGGGACCCCGCAGATGCCGTGGAGTGAGCAGTTACAGGAGAGTCCTTCTTTGGATGAAGAGCATCGTCTGCTGAATCCGCCGCCAACTTCGAAGGAGGGAACCGCTAACGCGGCAACCCCGACGACGGAGGGTGACGGATTCATCAGACCACACACCAAGGCTAAAAAGAAAAGCAGGAGGGCCCGTAGAAACCTCAACAGATTGAAGGCCGCCACGGTGGTGGGAGAAAACAGCAGGCAGGGAAGTAGATGCCCCCGCCGCGTAGTAAGAGAAAATGTTAACATTGTCTAGATGCAAAAACCGTTGTGCATGGAAAAACCAGGTCATAAGACTCGGAAGCCTGGGGGGTGACCTCTACTTTCAGAGAAATAGTTTGGTGAGTTACCATCAAGGAGATGTACTTACGTAACGTTACGTTACGTTTACGTAGGGATATGAGGAATATGGGATGTGAACTGACCATATGTTTCAGGGACTTAGTCGTGGTAGAAATCACCCTCTCAACAAGGGCAGGAGAGAGAGGCAAGGTGGCGGTGGCGACCTGCTACATCGCATCCCAGGAGATAGCAATGCGCATTGAGAAGTAGAAGAAGCGATAACTAGATAAGAAGGTAAGAGAACATCTATCCTTGTCGGTTGCGATGCAAACTCACAACATAAGGTATGAGGGAGCGGCGTCACCAACAAGAAGGGGAAGAAGTAATTATAGTTCAGCGAAAGCAACGACCTGATCCCTATTTCACCATATCGACAGTGACAGGTGACTGGTAAATTTCAGTGTACATGGCGCAGCTTATATGAACCAGTGATGTATCAGCGTATTAACTTTGCAATGTATGCCAAATTATCCTCTGTCACGTGTCATTGTCAAGATGGTGAAATAAGGGGCAGGATATACACAACACAGGAACAACCCCGAGCGCGACCTTCATGATCAGGGCGAGAGAGGAGTTATTAGATAAAATAAAACGTTGAATTCAGGAACCCTCAGGACGGGTCAGTTATTAAGGCGACTGGGGCGTCCCGCCCGGGCTGCCTACCTCCCTAATCGCCCTGAGCATATCGGACAGTATGATAATAAATACGATACTTATTTAAAAAAATAACACAAGTTGTATTGCCATGCCATGATACTCTGCGTTAACGTTTTCAGACTATATTTGTATATAGCGGCGCTGTTCTTATTTAAAAAAATAACACAAGTTGTATTGCCATGCCATGATACTCTGCGTTAACGTTTTCAGACTATATTTGTATATAGCGGCGCTGTTTTTAGCGCAAGGGCGTCGATTATTGTATATATTGCATTGGGCTACGACCCCCTAAATATAGGGCTCTGAATACTGCGTGTAATATAATAAGCCCTATCTAAAACGAAAATAAAACGCCTAAAACTAATCTTATGGAATTAACCGTTTGAGGTATTGTATTATGCGCTACTTGTAAGTATCCTTACCCTTATAATCTGCGAGTATGCTCTTACACTGTGGTTAGCCTTACCTGTCAATTCAATTTTTGTTTTGTTGTTTTATTTTATTGTTTATTTTTAGTAGTTCTGGTTTTTAGTAATTTATTTGTAACCTATGGCTTTGGCAAAGTGTAGAATATGTTTAGATGAGGAAGCTCTTAATAGTGTGTTTCAAAAGCAAGGTGGGGTAATGATATCAACCAAAATAATGATGCTGGCGAAAGTAGTGGTGAGTTGACTGAGTGGTATGCGAGTGGTTTTTTAAAGGTGCTTTTACACATAATTAACCTATTAACGTCGTTTTTATTTCCAGATAAATGTTAATGATAGCCTACCGGACAAAGTTTGCACGGAATGTTTAGCTAAAATAGACAATTGTTTAGATTTTATACAACTATGTGAAAGTTCAGATTTAAAATTGAGAGAGATAATCAAAATAAACGCAAATATAACTCCTGATGAAAATGTTGAAGATAACAAGGTTTTGCTTTGTGAAGCCAATGAAAGTATTATTCATGCAGAACAAGGAGATAATGAAATGGTACCAATAAAACAGGAAATTGAAGAAACTGGTCTTTATTTCATAAAGAAGAAATCTAGGAAGGCACAGAAGGAACAGTGTTCTACTTGTGGAAAGGTGTTGTCTTCCAAGTAGGTGTATAAATGTGTTACTTGTTTGTTAATGTTTACTATTATGACACTATAGCCAGACTATTTATATTTTTAGGTTTCGGCTAAAAATGCATCTTCGAATACACACTGGGGAGAGGCCTTTCTCGTGTCCTCACTGCAGCAAGAGCTTCTCCTTGTCACAAAACCTTAAAGTCCATTTAAGAGTCCATACAGTAAGTGCTTACTATTAATTTATATTACATATGTGTGTGTGTATTATTTCAGATATGTGTAAAAAAATAAAATGTTGTAAAATTTGCTGCTGCACACTATAGTACTTTGTCACTTAAACATCATATTTGAACTGCTGCACTAACCTGCCAAAGGTGATAAAGCAACAAGGTACAAAGGTTGCAGCTACTTAAAGGCAGACTGTATAAAAGTGTAATCCAATATTTTTATGACACTACCGTTATATTTTATATAATTAAATCAATAGGACTTCATTCTGGACAGTTGTTAGTGGCATGCAACCAATATTAATTAAACTGATCAGTTGAAAAATGATCCTTTAGATCTGCATTGACAAAGTTCATTTCATGGCATGTTAACAGGGAGAAAAACCATTGGAGTGTACAATATGTGGAGTACTCTTTGCCCATTCATCAGGCCTACTCGCACACAGACGGAAGCATTCTGGCCAGCTGCCTTATCCTTGCACACTTTGCCCCAGAAGCTTTCGTACCATTGGGCACCTTCAGTACCATGTAAGGTAAGTTTGGCACAGCCTGTGTTAGGCCAATTATATCAAACAACAAATGCTTTCTACTGGAAAGTTATCGCCACTCTGCACTCAAAATAAACTTTATTCACTGATATCTATTGCTACTTATTTGCAGGTATAATTAAGTCAAAGTTAACTAATGTAACGCTAGAATTTAACTTTGTAGATTTTAACTACCATCAAGGTATTGTAGCTATGTGTAAGTATCATAATCAGTATTGTTATTACTTGGTACAAGGCAAACATTGGTACAGTCAACGTCATAAATAAGTGATCATTTATGTACCTTGTCGCTTTCAATCGTTTCACAATTTTGTATGACATTTCAAACATGACGTTAAAGTGACAAGGTACATAAATGATCACTTATTTATGACGTTGACTGTACAGGGGCAAAATATTAGAGAGTTATTAATACTCCTTGATTTGTCAGATTTGCCTGTAACACTCGTTCACTGTGTAATAATTTAGAAATAAAAACAAATCTAAAACAATCCAAAAAATAATTCCGATAAATCCTAAAACAAAATAATTTTACATGCCGAAAATTATGAATTGATCCGACCCATAGTCCATATGTCAAAGCGGAGTAGCAGCAAAACGTAACGCACGCTCACGCTTGACCGCAGTATTGAAGGGCTCTGTCACACTCTTTCTCTATTCGTCACCAAAGAGAGAAAAGGACAAAACTAAGTGTATTGGATCCTCGATTTTGCTCAAACGTCAAATGGGGCTATTGATGGTCACGTTTTTTAAACAAGTCTTAATTTGGTGACGTGACTTTACTAATACACTTTAATGCACAGTTTACATTGCTTGCAATTTATTTTTGTTAGTAAACAAGTGTGTACTATTATTTCTTCTTTTAATAAAATTAACATGTAGGTATATTAAGGAGTTGTCCATTGTCACTATACAGCTGTGTTAACCCTACGTGAAAGAGGTCATTTACTTAAGTTTTTCACATATACATCTAGTGTTACTATTTAAATTCTAACTACAACCTGATTGTTGTCTTTGGACATAGCCCCCATCCAATTCATACCATTGGTATCTATTTTATACCTTCCGGCAACTTCGGCAACCGTCATCTGGTTCGTTGCGTTCGGGAAAATCTCATAGAATCCAACATACCTACGTATAAAAAATGAAAGTTTTTTTTATTACACAGGCGACATACAGGCGAGACGAGCTTCGAGTGTGATATGTGCGCGCGAGCTTTTATAACTCGCAGTGAGCTAAAGCAGCATATCTTGTCCCACACAGGGGAAAAACCGCACGTGTGCTGTGTCTGTGGTTCCCGGTTTGCGCGCGCATCAAACCTCAGGAGACATGTGCAGCACCAACATAACGGAGAGAAACCTTACACTTGTAGTAGGTGCTCTCTTAAGTTTGCACAAAAGTCGGACCTGGAAAGACACAAGCATAGGCATGAAAAGAAAGACTAGCATGATAAAATTGATACACCTTAGAATTATTTTTGTAATAAGTGTTAAATTAAATAACTAATTTCATCTAAACACCGTTTTATTTCTGTAGATTATCTTTATAATAAAATGTTAAAAACAAAAAGCATAATAAATAAAACAAAAAAGCAGCTTGGTATACCGTCGGGGTACCTACCTACAAGAGGCAGCTACAAGAGGAACAATTTAATGTATTTGTCATTAACTTATAACTTAATACATAATGTATTACTAACCCTAATATTAAAATTTTATTACTAAGATGCTGTATGTACTAACCCTATGGATGTAAAGTCTGAAAATAAACATTTATTATTATTATTATTTGTATGTCTTTACCAATCACGGGACTATGGGAGTCCCGGACCTTTGGAAGGCGTACATGGAGCCGAAGCCAACACGCAGAGGCCCTTTAGACAAGTTTAATTTAGTAAAGTTATGGGACACCAACCGGCGATTGTCCCTGAGTTCAAACTAAAGAAGTATGCTCCCACGGACAACCACCGGTCAGTGTAAAGACTATTTAAGAAGGATGGGAATACTAATAATAGGTTCTATGAATGAACTGATATGGATTGGTGAACTAGGCTATTGATGAAACTACGGCGCCTGCCTGGCCAATGCTAATTACTTTGGTTTAAATGGCAGGCGGTGACTCGCCAACTCAATGGAATGGACCTCCCGAAATAGCCACATATATATAGCAGCAGGGAGGCAACAGTTCCAGAGGGGCTAAGGGTGGAGAGGTGCTTCTGGACTTTAAACGACCATAAGGTGCCCACTCGCCACTTATGCAACACATCCACCCTTCGAGCATATAGCTCTTGCGACTCCACTCTGACCGGCCAATAAAGGCAAGCCAGAGGTGAGGGTCTGTTCCTCGTCATTGCACACCGCAGCCGGCCGGTGAAGGCAAGCGTGAGGTGAGGAACAGGACCTACCCTCGGGAGCACTCAGGACCGTGGTGTCGCCACTCACCACAGCTCGCCACTAGCTGCCCTGCGGTTTTATTTATTATTATTATTATTATAATGACAAAGTATTCACATTGTTTAACTTTAGCCCATACAGGAATTTTTATACGCGGTCATTTTCAGTATCAAGTTTCTATGGCCAGACTCTAATCCTAACCCTGTCCTGTTCACTTTTCTGTCTTTCTTTTAAAGCTTTCAAAGTTATGTTATTTATTAGTGTTTCGGCGTAACCCACCTGAGCCGGGATTTTAGGCGGTAAAAACGTTCGTTTTTGATCCCTAACGCATTCGCAATCATTTTGAAAATCGAATGCTTGTCTCAGCTTGTCTGCATACAAAATGAAAAAAAAAACTGCTTTAAAATAGATTGCGATTGCGAGTGCGTTAGGCAATAGGCCAGCTGTTATCTTATTGCTATGTCGTCTTATTATCAACGTTTTGATATTATTCTTATTTTCTTGACAGTAATCGCAGCCGAGTTAAAAGCAATACCGTGTCGTGCGTGTGCGTACGGCTTGGCGACATGGTTAACCTTAATGGTTAACGTGGTTTACGAAGTTTTTTGACTTGAAGCCTTCTGGCTTGCTAAATAATAAGTAACTGGGTATATTCACTTTATTACAACGAGCCGAATCACCGCGCGCGTCAGGCGACAATTTACTTTTACGCCCAAATAGTAACGTCAAAACTACCAATCGGACGTATAATATGATGATGATGATTATGATGATGGTTTTGTTGGTGATGGTGATGGTCATGATGATGCTGCTAGTGATGGTGATGATGATGATGAAGAATGTATACATATATTCAACCTTATTAATTAATTATAGGTAACATTATTCCCGTCACTACTTATTTCAACTCTATCTAAAGACCATTGTTTATACTTGTTACAATTATTGGGAATGTTAAGAACTGAAGTTCTTAATTCCATCACAAATTTTGATTAAAAATTAATTTCTGAAAATCTTTACTTAGAGCTGTTAGGACAGAAATAGGTCTTAAATTTGTCGGGAATGACTTAAAAAAATGGTATGAAATGAATTTAGTAGGTATAAATTGCCGTCAAACTTCTTGAGCATTAGGCGAGGTAGTGGGGGAAAGTTCGCGCATCGTACACATACGTGCCAAAAAAAGTACCTAATTTTTGTTACAGAATATTTTCAAATCTTAGGATAAATGATACACAAGTGATTTTTTTTTGTTTATATTATTATTAGAATAACACTAAAAAATACAGGAAACTATTTAAAATAGATGAATTCCTTCCCTAATAATTCGATTGACTGTGCTAACAGACGTTTTCGTAGCTTCGGCAGTGTTTTTCACTGTCTCCACAAAACCCTTTCCGTCTTTCTTAAAGAAACAATACACATCGTACACCATCTTCCGAGCTTGTCTTTTTAAAACTACGTTCCTTTGGCGTGGCATTATGTTGTCACTTTAAAACAATAACAAAAAGTCAACCACTAACCATAACAACAAAGTTACTTTAAAACAATCAACAAAAAATTATAACAAGAAAATTAATGATAACAATCGGCTTTATCAGTGCACGCAAGTGTACTCGGGAGGCAGAGGGACGTGGACGCGGTGCGGGACGCAAACGTCAACTGATTGACCAATGGTGCGAACGACGCGTGCTCCCCCGCCGCCACCTCCCGCCGCCCGCGGCCCCCCCTCCCAACGAAACCTAAAAATCGCTTCTGCGCAAGCAAGGTTACGTGTTCAAGAAGTTTGCCGGCAACTATAACAAATGCGGTTAAGCTAAATGCGGTCGACTTTTATTCACTAACTTTATGTAAACGCGCCATGTTCGGATTGGCAATGGCAAAATGATAATAAAATTACAATTAGCCAATGCTCGTTGGAAAACACGATAATTCCATCTGTCAAGCCATACGTCAAACTCTTTTCGTCTACTGCAAAAATAAAAGTCCGATTGAGGCCATTTGCAACGTCAAAAGATGGCGGATGTGTAATTTGTTTTAGTTTTAATTTTTGTGTACCTATTTAGGTGTTCAAAGTTCTTTTTTGTTAGTGATTTGTACTTTTAATGCCTTTGTGTTGCACAGTGATAGAAGACTTGGATTTATTTCGTGTATCTTGGCATCTTACTTCTCGTTTCAAGTGGACTCGCAGTGGTACAGAGGTTAAAACTATCTTGGCCTCTGTCCTACATATCACCGTACAACGTTGCCACCAATCTTCCTAGAGAAGATTGGATTGTGTTTTATTACTATATTGATTTATACTTATATATACTTGACACTGGCGAAATCACTTCATAGTGGAAACGCCATATTCCCGCGGTAGTAGCTGTTCAAGTCGCCGCGGGGCAAAGAAAAAAAAAAGTCCGATTATCTTCCTATCTTATTTCCTAGCGGGAAAAGTTAAAGATTCCAAAGCACCCTTAAATTAAAAAAGCGGTTTAGAGATGGGACACTTCCGTTTATATCAATGACCGTTTTTTACATTTGTAAGAGTTTAGGCACCATTTTAATAACAATATTTGGAATAACTGGTGGCTATCACGAAAGTAAATTTCAGTTATATTATTTAATAGTAATAAATAGTCAATCTGATTTTATTTTGTAATTTTAAAAGTTAGTGTTGCTACTGGTGAAAAGGTGTACATAAACCGTAAACAGCGACACAAGCGAACTACACTGACAACATTTTAAATTTCGAATTTTGATAGTCGTTACACGCTTTATTGTCGAATTCATATAAACGGTGTGATTTGTCGAGTTCATTCTTAGATTTCTTTGTGTCTGATAACGTGAAACAGTGATTGTTGATATAAAGCGAAGGACTTCTGTTGTTGTACACAGTAAAGTCACATATTCTGCAGCACAAGTGATCTTACGAAGTAGTTGGCGATTTAAAATCGTAACTTTCACTATGTCGAGAGATATTTATTATTCTGACAAATATTACGACCAGGAACACGAATACAGGTACCTTATCTTTATCCTTTAAATACACAAGATTTTCTATTGTATTGTATGTAATAACAATAACCTCTTGCTTGTAGCAAATTTTATTACTATTGCTTTCTTTTAGTTATTAACAAACCCAAACTAGTGGAAAACATTATTAATTTCTTGATTAGGTTCTGTGATGTACAGCAACTGTTTTATTATTTCATTGCTCTCGTTTTAGACATGTGGTGTTACCTAAAGAAATGGTCAAATTGGTCCCTAAAAACCATTTGATGTCTGAACAAGAATGGCGTGGTATCGGAGTGCAGCAAAGCCAGGGATGGGTCCACTACATGACACATCAACCTGGTAAGATGATTTACAGTTTCTAGAAAGTTAATTTTTGTATAATTAGATTTACTTTTCTAATAAGTTCCTGTGATTATTAGGTGTCTAATCTGTTGAATGCTCCCTACCGTAAATAGTGAGTGTAGCGTAGTATAGCATAGATCTATAGAGATTGCACCTCTTTGTACACAAATAAATAAGCATAATGGAAAAAAAAAATGGTTGACTTTTTGTGTTGGTTATTTTTGTAAGATAGCAAGTTTTTATTGTTATATATCTTGATTAGCATGATTTTTATTTTATTACATTTTTAGATTTTAGAATAAATAGGTTTGTTATTCCATACTAGTGACCCTTTTACTTCTTCGGTTTATGTGAGTTCTCTGTAACCCATACATAATCCAGAACTTATTATAAATAAAAACCTTCCTCTTGAATCACTTAAATTATTGATGAAAACTGCTACTGATCTAATCTGCATGTAAATCTGTTGCATAGTTTGAAAGTTCTAAGCGTACATACAGAGGCCAGATGGCAGGACGTGACTTTTTTTTATAGTATGTAAAGATTGAATCTCATGTCTATTATGCATGGCTGTCTAAAACCAACTTGTCTATGAGGCTCTAGTCTATCAGAATAATTATTATAGTTTTTGTTCAGACATACATCTTTATAAATACAACATAAGGCAATAAAGTATATGACTATGACTACAAGTCTAATTCCTATAATTTATGACAACATAAATTACTACTAAACAAATTCCACTAAGTTATGTTTGCACATGTGGTGGTGTGGTGTGGTGTGTGGATTTCTTTTGGTGTATAAAACTCAATAATTCTGGATTAAGAAACACCAAATTTGAACTGTCTGATCTGCAATAATAGGTAACTAAATCAAAGAAGCGTAGTAAAAAAAAAAAAAAAAACCCGTCTGTATCTCATAGAGAAATTACTACATAATATGTCAGTGTAACAACCATGTGTAACGACACTGAACAAGATCTAACTCGGTTTATTAACACTGGAGAGCCTTAATGTGATTAGACATCAAGAAGTTTTACTGCTAGAAGTGCATATTCGCCAGTACCTCGTCGGCTCATAAAATTCTGTCACTGAGATTTATAACAATTTAAAAAATAAATAAAAGAGTTTCATAAACCTGTAGTACACCTTTAAAAACCTTTTTTTATATAAAATAAAAAGAAGCATAATTTGTTTTATTTACTATTGCAATAATAAGATGTCAGACTTTATGCATTAGGGCAGGAAAGCTTGGGTCAAATCACGCTCGACGACGATATTGATAACGGGTGCAAATTTTGTAAGAGTTCTCGTATTGAGTCGAAATTTGCGTGATTTTTATCTTTAAATTCTGATACAAATGTATTCCAAGCAACTAAATATCTACTTAAACGATCAATCTTCAAGTCTCATTAAATTGACCTTACGATTTCGCATCAATTTGCATCATTACAAAAACACACCAAATATCGTGCTGTATAATCTGGTTCTAGTGTTGTTAAAAAAATATTGCTGGTCTCTAAACATACCCAGAGATGAGAGGCTTCACAATATTAATTAAAAATTTTTTTTGGTTAACAAAAACTCACCTTTAAAGCATTTTAAAAAAGTGAAATTTTCAGAAAAATCCTGCGTGATTTGATCGGTGCCGGCCGTGAGTGTAAAAAAATCGTTACGGACATTTCGGCAACTATGTGGAATCATAATTAATTCCTAAAAATATACATTAATTAAGCTTTTAATTTGTATATAAATAAATAAATAAATAAATATTTTTTTAAATTAAAAAATAAATAGAAGTTAAGTTTATTTGACTAAACCTTTTTGGCAGAACTTATGGACCGACTAGGTATATCTCAAGTGAAGGAATGAAAATGGTTATAATTGTAGGGGCAGCCTGCACATCCAATGGCATGAATGTTAAAAAGACAAAGTCGAGGTTAATAATGACTTTATTTGGCCAATTTGATTAATTTGTGAACTTTTTGTTTCAGAACCTCATATTTTGCTGTTCCGACGAAAGAAGACTACTCCCCCTGAAAATAAATAGAAACAATGTTAAACTTTGCTTGTGAATAAGTCTTAGTTGGTAGTTATAATTACGGCCCATAACTGTTATTGCTACGGACAGTTCAATCCCTCCTGTAGATGCAATGCCTCAAATAAGTTTTGTAATTATACCATTGGGCATTTTTATGGATTCTGGGAATAACAGTATTGTTAAATGTAACTTAGCGGGCTGTGCTCCTGCATACTGTAGATATACAGAATGTGATTAACAAAGACCTAAATAATCGTGAAAAAAGGTGATGTATATGTATTTATAATATTTTAGAAAGCTCTTTATCATGGCAGAATTAAATCTAAAGACAAAACACAAGTTTAAAATGGATATTTATTTCATGAGGTGGTTTGTTAAAACCAGTTCAAGTTAAACTATGTTAGTCTTTAATAATGTTTTTTCTTATGTTAGCAGTCCAGTATAGTATTATTTACATACATTTTCTCAACAACATGACAGCCAGTTATTTATTTAAAACCTTCATTGTATTTAATGTGACAGCATATAACTTTTGGACTAGCTTAAAGAAAACAAGGAACATCATCTTTGGCCATAAGGGCCTTAGCATTAATCAAAATTTTCATTATCTGTACAGATTTACTTGGTATTATGTTATGGGCCCATCATTTGATCTTCATTCCACATATTATTAAGGTTTTATCATTAACTTAGTCATTATTATAAGAATCATAATCCAACCACAAGTCACCAATTGTTTAATCACCAATCAAATTGTTGTATTTGGTGTATACTAAACAGTTGACTCTCTAGTTGCTATGCTGCCAACATTTAAAGCAGTATTTGTCTTTTGCTTGCTGGCTAGGAAGAATTCAATGTTTTCATAAAAGTTAGCATCATAGCAATGCAGTTGTGGACTTACGATTGTGTTGTATGTATACATTGTTTATGTAAGCACCAAAGTTAGCACTGCACATACATTTCTAATTATTGTAAATATTATGAAAAGGAACACGTGAATGCCTTATACATAGAAACGTACAGTTCCCTTTGCAGCATTTGGTTCAGTAGAATTCAACAGTTACAGCGGGGTACTGACTTTCAATCAACTCATTGTGGTCACAGACTTTAACCATCTCGTAGAAAGCCAATTTTTAATCTCGCCGGTAATATCTTTCTTGTGACTTAATGTTGACATTATGACAGCTCTAGTGTTGTTCGTTGTTCGGTGTCTAAAGAAAACACCTAAAGGACAATGCCAAAAAATTAATGGACCAAAAACCCAGAAATGCTCCAGCAGTTACATATTTTATTTAAGGGCTGATATTTATGCTTGTTTTTTTGGCATTGTCCTTTGCCATGTTTAAGGTTTTTTACTGAAATATTAGATTGATTGCTGGTAATGAGCTAGTAGTGAAAAGACCAACTTCCTAAGAACATCTCTAATTTGAATACAGAGTTTCTTGCCTTAAAAGGGAATCTAGTACCAGGCTGGTATTTCTGCGAAAACACTAATCCTTAATTTGTAAACCGAATAGCTACACATTCACACTGCTTTGTGTTAGTTCTTCACCATGTTTGGTAGTTGATTTTTCTAAGACTGATCATTTGTTTTTCCAACACAATTGCTCATAGAGTGGCACTGCAGCGCTTTAAGCTCATAATGCAGCATATAAAGCACGCGTGCTTTTTACTTTACCGGAGTAGTGTTTTTTTTAGTCTGACCAAAGAGTCTTGATGTCTTGATTCAAAATATAAAGGCTATTAATATTTTTATTTGCAAGCCGAGTATTGGTCATACACTATAAGCTCCATTATATCATAACTTGTATCATAATTTTCATAATGTAACTATATTATATCAGTGCTTATACAGTATGAAATAGAATTCTTAACTGGGCCAATTTAGCATGTTAAGTGTAAGGTCTTCTAAATGTGAAAGTCAATTTAAAATATGATTACTATTGATGCATTAATATACAACTACTAGTTGTTAATCCCTGTGCATGAGTTGTGATGCACTTGTGTGATGTGTAAAAGTGATAATTGTTTGTGGTTTGGATATTTTAAGTTTGACCTACGCACTTTAAATTCAACACTGACACTGACTCAGGAAAAAACCTATTAGCGACGTTATTGCAGGGAAAAAGAGTTAACTTTTGTATGAAGTCCGTTTTTGCATAGTGTCACTGTTTGATTTAACGTGCGCATAATATTTGAATAATGTACGTTAATTTGAAATTTTATTGACTTCCCAAGTGTGTAAATAAACATTTATTAAGCGCAGAATCAGCAGCTTAGTATTTGTCATGATTTATTGAATTGTTTTAATTACTGACTGGTTCATTTGGTACAGGTAATAAATTATTTGGTGCTACGTTACAAAATAGTATTTTTATTTATACTACTGAACCGCCCGCGCTTAGCTCCAGTATGGTAGTAAGGGCGTCACACATTTTTGTCACACCGAACAAAAGTTGCATCCAGATTCGACCACCCAATACTTTGTTATTTATTTATTTGCTTGAAAACATGGTTACGTTCGTAATACTAGCAAGTAGGAGAGTCATATGTTTAGTCATATAATGACATGCAAAAAAAGAAACAGTTCTACACATGGTTAAATAATTAAAATTGTCACGCATTTTGCAAATTACATTTAATTTAAATATCAATTAATGTCATTTATTGAAATTCATTGAAAAATAGAAAAAACAGATCCCGACGAATCGAGAACCTCGTTTTTTTGAAGTGGCTAAACAATAGGTTAGGCTCGTTAGGCCATCTCCATGCATCTTCTCCACTGATGTCTCTTACACAGCCCAACCTGTTTTCATGAAAACCTAGCTAAGATACCATCCCGATCAAGATAGCTTTATTTAAAAAAAAATACCGCGTCCTAATCAGTTTATCCGTTTGAGTTGCGCTTCTTTTTTTTTCGGCGGTGCTAAAACTCACGGACCTTCACTTAAATTTTAGTTCAAAATAGCTCGTGTGGGGCCAAATGCCTGTATAGTTAAAACGGTAAAGGCCGAACCGGTCCATTATTACTCGCTCATGACTCGACATGATCGACTTGTCATGCGTCCTGCGGCTTTTACCTGGCTGCATCAGAAGGAGAGTTATGCTTTTCGAGTGTATGTATGTATGTCTATTTCTGTAGCAAGCTCTGCAGCCTAAACGGTTGGATGGAATTTAACATGTGTTTTGTTAGATTCGTCTTGGTTGTGGGGGTGACATGGGCTATGATGTTTTGAAAGTAACAAGAGGTGGGTTTATTTTTTTTAACATATTATGCAGTCGGGTTTTTAATTTTTTCTTTTTTTTTGACTTGGTGTTTTAGCCCATTGTGTTTTCATATAATAAAATTATTATGATAAGAAGCACATTGCCCGTCACTTAAATAAGGGGGCCTGGCCTGTAATTTATGATGCAGTGAATAATTCTAGGTATGTACAATGTATTTGTCAGATATGTTTGTAAGTTCATATTCATCTTGCTTTCTTAATTACCTCATATGGAAAGTGACACCGACTGAAGAAGCAGGGTAAATACGTTTTATTTACATGCTTCACTTACCCAAGAAAACAAAGGATGTATGGAATTAATGTTAGCTAAAGTAAGTTAACATTTAAATAACTTCAGTTCGGTATGTACAACAAGTCAAGCAGGTGTGAGGTTTGTAATTCCTGCAGCCTGCAGGCAAGTTGCATTTTATTTATTGTAAAAACATGATTTATCGAATGATGTTTTCTATAAATTATTAAAAATGTCGAAATAGAGTACTAGCGATCCACTCAAGCATAATAAAAAAGAATAATTACAGCTTATGATAGTCAGGATAGCTTCCTATTAAAGATAATAATATGTGGACAGACATACTGCGGAGAATTTGTTCTGGGTTTCATCAGCACATAGTATGAAACCCTAAAAAACATACACAAATTTAACTTAATATTATGATATTATTTATTTTGCATGAGGAATGAGAGCTTGAGGGAGGAAATTGTATACAGGCATGTAATGTGACACAGATTTATATCCATTATGAGGCGAAATATACTGCCATATCTAGTTCAAATGGTTAGAGACACTCTTTAAATGTTTTTGTAATATGTTTTGTAGTGAGATTTATGTTCAGTTGCATGTGCAGAGTTAAGAATTACATTTTTATTACGGTCTGAGCTGAGCCAAAGGTCAATAGCAGAAACAAGTCTTTACAACATGATTTTTTTCTGCGGAGAGATAGTGAGAGAATTATAAGGCTTAGTAAATTGAATGAAATTTAGTTTTGTTTGTCTGCAACACCAACACGTAGTGCTTACTAAGCCGTTATTTAAACATTATATGAAAGTAAAAACTATTAACTATTATTATTTTACAGACAAAATATCAAGCTGATAACACTTTTTTATGTAAAAGTACTCCTACTCTATTAAGACATTTACTTCCTCTTTTTCTTAGCGTTAGAGTTAGGGGATAAGGACAATAACTTAGTGGTTTCTGGCTGAGAGAACTCCATTGGTTCAATCTTGATGTCGTCTGTCGACACAGTGTCAAGGAGATCCAAGCCTTGCAGCTGTTCTTGCTCCAGACTGTGAAGCATCTGGAACCCTGGCTCCAAGGACGGTGTAAAAGCTCCATCCAGAGCAGCAGGAAAATGTAACTCCGGGACCTCTTCAAGAACTTCTTGTGGAACAAGATCACCAAGTGCCATTATCTCACACCGTTCCTTCAAACTTATGCATTTATTCTTAAGCTTAGCATGGTATCTGACAACTCTGTCGTTATAGAACTCTCCTAAATGTCCCACATTAAGATCAGCAAATACTTTCTGAATAACATCTGGAAAGCCAGATTTGAGTCCACTGGCTTCCCTGTCTACTACTGTCCTCATAAGTTTGCACATGTTGGTCATGTAGAAGTCCAAACCATCAGTCAGTGCTGTTAATGCTGTGTTGGTACATGAGGATACTCCCACATGTCCTAAGGCTATGGCTGCACATTGCCGCAGTGCCCTCTGGTGGCTTTCAGGTGTAAATGGGAGGATAGTAGAACCTTTACCGAGAGAGAAATCGCAGTATTCTTTTTCAAGGAAGTTGATAGGCGGCTTTGCTTCGTGCTCGAGTTCAATATATGGTTCTGGGGGCATCGGCGGTAGGCTTATCGGGTCTAGACGGGCGCCTTCGAACACCGCGATCTCTAATTGCTCTAACAAAGCTGAAAGCTGTCTGGAGTAGGAGTGTAGGTGGATAGTGTGCGTAATAAGATTTGCCTTTGGTAACTCAATAGGGGACGATTTTACGGAAATGGGTATTTCCGGTATGTTCTGCATGCCTAACTCTATAATTGGATTGAAGTTCACACTTTGCAGTATTGTCTCGTCGCAATCGTCATCTTCAAATTCACCCCAAAGCTTTCTTGTGGCCATAGTTGCGAACAGGTAGAACAGAACTATACTCCTATGAAGTGTTTGTAATTTTCGTTACATATTTTTCGCAGATGGATCTTTTATTATGACTTGGCTCTTTTAAAATAGATATTGTTCACTGAAAATATAATAAATAAATACGTGATAAGCAATTCAATTCACGGCTTGCAATTCCATACAATATTTAACAATATTGACACTTGACTGACAGTGACGTTTCATTAACATCTCGGGGTGCCTCAGCGAATAAAAAAAGACGTATTACCATGACAGCACCGACTATTCAGCCTTAATTATGTAACATTATATTGTGACACCCCAGTTGAATTGAAGTGGTATGGTCTCTCCGCATTATCTCATAAACAGATTATAATTGCGTGCAGGCACGCGTGCAGGTTAGGTATCTATGTATATAAATATGAATTATAATTCAATTTATTTTAAGGGTATTGGCAGGATCGAATTAGCGCATGTAGATACCTAACCTGCACGCAAGCGTGCAAAACTGAAATTAAGAAGTAAAGTAGAAAGGGAAAAATAGAGCCAACGTAGCTCGAATTCCGATTTTCAAAGTAGGGCCTCAGCTTCTTAATAGCGTTCGGCTAGCTATCGCTGTCACATTTACGCTCGCTATTAGTCCTAAGACCCCAAATGCAATAGTTGCCAACTCTGAGGACTAAAATGGAATGCTTCTAGACTAGCAATTTCACCGGTTGTCTTATCCCGACACCGGTAGGCAAAGGATAAGATGGTGTTAGCCATCCGGGCGGACCTTGTCTACTCAAGGTCCTACCACCTAAAATTTGATTAGGACTAACCGCCGTTGAAATCCGGAGCTCTTCTTAAATAAAGTTTTGAAAAAAAAAATGCTTATAGTGGTTTACGTCTCAAAAGTATACTTTTTTGCTCATTATTTAGGTACTGAGAAAATAAATAAACCGCTAAACTTAGGTGCTAGACTTAAAACACCGGCCAAGTGCGAGTCGGACTCGCACACGAAGGGTTACATACCATAATCTATACATTATTAGCAAAAAAACGGCAAAAAAAACAAGTTTTTTGTATGGGAGCCCCCCTTAAATATTTTATTTAATCTGTTTTTTTTGTGGTTATAGCGGCAACGGATATACATCTTCTGAGAAAATTTCAACTGTCTAGCTATCACGGTTCATGGATACAGCCTGGTGACTGACAGACGGACAGCGGAGTCTTTGTAATAGGGTCCCGTTAACGCAAAATAGGCGCATATAGTCTTTATTATTTCTAGCGAGCCGATCTTCTACACAAAGGCCATTGTTTGTGTACAATACTATTATCTTTCTTTGTGTCCGTAACCGCAAGCCGATTACATACAAAAAAGTTAGAACTACATTGAATGTCCATAGAATTATCAACCCTATCCTCTTAGTCAGTAGGTTTAAAATGTAAAGTGTCAGGATACAGATATGTCTTTATTAGAAGATGGTAATATTGTGTAGGGAATAAGACTGGTTCAAATAATAAAGACATATCTGCATCCTGACACTTTACATTTTAAACCTACTGACTAAGAGGATAGGGTTGATAATTCTATGGACATTCAATGTAGTTCTAACTTTTTTGTATGTAATCGGCTTGCGGTTACGGACACAAAGAAAGATAATAGTATTGTACACAAACAATGGCCTTTGTGTAGAAGATCGGCTCGCTAGAAATAATAAAGACTATACCTAAGCGGTCGAGTTGCGGAAAAGAGCCCGCCACAACCTATTAACCTATAGGGTCCCTTTTTTACCCTTTGGGTATGGAACCCTAAAAAATAAAACGTGGTTACAAACAAAATTGCGTCATTCCGACCAGCACCAGTCCAAAGCGGGCATAGCAAACACTGAAAATATTTGATTATTTCTTTCTTAGTAAATACCTAACAATAATGGGTCCATATTGACTCTCATAATTATTTTTATTCATAAAGTGTTTTAAGTCATATTCATCGGATTTCATAACACATTTTATTCAGTAACTGTTACTTTTTCAGGATTTCCATAAATCAAACCTAACCTAACCTAGCCTTGACTACACGTTGAATATGTAAGAACTTTTGAAACTTTTACGGTTCCAGCCTTAGTAAAAAATATGAATAACAATTTTATGAAAATAAAATGATTATGAACAAAAACGTTATGTGAAAAAATGCGCTCCCAACAATAATAATCAATAAAAAACGGGTTCCGTACCATTATTTATACAAAATTAGACACTAAATTGGTTTATTGTATGGGCCCCACTTATTTTTTTTTTTATTAGTTTTTCGTTTTGGTTGTAATAGCGGCAACAGACACATCCTCTGTGAAAATTTCAACTATGTAGCTATCACGGTTCATGTTCATGAGATACAGCCTGGTGGCAGACAGACAGTGGAGTCTTAGTAATTAATGGGTCCCGTTTTTACCTTTTGGCTACGGAACCCTAGAAACTATGGTTTTGAGACCAACCTCTATAAGGATGAACAAGGAATTATCCAAAATACCTTTCCAAAAAAATCCTGTTGTCAATTAATGTTACTATATCTACATCCATATAATAACTTCCCTACAATATGCTTAGATACGAGAAGCAAAGGGCTTATATTAAGAAACCTGGGCTTCTATTCCCGACGGCAAGAAACATATCGTCTATGAGTTCTATGACGCGTTATGGTATTGTTTTGTCGTCATCCGCCATTACTGTCAAGTACATAAGAGCTATCAAATCGGTGACAATACGATAACAGATCAAAAACGATATTGTTTTTACCGT
Source organism: Acleris sparsana (assembly GCA_923062465.1). NCBI lineage: Eukaryota > Metazoa > Arthropoda > Insecta > Lepidoptera > Tortricidae > Acleris > Acleris sparsana. The sequence continues at coordinate 12,434,569 of OV281300.1, forward strand.
GTTGCATAGAGGCTCTGGGTCGGTGGTTGTTTTTTTATGTTAACATTTAAGTACCTATTGTATGTTATTAACACACACACACACTTAAGTATCGGTCGACTTTTGATATGCATGTGACCAAGTTATGGATGTATTTTGTTCAGAGATAATTTGAAGGGTCTGAGAATAGATAGGCTTAGTAGCTACTACCAAAACCACCAAATATTAGAGGGCAATGTCACTCAAATTGGGCCTCTATTCCCGACGGTAAAAAACATCGTCTTTAAACTGTTATGGTATTGTTTTGACGTCATTCGCCATTACTGTCAAGTAAATAAGAGCTATCAAAACGGTGACAATACGGTAACAGATCAAAAATGATATTGTTTTTACCGTGTTAAATAGAGCCCTAAATCAGGGCCTTAGGTCTCGTCAGAGTCAGATAATGATTATTAAGTCGTTCTTTAAGTCCCAGGTAGCCGTGCGAGTAAGTACGCGTGCTTAAAGCTCGAGGACGTTTTTCGCCTTTTTTTTTTTATGGCATAGGGAAGGCGGACGAGCACACAGGCCACCTGATGGTAAGTGGAAACTGTGACCCATAGACATTCGCATTCACAAGACTGCAAGCCTAAGACTGCAAATGCACTGCCAACCCTGAGGACTAAGATGGAATGCCTCTATGCTAGTCATTACACCGGCTGTCTTATCCCCAAACCGGAACTCACCTTTAGAAGTTCGCGTACTTAGGGTGACACACGGGCGAGTGTGGTCGCCGAGCCATAAGTACGCTGTACTTACTCGCCCGTGTATCTGGGACTTTAGTGACGCTTTTTCATAGGTAACTCGTGTTTGGAAATCCCTTCCTCCCAGAAACTCTTTCGCAAGTCGCTTCCCGCGGTCTGTCCCTCTGTATGTATGTCGATCTTTCAAGGTATGCAATGGATTTTAATGCGGTTTTAATAGACAGAGTGATTCAAGAGGAAGGTTTATATCCTTACTAATATTATAAACGCGAATGTTTGTATGTATGGATGGATTTGGATTGAATTTGAAATGGAGATAGCTTGTACCCTGGATTAATAGGCTACATTTCATCCCGGAAAATTTATAAATTCCCGAGGGAGTAACGATATTCGAAATCTACGTGGATGACGTCGCGGGCAGAAGCTAGTGTATAATAAATTCTGTATTATGAACGTGATAGACAAAATTCACATAAGCCTTAGCGAAACGAAGGGCGGGTGGCTAGTTTGTAATGAAGAATAATACAATATTAGTAGGTTAGTAGGCTAAGAAGAAGAGAGAAGTAGTTTGGGGAAGAAAAGTTCTCGAGTGGCGGCCCCGCACCGGTGGACGGAGTGTTGGACGGCCTCCCACCCGGTGGTCTGACGACCTGGTTAGGATCGCGGGGAGCCGCTGGATGCAAGCGGCTCAAGACCGTGACTTGTGGCGCTCTTTGGGGGAGACCTTTGTCCAGCAGTGGACGCCCCCGGGCTGATGATGATGATGATGAGGCTAGTAGCTTTTAAGAACTCAACGGATACAATGTTGTTTCCAGCCCGACATTGAATGGATTAGGTTTTAGGAGCAGTAGGACGTTAATTGTTAGCACCACCGGATAATTAGTGTTAACAGCTGTTAATGGCGGCGATCCGATCCAGGCATTTAACCGAGGACGTGGAATATCTATTACAGAACATCTGATACTGGGTTTTGCGAGAATTGACTCTGGTAGCTTAGTGGTAATGGCAATAGGAAGTCACGGGTTCGAATCCCAATAGAAAAAAATAAAGAAGTGGTCGATGGCGTATCACATCATGGTAGAAGTAAGTTTACGATGGTCGAGCTTTACATTTCATTTGATTTTTTTTTTTTATCCTATTCAATTGCTAAATACGACATTATACGCCGATGATTTGCAAATTTATTCGGACACTAGTTTTGATTTTCCCTCTCCTTGCCCCGAATAAGTAATGCCTCACGTAGGTGCCCTAACACACACACACACACACCCAAGAACGCATGCACATCACTAATACTGTCAGCGTAGCTCTACAACTTTATTTACAAAGTTCCACTTTTCTTTCTACAAGCATTAATAAAAGAGGTGGTTAAATCAAGAAGACCAGTCAGAGTGCTCATCCTTAGCTATGTTGTAGGAATCAATTGCTGATTCTGTATGTGGTGATACAATACATTTTTGTATATTTACGTGTCTATGTATATATTTTATGACAGTAGGATTTTTTTCTGTGTCCCGGATGTATGTTACCATTAGTTCTAAAGTCAATCTGACATTCTACAGCAATAAGGTTGAGTTTCCTATCAATTACAAATGACTTGGCATCTCTAATGACAATGACATCTTCAAGAAGATTTGGTTTGAAATGTGTAGCAAATTAAATCGTTCGTTTCTGTGATTTTGTTAGTTATTAAAATTGCTTTTGATCTGTTTTAAATAGTAAAGAGTTATCATAACTTTCACGATACCATAACATGTCGAAAGCAATATTGTTTTACCGCGTAGAATAGTGGTCCAATGGTGGTCACATATTACGAACGCTCAGGGAACATTCCATTAAAATTTAGCTTCGGGCGATAACGTTTCTCGAAGATAATAACTTTCGAATGAATAACCGATTTACATCAAATATAGATAAGAACCACCAACGGCTGTATTTTTAAAAAAAATATTTCTATCTATGAAATATTTATTTGTAAGTAGTTTCTTGTAATATCTACAACATAAAAAAAATGTAAAAATCTGTCTAGGTTTAAGGGGAGCCATACAAAATGCTTCACAATCCTAATATGCTTATTCTATATATCCTAATGCGTGTACAAAGAAAAGTAAAATAAGTGGAGTTGTAGAGCTACGAAGAAAGGGTCGGCGTAGAAACTGCCTACGCGCCGTAGCCTTCGTAGCTTGTTCTACGGAGAATTGGAAGCAATTAGGAATCGCTAAGGTAATCTTTCTCGTTGCTTGATTTGAATACAAATCTTATTTCTGCCAGATATTTTCGGTTAAATATAACGTGTAAACATACTTTTATCAATGAAGCGTAGGGCTGCTATAACATAGTTATTTTCTTCCAAAACCTCGCCTACACAATACAATACAACACAAACCACTTTATAGTACACCAAACAAAAACATTACAGGGAAACCGCACAATTAAAAATGTAACAAAAAAAAGTAAATGTTTGTACAATGTTATAATTTCAACTTGTTGTCTGTCCGTGTCATCGTAGCTCCAAAACGTATGGACCGATTTCGGATGCCGTCTTTTTTCAGGAATGCTAGTTTAACTATTGTGACTTTGTGGCCTTTACGAGTTAAGTATCAGAAACTTGCAGAATGAAAGGCAGAAATGAACAAAAAAAGGTACACCGTCTGATATCATCAGGACAATGTGGAATAAACGATTAGTCCCTCCAAAACCAAAAAGCCGTATGAGCATATGAACTCCATCCTCCTATCCTTTTTCTTTTCGAGGGCATACGGTACAACAAGCGCGGCTCGTCCCGAATCTAAGTATATGTCAGTGTAATAGGCAATTGCATATCAGTATCGCAATAGGTGTCCCGTAGTATTTTCATTCAGGACGCAGGAAGCAGATCAATTGCCCCCCCACCCCCTCGTCCCTGTAGGATCCTGTACCTGGAGAGGGCCGGCCAGACCTCAGTCGACCGCCGGCAGCCGGGGGACCCGCACGCTCCGCCCCGCGCTCCCGCCGCACGCAGTAATGTGTTTTTAATAGCAGTGACAAAGAGTTTGGACTAAAATTGTAACGGTGAGTTTTTTAAATATATTTCTTTTGGTTTGGCCACTTGTTGATTTGTAAACAAATGTTTTGGTAAGCGCAATGTGCTTTTTTGTCTCCGTGAAGTTTCTTTTTTCGTAAAATATATATTTTTAACTTACTAGAAAAAATATTCACATGATAAATAATTACGTTCTGAGAAATAAAATATTGTTTATGTCACGAGTTTAAGGTACTACGCATTTACGCATAAGACCCTACGCGTTAGATTGGCAATAAACGTGATGTATACCTACCTACTAAAGTGTACTCGTACGTACATTGAGTGCTATTTAAGCAATCTTTATCTGAAAGCTCCATTGAGTTGTGAATGGGTGATAGTCATAAATTGCAAACTACTGATGCGGAATCTCAGAAAGAATAATGCGGATCGTCCTCTTTTTTTCATTACAACCTTTTATTTAACTTGTTTTTGGGCCAAATTTTCCAACTCCATTTTGAATCATATTCCGCTATCGTAAGTGTCTGAAATTAACCCGAGGGCAATGCTTATGGCACCTAGGAACTATCTGATGATAGAGTCGAAGGTGCAACAGCATCTCCGCTGTTATTACGGTAGACACAGCAATTTAGGATTAGTTAGTTTGGTCTTAGTGATGACCACACTTGTCGATAATTGATTTTATCGATATAGGCGATCCCTAGTTGCCATTTAATTTTGCCCCGTATTCCGAGGTCTGTGCCAAAAGTTTACAGTCCGCAACAAAAGCTTGACCCGATTTGACGACACTTTAGCCTATGTAGTGAGCGTGGCTACGAAGCTAGCGGTTCCGGGTTCGATTCCCAGTGTAGTCAAATATTTGTATGTGCGAGTCTTGAATGTCTTCTGTGTGTTTTGTGTGTATTTCTCTATATAGGTGTGATTATCGTTGTCTAGTACCCATTATAAAAGCCTAGAGCTTAGTCTACTACTAGGTCAAATTTTTGTTACGAAAACTTAAGTTGTATTTCGGTGTGGGGATGGGGAGGGAGGGGCGATAACATTTACTTTACCTACATTTAATTTAAACCAGGTTTTGCCTACTTTGGGGCTTCGTAAAATATTTAGTAGTTTAAAAAAAAATCCTTCTCAAAAAAAGTTTGTCAGCCGCTGGTATAGATGTACTCTATCTTACTCCTCAGGATCTGCAACGAATTTGCAATCTTAGGATTGCAGTCTTGTGATTATAGTCTTGAGATTGCAAATGTCTATGGATCATCCCACTTACCATAGTGGCCTATAGCGGAACACCTTAAAATTCTCTCTAGTCTTAAGGGCACCACAGACTAAATCTATCGGCCGATATTGGTCTGTTAAGTTAATCTTATTAGACTGCAACTGTTAGTCTGCGTTGCTCTTTATATCGATTGTTTGTTGTTACTAACGCGGCAGGCGCCTTCGGTTTAATTATTTTTATTTATTTTTATTGTTGAATTTGTAACTGGTATAGCCTAGTTGACATTGTGGTAACAATAAGTTGATATATTTGGGGAAATCCGATTGATGTGTATATAAATGTGTTCATGTCAACACAGTAATTTGATGCGTATCAAGTTTTTCAAAATGTATGCGTGTATTCCTGTAATTTCAATAACATACATTATAAAGTTTAAGGCTACGAAATTGATGAAATCTTAAGAGAACTCATACTCTGCCTGTTTGTGTGTGTCATCTGTCTGTCATACGATGACCTTACAAATCGATATCGCCCAAAGGACTGATAATCTGTGGTGCCCTCAAGACTAGAGGCCGGGCACACATAGACTATAATATCGTTGTAATACTCGTATATCATAAAGACATTCATCACACCGGACTAATAGGCGCGGATTACGTGACCTACTGGCCTCTCTAGCAGCTGCTATAATGACCTCAGGGTCCCGCTGACGGCTGACGATGGATGACCTCCCACTTATTTATTTGAGGAATATTTATGTCATACAAGTCGCCCTCGGTTCGCTTTGTTTTATGTTAGTTTGCAGGTGGTAGGACCCTGTGCAGGGTCCGTCCGGATCGCTACCACCATCTTATCCATTAACCTACCGCCAAACAGCAGTGTTCGCATTGTTGTGTTCCGGTTTGGGGATAAGACAGCCGGTGTAATGACTAGCATAGAGGCATTCCATCTTAGTCCTCAGGGTTGGCAACGCATTTGCAGTCTTATGCTAATGTCTAAGGGTCACAGTTTCCACTTACCATCAGGTGGCCTGTGTGCTCGGTTGCCTTCTCTATGACATAAAAAAAAAAAAAAAAGTTTTCTGTAAAACCAGAATTCTCTATTCTAGGCGGTAATATGGGAATCGTATTGTTTTTAATTCGGCCGCCATTACTGTCAAGAAAATGAGAGCTATCATAACGTTGACAATACGATAACAGATCAAAAACGATATTGATTTTACCGCCATCTACAATAGGTCAAAGACAACATGGTTTTTACCGCCTAGAATCTCGGCCCTGTTGATCTTATTCGGCTAATAGTGTATCCACACTAGTTCTTTCCTTGCTTTGCCGCGGCGGAAGCGCTCGTTGCGCAAATTGCGCGCGCGCTGCCCTGGCGAAAGCTTCCCTCTCAGATTTTTAATTAGGTATCCGTTTTTTTTGCAAAAATATCACGTCGCGGTGCTCACCCAAATTGGATTTATGTGATCCTATTAACCAACATTCCTCGAAGAACACCATAACCATTTATACACTCGGTTCAAAATTGAATGAGGGTCTGTTATATTGTCTGCCATAACTATTTAAGTCGTAATGTGTTTTAAATAGATATATAAATATCACGGGACAATCTCAGACAAATTGAACTAGTCCCGAACTAAGCTCTAGGCTTGTACTAGTCAGCGTCAAAAGTAGATATGAACTTTTGTACCTTGTCGCTTTAGAGTCACGTAAGCAATGTCAAACATAATTAATTAACAAAGCTACTTTTTACGCTGACTGTACTAGGCAACGATATAAATACTTATATAGAGACTCAGAAACAATACTCACACAAATATATGTCCATGTCGGGAATCGAACCCGGGACCGCTTGCTTCTTGGGCATGGTCACTAGTAACTAGCAACTCGGCGGTTGTCATTTTAGGTCATACTGTAACTTATTCAGGATTTTTATCAAACTCCACTGAACAGCCTTGTAAAATCTACAGATGCTTGAGGATAATTCAGAAAAGTTTACGCTTCCAATTAGAATTGGATTGGATGACCATGAATAAACAAACATTATGACCAAGAAAAAAGGAAAACAGCGGGCTCCCTAAAATGTTTTCAAGACAGACTTTTGCTGCAGTAATCTTCGTCATCAAGCGCTTTTGAAATTCGATAAGTCATATTTGTATGTAAAACCCACCACTGTATATTGAGTATTCCCGAGTTCCCCCACGATTATTCACCATTCCTCACCACATTTTCTACATCAAATGCTCAAATCGTGTTGTCACACGTCACATTGGCTTATATACTTATATCTAAATGCCAAAACTGGTCTTACTCCCCATTATCTCAAGTATCAAAACTGGCTGCACGTGCTCGATGCTCAGAAGCAGGTTAATTCAGTTCTCGAGCGAACTCGAGGGCTTCGTTACAGTCTTTTGAAACTCGCTTTCACGTTTGGCGCTAAACGAGAGGTTTCGGCGCGAGCGGAAGCGGATTTGATTGTGATGAATAAATATTAGAAAAGTTTAACAAAAAGTTAGGTTTGGAAATTCTGGAAGTGTTGAAAATGACTGTATTCCGCGTTAATTATATTAATAATTGAACACCGTGATTTTCCATCCATCTGGAGTTACTTAATTTGATCATAGTCATGATACTTCTACTGACATAAATATTAATGCAACGAAATAAACAGGATACACACATGTATTAATATAAATAGAAATATAGACGTGCCAACCACCCGTTGCCGGTGCGCTGCGTCGTCGCCGCTGCGTTGTTCTACACATAAATTAGAACGACATGTCTCACGATACGTTGATATGTCACATGATGACATGATATACGATGCGTCGCACTATGTAAAATTACAGCGTTGCCACGACGCAACGCACCAACGCTTGTGTGGCATCGCTAAAGGAAAACCCTTCGATTTTTCTCCTTTATCATTAACTCTATGTTATTCATACGAGTTAGCGGATGTACAGATGGATAGAAAGACAGACAGACGCAGAAAGCGATTTTGTTTTATACTATAGAACTTACGCTCCTCTATCGCTTCGGTTTACATGAGTTTTATGTAACACACGTAAATAAACCAGAAATTATACTTAACAACCTTCAGTGAAAAATGATGTAACTCATCTTGAATACATCAAGACACATCAAAATCCGTTGCTTTGTTTAGGAGAAGTTAGCGGATATACAAGACAGACGCGGAAAGTGCCTTGTTTTATAATATGTAAAGAAGATAAAGAAGAAGAAGGTAAATGCCCGCCTTCCAATGCAAGCGGAGCAAAACCCCGTATGGACTCAGTTTGGCTTACAATACAATATAACAGTGTCTTACTCACAAACACTTGAACTTATCGTTGTAAGCCAAATAGAGTCCGAACTTGGCTTACTCCGCTCGCAGTGTAAGGCGGACAAAAGAAAAGACGGTGATGTTTCCGCTACCCGCTCAGTCAGTAGTCCCCGCTCCGCTCGTCACCCAGCCCTGTACACAACAGGTTGTGGGGGTGAGAGGGGTCTTCAACAAGTGGCTCGGCGAGCGCTGTACTTGTTGAGACTAGCTCGGCGGTCAACTCGAGCACGCTAAAGTTAAGTACCATGTCGCATTTATGTCGCGTAAGTGCTGTTGAATTAATTGATGAATCAGTTATTGGACACGGTACTAAAGTTTTATTAAGAAGGTTTTGTAAGCTACTCGTTGGTTTCGAAAACTTCTAACTCGTGATAAGTACACTAACGCGTATTCAATAGCTTTTTTGTTTTATTTTTATTTTTTGATCTCACTTTATTTGGACACTAATTTAAGGGTCCTATTCAGAAATTGTTTACCGCTCACTATAGTAACGCAGTTCGAAAACTCCCGATTTGACAGTTATATTTTGTACTGCGATAACAGCTGTCAGATCAGGCCTCTTAGAAAGCCTCGACTATAGCATTACCCACCGTATTATTGTGGCCTTGACCAAACGATACGTATCTCCTGGGATGCCGGTCGTATGCTGCCAGTTTTTATATTCTACAGTTTTTGTTTCTATGCTAAATCCATCAATACATATACAGGACCTTGTTCCCATATAGAGACTCAACCGATTGCCCAATATTAACAAACTAGGTGGCGTTAGATTCGCCTTTAACGTCGCAAGTATCAACTTAAATAATAATAAAAAACGGGCATATTTGAAAAAACAAAAAAAACAATAAAATACAAAACGCTTTGCCACCAACACCAACCTTATTACTATTGTTAATGCGAAAGTTTGAATGGATGGGTGTTTGTACTCAATCACTCCAGAATCCGCCAAGCAGCAGTGTTCGCGTTGCTGAATTCTGGTGTGGAGATAAGACAACCAGTGAAATTAATAGCATAGAGGCATTCCATCTCAGTCTTAGGATTGCAGTTTTGAGATTGTAGCATTTAGATTTCAAATCACTTTTAACATCAGGTGGCCTGAGTGTTCGCGGGCCTTCTTATTGCCATAAAAATAAAAATATAATATAAGTAAATGTAATAAGTAAAGGCAACAAACAGCTGAATGTAGCTTAATTTGGTTTCATACATGCAAAGCACTCAAACAGTTAATATAATAACCCTAAATTGTACAAAAGCCTTCTCCACAAGTGCCGCGCCGCCGACGGCAATATGGAACCCGGCAAAATGGGTCGAGGAGGCTTTTTGTACCCCTGGGAAGCGGCACAAGTGGGGATGAGCGCAATATTGCCCACAATATACCGCTCTTTAAACAGTGGAACTTTACTACACCTGTTTGTGGCTTTTTGATAACGCTACGTAGTTTAAAGGAGTCTGTGTAACTATACTGGCTTCTTAAAAAAGTTATAAAAACGTCTGTTTGGTTGTTTATCACTATAAAAATACACTGCCGCTTGATTAAGAGGATGGATAACGTTTCTTATCCCCTAAATCAAGTATGATTTTTACGATTTTTGAATATATTGTAGTTATTATAGACGTAAAAAACTAGGTGCCTATAGTTTGTTTTTTTTAATTCGTTTCATTAAAAAAAAGTATAGACATAGTTTTTCATATCTACAACATATTCAAAAATCGTAAAAAACGGACTAGGTTTTAGGAAAGCGAATCGTTATCGCAATTTGTCTGGAAAGTTTCAGCCTCACAATAAAGTACAGTCAAAAGTTATTCGCAAGTGATTCACCTACTGGGGGTTTACTTGTATTTTTACTTACAAACTAGGACGATGTGATGTATCCGGCTTGTTAGCATTCGTTATTGAGATTGATTCTATTCACGCTGCATCTATCATGAAGATGAACTGGGTGACGTCATGCGCAACTATTGCTGGGCACTTGTCACGTTGACCGCGAGTGCGTTTCTATGGGTCAAAGAATTATGACCAAATAAATTAGGTTAGGTTAGGTCCAAAGTCAATCACATTCTACAGCAATATGGTTAAGTATTTTATTTTTTTCTTTGCCCCGCGGCAACTTGATCAGCTACTACCGCGGGAATATGGCGTTTCCACTATGAAGTGATTTCGCCAGTGTCAAGTATATATAAGTATAAATCAATATAGTAATAAAACACAATCCAATATTCTCTAGGAAGATTGGTGGCAACGTTGTACGGTGATATGTAGGACAGAGGCCAAGATAGTTTTAACCTCTGTACCACTGCGAGTCCACTTGAAACGAGAAGTAAGGTGCCAGGATACGCGAAATAAGTCCAGGTCTTCTATCACTGTGCAACACAAAGGCATTAAAAGTACAAATCACTAACAGAAAATAACTTTGTACACCTAAATACACAAAAATAAAAACTAAATCAAATTACACATCCGCCATCTTTTGACGTTGCAAATGGCCTCCGGTTAAGTTTCCTATAAGTTATACGTACAAATGACTTGGCATATCTAATGACATTGATGACTTCAAGCTATTTTTTTTTAAATGGGTCTTAAATTTACGTTCCTGACCGTACAGTCACATTCAGTGAATGTAAAGCCATGGCTTATACACTTTAGTAACTTCAATTATGAGTTAAGAATCTGTCCGTTATAGTCAGAGTGTAACACGGCTGAGTTGAGAAAGGTACCTAAATCTTGAGAAAACGTGCTTGGCCGAGATTCTGGACATCCACCATATCGTCTTTGACCTGTTATCGTATTGGCAACGTTTTGATGGCTCTTATTTACTTGACAGTAATGGCAGTAAAACACTATTTAGATTTTACCGCCTAGAATAGAGGCGCCATTATGGTATGGTATGGTATAGTATAGTAAAACGATATTGTTTTTATTGTGTTGAATAGAGGCCCAGATGGGTCATTATGACGTATCAGTGCAATTCATTTTACGCTAAGTGAAAATTAGTAGAGTTATGTAACTGCTATATCTCCATCCTTTACGCTCACCGTAAAATGAACTGCATAGCCATATCATAATAACCCCGCAGGTCAAAGACGATAGTGGTTTTTACCGCCCACAATAGAGGGGCTGTTGTCTTTTCTCTTGCCATAGCTCGCCATTGTAAGAGCGAATTAACCGCCCATCTTACTTTCTATCGCACCATATAAATGCTAATGGGCAGCCAGCCGGCAGGCCAAGTTCTCCTTGAGTAATAATTGGACCAACAAAAGTGCTGTTTGAAATAGAAATATGCCAAGTGCAAAATCATTGTCTTTCGTTCCGCAACTTAACTCTTAGGTCATCATCGTCATCATCATCATGTCAGCCGAAAGACTTAACTCTTAGGTACTTACTTGATTTTATTAATATAATACGATTTTTACTGTAGTAAGTGAGTTTAACTCGGCGTGCATACCATCTTTCGAACTTGGCCTGCGCACTGCAGTGCTCTTTGATCACATATACTAGTGTAATCCTTAAAGCGGTCTGTAGTTATCGCTATCGTAAACAACTAGGTGACAGGCGGGTTAAAGTAAAACGCTCTCAATATGGCCGGCCTACCATTTTTACTGTAATATTCCAAGTTACTCTTTAAGCGGTTAACATATTCTTCTCAATCTTTTAAGGAACTACGTTTCTACGGTTCTCAACTCTTGAAATCCACAGACTATACAATAAACTGTCTGTTGTTTCTCTGTAACCACTTGCTACCCTTCATAATTTAGCCGAGTATCACCAACCAAAGTCGATTTGCATTACACGGCCAAAATACGAACAGTGGATCAAGCAAGTGGATCAACAATCCCGTGTTGTGACTGACATCAATGGGAACACCTTAAAATTCATTATCAATCATGAATACATACCAATTAATTCCTAGCACGAAGTGCACAGAGCTCTGTTGATGGAGTGGTCGCTGTTGTCCTGTCCGTGCCGAGGCATCCATATTCGCGGCTTTGGTAGTATTAGAGAAGATTTAGTTAGTTCTCTAATTGTATTTAGGTTTAAGCTTTGCAGATCCTATTCATGTTGTTAAGTCTTATTTTGTCTATAGGAACGATTGTTTATTATTATTGTTGCTCAAAGGGCAAGGACAAGGTTAAGATTGATTCTTATTCTCAATGAAAACACTGATTTTGTTTTGGTGTACATTGACGATTTTATTAGGATTCTCGACGTTTTCCTCTGAGTCTAATAAATAAAATAATGAAATACTTGTATTTCTCGGGATTTGAACTTTCCGAATATTATTTTCAGCGAGCATTTATTATATAGTATAGGAAGTTGAGTACGGTCGGCCTTATTACGTAGCCGCACACTTTAGCGCTTTGTCACTTTAATGTCATGTTAACACCGCTGCACTAATCTGTCAAAGGTGTTAGTGACAAGATGCAAAAGTGTGCAGCAGCGCAGCGTAAGGCTAACTGCAACATTTGTCGATCGCTCTGTCGCTTTTACAACTACACCATTTGACTTTGAAGGCCAAGTATATATATTTTTAAATTCCCTGTATATTCATATTCGGGATTAAAGTTTATGTGGTTGTTAACCATGTCATCAGTAAACGTGTGACGTTTCCAAACCGCCCAAAATAGCAGAATACAAGTTTAAAAATAGCATTAAATATCCAGAGATCAATTTATTTCGCAATGTACGCTAGGTCTGATTGGGGAGACTCGTGTGAGCGACAGAGGGGAGTGGTTTGATCCCGATATCACTAAATCAAGATTTCCGCGCAGCATCCGCTCCCAGCGCGGGCGCAGGCCGACTAGCGAGGATCGTATGTGGTTTGTGGGTTTCAGGGAAAATTTGCCAGTTTCATGGAAGGGGGAAGTTGAATTTTGCAGATAATTGTATGAGGGTGTCCTTTTTTGCTACAAAAACGAATGAGCAGCTCATGAAATAAGCACTATTTGTGTTTGAAAACTATGTTTTGACTACGACAGAATAAGGATTTCTAGTCACTTAACTAACACAATTTTGTGGAACTTTAATCTCGTATGTCTGTCCTCTGTTGTTATAGCAAGCGGATAAATCTTTTTTATCATACGATAAAATCGTTTTTTTAAAAGCTTATTCATCTTTTAGAAATCCTAACTTGGATTAACAAAGACGTAAACGCAGTTACAAAAGTAGCGATCCTCACAAGGTTACCTGAAAACGGTTCACTTGGGTGCTTTGGAATGGGTTCACTGGGCTTGATAACAATGTTTCTACTTGAGTAAAATGGTGTAACTAACACTACTCTTGAGTGTTTATCTATCCTATGCCAGCGACTCGGGACAGAATCAACCCGTCACCGAATGAATGTCATCGGTCAGTGGGATACGGCCAATGTCCAAATGTTGGCGCCAATATTGGGCCAAATATAATCACAGTATTCACAGTACAATAGTAGGCCGCGCCGGACCCGTCTGCCAAGTGTTAATATTAACCGACGGCATGGGCCGATTATAAATGAAAGCACTCTCATTTGTTTTATTGGAAATCTAGCCGGGGCTCTCTTCTACTCGGGCTACACCTAATAGCTTTTGACAATACAAAGTGGAACAGGCTGGGGCCCGTTTACACATATTAAATAAATAAAATAAATAAATAATTATCAAGGGACAATGTCACACAAATTGATCTAGAACTACGCTCTAGCCTAGTACTATGGGTAATAGACAACGGTATAAATACGTATACTGAGAAATAAATACTTAAATACATAGAAAACATCCAAGACTCAGAAACAAATACTCGTACTCATCCATCACACAAATATTTGCCTATACCGGGTATCGAACCCGGGACCGCTAGCTTCGTAGGCAGGGTCCAACTAGGCCAACGCGTATATTGTTATCGATTGTTTTTTATCTCGGCCGACATTACTGTTAAGGGAATCTATTCAATCCAAATCAAAACATTTATTTATTTTATTTCTTGAATTGAAAGTCTATAATTTTGTTATTGTTGCGTAACCTATATGCTTGCTTTGTTTACGTTTCCATAGACTATAGTTATCTTTGGTATTATTTTATTGATTCTGTTTCCTCTGTGTTGCCAACTTTACCAGGCCATAAATTTTTATGGTCATTTGAGACGTTCGAGATAATCTCTAACAAATTATTGTGTTTGATCCTTGATGTTTTTCTTTTAGCGTTGTTTTGTGTTAAATGTGTCACTTTCCGTTTTTTCACCAAGCGGTTCCAACGGAAGACCAGTGCTGGCTTTACGGCTAGCGAATGCTGAGTTGGGACCGTTTCGTAACAATTTTTCTGTGTCTTGATTTTGTTTTATCTGTGTAATGTGGTTTTGTTTTGTTGCGAATAAATGTCTCTTTATCTTTATCTATCTTTATCTTTATTCTACTCTATCTAAACCTAATTCCTTCGGACATGTTAACGAATGGTCAACCTTATGATTGCTCTTATTTATTTGACAGTAATGGCGGCCGAGTTAAAAATGCCATAACATGGCAAAAGCGATATTGTTCTGAAAATCAGTTTTCTTATACCATTTACTAACAGGTCAGTAACCCTAGATAAGACGGGTTAACGCTAACGTAAACGTTTGTCGAAAACTGACAAAATGTATGGAATTGACCTGAGTGTTCGAAGCGACCGTCTGGCCTCTTACGTCAATCCTGTACATTTTCGATAACGACGTGCTCGCAATGCATCTTGTCTAGGGCCTCAGAGGCAGAGAGGAGTGTATCTTATAAGGAATAAGCATACATTTTTTAAATATCATTTTTCGCAAATCTCATAAAAAATAAAATCGGCAAAAATGATGATACAAGCATTTTAAACTGCTAATTAGTGAGGTCCGATATGCACTGTGAAGTCGGCCATATAAACTGCATGTTATATTGTATTTTGCTAGAAAGAGATACCTATATCTTGGTTATTTTTAAAACTATTCAAATAAATTATTAGCTTTAACTGTTTGTTACTCAGCTTCTATTGAAGCTGAGAAAAAAAAGTCATGAATTCCTTATTGACACAAGCGCAAGACGAGACCGTCGGCAGCTAACGTCAATCCTATACAATTTCTATAACGATAACGATCCCACAATGCATCTTGTCACTTATGAGCCAAGGATCGGAAAAACGCCCGTCATTTTGAAAGCATAACCCTGTTCCGTACAGCAGAGACTTCCTTATGAAGTTAATAAAAAATATTATTAGGTATTTTACATTTATTATACCATAATTTATATGTATTCAGCGACAATTTTATTAATTAATAATACCGGACTGGTAATGGGAAAACCCAAACACACACAAATGACGTCCTAAACTGTGAAAGAACATTTTCGACTCATAAATCGGTCCTAAATTCTCCTCATTATGGACTCGCAGGCAAATTTTAATATATTATTGGCCATTATCTTTAATTGGCGAAGGTGTTTTTTTCCCATAACCATTCCGGTGTCATTCATCAATAAAATTGTCGCTGCAAACATTTTTTTTTTTTTTTTTTATGTCAGAGATGGCAAACCAGCACACAGGCCACCTGATGGTAAGTGGAAACTGTGACCCATAGACATTCGCATTCACAAGACTGCAAGCCTAGGACTGCAAATGCGTTGCCAACACTGAGGACTAAGATGGAATGCCTCTATGCTAGTCATTACACCGGCTGTCTTATCCCCAAACCGGAACACAGCAATGCGAACACTGCTGTTTGGCGGTAGGTTAATGGATAAGATGGTGGTAGCGATCTGGACGGACCCTGCACAAGGTCCTACCACCCGCAATAAATTATAGTATAATAAATGTATAATACCTAATAATATTTGTTATTAACATCATAATGGAGTCTCTGCTGTACGGAACAGTGTTATGTTTTCAAAATGACGGGCGTTTTTCCGATCCTTGCTTATGACCCTTTACAGTTGATTAACTCAGAAGACCGGCTCTTACTTTTAAATATTCTAAAAAAAACCTTTCTTCCAGAAACAACCATGCCCATTACAAGAAAA
This sequence comes from Acleris sparsana, assembly GCA_923062465.1. NCBI lineage: Eukaryota > Metazoa > Arthropoda > Insecta > Lepidoptera > Tortricidae > Acleris > Acleris sparsana. The sequence continues at coordinate 12,450,868 of OV281300.1, forward strand.
GACACGTGGACCTTCCTCAAGGAGAACCTCCTCACCTTCCTGACTATCATCGGGGTCGTGTCAGGGACGCTGCTAGGATGGGGCCTCCGGAGTACCGGGCACCAGTTCACGAGGCGAGAGGTCATGTACTTCCAGTACCCTGGGGAGCTGTTCCTGAGGATGCTGAAGTCCCTCATCGTGCCGCTGCTGGTGTCATCGATTGTGTCTGCTATCGGTTCGCTGGATCTTAGTTTGTCTGGCAAGTAAGTTCGTTTGTGCTTTTGATGCGCCATTCTCATGCTTATCGCATTCCAGAATGTTAGTTAACTTAAGGTGATAGCGGTAGCGGTATAAAAACTTGTTTATTCCCAGATACCTATCGTTATTTTTGGTTAAATAAGTGCGCGAACCTAATTATACGTTTTTTCAACAAAATAATATAAAAATGGATATGACATATTAAAATCAAGAATCAGGTAGACGCACTAATTATTAAATTCACAAAGGTAGTATGGAAAGACTATTGGAATCAATAATTAATTTATAATGCGGTATAATCCACTAAAAATGATTTATACGAGTACGAGTGAGGGCATATGAGGCTCTATTTTTTTAAAGAGCTTCACCCACTAACCTTTTACCTGCAGTACCAAGCAATGTCAGGCTTCACAGTCCAAAATCTGTTAAGAAATGAATAAAACCAGAAGAGGAAGGGATAGTCTATTCTCTGATACGATAAACTGACCAATATCGGCTAATATTCCGGCAACCCTGGAGCCCTCAGCTCTTTCTGCCTCGGATGGCAAAACACCTGACGGCTGCACTTTGGTGCCATGGTGTTTGGGCCGCCCCTTGGCTTGGGACGTAACATGCGTGGACACGTTGGCTCCGTCTCACGTCGACGGATCCGCTCGTCAGGCTGGGTCCGCCGCCGGTGACCGTGCCCAGACCATCAAGTGCCGCAAATACGCATTTCTTAATGTTAATTACTATTTTGTGGTATTTGCAATGGAAACATTGGATCCGTGGTCTTACGGCAATAAGAAATTTGTGAAAGAGGTGTCGGAAGGACTTATTTTGGCGGCGGGGGATCCCAGAGCGGGCTCGTTTTTCGCGCAGCGGCTCAGTCTGGCTGTGCAAAGGGGGAACTTGGCCAGCATTTTAGGGACCATGCCACGAGCGGGTGAACTGCAAGGGGTATTTTATTAATAGTTATTTTTATTAAGACGTGTTGTAAGGTTGTATATGTTACATTATAAAGAGATACTTTGATATCGGCTTACACATTGTTAATCTTTGGTACCCTTAAGCATCTCTTATCCTGTCAAGTGAATCCGAGCGGCCCTAAGGACCAAGAAGATTTTAATTTCTGAACTTTATAATTTAAGGTATTAAAAGCCAAATTACAAATTGGCTGCACTTGCTTTGGAAACGGTTGGGCCGTGGTCGTCTGACGCAATTTTTTTTATCGAAAATCTGTTAGACAAATTAATCGGCGGCTCTGGTGACCACAGGCAAGGCTCTTTTTTTGCCCAAAGACTGAGCATCGCAGTGCAGCGGGGTAACACTGTGTCCTCGGCACGATACCGCAAGTGGGTGCGATGGAGGGTTTCATTTTAAAAGTTAGCTGTAGTACTAATTTAATATTTTAGTTTTATTCATTTTGTTTTATAAAGATTTTATTTTGTTTATTATATCGTCGACTTATATTGACAAGATAAATTTTATTGATTCTGGTTCAGTAAGCAACTTAAATATAAACTCGAAAGGTATCGCACCCTCTCCCTACCTGCGGTTTTCGGAATTCGGACTAAACCTTTGATCTCTCGTTTCAATCCCTTTCTGGGTTTAATTAAAAACCTTTCACACCGCTTTGGGCTCAATGGAAAGGGATAAACAGATATTTGCATTGTAAATTACAGGTAATCAAGCGTCACATTAATTTATTCGTGTAAAGTAACTTTACTTTATGCAGTCACCAGTAGGTATAAGACACAAAAAAACCCCCGCAGATAGTTGTGACTCGCGGCTCTAGTCAAGATGTAGTATCAGGCCAATGGAACCCTGCTCCACTATAGGACGGTGCCACTGTGACATTCTAATTTTAATTTTAATTAATGTCTTTCACTCCTGTCAAAGTGTATTTCGCCAATACGTATTTATAGACATTCCCATGGACTTATTGGAGAAATAATCCCATAGATTTTACACGCGAAGAGAATTTTTCGGTAAAAGAGAATTTTCTCTAACCAGTCAGAAGCACATGGGGTTAGCTCCACGCGCTTCTGTCAAGTCCACACAGTGAAATTATAAAACAAATTTGTTTGACACTTCTTACGTTTTTAATCATAATGTCACTGTCTCACGGTTCTATGGGTAGGTCAGGGCTCCCAAGGGTCCGTTATATCAACCGTACATTTTGAGCCGATAGAAAACAGAAACGTTAGTATCGTTTGCACTACCATGCTACAGACCGATAAACAGATTCTATACATAAGTTAAATTTAAAAAACTCCTCTGTTAGCGTCAGGGGTTAATTATAAGACTGTCTGTTTTTTTATGGATAGATAATGCAAACGATGGTACTCATAAGTGGGATCTGTGACTCGAGTCGAATGCTCTGTCCACTCTATAAGAATACTGCGAGGCCTGCCAGGGACAGAGCATTCGACTCGCTAGCGCGTACCGTAATTGTAACTCATGGTAAGGGTACTGAGTGCTGTCAGGGCCGGAGGTGAAGGGCGCCACGCCTCTCCTCTCCCGCCTGCAGTGTGCACTACACTGTATAGCGCCGTCCCATACTAGCACTTTCCTAAGCTCGGCACTCAGATCGCGCGTGTACGCGCCAGCAGCCCATCGGGACCCTGATCCACCATATAACGTTGTCACAGTGATATTATAAAATAATTTGTTTGGCACTTCTTTCACTTCTTCTTTCTTTGCGTAGTATGTGTGGTGTGAAACTGATTGATAGAGTAAGGAATGAAAAGGTCAGAGAGAAATGTGGACTAAAAGAAGATGTAGTGACTAAGATTGAAAAGGGCATGCTTCGATGGTTCGGTCATTTGGAAAGGATGGATGAAAGAAGATTGACGAAAGAGATATACAGAGCGAAAGTGAGTGGAAGGGTCGGAAGAGGCCGCCCTAGGCGTACTTTTTCGAATCAAATCGGAGAAATACTGGAAAAGGGCCGAATCTTAAGTACCCGAAACCGACGTGCGTGCATGACTCGATGTATGAATGTGGAAGAAGCGAAAGACATTTGTCAGGATCGTAGCAGGTGGAAAGAAGTCGTCTCTGCCTACCCCTCTGGGAAACAGGCGTGATTTTATGTATGTATATATGTACTTCTTATGACTTGAATCATAACGTCACTGTGACACTGTTCTATAGTGGGGCAGGGATCCGATGGGCTGATAGTACATTCTCAAGACTAGCAATGTATTTCTTCTCCACAATGTTGCCAATCTTGAAGATTAATTTATAAATTCCGTGCAGGGTCGGTCTTCGAGCGATCGTGTATTACATGACGACGACGGTGTGCGCGGTAATGCTGGGTATCGCGCTGGTCACCACCATCAAGCCTGGGAGTGATTCCTCGTACACGCAGCCGAACACCACCAAAGTGCTCACCAAGGACACGCTCACGGCGGACACGCTGCTTGATCTGATCAGGTCAGTGGTAGTTGCTGGTCACCACCATTAAGCCTGGAGCGATTCCTCATGCAGCCGAACACCACCAAAGTGCTCACCAAGTACACGCTCACGGCGGACCCGCTGCTTGATCTGATCAGGCCAGTGGTAGTTACCATCATCATTTTATCGAGTAGAATAGAGGCCCTGCATTCTTTCTGCTGCATTTTCCTTAATACTCGCACTCAGCCTAATTTATTAAAACAACTAGCTGTTGCCCGCGACTTCGTTTGCGGAGAAGTTATTTATCGCTACTCGTGGAAAAGTACCCTATGTCCTTTTTGGGGGTTCAAGCTTACCAAATTTCATCGAAATCAGTTCAGCGGTTTAGCCATGAAACCGTAACAAGCAGACAGACAAAGTTAATTTTACATTTTATAATATTAATATATGTACCAATGGATTTATTGTGATTCATACTAGTCACGTCCGATTACTCAACATGCGTTATTTTTTTAACCCATCATTGTGTTTGGGATACCCCTCGGCCACTTTATCACTTGTCTAAATAGCTTCTTCCTTGAAATTACGTACAGTTCTTATTAGCATTCGGCGTTCGCTATCTCACTTGCGCTCGAAACTCGCAGTATATTTGTCGCGTACCTATTATTTTATCGAAACACCTTTCAACGAACGTATCATTACATTACGCAGCATCATACCATCTATGTTCTTTGTGTATCATAATATGCATAACCGCGTTATATTATTTACTACACCTAATATATATTTTTTTTTAAAGATCTCTAGTGAAGCTAAGCTAGTAAAGGCTGTTTAGATTTACTTCTTTAGTGATTCCTTAAAAAGTTGGTTATAATTTGATACTCAATTACCATTTTTATGAAATTTTACCATGAAAAATGTCTCATGTAACTGCGGCTGACAGTCTGTAAAGTCGTTAATTATCTGCGCCAGCCAGAGACAATGTATTTACATTTTTGATCGGATGGTGCAAAAAGCAGTTTACATACGGGTAGGTTTTATTTAACATATTTAGGTTTGAAGTATTTTTATTCTACATTTACTGCTTCCATAAGTAAGTAGTAGGTATCATTAGACAGTACAGTAGAATTCATATTTTATACAATTTAGACAAGAAGTATAGGAACCATTGTACCTACAGGTAAATATTTTTCTCAGTTTCAGGAACTAAAATAAAATAAGTATTTGCTTTAGGAACACGGTTCGCCGCCATTTACTTTTATTTTTAACTAGTGACCCGCCAGCGGCTTCGCCCGCTGCAAATTTCCGACGTTCCCAGTGGTTTTTTTTTTCTTTCATACAAACCTTGCCCTGACAATAACGAATACAACCGAAAAGGAATCAGCCAAATCGGTTCAGCCGTTCTCGAGTTTAGTGGGACTAACGAACAGCAATTCATTTTTATATATATAGATAAAAATATATTAGGAAAAAAAAACACACCAAAACGATACGGTATCTGTTCATACCACTTTATATGTTGGTATAAGTTAGGGGCACGTAGTGGTGCTACGGCGTAGCATTCTTTTTTTGGCGTAGCAGGCTACGATGCTAATCTTTATCTTGATATTTAAAATTTCTTAGGTGCGTATGTTTAAAACCAATTGGAAAGATTTACGAGTTTTTATTATTTATTTATGTTGACTTATGTAAATGAACTGCATAAGAAACAAACAGCGGCTTATTATTATTCAATAAAAAAAGGGTTAATAATAATTCGATATTGATACTTTTAATTAAGATATATTTGTGTAATTATTAAACAACGGCTTAGACCATTTAAACATAAGTGTAAAACTATATAAAAGTAATTGGGTCAACGCTAAACTACATACATTAAACAAGAATGATTTGGTGATAGGGTTATTGTATCCTTTTAGCTATATTTTCTTTCCCATAACTGTGAAAAGTTAAACCTTAGAGCGGATGACAAAACGTAACGTTTTTGAAACAGCAAATCCTAAAGTTAAGTGTAAGTAAACTAGTGCAGAACATAATTAAATTTTAACAAAACAAAAGCATGAAACACATTTTATTTTATGAAGTAAAAGCAATCAAAAATATAGAAGTGCTCGTGTGCTGAAGAATAATATCACCTTATCCTAAACATACATCATCTCAAAATACGATCGCATACAATATAGTGAAACGCTTGCAGAATCCCCAATGATACGTCGAAAGAATCAATTCATCGCTGAATATAGGTTAATCCCGGTTAATCTCGGGTAATCCCGCGTTTGTGAGAGCGCGGGGCCCATCAATCAGGGACGGATCGTTGGCAATGGCGTTTTGCTGAATACGCCGGTTATCTCGGGAAGGATGAGCGCAACTGGCTGGAAAGGTTTTGATAAAGACCGTCTCGTCCACTTGGTTCATTTGGAAATAAAATTATTTTTCTTATTTATATCACAGTATCTCAGTTTGGTCCCTTTTTGTTCTTCTTCTGTTTCATTTATGGTGCTTCTGGACTTGCGGTAGTGCGGACATGTTAGCCTAATTTATACACTAAATGTTTTTTAGTAGGATTGAAATTACGGTTGGATATACCAACCGATATACGGTTGGAGATATGGACCATCCTTAATAAGTTCAAAGCCAGCGACACACGGTGTGTTCAAATTGTATACAAACCTTAAAGTTAGTTTATCTACGCACAAATAAGTCCTCTATTATGCGTTGAGAAACCGTAGGAAATTAGCATTATTACAAACAATTTTACTATGAAAACTTTCTTGTCTGTGGTACTAGGCAAGATCTGTACTGTAATGTTATTACAGTATAAATTTTTGTAATGAGTTTAAATTTGGAACAGCTGTCAAAACTCAATAGGGTCTCTTTTCTAGTATCCATAGATATTAAAACAGTTATTGATACGAAACGTCAATACAGTATGTTTTTCCAATATTCAAGTTATATGGATACATAATAGTATAAATTGTGTTATTAAGTAGGTACATTGAGCTGTTATTTTTGCTTTTCAGTTTAGTGTTTTATTGCATTCGGGTTTTTTTTTAGTTTTTATTTATATAAGAGTGGATTTATTAAATGTTACTAATATCTCGATTAGAAAAAAGCTCGATTTTTTATGTCATTAAATTATTATTATTTACGTATTTTTTTTATTTTTCTGTCAAAATATTAGCGTGAAAGTATTATAATGTATACAGTTATATTTGGAATGGAGTATTTACTAGCTTTCATTTGAGACCCATATTGTTATATTAGAAAATACATCTTTTTATACCCCTCATTTTTTTTTTCGCGGACTTTTATTGAAATATTATATACCCTTTGTCACCTCGACAATTAAGGCGAATCAAATTACACCTTGTATGTTAAAATCCAGGGAGCCGTTTAGGCTGCAGAGAAATTGACATGCATACATACATACTTACATATAACCCCCCTGATGCAGTTAGGTAAAAAGATGTAAACACGTACGGCTGATAACAGAAGGAGCTGCTCATTTTAGCTCTCTAGTAAATTTAGTATATCAAGCTGCGAAAAGCTGATAAAATGTTCAGTTGCTTTTGGCTTCTGGGCAACTAGTTAACAAAGCTACCGAGGGAAAAAAACTCTTAAAGAAGTAATAAAAGTTCAATACTCATCTAAAAGTTAAAGGACGTCTTACTAGCCTCAGCAAAAGTTCCAGTGATAGAAAATCTTCAAACGATTCTTATAAAAAGAAGCCGTCAGCATAATTTAGTCCGGTAAAGTTTAATTTGCAAGACTTGAAAACTCTCAATCAAAGTGTCGGAGAATGTAGTTCATTTGGCTGCGTTAAAATAGACAGGTATGCGGAACTTACAATAATATACTGGCCTTTGTAATTCGTTATATTTGGATTGAGAGAAATTAAATGTCATTGATAAACACATTAAAAGTTCTTATAAGGTTTTGTAAAGGTCACAGGTGCTTATAGTACTGGCATATACTTTAATTACTTATTGTACACTCTTGACGAAGCATGTTGCTGATGAATCTTGATACATATTTTAAGTAGCTTGTTGTGGATTAATTTTAGATTTGTAAATAAATGATTTTCATTGAATTTTCATCAAAAAAGTTGCATTTGAGTACCTAATGTCAATTTTTACTTTATCTTGTAGGTAACAAGGTACACATATATTTATACACAGGCGCTAAAATGAGCAAAATATAAAGTTATGGATGATTTTATTGCATGTGACCATGTTTGAATAAGACAGTTCTGTTCACAAGGTAGTGTTCTTTGCCAGTATCATTAGAACCTTGACTCTTAAACTAATTAGCATATAGAAAAGTTAAAACTATATTCTGGCTCGGTAAAAAAGGCGGTTTCTAATGCTGTAATATCTTCATGCTCTGGAACACCTGTATGTTCAACGTATCATTCATAGACAATGTGCTCACTTCGTATGACGGGTCGTTGGGTTTTTGCTTTACTTACCGTCACATAAAGTCAAAGTCAAAGTCAAAGTTCATTATTCTTCAATTTAGGCATAATATAATGCACCTATGAATGTCAAAAAGCATTACCACCGGTTCGAAAAATAAAACCTTTGCCCCGAGAAGAACCGGCGTAAGAAACTCGGCAAGGTATATTTTTTTCAAGAAAAAGGTTTACATCATTACATAATAATTATAAATAGTTTACAATATCACAGTATTTTTGCACAGTAACTTTTTTAAGCGTAGGTAAATTTATGCGTAGATTACTCATGCAGGACGGACGACTCACTGCCAAACCTGCATAACTGCAAAACTGCATAGCATCCAGGAACCTAGTTCATCTACACTCAGGACCAAAAATACCGGGTCAGAGTGCGTTTTTCATTCAAACGAGACTAATTCGAAGCCTTGGTCCCTCGCCAGGGGTTTTGAGTGAGGTTTAATGGTAGATAGTCCAAGGTTCAATAGAGGAGGTCAAAAGTTCTTAATATACCTAACTGATCGCACAATCAGTTAACTCCACAGCGGGAGAGTTTGGGTCAACATTTGGATTTCCTTACATTTTATTGCCATTTTAGATGTTTTTCTGAACAGGAACTATTCCGGCGTTAGCCGCAGATTCATTCAGTTGGGTACCCTAGGCACTCTGGAAGTCCTGTATCGAGCTCGGGGTATTCAGCATTAGATTTCACTAAAAGCATTCCTTGGCGAGGAACCAAGGCTTCGAAATAGCCTCTTTAGTATGAAAAACGCACTCTGACCCGGTATTTTTGCTCCTGAGTATATTAGAATTGCTTGCTTTCAAATTATTATTACTGGGTAGGAAAAATTAAAAGGATCAACTAGATGTCACTCTAAATGAAGCCCATCATAGTGGTGGTGACGCCTTGCAGAAGCCATCAAGCGCACAACTGGAGTCCTTTTCTACTCGGTAAAACCATATTGTTTTTAACGTATTATCGTCTGGTATTTAACCCGGCCGCCACTACTGTCTAGTAGTAACAGCTACCGAAATATACATGTATCTCATATCGTTACGCACAAATCATCATTTGGCAAACTATATCATTTCACAAACTATCATTTCGCAAAGAGATAATTCCCTCCGCATTATTTTACAATTTTATTTGGTCAAAAGTGTAATCTAACCTAACCTATTTAAGAAGCCCATGTAAACTATGTAATATATAATGGCGCACAAATACTTTTTTTCGAAATGAAAGTGTGTAAAATGGTACGTTTGTCTAACATACTAATGGTCAAATGGACGGAGGTTTTACCACCCTCCTGCCGGTAAGGTAGACGTGACAGACTCTAGTATGCCGTAGGCCTAAGTTTTGCTATGCGTGACTATCGCGCCCTAGGATCGAGTTACGTTACCAATTAGGACCAATTCAATCTCCATTCGTCACCGAAAGGCAATGCGACACATTTGGGTTAACCTCTTGGAATTGTGCATGCATGCAATTTGACTCATTGTATGCATAGGACTACATAATGTACTATACGTTGTATGGATGCTTGAGTTAACAATTAATATTTTATGAGCAAATGGATGTGTGCATTTTCGTATATTTTAGAATAGGCTGTATTTTATTTTTAAATCATAGGTATTAAATTAGGTCCATTATGTTAAATAACAAATAATTAGGATACGTACACCTAAAAATAACTAATAAAAATAACTTATGATTGTACAATTGTATTTATTAAATAAAAAATATTTATTAAATAAAGAATTAATAATTTGACGAGAGAGCTTGATATTGATGTATTTAACTGTGTAATTCCTTCTGTGAGGCGAAAATTAACTAAAATGTGTTTTGAATGAGTGGTTTTCAAGTTGTGAACTGATAAGCGAGCTAAGTTCTTTTAGGTGTTTTATTGTGCATTGTTTTATTGTTTAATGTTTATTTGGGTATGGCCCTGTTGTGCGTGGCACTAAGGTGTATATTTCTTAATTTATATCTATTTGTGAGTTCCTGTAATTGGCTCTGTACCTCTATTTAAGTTACTATAGGAATTGTTAAAGCTGTTGGTTCTCCTTAAATAAATAAATAAAATAAAATAAAATAAATAAATAAATAAAAATAAAAAATATATATATTTGGGACAAGCTTTTGTGGCCGACCATCCTTTTCTCAGTTTCGACATTATCTGTTTATCAAGACGATACTAACAAGCCTCAACTCGGCGGGTACATATTAACTACAGCAAAGATCCCTTCGCCACCTTCTGACTCCATCATCAGATCAGCGTGATGGTACCATAATATTGCGTTGTTATCGGGTTCACATATTCCAAATTTCAGCCCATTCCAGTGAAGGGAAGGGTTCAAAATCGACTCGCAAAATTCCAGGACATACAAGCGAAGTTAAAATCTTAAGTACGAACGAACTTGTCGAATCATATTGAAAACCACTGACAGTTAAATGTGGGTGAGTAAGGCTATTCCTCAAAATGGTTTTGGGATGACCATATTATTGTACAGAAAGGCTCGTAGTTCAATAGTGAAATATTACTCGTAATTAACATTTTTGGGTCGAACGAAAACTAATTAAATCAAAGCTAACATACCTACAAGTAATAAATTATGAATACAAATCATTCAAGAAACTTTAATAAGCCAGGGCGTGGTAGGGTTATTTGAACGTTAATTCGCCTTTTAACTTAATTTGTTTCGTTATTCGTTGATGACTGCGCCTAAAAACAAAAAGCTGCCTTAATACCAAAGAAGACGGCAACTGCAATGTTGTAGTCAAAGCATTCTCTACTCTATTGATAACCCACATTAAATTTAAAATGCTTATACTATTACCGTGTAGTTAGCCGCCTTCTTTGGTCATGTGATATAACTGCAATTTAACTACTTCGGATTTTTCCTTTCGGTACTTGTACTGTTCGACCTTGCTTCGTGCCTTTCATAATTCTAGACCAACGATGTACAGTAGCCCAACGAAAATGTAAAGCACTTTAGTGCGTTGTCACAGTAAACTTCAAACAGAACATCAAATGACACACATGAAAATGACAATGACATGCACAATGGCAAGGTTCCAAGTATGGTCAACATTTTAATGGGCTGACTGTACCTACCCTCTAGGTTTTAATTTATTTGCGAGTGTTTTAATATTCGGTACGTATGGCCGTATTTTTTGATTATGCAGAAACCGCAGCTCAAGGAATAGTGATATTAATTTTTAACTTATTATCTGCACGAGTTCGAAATGTGGTTTTGACAGACCCCATAAGCGTATTTTTTTTCGTTTTGTGTACGAAACCCTAAAAAATGGCATGAAATTATCCACTTTAAGGAGCCATTAAAATAGCACGACTTGTTTAAAAAAACTCACCATTACCACACAATTTAGGCATGATTGCTTCTTAAGTTCGGCAAATTTCCGATGGCAACGCTCCTTGACCATTGCAAATTGAGCTTTCAGTCAAGGTGTTAAAGCGCATCGTTTTCGTGAATCAATTGCGCGCACGCAGAGAAGTGGATCAGGCGGCGGTTCCCTGGTCGTCACTCATCATCAGCCGCGTTATTTATACTACGCCCTAGATCGCTGTTAGGGCTGCCAATCCACACAAATATTAAATGTGTTAAAGTTGGGAGCCCGTTGTTTCCCATAATTTTGCTTGGTCATAATTATTCTATATTGGCTTAATTATTGGTGGTCATATTTTACACCTTTCAGAATTTCTTAAATATCTTACTTCTAAATGCAGGGTTGGGTTTGGCTTGATTTATAAAAATGCTGATAAAGTATCAGGAAGCGTTTCTATTCGCTGCGATTTAATTCAATCACGTCACTGGTAGATGACGTCAGACGATAAGTCACGCGATCTACCAGTGAGAAACGCTAGTTAGCGGAATGCATCTCGGCAGGGCAAAGACTTTTGACTTGCAATCATTATGACCTAAAACACATCATGACTCAAATTAATTTAATTTTAGTTATAGTTTTTTAATTTTTTTTTTATGGTAAACAGTATAAACCCGTGAAAGTTACTTTGCTGGTCTGTTTGTTACGCTTTCACGGCTAAACTGCTTAATCAACATTGGGATTTGAACCCAGGAACCCGTATCGTAGGCAAGTTCATTACCAACTAGGCTAACGAAGCGTTAAAATCGATGTGAAATTTTGTACAAAAACAGTTCATATTCTAAAAACTAACTTATTACGTACGTAATTTTTACTCCGGCCAAATTGACAGTATATTTCAAACATTTCCCAATCGCTCAAATGTAAACTGGAAGAGATCCCTAAAAGGGATAACTTCGCATGTGTACATACCTTTTGTGTTTCTTTCTATTTAGTTGTTTGGTATTTTCCCGTTTGTACAATAAAGTATTTACGTACATACGTACTTACTTGGATGACAGCAGCAGAGGACCGATCGTTGTGGAAAACCTTGGGAAAGGCCTTTGTCCAGCAGTGGACGTCTTGCGGCTGATAATGATGATGATGATACTTACATACATACATAATCATATAATGACGTCTCCGCGGTTGCCGACCCTGTGCGCCAGGGCAATAAAACAAGACAATGATGCCACAGATTGGCGCGGAGCAAAATGCCAGGTGACATTACGTCGAACGGGACCCGATTAGCCAGCCCGCTTCCTATCCCAGGGGCCGTATTATCACCTTTATCGCGGTGTATAAAGCACGTCACTCTCGCACTTAGTCACTTACATACTAGTCAAAAAGTGACACAGTCATGTTCTATCCACGCTTATCTACAACGATTAATACAACTATTATAGGCCCGCAGAATGTACAGTCCCACCGAGAATATATGCATAATTTGCAGAACATAGCATAAGAGTTTTTTGGGAGCTTGTCGTGAATGATGGTGTGACAACATAATACGTTTCGTATTTTCTCGGGTAAGTTCGTATTTATCCTGCTTTCTCCGTTAGCTTAAAGATGGGTACTAAAGTTAAATGAGCAAGCGGGAGAAAAACGAGTTTATTCGACCAAATACGATGTCAATTTATTACTTACTGCATTGGTTGGTTTTGACTGAGTCAAGTTTTTCATTAAGATTTCTGATCTCTCTGCCAACTTTATTTTTGTTTGATGTTTCGCTTGGTTGAGCTAAATGTTAATAAAAGATTAAAGCAAGTAAGATTGTAAATAAAAGTCAAAGGGAAAATATAACTCTCACTGTGTGTGTCTTTAGGGCAACATTACAAATACGCTTGGCCTGCGTCTAATATGCAGAATACACAAAACATACAATACATATTTTGTTCCAACTTGTATCCTGTCCTTTTGTAAGATTAATATGAATATGGGTACATATACAGGGTCTGCGAAACAAGATTACATTGGCAAGCTAAATCAAAAGGGACAATTTTATAAAAGCCCCTCGTGGGCCACTCCTGGCGGGCCCAAATCTGATTACACCCTGTATATGAACACACAACTCGATTTGCGAAAAAGATTGCTCTTTTTTAAATTGTTTCATAATTCCTTTGTTCCAAATTCAAGGTTCAAATCGTGTTATGATCATTACAATTATTTCGGCCAGTAACCGCGAATTAAAAATATAAAATCTGGTAATGAATGGGACTCTCCGGTTCAAAAAGGACTTAATGGCAACGTGTATTTACGTTGTTTTGATTAGTATTGCCATGTCATTTGTATCACTGTTGCTTGTTCTAGAATCTGTCGGAAAATTTGTTATGCCAGAGAGAGTAAACGACGGGCAGCCGACTCTGGTTTTACTGCAAATAGTAATGTCATATATGTTCCTTTAATAAAGCGCTATAGTGTAACTGCCAGTAAACGTTAGGTCCTTTATGAATTGGGCGGCGAATGAAATGTTTAGATGTGCAAATAAATGATAGGCATCGTATAAATTGTACCGGAAGTCGACGACCTTGTCACTCATAGGCCGCATCGAATCGCGCCCGCGCCGCTTTGACTTTCCGTTTCAATTATATCGTCCTTCTGGGTTGTATACCGGTATCACTTGTTATTTTACACTTATACGTTTTTCTAGAAGTATATGAAGCACTTTTCAGATGCGTTTGATTGAATTGAATTATAGAAATAAACAAATAGGCTTGTTCAGAATTCGTTTTTGCAGTTAAATTAACACCGTTCACTTTAAGATTTTCTTGTGTATTAGCTTTTTGATATCTCGATTTAAGACGCACCCCTTTTGAAATCACGTCTATTTGAACTATTTCTAATTGGATGATCTTGATTTGGTTCTTTAGATACACGTTAATGACGGTCGGTGGACAGCAAGCGACTGAGATGTCAGCGTTCCAACGAAATTTCAATATTACTGTCGGTCTGTGTGTATAATCCTTACTACGAGAATATTATAAACGCGAAAGTTTATATGTATGGATGTATGGATATTTGTTGATCTTTCACGCTGCAATGGCTGGACGATTTAGATGAAATTTGAAATGGAGACAGCATATACCCTGGATTAACACTTAGGCTACATTTCGGGTATGTAATGATCGGTATAACTAGTTTTGATATATTTTCATTAGATATAACAACATTTGATATAATTTCATAGAATATAATCACTCAAGGACATTCTAAACTTTTGATATAATAACAAAGTAGGTATAATGTTCGATAAGTATTAAGATGTTTGATATAATGTTTACCTAATTTAATGAACGTATTATGATATAAGTATTATTGAGATAATGTATTATAATTTATAATATATAAAAACGTGTACAATCAACGTCTGCAAGGGATCATACTTACAACTTATACTTATTTTTTGTTTCCTTTCTCTGTTTTGATCGTTGTCGTAACTAACTAAGACCTGCCTCAAGGTAGAATAGGTTATTATAATAGTAGTAATAGTAGTAGTGTTATAAACAAAAACTCGGTTCTGGCTCGCTTTGCTCGCTCGGCTCGACTATTGTTATACCAAAAGTGGATTATATCCCTTAATCGTTATATCTAGTGAAAATATATCAAAGGTCGTTATACCGATCGTTACGCACCCCTACATTTCATCCCGGAATATTTAAGTTCCCGAGGGAATAACGATATTCGAAACCGATTTCGGATGAAGTCGCGGGCAGAAGCTAGTAGAACCATACTAGGTATATGTATAGATAGGTCCTTTAAATAAACGTTCCTATAGGTCCCTATACTAATGTAAGCACGTATATTTTTGTTTCAGAAACGTTTTCCCTGAGAACATCGCTCAAGCCACGATCGCGTCGTACAGAACGAGACTGGTCTACGATCCGAATGATTTAAACGCTACAAAAGGTATTATGCATTTATGTAATATACTTACTGACAATATTAATGAATCTTTGAACGTAAGGTCGTACGCTGCACAGTTTAGTGCTTTGTCATTTTAACGTCATGCAGAAAGTACTGAACTAAATCTGTCTAAGGCGTTAAAGCGACACGGTACTTATAAGGTCGATTGAATAAAAATACCATCGCCGTGACTCGGATTTAATATTTTATTGTCTTCTATTAGGGGTGAATATAAATTTTATCTAAATTTGGCCTTTACTTTATTTCAGGAAAACCGGAAACCTACAAGATCGAGGGCGACTACCAGAACGGTACCAACGTCCTCGGTTTGGTGTTCTTCAGCATCGTCCTGGGGATCACCCTGGGCAAGATGGGCGACAAGAGCCAGCCGCTGCAGAACTTCTTCCAGACCCTGTCTGAGGCCATGATGATCATCACGAGCTGGGTTATATGGTCAGGTTCAGTTTGAAAATACCCAGCCTGAGAACCAAAAGAGTGGGGTCAGTTCGCCCTAGTGGCGGTCTCTGAGTTCCATGGACATTTGCATTGCCAGCTTTTAGAACTTGGGGTGGAATGCCTGCATGCCAGTTATTACACTGTATCCCCTTTACACCACAACACAAGGGAGTAAAATCTTGGTTTATGATCTGAACTGACCCTGCAGTAGGATATACTATCTCTTCGAACAAGTTCGTCATAATAACTATATAGAATTATGTGGTCTTGCTACAACAAAAGGTGCTCAAAATGGGTAGTTCTTCGAAATAAGTAAGAAGGGAATGCCCGACTGATATTAAAAATGTTTTTTTTTATGCTTCTGTCCTTCCTAAGTCTATTGATTTATATCTGTTATGACAATCTTCTAGCAAAGGTAGTTTTCAAAATGCTTTCAACTGTTTTAAGACAATATATCACGATGATGATTATGTTTTTTTGATTTAACGTAAGTGCACCCTGTCAATCAAATGTCCGCAGAGTTACGTATCGAGGATTGGAAACACTAATCCATTTGTATTGTACTATGTTTTTGATTTGTTGTTTGTTACTTTAAACAGGCTTTCTCCCCTCGGCGTGTTTTTCCTGATCACCGCTAAGATCATGGAGATCGATTCGTTCTCCGAATTGGTTGGGCGGCTGGGCATGTACTTCATGACGGTGATCCTGGGGCTGTTCCTCCACGGCTTCGGCACCCTCAGTGTGCTGTTCATACTGGCCACTAAGAAGCTCCCGTGCCGCTATATTGGAAAGATGGGTCAGGTCATGGCCACTGCGTTTGGAACTGCTTCGAGGTAGGTTTTATAATAGATTGCAAAATTTGTATTTACATACATTTATGGTGGCAAATCATCTTTGATTTTAAAATATTATTAGAATACAAACAAACCCAGTCAAAAGCGCTTGATTCATCACAATACCTTTATTAAAAAGGGCGTTACAAATTACTACGAATTACGACAAAATTCGAGGCATGGTATTCCCATGGGACATTTTAGTAAACCACAGAACAGAAAAAATAGAAGAAGTGTGGCATACTTATGCGGAGTTCCGCGCAACCTACCTTAGTTTTGCCGCGATCGCTTGTGCTTGAAAGTTGTGTGAAAAATATTTCTAATATAGGAAATATATTCAGAAGCATGGCTTATTGTGCTATTTTGGAATGTAAAAACGATAGCCGCAAGTAAAAAAAACCATGGGGGCGTGTTTTTATGATAGTTTGAGTATTGGAGACAACAGTGTAACGAGGTTGTTACAACCTCCTTTCTTCACGTTCATTCACTAAAGCATTATTTTCATATTTTAAATTTGTTCTATATTTAGAGCAAAATAATTACTTAGCTTAGTGTTTACTTTTCTAATAGAGCGGCTGACTACTCTTTAAATAAGCCTTTAGTCATGTTTTCTTTATAACCCTGAAGTGGTTGATTACTCAAAATGAAACTTTACATTATCGGCATGCTTCTCTAAGTGAGAACTTATTTTTTATAGAATACTTGTATATAAGTACTTTATCATCTTAAATTACATCAGCGGTTGGTGACTGATCTTTTAAAAAGCCTACACTATTATGGGACCTTCTATGGAGTATATCTATACTTAATTTATAAGAGAATACTCTACATGAATGGTGTTATGAGCTGCGATATATATGCGACCATAACTGTGATTGAATGATGAATGGAAGGAATAGAATGAAAGTAATGGATTGCTTCCCACTGTACATACCCACTATATATTACATCCTCACCTCACTCACCTCATCATTCACCTCAACCACCACCATTTAATTTAAGTTCATTTTTATATACGATCCTAAGTATGTAAAAGAAAAATCCTTCACTCCAAGCTCAGGATTATCTTTCCAAGCCAGCCCGGGTATTGTAACGAGGTTGTTACAACCTCCTTTTTTTACGTTCCTGGCCACTCTTTCATTTCGTTTTATCTTTCTAAATTCAAAATTGTTTATGATCCATTTTTTGATATCGATCGAGCAGATCACTCTGAGATTATCTTTCTGACGAGACACGGGTCCCGTGTCTCCCTATTTCATTACGTTTAATTTTTTTTTTTTTATATTAAAATAATTCTGTTACAATTCCATCTATTTATATAATATAATATTTTGAAGAATTGCGAGTTATTTAAGTCTCCCAGATAGGTACTTACCATCCTACCGTCAGAACAGGTCTGATATTAAGCGAAGGTCATGCCACTTCTACTGTTTTTTCTATTCCGTGTAGTAAACGAACATAGCTGAATGTTTGACTAGTATGCTTAATATCGGTTAAGTTAATTAATTTATTAATTGTATAATATCCAAATATTAATTGTGGATCGCTGGCTGTTTACACTACTACTATCCCTTATCAATCAATAAAAGAGATGCATATTTAATAGTTGATCGCTGGCTCCACTCCCTTCTCGCTCGTCGTCGGCGATGGGCCCGTCTCCTAAAACGCGATGCAATATACTGGGTATTTCACTTCCAGCTCAGCAACAATGCCGATCACGATAGGCTGCTGCGACGACATGGGCCTGGACCCCCGCATCACGCGCTTCGTGATCCCGATCGGCGCCACCATCAACATGGACGGAACAGCGCTGTATGAAGCCGTGGCTGCTATCTTCATCGCGCAACTCCGCAAGATCGATATGTCCTTCGGCAAGATCATCGCTGTCAGGTGAGCTGGTGATTGGTTGATCAAATAGGAAGGTGTATCTAGGTGATTAACTGTGGAAGTATGGAATAAGTTATAGCTTCACTCAGAGTCAGAGAGTAATGATGATTTAGTCGTTCCTTAGTGTCGATTTTATGAAGGTACACAATTTCGAAAAAGGAATGTGTTACAGTATTCTTAGCTTCTGAACCTCTCGTATGCGGTAGGCAGAAAATTTGTTGATGGCTCAGTGCGGCAACGTGTTTACGTGACCTCTCACGTGACGTCAAACCCGTAGAAATAGCGGCTTTATTGAGTATTTTTATGTAAGGAGGAATTTTTGGTAAATTTGATTACTTTATTGGCTAACTTACAATATTTTTTAACCCTTTAAAGTTTCAAAATATGGTTCAAATTAAATTTAGGTAAGCAAGCAAAGCATTTAGTGCAGATCTGCTCTCTAGCAGTTTGCGTATATGGAGCAATTCTGCTACTAAGCATAGGAGGGGTTAAAATCTTTCAGCTGGCTATCGCTATCACGCTTGCACTCGTAACTGACAGTATATTCGTCACTCGTGTGTCGTAGAAAAACGAAGATTGCCGATAGCACTGCAGTTGTCTCTAAAATTTTCGCCAATGCCGAGTTTTAGACAATCACCGGGAACTTATTAGAAAAATAACTCCATGAATATCATACACGAGGACAAATTATTCGGCCTTTGACATGATATCGTACTGTTTTAACTCGGCTGACATTACTTTAAAGAAAGTAAATAAGAGCTATCGTAACGTTGACGATACGATAGCATGATTGTCGAAAGCAATAGCTTACCTATAGTTTTACTGAATAGGCTAGAGACCCATGACCTATTTTTTTAATAGAGTGGTTGTCAACCCAGCATGGTCCCGAAGGGCACAGCATGATGACTTTTTATAAATTAAAAATCGGGCTTTAAAGTTTGTGTGGCATGGTTTTCAGCGTGACAGCGACGGCGGCGAGCATAGGCGCGGCGGGCATCCCGCAGGCGGGGCTGGTGACCATGGTCATGGTGCTGGACACCGTCAACCTGCCCGCTGAAGATGTGTCCATCATCCTCGCGGTCGATTGGCTGCTGTAAGTTGATACCACGCTCGTACACTGCTAGATATTCACGTGTGATTGACATTTGATTAGGGCCTTTATACCACTTTCCCTACACTTGCTTGCAGTTGGCCTAGTTTGCTTCCATGTATAGAATTATCAACGGCCCGAAAAACGCCAGTTTTTCCGGAAATGAGCCCAGTTATTTCTGACCACTACTACTTACAGAATAACCGGTTCGGTCTCTGTTATAAGGAACAAAGTTAAGTTTTTTAATGACAGGCGTATTTCTGAACGTTGAGGTTATGTTGAAGATAAAACATAAAAGTCATTTATTCAGTAAGTAGGCCGCACGGGCACTTTTATACGTCAAGAATTTACCAGCGCTTCCCAAGAGGACACACTACTGAGAAGAAACGCCGCAAGAAACACAGTAGTCAGTTCTTTTTTAAATATATTTCATATTACTCGTACAAGGTTGACGTCGACGTTATGAGGGCACTTTCTTCTTCTTCTTCTTCAACTCCGGCGCCATTAGAGTAAAGTAATTAGTAATCAAAACGTTGAAAATACGATAACAGGTCAAAAGCAATATTGTTTGTCATCGTAGAATAGAGGCCCTGATATATTCGTGTTTCAGAGACCGGTTCCGCACAACGATCAACGTAGTATGCGACGCCCTGGGCGCCATCATCGTAGCGTCACTGTCGCAGGGCGATATCGAGAAGTCACGAGCAGCGCAGAACGACCGAGAAGGCGCGAATGCCCTCGAACTTGCTGAACTCGAGAAGGGCGACCACTGAACGCCCGACGGAGGAGCTGTTACGCACTGACTGTGAGCTCTGGACCTCTGGAGGACAACACAACTGCTAGCACAACTTATATACCCTGGTAGCATTGAGGTCATCGATGTATAGGCGACGTCATTCACATAAAATGATGTCACTAGTTCATCTAAATGCTGGCTGGGTTCTTGCCACTCAGTGCGTATTTGATGTGGGTTAGTTAGATGAAGATGTATTGCGCAAAAAAGAGGATAAGCTAATACTGGGAGAAGTGGAGTGCTTAAAGCAAGGTCGTAAGTAAGACTAATTTCGGCATTATATTATAATGTTCTTGTTCATCGTGGTTGTTGACAGATGAGCAGCTCGCTTATGTTTTCGTGACAAATGGTCTTGCTACAATCTTGCCCCATTTATGTCCAAGATGCTTGAGATCTTTCGATTTTATTATTTTACGTTAGTATCCAATCTTCTTTTAGTCTTGCTATGGCTGTGAGCAAAGACAATGGCCTTCGACCCTAGACAAGATGCATTCTGCGATGTTATTGTTGTCTAAAATGCATACTGACTGACGTCAGCTGCCGGACGGTCGCGTGGAGTGCGTGTGTCAATTTCATACATTTTGTCAGTTTTGGAAAATCGTTTACTTTAGCGTTATGTGTCTTGTCTTGGGCCCATCTGCCTAGTCGCTTACCTGTGAGCTAGTCCTAGATTTAACAACAGTGCGTAATGGTCCTTAGTCTGGTGTCAGGTCTGTCTGTTTTGTGGTGAAAATTAAATCTCGTGCGAGGACAATAATATGCTTGAATTGGTTGGTTTTACCTGAGTATAAGTGAGGTATAAATTATACGATGTATCGTGTGTCTGATGTATGTGGTTTGCGCGCGTGATTGGTGTTTTTTGTTTTTTGTTTGACCATTAAGTTTTTCTTGACTATAAGTTATTGAGTGTTAGGGAAGTTTATCTATTATTCTATTATAAGATATAAATGTATTCTATATTAAACATTGTCTACTGTATAAGATTTTTTCTTGCTTTTCCAAACAACAATAGTTTCGGTGATGTTTAATATAGGCCCTGGCCCATTATAATATACTTGTTTTTTGCCCTATGTTACCTTTTTTCAATCTGAGTGCGATCTATTCTAATACTCATATTTTGTATTCTATTTAAATTCTAAAGGCTCCTTCTCTCTTAACTACGATCTTCAACTTATGTAGACGATGGTCCAAAGGTAGTACTGTCGATGTAAAGCAAGAGTATTTTATAATAGTTTTAAAGTGTTCAATGTTGTTTATGCTATTTAAGATGTAACCGTGAGGATCTTGTTGTTCGTAGTTAGACGTTGTAAAAATAGTTGTTTAAGTAAAAGTGTATTTTAATAGATGTATTGAATGTTGTCTAGCGTCGATGTTATACCAAAGTTAGGAACTACTTAAGGACGCGAATTCGTTCGCTGAGTGTATTAAAAAATATAATCTGTAGTTATATGAAAGAGCTTTTGACATTGTTCGTGTCGTGTTCTTGTGTGCCATTACTACTAGTGGGTAGGTACGGAAAAAGCTTTTAATTCAAGTTGTAATAATTAATAATTCTTAAATACTAATTCTCTTTTGAGAGTGAAATCAAAACTGTAGTGCCGATTAAGAATCTAATGAAAATTTTACTACTCGAACTTTTCCGAAATGTATGCTATGGACGTATATCTGAATATATTTTTGTATAGCCCCTTTGTAAGTGCAAGTATATAATGTATTGTCAAATGCCAAAATCGACTACTTTCATAGTGTCATTTCGAACCACATTTAACTAAAGACGTAGTACCTATATAGCTATTCAAACTCGACCTTATTATAAAGTAAAGGATTAATTATATATGTATCCAGTAATAGTTTATTGAATGTTCTTAATTGACCCATACTAACTCGTTGGTACTCTATTATTACTAAGATTCACAGTCATTGGTTTTTCGTAACGCAAGAAGGTTAACTTTACATTGTATACAGTGAGGCCCATAATTTCCGAAAATCTGATTTTATTGATAGCATAATTTCCATTCCCATTTTTTCCGGATCTTAACGTTTCACAGTTTTTTCACTGGCTCGTTTTGCCCTGACAAATTGCCATTCAAGTAATTAATTTGATAGTGTCGACGGAGCTCCGCTCCTATTTCTGCGTGCTTTGGCCCTTCGGGCCAGCTGCAAAACTAACATAACCTAAACCTACCTTCCTTTTTCGACCTAAATATAAGAGGAAAAATTTGCAATTGAGATAAATTTAGATAGGAAAATACGCGATTGGAAAAAATTAAGATCAGGAAAAAATGAGAATGGAAATTCCGCAGCCCATAAATTTATATTTTCGAAAATTATGGACAACACTCTATACAAGGAGTTCGTTCGATTTAATAAATTTTGCGTTGTAAAGGATATTTCACACTTAAGTATTATTTACACTTATTATTATTTAAATGGGTATGTAAATGGTATCTCACGATGTGTGTGTGAATATTATTTGCTTACTTAATAGTTAAACATATAATTTTTATTCACTTTTGGGAAGTAACTAATGTATAACGTATGTAATTGGGAATTAATTAATGTTTAAATAATAAAGTGTCCGAACCTTTTACGGTTAAAATATTAAACTCATTATGGTATGAATATGAATTAACGTTGGTATTTTTAGCAGTTTTTTGTTTTTATTGAGTGTTTACAAAAATCAGACGTAGTTATAAATCAAATGTGTTGTAAAAAAAGTGTTTGATATTTGGTTTGTTTGGTTTGTAAAACTGTAACTTACAGCATTCCATTTATTTCCATACATATCTTTATTATTACGAATGTTTTATCTGTTGGGTAATTTTACTTGTTGGCGCTGGCTGGGAGCCTATCATTTAAATCATTGTAAATGATTCAATTGTTTGAAGTCATTTATTTCAACGTTCATTAAAAGATTTGTAATTGTATCACATCTACGTTATAAGTTTTGAATGTTAACATGTAAGTAGGTATTATTTATTTATTAAACAGATCGCTAAGCGACGGAGGTTTGTTATTTTGTTTCTATAATATTTAAGATAGATATCTGTCGGTTTTTAAATGACAACCGGTGACTGATGCTCACCCAATAGGCAGATTTTAACTGATTTATAGAAGTTCGTATTTTTATATCTCTCCAGCCGACAAGATCTCCGCGTGGCGTAATTAAAATATGAATAACAATAATCAGTGAAATTGATATTAGTTACCTACTATTGCCTACTTAACTTATATTTTCTGTCGATGACAAATATAACCAACACAAAGTTTAAAGTGATTCGAAACTTATATTAGGCGTGTCTACTTTTAGAAGTCTTAAATGTTATTTTTTTTGGGAAAGGACGTAGGTTTAGTTTTATAAAGGTTGAATAAACAAACACAATCAATCTTAATATATTTATTTAACAAAATTACTTACCTTATGGCACTGACTTAGAATCATAGAATCATAGATTTTGATATAAAAATCATTATCCTTTCAATGTCTCTAGCAAAGGTCACAGCCAAGCTCATTAATTAACAAAAAAAAACAATATAACTGTCACTTCAGGGGCGCTATTGGACTCAGTAAACCATGTTGTTTTTGGGGTACGTATAATATATAACGTTCAAAATTCATAATGGGTCATATTACATAATGGTTCAATATATATATTTTATTATAAATTTTTGAAACTGTAAACTTTTGGGAATTGTTATAAAATAAACGTGACCTATCCTAATAGGTTCTATACAGACCTTTTAAAGAACTCTGAAAAGTTTACAGCTTCAGAATTAAAACCATTATATATAAAAAAATAAAAAAAAATAAAAAAAATATCAGGGGACAGTGTCACACAAATTGACCTAGTCCCAAAGTAAGCTCTAGGCTTGTACTATGGGTACTAGACAACGATATAAATACTTATATAGAGAAATATATACTAAAATACATAGAAAACATCCATGACTCAGGAACAAATATTGGTGCTCATCACACAAATATCTGCCCTTACCGGGATTTGAACCCAGGACCGCAAGCTTCATAGGCAGGGTCACTACCAACTAGGCCAGCGCGTCGTCAATATATAATGAACTATTATGTGTTTTGAACTTCATATATCATGATACGTTCCCTTGTTTTTGACAGGTTGTCGTATTGTAACGTTACAATAAAATTCTTACTTACTTGAAAGTATTGGCGAACATAAGCCATATGGTTTTACCGAGTAGAATAGAGCTCCAGGGGCCTTACTCTATATTGCTTCGTATTGTTTTTATCAGCTGCCATTACTGTCTAGTTAAAAAGAGTTATCGTAACGTTGACAATACAATAACAGAGGTAAAAAGGCAATGTAGAAAGCCCCTGGACACGCACGAATAAAAGAGACTTCCGTCAGTCAGTCTTTTAAATATATGAGACGGATAATCGGGAGATTGTTTACCTAAAGTTACGTATTGCCTTTACATGTATACTAGCAACCTTGTTATGGAAGTTTTCGAAAAAACCTATCGTTAAAATCATGTAGGTAATTGATGGTGAAAACTGCGACAGAATCCGTTGTGAGGTTTAGGAGGAGTTAGTGGATATACAGACAGACGGACAGACGCAGAAAGCCTTTGTTATACTATGTAATTAAAAAGTAAAGAATATTATTCAGTGGACTGTTTATATTTTAGATTTTCGATAAATGCTTTCTTATTGCACTCATAGGGTACCCAAGGATAGAGGTACGAACGACCCCACCGCTGCGTAACATACGGTGTCGTTGCGTAAACAAAAGACGGGGAACGTTGCGTCAAAAACAACATGGCGCCGTTTTTGACGCACCGTTAAGCAGCGCTGTGTGGTCGCACCTTAATTCCTTCCAAATTTCACTCAGTCAGGGAAGTGTTTTATAGATAAATTATGTAAAATAAAATATCAGGAGACAATGACACACCAATTGACCTACTCGCAAACTTTAGCTCTAGGCTTGTACTATGTGTAAGAGACAATGATAAACTTACTTATATAGAGAAATTAATACTTAAATACATTTAGGAAACATCCAAGACTCAGGAACAAATATTCGCGCTTATCACACGATACGCCCTTACCGGGATTAGAACCCAGGACCACTAGCTTCGCAGGCAGGGTCAGTACCAACTAGTCCAGCGCGTCGTCCACAGATTATTAAGGTATGTCTAAAGAGCGTCGTCGATGTAGATTGCAAGGGTCTCCCGGTAACCCTCGGGGAGGGAAGATGGCCGATTGAAATATGTCCGGATTTTAGTTTATTATTCACTCTTTCTTCTCTTCTCTTGACATTGGCAAAATCACTGGGGAATACCAAATGCGGTGTAAAGAAAATTACAAAATCGATCGATAAATTTTCTGTCTTAAATGCTAATTTACCTATTTATCAATACCTGAATGACTCGCTTGCTCGGGGCTTTGCTCGGTACTTTTTATTGGTAAATTTTCTATAAATGAAACCTAGCTTAGCCTAGCTAGATTTATCACCCCCGAAACCCTCTGCATACTAAATTTCATAAAAATCGTTAGAGCCGTATCCGAGATTCAGATTATCCGAGATTATATATAATATTCAAGAATTGCTCGTTTAAAGGTTTTAGATCGAGGAATAAGATGGTTGGTATAAATGTTTATGAGATATCATAATTAATTATAAAAAACTTCCACAATGTGTAAAAATGTTATGCCATGTTTTACACCATCGTAAATTTTAATCCAATTATCATTCTATTATCTTAGCTTTCATAAAGACAACGCAAACTTTAGGCAAATTGGCTAACGATTATTCGATCTCGAAATATAAAGTAAATAACTTAAAATTTTGCAGTCAGTGACAGACATTTAAGTATACAGCGGGGCTAGACAAGTTATCATCGAATACAAACGCATAGAATAATGCATGGAATTGACGTAAGTCACGTGACTATATATATTACTAGATATATCACTCGTTAGGACTGTCATTTTTCATTTTTGACAACGTCGAGTGAAAACCCACGAAGTAAGTGGTTCTAAAAACCTACCTACACTCCAAGTGTCAAGAGGCTTTTAAATTCGAGACTGCAAATAAAATAAAACAGCATTATCTCTTAACAATTTACATAATAATCTAAAGCAGCCCATCATTTTATCGAATTTTATTTCATCGTACGCTTTTTTCTACTAAAACCAAGATGTGTTCAGGATATCTTAAACATTATTTACGTAGGTTAGGTAACATTAAACTTGTGACAATCAAATCAATACTCATGCAGCGAGAAATGCCTGAAATTAGATTCTGCGTATTGATACGTTTGTTGTAAGGATTGTCGATAAAATAATAGCTACCCAATCGAAAATGATCCATCACTGACGTCACGATAAAAATGGAATGTTTGGAACCATGACCTATGAGTATTTTTCACGCTCTCACTTTACAATTAATTCTATCTACACATATACTCCATACCAAAGGCTAAAATTTAGTAAACAGTTTTATAACCTCAAAATGCATCGTTTTTGGCTAAAATTACAATTCTGTCTTAAAAAAAAACTATCCATGATGTAAAATCAGGAAAATAGTGTGCGGAATCTGGTCTTTAGTTGCTTTATTCACCAGAAAAGGCCCTTTTAGCCACAAAGGTTGCATTTTGAGGTTATAAGTGTTTACTAAATAATACAAGTCAATTGGTATGGACTTTAAGCTTTGCACTGCACATTAATTTATAATTTACATAAAACTTAACATAATTTATTAAATTAATTTCCGCCGGTTCACACCAATTCAAAACAGTAAAAGTTATTTTTATGAATAAAACTTACTTAACAAAAAAAATACAATTAAAAAAACCTATTCTCACTTTTTTATGGCATGTAGAAAGCAAACGAGTACACAGGGCCTATTTTCGACACTGTAAAAACCATATCGTGTTTGATCTGTAATCGTATTGTCTACGCTTTGATAGCCCTTATTTACATACTTGACAGTTATGGCAACCGACATAAAAACAATATCATAACAGGTTAAATACGATTTGGATTGTACCGCTTAGAATAGAGGTTCAGGCCACCGAATGGCAAGGGAACTCAGAAACCCATGGGACAGCAGCTGCTCAAATGCGTTTAAAACTTTTTCTTTTTAAACAGATCGTATAATCATAAGCCGCAAACACATTGAAAGCGGAGACGTCGCGGCCCCATACTAAAAAGCGTGCCTAACGTAGACGCAGGCGCATTTAGCATTTATAACGATTTAAAGTTGGTTATGGACAACGCGCCGCCTCCGCTTCCACTGCGTTTGCGGCTTTAGTGAGAACCGACTCTACGAGAGCATGCATGGTACAATCATAGCTAGCTCCACCATCGCCTGCCTATATCCTAGATATGTATCAAGACTAACTTTTAAAGCTTTCTTTTACACATTCAGGAATGATTTTGTACCCACAAGTCTACTTTTTCATATGTTTTCAACATTCTTTTTTATTTCTTAACAAAGGTCTATCACCCCGCTAGTAATTAGTTTAGATAACATTACATATATTATTTATCCTACAACATGGGCAACAATGAAGTGTCAACGTCTTTAGAAATATTATCCAGTGACCCCGACTCCCTGTTAGTGCCCTCGTGTAAGAATATCTTCAAATTGATCAGTATATACATTAAAAAAAAAACCTCATTACCCTGCCTTAGTTTATAAATACAGGTGAATGAGAATATATATAACATCACGCAATACCTGAGATTCGTTGCAAATTAGTCATATATGTCGATGGCCGCATTAATAATCATAAATATTCCTCTTAAATACAATGATAATAAGGAATACAATAATCCTAAGTAAGTATAGGACACTTTTTGTAATTCTTTGTAAAACAGAATGGCCCTTTCGACACCACCGATTGATATTGTTTATAATTCTCAATTTCAATTACTTTATACACACCCTTAAATCCAGTAATTTTACAGCATTATTTAATTCCAATTGATGTAAACATAACAAAAACAAATAACTACTTGCCATTTGATAAAGGTATGTAACAAAAAAAACGTTGAATTAGTATATTACGCCTCAACGGCAATCATAGCAGTGAAGAAAGGCATCTTGATTACGGCAAACGTTATAGTTATTGAAAAAGTTACAGTTGATATGACGTAAGGTGCCGGACGATCTCGTCGAGCGATTACGATAATCGTTTACGTTAGGGTTATGACTTTTGTCTAGGGCTACAGGAATGATAGAAACATAACCGAAAGTATAGTGGGATTATGTATATGCGACATCTACCTATTTAAAAAATCTCTTTTCCTCTCTGGAGGTTGGTTGGCTATGGAATAATTATTTTTATATACCTAAGATGTTTATCATACTTATCATGCTTATACATTATGGCACTTTACTAGGTGACTAAAAATAACTTTTTTTTTCTATAGATAAATATGTACAATATATTCTTCAGATAGATTAGAGGGAGAAAATAGCTGAAAATAGTGCTAATATTTGGGAAATGGTTGTCCAAGATAAATATGAGTTTCGTTTTTGTTACCATGATTGTGGCGAGCCAGTGAGTGTAACATTTTGTTTCTAGAAACCACTTTTTTTACTAGACACAAAGCATTCTATCAATAGTAACTAAATGTAGTGCATATTTTTTTTCAAGAATAACGATAAAATAAAAAATAACAGAAAATAGAATTCAAATTCACAACTCGTTGCCTACGTACGTACATTACATAAAAATGAGAAAATCAAAAACAAAATGGCAAGCTCTATCATCTACGAAAAATGACAAAGATGTATAAAAAAATAGTTTTCTTTTCATAGCGTTCATTATTTGTTCAGAAATAAAAGTTTTATATTAATACATTACGTCCTCAAATACAGCGTTTTCAGATGTAGGTAGCATTTAAACCGCTAAACGGACGCCAAACTTGAAGTTTTCAAATGAATAACCACAGACCACACACACCCACTCACACGATGTGCATTACATTTACATACGCGGATTATTACATTCATTTAGTTCAGGGTTTTCGTATGATAATAGAGAGCTTTATCCAGCATAATTTACTACATGTAACTACTACATTATATACGAGTACTTTCAGACGGTGCTAGCATAACGAAGTCATATGGAATGAGCGTTCTAAACCAAGCCGTTTCAACCGGACGTGTTTTATTTTATACATTCGTTACGGTTGATAGATTGCAACTTGTCTATGGCGTTTTCAGGCCACGAAGTCGCTAGTACTACTTTTTTATTCACGTTCATTGACGGAACCAAGCAACGTCGACATGAGTTATTATAACCACTTTAGCTTCTTATCTACAGTGCAATAGCTCTCAAAAGACCTTCTGGTTCTACTATTCTTTAACTTTATCTTATACAGTTTTAACTTTTTTAAAGACCTTTTGCACTGTACAGTCAACCAATTCGAATCATAGGCCACTATGGGACTATGTCATGGTGAAGTAATGATTCAAATTACAAGAGAATTATTAAGAATTGAACTATAACGGCACTGTGACAGAGTTCCATTGTGGCCTATGAATCAAAGTTGAGTGTATGTATCTGCATATATCAGTCGTCTACACAGTCCCATTCTCAACATGGTTGTTGTTGTTGTTGTGATGCTTGTGTCCGTTGTGGGCGACGTACGCGGAGCCCCGGCGGCTGCCGTGGAGGGAGTGCCTCGCGCGGGCCAGCGCCGCCGCCGATATCTCCATGGAGTCTCCGTAGGGGAGGCGGGAGCCACGCCGGGCGCTGCTGCCGCGGCATCGGGTGTGCTGGAATAGCACAATGATAATGATCACCGAAAAGCTAATCAAGGGTTTTACAATCCTATAAAAGCAATGTTAGGGGTTCCTTATTAAATATCAAACAGTCCTTAAAATATCACTTTGTTGTCCTTTGTGTATGAGAAGACGATGAGTAAGCACATCTTTTGATGGTAAGCTGGTTAGCACGTCGCCACAAATAGATAAATAATAATTATAATTGTGTTTATTGTATAACTGGATTATTCACCGTTGTACCCAACTCTACCGCCACAATCAGCGATTGCCATTGACGCCCGTTTACCAGGATCAACCGTTGTGGTCAATTATAATACTTTCGGGTCTGACCCTTAAGATCAGCGGTTGAGGTTGAAGATGGTACTCCACAAGTTCGTCCGCTATAACAAGCGGTTGCGGTTAGAGATGTTGCTCAATGAGCCCAACCGCCACAAGCGGCGGTTACAGTTGAATATGGCATATAAACCAGTAGTAGCGGTTGAAGAAGGTACTTGCTGAATCCAATTGCTACCGCCAGTGGTTGTGGTTGAAGATGGTATTCACTGGGCCTGACCATCACGAGCGTAGTGGTTGTAGATGGTACTCACTGGGCCCAATCGCTACTGCCAGCGTTTGCGGATGAAAATGGTACTCACCGTGCCCGACCGCCACGTCCAGCGGTTGCGGTTAAAGATGCCGTACACGATGGGGTTGGCGCACGAGTTGGTGCACGAGAACAGCCACATCGCCTTCTGGAACGCCGGGTCCAAGTTGTGTACGATGTCAGAGTCCACCCAGTACCTGGAAACAGGAACGAGACATTCATATTTTTTTTTACGAAATCCTGCATTTCATTGAATATATTTAGACAACCACGACTTCGTCCGTATAGAGCAAGCATAGTGTTAAAGAAAATGAAAAATATAATATGTATAGAGAAATACATATTTAAAAACATTGTAAACATTTAAGACTCAAATCCAACACCTTGCGCTCATCCCACAAATATTGGTCCATACCGGGAATCGAAACCGAGACGTGTAGCTTCGTAGGCAGGATCATTACTAACAAGGCTGAAGCGTCTCCAATATATCTTAATCCGGTGTCAATAGAAATGACAAAAGATGTAAATAAATCATTAATAACACATAACCTCAATATCGACGTTTGATTTAAAAAACGTATAGGGCCATTTGCAACGTCAAAAGATGGCGGATGTGTAATTTGTTTTAGTTTTTATTTTTGTGTATTTAGGTGTTCAAAGTTTTTTTGTTAGTGATTTGTACTTTTAATGCGTTTGTGTTGCACAGTGATAGAAGACTTGGACTTATTTCGTGTATCCTGGCATCTTCTCGTTTCAAGTGGACTCGCAGTGGTACAGAGGTCAAAACTATCTTGGCCTCTGTCCTACATATCACCGTACAACGTTGCCCCCAATCTGCCTAGAGAAGATTGGATTGTGTTTTATTACTATATTGATTTATACTTATATATACTTGACACTGGCGAAATCACTTCATAGTGGAAACGCCATATTCCCGCGGTAGTAGATGTTCAAGTCGCCACGGGGCAAAGAAAAAAAAACCTATAGTATAGTTAATTAATCTTAAACCGAATGTAAAAGTAACACTCAAGCGTGTGCATCGCTAAATATACGTACGTTTGTTTTTGTTTACATCTTTTGTTATTTCTATTGACCCCGACTTTAATGAAACTACTGAATAACGATCCTTACGAGAAGCTGTGTATTTAACAGTTTGATGCTCCCAACTCTTTTAACATCATTTTATGGGATCCCTTTGGAACGCATTTTTTTGTGTTGAATGTCGGAGGGCCCTGCCGAGATGCCAAGCTAACTAGCGTTTCTATTCGTTTCGTTTTTAACCAATCGCATCACTGGTAGATCACGTGACTCTGGGCCCTGGTCTGTAATCTTTTTGGCTAGCGTCCTTTGAAATTACATAATTTAATAATCGTTTTCGTGTTAAGATTACTTCACTTAGGATAGGTCAATTATATCGTTTCAATTGTATAAAGGATTTTCGACCAACTTTACAATGATTGCGCTACTTGATATACACCCGCGTTATACCATATCGTTAATATCTCACAGTATAAGGATAACCCTTCTCTCGTATTCGGAGTTATTTGTAGCTGAAGTAGAATTC
The DNA here is from genome assembly GCA_923062465.1 of Acleris sparsana. Lineage (NCBI taxonomy): Eukaryota > Metazoa > Arthropoda > Insecta > Lepidoptera > Tortricidae > Acleris > Acleris sparsana. The sequence goes on from OV281300.1 coordinate 12,483,200, forward strand.
CTGGAATAAAACCGATATGCAAATGGGGACCTCTACGAGTGTTGACATGATCTCTGTAGGGTTGTGACTTGCTAGTCTGATTGTGTGGTTTATTGACGGCATATATTTATCAGAAAAAAAAACTGTTCAAGTGCGAGTCGGACTTGCTCACAAACTACCATCATTTTATTTTGTTAACATTACTTATTTGTTGTTATAGCGGTTATTTAAATTCAATAGATACAGTAGAGATAATAGATTAAGGTCAAGCAATAAACGCCCTGTTTCCCCCTATAATTGTCAAATTAAATTAACTTTTCAATATTTTTTGTTATTTTAGCAATAGAAATACACACTATAATTTTCAACTGTCTACCTATTACCGTTCATGAGATATAGACCGCTGCCAGACAGACTAACAAACATACACAGACAGATAGATAGGTAGCCAGAGGAGGCTTAGTAATAGGAATAATAGGGTCCCGTCGGCACCTTTTGGACGGAACCCTAAAAATAAAAGTCTAAAATGATTTGAGTACTTTGGTCAACTTTAGACTTGTAATTCAATTTGGTGAAAGCAACGTGAGATGAGGTTTTCACTGCGGTAAGGCAGATACTAGTCTATTCTACGTTGAAAAAATAGAACGGAGAGTAGACGTAGTGACCGAGTAACGTCTAATGATTGGGTGCTAGCGAATAGGAATAAGGGAGTGAAATATCCTAATAATATTATAAATAAGTTTCTGTCAAAAATGTCATTTTTGGGAAAAGCTTTTGATGGCCACTGTATCTTTTGCACATTCGTCATCTACTCGTCAAAACGATTCTAACGAGCCGTAACACGACAGGTTTATCACGTGTAATTTCGGAGTTCCAATGGCCACCCTGAGTCTCCATCATCAGACCAGCTCGATGTCGCGGACCAAACCTGGTTGAATGTAAAGTTGGGTTTAGACAAATGATGGATTGCTCGGAGCTAATCCTCACACAGACTTGTGTATCGTTAGCTTTAAAAATAAACATGGATTCAAATGTGAAAGCTGACTAGCGCGGATAAAGCAGCGTTAGGGGTCGATATAGATAAAGATAAAGGTAAAGATTAAGAGACATTTATTCGCACCAATTAACAACTACATTACATAGATACAAAAAGATCAAGACACAGAGAAATTGTTGCGAAACGGTCCCAACTCAGCATTCACTAGCCGTAAAGCCAGCACTGGTGTTCCTTTGGAAGTGTTGGAACCGCTTGGTGAAGAGACGGAAAGTGACATTTAACACAAAACAACGTTAAAAGAAAAACATCAAGGATTATAGTACTAATACTGAAGTGGAAACATTTGAAAAATAAAACTATTGTTTTATCGCAATGTGTAAAACATTTACCAGGGATACAAGAAACAAATACGTGGAATTTGCCCGACAAATACCTACCATAAAATTGGATATTGGAAAACTCCGGTCTGTATAAAACATTTAAACAATTTTCCGATAGAAGACCTTATTTAATATAGGTTTACAAACTTGTTATGGACATTGGGCAAACGGGCTTATCGAGAAAAACTAGAAATTAAGTTCTATTTTTTAAGAAAATAGGTGTAGCAGTTAATAAGTGTTCCGTACAAGAGTATGAAAAACAGAACTCTTTTAAGATGACATTTTTGTCCGTTTATCTACACATTATTTGCCCTACGAGTCGAATCACAAATACATAATTCGAAAATAACGTACGCACATAATTTAATTCAATAAAAAAGTTAGTCGTCATGCATAATTTTAGTAGTAACCACCCCAAATTAAAGCTTTGTCTAATAGCTGAGAGTATTTGAGTTAAACCGCAAACAGACACATGCACAAACGGACTTGGTGAAACGATAAGGGTTCCTTCTTGATTACAAAACGTTACAACTGGTTTAAAACGTATTTGCAATTCTAGATCCGGAAGCACCAGTTAAGAGGCCACCTGTGCTAAAGTCTGGAGTGTTCCGCGATCTGGATCTCGATAACCATAACGCCTTTGTGTCTGTTCTTAGGATATATTAAACTTGATCATATTTTCTTGAGACTGGCGAACGTGAAAATACGATTAGAACTAAAATCCTCGATAGGTTTATTTTACGAACATGACACCATTTTTTGCATGTTTTTGGTTGAATCTTCGAAACCCTATAATATCTAACGATGATTTTCGATTCAATAGTTGAGTATATGTAACTTCTTAATGCTGATAAACCATTTTTTCAATAAATGTTGTAGTTTTGAAGTAAACAGCAATTAATTGAAGTTGACACTGCCATCAAGGCGCGCGCAAACTATCTCCATCTCACTTTCTTCGCGTGGAAGCATATAAACCATCCCTTTTCATTCTTGTGGGGGCGTGGCACCATAGGTGCCCTTTTATACAAGTTTGCAATAAAAAGAGAAGTACCTACCGAAGCAGATTAAAATCTACAGCAGCAATTCAATTAATGAAGATACGAGGGTAGATTTAAAATTAACCGTTCAGTAAGTGGCATTTAATTCATTTTCCTCGTAGACAAGTATTACCTAGACGGGACTAAAAAGTAGACGAGTGGACTAAAAAGTAGATTAGGGTAATTATCTCAACCACATTTTTTGAGCGGCGGACTTGATAATTGGGGTGTAAAGTACATGTAATGGAAAACTATTTATTTTATAAATAATCTTACTCAAAGTACCATATTGAGCCAAAGTTAAAATTATTATTAACTTATTATATTTATCGTAAAAAAATATTTTCAATCCAAAATCAATTTTGGTGTCGTGTCCTGTACTTCCCGCATATCCTGATATGTCGTGGTACAAACTTATTAAGCCTCAACTAGACTTATATTTTAGTTATCTGTATTCCTTATTAGTTGAGGTATTTTAAAATGTATCAATTATTGCATTTGCAAGTAAAAGGAAACTGGGAGCAGTGTAAATAAAACTGTCCAAGCGAAATAGTTAATTTTGGTGGTGAATATTGAAATTGATTTTATGATCGAACGAAACGTGATTAAACAAAAAAATATAGCGTCAGATGTTCGTTCAGTTTCACTCCAGCAATAGACGGTGAAAGATTTGTACCATCTTTCTGCGTCTTCCCGCTAAGCACATAAGTATCTAATTTTGGTGGTATGAAATACACTTTATTAATCGTGATAACTTAGATAAGTCATTATTCCGCAAAAAGTTTTGTTGTGTGATAGTTTTTTCAAGTATGTTTATGGTGTCTTTTTAACTGTAACGAGTTAAGTTTTTGTTAAACTAAAACATTTGTTTTTAATTTTAAAAAATGTTAAATTTTATAATTTTGGTGGTACAATTTTGGTGGCTTTTGCGAAACACCAAAATTATCAAAATTTCTGGTCTCCACCAAAATTATTTAAACAACAAATAATCATTATTTATTATATTAGAAACTTACGTTTTGGATTTTCAAAAATAACAAGGAAGATTCCCTAACGATTATATTTTAATTAGCGCGATATGTTATTATTGATCGTGAGTTTTTCTAAGAAAAGTAATTTTGGTGGATAATATCAATTTTGGTGGTACATAATTAGTAAAATCGTTATATCTTAAAAAACACTTGGTATAATAAAGGGCCATTTTAACACTGTTTTTATAATGACTAATGACGTCACTTAAACGTTTAATTGTAAACCCTACTAAGAAAATAAAAAATACCACCAAAATTAGGATAATTTGACGCTTGTTGAAATTCACCCATTAGATAATGATTTTTACGGAAAGACATATAATTAAAAAAGACGGCATTTTTATTTTTTATCTTACTCCGACTGGTGCCATACAATGGAGTGAATTGTGTGTTTTCAAAGGTTTCATTGACATCTGTGATCTGAATTATTTAATTTTAGGCTGCAAAGCCACAGTGCTCGAAAAGATAACTTAACCTTTCACTGGTAATGATTTCTCATGATAAACCGCCTTAATAAGGTAGGCATTCAATGAAAGAAACTTTGTACTAAAGGTGTTATATGATTTGGTCGGCTTGTCTGTATTGTTATTTAAAACGGTATACGCGAGTAGCTTGTCTAGGTAATAGGTACACTGTCTACAATCTTTCTGGTATTCTGGACATCAAGTAAACCCTATTGACCTCGTTCGTAGAAGTGTTTTGGCCATCAATACTAAGAACCGTCTTTTAGTATGTATTGGACCCGATTCTACAGTGGCCTCTATACTTCCTAATTTTATTTAGGTGGCGCTACAATCAATACGACATAATCGACATAATCGACATAATCGGCAATTTAGTTTTAGGCTATTTAAGTGATGTGCACGTAGAATCGGGTCCATTGTAACGTTAAAATATTAAACCGGGCAAGAGCATGTCGGACCATGTTCAGTGTAGGGTTCCGAAGCCGTTACTACAAACGAATTAGACCTCGCGACAAACTTAACTTCGCCGTTGGAAAACTTTTATACCCGTACATCGATCGACATAGGTCGCGGTCAGTTTACCAACACCGCAAATAAGTTTTCGGTAGGTATAAACTTTTAAACCGTTTGGTGTTCAAGAACCAATGAAGTCGTGATAGCTTTCCTATTTAATTCATTAATTATGTGCTTTCAGTTAAGATCTGATCGTTCAGATTTTTAGACTGACTTTTTGAAAGACCTATCCAACGACACCCCACACTATGGGGTAGACGAGGAAAAAAAAACATCCCCACGTTACGTATAGAGAAGCGTCACTAAAAAAAAAAGTTTTTTCAAGATTTTACATAAATATAATCATGCGAAATTACAGCTTTCTAGTACTAAGAGTCTCTGAGCTAGGCTGCGGACGGACGGACGGACATGGCGAAACTAAAAGAGTTCCTAGTTAGACTACGGAACCCTAAAAAATAATAGTAGCCTGGGCAATCTGGGCATTCATCTAAAAGATGCCATACGTCGATAAAAATCAAACACACGAAAGAATTACAAATTTAAATAAATTATAATTATCAAGGGTTAAGCGCGAATATTAAGATTAAACATACTAAGATTCAATTAAATTCCAAATCAAAGTATAAGTAAATCATCATCATCATCATCATGTCATCCGAAAGACGTCCACTTGACTGCTGGACATAGGCCTCCCCCAAGGCTTTCCACTCAGACCAGTCTTGTGCTTTTCGCATCTACCGCGGTCCCGCGATCCTGACGAGGTCGTCACTCCATCTTGTTGGAAGCCTACCTACAGCTCGTCTTCCGGTCCGTGGACGCTACTCCAAAACCTTCTGACCCCATCGGCCATCAGTCCTGCGAGCAATGTGCCCCAGCCACTGCCACTTCAGTTTAGCTATTCTCTATTAGCTATAAGTAAATGTAATCTTTATTTTAAATTAGTTTTGAATCAAAGTATGGTAACATTGAACAATTAAATTCAGCCGACGGCAATTCCTAATAAAATATAAATACACACCGAAAAAATAATAACGAAAGAGAACAAATGTTATGCTCGTCGCGCTCGCGGGCCCAGTGGACAAAATAATAGGAAATAAAGATGTTGTTATAGCTAACTCTTTCTTTCTTTTCTTTTCTAATGAGCGCGAATAACTGATCCTGAGTCTTATGTTTTCTATGAACTTAAGTTTGTATTTTTCATAGTACAAGCTTAGAGTGAAAATACATTAATTTATGTGAGTTATGCTCCCCTGATATTTTATGCATATAAAACTAATAGGACGAGGCCGCCGTCCTCTCGCTGTTCAGGAAACATTTTACTAAAAGGCTTTTAATATTATGATGCTTCGGAGCGTAGTATTTTTATAAAAATACCAAAACAAACTCAACTCGCTGCTAGGTTTAATTTCATAAATTATTTTGTTAAAGGGTGAAGTATCTGTAAATAAAATAGGCATAGACATGTAGAGTGATATTCAAAACAAAAAAGCCGGTTAAATTCGAGCGGGAATCGCGTATCGAAGGTACACTACTACTCCACCAAGCCCACTCAATTTGCCGGTTTTTATTATGTTATTTTTCTTAAAGCTTTGCACTATCATCACACTTGCAGTCTTGATTATGATGTCTTGGTTCTCAAAGCCTTATTAACAGGTGGTTAGTTTTCTCTTTGGAATATAAAAAGAAACTCACCACAAGCAGTAACAGTAGTACGGTGACCAGCAGGTGAAAAACACGATAACGATAACGATGGTCATTTTGAGGGTGCGCGCGCGCGCCCGCCCGAGGATGCCCACGCCACTGCGGCGCATGTTGTCTGGAATCAAAAATAAATATGAGATAAATAAAAACGGTCATATAATGGTGACCCTAGCTTCATGAAACCTAGATAAGAACACGCACGCACGCACGCACGCATGCACGCACGCCCACAGCATAACAAAAATCTCTACAACATCAGCAAAAAAACGGTAAAAAAATCACGTTGGTTGTATGGGAGCCGCCCTTAAATATTTAATTTATTCTGTTTTTAGTATTTGTTGTTGTAGCAGCAACAGAAATACATCATCTGTCTAGCTAACACGGTTCATGAGATACAGCCTGGTGACAGACAGGCGGACAGCGGAGTCTTAGTACTAGGGTCCCGTTTTTACCCTTTGGCAACGGAACCCTAAAAAACACGTTTGTTGTATGGGAGCCCCCCTTAATTAGTTATTTTATTCTGTTTTTAGTATTTGTTGTTATAGAGGTAACAGAAATGCATCATCTGTGAAAATTTCAACTGTCTAGCTATCCCGGTTCATGAGATACAGCCTGGTGACAGACTGGCGGACAGACGGACAGACAGACGGAATTCACGTCTTAGTAATAGGGTCCCGTTTTTACCCTTAGGGTACGAAACCCTAAAAATAAAATAAATATGTCGCGCGGCTTGCATGCCTTGACCGTACGCGCCGTGAGCACCATAATCTCTACAGGACGCACCAAGCCGGTTTAGTTTAGGACGAAATACTTTTCTGTGTGGACTAATAATTCAGAAATACGCTTTTTATTCAGATAGCAGACGTAGCTCTAACAGCTGTTAATCTAAAATAGTTTTTCGGCTAGAATATGGGTTTGCCGAGTATAATAGAGCCCCTAGAGAGACATAATGCTCGGTCCAAAACTCCTGGTCATCATCATCATTATCAGCCGCAAGACGTCCACTGCTGGACAAAGGCCTTCCCCAAGGTTTTCCACAACGATCGGTAATATTAAACTCCTGGTAATATTATGCAAAGGAATTCTAACAATAACACCGTGGATTCACAAACATTAACAAATCGAAACCATTAAAAAAAGATATACGGATCTCGGCAACAATGAGGCAAATATTCCACAAAAGGCCACATTGAAATATCGGATAACTTTTAAAAAAGTACACAATTGACGTTGCGAAATTCCTCTCTCAGTTAAAAGCAATAATAAGGACTCGAAAATGGACACAATACTGTTAAGAAAACTTCTCTCCTGAAAGCCAGAGATCGACTTATTCTCACTAAGAAATTTAACAAAGGTTCAACTTTGGTTCTCAAACTTACTTTGAAATTCACTCCTCGACTGAGTCTAGACATTACTTTGTGCCTAAAAATAATTGATAACATATCACTTAAGTTCCGCAGTAGATAAAATTGAACTTTTAAGAAGATTATTTTCATTATACAATGAGGTCAAAATACCATGAAATAAAAATGAGGTGAAGTGATAAAACATAATATACCTAACTATTAAATACTTAGGAAAGATTAGAAAGCCTCGATATAATGGCAAACCCAGCATTCAGTTCTGAACTTCTGATTTCTCTAAAAGACGCAACCAACAGATTTTCATATAACTCAGACATTATTTCAAATGTTTTATCTTGCTTTTTTCAAATAAATTTAGTACCCAAACCGAGATATCATACGCTCTTATCTCATAAAGTACGATGTCGTATTGTTATGAGTATTCACATTTCAGATGTATGTAAAGAATGAATTGGGGTCTACTCGTATATGTCTCCTATAATTATTTATAGTCATAATTGAAATGAAATTAAATTAAATTTATTTACTATAACGAAATACAGGATTCACATTTTTTTGTAATAATCAAACCTAACCTAAGCTACCCTTATCTACACGTTAGATACCTACCTGCTTCATCAATCTTAATAATTATAAAAACAAACATTATGATCCTAAAAAAATGGGAATCAATTGTTTTTGTGCGTATCAAGCATTTGAACTACACATTCTCAATTTAACAACCTTACCACGTATCGTCCTGAATGGCATTTCAATATAAGCCCTATTGTTTACAGCTTATTACGAACAATGAAATGCAATCACCGCTGACAATAACGGAAGCCTTCTCTGGACTAAAACCGTCCACGAATTGCCATGCCATTTCCCCGTCAACGAATAAAACATGCAACGAATAACTTTTAATAGCCAGAGCATTGTTGCTTTTGGATTTGAACTCTGCTTGCCCTAGCCAGCGCTAACCAGTATATTTTAAACTCTGATCCCTATAATTATTAATAATTATCCCTATTAATTTTCAACGATTTCACAGGTGCTTTGCTACAGTTACAGTGCTTTGTTGGTGGCCTAAGAGTTGGCATGGTTAGTTACTGTACTACAGCTACTCGCACCGAGTCTCGTATTCTAATTTATACCACAACTTTGTTTACAGATGTAGTGCATAATTGCTTTCCTTCGTATTTTCACGGAAACGTACGAACGTGTCTATCTATTTCAGTGGGTCACAGTACAAAAAGTACTGAGGGTGACTGAAGTAGCATGACTGCATCTGTACCTATCTTATGTTTTTATTCAACAGTCACCCACACCACCACACCATGCCACAAGAAACAGTTTGCGCGTGGCTCGCATGTCAGTTTCACATTTACATGGCTGAGGCAAGTCGACTATAAAGGTGTGTATGGCAGGTGAGGTGATGGCAGTAGCTGCTCGCTGTCCAGGCAGTAGCTAGCACCGTGTGACTTTGGCTTGTACTACTGAAAGCATCTTGGCATCGATATATAAACATTTTACGAGCTTTGGAAACGATAATAGCACGTGTGATGCATTTATTACATTCGATGCCCTTTAGTCGGCTTCTTATCTCACCACTTGTACACAATAAACGATAAGTGAGTCACCGAAGCGTATCCGTATATTGAACATTATTTGATCAGTTATTTGAAGGGGGTAGATCAACATACAGTCGGTATAGAGTATTTTTTGGCTTATTGTTCAGTCCGTCTCTATCGTTACAGTGGAGCTAGACAAGTTACCATCGAATACAAACGCTAGCGTTTGGTGAAAACCTATCGCTTTGCATTGTCAAAAATGAAAATGTTGGCCAAGTTGCTCTTAGATACCGACGTATATATCGTGATAGTACTCGTATTGAATTCAACCTGTCAAAATAGTACCGCGCAACGACGGACAAAACGTCAAAACTATCACTATTCGATTAGCGCGAGTGATAGTGATCACATTACAGCGTGTCAGTTGTAACGAGTGATATGTCTGACTTACGTCAAATACATACATTTTTCTAAGTGACAGATGATCATCAAACTAGGAAATAGAAAGAGAAATAAAACAGATGCGGTCAACTCGTGTTAGCGAAACTCGTTCATTGTGGCGATCCTTTCGAGAGTACTTTGTAGACAAAGTCAGGCTATCAGTCGATAGACTACTATTGGCGTAGTGACCAATAATATAAATGAGAAATTGTGTCCATTGGTTTTTTCTTCTCGGTTTAACAAGTCATCTGAATGGTTTCCAATAACATAATGACGACGCGTTGGCCTAGTTGGTAGTCACCCTGCCTACGAAGCTAGCGGTCCCGGGTTCTAATAATAATATTTGTGTGATGAGCACGAGTATTTTATTCTGAGCCATGGGTCATCATCATCATCATCATCATCATCATGTCAGCCGAATTACGTCCATTGCTGGACATAGGCCTCCCCCAAGGCTTTCCACTCAGACCGGTCTTGTGCTTTTCGCATCCACCGGGGTACCGCGATCCTGACGAGGTCGTCACTCCATCTTGTTGGAGGCCTACCTACAGCTCGTCTTCCGGTCCGCGGTCGCCACTCCAGAACCTTCTGACCCCATCGGCCATCAGTCCTGCGAGCAATGTGCCCCGCCCACTGCCACTTCAGTTTAACTATTCTTCGGGCTATGCCGGTAACCTTAGTTCTACTGCGGATATCATCATTTCTGCATAGCCCTCTCCATAGCCCTCTGCGAGTGACTTTGAGCTTCCTTATGAGGTCCATTGTTAGCGCCCACGAGTCTTGGATCTTTTCTATCTATTTAAGTATTTATTTCTCGTATTCATATCGTTACCCATACCCATAGTACAAGCCTAGAGCTTAGTTTGGGACTAGGTCAATTGGTGTGTGGGGTTGTCCACTGATATTTATTCATTTATAATTTTTTAATGTATCATCCGGAGATGGCAATATTCTCCTAAATAGTGTATTATGTCAAGCTTCGCCGGCTGTACTAGGTATGTCTTTAAACCTTTTAGTGATTCAAGCGTAAACGGTAGATAATAACTAGTGGCTTTGATGAACATTCATCCATGCACAAATCCCGTTTTTCACGAGGTCTAAGGGCTTATCAACGATATTAAAAAACAAATGTACTACAATTTTCTTTGATTTAAAAATAGGCAATTTCGTATCAGGTCCCCTGTGAAGTATTTATTTTATGAGGTATATATGCAGTCAGAAAGCGTTCTATATATACGCCAAAATCATCAATAACTCAGAAAAAAAACTGTTAAATATGCGCCGCAATAAAACTTTTCAGCACTAAAAGTGGTAAGCCTTGTTTATAAGAAGCCATTACGATGGCCAGACCATGTGGTTTAATATTCGCTAGTCAAACTGCGCAGTTATATATCAACGATTAAAGACTTTTTTTTTACAAACCGCAATGTTATCGCCTATCTGAACGCAGCCTTTTGCTTACCATTGGTGGTGTTGGCCCGGCGCACGATCTCTAGCAGCGCCGCCGAGGAGCAATAGAGCGTGGACACCAGCGGCAGCACGTACATCAGCACCATGTTCACCAGGAAGTAGAGGAACTCGTGCGTGCGCGTGGGCAGAGAGCCGTAAGACACGCATTGGTAGTACCTGGAATAAATAAGTTAGTTAAATAACTAAAATAGATAAAACCTCCAATATATGTATAGGTGACTTCTTCTTTCAGAGCTGATATCCCTTTAACGGCCAAATCGATTTTCATGAAACCTATATAAGAATCACCGGTAATAAACCTGCTTCCAAAATTAAAAAAAAACATGTTCACATCGGTTAACCCGTTTAAGAGCTCCGGAGCCAGACACACACATATAGCCAGACACACACATATATTAGTCAATAATAATTTGTTCAAATGCAAAAGCTTTATCCTGCTTTTTCTTGTCTGGGGGACACCGTTGATGCAGGAAAACATATCGAAACTTTCATGTGGTCATCTTGCACCATCTCATATACATATATAAGTAGTTGATTCTATTTTATTTTATTTTATTATTTTCTATCTTTCTCTCCCGTAAGATTTTTGGCATGTTTCCCTGCTGAACTACTGTTATTTGATATTATATTTAATTTAATACTTGTAGCTTTATATAATGCTAGACTAAGTTATACCATTGTAATATGAAATATGTTTAAAAAATGACTGACTGCTGAGTTTTTTGGGCGTTTCTTCTCAGCAGTGGTCTCCTCTTGGGAAGCGCTGGTAGTATCTTGACGTGTAAAAGTGCCCGAGCGGCCTACTTACTGAATAAATGTATTTTATCTTTTAGCTGTCAAACTTATAAAACCCTCTTTTTGGGTTGGGGGTTAAAAACACTGATCAAATCATCAAAAACATCAGTGATTAGTACTCGTATACTTGGCTTCATCGGTAGCTATAACTAACTTGGCTGATGAAAGCACTTAGCCCGCATCGCTATTCGTGTCTGTAACTCCGTAAATAAATCATAACATCATTTGTGAAATGGTATGAGAGAGCAAGACGTCATCGTGACGTTCCTGTGGGCGCAAAAGCATGCTATGACGTTTTAATTAATTTGCGGCTTGCGAATGATGACGTTACGTTGACAATGCTGAGATGCCATGCGACGTCATGCCGCGGAAACTGGGTCGGCGTTAGTTGGCTTACCCCCGTGGCACAACGGGGGGCCGTGGATGATGGATCGAAGGTCTGTCTGTCGCTTGCAATTAGTTGTTCTTAAGTCTGCCGCGTTCTAGAGTTGATTCGACGGAGAAGACGAGGGAACTAACACCCTTTTGTCCGCTGCCGAGACCGCAGGGCAGTGATTTCGCACTTCCGCGTTTAAAGTCAAAATCTTGAAATGTCAAGCAGCCTAGATCGTAGAATGTGATACTAGTAATATGTCAAAGTCTCACAATGACCAGGTAGTAAAACGTCAACATCTTAGATTGTCATACTAGTAATACGAGTACGTATAAGTCTGAGAATGACCAGGTAGTAAAACACCATCATCTTTTAAAGTCAAAATCTTGAAATGTTAAGCTGCCTAGATCGTAGAATATCAGAGTAGTAAGCTTGACGTTGTAAGACTTTGACATTACAGGGCCAGGACGTTTCAAGATTTTGACGCCGTCCTATCTTGACATAATTTAAGCACTTGACATTTGAAGACTTTCGCCGAAGCGTGATTTTGTTGGGGCCAACAGTCTTTTAGCGCTTTAGGATCTAGGGGGTTTGGTTTGGAGGCCTAATCAAGTTGCATATCGCTACGTTTGCGATTTTCGAGCAAACTTTTTATAGGATTGACGTAAACTGTTGCTTGATCGTGACGACCGCTTATATCAAGTCCATACATTTCGAGTCGATAGAAAACAGCACTGGTAGGGTGACGGCACCAATGTTGGACACTTTTAGCTAAAGGCACCAATAAGGGACACTTGACTCCTAATCCAAAGATCATAAGGTTGTAAAATTGTCTCAAAATAAACGAATCAAGACGAAATAATCAAGTCCATCATTGGTCCTTGTTCATTAAAGGTTCCATCACCCTAGAGCGATTTGCATAATGCTGAATAATGAATTATACAACTAACCTAACTAGTGCCTATGTACCTACTGTATGCAACTGGTCATCCTCCTACCCATCACTAGTGGGGGCAAGATATATGCATAGGTATTTGCCTTCCAGTCTAGGCACTTGAAACGCAGTGGACGTCAAGTCTGGCATGATAATGAAACACTTCTGTTCGTGCACTGATGCTTTAGGTATCGCTGAGTTTTTCCTTTATTTATATCAATAGGATCACCTTTACTTTTTTTTTCGTTTTCGCTTGATGTCGATTAAAAATCTATTAGATTAAAAGCGATATTCTATCGCTAAATTTTATTTTAAGTCTGCCCTAAAATTTATTTTTAGCTTAGTCAACAAATGTCATTAATATAATGTATATTTATGAATACAATTTAACCTTTAAAATCCATCAAAACCATGTAAATAGTTAAGTAAAAACGAGAAGATAAAATAAATATAAAGTTTAGGAAATTAACGTTTTAAAAATTAAATAAATAAACTGTTAAATATTTATCATAAAACCTAAAAGCTTTTTCAATAGCGATTATGATTCAGCAAAACATATACTTAACGTTATTACTATCATCAATAAAATAAATTAGGATACATTACATTCGACTGCTAGATATTAATCCAGTCGTAACTCATTCGATTCATACACGAGCCATCAAAATTAATCAGACACAACATAGTCGATTAAATCAACGTGGTATTTGTATCGACGTTCAAACCAATTTAGAACTCAATCAATCGTAATTGAATTGCCAAGTACCTGATGTCATGTCATTTTGAGTAAGAAAACAAGTAGTGGGGCACTGAATATATTCGTGCCAGTAAGGGTAATACGAGATATAAGAACTGATAATTTAACAGTCACAATATATACGCTCACTTTGTAATAAACCTGTTTAGTATAACGTTCACTGGAACTAATGAACGAAAGATATAATTTCGAAAGAACTATTTCCATAATGTATGACGTTATTTATAATATTTTATACCAATCAATATAACTATTAAAGTGAATAATCTATGTACATGACACCTGAGACATAAAACATATATGAATCAATGAATCTAACATCAAAAAACATAATGCACGTATAATTTTAAAAAACCTCGAGGGCCAAGGCGGGAACTAAACCCCTAATGCGTTGTAAGGTATTATTCAATCCTAGGATCAGGAACGAGGAGATACGTAGACGAACTAAAGTAACCGACATAGCCAATCGGGTTAGCAGGCTGAAGTGGCAATGGGCAGGCCACATTGCTCGAAGGACTGATGGCCGCTGGGGCAGTAGAGTTCTCGAGTGGAGACCACGTACCGGCAAGCGCAGCGTAGGGCGACCCCCCGCGAGATGGACGGACGATTTGGTCAAGTCCGCGGGGACCCGCTGGATGCAGGCCGCTTCCAACCGGGTGAGGTGGAAATCTTTGGGAGAGGCCTATGTTCAACAGTGGACGACCTATGGCTAAAATGATGATGATGATGATGAGGATACTTAACCAATTTCCCCTTTTCTGGAAGCCAATCCGTTGAGTAGGTACCTATTGAGTATAGCATACGGTATTAGATCTTATAATCTTTATTCTAAAAGATAATATGTATTATGATCGCTATATGACATGTATGTTATACGAAATGAATGTTATAGAAAAAAACATAATATAAAATTAATATTATGTTAATTGACCGGTGTTCCGTATAAAATATAGATTTTGTTATTATATCTAACGTTTATTATATCTTGTAAACGTAAATAACATGAAAACATTGATTTTGTAGTTATCTCTCGTGAGACGCACCCCAGTGTTTATGTACGGTCGGCCTGCACATTTTAGAGTTTTGTCACTTTAATGTCATGTTTGAACAAGCAACAAGGTACCAAAATGTGCCGCTACTTGGCTTACCGTACGTACCTACAAAAATGTTTGGTGAACCAGCGTTTGACGGTGACTTTGCCCACGTAAATCTTATTGTACGGAAACTATGGATAAAATGTATGCTACATACTAGGGCACGAAATTACCGAGTGACAAACATCTGGATGTTCAGCCGTTCTTGCGTGAAATGCGTGATTGAAACTCAAACATCCAAACAACGATACGTTCGTTTGTATCTATCTATCTATCTTTATCTTCTTTACATCGTATATAACAAAGTCGCTTTCCGCTGTCTGTCCCTCTGTACTTATGTACTTATGTACCCTTAGATTTTTCGTACTCCGCAATTTTATCAATAAATTCTGGTTATGCACGGGTATCACAAAAAACTCGGATAGACCGAAGTGAACCGAGGGCGGGTCGCTAGTATATGAATATTAATGAATCGCCAACATGTATGTACGAATAATTTCCGAACGACTGCTCCAAATTGGATAATTCTTGTTTTGTCGTGTTTGTTATAGTCAGGACAAGGTAAAACGAAAGAAAAAAATAAAAAATCCTCGGGAAAGCCTTATTTTGCAGCGGGGTGAAGCCGCTGGTGGGCTGCTAGTTTATAATCAGGGCTCGGACAAGTCATCGCAGAAACTGATATGGACATGGGACAAGACTATTATAGAGTCGTGACTTAAGATTATTATTTATTATTATCTAAAGCTGAAATATTATTATCGTAATTTATTATTTAACATGACCTTTTTAGTCGCATATCTGTCATGGATTTGTCAAAGTGGCATGCTTCAAACAGTTTTGTGGTGACAAATTAAACTAATATAATTATTTGCTTAATTATGGTTATATCTAAATATTTTAAATATGGTGCAAATAAATACAATTAATAAGTGGATTAAGGTCTACCCTGAGCTCAGGTTATATGGTGAATTTTGGGTTGCAGTAATAAATGTCATTGAAAAATATAATTAAATAATATTGTACATAATGCGATTCTATTGATCTTGTTCTATTTTTTTTTTTTTTTTATAATAGTCGGAGGCAGACGAGCAGGCGGCTCACCCGATGGTAAGTGATCACCGTCGCCCATGGACACCTGAAGCACCCGGGGGGTTAAAGGTGCGCTGCCGGCCTTTTAAGAAAGTGTAGGCTCGTTTCTTGAAGGTTGCCATGTTGTATCGGTCCGGAAATACCATTGCAGGCAATTGATTCCACAGTGCAGTCGTACGTGGCAAGAGGCGTGGCGTGTCTATTGCCGTCTTGCGATTGTTTTGCGATGACTTGTCCGAGCCCTGTTTATAATATTATATTACTAAAGACCCACTCTGGCATTGCACTCGTAGCACTAAGAAAAACTTCTCAAAATCACCCGTTGGAGTAATTAGAACATACACACATCGATTTTTATTTACGTAGGTATTTTCTTACGACAGCGGTCAAAAATTTACTGTAATTTCGGGTTTTTGGCATTGACTTGTTGTTGATTTACCCCAATGAGAGAATCAATCAGTAAATATACATGATTTCTTTAATTCAAAATTACAACACATCAAATTTTAGAGACGGCGGCGACGTAAACATTGCATGAAGCAGGCATAAAGTTTGAAGATTCATACCTTGAAAATTTTGCATAGGTCCTGTTCCAAACGCCTACATGGCTAAACAAGATGTTTAACGCTAACGTAAATGACATTCGAATACAGTCAAAATGTATATGGACATAAGCGAAATAAATACATTTTCGATTTCGATTCTATAACGATTTCGTCTCACAACTCACAATGCATCTTGTCTAGGGCCGCGGTACTGTCGCAGACGTGCTCATTGTGGTCACTGACGAGTGTCCTGACTCTAAATTAAATTCTAAATATAGCTTTCCACTTAAATCCATTTAATTTCGGATTTCATATATCGAAATTAATAGCTTGCTGAATTATTTGTATCGCGTGTCCATGCCAATGCACTCTCTCTCTCTCGATCTATTTTGGATTGGATTCTGTTCAAATGTATTTATATATTTACGATCTTATTGGCATTGTTCACATTCAGAATTAATTTTAGACATAGCATGAAAGACACTGCCAATGGGTAGTTTGAGTAAGGGCAATTTTTTTTTCAATCCGACGGTAAGTTTAAACCTATCGTATTGCTCATCCGAAGTTTGGTTTCCCATCTGTATAATTTACCCAATAATTCATAAGTTAAAATGCATTTATTTTCTTTTAAAATAGATTCACGTCGAACCGATACCTTAAGCTAGGTTTGTTTGATAATAATCCTGAAAGGTTAAATGGTTTTAGAACTGCATTTAAAAATTATGAACATGCGGACAAATGAAACAGTTGAGAATGAAAATTCAGACTTGTTATTGGTACAAGATACACTTATCGAGCAAAGGTCTTTCACCCTCCACCTCTCGGCCTCCCTCGGAAGTCCTTTAAACTACAACTTTGGATTTAGTTTTTTTTTTTTAATATGTCCCACAATGTACATTATGCAATGAAGTTCAGTTTAAAAATAGATATTCATTAACAAAATAAAGCTGAAATGTTCTAAAATGTATTTCTGTGTTATTATGGAATTATATAAAGATATACATAGTAATAACTCACGATTACGAGCGTAGGCTATCGTTTGCAATGAGCCTAGTTGTTAGTGGCCCTGCCTTCAAAGCTAGCGGTCCTGGGTTCAAATCCCGGTAAGGGCAGGTATTTATGTGATGACTGATGAGCGCGACAATTTTTTCCTGAGTCTTGGATATTTTCTATGCATTTAAGTATGTATTTCTCGTACGAGTACAAGCCTTTTGGAACTAGGTCAATTTATGTGACACTGTCCCCTGGTATTTATTTATATTTGAGCGTTTACAAAGGTCACGATTGTGGTTTGCTATTCCCTTATGGTTAGAGCATTTTGTATTTCCTCGTTTGTCGCTCAGTGCATTTATTTTGTTTAATACTAGGAAGAGCGGGATTACTGAGCGACTAATCTCAAACCTACCGATATACTCCTTGACTTTGCTCCGTGATTTGACTTACCCTTTAACTTCAGGGTGCTCCCCCAGATGGAAGATGAAGCTCTGTGGCAGGCTGGCGAGCCCTGCGGCCACCCACGCGATGTGCAGCGCTCGCCTTGCTCGTGCCTCCCATGTCACGTTTAGCGGCTTGAGAACGGCGTAGTATCTGAAGACAAGGTAATAGTACATTGTGCATCAAGGGTAGTATGAAGGGAATTACTAACGAGAGTGTTAGAAGCCCGACGCCGAAGGCGAAGGGCTTTTAATGACTCGAGTTAGTAATCCCCTTACTGCCTGTGATACACACAATGGTTTTCATCACATTTGCGAGGGAAAAAAACAAACAGAAAACACTTTAACTCTGCAAAATATAAAGAAATAACTTTTGACGAACGGAACGTAAATGGAAACGATATTTTTTTTGTGTCCTCTACCACAGATAATAACTGCGTTTAGTTTCGACCTGGATTCGAGCCAGATTTAGCCAATTTGATAAAAATGTATATTACTAAAATTAATGATAAATGTTGATATAAACTTGAAATAGGTATAAAAATAATGAAGTTTAATGAAGCGTATAGGTTTTGTGTAATGTAAGTTAGTCTATAGCTAATTTTTAAAGATTTAATTTTTGGCTGAAAATTAAACCTCCTTAGTCAGAAATGATGTACGAAAGAGTTGCAAATTTTAAAAAGAAAGTCATTACTCCCTAGGGATGACAAACTCGCCATAATTCCCGCGGGAACAATTTAGGCCATTGTCCTTCTGTATACAGGCATGGAATAACACCATATACGAGCAAGTGTGATGAAAAAGTTATTATTGTGTTAGTAAGCAGAGCCTATATCCTTCTTCGCCTGAACCCGTGGAGCTTCATGGTGCTATTCCGCGTAAGCAACAAATTCGTTAAGTTGCAAAATATACCTTACTGTGTTACTTGCAAAGGTGTATTCTGGATCTTATTTAATTTGTTAGTTACGCGGAATATCAGTATCCCCGGCGCTATGTAGTTCGAACCACTCGTGAGTTCCAAATTCAAATATACGTGTTTACTTATGGACCAAAGTTGGTCTACAGGACGCGCCACGAGATAGATTTATCGTCATTGCATTGATAATGTTATGGTAGTTAGAAATAAATAATTAAATATCAGGGAGACGAGTCTCATACAAATTGAGCTAGTCCCAAACTAAGCTCTAGGCTTGTACTAAGGCTACTAGACCACGATATAGACCATATATTCTTAAATACATAGAAAACATCCATGACTCAGGAATAAATATTCGCGGCAATCACACAAATATCTGCCCTTACCGGGATTTGAACCCAGGACCGCAAGCTTCGTAGGCAGGGTCACTACCAACTAGGCCAGCGCGTCGTCGAAAGTTACACTTCTAAACCTCGACAGTAAAGTCGAGCGTATAGAAAAAGATTTGTTTTCAAATGCAATATCATTAAAAAAGTGGGATAGAGTTCTAAGTAACTATGACACAATGAGTAAGGAACAAAACTTTACCTGCGACAAAAATGGACTCAGGTACTAGTTGTCGTGTAATAAACAACATTATTTTTTCTTTAGCTTACCTACAGATTAGTGTAAGAAGCTTCCTGCTGCTGAGTGCTCGAGATTAAAATTAAATAGTAAATATCAATAAATATGTCCGAATAAAACTGTCCGTTTATTCTACTCGGTAAAACGATATTGATTTTGACATGTTGTATTGTTTTAAACTCGGTGGTGACGTTGACAATTCGATACATGACTAAAACAACATGGTATTATCGAATAGAATAGACCCCTCATGTAGTGAATAAATCAATAAACATACGCCATTGTATTTGGCCGGAAAAAACCTTTTCATCTCGCTTTTGAATAGCCAAACCATATACTCAAAGCGCGGGCCGATAGGTTTACCTCGGGTTAAAATTTGTCACATTGTGTATGGGCAAACGTCGAATTTTAACCTGAAGTAAGCCTTATCTGGCGGAAACCATTTGCAACGTTAAAAGATGGCGGATGTGTAATTTGTTTTAGTTTTGTATTTTTGTGTGTTTAGGTGTTCAAAGTTCTTTTCTGTTAGTGATTTTCCCTTTTTAGGCCGTTGTGTTATTCGCGTGAATATTCGAGTGGTGTGGACGTTGAGCACTTGAGCCGAGCGTTACAAAGCTTATACAACACTCGATGTTCGCCCCGAATTCTCATTACACGCGAATGCTCTCAATGAGGACGCTCCTTTAGTCAATTCCATATCGTTTTTACAAATATGTACAATTGAAAACAGAATGCAACTGTACATATCCATATTCTGACTCCTACCGCTGCCTAATAGCTTGATCTTGTTCGCTCGGTGTGGTAAAACACTTTAAGGCCACCGGGGAAATCAGGGATGCTGAAATTCGAAGCACATCTCTTATATCGACTGATAATAAAAACTTTGAGAAACCCGTGTCTACCAGAGCATGAAATTGAAAAACTTGATAACAATTCAACTTGTTTTGAAAATATCTATGTAATATTTCGTACACTCTCGGAAACTGTCCTTTTTTCCGCGATAGACATAGTATCGCACATTGAGAATCAAACCATCACTAAACAAAATATATAAGAGTTCGAATAATGACAATATTGCCATCAAAATGAAGTTGGATTTCAAATAAAGTATTTTTTTGTTTAGTGACGGTTTGATTCTCAATGTGCGGTATGTATCATCAGTTGGTTAAGTCGTTGAACGTACAGTCAAATAAAGACTTCTGACCGACCACAAAAGGTTTAAAATCAATCTGACAACCATCAACAATCAATTATACAGCAATAAGGTTGAGTTTCGTAAAGACATTGACGACTTTAAGGACAATTTTTTTAAATGGGTCCTTAGTGTACATCCGTGACCGATCTAAGATGGGACAAACAGAAATCAAACGCATTTTGCCTCAGTTTATGCTATATACAGGGTTATTGGTAAGTCGACCTATTCCCGTTAGGAGGTGATAGGGGTGACTATTTGCGATAATTTTGACCCCCATATGCATTATGCAAAAGTGAACTATTTTTGAGTTATCGCGATTTTTAGTTTTTTTTTTAATTACTCGGAAATTCAACTTGAAAAATGTATTACAAAAAAAGTATCAATTTAAATCTCTTTTTTTCTTCTGATTTACAAAACCAATTAAACACTGGTTATTTCTCAATATTAAAACAATAATTATCGGTCCAAATTTAAAAATGCGAGACGGAAAACGAAATTTTTTAAATATTTTTTGCGATCGCTTTCCACTAAAATGCCTTAAAAACAAAAAAAAACGTTATGAAACTTGGCTTGCAGATTATTTTAAAAACTTAACTGTTTTCTTAGCTCTCCAAAAATGTATTACAAGTAGGAAATTATTTGAAAAAAAAACTGAAAAAAAAGTCATCACAAAGAAAGCGGGCGGAAACTAAAGTCACAAATGCCACTCCAAAAATAAAAAATAAAAAACATACCGAATTTAAATCAACTTTTTTTATTTGCTTTTGTACAAGATGAACTTGTTTTTATTATGCAATATTAAAAAATATTATCTGTACACGTTTGAGAATGCGAGGCCGAAAACTAAAAAATACATGTTTTTTTATCAAACTCCAACATAAATTACACGAAAACAGAAAAATTTACCAATACATTTGGCGTGCAGATTACACATAAAACATTGAAGTTTTTCCAGCTTTCTAACGAGCTATTAAAACTAACTGTTATACTCGTAAACACAAATAACAACATTAACTTATGGAAAAAGTAAGCGATTTTTAGTTTTATTTTAAATTAGTCAAACTAATTTCAGTCAGCCAAATGTATTGGTAAAATTTTCTGTTTTCGTGTAATTTATGTTGGAGTTTGATAAAAAAACATGTAAGTATTTTTTAGTTTTCCGCCTCGCATTCTCAAACGCGTACAGATAATATTTTTTTTTCATTTACCAATACATTTGGCTGACTGAAATTTGTCTGACTAACTTAAAATAAAACTAAAAATCGCTTACTTTTTCCATAAGTTAATGTTGTTATTTGTGTGTACGAGTATAACAGTTAGATAGTTTTAATAGCTCGTTAGAAAGCTGGAAAAACGTCAATGTTTTATGTGTAATCTGCACGCCAAATGTATTGGTAAATTTTTCTGTTTTCGTGTAATTTATGTTGGAGTTTGATAAAAAAACATGTATTTTTTAGTTTTCGGCCTCGCATTCTCAAACGTGCACAGATAATATTTTTTTTAATATTGCATAAGAACAACAAGTTTATCTTGTACAAAAGCAAATAAAAAAAGTTGATTTAAATTCGGTATGTTTATTAATTTTTATTTTTGTAGTGGCATTTGTGACTTTAGTTTCCGCCCGCTTCCTTTGTGATGATTTTTTTTTCAGTTTTTTTCTAATAATTTCCTACTTGTTATGCATTTTTGGAGAGCTAAGAAAACAGTGAAGTTTTTAAAATAATCTGCAAGCCTAGTTTCATAACGTTTTTTTTTGTTATTAAGGCATTTTAGTGGAAAGCGATCGCAAAAAATATTGAAAAAATTTCGTTTTCCGTCTCGCATTTTTAAATTTGGACCGATAATTATTGTTTTAATATTGAGAAATAACCAGTGTTTAATCGTTTTTGTAAATCAGAAGAAAAAAAAAGATTTAAATTGATACTTTTTTTGTAATAAATTTTTCAAGTTGAATTTCCGACTAATTTAAAAAAAAACTAAAAATCGCGATAACTCAAAAATGGTTCACTTTTGCTTAATGCATATGGGGGTCAAAATTATCGTAAATAGTCATCCCTATCACCTCCTAACGGGAATAGGTCGACTTACCAATAACCCTGTATATAGGATTGTATGCATGTATGTATATATGTATGAATACTCTTTATTGTACATGAATAAGAAAGATATACGACACAAAGGCAATAAGGGTAACGAAATTTTGGATATCGTGATGCTAGGCAGTAGGTATCTATCTACTTATGTAATACAGGACATATACAGACGATAAGATATTAAATTGCTGTATGATTAAAAAGTCCAGACTCTCCAATTTCGATTTCAAAGCATAATATTTTTTTACGCGGTTATTTCAATTTTACATTATTAAAAACAAAGGCGACAAACATATCGCAAGATGAAGATGAAGAAGATTCGAGATAAACGCAAAAAAAAAAAAATAGCGATCAGTATTACTAATTTCTGTTAGGCATGCTCAGATAAGGTAAAATAGTTCTTGCATATATTGAGCTATTTTTTAGTAAAATATGATTTGATTTTATGATGTAGTTTTTTTTTCGATTAATATTGTCAGATGCAAGTGTGAGGGTGGTAGCGGTAACCAATGGCTATTAAAGGAAATGGTGGCACTGTACAAGTGAAGCTACTTCCATAATGGTTCATAAACACAACACTCGTGGGGAAGCGTCGTGTCGTGAGTGGCGATCGTAAACTGTGAACGTACGACGAACTACAGAAATACGTTACTGGTTGGTGACTCTTATAATTCACTCGGTTCGATAGGAGTTATTGTCTTTTTTTTCGATTGCGTTATAGATAAAGAGTGAGAGGGATATAGTTTCGTTTTGTGTTTAGTATCTCGTAGTAATCCACTAAGGGTGTATTTCTTTAGTCTATTTGCCAATCGACGTTCGAGTTTATACCAATTATAACTCGCTGCCAACCTTATTGACAAAGAGGAATTGGGAAAATTGTGAACGTTTCAATGCAGCTGAACTCGAGGTCTTTTAAATACCTTATACCTACAGTATGTGAGGTCAGAGGGCGAGTCAGGTGGAATAAATTTTCTTTCCACCGTTGAGACGCGAAGATGATTAGATAAGAATGGATTGAAATTGGTATGGCAAATTTTTAATCCTCTTCTAGCTTCGGTAAAATTGGTTTGGATTGATATTTGCTGCAATATTGAACCGTACCTTCATACAGTGTTTATTATTTTTGCACCGCAAACACAATTCTCCCTCGAGCGGTCTGGCGTGAAATAGCTTGTTATTTTCTATCGAATTAATATCGACGTCGAATTGCGACGGCAATGTTTGGTAGAATAAATCATCCCGTCCCATCTTAGGACGGAGTTAGTGAGACGATGTTATTTAAAAGATAAACAAAATGTAGTTATGTGGGACTCACCAACCGAGAACTGAAGGAATATCCACTAAAAACCCAGCGATTTTCGCTCCGCGCCCATGTTGGCAAGGTCTGCAATCTCTGCTTGCGCATTCCATTCCACCACGACGACCCTCACCGGCAGCCCCGCGTAGCGCAGGCTCCGACGTTAAATAACGCACAGCGAGAATTCAGGGAGCTTTCAAAGTCACAATCCGAGATAAATCGCATGACCAAGGTCAAGGGTGCCTAACGTAAAATGGCTAGACAGAAATACATGATCACTGTCAATCTACAGGTCGATTTTTGAGATCGAAGATTCTTAAATTGACATTTTTGAAGTTCAGGGGTTGGTTGTGATTGTGTCTGTCCTTTGTTCGTGCGCTCGATTTATCAAAAATCTAACCGCTGAGCATCGAACGTGCGAGTTTTAAGAATAACCTCCTTGGTGGCTTTCTAAGAAACGACCCTCTTTCCCTTTCACTATAAAGTTATAACGCCATAGATAAAAAGGGACAGTGACTCTAAACTTACATTTTGAGAGTAGGCTGATTGTAGGATGGCGTTTTGTGTGTGTTTACTTTTCCCATCGGCAAATACGTAACTTTGATTGGTGATGTGATAAATGATATTAAACCTGACCTTTTGTAATTGAGTTAAACGTATTTTCGTAACGTAACGTGCTGTAGCATAATTCCGGAATGACTAGCTCCGAATTAATCGAGATCACGTGTTGTTTAACTCCGAATGTTTTTTTTGATAAAAGACTTTTTTTGATATTACTCATGGTTTTAATATAACCTAACTAAAAAACTACACTAAAAAAATATTAACAGTTTTCAGCAAAACAGGGGAGCCCGTTGCTTCCTATTTTTTTAGATCGTGTCATTGTAGATCTTATTATTGATACCTTATTATCTCTCGTCTCGTCTCGATATAGTATGATCTAAGCACATTATGAATAAACACAATTATAGCACTTGATATAGACCCGAAATATAGCTTTCTGAAAAAAAAATTCGGAGAAATGAATGTTCGGGAAAAAACTGAATTATATGGTGTTCCTAATGTGTAGACCTTTAGGCTTTACTACGACAAAACTAATGAAATCTCTCCGGTACTTTTGGGTAGAGATTTCTGAGAATCGTCTAGGCCTCTTGGGTGACTAAGCCCGAGCCAGTAATAGCCAGGTTTGATCTTTTAACTTATCGAATTATACATACATAGTTAATGTTTCAGATAGAAAAATAAAGAACAGAGATAGATTGTAAAGTATATTAATACAATATTGTATTGTCACCATTGCGACTATGAAGTTTGCGATAGATCGATACAGGAGCTGTAAAGTGTCTTAAAAGGGTTGATGTACAACATGCTCGACGTGTGTGCCGATTGGCTTTTTAAGTTTTTTTTTAAAACAGCAGGATAGAGTTGGATCTTCAGAAACAGCCACGTAGACTTTGCAATTTCGACAATAGACAAAGAAATCATGCTGAAAAGTATGTGTGTATGTAAGCTTTGCTCATGAACCATTACAAAACATTTTAGGATCACTATAGATAATGTACTATCGAACCAACGGAACCCTGACCCACCATAGAACCTTGTCACAGTGATTGACGTTAGGACTGTCATACGAAGCTATACGACAATCGTACGTCAATCATTGTGACAAGGTTCCATGGTGGGTCAGGGTTCCGTTGGTTCGATAGTACATAGGCAAACTTATTCCATAAGAGATCCCACTCTTCGATTAACCTTGAAGAAAGTAAGTTAAGTAGTTAGTTTAGTTTGACTCTTCGAATACATCTATGAGAACACTTAAATGACTTTATCAGAATAATGGGCGTTTATAATGCATAATATTATGAAGTGGCAGTGGGCTGGTCATATTTGTCGTAGAGCCGATGATCGCTGGGGCAAACGCGTGTTAGAGTGGAGACCGCGAATCGGTAAACGTAGAGTAGGGCGCCCTGTGACAAGGTGGAGCGACGATATCCGTAAGGCAGTGGGCAGTGATTGGAGGAGGAGAGCTGAGGATCGAGCTCAGTGGCGTGCCATGGGAGAGGCTTATGTCCAGCAGTGGACTGATACAGGCTGATGATGATGATGATGATGATAATGCATAAATATAAATAAATAAAAGTAGAATACAATATAATAGAAATGAAAATATTTATTCAACGCTACAGAAGAAGAATAATGTAAAAGATACAAAGTAAAAATAGGACATTACGTTGAACAAGATGTCTCTTAGCATTGTGCCGCAGCGAAACGCGCTAATTTTCAGACTTAAAACACTAACTTTCATAAAACAAAAAACTGGTAACAGTCGATAAATAGACAACAAACACGATAAAGAGACGATAGTAAGATAACGTCACAATAAAAATATATAAATACAGTCGTACTTTAAAATATAACAAAGGCCAAGTTCTGCGTTTTGAGTGAATGTATCAGAAAGTACGCAATTAATTTCGGTTTCGAATCAATATGCGGTAGATAATGACATGCTGAGAAGTCAATCATTCATTATAACCCGATTTGAACAAACATACCTAGGGTAAAGTCACCAGTGGTCAGCCAGAGACCTGTAGTCGGCCTCTGCCTATACTTCTTATGAGTGGGAATGAGTACGAAATATGTATTTCCCACCCTTCGCACTCATATAAGGGTCTCTGGCTGACTACTGGTGACTTTACCCTATACCATTTAACGACAAACCATGGAGGTAGGTACGTATTAAGCGAAAGTGGTTTAACCTACATTTGGAATAACGATTAATAAATTAAAAAAGAAGTAACTCAGGAAGGACATACCGCTGTTGCAATACTTGATTAAGTGTATCAATATAATTATATGAACACAAGTGAGTCCAATGTATCAGTTTTCTCAGTTTAGATGTTAAATAAATTCATGTAAAAAGCCTTACACTCGATTCTTGCACAAGATCAAAAGTTTGAAGACGGTTATTATAAAAAAAAATACACATTTACATTTTACGATAATAACCCACTATTGCTTAATAAATTCTAATATATAAGAGTCAATATTACTTTTAACTAATTAGAGGTCGAACAGAATATTGGGAACTCAAAAACATTTCGCAATGTTTTACATAATTTAAATTCGCAGCGGAGATTCTAAGAACACCCTGTATTTAAAATATTCGATTTAAAATATTCGACGTTGGTACAAATATGTAGTGTTTGTTATTTATCACACAGATTCAGGAGATGTTAATTTGGTTTATTAATTAATATTTCAGCATATTAAATTATGCCGCCTGTGGAGATAGCTTGTAACTCATCAACTTGTGTGAGATTGTCTCCCACAATAACTAATGACTTTTAATTAACAAAACAAGTTAGCGAAGTCTGCCACAATAAGTCACGAGTGGGTATTCCTAATTATTGGAAAATAAAGACGACAGATAATTAATTCATTACAAATAAATTAGTAAAAAAATATATATATATGTAGGTAGGTGAAAATATAAATAGAGAAATAGCAATGAGAGAGAGAGCAACGTTTTTATGAATAGTGGTAAATTTAGTTACAATGGAGAACGTTACAACAAGGTTCATATTATTCACGGCATTCTAGCATTTATGATATATACATATATCTTTATCTTTGTGTTCTTATTTTTCTTTACGTAATAACCTTAAACAATAACCCTAATAAAGTTTTGATAAATAATTAAAGATTAAAAGCGTAATTAGGCAGGTTACGCCGTAAACCCGATGCCTGCAGAAATCATAAAACTAAACTTTTTAAACAAGTATTTTGTGTCCAAATATTAAAACAAGATCATGATACACAACAGGGTGTGTTTAAAATAGTTCGTCAACAGTAACCACACACAAATACATCCTACTTAATAATAGTCCGGCTCAATCACTGAGGGTTCCGCACCTACGTCTTATTTCTATGATATATTAGAAACCCCATAAAATCGTACTATAGTTTGTTCTTATTCTAAGAGCTCACAACACTAAACCTAGTTCGATAAGACTACCAGATGATTTATATGGGTCTATATCGAATGGCATACAATTATTAGTCCTATCGTTGTGTCGCATAACGTCTTTTGTCCGGGTGTGTAATGATCGGTATAAAAATAATTAATATAATTTTATTTAATATAATAACATTTGATATAATTTTAAAGGATATAATCACTCATTTTATATAATAAACGATTGGTATATTATCAAAATATCTATTTTTATTTACTATAATTATCATTTGGTATATCGTTTATTTATTATAAACATCATTTGGTATAATCATCATTTTGTATAAAAATCATATTGTATAACTATCAAGTGGTATATTATCTAAACTACTTTTCTGGTAGTTGTTAAGTATATTTCTTTGGAATAACTTTTTTTGTCGCATGTTTTTTTGGTACAACGCTGACAGTGAGGCAAAGTCGACGGAGCTCCGCTTTGCGGAGCTCCTATTCCGCGTAGTTATGGCGCTTCGCGCCTTGACACAATTCTAACCTAACCTAACCTATACAGGGTGTTTTTTTGGTCAACAACTTCGACAATCGGGGTTACTATATTTTTTTATACCAACTGTACTTTATATGAAATTAGCTTTATATCATAAGTTGATTATAGTAAATATGCATTATACTTAATGCATGTTATATAAAATATTTTTAGAACAAATGATCGTTATATAAAATGATAATTATATCATATTTAAATATATTAAATGTTGTTATATGATTTAATTATTATATCAAATGAGCGTTATATCGACTGATATTATAGAAAATAATTTTATATCGATCGTTACGCACCCCTTTTGTCCTAATAACGTGAGGCATACACTTTGTTCCGCATATTTTTGGTTGTCCGAAATTGTTGCTCCTATTATCGTTTGTCCTAAATATTATTTGTCCTATCGTTTGATGTGGCTAAGATTCAACTGTCGAATGATTGATGTGCATAATTGTAATATTCCTAATATTTAATGTGCTAAAATTGTTTTGACTACATGCCATTAAGCATAAATCTTTTTAGCTTGTCAAACTTGTTGGTTCTGGCGTTTCGCTCGCTCGTTAGGGTCACAGTTCTACCTAACACTCCTCCTCGCTTTGCTCATCGTCGTACCTAACCTAACCGAAATCTGACCTGCCTGAAGGTAGAATACGTAACGATTCTGACTTCACGCCTACCATAGTTTAGTTTAGGTGCTGTAATTGTAGCCAGTTTAATAATAGGCAAAATAATTATTAGACTTTAGAGTTATTAATATTAGGACAAACTTGCTTTAGGACGTTAAATGAGTATGCGCAAAAATTATTAGGACAAACGAGTAGTAGGTATGCTATTCAACAGTATGCCAAACATTCTCGGCCAAACATTTTTAGGACAGAAAACGTTATGCAATACGACAGGCGCTCGATTTATATATTTATATTTATTTATTTTTAGAAAAAGTTCTTAACAGACAGACGACAGACAAAGTCAAATAAGGGTTCGGTTTTTATATTTAAAGTGGTTCCGTAAATTACCCTAAAATGTTGTAAGTTTGATTGACAAACGATACCTACATAATATATTCGTCAGCGGTAGTAAAGTGAATAAGAACTTTTCTAATTTACTCCTTCAAAAGTAATTAACCGTGGCAGTTTTAAATAACGATTAAACGTGACTTCCTTTATTGGAAATGAGTTTTGAGTTAGGATGAAAGGCGCGGCGAACCAGGTGCTTAGCGATAAGTATTTCAATTAAAACGTCCTTCTGCATACGACATTATATTCAAATTTCGTTTCATTTGGTTATATGGAAAACTACAACGCGCCTGAATACATAAACGTAACAAGGCTCGCATTTAAATTTCAAATTAAAGTTGTTGAATTTGAATTTAGCTCGCATTTATTTACAATTAAGCATAGCTGAGTAAAAGTGATGTTGAAGCTGGAATGTAATGTGTACCGCGTAACTTTTCACAAAGCGGGTATGTAGGGGTTATTTCGTTATGAAAAGTAGAAAAACCTAACCATTGAATTAATTTGATGTAGCTATATCGTTGACGAAATATAATCTGACGGCCCTTCCAAGATACACTACGCTAACTAGCGTTTCTATTCGTTTTGATTTTAACCAATCGCGTCACTGGTAGATCACGTGACTTTTCGTATCACGTCATCTACCAGTGACACGATTTGTTTAAAAACGAAACGAATAGAAACGTTAGTTAGCGTAGTGCTATTTTGGAGGGCACACTGCACCGATTCGTCTTAGATTGGACGCGCTACGTCGAATCGGTGCAGATTATATTTCGTCGAATGCGTAATACCGATTTATCACACACACCTATCAGTTAGATGGAAATTCTAGAAAATCGTATTTCTTTTTTTTCTTTTTTTTTATGTCATAGAGATGGCAAACCAGCACACAGGCCATCTGATGGTAAGTGGAAACTGTGACCCATAGACATTCGCATTCACAAGACTGCAAGCCTAGGACTGCAAATGCGTTGCCAACCCTGAGGACTAAGATGGAATGCCTCTATGCTAGTCATTACACCGGCTGTCTTATCCCCAAACCGGAACACAGCAATGCGAACACTGCTGTTTGGCGGTAGGTTAATGGATAAGATGGTGGTAGCGATCCGGACGGACCCTGCACAAGGTCCTACCACCCGCAAAAAATGTTCTGCGATAAATATTATATTTCAAGAAGCAACTTGCCCAGACTTTCATCATATCTCAAACATAATTTGCCACTAGGATAACAACAGCAATTATTTCTGCGTAAATCTTATATAAAAAGGCCTTTAAGTAGCGAGTCTACTTTATAAGTCTATGTAGCCTGTAAATAGGCGAACAAAATGAAACACCTTTTACAAAGTAAACACAGAGAATCTGGTTACTTAAGCGGGACTCCACTGGGAAATAAAGCCACCTGACACCATTTAGTACGTTTATTATATCTAGACGTTTAAATAAGGTAGCTTTGCGTGAAAACATGTAGGTAGGTATTAAGTCTAAGGACCCAATGAAAAATAAAACAAAATTAACGCAGTATTATACAGCGCGTGTATTCCATACGATCCTATATTTTAAGGGCAGTTAGATAAGACCCTAATTAACGTAAATTGGTACATTAAGTTAACAAAAGAAAACATTTTTTTTATACAAATTAATTCGGCACGCAATGTATTTAAATAACCAAATCGTCTACATAAGCACTACCGCCAAAACCAAACCGCCCTTCAAAATTGTAAACTCAACATTTACATTACATTGCTGGCCGGGAAAACTTTAAAAAATCATTACGCTTAATTATTGAAAGTATTTGTTAAAATTTATTTTGTACCTTTTAATACTGCTTAAATCTATCGTATGTTAAAATTTAGCATCGTATGGAATACACACGCTGTATGTAGAATTGTGTCATAGTGACGTTATGATTCAAGTCGTAAGAAGTGTCAAACAAATTATTTTGTAATGTCACTGTGACATCGTTCTATGGTGGATCAGGGTTCCACACTACATAGCTCCTGAAACTATTCGACCAATTGTAACAAAAGTGTCTAATATCTTAACTAGTTATACGGCTCACTTTTGTGAAATAACCTATGCTATACCCATGTGTTAGTATTTAAGATAATATTATTACTGTAGATAACAAGTTATACGATAATAATACGCGTTGATATAAAGTTGAGGAATCATTCGTGTACTGAATCAACTTGACCCATGAACTGTCAGCACGACCGCGCCATTATCTTAGGGTCCGTTCACACAGAGCGGCTGGAGAGAGCAGATTTTTTATCACGTTGGTAACAGAGTTTTGAGTCATTATAATAAGGTTTATTTCTGCATGTGCACTTTTGTCAATTCAAAAATGACAAAAGAATTGTACATCCCAAAATAAACCCTTAGCTTTGCGTTTTAATTGGACCATTATGTATTGTTTGTCAGGTACCTTAGAGACTTCCCTTTTCTGTTATGCATATACGCACTATAACTAAAACATGATTATAATAATAATATGCCTTGTCCTTATCCGTCTAATTCTAATTTTAATTAATGGCTCACTCCTGTTAAGGTAGTAAATTTGGCTAATGGCGAGTTATTTTTAGACACTCCCTTGGACTTATTAGACAAATAAGTCCTTGGATATAACACGCGAGGACAATTGTTCACTAAAAGAGTACAAGTTTCTCTTGTAGACTAAAAAGAAGCTCGTAGGGTTAGCTGAGGGTAGCCCACGCGCTTCACTGTGACATTTTCATCTGACAGAAAGTGACAAAGTACTTTAACTAAAATAGGTTTATAGTGTAATAGGGTTACAATTTTCCTTTAATCTTTTTAATCTTTGAGACAAGTGTGTTGGTGTATCTGTGCATCTGAGTGTGTCTGTGTGTGTGTGTGTGTGCGAATCCGTGTGTCTGTATGTTTGTGTTTGGCATCGATGCATCCAAATGGATGTACCGATTCGGGCGACAAATTGGGATGGTTCTTAGCTTCTTAGCTAATTTTCATGAAAAGTTAAACCCTGTGTTCACCTGTAATAAGTTGTACAATTGTTATATAATTTGTTATATTTTAAATTAGCTTTAAGAAAGTTGTGTCTGCTGTTGTTGATCCTCCCAAATAAATAAATAAGATCAGCTGTATCGCCATTATATCTTTTTTTTTAAACTTACTTAATAAATACAACCTTTACGGATTGGCTGATAGCGTTGGTGAAAAGGGTTTACTTCCTTCAACGCTTCTGCGGCAACCCGAGGCGTCACTTAAACTCAGTTGTAAGTTTGAAACAAGATAGTTCTGCTTGAGTTCTGTTAGGAAAGATTACCCCGGTTACTTCTCAGAGCACTGTCTTCAAAGAGATGAAAAGATTTTAATTAAATTTGAGAACTGCCAGCTGTTCCATTATACTTAATAAAAAGTAAACATTCTTCGGCAACTTAGGTATTATCTTTTTATTAAATTTAAAGATTGCACTTTATTTTTTTATTAAATATGAAGTAAATTTAAAAAGGTAGCTGAGTTAATTAAAGATGTTAATGACAGAATTTTAGAACCTGAATTTTTAATTTCAATAAATGTTGTAGTTAGATATTTTCTGTGTTTTAAATAGAATTCGTATTTCTGTCATCCCACGAGGACCGTTCATTTTCCCGGGATAAAAAGTAGCTTATGTTACTCAGGGGTAACGTAGGATTGCAATGGTGAAAGAATTTCTGAAATTGGTCCAATAGTTTTGAGTTTATTTGTTACAAACATACAAATCTTTCCTCTTTATAAAGTTGTACAGATTTTGAAAGAACAGGTGACGTATAAATACTTTTGTAGCTGTTGGCCGCGAGTTGAGAGTAGTAAGTTATCCGGATTGCCTCGGGAACTGTTCAACTTTCCGGGATCCAAATCATCCCATTTACCGGGACTCAAATATAAGGTGCTAACAAATTGGTCACGGATATTTTAAGAGATAATAGATTACATTAAATCAATTAACTTTTAACTGTAATTAATGAACCTTTGTATATCATTTTATTGTTTTAATTTACCGAACAAAAAAAATAAAATATAATTAATATTTTTCAACACACTTGCTCAAAACGACCTTTTTATTCCACCGATTTTTGGCCGATAAACCTAGATATTAAACACGCGTGCTTTTTCAGTATATTACGCACAAGTGCTTTTAGTTTATTAACCCAAACAATTTACATTTGTAGCCTAGTACCAAGTTGTAAGTACGAAGAAGAAGCGATATAATTTAGTCGGGTTATACCTTTTTTTTTCTTAGCAACAAACAGTTTTTATGCGGCAAATAACATTATCTACATATTTATTTCAATAAATTGGTGAAATCAGCTTTATTACTAAAAAATAACTCAATTTCATTAAAATAATTTAAATTTTTCTGTAATTTGTATTTTAAACATGAATTATTACATTTTAAATTTGGCTGTTGGCCGATCTCGTTCGCGCCTTAGCCTTAAGCGCGCATCGGTATCTCGGCAAGAAAAAAAAACAACGCGCCAGCCGCCATTTTTCGTAAATAATTGACGGCTGTGACGAAGATAGTTTGGATTAATTATTGTGAAGTTTAATATTAACGAAAATGTCTTCATTAAGTAAAGAAAATGAAGAAATTGTAATTTTACCAACTGTTTTAAAAATTAATTAAAATTTGACTAAATTTTTTTTCGCAAGTGTGTTGAAAAACGTCGTATGTAACACGTGTGCCTGTGACCATAATATACGCGGCTTTCTTGTGGCGCACTCGCTGGCGCTCGTGCGCACACAATAGCGCCTTGTATACAATGGTCAACTTAGCACACTTGTATCATAATGTACTATTAAATAATCACCCTATTATGCATTGTCAAGATGTTAAATACTGTCTGTCATGTCACGTCAAAAGTTGTTTTTCGTAAATGTCATTATGACTCGGCGGGAAAACTGTAGGTCAACTTTTAAGAGGCCTTTTGAATTATATTTTAAAGAGGTCCTAGAATGTCTAAAGAGGTCTCATTTAATTATCTTATTAACAGGGTGTTTTAACGTAGCAAATTTGTTTCCTAGTTTTCTCCAAAAAAACATAAGAAAACCTATGATGTTTCATACTTAAATGTACTCCGAGAACCGAGTACTATCAGCTGTAAAAATATCCGTGACTAATTTGTTAGCACCTTATATATGTACCTCCATACCATATTTCATCGAAATTGGTGCGCGGTATAGCTATGAAAGCGTAAGAAACAAACATACTGAGTTACTTTTACATTTATAATATTAGTATGGATTGGTTTTACAACCTTAAGAAAAAGTGACTACCAGGAATTACTATCAACAAAATAGATAATAGTCTAGGGCCGTCTTATTTTCTTTTTATAGGATTTTTATCGATACTTATGCTAATGTGTTTCTTTTCATGACAGCTCGCGTGAGGAAAATCTTCTTCACCTTCTCCATATAACCCCAATTTAGAGCCTGTTTTTTAATCGCTTCTGTGTTATTGTTTTTTATTGATGGAAAAGGCAAACGAGCACACATGCCACCTGATGGCAACTGGATCTGAGACCATAGAAATTTGCAATCTTAAAATTGAAATCTTACGACTCCAAATAAAATGCTTGTAATTTGGAGTTGTTTATCTTATACCTACACCAGAACATAAGATATTAGTTAGACATCTCTGTTATTTCGCCTGAGATTCTAACCTCTACTCTTAATTTACATACATTAGCCGAAAACAGTTTAGTCTATCCCTAGGGTGTTTGTTGACACGAGCGCCCATTATCAAAGATCCAAGTTGGAGCACCCCTTGAATACCGCCAAGTACACATTCACAAGCGATTAATTAACTTTAACTACTAACTTGGTACAGACGTTCTGGGGATTGGAACAGAATGTTTAACGTTGTTTGTTGTCTGGCATGTCAGTACCTAACCGCTTAGCGGCGCTTAACAGAAGGATACGTAACACGATGAACGGTTCACTAATGTTTCACCGAACAACGTTTGGTTGAATGTATCGTTTCGCAACCGTTTCATTTGGCAACCCACGTTTATTTCTGTAACTGTAAATATTTCAGGATTTTTATAAAAACTAAACTAACCTAACCTATAGGGTCGTCGCGAAGGTACAGAAATAAATCCTGAAATATTTACAGTTACAGAAATAAAAGTGGGTTGCCAAACGAAAAAATTGCGAAACGATACGTTCGACCAAACGTATTTCGGTCAAATGAACGGACCCCATGATGAACGAATTCAAAACTTACTTAGGTTGTCTAGTACCCATAGTACAAGCCTAGGGCTTAGTTTGCGACTACAAGGTCAATTTGTGTGAGATTGTCCCCTGATATTCATATATTTTATATCGTCTTTGATAGCTCTTATTTTCTTGACAGTAATGGCGGCGGAATAAACAATACCATAACAGGTCAAATACGATATAGTTTTTACCAGCTAAAATAGAGGCCCAGTTCCGTTTTAATAACTTAATTAATAGCCTAAAACGGCCTCTTGATAGGGTTCGCTACGGGCCCCGCGCTACCTTAAACCGGCACACTGTATTATAAACTCTCAAAACTAAAAAAACTAAAAAATAAAATGACGTTGTCCGTTTCACTGCCTGGAATTTGGCAAGATTAAAGTTTACACAGACCCAGAAGTTTTTAATCAAAACTTTTTACCGCCCCACGGTGGTACGGTGCAGCGACTGTAAATGGGAACGAGACTGGCGTTACAAATCCGTAACTATTTACCCATATTTATTTACAGACTTACATATTTATTGAAATATATTCATTTACATTTTATTGTACAAATATTTATCCACACACACTGTAAAAGAAAACTATACAAGTGATGTCAAAACAACAAATAATAACAATAAGGAAACTAATAATATATCTTTGTATAACCATGTAATAATTCAATTGTTGTTGATACGGAATCGAGTCTTGTAAAACGGGGATCTCTAGCATAGGACCTAATTATAAAAAAACAACATGTAACTCAAGAAGCACAAATGCAAGAATAAGAATTAAATTATTACATGTCACTTCTGACATTCTGTAAAATATACATATAACACCGTGTCTTTTTGAGGAGTGGTCATCGCCCTCTGCTCAGCGTGCGAAGCTAATTGCTGAAAGCTGCTTTATTCCGTAATCTGCTCTAATGCTACGTTAAGAGCAGCTTAGGTGGTTGCTAATACCCATTCACAGCGCTAAACAGCGCTCGAGATACAATCCGAAGATAGGTAGAGTTGCCAGATGTCCCGATTTAAGCGGGAGGCCAACTGTCCCGATTTTCAGCACATCACTCTATTATATATGTGATACAACCGGAGGTCAAAAACGGTAACGCCACATTTTTCATTGTGAGACGGTTTCAATTCGCGCAATATTTGAAATGTATATTTATACTGTCTCGATTTCAAAACCCAGGTCCCGATTATTTACCTTAACCTGGCAACACTAGTTTTAGGCCTCTAAATAATAAACTGATCACAACTGTGATGCTTGACTCAAGATGCGTAAAAAATTACAGGCCCTTAGACTACTTAGTGAAGTAGTATAATTCTCTAGGGCCGAGGTTAAGCAAAACCAGCGTTGTAGACACGAAATGATGCGGGAACCTAGTACAAGCAGAGGTCAGGCTGAAGACCGAACTCACTATTCACAATATTCAAACTAAAGTGCTTCAATTACAAATGTGTGTATGTGTAAACAGGTTATTTGTTCCATTTATGTATTGGAAATGCTTCAGTTCAGATCAAGAGGTCAGCTCGTGTCATACTAGAGATGTACAATTACAGAAAATATTTCCCATTCAGAAAACATCTTTTAAAATGGTTTTATTCAAAGATGCATTCGGTACTATTATTAGGTTATACGTTCGCAACTGCAATAAAATTCAGTCTCACATCAGCAAGGTGTTAAGCGTTAGTCGATTTAGATAACTTCAGAATATCAATATAGTTAGTTACCCTTTCAGCAATTTACATATGAAACTTTAAAGGGTGATGGGCAATTTTGTATGGACCCCGTCCCCCCCCTCCAACAGTAACGGACTGCAGGTCTATATGTTCATTAGGACCCAATAAAAGACAAAATACTTATCTTCGTAGCAAAATCAATGGGAATTTTTTAATGAAAACAAAGGGCCAGGCAAGGCAAATCATCTACATACGTGTTCATTTTCAAACAAATTCCATAGTTCCATACGATAAAATTATGATTTTTCAAGAAAACCCCATACATATGGTGATCGTCGCCATAGAAAAAATACATCATATTGCCAAGATCTATAAACTGGCACATGTTTCATCACTGTTGGTGGGTGGGGACATTTTTACCTATCGTCCTTTATTTCGCTTTTGTTTCCAATATGTTTTAGTTTGGTTGCCCAAATACACCATGATAACTTCAGTGAGATTCGTCAAAATGACCGCTGAGAGTCCAAAATTAAGTACTTCTGCTACTTTACTCTTACGGCCGCACTCAGACTCAGATAATGACGATTGAGTCATTATTACACATCGGTAACTCATGGCATTAAGGTAGCACTTGACAGATTAGTGATGAGACAAGTTTCCTAAGTGCCTTTTAGAGAAAAAAAAATACCTTCATCGTCTTACATATGACTAAGTAGGTTTGATCACTTGTTTAAAAACATCAATGTCAATGTCAATGATATTGTCATTCATTTACTCGTAATAATTATTACGAGACGGGTTGCGAAACATGTTTTTTGGAAATAATGGAGGAAATCAAAGAAAACATCAATAAAAATACGCTGCAACTTTACAATAGAATGCTTTTTTTACCCATTATGTCAGTGTAGTCGGGATTTTCTTACACAAAGTGGATTTTATCAAGTAGAAGACAGGCTGACTTGTAAAAATTTAGAACTAATATTTATTGTTTATCATACGGATGTCATATATTAAATGATACAAAAACCTTTTTTTCTAATTGGTTTCCTTTTCTCGACTCGTACAAGAAGAATTGTGACATCACTATTCTGTTAGAAACTGTCAAGTGCTACCTAAATGCCACGAGTTACCGATATTGTGTAGTCATTATACTCTGATTATTCTGAGATGATGCCTGAGACAACCGTGTTTCGTAATTTCAATAACTTACTATAGCCACAAGCGATGTGTTTAACATAGGCGATTAATTATTTAATGGCGTGGCTAGGTTTGTACCGATGTAGTATTTATTTAAAGTTAAATAAATAAGTTCAATACGTATTTTTTTTAATAAAGTTGCTCAAAAAGTGATACTTTTCGTAGCTGTAAGTATATCGTGCGAAAAGTTGCGTTTTTTCGAACTAGTGCTTTTTACTTTTCCTATTTCGCACTACTGCGTTTTACTTTTCTATTTTTTTTAATAGTACATTATGATACAAGTGTGCTAGGTTGACCATTGTATACAAGGCGCTATTGTGTGCGCACGAGCGAAAGCGAGTGCGCCACAAGAAAGCCGCGTATGTAACTACGACGTTTTTCAACACACTTGCGAAAAAAAAAACAAGACTCTTCATTTAGTCAAATTTTAATTAATTATTAAAACAGTTGGTAAAATTACAATTTCTTCATTTTCTTTACTTAAAGAAGACATTTTCGTAATAAAAATAACTTCACAATAATTAATCCAAACTATCTTCGTCACAGCCGTCAATTATTTACGAAAAATGGCGGCTGGCGCGTTGTTTTTTTTTCTTGCCGCGATACCGATGCGCGCGCAAGGCTAAGGCGCGAACGAGTTCGGCCAACAGCCAAATTTAAAATGTAATAATTCATTTTTAAAATACAAATTACAGAAAAAATTAAATGATTTTAATGAAATTGAGTTATTTTTTAGTAATAAAGCTGATTTCACCAATTTATTGAAATAAATATGTAGATAATGTTATTTGCCGCATAAAAACTGTTTGTTGCTAAGAAAAAAAAGGTATAACCCGACTAAATTATATCGCTTCTTCTTCGTACTTACAACTTGGTACTAGGCTACAAATGTAAATTGTTTGGGTTAATAAACTAAAGGCACTTGTGCGTAATATACTGAAAAAGCACGCGTGTTTAATATCTAGGGTTATGAGCCAAAAATCGGTGGAATAAAAAGGTCGTTTTGAGCAAGTGTGTTGAAAATATACTAAATAAACTAGGGCGTGCATTCAACCAAAGAGTTTGCATGTTTTAATAAAGTACCAGGAGCGCAGAGGTAATTAGGAGGGTAGCGCAGCGGCCGGCGGGCCCGGGCGGTTGCGCCCGACACAACGCGAATTGTAGGTAACGTAGGTACTTCTAATGTTTATGCTTTCCTAGTATTGGATTAAAATTTAGGTAATTTCGGACAGAGTGTGTGCATACGTTAAGCTCACTTCAAAGGTCCGAGGGAAGAGGATAGATTCACAGATACCCACATACACATATACACAGATACACATTTTTTCGCAAATGTATTAAAAAACATCGTTTGGTACACGTGCGGAACTGTCACTCTTCCCTTCGCCTAGCTGCAGCTCGGGACTCGTGTGAAATGACATATGAGCTGTCACAGGCATCATCTTCGAATAATCAGAGTATAGTGACGATTTTTCACACACAAGTTTGAAAAAGGAACGAGTTAATTGCCTCTAATATATCTCTGAGTACGGTGGTGATGAAATAAGTCAACCTCAACTCAGGCCAATAATATTGCATCTGTAGAACTTTCCGGATTGCCTTTCCCAGGAATTCGTTTACCGTCGTTCTCTTGTGAATACTCCAGAAAATTCACCAAGGATGAAGCCAAATGAGCGTAATTTTGTGAATTGGGATTGTCCATATTTTTACAATTACTCTATTCGAAAACCATTTCAAGGAAAAGGGTTTTAAAGCCGTTCTGCATTATAAAGTATATTTAACCTTTGTTTGACTTTCGTTTTTGGCTTGAAGCGTTCCTAGGCGTGTATCTTTCAGGTTAGGCGAAAACCGCTTGAAATAATATGTTTTAATACACTATTACAATCACTTTTTATCATATATATATCATTTAATTGTTTTTATTTACTAGAAAATTCCATTCTAATTTTAAAATAATCATGTCATCCATATAATGTCTGCTAAATAAATAAAGATATTAAAAAAAAAATTTGGGTCAAATACAAAATAAACAAAATTGGTCTCTTAAAATTACCTATTCTTTCAAATTTGAATGTAAAAACCGCGACTTATTTTTTTTGGTCTATGCCAATTGTGAGTCATGTATTTTTGAAAGCGCAATTATTACACTATGTGGAATACAAAAGTCCTGTTTGGTGAACTTTGTGCGAAAACTATTACATAATACGTCCATTGAAATAAAGATCTATTGCAAAGGTAGTCAAGTAGAATTTCTTTTGTTTCTATGACTAACGATCAAATTAGAAAACTGCCTATTTAATTCACAATAGATTCATAGTCCATTGACAAATTTCGTTGTATGGTGGGTAGGACACTAATACTCTCCACTCACCTGTCAACAGCGATGCAGATAAGCACGAAGCTGGAGAGGTACAAGCCGAAGGTCCTGGCGAACATCATCAGCCGGCACATCAGGTCGCCCGCCAGCCACTGCACGGTGCCGGCCCAGGCGATCTCCAGGGGCATGATGAGGAAGGTCACCTGTGGACGCACTGCTGCCGTTTAATACCATTACTGCTGCGTGGAATAAGGACCTTTTAGG
This sequence comes from Acleris sparsana, assembly GCA_923062465.1. NCBI lineage: Eukaryota > Metazoa > Arthropoda > Insecta > Lepidoptera > Tortricidae > Acleris > Acleris sparsana. The sequence continues at coordinate 12,524,479 of OV281300.1, forward strand.
GTTCCTTACCCCAAAGGAGCCCAGCGGAACCCTATTAATATGCCTAAACTGTCTGTCCATCTGTCTTAACTTTAAAGAACTGTGTCTTTTGAAGCGTAATGTACAATTGTACAGGATGTCCCATAAATCGACGTCAACCCGCCTAGGGCTGATAGAGCAGCTTTAACCCCTATGTATGTTCAGCGATTTTTACTAGTTTTGAAGATATTGAGTATTATAATCAGGTTTTTTGTAATTTTCCCTTATGTCCTTGTCACGAAAAATCACGAGTAATATAACTCAGTAACGGTCTCAGTAAATCTCTTCTCATTGGCCGTAGGTACTTTAGATGGAAATGGAGATCCGAGCGAAAAACAAGTCGCGGGCAACTTGGGCTAGCCGTGCAGGAATTCGGATAAAGTTTTTACGATTTATTAAAACATGTAATTCACAAGCTTAACGGGATCCTTGATTAGCTAGCACACTTAACTAGAACCAAGGGTCACGTTACGCTTGTAGGGATGCGAGTTGGAGACAAGTGACAACAACGAATGTAGTACATGAACTGTCTTTATTAGGAATAAGAATGCCTTATATACTAGAATACACACACATATACCTTATCATATACTTACACCACTACACCTCCCATTCACAAGAAAAAAAAAATACATTTCTTGTAATTTTTTTTTTTTTTATACAGATTTATATAATTTGGTGCGGTTCTTGTGAACTATATCTATTTTTCCATCTCTTATTATTTCAACATTGGGAGTTAAATCTCTTAAAACTACGTAAGGTCCCTTATATAGTGGGTCCATCTTAAGTCTATTTTCATTTTTAATTAATATTTGATCATTTTTCTTATACACTACGGGATTAATATTTTTATCGTATTTAGATTTACGCACTATTTTACTTTTAATTAAATTCTCTTTTGCTTCCTTCTGAGACAATTGTAATCTATATCGCAACTCACAAGGATAATCGTTATGATTATAAAGGGGTTCAACTTTAGTTGATAAATTGCTTGGCAAATTGCATTTTTTACCAAATACTAGTTCGTATGGGGTAAATTTGGTTTCGGAATGGACAGACGTATTATAAGAAAATGCCCAATAAGGGAGCCAGTCGCTCCAAGTTTCGGGATGACAGTCAGTCTGGATTCGTAAAAACGTACCTAAATGTTTGTGGGAGTTTTCCAGAGCGCCAATACTTTCGTGATGATAAGCTGTAGACTGTATTTTGTTAATTTTGAGTAATTTACATACCTCTGTCATGACGTTAGAGATGAATTCCGTGCCTCGATCAGTTGCTATCTCTAAGGGTATTCCATACCTAAGGATAAAATTATTTACTAATGCCTTACTTACTTCTGTTGTCGTTTTAGACATCAGTGGATACGCCTCTACGTATTTAGATAACTCGCATTGAAGAGTTAAAATGTATGAGTAATTATAACTATCCTTATCTAAGGGCCCTACTAAATCTAAGTATATCTTATTGAATGCCGAGTCGGCAGTGGTCGTTACGACCATTGGTTCCTTGGTATGACGCGTGTATTTTTGTTTTTTACATATGTCACAGCGTTCTACAAATTGTTTAACGTCGTGCTCTAGAGCTGACCAAAAATAATATTTTTTAATATTGTTAATCATTTTTCTTGTACCTGCGTGGCCACTCGTAGGTAACAAGTGAAAATCGTTGAGTATAACTCGCTGGTCATCTTTGTCAGTTATTTTTATAACATCTTTTAATATACATAATGACGGACCGGTCCAGTCTTTTGCTCTACTTATTTCTTGTGCTAATTTGTCGACAAACACGTAATTATTTTTATTTTTTACAATGTACTTATATTAGATTTATTTGACATGTCTTACAAAAAACTTCGAGTTCTCTCACAAATTCGGCTCGCGATATTTGGTTTTGAGTGTTCGAGTTTATATAAATTGCCTTTTTACTTGGCAAGTAGCACAATATTTTACTTTTATAATTAATTTCTGGTTTTAAACCTTGTTTTCTTAACTCTTCATTTGTACTAAACAATAATTCTACCGAATTCGACGGTTTTTTACTTAATTCTATGACTTTTGGTTGATCAGGCCAAATGTTATTAGAACCAAGGTCAATCGACGAATCAGGTGAATTTTGTTTCATCATTTTTTTATATTGTGATCTAGTCATTACATTAATGACATTGGCATGCATCTCTTTCAACTCTTCTGACGTTATTCTAATACGAGACAATGCGTCTGCAGCCGCGTTGTCTTTCCCTTTCACGTATTCGATGGTGAAGTCGTACTCTTCCAACGCTAATCTAAATTTTAAAAGTCTGCTGGATGGGTCTCTTAAATTATATAAATAAATTAATGGGCGGTGATCAGTTTTCACCGTGAATTTTCTGCCAAATAAATACGGCCGGAAGTACTTAATTGCCCAAACTATCGCCAACAATTCTTTTTGAACCGTGGGGTAGTTAACCTCTGCTTTATTGAGACCCCTACTACTGTACGCTACTGGTCTACCATCGCTATTCGCTAATATTGCGCCAATAGAAAATCCACTTGCATCCGTTTGTAAAATAAAATGGTTTCGATCTGATAAGTCAGGATATGCTAAGACAGGCGATGTAGTAAGTGCATTTTTTAGATTTTCAAATGATTTCTGACATTTTCCGTTCCAAACGAACTCTACATTTTTTCTACATAATTGGTTTAAGGGATGTGATTTTTCGGCAAAATTACCTATAAATTTTCTGTAATAGTTAGCAAATGCTACGAACCTTTTTACGTCCTCTACATTTTTAGGTATCGGGTATTCATGTAAAACCTTTATTTTATCAGGATCCGGCAGTATTCCGTTTTCTGACACTACGTGTCCTAGATAAAGAATTTGTTTTTTGAGAAAATCGCATTTTTCTGGATTTAATTTTAGATTGACTTTCCGTAGCCTTGAAAACACATCCATTAAATTTTTATTATGGTCTGCTAGGTTTCTACCGAATACAATTAAATCGTCCAAATAAACAAAACATTTTTCATAATTTAAGCCTGACATTGCTACCGTTATCATCCGAGAAAAGGATCCAGGGCTTATTTTTAATCCTTGCGGCATCCTGGTTAGTTGGTACTGCCCTGAACAAAAAGCTGTATACGGCCTACTTTCTTTCTCTAATGCTACCTGATAATAACCGGAAAATAGGTCGAGATGAGAGAAGTAAACGGATCCAGACAGCGAATCCAAAATTTCTGTAATATTCGGTAACGGGAATTTATCATCCTGTATGTGGTTATTAAGTTGCCGATAATCTATAACCAGTCTCCATTTTTTATCTTCTCCTACCTTACCTTTTTTTGGCACCAGTAATACTGGGCTGGACCACTCGCTTTGAGTCGGTTCGATAATACCATCATGTAATAATTTATTAATTTGTCTATTTAATTCTTGTTTTTGGGAATGTGGTATCCTATAGGGTTTATATAGGGTGTTTAATTTTAGTTTTCCGGATTGAGATAGCCTGCTCTTCAAAACAAACTGAATAAGCTTTTTATGGTCATCGGTTTTTAAAACAGAACTATAATATTCAATGCCGTCAATGAGTTGTTTCGTATTAAGTTCGTCGTCAGTCATAAGGGGTAGCAGGGTTAGGGCAGTTTTTAAATCGAAGGGCTCCCCCATTGTATCAGATTCGTTTGCACTTTCTTGGCAATAATTTAATATTTCGCTATAGAGCGTATTAAGCGATGCACACAATTTATTATATAAAGTGACCTCTTCCTTTGCTACTAAACCCTTTTTGATGAGTTCCGATACTTCGTTATTTAAACATTCGTACTTTCGTATCACAATATTAGTCTCTGCTAATTTAACAGTAATAATATTACCTTGCCTACGGTTAGGGCCAATTTTACATAAATAAGTGCGTATTTCTTTAAGTTCATTGCATAATACAGATAACGTTTCTGCCATTTAAGTACTTAAATATATTACACGCTTGTTTATGTATTACCTACTATAATATTGGATTAACCACTGTTTTTACTTTACGTATTTAAACATAGTTTCTCGTATTTTTTGGTACTTCCTACTTATCACAACACTTCACAACACTTACGAACTGCTCAGACGACTTCAGCCGGCGCCATCCTCCTCACGCTCAAGGCCATAGCCTGAGCTCGCCTCTCGATCTTCTTGTTGATTGACTTATTTAGGTATCTGATGAACATAATCACGATGACCAAACCCGCAACAATCAGCAACAGGAACAGATACCAGTTGATTTTACCAACATGTTCCATGACATTGTCGTGACTCTGTTCTATCACATTTTCATACCCAACTTGAGTCAAGATTTCCTGGCGTGCCCGAGGCGCCTCCGTTGCTGTGGAGCCGTGGTTCCCCATTGTAATTAAATCGCCATACATAACACGTTAGAATAACGTACGTAGATATTTAATAAGTTCTCATTATACTCGCACTGGCACAAAGTTCGTTATCCTAATATGTCTATACACAGCGGCGCACTTATTACGAGCGGCAGCGGTCGGCGGTATGCGTCATTTACGCAAATTAAATTTAGCACAACATCCAAAAATAATTAAAATAAGTAGTCCGCAAATAGCCAACGCTAGATAAATTGTAATTGTTTCTATTTTGCTAAGCACTTCTGAATTGTCAGCACAATTATTCCCGCACATTTTATTTAATACTTAGTCCAATTGTTCGAAACTAGACACCCGCACGCGCGCATTGCTGCTACTGGCAGGGTCGCCATGTAGGGATGCGAGTTGGAGACAAGTGACAACAACGAATGTAGTACATGAACTGTCTTTATTAGGAATAAGAATGCCTTATATACTAGAATACACACACATATACCTTATCATATACTTACACCACTACACGCTGGTTGCGGTAAACATTATCCATGAACCTGCCATTGTTACATTAGAAAATAGCTCGACTAAAATTAATGAATGAATGATTGTTCGCAGCCTATTGTTGAAAATTATAGTATTTTACTGGAATAATAGTTTACTTTAATTGTTAGAGCATTAATTTAAATATCGGCTTGTTAGGGCTCACGAAGTTAAGTTGTTTTTATACAAGTACTATGGTAACAGACTTAGAATTGGAAGATATTGGTGTAGTTGCAGCAGTCCGATTGTTAGTCCGGTGGACCGAACTAGTGCAACTTTCGAAATATAGCACCGAACTACCGATACTCTTTAGTAGCAACAGTTTGATTTCGCAACTTTTCCAAACAAAAATACCACTAAACGGTACGACTGGCCAAAATGAGTATCATAAATATGAGGTAGGTTTAGGTTATGTTAGGTATTCAGCAGGCCCGGAGGGACAAAACACTGAGGAATAGGAGCTCCGCGGCAGCAGAGCTCCGTCGACTCTGTTAAATTCGATTTTTATAGATAAAAACTTGGTCATAATACCACCAGTAGTACGGCCGAGGGGCACGGTACAAACCGAACTGTTGCTACTAAAGAGTATCGGTAGTTCGGTGCAATATTTTAACCGAACTTCTGCTACTGAAAAGTTGCACTAGTTCGGTCAACCGGACTACTGCTACTAGAGGGAAATATGTTGGTCATTCAATTATTTATCCTGTATTTACTTTTAAAAAATCTTAAGGTTGCACTCTAATGGTAAATTACGGTTAATGACGAATAAGTTGTTGTTTAGTGTTGGTTTTTTATACATAAGTTTGAGAAAGCAACAACCTATAGTCCCGCCTATCTAAAAGGCCCGAATTAACTGCTTGCAAGTTCATCAGAGCTTTTATTTTCTTAATGTAGCTCGGCAATCTTCGTTTTTGTATGAAACACGAGTGACAGATGTACTGTCAGTTGCGAGTGCAAGGGTGATAGCGATAGCCAGCCGAACTCTATTAAGAAGCTGTACAAAAATGTGTTTGATAACTAAATTAAAATATCTAAATCTTATAAGAACTTAAAAAAATGATTCCTAATTATACTCATTACTTGAATCGTGCAAAATGCCTTTATACATCCCCTTTTTATCTCATAAGGGATACGCGTAATACTTATAGCCTTAAAAAAATTAACAAGCATTTGGATTCCAGGCCAGGAAACACCTTAATCTTTCAGCGTTTAATCTATTTGGACAGAATCTTAGATAAATCTTGAGGATAAAAATAATTAAACCTTTTTAGAATTCATCAGTTCGGAGAATTTGAATTGGAAACTAATACCACTCAATTTGTCCAATTGATCAGTAATCAGAATACTAATTTAAGACTTTTTCGAACCTTTTCTTTTTCTTTTAATTTGAACGTGGAGACTTTTTTTAGGGTTCTGTAATCAACAAGGAACCTTTATTTATTCACCACGTCCGTCTGTCCGTCTGTCCGCGGTTTAACTCAGACACTCTTGGTACTACAAAGCTGTAATTTGGCATAGTTATACATTTAACAACGACAAAGCTGAGAAAAAAATATATAAAATATATTAGAGTGATATAGATTTAGGTTAAATCGGGTGATTTAGGTAATTTTTATTCTGAAATATACAAAAGTTCTCATCGTTTCAGGGCCTGTAAAAACCAAATCATATTTTCTGTTATCGTATAGTCAAAGTTTTTATAGCTCTTATTTACGTGACAGTAACGGCGGACATTTTAAAAACAATACCATAATTCAAACGCGAGTTGGTTTTTACCGCCTAGATGGATACTAGAGTCCCTGTACATTAGTCAATTACCCAACTCTTATAGAAATTTATCAATTGACAACAATACATCGTCCATTAAAACATGGGACTTTAGGTTTTTCTTTAAATATGTCGTAGTATCTACGACGTTTTATCTCGAAAGAAAAGCACTATTAAATTCAGTTTAGGTACTTTTATTGCTGCCACTTGCCAACCACAAGTACCTACTTATGCCTAGTACCTACTAAGCAAATGTAAACCCGGCTTTAGAAGTAACTGAACTTATTTAATCTGCTATGAAAACATTCATTCTGAAGCCGTACAAATCATACTCCTACGATAAACAACGTTCCCGAGTGTAATGGAATTCTTTTTTTGCTTGGATTCCATATACACGTATCGTTTCATATTTCTAAACCGGCGTAAAAACGTGTAACTTACACAGACTTAGTGCCTTTTGGGCTTGTCGGTGAAACTCGTCTATGATACGAGCGATGCGAAGCGTACTGAACAAATATGAGCTTTGAATAGTTTCTTAGATTTATTATATCGGATTTAAAGATATTTTATAGTAGGCTTTGGGAGTTCTAATTCTATACTCAATATTTATTGTTTTGCAAATAACATTGGTGGTAGGTAGGACCTTGTACAAGATTCGTTCGAGATATAATGGTTGTCTTACCCCCACCCCGGTCGTATTGAAGAAAGAAAGCAAGATGAAAGAAAAAAAAAATCGTGACATACTCGTACATAACAAAAACCAGATTAAGGGCCTGTTATTGATCAGTCGTTAACCCAACTAATTGTAAAATTAGAAATAGGAATCGAAAATTTGACACATTTCCTTAAGATTTAACCATTAGTTACGGTTTCTAACGATTAGTTTAACTACTGATCAAACAACAGGCACAAGAAGAAAGTAGCGACGAAATAATTCGATCTTAGCGTAACCCTGCCATTAAAGTCAGCGCTGGTTATACATATATTTGGGCATATTATTTGATAAAATAACAAATTAGAAAAAGAGAAAAAAAAAACAGAAAATCGTACGCATCTTTCCATGTCCTTCTTTATATGGCGGAATGGGCAAAAGTGCCTTAGCCTTACATGGAGCAAACAAAGAAAACAGATACAAAAATTTTGATGCAATACAAAAGAAGTGACTATACATATATAGATTGTTCATCAAGGGACTAAAGCAAGCTATAATGAAACGAGATGTTTAGCCACCCAAGCGGAGCGCAGGTGGCTATATTTGGTGTGTCATTATGATTGTTTAATCTCGCGTAAAACACTCTACTTTTCACTTTGAGTACGAGGAAAAAGACATCGTTCTATACGAAATTAGAATATTAATTATAAGTTTCTTACAAATTTGTATAAGCGATTTTTTTGTAAAGTGCCGCTTTAAATGATTGCATATTTAGCCAAAAGGTTCAAACTTGAAAACTAACTTTTAAACTAATTGCACCATGCATAATAAAATGAATTAACCCTTAATATAATTAAATAGATTCATATTCGTAATCATTAATCGTGTTTCACGAAATTAAATCGTTTTCTTTAAATCAGATGTGTTTTTGAGGATAACCTCAAATCTCTACGCCCTAAAAATTGTCTATACAATCACTGGAAATGGCGGTAATCCTCCATTCAAAAACACCGTGATTGGTTGTTTAGGGGTTTCCAAAGTTCATAAAAATAATAATAAAGAGTTCATAGTTATAATGTTTTATACAGGATATCAACTACAATTTGAGGCGAAGTCAGGTGGAATGCGGAACACTCCAGAGTTTGCTTCGGGGATAAGAAAATTAAAAAAAAAGAAATTGAATGACCAGTTAGTTTACAGAAAAACTTTTCCTAAGGTGGCTTTAAATTTAAATCGTTTTCACTTCACATAAAGGATTACAAACAAAATTATTATTATATCAATTTGTAGTAATCCAAACCTTAAGCCTAGTTAATTTATTCAAGTCTCGGCTAGCAGTTGAAAAGTCAACTTAAGGTCACAGATGACAGAGTTCTTGTAGGTATTAAGATTTTCAAATTATGATTATTATTTTATGATATTGACTAACTTTACATTTACTCAGTTTAACTTTGCCTGACTTTACGAGGACATTGCTACGTTTTATATTTAAGTACTTAGTAGATAAATGAGGAAAAAAATGGCTACCTAAATCTTTACAAGACGATTCTACTCGGCGATCAATCTTAAAAAAACGTTTGATGGTTCTATATGCTCGTACATACATTAAATCACGCCTGTTTCCCAGAGGGGTAGAGACCACTGGTTTCCACCCCTTCTCTTTCGCTTCTTCCACATTCATACATCGAGTCACGCATGCACGCACGTCGGTACTTAAGATTCGGCCCTTATCCCAGTATTTCTCCAATTTGATTAAAAAAGTACGCCTTGGGCGGCCCCTTCGGACCCTTGGCTCTAGTATATAAATAAAATATTAAAACCGTCCATAATGTCTAAAAGAGAAAGTGCAAGTTTTGCGAGTTTGAATCTATCCTATAGGTAATCTCCGGAACCGTGGAACCTATTCAAAATATTCTTTTACCGTTTGAAAGGTACATTAGTCCTTTACACACTGCCGGCGATCCGATCCCCCGAGACGATAATGTAGTACAAAATACGAATGCACGCGTTCAAATTGCATAGTTAGAACGGATCGGTGAAACGGATCGGCGACAGTGTTGAAAGCGCATAAACTGGAATGAAGTGGGGGCGCGACGCTAGTGCAAGATAACTATTATGATGTAGAAGTTGTGTACCTAAATTGTACGGATTTATATAGTCAAGAGCAATTAAAACGGGTCACATTGTATATAGAATTTCCATAGAATTTCCATACAAAGTGACTCGTTTTATTGCTCTTGAGTGTATTAGATCGTCGCAACACCCGGCCACTGCACGTACTTAAACTGCACGTAAATACGCGAACACAAAACTTAAACAATAATTTGTATATCGATTTAGGTATACCTTCTTAAGGTCTAAAAACAATCGACTTAATTCCAACAAAGGTTTAAAAAACGTGTAAAAACATCATCCTGTTTGCGCAGTCGTAAAAGTTTTTAAGTAGTTTTTTCACTAATTTCCGTATCAATTCATTTCTATTTCTAAACATTTATTATTTAATGGCATAAGAACCGGGACGTGACGCTTCCTTCCTCTGTCGCTTTAATAAATTTTATTATAGAAATATTTCCGGGAATTCTCTTTAGCTGAGACATGCGAAATAAGATCACTGAGCGGAGCGTTCTCCGACACGAAGGAAAGCCTAATAAAGCTTTAAGAGAAAATGTCAACGTCTTGTTATCACATGGTTACAGGGTGGGCACCCTGTGTCAGCACTTACAAAGGCCTGAGCAGGGCACCCTTAAATTCACCTGTCACCTTAAATTGTATTTTCTTTTTTCGTCAATAGCTTTATTTTTAATGTGATCAATGGCTGAATGAAGTCTTTAAGTAAAATCAGTTTGGATACTTACACTAATGCGATTTGTGACATCCTGAAGTCAAAAAATACTTAATATAGGTACATTATTTATTGGTGTGGAACAAAATTCTAGGAAAAGAAGAGGAAACTTTCTTAAAATGAAAGTACCTTATGTACTACATGGGGGTTAATTAATGGGGTGTTATTAGACTAATAACATTAACGTGTGTATCTGTGTAAACGTGTGTCTGTGTATCCTGTATTTGGCATCGTATCTCCCACACGGCTGGACCGATTTAGAAGCGGTTTTTTTTTAAAGAAAGCTAATTTAATGAGCTTGGCTAAGTTTCATAAGTTTAAGAGATATCAGATAAAGCCATTATATGTCGGGATTTTAATCTATTTAATGATAACTTGTCAAAATAAATACCCCTTCCTTCCACCAATACGTAGGTACATAAGTACGACAGTGACGGATGCTTTATCCACATTTGACACGCGATGTAGACGCAGACATACTAGGCTCACAGAAATCAAAATAACAAAACAAAAACACACACATACATAAACACTCACGTCTCAATTTCCAGAGTGGGGTAGGCGGAACTATAGAATTACCCAACGACTTTTAAAACTTGTTCTTATTTCTGTAATTATAATTTGTACTAACAGGCTAAGATGTTTACCACTGTATATAAGTGACAGGTTGCAAGCCAAAATACCAGTAGGTATGCATAAATGATTTATTGAACCGTGTTATTTCCTTTTTGCCATCGTTTTTCTTTAGGAATCATGTTTAAATGGATACACCTATTAACCTTATTGAGGATTAGCGAACACACTCACTTCGCTCCGGTTCATACAAAAAATAAATAAAACCCTTATTAGTCAAAGATAAAGTAGCTTCCTATTGTTTTTTTTTTAAATCTGTTCATTCGTTCCGGAGATAACCGCCAACATACAAACAAGCAAACAAATACACAAGTTTACCTCTTTATGATATTAGTAAGATAAGTTGTATTGTAAAGATCCACTTGGTAGATAAAAAAATAAAAGATGTTTATTCAGTAAGTAGGCCGCACGGGCTTTTTTACACGTCAAAAATCTACCAGCGCTTCGCAAGAGACCACTGCTAAGAACAAACGCCGCAAGAAACTCGACAGTCAGTCGTTTTTTTAAATACTACTTATGATATTAATTTATACTATTAAAAAGCTTAACCTAGCATTAGCATTGATACGCTAGCACCGTCTCACGTCCAAGGTTCTTCTCGCAAGCCAGGGACCGCCGCAGACCTCGCCCAAACCATCAAGTGCCGCAAATATGCTTTTTTTTGCTATGGAAACGTTTGGTCCGTGGTCATCTGACACAAAAAAATTGGTTAAAGAAGTGTCAGACAAATTAATAGGTGTCTCTGGCGACCACAGGCAAGGCTCCTTTTTTGCCCAAAGACTGAGCATCGCAGTGCAATGGGGTAACGCTGCGAGTGTCCTCGGCACGATGCCGCAAGTAGGGGTAATGAAGGGATTTATATTATAGGTTAGTTGTGTTATATTTTATTATTATTCAACTTGTTTTTTTATTTAAAAGTATTTATTGAATAAAGATATTATTTAAATGTCACCTAGCATTATATAAAACAATGAATCTAACAGTTTAGTCAGTCTAGTATGTAATGTACATATACATTAGTTAGTTAATTGAACAGGTGCCTAAACAGTTTACAGAACGGTACCAAAAGCAACGTAGTTTATTTATTCAAATATCTGGGATCAATCTCACAGAGATTGAGCTACTTAGTACGGTCAACGGCTATTTGTATAAGTAACTGGCACAGAGAATACATGTGCAAGTTAATTTGCATGCAATTTCCTCCAGGCATGCCTGTAGTTGTCGCATTAATTCACATGTGCCATAAGCATACGGCTTGCAGCCCCCCGCGGCCCCTTCGTCACGTTAGATGCCCGTAAATAAATAGGCTTGCAATCTACTAGCTTGCCAGATACAGCCATGTCAGTTAGTATATACACTTGAAAGTAGATGACACGTGCAAGGAGCTTATTCAAGTGGGCCAGCGACAGGGACGTGTATTCCCGGGACTAGGTCAATTTTTCAGTGAGACTAATTTATATTTTATTTTATTGGTTCAAAACACCATTTTTTTCAATGGGCAATATTAAGCAATTAAAATAAAAAACCTTTATTAAGCATTTAATTATTTCACAGTTCACAATCAAAGAGCAAAACAATTTATTAATTGCAAGTCGTTTCGCAAAGCTATGATCTTTTAACGGAAATGTTGATTATGTAGGGGTAAAGGCGGAAATACTTCCTTTGATGAGGTTAGCGAATTACAATAAAAGGTGAAATAGAAATTGAATTACGGCGAGGAAATGCTAAAGACCGTATAGATAAAAACGATGTTGAGTGATAAGCCCGTCTCAAGATACGTTAAAGTAAATGTCAAGTCATAGAAAAAGACCCGTGAGAGGGTTCCGTGTTTTACTCCGTAAAGCGTACGCGTCAGAACTATTTTACAATTTTGAGTGTTTCCTTAATTCCATATAGAGTACAGCTAGCGCCATTTGTCGTCAAGTACCTAAAACTTTCTAATTTTGTTAATATCTGTAAGACTGATTTTGATAACTTTTGATACCTATAAGTACTTTTCCTGTAGAATATAGATTAATGGTTATTAGCCGGAATAATTTCAGTATTTTCGCCCCGTAAACATCAGAGATTAAGAGTAGGGAGGGCGACGATACAATGTATAAGTTTTCTTTCATTTATAACCCCTTTTTTGGACCCCTTTTCCAATTGCAAAATTATTTTTAGTTATTTTTATATAAATAGATGAGGGCAAGAAGTTATACACTTATGCCAAATTTCAATTCGACCGGTTCAGTAGTTCTTCAACTCTAAGAGTTCCTTTTTTATCATTTTGTTACGGAAAAACTAAATAATAAATTATTCGAATTTGTAAATATTAGGGGACAATCTCACACAAACTGACCTAGTCCTAGTCCCAAACTTTTTATATAGAGAAATACATACATACATACTTACATTCGAAACATCCAAGAGTCAGGTACAAATACTCACATAAATATCTGCCCTAACCGGGTTTTGTACCCGTGTCACTACCAACGAGGCTAACGTGTCGTGTAAATTTGGAGCTAAACTTATCATTATAATCTTACCATAAGGTCTGCAACAGCTAAATGCATCAGCAGTACATCCAGTCGACTGGCGCGACCTGCCCGCCTCCTCTGCACCAGCTGTGAGAGCACCGTCAGGTTCCCGGTGGCCGACACCACCATCAGCACACTGTACACCGTGATGGACACCATGTGTCCATGGTTGAACCTCATCTCCAGGGGCAGCTCATCGCTAGCGTTCCAATGCGTCCAGTTCCGCTGCGAAGCGCCCCCGGTTCCTGATACTTTTTCATCCATGTCTGAAGTTCACGGCAGTTTCATTATAAGCCTGCAACAAAGGAGCTAGTTATTGGTTTTTGCTAATTGGGCTGTAATTGGCACTTAAAAGAATACTTCGTTTTAGATTTGAATGGGATGGCTTTAGTCTTTTTGTTGGGAGTTAAAAGGGTATAGTGAATTTAATTTGTATATGTATTTTACGTTGTCTTGCACAAAACTAATATGGAATTTGCACCAAAATTCAAATATAGAATGTCAAATGGTCTATACAGATGTGTTACAACTACATGTAACTGGTGATTTACTTAAGTTCTTCACCTATACTGACTGACTACTGATCAAACTTAAAAGGTAGGTATAGTTTAGTTTATTTATTTCATGAAAAAATTGCAATATATTCATTTATTTATTAGAAAACAAACAGCGTAAATGCTACAAAAAATATAAAATAATGTGGTTAATACGTGAGTCAAAACAGTTTTCACTACTAGATAAAACAATATATGCTCAGAAGAGACAAAACCGTTACAAGCAGATCATGACTTAATGATAAAATTTATGAACGGAAGGAATAAAAAGTAAATCTGGAAGAAAACGAAAAAAAAGAAGACACAATAACAAAAATACTAATAAAAGAGGTTTATTCAGTAAGTAGGCTGCATGAGCACTTTTACACGTCAAAAATCTACCAGCGCTTCGCAAGAGACCACTGCTGAGAAGAAACGCCGCAAGAAACATAACAGTCAGTCGATTTTTTAAATACTAATTATGATATTATACAATTAATTATAAAGCTTATCCTAGCATTATATAAAACAATGAATCTATCATAAAATAAAAATAAAATATATATTTAACCATAGCTTGAGCAGAAAAAAACTAAAAAAAAAAACTAGTTACAGTTTCCCGTTTTAACTTATTCCACTGCGGAAATAAATTGCCCTATGCGCATACTAAAGGGGTCAATATGCGAGTATTTGATGTTGTGGGTTGAGCATGCTGTGACTAGTTTTTTTTTTGCATATTTAGTGCTACAGAAAGGAACAGAATATAAATTATAATAATTCGGAATCGGAAATTAGGACATCGAAAGGAAATGTTCTTCGTGAGGTATTGCGACTCAATGGAATCGTTTAGTACCTTGTATAAAAACACCTGGTCCTTTTGTTCACGGCAGGGACCGGAACCGCTTACCCTTAGGGTTTTCGTTAGGGTATTTAATTGACTGGTGGTGGGTTGTTGGACAAACCCTAACGATGCGATAAGCAAATCTTCGACTTACCCCAATGAAAAGCTTTCCCATAAGATACAATTAATTCGACTAAGCACCAATTCCTTAAAACCTTTGTTAGGCTTTCCCTATGAAGTGTTTATTGAACGGCTTCAAGCTATTTTAATCTCTACGCGCAGTCCATACAATTTTGCATAGGCTTGAAACCAACCATGAATCTGCAAAAACAGAGTCAACGGAGTGGTTAGGATAACACTAACTTAATGTTAGTGCTTAAATCCGAAACCCTTACGAAGCTGGTAACCTCAATGTTTGTAGTTAACTAGTTCGAAGCAGTTTCCATATCATTAGGGTAAGCCTATAGGAACAGCATAATGATGCAGTACCCGATTGATAGACTTAAGGAAATAAAGGGGTTTTCCGGTCCCTGGTTCACGGCGGAGTTGCAGACTCACAACATTATCAGTGTTAAGATTTAAATTTGTATTTCATCCGCGTAATGAACTTATTCTGTATTTTCTCGATTGACTCGATGTGCACAGAAGGAGGACTTAACAACGGACGCGTATTCCAAATATGATCGTACGAAACCGTTGTATCACAATAACAAGGTAGCAGGGTCTTTAGAAATCTTTACTTTGCCTTGATATGAAGCCTAAATATGAAGCATATATTGTATAAGATGTCAACATAACATTAACGTCCGTTTTCGTCCGTTCATTCCAAAAATGATTTTGGAATTGTAAATAATTTTGCAACAAAGTATGCGAGCTAAAGTTTACCTAATCAATGTCTTGTTGACTGCATGTGTTAATACCGTGGAAATGCGGAGATCGCTTATTAATTTCGATATGAAACCTCTATTATATATCGTGTTTAAAAAAAATGATTCACGTTACTTTACGTCATTTACACCTATATGTTTTAATAACATACAGCCTTGGTCGGTCGTCTGTAGATGTAGGTAAAAAACCCTTTTTGCATGTCTCATTTCAAATAAAGTGATACAACTACATGCAAGAAGGGCTTAACTTGAGTTCTTTTACCTTTATTACTATCTAGTTTTGATTCAAAAAAGCGTTTCTGCATTTTAAACCTTAAATATTCAATCAGAGAGTAATCAAATCTAGTAATTCGATCCGAATATGAGGACTATTTAAACGTAATCTGATCGTTTGTCGGTCTAAGCGTTTTCGCATAATTTAAGGCAGTTCAGACGACCGCAGCTTCGCCATAACGAGCTTAGTCGACGATATTCGAGCTTACGGGTGTTATTCCATAGCGGATTTAAATGAGATGTCAGGACTTCGTTCTTTTACTGACAAATATTGGTAATGTGCTGGAGAATTATATTATAGTCCCTCGATTTAATTTTACATTTCTAAACTGGATAGAGACAATATTTCCTTCATCCGGTTAGGACTGGTTTAAATCTTTATTCCTTCGGCAATTAGGTAATAAGTTTTACTGAACATCAAAATATCTTAAATTCCAATCCAATATCTGTACGTAATGAATTCCATAACGCAATGAGTTTCATTATCTAGAAAGGTTTTATATATATATATATTTATATACGACTTAATTTTCAGAGCCATTAGTGCTAAGTATGATTCTGTAACGCAACAAAGGTCGTTAAGGAGCTATACTTTGTAGCCTCACTTAGGCTTTGCGATCTGAAGGCGACTAGCAGAGTCTAGGACCCGAATTAGGCTGGAATTACATAGAGGCCGACTTTGATATAATTTCTACTTAATCTACACTAATATTATTAAGAGGATTTTTTTGTTTTTGTCTGTTCTAAGTAATGAATAAACTTAACTAGAATGCTACATTATCCTTGGTGGCTGTTTTATTTTTCTACGCGGACGGAGTCGCCGGCAACAGCTGGTATTATATAGATAGGTAGTTAAAACGTAGTATTTAGTTTTCATGGTTATATCGGCATTTAGAACTGTTAATTGATCTACAGCCCAGTCAAGTAGACTCACCGCATCTCCGTTGGATTTTACTACGAAGTACAGATTGAATATTAAGAACACTTTCTATTCTGCCGTGCCGCTGGTCAGTTAGATAAGAAGGTACCTTCAAAATGTATTTATAAGGTTCTTTCGCCACAGTAAATATTAAATAATTTACCAAGTCTTACCTTTACTTAACTTTAGTTAATAATTAATAATAAAGTGATGTGAGTTCAACTTAGCACTCAGAAAAGCATAGTTAATAAACCAAATCTGAAATAAGTCCATTATATTTATAGTTCAGACTCTTAATTATTCATGATTAGACTACAACTTGGAATGAACACCAAATAAGCCGACGAACACTATAACTTTTAATCTAACAAATCTATGCAAGAATTAGTCAACACTACGTCTCTGTACACTAGTCAGTGCCCTGCCCCCTCTGGGCATAAGAGTGGTTTAAAGTGGCTGAACATGTAAATATGGTACTAGAAAATATTTTCTCGACAAGTTACTCGTATTTTTAACAATCGAATTGCCTTCCACTGAGACGTCTAGATTTAACCTAGAGCAGAAAAATGTTACCCAAGTATAAAAGGGCAAGAGATTCGTTGTATAAAGGGGCTTCTAAACGGGCCATGTTTTGCTGCAATTTGTGGCCGGCAACTAGTGCTATCTTACTCTTACTTCGTATGTTAGAGCAAGATGCGTATAGTTGCCGGCCACACATTGCCGTGAAAATGTTGCTCGTTTAGAAGCCCCCTTAAAGATTTGTACGCTGCCAAGATGCACTAAGCTAACTAGCGTTTCTATTCGTTCCGTTTTTCAACCAATCGCTTCATTGGTAGATCACGTGATACGAAAAGTCACGTGATCTACCTGTGACGCGATTGGTTAAAAACGAAACGAATAGAAACCCCAGTTAGAGTAGTGCATCATGGCAGAGCCCCTCTAGTAAAGATGTATAACTAAGTCTTGTAAAATCTTTTCAAAGATTAATATTTAGTAATTTGAATTTTCCAAGCCATAAAAAAGAATAAAAACGTATCTTTATGGCAAGGACACGGTACACGAGCATACAGGCCACCTGATGGTAACGGGAGCTGAGACCCATAGGCATTTGGATTGTGAATACGAGTAGTCTTAACTTCAATCCTAAGACTTCAAATGCTTTGCCTACCCTTAGGACCGAGATACCTCTGTCTATCTACATAATTACCGTATTGGGTTAAAATTAGGGCATGCAATCCTGGAATGTTTTTTTTTATGGCAATGAGAAGGCACGCGAGCACTCAGGCCACCTGATGGTAAGTGGGATCTGAGACCCATAGACATTTGAAAGCTCAAGACTACTTTCTCAAAACTGCAATCCTAAGAGTTCAACCCTTTAGCCTCTCCGCCCGTCTTAATCTGAGGACTAAGATGGAATGCCTCTATGCTAGTAATTTCACCGGTTGTCTTATCCCCACACCGGACAACAGCAATGCGCAAACTGCTGCTTGGCGCTGAGTTAAATAATAAGATGGTGGTAGCGATCCGGACGGACCCTGCACAAGGTCCCACCACTAAATTTGCAACTAATCCTGGAACTAATACCTTTATTGTAAGCATTTCAATCCCGGGATAGAATCAATCAATCAAATCAAATCAATCACAACGTTTATGTTCATTAAAGCAATGCAAATTAATCTTGTATGAAAGTCGGCACTGTGTCTAAGCCTTGAGCCATACAACCTGAGATTTCTGATGAACTAAGCGTTAATTCTGTTAGTCAATTTCCTGATGAGCTCGCTACTGTGAACGCGTATTAAATTATCTCCCGAGCCAATGAGCCGGGGTAGATAATGACGTATAACAAACATGATAAGGGTTAACAGAAGTAGGTACTCCAGAGCTTGAGCGGGTTAAGATGAATCTCTCGGAAATACGTAGTGTGGGTGTATTAAATATTATCTCCAATGTTCCGAAATCTATTGTTAGGTAACATAATAGAGACACACAGGAGTCACTAGACTATCTTAATACTCGTAATATAATTAAATAATCTTTTCACATCACCTATTCAGAAAAGGGATTTTTCTTGCCCTTTAGGAGGGATAAAAGTGGCACTTTTCTGTTCAAGGACATTTAGTTGCCAGAATAAAATATAAACGCAATTAAAGATGAAAATAGTATGCACATAATCGACTACAATTTCTTTTTCGTCGTTTAAGTGCATACTATTTGTACATCATTTGTTTCATCACCAAGATCTTTTATTTTCCTCATAAGTGATGTGAAAAGCATTATGTGCACATTTCTACCTTGGGCGTGAACACTTGAATTTCTCACTTCGTTCATTCAATGTAATCTAATATCGTGTAGAATTGATTTCAAGTAAAGTCAATATTAAACCTTAAAAAAAAATACTCCTCTCTACTGTACCCTTTGCCAACTTAAGTGATGGACGTTTAACGTATATATCTACGTTATACAGCATGACATAAAACTTCAGGAAGTCAATTGGTTTTCTCGGATCAAAGGGACCCTTTTTCGATATAGGAGCACCATGAGCGAACCGAATTTAATTATGTCAAAGTCTGTATCGATCTCATACACCCCTTTTCTTTGTCATCGAGGAACCGGAAGCTATTATATAGTTCTACAATAATATTATGATACCTATTTATGGTTTTTATTTGATTTGAATTAAATACGAAAAGGGCGGTACCTCCTACGGCCTACACGAATGACATAAAGTCAATTTTCCAATTGGATCATTAATTAGTCATAAAAACAAAAGAAATTACACTTTACTTTCTTTGCACTAGACCTTTATTTGAATAGCCGTATTTTGTACTAGGAACCTCAGAAGGTTTAAAAAATAATCATTTTTCACTTCTCATGCTCTTAAAATGCTACTTAAATCTCTGCGAATTGGGACTAAAGCTCCTTATTAATCTCTAGGGATTAAAGTATTTTTTTTTAATTTACTTTGGAAACCCCTAAACAACCAATCACGGTGTTTGTGAATGGAGGATTATTGCCATTTTCAGTGATTGTATATGAACCAAATTTTTGGGTGTCGAAATAACCTCAAAATGACAACTGTGCAAATAATTAAAAAAAAAGGATTTAATTTCGTGAAACACGATTAATTATTACGAATATGAATCTATTTAATCATAATAAGGCCGAACTCTTTTATTATGCGTGGTCCAATTACTTTTAAAATGGTTTCTGTTGGCTAAATATGCAAGCATTTAAAACATCACTTTACAAAAAAACCGCGGTACTTTTTTTTCCTATTTGTATTTTGAATAGATGTTCTAACTTTAATTGTTAGAAACTTTTTTATGATAAGTAAATTTATGTTGTAATTTTGTTTAGAACGTCGTTTTTTTCCTCGCATTCAAAGTGAAAAGTAGAGTGTTTAACGCGTCACTAAACAACCATAATGACACTCGAACTACAGCCACCCGCGCTCGCAAGCTCGCTCGCGTGGCTAAACATCTCGTGTCATTATGGCTTGTTTTAGTCCCTTGTTGAACAATCTACTTTTCCACAATTTGTAAGTTGACACGATGGTGTGTTTTTTTATCTGTGTTGTACGTGTACTTTTACATCAGAGTATGTACAGTCTCCACTTAAAAATTTGAGCATACTTACAACCTCGTCATTGTGGATGTCATTGTCATTGTCATGTGTGTCATTTGATGTTCTGTTTGAAGTTTACTGTGACAACGCACTAAAGTGCTTAACATTTTCGTTGGGGTACTGTACAGTAATAAGCATTAATATCTACATAGCCATCGCGCTAAATACATTATAATTATGTAAACATAGACCTTATAGTCAGTGGTATAGGGTCAATCGTCATTTTTTGTTTAATCGCTTACGAATCGTTAGTAATTTTGAATCGGTAGCACGAACCCTTGAAAAAAACTGACGTTTTAATTTTATTTTTTTATGTATGAATGATGGGCAAAAATGTATTGAACCCAGCCCAATTGTCAATATAACTTATGTAGGCTTATTGATCCCACTATTGGCTGTAATTGTTGTAAATACTAAAATCGGTCAAACGTGAGTCGGATATACGGGAAACAAAAGCATTGCAACGCATGCGGGGCACAGCTAGTGTAGTAATAAACGTTGTGTGTGACTATTTGCAGGCTGATAATTCTCTTCTCCGGGGTTTTTGTAGTTTATCCCCGTATTAGAAAATGAAGCTTATGTAACGAGCTTCCAGGTGGTATACATTTAACTACTCGATGTCGATACAAAAATCAACGTGAATGTCAACTTTGCAATCAAATTTTAGTACTCAATACGGATATGGGGCGCTGATCCCAATTCATACACATTTTCCCGATGACGTAACGTTACTTCCTCGATAGAAGTAGTAGTAAATGTACCCTTACTATGAGTTACAATTACCGTACCTACTCGCTAGCGAGTGAATACTCTGTCCCTCGCACTCTATAAGAATACTACGAGGAATGCGAGGGACAGAGCTTCATTAGAGAGAGAGAGAGAGTTTCATTAGTCGATAGCCCGCATGCGTGTAGCAATCCATTGACGGGTAGTTTTAAATTTTTCGAGTCGTTAGCTATTACAGCGATGTAATGTATTTATAACGAAAATAATGCAGAATATATATTAAAATGAGCCTGTAAGATCGTGCTCGAGCTGCAGCCCGTTGTCAAGTGACACTGACTGTTTCCCTGCGCTTATTGGCTGCACGTGGACGAGGCTCCCGCCGCGGCAGACTCAATTATAAATCGATCCCGCGGTTAATTAAACGAACAGGAAGATAACATCCCTTGATAAATTAAGGGCAATGAGGACAGTATTTCGTGTTTATACTTCACGTTATGAGGAAGCAGAACCAACACTTGGTGAGTGGTTTCAAGGGGCATGGAACTAGCAATGTCAAGAGTACTCAGATGGAATACCTTATTGATAGAAATTTTTAGGGCGTCTATTCTATTACGTTTTAAGAATATAGCTTTTGACGCATGGTATCGTTTTTAAAACGGCCGTCATGCCGTGGCTATGGCTATGGCCTATAATCTCGGCCCCTACGAAAGCACGTGGAAAAGTCCACCTGCTATCGTATTATCAACGTTTGAATAGCTCTTTATCATTGAACTAACTTTGCTATGACCGGGCAAGTTAGCTAATCCAAGCTAACGGAAGTCGGTCCATCAACTCATTCGTAAGTCTTTACGCTATTCTCGACTTGGCGCGACACTGGTATCGTATTGTCAACGTTTCGATAGCTTGAATCTCGGCCGAATATTCCCGCTAGCGTGGCAAGGTAAGTCGACCTGTGGCGTGGGTGAGCTCTTTGCTATGGTTAGCTAAATGATTGTGTTGTTCGTACGTACGTCAGCACACTTTATTTGCGTCTCGTTCCTTTAATCCCTCAGCTCAGAACTTTTCTGGCGTCCTACTGAAAAAGGGTAAAGGTCAACTTAACTCGTTATAAAAATGGTGTGGAGTGTTTTTCCATGATGTGATTGCACGTTGTGTTCCTGTAAAAAGTGATTGCACGTGGGATTAGAAACTTTGTTTTATTGTTAAGTGTTTCGTGTTGTTGTTGGAACATCAAATCAAATTATAATATAAAATAAATAATATAATTTTATACCCTTAACTTGAACTTTATGAGACTAACTGCCGCACTCAGAGACGTCAATCAAATCGAATGCTTGATGAAAGGAAGCAATGGAATAAGGCAACACGGCACTAAACAAGCATTAAATATATTTGACGTCCTATGAATGTTCGATTCAATAGTCAATACCCAGAACACCAAATAATAACTTTGCAGCCTTAGGTACCAAATAACTATTACCGCTTAAATATAAAATCTTCAAAGACTTCGTTAAGATCGATTGGTCTGCAATCCACTTAAACAATTACTGTTTCCAAAGCCCTGGATCAGAAATTGAATTTGAAAATATTACTTACCTATCAAAGAACTTTTGTGAGAGGCTTTCAAATATTAAAAAGACCAACTGACGTTTTATAACGAGCAGCGATGGTTGAATTAATTTTAATCCTAGCTATAATGAATCATGTGACAGAAAAATCTTTTGTCTCGATTTAATTAAAACATTTTTGAGCTATAGTACATTGTTGTAGAGGTTAGAAAGTAAGTAAGAGTCCATCTATTGCACTTTCGGCCGAGGCTTAACACAGTGCTTTTCACGACTACTGCGAGGAAATAAAAAAAAATCTTATAAAACTTTATTTCATATAATTAAAAGCAGACATATATGGCTGTATGGAATCTGATTCCTTTGCCTATCCGTGAAGGGATGAATATTATTAAAAAAATAAAACGACTTCTCATTGGCCAATTTAATTTCATATGCAGCACAAAGTGTGTTCTGATTGGTCGAATTAGTGATCAGCGGACCGATGTTATTGGTCAATGGAACAGACCAACAATGTTAACATAGTTGGTCTGTTTAAATTCATAGTAGGCCTGCTCATTCAATGTACAACTATCGATTGTTTTGGGGACCAAGAACAGACCATCTTTCGCCACATTTCCGAGCAGTGGCGTTAAAAATATTTTTTTTATCATAAATTAGTTACTCTAACTTAGGCGTTTCAGCTTATTGTAACGCACCTGTGCCTAATGAATTTTGTAAAAGCATTATAAAACTTCTCAAACTATCTAATTATTTAAAACAACACCTACCTTACATAAATAGTGTATGCAGAAATATGTCTTTAGGATAACAGAACATTCGGAGAAACGATACATTAGGATAAATGACGATTAGGGATTCCAATATAGCCCCATGTAGGGGTTTGCTAGAATAATCTCTCCCCTTTTAATTATGTGTTTGGATAGACAAGTTTTTGTGTGATTCCATAAAACCTAATGTCGACTCCTAATTGTTTATTAAACTTAGCTTAGAACCAACTCCGCAACACCAAATCAAAAAAATATTCGTTGAAATCAGTTCTCGATATAATTAAACAGTCCCTTAATGCGCTTTACACTGTTGGTTACTTACCCCTTTCTGTTTTTGCCTACTGAGTGTGAGGCCCATACTAGGTATTTGTAGAAATTTGCCCCTTTTTGAAACTCCCTTCTTTTCATTCTTAATTCAGCCCCATTAGGAGTTTACCCCATTTTCTGACTTATCCGCCATTTATTCTTTTTTCGTTACATATTTGCCTCCTATTTGTACAGTTAGCAATTTCCTACGTTAAACTTTGCCCTGAGGCAGTAATAACTTTGTAAACATGTAAATATGAAAATGAGGTAGATTTAGTTTATGTTAGTTTTGCAGCAGGCCCTGAGGGCCAAACCACCCAGATAAAGGAGCTCCGCGTTAGCGCAGCTCCGTTGACACTCTTATTTCAAATCAATTAGACAGTGTCGACCGACGGAGCTCAGCTTAACTTAACTAGAATGCAATGTACGTATAAAACATCCGGAATAAATCCTTTAAATGACAGTGAAAACCGTATTGAAATCCATTGCGTGATTTAGAAGGAGTCAGTGAAGGAACCGACAGACAGGCGCGAAGCGACTTCAACACTATTTTGAGATACCGATTCACTCTACTGACTCGAAATGTTCGAAATCTCTGCGGAATACCGCATTAATGAAAAAAGAATGAAACGACTAGAGAAACTAAACATGTGTTGGTTGTGTTTTTGCTGTGGACGTAAAGCACAAAGAAAACCAGCGCTTACATGAATGACATGAGAGCGTAGCACATTTTGTAAAAGAAGGCAAAGAACAAAGTGACAGTTTGGGAACAACATAGATGAATAAAGACCGTTTTCGAACACTTTTCAAGCAGCTTTACAGACTAGCAACAGCTTTGTATCGGTAAAGCAATCAATCACACCCTCGGTTAATATGGATGGATGTAGCGGTAAAAGCCAACACACCAAATATTTGTTACGAAATTGCCTCACGTGATGTACAATCTGCAAAAAGGAATTCCTGAACCAACATCCATGGCACTTTATAAATCAAATCGTAAGATGTGTGCAACTACATTATCATTGTGAGATAGTTCTAAGAGCGTCGGTGGCCTTGGCTTAAGGGGTTGACTCATGATCGTAAGGTACCGGGTTCGAACCCCCCCCGATCACCATGTACCAACGACTTTTTCTAACTTAATTAACCTCATGCTCTTACCGTGAAGAGAAAACATCGACGGCCGAGATTCCAGGCATTAGAATTAGAAACCATATCGTCTTTGACATGTTATCGTATTTTATAGCTCTTATTTACTTGACTTTCACAGTAATGGCGGAGTTAAAAACATTACAATAACAGTTTAAAGATGACATGGTTTCTACCGCCTAGAAAAGAGGCCCTGCTGAGTTGCAACAAGACTGCAACACACTTATTTATTTTCTTCATTAATGTATAATGGCATCTAAAACCGTGAGCGACAAAGAAGATAATAAATTATAACTTTATAATATTTTTAACAGCAGAGGTATCACATTTTATAAAGTACCAGCTTGATTATTTAAGGCGTTTTTAATTTGTCTTGAATAAAGAGGGGTAATAGATACAGGCGTTCTTATTACGATCATTAAAATACGCTTCTAGTAGAAAAAACTATTATAAAAAATCTGAATACTAGGTATAAGCGGTTTTCTGCGACTTTATCTGCATAAAATTACGTTTACCACGGCTCCTTTTTATTGTGTCAGGAAAAACATGTTCTACGTGTAGTACAAAATGGTCCGTTTTGTGCTAAAATGTCATTCAAATCTAACTTCCAAATTACTTATTAGTAGACAGTAGCGTAAAAACAAACGCAAATTATTATCATGTAATTTTCCATGTCAAATGGATACTTCAATGGAATTCCTCCCCAAATTTTAAATTGAGCTAATTGTTTGACATATTCGAAAATGAAAGTCCGACGAAATCCAGATATTTCTCATTACAGCCAAGTTAAGTAGAAATAACATTACTTGAACTCCACTCGAAGGTCACCTCCCTCACCTCTGAAAAGGCCCCCATTCAGCCTGAAATATTATTTACCATAACATAAATAATCTTTCAATTCTAACACTCGCTTCGATCAGTGCTAAATAAAGATCCTACCTACTTGTTGAATAGGCGAAGAAAGAGACACATTTGAATAGGTTTATTAATAACTTCTAGGTCTTATGTATATAGGTTACAGCCGCACTCAAAGTCACGAGTCGTTTCTTAAATCCTTGGTGACGACTTTTCAAACACAAGTTTGAAAAAGGAACCAGGTTCTGTCAAATAAACCAGCCAGGCGTGAGTGGGAAAAGACCCACTATTGTATGAGGGCATTTTTTTATTATTATTTGTTGTAATAGCGTCAATAGAAATACACACTGTAAAATTTTAAACATCTACCTATTATGGTTCATGAGATACATCCCGCTGATAGATAGACGGATGTTTAGTATTAGGGTAACTCTAATAATCTGCTCTTATAACATGATAAGTTATAGACGAGCTGCGGCAAAATGTAATCGCCATTAGTGTTAAGTAAATAAGAGCTACCGTCACGTCGCCAATATGATAACATGTCAAAGGCAATATAGTGTTACCGAGGGCCTTACGCAACACAGTAATATAAATAAATGTACATAAATGTCAGGGGACAGTGTCACACAAATTGACCTAGTCTCAAACTAAGCTCTATGCTTGTACTATAGGTACTAGACAATGATAAACACACAAATATATACAAATACATACAAAACCTCCAAGACTCAGGAAAAAATAGTCGCGCTCATCACACAAATATCGGCCTATCGGCTTCGTTGGCAGGGTTACTAATAACTAAGCTCATCGTCAACATAATCTTTTATCATGTTGTTATTTCATCGTTATAACAGCTCTTATTAGTTTCACGATAAAGACGGACGAGTTAAGAACAATACAATAACAAGACAGTGCAGAATAAAGGCCCATATCCACGAAAGGCCGATAACAAAGTCGCAACAGAGACTGTAAATAACTCGAACTCTCGTTAAATTGATGGATTACGTTTTAATTAAATTTCAGATGACCGGATTTATCTCTGATCCCCATAGAAATATGAACTTTTTTAATCCCCGCGCATGTGTGGTACGCAGGGTATTTTGATCACGTATAAATCCTGTTAACGCCCCCAGTGTGGTATCACTTGTATAACGGTAAACTGTCTAGGGATTTGTGACACGTGTTATACAAATTTCTGTCAAAAAAGAAGGTCATCGAGATTAAATTAACGAATCCACTCACTAGCTCTACGATAGGTATTATAGAGATCCTTTTGCCGTCATCCAACTCCATCATCAGATCAGCTCTTGGACACCATAATATTGCATTACAAATGTATACCAAAATTCAGCCCATTCCAATAACTGGCTTAGAACTCAGTTGCAGGCTTTAAGCGAACTGAAATACAAACACATAACAGTGTTTACAGTTTCCCGGTAAAACGGTAAAGTTAATCGCTGAAATAAACTAAAATACCGGGCACGGACATTAAATACTTATAAACTAGCAATACTTATTTACCAAGAGAATAAATGGCATTAGTTAGAACGAAATAAAGTAGCCCTCACTTCATTGATCATTCTATTAACATAATCTTAAAAAAAAATATTGGAAAGCCGTGGGAGGCGATTCTCTAACAAACGAGTTCTCAACGTCACTTGATACCGCACCTGATGCTTCAATTCGTATTGAATACGTCGGCTGGTAGCGAATAACGAACCAGCGCGTTCTATATCATTGACTTCAAATATTTTCTACAATTACAAGGATAGTAATATGATGGATGGTGCATTTATTGAGCTGCTTTCGCAATATAGAATTAGTACACTCTCAAAAAACTTGTTAAGAATGTTTATTCTGAAGACATATTGACTTATTGCTGTAAGCCACTGAGGCGGCAGCTGACCTGCGGGGTTGACCCTCAACAAAACAACTTTGTTAAAAAACAAGCAAAGTTCTTTTTAGTTTGTCGCAAATTAAGATCGAACGCGTGCCGAAAGTTAAATTGTACGTGCCGAAGTTCGAGAAAATAGTCCAAGTAACCGTACTTTCTTTATTTAAAAATAAGTGAGACGCGGTTCGTTAGGTTAGAACTTGGAAGTGAGCTGCCCACGAAACTAGCTGTCTCAGGTTCAGTTTTAGGTAAGGGTTAAATAATCTATGATGAGGGCGAATATTTTTCCCTGAGTCGATCTTTGTAAGTGTTTATCTAGTTTTTGCTGCTTTATCGGAGTCTTAAATTAGTTAGGTAGTAAATTTGTGTGAAATTGTCCTCAGTTAATTATTTTTTCACTTCTCATGCTTAAAAGTTGTTCTTTATGTCAAGAAAAGGCTGCATAAAATGGATTTTTATGCTCTTGTGCATAAAGTAATTTCTTCTTTTAAGACTAAGGCAATTAGGCCTTACAGCCACACACAATACACCTTCATTTAATTGATATATTTTTTATGAGATTTAGGTTATATTTTAATTTAATTACGACATATGTATTACTATGTATATACAAATTTACGATTAATACGGGCGTGATTTACGTAAAAAATAATAATGCAAATATTAAGAATAACTTGGCATTAAGGCTCAGACCTTAGTCGAACGTCACAAAGGAGAAAATTAAAAAAATGTATAAGAAAAATTGTGTGGCGGGAAGCTAATTATTCGTCAAACAAAACTAGAAACCAAATAAATTTGTTGTGTTGCGGTTGAAGTTATTCGTAAGTAATTAAACAATGTCTTCGAGAAGTGGTAGTGATGATGAATGAATTCGCCTGAGACTCTAATGGAGAGAAGTGCGAAAAATGTAATTGAGCAGATTTTGCCGCCTAAATCCAAGAAAATCTATCTCAGCACATACGAAAGTTTTATGATTTGGAAGAACCAAAAATACGTAAATACGTTTGCGGAGTGTGTATTTTAAGCTATTTTGACGCACTGTCGAATAAATTACAGCCTCCAACCCTCTGGAGCATTCAATGCTAAAATCTACCGTGCAGTGAATGACGTGAATATAAACCTATTCTAACATTTTAATATTTTTTTTTTTATTAGCCTGTTTTTGTGTCCCACTGCTGGGCAAAGGACATTTTAATTACATTATAAAAAAATATTGAATTTTCTTGTATATGCTTAATCCTTCTTTTATTTCCTTGCAATCGAAGTGAAAAGCAGAGCGTACAACACGAGCATAAAGCCCATTTTACCCGAGACGTGCATATAGCCGTGGATGGTCACGTCGAGGGTAAAATGGGTTTATGCTCTTGTACAATGTCCTATACTTTATCAAACATGGTTCTAATTTATTATCATCTGCTTCAACTACTGTTTAAGTAAAGATTACTTTTGTTTTAGTGTTTATCCCACATTGCTGCTATATTGTCATATTGTGGTCGCATTGACAGCTCTTACTGTAAAGTGAATAAAAGCTACGATGTCGTCTCAAATTGAAAATTGAAAATATTTATTTTGTTAATTGGCCTCATGAGGGCTCTTTCACCACCAATACGATTACGATATTAAAACAAGATGGGTTATAACAATGTAGAATAACGGCTAGCATTCATCTCTTTTTTTATGTGATAAAGGAGGCAGGCAAGCAAGCGGGTCACCTGATGGTAAGTGACACTTTTAACACCCGCAACACCAGGCAGAGGTATCGCAGGTGCGCTGCCGGCTTTTGAGAAAAGAGTAGGCTCGTTTTTTGAAGGCCCGTTTTCGTATTGGTTTGGTTATTAGTTTCTCTGTGGTATTTGTGTTTGGCGGAGACTTAAATATTTAGATACAATTTAGTTTTTAAGTTCATATTCGTTTTTATAATAAATCGCTTAATGAAGTTGATCTATTTGCTTATAGCATATCGATCATTAAAAATAAAATATTCGAAAAAATATATTTTCTTCATAATACAAGTTACAGTAGGGACCATAAATTATTTCTGAATTATTTGATCTGTATCCAGACCACACGTAGCCTCACATTTTTTTTGTTTGTTGAACACTTATGTAGAACATAACTAAGTAATATTTAAAGTACATTTAGTAATGTAGGAAACTTTAGGCCTAATTTATTGAATTTTTTTTTTTACCCAATTTAACTTTAAATGGCTTTTGTTTTCTAAATAAATAAAAAATAAAGTTTTTGTACTTTACCATTAATGTAAAAACTTCGAAGCAACTTAAGATTCTTTTGTCAACTCTGGCCAAGAGATTATTTACTTAGAGATACTTTTTGAAGCACTGAAGAGATTTCTTTCAGAACAAACTTACTGGGTCAGTATAAAAAAGTTCACTTCAGTCCTGAAAACAAAGAGATTTAGCAGCTTACGGAGATTTAACTGTAAGTATATTTATTTTAAAACAGGGTATTTAGAATTAGTGGTCTGAAACGGCGTTACTTCTGAACTTAGCTAGAGAAATTAAATTTAGTGAATTTAATATTTACTTGAATGTTACCGAAATTAAATATCTTATTTATTACGCAACACGACGGGGGTTCAGTTGCTTTATTCTACTCAGTAAAAACATATTGCTTTTGAGATGTATTGTCAACGTTACGATAGCTCTTATTTACTTACGTACTAGCAGCGGAGCTAAAAACAATACGATAACATGTCAAAAGTAATATGGTTTTAACGAATAGAATAGAGCCTTAGGGGTTATTTTGTCGTTCAAAGAGAGGCATTAAGCGTATACATATAGGGACTTTATATAATTATATTCCATTTTTTTTAAGACGGCCGTAATTCAACGTTGACTAAAATGAAATGCTAGAGAAAGTGTCACTGTAACGTCAAATTATGTAATCATCTTTAAGTGCCATATCGGGATCCGTTTGCAGCATGGATGTATGTGTGTGTGTGTGTTTTAGCTGTCTATTTTTTTACCCACGACGGTACGGAGACGGTATATGCGTTTGGGGTGAGATGAAGTTTGTTTGTTTGTTTGTTTGTTTGTTTGTTTGTTTGTTTGTTTGTTTGTTTGTTTGTTTGTTTGTTTGTTTGTTTGTTTGTTTGTTTGTTTGTTTGTTTGTTTGTTTGTTTGTTTGTTTGTTTGTTTGTTTGTTTGTTTGTTTGTTTGTTTGTTTGTTTGTTTGTTTGTTTGTTTGTTTGTTTGTTTGTTTGTTTGTTTGTTTGTTTGTTTGTTTGTTTGTTTGTTTGTTTGTTTGTTTGTTTGTTTGTTTGTTTGTTTGTTTGTTTGTTTGTTTGTTTGGGAAAACCAATGTTGCCACTTATCTCCAAATCACTAGTCATTAAACTAGTCACTAAAACGCTTCAAAATCGTGAAGCGGTTTTCAGTGATGGGTCCGCGTTTGATTGGTGAATGTTCTTAGATAGGTGTTACGGTGACAACTCACCAGGGGGCGCTGCAGTGAACATTTGATTGTGCAAAACCAAAACTACTAGTCCGATTTTGACGCGGTTTTCGTTAATGGGTTTGTGGTTGATTAGTGAGGGTTCTTAAATAGGTGCAGTAATGTCTTATATTAGCTACTACATATTAAAAAACTCGATAGAACTTGATCAGTAAGTGTTTCTGTAGAGCTCGTAATTCTGTAACCCATCTGCATCTGGCAGTTCGAGGGAAGTACTGATGCAGTCTGCTTGCAGTTGGCGTGCAGTCTACCTAAGCGGATTGCGCAGTTGGTTTGCAGTTCTGATGCAGTTCCATCAACTGCATCAGAACTGCCCTCGAACTGCCATTTTACAGATGGGTTGCGGTACCGGCCCTAAGCTTGTTATTTGGCGATTTTTTTGGGTCCAATATACATAACCACCTTATCGACAGTTATGTAGTGCCCTGTAGTTTGTACACACACAGTAACGGCCCAACTACTTATACTTATATATATTATTACTATTAAAATAAACTGGTCAAGTGCGACTCGGACTCGCAAATCGAGGGTTCCGTATTTAAGATAATAAGCTTGGTAATCGCAAAAGAAAATAGTCATTTTGGTATGAACTTTATTTTATATGCAATAAGGTCCATTTTGACTAGCATTAATTTTAAAAACAAAGATTTTTCGGTTTTGGTTTTAGCTGCTGGTAAAAGTAAAAATTAACTTTTAATAAGATTAGATGAAACTATATCTTCAACACCTTTCTGGTGGTGAGAAATGTGTTAGTGTTATACTTAGCCTCAATTTATTATTCAAATATTCAAAGATTCAAAGAATTTAGTCGCTCAGAATACGGTTGTGCAGATGTTACATTAATATTTAAATAAGTCCAGTGTATTCAGCCTGCATGCAGGCGTGCAAAACATTTATCGGAGCGATACAATTAAAATAATATTAAATTAAAGACCAAAGTCAATAGTTACAAAATATAAAAAATAGAATGAAAAAATAGAATAACAATAACACAATTAATAATATTCAAATATTCATGGGGAAAGCAACCAAGTGATCAGATTTATATAAGACATAGATACGCTAATATTTCTACCAGCGGTCTTATCCCGACTCAGGTGACTGACGGTATATGGGCACTGAATGTGGGTATGCTATAGTTATTTACAAATCTTAAGATAGCAAACCGAAGATCGCAATAACGCTGCACGACTGCAAAAGCGTTGCCAACCCTAAAATGGAATGTCTATGCTAATAATTTCACCAATAAAATGTAAAATGTTTTTTTTGAAAAACCCACGAAGTTTAAAACGTTATTGAAAAAGTATAAAATAATGTTAAACCCGGTCGGGCCTGAAGAATTTATGTGACGAGAGATAATAAACGTAAAAAGCTTTTATAACTATAGAGTATCAGTTTTCTAGTACCTATTTGGTTTTGGAACATATAGATGTGGCAATAACATTTTCAACTACCTATGAACTTAATAAAAAACCCATGCTGCCATTAAAAGAACTTTTTTTTTGCAGTTTTATATAATGTGAATAATTTGAGGTATTTTATTGCTATACTTATTAATATTTATGTTGAAATTTAAAATAGTCGCAGCTCCAATCTCCGTACTGTCGTAGGTAATTAAATAACCTCCCTAAAATATTATTGATTTTCCAACCACGTCCAGTCCAATATAAAACGTTTGTATTTTCGTAGAACTTCAAAGGCTTCGCGTGTCTTGACCGCAGTCCTAAAATAATAAAAAGGGAACAAAGGCATTCGTACGAGTGAATCTGTTTAACCTATCAAAGAGGCGAAATTGAAAAGATAATGCTTATAAAATTGTAGAATTGAACAGACTTCACAAATGGCTATTTCAAAGAGCATGTCGGACCATGCTCGGTGTAGGGTTCCGAAGCCGTTACAAAAAACCCCAAACCAACAATCTCAATAAAATGACAAGTATGAAATCATTTTCTATTTAAATATACTAGTATTTGGTCTTCGATGAATAGTACTCTGAAAAAAAAGTTCACTTCTAACAAGATTGTGATTGATGTGCATATGCGTCTTGATTCTTTATTAACGTAGCGAGACGTTAGATTCAACTAAGATGTCAGTTGAATCAGTAAAGAACTTGCTGTTGTTATTTGTAGCTTTATGCTTATATCTATTTTAACATCTAAATCTATGCTTAGGAAACCAAATCTTACACCAATAAATATACAAATTGAGCTGCGGCATGCATCAAATTCTGCTAACTTAATTTGAAAAAAGAATGAATTTAAATGAAATACATCAAACCATATACAGTACATAATTAAGCTATGAATAAAATGCTAAAACAGTGACATTACATTTAAAAGGTTTTTAAAGGGTTTATAATCTATCTATCTATTTAACGATGACTACCTCGTTAAATCCAGGGAGCTAAAACACGCCGACACTTTTTTTTGCAACGCTAAACATCTGTCACGGTGTCCGGGAGATAGTTATACAATATAATCATTCTCGCAAAGCCTAAAGGCCTTACTTGCATTTAGCCTCAGCGAGCAGAGCACCTTAGTTGTATATAAGTCCGTAAAACTCCCTCATCGCTATAAGCCACAGTAGACGGGATGACTTGGCTGTAAAACGACTTAATATCATAATGTTTTAATAGGTAAATGGTCTGGATAATCTTCACATATCAAGACAATACAATAAAGACCATAAACAATTGAGTAATTCTGCCTACTTGTGCATTTCACGAGCTAGACGTTTTGCTAAGTAAGTCTCACTGAAACTAAGACAATTTTGTAATCATGGCATTAGATAAACAAGTCATGTTGCGTACTTGGTCAGTGTAATACTGAGACGTTTTGAATGCCAAGGCTAAATGCAAGTAAGGCGTTCAGGACCCAACCCGTCATAACTATTGTATGATTTTTTCGTCAACTAAGAGAAAATCCCTCCTGTTTAGCTCTAATTTTTAAATATATCAGGAACCAATTAAGTGTACTAAGTCATTACATTTGCTTTCATATAAGATATTTTCTGATTTTTACTAGTAGTTGTGGCTGAGGACACGGATCTCTATCGAAAATTACACTTTTCAATTCCAATATGTCCTTAACGGTCCCCCAAATCTAATAATTAATAATAACATGACCATAATATTTTTAAGAGCTCTGTATAACTATGTCAAATTACAGCTTTGTAGTACCTAGTGTCTGAGTTAAACCGCGGACAGACGGACAGACGGACATGGTGAAACTATAAACCGAATTAAAAATGTTTCATATTTTTTTAAACTCCCAATCAGAATCCTATTTGGTACGCCGTTGTTGTTCGTCCATCCGTCCATCCTATCTTTAATGAGCTGTATCTTTATAGCCGGATAAATAGATCCTCTAGTCTACTGGGTAAAACCATATCGCCTTTGACGGATTATCGTATTGTTTTCAATTCCGCCGCCATTACTCAGTCAATCAGTCAGTATCGTAATATTGACAATACCATAACAACAAAAGCAATATTGTTTTATGGTGTAGGATAAAATCTAGTACAAATTGACCCAGTCCCAATACTAGGCTTGTGCTGTAAGTAATAGACCGCGATAAAAATACTTATATAGAGAAATACATACATAGAAAACAACCAACACTCAGGAATTAATACTCACGCTCATCACATAAATATTTTGCTCATTCCGGGAATCGAACCCAGGACCGCTAGATTCGTAGGCAGGGTCTCTACCAACTAGACTATACGCGTCGTCGATAACGGAAGTGCTATAACGGTGGATTTCTTATTCCCCAGTGAAATCCCGTGCATCTGGCTGTAACGGAACCCTCGGTGCGCAAGGTCGACTCGCGCTCGGGTTTACTTTGTTACTTTAATAGTTACGCTTTTAAAAACAACAGTTGCATTCAAAGTGAGTTAGTTTTGTATTCAGCCACCGATTCGTCTGCGAAAAGATGGGTGCTTTGAACTTCAACGCTTTCTGTATACGTTCTAAGATTTAACCCTTTAAACGCCACCGTCGGCTCTGGCCGACAGCTGACAGTCATGTCATGCCGTTAACGCCGCCGTCGGCCACAGACGACACAAGTTCAAGAGATTTTGATTCGTATGCATTAAGTTGTAATGCGTTCAAAATGTTAAAATAATAATGAAGATTACAAATTGTAAAAATACTTTTAAATCAACAATAATAATAATTATTGTTTATTAAAAAGTATATTAACACAATTGATTTTGAGTATATCCGACATAGCCTAAACAATACCTACTGTTATATCGTTTATTACATATATTGCTATATGTTTTGCCCCTATTTTATTTGTCAAGACACGAAAACGATAAAAACCGGCCAAGTGCGAGTCCGTCTCATACACGAAGGATTCCGTACCGCCGTAAAATATTCAAATCGAGAAACAAAGTTCATTCGTATGGAATATTTTCCTGTTTAATCAGTTTTATTTTTTTTAAATTATTATTTGCTTTTATAATAGCCTAATTAATATACACATGGTTCAAAAGATACGTTTACTATGTTCGTGCAAAAAACAACGAAAAAAGGTAACCGCGAATAGTTCAATATCTTTCTCGTCTTTATCTTGACATAGTTTAAAATAAAGTAGCTTTCAGCATCTATCTGTCCGTCTGTATATCCACTAACTCCTCCTGAACCATGCGACGCAAATTTTTTTTCACTGTTAGTTCTGGTTATTATATGAGTGTTTGGAGAAAACTCACATAAACCAAAGCGAAGCGAGGGCGGGTCGCTAATACAGAATAAAATAAACAACTGAATACTTCAAAATCTTCCACAAATATGAAAGTAGTTGTATAGATATGAATCTCCCCGTACAGTCTGGCGTTCAGTGAACATTTCCAACAGCCTATCTATAGCACGATATCCGCCGCCGGGATAAAAGGTGTTTCCGGAGTCGACGGTCTGTGAAAAGCCCGTTTTGGATTTGCTGGAACAGGTATTTGTACTTAGCCACCAACTTTTAACAATGTATGAAAATTGTAAAACCGTTTTGAGGAGGCTTCTCGAACTAATCTCTGCGGTTAAATTTAAAAGATATGTAACAATGTATTTACACCATTAAATGCGGTCCAAATTACGCTATGTCAAACTTTTTTTGAATTTATATGAAACATAAAAAACCCCTTCATTATTTTACCTTGTTACTATAATTTACACTTACGTTCGAAGACAGCTGTTGTCATGTAAAATTTGTTTGTTTTCAAATTGACTATAAAGTTTTGTGATAAAATAATATATTAATAAAGGTTTCTACTTTATTTTATTTATGTAAACGTGTTGCAATTTATCATGGCGTAATATGGGAATAAAGAGTTTTATCTATCTATCTATTATTTTTTGCATGACTGTATAGTTATTTTATTTTTATAGTGGACGTTTCTTAAAATTTACCTGACCTGTTTTTCAATTAGTTATTTCGATTATCGTTCCTCGAGACCTCGTAATGTTGTTCTCCTAATCACTGTTTTTAATTGAATGTTATTGAGCTTACGTTTGTACTTATTGATTTTATTGGTGTTAGTGTTAAAATAATTATTTTTTACTTTATTACCTTGTAATGAACTTTTAAGTATTATTGTATTTTACTATTGTAAAAAAGACCTGCTGGAGTTTCTTGCGGTGCTTCTTCTCCGCAATGATGGTCTTGTCCGAAGTACTAATAGAGTCACTCCATATTACCGACGTGTAAAAGACCCCCGTGTGGTCAATTCAATTATTATTTTTGAATTTTGAATATAGATTTTTTTTCATTTACGATTCTTTATTCCACCGTAACTTCTAAACGCCTGAGCCAATTTAAATGTGTGTGGTATCATTAGAATCCTTTCACCATACCGAGTAACATAGAATACCTAAAATTTAAATTGTAATAAAGGCAAATGACAATTATTTATGACAACAAAAAAAGTCTTTTAATTATTACAATATAGATATCATTTGAAAGGTCTTAATGTGTTTATCCCAAATATGTAGAAGTATAGAAGCATTAATAAACAGGTGAGATAGCAATATCAAAAAGTACAGTTGGGTTTTCAAAGCTTGCTTTTGATTTAGTTATTATTTTTAGTTTAGCATTACTATTATAAAGCTGAAACAGAAGTGTCTCTGTGCCTTGAAGATATAGGACGACGCGTTGGCCTAGTTGGTAGTGACCCCGCCTACGATGCTAGCGGCCCTGTGTTCAAATTCTGGTAAGGGCAGCATATTAATGTGATGAGCATGAGTATCTGTTCCTGGGGGTTACCTTTGTTTCGGCGAAATATGTTTGCCAAATGTATCGTTTCCCAACCGGTTCATTTGCCAACCCGCTTTGTTTTCTGTAACCGTAAATATTTCAGTATGTTATAAAAACTAACCTAACCTAACCTGTAGGGTTCTACACGATGGTACTAAAATAAATTCTGAAAGAAATATATAACATAGGGTTCGCAAATGAAAAAGTTGGGAAACGATACATTTGGGAAACATATTTTTGCCAAACGGCAGGCTCCCGTTCCTGAGTCTTGGATGTTTTCTATGTATTTAAGTATGTATATATGTTTATCTATAGGTAAGATTATCGTTGTCTAGTACCCGTAGTACAAGCCTAGATATTATGTAGTTTGACACTAGGTCAATTTGTATGTTTATTTATATATTATTTATTTTATACTATTTATGTATGTTATACTATTTTTTTGTTCGAGCATCTCAAAATAAATACCTAAACAATATGTGTTTAATAGCATGATTTGAGTATTTCTTATTATTGCCCTACAATGACGAAGGCGAAGATCTAAGAAGTCCTAAATCTACACGGGCTGTGGGAAATACCTAATTCTATATTGTCCTTCGTCATATTTCTTACAATACGATAGCTCTTATTATCTTGATAATAATGGCGGCCGTGTTTTCAAACAATACGAATGCAATAGGTGCAAAACGCGGTGGAATACAGAAACAATTATTAGCAGATTAGTACGAAAACTACATAATACTCGTAGGCTTGTAGCCATCGCCCTTAATGCGTGCTACGGCGTAGCCCGCTGCTACGCCTCTTCACCTGCCTAATACCTATCCATCGTAGACAGGTAAATATCCGCTACGGCTTTTATTGATTCGGCATTCATTGAATAGGCTATTTGACAACTTTGAAAATATACTACAAATTGTGGTAATCCTATCAGATAATAGCGTAAAACATATTTCACTTTATTTTAAACTATTATTTTTTTTGGAAATTACTAGAAAAAATAGTATTTTTTTGTGAAATTTTATCTGTGGCAGAAACGCTATGTGATTGGTTTGAAGCTGTGGTTACTGCTGGTGACATCACACGCATATAACCACAGATCATACGGGTATATCGCTTCAAATTATTATTTATTATTTACTTGCGTGTGACGTCACACTTGTCATATGGCCAGCGCGAGCGCCAAGATAGAAACAGCGTTTTAGGCGCGGTTTTAAAAATTTAAACTATAACAGATTTTTATTGATGAATACAGTACAATCACAAGGAAATATGAATGTAGTTTGCTTGTTATGTTATTAAGAATAATTTAAAAAGGTTTTCTTAAATTAGTGTAATAGCCTATTCGGAAAGGCATAAATCTAATTCTCGCTTTAAAAATTACAGAAGTTAAGAGTTGTCTTACTCTTACTTTTAAGTTAGAAAAAGACACAAAAAATGTTTGCTCTAGAACTGAAGTTATAGTAAGACAGCAATATTTTTAATAACATTGTGGCTACAATTTATAAACTATTTGGTTATAGTTAGTTTTTTTTTACTTGCCTTATTAATTGAACAAGATTCTAACCTAATTAACTTTTTAAATTGGAACTTCAATTTTCTTGAAACTGGATTGTCTAGACTAAATTATCGCAGAAACATTTTCAGAGTTTGCGCGGGCTGCCTTTACGAGATAATAACGGTTGTATTATTAAAATGCAAATATATGGGTTAGAATATTGTCTACGAAATAAACAAGTTGGAATAAACAAAGTACATACAAGGTTTTGTTGTACCGTTTTGCTATCATATATCAAAATAA
The DNA here is from genome assembly GCA_923062465.1 of Acleris sparsana. NCBI lineage: Eukaryota > Metazoa > Arthropoda > Insecta > Lepidoptera > Tortricidae > Acleris > Acleris sparsana. The sequence continues at coordinate 12,563,655 of OV281300.1, forward strand.
TTGCTACTTTAACCCTATATAGGGAAAAACTAAAAATAGAACTGAATTCTAGTCCCATTACGTTTTTCCTATTTGCACAAAATTATTTTAATAAAAAATACAAAAAGTTGTAAGTGGTAATTTTTAGTAGCAGGTTTTAAAATTGACCTATAAAGCGTTAAACAACTCAGTTAATGTACAATAATCGTATTCGTTATTAACTGCCCCCCAACCAAGTGTTTTGTGTTACCTATTCGAAGTCACCCTGTATGTAGTCTGGTGACTATCGGGACGATGACACTGAACGTGTTAAATGTTCAGAGGTAAATGATCAAAGGTTTGTTTTACCAGACAGACAAGCTAAGTCTGATAAAGGCGTGAGAGCTTCCAACTTATTTGATTTGGGTCTTCGTTTGTTCTCAGATGTGACAGGTTATATTTAAATTATCTTACTGGTGTGCAGTACGTTGGCTTGTTTATCCTAAACCCAATACCTATTTTAGTAACAATGTAATTGCAATGTTTAAAGCCTTTTATATTTGGCATAGGTTTTCTCCATCTAATGGTATCTAACGGTTAAAGTAATCACTTTCTGTTTTATTTGACCAAAAGCCGCACGCAGAATCAGTTAATGACGACTAAGAGCTCGTTCAAACGGAGACTTTCGACTCTTTGCATGGACTGTTTTTTGTAGGATCCGATTTAGTGGCAATAGTCTTTCAATGCACGCGTTCACACAAGCGTACGTTGGTCATCCTATAAAACGCGGGATCCAATTTAGTGGCAACAGTATTTCTATACTTGCATTCACACAAGCTCGGGACAAGAATCCCGCAAAAACTGTTTTTACCATGTTGAATAGAGACCCAGATCCGATAAATCGGTAGCGGCCCGCCCAAAAACAGACAGTGTGTTCACACGGACTTCGGTCTAACAGGACCGGAGGATACTACCAACCCGGGCGGCTCTGTGAATACACTATCCGGTTTTGCAGGATCTTATAGTTAGTAGATCGTACAAAACCGGACGTCGTGTGAACGTGCCCTAAGTCGTTCGTTAGTCATGATTTTTCATACACAAGTTTGAAAAAAGAACGCGTTAGTTGTCTTTAAAATATCTTGAAATAATCTATCTATGATTTAAAAATCAATGTAGTGTAAACATTGAGTGTAAAAGAATACATTTTGGTACCTTGGCCACAATGGCTTTTCCAAAAGGTAAACTAGGATTTTAGGACGCCATATCTAAACAACATTTTAAAACAGTTCATTTTAAACCTTTGGCGGGGCCAAAAATCCTGCAGACTATAAGAAACCTTTGTCTCAATTATTATTATTTTAACAAATTTTGATCTAAATTGTAATGTTTTCTTACTAATCAACCTGGGTCTAAAATTACACCAAATATTCTTTTTGAACGTCATAACTCTTAACTCAAAGGAACCCAAAAGATCCATAAATTACCTGTCGGTAGTAAACGATTGTGTTTTGTACGACTTAATTTTCATTTTAAAGACTAATGGTTAAGTAGCAACAAATCTGTACCAGCTAAATCAAAATTCGTTAAGCAATTTGGTGATTTACAAAGTTATACTTGTTCGCAATTTTATGAAAAAAAGACAGGCGGGTATTTGTACCGATGAGTAAGTTTGTAAAAAAAAACACAAATTTAACAACCTTAAAGGTTTTTGGCTTTTTTATGAAGAGATCAAAAAAAAAGTTGTACCTAAACCCCGTAGCGCTTGTAATTTGATTAAAATATAATAGGGGCCGATATTGGAATCCATAATATCGTTTCTCCTAATCGTCATTTGTCCAAATTCATTGTTTGTCCTAAAGCCATTTCCGACCGATGTTTAAACCTTTATAGTGTTGTTATAACGCAACTCTAACCAAACCTAACCGCAGGTATTTTGGTAAAGCTTAAAAAGTTGTCAGACTCAGCTGAAAAGCTGTTTAGGACAAAGTATAAATTAGGACAAATGACTATTATGACAAACGATATTATGGATCGAGAATGACATACTTCAATCGCCTATTTTAATAACGACCTTACATTTTCAAAGCTTATTGACGTTACAATTGGTGAGTTAAATGATGAATGATGTCTGTGTTTTCTCTAGAAAACAACGTATAATTAGTTTTAAGCATCTTATTGTAATTGCCGCCGTATATTGCCGAAAAGTACACGGTTTCAGAAAAAAAGACTTTATGCCAAATGATGATTGTGCGAAATGATGAATTATGCCAAAAAAAATTGTGCAAGACATTAGTAACCCGGGTAAAATATCAACCCTGGTTGATCTACAAACTAAATATTCTTTTATCAGACATGCTCGGAAAGGACGGCCTTTTATTTGAAAAACGAAGGCGGTAAGAGCCTTATTTCGTTCCTAGGACTAAAATAAACGTATGAAAACCCATTACTCCGTCAGGTAATCGGACAAAGCCTCCATTCTACTCGGTGAAAACATATTGCTCTTGACTTGTTATCTTATTGCACACTTTATGATAGCTCTTATTAACTTATTAGTAATGGCGGCCATACTTATGTACATGCATACACTTGAAAAATATAACCCTCCTGATGCAGTTGGGTAAAACGTATGACTGTCATTTTATTTACGACTCTATTAAAAATATACTTTGTGTGGGGTCCCGTGTCGCAGTAACAATTTTCTATTGAATGTCATTTTGAATTTTAACTCTGACTGATAGTTTCTGAGAAAAAGTCAGTGACAGACAGACGCACATGGCGAAACTATAAGGATTTCCAGTTTGACTACGGAATCCTAAAAAAGCCAAGTAACGAGTCAAAAAAGAAATGTTTCTCAAATATTTTTTTCAGCATCACTTTCCTCCCTAAAATGAAAATGCCAATTTTATCCCGCAATAAAGATGTGAAAGAGGATATTATTTAATAGGCTTTTAGAGCTGAGACCGGATACGGGATCTTGGGCCTCGCAAGGACCACTTAGTAATGCCGAGACGTGGTTCTCATAAAATTGGATTATTAGTTGCCATCCTTTAATTACTGGCCTTGGGACGGTAGTTAATAGAGGTATCTTAGGTATTTACGCTTGTGGTATATTTTACTTGCGTTCATTAAAGTATAATGTCATTTTAGGTCATGTGCAGTGCTATCACTTCACGCCTTGGCACAGAATAAAGTATCAAAAGGTGTCCTAATAAGACCTTTGACCTACCGAGAAGCAATAGCTTTGTCATTTTTGTGCTTCGATGTGGGGATAAGACCACCGCACCGGTGAAATTACTAGCATAGAGCCATTCCGTTTTATTCCTCAGGGTTGGCAACGCATTGGCAACCATGAAATTGCAGTTAAAAGAAAAAATATGCTATTAAACGTTTTTTTACGGCATGGAGAAAGTATACGAGCACATAGACCACCTGATGTTAGGTAGTACATGAGACCCCATAGACATTTGCAATATCAAGAGTGCAATCCTAAAACTGCAATTTAATTGCCAACGATCAGGACTCAATCGTAATTATGGCATAATGTGAAGAATATACAGACAAACATGAGGCTATAAATTAAATGTAAGAGATGTAAGCCACTGAGTGGCTACATCGTTAATTTGGCAAAAACGGACTGAAGGTCCTAGATTTCTTGTCTGAGGGCATTAAAGAGCAAAGTAAAGTAAATAGCCCTTTCGAGTATTTTCGGGCATTCTGCGTATGGTTATTATGGGTATAAATTATCTGTATATGACTGCGAGGCTCTAGGATCGTAATGGAACAGTGCAGCAGCCAATGTTGATCACTCCTTCGCACCACCCAGGGGACACGAGCAGGGTGACACAGAGGTAATCTTCCTGCGGACGCGAGTCTCTGATCTCTTTCAAGAACACAAAAAGAGAGATTGGCCTACAATTATCCAATACATAGCAGCTGAACTGTGTCAGAACTGCACTGTCGCTTTCACATTGTTTTATTTTATCTACTAGAGCACCTCTCTGTGTATGTTTATCCTATTTATCCTATTAATCTATTTATGTATTTATTTATTTGTACAATTTGTTTGCAGTTCCTATAATTCAGTTACTTTACCTATACCATCGCTCTCATACACATACATATGAAACGACCAGCAGCGCTTTCTCCTCCTCCTCGTCATGGCATTTACATGTCTGACACTGTGCTGAGTGGCACCCAATTAGGTGCATTAAAAATAGTTTTAAGTTTTTGTTCTATATTATTTTCCTGTCTCATTTTATTATTTTATTTTATTATTAATGCTTTGTGTTTTGCACCAAATAAACGATTTTGATTTTGATTTTGATAAACAATGTTAATAATGCTGCTTGGCGGTTGGTTAAAGAAGCGGTGGAAGCAATCCAGACGGATCCGGCAGAAGGTCCTAACCACCACTAAACACAGACAAGTGAAAGTTTGTTCAAGTTGTGTTAGTCGCTTACGAATATCGTCAATATATCAAGCTAATTTATTCATAGCACAACCAAACTTCTCATCAAAACTCAAAGATAAACAACTTACATAATATATTGAGTACCCGAGTTTAACAACAATAAATATAAACTTTAACGGCCAAATACATTTTAAAGGGTTATTAATTGCGGTCTCGACTTGTTATTAATTCCCAAGTCACTAGACCAATTAAAGGGTAATTGTAGCAAACACTATCTAGTAATTAAACCTTTTGTGAATGTTATGGCGAATGGTTTGCGGGTGGTAGGACCTTGTGCAGGGTCCGTCCGGATCGCTACCACCATCTTATCCATTAACCTACCGCCAAACAGCACTGTTCGCATTGTTGTGATCTGGTTTGGGGATAAGACAGCCGGTGTAATGGCTAGCATAGAGGCATTCCATCTTTTTCCATTCCATCAGTCTTAAGCTTGCAGTCTTGTGAATGCGAATGTCTATGGGTCACAGTTTCCACTTACCATCATGTGGCCTGTGTGCTCGTTTGCTTTCAATATGCCATAAAAAAAAATTTATCAGGGTTTTCTAAATTATACATTGGAGCATATTCAGGAAGAATCAGCTAAAGAAATACAAATAGGGGCCTAAAAAATGTAACACGTAACATAGATAAGTCCTCATGTTGTTCGTGTTGTTTAATTCAGTATGCACCGCTTGCCTATTTCTATTGTGTATCTTTAACCATCTCTTCTTTGAAAAGTTGTCTGGCAGAGTTTAATATTTAGCGAGAAGACCGCTTCTCGCTTCGCTTTTTGAATATCCGTTCCTTGGTGTATGTGGTGTTCAATAAAGTGTTTTACACATACTACAATGTGCTACTAACGATACCGCTATCGGTAAGCCGATGAGATGCATTGTGTGATCGCAACATTGAAATTTAATAATACTTTTCACAATGTTCTTTTCCGTACTGCAAACGGGGTTTTTTTTAAGCTTCACCGGTGTATTATCTGAAGTCCAACAGCCATTAATTTTTTTTAATACGGTTTTGTTTTAAGCTATTCATCCAAGCAAAGAAATAGCATGTTAAAGTAAAGTACCAGGAGCGCAGCAGTAATTAGGGGGTGCGTAGCGCAATTTAGATCGCAGGCCCTGCGATGATGTAGAACGGTGCGGCGCACGGGCGGCGGGCCCACACGACACAGCGCTGATGACTAACACACGTCACAGCAATGCACAGCACTGTAGGTTACTTTTAATGTTTATGCTCATGCACTCCTAGTATTTGACGTTGTAATTTTTGTTTTAACAATTTTATTATACTATGTCAAAAATGGGCGGGACTCATTGCTCGCAGGACTGATGGCTGATGGGGTCAGAAGGTTCTGGAGTGGCGTCCGCGGACCGGAAGACGAGCTGTAGGTAGGCCTCCAACAAGATGGAGTGACGACCTCGTCAGGATCGCGGGACCGCGGTGGATGCGAAAAGCACAAGACCGGTCTGAGTGGAAAGCTTTGGGGGAGGCCTATGTCCAGCAGTGGACGTCTTTCGGCAGACATGATGATGATGTCAAACAAAAATTTTCAACTTGTCCCTTTGAGCTCATAGAAAAAGTAATGTATGGAACTATTCATGATCAGTTGTATGACATACTAAAGTCATATAATTGGTATATCTCTGACCCTTTCTCTCAACTGAAACTGAACTCCTTTTGTATGACGTAGTAATCCCCCCGATCCAATATTCTGCCACATGTACGGAACTGTCAGTGGCGTCATAATAGGAACTACCGCGTGCAGGTGTCGGGGCACGCGGAACACGTCCCTACTGTGACACATATCCAAAGTTGATTGAAAAAACCGGTTAATTCCGGCTTTAGAAAGAAAGAAAGATACAAAAAAGAACCGGCCAAGGGCGAGTCGGACTCGGAATCTATAAAAAAACACGTTTGTTACTGGCTCCGTTAAATATTTATTTTATTCTGTTTTTAGTATTTGTTGTTATAGCGGCAACAGGAATGCATCATCTGTGAAAATTTACCAGCTATCATGGTTCACGAGATACAGCCTGGTGACAGACATACGGACGGACAGACGGACAGACAGACGGACAGCGGAGTCTTAATAATTTAGGGTTCCGTACCCAAAGGGTAAAAACGGAACCCTAAACACGTTTATGTACTTACGTTCCACAAGTACCGAAGAAACTTTAAGATTATAAGTTATAGATGAATAATTTATTTGTATGTTGCTTAGGAAATAAACAGTTTTTTTTAAGAACCAATTATAAAACAAAAGCAACCACATAAGTTATGGAACAAATGCCAGACGGAGCAAAAAAGTTCCTGCTCAGATTGTTATTGGTTTTAAGCCAGAGCTGGGGGTTATTATGACCTGGCTATGCAGTTCATTTTACAGCGAGCGTAAAGGACAGAGCTGTAGTAGTTATATAGCTCTGTCTTTTCTCTCACCGTAAACTGAACTGCATAGCTATGTCATAACAATCCCTCTGGTATTCCGCGGCAACCATAATTTGTTAACACCACGGCAGGTCACACAACCAGCAAAACAGAAATAAAATAAAAAACATTGGAAAACAAAATCTATAAAATAACATTAAACAATCCTGAACAAAAAAGCACAAAGTAGAATGAAATTTTTGCGCAACAAAACAGAGCAAATAAAACATCGAACTGTCTGAATAAGTCCCCGATATTAGGGATTTTCTACTCAGCGGGGTTAGACAAGTTGCCATCGAAAACGAACGCTAGCGTTTGGTGATCACCTGTCACTTACAAAAATGATATGAATGGAATTGACGTAAGTCACGTGATATATCACTCGTTACAACTGACACGCTGTAATGTGATCACTATCACTCGCGCTAATCGAACAGTGATACTTTTAACGTTTTGTCCGTCGTTATGCGGTACTATTTTGACAGGTTGAATTCAACACGAGCACTATCACGATATAAACGGCGGTATCTAAGGGTAACTTGGCTAGCTTTTTCATTTTTGACAACGCAAAGCGATAGGTGATCACCAAACGCGAGCGTTTGTATTCGATGGCAATTTGTCTAGCCCCGCATGGGCTTTACGCAGTTTGCGGGTGGTAGGACCCTGTGCAGGGTCCGTCCGGATCGCTACCACCATCTTATCCATTAACCTACCGCCAAACAGCAGTGTTCGCATTGTTGTGTTCCGGTTTGGGGATAAGACAGCCGGTGTAATGACTAGCATAGAGGCATTCCATCTTAGTCCTCAGGGTTGGCAACGCATTTGCAGTCTTATGCTAATGTCTATGGGTCACAGTTTCCGCTTACCATCAGTATGTGTGCTCGGTTGCCTACTCTATGCCATAAAAAAAAAAAAAAATCGCCAATAAATAACTTGTAATTAGGCCGAAGTTCAGCTTAAACTAAATTTACATAAATAGGTACATATCGGTTTAAAGACATTTATTTCTCAAAAGAATTTACTTAAATTCACTTATATGAGAAAACTTAATTATAAAAATTACATATTGTCTCCCGATGGGGTAGGCAGATACGTGTCTATTCCGTTCGGTCAAAATATTTTCAAATGTATCATTTCCTAAATTTAAATTTCTCAAAAAATTGTTTCCCGTCGCATTTTGTTTATTTTTCATGTAATGGGAAATTTTTGGGGAATGAAAATTTGGGAAATGATATATATCATCAAAAATATATTGGCTAAACGGCAGGTTCCTGGCAGACTATGGAACGCCAGGTGCACCTAGCGTCTTAACATAACCTTTTGCAACCTCTACATTTTACATTCATGCACGTACGTTACTGTACTGTTTGTACGTCAAAGCTATTAAACCATTTTGTAACTAAACTTTTTGTGAACCTTTTACCTCTGCCAAAAACGCACTGAGAGCGAGGGCGGCGCGGTGCGGTGCGTTCCCATACTCAAAAGCATGTACAACGTGGCGAAGGCGTCGCACCGACTTAACACGAAACACGGCGCTTGTGTAGGATTGAAAGTTCGATACGTCACGACATCGTATTTTGTCAGTTAATCCGAATTAATCTTATTTTCTTAATAGGCTTAAGGGCTTACTGGAGCTGACTGAGGTAGCAAGATAAATACGAACTTTTCAGACTAAATACAAAGCCATTTTAATTATTTACTACATTTAACCAGGACCTCTATTCTACGCGGTAAAGCAATATTAGCTTAGACGTGTTTGATTGTTTTTAGTTCGGTTGCCATTTCTGTCAAGTGTTAAGAGCTATCAAAACGTTGACAATACGTAAAAAAAACCCCTCCAAGTGCGAGTCGGACTCGGACACGAAGGGTTCCATACCATTATGCCATTTGCGGGTGGTAATACCTTGTGAAGGGTCCGTCCGGATCGCTACCACCATCTTATCCATTAACCTACCGCCAAACAGCAGAGTTCGCATTGTTGTGTTCCGGTTTGGGGATAAAACAGCCGGTGTAATGACTAGCATAGAGGTATTCCATCTTAGTTCTCAGGTTTGGCAACGCATTTGCAGTCTTAGGCTTGCAGTCTTGTAAATGCGAATGTCTATGGGTTACAGTTTCCACTTACCATCAGGTGACCTGTGTGCTCGTTTGCCTTCTCTATGCCATAAAAAAAAACTATACAACATTAGACACTAAATTAATTTGTTGTATGGGAGCCCCACTTATTTTTTATTTTTTGTTTATATTTGTTGATATAGTGGCAACCGAAAAAGATCATCTGTGAAAATTTTAACTGTCTAGCTATGACAGTTCATGAGATACAGCCTGGTGATAGACAGACAGCCGGACTGTAGTCTTAGTGATAGGGTCCGTTTTTACCCTATGGGTACAGAACCCTATAAACGTGAAATGCAATAAGGTTCAGAGCCTCTATTCTACAAAATATTCAGAAACACGTCAAAAGTAATAAGGTAGCACCGTGTAAAATCTCAGCCCTATAGGAACTTATGCACACGCACGCAATGACAAGGCTAAGGCGATTTAGTTTGTTTTGTTTGTTGTTTTGTACACGGGTGACCTCCAAAGGTCACGGGTGTCAGCAAGTGTCAGAAAGCATCGTGGAAGCCAGCAATCAGTGTCGATTGTCGCAGACATCGTTAGCCGCGACCTCTGCGCGGCATCTGATAAACGTGTGTCAAGCCAGTGAGACGTGGGCTTGTTGTTGCCTTGTTATAGGTAAAGATTGTTTAAAGCGATTTGCGGTGGTGGTTAAGTTGTTTTGTCAATGTTTTATAGACTGTATTCGACAGGGTTTAAGTGATATTGAAAACAGTTCGCTAGCTGTTTGTAACAGAAACGGCAGGCTCCTATTTAAAAAGAATATGGTTAAGCTGGGGTACCTCAGGAACTAGTTTGAAAATCGAAGGTTGAAGTTAAGTTAGCTTCATCTCTGTCACTCGTTAATCGATACTAAATCGAGAGAAAAGGATGTTGCAAACGTAAGTTTAAACTTCGATTTTCAAAGTAGTGCCCTCTGTTGTATTATCGAAGCACCTTTCAACAAACCTATGCGCAGAACTTTCATTTCATTAAAAGTAATTTCTCGCCGTATGGTTTGTTTTTGATAGTGACAAATGTAACATAACCTATGTAATATATATTCAAGTTACCCTGAAAACATTACGGTATCAGCAGGAAATAACGTTCGATGAAATGAAATTCGATAAAATGATGGATTACGGGTTAACCTGACAAAGCGGGCAAGCGGTGATGGCACCAATGTTAAGTACCCAACTTAACTCTTAATTCAAAGATCACACGGTTATAAATTAATTGTTTTAAAACAAATGAAAAAGCCTTATACTTCTGTAGGATAAGAATCAAGCGTCCAAAATTAGTCCTTGCCCATTACTGGTTCCATCACCAACTATAGAAACTTTTCAATTACATCTAGAGTGTAGTCAATTTCGGTAATGGGGCTACGAATAAGAATAAGAATTACCTCAAAGTTTGAAACTTCAGTCATGAATTGATTTCGAGTCCGTAAATGAACAAAAGTCCAACTGAAAATAAGGTTGTAGTAATAACTTTCGAGTGAAATTTATTAAACTCCCGTGATCCAAAAATCAGTCGCAGAGTTTATAGACGACCTTTTCCAATATATTAGAGAAATATCAAATCTCGACATCTCACGGCAAGTCGAGGGCGAAGAAACTTCGTCAAAGAAATACCTTTTGTTATTATTCTTAGGATTGTCATCCCTCAAATTTAAAACGTATTTCTTTGGCCCTTGATTTTTTTTCTACATATAAGTAAATCATAATCATTTAACTTAAAAGCTGATCGTTCTTGTCGGTGGAGTAATTGCCACTTTACTCTGTTCTCTGCCACCTTTTCTACATGTACAGGCATTAAAATAAAAAAAGTTGTTATAATCCTGTAACGGAAATATGCTATCGGTAACAATTTTAACCTAAGCTTTACTTGACATTTAAATTGACGACATTTTGTAAAAGAAAGTATTTATTCCCGGGACTACTCAAGCAAATCGAATAAAAAAAAAAAAAAAAATTATTTATTTATTAGGTTCGCCAACAGGTATTGGCTTAAATTAAAATTTATATAAGTAGAGAAGAGTGCCAGGGTGTTTACTCAATTATAGGCAAACTCAACTTCCGTAAACACACTCGCTTAAGTGCCGATGCGGCTCAATAACACACTACCTAACACACTGCAGTCTAAGTACTACCACTAAGCACTAAGTAACCGTGCATAACATAAAATTTTGTTAATCAAAATATGAGATTTTTAGGGCACGGAGAAGACAAAACGAGCACACAAGTGGAATCTGAGACCCCTAGACATTCTCAAGACTGCTGCTGCTGCTTATTAAAGCGATCTCGAAAAAAGGCACATATACTACCTACATGAATTGTATTGCACTTCCAACCTTATTGTATACCTATGAGAGTTTAATATGCTTCTATTAATTAATTGCACTTGTCCGTGTTTCTCCGTAGAAGTGCAGAATGATCGTTTCAAGATGCGTCAAAAATTACGGTTTTGTTGACGTTTACTTTGACGGGCATATCAGCCAAGATGACTTCACGAATACAGCCCCAATGCCCACTTGCCACCGCAAGCGCAGCGGGCCCCGTCCGGTGCGGACTCCGTTTGGGTTACAACGGTGACTTCAAAGCGGTTAGGTCGCGTTGGAAACATTTAAGTCACCGCTGTAAGCCCATTGGAGAAAGCGGTCATAAGACTGCAGATGCTTTATCAACCTGCTTGTCATGTATTGGCATAGAAATGATTTAAGTAAAGGGCAGACTACTGTAAAAACAGTCTTGTCTACTTTATACCAGCATACGACCTTGCTAGGTGCGATGCTATCAGTGGAAATTTACAAATACATAAAGTTTGTAATATAATACGAGGAACGACACGCGGCGACACGCTGGGCGATAAGAGGAGCGATTTTTGTGAAATGATTCGATATAGACGGCGCGAGGAGCGGGGGGCGGCGAGACCAACTGTACGTGCAGAATATTTGAGAGGCCAAAACTTAGGGCAGCGGAGAGATGTATTAAGCGGTGGCTCGTCAGACAATTCAAGTAGTAGTACCATATTTAAAGATTATGTTTGCCCCGACTACCATCTATCAAACATAAAGATCAGATCAACAATACTCAAGTTATCGTTTAATTAACATTCAAAGTTCAAACATACGAATAGCGAGTGGTCTATCACGGCCTTGCTCAGAACCAGTTAATGACGATACGGTCCTTTGACTTTTTTATGAACAAATTTCAAAAAGGAACCAGTAAAATTTGTCTAAAATTTCTTACTTCGGCGGTAAGGGTTTGTATGCACCTAGAAGTATGCGAGGTAGCAGAGACTGAAGCGAGGAAAAGATCCACCAATGGGATTCCTAAGTCTCTCTCAGCGTAGCTCTCCTATTGGTGGATTTTTTCCTCGCTCACCGCTCCGCACGGAGAACGGAGGAAAGGAATTTGCGATAGGTGTATTTTAGCAGTGACTATATCCAACAATATCTTATTAATATTCTTTTAGATTGTTTTTACATACTTATGTTTTACTCTTTGCTATCACAAGCTAGGAAAATAAAGTAAGAATCAAAATAATATACAATTACAATAAATACGATTTATGTACATCGAAGTTTCGCCTGCGTTACAACAGCCATTCTTCAGTATTATCGTGACCACGGTTTCTGTAACACAGCTGAAACGTCCAGGTAGATGTTATTTACTACGCAATAAAGTCCCGTTTAATTGTGTTAGTATGAATAGGGCCGTTTTCAAAAAGATTGTACATAGTGAAGGACAGTTAAGGCCTCAATTAAAATCCTTATTTTTTTTCCATTTCAATACTTAAACCATTCGATGGTTAAAATGGCAATTGGCGTATAGGACCATTTTACGGTAAAATTTAGTTGTCCTTTACGCCGATTGTCATTTTAGCTTCGATTATGGTTAATTTCGTTACGAAATGGAAAAAAATATTTTTTTTTTTCAAACGGCTAAGGCCCTAAAGTTCGGACGTTGTAAAAAAAAACACCGCTATTATTTCTATTTAGTACTACTACTATTTATTATTAGTATTTAGTACTAGTGGTGAGTGAGGTGATGTTTCTCAGCATCATTAGTGAGACATTTAAACAACAGACAACATAATTTAATGAGACCTGTATCAGCTGTAAATTGGCCGTGGCGACCAAACAGGCGCGATAACAACTCGAATTCGGGGCGAAAGTCTAACTTACTGTAATTTGATAATGATTGTACAAGTCCGTTAATGAAGTAGGTATAGGTAAATTATTCAAGATATGCAATGTTATGGCGACTTGACGACGCGCTGGCCTAGTTGGTATTACCGTGTTGTATTGACCCTGTAAAGGCAGATTTGTGTGATGAGCGCGAATAGTTTTTCCTGAGTCATGGATTTTTTCTATGTATTTAAGTATATATGTTTTATATCGTGGTCTAGTAGTCGTAGTACAAGCCTAGCGCTTAGTTTGGCTCTAGGTCAATTTGTGTGAGATTCGTCTCCCTGATATTTATTTTACTTTATTTATTTGTACACATTTGAGTCTGTAAATCTAGCAAGAACATTGCAAGCATTCACCCTTTTTTTAATCGCTTTTATTATTCGAAAACGCGGACTATACTTCTACGGAATCTAACCATAGTACGAACCTCTAAAACTGACGTTTCTTAGTAGTCACGTTCACCATAATACTCGATGGCTTTTGTATTAAATACGGCAATAGGCAATGACTCCAATCGTCGTACAAAGTTCCTCGATAGAAGGAAAAATTTCATGCTCGACGCACTGTGGTAATGGGCCTTTACGTATATTTTATGTTGTATCATTGGATTCATTAGCATAAGGAAGCATAATTTAAGGACGTTAGTAGTGTACCTATCGTGTTTAACCTCTGGTCAACGCATTATGTACATTTTTGTTTAAATATAAGTTTTTGTACCTACTTATTTCCTTTTTAAAAGACAATAAAATACTTTTATGCTCATGTTTCTGAGTTCAGAAATGCGTCTGGAAGCGCGTTATCCAACCACGGTAAATATTTATTTTATATATTTTATGCATTTATACAGGCGTAAAAACAAGAAAAAGAGGAGGTTATCAATTCATCGGAATCCATTTTTTATTCGCTCTTTTCTATTTAGAAACGTGAGCATAACATCAATTTATAAGGTTGTATAAAAATGATAAAAGGCCATTATAAAATGTTCCTTTCCTTTACGAGTGACTATTTTTGTTAGAAAAATGAACGTTCTGCAAAGCTATTTGAATTACCTCCATTGAAAACGATTCTACAAGAAAAAGCACTTCAGTTAGATTCATTACGAATTCCGCTTTGTCTTTACAAGTTTGCTGAGTTCTTATTTATTATTATATGTATGTTTTTCTAAATCAACTTACCGTCTTCAATATGCAGTCGTCATTTCATTATTGTAAAAGGAGGCAAAGTGTGTTTGTTAGCCTCTTTTGTCTCATTTAAATGAGAGAGTGAGTTAAACGCGGAAAATGGGCACGCTGGATCCACCCGCCCGATAGGTATATCCACTGCCGCAAAGACTTAAGAAGTAGTTACTTCTTGTTTATTGCTGTTTACTGTTATATCTGTCTTGTGTGTGTAGTGAATAAGTGTATTTTTCTTTTTCTTCCTTCTTCTTTCAGCTCTCGAGGAATTACTTGAAATAGCGGACACCTCACAGACTGTAGGCTAAAGTGTCGACTGATTATGTTTTGTTTCTAAAAACAATGTTGAAATGAATGCTAATCCATTTTAATTTATGAGGAGACACTCAGCCAAGCTACACTCTCCTATTGATGCATAGCCGCGCGGCAAAATGAATGCAAACTTGGTTTCAAAAGGGTTATTTATAATATTTTAAATAAAATTATATAACATACGATACTAATGTTCCTGCCCAAAAAAGGAGTGTAATGTTTTCAGGGTTGATGCATGTATGTATGGTACGGTAATTATTTTTTATTCCACCATAACTTCTAAATGCCTCAGCCGATTTAAATGTGTGTAGTATCGTTAGAATCCTTTCATCATCCCGGGTGACATGGGATACCTAAACTGTTGAAATTGAAATAACAACTATGGTAAAATGTCAATTATTTATGTCAACAAAAACAAAAGGTTTCCAATTATTAAATACAATGTATGTGTATCATTTGAAAGGTAAAGTGACCATCTCAAATATATAAAAATATAGTAGCATTAATAAACTGGTTTTAAAACAATATCAAAAAATGAAGTTTGGTTTTTAAAGCCTGCTTTTCATTTGGTTATTTTAACTGATGGTTCAGAAGTCAAGTTGATCTGTGTGTACTCGTAACAATACGAAAGTAGTATTTCACAGTGGTACTCGAGTAAGGCCTGCTTTAAACTTTGCGAAGTGCAAGTGCGAAGTCGCATTTGCTGTCAAGTGGCAAGTAGCAAATGAATAAACTTTGCACCTGCACTTCGAATAGTGTAAATTAAACATATTGCCCGTTGTTGCTAAGTGGCTCAGTCGACTGCGGAAACGCTTTAATATCTCTTACGTTACAATTATATCCTACTGATATTATAAATGCGAAGATTTCTGTGTGTGTGTTAGTTTGTTACTCCTTCACACAGCAATGGCTGAACGGATTTGGATCAAATTTGAAATGGAGATAGCTTATACCTCGGATTAACATATAGACTACTTCCATCCCGGAAAATTTATAAGTTTCTGAGGGAATAGCCGTAATCGAAATCTACCCAGACAAAGTCGCGCGCAAAAGCTAGTTAATCATAAAATTATCTTAATCGCTCTATGACACACGCGTCCTAATTTTTTCAGATATTCATCCGGTATTGGTAGAGATTGACATTTTTCATCGCATCTAATAAACATATTTTTAATACCAATATTAAGTAGGTTTTTTTCTTTTTGTATGTACATGCCGCAATATAAAGATATATTGCATATTTATGTATTACATAAATAAAATTACCGTTTTCAGTTGTTTTTACGTAGGTTAAACATTTTTTATTAATAAACGATAGTTAGTCGAAAAATACATTTTACAAACTATTGAACCTTTTGTAATTTAATTTAAAGGCACATCAATCCTAACCAAAAGAGCACATTTGGAATGCAATAACTAAAGCATATTCGGTTCTATCTCGTTATTGATATGGTTGCATTTACTAAAGAGGTTGTATAGTAGATCCTTTAACAGAATTCAAGCTTGTTAGATGAAACATTTGCAAATAAAGCTTTTTTGGTTGCTGAACTTACTTTGATGGAATACTCTCGATTGTAATTTCAAGTTGCAAAAATAATTTAAAAGTTGTTATTGCGTTAGGCATTGTTTGTGCACAATGAACTGGCTCGCGCTATTTTTATTCTGTTTCTAGATTTAAAAAAAATATTTATACTTGAATTTTCAGAATACTAGGAGATACCATCGCAAACAGAATCGAGATTTGTTTGGTTTCAGAATCGAGATTTGTTTGATTTCGGTATTATTTATTTAAATAGTTCAAATTAAAAACTAGTACTTAGTTCAGTTTACTATTTAAAAGCTTAATTCAACTCGTGTTCTGTGACTACGTAATTAGTGTAGCTGTTTACTAGCCAACGAAGCTAGCGATCCCGTGTTCAATCCTCGGTAAGGGCCAATAAATACACCACTACAGAACATACATAGGCACAAGTATATAAAAATACGAAAGAAAAAATACAATAGAAACTAGTGCGTCATTATACGAACAAAGTAAACACTCCTTAAGCTTACTTACGTCTTAACGTCAGGAAGTGGCCCGACATGCCGTGAGTTAAGACGTGAGTAAGCCGTAGAAATGTTTATTTTGTTTGAAGAAAATAAGATTTTGCAACAACCCAAGTGCGAACAATATAGCTATAAATTGTACTACATGCTTACTCATGCGGAGAAAATACTACGAATAATGTAGTAAAACGTTCGACGGCGTCAGTTTACTCTCCACCCACGCCATTTAATCCGACAAAGTCGTTGCCCCTTGAGCTATATTAAACTCGGCCTTGAAGTTAAAGTAACTTAGGAAATAAACACTTTAAAGTTATATATTTTTATATCAATGAGAAGGCGACAAAGTTAAAGCCTATTATAGAATATGCAAACGTTAGGTTGTCAATTTTTTTCCCATAATATAACTATTGGGTAGGCAGGTATAAAGCAGGTAAGTCGCTTCATACTTTCGATTGGTATGTAATTTGTCTATAAAACAAGCAATTACAAATTTAAAAAACTTATATACCTACGGGACTTAATTTTTTCAGGTAATCTATTTACCATATATTACTTAACATATTAAATTTGATATAAAACACTTATAGCTCGGTGAAGGTCGATTCCTATTCGGATCTTAGACCAGTAGGCAATTTATATTTACCACTAGAAAGTGCAATATTTATGTCAAAGAATTTGTTTAAAGATTTAATGTCAGTTGCATTATCCATACGCGGAAAATAAACATTTTTATTTGTTATTGTGAGCACCTCAAATTTACATCATCATCATCATGTCAGCCGGAAGACGTCCACTGCTGGACATAGGCCTCCCCCAAGGCTTTCCACTCAGACCGGTCTTGTGCTTTTCGCATCCACCGCGCTCCCGCGATCCTGACGAGGTCGTCACTCCATCTTGTTGGAGGCCTACCTACAGCTCGTCTTCCGGTCACAAACTGGGATATATTTTGACATGCTGTGCAATTTACATTGAGCAATAAATAATATTTCCTCAATCATCATCTATGTAAACGCTACGCCAAAGCCAAGCTAAAGCGATGATTTTCCAACGCTATAATTACCAAGGCAAGACTGTTCAACCAAATTACGATTACTCATATAACGAAGATAAAAAAATACACTATATACACTGTACGATAAAAATTTGAATAAATAAAAACTAGTGTAACCTATAAACTAGAATTATTAAAAATAATTTGTGCACCCAATTACAAAAAGAATACCCCCTCTAATAAACCTGTTCGCGGCATTTTACCCATAATGCTGGCTGCGTTACCTCTCTGGATAGTTAAACCTATCCTTTGGGAGAGGTAAGCGCCAGCTCTGGGATCCCCGGAGGCGTCGATAAGCTTGGCAGACAGGGTCTGTACAAAATTACATGTTTAAATAGCCTCATTTTCGTATCGATACCAGTGGCGAAGCGTCACGTAAATAAATAGACAAGCCGGAGCAAAAAAAGGTGTATGGCGTGTGTCGGTTTTACGTTTTGTTTGTATACCTACTCTATGCATAGGAATTTTTGGTAAAGCCGTAAATAATCGGCTTGTACGAACGCCTCGCGACTGATCGATACACTGAATGCTAATGCCTTACGTACACAGATTATCGTATTGTGTTTGACCCGACCACCATAATGAACCTTCAAGTAGTAAAAACAATATTATCTTTCCGAGTACAAAATAAGCTCTGTCTGGCTAAGTTTTAATCGTCAATCGCTCTCAAATTCATTATGAGCGAGATAATATTAGTTTATTGCTACATTGTATCTTGTACCTACACGTATTCCTAGAACTCAGCCTGGACTTATGGAAGTTGATGAGGAAAGTTGGCAGATCGTTATAACTTTACATAAAAGTAGTATCGTTTGGAAAACTTGTTATGTTGAAGTTAGTTTGTATTTTTCACCATCGAGGTGAAATAATTACATAAACGGTGTTTTTTTTTATTATCATGTTATCGTTAGTTCGTGGCTGATCTTATTAATATTTTTAATAATTTCGACCGTCTGTATAATTTGACTTTGGCAGAGCAGGGTCGAAGTACGATCAAGGTCAAATGCACGGACAAGACACTTCGTGCAACGATAGGAATTTCGGAAGCACAAGGGGTGATTGTTAAACCACTTGTTACGATATAGAATTGAAATCGATACTTTTTATCAAGGATATAAAGATAAACTTTCACAGCAGTGGTATTCAACTTGTCGAGGTTTATCTAGCTTTTAAGCATCGGAATTCTGTTTGTGTCCACATTGTGTACATTTATTTTACATACTCGTTGTCTTAGCGGTAAAATTATCCGTATATTATATTCCTTTATTTATTTTCCGTTTGCAAACCAAGCGTATGACAGAACAGAGCGAAATACATAATAATTCTTGTTTACCTCACACTTCTCAAATCTTCTCGAATAACAAAAGATAAATTCTGGGATCCAAGTGAAAAACGGTACAAGTCGACTTAACTCGTAATAATAAAGGGTATATATATACTAGTGACCCGCCAGCGGCTTCGCCCGCTGCAAATTTCCGATTTTCCCGGTGGTTTTTTTTTCTTTCATAAAAACCTTGCCCTGACAATAACGAATATAACCGAAAAGGAATCAGCCAAATCGGTTCAGCCGTTCTCGAGTTTTAGTGAGACTAACGAACAGCAATTCATTTTTATATATATAGAAGATAGATATGAACGGAGTATACTAGACTTAAACCCTTTTTCACCTGATCTTCAAAAGACTTATATTATATTTATTGTTTATTTATTAACCAAAAATTACATAATGTTCTTAAACAAATAGTCTGCAAAACTGTCAAACAGTTTGACTTATACCCCTTTTCACTAGGATCCCAGAATGGAGGACATCGGGGGTATTGTCCTGAGTATAACTTTGTATTCATAGACCGAATAATATACAGGGTGTCAGCAAAATGGAAGAGGGTATTTCAGAAATAATCAACGAGATATTTACATGCTTTTAAAATAGTAATTTAAAATAAATGTTTGTAATTTGCTCTTTATTATTTAGAAAAAATACGGGCTGTTTTATTGTGATGTTTTCTCTCAAATAAACAAAAAAAACTAATTTGCTTTAATGATGTTTACGAATACCAGTTGAATTGTTGAGTATAATAGCTTATTTATGTACTCTGTCAAAAAGGTAGCTTACGGCTCATAATTACGTAACACAAGACTAGGTAATCATGACCGGTATTAGGGTAGCTATTAAGCTTATTACAGTATATCCGTTCGCTTTAATGTTTGTATTAGTTTTGGGCCCTGGCTAGCTTAGGCGTTATTTTTTTCTTGCCTTAATCGACACAGCTTACCAACCATTTACTCGTCTTCAGTATTCATGCCCGTAGAGTCATTAAATACTTAGTGGTTAGAGGTCAAATAAAATATTAAGCATTCTAGAGTCGGAGGCATTTTAAGAGAACTTAGGTCTGCGCACTAATTTATGCGGCGATTATGAGGTACGTAACAGACTTTTAGACGTTTTCAGAAAAAAGGGACTGTAATAGACGGGTTGATTTATTTTTTAGAATATGTATATATGTGTTATTACGGCGGATTGACTACTATTATTATGATAAGACTATTTTTTTTGTTAAAGCTTAGGAATCATAAAATGGGTCCCCTACAAAAAACGTTTTTAAAAAATTTGATGTATCGTAATAACGGTCAAACATACACGTCAGACTGGGTGTGATTATAGTGATATGGCTTGCATTGATTCAATTCGAAATCGAATTCAGAATGTAATAATGCCTACTGAGCGGTGGTAAGGAACCCTCGGTGCGCGAGTCAGACTCGTATTTGACCGGTTTTATACGCATAAAAAAACTCAGTTTCATGAATGGTTTCATTGTATGAAAAAAAAAATAACAGCAGAAGTTGGTCAAATTTACTTATAATGCTTTTTCATACAATTTACAATTTGTAAGTTTTTTTTTTAAATTTTGGCCGACTTCTGCTGTTTTTTTTTTCGTTCCATACAATGAAATGATCCATTCATGAATTCGATTTGCATAAAAAAAAGACAATTTAATTAATTATACGGACAACTCACTCTTGACCAAAAATTACTATGCCAAAAGTTAAAAAAAACCACTGTATAGTGGTATTTATAATCTATCTCCTGAGCCAAATCTCTGAGTAACAAACTATCTATCTAAACTTTCACATTCATAATTTATAATAGTAGTGAGATTCCAAAACATTCTTTTTATTTTATTTGTAAATTTATGTGTGAGTAGAGAGGATATTATTAACGCAAACATTGAATTATTTTATCGTTATTTTAACGTGTCGGGTGATTTTCGAGAAGCGACTTGTTTTTTTACGGATTTACGACCGTAGATAATGACGAGATAACGTTATCTAAAGTAACGTTAATTGGGACAGTGACCGCTAAAGTTATGTTGCGTTTTTAATTATTCACATCCTGCTGATTTTTATATTCACGCTGTAGCCGTGCTTAGTGCGTGGATAATAGGGTATAGTGTTGAATTTGTTCGTCTATAAAGTTTTCTTTAATTTTGCTTCCATTAAAAACACAGTAATTTACATAAGTTAGCTATGCAACAATAATTACGTAGCTTACTACTCTACTGCTAAGCATTTTTTCACAGGATGTAAATTATTTGCTCTTGTACAATGCTCTTCTTGGACACCCTGTGCTATATATTATTTTCCTCAACGGATCCACAGGCTGACGGCCCACCTGATGGGAAGTGGTCACCGCCACCGCACATGTGTAACGCCGGAGGGCTCTCCAACGCATCGCCAGTCTCGAAGAAATTTACTAAAATCCGTTTTAAAAAGAAATCCTATAATACAGTTAAGTGTAAAAATATATTTCGAAACAATCCTCTCATAAATATGTTGGACTGGAATGGGGTGCATATATTTGAGTGTTGCGTCCTCCCATACTTTTACACTTGACTGTACTCGCCAGAAACGTTCTAGAGAACAGGGCCTCTATTCCCGACGGTAAAATCCATATCGTGTTTGATCTGTCATCGTGTTGTCACCGTTTTGATAGCTCTTATTTACCTGACAGTAATGGCGGATGACGTCAAACAATACCATAACAGGTTATAGACGATATGTTTTTTGCCGTCGGGAATAGAGGTTCAGGGCCGGTGATCTAGGCAGTTAGAACGATATCTTAGTTGACCAGAGTCTCCATTTAACACGGTAAAAACAATATCCTTTTCGGCCGCTACTACTGTCAAAAAAATAAGAGTTGTCAAAACGTTGACAATACGATAACAGATTAAAAACAATATTGTTTTTACCGTGTTGAATAGAGCTGGGGTGATTTTTTTTCTTTGATATAATAACAACACAGCCGATCACCCAACTACTAAAGTGTATACACACATGTTTATGAACTCGACAACAGTCAAACAAAAGTAATAATACTACCTTCCTAAGCCAATAAGAGCCACTTGCACCAGAAATTTAACACTGGGTGAAGATGCTAACTCGAGTTAAAATGTCAGATTTCGTATGAATCTGACGTTTACTAACACGAGTTAGTAGACTTTCTCCTCCGGCCTTTCAGCACTGGCTGGGGTAGTATCCGCGGGAGTCTAAATTCTAGTTGGTAATAGGGGCATTGGTGTTTTTAGCCGGTGCGAGCCCGGCAGTACCTGGGCCCTCCATTCCCAGGTCTCCGGAAGGGATTTTCACCTCTGCCCCTTTTTCTTAAAAAGCAAACAAAAGCAAGGACTTTTGTCTTTGGCCCCTCAGGCGATTACCAAAAAAAAAAAAAAAAACACGAGTTAGTGTCTTACTCAGAGTTGAAATTAATGTACAAGAGGCCTAAGTGAGATTTTAAAGCCGATAGCCAAAGCAGATTTAAGCCTCTTCTGATGGTTATGAAGTGCTGATTGCCACAGAACTTTCGTCTTTGTCGCCATTTGACTTAGCAGGGCAGAATAGTATTCGGCTGACTATCGTTATCAGAGTTTTTTTTCTGTCACT
This sequence comes from Acleris sparsana, assembly GCA_923062465.1. Classification (NCBI taxonomy): domain Eukaryota; kingdom Metazoa; phylum Arthropoda; class Insecta; order Lepidoptera; family Tortricidae; genus Acleris; species Acleris sparsana. The sequence goes on from OV281300.1 coordinate 12,586,313, forward strand.
GTATTTGTTATGCTAGAGTGTGAAAGAGTACTATTAACAGGCCACCTATGCTAAAAACGGTAGTGTCGGTTCTTCGTGTTTTACCATAGTTTGTACAAAAAAGCTTTTTTTTGAAACTGTGTAGTGTGTGAAACTGTATTTTCGTTTTGCAAAATTATATGTTGTTTAGCACAGACTTTTAAACGTGAAAACAGGATTAGGACCAGTAACCTCCATAGTTTTAGGTTTTCAACCATGACACCTTTGTCGTATAATTTTGGTTGAATCTTCGAAACCCTACAATCTTTAATAATTAAGTATTAAAACCTTCTTAATCCTGGAAAATAAAAAAAAGTTTTGATTTTTCAATTTGACACTGCAACCAAGGCGCGCGCAAACTACACTCAGGAGCAAGTATACCGGGTCAGTGTGCGTTTTTCATACAAGCGAGACTATTTCGAAACCTTGGTTCCTCGCCAGGGGTTGTTTTGAATGAGGTTTAATGGTGGACACTGCGAGGTTCAATAGAGGAGGTCAAAAGTTCTTAAGATACCTAACTGATCGCACAATCAGTTTACACCACAGCGAGAGAGTTTGGGTCAACATTTGGATTTCCTTACATTTTATGGCCATTTTAGATATTTTTCTGAACAGGCACTATTCCGGCGTTAACCGCAGATTCATTCAGTTGGGTACCCTAGGCACTCTGGAAGTCCTGTATCGATGCTCGGGGTATTCATTATCAGATTTCACTAAAAGCATCCCCTGGCGAGGAACCAAGGCTTCGAAATAGCCTCTTTAGTATGAAAATCGCACTCTGACCCGGTATTTTTGCTCCTGAGTGTATTTCGGAAGTACATAATAAGTACCATCCCTTTTGATTCTCTAGTGTGCGTGGCAGAAAATATAGTACCTTAACACTTTGTTTTCTCTCTACCGTGACGTGTTTGAGTGATTCAATTATTGTTCTGTTGACTTTACCAAGACACGGTTACCGCGGCTCCCAAGCGAATTACTTAAATACTTGTGCAAACATTACCGAAACGATAAACCAGTGTCGTGTGGCAAGCTTTACCCGAAATGAAAACACTTTTATCTTTGCTATCGTATATGGGGAAGGTCGGGGTTTGACCCGAGATAACGCTCCGTGTTCTTAACTTTACGATATTAGTAGATTGACAATACGCGGGCTTATTGGTAAACATATTCGTCCACAAGGACGTTATTAGTAAAAGTTACAATATTTATATTCTTTATTGAACACCATTTACAATAAAAGCATGAAAAGTAAATACAACATGAAATGTTACAACAGTCGGTAGTATCGCTAATTAGCTATTTATTCTAGGCTCCATCTTGCGAGTGATACAACCATGAATTACTCCCGGCAAGCAGTTGTCTTCGCACGTTATGTTTCGGTATGAAGTATAAAAGCAACCGGTGCAATTACTAGTATATACAGGGTCTCCCATAAGATGAAATACCCTCTAAACGAGTTACATCGTACTTCTATTAAAATTATGATACTGCAAATGTTTACAAGCCACAGAGAGAAGAATAAAATTCGTGGTTTTTGATCACTTGTGACAGTGTTAAGAGTTACGTTCATTAACTTAATCAGATTACTTCTCATACTTTCGGCGTTGGTTTTAGGGACACCCTATAAATAAAATATGTTGTCATGCAACTGCTAAATATACCTACAGCGTTTTAAATGACTGAGTAAATATCACGTTACCAAAACGCCGAGAGATGAAGCCAAAGTTTACAGTAAAAACAATCAACATTTTTAACTGTTAACTAGGCTACCAAGGGGTATTTTTGAAATGCCGAAACTTAGTTATTATGAAATCTAAACTGTAAATTCAATATTGTCTCAATAGTAGAGCAAAGCAGGCGTTGATGTTTGTAACGAAAACAGGAAATCGGATTTTATCAGTCGTTCTGTTCAGTGACCTACAAAGACATTTTTAATGAACACCCTGCATAACTAGGTTTCGTGATGCATAGGTACTTACATATGTATATTCACTTGACAAATTTCAATTACTTCTTCATAACTCCAGTCTCAAATAAACTCGTAATTCAGAATTATGGTAATCTAATGAACTGAGTACTCTCTCCGAAGCATTTAACGTTATTAGGCCCAAAAACTTCTTATTTAAATTTGTTTAGCCGTTAATTGAGTTTCGCTCTCTAAGACACTCAGATACTTTAGTGTATTCATTTAACTGTACTTTTATCAAGTTTTATAAACCTACGTCGCACTTCAGCGGGCATTTTTCGGACACATCATTTGGTAAGGTTTGCAAAAAAAAGACTGAATTAACGCGGACGAAGAACTTCGACTGCGAAAAATTCAGGGAAAATATTAACCATATATGCGCACATTATACCTAAATAAGTGGTTAAATTCAAATATTATGTAGGTACTATTCAATATTATATACTTTGATTTTATGTTTTATAAAATCGAATGACGTCAGTATACTCGACTAGTTCGGCAAGCCATAGAGCCTATCTAACGTACTGCATCAGCTACTAAGGTACTTGGAATTGCATATTACAAATACTAGGTAATAAATACTAAGTACTTACAAATACCTGGCCCGGGTTCTCACATGATATACGAGTATATATGTATATAATTTTTTCTCCACACCATCATGAGGCAATACTCCCTCACTCCCTTTAATCCTCTCACGACAACAAATAAAAGGCGTTGTCACGTAGTGCGCAACAAAACTATTTTCAAATCGCGTTTCGCACACAGATTTTTTTGCTTCTTGGGTAGCCACTTATATAACAAAATTAACACAGTTCTCAACATAACTCCACTCACTAGGCAAAAATGTAAAACTGTAGTTACCGAATGGTTACATAAACTTAGTTATGACCAAACTGAAGAACTTATTACGACAGTCAAATGAATAACAAATCTTCAGTAACGGCTGGATACAACTCATATTTTGTTTCTTATTTCTTATTTTAACTTCCAACACTTATATAACTCTCTAATCATTCCAAATCTATTATATTGTACATATGTCTGTTAGTGTAGATATTAATTACCTAAATTATCACCTGGCACAAATTGTTCAATTGTTAGATTGTTAAAATGGTTCATAGTATTATTTAGTGTATAACTATATTATTATTACCTTTATTTACACAAGAATTCGATCTTGTGCTACCTCATACACCTGCTTCTTTGTGAAATCGGGGGAGGGCCTGGTGATCTGTCATACAGGATTTCCTAGTACGGACACCAGGCTCTCACACTGGTTATTAGCATACTGTCATTTTTTGTAGTAGCCCTAAGTATATCTCTGACCTTTGTGAGAGTAAATAAAGATTATTTGATTTATTTGATTTGATTTTGATAATTTAATTAGTCACGTCATTAATGGGGGAACACGAAATGGCGATGCCGCAATGCAAAAAACCACTGCACACTGCAGCACTGATATTTCTTACACAGAAATTGATAATCGTTCAAATGTGCTTTGGATTTTTGAGTAGATCGATCATACGAGATTCTTAAGTAAGAGTCGTCGCTTGTCAAGCTGCTGCCACTGATTAGGCTAAGCTTGCAGCACTGCATTGTCGTATCGTCCGATCCCTCACCTGAGGGCACTGCCGTGATCACGTGATCTACCAGTGACGAATAGAAACGCTAGGTAGCGCAATGCATCTTGGCAGGCCGCTCTGTTCCGAGGTACAAACCATTTTTTTGAGTCTTATTATGATAACATCAGACATCACATAAATACTTACTAGACATCAGTCTTATAATTTAAAAAAAAATCGTTTTTGCATTGCAGCATTGCCATTTCGTGTTATCCCTTTAATGACGTGACTAATTATAATATACACTCAGGAGCAAAAATACCGGGTCAGAGTGCGTTTTTCGTACAAACGAAACTATTTCGAAGCCTTGGTTCCTCGCCAGGGGTTGTTTTTTGAGAGGTTTAATGGTGGATACTCCGAGGTTCAATAGAGGAGGTTAAAAGTTCTTAAGATACCTGACTGATCGCACAATCCGTTAACACACAGAAAGTTTGGGTCAGCACTTGGCTTTCCTTACATTTTATTGCCATTTTAGATGTTTTTCTGAACATGCACAATTCCAGCGTTAACCGCCTATTCATTCAGTTGGTTATAAGCACTCTGGAAGTCCTGTATCGATGCTCGGGGTATCCATCATTAGATTCACTAAAAGCATTCTCTGGCGAGGAACAAAGGCTTCGAAATAGCCTCTATAGTATGAAAAACGTACTCTGACCCGTTTTTTTGCTCCTGAGTGTATATATATATATTATCCGGTAGTCTTCTTGAACTAGATTTAGTGTCGTGGGCTATACTAGTACGAGTAGTATCTATCATAGTTTCTTTAATTGAAGTCCACCTACGTCATTGTCGTCGACTTAACTCCCTTTCGTGCTGTCAATATTTTTATGGCCAGTCAGTATTAGTTGATATGGGACAACCAACATAGTGTAACTATGATTGGATCTTCATTGTATTGATAATCTTATTTATGTCAACGAAAGGGTTACATTGCAGTTACGTTTAAATGTAGATATACCCTTTTAACTTGTATGTTACATTTTATGATTCCAAAGACAGTTAACACATCTAGGTACACTTATGGTATCTATCCGAGCCGGCCGGCGAGGGTGGATATGGAGTTATACACTGCGCTTTTCACTTCGAACACAAAAAGTTTCGAAAAGAAAACAACAAATTTTCCCGCCACTGTATGTCTTTCTATTTTAATTTTTAATTTTCCGTATGAGATTTTTTGAGAGTCTGGCGAAGTCGAGCGACTTTGCGAAATTGTATTCTCATCTGTGAAGTTGAAGTAAGTTAAATGTATAATTTACGCTCAGATCTCAGAAAACTCTTACATTACTTCAATATTTATTAGAACTTAAGCGAAGTATTTAGACGCCTACTGGAACTTTAAGGGGGCTTTGGTTTCTAGAGAATGAACGATCGTATAGGCTCGGCTGAAAAGGGTTATATGAAGATAGTCTATGCACAAAAGCGAACTTATCCTTTTAAGAGATATCTTCCAGTTTACCTTTCAAGGAACGAGTGAGGTTTCGAGAAATTTTACAAATAACATGCAAGCTCTTTCCGGGAATTGAACCCTAAGCACCATAGTTTCATAGGCAGTCACTCCCAACCAGCTCCCGCGTCGTACGATAAGCACGTGTCGTGACTCTGTTATTATTATGTTATTAACATTAGGTGAGACTGAGGTCAAACGCTAACCCTTTCTCGCAAAAACCCCAGCCTTAATATTTCAATATATGTCGTCTCTAGTTTCCCGAGGCCACTTTGGATATCTGACTCTGTGCAAATATTTGGGGGTAAGTATGTACAAGTTCCCTTCTGAACTGCGGCGTAGGGAAGTACGTACTTGTACATCGAGTTCGAGCGCACACACCCTTTTTATATTTGCAAGGAAGAGTTCGATTTATGTGGTATTTCCTGTTTAATATTTGCAAGATAAGTTTTGTCATAGGTCTTTTGATTAAAAACGGGACCTACATGTTCCTACTTAGGAACCAATATACTAAAAAGTTGCTCCATGTTTTCTTTGTCCTTCCCCTACTTGTTGGTAGAAGGAGACACAACAGTGATGAAGAAACCGATGGCTATAGTAGTCATATTCAAGAACAAGCTTAACTTGTCTTTGTTTCGCCTAAACTAATGGGTAACCAGCAGCTAAAGGCCCTCTTCATAATCGCCAATAGCTGGTGTGCCTAAAATATGCTTTGCCCTTATCCGTCATTGTGAAATTACCATGTGACAGAAAGGGACAAGCGCGTAATTTAACTTAAATAGTTTTATAGAGGTAGTAAGGAATTTAGTCCATACTTTGTATATTATTGCACAGAATTGAATAAACATGTTGTCTATTACATATTGTCTGTACCGGTTCTTGTGGCAAACCTTGGATTGGGTAAATAAGTAAGATGGCAAATTCGCAACAATTGATGCCATTAAATTGCGTCACAAACTGTTTGTGTTTTTCACGTCTTCGATATACACCGTGTTTTTTTTGATTTACGATAACTTCGGCATATTACTAGGTATATCTATAGAAACTAATTGGTAGATTAGATTTTTAAATATTGCAAAAAAAAATTTTTTTTCAGTTTAGAACAAAATAATGAAATCTTTTATCTTTGATCATTCTAAAAGGGCCTTTAGAGTTACCTAGCTAATAATCAGTGTCAAATACGTCTATGTTGGCGTGACATACACACACAAGTAAAGATAACACTTGACAGGTACAAGTCACTTTAGATTGACGCGTATACAAACCTAACAATTGGAAACTCTTTACTCATACGTATTAAAAGAAAATTGTTGTTATCAATTAAGAGCTTTTTACACTAATTTAACGTGATTAACTGATTAAATTTAAAAATTAAATATCTTTAAAACCGTTAGACTTATCATTTGTCTGTCTTCGGGAAATTAACTTTGTTTGACCTAAAGAACGTTCCCTGAAAGTTATCGTAAATCAAAAAAAACACGGTGTAGAACAGATACCGGGTGCATGCGTCACAGTACCGAGTGCAGTAGGCGTGGACTAGTCCGTCCGTTATCATACTGTTCGGGTAGCGCAGTGTTTTCCCGCGTGTCACTCAATGCGTCTCTTTCTTCATAATCTGGGTAGAAGGGGGTTACCGAGCGAAAAACAAGTCTGTCTGTCAAGACGATCTAGCCCTGGGGTCACCGTATCTGTGACACCGACCTTTACTTACTTATTATAGTTGTGCATAATTTAAGATTCGTACTCATTAATGAATGGATAGACATAAAATTGTAAAATTGACATAATTCCAATTTTTAATTTGCTTTGGAGGTAAGTTTTCCGTTAGCTTTTTAACTCATACGCAGCATAGAGACATACAGAAATAAGCTACAAACAAAAATAACCCCTTTTTGTTTCTGCATTGGGGTTTAAATTCTAAAGTATTTTCAATCCACGACATCCCACCCCACTGGGTGGGAAGGAACGTATCATTAGTCATTACACAGAATTTTATTTGGCGGTCACAAATATGACCTAACCTTACCTACGAAATGAATGTTCAAGATATCCTGAAAACATCATGGTTTCAGCAGAAAACAGCGTTCTATGGAATGAAATTCAATTAAATGTACAATTGATGAAGTGAATTTCGATAAAAAGCTTGGTTACTCTATATTTGTCATATATTACATACACGTACCTAACCTCAATTTGACTTGTGGGGCGCACCGTCGTGGATTGAAATAACTATATTTCTAACCCAAAAAATAAGTTTAGAACTATTGCACTGTTCTGTATCTACCCACACAAAGTATTTCCTATAACGAATATCTTAAGACTCAGGTTGCATATATTTTACGCAGGTTTTACAGCAGGCCCTTTTAATTGTGGTATTGCGTGACCACAGCGTAAGTAACTACGTCGCAATATTTGTTTCTCATTGATCTAAATTGCCCCAAGACCATTTTACGTTCCATGCGATTGTGGCACATGTTGTTAGAATGTCTGGTCCTAAATTTGTTTGATTACACGTAGAGATAGTGCGAAGTGAACAAATCACACAGTCATCGTGGTCAATGCCTCGGATAAAATAAGTCGAGTGAGAGAGGAATGTTGATTAAGGATACGATCTATATTTGCCACGCTCCAACGATTTCACAATATCCGAATTCAGCTTCAGAATGAACTGATTAGAGACTAGAGAGAAATCCTGGATTCGCCGGGATTGCTGGAATCAGTCAGATAATTTAAATAATTCAAAACAACAGGGTTGATTCAAACGATCACGAATTTGAGAAACAATACTTGTATCTGAAGAGTATTTCTTGCTTTATTCCGTCGAGTATTCCGTGAAAGTACAAATTAATTATTTTCCGATAATAGCCAATATTTCATAGTAACAATAGAATAAGGAAGAATGGAAAATATTTAACCGACAAGGGCATAGCTCTGTAGTAAATGACGATGTTATTGACCGTACATTTGTAATGATTTTATTTGTGTAAGTTTAAAAAATAAAATATTTATTGCGTTGTAATGTAATTTACTTTTAAATGTAAATTATATTTCATGCTCGAAATAATAATATTCTGCCAGAGTTTCGTGCTGCGCTTCTTCTCCGCATTGATGGTCTTGTCCGAAGCGCTAGTAGACGTGTAAAGGAGCACTCATGTGGCCAACTTGTCAAACACATATTTTAAATTTCAAATTTGGAAAAATGTTTTTTTAAATTTGGATAGCAAAGAGGCTTTGGATTTCATCTAAGTCATCAGGGTGGGCGACGCATTTCTTGAGTTGGCCTGTGAGTAGTTTCCTTTTCCAATTCTCTATGGCACATAACAAACAAAGTAGAACAGAATTGAGCAAAATAATAACACGGTCCGTGCGAAGACATGTTTCTTTCGCAATTTAGAGTTCACCGTTTACGACGACATAACCCTCGTTAGGTTACATTAAAAACGTCTGAGAGCGTAAAAGAAAATTGTCTTGCAAATCGTAACTCAGTCATGAGTGCCATCAATTTGAATAATTTGTCTGAAACCACTTAATCTAATTTCTGCTCTTTTCTGCTATTTAATGTGTAGTGATTTACTTTTTTAATAACATTCTTTTGCTGTTAAATATTCACTATGAGAGAATTAAAAATGTTTATTTGATGCAATAATTCTGAATAATATTTCAACGCAATCCTTTTAAAGGCAAATATTTATACAAAACTAGTGAACGCGCGCGACTTCGTACGCGTGGAATGAGTTTCCCGCTACTCCCCCTAACTTAACCCCTTATGGGATGAACTTCCAAAAATCCCTTCTTAGTGCACCCCAAGGATATCCAAGGAATATTCCCTCAAAATTTCAAGTCCTTAGGTCCAGCGGTTTCGGCTGTGTGTCGACCGATCAGTCAGACAGTCAGTTCCTTCTTTTATATTATATAGCTGTAGCCCGCAACTCTATCCGCCTTGAAGTCATTTAGCACTATTCCCTCGTTAACTGTGTAATTTTCGGAATAAAAAGTTTTATTTGTTCTTCCACGGGCTTCGTCGGTACAGAGATTTAGAAAGAAGCTTCCTTCGCTTTTATGAATAGGTATATTTTTAGGATAATAATAATAAATAATAAATATCAGGGGACAATGTCACACCAATTGACCTAGTCCCAAACTAAGCTCTAGGCTTGTGCTATGGGTACTAGACAACGATATAAATACTTATATAGAGAAATATAATACGTAAATACATAGAAAACATCCATGACTCAGACACAAATATTCGTGCTCATCACACAAATATCTGCCCTTACCGGGATTTGAACCCAGGACCGCTAGCTTCGTAGGCAGGGTCACTACCAACTAGGCCAGCGCGTCGTCTAATAAGAAAAGCGTAAAATTAAATAAGAACCGCACTTAAACTGAACTGTATACCATATGTTTACCTATCTCCCGTAACCAAGCTTAATGTATACCTACTTCCTATAGCTAGTTACAATCTCATTACAAGACGCAACGTCAACGGATGTATAACAGTTATTAATAGTATTAAACCATCAAGGCGTAGTCAATAAATATGTTTTCAAACCGGCAGCCGTTCTTATTAATCAGCTATATCGCTTTTCAAAACAAATACTACAGAATGTTCTCGAAGCTTGGATCCCAGATGTTTTGTTACCGTGGCGTTCTTCAGGTACCCTTCTACGAGTCATCTCAGATTCCAATAGTTAAGTAGATTTTAAATTGGACGGCTCGTGTTTCTTCGGTAGGTATTGATAATCCGATATTCACTTGTGTTTGTCGGAAACTTGGCTATTTAATTGTCTTCGCTAAGCAATTAGTCTCAATTAATTTTGAACGGGTTAAGAAAGCTAGTGATTGCGTCGAAAAAACTAATTAAGATCGAAGTTTTTCTTGGGACTTTGGACAAATATTATGTATTGCTCGGGGTTGATGACAAGGTACTGTTTAAGGTTCAAAGGCGTGAACCAACTAATGAAAATGTATTTCAAAACACGGAAGGGAAGATTTCAAATGCGTATTATAAAATTTTAAAAATACCTAGTAAGTTTTTAAGCCTATTCTACTTTTAAACGAGCAATATTTATACATCGATATTTAGGAATCATTTTCTCGAAAACGGCTCAAACGATTCGATGATGCAATATTGGTGTTTACGGGGGCAAAAACGCTTTGTATTTGAAATAAGATAAAATTCATTTTGGGAGGCAAATTTTTTTAAATTTTCTTGAAACCTTTTTTTCAAAACTCGAGCAATGTTAATAAACTATTCATCCTTCCATCACTTCGACAAATTGTTTGTTTTTCGTGCTTCATATTGAACCGAAATCAAATTCCGGCGTCAATTGTTCTGATGAACCCTTGTCAACCTCCCAGGGGTCCCCATGACTTTTTTACGAGAATAACTTAGAAAACAGCACTATTTGTTTACACCAACAACATAGCAATATGTGTCTTTTACCAACGTGGTAGATCTGAGTGTTGCTTAAATGTATTAGCAAGATGAAGTAAATGTCAAAAGATTTGATTTAACGTTTTTGATTGGATATAAATATTAGAAACTAGCGACCCGCCCTCGCTTCGCTTCGGTTCATGTGAGTTTTCTGTAAAACCCGTTCATGATCCAGAACTTATTATACATATAAACCTTTCTCTTGAATCACTCTATCTATTAAAAAAAACCGCATCAAAATCCGTTGCGTAGTTTTAAAGATTTAAGCATACAAAGGGACATAGGGGCAGAGAAAGCGACTTTGTTTTATACTATGTAGTGATAAGTATAGAACTATTTCCACTACGTTTGAATTGGTGATTACGGTAGAGGAAGCAGTATCTAGAAATCATTAATCATTTTGGGAATACGCTCAAACGTAATATTTTAAACTCTGCCATAAAAATAAGAAGAGTGTAATTAATATGTTAAAGGCATTTTTCTGTCGTCGTCTGGGACTCGGAGGGTTTCGCTCGTTTAACTGCGATTATTTTGGTTTCTGAGGTTATATTCAAGTCTCACGAAAATTGCAATAATTAAAATTATCTCACTAGTTCCGAGCAGGGGGAGCTTATTCTACGCCAGCGTGTTTACCCTTTAATATATTAAGGATTATTGGATAAATCAACATCATCATCATCATGTCAGCCGAAAGACGTCCACTGCTGGACATAGGCCTCCCCCAAGGCTTTCCACTCAGTCCGGTCTTGTGCTTTTCGCATCCACCGCGGTCCCACGATCCTGTATTGGATAAATACAGAGAGAAAATTTTACTGTATTAGAGTCCTTCACCATTGTCTTCCCGCCACCAACACATGGTCGTAGAGGATAAAGCATTTGTCACTCTCTTACTTATCTACGATTTACGCGACGCGACACGCAACGATGTTTGAAGAGGCCAATTGTTATAAGTTATCTGGTACTTAGATTTAGTAGGTTCAATAAGTTCAAAAAATTGCGACCTGCTTCTAAAGTTTTCAAGCACCTTAATGCACAATCAGACAACGAAATATTTACCAGCAGTTGAACTCAAAATAAAACATACGGGCTCTTAAGACCCATTGGAATCCAGTCTCGCGAAATTCTAATTTAAGCCCAATTTGCATGAAAATACGATGTAATTTCACTGAATACTGATCGGATTACGTTATGGTGGTTCTTTGTTGCACTTTAATCTAACGCAGTCATGGTTTACCATGTGTACCTCAAAAGTGTAACGTAATAAATATTAATTACTTAATTATAAATGTGAATGTTCTGTTGGTTAATCTAAATTTGTTAAGATATGAAGTATGGAAAAAAACAAACGCAACATGGACGGCCACTACCTTAAATATTGGAAATAGCAAATTCTACGCAAATGAGACCAACTTTTATTTTTGAAACATTTTTTTTTTTTATTATTGCATAGAGAAGGCAACCGAGCACACAGGCCACCTGATGGTAAGTGGAAACTGTGACCCATAGACATTAGCATAAGACTGCAAATGCGTTGCCAACCCTGAGGACTAAGATGGAATGCCTCTATGCTAGTCATTACACCGGCTGTCTTATCCCCAAACCGGAACACAACAATGCGAACACTGCTGTTTGGCGGTAGGTTAATGGATAAGATGGTGGTAGCGATCCGGACGGACCCAGCACAGGGTCCTACCACCCGCAAAACGCGCAAACGCGTTTATTACTGAGTATATGGATTATTCAAAATTTGCTTGCCTTACCCGGGAAATGAACAGGTCGAATATGACAAATTAATAAAGAAGGGTTTTTAGTGTCTTTATTTAATAGGTGTATGTGTTATAGACATAAATGATCACTATCATAAAACACGACTTTATTGTTTTGTCATTTTCGACCAGTCCGATTCCCGGTTAAGGAAGAGGCTTTTTTTGTTTTCAAAAATAAAAGTTAGTCCCTTTTGCGAAGAACTTGCTATTTCCAATATTTAAAGTAGTTGGCGTCCATGTGGTGTTCGTTTTTTCCACCTTGAATACGAGTATATGTAAAAAGCAGTACCTACTGTAACTGAGTGGCTGAATGACAGACAACGCACAGCCTAAACCGCTGGACCTAGGGACTGGATATTTGAATTAAGTATTCCTTGGATTCCCTAGGGATGCACTAAGAAAAGATTTTCCGACAGTCAACCCTGAACGGGAAGAAATAGGCGGATAGCGGGAAACTAATTCTTCGCGTACAAAGTCGCGGGCATCCTGGGGTCCTAGTCAAAAAGGGAGCCAAGTCGACTTAACTCGTAATAAAAAAGAGTACATATATGAACGGAGTATACTACATACACTTAACCCATTTTTCACTAAAAAAAAGGATCCCACCGTATAAAGTTGTAAGTGATTCGTTGATATCCGTTTATTCGAGTGAAATGTACTAAGTATAGCGAATCCGCCTGCGCGACCCGCTTGAACTCCGCGGTATTTACTCTTATCTCCCTTTATTGAGAATTAATTAAACGACTAATTAACTGGTTGAGAACATTCCAATCTATAGCGGCACGTCGCAGTTTATCTTTCTCTTCATTAGCGGGAATGAGAAAGAGGGACCTTTGTGATTACACGGCTATCTAAAAATATATAGCTTAAATATGGAGGTGAATTTGTTGCTTGCATACTAAAGTATTATTGTTGGCTTTTTTATATGTAAAATAATAACGTTTATTGAAAAAAGGAATTAAATCGTCTTTCATTTTAAAATCGGGTGACTACTCAGGCACTTACCCCTTCTTCATTAACGAGAAACGTATTTAAGTTGTCTTTTTCTGTCAAATTCAAATGTCATAACGACAGTTAAGGCTGAATTATATTTTAAGCACGCTTTATAAGAGGGTTTTAGCCTTTAGGACTGGTAAAGAATGCCTCAAGGTATTCAGACCATCCTTTTTACTTTTATTTATTGTACAAAAAGTAAAAGACCTTCTTAGTCCACATAGAAACACTTTTTATTGCAACTACTTATGCAACTGGCCACAAAGAATTACTTTAAAAATCGAAGTTTTAGTTACAGGCCAATCAATATTCCTTAATTTAGTCGTGACGAGTAAATGAGATAAATCATTCGAAGATTCCAATTTAGTTTTTCATAGTAGTAGGTGTGTATGTAAAATAACAAACAACAAAAAGACAGAAATACATCCGCATTTTATGTACAAGCTCATAGGTTTAATTACATTATCCGGGCGGTGTATTTTGTTAACATATCACCGTCGACATAATAGTATTAGTGGAAATTTCAGCCGATGGTCAAGTTTAAATTAAATTTCAACGTGATCATAATATTGCAATTATAACGGATCGTCAAAGTTGAATTGGTTTAGGTATAACGATAATATTTAGGGTTAGGGGTAAGTTCCCATATGTACAGTCGAGTTCATAAATATGTATACACTTTAGTACCTTGTCTATTGTCATGTTTAAACTGCCATATATGAATTGTCACAACGAAGTGACATGGTACTAAAGTGTATACATTTTTATGAACTCGACTGTACATTGTTTTTTAACTAGTTGAATTGTTTTTTTTTGTACAATAAAGTGCCGAATAACTAAGACTGAGGTCTAAACAAGGGGATTTCCCAAGAAAGTAATGTGAAATTAGCTTCAGCAAACGAAGTGACGAGAGAGTATCATAGTTACGTATTAAAACAATTAGCTTTGGCAAATACTACAATAAAAAATATATATCGCAATATTTTTGGAATAAATATTTAAATGTGTCTAACTTTAAATATCTCCCTTTTAAAAGGTATCTACTTTTCCAGCCCGTCCTCGCCGAAGGGGCCGAAGTGTTTTCTGACCTATGATGTAAATAACAGGATACATACATTGACTCTGCGTCCTGTATTATTATCCTACAAGTTTCTAATATATTCGTCATTGTGAAATTCCACGGACTGAAATAAAGTCGTTATTATTGCTGCCAAAGTTGCCCAAGTCCGTGTACTGTCACATTAATACTAGAAAGCGACAGGTGTAATTCTTTGAATCCTGCGGGTAACTTGAATGTAACTTGGCTTGGCTTACTGGCCCCTATTTCACCAAGCTTGACAAGTTCGACAATTGTCTAAATTACGTGACAATTGTATTTCATGAAACAGCAATTGTAATAATCAGGTGACAATTGTCGAGTAGTCACGATAAGTGTTGTTTCACAAATCTCTACATTATTAAACCACGCTGACAGGTGCGAAAATAATAATAAAAAAATGACATTTTCATATCGTGAAATGGCAGTTGTCAAAATTCTGATACAATTGTCACGTTGTCATGACAAACGATAGTCTTTATATTTTTAAATGTGTAAATCAACCGTATGTTGATTGTTGAAAGGCGTCCACCATTACCGCGTACTTAGTCCACAATTATACAACAATAATTATTATATAGTTTGGAGTGTACAAACTAATTTTTATTTGATTTATCAATCGCTCAACAAATGAAACACACACATGACTATACACACTTCTTTTCAGTAAACGAGAGAGGTTAGCTTGGCTGTATGGATAGTTTCCTCAGTCTTGTCGACTATATGCAATTATTCTCACTTTAAAAAAAACTGTAGCAAGAAACAAGGTTACTATTTTTTTAATTTTGATGGATGAATATGAGACACTACCCGTGTTCGTTTTTTAAAAGTAAGTTCTCCGATCATGTTTGGGTAAATGTATTTTTATTGATACTAGCCAGTGTTTATTTTTTAATTTCAAAGTACGTGTGTTTTGGAAGCGAGCGTTTTCGAGTTTGTCCGACTAAATATAATTACCAATTACAAAACTTAATACTTAATTAAGTAGACCGATGGTTTATTATAAATTGGCTTTTTATTTTTTAACGTACGCTCGAGAACCGCTTAAATTTTAAATACATATATAGTTGTGGATATAAACTGACACTGGCTGAATACGAATACCTTTGATCACTTTGCATGAAACTTATTTAAAACTATTAAACTATTTCCCGCGATTTTAGCCACAAATAAGTAAATCATTTGCAATTTGCAATTCCTTTCGTGCACCATTTTTTAAAGTGCCTTGATTAAAACCATTGCAATATGGATATAACAATTTAACATTCGACATGAAAATCAAGAAATGGAAAGAAATAGCTGACGTGGTATTGTGACCCTGAAACCATCCAATGCAGTGTGCAAAGAATTTGTTGACAAGGCGTTAAAGCTTTATTTTTTGTAGTTGGGTGATCTATAACTGCACCGATTTTATTTATTAAATATTTTACACTGGTTTTACTAATACGATTTTTTTTCTTGAACGCAAAGGCAGTGACGTCAAAGGAGAAATTTATTCGTTCTTTATATATTCTCCTATATATGAACTCATCTAAATCACTGTCACTACTACTCCTTTAGCCATTTTGTAACTAACAATGAAAACACTACAATTGTAACGCAAGCCTGACACAGCTCTTATCTCATGTCAATAATTACCGACAAATTTGCAAATATGTCGACATGAAAAAATTTACAATTGTTTCACAATATAATTGTCCTCAAATTAAATTATGGACAATTGTCACGCGTTGCACACCGTAATTGTAGACAATTATGTATGTCCATAGAAATAAAATTGAGAATTTGTCTACTTGTCACCTGTCACTTGACAATTGTACGCTACATATGTCCTATTGTCGGCAGACATATGTCATTGACAATTGTAACTTGGTGAAATAGGGGCCTGGTTCTAATGATACCACTTAACTATCATAGGTTGGTAAAGACGACTGCGCGATCGTTACTTAAATAACTTGAGGGTTATCCAATAAATATATAAATAGTTAGGCACTAATCTAAATTAAATAACCTTAAAAATAATTGAATAATTAAAATACATATCTAAAACAACTAAAAAACAAATACTAATTCCATCACCGGAAGCTTGTGTTCACTGTATTGCCTTTAAAAATATCCAGTCCAAATTGCTACCAATGTTATAAAGGATGTACAATAAATATTCTTCTCACGTTGATATTAGAACGTGGTGCGAAACGTGAAAGTTATGCGTTACGTGACGCCCTTTGACTACAGTTTACCTGCTTGCTATCGTTACACTAATAGAAAAGATCAGACTTTCTATTGAAATGCTTGTAGTGAAATTATTCGACGTAGAAACTAGTCGGCCATTATTGGATAGATGTCGCTGAAGGTTTTAGACAAGGTGATACATAGAAGTAATATCTATGGTATATTTATGTAATGTGACTTTATTGAAATAACGAATTAATTAAACTGTATAAAAGTAGTTAGTAGATCATCTGGTGTTTCGCTAATGTTTTACCGAAAACTGTTTCACAAATATTCATCACAACCAACGTTTGGTATGCTATTTATTTTACAAATATATTGTTTCACAAATGTATCAGATTAACAACTAATCATGTAGCAAATAGTACAGTTTAAAAACGTTTTGGTTAAAAACATGGCTTTTAAAAATCGTCGTTAAGCAAACGGTTTACTTTACATACCGTTATTACACAAAGTTACATACTTTACATCTACCTACTTTTTTTTTAATGGACGGGGCCCCTATTTCTGGGTGGTTGGCCCTTCGGGCGTATATAAAAACTAACCAAACCTATTTTTTTTGTGCTCCACTTTGGGAAAATGTAAGAACCTAATTATGAAAAATGATGCGATATGAAATAAAACATTGTTAATTCTATATTTGTAATATATTTGTAATATATAATCTTTTATTAATAATATATTTGAGAATTGAAACGTTGTAAAATAAAAATATATGTAATAAATCATTTAATTTATGAGTAATTTGTAAAACCTGTAGTTGCATAACGGTGATATGCCATATCATACTTTTGCCGATCGATGGTTGTGAAATAAAAAAATGACAATTCATTCTCGATAAAATGATAGGATACCGAAGCAAGTACTTGACTATAAAGATCGGTCAACAAACTGTATTAAACGAACCCTTGAAACTATCTCAATCTAAGTTAATTCTGCCAATCATAACCACCTGTTACCCGAACTTATACAACTTCTGCGAGCTTACTTCACGGCCGGAGAAGTAGCGATTAAACTAGAAACTAATCCCGGCCGCGATGAGTTGAAAACCATTTGAATGTGAAGGACAACCCTGTATATTGACAGGTAAGGCACGGCATGCCCACACACAGTTCATTATGAAGGTCTTCTGTACATGTTGGCCTGGTACAATGGATTTATGAGGCACTTTGTTGGTTTAGCCCATTTGCATTGATATTGAAATCACATTGTTGACGTCAAACTCTTACTGTCAAGTAAATAAGAGCGCCAATAAGTTCAAAAATCTTATTGCGATTTAGAAGCAAGATCGGCTAATATAATTTGGGCGCGATTTTATTTAGACTAACCAATCGATGCGGCCAGCCGCATTGTACGACGAAAACTAACGATTGTAGAAAATTGCCAAAAATTACAGAACTTTAATATGCGAAAAAAATAACTCACGTCAATCGTATACAAAACTAACGACCCGCCCTTGCTTCGCTTTCTGCAACACCCGCAAATAAAATTATAATCCCTTCCTCTTGGATCACTCTATCTAATGATGAAACCCACATTAAAATACGATGCGTAATTGGACATCTAAGCGTACATACAGAGGAGCGACGGTGAAAAGCGAAGCAAACCAAAGTGGTTTGCATGGGTTCGCCCGTGCCTTTGACTGCTCTTTCACACAGCTCCAAAGCGGAAATAAAATGCAAGGCACACCAATAAACTGCATACGAGCTTCAAGGCTTCCTGTCTTTACGCTTCGCTTTCCTAAGGATTGAGTTAGTCTGGTACGAAACTCATTAAAGACTGTGCGGTCGCGAGGAGTGAGGTCAAAGAAAGCGAAGGAAGGCAGCTCGCATACATGTTTCCCGAACACCCTCTATGTCCCGTAGGAACGCTACACACGTATTTGTAGTTAAACAACACTTAATTGCTTTAAATTATTATTATTAAATACTTAGCTTGGCGTTTCAACTAAATTGAAACTCATGGTCACTAGCAGACTGAAGCCGTGAGCATCAATGTTTGCGGGTGGTGCGAGATTTCCGAGCTACTCGCAGTACCCGCACCTGTACGGCCAGCACAACGGTCTTGGGATTGCAGTATTAAGATTGTAGTGTTGAGAATGCAAATGTTAATGGGTCACACATTATTTACAACTTTATCGGCGTAATTTAAATATATATCTATGCCAAATTACACCTTTGCATTACAAAGAATCTCTTAGTTAAACCGCGGACAGACAGACAGACGGACATGGCGAAACTATAAGAGTTCGTTACTGACTACAGAATCCTAAAAACTCACAGTGACAGTGAATACATTTTAACTAATCCACAATACACACATTGTGGAAAGCGTTGTGCAAATGACACGTGAATTTGGAAACAGGGCGAGGTTATTGTTATTCGTCGAGGACGACCCCTGATGTGTGCAGAGATTCGTTGTTCGTTGACAATGGGCAACCCTGACTTCACCCGCTTCTATATACTGGTGCTTAGCTTATACAGATATGACGCTCTTACCCGTATATTATGTAATCTCCACTAATCTCCAGAAGCCCAAGACAAGATACATTCAGCATTCGTTATCGTTATCCAAAATGTATAGGATTAACGTAATATCGGGTAAGGTCGCGTCGAGCGCCTACGTCAGTTCCATATACTTTATCCGTTTTCGAAAATCGTTTGCGTTCGCGTTAGGCATCTTTTCTATGGCCTCAGGTCTGTAGGTCCTTCGTCTGGTATTTTTTTATTTTGGATTTTTAAATCTACAATACAATACTCTTAGTCTAGTTCAGTCAATTACAAATAGTAAGTGTCATAAAAATATATATGTATATATAGTTATATTATGAATAGCGACCCGCGCTCGCTTTCGTTCGGTCTATGTGAGTTTTCTGATCACCAGGATTTATTGTACATAACAATCTTCCGCGAAAAATTATCTAACTAATCCTGAAAACGCCATCAAAAACCCGTTGCATGCTTTAGGAAAAACATACGTGAAGGGTATCCTTAATGTATACTATGTAAAGAAGATAAAGAAGATTAGATTCCCACTATTCAAGAAGTTATACAAGTATTTAGACCATAATTAAATTATATAGTATTATTGAATAAAATATAGTTAAATAGCTATTGCCCGCGACTCCGTACGCATAGGAGTCGTTTATTTATAGATTTTCTATTGGGAATGTACATTTTTCCGAGATTAAAATCTCCGTAGGTGCCTAATACTTAATGGATGGGTAGAGTTTCGCTTTTATAAATGGATTAGTGTCTACATAAATCACCAATAATGTATGTACATATGTATGTATGTATGTAAACACTTTATTGTAAAAAACACGGATATTCAAATACCTACAACATAGCTTATGCCTTTAAGGGATCTCTACCAGTATTGACTGGAAAAGATGAAAAATTTAGAGATATTAAAACTTTGAGAAATCTAGGCATTACAGAAGTAACTGAGCCTGAATCATAGACCTTAAAATAGACCGATTGAATGTTATCTTGTTCTAAGTTTCGACGAATTCGTCCGGCGAATACGTAAAGCTGGGTCCACATTTGTATCATTTTGCTGATCACGATCACGCATATCGTATCGAGCGCGCGTATCCTAAGTATGGACGCTCACTTTGGGCACAACGTATCACTACCATCGTCGCGTGAAAAAATGCGTCCATACTAACCGTAGCGTTACAGCGTATCGTATCATAACGCCGTATCATTAAGTGTGGACGCTCACTTTGGGTACACCGTATCACTACGATGTCCCTTTGGTGATAGGGAAAAAACCGCCTCGAGAGCGATCACGGTGTAACGCGTATCAAATCATAACTTCGTGTCATGAAACAGTATCAAAACACGTCCAAACTTACCGATCTTGATACGCGTATCCGATCGCGAGTATGCGGGGTACATACATTATTAACGTGTCGAACACCGATCTCGAGCGATCAGATACGGCGCGCCGCATGATCGCGCTGATTTTGCGTCCACAACCTTGATAGGCGTCGGCGCAACGCGACGGAGATACGATACCACGTAATGATACAAATGTGGACCCAGCTTAAGACGTCGCGTGCTACCATCAATTTTCATTCAATTACACCTCGTTGTGATTTTAATTCCTAGTAAACGAAATACCAAGGTCATTACGTATTACTTAATATTGCGCGCGAATTAATATTTTAACGTCTATGATTTGGATGTATTGCTTCGGCTTAGCGTTTGCCTTTTTGTTGGCCGAGGTGGTTATATTATTCTGTTTATAACGGCTCTTTGCGGATCGAGTGAACGAAGTCATACGAGCTGGCTCACTCGACGAGTAACGCGGCTAAGCTAAGAATGCAAGCCCTTAAATGTTGTTTGTACGCTCTGACGGGATGACTTAAACATGCCAGTGAATAATAAGTCCGTCGAGTTGTAGTAAAGCGACTTGGTTATGACGTGTAAGGCTTGATTTCTTCCTACGCTGAAATCGGTCGCTGGCGTTGGTTGAGCGTACCGACGTATGATAAATCTGCCGCGGGCGTCAGCGTCGCTGTGCGGTATATAGAACATGGTCGACCGAAGTCAGCGACTGACATCAGCGTAGGAGGATCAATCCCTATGAGAATCACCTACCCGTGCACTCTCCATAAGTGCTTCTTAGTATGCACAAATATGCATGGTTTTTTTAAACATCTTTAGCCGCAGGTTTCACTGTTGATTACTTCGGTCGAATTACCAAACTCTACCTACATCAACGCAAACGTTCGACGTCAATTTGAGTGACGGTCGCGCGGTGAAATTGAACGTGCTGGTTTTCTATCCTAAGCGGTAAAAAACGTTTCGATAGCTCATAGTTACTGAACAGTAATGGCGGCCGAGTTATTAACAAGACCATGACAGGTCAAAGTATTTATCTACCACCTGGAATAACCTGGCCCGGTAATCTAGGCGGTTTAAACCATATCGTCTTCGACCAGGGCCGGTATTCTAGGTGGTAAAAACTATATCGTAGTTGACCTGTTATGGTATTGTCTTGAAGTCAGCCGCCATTACGGTCAAATAAATAAGAGCTATCAAAACGGTGACAGTACGGTAACAGCTCAAAAACGATATTGTTTTTACCGTGTTGAATAGAGGCGCTGTTATCGTATTGTTAAGATAGATAGATAGATAGATAAAAACTTTATTCAACATAAACACAAACGCAGGCTCTTAAATTAAACATAAAACATTAAAAATATAGACAACAAACACGAGACTTAAAATATACATTGACTTATATACGATGAGAGAGCCATGTGTTGTGCTGTGAATTGGCGCTGACTCAGCATAATGCTGCAGAAACTGCAGCGCTGGTATTCTGCCAGAACCATTGGAATCAGGTCTGTGGCGCCCGAAAGAAGCCGAAAGATGTGCCAAACGACCATGATAATATGAATATTAACATTAAGTTACCTACTCTGTATCAGTTCTTGCATACTATATGTTATTATACTCAGCCTTTAGTTTTTAATATAATTTCTAGAAGTAAAGCGAAACTAAACATTTACACAGCATAAACAAAACGGAGAAACTAAATAATAACTAGCAATAATTACACAGGGAAATTATTCTACGACATCAAGCTTATTAAGCTATTTGTTTATTTAACAAATGAATTCTATACTTAATTCTAAACGAAGACTTATACCTAAGGTCACGGATGGGTGGGGGGAATGTTGTTCCAGCACTTTGTAGCCTGATATCTAAAACTGCCCCTAAAGGCCGCTGTTCTATGCAGAGGCACCCTGAATACGACAGCACGCGATGCTCTAGCTTTGAAATGCCTATTTTCGTCAGACCACCTTAACTTTTTAAAAAGATAGCTAGGAGCTTGATTTTTAATAGTGTCGAAAAGTAGACACGCAAAGTAGAGCTCCAGCCTATTTGACATTTTCAAACTTTTCGCACCATTAATAAAAGGGGTAACGTGAGCTCGTGGTGGTACTTTAAAACAAAACCTAGTGCAAGCGTTTTGGACTTTCTGTATGAGACGCTGAGATCGCACCAAGAGACAAGGGCCGAAAGCTGTATAACAGTAATTTAATTTTGAAAGAATTAGAGCTTCACATAGTCTCACACGCACGTCAATACTCAAGAAATCCCTCACGTTGTATAGAACTTTTAGCCTATAAAAGCAATTTCGAACCGTGTTAATGACGTGATGTTCAAAACGTAAATTGTTGTCTACTAAGAGTCCAAGGTTGCGCGCTTCGCTAACACAGTCAATCTCTACATTATTTAATACAATGTTTGGTACACCTGCTACAATTTTTTCCACTTGCTTACACGACCCAAGTACCATATATTTGGATTTAGATGGATTTAGTACCAAAGAGTTAGCACTAAACCATTCAAAAATGCGCTTCAGATCTGCATTAATTAATTGAGAAGCAGAACCCACATCACGGGGAGAAAAAGAATGATATAGTTGTAGATCATCAGCATGAATATGAAATTTACAATGCCTAATACAATTAGTAATATCAGAAGTATAAAGAATAAATAGTAAAGGACCCAGAATAGATCCTTGCGGTACTCCTCTTGAAACCAAACATGGATCCGACAGCAGACATTTTCCGTCGTCTTGTGTAATCTTAACCAGTTGTTTGCGATCTTTAAAATAACTTAACGTTTTGATAGCTTATATTTATTGACAGTAATGGCGGCCGAGTTATAGTTATAATAGAGGTCCTGGTAAAGTTGTCTAAGAGTTAGAGTACAGGTACCCGACGACGATCTCCAGTCGTTAGAAAATGACAAAATCGAGGTCGTAGCGATACTTGCTTAGTATTTTAAATACCTATATTTATCAAACCTTGTTCAAATTACGGCTTTATAGTTTTACATTTCTCAAATAACAATCAGATGACTTAAAGTGCTACAAAGGCTGGATAACTTGTGACTTGTTCTCAAATTAGAGATACAATTTATTTCGTATTTTACTTTTACCTTCAGGCTGAGGTACAGATTGGTTGTTGTTTGAGTAGCGATACTTCGGGGCATACACGAAAATTACGAAAATTCAACAACAACCTTTAACGGTATATATCTAAACCGCTTTTAAGTGTGCTGTAAGTACTGGCTATACTGGCTATGGTTATTTTTACCCGGCTGCGGCAAAGCCCAAAAGGAGGGTATTGTGTTTGGGTTGTATATATGTCCCACTCAATGTCCGCATATAACTGCTAAAAGGAAAAACCGATTTCAATAAATTATACGTGGTTAGATTCGTCTCAACCACGAGAGTGTCATAGGCTATATTAAAATTATTAAAATGTGAAATTGGCGAAATAAAAAATAAATACATTATAAGTAACATTACTTTGACGACATTATCCAACCAAACGGCAGCTGGGTTATTTTAAAGCTTGGATTCGATATGTGTTTATTACCTAATTTCGTTTTTATGGTACAACGCCTCAACCGATCGCTGATATTTGGTAGAGGGATAGTTTAGCCTGGAAGATAGTGCAGTTCCCAAGGGAATAGAGAAAAATGGACTGTACTATACCGTATAGCGATTTGTTCCTGATTCGTCATATTCCTAATTGGGCATGTTCCTAATTAGATACTTTCCTAACTGGTCATATTCCTAATTCGTCATATTCTTAACTCCTCATACCATGTACACAACTATAGAGTCCTCTGTGGTAAATGATAAGACCCTCTTTAGATAATTAATAGATGAGTATTACTTGTCTATCCTGAAGTTAAAATCACTGTCACTTTAATATTTCTATCGTGTGATTCACTACTTAGTACACTATGGCCTAATACTTATATCCTGGAAGCACATGTTCGGGATTTTATTTGACTGTACGATGACGACTGGGGAATATGACGAATCAGGAATATGACGAATAAGGAAAGTGTCGAATTAGCAATATGCCCAATTAGGAATATGACGAATCAGGAACAAATCTATATGGCTCTACCAGCAAAAAAGCAACCTTGGCCTCTATGGTAGGCGGTAAAATCGAAATCGTATTTGACCTGTCATGGTATTGTTTTGACGTCAGCCGCCATTACTGTCATGTAAATAATAGCTATCAAAACGTTGACAATACTATAACAGGTTAAAGACGATTTGCTTTTTACCGTGTTGCATAGCGGCTCTGGGACTTATTCGTTTTTTTGAATCGTAAAAGTTGTTACAAATTGCAACATAGGCCTTCCATTCGTTTGAAAAATAAAGCAGCCTAGCGGCTTTGAAACGTTAAAATTGGATTCGTGTTTTCCGCCAATATGTGAAGTTGAAAATGTAACGTAATTTTATTCGCGGGTGGTAGGACTTTGTGCAGGGTCCGTCCGGATCGCTACCACCATCGTATCCATTAACCTACCGCCAAACAGCCGGTGTAATGACTAGCATAGAGGCATTCCATCTTAGTCCTCAGGGTTGGCAACGTATTTGCAGTCTTAGGCTTGCAGTCTTGTGAATGCAAATGTCTATGGGTCACAGTTTCCACTTACCATCAGGTGGCCTGTGTGCTCGATTGCCTTCTACGAGCCAATAAAAAAAAAATTGACATACTTTAGAGCTCTGAAAATATCCATTTTACGCACTGGCGAAATGTTTTCAAAGGTTTCATCCGAATGAATATCCGGAAATAAATGGATAAAACATCTGCCGTATTCAGTATTACGTTTCACACACGGCATCAAAATCAAATAAGCTGATTGAATAAGTTGTTCGCTATTTTCGATATCGGGAACGGTCTTATTAATGAGATCTTTCGCTCCAAGTGCCCAACGAAGAGTTTTTCAATTGGTTCTGAAGGAGTGGGAAATGGAAAACTTTGCTTCAATTTTACTCAATGTATAGTCTGTTTTTTAGGTAAGTAAATGAGGAAAATACTTACAAGTTTCCTCTTTTGGCATGTTTGCTTGTGAAATATATTTTAACCATATGAAACGATTTTCCCATAGGTTTGCCTACAAAACTTTTCAAATTTTGACAAAGTACTGAACTAATTTTAAGCAGTTGCACTTATAGTTAACTAATCAAGGTTTAAAATAAGGTCGAAGCTCTTGTTTAACAGAAATATAAAAAAAAAAATGCATTTTATAAAGTATACGTCAGTTAAGACCTTAGTGATCTTAAGTACATTGTAACTCGCAAGCGTGTTAGGTACTTTTTGATTGGTGGTCAAATTCGATTAGTGATATTCGTAGGCAATTTTCTGGAAAAACACGTAAGTGATTGTAATTATGTGGTATAGCGTTATAGGAGTCATATATATATATATACGTGGTCACCTATGTATAGACTCCTATAACTATAACTTTATTTTCCTAGACTAGAATTAGGCAGGCTTTAGCAGTTCATAATACGAATACTAAACCACCTCTGAATTCAAACGATGCTTGTCTTGGGAAATTGAACGAGAAGCCATCAAAATAATAAACCGTTCTCATCTGCGTCTGTCGTGTGTAGGTACTCGTAACAATGTGTTACGCCGGTGGATTAAGGCGTATAAATTTTATTCCTGATTTTTGGTGCTTTGGAAGCGTTTTCAGCAGGCTGAAATATCGTTTCAGACCATTTTAGAGGTAGCTGTATCACATACCAGAACTTGGTGCTGTTTTCCGGATATATTTTTGTCCGTTTCAGGTATCAGGCTCTATCAGAATACGCCATAACCTGATAACCCCTTATGAGCCTTTGCGTGAAGTACACATAAAAGTAAAGAAAGTGCACGATTACCGACTGAAGGATAGTGATACTACTATATACTATACTATAGTGAACTTTCAAGAAGCGTGTGAAAGAGATAACACGATTAGAAATGATACAGCAATACACGGAACATTCCAGAGCCGTGAACAAAGGACGTCGCGATTGTAAACAAGGTCGCAATACTTAGAGCATCTCATCTCGGTAGTCCTCGGTGAGTTTAAGTAAATCGATCATTTCAGAAGGTATTCTAGAATGGTCGGACGCTGCGACTATAAAAGGTTGAACGCTTGCGGTTACGTTTCATTCTTTACTTGGACTGCGAACAGTGCGAACGAGGGGACCGAGCGATCACCCAAGTATTCAAAATTTACTGTGCGATAATTGTTTGTAACGGTTTAAGTGAGTGCGTTAATAAAGTAAAGCTCTTAATTATAGGTTTATTTGTGCTTTTCTATCAGTTCATCATCATCATGTCAGCCGAAAGACGTCCAATGCTGGACATAGGCCTCCCCCAAGGCTTTCCACTCAGACCGGTCTTGTGCTTTTCGCATCCACCGCGGTCCCGCGATCCTGACGAGGTCGTCACTCCATCTTGTTAGAGGCCTACCTACAGCTCGTCTTCCGGTCCGCGGACGCCACTCCAGAACCTTCTGAACCCATCGGCCATCAGTCCTGCGAGCAATGTGCCCCGCCCACTGCCACTTCAGTTTAGCTATTCTTCGGGCTATGTCGGTAACCTTAGTTCTACTGCGGATATCATCATTTCTGATTCTATCACGCAGAGAAACCCCGAGTATATAGCCCTCTCCAAGCCTCTGAGTGACTTTGAGCTTACTTATGAGGCTTATCAGTTACCTACCCCATATACGTAACAATACTTTTAATCCCCAAATACCCGCAACACCACTTAATTTTGCATTGCACGATTAGTCGATTACTTATAGAAATGTACGGACAATTAAGTAAAAAAGGGTCTTCGTAGATTGTAAACACTATACATAAGTATAAGAGTATATTTGCCGTAGAGAGAATACCTCGTTAATTCATGTAGCTATCCTATTCAAAGGGAAGGTGGCAAACATTTTAGCTGTTCCGATTCATATAAGAGGTATTTTTATAATAAATAACAAGAACTGTACCGTGTTTATAGGCTTCATAGGAAAAAATCAAGAAAGAAAGTAAGTAAGGGAGTTTATTGAAACACAATTAAAACTAAATGAAAAAAACAATGCCACTGATTCCCGTGACCTATATTAAAAACTCCACACAACAGCAGTGTTATTTTAAATAAAACAATGTAGGTTAGGTTAGGTTAGATTAATAATAAATATCAAAAAATAAAAGTATCTATCGAAATATTGCATTCGAAATTATGAAAATTCGGAGTTATGTCGTGTACCCGGTTTTTGTAGAATCAGAAGCCTTAGCGAAGACGCATTACGTTAACTAGCGTCACTGGTAGATCATGTGACTCTTCGTATCACTTCATTTACCAGTGACGCTATTGGATTAAAAACGTAATTCATCTTGGCTAGGACCCCTGAGAGCCATAGACATTTGCAATCTCAAGACTGTCAATGTCTTGCACCCTGAGGACTAACTGAGATGGGATGCGTCTATGGTAATTCGAATGCACAAACAAATTAAAAAGTGAACCATTTTAGATTTGGGAAAGTATATATTCTTCAAAAGGTCCCATATGTTTTAAGCCCAGAACTAATTGTAATTTGTACCATGATATCGCTTAAAAAGTTTAAACTAACATTTGACGAGTTTATTTTAATAAATGCCAACATGCGTGTACCTATAGTTATCAAACAATTGTGCCGTTTGCCCTTTTCTTTCGACGTTTATTGGTTGTATAGATGCCATATATAAGACATTAATAAGTTTGCCAACAATACTCCCTCTCGAAGTTCGAACCATTCCGACGTAATAAAATAATCGCTCTACGTCAAGAGTCTGTAAGTATTCAATCAGTCGAGTGTAATCATATTTATTTTGTAAATACGGAGTGTGTTTTATATGGTTTTACGTAGGATAAATCGTAACTTTCGCTACGGAATCGTAAAACGGTGTAGAAAAGGACTGACGGTTGCACTTAGAGACACTTAATGACGATTTTTAAGTCCTGTAAGTAACTCCACAACTTTGAAAAAGGAATCAAGTTCAATAAATGTCTCTTATATGTCTCTTTAATCGACGGTTATTATTTATCTTGTTAGCGTTATATAACCTTCTCTCTACGCGTTAGTATAATACAGTTATCTCGTGTTCTAAACAAGACGATGTTCACTGACATGTGGAATGGACCTGTGATGTAATAACGATGTTCGAGCTCGAGAAACAATACTCTAATAATATAACAAACGATAAAAACATTACAGAATCTGTAAATGTGTTTTTTTTTATTATAGCTTTTGTCACAACATGTTTTGTCTTATTAAAGGCGTAAAGCTTATAACACCCCTTTTGTAAAAAATACGCCTTGCTTCGCGGTAAAATTAAAAAAATCCGTCGTCATTTATTAAGATAAAAGCAAGCAACTGTCTAGTCTACCTACGTAACAATACCGGATTAACCGCTTTTACCCTAATAAGCCTCCGTCTTTACCTTAATTAGGATGAGAGCTTGGAGCTTTGACAAGCTTTGATCCGCTCTTTCTCAAGATGGAGGTGTAGGGCCGCAAATTTTAGGTACCTAAATTAATTTTGAAAACTTCAGCTAAAGCTTAACGCACTTTTATAATATATATTTGCAAAATCTGTCGACAAATGCCGATGTCTTTGTCCCTTTTAAAAACAATTACGTTTTACGTGCCATATTTCAAAACTCAAATTTCCAATGTCCATTGGTGTCAGACACAGGGCGTTTTTGCACCTCTTCCCATGTAACTCCGAATTTCTAGTTTCTCTAAACAACTGGTATATTTGTTTACAATCCACTACAGAAATTTGAATAGCGTCCTGTGATAGTGAGTAGAGCTCTATGCCATATAAAGCTGTCTAATTGAGAATGCACGCGGTGAAATATGTGTTGTACCTTCTGACGGGACCACTTAAACACGCCGGTTAACATAAACTGCGTCGAGTTTAAAAGTGATACGCGTAAGAGAATTACATCCCAGTACGCTCCACAAACCAAAGCATCAATGAGTTAAATTAAGTAGTGAGTGGGCCAGGAGGACCTGCTGCCAAGATGAATTACGCTAGCTAGCGTTTCTACTCGTTTCGTTTTTAAACCAATCGCGTCACTAGTAGATCACGTGACTTTTCGTATCACGTCATCTAGCAGTGAAGCGATTGGATTAAAAACGAAACGAATAGATACGCTAGTTATCATAATGCATCTTGGCAGGGCCACCTTGACGTCGTGGATTGGAAGAAAACTCTATGTGAGCGATAACACTTCTGAACAATTAAAATATCATTGCCATGATGTTGCATTCCAAAGAAACTGCTATTGCTGCTGAATTGGTCGCGTTACATAGAAAGCTATTAGTGATTATTTCGTTTTCTTGGGTTACCTTTGTTTCGTCAAAAAAAATTTGGTCGAATGTATCATTTCCCAAATTTTCATTTGCCAAACCGCTTTGTTTTCTATAACCGTAAATATTTCACGATTTTATAAAAACTAACCTAACCTAACCTATAGCGTTCTACACGATGGTACTGAAATAAATTCTGAAAAAAATATATAAAATTGGTTTGGCAAATGAAAATTTTGGGAAATGATACATTTGACCAACAATATTTTGACGAAACGGCAGGCTCCCAGTTTTCTTTTATTTGGCCTTTTTCTTTATCAAAAAAAGTACCCATAGATTTAAGACGCAGTTTAATTTATAACTTTATTAAAATTGTATCAAGGTTAAATAAATATTTAGTAATATACGTAATAATTTGAACTCTTATTGCCGTTAGAACAAATTGCAATAGTTATTGGGCTCCTTAGTATGAAAACCATGCCTTCGGCGGACACAAACAATATTAGGTACATTGTGTATTAAGGGCTTTCTGAGTCGAGGTTCGTAATTCCATAACCCCCCGTGAAAAATACAATGTTTTTCATCAAACAATAAAAAAATAAAATTGTAGGGCAGAAAAAGCTTATTTATTAAAATTTATAGTCACTTCACAATTGGTAAAATTAACCCAAACGTTTTCTTCGGGGAGTCTTATTGTTTGAGACAAATTATTAGTAATATTTTCTTCCTTATCAGAAATTTTAATATTTTTCGATGTATCTGACGAACACGGGTCTGCTGGTATTAACTTAAATGTTGCTGTAGAGGCTCATGGTTGTTTCTCACCAGTAGCAGACGACGTGGACGCACACGGCTCTGTTTCAAAGTCTGCAAATGATGTGCTCGGTTTTCAGTCGCACGACTTCATGATCGATTTTGCTAATATCAATTTAAAATTCAATTTTAAAAATTATATCACCAATTTTTTTCTTGCTACTTAAGGAGTTTCAATTCACCCTTCAGCAACATTACGGACTTCCATACTCCATGTCTTTTTAGTCATAATGTCGGCTCCGGAGTCGGCGAGCAATGTTGCTGAGGTTCGACGGAATGTACCCGTGTAAGAGTTTCAGTCTGGGAGGTTTAATATGCAGCTATTTCTTTCGGCATGTTTCCAATAACCTGAGCCGTACATATTCCGTTTCTGAATTGTTGAAAAATCGGTGGCTGTTTGCTTTTTTAGTACGTAAACTTTCGTAAACCTATTTACATTTTTTTTTATATTTTCCATGTACTATGAAAGATCTAGGAATCTTATTTTTGGTGTGTGGAATTTTTATGAGCAGCATATCACCATGGTTTTCGATGTCATTGGTAGTTTATTTCAGATAGTTCTTGGCGCTTACAAGCCCCAGTGACTCCAAAAATAAAAGTGACCTAAAATAAATGTAAAAAATATGTATATAATGTCAATCAAATTACAGATGTAGTGCATAATTGTTTTCCTTCGTATTTTCACGGAAACGTACGAACGCGTCTTGCTATTTCAGTCGGTCACAGTACAAAAAGTACTGAGGTTGACTGAAGTAGCATGACACCATCGTACGTTTCCGTGAAAATACGAAGGAAAACAATTATGCACTACACCTGTATGTGCTCTAATCGTACACGCTAAAAACATAACAGCAAAAAAAAATGCCAATGGATGAATGAAAAGTATTTGTCGCTAAATACTTTTCATCCGGTGCTTCATTTATAAATTTTGCGACGTTATCTCCAGTTAGTACCTTTGATTTTTTACACACATATCCATCTGATTGTCTTTTTTTGAAAATGCCGTTAACTTTGTATATTCCTTAATGTTGATACAATCCTTAGATTGGAGAGTGGTTTTCAGCATAGAGTAAGTGGACCACAGTGAAGACGTTTTGTATTTATTCGCCAAATCGAGTCGAATTATAGCTTTAGTACATAAACAGCACAACTATTAATACGAAATACGTGTTTTTTTTTTAAAGCGTCCCCCCTAGAAATATCTACCAAACGCTCACTTTTTTATTTAACTACCAAACTAATTGTAAGTACCTAGCGGCTCCTACAAGACACCGATACTCTTTTCATAAAAGTACCTCTTGTAGACATGACGAAACAATAAAGGTTCCATTTTTGACATTTTTGGCTACGGAACCCTCAAAACTCCGTGCTCTAAATCACTATTCATTTAAACCGAATACTCAATATTCATTGTTCTGTTCGATCGTTGACGTTAGTGTTAAGCAACTTGTCTAGCCTCACAGAGCAGTACCCCCACCATGAGTTACAAATTAACGTCCTTGCTAGCGAGTCGAATGCTTTGTCCCTCGCAGACCTCGTGGTATTCTCATAGAGTGCAGGGGACAGAGCATTTGACTCGCTAGCGAGTACGGTAATTGTAACTCATGGTAGGGGTAATGTGCCCTTTGCTAGCGAGTCAAATGCTCTGTCCCTCGCACTTTATTAAGAATGCTGCGAGCTCTACAAGCGACAGAGCATTCACCCCGCCATCGAGTACGTTAATTGTAACTCATGGTAGGGGTACTGTGCCCTTTGCTAGCGAGTCAAATGCTCTGTCCCTCGCACTTTATTAAGAATACTGCGAGCTCTACAAGCGACAGAGCATTCACCCCGCCATCGAGTACGTTAATTGTAACTCATGGTAGGGGTACTGTGCCCTTTGCTAGCGAGTCAAATGCTCTGTCCCTCGCACTTTATTAAGAATACTGCGAGCTCTACAAGCGACAGAGCATTCACCCCGCCATCGAGTACGTTAATTGTAACTCATGGTAAGGCTACAGCGGGGCTAGACCAGTTGCCATCGAAAACGAACGCTAGCGTTTGGTGATCACTGTCGCTTACAAAAATGTTTGGAGTTGACGTTAGTCACGTGATATATCACTGGTTACAACTGACACGCTGTAATGTGATCAGTATTACTCGCGCTAATCGAATAGTGATAGTTTTGACGTTTTGTCCGTCGTTACGCTGTACTATTTTGACAGGTTGAATTCAACACGAGCACTATCTCGATATCATATCATTTTTGACAACGCAAAGCGATAGGTGATCACCAAACGCTAGCGTTTGTGTTCGATGGCAACTTGTCTAGCCCTACTGATGAGACAACGGACCGCACGGCGTCGTCGAATAAAATAGGATTTAAGTTTGTAAAAAAAAAACGGGTATTTTGGTTAGGTTAGGTTAGCTCTGCCCCCCGTAACCGCCTCCGTTACCACTAAGTGTTGCCTTTTAATGATTTCCATATTGTAGATATAAGAATATTAAAAGCAAGAGGTATGTTGAGTTGCAGTGTATTTGGGCGGATCAACTATTCCTTGTACATAATCAACTTTTTAGTGAAAAAAAAAAAGTACTTTTATCCTCGCAATATTATTTAATATTGATAATATTACTTTCGGAGATTGCAAATATATCTCGAGCATCGCTCGTTCTAGTGTTTTGATTGAATTATTACACAAATTTAATGGCACACTCACGTAAAACGTCTACTGAGTCACGGATACGGATTTCTGGATTTTGATAAAGAAACTTCATTTAATTCTAAAATTATTTCTTTTATTATTGAAAGTAATTAATAATGAACACAGTTACGAAATAAAAGGTACAAAATTCAGTCTCAATTTCGTAATACTGGGGTTGGTTTTATCTCCTGAGTCACATACCTAGTTTGAAGTGAATATTTTTTCACATAAATCAGTATGCACTCAATATAATTAAACAAGTATAGTGATTTAACCTAACAAAGTTCTAAGCAAAACATTATTTGCATATAGTTTTAAAATAGTGATTCTTAGAAACTGTTTAAAAGCCCGTTATCTGTTGCAATTTAGGGGGACAATATTGTTAGCGAAGAGACAAAACATGTGACTCAAGAGACACAATTCCAGTAACTTTGAAGATTAGGAATCAAAATATTATTACTAGATGTCTAAACGAGTTACAAAATAACACTTATTATTATATAAATCTTCCATATTATAACTTTTATTATTCTTAATTGTGAGATCAACAAAAAACAATCAGTCAACTCTAACTACTAATCATAACAATTCTTAGATTAAAGTATTATCTAAGTAATAAGCACCAACTTTGTTGGGTTTTAAACAATTAAAAGCTATCTAATAAATGTTTTACAAAACAACATAACCAAAACATTATCAAAATGTCGTGTTCACACACGAGGCGTGATTAGTAGTCTTGGGGTGTTAAATCACCGATAAGTCTCTTTTTTGCATGATAATGTCCTCGTTGCTTTTTTTTGTAATTTTCATACTTTTCAGGGTCAAGTTTAAGTTTTTCTTTATAGCGTTTTTGTCTTTCTGCAGCTGAAAGCGGCATTGCTACTGAAACAAACGAACCTACTTTTAACCTAGGTACTGTCAATGTGTCTTTACTTTATAATAATATTAATAATAGTGAAAATAAGGTAAAATGTTATTATTGTAATGCAATTTATTTTCAAATTATAGTGTCACCGTCACATAACATCCGCAAACAGGATACATGCATAAAAACTATGAAATTTGAGGTAACAGACACAAAAAAAAGTATCCCGCTTTTGTACTAGTTTAGCAACTGAAATACTAATTACCAAATTGTTTAATTTAACGCAGTATGTAAGGATTTAAGGGTAATACCTTAAAAAAAGTCTCTTGAGTCACGTAAAAAGTCTTCTGAGTCACGGTTTTCGTTACTAAGGTGACTGTGACTAAAGTGACATTTTAACATCGTTTTGTTGTTTTGGTCGCAAAACAATATATACTACGGTAAAAACATACACCTCCAGCATTTTAGACCTAAAAGCCACTAGATGAAGAAAAAAAAATATTAGAAAAAGGTACACTTACCGAAATTCGAACGTTACTCGGCCGACACACAATAAACACACGCTACCACCTCGCGAGTCACGGACGAAATGGCCGAGTCAGTCTGAACGTATAGCAAACGCAGACGCCATCACGCGATACTTAGATGCAGCTCCTATTGGCTAAGCCGTTCATAGGCTGTCTCGCTCGCAATTAGCAAAACAAAGTATCCGGTGACTCAGACGACACGTGTTATTTCACCGCCTTGGGGACATAGTTTTGAAAAAATATTTTGTATAATTCAAATACGTAATATCGTGCTAATTAATAAGAATTTAAATTAAAGGTACTAATATGTATATAAAAACCTCTAAATATAGAAAGTCGTAATGGACTTTGTTTTCAGAATTTTCGATAATAGGTAAGTTAGTCCCTTGGGGGACAGTATGATTTAGTATGAAACAAAAATTTCGTCACCCGAGTCACGAAATTTTTTCTTTAAAAATGGAAAAAGTCTGACTTACAAAACTAAGGCAAACACAAAATAATAGATCTGATTAAACAATTAATATCTTATTCCATGTTTTATGTAATAAAAAGTAGGGTTTACTATTTTTAAAGTGAACGGGACGCGTTTATACAAAAAAAAGTTGATCCGCCCATTTGTCAAACAATAATAATTATTTTTCTTTCAATTATAGTGTTTAATATTTTCGTTATATAAAAAAGTTGTAATTAACGTTTGGTAGAAAAACCGTATGAATTAAAATAATTGATAGTATGAAAGTATGTCCTAAAATATTTCTGACTCATTTTTAACATGCCTTTGAATGTTATAGGGTTTTAGGTTATGGCTTTTGTATATATAGTTTTAACATTATGGATAGTTAACGTTCGAATTATAAAACGTTATGACGAAAAATTGTTATGACTTCCGATAGTTATGAACATAAACAATATGGGTACAAATGTCTGACTTTTAATAATAGTAACTATAAATGTATGGCAGTCAAAGGGATCCCGTTGGCGAAACCAATTTTTGGTGACCCTTGCCTTATGAGTTGGACAATTATCGTGAACGAAGTGTATATTCGGGACTTCTTCCTGTGGATAAACGCTTCTCACAGTAGGAACCATGACTGTATCCATTGCCTCTACATAATCTATAGTATTAGCTCGCGAAGGAGTTGCCTTCGCAAGGGCAAGCTCGCCGACCCCCGCAGAAGATATCCACCCCCACCTACGGCCTGACGCTCGGTTCGGGACAACATGTTCTTTTGCATACTGCGTCCTATCATATCTCCATAAATTCAAACGTCCGTCTTGGGAAGAAAGGTTTTGTCATCTGTAAATATCACAGTGCTCCAGTCAAAATGTTGGTATCTGCGTGCAAAATTAGCTCTTGCAGTTTTGTTTGCTTCGGTCAATGCTACTTTTTTCGCGTATCGCCTGTGGTGAATACCGATACCGTGAAGATAATTTCGAACTGTGCGTAAGCAAACGTCAAATCGATCAGCAGAATATGACGTTGGCGTGAAAGGATGTTCTTCATAACGTTCCGAATCTCAATAATTTGTTCAGCCGTCAGTCGCTGTGAACCGTGGTTAAAACGACGGCGGTCTTCTATATGGCTTTCTACTCCGTATCGAGTGATCCATTTTCTCACAGTTGTTCGGGATATATTTAATGACCGAGCTATATCGTGAATGCCGCAGCCCGCCTCATGCAATGTGATTATTTGGTTTCTTCGTTCTGCATAGTTCACTCGATGCATTTTCAAAAATTTTAATGAATTTTAGTTTGACATTGAAATTTGCCTGTCACCAATTTGACGTCGCCGAAGAATTATTTTTTCTATTTAAAATACGAAACTACAAATAGGTTCTTATTCAGAGAAGACAGATCGAGAACGTGAAGTAAATCTAGTGATTCATATCTAAGGTTAAAGTTTGCAGAACTTTCACCCGAATATGCGTCATTTTAATTATGCAAAACACTTTCGCTTGCTGAAGCGAATATAAACCTTAAGATATGTCTGTCTTTCAAGCAATAAATCAGCGAAACGGTACGCGAATCAAATTCCTTGACTGTACAAATGGGCTCTATTGCTGAAACAAAAATATAGCCCACATTCATCTAATGACGCGTGCAAAACATCGCTAGAACACTTAAAGTATTCAATACTGGTACACTTTTCTACCACTGTTTTTAAAAGAAATAGGTAAGTATACACCGTGAAAAGTCACACAATTATCATTAACTTTACGTCTGCCACTGTCTGATAACTGATAAGTGGTTCAGATATGCCCTATGGCTTTTCACTAGAATTATCCTGGAGATATTTCCCTTCCAAACAAGAAAACCAGATAGCTCCGGAGAATTCCGCAATCAAATCGAAACAATAAAAAATAAAAAAAGTTTCTTGTAGATGTGTGGGAAGATAAAATGAGTTTTAGTCCCCCGAGAACTTTTCTCATGACTTCCTTGGTGCTATTCGCAATAGTGGTAAGTCGACGTCGAGTTGATGGGTTCAAATGCGTTCAAATCTTGTGGTTAAGCGCAGATATTAGTGTGACGAGCGCGAATATTTGCTCCTTTCTCATGGATGTTTTCTATGTATTTAAGTATATATTTCTCTATATAATTATTTATATCGTTGACTAATACCTAAAGTTCAAGTCTAGAGCTTAGTTTTGGGACGGTCAATTCTGGGGTCCTAGTGAAAGAAAGTTTCAAATGCAAAAGCTTTATCCTGCTTTTTCTTGTCTGGGGGACACCGTTGATGCAGGAAAACATATCGAAAAATTTATGTGGTCATCTTGCACCATCTCATATACACATATATAAGTAGTTTATTCTATTTTATTTTATTTTATTCTTTTCTATCTTTCTCTCTCGTAAGATTTTTGGCATGTTTTCCTGCTGAACTACTGTTATTTGATATTATATTTAATTTAATACTTGTAGCTTTATATAATGCTAGACTAAGTTGTACCATTGTAATATGAAATATGAAATATGTTTAAATAATGACTGACTGCTGAGTTTCTTGCGGCGTTTCTTCTCAGCAGTGGTCTCCTCTTGGGAAGCGCTGGTAGTATCTTGACGTGTAAATTTATCTTTTTTAAGTCGACTTAACTCGTACCTAATGAAAAAGGGTTGTATACATGAACGGAGTATACTAGACTTCAACCCTTTTTCACTTGATCTTCAAAAGACTTATACCCTTTTTCATTAGGACCCCAGAATTGGTGTGACATTGTCCCCTGATATTTATTTATTTTTGTGGTTTAAAAGAATTAACTTTAGTATGAACTCCTTTTTAACATAGTGTCACTGTTGGATATAACTTGCGTACGGTCTCGAATTCTCCATGGGGCTAATTAATATTAAAGCC
Organism: Acleris sparsana; assembly: GCA_923062465.1. NCBI lineage: Eukaryota > Metazoa > Arthropoda > Insecta > Lepidoptera > Tortricidae > Acleris > Acleris sparsana. Next base: position 12,624,314 of record OV281300.1, read on the forward strand.
TGGACAGAAAAGCTTTGTGGTTAGGGTTCGTTGCAAACCTGTATAATTTGATTTTCGATTTCACACAGTTGCGTTAAATCCTAGGGGTCAATAAAAAATATGTGCAGTTTAATTCCAGTGGAAACCCAACACATGCGCGGTTAATTAATTATTACTACGTATCTTTGTAATTAAAATGCTTTTCACTGTAAATCTTAATCCGTTCTACGTAGAGGTTCTACAAAGACATGTGAACAGTTTTGCACCTTGCGTCATTGAATTAAGGCGCAAAAGTATAAATGTGTTTGTGCCCGACTGTTCGTGTTAATTCTTAATTAATAATGTGAATTCTTACCTCTCTCTATTTTATTTACTTCTTTGTTGTTTTTTTATTCTCGTTTACAAAATTAGGGTGTTTGAGTCGCTTGGTGACTATGTCAGTCCCGTGATACTCACATTATTTATTTATTAATTTAACCTTATAACACAAAAAAAAGGTACAAAATTCACACTTAATGCCTAATGTCATTAATATCACTAACAACAACAGCAAGAAAACAAGTAAATTATGCACAATAGTAGAAACTTAACAATTAAATACCGACGCTATTAGCTGGTTCCACAAAATTGTCGTTCATACATGTCGTCAGATATATCGTCTTTGACCTTATAGTTTTTTTTTAACTCGGCCGCATTTTTTTTCTTTGCCCCGCGGCAACTTGAACCGCTACTACCGCGGGAATATGGCGTTTCCAAAATGAAGTGATTTCGCCAGTGTCAAGTATATATAAGTATAAATCAATATAGCAATAAAACACAATCCAATCTTCTCTAGGAACATTGGTGGTAACGTTGTACGGTGATATGTAGGACAGAGGCCAATATAGTTTTAACCTCTGTACCACTGCGAGTCCACTTGAAACGAGAAGTAAGATGCCAGGATACACGAAATAAGTCCAAGTCTTCTATCACTGTGCAACACAAAGGTATTAAAAGTACAAAACACTAACAGAAAAGAACTTTGAACACCTAAATACACAAAAATAAAAAATAAAACAAATTATACATCCGCCATCTTTTGACGTTGCAAATGGCCTCTCCGCCGCAATTACTTTCAAGAATAAAAGAGCAATCATAACGTTGACAATACGATACTACAGGGGTTATTATGACAGCTCTCAGCTGGTCTCTATTCCCGACGGTAAGAAACACATCGTCTTTGACCTGTTATGGTAGTGTTTTGACGAGTAATGGCGGCCGAGTGAAAAACGATTCCGTGACAGGTCAAATACGATTTTGAATTTACTGCCTAGCATAGAGGCGCAGTTCATTTTACGGTGATCGTAAAAGACAGAGCTATAACACTTATATACTGGCATAGCTTTGGCAGAATAACCCCCCCGGTCGAAGACAATATGGTTTATACCGCCTAGAATAGAAGCCCAGTAAAAAGTTTTGCTCAGTGGTAGACTAGACTGCCTTTTTGCTTTGTTCTGACTCATTGTTGTAAAGAAACCGCGGTTTTTCGGTGCGGGAATGTTTGACATTTGCCAAAGATTTGCATTTGATTTGGGTATCGGCATAAAAAACAGAATGTATAGAAGGTCTAATCTACCTAATGATTATTTAATTGGCAAAAAAACTTACATGAAAACATAAAACTAGTATTATATAAATAGAAAAGATCAGTCATTATCAACCTGGATGTCCACAGCAACACGCCGCAGCTTTACTGTTCCAAATATAACAATAATACCTATTAATAATTTTGAACACACTTCGCTCCCAAAATAATAATAAAAGTTCGTGTACGCCTGAACAATACTGTTGTCCGTGTTGCTTTAAATAACTGTTTTAAAAAACAAAAAAACGCCTTCAAAAAACAAAAAAATAACTTCTTTTAAAATGGTAGGTACTATCAGCCCATCGGAACCTTGACCCACCATAGAACGTTGTCACAGTGACGTTATGATTCAAGTCATAAGAAGTGCCAAAAAAAATGTTTTAAAATGTCACTGTGACAATGTTCTATGGTGGGTCAGGGTTCCGAGGGGCTGATAGTACCTACTATCAGCCCAAAGGAACCCTGACCCACCATAGAACTGTGTCACAGTGACGTTATGATTCAAGTTGTAAGAAGTGCCAAGCAAATGTTTCACAATGTCACTGTGACACTTTTCTATGATGGGTCAGGGGTCCAATGGGCGGATTGATAGTACCTATAGGTCAGTCAAGCTGAAGTCGGCGACTGACAATATTTTCAACCAAAAGCCGACTTCAGTTTGACCGACCTATAGGTACTATCAATCCGCCCATTGGACCCCTGACCCATCATAGAAAAGTGTCACAGTGACATTTTAAAACATTTTTTTTGGCACTTCTTATGACTTGAATCATAACGTCACTGTGACAACGTTCTATGGTGGGTCAAGGTTCCGATGGGCTGATAGTACCTACCATTTTAAAAGAAGTTATTTTTTTGTTTTTTGAAGGCGTTTTTTTGTTTTTTAAAACAGTTATTTTATTTTATACTTTTTAGTGATCATAATATGCTGTTCTCTGTGTCTTCAACATCAGACCCCTAATTACAGTCACAACCCATCTAGGTGTAAAGTTCTCATCAATACAAATTAATCAAGACCAAACACCAGGTACTTGCTGTAAAGCGTTAAGGAGTTCCCTTGACTGTTCTTCGTCTTCATCATCAGACCCCTAATTACAGTCACAACCCATCTAGGTGTAAAGTTCTCATCAATACAAATTAATCAAGACCAAACACCAGGTAATTGCTGTAAAGCGTTAAGGAGTTCCCTTGACTGTCTTTCGGCTCTATCATCAGATCCACTCCAGACCTTCATTAAATAGTAGTGTTTTATAATGAAAAGCAGTTTGTAGTCGCTCAACTATCTTAATGGAGTTATCTTATCGCCACCCTTGAAATCGTAACCGTTAAGGAGTTCCGGTGGCCATCTGTGGTCTTCATCATCAGTTCCGCTTCAGCAAATGATACTTTCTGAATGCAAATGCTGGAGAAGTCACTTCAAATACTAAAATCGCTATATGTTTGGCTACAATATTTGAGGAGTTCCCTCAACTCCTCACTGATTCCCTCATCAGATCCCGGTTTTCTTATTATGGTACCACCCTTGGAATATCTCCTTTCCAACAAAAAAAGAATCATCAAAATCTGTTCATAAACGACGAAGTTATCCGCGAACACACATAAAAAAAAAAATATATATACGGTCGAATTGAGAAACTCCTCCTTTTTTGAAGTCGTTTAAATAGTTTATTCTGAAAATCGCGGTAACGACTAAATTGACGACAGGTAATTTATTTATTTTATTTTTATTTTTATCTCATAACGCTTGGTAGTAAATCTAAAAAGTACCTACCGCCTACACGACTTAAAATAAAGTTGTATCATAGTTTGTATACAATTCGCAGAGAGTAAGTTATTCATTAGCCATAATATGATTTTCTCAGACTATAACCTATCTGTTTATCTCTACTCTTTCTCAAATCATTCCCGCACTGAAAACCCCGAGGTATGGTTAAGGCACACCACTTCTAAACTATACCCAAACACCGCAATGTATAAGGAATTTATCTATTAATTCTATTGATTCGCGTTTTCGTGGTTAAGTCGGTTATTATGCTCCCGTCTCATTAAACGATAGTTTAGAACATTGTTATTAGTAACTACGTATGAATTACCCGGTCCTCTATAGAACATTAGGTATCTATTGATCTCAGACACTTGAAATTCATCGGTTGAGTTCAGGCGAGGGGTTTTCCTACACAATGGGCATCAGACGACGGTAATAATACTAAATAGGTAATATCTGTATCGATATTAGTAGAGCTCGGAACAGACCGAGCTAATCTTAACCTATCTCCATCAGCCATCCATACATAAATTTACCCCTATCTTACTTCTCTCGCTCGGACATAATCCAGAATTTATTACACACATAAAAAACACCTTTTAATCACTCTTATTGATGAAAACCACATTAAAATCCACTGCGTAGTTTGACAGATCTAATCGTTTACAGAGGGTCGACGGCGGGAAGCGAATTTGTTTTATACTATGTACGGCTGCGGCTCCACTGAGGCGGAGACGAGCGGAGCGGAGTTGTGCCAATATTAACCAATACAAGCTAAACTAACGTGCGCAAGGCGCGCTCGACGTGACCGCACGCGCCCTCTATTGGTTTATATCGGCACAGCTCCTCCGCTCATCCTAACGAAGGTGCAATTATTTAAATAAAAAAAATGAAAAAGGTTAGAAAAACATATAGGAAAACGTTAGAATTTTTCATTTAAAAAATATTTTTCTATCAAAGTAAGCTTTAAACAAATAAGCTGTACCTATATATTTTAGTAATCGTCTTTTAAAACCCTTTATTTTGATACCCGACTTGATACGTTCATATTTTTTTTTAATTCGCCCCCGCAATATGGAATTGTATAGTCCGCCATTTTATTTTCATTTTAACGTCACATAACCTATGTTACTTGGGATGACGTAAGGATTCTAACGATACCTCACACATCTAAATCGGTCAAGGGATTTAGAAGTTATATTGGAATAAAGAAACTCACATACATACATACATTCATACAAACATGAACCCTGAAAACATTACACTCCTTTTTTGGGGCAGTCGTGTAAAACTAGCGATAAAAGACCTCTACGCGGACGGAGTCGCAGGCAACGGCGAGTACCTAATACAATCATCAAATGTTCTAGGTCTAAGCTACGTATTACTTGTATTCTGTTATCTGTGGCTACGTGCATGGTCCCTTTGAAAGGTTACTACTTTATTACCGTTTAACCTCCCGCCAAGGAACAGTGTTCGCATTGTTGTGCTTAAATGTAGGGGCTTTTATTCTAAGTGTAGGGGTATGACAACCAATAATATGACAAACATAAGCCATTCCATTTGAGCCCTCAAGACTGCAATCTCCAGGGCTTGTAGCTATTAAAATCGATCTCATTAGATCGATAATAGACAAATCTAAAACCCGCCTTAAGGCCAACGACTCGAAAAAAAAAACATACGAAAAAAAAGGACAGGGGCACTAATCGCAGTGCGATAATAAGGGAGCACGTATTTCGAGCCTTAGTCTAACTATATTAAAACGCAACGTCAAATATGTGGCTACACTTAGCCGGTTAAATGTTAATATTATTTCCCATTGTCTCCAAAGATGGCGTCCTTAAATAAAATGACGGGGTCGTTATATCACTATAATTGCTCTGTTGTTCAATTTAATTGGCAGACCGTCTCGTTATTGAAGTGTCGCGTCCGTGGTGATTACCGGGAAATCTAAATTCTAAACGTCAGATGGCCTATCCCTTTCACTCGTCATTAGGGACGAGATCATGAGAAAGAGACGGACCTAACCAAATTCAAACTTCGATTTTAGAATAGTCCCATGTCGGAATTGAAATTGAAGAGTAATCGAGTTTGTTTAGCAAATTATAATTGACCTTGAAATTGAATTGATTGATTTTATAGAGTTTGAAAGTAGAAAAGAAATCGCTTGCGAAGGACCGTTCCAAGACAACCAACCACGAGCGTTGAAAAATACAGTTTTATGTTTAATTTCTAACGTAGTTTTCGAATGTCAAATCCTCAGAAATCGACCCAGCTGCGTAGGTAATTCCTCGATAATGTAACGAAAGTTACCGTTTCAATGCGTGTTTTTTTTAAACTTTAATATTTTTCTAGATATAAATTTAAACACGTATACAATAGATAAATGAATTCATGCATTAATCATTTTGCAATACAACTAAAAAAACAAGCAGATTACTAGAAATTGCTAACTTACGGATTATGGAATTGGTCGATTTTTGAGGATTGGCTTTTCATGTAGAATTCAGCGTAATTGTCAATAGTAAAATAAATATAATAAAACACCAAGATAATACGATTCCGGGAACACAGACGCAGGGGGAGCGTTCCACTTCTTGGCAGTGCGAATAAGAGATGACGCACCAACCCGCTGCGTGCGAAGCATTTGAAATTCGACTAGGTACATGCGGATGCAGGTCCTCCCGGCCTCTGGATTTAATTCCACTTTGTTTTAACCATACTGCTTTTAACGATACAGCCGCCATTAGATCAAGGCAATAAATAGGTCATGTGTGTATAAATAACATATATGCATACATAAGGTTAACAATACGATAACGATATAGGTTGTATATGGCACTGTACACCAGTATTATTTCTCCCCTTAGGATTATCTCTACAATTAATTTGTCGTTCAAACTGTTTATGCCTCCAAATAACTTTAAACAAACTAGTGGAAAATAGGTTCCGAAGACAACCTATAAAAAAATCATAGTATTTCCCCATTTTTTAAATTTGCAAGAAAAAAATACATTGTAGTAATTAATTATTTTATGTTTAGAGGACAAAACAAAGGTTACATAAATTAGGGGCCATTTGCAACCTTAAAAGATTTCGAATGTGTAATTTGTCTTAGTTTTGTATTTTTGTGTATCTAGGTGTGCAAAGTTCTTTTCTGTTAGTGATGTGTCCTTTTTATGCCTTTGAGTTGCACAGTGATAGAAAACTTGAACTTATTTCGTGTATCTGGCATCTTACTTCTCGTTTCAAGTGGACTCGCAGTGTTAGAGAGGTTAAATCTTTCTTGACCTCTGTCCTACATATCACCGTACAACGTTGCCCGTATCTTCCTAGAGAAAATTGGATTGTATTTTATTGCTATATTGATTTATACTTATAGTGACACTGGCGAAATCACTTTTAATCACCTGTTAAAGACGTTGTGTGCCGCTACGGGATCCCAGAGATCTCAGCGGGCATTGCGCTACGCATCCGAATTGCAAGATGAAGAAATGCAGCCAGCTGCACCCGTGTACCGTATAGTAATACGGCGGTGGTCCTCTCATAAATGTACCTATTTTTAATTGGTCTTAGTTTTAACTTTTATTATTTTTCAATTGTTTATGTAGTTTGGTACTTGTTAAGTTAAATTATTTATTTTTAATTTGTAGTTTACAATTTCCTGTTATAAAAAAAAACATTTCTATCCGTGAAATATTTTTTAAAACCACATCAGTATCTCCGTAAATTAAGTTAGTCACAAACTTACAATTCTACCTCTGTATAATATTAGTGTTAAATATCTGCTACTCACCACCACTTTTTTCATCCAACTTTGAACACTCACAACACTGAACCCAATCCACTCGCGCACTGCCCACTGGTGGGACGTTGGTGTGTGTCGCGCGCGTCGCCTAGACTGACGGCCGGCGGGCGGGCGGCGCCCAAACTGCTTATCAGGCGGAGGCTGCGGCCACTATGGCGGCGGGTAGCGGAGCGTGGTAATGGCGCGTTTTAATAAAAAGTTTTCTGAATTACCTGCTAGGAGGAGCGAGAAGTCATTGTTAGCTATTGCCTCGGGAACGGTTAAATTTTCTGGTATATAAAATATCTTGTTCGTCCATTTCCAGGCTACACAGAAACTATCCTTTAGTATATTGAATTAATCCGTTCCTGCGTTGAGCCGGGGGATGGAACAAACCAACGAACATACAGTTTAAGCAAACAGATTGCTAAGGTTAAGGATTCAAACTTTGAAAAATAAAGTGTGATAATCAGTGAGGCTAGGTAAGATGCATCTACGGAAACTATAACTATTCAGCATAATCTTGAAAATGTGTGGAATGGCAGAGATGAAAGCGCAACAGCTTACGTCAATAATGTATTAATAGTTTGAATAAATTAATAAATAAATAACAGTATTAATGAAAATATCCTTAATTTCTACAGTCGTTCGCATAGTGCAACTTACCCACAGCTTATTTTCCATTTTACCTTACTTTCTTTGTTATATTCTAATGTTAATTTTTAACATAATTGTTATAAGAAAAGAGAAGTTACAGAAAATAAACAGATTTAGTGGCTTTTTTGTTTTTTTTTTTTGGAGAAAGTATAATATTCATGAATATAATAATGGCTCTCATTTATCGCCATATGATTGAATTTACTGCAGGTCGCGCCACACAACGCTCCGCCTAACGCACCGCATTTCTATAGATTAGCCCTTACTGTTGTCACTATAGGTAGTTGCGTGCGGTAGCAAATTTGTTATTATTTTCCGCGTATGTTTTTATTACTGTTTAACGAGCTAGCGGGTTTCACCTAGAGGTTATCAACTGGCGGTGGCTCACAGGACTGACGGTGATTATAGATAATGCGTGAGGCAAAATATTGTTACTATCACACACATTATGTTTATGATTTATTTTACTTTAACGAGAGTCATAAAAAAATTTAAATCTGTAGAAATCTTTTTTTTTCCCATAAGTTTTTTTCTTAATCGTTTTTAAGGTTCCGTACCCAAAAGGTGCCAACGGGACCCTTTAACTAAGGCTGCGCTGTCAGTCAGTCTGTCCATATGTCTGTCACATGGTTGTATCTTTTGAAACGTAAGAGCTACAGAATTGAAATTTACTACAGCCGGTATAACAAAAAAACAGTTATAAAATAACAGGGGTTCCCATACCACAGAAATGTGCCCAGAACCCTTCGTGTGTGAGTCTGACTCGCACTTGGCCGGTTTTTATCAAATTAAGCAGGCAAAGTCCATCAGCCTTACTAAATATCATTTTGATAAACACACCTTATGATGCAACGGTTGCTTAACTTTACGACAGCGAATCTTCAGTATTTACAAACGATAAACGCTTGGGGACGGACACAGCCTTACCTGCAAGTGGATCCCTGCCGCACTGACACTCCAACAACATCGTAAAATTAACTGGTCAAGCTTTACTAGGCCAACGCATTAATATACTAACATCTTATCAACGCTGGTGCTGAAACGCTGCGCTTGACGACGAATGCAGCCTAAGCTCCACGCGGTTGGACACCACGATGACAACAGTATCGTTGCAGTAGATTAGAGGCATCTTCCTAGGAAGGTATGAAGCCATAATAGTGTTAAAAAAAAACAGAATTGAGTAGGCACCTCTTCCTTTTTAGGGCTTTGAGTCGAACTAGGGACCCTTATAGTGTCGCCATGTCCGTCTGTCCGTCTGTCCGCGGTTGCTCAGAGACTTTGGTTGCTAAGTATATAGCTGCAATTTGGCCAAGTTTGACCTATTTAAAGTACGCCAATATAGTTAAAGTAGAAAGTTGTAAAATAAAGTCTTGAAAGTTTTTACGGCACCTCCCACACATGTAATGCAAAGCAAAGAAAGCAACCAGGTGTAAGAAGTTATAAATACCTACTAACTATTGAATCAAAAAACACCGTCAAAGGAATATTGAACAAAAAAAACGTAGAAGGTGTCATGTTTAAAAAAAACTATCGATGAAATTGGTATTAATCATCCCAAGTAGGTCACATAAGGCCACATCGGTAACTTTAGCTGAAAATTTCGCTTTCGCCTGTATATCGCCATTAATAGGCGTCACGAAGTCAACACTGTTCAGCTTTTAGCGCTTAATATAACATTTAATCGTACTGACAGCTGCAATACAGCTTTTTTATGGCTAACTAAGAGATATTCTAAATTGAACGCCTCAAGTGTGCCCTTAAACGTTTACATATTAAGAAAGAATATGTGAATTACTATAATGCAATCAGTTATTTTGTGACTTCTATTAACCATTATATAATGCGTCTTGCTGCACATAGTTCAACTTTAATGGTGCTGATCAGCTTGTTACACGCAATCCTATAATACCCCTTACGTAGCCCACATTACCCTCTACTAAGCTTTACATGAATCTGTGACTGCCTTGTTTCACACAAAAACTACTCGTGTCAGCTCGTCAATTATGTATGTACCACGAGTGAATGCTTAAACAGCCCTTAGCATTAAACTGTGGTTAATACAGTGCACCTGTTTGTTCACAATTTTTTAGGTTCTAACCTATGTAATACGATATATTTAACAATTCATTTTTGTGTAGTCAACGACACAATAACAATTCGATTTTAATGAAAATTACATGTGCAAAATAAAAAGATTTCTGTTTGTTTTCATGTATCATCAACCTATGCGTGACAATTTTCTTCTATATATTTACATGTTATTCGACAATAAACTTGCTTTTCCATTCGAATTTTACGCACATGAAGCAAAAACCAAGGTAATATTTAGTTAGCCACAAACACTTAACACACACAAAATGGTCACCTTCAAACAACTTCATTATCAAAATAATACTTAAACAGCGTACATGGGAGGCGAGTAGTGAAAATTGTTCACAATTCTGCTACTTGTGAATTCTCAATTCCATAGAAGCGTAAAAAAGATCCTCGTTTGTACTTTGTGCTGAATAATACTGCCCTGATATGAGAAAGGGCCGTTAAGTGCAAAATGAAACTTCCGAGAAAAATGGCAAAAACCGTTCGAACATGATTTCTAGAGTTGTATGCTAACTAGAGTAAATACGATGATTGATTCTGAAAGCTAGTTTTATGTAGGACCTATTTATGAAAACGTTTCATTTAAATGTGTTATATATACTTTAAAAAACCAGGATTGCTATTTTATCGTAGCATAATAATTTCACAAGGTAAAATAATACTAGGTACAAGGGCCGTATTGTATATGTTAACCCCCTTTTCTCCTATGAATTCTTTACTAAATTTATTAATATTTATATTTTGAAGACAATGCTATGAATTATGGCAGTTTAATACCTTAAACACTTTTATGCGTCCGAAATAACACACACGTACTAAACTTAATTGAACAAAACAAGCCGGTAAGTAACTTAATCGCTTTTAAAGTTAGTATTGGTATCGAATACTTCCCACGTTATGTGCAAAACTAACATAAAAGGTTGTTAAAGTATTTACCTTAAATATAAAACTGCCTTTTTTATTAGTTAAGTTAGTATTAGTGAGTAGCAATTAATTGCAAAATGGTTACAAAATATAAAAACAGTAGTCAGAAATAATGACAATTTAATAATAATAAACAAAGCGAAACAAAATGCGATAAACTAAAACAAAAAATACAACTCACGTTAAAAAATATTATAAGAACCAAAATATTGAAATCAAAACATTAGGTAGGGACTCAATTGAGATCAAAATTAATTATGTTCCATAGGTAACATAAAACACTAAAACAAAAAATACAACTCACGTTAAAAAATATTATAACAACTTAAATATTGAGATCAAAACATTAGGTAGGTATTCAAGTGAGATCAAAATAATAACTAACATAAAAATTATGACACAATAATGAAAAGCTACAAAGGTAGAACAACAAACAACAAGTAAAAAATATCAACTAGGGACATCTAGCATTAACTTTCTTATCATTTAGTCGTCCCTCTCTTCATTGTTGCTAGTTGGAATATCTTCCCAGAATTTCAATTTATGTGGAGGCATTAGCTTGCTTAACTTTTTCAGTATATCAGACTTTCTGGATTCAGCGATACCTCTTTTGACTGTTCTTGTAGTTGTCACAGTAATTGGTCCATTCTTTGGCTTCAAATAAGTGTCCTTTATAAAACACAATTCTTTTGATTCGCCTTCCAGATCAGTTTTGAATGACATGTTATAACTGCCCCTTTCGAAAGCCGCTTGAACAATGTCTCGAATATATACTCGCGGAGACGAAACTTGAATTCTTCTACTAGATGTGTGGTCAGAAATATTTATGAAGTCTGAGATTTGCATTTCTTTTACTACGACCTTTCCTGCATTAGCAATATTCACAGCTTCCACAAAATCCTGAAAATCATAAAGTTTCTCTTTTTTTTTCATTGCAATCTCGACCTGATGGTGGAAATGATCACTGGTCATATACGTGGTGTCATTTTCGTCACTACTTGAACTATTTTCAGTTTGTTGTGGTTGCACATAATCTTTGTCCTTGACAGAGTCATCCGAGTCGAAAATATCAAAGCAGTCATCAGAAGAAAGTATCGACTCTATCCCCTCATAGCATGTTAAATCAGAATGATATTGTAGATTTTCAGACTCCATTTGCTTTGGTTTATTGTAACTGGTTGAGGCTTCATCTTTAAATCTTTCTAGGACCTCATTGATAGTGTCCAAATCGCTGATTTCACACTCATTAAACTGTTGAAATATAGGTTCAGTCATAGAATACGGTCGCATCCATATTATATTCGGTTCATAGTTCGGACTTGGTAAGTTTACATTTTTTTCAGGGACAGGCAGTTCTTTGGCACTCTTTTTGTCTGATATAGTGTCGTTAACATTATTTGTTATATGTTGGTTAATATTTGTTTTAGGAACGTTCTCTTTATTTTTCTGAGAACACATATTTACTAAATTCCTCCCTCGATGTAGTCGGGCCATTTTCATAGCTGAAATAATATAAGGTTTTTTTATTGTTTATATTTAAAACCTGTTAATTTAATGCCATAGCTTTACCTAACAGATCACTATTACAAGACAACTCAAACGATTTCTAACTAGACAAAACTAAAACTAGCCATTACGGCTTTTCGTTGGCCATCTTCTGTCATTTATCATGTTTATTAAAAATAGCAGACATCTTGACAAAAAAAAAATAGTTTTATGATAAATACCTATTTCAAAAACTACTGTAAATAAATTACAAGTTAAATTTAGTTTTCCAACTTATAAAGTAGAAATTAATTTTATGTCTCTTCTAGCATTATTACAAGCCATAAAAACCAACATGATGGACCCGATTTCAATGACACCTAGTTAAAAACCATCTCAATAAAATTATCATTATTTAAAAAACCGAAATAAAACTGCGTCCGAATTGATCCATCCGTTTAGGAGCTACGATGCCGCAGCAGATACACAGAAACAAACACACACACACACAGACACACACGTTAAACTCATAAACTTATAATACCACATTTTTTCTTAGGGGATAAAAAGGCAAGTCAAATCAAAATGCTTGCAAGTGGTATGTGATTTTACAACGTTTAGTTAATTTATAATAAGCATTATGGTAACCATCAATTGCAAAAATCGACATTTTAAATAAAAATCCGGGAGATGTTGACACTATGCCACGACACGCGCCGATAACAGAGTAATTTAAAGCACTATACAGTAGCTTTTTACATATTTGTACGTAAACTTGGTTTCTATGTATTGTTCTAAGCAAGCAGAAGCAAACATCGCCTCTATTCTAGGCAGTAAAAACAATATCGTAATTCATTTGTTACGGAATCGTTTTGCACTCGGCCGCCATTGCTGTGAAGCCAATAAGAGCTATCAAAACGTTGACAATAGGATAACAGATCAAACACGATATGGTTTTTACCTTGTTGAATAGAGGCCCAAATCAATATACTGAACGCTAAATACGTACGTTTCGCGCCAAAAGCAGTCAAAGCGCCGGTTGCGAGACTTGCGAGCCGTTAAAATATCGTTCGAGCGAGTTCCCCGCAACCAACCGCCGCGCGCCGGGAACTCCCGATTGGTCCCGATGGATTTATACAGACGATCGATGATACACTTTAGCGGCCTTTTTAAGAAGTATAGCGAGGTAACCGCCTATAAACTTGATTTTGAAGTAAATGTTTTATTAGATATATACGATAAGAGGCCGTCACGGGCTTTTTCTGTAGCACAAACATTAAATAACTATGATGAAATATTACGCATAAAAGTGATTAAAGGCTTTTTGCGATGTTTTTAGGTAGTTTTTTTGGTTAGCCGCTTTTATGCTTATGATTTAAGCAATCTTACAACGGAAGCAACTACTAAATAAAACAGTTAAACAATTATAACCGCCTTATGAGTAAACACAAATTATTTAGCCGCGTTGTTCTGTAGTGTAAAATCAAAAATATTCTCGGAGATAATTCGTCAATCGCCTTTAATATGCTTTAACATTTTTTTCTTCAAGTATTGTGACGGAACTGCTTTATTGCTTATGACAATACGAAAAAATCTGTATTTAACGGCCATAATGCTTACATTATCTCAGAAACTAAAGAAGATAGAGAAAAATCTCCCGAATGGGTCGGCGCCAAATTCCTTAGCCAATTCAAAAACATGTAATACTGAAAAGGCCGTTAAGGTGACTTAGCGGCCCTTTCTCATATCAGGGCAGAATAGGTAACACAGACTCTAATAATCGACCGTTGTGCTGTATAATAGGTAACTTACACTCTAATATTCTGCCAATGTTCAGTTCTTGGGGTGGCTGTTACCTGTTTAATTTTTGCCCAAATCAGAGTTATATCAGCTGAAAGAGCGCTGCTAACGCTCTTATTCAGCAGGCTGCGGCAGGTTGACAGTGATTCAGCAACTTTACAGCACTTCTGTGTTACTTGGGATGTTTTCAGTCTCAAGGCGTTTAATCCACAGAGCAGACATTTAGGCACAGATATAAATACACATAGATATCGCAAATGCCTCTATTTATTTCGCGTGTCCGAATGCCGACTTAAACCCCATCCAAGGCTCGGGGTTGGCCGTCGCTACTGACGTTCCGTGTGCCTTTTGTACAGCCGGTCGGCCGTGAAAATTAAGAAAATGCCACGTTGCGTGATAAGCGACAGCTTTGAACCGATTTTCCGCGGAAAACGAAAAATTCGCTTTTCTTATTGTGTCCCAGTTGGCAGAAGTAATTGACACGGTTGGTTTGCATACTGATTGAGGTGTTTACGTTATCTATGTGTATTTATATCTGTGCATTGAGGCGTTATGGTTGGTTATTGGGTTCTCTTATTTATCGCAGAAAATTGTATGGCCGATTATCACTTCCCAACTCACGTTTCGAGTAAATTTATTTCGCCGAACGTTCATTTCCCAACTTATCAAATGTATTTGTTTTATTTGCCAACTTAACAGTTACCAACTCAACATGTGGATTCTCTGCCTTTTGCCAGAAATATGTTTAGCCGAATGTTTCGTTTCCCAACTGTTTCATTTGCCAACCCGCTTTTATTTCTGTAAATGTAAATATTTCATAACTTTTATAAAACTAACCTAACCTAACCTATAGGGTTCTACAAGATGGTACTCAAAGAAATCTTGAAATAAATACAGTTTCGTCCAAGAGTTGTTAAGCCAAGTGAAAGATTTGACAAATGATGAGTCTGCCAAAAGTGTAAAGGCGTTATAATAATACGCTTTATAATAATTCTGCCAATTTTAAAGTTGTCATATAAAATTTTGGTAATCGTTAGTTGTCAAAGTGAATTGTCGGCGAAACGTTGGTTGGCAAATGAAATTCGGCCAAAAAAAGTTCTGCGAAAAGGCAGTACACCTTGGTTATTGAGATCCAGATTGCGGAATACTACCGACTTTATCATGGCCCCTTTATATTATTTGTTACCCTACACGACGAATGTTTCGTAACACAGAATGGGCCGGTCAACGATGTTAACTTATCTGAAATCGTTTGACCAGGCCGTTAAGGGCTCTTGTCGAATAAATCGAAGCTCATCCACAGATAGCAACAAAGTCTCAAGGGTACACTTGGTAACTTTTTTAGAGCTACGTACAATAGGCAACACAAGGTGAGCGCATAAACCATCAATTAAACGCGAAAGTAATAGAACATTCGCGGGTGGTAGGACCTTGTGCATTAACCTACCGCCAAACAGCAGTGTTCGCACTGTTGTGTTCCGTTTTGGGGATTTGACAGCCGGTGTAATGACTAGCATAGAAGCATTCCATCTTAGGGTTGGCAACGCATTTGCAGTCCTAGGCTTGCAGTCTTGTGAATGCGAATGTCTATGGGGTCACAGTTTCCACTTACCATCAGGTGGCCTGTGTGCTTATTTGCCTTCTCTATGCCATTAAAAAAAACACGATTTGACAACGCGTTGGCCTAATTGGTAGCGTTGGCCTACGAAGCTAGCCGTCCTGGGTTCAAATCCCGGTAAGGGCAGTTTTTTGTGCTCGAATATTTGTTCCTGAGTCTTGGATGCTTTCAATGTATTTACGAGAACTTATGTACATTCAAGAGCAATGAAAACGGGTCATTTTCTATGAAAAATTTGTACAAACTGACCCGATTTCATTATGCTCTTGACTGTATTTGTCTAAATATATTAGTAAGTTTATATCGTTGTCTAGTACCCATAGTACAAGGCTTGTTTAGATTGGGACTGGGTAAAATTTTATGATATTGTCCCCTGATTACTATTTTCTTTATTTAATGTAATAAAAGGCAAATATGTGCATGTTTATTTTGCCTTATGACAAGAATAGAGATCTCTTAGCTAGATAGTATATTTCTTCCAAAACTTAACAATGCGAACACTTATACTTTGCGACAGGGTTAGCTTAGCGTTTCAGATGGTGACAGTGCCCTAGACAACATGCTTAACGCTAACGTAAACGATTTTCGAAACCTGTCAAAATGTATGCGGAATTAAGATAAGCGCTTGACGCGAACGTCCGGCAGTTTACGTCAATTCTATACATTTTCGATAACGTTAACGTTTATAATAATAAGTTAGAGACTTTCGAAAATTGACATAATGTATAGAATTGACGTAGTAAACTGATGACAGCGTCAACTGCTTATGAAAACTCCATACATTTTATTCAGTAGAAAATACTTTGCAACGTTTGCAACTTGTATCTATTTCAATGAACTACATAGATAGCTAAGAGATCAGAAACATTTGGCCTTCAGGTTTGTACATCTCTCTCATATGCTCTTACCAGAACTCGAAAAGCTTTTTTAGACATCTTGCACAGTATTTAGGTACCTACTTAAATATTGGCAGTATCTTTATTAAGCATTCCTTTTAAAATAGCAAAAGTTTCCTAACAAGAAAAAAGTTGTTACAACCTCAGATAAACTTCGTCGCTTTGTCTAATTACGAACAAAGGATTAATCATTTGGACTCTTTCGGCAAGTCAACTTTATTTTCGTTGATGATCTCTCAGAACGGTAGCTTTGAAACAGCTGCTATGGACTTGATATCCGACTCTGTATTGTATACAGGTAACTCGCTTCTCCCGCGACTTCGCCCGCGTAGTTTTCAATTATATTTTTTTCCTTCCGGAACAATTAAATTTTCCAATATCAAGAGAGAGAAGTAAGGAAGGAGAGGGAAGTAATAACAAACTATTTTACACACATACTTTAGCATTTACAATATTAGTGGGGTAAGAGGAGACATGGCTTCAAATATGAAGAAAAAACCTTATACCAGATACCTTACCAAGGTTCTTGCTTCTTACTTCCTTATTTTGTAGGTAATAAAAAGTGTAATAATTTTAATTTAATACGCAGTATATATTTTTTGATTCAATTTCATTTTAATTTCTTACGTGAGCAAGGTCAAAAGGGCTCCATTCTTCTCAGTAGTAACTAAATTGGCCGCCATACAGTCAAGTTCTGAGTCAGTCAGTCATAACGTTGCCAAACGATAATATGTCAAAAGCATTTAGGTTTTACCGAGAAGAATACAGCCGCAGTAGACATACCTTAACAATCTGTGGCCGCAGTCCAGTACCTAGTGATGTGATAGTTTTCACTTGCAAGTTACCTACCTACTGTCAGACAGCACTGCCTGACGTACGAGTCTGGTGTACAGTGATAGTTGTTGTTGCTTTAACTTTTAAGATTAGAATAAAAGCCCCCTCACATCTAGCGTCTTTCGAACGTCGGCGTCTCATTAATGCGCGGCGGCGCTGCGAGAACGTGACGTCGACGCTGCGCGGGCGTTAATGGGACGCTGAAGTTCGAAAGACGCTAGGTGTGAGAGGGCTCTAATAGTAAAGTTCATACATGAGGTTAAAGTGTGTAACTACTTATAAGGTATAAATAAACACTTTAGTGTCAGCTATATTATAGGGGATTAAGTTTTTGAACCTTTTTCGGTAGGGACCTCATTGTAAAGGGCATTGGGTAAGTTAGTATGAAGAAAATTGACATTTTTTTCAGCGGCGATACACATAGATATATATAATTTATGGCGTTAAATAATGCGATAGTATAATGGAGCGGAGATATTAAAGATTTAAGTATTCCGTTTTTGGTACTAAAACTACGCCCAGGTATGAATATTTAAATATCTCACTTTAATAGAGTATTACATTACATAGCAAAATATGTTTTTATTTTGAATAATTCTATCATAATTTACCACTTTTACGAATGGCCGCCCACCTTGAAAATGTATGACTTACAAATGACAACACTTTTCCCAAAACACTTTTACTGCTTTATTTCTAACCGTAAAAAAACAAAAAAATAGATAAGTACTTATAAAAATAACACAGCGAACATACTTACATGTATAGATTAGATGTACCACAAAACACTATATTAGTTTTACAGCTAACTGTTGCCCGCGACACCGTCTGAATAGACCTCCTTTATTGCGGGTAAAAATAACCTTATGTCCTTCCTCGAGGTTCAAGCTATGTCCATACCAAAATATGTATGTGAAAGCGTAAGAGACAGACAGAGCTAGGTACTTTCACATTTTTAATATTATTAAGTACTCTATTTAACGGCCAGTAATGAAGCGGTAAATAAACAATTTGGTACCTAAGGAATATGGTTCGAAACGTTTATCCCCTATTTTGTTAGCCAATTGATTACACACCTGATTTGGTCGGAAAATTGAATCGCTACCGACGCTCCGGGGATTGGTGAGCCTAGCAAGAAAAACCGGGAAAGAGCATGTCGGACCATGCTCAGTATAGGGTTCCTTTGCAGTCACTACCAACAAAGAAAAACTGTCTCCAAAAACTACAACTTATGAACTAATGTTTAATATTTTCCTTAAAAAAATATTGGTAATATCTTTGCCCCGCGGCTTCTTCAACAGCTACTACCGCGGGAATATGGCGATTCCACAATGAAGTGATTTCGCCAGTGTCAAGTATATATAAGTATAAATCAATATAGCAATAAAACACAATCCAATCTTCTCTAGGAAGATTGGGGGCAACGTTGTACGGTGATATGTAGGGCAGAGGCCAAGATAGTTTTAACCTCTGTACCACTGCGAGTCCACTTGAAACGAGAAGTAAGATGCCAGAATACACGAAATAAGTCCAAGTCTTCTATCACTGTGCAACACAAAGGCATTAAAAGTACAAATCACTAACAGAAAAGAACTTTGAACACCTAAATACCTACACAAAAATAAAAAATAAAACAAATTACACATCCGCCATCTTTTGACGTTGCAAATGGCCTCCCTACCAAAAAGTTTATTAGTTAGAAACATTTGTTAAATATCAAATATCAATGGACGATCTCAGACAAATTAACCTACTCCCAAACTAAGCTCTAGGCTTGTACTAGGGGTACTAAACAACGTTATAAATACTTACATAGAGAAATAAATACTTAAATACATAGAAAACATCCAATACTCGCGCTCATCACACAAAAATACTCCCATACCGGGTATCGAACCCGGGACAGCACCCAACTATCGCGTCGTTCGTTATACATGTGCGTTAACCATTATAACGATATTTTTAGTTTGTACTTTTGACTGTTGTTACTTGGTGTTCCCCCAAATCCAAATAGGGATTGTAACTTACACATAATTGTAAGAGCTATCCAGCCATACCTCTCACAATAATGTAAGTTAAAAAACACACCCTGCTTTTTTATATATTTTATTATTGGTCTTAGAATGCGGTATAAATATGTAGGTATTGTGTATAAAATTTCTTCTTTATGCCTTTGATTGTTTCCAAGAAAAAAATAGTGTGACCAACTGAAGATGTGTGACATATTATACAAACAGGCAAACATACCAACGGACATGGCGACACTATGGTTTCCTAGTTTGACTACAGAACCCTAAAAACAAGGTTAAGTTGTCTCCTTATGCCTCAGTGCTTCTATTTTTATTACAGAGAAATATAAAACCAGCCCAATCCATTCCATATTCTAAAATACTTTCACTGCTGGATATTGACTGGTGGGGGTAGTTGCGAGAAGTCCCGATTTCTGTGGGATGTCTCGATTTTCAGGGGTCTACGGACACAGACCTGATTTACCCTTGATCGGGACGCCAATTGTCCCAATTTTTAGCGTAGATACAAGATACGAATTTATAACAACCGAGAAGGCCAAAAGCAATTAGCATTGCAAGTGGGCTGTAATTCGCGCAGTTTTTTTTAATGTGCCCATTCAAAGACCCATGTCCCGATTTTTTTCTAGCACAGTCCCGATTTATGATAGAGTAGACCTGACAACACTATACCTCGGACGTTATCATCTGAGCTCTGGGGCCATAAATCCCTTTTTCGCACATCTCGCTTGCTTTTGGGAGTTAGCGTATCTCTCGCTCGCACTTTGCAGCGACTTCTTTGTTTGTTCACCAATTAGTTTATGGCTCCAGAGCTCAGATGAAAACGTCCGAGGTATAGCTGGGGTAGACTGGGCCGCTACCCAACACGGTAAAAACCATTTCTTTTTGACTTGTTATCTTCTTATTTAATAAGAACAAAAAGTGCAATATTTAGAAGACACGACACATTGCAAGTTTCTCTTGTCGCTAGCCGTTGAATCTGCGCTACACAAGATAACACAATTGCGCCTCTCTTATTAATTAGCAGCGTGTTTATTACGAAGTAACAAAAAACATGCAGAGAATAATTTAACATATGAAATGTGTTTGTGAGGAGCGAGATAACCCGGGCGAGGTCGCCGATAGCCGGGGCAGAGGTTCACAGATGAAACGCACCTACCTAGCTAGTGCATTCAACGATAGAACATGGTATATAAGGCCCTACTTTGAAAATCGAAGTTCAAAGTTACGTTAGGTGACGTCCATTTCTCTCGATTTAGTCTCGATTGACGAGCATTCCTTAATAATCTGTGGTGACGAGTCTCGAATGACACATTACAGGGCTGGAGGCTATGCCTCCATCAATATTCTTCACTATAAGAGGTCACACAAAAAAAACCCCCGAGTCCATTTGATGTACGGGCCGACTTACAATGGAAACCCGACTATGGAACTTTCGGGAAGCATTGTTGCCTCTATATCTCATTAAATATTGATCCCAGAGAAAAAAAAATTGATTCTTTTTTGTAGAGGATTTTATGCAGATTAATCATGAAATGGGACATTATTTGCTATCGGCCACCGTTTATGAGTTATTTACGAAAAACTAATAAAAATTGACTTTTACAACTCAACCCCGGGTGAGTACTTTTAGTATGTGGTTTAAACACAGCGTTACCTACAACTATGCCAAAATTCGCTTATACCTACACGAGTTTCTTACCCTGAGAGGCGGTATTTGGTCTTCTTCTACGCGTGAATCTAATTAAACAGGTTTTTACCATAGTTTACGTCATGACAACGTGTTAGCCCAGTTGGTAGTGACGAGTGACCATGCCTACGGAACTAGGGGTCCCGGGTTCAAATCCCGGTAACCGCAGATATTTGTGTGATTGCGAGTATTTACTGTTCCAGTCTTGGAGGTGTGATGGACTTGGACGGACTTGTATGTTTATCGTCTAGTACCCGAAGTACCTACAAGCCTAGAACTTAATTTGGGACTAGGTCAGTTTGTGTAATATTGTCCCGTGATATTTATTTGCTATGTGGCCTGCCCATTGCCACTTCAGCATGCTAACTCTCTGAGCTATGTCGGTGACCTTGGTTCTCTGGCGTATTACCGTATTACGGATCATATCGCGCAAAGAAACTCCGAGCATAGCTCTTTCCATTGCACGCTGAGTGACCCTGAGCTTATTTATGAGGCCCACATTCAGCGGCCACATAGCCCGGAGAACTGATAACCGTTGGGGAAGAAAAGTTCTCGAGTGGCGGCCCCGCACCGGTGGGCGGAGTGTTGGACGGCCTCCCACCCGGTGGTCTGACGACCTGGTTAGGATCGCGGGGAGCCGCTGGATGCGAGCGGCTCAAGACCGTGACTTGTGGCGCTCTTTGGGGGAGGCCTTTGTCCAGCAGTGGACGCCCCCGGGCTGATGATGATGATGATGATGATGATATTTATTTATATTTAGAACTTTTCTAGAGATATTTTAGACTAGGACCTGGCTAAGAAGTACCTTGACAAAATTATACACCATATATAAACATTGTCACTGGCAGCAAAATGACCAGAGGTCATAGATACTCTGACCAATGTTGCACCATAGCCAGTGACGGATTAATGCGTCGTTTGCTTTGAAAATATCCGTGGCTGGCGTGAAGACGTTGACATCTCGACTTACATGTTTTTTTTTTTATTCCTTTAAACGCTTCGTTATTTTTTTTTCTATATAGGTAATTTTTTTCATATTTTTATCTTTATTACTTTTTCAGTTATGACCTTTGTTCATACATTAATAACTATACTTTTGGCAAGTGATTGTGGATAAAAAGACATATTACACATGACATTGTGTGTATAGATTTATAAATGGTTTTATCAATTTACTCTCGATTACAGTAATAACGTTATTATTTTAACATAACGACATATCAATCAAAAAAATCATATATAACGAGTTATCAACTAACGCACAGTAACTAAAACTAAGTGCATAATGTGATATCTCAACTTATATTACTGGCCATCGAGTTGTCAATTTATGTACGGTTAAAATATGTAAGTTGTTAATATAATATCTCAACTTATACTTATGTCCATTAAGTTGTCAACTTCCGTACAGTAAATAAATCTGAGTACGTAATAAGACATCTTAACTTGTACTACTGTCCACCGAGTTATCACGTTACGTACAGGTAATGAAACAAGTGCATGATGTGATATCTTAACATGGAAACTTACGTTAAAGAATTATGAACCAACGCAATAATACGATATCTCAACATATATTTTAAAAATATTTTAATTCTCCAGAATATCTTAAGATATTAACTGACAAACAATTAAAATCAGTGCTGAAACCTCGACGTGTATAGTTAACAATGTTTTTATTTAAGGGAACAAACCGGTATACTTGTATATTTTCAAATAATAATGTAAATAAGAATATGTAGGTATAGTTGTCAATATTACTAATTACAATAAAAGTGTTGTTTCTATTTATTTTTTCACTATATTAAAATAATTTCACTAATTTATTAACAATCGCAAAATTGTTTACAAAAAAAGCAATTGTAAAAAATCGGTTATGTTCAATCTCTATGAGCGTGGCATGTCACTAGCTCTGTGTAGGTACCCTACTTACACATAAAGTTTCCGGCCAGGGCGGCGACGACGACGCTTACTTGCTCACTCTAGAACTTTATTAAAATAATTATAATTAAATAATAATAATTTGAACTGATTTGTTTTAAAGTAAGTTTGTTGTTATAAGATTGTGATCTGCAACGGTGGACGAGGAAAAAGTAAGTAGTAAGCTACACGTCGTCCGTCTAACATTAGCGTGAATGAAATGTACCTACTTTCTTATTTAATAATGTTGTATTCGTGGTTTTGCAGATGCGAATGATTTTATATTTATTTAGTAGGAAACGCAAGCTGGAAGAACCCCGAGAACAAACCTGAGGAAATTTGGTCCGTCCAACCATCTTGAATGGTTCATAGTGTCCACGTCTCGTGTTGCGTCGTCGGCTAGGTTGAGGTATGTCGGAACCCACCTCCAGTCATGAGAGTCTGTTAATTTGGTCACCTCGGCAACGCGATGTGCAACGAAGGGCTTAAAACGTCCAGTTTCCGATCTGATCCAGTCTAAGACCATCTTGGAGTCCGTCCAGAAAATCGTCCTTTCTAAGGATGTGTTGACATACTTCCTCAAACCCTGGGAGAGACGGGCGCCCATGACAGCAGCTTGGAGTTCTAACCGTGGAATACTAAGGTTCTTTAGGGGAGCTACTCGTCCACGTGCCATTACGAAAGCTAAGTCAGTCAAGGGTCTTCGAAGGTACGCGACGGCTGAAAACGCTCGAGAGCTGGCGTCGCAGAACACATGAAATTCTACTTGTCCTTCCTTTAGGCAATTGTCGGTCAGTAGCCAATGTGGGATCCGCGTGTTTTTCGGCCGTTCTAGTTCGTATAGCCAAATCTGTCATCTGTCATAGTGGTTTGCACCTATTTCGTCGTCCCATCCAATAACGTCTCTTCAAATTTCCTGAAGTATCAGTCTTGCCTTAATTGTCGTTGTCAGTACGAATCCCCAAGGGTCAAAAACATTCATGATTAGCCGTAAAATGTTTCTCTTACACGGTCGTTTGGTCCCAGATTGGAGTTCTTTATCGACTTTGTGATACTTCATGCTAAAGACAAAATTGTCTGCGTCGGGATCCCAGTTGACACCCAGAACCCGCTCCAGTTGTTTGTCTTCGGAGTTTCAAAGAAATTTTACACCTCCCGGCGCCAACTTCTCTTCTGGTAGGTGTCGCAGAAGCTCTTTAGCGTTAGCTCTTTTTTATGGTCACTACGTCCTTCACCAGTCTTGATCGCTTCCTCCATGTTGTCTATGAAGTGGATATAATCGTCGACGTAGTGATTATGGCTTTGACCCCCATTGGGTGTGTATTCTCAAATCGGTGGGCGTTTAGATTCTTGACGATTGAGCCGACGATGGGGAACAAATCGTTCCAAAGGTCATCACATTCATGAACTTCAAGAACTCTATGGAACATTTCTTGGATGCCCCAGCTGACCCGGATATAGACGAAATAAACCTAGATTTGGAAGATCTACAAGAACAAAATTCTTGGGAAAACTCCGAAAATTGCATGTCATGAATATTTTAGTTTCAATAATTAAAAAAATATTTAAAAAAAAGATGTTTTATTTTTAATTTTTTCATACTAATACGGTGAATTAGTTGATAACTCGTCGCCCTCGTCGGTGAACCAATTGATATGTCTATTATTATTAAAACTAGACATGATTCTCTAAATCACTAATTTCCACTTGAAAGATAATAAAAAGTTGTATTTAACAAAACTTTTTTGTAGTATAATAACACAAAATGGATTTTTCGCGATTTTTTTTCTTCCTCGAAACGTCAATTTTCCCCTCTTTGTATGGTGAATTCGTTGATAACTAGATGAAACGTAAGTTGATAAGTCTAATATTAATCAAACTAAGAGGAATCTCACAAATATCTTCTAATCATTCAAAAGTATGCAAAAAATTATGGGTAAATCAAGTTTTACATCAAAGTTTCAAACAAAAACCGATTTACCAGAAAATGTCAAACCTTAAAATTGGCGCCCTGTAAAATTGCCGTTTTAGACATATCAACGTATTCACGCCAGCCACGGATATTATCAAATTGTTTATTGAACCATTCAAAAGCCTCAGATGGCACATGGCAGTAAATTGTTTCTAAAAGACTCCTGGGTATGAGGCATTTACACTCTAATTCATATTAAACTCAGTATAAAAGAATGTTAATATTTAATTTTTAAACCATCCTCTAAATTTGCATTTATCCCAACATTATTATATTCAAACATTTTACCAAATAAAGAACTGTACAACTCATTTGTGCTCTCTTCAGTCCAAGAAGTGCATTTTTCCGGTGCCATGTAATTTAGTAACTTGTTATGAACAACATATTTTATCTTCCTGCCTTTGGTTGCCTTAGTGTCCACCTTCCGTTTCATTTTACTCCTCATTTGCTGCAATGCTATCCACTGGCGACTCAGTTGAACAGGGTCTGAGATATCGGCAGACTTGCACTCAATCAGCTCTCTTAGCAACTGGTGATAGAAATCGCTGTCATCAAATATCTCTGTGATATACTCATCATCATCTTTCCTGTCTTTTGTAATCGGGTTCTCTAAGCCACTTAATTCTTTATATTCTTCGGATAACTGCTTTTTATATCCAACTATATCATATTCTGAACGCTTTAGTTGTGTCCTTTTAGTGAGCTTGCTTCTGTCTGATAGGATGTATGAAACCTGTTGTAGGATAGTGTTTGAAGGAGTGTTCTTTATACTATTTGCAGTAGCTAAACGGGTTTTCTCGTTCCATTTTTGAATAGTTGCATCTCTAAACGGTTTAAACACTTTGTCGGTTGTTGCCAACTCACGCTCATAATCCTGCAATTTCCGTTTCTTCTGTACTTTTTTAGCTAATTTCTCTGGTAACTTTTCCTTTACAGGATCCTCTTCATCTTCAGTATCTGATGGTATTTCCTCATTATCAGTATCACTGGGAATTTCTTCATCACTCTCTTTCTTTTCTGCAGTTGTTTCTGCTGTATGCTTCTTTGCAGAAAGTGTTTTAGTTTCAGGAAAGCCATTCAGCAACATACTTTGTAGTTCTAATAATCTGAAACAGGAAATAATTAAACGTTCATAAATATCAATTGAAAAAAGTTACAGGTAAACCTTTAACTGGCTTAGTATATGGTACGTCTCACAGACATCATGACTATTATTTTAAACTTTGTTGCCATGACATAAGTGTTACTTTGAGAATGCTCTGAAACCACCATGGCAATTAAAGGTTATATAGGCTCGTATTAAATTGAAATTTCAACCAAAGTGACCACTTGGCAGTAGTGTCCCTATGTAGATGTGTTCCACTGTGCACTGTCTTAAACACGCAGCCAGGTTGACAGCTATAGAACACCTCAAAGCATTAAGTCTGCCATTTGTACTTAGTTTGCGTATTGTACAATAGTTTAAATAAATAAATTAATAAACAAATGAGTAAGCAGACCTAAGGATAACAGTAATATATGGGCTAATATAAAATAAAGACTAACTTGTTTAAAACACCAGCAACATTAGCCGTGGTGGCTGTTGAAGCCTCAGTAAACTCATTTCTCTGTGACAAATCCTTATGGGTGTCCGGAAATGGCATCTGATTAGCTGTATTCAGACAACGCTGAAGATGTATACGCATCTCGAGCAAACCTTCCCAGACCAACAGCTGGTTCTTAATACAAGCACCTTTCTTTACGTCCTCTGGAACATTCTGTTTCTTCATATGCTCAAATTCTTCCTTCACAGGCTCCTCCAATTGACTAATATCATAGCCCTCCCCATCTTCACCATCATTGCTTTCGTTTTCAGATTGTTCACTATCAGACTCTTTCTGCCGTTTAATAATGCTATAGTCCTCGCTTTCGCCACCAGAGCTAAAATCTTCCGAATCTGACAAGTTTTTACCGCTTTCAGGGCCTGATTGAGCCTCATTGGAATCCTCAGAGCCCTCTTGAGTAAATTTACTAGTGATTGACGCCAGATTTGACTCAAAACTCTGAGTCTTGTCATCATTCGAATCACTCTCAACTTCACATCGCGAGCTATCTTTATCCAAGTCTCTACGCGTTACCACTCGCCCCTCATACTTTTTACTGATTTCACTTAGTAAATTAACATTCCTTTTTCGAAAATCGCTGATGGCAGCATCATCTTCGCTCTCAGATGAGCTAAAATCAGCTCGTGACACGGTGTACGGCTTAGTGCCAAATACCTGATCGTCTTCAATGTCTGCACGGGGTTTTACAGTTAAAGCATCGGCGATTTTATCCGAAAGCAAGGCTTTGGAGTTCTTCTTTAGTTTTGGCTTCATTTTATTTGCAGTTTATTTTAAATTAGACACCAGTTCACACCACTGAGTATCAACACGTGCTGATGACAGACAAAGTCACAAAGAGAATATAATCACTACGTTATGACAGATAATAACACTGACAGGGCTGACAGCCAGTTTAACATCGACAAACTGCTTTTTTTCAATTGGTCAATTTGTTTGTACAAGCTGAGGTCACAAGAAACAATTATGTCACTTCTGTGTGTGAACCGTTTACATTAATCTAATTTTAAGCAATTTTCATGATTAAACGTTTTACCGTTATGTATAATAATCAATAATGGCTGAGGACCTACTTTGAAAATGGAAGTTCGAAGTTACGTTAACTCCATCCCTGTCACTCATTATTCGAGAAATCGAGAGAAAGTTATAAAGCTAACGTAACTTCGAACTTCGATTTTCAAAGTAGGGCCTCTGTGTATACATTCTGTTGTCTACACCAAATCCAGAAAAAATAGTAAGGGGCCCAACTTTGAAAATCGAAGTTAGAAGTTACATTATCTCTATCTCTTTCTCTTGACTAGTCACGAATGAAGAATGAAAGGGACATGGAATCCGAAGTTTCGATATTAACCCATCGTAGTAACCATCCCTACTTTGAAAAATAGAAGTTCAAGCTGCATTCCTGTCACTCGTCTTTCGATTCTTTAGCTCCACCCCTTTCTCTCGATTCATTCTCGAATGACGAGTGACTGAGATGGAACTAACGTAACTTTGGGCTTCGATTTTCACAGTACGGCCTCTGAATCGACAGACTGCAATGCCGCACTACATGCTTGGTATTTGCCACGAACACTACAGGACGCCCCATTTATCATTTCAAGGGCCCAAAAACAAATGCCCTTACACTCAACCGTTACTTACAATAATTATAATCTGTTATGTGATGTGATTGATACCCTTACAATGTTTTTTATTTTATTTTATCCTTTTCTTAACCTAACTTATAACTATTTTTAAGTTTGGTTTTGTTTTGTGTTATTCTTGTTTTATGGCGTGATTCGTTTAATTTTATTGTCCAATCTCATATAATTAAACTTTTTAACCACGCCATGGACCAGTTTGGGTTTCCACGAACGTCTGTTTTACTATGCACATTAACGTATAATTTTAGAATGAACTTTGCACCGATCTGCTTATAATATCTTTCTTCATATTCACAATTCACTCGTGTTATTTACAGATCTGTTACAACCGCAGCCTACCTTACAGTTACAAATGATGATAAAGATAACGAATTATACAGTAAAGCTTTCACTGTAAGTAATTTGGCCACACTCAATTTTAAATTAACATTTGATCGTGGGAGATGTGATACTATTATTTCTATTTCAGCAAAAAAAAAGAGGCAGCAAATGATCACTCAACCAAGGTTAACGTATCCTGGGACACAGAAAATACAACTGGAAATTTTAAGAAATTTTCAAAGCAACCTTCAAAGCAATCTTCAAAGGAATTGACTTGCCTGAGCGATTGGTCAGTATGGATTGTCATGGATCCCTCAGCTTCATCCACCCTCCATCATCATCCATCTTCAGCCTCTTAAGCCTCATTTTAAAGCCAATTTGGAATCTCAAATAGGATTGTTCGTGATAAATTAAGGCTCGTAAAACAAAAGAGTTAAAGCTGTATGAAAAAGTTTATGAAGATGCAGACTTTACGGATTTCCATCTGACCGCACATGATGGAAGTGTGGCTGTGCTTCCGGGCAATGCTTAAAAGGGATTGGCAGGAGACTGTTAAAGATTGTATTGAAATTGAGGGAGTCACGCGACAGACTCTGCAGAACTTAAAAGATTACATGTGCATGGGTACTCGAAAGTGTGAATGTGGAGCATTCGCGCGTTCGCAGGCTCTTTGACGCGAGCCAAAAACCGACAAAAAGTGGTTAACAAGGCGCGAACCCGCGAAAAATATACAAATCAGCTCCCCCATTCCCGCGTTCGCGTATTGCATTCGCGCGTGAATGTAAGGCGCCTATTATACTCTATGGTTACAAGTACCCGAAATCACAGATTTTAAGGGTATGTCCACAGATGGACGTAGTGATTATATTCTCTTTGACAGATGGTATGTTTATGGTATGTGTAATGGAATCATAATGGAATCCTAATCCTAGTTTCATCTCATCGCAATAGTTTATTACAGTTTCTCTGATAAAAGCGGAATCGGGAAACCATACAGACAGCGACTGAATAGACTTTCCACAATAGTACCTACTTTCATGGAGTCGAGAACTTGGTTTTGAAATTTCAGAATGTCCGTGTAAGTAAAGTTAATTACTATTTATCTATTTATAAAGCTTGATAACTATTATAGTACTTTTTGTATTAAGTATTGATTGTTTTTGTTTGTGTTATTCCTTAATGTTAGTGCATGATTCGTTTAATTTTACTGTCCTATCTAATATCATTAAACTTTATTAACCATCCCATAGAGAAGAACATGCGAGTTTCCACGGTCTTCTGTTTTACTATGCACATCACGTTAAATTTAATAGTGAACTTTGCACCGATTTTCTTATATCTTTCTTAAATACATACTCACAATAAAATTCACTCACACTCTTGTCACACTCATGTTATATAGTAACACAATACCTAAGTATTTAATATATAAGCTACATACATATTGTACTGATCATGTTTTGGTTGTTGTTTTTACTGGCAAATAAATAAATTTGTATTTGTAATATATGCACCGTTAGCAGTACCGCAGCCATACCTTAATACTGCAATCAAAACCAAGGCATGGGCAGTATGTGCATATGGACTTTATACTCTTATACTGCCTTTTTCTTTTAGACGGCACTATAAGCAAACAACCTAGGAAGTAAAAAAAAAATTTAATTAATACTGTAATGGATTGTCCTCCAAGCAAGTCTAAGTAACCCTCACCTAGTAAGCACACAATGAAAGTGGCTTTCTCATACCGAAGGGTGCACTGATGCTAGGGCATTTACATCAGAATAGGGAACTGTTGCTTTTGTGAATATATTTAAGAATGTAAATTTGTATTATTTCATTAGCAGCTTTCAGAGTTTTCATACCATGGTAAGCATGACATTCATTGTAAAACTCATGTCTTTTAAAGTAATATGATCTTGGCCATGGTAGGTGTCATAAAGCATGTAGCTACAAGAATAATGCCTATCATCTGATTATGCTGAAGAATACCAAAAAAAAATATCATTGTAATGATTTTCTTTATTAATGATTTAAATAAATTGTGGCATGCCATAAATTATTGAAGATGAGGGGTGAGATGAGTGGTGGTGTGTTTTGTTGTATTGAGTTTTAATATGAATGTTGACTCCATATTTGTCTTTAGTCTACCATGCTATGAAAGAAAACTCCAAACCCTGATCATTAAGTTACACAATCACAAATGAACACTGGCAGATACACTTGCAATCTCCGTCTAGTTAATTTTAACGTTTTTTTTAAATTAATGTAAATAAACTTAAATCTCATTTATTTGCTCATGCTGATCACGCCTGAAAATTGTTGGGTCTTTTTGTACACACCTAACATCTTATAATATAACATTATTTTACGTATTCAACATAATAATAAAACTTCATTTATTCATTGTCAATTATTTTCTTTTACTTCTATAGGTAGATATAGATTTACCACCTGGTTGCTGGCAGGATAGAATTGACAGACTTTAGTTCTACTATTATTTATTTGGTGTATTGCCCATGGTCCTGATGATGATGATTGATTTTGACCCAGTAAATTGATATTCAAATAAGTCATGCATGGATCAGTAGTACAACGCAGTAGGAGCATGGGCAAAAAAGGATTTATTCTTAAGGCCAGCGCAAACCGGCGGACGGCAGGGGAGAGCATCAAAGAGGATTTCCGCAGCATTGCAGCGCATGCTGTCAGGCGCTTGCGGTATCAAAAGGGATTTCCTTCACCAGTGTGCGCTTGCGACGTAAAATCCTTTTCGATGCTCTCTCCCGCCGTCCGCCGGTTTGCGCTAAGCCTTCCTCTCCCGAGGCCCCGCTACCCCGGCGTACGCTGGTGGACACCGGCGCATGCCGTCGCCTACCGCCGCAGTATCCTCTAACTTGCTCTTCAATGCCTCGGAGTCAAATTCGCTGCGATGCTCCGAGGTCGGTTTCAAAGCATTGAAATGTATACCTTATTTCAATTGAAATAGCAAAAAATATACATTGATAAATTTAATATTTTCTGCCGTCCCGTCCGCCGGTATGCGCAGGCCATTATTCTCTTTCTTATTCCACAATCAAAAAAACAAGGCAAAAAAAAAAAAAGTTTAAGTAAGGAAGGTTTCTAACAAGTTCTATTGCATTTTCAGGATTGTGTCAAGAATTGATAGATTAAGATCAGCAGAGTTTAGCTTAATAGTAAACTGCTGGCATTATAATCATCAAACATTTGATTGTGAAGAATATGAAATAGACAAACTGGCAATGGTCCGTTTTAAAATCATCTATAGAGATCTAAGTGACACAATTCAAATTCAAATATCATCAAAAAAACTTGCAACAGATGGCCCATTAACACTGAATGTAGCTTGTTGTGAAACGGACAAACAAACACCCAAACTTTATCAGGAACTGATTATCGAAAGAGATTGGATAGAATTCATAACTGTTGGGAAATTCTCGACTAAAGCAATATGTAACAACAAATTATTGTTTTCTGTAACTCTATTTATAAATGTGGGTGAAGGAAAAAATTTATTGCATTCTGCAAACTTTTATGAAGATACAAATTTTATTGATTTCAAATTGGTTTCATCAGATGGTAAAAGCGTGGGAGTACACAGACTGATCCTAGGATCTCACAGCGACATGTTCAAGGCAATGCTCATGGAGGAATGGAAGGAGACCAAGGAGCAAGGCGTGGAGCTAAAGGGAGCGAGTCTAGAGACCCTCGAAAACCTGAAGAAGTATATCTACCTTGGTACGCTGCCCAATGATGGCCTACAACCCCTGCTCCTGCTAGCCAAATGCTACATGATAGAGAAACTTAAAACAGAATGCATCAACAAGTTGGCTGAAACTGTCACACCTGAGGGCTTGTATCCACTTCTGGAATTTGCTTGTGAAAATATGATGCCAGAGTTAACATTTGCGATTTTACAGTTTACTCCTCGTGATGTTGTTCAGAGCGCTAGCAAATATAAAAAGGATGCAATTCTTCAACCAGTAGAAATATAATCTTGCTTTTTAATAGCAGAGCTGGGGCACGTTTTATAAAGCTATAAGTAACCATTTTACAGGTCTAAACTGGCAACACTGCTCAAATGGCTGGTCGTCATTGGTCGAGGTTATGTCAAATGGAAACTTGTAACCTGTAAATTGCAATTTGTACCTTTATAAAATAGGCCACTGGACTGTCATTTTTTTTTAAATTATTGCACCATCAAATGTATGCAAAAATATTTGAATGTTATTGCATATTATAGGTATTTAAGTATAGGCTGGTCTTTCTGTGGACATAGGTGTAATGAAAGGCAGAAGTAAATAAAAACTATTTTATATCTTACTTTTAACTAAGTGTAACAATTCAATTATTTATAAAACAGTAGGTAACGTTTTGTTTAGTGTTTTCTGGCTACGTTAGTGGCGGTTAACAAATTTTATTGTAAAATAAATAAGGATTTAAATTTCTACTCTATACACTTCTTGATTGACCCTTCCCTTGTATATGTGCGTGGTGATAGCATTAATCAATTTAAAAACAATAAACAATTAAATATAGTAAGGCCAGAGTATTAAAGTGGAAAGCCTTGGGGGAGGCCTATGTCCAGCAGTGGACGTCTTTCGGCTGACATGAAAAAAAAGAGTATTAAATAGTACTCCGCTCTCTACCGCTTTCACTCTGGCATACAGATACACTGACAGGTAAGGACTATACTATTCGTACGGTCGCCAGAAATAATAATAATATTATACTACATAGGGCGAGAAAATATCTGACACCCTCCCATCGTATTATTAATATTATTATGCTGGGTGCGACAGAGACGAAAACTCTCCTATCAATCAAATCGATCAAATCCCTACATTATCAATGTCAAACACCGACGATGTTTAATTGTTTGTTTGGGCACAAACGGTACAAGTAAAGAAAAAATATTACAGAAAATCTTACTTTTAATACATTGACCAGTGAAGTTGCCGCAATTAACTAATGCAGTATAGAAATACGTCAAAAATGTGTGTTTACATAGTATTCATTTCTAGTACAAGTATTAAATTCAAGTACAGACGACACTTAAACGTTTAAACAAAGATAATCAAAAGTAGACTAATAACGCAATCACTTTAACCGTGACAAAACAATTATCGCACACCAACTTCGAATACTTAGATGATCGCTCGGGTCGCTATAATTCGCACTGTTCGTTTTCCAAGTAAAGACAGAATCGGCCACAATCGCGGTCCGCCTTTTATTTCCCGTGTCCGACTATTCTAGAACGCCTCCCGGAGTGTTCGATGACCTTATACCTCTGATAATAAAGACGTGTCAGATAAATTTGTGTCCAATGTTGGATAATATAATATTATTATTGCTGGTGACTGTTCCATAGATGCGTACTTACTTTGAAGCGATACTTTGAAAATTGAAGTTCGAAGTTACGTTAGCTCCCTTTCTCTCGATTTAGTCTGGAATGACGAGTGACAGGGATGGAGCTGGACTAACATAACTTCGCATTTCGATGGCGCCCCGCATCGTCATCGTCTATCTATTGTATTGTATCGATCGAATCCTATGTTATAACCTTATTATGTACTTATTTAAGTTTTTGTCGAAAAAGTTACTCTGCAACTACAACAACTACATGTTGTCGAAATAAGCTTTGTATATTGAGCAGTGTCACAAAATTCGACAAATTCAGTTCAACGTTATCTACTTATACACCTAAATAACTACATACACTGGGGTCCTAGTGAATTTTTTTAGGTAAGTACCTAGGTCTTCTTAAGATCAAGTGAAGGAAGGTTTTAGTCTAATATTTCGAGTCTAAACAAGTCGACCAACCTACCTTTTTTCACTAGGCCCATTCTGCTTATAAGTTTGCCTATAGGTTCCTAATGTTCCTATTTACTGCATGACACAATAATACACTTTATGAGACCATTACCTACTGTATGTTCGCGTACAAAATACTTTCATGAACGTACTATGCGGGAAAATCCGGGACCAGGCAGCGAGTAGGTAAATCAATGTCAAAATATTTATTGCATGTCACATTACACTAAACCACTTGGTACTTACTTCCTACTAACCAACGTATCTATATTATAAAAATTATAAATGTAAATATCTTCGTGTAAACGTAACAAAAGATCCATGTTTTTTTGGTAATCGCCTGAAGGTCCAAAGACAAAAGTCCTTGCTTTTGTTTGCTTTTTACTTGAAAAGGGGCAGAGGTGAAAATCCCTTCCGGAGACCTGGGAATGTAGGGCCCAGGTACTGCCGGACTCGCACGGGCTAAAATCACCAATGCCTATATTACCAACTAGAATTTAGCCTCCGGCGTATACTACCCCAGCCAGTGCTGAAAGGCTGGAGGAGAAAGTCCTTCCTCCGTTTACTTATCCGCGGTGTTTTCCAAAAAGGGGGAATGGGAGTGGGGGTTGGGTTGTGTTGGGGGGAAACTTTTAGCTAGGTGAGTCGCGGAGTGGGAATCTTGACTTGGTTGGGGGCTTAAAGATTTAAAAGAATTAAATTGCAGCATCCGACGAGATTTGGGGATGGTGGGACGAGGTTGAGTGGTTGTTTCCGCGTGGGATCCTGCCGGGGTCCTGTGGCGGAGGGGTTTGCGTGGTGACATATTTCAGCGTAGGGTTTTTCAGAGTAGTCCTGGTACTGGACTACTTATTTCGTAAACACGCGACACGTACATACCACTTTTTCTATAAAACCCTTCGTGGTTTAGCGGTTGGCTTCTGTTTCCTCACCTGCTACTTCACTAGAAAACATTCAAAAAGTGGAGAAAATTATACAGGAAGATGGTCGAGTGAAATTTAGGTCTATAGCACAAAAAAATAATATTTCTATTGGTACAATACATGATATTATCCACGATCATATTAACATGTCCAAAATTAGTGTGAGATGGGTACGATGAATGATGACACCGTTTCAGAAGTATACTTGTGTTGCGTGTTCTTCCGACTTCGTTGAGCTGTGTAGTGAGAACCCTGATGGTTTGCTCCAAAAAATTGTTATCGGAGATGAAACTTGGGTACATCATTATGACCCTGAGAGCAAACAAGAGTCGATGCAGTGGCACGTTAAAGGAACACCTCATCCCAAGAAATTCAAAGTCGTCCCTTCAGCTGGCAAAATCATAGCGACAATAAACTGGGATTGTGAAGGGATATTATTTATAGATTATAAAGAAAAGGGTTTAAATATTACAGGAGAGTACTAGCTAACATTTTACGCCAATTACGAGAAGCAATCAAAGAGAAGAGGGGAAAATTGACCAGAGGAGTGCTGCTTTTTCATGACAACGCGTCTGTGCATACTGCTCATGTTGCTGCTCAACTGTAAATGTAATAGGTAGAAGGTTTGATTTGACTCTTAGTCACTGTTTGTGACTGGTGTTTTAGATCCAACCAGTACTGGTCACAGTGTTTCCATGATGAGCCGCATCTGGTGCTTGACATGCGCGTCCATTCGCGCGAAGTCCCGCAGCGCGTCCTCGATCATGTCGACAAGGATGGCGGGCCACTGCAGCTCGAGCGCGCGCAGGCGCAGCGCCGCGCCGCACGCTAGATCGACGGCCACAGCCAGCTGGGTGCGCCCGCGCGCGCGCCAGTTCAAGTCCTCCTGTAACATTGATGGACGGGTCTGTGCAGGTATGGTACATAAGGTCCCGTTCGCAAATTCCCCTCATCCCTTTTGTGAATCACATTCGCGAAACGGAACTAGGTTTGGTAATATACTAAAGGGACGTGATTTTGCGAAGTAGGTAATATGTTGCACAGGTTGATATAGGTCCCAAACTTTGACCAAATTTTGATACAATTTATTATGGGCGTGGAGGAGGAGGAAGTAGTTAAGAAGGTTAAACTCATTTCTCACCTATAATTACAGGACCCCCTTCCTTCCTTGTTTCGACCGGAGACTTAAAAAGTAGCTGACACAGAAGGCTTACTATTGCGTTAATGAGTACCTTGCCGACATTGACCTTTATTTTATTTTGACAGATTATCTATTAACCTTAACTTTAGTGATTGTGTTTATTTTGTAATTATTGAAATTATAAATAAATAAAGTAAATAAATATCAGGGGACAATGTCACACCAATTCACCTAGTCCCAAACTAAGCTCTAGGCTTGTACTATGGGTACTAGACAACGATATAAATACTTAAATAGAGAAATATATACTTAAATACATAGAAAACATCCATGACTCAGGAACAAATAATCGCGCTCATCACACAAACATTTGCACTTACCGGGATTTGAACCCAGGACCGCTAGCTTCGTAGGCAGGGTCACTACCAACTAGGCCAGCGCGTCGTCACCATTATTATTTTTATGATTTATTTTTAATGCAATTGACTGAACATAAATTACAATGTATAATCCTTACTGAATAAAGAATTATGAATTATGAATTATGATCATTATACCTCTGAAATTTTTATAATTACTTTACGAGGAAAAACTTGCGTTCTACTTGTAGAAATACGTAGCTTAGCAAAAAAGAGAAAGACCGCATTATTCCAAACTATTGGCCCAGCTTCACGAAGTCTAGTTTCCACCAAATGCTCACCTGAGAGACATTACCCTTCTTGTACTGCAGAGCTTCCTTCGCTATGACGTCCCTCAGGGCAGGGTCGGCAGCTCGCAGCCAAGCTTTCGCGCTGACGGAACTGTTGCCGCTCCTCCCCAGCCTGGCCAGCAGGGGCTGAAGAGGCGCGTCCGGGAGCGCCCGCAGCACCATGTCGCTGAGGCCGCTGTACGTCTGGTTAGCTTCCTTCACTTCCTCATCGGTCACCTGAAATATAAATTTACGTGGTTACTGAAGGGTCCGTAATCGCTAAGCTAGTGGAACAATTCTAAACAATTAAATACTATTTATTTGACATGAGTATTATGGTGAAGGTCGCCGTCGTGCGGTGAATTGGACGAAGGAAAAAGCCGTGGCTCCGCAACATCCGAGAGTGGACAGGGATTGCAAGCGCATCCGAACTCCTGGCCTTACAGAAGACAGACAGATTCCAGGATATGATAGGCGACCTTTAGAGAGGCACATGAAGAGGAAACTTAGAGTGGTGAAAGGATCTTTTGTAGGGGCCAAATACAAATACTGCTGTTTGGCGGCTAAAAAGTAAAATGGTGGTAGTGATCCGGACGGATCCTGCAAAATATCCTTTCACCACTCTTGTTGTTGTTGTTGTTTTGTTCCAGTGCGGGGGTAAGACAACCGGTTTTAAATAATAGCATAGAGATATTCCAATTCCATTTAAGTCCCCTGGATTGACATCGCATTTGCAGACTTAAGATTATCTTAATAAGATAATCTTGAGATTGCAGATGGTTATGGACTTCAGGCAGAGTCACCTTATCAGGTAGTCTGCTGTGTGTTCGTCAGCCTTTTCCATGCCATAAAAATTTAAACATAACCAGCTTGCTACTTAATATGTTGAAAAATTTACCGGTTCATCGTTGATTTCTTTCAAGCCCCAGTGGCCCAGCCGGTAGACGGCGTACTTCCGCCACAGCTTAGCGTGGATAGGGTTCCCCTCGGGCTGCACGCACAGCCCCGACAAACCCCGTAGCTCGGCCAGTGCGTGTAGCTGCCCCAGCCACTGCAGCCCAGTCGCGCGCACTGACACGTGCGTCACGTTGGGAAACCTGCAATTGGGATGCATAAATTAGGGCAGAAACGTTAAAACTGTACAGTTAAAACTAACTTTTCGCTAAGCTAAGAACGGAATAATTATTATTATTTGCTACACTATCTTAGTATCAAATTTCACATAGGACTGCAAAGACAAACATGCAATCCCAAATTTTCACATTTGTAGTTTTAAGATCAATCAGTATATGATATACATTTTCCAAAATGGCGGATTCAGAATTATAATGATGGCGGCCAAAGACTAGTATAATATATCGGAAAATGGCGGCCCTAGTGCTGTTCCTGGCTGGTTCTCAGGCTCAACCTCTCACAATAACGCTTCCACAGATAAATTGGCTACAGCGCGATGGCTATTAAAAGATTCTTTTTTCACTCTCATATATTCAACCGATTTTTTATCGACTTAATCCAAACCCGAAAGACTTTAAGGTCTATTGCACGTCCCTTAAACATCTCCTATGTGTTATCTTACTTGTTCTTCAGCTCGGGCAGCGACTGGGCGACGGCGTTGAAGTGCACGTAGTGGAAGGCAGCCCTGGTGACAGTCCTCGCTCGCTCCCAGTCCCAGTCGCGAGCTAGGCGCCGCACTGCGCCTGCGCCCCACGCGCTCACCACGCCGTCACCCACCTCCACAAGGTAGTCCACTCCTGGAAATAATCAGTGCGTGTCATCTGAAAGTGTTCTTCAAATCCAGGCGTACGGTACTAAAGCTCTCCCTAAATATGTTTTATAGCTTGCATGAGTACGGTGACTATCTATATGTTTAATGTATCTTACCCTGAATGTATCGTAAGAGTACCCTGATCAAAAATGTAATCAACCTATCTTTGGGTCTTACTTTTTGCCTTGTATTTGCATGCCTACTACTTAGTATAAGCCATTAGCATTATTGGAACTGGTTGTACTATCTCACGATCTGATTTAATTGTGTACCTAATGTTATGCAAATGAAAAAAATACATAAATAAACCCCATCAAGGCCTGCCATATCGTGCGGCCTATTATATACTTAGGCCAAGGCAAAAGGTTAATGACAAAAGCAGATTAAAACAGTTTAGATGAGGGCCGAAAACATTGTATTGATTTGTATTTTTTTAATATACCAGCCCACGTACATACAGCAACACTCTTAACTGTACATCGGTGAACCTTATTACAAAAGGCATAAGGTCTACCGATGGATAGTTAACAGTGTGGTCGATGGTACCTACCATATTTCTTTCATTCTAACCTCTCAGGTTAACATGTTAGAAGCAAAGGGCACTTACCCTGTTCTCGATCTTTTGTCGCTGGTATTGGTCTCGGCACCGGCTCGGATGACTTTAAATTAGCCAAGCTTTTCCCAGATTTGACTCTAGCAGTGGACGCTCGGTTGGCAGACTGGGCTCTTTCGCTTCTTCTCGTTATGGTCGCGCTCCTAACTGTTCTGTTGCTCAACCTACTGTTTACGGAGCCTTCTCTCCTCAAAATTTTACTATTCTGTTCGCTTCCTGACGTGGAAGATGTAGCAACGGATCCCACGTTCGTACTGCTTGATATATTACTAGCGTTTTCACTCACATCAGAGTTTTTAGCGTTGGCTTTAATCCTGCGGCTTTCAGGGTCACACACGGACTTCGATCTCACAGTACCGAAATTAGCACGGCGTCTTACGGCCGTTGGCACACGTTTAAATTGCTTTTTATTTGTGTCTTCGTCTGTATCACTGGACGAAGACGGTAGCGAACTGAATGAGGAGTCCATAACTGGGTCCACGCTAGATATACTCTCCCATCTTTTTAACACAGGCTCAGTCCCGTCTGGTAGCCTAACGTTTTCCAACGATGATATGATTGGCAACAGTATTGGGGGAAGCCTCAAATCGCTGCTGGTTGAAGTAGAGTGTGAAGCATCGGTGTCTTGGGAAGCGCTCCTGTCTGAGAAATTGACGCGT
Organism: Acleris sparsana; assembly: GCA_923062465.1. Lineage (NCBI taxonomy): Eukaryota > Metazoa > Arthropoda > Insecta > Lepidoptera > Tortricidae > Acleris > Acleris sparsana. Next base: position 12,664,569 of record OV281300.1, read on the forward strand.
TTTTCTGAAGACTTTCTAGCTGTTGAACTTCTTTGCAATTTACGCACAGGAGGCGATTTGGGTGGATTATCAATCATCGCTTTTATATTATCGCTGCTTTGGTTCTTGAAGTCTGAGTCTTCAGTTTCGCCTTGCAGCAGTACAACGACGTCTGGTAGTGCAGCCATGCTCATGCTCAAAGCTGTTTCGTTTGGGGTTATAGTGGCCGCTGACGCTTCTAGTACAAACTCTTTTTCTAAATCAACATTTTTCGTTGGGCTCGCCACATTGACAAAGCATTTGTTTTCTGACCTAAAATGTATGAATAGATTAAATTACTGGGCGTGTTGACGTAGATTACAAGCTAGCGTGCGAGCAAACTGTGATTGTGTTAAGGTAATTTGGAGCTGCTAATTATCACTAATGCGATATTTATGAGGTCGCGGGACTATCGACCAAACCTGAGCAGTTCCCAGTTGGTGCGAGCGTTGTTGATGATCTGGTCGCGGCGCGCGGCTTGCTGCGCAGACCCTCCCAGCGCACAGTAGGCCGCGTGAGCTGCCTCCTTATTCGATCGCCAGGCCATTGCGGCTCGGCGGACCTTGAAAATATTATTCGGACTTATGTAAAAAGCTGGTTTTCCCTAGCCTGTTTTAACATAAATGGTAGTTGTGTGAGCCAATTGACATTGATTTATTGATTGATTAATACACATTTAAAGTAGCCTCTGAATACCCATAGGTATACTATGTGATCTGTGCCGCTAAACGTGCAAAATTATAAACAAACTAGCTGTTGCTCGGGACTCCGTTCGTGTAGAAGTCGTTTATCGCTCTTCCCTCGGAAACTGCTCAATTTTCCGGGATAAAACGTACGCTATGTCCTTTGCATAGAGTTAAGCTATCTCTATGCCGACTCTGGGGTCCTAGTGAAATAGGATATAAGTCGACTTAACTCGTTCTAAAAAAGGCTATATACATAAACAGAGTATACTAGACTTAAGCCCTTTTTCATTCGGACGATCAGTATTATGTTTTACAGTATTTACAGTATTTACAGTATTTACTAATGTTTAACTTATGTAATATTATTGAGAAATAAATGATTTATCTTTATCATTTGAACTTCAGGAGACTTATTCCCTTTTTCACAGGGACCCCAGAATTTTCATCAAAATCCAAGGTTTTTCCGTGAAACCTGAAATAAGACCGAAGAGCAAACCGAATAATTGTCTAAGCGTGTCGCAAACTTTTTTTTAATAAAAAAACAATAATAATAAATTATGCCGAGACTGCCTAGATTTGTTATTAAAGTGTGAGAATGTTTAGCTTACTTGTTCAGTAACATGCATGTTGGTCAATGTCAAAAGGTTGGGAAGGTAAGAAACAAGAAAAGGGGTGCAGTCGCCGCCTAGGGCGACTGGATTCCCATCCAAAGACACTTCAATGAGAGTAGTAGTTTCAGCTAACGATGCTACGTCTTCCACACTGCAAACAAATTTCATATTTACCCACTAAAGTATACTTACTAATTACCAATAAATTATTAACTGTTAATCCAGACTGCATTCTTGGTTCCTTACCTTTGTAAATCATTGTTACCAAGAAAAAGTTTCTGTAGTTTTGGCGTATGCTGAAAGCCTAAAAGCTTCCTCAGTCGATTTCTCTTCAGATTGAGCTCTCGCAAAGACACTAAACCCTGGAGATCAGTCAGTCCTATACATTTGATCTGATTGCCGGCCAGGTTGAGCACCTTCAACTCCGCCAGGTTCGACAGTCCGCATACTTTACTTATCCTATTTCCGTGTAAATCTAATACTTCTAGTTTTACGAGATTAGCAAGGCATTCTATCCTCTTAATCCTGAAATGATAATGAGGTATAATTGAAACAACTGCATTGTTTATGGCCGGTTCAAATCAAGGATCTTACGACGTCTGGCAGCTACTTTTTTTAACGCCTAAGACCAAAAAAAAATGTTGTTTGGACTGTTTGTCCGTCTGTGTGTCTGATTATTTATCTGAGTATACTCTCTGGCATCGCTAGGGATAAACGAGGAGTTTCTGAAAGTGGTTCTTAGTTTAGTGATATGTTTCTAAAGAGGTTGGTACTGCAACAATAGTTTTTACAGCGTAAATGCCAATCGCCAGTAAATCGCTTTTGATTTAAACATCCACATTTGTTTTGACCTCTTTGATTGGATCTATTACCTGTTTTTTCCCATCAGGAGTACTCTTAAGCTAAATAGTCTTTCCAAGGAAGTTATCTTATCTATCTGGTTATCATACACGTCGAGGAACACGAGTTTGCCTAAGTCTAAAGGAGCTACGCCGGAGAGGCTGTTGATCAGGTTGTGCTGCAGTGAGAGGAGCCTTAACCCTGGCTCCCCGACTATGTTAGGAATGGATGAAAGGCCCCTTCTGGAAGAGAACACACAAGTTATAATTTGGAGTTAAAAGTCGAACAGAGAATAAGATACCATTGAACATTCGTGTTGCGGACGCCAGAATATTATTTAGTTGTTCTTAGCTTTCTACCATTTCGGCAAATAACGTAGTCGCCTCATGGAAATTTCAAAAGGTCCAGACTGTACTCTGTAACTAATGAATTACTGCTATAGGTACCTGTCAAGACTTATCCTGTCAGGCAGTCGATCTTTCTCTTGTGGCGTTCGATACAGCTGAACCTTGCCTTCACCCACAGCCTGAAGGTTAATGGCGTCATCTTTGCCGTCTTCTCTAACACATTCACTGCTGCAATAAACTTACTATTAAATAATGCCATCTTCTAGGTCTAGGCTTTGACTTTCGTTCGAGTCTGTTCCATATTCTTCTTGATCTCCGATTTATTGTAAAAGACAGATAAGAAGTAAATCCGGACACATTGTACGACGATTCAGTTTATAATGATAATGTTGACAGCTGTCAAACAATGCTCAGCTTATTTTTTGCGCGTGAGGAACAGTAGGCACTTAATAACGGCATTGTTTTACTGCTGTCAACTATATCAATATTTTAGTAACTTCAAGGCGGTTCTGACAGGGCTGAGTTCTTATCTGCCTAGTACTGTAGTTCAGAGATTTAGTCTATTTCCAGAAGAAAGTCACATGGCCATGAACGAGAGTGGAAAAGCTGTCCACTGTTAGTGGGATGACTCTTGCGCAGTAAATCCGCTTGCCTCTTTGCTGAGTAACACTAACACAGGCAGCTTCTCACACCGTATGACCCTTGTCTAAAGACTTTGGAAAACCACAGTAAGGCGGCTTTATTTCCATATAATAAGAGGGAAAATGACGTCGGAAAGAAAGGAAGTTCGCAACGCCGAATCGAGCCGAGCCGAACGACGCCTTTTTACTCTTACTGCACGGACATGAAACTTTTATACCGTCTCAAGCCGATTACGCGTTGATAGTTCTGGGGAGACCCTAAGCTTACCCGGTGAGTATGGTGTTAGAGCGGTGTATGGGCGCCCTGGTGTCTGCGAGCGCAGGCCGGATTTGGAGGAAGAGCCGGCCGTCGCCAGCGTCGCGCGGGGCGCCCGCATCGAGCGACTGTGCCGATCGTCCCCGCGTGCGGAATGCAGTTTTCCTTATCTGTGATTGATTGTTATTTCAATAAGTAAATAATTGCCTAGTTCCAACCTTATCTTATCTTATCTTGCAGATAGGCACCTTTTAGGATCCTTTGTGAAATTACCCTCTTACCTACTCAGCTCAGAAAGAAAGAATAAGTTGCAAACTGTAACGTGTGACTGGCATAATTAGGGCTTGTTGATGGCTTATTGTGAGGATCTCCAATAAATTGTATCTTTACAATATCATTTTAAATTAAATATTTTTATAGTTATTTTTAAGCATCTTAATTAGTGTTAAGATGAAAATTAATCACTGCCTAGTCTAGTCCCAAAATTAAGTTTTTTTTAAAATAAATATAAACATCACCACACCAATTGACCTAGTCCCGAACTGAGCTCTAGGCTTGACTATGGGTACTAGACAACGATATAAATACTTATATAGAGAAATACAGGGTGGTACTCGATAAACTCTACATATTGAAAGGGATGAAATTGCACGTTAATTTATCAGTATTTTTTTTAAATTTTGGATCTACAATTTTGTTTTCTTAAAAACACGATTTTCTCAAAATTTTGCAGATATCTCACAATTTTTTTTTGGTTACTATTACCTATTCCTCGTTTAATTGTAGACATAAAAACGTTAAAAAAAAATTGTAAGATCTTTGCAAGATTTTGAGAAAATCGTGGTTATAAAAAAACAAAGTGATATTTTTGCAGTAATTTTCCGCAAAGAAAGCAGTAACGTTTTTTTTATTGGTCTAATATTGTTATCAATTAATATAACCCTAACTAATGTCAATACAATGCATTCTGTTTTATCTTATTTTAGCAATTAGATCAAAAGTTACACCGTCACAACTTAGTGGTACTACCCAAACATTATTAAAAACTTCAAGAACGTGTAAAAAGCATTTATTTTACCCATAAACTAACCTAACATTTCATCCATTTCAATTTGTACACTTTATCGAGTACCACCCTGTATATACTTAAATACCTATATAATATCCGCGACTCCAATTAGATTAGAACCCAGGACCGGTCACTACCAACTAGGCCAACGCGTCGTCAAAATGTCAGCCACCTATCCCGAGGTAGGATAATAGATGACTTCATGACTAACTATTTGCGTGTTACGGTGCTACATTAGTATTTTTTCTGGCCATGATTGGGTATTGGATTAATGCCTACCTACCTGCACTTTTTTTTGCACAGTAGGTAGAGCAGCTACGCAGGGCGTTGGGTCATGTCATGACATGACACTCATGATATGAGTGACATAGCAATGATGCAGTCTACTTATATTCCGGAAAAACAGGACGTTTTCCAAAGGAACAACGAGAATTAAACAGTACGCGGATAGAACCAGAGGTAGTAACTAACTTTTATATATATTTCTAGATTGTATAAAGCTTTCTACTACTAAAAAATAATACTCACGTTTCCACGGCTGAAGGAGATAGGCATTAGTATCAGAAATATGTTTAATTACTAAGTTTTCAACAGTTTTACAGCACTACAATAAATTGGCCCCATTGATATGATATTGTAAAAAATAAGTGTATGCAAAAGGCATATTTGGTCCATTTTATCAACATTAAATATCAAGTCGTTGCTTGGATACAGTATCAACGACCTTGAATCGATTTTAACGAATTTCCATTGAATTTCGATGAGCTGCCATAAAATACGAAGTTTACGAGTGTCTAGTCGTGGCAAAACTTTTAGCGAGTTTCCAAGTGCCTAGTTAGGTACATACAGGTTAGTGTAGGTAGGTGTACGACGTTATGTGTACATACATGGCAACGAGATGTAGGCATCAAGTATTCAATTGGCCTATATTTACCAGGCATTTTTGTCTGCTTGTGGGATGCTAAATGGTAAATAAAAAACTTAGTAAATACTCGGTTTTTTTATGTAAGTCTTTAGTGGTCTTTAGCTAGACAGTGTTGTTTCGCTTGAATTTGCTATTTCGAATATTTATGGCTACTTTGACTTTGTAATTGTTAACTAATTAAAAATCATGACAAGTTTAATTACGACACATAAATTGTTGGCGTTATTATGTGTCGTAATTAAACTTGTAAATATTTAATTATTTTGTGAGTTATCAAACTATTGAAGCGGATTTATCTATGACTCGAATAGCAAAAAATGTTGTTACAAAACGGAATGTCAAAACAAAAATGTAATAATATTTAAGGTTGAGGTCAATAGAAATGACAAAAGATGTAAACAAATCAGTACTGTTTACACATATCCTCAATATTTCTGCAATCCAGTTTGATTTAAAGAAACGTATATTTAATACGAGATTATGGTGTAATAATGGTTAATAGGTCCGTTTGGTTTTGATTACAATACATCTTTTATCATTTCTATTGACCCCGAATTTACCTACAATAATAATCCACTTCTTTGTAAAGTATATTAAAAATAAGGAAACTAAGGTAAATAAGAACTATAGGTAGTGACACTGTATTATTTTATACCTCGGTTTTTGAAAACTTAAATAAGATATGGCTGTATGATCTATACTCTTTAAACTTCCCGGAATAAGGTGAATTAAAAAAAACCAACTTCAATCAAAATAAACAAAACAAAACACTGTCAATAAATGCGCACGCAGATAATCGTAAACGAAAATCGAGGAAACTATACAATATACATTAATAAGTTTTTTTTTGCTGCATGAGTCTAAGGAAGGTGTTGAAGTTCTTTACTTCTATAAAACATTTCAAAAGGCTGTTCTATAGCACGTCTGCATTTCGCCGCAATATGGTACGTTTCTTCCCTAATACGTTTGAGGACTACAAACCGGGGACAAGCTTGGCTATTACCAAAGAGGAAATACGTCCGCAGATAGATGAATATGTCAAGAGCATTATGAAGCGCCTGCAGCCGTCGCACAAGTACGTGGACGGCGGGATCTACATCGGCATCTCCGGCATCGCATACATGTTCTACCATTTGTCTCAAAATCCTTTGCTCGCTGAAAATAAGGCAGTTTTCCTAGAGAAAAGCTACTTATATATTAAACCCATGCTAGAAACAAAATTAGGCGACCAAACTTCATTTATGCTCGGCGATGCTGGCACCTTCGCACTGGGCGCTGTTATAAAAAAAGAAATGGGAGACGCTACCTACATAGAACAACTGAATGAGTACAAGGGTTTATACTCTTCCTATTTATCACCAAAATTTCTGAAATGCGGTGGTGATGAGTATTTTGTTGGACGTTCAGGATACTTAGCAGGGGCCCTGTGGATGAGCCGTGAGTTGCAGCTGCCGGTATTGTCTAATGAAGAAATGCACAAAATTTGTCATATGATAGTAAAGAATGGTAAGGAGTATTCTGAAAAGCATGGAAGCCCCTGTCCTTTGATGTTTCATTACTTCAATACTGAGTACCTGGGCGCTGCTCATGGGGTGAGCTTTATCTTACAGGTACTTCTAACTGTCCCTGGATTCATACAGCAAAGCACAGCATCTGCTAAAGCTATTAAATCTACTATAGATTATTTAGTTTCCATTCAGACTGAAGATGGGAACTGGCCTTGTTGTTTGGAAGAATTAGGTCAGCGTGAGCATAAGCTGGTGCACTGGTGTCATGGTGCCCCAGGAGTTGTATACCTGATGGCCAAAGCATACCTTGAGTACAAGGAGGATAAGTATATAAATGCTTGTATTAAAGCTGGCGAAGTGATCTGGAGCAAGGGGTTGCTGCTCAAGGGGCCTGGCATTTGCCACGGTGTTGCAGGCAATGGATATGCTTTTCTTCTGCTTTATAGACTGACTGGCGATGAAAAGTATTTGTTCAGAGCAAAGGTATTTGGTGACTTTGTAAACTCTGAAGAATTCCTATCTGATGCCAGGGTCCCCGACAACCCGGAGTCTTTGTTTGAAGGCACTGCTGGCACTGCCTGCTTCCTGGCTGATCTACTGGTGCCCGATAAGGCAGAGTTTCCTTTTCAAGATGTTTTCTCAAGTTACCCAAATTATGATTCATAATTTATCTTGTTATATTATTCATAAAAGCACTGCCAGAACTGATTTTATAGTTAACTGAAAAGGGTCTGTGAAACCCGTTTTTTATAGATACATTATTCTCTGCCTTCCCAAATTTAAAAACTTAGTTTAAATTACCCTATTTATTGTAACAAGTGAAAAATATTTATTAAAGTCTTTGGTCTATCACAATTCTATTTCTATTTTATTGTTGCTGCTAAGTTGCTAACCACTCCCATTTAGTATGCAAATAGTCTGTTTACAGTAATAGTTGAGGTGAACCAGATCGGTATAATTTTCACGTCATCGCAGTAGGGTACCTTCATTTCTTGGAAACTACAGGATTTTAAAACCCATGGTTTATTTATATGTGTGTATGTAAACACTTGCTGTATGTGTAGGAGAAGGAGTGTATTTGTTCCTGTATAATGCTATTTACGTGACAATGATATTTACGAAGTAAAGATGACAGCTAGTTTTGAGTGTTTGGACCAAAGTAATAATTTTAATTTGAACTAAATTTCAAAGATTCGCAAGTTTATCTCAGCAGGCCACCTAGTCTGTCTTCTCACCAATGAGGCGCTCCCCGGTCGCTGCAGTAACACGATCACTTTGCTCCCTCGAGTCGTGTGCTGTTGTTGCCACAAGACAACTCTACCTTAGGCTTCTCGCTTTGATCGCATGTTAGGCAAGTCATTCACTGCGAAATCGAGTTGGCGGCGTGGTTTTTGTAAAGAGCTGAGGCACGGGTCTATTCCGACTCTAGTTCCATTATTATTTCCATTGATGTGAACTAAATAGTTGTTTTTTTTTCCTAGTAACATTCAACATTTTTTTTTTTTTTTTTTGTTTTTTCCGAGTTGTTACATTGATAATGCAGTTTAATGTAATTTAACTAAATAACTATATCACAGCTATCGCTAAGTGCGTTTCTTATAGCATAGTGATGTCTCGATTGGACATATGGCATTAAAACCCGTGAAACGCCTAGTTCAATAGGCAATGGAAGTAATGGTACAGTCTATTTAAATGCATTAAATTAAACCCTACCTTAGTAATGTAACTAAGTACTTGGAAAAAAAAGTCCAGGTAGTTCCATTACGAAAACCCTCTTTGCTTAGTTGTCCTCTGATATTTACTCAGCATGGTCCGACATGCTCTTGCCCGGTTTTTTTCCTGAATATTGTAAGCAAGCTACCAATGTGCGCTATATCCGGTTCCAGTTAAAACCGGTGAAGTTGCTATCATAGAGGAATTCCACCTTATCCGCCAACCCTGGGGAACCCCAACATTTACAGTCTTAGGATTACAGTATTGTAATTATAGTCTTGAGAATGCATATGTTTATGGGTCCCAGATACCACTTAGGTACCATTAGGTGGCCTGCGTGCTTGTTTGCCTTCTTCATATTCCGTAAAAAGTAAACCATCGTCTGAAATTATTTAAGGTAATCTAAGTTCCAACCTGACAGATTTAATTCAGTATGCAAATGTTCTGTTGACAGTAATCGTACGTTGCTGCAATCAAGTATAATTTTCATGTCACTAGGATACTTTCCCCTTTGCCGCGCTTGATCATAGTTTAAACCTGACTTGTCAAGCTTTCGACATGGATGTATCTGCATACAGTGCAATTCTAAGTATACTATCAACTGCTGAGATCCACGTAATTAAAGATGTTTTTAAGCACAAAGCCTTGAATTTCGGAACGCTATTTCACTGCCAAAGTGCTAACAATGCTATTTTTACGCAGAAGATGCTGAATAAGTTTGATCTTCGAATTTCAACTTTCGAGATAAAAAATAATGGAATACGGTTCATGCGAAATAACGATCGCAGAGTTGGCATCATTTTAAAAACCTGCTGTGAAAATTGGACAAATGTATTTGAGGTCTTCGATGCAAAGTTGTTTAGAGGTGCTTTCTATTCTTGGCTGATATTCTCAGAGGATGCCACTGCGACTACAGAGGCCTTATCAAAGTATCCTATGGAAATCGATTCTGATGTCACAGTTATCAATAAAAGCGACGGAGTATTTAATTTTTTTGAAGTTTATAACTCTGGTTTGTATGGGAATGGGCGTCTTTGCGTTCAGCCGATAGGGTATTGGAATTATAAACTGAGGATAAAGCGGAAAAGGAGAACAGATTTGAGTGGAGTCGTGATAAAAGCTGCTGCAGTGGTCACGCACAACATCTCAAGCCAAACCTTTGAAGAGTACTTGATCCGGTCGAAACTGGAATTGGATTCTGTACATAAGCTTAAATATTTCACGCTGTTGAAATATTTGCGCGATATGTACAATTTCAGGTAAGTAGTAATGGACAACGACCAATGATGGACACTTAAATATTATTAAAAAAAAGGCTATAGGTACATCTTTCTTCTTCGATCTTTGAATTGAAAATTAAGTCATTTTTAGGGAGCCGAAGTCGAACTAGGAACCCTTATAGTTTCGCCATGTCCGTCTGTCTGCAGCTTATTTCTGAGACTCTTAGTTCTAAGGAGCTGTAATTTGCCATGAATATACATATTAGTCACGCCGACCAAGTAGTAGAATAAAACCTTAAAAAATATATTTTAGGGTAGGTACCTCCCCTACACGTTACGTGGGGATATTCTTTTTAATTTACATCTACCCCATGGTGTGGGAAGTCGTTGGATAGGTCTTTCAAAATTATTTCGGGTTTCTAAGAACAATTTTTAGGTTAAGGGATTCGTTTGTGAAATATTACGATTTGAAGTGCTAATTTTTGTTAAGTGTCATGCCCCCTCCGCTACAGCCAAAACTACAAATACTAAAATCTGATATATAACTATTTGAAATGATAACACACAACGAATTTCATAGAAAAACTATCACGACTAAGTAGGTAGACTTGATTGATTCCTGAGACAGGTGACTAAATTGACCACGTTTTATCTACTAAAGTCACCTAAGGCAGCACCATACAACTTTAGGTAGAGAATTAATTTGTGGTAAGTATTTTGAGATATTTTTGGTGTAGTAACGGCTTCAAAATCCTACATTGAGCATTATTTATTATTATTATTATTTATTTATTTATTAAACCAACAACAAAACTTAAAAATAAATCAAAAGCCCTGCAAAACTGTTTTAGGACAGTTTGACTGCAGGAAGACTTGAAAAGAACAAGAACAGTACTATATATATAATCTTAATGTTATACAATGTTTAGTTTGACATACCAAATAAGTATATAATTCTAAGGCAGTGTATCTAATAGATGTTTCTTTAGCTTTCTCTTAAATATACTTTTATTTTGCTCAAGACGGATGTCCCCAGGTAAACTGTTGAGAATATATGGCAGGCGCTTTTTCAAAGTTCTGTCTCCGTAATAGGTAGTTGTTAACTCTAGGCACATCAAATTTACCTGCGGACACCAATCTCGTTCCATGATTGTGATCAATTCTACACAAGTCATGCTGCCAACTGTCATGGTTATTAATAGCCAAAAGGTATTTGTGCTTTAAAGTGACGGGAAGTATCTTACATATTTTGAACAATTTTCGATAGTCACTTTTACAGGTATTTTTAATCTTTTGAGAGACAAGAAATTTTAAGAAACGCAGCTGCAAGTATTCCAGCTTATCTAAGTAAGTTTTAAAAGTGAGACCATAACAATTGAGAGCATACCCCAGTACAGAATCTACCAACGCATAATATAAACATTTTAAAGTACCAACAGGAACCCTGTAACTAAGATGGTAGAATTTACCTAGCAAAACTCTTAATTTGTCACAGATGTAATCCACATGCTGAGACCAGGAAAAAACTAGTATCTATTTTAACTCCTAAATATGTAACACAATCAACTTTATCTATAGGATTACATTGGCAACTGACTTGGTTATTATGCAAGCACTGATAACCATGGGCCACCAAATGAAAAGTAAAATCTGGTATTTTCAAATAAGGAGAGTGAATAACAAGTAGGTTAGTCTTCTCGGCGTTCAACAAAATGCCGTTGTCATGAGACCATCGCACTATTGCATCTATATCAACCTGTATAGAGCGACTCATGTCAACAAAATCAGTCCCGGCAGACACAATACACAAATCGTCAGCGAACATGTAAGGTGTACTGTGACGTATGACTCCACCTATACTATTTACATCCATCAAATACCATGCTCTTGCCCGGTTGTTATCTACGGTTTAATTATAGAATTGCTTTCAAAATTTGGCCTGAACTGGAATTGAAACGCAGTTCAATTTATTGTAGGTAGGTACCAGGTACCTAATTTAGTTGCTAAACGTAACGTATAAACGCTAAATCAAATTCTTCTTTACATTGAACACTTCGACATCTTCTCCATGTTCTAGCTTCGTTCTGCAACGCACGGTCTCCTGGGGCTACCTGATCAACGGCAGCTTCGATGGCATGGTGGGCACTCTGCAGAGAGGCGAGACGGATATCGGAGGCTCTCCGGTATTCATCAGGCCAGACCGGGCGAAATACATCGACTATGTGACAGCTACGTGGCCGTCAAAGTAAACTGTCGTTTACTTCGTTTCATTACTTCTACAAATAGTTAATTTACTATTCAAACTAGTGTTACACAGTATACGAGCAGAATGAACACTGCTACTGCATATTATAAATAGAAAAGTAATTCGTCTCCGGCCCTTTACGAGTTTCTGATACCTATTGCCGCTCGGGCGCTCGGGTTGCGTCGATGCGCGCCGCTCGATTCTTTAAGCAAGCAACCAAACAACGGCGCGGCCCCGACTACGGACTTGGTGTGACTTGCAGTGCGTAGGTACGGTCGAGGCACGCACACATACAAGTCGCACGATCTTCCTTTGTTTAAAGACGAACTACTGTGTATAATCTGGCTAATGTGTGCCGGGTGGCCACACCTGCAGGGAATCCCTAATGAAGGACCCCTAACCTAACGAGTTCGCAACATTATTGGATCGTTTTGTTTGTTAACCGAATTTGCGGATATTTATAAAGGTGCTTGAGCTTTCGATGGGGCGTTTAGCTAAGGTATACCTACTAGCCTTGGTGGTGATTCTGCCTACGAAGCTATAGAGGTCCTGGGTTCGATTACCGTTATTGGCAAATATTTGTGTGATAAGTGCCAGTATTTTGTTCCTGAGTGTCGATTTTTTTTTATGTAGGTAGGAACCGACTGACGACTGACTGACGTTACGAGGGTCAAACTGAAAGTTCTTAGAAAATCAAAAACTGCTTAAACTAGCAAGTTATTAGCTTTATTACATCTTTTCAAAATAGTGTCCATTGACGTCAATACATCGCTGCTTCCGATGGAACCACTGACAAAAGCACTTTGCCCACTCGTCCTTAGGGGTCTCTTCGAGGGCCATTTGAAGCGCAGCCACAGCTTCCTCGGCGTCCATAAAACGTTTTCCTCGAAGCTTTTTTTTTTTCGGGAATAAATAAAAATCGCAAGGTGCGAGGTCCGGGTTATACGGCGGGTGACCCAGTAATTCCACGTCTGACGTCGCCAAATAGTCGATCGTTCGTCTGGCGGTGTATGACGAGGCGTTGTCGTGGTGAAGGAGGATCCTACTGCGAGGTCGTTTCTCCTGAACTTTTTCCAAGACAAGTCGCAAACAATTGTTAGTGTACCACTCTGCAGTAACTGTTTTTCGATCCTCTAAAACAATTATCGCGTAATGACCTGTCCTTCCGAAGAACGAGGCTTCCATATTTTTTCCCACGCTTCGACCTCTCTTCACTTTATTTGGCAACTCCTCGGAAGGAAACACCCACTGAGCAGACTGTCTTTTGGTTTCGGGATCATAACAGTAAATCCAGCTTTCGTCACCGCCGTAAGTATGTCGAACACAGCATTTGAGTCACCTCCGTTAAATCTTAAAACCATTTCTCGGCACCAATCAACACACCGGGCACAAAGCTTCCTGACCGCTAAATGGTCATGGAGGATTTTGTGCACTTGACTCATATCGACGTCAAGCTTGTACGAATCTGCTGATAGGTCACTCTTTTATCAGTCTCTATCATACGCCGCACAACACTGATGTTATCTTCAGTCGTTGCCGTAGAAGGCCGGCCCTCACGCAGATCAACGGTGAGATTTTGCGACCACGTTTAAACTCATTAAACCAATTGTAAACAGTGGCATGAGATGGGGCTTCATTGTGAAAGGCCAATCGTAGTCTATCATAACTTTCTTGTAGAGTTAAATGACATCGAAAGTCATAAAAAATCATTGCACGAAAATTTTCTCGCGTTAAATTCGTGCTGACGTGACACAGACAACTTTCAATTTGCCGCCAAATCCTAAAACAAATGACAAATGAATAAAATACATACTCAATAATATTGGCAAATAGTTCCATTTTCAAAATTTAAACTTATTTTTTTATTATATTGTTTACAAGTGGCCAGATCTAAAAACTTCCAGTGTCGCCCTCGTACATATTTTAAATTAGTACACAATCATAGTACAGTCAACGTCATAAATAAGTGATCATTTATGTACCTTGTCACTTTAACGTCATGTTTGAAATGTCATACAAAATTGTGAAACGAATGAAAGCGACAAGGTACATAAATGATCACTTATTTATGACGTTGACTGTACACAAACCTAAAACTTACTTTGGATTTGGTCAATTTGTGTGTGATCGTCGCCTTATGTATTATTATTGTTATTTGTAAATTTTATTAATTTATATTTACGTTTGACATTCGTAGACCCTGCTTCATATTCCGTCACCCAAAGCACCCGGGCGGGTTCTTCACGATATACACGCGGCCGTTGACTGACGAGGTCTGGTGCTGCATCCTCGGGCTGCTGGCGGTGGCGAGCGTGCTCTTGTGTATGCTGCTCAAGCTCAAGGCGCTCCGGATGGCAGGCGATGAGGCAGACTCGTCCGCGAGCCTCGCTCTGCTGTCTGTTTGGAGTTCTGTGTGCCAGCAGGGTATGCCGTACCGTACCTTCTAAAGCCATCCTACAACGCAAATTGCTAATGGAATATATGAACCTATGATGGATGCAATAGAGTCAATTTTCTAATTTGATCGTTAGTTGTTAAGAAAAGGGAATTTCCGCTTTATCTCCTTTGCAATGGATCTTGTGCTGCAGCACCAGCTGATGGGACCCATATTGATGTTACATTCCACCATTATCATTATTAGGTTAAACTTTATTGTATTAAGTAGGTACCTATGTTATTATATCGGTGGAGGGTGTTATCAATAAAATGTTTCCTTTTCTTTTTTTTAATACATTATTTGCACTCAGGAATGGCCGTTAATCGGCACGCATCATCAGTCAAGCTGGTGATCTTCACATCGTTCCTGTTTTCCCTGACGGTATACCAGTACTACAACGCGACGGTGGTGTCAACACTGCTGCGCGCGCCGACGGTCACCATCCGGACCCTGGAAGACTTGCTGCATAGCAAGCTGAAGGCAGGCGTGGAGGACACGCTGTATAACAGGGATTACTTCAGGGTTCGTTACCGGTTACCGACTAATGCCCGGTTACTATATTCAAGAAACGAATTGTTTTTCTTACGGGCCGTAGCGTTATGTAATTTACTACCTACAAAATGTGTCAATTTTTAACGAGGCGTAAGGAACACGATACGTTTCTCGATTATAGGAACCGGGCATATATGTATACTCTGCCGTAATACCAAAGGAAGTAGTGAAAGCATTCTCTACTTTATCAGTGACCAAATTAAATTTAAAATGCTTATTCTATTATTGGGCAGTTGGCCGCCTTCTATTACAACTTTACTGGCCTCCTCAGCCAATAAGCGGTAGGTATCTCAAATTCAATAGTCTAAGCAGATTGAATCCTCTCGATTGCTACAGGAGTTTTATCTGAGATGTGTAGCATCTCGTCATCGTGGGTCCAGTGGAGTTCGTACATATGTCAACACTTTAGTACCTTGTCACTTTAATTGCAGTGTCAATTCATATATGGCAGTCCAAACATCACATTAAATAGACAAGTTACTAAAGTTTACACATATTTATGAACTCGACTGTCCGTGCTTGCGTGACTACACTTGTGCGTTCAACGAGCCTTAGGGGGCTTACTTTGCTTAAAGTTAATTTATAGTTACATAAAATTATTGACGTCAATATTTATCTCAACTGCTCGAAAAGTAAAAATTTCCATATCCCGTCTAGTTGAAAATGGTATTTCCTCCCCTAGAGTTAAAAGTGATTATGAATATAGAATTGGTCAAACTATCACTAATTTCAAAACGATGTTGCCATAATAATCAAATACTAAATAATTAATTCACATTTCAGCGCACTACAGACCCAGTGGCTCTCGATTTGTTCTCTTACAAAATCGCGTCTACCTCCCACCAAAACTTCCTCCCCCCCGAGCAAGGGATGTCACTGGTGAAACGCGGCGGCTTCGCTTACCACGCGGACCCCGCCTTCGCTTACCCTATCATCAAGCAGACGTTCACGGAGCAAGAGATCTGCGAGCTACAGGAAGTGAATATGTTCCCGCCGCAGATCTTGTATGCCGTGATGAAGAAGGAATCGCCGTATAGAAAACACTTGAGCTACGGGTGAGTAAGACTAAATAATATTATAGAGCGTGAGTCAGTGGCCGACTGAGGGAGTCGACTCGTGATGGAGTGAAGGTACCGATATCGAACCCCCGCCGTCACCATGTACCAATATTTTTTTCTTAGTTTAGCACACTAGGGTGATGGAACCAGTATTTTGTACGGACCAATGATGGACACTTAAATCTTATGTTACAGAACGTTATTGAGACGATCAATTTATAATCTTACGATCTTTGATTCCTGACTGGTTCCATTGTCAGTTATATTGATAGAACTGGTTTCTAAGATTATCCCAAAGTTGGGGATAATCTTAGGGGACCCCAACATACACATATTACATACAAATAATTAATAATTAGTTAATTAGCTGTAGATAGTGTACAAAATCTTATGCGTTATTTACAGAGTGGAATCAGGCCAGGCTTTATCTTTTATTTTGCCTCCTAAATTACATATTTTTTTCCGGTGAGTGGGCCCCTAGCCAATGCGGCGCCCCTTGGCAGTTGCCTACACTGCCTAATGGATAATCCCGCCCTGTCCACAGCATCCGTAAGATGTTCGAAGCAGGGCTGATGCACCGGATCCGGTCCATCTGGGACGAGCCGAAGCCGCCGTGCGTGCGCACGCCCGACTCCAGCATCTTCACCGTCACTCTCAGAGAGTTCTCCACCCCCCTAATAGTGCTACTGGTGGGGACGGTCGCAGCCACTATGGTGTTTTTGGCGGAGCTGACGGTGATCAGAATGGCTGGTCAGAGGATCCAGTTTCGACATTGAAGTTTAATTTAACTGTTGAGCACGAGTATGTGCCATGCGCAGTGTAGGATTCTGTAAGCGTTATTAAATGTTGTTCTAGATGATTTGCATTAGGTATACAATTTAGTCGAATATAAATAGGTACCAACTTAGTCGTGATAATTTTACATTTAATTTTGTCATACTTTATGGTTCTTATGCTTTTATTTGGGCGACGGGGCGGGCAAATCCTTTCCAATTATAACTTTGTGTAGGTATTTCTTCTTTTGTAGTAGTATGAAATTAAAGAGAAGCAATAGGGGTGTGCCTGGGTACAGTAACATTATCCAAAAATATTGAACACGTATTATTTGCTTTATCAAATCAATCAAAATTGACAAATATAACGCGCATCAAAGTTCGGGAGTGGGGGCTCGTGACGTCACAGCGTGGTATAGTGTGCCACGGCGTGACGTCACGCGAAATTTCAACGCACTTTATCTTCGTAATTTTTGTTTAATTGACAAAAGAAAAAATACGTGTACAATATTTTTTTATAATGTAAATGACGGACTAATATATATTTTTCATTTGTTTGGAAAACGTATGTAAATGCAAAAAAAATAACTGCATCATCTCCATCGCAATATTTATTTGGGTACATTACTTCATAACGTCACATTACCTACACTGTTTCCATAATCGTGACGGCCTCGTGAAAAATTATAAACGTCCAAAATCCGAGCAGCGACATATTCGTATCATAAATTACAACAAGCTAAAACTATTCGTATTAATAAATATAAATGAACAGGAGGCTACGAATAGTGGAAATGGCAGAAGGCCTGTCGACTACATTATTCTGTAACCAGTCAGGAGTTACACTAAATGCGTATTTGAATGTTCATGGAAGCTTGCTGTTTTTGTAGAAGGCAAATCAGTACTATGTAATAATTCATATTTTAATAATTCTCTCGATAAGCTAGATAAATAAAACATTTTTAATTTACAATCACTTTCATGTATACATAAGTCTGGCGTTAAAATGTGTAATTTAAAAATATTGTAATAGTCCAATAGGCTCATTCCTGACATTTATGTAAGTGAATATAATACATGAAATAAACTGTAGTGAATCGAAAAAGCAAGCTGTCCAGTAAAGCTGGATTGTATACGCTTTAATAAAAACTGGAAGAAGGGTGAAGATTGAACATAAACAAATGACAGATGCCAAGTCTTGCAAATACTATTCTAACTGTACAATGGGACCAATTTAAAACGTGGCCACTATAATGCATTTGGTGTGTGTTGTCTAAACTATATTAAGACTCATAATAGCTGTTGCGAATGTGACACAGTTTTGTTCACATCAAAACTATGTTGAATTCCTGAAAATAATGTGTAACATTTATTACCTACAACCATTATTTTTGGAAATATGAATAGCGATGCCTATTTTTTTCTAAATCTAACAAGTTACGATAAAACCGGTCGCAATACACTTAGTATCCTAAACATAATAGATATATTGCTGTTGATTGGTATGACAATGATGGCCGATACAATACAATAAATTACAAGTAATCTTAATATTTCTATCCCTGTAACATGACTGCGTTTATCGCGTGACAATATTTGGATAAAATATCCGACACTTTCTGACTTCCATAAGTACGAGAGTGACGGATGCTTTATCCACATTTCGACGCGCGATAAACGCAATTATATTAGGCGCACGGGGCATGTTTGCTATGTATACAAAACAAATATTAAATAGCGCGTCAACAGGCGGTAATATTAATACATTACAATCGGCTTACATAGCAATCTTAGTCACGACTAATGTTTTTTCTTTCTTTCTAATACACACTGATAATTTCAACTGCCTACCTATTGCGGTTCATGAGATACAGCCCGCTGACAGACAGACAGACAGACAGACAGCGAAGGCTTAGTAGCGAAGGTTTGTTGCTATAGATGAGATGTAGCGAATAATCGTACGACATATCATATGTGGTCGGAGCAGGGACAGGAAAATCCCTTTATTTGCTCAAGTCTATCGATCGGGTAACAACATCATACGCTCTCCCAACGTTAAGGTTACCCTAACGGTATGGAAACTGCTTCAAACTGGTTAACTACTACCATTGATTGACCAGTTTCGTAAGAGTTTAGAATTTAAGCACTTAGTATTACGTTACCCTATCGATTCTCCCTCTCCGTTAACTCTGTTACGAAGATTTCGTGTGGTTTCATGCCAATTGCAAGTATGTTGTATGGATTGCGCGTAGATTAAAATACCTTGAAACCGTTCAATAAACACTTCATAGGGAAACCCTAACGTGGTTTTACGAAAATGGTAAGTGCTTAGTCGAATTAATTGTATCGTATTGGATAGCTTTTTATTGGGGTAAGTTGGTGATATGCTTACCGCATCGTTAGGGTTTTTAAAAACCAGTCAATCAAATACCCTATCGAAAACCATTTAAATGTTAAGCGGTTTATCTAGCTTTCTCATTCAGCTTTAGTATCCATCTATAGGCTAATTGTATAAACAAGACTAATAGTAGGTCTAACGTATCCGACGAAATACGTATACGTTGTCACTTGATAATTGTAAACATCTGTACAATAATTGCGATTCGACATCGATAGGGTGCTGACATTCCTTAGAATAACTAAGACCAAATAAACTAAAGGTCCACAATAGTCCACATGTTCTTTGGCCGTACCGTACCTCGGTTTCATTCCAGAGGGCCCTGCCAAGATAGGTATATTACGCTAACTAGCGTTTCTATTCGTTTCGTTCGTTTTGGCAGGGCCCTCAGGGTCGTGACGTAACGTGATTCGAAAAAAGTAGAAACCATAATCCGTGAGACATCTGTGAAAGAAAAAGGTTTATTTTTATTTTTATTGACCTTGTATTATTTTATTTTTATTTATTTGGTTACCAGGGCTAACTTCACAGCAATTAAATAATTAGTAGCTAATTTATAACGTGAAGGAGGAATTAGATATGAAAGTTGTCTCACAGATTATGGTTTCGACTTGAGTTTGGACTTAGGCCTTAGGCTTTATGACACGTGCAAATAGGTACCTACTTTACATTTAATTTAACAAAAATTTACTTGTAACTTTTCGCCCCAATGTATAACAGAATGTACATAATACGTATGTACATACGTATTATGTACATTCTGTTATACATTGGGGCGAAAAGTACGAACTTAACTCGGTAGCATATTTTTACTTGGAATGACGAAAAATTCTCCTCAGAACCATTAGTAGTAATAATATTAAACTAGATTAAGTAGTCTTAAGTACAGTTAAGTCAAAAATATATATAGCACAGACAGTCTCAAATATAGATTTATCTTGCTGCAATTGGCCTTTGGTTGTGGTGGTTAGCGGTGCTGGTGCGGTGGGTTGTTGTTTTGCTTCCTTAGGGTACAAAGGAAAAATAAATGCAAAACCTATGTGACGTAATTCAAGGTTATATCTCCTAACTTCAATCCACTTGGCTCTGCTATCTTCAAAGAATATAACCTCGTTGGTTGTAAACTGATACTACGCAGTTAGATGGTTACAAGCAATAAAACGCATAGACAAAGAGCGCGTGGAACTCCCTACGAGTTGGCTGCATAATTGCATGCGATAAATAGGGTACATTGCAACCATTTTCTTAATATAACATCTTCGTTTTTATGAAACACGAGTGACAGATATACTATCAGTTGCGAGTGCAAGGGTGATAGCGATAGCCAGCCGAGCTCTATCAAGAAGATGGGAGTACTGTACGTACAGATTAATTATTTTACTCTGACTACAGATTGAAACCCTCGAATACTAAATTATCAAGATGAAAAATATTTAAAAAAAATTTTTTTTTTCAGAAATTTCATGTTTTTAGTTTTTTTCTTTTACGAGCATTAAAAAACAGCCTCTAGTAGCAGTAGTCCGGTTGTTAGTCCGGTTGATCGAACTAGTGCAACTTTTCAGTAGCAGAAGTTCGGTTAAAATATTGCACCGAACTACCGATACTCTTCCGACAACCGCGGTTCAACAGTTCGGTTCGTACCGTACCCCTCGGCCATATGATCAAGTTTTTTCTATTAAAATCGAATTTAACAGAGTCGACGGAGCTCTGCTGTTGTAGAGCTCCTATTTCTGAGTGTTTTGGCCCACTGGGCCTGCTGAAGAACTCACATAACCTAAACCTACCTCATATTTATGATACAAATTTTGGTGATGGTACGGTTCAGTGGTATTTTTGTCTGAAAAATTGCGAATCCGAACTTGCTACTAAAGAGTATCGGTAGTTCGGTGCTATGTTTCAATCGAACTTCTGCTACTGAAAATTTGCAATAGTTTGGTAAACCGGACTAGCAACCGGACTACTGCATCTAGTCCAAAAAAAAAGATTACCTACAAACGAGCATACAGGTCACCTGGGGCACGTTTTATAAAGCTACAAGTATTAATTTTACAGGTCAACACTGCTCAAAAGGCTGGTCATTGGTCGAGTTTGTGCCAAATGGAAACTTGTAACGTGTAAATTGTAATTTGTAGGTTTATAAAACAGGCTGGATGGGAAAGTGGACGCCGCAAATGCGTCCATCTAAGATATCTAAAAGATTGGCCTCTAAATATTGTGTTTTTTACAATCTAAATGTTATCTATAGGGTTAGGATTTTGGTGGCATTTCGTGGTTCTAGAATCCATGGAGTCGATATTTCCTAATTATTATAATACATAACACATTGATTTTGACCTTCGGTATTATCATATTCAAAAATGAACTAAATACATATTTAGTTCGGTTATTTCATACCTATTAATATTTGCTTGTTTGTAACGCTTTCACATCAGAGATATCCTCAATACCAAAATTAATTTAAATTGGTGCGGCCGAATAACGAATAAATGAATTTTGAAATATTAAAGTACTGAAGGTCAAAATCAAAGTGTTATGTATCATAATAATTAGGAAATAGCGACTCCATGGATTCTGGAACCAAGATTTGCCACCAAAAGTCCTAACTCTAGTTATCTAGTATCGTTTGTTTTAACATTACAAAGTATACAGTGAATTAGTAATTTATACCATTTAAAGTTAGACTCTAATTCAACCCACACTAATAAATACCCATATAGTCCATTTAATTTGAAATGTCGATAAATGACGGTCCAGTCTGTCCAAATAACATTGATAATTAAAGGGGTCAGAAGAACAAGGCATATTCGATACTTATTATTATTACTAAAAAGGTGTCTTCATTTCATTACTTTACCTCATTACAGCCACCATATTTTACCGTCAAAAAGTACTATTAACAATAATCTGCGGTAAAGTCAAAGTAACAAATGTTATACATATTTATTATTTATTTATTGTTCAATATAATATACAGAACACACAAAAACCGTCCACTTTTTTGTAAAGGATATTAATACCCATTATAGCCTAGCCGTACCGTTTGTGCACTCTATTATGTAGTAAGAATTTGTGCTTTATTGTTCTATACATTAAAAATCAAAATAAATTAAAATAATCAAACAAAATGATATAAGTACTAAGTATAAATAGTTCATTCGATACGGAACCAATTCTTGGTGTTGTTTTTTTTTAAATATAGAACATTAAAAATGCAATTTTCTCCTTTAAAATGAGTTTGGTACATATTCTTATTAAGTACTTAAAATAAATAATAATGAAGTAGGTATTGTTTTGTTTTTTTCTAGTACTTTATTGGGCTTGATTTTCTGACCACTTCAATTTGCCATATAACAGTATTGCAAGTCAGATAATATTGGTTACAATCTATTCAAAGAAGGATGATGCGAATGACATTGAAGCACTAACAAAATAAAGACAAAACAAATGATAAATACAACATATAGTTTTTATTTAATTTCACGTCTGACCAGAGCCTCGGTATGTTGGTGTGCAAGCTTCCAGTGTGTGTGTATGTGTGCGTGTATGCACCTTCACCGTTCTTCTAACATTAGCGTTTCTTGCGGAAATAGCTTCATCGCTTTCAGCGTACTGCTGTGAGATTCTGTCGTTAACTGGAAAATAAAACGAAAAATGAAGCATCTAGCGTTTAATTTGCTATACTATATTGCTATAATCCCGCGGCTGTTAAAGGTCCTATTTCGAAGTTAGCAGTAACGTTAGCTCCATTCCTTTCTCTCGATTTAGTCTCGAATGACAAGTGACAGAGATGGAGCTAACGTAACTTCGAATTTCGATTTTCAAAGTAGGGCCTTTGAGTTGACACCTGTTAAATCGGGCCTTTTAAAGTGGCAGCAGTTTAGTACTATTGCACTAGAGGTATTGCTTCTTAGTAATCTATATTAATACAAAACGTCTGGTGTATAATATAAAACTAGAGATATAATGATTGAATTAGTGCAAAAGAATAAAACTTACGTCTCTCCTAGGCCAGCTAGAGATCACCTTGTATTTGTTTGTTGGAAAACCTTTTGATGCGAGGAAGTCAAATAATGCCTGAAACAAAATCAAAAAGTTGCTCATTATTTATTATTATTTATTAATTAGGTTCGCCAACAGATATAACACCATTACTTTAATTTAAAATTATATAACTAGAGAAGAGTGCCAGGGTGTTTACCCAATTATAGGCAAACTCAACTTGCGTAAAAACACTCGCTTAAGTGCCGATGCGGCTCAATGACACACTACCTACAGTCGCGAGGCGTTCGTACAAGCCGATTATTTACGGCTTTACCAAAAATTCCTATGCATAGAGTAGGTATACAAACAAAACGTAAAACCGACACACGCCATACACCTTTTTTTGCTCCGGCTTGTCTATTTATTTTCGTGACGCTTCGCCAAATCGCCACTGCTACCTAACACACTTAACAGTCTAAGTAGTACCACTAAGCACTAAGTAACGGTACATAACGTAAAATTTTGTTAGTCAAAATATGACAAAGATAATAACAAAAAACAAAACAAAACACATATTAAACATACATAAAGCATTTTAAAAAAAAACAATTCAGGGCTTAAATTCAAGTAATTCAAACCGTGGATAATAAACTATTAAACTCATTCTTAATAAATATGGAATAATCGCCCGCCGGCACCGGGGGCACATACTATATAGAGCCAGGGTGGGTGGGGGGGGGTCGTGACTGACCGCGAGCGTGTCGTGCGCGTGGAAGCGGCGCTCGAGCGCGCGGTCGTGCGGCGGCGGCAGGCGCACGCGGATGCGCGCCACGTCGCCCGCCGGCACCGGGGGCACATACTATATAGAGCCGGGGTGGGTGGGGGGGGTCGTGACTGACCGCGAGCGTGTCGTGCGCGTGGAAGCGGCGCTCGAGCGCGCGGTCGTGCGGCGGCGGCAGGCGCACGCGGATGCGCGCCACGTCGCCCGCCGGCACCGGGGGCACATACTATATAGAGCCGGGGTGGGTGGGGGGGGTCGTGACTGACCGCGAGCGTGTCGTGCGCGTGGAAGCGGCGCTCGAGCGCGCGGTCGTGCGGCGGCGGCAGGCGCACGTGGATGCGCGCCACGTCGCCCGCCGGCACCGGGGGCACATACTATATAGAGCCGGGGTGGGTGGGGGGGGGTCGTGACTGACCGCGAGCGTGTCGTGCGCGTGGAAGCGGCGCTCGAGCGCGCGGTCGTGCGGCGGCGGCAGGCGCACGCGGATGCGCGCCACGTCGCCCGCCGGCACCGGGGGCACATACTATATAGAGCCGGGGTGGGTGGGGGGGGGTCGTGACTGACCGCGAGCGTGTCGTGCGCGTGGAAGCGGCGCTCGAGCGCGCGGTCGTGCGGCGGCGGCAGGCGCACGCGGATGCGCGCCACGTCGCCCGCCGGCACCGGGGGCACATACTATATAGAGCCGGGGTGGGTGGGGGGGGTCGTGACTGACCGCGAGCGTGTCGTGCGCGTGGAAGCGGCGCTCGAGCGCGCGGTCGTGCGGCGGCGGCAGGCGCACGCGGATGCGCGCCACGTCGCCCGCCGGCACCGGGGGCACATACTATATAGAGCCGGGGTGGGTGGGGGGGGGGTCGTGACTGACCGCGAGCGTGTCGTGCGCGTGGAAGCGGCGCTCGAGCGCGCGGTCGTGCGGCGGCGGCAGGCGCACGCGGATGCGCGCCACGTCGCCCGCCGGCACCGGGGGCACATACTATATAGAGCCGGGGTGGGTGGGGGGGGTCGTGACTGACCGCGAGCGTGTCGTGCGCGTGGAAGCGGCGCTCGAGCGCGCGGTCGTGCGGCGGCGGCAGGCGCACGCGGATGCGCGCCACGTCGCCCGCCGGCACCGGGGGCACATACTATATAGAGCCGGGGTGGGTGGGGGGGGGGTGTCGTGACTGACCGCGAGCGTGTCGTGCGCGTGGAAGCGGCGCTCGAGCGCGCGGTCGTGCGGCGGCGGCAGGCGCACGCGGATGCGCGCCACGTCGCCCGCCGGCACCGGGGGCACATACTATATAGAGCCGGGGAGGGTGGGGGGGGGGTGTCGTGACTGACCGCGAGCGTGTCGTGCGCGTGGAAGCGGCGCTCGAGCGCGCGGTCGTGCGGCGGCGGCAGGCGCACGCGGATGCGCGCCACGTCGCCCGCCGGCACCGGGGGCACATACTATATAGAGCCGGGGTGGGTGGGGGGGGGTGTCGTGACTGACCGCGAGCGTGTCGTGCGCGTGGAAGCGGCGCTCGAGCGCGCGGTCGTGCGGCGGCGGCAGGCGCACGCGGATGCGCGCCACGTCGCCCGCCGGCACCGGGGGCACATACTATATAGAGCCGGGGTGGGTGGGGGGGGGGTGTCGTGACTGACCGCGAGCGTGTCGTGCGCGTGGAAGCGGCGCTCGAGCGCGCGGTCGTGCGGCGGCGGCAGGCGCACGCGGATGCGCGCCACGTCGCCCGCCGGCACCGGGGGCACATACTATATAGAGCCGGGGTGGGTGGGGGGGGGTGTCGTGACTGACCGCGAGCGTGTCGTGCGCGTGGAAGCGGCGCTCGAGCGCGCGGTCGTGCGGCGGCGGCAGGCGCACGCGGATGCGCGCCACGTCGCCCGCCGGCACCGGGGGCACATACTATATAGAGCCGGGGTGGGTGGGGGGGGGTGTCGTGACTGACCGCGAGCGTGTCGTGCGCGTGGAAGCGGCGCTCGAGCGCGCGGTCGTGCGGCGGCGGCAGGCGCACGCGGATGCGCGCCACGTCGCCCGCCGGCACCGGGGGCACATACTATATAGAGCCGGGGTGGGTGGGGGGGGGTGTCGTGACTGACCGCGAGCGTGTCGTGCGCGTGGAAGCGGCGCTCGAGCGCGCGGTCGTGCGGCGGCGGCAGGCGCACGCGGATGCGCGCCACGTCGCCCGCCGGCACCGGGGGCACATACTATATAGAGCCGGGGAGGGTGGGGGGGGGTGTCGTGACTGACCGCGAGCGTGTCGTGCGCGTGGAAGCGGCGCTCGAGCGCGCGGTCGTGCGGCGGCGGCAGGCGCACGCGGATGCGCGCCACGTCGCCCGCCGGCACCGGGGGCACATACTATATAGAGCCGGGGTGGGTGGGGGGGGGGTGTCGTGACTGACCGCGAGCGTGTCGTGCGCGTGGAAGCGGCGCTCGAGCGCGCGGTCGTGCGGCGGCGGCAGGCGCACGCGGATGCGCGCCACGTCGCCCGCCGGCACCGGGGGCACATACTATATAGAGCCGGGGTGGGTGGGGGGGGGGTGTCGTGACTGACCGCGAGCGTGTCGTGCGCGTGGAAGCGGCGCTCGAGCGCGCGGTCGTGCGGCGGCGGCAGGCGCACGCGGATGCGCGCCACGTCGCCCGCCGGCACCGGGGGCACATACTATATAGAGCCGGGGGGGGTGGGGGGGGGTGTCGTGACTGACCGCGAGCGTGTCGTGCGCGTGGAAGCGGCGCTCGAGCGCGCGGTCGTGCGGCGGCGGCAGGCGCACGCGGATGCGCGCCACGTCGCCCGCCGGCACCGGGGGCACATACTATATAGAGCCGGGGTGGGTGGGGGGGGGGTGTCGTGACTGACCGCGAGCGTGTCGTGCGCGTGGAAGCGGCGCTCGAGCGCGCGGTCGTGCGGCGGCGGCAGGCGCACGCGGATGCGCGCCACGTCGCCCGCCGGCACCGGGGGCACATACTATATAGAGCCGGGGTGGGTGGGGGGGGGTGTCGTGACTGACCGCGAGCGTGTCGTGCGCGTGGAAGCGGCGCTCGAGCGCGCGGTCGTGCGGCGGCGGCAGGCGCACGCGGATGCGCGCCACGTCGCCCGCCGGCACCGGGGGCACATACTATATAGAGCCGGGGTGGGTGGGGGGGGGGTGTCGTGACTGACCGCGAGCGTGTCGTGCGCGTGGAAGCGGCGCTCGAGCGCGCGGTCGTGCGGCGGCGGCAGGCGCACGCGGATGCGCGCCACGTCGCCCGCTGCGCGCGGCTCCGCCGGCACCCGCGCCAGCGCGCGCGCGCACTCCTCCTATACACCGGGAGCAAATACCATATTAATTATTTGATAAAAAATAAACATAAACCTTTATGATTAAATCTCAACATACCTCTCTTTTTGCCTCTTCTAATTGCCTTTCAGATTCCACTCTTTCTATTTCTTGATTTCTTTCAAGCTCTTGTTGCTTCTTTACTTCTTCTTTGGCTCTGTAACAAAAATACTCCAAATGTTAACCACTGTAGGTCCTTCGCGTAGACAGGACTATAGGACTGTCGAATTAGGTTAGCTTGTAAGCATAGTTGTATGTAAATGAATAAATAATAAAAGGTCCTCCTCCCTACCAAAAATCCTCTACTGGCTCCATTTAACTCTCTACCCTTAATTTACTCTCTAGCTTAAAGTCTAAACCTATGTAAATGTAAAGCCTAAAAGTGAACCTACTGAAACTGTAAAAGTTACCCTATGTAAAATTAAACTATGAAAAGCGACTCTAAGAAAAGCTACCATTCATTTCTTGTCTTTTAATATAATAGAGTAAGAATGAATAAATTTTGTTGAAATGGTCATATGATCGTCTAGTGTCTAGGAACCTATGTTGTGAACCGTTATAGATAGTAACCTAAGAACTGTTCATGCATATAAGTTTGGTATAGTTCAATGCATAAAACCTAACCCTTAGCCTACAGAATTAAGAGAGAAGTGAAGTGAAATTAATAAAAGAGAATGACACATTGGTCTTATAACTAATAAAAGGTCAGTCAATGTCTTTGGGCCTATTTAGTGGTTGTTAAGTTGAAACTGGAAAGTATGCTTAAGGCATTTTACTTTTGCGCAAATGGTCAGAGCCCATGACTCCGGGCCCATATTGTAAACAGAGGATCCACTTGACGTAAAATATTCAATAGGTTGAGAGAAATCAGTCCATCTGTTAGGATCATTTGATGTTGAAGTATAAATGGCAATCTGCCATAGACTAGAAATAATCACGTATCATGAGTTTACTTTACTCAAACTTTAGGTATTCTGTAACGGTCGTATATAACGAACAACTGCTACTTTGATATACATTTCAATTTGTGGACTTTCTGTGAACAAGCTGTTTTGTTGGAATTGTAACTTGTCAGGTGCTGCTAGGAGAAACCAGTTCACTAAGTCTCAATTAATCAATTGTAATGTAGATTAGAAGGTATAATAAAGCTTTCCAGTCTTGAACTTTTGTTGGTTTAAGTAGATTCAAAAGGAGTGACCTGTGTCATCATAGTGCATTTTCTTATGCATAAATTCCCGTAGGAATGGCTGATGAATTTACCAAACAGTGACTAGCTGGGTTCCGTACAGCAGAGACCTATCTCAGTATGTATAGTAATTCACCTGCCTTTGAAGATCAAATGAGGGAAGACAATCCAACTCGTCAATATGACTTTAAAAATTACTATTAAACGCAGATAGTCTGCCATAGACTAGAAATATTTACTTTCTGATAGGCTTCCATAAACCTTAATAGCTTAGAGAATTATGAACTGAGTCACAATAAGCTGAGATCTCCTTAGATAAAATTAGATAAAATAAGAAGTTATTCCCCCCCCCTCATTAATTAGTTATGACGATAAACTTATTTAATGTTTTCCTACTTCCTTCACTAATATAGTGGCGGTATAACACCAAGGGAGAGGGCGCCACCGTACGTGTGTTAACATCGGCTCTGTGATTATTACGAATATTAAATAGTTAAAACCGTAAGAAGTGCTCTACAAAGTGTGTAAAAACATAGATCACCGTTTTTTCTACTGTAATAAATGTGGAAACTGATAAGAACGTCCTGTGAATAACATTAAAAGTGATAAACAATTTCGAGTGAACGTTACAGTTTAAAGTGTCAGTTTTGTGCTATTTATCACCAAACGGAGACTTTTATAGCTATCAAGCCAAGAATAAAACATTTTATTGGTGACTAACTAGTGAACAATGGACAAATAATAAAGTGAAATTAAAACGGAATTTATAACCTAAAACAGCAATATCATTCAGTCTGCGGGAACAATGCCATCTAGTGGGATCTCGCTAAACTAAATACATCTTATATTGAGTTTTGCATGTCACCCTGATCACTGCAATTAGACTTAACGCACACATATTACAACAGAGGGCAGCACTTGTACCAAAACAATGGATGAACTTAAAACTATAATATTACAAATGAAAAAAGATATGGATCAAAGATTTACAACTGTAGAATCTAAATTCACGCACACTGAAGACACAATTACAAACAATTTAAAAGCATATATGAACGAAAAGTTCCAAGGCATAAATGAAGATGTGGAAAACTTGCGTACACAAATAGACGAACAAGATCGACGATTATATAGACTCGAAAAAAGCAATGTTGAAAGAAATCTCGTGTTTTTTGGGGTAAACGAAGATGAAAGAAACTACTTAGACCTACAAACAATTGTTGTCAACATCATTAACAATAAATTGAAACTGAATGTCCAGGAAAAAGATGTTCAGATACTAAGAAGGATGGGAAAGAAAAGCGACAAACCACGTCCGATTTCGGCAGCTTTCACCACCCTAGATACAAAGATAAAAATATTAAAACATAAAAAATGTTTAGACGGCACCAATATGTATATCAAGGAAGAATATCCACCAAAAATCCTACAAAAGAGGAAAGACCTGCAGGAACAAAAAAAGCAGCACATAGAAAAAGGGAAAATTGCTTATATAAAGTACGATAAGCTTATAGTGAAAGAGAAAGTGTTTCAAACTAACAAGAACAAGCGGCAACTATCCCAGTCGCCCCCCCAAGCTAGCACAAGTGGAGATATTACAACAGACCTAGATAAAAGTGCCACGGCCCGTGTAACCTTGAATGACTACACAACCAACAAATACAAAAAGCCTAAAAATACTATGTTGAACTTTGTGACGCATAACAACGAGTCATGAAAATCACAGGCCCCCTCCATTCAACAAACCAACAAAACAAAAGAAAGATTAAAACCAATTATTGCTCTCCCATCACGGGTGGTCGCCGTGGGAGAAAGAGACCAAAACCCTTCATCTAACACATTATCCATCTTAACATACAACGTCAGATCGCTTGTAGATAACACCAGGATTGTGCAGTTAAGACATAGTATGAAACATATAAATTGGGACATTATGGGTCTATCAGAAACAAAACTTGCAGGACAAGCTATAGAAGAAAATGAAGAATATGTATTACTGTACAATGGAGAAAAGAGCGGCAGAAATGGCGTAGGATTCATGGTAAAAAGGAAATGGAAACAAAACATAGAAGACTTTAGTATTTATTCGGACAGAGTTGTACGTCTAGACCTAAATATTGATAAGGTTCCTTTGGTAATAGTCCAAATATATGCACCAACTGAAAAGGCGAATATCCAAGACATTAATGACTTCTATGAACATCTAAGAAAAGCACTGAAACACACAAATAAAAATACATTTATAATCGGAGACTTTAATGCAAAGATTGGAATACAGCAAAAATGTGAAGAATCGGTACTGGGAAAATTTGGATATGGAAAAAGAAACGAAAGAGGTAAAAAATTAATAGAATTCTGCCTGGAAAACAGATTTTTTATAGCTAACACTAAATTTAAAAAACGCTTAGAGAAGAAATGGACCTGGAAATCCCCAAACGGAAAAGTAAAAAATGAAATAGATTTTATTCTAACAAGGAATATTCGCCTAATAAAAGATGTTCAAATCTTAGACACAACCTACCCATCAGATCACCGGCCTGTTAGATGTGAAATCAAGCTTACCGGAGTTTCCAAACAAAGTCGAATAAGCTTTTCAAGACCAAAAACAAAACTATTCACACCTATAGAAAAGGAATCTCTTAAAAATATGCTACAAGAACAGACAATAACAATAAGCAAGAGCATAGAGGAAAGCTACAGCAACCTACTGAATTCATTAAATAAATGCGTTTCAGATATTCCCCAAAACAATGGCAAAACCGAAACATCAGTCTTTATAACAGATGATATTGTGGCGCTTATAAATGAAAGAGAGTCCCTTAAAAAATTAATCAATAGAACTTTCGTAGAAAGAAAACGGCTAAGAAAGCTCTATACGGTAATAAGAGATAAGTTAAGGAAAAAAATAAAGCAACACAAAGTCACAGTACTTCAAGAAGAACTCGAACAAACAGGATCCGGCAAAAGAGCTTATAAAAAGCTAAACCCAACAAAAAAATGGATTGTCAACTTAAAAGAGAAGGAGAATGACCCAACAACTTCAAGACAAGAACTATTAAAGTCTGCCACAGAGTTCTACCGCAACCTATACAAAAATAATGATGCTATACCATACCAAGTCAAACCCAAAACATCTACTGAAGAAGAGACACAACCCTTCCTACAGTCTGAAATTAGAACAATTATACAAAAATTAAAAACGAACAAAAGCCCAGGCGACGATGGTGTTACTAATGATATGATCAAGGCTTTTGATGATTCATTATATCCAATTTTAACGGACCTTTTTAATGTCATCTTAAAAACAGAATACATCCCTCTACCATGGAAAACATGCACGATCTCCCTTCTTTATAAAAAAGGAAACCCTCAAGATATCAATAATTATAGACCTATCAGCTTATTACCAACCTTATATAAAATCTTTACAGCGGCGATACTAAACAGAATCACTAGACAAATTGAAGAAAACCAACCCTTAGAGCAGGCAGGCTTCAGAAAAAACTATTCAACAATCGACCATATATTCACACTCACTCAAATTATAGAGAACTACATAGAGTATCGCAAACCTTTGTATATTGTATATATAGACTATACTAAGGCTTTTGACTCTATTAAACATGGAAAGATCTGGGAAGCTCTAGCTGAACAAGGAATAAGTGGAAAATACCTGAGGTTAATACAGAACATCTACACAGAATGTCAAGCAAAAGTAAAGCTTGATAAAATAGGAAAACCGTTTAATATCGAGAAAGGTGTACGACAAGGGGACACAATATCGCCAAAAATATTCATCGCAATACTTGAGTACATATTTCGACAACTCCAGTGGGACGCCAGTGGTATAAGGATCAACGGATCATATCTGTCACACCTTAGATTTGCTGACGATATAATACTTCTTTCAGAAAACCAAGAAGAGCTACAACAAATGATAACCGAACTTAATAACGAAAGCGCTAAGTGTGGACTAAAAATGAACTGTCAAAAGACGAAAGCTATGTCAAACGCTGAGCCTTTACCACTGTATCTAGAAAACCGAACCATAGAGTACGTAAAAGATTATGTGTACCTTGGCCAAAACGTTTGCTTTATTGACAGAACCAGAAAGGAAATTGAAAGGAGAAAAAATATAGCTTGGAAAAAATACTGGTCATACAAAGAGGTATTTAAAGGAAACTTTTCAAGCAATATCAAGAAAAAACTATTTGAGTCTACTATAATACCAGCCCTGCTATACGGGTGCCAAACATGGGTAACAACAAAATACACAAAGTTAAAGCTTAGATCCTTCCAGAGAGCGGTAGAGCGAAGTATGTTATCAATAAAACTACGCGACCGCGTTAAAAGTAGTGACATACGGTCAAAAACAAAATTGATCGATATACTTCACATAGCTGCTAAGCTAAAATGGAAATGGGCGGGCCATATAGCAAGGACAAACGACGGAAGATGGAGCGAAAAAGTTTTACACTGGCACCCCAGAGACGGAAAAAGACAAAGAGGAAGACCAGTACAAAAATGGCAGGACGACATCGAAGCCAAAGCAGGTAAAACCTGGACTAGGGATGCGCAAGACAGAGTGAGATGGCAACAGATGGAGGAGGCCTTCATCCAGAAATGGAAGACCCTTAATTAAAATAGTATAGGAGTATAAAGTATAATAAATATAAATGTAAATTAACTTTTAAGGAAATAAAGGCTGTTTTTATTTTATTTTTATTTTATTTTATTTTATTTATAACACCAAACGCAAAGAAGTTTAAAAGATCATTTTAACACATAAGGTTACTATCAAACCTAGATGAATCCCTACAGATTATATACCTAACTTCCTACTTTCCCTAATGTTGAAGCTACCCTAATCATTCTGTATAGGCCTATTCTAAGAACTCCTATGGGCCTTCCTATGGGCCTTCCTATGGGCCTTCCTATGGGCTTACCTCTCCCAGTAATTAGCTAGGTCCCTATGGAATCTGGACAGTTCAGCTGAGTCGGCTGATAAGGCAACCTAAACACTCGTTTTGTGTGTACGAGGGCTGTTTGATAAGTACCCGTTTTCTAAATATATTAATATCACTGGCTGAAAATAAGTATACCACCTTTTTAAGCCATTTTTCAGAGGCAAGAAAATTAAAAAAAAAAATGGTTTTCTTTGGTTTTTTTTCTCATTTGACAGCGATTCAGTGAACGCGTGAACTTAAAATTGTTAAAATGGAGATAGAACAGTAGCGGTCTGTAATTAGATTCTTGTTTTTGGATGGAAAAACATGTGATGAAATAAAAGTAAGAATGCAAGCGGTGTACCATGAATGTGCTCCTTCTATGACAACCGTCAGATATTGGTATAACGAGTTTAAGCTGGGGAGAACAACCGTCTTTGATGAGGATCGCCCAGGCCGGCCAATTGAGGTGACTACAGACGATATGGTTAGGAAAATTGAAAATATCGTTTTAGCCGACCGCCGGATTAAACTTCGAGAAATCGTTGATGCTGTAAACGTTTCAATCGAGAGGGTTCAACACATATTAGAAGTAAAATTGGGTATGAAGAAAGTATCGGCGAGGTGGGTGCCGCGTTTACTCACGGATGAGCAAAAACGGAACCGACTGACTACTTCGGAGCAGAGTTTGGCCGTGTTCAAACGTAACCCGAAGGAGTTTCTGCGTCGTTTCGTGACCGTGGACGAAACGTGGGTTCACCACTACACCCCGGAAATGAAAGAGCAGTCGAAGCAGTGGATTTTACCGGGTGAACCTGCTCCAAAGAAAGCAAAAACCGTCCCATCGGCTGGAAAGGTCATGGCGACTGTTTTTTGGGATTCCCAGGGTATTATACATATTGACTACTTAGAAAGGGGGAAAACGATAACAGGGCAGTACTATGCCAATTTATTGGATGAATTTGACACCGTGTTGAAGGAAAAACGACCCCATTTAAAAAAGAAAAAAAGTACTGTTTCATCACGACAACGCCCCGGCTCACTCGTCCAGAGTGGTGATGGCTAAATTAACACAGTTACGCTACGAACTATTGCCTCACCCCCCATATTCTCCGGATTTGGCCCCATGTGATTTCTTTTTGTTTCCCAACCTAAAAAAATGGCTCGGTGGTAAGCGATTTGGATCAAATGACGAAGTCATTGCCGCCACAGAGGCCTTTTTTAATGACTTTCCAAAATCATACTTTTTGGATGGTTTATTGAAGCTTGAGTATAGGTGGAACAAATGTATAGACTTAAAAGGTGACTACGTAGAAATATAAATGCATTATATACAAACAAAAAGTTTTTTTTTTCCAAAAACTGGTACTTATCAAACAGCCCTCGTACCTCCCCCCCTTGCTTTTGTTAGACCTTGATCCTGTAGACAGCAAGGTTAAGGTACCCTATTGTGTGGTTTAGTATAAATAAATAATAATACACCGTGTTTTTTTTGATTTACGATAACAACGGCATATTACTAGGTATATCCATAGAAACTAATTGGTAGATTAGATTTTTAAATATTGCAAAAAAAAAAAAAAGTTTAGAACAAAATAATGAAATCATTTATCTTTGGTCATTCTAAAAGGGCCTTTAGAGTTAACTAATAATCAGTGTCAAATACGTCTATGTTGGCGTGACATACACACACAAGTAAAGATAAAACTTGACAGGTACAAGATTGTCACTTTAGATTGACGCGTATACAAACCTAACAATTGGAAACTCTTTACTCATAAGTATTAAAAGAAAATTGTTGTTATCAATTAAGAGCCTTTTACACTAGTTTAACGTGATTACCTGATTAAATTTAAAAATTAAATATCTTTAAAACCGTTAGACTTATCATTTGTCTGTCTTCCGGGAAATTAACTTTGTTTGACCTAAAGAACGTTCCCTTAAAGTTATCGTAAATAAAAAAAAACACGGTGTAGATTTATTCTCAACTCCAACAGAGCTTCAGTGGGTGCGCGCCGGCGTGCCAACTTGTGGACCCCACTTGTTCTCTGAAGGCTGACATTGAGAATAAGTAGGCATTTCTACAGATGTCTATGTTGGTAAAGAGATCATATGGGCTTGCCCAAGGCTCTTTTAGAATCTAATAGTTCCAAACCAAAGGCTCCGTTAAGCTACCTCGGATTTGTCAGACACTTACTAGTGGTAGCCTGATCACTGTTCTGGTACATTCATATCCTAATCTAGCTTAACACAAAAGGCAATCCCCGCCATAATAAAATTACCGCTTAACCCCCAACTAGTTAAAGCAATGTACCAGACACAAATGATAACTAACCCAAAGTTTCTGAAAAGTACACAGAAATAAATAACACAACACAAAAAAAAAACAATTAAAATTTACACAAAGTTAATAAAAGTTGTCTCACCAAAATACTCAGATTATTAATGTATCTAAAAACCCAATCCCTGTTGACTAAAGTAAATCTCTTTACTAATGTGCAGACCCAAATCATACATACAAATACAGAGCTTTCACACTGCATTCCCATATATGACAAGAAGGCAATTCCCCACACAATACTACCTATTACCTATTCCGTAAATAAAATGTTGTCCCTAAAAGCCCGCGGATAAATTTCAATAAATTTGTAACTAAACCTTACTTTGTTACTAACCTTTTATAAACCTAAACCGCTATAACCGTATATCTACTACAGAACCGCAGCTGAACTAACATGAATCTAACATCCGACGTCGACGAATGCTACACGACTCCGCAATATTCCCTACATGAAGTATTTATTTATTTACTTATTTAAGGATTACCAACAGATAATACATCATTACTATAAATAAGCTCTTAGGCTAGTGTTACATAGGATGCTTATCTAATTATAGGTAACCACAGCTACTTCCAAGTGTATTGAAGATTACAGTTAATAACTAATATTATTAACAACTTCTTAGATAAACGTACACGCTAAACTATTTTTACAAATCTAAATTAAATTACAAATAATAAATTCAATGAGCATTATGACGAAACAACAACGAGAAGAATGAAACAATAAAATAAATCACTAATATAATAACACAAAGAACGATGTTTAAAATAAGGCTGCAACGCGTCGTAGTTCGAACTACATAACGCTCTTAACCGGTCCACAAATACTAACTGTAATTAGTAAGCTAAATATCACTGCTAGAACAAATAATGAAGTTATACTGTTAACGTAACGCTCTTCTCATATATGCGAAGTACCCGGGATTATACAAACGTAATCTACACCGAAAAATGTAACGATCCACAATACACGAACACGATAACACTATATAATAACCAACGTAAATTATCACGGATAATAAGAACCTAACATAACGTAAATATTCATTATACGTAGCGAGTACCGAGAGTATAAGTAAGTATCGAGCGCGCGAGCCCTAACCTAACCGCCTAGTTGTTGCTTCCTCGAAGTCCCCCGCCAAAGTGTTCCCGCTCCGTCCTTCTAGCTTTCCTCTACACCTCCCTTTTTGGTTGAATTCACATCTTTTCCACAGTCTGGAAATTTCTTCAATTTCGTTCTAAATCCTGCAATTATGATCCTTACACATCCCATAATCTTTTATTCCTTTTTTCTTCCATTGTATATCGACGATCTCACAAGGACATGTCGCCAAGCCGTATTGCGTAAGCCATGTTACTTAATCTAAAATAAACTCCAATTTGCTTCTACATAAGGTTTATTTTCCGATTTCGGCAATTAATTGTATAAGTAACCAATAATGTTGATTGTAAATAGTTATATTTAGACGTATTGTTATTCTATATCGAATAGTGTTTTTATTCTAATCTTTAATATAATTATAATGATTTTTACTCTTGTTAGAGCCTAAACTGAAATGATTTATATTTGTAAATTAAACGGGCATATCTAGACCGTTACAAGGTCAAGTACGAGTCGGACTCCCGCACGGTAGGTATTGCATATTGTATATTGCAATTTATATTCGACTTCGAATCGAACCAGCGAGAGCCGAACTCACACTTAACCATGTTTGTACCATAAACATACAAAATTTGACGCTTGTCTGTTTAACCGTTTTTACGATACAACAAAGACGAAAATATTTCGTAACAAAAAATTGTATGGGTCCCAATTATTATTTCACTTTATTAAATCCTCCGTAATAAATAAACAATCTGAAAAAAAACCAACCGGATATCTATTACAGTTCAAAAAATACAGCTGACGCATATTGGGTCCCTACAGGCGCCGGAACTATAAAAACACTCACCGGTCAGCCTCGAGACTGCATCGGTATGCCTCGTCCTGCTCATGCTTGACCTTCTGGCGCGCGTCTCGCTCGCGCTCTAGCCTCGCGTCCTCGTCCCTCTGCACCGCGAACCTTTCCATCGCTTCTACTAGCGCTCCCACAAGCTCTGACACGCCTACATTACCTGCAATGAAATGTACACAATTTAATACAATCTATAGGATCTGTTACTGCAGCATAACATTGCATTGTCGTAGGCTGGTTTATCATCAATATCATCATCGATGTCCGTGAATATTGGCAACACCAAAGCAATGCTGCAAGCGATGTTACCTACCTAAACAAGTATGTTACGTAATATAATATTACGAAATAGCGACTCCATGGATTCTAGAACCACGATATGCCACCAAAAATTGTAACTACTTATTTAATAGTAAAATAAATACATACATAGCAGATTTACAGGGTTACCAACAACTCTTAAAACTCGTTAATTCTGTACCCACATTTTTCACAAACAGAGTAAGATGTTTAAATAAATAATTACCACCCAAATTGATTTAGTCGCAAACTAACTAGGTATTTAGTAATCACAAGTATCCATAAATCCTTACGATCTGATCGATTAGGTCACTTCTGATCAGCTGATAAGAGGATTATAAAGCTAAAAATTGTTTATCTCCCCTTAAACCTAGACTGATTATTACGATTTTTTAATATCTTGTAGCGTTGCAGTCTGGAGGCCCTGGGTGGGATGGAGAAGTGTTGGCAGGCCACCAGCTCGATGGTCTGATGACATTAGAGAGAATGCTGGCCCTCTATGGACCAGACTAACTCAAAACAGGGCAAAATGGAAAAGAATTGGAGAGGCATATACCCAACAGTGGGCATCTAAATAAATGCTGTGGAAGAGAGAGAAGAGAGAGAGAGAGAGAAACGTCATGGCCCGGAGCTGTAATTAGTATGGAAAATTTTGGGGCAGCGGAGCGGTGACCGAGAAAAAGATCTACCAATAGGAATACTTTATTTTCCTAGGCTCGCTCAGCGCAGCTCTCCGATTGGTGGATTTTTTCTCACTCACCGCTCCAGTGCCTCGCTTCGTAAGCGTCAGTGCAGAACCCTCTTAATAAAAGGGAAGTTTCCCGTGCTAGATTTGTATGTGAAGTCTGTTCGTTCAAATAGTGTGCATTGCAACCCATTGGAGTCGCCGACACGGCGCGCAGCGGCTTCTTTGTATCAATTGTAGCGACATATAAATGCATGCAAACTATTTGAACAAACAAACTATACATAGTTATATACTGGCCCTGTAATCCTTGGTTAAGTGTCTATACCGTTGATGACGGAGTATATCTCGGTGTTGGAGCGCACGCGCATGATGAGCACGAGCGCCGGCAGACGGTCCACGGGGATGCTGCGGATCGTCATCGACGCCACCGGTCCGAGCGCGTTCGCCACCGAGTTCAACAACCTACAAACAACATACACTAATAAGTAACAATAAAATACTAACATAATAAACGCAACTGAAGTGGAGATGGGCGGGACACTTAGCTAGGCGAGACGATGGTCGAGGGCGGTTAAGTGGTCATTGGTCTGATGACATTTGGAAGAGATGAATAGCGTTAGTGGCGTAAAAATGAAGGGCCTTAACCCTGCAGTGGGTGGATGTGGGCTGAAATGATGATGAGCTTACTTTATTGCCGAGTTTACTTCTGACATTGATATAAATTTATTATAGAAAGACGAGTAAAATGAGTCCAAACTCTACTTTGAGCCATAGAGAAGTGCCTATAGCCACATTCTGTCTTCATTATTATATTAGTTTGATAGTACTATATTATATTGCTGACATCAGAACTGCATAAACATGCAAAATGTCAAGTCAGACTTAAGACGACAACGAAGTAGGTTAAAATTGAAATAAGGAACAGAGAAATAAAATAACTTTTCACTTATTTCAGTGAGCATTCTGTGTGCAATGTGAGCAATGTGCTCAAGTCTATCAGCACTATAAGGGTGTAAAAATATCTATTGATGCTGACCCTTGTGCCCCCCAGCAAGTTCGAAGCCATGCTTCCTTAGAAGGCTCCCTAGTTGGAGACCTAACTCTTCAGGGTTGTCTACTCACATGTTGTTGTTGTTGGGGTGCGTCAGGTCCCAGCCGTAGAGCACGAAGTTCTGACTGAGCGTGTGCAGCACGGTGTCGCAGCCCAGAAGCTGCGCGCAGAACACGTTCGTCAGCACCGACTGCTCGTGGTGGAGGTACACGCCTAGTAGTTTCCGCTGCGAACAAACGACCATGAATGACGTTGTTGATTAAAACTATTAGATAGATAAAACATTCGATGTAATGGTGACCCCGTGTTTCACAGCTAATATCTCTTAATAGAATAGAATAATATTGGTTAGTTGTGTTACATGTTACTCAGAATAGGTTAGTGACAATTTAAATATAACTACAGCAACCCAAAACAAAAACAAAGGTGCCAGGATTATTTGGTGTACATCTAAAACCACTGGAGACCTGTGAGACCCAGTAGATAAGGATGGGGCAATCATATTCAGAATGTCGTTCGAACTATTTCTGACGCGCCCCATGTGCGAAGTGATTTTTTTCTCATTATGGCCTGAAAACTGTCTGTGCGCTCGTCAGCAAACGGGTAAAAACCAAAATAAATGTACATAAAGACGATATTTAAATGTCACTTAAATGATGTCTAACTTACAATTTCGTTACAAAAATGTATGTGTTTGAAGTTAATCGACAGTTTCGTTACGGTGACAAAACTCGTCTTTAACTGGACAATTGTTTTGATTTATACCCAAACATACACGAGGCACTAGACTGAGGAACCTCACTTTGTT
The DNA here is from genome assembly GCA_923062465.1 of Acleris sparsana. NCBI lineage: Eukaryota > Metazoa > Arthropoda > Insecta > Lepidoptera > Tortricidae > Acleris > Acleris sparsana. The sequence continues at coordinate 12,705,194 of OV281300.1, forward strand.
AACTAAATGCTGTGTAGATATTAACTTGTATTGCTTGCCTTAACTTGTATTGCTAGTTGGCCCATTCATTATTCTACCAGCCTTAGCGGATATTTCGCTGTCTCATAAGTAACGATAGCTTACAATTAGATGTATTGGATTTGCGTGGTAACATGTAGGTTGACATACAGACAGTATATGATTAACATAGAAACGAAGAAAATCATTCATTCGTGACAAATAGCCAGAAAATGGTGCCAACTCAGTGTAATGCTGGCCACTATGCTGGAACCATAGCTTACATAGGCACTAACAGGTAGCATAGGTTGTACGATGTCGCAATCCTGGAAACTCCTAAGCTAAGTTAAACATTGTCCTATAATAAGTTATATTGCAGGTACACATGCTATTCTATACACTGACCTCCCGAGCAGGTTGTAGGCATGACTCCTTGATGGCGTCCTGTAGCGTGCCCTCGAAGAAGCACGGCGTGTTGGGGCCATACCGCGCGCGGAAACGTTCCGCGAACTCTATGCAACCCAGGGCCTCGTCTTCAACGTGTTCTGACACTGGAATAAATCACGTGATTGTGATACAAGTGGCTTCTAGAACCATCACCAGACTGACTAAAATCGAACGCATAGTCTTTGAGACAGCTTTGACAGAGGGTGCCTTAGTAAACAAGGTTGTTGGCCTCTTGGTGTCGCAGCCGAATACGCTTGTTCGTGGTCGCGTGGCACCTACCTGACGGATGCAGGTCGCAGATGGTTTACCTCTGGGGTTATATTAGGCACTAGCTTCTGCCCACGACTACGTCACGCAGATTTAGATTATCGTTATTTCCTCTTCTGAGATAAACTTTTCTGAGATGAAATGTGGCCTATGCGTTAATTCAAAATACAAGCTATCTCTATTCCAAAATTCACCCAAACCCGTCCAGTCGTTGTAGCGTGAAGGATTAAAAAAACCAACACACGCACAAACTGTCGCATTTATAATATTATTGGGATTCCGGCCGCTTACGGTTGGCGAGCACGAGTACCGCATAACATTCTCGGGTCCCCCCAGACCTGGGTCGTATGCACAAACTAAACGCATTTCCCCAGCAGAAAAAAAAAGATTAGTTTAGGATAAACATCTTGTCTTCTTTTCACTGTAGACGCAGACAATTTGCGCTAGCTACTAAGGCCAATTGATTGAGGAATAAACTGATGACAGATTAATTGTCAATCTTGTCAACTTGTACACTTGTAAAAAGGCTCGTTAAATTTACTAGAACTTTCCGCCTAATGCAGTAGTAAATATTGTTGGTGTAACACTTAATTTAAATGGCCAGATAGTTAAAACAGTACTTACTCAGTGGACGCAATCGCTCCGAGTTGACAAGTTCGACGAACATGTCGTCCTCGCAGGCGAACCCGTCGCCGGCGTCCTCTACCTCTTCCACAGAACTGTTCTCGCTGTCAGAACTCTCCACTATTATCTGTACAAATAATAGTTGGTAGTTATTTTATTATCAATGAGGTATTAAAAAGTGGAAAATTATAAATTATATAATAGTTCCATTGTGATCTCTTAAAAGCTTCAAGGTCACTAAAATAATCAAAAGGCGAAGGTTCAAGGTCACTTTACTAATAAAAATATACATGTTCAGATACTTAATGCTAGTCTTAGCAGTCTCAATAATAGGACCAAGGTACATTGGCGAAAAAGTCGTTAAGAGTTAAATACCATTGACAGATTGCAGACCCGCAGGTACTAAACAAGGTCACATGTAGGACGATTTCTGGATGGTCAAGGTCACTTAAATAAGGGTAAAGGTTCAAGATCATCAAGAGGATGGAAAATCTATGAGATTCGGACTAGAAATGACATGATCCAACAAATTGGTGGAGAAAAAAGGGGACGAAAGGGGTGAGACTGACCCTCTTGTCGTCATCGTCATCGTCACCATCATCATCATCATCATCATCATAATAATAATCGAATCCACTGCTGAACATAGGCCTCCCCCTTTGAATTCCAGCGAGAACGATCCAATGCGACCTGCTTCCACCGACTTCCTACCACCTTTATTAGGTCATCTGTCCTTCACGATTGACAGATGACCTAATAAAGGTAGCAGGAAGTCGGGACGGTCGTCCCACGCTGCGCTTGCCAGGTCGTGGTCTCCACTCAAGAACCTTTCTGCCTAGTAATGCGATGAGAAAGACACTGACCCTCTTGTACTCCTTATTATGCTTGCGGCTGACGACGAGCTCGTGGACGGGCGTGTCCAGCCCCACCATGGCTAGTACCGTCTCATCCAGCCCCGACACCTCCGGCCAGCCCGACCACGCCTGAAAACACGGCGACTTGAGTAACGTCCGTAACACATAATTTTTTGGTATGGTCGACCACTATTAAAACTAACACTAGACACTAGATTCTAGGGAATAGACTATACTGCTGTGCCATTATTAAACACTGTCAAAGGGTATCGTTTTATCGAATTTCGATTTTTATTTTCATTACTTTGACTTGACGATGTCATTTCTTGTAAGATAATCTAAGGAAGTTAAGCTTGGAATGGTGCGTAATTAGCTCTTGATACTTATGATTAGAATACTGCTGCTATATTGATAACCACATTGATTTTAATAAAACAGTATACTATTACTAAGCTGCCGCCTTCTTTGGCATTACGTCACACTGGTGTGCCTCGCGTTCTATTTGGGCACTCGTATCATAAGAGCATTCATTATGTGACAGTTGCATAAATATTCGTAAAACTCTGTACGTACTTGATGCCTGACAGGGATGTCCGTGAGGGAGAATATGTCGTTCTTGACCTCCTGCACGGTCTTGGTGCCGGGGAACTTGAGGGTGTAGTCCTTGTCGTCGTGCGTCACGTGTAAAGTGTACGTCGTCGTCAGCCGCTCCGCCACCCTGCAACGATCGCATCAACAGTGTTTAACGGAAGAAAATGTTACATTAACAGATACATTTTTCTCCCGTGTGGTTGCCGTTAGAATAGTGCCACTCCATGTCTTCCCGTGAATGTCGTAAGAGGCGACGTAAGGAAATAAAGGCTTTTAGTACTGTTAGGCGATGGGCTTGCCACGTGCCACTAATACACTGGTAAACATCTTAGCCTTATTGTGTAAAATGTTTTTAGAGTTGCTGGTTATTCTGTAGCTCTGCAAACCCCACTCTGGGAATGAAGGCGTGTGTTTATGTATGTGTGTTGTTTTAAAGAGAATGCATTCAAGCAGGTATTACAATATACAAATTAAAGACCGCTAATTCTACTGCGCTAGGTAGTGCCAGTGTGGGAGAGCACATTACGATCGCACTCAGTCATACTATACAAAATTAGTGCAGTAATTCACCTAGTGCTCTGCAATTTGTATAATGCGGGTAGTCATCATCATCACGCCACTGAGAGGGCATTAGACCCTCTCAGTGGCGTGATGATGATGACTACCCGCTTAAGACTAATTCATGCTTAAGCTCTCTGGCTATGTTAAGTTAGCGCTAAATATTTTAAAAAGATCGCTTTCACAGCATATTTCATTCTAAATAAGACCTTAACGCGACCTGATTTTGTACCAATGAGTTGGCGTTATCTCAGAAATCGCGCTACTATATTCTAGATTAAAACTTAAGAAAGGGTTATGGTTCAAAATTGTATGATTTCCCAGTACTGAGGAATAAACAAGCAAAGTACAGGGTGTAGTGCATAATTGTTTTCCTTCGTATTTTCACGGAAACGTACGAAGGTGTCATGCTACTTCAGTCAACCTCAGTACTTTTTGTACTGTGACCGACTAAAATAGCAAGACGCGTTCGTACGTTTCCGTGAATATACGAAGGAAAACAATTATGCACTACAGCTGTATAAACTGTGATATAACCCTTTCTCTACCATGTTTCAAACATTTTTAATTTTCCAAAAGACATGCAAGTAGAAGTAGTAGCAGCCGAGTAGTTGGGTGTTTATGGTAGGCGTTGATTACTTCATCAGGTAGCATGGTCACTGGCTAATAGATTTAAAAAAAAACCCAATTTACAACTTCATTCAGAGCAGCCATCTGTAAAACGGCCCAACCGATTTTAATAAAACCTAGGTAAGAACCATCCAGATTAAACTAGTTGTTTTTTAAAGCAATCCGCGTCCAAATCGGTCTATATGGGTGGTACGATGCCACAGAGACCCCCAGATATTATTTTTTGTTTTATACCTATTGCCCGTCTAGAATGGTCAATACGAAAACGACTACCCCAAAAAATCAGGCTGAGTGAGAGTCGGACTCGCGCACGAAGGGTTCCGTATTAAAAAAAACACGTTTGTATGTGGGCTCCCCTTAAATATTTGTTTTATTTTAATTTAGTAATTTATTTTTAAAGTGAATATACACCTAAATATTCTGTGAATATTTCAAGCGTCTATGTTGCTGTTATTAATATCGAGCAAAAAAAAACAAGTCGTTTGTATGGCAGCCTTACATAAAAAAAAAACTGTTTTTAGTATTTGTCGTTTTAGCGGCAACAGAAATATATCATCTGGGAAAATTTCTAATGTCTAGCTATCAAGGTTCATAAGATACAGCCTGGTGACAGACAGACAGACGGACATTAGTCTTAGTAATAAGGTCCCGTTTTTACCGAGGCAGAAGAGCAAGCGAGTAAGTGATCATCGCGACCCATAAACACCAGCAACAGAGGAATCGCAGGTGCGCAGCCCAGCCTTAATAAAACACCAAATCAGTACTCACTCGTCATCTGCCATCAGCTCGTCGGCGGCCTTGAGCCGCAGCACGCAGTTGGGCTGGAGCCCCAGGCTGCCGATCGCGGCGCCCGAGGTGGCCCGCGAGCCGCCCAGCCCTGACAGCTGTTGCCGGCACACTGACACCCCGCACACTGACTCTAACCGCTTTCTTAAGTCGCCTGGTGACAACAATTGATGGAGAAAAAGTAATAACGAAAATGATGCAGTTACACGCCTGGCTTACCAGATTAATTAGGCTAATTACACAACACTTTTATCATCATCAAATTCAATTCAAATTCGAATTATTAAGCAACTCTTGTCGGTAGAGGGCCCGCCATTCGTCTTTAAGCTGCGTTTTAATCAGAGTAGCGAACTGTGGGAGGCAGCTAAGCGGTGTCGCGAGGGAAAATCCACCAATAGGATTATTCTGTTTAATAGCCTCACTCTATTGGTGGATTTTTCCTCCCACACCACTAAGCTGCTTGGCAAAGCCCTGGTGTGAAAGCAGCCTAAATATTTAACATTTCCTTTGCTTTCCGTGCTGTTATTGTATGTAGTGTTTAATAAATAATATTTGTATTGTATTACTTACTGACTGTGGCCCAGTTAGACATTGTGATATCGTGTATTTTATTTTCATAGTGAACTTTCAGTTGCAGACTTCCATTCTGGGGCAGGCTACTGGAACTATTTCTAGGAGATGAGGTTGATGCTTGATTACTATCTTCTGGATCTGGAAGCCAAAGCATGAATCAGCCTTACATCCTATGATAAAAGTCGATATTCAACCCAAAATGCATTTATTAATCGTCGTGAATAATTTTCAGTGCGTCGTAATTGTGGCGTCAATTATTAAATGAAATACATAAATCAATAATAACAAGGGTTTTCCTAGCCTAATTAAGTTAAAAACAATGCATTGGGATGTATTTAAACGTTATTAATGTTATATTACTATTTATTGGTTTATTATGTGAGTCATTACATAAGATATCATTATGGTAAGAAAACAAAACTATAAACAGATTTGTTGAAACTAACTTATTTTTAAAATAACACATTGCTTGTTCGTTATAAAATTGTTTTGGGTTTAAATAAACATACGTAAAGACAATATATAAACCGTACACTGCTTATTATCATTTTTAATTTTAATAAATAATTTAAAAAAACGCGATTCTTGGGGTGACTCAACTAATTTTGTACATAGGGTAAAGTCACCAGTGGTCGGCCAGGGACCAGTAGTCGACCTTATATGAGTGCGAAGAGTGGGAAATATATCTTTCGTACTCTTTCCACTCATACAGAGTATAGACAGAGGCCGACTACAGGTCTCGGGCTGACCACTGGTTACTTTACCCTACATATAAGAATGTGTTATTTATTCGTCCATCACAAGCCCAGGTATAAACTACATTTTTTCATTATTCGATTCCATAATTTTATTCCACAAAACGGCACTTGAATGTAACTTCAACACGACATGAAGCTTGGCTTGCGAAAGGGCCGCTGAAACCATGGCTTTTTTCACAGCGGACCGCTTAGCAAGCATGACGGCTAGCAGATCTATGTGCAACACGTGTAGATTGTGATGCGTGGGCAACAGCAGCATTAGATAACATGATAGTAGGAGGTGTAAAAACGTTATCTAAATCAGAATAACTTTTCAGCGAAAAATACTGGTACCTTGAGAGACAAGCCACTATTTTCATATAAAACCGGGTGATTAGTGGTGGGAGTGTAGCGCTAGTAGATTCTCTCCATATTACCGACGAGTAAAATAGCCTTCATGTGGCCAATAGACTAAATAGATATTTTAAACTCTTAATTTTTATTTAAATATGAAAATTTAAATGTTTAATGAGTATGTGCGGTTCACTTAATTCACTGTGCAATAAAATTACGCAATATTTGTATCCTGTATCTTAAATGAAATTCTAAACAAATTTGAAAAAAATACATAACACTAAATTGTTGAGTGACTTAGCTGAGTGTACAGAGAAAGTGCATAAACGTATTTTGTCAGGTAGGTAAGCAATTTTCTTGGTTTATTCAATTTAGCTTATCAGTGGGTACTAAATAAAGCTGAATAAGAAAGGAAGATAAATATGAACATTTCCAACCAAAAACAATGTAATATGTTTATTCAAAACATCTAACAGTGGGTTTAGACCAAGCGAACAAATAAGAATTCTATGGCATTATCTCTTACGTTTTCTTTGCAAAAATAAGGACAAAACATGTTCAACAGCATGCGCTCGTTTGGTCTAAACCCACTGTAAGGCTCAACTCGGTAAAACAATATTATCATTGCCTTTGATATGTATTTTTTTTAACTCTGCTGCCATTACCTGTCATGTAAATAACGTTGAAATTGAGCAAACTAGAAAAAGTTATTCTTACCCGGTGGGCGTGTTTTTGGAGTTATCACAGATATATCTTCGTCGATCATCTCGACGTCAACGTCTTGAACGTCGCCGACTTGTACTGAGCGGTTATTGTCTTGGGGCATCACTTTGTTGATGGCGGACTGTGACAAAAAGCAAAAGAGCTACTATAACATTCCCCTCATTTCAGACAACAATGATGCATTTCAATATAACATGGAACACAACTTTGAATTAAAAAACTTATAACACTTCTTAGTAAATACATCCTTTTTTCATGAAAAAACAATTTTTTTTTGAAGAGTGCAAACAAAAAAACAAATTAGAATGCATTGTGTACTAGGCTGTAGAGTTTGCCTCATTCTGCAGTCCACTGTCAATATTTTCTTTATATATTGCTAAACTGCAGAATTCTGGACATTTTCATGGCAATTGGCATTGACTTAAGGCCAGCGTTGTGTTGGGTTCCTTTTTTGACTAAATTCTCCATGTAGCATACTACATTCTCTGTTCTGTGTTGTTTGTCACCAATAAAATGTTTTTATTCCTATCAAATCAGATTATATGAATGAATCAGTTTTATTACTAATACCATTGCTGGCTGTTTGATAATAAATAAATAGTTTTCTAATTTATTTTAAGTTTCCATATTTACATCGGTACATTGATTTATATTTTTTTAGGCATTTGTGACATGTTTATATGACATGAATTAAACGGTGATGGTACCCTAAAAGCTGGAAACCCACTAAAGAACGGAAGCAGCGCCCTGCGGCGCGTTCCCATGCTAAAAACCCTTACAAAAGCTAAGCAGAGGCAGTTTTAGTACAGGAACCCGCAGCACCACGCCGCATGCGTTTGCGACTTTAAAGATGGAACATGTCCCATTATGCTAACATGATCTTTAATATCACAACAATGGAGAGTAAAGGAAACCAAACCACAAAAGCGTATATTAGCTGTACACATGTGTAAAAAAACATTAAAATATTCATAACCAAATGACACGCACAACAGTGCAATAGCTCTTAGAAACTCTTTTGGATTTGGACATAGTCAGTTAGATACATAAACCAGAATTTATTATACATAAAAACCTTCTTCTTGAATCACCGATGAAAACTGCATTAAAAACCGTACAGACAGACAGCGGAAGCGACTTCATTTTATACTATGTAAAAAGGAGTCAGAGAGCATAGTAAGAATATAAAGAGTACAAACCGAAAACCAAAAACATTAATAGAACTTTAAATGGATAGTTCACCGACGTTACTGTTCAATGTAAATAAGAGCTTTGATAACATTTTATTTTTATTTTTTGTGTATGTAATATTGTAGAGAACTTTCTCCAGTGAGAACAGCAACTCATCTTTAAAAGCGTGCACACTCTTCACTCTGTTAGGTATATAGTGTCATTATGTTGCATCATTTTAGGTGGTTAGGGTATTTATTTAGGGTGGTTTATATTGGCTGGTATAGGCTGGTGGTTAGGGGCTTTAATGTGTTACTAGTCAGTCACTGTTTCCTTTATGCTGCAGCCAATATGATAAAATATCAAAAGCAACTTCTGGACAAAGACTGTTGGAGAACAGTATTAAATCAATATTTGTTGTTTACTAATTTAATTTTAATGTAAGTCCACTCGTAATTAAGATGTTTTAAGTCAACAAGCTTTTCTCTTCTCTTTTTGTCCTGTTAGAAAACCTGCATCAGGGCTAGTAAGGTGGACACAACATTGGGTAGCAACCATTTAAATTTCCATGTTTTGTGTATTTTTTTTAATTTAAATTAATTTTATCTCTAAATAAACCTTTATGTTAGTTAAAAGAGTACAAAATAATAAGAAATACATTGTTAACTCACAAGTAAGTCCCAGTTTGCCTCTTCCAAGTGTAAAATTGCCTCAGCAACATCTTCTATAGCTGTTATTCCCTGAAAACAACAAAAAATATTGACACAAAACAAAGGAAACAATGGAAGTCAAGAGAAAATATACAAATAAGGAATATTGCCTTCACGATATGCTAACCGCGGTTATGATACGCAGTTGAGATCAAATCAACCTTGTAGAAATGACCACGATCGAGAATTTACAAAGATACAATGGAAAACTAGCAGAATAGTCATCTAGCAGCAAAACATTAAACAGCCCCCATAATAACCATGCCATGAAGGACGACATTATTAGGATCACCAATTCATGATTATTTACGTTAAATAATAGAAAACCTGCGAAGTACAAAGAGATAAAGAGAATTAACAGTCACTGTTGTTGTTCATCACATAACCTGAACAATACGTGTAGGATCAAATTAAACCGTACTTTTCTTGCGAGTTCAGTGATAAACAAGTTATTTACCTGAAAGTTTGCTAAAATTTCCTCTCTATTTTCTGCCATTCTGATATAATATTGAGCTCAAAAATGCTATGACATTTACGATTGCAGACAAATCACTCAAACTTTAAAAAAAATAACGACTATAGCCAATCTAGAATTTTGTTGCCAGGTCGTAAAACGAACGGTCATGAGAATACCATAGACATTTACAAATACTTCAATTTAAAATATTTACATTCATAAAAATATAAAACATGCTTTAGTTTGTAATTTTATTTGTAAATTAAATAAATAGTTAGAAAATAAGTTGCACGTGATGCAGTACGGAACGATTTTTTTAAAAATTATACTGGCAATAGTGTCTTAATTTTGAGCGCCATATTTAAGACGTGTGAATTTAAATGAAATTAACTTGCGCTATTTGCTTTATTGTAACGTCTTAAATTCAGAAGGTGCGTAGGTACCACCGAATGTATTAACCTCACTTAACTAAATACTACTAGGTATGTATCATACATTACAGACAATGTACATTCGTAATGTTCCGAAACACAATAACCGCCAAGACTTAAAACTTAAATTTAGTTAGAGGTAGATTTGTACTTTGCAGTCTGGAAATTATCCTACTTATGATTATACGTACTACAGTCAACCAAATGGGTTCTTTTTAAGGAACTATAATCAAAGTGTCGCAGTGAAGTCAAATCGTAAAGACTGTTATTTATTTGCAAACTCATCCAATTGATTAGTAAGTACCTAAACTTTTATAACTAGATCGATGTTGGTTTTTTTTGCATTTCCAAGGTAAAAATGGCCACCGAATTTTCGAGTTGGTGTTTCGTGTAAGTACCTACCTACATACAGTGGAGGATTCAACAATTGTCCATGCGGAGTTAGTCTTGAGATAGCATGACCGACCAATAAACTGTATTCATGAATGATCCCACCCCACGCTCATAAGTCCGCACAGCTACGTAAGCTGTTAGTGGTCAGTCGGCGCGCTTCGGTCGCGCATGCGTTGTACGATCGAACTTGTGTAACTTTGCGCGGGAAATCTGTGCGTCAAAAACTAGGTAGGTTCTACGTTTATTTTTTGTTTTTGTGTTATTTTTAGTTTTGTTGATCGTAACTACATTACTAAACACTAGTTTAGGAAAAAGTTTTAATTATTATTTGATTTTGTTATTCTACAATACAGTATAAATACGTACTCAAATATAAATTAAATATTTACAGTCGAGTTCATAAGTATGTGTAAACTTTAGTACCTTGTCTATTAATGTCATGTTTAAACTGCCATATTATGAATTGTCAGAACGATTAAAGTGACGAGGTACAAAAGTGTACACATATTTATGAACTCGACTGTATCTACCACATCTACATATACACATACATCAGCTGTGTACCCGATGAATGATGAATTGTCAGAGCTAAACTAGATTTAACATGGAGTTTATATGGCCGTCCTGTTAAATGACGTCACAGTGCATATCGGATCTCATTGTATAATCGCTGTCTAATTTGCAGTTTAACATGCTTGTATCATCCGTACCTATTTCTTGGCGGATTTTAATTTAAAATTCACCAAATTCAATTTCATGAATTCATGTTTTTTTTTCAAATTCATTTGTTATGTTCTGGTTTGGGGACAGCCTGTGTAATGATAATGACTAGCATAGAGGCATTCCATCTTAGTCCTCAGGGTTGGCAACGCATTTGCAGTCTTAGGCTTGCAGTCTTGTGAATGCGAATGTCTATGGGTCACAGTTTCCACATACCATGAGGTGGCCTGTGTGCTCGTTTGCCTTCTCTATGCCATAAAAAAAACAGAGTACCTATAGTTAGTATTAATAAACTCATCTAGACCGTGAGGCCCGTCACAAGATACGTCAAAGTAAACGCCAAACCAAAGAAAACTGTCATTTTTGACGCATCTCGAGACGAGCATTAGACTTGAGATCAGTTTATTAATACGGCTCTTAGGCTTGCAGTCTTGTGAATGCGAATGCCTATGGGTCACAGTTTCCATTCACCATAGGTGGCCTGTGTGCTGGTTTGCCTTCTCTATGCCATTAAAAAAAAGCTTTGTTGATATTTTTTACGGTATTATAATATTTTGTTAAGAAATGTGATAAAATCCATGCATATTCGCTATTGTAATATGTGACCAGCTATGTAAATTATACCTAAATCTTCTCATACGTTTTACATTCATCCTCCTTGGCAATCGGGTAAGAAACATCCACTTGTTTAATCATTATCTCGCATCTAAGATGTTAACGAATAGGCAGTTGAGCCTTGCAAACTGTAAGTTGATGTAAAAATAAAACATTACTGTTATCCATGACATGTGTTATCACTACTTTTAAGTAAATATACTTATTAATGAGTACTCGTATAAATTATAGTGTAAATAATCAGAAAACAATTTTATAATTCTGTGGCTCTAGCGGCTCTAGTGAAAACGGATAAAAGTCGATTTAGCTCTTAATTGAAAAGGGTAAACGTCACGTTCGGGGTATACTTACTTGACTTACTTAAATTGTACCTCGGACCTTTACTGTAACTCATGAGTTACAATAAAAGGACTCGATATCGAGTCGAATGCTTTGTCCCTACTCTATAAGAACACTCTGCGAGATCTGCGAGGGTCAGAGCATTAGACTCGCTAGCGAGTACGCTAATCGTAACTCATGGTACTGGAGACTTGTATCCTTTTTCACTACTTGTAAAAATGGTCAAGTGTGACTTGGGGTCGCGCTGATTCGATTGGAAACCGGATGAAATTCGGAATATAATAATACCCACTGTGCCGCGGAACAGAATCCTCGGTGTGCGAGTCCATATTATTGCTGGTGACTGTACAAAATGTGTCAATTTTTAACGAGACGTCACAACTCTATTCCCAGTTTTGAATATAGGAACGCACCATAATATCGTCATTAACTGACTGAATGTGGCCGCAAGTCCTGATTTGATAACATTACCGGGTCATTATAATTGTGTACGAGTGTGAGATCGTTTCTTGACCTTCTTTCGCGACTCATCGTAGCCACAAGTGACCTAAATATTTTATACTAAAAGAGGCCGCGACTTCGTATGCGTAGAATTAAATACCCGCTACTTCGGCCATTTCTTTCTGTAGGGGCCTAATTTTGTAAAAAATATAACGTATGCACCCCAAGGTATATTCTCTTCAAATTTCAAATCCCAAGCGGGTTAAGGCTGTGTGTTGTCGGTCAATCAGTCACTTAGTTACGGTACTGGTATACCGGGTGTCCCATAACCCGTCAACCCGCGTGGAACTGATAGAGCAGCTAAAAAGCTATCGATTTAACCCCTATTTAAGTATGTTCAGCGATTTTTACTAGTTTCAGAGATATTGATCATTTTAATCTGAATATTGCAATTTTCCCTTATGTCCATGTCACGAAAATCATTAACTTCATGTTTTATTTCATAAGTTTTTCATCTTATATTTGGGCCGTTTTTTTAAATAATTTTCGTAAGTAATTACATGAAGTTGTTTTTTCCATAAAAAAGCGAAAAGCAAACACTAGGACACCTAGTTGGAGAAACAAACTCTATCTAATAACTTAAAAACATTTAAAAAATACGGGCAAATAGCTTTAAAAATTTCATTTCATATTGTTATTACACTTACTCGTATTTCGTTAACTTTACATAGATAGGTACTACATCGGTACAAACGCCGTCCAGGAACGCAACTAATTAATCGCCTTTTTTTAAATACCTCACTTGTGATCATAGTAAATTAATTGATTGCAATTACGAAATACGGCTGTCATAGGCATTATCTTAGAAAGCATTATTAGCATTAGGCATTATTTGTGGGTGGTAGGACCTTGTGCAGGGTCCGTCCGGATCGCTACCACCATCTTATCCATGAACCTACCGCCAAACAGCAACGTTGTGTTCCGGTTTGGGGATAAGACGGCCGGTGTAATGACTAGCATAGAGGCATTTCATCTTAGTCCTCTGGGTTGGCAACGCATTTGCAGTCTTAGGCTTGCAGTCTTGTGAATGCGAATGTCTATGGGTCACAGTTTCCACATACCATGAGGTGGCCTGTGTGCTCGTTTGCCTTCTCTATGCCATAAAAAAAGGGTAGGTAATGTGTAAGATATTCTGAAAACATGGTTTCAGCAAAAGACAGCGTTCGATGAATGATCTGACGATGAAGCGAGGTTCTATAAAATTATAGGATACCTCTAGATTTCTATAGTTGAATCACATGCAAACTTAGTGCCTGTTAAAGCTGACTCATCTCACGATGAGGACTGATAAAGAACCAAAACTTACATTAGCGTTAAATTAAATGTAGAGTTACGAGCTAGATTTCGTCGGAAAGATGGTTATCTGAAAGCCCGAACCGTCATTCAATTATGGGATAATCCCAACAGAGCATGAAATTATCTAATTTTGGGCACCCCGGAATATTCCCGCCGGCCGAGGGCATTAGGATACATTATTTACTTTGTTGAGTTGGTCTAGAGTTTAGGTAAGTTATAGTTTAGGAAAACTATTTTTAAATCTGTGTCTGTCCATCTTTGATCTCTCCTACAGCTGAATAATGCGGGTTTTTTAAGATCTTACTTTAAATTAGCTAAGTGTGATAAAATTATGAAGAGCCAATAAAGGAATCTCTTAGGTATTGAATCTTGTTTAGGCCTAGAATGAGAACTACACATACAATGACAACGAGGTACAACTTCATTTATAATCAATAGTTCGAACAGCATTTTTATTGGTCGATTATACACGCTAGATATTCAATTCAACAGGTAATCATGGCGTCTGCAGCCATGGGTGTGAAGGCCCTCATCTTTATCGGCTTCGTGATCGCTGCTCACTCACTCACCTTGGACCAGGGTAAGTGACAACATATTGCATTGATATATCAAATGATGATGGTGTACTCGTACTTATGAAATGTACCAATGTTCTTCTCAGCAGTGGTCTCCTCTTTGGAAGCGCTGGTATATAATTGACGTGTAAAAGTGCCATTGCGGCATACTTAATTAATAAACATTTTTTTATCTTTTTTACGGCAGTTATTTTGATTATCTAACATGTATTAGGATTAATATACAAAAGCGGGTATGATTATATAAGTTAGGTTTTCTGGTTTTTGTTACGACTTTAACATCATAATATGCCAAATGACCACAAATACACAGTGGAGTAAGTTTAGAACCCTGATTACTAAGATATTTGGTTTTTAATCATACATACATACATACATAAACTCACGCCTTCATTCCCAGAGTGGGGTAGGCAGGCAGAGCTACAGAATTTCCAACAACCCTAAAAACTTGTTGATAATTCTGTAACCACATTTTGCACAATCAGGCTAAGATGTTTACCAGTGTATTAATGACAGGTTGCAAGCCCATCGCCTAACAGTACTGCAAGCCTTTAAATAGCCAAGTTTTTAATCAATAAAACTTAAAGTCATATAATAAATAATTTAACCCTTAATTTTAACGAATTTCCTTTCATGCATTATTTAATCGAATGCATTATAATATTCAGATAAAACCGGGATATCTTAAACATTGATTACATAGGTTAGTTTAGGTACCTAATACCTACTTGTGACTACCAAAAAAAAGTAAAGTAGCTCATGTGGCGAGAAATGCCTTTCGATGAAATGAAAATCCTGCGTATCTAATGTTACGTACGTACGTATAGTCGAGTTCATAAATATATGTACACTTTAGTACCTTGTCTATTTAATGTCATATTTTAATTGCCATATATGAATTCTCAGAACGATTAAAGTGACGAGGTACAAAAGTGTACTCATATTTATGAACTCGACTGTATCTACCACATCTACATATACACATACATCAGCTGGGTACCCGGCATAATACTGAATGGATCTTGGATAATTGCTTTATACAACTTATTTACTTCAAAGGTTTCAACTTTTTCGTCTATCCTAACTGGAGATGCCTTCACAAAGTTTCCTTTGATAGAAAAGACCCAAAGAAAGTTTACAAAACTTTGAAAATATTCACCTAAAAAGTAGTAGTAAATCTTTTAAATGACTTATACGAATAATTTCGAATAGTCAGCAATAAGGACGAGCCCCCAATTGGTTTAATCTATTCTAATAATTTTTCCTTTTGTATAACTAGATAACGCATCCTGTATTAAACCTTTTCGGTTAAATTCAAAGTTCAAACACGCTAGTATTCCAAAATCCCTCATTTAGCCGTACTATTTACGTACTCATTAGCGAAGTGTTGCAACCGTTCGGAAATAGAATACGACGAGATACAGACAAACGGAAGCGCAGTTATGCCGGTTTGCTTGATACATAAGAATTTGAATTTGTTTTCATGGTTTTGTAGAATGGCAACTTTTCGAGAAATACCGGCTGGTGAGAAAAAAGTGAATTCAAATTCCCTTTTTCTTTTTGAAGTGTTCTAACTTTACTTATGTGGCCAACACTATTTTAATGCTTTTAATATACATATTAGAAGGTGACTGAAGGTGAGTTTGGGTCGAGACAAGTCAATGTTGAAATTAGTCACGATTAGAGAGAACAATTCTTGTGTATCAAAATATTTTTTTGCTCTCATCACAGTCAAATATTTCCCCTCATCGGAGACCTACCATGGACTGCTTCCTAGGCAGGGTTATTAAATTAATACGCTAAATGACCGCACGTCGTCGAGAGGTTGCAAAGCTCCTTGCCTAATTCAGAATTAACTTTGTCTGTACGCTGCTGAATCTATGTAGGTACTTTGCTAACAAACCTTGTCAGATCTATTTGCTACGGTTAGTTGTTATTTGGCTGCGTGAATTCAGGGCCTTTTATTTATTCTTTTGTTTAGTCCATCTTGAAGCATAGGTACTGTTGAACTATACTGACATGGTTGTAAAATGACATTACGTCATCAATATGGTTACGTTATCGAAGCAAAATAGGGTACAGATCTAGTGCATAATTCTTTTCCTTCGTATTTTCACGGAAACGTACGAACGTATCATGTTACTTCTGTCAACCTCAGTACTTTTTGTACTGTGACCGATTGAAGTAGCAAGACACGTTCGTACGTTTCCGTGAAAATACGAAGGAAAACCATTATACACTACATCTGTAATACATTGTGGAAAACGAGGCACAGCTATGCATATCTTGCTAATATACATATATTATAAATGCGACTGTTTGTGTGTTAGTTCGTTACTCCTTCACGCTGCAACGGCACAGCTGGCTGGAAGGATTTGGATGACATTAAACATTGAGATACCTACCTTATATCCTGAATTAACACATAGTCACATAGGCTACCTTTCATCCCGGTAAATTTAAAAGTTCTCGACGGAATGACGTTAATCGAAATCTACGATTTTGCAGGCAGAAGCTAGTGTATTAATATTATTCGGAAGAGGCTTGACGCAGAAAAGGTTGAAAAAACCTTAGTTTAAAAGGTCACGTCAAACTTCGTTCAAAATATAAAGCCCAATGCTTCATCACGAAAAACAAATGAAAGTTTACGAGCTCTGCAGGTAACGTTGCAGGACGAAGTTAAGCCAGTCTAATGGAACTCTATAAATAATGTTTAAGCCCACCATAAATCGTATAAACTTTAGATAGACGAGCTCATAAACATTTTAACGTGGTTACCTACTGGAATATTGCGTTGCGAGTGTAATGGTTGCCAATTACTTTTAAAGGTCATATACGAATTTTCATCAAGAATAAATCAAAGTACTGCTAGATGAGAAAATACATTATTATTATAGAAGGTACTGTTAAATATCTGTTTTCGACCATAATAAACTGTCTATCTAGGTAGGCAAATATAGCAGAATATATGTTTGTTCCATTCGAGACCCTTGGTCCGCGTGGTTCTAGGGCTCAAAGCCTCTTCAAAGACATTTCGAAGAGGCTCATTAACGTCACGGGAGGCCGAAGAGCTGGCAGTTTCCTCGCTCAACGCATAAGTTTAACTATCCAGCGAGGAAATGCTGCCAGCATCTTCGGGACAATGCCGCAGGGCCCTTTTTTGGATATAGCTTTTTAGTTTTAAAATAGAATAAGATTTAAAAATGTAATTTTGTTTTGTAATTATTCTCCCATGTAATTTATTAAATAAATTTATCTTTTAAAACATTCTGAAAAGTTACAAAATGGGACGAGTAAATTAAATAAGGATTTTTCTTTCTTACGTATAGAGCAAAGAGATGAGTTGAATAAAATTGATTGATTGGTAAAAGCCTACCAATTATTTTTAATAATCACCCTAATGTCCTAATATTTTTAGTATTTATAGCTTGGTATAATTATTTTCATGTGGAAACTACCGTATTGTTCCATTTTAATTTAAAAGTAGGTCTTATTACCAATTGCACTTTAAACAGCGCCCTCTATTTTCCAATAATTCCAAAATCGATTTCTATCACCTACCCTATACTTATTTCTTTGTTATTTGCCAATCACATAAAGAAATCTAAAAACCAACAGACACGAATTGTATATTATATTTAATATAGGTTCAAGGTCAGCATGACGAGCCCTTTGCTGATAGCCTCAGTGGGTCAGCGGACAGATGGTCCTGCGCCGGATTGGGCAAATACTTGCGCAAACGCATGCGCATAAGATACGCGCAGTGATTGTATTCACGAGCAAAAATAAATAGTCATGTTGTAACAATCGAAATTATTTATAGAGTGTAAAGCCTTAATGCATAAGGCTTCATGGTCGTGTTTATCGATGTGGATAAACAATCTGTCACTTTCTGACCGTATGTGAGTGCGAGAGTGACAGATGCTATATCCATCGCGATAATGGCGACCATAATTTGGGCCCAGTGTTTCAAGTGGAAAAGGGCATAAGTCTAGTATACTCTGTATTTGTTTTGAAACTCTTTTTTATAACGAGTTAAATCTTCTTGTATCTGGTTTGATCCTAGGTTTTGACTTTTCTTGGTGATATAAATAAGAGCGCTGTCATCCATCACTGTTTCTGTTCGAGGTTATTTTATCATTATACATGAAATACTCTAAGGGCCGTTAAAACCTGCCAAGATCCAGTAAGTTAAAGGGATAGAGCTAGGAGTCTGTCTCTGTCTCTTCTACAGCGTGAACTTGTTAGTACAGCCCCTGATATTTTGTGTAAACAACAATGTAAACAAAATTAGATTTAAAAAAAATATACGGCTAATTTCTCTTCACTTATCAACGAAACCTGAAAATGATGAATGATAAAGTGGTTGTGATGCATGCAATTGTAGCTTTAATACATTGACAAGTTAGTATTCACGTTCTGAATCGGAAATTATTGCAATGACTCAATGTACTACAAGCAGCTTGGGGGCTATCGACTAATGCAAATACGAGTCAAACTTTAATTAACCATTATGAAAGAATTAATCAGTACGATTCCATTTACTATAAGTTTTTACATTCATTCGTGCGACTATGCCGTAAATTCTTAATCAACGAAGTTTGTTCGCTCTTAAATCCTCTAGGGAATATCCGACTCATTAAATAACATCTGGCATGGTTGCTTATGAACATAATATACGTTAATCCATTATTATTTTACCAGACTATACGGAGGAGATTAAAAAAATAATTGGTGTTGCAGATGGAATTACTTTAACAGTTCAAGCTGACTGTGTTGAGAAAAAAATAAAATTTGTCTAATCATGTTTAATCGTGTTTGAGTGTCCGTTTCACCGCCGCGAGGACACACTGCGTGCTATCTCTGTTACCTTCACTGTTTTCTTTAATCATTTGTATATGTGTGTCTAATGGTTGGTGAATAAATATATTTCTTCTTCTTCTTCTTCTTTCAGTGGAATTGTTACTAATCTTCTGAGCAGAAGACTTAGGTTAAAGACTTTTCTACACTCAAAAGCAACAAAAATGGGGCACTTTCTATGGAAATTAAAAAAATACAATGCTCTTGACGATAGGTACTTATAGAGCGATAGCTCTAAGGTGCTTCGGGTTTGTACTTGTCTCGCATTCGCTCTCATATGATCTTATTAAGAGCGAGTGAGAGAGAGGTACAAACCCGGAGCACCTTCTAATGTAAGTGCTCACAGACTAGATATGTATTACATAAATTTGAAGAAGAAGAAGAAGCAGACCAAGAAATGCGATTTTTTGAAAATGGATAATAACCAAAACATAATAAAGTATTATATTATTTTACTACGGAGCGTTTCATAATTTAATTAAGGTTATGGTGAGAAGTTTCAGACCATCAGGGCCTCTACTCAACGTGACAAAACTGACCCATAGTTCCTTATCCTTCCCGTTTATTGTAAATTATTCTGAGATAATTTCCCGTTTATTGTAAATTATTTCGAGATAATTTCCCTAATTTTTGTTTTTAAAAAAATGCAAAAAAAACTTCACTGATGACTAAGTATTCGTGCCGGTCCAGAAAAAAAAGCTATCTAAACTTTGACAGTACGATAACACATTAAAGACAAAATGGGTATTACTCCGTAGAATAGAGGACCCGGGGCTCATCAAACTATGGTCTCGTGATATCGCTGCTTCTGATTCATCATCATCATCATCAGCCCGGGGGCGTCCACTGCTGGACAAAGGCCTCCCCCAAAGAGCGCCACAAGTCACGGTCTTGAGCCGCTTGCATCCAGCGGCTCCCCGCGATCCTAACCAGGTCGTCAGACCACCGGGTGGGAGGCTGTCCAACACTCCGTCCACCGGTGCGGGGCCGCCACTCGAGAGCTTTTCTTCCCCAACGGTTATCAGTTCTCCGAGCTATGTGGCCTTTGTATTGTAAATCGTATCCCCCTTAATAATAACCGTAGTGCAGTTAAACCATGCTTTGTACTTATCTGTCATTGTGACATCTGAATTTGACAGATAAGGCCAAAGCATGGTTTAGCTACACCACCGTTACTCAACGTTTATTAGTAAGGGTGTAAGTGAATAAACCCTATTTCTGCATTTTAAATAAGAGTTAACAACGCGCGTGAAAACCTCTTCTTCAACCTTTTAAGAACGACAGTTAATTTCCAACTTATTAACCTTATATTTTAAAAGCATGATCCCTCTAAATTAACAAGAAAACGAACTGTGTCATGCAATACTTGCGTATTTTATTGCATTATGACATCATCGAATCATTGCGGTGCGCCCACGCATCGTGATTTACGGCTAACGACTTAGGGCTTATTAAGGGCATTCACAAACTCGTTTCGGCCTTAGGCAATATTTGAATTTGAGGAGCTGTATTTTAGACTCCCTTGAAGGCTCTTCATAGAAAGAGTTGACCAGAGCTGGACCAAAAAACGTTGGAAACTCAGCAGAAGACAACTTCGATACATTATCGGAGTGTTTACCGGGCACTTTGGAGTTAAACATCTCCTAGCAAAGATGGGCCTTTATGACAACACAGATTGTAGAATGTGCGACGAAGAGGCTGAGACAATGAAACACTAATTGTGTGAATGTGATGCCTTCGCCGGAGTAAGACTGAAAATCCTCGGTTGTGGCTACCTACAACCGAACGATTTCAAGGCACAGCTATTGCACTTCACTATCCACTTTTTGGAAGGGGTGGAGGCTGCATTGGATTAAGCGATAAAGACGGTTAATTACACAAAAGATCCCACAGGGTCGATGTGTATCCGTAAGGACCCCACCAAAAAGATAAGATAAGATAAGACTCCCTTGAAATCGATATTTTTTTTTTAGTAAAAGCATGATTAATTTGATTAATTACTTATTTTTTTCTTAAATAAGACGCTTCTTTTGTTTTATTACATCCACGATAAATGTTTTTAAGACATCCCAAAAATACTTATAATAATAAATTATAAATATCAGGATTCAGGAGACAGACTCACACAAAATGACGTAGTCTCAAACTAAGCCCAAGACTTGTACTATGGGTACTAGACAACTATAAACATACTTAGTTAGAAATTTACATACTTAAATGCAATACCAACAAGGTTAAAGCGTCGTCTATTATTACTGAAACTAGTGGACGCCCGCAACTTCGTACGCGTAGAATTCCCGCTACTCCCCCTATTTTAGCCCTTAGGGGGTGTATTTCCTGAAATCCTTTCTTAGTGCTCACTAACATCATGAAAGGAACCCCTGTACCAAATTTCAAGTTTCTAGGTACAGTAGTTTCGGCTTTGCGTTTATATACATATAAGTCAGTCAGTTTTGCCTTTATAGTATATATAGAAGATTATAATAACATAAGATATGTTAGACCGTGGCTATAGCCAAGTTATTAACCTAAACGTAACCTTGAAATCGAGTACCTATGTAGTCGGTGACCTAATACATAATTAGTGTATCAACACTGAATTAACACATATCACAGATACAGGAAGCTTTGTAGATGCATGGATATAGTGTAGGCAGGTACTCGTATATGCTGTTAATTGAGTTATAAGCGAGGCCATTGAAATTCGACTTGATTATATAAAGCAAAGAATAAATGAATATGGATATGAATATGAATATACGGATAAGATACATTCTGAGTTTGTAAATAGTAGAGTAAGAAATGTTTTTCCCAACAGAATTTGTAATCAGAATATTCAAATTCAAATTCAAATTCTAATGTTTTATTGCGTTTGACGTTGTAGGTACATGAGGCCTTAAAGAACTTAAGTCTAGCGTCAACGTAAACCCCGCAGGGGCACAGCAATGGTAGTAGAACATGCGCATTTTTATAATTTAGGTTGGTGGGGTCGTAACTATTTAACTATATAACATTTACTTAGAAATAACGTGATAGATTACATTATTTCTAACAAATCACATACAACAATTTAACAACTATAGAGAATAAAAATTAGTGCAACATAACTACACATGCTTATGATGTAGGCTCAATAAATAATCCAGGTATTTGACCTCGAGCTGGTCAAAAGAAGGACGCAGGATCTATCAGATATAATGATTTTACTTGATTATTGACTGATATATGGAGTAACTAAATTAAAGTAACATTAATTACTGCAGTATTTTTTGCCTTAATCCTTAGAGAAATGAGCATCGGGTGTATGATAACGGCTTTGATTCGAAATCGGGACCTTACGATCGCTAGGCATCTAGGACACGGAGACGCTCATCCAGCGATCGTAACAGTAAGCTTGATGATAAAAAAAGTAAAAATTCCTTGTCTTCCACTACGAAATTTCAAAGTAACAAAACATAGTTTGATTAGTAAGTATGCGTGAAGATCCGTGGCACGATCCTTTGTAGGCCAATATCGATTATCTATCTTTCTTTGTTTTAACGTAATTACATCTATGTTAACCCAGAGCTAGCTCTAACTTTCAGTGTATAACATACACTTAAGGTTAGAGTTAGATATATTCCTGACGCACGCACCTACCGAACACCTAACGGGTGTCGGTAGGACGGGGGATGGGGAATCCTGCAGCCTCCTAAACGGGAGAATGACTTTCTCTCCCGGCCCTTCAGCACTGGCTGGGGTAAGGTTCCGCGCGCGATTCACTGGTCCCCCGTCAAATTGACACCGGCCCTCCCATTAAAAATGTATAGGCTAAGTTGCAACGGAAGAGGTCACAAAAGAGGGCAGCGCAAGGAGACCCGCGCAAAAATAGTATCTCCAGGCAAAAGAGAAAGCCTCAAAAAGGGTAGCCCCACCCATAAAGATGGTATCAACAGCCACACAAGTGGTCCTAAAAGATCTCCGACCCAACCCTTCCATTGTCGGGCAAAAGAAAGGAAGCCCGTAGTCTGTAAGCATGCATGCGTCAGGATTTCCACTCCGCGACTCACATAGCTATAAGTCTCCCCCCCATCCCAACCCCCATTCCTATCCCCCCTTTTTTTTGGAAAAACCCCGCGGATAAGTAAACGGAGGAAGGACTTTCTCCTCCGGCCTTTCAGCACTAGCTGGGGTAGTATCCGCGGGAGTCTAAATTCTAGTTGGTAATAGGGGCATTGGTGTTTTTAGCCGGTGCGAGCCCGGTAGTACCTGGGCCCTCCATTCCCAGGTCTCCGGAAGGGATTTTCACCTCTGCCCCTTTTTCTTAAGCAAACAAAAGCAAGGACTTTTGTCTTTGGCCCCTCAGGCGATTACCAAAAAAAAAAAAAAAAATATCGATTATCGGCAACAGGTGTAAAGAAGTCCTGTTTCCGCTTGAGCTTAGGGATCATATGTCTTGTCAGTATAGTCCACTTCATGCACGCGGCACGTACGCTACTTATAGACAAAATTGTTGGTTTGAGGTTATTGACTGACTCTTCGGTCTATGGTAGTGGTGGGACTGGGAGATAACTTTGTGTGATAAACGCATATATTTTAACTAAGCTTTTTCGCCGTGTATAAAGATAAATTTTTAGAGACAATTCATTCATTCCTTTTTCAAAAATGGGTAAATTTTCGTATTATAAAACGAGTTTTTGATAACGATAACGTTAGTCTCAGTGAATGATGGTAAAGTTTACATTGCTTTACTCCAAATGA
This sequence comes from Acleris sparsana, assembly GCA_923062465.1. NCBI lineage: Eukaryota > Metazoa > Arthropoda > Insecta > Lepidoptera > Tortricidae > Acleris > Acleris sparsana. The sequence continues at coordinate 12,729,142 of OV281300.1, forward strand.
TTTCAAAACATTATTAAGTAACTCTTTATTATAAACTCGCTGCAAGTCACGTTACCACATATGGTTAGGTCGACCCATGCGTCATATATTTCGTACGGATACCTTTAAAAGGAGACACGCACCTTGTGACAGTATGACAGTGGTACTAAGTGGGATTATGAATTTATGGTCGGGAATCAGGTTTTTTTATATCTTTAGTGGCGGTGACATGTCGTTTAGTAATATGCCTAATTGACCTCTTCGACCCCGGTTCCGTACTCCAGAGTGTCAACTACAATGGTGGAGAGACTATTTTTATCGTGTTTTAGCCGTCCGATAAACGGATAGCTTTTTGCAATCTGGCTGATAGACGACTTGACAGCGATTGCAAACGTAATAAAATCAAAAAGGATTAATATACAGGGTGTCTCACGGCTACGCCACATGGAAGGAAAGTACCTTGAATATTGTAGATGGAACATTTTACTGAAAGAAGTCATTATTTGAATTTAAAAAACAATTTAAACTGTTATTATTATTATGTTATTTAGCAAAAAATAATCCTTATGATGAAGCCTTTCGATCGGTATGATAAAGCTACAGGGTAATTATTTTTCTCGGGTAACGGGTTCGATTCCCGGTTCAACCAAGTAATTATTTAAATATTTATGAATGCAGTTTAAATTGTTTTTTAAATTCAAATAATGACTTCTTTCAGAAAAATGTTCCATCTACAATATTCACGGTACTTTCCTTCCATGTGGCATAGCCGTGGGACGCCCTGTATAGTACTTACGTTACCGACCGGAAAAATCTGTCAAAATGTATGGAATGGCGGTGAACGCAGCTCAAGTCTGTAATAACTTTGATTTCTGCAATCTTTAACGTCCCCGAAATAGGCGAAGTCACTCTTATTATGTGCTTTATCTAAAGACAAAAAACAACGACGTTTAAAGTTCTGCAGTTTGTAATATAAACTGAAATAAAAAAAAAAAAAGGATTTTTATTTCAATAACTTTGGATTTCCAAGAATAGAAAGCTACATCGTATGTAATGAACCTAACCTCTCTTACGGTGGAGTCACTCTAAGTTATTTATAAACAAAGATTTGTTATTTTTATTTATATCCTTAGGAACAATGTCCGCTGCTATTTCTGCCAACTGACTCAGGGTTTAGCTTTTATGGTTCCTTTTTGCATCATTAGTATAATTACATTAAAATTAGAGCTTTCTTTTTTATCCAACTACGGCAAGTGCATGTGTCAGTGAAATCGTTCGTGTTTGTTAATAAAAGAAGTTTTTGATTTGATACTACCATACTGTCACTAAGGTAGCCTAATTATAATGGCATGCCAAAATATCCCAATCCATATATTTCAAAATTTCCAAGATTCCATCCAATTTGTACTAACAAACAAACAGGTAAAGTTACATTACAAAAAAAAACGCAATCAGCTGACAGTACAATAATAACAGGACGAAAGTAAACGTTTAACGCTTTGATCCCGTAACGTGCCATTAACGATGCGCTTGCGTCTAACTGGTGCACTCCAACCACACAGCGTTACACTGTAGCTTTTAAATAAAGTGACAGAAATGAAAAAGTTTCTTCCATTTAACGTCTACTTCCAAGATCAATTTATAACACGGCTATAGAACACGTTTTCTTGAATTGTGATTGTTTTTTAGCGCCAGATAAACCAATAAATATAGTAATCTAGTCACTTAATATAATATTGTTCTAACTATTTGGCGTCGAGCGAGATCCTTGCTTAATTTCTTTTGTGAAAAAATATCGGATGTCCATTCCAGTCTTATGTTGATGACAGTCACTGAACTGAAAAGGAAATAAATACCTTGATATTTTAACTTAAGTCTAGAAAAGGTCAGATTAGACATATTTTGTCTGGAAATATTCTATAGTACGATAAAAAATACTTATCCAAATTTTACAGCAACTAGAATGTAGGTTGGTGTGCACCCGTTTGATGGCGTAACGGTGTGGCGTAAAAACTCACGTCTCCTTCTAAGGCCTTCCTGCTCTGGCAGTCCTGACCGTGTGTTACCGTCATCTGTGTTACTGTTAACATTTTTAACTTATCTGTGAGTGTCCACCGGAGCTGTGCGAGGTAGCTGTACAAGGATTACCACCAATAGGAGAGCTGCGTTGAACGAGGCTAGGAAAATAAAGTTTCCTATTGGTGGATTTTTTTACTCGCACACCGCTTCGCCACTGCCGCACAATAGTATTATTATAAGTGTGAAAGTATTTTTGCTGTTCCTAATAGGCTATTTGCCTAATTTTAGAAAACGTTTTTAAATGATTCTTGAATTGAATGAATGATGAACAAGCACACTACATTGATATATCCTTGAGACTCTACTGTATTATCAATAAAAATGTAAGTTAAAGTTTAAATTTTTAAAACAACGCGAAAAACGCTGTTTCTATCTATGGCGGACTAGTGTGACGTCAAACGCAAGTAAACCAACAAGTTCATTTGACAGCTTAGCATAGGAAGTGAATTTGGGGTTTGTTTTGTTTACTTGCATGTGACTTCACATCACAGATTATAAAGTATTTCTTTTTTTTTTATAATAGTCGGACACACATAGCGTTTTTGCCACAGATTAAATTTCAGAAAAAAATCCTTATTATTTCGTGTAATTTCCAAAAAAAATAGACATAATTTAATGTGAAATAAAGTGAAATACGTTATTTTACGCTAGTATCAGATAGGATGACCACAATTTGTAGTATATTTTCAATGTTGTCAAATAGCCTATTCACAGTCAAATGCCTCAACTGATATTTTATAGCCCTATGTCCGTAGGTTGCTTTTTTTCACGGAAAATCAAACATTTTAACAGCGATTAACGACTTCAACGCAGGCGGTGGCGCGGGCAAAATAATGTCTTTTAGTAGGTAAGTTTTTAAACGAATTACACACTTAATTCAATTTGGGTAATGGTTAGGGTCAGATTTAGCGATGACGCTACCATGCAGTCCAGTCCATTGCAAAATGGCGGAAGCTAGACGAATTTTTTTGGCCTATTTTTTATTGCTTAGGCAGGTTTGAGGTGCGCGGGCAAAGGATGAACACCTAACATCTAGTAAACTTTGCGGATTGCAAAAAAACAACCGAGTATTAAGTCGCCTTTGTACTTGTTTTTTTATATTGCCTGTTTTGGATTATTTTTTACTCTTGTACAATAAAGAAAATACATACATTCAATGACTTGTTGGTAATTCTGTAGCTCTGCCTACCCCACTCTGGGAATCAATATATATATATGTATACATATATACACGGAAGCTTCAAATAAATATTGGATATCTTATTCAAAATCCATTACAGGTTTTAAGATCATTTTGTTTTTAATTTGTTTGTTTATTTTTCAAAATAGATAAAGAATTAGCTGGAATAATCGTTATGAGATTATCATACTTATTTATTATAACACTTTGGGTGTTTAACAACGATTTAAGTAATACCATTTTCCTTATTATTACCCACTCGTATCTTGTTAGAAGCAACAAAACCACTTTTTCGCTGTAAACCCCACGTAAATCTTACAGACGCAAAAAACAACAGATATACTGAACAGCAATTTAGCGGAAACATTATCTTCTCGGTTCAATGGGTTACTCTTATCTTAAGGAGAATTTACGAATACAATACTTATCAATGAGAGGCAAGCTCGGACGAATTGGCCTCGAAAAGACGTAGTGAAGACATTTAGTATTGGCAAGCAACGCTTCATTCGCGCAAGCTTTTTAACTACCTACACAAAAGAGGGGTTGTAAACGGAATCACGAGCATATTTATAAATCTCGGCTGAGATGCCCATCTCATGAAGGACACAACAAAATGACAGATGACGACATTTACTTTGACAAGTCTTTAATACCTACGTATTTTTGAATTTGGAATGCATTGCATGGTGGGATAAACAAATAAAATAAATATCATGGAAAAATGTCACACCAATTGACCTAGTCCCAAACTAAGCTCTAGGCTTGTACTATGGGTACTAGACAACGATATAAATACTTATATAAACAAATATATACATAAATACATAGAAAACATCCATGACTCAGTAACAAATATTCGCGCTCATCACACAAATATCTGCCCTTACCGGGATTTGAACCCAGGACCGCTAGCTTCGTAGGCAGGGTCACTACCAACTAGGCCAGCGAGCGCGTCAATAAAATAAAAAAATATAGTGCAAAATAAGAGGAGTGATTTTAACAAGTGTGCCTGTTTATCTGTGTGTTTGTGTATGACTGTGGCAATTTAGCTCCCAAAGGGATAGACTGATTCGGATGTCGTTTAAAATGCCAGTTTATTTGGGATACTTCTAAGCTATATTTCATAAAAATCGTTTGGGCCGTTCAAGAGCTCAACTCGTGTTGAGGTGTTCGGCAAACGGCTGTTGCGGCAGGGATAAAGCGGGTAAGCTGAGAATGCACGCCCTTACACGTGGTGTTACGCTCTGATGGGACAACTTCAACTTGCCAGTTAATAATTGATGCGTCGAGTTCAATAACGACTTGCTTAAGAGAAAGTATTTCCTGAAATAAGGGGTTCATTTTTCATCTATTTAATAGTTATGTGTTCTTACGTAGTTAATAAGTTATTACACTGATTGATACAAACGAGACAATATTTGTCATCTTTTTTTTTAATCAATAACATAATATAGGCACTAGGTACAATGAAAAATTAAAACTAAACTTATTTAAATTAAAAGTAAACCAAGCTACTCAAATACAATTATCACCACTATAAAAAGAACACCTCCTCTAGCAGGTCCGCTCGCGGCATGCTCCCTATGACACTGACTGCATTACCTCTCTGGATCGCTAGCGGAATCTTTGGGGAGAGGTAAGCACCAGCTCTAGGATCTCCGGAGGTGTCTATGTCCCGGGATAACAGGGCCTTAATAAAGCTTTTCATATCGGCTGACCAAGGTCTCATGGTCTCCACTGCAAGCGCCACAAATTCGCTTTGAATTTCTTATTTACACGTGTTAACACATAGCCAACATAATTTAGGTAAATCAGCCATAGATTTATGGGAAATTGACTTAAATATATGTAGCCGATACGTCATGACGCAATTTCAACCAATCAGACTTATACAACTATTTTTTCCACTTCTGGAGTTCAGTACCATCACTTAACTTGCTGCTAGGTTAAAAAATAACATGAAAGTTCGATGGTGGTTTGTAAAGGCTAAAAACATGACTTTTTTCCCACTTAGACTTATTTTGAAAAATAAAAGGAAATTCGATAAAATGCCAAGTTCAGTCGACGTAGCTTTTACTCACAAAGCTCTTTGTTTTTATTGGAGATGTCAGCGTTAACTGGACAAATTATCTTGACACTTGACAAGTTTTATTTTAGATCGAATTTGCGTTTATCTTCGGAATACTTGACGGTCTGCAATATAACGTGATTTCGAGATTAGAAAACAAGAAATAAAGATAATAGGTTACATTAGTTTTTATTTATTCTAATTATTATTGTACAGTGTATATGGCGTATTTTTTTTGTCTTCTGTCTTCTTTTATTATCTTCTGTACATTTCCATGTATATTTAATAATAATAAATCAGTAAATACTAAAAAAAACCGGCCAAGTGCGAGTCGGACTCGCGCACGTAGGGTTCCGTACCACTATACATCTAAATAAATGTTTTTCTTTATTCTTTATTATATTGGAGTTGATTGAATGAAAGGTAAAATGCGGTTTACGATTTATAACGTATTAAAAAAAAACTAATTATTAGATCTCGTTCAAACCAATTTACGGTGGAAGTTTGTCATATATTATTTTTACATTTATCATTCCCTTATTTTAGAAGTTACGGGGGGGGGGGGACACACATTTTTCCACTTTGGAAGCGTCTCTCGCGCAAACTATTCAGTTTAGAAAAAATATATATTAGAAACCTTAATATAATTTTTGAAGACCTATCCATAGATACCCCACACGTATGGGTTTGATGAAAAAATAATAATTGAGTTTCAGTTTAAGTATGGTGAACCCCAAAAATGTATTGTTTTTTTTCTATTTTTGTATGAAAACCTTAATGCGGTTCACCGAATACATCTACTTACAAAGTTTCCATAGTATAGCTCTTATAGTTACGGAATAAAGTGGCTGTGACATACGGACGGACAGACGGACGGACAGACATGACGAATCTATAAGGGTTCCGTTTTTTGCCATTTGGCTACGGAACCCTAAAAAAGAGATAACGTTTATCTCTACCCAAAGGGTGCCGCCTGGACCCTATTTCTAAGGCTCCGCTGACCGACTGTTTGTCAGTGGACTGTATCTCGTGAACCGTAATACTGCCCTCCTAAGCAGTATCCCAAATTCAATAGCCAAAGCAGTTTTAATTCTATTAGGTTAGTAATAAGGTTGATATTGCTACGGGAGTTTTATCTGACATACTGCCTATTGGCTTAGGACGGTAAAATAGGTAGACAGGCGAAACTTTCGTAGTTTGAAATTATATAGCCGTTATAGGTTAGGTTAGATTTGCGACAACTAAAAAAAACCATGCAGTGAGAAATGCCTTTCCATGAAATGAATATTCTGCGTAATGATTGGTTGGTTGAAAGTGGTTTCAATGAAATAGTAGGTACCCGTTAACCTACGGTTAAGGTTCTAATAAACGAGCTTTATTTATTTCCATTGATTCATTAAGATGACTAACCTATTCTCTTGCGCAATTCTTTCTTCTGTTTAGTTTTTTACGGATATCCATAACTGGCCGGTTTATTTAAAAAAATATCAAGTTGATTTGAGGTTATAAAAACCAAACCGAGTCCCCTTTATGATTCGTGAATTGTTACTAAGTAATAAAATTATCACACATAGATATGCGAAGCGTGTATATTGTTTACAACTTACCGATTACATTCAGATGCCCGATTTAGTTAGGTCAACGACCGCCGAGTTCAGTCGCAATGAACACAACAAAATTACTCGTACATCTAGAAATCAATGTTAAGTTTAAAGCACCAAGACTATTTACCATCAGCTGAAGCATTACACAGCTTCAATTACGATACGCCATGATTTTGGTACCTACATTATTTGCTAGAAGTTTCGTTAGCAATATTCATGTTTTTTTTTTACAGGGTCAATAAAAGCTGATTCATGTAACAAAACAGTTGAGAAAATCCATTTTTTGAAAATAGCAATAAAAATAACCAAGACAAACCAACAAAAAATTGTTCGTATCTCTTTCCATAAAACAGAATTTAACATGGAGTTTATATCGCCGACCTGTTACATAACGTCACAGTGCATATCAGAGATCTGTGTGTCTAATTGATGTCTAATTTATTTATTTATATAGCCTCTTTATTCCTCAATAAAACAATAAATACAGTATTATTTCAAAATATCATTAAATTACATTTCATTTTCTAATATGTCTAATTGGCAGTTTAAAATGCCATTATCATCCGTATTTCTCTATAACGGTATTTTTAATATTTCTTGTGAAGTGCGACTTAATAAATCCACGCATGGTACCTATTGTCAAATTTTCATAAGTAAAGGAATGCCTTACCTACTAGACTAGAAGACGCTCGTGTCTTCGTACTAATTTGTATAGTACCTACTTTCCCTATACTCCCCTATTCTAACCCCTTTGGGAATGAATTTACAAAAATCCCTTCTTATTGCACCCTAGGATATCCAAGGAATATTCCCTCCAACTTTCAAATCCCTAGTCGAAATAAATAATGATTACAAAAAGTAGGTAAGCGATGACGGTTATATGTATATATGTAAATTGGTGCCATAGGTACTGTGCCTATCGCGGAGAGGAAGTAGATATGAAGATTAGGTACAGTAGAGGTTATGTTTAATATTGTGGTTTAGATTTCATGTATTTATTTGGGTAAAAACATTATATAAACATAGGCATATTATGTCCCTGTAAAAAAACTCGAATGAATAAATTGATTTAATCCGACAAGACAAAGATAAACATTATTAAGAAAATACTTAGGGTCACGACATTCACTACCCCCCAGTCACCATGTATATTTAATGGTTATTATAATTCGTATTCCAGAAACAACGGGTGACATCAAAGCGGCAGCCCTCTCTACTCAGACCGGTGGGGAGGTGGCCTTCGTAGTGGGCCTCCACTCCAGAGGTACGCGGAGAGCAGAACTGCTGCACTTCAAGGGGCCCGATGATCACTCAGTATCACTCTTTTACAACAGGAAGAGTCATAAAGGTAAGTCTTTTGGTATGAGCAAAGCCTTGAACAACAGTTCTGGTTCCAAACAAAGTTACAGACTTGCGCGATGATCGTCTGTAAGAATAACATGGATTAAACAATCATAAAGTTTGGAAGGTTTGATTGTTCTGTGATCGTTTACTCCCTGAATGAAGGGAATCATTATTTTTACCGAGTAGCGTTACCTCAAAAGGATGACTAGATATCTACACTTAAGGCTGAGCTACGGAAAACATGAACATTTTCATGGATGTCATTTAATTATGTTCGTTAAAAACTAAACAATTTACTACGGCTATTCTTTTTTATTCGTACTTGTGAATGTCAAAATATATTTTCGATCGCTAAATGTTATTATTTTCGAAGAGACATTGGTCGTGTGGATCATAGTCTTCTATGGGCCTTAGGGCAAACGATCCCTGCCCCGCACCATATCGCACTAATTTTAACATCAATCTTGTAAAACCTTCTAATAGTCAAGGTAAATAAACAATACCTACAAGGAAAACTCCACATTGATTCAAACTATTTTTTTTTACTTTACTTTACGAATGCTCTTAAGCATATTATAAATTAGTAATTTCTGCAAGAATCATGCCATGAGGACATTCACTCTATTGGTATAAGAGCTCAAGTATATTATACAGTCTTCCTTATAAGTAGCTGCACACTTCGGTACCCTGTCGCTTTAGCGCCTTTCACAGATTAGTACAACAGTTTAAACATAACGTTAAAGTGACAAAGCATTATATTGTGCAGCTTTAAGGATCTGTTAAATAGCCAGTATCAGTGTACACTGATGCTTCTATTGGCTGACGTGGTTCATTTGTTTAAATTCAATTAAGTACCTAAACAAATAAAGTATGCATACTTTTCCTCGTAATTATTCAATTAATGTTTATTTCTCAGTATCCCTGGAAACCCTATACGAAGGTCACTTGAAATCAGTGTCCTGGGGCCTGGGCTCGGACACTAAAGGCACCCTGACCTTGGTGGTGTCCTCTAACAGGGTGAAACTGCATATCGGCTGCAGGCCGTTGCATTATCACGCGTTGTCTGGACGGTACGACTTGCTGACACTTCTAACCAATAAGGATTTGAGATTCGTAAGTATAATATTCTCTAGTAATCATGGGTTTTGGTTTATCTTCATAGATAGATAGACAAAGACATAGATAGATAGATGTATAGTCGTCAAAGATTTCTGGATCACCATGTAACTACCTATTCAAACTGATGTAACATTCACTAATTTAATTTTGTCCATGGTGGTCAAGGGATCTTTCGGACTGTATTGTCGGCCAAATGGTTGCGTATCAGAACTCCTTAAATTAATAAACCTAATGTATCATAATCCCTTAAAGTTCATAATACCTAATGGGTTTGTTTCTGAAATCGTAAACTTTTCACGATTTTTAAGAAAGGCCATTGTATAGAACTCACTACGTTAGGTTAGGTTTGTTTTATAACAATCCTGAAGAGTTTACGGTTTCCGAAACAAAAACCATTAGGTACTCGTATTATGAACTTTTAGGGATTATGATACATTAGGCTTATTAAATTTAGGTATTCTGATACGTAACTGGCTAAATAAGTTATACACTTATTTGAACGACAGATTATTATCGAAATTATTGTTTTATGACCTGGAAACGAAATTTAGTCGATTGTATACATGTACATACTATATGAAGAATAAATAAAATAACACTGTAACTGTAACATTACGAAGACGTGTTTTTTCAAAAAAACTACAAGAAACTAACTCAGAATGGCTACAGCAATGTGATATATGGACGCTTTTACTCTCACCAGTAGAATACTACCACTACATATTTTTAACACATTTTTTTTTACACCAATAGCAGAAGCAATTTAGTAAGAAGCAATTTGAAAATTATTCGATATGAGGCAATAAACACGCACACATTCTCTTTCAGTATCATGAAGAACATGCCCCAGTACAGATCTACGGCAATGAACGAGCTGCTCTCGATTCTCTCGGCTGCGAAATAAGAGAAGACAATAAAGCCACTCTAGTCAGTGTAGACGACATGGTGGAAGTTAAGCATATTGATGTAAGGCCAAAGGAAGATGAAGAGATGCAAGGAGACGATTACAGAACTAATTTGATCGATTCTAATGGAATACTGCCTACCCAGAGGCCTAGGGGAGATATCCCTTCTACTGATATTGACTGTGATGGTAAGGAAGCATTTTAGATTTCAAGACAACTACTCCATGACACTTGATGTTAAGGATGTGTAAATTCAATTCAACTGTAATAAGAAAATTATTAAATTTGGTAAAGGAAACAAAAAAGTAGTAGAAGCCCGAAGAACCTTTTGCAGATAGTAAAATATTATCCAGTACCTAGTATTGTCTGTTCCGGATTTTGACTTTGTAGAATTGTATTGTATTATCTTTTCATAGCTCTAAATGGTATCCTACAAATACTACCGTACTTATTTTATTTTTTGTCAAATTCAATTTGGTATTTTATATCGTTTTCCAGAAAAAGTTTTCCGCCAACTGGAGATACTAAGTCAGACAGTGGAGAAACTTCGCCGTGAGATCACAGACCAGAAGGGCACTATTGATAGTCTGAATCGACAGCTGAAGGAGTGCTGCCATAGGGTACCACTTCCGGACGTGGAGCGCTGCACGGAGTCTTCCTGCTATCGCGGTCATTAACCATTTCATTTGTTTCAAACCGAGAATTCCTGTGACTTTAGCTTTCATTAGTTCTTCAATATTAGAAACTTTAGAATCAGAACTTCATAAAGGTTTTTGTTTTCGTTACTGCAGATTCTGATTTATTAATTTAATTCTGAGTTGATACAACGATTGAATTGTTTTCTTCATTATTAGTGATGCGTCAACTGTAGATCCTGTTTACCAAATAAACTTTACTTAAGGCTGTAGTAGGATCAGTAACATCATTAATTTTACTAGAAACTTTTGTGCTGTCTATACTAAATAATCACGCATCAGTCTTTTCTACGATTTTTCTAACGACATCTCTAATATCATTTATTCGAAAATGTAGTCTGTATAACCACTTTATTCTTGTTATGTACCTACTTCATCTTTTTTTATTCATACTTATACTTCTTTTATAGTTTGAGAAGGGTTACCAATTATCATCAAGCTAATTTTAAGGTAAATCAAGCAACTTACTGTGTGGGTCTTTAATCTTTATTAAACATTTCTGTATAAACCGGGTTTTATTTCACCTTTGATTCCAATTCACCTACAGAGTTACTATTGCCCACGTAAATTGTTCTCGAATAATTTGAAAGTTAAGTTGCTTGATTAGCCTATGTTGAATGGATTGAGTCAGCTGATGAATATGTAACTGTTTACAAATATAGTCGGGGCCGGTAACTCCGTGGGCAAATTTGAACTGGTCCCTCCAAATTGCCGTTTCAAAATTGTTTTGGTCGTAGATTGGATTTGAGGCAATTATTAGGAATTCAACGTACAACGTACATTAGAATTTTCGACTAGTTTACTTTGGCCAGTCATGAGTGTTAATAGTTTTTTTTTTCTCATCTCTACTCACATAAAATAATTATATTTAATTTAATGATTGATTTTCGTTTGCATATTTATATATATTTTTCTTAAATAATGTACAATATAAAAAAAAAGTAGTTTATTTAAAAATAATGTTTCCTTTTAAAAATAATTTTAACACTAACCGTTTTCAGTGGTAAGTAATATTCAGAACGATCGCATTCTTCCTTTTGTCTTTTGAGTGGACATATGTAATGCAACATATATTTAAGCCTACATAAATTCCAGGCGGAGTAGATGCCTGCTATAACCATGTCCCATTCACTGCGTGGGACTTGCCAGGTTTTGGCACCTTACACGGGCTCTTATGATAATACATAAGCTAGATGATTGGGTGAAAAAACCAAACAACCCATACTTAAATCGCCTCCCACCACGCTGCGCCTTCTTCCCTATACCCGACTCTTGGGAGCTCGCGCGCGGACTATAAATGTTACAACTTTCACTGTCAAGTAAATAAGAGCTATTAAATACTCAATAATATTTATTGCAGTCCACCATGACGTTAACAATCAGATAACGATATGGTTCACTACAAAGTGGATTCAAGACACTTGTTCTGTAAGTTTCTATATGGTTGACGTATGGGTAACCGTTTTATAAGTTTTATGTCCTCTTTTTACCCGACCCGACTGCGGCGAAGCCGTCTAATACGTCATTAGATTAGTTTTGGTGGCGCAAGTGTTACTGGGTACATAATCAAAAACATAGGCGGATTTTTAAGCTAACTTTTTATTTAGTTCCTATATACAGTGAATATACGTAAGTAAGTATATAAGACCCTTTCTCAAAAAATATAAAACGCCTGCCATTTTTGTTTCTCCCGAACGGCGTATTTGAAAGCAATGTATGCAACAGGCGTCGAGTGCCGCGACACACAAGCGGGCTTGCAGTGCGGGCGGTGCCCGCGCGGCATGGAGGGCGACGGGCGCCGCTGCCGACCCATCACCTGCAACCGGCGGCCGTGCTCCTCAGGTGAGTGCTTTATCATTCACTTCTGCTGCAGATTCGTATACTTCGTCATCTGCATAATCCTTTTCGGGTTCTGGACCGAAGGGTACCCTGTTACGACTACGTTCTCCCGCTCTGCCAAAAAACAGTCTAATCACCACTTACATATTCTTTATTTCCTAGTGGAGTACTGCCAGGACTCTGCCGAGGGTTTCCGCTGCGCACGCTGTCCCGGTCGGCAAACCAGTGACGGCCAGACCTGCCGCTCTGCATGCAGTGCCAACCCCTGCTTCGGAGGACGTGAGTACTGACGCAGGGCCTCGGCTGCGTGTTCTAGTAGAGTACTGTCAGGACACTGCCGAGGGTCTCTGATGCGCACGCTGTCCCGGTCGGTAGACCAGCGGGAGCCAAACCTACCGCTCTGCAAGCAGTGCCAACCCCTGCTTCGGAGGACGTGAGTACTAACGCAGGGCCCTGGCTGCGTGTTCTAGTAGAGTACTGTCAGGACACTGCCGAGGGTTTCTGATGCGCACGCTGTCCCGGTCGGTAGACCAGCGAGAGCCAAAACTACCGCTCTGCATGCAGTGCCAACCCCTGCTTCGGAGGACGTGAGTACTAACGCAGGGCCCTGGCTGCGTGTTCTAGTAGAGTACTGTCAGGACACTGCCGAGGGTTTCTGATGCGCACGCTGTCCCGGTCGGTAGACCAGCGAGAGCCAAACCTACCGCTCTGCATGCAGTGCCAACCCCTGCTTCAGAGGACGTGAGTACTAACGCAGAGCCCTGGCTGCGTGTTCTAGTAGAGTACTGTCAGGACACTGCCGAGGGTTTCTGATGCGCACGCTGTCCCGGTCGGTAGACCAGCGAGAGCCAAACCTACCGCTCTGCATGCAGTGCCAACCCCTGCTTCGGAGGGCGTGAGTACCAACGCGGGGACCTGGCTGCTTGTTTAAAGCACTGTCAGGACACTGCCGAGGGTTTTCACTGCGCGCTATCCCGGTCGGTAGACCAGCGACGCGCGACGGCCAGACCTGCCGCTGTGCATGCAGTGCCAACCCCTTGTTCAGAGAACGACGTGAGTACCTACCAACGCAGGACCCTGTCTGCTTGTTCTAATAAAGCACTGCCAGGACAATGCCGAGAGTTTCTTATGCGCGCGCTGTCTTTTGGTGGAAATAGAGTCAGGGATTTTGAGCATGCGTTGTTAAATATAGAGAAATTGTAAATGATTATTATTATTGGATTTATTCAGAATAGAGCCAATATTAAATAATTTGAAGATAATTTATTAGGCATCGATATTATATCACTTGATCATTATTGTAATAGTTTTATAATTAAAAATAATCTATGTTTTATGAAAAAGCATTATTCGATATGAATGCTATTCAAAATGTTATGATAGTTAAGTGTTATTATTTGACCGATATGCTACAAAAATTAAACATTCTGTTTTCATGCTACATATTTATTACTGATTTCGTAGGTACATAAAATTATGCAAAATGTTTTTAGACTGATTGAAGCGCCACCTTTTCCCAGGTGTGCCCTGCCAAGACCTGCCCGACGGAGGCTACCGCTGCGGCTCATGCCCTGCAGGGTTCCAGGGCAACGGTGAAGAGTGCCACAGGTCTACTTGTGCCCAAATCTCTTGTTATCAAGGTCAGTTTCATGTTTTGATTGGTTAAACTATGGAGTTGGAGGATTTCTTGCCAAAAGATACTATGGGAACTGAAAAAGAATTAAAAAAAAGCGATCACCAATGATAATATCATAGACGTTAAACTATGATGATAATGGAGTACAGCAATAAAAACAGAATATCAATATTAGCACTTTCGCTCTCTCTCTGGCATTTGTCAGATATTATTGCTATGAGAGAGAAAGTGTTTAAGAAATCTTTGGTTTTACTTTACTATGATTTCGATTTCATGAGAGAACTGAGTTTTTTATCTGTTTATTCTTCTCTCTCTCTTAACTGTTCCCTGTATAAGTCGCTCATTCGACAGGTTCTGTCCACGGGCATGGGGATAAATGGAAATAAAATTGTCAAAAAATTGTTGTTCGTAGGCGTACAGTGCGAGGTGACGGAATTAGGGCCCCGTTGCGGCCCCTGCCCCGACGGGTACTCCGGCAACGGGCAAAGCTGCGAACACGTGTGCAACACCCACAGGCCCTGCGGGGACCAACGGTGCTCCCCTTCCAGCAGGCAGCCCTTCTACGAGTGCGAGGAATGCCCTAATGGGTATACTTGGAATGGTAAGTTATTTTTAGACATCTGTGCCAAATATAAAGAACATAACCGTTTTAAGATGTCCAAGATCCGTTATATTTAGTAGCCTGGACAAGGCTTCATTATTAAAATGTAAATTGTCTAAAAAAATGCTTCAAAGGTCATTGTTTAACCTATCATTAGAGGTATTATTTTAAAGATTTTCAGTTATGTGAGACAGTCATAATTATAGTTAATTTAAGATTGCAACAAATAAAATTATCTTACGAGAAATAAATTAAATTAAATTTGGCCTCAGTAGGTAGACCAAACTTAGTTTTTCACTACCAAATCTTACCGAGGCGAGAGAGTGTTTTGATTTTCAAATTTTCATAAACAATAATCTATAATCTTACACCGGGGTACCTAAGTAATATTCCATTACTCTGCCCATATGTACAAAATTACAACTCAATTTGTTTACAATATTTACTAGTAGTACCTTTAAACAAATAATTGTTGTCGCCAGGCCACGAGTGCCGCGACATGGACGAATGTGACCTCATCCGTCCTTGTGACGAGCTGGTGTCGTGTGTGAACTTCGTCGGAGGGTTCGAGTGCGGGCCCTGTCCGCACGGCTACACGGGCAGCCAGGGGTGGAGGGGCGCGGGCAACGACCGTCGCAGCGAGTCCTGCGTGGACATCGACGAGTGTGCCGAGGGACTTGCCAACTGCCAGAGAGGACGACTTTGCGTCAATCATCAGGTGAGTTTATCTAGGAAGCGAAAATTATTCACAACTAAGTTTGGGTCTAATGGGTCATTAATGATCATTTAACTGCAGCTGCAGAACTTAAGCAGTAAAACATATTTTAGGAGTAAGGCTTACATATATATAGCTTTTTTTTTTTGCATTGTGTCATTAGCTGTTGCAAAAATATTACGATCATACGTCACGTTCCGAATCGCCTTTACTATTTACGGAATCTATCCCTCACTAATCCCGTAAACAGAGCGCGTTTATATACATTATATTACGTATACGCGATCATGTGTCGATGACGATACAAAAATCTGCGTCTGCTGATTCCAATCGCAATACATTCTCGATAACGTTAGGTATGTTAACGTTACTTAAGGTGCGACTCTACCGCTGCGTAAAATACGGTGTCGTTGCATAAACAAAAGACGGGGTCATAGTAACAACATGGCGCCGTTAGTGGCGCACCGTTCAGCAGCGGTGCGGTACCTTTACTTCAGATAAAAGTACGAGTTCGAGAGGAACTCGTTTTTAGGGTTCCGTATTCTGTAACTAGTATTGAAGTAAAAGGAGATTAATAAGTAACAACCTTATCTCAATCTTACCAGAAACACAGCCTCATCTAAAACTTCATCGGCATCATCATTTTAGCTAAAACATGTTTACTGGTGGATAAAGACCTCTTCCAAAATTTGCCACGCGGACCGATCCTGGACAGCTTGCATCCATCAATTCCTCGCAAACTTATGCCGTCCGTCCACCAAAAACTCATTCGTGCTGAATGCTATTAATTTCAGGGATCATATACATGCGTGCCATGTGGAGGCAACGTCTACGTGAACACGACGACGTCTTGTTATGAACCTTATGCCGAGAGCCTCGTCCGACGTTGTGACCCGAGCTACTGTCGTCGGTTCAACGCGGTCTGCGGGTATGGCCGGCAGTGTGTGTGCGCTGTGAGTATATCTAGTCAACGCTAGTAAACGCTAAGATTTCTTCGTTTTTAAATGTTGACTTTGGTTTCATCATGAGTTCATTGATTGATATTGGTCTTTTCCATTGTATGTACGCTACAGAGCACAACTCGAGTTACTAAATATGTATTCCGGCTAAGGGTATCTACCATATGATATGGAATTGTCATTGGATCGACCTTTTTAACTCGAATACAAACCCCTTCAAACTACGTAAGGCACAGCCGTGAAAGTTACGAATATTTATGAAAGATAAGAAGTGGAAGTATACAATAATATATTTTAAATAGCTTTCAATTTCGCATGTATACATATAAAGTGGCCTAATAAAAAGTATGTGGTAATCCAGATTATAATCTATCTCTACTTTAAATTTCATCGTAACACGTCCATTCTTTGCAGCATGAAGGAGTTACAAACAAACATAAAAACGTTCTCATTTATAATATTATAGGATGCACTACCGTGTGTCGTGTGCCGAATGTCATTTATCTATAGATAACTGAGTTACGCCCTACAAGTGTCAAATAGCTTATTTTCCATTGTACTATGCCCCCACTAAAACACTTTTTTTTATTGGTGAATATACCGAGTCAGCATAGATGCTAACTCATGTATCTTGAAAAAAAAACCCCATCTCTGTCACGCACCGTCTTAAAAGTTGAGATGCACTAGATAGAATAGAGCTAATAGTTACAGTACATAACAGTATTTTGATCTGCTACAAGTTGAAAAGCACCAACTCATTCATTTTTTAAAACATAGATACATTCAATCTGAGGGTTTGAAGTCTTAGGATTGTAGTCTTGAGAATTCAAATGTCTACACGTAATACAATGCTGCTGTTTTACTTTTTACTGGTGCATCCACCCCTTTTCCAACACATCTCGTGACAGAGAAGAGATATCGCTCGCTATTTCGATATTAAAACCAACTAAACAAATTTCAAACACGTATGCAAGCCAAAAACGATCAATTACCAAATCTATTTTCCCAGATGGGTTACACCGGTAATGGAACGGTGTGTGGGCGAGACAGCGATCTGGACGGATACCCGGACGACGCTCTCAGCTGTTCCGAGCGGTACTGCCACGCGGACAACTGTCCGGGCGTGTCTAACTCGGGACAAGAAGACGCTGACGGCGACGGGCTTGGGGACGCTTGCGACACTGATGCTGATGGTGACGGAATTCCTAACAATCCTGTAAGTTTATACATTAGATAGCTTTACAGGGTCTATCTGGATAGCTACGAGTAGTACCATCTTACACCGTTGTTCCAGTCATAGTGCTGTGCTGCACTTTAGCGAAAATTACACTTTTCGTGTTGAATATTTCCTAAACACTACTACATAATATACATAATTATTTTTTAAAAGCTACCTCATCCAATGTCAATGTTTGCTTCACTTGTAAAGGAAGTACCATAAAAAATCATTTTTAAAATTCTGTCGGCGTAATTCAAAAATGTAATTTACTGCTTGTTATTACTAAGAGTCTCTGAGTTAAACTGCAGAGGCGAAACTGTAACGGTTCCTTGTTGTAAGGAACCCTAAAACAGGTATCTACCGCTACTCATAACTCATAAGAGTGACTCCGTGAGCCTACCTAGTTAAAAAGCTTTGAACTGTTTGCAAAACCAAGGCAAGTCTCAAGTTCTTTTCTTTTAAATTTTATCTAGGTAAGCAGTAAACGCTGGGTATTCTACGTAGGTATATAGAAAACCGGACCACTACAACGTTGTAATCACACCAGTCCTTCTCTCCAGGACAATTGTCCCCTTAAGCACAACCCCGACCAGCTGAATCGCGACGAGGGCCGCAGCGACCAGTTCGGCGACGCCTGCGACAACTGCCCCCGCCTATACAACCCGGACCAGCTGGACACTGACCAGGATGGAGGCGGGGACCTGTGCGACCCGGACATCGATAACGATGGTAACAACTTGTAGCTTGCTGCGTCATTTCTTATTCGCACTGCTGCACTGTCTATACAAGTATTTATATCGGTGTCTTGTACCCGTAATACAAGCCTAGAGCTTAGTTTGGGACTAGGTCAATTGGTGTGAACATTGTCCCCTGATAACTATTTCTACCTGCGTCTTATTCCCGGAATCTTATAACCTTGGTTATTTCAAGGCAAGAGTGAATAGTCTTTTTTCTGGGTAAGCGTGTACCACCCTCGACCTCGTCACTTAACATCAGGTGGGACTGAGGTCCAACGCTACACAATTTTGGATAAAAACAAGTTGGATGATGACAAAAGCAACAAAGGTCTAGGAGCAGTTCTTTACCAGTTACCTTGGTTATTTTGTCAATTTTGACATCGCGATCATTACGTTTTGAATAGATTTTGGGCGAGTATTCAATTTCATAGAACTCGTTAAACGTTATTCCGGCTCTATCGGATTTTCCTTCAAAAAAAGGATTTTACGTTTCAATCAATCCAGTATACCGGGTGTACAATCCAAATGGGTCAGTATGGAGAAGTCGGAAACTATGAGAGATAGCGAGATCTGTTCTTAGGAACCATGACGTCGATTTTAGATTTAATAATAATTACATTCAAACTTTTTTATCAACTCTCATACATAACCGGGAATCGAACCTGGTCAAAATCAATGTGTATAAATTCTGCAACTCGCAAGAAGCACAACACTAATAGAATCTTGTTTAAAGTATGAGAGTTGATAAAAAAGTTTGAATGTAATTATTATTAAATCTAAAATCGACGTCATGGTTCCTAAGAACAGATCTCGCTATCTCTCATAGTTTCCGACTTCACCATACTGACCCATTTGGATTGTACACCCGGTATATCCAATTCTGAGTTACGTATACGAGTATGAATAGTAGAATTGAGTTTTATTTACATGCACAAATTCAATGCTTTTCAATCAGGAATACCAAATGAAGATGACAACTGCCCTCGCAAGTACAACCCGCACCAGGAAGACATGGACCAGGACAGTATTGGAGATGTTTGTGACAACTGTCCACGTGTACGGAACCAGGAGCAGCAAGACAGCGACAAAGATGGCGTAGGGGATGCTTGCGACAGCGACGTAGATAGAGACTTGTGAGTAGATTCAGTTTTAGATAATGAGTGTATTTTACAAATGGAGCTTGTGATTGAATAAGAAGCAGAAAAATGAGAAGGTATGTATGAAGATTAGCGATGTCAGTGATAACTACATTCGCGTAAGGGACGCTTTCGACAGCGACGTAGACAGAGACTTGTGAGTAGATGCAGTTTTAGATAATGAGGAGTGTGTTATAAGTGGAACTTATGATTCAGAGAGAAGCAGATAAATTGTAAGGATGGTAGGTAGAGATATTGATAACTGTTATCGCGTACGGAACCCGGTGTAGGAAGACGACGAGGAAGATGGCGTAGGGGATGCTTGCGACAGCGACTTGTGAGTAGATACAGTTATACAGGGTTATTGGTAAGTCGACCTATTCCTGTTAGGAGGTGATAGAGGTGACTATTTGCAATAATTTTGACCCCCATATGCATTATGCAAAAGTGAACCATTTTTGAGTTATCGCGATTTTTAGTTTTTTTTTAAATTAGTCGGAAATTCAACTTGAAAAATTTATTACAAAAAAAGTATCAATTTAAATCTTTTTTTTTCTTCTGATTTACAATAACGATTAAACACTGGTTATTTTTCAATATTAAAATAATAATTATCGGCCCAAATTTAAAAAAGCGAGACGGAATACGAATTTTTTTCCATATTTTTTGCAATCGCTTTCCACTAAAATGCCTTAAAAACAAAAAAAAACGTTATGAAACTTGGCTTGCAGATTATTTTAAAAACTTAACTGTTTTCATAGCTTTCCAAAAATGCATAACAAGTAGGAAATTATTCAAAAAAAACCGAAAAAAAATCATCACAAAGGAAGCGGGCGGAAACTAAAGTCACAAATGCCACTTCAAAAGTAAAAATTAAAAAACATACCGAATTTAAATAAACTTTTTTATTTGCTTTTGTACAAGATGAACTTTTTTTTCTTATGCAATATTAAAACTAAAACTAGGCCGAAAACTAAAAAATACATGTTTTCTTATCAAACTCCAACATAAATTACACGAATACAGAAAAAAATACCAATACATTTGGCTGACTGAAATTAGTCTGACTAACTTAAAATAAAACTAAAAATCGCTTACTTTTTCCATAAGTTAATGTTGTTATTTGTGTTTACGAGTATAACAGTTAGTTTTAATAGCTTGTTAGAAAGCTGGAAAAACGTCAATGTTTTATGTGTAATCTGCACGCCAAATGTATTGGTAAATTTTTCTGTTTTCGAGTAATTTATGTTGGAGTTTGATAAAAAAACATGTATTTTTTAGTTTTCGGCCTCGCATTCTCAAACGTGTACAGATAATTTTTTATTTAATATTGCATAAGAACAACAAGTTCATCTTGTACAAAAGCAAATAAAAAAAGTTGATTTAAATTCGGTATGTTTATTAATTTTTATTTTTGAAGTGGCATTTGTGACTTTAGTTTCCGCCTGCTTCCTTTGTGATGATTTCTTTTTCAGTTTTTTTTTCAAACAATTTCCTACTTGTTATGCATTTTTGGAGAGCTAAGAAAACAGTTAAGTTTTTAAAATAATCTGCAAGCCAAGTTTCATAACGTTTTTTTTTGTTTTTAAGGCATTTTAGTGGAAAGCGATCCCAAAAAATATTGAAAAAATTTCGTTTTCCGTCTCGCTTTTTTAAATTTAGACCGATAATTATTGTTTTAATATTGAGAAATAACCAATGTTTAATCGTTTTTGTAAATCAGAAGAAAAAAAGAGATTTAAATTGATACTTTTTTGTAATGAATTTTTCAAGTTGTATTTCCGACTAATTTAAAAAAAAACCAAAAAATCGCGATAACTCAAAAATGGTTCACTTTTGCATAATGCATATGGGGGTCAAAATTATCGCAAATAGTCAGCCCTATCACCTCCTAATGGGAATAGGTCGACTTACCAATAACCCTGTAGATAGTGAGCAGTGTGTTATAATGGATCCTGTGATTGAAGAAGTAGTAGACAAAGTGAGTAGGTATGTTTGTGGATTAGGAGATGTCAGTGATAACTGTCTTCGCGTTAAGAACCCGGAGTAGGAAGGTCAAGGCGGCGTGGGCGACGGGTGACTGCGACGTAGGCAGATACTTGTGAGTAGATAAAGTTATAGACAATGAGTTGTGTGTTATTCACTATAGATCATGACCGTGAGTATGTATCTAGTACCCATAGTACATACAAGTCTAGAGCTTAGTTTATGACGAGATCAATGTGTGTAAGAATTGTCCTCTACTATTTATTTTGTCTCCAGCGACGGCTGGCAGGACGGGCTGGACAACTGCCCCAACCTGCCCAACAGCGAGCAGCTCGACACGGACGGCGACGGTCGCGGCAACGCTTGCGACGACGACGACGATGATGACGGCGTGCACGATCGTGACGACAACTGCCCGCTCATCCCTAATAGGGACCAGTTGGACGCTAACCGTAAGTCCTATTTGGGTAATGTGCAAAGTTATTTAGTTGGGGTAATTACGGAAATATTTTATGCAATTAAGTGAAGAGCGAAATTTTTTTTTCGTAAATTCTAAATACTGGAACAATTACGCTTATCATTGAATAGAATGTGAATACCTTGGGTTAGATGTAACTATTTTTTTCTCTACTTTAAACAATATTTACTCTTTTTAGATAATGGCATTGGCGATGCTTGCGAAAACGACTTTGACGGCGATGACGTCATTAACGAATTAGACAACTGCCCTAATAACTCTAAGATTCATCGCACGGATTTCAGGTAAAACAATATTTAATTTGTCTTCTAAGTGCTTTGCCTAATTGAAATAAGTTTCAATACCACCAATTACTATCAGGTAATCTTTAAAAAACCTCAAAATGAAATATGTATTTTCTTGTAGATGGAAAGGTTTTTAAAATTCCTAATAAGTGTGAAGTCAAACATACAAGCGATATTATATTAATCAAGATAATTAGCTTTTTTATGGTCGTTGTAAACGCTTTAGACAAATTGAACATTTTTTAGGACATACATATTTACTTTTTACTACTTTTACTTTTACGGAATTAAAGGTTTTCTATGACATATTTAGTTTAACTTATCTTGAGATCAGTTCTAAATAAAACCCATAATTTCTCATCATTAGGGAGTTCGCGATAGTTCTGCTAGACCCTGAGGGCGAGTCCCAACAGGACCCCCACTGGGTGGTGAACAACGAGGGCGCGGAGATCATCCAGACCCTCAACTCGGACCCTGGCCTGGCCGTGGGCTACGAGAGCTTCGGCGGAGTCGACTTCGAGGGGACGTTCTTCATCGACACGCAGATTGATGACGACTATGTTGGATTCATCTTTGGGTAAGACTGGTTACTAATTATTTAAGAGCCTATAATGTCCCACATGGCAAAAGCCTGCTTTCTTTCTACGTTGCCCTATCTTTGGCAATCTCCCTAACAGTCTTGATTCTCATCTCGTCAACGCCGCCTTGGTTTGCCGTGACGCGGAATTCTATTCCGTGCGACCCATTTGCTGCACGGTTCCTCCAGCAAGCGACAGACATGCCCAACCCATTCCCATTTGAGTTTGGCGGCTGCTAGGGCTACATCAGTTATTTAAGCAAATGGGCTCATCTGATGCAGAGTGATCAGATTACCAGGCGAGAAATGGCAGGTGTGGATATAAGTCAACTTAGCTCGCGAATCAATGGAATCGTTTTCAAGCCAAGCTTGCGTAGCTGACTGTACTTTTTTTTTGACATTGATCATCTTGTAAGTGTGGAATAAATAAATAAATAAATAAAATAAATAAATCTTCATGAGGTTGTGTTTGGTTAACTCGATTGGGTTGCGTTTACTACGCGCGGGGCAGCTACCTCTCGACTCCAAAATCAGATCAGCTCTACAATATTCCATTGCCCTTAGGTTTATTTCTATATTTCTCATGTTTTGTTTATTACGATAGCGGATGGATGTTGAAAATGAACATCAATAAGATTTGAAACGGTTATAAAAATAACACAAACTAAATAAAAACTTGAAAAAAGGATACATCACAGACGGAGTAAACTTGACACAACCTTTTCACATGGACTTCAGAAGACATGCCCATTTTTACTAGGATCACAGTAAGTAGCTGCCTATTCCAACTTTTCATTTGTAATCATTGTCTTCAGATACCAGAACAACAAGCGGTTCTACGTGGTGATGTGGAAACGTAAGAAGCAGACGTACTGGCAGACCACGCCGTTCCGCGCCGTGGCTGAGCCCGGCATCCAACTCAAGCTCGTCAACTCCAAGACTGGCCCCGGAAAGGTTCTGAGGAATGCGCTGTGGAACACAGACTCCACGCCTGATCAGGTATACAACAGAATCTTAGGATCCTACAGAGAAACAGTAGGTATTTTCATTGCGTGGATAAGACAACCGGTAAAATGGCTGGGAATTTGGGATTGTCCACCCTAGTCCTCACGGTTGGCAATGCTTTTGCAGTCTTTTTTTCTGGCACTGAGCCAAACGATCTGTGATCCATAGACACTTGCATTATGATTGCAATTTTGTGTTTTTTTTTATTGCATAGAGAAAGCAAACGAGCACACAGGCCACCTGATGGTAAGTGGAAACTGTGACCCATAGGCATTCGCATTCACAAGACTGCAAGCCTAAGACTGCAAATGCGTTACTAACCCTGAGGGCTAAGATGGAATGCCTCTATGCTAGTCATTACACCAGCTGTCTTATCCCTTATGCCTTAAAAATGTATCAATACGAGTATATTTGTTAACGTCAATGTTTTTAGTTCTAAAAGTTTTTCCCCATCGGCATACAAACCTCTTCAAGGTTTTGCTTAGATGGGCATTGTACAGTCGGCCAAAAATGTGGTCTACCACCCTACGGTTGAAGTTCATTTGCCCGTCAAGATACAAGTTCGATTTTCCTTTGCAATAATATTATGACAGTGACAAGTGTCAAACTTAGCGATAATGAGAACTCACAGAAAGTTTTATCAAAACTGGTAGACCACTTTCTTGGCCGACCGTACCTACTATGTATTTTCTTTTTCTTAACCCTTTATAGGTCAATTTTAAAACCTGGTACTAAAAATTACCACTTACAACTGATACTTTTAAAAAAAAGAAAAAAAAAAGAAAGGAATACAAAGAGAAATAAAAAGAAAAAGATTAAAAAGTCCGAAGAAGAATATCGGACATTTTGGAATGTGGGGCACAGGGGTTTTAGGCGGTGCGAGCCCGTCACTGTCTGGGTCCTCCATTCCCAGTCGTGCGGAAGGCATTTCCCCTGTGTCCCTAATAAAAAAAATAAAAATAAAAATAAAAATAAAAAACTGATACTTTTTGTATTTTATGAATTTTCTTGGAATAGCAGAACCCTTATGAGGCTAGAATGTAGTTCTATTTTTAGTTTTGCCCTGTAAAGGGATAAATAATATGGTAGCAGTAGTGTCCAAACAACATTGACTAGATTAATTCGTTCAACAGGTTCAACTATTATGGAAGGACTCACGCAACAAAGGTTGGGATGAGAAGACAGCGTACCGCTGGAGCCTCATCCACCGGCCCAAGATCGGTCTGATTCGTCTGAAGATATACGAGAGGAACCAACTCGTGGCTGACTCAGGGAACGTCTTCGATTCAACCCTGAAGGGAGGCCGGCTTGGCGTGTTTACCTTCTCCCAGGAAATGATCATATGGTCCCGCCTGGTTTATAGGTGTAATGGTAAGTGAGAATTGTACAGTAAAAGTGTATGAGAACTAGTGAGAATGAAGTACAAATCCGAAGGTAATCTATCTTTAAAAATAAAAAGAAAACCTGACTCACTGACTTATATAACACTGCACAGCCGAAACTACTGTACTTACCTAGAAACTTGAATTTGGTACAGGGGTTCCTTTCATGATGTAAGTGAGGACTAAGAAAGGGTATTAAAGGATTTATGTTTTTATTTGGGAATTCACCCAAGGGGGTGAAATAATTCTACGCGAACGTAGTCGCGGGCGTCCGCTAGTATTTTATAAATCAATTGCCAGGTAAGGTTTTTGAAAAGGATGATATTTTTTCTAGAATAATTTTAACCACAAAATCAGGTATAAGGGCTCCGAAAATACAAAAAAAAAAGAAATATTGGTATCGCTAATAATAAAAACATAAGAAGAAGACAGTTTGGTTGACCAAATATTTTGAAGGGAATACCTTCATGGCCTTCATAGCCTTCATGGCTTGTAGTATTTCGGCGATGGGCTTGCAACCTGTCACTAATATACACTGGTAAAAACATCTTAACGCTAAAAACTTATTGTGCAAAATGTGGTTGCGGAATTAGCAATACATTTTTAGATTTGTTTGTAATTCTGTAGCTCTGCCTACGCCACACTGGGAATGAAGGCGTGGGTGTATATCATGTATGTAATTTTTGATTCATTACTGTGGTGGCTTGACCAGGATTACATTTTTTTTCAGACAAAGTGCCAGCAAATGTAGCTTCGGAGTTACCGCAGCGGCTTCACAGCAGATTCGAAGTGGACTACGATTTTATATACGAGTAGTGTTCAACAAAATGTATTTTTAATAAACTTTTCAATACACAACTTCTGAAAACCAAATTTTACTGCTATTTTTCGATTTTTGCTGTAATTAAGTAAGCACCGAAAGTTCTGCCTAGTTACATTTTTCCATATTGAATCACAGTCGTAAATATTCAGAGTTTATGTTAAGTGCCTACGTTAAGGTTTTATGATTTTTCTGTGAAATGTATTTATTTTGCTGAACCAATAAAATGAATACAAGTGAAAAATGTGTGCATTTCAGAGGTAATAAATATTTTATTGCCAGTATTGTTCATTTATAATGCAGATGTTATTTTTTAAGGGAACTCGTAAAACTCAAGATAATTACTAAATATAGATATATTTTTGTAAACTAAGAATATTTGTTTTATTTACAGAATTAAAATAAAAACTTTTCCAGAAAAAAACGGTCGATTGCGAGTCTGCGCCGAGCACCGTACCGATTCAGCAAATACGTCTTAATTTGTATGATATATATAGTCTGATAAAGTCCTTAAGCTGCTTGGTGTCATATATTTTTTAAACCACAACGCACAAGAAACATCTTCACTCACTTTAAGTAAACATTAGTCGTTACCTCTATTTTTGCCTTTATTTCTGCTTCCACTGCATGCTTCTTTGTCGATAGACTAACCAAACACAATACTTGTTTGCCGCAAGTTTTTTTTTAGGAAATTGAGCAGTAGGCGTGAAACTTCTCTAGGTAATATTACTAAAACAAATAATGCTTATTCCTGATGATAAAAATAACGAATAGGTAGTTTGAAGTAATCATTATGAACCTA
The DNA here is from genome assembly GCA_923062465.1 of Acleris sparsana. Classification (NCBI taxonomy): domain Eukaryota; kingdom Metazoa; phylum Arthropoda; class Insecta; order Lepidoptera; family Tortricidae; genus Acleris; species Acleris sparsana. The sequence goes on from OV281300.1 coordinate 12,756,291, forward strand.
CGCGGAATAGGAGCTTCGCTCAGGGGAGCTCCGACGACCTTAGTTCTGGGGTCCTAGTGATAAAGGGTTTAAGTCTAGTACACTCCGTTCATATATATACCCTTTTTTATTACGAGTTATATCGACTTGTACCCTTTTTTATCATATAAGGTATAGTAATACTCGTTCGTTAGAGGAAGGAGGAGTAAAAATTACGATCCTGAACCTCCTCCTTCCTTTTTTGAAATTGGTTGAAAAATATCAGTTTCTATGTAAATAAAAAAAAACAAAGGGGAATTATGAATTAGATAAATAAAAATTACTTTTTGATTTTGAATCAGCAATTTTTTTTTTGCTGATTCAGAGTCAAAATCAAAAAGGGTTTGATTTCCCGACTTTATATCAGTGCCTCCAGTGAATAAGGGAATAACTCAAAAACGGCACTTTTCAGGAGAGCAAAAAAACTATATTTTTGTACGAGATGTTTGGAATTTGAACTTTTTATGTTTGATTATGTTAGATATGGTGTTTAGCTTTAGTTTTATATATACATGTCTAATGAACCGACCCTATAAATATGTTTTTTTTCTGTTTTTTTGCAGTTATGCCCTTACTCACATGTACTTTATGGTAATAACTCAACTTATTCACTTAACCTTTATTGACCTGTTAGCGACAAAACGACTTATACCCTTACGCACGATATTCGTAAAGGCAGAACACGACTTATACTATACTTAAATTTTAGTCTAATAGAAATAAGACGACTTATAAGGCATGACATTTGTTACTTAAGGATTTAATTGAGGCCGTATAATAAAACAACCATGCATATAACTTGAAAAACTGTAATGTTAATGACAGTGTTGTATACTAGTGTAATAATAATTACAATCAATCGACCCTCAGAATAACCGTAACCCTCAGCCTCACTTTTTTGCAGTATATAAATCAAATAGTATTATCATCATCCTCGCGGTCTTCATCAAAATTATTGATTAATGTATTCAAATCGGGATCTTCTTCAAAGACAAAGTAAGAAATTTTAATTTTTGGGACATTATTTTTAAAAATATATATGCATCTCCATCGTTTTTACCCTCAGTTTTACCTCTTCATTTTCACATTGAGAACTTTTTTTACAAGCTTTTTTACGTATCTGATACGTATCTATCGGGCGGAATCTAATAAAAAAAACAATTCACTTTAGTCATGACACAAGTAAAATCACCAATACCTATAGTTATTATCTACCCAGGTAATTCTCTAATCTATCTCAATCTATTGACTCTCAATTGCACACAATGAGCATACCCAACAGAAAACGAGAAAAAGTAGGCAAAAACGTGTTAATACCTAATTTTATCTTACCCAAATGGTAAGGGTTAGGTATCAAGATCTGTTTACTTAACTGAGGTTTTAACCTATCCTCTTCAGAAAATACTTTGCAGATATAATAACAATCAATCTAACAAACTTTTGAGTAGGTAGGTAGTTAGTAAAACAATTCATTGCGGTCGTCGCCAATTGAAGGCCAAACAGACAAAAGATAAATAACATGAAATGCAACAGGTACTTACTTTTTTCGGTGGATTTATCACTAAGTTCGCAATTTCCTTCCGCGATTCATGTTTATATTTGTTTAAAAACACAACTAAAGTACCTATCACCTTCTTTACACCTTACGACGACAGACACTACAGTGAGTTCGAACGAAAAGTCAGTTTAATAATTATTTATTCATAATGGTCGTAAATTTAACAATTATATCTAAAACAACTTTCAAAAAAATAAAAAAATATTTGTTGTTATACAATATCGCACAAAAAATCAAAAGAAAAAGAGTATTAGATAAAAAGTAAAAAGATATAATATGAGTTGTTTCCGTGCAGCACACCCATTGACCAATAGCAACACGGCATGGATGCGAAAATATCCAATGGCGTTACTGAGAGCAACGACACTAAACGAGTTATTTCTTTATGCTCATATTAGAATAATGACATAACTCTGTTTATGTCAATAGTGGTGTTTAGGATTATTGGCACAAAATGAATTATGTCTTTACTCGAAAATATAACTATACATATGTCTTCGGGTTCGTAAGTAATTTTGATTCGAGATAACTAATGCCTTTGTAAGCATCTAAAATGATGGATAAAATAACTTATAACTTTAAGAACACCGAACTTATACCCTTTGGGTCATTGAAAAAACCAGGTTAGAAGGCAGCTAGAGATATGTCCTTTTGATATGTTGTGTAGTTTGACGAGCTGAATCCAATGGTACAATAAAAACAAAAGGGCATAACTCGTTTCATTCCGTTATTCACTGGAGGCACTGATATTTTTTCCAAAGTAAGGGTTAAATCTGCATTCCACAAAAGGATATCCTGAAAAGTAAAGGTAAGAGGTAGAAAACGAAACTCTTTGAAGTTACAGGAAGATAAATAAGTAAAAGTGGCGTTCAATTAAGGTGATGGAACCAGTAATGGACAAGGCACCAATTATGGACGTTGATTCTTATTTTACAGAAGATAAGGGATATTCATTTGTTTTGCAACAATCAATTTAGAACCGTATGAAATTTGAATTAAGAGCGAAGTGTCCATTACTGGTGCCTGTCAGCTAAAAGTGTCCATCATTGGTGCCGTCATCCTATTTTTTATTAACTAAAATAAACTATACTATTAAAACAAAAATAATTGTAAAGTAAAATGACGAATGACTCATGAAAGTCAAAAAAAAATTGACAAAAATTAAAGTGTTTTGTATTGTATTGTTTTTTAAACCGTTAGCATACTTCAGATAAACTTCAACTCGTTCCAACTCAAACTTGGCATCATATTTGGATGGCACATAGTTATTTATTTATTTAATCTTTATTGCACATTAGAACAATCTTAATATACAAAAGTAGAACTTAATGCCGTGAGGCATTCTCTACCAGTTCACATTTAGGCAAAGCAGAGAGTGCGATTGAGATTTAGAATGGAAACAGCTATAGGTACAGTACGCCAACGAAAATGTTAAGCACTTTAGTGCGTTGTCATAGTAAACTTCGAACAGAACATCAAATGACATACATGACAATGACAATGACATTCACAATGAAAAGGTTCTAAGTATGCTCAACATTTTTATTGGGTGACTGTACATATAACATATTAGGTACCTAGGATAGGCTGGATATGTTATAACGCGTGAGTCCTTTAGCACCAAGGACCTAACAAAAATACGGACGTAACGTTGCACTGAAAAGGTGTGAAGCATGCAAAGTCGGCACTTTCATTCGTTATACACGACTTAGCGTACCGCACGCACACAGATACACTAGGTAAGGCAACGCGCCGAGCCACAGCATGAGTGTGCATCTGCACGTACACAGACAACCATTTTGTATGTTTCTTTTATGATTAGACGAGGTTACGTCCGATTTTTTTTAGGTCCGTGTCTAGTACAAAAAAAGCGCAGGTACCTTTTATCCCGAAAAAATCACTATTCCCGCAGGATAATCAACGGAGACGGATACGTGGGCAAAAGCTGATTAATGCTAATAATCACTAGAGCAACGGTATGTACATAGCTTACCTCTATTGTTACCTTTAGAAAAATAATGCTGGCCTTTAAGCTTTCGAGTAGTCCCTCAAAAAGTCAACAAAACGTCACTAATAACATTCGTGCATTTTCTAGGAGACTACAAGAGTTTGTTAATATTTTTAATTTACACGATGGAGGGCGATCTTATTCAATCTGAGTCTGAAGCACTGGATACCGGGATCGAACCAGTTGTTAAACCACTGATGGAGCAATGCGAGCCTTGTCACTCTAAAAAACTCATCATGCCCTTGGTATTCACTGCGGGAGACGATATAGAGCCTGAAGCATCAGGAGTTCCCAAAGCAAACGCAGAGAGAATAAGAAAAAAGAAACTGTGGGATGTCCCATTGCGCCGTAATTTACCGAGGCGAGCGAAGAATAGAGCCATAATTTTAATGACAGGCTTTCTTCACGGGGTCAAGATAAAGAGAGACATAGTCATACCTCGGAAGAGACTTAGAAAGAGAAGAATCGAGAAGAAGATTTTCCTGAATAAATTGGTACGGTCCAAGAAGATTCAGCCGAGAAGGGCGAAGCAGATTCAGCCGAGAAGGGCGAAGCAGATTCAGCCGAGAAGGGCGAAGAAGATTCAGACAAGAAGGGACAGAATCCCAGAAAGCTCTGATTCATCGTATAGTTCGTATTCCTAAACTGTTATTGTATACTATTGATATAACGTTTTCTTTTATAATATACGTATTACAATAAAGCAGTACAATTTGTGATGCCTTTAATTCTGTTTCTTTTTTCTGACTGTTATGAAATCTGTCCAGTAAACAATAGAAGTAGTCCGCCCGCGCGCGAGTTGAATGCCGAGCTTAGGAATGTGCTAGTATGGGACGGCACACAGTGGGTTAACGTGGGGTTAACCTTCACCACCGAAGGGGTATTGAGTTATGGTTTGTGAATAGGTTGGTGTTTCCTGCAATTTAACCTTTACCCCTTACCTTTGGGTTAGGTTTACCCGTTCGCCCCTTCCCGTGATGTGCGATGGTCAAAGATTCCGGTGAGAACTCACCAAGACGCGTATGTGCCGGTTATCTTGCATTTAATAAGTCGAATGTATAATAAGTTAAATCCCAATTTGGTTGAAATGCAATCGGTACCGCTTAGTTTTAAAAACCTCTTCAATGGGTTGTGGTTATGGTTAGGAGGTAAGTGGAATTAATTCAAACGAGCGGGTTAGCCGTTTAAGTGCTAAGCCGTTGAAAGGCTTACCAAAGTGAAAGGGTACCTATAAAAAAAACAGTCGTCCGGCTGAAAACAGTTGTCCTATGCAACGGTTTGTCGATTTATCTATTTCCCATTTCTGATTTTACATTAAGTCCTGTTTACATTTTGTGAAGTAGCAAGTGCAGGTGTAAAGTGATTAGTAATATCAACGTGTAAATGTAAACGGACACGAGCGTTTTTCAAAAAAGTGTGCCGTCCACTTTTAGGCTGTTCCCTGTGTTTGAACTCTAAGTAATAAAAAGTAAATTTTATATGTGACTAATTATTTTAAGGTTTGGAAGGCATTAACACATTTTAAACCAGTAAAACTTAGAATAATAACACATAGAAACCTAGTCCGCGCACCAAAATCGTCAGACTTAAACTACACCATTCTGGTGTACTCGGCGATCGCCGCCTGTCAGTCGCAATCACGTCACACAGCGTCAACAGCTCCCGGATTTTTATTGATTATGACGATTTGTATTGTTAATGGGTGCCACAACACTTCAGACCAAGAAAATAAACACTATAAAATAACATTCCACGTGTAAGAAATATGTTTTGACTTGTTGTTTTACGTAAAACATTCACTAAAATATTAAATTATTTTCTAACGACATTACATGAAAATGTTGCCATTATAACGAAATTTTTCCCCCTAAATTGTTATAGTAAGTACTTGTTCTATTTTGTGATATTCTGTGATACGAATTGAATTACTAGTTTTTCTCGTTCAAGATTTCCTTCTAATCCGATTATTGCCGCACGTTGGATTGAAAAAATTAGGCTTAGGTAATCGAAATGAAAGCCGTCTAGGAGGACAAAAATATGTTCTGTACATTTTAATGACACAGACAAATATCTTACTAAAGGTGGCTTGTGCAGACTACGTCGGGACGTGGTTCCTACTAAGGTGATTGCGAGTATATAGTGGGTGTCCCTGGTGAAATTGAATTTTAGTCCGCCAAAAAACCACCGGCCAAAAAAGTACCTTAGAAATTTAAAAACTACCTACTTAAAATATGATATTTTATGCGAATTAGAAAGAGACAAAACATTTTCCTATTACATAAGTGTTAATAAACGTTTGTATTATTACTAAGTAACTACAAAAAATGATCGAATTTAACAAAAATTATAATATGAAAAAATCCCCTAGTTTAGGGGGAAATGTAATCCGCTAGCAACATTATTTGTTTACTTGTGTGCGTGTTGTCGTGTGTTAATACGCGTTGTTTACGCCCACATTAATCCATTTTGTGCGACACTTTTGACGGGTTGGCTGTAGGAAACTATCATTCTATGTGTTATCTAAGCAGTAAAATTGCATCAATAATTAATTAATTACGCTGTTAAGTCACAAGTGCGAGTGCGAAGTAAAGTGAATAGACGCTCGGTTTATTTTTGCCTGTTAAGTAGTTGCCCCCGCACACCCGCGTACTCTTCGCACGAACGCATCAACATCAATGAAATTTGAAACAACTATTCCTCTCGTTCTAACAACAGAAATATAGTAACTTAGCAACTGTCACTTTGCACCTGCACCATACCTACAGAAAGCACAACTAAGCAATGTGTAAACGATTTCTTAACACCATTTATAATCGTCAAAACGTGTTGTTAATCACTTTTCACCTGCAGTTTCTACTTCACAAAATGTAAACAGGTCTTTATTAGCATCATTTTCCCAATGTAACGTTTTGGTTTATTAATAGTTTACCAAATTTTAAATCTACTGTGATCGTTGCATTTTCTGGATAAATTACAAGCACGATTTTATGACCAGAAAAAAAACCTCGAACTCCAACGCGGGAGCAAAGCTCCCCAAGTTAAAAGAGGTTGAAGCTTGGCTAGACGCTATAAACCTGCTTTAATATGTAATGATTATATAAATTCAAAATTGTTCCGTTACTATTTGACAAAGGAGAAAAACAATCATTGTTAAAATTTCCGTATGTTAATTATCGATTCCTATATAAATTAACAATTAAAAACCATTTTCAACGTGTGATTAAAAGTAACAAAACCAAGAAAATCAACAATCTAGCAATGGACAGTGACAATGATTCTTATTTTGAGGAAGATCAGGCTGGGATGAGTCGGCAAGCGGCAAGCTGTACCGGATCCTGTAGCAAATCCATAGCTGAAGGCGAGGTCGCAGTCCGTGACAAGGTACCTGAGTATTATTATTCGAGAACCAACTCTGTTACTGCCGAACCCGATCGACCTGGGAAAGTCAAGTCTGTAGGAAATTCCAAGAAAAAAAGGACTAATAATAAACCAAAAGGACGTGGTAAAGTCGAAAAACGTTCTAGACGCCGCTCGAAGCGTAAACCCAAGGAAGAATTTTGTTATACGAGAAGAAGATCGAGGAGGTGTACCTGCTGTCGGCACTGTGCACATTGCTGCAGTTTTTTGAGTCATGGAGGGAAAATTTATGAGTTGAGGCTAATCAGACCATGAACGTTATGTTTTGTCGTATTTATTGTTTATAAAATGTCTGTTATTGTATTTGCCTTTTTATTTAGTTTTTGTAGTACTTAAAAAGATGTCTAGTTAAATACTTTCTTTTTAAATAGTACATTTTGATGTAGTGCGGGAAGTATATTTCTATGAGGTGTGGCCCTCCGGGCCTGCTGCAAAACTACCGTGACCTAAACATACCTCATTTTCATATTTACATACATGTATACATTTTCATAAGAGTAAGAATTCTGAAAAAGTGGGCATTATAGGAAATGACACTTATAAGCAGTAGTGATTTTAGAAAATGATTAACAGATGATTAGGATTTTTGGTAAGTTTTAATTTTGTGAATTGTTAATCAGAGTAGTTAGGATACATGCACCGAAAGGAAAAAAAACCAGCTCAGGCTCGTTCTGTCTGTTTCCTAAAATGTCGCTTCTCAAAATGGCCTAACATTGTCAGTTTCCCATGATGTTTACTTCTTACAGTGTCTGTTTCCTGAAATGTCTATTTCTTATATTGGTCAATTTCCTTGATGTCTACTTCCTACATTGTCGTCATTTTTATACTTTGACTTTTTTATGTTTAAGATTTGAGAATCCAACATTTTGAGAATCCAACATTTTGAGATTCAACATTTAGAGATTCCCTGTTGAACATTATGAGAATCCAACATTTTGAGATTCAACATTTTAAGAATCCAACATTTCGAGAATTCAACATTATGAGAATTCAACATAATGTTCCGGAAGGCTGTAAAGTCCGCCTCTCATATTTGTCAGTTTCCTAAGATGTCAAGTTTTTTTCCATTTGCTTTCGGCTACCTCTGCTGTCACGTCGTTTTTGAGATACTAGGAGGACGATAACAAGGCTGAATGTGCTTCAGAATCTCTCGATCTTCGTCCAAAACTAAGCTTGATCCACAAAAATCTCGTTCATCACACATATATTTGCTCTTACTGGAAATGTAACTTGGAACCACTAGCCAAGTAGTAGGCGGGGCTACTAACAACTAGACTATTTATTACTCGTAGCGTCGTCAAGCCGTAGAGTCAATTAATAAGGTACAGAAAAACGTCACAAAAGCAATGCGCAGCTAAATAGATGCGATTCCAAGTAATATTCTAATAATCAATTACAATTCTATTATTGAAAAATTGCCTTTAATAGGTTTTGATGTAAATAACTTTCAAAACGTGTAGTAGTATTAAATCACAGCCAAGTTCTTGTTGAAAAGAAAAAGAACACCTACATAGACCAGTTGCGTTTTAGACCGCGCGTGCTGCTTGGACCAGCTGTTTTAGACGTCATTTTAACCCTTTGATGGCTTGTGTCAAACAAAATCAAGGTCATAAAAAGCCAGACTAAAGTGCATGTTATATGAAGAGTTATAGTTAGTTAGTAGTTATAGTCTCGCGGTGTGAGGATGGGACCACCGGGGAAATGATTAGACCTTTTGCCTTAAACCACCTTATGGTTTGCAACATTATTCACAATGACATCTTAGGATTGCACTCTTGAGATCACAAATATGTTGGTTTCAGAAGATACCGCTTAAATCAGGTGGTTATTGTGCTCGTCTGTCGTCTGCCATATCAAAAATGAAATATTAAAATTATACTTACATACGAGTAATTTTGGTAGAAGTTTAATTTTCTTTTAATTCAACGGCATTGATTTCTGTAACTTCTGGTTATTTCCGAGACTTGGCTGTTGTTTAATAATTGTATCCACTCAGCCTGGGTAATCAATTGATTATAGTTATTTGAACAGTTTTTAGTTTGAAAAGAAACTTAATCACACATTGGATTTGCTTTGTTCACCATGCAATATTCATTTATATTTTATTATTTATTATTCTGTTACTTTTATTTAAGTGATGGTGAGTATATTGACAAAAATATGACTTCAATGCTTCTGTTTTGACACGACTTTTGCCCTAAAGTTATGAACACAAAGTCTTGTATTTGTAAGATCAGGAGCGCCCTAACAAGGCTGCGTTTATCGCGTGACAAAGTTTGAATAAAGCATCCGTCACTATCGTAAATATTTACGTGTCAAAAGGTGACGGATGACTTATTCATTTGACACGCGATATAGACGCGAAGTTTTATGCTTCGATGTTAAGAAAAATAGGTGCAGTCGACCAATTTGATACGTCACTAAGGAACTATGTCAACGTGACGTTTTAATTCAGTTGTTAAAAAGTTTGTTGCGACTTGAACCATTACGTCACTTTGAAATAGTTCCATAGAGGCCTATGAGATAAGTCCACGCACAACTGATCTGGACAGCATCATCATCATCATCATTTCAGCCGAAAGACGTCCGCTACAGGACATAGGCTTTATTTTTGACTTGAGTCTAGCAATTCTTAAGGTAACTTCTTCCCTAATCTACAACGAACGTCCCCGTTGTGTTATCTTAATCACACGTCTTGATTCGTCAACAAATTATTAACCGGCAAGTTTAACTTGTCTTACCAGAGCGTATTGCTCATATAGTGTTATCAATTCAGGAAGTCCCATCCTCTACTTAATTTGACACACTAATGTGACCACGTGTAATATCGAGAGTCCGTTTTTATTATTGGATATTTAGCTGATCTGAGCTCAGACAGTACCTATTTCAAGTCTTTTTAAATACTATCTAACGGTTAGGATTTTTGCCCGAGGGATGTGGAAAATACTCGCGTACCTATAGGCCGGTCCCGACTGCATGCCCGACTCATGTGGGAACATCATCATCATATCAGCCGAAAGATGCTTACTGCTGGACATAGGCATTCCCGACGGCCGGTTTTGTGCTACTCTCATCCATCAGCTTCCTGGGATTTTCACCAGATCGTCGGTCCACCTTGTGTACTGTAGGTAGTTTGTAGTAATTATAATCCTGCATGCGGGTAGGTGGACAATAAAGGACGAGTTAATCTTGAGACAGCTTTCATGTTCCCTATTCAACACCCAGGTACTAACTTTACCAGTAGGTACATTAAAAGTGTGTGTGAAATGCTGATTCCACACTAAATTGGACACGCGGCGCTAGCAGTATAGTTTTTTTTTTTTTCAAAAAGTGACTTTTGGGAGTGGGGGTGTGTTTTGGTGGGGTGGTTTCGGAGAAGCGAATTTGACGCTGTATGTTTTTTTATGTATGTTTTAGATTTAGACAATGGTCGTAAATAAGATTACTATTACTAACGATGAAGCTTGTAGAAGTTGCTCCAGGTTTGTACTTGTCTCCCACTCGCTTCTATATGCTTTTTAAAGAGCAAGTGAGAGAGAAGTACAAACCCGAAGCACCTAAGTGCTCACAGAGTGTAACTACATAAGTTTACATGAATTGTTGGTGTTTTTTGTTCCAGCATGTAACAGAGGTACGTTTCTAGTTTATAGCTTCCTATTCGAATCATAGTAACATACATTATGTCCATTTAAAGGCTGATTTTTCAATCTTCTATAGCTCTGCCCTTTCATACTTGATATTAAAAGCTTATTGTCACTACGAGCAAAAGTCATAAGTACCTACAGGGCGACCGCGGGGTCGTGTAGCAACAAAGTAAACTAAAACTCACTACACCATGGGAACACAACATAATTAATTTTGAAAGCGTTACGACAATCACTTTGCTTTTTATTAAAATAAACATTAAATTAAATGTTTTTATTCAGCATCATGGCCAACCTACATACTCAATTTCTTACTCATCTGCATCGGTTGATTTTCAAATAAGTTTCAACATAAAAAGTTAGGTGTTTTAAAAAAAAACTTAAACTTTTTTTTTTCAAACACTGCTATAGGCTAATAGAATCTCAATAATTTACTGAGTTGGGTAAATTAAATTAGGAACACAACCCCGCCCTGTATAATGTGTTTAACTTTGAATTAACTTTTTACGATAGATGTTTAATTTGTATGGAGAATAGTAGAGAGATATTATATTCTCGTGCATCGCGCAATAACAGAATCCTACTTTAGGAACCGATTCCTATTGTACATTCCCACCCACGGTAGTTAAGTACTAGGTTCTTCAAAGTATTGAAATATCAGCCGGTTTAACCTTTTTCCTGCAACGAGCCCTTACAGTGAAGCCAAACAAGCGTAATTTGTGAGTTGTGAGCCGCGTATTTTTGGTCACGTAATTTCTCCTGCATTTTATTTCAAAAAGTTCTATATGATTCGCTCGTAGACGCAAAATCAGCTTGACTTTTGTATGCAGCAGAAATTACGCGACTCACAACTCTCAAATTACGCTCCTCTGTCTTCACCCTCAATCGACTTTATATTTCTAGAAAACACACGGACACTCGACTTGGCAATTAACGATATTAGAGAGATACAGAGCGACATAAACATGCTGCAAGCAATTACGAAGAACTTTCACCGAATAGAGCGGAAAGTGGAGAACTGTGTGCCCGTACAAATGCTTAAGTTAACAAAGACCGCTGATGAGAGCCATGAAGACTTAGAAAAACTCAAGAGTATCCTGCCCAAGTCTGGGAAAATGAAAAGCAGGATTGTTAAAGACTTTTTTCATAGAGGTTCGATGATAAAGCTGGGGGGCACCTCTGAAAAAGGCAAAGAAAAGGTTGAAAACAGCAAAGAAAAGGTTGAAAAGGGCAAAGAAGAAGTTGAAAAAAAAGAATAACCGTTTAAGGTATTATGGGCGTGGTGCTTAAAAATGTTGACCGATGCCGTAGCAAAGTACCCAGGATACTAGCTGTTCTTTAAGTTCTTTAGTGATAAACAGATAATAAACAATGATAAAAACAAAAACACAAACACTGAAATCGGACCAGTTGCCCTAGATATCGAAAATATATAGGATTGACGTAATTTCCTCAATTTCGTACATTTTGACAGTTTTCGAAAATCGTTTACGTAAGCGTTATTGTATTTTCTCTAGGGCCTTTTTAGCATTTTGACTTTAAGTACTTTGCTACGGCTTTATACTGCTGTTCCTAATAACACCGGTACCGGTGTTAACCGGTATTCAATTAAATCATTTTAATTTTATCGTATCGTATTTTTCATAGTCCGTAACATTATTTTAACGTATGTATAAAATTATCCCTCATCCTATTCCCTTATAAAATAATATACATTGTATACAATAAATGGTTCAAATAAAATGTATTAATTTAATTGTTGAGCAACCACTACAGTCCTACCTTTAAACGACAACGTCAAGTTACTCCACATGCGTGAAATTGCGCCAAAATTAAACATTAGCTTTCTGAAAAACTTGATAACAAAAATAAAAAAACTCAATTACGCGCCGCTTCCTAAAGGGCACCACAGACTAAGGGCCAGCCCATACAGCGAAGCGCAGGGCAGAGTATGTTTGAATGCCAAATGATAATGGTCTTTGGATATCTATAAATAATTAACATCACAAATAATCTCCGCAAGTGTCTCCTTGTAGTTGTGGTGTTAAAATTTATTCTTGCGCTTCGTTGTATGAAGTCCCATTTCTGAGCAGGCCGCTTGACAGTCTACACTACTCATTATATCAACTAGGCTAACCGCGGGTTACGACAATTGTTAACGTTAACAGCCATGCCTCCAGATGCATTAAGCTACATACACATACATAAAATCACGCCTGTTTCCCAGAGGGGTAGGCAGAGACGACTTCTTTCCACCTGCTACGATCCTGACAAATGTCTTTCGCTTCTTCCACATTCATACATCGAGTCATGCACGGACGTCGGTTTCGGGTACTTAAGATTCGGCCCTTTTCCAGTATTTCTCCGATTTGATTCGAAAAAGTACGCTTAGGGCGGCCTCTTCCGACCCTTCCACTCACTTTCGCTCTGTATATCTCTTTCGTCAATCTTCTTTCATCCATCCTTTCCAAATGACCGAACCATCGAAGCATGCCCTTTTCAATCTTAGTCACTACATCTTCTTTTAGTCCACATTTCTCATTAAGCATTTGCATTAAGCTAAATTAGTTATTTTCGAATATCGACAAAATGATTGACGTAAGCTGGTGGCAAACCGCGCCGGCCACTCAAGTCAACTCTATACATTTTGAGTCGATAGAAAACATAAACGTTGCATCGTTTACATCTTGGCTGTTCGAGGTAAACAAACGGGCGGCTTTAAATTAAAAAAGCGGCCAAGTGCGAGTCGGACTCGCGCACGTAGGGTTCCGTACCAGTACACGTATACATCTAAATAAATGTTTTTCTTTATTCTTTATTATATTGGAGTTGATTGAATGAAAGGTAAAATGCGGTTTACGATTTATAACGTATTAAAAAAAACTAATTATTAGATCTCGTTCAAACCAATTTTCGGTGGAAGTTTGCATAGTAATGTACATCATATATTATTTTTACATTTATCATTCCCTTATTTTAGAAGTTACGGGGGGGGACACACATTTTTCCACTTTGGAAGCGTCTCTCGCGCAAACTATTCAGTTTAGAAAAAAAAAATATTAGAAACCTCAATATCATTTTTGAAGACCTATCCATAGATACCCCACACGTATGGAATTGATGAAAAAAAATAATTGAGTTTCAGTTCTAAGTATGGGGAACCCCAAAAATTTATTGTTTTTTTTCTATTTTTGTATGAAAATCTTAATGCGGTTCACCGAATACATCTACTTACAAAGTTTCCATAGTATAGCTCTTATAGTTACGGAATAAAGTGGCTGTGACATACGGACGGACAGACGGACGGACAGACATGACGAATCTATAAGGGTTCCGTTTTTTGCCATTTGGCTACGGAACCCTAAAAAAGACACAACGGTCACAAGTTTGCCACGCGGCTCCGCGCTAGTTACACTTGAGAGCTTATGTGCCTAATATGGTCGTGTTTATGTATGTATGTAAACAAATTATTGTACAAAAGAAAAACCACAACAATACTCATCATCATCATCATCATGTCAGCCGAAAGACGTCCACTGCTGGACATAGGCCTCCCCCAAGGCTTTCCACTCAGACCGGTCTTGTGCTTTTCGCATCCACCGCGGTCCCGCGATCCTGACGAGGTCGTCTCTCCATCTTGTTGGAGGCCTACCTACAGCTCGTCTTCCGGTCCGCGGACGCCACTCCAGAACCTTCTGACCCCATCGGCCATCAGTCCTGCGAGCAATGTGCCCCGCCCACTGCCACTTCAGTTTAGCTATTCTTCGGGCTATGTCGGTAACCTTAGTTCTACTGCGGATATCATCATTTCTGATTCTATCACGCAGAGAAACCCCGAGCATAGCCCTCTCCATAGCCCTCTGAGTGACTTCGAGCTTCCTTATTAGGCCCATCGTTAGCGCCAACATCTCAGATCCGTAAGTCATCACTGGCAACACACACTGGTCAAATACTTTTGACTTCAAACACTGCGGTAATTTGGACGAAAAGGTGCTGCGAAGCTTCCCGAACGCTGCCCAGCCGAGTCGGATACGACGAGTGACCTCTTTCTCAAAGTTGGACCTGCCTAACTGGACCGTTTGTCCCAGGTAAATATAGTCGACAACAACTTCTAATTACAATACTATTAATATAAAAACATGTAGAAAGGTTGCTTCCAGCTAACCCTTTGAGTGATTGAGAAAAGTGAAAGGTTGTGCATCGAGTAAGAAAGTGTACAAATATCAAACATGGTGTGTGTTATCGATGTATATAACGTGGATAAAACATCTGTCACTCTCGGGTCATACGTTAGTGCGAGAGTAACGGACGCTTTATCCGCCGCAATAAACCGAGTTCGCCTATGTACAATCTTAGTGACGCATTTTTTTTTTATTGTTTACGAGCAATAAAGAGTTTACATACATACATACATAAACGTGCTACGCCCGTACTATGTACAGGATGGTTTTTTTTTTGGTTTTTTGTTTCTGGGTGAGACCAGTGAATTTTAGAAAATCTTTCATGCAGTATTGTTTGTTTAAAAAAATAAAAGAATGTTTCTTTAAAGTAAAATGACCTATGTTAAGCTCTAAGATAGTTCCCGTCCAGGGCCTCTATTCCCGACGGTAAAAAACAAATCGTTTGATCCTTTGATCTGTTATGGTTTGTTTTGACGTCATCCGCCATTACTGTCAAGTAAATAAGAGCTATCAAAACGGTGACAAACCGATAACAGATCAAACACGATATGGTTTTTACCGTATTGAATAGAGGCCGGGCCTATATTTTTTTCCACCGGTGGATAATCCATAGTATGTCTAGTAGTGGCTAGTGACTAGTGACCCTGCCGGCGAAGCTATCGGTCCGAGTTCAATTTCGGGTTTGGTCCAGTATTTAAGTGACGAGATTATTTTGTTGCTGAGTATTGGACGTTTTCTGTATATTTAAGTATGTGTAGGTAATAAACATTTTGGTTAAGCCTAAAACAGTTTGTAACTAGCTATATTTTTGTGAGGTTGACCCTTTTATGTTTGTAGTTTTTTTTTATTTACAGTAAGTAGGTAAGCATTTTTGGAAAATAAGTATTTAAAACGAAAAATTAACTGGTTGGTTTTGTACTATCGTTCAAACAAAAAATAATTATTGATTAGACCTATAGAAACACGAAATGGTTAACGTCGATAAGATTCTCAATATGTTTAAATAATTGATTACGAGTTTCTAATTGAAATAATGATTATAATACTCATTTTATTTTTAATTGACATTTAATACTATATAAAATAACAGCCAAGTTCTTTTACTTTAAATATCTTTTTTTTAATTTTTAAACCTATTTATTTCTCTACATAATTGTTTGAAGCATTTAATTTTTTAGAATCATTAGGTAGGGATAATCTTATCTTAAACTGATGTGTTGACGCTCACATGGATGCATGTGATAACATGATGCATGATATGTGGTAACAATAAAAATAATGCTAAAATTAATAGAAATCGGGTACCTCCTATGTTATCTACATTATAACATGGAGTGAGGTATTATTGATTAGCTCTAAAAAATCATTATGTACCTAGTTATACATTTTTAGATTTTGGGGATCGTTTAAGAAATTATTTGACTCGAAAAGTGTAATTTTTGCAGAAGTTATAAAACATTATTATGTCCCAAGAAAAATAGCTTAACTATTAATTGCCCATGTAAGTGCACCGTTAAGCATTTTCTTTTGTTTTCTATTACGGCCAAAACAAAAGATATAGTTTATTATTTTTACCTAATTTCAAAGTACTGCGTCATTGTATAATTGTAATGTATAATTCAAATTCAAATTACTCATTGCATTGATAACATAATGGTAAAATTATGAAAGATTAAGGCATGATCACACTTTAACCGTCGTGATAAACTTTTTTTATCACGACTTCATCGTCAAATTATCACTGTAGACATATCGATTATCGATTGGTCAGATTATTAGAAACACAACTACAAAATGAAAGACAACGAACATGCTTATCATAAATTTTATTTTATTTTCTTGATTGTTTTATGGGTTCCGTACCTCAAGCGTTAAAACAGAACCCTTATAAACACTTTATGGCCCGTCTTTCTATGTATCCATCTGTGATGATTTTTCTCATGAACGGGCAAAGATTTCAAGTGTAAAATGCTTTCTTTTCAGTCAGCACCATCCGAAGCAAATCCATTAGGGACGAATCGATTTATGTATCTCTATTTTTTTCTTCCATCTTGCTTTTCATGAACGTGTTAGTGGAGCCAATAGTTTTTGAGTTCGGAGTAACGGCGACAGACGGAACCCTATACTGAGCATGGTCCGACGAACTCTTTGCCCGGTTATTTTTAGGGTTTCGTGCCTGAAGGGAGCCCAACGGGCTATTAACGCCTATGCCTACGCTGTCTATCCGTCCGTCCGTCCTAACCTTAAAAAGCTGTATGTTTTGAACCGTAATACAAACTGGCCCCTTTTTTTTAGAATATATTATTACGGCGAATTTACTAGCAAATATAAAAAAAAACATAAGAAAGTGAAATAATAAAGGGCATACAAGAAACGTTTATATTCAATTTTTTAAACAAACAATTCATATTTTGAAAACAAACAAGCGTCAAATTTGGTATGACTATAGTATAAACCATGAAGAAAAACAACAAATACCTACTAAAAAATGCGAAATCGAATTCGAATTATAATATAGTAAAAACAAAAGCAAGGACTTTTGTCTTTGGCCCCTCAGGCGATTACCAAAAAAAAAAAAATAGTCCGATTCAGATTCGCACTTGACCGGTATTTGTAACTTCTTCACTATTATACCTATAGTGCCAGTCGTGTCTGGGACTTGGCTGTTGTTATTATAAATGTGTTTCTACGGTGCAAGTAATCAATTTGATTAAGTTATTTGAACAGAAGTTTTATTCTCTACGTACCTACGCATAAAAGGCTAATCGAAAGTCAGAAGTGATTTGGAAACCATGAAATATATATTTGTTTTTGTAATTGCTTTATATTTCATTGCACATCTAAGCAATGGTAAGCGTGATTTGTGAAAATTTAAAACTGAAATATTACTCACATTCAATAATATTATTATATTATGAAAAAACTTTAAAAAATATGTTTTTTTTCAGCTTGCACTAACGGTAAAATCTTCCTCACTTTGTAAAATGTTTAAAGGTTTCGTCCGCATTGCAGAATGAAATGTCTGGTTGGGAAAAATAAATGGTTTAGGTCTCAGATTAAATGCGGAGTTCACCTCCGAATAAACTTTTTTAATGTACAGTCAACGGCATTAATGTTCATAATTTTATCGTGTTATGTATTGCATGGACCTTATTGTAAGTGGCATAAAGGTGTACTGGTGTATAGATATTTTTGACGTCTTTGGAACATATCCGTACTAATATTATAAAGGCGAATGTTTGTATGTATGGATGGATGTTTGTTACTCTTTCACGCTGCAGTGGCTGGACGGATTTGAATGAAATTTGAAATCGAGATAGCTTATACCCAGGATTACACATAATCTACGCGGACGAAGTCGCGGGTCATGTCAGCCAAAACACGTCCACTGCTGGACATAGACCTCCCCCAAGGCTCTCCACTCAGACCGGTCTTGTGCTTCTCGCATCCACCGCGCTCCCGCGATCCTTAAGAGGTCGTCACTCCATCTTGTTGGGCAGCAGCTAGTATACAATAATATTTCCGACTTTAACTTAACTACGTAGGTATGTAAAAAAAACTTAGTATGTATTTAGTTTTAATTTGCTACACTGGTAAAAAAATACTGTCGTTGTAAAATACACCAAAAAGCGTAAAATAACGCTGATTTACTTTAAACAGACTCATAAACATATTTTTTTTAGATGGCATGTTTAAAAGTACACATGTCATGTACTACTTTAAGCAGCTCGGTCACATTTTCAAGCTTTTTTGTAAGATTCAAAGATGTTTGTTTTAAAGGTTTGACGGCTGTTTTTATTGTTATTATTTTCCAAATAATTCATTTCTCAGTTTATATTCTAGCGGTTAACTCAAACCTTTTAATTTGGAATCCTTTTTCCAGAGCATATACGCCACATCAACCAATCTCTAAATGACTTGAGGGATATGGAGGAAGAAATATTATCGCTGCAAGAAATTTTAAATAACCACCACCGTATCGAGAAAAAACTGGATTATTGTATGTCTTCCACCAACATGAAGTTATCTGGGGTTGTCAAAATGAAGAAGCTGCTGAAAGATGGGGAAGAAACAGAACGTAAAGACCACATAATGAGTATATTCAAGGATAGGAAGCCTAAAAAACTCTTTACTAGCGCCTCATTTAACGAAAGAATATAATTTTTCCTCGACATACATGCAGTGTAAGGCTAGGTTCACATGGCGTAATTTTTAGAGATTTTATCGACATGTCTTGTCGACGTGTCTTAATGACAGCAAAAATATGGCAGTTTTAAAAATCGTTCACACGGCGTCTAACCTTTTACACACGACCCTTTTGATAAGTGAAGTTCAAAATTAAACCTCATTAACGCTTCATATTGCTATGGATGGGTTCACTAATTTTTTTAAGTACATCAATGATTTATTTAATTAAATTATGGAGGTTGAATATACAAGCACGCAAATAAATTTTTTAGGGTTCCGTAGCCAAATGGCAAAAAACGGAACCCTTATAGATTCGTCATGTCTGTCCGTCCGTCTGTCCGTCCGTATGTCACAGCCACTTTATTCCGTAACTATAAGAGCTATACTATGGAAACTTTGTAAGTAGATGTATTCGGTGAACCGCATTAAGATTTTCATACAAAAATAGAAAAAAAACAATAAATTTTTGGGGTTCCACATACTTAGAACTGAAACTCATTTTTTTTTTTTCATCAAACCCATACGTGTGGGTTATCTATGGATAGGTCTTCAAAAAGATATTGAGGTTTCTAATATATATTTTTTCTAAACTGAATAGTTTGCGCGAGGGACGCTTCCAAAGTGGAAAAATGTGTGTCCCCCCCCCCTCCCCCGTAACTTCTAAAATAAGGGAATGATAAAAGTAAAAATAATATATGATGTACATTACTATGCAAACTTCCACCGAAAATTGGTTTGAACGAGATCTAATAATTAGTTTTTTTTTAATACGTTATAAATCGTAAACCGCATTTTACCTTTCATTCAATCAACTCCAATATAATAAAGAATAAAGAAAAACATTTATTTAGATGTATAGTGGTACGGAACCCTACGTGCGCGAGTCCGACTCGCACTTGGCCGCTTTTTTGTTGTTGTTTCGATATTCAATTAGAAATACCCCTTACAATCCGAATTTTATCGATTGCGATGCTCAGTGGCGCCTGTGTTTAATTCGGGGTCCGTTCATTTGACCAAAAGTACGTTCGACAAACGTATCATTTTACAAACTTTCATTTCGCAAAAACGTGTTTGTGCTTAAACCATTACATATTGCATAGGTTAAATCAGCTTATTAAATAAGTTAGGTTAGGTTACAATATCGACCACAAAAAACGTGAAATGAAAGTTTGTAAAATGATACGTTGGTCAAATGATGATTTGGTCAAACATTAGTGAACCGTTTAATTCATCACGTACACTGGGCACGTATACGGGAACATCGCATGCGTAAAAAAACCGAATGGACCTCGTGCCGTGTGAACGGTTGTCTCGTATATGGTAAAACCAATAAATATCGAATCGAATAGTCCCTGTGAACCTAGGATTGTTGTCTTAATAAAGTGCACTTACACGGGCAATTTGTAAAACGCTTACGCTTGTAGCAATCCATTGACGAGTGGTTTTGACATAATGGAGTCGGGAGCTATTGCAGCAACGCAATGTATCATGAAAACCATGCGGAGACACAATGAAACTGAGCTTTAACGGCGATAACAGCTGTCTTACTCTTATTTGATGTAACA
The DNA here is from genome assembly GCA_923062465.1 of Acleris sparsana. Classification (NCBI taxonomy): domain Eukaryota; kingdom Metazoa; phylum Arthropoda; class Insecta; order Lepidoptera; family Tortricidae; genus Acleris; species Acleris sparsana. The sequence continues at coordinate 12,776,870 of OV281300.1, forward strand.
GAATGAGACGTCAGTATATGTATAACCTTGACTCCGTCATCATCATCACTCCTACATCCAAACTCGTGGAAATCTGAACAAGGTACACGGAAAAGATAACGTGCTAGGTGATCCTTTTAAGCAGGAAGGGCTCTATTCTACTCGGTAACCATATTGCTTTTCATTTGTAATCATATTATCAACCGTATGATAGCTCCTATTTAGTGCACAAAGGTGCGAACCCACCGTTGCATAAAATAACGGTACGGAATCGCAGTGACGCATCGTACCCGTACCGTTTTTACGCATGCCCATCACACCGCTGCTTAAAATACGGTGTCGTTGCGTAAACAAAAGACAGGGTCATGTTAACAACATGGCGCCGTTTTTGACGCGTCGTATACATACGCACTGTTAAGCAGCGGTGTGGAGGGCATGCGATAAAAACGGTACGGATACGATACGTCACTGCGATTGCGTACCGTCGCCGTATTTTAAACAGCAGTCGGGTCGCACCTTAATGGAGGCTGACCTCAAAACAATACGATAAGATTTCATAAGCAACACAGATTTACCGAGCAGAATAAAGCCTCAGTTCGGCAAATGGTTTAAAAGAAAAAAACTACTATAGATGCAGTACAACTATTGTTCATTTCCCAAACCGATCGGCTTCGATTGTCTATTCGTTTGCACTTAAATAATTTAAAAACTGAATACGACTTTTATTATACACTATCCAACCATCGCAATAGAAAAACTATTAGATAGATAAAAACACCCGATATAATGGTGACCCCTTCTTTCAAGGCTGATATCTCTTAAACGGCTCAACCGATTTTGATAAAACCTAGCTAAGAACCACCGCTAGAAAACCTGCTTTCAAATATAAAAAACTGCTTACAAATCAGTTCATCCATTTAAGAGCTACAGCGCTACAGACAGATATACACGTTGAATTTATAACACCTCGCTTTTTGCGTCGGGGTTAATAAATACTAGAAAAATACGTTGCGATAAACAGAAGACAGCGTTTCGTACTCTATTTGACACTATTTGATACTTGAAACTTTGTCATGCTGTATATTTTTTTCTGTTTTTATGTTACATTTTGTCAATAACACTATTTATATTCTATTCTTTATATTTCTTGTGGTGCGCCTTTGGAGAGGCTTATAATGTCCACTACTCGTTAATTTAGTACAGGAGGTGTAGAGTGCGTGAGCAGAAACCTAAGCAGTTCGTTCAGAAACTTGTTAAAGGTGCTTAGATCATGCAATAAAAGACCCTGCGGGCTTAGGCTTTGTTTATCGATTTGGATGAAACTTCCGTCTCTTTCAAACCAGTATGTAAGTGTGAGAGTAACAGATACTTTATCGACCACGATAAAGGCGACCTTAATACGGGCCCTGGCGTTCAGACGGTGAGCTAGATGGGCAGAGACACAAATCATACCAAATACCTTATACAATTCTACATAGCTATTTTTCTAATTCCGAACTGTTTTCAAGCTCAGAGAAGTGACCCAAACTAATTTTCTGAAGTGATTTCCAGAAGTATCATGTTCTTATATTTGTTAATCGGTCGATCGAGCTACCGCGCTCACTCTGGCGGTTAAGCTTTAGTATGTAAGTAAAGTACTGAAGATACCAAAATGAATCACTTATTTATAAAATGTTAAAATCAAATAAAAAAACCTGATATCATATCCGTGTTTAATTCGCGCTTATGAACGGAATGGCATTGCAAATGCGCTTGACATGAAGAATTAATAAGGAAACAACGTTGCGAACAGAAAAGAATAATTGAGTTTTCATAATGTTAATTGTTACTATAATATTGTTAGTAGGTAATCATAGTAGGTATTATTGCCTTTTAATTCTCCTCAAAAACTTTTTACAATTTCAAAGTAATCGTTACTAATCAAGTGTTTAATTAATTCGGTACAAAATACGGCGCCAAAATTGATTTGAAACCAAAATGATGAATATCCTTGATACAGTCTTGTAATTGAAATTCTGTTGGCCAAATTAACTATAATTACCATTGGAATTGGTGATAAAACTGATAAAAAATAGCCAAGTTCAGGAACTGTCAATACATAATTAAATATTAAAAAGTAAGTATTGAAAGTACATCGTCCATTGACGAGTTCAATAAAAGTTTATTAGAGAACGCAACAATAAAGCATTGAGATCATTATTAAACGGTCCGCGCGTTCTCTGTGCAGTTTTATGTACAAGCCCTGGATGAGGATTGGGATTGGGAAGTGCCACCAATATCCCTTCAGCTTGACCTTGAATGTGGTATCTCCTGGTCTAGGACCTAGACGCCCTTTGGATAAGAGAGAGATCATTCTAGCGGGCCTGTTATGGTCATGTTTAACGATGTGGATAAACGTGGACAAAACATTTGTCAATTTTTTATCAGTTTGTAAGTGCGAAATTGATGGATGCTTTATACATCGCGATTAAGGCGACCATAATAATGGCCTTGAGGGCCTAGTATGGTTGCGTTTATTGCGTGACAAAATGTGGATAAAGCATCTGTCACTCTTATACTTACATACGTGTCTGATTGTGACGGATGTTTTATCCACAATATTGTCACGTGTTAAACGCAGCCCCCTAAACTCGAACGACGCTAATGTCGGCAGTAAAATCTCGTCGAGACACCACGAGACAGGCCAAGAGCTGTGTACTTTCCTCTGACTCGTTCGCATATGCTTCTATTAAGAGCGAGCGAGAGAGGAGTACAAACCCAAAGCATCTTCTAAGTGTTCACAGACTGTACATAGTTACATTGCGGCGGTATTTCCGGCCCGCTCCAACTTAGGGAATCACAACACGAACAAAACTCTTTTTATTCGTACTGCCAAGGACTGAAATGATTTTCCTGCGTCTGTATTCCCGATATTTTGTTTTCTGGGTAAATATGTACCTCCCTCGAGATCGTCGTCACTTAAGTACTTCACTAGACTGGCAAATGCAAACACATTTTGGATAAAAAAGAAGGTCAGCATTGTATCTCCGATTTCTTTCCAGGTGTTGCGGTTGCGGGTGTTCATGGGTGGCGGTGATCACTTTCTATCAGGTGATTAGCTGGCTCGTTTGCTTCCTCCAGCGTTAAAAAATCAGCTGAGTGGTCTTGCTCGCAGGTATGTTCAATGGTCAGCGACGTTGAACGTATGGAATGAAGAGGACAAGCTCTGAAACAAAAACGAACGCGAGTGTTTCAATGGTCATGCACCCTCCCCTCCCACATCCCGCAGATTATCAAAATGGCCTGGCCATATAGCGGCAAAGGATATATGGAAAAGTAGTTCGCCCTTTAGGAGTTCCTGATACATATTGTCGTTCGATGCTTACACGCAATCAAACGCGGCGGCGGCGCGGCCCCGACTTAACCGACATGGTGTACCTACCTTGTTTGCTTGTGGTGGCTTGTGACGCGTATGGTCGAGGCAGGCTCACGTGAAACCCGCCTATACTGTTTATACTGTGATTCAGCAGTAATAATGCATCTAACTTAAATTTAGTAGTCGTAGCATTGTATAATGTATTGGTAACCACATTCAATTGAAAATGCTAAGACCATTAGTATTATAGATAGTGAAGTGTTCAATTCATATTCTAGCGCTCATCTTCTAATATCTGGATTAATCTAAGGTGGTTTCTTTAACAGCTATATACACGGTCTCACACTTGTTTCTTTTCATGAATACTACGTTGATACCTACAATTACAAACCTTGACGACGTTCACTAATTTAATTGTTTTACTTCTTACAAAGGCAATATGCCTCCCTTGCGATTGTTTGAATTAGGAAGAATGGGTGTCTCAGGCATCTTCCTACATTGATACAAGTAAAGGTAGTTAATGCTAACAATATAATAATTTATATGCTGTGAAATTAACACGATTACGTTTGAATTTTGATTCTAATAACATGTAGGTATGTAACTTATTATGTTATTTATAATAGAAACAGCCTATCCAAAATGTTTGGCAAGGTTCAATCAATTTGTATTATTTTAACTATGGTGGATAAAGGTTTGTATAAAACACTTTTGTAGAAAACCAGATGTGCTTTGGAAGCCATGCAATATTATGTAAATTGTTTTATTTTATTTCTCGTTTTCGTCCATTTAAGTAATGGTGAGTACAACGGAGAAAGGTGTATTACTAATTATTTAAGGCATTGATTGTCTCTCACACAAATTGACCTAGTCTCAAGTAGTAAGTACTACACAACGATAAGAAGGTATACTTATAAAGATAAACATAGAAAACATTTAAGACCTAGGAACGAATACTAGCGCTCATAACACAAATATTACCATACCGGGATCTAGTTTAGTAGGCAGGGTCACTGCCTACCGATTAGGTAAACTAAACACGTCGTCAATTTATAGTACGGAAGTTTAGGATACCTATTACAAACTGAATAAAGACAGCTAGTTGTGGTGGGCAGTTGTTAAGTGCACCTTTAGGCTTAGAACAAATTACTACCAATACCAATATATTATTGTTTCAAGTAGGTAAATGTGAAATGCTGTTTAGTTACGTAGATAGCTCAAATAATGATACATTTTTATTGTTTCAGCAAGCTTTGGAGGTAAATTATTATTTGATTACTATTAGTGTGAAAATTTATGGTTTTTAATATAACTGTAACTGTTTACTACACTACATGGACTTATTAATAAGTGTTTCGAACTGATAATTTGGCACTGGAAATTTGAACAGATGTTGTTTCAAGTTCAGAAGACGTGTTGCTGTAGGTTTTTGTTGTATTTATCATTTATTTTATGGCAAGGGGAAGCACACAGGCCACCTGATGGTACTAAGATCTAAAACCCATAGCTATTTGCATTCTCAAGACAACAACCCAGAATATTTATATTAACCTGAGGAGTAAAGTCATAGCATACTACGATGCCCCAGCACATCAAAAAGTGTACCTATTTTGATTTGTGTTTTTTTCATTCTGGCGTGGTGTCCACTACAGACTGCTGACGGCCTGCGGGTCTCTTCCTGACCACAAACAGATCCCTCAGTGCCCACGTGGTTAACTCTTACACTTCAAAAAGTTAATAAGTTCACAAAAAACTGATTTTCTAACTTATGAACTTTCGGACAAATAAACTGTTCGGACTTAGGAAACAAAACCTCGGACTTGCGATAGGTTACCCGTAGGTAACTCTTCGAGTCTTTACCAACAACACCGCGTGGTACGGTCGAAGTCAATGATATGTTTACATTTTTGCATTTTATTTCAAAGTGTAAACATATCTTTGACATCGACTGTACAATACAAGTATTATAAACACACGTCACCGCACCGCTACGTGCTTTATTTGCCTGAAAAGGCGCTTAGATACTTAAGAGTCGAGGTGGCATCACGTCTAGGTTTTACATGGAATTATATGGCAGTGCACTCAGTCGAGGCAAGGCGCGGGAGAGCAAAGGTTAAGGCGTGGCGGGGGCGTATACGCTCCAACGCCGCCGCCATATTATATTATTTGTCATTCGCCTTCGCGTCTTTGGTTTTCTCTTGAAATGGAACAAAGCATATCCGTCTGTGCCTCAACTCTACACAACAAGCATGCCGCGAGTATGCCGCGACTTCCCTGCCTCGACGACGCTAAACGACTGAGAGAGCCAACAGTCGCTGCTTTCAAAATAGGAGCCTTGAATTTTTTTAATACTAATTGTTTTTTTTTCCAGAGCACATGCGCCAGCTAGATGCTATTATAGGAGACGTACAAGAAATGCAAGTCGAAGTTAATTATATGCAAGAGTTGTTTGATATACACAGACGAATAAGGAAAAAATTAAACTTGATTCTTTATAAGACTGGTAGAAAACACAAGGACGAAACAAAGAAAAGGAAAAAGCGTTTGGGATTATTAAAAAGCGATTCGTCAGTAGTAGAGATAAATAGTAATGTTTCTCACAATCTGGAACTGTAGCGTTAGTTTCTAACACATAATCGAGGTCTACGACGGCCAACCGGACTCAAGAAACAAGAACGAACTGATCTTGGCTGAGATGTCGTCACAAGATACGTCAAAGTGAACGTCAAGATAGAAAACTGACATTTTTACCGCATCTTGAGACGGGCGTTACAGTAGAGATCTGTTTATTAATACGGTCTTAAGCATGCATGTGTATTTTAGTACTTGAGTTAAGAAAACTAGTGTGGTCATAGATTGTAATGGTTGATCAACATAAAACGCTGTCGTTGAAGATCAATGTGAAAATGTATATATCATTTGTTTCTTGTGATTTGATGTTAATTCATGTCAGGGTTATAGAACCATAGGATATAGTTTTAGGATAAAATGCTTAATTGAAGTCTGATAAAATATTGTAGAGCTGTTTGACAAGCTCTAAGCGATGGAGTTAAAGATCGACCATACCAAATTAAGTTGCATTAAAATCGGAAAAAATATTGACATGGCATTCTTTTACATATGGCCACACCGGCTGGCGTAACGTAATAGTCGCGTCACTGCGTAAACTGTCGTCGATCCTTAAGAGAATTAGGTAGTGGAACTAAATGAACTGATTAATTAACCTTAACTATATTGAAATTAAGTGGTGAAAGAATTAAGAAAAAAAAATTGGAACTTAATTCCACTTTGTTTATCCATATTGTATAATATTCAGTCGGCTTCACTTTCAAGCTATTAAAAGCAACCATAATATTTTTAATATTTTTAACGCCGATAGTTGGCACGGTCGTCAACCTTCTCCTACTCTCTATGGCTATGGTCACATCTACGGGCTTTGGCGAAGATTCTAGTTGGAATCTCTCAATTTAAGGAAGAAACGTCCAGTTCAGAAAGAAGGGTTCAGGAGCCTGATTACATGCCGTACCTTCGCCGTAGTTAGGAACTGTACTCAACAATGATTTGCTTAGTACAGCTGGGGCGCTAAGGTTTGCCAAGGTTTGTGAGGCACACAGCTGTTGCTGTAGGGCCATGGTCGAGGAACATGGGCATGTTTTTGGTTCTGGGCGATTCCCGAGGCACCATTCCATTAATAAGATTGATCGCAGGGCCATGGTGGCAGCAAAAGTGCCGTGTGCCCTAGAGCCACCTGGATTAAGCCGTATGGACGGTAAAAGGCTCGGCGGTATTACTTTGATTCCATGGCGAAGGGGTCGTTGTCTGTTATGGTATGCAACATGTGTTAGCACTTTTGCTGCGACTCATGTACGAGGGCTTTCAGGGTGTGCTAGTTCAATGGTTGAAAAGGTTGCCAGGTTCAAGCATGCCAAATAGTCGGCGGTGGAATTAGATTATGAGTTTGCGCTAGTCGCGGTGTAGACGGGTGAATATTTGGGCGTTTCAACCTCCGTCATTGTTGTATTCAATATATTGACGAAAACAATGATAATTACCAGCAACTTTTGATGTCAAAGTCAACGGACCCGGGGGTAGTATTAATTCCATTTAAAATCATAAGACAATTAAAAAGTTTATCTTGAATAATAAGCGAAGACAATAATGACGGCGGTTAAAACGCCGAATAACCACCCAGACGGTGAGGTCCTGGTGCTCTGAAGCTCTTGAGCTCTTTAAAGAGTTGGGACGTCCGTTGAGAGACCCTTGTTCCGAGTTTTGGTTCAACAGGTATCTATGGCAATGACGCCGTTGCAACCGACCGATAGAAATTAAATAAACTATAAAAAATATTAATATTTTAGTAACATAAGTACTTAATTATTAGATTATTTCAAAAAATACAATAAAAACGTATTTTTTATGTTTAAGTTGTTTCTATCTCTTCTGTAAACCCCGAAGCAGAAAGATACAAAAATCGACTTGAAGAAATTAATCAATGAAATCCGTACAAGATATGTTACACGCGTTTGTCTGTTGAAATTGTTTTAGTAGGATTGTGAGGCTGAAAGTTTTCATACTAAATGCGGTAACGTAACGGTAACTTAAAAGTAGTCAGATTATTACGTTTTTTTAATTATGTTGTATTATGAAAAATTTAGTTTGGACGTTTTCCTTTTTAAGACAAATATTACTTGAAAGGCTAAAGCCCAAAAACGAATAAATTTATGAAGGTATACACTGTCCTTTTATATAAGTCAGTTATTTTACTGACAAATTAATGCCGAGAATGACATATTAATGTGAGATCTGAAGGACTTGGCTGTTTTAATCGTTTCAAGTACTGTATCGATCAATTAATTTGGTTTCGATTTACCATGACTTGAAATTTCGTATGAGGCGTTAAGATTATTTGGAAATTAGTAGTTTCATGGTAACGATGCATTATGTCGCAGTATGCACTTTTGTGCTCGTTTTTATCAATTTTAGTAATGGTGAGTATAAGAGATTTTTTTTAAATCTTAGCTTTGTTTGTATGTTACATCAAATCTTGCAAGAAAATTTTGAACCATATCTCGTTAATGGAATGGGCTGAAACTTTGACCACATATGTAAATTCAATGACATTGCAATATTATGGTATCTAAGAGCTGATCTGATGACGGAGTCGGAAGATGATGATAGGATCTCCGGAATATTTAATGTAGACCCACCGCAGATGAAGACTAAGCAGAAAAAAAAGTACAGTTGGCAGCAAAAAAATGTTTTAGAAATAAAATTACCGTTTGAAACTATTTGGCCCGAGGCGACCTCTGTCGGTCACTCTTACCAAACTAGCGCAGGGACAATGATTGAGAACTAGGTTCTTTAGACTGTAGACTAATTTTTAGTACCCTGGCTGCTGCTGTTATTAATAAAAACGCTGCACCTACTTATTTTAAATCATCTTTCGAATGTGTTATTTTCTTAAATTATTAACTGTTTTTTATTTTTAGCTTGCAATACTTGGGGTAAATAAATAAACATAATTTTCATCATTCATCATAAATAAAATAGGTATAACTTGAGCTTTATTCATTTGTCTTGATTTGACTTGATTATTGTTGGATTCAGTTCAAATGCCCCATCAAATAATGTTTAATTGACTTAAATACCAGAATTAGTTAATGAAAATAACCTGTCTCTAAATACATGCCAACAAAATGAATAAATGCTCACTTACTATGTTGCTTTACTAGAATAGTAAGAAACTTTAACATAAGTTCTAGATTTATTTAACTAGCTTCAATCAAGTTGTATGACGGAATCTGGCCCTAGACAAGATGCTTTCGACGAACGATATCGTTATCGTAAGTTTACAGGATTGCAAGCTGCCAGAGTCCCTAAAGGTAACAACTATTTTGGAAAGGGAACTAGAATGTATTTAATACCTAAAATAGAAAATTAAATGTCTACAACTACGTATAAAAGAAAACTCAAATGTACCTTGCTGTCTAACGTAACCTAAGTTATAATAACATATAATTATATTATTAACCATGTAAGAAATATTTTGTAAAAAATGTAACAACAAAGTCTGAGAGCACCCAGTTTTCGCCTACAAACAGATTGTGCAGTTTGGCGAAGAATTAATAATATCCCATGCTTGCTTTTTGAATAAATTATTTATTATTATTTGTATGTCTCTACCAATCACGGGGGGACTATGGGAGTCCCGGACGTTTGGAAGGAGTACATGGAGCCGAAGACAACACGCAGAGGCCCTTTAGACAAGTTTAATTTAGTAAAGTTATAGGACACCAACCGGCGATTGTCCCTGAGTTCAAACTAAAAAAGTATGCTCCCACGGACAACCACCGGTTAGAGTAAGACTATTTAAGAAGGATGGGAATATTAATAACAGGTTCTATGAATTAACTGCTATGGATTGGTGAACTAGACTATTGATGAAACAACGGCGGTTGCCTGGCCGATGCTAATTACTTTAGTTGAATAGCGTCCTAGTCGGAATGGACCTCCCGAAATAGCCACATATGTGTAGCAGCAGGGAGGCAACATTTCCAGACAGTTTAAACGACCATAAGGTGCCCACTCACCACTTATGCAACACATCCGCCCTTCGAGCATATAGTTCTAGCGACTCCACTCTGACCGGCCAATAAAGGCAAGCCAGATGTGCGGGTTTGTTCCTCGTCATTGTACACCGCAGCCGGCCGGTGAAGGCAAGAGTGAGGTGAGGAACAGGACCTACCCTCGGGAGTTTCAGGTCCTTGGTGTCGCCACTCACCAACAGCTCGCCACTAGCTGTCCTGCGGCCTTATTATTATTATTATTAGATGGTCGTGTCGAGCGCTTATGTCAATCCCATACATTTTGGCAGTTATCAATAATCGTTTTCGTTAGCATTAGGTATGCATGCATCTTGTCTAGGGTCAGATTCCGTCATATACAAAAGTTTCTTCATCAATGCATTAGTTTAACTATTCAGCGAAGAATAATTGTAGTCAGCGTCTTCGAGCATTGCGGCTTTTTAGGGTTTCGTAGCCAAATGGCAAAAAACGGAACCCTTATAGATTCGTCATGTCTGTCCGTCCGTCTGTCCGTCCGTATGTCACAGCCACTTTATTCCGTAACTATAAGAGCTATACTATGGAAACTTTGTAAGTAGATATATTCGGTGAACCGCATTAAGATTTTCATACAAAAATAGAAACAAAACAATAAATTTTTGGGGTTCCCCATACTTAGAACTGAAACTCAATTTTATTTTTTTCATCAAACCCCGACGTGTGGGGTATCTATGGATAGGTCTTTAAAAATGATATTGAGGTTTCTAATATATATTTTTTCTAAACTGAATAGTTTGCGCGAGAGACGCTACCAAAGTGGAAAAATGTGTGTCTCCCCCCCCCGTAACTTCTAAAATAAGGGAATGATAAATGTAAAAATAATATATGATGTACATTACTATGCAAACTTCCACCGAAAATTGGTTTGAACGAGATCTAATAATTTTTTTTTTTAATAAGTTATAAATCGTAAACCGCATTTTACCTTTCATTCAATCAACTCCAATATAATAAAGAATAAAGAAAAACATTTATTTAGATGTATAGTGGTACGGAACCCTACGTGCGCGAGTCCGACTGGCACTTGGCCGGTTTTTAGATTTAGCTTAGTTTTACTTTTAGTTTTTAATTTTGTCCAGATATTGGTATTATCTGGGCAACTGCGGTTCGCTCCCGCTTTGTCTGAAAATCACAAACTGACCAATACATTTTTATATCCCAAGATTAACAAAATATACTAACCGAGAATTGATCCAATTTTACCCGCAGAATATCCCGCTGTTACCGCTGTAATTGATTTTTTTCTCAAATATATCAATACAGTTACCTTTTTCCAAAATCGAGTCCTTGGTTATTGGTTGGTTGGATCAACTACTCTAAATCTTATTATATTTTATATCCCAATTCCCATTCAATACTGACCCATTTGTATTTTTCACTTGCTGATTGGTAAATATGTCACCCAAATTGACCTAGTCCCAAACTAAGCTCTAGGCTTGTACTATAGGTACTAGACAGCGATAAACATACTTATATAGAGAAATATATACTAAATATCCAAGACTCTGGAACAAATACTCGCGCTCATCACACAAACACCTTTCGTAGCGGGATTTGAACCCGGGACCACTAGCTCTGTAGGCAGAGTCACTTTACCGACTAGGCTAACGTGTCGCTCTACTATTGTTTTATACTTTTATCTCACGAAAGCGGGTTTGCCATACTTGTACCATCAATGATTTTAAATGTTGATCCATTAAAGAACCGTGTCATAACACAATGGCAGCGTCAAATGACGAAATAGAAATTACGAAGGAATTAATCGTTGCTTAAATGTGACCATTTTCTATAGCGTTTCCTTGTAACACGTATCTATAGTCAGATACAACGTGCACGTGCACACACACAAGTATGGCAGCCCCGCTTTAGTTGATAAAACATCTGTAGTCGTGTTGTTTCATCCTCCGTCTGTGCTCAGCTCGGTCACTCTCGTGGCCATGTTCATTACTAACAAACATTGCCACGAGAGTGACATCTGTAGTAGGTTAATTTAACTATTTTATTTTTAAGAGAGAAGGCAACTAATGAATGCTGCCAAAAGTGATCTGGGTTCAATGCAACAAACTATTCGTGAATTAAAGAATATAATAACTAACCATCACGATAATGACAGAAAACTGGACTCTTGCATGGCCCGCTATAACAGAAAAAAATTAAAGAACGAAGTGAAACCATCTAAACTAAAGAATAGAGGAAAGGATAAACACCGAAAAAAACATCAACGACAGCTTAATGCAGTAGCAGGAGGATGAAGTCTCGTTGCATACTTGATAAGCATTTAAAAGTTCTTAAATTTCTTTGATTGACAGGTATTTTATTTGAAATTGTCTGAAATTACAAATATATTCCACTAATAAATTTTGTGTTTGCTATTTACCCACAGAAACCTTTCTATGTTTAACTTATGATGCGGTTAATCCCGCTGATGGGGATCTTCTAAAAAAACCTACATTTTACGATATTCATTTATTTTTAACGTTCGGAAAATGGGGGGGGCTTCGGTATATTTTTAGGATTCTGTACCAAATACTGAAAAACGGACCCTTAAAGGATGATTTTGTTGTCCGTCGGTCGGCCAAGACCATTTTTCTTTGAAAGTACTTAAGTTGATGGGCTAAGTGTCAAACATTTGTAGTATAGACATCTAACTAAATGAAGCCGCATCATTATAAATTAGAAATTTGCAAGCGTGTATATTTTGCAGCGAAGAAAATAGATTACCGAAAAAAAATAACACTCACACACTTTCTATGACAACTCTACACAAAGTGAACCGTTTTCATTGCTTTTGACTATACAGGGCGTCTCACGGCTGTGCCACTTGGAAGGAAAGTACCTTGAATATTGTAGATGGAACATTTTACTGAAACCAGACATTATTTGAATTTGAAAAACAATTTAAGCTGCATTCATAGATATTTAAATAATTACATGGTTGAACCGGGAATTGAACCCGTTACACGAGAAAAATAAGACCCTGTAGCTTTATCATACCGATCGAAAGGCTTCATCACAAGGATATTTTTTTGCTAAAAAACATAGTATCAGAAATAAAAGGAAGACCATAAATTTTAACATTTGATGTGAAATTTTGTTAAGAGAAATGAAAAGCTGACGTTGCCGTAAGGACATACAACTGACATAATCATAAGTACCTATTACTAATAAATGTACTGTAATAAACAGAACTTAGACGTATTATTCAAAATATCCACCACAACAAGATCAAAAAATCGACAGGGAGCGAAATAATCAAAAGAGTCCGACTTTGTATTCAACAGGAAGGGACTCATTTTGAGCATTTGATAAATTGATAAACTTTGTATTAAATATGTTAAAATTCACGGGCTTCCTTTTATTTCTGACACTATGTTATTTAGCAAAGAATAATCCTTGTGCTGAAGCCTCTCGATCGGTATGATAAAGCTACAGGGTAATTATTTTGCTCGTGTAACGGGTTCGATTCCCGGTTCAACCATGTAATTATTTAAATATTTTTAAATTCAAATAATGTCTTCTTTCAGTAAAATGTTCCGTCTACAATATTCAAGGTACTTTCCTTCCAAGTGGCATAGCCGTGGGACGCCCTGTATATTTGAAAGCTCTTAAGAGGACGCCGACCGTCCAGTGGCGCTCTCTGTACTCTAATTGTCTTTACTACGAGTCTACGAGTAATAAACCAAAGTATTATTTTGAAATCGAAGGATGGTATTAACCCGGCTGCGGCGAAGCCCAAAAGGAGGGTTATGTAATTGACCCAAATGTATGTGTGTATGTATATTACTTGGTACAAGGCATACATTGGTACAGGGGCGAAACAAAGAGGGTTATTAATACTCCTTGAATTTGTCAGATTTGCCGGTAACGCTAATGCACTGTTTTAACACTTTAGAAATCAAAATAAATCTAAGACAATCCATGAATGAGAAAACAAAATAATTTTCCATGCAGAAAAGTATCGAATGATCCGAGCCATAGTCCATATGTCAAAACGCAGGAGCAGTGAAACGGAAGAATTGAAAGGCTCCGTCACACTCTTTCTCCATTCGTAACCAAAGCGAGAGAAAAGGACAGAACTAAGTGTATTGAACTAAGATTTTGGTCAGACATCAAAAGGGGCTGATTCTCTACGGACACTTTTAAAATGCTTTTAAATAAGTCTTAGTTTAGTCACGTGACTTCACTAATAAACTTTAATGCACTGTATGGCACAGTGTGCATTGCTTGCAATTTATTTTTTGTTAGAAAATAAGTGTGTACTATTTTTTTGGTTTTAATTAAAATAATCATGTAGGTACATTAAGGAGTTGCCAATTGTTACTCTATATCAAAGAAAGCCCTCATGCCGGTAAGACACTGTATACAATAACGTAAAACATTTGAAATAACAGGTCTGCTGAAACATAACTGGTGTCTTACATATTTAAAACTATCTTAGGGCCGTATTAATAAACTCATCTTGACCGCGAGGCCCGTCACAAGATACGTCAAAGTAAACGCCAAACCATAGAACACTGTAATTTTTGACACATCTCGAGACGAGCATTAGAGCTGAGATCAGTTTATTAAACACGGGCCTTAGATTCAATTTCACTCTCAAACCCTGAACATACCATATCAGTTCTGCAAAACTTTTAATCGTTTCAAGTATTGAGTAATCAATTTGAATCTGATTGAACACGACTTAAATTTTCGCAGAAGAATTTTAGATTATTTGGATATCGGCAGTTTCATAGCAACAATGCATTATTTCACAATCTGCACATTTTTGGTAGTTTTTATTAAATTTAGTGATGGTAAGTCCACTCCTTCAAAAAATATGTGCCAATATCTAGTTTTTTGGATGCCAATCAGGGGGTGTATTATCCCTACTTACCCGTGCAATGTCATTTTGAGAGGCGAGACGAGACTTAACAGTCACGCAACTCCAATAAGGTCAAGTTGCCTTCCCAACCTCTTTGTAAACGACTTCAAAAAAAGGAGGAGATTCGCAATTCGTCAGGTTATTTTTTAATGTTTGTTCCCTGGTTACTCAAAGACCACTGGAACGATTTGAAAAATTGTTTCGTTGTTTCAATGGGTATACTTTCTAGTTGGTCCCATATTCAACACGTCAGGCAGGATCTGATGATGGGCTCTTGGAGAAATCAAGGGAACTCCTGAAATATTATAGGCACACCTATAGCGATTTAGGTATTTTTAACTGTTACTCGTGCATTTACTTTTGAAAAGTACTATATTATGGTAAAGTGGAACTGATGATGAAAACCGCAGATGGCCACCGGAACTCCTTAACGGTAGGTACGCATTTGAAGGGTGGCGATAAGATATCTCGATTAAGGTAGTTGAGCGACTATGACGAAGCACATTTAATGGTTTAAAAATGACAATAACTTTCCCGCGGCGTTGCTTGCGGCGAGCTTGAAATGTTCTAAGTTTCTCATTAATTGAGAAGTGGGACTACATAACAGCATAAATAGGACCACTAAAAAGAATCAAATAAAATGAAATTTAAAAAAAAACAAAAACCCGCCGTCATAAATTCAAAAAATGAATATTTTATAAAATGGTAGGTAGGTCAGTCCAACTGAATTCGGCATCCAATAATATTTTAAACCAAAAGCCGAATATAAAGGACAACTTGTACTTGGTGAGTTGCGTGGTAAAAAGGAAAATAATGCAATAAAATAAAATAAATCCTTATAAAATAATATGCAAAACACTTCTACATTTCCTTGTATCATAGAACTTGGCACCCATTTAATCTTAGCTGACAATTCTGACCTTTTTTGTTTTGAACTTGGCCATTTTCCCCATCAATATTTTGGGTGGGATATTGGTCATTGACATTGATAGCGTTGTAACGATTTAAGTCGAAAATGCATCAGAGCGGAGGCGACGCGTTGAAGCGCGTTCCCAATTTTCCCATCCAAAGAACGCCTTCGTCACGCCTTGGGAACGCTTTGTCGGTGCGTTTCCGACTTTAATTTGCTATGTTTTTAAGAAAACTTCCTAAATATTTTAGTTTACTTGACTATCGTAATCTAAGGTTGTTTTTATTTATAGCTTGCAACAATAAAGGTAAATATACGCACACTTTAGTGCTTTGTCACTTTAACGTCGTGTTTGAACTGCTGCAACTATCTATCAATGGCGTCGATGTGACAAGGTAAGGTTAGGTAGGGCTAAGGTAAGGCTAGAGTAGGTAAGGTGAGATGAACATTTATATAAATGAAAACTTATCAATACTGATCATTTTATTTTAATAGTGGTTATGCCGAATCATTTCATAATTATAATCTAATTGTAACACTAAAAGCATATCAATCCTCAGAAACGTATATTATTATGGGTTGGTTTATAACTGAAGCAGTCCATAATAGGTGCATTTACCTTACAAAGCTTACCTTCTTATAAGGCCGACTGTACTACGACTGTACTGTCATGTTTCCAAATGGAAGAACAGCGCTGACTTTAATGCCAGTATAACGCTGAGTTGGGACCATTTTATTCCATTTCCATTTTTCTTCTTGTGCGTATTAGGTAATCGATCCTTTTTTTTCTTACTAGATACTCTGTTTTTCAGAGCACAGGCGACTGATCCGTGCAGCGGGAGAAGAACTGCATGAGATCATAGTGGACGTTGCAGACCTACAGGCAATTATACAAAACCACGATCGTAATGATAAAAAACTGGACACTTGCATGTCCCGTTACAACACGAAATTAAAGCGATACGTGAGACCTTCCAAAAAGAGACAAAAACACCGAACCCGACGGCACAATGTTAAAAGATATCTTGATTTAACTCATGTAAATTAAAATTGTTTTAAAGCGTTTATTAAGATTTTTACAGGATAGCACAACGTTTCAATCTTTCTGCAAGGTATTAGAAAAGTAGTACGTCTCCGGCCCTTTAGGAGTTACGGGTACCTATTGCCGTTCGGGCGCTAGGTTTTCGTCGACGTCCGTCGCTTGATACTCAATACGCACACTAACAAACGCGGCGACGGCGCGGCCCCTACTAAGCCAGCTCAGTCCGTCCTGTTGAGTCTGCTTGTGGTGGCCCGCGGCGCGTACGGTCGAGACACGGACACATGCAAGCCGCGCGATCCTTTGTTTGAAGACGAACTACTGTTCATGCTGTGGTTCGGTTCTGTACCTCACTCTCAATTGCTCTTATAAGCTCGACTTCACCCTAACCAGATATACTTTTTAAACCTTTTGCTTTGTAAATATAGCTGCATCTGAAATTAGAAATAAATTACACACTTAATTACACATTAATTTCGTTTTTAATATTTTCTGATACAAACCTTTCCATGTAAATCAACGTAGCGGTTAACCCAGTGGTCTTTTTACTGCATACATCAAAAAATAATATAGTCTTGCTATTATAAAGTTCCAAATTTGACAGCTGTTAATGTAGTACAAAATGTAATCTCAAACTTATATATTGTACTAAGTTGACGGCTGTCAAATCAGCCCTTTTATAACGGCGTGACTATAAGCATATCCTTTTATTTTACTTTCTATTGTACATTATTAATTAAATGTCACCAAAATTTCTCGTCCGTGGCAAAGTAAGTATTATAGACACGATATTTTGACTACTTAGAATTGATTTCCAGCAAATGACCAAGTCCTCCGTATCTTTCTAGGGTTTTATACTAAACTAGCTGTTCCCTTTCTAACGTGGCTTTCTAATGGTAAAATAATTTCCAAAATCGGTTCAGTAGATCCAAAGATTACCCCCGCCAACGTCACAAACATAGATTCTAAAGTTTTACGAACAAGTAGTGTAAATATTGCATTATAATTATGAGATCTGTAGGACTTGGCTATTTCCATCCGATCAAGTATTTAGTAATTAATTAGTTTCCAATTGAACACGACTTAAGTCTTTGTCGTATAAGACGTTAAGATTAATTGAACATAAGTAGTTCTATGGCAACTATGCATTATTTTGCATTATGCACTTTTTTCCTCGTTTGTAGCAAATTATGTGATGGTAAGTACAACTAACCGTTTTTTATCATAGTTGAATACACATTCAGGGGGCTCTATTTAATATTAATTTTGACAATTTTATCGTATTGTAAACGTTATAATAACTTTCTTGACAGTCATTGCGATCGAGTGTAAAACAATTCGAGAGCATGATTGTTTATCAAAAGCTATACGGTTTTACCGTGTACAATAGAGCCACTGAGCCACAGACCCAAAAAAAAACGGACGTAACCTCGTCTCATCATTGTACTCACGTAAACTGTCACTCATGATGTGGCTCGGCGCGTTTTCTTACCTACACTCTTTTTCACCTTAGTTAGATGAGTTCTGTGGCAGCACGTATTACACTTATTTCTTTAACTTTTCATATAAAATACACCGGTAAACACCTGGCGACGCCGTGCAGGAACTTAAATATTTAATCACCTGGTTTTAAATACCTCGCATGTGAGTGTAGGAAGTGATTGGAATTACGAAATACGGCTGTCACAGCACTCATCTTAGGCACAGTCTTAGGTGAAAAGGAGTGTAGTTTATCTGTGTGCGCATTCGATAAGTCGTGTACAACGAACTAAAGTGCCTACCTTGCATGCTTCACACCTTTTTCGTGCAACGTTACGTTCGTATTTTAGGTCCCTCCCCTGAGGTGAAATTTTCTTACAGCGTGATTTTTTTCAAATGTCTGAGTTCATTCTGGGCCAGATTTATGCTACCAAAAAATATTTCTCCTACATAATTAAAATGGTTAATATTATTAAATACTTTGGTCTTTATCTGTTTGCCACATCCCAAACGAATAAGTTGAACCAATTTTGATACGATTTTTTTACGTGAAAGGTACCTTTTCTTTTAGTAACGTTTCTCACTGTCAATGTAGGTACTGTTTAAAAAATCACGGACGTAGTGTGTGTTTCATTCTACCTTGTACAGAGGCCGTAGCGTAGGCAAGGCGCAAACGCTACTAGCGTTTTTCTTTTCTATCATTCATAATGTGGGGGATGACCTTCTTGTGCATAGCGATAAACCACGTGGTCAACTGTCATCCCATACATGTTGGTTGAGTGATAGAAAATAACAACAAAACACAAGCTTTGAAACTCCCGACTGTGGTTGCTAACCAACTTTAAATGGTTATAAACATACATCGTTATCGCGGGAGCAGAAACAAATCTATTAAAGAACACATATCACAGAATGTCTGTTTAACGGAATATTCTGCCTATACATTGAAAGCCTCTAAAAGGTTCTTCATATGTAGCACAAAATTTTCGCTGAAAAAGGTCAATTCAACTTGTCTTACACTGAGTAAACGCCTACCTATAAGTTAACGTGTCAACATGTTTTTTTATTTTTATTAAATTAAATCCAGTATTTTTCTCCAAAATTAGTTTTATCTTTTTAAGTGTGTATTCCATTTACACTCAAATTATATTTAGATTTTTTTTTTTTTTTTTTGTTCATTCAAATCAAATAAGAATGACATATGTCTAAAGTAGCAGGAAAAGTAACTGAATAGGTTGACGTTAGGATTGCGTAGCTAATCTTTTTAAATATGTACTACTGATCAAGTCAAGTACGGAGGTAAGATATTAGGAAGAAAATTATTACATTTTGAACTCGTAGGTATAAACGTTTCTTGATACGGCTGTCACTTCTGTTATTATTGCCTATTTATTATAATCTTTCAGTATTGTCAAATCGTTTTTACCCCCTTGATAACGACGTATGGTTATAAATCCTAAATGATCATTAAAAATGAAAAATCACTACGGAAACCTAAAAATGATTTTTAAATACCTGTTCAATGATACCCCATAAGCCATAGTTCTTTGACTTTATTTGTTCATTTTTTACAATATAGCGTCTAGCTGCCGCCATATTAAATTGTAATCACTGTCGTATCTTTATTGACACTCAAAAGATTAAGACAAATGAATTGCCATAAGAATCATCAAAATCGTTTTTTTTTAATTTATTTATGGCACAGAGAAGGCAAACGAGCCCACAGGCCACCTGATGGTTAGTGGAAACTGTGACCCATAGACATTCGCATTCACAAGACTGCAAGCCTAAGGGCCGTATTAATAAACTCGTCTCAATACGTGAACTGAGAGCTTCTCAGATGGTACCGTCTCGATTCGTAATCCTGGAGCTAAGATCGTCGCTTATTAATAAACTCATCTTGAGAAGCTCTCGGATGATATGCACACAGATTAGATATGCATGATCTAATATTATAAACACATCCCAACCCCAACAATGACAGTTTTGAACAAAACGGAGAAACGTTTAGACTATGCATGGTTTTAAAAAACGATTTTTCGTTTAGACGTGACACGTAAAATACGTAAACCATCATATATTTTTTCAAGTTCAAAAGCAAGTCATTATTTTAAAAACATTATTTTAAGCTAGTTTTCCTTTGTAATCATTCAAGCTGATCAGGTGCGTATAATGTTACGTTTTAAAATCTCTGTAATATTGAAAAAACGAAACGCACATAGCGCGAATTTCTTTGGTTCTTTCCTTCATATTTACAGTAGTTTACAGGTTACGAGTTCTTCTTACCGAATTTGTTTTTAAAGTGAACTTCAGTGTCTTTAAGTATTAAATAAAGGTGAAGAAGTGGAGCTTCTCGAATCCAACTTGGCGGCAACCTGGCTGAGGATCTATTTTAAAAATAAATGTGTCCTACGAAGGCCGACCCCTACAGCAAGCATCGCGGGGACTGGAGCCTGGAATAGGTTCCTTCTGCATAACATGAAAAATGAAAGGCAAATCAGGCCAAGCCAAATGCTTACTTTGTACCGTTTCCAAAAGGTGTCTTATTTTACTTATAGGTAATAAATTATCCTTGAGTTATTACATACCTTAGGATATCACTACCAACATATTTATTATAAATCAAAGTCCTCAGACTGCCTCAGTGTATCGGCATAAAGATATTAGGTATGATCACCAAGATGTAATTGACAAATTCTTATTTGAATGTAGTTTAGTGGTAGTTTATAAATATGAAAGATAGTTTCGACATTGGCAGGCAATTTATAAGCAATATTCTTTCCGTAATTTATTGTCAAGCTTTTAGTGAATGTAAATTAAAAGAACAAACTATGGAACTGTTAAAGTGTGTAATACAGGTAGGAATAGGTAGGTAACATAATACTTTTTGTTTTTGTTATTTCCAGATGATTTTAACTATGTACAGCCAACCCCTGCCCCTGGAAAACTGGTGTTTAATTTGATTTTGATTCCTTTACTATTGCGGTTTAAAGTGTGTACCAAATGGGTCTCATGGAATAGAATTCGGCGTCGCGACAGACCAAGGCGATGTTCGCGAGATGAGCTTCATGCCTTCAATCAAGACTGTTGGGAGGCTGGCCAAGATAGGGCTAAATGGAAGGAAGGGAGAGAGGCCTTTGCCCAGCAGTGAGACATTCATCATCATCATCATCATTAACGTCCGTGAGACATTATAGGCTGCTAAATAATGAATAATTCCTTTATTATTTTTTAATATATTTATTAAAATTCAGATACAATTTACCTTAATGTTTTATTTTTTCATGTTTTATTAGAGTGGTTCGCACAAGTTGTGTTTTCTCAGTTTTCACTCATTGCTTTGGTTTATTTATAGACTATAGGTAACTACTGCTACTACTACTATAACTTGTGCTAACTGTTCAGTAAATTAAACTATATCTCTGTCATTGCGCACATGGATGTGACATAAAACTTAACTAATACCCAATTGTAGGTACAAACATTTGTTAGCACCTTTCACAATTATAATTCACATATGTTAGCACTGGAAGGAATCCTTCCAATATTTTTGTCTATACATACATACACTTTATCCTATTAGTACACTTGTCATTTTCCAATTACAAGCAACTTATGGTAACATTTAATTTAATTAAAGAATGTGTGCCACTGGACTTCGTCGTCTCTTCTTAAAAGTTAGTGGAAGTATTTACGTCTCAGTTGGGCCTATTCAGATCAGAGTTAGTAAATTTTAAATATCTTTAAACCTAAATTTATAATGTTCTACTAGATAGAGATTCATATTTATATATAAATTTAAGTTACTTAACAGATATTTTAAATCGGAATTAAGTTTGATTTTATTTTAAAGTAGGTCTTCAGATATTAAAAATCAGAGAACACTGATCAAAGTTGGCTGCAGTATTCATTAAAAATATAAACATTCATAAATACAATATAAACACCAAAACACACCAACATCCAATAACATTACCACATATCCTTGTTGACTTGGTGTTTATTAAAAAAAGTAATTTATTTATAAATGTGAGAACTAAATACTTAACATTGTTTTATTACATATTCAGCGCAGGCTTTCTGAATTCCATAGCCACTAGGAGGTTGCTAGAAGAGTTACAGAGTTCAGAGAGCTTGTTGTTATGTTATGTTATGTTATGCCTCTGAATCTTGGATCCAAATACTTTCCTTTTCCTCATTTAAATAGTGTAGGAGTACCTACACATATTTATGAATTAACTTTCGAGCATAAAAGGACCCTGCATGTCTTTTCACCAATAAACAAAACTACTATTAGCATGTAGCAAGTTTATTTTATTAAAGTCTCTCAGTTATACATATTAACAGGTTTCAAAATAAACTCAATACCTAATATTATTTGTAAATATCTGATTCACCATTAAACCATCCATATAGTCTTTATTGAAAAAACTATTAACCATCTTGTTTCATAGCTACAAAAGATAATACATATATTTATTTTAATTCATCCTTATAAAATGGTACTAAATAGAAAGAAAGTATGTAGGTAATTTTACAATGAAAATATTGCACATAGCCGCTCATAGCACACACCTGACTCTGCTAACTTGTTACTCAATGAAGCTATTCTATTACCTGCGTAAGGCCCAAGTAATAAACTGTGTTTATCCTCTTTTACAATTATCATGTAGCGCTATTCTCCAACAAAAGTAGACCAAGATGTTTGTCCACTAGACATTATACAAAAAAAAACAATGTTTAAATTAAATATTGAACTTCTGAATTACAAAACTTATTACACCAGGGCTTTTAGAAAACTAGGTAATAAAATTACATGTCTAATATTTTTCATATTAATGATTTGCATCATGGAAGTAATCAACACACTTACTTAACTTTACTTATAGTAGGTACCGTAAACCGGGGATACTTTGATCAAATTCAAAGTTCAACACGATTTTTTATAAAAACTTTAAGACAAAATACTATGATAAAAATGTATAATAATCGGTTTTTCTTGTTTTTTCGACTTGATAAATTGGAAAAAATTGAGACGTGTAGTTTCCCATAAAAAAAATAAAAAAACTACGATCAAAGTTAAACTATGAATGGGGTTACTTTGAAACCACTACATTTTTGAATGACTATCTAAAGTAAACCCGCTAAAAAGCAAGGAAAAATTAAAAAAAACAAAATCGGTCAATTACTTTTTGTGTTATATATTTTTTTTCTTTTTGGGGTTACTTTGACAATACCAATAATACGATACTCAATTCTTTTTCAATCATTTATTTCAATAAACATATCAAATGACAATATTGTTAATATTTTGACTTAGTCAGTCTTTTTTTAAGTTGTTTCTTTTAATTTCTGTGTTAATTAACACGACTTTCTTCTGTTTCACTAAATACGGTCTGTGCACCCGGTTTTTTGACGTGTTGTCCTTTATATTTATTATACAAAGTCCCATAAGGGATATCGTAAGCTACAGATGCGCCGCGAATTGTTTTTTTACCATCGACTACGTCTGCGAGAGCTTCTTCAAGTTTTTTTTCTTCATAATTTTTGTAATCGCGAGATCCAATCTTCTTTTTATAGTCACGTGGCATTTTAACTGAAAAATAAAAAAAATATTTTTGAAATCGGACCATAATTGACGGAGAAATCAAATCAAATCAGTCACAGAGAACCTCCCTTTTTTAAATCGGTTAAAGTACCAAAACCTTCTCCTAGGTGTAACAGATACTTTTCTGAAATCCGCATTAAAATCTGTTCAGCCAAACGCGAGATAATCGCGGACAAACATACATACATACATACATACATACATAAATACATACATACATACATACAGGTCAAACGGAGAACCTCATTTTTTGAAGTCGGTTAATAAAAACAATCAAATTTATACATTATTCTGTAACAATGCGAAAAGTTTCATCTCTTGGGGTGACTTTGATCATTTGGTCAATCTAACCCCACGTGACCGATCAAAGACACCCCGAGCTGTGGATTCCCCGGGCGCGTGCGCCGTTTTAGGTTATAAAATTGATTTTTTTTTTTTTCGATATCACCAATTAGGTCTGCTTATCATAAGGCACAAAACAAGGCAATTACATTTTTGCTAAACATAGGTACATGTGAAGTTATTTTACCTCAAAAATATAGACAAAAAGTACACTTACCATTTATCTATTTTTTCTATTCTAAATAACACAGTTACACACGCGCCACTTTAACTTATGATGGAGCAACTATCAGTGTTGCCAGTGGCGAAAAAATAATATTAAGGCGTTTTTAAACTCCTCAAAAAAAAACACGTTTGTGTAGAATGGTAGTTGTTATCAAAGTCACCCCGTAAATCAAAGTATCCCCGGTTTACGGTACCTCTTTTATGTAGAACAAGACATGACATCATGTTTGGGTACATAGTATGAATGCACAGTAGCATGAAAATAGTAATGAAACAACTATTAGCTTTACAATGAGGTACCTAGAAAAAAGAAAATTGAGTAGGTATTCTTTTGCCTAACATAATTATCTGAAGTTACTTTATTCATTGTTTTATAAGATAGGATAATTTCGAACAGGTAAAATAGGTACATTAAAAACTAAATCTTTGACTGATTAACATTGTACTTAAACAATTTTATTATACCTGATGGACATATTGTTTGGCAATTGGCAAGCGAATTGAACTCGTCAACTGCGTGGGGCCGGCTGTTGAGATTCGTGAACACTGACTTCTCAAAATATTCATTTTTACCGTTTTTGGCGTCTTGATTATTTCCGGCGAACCTTGCAATGTTACCCAAGTTCCACATTATTGGTCTGACGACAACCTACAAAACGACATAAAGTTATAAACACTATCTAATCACTTCAAAATGATTGAAACATTCTATGGATGGTTTGCGATTCGTTTTCACAATTAGGTATACTTTTTGCACCACATTTATGTCAGGACCCGAAATTGTATATAGGTATCTCACTGCTATTACTAGTTGATTGTGTATATAAGTTTTTAAACAAATCACTCAGTTTTCATTTAAGTTTCAAACAATAACATAATTAAACTATGCCTGCCTCGGCCGGCCTTGTCTTGTCTTGCTTGTCTGTAATGTCAACAAAAACACTCCCCTCCTCTTACTTTGGCAACGTTTCACGAAGTGTTTCGTTACTTTAATTTCAATAATTAACAAAATAATTTAATAAGGTTTTAATGGTTTGGTAAACTGCAGTAAAGTAAAATATTAGGCACATTGTGGTTGTGATGCAAATCGGGTTTAAATTGTTGGATGGCTAGGTTAGGTTAGGGTACCTGTCTACTGATCCAAATAGCAGGTTTTTACTTTTAATATCCCTTACATATTATCTACTAGAAATGCATTGGCTTAATATTTGATAGATTTATGATCAGATGATTTTTATTTACACATAATGAACATAAAATAACTAGGTACTTAATGTCAATTGTCGGTATTTACCTACTTACCTATGAGAAATGAGTCCGTGTGGAGGTAATTCTTTCATGTCGCAGGGTTACCCTTATGTGTTGTTAAACCAACATATCGGGCTTTTATTTTGTTCTCTTTCGTATTCACTATGCGTAATATTAATTATCTAGCACCCACAATAATTTCACATAGGTACCTAAACACAACACAAAGCACACAATTTTTGAAAGCAATTGTGCCTAGGTATTTAGCGGCAAAATGAAACCTAACATTTATGTATTACTATTATTGAAAACGTTTTAGGTATAAATATTTGCCTCTGAGAATTTAAAAATAACACTTTATTGTATTTAAACCGATTTAACTGATAAAAAGAACTCGTATGTTCGACTAGGTATGTTGCACATATGTTTTAGTGTGTCCGCCATTTTTTCATGGTTTGAGATGGTCTCAAGTCACCAATTGACCATAATCAGGATCAGGATTAGTTCCTCATACAAATGATCGCCTCATTTGATACGAGGATTACATTTCACGTGTCGAGATAGGTTTATTAATTAAAGCTCAGTCTTGTGACGCATCTTGTGACTGGTATCTGTTTTGAGACGAGTTTATTAATACGGCCCTAAGACTGCAATTGCGTTGCCTACCCTGAGGGCTAAGATGGAATGCCTCTATGCTAGTCATTACACCGGCTGTCTTATCCCCAAACCGGAACACAACAATGCGAACACTGCTGTTTAGCGGTAGGTTAATGGATAAGATGGTGGTAGCGATACGGACGGACCCTGCACAAGGTCCTACCACAGGTTTCTAGAGCGCCGCCGCAAAGGAACAAACATACATATTTAGTCTGATAAACACATTACCCTCCTCCCTCGGCAGTCGGGTAAAAACTGTGTCTTGGCTAAAGCCCTATGTAAGACTGAATAAGAAACAAAAATTATGAACTGGCCGTCTGTAATCTTCACTGAGTTTTTTTTTTGTTAATATCAAACAAAAGATAAAGAGATAAAAAAAGATAAAAGAAATTTATTCAGTAAGTAGGCCGCTCGGGCACTTTTACACGTCAAGATACTACCAGCTCTTCCCAAGAGGAGACCACTGCTGAGAAGAAACGCCGCAAGAAACTCAGCAGTCAGTCATTTTTTAATTTCATATAACAATAAAAGATAAAAAGATAAAAGAAAAGATAAAAGAAATTTATTCAGTAAGTAGGCCGCTCGGGCACTTTTACACGTCAATATACTACCAGCGCTTCCCAAGAGGAGACCACTGCAAACAACAACAATGGTACAACTTAATCTAGCATTATATAAAGCTACAAGTATTAAATTAAATATAATATCAAATAACAGTAGTTCAGCAGGAAAACATGCCAAAAATCTTATGGGAGAGAAAGATAGAAAAGAATAAAATAAAATAAAATAGAATCAACGAAAGGTAATCGTAAATCTGCCCTCGTCCTTTCAAAAGCACAGTGGGTTGAAAGGTTAAGGTTAAGGTTAGGTCCGGTAAGTCTAAACGCAGAAAAAAAATAGCAAAGTAAATAACAGACGGACAAATCATGATTCCTGAGGGCCCTGCCAAGATGCACAACGCTAACTAGCGTTTCTATTCGTTTTGATTTTAACCAATCGCGTCACCGGTAGATCACGTGACTTTTCGTATCACGTCATCTACCGGTGACGCGATTGGCTTAAAAACGAAACGAATAGAAACGCTAGTTTGCGTACATCTTGGCAGGGCCCTCTGAACTATACCTACATTTACAGTAAAGAACATAACTAAAAGAAAAGTAAGATACTTTTCAAATAACAAATCGTATTAAAATTGGTTTTAAATGATCCGTTTGCATGTGGCAAACAAATAAAGACAAAAGCATTTAATACTATTAACCATTTTAATTACAAATCGTCGCTTTACTTTCTCAACCTCGTATCTGACCGAATAGTTAGACATGAAAGTAGTCTTTATTGTTAGAGATCAAGAGTGCTTTTACTATATAACTATTCGATCAGATACGAGGTTGAGAAAGTAAAGCGACGAATGTAGGCTGTTTAACACGGTATAAATCATAATATTAATACAGCCTGAGTATCACTGGAATCCTATTGAAAAAGGGAATAAGTCTTATGAAGATCAAGTGAAAAAGGGTCTAGTCTAGAATACTCCGTTCCTGTAGGCTTTTTTTATTACGAGTAAACTCGACTTGTACCCTTTTTCATTCAAGAAATACATTTTTCCAGTTTTTGCTTCGGCGCATTCCTGTTTTATATTGATGCAGTGATTTTTATCATAATAAACCAAAATATTTTAGTGTTATTGATCATAATTGAGGATTAATTTATACTTTCAGCTTGCTCTTCATGTAAATATAAAATATACTATTACTTACTATTTTCTAATGACGTTATTTTCCATTATCATATTGTGATACTATAAAAGCAAGTTGACACGATTGAAGCTTTGACATCGTAAAGGTGACACTTCACTTGGCTACTAGCCTAATACATTCGTTCGTCATTCGCTCTACTACTCGAGTTTAGTAATTCCAAGTGTATACCTTTACATTGCGTCAAAAAATATAATTCGTTTACTCGAGAGTAAAATTGTGGAATAAATATATAATATATCCCTAGTATTAGTTATTCGCGTATTTATTCAAGTCTAAAAGGGTCTATCTCGGCTCGTTGCCGCTGAATGTGTTATGGGGCGACAATCTAATCGTAATAGTCAGACATGCCGAGAGGGACGCAACTATTAGATATAAAAAAAAATTTATACGTCTCTCATTCTAATAAGTAAAGGTGCGACCTCACCGCTGCGTAAAATACGGTGTCGTTGCGTAAACAAAAGACGGGGTCTTCGTTACATGGCGCCGTTTTTGACGCATCGTAATATACGCACAGTTAAGCAGCCGTAATGGATTACTACGTCGCAGTCGGCCCGTCCTACAAAACTTGTAATATTTTTTTAATGATTTGTTTTTTTTAGATCAGGTTGACCTCATTCGTGAAGCTCTGCGAAATATAGAAGACATGCAGAGCGTCATGCAAGAGCTGGTGAAAATGATCGATAACCACAACCGCTATGACAAGAAACTGGACACTTGCATGGCCCGTTACCATTCGAAGTTGAAGGATGTGAGACATGCTACGAAAGCGAGACAAACACACCGACCACACGGACTACACGGATAATTTCTTTACAACCCTGTCAAATTATTTAAACATTCGGTTTAAATGAGGGTGTCAGGGTGAAAATTTCGATACTTAATGCGGCAACGTTACTCCACCATTAAACCTAGTCTGATTTCTACCATTATTGAACCTGTTGTTGTATGGAAAACTAGGTTTGTACGATTTCCTTCACACACAACAAATCAGAAAAATACAAATGCGTTTGCATTACAACTATTTCATTATATATAAAAAAAAAAAGTGTGACCAATGATCTTTATGTCAGACGTTTTATAATAACTAAATACGTACATACAACCGCGTTCCGGAAGACGAGCTGTAGGTAGGCCTCCAACAAGATAGAGTGACGACCTCGTCAGGATCGCGGGACCGCAGTGGATGCGAAAAGCACAAGACCGGTCTGAGTGGAAAGCCTTGGGGGAGGCCTATGTCCAGCAGTGGACGTCTTTCGGCTGACATGATGTACATACAACATATTCAAAAACCATAGAAATCGGACTTGATTTCGGGGGTGAGAAAGGTTATCGCCTGGAGATAGTGTGATTTTTTAAAAACCATCTAATTATGCAACTTTCAGAAACTTTAATTTTCGCAGTTAACGAAAATTTCGCAATGTTTCAGAAATTTCTCATCACTAGTGGCTACGCATTCATCAGATGTTTGGATTTTTACTTATTGAAATTTTACGTAATACTCGTGACGGAAATTACAAAAATTTGCACAAATAAATGTTGTTTTTAATATTTACCAACAAAAACCTTTTCGTGTTAAATTGAGGATGCGGCTAACTTAATACCCCGTTCAAATTAAACCGAATATGGGCATCTCCTTGTTAACTTAAAAACCCTGTAGCTCCTAAAGTATTCTTAGAGTTAAGTTTGTCAGAAGTAATCATAATGATATTCGTAAAGATATTCGAGATATGAGCCAAAATCTCAAAAAGGTACCTTCAACCCCCCCGTACACTCTCAGCGCACCCCCACCCATGAGGACTTTTAGTATGTTCATCTGGATACCGCAAGGTATAACTGTGGCAATTTACAAAACGACACGAATAATTTTATTGGTTCTCTTGAATTATAATTTTAGCTGGTAATGTATATTCACCAGTAATACAATACCCTCTTTATCTATGAATCTTACAAATACAGTCTCAAAACTGCAAATGCTTTGCCCACCCTGAGGAAAGTTAGTTTTTTTGTAATATACCTACTTCAAAATACGTAAAGCAATAATTGTCTGAGGTAATAAAATGCTCAAACAGGACCTCGATTCTAGGCGGTAAAACCATCTTTGATCTGTTATGGCATTGCTTTTAAATCGGTCGCCATTACTGTTAAGGAAAAAAGCTATTAAAACGTTGACAATACGACAGCGGAACCCTTACCATGAGTTACAATTACTGTACTAGCTAGCCAGTCGAATGCTCTGTCCCTCGCACTCCATGAGGATACTGCGAAGTCTGCGAGGGACAGATCATTCGAATCACTGGCGAGTACGGTAATTTATAAACTCATGGTTAGGGTAAAAATAAAATAATAAATAAATAAATATCAGGGGACAGTGTCACACCAATTGACCTAGTCCCAAATTAAGCTCTAGGCTTGTACTATGGGTACTAGACAACGATATAAATACTTATATAGAGAAATATATACTTAAATACATAGAAAACATCCATGACTCAGGAACAAATAATCGCGCTCATCACACAAACATCTGCACTTACCGGGATTTGAACCCAGGACCGCTAGCTTCGTAGGCAGGGTCACTACCGACTAGGCCAGCGTGTCGTAAAGGTCAAACACGATATGATTTTTACATCCTCGGATCGAATCTCGGCCCTGTTTTTGGTTATTTTATCAAGTTCTACATTTTAACCGCGGAGACGGCGGACTGGCAAACGCAGTTAAAACGCCCTCAGGGGGAGCGACGATCTTCGCAAGGTGGCTGGCAAGAGCTGGATGAGAGTGGCCGCAGATCCCGAGGCCTACGTGACTGGAGGCTGATGATGATGATGATCAAGTTCTATACTGACCCTGGGAAACTATCGCGTAACTAAGAGTGGCAATAATAATAGCCTGTCACTGAGTATTGGCATCGTAAATTTTCATTAAGACCATTAGTTAAAATATTTTCCATAAAAATTAAATATGTCTTATAATGATTTTGTAATTTAAGTAGCTTTGTACATAATTACGGGTGAAACGCTTAATTAGGGAAAGTATTAGTAGTAATTTTCTATGGCTTCTACTAATTGTCAGATTTAAAAATAATGGATTCGTGCTTAATCAATTATTGACACTATAGTCGTATCTAAAGGTGTAGGTAGTTTTTTAATTTAATAAGGATATTGTTCGAATACAAGTGGCCCGTTGTAAAACCTGTCCATAATCTATAATTTATTATATATTGTAAACCTTTCTCTTGAATCACTCTATTGCTGGAAACTGCATTAAAATCCGTTGCGTAGTTTAAAGGATCTAAGCGAACAGACGGCGGAAGCGACTTTATTTTATATTATGTACTCGTAAAGATAGAGATTAGCAGAGACGTTATGGTCAACAGAAAAGTATACTTTGTTAGTTAATTGGTATGCTACATGATAATATGTATACATAGGGTATATCGGTTGGTCTAAAATTGTTTCGACCTATTTTTGTTTCTCCGCATATTTTTGCGGAGCATATATTTGCCGCGGAGCTCCTATTCCGGGTAGTTGTGGCGCTTCGCGCCTTAACACAATTCTAACCTAACCTAACCTGTATATTATTATACCTAGGTGTTTTGTACAATATTATGGATTTAGCCTTTTAGTAATTAAAATATGTATGCAAAAAAATATTTATGCTAAAAAAGAAGTATGCCATTCAATATTATAGAAAACATAATCGACCAAAAAAATTGAGCACATAAAATTGTAAATCAGTCGGAGGGCGTATACGGGTGTATACATGATCTGGAAACAAAAATATATCTAATATATGTATATATTCTAATCGACATGGTGTGTTCTGAGCGGAAGATTTTATTCTTTTATTTATTGTTCACAGGATTTAAAGTACTTAACCACTATTGAACAATATATAAACAGCCTGGCAAAAATATTCTCGGCCAGTTGATATACTCGTATACACTTGCTGTTTCGTAGCCCTTCGCAAATCAGAACAACTTTACACGTTATATTTTTTTCGAACCAAACAGAAATATGAGGGGAACATGTCACACCAAATAACTTTGTCCCAAAGTAAGCTCCAGGCTAGTATGTACTATGGGTACTATTAGAGGATATAAATGCATACTTACATCAATAAATAGAAATATCAATGACTCAAGAACGAATATTCGCGCTCATCAAATAAATATCTGCCCTTAGCGGGATTTGAACTCATGACCGCTAGCTTAGTAGTCAGAGTCGGCTCACTAATGTTTCACGGAACAACGTTTGGTCGAATGTATCGTTTCGCAACCGTTTCATTTGGCAACCCACGTTTATATCTGTAACTGTAAATATTTCAGGATTTTTATAAAAGCTAACCTAACCTAACCGATAGGGTCTTTGCGAAGGTACAGAAATAAATCCTGAAATATTTACAGTTACAGAAATAAAAGTGGGTTGCCAAATGAAAAAGTTGCGAAACGATACGTTCGACCAAACGTATTTCGGTCAAATGAACGGGCCCCGACAGAGTCACTACCAACTAGACCAACGTGTCGTAAATCCTCAAAAGACATCAAAGTAGCCAATAGCCGTGCTTCAAGAGTCGTTACCGACGCGCCAGCTGAAACTTCGTTTTTAAACCAATCGGGTCGCTGGTAATGACGTGATACGAAGAGTCACGTGATCTACCAGTGACACGAATGGTTTAAAAACGAAACGAATAGAACTAAACGCTAGTAAGCGTAATGCATCTCTTCTGGGCCTCCTTGAGAGTTCCCATAAAGATAAAGTGACAGGCGACTGTTTCACTCGGAAAGAAATTATGTGGTCTATGGTGGACACAACCAGCTAGTTAAAAATATTCATGGAAGTTACTGAGGATTTCTCATAAGAAACTTTCTCAATTGAAGTAGTTTCTTGTTTGTACAGAGAAGGTTACTTACTCAGGGGTTACATTCTCTACAGCAGCGGTCCCTCCAATGCTGGTTGGAATGTAATTTGAAAAGGACTTGGCTCTATCAATTGTTTCAACATTTGAGTAAGTAATTAATTTGAGTCCGAATTGACTATTCGCATTACAAGAAGATTACTTACGGATAATTGGAAAATCAGTAGTTCTCTGGCAACCATGCAGTATTTGGCAATTTACATTTCAATACTCATTTTCACCAATTTAAGCGATGGTAGGTATAAGCCGAATGTGATTGGTAATTTTTATAATGGAAATTTATGCCACCTATTGAAATTTGTTTTTCTATTACTTTTAGCTTGCAAAAAGGGTAAAGATTTGTATAATATGTATTTATTTAGTTATTCTGCCTTGCTAAACCAATAAAGATTATCTCAGATTCAATTTCCAAAGTAAATTCAATCCTCTTCTGTTATTAATGAAGTTGTTATTGTTAAAGGAGTTTTATTTGAGATGCTGCTTTTTGGTTAATCATAAGAACTAAGTAAGTATTTACAGATTTCAACAATAATACAATTAAAGATTAAAACTAAACGTAGGTAAATTCAAATAAAACTAAGCTACTATATATAATAATTACCGCTATAAAAAGAAAACCATCTAGCAGGTCCGCTCGCGGCATGGTCCCTATGAAACTGGCTGCATTACCTCTCTGGATAGCTAAAATATGTATAACTAGATGTTAACAACACTGTAACTGGTGTTCCTGGTACCTCGAGCACGACTTTAAGAACTAATCTCACCAAACGATGTTAATCACTTAACAAACGATTCGAGCGTTAACAGCTGTCAAAATGTATGAACTAATAGTCGATTAACATGTATTAAATTTAACTCACTAATACCACGACGACTACACAACGACTAAAAAAACGAACTAATTTAAAACAGGCCCTGAACCTTCTCTCGAGTGACTTGATCGAGAAAATGTGCACGGCGATTGTTTAAATTCACGATAATATTGATAATCTATCGGGCCCTAATAACCACTTATTACATTACTATTATCAGGGTAATAATAAATTTCTTTTCTTTTATAGAAAGGACGCGTAAGATGATATTGGTGGAAGAATACATAGTTAATATAAAGAGAGACGTAGCAATTCTTTATACCGCTCTCGCCGACCATGAGCCCATCGAGGTAGACCTGGAGGCCTGCTGCTGTCATCGTAAATGGCTGTTGAGTAATGTTTTCCTGCTGCCCACGAGACATACTCAAAAAACAACAAAAGCACACTTATTAATATAAGTTTTCATTAAACTACATCCATAAACTACTTATAATGCATTTTATTTGCCACGTATTTATCAGTTATTTAATTGTTGTATAATTATTGACTTTTTAGGGTCTCCCTGGACCTACCGATGCGGAATTTGCTTGAGTTGGTAAGAAAAAGTTTTATGTCCGTGCAGTAAGAGTTCGCTTAGGCTCGTTTCGGCGTTGCGAACTGAACGACGTCGTTTTCGCTCTTATTGCGTGTTCATAAAAAAAAATCTTACCGGCACAAGCCGATTCCGCTTCGATAGGTCTGTGGAGACCCTTAATATTTCTGAAAAACAAGGACTGTTTGGTGAGGAGAAGAAGTAAACGACCAATGAAAAACACCATTTTAATACACGCTACTTTTTTCATAATTTCAAATAGAAATATATCGATACATATCTATTTTGCAAACATTGCTTTCAAGTAACGAAGACAACATGGTTCATATTTATGGTTTAAGCACCGCCAACCTCTACATTCACCATCTCATAAAAATAGTGTGATAATTAGTTACTGTACACTTTAAAATAAATTAAATGCGGAGATGCGGTATGCATATGGAATGAACTCTCGGCGTCTAAATATATCTGAACTAATACGACTTGGAGGCCTTGCAAGAACGAGCTTATTCTTTTCACAAAGGCCAGCAGAGCACCTGCGATTCCTGGTGTTGCGGGGGCGATAAGATATCTCGATTAAGATATTTGAGCGACTATGAGGGAGCACATTTATGTTTAAATATGACTATGACATTCCCGCGGCATTGCCTGCGGCGAGCTTGAAATGTTAGTTTCTCATTAATTGAGAAGTGGGACTACATAACAGCATAAATAGGATCACTAAAAAGTATAAAATAAAATAAATGTTTAAAAAACAAAACCTGCCTTCAAAAATGCGAGAAATAACTTCTTATAAAGTAGGGAGGTCAGTCCAACTGAAGTCGGCGACCCACAATAATTTAAACCAAAAGCCGAATAAAGTTGGACTGACCTACCTACAATTTTATAAGAAGTTGTTTCTCGCATTTTTGAAGGCGGATTTTTAAAGATTTATTTATGAAGGAGATCACACCGGGTTACTCACGTAAATCTCGTCGATAAACGCTCGACATGTTTCGGGCTCGTCCGGAGTCCCTATTCATGAGAAGACGCGCCCGCAGCACGACGAAGACTGCGGGCCAGCGTCGAAAATGTCGAGCGTTTATCGACAATATTTACGTGAGTAACCCGGTGTGATCTCCTTAATATGTCTGAGTCTCACGAAACTCACTTGCTAGACCGCGCTTCTACAAAGCGCCAGACAGTAGGATTGACACGGAAGGTGCTCGGAAATATTTGATTAAATTTAGCGTCTAGATATTTTTGATCTATATGATGACGACTCTAATTTCAAAAAATAATTTGAAGTGTAATTTTAAAAGCTATACCCTCGGAATTAAAAAGTCCCACAGATTCAAAGTTCGAGGGTGGATTTTGGCCTGTCAGTCCATCGTATCAGAACACCCTTATGTGTTTATACTGGTATCTCCAATCGTCATTTAATTTTGTCCTAATACAGTTTGTCCTAATTTTCATTTATCCTAAAGTCATTTCCGCCTGAATTTTGTAACATTTTTAGTGTCGTTATAATAAACCCTAACCGGGTGGTAGGACCTTGTGCAGGCTCCGTCCGGATCCCTACCACCGTCTTATCCATAAACCTACCGCCAAACAGCAGTGTTCACATTGTTGTGTTCCGGTTTGATGATAAGACAGCCGGTATAATGACTAGCATAGAGGCATTCCATCTTAGTCCTCAGGGTTGGCAACGCATTTTGCATTCTTAGGCTTGCAGTATTGTGAATGCGAATGTCTATGGGTCACAGTTTCCACTTACCATCAGGTGGCCTGTGTGCTCGTTTGCCTTCTCGATGCCATAAAAAAAAAACCAATCCGCAGGGATTTTTGAAAAACTGAAAAGGTTCTCTGACTCAGCTAAAAACCAGTTTATGACTAACAATGATTCGGACAAACGACGCATTAGGACAAACGTTATTAGGGCTTCCGAGGCACATCCAGGTTACCTACATTTCGTTATAGATTTTAGAACTTGAGTTTAAAAGAACAACACCCCAACATGAGATTCATAGCTTTTGTCGAATCAAATGTTTCGACGTTGAAATTAATTTGGCGTCGATTTGACAACGACACGATTAGTTTTCGCTTAAGAAGATTGCTCATTGAAAAATCGGCAGTTCTTTGGCAACCATGCAGTATTTTGTAATTTGCATTGTTATTCTTGTTTTAACCAATTTATGCTACGGTAAGTAAAATATATATTATATAAATGTAAACCGGCCAAGAGCGAGTTGGAGTCGCCCACGAAGGGTTCCGTATCATTATGTATAAAAAATCACGTTTGTTGGATGGAAATATTTTTTTCTTTTATAAGTCAACAATACACACATACAATTAAATATTCTGTAAATTTTTCAAGCGTCTACCTGTTGCCGTTGTTAATTAAAAAAAAAAAAAAAAATTAAAATTAATTTATTTCAAGTAACTGGGACTCATAATTAGGTAGGTACAAATAATATAAAGTAAACACACACAACAAAAGTAAATTAGATTAAAATCAGTCAAATTTCATCAGGCAATAAGTACTAAATTCATGTTAAAATTATAAAATAAGATTTAAAAAATAAAATTAAAAATAATAAGATTAAAAATTAAATATGTCAAAATACATCATTAATATCGAGCAAAAAAAACGGAAAAAAGTCACGTTTGTTTTATCTACCTATGGGAGTCCCCATTAAATATTTATTTAATTCGGTATTTAGTATTTGCTGTTATAGCGGCAACAAAAATGCATAATCGGTGACCATTTCAACTGTATAGCTATCACGGTTTATGATATACAGCCTCGTGACGGACAGACGGACAGACGGACGAGTGGATCATGGTTAAAAAAAAAACTAATTAGTCCATCAGCAATGTTATCAAAAAATATCAAACACGTATTTTTGCATTATCAAATCAATCAAAACTGATAAATATAACGCGAATTAAAGTTTGGGAGCTGGGACTCGTGACGTCACAACGTGTGCCACGGTGTGACGTCACGCGAAACTTCAACGCACTTTGTCTTCGTAATTTTTTGTTTAATTGATAAAAGAAGAAATACGTGTTCAATTTTTTTTGGTAATGTTATGTATAATGTAAAGTCGATATGAAGAAGATTTTGAAAGCAGACTCTTGGGATTTAGTTAAACTAGCCTTGTATTAAAAACACAATGTATAAATAACCATTTAATTGGTGGATCCGTTTGGGTGTTACCATACACCATGCCCCAGAGACAACAGACGGCTGGGCCTCTGTTCAACCACAAATAATGACTCTTATATTTTTTTACAGCTTGCAACAACCATGGTAAGTATAATATTTTGGGTACAATAAACATATATACCTAATTTATCTGATTTAACTCAAACTATCTTAGTGATATTTAAACCGACTTCAAAAAAGGAGCGACGTTTGTATGTAATATTATTGGAACTGCAATATCACATACAATCCGAAAAAACTCTATTTAGGTGTATTTGTATGTCTTTATATATGTTTGTACACGCATTTCTGCGATCTCAAAAAAAATGGTAGTCGTCTAATTTATTTTCAGTATATATTTTTTTTTAAGTTACCCTACTTGGTACTTTGATAGTGACTCTGCCTATGAAGCTAGCGGCCCCGGGTTCAATTCCCGATCAGGGCAGATAATTTGTGTGATAAGAGCGAGTATTTGTTCCTGAGTCGTGGATGTTTACTATGTACTTAAGTAACTTTATCATTGTCTAGTAACCAATTTGTGTGAGATTGTCCACTGATATTAAAATTTATTATCATAGTAAGGACATTATCCTATTATTTTAATGTGTGGATATCGTTTGTTGTAATTTTATAGATAAAAAAAAATACTCGTTCCTGGGTTTTTTATTGAATGTTCAAGATAGTTGGGCTATTGTTACAAACTAATACCCCTGAAAAGAATACCTTACCGTTATCTATTTAAAGATATAAGTCCGTCTTGGTACATTATCGCTTGTTTATTTTGGGTTTTGTCCCTTTTTGTACGATAAAGTGTTTACTTACATACATACAGGCATTACTTACATGCGGGTGGTAGAACCTTGTGCAGGGTCCGTCCGGATCGCTACCACCATCTTATCCATTAACCTACCGCCAAACAGCAGTGTTCGCATTGTTGTTTTCCGGTTTGGGCATAAGACAGCCGGTGTAATGACCAGCATAGAGGCATTCCATCTTAGTCCTCAGGGTTGGCAACGCATTTGCAGTCTTGTGAAAGCGAATGTCTATGGGTCACAGTTTCCACTTACCATTAAATGGCCTGTGTCCTTGTTTGCCTTCTTCAGGCCATAAAAAAAAAACTCGTAGGTAGTACTTACCATGTGTTTACTACTTAGTTAGAGTGATCATCATTCTTTTTGTTCATAGACAAGCAAGCCTACTTGGATTTTGTTGAAGATCGCGTAAGAAAGGTGCAGAAAAGTATGAAGACTCTGCAAGTCGTTTCTTTTGAAGATGACCACAAGCGCATCGAACGCAGGATAGATACTTGCTGCTGTCAAGATGTCCATAAATTATTTAATAAGATCCCCATCACGGTGGACGATGATCATATTGATCATTCTGCAGAAAAGCAAAAGGACTGGATGAAACATTAGTCCTAGCCCAAAAAAGATGCAAGGGCTACTCTAACGTTTCTGTTTTCTATCGACTCGAAATGTATGGAGTTGACTATAGCGGCGACTTGATCGGATGACGGATGCAAGTGACAAAGGCATACGATGGATAAGACTTTTAATCTAATTTCTAATACTATTTGTGTATAAAAATATGTGCAGTTCTTGTCATTAATCAGTACATATTTTGTATACCTATTAAGAAAGTACTGAATTATCACTTTACGAATACGCACCTATAACTTCTGTAGATGTAGATAGATTTTGCCTGTATAAATGGGTAGTGAACTATAAA
Source organism: Acleris sparsana (assembly GCA_923062465.1). Taxonomy (NCBI): domain Eukaryota; kingdom Metazoa; phylum Arthropoda; class Insecta; order Lepidoptera; family Tortricidae; genus Acleris; species Acleris sparsana. Next base: position 12,816,189 of record OV281300.1, read on the forward strand.
AGGAATAGATTCAATACTTTTATATAGATTTGCGGGTGGTAGGACCTTGTGCAGGGTCCGTCCGGATCGCTACCACCATCTTATCCATTAACCTACCGCCAAACAGCAGAGTTCGCATTGTTGTGTTCCGGTTTGGGGATAAGACAGCCGGTGTAATGACTAGCATAGAGGCATTCCATCTTAGTCCTCAGGGTTGGCAACGCATTTGCAGTCTTAGGCTTGCAGTCTTGTGAATGCGAATGTAGGGTCACATTTATTTCATTATTTATTTCAACAATAAAATTAAAACTTTTTTGCACATATTTTTTTATCAATCAATTATAGTCTTATCCATATTACTTTGCATCCGTCAGCCGCCCATTAGTCATCAGCTTACGTCAATCGTATACATTTTGTCGATTGTCTAAAAACTTTATCAATAAACTTATCTTTATTTATATTCTTAATCAATCTTTATCTTAGCGTTATGCATCTTGACTACGCCACTTACCAATACTAATACTACCATATTTCTTCATATTTGTTTAGGCAGGAAGAGGCTACGTATACCTACTGTGGCCTCTACACAAAGATCACGGGCTTTAATGTGGTTTCGCGCAAAAAACGTAAAACGAGGATAAGTCGTTTGCGTCTGCTTCGATTGCAGCGTCACACTCAATAATTGTTTACTGCTACAATCTTTACTGGTAAAATGGTTAAACAGAATTCAAAAGTCGTAGATTATCAACTATATTATTAAGTCTCAAATCATTGTGCGTATAGTAGTTTCAAAAATTAACACTAGAAACATGCGAAATACCTACACCTGTTTAAAAAATAAAAGTATTTATTTATTTATTATTTTTGTTTCCAAGCGTGTTTTTGTCAACAAAAAAAATATCAAGTCTCACTAATACATAGGGTATCTTAAGAATAGATACATTCGCTTTATGGTTATTCAGATCCAGCGACGCTATTGCCTAACACACTCCCAATCGCAATCGGCTTCAAAGCAGAACAATTGTTTTCATTTTGTATGCAGACAAGCCTTCGATTTTCAAAATGAAAACCATTCCGAATGCGAGTGCGTCAGGTCCCATCGATCGGTAAAAACTCAAGCAATACGTGCCTTTTTAAATTATTGTAAGCCAATCAAGCTTCGTGGATCTATTAAAGAACCAATCAAAACTGTTTTCTGCTTGACGAACTATATCACGTGGTCTAGTTTGTTTACATTTAGTAAAAGATTTAAACAATTGGAGTATATATTTTTATTAAAACCTTGGAGCGTCGGCGATTTTGCTCCAAGGCTCCATACATATTGCTGCCGATGTCCGAGGGGTTAACTACATGAGATCTAAATTCTACTACATTTATTTGTTTATATTCAAAAATAAGATGGAGTGACGACCTCGTCAGGATCGCGGGACCGCGGTGGATGCGAAAAGCACAAGACCGGTCTGAGTGGAAAGCCTTGGGGGAGGCCTATGTCCAGCAGTGGGCGTCTTTCGGCTGACATGATGATTCAAAAATTCTGTAAATCGTTATTTTATGTAAAAAATATGTAATACAACGGCATACTGCTCAAAAAGCTTTGTTTCTTTATATTCACTGAAAATAAGAACCGATCAAGTGCAAGATATACTCCACAGCCATTAAAGTTAGTGGATAAAAAAAAGGTTGTGTGGTCAAAGGGCATTTTTTTTTCCAGTTTACATTTCAAGGGTACACGCAAAGAACATGTCTAGTCACAGTAATCACCTTAGTATGTTTATGAGACATCGCGATTTTAAAGTTAGAGACCACTTAAGTTCCTACGTAACTTTCATGTAGAGGTTTTTTTAACAGCGAAAAAGTAAACGCAACAAGATGTATGCCCGTAACTGAGTTGTAAGTTATTCATTGCGAACCTTGGCGAAGCGAAAAAGTGTTTCGTTTCAGCAATATACTTCTACCGGTTGAAATTTTAATGATGATGATCCTGCGTAAAATAATTTATGGAAACGTGAGTGTTAGGGGTTTGTGCAACTAATAGATTCTGTAAAAATACACTCATATAAAGGCGACTCAAACGTGAAGTGACCATAGAACGGTGTCACAGGGACCTTATAAAGCAATTTGTTTGACACCTCTTACGACTTGAATTATAACTTTACTGTGACACAGTTCTACGATGGGTCAGGGTTCCATTGCGCTAATAGTACCTACAATTGAAAGGTTCATGCTAAAGCTACATGACTTGTCTCTATCACATGCTTCACCGTTCGAGTAACTATAGGCAGAATATTATACTATGCTATATATAAGTGCGGGTAGATCGAGAAACTCGCGCGACAAGCACCAACACCCTCCACTTCAGTCTCGTCGCGACCACAGCTGATGTAACAACTCGGTAAATGATTATCTCATAACGAGATTAAGTCCCAAGTATTTTTAGTAAAGTGTTTTATTAAGAAACATTTAAAAAAATCAGACGGAAATGGCTTTAGGACAAACGAAGCATTAGGACAAATATGAAAATATTGATGATTATTATGGATTCTAAAATATACCCTACAGGCGTACAACTTAACTCTAGCTGGGGAAGCTTGAGGCGCGGGGGTAAGGTTCGAGAAATCTCTACTAGTCTCCTTTGCTTTTCCCCGCGCATGCGTACTCCGACTCTCAATTAAGTTGTACGTCTATAATTACCTGTTAATTAACTTGGCTCCGATTTGAACACAACTCGATTTGTCGTTAAAGATTGAGAATAAATGGAAAACCAGTAGTACTCTGGCAACCATGCGGTATTTTGTAATTTGTACCTTAATGCTCTTTTTAATTAAAATAAGCGACGGTGAGTAGAAAATTACGAATGTGATTTTATGACCAGAGGCCCGTTTCATGAAGCTACAAGTTACAAATTACAAGAAGTCTCTGTCTAACTCCTTTTGCTAGGAATAGACTTTTTTTTGCTTGTAATTTGTAACTTGTAGCCTCGTGAAACGGGCCCCAGGGATCGGAAATGCGATTCGATATTTTACCTAATCTTTGGCGTTGTTGTTCTGTTGTATGGAGTCGTACTCAATGTTAATTTATTAATAATAATCCCGGGATTTCTGAATAAATAAATTACGCCAGCAAAACTCCATAATTAAGTATTTACAATAATTATTTGAACTTATTTTCAATAGATTTACCAAATGTTATTTAAGTTATCAGTAACTCATCTAACCTAACCTAACGAAGTTTAAGAAGCAAATTGACTGAACGTTTTATCTGACATGGAATCCCGGAACTTATAATATTATGAAAATAATATTTTTAAGAGACGCCATACTAGCTTTTTCCGGGATATTGCTTACTTTAGGTAAATATCTAACCGAATTTGCGATCCCTGTTTATGACAGAGGATGTATTTGTCAAAATGTTTTCATAACACGGTGAGACTAAAGAAAGGTATGGAGTCGTAAAATAATATTAAAATAATTCTTGAAGTATTTGATGTTACATTAACAGTGTTTTTACTTCACGGTAGCTTACCCCGCCGCACAAATGGTTTCGTCGATGTACTATTCGCCCAATGGTGGCGTCTGCGTGCTGTTCTATGGTTGGTCAGTATTCTCTATTGGGCTGATAGTACGCTTAATTAATACCTAATTAATCATTGTTCCGATCCTATTAGTTCTCTTAACCTGATAATTAAGTAAAAACATATTAAACGATCGTCTTTTTATTGTAGAATGCATTAAATGAGTATGAGTATGACGCGAGTTTTAATATTGATGTCGACTCCATATGTCGCTTTAGTCTCTATAAAATTACGAACCCTATTATGACTCCTATTGCCCTATTACTTTAGCTTAATGGAATTTGGCACGATTTAACAGGTTAAATCCTATCCTATGTCCATCATTAATGTTTATTTTTATTTTTAGCCTGCAACGGGGGTAACAATCAATATATTATAACAAATATACATTTAACGAGGACAAACGTGACTTGACAGCGTGTACGCGTAGAATTCGTTTGCCGCTTATCCACTTATTTCTTTCTTACTTCATTTTTTTTGAGATTAAGAGTACCCTACGTGCATCCCCGGGACTAAAGCTATTTCCATAATTCGGTTCAACGGTTTGAAAACCTCACAAACAGACATGGAGTTACTTTCATATTTATATGATTTTGGGAAACTGGCGTAATTTAATGTATGTATGTAGTATGAATAATTATAAGTAACAACTGTATTTACTTGGTAAAGAAGGATTTACCTAATTATACATACTGAACGGCGGTACAGAACCCTCAGTGACCAGTTTTTCGAACATTTTTTTAATTCTCGCAATATCATGATGAGTATCGCCTCTCTGATCCTGCAGAAAGGTGCAGAGTACCGCATTTGCCGCATCAGGATTGGGTTCCCTAGTCCCAACGGAAGGCCAGCGTTGGCTTCAGATCCAGCACATGCTGAGTTGGGACCGTTCTCGCAAAAATTAACATTACACGTCGTCTCTATTCCTTTTTTTAAAGGTTTTTTTACCTGTGTTGCTCTTCTGAATTAATGTTTTTTATTTCTTTGACAATGGTACCTTTTTTGTTTCAAGAGAGCCTAAAAATAGTCTATAGGCTGAAAAACAATATTCGGGACATGTCTCAAGATATAAGTAAGATGCAGACTATCGTAGACAACCACGCGCGTATTGAGCAGAAACTAGAGCAGTGCTGCTGCAGCCACGGTATGATGAAGTTGAAGTTGCAGTTCCCCTACAAGATGAATATGAAACATTCATTGAAAAAGTCCAAAAGCCACAAATACCTATTTAGGCAAGATTTTAGTAAAATTAATTGGTTTTAAAGCATTTTTTCTACTCGCGTTATACTGATATCGCTTAACGGTATCAGAATACCTCCTTTAGCGTAAGCGAAGTGTGAAACAGTTTTATAATGCACGTTGCCATGGTCATAACAGTTCCTTTATAATTATTATGCCACTATCATTACCATGGTTACGAGCATGAACAATTTCAGTGATGGAGTTTCGTGGTCAACTGACATCTCAATTTTTGTATTGTACTTGTTCGTCTGTTTTGTAATATGGCGGTGCCACAAATGGCATTTGGTGAATAAAAATGATATTCCAATTCTTGTACTTTATTGTTCTATCTATAAAAAAACTGTATGTGTCAAAATGGCCAAAATTATTATTTAATAATCACAAAGAAACGATAGATAATACTGATCAACTAGGCTGTATGACGGCCCGATTTCTTTCATTTTTAATATCTTGAAAAGGATGCATCGCATCATAGGGAATTTTGTTGTATTGCATTATTCCAGCTGATAAAATTCTCTACAACTTTAATGCTATATTTTTTTTACCTATTTCCAATCGGCGTCTAGATATGAGCTCCAAAAAACGGTCGATTTTCAAAGATGTATTTTCGACCTCACCTTTTTTGTATACATTTTTCTCTAACTCTACAGAGTTCAAATTTGCGTGACATATTGAACAGACTTCTAGCTTTAAATTCTGATACGAATGTATTCAAAGCAACTAAAGATCCGCTTGGACACCGGTCAATCTTGATGACTCATTAAATCGACTTTAAGATTTCACATGATTTTGCAGAAATACGAAAACACACAAAATCTCTTGCTTCATAAGTTGGAATTAAGTCATGTTGAGAAATATAATTTTGGTCTCTAAACATATACAGAGATAGGATTTTTTATAATATTATACAAAAAAAGTTCTTTGGTAAACAAAGACTAACTTTTAAGCGATTTCAAAAAATGAAATTTACAGAAAAGTCATGCGTAATTTCATCGATGCCGGCTGTGAATGTTAAAAGATCGTATCGGGAATTGCGGAAACTAAGAAAAATAATTAATTGTTTTTCAAAATGTATATTAATTAAGCTTTTAATTTTTATACATATTGAAATTAAAAAATAAACATAAGTTAGTTTTATTTGCATCAACCTTAGTAACAGAACTTAGTAACCAACTACGTACGAGTATATACCCTTTTTTATTACAAGTTAAGGCGACTTGCACCCTTTTTCACAAGGACTCCAGTGTAAATCGACTAGCGAAATCGCACTTAGAAATGGGGGTTGCTGCGTCAGTCAGGTTGTAGTGTGTGTGACATAATCACCTTGGGACCCCCCGAACCCAGGTGATACGCATATAAGCATTTTTCCAGCGTAAAGAAAAAGGTTAACTGAATTGGGCGAGCCACCCTGGCTGAGTTAGGCACCATGCATCATAAATGCCCATGCATCACCATCTACACGTGCTGCACGAAGATCTGCTAGCCATGGTATCTACGGCACTTTCGCCGAAGCCAAACTTCATGTCGTGTCGAAGTTGCGTGTGCCGTTTTGTGGAATAAAAGAGATACAGTTTCCCAGCAAAACCACTAAATAAATGTATAAAATCAAGAGAAAAGTGAAAGTCTGTGTTTCAATACGATGAACTGAAAGGTCAACATCGGCTGACGGAATATTAGTCGGTTATGGCCTTTACTACAGTACGTCACCGAGTAGGTAAGGCAGACGTGGGAAGGATAAATATCTCCCCACAACATTTTCTCAGTGCTATGAAATATTCACTGAAAAACAGATTGGCTGTGGCCCTAGCATTGATGGAGTCTATTTTTGGATTGTACTTTTCCGTACTGTTTTGAGGTGTTCGGTAACCCTTTCACTGCGAGCGGAGCAACCCTCGTACGGACTCTGTTTAGCTTACAACGGTGGCTTCAATTTCTTCCAGGGCGAGCAAACCTCTTGACGAAACACCGTTGTAAGCCAAACGGCGTCCGTACGGGGCCCGACCTGTTTGCAGTGGAAGGCGGGCATAAGAGCGAAACAAGTGACCGCTTTTCATTAGGTCAGGTAACTTGTTTTCCGTTTTATAGCTATAACTTAATCATTATTAATCTAATGAGATCTTAAGAACTTTCCTATGTTAATCATTAAAGTTTGATTAATCCATTTAGTTCCGATTCGAACACAATTGATTAGTCTTCGTATAAAAAGAAAATTAATTGGCAATCAGTTCTGTAGCAACCATGCGGCTTTATGAAATATGCTGTTTTTTGATAGTTTATACCAAATTAAGTGATTGTAAGTACATATACATTGCTAAATAACAATTGAAACGTGACTGTAATTCTAAATTCGATTTTAGGTGTTCGTTGATTTTTGTTTTACCATTTGAGTTAGAACTTCTGTGGTATACTACGGACTCTCTCTGACCTTACGATACCCACTATTGCTTACAAGAAACCGCTCTTAAAATATAATATCGTTATGTATAGATCCTTATATCTTAGGATAATCTTAATTAAAAGGAATGCCAGTTCACAGGCGATGTTCATAAATGTCTGATATAAAATCCAGCACAATATTATATAAAAATGAATTTAGAATTTGGATACGTTTCATTTCGTAAATGTTAGCGGCATTTATTTTTATTACGGAGACATTTTTGACAGAAAATATGATGCTTTTTGTTTTCTTTAGCTTGCAGCAACGGTAAATTGACCATATTTTAACTACAGAAACAAGTTCAATTATTATTTAAAAATCAATTCAATATTTAGACGAACCCAGAAGACATGAGTAAAGAAACTGTGTGGATAATTTCGCCTTTATAAATGTTGTTTATTCTTCATAACCCTTATGAAGAATAAGAACACAATTAGACACCAGCAAATACATAGTATACATACAGCGAAAAGCACAAGACCGGTCTGAGTGGAAAGCCTTAGGGGCGGCCTATGTCCAGCAGTGGACGTCTTTCGGCTGACATGATGATGCAATGCAGATCTAGTTTACGGCTATGAAGTGCACATTTTGAATTTAGTATTTTCTTTTTAAGAGAATATCCGCAGCCTCAACACGGCTCTGGGCGATCTCAAGGGCTTGCAGTCAGATGTGGACATGCTCCAGGACATCGTGCCTAACCACCTGCGCATAGAGAAAAAACTGGACCACTGCATGTCTCAAAGCAAGAAACTGCAAAATCGTGTCATGTTGACTATGAAACAAACTCTAAATAGATACCAGACCGCATTGAGAAAGGTTGATTCTCAGAATGTTAATGAATTTGAAGTAGATTTCTTTTAATGCATTATTTTCACCACACATTATGAGTTGTTTTATTGTTATGCAGTAGATTTGTAAACATAGCTAAATCTACACAAATATTACGTACAAGTATAATTATTATATAAGTTTTTTTTTTAACAAAATTGGGTTTGCGTTCGACCCCATGTCTCACCTTTATTATTCGGTATAATCAAAAAAAAAACTCTAAAAGTTTATTCAAATAAAGGTAAGCTATGCTGGAAATAGCCTGGTTCACTTTTCTCAAAATGAAGGTACTTCGCCAAAAGAACGTTGATGGTTTTTATAAACAATTGTGATTTTACTATTCAACTAATTTATTTTGCACGCTGGAGTTCTTCTACGAAAGTTATTTATTTCAATATGAATCTATGTAGAAAGTTGTGTCGAGGAATTTTCAGTATTGCATATATAGACCCAGTTAAGAATAACCCCTTCTTTTGGTTAATGTATTCTTTGTCACTTTTTGTCGGTATCCTGACTTTTTACCAAATCATCATTTTACAAACTAACCTTTCGCAAAAACGTGTTTATGCTTAAAGCATTACATATTACATAAGTAGGTTAGACTATTGACCACAAAAAAAACACGGCGGGAAGTATCTCTTTGTGAAATGAAAGTTTGTAAAATGATATACTTAGTTTGTCAAATATTGATTTGGTAAAACATTAGTGAACCCTTTTTCTCAGATGCAAATACCACAATGACAGAAGGAAAATAGGGTTGTTTGCAAGTCTGTCAAGCATTATATGTATCTACCCAAGGCGTCAAAAGTATCTACACAACTCTATGTCCCTGATAATAAGCTCTATAAGTTTTCAAGAGTAGTTAGTCTGTGTTCCAATACGATGAATTGGCTGGCTAATGTTGGCCGCCAAACTGTCGGTTTATCTAGAACCATATCTGATCAAGAACCATGTTGAAAAATTTAAAAGTTTCTTTAAAAAAAGTTGATCTACGAGTACCATGCTGGGAACTGGTAGGTTGACTGTAATTGCGAAAAGAAAGTACACTTTTGTTAATCGATTTTATAATTAAAAGTACGCCAGGGCTTTCGGGTTTGGTTTAAAATATTGTAGGACGCCGACTTCAGTTAGACTGACCTACTTACCATTTTATAAGAAGTCATTTTTTGCATTTTTGAAGGCAACATTTTGTTTTTTTTTAACCTTTATTTTATTTTATACTTTTTAGTGTCCTATTTATGCTGTTAAGTAGTCTCACTTTTCAATTAATGAGAGACTTAGATCATTTCAAGCTCACCGCAAGCAACACCACGGGCAAAATCATAGTTATATTTAAACAATTACCTTTTTTAATTGTATTTTTTTTGTTGTTTTTTTTTAACCTTTATTTTATTTTATACTTTTTAGTGTCCTATTTATGCTGTTAAGTAGTCTCACTTTTCAATTAATGAGAGACTTAGATCATTTCAAGCTCACCGCAAGCAACACCGCGGGCAAAATCATAGTTATATTTAAACAATTACCTAAGTCATAGTCCCTCAATTACCTTTATCGTGATATTTTATCGTCACCCTTCAAATAGGCACTGTTAAGGAGTTCCGATGGCCGTCTGTGGTCTTCATCATCAGTTCCACTTCACCATGTATAACCATATATATGTTGAGGTGGAACCACAAATCGGTGCACCATAAATCGGTCCAATGGTCTTCAAGTAATCGGAGAACAAACATCAAAAAAAAAACCCGACGGATTGAGAACTTCCTCCTTTTTTTGAAGTCGGTTAAAATGGGAAAATGATGTCGTCAAGTAAGAGAAAGAGCTTAGACTAGCTTTTTTTTGCGCGATTTAAGCTCATTTTGACATGCGCCATTACACGCACTACATTAATTTCACGCTTCAATAAGCCGAACGTGCGTATACGCACTCATTCAATTTCGCTTGAACTAGTGTGTCAAATTATGACGGCACGCGCGTCATGGGCCTTACAAGCACGCGTGCGCTCGTATGAGATGCACGTAAGGCAAATTTACACGTCTACGAGCGTACAAATACGTCTATACGTGCTGAAAAAACGCTAGTCTCTAACTGCCTTAATTCTTTCTTGGGTTGCCAGTTAAGGTTGGCAGTTTTAACCACCCGACCGACCGTTTTTTTGTTTGTATACGTGTATGTAAAAAGTTTCTATATGCATGATATTTTATTATAATATTGATGGACTTTAATATTTAATATATTTTTATTGCAAACAAACATTGAACCCAAAAAATCCCTTGTTACGTTAGGATTAATGTTGCCATGTAAACAGTTTTAATTAGGATCCCATAGTTTACTTTAACTTTGCCATTATAAGCCATTAATAGCAACACATTAAGGTAATAATTGTCGTAAAATTTATATGTTGGAAAATTTGCGTTGAAAGTATAATTGGTTTAAAGTGTAAATATGGCAAGCACGATTTGCCATTTAGCTTCATAATAAACATTTGCGCATGCGCAGGGGGCAAGGTTTAAACGGCTGAAGTGCGTACAATAACTGCTTATCTTAATTAGTAAATTACTGTGGTAATGTTCTTTTAATAAATGTGTAAATGAATTTATCGCCTATTATTTCCTACTTTGCACAGAGTTTTTAAATAGCGTTGCCTTGTGTTCAGAAATTCTTAGTTACGAACGAATGAATAGTGAAAAGTTGAGTTAGGAAGATGATATGTTTAAAAACATTGATGGTTTTATTGATTGCAAGTACTATTAAAGCTGATTACGGTATGAATATGTACTTTTAAGACTTACACGACTAATGTGATTAAAAGTATCAAAACCTTTAGTGTTCTTGATACTTGCTTAAAAGTACTTTAGTCTAAACCAGTGAGGAAAATTCAATGATGATCTCGGGTTTCTGTTTGTGATAATAGTGATAAACCATCAATACAATACATAATAATTATATTAATTAATTTAAAATTTAATAACAATTTCTAGCGAAAAGAGTGAAAGTTTTGAACCGTAAACTCGAGGAGGGCAAAACAATAGCAAAGGAACTCCGCGCCAGCCTGAAGAACCTCGTACCTATAAGGCAATTGGTATCACAAATGGCCATAAAACTGGACACGTGTATTTACATGGATAATCCCTACAAACTGAAGCAGGTGCAGAACAGGGTACAGTCGTTGTTAAACGACGCGGCCCAGTCAAAAAAGAACCGTCAAAAGCTATACACAAATTTAGCAAAATAAAGACTTACTCAATAGACGGCATTTTATTTTAATCTTAATATAATGTTGTAATAAAAAACAACTTTCACTAAAAATAACTACGCATAAAAATCGTGTAACACGAAACAAATGGAACGTTTTAGCGTTCCGAAAAAGGGCGCGCCCAAAGGTGCAAATAGGCAAAAGAAACTCATTTCTCGAGAAAAACAGGACTATTAAAAATGTATAGTATAAAGCTTTATGCAAATAATAGCAACTCTTGAACAAAGGGTTCAGGGGTCCTATTCTTTTGACTTTCTCTATTCTTTCAGTAAACCACATTGCTTTTGACATGTTGTGTCACTTAACATCAGGTGAGCTTGAGGCCAAACGCATTCCAATTATACCAAATCATTTTTTTTTTTTATTGTCCCTCGGCGACTTGAACAGCTACTACCGCGGGAATATGTCGTTTCCACTATGAAGTGATTTCGCCAGTGTCAAGTATATTTATTTTATAAGTATAAATCAATTTAGTAATAAAACACAATCCAATCTTCTCTAGGAAGATTCGTGGAAACGTTGTACGGTGATATGTAGGACAGAGACCAAGATAGTTTTAACCTCTGTACGTACCACTGCGAGTCCACTTGAAACGAGAAGTAAGATGCCAGGATACACGAAATAAGTCCAAGTCTTCTTTCACTGTGCAACCCAAAGGCATTAAAAGTACAAATCACTAACAGAAAAGAACTTTGAACACCTAAATACACAAAAATACAAACTAAAACCAATTACACATCCGCCATCTTTTGACGTTGCAAATGGCCTCAAAAAATCTCTTATTTACATTGACAGTTGACAGAAATGGCGGCTAAGTTAAGAACAATATCATAACAGTCATGTGAAAGCAATATTGTTTTACCGATTAGAATACCAAGAGCCACGGATCAGAAAAGTACCTAAGTATTGTCCAAGTTGCGTTCAAAAACACCACGATATGAAAGATGCCGATTGCTTGACATTTCTAAAATACGGAACCCTAAAAATGAGTCATAATATCGACTAATAAGAATTCATTGTTTCATGACATATGAGGTACTTCTTATGTACAGTTGACTACAAAGAGATGTATGTGTAAGGTACTTTGTCACCTTATTACCTTGTCCAAAAGTGGATACATCTTTTTGTAGTCGACTTCACAGTACCCGACGAAAATGTTAAGCACTTCAATGCGCTGCCATAATAAACTTCGAACTGAACATCAAATGACAAGTATAACTATAGCAATGGCAGTCACAATGACAAGGTTCTAAGCATGCTCAACATTTTCATTGGGTGACTGTACAAGTATATAACATAGACTAAAAACAATGTCACTTTTTTAACGACATCTTGAAAGATCCGACTCAAACCTCGAAGCGAACCATCCGTGGAGGACCAATTAGAATACTGTTAATTAAGTTATTACTACTTGTTCTTTATTTTGTAGAAAAGTATGTGAAAATATGTGCTCTATGAATGCTCAACACAATTAAACGCCTTGGAGAGATCGACTCTTCGAATTTCCCATGTATCATTTCATACTTTACAAGCACCGAAGGAGCATCTATCGCCGTGTCAGCCTTTTGTGAAACCAATTGGTTGATTGTAAGAAAATTATTATTTTATAAATCAAATAAAATCAAATCAATTTTTCTTTTTATTTGCTGTATACAGTTTCTTAAGTGGTAGTAAAATTTATTATAAATGTCCAGTGTATTCAGCCTGCATGCAGGCGTGCAAATATTACTAAAATGTCAAGTTAAATTCAAAGATATAAATATAAAATTGTAAAATAATAAAAATAAAATTCAACTATAATCTAATGTCAACAAAAATTAAATTACAAATTAACATCAATATTACGCTCGAGAAAATACTTAGCACTTATCAAAAAGGTCCTGTATGTATACAGGGCGTAATTTCGGTCGAGGTTCCCACGAAGTTGGTTGACAGAGGACACCAAGACCTATCGTAGGTAGACTTAATTTTAAAATATGTTTGACCGCTACATTAGTTTTGGATTACTAATGGTTGTAGACTTTATACATTGGGTTTATACATTTTATTACCAACGTAAGGTAACAAAGGTGTTAGTATTTTTTTTACAAACAACTATTTAAAAATGATTCGTAAATAGTAGAAAACCGCTGAACATACTTTAGGGTAAAATCAATATCATGCGGCCGCACTCACCCCAGTCACCCCAGTCACTCACGCCAGTTAATGGCGATAACGTTGCTCTGTAGCGAATAGCGATCATCTTTCATACACACGTTTTAAAATGAAACTTATGAAACGAGTTAGCTGTGTCTTAATGGTCTCTGTACAACTATACATGTTTACGGTGGTTAGTGACTATTAATAATAGTGACTAATTGGCAATCTTCATTTTGGCCAGTAGCATCGTCTCTATTCTCTTTATTCTCTTTCAACTCATATTTTAAAGTAAGAATACTTTTGGCTTAGGATTATCTAATATGACCCTAGCAAATTTAAAATTTTCTGAGCAGTTTTCAGAAAATGTCTGAAATGCGAAAAGATCGGTTAATTAGACAACCTATGAGAGAGCTAAAAAAACTTTATTCAATATTTTATAGGCTAATCAAAACTTGTCGTTTTATTTTTTCTTCAATTATGAGTAATAAAAATCGATATTTTTTGTTTGTAAAAATAATCGATTCGTTTCCATATTTCAGTTAGTCATTATATTAAAGGCTGTTAGTTTATCCATTATAGTTTACATAAAGCCATCAGTGTAAGTCGGAATTTCATTGCATTAAGGACCATGCGATACTTGATAATAATAGTGATATTTTTTCTAACATCACTTACTTTGATGAATACCGGAGTACGCGGGGGTGATGGTGGGTATAACCAGTTTATGTAAGTTCATTATCATCCTCAGCACCATTATGTCAACCGAAAGACGGCCATTGCTGGACATAGGCTTTTCCCAAAGACCTCCAACTTCTTCCCGCGATCTTCACTAGATCTTTGATCCACCAAGCTTGTTTTTTGTTTAATGTCTGGTTGTTTGACCGCATATACTCTTGACAAAGAGCCCCTTGTGGCCCTAGATAAGATACATTTCGGGAACGTTTTCTTTTTTGAAAATGTATAGGGTTGACGTAAGCTGCCAGACGGTCGCGTCGAACGCTTATGTTAATTCCATACATTTTGACAGTTTTCGAAAATCGTTTACGATAGCGTTGTGCATTTTTCTTGGGCCTCAGTTCTGTTTACGCTTGAAGAAAAGGACAAAGCTATGTAACTGCTATAGCTCTGGTCTTAACGGTTGTCCTAAATCATGCCATAATAACCTGGTGATCTCCTCTTGGGAAACGCTGGTAGAATAAAACGTGACGTCTACATAGAGGGAAAACACACCAAGTTATTAGTAAGCTATGGGTTCAATTCGTTACACACCATGCCCGGGATGTGCCCAAAATTTCTTTTTTTTTCTATTTGAACAGCGTATTCCTGCGGGTCAATTATGGTCGTGTTTATCGAGGTGGAAACGCGTGGATAAAGTCTGTCCCTTTCTGACGCTCGTAAGTGCGAGAGTGACGGTTGCTTTATCCACGTTTGTTCTCTGCGACACAGGCGACAATAATACGGGCCCCGAGGTCAAAATTAATAATTATGTTTAAGTCAGGAATTTTTCAGATTTTTATTTCTTAAACTACGAAGTTAAGGATCAGGGAAAGTCTATTTTTTTAAATATGTTTTTGGCTATCAAGAAAGTACGTCCCGGTAGATTATAAAAAAAAAGGTTCAAAATGTGCAGCTTGCGCCTTTTCACATGACGCCCCGTTTGCTATAATCAAATCACTTTCATTTATAAACCCCCAATTTTAGATGACTTTTCTAAAATTTTGAAAAATTATTTCATGTTTTTTTTACGAAAAATAGATGCGAACATGCAAGTTACAACAAAGTACTACAACAAATCAAGTTGATAGCTTCTATAGTTGTAGAGAAAAACAGCTGTAACATACACATACACAGACACCGAAGGTCACCATTAAGGTTCCTTACCATATATATATGACTAAAATTGTTTTTTTTTCTT
Organism: Acleris sparsana; assembly: GCA_923062465.1. Taxonomy (NCBI): domain Eukaryota; kingdom Metazoa; phylum Arthropoda; class Insecta; order Lepidoptera; family Tortricidae; genus Acleris; species Acleris sparsana. Next base: position 12,831,553 of record OV281300.1, read on the forward strand.
TAAAGATTTCGAGGAAAATTTGAGGTACGCCAGGCAGGAGTTGGATAAACTAAAACAGGATTTAAATGATCTAAGGAAGATAGCAAAGATCCAGCACAAAGTAGAAGTCAAATTGGATGCGTGCAATACACGAAATTAAATTTATTAATTGTACACAAAAGGACTAAGAAGAAAGAAACTAAAAACAACGCAGCACATTCATCAGGAACTCAACACGCAATTATTAATTAAATAAATAAAAAAAACCCACTCACTGAAAACGAATCCCGGACTATTTATAGAAGCTAGATACTGACCGCCTAATACAGTACTCCAAGCTAATTTCATAGCGTTTGGATGGCTATTGCTATCACTGATGCACTTGCAATTGGCTTTAATAATAATGGGGAATGTTCATGACTTTTTTTACAGTTTCAATAAAAGCTGATTAATGTAACAAACAGTTTTTTTTTAATAGCTATATAAATAAACAAGATATGAGCCAACAAAGATTTGTTCCTATCGTATTTCTAGCAAAATAGAAGTTAACATGGCGTTTATATGGCCGGCCGGCTACATGACGTGACGCCACAGTGCATATCAGATCATATCAGTCTAGTTACCAGTTTAATATGCTTATAACATCCGTATTTCTTGGCCGATTTAAATTTAAATTTCACTTTTGGTGACCTCTTATACGGTATTTTCATACTTTGTTGAGAAATGCAATTTATAAAATCCATGCTATTCCCTAATTATCAATCGTGTTTGAAAAACGAAGTTGCAGTGAGTTTTAAATTGTATTTATCTGATATGAAATATAATATAATATTATTACCTTGCTGGTGCAGTGTTTTCGTTTTGAGAAGTTTCATTCCTTTCAGTTGTAACAGTAAAGTCAAGTGCATAAATATGTATACACCCCAAAGTCTCCAAATTTTTTACACAGACCTTATTACTATGACAAGGTCTTTTTTGCACTTGACTGTACCAACGGCTCTATTCTACTCGGTAAAACCATAATTCCTTTTGATATGATCTCATGGTAACACTTCACATTATCGGACTTCATTTTCATCTATTGTATCATTTTATTAAATTTCATTCTATCAACCCTATTTTGGGCTGAAACCATGATGTTTTCAAAATATCTTAAACTTTAATTACATAGGTTAGGTTAGACTTGTGACTAACAGAAAAAAATAACTTATGCGACGAGAAATTCCTTTCGATAAAACGAAAATACTTTGTAACGATACGTTCATTGAAAGGTGTTACGATAAAACAATTGATCATCATCATCATCATGTCTGCCAAAAGACGTCCACTGCTGGACATGTGCTTTTCGCATCCACCGCGTTCCCGCAATCTTCACAAGGTCGTCACTCCATCTTGTTGGAGGCCTACCTGTAGCTCGTCTCGCGGCCCTCGGACGCCACTCAAGAATCTTCTGACCCCATCGGCCATCAGTCCTGCAAGTAATGTGCCTCGCCCACTGCCACTTCAGTTTAGCTATTCTTCGGGCTATGTCGGTAACCTTAGTTCTACTGCGGATATCATCATTTCTGATTCTATCACGCAGAGAGACCCCGAGCATAGCCCGCTCCATAGCCCTCTGAGTGACTTTGAGGTTCCTTATAAGGCCCATTGTTAGCGCCCACGTCTCAGATCCGTAAGTCATCACTGGCAACACACACGGGTCATAGACTTTTGACTTCAAACACTGAGGTAATTTGGACGAAAAGGTGCTGCAAAGCTTCCCGAACACTGTCCAGCCGAGTCGGATTCGACGAGTGACCTCTTTCTCAAAGTTGGACCTACCTAACTGGACCGTTTGTCCCAGGTAAATATAGTCGTCAACAACTTCGAGCGCAGAGCCTCCGACTATCACGGGAGTTGGCGCGACATGGACATTGGACATGACTTTCGTCTTGTCCATGTCCATTCTCAAGCCAACTCGGTCGGAAACTCTACTGAGGTCAGCGAGCATTGCACTGAGGTCCTCCATGGTCTCAGCCATGACTACGATATCGTCAGCGAATCGAAGGTGAGTGATATACTCACCATTTATGTTGATCCCTCGTCCTTTTCAGTCCAGAACCTTAAAAGCATCCTCCAATGCAGCGGTGAACAGCTTCAACAATTGATACTCTATCGTATTGCCAACGTTATGATATCTCTTATTTACTTGATAAATAGTAATGGGGGACGAGTTAAGAACAATACGATAACATAATATACGTTTGAAGTGGTAGAGTCACGCTGTATTTAATTGTTAGTTTGAGTGCAGTATCAATGGGCTGGCTCGACCGGGGTAGTATCACCCTCCCACAGAATACCGACGTGAACGTGTAGTACTTCTGCTGCGTTTCGTCTGGTCAAGTCGGAGCGCCGGAGGCCTAATTTTCCCTCCCCCCCTTCCCCTTCCCCGTTCCCCTAACTTCTCTCCTCTGGCGTGTTGCGGGGGTTTAAGGGTCGCGATGATCACTTTTTCTGATTCTACACGACTACAAAATATTGCTGTTGACGTGCTGTCAACGTTTTGATAGCTCTTATTCACTTGCCCATAATGGCGGCAGAGTTGAAAACAAAACGATAATACGCCAAAGACAATATTGTTTTACGACGTGGAATACAGGGCGGGCATTTCGTTTAAAGTGCAATGGAATGTAAAACAGTTTTTTTGCATTTGCTTTTGTATTATCTAATCTATCTAATACCTTAAAACGAGCAATTCAAATATTATACATAAATAATCTGAATCTTGGAAACGGCCCAACGATTTCGATGAAATTTGAAATATAGGGGTTTACGGGGGCGTAAAATCGATCTGTCAAGTTGTCATCTTCGGTGAGTTCCGTTTCCAACCCGAGCGACGCTCGGTCTTCCAGAAACTTAATGTTATAACAGCTCGGTATGATTTGGAAACTTATAATGTGCGGTATTTTAAGTACCTGTATGGTCTACATTTGACGACTACATCCGCAAATAAAACGATTGCAAACAAGGGGTAAAGTATATGTAAAATAATATATAAAAACGTAAGTAGTAAAGGTGAGTCGAAAGTGTGACGAGTGAATCTATATAAAACCGTATAGCTTTTGACATCTTATCGTATCGTCAACATTAACACTAATGGAGACCGAGTTAATACAATACGATAACAACTCAAAAGCCATATGGTTTTAATGAGAAGAATAAACTCCAGGTTGAATGGCTTGTATTTAATTGCTTTGAGTACATAATTACTTATAATAAATATATTGGAAGAATGATTCATAACCCTCTCACTCGGTTTCGCACACGCGTTACGTAGAGCTGGTAACAAAATGTCTTATCTGAGTAAGTACATTACCAAGATAACATTATTTTATTATGTGTAATTGAATTAATATCATTTTGTTCTTTACATTGCACAGAGGTTATAAGTATTGGCGTGGCGGCAAACAATTTAGTTTCCAAGAACTCAATATTGGTAAAATTCTCTACGGTGAACAAGCTAGCATTCAATGAAGACTGAGTATTGCAAAGATGAAAATTTTAAGTGTACTGGTTCTTTTATTGATTGCAAGTACTATAGACGCTGATTTGGGTATGATATTTTTTAAACATGGCTGACTAGTTTTTATTTACATTGAGGGTTTTGTATGTTGTTGTGGATCGGTTTTTATCATCTTTCATAAAAAATTTATACACTTTAAAAGGACACTTGATGACCTGAAATGCTGATAGACGGATGACATATAGGAACCAAGTTTGCCAAAGACTTTAAAACGGTCTGTGGGCATACCATTGGGTGGAAGACATCCGTTTAACAGCAGGGAGACAAATGGATACCATAAGTGCAGGAAACAATAGTGTTTAGTTAAGATTCCGACATCCAATAATGGGTGGATGCATGGTATTTGGATGAATGGATAGAATAATGGCAGTACAGTAGGCAACAAAATGCCCTTTAATAGAAAATAGACACTATTATGCAATGGATTTTGCTTGGTATGACAGCCAATAATCGAATGAGTGGTAATTGATGTTGCAAATTCTCTGTTTTACTTTATCTTAGAGCTTCTTGTTATCGTAGGCTGTTTTTCTCCTAGGGCCCCAGTGGTATGCGTAAATGCATTTAAAGATAAAGATAAAAGATAAAAGAAATTTATTCAGTAAGTAGGCCGCTCGGGCACTTTTACACGTCAAGATACTACCAGAAGAAACGCCGCAAGAAACTCAGCAGTCAGTAATTTTTTAAACATATTTCATACAAGACTGCTTTTACTAAAAAAAAAAGCAAACATAACGTTAACTTAATATCACAAAAGCGTTACCTTCGAAAATAAAATGGAATAGAGGCCCTTACCCCTTATTTACAGTAAAGGAAAATGTTTCCCTGACCACTTTGGACTATGTCACTGTGACGTATTCAATCAAAACGTAAGAGACTTCTTATGATTTTATTTACGTTACTTTGACATAGTTCTAAGTGGCCAGGGAAACATTTTCCTTTACTTATGATGTTTAATTATTATTTTGTTTTGATTTCAGCGAAAAAAGTTAAACTTGTAAAACGCAAACTCACACAGCTCAGGTCTATCACAAAAGCACTGCACGCTAGCTTGAAGAACTTTTCACCGATCAGGGATAAGGTATCAAGGATGGCAATAGAATTCGACAACTGTATATACATGGATAATCCCTACCAACTAAAACAAGTGGCAGATAGAGCCAAGTCCTGGATTAACTCGGAGACCAATCCGAAACAAGTAAAAAAGTTATACGCAAACGTCGCTTTAGAATAAAGAGTAACTATTGAAAAAATTGCATTTTAAACATTATTGCGACCTTAATTCCCTTGTAATTCTCCTGTGATTCCCTTGGAAATAATTATTCGTCCTGTCTTGTGGAACTTTTTCACTTGTGGAACTGGTCCTTTTCAGCCTTCACGACGTTCTCATCATGCGCGATGGTGACGTCGACGAGCACTGCCCAGCGTTGAGATCGATCTGTTAACACGATATCAGGCTTATTGGCGATAATAGTCCTGCCCACGTGATGACAATCGATCCCAATAGAGCGTAGCAACGAGCATTTTTGAGAACTTACTCTGTTAGTCACTGTTCAACTGTTGGTATGCACCAGTTCTGGTTTACCAAGGAGAGAGGCGTAAGCACCGCAACCACATCAAGATGAATGCCAAGGAAATAATCCCTGAGTTTGCATACCCGCAAGGTCGTGTAGATTCTTAGCATCTACAATGCCTCGACCGACGACACTTCCGCGGGATCTACAATCCGATAACAGATCAGCGTAGGTACAACATGCGACGTGATTTAAAAGTAGATGGACCCTCCTATCCAGGGCGTCCAGTTCAGTCGGAGTCCACCTTATCATCTCAAAGGAGTTTGTGAGCAGCGGCATCACCCAGCTATTGAAGGTGCGGCCTTATGGCCACCCGATAAAATGTTGTTAAAAACTGTTCCACCGACTGCTTAACATTGCCGTCCCCAATACCCAAAAAACATGACATACAACGATATTTATAAGTTTCAAATTTGGAAAGAGAGATCTCAGAATAATTATCTCAGAAAGCTGAAAAGTGGATGAATTTACAACTTTCACTCGTTGAACATGCATGACCGCACACTTGTCTACGCACACTGAACTCCACCTTAATGGTATTACCTGAACTCTCGTGTAATTTTCAATACTGCCATATAATATGGTGCATCGATGCAAACAGTTTGAGGTCATCCATGTACAATAAGTGAGAAATTACTTCGGCCTCTACGAAGTCAAACTGAAAGCACTGTGAGGATTTAAGGGTACGCAAATCCACCAAAGACTCAAGCTCCGTCCTGGAAGTTGCCTCTTTTAATCCTTATCAAGATAGGTGAATCAAAGGGGACATCTCGATTACCGGGTTGACGAAGGACCATAGTCCTAGTGGATCATAATCCACTGCTATGACACACATCTAAAAAAGGACCTTAAAGTTGCATTAACTTTATACAACTTTGTTGTCCGTCTGTCTGTCAAGATCTGTTATCTCGGGAACGCATAGAGGTACCGAGTTAAAATTAAAACCATGTACTCCGGTCTACAAAAAACGCAAAAAACGAGTATTTCGATACTCTTGAGGGAGTCAAAATGTAGAGGGTATTTCCCGTTGACCTAGAACTATGAAATTTCACAAGTAACACCGTCTTATACTACAAGTATAGGGAAAAATCTGAAATGTATATTTTTTAAGTAAATCACAAAAAAGCAGGGTATTTATGCAAGGAACGGCGGTCCCAATTTTGAATTGAGTTAACCATGTCATGTTCGGAACCTTCGGTGGGCGAGTCCGCCTCGCACTTGGCCGGTTTTTTTTTTTTGAAGGCAAGTGAGCACACAGGCCAACCGATGGCAATTGCATTCTCAATACTACAATGCGATGCCAACCCTGAGGACTAAAATGGAATATCTGTATGCTAGTAATTTCACCGGTTGTATTATCTCTACACCGGAACACAACAATACGAACATAGTGCTTAGCGGTACATTAAAGGGTAAGATGGTGGAAGCGATCCGGACGGAGCCTGCACAGGGTCCTATCACCACTACTGTACAAAATAAATGTGTTGTCATGGTTGTTTTCTATGCGTTTAGGTGTGTATTTATGTATCTTTACATATTTAAATATAATGTTTATCATTGCCTAATACCCACAGTACAGTCACCCAATAAAAATGTTGAGCATACTTAGAACCTTTTCATTATGAATGTATTGTCATTGTCATGTGTGTCATTTGATGTTCTCTTTGAAATTTACTATGACAACGCACTAAAGTGATTAATTTTCGTTGGGGTAATGTACGTTCATAGAGCTTAGTTTGGGACTACTCATTTATTTTGAAGATTTAAATTGTATTTTGATAATTATGGAAGTAAGTAAGTATATTTTATAGAATATCGTAGGTAAAGTGTAGCACTTAATTGGGAAAGACCATTTTGTTTAGATGTAACGTAACATTGCAGGTCAAGCGTAGGTACAATACAATACATTATAGATAGTAGGTACAATACTTAAGCAGACCACAGATAAATAGAATCAAATAATAAGAATTTCATTTACATGTTAAATAGCAGATGGTCTAGTCTCTACATAGTAATCTGATCTCTTTAAGACTAATAATTAGTAGATTGATAACCAAGGGTTGAAAGTGACCCATTTCACCCGAGATATTTCTGGCTTTCTTATCTCGTTTCCCGCTTTATCTATTGAAAACTTTTTTTTTCTAGATTCATAAAAAAGTTAAAATACACATGCTGCCAACATTAGAAAAGTTAAATCGAGTTGGTCACGGCCAAGGAGCATGACTTCCATCTCATTCTTACCCTAACTAAAGAAAGAGATGGAATATATTCTTGACGTAATAAAGGTCAAATTTCTTGTTTCAAACGGATGTTCGTTGTTCAACCTCCTTGTTGTATAATAAGCTCCTTGGTCGTGACCAACTCGATTAAACTTTTCTAACGTTGGCAGTAGTGTATTTTCTAGATGGCCATGCCGAAACGTGAAAGAAAATGGCATTATGTAATTGCGAAAAAAATAGACCAGTCTTAAAATGATTTTCATAATTATGAACCTATAGGCCGTAATAAATACATCGTTTCACGTATAGCCGAGTTTAGATGTATGAAAATCTTTTACTTTAATAATATGACGTAGCTCAATAAAATTATCTTAGACTCTGTGGCCAATCGTAACTATTAAAAAAAAATTACTTTCCACCCTAGAGATGAAAACGCAATTTTCCACCCGGCTATCCACCCATTCAAATTAAACTTTCCGAAGAGGAGAGATGAAAAGAAATGATTTGCCAAGTTATGTACGTCACAATAAGACAATTTTATGTATAGTTTTGGTGTGAGCGCGTTGAACAAATGTTTTCGATTTCTATTTGTATTTCTATAACTATTAAATTAAAAATATACAATACTTTGTGATATTACTGATTGGTTATTCGATATTCATATTCTTAAAACTTGATTGCCAAAAAATTTTAGTTTGATTTTGTATAATACAAATTGCTTAAATTGCTTAGTTTTGGTACTAACAGTTAAATCTTTACTAATATTGTAAATAAATTAAATTGTGTATTTATTTGTTTGTATGTTAGGGGTAGTAATCTCCAGAACTATTGAACCGATTTGGAAATTATCTTTTACTTGTAGGAAACTACATTATAACCTATGTACTAGCAAAATTTCCTAGAATTAACTTTAGCAATTCAACCTTATTTTTAAGTCATAATCTTACTGTTATCCTTTTTTCCTTAAAATATGCTTACTATCCAATCACCCTGTTCATGACATTACTTTGCTCATTTTTATTTCCAATTATTATTAATACTTATTTCTTAATCAATCAAGTTTGTTCATCCGAATAATCAATTAGTTCCCTTGTTTTGGTTATTCTTCATATAAAAGGTTATTTCGTAACCAATTACTGTTTACACTAAGGCAGCAGTAGGTGCATTTCACTGCATTCAAAAACATGCGGTACTTAAGAATAATAGTAATATTTTTTATTGCATCACTCACATTAATACATGCAAGTGTAAAAGGTAACTATAAAAGTGAAACTAAAATAAGAAAGCTAATTATTTAATTGTTACTATCGTAAATAATTGTACTTAAGTAGTAAAAAGACATAGATTTAAACATGTCAGCTCCAATCTCGGATCTTTATAAAACCCACCCACCTTACCAAACCTTCAAACCAATCCTCAAACCTTCAAAGCAGTCTTAACTCCGAACTCACTCACTACGTATACCTACTCATAAGCTTCACTGACTTTTGTAGTCTATCCTCATTTGAAACTCTGCAATACAAAGGAGATCGGCGAACATCCATAGAGTCTTGGGCCCAACCGTTACACTAATGATTTTTAGGCCGTATTGTAGATCACCATGTAGGATATTTACAGGATAAAAATTATGGGCCTGGTCTTTGGAAAAGCAGAGATATGGACGGTTCTCCATATGAACCAAAGTAAGTAGTTAAAAAAGACTTCGATGAATACTTCTGATAAGTTATATTTAAAAAAGCATCAAATAATCATGGTATGGATGTTAAGCAATTACTTATTATGTTATGGAGGGTACTTCTACCCTCAATTTTTATAAATGCCCTACTACGGCGTATTACGGTAAACAGAAATCAACAATGTTATTTATTACTTATTGTTATATTTTAAATCCCATAGAAAAAAAGTCTGATATTTCACAAAGAGTAGTTAAAAAATACATCATTAATTATTGTTTTAGTTAGATTCCTGTAACGGCTAGGCCCACTTTCGCCTATCTCCTTTGATTTAGGATCATTAATAATAAAAACGAAACTACACAAATTCTCGGAGATAATAACTCTTGAACGGCCCAACTGTTTTTCAATAAATCTAGCTGAGAACCAACACAATTAAACTAGCATTCTTTGAAAAAACCGCGTCGGTCTATCTGGGAGCTACAGAACAGCCGCACCCAAACAGATAAATTTAAACCACTCGCCAGTCTGCGTCATCAAGCGTTAACAAGAGCTAAGCTCTTAACTAGTAGAACTAAGGTTACCGACAAAAACTGCAGTGGCAGTGGGCGGGGCACATTACTCGCAGGACTGATGGCCGATGGGGTCAGAAGGTTCTGGAGTGGCGTCCGAGACCGGAATACGAGCTGTAGGTAGGCCGCCAACAAGATGGAGTGACGACCTCGTCAGGATCGCGGGACCGCGGTGGATGCGAAAAGCACAAGACCGGTCTGAGTGGAAAGGCTTGGGGGAGGCCTATGTCCAGCAGTGGACGTCTTTCGGCTGACATGATGAAGCTCTTGTCGGTGGAGTAATTGCCACTCTGTTCTCTGTCACAATTTTCACCTGCTGATCCGACACGACATTGGCCTACTGTCTTAATTGGGTAAAGTAAGTAAACCTAGGATGTCAATTCTCGGGTCGTAATTCACCTCGATCGCGACCGACAATCGCCTCATAGGTCCCTATCTCTTTTTCCCTCAACTATGCCCTAAAAAATGTTCAAAAAGAAACTGTCGTGCCGTATCAGGTGTCCTATCATCTTTCCTCTCCTACAGTTTGCGTCAGGGGTGTTGAAATTGAGCGGTCACATGTACACCTGCTACTAGTATCTTTTCATAGTATAAAACGAAGTCGTTTCTCGTCGTCTGCCCCTTTGTATGTACCGCTTTCAAACTACACAACGAATTTAATGCGGTTCTTACCTTCAGTTAGGCAATTTCTTATGAAATGTTTTTGTGTATAATAAATTCTGGTTTATATACGGGTGTTACAAAAACTCATATAACCCGAAGCGAAGCGAGGGTGGATCGTTCGTTATTTATAAACGGACGACAGCTTATTATTACTTATAGATTAATTCAAGGCCTACCAGCTGTAGGAAACTTTTTGATAGATAAAAATCCCGCGATACAACGGTGGCCCTTTTTGTCAGAGTTGATATCTCACGAAAGAACAAGCGATTTTTAGGAAACGACACACACACAAACACACACACACACACACACTGAGACTCACACTCACACACTGATGCCCACATTAAACTTGCTTTTTCGCATCGATAACGATAAAAACGTACGTATTTGGCTTGCCTTTACGAAATTCGAAATGCATGTCCATTTTGACGACCCAAATAAAAGAATATCGATATAGTGTCCCATACAAACGAAGTAACTATTTTTGGACATGTCTGAAACTTAGAAACAACTAATACAAAAAAGTTCCAGCAATTTTACGATTTTATTACCAATCTTATCTTACGTACGACATGATATTATGAATAAAAACCGGCCAATCGCGAGTCAGATTCGCACAAAAGTGTCCATATCACGCCGTTTCTTGAATCGGAGCACCCTAAACTTCATTTTCCTAATTATTCTGTGAATTTTTCAAGTGTTTAGCTATAATGGTTCATGATATACCTACAGCCCGCTGACGGCCAAATAAACGGACCAACGGACGGACGGACAGCGGAGGCTCAGTTATTATAGTCCCGTGTTGGCACTGTTTAGGTACGGAACTACAAATACTGACTTTAAAGTTGCGTCCTCTCAAATAATTGTTTTTTTTTTATTTAAGAATTTGAGCGAAAAGCGAGAAACAGCATGATGCAGATGAATCAGGTAAAAACGGATGTTGCTGACCTGAAGAAGATACTAAGTTTCCAGCACAGGGTAGAACGCCGATTGGACACGTGCAACTAACGCATAAATAAAACTTAACCACTTTGTTGTCCAGGAATGGTAGTAATCATTAGTTCGGCAGATTAACATCTATCAAGACCAACTCACAGCAGTCAGAACCTTCATAAATTAGGTCGTTCTTTTAATACCAAAGTCAATTTGCACATGGGTTGATTAAATATTGAAAACAAGTATTATAAGTTTAAATTTTGGTCCGGGTATTACGGAGCCGGTTCTGCATAACCCTCATTAAACTTTTCGAGTTCATCGATACTGACATTCAGATTGGGAGTAGCAAAATCATAATATTATCATTTCAAAAAGCTGTTGTTATGTTGTAATATCCAATTGTATAATTAAATCTAACCCTGGTATTAAAATAACCATTTTAAACAATAATCGTTGAATTAACATTCATAAAAGTTTATTGACTCAAATAGTCATTTTTTGTAGTAAATGGTGAAGAAATTATGCTGCTGCAGTGATCTGTACCTATGATTAAATTGTATTAATTCTTTAAATGTTTAATTTCAAAATATTTAATTTAATTATTTGTACCAGCTTTTATTCAAACACCTGCTGCATTAGAACCGCCCTGTGACCAAACTTTCGTCATATCAACTCCATCGGAACCAAAAGTTCGGCGCCTGTTCATAAGACATACTCGTATAAATCCCATATAAAATTTAGATACAGACGGTCAAATATGTGCTGTTTCAATTTGTCACAGCCTCCTATCAAATAAAAAGTATTACTAAGGTCGAGTTTTCAATTGGAGTAATGGATTTTATGGAACATATAAGTTCAGTGGAGCAGCTTTGGACTCTAAACGGTAGATGGACTATCGGTTTACCAGTTCCGACTGCGGAATTCACTGTCTTGCAAATTCTATAAGCTATTTAGGCATGGTTTGGAACGCGGTGGAGTCTGTGATTAATTGCTTGGGTTTGCTTGAAGTCCGAAGTGTGCATGTTTATTTTTAAGAGTCTGGACTTCAGTTAGGATTGGCACGTGTATAGTGAGCACATCCGTAACTGAAGGTTGGTTGAAGTAAGGTCCGAGGAGGAGGAGGCGGGGGGACTGACATAAAGCACAGTATAACCGTACCAGTAGAACATCTTCGAACAAGAGCACATCAGCTTGAACGGGTGCAAGCTACCTAGGGTGGGAGCTACAAGCTAGTGGTGGGGGGTAACATAACGCTGATATTGCTGATTAAAGGTTAATTACTACTGTCCCACCCGAGTGTGTGAGTAGGTCTCTAACTCGAGCTTACAAAGCGTCGAAGTTGAATTACTTTTCTGTGAAATACTTTGCATTTAGTAACTAAATGGCACGTATTTGCGTGCGCTTTCTAACTGATTCCCGGCTAAAACCTGCATAACTAGCACAAAACCAGAACACACTACATACATAACTTATAATATAATAATTTATTCGTAAGTATCAGTATTCACAGTAATGCCCGCCTTCCACTGCGAGCGGAGCGGGCTCCGTACGGACTCTGTTTGGCTTACAACGGCGTCTCCCCAAGAGGTTTGCTCGTCGTGGAAACATTTGAAGGCACCGTTGTAAGACAAACCAAGTCCGCATGGGGTCCGCTCTGCTTGCAGGGGACGGTGGGCGTAATAGCATTGGCAGACCTGCCATGGCAATATTCTGGCCAATAACATAGTATAAATAGAAAACTAGTTCATTAATTTTGTAGTTTCTGTTACCTATTGCCGCTCCGGTGCTGAGGTTGCGTGGATGCGCGTCGCCTGATACTTAATACGCACGCAACCGACCAACGGTTGATCGAGTGAACTCGCTCAATCGATGGATAAAGCGGGTAAGCTGAGAATGCAGCTCTGTAAAGTTAGTTTTTACGCTCTGACGGGACAACTTCAACCTGCCGTTAGTTATTTAAGACAATCATCTGCCTGATTAAGGAAAACCTTCCTCTCATATTCAAACCGTAAACTCATGACATGTCTGTTCTCCTCACCCTCAAACTAAGTTACGTATGTGGTATCGTAACTTCCAAACAGATGAACTGGTCTGGACGAGTTTTTTTAATAGAAAATTAATTTAATCCGGGAAGATCTTAGCTAAGTGTAATGAAAATTGGTTGGACCGTTTCTGAGATCAGTTCCGGAAGTAGGAATCACCCTTATATCAGGAATTTAATGTATTTCACCCTCCGTTTGCGTCGGGGATTTGTTTATACTAGTAAAACGAGATTACTCGCGGTTGGTCAGTTTTTCACTAACATTATTCTAATTTCAGATTTTGAAAAGTTTGATGTAATTAACAGCGATGGCCGAAAAAGGAAAATTCATTTAAACTGTTTCAGATCATTAAAACAATGGAAAGTAGTTGAAAAAAAAAACTTGCGTCATAAGTTTTTTGGAAGGAAAAAATTGAAAGCTATTGGTAAACCAGTGCACCAATGGTACGGTATTGCTGATGGCAAAAACAAATAAATTAAAAATGTACTTTATGAGTGTATTTATTGCGTTCAAATTCATACCAGTGCCGATGTCAGTATCACTTTACTTGAACTGAAAAAACTTAAAAAAAAAAGATGATTTTTCTAGCTATGATTCACTAGTTGGACCAAAAATCTCCACTACTTCCATCAATGGAATTATAAAATTGGTAATAAGTACAACTAGTGGGACTTAAATGTAAAAACAAGCAGAATTCATCGTAAAATAACGAAGCGAACCGTTGACGATTGAGACATATCCCTAAGTAACGCACGGCAAGATCACTGCAGTTAACGAAAACACGTTTCAATTTCTATGCTCTCTTGGCTAGCATTAACCGATATTAAATAGAGTAAACAATTCATTTGATAGTAAGGAAGACGCCTAGTTGTTTTTTTGCATTTTGGCTAGGCTCTCTGGTAGAGGTATGGCGGCTTAATATTAACGTCAGTGGCGGTGTGATAGTACCTACAGTTTGATTATCATTGGCCACAATGGAACTATAATAATGTGATATTATAAAGCATATATTCAAAAGTCTCTTGTGATGTGATTGATTAGTTAACTTTGAGTCTACAGTACGAAACATAACATATTATTCAGCCAACATAACGCTTAAAAAATATCAGACACACTTATGCGACCGACCGATGATTTTGAAACCGATTTTGGAACACATATCATTGTTGATGCTGCACAAATGCATCTGAGAGCGATTTATCATATCAACTGTCACCACGTAAATATTGCATACAAGATTAGCTCATTACAAAAACTACCAAAGCGTGTAGAGATTTCATAGTAACTTTAGTAGTTTTTCAAACGATAAAATCATTGACTGATATCGCGTAGCACAGATTGCACATTTATACAAATTATTGTTAATTTTCATTACAAAACGTATTATAGATATTGTTATTTTTAATGGATATTTTTGCTAATCTAATCTAATCAATAAATGTAAGGAAACGTGGTAGGAAACTGCCAAGTTCTTTTAACATATCGACGCGCACGCGTTCGGGAGCTAAAACAACTCTAACCTAATATATTCGTTTTTTCTTAATTAGTACATAATAAAATATGCTTAACTTCTTAACGTCATTAGAAAGATATTTCAAAGATTAAAATAATGATGCACCAAAAAGAGTCTGACTATGGGTGTTATGATAGGAATTCCAACGAGAAACTTCTCAAAATGTGAATGTCTAACGAGAAATTCTCGGTAAAAACATTTATGATGCATTGGGGAATGTTGCGCAAAATGATTTATTTATTTAAACTTTGCATAATGAAAAAAAAGTACAAATGGCGAACTTAAGCTGAGTTTATGTGGATGTATAGTTTACGTACGAAGGCAAGTTTGAAATCGTATGGTTGACTATTTTGTGTTACACTTGTAACCGAGTACACACACACATACACACCCACACACGTACACACTTATATTTTGCAACATGGCTAAATTACTTCGTGTAATGTTAAAATTCGCCACGCACAGAGATCTACACATTATTTCCTGTTTGATTAATAAATAATATTCGACATGGGTATAAAAGGCCGTGAGTTATCAAATTAAGAGTTCTCACTATGACCATGTACCGGTTACTTGTACGGCTGATAAATTAAGAACTCTCCTATGGCCATGTACCGGTTTCTAATACTGCTTATTGTAGTATCATCCCTGACAAGTGGTAAATATAGTAACATAATTTACAAGTATGTGCAGTCAAAAGCATTAACATTTACAATACCATCGCGTTAAATATATGTAAGTTGTAAATATAGGGGCGTGTATATAATACTTTGGCGGCTTGGGAACGTGTATATTTATAACTGTGACTAGTACCTTGTCACAGCCATTAATATGCCCAATTCAAACTACTTTCTATTTGATACGTTACTGTGATTAGGTACTAAAATGTACAATTATTTATGAGTTCGACTCTGTAAGTAGCAAGATAGTGTTTGGGAAAGCCCCTCGGATGACTAAAGCATTTGATCTATGTACTCATAAATAAGTTTATATGGTTACTATAACAGTAATATAGGCGTTTGTTTCACATAAAACAACACATTTTTCCTAAACCTATATTTAATTACAAATAACCTAAATAATGCAATTATTTAATTTTTATGGACTTTAGGTTCTCAATAAATATTTACGTTTGTGAACGAGTGAAAACAGTGGTAGATAAAGCGAAACCGGTTATTTCAAATAAATCAATTAAAAAATAATATAAAAACACTCTTATTTGAACACATACAACCTCATTATCATAGTTCAGTTACATGTGGTGAAATTAAGACAGCAGGTGTATCCGAGTGTTCTATAATAGCATTAAGTATGGAACGAGAAAGTTTGGCAACTGCAAAATTGACAAAATCTCATCATATTAAAAGGTTTCGGTTGATTAAAATAAAAATAAAAAACAACTTAGGATACCAAGTATATATTTACTCATTTATTACTGTAATTTTCATATAAGACAAAAATTGAAAGGTTGAGTATGCACGCCTTACATTTTTTTTTGTTCGCTCTGACTGGAAAATGTAACCTGTTAATAATTCGTCCGTTCGTCTCGTTTAAAAATGCGTCCTTAAGCTAATAACATGACAGTTTTTGACTTTTTTTAGAAATACCGCAATTTTCATTGTCTCTAAGTGCGTCGCTGTTGTGTGCGTGTCTACGCATTACGATTATACGAATGACGCACACGCGTTCGGCTGCTAAAACAACTATAACCTAATATATTTGTTTTTTCTTAATTAGTGCATAATAAAATATGCTTAACTTCTTAACATCATTAGTAAGATCCCATTTATTACTGTAATTTTCATATAAGACTCATGTTTGTAAAATGGCTTTTAAAACATTTTTCAGGTGGCAGACACTCAAAAGGAGTAACCAAGAGAAGACGAGAAAGTGAGACCGTGTTGTTTGAGAAGATTATGAATGAAATACGAGCTATGCAAAGGCTTATGAAATCATTCCATGCAGCGCGGCTGGTTTACTCGAAATTTAGTAAACTGGTAGGAATGTGCTGTCGTCGGATAAAATCAAAACCATCTCGTACAACTAAAGATCATTCACATTTCGCAACCAATGATCCTCACCCCTATCACGAATCTCATGAACATTATCCTACAAATCATCATCATCATCATCATCACACAACTGAAGATCTGTATACCGAAGACCTTCACACGTATCCAACAACTCATCAATATCATCATCCAACTGAGGTTCCTTACGACCATCCCGCAACACATAAACATCACACGACTGAAGATCCTTACACTTATCCCACAACCCATCATCATCACCAAACAACTGAAGATCCATTTATCGAATATCCCTACACCCATCACACAACTCATAATCATCATCATCATCATCATCAGACAACTGAAGATCCATATAACGAAAATCCTTCCACCCATCACACAACTCATCATCATCATCATCATCAGACAACTGAAGATCCATATACCGAAAATCCTTCCACCTATCACACAACTCGTCATCATCATCACGCCACTGAAGATCCATATACCGAAAATCCTTACACCGATTATACAACTCATCATCATAATCATCATCATCACGCAACTAAAGATCCATATACTGAAGATCCTTACACCAATCCTACAACTCATCAGCATCACACAATTGAAGATCCATATACCGAAGGTTCTTACACCTATCCTACAACTGATCAACATCATCATCCAACTGAGGTTCCTTACGACCATCCCGCAACACATAAACATCGCACAACCGAAGATCCTTCCGAACATCACCCGACACATCATCACACAACTGAAGATCCTTACGAATACCACACAACACACAAACATCACACGACCGAAGATCCTTACGAATATCACACAACACATAAACATCATACACCAGTAGTGACATTCACTCAAGAAGACCCGTTCAACCATCATCGCCCAACGAGACGAAGTACACCAAAAAGAACCTTAAATCCATTTGCAACTGTAACAGTTGCAAAGGTTCGACACCAAAAAGGACGACGCAGCATTGAATATAGCAATCTAACTACCTATTTATAAATAAAAATTTGGTACTTAAAATGTTATGAAGTGATTCCACTCCTGTAAAGTCATGTAACGTGTATTAAGAATATATCAGGCACACTTGATCTGGGTTGAGTTGTGTGGTGGTTCCCACAGTTCAGAATAGGTTTTATGGCTTAAGAAAACCCATATTATATATTAAATAGAATGTATCAAAAATCGTAAATTTAGGAAAAACAAGTGAAAGGTTGATGCTAGACCTCAAACGGTGTCCGCTATCATCTGCGTAAAATGTTTTTTCATGAAAGATAAGGAGGCCTATTCGGAGTAAAAAGAATATTACAAGATAATGCACGGCCCTGCGGCGATGTATTATGTAACCAGTACATGGTCATACTTTCACAAGCCAAAGACGTACCTAATACAAACGTTTTGGAAACGCTGCAGCTTGTCAAGCAGCTCCTCACTAAGATCCAAGAAGGCAACATCATCATAATAGTGCAGAAGATTAAATTTAGTGTTAAGAGGAAGGAAATTCTGCTGGCGCCTCAAGGAATGAAACGACGCAAAGAGCTTCTTACTGATTATTTATTTTTGTATTTATTAAAAACAAACAACATTGTACAATAATAACAAACGCCCTGCAAAACTGATTTCAGCATCATGAACCGACTACGAGAGAGTTTGATCCCGGTTTTATCCATGGTGATACCCAGGTTCCTTACTACTCCAGTAACTTTAGACATCATAAATAATGAATAATCCATGTTTGTGTCCTCGAGCTCCGCACGCCACTTTAACAACAATGAAAAATAAAACGCGAAAATTTCGGAGTTTTTCAGATTTTAGCGATTATAACCCTAAAAGACTAGTTTTTGATAGTTCTTATTCAAAATGTTTTTAAAGTAAACTAAATTTGCTACAATATGAAACTAAAATTGTCTCTGTAAACTCAATAGTTTCCGAGATAAAGCTTTACAAAAGTCATCATATTTTAAACCTCGCAATCTTTTTTAACAACCTTGACGAGCTGAGGTACCAACTATTCGCCAGGGCTGCGACTAAAACCAGCTTCATTTTGTCCTCCTACACGAAATTATGCTCGATTTCACTCTTTGAGGATATACCATCTTCTTACGGTAAAGGCGTGGATGGGAGTCACTCTGAATCCTCTCTACTAGGGGTAAGTAGTAAAAAGAAAGTTCGAATCTAGCATGACGCACCCTTATGTATTTGCTCATGACGCTCTCACCATTAGGAAAAATCATGAGACCCCATTGTTTAAAATCGGTCCAATAGTTGATTTTCTATCAGATTTTTCATAACTCGTGAATATTCTTCATTATTTAACTGATGCAATCTCACGACGCCACAAGCTCGAGTGGCGTACACTTTAAAGTCTGATAAGATTTTTTCTGAGATTCACTTACTTCTTAACAACATTGAAACGATATTTCAAATGTCAATAATATTATTGGTAAATAGTAAAAGCTATCACGAAAACAAGGACTCATTAAGGTCGGTGTTTATTAATACTACTAAGTACTTCTATTATTATAAAACTTTTCCTGGAATGTTAGGGCGGCAAAAGTAAAAGAGACTTAACGGTTAAACAGTCTATACTCAAGTGATATAAAGAACACAGATAGGCAAATATAATGGTCGGCCCAGAATATATGTTTGTTCCATTCGGCGTCGAGTCCCTTGGTCCGTGGGGTCCTAGCGCTCAAAGCCTCTTCAAAGGAATTTCGAAGTTTCATCGACGTTACGGGAGACCGAAGAGCTGGCAGTTTCCTCGCTCGACGTTTAACTATCCAGCGAGGAAATGCTGCCAGCATCTTCGGGACAATGCCGCAGGGCCCTTTTTTAAATATAGCATTTTAATTTTAAAATATAATAAGATTTAAAAATGTAATTTTAGTTTTGTAATTATCATCCCTTGTCATTTATTAAATATTAGTTTATTAGAAAGAAAAAAAAGAGAGATAGAATTATGATATAATTATGGTAGACTTGGGATTATTATTGGTACAGTTATAGCTATGAGTAAAATTTACAAATTAAAGTGAGAAGTGAAGTAATGAATTAGAATGATCATTCACTCGTTTACATAAAACAATTATTTCCAAATGCAGCACTAAGGAGGGTTTCCGCCAAAACGCAGATTACTACTGCATTACATCCGTTATTGATCGATTGAAGTAGGAACATCGCAATTTAATGATATTTTCTATACTTCTTTATCTTTATCCTTACTAATATTATAAAGAGGTAAAGTTCGTGACGTTGTAAGGGGTAATCTCTGGATCTACTAAACCGTTTTTGAAAATTCTTTCTCCAATAGAAAGCCACGTTATTTGTGAGTGTCATAGGCTATACAGTGTGTAAATGGTATACGGGCGTTTATTAAAACTGGACATAGATTAAGACTCTACTAATCATTAACAGAAATAATTATTTTGGTTACGCTAACGTATACACCAGGGATGTAACAGAGCTCCGGTTCCGCTTCCGTTAAGTCGGAACTTCCGCTAAACATCCGCTTCGGTTCTGGTTCTGTTACTTCCAAAACGGCTTTAAAGGCTGATGATTCATGTTTGGAATTTTTATTATGAATAGATAGACTTAGCTTAGACCTACCCTTAACATCTCATCCACCTCCATCCAATCCACCTATCACTCGGGTTCCGCTTCCGCTTCTGGTTCCGTTAAACTAAATTTAAAACATCTGGCTCCGGTTCCGGATCCGATATAACCACATCTGTTACATCCCTAGTATACACCGTTATTAATTTTTGAACATACTATCGACCCGCAATGTACATCGAAGTCCATCTGTCAGGTAAGTACGTAATGTTTACTTGTGAAAATGTTAATTGCATTTTTCGTTATACATTAAATGTTAAATTATTTTGTATGGTTATTTTTAAATTTAATTTTAACAAAAGCCGCCTAAATGTGCTCAGTAGGGGTTATACTAACCACAGTTAAAAGGAACGCCCACTACCATTTACACACTCTATTTATATTACAAAAAAATGCCAAACGAAGTGGGCACGGGAACAGCTAGTAACTATAATAGATCAGTAAAAGTCTTTGGAACTATTTTGTGTATTGACTAAACTGGAAAG
Source organism: Acleris sparsana (assembly GCA_923062465.1). Taxonomy (NCBI): domain Eukaryota; kingdom Metazoa; phylum Arthropoda; class Insecta; order Lepidoptera; family Tortricidae; genus Acleris; species Acleris sparsana. The sequence continues at coordinate 12,852,422 of OV281300.1, forward strand.
TATGCTTAAAGCATACTATTTGCGATCGCTTACATTGACCAAGCTGTTTAAGCGATATTATTTAAGAATAAGGAGCTTACTTGAATAGGTTGTTTTTGTAGCTATGTAACTTGTTAGAACCTGTATTATTCAGCAGTTTTATTTATCTAACCAGTGTCCTTTAGACTATGTTTCTCTACGGGCTTATTTGAATATGGAACTCCTGGTGGTTTGAACAAACATTGATCTTCTGGTTACCCAATTATTAATTTACAATGTATTAGGCATACTAAGAGTTCAAGGGGAAATGGGTTATTTAACCCGAGACACGGGTTATTTAGACACTTTTCATAAATATACTAAAGAAAGGGATGGAATATATTCGTGACGTATGTTTATGTTCGTGGTCAAATTTCTTGCTTCGAACAGATGTTTCGCGTTTAACCTCCAGTGTTGTATATAGTCTTTGGTCGTGACGCACCCGATTATACTTTTCTAATGTTGGCAATGCCGAAATGTGAAAAAAAGTGTCATGCTATGCTATCGTGGCAATATGGCGGGCCGCAAAATAGAGGAATAATTTTAAATGTTGATTTTCTGTAATAGCGAAAAAAATAGACCAGTCGTAAAATGATTTTAATATGAACCTATCGATCGGAATAAATCTCAATTATCTTAGACACCGTGGCCAATCGTACAGATAAAAAAAAAACTTTCCACCCTAGGGGTGAAAATGCAATTTTCTACCCGGGTATCTAACCATTCAAATGAAACTTTCGGACCAGGAGAGATGAAAAGGATAATTTCAACACGCACTGATGTTAATACCCACGGCTGAAATCTTACTGGTTAAATGCCTAATACCCCACTTTCCCTAGATAATTGAAGCTGCTAGGTAGCTTCTAGTTACTCTACTCAGGCCTCTTCCACGAATTAGGTAGTAAATAAATTCTGAATAATTAACATGTGTACATTATATCTGTAATTTAGAATATCAAATAAATAAACCTCAATCTAAATCTACTATCTAGAGGCTTACTTTATCCTCATAATTAACTAAATCCCTGGGTAAACTGTGAAGTTCAACTGAGTCGGCTGAAGTAGGCAACCTACCACTCGTGTGGTATGTACCTTCCCTTCCACAGACCAAAGTCCAAGACGTGAGCGTAAGGTGCTCTAATAGTGTAGTCTAGTATACATACATATATAGGTAAAGAAAAGTTATGCATGCCAAATGGGTGCAGATTCGCATGCCCTATTTTCCCCCCAAACGCTGGCATTGAGAATAAGTATTAGGCTTTTATTCAGATGTCTATGTCGGTAAAGAGGGCTTACCCAAAGCTCTTTTAGACTGTAATAGTTCCAAATCAAAGGCGTTTAATAACGTAGGATACCTCGGATTTGACAGACTGACTAGTTGTCTGTTCACCGCTCTGGCACAATCAAACGCCAATCTAGCTTAACACAATACAAAATCCATCCCCCTCACGAGGAAAAGTAACTCAACAAAGTAAATATATGTAAAAGAATACAAAACCTCCTTACTCCTCCTTGCAGACCCCAATTTATCCCCCATCACACAAGAATATAGTTTTTATGCTGCAATTCCCCACAAACTAGTACACCTTTTCTCTAAGACGTTTTCTCTGAAACCTCCGCGACTAAAATTTAATTACTACGAAAAACCGTATTGTGCACAAACGCCGTTAAACTAACTCAAATCCTACGCTAAATGTTAACGCAACTAATTATAAAATCTCGTCCTCCGAACAAAAACAAAAGCTAACTATAAATCTATTCAAACGCGCAAGTATTCGTAATACCTAAGCCCTACATAAAGTAAGCCTCGCTACTGGCTCAAAGGATGAACTTAAAGTTATCGCTATAAAACGATATAATTTTAATTCACATTAGAAGACCGCGAATACCTAATCCAAATACTATGTAGCTTAAACATTTCTTATTGCTGATATTTTTTAAATGTAATGGTATTGTTCTAAATTTATTTGTTCATTAATACAACAGCCCATAATATATGATATGTTCATTATTAAATTCCTTCTTTACTGTGCTTCGTGGGAATCTTCATTTTCCTCGGTCCTCTGGTTTGAGTAGCATGGGTTGCCATCAAATATCAAGACTTCCCGTGGTCTTCAGTTTTAAATCTGCTCTTTTCTTTCTTGTTTTAGTGTCTGGCAACGGTTTTTCGGTTTCGGATTTGAATTTCGCTCAGAGATTCTTACTTAGTTCTATGGGGAGGATCGCCATGAAGAAAAAAAGTCAGGGGTTGGTGGTTGGTAAGGGTGTAGAGATTTAAGTTAACACCACTAGTAGCTGAATATAAGAAGACATGTATTACATTTCTGCCTTAGCTTATAAACAACAGGGTTATCGCTGATACAAGCAAAATGCGTTTACGAAGCAGTAAACTATTCCGTTACTGTAGAACATTTATATTGGCCAATTGACACACTACAGTTGCACTTGCTCCGTTGATTGACTTGCCCCACCTAACTTGAAACTTTACCGACAAAATAATGAACTATGTAGGTGAAACATGTAACCAAAAATGGTCCCACTATGGGTGTTATTATTAGCAATTCCGACGAGAAACTTCTTAACATGTAAACGTCTAAAGAGAAATTCTAAAAACTTAAAAAAAAGTGCAAAATGAAAGAACTCTCCAACTCTCTCAAATGTTTCCTATAATGTTTTCATTAATTTATTGTAACTTTATTGCACAACGAAAAAAAAGGCGAACAAATACAAATGGCGAACCTAATACCTAGCTGCGGTACGCGATGGTGGCTGGTTTTCTGTGCATGCCTAGTTTACGTACGAAGGCAAGTTTGAAATCGTATAGTTGACTGTTTTGAGTACGGGTACTGAACCCTCGGTGAGCAAGTTAAAACTACAGACTTATATTTGGTGAACTTAGCTAAATCACTTCGTGTAACGTTAAATTTATGTGTACAATTATAGCCATAATTACAAAAAAAATCGTCACGCACCACGATCGATACATTGATTCCTTTTGATTAATAAATAATATTTCGACATGGGTATAAAGCCCGTAAGTTATAAAATTAAGAGTTCTCACTATGATCATGTACCGGTTACTTGTACGGCTGATAAATTAAGAACTTTCACTAAGGCCATGTACCGGTTTCTAATACTGCTGATTGTAGTATCATCCCTGACAAGTGGTAAATATGTAACATAATCCACAAGTATGTACAGCCGAAAGCATAAATACACTCACCGGCAAAAAGACTCGCCCACCCGTATTTTGTTTCGTTCTAATGCTAACAAATATGACTTCTTAAATTATAGTGTAACTTCAAAAATACTGAACTAACTTCGTTGAAGCTTGTCGTGTTTGGTTGCTAATTACCCTAGGTCCAAAATGACACACATTTTTTTTTAAATTTCGTTTTTCTTTCCCCAGGGTCTCAAAAGATCCATAAATTTTAAAGTCATACAAAACACAATAATTTACTACGCAAAGGTAATTTATGGATCTTTCGGGTTCCTTTGGTTGTGTTGCGTCCTTTAAAAAGAATACTTGGTGGCCATTTTGGACCTAGGTTAATTAGTAACAAAACACTACAAACTTCATCGAGATATTTTTGAAGTTACTCTCTAATGTAATTAATCCTGCTTTTTCTTGTCTGGGGGACACCGTTGATGCAGGAAAACATATCGAAACTTTTATGTGGTCATCTTGCACCATCTCATATACACATAATATAAGTAGGTAGTTGTAGTTATTTTATTTTATTATTTTCTATCTTACTCTCCCGTAAGATTTTTGGCATGTTTTCCTGCTGAACTACTGTTATTTGATATTATATTTAATTTAATACTTGTAGCTTTATATAATGCTAGATTAAGTTGTACATACCATTGTAATATGAAATATGAAATAAGTTTAAAAAATGACTGACTGCTGAGTTTCTTGCGGCGTTTCTTCTCAGCAGTGGTCTCCTCTTGGGAAGCGCTGGTAGTATCTTGACGTGTAAAAGTGCCCGAGCGGCCTACTTACTGAATAAATTTCTTTTATCTTTTTTATCTTTTATGTGAGAAGTTATATTTGTTAGTAATTGTATGAACAAAAGACGGGTGAGCGAGTATTTTTGTCGGTGTGTGTATTTACACAGACATCGCGTCAATTATATGTATACATAGACCTTATTGTTAGAGGCCGGGCTTTTGGCGTCTTGAGAAAGTGTATATGTTTATGATCTTGACAGATGACAGACCTTTATGTAGCACATTTTGTCGCCGCTGTTTATGTGCTGAATTCAAACTACTTTCAATTTCTTACGTTACTGTGATTAGGTACTAAAATATTAAGATAATTATTGGCATAGCTCGGAGTAATCAAGCATTTCTATGTACTCCTACTTGATAAAACATAAGTTAGTGTGGTTACTATAACAGTTACTATAACGTTTCTCTCATATCAAACCACTACTAATACTCTTATTTGAACACTACGTACTACCACATAAATTTAAGTAAGTATCTTCGTTCGGTTACGAGTGGCGAAGTTAAGAGACGAGGTGTATCCGAGTGTTCTATAATAGTTCCATTATGAGACGTGACAGCATGACAACTCAAATTGACAAGATGTCACTACAATAAAGGTTTTAGTATCAATGGGTATTGAAATGAAAAAACAAATTCGGAAACCAAATATTGTATTACTTACTCATTTGTAACATTTGTAGTTGTCATATTTATGTAAGACTCTTGTTTATAAATTGTTTATTGAAAAAACATGTTTTAGGTCGCAGACACAGACAAGTATCTAAGAAAAGAACAGACAGTGAGACCGTGTTGTTTCAGAAGATTATCAATGAAATACGAGCTATGAATCGAATCATGAAGGTAGTTCATGCAGCGGAGCTGGTTTACTCGAAATTTGGCAAACTGGTGGGAATGTGCTGTCATAAGATAAAGGAAAAAAGTAGACCATCTCATACAACTATAGATTATTCATATTTCTCAACCGATAAACCTTACCCCTATGACGCATCTCATGAACATAATCCTCATCATCCCACAACTGAAGATCCCTATACCGAAGAACCTTACACCTACCCAACTGATGATGATGTTTGCTGATGACTTGAAAATTTACAGAAATGTTACATACACTCATTCAAGAAGATCTCGACCGTTTCCATCATTACTGTTGCACTAATAAATTATTTCTAGATTTTAACAAATGCGTCCAAATTTAATTTACATAAAACAAAATCAAAACTATATACTTATAACATAGGCAACGTAGCAGAGTGACATCTGTAAAGGACCTCGGGGTAACACTAGGCAAAATCTTACTCTCGACTTGCATGTAAACAATGTCACCTCAAAAGCTTACCGAATGTCGGGATTCATCGTAAGATCGGCAATGCCACTAAAAAAGGGTTCATCCTACATAAAATTATATACGTCAATGGTCCGACCTTTTTTGGAATACGGGTCTGAAATATGGAGTCCTCATTTTGCAATATATATAAATCGAATAGAATCGATCAAAAAAAAAATCTTACGAGCTCACAACTTTAGGCTTCATCGTAACTCTTTATCATACGACAAACATCTTGAGCGATATAATTTAACTGCACTGACTCTCAGGCGTACAGTGCCCATTCAGGACCAGATCAATAGCCCTGTTCGCTGTCCCGGTGAGCTCAACAAAAGCAGGCGCGAAGAATGTGCACTACTCAGAAGACGGAGCTCTCCTCAGTCGACATGCTCAATAGCTCGCGCGCTCGATTTAAGAAACAAGTCAGCCTCTTACTTTTTAAAATATAATATGTGCTATACATTTTTTACGTTTATGTTTAATGTAAATATTGTCATCTGTGTTGTATTAATTAAGTGGGAAAATAAATGTGCATCCCTCGTTCCTGCAAATCGGCACGGGTTTAGAAAGCTAAACGGTATTAAATTTATCTTGCTTTTTCATGCTAGGTAAATTAAAAAGCAAAATAAATACGACATCATTTTTACACTGAAATATGGTATGATTTAGTTTGATTATTAAACAAATCTGCCTAGGGCTTTATACGTACCTTGCTATCATATTAATAGAATTATTTTATTATTAAAATCATAATTCTGCAAGCACAGGGCCCAGTAGGCACTTCTTCACGTTTGGCTAAGTACTGTAAACTGAAAAAAATAAGTCATTTTAACAGAATTCTGATTCAATGCATGATGATTATTCAAGAACAGGGCCTCAATTTCTCTTCTAAGGCCGCTGTTTAAGGTTATTGCAATATATACAATAAATCGATAATAAACCCCCTGATATAATGGTGACTCCTTTCAAAGCAGATATCTCTTAAAAAACCTAACCGATTTTCATGAAGCCTATATATATATATATATAGCTAAGAACTTTCCCTTGCCAAATTTTATCTTGTGCCAAATTTCATTCAGATTCAGATTCGTTTACCCATTCTGACGTGATTAAGTAACAAACATCCATCCAAAGTAGTAAGGAAGGATACAGGAGCGAGAATAATACTGGCCTATTTAATAGGAAACATTTGATGACCGGAAATCATGCCATATCTGTAAAGAGAAAGCTCATAGACATGTGCATACTTCCGGTTTTAACGTACGGTATTCAGACTTAACAGTCTGTCTTTGACATATTTACAAAAGTTTAGGCTAAGAGTTTGGCAACGAGCTATAGAGCGGAGCATTTTAATTGTCAAAGTACCAAGTTGAAGTGGGAATAAGCTGGTCACGTTTGCTGCTGGCCGAAAAAGCTATCGACCAAAGTAACGACAGAGTGGAGGCCCACGATGAACTGGATTCCTTTTCGAAGAACCAGCCAGAGACTGCTCAGAATAGAGAAACTCTGAACAAATTGGGGGAGGTCTTTGCCCAACGATGGGGCAGAACAGGTTAGTAAAAAACAAAGTTAGGCTGGTCCATGCCTAACTTAAATGGGGCAAAGTAGAAGAAGCTTGGAAAAGCATATCAACTTAAATGCCTCGAGAAAAGAAGAAGTGATATTCCATATACTTAGAATATAATAGATTTATTTCTCTTAATTATTAATTATTACAGTAGTGCTGCAAAAATGGTATCCACTCGGCCACCTATTGGAATTGTTTTCTGTGGAACCACGGACTGGTTTTGCTAGACAGCATACATTGCATTCGCTTCCCCTTCAAGCTAACATAGGGAATACCATACTTGTCGGTGACACTTCGTGTTCATCAATCAACCTTTTGTTATGTGCGAGTAACCTCCGAAGCGTAAATAATCGATAGATTGCATTTTGTCCAATTAAAAACCAATTAACACTGACATGGTCATAAAAGCGTTTAGTTACACTCAGGTTAAGAACAACTATGATTTTCTACTGGTTTATGATACTGTTACTTGCAATCGCATCTTTGGTTGATGGTAAATATTTAGCGTAAACAATACAATACTTTTCACAACACTAAGGCACTGTTCTATTCCGTAAAATCAAATTTTGTTGACATATTATTTTAGGTTCTCGGCTGTTTGCCCGATTTTCTTTTGCCATAACTTTATATTCTATATGATCATTTGCTATAATTTGAAGTACCACAACGATATACGATTTGATTTACATTTCATTTTTCCTATTATCAAAGTGTACTAATCATATCTCTGAAAATTCAAACGCCATAATATTTTTTGCCGTAAAACATTCAGAATTGTTTTCGTTGTGTCTGGCTGTAAGGTCGCAGTTCTACCCCAACACTCTTTCTCGCTTCGCTCGTCGTCGTACCTGAAGGAGATCTTCCTTGAGGTAGAATAGGTAGGTTATGATAAAAATAGTATGTACCTATTTCAGATTATACCCATTGAACAACCTAAAACAGATGGATCTGCTTTTTCCGTAATTATGGCAAATTAACTGTTATAGCATAAAATATTAGTGATTATAAACACTATAGAAAGTAAATATGTATTATGAGTTTTAGTTTTATTTACTACTAGTGACCCGCGAGCGGCCTCGCCCGCTGCAAATTTCCGACATTCCCGGTGGGTTTTTTCTTTCATACAAACCTTGCCCTGACAATAACGAATACAACCGAAAAGGAATCAGCCAAATCGGTTCAGCCGTTCTCGAGTTTTAGTGAGACTAACGAACAGCAATTCATTTTTATATATATAGATAGAAGATGGTATCTTATATAAGGAAGGTTGAAAATTATGACATTTGAATGATATCCCACTCAAACATTATGGTTTATGATATTAAGGCAAATAAAGATCACCAAGAGCAATGACCATTACGGAAAAATAAAATAAGTTCAAATGAATTTATGTTTTTCGTATTTTTTTCGTAAATGCAGTCACGTGTTGCTGTAATGATTGTGAGTTTGCGTCGGGGCTGAGAGGTTTAGTGGGGGTGATGCACTGCCCAGAAAGATCATAATACCTATTATGATCGTTCTGGGCAGTGCACTACCCCTTCCTCCACCGGGAGGAGGATAATTCGACATCGACTTTTAAATACTCTATCATCATCATCATCACCATGTCAGCCAAAAGACGTTGCTGGACACAGGCGTCCCCCAAGACTCAAAAGAAAAGAAAGATAAGGGGATCATAACTTATTCTTCCAGGGATATTTTCTTTATCTGAAATGATAACGAGATAATATAATTTACACTCAATTTTAGATTCTATTCGTTAATATTGGTACAGCTCCCCTAAGCTCGTCTGCGCCTCAGTGGAGCCGCACCCTAGATTAAAGACTGTCAATTTTATCAGAAGATAAAATTGAATACATTGTGACGTATAAGTTATGTTCATGTTCTATTTACATTTATTTGTTTTACAGGCCACAGGATAAAGCACAAACGAAAAAAGGATGGAGATGAATCCTCTGAAGAGCTAAGCATAGCTTTGTATAAAACAATTAAATCTGATTTTAATTCTGCAAACCGCATCGTAGAAACACTTCATCCGATAATGCTAACATACAAAGAATTTGTTAAAAGAGTAGATTCATGTTTTAACTTAAACCAAAATAAAAGACCAAAACATACTACACCTTACCGCTCAACTAAACAGAATCGTCATTCAACTAAATCGCACTATGATAACACAACACACGATCTAGAAGATGTTCCCTGGGATGATACGACAGTATATTCTAGATCTCAAGAAGATAACAGCTATGATGTGACTGAAAATCCTTTACCTACACTTACAAGTCACGATTTTGATACTAATCAACCAGATTCCACTGAATATTCCACAGATTACTCGGAAAAGAAATCTTCGCATAAACCGACAAGAGACCCTGGGGAATACAGACCAGAGCAGCCAACGCATAAGCCAACAAGACACCCTAAGAATATCCCGGAACAGCACTCACCGCATAAACCGACAAGAGACCCTGGGGAATACAGACCAGAACAGCCACCGCATAAGCCAACAAGACACCCTAAGAATATCCCGGAAGAGCACTCACCGCATAAACCGACAAGAGACCCTGGGGAATACAGACCAGAACAGCCACCGCATAAGCCAACAAGCGACCCTAAAAATATCCCGGAACAGCACTCACCGCATAAACCGACAAGACACCCTAAGAATATCCCGGAAGAGCACTCACCGCATAAACCGACAAGAGACCCTGGGGAATACAGACCAGAACAGCCACCGCATAAGCCAACAAGACACCCTAAGAATATCCCGGAAGAGCACTCACCGCATAAACCGACAAGAGACCCTGGGGAATACAGACTAGAACAGCCACCGCATAAGCCAACAAGACACCCTAAGAATATCCCGGAAGAGCACTCACCGCATAAACCGACAAGAGACCCTGGGGAATACAGACCAGAACAGCCACCGCATAAGCCAACAAAACACCCTAAGAATATCCCGGAAGAGCACTCACCGCATAAACCGACAAGAGACCCTGGGGAATACAGACCAGAACAGCCACCGCATAAGCCAACAAGACACCCTAAGAATATCCCGGAAGAGCACTCGCCGTATAAACCGACAAGAGACCCTGGGGAATACAGACCAGAGCAGCCACCGCATAAGCCAACAAGCGACCCTAAAAATATCCCGGAACAGTACTCACCGCATAAACCGACAAGAGACCCTGGGGAATACAGACCAGAGCAGCCACCGCATAAGCCGACAAGACACCCTAAGAATATCCCGGAAGAGCACTCACCGCATAAACCGACTAGAAAGCCTGGGGATTACCAACCAGAGCGGCCACCGCATAAGCCAACAACAGAATATAAGGATTACTTGGAAGAGCACCCACCGTATAATCCAACAGGAAAGCCCCCAGTATACCCTAATATACCAGATTACCCATTACCTGACCCTAAACAAAATCATTATTATTATTATTCATTATGTATCTATTGTAAAATACATTATGATTATAACAAGTGTGTTCGTTGTGCATCAATTATGAAGCAGATTAAATCAAAGCAAAGCTCTCCATAAACCTCTACATGACAAGATTATTTGAGTTTTAACTAAATGACTACAAAATTTCAACCATGTGTCAAAATATTATGTAAATAGTTATTTGGCATTGTCTGAAATAAACTCAGACAAGATATTTTTTAATAACATAGAATAGAAGAGAAAGTATAAGAAAAGGACCGGGAAACCAAGGTGTCATGGAGGTGTCACAAGTGCCAAGTCTCAAGTCAACCAAACCCTAGATAAACAAACACATTGACGTCAAAGAACTTAATGAGTAAACAACAACGAAAATCAGGACTCAAATAATAGAATATTATAAAACGGAGGATTTGTGACTGAGGGTTTTGCTTGACGCCAAGCTCAAGTTTACATCTCATGTGCACTCGTTTACCAGCAAGGCAGCACGGATATGAGGATTTGTCAGGAGAAACACAATAATTTAATGTGCACTCTACAAAAGCATAGTGCAGAGTCAGTTCGATTTTTCCAGTATTGTGTGGAATCCTTAGTAAGTCTTAATATCAGCACATTGGAACCATGACCCACCATAGAACGCTATCACGACGTTTTGATTCCAGTCCTCAGAAGCGCCAAAATAATCGTTTTATAATGTCACTGCGACAACTTTCTATGGTGTGTCAGGGTTCCGATGTGATTATAGTAAATTCACAGCGCATTGAGTCAGTTCAGCAGGCGACCACCAGACACCTAGCTTATGTCTCCAAATCTATATCACACAGATGTTCCCATGATGCTCGTATGAACATTTTAATTCTCATTTCGCTTCACAATCGTCGGAAACTTCAGAAGTTTATATTTATCAAAAAAAACAACGAATGCGAACTCTTGGATCTCTATTAAAATTTTCTATACCACCCAGGCCAACTAGACTGTTAGTAAAATTCTGTCAGTTATTTCAGCACCAATGTTAGTTGGTACTCCCCGTTGCCTCGTATTTGTAAGGCATTCAATGGCAGTAGTGCAATTCTACCTGATCTCGCTTCGTTTTATGATTCCTTTGATACATTTTAGACTAAAGAAGGCCTGTTTGTTCCATACCGGTACTGTTTAGTGTTACCTACTATTTCTATTCGGTCCGCTAAGTTATCTAGAAATGCTGTGTGTACTTGTGATTAGCTTGTACCTACACTGGACATAATACTCTAACCTGTTATTAAGATGTAATTGCTTTCTGTACTTGCTGTAAAATACAAAGAATAAATTTAAAAAAACATACAACTTAGTAGATCAATTAAGAAAGAGCGAAGCATATCTTTATTAAATCAAATTTAAAATGTGCTAGCCGTACCCTAGAATCATTTTATCCAACACAATGCTAACTTGCGAGAAAATTATATAATTAGTGCATTCATGTTTGAAAAAAAAAACAAAAGAAAAGATCTTAACCTCTTAACATTTATCATACATTTAAATCACACTATGATCACACTACACATGAACCAAAATCCCTGGAATGAAACTCCAAAGAATTCACGAGAAGCAATAAATAACAAAAGACCCTGGAAATTATGGTGTCTGACGCAATGCTCTAGAATGGATAGGAAGATTTCTGGGTGATCGTACGCAGTGTGTAGAAATACACCAGGTTAACAAACACAACAAAAATGTCGTTCACCGGTCGGAATACAGGTTTAACAAGTGTGGAGTCCCTCAGGGAAGTGTTCTCGGTCCGATGCTTTTCTTGATCTACATTAATGACCTACCTAGTGAGACCCCATGCCCGATGACGCTATATGCTGATGACATAGCTATAGCTATACCAAGTGACGACACTATTACGTTTGAGGACAAAACCAACCATACGATAGATTTAGTTGACTCGTGGCTAAATAACAACTTTCTAAGGACTAATGTATCGAAAACCTGTTTCATATCATTTATAAACCACAAAACACGCACTTTAGACCTAAAAGCTACAATGTCAGGGCCAAGTACACGAAACACAGGTACACGAAATCAAGTTTGTGGGCATAGTCTTGGACCAGCATTGCTCTTGGAAGCAACATGTACAGTTTGTTCACGGAAATCTGGAGAGGTTTGTCTACGTTTTAAAGCAGCAGAGAATATTCGCGAGGGAGAAGACAAAGCTCCTCACATGCCATGGCTACGTGACATCTGTCTTAAAATATGGTATATTGTTGTGGGGTAATTCAACGGATGTTAGCAAGGTGTTCCTAATACAGAAGAAATGTGTAAGAGCGGTTAACGGCGCTAAACCACATTAACGGGTCAATATATATTATGCTCTCTTTGTTCGCAACTATCCGGCTTATTATAGAAAACCGACATTCAATAAGAGACTCAAGGAGAGAGATGACCCCGAATTGCTTATGCCGCATTGTTCATCCTTCTTATTTAAAAATAACTGTTACATTGCGACTATTATCGTTTATAATTAAATACCATATGACATTCGAAAATTGTTAGACCCTTTTTCAAGACAACATTAAGGAGATAGTTACTGGACACAATTTTCTACTCTGTGCGTGAATTTTAAGTTTTTATTGGTTAGCTGTGTGTATCTGTAATATTTTAACTAGATTTAATAAAAATAGTTATTTGCATGCCAATAATAAGTGTGATATGTGAAAACTACTATTGACATCTGAAACGTACCTACCGTGTTTAAGCAAATAAATTATTATTATTCATATACTTATTTAATTTTCTGTAGGTTAAATTTTCTACAGTAAATATTCGAATTTAAAAGTAAAATAATAATACCTAACCTACGAGTGCCGCCGGCACATCAACTTTATACTCTAAGATCCTTTCGAGCCATGAGTGAGGCACAGATATATAGATCATATGCCTTCTTGTAGATAATCCTAGCAGCCGAAAGGGCCGGGCCATCTTGTTTCGCCTGACTTGCTGGGAAATGGTCATGTCTATGAGGAGGAGCTCCTTAGTACCGCGGGCCCCAACCTTACATCCATATTGAGCTTATTGTTATTATTATTATTTAAATGTTTTTACCAATCACGGGACTATGGGAGACCCGGACCTTTAGAAGGCGTTCATGGAGCCGAAGCCTACACGCAGAGGCCCTTTAGACAAATTTAATTTAGTAAAGTTATGGGACACCAACGGGCGATTGTCCCTGAGTTCAAACTAAAGAAGTATGCTCCCACGGACAACCACCGGTTAGTGTAAGACTATTTAAGAAGGATGGGAATATTAATAATAGGTTCTATGAATGAACTGATATGGATTGGTGAACTAGGCTATTGATGAAACTATGGCGCCTGCCTGGCCAATGCTAATTACTTTGGTTGAATTGGTAGGCGGTGACTCACCAACTCAATGGAATGGACCTCCCGAAATAGCCACATATATATAGCAGCAGGGAAGCAACAGTTCCAGAGGGGCTAAGGGTAGTGAGGTGCTTCTGTACTTTAAACGATCATAAGGTGCCCACTCACCAGTTATGCAACACATCCGCCCTTCGAGCTTATAGCTCTTTATTATTAATATTATTTAGGATACCAGATGTTGATGGTACATTTAGAGTAATATAGAACTGGATTACACATTGGCACAGCTTTTTTGAGTAAATAAGTTTTTAAGTCAACATTCATGAAATATGTGCACGATTTACAACTATGTATGCAATAAATAGCAATTGAAAACATACGCTTCAACTTTTTCTATTCAAGGTTTTAACAATAAGTTAGAAAGAGATGTTCCTAAATGCTAGCTTTCCACTTTTGAACTCACGTTACTGAAACACAAGTTGTACCTTACGGCATAACCGCTATATGTATGGATACAATATTTGAGGAGTTCCCTCGATTCCTCATGGATCCCCTCATCTAATAATGACTTGGTGATAATGGGGCTATCTCGGGAGTATACCCTATATGTAGATCAAAACAAAGAAACGTTGGCCTAGTTGATAGTGACCCCTGCCTAGGAACCAAGCGGTCCCGCGTTCGCTTCTTGGTCAGAGCAAATCTTTGTATGATGAGCGCCAGCTTGGATGTTTTCCATGTTTATTGATTTCTCTATATTAGTATGTTTATATTTGCTTACTACACTCAGGAGCAAAAATACCGGGTCAGAGTGCGTTTTTCATACAATCGAGACTATTTCGAAGCCTTGGTTCCTCGCCAGGGGTTGTTTTGAGTGAGATTTGATGGTGGATACTCCGAGGTTCAATAGAGGAGGTCAAAGGTTCTTAAGATACCTAACTGATCGCTCAATCGGTTAACACCACAGCGGGAGAGTTTGGGTCAGCACTTGGATTTCCTAACATTTTATTGCCATTTTAGATGTTTTTCTGAACATGCACAATTCCGGCGTTAACCGCCTATTCATTCAGTTGGGTATCCTAGGCACTCTGGAAGTCCTGTATCGATGCTCGGAGTATTCATCCTCAGATTTCACTAAAAGCATTCCCTGGCTTCGAAATAGCCTCTTTAGTACTGACCCGTTTTTTTTGCTCCTGAGTGTACCCAACCATAGTACAAACCTAGGGCATAGACTGGGTGTAAGTAAATTTTTGTGAGATAGAACCACAAACAATGCCTCAGATAGACACACAGATACAAACGCTATAACATCCCTCTTCTTGCATCGTGGGTTAATCAGTGTCTTCATGGAACGTTAGTGCTAATAAACGTTTGTACGTTGTCAGGGATTGTTACTTCAAATCAACTTGTAAATACTGTTCGTGTTATTAATTGGCATTAATTACACGATCACTTTACTACGTATGTATAATCGGTAGATTGCGTATTGTCCAATTAGAAGCTATTTACATTTTGACATGGGTAGTAAAAGACGGTTATGACTCCTTACCGGTTTATACTTCTGCTTATTGTAATAGGGACTCTAATTAATGGTAAATATATAACGTTCACACTTTGAAATTATTTGAGCTACACTTTGAGATTATTTCAGCTACACTTTGAAATTATTTGAGCTATACTTTGGCGTAAATTAATGAAAATGATTATCACGGTTCGAACTTTTGGAGCCGATGACGTCAAAGTGGCAAAATTTTAGCCAGTGTTTAGGTATTAACTCGTGTAGCTTTACTTTTAACTGTAACTTATAAATAAAAATAAATTACAACTATATCGTCTTTGACCTGTTATCAATGTTTTGATAGCTCTTATTTACATAAATAAGAAATAGCAGCAGAGTTAAAAACAATACCATGATAGGTCAAAGACCATATGGTTTTTACCGCCTAGAATAGAGGCCCTGGGCCTTGTGTCGCTTACAGGTAAATAAAAAAAAAAATTTTTTTTTCACTTTACTTCTCCTATTTAAACACTCTCATTAACAGCACAATAATGACTCATGGTAGGTAATTATTTTTAAAATTTTAAATAATTTATAATATTTAAATAAATCATAAATAAAACGAGCTGTAGGTAGGCCTCTAACAAGATGGAGTGACGACCTCGTCAGGATCGCGGGACCGCGGTGGATGCGAAAAGCACAAGACCGAGTGAAAAGCCTTGGTGGAGGCCATGTCCAGCAGTGGACGTCTTTCAGCTGACATGATGATGATGATGATGAAATAAATCATTAAAATTATCAAATCAAATTAAAAATAAATACAATAAACCAGTGTACATAATGCAAGAATCTACATCATCAAAATCGGAAAACTACTTTTTTTTTTATTTACATTAATTTTAGAAATATGATTGTTCTTGATAGGTTTAAGGTTAGTAGGTTAGAGTAAATGTAAGATACCGTTGACTCGTATATGCAGCGAAATTATCAAGATCGGAGATCGAGCTATCACAACACTGTAATAAAAGGAATAAGTTCTAACAAAATTAGTTTAAAGGGCGGTTTGCTTTTCGGCGTCTCAGACAAGAGGTGCTCTTAGGCACCGACATAATGTACTGAGTTAATGTACCGTGTTTCTGCCATTATTCTAGCTGCACGGGTAGCACACGTTGTATTATCTCGCTTGCCGCTCAGTGCGTCTCTATCGTTACTGTGTATAATTTAATTGAACACTAAAACGTGTTAAAAGTTACTGCTTTATTTACCTAATTATTTATTTTCTTACAGTAAGAGGCTTATTAAAAACCAAGGCACCTTTTACTTTAATTTAATATAAAATATTAAGTAAAAAAAAAACATCTATGAAAAGCCGCCTTCAAAAATGCAAAAAATAATAAAATATAAAAATAATAAATAAAATATTTTTTTTAACTTTTATTTTATTTTATACTTTATATGCTGTTATGTAGTCTCACTTCTCAATAATGAGAAACTTAGAGCATTTCAAGCACGCCGCAAGCAAAGCCGCGGGAAGGTCATAGTCATATTTAAACAATTAAATATGCTTCGTCATAGTCGCTCAACTATCCACTATCGTTTTTCACTACATAATCATAATACTAAAAATAAAATCAGGTATTCTCAGTTTTATGATTATGTATTGAAAAGCGATAGTGGAAAGGTTAGGAAACCCATCAAAAGTATTTAATAAATATATTGTTATAATCAAAAACTTTTTCTAGGTAAAAGAAAACCGAGAATAAACAAAAATATTCAAAGAAAACCAAATGAAGAAATACTCTACAGCAGTATAATGAAACAATTACGTTCTATGAATAACATGATGAGATCATATTTCCCAGCAAGACTGGCTTACAATAACTTTATAGAACTAGCGAACTTATGTTGTAAAAAAGCCAAAAAGAAAAAATGGAAACATAGTACACCACAACACTCTACCCGAAAATATACTACATCTTCTCGATATACTACAAACCCGTACAATGACCTCGGTGATGTTGAGGAGTACCCTACAGACCACCCACCGCATAAATCGACAAGTGACCGTTGGGATAATCCGGAAGAGTACCCACCGTATAAAACAACAAGAAATGCAAAGGATTACTCGGCAGACCATCCAAAACACACGCCAACAAGAGACCCTAGGGATGATAACCCGGCAGAGCACCCGCCGCATAAAACAACCCAAAATCCCAGGGATTACTCGCCAGAGTATCCAAAACATAAACCTACAAGAGACCCCTGGGATGACCCAGCAGAGCCCCCACCGCATAGACAAACAAGAGTCCCTTGGGATAAACCGGGAGAGTACTTACCGCATAAAACAACAAAACCTCCCAGGGATTACTCGGCAGAAAACCAAAAACCAACAAGAGACCCATGGGATAGCACGACAGCGCACCCACCACATAAACCAACAAAAGTCCCTTGGGATAAACCGTCAGAGCACCTACCGCACCAAACAAAAAAAAATCCTGGGGATTACGCGGCAGAACACACATCTTATAAACCAACAAGATACTCTAGTGACTACTCTACAGAGTATCCACCTTATAATCCAACAGAAACCCCTCGGGATAACTCAGCAGAGCACCCACCGCATAAATCAACAGAAGACCCTTGGATCAGCCCGCAGGAGCACCCTCCGCATGGACCTACACCAGAATCTAATGATCATGCAGTGGACCACCCACCGCATAAATCAACAGGATACCTTTGGGATAACCAAGCGGGGCAGCCTTCGTTTAAACCAACAGGAGACCCTAGAGATTACCCAGGAGAGTACATGACGCCAAAACCGACGGTCTGGATTCAGATAACTATAATACCGGATTATCCCATTATTGACCAAAAAGAATATAATATTTTTATTTATTCTACATGCATGAATGCATGCCACAAAAGTTATAGTTATAATATGTGCCATCGTTGTAACGCCTTACTTAAATGAATAAACAAGAAAACTACAAAATGGAGTTTACGTAGATGCAGCTCTCTAGGTTAGGTAGGCTAGGTTAGGGTGCCAACTGATAGTAAGAAGGCTCTGAGACCTATAAACTTTGTAATCTTAAGACTACCATCGCTTAGGCTGGGTCCTTACGTAAATACCCAAAAAAAAATGTTATAACCATCAAAAGAATGTATGCAATATTTGTTTCGGATTTCATATTTATATCTTAATTTAATTGATTTAATTTCGATTATTTGTAACCACTTATTTGCTGTAATCTCTCCTTTCACCCATGCGCACTATAATATCGCGCTCTCTGTCGCACTATATCGCGACATACGCGCAACCGCCGCGCCATCTGACGCTGTTGCTTCTCACTTCCGTTTCTTTGCACTTGCCGCACATTTCGTTTACAATGCCGAAAAATGATACAAAAAACCCATCAGTCGGAGCACCAGTCCCGAGTGATCTCGCTATCTTAGAAGCTAAGCGCAATGCGTTCTTCACTCGCTTACAAAATATTTATACTACCTACACTCAGGAGCAAAAATACCGGATCAGAGTGCGTTTTTCATACAAACGAAACTATTTCGAAGCCTTGGTTCCTCGCCAGCGGTTGTTTAGAGTGAGATTTGATGGTGGATACTCCGAGGTTCAATAGAGGAGGTCAAAGGTTCTTAAGATACCTAACTGATCGCCCAATCAGTTAACACCACAGCGGGAGAGTTTGGGTCAGCACTTGGATTTCCTAACATTTTATTGCCATTTTAGATGTTTTTCTGAATTTGTAGAATTCCGGCGTTAACCGCCTATTCATTCAGTTGGGTATCCTAGGCACTCTGGAAGTCCTGTATCGATGCTCGGAGTATTCATCCTCAGATTTCACTAAAAGCATTCCCTGGCGAGGAACCAAGGCTTCGAAATAGCCTCTTTAGTATGAAAAACGCACCCGTTTTTTTTGCTCTTTGAAGATGAATTACAAACAAAAACGTTAATTAACAACGTCGCAAATCTAGACCAATTGCGATCTGATTTTGAGCGGGTTTTAGACCTGTACAACGAACAGTTATAAAAATTAGAGCCAAGTACTACTGCAGCCGTGGATAGCATTTGACGAGATGCACTGTCAAATCAAACGAGTTCAATCTGAATTTCAACAAAGTTCAGAAGATGCACAGCGGTTGCTGCCTCCTTATTCTCTCAAACACAAGTTGCCCGTTAATGTCGTTTTTTTTAATATTTGAATTTATTTCCTCCTATAAAGTTTTTTATTTTATTTTAAAAACTCTTCGCCAAACTGCGGTAACAGTTTGTTGGCGAATTTTAAAAACACTCTTAATTATATCTACTGTGTACCTACATAACTTAATTTAAAAAAAAATATATGTTAATCTACTATAGTACAAGTTTCTCAGACTAAGCAGACAAATGCAAGCCATTGGCTACTTTTGCCTGCCTCCTCCGAGGAAGGCATCTACTAAACACATTTTAACCTTATGTTTAATGGTGAACTGCGGCCTTTATTCTATGAGCAATTTAAAAGCGTCATCGTCGTCACAGGTTCACCATCCGCGTGTAACGGATAGTGAACCTGTTCAATTTTTAGTAGGAAAATTGACTGATCAGGCAAAGTCAGTGTGTGCCGGCTTACCAGCCACGGGGGGAATTATCTCATTATATGGCAGGCGCTCATTGACAAGTACGAGGACAAGTGTGCCCTGGCCGCTGGGTACACCAACCAGCTGTTGGACTTCAAGCCGGCATTGAACCGGTCCTGCTGCAAGTTTGGAATTATTCAGTCAGTCAAAGTCAAAACGTTAAAGGTGTTAAATATAAAAGATTTAGCGGATATCCTAATTATGCATATCGCGTTGCAAAAATTGGATTCACAGGCGGTCAAATTGTTTGAAATGTTCTATCAAAAGGAAACGTGTCCTTACGATAATCTAATAGAATTTATCAAACAACAGACACAAAGGTTGTATCTCATTCGACATCAAAATCAACTTTGTCAACACAGCAAATTAAGTTTATTACTAGTAATAAAAGTTGTCCTTCTCCAATAAAAAAAACAAAAACTTCAGCCCGCCAGCCGGTTATCTTTGCCGCTTTCTAATAACAGTCGCTTCGCAAGGGTGGCGCCTCGCAAAAGATATTGGGCATATCTACGGTTAAATTTGTTTCTCGGTTGGATACGAACGACGAGGTTTATTCTACGAGGGCAGAGTGAAAAGTCTGGAAAAATTTAAACATTTTTTTATTTTTTTGGTCCAAGTAAATATTTATTTTTCAACGTAGTCCCCATGTAACTCAATACACTTGGTCCATCGCTTTTCTAACTTTTCGATTCCCTCCGTATAGTACGATTTCTCCAACCCTTCAAAATACGCACTGGTTTCTGCGATGATTTCTTCGTTGGAACCAAATCTTTTCCCACCAAGCCATTTCTTTAAGTTTGGGAAAAGAAAATAGTCGCAGGGGGCCAAATCCGGAGAATAAGGCGGATGCGGGAGCAATTCGTAACGCAACTCGTGGATTTTAGCCATAGCAACTGCACAAGTGTGGACCCGTGCGTTGTCTTGGTGAAAAATGATTTTCTTTTTCGCCAAATGGGGTCGTTTTTCCATTAAAACTTCATGAAATCGCTGTAACAAGTTGGCATAATATTCGCCGTTAATTGTTTTACCTTTCTGAAGGTAATCAACATATATTACACCACGAGCATCCCAGAAGACAGTAGCCATAACTTTATTTGCCGATAAAACTGCTTTGGCCTTCTTTGGTGCAGGTTCACCTGAAGCAATCCATTGTTTTGACTGCTCCTTGGTTTCGGGTGTATGATGATGAATCCAGGTTTCGTCAACAGTTATGAAACGACGCAAGAAGTCCTTTTCATTATACCTAAATTTCGCCAAACATGCCTCCGACAGGGCCACCCTAGTGCGTTTTTGATCCACTGTGAGCAATCGCGGCACCCAACGGGCGGAGAGCTTCTTCATATCCAAATAAGTGTGGAGGATATTACGAACCCGTTCGTCTGAAATGCTTACAATATCAGCTATCTCACGGACCTTTACTCTTCGGTCGTTCAATACGATGTCATGGATTTTGGTGATCATCTCTGGTGTAGTGACCTCAACTGGGCGTCCGGGTCGGTCGGCGTCAGCAGTGCTTGTACGGCCACAACGAAAATCCGTAAACCACTTGTGAATCATTTTAATGGATGGAGCAGAGCTCCCATAATACTTGTCTAGTTTTTTTTTTGTATCCGTGATGGTTTTTTTTCGCAAAAAATAATGTTTAATCAGAACACGAAACTCACTTTTCTCCATCTTTGCAAACACCAAAGTTTTTTTTTCTTTTTCATAGCTGTCAAAAAAAAACTATCCGTGCGAACTGGCTGAAAATATACGATTTACCTCCAAAAAGGCTGCATTACAAATTGATATTAATTAATTTGTGAAAAAAATACCTTTAGTATGATTTTTACCAGACTTCTCACTCTGCCCTCGTATTCAGCCTCTTGTAGTTGAGCGTATTATATCCCAACTGCCCGACTCGCGCTTCGAGTTATCGGGGTTAGGTTTCAAAGAACTTACCATTAGCCGACGATACGTTTACTGAACCTGGACCGATAGATATGCTTTTGGGAGTCAATCTATTTTGCGATATTTTACTTCATGTTAAAGGTCAAAATGCCGGTTTGCCTACGGCGCTAGAGACGAATTTGGGTAACATTATTATGGGGGACGTGTCCGTGACGTCACCGTCGTCGCTCGCAACTCGCGCTTTCTGTGCGCTTACTAATGACCCACTTAACCAAAGTATGGAGAAATTTTGGAACAGAAGAAGTAACTACGAAGAAGTTTTTAAACCTGATGAGCAGGAGTGTGAACAAATATTTGCCGCCACTACGACGCGTAACGATAGTGGTTCTTACGCTGTCGACCTTCCTTTTAAGCAAAGTTCTGACTGTTGAGGCAATTCAACTAAAGCCGCATAAAAGAGGTTTTTGATGCTTGAAAATAAATTCGCTAAAAATCCGCAACTTCATGAAAAATATAATGAAGTTATTCACGACTACCTGGATAAGGGCATTATTTCTTTAGTCCCGCATGGGAAGTATCAGCCGCCAGATTTTTACCTACCGCATCATCGAGTCATTTGTAACGACAAATCCACTACAAAGGTACGGCTGGTCCTCGACGGCGGCTGCAAAACTGACAATGGTCTATCATTAAATGATATCTTGCAAGCACCGCTGTTTTCAATCATTCGTATACCGCTCCCGAAGCCCCTCTAGAGTCGTACCACTTCAATCGTGTAACATTCAGTCTCCGGTCCTCGTCTTTTCTTGCTATGCGTACGCTGCGCCAGCTCGCCGACGACGAGCGTTAAAAATACCCTCTCGCCGCAGCCGTCCTCGAAAGTGATATTTTCATGGATGACCTAGCTTCCTCTACTTCTTCTTCCGAGGAAGCAGTTGCGACAGCGACCCAATTAATCAGTCTCTTTAAAACTGGCGGGTTTGATTTAGTCAAATGGACTAGCAACTCCCCGCAGTTGTTAGAAACTATTCTCGTGACTCACCGCCAGTCTGAATCCATCTCTTTCGATGACGGCAACTCCATGATAATTCTTGGGCACCGGTGGCTTCTTAGATCAGACGAATTTGTATTCACTCTTTCAACCCCGCAACTGATTGGCACGAAGCACGCTATTCTTTCGGCCACCGCCCGCTTATTTGTCGTTCTTGGCCTCGTAGGTCCCGTTATACTTTATTCGAAACTTCTCATCAAAGAACTTTGGATTTTAAAAATGGACTGGGATGACGTGCCATCGTGATTTTAAAATTATGGCATCAGTTCGTCAGTGAGTTGCCTCTCGTTTCAACTCTGAGGTTTCCTCGACATTTAGGCATTGAGAAAAACCTACGTTAACACTTCTAGCTTTTTCGGACGCGAGCGAGAAGGCCTATGGTTGCGTGAAAGTCTACGCATACAGCTGGTTGAGTCTCTCATACGTAGTTTTCGGTCCTCGACTCCAGGCAAAAACCAAGAGACTCATCCAAAGGGTACAAAATGCCTGTGCTCGTTTCTGCTTCGACATTCCGTTCAGGGCCCACGTGACTCCGTTTATTAACAGACACTCTATGCTGAAAATGCAGCACCGACGTAAGTTGCATCTCGATTCTCTGCTTTTTGGAGTTATCAAACATCAAGCTCCACTTTATTTAAACGAAAAACTGACATTCTGTAGCGGTGGGCAGCGTCGGAAATGTGCAGTGCAGCTAACTACTTCTCGCCACGCCTCGGCGGTTTTTCGAGGTAGCTTCCGGTATTCGGCTACCAAATGCTGGATCAATATTCCACCACCTATCAGGAATCTGCAAAGCATATTTAACACGTTGAATGCGGGAACATAATTTTATAATTTACTTTCAGTGCTATACATACCATTTTTGAATTGTAGGATAGTTGTACACTGGTGCGGTACAAGGCTATTTTGGCTTGTGACTAAAGGTTTATATTTTAGCAAATATATCCTTGTTGGTTTTACAAATCGATGATTTACTGATTACAATGGCTAGTTAAACAATTGAATGATCTAAGGCTATTGTCGTTACTTACTGTCGAACTTGGTTTAGGCATTATAGGAAAATTAATTAACGATACGAAATTGACCTGTATCGCACCAAGGGAACAGGGCTGGTGCCGTCTAGTCGATATTTTGGTAGGGATGGGAAATATAATGAAATAAAACATCGATATCGGTAGTTGTTATATTTAAAAAAAAAGGTACCTAACTAAAATTACAAATTCGAATGAGATTCATTGAAACATTCTAAACACATAGATTTTTCACATTCTTGGCAGTACGTATTCACTCTTTTCACTTTTTTGTCAGCTTCTCGACTCGTCAGTGTTTTCCTTAATTCCTTGTAGCATTGAGTACACATCCTCCTTTTTGCTCCTTTTTTAAATGTGTGTATTTTCTTTTTTTCTACAACATTTTCATCTCTTATAGCCTTCCTTGTCAGCGATTCTACAATGCCATCGGAAGGTAAACAAAAAACACGTAATCGTCACCCCCGCACTGGCTGTACTGACCTGTACTCGCGGTGCTGTACAAGACAGTAGGTATACAAGACACTTTTGGCCGGTACCGCACTGGTTGATTATTTTTGTCACCTAGTGCGGTACGAGTCAAATTTGTCTTGTAAAGTTTGATGTACCTATTAGATAGAATTTACAGAGAGATACATAAATGTATACTTGACTCTTTCTAGTTCATAGGATTTCATAGTCAAATCGACCCCGCACCAGACAGAGACAAGCTACTTCCTCACGCCGCACCAGAAGAAAGTACATTACAAGCCGAAACTGGCATGTACCGCATTCAACGTGTTAACTTTAAAAATAATCTGAAATCTTTCCTTTTTAACCATCAGGTTAGCCAAGCGACGCTTGCGCATGACACGAGTGCAATATGATATGACAGAAGAGGATGGAGGAAATACTTTTTATTTATTATATTTTGCCTATATTTAAGTTGCCTCATCGGTCAGCCTACCTTCGCTGTATTTCCTATTTGCACTGGTGTCCGCTTCCTTATTTGTCTTCTCTCCCATCCGGATATAATAAAACGTGCTTTGTACAGGTTCTACGCCTATTGTGTTGTTGTCCTTCTCCGAGTTTTTGTTTTGTATTCCTTTTCTTGCCGACTGTTGTCACTTTGAAGACTTTTTGTTAGTTATTTTATACAATAGTGTAATATTTCTAAATATATAACCAACAAAACATTTATTTATTTTATTTCTTGAATTGAAAGTCTATAATTTTGTTATTGTTGCGTAACCTATATGCTTGCTTTGTTTACGTTTCCATAGACTATAGTTATCTTTGGTATTATTTTATTGATTCTGTTTCCTTTGTGTTGCCAACTTTACCAGGCCATAAATTTTTATTGTCATTTGAGACGTTCGAGATAATCTCTAACAAATTATTGTGTTTGATCCTTGATGTTTTTCTTTTAGCGTTGTTTTGTGTTAAATGTGTCACTTTCCGTTTTTTCACCAAGCGGTTCCAACGGAAGACCAGTGCTGGCTTTACGGCTAGCGAATGCTGAGTTGGGACCGTTTCGTAACAATTTTTCTGTGTCTTGATTTTGTTTTATCTGTGTAATGTGGTTTTGTTTTGTTGCGAATAAATGTCTCTTTATCTTTATCTTTATCTTTTACGCACGGGAGACCAAGGTCCCGTTATTCGGCTGGTTTCCAAGGTCCCGTTATTCGGCTGATTTGTTCTAAATCAAAGATCACGCCAGTATAGACAGTGACAGTCGCTACGCTGGAACTCTGCGCAATTGTTAAACTGCTTCCGTACCGTTTGCGACATGCTGTCTGAACGTCATCCAATCACCAACATCTTCGCATTTTCCGATTCTGAGGTCGCCTTATGTTGGGTGCACTCTTCGCCTCATAGATTTGACACACTTGTAGCTAATTGTATAGGTCAATGTCAGAATAACTTCGCTCCAGAACATTTCTTTCATGTTTCCGGAACTGAAAACCCCGCAGATTGACTTTCGCATGGGCTTCTGACTTCTCGCTTAAAGAGTTTTGATCTCTGGTTCCATGGACCTCCTTGGGCATCGCTACACGTTAATGAATGGCCAATCACCAAATTCTCGTACTCGTCCACGAAGCAACCAGAAGAAAAAACAGTCCCCTTCATCGTCTCCGATATCGCCAACAACGAGCGTTGGCTGTTACGTTAAGTAAAAGGTTCTCTTCGTGGAATTAATTTCTTAAAACTGTCGTTGTCGTCCTGAAATTTCTTAAAAGGCTTCCACGTGGTAGCGAAATTACTGCAGCCGATTTAGACACTGAACTGCTTGTCATCAAGGTTGTTCAGCAAACTTCATTCATCGAAGACGTACGTAACATTCAACGTGATAGGGTTTGCTCACCTTCTTTGCGCAAATTATTTTCTTTTATTTGCGATAACTTTCTGCGAGTAGAGAGGCGTTTAGGAAACTCCTCTCTCAATTTCTCTAATAAACCTCCCGCATTATTGCCCAAAAAGTGGCACATAGTTGAATTAATAGGTACTTGACTTTTACGATCGTGAAAATTCACATGCTGGTCCGCAGCTTTTATTGTCGATTTTAAGACGCTATCTCGAAGTGGATGGAGTACCGCTTGTGAGGATCTCAACAGTACGTGACCTGGGAGAAGAGATAGACACAGAACTTACGTTTCGTAACCACAATAGCGGCCTTTACACGAGCATTTAAGAACATTATAGCTATATGCGCTCTCTACAATGGCTCTTAGGCATGGTCGGGTATAATAAATCAGAGACAAGATGGGACCTCACGTTAGTCGTCTATATTCTGGAGCTGTTGCGAGGCAAGCATAGCAAGCCAGGCGTATTGCGACTTGTCGCGCTGTGCGCCCCCGATAAGTGCGTGGAGCGCAGGCCGCCACTGCTGGCGCTGCCGCGCAGTGCACCAAGCTGCTGGCTTGGGCGCCGTTCACGCGCGCACGCGCTATTCTCAACCGTATAGCCATAATGATTGATTTCTTCCTTTGCATTCTGTGCGAATTCAAAAAAAAGCATCCGTAATAAGTATGTTTTGATAATTAAGGGGGCTCAGTTGGCCTTTTATATCGCATTAGATGATAATAATAAAAAAAAGACGCTTCATGCAGGTTCTGTCAGGAAACAGAGGAGACAGCAATGCATATACTCTGTGCTTGCGAGCCACTAATGCGCATGCGCAAAATAAGTATCTACCTAGGGCGACATATCATGGAGCCACAAGAGATACAACTCCTCACTACCCAATTCATCTGGAAATTCTTGGACGCAACCGGCCTTTGCGGTAAGCTCTTAAAAAAGGGCTGCCACTAAAGATCATAATGGTCGAAGTGGCACACAAGGGCCATCTCAACCCCCAATAAAACAAATAAATAATTATAGGTGCTCATAGTAATTAGTCTATTCTTTTTATTTTTCCACATAAATATGACAAAAGCTGATTCATATAATAAACACTTGAGAAAAATCATTTTTTGAAAGCTATAAAAATTAACAAGCAAACATAGGACCTTATGTTTGCTTGTTAATTTTTCACATTTTTTCACATCTCGTTCTAGCAAAATATAATTTAACATGGAGTTTATATGGCCGTCTAATAAGACAACATGTGGAAATTCTATTTTTATTCATATAAACTCCATATTAAATTCTATGTAAAACATGACGTCACAGTGCATATCGGATCTCTCTGTCTATTCAATCGCTGTCTAATTAGAAGTTCATCCTTATTTATTAGCCGATTTTAATTTTAATTTCCCTTTTTGCGATCTATTTTACGGTATTTTCATATATTGTTAAAAAATGCAATAAAAAATTCCTAATTAGGTATACCGTATGATTGATTGTATGTGATTTAAATCAAAAAATTAATGATTTACGTATCTATCGTCGGGATCGGTATTTAATTACCTTGTTAAAACATATCGCGTGTAATGAATTTTCATTAATTACGCGTTCCGTTTACCGACTATGAATAATCCGTAGATTGCAAGTTGTCCAATTAACTGCCTTTAACATTAACTCATATCATAAATACAAGTCGGTTGGATGCAGCAGGAACGCCAACTATGAATATATACCGCTTGCTCATCCTGCTCGTAATAATAGGAACTTTAATCGATGGTAAATATACAGCGTTCACTGTACAATATACACGGTGGAATTTAATCGGTGAACAGGAACCCATTTTTCTAATTCAGTAATCGATGGCGGTCACGTTTGTGTAGTACTTAAGTGGAACCAAGTTTTTTTTATCATAACTAATTTTTAAGTTGAAATTAAATTTTAATTAAAATTTATTGTCACCCTACTAATGGTTTAGTCTGAAAAGTTTAATACCTCTTTTCAAACTATCAGCCATAGAAACTTAAAACATAAATGAGCAATAAGCTGTCAATTTGTCATTGTCAAATTCATTACAAATTGCTAACGTAGATAACAAATGGCAGCAATCATTTATTGACGTCTGATCTGTCTAGTTTCCCGCCAAAGCCAGCAAGCACTTGACGTATGTAAACTTAGGAGTAACTTCCCTTCAATAAAAGTAGGGTGTCCATTTATGCAGTCAGTGTACATTTTACCGATGTTAATTAAGTGTGATTAATTCGATTGTGAGCTATATTGCACGAGATCTCACGTATTGGTTTCTATGTAGATTGATAATTAAGATTTTTGGATTCCTGATCACCGATTAAATTCCGCCGTGTATATGCAAACGTATTCGTTTTTGTCAGCAACATTTAGTCCGCGATTAGGGTGTGTAAGTTAGGTAATTTAGTCAACTTCTATACAGTACGTTTCAATACCTAAACAGTACAGGGTGTACAATGATTTGCATAAAAACAAATGTTCTCATTTTCATTTTGTAACACTTATTGCATAATTTCGATCAGTATAATAATAATCAAATGATATATCGGTAAAATGCATAACGTCAAAATGAGTAGCCTTAATCTGTAATTGCATTATGAACAAATTGTACGATAGTAACGTTTTATTATGTTTAACATGTATAATTCACATTCCTAAGCACGGAAGGTTTAAGATGTATAAGCGGAGGGCATAATGCTTAAAATATATGTAAAAGAATAGTTGGACAAGGTCGACGGAGCTCCGCTTCGCGCCTTGACACAACTCTGACCTGACCTAACTTATTAAGGTGAGATTGACCTAGTTTAGAAAATTGCTATTTTAGAAATCAGCTTCATACAAATTATGCAACATGAGTATTGGATCGCATGATTGCAAATGAACGTAATGTTTGTTATCAAATGGAATTATTCTATTTGATTAGTATGGTGCGCAAAATGTACATATTGTTTTTATGCTGGATGTTTATTATTTCAAATCGTAGTTTTTTTTAATGGTTTAACCATACCCAGTTATTAAAACTGCCTTTTTTTAAACTTAAGGAACTATAAATTATTTTTTACTAATAATGAAAACAAACTACATGAGTAGGTAAGATCTGATATACCTACCTACAAGGCAAAGTTAAATTTCTACTCCTCTTTTTAGGGGCTCGTAAAAAATACTACAAATTAGAACCCTTATAAGAGGAATTTGCTGTCCGACCGTCTGTCTGTCAAGAACACTTTTTTT
The DNA here is from genome assembly GCA_923062465.1 of Acleris sparsana. Classification (NCBI taxonomy): domain Eukaryota; kingdom Metazoa; phylum Arthropoda; class Insecta; order Lepidoptera; family Tortricidae; genus Acleris; species Acleris sparsana. Next base: position 12,881,828 of record OV281300.1, read on the forward strand.
TTTGAAATGGCTACTATTGAACTGAAGTCATTTTAGCATTTATAAGACAGAGCAAAGTCTCATCTTTAGAAATTAGAAATATGTAAGTAATTCAACGAAACAAAATAAATAGTGCTACTGCGTGCCTTTCTGTGGAAATAGTAAGAGACGACTAAGGGATTAAAGGCTTGTGGTATTGATAGGCGATGGGCTTGCAACCTGTCACTAATATACACTGGTAAACATCTTAGCCTGTATGTGTAAAATGTGGTTATAGAATTAACAACAAGTTGTTAGAGTTGTTGGTAATTCTGTAGCTCTGCCTACCCCACTCTGGGATGAAGGCGTGACGGTATGTATGTATAAGTATAGGCATATGTACACATTAAGGTTGAATGTAAACCATCAAGGAGAGGGCTCCTTTATATCAGAAACTGTTAAGATTAAAATCAAAAAATTACATAGACTAGAGAATATTAAAAATGTGTCTGTTTAAAGAGTGATAGATATGTTCCATATTAATACGGTAGGGCTTCTGAAAGATAAACCCATATACGTACAATAAACCTAAAACGTAGAAAAAAATGGGGTTAGTAACACTTCTTAATATTTTCGGTAAAAAAGTATAGGTGTATTTAGTTTTGGTTGACGTTTAGCTTAGGAGTTTACAGTGTTATTTATAACAGTTTTGTGAAAAGATCCTTAACCTAATACCAGTGTTTGTCGAGCAGTGCGAATTATAGGTACTCTCCTGGGTTTAAAAATGTGGACGGTGCATACAATGCATAGATACTTATAATAACAATAGAATATGTGTGTAAGTTTAACATCCCCCTTCCACCCCTCCCAGATAATTGTTATGCATGTGGCTTGATGTTTTAATTGTAGCTTTTTACAGGTCGAAAAAGGCCAAGTAAGAACAAAAAAAAAAGGAATAAAAATAAACCCAAAGAAGAAGCGCTTTATAGTAGAATTATGAAAGAAATACGTTCCATGAATCGCATGTTGAAGTCATTTCATCCATCAAGCCTGGCTTACCAAAACTTTAAGGAACTGACGAGGCTATGTTGTGATCAAACTAAATCGGAAAGACCAAAACATACTTCGCCTTCACACTCAAGTCGAAAACCTCATCATACTACCGAGCCGCATGAGGATTTTGATATGGATGACCACCCACCGGATGAACCTACAACAAACCCTTGGGATAACTCGGCAGAGAACCCACCACGCATAACAACAAGAGACCCAAGGGATTACCCGGATAACCACCACCCGCATAAACCTACAAAAGACCCTAGAGATCACACGGAGAGGTACCCGGATGCATGTTCACAAGACCCTGCAAGTGAATGTTATGAGCCACCACCGCATACAAACGACAGTGATTACCCGGATGAGCACCCAATATATAACCCGACATTAGACCCGGCAGCAACCCCGATCCCGGAAGCAGAAGACTCTTATTACCAGACCAAGCATCCATCGCAAAACCCAGCATTAGAACCGGAAACATCACCTGAAGCAGAAATTACGGATAACCACCCACCGCATAAACCTACAAAAGACCCTAGGGATCACCCGGATGCAGAGACAGAAGACCCTAACATGTACGCGCAGGAACCGGTCCCGGGAGGTGAAAGTTCTTATGAGCACCCACCGCATAAACCAACCAAAGACCCTAGGGATCACACGGAGAGGTACCCGGATGCATTGTCAGAAGACCCTATGGTACAGGAGCAGCTGGAACCGGACGCGGAAGGTGAAGGTTCTTATAAGCATCCACCGCATAAATCAACGAGAGACCCAAGTGATTACCCGGATAACCATCCACCGCATAAACCAACAAAAGACCCTAAGGATCAAACGGAAAGGTACCCGGATGCATTGACAGAGTACCCGGACCCAGAAGGTGAAGGCTCTTATAAGCACCCACCGCATACATCAACAAGAGACGACAGGAATTACTCGGATGAGGACAACCATGACTGTAATTGCACGGATGAGGAAAGATACGAACCTAGCAGTACCAATCCTCCAAAAGAGCATACAGTAACAAAAAAAATAAAAACAAAATCAACAAGGACCAAAAACCCCTACGCTACCATTACAATGGCACGGCCGAAGGGGCTGAGGCCGAAGCGGAGTGTTATTTCCGTAAATACAAATATTTAAGACTCTGGTTATTTTTCTTATGGAGATGAATTTTATCATCAACCTGTGTTGTATACCGGAGTATCCCGTAGCTAACCGATATCAATGTTATTATTATAATATAAGCATACATGTGTACATATGCCTATACTCGTACATGTCAAAATAAATAGGTAGTTACAATTAAAATATGTGCTTTCATTGTAACGCTCTCCCGATATCAATAAAAAAGTAAAAGAACGAAAAAAAAAACCAGGTAGATTATATGGCTTGAAGGCAGACGAATACACATGCTACCTGATGGTAAGTGGGCTCTGAGACTTGTAAACATTTATAATCTTAAGAGTGCAATTCCTTAGGATTGCGGATTTGCCCCTAGGTCGTATTCATAAATGGATCTTGGCTGAGATGCTCGCATAAATACATCTAAAAAATGACAATATCCATGACTTGACTTTGACGTATATTGAGATGGGCATCTCGGAGAAGATCAGTTATTATGTCCTTGGACTGTAAAACTACTGCCTGCCAACGCAGACGACGATGGTGGAATGTCTTTATGGGCATTATTTCACCGGTCGTCTTAACCCCCACTCTTCTTAGAGTGCAATGCGAAACGGACCAGATCATTAATTGTGCCATAACGGTACTAACCGCCGGAACTTCTTAAGCATGAAAGGCCAAGTCGTCCCAGCTCAGTCACTTCCTTCCCGCACGCGCAAGTAGATTCTAGCCCGAAGCCGCAAGCTTATTGCAATGCGCAAGCAGCTTGGGTCCAAGACTGTGCCTACATTGCGGGAAGGAAGAGCGAGGACCCAGTGACCTGATTCGCCTGCTGAGACAGCGAGGAGAAGGGTGCGATCTGAATCGTCCAGACCATTTTGAATGAGAGATGCATAAATTGATATGAGGCGAGGTGTATCCCATGCTCTTTGGATATGCCTCTTGACTGGCATATCCATTCCGGGACACTACTCACACCAAGCATCCCTGGCCCCCACCAGGTTCGCAATCTCAACGTCGATAGCAGTCTGTCTGTCTGAGAGATAGGAACAAGCCTACAAATAAAGGATGGTTCCTATCTCTTTCTAGCAAAATAGTTTTTAACATGGAGTTTTTATGGCTGACTTATGACATGACGCTCCACTGCATATTGGATCTCTGTCTATTCAAGTTTAAAATGCTTGTGTCATTCGTAGTTATTGGCATATTTTAATTTTAATTTTACTTACTAACTATATTACGGTATTTTCATATTTTGTTAAAAGCAACTTAAAAACTCGTGCATATTCCCTATTGAATGCGTGTGCTTATCGATTAAAGGATAAAATAAATGTTGATGACTCATTGACGTCACTGGAGACCGAAGAGCTGGCAGTTTCCTCGCTCAACGAATAAGTTTAGCCATTCAACGAGGAAATGCTGCCAGCATCTTTGGTACAATGCCGCAGGGGCCATTCTTAGATTTAATGTTTTAGTGTATATATAGATTTAGTCTTATTTAATATTAGTTATTTTTACAATTTAATTAAATATAATGTAACTGTTTATACCTACGCAAAATTTGACAATGGAATTAACTTTTCATACCTTCAAACAGATCCAATAAACTTTATTACCAGCTCAATGTTAGATTTTATGGCTTTTATCTAAAAGTCAGGATCGGTAATAGGATCGGTAATGCGATGTTACATATCGCGTGTAATGAATTTTCATTAATTACGCGTTACGTTTACCGACTATGAATAATCAGTAGATTGCAAATTTGTTCAATTAACTGCCTTTAACATTAACACATATCATAAATACAAGTCGGTTGGATGCAGCAGGGACGGCAACTATGAATATATACCGGTTGCTCATCCTGCTCGTTATAATAGGAACTTTAATCGATGGTAAATATACAGCGTTCACTGTACAATATATATGCAAACGTATTCGTCTATAGTCAGCAACATTTAGTCCGCGATTAGGGTGTGTAAGATAGGTAATTTAGTCAACTTCTATACAGTACGTTTCAATATCTAAACAGTACAGGGTGTACAATGATTTGCATAAAAACAAATGTTCTCATTTTCATTTTGTAACACTTATTGCATAATTTCGATCAGTATAATAATAATCAAATGATATATCGGTAAAATGCATAACGTCAAAATGATTAGTAGCCTTAATCTGTAATTGCATTATGAACAAATTGTACAATAGTAACGTTTTATTATGTTTAACATGTATAATTCACATTTCTAAGCACGGAAGGTTTAAGATTTATAAGCGGAGGGCATAATGCTTAAAATATATGTAAAAGAATAGTTGGACAAGGTCGACGGAGCTCCGCTTCGCGCCTTGACACAACTCTGACCTGACCTAACTTATTAAGGTGAGATTGACCTAGTTTAGGAAATTGCTATTTTAGAAATCAGCTTCATACAAATTATGTATTGGATCTCATGATTGCAAATGTACGTAATGTTTGTTATCAAATTGAATTATTCTATTTGATGGTGCAGAAAATGTACATATTGTTTTTATGCTGGACGTTTATTATTTCATATCGTAGTTTTTTTTATTGGTTTAACCATACCCAGTTATTAAAACTGCCTTTTTTTAGACTTAAGGAACTATAAATATTTTTTTATTTAATAATGAAAACAAACTACATGAGTAGGTAAGATCTGATATACCTACCTACAAGGCAAAGTTAAATTTCTACTCCTCTTTTTAGGGGCTCGTAAAAAATACTACAAATCAGAACCCTTATAACAGGAATTTGCTGTCCGACCGTCTGTCTTTCCGTCTGTCTGTCAAGAACACTTTTATTTGAAATGGCTACTATTGAGCTGAAGTCATTTTAGCATTTATAAGACAGAGCGAAGCCTCATCTTTAGAAATTAGAAATATGTAAGTAATTCAACGAAACAAAATAAATAGTGCCACTGCGTGCCTTTCTGTGGAAGTAGTAAGAGACGACTAAGGGATTAAAGGCTTGTGGTATTGTTAGGCGATGGGCTTGCAACCTGTCACTAATATAATAATAATAGATTTCATTTATTCAGACATTTTCATCCATTATGTTAGTACCTATGTATGACATAACTTACACACTAAAAGTTAAAATTGATAAAATAATTATTAAATATTAAATATTAAATAAAATTAAAATTAGATAAAAAATGACATTAAAATCAGAATTTAAACTAATGTAACAACACAACACTGAAATAAACTAAATGACACGTTTGAAAGGAGGCACTGGAGCGTGCAACGCCAGCCAGTGCCTCATGAAGGGCCCGTCCAGCCGCTCGGCAACGATCGCCAGGAGGCTGCTGCCGCTGTCCCGCACGCGGCGCGCCATTGATGCCGCCCTCTTACGCATCGTGGCATAAAAACAATCCACGCGTGCTTCAGCGAACATGCCTGAGGCGCTACAAAACCGGGGCAGCCGCAACAACGTCCTTGGCGCGTTATTATATTGAACACGGAGGGCGCTGTAAGATTTTAGCCTATAATTAACCCACAGGCTGCTCGTGTAAAACGAAGTGCAGTATGCTCGAAACAAAGTTAACTTCACAGCCCTCGAGCAACGAGCGAACCTGCGGGCCATCATGTTTGCTCTAACCGACAACGCCCTCCGCTCTCGCTCAATGTCCCGGTCATCCTTTAGGTCATCCGACAAAATATGACCAAGGTACCTAAATTCATGTACCCGCTCCAAGGGCTCACCATTTAGAGCAACGGGAGGCACTACTGACGGACTTTTGGTCCCCGACTTAAATACCATGAGCTTACTCTTCTTACAGTTGTATTTAAGGCCATTACTATGAGCAAACTGTTCGCAAATACTCATGAGCTCACGAAGACCACCAATCGAAGCGCTCAGCAAAGCCATGTCGTCTGCGTAACTAATATTATTGACGCAGACTCCGTCAACGTGACATCCGACATGATGACTGCTCAGCGCAACGATTAGTTCATTAATGTACAAGTTGAAAAGAGTAGGTGAGGTCAAACCACCCTGTCTCACCCCACACTCCAACCTGTACTCATCCGACAGCGTCCCGGCCCATTTCACGTTGTTGACCTGGTTTCCATACCAGTACTGAAGAATACTAATTAATTCCGAAGGCAGGCTGGTTTGGGCAAGTTTCTTCCATAAGATGTCCTAGGAAACCAGGTCGAACGCTTTTGAGAGGTCTAGGAAGCAGGCGTAAACGGGCGTACTACGCTTGGTGTAATAATTGACGGCATGCTTCAAACAAATAATAGCACTCTCTGTTGAAAGTTTGGGTCTGAAACCAAACTGATTATCATGAAGAATTACATGCCTGCTAATATGTGTGTTTAACATGCCGTCAAATACCCTAGCTATCGCGGTAGCAAGCGAGATCGGCCTATAGTTGTTTTTGTCAGAAATATCCCCGGTAATGTTTTTAACAATGGGAACTACCACCGATCTCACCATCTCACCAGGCAAATAAGAATGCCCGACGCACAAAGTAAAAAGGATTGATAGGACTCGTGGCAAATGTGCACCGGCGTTAAGAAGATGCTCAGCGCTAAGGCTATCGTGCCCCGGAGATTTGCCTTTGGATGACGAGCTGATAGCCGAAGCTATTTCTTTCGAATTAAATCTGACCCTCAGCTCGTCCCCGCCAACCACAGCACTAAACATATCATTATCGAGAGGCGCGAGCGATCTGACGAAAAACTGGTCCTTGAATATATCCGCGATACTTTTCAAATCACTCACTCCCTCAACACTCGCAGGCAGGCCAGGTCTATTTGTCATATTGTTTGTACCTTTCCAAAAACCTCTAAAATCTTTTTTGGTGTGAAGTTCCGCTAGCTTGTCCATCTTAATTTGGTCAGTGTGATTCTGACACCACCTTAATTTAGATTTAAAAACCCTTCTCGAGTGACACATTTCGTCATATGCTTTACCGGCCGCTGGTTTACCACAGTACAACCAATAATGAAATTTTAACCTGGCCCTCCTATGAGCGTCGCTCACGTGCCGGTTCCACCCTACCACGTACTTGCGCCCGTTGCCACACCCGCTTCCCCGACTTTTCATCGCTGCTTCCCTTAAAGCGGACACAATTTCCAAATATAATTTATCTAAGATACTTCTGTGATTCAAATCGGTACAAATTTTATTACAACAACCAGTAAATTCAACAGGAAAGTCAATAAGACGGAGTTTATTGTTACATTCGGCGGTGTAACTTTCAATTTCCTGAACGGTTTTATTACCCCATATTACCATGTTATTACGCGGGTAAAAGTTATTGACCTTGGCTCTTAACGTATTCAGATTACATTCTAAAACTACAGGAAAGTGATCAGACCCAATAACATTATAATCGACATAAATGTTGGTGACCGAGCATAAAGCCGCATTTGTTACGACACAGTGGTCCAACCATCTCGTAGACCCGTGTACGTCACTTAAAAAGGTAAATGTGTCAGAGGCTAGCCCCAGCTTACTAGTGTCCACGCACGTCCACTTATGGTCTAAGCAATAATTATCTAACTCGGTGTAAAACCGCTCATGCGGGTGGGCATTAAAATCGCCTAAAATATAAACTGACTCGACGTCACTACTGTCTATTATTGCGCTTACCGACCCGAGGCAGTCCGAAAATTCTGGTAGGTTGTCGCCAGAGTCCGTTGGCATATACACACTAAACACTAGTATGGGGCGATCACTTGTCACAATTTTGACTGCACAAATACGAGGGCTATCACACGGTATCACAGACACGTCTCTAAACACCCCAGTCCTCCACAACAAGGCAACACCTCCAAATGGACGACCTCGCAGCATTCCTGACCCGGTATCAACACCCGAGGTGCCCGTGCTACCAAACTCGGCGTCTATACTGCTTAGGTATCCTAGGTCCTCGGGGAGCAGCCAGGTTTCTTGAAGGGCTATCAGGTCTGAAGAGCGGCAGAGTTTACGAATATCGTCCACATTACGCTTAACACTCCTACAATTGTAACTGACAAATTTACAAGCCTGGCTATCCATTTTTGTTGTAATATGCCGAGCCGTTTTCAGCGTCACTCCTGGTCGAAAGTTTGTTCCTAAAATGCACAAACCGCCTAAATAAGATCCCCCGAGGCCACAGCTGGTCATTTAAAAATACATCTACTTTAGCTTCGGGTACGAAGAACTTATAAGCGTCGTAATCCGTCTCCTTTTTGGACTGTATTTTCTCCAGAGTAACAATTTCTTTTGTCTTCGTAAGTATGTGGGACGCAATGTCATTTACCTGCGTCTCTTTGTGTACATTCGTAATAAATATCGGTATTTTCCTTTGGGCGGCCTTGAATTTGCCCGTGTCATCGTTATTTACACCTCTGATCCCGTGATACCGATATTTCTTCTTCGACTTTCTATTTAAAACTTGATTCCAAGGACCGCCTTCATCGTCACAACTTGAAGTTTTATCATCAACAACTGCCGGCGTCGACGCAGAGCGAATCAGCTGTTCAGACAACGGAGCGGTAGCCGACGAACCCGGTTGCTCTGCGATAACGTAACCGGTTTTTTGAGACATACGATCAGCGCGTAAATTGCCCTCGTTTTTCATAGCATCAATTACTTTATTTGACGAGATATTTAGCGATGCAGATTCGGTTTCATGTGTTAGAGAAATCGCATTTAAGTTAACAGGAACCTCCGGGATGCTGCCAACTTCCTTGTTCTTGTTTAACACTGACAAAGTCGAATTACACTCGGTGTTTGCAGTGGTTTTAAGTAACCGAGAAGGCGACTCCTGCAGATAGGAAAGGCCAAACGGTCCACTGTTTGAAAATGAACAGGAACCCCCACCCCCTCGCTTCATATTAACGTTCGTACTAAGTCGAGGCAAGGAATCGTACTTCAAGTTATTAAATTCCGCCTTGACTTCCTCCAGTTCGTCCTTCGTAACGCAAACATTTTCGATGTTTTTGACTTGGTTTTTAAGCAAAGTCAACTCCTTTAACAACTGAGATACGTCCAAGTGGTCAAATAAAATATACACTGGTAAACATCTTGGCCTGTATGTGCAAATTGTGGTTGTAGAATTAACAACAAGTTGTTAGATTTGTTGGTAATTCTGTAGCCCTGCCTACCTCACTCTGGGATGAAGGCGTGACGGTATGTATGTATGTAGTTATTTAAGACCCTCTCCTTTATATCAGAAACTGTTAAGATTAAAATCAAAAAATTACATAGACTAGAGAATATTAAAAATGTTTCTGTTTATTTAAAGAGTGATAGATATGTTCCATATTAATACGGTAGGGCTTCTGAAAGATAAACCCATATACGTACAATAAACCTAAAACGTAGAAAAAAATGGGGTAGTAACACTTCTTAATATTTTCGGTAAAAAAAGTATAGGTGTATTTCGTTTCGGTTGACGTTTAGCTAAGGAGTTTACAGTGTTATTTATAACAGTTTTGTGAAAAGATCCTTAACCTATTACATACCAGTGTTTGTCGAGCAGTGCGAATTATAGGTACTCTCCTGGGTTTAAAAATGTGGACGGTGCATACAATGCATAAATACTTATAATAACACTAGAATATGTGTGTAAGTTTAACATCCCCCTCCCAGTTAATGGTTATGCATGTGGCTTGATGTTTTAATTGTAGCTTTTTACAGGTCGAAAAAGGCCAAGTAAGAACAAAAAAAAAGGAATAAAAATAAACCCAAAGAAGAAGCGCTTTATAGTAGAATTATGAAAGAAATACGTTCCATGAATCGCATGTTGAAGTCATTTCATCCATCAAGCCTGGCTTACCAAAACTTTAAGGAACTGACGAGGCTATGTTGTAATCAAACTAAATCGGAAAGACCAAAACATACTTCGCCTTCACACTCAAGTCGAAAACCTCATCATACTACCGAGCCGCACGACGATTTTGATATGGATGACCACCCACCGCAAGAACCTGCAACAAACCCTTGGGATAACTCGGCAGAGAACCCACCACGCATAACAACAAGAGACCCAAGGGATTACCCGGATAACCACTACCCGCATAAACCAACAAAAGACCCTAGAGATCACACGGAGAGGTACCCGGATGCATGTTCAGAAGACCCTGCAAGTGAATGTTATGAGCCAACACCGCATAAACACGACAGGGATTACCCGGATGAGCACCCAATATATAACCCGACATTAGACTCAGCAGCAACCCCGATCCCGGAAGCAGAAGACTCTTATTATCAGACCAAGCATCCACCGCAAAACCCAGCATTAGAACCGGAAACATCACCTGAATCAGAAATTACGGATAACCACCCACCGCATAAACCTACAAAAGACCCTAGGGATCACCCGGATGCAGAGACAGAAGACCCTAACATGTACGCGCAGGAACCGGTCCCGGGAGGTGAAAGTTCTTATGAGCACCCACCGCATAAACCAACCAAAGACCCTAGGGATCACACGGAGAGGTACCTGGATGCATTGTCAGAAGACCCTACGGTACAGGAGCAGCTGGAACCGGACGCGGAAGGTGAAGGTTCTTATAAGCATCCACCGCATAAATCAACGAGAGACCCAAGTGATTACCCGGATAACCATCCACCGCATAAACCAACAAAAGACCCTAAGGATCAAACGGAAAGGTACCCGGATGCATTGACAGAGTACCCGGACCCAGAAGGTGAAGGCTCTTATAAGCACCCACCGCATACATCAACAAGAGACGACAGGAATTACTCGGATGAGGACACCCATGACTGTAATTGCACGGATGAGGAAAGATACGAACCTAGCAGTACCAATCCTCCAAAAGAGCATACAATAACAAAAAAAATAAAAACAAAATCAACAAGGACCAAAAACCCCTACGCTACCATTACAATGGCACGGTCGAAGGGGCTGAGGCCGAAGCGGAGTGTTATTTCCGTAAATACAAATATTTAAGACTCTGGTTATTTTTTTTATGGAGATGAATTTTATCATCAACCTGTGTTGTATGCCGGAGTATCCCGTAGCTAACCGATATCAATGTTATTATTATAATATAAGCATACATGTGTACATATGCCTATACTCGTACATGTCAAAATAAATAGGTAGTTACAATTAAAATATGTGCTTTCGTTGTAACGCTCTCCCGATATCAATAAAAAAGTAAAAGAACAAAAAAAAAAACCAGGTAGATTATATGGCTTGAAGGCAGACGAACACACATGCTACCTGATGGTAAGTGGGCTCTGAGACCTGTAAACATTTATAATCTTAAGAGTGCAATTCCTTAGGATGTGCAGATTTGCCCCTAGGTCGTATTCATAAATGGATCTTGGCTGAGATGCTCGCATAAATACATCTAAAAAATGACAATATCCATGACTTGACATTTACTTTGACGTATATTGAGATGGGCATCTCGGAGAAGATCAGTTATTATGTCCTTGGACTCTAAAACTACTGCCTGCCAACGCAGACGACGATGGTGGAATGTCTTTATGGGCATTATTTCACCGGTCGTCTTAACCCCCACTCTTCTTAGAGTGCAATGCGAAACGGACCAGATCATTAATTGTGCCATAACGGTACTAACCGCCGGAACTTCTTAAGCATGAAAGGCCAAGTCGTCCCAGCTCAGTCACTTCCTTCCCGCACGCGCAAGTAGATTCTAGCCCGAAGCCGTAAGCTTATTGCAATGCGCAAGCAGCTTGGGTCCAAGACTGTGCCTACATTGCGGGAAGGAAGAGCGTGGACCCAGTGACCTGATTCGCCTGCTGAGACAGCGAGGAGAAGGGTGCGATCTGAATCGTCCAGAACATTTTGAATGAGAGATGCATAAATTGATATGAGGCGAGGTGTATCCCATGCTCTTTGGATATGCCTCTTGACTGGCATATCCATTCCGGGACACTACTCACACCAAGCATCCCTGGCCCCCACCAGGTTCGCAATCTCAACGTCGATAGCAGTCTGTCTGTCTGAGAGATAGGAACAAGCCTACAAATAAAGGATGGTTCCTATCTCTTTCTAGCAAAATAGTTTTTAACATGGAGTTTTTATGGCTGACTTATGACATGACGCTCCAGTGCATATTGGATCTCTGTCTATTCAAGTTTAAAATGCTTGTGTCATTCGTAGTTATTGGCATATTTTAATTTTAATTTTACTTACTAACTATATTACGGTATTTTCATATTTTGTTAAAAGCAACTTAAAAACTCGTGCATATTCCCTATTGAATGCGTGTGCTTATCGATTAAAGGATAAAATAAATGTTGATGACTCATTGACGTCACTGGAGACCGAAGAGCTGGCAGTTTCCTCGCTCAACGAATAAGTTTAGCCATTCAACGAGGAAATGCTGCCAGCATCTTTGGTACAATGCCGCAGGGGCCATTCTTAGATTTAATGTTTTAGTGTATATATAGATTTAGTCTTATTTAATATTAGTTATTTTTACAATTTAATTAAATATAATGTAACTGTTTATACCTACGCAAAATTTGACAATGGAATTAACTTTTCATACCTTCAAACAGATCCAATAAACTTTATTACCAGCTCAATGTTAGATTTTATGGCTTTTATCTAAAAGTCAGGATCGGTAATAGGATCGGTAATGCGATGTTACATATCGCGTGTAATGAATTTTCATTAATTACGCGTTACGTTTACCGACTATGAATAATCAGTAGATTGCAAATTTGTTCAATTAACTGCCTTTAACATTAACACATACTTATCATAAATACAAGTCGGTTGGATGCAGCAGGGACGGCAACTATGAATATATACCGCTTGCTCATCCTGCTCGTAATAATAGGAACTTTAATCGATGGTAAATATACAGCGTTCACTGTACAATATATATGCAAACGTATTCGTCTATAGTCAGCAACATTTAGTCCGCGATTAGGGTGTGTAAGATAGGTAATTTAGTCAACTTCTATACAGTACGTTTCAATATCTAAACAGTACAGGGTGTACAATGATTTGCATAAAAACAAATGTTCTCATTTTCATTTTGTAACACTTATTGCATAATTTCGATCAGTATAATAATAATCAAATGATATATCGGTGAAATGCATAACGTCAAAATGATTAGTAGCCTTAATCTGTAATTGCATTATGAACAAATTGTACGATAGTAACATTTTATTATGTTTAACATGTATAATTCACATTTCTAAGCACGGAAGGTTTAAGATGTATAAGCGGAGGGCATAGTGCTTAAAATATATGTAAAAGAATAGTTGGACAAGGTCGACGGAGCTCCGCTTCGCGCCTTGACACAACTCTGACCTGACCTAACTTATTAAGGTGAGATTGACCTAGTTTAGAAAATTGCTATTTTAGAAATCAGCTTCATACAAATTATGTATTGGATCTCATGATTGCAAATGTACGTAATGTTTGTTATCAAATTGAATTATTATATTTGATGGTGCAGAAAATGTACATATTGTTTTTATGCTGGACGTTTATTATTTCATATCGTAGTTTTTTTTATTGGTTTAACCATACCCAGTTATTAAAACTGCCTTTTTTTAGACTTAAGGAACTATAAATAATTTTTTATTTAATAATGAAAACAAACTACATGAGTAGGTAAGATCTGATATACCTACCTACAAGGCAAAGTTAAATTTCTACTCCTCTTTTTAGGGGCTCGTAAAAAATACTACAAATCAGAACCCTTATAACAGGAATTTGCTGTCCGACCGTCTGTCTTTCCGTCTGTCTGTCAAGAACACTTTTATTTGAAATGGCTACTATTGAGCTGAAGTCATTTTAGCATTTATAAGACAGAGCGAAGCCTCATCTTTAGAAATTAGAAATATGTTAATAATTCAACGAAACAAAATAAATAGTGCCACTGCGTGCCTTTCTGTGGAAGTCGTAAGAGACGACTAAGGGATTAAAGGCTTGTAGTATTGTTAGGCGATGGGCGTGCAACCTGTCACTAATATACACTGGTAAACATCTTGGCCTGTTTGTGCAAAATGTGGTTGTAGAATTAACAGCAACTTGTTAGAGTTGTTGGTAATTCCGTAGCTCTGCCTACTCCACTCTGGAATGAAGGCGTGACGGTATGTATGTATGTAGTTATTTAAGGTTGAATCTAAACCCTCAAGGAGAGGGCTCCTTTATATCAGAAACTGTTAAGATTAAAATCAAAAAATTACATAGACTAGAGAATATTAAAAATGTTTCTGTTTGTTTAAAGAGTGATAGATATGTTCCATATTAATACGGTAGGGCTTCTGAAAGATAAACCCATATACGTACAATAAACCTAAAACGTAGAAAAAAATGGGGTTAGTAACACTTCTTAATATTTTCGGTAAAAAAGTATAGGTGTATTTAGTTTTGGTTGACGTTTAGCTTAGGAGTTTACAGTGTTATTTATAACAGTTTTGTGAAAAGATCCTTAACCTACCAGTCATACCAGTGTTTGTCGCGCAGTGCGAATTATAGGTACTCTCCTGGGTTTAAAAATGTGGACGGTGCATACAATGCATAAATACTTATAATAACACTAGAATATGTGTGTAAGTTTAACATCCCCCTCCCACCCCTCCCAGTTAATGGTTATGCATGTGGCTTGATGTTTTAATTGTAGCTTTTTACAGGTCGAAAAAGGCAAAGTAAGAACAAAAAAAAAAGGAATAAAAATAAACCCAAAGAAGAAGCGCTTTATAGTAGAATTATGAAAGAAATACGTTCCATGAATCGCATGTTGAAGTCATTTCATCCATCAAGCCTGGCTTACCAAAACTTTAAGGAACTGACGAGGCTATGTTGTGATCAAACTAAATCGGAAAGACCAAAACATACTTCGCCTTCACACTCAAGTCGAAAACCTCATCATACTACCGAGCCGCACGAGGATTTTGATATGGATGACCACCCACCGCAAGAACCTGCAACAAACCCTTGGGATAACTCGGCAGAGAACCCACCACGCATAACAACAAGAGACCCAAGGGATTACCCGGATAACCACCACCCGCATAAACCTACAAAAGACCCTAGAGATCACACGGAGAGGTACCCGGATGCATGTTCACAAGACCCTGCAAGTGAATGTTATGAGCCACCACCGCATACAAACGACAGTGATTACCCGGATGAGCACCCAATATATAACCCGACATTAGACCCGGCAGCAACCCCGATCCCGGAAGCAGAAGACTCTTATTACCAGACCAAGCATCCACCCCAAAACCCAGCATTAGAACCGGAAATATCACCTGAAGCAGAAATTACGGATAACCACCCACCGCATAAACCTACAAAAGACCCTAGGGATCACCCGGATGCAGAGACAGAAGACCCTAACATGTACGCGCAGGAACCGGTCCCGGGAGGTGAAAGTTCTTATGAGCACCCACCGCATAAACCAACCAAAGACCCTAGGGATCACACGGAGAGGTACCCGGATGCATTGTCAGAAGACCCTATGGTACAGGAGCAGCTGGAACCGGACGCGGAAGGTGAAGGTTCTTATAAGCATCCACCGCATAAATCAACGAGAGACCCAAGTGATTACCCGGATAACCATCCACCGCATAAACCAACAAAAGACCCTAAGGATCAAACGGAAAGGTACCCGGATGCATTGACAGAGTACCCGGACCCAGAAGGTGAAGGCTCTTATAAGCACCCACCGCATACATCAACAAGAGACGACAGGAATTACTCGGATGAGGACAACCATGACTGTAATTGCACGGATGAGGAAAGATACGAACCTAGCAGTACCAATCCTCCAAAAGAGCATACAGTAACAAAAAAAATAAAAACAAAATCAACAAGGACCAAAAACCCCTACGCTACCATTACAATGGCACGGCCGAAGGGGCTGAGGCCGAAGCGGAGTGTTATTTCCGTAAATACAAATATTTAAGACTCTGGTTATTTTTCTTATGGAGATGAATTTTATCATCAACCTGTATTGTATACCGGAGTATCCCGTAGCTAACCGATATCAATGTTATTATTATAATATAAGCATACATGTGTACATATGCCTATACTCGTACATGTCAAAATAAATAGGTAGTTACAATTAAAATATGTGCTTTCATTGTAACGCTCTCCCGATATCAATAAAAAAGTAAAAGAACGAAAAAAAAAACCAGGTAGATTATATGGCTTGAAGGCAGACGAATACACATGCTACCTGATGGTAAGTGGGCTCTGAGACGTAAACATTTATAATCTTAAGAGTGCAATTCCTTAGGATTGCGGATTTGCCCCTAGGTCGTATTCATAAATGGATCTTGGCTGAGATGCTCGCATAAATACATCTAAAAAATGACAATATCCATGACTTGACTTTGACGTATATTGAGATGGGCATCTCGGAGAAGATCAGTTATTATGTCCTTGGACTGTAAAACTACTGCCTGCCAACGCAGACGACGATGGTGGAATGTCTTTATGGGCATTATTTCACCGGTCGTCTTACCCCCACTCTTCTTAGAGTGCAATGCGAAACGGACCAGATCATTAATTGTGCCATAACGGTACTAACCGCCGGCACTTCTTAAGCATGAAAGGCCAAGTCGTCCCAGCTCAGTCACTTCCTTCCCTTTCCGTAGATTCTAGCCCGAAGCCGCAAGCTTCTTGCAATGCGCAAGCAGCTTGGGTCCAAGACTGTGCCTACATTGCGGGAAGGAAGAGCGTGGACCCAGTGACCTGATTCGCCTGCTGAGACAGCGAGGAGAAGGGTGCGATCTGAATCGTCCAGACCATTTGAATGAGAGATGCATAAATTGATATGAGGCGAGGTGTATCCCATGCTCTTTGGATATGCCTCTTGACTGGCATATCCATTCCGGGACACTACTCACACCAAGCATACCCACCCCCCCCAGGCCCCCACCAGGTTCGCAATCTCAACGTCGATAGCAGTCTGTCTGTCTGAGAGATAGGAACAAGCCTACAAATAAAGGATGGTTCCTATCTCTTTCTAGCAAAACCTTTTTTAACATGGAGTTTTTATGGCTGACTTATGACATGACGCTCCAGTGCATATTGGATCTCTGTCAATTCAAGTTTAAAATGCTTGTGTCATTCGTAGTTATTGGCATATTTTAATTTTAATTTTACTTACTAACTATATTACGGTATTTTCATATTTTGTTAAAAGCAACTTAAAAACTCGTGCATATTCCCTATTGAATGCGTGTGCTTATTGATTAAAGGATAAAATAAATGATGATGACTCATTGACGTCACTGGAGACCGAAGAGCTGGCAGTTTCCTCGCTCAACGAATAAGTTTAGCCATTCAACGAGGAAATGCTGCCAGCATCTTTGGTACAATGCCGCAGGGGCCATTCTTAGATTTAATGTTTTAGTGTATATATAGATTTAGTCTTATTTAATATTAGTTATTTTTAAAATTCAATTAAATATAATGTAACTGTTTATACCTACGCAAAATTTGACAATGGAATTAACTTTTCATACCTTCAAACAGATCCAATAAACTTTATTACCAGCTCAATGTTAGATTTTATGGCTTTTATCTAAAAGTCAGGATCGGTAATAGGATCGGTAATGCGATGTTACATATCGCGTGTAATGAATTTTCATTAATTACGCGTTACGTTTACCGACTATGAATAATCAGTAGATTGCAAATTTGTTCAATTAACTGCCTTTAACATTAACACATATCGTAAATACAAGTCGGTTGGATGCAGCAGGGACGGCAACTATGAATATATACCGCTTGCTCATCCTGCTCGTAATAATAGGAACTTTAATCGATGGTAAATATACAGCGTTCACTGTACAATATATATGCAAACGTATTCGTCTATAGTCAGCAACATTTAGTCCGCGATTGGGGTGTGTAAGATAGGTAATCTAGTCAACTTCTATACAGTACGTTTCAATATCTAAACAGTACAGGGTGTACAATGATTTGCATATTTAAAAACAAATGTTCTCATTTTCATTTTGTAACACTTATTGCATAATTTTGATCAGTATAATAATAATCAAATGATATATCGGTGAAATGCATAACGTCAAAATGAGTAGCCTTAATCTGTAATTGCATTATGAACAAATTGTACGATAGTAACATTTTATTATGTTTAACATGTATAATTCACATTTCTAAGCACGGAAGGTTTAAGATGTATAAGCGGAGGGCATAATGCTTAAAATATATGTAAAAGAATATTTGGACAAGGTCGACGGAGCTCCGCTTCGCGCCTTGACACAACTCTGACCTGACCTAACTTATTAGGGTGAGATTGACCTAGTTTAGAAAATTGCTATTTTAGAAATCAGCTTCATACAAATTATGTATTGGATCTCATGATTGCAAATGTACGTAATGTTTGTTATCAAATGGAATTATTCTATTTGATTAGTATGGTGCAGAAAATGTACATAATTGTTTTATGCTGGACGTTTATTATTTCATATCGTAGTTTTTTTATTGGTTTAACCATACCCAGTTATTAAAACTGCCTTTTTTTAGACTTAAGGAACTTTAAATTATTTTTTATTTAATTATGAAAACAAACTACATGAGTAGGTAAGATCTGATCTGTCCTTGTAGGTACAAGGCAAAGTTAAATTTCTACTCCTCTTTTTAGGGGCTCGTAAAAAATACTACAAATCAGAACCCTTATAATTAAGAGGAATTTGCTGTCCGACCGTCTGTCTTTCCGTCTGTCTGTCAAGAACACTTTTATTTGAAATGGCTACTATTGAGCTGAAGTCATTTTAGCATTCATAAGACAGAGCAAAGCCTCATCTTTAGAAATTAGAAATATGTAAGTAATTCAACGAAACAAAATAAATAGTGCCACTGCGTGCCTTTCTGTGGAAGTAGTAAGAGACGACTAAGGGATTAAAGGCTTGTGGTATTGTTAGGCGATGGGCTTGCAACCTGTCACTAATATACACTGGTAAACATCATGGCCTGTATGTGCAAATTGTGGTTGTAGAATTAACAACAAGTTGTCAGAGTTGTTGGTAATTCTGTAGCCCTGCCTACCCCACTCTGGGATGAAGGCGTGACGGTATGTATGTATGTAGTTATTTAAGACCCTCTCCTTTATATCAGAAACTGTTAAGATTAAAATCAAAAAATTACATAGACTAGAGAATATTAAAAATGTTTCTGTTTAAAGAGTGATAGATATGTTCCATATTAATACGGTAGGGCTTCTGAAAGATAAACCCATATACGTACAATAAATCTAAAACGTAGAAAAAAATGGGGTTAGTAACACTTCTTAATATTTTCGGTAAAAAAAGTATAGGTGTATTTCGTTTCGGTTGACGTTTAGCTTAGGATTTTACAGTGTTATTTATAACAGTTTTGTGAAAAGATCCTTAACCTATTACATACCAGTGTTTGTCGCGCAGTGCGAATTATAGGTACTCTCCTGGGTTTAAAAATGTGGACGGTGCATACAATGCATAAATACTTATAATAACACTAGAATATGTGTGTAAGTTTAACATCCCCCTCCCACCCCTCCCAGTTAATGGTTATGCATGTGGCTTGATGTTTTAATTGTAGCTTTTTACAGGTCGAAAAAGGCCAAGTAAGAACAAAAAAAAAAGAAATAAAAATAAACCCAAAGAAGAAGCGCTTTATAGTAGAATTATGAAAGAAATACGTTCCATGAATCGCATGTTGAAGTCATTTCATCCATCAAGCCTGGCTTACCAAAACTTTAAGGAACTGACGAGGCTATGTTGTGATCAAACTAAATCGGAAAGACCAAAACATACTTCGCCTTCACACTCAAGTCGAAAACCTCATCATACTACCGAGCCGCACGAGGATTTTGATATGGATGACCACCCACCGCAAGAACCTGCAACAAACCCTTGGGATAACTCGGCAGAGAACCCACCACGCATAACAACAAGAGACCCAAGGGATTACCCGGATAACCACCACCCGCATAAACCAACAAAAGACCCTAGAGATCACACGGAGAGGTACCCGGATGCATGTTCAGAAGACCCTGCAAGTGAATGTTATGAGCCACCACCGCATAAACACGACAAGGATTACCCGGATGAGCACCCAATATATAACCCGACATTAAACCCAGCAGCAACCGCGATCCCGGAAGCAGAAGACTCTTATTACCAGACCAAGCATCCACCGCAAAACCCAGCATTAGAACCGGAAACATCACCTGAAGCAGAAATTACGAATAACCACCCACCGCATAAACCTACAAAAGACCCTAGGGATCACCCGGAATGGTACTCGGATGCAGAGACAGAAGACCCTAACATGTACGCGCAGGAACCGGTCCCGGGAGGTGAAAGTTCTTATGAGCACCCACCGCATAAACCAACCAAAGACCCTAGGGATCACACGGAGAGGTACCCGGATGCATGTTCAGAAGACCCTGTAAATGAATGTTATGAGCCACCACCGCATAAACACGACAGGGATTACCCGGATGAGCACCCAATATACAACCCGACATTAGAGCCATCAGCAACCGCGTTCCCGGAAGCAGAAAACTCTTACCAGACCGAGAAAGAAGTATTCCCTGAAGATGAGCTAATCTGGCATGATATTGAGATTGAGGTCAAAACGGATAAGCCCATAACAAACAAACCTGATTCAGATCGGCCCCATGAGACAACACGTGAGGTCCATTCCACTAGCAGTACCAGTCGTCCAAAAGACCATACAAAAACAAAAAAAATAAAAACAAAATCAACAAGGACCAAAAATCCATACGCTACCATTACAATAGAACGGCCTAGGGGCTGAGGCCGAAGCGGCCTAAGCCCAACGATCTGCATATTTTACCTGCGGGGTGAATAACAAATTTCTTGTTTTTGACGTGTCCATTGGGTGTTAATATCTTAAATACATTTTTTAAGACTCCGGTTATTTTTCTGGTGGACAAGATTCTTATCAACAACCTATGTTATTCAGAATGTAATCGTTAAGTGTGTCCAGGCGATTATTCCGTAAATATAACAGATATCAGACAACTTTAAACTGATATCAAAAGTACGTCACCCAATGAGTAAAATCACATTATAATGTTGTTTTAAATAAAAGTAGTAATATTCAAATTAATTAAGTTGAAAGGCTACCATAAGTAGGGTAAAGTCACCAGTAGTCAGCCAGATACGTGTAGTCGGCCTCTGCCTATACTTTGTATGAGTGGAAAGAGTACGATAAGATATATTTCCCACTCTTCGCACTCATATAAGGTCGACTACTGGTCTCTGGCTGACCACTGGTGACTTTACCCTATATCGTGCGACGTTCCTTGAGGCTGTAATTTCCCCTACCGTAACAGATGAAACTGTTTAAGATTCATTATTTATACGAATGAATTGTAATCAATAAAACAACTCATGAATCATATGATACTGGTGAAATGACTAGGCCTTTTAAACTAAAGACTCCCAAGTCTTTCAACGAACGGCGTAATAAATGTATTTCCGGGTTGGAAGTTAAAATTTACTGTATTATATAATATTAACCCACTAGTACTCTCAATGCAAACACTGCAGAACTTGTTTTTCGCTTTTCTATTGTCATTTTTATTGCTGTCTGTTTTTTTTAAATTACTTTGATATAATTATAAATGCTTCGCGCTAAACGATTTTTCTCCCATATAATTATTTATTATGAATTTTTAAATGCGATAGGTCCCATTCAAAAATAATTAATAACCGTAATTACAAATAAATATAATGAAGATAATAATAAATAAGGAATGGAACAGTATAAGGTAAACGCAGCTATTAACGATCATACTTATTAAGAATATTGGTAGCCATCACAGTATTTACATTGGGTTTATATTTGAGTTTATTGCTGCGTTCCTTCTCAGCAGTGGTCTCTTACGAAGCGCTGGCAGGCTTTTTGACATGTAAAAGTGACCGTGCGGCCTACTTACTGAATAAACATCTTTTATCTTTTAATTACGATGGTAAATGCTTTAAAATAAAGTATTAGTATCGTTTCATAGAAAGTGTATCGGAATGTGCATACGTAACGATTACACGGACGGGACGGGTCCGTGACGGGTAAAACAAACATGGACTTAACTAGGTCGCGTCCCCATCCCGTCCTCTTTCTGAATAAGTTACCTATACCGAGACCTTAAGTCGATTGTTTCTATTACCGATCTAAAGTAATGGCTGTGAAGCTAGTAACGATTATTATTACCAGTCTTATAATGATACAAATTGAAATGTTGAAAAATATTAAAAACAATGAAAATCGGTAGGGGTGTGTGTAGATTTTCAATTTCATTGAACACCCTGTATAAATAATAACGTGAAATAAGTTTCATATTTTTTGTAGAATCGCTAATAGGTGCTCATGGTCGCTATTACCGACTTATAAAAAGTAAATAATATTTATAATCGGTAGTTTGTTGTCAGGGCCTCTATTCAACACGGTTAAAACAATATAGTTTCTGAATTGTTACCGTATTGTCAATGTTTCGATAGCTCTTATTTTCTCGACAGTAATGGCGGCCGACTTAAAAACAATACCGTAACAGGTCAAATGGGCATTTCTTTAAAAGTTTGTACCTAGTTAAGGACTAAGTTTAAGAAATGTTAACTTTTCCGCTGAGTTACAAAAATTAGTAGTACATTTATATATCACCTCTCAAAGCCAATAAGCAGTATCACAAATTCAATAAATGAAGTAGATTCAACCCTCACCCGTTAGTAATATGCTTGCACTTGCTACAGGAGTTATGTCTGAGATAGCACCATTTGTCTTTATAAAAGTTTAACTAATTTTCGTAACATAGTGGAAAAAGTTAACGTTTCTTAATTTTTCTCCTTAACTAGGTACAAACATTTAAAGAAATGCCCAAATTAGATTTGACTGTTTGTAAATAAAATATTTGTACAAATCATTGTAAAATTGTTAAATTTCAACACTTACACTTATGGGTCGGTGATGGCTGCAGCTACATAAAAATTGAACAAGATATTACCGCCCTATTTTTATTTAAAGTTTAATGCTATAAAGTGACGTTTATTCAATGAAATGCATCACTAAATTGAGAATTTATAATTAAACGAAAATATACTTAATACTACATGATAATTACAGGCATCACTTATATGTCTTAAGCAGAAAAGTTAGACACTTACCTGCAGGAAGAAGGGTGAGTACGGCAAGAATGAATTTTATCTAGTTTTCGAACTGCCACGTACACTAATGTAAGGTTACTCCATGCTAAACGATCAAATGCGTGTATTTTTTTTATTAGCATAGCTCAAATAGTTGCAGAAACATTCAAATTTCAAATAATTCGCTGCTTAAATACAAAAGCGCCACAAATCAAAAACAAATATAGTTTGATTTCGAACTGAAAGTATATAGCATTCCGATTTCAAATGCAACACAGACACATTTTGTTTTGCGTCGCTTTTGTATTAAAGCAACGAATTGTAATGGGTCGGTAATACCTGCAGATTTTCGATTGGTCGTGGATAGCTGCGTTTACCTTAAATAAAATAAAAGTTGTTCATTTACTTACTTAATATCATCGTGTTTAAACATGGAATACTTATGACCACCACACCAGGCGACGCCTGTCTTGTGGGACCAGCACCCTTACCATGAGTTACACTTCCCATACTCGCTAGGGAGTCCAATGTTATATCTAGAGTTAGGACTTTTGGTGGCAAATCGTTGTTCCAGAATCCATGGAGTCGCTATTTCCTAATTATTATAATACATAACACTTTGATTTTGACCTTCAGTATTTTAATATTTCAAAATTCATTTATTCGTTATTCGGCCGCACCAATTTAAATTAATTTTGGTATTGAGGATATCTCTGATGTGAAAGCGTTACAAACAAGCAAATATTAATAGCTATGAAATAACCGAACTAAATATGTATATAGTTCATTTTTGAATATGATAATACCGAAGGTCAAAATCAATGTGTTATGTATTATAATAATTAGGAAATATCGACTCCATGGATTTTAAAACGACGAAATGCCACCAAAATCCTCACCCTAGTTATATCCCTTACATTGTTCTTATACAGTGCGAGGGACAGAGAACTGCATTCGACTAGCTAGTGAGTACGGTAATTGTAACTCATGGTAAGGGTGTGGAACAATGTTAACAATTTTAAATGACTTTTTTTTGCTTGAGAAAGACAACTTTTTTTAAATACCAAACTTTAAAGTTTGATATTAAGTTGAATTTTTTTGTAACCATATTATTTTGAATATAGGAATAATAATCCTACTAATATTATAAATTGCGAAAGTTTGTGTGTGTGTTAGTTTGTTACTCCTTCACGCTGCAACGGCTGGACGGATTTAGATGCATTTGAAGATAGTTACCCTGGATTAACACATCGAAGGAATAGCGATAATCGAAATCTACGCGGACGAAGTCGCGGGCAGATGCTAGTATAATAATAAATATCGGAGGACCATCTCACACAAATTGACCTAGTCCCTAGCGGAATAGAAACTTAAATACTAAGAAGACATCCAAGACTCGGAAACAAAATACTCTAGCTTATCACTAGTGTTAGGGTTTTGGTGGCATTTCGTGGTTCTAGAATCCATGGAGTCGATATTTCCTAATTATTATAAAATATAACACATTGATTTTGACCTTCGGTATTATCATTTTCAAAAATGAACTAAATACATATTTAGTTCGGTTATTTCATAGCTATTAATATTTGCTTGTTTGTAACGCTTTCTCATCAGAGATATCCTCAATACCAAAATTAATTTAAATTGGTGCGGCCGAAAAACGAAAAAAATAATTTTGAAATATATAAAAATACTGAAGGTCAAAATCAAAGTGTTATGTATTATAATAATTAGGAAATAGCGAGTCCATGGATTCTGGAACCACGATTTGCCACCAAAAGTTCTAACTCTAGTTATCACATATATTTGCCAATACCGGGAATCGAACCTGGGACCGTTAGCTTCGTAGGGTTACTACCCACTAGTTTAACACGTCAAAACTCCCACACACTCTGTATATTAACTGCAATCAGCTATGTATTTATATCCTAAAGCCTTCAAATACATAGGGCGTTAAAACGAGACGTGTTCATCGTCTTACTTAAACAACAAATAAAGGCCTCTCGATAGATAGAGAAAAAGGACATATACACAATTGGCTAGTCAAAGCTAATTTAACCCTCCGTGTTAAGAAATAAGGTCACTTATAAATACGCGTTTCTATGAAACTTGCTTCCTGTTCTCTAAGGGCAGCATGTGGCATACCACTTCTTAAAAATCGGTTATTTCTAAATACCTCTTGTACTTCGTGTCGTAATTAATAATCAAATTGGTGTCGTTCAAATAATTCATAAATTGGTTTCTGTTTAACGTATAATTAAATAATTATTATTTCTGATTGTATATATAGTGACAAGGTGTAATGGAAATAATTATTTCTGCCATGTTACTCTTTATCGTTTTGTTGGCTGCTACATCGACCGTTGTGATTGGTGAGCATGTGTTACTGGAGCTAAAACTCTTGCCTCTTTACCTAAATATAAAATACATTTTACGTTACGTTACGTTATACCCTTGTGATCTTTTAAATATTCCAGTATAAAAAGATAGCCTATGTGTTAATCCTGGGTATAACCTATCTCCATTCCAAATTTCATCCAAATCAGTCCAGCCGTTGCAGCGTGAAGGAGTAACAAACTAACACATACAAACTTTCGCAATTTATATTATTAGTCAGATTAAGTAGGATATTTATTTAAGGTGGTTTTTTCATTATTATGATAACGTAGAAGGCTAACGAGCACACAGACCATCTGATGGTGACGTAACTCATCTTAATCCATGTTCATCTTAAGATTGCAAAGTAGCGATGACAATCTCAAGGCTACAATGCTCTGGCAACCCTGAAGACTTAGATGACATGTCTCTATGTTAGTCATTTCACAGGCTGTGGTACCCCCGCACTGAAACACAGCAATGCAAACACTGCTGTTTGGCGGCAGGTTAAAGGGTAAAATGGTGGTATTCATCATCATCATTGCGTTAATCCTGCATGGATGAAACGTTGATTTCCAGGGTTTTTTAGCCAGTTTGCTGCGGCAGGCGAAATTTTATGCAGATCCTCCATGCCACCAGGAAAACAGCGAAGTAGGCAAACATTTACCACTTGGGAGAGGGTCAGGTCAGGTGATCCGCAGTCGCATTGTGGTGACTCTCTCAATCCCAAGTTGTGCAAGTCAGACTCGCAAACGAAGGATTCTGTACCACCGTATATTTTACACAACATATTTTTTAAGAACCGGAAAAAAGCACATTTTTGGTATGGGAGGCTTTTTTATAATTATGTTCACTGTGTGTATTAAATACACACAGTGAACATAATTATAAAAAACTGTTCGTGTCATCTTCCGTGCTGTCCCCGAGCGGTCCCAATAAAAGACCAGCGAGATGCAGAGTTGGGACCTTTTCACAACAATTGTCGAACTTTGTGTTGCTTTATTTATTTATTAATACTTTAATTGTGTTTTGTCGTGAATACACGTATTTTCTTTCTTTCTTGTTTCTTTCTATAGGGTTCCTCTGTGTACGGAACCCTAAAAACTCAATATAAACATAATTTTGTAGGTCACCCAAAAGTAGGACACCACAACTCACGTTCCAGATATCTTATGCGTCAACCGTCCTGCCGCACTGATGTGTACAGAAAAACCTCTCGGAACTCGTGCGTCAAAGTGTATGAAATATTTCCAGTTGAAATAAAAGTACTAAAAGGTAAGTAGCATGAACTGCATCATCATCATCATCATCATCAGCCCGCTGCAGTCCACTGCTGGACATAGGCCTCTCCCAAGGAACGCCACAGAGCCCGGTCTAATGCTTTATGCATCCAGTCGCTGCCGGCTCTCTTATGCAAATCGTCCCGCCATCTGGCCAGAGGGCGTCCCACGCTACGTTTGCCAAGACGCGGTCTCCACTCCAAAACACGCTTACTCCAGCGGTTATCCGTTCTGCGACATACGTGACCAGCCCATTTCCACTTCAACCTACTAACTTTCAGAGCTATGTCGGTCACCTTGGTTCTCTGACGAATCACTTCGTTCCGAATTTTGTCTTTCAGAGAGACTCCGAGCATAGCTCTTTCCATAGCACGTTGAGCTACTTTAAGCTTATGGACTAGCCCCACAGTCAGTGTCCACGTCTCGGCTCCGTACGTCATCACAGGTAGGACGCACTGGTCAAAGACTTACGTCTTCAGGCTCTGCGGTATATCCGACGAAAATATGTGGTACAACTTCCTAAACGCTGTCCAGCCCAATTGGATCCTCCTATCGGCTTCCTTCTCGAAGTTGTATCTACCTAACTGCATTAGTTGCCCGAGGTAGACATATTCCTTGACAACTTCGAGAGGTGTGCCATCGATGATTACTGGTCCCGGAACGACGAGGTCATTGAACATAACCTTCGTCTTGTCCAGATTCATCCGGAGACCAATACGTCTGGAGGCTTCATTTAGGCTGCACAGCATTTCTTGAGCTTCCTGCAGCGATTCCGCAAACACTACGATATCATCGGCAAACCTTAAGTGTGAGATGTATTTGCCGTTAATATTGATGCCCCGTCCTTTCCAGGTAAGAGTCTTAAAGACGTCTTCCAATGCATTCGTAAACAGTTTCGGGGATATGACATCCCCCTGTCTTACTCCTCGATGCAATGGAATCGGTTTTGTTTGACTGCTCTGTACTTGGACGGACATAGTGGCAGCGTCATACAGACTTCTCAGCACTTCGATGTATCGGAAATCCACTTGGCACCTCTGCAAGGAGCTCAAAACAGACCAGGTCTCGACAGAGTCAAAGGCCTTCTCGTAGTCCACGAAAACGAGACACAGAGGCTGATTATACTCTTGGGTCTTCTGTATAATCTGCCTCACAGTGTGTATGTGGTCTATGGTGCCAAAACCTCCGCGAAACCCGGCCTGCTCTGGTGGTTGGAAGTCGTCCAGCCGTCGCGTCAGCCTGTTTGTGATGACCCTCGAGAACAGCTTGTAGACGTGGCTCAGGAGCGATATAGGGCGGTAGTTTTTGAGAAGGGTCTTGTCCCCCTTCTTGAAAAATAAAACTACCATGCTCCTGCTCCACGCCTTTGGAGTTCTCCCTTCGTGGAAAGCGGTGTTAAATATAAGCTGCAGCTGTCCAAGAATAGGAGTTCCTCCTGCCTTTAACAGCTCAGTTGTAACTCCGTCCTCACCCGGGGCTTTTCCATTCTTTAGTTGTTTGAGGGCCAGCTCAATTTCGCCAATGCTGACGTCGGGAAGTTCGTCGGTATAGTGTCGGACTAAAGCAGCTCGTGGATCACAAGGAACGGGTTCAGGTAGTGGAGATTGCGAGGCATACAACTGGCCATAGAAGTCTTCCACTTCCGTGAGGATCTCTGGCTTAGAGGAGACGACACGACCGTCGGCGGTAGTCAGCTTAGACATATGGCTTCTCCCGAGACGCTTCACGAATACTTTGGATCCTCGGTTTTGTTCTATTGCCTCCTTAATGAGGCGTGTATTGGAACTCCGAAGATCCCGCCGTACCGCTTTTCGAATATGTCTCGTGAGTGCTCGCTGATCTGCCGCCTTAGCCTGTGTGTTTACGCGTCTCTCCCTCATGAGTTCCAGAGTCTCGTCTGAAAGTTTGGACTTCCTGCCCGCATGCCTATTCCGACAAAACCTGTTACCCACATCCCTCACGACTTCCATTACCCTGCTTAAGTTCTCATCAACATCACGCTCGGTTTCCAGCACATCGAATCGGTTTTGAAGTTCCAGTTGGAATCTTTCGGAGCCAGCAATGGCTTGGAGCAGGGTAGGTCGGAGCGTGGAATTTATCAGACGGGTGCGTTCTAGCTTGAAGTTTATATTCAGAGTACCTCGTAGAAGTTGGTGATCACTTCCGGTGTTGAACCTATTTATCACAGAGACATCTCTGAATATACGCCTCTTATCCGTCATGATAAAGTCGATCTCATTTTTGGTCACGTTATCGGGGCTCCGCCAAGTCCATTTCCTCTGGGGCTTCTTCTTGAAGAACGAATTCATCAAGAATAGCCCCTGTCGTTCCAGGAAGTTGACCAACATCTGCCCCCGGTGATTCCTGTTGCCAATACCATGTGGCCCCATAACCGATTCGGTGTTCGTGTGTACTCCCACTTTGGCATTAAAGTCCCCCATGACAACATTGAAGTGGGCCCTCGAGGTGTTGTGTAGGGCTTTGTCTATGTCTTCGTACATGGCTTCCACTTCATCATCCGAGTGTGTGGTGGTCGGCGCATATACCTGCACGACCTTAAGAGAATATCTCTCGGTCAGTTTCAGTACGAGGTATGCTACCCTTGACGACACACTGGATATATCCACAATGTTGCCAGTGAGGACCTTGTTGACGAGAAAGCCGACACCGCCCTGGGAAAGGCTGTCACCTTCTCGGAAGTAGAGTAGATGGCCTGATTCCAAGGTTACTGTGTCCTCCCCCTCTCTTCGGACTTCTGATAACCCCAGAACATGCCATCGTATTTTTTCTAGCTCTACCTCCAATTCTGCTAGATGTTCGTCAAGCCTCAGAGTTCGTCCATTATACGTAGCCAAGTTCAATGTGTGGTGGTAGCCGTTCGTAACCCGGGGATTCTTAGCACCCCGAACTGCATGTAATCAATTAAATATGTTTACCCACTTACCTCAGATGCAAACTATCGTCAATAGGGAATATTCATGATTTTTTATCACAGTTTCAATAAAAGCTGATTCATGTAACAAACATGTGAGAAACATTTTTTTAATAGCTATGAAAATAACCAAGGTAACAAATATCTAGCAAAACCGATTTTACGTGGAGTTTCTAATGGCCGACCTGTTACAATGACGTCACATTGCACTTCGGATCTCTCTGTCTAATTAGCAGTTTAAAACGCTTGTATTTTTATTTCATTTTGGTGATCTCTTAATAAATCCATGCGTATTCCCTATTGTCTGCAAAGCTTGTGTCTAACGCACTCAGAGTGAGTTAATAATATTAATTCATTACTTAGTCATGATTTTTCATACATAAGTTTGAAAAAGGAACGAAAACTTCTCAGAGTACAGCAAGAAAAGTACGGTCGGACTCTGATGTAGCTGAACATTTTAGTATCAAAACGCAGTAACGTATCAAAGTGAGTATCATGAATTTGGTATACTAATATACAGTTTACTTTTGAGTTCGACCGCACTTAATTCCATTTTATTTCTTTATGGCTGTCCCTTTTTGTATATTGCCAATATCCATTGATTCCGAGGTGTTATATTTATCTTTCGCCAATGTCCAGAGGTTCCGCGGAGGTCTTCTTAAATTGGTGTCGATTGCAGGACATTGGTCGATTCGCGTATATTGGCATTCATAATAGGAAGTATGGTTTAAATTTTGGTGTGGGTAGGGTGGTCACTGGAAAAGTATACATTAGTTCTTTTTATTATTGCAATTTATTAAAGTTTGACTAAACTGATATGCACATAACTGCGCATTATGCTTTTTTTTCTTTAACTTCAACTCAAAATCTTTTATAATCGTTAAAAAAGAATTGATGACGTAGTTAGCCCAGTTGGTAGTTACGATACGAAGCTAGCGGTCCTGGGTTCGATTCCCGGTTACGGCATAATTTGTGTGATGAGCACAAGTATTTGTTGCTGAGTCTTGGGTGTTTTCTATGTATCTACATATTTATTTATCTTTGTAAAACTATCGTTGTCTAGTAACCATAGTAGGTACAATCCCAGAGCTTAGTTTGGGACTACGTCAATTTGTGCGATATTGTCCCTTGAGGTTTTCATCGGTATTTTAAAAAAATAATTGAAATTGAAATTGAAATTTATTTTTAGATGATGAAGAACTCGATAAACGTGAAATTCGGCATTTAATTAAAAAGGAGATACGTTCATTGCAACGGTTATTAGAGGAATTCGATCCAATTCCTTATTCTCACTCCTTAATAGACGATTTAATCGGATTGTGCTGTAGCTATAAGAGACCAGAAACATCTAGTAAGGATGCAAAAAATAACGATGACACAGAGTCTGATGATAGTGAGGAAGAAACAGAAGAGGAGGAGGAGGAATCAGAAATATTTATCGAAGCTGAAAAATTCACAAATTATACGACTGGCAAACAAACTGAACTTCCGAGTACTAATTCAACAAACAACCCAGTAGATAAACTACCATTTAAACTAGAAACAAAAGTTGAAGACGAAACTGAAACTACGCAATCTGATTCAGACGTGACAGATACACAAACGATAACACAAGAAAGTACCTCACAACCTACTGAAAATCCGAGGGCAACAAGACTTGAACCAGTTAATGAAACCCACCGACCCTTGACTACACAAGCAGATGATGCCTTTGATCCGTCGAATGACGAATCACAGTATGACAGAGTTCCTCAAGATCAAACTGAAGATGCAACGTCGAGGAAACCAAAGAAAGATAAGCATCCTGAAACTACGCAGGTCGACGATATGAATACCACGCGACACCCAACAGTCCCATGGTTTTTCCCAGATTCCGACTCACAGTATGGTGATGAAGTCTTAGAGAAAATTAGTCAGAAAGCATATGATAGGACAAATAGTAACCCGAAGAAAAATCATAAGAAAAAACATCAGAGCCAGAGAAATGCTACGAGACAGAAAGAGACTAAGAGGCATGGACATGCTAAAAAGTTGACAAAAAAATAATGTTATAAAATGTTTGCACCTGCCTTT
This sequence comes from Acleris sparsana, assembly GCA_923062465.1. Taxonomy (NCBI): domain Eukaryota; kingdom Metazoa; phylum Arthropoda; class Insecta; order Lepidoptera; family Tortricidae; genus Acleris; species Acleris sparsana. The sequence goes on from OV281300.1 coordinate 12,913,734, forward strand.
GTAATAAAGTTTCACTTTTGTATTTTATTAAAGACATATTTTTTTTCCATTGGTGATCTGCTAGTACCTTTTTGTAAAAAAGGATCTCCATCTAGGAAGCGCTAGTGAAAGCATTTAATACAGTAGTACCTATTTTATAACTCACCATCATCATCATCATCTTGCCCTTATCACAGTCATTTAGGGTCAGTACAGCACGTCTTTTTCTACCAAACATCCCTATCAGCCGTCATATCAGTATTCACTTCCTTGTTTTTCATATCACTTATTCCCTCCATCTTTTCTTACGTCTCCTCCTTCCACTATAGCCCTCTACATTCACGTTTAAAACTCTTTTCGTCACATGATTTTCTTTCCTTCTCAGACCATGCTCATGAGTACCATGACAAAACAATTACCTTTTTCAATCATCCAATTCCAATCATAAAGTCAGCAATCAAGTTCGGCTTAAAGCCGGTCAAGTGGAAGTCAGAGTTGCGCACCGAGGGTTTTCTACCTCCTGACGAACACATGATTGTTTTTATTTATTGATAGTTTTTTTTTGCACTAAATTTGACACTTGTTGTGTATGTTACTGTTTTGACGATGGAAAAAAAAACAAAAAGCTCTGTTTATCGACCCATTTTATTACGTCACTCTTGTTTTTACAATTCGCCCGTTAAATATATTCGTTTTTAGTTTCAATATATATAATTATTGGTTAGGTTTCAAATTGTCTTAAAAAATATGCTGTATGCCAGTTGTTAACCAATATTTAAACCATATTTTTAATAATAAATATTTCCACATTCATGACTTCGCAGACAGCACCCGTTCACGAGTATGACGCATATCTCTACCAACGCCTCCCTCATCCATGTGTTCGTCAGGAGGTAAAAACTCTCGGTGTGCTCATGTGTTCGGGAGTGTGGTGACCCGATCAATGTTGCTATTGTAAGCTGAGACCCTTGAGCGAGCATAACTTGCTCATGCTGCCGGAATAAATAAAATAAAAGGACTTTTATGTAAAACAGCTGTCTGGCGAGAAACATCACAGTGTAGACCGTTGACACACTCCCTTACTGCTCATTTAAGACTGTGCTGAGCATAAGACGGTGTTATGTATAGTGGCGCCCTCTTCAGTAAAATATATAATAAAATTTAAAATTCATTTGGTCAGTAAGTAGGCCGCACGGGCACTTTTACACGTCAAGATTTTAACAGCGCTTCCCAAGAGGAGAACCCTGCTGAGAAGAAACGCCGCAAGGAACTCAGCAGTCAGTTATTTTTTAAACATATTTCGTATTACAATGGTCCTTATTACAATACTACTTAGTCTTAGCATTATATGTATAAAGCTATAAACATAAAAAGAAAAAGCGTAGTTCAGCAGGAAAACATGCCGAAAGTCTTGGGAGAGAGATAGAGGGAGAAAAGGAAAAAAACACGTACTTGTGTATTAAAGACGGTGCAAGACGACCAAATAAAAGTTTCGATATGTTTTCCTACATCAATGGTGTCCCCTAGACAAGATAAAGTATTTTTGCATTTGAACAAATTATTATTGACTAAGTTTCGGGTTTAGGCCATGCATTTTGTCTGTTAGATAATCCTCGACCCAATAATACGCTTTAGACATTAACGACTTTTTCAAGTAATTTTTAAGTGCTGGTAACTTTAAAACTACGCCAGGTAATTTATTACAGAAATGAATGTACCTATTGACCAATAAATGATTTATACAGGGTTATTGGTAAGTCGACCTATTCCCGTTAGGAGGTGATAGGGGTGACTATTTGCGATAAGTTTGACCCCCATATGCATTATGCAAAAGTGAACCATTTTTGAGTTATCGCGTTTATTAGTTTTTTTTTTAATTAGTCGGAAATTCTACTTGAAAAAATTATTACAAAAAAAGTATCAATTTAAATCTTTTTTTTTCTTCTGATTTACAAAACCGATTAAACACTGGTTATTTATCAATATTGAAATAATAATTATCGGTCCAAATTTAAAAAAGCGAGACGGAAAACGAATTTTTTTCAATATTTTTTGCGATCGCTTTCCACTAAAATGCCTAAAAACAAAAAAAAACGTTATGAAACTTGGCTTGCAGATTATTTTAAAAATTTAACTGTTTTCGTAGCTCTCTTTAAAAACGCATAACAAGTGGAAAATTATTTTCAAAAACCAGAAAAAATAATCATCACAATGGAAGCGGGCGGAAACAAAAGTCACAAATGCAACTTCAAAAATTAAAATTAAAAAACATACCAAATTTAAATCATACATTTTTTATTTGCTTTTGTACAAGATGATTTTGTTGTTCCTATGCAAAATTAAAAAAATATATTATCTGTACACGTTTGCGAATGCGAGGCCGAAAACTAAAAAAATACATGTTTTTTTATCAAACTCTAACATAAATTACACAAAAACAGAAAAATTTACCAATACATTTGGCGTGCAGATTACACATAAAACATTCACCTTTTTCCAGCTTTCTAACGAGATATTAAAACTAAAATGAGTTTTGTTAAAGATTGCCGGAAAAAATTGATCACAAAGGAAGCAACAAGGAAGTCACGTCCGAACAAAACTTAAAATTAACTAACTAAATCTATCAAAACTAACTGTTATACTCGTAAACACAAATAACAACATTAACTTATGTGAGAATAAGAAATGGAGGTAGCCATTTTGAAAATGAACTATAAAAATCCTTTTCAATTTTAATTGTTTATTAGTTTTAATTTTGTAACTTTTTACATAAGTTAATGTTGTTATTTGTGTTTACGAGTATAACATTTAGTTTTGATAGACTTAGTTAGTTAGTCTTAAGTTTTGTTCGGACGTGACTTCCTGTTGCTTCCTTTGTGATCAATTTTTTCCAGCAATCTTTAACAAAACTCATTTTAGTTTTAATAGCTCGTTAGAAAGCTGGAAAAAGGTCAATGTTTTATGTGTAATCTGCACGCCGAATGTATTGGTATTTTTTTCTGTTTTCGTGTAATTTATGTTGTAGTTTGATAAAAAAACATGTATTTTTTAGTTTTCGGCCTCGCATTCTCAAACGTGTACAGATAATATTTTTTTTAATTTTGCATAGGAACAACAAATTCATCTTATACAAAAGTAAATAAAAAATGTATGATTTAAATTTGGTATGTTTTTTAATTTTAATTTTTGAAGTTGCATTTGTGACTTTTGTTTCCGCCCGCTTCCTTTGTGATGATTATTTTTTCAGGTTTTTTTAAATAATTTTCTACTTGTTATGCGTTTTTGGAGAGCTAAGAAAACAGTTAAGTTTTTAAAATAATCTGCAAGCCAAGTTTCATAACGTTTTTTTTTGTTTTTAAGGCATTTTAGTGGAAAGCGATCGCAAAAAATATTGAAAAATATTCGTTTTCCGTCTAGCTTTTTTAAATTTGGACCGATAATTATTGTTTCAATATTGATAAATAACCAGTGTTTAATCGGTTTTGTAAATCAGAAGAAAAAAAAAGATTTAAATTGATACTTTTTTTGTAATAATTTTTTCAAGTAGAATTTCCGACTAATTAAAAAAAAAACTAATAAACGCGATAACTCAAAAATGGTTCACTTTTGCATAATGCATATGGGGATCAAACTTATCGCAAATAGTCACCCCTATCACCTCCTAACGGGAATAGGTCGACTTACCAATAACCCTGTATAGTTTACGGACACGGAATTTTCGAATAGCGATTTTATTTTTGTTTCTTGTATTTAAATTATACATATCAGAGATTTTGGTGAAATAATCTAAATTTTTTATAACATAATAGTCTAATTATAATTTCTAATACATATATTTAAGTACTGTCTTGAAATCAAAAAGTGGTTTTTGTTGTACAAATGAATGCACCATATATAGCATATTACATAGTTTTGTAGAAGAGATGACATAGAGAGATCACTCTCCAGGCGGGTGTCATGTCTGGGAACCGAAGTCCATTGGGATGAAGTTGAAAGTTGTATATATCAACTGACTGGAAAAAGTTTTTAGTTGGTCAGTTGTTATTAGGTTAGGTCATATACCCATAAGATTGCGTATTTGTTTGTTATAACAAATTGCCATTATTTAATTTCAGAACAGTAACTTAGTCTATTAGAAATCAGGATATTAGTAATCAGGGCGCCACTGAACGGCCAGTGTTAGCTCGGTGCAGTCTTAAGTACCAGTTAACAATTATCATTACCATGTGAATTTAACGCTGCCATTATAATTAAGCACTAATTGCTAATTAGACCCATTAGCGTAAACACGTTGTTATTTTTATAGCGATTCCGCGTTGCCTGACATGACGGAGTTGGTCCGATAGCAATTATGTACTGCCTGGAGGTGGCAATTGTTTTGATTTTGTTTCTACATTGGGCCAATGGTAATATTTTTAACTTTTCTAATGCGAAAAGTAGAGCTGTTGCGTATTTATTAAGCAAGGAAATGATAAACATCCTAGAGGATATAAATACGCTACCAACGTTAGAATGACATGTCTAGATATGTATGGTCATTTCCCTACTAAATATAAGTGAATTTGATGAATCCCGCTGTCCCAATTCATAAGATTCATATTTTCAACAAAACAAGTTGCCATTACAAGTTGATATTTACACTAAAGCAGTTCAGACGTTTGATCAAATCACTTAGTTTTAGTAGGAAATTTGAATGTACATGTATCTTAATGTTTACATCTAAGTATTGGTCACTGATACTTTAATGCGAACATAAAGATGCAACCTGATGGGGTTGCATATATATATATAACCGATACTTATATGACATGCATTTTAGTGTTAACATTAAAATACAACCAAATATAGCTACAGGTTCCTCGTTTTTGAACACATTATAAGGAAGTTATGATATGGATAAAGATAAATTGAATTATTAATCTGTAGTATTCCTAAACAATGGACTTGAATATTTTCAGGCATGTCAAAGTGGGGTAAGTTAAACTAAAACCAATTAAGCGACCGAAGACGAGTGAATGTAAACATAGGACATTAGCGTCACAACCATTTTAAACGACTTTTTATCAAATTTCGTAGTGATAACAAAACTGAAAATCGTTCACACGGTGTCTAAGCGCGAAATTCTCACGTTCGAGACATATTTCGTACCGTAGAGTGCGATGCGAGATTCTCGAAACGATTTTATCGAATCCCATGCTCAGTGGTGCTTGTGTTTACGTTTGTTTCGTTGACACAAACTGGTTTCCGTTACACTGGGGAAGTATACGCATACGTGAAAAAAACCGACTGAACCTCGCACTGTGTGAACGGTCGTCTCGTATTGTAAAATCGTAGGCGAGAAAATATCTAACCTTGGACCTGTCAGAGCATTATTAACAATTTTAGTGCAGTTGTTTTTGATTTGGTCACCTGTTTCCGTCCGGCCAGAGCGATAGTAGGTATAGTTGACGAAGTATCATTTCTACCGATTCGTCTTGAAGCCTTTTATTTGTACACGTATACGTCAATAGTTATATTACCCTATTGAAAAAGTTAAGGCAGTCCAGAAGGTAACATTCATCGGTGAAAATCTTTCATCAACTATAGCTAACTCTTGCTGCGTCACATTCACATGATACGCACGTAGGACAACTTTAGTTTCCCGGTTAATACTTCGATATATATGTAATTCAGTAAATTAGTAGGTACATTCAAATCAATTTTACACCTCTAAATAATAAATAGGCCTTTTCATCTATTTCAAATGATTTAGGTAGCATTATGAAATACGAGTAACACACTTTTGCTCGTGACTCAGCAGGCCGATTCGGGATAGGATCCCCCGGCCGCACGCACGGCAAGTGTACGCACCCCCTGTAAGTCGGAGGTTGGCGGCCCGCTCGTGACGCCTCGCGCGTTTTTCTCTAACCAGGTGGAGTCTTATCTTGTTTGACCTTCTTGAACAAGGCAACGCCACCTACTACGATCATTTGCCAGCTCTTCCCATTGGCTGCTAGGGATGTTGAAAGCTACCATATCGCGTTTAGCACAATCTTTGAAGCGCAAAATGGGCCGACCAACGGACCTCTTTGCGTCTGCGACCTCTCCCAGTAATATTTTTCTGGGCAAACGAGACTGTTCCATGCGGTGAACGTGCCCTAACCACCGCAGCCGCCTCTGCTTGAGCGTGGCCGTAATGCTGTGGAGTTGAGCGGCTCCTAGAACAGCCTCGTTTGTGACGCGATCCTGCCAAGTGATGCCTAGTATGCTTCGAAGACAACGCATGTGGAATGCGTTCAGTCTGCGTTCCTGTTTTGCGTACGTCGTCCAGGATTCCGCTCCGTACAAGAGTGTGCTCAAAACACATGCTTGGTAAACAAGCATCTTCGTTTTCAACGTGAGATGCTTGTTGTCCCAAGCTCTTGCACGAAGCCACCCGAACGTAGAAGCTGCTTTGCCGATGCGGGAATCGATTTCTGCGTCCAGCAAGAGATTGCTCGACAGAAGCGAACCCAAGTAGCAAAACTTGCTGACCACCTCCAGGGGTACGCTGTTAAGCGTGATCACTGGAGGTACCGAACATCCTTGCGCTAAGATTACGGTCTTCTTGGCATTGATAGACATAGAGAAGAGGTCACATGCTCTAGCAAATTTGTCCATCAAGATCTGGAGCTACATCTGGTCATGTGCTACGAAAGCGGCGTCATCGGCAAAGAGAAGGCTGTCTACATACAGATCCTCTCTGCAGTGCCTAGACTTGAGCAAGGAGATGTTGTATAACCTACCATCAGATCGCGTGTGTAGGTGAATGCCCTGCTGTTCATCGCCGAAAGCCACTTTCAGAAGCACAGAAAAAAATATTCCAAAGAGAGTAGGAGCTAGAACGCAACCCTGACGAACACCCCTGCGCACGGCAAACGGCGCAGACATGTTGCCATTGTGCAACACTGTGGCCTCCATACCCTCATGGAACGACTGCACTATCTTTAGAAGCTTTGGGGGGCATCCGATTCTCACAAGAATCGAGTACAACCCCTCCCTGCTTACAGTGTCGAAGGCCTTGTTCAAGTCAACAAATGCGACGTCGAAGGGAGAATAATATCATATCGACAGTTGACCGTTGAGACCGAAACCCGCATTGTGCCTCAGGATATACGCGGTCGGCAAGTTTTTGCAGTTTACCTAAAGTGGCTCTTGCAAAAGCCTTACCGACAATACTGAGGAGAGATATTCAGCGGAAACAATTACAGTCGCCGCGGTCGCCTTTGCCTTTATATAAAGTGACGATGTTGGCATCGCGCATATCCTGGGGCACAAAACCGGTGTCCCAACATTTAGCCAGATGGTTATGAAGGACGGGTAGGAGGCACTTGAGTTTAACAACTTCGGTGTAAACCTCGTCTTTGCCCGGACTTTTTCCGCGTTTGAGCTGCTTGACGGCCAGGTGTAATTCCTCTACGGTGGGTGCGGTATCCAACTCGTGCCAAGTTTCCAGGTTTGGAACGAGAAACAATGCTTATGGCATGATATCCACTGGGCACGAGTAAAGACCAGTGTAGTGTTCCACCCATCTTGACATTTGACGACTGCTGTTTACAATTACAGAGCCGTCCACTTCTTTGAGAGGCGCGGTCTTCTTTGCTGTAGGTCCAAGAGCTCTTTTAATGCCTTTGTAAACTCCGCCTATGTCCCCCGAGCTGGCGCACGCTTGGATACCTTTGCAAAGCTCAGTCCAGTACTCGTTTGCATAGAACCGCGTACTGCGCTGGAGCGAGGCCTTTGCCCTGTTGAGGTCCTCACGCGTCGCATCGCAGGGATTGTGACGAAAGTTTAAGACAGCTTGGCGTTTGTGGTCAATGAGAGGCATCAAGTGCCCCTGATTTTCGAAAAACCAGTCAAGGCTTTTCACTTTCTGGTAACCGAAAGCAATAAGTACCAGGAGTTAACCGTATTTTAAAGATATCTCAAAACACCTGCTCGACGAAATTCGCGACCAAAATGCTTGCCTTTACCCGGTACAAATATGAAGAGTTGCCATTCAACGTAGAAATGCGTTTTGTATTTTGGAAACGAGACCAGCTGGCGCATATCTATGTCGTCGAGTTGCGGAAAAGAGCCCGCCACAACCTATATAAATCCCTTGGTTTTTATTTTTTCTGATCCACTTAATCCTACTGATTGCAAAAACTTACTTACGTTTGTGGCCCTCATCATTAAAAATGCGTTACATTATAGATGGATCCAAAGTCTCTTGTCTTCTCTCTCTCTTCTTCTTCAGCCTATAGTCACCCAATGCTGCGTGTAGGCATCCTGCATTGCTCGCCACCCATCTCGGTCCAGTGCTCTCCTCATCCATCATCTTCCTGCCATCTTGACCAGATCGTCGGTCCACCTCGTTTCCTGTCTGCCAATGTTTCTTCGCCCGGTTCAGGGTCTCCACTCAACCACAGTTTTTCCCCATCTTCCATCATCTCTGCAGCAAAGAGTGATTTCTTTGGCTATATCGGTGAGCCTTGTTTGTCTCCGGATCTCCGTATTTCGGACTCTGTCGCGGACAGAGAGGCCAAGCATCACCCGTTCCATCGCTCTTTGCGTGACTTGCAGCTTCTTAATTGCTTTCTGCGTGAGCGTCTAAGTTTCGGCTCCATATACCAGCACGGGACACTGTTCGAAGCACCTGCGCTTGAGATTTAGATGTATGTCCCCTTTAAGCACGTCGGACAATCTACCAAAAGCCACCCAGCCTAAGCGGGTTCGGCCCTGGAATTCCAGGTCTTGTCCAGTTTTTCCCAGGCTCATCATTTGACCGAGGTACATATACTCTTCCACCCTCTCCAGCACCTGTCCATGAACTGAAATGTGGGAGGCGTCGGTGTTCTTGCACATTATCTTTGCTTTTGCAATGTTGATTTTAAGACCCACCATTACAGATACGTCGTACAGTTCAGCGACCATGGCTTCCACATCTTCCAGGTTCTCTGCGAAGAGTAATCTACAAATAGACATTTATTTACCACTGCTAAATATTTAACTCCTAACAAAGAAAAAAGTACAATACTAACTTTTGTATTTTGTCTACTTTTGAAGAGGCGGAGGGACTTCTACGTGATAACCAGCGCACAGTACAATATATGCAACAGGATGCAAGTAATATATTGGAGTATATTAGACTACAAGAAGAGTTTGAACGAAAATTAGACCGATGTATTAAAATGAGAGAAGAAAGAAGAAAGACTACTACGACAACTACCACAACAACTACCACAACCACTACGACTACACAACCTACCACAACCACTACCACAACACAACCTACCACAACCACTACCACAACACAACCTACCACAACAACTACCACAACAGTAACTTTCATAACTAAGGCTATTCCAACTGAGACTACCACAATTGAGACTACCAAAATAGAACCTATCTCACCTAGGACTACCCCAATTTTCAATCCGGATAATTATGCACAGGATGCTATTCCAGAGGATTACTATCCTGGTATAGAGATATATATTATACCGCTGGAAGTAAAACCTTACGACATACCAAAGTCATCGACGACCATGTGGAGTCACATGACGGCAGACTATCCAGAATTAACAGCATCACCAACCGTACACACATCGAAAGCTCCGCCAGAGTATCCGGATGATACCCCTTCGTTCCCTTTCAAAGTTACCCCTATGACGTCAACAAAGCGTACAAGATACTTTCCAACATGGACCGGAAATACCAAAAGTACCCGTTTTCCGATTTATACAAATGATGTAAGAACAACTACTAAAGCAAAGAAAAAGAGAACGGCGTTTTCGAGGTTTACACGGATTGTTGAGAAAAAGAAGCGAAATAAAAATAATTATAACCGGCTGAAAATGAATTATGGTAGAAAACAACGCCGCCATGATTTATAAATAAACGTCCATTGGTTTGATTAATACAGTATGATGGTAAAACCGTTCAGGAAATGAATAAACTCTGAACTAAGTATTATTATTTTAATTTAATTATAACCTCACCCGCGCTTGGTATCTGAACAACACGACTGTTTACATATTATTTATTTTACTCACTTTAATATCTTGCTCAATCAAATAAATTCAAAACGGTAAAAACAATATCGTGTTTGTCCTGTTATCTTTTTTTTTTTCTTTGCCCCGCGGCGACTTGAACAGCTACTACAACGGGAATATGGCGTTTCCACAATGAAGTGATTTCGCCAGTGTCAAGTATATATAAGTATAAATCAATATAGTAATAAAACACAATTCAATTCACGTTGTACGGTGATATGTATAGTCCGGTCAAATTAGACTAAAAAATAATAGTAAAGGTACATAAATTTACAACAAGCTGCAAATGCGTGTAATTGTTTAAAACATAATCAAAAAGAACATTTAAGAATTCCGAATCATTGCGATGCCTGGATTTTTTTTTATTCGAGGTCCAAGGTCAAAAATCTTGAAAAAAATTGGTTTTTCGCGATTTTCAGCAAAACGGTAAGGTTTATCATAAAATCACTTCAAATAAAAATTGTAGATCATAAAATTCTCTACAAAAAATGTATTAATACTTTTTTTTCTGAGAGCCACCGTTTTTGAGATAGAACGAGTCAAAGAGTTGTAAAAGTTGTAATCGTCAAAATATTTATTTATTTATTTATTTATTTATTAGGCATGGTAACAAAATGCAGATTACAATAATAATGATAATATTACATGTAACATAGCTTTGTATCTACATTTCTATTACTACCACACACAACACTCGTTTAGTATAAGTACATATATAGAGAAATAAAATGTAGCCTAGAGTCTGTCTAATGAAAGCTGACCCAGCTATTATTTGAGCGGCAGCAGTTGGCAACACCATTAAAATGTCATATTGACATTACCCGTTGTTGTTAAAGTTAAATATGAAGAGGTTTTTTTGGAAATTCAGTGCTTAATTATGGGTAAAACAATCAAAAGTGGTGTGCGGCAGGTAATTTTTACCATGATAAGTAAATTAAAACCAAAACAAGAGGAGAGGGAAGCGTTGGCGAAACTGAAAATTGAGTTATTAGATACGGTGATCGAATTCATAGGTTAGTACGTCAAGTTAATTTTGATCCTTATTAATAGTATTAAGCTTCATTATATACCTTTTTCTGAACAAACTATCTTTAATATTGGTATTTCTTTTCCATTAAAAATTTAACGATGTATCTATTCCTTTCAGATAAGCTTGCCGTCTCTGAGGAGAAACAAACCGTTGTGGATAGTATTGGGAAGCTGAAACAGTTAGAGCAGCACGGTTTGCTACGGCAGATACATTATCTAGAAGAAATATCATCAATGACCGGTAAGTACCTACTAAAATTTATGAGTAAACATTATTATTGGTTTATATTATATATTTGAATATTTGTTTAAATCATTGTATTTTCCTATTTATAGGTGTATTTTCTGTACCTATGTCATGTTGAATCTGTTAACATTCGCAATTTTATTCAATTAACTAGACAGATGATGATTAATATAACTGACATTCATAGCGATTTGAATTTACCTAAACCCAAATGTTCTTAGAGCAGTCGGACTGTACAATGGGACTGTATTGAATGTCTCAATGTATTTGTAAATTTAATATATATAAATAATGTTTATTTCATTCTTTCTTTCTTTTTACAGATATCAGTGTTTCAACACTGAAGAGGATAACTAATGAAGGAAAAGTAAACCATGGTGTCTTCAGTACTCCAGGAAAGAAGCGACCTCATAAGGCCACAGTATCCAATTTAGATAGTTTTGACATCCAAGCCATCCGAAACAAGGTGAACGAATTTTATATTGTAAAGAAGCAAGTGTAATGTTACTATGTACATAATTATGAAATTATAACAATGTTTTACCCTAATAATAAATTAAGTGTTTTAACTACATGACTTTTTATTGATGATTTAATTGAATAAAAGAGCTCATAAATGAGAAAGCATGCTGGTGCAAGCATGATTATGGTGGTCTGCATTTATTTTTTATAGATAGTTACAAAGCATCAAATACTTCCTGACATTCAAAAGTCGCCAAATCGGTACACGTTTGGCGACTTTGGGTGTCACTATCTATTTGATGCTGACTATACGGGTCAATAACTTTTTCTTTGTAGCTCGTTGCCATGGTGACGTTTCCTGGGTTACTCATACTCATACTTTTCAGCACAATTTCATTTTGAGTAAATTCACTTTGGATACTATTACTTCTGACCCAACTTCAGAATGGTTATTTCACGTGGACGATTTTCCATTTGTACCTGTCATTAGGTAAAAATCGAAAATCGTCCATAAACCCATTTTTTCCAAGAAACTCTCTCACAGTTGTCTCCTGGCTTACGGGACAGAATAACAAAAACAAAAAAGTTGATCCACCCTTACGTACTATTAGCCTATTGGGCTTCTATTGATAACCTGTACTTAAATATGATACCTACCGTATGTGGTCTTAACACTTTTACTGTCAAGAGCTCTGATTTTCATACAAAATTGACTCACCAGCCCCTTATTTCACCATCTCGACAATGATAGGTGACAAGTGACAATTCACTATATATTGCAAAGTTAACAAGCTTTCACATCAGTGGGATTCACATCAGCTGCGTCATGTACACTGAAATGTCACCTGTCACCCGTCATTATCAGGATGGTGAAATAGGGGGCTGGTGGGTTCTTGGCAGTTAAAGTGTTAATATGGTAAAACGGACACTTGAGTGCGGTATTAGTAGACTTGAGTACCTATAGTTTATTAATGCCGGCCTTAGTATTGTGAAAAAGTACGCGTTTCCTCTTTCTTTTTTTGCCGACCGAAATAAATAAATAAGAAAAGTACCAAAATCGTTTATTCCAACACTGATCGGTAATACCATATGAAGATTTTTTGAATTTGCCGCTTTTTCCGAGGTTCAGCTTTCATTAGACAGACTCTATTAAACGTTATAACATTGATCAGCGTTAAATACAGCTTATTTAAATAAATAAAGGAGTACAAGGTTTTAGGATAATAGATCCAATTGCAGTATACAATTTTTGTAAGAATTTAAACTTAAATGGAAAATATCAACATCATTACATATTTGGTTATATGATGCACACATGCGTGCCAAGGGACTATTGTGAGTGACATTGTTGAGAGCTAGCGGCAACGAGAACAGCATATGCATAAGTACGCCACGTATATACATCTCTGAAGCTGAAATTTAAGTAAAAATATTTTTCAATTGGTATGCATAAGTATAAATATGAGAATATCAGGTAGAATGAAATCCAGTCCCTTAATTTGTACGCTAGTGTAACCTTGAGACAACATCTGTCTCCTTGTTCAATTGTGTGCGTGGCTAGGGTCGTATACCTGCTTTGTGTTAGTATGCCCAATAAATAAAGCCAACACGCAGAGGCCCTTTAGACAAGTTTAATTTAGTAAAGTTATGGGACACCAACCGGCGATTGTCCCTGAGTTCAAACTAAAGAAGTATGCTCCCACGGACAACCACAGGTCAGTGTAAAGACTATTTAAGAAGGATGGGAATACTAATAATAGGTTCTATGAATGAACTGATATGGATTGATGAAACTACGGCGCCTGCCTGGCCAATGCTAATTACTTTGGTTTAAATGGCAGGCGGTGACTCGCCAACTCAATGGAATGGACCTCCCGAAATAGCCACATATATATATCAGCAGGGAGGCAACAGTTCCAGAGGGGCTAAGGGTGGAGAGGTGCTTCCGGACTTTAAACGACCATAAGGTGCCCACTCACCCCTTATGCAACACATCCACCCTTCGAGCATATAGCTCTTGCGACTCCACTCTGACCGGCCAATAAAGGCAAGCCAGAGGTGAGGGTCTGTTCCTCGTCATTGCACACCGCAGCCGGCCGGTGAAGGCAAGCGTGAGGTGAGGAACAGGACCTACCCTCGGGAGCACTCAGGTCCGTGGTGTCGCCACTCACCACACCATTTCTATGTACAGAGCTCCGAAAAAAACCACCTGCTTAGATAAGTATCGATATGCATGTTTCGTTAAAAACACTAAAAATAAGAAACAGGTGCAATTATCTTGTCTTCCTCCAACCTCAGTTGCTGCACATCAACATCTTTTCCGGATATATTACCAAATTCAAGTGTGGCTTGGTTATCAGCTAGACCCAAAAGACTGGGGTTGGAAGTTGGTCGACAATACATTAGAACCTATTCAGACTTTACTCCCACCTGCGCCGGAAAAACTGCTGAACACTATTTTTTGCAACTGTAAAAAGGGATGCAGCGCTAAATGTGGTTGTAAAAAAGTTGGACTGTTGTGTTCTCTGGCATGTACACATTGTCAAGGCCAGTCATGTTCTAATGCTGAATCACCAATAGTGGAGGATTCGTTTGATACCGACGAGGAAACATGCGATACATCGCTATTGATGGAATTTACTTACACCCAGGATGAAGAAAACGAACAAGACGAAGATCAAGAAGAAGAAGAAGAAGATCAAGAAGAAGAACAACTAGAAGAAGTACTTGAAGATTATGAATCAGATGAATAAGTTTCTATTTTTTTTTAGTTTCAATCGCTTTTATCATTTCCAACCCTTCCTAATATATTTTATTATGCAAGTACACTACCTCATAGGTGGCGTGGAAACGTGTGCATATAATGACGATTACAACTTTTTAACTCGTTCTATCTCAAAAACGGTGGCTCTCGAGACAAAAAGTATTGATACTTTTTTTGTAGAGAATTTTATGATCTACAATTTTTATTTGAGGTAATTTTATGATAAACCTTACCGTTTTGCTGAAAATCACGAAAAACCATTTTTTTTCGAGATTTTTGACCTTTGACCTCGAATAAATTTTTTTCCAGGCATCGCAATGATTCGGAATTTTAAAATGTTATTTTTAATTATGTTTTGAACAATTACACGCATTTGCAGCTTGTTGTAAATTTATGTACCTTCCAATGCCTAGATTGACCGGACTATAGGACAGAGGCCAAGATAGTTTTAACATCTGTACCACTGCGAGTCCACTTGAAACGAGAAGTAAGATGCCAGGATACACGAAATAAGTCCAAGTCTTCTATCACTGTGCAACACAAAGGCAAAAGTACAAATCACTAACAAAAAGAACTTAGAACACCTAAATACACAAAAATAAAAACTAAAACAAATTACACATCCGCCATCTTTTGACGTTGCAAATGGCCTCCGTCCTGTTACCGTATTGTCAACGTTTTGATAGCTCTTATTTTCTTGACAGTAGTGACGGCTGACGTCATAACAATACATTAACAGGTAAACTACGATATCGTTTATATCGCCTAGAATAGAGGCGCTGCTACATGACGTTACAGTGACGTTAGGATCTCGCGCCGATTCCATTCCGAACCAGTGAGGTCGTCAAATACTTTAATTTCAAAATGTGAGTGTAGTAGTTGTGAACAATTTTGTTACTCACTGCGGCATCAGCTGGTTAGGAATTAAAAATCCCAGGCACTTTTCACTTCATAAGCCACACATAAAATGAGACCAATGAACTTGTTTACTTGGTGACCCACGACAATGGACAATACGCAACCTGACGACCTTCAAGACCTATGACGCAGTTTCACAGCAAGCCAGACAAAGCGACTCACTGTGTCCTACTCTTCGATTGCTAAACGAGCAGGTACATGACTCTCTCATCTCTCGCTACACTCGCCAACGCGGCTGTGAGCACTACTGGAGACATCCACCATTGCAAGCGGTGATTCGACGTACGCACTGCACGTCATAACCGTCAACCTTCGGTTTTAAAGGGGGGCTGGTGTGGCAACCTAGCGACATCTAGCGGTAACTTGTAATAACCACCGATAACGCCACCAGCGTCAGACAGCGCTACTAAACCTGACAGTTACATCGCGCAAACGAAGTTTCACACAGTGGGTTGACTACCACTTCCAACTCCATCCCAACGGACCTCGGTCCCCAGGCATATAGGCTATGGCTCCACTGAGAGCAAAGTTGTGCCAATATTAAACAATAGAAGGCGCATGCGGTCACGTCGAGCGCGCCTTGCGCAAGTTAGTTTAGATTATTTTGGTTATAATTAGCACATTATAAGTGGAGCCGCAGCCTTACACCCGCCTGGTCTCTGATCTCTATATTGTCCTCTCTATCTACAGTTTGTCTTTAATATGAGGGATGGTGGTTGTGCTGTTCGACCAAACATATTATGTGACACTAGCTTCTGCCCGCGTCTTCGTCGAAAAATGAATTTTCTGGCGTGAAATATAGCCTATGTGTTCATTCAGGGTATAAGTTATCTCCATTTCAAACCTTAGCCAAATCCGTCCAACCGCTGCAGCGTGAAAGAGCAACAAACATTTATACATACAAACTTTCGTGTTTATAATATTAGTAAGGATAAGGATTTAAGTAAGCACAAACCTGTCTAGTTGTTTAAATCAGTGGTGACAGCAGTGCCGGATATACATTCTCTCCAGTCTGGTGCATATTGTAATTAGGGTTCCGTACGCATTGTCGTGAGGAAGTAAGCGGTGCGCGCCTGGAATATGCCCGAGGAGCAACAGCCTTTTTTAAATCCAAAATCGGTTTGCATTTGACCTCAGTCCGACGTGATGTTAATTGACTTGAGATCGAGTGTAGTGCACGCTTACCCAGAAAAAAACTATTCACTCTAAAAACACCAGGTAATACGACTCCGGGAATACAGACTCAGGAAGAGCATTCCACCCCTTGGCAGTGCGAATAAAAATGACGTACAAACCGCTGCGTCCGAACCATTACAAATTCGAATACCTACATGCGGATGAATGCCCTCCCGGCGTCTAGACGACCGATGGGAGAAAAAAGGAGGCTGGGATGACGTCATGCAGTTCCTGGGCACACTCACCATACAGTTTTTTTTTATGCCATTTTAGGTCATAGTTAGTAGAAACTGTGACCCATAGACATTCGCATTCACAAAACTGCAAAGCCTAAGACTGCAAATGCGTTGCCAACCCTGAGGACTAAGATGGAATGCCTCTATGCTAGTCATGACACCGGCTGTCTTATCCCTAAGCCACAACACTGCGAACACTGCTGTTTGGCGGTAGGTTAATAGATAAGATGGTGGTAATGATCCGGACAGACCTTGCACAAGGTCCTACCACCCGCAACGGTTTGTGTGCAGTGTCACCATCATCGGTGGTCCAGACGCCTGGATGGGCATTAATCCGCATGTGAAAAAAAACTGGCCAAGTTCGAGTTGAACTCGCGTGGAGAGGGTTTCGTACATACATTTTTTTTTATAGAATTCTTATGGGTTTTTCTGTAATGAACAAGCAATGAACTATACGTTGCATTTTTTTCAAAATTGTATCCTGCAATTTTTGTCTTTTTTCATGAATAAAATCAAAAATATTTATTTTACAATAATAACAAAAATATATTTGAGATCCTCATAACGAGCCCTGTTATATCATTTGATATATGACACAATAAGGTTTGCAAAACTTATTTATTTGTTCCCCGAAAATGACCATTATTTAAAAAAAGCTTTGCTGTGTTCGGGTCATCAATTTACACATGTGTACCAAATTTCAACTCAATCGGTTCAGTGGTTGCGGAGCAAATTGTCTGTGATAGACAGACGCACGTATGATCCTATAAGGGTTCCGTAAACAGCCTCACAATCATTCTAAACGCATTATTGTACAGGACTTTCTAATAGTTCTAATTTCGCTTCGTATAGTCAGCCCACAGGCTGCCAGTGTTGTACAGTAACTGGTGTACACTAGTTTTCAAACGTTTACCGTTCACTTCCTGTGAACATCACGCGAAATTTTATTCATATCATAATTAGCTCTTATTGACAATAAGACGCTCAATTACTGCATTGTCCTTAAGTTAAGTAGTGATTATGTGTCCCAAATACATCATCATCATCATCATTATCAGCCGCAAGACGTCCACTGCTGGACAAAGGCCTGCCCCAAGGTTTTCCACAACGATCGGTCCTCTGCTGCTGTCATCCAGCGGTTTCCCGCGACCTTTATCAGATCGTCAGTCAAAATACATACATGTTTTTATTTCTAGTTTTTCTTTTTGTTATTCAAAATTATGCTGCATTATCTTATGAATCTTGGGGCTAGAATCTGTGGAGCTCACACTTGCGCGTGCGGGAAGAAAGTGAGTGAGCTGGGACGACATG
Organism: Acleris sparsana; assembly: GCA_923062465.1. Taxonomy (NCBI): domain Eukaryota; kingdom Metazoa; phylum Arthropoda; class Insecta; order Lepidoptera; family Tortricidae; genus Acleris; species Acleris sparsana. The sequence goes on from OV281300.1 coordinate 12,931,911, forward strand.
GCCTTTCATGCTTTAGAAGTGCCGGCCGTGTATCACGGCACAATTAATGATTTTATTTGTCGTTCGCTTGCCTCTGCCTCTGTACCAGCTGTCCTGGAACCAGCAAGTTTGCTCAGGGATGACGGCAAGCGACCAGACGATGCCATAGCCTTGTTGGTAGTGACGCTGCCCACGAAGTTAGCGGCCCCGGGTTCGATTGCCAAATATTTGTGTGGTGAGCACGAGTATTTGTTTCTAAGTCCTGAATGCCTTCTATGTATTTAAGAAAGAAAGTTTATGCCGCAAATTAGTCTGCAAAGTAGCAAATAAATCGGAAGTTTTTGTTTTGTAGTATCAAGTATTTTTACCGCATTTTAGTATGCTTATGTGTGCCTTTTGTGTGTGTAGTAACTGCCATGATTTTGGAAAAATCCTTTTAATTTTTACCGTAATAATCTAAACTTTATTATTCCTTTGTAAATTCAATTTTTGTTGTCACTTTGTCCTCGTGGCAATAAACACACCCACCAAACGAATTTAGTATGAAAAAAAACTACCGTCAATTTTTTTTTCTGGGTTGTCTCGAAACCGTCTTTTTTCTCATACTGCGTTTTAGACCCTGCACGGCACTCAAAATGCCGACGCATAAAGTAGCCATCAATAGAACTTGTGAACGATGTAAACAAAGCGCCATATTGATATTTCTCTATGGTTTCTATGGTTTCGCCATATTGATATTTCTCATCACTAGTAAACCCATCATGGGTTTACTAGTGATGAGAAATGTGGTAGGTCTATTTCGTTTGGCCAAATGTATAGTTTCCCAAAAAGTTGTTTAACGTCGCAGTTGGTTTATTCTTTATGTAGTTACAAGTGTAACCTAACCTCATAGACGTAAGTAGCATAGAGTTTCGATATCCCGGATATAAAACCAAAATAATACAATATAATCTTTGGGAAATGGTAATGGTACATTTGACCAAAAATATGTTGGCCAAACGGCAGGCTCCTGAGATTGACCATGCCGCAGACAAACAAAGATACAAGAAATTAACTGCCGAAAATTATATCAAATGTGACAAACTGACAAAGTGTATTGCTGAGATGTTATTTTTAACTCCCAACGCAAATAGACGTGTGTTATAGTATAATTAGACCCCGTTATCTTGGGGCAATGACGTCACTTTTTTGTAGGAATTGATTTTTTATTTTATCGACTATCTTAATGTCTATGGTATTGTACTTAGAGTTAGTTGTTTATTATATGTTATGTCACTGACAATGAGTCAAAGACAATCACTACTTAAAAGAATGGGATAAATAAAAGTCACGGTGTTCTTTTTTTCACAATAATTACAAAAAATAATAATATAGGTATTAATGAGGTTATCTACTTATTTTTAATCAAGAAGTTTTAATACCGTCGCTGTATTGAAATTGAGAGATTTAAAAGGCAGAATTCAATCGCATGGTTATGTAATATAAATTACAAACATCGATACCGAGACGGTTGATAAAATAAAAATTCAATCCCTACTAAAAAGTGACTTCAGTGCCCTAAGATAACGATGTATAGTTATAAGCTTAACATTTAAGCATCGTAATGGTTAAACCTTAACCATGCCTTAACCTTATAGGATTTGATATTACAGTTACATAAAAAATAACATAGTGGGGCCGATTCAAGTCAGAGGTCTCTGATTTTAAATATCTGTATCAATTTATTAACGTCAAAATCGATTCTAGTCCAACACGACTAGAGTTTGAAGTTTATGTTTTTTTAGAAATACTGATCCGAATTGGCCTCCGTGTATAAAATGAAAGATAAAATAACATTTGAGAGGCACGCGTTTATTGCAAAACATTTGTTAAGAGCTATATAAATATAATCTCGCCTTTATCATCGCCAACAACAAGCGTTTCATTAAAATGATCCCATAACTCATTCGATGCAAATACATTAACATCTTGCGGCGGTTTATTTGACATCTCTTTTTCGTCATTTTCATGTTTCTCTCGTAGGACGTCAAAAAAATACAACTTTTTGTAGGAGGATCCGCGGGGATGTCGCAGTTTTTTCCCAATAACACCATTCCAACCACTACCACCACCCCAGCCAACACCCATTCCACCACCCATGCCACCACCCATGCCACCACCACCACCCCAACCTTTACCACCTCCACTACCCTGACCACCGCCCTGTCCACCACCCCAACCTCCACCCTGTCCACCGCCCTGACCACCGCCCCATCCGCTACCTTGACCTCCACCCTGTCCGCCGCCCTGACCACCACCCCATCCGCTACCTTGACCACCACCCTGTCCACCGCCCTGACCACCACCCCAACCTGCACCCTGACCACCGCCCTGTCCACCACCCCAACCTCCACCTTGACCACCACCCTGTCCGCCACCCTGACCACCACCTTGACCACCGCCCTGACCACCGCCCTGTCCACCACCCCAACCTCCACCTTGACCACCACCCTGTCCGCCACCCTGACCACCACCTTGACCACCGCCCTGACCACCTCCCTGTCCGCCACCCTGACCACCACCGAGTCCACCGCCTTGACCACCTCCCTGTCCACCGCCCTGACCACCACCTTGACCACCGCCCTGACCACCACCCTGACCACCGCCCTGACCACCACCCTGACCACCACCCTGACCACCACCCTGACTACCACCCTGGTGACTGCCTTGACCTCCTCCCTGTCCACCATTCCAATTTCCACCTTGACCACCACCCTGACCAATACCCTGACCACCACCCTGACCAACACCCTGACCACCACCCTTACCACCACCTTGACCACCGTCCTGTCCACCATTCCAATTTCCACCCTGACCACCCTGACCACCGCCCTGTCCACCATTCCAATTTCCACCCTGACCACCCTGACCACCGCCCTGTCCACCATTCCAATTTCCACCCTGACCACCCTGACCACCGCCCTGTCCACCGCCCTGTCCACCACTCTGTCCACCATTCCAATTTCCACCTTGACCACCGCCCTGACCATCTCCGTTCCAACCACCACCTTGACAGTTATGACCCTGACCACCACCCCCACCACCGCCGCCACCAGAACCACCACCACCTCCTCCACCCCAACAACCACCCTTTCCACCACCACCACCGCCACCATGTCCACCACCGCCACCATGACCTTTTCTTCTTTTACACATATCTAACTTGTACTCAAAATCCTCTAATAACTGTACGTATTGTGTGAGATCCTTTGTTTTTAGTCTCAGTTTGTAGAGGTCTTGTCTAGTCTCCTCTAGTAATTCCGCCAATTCTGAAATTTAATTTTGAATAAAATTAATTTCGTAACAATTAATAAAAAATTAGGTAAATTCTGTGTTTAAGGCTTGAGCTTTACTATATCAGCATTGAATCGCAAAATTCTTTCAGAAATACTATTTCGATTTATCGTATTTTGGCAATATTTGATGAAGTTATGCCTCCATTATGTCTTTAACGCAAACTCAACATTATGTAGGTATTTTTACACTATAAAGGTCTGACCGATCCGCTCTTAACGGTGCGCCAAAAACGGCGCCATGTTTTTGCTATGACCCCGTCTTTTGTTTACGCAACGACACCGTATAGTAGTAGCGTTTGCATCTTCGCTAGGGCCTCTGGGGCCTGCAAAACGCTATGTTAGCAATTTTCGAAAATGGACCACGTCGAAGGCTTATTTATGTCAACTCCATACGTTTCGAGTCGATGGAAAACGGTAACGAAAAACTTTGTATTTTGGCTAAGTAGGCCCTCAGACTTATAGTTAGACGGTTACTAGTTGAAATTTTGACTAACCAATGGGATTTAAAAGGTTACAATAAAATAAAATAAAATTGTAACACCATGAAAACAAATAAATGCAATAAAACTCCACAGTTTTTTAATTAAATTTTATAGTTTTAATACACTTCTGAGTACCTGGGACCCAGGTAAGTACAGAAATGTTTTGTTCTATTTATACTACTTACCTTTTTGTGTCACGCCTAAATATACTTGGTCTCCTAAAAAATAATAAAACATTTTGATTTAAAATAGAAATATAACTAATTTTTTTTTTATAAACTAGCTCTTGCCCGCATCGGCGATTTTGCGTCGCAATAATAATACACATAATAAAACTTAGTACATTTTTTTTAGGAACCACCTTTCTTAAAAAACTGGCCAGGTGCGAGTAGGACTCTCCACATCATTTGTTGTTATAGTAGCAATAGAAATACACACTGAGAAAAGAGTGATGGGCAATTTGGCCCATATAACCAATACAAATCTCATGTAGGTATACCATGTGAAAGCTAGTTACATAAGCATCATTTTCTAATAAAGGAACAAACTACAAAAACCCCGGAGAAGAGAGTTATCAGCCTTCAAATATTCACACACAACGTTTATTATTACACTAGCTGTGCCCGCATGCGCTGCAATGCTATTTCCCGTAAATCCGACTCACGCTTGACCGATTTTACTATTTCAGCAAATAGTAGGATCAATAAACCTGCATACGTTATAATTCTATATGGCTGGGTTCCATACATTTTTGCCCATCATTCTTTCAAGTTTCAAGACCAACAGACCGATATACTATCAGCCCATTGGAACCTTGACCCACCATAGAACTCTGTCACAGTGACGTTATGACTGAAGTCATAAGAAGTGTCAAAGAAATTGTTTTATAATGTCACTGTGACACCGTTCTATGGTGGGTCAGGGTTCCAATGGGCTGATAGTACAAACGGATGGACAGCGATGGCTTAGTAATAGGGTCCCGCACCCATAGGGAACGGAACCCTAAGGGCCCGGCTACACGTACATCATACTTGCGCAAATTCCAATTTGCACAAGCAAGCATGTGCTTTAAGACGGCCAAACGGTATACCGCACAATTCTAATTCCATCCGATTCCAATTTTTGCACAAAACGTTTGCGCATGCAAGTCATTGCGTGTAGCCGCGTCCTAAAACCAACAAGGGTTTTAAAATTAATGAATGCGGTTGAAAAATGTCATACTTACTTGACCTCGCGTTTGCCTTTACAATCCCATGATCTAAAATATATCTCGAATCCGCAGGATTCCATGTCCGTAAAAGGGATGCGAAATTTTCTAAAATGAAAAATATATTAAAGAATTCAATGGCGTGACCGCAAATTGTAGGCGGAATATGTGTGCCAAAAAAGAGGCATTAAAATGTAATATAAAAACATATATATTTAAAAATATAAGTCATTTCCTTGCACAAATTGACCCTAGTCCCAATCTAAGCACGTCGCTGAAACTATTTATAAAATACACATTTCTCGATTATTAATACAATTACTAAATGAAAACTTAATAAAAGGGAAACTAAGCTACTAACATAATATTTATATGTTTCAAATATGAAAATAAATCCCTGTTTTCCTTGGTCACAAAATAACTCTAAAATGTCTGACCGATTTTATTTTATACCTATATGACCGATATTATTATTAATTATTAAAATTAATGTTTAACAGCTTAAACTTAAACTTACCCAATTTCAAAGCTAAAAACCATGTTTTTCTGTCATTTCAATTGGCATAACTCCATAATATCATCATCTAAAATATAGTCCAAGTACAGACGGTTTTATAAGTGGCTGCACATTTTGATACCTTGTCGCACTAACGCTGTTGACAAATTACAGCAGCAGTTTAAACTTAACGTTAAAATGACAAAGCACCAAAGTGATCAGCTACTTATAAGGCTGATTGAATCTACAGCATTCAGATGGCTATCACACTTGGACTCGAAACAGACTGTATATTTTTTACTCGAATTTTAACAACAATTCTCTAGTAATAAACTTGTTACTAAGAAAAAAAAGAAAGAAAAAACATTTATTAAGAACAACAACACACAAACATAAGAAAAAAAAACCGACCAAGTGCGAATCGGACTCGCGCACGAAGGGTTCCGTACCATTATGTATACAACATTAGACACTATATTATAACCTTTTTTATTAGTCTACTTTCTTGCCGTTATTAATATCGAGCAAAAAACAACATAAAAATCACGTTACTTACGAAACCCTTAAAAAGGGAAAGAGACGACAGATAGAGGTAATTGTTGCGAAACGGTCCCAACTCAGCATCTGTTGGCTGTGACGCCAACGCTGGTCTTCCGTATAATCTTTACTGTAAAATGTTCTCAATCCACGAAGTCCCTTCCCACTATTTAACTTTACGAAACTTGACGCAACCGTGTATCGTCTATTTGAGAGACAGGGAATGCCGTCGTAAAAAATTTAGAGACATCTACTTACGACCAAAAAAAAAGGCAAGATGATGACAGACCACCTGATGGTATGTGGGATCTAAGACCCATTAACATTTGAATTCACAAGACATATCTGAAGAATGCAATCCTAAGACTCCAAAAGCGTTGCCAAACCTAAGATTGAATGTCTAATTTCACCGGTTGTCTTATTCCCAAACCGGAACACAACAATGCGAAGGACAAGAAGCTACCACGACGAACAACACCACGGCAAATTCTTGAATAAATATTCTCCAATTACACTGATTGTGAGTTATTATTTGTTGACTAGCGATCCGCCTTCCTTCCACTTTATTATGGCAGTTAGCTTCACAATTAGGTTATAAACAAATCTTCTGAACCCTCCAAGATATCGACATACAACATACAAAAAAAAATCGGTCAGAGTTTTGGCTTTAGTCCCTGAAATTTTCATTAATATGTTGAGCCGGCCTATTCGACGTCAGCTTTCAGACAGAAATAAAACTAAACAGGGTCATTTAAAAACAGCCATCGTATAAATACACTCAGGAGCAAGAATACCTGGTCAGAGTGCGTTTTTCATACAAACGAGACTATTTCGAAGCTTTGATTCCTCGCCAGGGGTTCTTTAAGTTAGTTTTTATGGTGGATACTGCGAGGTTCAATAGAGGAGGTCAAAAGTTCTTAAGATACCTATCTGATCGCACAATCAGTTCACACCACAGCGGGAGACTTTGGGTCAGCACTTGGATTTCCTTACATTTTATTGCCATTTTAGACGTTTTTCTGAACATGCACAATTCCGGCGTTAGCCGCAGATTCATTCAGTTGGGTCTCCTAGGCACTCTGGAAGTCCTGTATCGATGCTCGACGTATTCATCATCAGATTTCACTAAAAGCATTCCCTGGCGAGGAACCAAGGCTTCGAAATAGCCTCTTTAGTATGAAAAACGCACCCGTTATTTTTGCTCCTGAGTGTACTTAGTCACTTACATGTAACCATTTATTTTGAAATCACAGATCAACACTTGCAAGTTTATTTATGGTATCCAATTATTTCTCAAACATAATTTTGCAAAAGGTTTTTTCTGAGACCGTAAATATTTCTGGATTTACTCAGAATCATCTTAGAGAACTCTATGGGTTAGGTAAGGTTAGTTTTATAAAAATCCTGAAATATATACAGTTTCGGAGTATTGCAAGATAATAATGTTTCTGAATTATTTATTGGTAAAAACAACAAAAGTTAAAAGATTTACTTACCCAAATCCCATATCCCTGAGGCACCTGTAAAAAATAATAGTGTAAAAAAAAAAGTGTCTTTCAAGCCGCGCATGTTCATGGCTAATCAGTTTTCATTCATCAGGAATATTAATAAAATTGGTATGTACTGGAACTAATTGATTAAAATTGTATTATTGTACAAAGAATATTAACTTCTTAATCATGCTAAATATGTAATTTCGTTTAATGTTATTAGTTTTTATAATGATTATAATATTTTTGGAATGAAAATGGCATTTCATACCTATGAGTGATGTCGTGCTTTTAACAAATAAATTTAAATAATTTGTGAAGTTTTTTTGTTGGATTAAAATCCAATAAAAAAAGTGAAAGTATTATAGCACTAAAATAATATAAAATTTTGTTTTATTTGCTCGCATTATTGGGAAAGCATTATACAAGCTTCGACCTGGAAGGCGATTTGCTGGACTCGTTGAGCCTCCAGTGCGTTAACACATACTTTTTCTGCAATTGCTTGCTTTCCGGTCTGTAAACTAATGTGAATAAAATACACTAAGTAACTTTTTTTGAATATTTGCTTCATATTTATTTAAATTATTTCAGTAGGGTAACAATATTAACCACCACCACCACCTTCCACCTTAAGGTTGACTGGTAGAGAATGCTTGTAGCATTAAGTTCGCCTTTTGTACACTATTTTATTTTTGTGCAATAAAGTATTTAAATAAATAAATATTTTAATCGACCGTAATTCAAGAAGCAGTGAAGTACTCGTACTTAGCGTAGTAGTTTTTCTCTTCTATTAACAAATATGTGTTTATATTTAAGATATTTTTCAAATTTAGAACATAATTTACATTTTTTTTTTTAATAAACTATGAGATTTTCAATAAAATCCTTTGAATCGTTTAATTTCCGAAATTTTATTTCCCAACTGTTTCATTAATCCTAAATGTTCATAATGTTATCTTTTTTGAAAACATTTACTTTAACGACAAAAAAATATTTCTACTACGTATAACCTAAACCTTATTATTATAAGGTTTAGGTAAGAATTGTTTTGTAAAAATCTAAAAATTAAAATGGTTTACTAAATCTAACTTTAATGAAAATTTGGATGATTAAAACAAGGGAACGAACATTCGAACTTGTGATTGATACTCGTAACTCAATCCTATACTCACATTTTTAAAAACGTTACCTAACGTCGGCGTCGCTAGTGGATTTACTCCATATTACCGACGTGTAAAAGAGCCCTCATGCCTATTTACTGAATAATGTTTTGAATTTTGAATTTTGTTCGCCGATAATCCTAAAAATGATAGGTGACTGGTGACAATCACTGGGTACACTACATATATCTCGAAATATTTTTTTCCGAATTTGATAAACACGGATTTCGAAATTTCGCGATTCATCACTATTCTGAATTTTAGTTTCACGAACCATCACAATCACCACTTTTTAAATTCCGAATGCTCACATTTCCGAATTATTAAAATTCCGAAAAATATTTTTCCGAATATTACAATTCCGAATATTCCTATGCTGAATCCCAAATATTCATTTCATATAAGCGCCTGATATAATATTGTATAATACCTTGTATAATGTTTAACATGCATAATGCTCAAAACCTGTAAGAAATGCGCGCTTCGCGCCTTGATGCAACGATATCCTAACCTAACCTAACCTAAAGAAATAAAAATAAAATAGCTATTCGAAAATTCCGTGTCCGTAAAGTATATAAATCATTTGTTGGTCAATGCATTCATTTCTATAATAAATTACCTGAAGTAGTTTCAAAGTTACCCTTTCCAGCACTTAAAAAATATTTGAAAAGGTCGTTAATGTCTAAAGCGTATTATAGGGTCGAGGACTATCTAACAGACAAAAATGCATGGCCTACACCCGAAACTTAGTCAATAGTAATTTGTTCAAATGCAAAGGCTTTATCCTGCTTTTTCTTGTCTGGGGGACACCGTTGATGCAGGAAAACATATCGAAACTTTTATGTGGTCATCTTGCACCATCTCATATACACATATATAAGTAGGTAGTTGTAGTTATTTTATTTTATTCTTTTCTATCTTTCTCTCCCGTAAGATTTTTGGCATGTTTTCCTGCTGAACTACTGTTATTTGATATTATATTTAATTTAATACTTGTAGCTTTATATAATGCTAGATTAAGTTGTACATACCATTGTAATATGAAATATGAAATAAGTTTAAAAAATGACTGACTGCTGAGTTTCTTGCGGCGTTTCTTCTCAGCAGTGGTCTCCTCTTGGGAAGCGCTGGTAGTATCTTGACGTGTAAAAGTGCCCGTGCGGCCTACTTACTGAATAAATTTCTTTTATCTTTATCTTTATCTTTAATGTGCTAGTCATCTCATCTTACTTTTGTATCTTAATTTTACGATACCGATCCGGTTTGTGAATTTTTGGAATTCAAATATTCGGAAATATAATTCAAAGTCAAGTCAAGTCAAAAAGAAAATTCGGAATTGTCAACATTCATAAATATAATATTCAGCTTGAGTCAATATTTTAAGTCACCAAACTCTCAGATTACACTGGTAGCTGACTAAGTTTTTAATGTACAGCTAATTGAATGGTGATGAGTTTCAGTCGGTCCGATCAAGAATCGATTGAATCGTTTTGAACACTCACAATTTGCTTAAATTTCTGTCTAAATAGACTGCGATGAACCATGAGAGTCTCTACAATTGCTGCTCTACTGATGTTTGTTATTTCTGCCTGCGCTGACCCGTGGTGGATTAATAGTAAGTATTTTAAGACTAATAAAATAAAGATAAGTTTACTGATTAACTACACACAAGAACAAACAAGAAAATATGCCATGGGCCCCAAACTAGGCTGAGCTATCTTGAGGCCCAGTCTGCCGGTTTACAGGCAAAAAGGGTTAGGACTAACTTATAAAGAACAAGAGTGCAACATGCATAAATTGAAAATAGCTGTGCCATAAAATTTGGTAACTTTTAACATTTAACTTTTAACATTTATTACCCCAGAACCGTATGGGTGTGTATGTGCGTGTGTGTGACTGTGTGAATGCTTGTTTCTGTGTAGTATGTCCCAGCAGATGAGAAAGCGAGATTATTATTTTACTGGCCTGTTTTGTGCCGCTGCTGGGCGAAGGCTCCCTCCACTTTTTCCCAGTTTCTCTATTCTGAACAGTCTCTGGCCAGTTCTTTACGCCAACTCCGATGAGGTACCATCAGAGCCCAACAACTCAAGACGATCAGCCGCGTCAGTCTTGAGTTGTTGGGCTCTGAGGTAACTTAATTAGATAAATACTAAAACAAAGGCGAATATTTAAAAAAAACGGCGGTAATTAGCGTAAGTTAGCGATTTTCCTAAATTGAAAAAATGTATAGGACTGACGTACAAGTAACTGATGTGATGACAGATCGTATCGCCCACATTGTGTCTCACCTTGTTGTTGCTTGTTATTGTATGTTATGTTCGACTGACCGTTTTTTTTTTTTGATTTTTGTGACAATTATCATTTGACTTACGGATCTGAGACGTCGGCGCTAACAAAAGGCCTCATAAGGAAGCTCAAAGTCACTCAGAGGGCTATGGAGAGGGCTATGCTCGGGGTTTCTCTGCGTGATAGAATCAGAAATGATGATATCCGCAGTAGAACTAAGGTTACCGACATAGCCCGAAGAATAGCTAAACTGAAGTGGCAGTGGGCGGGGCATATTGCTCGCAGGACTGATGGCCGATGGGGTCAGAAGGTTCTTGAGTGGCGTCCGCGGACCGGAAGACGAGCTGTAGGTAGGCCTCCAACAAGATGGAGTGACGACCTCATCACGATCGCGGGACCGCGGTGGATGCGAAAAGCGCAAGACCGGTCTGAGTGGAAAGCCTTGAGGGAGGCCTATGTCCAGCAGTGGACGTCTTTCGGCTGACATGATTGATTGATGATCATTTGATATTTGTTGCAATTTATTACTAAAGTAGGAACTTTTTGATTGTATGTTATGTTTCGACTGATCGATTATTATTTTTTGGATTTTGGTGATCACTATCATTTGATATTTGTTGCAATTTAAAATTATCGCGAAGTTAAAATCATTTCTTTGGACTAAAGTAGGAACTTTTTCTTCTATAAAAAATGCAAAAGCATTTTTGTGTTGTAATTGTATGTATGTTTGTAAAATACCTTACCATACAAACGGAAGAATAACACAAAACAAAATAGATAGAAACATAAACGGAATTTTCACAATTATGTCGTTTGTTTCAGGAAATGATTGGGCAAAACGTGTGAAGAAAATGAATATACGTAAGGTTTTCAACATATTGTACCTATAATATTTTCGCATTGTGCTGACCTTAGTATAAATAGAAACGCAGTCTCCGGCCCTTGGGGCGTGGTATGGTACCTATTTATTGCTGCTCGGGCGCTAGGATTGCCTCGATGGACATCGCTCTATACTCAACACGCGCGTAACCAAACGCGGCCGGCTTGGTGCGTCCTGTTGAATTTGCTTGTAGTGGCTCACAGCGTCTTAAGCCGAGGCACTATCTTTGAAGTTGAACTACTGTTTGTAGCACGGTTCAACTTTTTCATAAAATCAAAAAGTTTTGAAGTTTGACCATGCTACAAACAGTATTGTTATAGATGTTATTATGAAATCCGGATCAATTTGGTTTAGCTCTTAATTAAAAAAATATTTTGGAAAATAATCAAAAATCGTCTAGACCGTCGATTCCCGAAGTTAGTAAACAAAACTATCTCTATCTCATAGTTAACGAGTTCAAACCGACCTCTTCTGTTTTAGGGTCCCCTTAGGAAAAAGGAACCCTTCCAAGGTCACTTTATTATCTGTCCATCATTCTGTCAAGAATCTTTTCTCAGTGGACCCTGACTGCCAACCTCCAGTAGTGGAGGGGAATTTGGAGCCAGTTCGTTTATACCAGTTCAAGAACTTCTACTGTTTTTGCAAGTGTTTCTAAACTCATAGATAAGCTAATTGAGAATGCAAGACGAATACGAGCTTAACCAACAAAATACGATGTCGTAGTACTATGCACTACATATAATATACAGTGCGATAGCTTGAAGGTGCTTCGGGTTTGTACTTGTCTCTCACTCGCTCTCATACGCTCTCATTAAGAGCGAGTGAGGGAGAAGTACAAAGCCGAAGAACCTTCTTGCTTACAGATTATTTATACTGTGGATACAGTGCCTGCTTTTCTTTTAGGTCCCGGCAACCAACAAATACTACGTAAGACCTCACCTAAAACTATTTATCTGCTTATTAGAGGACGTATCTCCTAGCTTTAAAACCTTAAAAGCAGGGCTCGGAAACGTTATTCAAAATAACGTTTTAAAAACGTTTCGAACCGTTCTTTGTTCAACATTTTGTTCGAAACGGAAACGAAACGAGAACGTTATCAAAAACCGGTTTAATCCACGGGACGCGGCCGCGCGCGGCGTTCGGCTATTTTATGTACTCCTCACAGAATAATGGTACTTTCTATGTGTCCAATAATAATCTAAGCTCTAACGAAACAAGCAAAGAAAACCGCGCGGCGTGGTCGCTAAATACTAACTGACTGGATGATATTTGTAATATTACTACCGAACCCAGCAAATGGAAAAAAACGGTTAAAACGTTATATGGATCAAAAAATATTTAAATTTCGTTCTTGTTCAAAAACGTTTTCTATAACGTTATTTGCGAACGAAACCGAAACAAATCGTTCCTTAGGCATCTAAGACGAAACCGTTTCGAAAAAATTACCGTTTTCCGAGCCCTGCTTAAAAGTTAAGTAAATCGTCTCTAAAATTGAGATTTCGATTAAAAATCAGGCTAAAAAGTTTATAATTTAAATTGGTTGTTTCTTACCAACTTACTTTGTTTTTTTAATAGGCAAAATAAAAGGTAAGATACCAGATGTCCAGTGTCAAGAAATTATGCACAAATACCCAACAGTTTATGCACCGATCTTCGTTTAGTCGCCTGAGACACCCTTATACCATTTATCTGTGGTCGCCTGCGGGCAAAATGGAGAGACACAGTCATCTGTTAGTAAAATTTCGTACGTTATTGTCGACGATCTACCACATAATATTTTGATTTCAATAATCAATGTAGTGAAATCATTACTTTATGCGTGCTTTTTGTTGACATGATATTAACTGTACTTTATGTAAGTAACTCATTCATTTCATTATCAACTTATGAAATAGTATGTATGGAAGCCCAATTATGTTTTTTTTTTTTTTATTATTTCAAAGCTTATATAACAAGTTATCACTACAAAATAACTCTCCAAACTGACAAGACAGTTTGTTGGCGAGATCGCGCTCTAATTACATTTTTTTTTGCTATGCATGCACCTAAATTACAAATCAATTAAGTAAGTACACAAGTATACATTTTAATATTATTGAAAAGAGGAAGGAAGGATACTTTTGGAAAGTTTGCCTACGGCAACCGTTCTAAAAGCATTCATTTTAATGTATTTTTCACAACGTTTTTGCCACTTTTTGTGTCCGCTCTTAACCAATCAATTTCATTATATATTTTAGGAACCAGAAACAAATTCGTTCTCCTACCGTAATTGTTATTAGCATAATTTTGAACATATTTTCTTAATCTAACTTGCTTTGTATTATATTTATTCTGCTTAAAAACCTTAAATTCACTAACATAATTATCGATAGCTATTAAGTACTGCGCTCTTAGATGAACAGGAAGTATTTTACATATTTTATATAATTTATCATAGTTATTTTTGCATTCGTTTTTCTTTTTCTTAGACACCAAGTATTTAATAGATCTCAATTGCAACTTTTTAACATCATCCAAATATGTTGAAAATGTTCTGCCATATATACTAAGTCCGTAATTAATCACTGACTCTGCTAATGCATAATAAACTACAAGCATTGTACGTTTATTAATCACTCTGTTCAAGTGGTAAAATTTACTCAACACCGAAAGTAGTTTTGAACAAACTTCACTTACATGTGTTTTCCAATTAAAGTTATTATCTATATACAGTCCTAAATATTTATATCTATCGACAAACTCAAGCTGTCCACAGTTACAGTTAATTTTATTATTATGTAAGCACTCATATTCATGACCAACTACACCATACTCATTATAATCTTTATTTTTGGTTTTTCGGTTATATGGTTTTAGGGTTCTGTATACAAAAGGGAGCCCAACGCGACCCTATTACGCCATAAATTTAAAGAGCTGTATCTTTTGTTTACAAGAGAGGGAGGCAAACGCACATGTGGTTTACCTGATGTAAAGTAATCACTATCACCCATAACACCAGCAGCTCAAGGTCTCAGTTGTTGAACCGTAATGGATAATGGGTTGTTTTTTTTCCAGAATATGTGTTATTACGGCAGACTTACGAGCATTTTATTTTAAAGTAAGTGTAATAATAAAGGTGTCCGTTTATTTCAACGTATTTTTATTTTTGTTTTATTTGTGTAAAAACGGTAAAACAAACAAGCATCAAATTTTGTATGATTTTGATTACTAACCCTAAAAATGAACAACAAGTCCAAAAAATTGGTAAGTTGAGTTGAGCTCGCATTGATTTGATTCGAAATCGAAATCCAATTGGAATATTATAATTTATAATACCTACTGTGTGACAGTACGGAAAACTCGGTGCGCAATTCCGACTCGTACTTAACTGGTTTTTTAAATATTTTTACTTGCATATAAAATCGAAATGACTTTGAAAAATCCTATCCATTAACTTAATAAAAGACAGTCGCGTAGTCGGGCGGAAAAACAAGAGGCGATACTCAACTCGTCGAGTTTGTTAGCAAAATATCAAAGAAATTAGTCAGAATTTGTTGACTTATTTAATCTCTATTTAAAGCTTGAAGATATTTTTTATGTACTTTATGATACATTACGTCGTCAGATTCCCGAGGAACAGGTAAGATTCGTTAATAGTTTGGACATAATGGAGCAGGTACTAAATCTTCGACAAGTTATTGAGAACAGTGAGTTAATTTTCCGGTAATCCTGTACTACATTGACTACACGAAGGCCTTTGACTGCGTATAATGGGATAAGCTGTGGAATGTGCTAGATAGTGTAGTGATGGAGGTTCCAGAACATTTACTCTGCTTTATTCAACACCTTTACACTAATAACAGCTCTTTCGTAAAATTTGGCACCGAGACTACTCTAATGTGTTCCAAATATAAAAGGAGTGCCTCAGGGTTGTATTTTGCCCCCAGCGCCCTTCAACCTATATCGTGAGTAAAAATGGAAGCCAGGAGAAAAGGGATCACGATAGTTGCCAAAAGAGTATCGAATCTCAGATACGCTGATAACACTGTGCTCCTGACTACTATCGTAGAAGACATGCAGCGACCGTTTCAGACCAAACGGAACTAAATGGGTCTTCATCAAATTGCGCTCGGTAGTTATGTCGTAATCGAATGAAAAATAAATATACAGAAAGACAGACAGTCAGACATAAATTCCAAAAACAATCAAAACATGTTCTGAACCTGAAGAATTTTTTCTTAAATATCTTTAATGTACTGAATTTTTCTTTTTACAGTTTCAATATAATTATTATGTAGGTAAAGATTGACCATAAACCTTCCTAACTATTACTTGCTTTACATACCTACTTGCCTAATTAGTCAGATGTAGGTGTTCCAATTTGTCTACGCTTTGATTGCTTTCTCTGTCTTCATGTAGGCAATTACTGAGCACGCCAATTAATTTACATCGTTAAATTAAGTCAACTTGTGTTAGCAATTTATCGGATTATGTGAATGTGTTCAAGCATTCCATCTTAATCCTTAGGCTTAACAACGCATTTGGAATCTTAGGACTGTATTCTTGAATATAAAATATGTGATAATAATGTTAAATATCTAATCAGGGCCTCAATTTTTTAGCTGTTTCCGTATTGTTTACGTTTTGATAGCTCATATTTCTTGTTAAGCTACTATCAAAGCCACAATAGCCGAATTCAAAACAATACCTTAGCAAGCCAAAGGCATTATGGTTTTACCAAGTTGAATGGAGGAAGATGATTGTTGTTAATTTATGTCCATTTTTAATAAGTTAGCGATGTGATAGACATTATTGAATGTTCAGTAATAAAATAAAATAAATATAATTGCTTAGGTAGTTTAAGATTGCCCACAGCTTTCTTCCAGCTCCTTTTTTTAGAGCTCCGTATTCGAGGGTGATAAACTAGACGGTGCGCCCGTCCGTCCGTCCGTTTGTCTTAACTTTAAAGAGCATACGGGAAGCGTTTTCGTGGAGATATAAACTTGACTTTGAAGCACGACTTTTACATTTGGAATTATGATCCATACTAAAAACATGTATAGTCATTGACATCAAGAATGTAATGACCACTATCTCAAAAAAAAATGTCTTAGCGGCTATTTTGTCGGAAGGCTACGCCGCAAGAAAGTTTTGTTGAATGGTGAAATGTCATCATCCAGATTATTTATCTAACGACTTTCATCCACTTGTATGACGGAGCATCACAATTTTTTATTATAATAGGGAGGCAAATGAGAATGCGGGGGTACCTGATGGGAAGTGATCATCACCGACCATAAACACCAGAAACTCAAGAAGAATTATCGGCCCGATGCCGGCCAATTAAGTAAATAGATAGATAGATAGATAGATAGATTCATTTATTCGGCTATTAAATAATACAAAGAAAAAAAACACATGCATTTGACACAACAAAAACAAAAGTAACTTATTTATAACTAATTAAAATTAAATGTAAGGTATTATCTTAAAGGCACCTATGTGTGTATACGGATGTATGACGGAGTATGCAAAATATATCACCCGGGCGATATCACCAAAATAGAAAAACGAGCCGACTCTTTTCTCAAAGGCCGGCAGCGCACCTGCGATTCCTCTGGTGTTGCGGGTGTTTATTGGTCGCGGTGATCACTTACCAACAGGTGGCTCGCTTGCTCAATCTGCCTCATTTTTCAAATAAAAAACATGTGCCGCTAACGCAAAGTAATCGAAACAATTGGCAGTTGAATTTAAACTTTATAGGAATTGTAGGTGTTTTTGATTTTTGTGTTTAGATACAAACTAATAATGTTTAAAATCGGTCTATAATTGAAGGAGAAATCGGTGAACTTACAAAAAAAATAATTACATATTGTAGAACGTATAAGTTACTCCTTTTTTGAAGTTGGTTAGAAAAAGAAAAGTTGTCTTTCCTGTGATCAATAGTTAGAGGCTTGTGTGCATGCAAGTTATGTTTTAGTCTTATAGGACTAAAGTAGATCTGACGCCGTTTATATGGATATGGGCTCAGCCAAAAAATTAGGCCTTAAAAACGTTAAGTTTGGCTATGTAACAGGAAAGACGGTAACCTTAATCTGTGTATAATGAGAATTTTACTGGTTTCTGCATTAAAGATATCCTAGCAAATGAAAGATTTTTGCAACGAATTTCGTATATGTATAACTAATACACTTAAATTAAAACTTGCTTGCGTTCTACAATGCAAACAAATGCATTCTATACTGGTATTAATAAATACGATAAATAAAACAAAATAACTCAATTTAATTTATTTTTCCTGATCATTGTCAATTTCGAGCCATTGGTGCAAAGGTTTCCCCATAGCCTTAACTTTTTTCACACCCAGAAATTTACGGCGGTAGTTTTTCTTTTCACGATTCCATTTCACCAAAGACGTGAACTTGTTCAGAAACGATCTTCTGTTTTGGGCATCGCGGTTCCTTTCATCAAACTTCATAAAAACTGAAAGTATAATAACTAAATTAATGAGCTGTCCAAAAAAAAGGGATAGAGCCATATGAGTCATATATCGCTGTCTCTTTCACTGTCGGAACTGGTCACGTTTTTGTCACCTAATAAAAATACGAGTTCTGTGTCTTTGATAAGATGATTCTTGTTAAGGCCTCTAAACTGTTTTCCTGCATACAGTCAAATAATTAAATTTGTCATCTATCTTTGGTCCAAAGTCAATCTGATATTCTACAGCAATAAGCTTGAGTTTTCTATCAAGTACAAATGACTTAGGATCTTTTATGGCCTTGACATCTTCAAGCAGATTTTCTTTGAAATGGGTAGCAAATTAACGTCCTTGGCCGTACTATCTGCCGTTAACACAAACGTTACGTTAATCGCCATACACATTTTCTTGATGACGTTTCGCTAACTATACTTTTTATTTATTTATTTAGGAATACCGACTGATGATGCAGTAGGTATAACCCACTATCTTATTATACCTATCTTATCTTTTTTGGGTTCCTTACAGATACACTTCGACCCTATGGGATCTTTTGTGTAATTACCCCTCTTCTAGCGCTTAATTCAATGCAGCCTCCACCCCTTCCAAAAAGCGGATAGTGGAGTGCAATGGCAGTGCTTTGAAATCATTCGGTTCTGGGTAGCCACGAGGATTTTCACACAGTAAGTGTTTCCCTGTCTCAGCCTCTCCGCCGCACATTCTACAATCGGTGTTGTTATAAATGCCCATCTTTGCTAGGAGATGTTTAACCCCAAAGTGCCTGGTAAACACTCCAATAATGTATCGAAGTTGTCTTCTGCTAAGTCTCCAGTTTTTTGGTCCAGCTCTGGTCAACTCTTTCTATGAAGACCTTTGCATGCCCTAAGCCCACCGTAGTTTTCCACTCTTTTTGGTGGTTTTCTAGGGCGTTGTTGTTCAGAGTATAACTTACTAAGTATAACTTACACATATTAATAACACCTCAGCTGTGGAGCGGGCCCGCGGAACTGTAATTTTTATAGCCGTAATTTGTTAGGGTCCGTTCACACAAACTCGGTTCCCAACATGATAAAAATCTGGTCTCCTCTCCGAGCCGGTCTGTGTTCTCCGGCGGGCCGTCTTCGTCGTACCTATCTATTATTTTAGTGCATTTATGTTGGAATATATATTTATATTGCTTAATTTCCATAGCAGGTTGAGCAACTTTTAGTTTGTGGATTAGCCTTGCAACCAGAGAAGATACAATCGGTTAAAGGCTCGAACATCGTCGGTAGTTTAAATACAATAAAAATCACAATACAATTGTTATAAGTAATTTTATTGCACAGATAACTTGATTTTCTTATTAACACTAAGGCCCATAAAAATACATAATTCTTGACAATTTACACGAAGCCATAGCTGGAAAGCGAAACATAAGTCATAATATTGAACAGTCAGCTTAAAAATATCGTAGCGTCCGAAGTTCTACAAATATGGTACGGTCAGTTGACGTCAGAGATACGTTGACATAATTTAACTATAGAAATTATGTATTTATTTTGTTTATTTGATGCAAAAATGTAAATATATCCTTGACATCGGCTGTACTATTTTTTGGATCTCAGTTCAATTTCTATCTTCTTTGAAAACTTTTAAAGTACTTTTTTTGTTTTCTTTTAAGAAAAGGGAATTGCAGTTGCACTCTGATTCACATTTCGCCGCTTTTTAGTTTGTATTAATGCCCCGACAGGAAACTGTTCTAATTCTGTAGCCTCTTATAATTTCTTTTCAGTCACTGGTTTGTACCGTCAACCTTATAAATAACTGCACACTTTAGTTCTTTGTCGCTATAACGCCTTTAACGGATTAGTGCAGCAGTTTAAACATAAAACTAAAGTGACAAAGCGCTAAATTGTGCTGGTACTTATAAATAAGGCAGTTTACCCACAGCTGTCAACGACACGACAACTATAACGAGATTTTTCTGGCCAAGATCAAGATGTCGTGACAGCGGTCGTTGCCCCCCGCGAGGATCTCGGTGGTTCAGTCAGTTTGTGTCAGTAGCTGTCAAAAATCGGCGCGGTGCGACGTCACGACGCCGGTGTATTGCCAGTACCTATGCCTCTCACAATGGTGGCCGAGATGACGGCACCCAGGCACGGGCGCGTACGGTGGTCAGGCGGCCATAGTAAATATGTATGTGTTGCTACTTTGGCGCCGTCATTTCGTTATAGTTGTGGTGTCGGTGGTGTCAAACAACCGAAGACGTACCGTACAACGTCTTATAATATCCCAATTGTATTCAGTTTTAATTTCTTAAGTAAACGTTCAATGCCTGTAGGTTGATTTGAAGCTAGAATAGTTCCAGGTTTTTATTTTATTTCGGTTCAAAGATATGTTTTAAGAGACGTTGCATTTGTCCAGTGTTAGTTCCACTCTATGTTGTAACTTTAGTATCCTCTTCAGATCTTGCAAACCTCTTCTAAGTTTCAGCATCTCTTTATTGGCATCGTTTAAACTGGTTTCAAAGTCCGATCCCGAGTACTCTTTTAAAATCAAAACAAAAATAATTTTAAGTTTTGAAAATAATTAAAAAAATTAAATATGTTAGCGACGAGAGGAAGAAAATGAAAAATAAGTGCACAACTAACATTATTCTTAATGTATTCATCTATCCATACTAATACAATAAATGCAAAAGTGATCCTGTTTTCTTTGCATCACAAAAAGATCTCTTTGTAGTTGTTGTGTGACAAAAAGGACTCCTTGTTCTACCCAGAGCCTTAAGCTATCTCCATACTAAATTTCATCAAAAGCGGTTGTTCAAGCCGTGAAAGCATAAAAAAAAACAGTGAGACAGTGTAAGTTTCACATTTATTATATTTATATAATATGAACTAAACACGTACCTACATGGAAATTGCCTGGAGATAATGGTAGACACAAATGCACTTTATAATGATCAGGAGCAAGCATAAATACAATGCTGTAAGACTTTATTAGTTACTGATTTAAGTACGGACAATTACTTACTCCCCAGCGCAAATAATTTTTAAATTACAGAAATCGAGGAAAAAACATATGATTTCGCTTAACTTAAATAAAGTATAAGTAAAGTGCAATATAGTAATAAGCTAGGTAATGAAATAGAGCAATATGAGGAAAAATTATGGGTTGCAAGATAACATGTCATAAGTATAGAATCTAGATGGAATAGGGATGGATCTAGAAATAAATGGTTAAGTACTGATATAAAAGATCTAGTGAAAGAAACTAGAATTTAGAGCAATAAATTAGAAAGCGAAAGTAAAAATAAATCCAAAAGACTGTCTAATCAAATAACTACAAAGTACACGCAAGAGACATGGAGATACTTGATGGTTGTGATACAATATAAAAGCTTATAAAGGAAGAAAAATAACCAAGCTAACAATTTAATCAATGGCCTGGAAAGAAAAAGCAATACAAAAAGTGCAGCTTAGTATACTTTAAGAAAATAAATAAATGAATGATATAGAAAAGGAATAAGGCTTAAATATAGATAACAGTGGACCAGATATACCAAGAGCAGAATTTGATAATGCCTTGCAGAGTTTACAGAACGGAAAAGCCACCGGCACAAACAGGATTTATGTTGAGCTTATTTAATATGTGAATTGTAATCTTCAATTCTTATATCGTGTATTTCTTTATACGGAAATGGTATCAAATCAAGAAGTATTGGTGAGGAAAGGAGAAAAGAAAGATATTGGACATTATAGAGCAAATGAGAGAAGGGATGATGGGCCATTTGTTGAAGCACGAAATGCTGATAAAAACAGTATAGAAGGAAAGATTGAAAACAGGACAGGCAGAGGAAGACCAAGAAGAAGCTACATGGATCAAATCAAGGAGAAGGTGCATGTCGTGTTGTATACAGAGGTCAAGGAGCTGGCTGTACTGAGAGAAGATTGAAAATAACTCCACCGACAAGAGAAAAGCTCTTACATTAAGAGAGAGATAATCTTCTAGGCGACGATCGCATTATCATTGTACCTACAGATTTCCAAACAAGAAAAACTGTTATCACCAAAAAGTCAAATACTTTAAGCACAGGATTCTTAGTTTAATTTCACAGGCAAACAAAATGTTGCTAAAATTTTTACAATATAGTATAAGGCCCCCACCAGAAAACTTCCGGGATCCAGACCAATATCGATTTAGGCAACACATGAGAAAAAATATAAGTCTTTAAAATGGTAATTGTTCGAAGAATTGATTTAGATCGGGATACATGTCATAAAGAATATTTATAGATTTTAAAAAAGCTTTTGACAAGGTTAATTGGAAAAACACGATGATTATTTTTAAAGGAGCTGGATTGGATTTTTAAATACTTTCTAATTAGAATTTACTGTATGCAAGCTACAATTTACAAGGGATGTCGATTTAATTTTTGCAATCACCTTTTTTACTTTTATTTTAACCACTCTGATCTTGATTTATGAATTCGGATGTAATTTTAATACTTACTTTTATTTCTATTTCTAGCATGAATCAGAGTGAGCGTTGCAATAAATATAAAGATAGTTATTCTTAAGTATTGCATGGTAAATGGTAATGCAAAGAAACTGCAGGTATACTGTGGCCTTTAAGTAAACGATAACTGACTAATAAAACGGAAACGAATCAATTATTCAGATTAATTACGAGCATCGATTATTAAGCTTTTCAATTAATTTGAAGATAATTGAAATTATGTTATATCATAATTTCAAATTAAACTATCAAGAGGTTTTAAGTATTTAACTATAATTTAATTTCAAGTTATTTAAATTTAGCTTTGTTAAAAAAAAATAGGTACCAAGGTCGCGCCCATGGGGGTGTGCATAGGAATATATTCAAAAAGAATGCGAATACTAACGGCTACCATAGCTATAAGCTATAAGCTTTAGGGGAAGATGGGGTGGCCTCGTACACTTTTTACTTTAAGAATTGTTAAAAAAAAACCAACTGCTATTTCAAAATGAGATGAATGCTACTTTATCATCCACTTATTTGGCTATAATAATTGTATATTTCAGTTTGGATACAAAGCAACTGTGCCAAGATATAATAGCTTTCCCAAAAAATGAGAATTGTACGAATGCACCCCATACGTGGGGTGGCTTCGTACACTATTAGTTTTTCCCAGGATTTATTAGGTTTTTTAGCTATTTCACCTGTTTCAGTCACCTTTTAGGCATATCTTACTGATCTGGTTTTGTGATTATAATTATTCTTGATATACATTTTTTTAACTTTCATGGGGTGCATTCGTACAGTATATAATTACATACATTTTGACTGTACGAAGGTACCCCAACCAAAACGAACCGAAAAAAAAACTAAATAAAAAATAACTGTTAAAGTAATCCCAAAACTATTGTTTACATATTAATCTCAAGCATCTAATTACAAACTATACATATATAAAAAATCTAATACGAGTAAAACTTATTAGAGACAGACACATTCAAAGGAGAACCAAAAATTACTTTCGGGTCGCGAAAACACATATTAATTATTTGTGGCGAAAGCTGCTGCCGCACTGCTATCCATTTTTGAGGGTAGCCTACGCATATGAGCGGCAGTCACGCATACAAATATGAACGCTTCAGCATGTTGCATAGTCGAGATATGACCACTGTACGAATGCTCCCTTTGTACGAAGCCACCCCATCTTCCCCTATAGCTAGGTGTGACATGTATATTTAAGGCCATTGCCTGTGTTTATTGTAGGTTTTGGTATGCTAAAGCAAAAGCAACAATTGATTCCAGCTTTAGTGTTTAAATTATATAGATGTTAGATTCAATTGTTGCCATGGCGTCGTAAAGCAAGGTTTGATGGCTTGATTTTTGATAAGCGGGGGGAGATGTGAAGTTTGAAGACCTCCATGTCGCCTCTATAGTAAAACTAGAGAAAACCTAATGAGATTTGTATAGAAATGGTTGAATAAATGAACAACCACGATAATATCCAAATAAATGTATTTCAAGTTTCATTTAATAACACCCCACCCTCCCTCCCTCAGCAGTATTTTTTTCAAATTTAGCTTTTTAAAAAACCTAAAGACCAAAGGTTTTTCCAATCATAATGTGTCTTAACACTCAAAATATTTACTGTCATTATTATTCTAATAAGTATTCTATTAACCATAGACATAATATTACTTTCAAGTTTCTTTACATAGTAGGTATGTAAACGAGTCAGATGACTTCGATAATATAATGACCAATATCTCAAAAATATTGTCTTTAAACGGTTATTTTGTCGAAGGACTGCTTGAGAAGAAAGTTTCGTTGAATGCTGAAATGTCATCTTCCATATTTATCTTACGACTTTATGACGTAAAATATAAATAAAATCTCTTTATTTGACAACAGATACAGCAAAACACGAAATATAAACACAAAATGATACAAAAGAAACATATTGTAATTTCTCTATTTTCAAGCAGTTTTTCTTTACTTCACTTCAACTTTAGTAGTAGATTAGTATTAAAAATCGAATTTTGAATCTATTTGCATGAGTAGCAAGATCTAAAACAGACCCACGTTTCCATCAATTTTTGTACGTACTCTTCACCTTTAGTACTCGTTGTCAAAATTCAACGTCAATGTCAACGATCTATCATTTTTTTATACTAAACACGAACACAGGCGCAATCCAAACCAAATCACCTTGTATGTTATGTACTAGTATCTTGGTTTTGTGGCATAAGTTTGTCATTTGAGTTGCCATTATGATTTCGCCAATGTCAGGTTTACGAAGGCACATGCTATCAAATCGTCGTACACATTGTCTCGATGAAGTTTTACTAACGTTATCTTTACTGTTAATTGATGATGCATTATATTATAACTTACTAAGTATAAATTACACATAATAATAACACCTCAGCTGTGGAGCGGGCCTCCGGGGACGTCAATTTTTTAGCCGTAATCTGTGACGCGGGCGCGGCGGGCCGCCTCCGTTCGAACCTAGTATAGTTATTAAAATAGTGAACTACCGTTGGAATATAAATATATTTTACCTTTTCTAATTTCTATAGCAGGATGAGCAGGTTTTATTTTGTGGAGTAGTCTTAATGTCACTTAAGATAAAATATATGCAAAACGCTCGAAACATTATCGGTAGTTTGTACTTCCTGAATGAGTAGTTCGAGGTAAAAGACGAAGCCGCCCTGCGAGGACTTTTATACATACGAGACCAGGTTGGCTCATAATGTTCGTAGCATGTAAAGTGCTTTTATCAAAAATAAAACAAGTAGATTTAAAAAAAAACAGAAATAAAACGTTTCTACAATAGATTATTTTTTATTTATCTATTTATTTTATCTTTATCGCACAATACAGTAGATACAAACGGGAACTTAATGCCTTAAGGCATTCTCTACCAGTCAACCAATGGGCTAAGCAGAAACAATTTAAAATTGGTGCTAAAAAGGAAATAATAAGAATAAAAAAATTGTCACAATAAAACTTAAAATACTTTCTGAAAATTTACCTACAATTGTACAAAAAACACCAAACGATAAACTGTTTTTTCCCGCAATTATTACAGCCTACATTTTGGCAACACTGACCTCGTTCATGACATATATTTTTTTTATTTAAAACGACATCGATGTAGTGTCAAACTGCCAACCTCTGTAGAGCTTAATGATCATTTTTTCATGTATTGCCAAAATCCTAATAGAGTATAAATAGTGTGAATTTTTATATACAGTATGTAAACCTACTAAAACCATTTATTTGAACCCGGGCATGTCTAGGCGATAGATAAGGTAAGGGTATATAAATTATTGAAATCTTAACGCTTTTTCAGATTTACAATTAAAATACGAAAATTAAAATTTAATTAATTCATGTTCCTATAACATCCTTTATTTGTTTACAATGGTGACATTTGTTACCCGGTTATCAAGTCAAGGTCAAATGTGTCAAACACATGCAATGTCATTTCAAGTAAGTAAAGCTATGTGCACACTTACGATTAAATGCGACGTAGTTCAATGTGGCGTCCGCCATTAGCCGTTATTTGAACCAAGCGACGGCGGTTGTTTTCGTGAACACTACGCATCAAATCTGGATTTTGCCGGGCACGTCGCTTGATTATGTTGAAAGCTTGTACAATTCGCATCCTCATTTCTTCCTCCGTCCTAGATTCTTTTTTAAATACTAACTGCTTGACCCAACCCCAAAAAAAATAGTCCAGAGGCGTGAGGTCCGGCGAGCGAGCCGGCCATGGAGTATCCGAAGAGAAGCGGCCAATCCACTGACGTCCGAAGATTTGGTTCAGCCTTTGCCTCACTTGAATAGCAACATGGGGCGGTGCTCCATCATGCTGGTACCATGTTTCTCTCAATTGGGCCAGTGGTAAATTGTCCACATAGCAGCTTACTGACTGGTTCAGTACTTCCAGGTATCTTTGCCCGTTATTCGACCCGTTAATAAATACGGGTCCAATGATGTCGTTACCTCTTATTCCCGCCCAAACATTTAATGACCAACGAGTCTGATGGGCCAGTTCGCGGCCGACATGAGGGTTTTGATTTTTTGGTGCCCAGTGGTGGATAACCCTACGATTCCACATCGCGTTTCTTGTGAACAAACTTTCATCTGTCCATATTATTTTTTTGATAAAATGAGCATCATCTGCAATCTTACTTAAAGCCCAATTTGCATAGTCGACCCGCCGTAAAAAATCATCTTGTTTCAACGCATGTACCTTGATCACCGAAAATGGATGCTGTTGGTCCCGTTTTAAAATTTTGTGGACGGCTGTATGACTAATATCATACAACCCCCCTGCTTTTCTAGTGCTGGATCCAGGATTTTCTGCAAAATGGTTTAAGATCATTTCTTCCGTTCTGACGTCAATACGAGGACGAGGGCCACCAGTACTAACCGGAACCGCTCTCTCGTTGTTACGCAGTCTGGTAATCGCCCTTATAATTACACGCGAGTCCGTAGGCTGTCTTCGCTGCGGAAATCTTTCGGCGTACAATCGAAGAGATGCCGCACCATTATTTCTGCACTCCCCGTAAATAAGAATCATATCTACTATCTCCGCAGCACTAAAAATCAGCGGCATCATGAACTACAATGTTTTGTTTGTAATAAAGAAACGTCACATTGATTGTCGTCTTGTCATTTGATTGCTGTCCAAACTTTTTTGATGATTAAGAAAAAAACTATTGACAATAAAGTGACATCAGTGAAATTGAAGTAATGGCATGGATTGATAATGTTTATGATAAATTGAAAATAATTTGGCTGCTTTTTTATTTATTTGACTGACTTTAACAAAAGCGTAAAACAGGTATGAAAAAAGAAGTTATTTTAATCAACAAATAATGCACTGAACGCAAGTTCAATAATCGGTTACGATGTAAACATTACATACGGGTCGTGTCATGGGCTCTAGACGACGATGTAAACATTACACACAGGATGATACTTTTAGGGTTAACCGACTTTGAAAAAGGTAAGATTTTATAATTTTTATGCAATGCTAAAATTAAGAATATCCGACACACACTAGCACAAAATGTGGTAAAACACTTAACTCAACTAGGCTATCAACTGGTTGAAAGAGATGGTTTTAGTAAGTTTACATACTGTATATATTATTCCTTTTGTTTAATGTGACCTTTTATTGCTTACCATTTTAGCCTTTTCGGAGATGGTCACGGGTCTGTACAGACAGTTCCAAATTAAAATAATATAATTGTGGAATTTAAATTATGGAATTTCCATACAAACTTACTGGACAGTAATTGATTCCAAATTCGAAATCACTCGAATTTACTACATACTTTCGATAGTTTTCCAGTCCAGGAACTGACCTACTGGCCACTGGGTCCTTATTTCTGAGAATAATTCAATAAAACACACAAAACAAACAAAAGTAGTTTTATTGCAGTCATAACTTGAAATAGTTTTTTTTTAATAATATTAAGACCAAATTATAAAAATACATAATGCCTGACAACTTAGACGGAACCATAGCTGAGAAGCTAAGCATTGGCAGTATGGGAAATATCCGGCCGTGGACGGAGTTCCGTCTTTGTTGTAATTAAAAACACCGACCACAGCCGTAGTGCCATGTCACGAGGGCCTTAGTTTACGTTTCTCGATTAAAGTGTGCAGCCACTTATAAGGTCGAGACCGTACATCGTCTTAAACCCGTAACATCCTGATTGCAATCGGCTTTAATTCCTTAAATAAACGTTCATTAGCTGTAGCTTTATTTGAAGATGGAATAGATCCAGGTTTTCATTTTATTTCCCTGCAAAAATATGTCCTTAAGAGGTATTTTATTTATTTATTGCATTGGTCCAATCGTTGTTCCACCCTTTCTTGAAAGCTTAGTATCCGCTTCAGTTCTAATAAACGTTCTTGAAGACGCTTCAAGTCACTATTGGCGTCGTTTAAATGGAGCTCAAGGTCAGAGCGAACTTTAAAAGAAAAAAAACATTTTTAGTTCGAAAAAAAATGCGTAACAAACTGATTGTACCTATTCATAAATACTAATAAACTAAATGCAAAAGTGACATTGTTTTCTTTGCATCACAAAAATGACTGTTTGTTATTGTCTTGTGATAAAAAATAGTCCTTGTTTTAGCAGCAGGAGATCTTAATAGATACCTAAATAGACTATGATCATAAGAAATAAGCAGTAAACGCTATAGAAACTCAAATCAACATTGTATGAGCCCATCTTATTTATTCCTAACACTGCACCGAGCGTCCAGTGTCTCAGCGTCCTCGTTACTAAGTAATATTGTGTTTTCAGATAAAGTATTGTCTTGATATCAAAGGATGCTATTTTGTAAACGCAATATTTTGCAAACGAATGTACTAATGACAAGACTCAACTCAGTACATAAGAATATCTTTATTGCAGAACTTCCAACCAAGCAAGTCTCGTGAACGAAGCGAGTCTTGCATAGGACTCGAATCCTGTTTCTGGGTGAATATTTGGGCGTTTCAACCGCCGTCATTGTTGTCTTCAATACATTGACGAAAACAATGATAATTACCAGCAACTTTTGATGTCAAAGTCAACGGACCCGGGGGTAGTATTAGTTCAATTTAAAATAATTTCAATTTCAATTTAAAAAAATTGCTAATGGTAGATAGGGCGGTTTTCCTAGGCATAACAATAGATAAAAATTTGCAATGGAGTCCCCACATAGCTGCACTGACAGGTATACTAAGATCGGCAGCTTACGCCGTTAGGAAAATTAGACAACTAACTAATGTTGAGACAGCTCGCTTAGTTTATTATAGTTATTTTCATAGTGTTATGTCTTATGGTATTCTGGTTTGGGGTAAGGCAGCTGACATACAAACTATATTTGTGTTACAAAAAAGGGCCATTCGTTCTATTTATAATTTAAATTCCCGTGACTCCTTAAGAGAACTTTTTAAAGAAATTAAATAAAATAAATAAATATCAGGGGACAATGTCACACCAATTGACCTAGTCCCAAACTAAGCTCTAGGCTTGTACTATGGGTACTAGACAACGATATAAATACTTATATAGAGGAATATATACTTAAATACATAGAAAACATACATGACACAGGCAGGCATGTCGTAGGCAGGGTCACTACCAACTAGGCCAGCGCGTCGTCAAAAAATCAATTAATATCTTAACTGTAGCGTCTCAATTTATTTACGAGAATATTATTTATGTTATTAAGAATTTAGATTCTTTCACCAAAAACTCAGATATACATAATTTAAATACTAGAAATAAAAATAAAATAGCTATTCGAAAATTCCGTGTCCGTAAAGTATATAAATCATTTGTTGGTCAATGCATTCATTTCTATAATAAATTACCTGAAGTAGTTTTAAAGTTACCCTTTCCAGCACTTAAAAAATATTTGAAAAGGTCGTTAATGTCTAAAGCGTATTATAGGGTCGAGGACTATCTAACAGACAAAAATGCATGGCCTACACCCGAAACTTAGTCAATAGTAATTTTATTCAAATGCAAAGGCTTTATCCTGCTTTTTCTTGTCTGGGGGACACCGTTGATGCAGGAAAACATATCGAAACTTTTATGTGGTCATCTTGCACCATCTTATATACACATATATAAGTAGGTAGTTGTAGTTATTTTATTTTATTCTTTTCTATCTTTCTCTCCCGTAAGATTTTTGGCATGTTTTCCTGCTGAACTACTGTTATTTGATATTATATTTAATTTAATACTTGTAGCTTTATATAATGCTAGATTAAGTTGTACATACCATTGTAATATGAAATATGAAATAAGTTTAAAAAATGACTGACTGCTGAGTTTCTTGCGGCGTTTCTTCTCAGCAGTGGTCTCCTCTTGGGAAGCGCTGGTAGTATCTTGACGTGTAAAAGTGCCCGAGCGGCCTACTTACTGAATAAATTTCTTTTATCTTTTATCTTTTTATCTTAATAATAACACAATTAAAAAGTTTATCTCGAATAATATGCGAAGACAATAATGACGGCGGTTAAAACGCCGAATAATCACCCTTCTTCGTTCGAGTCCTTTGGTGTACTCGTGCCTTATTATTGTTTGAGCCCACCTGCCCTACACTACTAAAGAGTGATTCGAGTTACTAATTCCAATTAATTGCTATGTTATGTTTTGTTATATTTTGTAAATAATTTTTACCATTTTTGTTATTTACACTCCATAATTTTAATACTGTACATTTTTGCACCTAGAATCGGAGTCTAATTTGGAAACTAAGTAATAGTCGTAGCGAAAGACTCCAGTTTTTTCTAAGATTCTAGCTATAGAGAAAACTCGAGTCGTTGGAGAGTTCACTCACGCTCTTCACGACTTGGGACTCGGAGTCTTCGAGCTCAACGAGTTGTCTATTAAGTGCGTCGAGTCTACAAAATTAGGATTTCAGAACTCGAGTCTTTTACAACACTAGTACCTGACACTAGAACAAACCACCACTGGACGCTGAAGCAGCCTAAACGTTATGATAGGTCTCATTCACTTGATATATTAATATTATCGAGATGGGCAAAAACCAAATGGTATAAACCCACTAGTAGTGATGGCTAGTCACCAATTTTCCTACAATTTTCGTTGTAATGAAACTGACTAACTTGTGCCAATCTGTTTTTTTATTAGTTTTTATACTTAATAGGGAATGTAATGCATGGATTTTTTAAATCGCAATTCTCTACAATGTATGAAAATACCGTGAAAGAGATCACCAAAAGGGAAATTAAAATTAAAATAGGCCATTATACAAAATACAAGCATTTTAGTACTAATTATTAGAGATATAATGTGCAGGTGTGTCATGTAGGTATGTTTGTTGGCTGACCAATGTTTGGACACGTAACTCTTAATTCAAAGATCATACGGTTATGAATTGATTGTTTCAAAACAAATGAAACTAAAATAAGAATCAATGTCCATAATTGGTCCTTTGTCCATTACTGGTTCCGTTACGTTATATCTAGGTTATTTTTAAAGAAAAAAAAAAAATAACTCAAATGTTTGTTACATGAATTAGCTTTTATTAAACTGTGGAAAAGTAATGAACATTCCCCATTACTCTGATATTTTGAAACTAATTTTAATACTTACGGCTAGCGTGAATAAGAGTGAATGTTGCAATAAATATACATATTGATATTCTTAAGTATCGCATTGTAATGCAATGAAACTGCAAGCACACTGTGGCCCTTGTGTAAACGATAGCTGATTAACAAAACGGGAACGAATCGATTATTCAGATTAATTACAAAGATCGATTATTAGGTTTTCCAATAAAGATAAAGAGGTTAATCGAGTTAAATGTTGCATTAAAAGGAGCTACATTGAAAGGAGGGGGATATTTGACTTTTTATTATGATCAAGGACCGGAATACTTCATAGGAAAAATGAATCTGTCAGAGGGAATGACCAAATTGTTTTATCGACAATTCCACTTATCGATGTTACGGAATATTATCACATATTGACTTATACGATTATTTTGTAACATTTGACCTCTTTGATAAGCAACCTGCATCTCCATATTAAAATAAATCGTGCCCACGTCACATATGTCATTTACGTCGCTTGATTGTCATAAGTAATTTCCGTGCCGTGTTACTAAAGTGGTTAATCCTAAAAGAAAAACCATTAACAAATGGATAACGAAAGATTCTTCTCTTAGTTACAAAGAAGATTCACCCACGATATATTGCTCTAAGTGTGATCTTCATTTAAAGCAGCTAAAGAAACTTTGCGTTGAAAGTCACCTAGCGAGTAAAACTCATACGTCAGAAAAATACTCAAAAACAACGAGATTCTATCTAGATTTAATAATATTTTTGATTTAAAGATAAAAAAGATAAAGATAAAACATGTTTATTCAGTAAATAGGCCGCACGGGCACTTTTACACGTCAAAAATCTACCAGCGCTTCTTATTTGTTAATGACTCATTAAGTGACATTTATTTATCGATAGTCGATAAAACACTTTGGTCAACCCTCTGACAGTTTGATTTTTGCTATGAAGAATTCCGGTCCTTGATTATGATGTATTTGAGCACTAAGGGTGAATTCACACGAGCGTATTTATTTGAGTTTGGAGTCACGCAATTTCGGTCGAGCATTTTCTGCTGCATTCGGTTAAATACAAACCTCCTGTTTGCTTCACACAGTGACGCAAAATCAGCTGGCTTTTTTTATGCAGCAGAAATTACGTCTCACAACTCAAAACATTCCTTAACTGTGATAATAACTGCTTCTGAAAGTTACACAGGTCTGACACGACTAAATTTCATGAAAAATCGACTTAATTTCAGAAATAAATTGATTTTATTTTGATACCTTATAGAAAATAGCATGAAATAGGTGAAAGTTTCACTTTGGAAACTTACAGGCCGCCCATCACACACGGTATGGTACATCGTATTAAATTAGCTCCACCCGCCCAAATTTCGGAATATTCTTGAATTAGCCACTAAATCGTCAATTAATGTTTAGCTAATTAAAACATAATGAGTTTCGGTTGGCCGAGACAAGAATGGATTTGATTCGTTTTCACCAATTACTATTTGCTTAAATTTTTGGTCATATGGATGTTTGGGTATGAAACATGAGGGTCTTCACTATTGCGTCCTTTTTGCTGATTTTAATTATTTCCTTAACCAACGCTTGGTGGATTGATGGTAAGTACATAATAATTATATTATAAGTAATTATGTGTTAGGTTTTATTATAGGTACAAAAAAATATATACAGTTCTTGTCAATAAATTTACCATCACAATAATACATTATTGTATATTTTAAAGACAGGGTGCTGTTTTCTGAAGAAGGGTGTTGATCTATGACCACCCTTAATAATAAGTATTGATAATAATGAAAAAGTTTTTTTATCACATTATAAAAAATAAGAATCGAGAAAAAAAATACGCAAGCATTTTGAAGGAATAATAAAAAAAACACAAATAAAGTCTTTCGCAGCTATAGTTTTAATAAAAATCTAGACCAAAAAAAATACTCCCGGTTTTTGCATTCTAATTTTAAAGAATAGGTGATGTGTTTGAACCAAAAAAATAAAAATATGTTTATTATTTAGCAGACATTTTATGGATGACATGATTATTGTAAATTTAGGATGGCATTTCTAGTAA
The DNA here is from genome assembly GCA_923062465.1 of Acleris sparsana. NCBI lineage: Eukaryota > Metazoa > Arthropoda > Insecta > Lepidoptera > Tortricidae > Acleris > Acleris sparsana. The sequence continues at coordinate 12,965,877 of OV281300.1, forward strand.
ATTATAAAAAATAATGATACCTATATAATGATAAACAGTGATTGTAATACTCGTAGTGTATTAAAACATACAATTTCAAGCGGTTTTCGTCTAACCCGTAAAAAACAACTAGGAGGGCTTCAAGGCGAAAACGAAATATCCCAAACAGATAAATATTTCAGAATGTTATTAATGCAGAACGGCTTAAAAACCCTATTCCTCGAAATGGTTTTCGAATTAGAGTGATCGTAAAAAAATGAACCATCCCAATGTACATCTAAATAAAAAATGGTAGACACACTTATTTGTGCTTTTCTACTCGACAGCCATTACTGTCAAGCTAATGCGAGCTCTTGTAACAATGACAGTATGATACCAAGTCAAAGGCGTTATGAAATCTACCGTGAAAAAAGAGCCCTGTGCGTCTACCGCTACAAAAAAAAACCAGAAGTATAGCTGTTGTTTTTAGATGAGATCACTATTATGAGCGAACTCTATATTCAAACTGGGGACAGAAAGACTTCGGATTAAAATTTGACACATTTTGTAAGGGCAGCTGTCAAATTATAACCCGAAGTTAGCCTTATCGCTTCATTCCAAATTGTAAATAACCCCTCTTGGTATTTGGTCGTTATCATATTGTGATGTTATGTCGGAAGGGGCCGCCCTAGGCCTACTTTTTCGTATCAAATCGGAAAAATACTGGAAAAGAGCCAAATCTTAAGTACTCGAAACCGACGTGCGTGCATGACTCGATGTATGAATGTGGATGAAGCGAAAGAGATTTGTCAGAATCGTAGCAGGTGGAAAGAAGTGGTATCTGCCTACCCCTCTGGGAAACAGGCGTGATTTGTAAGTATGTAAGTATGTTTATTGTTCACGTTAAAAAAGCTCTTAATGTTAGTCGAAAAATATTTATAATAACGTCTACGATATTAACGCGATAATCTGTAATGGGCTAAAGCAAAGTGGAATAGAGATACACGATAAGATATCTCTTGGGTTCTCAAAAAATCTTTATGTTTATAGAAAGCTTAATACTGCGGGACAAGGAGGACAGGCACCCAGGTACGTTATTAATGAATTGAAGGTTTAAAAACCGGTCAAGTGTGAGTGACACTCACGCATCGAGGGTTCCGTACCGCCGCACGAGGTTCCGATTTTAATTCGAATCGAATCAGCGCGAGCCCAATTCACACGTGACAATTTTTTGATATTTGGTGTTTTTCTTCTTGCACTATGTCTATGATCATACCATATCTGACGCTTGTATTTATTAGGTACCTTTATTACGATACAACAAAAAAAACTCAAACCCTCCTTCAAAAATGCAAAAAATAACTTCTTATCAAATGGCAGGTAGGTGGTCTGTATTCGGCTTTTGGTTTAAAATATTATAGGACGCCGACTTTAGTTGGACTGACCTACCATTTTATAAGATTTTCGAAGGCGGGTCCTTGTTTTTTTAAATTTTATTTTATTTTATATTTTTTGTGATCCTATTTATGCTGTTATGTAGTCCCATTTCTCAATTAATGAGAAACAGAAAATTTCAAGCTCGCCGCAAGCAACGCCGCGGGAAAGTCAAAGTCATACTTAAACAATTAAATGTGCTTCATCATAGTTGCTCAACTACCTTAATCGATATATTATAGCGCCACCCTTCAAATAGGTACCGTTAAGGAGTTCCGCTGGCCATCTGTGGTCTTCATCATCAGTTCCACTTCACCATATAGTACTTTTCAAAAGCAAATGCACGGGTAACAGTGATAAATACCGAAATCGCTATAGGTGTGCCTATAATATTTGAGGACTTCCTTTGATTTCTCCAAGGTTCTCACCTTTTTCTTTTTTGAAGTCGGTTAAAAAGAAAAGTTGCTCTTAAATGTTGCCAATAAGGGAGCGAAGATTTCCAAAATTGGTAATGTTTAATTTGGATATTGCTTATTTAGGAGTAGGTATAGTGCCGAAATAAACGGAGCACCGATTTGACGCAGCGCTTCTAAGGCCCGTATTAATGAACTGATCTCAACTCTATTGCTCGTCTCGAGATCCGTCAAAAATGACAGTGTTCTATGGTTTGGCGTTTACTTTGACGTATCTTGTGACGGGCCTCACGGTCTAGATGAGTTTATAAATACGACCCTAAGAGCAGTGGAGATCATAATAATTATGTCGTCAACGTGTAACGAGGTTGTTACAACCTCTTTTTTGCGTTCCTGTCCACTTTTACATTTCGTTTAAATTATTTCCAAATTCAAAATTGTTAATGATCTATTGGTATTTGGATGTGTAGTTCAGTCTCTAGAAAATTTCGATAAGCGCAGACACGGGTCCCGTGTCTCGCTGTTTTATTATATATATTTTTTTTTATTTAAATATAATTCTGTGTATCTTTCTATTTCCAAAAATATAATATTTGAAAAAAGCGATTTTTTTAAGAGTCTCCGAGATACTTACCACCCTACCGTTAGAAATGGATGCCTTCTGAACCACTTTCAATTTCTCGTCTAACAGTTTAAGTTTATACTAACATAACGTTTTACTTAATAGCTTAAAAAATTCCAAACTCGATACTATCATCGCAATCACTAAATTTAGGCATTAGAATATGAGAATAATTGTAAAATTATATAATCCTTTATACTTTTCCCTTTTACGTTTATTTCAGATGAAGATTGGTTAGACCGATTGATAAAAATAGAAAAACGTAAGTTTTCCAATATTTAACTAATTTCTAATAGATCTACATAATAATATATACTTGAATACATATCTTAAACTCAAACTTGTATTGCTTTCGTAACAGACTTACTTAATAATAAATATAAGTAGGTACAATTTATGAGCCCTGCAACGGCACTTCAAAATGAACAATGAAAAGACTTTAAGCTATAAACTGAAAAACTAAAACCTAAAAGTGACATTCGTGTACACTTTTTTTTTCTATACTTCTATACCATATAAATCTTATAACATACTTTAATACTAGTAAACAAAATACCATTCGTAACTCTTAAGGTGTGCTCTTGAGAGTTCTTCTCAAGCGATTGCTTTTAAGGGAAGGCAGGGATGTAATTGTCTAAGACCCAATTGTCTACACGGTCGCAACCACTACCCAACTCAACCAAGGTGAAGGTGTCAACTTCAATCATTCGATTTGTTGTCCAACCGACGTCTACGATCAATTATTTGTTCAACTCGATCAAGGAGCACTTGATCTTGATTGTTGGGCGGTTATTTCGACCGTCTAGGTGTATACTATTAGCCGTCAAGTTTAATTATTCTCGTCAGAGCGCACAAAACACATTTAAGCGCGTGCATTCTCAACTATGCAGCTTTATACGACATAGAGTTTGGCTAACTTCTCAACTTTGTTTTTTTTGTGAATAACTTGCTGAGCTCCAAGTCATTTTATCATTTTCATTAATTCCTCCATCCAAGTCATTTTTTAGTTTTCGTAGACCAATGGCATAAAGTCTGTCTGTCCGTATCAAGTCATTTTTTAGTTTTCGTAGACCAATGGCATAAAGTCCGTATGTCATCGCCATTAACCTTTTTAACGCGAGATATGAACATTGAACTGACTGCCAACCTACAGGTACTGGAGGCAAATTAATTAAAACGAGTCGATCTACTGTTTCGTTAAACTAGGAATTAATAAGGTTACTAAAAATAATGACAGTGCTAATTATTTTTCAGGTAACGAGGAAGATCACCCAGGCCTACGTAAGAATAAATGATTGTTTTTTCTCTTGGCTCAAAACCTAGTGATGTACAAAATTTAATGTAATTGAAGAGCAATATAAATCTTTTAGCTCATTAGTTCATGTAATTTACTCCATTGTGTTAGTGTAATAAGGTATCTGATACATTTGATTTCGTTAACCGTTGGGAGTGCAGTTAAGTTTAATTTGAGAACACGATTCTAATTTTTGATTAGCGGTATCAAAACATAAGATGGCCCTGGAGATAGCCGCCAAATGAATGTGTCATTTTACTATTTAAAACTAGCTAATTTACCTTCGGTTTGAAACTTAGGATCGGATATAAAAGACAAGCGGAGCCTTTTGGTCACTGACCTAATAAAGTCGCTTACACACGGTGACCTTTTGCAGTGTTGCAAAAGCGCATATTACGCACGCTCGATCTTATAGCGAAACTGGCGTATGTATTGATTCAACTGCGCTGTTGAAGAAATGAAAGAATATGTAATGTAGGTAGATTGTGGATTCTGCAGATTGTGGGTAGGAGGAACTTGACCGCCAGTTTGCGATATACGTTAGCTCTGTAACCTGTGTTTTCCTATCTCCTGAATACCTATCGACTAGAACCAAGATAGGACAAAACAGTGGCGACGAAGATTAATATTCCAACAGTGCGTGCAGTGGACTGTATAATTTATAATAAACTATTGCCATGTCGATCGGTAAATTGAGTGAGTTCGACGTTAAGTGCGGGGTATGGTCATCTTACGTAGACCGCTTAACTATATATTTTAAAGTGAATAAAATTCAAGATTTTAAAATGAAGTATCCATACCACTAACTAAGTAACCAAAGCATCCATATACATGGTTTTAATAAGGTGATATACACCGTGTTTTTTTTGATTTACGATAACTTTAAGGGAACGTTCTTTAGGTCAAACAAAGTTAATTTCCCGAAGACAGACAAATGATAAGTCTAACGGTTTTAAAGATATTTAATTTTTAAATTTAATCAGTTAATCACGTTAAACTAGTGTAATAGGCTCTCTTAATTGATAACAACAATTTTCTTTTAATACTTTATATGACTCTTATGAGTAAAGAGTTTCCAATTGTTAGGTTTGTATACGCGTCAATCTAAAGTGACAATCTTGTACCTGTCAAGTGTTATCTTTACTTGTGTGTGTATGTCACGCCAACATAGACGTATTTGACACTGATTATTAGTTAACTCTAAAGGCCCTTTTAGAATGACCAAAGATAAAAGATTTCATTATTTTGTAATAAACCGAAAAAAAAATTTTTTTTCGCAGTATTTAAAAATCTAATGTACCAATTAGTTTCTATGGATATACCTAGTAATATGCCGAAGTTATCGTAAATAAAAAAAAACACGGTGTATAATAAGGTAGGTGATCAAAATCCGTTTAAAAAGGGATAATTTACTGAAAAGGTCTGTGCGACGTGTCGAAGATTTAACGCGTTCTACCAATCAGACATGCTTTGCGGGGCTGACAACTTAGATTACCATCAAATATAGTGCTAAGGTATTAATTTGTCTGTTTTTTTGTAACTGAGAACATAAAAAACACTTTCATCAGACTTTTAGAACTTTTTTAAAAGAATTTTGATAGGTATGGGAAGTTATTGAAAAAAAGGAGTAGATGGATAATGGGTTTTTTAGTTCTACACGAGAACGTGACGTATTTGGTTTTATTGACATTAGACTTAGTTATTTTATCATACCAGGTGATGACTTTTTTATGTAATCGGGGATCAAACGGATCGTTAATGTAGGAAGGAGTGTTGGCCCAAGAACACTACCTTGTGGAACGCCTAAAGTAAAAAAAATATTTATCTCTAAGGAAATGGTCGAATTTGACGCATTGTGTTTGATTTGTAAGGAAATCCTTCAAGGGTTTCAACTGTATCCCAGGGATGCCTACTTTTTCCAGTTTAGATACAAGGTTACAGATAGAAACCGTGTCAAAAGGTTTTGCTAGATCATAGAAGATCGTTTGTTCTTTTTTTTATTGTCCAATTCATTAACTTTGTAGCACTGGCACCAGATTTACCTGAATGAAAGCCGAAAAGAAATTGGAAGAGAACTCAAGTTTCAAGAAATGCTATAATTCATATTTCGGTTTTAAATGTTAATAGAGTTGGCAGGATGGATATTAGGCCTTTTGTTATTTACTGTGTCTGTCACCGTTCGGGATAAACTTTGAACCTTTCAAATGCATGTAGAAAAACTCCCGTCGAAAGTGTAAGGTTTTATGTCAATGGTGGAATTAGTATTGAGTTTGAAATGTTTAACATAATTAATATAAATAGGTCTGAAGGTGGTAAGGACCTTGTACAAGGTTGGTTTGGATCGCTACCACCACCTTTATTTTAACATAACGCCATGCAGCAGTATTCCCATTGATAAGTCAGGCGGTTGACTACCATGAAGGCATTCCATCTTAGTCCTCAGGGTTGGCAACGCAATACACGCCCGTGATTGTAGTCTTGAGAATGCAAAGGTCTTATCAGGTGGTATGTGTGCTCGTCTGCGTTCTCCACCTCCGCCTCAGTAAATAAAGTTTTTCATTTTCAGGCTGTGTTTTTAGTTTTATACGTAAGTTGTCCCTATATTTATAAACTTAGTTGCCTTGAAGTTAGTGAGTTCAATATTTAGTTGAGTTATTTCAAATTCGCTTTCTGTTAGAGATTTTTATTGCCGTTGGAGTTGTCAATTTCAAAGATTGGTTCAATGTCTATTTTCACCCTTCCCGTCTCAGTCAGTCGTCAGTCAATAGTTTGTAAATCGCTATATAACTGTTCAGACAGTTTTCAACTAAAACTATGCTAGCTAGCTTTAGCAATATCTATTTGCTAGTTATGAATTGTGGGTTTAAGTTTGGTTACGTTTCTGTTATATCATCGACGTAGCTTATCGAATAGCCAGCTGAAGTGAAATAGAATCGGTAGAATAGAGTTATCGTCTTTTTTAAGAAACCGCCGCTCAGAAAACACAGAGAATGGAATAGGTGGAGCAACGATCTTCGCAAAGCGGTTTGCCAGAGGCTTTAGCTCTAGCCAAGGTGCAAATGCTATTAATATTTTTCCTTTCTATCACTCAAAATGTATGGGATGACATTCCCGTGCGTAGTGATAAACGTCGTGGTCAACTGACATCCCATACATTTTGAGTGATAGAAAAGAAAATGATAGCGTTTGCTTCTCAGCTAGGGCCTCAGAACTGGGTAAGAATGGCCACGGATCGTGCTCATTCGCGTACAATTGGAGAGACCCATAAAATATGTCCAGGAGTGGACTAGTATAGGCTGATTGAAATTGGTAGCTGGTTGGTGAGTGATTTATATATAATGTGAGTGGTGTGAAATATTTTCCGAAAATAAGAATGCAAGTAGATTGTTCAACAAGGTAGTGAAGTTTGCCATTATGACGCGAGATATTTATCCACCCAGGCAAAGCGAGGGTGGGTTAAGTTTGAGTGTCATTATGGCTTTTTAGTATCGAGTTAAACACTGTACTTTTCACTTCGATTGCGATAAAATATAGTAGAATATAAATCGTAAATTACAATAGTTTTAACATAGAAACATAAATAATTACAAGTACGGTTGTTTTTGGGATTAGAACATGACAAATAGTCGTCCACAAAACTTCTGAAACGGAGACTGAGGCGGTGAAGGTTTTATGCCCAGCCTGGCTTCCACCGCGCCCTCTGATGACAAGGGCAACATCATCAAATGGCAATATGTATGACACTGTTTGTGGTTTTCCAAGGCTTTTACTTAAAAGGAAATTTAAAAGAAAAAGTACTCTTGTCCCTAGGCAGTTAAGTTGTCACTTTAGCCCCTAGGGATTAAATGCATCACTTTAACCCACCTATACGTGGCTATTATGAGTCATTTTACAGCGTGAGATGTGAGAACGGTTTTTCTACTAAACCGTTGAGAAAACGAATTAATTTAATATATTTTAATCTTGATCGTCTTAATCTGGATTGTTGTCAACGCCTCACGTTGTCTCATATATATTGATATGGAGTTTGCATCGCGATTGTATCTGCAGTGGCTTTATTCCACTCGGTAAAAACTATATTGTTTTTGACACGTTATCGTTTTTTACACGTTATGATAGCTCTTATTTACTTAACCGAGTTGACTTGAGTTGACTTCGGTGGCCGAGTTAAAACAATACGAAAACATGACAAAAGTAATATGGTTTTAACGAGTAAAGTAGAGCCTGTTGTTGTGTCTAATGACAAACAGCCACTGTACCGCGAGTTCATCCCAAATTTATCGCTGCCTATTGGTGCGACCTATCGCGCGTGTATAAAAAGATATCGCTACTAGATCGTGACTAAATCGCTTTTGAAACGCTACAAAAACTCGCCGTGTGTAAAACTTTTTAGGACATATTTTTTATTGGATAATAAATTCATTTATTTTATTTTTAGGCAGCAAAAAAGGTAAGTTTTCTTTATACGTAAACGGTGGCTATAATCTTCTTTAGATGCTCTTCGGTCTTTGTTACTAGAACACTTAGTACATTAACTTGTTTTTTCTAGTACATCTTGTTTATTCTCGCTAGCCACTCAGTGCGTCCCTATCGTTACAGACTAGTTAGAAAGGAATATGAGAACGACCAAAAAGTCAGCGACATCTTGTGCTAGAAAATATAAAATGTCCATGCCACTCCGGTGCTTTTTTGTTATTAAAAAGTGGCTTATGCGTTTTATGTGCCAAGTGTTCAGACAGTTAAAAAAAATAAGCACAAGAGAGTAAAAATCAACGTCGCATTTATTTGTGTGCACACTATTTGGTCTGTGGTAGTGTGACTTAGAAGCTTACAAACGTATGTTTGTAATATACTTGGCATAGCCATAGCCAATAGGCCAGGTATTTAAAAAAAACTCCCATATCTACCATTTAAAAAAAAAGTCATCTTAACATTACTAAACTTAACTTTTAAGTCATCCTTTATCTTTTAACTAACCTTAAAATAATGCCAATTCTGTTCTTAACTATGCAATTTTTTTGTAAATAATAATGTAAGGTTAAATTTAGTCGATAATCTTGCTATACAGGGTGTCCCAGAGGTCAGCGTCAAAATAACAGCAGCGAGCCCCCTTTATAACCCAGAATATAATTTTATTTAACTTTCTAATGTCTCTCGTTTTTCGGGAGTTATTGGTTCACATTTTAATGACACTTATAGAATATCCCATAAAATATTAGGTGTTTCATTAATGGTACAATAAGCATAAACAATAACTATACAGTGTCGGTTTAACGTCCTTTTTGGATGGGCACTAAAGTTTGTAATAAGTTTTTAAATGAGAAGTTAATGACGGGTCAAGCTAATTTTGATGCGGCCCATACAAAAAAGTTAAAACTTTACTGGCAATCAGCACGTACCGTTTTATTGAAATGGTTTATACCGAAATTTAAAAAAGGAAGCGTTTTTTTATTTTTACCCGGTTTTGATTTACCACAACTTTTCGTATAGAGGATGTTCCAATAATTGACTATCAAGAAATATTTTCTGAGAAGATATCTAGAAATTCCGTGTTGGTTGGAAAAGAAGACTTGATTAGCCACGTATAATGGTGAAACGGATACCGTGCAAGAGGGCCTAACAAGCTTTCGCGTTCGGATAAATTCGGTAAGACTCTCATAACATCGTTTGAGGGCGAGTGAGAGAGAGCTACGAACCTAAAGGTCCTATAAGGAGCTATTGCACTGTACTTGGGGATAAAGCGCATTAATAAGATACTTACGTGTTTGTATCTGCACAGTAAAAAGATTATTACATACATACTTTTCGTCTCAATTAATCGGAAACTAGAACGTGACAAGAAATAGTGAAATGTTCCTGTGTACGAGATATTTACAATTCAACAAAAGTTTTACTGGCAGAATGATCAAATGTATGCCCACGTGGTTGTCCCTTGACTTGACTAATAGACTCGTAGAACGATGAAGTCAAGGCACGAAGTGATCAGAGTGATATTCTACAGGGGGTTCTTGAAGATTTAATAGCAATTAAACACTGAGCAGGACTGGATACCACCTCATCAGTTAAACCTGAATCTGCCGAGTGTAATAGGTAGGTATTAAAGGACGCTCGCAGAGCCCTGACTAGAATACTTTGATTACATATTCATTAAGGTAATGGGGTTTATAAATATAAATATAGTGCTTTCAATCCACGACGGCACGCCCCTCCAGTCAAATTGACCTTGCACAGTTTAACATACAAAAAATCTCGTCCCGCCCCACTAAAATAATAGTGGATGCAAAACACACGTTAATGGGACTGACGCAGCGGGCCTACGTGAAATTATAACTTTAGCGGTCGCAGTCAGAGACTTATTAGAGACAATGTAGCTCTTCTCTTTTCCTTTCGACGTTGGTCGAGCGTACCGTCGGTCGCGTATAACAAAGAATAATCCCGCAGTGCGAAACTGATCGGTGTATTGAACAGTATCTGCTCGCTTGCGCTGCGCACACGTGCGTACATGAAACCGGTCAGTTTCGCACTGAGCGCGCGATGGTGGTGTATAGGGGTCCATGTTGCCATTCATAATTATTATTACTCATAACGTATTGGTCATAATCATCGCAACTCATTAAGTAATTTTTTTTAGCAACTTTTTCAGGATTTTTTTAAATCAAACATTACCTAATCTATTCTTATCTACACATTGTATATTTCAGAACTTCTGAAAAGTACACGGTTCCAGCGGTATAAAATATTACATTTTCGGAGTTCCAATAATCGGAGTTGCAATTTTATATGAACTTTGGCGTACCCGGTGTATAGTGCGTCAGTGCACCGACGTACGCGGCGACGAGCGAGACCGACGCACGTCATCAGCGGCACGTATAAATCTGCCGCGGACGTGAGCGTCGTCCGTAGAACGTGGTATAATATTCGTACGCTCGACCGACGTCAGCGACCGACATCAGTGTAGGAGGAAATCAAGCCTAAGGAACGACTTACTCGTGATTAACACGTCATGTCACAACCGAGATCATTTTAGAATAGATTTATCTCATAAACTGTAACTGCTGCTGTAACCCCCGTATTTTTCTGCAATGTATATATTTCTAGATGTTTATAAAAACTAACCTAACCTGACCTATAGGGTTTTACACGATGGTACTGAAATAAATCCTGAAATATTTACAGTAACAAAAAAAGAAGTGGGTTGGCAAAGGAAACGGTTGGGACACGATACGGTTTGTCAAATGACTGTAAATGCTGTCTTTCTGTAAATTTTCTTGGTGTGTGGCAATAAAATAAAACTTATTCTTATTTTAATTCTGAGTGCAGCCGTAGGTCTAACTACCTGCATTATATTGTTAAAATTTTCAAAATAATATTTTTTGACAAACTATGAATGTTTTTGTGTTTGTTTAAACCTTTTAGTTTCTGAACTAAACCATTTAAATTGTCACAACGTTTTGAAACACGGAAAGATATTTTTGAAGTGTTCGCAAGTGGATGAAAATGTTTATTGACAATAACAAATAACGCGGTCTGTTGACAATTCAAATGAACGAAAACAAGAATAAAATCGAATAGGAAAAACTTACACAAACAAGCAAATGCACCCTTTACTTCAGTCTTCTCGTGACCACGGCTGTTGTCAAACACTGTTGAAACATAGAGTGAATGTTGGGTATATAATATTATGCGACTAAGTAAGTTCTGTCTAACAATATTCGTTAGTATGTAACAATCTGTGTTGGCAATCTTCTTCAATCAAATTTAGTCAGTCGATTAAAAAATCTGTTCTCATTCCGGTTATGTTATTTTGGTGCGCGATATTTCTGCCAATCGTGCATCGATTTCGAAATTTCGTTTTTTGCTGGATACTTCAAGGATAATTTATGAAGATTTTCATGAATTTAAATTCCTGAAAATTCGTAACAAATTTTTATCCTAACCGAGGATGTTTTTAAAAGTTGAAGTAGGATGTTTTAAGATTATTTAACTTTTTTGTTACATTAATACAAATTTAATAAATTGAACTATTTTTATTTTATTATAATGTTTCTTCTTCACAGTTAAAGTTATATAAAATAAAATAAAATCTTTATTCAAAGCACTTTTTTACAATGTATAACTATGTACTAAACAGAAACAAAAGAGACTTATAAATGACATGCCTGAACTAGGATGCAGGATGCTCCTGTATCTCAGGCGTAAAGGGACTAAGACTAACTACAAACAATTACATGCAAAATACAGTTAGTTATAAATATCTTTAGAATTTACAATAATTTAAATTATCTATATTGATTATTGAAATTAAGAACAAATAATTAATACAATGATTACAAAAAACATAAGGACGCTTATACGAGTGCACCTAAAACGGCGTGTTTTGCAAGCTAGCTTGTTGGACATAATGCATGTGTCTGCGTCATCAAAATTATAAACTATTTAGGTTAAAGTCAACGTTGCATAAAAATAAATATTGTTCATGATTTTAAAGAGCGCTCTTAGGCGCCTTCATAATCTACAGAGTTAATGTACCGTTTTTCTGCCATTATTCTAGCAGGGCACTCAGCATCGCCTGTCTTGTGATTACACGGTTTCTTAAAGTGCAGGCATGTAGCACATTTCGATGGCTCGGCTTTTTTCACGCAATCCTTTTGTACGTGCCCTGTCACTCCGCAGTGTCCGCAGGTAGTGGCTTCCTCTCGGCACGTCTTGGCGGCATGGCCGTACTGCTGGCACTTAAAGCACCTCGTTACAAGGGTGAAGTCTCTAACTGGGCACGATGACCAGTTGACAAAAATTCTCTCCTTCGCTATTAAGGCCTTACGAATATGTGCCGGTACTTCAATGACAAAGTTACAGTTCTCGGCGTCCTTCTTTCCCGACTTGTGGCTTAGTTTAATGGAGGTCAAAAACGTCTCGAGAGTTTCTCCTTCAAGTTTCTCGGCTAAGTTTTGTTGATAGATGCAGTTGAAAACCTCGGTGTCTTGCATAGACGTAGGCACACCGACTACCACAATCCTCGGCTTGCGCTTGAGCGGCTCGTCCACGGTGAGCCCCCAGCTCGACAACTGCATCGACTGCTTTAGCTTCTCGACATCGGCCTTGGTGTCAGTGCTTATAATGACACCACCATTCTTCGTTTTGCGTAGACCTCTCACTTGCAGTTTCATTTGTTCGGGCTTAATTATTTTCTGTACTAGGGTTTTGGTCTCCTCGCTAGATGTCGTCTTATCGCTGGGATAAATTGCTACCGAGCTTATTTTACTGGGCTGGACGAAACTATTTGTGTTCCTTTTGATGACATCGGCGAAAGAAACCGGACCTACAACAACCTTGGAGGATTCCGCGATAGTCTGTTCGAGGCCTAGAAGTTGCTGCGAGAGATCTTGCTTGTCTTTAAGGGCTTGAAGGGAGGTATGGAGCTGAACAGTTTTATGCTTCAAGGACTGATATTGCACTGCCATTTGTGAAGTTCCATGTCCTACTTTTCGACAAAGGTTACTGATTCTCAGTTTTTGTTCAGAATTCAGTTTTTCTTCTGAGGATACAGTGCATACCTCCTGCAGGCACTGCTCGATAGTGCTCATCCAGTTCTGGATCTCGGGAGTGGACACCATTTCAGGAGGATCGTCCTCCGATCTAGCGGGCGCGCGGGGCGGTGGGGTGGGTGCGGACGGCACTGGCATGGAGGGCGGGCTTCGGCGCGTCATCCCACTCCGGTTAAACGGACTGGCATCCATTATTCACTTGTTAAAAGTTCATTAACAAGTAAATATAATAAATTCCAAATCACTACAGACGAGAATTCGATGACGACCCAGATACGAGTAGGTCGAATAAAGCGGAGAACTAGGTCGCAATTTTGCAAACAATTGTTTATTCTATATAATATAACAATTAGTCGACACGTCCGATCGCTACGGCGGAACATGACATTCCAAAGTTAACTGTTGGGTATGAAAAATAAGAACTGACTTAATCGTAATCTGGATTAACGATTAATCTTTAATCGCGATTAACTTTTTATTGTAATTGGATTAACTTTTTGCCAAAATTGGTAACAATATTATTTCCGATTATTTTTTGTATTGTTATGTTTCAAGGTAACAAAGCAAAATGAAAACGATCAGAACCCAAATGGTTTAAGATTTAAGACATAGTGTAATTGACATTTTCTAAGCAATATACAATAAAACCGCTGCTTTAAATCGGTGTTATTCAAGACTGATACTTATATGACATCGAACAAAATTGGTACTGGAGTAAAAAGAAATAAGCTATACACAGGGTAAAAGCGTTATCCGAAATTATTTTTCAAAATTGCCTCTGGACACAGAAATATTTGCTCAAAAATAAATTCATTTTATTATAGCTATTAAGGTTTAACTCTAACTTTTACGGTTTGAATCTCAGACAAAGGTTGTTTTATAAAATATAATAAACACACTTATAAATTAATCTCTTCGTCGTCACAGGGTGACATTTCAATAACCCAATTATATTGGGTTTTTCATCCTTTTTTGAAGACATGCATTTTTTAAATGCAATTCTTTAAATATTATTGTTTATGCATTTCAGCAGTACTCCGTTATAATGGTAAGGCATTAGGTTATGTTTACAATTTATACATAAACACTTCTAATCAGTTCTAAGATACCGCGCCTGTCAGAAACTATCAAACTGATTTCTCTTTGGGAAGTCACGAAAAATTATACATACATATGTATATCCGAAAACATTATCTTCGGTAAAATACTATACTATTTCCTCTAATCGTTCTGGAGTGTTGTAAAGCTTATGCTCGTCCAGCAACCATTGTTTTATTATAAAAATTCGCTTCCAAGTCCCTACGGGAATTTTCATTCTGGATTAACCAGGACAGAAATTTACGGGAAATGCATTTGTGCTGTTATATGTCATTATGGATATTTCATGTGTTTTAATTTTTAGATATATACACAGACATGGATTTGGCGGTAACTGATATACAAAAAGTAGAACAAGACATTCATGCAATAGTCACGTATGCCCAAAAGCAACTAGACTATAAAAAAAAGTTAACAGATTGTCTTGATATAAAAAAGAAAACAACAAAAAGAACAACAACAAAAACAACTACAACCACAACAACAACGCCAACAACCACAACAACAACAACAACGCCGCCAACAACCACAACAACAACTCCAACAAAACCTTCAAGTTCTACAACAAAAACGGTTAAAAATACAACAACATCGACAACAACGACAACAACAAAAAGTAAAAAAACTACGCACGAAACTACACATAAAAGTTTCTATGATTATGATACTCCAGAAGAGTATGATGTGTATGATCCAGATTCACAGACAAACCCAACGCCGACTGATCCCTGGAACTGGCCGTCATCGCCGACACATCACCCAACAACTCCAACATCTGATCCTTTTAATTGGTCTGACGAGCCACCCTCGTCGTCGACTCAAAGTTCTAGTACTCCGAGTAACGCAACGAGTGAGGGGAAAACTACAAAAACCGAAACAAAATCTACTAAACCTGGCGAAACAACAAAGTCAAAGAGGAAGAGAACGAGAAAAACTTCGCCTACAACTGTACCACATTATTATGCAAACCAGCAATTGCGACATGAATATAGTGACTTTTCGTTGGAACAATATGACAACTGATTATAGATGATTTGATTAAATAACAAATGAAATGAAACTCTCAAAAACACTGTAATATTATTGTGTTTTTTGTATATCTACCTAAATAGCAGACAAAAAGAGGCAAACTAAATATCGTCTTATTAAATACAGTCTGTCGCTATAGCTCTTAGGTGCTTCGGGTTTGTACGTGTCTCTCGCTCGCTCTTGTACGCTTTTATTAACAGCAAGGGAGAGAGAAGTATAAAGCCGAAGCACCTAAATGCTAACAGACTGTAGAAAGGTAAGATTTGACAGAAGCACGTGGAGCTAATTCCATGTACTTCTCTTAAGTCCACATGAGTAATTATACTCTATTAACTGAACTACTGTCCTGGCGTGTGATATCCCGGGACTTTTTGTGTTTCTCTAGTTAGGCCATGGTGATTGCTTCTCGATATTGGCGAAATATATCTTGTTAAAAGAACAAAAAAAATTATTTTAAAAATCAAAAACGGACACATTCCCATGAGGTTTTTAAACTAACTATATGGCTCGCATACATTTATGGTTAGTATTGCCAACATATTTAATATATTTATAAAACAGGATAAGTTGATAAAAACAATTAACTAAGATGGTTAACTTCAAAACTTTCTTACGCAGGTTTACCTTTATCAACTACTAAATAAATGACATCTCGCCTCTTTTTGGTTGTTATTATAATTAAAGTTATTCTTTGTAAGGTAATTCTTTTTAGTGGTTGTAGGACCTTGTGCAGGCTTCGTCCGGATCACTACCACCATCTTATCCATAAACCCACCGCCAAGCAGCAGTGTTAGCATTGCTGTGTTCCGGTGTGAGGATAAGACAGCCGGTGAAATTACTAGCATAGAGGCATCCTATCGAGGTCCTCAGGGCTGGCAACGCATTTGAAGTCTTAGGATCGCAGTTTGGAAATTGTAGTCTTGAGATTTCAAACGTCTATGGGTCTCATATCAAGCCTAGTCATGGCCATAAAAAAAAACTCTGAGTCGCAGGACATTGGTGGTGGATAAGACCTTCGCTACCAGCATCTCATCCTTTAACCAGTGTTCGCATTATTTTCTTGAGTAGGGATAAGACTACCGATGAACTTACAGACATACTATTTTACTCCTCGGGGTTGGCAATGTATTCGTGGGATTGCAGTCATGAACATCGATATTTTTAATTATTTATCCAAATACACTCAGGAGCAAAAATACCGGGTCAGAGTGCGTTTTTCATACAAACGAGACTATTTCGAAGCCTTGGTTCCTCGCCAGGAGTTGTTTTGAGTGAGGTTTAATGGTGGATACTCCGAGGACCAATAGAGGAGTTCAAAAGTTCTTAAGATACCTAAGTAATCCCACAATCAGTTAACACCACAGCGGGAGAGTTTGGGTCGACATTTGGATTTCCTTACATTTTATTGCCATTTTAAATGATTTTCTGAACATGCACAATTCCGGCGTTAACCGCAGATTCATTCAGTTGGTTATCCAAGGCACTCTGGAAGCCCTGTATTGATGCTCGGGGTATTCATCATCAGATTTCACTAAAAGCATCCCCTGGCGAGGAACCAAGGCTTCGAAATAGCCTCTTTAGTATGAAAAACGCACTCTGACCCGTTTTTTTTTGCTCCTGAGTGTATTTCATCAATTGTATCATTTCGTCGAATTTTATTTCATCGAACGTTATTTTCTACTGAAACCATGATGTTTTCAGGATATTTTAAACGTTAAATACGTAGGTTAGGTTAGGTTAGACTTGGGACTACCAAAACAATTTACTTACGGCGAGAAATGCCTTTTGATGAAATCATAAGGTGCTCGTTTGCCTCTTCATAGCCATAAAAAACCTGACGTCATGGTACAGTCAAGGACATATATCTATACAACTATCTATACACCTTTATGCCACTGGGAATAAGGTCCGTGTATACATATATTTGAAGCGATGGCTGTATAGATATTAATGCCCTTGACTGTACAATGCTGCCCCAGCGGCTATTGGTAGCGCAGTGGTAGCGGCTGCCGCCACGTTGCCGCTTCCCGCTTCCTGATCCCGCCGATTTTTCCCGATGTCTCCCGTAACAGCCGTTGCCAGCCTCACGAGGGCCTCGTTTATCTTGATCACCCTCCCACCTATCACTTGGGGGCCTAAGATGGCTGCGTTTATAGCGTGACCAAATGTGGATATAACATCCGTCACTTTCTGTCACGTGTATGTACGAGAGTGACGGATGCTTTATCCACATTTTGTCACGCGATAAACGCAACAACACTAGGCCCACTGGTTACTTAAGCGACCTTTTGTCATAATGATATGTTTTATAAGAGGGGGCTCGTTTTTTGACCTAATATTTTGTTAATCTTATAATGTATCGCCGTCTGAATTATTTTTTTTAAGATAGGAGATAGACCTTTTTTTTAATTCTGCTATTCGATGAGTCTAGTTTATTTTTCTGTCAATACTGAAAAAGTCATGTAATTCAGGCGGTGCTTTAGGATAAACGGTATATTGGACTAACGAATAAAAAACTTAGTATTTTTTTTTAATATACCCTCAATTAAATAACACTCAAATCATAACATTAAAACCACTACATTGAACCAAAGGTAGTAAAAGTTCCAACGCTGTTACTTTTTCTTGACTTCTGGGAATTTCATTCGTTTATGTGAAGTCAGCTGATTAACGAATTTATTTTTTAGAGGTACAAAGGGTGATGGGCGAAGTGAAAAGTATGATCACTAGCGTCCATGACAATTTGGAGGATCTTGCTGGCACATACGCAAAATTGCAAGATAAGTATGAAGATAAGTTGGATCATTGCTATTAGACGAAAAACAAGGAACGCCCACAACAACAACAATCAAAACCACACCGACTACAACAACCAAAGTTTTAACTACAACAATCAATATTAAAAAAAAAAAAACCTCACATAACAAAAACGGAAATCTACATTAAAATTCCAGATTACCATTGTTTTGTATGTGGTCCTCCAAATCATGAGAAAGATTAGATGCGTGAACAACCGACGAGTCTCAACTGTACCCCAAACACGACAATCACCATTATGAGACATTTCGCAATAACTTCGATTCAACATTTTATAAATCTGATTTCAAATAATTCTAATACTTTGTCATGCTTGAAAATAAAGTAAAAACTAAAAAAAATATGTTTTTTTACATCATGTACAGTCGAATTCATAAATATGTATACACTTTTGTGTATACTGTCACCTTTATTCGCTGTGACAATTCAAACATGACATTAAATAGACAAGGTACTAAAGAGTATATTTATGAACTCCACTGTACCTATATATCTAATTAGCACTATTTGGAGAGGAAAAAAAATATATATTGAGTATTGAGTATTGAGAGGCTTGGCTGACGTAACATAACCTGACCAAACCCAACAATGGGCTTTCAAATAAAATTATGGAGACGATTTGTTATTTTTTAAATAGGTACTGATCCTAATTCAGTTAAACCAACTCAGTATATATGATTGCAATTTCATCACTTCTCACTCAAAATATACAGTCACTTAGGTCCTCACTCGAGTAGGACCGGGTGATTATTCGGCGTTTTAACCGCCGTCATTATTGTCTTCGCATATTATTCAAGATAAACTTTTTAATTGTCTTATGATTTTAAATGGAATGAATACTACCCCCGGGTCCGTTGACTTTGACATCAAAAGTTGCTGGTAATTATCTTTGTTTTCGTCAATATATTGAAGACAGCAATGACGGCGGTTGAAACGCCAAATATTCACCCGACCGCAATGATTAAGTACAGTATTTATTTCTTCATTAGGTATAATAAAAAATAACGACTACTTACACGTGTCAGTATTATCATTATGGGATAGTAATCATGAACGGAGTCAGAAAAAGTGAGTTGAGAATCATCGTTTCAAAACCATCCTGTATATCACAAGCCTTAATTCATGGATGATGGTGCATTTGAGGGGCGGGTTACGAGCATCCTTTTTCCCGCAATGATTGGCCAGCATCTATGAGCGTTTTACTCTAACATATAAAATCAGAAATCAGAGTAAGACAGCAAACAGATGCGTCACACATTACCGTGAAAAGTTGATCATATACCACCTGCACGCTGCACTTAATAATTGCCCGTTAACAATTGCCTTACCAGACATTTAATTTAGTATTATATAATGAGACGTTAAAAGTGGTTAGCGATAGCCTATCAAAAGCATCGGAATAGATCCATCCATTCAACCATCTTACCCTTCAACCTGCCACTTGTGTTGTTGCATTATTTTATGTTATGTTATGTTATGAAATTAGGAGTATAGAGGCATTCCACCTTAGTCCTCACAGTTGGCAACGCATTTTGCAGTCTTCGCATTGACATTGTAAGATTTAAAATATCTGTGGGCGAGTCCACTAACCATCAGCTAGCTTAGCTTGTGTCTTAAAGTTTTTCGAGTTAACTAAGAGAAAGAGGTGAGTACATTTTAAAAGGAGAGTTAACTTTGAATTTAGTTTAACGATGTCAATAATATGTCGGCGAATTAAAAATAGAGTTGTTTACTATTAGGATTTACTATATTGTTGTAAAGTTCTCCGTTACTTTTTTATAATGGTGGTACCACTCCACCGCCATTATCCTTTAATAAACCGCCAATTCGCAGTGTTCGCATTGTTGTATTTCAGTGTGGAGATAGTGTAAACTAGGATAAAGGCTTTTAGTTCTGAGGGTTGACAACACGTTTTCAGTTTTAGGATTATATTCTTGAGTTTCTAAATTGGGACTGACAACAACAACCTAAAATACTGGACCGATATTATGATTTTTCGAAAATCAGCTCCCAATGGTAAAAAGGGAAAAATAGCGAAAAACGAGTTGTACGCGATCAAAGTCGCAGCCTTCTACTGTTAAGAATAACAAATTAAATTTTCGTCGTGTACAGAATTTAAATATATTTTAACATAATTTAACATATTTTTATTGGTTAATATTTTTAGTCAGTCCTGAGGAAATTTATAAATCAGTTTTATCCTTGAATAATATTAATATCTTTCATTGCATATTTAATTAATTGCCCTGTGAGTTAACGTTGACTTCTGGGACATCAATTTTGTATTCGAAAATGGCTGATTCAATTTAAATTTCTTAGAGGCAGTAAGAAAGCTATGGGATGCAGAATGGATACTCCATTGGATTCGACATGATATCCAAACGATTGTTAAATACAAAGAAATGCAAGAAGATTTTGAACGTAAGTTGGATTTGTGTATTGAATGGAATAAAAAGAAAATGATTGAGCCTCAAAAAAATTTAACATATTATGTTTGGATGAAATTGCAAAATCCTGTATCCATAATACCAGATAAACTCGCTACAAAAAGAACTTCGAAGCCCACCGCAAAAAAAACTTCAAAGCACACCGCAAATAAAACTTCAAAGCACACCGCAAAAAAGAGTACAAAAAAAGCATCAAAGCCCACTAAAAAAAAAACAAGAAAAAATAAGAAATCAACAACTCCAATAGCTACTCTAAAAAATCCTGCTAAACATACTAAAAAAGTAACATCAAAGTACAAACCAAATCCTACTTCAAAAGGAACATTAAAACCTGCTACTACAGCCATTTCAAAAACCACCGAAACTACAAGTTCAAGCTCAGAATCAAAAGAAACAAAAAACGTTATCACAGTTTCAACCTCAAAAACAAATACAAAAGATTCTATAAAACCAAATTCGGAAACAACTACGGTAATTTCAAGAAACACTTTGTATCCTTCAAATCCCACTTCAGACACAACTACCCCATTCAAGGAAAAAGAGACAAGTAAGTCGAGAAGGACAAAGACAAAAAAACCGACAACTAAAGATTTATCACATTATTATATATTGTTGGATAATTATGACTCTTCTCAGGAATATGTTATTTAACACATTATGAATTTAATAATACCATAATAGTTTGTCAATAAAAAATTGATCCTTATTACATTTTTCTTTGTTATAAATTATCATGTTCATGTTTATTATCAGAAAGAACTACTACTGCAATGGTAGATGAATGTTGATAAACCTAGTAAGATGGTACACGCTGTATAAGTTCTTAATGTTGGATATGTCACATAGGACAGTAAAAAACCCAAAAAAAAAGTGCTATTTTTATTTTTATCTACAAAATATTGTTACGTGATGACGGTAACTGATAGAATTTAAAATCTTCATTTGTTTAGGTCCTTTACTAAATGTACCCCTATACTACCCCTATTCTGTCAACCCCTACTAACCCACGTTAGGGTAAAAGGCTCCTCTCTCTTGCGCCAAGGTCCAGCGTCTGTCGCATCCAGTTTTTGTCCGACATCCTTACCAGATCCGTTCAGGAAAAGTAGGCTTTCAAAAAAGGTCTTCATTGCAGCTTTAGAGCACTTAACGTTTTAAATAGAGTGATTTAAAATTTCTACTGAGAAAATGTTTTTTTTTGTTATCATTATCATTTTACGAAGGGGGTGATGATATTTTGTAACTACGTTTTATTTTCTTACACTATGGACTATATTGTATTAGCGATAAAAAAATAGTGACTCATCTTATGGCCCCTCGAAAGCGTAAGAGTGAGCAACATATTCTTGCATATCACTCTTACGTATTGCTCCGTCCCTTACGCTCGCCCATGATCCGCCGACGTGTAGAGGGGCCATTAGTCACTCGGCTTAGCCACGCCCTTTGACCAATTAGATCACATTAAATTAGAAAGCCGTGTCCACACTGACTAGTTGAAGTAAGCCCTTCATAAAATACGGACGCGTCTTTTGTCCATTTTAGATATGAATACACCTTTACTTTGCAGTTGCACTGAGTCACTATTTTCTTAACGCGAATAGACTATAGATAAAGTTACAAGTGAAGATTTGCCTACATCTTTAACATTTGAAGCCATGTTCCGTGTAATTCTATAGCAAAAAAAATACTTTTTGCGCTGTCATTTTCACGTTGATAGTATGGGACATCTTGTTAATTGAAAATGGCCGTCTCACAATTTTTACATTTCTTAGCAAAACAAAAATTGCTACAAAGTGAAGGACGGAAATTCGGTTGGCTTGAAATGCAAGAGGGTTTCAAGCATATTTTGGATTTAAAAATTGAGATAGTCAATTTCTTCAAGCATCCTGGTTTACGGAATAAAAAAGCTGCTAAAAAAGCTACAAATAAAGCTGCAAAAAAAGCTGTAAAGCCCTCCAAAAAAAAAGAATCAAAAGTCGCTCCAAAAGCCATTACGAAAAATAAAGCTCCTGCTAGACAACCTTTAAAACTGACTCTTAAACCGACTTCAAAACCCACTCCAAAACCCACTCCAAAACCCACCACAAACCCCACTACAAACCCCCCCACAAATCCCACTACAAAACCAACATCAGCCCCCCCTTCAGTAGAAACACAAGACCTCAATATGCAACGTACGCCAGAACCCGCGTTTCAAGAAACTCTAGAACTCATTTTACAACAAGAACTAGAGTCAACTTTACAACCAACCTTAGAAGAGACTACCCAATTGAAACTGCCAAGGAGAAGAAAGACAAGAAGGAAAACAAAAATTTACAACGAAAATTTCCCACCATACTACATCATGATATTATGATGTCTTTTCACAAGAATACATTACTTACAATGAAATAGAAGTGCTGTGTGGCTTTGTACCCGGATATAAACATTCTTGCCATATCGTAGTAGTTCTTATGAACTTACTTTTTCGTTGGATTGCTACAATATCAATAAATGTCGTATGGCATTACTTTTAAAGTTTTATTTTCTTTACACCAATAAAACAGTTTCCACCAAATAACAAATCATTCAAAACTTAAATGGCTGAATCTCACCTGAAAGAAAAGAAATTTGCCGTCCATTAGCAATGCATATATACCTAGAAACTTTAATGTCACATCAGGTGTCCCTCAAGGATTACACTTGGGCCCGTTGCTTTTAAACTTGTTCATAAACGTTATTGCAGCATGCTTTCGAAACTACAGACCTTACTGGTTTGCTGATAACTGAAAATTGGCCAGAGTGACTGAGACTCCTACTCGTATGGATATTTACTAAAGCAAAACGTCAATAGCTTAACAAAGTGGTATTAAAATAAGGCCTAATACTTCCACGAACGTAAAAAGCTTCTAGGACGCTGTGCGTTATTATCATGAATATTTTATTAGAATAATGTGGTACAGATGGCCACCTTATTTTTTTTCTCTTTAGTAGTATCCACTTTGAACCTTATTACAAGTGATAGTGAAAAAATGAAAACATCTCTTTGTAATAACCTGTACAGTTTTACATTGGGTTGGTGGTGATATTTTGAATTTGATATAAAGTGACAAAGCATACGTGAAATAAAACAGATTTAATTTACATTTACTCCCACCAAATTCCCTTGTACTCTAATGGCCAGAGATAGTAATAACCATTTCTAAAAAACCTTTATGCAGCAGACATTGGATATAAATTGTAGAAAATAAAACAAATTTTAATATCACAAAAATATTTATTGTATTATTGTACATTTAGTTTATATAACACAGACAAACTATCATTACTTTCATTCTGAGAATGAAGATATAACAGACAAAAGATCTCAAAAGGAAATAATTTCGAGCTTAAATATTTTGAAAAATATTGTGCTATTTCTTGAAGAAAAAAGATTTCATTGAGTAGGAAAAAATCTAGCTTTCATCCGCTGGCACTCTTCAACCCTAATATACATGTCGGTATAAAATAACAGCATTAAAATTGTCAATATTTACACACATATTTTATAAAATTTCAATATTATCAGCATAATTCCTAAACAACACGTTAAAACTGTTCTTATCAAATTGTAATTGCGGTTAGGTATGTTGTACTCTTACGAGAATGGTATGAGCGTTATCACACTGGCAACTTTCGAGCGTGTTTCAATCGAGGCAATTGGTCAACGTACCAGCTGCGTTGCTACAACATGGCGCCCGCGTCGCGGAGCGCGGCAATCTCGCTGCGCACCCGCGCCAAATACGCTGCGCACCCGCGGCAAATACGATGCAACCACGGTCACTATTCGCCTCGCCAGTAACAATTTCACAAAATTAAATCGCTAGTGTAATAATGCACTTAGCATTTTATTTTAAACTTGCACTGTTGCACTGTCTCTATTATTCTGGGCAAAATCATGTTGCGCTTGACATGTTATCGTATTATTATTAACTCAAGTAAATAAGATTGTCGAAGGCAATAATGGTTTGGCCCAGTAAAATCGAGTCCTCGACTTTGACTATTTTAACCGTCAACAGTTAATGTCGAACGGACTTAGTACTTTCATTCATGACACTAAGTTATTTTATATAAAGTAAAAATGTATGTATACTTCCATATTTGATCGGGTTGGGTAAAATTTTAAAAGCACTATGTTGTCGTCTGGTAGATGAAGAAGTGGCTCTACGTTAAGTAAAGCGAATATCTATTAAAGTGTTCCAAATCTCAGCCGACTCAAATAACAGTAACTATCAAAGTTTACTTGCAAGGTTTGAACTAAACCTAACAACAAACAAACAGACATGTACAATTTAGATTGGGTCTTCATAAGTATCTACAGATCTGTAGCTGATATGATAACCCATAAAAAAACAGAAGGCAAACAGTTTTTTTTTTTTTACTGTAACTTATTCATGTGTATTACTTTTATTTTCTTTTTGTTTTGTATGAGACGCAATATACGACTTGCATTTGGGTCTTTACATGAAAAAAGAAAGGTTTATCAAACCGTTTGAAAATTAAACTGATATTGATTTTGTATTAAAACACGAGCGTACTGGGCCTCTATTTCACATTAATTGCCCATCCTGCTGTATAATTACGATATCGAGGCAAGACGGGTTAAATCAAATTAGAATACCTAAGGACTCTGGTGACTCTTAACTTTTATAAATTACGCCTCATTAACTCGGTATGGAATATTACATGTCGATACAAAATTGTTGACTTTGCACTTGCCCATAAGAAGCCTTAATGTTCAATGTTCATTCTTAAAAAAAAGGTGCCTCAAGTTTGTCAAAACCGCGGATAGAATAGTTTACTTCAAGTTACAATTGGGTCAGTCAGTTTTTTTTGTTCTTCATTACTATGCTAACGACTTGGTCACGCTTTACCTTAAAGTGTCATCCATCAATCAGTTTTTTTATTATTCTACAGGTTTTCTTTCAAGCCAAGCATAATAATTATTAATTGTATTATAATATTATAACCACTTTTCTAAGGAACACTTTCACTGCTGTGTCCTGACTTTTGCCACGCACCCAATGTTACATTTGCCAAGTTCAAAATGAGTAAAATTTGAATTTGACCCTAACCTTACCCCTACCATAAAGTAGCCTAATCTATCCACGGTTTGAACATAGGAACCGGACATTACAGATCAAAGTAGTATTTCAAACAGGGGCGAGATTCTCCTCATTTTTTAATATTTTGTATATTGCTTGATAGTTATAGTCTAAAGTCTAAATACATCATTTAATTTTAAATAATAAAGTCGTTATGTTCCGAACAAAGTTATTGCTTAAGTACTCATAACATAATGTGTTCTGATAAATTTGTTTACGAATAAACACGACGATATGCTTCCGTTACATCTATAAAACAAACAATTTATTGCATTTTTAGAACTACAATAAAAATATTAACATTATTTATTTCAATAAATTTAAACGCTGTTCACTATACTTTATATACAAAGATGAAACATGAAATATTCAATTGTACGGCAAATATAATAAAACTGTAAAATTTGCACAAAATATTTGGTATAATTGAACACATTGTGATGACCTTTAAATTGGGGATGCAAACTTTTTAAGTACTTATTTCATTAACATTTTATAACAATTCCATTAAATTAAATTTAATAAAACCGGCTTAAATATATTAAAATTGGTCAATAACTTAAAACTCAGCGATATCAATGAGCTAAAAAAAAAAAAAAAATTGGTGAAACACATAATAATTGTAGGACTTGGCAATTGTCAAACTGTACTTCGGAGACGGCACTTTGTCGTTGTGATAAAAGCAACCACGTGGTCACATATTTACCGCCTGTCTGTAACTATGTTGACGAAAATGAAATTGATTATCAATGTATTATTATGGTAAATTAAGAAAATATGACTTTTTAGGGTCAAACTAGGAACCCTTATAGCTTCGCCATTATCCGTCCGTCCGCAGCCTAGCTCAGAGAATTACTAGAAAGCTGTAATTTAGCAGGAATATACATATTAGCCACGCCAACAAAGTGGCAAAATAAATTCTTGAAAAACATTATGTTTTTAGTTTACCGCACTACTCGTAACGTGGGGATGTTTTTTTTCTCGTCTATCCCATATTGTGGGGTGTCGTTGGATAGGACTTTCAAAAATATTGCGGGTTTGTATAAACAATTTCTCGATTAAGGGATCCGTTTATGAAATATTAAGCTTTAAAGAGCTAATTTTTTTTAGAGTCAAATTATGGCCGTTACGTTACAGGAATATGTTTTGTTAACAAATACGTATAACAGAACAAATAGTTTAAGTACTTTTACGTTCGGTGTCGACTCAAGAAGAGACTCTATATTGTCCATTATACACTTGCCAAGTGCCTACTATATAATTATGGCCTGTACAATGTAAACTGAATAAGCTTTTTATATCGGCCGGATCAATTCCAGCGTCCAGTCAAAAAATTCAATAAATAATAATGTATCGGACTAATCTTACCTAGGCTTATTTTCAGTATGGTATGAACTTTTTAAACTGGCCCTTTCTGTTAAACACATCACGTTGATAATCGGGTCACTTCATAAAATTCGTACTATACCAGTATCGCACGGCTCCCAAAGGCACCAAGCGTCAGCTGCGTATTGTCGATTTTTTTCCCTAGTTCTTACAACATCGTCTATACAATCTGTACACTTATAATAATTAAGTAGCGAATTAAGTAGAAACCACACGCTTTGGACCTTCATCAGATGGGACTAAACCAACAGCATGTACATAATACTTTATAAAGCGAATATACAGCGAGTTCGAATTGAATGCACTAACATTTATTATGAAGTTTAAGATATGGTTAGTTTTAGAATAGCGTTAGGTTCAGTCTAAGTCTAGATCACACGGGGTAGAGACAGTCAAAAATAAGGGCGTACTCAGATGACGCGAATTGATTCGTGCTTGATTTGTGTTAAAAAGTATTTACTTACTAGGTAAAAGTATAGTCTAATTACTAGGTACTCAAAAACAATCATTCAATAGAAAGATAAATAAATTTAAAATATCGAGACAAAACTAAGTAATGTTGGAATTCTACTGCGGCGAACGCGACGCTAACACACGCCACACACGTGAGCTATGTACGTCAATTGTTCTAGACATCCGTTACTGACGTCATCTAGTGCGTGTGCCGCTATTGGAGTACCTACATACATTTTGATACGAAGCGAATTTATAGACACTTGTGCGTGCGAAACGCGCGCCACTGTGTAATTCCGGCTTAAATCTCTGTGTAGGTAAAGTGTATTGCGGTAACGCTCCGAATGAATCCGCGTCGTGTGAATCGGCTCTAAGTACATCAATTAGAAGGGCTTAACGTCGAAAAGGGGTCTCAAAATGGCCTTCCCAACACTAACTGGAAAACCTTTAGAAAATTTAACTTTAACACTAACAGTAATTTTTGGTGTTCTATTATTATGATTAGATTAATACTTTTTGCGTATTATCTTCCAATAGTCATTTTTGATACGGGTCTCTGGTATTCTGAAGAAAACGGGATCGGATGTTCTGCTGGTGGTGATCTACAACAGAAACAACAAATTACATACTTGGTAACCTTCAGGCCTATAATTCCAGAGTAGAATTATTGGGATTTATTAGGAATTATTAGGAAACAGCGACTCCATGGATTATAGAACCATTTTATGATATGCCAACAAAAGTGCTAACCCTAAATATAACCTAACCACGTTGTCACTCCAGTTGTAGGAATTAGTGGTAGTTTGGTCAAATTTGAAAGCGTCAAACTATTTTGTTCTTTGACTAGTAGGTATTAAGGTTAACGTTTATATTTATAGATATTTAAAATAAGAGAACATTGTCCGAATTGAACCCATTGTTACTCACCAGTCCTAGCACATGGTCTCCGGGCGCCCTTGGCCCGGGGGCTGCGGCTGCGCCTGCTCCGCGGAGCGCTGCCGGGGTAGCTGCGAGGAGTCCAGCACGATAGACGGCCGGGGAGGCAGGTTCTCGCTCACCATGTGCGAGAGGGATAGATCGCTTGACGCGTTGGTGTCGCCTGGTGGAAAGGGTTGAGACGATATACTATAGTACAATAAGCTCGTGACGGACGTTGGCGGGAACGCATCTAGGCGTCAGCGGGGGTTGTGAAGCGGGGAAGCGAAGGAGGTACCTCGCCTCCCCCAAAGTCTGAAAACCCGCCGCGGACAGTCGCGTATAAACTTGTCGGTTATGGACTGACCAATTATAACAAGACATCGGTTGCCTATATTCTTTTAAAAAACCTTTCATCAAACGTGATATCATTACGCACAATTTTCGTTTTATCGAAAGTTATTTCTCGCTGCATGTTTAATATATCCCGCAACCATGCTGATTTTAACCGGAATCATGATATAATCTATGAAGTTAAGTTCGATAAAATTTTGGGTCACCCATGACATGATAATTATATATGACACAAACAAGACAAACAAAAGACAAGTAGCTTGGATTTTAACCCATGACAGTTTCTTTGTGGTAAGTCTTCGGACTAAAACTAAAAGGAGAGTGTTTTTCTCTTCGAAACGTAACCCTATTGTGTGTGTTTAGTTGTAGTTACAGAAAATTAACAACGTCTTTTTAGTATTTGGAATATGCATCAACAAAGCATGTTTGCTAAAGATCTCTAAATTGTTGTTGTGTTGGCCCCACCAACACACAATCGAAGGTCCTCAAGTGGATTGGCTATATCCTTGTTAACGGCGTGATACTGATAAAGTCGGTCCATCTAAAAAGATTGAAAAAACAATTTGTTAATGGACCGACGGGACAAAGGTATTAAATGGAAAAGGGTGTTAAACTGAGCCGAAACGATCAATCCTGTTGAAAGTGTTTTATTGACAGCCGTTTTCACGATTGAACGATTGCACTTTTCAAATGACACGTCGAATCCATTATACCTACTCTTTTTATGTGTGTATTTTGTGTTTATTAAAAGCCTATACCTATGGCCGATTACAATTTTGTCCACTTTAACCCACATATCTGTCACTTTCTGACCCGTAAGTAAGTGCGAAAGTGACGGATACTTTATCCACTGCGATAAAAGCGACCATAATACGGTCCCCTGGCGTTGTAAAAGTAATCAAATGCATTTGTGAGGCTCTAAGCTGAACCATAAACAGTGCTAGATCAATGTTTTTCACCGAATCCACCTTACTATCATTATTAAATACTTTATCAGCTTAAACGGAGAAGTTTTTTTTTTCATCGTTGTGAATCTTGCAATCATTTGAGAGACTATAAGCAGATGTGTTTAGTTTCCTTAGGCATGTTGAAGTCACTCCCCTGTAGGAGCCACTCCATCAGTAACTGGTTTTCTCTTCAGATGTTTCAGGTGATTAGGGATAGTCAGATTCACTGCCAATTTGTTAGGGTGGCACTGGAAGCAATTTTTATAAATTGTTGCTAAAGAGCGTATTTCTACTTTAGCTGTGTTAATCTTTAAATAGTGGTGTACTTCTGAGTTTTTTATGAACCGAGAAGCATTGCAGATTTGTTTAAGGATATACTTAGTCTTCGGCGATACGAGTACTTGAGTCACATGCAGAACCCCTATCATCATCATCATCATCATTTCAGCCATAGGTCGTCCACTGCTGAACATAGACCTCTACCAAAGATTTCCACCTCACCCCTATAGTTATAACTAAAAGAATTAACCCATAACTAATCGTAACTATTGGTCTTTTTACATATAAAACTCGAATCCTTCTAAGACTGACTAACTAACAGACATCACACAGGCTAAACCTCTGAATCTAGGGACTTGAAATTTGGATGGAACATAAGGAAAAAATAGGGGGAGTATTGGGAAACTAGTTCTTCGCGTACAAAGTCGCGGGAGTTTCAGACTAGCAATAAGAATTTGCAGAACTTGACTGCTGTATTACTCTTACTTTTAAGGTAGAAAAAGAAGAAAAAAATGCTCTAAAACTGAAGTTGAAATGAGACACCAATCGACTTCTGCAATTTAGATTGCCAGTCTAATTACTGCTTTAGATATGTCTTATAACTATTTATAATGTAAATCATAACTATCTACGTCTAATTTTCGATTTGTATGCCTAATTGGTTACAAGTAAGAGTCTGAAATTATCAACATTTTGATTGCATTTTTCTGTAACTAAACGATTATCGCATATCATTAGGTACCTACACATCGATTAATTTCATCTAAGTGTATGCCAATTTAACGGATTACTAGGTAATTAAATTCCGTGTCAAATTAGCCTTAACAACATCGGTAATGATTTTTAAATGAGCAGTTTTTCACGGTTTGTTTTCATGTGGTCGTTTTATAAAACTACAAGTTGCTAGTCGGTAGTGGTAGGCAATACCAAATAAATAATTACTTGAGGCTTATTTTATAAATAGTTTCATTACAAGCATGTTTAAAAAATATACTTGACCTCTAAGGATCTTTTTTATAATCGATAAATAAATTAGATTCCCTTCTACGAGCATCCATTAATGAGATCCAACAGGATTAAATATTTTTGCGCATCATTTATCATTACCAATTCCACTTTTTTGTTTGTTAATGATTTAAAAGTTTTGCGCCTTCAGCATTCATTTTAAATAGGTGCCTATTTTAAAACTTGGTGCAATTAAGAAGAAAGGTATAAGTGGCACCTAGTGACCTAAGTTTTTAAAGTATTTGACATACTTTATTCGCTCCCTTACTTATGTCCTTGGCTTTTATGTAGCTAATGGTTTTGAATCCACTTACCCGTCTTTATATCGAATTTCACTTCATCGATTGAATAATATTATTATCATCGAACGAATTTTGTACTGAAACCATGATGTTTTCCGGATATCTTAAACGTAAGGTTAGGCTTGGGACTACCGAAAAAAAAACTCATGCGGCGAGAAATAAATACCCTTCGATGAAATGTAAATTCTGCTTTATTAATGACACGTTCGTTGCAAGATGTTTCGGCAAAAGAATGGGTACCTTTTCAATCTTTATAATGTACTACCGCTAATGTATATACCCAGTTTACTTCAACTTAATTAACTGATACTAACAAAGTGATCATAGGTAAGAATTTCAAGTCATAGAAAACTGTAATGAAAACCATCTTGAAAGAAACATCTAATTTTAATTACATTATTTAGACAGCCCTCACACAGCTTGACTCACCTGATGGCTGTCTTGGAACTGGCAATAAAACCTCTCCGCACCCATCCTCTCCCAACAGCGGCTGTAGTGGACTCGGCAGCTCTCTGGTATCTATCGCTGATGATCTCCTCAAAGAATGTCTACAACATAATACATAATTAATTAAAGTTAGCTACAGCTTTTCACTTGTTTTATTACCTTTTTCAATTGAATTGAAGGTTAACTAAGGCATCGCTTTTGGCTTGATACGTGCACAGCGAGCTGTCAATGACTCTACGCCGTTATGGTAATGCTAAAGCGCGTGAGATCTAAAGATGGAATTATGTATGTTGATCAAAAAAGTGGTAACACATTGGCTATTGTCCCGAATTAATATTTGTACGTCGCAGCGGCAGTATACAAAACCAATAGATCAAATTTGGATAGATATTCACTATTATATCCTCAATTATCTTTAGCATGAGATAGAATAAATTTATATATGTTTTTAGTTTCTATTTCTGCAAAGAGCATTGTTTGCAGGTTGACATTCGCAGTGTTATGCTACACGAGCTAAACAATGTCAACATTCTGACCACAACTATAATTTGATACTTGGTGACAATAGCCTTCCCGAATCATAGTCTTACCTTGCAAGTTCAACCTACCTCTGATGCGGCAGTCGCCTGTCATTGACAGTAAGCAAGGTGGTAGTCTGAGGAGGCACTCCTGGCTCCTCGCCGCTGCTGTTCACACACACACTGATGCTGATCCCGCTGACCTCTCCCTCGCCCTCTCCCTCCGCCTCCTCCTCGTATCTGTGCAGCACAGACTCGATTTCTAGGCTACGATAGGTTGAAACAGTTTTGGTTGTAGTTAAACTTAAACTCTTTGCTTTTATGATTGGACGATTCACATTGATGGTTGCGAAGCCGCTGCTGTGATGCTCAAAGCTCCAACTATTTTTTTACCTATCCGTGTTTGAGCTGGTCCTTCTAACCTAAAAGCCGATTCCATTCTCACTGCTAGTGAAATCTACTAAATAAGCACATAGAGTTTATAAAATGTAACAGAAGCATATGAACACTTATACCCTTTCACCGACACCTGTACTTACCGTCGTTGAATGAGGTTCTCCATGATGATGTAGTCATCTTCCTCGGCCCCGCGGAGATGCTCCTTCTCCATGAATAGTGCGAACTCCGGGTTGGACATTTCGCTGGCGTGACGTCGACGTACTGAAGGTGACTGGGCTCTGGCAGGCGACAACAATCGCGAAGTGATCGGAGTCCTTTAAAAATACATGCTCGTACAGAAGTATGAAACAAAACAACATATCACGACGTTTATAACGTAAATAGTAACTGGGGATAGGTACTAGTTATTTAATAACGCTAGGCAATTTAATGTAAATTTTAAATCCGCGGCGAAGTATTTAGTATTTTTATTCATTGATAAAATACTTACACATACCCGTACCCTGACTGATTCCTAGTTTAATATGAAATATCGTGTTTTTAAGTGATTAATCAAAATATCCTGGTATCGAAATGGTATACTGGTCTCGAGTATCCGAAAGTTTATTGTGCAAAATTCTTGCAAGGCAAATTAATTGATATAGACCATCTTACATGGAAATAAAATTACCTAGGAGTATGAGGTGGTGAAAACAGGCCGTAGGCGGTCTCCAGTTCGTCCGTGATGCTGGTGTACTCGTGCATTGCCAGCAGCAAAGATCTAGGAGCACCCCCGACTCGAGCCCGACCGGAGCCTATGCCAGTGGCACCACCGGTAGCTTCCCAACCAGATTGCCGACCTATGAATATAAGGTTCTGATAAAAAAGGACTATTTATTTTTGTTGCACTATTTAAATTTAAATTTGAATTTGAATGTTAATTTAAATTTAAATAGAGCAAAAAAAATGCATAAATGGCATAAAGCACATTAAACAAGATTAGACAAGTACGTTTATAAATTTAAAATATAGTGTCCTATTGGCTCTATTGTCTCTATAAATTTACCGTTTTTATGAATCGTAATGTGCTGTTGATATCCTTAATAAATAATTAGTTAAGTAATGAAATAAAAAAATATATATTTGAAAGATGATGAACGTATAGCTTTTGCAATGCGCTTTTTTAGAAATCTGAAATTGCTACTTTTTTCAGAATTTTGACGTTTATAAGAAATACCACACCAAATATGCAAATATGGAAACTGTCGTAAATTGTGAAGTAGGTAATGAGCCAAAGTTATTCCTAATAATACTTGCCAGTAGTAGAATTATGCACTGAGCCAGCATCTACAGCTGAATTATCAGGCTCTGAATGGGTCTGACTGAGCTGTCTCCGAGGTGCTAGATGCTGGGTCGAGTAGTGACCACCCATGCCGCAGTCGTTGCCACCTTCTGAGCGTCTGGTAACCACAAAACGATTAACCAAAAGTATTACACAGATCCAAATGGGGTCAAGACAAAGCTAACTGTGGTCTGTGCATGTTAAAAGGTAAGTGTTTGGGAAACAGTGAAACATTTGAAAGCTAGGTATTAAGGAAGAAGATATACAAATCAGTTTATTTAGAATAGTTTGATTTTTTGAGTCCATGTTGTGTTCGGTAAAAACGCCTTTGCTGTTATCTTTGCTTACCTTGTGTTCGAAGTATTTTGATAGAGTAGTAAAGAGTTCATAAATCTATGTATATAAAGCGTTTTGCTTTTATTTTTAGAAGAAACTAAAGGGCAGATTAGAAGAATGATTTAAAAAGCCTTTATTATAAGAGTTAAACAAGTGTCTGAAAGGTATAGCTAAAATTAAGGTGAATCTGTATGCGCATTTTGAATCAAAACATATCTTTCTCAAATACAATTATTACGTATAAACAATAACCAAATACGACAAATATGCGCTTTTAGTAATCAATCATAATGTACCATATTGCGATAGATAATGTAGATATAGACAATTATGTAGGTGTGTTTCACAATAAAATTACAGTGCAGCTTGTTAACAGTGGGTGAGCTTGTGTGTGTAAGCTATAAGTTATTTAAATAATATACGATATTGTCATGTTACACAGTATATGTTCAAGGCACTACATCTAACTACATCGCTATATTTACAAGCTAAGCCAACCGCCAAATGAGTCTATTTGACTTACTGTTTCCACAACCGTCTCCTAACAGATGCAAGTAACAAAAAATAAAATTAAAACAATCGTGACGATGGTAATTTTTGTATGCATTCAAATAAACGTTGAAACAGTTGTTGCCAATTTCATGGGGAAACCAAAATAAATTATACAATAAAGTTGGAAGGTGGGGAGCGGAACAAAGAAACAGCTGAGTATCATGCTGATGACCATACACCGGATAGACGGGGGCAAAAATGTACCAGTGCTAGTGATGCGTTAAATGTCGACTAAGTTTATCGACATACATAAAAAGCTATTTTTAATCTTCATTATCCAAGTAATGGCCAAGTTTTAATTCCTTTTAATTATGTGCAAGTCTCTTTTATATAATATACTTATCGCAACTATAAACAATCGGTATCTGAGATTGACTCTGGACTCGAGTCACTTTTGACAACCATTCAAATTACATTGAATAACAAAGTCCTTCAGTACAAAAATGTTCTTTAGCATTCCGACGATTTGAGAAACTTTTGTTTTTAAGTCAGTTACTAATGCCTAGAAAGAATATTGATCGTTTATCTTCATGGAAAGCTGATCATTCAGATATAGAAGATAAAGGTAGAATAACTTTTGCAAGAAATGTAAGATACATATAATGTCACGAAAAAAGTTGTCGATAAACTTAGTCGATATTTAATCAATCACTAGCACTGATACATTTTTGCCCCCGTCAATCCGGTGTATGCTGATGACGGACGCTATGATGTGACTAGTCCTATAGTAGCAACAGTGGCCAAGTGAGTCCTTATAGCAGTGTTGGTTCAAACTATGTTTTATCTTAGTTGTTTTTACAAGGTTATACCTACTGTGATGAAAAAATGTTGTAGGTTGGAGTAACAATTAACAATTTAGCTGTGTTCCTGAGAAACAACCAAAAAGTGTTTTAATGCCGGTAAAAGCATCAGAAAAGAAATAAGACTAACAATGTCAATATCGAAGACGTTAGGGAGCGATGGAGACCTCACAAAAGTCACTCTGCTGAGCCATGAGGGTACGACAAAGTAGATCTTTATTCAACTGGACCAGTGAAAAGAGTAACACTATAAATTTAAACTGTTGGCTTTATTCTCACGTTGGCTATATTAGAAGTTTCGGCAATCAGATAACATAATGTAATCTTTAACAATAAATGTAAAATAGAATGGGATCGCGAAACCTGACATTACTTTCGTCTTTATTGAGCATCATATTAAAACAAAAACAAGTTGTACGTACCGTCTAGTGTTAGCAGTTCTTCGAGTGCCAGCAGAAGTTGTTCTAGGCCTTAGGCTCGCCAAATCGGACGGCGGTTCGTTGGCTTCCAGGAAAGCATCATCGATAATTGATGGAACTGTGCGGAAAAGTCATTTAAAGAAAAGTTTGATGCCTCTAACGCAAATTACAAATACACATGAGATGACGAAAATTAAACAAAGCAACTTCACAAAATGACGATCAGATGAATAAATACTCATTTTTAATTCTCCATTAAGGAAGACCTCATTTTTTCCAGAAGTATGACAATATCAGAGTCATAGAAATGTAAACATTATTTTTTATCACAACCACTTGCTTGTTCTTGCTTTCGCCCACTACTCATTCTTATGTCTTCCTGTAGCAACGTAATGTTCTTCGTACCTTTTTTATCCTCGCTAGGCTCAGTTCTATTACTCTCTGAGCTTCGTTGGCGAGCCGGTGTCAGCGGTGGCTGAGTTCTGATGACAGTCACTTCTGGACCAGCCGCACTGCCCTCTGAAGACGTAGACGTTGAATCCGCGTCGGGATCTTTATCCCCTGGTCCTGTTGCTTCTGGTCCAGACTGAGGCACCTCGTCCTGGTGCACAGGTGATTTTGGTGTTAACTAGGAAGGACAAGATGTTTCAATATCTGCGGTCATAATGGCTCCTTGATATAAAAATAAAGCTTGTGTCTCAACAGTATTTGTGTATTATAATTACTTTATGACACAATAATCATATTAAAATTGGACTGCATGATGCAATTTGTTATTAAAAAAAGAAAGATGCGAAATGTAGTAAAGTAGCTGAGGATAATAAAATTAAAAACGTTGCTATTTTACAAATTAAGCTTGAAAGTGATTCAATTGTAAAGTAAGAGAAGCCATATTAAATTAAAATGTTACCGCTGGTTGCAAAGTCTGTAATGAAAAACGAAAATTATGATCAAATTATGATTAAGACCAAAATTGAACATGAAAAAGAAAAATAAGTAAATAAAGGAGCAGACACTTAAACACTGGTAGCAAAAGATCACACTACACAAAGAAATGAAAGATTTATGTGGTGCTGCCCCACAAGACACGAAGCGGTCAGATTTACGATTTCTGCATAATTTTGGTATGCACTATTTTAGTTTAATTTGGTTTTTATGCTATTACTTCTTTGAAGCATTTATTACTTATTGTCCCAACGAACGTTTTCGCAAATAATCACAGGAAAATTTACTAATACAATAGTACATTGTGCATCAAGGGTAGTATGAAGGGAATTACTAACGAGAGTGTTAGAAGCCCGACGCCGAAGGCGGAGGGCATTTAATGACTCGAGTTAGTAATCCCCATACTGCCTGTGATACACACAATGGTTTTCATCACATTTGCGAGGAAAAAAAACAAAGAGAAAACACTTTAACTCTGCAAAATATAAAGAAATAACTTTTGACGAACGGGAACGTAAATGGAAACGATTTTTTTTTTGTGACCTCTACCACAGATAATAACTGCGTTTAGTTTCGACCTGGATTCGAGCCAGATTTAGCCAATTTGATAAAAATGTATAATTACTAAAATTAATGATAAATGTTGATATAAACTTGAAATAGGTATAAAAATAATGAAGTTTAATGAAGCGTATAGGTTTTGTGTAATGTAAGTTAGTCTATAGCTAATTTTTAAAGATGAAATTAGAAACCGATTTAATTTTTGGCTGAAAATTAAACCTCTTTAGTCAGAAATGATGTACGAAAGAGTTGCAAATTTTAAAGAGAAAGTCATTACTCCCTAGGGATGACAAACTCGCCATAATTCCCGCGGGAACAATTTAGGCCATTGTCCTTCTGTATACAGGCATGGAATAACACCATTTACGAGCAAGTGTGATGAAAAATTATTTTACGTCGTCAAGGAGGTTCAATATTTATCATTCAATTTTTTTTCAGTTATGCTATCTCAGTATTTCATCAGCAGAATGGTAAATAATTATAACGATAAGTGATGTTATTTAATAAAAAGAGATAAGATAGATTGTTTTCTCTGGTTAACCAGACGAGCTTATTAACCTTGCTCAAATTGTATAAGCACCTGGAAAATTTTAGAAGAAAAATTTGAAAGACTACATTTTCAACATTCAAAACATATTGAGATTAGCAACACAGCAAACGTCAAATTAAATCTGTCACACACGGTTCTCTTATTTATCGCAGAAAATTGTATGGCCGATTATCACTTCCCAACTCACGTTTCGCGTAAATTTATTTCGCCGAACGTTCATTTCCCAACTTATCAAATGTATTTGTTTTATTTGCCAACTTAACAGTTACCAACTCAACATGTGGGTTCTCTGCCTTTTGCCAGAAATATGTTTAGGCGAATGTATCGTTTCCCAACTGTTTCATTTGCCAACCCGCTTTTATTTCTGTAAATGTAAATATTTCATAACTTTTATAAAACTAACCTAACCTAACCTATAGGGTTCTACAAGATGGTACTCAAAGAAATCTTGAAATAAATACAGTTTCGTCCAAGAGTTGTTAAGCCAAGTGAAAGATTTAACAAATGATGAGTCTGCCAAAAGTGTAAAGGCGTTATAATAATACGCTTTATAATAATTCTGCGAATTAAAAAGTTGTCATATAAAATTTTGGTAATCGTTAGTTGTCAAAGTGAATTGTCGGCGAAAAGTTGGTTGGCAAATGAAATTCGGCCAAAAAAAGTTCTGCGTAAAGGCAGTACACCGTCACACACAGTAAACGTTCGTTGAGACAAAGATTAAGATCGAATAGAAGCGCTTACGTCGGAGGGCTGCGATCGCTCGTCCTCCTCCTTGACGGGGCGCACGGCGAAGCGCGCGGCGCCAGTATCGCTGTCTGACAGCACCTAGCGTGTCCCACGTTTAGCCACATCTAATAACTGTATACTTGGTGATTTGAAAACTGATTCTAAGTTTTGAAAGATATTGGATCAGATCCAAGAATTCTAAAATATTCACCCGGCTACTTTCGGCTTGGTTAATAAAATAGGGTTGAGCTCATTGGAAATTAATTATCGTATGTTGTATGTAAATAATGACAATAAAAAAAATGACAGTCATCACGAAAGAAAAAAGCGATTCAAATCACCAAGTATACTACGAGTATAAGCTTACATTGGATTACCAAAACGTTTTCTGGTATGTATAAAGAGAATTTAAAATTTAAAACTAACGAAATCTTTTTATTATCTTCCTACTACTTCCTTTTTTTCCAAATTCAATTTGTAACTTCCATACTTAACATAATAAATGCGAAAGTATCTCTGTCTGCCTGTTACGCTTACAGCTAAACCACTTAGACGATTTCGGTAATATTCGGTATGGATATAGCTTTAACCCCAAGGAAGGACATTGAGTACTTTTTAACCGCGATAAATGACTTCTAAGTGGACGAAGTCGCGGGCAACAGCTA
Organism: Acleris sparsana; assembly: GCA_923062465.1. Classification (NCBI taxonomy): domain Eukaryota; kingdom Metazoa; phylum Arthropoda; class Insecta; order Lepidoptera; family Tortricidae; genus Acleris; species Acleris sparsana. Next base: position 13,005,534 of record OV281300.1, read on the forward strand.
GTATTATATGAAGGTGTTCATGGGTAGCGGTGTACGCTTACTATCATGTGTCACTCGCTTGTTAATTTCCTCCCCTTTTCACAAAAACCTAACCTTTAATAACACTAAAACGTTTTGGTAATCCACACACATTCACAGGACATTGAATGAGACAAAATGTGTAGTTATATAGGGCACCAACAAAACACATCGATAGTTAATGACATGCCAGAATAACAACACTGCATTAGTAAAATGAAAACTCAAATTTGTCGATAGTTATTGTGTACAAACAACATTAAACAAGTAGTTATTGGTATAAGAACTCGGTTATTTATAAGTCAAGAGGGATTACTACACCTGCATAACTATACAGTATACAGCGAAATGAATGATGACTTATTGAAGATTAAACTTATTGTTAAACATAATTTTGAACACTTCTCAATGGTATTCTTCATCATCATAATCATCGGCTACAAGTCGTCCACTGCTGCACTGACAGCCTTTTCCTAAGCATCTCCACGATTTGTGGTTTTGTGCTACTGGCATTAATTGGTCCCGCCATTTTCACCATAGGCTTGTAAATGAGTTTTAATCATATTGCCACTGTTACGATACCTCTTATTTACATGACAGTAATGGCAGCGGTGTTGAAAACAATACGATAACATGTCAAAGGCAATATAGTTTTACCGAGTTGAAAAGAGCCCCAAAAATTAAAAGAACTTAGTAATATACTAACTGCTGGTGCTGCTAAGTGGCATTTTTAGTATATAATATAACAAGCATAGCAATCCCTCTTTAGTTGTAAATGCTTCTTTTAATTTCATATAGCATACCTCTGATCTATCACTAGTTGTTCTTAGCCTTGCACTCGCGGCGGTGAAGGTTGGCGGTGGTGGTCCCAGCGTGTCGGTCGATCCTCGATTCACCAGGGAAGGGTGCGTGGCCATAAATCGATGTATTACTGCTAAGTGGTTCATTGTCTGTTCTGCCACGTCCTCTAACTTTCTTAACCTAAATTCTACACTCTGAAATAGTAAACAGTAATTGATAAAAAAATACTTTCTTGTTTTATCCCAAATTAATCTGTTTTTAAGAATATTTACAAAAACTAACTTTCTATTTGGTTTCTTCAAAACTTATCAATATTTATCAATCTATTCGTTAAATTGTTACGTACCTGTACTGACTGTATTTGGCAATTTGCTTTTTGATTTAAGTCTTCCATTTTTGCAGTGATATGTTCTACCCTATCAGTTGTGTTTCTCACTCTCTCTTCCATTGAATTTGATAATTTTATTTCCTGAAACACAATTAATTGGTTTATTACAATACGGCGACCAACCTTAAAGTATCTGCATAGATTCTTTATCTATTAATTATATCTATCTATCTAAATTACTTATTTTAAGCCATTGAACACTTTGTTTCGTCATTGGGTCAGCAACTTCGGAAATAACAGATGGGAGTCGCAAAAAAATAGCACTTGATTTATTATTTCGAAATATTTTGGAAAAAAAATTAAACACGTTTGTAGGGGTCATCGTTTTGAACAAGAAAAAACAGTATTTCCGATATTCCCCCATACATTTGCTCGTTGTGGTCAGTCTTGTTGTTAAAATATAATACATTTCTTAGTAACAAATCTGAGAACTACATACATAATATTATGTTTAGGGAAAAATCAGGAATTCTATTTTTCTTGTTCAGAACGATGGTCCCAACGGTCGAACGGTAATTTATTATTACTTATGCTTTCATATTTTTACGTCTGATTAACCTCTAGGAAACCATAACCTTTGAAAAACTATTCCTACTTACTTGTTCCCTAAAATAACCTTCAACACACTCCTCTTCAAAATCATACAACCGTTCCATATCTTCTTTCTCTAAGAATAATTTCAGCCCATTATCGTACTGAAACCTCTGGTGGGAAACGTTCCTGGTCACCCATTTGCATGTTGCGTATATATGACAGAATATTATTATTGGAGGCGGTAATACCGGCTTCCTTTCATATTCCATCACCACAGTGAATCTTTGGAACATCCATACCTGTCGAATTTATATATATATTAGGTTTTACAATAATTCCTTCAATCTTGTTAAAAAAACTTCAAAATAATTCGAAAATTTAATTATCATTTACTCACAAAAAAAAACAACAACACATGCAAAACATCGCTTATTGGAAAATAAAATAACAATAGTTACAAAGCAAAATTATCTTCGTAATTTCTTGAATTAACTCTAACATTTCCTTGGTGAAGATAGAGACAAAACATGTTCTAGAGCCTTCTTTAGTTTAGTTTTAACACACAACAAAGGGACGAACCACTGTTAGTTGCTTCTATATTATGCTAAATAGGCTGTAAAACCAAAATAAAAAGCAAAATAAAACAAAAACCTGATGCGAGACTTCATTGACTTCGTTAAATATGTTATTAAAGACGGCAATTAGGAGGTTTATGAGCAATATATTGGCCACGAGGAGGTATATCGTCATAACGATCGGCGTGATCCAACGGCCTGTGACACACTTGTGGTCGTTGATGCCTTTGCCGCATTCTGGGTCGATGTCATTGGCAAACACTTCACCATACAACATGAAGTATGGTTGGTAAAATACCTAAAAACAATGTTTTCATAACGTAAATGAAATAAAAAGTGAAAAATGGACCAACTTAATGAAAGGAAACTAAAATTCTGTAGAATAAGTATTATAATAACTATGAATGCCTTAGATGGAATTGTGGCGCATGAACCAAATTAACCAACGTAAATTAACCAATAATACAAAAGTGGCCTAGACTAAGCATTCCTCTTAACCTCTGAGCCAATCTATACATTTCTACGAATACTTGTATCTAAAACCTAAACCTTACTACAGAATAGGCTAATCTACTCTCAATAGCCTACAACGTGAATCAAATCTCGCAACAGGCCAGACGAACAACATCAATATCTACGATAAATTGGCCGCAAACCTGATGCGATACACCGTTGACTTCTATAAAGATGTTATTGAACACTGCTATAAGTAGATTAACAAGTAATATGTTCGCGATGAGGAGGTAGACGCTCATGACTACTGGAGGCACCCAGTGGCCCACCCTGCACTCCTCAAGGCCTGGGAGACCACAGGGGGGCGCCATTTGTTCGGCAAATACCTCCCCGTAAAGCATGAAGTACGGTTGAAAAAACACCTGCAAATGTTAGTAAATTTGGAATGGTGGTTGGTTAGTATGAAGAAATGGGGAATGAATTAGGATCTTCAGTGAACATTATTGTCATCATAGGTATTTGAGAGTGATATCACTTCATTAATAAGTGTATTATTCTGATGAAAATATAATATCAATCTTTAAAATAAATTGTCAAAAGCCGGAATTTTAAATTAAAATTCATAATACAAGTAAGTATGTATAATTTTATATGCTATGCAACAGTGGATTTGATATTAGGGGTAATTTGACATTACTTACTTCTCTAATGAGGTACCAACTAGCTTCCTTATCTGGGTACAGTATTGCTTGTCGCGCCACCCCAAACGACATTAGCACCACCAACAATAGCACCACAAAGTAAATCATATTCTTCACCATCTTACCCATCATTGTGACTAGAGGACCTGAAATTATTAAAAAAAACAGGTTTACTAAAGTACCTAATGTTACATTTGATAAATATTTGCCTCCAATAAAGTCCATCAGCCCGTTTTAAATGTGTTTTTTTTAAAGAAAGCTAGTAATTAACTAGCTTTTTGTAATGGTTCTCAGCGACGTTTCATGAAAAATAAAGAAAATCGGTTAACTGGTTTAACATATAATTAGCATTGAGAATAGGGGTCGCTTTTAAATTGGGTTTTATTTACTTATTTAAAGTTGTTAATTATTAACATAAAAACCATTCAAACGTTATTATAGATAAAGTGAAAGTAGTCAACAAACTAGAGGCTGAGGGACTGGTCCCACCCCACCGCGAGCGAGTAAGCGATGAACTAATACACAACGAACGAACAAAAGATAATAGCTGAAGCTCAGCGTTGAACTATAAATGTATATCTCTTTCTTTTATTGACACGGGAGCTGTTATCTTTTCTTGGGCGAGAAAATCGCCGATAGTTCATCGCTTACTCGCTCGCGGTGGGACCAGTGCCTGATTGTAATAAAGAAAAACTGAATGAAAAGGAACCGATGGATTATAATAATAATGCTAATACTAATATGAAAATTAATCTTACCTAAGTACTTATTAACGCCTAAAATGTTCAGTATCCGTAAGTACCAGTAGATGATGTCGACGCAGTAAATGACGCGGCCGACGTCCATGGAGCTGATGCGCAGACGCAGAGTCAGCCCCACGAGGAAGAAGATGATGAAACCCGCGTCGTACGTGTTCCACATGTTCCATGCCCACACACTGAACTTATGTCTGTAATGATGACGATGAATGTTACAGCAGCTACATAAAGGCAGTAGAGAATAGTATCTGTAATAATATAAAGAACTTCTGGTATTACATACATAGTCGTAAAAATAAGGCGGTTATACCTAATAGTATGTTCGCCAGGGACAAAACGGTTAACGAGCCTGTTGAAATTTGTAATTTATTTTCAAACTTTTTTCACTCGGTTTTTGAACCATCAACCTTAGACAGTAATTTTAATGTAAACAGCATCCCCGATACTAATCATGAATCTGATTTAATTATTAGTAATGTATATATAACTGAAAATGATGTACGTAAAGAACTCCGTGCTCTTGATATTTATAAAGGCTGCGGTCTCGATAATGTTCCCCCAATATTCCTAAAATCAACAAGTACGTCGCTGTCTCGGCCGCTTCATTACGTCTTTAATCAATGTTTACGCGAAGGCGTTTTCCCCAAAATCTGGAAAGCCGCACGCATAGTTCCCATTCACAAAGGCGGTCCCAAAAATAATGTTGAAAACTACCGCCCTATATCTATTTTACCCACTCTGTCGAAGGTCTTTGAAAAACTTGTTCACAATAAAATTTACCCATCGCTCCATAACATTATTACTAAACAACAACATGGTTTCGTTCAAAGGCGCTCCACGACGACCAATCTATTAATATATACTACTTATCTTTTTGAAAGTTTGGATGCCAATAAACAGACCGATAGTATATATACCGACTTCCGAAAGGCCTTCGACAGGGTGGACCACAAAATATTGCTGGAAAAACTTGCCTTTAATGGTATAAGGGGAAATTTGTGGCGATGGTTTAATTCTTATGTCACCAATCGTACTCAGAAGGTTGTTATCAATGGTCACGAGTCCGACTTTGTTTCTGTCAGCTCAGGAGTCCCTCAGGGATCAATCCTAGGTCCTCTTTTATTTGTAATATTTATTAATGACATCGACTCTTGTTTTAACTTTTGTAATTTCCTTTTGTACGCAGATGACTTAAAAATATTTCACACAATAGAAAACATTGATGACTGCTACAATTTTCAAAAGGATTTAGATAGTTTTTCTAATTACTGTGTCAAAAACAGGTTAAACCTAAATATAAGCAAATGCAAATTGATGACATTTACAAAAAAACAAAGTATGGTACATTACGATTATAAGTTATGTGGAGTCTCCTTAGATACTGTTAACTCTATAAGAGACCTTGGAATCGTCCTTGATACTAAATTGCATCTGAATACACATGTGGATGGTATCGTGAGCAAAGCTTTTAAGATGTATGGATTCACCGTGCGCTCGTGTGCTGAGTTCACCCGACCCTCAACATTTATCTATATTTATAAGTCACTTATTCGCTCTCAATTGGAGTACGCTGTACCTGTATGGAATCCTTTTTATAACAAATACATTCAAGCAGTTGAAATAGTTCAGTCAAAATTTTTACGCTTTATAAATTACAAATGTAATCGTAGTAAATTGCCATATAGTGAATTACTACGTAGATATGATTTAGTCACTCTTAAATCTAGACGGATGTATCTGGATACAATGTTGCTATATGACCTTTGTCAAAATGGATACGACTGTACTGCCCTCACTAATAAACTATGTTACAGGGTCCCACATAGGACACACTGTCGTAAGCAATGTCGCGTTTTTGCAGTTACCACCTGTCGCACTAATGCTGGTAAACGGTCACCACTTTATCGACTAGCAGACACATACAATAAATATTTTGTGTCAGTTGATGTTATGTCTACACCCATAGGAAAATTTAAAAAAGAAGTTATGAAAATACTGAAGCAATGTTAAGAGATAAGTCTAGTTTTTAGGTCTATTTTGGGAACTCACCTTGTGAAGTATGTAAGGTCGGGGCCATAAATATCTACCTATATGCAGTTATCCCGCTTACAATAATGTCAGTGTACACATATATTTGACGCAATGGATGTGTAGATATTGGTGCCCTCGCCTCTACTACAAGTTTTAGTTTTAATATTAATTTAAGAACTTACGATATCCCACCATATCACAATTGGAAGTACGACCTCTAATAATGTTTTCTTTAGTAATCTGTGGTTAACGGTGTTGGTGGCACAATAACATAACTTGTTGTACTGTATACTACTTAATCATAAGCCTAAATTGTGTTACTGTTTGTTAACCTAAATAAATAAAATAAAAATAAAAATAAAAAATAAAATGATAACATGATCAGGTCAATATAAATTGAAATACGTAAGATTAAAATTTAAGGATAATCTTTATTGAACGTATAATTAAACGTACGTACGGTGTATTTTTGAGCTTGAATAACCCTGTATTTCAGAAATCATCTTTTTGGGTTCAGTTGTTATTCCATATTTTAGGTACTTAAAGCGGTACCGGAATTGAAATGTTGTTTAGACAAGCTTAATATTTATAAACATTTGATTTAAATAAAAAATATGCCCACACGCATTAAGCCTGTAGTTAGAAATAATAAAAAGCTTTTTAATAGGTTTGTTAAATTAATCGTTTCTTAAAGGTTTTTATTTATTTATTTATTCTTGTGTAAATACAATAAATAAGCTTACCTAATAGCAACAGGCTCGGACGTAACGATTTCTCTTACTTTCTCACATAAAAACGTTATTATATAACATATAGAATAAATCTCAGGCCAGGACGGCGTATGGCTCATCCTGACTAATACTGTATACGTAAACATCAATAGGAACAATATGTAGGCGATCTGAAACAAACAAAACGTCAAAATATAACATTCAAATGGTTTACCCTTGTTTCACCGATACTCATTTCATAGAACGTATCACTTCTTAGAATTTTCGTTTCATAGACAGCTACTTTCTACTGAACCCGTTTTAAATTCAGGTTATCTTGTGATAGTCACAAATCTAACCTAACCTAACCTACGTGAATCATATTTAAGATAACCTGAAATTGACTCGGGTTCAGCAGACAATAGCTTTCTATGAAACGAAAATTCTGCGAAGTGATACGTTCTAAGAAATGAGTGTCGGTGAAACAAGGGGACACCCATTTATATAGATGAATCCGCGACGTAAGGTGATTTTATTTGACTTTTTTTTTGCATGGTAACGGCAAACAAGCACACGACCCACGTGATGGAACGTGGACTCTAAAGCCCATAGATATTTACAAACTCAAAATTGCAATCATACGATTAAAATTAAAAGTTATCGTTAAGCTTAGGACGCTAAGGTGCTTCTTAAAATGCAGTGGAATAAATAACTAGAGTTTTATTCAAAACATCGAAATAGGTCGTTTTGCTTTTTGCGCTGCATCACATTGAATGAGAATGCTGATTAGTGAGCATTCATATTGCAAAAGAGCAATCCGTTGTGGACATCTACATAATCCGTCCACGTAGTTATGTAAATTCTAACACTATACAGATGTGACTATACAGTCTTCTATACAGTCATATTACAGTCTTCTTAAATTTGTCATTACTATATTATAGACAGTGGTTGGTCTCCTTACAAAGGTACAACGCACGGCTTGCATATGTGCGTGCCACGACCGTACGCGCCGCGATCCACCACAATCAAACTCAACAAGTCGCGCCAAGTCGGTTTTGTTGCGATCGTACTAAGTATTGAGCAGTGCGCAATAGGTTTTATAAACTCGTAAAGGGCCGGAGACAATTTTTTCTAGTTATAGTACTATGGAATTACTTACCAATATTTATTAATCGTACAAATTAAGCGTATCAACTTACCGAATCAGCCCAAAATTTGGTGATTGGCGCCGTAAAAAACTCGTAGATCTTCTTCCTTAACCTCAAGGGTCTCATCCTCTTGTCCTCGGGCGCATGGTACTCCGGGAGCTCCCTGTACGATGGCTCCCACCCAATTTTACCCACTTTCCCGTTCTGATCAACTCTCGTGTCACATTCGGCCCCTGAGCCAATCAACGCCTGCTTGAGTCCAGACAAAATCATGTATAGTATCAACCCGAATTTAGAACAATCAGAACTGATTGAAGTTGAATTGCTCAAATGATTATTAAAATTGATTCGATAAATGCTAAAAGGACTTTTAAGCGGGTTATAAGCCATTACCACAATATACAGTACATTAAAGACAGATTATACATCACATAAAAAGCTACAATTTAGTGCGCAATAGTGATACAGAGATAGTCGGAGGAACAAGAAGAGTGCGCTGAATGAATGCAAGCTCTTTTAATAAAATTATTCAAATTATACATTTCAATATTTGAACAGACGAAGCCAGATTCAAGTTGAAGTAGAAACGACAAGGCATCTAAATTTCAGCATCAAACCTAACTACGATCCACAGAACGCTTTAATATTCAGCCGGAGAGTTATCAGCGTTTATGTTTCACCTTTAGACATTAAAGTGTTACCAAATTGCAATAACGTTAACAAGGAGTTTTATTAACTCGTTAACTCAAGAGTCATTCACAATTGTAATTTGCGTAGTAAATTTCATTCTGTACTTGCGGACAATTAAAAGTTTAAAGGTACCCTTTCAAGTCTTATCTTTACGATCGGTTTAATGCTTCGTGACATGAACGAGTTTTAAGCTATTTTCGTGAAAACTATGTCTATGAGTTTTAGACCACAGGCATATCAGTAAGTTTAAATGTTCTCTTGAAAGCGCGACACGTTCAAGAAATGCCCACGCCTCAGGGGACAAACTCGATGAAACTTATATTACTTCTATATTTTGGCATTATGGTGAAACATAAACGAGTAACGTGACCTATAAAAGGTGAGCACAAAACACTGAGACGTCACAAAGGCGCTTCGACACTTCAGCAGGTCATTCGCTCACGTGTCTATACGAACACAGCCCGTGAATAGGAATTATATTTAAAAAAATGCTTTTGGCGCACTCTTTTAAATTTCTTCAATGAAAGTAGATTATAATATTCTAACGTATTTCGCAAACGAGAATCGTTTAAAGAACAAATAAAACACAGCTACGAGTTACTCACGTATTGAAATAAGAAAATGGCATGACTTAGTTTCAATTCGATTAAAGTTGCTATTCATATTAAGTCTTTCATTAATTAATTCATCATTCATTGATTCATTGATTCATTGTAGAATAAGCTCTCAAGTGGATTCCGACATTTAAAAAAGCTACTATACCATGATGATGTCGAGGAATCGATTAGCTATCGATTATTTATCGATTAGCTATCGAATGAGCAAAAGATGTAGACCCCGTGTCAGTGAAAGAGACAAATAGAATATTATTGATAGTGGATCGCTGGCTGTTCCAACTACCGCCGAGAACTCGATCTCCTAGTTCGTCGAAACAAAATATATAGACCCGATTCAATAAAAGAGACGCATAATATACACTCAGGAGCAAAAATACCGGGTCAGAGTGCGTTTTTCATACAAACGAGACTATTTCGAAGCCTTGGTTTCCGCTCATCGTCGGTAGTGGGACAAGTGCACATTCGTCAGTGTCCGGGTGTCCGCAGCCACAATGACGCTCACCTGACGAAGACTTTCTTGCGAGACCGAAATATGTCGGACCTTTTTCTGCCATGAATACGAGAGTGAGCCGTAGTGGTATTATTTTATTTTATGCGCATGACTCTCCAGTTTATTAATATAATGTTCAACGTTGTGTTCGTACAGGACATGTCGATACAATAAAAGTGCATCAGTTCGCAGACCTGGTCTACCTGCTTGTCTTTACCCTGATGTCCTGGAGGAATAATCTTCTTGATAGAAAGCGTTCTCCTTTTCACAACGCCAACCTATCGCAACAGTATCATCAGTCTTATAATCGACTAATATAATGCCTTTAAGCAATATTAACCCACTACCTTAATAGATACAATATCAGTAACGTGTATTTACAAGTGTAAGTCTTAGTTTGCATATTTTTACTAACGAATTAAAAACATACATTTTCATCAAGATACTGTATTAAAGTTGTGAAATTATTGTGCATGGTTCAGTCAGGTGACTGTAGTTAATCAAAGAAGTAATGTAAAGGTCAGAGTGATGCCTTTTTATAACCTTTTAGCCAGATTCAGCGTGTTAATTTAGTTTTAATATAGTTATTAACACTGGGTAAGTACAATCTGACTTTAACATATTATATAATATAATTGTATGCTCTTGTCGTATTTTGACAAATTGTGTCATTATTAAAAATCATTTGTATATACACGATTAGTAAATGAATGAGCCCGGAAATGTTTCGAAGCGTGATGGGAAGCAACATAATGTAAACGGTACCTCTGCGTCATTGGGATCCTTCGTGCTATTATCGTCTTCCATGCTCTCGTTCTCAAGATGCTCTTCCTCCGTCTGCGGCATCAGCTGCAGTTCCTCCTTGGACTTGAACTCCAGGTAGAGGATGTAGAGGGGGCACAGCAGGCTCAGAATTACCTTAGACCACGACAAAGCCAAGATGTGGCAAACGAAACGCTGCTCGGTCGACTAGCGATTCACTTTACTTTGAAGCATCATGCTACGTTTAACTAAGTTAATATGGTATCAGACGCTGATTATTAAAACGCGATATAGAAAAATACGAAGGTGGTGCAAAATAAATGACATCGTATTTTGTCGGATAAGTTCGTATTAATCTTGCTGTCTCCATAAGCTTATCTTTTTTTTTATGGCGTAGAGAAGGCAAACGAGCACACAGGCTTCCTGGTAAGTGGAAACTGTGACCCATAGACATTCGCATTCACAAGACTGCAAGCCTAAGACTGCAAATGCGTTGCCAACCCTGAGGACTAAGATGGAATGCCTCTACTCGTATGCCAGTCATTACACCTGCTGTCTTATCCCCAAACCTGTTTGACGGTAGGTTAATAGATAAGATGGTGGTAGCGATCCGGACGGACCCTGCACAAGGTCCTACCACCCACAAAAGGGTATTAAAGCAAACTGAGAAAGCAAGAACAATCTCTTCCAACCCGATGTCGTATGAACTTCAGAACTATCTTAGTAATTATACGATTAACTTTAGTAAAATCAGCGTCGGATTTCAATGCGTAGCATGCAGATTTCAAAATTAATAATAAAGCTCATTGACACACAGACATGACACCTCGTAATTGTTCATCGTTACGTTCGGTTAAAAGAGTCTTCTCTAACATCAATACTACGCGTGCCGATGGTAGTCTGTGCGTTAATAAGGAAATGAAATATTAAACATTATAGATAAGTGCCGCATACCTTAAGACTCGTATTTTTTCTAGTTCTCAAGCCTCCCATCCATAGATCTGCTAGTATTATTTGGGAGCAAGGGTGGGCGAGCAAAGCGCGATGGTTCGCTGCAACAGCTAGACTTAAACAAGTCTGGCCTGACCAGTTCTGGAGCTCACACGTCAGCAGTTGCTGTGCCTGATCATCATCCTGACGATAGCAGTAATCCAACAACTCCAAAGCTGAAAATAAAATAAACTTGAGACACTTTGACAGTTCTGTTGACGCACGATTCTTTGGTTTTTTGTTCAATTAAAAGTTTTGACATGTTTCTGTCATCCGAAATCTCCAAGTTGGACCCTTTTGTTGTGTACTGATGGGATCAAATTATTTCCGCCTTTTAATTAAAATATTGTACTTAATTCTTTGGTATTTATAAGAAGTTTACTTGACGTTGTCTACAAATAGACGCACGTAAACCATTTAAAATTAAACGTTGAAGTTAATGTAACATTTGCAATAATTATAAAACCAAAATTAACTCCCAATTACCACTTTTGTTGTTTTTCGCTCAGTTAACCCGTTGTTACTTCGAAATATTAACAACTGTGGTCACGAAAATACAACTATTAAAACACGATTAAGCCCCGCTAAATAACATCACTACAATTATGTGAAAATTGTGCTAGCATAAAACAATGTACGGCTGCTTTATAAGCCTAAAAACGGTGCCTAAAGTCACCTACTAAGCTACAGCTAAACTTTATCCACAAGTGTACGGGAATTTTAAAGCAGTATATAACCATGGCAAAATGACGCTATGATTCAAATAGTAAAAAATACTTCTTGAGAATTTAATTAAAACAGCTCTTTGACATAGTTGCAGAGTTGCTGGCCTCAATGAATCAAATTGGTTGAGTGTACAGTAACCAACGAAAACGTTAAGCACTTTAGTGCATTGTCATAGTAAACTTCAAACAGAACATCAAATGACACACACAACCATGACAATGACATTTATAATGACATGTTTTATTGGGTGACTGAACATTCGTAGTGTTGAGCTATGCATGCATGAGACAACTGAAATCTTACACTCTTTTAGGTTATCAAAACACTCAACTTAATAGATATGTCCTGCCTAATAGTTAATGCCACCACAAGAGAAAACGAGCTCAATATGTAGATGAAGGAGAAGTTTATCGAGTAACTAAGTAAGTTGCTGATAATAATATTAATGAGTTATTTGCTTGTGGCTTATGATAAAATAAATGATAAATTAAACTTGAGCTTTTAATTCACTGCAGTATGATGGCAGCTTCGGTGTTGTCAGTTGCATTAATAAAATATTTAGTGCGTTCTTTGATCAAATCATTCATTACGTGAATGTGTAAAGCACTATTAAAATAAATGTGGTATCATTATTTTACAGAATGACATTATTCAAGTTACTTTATCGAATCACTCCGAGTGTAAGTAAGACTCATACAAAGCATTCCTTCGCCTCACTTGAGGTAGGACATTACTACCTCATTCTGTGAAACGAGTTTTTTTTTTAAACTTGTTTTTAAACCTAGTCGCAAAACACTGAATTTAATCTATGTATCCGTCTAATAATTATCTGCATGTCTGTATCTGTGTGTACGTCTGTGCATCCTAGCTCCTAAACGAATTGACCGATTAAGACGCGTTTTTTTTTTAAAATAAACCTTGTTAATTCAGCGTTGTTTTAAGCTATGCTTAATGAAAATCGATCTCGCCGTTTAAGAAATATAAGGCGAGTTACGTAAGCGTAAGGGTCAGATCTTTACAAGTTATAGCTCTGTCACTTTCACTCAACCTAAAATGAACTGCTTTAGTTGTCATGGTAACCCCCCTGCTCTAAAAGTAGTTTACTATTATTTTGTGGGGGGGTGTGAACTTTTTAGGGTTCCGTAACCAAAGGTTAGCGCAACGGGACCCTAATTAATAATAATAATAATAATACTGTCCGAGCCGATTTCGGCTACAGCGACTGCTGGACAGGCTCAGTAGCTAGCGCCTCGTTGGTCCGCGCGTTGGTGTGCTCGCATGTGACTGTTGTAGCCAATTTTGGCCTTAAATGTTCTCGAGCACATCGGACAGGTGAGAACGCCATCACTATAATTATAAGTTAAAGCCGTTGGTGGTCTGGCTTTTAGCTCGTCTCTTTTTGCGTCGAGCTCGTCTTTTCGTAGCTTTTCAAAGGCTTCAATGTTTTGCCTCAAAAGACGTCTCCATTCCGGGCGATTTTCAGCAGATGACTCCCATGTTAAGGGGTCAATACTGCAGCTTCTCATATGCCTTTTGAGCACATCTTTGTATCGCAAGAGCTGTCCGCCGTGCTTGCGCTTGCCTTCTTGAAGCTCGCTATAGAAGATGCACTTTGCGATCCTTCCACTTGGCATGCGGAACACATGACCACACCAGCGTAACTGACGCCGCATCAGATATGCTTCTAAGCCACAGATCTTAGCGCGTCGAAGAACTTCAGTGTTTCTGATGCGGTCCGTCCAGTGGATGTCCATGATATCCCGCAGACATCGGAGATGGAATTGATCCAATGTCTTTATGTGTTTTCTGTAAAGGCACCAAGTCTCTGACCCATATAGCAGACTTGGTAGGACAACGGCTCTGTATACTGCAATTTTTGTAGCCAGTTTTAGATTATGTGAGCGGAAGACCTTAGCTCTAAGTTTGCCGAAAGAGGCAGATGCAGCACCAATTCTGTGGTTTATTTCGACATCAAGGTCACACTGCGATGTTATTGTGCTTCCCAGGTACTTGAACCTCTTCACACGCTTTAGGACATCTTGACCGAGGCAGATTTTCAGAGGTTCGTCTGTTGAAGCGCCTGTAGTCATGACTTCTGTTTTACTGACACTTATCTTAAGACCGAACTTGGTACAGGCCTCATCAAGACCAGTCATCAGCTGTTGTAGAGAAGTTGGGGAATCTGCTAAAAAGCATAAGTCATCCGCGTACATAATCTCGGTGATAATTTTGTAGGAAACTTTGGTACGGGCCTTCAACCTAGCTAGATTGAAGAGCATTCCATCAGTTCGGAAGCGAATGTGGATGCCTGTAGGTACGTTTTGTAAGGTCTCGTTGACTACAGCTGCAAAATAGATGGCAAACAGCGTGGGGGCAAGAACACAGCCTTGCTTAACACCACAACTGACGGGGAAGAATTTCGACTGTTCCCCATTCACAGACACACAGCATGTCATGCCGTCATGTAGTAGTCGAACTAAACGTACAAATTTCGCCGGGCAGCCCACTTTGTCCAGAACAATCCATAGGGCCTCACGAGGAACACAATCAAAAGCCTTTTCCAGGTCGACAAAACAAAGAAACAATGGCCGACCTTGTTCACGGCTTTTCTCCTGTAGCTGTCGAACGCAGAAAACAGCTTCACAGGTGCCTCTCTCGGGGCGGAAGCCAAATTGGGATTCCGGAAGTATTTCTTCTGAAACTGAGGTTAACCGGTTGAGCAAAATCCTGGCAAAGACTTTTCCGGGTGTGGAGAGAAGCGATATGCCACGATAGGAATTACAATTAGACCTGTCACCTTTATTCTTGTATAGTGAACAGATATGTGAGATCTTAAAGTCAGATGGCACTTGCTCATCGCACCACATCTGAGTGAATAGTTTCCATATCGTATCAAATAGCCCCTCCCCTCCGTACTTCAAAAGTTCACCAGGGATATTATCGACGCCAACCGCTTTCCCGTTTTGTTGACTCCTGATGGCTACTATTACTTCCTGCAAAGTCGGTGGCTCATCAAGCTCAGGCCTTTGCCGGAGAGGTGTGATCTCCATTATCCGCTGAATATCAGCTGAGCGATCAACATTGAGTAGCTCCGCAAAGTACTCAGCCCAACGATTCAAAACATCCACCTTGGACGTCAACAGCGTCGCGCCGTCACGTGACCTTACAGGCGCACTAATCCGCTGAGTTGTTCCAGTGAGTGCTCTCAACTCGCCGAAGAACGCACCAAGTTGATTTGTATCAGAGAGCCACTGCAGGTGTTCCGCTTTTTGTAGCCACCACTTGTCTTTTATCTCCCGCGTCATCTTTCTGAGATTATTGCTGCTTTGTCTTATTCTGTCCGATACATCTGTTCGACCGTGCTGTGGATGATGTAAAAGGTCACGGTGTTGTTTGAGCGCTTTAGTTAGCATCTCATCATTCTCGTCAAACCAGTCTTGGTGGATTCGCTTTTTCAGGCCTAATGCTTGCGTTCCAACTTCAACAATCTGAGAAGTGAGGGCACTCCAGTTGGTATTAAGATCACCGTTTTTGATGGTAGACAGCAACTTATCGGAGAGAATGTGTTGGTACTCCGTCCGCACTTCTTTATCTGCGAGCCTCTCAACATTAATGTTGGGTGGCCTTTGTCTGCAAGACCGGCGCGGTGGATGCAGACGGAACCCAACTTTTGTGACTACAAGTCGGTGGTCTGACCAGCAGTTGGCACCGCGCATAGCGCGTGTGACATGGATTTGGGAGATGTGTTTTTGCCGAACAATTGCGTAATCAATAAGATGCCAATGTCTCGACCTCGGATGCATCCAGGTGGTTTTATATTTAGCTAGTAGTCGGAAGAATGTGTTAGTGATAGACAGGCCGAATTGAGCACACAGGCTTAGCAGTAATTGACCATTACTATTCATATTGCCAATCCCATGTCTCCCTAAGACCCCTGGCCACGCTTCATAATCACAGCCTACTCGAGCGTTAAAGTCGCCTAGCAGAAGAATCTGCTCTCTCGGGCGTATCCTGGCGAGTAAGCGTGTAAGGTCTTCATAAAATTTTCCCTTTGTTTCATCATCCTTGTCCATTGTTGGAGCATATACGCTAATAACGTTCAAATAGTTGTCATTGTCTAGATGTAGACGCAATGATATAACGCGGTCTGAGATGTATTCAGGACAGTCTTCCAATTTGCTAGCAATCTGGGTCTTTATTGCGAATCCAACACCAGAGCGTCTTGGTTCTGTAGCCGGGGTACCTTTCCAGAAAAAATTATATCCGCCGCCGTGTTCTATGAGCTCGCCTTCATCTGGCAAGTGGGTTTCGCTGAGAGCTGCTATATCCACATTGTAGCGCGAAAGCTCTCTAGCCACAACAGCAGTTTTTCTTTCTGGACAAAGGTTAACGTCACGATCAAGAAGGGTGCGGACGTTCCACGCACCAAAAGTCATAGTAGTTGTTTTTATATTTTTGTTGTATCTTCGACCACGAAAAAGGGATGCTTGGGCAGCCGCGGTTACTACCCCCCAGTAGGTGTAGGACAAGCTTTGTTTAGGACACCTTTTCTAGTCCCCTCCCCGTGCGGGGAGAGCAGTGCCTCCCTAAATAGGGCTGCTCCGTCACTCTGGCTGCTGCCCAATCCACGCTGTTGTCCCAGGTGCAACGCGGAAACGACCATCAATACCGGAGCCGCCGGTGTGCAGGCATCAGACAAAGCCGGGTGCACATCACAACCCGACCTCTCTACCTCTGCCCATCGCCACAGGACTTAGTCTCGGGAGCCTTTATTCATGCCGCAGTCATCTACGCAGGATATATTTAAGTGCATAAGCGTACGCGCAAACACAGACGCACTCTCTCGTCCTCACCCTTCTGTATCCGATGGAACGGAGAACCGCTACGACCGGAGATGAGTTTGGATGCAGCATTTGACCGACAGCGCTTTTGACCTCAGCTGTCGCCCTTGGCCTTCTGCAATGCCTTGCTGTTCCGCCTAATCAGCCAAAAACCATTTGTTTATCAACTTTGGATTGCCGTCAAAGCCGGAACAGACTTTGTTTTTGTGCAGGAGGCGTCCGCAGACCTAGGAAAAGGAGTAGGATTGGAAAGGAATAGGAGTAGGATTGGAAAGGAATCATTGTGACAGTGAGAGAGGATATAAAGGTAAAGGGATACTATCGTCTCGGAAGATAAGTAAAGACAATAGTAGCTCGGGAAGCCGGGGTCGCACACCCGTGTATCAATCCGCAACTTTCGGCCCAGAAGTTGAGATTGACACCCCTGCCCTAATTAATATGCCTAAGCTGACGGTCCGTCTTATCTTTAAAAAGCTGTAACTTTTGAAACGTCACAGGTACCGTCTATTTTTTTCCTCAGAATATGTGTATTTATTACAGCAAATTTAAACTTTTTTTAAACAAAGTTATATATTAAAGATGGGTCCCCATACATGAAAAGTTTGATTTCCAACGTTTTTTTGATTTTTATTGTATCGTAATAACGAACAAATGTACAAGCGTCAAATTTGGTACGATTATAGTAAAAACGTTGAACAAAACCAACATGTACTAAAAATCGTCAAGTGTGAATTGGGCTCGCGCTGATTCCATTCGAAATCGGAATATAATAATACCTGCTCTGTGGCGTGACGGAACCCTCGATGCGCAAATCCAACTCGAACTTGACCTGTTTTTGTCTAACAATATCTTCATGATCCCCACACTATACCTTTGGTTTCGAACTCCTTCGCGTAATGCCTGAGTTCCTCGTACACCTCCGTTTCCATGTCATCCTCAGCCGCCTCATGGGCCATGGCCTTGTACAGCTTACAGGCCACTAGGCTCTTGGCCAGGGCTTCCTCCCCGTGCGTCCACATCAGCAGCGCCATCTGGTGCCTCTTTGTCAGAACAGCCCACATCTAGAAAAGAAAGCTGATTAAGTAAGTAAAATTGCTGAAAAGTGTTAACTTCAAGGACCAAGGTGTAAATGCCACCACATCATTTTAGAGTTAAATATTGTAGATTGTAAATTCATACCATTGGGGGGAATAGCTAAACTGAAGTGGCAGTGGGTGGGGCACATTGCTCGCAGGACTGATGGCCGATGGGGTCAGAAGGTTCTGGAGTGGCGTCCGCGGACCGGAAGACGAGCTGTAGGTAGGCCTCCAACAAGATGGAGTGACGACCTCATCAGGATCGGGGGACCGCGGTGGATACAAAAAGCACAAGACCGGTCTGAGTGGAAAGCATTGGGGGAGGCCTATGTCCAGCAGTGGACGTCTTTCGGCTGACATGATGATGATGATGATTGTAGATTGGATTTTAGTAACCAACTCACACGAATTTATTCTTAGGCCACTATGGAACTTATTCTGAGAGGCGTAGAGGGGAAGGAGGTTCTTAAAACTTAACTGTTGCGGGTGGTAAGACCTTGGGCAGGGTCCGTCCGGATCGCTACCACCATCTTATCCATTAACCTACCACAAAACAGCAGTGTTCGCATTGTTGTGTTCCGGTTTGGGGATAAGACAGCCGGTGTAATGACTAGCATAGAGGCATTCCATCTTAGTCCTCAGGGTTGGCAACGCATTTGCAGTCTTAGGCTTGCAGTCTTGTGAACGCGAATGTCTATGGGTCACAGTTTCCACTTACCATCAGGTGGCCTGTATGCTAGTTTGCCTTCTCTATGCCATAAAAAAAAAAACAACGAAACAGCATGCAAAAATCTTAATGCTATATACAGTAACACGCAAAATTACTAAATACCTAAAACGCAGCTCTAAAACTTCTAATTCTTACAACCTCCCCCCCCCCCCAACTCTCCCCCATTTATTTATTTTATAGGTAAGGTCATCCTTACCCGTATTCCTTTGAACAAAACCACGGAAACGCTTTTTGGGAGATTAATCCACGCACTCCCCGAAATTATTCAAAGTCCACGTAATGAATCTCTCTTAATGACAGACTAAAACGGTACCATCAAAGAAAAACACACATCAGAATAATAAGATTTAAAATTTAATGGAAATGGTCATCATATTTACTTTTCACCATAAAGTGCTTTATTTGAATTGAATTGGGACGCCGTGGCTTTTGGATTGTGTATGTACATCATTAGCATTCGAAAAGTGTGGTTAAATAAAACTCCATCCAATGCGCACCGCGTTACATGGAATGATAAAATTTTAGTCACGGCCAGCAATGTATAAAAACATAAGCGATACCATCGTGCATAACATAGCCGTCGTGTTTTATTTACTTATAAATTTAAGGTCTCTTTACATGTTAATCTGACTGAAACTCGCAAGAGCGTAACTCGATTCGTTATAAATTCTTATTTATTCGAGAATTAAGTGCGAAGTGGATTTATTTGCTGATAAAACATTGCTTCCAGGAAATATTGAAATGGAATGAAGCTTTTAGAGTCAATATGCGAATTTAAATAAAACCCTATATCACTGGCAATAAACGTACTGGCAGGTAATTTAAAAACCGGGCAAGAGCATGTCGGACTATGCTAAGAGTAAGTGTAGGGTTCCGAAGCCATTATAATTATAAACACAAATATGGAAATACTCTATTTTAGTAGGTATAAACACTTTAGCCGCCTATATCTCAGAAACAACCAATTCTACTATCGTGAATCTTGAATTCCAAAGAAAAATTACCCATTTCTTTAAAATTCGTATTCGTAAATGTGGTTTCATGCAAGATTTTTACCTCAATTTATTACATGTACCGCCGCTGGACCTACTCTAGGGACTTGAATTATTATTATTACTTCTTGACTAAGAAAGGATTCAAAAATCAACCTAGAAATAAGAAATAGGGAAAGTATCGGGAAGCTAATTCTACGCGTAAGAGAGTAGGTACCAATGTAGTCAAAATGTTAACAATTCTACAAAATGTTATAACTTCATTTATTTCTCTTATCATTATTAATTTCAGGCCATTGGTGCACCGGTTTTCCCATAGCTTTGATTTGTTTCTTTCCTTGAAATTTACGTAAGTTCTCCTTTTCAATAGTATTCCACATCGACATAACTTTGTCTAAATACGTCTTCCTTTTATAGACAACGCTGTTACTTTTATCAAATAGCATGAAAGCTGAAAATGATAAAATAAAATTAGTAGAAGTATTAAAAGTTTCTCTCAATAATTGTGAGATAAGCTCGGTTCTTTGACTGCACCTTTTTCTACACTCATGTTTTAAAGAGGAGAGATTTCATTGCTTTGTTTGCATGGAATATGCTCCAAAACGGATAGACCGATTTGAAAAATGATTTCACCATTAGAATTCTACATTATCCTTAATAAATATACCTACGCTATGTTTTATTTTTCTACGTGGCCGAAGTCGCGGGAAACAGCTGGTGTATTATACATGTGAAATTTCTTCTGTTTGTGTGTTTGTTGCGCTTTTGCAGCTGAACCACTGAACCGATTTTCATGAAATTTAGTCAGAATATATCTTTAGCCTTGAAGAAAGACGCGGAGTGTCTTGGACAACAGCTGGTAGCCACTTTCTCCAGACTGTGCTTCGAAGAACGCACGATGTGACCGCAGAAGCGGAGAGCGCGCTCTTTACAGATAACAGAAAGCCGCTTGGTGATGCCTAACTCGTAGATGGACTTTTTGGTTCTCATGGCAGTGGACAAGATGCGTAACGTTATCGTAAACGATTTACGAAACGTAACTAAAAGTATATGAGCGTTTAACGCGACCGTGTAGTGGCTTACGTCAATTCTATTTTTTTTGATAACGGTTACGTTCTCGGAATGCATTTGTCTATGGCCACAGTTCTTTTACCACATAAAAGGAATAGTTGCCATTTTAGTAGCTCGTACACCTGTTCAATTCTATAGAAATAGGTTGTGTGTGTGTGTGTTAGTTTGTTACTCCTTCAAGCTGTAACGGCTGGTCGGATTTAGATGAAATTTGGAGTAGAGATAGGTAATAGATACCCTGGATTAACACATAGGGTAATTTTCACCCTGAACAATTTAAAAGTTCCCGATGGAATAACGATAATCGAAATCTATGTGGACGAAGTCGCAGGCAGAAGCTACCCTTGTCCTTTATACTCCCCGGTAGGTGATTCTCTTAACAAAGACGGTATACAACCCAAAGAACTTTATGAACCGGCGATTTTAGTGCCGTTAACAACATTTTAGGGCGTGCATTCGCAATTAGGTAGCTTAGAACTCTCTCACATCGACCGAACGACAAATATTTTTTTAAGATTAAGGACCATTCTTAACCGCTCTTACAAAATGTATTAATTATGTTTAATGCAGCACGAAATAAAATAGAAAGGCAGTCGAAAGTGCTACGGGCCACTCAGATGATCTCTTAAAGCTAAATGGAGGGTATACTCGCACTGTTTAATGGACAGAACCACTAGAAAGTCCACCAATAGAACAATCATATTTTTACTGTGTTAAAAAGACTAACAGGCCTTAGCGCCTTTTACCTGCTCTTTCCTTTCGCACTCTATTTCCTATGTTTTCAGGGAGCTTTATTTCACTGGGTAAAATGGGCCACCGTGTTTTCAACGTCACAATTAACTCTTACATACAAACTAATCACGCCTCTTTCCCGTAGTGGTACTATCCAGACAAACTCGCTTCCTCCACACTCACAAGTCTTTTACACGTGCGTCGGTTTAGATGCTCCAGACCTGGCCCTTTCTTAAAACGTTCCCAATATGAACATGGGACGTTCGCCTTGGCCTTCCCTAATTCTTACTTACTTGACACTAATGGCGATTAAAAAACAGCAATATGGTTTAAAGATAAAGATAAAAGATGTTTATTCAGTAAGTAGGCCGCACGGGCACTTTTACACGTCAAAATCTACCAGCGCTTCGCAAGAGACCACTGCTGAGAAGAAACGCCGCAAGAAACTCAACAGTCAGTCGTTTTTTTAAATACTACTTATGATATTATACAATTATAAAGCTTAACCTAGCATGATATAAAACAATGAATTTAGCATAAAATAAAAATAAAAACAAAAAACATTGAAGCGTAGCTTGAGCAGGAAAATGTGTCAAAACTAAGAATTTTCATAGGGAGTAATAAGTTTTATTAATAGCAACACAGTCTACGTCACATAACGCCTGGGTAACACGTAGTTACAAACCAGGATAATAAGTTAAGCACTGGCTTAAGTCAGTAGCTATAGGAATAAAACTTGCAAGCCAGGGAAGGTAGAAGGTGCGGGGTTCAGGTACGATTAATCTCATATAGTAACCAATGCCCTCATCCCGCGCCTCAGGCATAGCCTGGTCCAGTTATTGACTATCATAGCATTGTTCACTTGCACTGCCTCCTAGTGGTCAGTTCTAGATAGGGCGCAGAAGAAAGTAAACAATTGTTCGGCCTCTGCCTTTTGGGAGAAATATTTTTGGCAGAATTAATCAGTTCCTGAATTTTCATTTTCCCACAAGGTACTTTTTTTTTCTTTGCCCCGCGGCGACTTGAACAGCTACTACCGCGGGAATATGGCGTTTCCACTATGAAGTGATTTCGCCAGTGTCAATTATATATAAGTATAAATCAATATAGTAATAAAACACAATCCAATCTTCTCTATGAAGATTGGTGGCAACGTTGTACGGTGATATGTAGGACAGAGGCCAAGATAGTTTTAACCTCTGTACCATTGCGAGTCCACCAAAAGAGAAGTAAGATGCCAGGATACACGAAATAAGTCCAAGTCTTCTATCACTATGCAACACAAAGGCATTAAAAGTACAAATCACTAACAAAAAAGAACTTTGAACACCTAAATACACAAAAATAAAAACTAAAACAAATTACACATCCGCCATCTTTTGACGTTGCAAATGGCCTCCAAAGGTACTTCCTGTCGCCGCTATTTTATTTTTGACGTGGTCAAAAGGGTTACTCAGCCTAACCGATGTCAAAAGCGGTTTTAGTATTCTGAAAATGAAACAAATATAACACAAAAAGCTTTTTGGGAAATAAAATTTGGGAAATATTACTTTTTTTTTTTTTTTATGGCATAGAGAAGGCAACCGAGCACACAGGCCACCTGATGGTAAGAGGAAACTGTGACCCATAGACATTAGCATAAGACTGCAAATGCGTTGCCAACCCTGAGGACTAAGATGGAATGCCTCTATGCTAGTCATTACACCGGCCGTCTTATCCCCAAACCGGAACACAACAATGCGAACACTGCTGTTTGGCGGTAGGTTAATGGATAAGATGGTGGTAGCGATCCGGACGGACCCTGCACAGGGTCCTACCACCCGCATACATTCAACTTATAGTATTTTAGCAAAAGAGCAGGCTCCCACGGCTATTACGTACATCATTCACAGAATTGTAGACATCTTCCAGCCCAGCCATCATGTCAAGCCATGATCGAAAACTAATCGAACGTGCTTGCTTTCCTAGCTATAAAGCCTCATATATGTATTTAAAGGTCCAGGGACAATATCACATCAATTGACCTAGTCCCAAACTAAGCTCTAGGCTTGTACAATAGGTACTAGACAACGATGTAAATACTTATAGAGAAATATATACTTAAATACATAGAAAACATCCATGACTCAGGAACAAATATTCGCGCTCATCACACAAATATCTGCCCTTACCAGGATTTGAAAGCAGGACCGCTAGGTTCTCAGGCAGGGTAACTACCAACTAGCCCAACGCGTCGTCAATAACTGCCTTACGACTTGCAGCCAGGGTAGATGAAGTTTCTATAGCGCATAGCCTCAGTTTATGAAAAACCAAGTTTTTTTTTTCTTAGCATGAATAAGCCATACGAGCACACAGGCCACATGATGGTTAGTCAGATCTAAGACCCATAGACCTTGGCAAAATGCAATCTCAATTCTGAGGATTAAGATGAAATACCTCAATGCTAGTCATTTCACCGGTTGTCTTGTCCCCACATCAGCCCTAGACAAGATGCGTGATCGTTATCGTTACCAAAAATGTAAAGGATTAACGTAAGCTGCCACATGGTCGTGTTAGGGTCTCCTCAGACCTATCGACGCTGGATCGGCGTAAGCCGGTAAACAACAGTTTTATGTCCGCTCAGTAAGGGTTCGGCTCGGCTCGGCTCGATTCGGCGCTGCGAACGGAGCGAAAACGTTTCAGCTCGCAACCGGCTCAAACCGATTCCACGTCGATAGGTCTGGGGAGACCGTTTTCGATAGCGTTAAGCATCTTGTCTAGGACCTCAGGAAACAATGTGAACGCTGCTGCTCGGCGGAAGGTTTGAAGGATAAGATGAAGAGATTTCTCAAAATTTTACTGCCATAGGTATATCTGAACTGACGCTTAAATCGCTTCATCATTATCAGCCGCAAGACGTCCACTGCTGGACAAAGGCCTTCCCCAAGGTTTTCCACAACGATCGGTCCTCTGCTGCTGTCATCCAGCGGTTTCCCGCGACCTTTATCAGATCGTCAGTCCACCTTGTGGAAGGTCTGCCAACACATCGCTTGTCATTTTAAATCGCTTAGCTGATAAGAAATATTTATACATATTTAGCTCCGGGCGATAATGTTTCTCGTCCTCTAGATCAAATTCAAATTACACAATCGATTACGATACGATTTTTCAATATGTTCTTAGTGTTCTTATGAAAGACTAGGTTTGCACGTTTCCGTTTTATTTCCAAGAAATATTTTGTTGAAAATGAACACGTACTGGTACACGTCCGACGGTACAAAACATATTGTCTTTAACCTGTTATGGTATAGTTTTGACGTCAGCCGCCATTACTGTCAAGAAAATAAGAGCTATCAAAACTTTGACACAGCGATATAGGTAAAAAACTAAAGTAAGGATCCTCTTGCATGTAGTAACACATGAGTTACCGTTCGAAAATCTATATTTGTTTTTTTATTTTTTCAATTTTTTACCTATAACAGATCAAAAACGATATTGTTTTTACCGTGTTGAATAGAGGCCAAGAACTAGTTATCATGTCTACGAACTAGATTCAAGAGGAGAGAAACTTAATCGCATTTTGTATGAAAAGAAAAGAATTCTAAACTACTTTCCTTTTTCAAAGACATTACATCTGGTTCATGGGTTAAGTATTAAAAGAATATTTTCCATTGCATCGTTTTATTTAATGCTTATTACATTTCTCCAGTCTGTTGTTAACTCTGTTTTGAAACTTTAGAATCCTCTTCAGGTCTTTCAAGTTATCTCTCAGCTGCTGCATTTCTTTGTTAGCTTCGGTTAATTTATACTCAAATTGCCCTTTAAAAAGTAAAGAGAACAATTTTTAGTTTTTAAACATGTGAGATTCGTTTACAAAGCTGCTTATACATTTTAAAACAGCAGACAGTGAGGGTGACATTTAAAAATATTAGCTTATATCGTACAATTTTAACCGAGGATAGTGGCGGAATCGGGACGAGGCCAATACTACCCTGCTAAGACAAATGGCGGTATCTCTGACAAAAGTCTTATAGCAAATGCAACCTTATTACTAATAGCAGAAGGTTGTATCTGATTTGGCAATTGAGTTTGAGATATCACCTTACGGCTTATGAGGGCAGATTATACCCAACAGTGGGTGAAAACAGGTTGAATGGGTAGATGGATGGAATAATACTAGGTACAGTTAACTAGGCAGATAGAGCCAATCCTTAGCCATTGCACAACCATAAAGTTTCTGAATATTGACAAATGACTACTTACTGTAAAACATCCG
The DNA here is from genome assembly GCA_923062465.1 of Acleris sparsana. NCBI lineage: Eukaryota > Metazoa > Arthropoda > Insecta > Lepidoptera > Tortricidae > Acleris > Acleris sparsana. The sequence goes on from OV281300.1 coordinate 13,031,626, forward strand.
TCACTGACACGTATATAAGTACGAGAGTGACGGGTGTTTTATCCACAATTTGTCGCACGTTATACGCAGCCATACTAGGCCCACAGCTCAGACATAACGTTAAAGTGAAAAATCACTGGAGCGTGCAGCTACTTATGTGGACGACCGTACTTAATAACCTGCCCAAACTTAACTATTTCTGAATGATTATATTGTTTTTCTGTCGAAGGAGTTAAAGCGATAATGTACCAAAGCAGCTTTGGCCGACTGTACATGATAGTGTTAGCCACAAATTAGTTCTACTATTCTGTGTAAAGGAACACGTCGACTTACTAAATAAATATTATTTACTGTTATCAATTTATACTTTCCACATTTATATACTTACAGTCACTAGCAGCGTGTATTAAAGAGAACAGTGCCATAAAAACAAATACTGCTAGTTTCAAGAACCGCATGATTGCTAAGTGTTCGAAATTCTGTTTTTGACTGTGGCGAAAACATAAATGGCAGTTGTGATTACCAAAATCACGGAAACTAATCGATTATCGCGATTAATTACGAGAATTGATTTTAAGGCTTTCCATTAATTCGAAGATAATGAGTCGCATAAAATATTTAAAGACAAAATCGCCAGTATAATAGCAAACCTTTTTTTCAGAGCTTATATGGTGAGCGTTTTATGTCTTAAAACGGCTGAACTGATTTGCAAGATCTTCTTCTATTTCGGTCCCTCACTGCTGAGGATCGCGACCACAGGTTATGTTACACCAGTCTGTGCAATTGTACGCCGAATGGGCAGCCCGGTGCATGCTGCCGCCCACCACCTTCCTAATGACGTCAGACCATCTTGCTGGTGCTCTGCCTTGAGCACGTTTTCTATTTATCTGGCCCACAATAATTAGCTTCTCCAGACTGTGCTTCGAAGAACGCACGTTGTGACCGCAGAAGCTTATATCGCGCTCTTTACAGATACAGAAAGCCGTCATGGCAGTCCACGGTATACGGAGCAGTCTCCGCCAAAACAACATTTCTAAGGCATCGATTGTACTGCTATCACGGCCGAACCAATCTAACCAAGCACACTTTAGTCGCACGGCGAATACTACGACCCTTCCACACTTTTGCCCCCAAGCACCAGTTCTTATATTATTGTTTCAGTGTGTTTCGGTGAGACGACCAGTGAAATTACTAGCATACTTTTAGAGTCACCCAAGCCCTAGCAACGTATTTACTGTCTTTAGATTGCAAAAGTCTCTAATTCTTAGAGCTTACTTACCATCAGGTGGCCTGTTTTCTCGTCAGCCTCTATGTCATACAAGCGACTCACCAGCATGACATAAAAGAGCGCCACTATCGTACCCTTAGATCTGCCACCAACCAGCAGTCTTCATATGGTTGTTCCAGTGTTGAGAACTTGAGATTATACCACCAGTGAAATTACTAGCTTACCTACAGAGTCAACCAAGTCCTTAGGGTTTTCCAAGTCCTCAGGGTTGGCAACGCATTTGCTGTCTTGAGATTGCCAATTTCTCTAGGTCTTAGAGTGTACTTACCTTCAGCTGTCCTGTGACCTATACTCCATACAAGTGACTCACCAGCAGCTCGTTGAAGGGATAGTCGAAGAGCGCCATCTCCGTGGTGACAGGCATGAACCCGGTGATGAGGGACAGCCCACCGGCGGTGTGCCGAGTGAACGACGCGCTGTTCCGGTGCACGTTCACGCTCTTATTCATCACCTTAGCGTAGATCGGGCGGAACTTGCGGCGAGTGTAGTAGCACCTGAGGAAAGTAATGGTGTATTAATAGTTGTTCAAATTACAACCATTTTTCTTAAAACCTTGTCTCTTGTTGGTGAAGCCACTATTTTAATTCTTTACCAGCTCTTTGCCAGCTGATATCTATGACATTGGTCGTCTGTCTTATTTGATTAATGTAACTTTTGTTTTTGATTTAGTAAAGTTGGTCATTTACTTTGTTTCTCTTCGATCTGATTATGGTTTTTAACGTAGTCCGATTCCCATAGTACAAGTCTAGATCTTATTTGAGTACTAGGTCAGTTTGTGTGAATATCCTCTTAATAGAAAAAGCAGACGAAATTCATAGGCTCTGAAATAGGACCTTTTGTATTTCAGAACCCTACTTATAAACCAAACTATTTATTTTACAGTGAACAGGTGCTGTATTACAAATGTGTTAATCAGCGTGAAATAATCAAAATGCCTTAATTAAGTCATTCGCTTCGAAACACGCCTCAATTAGTCAAAATTATGAAGAGAATTTTAATTTTACGCCCGAAAAAAGATTTCAACAGAATTATTGGTTTTATTTGATGAAGCATGTACGGTTAAATTTGTCAATGGAGTATTACCCCTATTGTGCATAAGAGAGAGTGGCTTTTCTATTGTCACTGTGAGCCGATTGCAACCAATTAAATTCCTTTGCAATCTACCTACTTACTGTTGAACGAGATACTTATTTAAATTAACCCTTTTGCAATAAACGCAGTAACAATTATGTAGAATAGTTTAAATAAAGGCAAGGCGACTTCATGTTTTTTTTTTTACTAATCGTGGTAAAGGGCGCTGAATATCAGCACCGTGGCTTAACTCAGCATTGTACAGTCCTTTATTGACGCAATGGCGCAGATAAAACGATGCTACCTAGCTATTCATAAATAATACTTTCTTTACAGTAGGTATAGCAATATATCAAACTACTCCGTAATTCAAAATCGCCCCTTTGCCGGGTCTTAGCCGCTGTTGCCATGCTTAAAATGAGGCGCTACGGGTGTCACAGTGTCTACGCGCCGTAGTACCGTCGTAGTAACAGCCGCGTAGCCCCTTCACGTGCCTCTAGCTAGGCGCACCCGCAGACTTAGGACTTGAAGACGCACGATTGTTTGATGGGATACTTTTACAAAACACAGGCGGGTCGACGACCGGTAGCTCTGCGTTTGCAAAAGCTTGTGTAGGTATTATTGAAATTGCATAATCTCGGTAAATCAGTTTTTTTTAATGTCTAGTATCAACCGAACAAAACTCAATGCTATTTTTAAATTATACTCGTAAATGATGGTCATAAAAACACTATAGTTACAGAGAAATTATGAGAATCATTCAAATTTAACAAGCCTCATTTCATCGAAAATTTTAAAAACCTGGAACTTTATTCCCGACGGTAAAAACATATCGTGTTTGATCTGGTATGGTATTGTTCTGACAGCAGTCACCATTACTGTCAAGTAAATAAGAGCTATTATAACGTTAACAATACGATAACAGATCAAACACGATATGTTTTTTACCGTCAACGTCTGTAGCTGTTCAAAATTAAAAGAAACAAAAAAAAACAGCGAAAATACTGGTTTGTCAAAGATGTCTTTGTTTTTTCTTTGCGATCAATCAATAAAAATCCTTGCCAACAAAAAAATCAATCAAACAATTTTATATATGTAAACAATGATTACATAGGTATTGTAATCCAACCTTATTTTGCCATAGTAGGTATGGCCTTTAAGTCCTTTTCCCTATTTTCCTTGAAATAAGCCCTTCATCCATTATTACTTCGGCACCACAACACAGAAGCAGGGTTCGCGGAACATAGCCCAATCAAGCTAATGGACAGCGGGCTTTAGAAAGTCCTTGTTCATTGCCATTTTGTTTGTAAAAGTAGATTATGTGAATGTAAATAATAATAAATTCAGGGCCCGTAATTTTCATGCCGTTCACGCAAAAATGACGTCACGCTACATAGAGTATGATTCCAAATGGTTTTGTTGTAATTATTAACCATTAATCGGCAATCATTTAATCATGTACAAATGAGTTTAATCTATTGACGCGTAGAAAAATAAATATCTGCTTTATACCTAACACGTAAATTAAACTATTTGATTGCGAAGGACGGTGGCTAAAATTATCGAGTGACATCATCATTTAACAAGATAGTTTTTATGTTGCAATAAAAAATTATACGATTAAGTAGTTATAAATACAATTATCGCATTGACATTCATGAAATAAAATTGTTTCAATTTGTCATTTTTAGTAATAAGTGGTGAAAAAAATATGATACTGCCTTGATCCGTATTTTGATTGGGATTAAGCTGTGTTTACCTATAATCACTTTGCTGTTTCTTATTATTTATCTTTTCTACCAGTTAAAAATACCTTAACATCTGCCAAATTAAAGCAGAGCACACTGTATGTAAAATTACGTAGTTTTGACGTCATCGGCATCAAAATTACGACCCCTGATAATAATAATATGTTAACGAAGTAATTATTTGTGAAGGATGCGCTTATTAATACAACAGAGGGAAATCTCACATTAATTAACCTAGTCCTTACTCAGCTCTAGGCTTGTACAGTCAACCACTTTGATTCATAGGCCGCTATGGAACTGTGTCAAAGTGACGTTGCATTTCAGTTGTTTCAAGTTTGTTCCGATTTGAATCATTACGTCACTTTGAAATAGTCCCATAGTGGCCTATGTCAAATACTAAGGGTACCAGACTACGATAAAAATATTTAAATACAGAGAAAACATCGACGACTCTTAAACAAAGGGTACCACATTTGTTATTATAGCGTTAACTACACACACTGTGAAAATTTCAACTGTTTACCAATTACGGTCACGAGATACAATCCGCTGACGGGTATATTACATAATGTATCTTTGTTTGTCCTAATTTGGTTGAAAATCATTCGGTTGAAAATAATTGTTACAATTGAAATTTTAATTAAAACAAAAACTTAATCTAACCTAACTAAACCAATCAACACAAACCAAACAACACAATATGACAAACTATGTTATGCGCTTCAAAGGATACCTTTACTAACAGACAGAAGAACAGGGCCGAGATTCTAGACGGTAACAACCAAATTGTTTTTCACCTGTTATGGTAATTGATGAAACGATTTGGTTTTTACCGTGTTGAAAAGAGACACAGGGAGAAGCTTCTAGTTTTAGTAAAAACCATATCGTGTTTGATCTGTTATCGTATTGTCACCGGTTTGATAGCTCTTATTTACTTGACAGTAATGGTGGATGACGTCAAAACAAAACCATGACACGGCCTCTATTCTTGCCGGTAAAAACCATATCGTCTTTGACAGGGGGTGCGCTTCAATCTGTATACAAACTTTTTGCATAATTTCATTTAACTAACTACGAAATGAATAACAAACATCTAGTATAAATACAAAATGTATATTTTGTTGTAGCATAACAGTCACATAATATAATACTCACTTAGCATAATGACCTTTTGTATATCATTCATATGGAATAATGCCATTTGATATACTATACATTAAACATAATTATTAAAAATTATAAAAACATTTGCAGTAATGATCAGGTGATATAACTTATTATAAATTATAATATGTTTAAAATTAAGGTCATGCAAATAAATCTGCCAAATTAGGTCAATTTGGCTTTTACTTATACGTTAGGTTAGGTTAGAGTTGCGTCAAGGCGCGAAGCGCCATAACTACGGATAATAGGAGCTCCGCATAGCGGAGCTCCGTCGTTTTGTTGTTTTATTAAAAAAGAACGTTATGAGCATTAAATATTATACAAAGTGACCATTATACTGATTGTATGTTATGCAGATTCATTAGTATGCTACTAAACTATTACTGCTTTTGAAATTATGCAATTCGTTTATATGCATTTTATTATTATACTATTTAATAATTTCTGCAGAACAAAATTATGCAGTTAGTTTTATGCAACATGAAAATTCGCAAATAGTTGTTATGAAAAACATTACACGCCCTTTTGACATGTGGTATTTTTTTAACTCGGCCGCCATTACTGTCATGTAAATAAGAGCTATCAAAACGTTGACAATACGATAACAGGTTAAAGACGATTTGGTTTTAACCGCCTAAAATCTCGGCCCAGGTCATAGACGGTATGATTCTTACCGGCAAGAATAGAGGCCCTGAAGAGGCTTTGTAATAGTGTTACACTTTGGGTACCAGACCACTAAAAAGCATCAAACTAACCTGTAGGCACCTCCCATAAGCTTGTTAATAACCAGCCCAATATCATGGAGCGTGTAGATGTATCCTCTCGGAAGGTGAGGCCGTACATCCCTGAGGATATAGCGCAGCGTGTTGCCTGGTCCGCTCTTGGTGTTGTACAGTTCCTCCAGCCGGGGGATGGTGAGGAACTTCCTCATGGAAACGCCGTTCTCAAGGAGGAGCTTCACGAAGTCGATGCGGTCGTGTTCAAGGGCCTGCATCATCGCCTCATCCAGGGCTCCTGTGGGAACGGAAATAAGATTTGATATTTTTTTACAAGCTTACCCTTTATTTAACTTGCACTGACTGGGCTGAGATTATAGGCGGTAAAATCCGTATCGTCTGTGACCTGTTATCGTATTCTCAACGTTTTGGTAGCTCATATTTACTTGACAGCCGAGCCGATTGGCGGCCAAGTTGTAAACAATACCATTACAGGTCAAAGACGATATAGTTTTTAAAGCCTGGAATTCATACGTAACTATGTAAGTTGTCCGCTTTAAAATCTCTTGTCAATTATGAAGCAGTTAACGGAATAGGTGGAAATTTGGAGCACATAATATATAAACCCGATTAAAAGACAAATACTGAACTGTCACATCAAAATGATTTATAGTACATTATTGCCTAGGCACGGAAGTAGGCAATTGCGGGGCGAGGATTGGTTTAAACGGACGAGCTTGCGAGTCCGTTTAAAAATACGAGGCCCGCAATTGCCGTTCCTGCCGAGGCATATATAGTGCTTTTCTCAAAAATCGCAAGAATAAAATTATGTTGGAGTAAAGTACTTTATTAAGGAAAGAAATACCACACAATCTATACAGACAATATTATTACCTACTCTTTACCGTCTTTTGTTTATGACAAGGAGAAACGCAAGCTTTTTTTTTAAAACTACTCAAGCTATTCGAGATACAGATAAAAAAGTTATATTCCGAACAAAATTTGGATGTAATAAGACTTGTGCCCTCATTTTATTAAGGCCGTTTTCACTTTTTAAAAAGTTAGATACTAGATGGTAATGAAATTTGTATGCAACATTGCGTGCTTGTGTAGCGAGCACGCAATGTTTTTTTTTTTTAATTTGAGATCTGTCAGTAAACTTTGTACTTCGCATCCCAATATATAGATAGTAATGTCAACTTTTCCTGTCATTTTTGAGAAAAATGGTTTTAATGTCTGCAGTATTTGAGAATAAAATATCCTGTTCAGTATCAGTGCCATATAGAGCCAAACTTTGTATGGAGAGCTGGTTGTCTGGCGCTCAACATGTTGAACAGTATGAGGCCCCAATTAACTCGTTCTATTTATTAATTGACCACGACGTGAAAGGGAACCATTGGAACCGAGTGCGTATTGGTTATTGGTTGTATTATTATTAAATTAATATACTTAGGTTACTTAACACGAATAAAAAAAAAACGTCAAGTCCGGAATGTACTCGTGCATCAAGGGTTCCGTACTGTCGCCTATGTTTTACCGTTTTTAAAATACAACAAAAACCTTTCTTGTATACTGACCCCCCTTTATTTTTATTATTCTTTTTTTTATTATTTTTGCTAGGAAATCCGCTGTAATAATAAAAACATTCTGAATAAACCATCTGCTATCTGTTACGGTTCAAAATACAGCTCTTTAAAGTTAGGACAGACGGATGGACGAAGAGCGTAATAGGCTTAGTAATAGGGAGGGTATTTTATTTTATTTTATTTTACAATATCTTTGGAGTCTTCGGCAAAAATATACAATCTAAGGTTATTAAAAACTATTTTGAGCGAGACAAGTAATTAGTTTCTTTGATCTGTGATATATTTTATCAGAGTTTCAATTATTTTCCTGACAAAAGCCCCTCTAGTCCCAGTAGTTCGGTTGATTAGTCCGGGGCCGAACTACTGCCACACTTTTCTTCCCATTAGTCCGGTTATGACGTCAAACCGGACTATTGGGAAGTGGTGTGTAGTTCGGTTAATGATGTGCAAACAACTTTTATTATTAAAAAATCCGGCCATGTGCGAATCGGATACGCCAAAAAATCTGTGTTTTGGATTGAGGGACAAACTTAACTTCGCCATTGAAAAAATATTGTCCCTATACATATACATCGACATAGGTCGTGGTTAGTTTATAAACTGCAATTTAGATTGTAATTACAAACTTAACTATTTGAATTGTGATGTAACTATAAAATTACCATTATTGGATTATTTTACCCGACTGCGGCGGAGCCCAAAAGGAGGGTTATGTTTTTCACGGTCATGTATGTATGTCCAGTTCTATGTTCCCCGCTACAGTAAAAACGGCTTGGACGATTTTGACAAATGAGGTATCATTGGATTTGTCTTCGCAGCGAGAGTGTCATAGGCTACATTTAATTCCGGGAAAACGTCCCGTTTTTTTTTTGGGGATATAAATATATCGCTGCTTTAATACAAAAGCGACGCAAAACAAAATGTGTCTGTGTTGCATTTGAAATCGGAATGCTATATACTTTCAGTTTTAAATCAAACTATATTTGTTTTTGATTTGTGGCGCTTTTGTATTTAAGCAGCTTTTAATATTATTAGTGTCGGTACAGAATGAACGATTGTAAGGCATAGATACCATTCCTTCTGCTCCAAGTTGAACACTTTCGTGCACTTGCTCGTACCTATTAATATTAATAATTAACTAAAAAGTCAAAATTAAAATAATAATAAAAAAAGCAAAAAACCCGACTGCAAAAACGTTTTCTTGACGGAAAAGCAAAAAACAAGCAACGTATTATGCTAAATAATGTCAGCACTGCAACGTTTAGGCTTTATTTTATAGTCAACGCAGGCGGGACCCACCCATAAAATAAACATGTTGTTTTAAGCTTCTACAGCTGTGGGCGGGGCCCGCCTGCTGACATTATTTAGCATAATACGGGTTGGCAAATGAAAAAGTTGTGAAACGATACATTCGACCAAACGTATTTCGACCAAAAGGCAGAGAACCGTTTCAACCTTTAAAGCGTGAGCGATCTAATACGAAGAAGTTACTTAACCTTTTTTTTTTTTATTACAAAATGTAATGAAATAAATATCTCTTTGATTTTTTATTTAGCTGTGCTGTTTATGTGTGTGCATCCTTAACCGTACTTTTGAGTCGTTTTAATTCTCAGTAGTTCGGTTTGACGTCATAACCGGACTAATGGGAACAAAAGTGTGGCAGTAGTTCGGCCCCGGACTAATCAACCGAACTACTGGGACTAGAGGCAAAAGCCGAAGTACTGGAATGCTTTTTTTTACTAGAAACTAAACAAACATTATTGAAATGCAAAATAGATGAATTAAAATCTACATCTCATACTTCCATGTTTGCTAGTCTTGTCATAAACTTAGGCGCATTCCAAAATGCATTCGCTCCGAATGCAGAAAGTTTACTAATTCATGCTGTACTTATGCTACCGCATCAAATATGAAATGTGGCTTGCCGCATGGGCCGCATGGCATGGAATGTTAGATATTTCTACTGTCGATAACTTTCGCAGAAAACTGATTTGTTAGAGCCGGATAAAACTATCGCAACGTTATTTGACCACTCACGGGAAACCGGCCAAATCAAATAAACACTGTCGTCAGTGTATTTGCCTTGCAGTCTGAGTGTTTTCGTTTCCGCTTTGTAACATGGCAATCATGGCTTCGAACCGGTTCTACATATACCGGTACTTTACCGGTATTTTTCATTAAGGTTCCAGAGAGCCGTTAAATATAAATACCGGTAATCTAAAGAACAGGTAAATACGAAGACCAGTATTTGTACCTCAAAATACCGGTTCCTTATAATGGTTCCAGCGTTATTGCGGTTTAGGGCAATTAAAATCGCGTCGGCGGCTCGACCGCGCGTCCCCGACTTTGGTTGACGCTAGGTAGAATGTACAGTCGAGTTCATAAATATGTATACCACTCTTTAGTACCCTGTCACATGTATTCTAGCCTTATTGTAACCGGTACAGTACCGGTAAAATCCCTGTACTTTTTACAAAATACCGGTACCTTCGAGTAACGGTAGTGTGGATACCGGTACCGAGACTGGTACAGGTTTCCGTACCGGTATTTCAAACCATGGTGGTAACAGCAAGTGCGTTGCAGCAGTGGAGCATCAAGGATTTGATTAATTCTAGATTACTATACAGGGTGTCCGGAAGATAGTGTTGTTGTTGGACAAACTTAATAATAACTTAAGCTGCTTGAGACAATAAACTCAATTGTTATATAATTGTAGATCTCCATTAAACAGGTATTTTTTTAGAAAGCAGCACTACAGGTTTTGATACATTCATTTGGGTTGGCAACTACCTTTCGGACACGCTGTATACAGACGGACAAGCATGCGGTTATAATTATTATCCGGATTCTACGTGTATTGTAGAGTCGTTCACTGACTGGATCGCTCCAAACTAGTACAATCGCTCAAATGTACTAATTCGGTCTTTTAGTTCTTTTACTACACTAGTACAGTGAAATAAACTCGTCTGTCGTATGGCCGGGCGGTCATTTATTCGGAAAAAAATCCTTCCAATATGTATTTTATTTTATATTATAGGAAGTAGCTTGAGATACGTACCAGGACATAATACCTAATATATTTATCACAGGACTAAAATGGCCATTATGACATGAGATGCTTAGTCACGCGGGTAAAGCAAGATAAAAAGTAACACTACAGAGGTATCGTTATTTTTTATTTTCAAGACTTTATTCTTACCTTGGATTGATTTCATTTGTTATATATAATGATTTATGCCAAAAACACAATGTGCCAAAACAAAAAAAGCCGAAAACGGAATACGTCCGAACAGAAATATGCCGAAACAAGAATATGTACAATCAGGAATACGACGAATAGGAATCAATCGTTTTTATGGGGCATTTAAAAGCACGACAAGTGAAGAAGCAGTTTTCTCTCATGACGATTGGTAGTACCCGGGAGAATAACAAACAAAATGTACGCGTGCAAAGTCACCGGCAAAACAAATCAAAACAAAAAACCACCGTCCAAGCAATATTTCATAATATTAAGCACCCTTCATTAAAAATGGTTGTTTACATTTCAAAATAACTTGTGATATTAAAATACTTTTTATAAAGGTATGTAAATACTTATAAGTTTAATGTACGACAGAGCGTCTTATTTCGCAAAATAAACCTCACATCCAAAACAAAGCAGTTTCATTTTCGAGTTAATGAACTCGCTGAACAAATTTTAATAACCTCACCCAGTGTTGCCGTCGTAAATTTAAAATATACAGAAGTATGCAAAGTTTACGGCTCAGTACCCTTACCACGAGATACAATTACCGTACTCGCTGGCGAGTCGAATGCTCTGTCCCTCGCACTCTATAACAATACTGCGAGGTCCGCGAGGGACAGAGCTTCGACATACTCGCTAGCGAGTGTAGCGAGTATGTTAATTGTAACTCATGGTAAGGGTACAGAGGACAAAAAGGTTCCGTCTGTATTTTATTCGTATGTTATTTGAATTGTAATTTGATTAGCCCGTAGAAGTCGTTTGGGTTATTCTATAAATTATAATAATAATAAGAAGAGATAACTTATTTTTCTCAAACATGCTCGGAAAAAACGGTTTTCCGATTGAAAGACAAGGACGGAAAGAGCCTCATTTTACTCCGAGGAGTAAAAAACACTTTCCGTCCATGTCTATATTTTTCTTAAAAATGCTGTCAATTTGCATACAAAATCAAAAGGACCAAGACAAAAATTCCAAACAGCCAAGGTAACTGCTCGCTTTTTTAGCACAGTGCGTGTGTTTCTTTTTGAATTTGCATTCCAATTTCTATGGTTAGTATTTAAAAACAATTGACAGTCGGTAACATTCGTTCATTCTGCATAATTAAATTACTTGCTTTTTAAAAATGTATTTGTATTATTTCCTCACATGTTTGAGAAAAGCAATATGTATGCCTCGGCGGAAACGAGGATTTCCTGACTCGTATTTTAGCAGGCCTCGCTATTGCTCGGCCTGCTAAAAACCCTGCGTCAGGAAAACCCTTACTTTCCGCGCCAAGGCAACAATGTACTATTGCAAGAGAAAAAAGGAAAATGGATAATAATTTTGACTTTATAACGGTTAAAAATTAAAAAAGATTTTTTTTAACGATCAAATATTAATTATAACTATGAAATAAACAATTCTATTTATGAACACTGCTTTAAAATCGGTTGCGCACTTTGGAAGGTCTAAGCGTACAGACTTTGTAACTATTTATGTTGACTATGTATAATACAATATGATAATAATTTAATAATAATATAAAGATAAAGAACTTATTAAATTGCTCAGACATCCGTAACGTGACCCTGTCTGAAAAAAAATGGTCTATTAAGGACTCAATTAGCAAAATAAACTCTCAGGCAGTGTTATTTTCCTGCCAACTTTTTATTGCCTGTATTTTCAAACTTTGCGGGTAGTTAAGTGTAATTACCTTAAAAGCCTTCTTATAATTGCTTCTTAAATAACCAACTAAGGTTCTTCTTAGATCAAAAGAGAGCTTGGTTTTTTAAGTGTATTTAAAGGAGGACGTTGTACACAGTCAAAGTCATAAAGTATACGTTCTCAAGGCGTCCAAACTACACGCCCCTACGACACCGATAATAAGGTCTATGTTTACACTCAAAAACTGACACCCAACTCATCAACACCATCAGCAAGGTCTTCAGTGATCCAACTGACATCTTATTCAATGTATCTAACGTCTTGTCAGGCTTGTATGGAAGCAAGACGCGCACAACAATCATAATCTTGCCAGAAGCAACCATTTTTTTTACAGTGGATAAACACTCGCGGACTAATAAAACGGGTCAGAGTGCGTTTTTCATACTAAAGAGGTTATTACGAAGCCTTGGTTCCTCGCCAGGGAATGCTTTTAGTGAAATCTGATGATGAATACTGAGCATCGATACAGGACTTCCAGAGTACCTAGGATACCCAACTGAATGAATCTGCGGTTAACGCCGGAATATTGCATGTTCAGAAAAACATCTAAAATGACAATAAAATGTAAGGAAATCCAAGTGCTGACCCAAACTCTCCCGCTGTGATGTTAACAGATTGTGCGATCAGTTAGGTATCTTAAGAACTTTTGACCTCCTCTATTGAACCTCGCAGTATCCACCATTAAAACTCACTCAAAACAACCCCTGGCGATTAACCAAGGCTTCGAAATAGCCTCGTTTGTGTGAAAAACGCACTCTGACCCGTATTATTTGTCCGCGAGTGTATTTGGCGCGATAGACGGAAATATGTTAGTGCTTTTGACTACCTATTCGATTGTGTTTTTAACCCCCGACATGAAAGAGGGATGCTTTGAAAAAGTATCTGTGTAGCTGTGTGTTTGTGTGCCTGTCTGTGGCATTGTAGCTCCTAAACAGACTTGACTAATTAATTAGTTTTTACAAGAAAACTAGTTAAATCTTGGGTTTTATAAAAATCCGTAAGGACGCTTAAAATACCATTAACTCTGAAAGAAGGGGTCGCTATTATATTGGGGTTTATCTCCTTATTTATAAATTAATTTGCCTATGAAGCTTATTTCCGGGTTTCGATTCCCGGTAGGGGCAAATATTTTTATGATAAGCATTTTTTGTTTTTTTATGTATTTATCGATATTGGTATGTTTGTCACTGTCTAGTATCTACCCATTGTACGATCCTAGAGCTTAGTTTGAGTTTTGGTGACTGTTTTTTTATTTTATCTGAGTAAAATATCTTGGGATAATTTAACACAAACTTACCTGGTTTCTATCAAATCTCTTTACTAAGAGTTATTTATTTATTTAATGTTTATCGCACAAAAGAATTAATTCTCATCACTCAGCATTCTCTACTTCTAGAAAACGATACAAAATCAATGCTTAATTAATGCCATCATTTTGCCCCCTTATTTCCCCCCTACCCCTTCGAAAATCCAATATAATCAAAATCCAAAGATCCTTATTTAAATATAAGTTAACTCCTACAAGATGTAGGCGCATACTGTTAGGCCGGTATTTCATTAGAGGTTTATAAATATTTTAATAAGAACGGTATGTTTTCGAGGGAACCGCGGTCGAGACTGAAAAAGGTTTTAGGGATTAAAAAAACGCTTAAATGAATACAAATTTAAACAGTTTTAATAAGGTACTGTTTAGGAATGTGATCCATTTTATTTAAAAAAAGGTTTAAGATTGGCGATTCTAAATAACATACAGGGTATCTATTCATAACACTGTAAAAACCAAATCGTTCTCGACCTCTTATCGTAGGTGTAGTGCATAATTGCTTTCCTTCGTATTTTCACGGAAACGTACGAAGGTGTCATGCTATTTCAGTCAACCGCAGTACTTTTTGTACTGTGACCGACTGAAATAGCAAGACGCGTTCGTACGTTTCCGTGAAAATACGAAGGAAAAGAATTATGCACTACATCTGTATGTCAACGATTTGATAGCTCTTATGAACTTGACAGTAATGGCGGCCGAGGTAAAAAAGCTAGTTAATACTGTTTTGTATATATTTTTTAAAGTAGAAATCGTTAGGTCGTGTCGCTAACAAACCCAATGCTGAATTAATAATAAAAAAAATTTTCATGTTTCCTTTACTCGCATCAAATATGCGTCAAATTCATTTTTACGCAGAACTTTTAAAAACTATAATAGCTCATTTTATTACTTAGATATATTTAGTATTTCCCTTCGTGGATTTATATTTGTATTGTTTAAACGTTAAGTGTTGTCTGTACTTGAATTTATACTTGTACTCAATTTATTAATACAGTGCGATAGCTCTTAGAAGGTGCTTCGGGTTTGAACTTGTCTCTCACTCGCTCTAATACGATCTTATTAAGAGCGAGTGAGAGACAAGTATAAAGCCGAAGCATATTCTAAGTACTCTCAGACTATACGGGCCTAGGTTTTAATATGGGACAGCCGGATAACGGCGCATTTAAATAATAAAATATACATTGAAATCGTTTGTGCTTTACATTCGGTATAAATTGGACCGCTCTCGTTAAATGTCAGCGCGACTGATATTCCAGCTGCATTGAGAAAATAATTTAATTTCCGAACGATTCAACCATTCATTCGTTTAGACGCGCATTTCGAACCATCAGAATCGAATTGTATTTCATAATGCAGGAGAGTTTGTGCTGGGCCATTATTTGTTTTTAGCTATCTTCTATATCGTTATCATACTGTTAATGTTACGATGGCGACTATTAACTTTACAGTATGTTTTTATAACACCCTGATTGCGGTAAATTCTTTGCTTTCTTGCGGAAGGTTATTGTGAAAATTGTGTAAATATAATCAATATAAGGATGGGCATTCACAGACGTGCCATTTGTTTCGACGACAGATGAAGAGTATACAAATGGATGGGCGTAATATTTTGACCAAATTCACGGGCGCGCCACGACATTTAGTTTCCGCTTCTTTTCATTCTCAACGGTACGACATCACGGGGCAGACTGATTAGAAAATGGTAGCCAGAGAAGGCATTCACGACGACAGCTTTGGCTTGGTGCGGTGGCGTGGCGTGTTCCAACGTTGAAATTCGACATTCATAGTTCCATTCGGATTGCGCGTTGGCACGTCGCACTGGCTTTCCGACCGTTTCGGTTGGTCGGAGCGGTCGTGAATGCCCAGCTTTAGGAGCAGAAGTGACTTGCCAATAAATAAAAAACAATAAGTTAACAAAAATAAAGTCATTCATAAAGATGTTCACCAGAAAACCCTCTGAAAAATTCTCCAATAAAACACCATCAAGACGCGTAACGAGTCGTAAAAGACCTTAATATTGGATAAACACTCTTCACAAATTACATCACTCACAAACAAATCGTAGCAATTTGAACCTTAATACAATAGAAATACAATCTTAGGTGGCGGTTATTACGAAGACACAAGTAAATCAACGGAGTTTAAACCTTATATTCCTACAACTAAGGTACAAATAACTGTATATGAGTTCACATGTGCGAGTTGACAAAGTGACTCAACCAAATTCGCTTAAGGAGACACCTGATTCCGGTTTATAAGGCAACAAAACACTCTTTGTGAAGAGACTTGTCACGTAACACGATTGGGAAGGGTTCCGTAACATATATGTTTTAGACATACTGTCACTAATCAAATTGAGGGGCTACTGTGTAATAAGGTCCCCAGTACACCGGATTGTATTTTTCGCAAAGAGGAACAGAATTTTATAAGACAACACAAATATTACATGGTATAAAACATAGTCGCTTTCCGCGTGTCTGTTTTTCTGCGTGTCTGTATATCCGCTACCTCCTAAACTACACAACGGAATTTGATGCGGATTTTACCATCAGTTTGTTTTTTTTTAATACAATTTGGTTTATGTCTTTGGTTTTACAGAAAAATCACATAAACCATAGCGAAACGAGTCCCTAGCAAACTAAAATTAAAAATGAGTATAAATAAATGTGTAGGTACATTGGTGAATTTAAAGTCTAAAAAATATTTTTTTCTGCTCATAAATTACTCCAGAAATTCGAGATTAATTTTGACTTAAAACCAAAACATACGTACAGATGTAGTGCATAATTGTTATCCATCGTATTTTCACGGACCCGTACGAACGTGTCTTGCTATTTCAGTCGGTCATTACAAAAAGTACTCAGGTTGACTGAAGTAGCATGACAAATACGAACATTTCCGAGAAAATACGATGGAAAACAATTATGCACTACATCTGTACGTCATACAAAAACTATGCATGTAACAATAAAGTGTTTCATTTTTCAAACACAATTTTAAGTCCGAATTCAATCAACAAAAATATTTTATGTTATATATTATCAAAAAAAATATGCAGGCTAGCCAGTTATACTCGTACAACTATGCCAAATATTGATGGCTTCTGTGTTTGCTAATATCTGCTATGCCACAGACACACCAAAATTTCACTATAAGGGCTATTATCATTTTGGTAGTGAATATTGAAAGTGTTGAATCACTGACGAAACCAAAATAAGGTGCTGATACACTTGAAGTTTTACTCAATTCAAATTGATTATTCGAAATGAACCAACCGTCACACTCATTTTGGCGAGTAGTCTAGCGATAATTTTAACAATCCAAAAATATTGTTTAACCAATCACAAGATCCCAGGGAACCCTTTATAAACGTAGCCTAATCTTACCATCGCGTGAGGAACCTACAATAATAATTCCCTTAATAGAAAATAAGCCTTTCAGTTGCTTTGTACTGCTTAATATCGACAAGCGTTATTATTTCAGCAACAAAACGTTTAAGTAAACACAAGAGGCTTTTAGGCACTTTTACTTAAGAAATTAATTAAAGGCGCTGCAGTACAAAATAATAAGAAATTTTGCTCTGTGAATATTTTCCGCTTTCATCATGGCCGTGCTTGCTTATTTTTCATCTCACTAGCTCGGAAACCCATTTTCATTTTTTTGATATCTATTGATAAAATCACTTTTTTATATCACCTACTCGGAAAGGGGACTTTTCTTCCCTGCTAGGAGAGATCAAAGTGGCACTTTTCCGTTCAAGGACATTTTGTTGCCAAATTTGACAATTGTTGTTAAGTGCGATAATTTCCTGTTGTTAAATTTGATAATTTCAGCATTTCTAGAATGTGTGAATAATTAAATTTGTTTCATCACTAAGATCTTTTATTTTCCTCATAGGTGATGTGAAAAGCAGTATGTGTCACACGGTAGCAAAATTATTTCCACCTTGGGCGTTAACACTTGAATCCCTCACTACGCTCAGGATTCTATTTTAGAATCCTTCGCTTCGTTCAGGATTCAATGTACGCCCTCGCCTTAAATATGTCATTTTGCTCCCTTGTGACACAATCTACTATTTATCCACATGTGAAGAAAGAGTTTTGACATTTGAAGGCAGCTTCTGTGATATTTGACAGCTAACAAAACGTAAAACGTTAAAGTGCTGATTTTTTAACATCACAATTAATGAATTGCATAGAGTAAAAAACCCTAAATACAGTCTTACATTTTTTCTACTACAAAATGACGTCATTCCGACCACTTGGCCAAAACGGGCGTAGCAAATACTGATTTTTTTTTCAAAAAACATCATAAAATAAAAATTTAAAAAAAATAGGAAAAAATGGGGTTTTGAGACAAACCTTTGTGCATGATTTTTATCAGCTCCCCTTTTCAAATAATCCTGCATTCAATTTATCACAGCCGGGTTGAACGTAACCATAAGCATTACTCGTAAGCAACCATTGACAACATGTCATTTATTTCCCATAATGTGTCGACAGCCATGTTTGCCGCCACATTAGATAAAGAAAAACGGTATGGCGACGTTAAAATAAACTCCTAAAATATTTGCCAAATGATAAAAAAACGAAGGTTTTTAATGGAACTGTTACGAGGTTACTTTTTTTAAAATCATTTGATTATATTAATTTAGCATAAAAAATAAAATAGTAGTTACTCGTTCTCAAGCAAATAACACCCAGTTTTTCTAAATATACTTGAACTACCTTTTCATAAAATAACATGCCGCAAAGGATTCCAATAAGTGCATAAATTAAAACAAATTATTAAAACAAAAATAGTAGTCGCCTTGTTTCGTAAGTCACCACGTTTTAAGTCAATTAAGAACTAATTGAAACTTTATTATGTTACATTTATTACTTAAACTTAAGCAAAACAAATACAACCCAAATACAAAGGTTTCTTTATTTTAAAATGCCTTCTCATTGCCATACAAATCCTTTTTCTTTGTAATAAGTAAACAAAATTTACTTCATATTGTAATAATCTAGTTTCTCATAATTTAAAATTACACTTGAACGTGTACAGTCGAGCAGGACAACGTAAGCCACTATAATGGTAGTTTTTTTCTACACGCTTATAATAATTAAGGGTTATTCCGATGTGTGGCCACTAAAACGAAACAGCCGTGTCTGTTCTTTAATAATATTAAACTTGATAAAACTCGATTAGAAACAAATAACTCGATACTTTTATTTCGGCGATTGCAAGTTGTCTGACTGTTTCTGCTCTGTGTGCTATGCAGTTAGTTTGTTTGTTTGTGCAGCGCAAACTAGGGTACACCCCGGCCACCGCCTCAGGTGTTTGTCGTATCTATGGTTATTCCGGTGTTCCCATGATGCCGGTTAAAATTTGATTAGCTCACTATTTTACGATAGCTTTACAGCGGTAACCCTGAATGTAGAATAATATTTACAAACGTTGTTATAGCATGAGTTCTGTTTTAAAAGAGAACTTCTGCTATTATTTTTAAACAAGGGTTGCCACATTGTGTTTGTGTAATATTTACAGGGGAGAACTTTATATTCCGTTTTTTTTTTCAAATATTCATTATGGGAATGACGACAATCGAAATCTTCAATGAAATTCTGTTGACCGTAAGGCCTGCCAGTTTGGAGTAGACTCTTTCAGGTAGTGAACTCCTGGTAATACCCTTACCTGAATAAATGAACGACCACGTCGAGGGCAGAAGCAAGTTACCAATAAAGCTTCCAAAAACCACACGCCGCGACTTGGGGACCTTCAGGAGAGAGCATACTTGTCCATGAGCAGCGGTGATCCGAAAGCTGGTTTTCCCCCTGTAGCATAAAAATACCATCCTAATTTCTAAAGACTCTTACCTGGAGGCCACTCCTGTCCATACACGAAGATTTCTGATCTGGCGATGTCGACCCTGTTCCACGTTAGCGCCAGGGACAGCTGCTCGCTCGGAGACAGGTGCTGCGCCCGGAACAGCGCTGTGAGGATCACCTGGTCCAGCTCCTGGACCTCGCCACCTTCTGCCCGCTCTTGGATTCGGAACACCGTGATCTGTGGGAAATAGGAGAGTATTAATAATTAAAAATAAATAAACGAGTTCGAATCCTTTAGGCTGTGATAAATATCATGTTTTAGGGGATACTACACAAAAGTATAAGTATTATTAGAACTAGAAGCAATATTAATAAATCCAATTATCAAACGATAAATTACGTTTTGAATTTCGACTATTAGGTACGGTATTATTATGGGTATTATCTGACTTCAGTTGTATATAGTGTGCTCTCTCTAGGCTCGTAAAATGAGTATAACACAACGGAAACCTTACATAACGATTTAGGAACTAATTGAGCTGAAAAAAAAACAAGGTCCACAATTATAATAAAATGTGAGTTAACATTATTGACTAGATTGACGTATGGCCAAGAAATTCCTCAACCACGTTTGGACCTCAATGTCATAATAAAGTACAAATAGACTTGAAAATTGGTAAAAAAAATCTTGGTTGACTTTTGGTTGATCGCCGTAACCTTTAGGGTTTAGTTTTAGAGGAATAATAAACCTTTTATTTCTTTTAGTTTAACTCGGAGACGCAGTATTAAACCGAAAACAAAACACTACCCAATTGAATGCGAAAGATACCGTTACTTCCATGTTCCTTGCAACAATCGTTTCCCTATGAAATAAAACACAATATTTGCAAAAGGGCGACTCCTAACAGTATCAGGTTTAACGATAAATAATCGAGTGATCCTTAAAAGCGTATCGAGTACAAAGGGTTCTCGTTTGCCGTTGCTCTTCCGCGTATTTTATAAGCTCAGTAGCGAAATGTTACACTTATATACGTTAAAATGATGTTAATACTTCTTAGAATCCTGATGTCCAATGAGCGTGTTAAACATCGAAATATTATCTTGTATTATCAACAAAAGTTTGAAATCACTTTGCCCAGTGTCCATTGGGTTTTCGGTGGGCTTCGTAAGAATTGTTTAAATACTTTCTAAGGGTTTTTAAATTAGATTAATTGTTATGAAAATGCTTTAGCCTTTATTTTTTATTAACCCCTATGCTAAAAGAGGGGTGTTATAATTTTTTCATCACACTTGCTCGTAAATGCTACCCTAATATGCTAGAAAAATCGACCGTAAAACCAAAATAATACTGTAAAGTTCAAGTCAAACCAATTTAATATTTATGTAAACAAACGGGTCACTAACTCGAATATTGACTTTTTAGTGATGACAAATCCGCGAGAGTCAAGATCGTTTACGGAGGTAGGCGAAATACACGATTCATTAAACAAAATTAATCCATTCATAATCTATAAATTCAAAGCTGTCTTCGTGAACAAGTAACTTTGATTGTTTATTTATTTACTAGACGCACCAACACAGCTTATAAGTACATTAACAAGACCGATTACAATAAAGGAAACATGGACTGCCTGTATTATGAAACCGCGATTAGTTTGGTATTGGAATAGCTGTCAATTCATATCCACTTTGACGTAAATATATGGTAAAACTGTCACCTCAAATCCCTTTCTAATCGCAGCTAGATAATACCTCAATAACTCTACATTACTAACTTTTATCACCTACGAGTATACTCCTACACACCATGCTCCCTATGATTCAGCAATGTATAACCGTCTTCGTTGGCAGTAGTAAAAAAAAACAAACGCAATGAAAAACTTTTTAATAAATCACCTCTTTTATAAACCGGCCAGTAATTTTAAAACAGTGTAAATATAGTCGAGAACAAAGGAGGTGAATTATTTACAACGTTACGTAATGTGAAACGCGTTTAGCGAGGACTGGTGCTTGTTGATTAATCAACTGGATTTAATTTGCCAGAGCAGGGCACATTTAGCTTGATTGAATGGTAATTTAACCATATGACCATATGAGTTTGACGACGCGCTGGCCTAGTCGGTAGTAACCCTGCCTACGAAGCTATCGGTCCTGGGTTCAAATCTCGGTAATTGGTGTGACATTGTCCTCTTATATTTATTTATATTGATATAATATTGAATTTGATTAAGTGTAAACAAAACTCGCTGTCGAATTTCTGGGCCTATATCGTAGTAAGTAAACCCTTATTTTAATAAGTGAGTGAACATTAGAGTTTTGCATGGGTAAACCGATTTGTATGGAACTTGGTATCAAGATACTTTGAATTCTTAAATATTATCCAAATGAGAACAGTTACTTCAAGAAATACTCGAATAAATAAGACGATGTGGCTATTTAGTAAAAGTTAACAAGTAATAAAAAACATCAAAGGGCTGCCGACATTCCGTTCCGTAGCCAAAATGGCAAAAAAGTCCGTCCATATGTCACCGGAATTTTTGGTTACAATAAATCTTCCAATATCTCGAAGGCAGAGAACACAAAAAAAAAGAAAGACGAAAAATAAAGTGAACTACAAGAAAACCTCCCCGATATATTTAATTAAAAACGAGACGTGAAAGAACTCCGATGACCCCTTTGTAAGCTTAAAAGGCGAGTTATTTGAATTTCTCAAATCGCAACAGTCTGGCACACTTCATTACCACCCTAATCTCGAAAGTCCAAGATTCAATATTGGATGAGCGAAACGAGTTAGCTGAAAGCCTTACTAGTTTTCAATAAGCACGAAACTGATTGAAGAAAAGACCTAAGTAGTTAATCTTTAAACTTTTACAAAGCTATTGAATCTTTGCTAAATTGGTTTAAACTTTGCTTTAAAGGTTTAAAAGGGTTTCCAACAACAAAAAAGTTTGCAAGATTCTTTTCATCCTTTTTTCTTGTCGATTCTCAAGTTTTTTTTTGTCAACCCTTTAAAGACCTCTACACGCATTTACTTTTTAGAATTCCACTGTCAAACTAAGCACTAACTAAGCTGACAGATCAGCGGAGCTCCGTCGACCCTCTTATTTCAAATCAATTAGACAGTGTCGAGGGAGCTCCGCTCCTGCGGAGCTCCTACTTCAGGGTGGGTTGGCCCTCCGGGCCTGCTGTAAAACTAACTAAACCTAAACCTACCTAGCCCCTGTTCCACTAATCCCTTATTATACCTGCTCGTCATAATTCCATTTCGACATTATTATACTTCGTAATTTTTATATTTCGTCGTTATTATTACTCGACATTTTTATACTTTGACTTTTTTATGTTTGGAAAATTGGCATTATTATACCTCGTCATTTTTTAATAATTAGACATAAGTTGCCTAAAGCCACTGCATACAAGGACCATTAATGAATTAAGTAAACCAGTAGAAAGTCTCCACACTGAGTAAGGATTTTATTTTTTTAAACTGATCTGAATACTGAACTTATACACGGATCATAAAGCTTGTTTTTCCTTAACAAAACATAATGACAGTCGTACTTCGTGTGCAACTTGCATTTTCTAAACTCTTTGATTGAAGATTCAAGGACAAGGAGCGTAAAGTTAGAGACATCCATGTGGTTTTATTAGGTTTATCTTCATTATTGATGTGAAAAATACTTTCTTAGGTTGATATTGTGAAGAGTATGCACTCGTTGAGCTTTAGCATATAAAAACGTAAAAATTCCAATATCTCAGTAATAATTATATCAACTACGTACAAATTTTGTAACTTTAAAGTAAGCTGGAAGAATCGAGAATAGCAGAGAAACTTAGTAAAAGTACAGATTTTATGTCTACTTTCTCAATTTTATACACTAGTTTAAAAAGCAACAATTTTAGATTCAATTCAAATATTAATCCAATGTATTGGGGTAATTTTATAATAATAATATCATAATCACCCCAATGATTTTGAACACTTAAATAAACTAATGAGAAACAGAAAATTATAGATAACCATAATGATAAGTATGAATAAGTCGACGAGATAACGTGCGATATTCGCGTCGACCGCTTACGTCAATTCCTTTTAGATTTAAACTAAAATGCTTAAAGTTTCTATTCTATTAGCTAAATGTACATTCAATAGCTCTGGAATGTCAACTACATTTCCCTTATAACTTGCAATTGAATTCGATAAAACTGCAAAAACTTTTCTAATTCAACTGTCACTTCGATATTGGCAGTTACTAATGAATGCATTCGCGACGAGTGCAACGGAAAATTGAATTTATTGCTATTGCTTTGATTTGATATTGCTCTGCGAAATGAATATTAACGAATCTTTTTCATAGTACAAGACTTTTAATAAAGATACACAAGAGTATGAATTTTACCGAAGGTGTTTCGTAAATTATGGAGTTGAATATTCATTTGGCAAGGCTAGACTAGAAACAAGATGGGAGAGATGAAGAAACGGGATATAATGAATATAAAACTAACAACTATACTCATAAATTGAAGTACTTTACAGTACTGCGTTGCGCCGTTACTTATGATGAGTTTTCTTGCTGTGTTGAAATTAGATAATTTATAACACAATTCATATTATTTATTAATCAGAGTTTTATTCTCGATAAACATCACGAACTCGTTTAAAATTTTGTTTAGTAAGGACCGAAATATCGATACTTTTTATTATGGCACAGAGAAGGCAAGCGAGTACACAGGCCACCTGATGGTAAGTGGAAACTGTGACACATAGACATTCGCGGATTGCAAAATGCGTTGCCACCCTGAGGACCAAGATGGAATGCCTCTATGCTAGTCATTACACCGGCTGTCTTATCCCCAAACTGGAACACAACAATGCGAACACTGCTGTTTGGTGGTAGGTTAATGGGTAAGATGGTGGTAGCGATCCGGACGGACCCTGCACAAAGTCCTACCACCCGCAACTAACTTGATTCATTTTATTATAATGGCAACAATTTAAATCTACAATTCTCTTTGATTGAGAGTTCAAACTGGTCCGACGACTAACGCTACGTTATACACACGATACAATCAACATAAAAAAACTTACAAGGTCATCTTCCAAATTCAAAATTATTATTTTTAATCGCCTCTAACCTGCCAGTCTGACTATGCACCTTCATAGACAGAATTCCAGCGGGAAGGTATGAAGAATAATGAATCGGCTGAATTGATGGGCTGCACCCGGGGGTCGTTAGCGGGTCTAATGGCTGCCCCGGGACGAGCCATATCTTAACAACGCAGGCTACCCTTAATCTATGGTCGGTTGAAATAATAATCTGTACTACAATATTTATGTAATATAAAACTGAGTAGGTCTTGTTAGTTCGTTGAATGCCTCAACCGATCGATGGATACTTGGTTTAAGAGCGAAATAGGATCGAAATTTTCACGAGCAGGTGTGTTTATGAATGAAACAAGACAAAATCATGTCTGCAGCTGCCGCGCGCGCCGATGTCCGAGGGTTCGAAGTGCGCAGACGATAAAAACCCATCAAGTCTACTTAGGCCTGTATTAACAAACTGATCTCAACTCTAATGCTCGTCTCGAGATGCCTAAAAAAAAGTGCTAAGTGTAATAAGTGTGTTTGGCGTTAACTTTGACGTATCTTGTGACGGGCCTCACAGTCCAGATGAGTTTATTAATACGACCCTTAGTCTTCGTAAATTTCTTTTCAAGTTCATTCAAACTTGCTGTCATTTGTAGTATTTATTATTTTGGACACGTAAATCTAGTGAAAATAGTTCTTTGGAGTATATTCTAAACGGTCCCTCAAATCTAAAAATGATCTTGACACAAATAATGTATTTTTAACAGTTATCATATATTTTACCCTTGTGTCACTTGTACCACAAGTACTTGTACCAAATTTTTTTTACCTTCTTTGTTTGACGTTGATCTTCCAAAGGAATACTCACAAACTTCCCACCTCTTTGTGTCGCCACGCCTGTTTTTATCACATACATAGTTGATAATAGATAAGTGGAGAGGAGCGGTGGAAATGTTTTCGCCGTTAGGCTGATAACTTCGCTCGAAGCAATTTACGAGGATAGTGCGGCTGTAAAGTTTCCCGGCGGAGACGCTATCTGACGGCTTAGCATGAAAGTTATTGAACAGAGCCTCTATTCTAGGCGGCAAAAACCATATCGTGCTTGACTTGGTTTTAACTCGGCCTAGTATTAGCGGCTGAGTTTTAAAATAACACCAAAACAAGCCAAGTCTTATTTACTTGAAAGTATTGTCAAGAAATGAAAACATTGACAGTACGATAACAGGTCCAAAACGATAAGGGTTTAACCGCCTAGAACCTCGGTACAGACTACAGTACTTTAATCAAAACTAGTGATAAAAAACTGCTTTCAAGGGAAATTTCGCGGAACAAATTTTACTAAATTTAACGGAATATTTTCTAATACAAATGGCCCACCCTGGCCAGAAATATTTGCATTTTTACAAGATTTTTCTCTTGCTAATTTGCAAGAAATTTTGGCCCACACTATAATTACTGTTTATTACATGGTACACTCTACCGATACTTTATAAAGTTATTCTTAAAAAGACGAGTAGTAATTATCACATTAACATCATCGCATGCTTGTATTTTTCGGGGTTAACAATTCACCACAAATAAATAAACAAATATCAGGGGACAATCTCACATCAATTTACATAGTTCCAAACTGAACTCTAGGCTCATTCTATGGGTACTAGACAACGAATAACATAGTTGTATAGAGAAATACATTCACTTAAACACATAAACAATATTCAAGAGTCTGGATCAAAAATATTCGCGCACAACACAAATTCTGCCTCTTCTACCTCTGCCCTAACCAGGGTTTGGACCCAGAACAGCTAGCTTCGTTGGCAGGGTCACTACCAACTAGTCTAACGCGTCGTCCAGCAAACAACAACAATCATAATAAATAAACAAGTACAAATCATATAACGTTAACATTATGAAAGATAAATATATTAGTAACTAGCGGACACCCGCGACTTCGTACGCGTAGAATTAGTTTCCCAGTACTCCCCCTTTTTTTCCCGTTGGGGGTCGATTTTCGGAAAATCCTTTCTCAGTACTCACTTACATCATGAAAGGAACACCTGTACCAAATTTCAAGTTTCTAGGTACAGTAGTTTCGGCTGTGCGTTGATATGTCAGTCAGTCAGTCAGTCAGTTTCTCCTTTTATATATTTAGATAAGCAATAATCTAAACGAAACAAGGCGAATAAACAATTCAGTAGCACAATGCAGTAACATTTCAAAACGCAATTGAAAAGCCACAGTCTGCTACTCAATCGTAAAGAATTTCAGCTAGCAAAAACCAACGTTACCAGGTCAAATAAATCAAAACGAAACAAAAGAAAGACAATAAAGCAGAGCGAGTATCACGTAAATCTACAATGTAAACAAAAGTGATACAGCCAGAAGTATGTATGATTTGCAACGATAAACATTTCTCATCCAGACGAGAAATGTACATATTAAACAAGGATTGTGTTCCATGTTCGCTCTCCGGCAGGAACTATTTTCGCATTTTTGTTGGTTTTGTGCAAAGAATATTAAACGAAGTTTAAATGAGATATTCAGGATGCAGTTGAATTTAAAGTGCTTAAGGACGATTTGCATTTGTTTAAATATACTTAAATATTTTATTCATGTTTTAATACGATGTAGATGTTTAACGTTTACAAAAAAAAAGTGATTTAAATAACGGACAGGTAAAAGATATGATATATCGCAGATGAGATAGATCATTAGGCGTCATAGACAATATTCTTTGCGAGATTGTTATTGTTAACGAAAACGTATAGCATTGACGTAATTTGCCGGACAGTCACGAAGAGTGCTTATAAAAAAAAACCATGCATTTTGACAGTTTTCGAAAATCGTCTACGTTAGCTACCCATTATTATACCGAAACACCTTTCCACGAAAGCATCATTACGCAGAATTTTCATTTCATCGAAAGGCATTTTGTCGTGTAGCGAAAATTTATTAAAAAGAAAAGTGAATAGAGGTATATTAACAGAAGATAAAAAGGCATTTACAAAGGTTTTACTAAAAAGTATGATTTATATAAAAACTAAGGTGAGCAATGAGAGGAGCGTGGGACGATATCAGGTAGTTAACGTAGTGGATCTGAAGGGAAGATTGAGACGTGGTAGAGCAGAAGACGTGGTAGAGCCGCAGAACGTAGAACAGTCACGGAGAAGCGTAGGTACAGCTGCAGTAGTGAAGATGAAGTAGGTATGTCACTCAGTACCCTCGCAGAGAAGCGCAAGTGCAGTCGTAGCAAAGAAGCTGAGGCACTCAGTACCCTCGAGGAGGAGATGCGGTACAGCATTAGAATTACCCCTGTAGAGGTGAGGACGCCAGGGGTACCCTTGTAGAGGACAGTCCTGGCAGGGCCCTGGAGATGGTGACAACAAGTCCGGACGAAGCACGAAGGAAGCCTGGGAGTCTAATGACAACCCAAACGGAGCCGGCGGTTGACCTGACTTAGACTATAAACTTCCACAGAAGAATGACGAACAACTCTCTGGTATCTTTTTAGAGTTAGACTGAGTACTACTAGTTAGTTCAGGTAGTTCACTTCTTGAACCTGGAGTAAGAATGACCATACCTGCGGGAAATATGCGTTTTTATAGTTTTCAGTACGACGATGCTAATTTTCTTAATTTTTCAATTATAGAAACGTTTTCGAGACGATTTCTTGTATGCCAAAAGAATTTTTGAATAAAACTCTCGAAAGAAAACTCTATGGCTCGACGCTTAGAAACGGCAATGACACAATGTCAGACTTGTCAAAGTTTGAAGTATTTTTGTGTATTTAGGAGTTCAAAGTTCTTTTCTGTTAGTGATTTGTGCTTTGTATGCCTTTATGTTGCACAGTGATAGAAGACTTGGACTTATTTCGTGTATCTAGCATCTTACTTCTCGTTTTAAGTAAGTGGAGTAAGTGGTCTCGCAGTGGTACAGAGGTTAAAACTATCTTGGCCTCTGTCCTACATATCACCGTACAACGTTGCTCCCAATCTTCCTAGAGAAGATTAGATTGTATTGTATTGCTATATTGATTTATACTTATATATACTTGACACTGGCGAAATCACTTCATTGTGGAAACGCCATATCCCCGCGGTAGTAGCTGTTGAAGTCGCCGCGGGGCAAAGAAGAAGAAGATGAAACTATTGCGAAACTAAGCAAATGACAGTGTTAAATTATATCTCCACTAACCGGAAAATCTTTTGAAACGGCGCATAAAGTATACAATTGAGCAATACGTGAGCAAAATTCCGACAAATACCGCTTGAAAAACAGGATCCTCAGATAAGTCGCTATAATTTCTCGCCGCATGAGTTATTGTTTTGTTAGTAGTCCCAAGTCTAATCTAACTTATGTAATTAATGTTTAAGGTATCCTGAAAACATCATGGTTTCAACAGAAAATACCGTTCGGTGAAATTTTTTTTTATGAAATGATACATTTGATGAAGTAAAATTCGATAAAACGATAGGTTATCCCTAGCGTCTCTGGGGCCCTGACATAAACCCTCGACGCGACCGTTCGGTATCTTACGTCAATCCTATATATTTGCGATAACGATTACGTTCGTTAAATTCATTTTAACTAGATCCTGACACGTCATCTCACTTTGGCTTTTATAATTCAACAACCCAAATTTAAAGTCTAGAGTGGTAAATTTCTTTTCAAATAGACAAAACCTACACAGCACTTAAAAAGCACGAGACAAATACTATCCTTTATTACCCTTCAGAAGACATTTCAAATCTTACAATTTGCATAAGAACAAAAGAATATGAATCCCAAGACAAAGTAATCCGCAAGTAGGCAATTAACTGCGCTGCTCGGTTCGAGCGACTTACCGCTCCTTTTCACAAACCAGGCCGCTCCAATGTCTTTAGCATGTTTCTTTCTTTCAAATATCTAAATAATTTGAGTTAAATGCGACTAATTTAAGTCTCACTAAAAAAACACGTTCTATTGCCGACTGTACTTCTAACACTATGAAACATTAATGAGTCAAATGAGCCCAAACTCGAAGGATCCATGATGACCTATTGAGGAGTTCCTATGAGCACATTCCATCTTGATATTATTCTATTATCATCGGATTTTTGTAAAGTCAATCTGATAATTGCCTTATGTCATTAAAAATATTTCTTTTCTTCGTATTTTTAGTAGGTTTTATGACTAATTATTTTTATTATTTCCTTCTCTGCACCAACCTTAAAAAAATAAACCGTCAAGCCCATTCGATGACTGGTAGAGAATGCCTTAAGGCATTAAGTCCGCCATTTGTACCTACGTTGTGTATTGTGCAATAGAGTTTAAATAAATAAATAATAATTGGTTGTGTGTTTGTGTGTGCATTGACTTTCAAGATTTGATTGCTTGATACATTATCGGTCCTGCACCGCTTACATCCATGGGTTTTCCGGAACCTTAGAAACCATCTTCTAAATATTTATTACTTCACTTTATCCTTTATTTACTTCAAACAAATATCCAATTATTACTATGCATATATTGTTATACAAATATTACTTGCTAAAGTTTTACGTTATCAAACTTAAAAAGTAATGCAAATTCAAAGACGAGGCAAAAAAAAACTTGTTTCTAGGTAAATATCTATGAACATTACACAATATATTTTACTGTCCACGATATAAATAAAACTGGGCAGTGGTCAAAGGACTCGTCACTTTAAAAGGACGAATTTCCGGTTGGCATCATTGTTGTAACTTTCTTTTATTGCTATTTTAGTCTCTTTTTATACCCACCCTTATAGACCTTCTCAGAGATTCGAAGGGACAATAAAAGTATCGTTAAATGCTAAAAGGCTTTAGTTAATCCTAATTAAGGATTGAACATACTAAAATCGAATATAAGTGAAATGTAGTATAAACGGTTAAGCATCTGGGGAACACAATTATTTTAAGCACGTGACAACAACCACAGCAACAACTACCTACTGAATAAGGATCAAATCAAAAACCGACGGACGTGAATGAAGAGGTTGAGCGTGCATGAAAGTTGTATGTTTAGACCGGTGCACCTGGCATTCCATAGTCTCTGCCTACCCCATTGGGAGACAGGCGTGAAGGTATGTATGTATGTATGTAGGAGTATGTAAAGAGAACAATCAAAAGTAATTTTGCGCACAGACTACTTTTTACTTCATAATTTAAACTATTGTGCCTCATCATCATCATCATCATGTCAGCCGAAAGACTTCCACTGCTGGACATAGGCCTCCCCCGAGGCTTTCCACTCAGACCGGTCCCGCGATCCTGACGAGGTCGTCACTCCATCTTGTTGGAGGCCTACCTACAGCTCGTCTTCCGGTCCGCGGACGCCACTCCAGAACCTTCTGACCCCATCGGCCATCAGTCCTGCGAGCAATGTGTCCCGCCCACTGCCACTTCAGTTTAGCTATTCTTCGGGCTATGTCGGTAACCTTAGTTCTACTGTGGATATCATCATTTCTGATTCTATCACTCTGAGTGACTATTATATTATGCCTAAAAAATTATAACTCCTTTCACGATAGAAAAAGTTCATTTTGATAATATGTATTTTCGTCTACCTAATTTATGTATTGCTGAAGTTACAAACCAAATTCAATTATACGATTCAATATTTTACGATTGATTCAGACATGAATCAGTAAATCTTATATTAACTCCTAATTGCTTGAAAGAGTCCTGCCAATCGACTTATATCAATGACTGGGCCGACGGTCGAGGTAATGCAATCTCATGGTCGATTTCCCCTTCTGAATGAGTTCCCGTCGCTTCCACTGTGCTTCGTGCCTGATGGAGTATAATTGGAGATGCAATTGAAATAACATTCTGGTTTACCCGTGCTTCTACGGCTGGTACGTACATTTTGTGAATGAGATTTCCAGGAAATTGGTCAGAATTCCCACCGGGAATTGATTTTAAAATTTGAACTGTTACGGCAGGGCAAGTCGCAGGAAATGATTAAATAAAATGTCGTTGTACAGGCCTATCTTTATTTTTTTTGTCTGCTAATAACAATTACTGCCCTTGATAAGGTTTCCGAGAAAAACAAATGTTCGGTGGCATTACCGTTATAAGTATGTAAATTTTAAGCTACTGCTAATTGCGGAACAGCAGACGTAATTTTTAGAAACCAAAACCTAAACAACAAAAGAATAACGACTTCAATGTAGAAATGGTCGATGTGAAAATATTAAAAACGTGGATTTATCCCGCAGGAAACAAGAGAATTGTAATGAACTTCTACAGAAAATTCAAGGCAGGTGCTATGCCTGGACCTTACTTCTTTCGAGTGAAGAAGGAAATTGTACAAAAAGTACTAGTATTCTGACTGGGGAATCTTCGAGAGCATGATTACGTTGTTACACATTATGGTTGCGCTAACTGATGCTGCTGTATGTATGTACGGTGGTTGTATCGTTCTGTTTCTTGGTAGAAACTGAAAGGGCGTGCCGATTTAGACAAGCGAGATGTCATTATAATTGGCTGAATGGGAACTTACCTTAATTGAAAAAATAACATGGCGAATTAAGAATAACATTTATGGAAACTAAAGTATATTAATGATATTATTAAAACATGGGTCTTATAAGACATTATCTAATGAGAAGTAATAATAACTATGACTCATGAACACCAGTAACTCTAGAAGGATTTCTTATCATAAGATGTTATTTTTCATTTTTTGATCCTTTATTTTAAATGGTTCTTCTGTAAAATGTAAACCGACTCACAGGGTCCCAAGATACAGGGTCAGCACAGTTTGGGGTCCAAAAGATATTCTACCTTGTTTGTTAACCATTAACTTTTTCTTAGTATTTTTTTTATGTCTCTAGTGTAACTAGAAATACAGGACTTACCAAGTTCTTCTTCCTGGTGCACTGCAGCAGCTCACTGTAGAGGCACTCCGCCTGCGGCAAGGCAACCTCGAAAGTCTTCTGGATGGTGTTGATCAGGTAATCCCGCATGGACTCCAGGACCGTCTGCTCTCCGCTCTCTGATGCATACCTGTTGGGGAAGAACATGATGAATCGATTGTTTGATAAATATCCCGCCATTTTTTTTTTACCTACACGTACCTTCACGCCTTCATTCCCAGAGTGCGGTAGGCAGAGCTACAGAATTACCAACAACTCTAACAACTTGTTGTGAATTATTAACCGCATTTTGCACAAACAGGCTAAGATTTGAGAGGATATTTTTTTATTTAAGACCGAATGAAGGTAACCGTGGAAATAGGCTTGATGGAAAATGTGCTTTTAGGCATATAGACCATTTTCAATGTCAAAACTAAAAAATACATTGCTAACGCCGAGGATTGAGAGTGATGCTTTATATAACATATTTTTCGCTTTGACCTCAGTAACTGCTATATTTTCCGGAATGAAAGGTACCCATTGTTTATCTCAGGACTAATAAACTATATGTATACCAAGTATCACGTCGGTCACTTGAGCCGTTGAACCGTGAAAAAAAAACAAACAATTTTAAAACTTAGACTAAATAATCCTTCTTCAAAGTTTCTAGGAATTTAAAATGAAGGCATCAAAGAGACTTAACAAAACTTTGCCGTAATTTTCGTTGTCAACAGTTTCCCTAATCCAATTTAGGACTTATTTACTTGTCTGCTGTCTGACGAACTCGTCTGCTGCGTACGTAGTACACAGATTAAAAACAATATAAATTAAAAATCAGAGTTATATCTCGTAATTACCACACAAGAACGGCGTTGATGTCTTGCTCTTATACTTATTTAATTCAAAAATAAAGCCAAGTCCAGTCAAGGAAAAGGATAGAGCTATAGGAGTCATATTATCACTTTCTGTTTCACTGCTTAGTAGGATTTGACAGTTGTAATACAGCTTTTATTTCAAACTGAAGAGAATTTTGTTACGTTTCAGCAATTGGCAAGGAAATTTTATCGCACTTTAAAGGTAAAGAAACCTACATCTTTATTTTCTGCTTACCTTTTGAGTGGCATTGCAAATCCTTAACGGATTATTCCAAAAGTCCGGATTTGCGTAGAACCGTTACAAGATTTCTGAATAGTTCCAGGTTTTTTAAACTAACAAAGTTAACTATTTAATTGTTGTAGGTAATCATACATTCCTATAAGTCCTATAACCTATCTATAGAAGGAAACAAATTGAAGAAATTACACTATTTCATCTAAGTAATAAAGGTACGGTCACGAGCGTTAATTTGGGACCCATTTTAAGAAAAATATGCATGAAGTCGTCGATGTCATTAGAGATGTCAAGACATTTGTAACTTCTAGGAAACTCGGCCTTATTGCTGCAGAATGTCAGATTGACTTTGGACCTAAGGTGGGTCCCAAATTTAATCTCGTGACTGTACCTTACGTAAATTAGAGACATACAAAAACTCTGGGCCTCTATTCAACACGGTAAAAACCATATCGTGTGTAATCTGTTATAGTAATGTCAACGTTTTGATAGCTCTTATTTACTTGACAGTAATGGAGGCCGAGTGAAAGACGATTCCGTAACAGGTCAAATACGATATTGTTTTTAGGGTTCCGTAGTCAAACTAGGAACCCTTATCGTTTCGCCATGTCCGTCCGTCCGTCCGTCCGCAACCTAGCTCCGAGACTCAGTACTAGAAAGCTGTAATTTGGCATGAATATACATATAAGTCACGCCTAGAAAGGGGTAAAATTAATCTTCTCATCTCGTCTACTCCATAGTGTGGGGTGTCGTTGGATAGGTCTTTCAAAAATATTGCAGCACTTGTAGAAGTATTTTTTTAAATTAGGGATCCGTTTATGAAATATTAAGCTTTAAAGTGCTATTTTTGGTTAAAGTCAAGTGTTATACAGCCCAAACTAAAAATACTAAAAATCTAAAACATATTTTAAATGAAAGCACATATAATGAATATAATAGGAAAACTATAACAACTATGTAGACTTCATTGGTTCTTGAGTTACAAACGGTTTAAATATTTATACCTACCGAAAAACTTATTTTCGGTGTTGGTAAACTGACCGCGACCTATGTCGAAGTATGGGGATAACAGTTTTCCAACGGCAAAGTTAAGTTTGTCGCGAGGTCAAATTTGACTGTAGTAATGGCTTCGAAACCCTGCACTGAGCATGGCCCGACATGCTCTTGCCCAGTTTTACTGCCTAGAAAAGAGGTGCTAGTCCAAAAAAGGGATTTCAGAAACCTAATAACTACTTTTAATTTCACAGTAAATCTGTGTACTGTGTCACGGATAATATCGTCTTGCATCGTAATGCGGTGCACCGAGTCTAAACAGGCGAAGAGACAACTCGTTACTTACTGTGAGGAGACCAACCCGTCTTATAGTCGCTTTTATGGAATTAGAAATATATGAATAAAGCATCTGTCACTCTCGCACTTACTTATTTGAAAGTGACAGGTTGTCTTATCCACATTTCTAATACAGCCATAATAGGTCCGCAGTCTACTTCAATTTGCCGAATTGCTCAGAAAGTAGATTGGTGTTTTTATCCTTAGTTTAGCGTAAATGTAACGTTTAGTGGATCGTTTATTTTGATGACCGCTGGTTAAAGTGATAATATACTTAGTAATATTTAAAAATTGCTGACAAGAAAAAAATTATTCAAAATTTCGGCTAAATAACGACGTAGATGTATATCTAACATTCGATAGTTTTTATTGCGCTTTAATTCTAACCATTCTAAGGAAGGAGCCTATACCCAACAGGCTGATTGGATGGAAGGACGCAAAGTAATGCATTTGCAACTTAAAAAGAAATCGCGGACAGTGAATGACAAATATTCTCCCAATTTTTTGAGTGGAAATCGAAAGAATCGGAAGTCATAATTTGACATGCATGTGTAATTTATATTGAGTAATAAAATCTCAATCTGCAATCTGATTTAAAAAGTATCATTGCTTCTTTGTGCAGATTGTGCATTTTAATGAATTCGTACCTATTCGTCTTGAAATTGAAAAGCCGTCGATAATCTACTTGAGAAAGCTCAAGTATATCATCGATGGCTTCTCAATTTCAATGAAAAAGCAAAATTATTACGAACTTTTTCGACCAAGTATTATATCGTAAGATTATTCAATACATTGTAACTTCTATTTTTATTAAAACATTCGTTGCATACATATATTTTTTAAGCATTAAGTGAATCAAAACTTAAAGGTCTCTTACATTTACAAAACTCCCCTTTATAAAAACCATTTATAACGGACCCCTGAGTTTAATGACTTGCTCGCAATGGCGCTATCTGTCAAAACTTCGACAGATTCTCAAGTCTTGATAAACTGGAAAGCCTTAAGAACTTTGTCCTATGTTTAACTTTAATGTAGAGATGTTCTCAATACCTATTTACGTTATCGATAAATTATGTTAGTTTTGCTAAAAACGTTTTAATATGAACTTTGTATCATAAAGAAGTAGTGATACAAAATAATTACGTATCAAGGGGCAGTAACGCGTCCCGCCAATTTTAACGATAAATATTACACCACAACACAAAATTAAATATTTTATTAATTAAGGAGTGATTAACATCGTAATTAAATAAATTACACACATTAAAGTGCCACCTTGCGGTACATTTTTAATCTCTTGCCTTATATAACAAAAAAAATCTAAGGTTCGTCGCCATTCTCTGTTCTACGTTGTCAAAAGTTGGCGAAGCTAATCTAGATTTTAATTTCATGCAACAATACCGAAAAATAAAATGAATTAAAATAAAAGTTTGAACTATACATCTGATGCACACAAAAAATGACACGAAAGGCCATTTTGGTGTGAATTTGAATGTGCCAGCCATTTTTTTCTTAGTAATCTGCCTGCAACAGTCGATAACAGAGCACACCTCCAATTTCTGTCCATCCCTCATTTAGCGCTTTGATTAAGATTCCCCGCAAATAGTTTCACTACATCAATAGTAAAACGAATAATGAAAAATTTCTCGTTGCTGTAAAAGTTAAGTACCTATTGAGTTTTATGCTGTATTTAATTAGCCTCGTAAGTCCTGTATTTTTTTTTAATCAGTAGTTATATCTACCGGCTGTACTATACCAAGTACAAACTAAAAAGGTACTCCATCTATGTAGTTAAAATGTCAGGTCTGAACTACTTTAATTGATTTGTACTTGTACAAGTACGCCCCCCACGTAAGTCCCCTTACGAGGTTAAAATATTTTCATCAACATCATCAACTTAAGAGCTAGGCTCTCGTCGGTGAAGTAATTACCATTTTTCTCTATTCTCTGCCAGCTTTTTCGCCTCCTGATACGATACGTTTTATTTGGCTGAATTATGTAAGCCTAGGTCTTCCTCTTCCTTCGCCAAAATGTACAAAAATAAGCTGTTGCGCCATATCAGGCGATCCATCATCTTTCCTATTCTACATTCTATGGTTTTTATATATGTCTATGTTTACCATCTTTAAAACCTCTTTGTTGGTTTTCTTTTCCGTCCAGATTACCTAAAATAATTTACTTTTAATTATTATCCCATTTTTATAGTATTTATCATCGTCATCATGTCAGCTAAAATATAACGTCCACTGCTGGGAGATGATTCTCTTTGATATTCTAGATGAAGAACTCATCTTTACATGTTTATTAGTACGAATAGGTATGTATGCGACCCAATTTGCAAGTCAAATTTGATCCAACATTTATTGGATGGGCTTAATAGAACACCATGACGTGTAAACTCGGTGAAAAAGCAATGGGATTGTATATTTTAAGACCTTTTTTGATAGTGTATCTGGATGGGTAGTATTGAACTTGATAGAGCGAAATGTTTTGTCTGACTAAAAGTTTTTTTTAATTATTGTATATTGGTCTGTTTCGCGCGGTTTTATTGGGGTCGGTAAATTGTATCCACACACGGGCATTCATAATAAATTGAGGCCGGAAATTAAGGATGCACCCTCGTATGACTTGTTAATGTCGGTAGAACTAAAAAGTTACGTATTTTTGTTTTCATTTGTTAAGTTCTTGTGATTTTGTGATCTGTCTTGGATCTGCAGTATTGACATTGCGAATTTCCATAAACATCAAAGTGCCCTAATTATGCTGACTGTCATCGCACACCTCCAGAAGAGATGGCGCATAGGTCATATGTTCCAGCACATGATCACCATTGCCGCATGCCCTCAACTGAAATGCGTACGTAAGCACAAATTAAATTAAGTCTACCGCTCAACCGCTATCGCCGTACACCAACACCGCAACAGGCGGCGTGTCCATCACATATTTCAGCACGGCGCAAACCGTGACCCTCCCCCCCTTGATCACGAATACCCTCAAATAAACTCCTTACTTGTGCACAAACGCAATGAGGTCCGCCGCGCGTCCACTGCCATCGCACACCACAACCGGAACAGGCGGCGTGTCAGTCACGTATTCCAGCACGGCTCGCACGGTGTTTGTGCCTCCCTCGATCACCAGGCATACCACTGGTGTGGATGAGTGTGTGTCTGGAACAAAACAAAATTGATTATAATTTTGAAAGACCAAAATTCAGGGTGAGGCACGAATCTTGCTACAAAAGTCGAATAATTATGTATTCATTTATATTTAACAAATCAGAATAACTAAACAAGAAAAAGGTTTTCTTTAAAAAAAATACGTGAGTGTCTACCAAGCTCATCAATGCATGCATTGCATTGCATCGGATTAAAACGTTACTCATTGCGGCTCCTAAACTCGCCTGGGGTATGGCTATTTGTACTTTGGATAATTGAAGCTTTTAATTCGTCCCTGTTACGAAGTCTTTGTAAACTTCTTGTTTAAAATATTCCCACAAAAAGAAGCCTGAGACAATAAAATCCAGTGACCGTGGAGGCCAACGATTGGGGGAATTCCTCGATATAAGTTTTTCACCGAATTTTGTACGCAGGGTGTCCATAACTGGTCTTGTTCTGAGGCCTTTTTCTGAGTAATGTTGGACAAAAGGAGTACTTCATCATTTCCAAATACCGATCTCCAGTTACAGTAACTGTAGTCCCATTAAAACTCACTCAAAACAACCCCTGGCGAGGAACCAAGGCTTCAAAATAGTCTCGTTTGTATGAAAAACGCACTCTGACCCGGTATTTTTGCTCCTGAGTGTAGTAGGTAAGATCAATTTTGTATGACAGTTAATTTACCTTTCCCCTTTTCTTTCCCATAACAAAGGAAGGTTAGAGATAAACCTGACGATTAATTAATCAATTTGAATCTCTGAGTAACAAATACATTAGAGTTTGAACAATATCGAAAGATGCATAACATAGAGACGCCCAACACAGCGACACGCCACATATCTCCCCATGCCACACGCTCAGCAAGCGGAACGATCGTTTGTGAGGCTCGGACTTAAAGTGCAGGCAGTAAATCAGCATTATGATAGAGTAAACAAAGCAACCTATTCGCTGGGCTTTGAACGTCAACCATGCTTATACGTACATGTTAAGTTATATGCTGATAATATCAGAATGTGGGATCTGGGATTCGCATTTTTCCCGATTCCAGAATTCAATCTAATAGCTTGAACCGAGTCCCTATTTTGGGGTGCTTCTTTCGAATCTGCTTCAAAGGTATCATGACCTATATTTATATTCCTACCCATTTCGACCTAATTACAGATGGGAAAATCTCCAATAGGTAGAAATTTTAGGATGGAGTACAACGCAAATAGAAAATTAAAAAAAAACAGTCGAGAAAAAAAACGAATAAGTCATTTTCCGCCCACATATGTTTGGCATTACGCGCATGCTTAAAATTAAAATTTGATGGAACTTGTTCATAAAGAAGGGTATATTTTTAATTAACTAACATCTGGAACTGAACGGTCAGGGCTCTAACTAAATAATTCAAAATGAAAAAACTCTAAGTCATGTACTGGAACTCCTAACAGAAATTTATGCAAAGAATTTTCAAGAAGTTGTGTCTCATTAAAATTTAATTTACAGGACTTGGACAAAGGAATTT
Organism: Acleris sparsana; assembly: GCA_923062465.1. Lineage (NCBI taxonomy): Eukaryota > Metazoa > Arthropoda > Insecta > Lepidoptera > Tortricidae > Acleris > Acleris sparsana. Next base: position 13,071,314 of record OV281300.1, read on the forward strand.
CGGCGGAACGCGAGGAAAAAGCGTGAGATATTAATTGGGGTATCGCAACTTATTAAGTTGAACTCATTAATTAAAGCAATTATAAGAAGTTGTGAAATTTCAAGAACTTTACAAGTCTTCTATTCTTTGGGTGATGAATTTTCCACGATATGTCACTGGTAGCATGAAATTTTTGCATGCTTGTAGCAATCCATTGACGGGTTGTTTTAACATTTTGAGCAGAAAGCAGCGACGCATTGTATCACGAAAAGAATGCGGGCTATCGTTGAGTTGTAAGTTTACTCAAATGAAAGTAAAAACTATTTTTTTAGTGAGAAAGAGTTTGTTTTTCTGAGTAATTCTAGTAATCTCATACCGCCCTACCTATAAGACTTTTGAGAGACGATCAAGTCGTTCCTGTTTCAAACTTTTGTATGGAAAATCATAACGAGGAACGAGGAGAATCATGAGGTACGACTTAAGCGTCATTAAATGGGTGGGTGGTCGATACATATCAATAATGTTTATGTCTATTTATTCGAGTAGTTCGTGTATTGACGAACGGTAAGTGGCCAGTAAATCGTCACCCTTCCCTGGGTTCGCTCAGACATGGCCATCTGGTTAGCCAGGTAGAAAAAAAAGCAACCCATCCCATCAGGCGTATCCTTTATAAAGTCAGTGATAACAGGAGAGGGGAGCACTCTGTTGGAGGACGTTGCCCGGTGCACATGCTGTATACCGCAGCCTCTAGCGATTTTAATTTTAATTGTTAAATCTATTTAAATAGACTATTTATAACTTTGATTATAATCATAAGCTAATTAATTATTTTATTCAAATGTTGGACCCTTATCCTATACATATTTATAGTTACAAACCGATTTTTCTTTTTATTACTAGGTATTTAATGTAAAGGAACAAAGGAAACAGCATTTTTCAATATTTTCATGATATTATTAGTATTAAAAAATGCCTTAAACTAAGAATTCAAGTACCAACTTAGCCAGCTAAACAAGCTTAAATCCAAACCATTATCAGATAAAATACAATTTACATTCACGAAGGATTTCAAAAAATTGCAGATTCAGTGGACGGTGCTCGATACAAAAGAATGCAAATTGACCCTTTCAGTAATGCGAGCCGAGCTGATGCGAATGGATGGTATTGATTTCAGATGCTGTGTTTGAAACAGTTACTGGTATATACGTCTTCCACATCTTTTTAGGGTTCCGTACCCAAGGGGTAAAAAATAAAAAAAATAAAAAAATTCTTAAACTGTAAGTCCATTAGTCCTAACGTTAAAGAGAGATATTACGGTGGATTTACTTAACAAATAAAAATAATAATAAAGTGGGTCCGATACACGAAAATCCAAAGTTTTTTTTTTTTCGTAAACTCAGTAAAATATATTATAAGCATCCAATTTGGTACGATTACAGAACAAACCGTGAAGAAAAACAAAACGTACTAAAAATGGTCAAGTGTGAGTTGGTTTTGCGCTAACTGTTTTTAGGGTTCCGTAGCCAAATGGCAAAAAACGGAACCCTTATAGATTCGTCATGTCTGTCCGTCCGTCTGTCCGTCCGTATGTCACAGCCACTTTATTCCGTAACTATAAGAGCTATACTATGGAAACTTTGTAAGTAGATGTATTCGGTGAACCGCATTAAGAATGATAAATGTAAAAATAATATATGATGTACATTACTATGCAAACTTCCACCGAAAATTGGTTTGAACGAGATCTGATAATTAGTTTTTTTTTAATACGTTATAAATCGTAAACCGCATTTTACCTTTCAATTAATCAACTCCAATATAATAAAGAATAAAGAAAAACATTTATTTAGATGTATAGTGGTACGGAACCCTACGTGCGCGAGTCCGACTCGCACTTGGCCGCTTTTTTTTAATTTAAATATAAGTAATAACTGTGGAAGTCGTAAGAGGCGACTAAAGGAATAAGGGCTTGTAATATTGTTAGGCGATGGGCTTGCCACCTGTCACTAATATACACTGGTAAATATGGCCAGTGTGCGCTAATATACAGAATTACCAACAGGTTTTCAGATTTGTCGTGGTAATTTGTAGCTTTGTTTTTTTTATGGCATAGAGATGGCAAACGATCACACAGGCCACCTGATGGTAAGTGGAAACTGTGACCCATAGAATTTCAATTTCACAAAACTGCAAATGCGTTGCCAACCCTGAGGACTAAGATGGAATGCCTCTATGCTATTCATTACACCGGCCGTCTTATCCCCAAACCGGAAAACAATAAACACTGCTGTTAGGCGGTAGGGCTGTCTAACCTGAAGGCGTGAAGATATATATGTATGTGTCATCCATGTATTAAATTACTCCCTTTTGTAGGCTGTACTTAATTGATTTTACCGTCCGTAAATTACCACGCCCATTATGCATGCAAAAAGCTTTTTCAATCGTTGTCTCCCCTCCTACTTTACGGGTGATTCCAATTATCTATAGTCCCGGTCAAATGAAGTTCCGTTTTACTGTATTTTATAAAGTGTCCAGTTATTTTTATCACACTATATTACTTTTACTTGTAACTAAAAAACCAACAAATAATTTAATCACATCTTGAAAGTCGATTCTAACCTTCAAATTGTCAAATTGACTTGGCATTTTGGATACTTATGTCATTTTGATGACAATTCAATAATATGGTACCATGGAGCTGGTATGATGATGGAGATGGAAGGCTAATAACACTCTAGCCTTCCATTATTAAAGATAAAATTTTCGGCAAACTTATTTTCCCGCCTATAAGAGTTATTTTAAAAGTTAGAATTCACTTGAAAAGGCTTCCGGAACATTATGTTGAATTCTCATAATGTTGAATTCTCGAAATGTTGGATTCTTAAAATGTTGAATCTCAAAATGTTGGATTCTCATAATGTTGAATTCTCGAAATGTTGGATTCTCAAAATGTTGGATTCTCAAAATGTTGGATTCTCAAATCTCAAACATAAAAAAGTCAAAGTATAAAAATGACGAGTAATAATAACGACGAAATAAAAAAATTACGAAGTATAATAATGTCGAAATGGAATTAAGACGAGGAGGTATAATAAGGGATAGGGGGAACAGGGGCTAGGTAGGTTTAGGTTATGTTAGTTTTGCACAAGGCCCGGAGGGCCAAACCACCCAGAAATAGGAGCTCCGCGCTAGCGGAGCTCCGTCGACACTGTCTAATTGATTTGAAATTGGTGGTTTGGCCCCACGGGCCTGCTGCAAAACTAATATAACCTAAACCTACCTGTCGTCATTTATTTTGAGAATCCAACATTTTGAGATTCAACATTTAGAGATTCCCTGTTGAACATTATGAGAATCCAACATTTTGAGATTCAACATTTTAAGAATCCAACATTTCGAGAATTCAACATTATGAGAATTCAACATAATGTTCCGGAAGGTTGAAAAGCTCTCAGATAGATTCCGACATTTAAATAAAAACTTTCTGTTCGTATGTTAAGTTTATTAGGTATGGTTGTGTATCTAAAATAACAATAAGGTAAATAGTAAAAAAATACTTAATATTAGATACAACGAAAATCACACTTGGAACTTATTTGTAGCTCAGTGCGTTCTGTTCTCTAATAACATTAGTTTCTTTTCTCTAATTAATCTCTCAAAAAATGTAGCTTCATAAAAGAAACAAATTGCAAGCTGATCTCACCAGCCAAATTCAAATAACACTAAAACCACCCCTGAAAGTGTCATAAAAACCAAATAAAACTGTGCATGAAAATTTACGAAGGCCCGAGAGCGTAAAGCGACCCGTAACGCCACCAGGTGCTGAAAGAAGCCTTTTGTAAATTTTATTAGATCACACAGGTGCGTTTGACGGGTGCCTTCTTAACTAAATGGGTTTAAAGCTCTTTTCTCTCAGAATTTGAAAATACGAAGCCAAAGACAAACTCACGATCAATAAAAACGGGACACATACGGGATAAATTTCTGCACAACAGAGGCATGTATAATAATATGAAATTACGTACTTGTCAAATGGTGAAAGAATTCCTGATAGTTTCAGTGGTTCCACACAAACTCACAAAATTCGCACTCTCTCCTTATAAGATTGGTAAAGACTTGAATATTAATCAGCCTAAATAGGTATTCATTACCATTTACTGCAACTACCGGTGGAACGACGATCTGATAACAGTCGCGGGAAACCGCTGTATGATTTTACACGTCAAACATGTACCAGCGCTTCGCAAGAGACCACAACAGTCAGTGACGATGATGATGATGATGATGATGATGATGATGATGATGGTGATGATGATGATGATGATGATGATGATGATGACGGTGGTGATGATGATGATGATGATGATGATGATGATGATGATTATGATGATGATGATGATGACTGCAACTACTAGAGTGATTATCAGTTAGTAACTTTTAAGAGCATCCTTATCTTGAAGGAGCTCACGTATCCAATCATTGATGAATGCAAATGACTAATTATTTTTGCCTGGTTTCATAATGAGTGGTCAGTGCTACACTGTGTGTTGCATGCTACATTAAAGTCATCAAATTAATCCACATTAACGTAAACAAAGAACTTGCTGTTTAACAATAACTTATTAGAAGCAAAGTTTTAATGTTGTTTATTACGTGTCTGCAATTCAATTTCACAACCCTTGTTTCAAAAAGTTTTCAAACTTTGAAATCTCGTCTGCGCCCAAGTCAGCGAGGATTAATTTCAAAACAATCACAGTAATAAATTGTTCGGCAGTTTGTTTGAATACCCAATTAGCACTCGTTGTTGAAGAGTTAAATACTTGAAGAAACACCTGCTTGAAGAAAACGCCAAGTCTTATTTGGACGTTGTTAGTTTTGTTTTTTATGGCATGGAGATCCTAAGACCGCTGTGGTTGTGTCAAAATGGAAAAGTGATTCGATTGTCTTACGTTAAAATGACTTTACCACATATTTAATAAGATAATTGTAGTAAGGTATTGATTTTCTATTTACGATGATGTGACTAGCCACTTGATTGTATGTTTCATATTTGATGCAGCAGGCCGGCCGGCCGTCACAACACATTGTGAAATAATCGCACTACAAAACTCTTGACGGAAAAGAAAAATCTACGCGTTCAACATTTCTGTAAAAACCTGGCATTTTAACCTGGGTTCAATCATAAAACACAACAAAAGGCAGTGAATTTGGCAGTATTTTATTTCACTAACCACAAATTCGTGCGAGTGTAGCGAGACTATCTAAGAGAATTGACTATACCTACTTAAAAATAAGTTACATTGTCAATACAAGGTAAATGAAAAAAAAAAATTTTTTTTGAGTAGCACAAATAAAAACATAAATTTAAGGTCAATAACATTAAACTAAAAATAATGTCTCGACGAGGTTTCTACGTCTGGATGCCAGAAATATGCGTTAACACATAAACCCTGTTCAGACTTAGGTACTTGTCTCAAGAAGTAAATAACTTTCGAACCTCGAAATGCATTTTGTATGAAACAGCTATTTTAAATAAAATTAAGCAATCACGGAAAATACATTGGCCAAGTGCGATAAAAAAGCTGTTTTAGTCAAATAAGTTTCATTTTGAGGTTAGAAAGTTGATAACCATATCAGACAAGTAAGTCTGAACAGGGTTTAGGTATTATTCAGACAGTACTTGGGAAAGAGCCTCCCACACACCCCTAAAGCGTTCACACACGAAGTAATTTCATTTCCAAAACCCAAGCCCAGGGCTTTGACGACGTCATAGTATCAGCATTAATAGCCATAAAGGAAGATTTAAGGACCTCTGTCCATTGTGGGGCGAAATTGATAAAAATACCAATATGTAGCGTTGGTTGGATAATAAAAAAATATTGGAGTTAAGGTATAATGGAGTGTCAGGTTTGAGCGCCTTTTTATAAATAAAGCGCGAGAAGTTTTTGTGAGGTCAGATAAGTTTGTTTAAAATAAGAGGATACTGGTAAAAAAAAAATTTTTTACAACACCCCATATTTGACAAACATAGTCACTTTACAAACATATTAAACATAGAACTTTTTATGTAAAAAAAAAAGAGACAACAGCTCTACAGCCTTTTTTTTGATACAAGTCTTCCCAAACCTTAATAATAAGCCAATGTTAATTTATGTAATGTATAACGGTTATACGTTTTTGCGAAATGATACGCGCACTGTCGTCGTTCAAGTTACAGGGTGAATAATTTTTGGCTTCCCTGTTAAAATATCACAAGAGAAATAAATTCTAATAAGGGTCTCATTTCTGCTGCCAGATTTTTATTACATTATTAGTCGAAACAATGCGGGACCCTCAATTGCGGGCTGACGACCAGAAGCCATTGTTTGGGAGGTTCTGCTTTAACTGGCAAACAGAATAATGTGTTTGTTTGAAATGAAATCGAATTAACTTTAACACAATACGCGCCAAATTTGGCAGTCTTTAGAAAGGACATTATTTATTTTACACAATATGAGACGACTTAGTTTACATTGGCAAGTATTATATATTGAAGTAAGTGTTATTAAAATCTACCTTTACAGGCATATCAAAAACAATCTATAAATTAATGTATGCTTTAAATAAAAAATATTTTTTCAACCAGCCATAGGTTTAATGCCGGTTAAACAATTGTTTTATTAATCTCCAACTTCTGTTCAGTGTTCCGAATTTCCGACCCATTTCATCATAGATTTTTATTCAATTTGCAAAACTCAGAGCATCCCGTTTCTCAAAACATAAAGGCTTACATTATACGAAAGCACGAATGAAACCTCTCAGTCTATTCTCACGGTTCTTTCACCTTTTTAGTACAAAAGAGTTTCAATATATTTACCTAAAAGTGCCAACTCCTTGCAGAATCCTTTTACAATAACGCAAATACAGCGAAAATACGTTCAGAGAGGGTGTTATTTTTCCAGATAATTTACTCTGGTAATGGAATACCTTACCCTTTAGACGAATATTCAAGGGTAACCTATCGATATTTTGAAAAACTTTTGTCCGCTGTTTCGTTTGTCCGAAATTTTCATATGTCCGAAAATATAAACGGTTTAAAAAAAAAATGATTTTCGGAAAAACAACACAGCCGACAAATGTTTATCGAAATTAAGATAGGTAACCCTATTGAATATAAATACCTATATTCGGAAAGTGTTTTAACACAAAATTAGCAAAATGATTGCTAATTAAATGCCAATGTTGTAGGCACATAGCTAATGCTCCCTAGTAGCATTTTACGTTGGCCATTAGCACAAAGTTGTGCCAAAAGTAGCCCTACGTTGGGCTACAAGTAAATTATACTACGGCTAGATCGCTTCTGCATTGCGTTTGCAGATATCTTGTTAGCCAATAAAGATAGATGACAAACGCAGTTTACATTTAAACACATGCATGAACATTGAAATTGTAGTCTTAAGAATGCCAATGATGGGTCTTACATCTCAGTTACCATCAAGTGGCCTGCGCGCTCGTTTGCTTTTTCCATGACATTAAAAACAGACACGAAAACCTCAACCCTAACGAGAGCCACAACAATCCTGTAAGCACCATTGCCTCAAACTATATTTCTTGAAGTTGTTCGTAAGCTACAATAAATAAACAGGTTTTCGGGACAAGTAAATTCAGCATGATACTAAATCCCACGGGAATATCGAAATAAAACCGGTAAAAGCTAGTAAAGTGGATTGGGAGAATAACAGACGGTTTGCAATTTAACGTTGGATGCAGACTGCAAATGATAAAGATAAAAGAAGACATTATTGCACTAGGTTTTCATGAAAAAGATTGTTACCTGGAACTGCAATAAAGACTTGTTTTTAAAATGAGATGTTTAAACATTTTAGCAAAAATATAATTATCCACAGTGCCAAATCGTTTCAAAAATATTTCATTACACAATATACTATTGATTTTTTTCAGTGCTCTCACCATTATTTTATATAGATATTCCTTCTTTATCTCCTGTTAGACGTATAGATGGGAAAACTATTTACGTATCTAAAAAAATGTACGGAACCCTTAGTGCGTGAGTTCGACTCGGACTTGGTAGGTTCTTTTTAACAACTTTAGTACCCTGCCGAATAATCTTTGAGGTAATCGTTGCTCTTGCAGTGTAAATAAGATCATTGTTAGAAAACCTGCACATTCCGCCAACTGTTTGTGTAATTGAGGTATTTGTCGTTGTTTTCAAATAAATTGAATATAACCGTTGCCTACCAAAATATTTGGATGAACGTTGCACATTTTTCGACTCAATCACCGTTCACAAAAGCCAGCACTTTGAATAAAAATGAAATTCGCGTTATTATTTCCGCGGTTAAAGATAAAAGATAATACCTGGACCGTATCGTAAGTGGCTTAAACGCGTTTAAATATTTTGGGTAGTTCTACTAGCGTTTCAACCGCTTTCCCTTCCTTGGTCACGTTCACGTTATTAACTATTTCCCTGTAGGTTCAGATTACCATTTTCGGTTCGGCATTCTTCAAAACAACCGAAATTGGTAATCCGAACCTACAGGGAAATAGTTAATAATGCGACCAGGAAAGTAAAAGCGGCTGAAAAAGACCCTTTCGACATCTTAGGAACGTACATGTCGTATAATTATTGGATTTATGACTTTGACTGTACAGTCAACACAACGATCTTTGGGCCACTATGGAACTATGTCAGATTGACGTAATCAATTAAATCCTATGAAGCTTTTTACTTCCTGCAAAACTTTGAAAGTATCAGAAGCCCTTGCCAAGGCGCATTACGTTAACTTGCTGTTCTATTTTCGTTTTTAAACCAATTACGTCACTTGTATATGACGTGATACGAAAAGTCACGTGATCTAGCGAATGAACTATGTAGTATGAGGCAAATAAGAAGTCAATCTTGACACATTGTAAAACCATGAAATTTATGAATATTGATATTGTTGGCAGCAGTAAAAATTGATGTTGTAACTTTTCCTTTACACGTCACAAATAAGTTTAGCTTTTTTATACTGCTGTCAACGTCATAATAATTCAGAAACTTCATAGTTGTGCAATATCTCTGGATTGACTTCTTATCTGCCTAGTTTGTATTGTAGTTTCATAAAGGGCTAGAAATTCATTTGTTTGAGTGTACGTTAGTAACACATGCATGTATGTGCATCCCGACGTGGATAGAATATTGAAACTCTAGACAAGATCAAGTGCAGGTGGCTAGGGAGCATAAAAGATATAAGAATTTAATTAAAGCTGTATACGATGAGGCTCACTTATTATATAAAGCACATAATTTAAAATGTATGATACGTTATCCTTTTTCATTTATCAATGAGAGAGGGGAATGTATACAGTATGTCGCTGGATAAAGTGCACAAACGAATAGGGATGATAGAGCAGCTAAAAAGCTATCGAGTTAACCCCTATGTATGTTCAGCGATTTTTACTAGTTTCGGAGATATTGATAATTTTAATCTGAATTTTTATAATTTTCTCTTATGTCCATTGTTACGAAAAATAATTAATTTCATGTTTTTTTCGTAACTTTTTAGTAGTATCTTACATAATTAGAATAGTTACGGATCAGTGAAGTTTTTAAACCTATTTGGCGGTTTTTTTTTGAGTTTTTTTTACTGTCACAAAAAAAAGACATTTTTTGTTGACTTCACTAATACAATAATGTAAAATTTAAAATGTCTAGTTTCAAGGTGAAAGAACAACATATAGAGATTACAAAAATTGACCACTTAATATTATGCTATTGCAGATTTTTAATGTATATTATTTTTTCAAAAACAACATACAATAATTTTCTGATCAACTTATGTCAATACTAAAGATATCGACCATCACGATTTTTTCTGCCTGTTGCGACTTTAGATAAATTGATTCAAAAAGTAGTCAAAGTACCTACCCCTAAATACCGACAAATTTCATTTATAATTTTGTTTACTGGTCTTCTAGATGAATAGAAGCAAGAATGCGAGCAAATTTATATAAAAATGCAAAGTGTGAAACATGAAACACCCTAATACGAGAATAATTATGTACCTACTATATTGCGATTTTTTTAACCGTTTCATTGCCAACTAAACCTTTCTTTAACCGACAAAAAAAAAGATGCTAAAAGTTTAACGGATTCATATTTATATCTGTATATGTGTGTGTCTGTGTATCTGTATGTCAATCTATGTCATCGTATCTTCTATATATACACATACGGTTAGGGTTCCGTAGTCAAACTAGTCTGTCCGTCCGTCCGCAGCCTCTAGCTCAGTGACTCTAAGCAGTAATTTTGGATGAAAATACATATTACTCACGCAAACAAAGCGGCAATTTTTTTTAGTGTACCTCCCCTACAAGTAATTTAGGGACGCGAAATGCTCTTGCCCAGTTCTTTAAATGTTGTTTCATTAGGATGGTTCTTAGGAGTTTCATAGTTATCTTTCAGTGTAATGTGGAGTTCAATATTGTATTTCTATTGTGTTGTAATAATTTTGAAAAATCAACACGCACAAGTAGAAATCGAACTAATACTGTATACAAACGGTTTCTTTTTGCTCGATTAAATAGATTAATCCCAAGGGTTCCGCCCACGCGGAGACGGGTCGCTAATGAATGAACAAGCAAACTGTCTTGAACCTACGCTTTTCTTACAAGTGAATGCTGTCAAATGAATTAGGGTTTTTCTTTGATCATATATAAAAAATAAATACACGTTTGCAACACAATTAAAACCAGTTAAATATTGAATCAGCAAATCAAACTCTATATGCCTGAGTACCTTAAATCTAATTTATTAAAAAATTAAGTACTCAATCAAGTCATACGATAAACCAATAATTAAAAATGTTTTTACAACAATTTAAAGTAAACCAAGATAACTTGTATCGGAAGCAATAGCCTGTAGCACTCAGCGTGTAGACGAAACAATCAAACTCCTACATTAAACAAACACAACAAACATTATAATTAAACAAACTAGCTTTTCTTACAAATAAGCAAGGAGCTTATATACTAGAAACACAAACATTGACACAGATGTACATATATACGCGGCCACACAGGTATAACGATACACAGACACAGAGACATACAGACACGCCAACCCAACCCCAATATGTTTTTCTGGCTCTTTTTCGTTAGTTAAAGAACTCAATACATTTATTGCATTCCACATTAATTTTACAGATGCTGTTGTAATCATAGGTATACATGTACATGATGATATGTATGTGGACCCTGTTGGGCACCGCAACAATAGCAGAAAAAACAGAGAAGGGGGCTTATTTTTATAATAGTATTATAATATGTTATTTACTTAGTTTAATTGCAATTTCATTAATTATTTTATATTTATTCTACTATATTATATTTACTCGGACCTAAGATTACCACTATGCAAAAATCTGTAAATATACTTATGCCGTGGTACCACCCCCACCAGGTTTAAAAGTCGACCCTTTTCTCACTTGAACAATTAACTGTTTATTGTTCCCCCCCCCGTTCCGAACTCTTATTAAACTTTTACTGTTACAAATTAACAGCCACGCCTTATACCTTATACTGATAAATGTTTTAACTTTAACTTAACAAGAAAATAAAACTTTTAGGTTCATTAAAGACGTTAAATACAGCTAATTGCTTTTAAAATTATCGTTAGTTTAAAAATTGATTAAATCATTGCGGGTGGTAGGACCTTGTGCAGGTTCAGTGTTCGCATTGTTGTGTTCCGGTTTGGGGATAAGACAGCCGGTGTAAAGACTAGCATAGAGGCATTTCATCTTAGTCCTCAGGGTTGGCACCGCATATGCAGTCTTAGGCTTGCAGTCTTGTGAATGCGAATGTCTATGGGTCTCAGTTTCCACTTACCATGAGGTGGCATGTGTGCTCGTTTGCCTTCTCTATGCCATAAAAAATTACTATGAAACATCCAACTATGGCGTTAGTAAATGCTGTCATAGAAACATTGTTTATTTTATTTTCTTTTACTACATACAACTAATGTATATATTTAAAAACTTACTAATCATATTGTGTCTTAATTTATACTATAGGTAGTGCGATATTTTATTCGACGTAACCTGATAAACTTGACCTTTGAGGGCTGTATCGCATATGTATTATATACGGGGGGGTTTTGTATCTGTTGTGTGCTACAATTCTTAGTAATTTCGTACTTACGAAGTATTCCCTAAAACGGCTTCTTGTCGAACAGTCAATCGAGCTTACTCGACGGTTAAGGTACCTAATTGAGAATACACGCTCTTTAATGTGATTTGCAATTACGCTGAAAAGTGAGTTCCTAAAAGAATAACATGGTTGAAATTCGTTTGCTCCATTATTTTTGCTAGCTAGTGTATTTATGTCAAATGTCTTTAATATTTATAAAGTCTCTTTAGAAATTATACATGAATTCCAATTTATAAACGCAACAATCTCGGAACGTCAAATATAAAATGAAATACGCTGCAATGGAAGAGAAATCCGCGTGTCTATTTGTCAACCGAATGAATAGACTGGGATCTCTTATATAAATAATATCTGGGGAATAAATATGAAGCGCTATAAATTTGCAGCAATTCATGCGTTATGAACACTATTTATAGTCCGTATTTTTGCTACACAGAAGGTCCTTTTTATAGCATGGAGTAAAAGAAGAATAACATGTACTTATGTCAAGTTACGGGATGCCGGATGCATATCGCATACCCCACAAAAAACAGGTTATCCGTTTTGGACAGTTAAGACTAATGCTCGTATTAATAAACTGATCTCAACTCTAATGCTCGTCTTGAGTTGCCTCAAAAATGACAGTGTTCTATGTTTTGGCGTTTAGTTTGACGTATCTTGTGATGGGCCTCAAAGTCAAGATGGGTTTATTAATACGGGCCTAAGAAGAAGCCCTTAATTAATCGATTTGGTCGATAGACCAGTATATTATCAAACACTATTAATGTTCCGTTTCGCATATAGGAAGTAAAAGTAATAGTTTATTTATTGTGCTTTTAGTTCCATGAAGTATGTATATAGTTTTTAAAAATGCGTAATACCATAGTTATTTTTTGAAACGAGTTTGCTGTAGATACGTATTTTTTTAAGTATGTCGGCTGCTCAATTGGTTGGAACAACGTTCACGTGAAATGTAACATTTCAATCTGTCACAGGCACAATAAAATATGAAATTGTATTTTTCACAATCGTGTTATAATAGAGAGCTTTTAAGTCGAGTACCGTGTTTAGACCACGAAGCTTGCTGAGTGGCCTAAGTAAGGTACAAGATTAAAAAGCTTGATTATGACACTATTGTGAACAATACTTTTTGTACAGTCAACAGCATAAATAAGTGATCATTTATGTACCTTGTCACTTTAACGTCGTGTTTGAAATATCATACAAAGTTGTGAACCGATTGAAAGTGACAAGGTACATAAATGATCACTTATTTATGCTGGTGACTATACGAGTTCATTAATGTTAATAAGTACATAAGAAAACTAAATATCGTAAGTACTATATTGTCTAGTTCTACTATTAGACTTTTCTTCTTTTACACAATTTATTTTTATATATTTCTATGCCCTGGATAGAGCGGCAAGTTCCAGTAGATTTTTGACAGATGACGCGACGCTGCTACGTTCCGAAAGTCCATAGGTTGGCAATTTTGTATCGGATTGAGACTCCTTAAACAAGGACACATATTATTGAAATACGAAGTTCTATTTTCAATTTTTTTCGGTTATCGAAATAGTTATTTCGGTTGTTTCGGAAGTAACATAGACTATTCAACGATGAAAAGAGTAACGTGGCAGTATTCTCTATGAAATCTTAATACACAGATTTTAATCGACGAGTGCAAAAAGTATTATAGACGTCTATCGTTTAGGGATAGGTGACGGCGGCGACGCGATGCGCGATGCGTCGGGCGGCGCAAAACATGTAGGCAAATCAATCACTGGGTTCATTGTGAAAAAGGTTACAAGTGGACTTAACTTGTAGTAAAAAAGGGTATATACACTCGGGAGCAAAAATAACGGGTCAGAGTGCGTTTTTCATGCTAAAGAGGCTGTTTCGAAGCTTTGGCTCCTCGCCAGGGAATGCTTTTAGTAAAATCTGATGATGAATACCTCGAGCATCAATACAGGACTTCCAGAGGGCCTAGGATACCCAACTGAATAAATCTGCGGCTAACGCCGGAATTGAGCATGTTCAGAAAATCATCTAAAATGGCAATAAATGTAAGGAAATCCAAGTGCTAACCCAAACTCTCCCGCAGTGGTGTTAACTGATTGTGCGATCAGTTAGGTATCTTAAGAACTTTTGACCTCCTCTATTGAACCTCGCAGTATCCACCTTTAAACCTCACCCAAAACAACCCCAGGCGAGGAACGAAGGCTTCGAAATAGTCTCGTTTGTATGAAAAACGGTACCCGGTATTTTACTACGACTAAAACCCTTTTCCATTTGATCTTCAGAAGACATACCTTTTTTTATGCTGGGTCCTACATTATGGCATTATAGCATTAAACGAGCGCGTTACGCGTCTCCATAAACGCCCGCCGCGTCGCGAATCGCTTCACCTGTACCTGAGTGAGGTCTAAGTTTGTCGTTATTAATTATTATGCTTCCCTGGACTTATTAAGTGATTAAATGCATTGTTTACCCTTTTTACTTGTTCAAGTATGGCGAAGTCGGTATAACTGTAGTATAAATAATAAAACTATTTTACTACGCTCCTAAACTTCAGCCCTCAGTCGTAAAGATAAAACAGCTCCTAAACCATTTGATGGCGTGTCAGGAATTCGGGGACATAAACACAAAATCTGGAGTAGCCAACTTTATCTGAACTTGTTTATGTGGAAAGTAATGGCACTGAATAGGTAAACGCTAGAAGACTAACAGATATAACCAAGAACGGTTCTTGTAACAGTTTAACGGGATTCCCTGGTCTGTCAGGCCAGCTGGGAGTTTAAAATGTTCCCCATCAAAAATATAGATGTGAATAAATGCCAAGTTCGTAACTGGAAACCAAGTTATTTTAAAGCTTTCTTGAATGATTTGTTATGAAATTTGCTACTGAGGTAGAAACGGGATGGGCTAAAGCGAACTGAAGATGAAGGCCTGATGTTTACGCATATTATGCTAAACACACATATTTCTTCTTCTTTTAGTAAAGCGATAAATCAAATTGATCAAAAGATTATAAAGTTTCGAAAAAACTGATCCATAACTGAAGATTATTAATGATGGAGGAAAATTTGTGCGAGAATTATTCTCATTCTAAAATTCTTCCAAACTGATAAGGCTCTGCGCCCAGCACGACCTTACTTTTGGATTAAAGTGATAAGCAAGGTTTTAAGAAAAACATTATTTACATTAGGTAACTACTTTTTTATAGCAATGAAGAGGCACGCGAGCACTGCGAGGCCACCTGATGGTAAGTGGATCTGAGGATAGACATTTGAAATCTCAAGACCACAAGACAATCTCAAAACAGCAATCCTAAGATTTCAAATGCGTTGCCAACCCTGAGGACTGAGATGGAATGCCTCTATGCTAGTAATTTCACCGGTTGTCTTATCCTCACACCGGAACAGCAATGCAAATCTTAATGGATTAGATATGGTGGTAGCGATCCGGACGGACCCTGCACAAGGTCCTACCACCACTACTAAAAGGGATAAGTTCGCCTTTGTACGTTGCTTTTCTGTAAATATTGTATTTGAATTTCTGTGTTTTGTACAATAAAAAGTTTACATACATACATACATACACTACTTACTTACTTACTTAGGCTGCTCTTGGATAGCTTTTTTGTTAGAACAAAAGTATTCTATTAATAGGTACATTAAGATGTTTGTTTGGTACGAATGAGAATGTCGAACTAAAATAGGTAACTAAATTATCTGATGCGCTTACGGTGACACAAAATATCGTATGGAAACCTGCATATTTAAACAGCTGAATTGGTTAGAGGGGTAACTACATGTAAAAAAAATATACAAAGGTGTCTAACGGCCAAACAAGCACACAGGGCCTCTATCCTCGTGTTTGATCTGTTATCGTATTGTCAGCGTTTTGATAGGTAATTTTTTTTGACAGTAATGGCGGCCAACTTAAGAACTATATCGTAACAGGTCAAATACATTTGGATTTTACCGCCTAGAATACAGGCGCTGATAAGGCTTACTTCGAATAAAAAAATCACATTTGACTATGGAATTCGAGTAGGTATGTACCTAGGTACCTATAGAATTCGGCTATAGAATGATAGCGTTAATATTATGATGTTTTCTATGCGTTAGTGTATATTGTTTTACTCCCAGCAAAAAGAAAGTTTTCCATAATCTGTAACAAGTAAGTAGATAGGTACTTAATAGTCAATTTAAAGTATCAATACAAAAACACAATTCTAACCTAACCGCACAACACATTTAAATCCGTCCTTCAATACTTCGATAAGCAAGCGCGAGCAAGCATGTTGGCACATCGCTCGGCTACCGAAATAATGATTCGAGCCAGACCACGGCGGGGGTGAGGTGGCGCGGCGGGGCGACCCAACACGCTCGCCCGCCATGCGCCAGTGCCCCGCGCGTCGCGCAAGCTGTCGAACGTGTTCTGATTACAAAATGGCCGACAACGTAGTGTTCTCGCACAAACTGCTCAAAAAATTCATCTCCCTATACAAAGAGCAGTCTTGTCTATGGAATAAAAAGTCACCAGCGTACAAACAAAAGCATAAACGGCACGAAGCGGTGTCTAAATTGACCGAGTTGGTGCAGGAGTACGACCCGGGGGCGACTAAAGTGCACGTTTTGAGGAAGATAGAGAGTTTGCGCGCCTGTGTGAGACGGGAATATAAAAAAGTGCAGGAGAGCCGACAGAAGGCGCGCAGTGCCGACCACGTGTACGTGCCGAACTTGTGGTACTACGACTTGTTCTCGTTTGTGTTCGGCGAGGATGGCAACAATTATAAGATGAAACCTGAGAGCTCGCCGGTACACTCGCCCGCGCACGATGATGTAACGGTTTGTATTGTTTGATTGTTCGCGGTATTTTTTATCATAGATTTGCTTTGTTGATAAACGTAGCTAATTCCGAATGCTGATAGAAATGAGTTACATAAATACATAAATAGGTATCATGGGACAAGGCACACAAATTGTACATCGTAACAAGTTGAGCGTTTGGCTTGTAGGTAGGAGGTACTAGGTATGCTGCCCTGCTTAGAAAAAAGGGCGTATGTCTCATAAACCCGCGTATTTATTAGTGACCTTATATCTTTACAGGGGGGTTAAATTTGCTTTGACTGTGAAATTGCGCATATGTCCTTTTTATTTAGTAAGCAATGATATAAGTACTTAAATGCATTGAAAAAATCAATGACTGGAACAAATACCTCATCACACCCGGGACCGCTAGCTTCGTAGGCAGGATCTAGGCTAACCTCGCCGTACCTAACTACCTACGTGTTGGTTGTATTGTTCGCACTAGAAACGCGCAGTGAATCGTGCCGTCGTGCTAGCGAAAGCGCAGTGACTAGCATGACTGGCACTGGTATAATTATTTGTTATCATATTGAATGTTTATGACGTAGTGTTTGTTAATTAACTTGATAAAATTAATCTTAGCGTAAAAGAGTTGTAGTTGTGATACTTTTATAAATATTCGTTGAAAGCTCGCTATCACGCTCGATCTGTGATTTCCAGTATAATTTAAACCTATAGACCTGCAGCGAGGCGTAGCGTCTCGCTTCAAATACACTGGTTTTCCCGTGCGCTGTAAGGAACCAATGAAATGGACCTCCAGTTTCGAACTATTCCTATTTGTTCACAGGTCAGAATACTGTATTTGTGGTCCAGTTATTTCGTTAGATATAACACCATCATCAACAAAGATTTCATTAGATCAGAAACGTGTTGCAAGAAAAGACGCCTAAAGGCCTTCGATTCGTCCACTACTCGTGTCTTAAAAACAAATGAAACATGCTCAAGTAAATAAGAAATTGAAAACAAGTACACGCTCATGGTCAGGAAAAAGCCGCAATTTTCCTCCCACCCGGGACAAAACAAGCCATTATACTTAGCTGGGGCAAAAAAACCAATTGTGGACTTGAATAGCCGCTTTATTTAAACAGCGTTTTATTACCGACAAAACAAAGGAAGCGCGTTAAGAAGTTACGAAGTGATGAAAGCCACTAATGCGAGTATTCAAAGGGAATAAATTAGTTTCCAATGTTAACCATAACCATAGGGTGATTTTTATTAAGCGTAGTATTACGTCTTTACGAACATTTAAATTAGCTGCAAAAATTAAATTGCATAAACAGATCGTATCCTTGTTTCGTTTATTTCTTAACAAATATGTATTATGTTCGGATGCGATGATATACGTCAATATTATGCTTAAGGCCGAGCCACACTGGATGCGTGCGCGTGCGTTTTCACTGCATTGTATAGTATGAAGTCGCATGTACGACATTTTCCTATACAACGCAATGGAAAGCGCACGAGTACGTCACGTCTACGCGCACGCGTCCGTTGTGGCTCGGCCTTTAAATTGCCAAGTATTTGGGTAGGTATTCCTGGTCAATAAGCCTCTAAGCTATCAAAAAAATGGTTTTTATTAAGTATACTAACTACACTCAGGAGCAAAAATCAGGAACCAAGGCTTCGAAATAGCCTCTTTAGTATGAAAAACGCACTCTGGCCCGTTATTTTAGCTCCTGAGTGTAGTAGGTTCGTTATTAAAATAAAAATATATACTTACTGTAAAGTAGGTCAATTGTGTGGTCTTCCGCTTTGTCATAATCACAGAGTTCTTTATAATAAAAATGTATTTACTTAGTGTCGACTCGTAAGTATTCAAAAACATATCTTATCATCGACCTTATAGTAGGAGATGCATTATTTATAAATCCAAAAAAATTACATAATATTTACCTACCTGAATTCAGATGTGACGAGGAAGACGCCTACCCGTTTACCTACCCGTGACCACGGCCATTGTAATTCGGCCGAAACGTCACTTTAAAATGTTTTTTTTTACCTGACCGTATTAAGGTAATGTGTTTATCGGCCTATATAAATATGTTACCTGTCTATGTTTGTTCCTTTGTTGCGCTTTAGAAACTAAACGCCGAGATCGATTTTAATCATTCTTATCAATTGTTTTGTGTTAATCTCGTGAGTGTCACTAAAGATATGACAGTATTAAAATTCAAAATGGCGGCAACCAGACGCCATATTGTAAAAACTAAAAAAAAATAAGTTTATGAATTATGACAAGTATAGTATCGTTGAATGTTTCTTTCATTTTTCACTATGAGGATCTATAACGATAACGATTTAAAGTTAGTTAGCAATATCAAATCGAGTTTTTATTTAAACCTTTTTTTTTCTTATTCAATTAAAATATTAAAATTCAGTTGCTCTACCGGCATGTTCCTTAGTTAGATAAAGATAAAGATACATTTATTCGCAACAATACAATATTACATCACATAAATACAACAAGAACAAGACGGAGAAATTGTTGCGAAACGGTCCCAACTCAGCATTCGCTAGCCGTAAAGCCAGCACTGATCTTCCGTTGGAACAGCTAGGTGAAGTTCTGCCATAGCCATCAATAATTCAAAGCGACTCACATGGATGCAGTTTCTGAGCAGCGATGTACTTTTCGAGCTTTCTCCTCAGCACGATCTCCGCGCCGTAGCGGCCGATGGAGCCATTGTCCACCAGGAGGAAGTACGCGTGTCTGTTGTTTAGCACGGCCAGCTTCGATCTGGAAACACCACTCTAGATATACCTACATGTTAAAGAGAGTCCGTGGCCTAGTGGCTTGGCGGGTCAACTCGTGAGCGTAACGTTCCGAGTTCGAACCCACGCGGTCAATAAATACCAATAAGCTTTTCTAAAGTACATTACCCGATGTTTATACGGTGAAGGAAAAATGTTGTGAGGAAACCTGCACATTCAAATTGCTGCAGCGTAATTGAGTAGTTTAATTTCCGAGTGTTCTATTCTCAAGTATCTGGGTCACTAAACTACATTGAAAAACCTACACATGCGTCGTAAAAAGTAATTTTGTTTCATTTCAAGTTAACGAATAGAGCGGAAATCAGAAACGAATAAAACTTTAAGGCTCAGATTACACCGATTTAGAAGCAGGATGGGCTGCTACAAATTGGAATAAATCTCCTGATTTACTTAGTATATAATGGTTTTCTATAATAAATACAAGAGTTTAGCAATTCGAAGATTGAATCTTACGGACGAAGAAAAATGTGTACCTAGGTTTATACGTTTGAATTATAAAATGACCTGTGGGAGACAATTCAGACGCTTATTTTTAATTTAAATGATCATCATCATCATCGTCATCATCATCACCATCACCATCATCATCATCATCACCATCATCATCACAAGTAGTACAATACCTATGTACTTACGATATGACCTTTATAACTTGCTAAAACGCCCTCTGATATTATTCCCTTACGAATTCACACTAAATGCCGCACGAACTTCGTGCAAACCGTGTAAACAAAGCTTAACGTCGTGTTACCTTGTTCGTTTGCCGGATTTGATTAGCTGATTCGTTCGTCAAAACGGAAGCCTCGTGCAATTTATTTGAGTTACACACGATTGGTTAAAAAGGTGTGCCATGCGTGCGTGTTATAGTCTTTGATCGTGTTCGTTCTGATTATGGTCGTGTTTATTGATGTGGATAAATATCGGTTAAACAGTTGTCACTTTCTAAGCACTTGCGTGCGAGAGTGACGAATGGTTTAACCACCGAGATCAAGGCGCCTAAGTATAATAAGAGTCGTTCATCATAATATTTGATTGTAAGGGATATAAGAGAATACAGCTTTATTGTTTACTCCTACACTCGCAGACTAATAAAACGAGTCAGAGTGCGTTTTTCATACTAAAGAGGTTATTTCGAAGCCTTGGTTCCTCGCCAGGGAATGCTTTTAGTTTAGTTTAGTTTAGTGAAATGTGATGATGAATACCTCGAGCATCGATACAGGACTTCCAGAGTGCCTAGGATACCCAACTGAATGAATCTGCGGTTAACGCCGGAATAGTGCATGTTCAGAAAAACATCTAAAATGGCAATAAAATGTAAGGAAATCCAAGTGCTGACCCAAACTCTCCCGCTGTGGTGTTAGCTGGTTGTGCGATCAGTTAGGTATCTTAAGAACTTTTGACCTCCTCTATTGAACCTCGCAGTATCCACCATTAAAACTCACTCATAACAACCCCTGGCGATTAACCAAGGCTTCGAAATAGCCTCGTTTGTATGAAAAACGCACTCTGACCCGTATTATTAGTGCGCGAGTGTAGTAAAGCCGGTTTATTTATCTTGCTTTCTCAATATTAATGACGCAGTTAGCTTGGTAGTAGATAGTTGGTAGTAAGTATAAAGCTAGCGGCTACTGGTCCGGGGTTCGTTTCCCGGTTAGTGAAAATTATGTGCGATGAGCGCGAGTATTAGTTCCAGAGTGTTGGAGGTTACCTGTGTATTAAAGTACGTAAGCTTGGAGTTTAGATTGGGACTAGGTCAATTTGACACTGTCCCCTGTTTTTTTATTATGCCGTTTCGGAGTTATTTGCAAGAAATCAAAGTCAATGAAGCACTTACGGCATTGGTTTTGTTGTTACCTTGATATCTTAACATCTTAACCTTACTGTAATTGTCATTACTAAATCCCCTTATCTTGTTGCACTGAAATTGTTTTTCAGTGGAACGGGAATGTTTTGTTTATCGGCCTTCTTGATATCGATATTTATATAATGCAATTGAATTATCGCCTTTTAAGTTACATATACATGAAAGGTAGCCTATGTGTTAATCCAAGGTATAAGCTGTCTGTATTCCAAATTTTACCAAAATCCGTCCGTTAGTTTTTGCGTGAACGAGTAACAAACATCCGGATACATTCATACTCACCAACTTTCGCGTTTATAATATTAGTAGGATATATTTTTATATAAAAGTAATAGAACCTAGTGACTTCTCTTTGACATAATCGTAACACAGTATCGACATTTAGATAGTCGATAAAAAAAACATTCACGCTCCACTGAAGAGTAATGACAGTGCGCCAAGATAACGGGGTCTAGTCACTATTACACAGAAAAGCATCCTTCATAAGATTAATATTGCTTTTTATCTCAGGAATCAGAAGAAGAACCACCCGCAGAAGAAAACTATGAGCCAATCGTGAACTACGCAGCAGAGTACAACGTGGAAACCAGCATGATCGAAATAGACCACGGCAAACGTTACTACGAGGACGAGCCCAAGAAACGCTGCGAGATCGATGACGAATACGATGCGATAGGTGAGCCTGACTAACTATCCCCCTCTTCAGGATCTTGGGGTCAAATACACCTTTTTTATGGCAATGAGTAGGCACGCAAGCACTCAGGCCACCTGATGTTAAGTGGGATCTGCGACCCATAGACATTTAAAATCTCAAGACTACAATCTCAAAACTTTAATCCAACCCTGACGACTGAGATGGAATGCCTCTATGCTAGTAATTAATGGATAAGATGGTGGTAGCGATCCGGACGGACCCTGCAAAAGGTCCTACCACCACTAAACCACTGTACCCTCAACAAACCTTCGTGCACATGACGCTCTATCACACTTGGCTGTTTGAAAGTGTTCATCACGATGCATTTCCTTCTTCGTAAGAGCAACGAGTAATGTCATCAAGTTAGAAAAAGTCATTGGTGCATGGCGACTGCTGGGGCTGGAGCTTGGTACCCTAAAACCACGATTTGACACCCTTAGGCCGCAAACACGGGACGGCAGCAGGACGTTGTATTGAGCGTGCAAACTCAAAATACTAGCAAACTCCAGCTTGCAAGCTGCACTTGACAACTATTTTGAATTTGCGTCTTAAGCCTCCATCCCGCTACTCCCCCAATGGAAACCTAAACAAAACACGATGGCGCTGTGACACTTAAGCTAGATAGATCTATCGGCGATCTAGGGTTACTAACGCATATTTCAAAGACATACGAAAAGCGACTGAATTTCGGAAGCTGATGTGCGAGTTATAGTCAAAATAAAAATACGGACTTTTGGACATTTTGATCTTGCAAAATTATACATAGACAAGTTTCCTTCGGAATATATGTAGAAACCTATCTACAGAAGAGAACTATCTATATTCTAAGCGACAGCCAAGCGGCACTTAAGGCGCTGGCGGCGCCTAAAGTAGACTCGAAACTAGTCTACAATGGAATCCAAGCCTTAAACAGGCCAACCAGGTAGGCACAACAAAGTGAAACCGGTGTGGATTCCAGGACACGAAGGCTTTCCTGGAAATGAAGCCGCGGATGAGCTGGTAAGGGAAAGGTCCAGGGCGCATACGTCGGACCTGAACCATTTGTGGCACCCTCACCGGGCACTATAAAAGCAGCTCTGAACAACAACGCACTAGAAAACCGCCAAAAAGAGTGGAAAACTACGGTGGGGTTAGAGGCACTCCGCTATCCGCTTTTTGGAAGGGGTGGAGGCTGCATTGAATTAAGCGCTTAAAGAAGGGTAATTACACAAAAGGTCCAATAGGGTCGAAGTGTATCCGTAAGGACCCCACCAAAAAGATAAGATAAGATTCCTTGGGAATAACGTTTAAAGCCCCGCTACATTTAGGGCTCAATTTCGCGGCACGAAGTTGCCGATAATTCGCGGCGCGATATACCGTTGACTCAACACTCGCAATAGTTCGTTTCTTTTCTTTCGGTCCTTTGAAAAAGAACAAAAAACCGACTAAAATTGGGGAGCAAAGGCGAAACCGCGAATAACATGCGAAACGGTTCCACTCTTACTTACGGTTCCCGCCGTTTGCGGCTTTCGCGCGCGATTCACAGCAGGGCTGCCACAGACGGTCAGTCGGACTGACAGGCCGAGAGGGACGCAGCTATTTGTTAGAATGAGACGCGTATTTAGCTTTCTCATTCTATCAAATAGCCGCGTCATTGTCGGCCTGTCAGTTCGACTGATCGTCTATGGCGACCGTAAAGCTAAGGCCAAACCAACGCGTTCAGCCCGCGTCCGCGCGATGGCGTGCACGGTAGTGATCTGCGTCTGAACGTATTTAAAGCGTGATCTGATCGCTACCTGACCGCATTGGTTTGGCCTTCGTCTAAGTACCTATAGAGCGGTCTTTACGAACGGCAAACGTTAGTTCTTTAAATGTAACTAGGATAACCATGTTGCTCAAAGCTTATTCTGTTTCAGGTGTAAATGTGGCAGCAAAACTCCGCACACTGCCGGCCAACATGAGAATACTGGCCGAGAAGCTAATCAATGACGTGCTATTCCAAGCCCAGATGCAAGGACTCAGCTCAAGCACAGTCATATCTTCACCAGACCCGTTTAAATGAGATCTTAATGATAGCAGGGCTCGTATTTCGGTCGCGGTATTCGTCTCGCACCTATTGATCAGAAAAAAAAGGTGACAGATAAACACGGCCATAAGTAATAAGCCCGTATGGAACAAATACTTAATTGGTGTGTAGATAAACACGAGTAGTAGGCTATTGGATAACGGCGTAACCGCTGAGACATGAGCGATAATATTAATCGTTTGTCTGCTATACTCGTCTCATTTTATTGCCTACATTTCATACCTAGATCGGAATTTTCGTGGCACTTTTGAGCTGTCATAGTGACTTCTTATTTATAAGTACATATCGATATACTAAACTTCAAAATAAACTGTTAGCAACTTTTTGTAAACCAGATGATATACATAAAAAGTGACTTTTTTTAAATTAAAAAAACTATAGACATACTAGCCATATTTGGGAGCTGATTCGTGTGTAATGTGTTGCTCTCCAACTTTTATATTTTAATGCGCATGTCAATTTCAAATTTTCAGCTAGATAAAGGTTATCTGGAAGACATCGCTTTTTGCGATTAGATCGTCAGTTGATTACCTCTACCTCAATCTTCTTTTGTTTATTGTGTTCCTTTTTATATTGTATCGACATTATGTACCTATATCAGGGGCCCTAACATGGCTGCGTTTATCACGTGACAAAGTTTGGATAAGGCATCCGTCACCTTCTGACACTTTAACAAGTAAGTACGAGAGTAACGTATTCTTTATCCACATTTGACACGCGTTATAGAGGCAGCCATAAAAGGCCCACAGAAATCGATAAATGAGAAGTCACTATCACTAGGAGTATTATAAAGTGCCACAAAACTTCCGTTGTCTGGTGCATGGTGATGATTCGACACAGCTTTGGTGCAAGAAGGATTCCTTTGCACTTGACAGTCCAGGGAAGAGGGTCGAGTTCCACGAGTTATAAAACTGCCTATGAGAATGCACGCTCTAAAATTAGTTTTGTACGCTCCAACGGGGCAACTTAAACCCGCCGGTTTATATTAGCCGCGTCGAGTTGAAATGTGATACGCTTAAAAGAATCACATCCCATTTTTGATATGAGTGAGAATTGTAATTAGTACTAATTAACTTTGAACCTTTTGGATATTGTTAGGGTAAAACTTTTGTTTTTTGATGGACTGCATTATTTTGTACACTATGATAAGACCCATCAATATTATTTTAAGAAGAGGACTTAAAATTGAAATTGCTGTGGAAAATATTTTAACTACGTCTTCAATTTTAGCACTTATTAACGAAACGAAAGGCGCTATTTGGATTGAATTGGATTTGGATTTATTTATGTTTTGTACATAGGCCAAGGAAGAAAATAACTGATACCTACTGTAGTTTTTTGATGTAGCAAATACTTCTTCTAGACAGTAAAAACTTGAATATTTCTCCGGAACCTCAAAACCGAATTGAAAATAATTACTTGGAAGTAGACATTTAGGATTTAAGTAAATAAAATAATATCTGAACTAAAACAGTTTTTTCTTTCAAATCTCCTGTAGGAACATAACAAAAGCATTGCCTCCTTATCCATTAGTTATAAAACGGCGAGCAAATACGCGAGGAATTGAGAACCTTCCTCTTTTTTAGATATCTTGTTAAGATTGAACTCTAATATTTTTTCTCGCAAGTATAACTTATAATGTCTACCACCTTATAACACAATGCTTAGTTTAGAATGAGATCTGCTTGTGTTTATATGGACAGACATTGGTGGAGTCGAGATGATTGCCGGTGTGTACTAGCCCAATAGACCCTGACCCGTCATAGAACGGCGTCAGAGTCACAAAAAACCAGTTAAAGAAAGAAAGAAGACAAATACATTTATTCACTACACACACAAACACACAGAAAAAATAAAGTGACAACAGAAACAACAGGATACTGGTTCAGGATAATGCTGAGGTGTTAAACACCTGCAGCGCTGATTTTCAGCCAGCTCCGAGTGTGACAGACGGACAGTACGCTAAATAATAAAATGTAATTGAAAGAAAATATAGAATATATGTATAAAGATACTATTAAACAAATGCTTATAGTTGGTGGCTAAATATATACAAAATCGACATGCAAATACCTTACAGTTGACTTTAATCATCATGTCACTGGGACACCGTTCTATGGTTGGGCTGATAGTGCATACGTGTCGTGCAGTTGCATAACAAACGGATCGAGCTGATAACTGACATATTTATTTACATTGTTCTACCGCCTAAAGCCTCGCTTGTTTACTGGCGACGGCGCGAAGCGTCAGGCGGCGCGATCCGCGCGATGCAACAAGAGCGCGTTCATGAAGGTCAATAAACGCTCTTATATCTATCTCGCCTTGCGTAAAATATTGAACCTAGGCACGCAAAATAAAAAGTAAGAAAAATATAAAGTAAAAGGATGACATTACGTATGGCATCACTGGTCCCTGAAAGAGGCTTAATACGATGGCCACCTCGGTGGCCGACTAACATCGTGTTTACATTGTTTCGACGGCCTAATCCGATGGCCACACCTCAAACCGCGTTTCATGTCATGTTTAGATTATTCCGGTCGCCTTAAGTCGCCTTTACACATGCCCGTTAAAACCGCATGATTACCCTATCATATACAGCCCATGCATAAATATAATTTGTGCTACCACTGTGCGTTCTCGCCACCATAAGGGTTACTATCATTCATTCATAATTATGCTATACAAAAAAAATGCGTGAAAATCTCTTCTTCAGCCTTCTTTGACCTATGCGGCAACTCTAACATTGATACGAGCGTTCGCCTGGCAGCGTCCAAGCCAAAAGCTGCGGAAGTTATAGCCCTAGCTCTCAACTAAACTCAAAAAAATGGGTTATACCCACCTGTTACCACCAATTTGTTACCACTGGTAACAACTGGGAATTTTATTCCCACCTGTTAACACAATAAAAATATTCCCTGTTGTTACCACAGAGTACTTTAGTGGTAACAGGAGGGAAAAAAAATCCCAGCTGTTACCAGTGGTAACATATTGGTGGTAACAGGTGGGAATAACCCAAAAAAATGCGTACTATAACAGAGATTTTCTCTTAGTTGACAAAAAAAAAATACAATAGTTATGTTAGTTATATCAACCAAAGTTGATAGTAACAACAAGATCTTTTGTGATTTAACTAACATCATAGTTGATGTACCTGTGTCGTCTTATAAGGCTCGCATATTAATTCAAGACGCTTATGCACAACAAAACCCAATCTTGACAGAAGCAAAATGACCAATTTTTGTTTTTAGCGTAGTGCCTGCGTTTTGTCGCTCGCCCGGCGCTAACAGTCGCACACTCAGCCACCAGTGGACGCGGTTAGTGACTGAGTCTAGTGACTTAGCAGAACCTTAAGTTGCGTTTAGTGGGGGCAACTTTACTAGTGGTCATTCATACATACGGTTTGGCGCCCTTACCTTGGTGAAGCCATCGCGTGGTACGGCACATCCCTCCCCCTCCCGATCAGATCGTGCGCGCCCTCCACGATGCCCCACGGGGCGATGCCGATGCTGACCACGCGACCAGCTCGTTGCGACCGTTCCAGCTGCAGAGCATCTCCCACTTGACGGGTCACACCTGGAGTAAAGGTTGCAAAAGTAAAGATCAATGGTTCACTGTCCTTAGTTTCGGAAATCCGAGAATTTCCGAAATTATAGCAACTTAATAAAAATCGACAAGGAATTACTTATAAAACACTTAATTTCAGTTCTTTTGTTTAGGAGCTACGAAGCTACTGCAGAAACAGACACACATACACAGTCACACTGATAAAGATGTTAAAATTTTAACATCCCTATATTCTATCGAATGTGAAAAGAACAAAAATCATTACGTGCTATCAGTCTCGCGTCGCACACGCATGCGAACGGTACTGCGCGTGAGTTACGGGGTTGTTATTAAAAATGTCCAATACGGTAAAATGTGGATCGTGCAATGTAGTAATAAACGAGTTACTAGCTTTTATTAGCAATAAAATGCATCTCTTGGATGAGCCGAGCCTAAGACGCATCTGCGTTACTTCGTTTTCAGAAGATGACATCGTAACTGCAAAACAGTTACTATTTGAATCCTTGTCCAAGACAAAGGAATTAAAGAAGCGAAAAAGGGAAGGGAAATTGGACCGTGATTTAGAAGATATAATTGGTGTTATGAAAAACTGTCATGTGGATGAAATTCCAGTTTTCGTCGCCAGAGACCTGCATAAATTACCCCCGGTGTTATTCAATCATCTGGACGCAACAAAAATTCTGAAAGATCTCGTTGAATTACAAAGTCGAACTGAAATGATTATTAATGAAACTGCCACCAAGAAGGAATTAAATCTAGTGAAGATTGAGCTCGAGAACCTTAAAAGCGCTTCGTTAATAAACAACTTCAATGATAACGTCAACTGCAAACGAGGTGCTTTCTTAGCTAACAGTTTTGAGTGTCACAGTGGGCCAATGGGCCTCCAGCATGTCGATCTAGAAACTGAGGAGTCACTGGAGAAGGAATGTGAGCCGAGTAGTGAGCATTTAGATGATGAATATCAAAAATATAAATTGATACCAATGGAGGGTAACCATACATCGCGGCCCGCAACGGCCACCCGCGTACCCACACCGGCCGCGAGCGCGCCCGCTGATAACGGGACTGCGCCGGCCGTCGTGATGACTCACCCAGCGCCCGAGCGAGAAGCGAAGCGCAAGACTACGCCGAGACACACGGATGAATCAGGCAACTTGCAAAAAAATGCACTTTACTCTGAAATTGCACAGGGTGGGGCATTTAGAGGGCAGACCCCAGATAAAGAATGGACCCAGGTTCAAAGAAGAAGGCTTAAAAACCTATTTATTGGACACCACGGAAAAGCTATATTAACTTCGGATAATAAGTTTAAGGCAGCGGACATAAAAGTCCCAGTTTACATTTACAATGTTGCGAAGGAGGTGTCCGTGTGTGACATCTCCAATTATATAAGGAGCAAAACTAATGTTGCCGTTACATTGGATAAAATGACAATGAAAATGAAAAAAGACTACGATGCATACAAAGTTTATGTTCCGAAACATAAATTGGATATTTTTTTAAAAGATGACTTTTGGCCCGATGGTATTGCATTTCGGCGTTTTGTGAACTTTAGAGGGAAGAATGAAATTAATGGTAGTATTTAAATACGAATTATGGATGACACTACTAAGTTGATAAGTTTCAATTGTCGAAGTGTGATTAGATCTGTAGAATGTGTGCGTAGTTTGTGTCGGTCGGCTGGAATCATCGCGTTGCAGGAAACATGGCTAATGGAACATGATGTCCCCTTTCTGGGCACCATAGATGATGATTTCGCTTTTACGGGCAAATCAGCTATAGATTCGTCAGCGCGTTTACTTCGAGGAAGACCACACGGCGGTGTTGCACTGCTGTGGAGGAAGGCATCGTTCCCGTGTGTATCGGTTATTCAGTGTAAAAGTGCGCGTATAGTGGCTATCAAGATAGTGCTCGATGACCGGTCAGTGGTTGTAATGTCTGTTTACATGCCCACTGATTCTGTTGACAATTTTAGTGAATTCACGGAATGTTTGAGTGAAATACAATCAATTGTGGAAAGTAATGACGTTGAATCTGTCTATGTCCTTGGGGACTTCAACGCACACCCGGGTGAGTTGTTCTCGTATGAATTAATGAACTTTTGCTCTGAACAATCCTTGTTTTGCGTAGATATGGAATTATTGCCTAGTGAAACGCACACATACGTTAGCGACGCTCACGCGTGTAGACGCTGGCTCGACCACTGCGTGGTTACGAGCGCTGCTCGCGCCACGGTCATTAGTGCCTCGGTGTTATATAACGTTTATTGGTCTGACCACTATCCTTTATTGTTGGAATGCGACTTTAATTTGATTAAATCAAAAATTGTAAATCCTGTTAATTATTTTTGTAATGAGGTGATTTGGGGTGAGCGAGATTCAAAACAAATAGATAAATATTTGAATTATTGTTCGTACAAGTTGAGGGACATACATTTCCCTACGGAGTTTTCTGTCTGTGCAGACCACATGTGTTCTGATGCTATTCATAAACAGCTGTTAGGAGATTTTTTCCGTAATTTAATAACGGTTCTTAAGTCTGCCGCTGTTGAATCGCATAAGCGCGGTGGTGGGAACCACAGACGTGTAGTGGGCTGGAATTTGTACGTCGGGGAGGCTCACCGGGAGGCTCGGCTCTGGTTTCAGTGGTGGGTGTCGCTCGGTAAACCTATGACAGGCTCTGTTTATGATAAGATGTTTGAGACTAAAAAGATTTTTAAATCCAAGTTGAAATTCTGTCAAACTCATGAGCAAAGTATAAAAATGGACATCCTTGCGAAAAACCATTCTGTAAAGGATTTTGGTAGGTTTTGGAAAAATACCGGCAAGTTGAATCCTAGGTCGGGTCTCCCGGTGAGCGTCGCCGGCTATCATGAGCCGACTGATATCGCGAATGCTTTCCAGCGGTATTTTAAAGTAGAGTCTCCACTATCGACGGCTGGGGTGCTCGATGCTGAGGTTGAAGGCAAAAGTCCGTCCGTAAGGTTTACGGCAAAGCAAATTGCTAGTAAAATTAGTAAAATGCAGAGAGGAAAGTCTCCCGGACATGACGGTCTCAGCATTGAGCATCTCAAATATGCGGGTGTGCATCTTCCAAGGGTTTTATCGATGTTCTTCAATTTATGTATTAGTCACAGTTATTTGCCCGATGAGCTTATGTATACATTAGTTGTTCCTATTGTGAAAAATAAAACGGGAGATGCCTCTGACATTTCCAATTACAGGCCAATATCGCTTGCTACTGTTGTAGCGAAGGTGCTGGATAGTCTGCTTGATGATATTTTGGGGCAAAAGATCGATGTTAATGATGCTCAATTCGGATTTAGGCCGGGTTTATCTACTGAAAGCGCTATCCTTTGTCTCAAGCAGACTGTCCATTACTACACATCACGTGAGACGCCTGTGTTCGCCTGTTTTTTGGATTTGTCGAAGGCTTTCGACACGGTCTCGTATGATCTGCTATGGAGAAAGCTCTGCAGTGATACAAACGTACCGCACGAAATCACCTCATTGTTCAGGCATTGGTATGGCAATCAAAGGAATAGTGTCAAGTGGGCAGGTGCTTTCTCCAATGATTACGTTATGCCATGCGGGGTTAGACAGGGAGGTATGAGCTCGCCTAAATTATTTAATTTGTATATAAATGGCCTTATTGAGGAGCTCAGCAGCAGCCATGTCGGATGTCACATAGAAGACGTGTGCGTGAACAATTTAAGCTATGCTGATGATATGGTGTTGCTGAGCCCCTCAATGGGGGGTCTAATAAAACTGGTAGGAATTTGTGAAACATACGCTGAGACCCATGGGCTCAGGTACAACGCTTCTAAAAGCGAGGTTTTACAATTTAAAGCTGGTAGCAAAAGCTACAGTATGCAACCGGTTAAGCTTTGTGGGACTCGTTTGAAGAGAGTAGACAAATTTAAGTACCTGGGTCACTGGGTCACTGAAGGATTGTCTGATGTCGCAGACATCGAGCGGGAGCGTCGAGCGCTTTGTGTTCGCTGTAACATGTTGGTCCGCAGATTCGCACGTTGTAGTAAAGAAGTTAAGTTAACTCTATTTAAAGCCTTCTGTCAAACTTTCTACACGTGTGGTCTGTGGACTAACTTTACGCAGCGGGCATATGGCGCGCTGCGCGTCCAGTACAATGACGCGTTCAGGATGCTGTTCGGGCTGCCGCGATATTGCAGTGCCTCAATGATGTTTGCCGAAGCACGGTCGGACTGCTTCCACGCCATAATGAGGAAGCGATGCGCATCGCTGCTCCGCCGTAGCTGCGACAGCACGAACCGCATCCTGAGCACGCTGGCGCGGCGCCTGGACGCCCCGCTGCTGCAGCGACACGTGCGCCTGCACGCGCCGCCCGCTGCTCCAGCGCGCAGGCTTTGATTGTGAATTGTGATGTTATCTCATGTATTACTAACCCTAATATTAAAATTTTATTACTAAGATGCTGTATGTACTAACCCTATGGATGTAAAGTCTGAAAATAAACATTTATTATTATTATTATTATTATTATTATGTTTTTCCAATCAAAAAAGGTACGTCTTAGTTCAATAAATAACAAGCTGCGCGTCGGCCATGTTGGAGTTTATTTTACGTTATTACGTATTATAATATCACAGTTTGTGTACATTTTATTTCTTATCTAGCGGCGAATCGTATTGTTTATGTTTCATCTATGTAACCTGTATCATGTTAAATATTACATTGGCATACTTGTTCATAACATAAAAATATATACGCATTCACTATTCCATTCTACAAATCAAAGAAGAACCTGAGGTCTTATTTAAATTATTCCCTCGTCACTAAGCTCAAGGGCAATCTTTACTTAATCCGTCTACCCGTGTACGCTTAAGTATTACGGAACATCGGGCACCCAGGACCTTCCTCACTTGACGCTCATTTTTACGCCGCTCTGCCAACAACGTAGGTATAATTTTGTTAACGAATTAACATGTTTTCACTTATATTTTATTTACTTTCATACTATGGTCGTGTATCAATAAGTTGTGGCGTATGTAGCCGCCTTAATAGCATAGACCTAGAGATAACCATTAGTCATTCATAGACTTTAGAGCTGTCATTGCTTTGTTACATTTGGAGGCCATATTTGCAACGTCAAAAGATGGCGGATGTGTAATTTGTTTTTGTTTTTATTTTTGTGTATTTAGGGTGTTCAAAGTTCTTTTATGTTAGTGATTTGTACTTTTTATGGCTTTGTGTTGCATAGTGATAGAAGACTTATTTCGTGTATCTGGCATCTTACTTCACGTTTCAAGTGGACTCGCAGTGGTACAGAGGTTAAAACTATCTTGACCTCTTGGCCATATCTCCGCGGTAGTAGCTGTTGAAGTCGCCGCGGGGCAAAGAAAAAAAAAACGAATAGCGTGCATATATTAATAATTTTTACTGTATTTCGTGTTTTTACTGTTTAAGTTATAGATTAATAATAGTTATAAAACAATAGTGTTCATATTTTCATTCAACGTCAACAAAGCCCTGGGAGCCTGTAAAAGAGAATTCAAACCCGCACCGCTGCACGTCTCTTGGAACAGATCAACTTCATCGTCATACATTCAACGAGCTCATCATCAGCAATACCAGCCAGGGTCAGGCTGCGGTTTTTACGATCAAATGTTAATATGATCACTACTAGACTTGGAGGAGTGCGTCCACTGACGCTTCTAACGTTTTTCTTTTCTATCATCAAAATGTATGGATTGTCATTATCGTGCGTTACGACCACTTGGTCAAAGGCCCTCCCACGGTAGCATTTGCACCATGGCTAGGGCTCCGTGTTCTGTAACTGAGTTACACTTACCAGTATTGGTCCCTCCTGTAAATATCCAAGCCCCCGTGGTCTTCGCAGCCTTCAGCAGTCCCTTCCTCAGCACTTTCTTCAGCTTCGGCTGGAGGTCGAAGTTGGCTTTGCCTCCCTGGATGGTGATCAGCAGCTTGGGGCGGTCGAGGGCCCATTCCCGGGTGAGGAGTTGCACTATCAGCTCGGAGCGGGTGTCATGGGCGAGGCGGACGTACTGGGAAGAGATAGACGGATGATATCAGTGCATTATTTTTAACACCAACGCAAAAAGAGGTTTGACCGCTGTGTGTGTGTTTTTTTTTTGTTTTCGAGCGGTGGTTTTGAGCTTGGACACTTGACACTTAATTCAAACATCGATTGTGTCAAAATATATGAATAACCCTTATCTTATGTAACATAAGAATCAAGTGTCCATCTTTGGTCCTTATTAATTACTGGTTCCATCACCCTATAAATACCTTTCGATATACACCGTGTTTTTTTTGATTTACGATAACTTCGGCATATTACTAGGTATATCTATAGAAACTAATTGGTAGATTAGATTTTTAAATATTGCTAAAAAAAAATTTTTTTCAGTTTAGAACAAAATAATGAAATCTTTTATCGTTGGTCATTCTAAAAGGGCCTTTAGAGTTACCTAGCTAATAATCAGTGTCAAATACGTCTATGTTGGCGTGACATACACACACAAGTAAAGATAACACTTGACAGGTACAAGTCACTTTAGATTGACGCGTATACAAACCTAACAATTGGAAACTCTTTACTCATACGTATTAAAAGAAAATTGTTGTTATCAATTAAGAGCCTTTTACACTAGTTTAACGTGATTAACTGATTAAATTTAAAAATTAAATATCTTTAAAACCGTTAGACTTATCATTTGTCTGTCTTCGGGAAATTAACTTTGTTTGACCTAAAGAACGTTCCCTTAAAGTTATCGTAAATCAAAAAAAACACGGTGTATAAAATATATCCGTTGGCGCGGGTACCACGTTGTATAAATTTTTCCGTTGCCCTTTTACATGCATTTTGAAATTGCTAATTAGAGCTTACGCGTAAAACTGGATTTATACTCTTGCCACACATTACATAATCATTAATACATTTTACTTAGTGATAAGTAATACAGTGTAACTTAAAATTGACAATACAAAACACTTGATTGTGGCGCAGTTAATGACGAATAGTGTAAATACCCGGTGGTCTGACGACCTGGTTAGGATCGTGGGGAGCCGCTGGATGCAAGCGGCTCAAGACCGTGACTTGTGGCGCTCTTTGGGGGAGGCCTTTGTCCAGCAGTGGACGCCCCCGGGGCTGATGATGATGATGATGAGTGTAAATTAGCCCTCTTTAAATTATTGTCAATTATTCTAATAATTAAAGTCCTAAAGTCTTGCTGCCCTAAATTTAATACCTAACTCTCATATCTGTAACCGTATTTTAAGACAAAAAAAATTAGATAAATTAAAACTTAGCAAAAAATTCATTTAAATTAAATTCGGAGCATGCATGAGACTTACATAGGTGAATATGCATTTATGTGTGTAACTATAACTATGCTAGTATACCTGTGCTTTGGTGGGATGCGGCCCCCCCTGGAACTCAACAGTGCCGTAGGCGTCCGTGGGGGCCGGCTGCGTGTGCCTCGCTGGTACCCACGCCTCGCCGGCGCTCGCCACTGCAATCTCCTTGCCATGGGCTGTTTTGCTTAGACCACACCAGCAGCTGTGGACAATAGCAGAGGTTGTGGTGATTCGAAGATTTTTTTCTTCTTGCGTACTATAATATCCGCTAATATTGATATCGTTTACCGTATTGGAATATCACCGAAGCGTGAAACCTGTTCTATAATGAGTGTTGCCATAGTAATAACTGTTTATAACCATTATAGCATTGTAATTGGATATCAGTCTTGTGTCGGTCAGGGTTCCGAGAAATTTTAACCGGGGACAGGACAGGCTTATACTTCGGTTTATAATTTGACACTTATTGTATGGGCAAATGTCTATTTTTAATCCGAATAAAGCCTTACTTGTCCGCGGTTTGAATATAGGGTTCGGCCGTTAGACTGGTGCCAACACTGCCAACGGCTTCAACTTCATTCTACCATCGCACGTCCGTCATCGGCAGGATGTTCATTCCCATTTTCTTGAATCACTGCGCTCAACAACACGCTCCGGTTTTCTAGAACGTTTCCGGCACGTACTTTAACATTTTGGAATAAAGTTCTTGCTGAGATTTTCCCAATACGAAGAACATTCGCCTTTTGAAAAAGTGTGTCACTGCGTAGCACTTGTAGCAGTGGCTAACGGCACAATACACTTTATCTACGCACATATCGTAAGTCCTCTTTTATGCGTTCAAAACCCGTAGGAAATGACCAGCATTATTGCAACTAATTTTACTATGAAAAGTTTCTTGTCTGTGGTAGTAGGTAAAATTTGTACTGTAATGGTTATAACAGTATAGATTTTGGTAGGTAAGGTTATGAGTTTCAAATTTGGAACATGTTCCAAAATTAACACAATTTAAATAGGTCCAATTCTAGGATCAATTGGAACGTCAACTCGTTATATTTTTTAGTACAATATCGTAGGATATTTGAATTTCGAACGACATGAGAATAGGGACTTTATTAGTAGGTATGTCTATCATATGATTTAGGATGGTGTACCGCTGGATGAGTCGCTAGGAACCGAAGTCCGGAGAATTGTCAGCTGGCTCATCACGGAGGCCATAAAAGAGCAGGGCCTTCGAGGGAAGCCGCTACAGTTCGCAATGTCGGGGCTGGTGTCGGAAGGATTCTTCCTTGTAACACCATCCACGGCAGAAGCGAGGGAGTGGCTTCTCGGGAAGGACCTGGGTGAGCCAAAGGGGCACAAACTGCTGGCCCGAATGCTTAACAGCACGAGGGTCACCATTTGGATCCCGGGATCGCCGGATGAACTTAAGGAGGATCCGCTCCTCTACCTTAGAGCCCAAAACTGGGACAGGGAGGAGGAGCTGAAACTCCAAGAGTGGATGCAGGTGAGTAGGGAGGATCTCGCCACGGGCATTCGGGTATGTTACTCGGTGCCTAAGAGCGTGGAGGATGCGTGGGGTGGGGAGGCCAGCCAGTGGCTGTTCTTCCAAGCCACACGTATCCGGGCGCGGTTGGCGAGGTCCGCCCCTCACAGAACGAAAGAGGAGGTGGAGACCCCAGTAGGGAAGGGGAACCGCAGCTACAAGGGCAGCTGTGGTGGCTCAGCGCTGCAGCCCAGGAACCAGGCTGAGGCAGCCCAGGTCGGTGACCATCCATCACGGATGGTAACCGAAGGGGGCTCCTCGGACTAGGTAGACGGGAGGCGGCTCACACTACACAATTACACAACCAGCAATGGACAACACAGACAAACAACACACACCACACAATAACACACACAAATACAAAAAAATAAGAATATGTCAAATAAACCTCCAGCATTGCAAGGATGCAATGTCCGAACTGTGCCAATTCATAGTGAGGGGAAAGATTGACATTGTCCTGATGCAAGAGCCATACGCATGGAAAAACCAGGTAACAGGACTGGGTAGCCTGGGGGGCGATCTCCACTTCGAAAGAAATGGTGAGCTGCCTCCTAGGGCATGCATATACGCAAGTAGAGACCTGAGAAATATGGGATGCCTAATGACCATATGTTTCAGAGACCTAGTGGTGGTAGAATTCAGCCTAGTGACAAGAAACGGAGAGGGAGTCAAGATAGCGCTGGCATCCTGCTACATACCAGGTGAAAGCAACGCGCCAACCAGAGAACTGGAGGAAACGGTCAGTAAGTATAAAGGTAAGAGGACACCCATTCTTGTAGGTTGCGATGCGAACTCACACCATGAAGTGTGGGGAAGCAGCGACACCAACAAGAAGGGGGAAGAACTTCTAGAATTTATTGTAAGCAATGACCTGGACATACACAACATAGGTACGACTCCAACCTTTATAACCAGGGCAAGAGAGGAGGTATTAGATATAACGATAACCTCAGGGGAGATAGGCAAATATGTAAAAGACTGGAGAGTAGACCAGGACGACAGCATGTCGGACCACAGGAGACTACTGTACGGCCTGGACTACTATACGGAAAGAACAAAGATAAGAAACCCAAGGAAAACAGACTGGGAGAAATATAACAGCATACTGAGTGAGTGGACACCGAGCCACAGAAGCCCTAAAACTAGCGAGGAACTGGACAGAGCCGCTGAGGATCTGAACAGGGCCATATCGAGAGCCTACCAGACGGCGTGTCCAGAGAGAACGTGTAAGGGAGATAAAGGACAGCCATGGTGGAACAAAGAGATACAGAAACTACGGAAAAGAACTCGTAAGGCGCTAAGACTAGCTCTAAAAAAGGGCAATGATCAAGGCTGGAACGAATATAGAGGTATTAGGAACAAATACACTAATACAAGGGAGAGACTAAGAGCACAAGGATGGAGGACCTTTACGGGAGAAATCCAAAGATACTCAGAAGCGGCAAGAATAGTAAGGGTACTGGCGAACGAGAGATCCTGCCAACTAGGTAGCCTAATGGTAGGGCCGACCGAACTAACAGACCCCAAAAAAGTACTACAGCACATGGTAAGCATACACTTCCCCGACTGCAGGGAATACCGCACACATGAGGCTGCAAAGGATAACGGGACTGAGACAACAGGATCAGGGGAGAAACTAAACCTAAGAATCAGCAGAGAGGTAGGGGAATGGGCCATAAACTCCTTTGCCCCCTACAAAGCGGCAGGCCCAGATGGTGTGATACCCATACTACTACAAAAGGGATTGAAACACATATGGAACAGCCTAAAAGAAATCTACGAAAAGAGTCTGGAACTGGGTCATATACCGATCATCTGGAATGAGGTAAAGGTAATATTCCTACCTAAACCAGGAAAGAAGAACTACAAAGATGCCAAATCGTTTAGAAGCATTAGCCTTTCATCATTTGCACTGAAGGCACTAGAGAAGATCATAGATGCACAGATAAGGACAAGCATGCAAGCAGGTAGATGGCCCCTGCACGGGCATCAGCATGCTTACATAGTAGGGAAATCAACAGAAACAGCCCTTCACAACCTGACCATAAGAATAGAAAGAGCAATAGAAGATAAAGAGCTGGCAATAGGTTGCTTCTTCGATGTGGAGGGGGCATTTGATAGAGCTACCTTTGCAGCAATAGAGAAATGTCTAGGAAGGGACGATATAGACCCAGCAGTTAGAAAATGGATCATGGCCATGTTAACAGGTAGAGCGATCACGGCACAACTAGGGGGAGACTCGATAAAGATAAAGACGAGCAGGGGCTTCCCGCAAGGGGGCTGCCTGTCACCACTCCTGTGGTGTCTCCTACTAGACTCGCTCATTAGAGAAACAAACAGAGGAGGCATACATATGCAAGCGTACTCAGATGACGGGGTACTCCTAGTAAGGGGTAAAACCCTCAGCGTAATGAGAGAAGTCATGATTAGAGGAATAAAGCAGATACTAGACTGGTGTCAGAGCAGAGGACTAGACCTGAACCCGACCAAGACGAAAATAGTACTCTTCACCAATAAAAGGAAGTTGCCGACTCTGACACCCATCAAAATCAAAGGTGAGGAGATAGAAACACTTAAGGAAATAAAATACCTGGGTGTAGTACTAGACAGCAAACTGCTATACAAGACACATGTAAAAGAGCAATGCAGAAAGGCAATAACAGCCCTATGGCAATGCAGGAAAGCAATAGGTAGAAGATGGGGACTAAGACCACTGATAACACAATGGATCTACAAAGCAGTGGTCCTACCCAGACTGCTGTATGGAGCCATAGTGTGGTGGCATAGAGCGAAAATAAAGGACGTAGAAAAGGAGCTGACGAAGGTTCAGAGACTAGCATGTCTAATGACAACTGGGGCTATGAGGACAGCACCTACACAAGCCCTGGAGATAATGCTAGGACTGAACCCTGTACACCTTGAAGTGGAAAAGAGAGCCACAGAACAGTGGTACAGGATAAAAATGAGCAGAGAGTGGATCGGGTCCGAGATGGACAAGAGACACGCAAGCATACAAAGGGAGTCAATGGTGAGCATGAACATGCTCATGATTAACAACGACCTTATGAAGAAAAGGAAGATCTTCGACAAGAAATACAGAATCCATATAGGAGAGAGAGACAGTTGGGAGACGGAGACACCAGAACCCAGAATGACATGTTTCACGGATGGGTCATGGAAGTCCTCAACAAAAAGAGCGGGGGCAGGCATATATTACCTGGAGGCAAATGAGTGTACAGCGATACCACTAGGAGGCCTCACTAGTGTGTTCCAGGCAGAAGTATATGCCATCATGAAGTGTGCACAGAGCCTCAAGGAAAGAAGCGATATAGCGGGGCACCACGTTATTATCTACTCAGACAGCCAAGCAGCACTAAAAGCGTTAGGTAATCCGATAATCAAGTCCTCCCTGGTGCAGGACTGCAAGGATGAACTGGATAACCTAGGCACAGCATCCAAAGTAACACTGGCATGGGTGCCGGGACACAGCGGAGCAATAGGTAATGAGAAGGCTGATGAGCTGGCCAGAGCAGGGGCGGACCAACAATACCTAGGTCCGGAACCAGCACTCCCGATATCTGCAACGGTAACGAAAGGAGTCATCGCCAGAAGAATAGAGACAAAGACAAATGAGGCGTGGATAACAACACAAGGGTGTAGACAATCCAAACTCATGATAGGAAGGGTAAATAGAAATAGAACAAGGTATCTACTAAATCTTGGTAAGTACAACCTAAGTATACTGACAGGGATCTTGACTGGACACTGTCCACTTAACAGACACCTGACGGTTATAGGAGTCAAACAGGATCCTCGATGCCCACATTGCGGCAAAGAGGAGACTAGTCAGCACGTTCTGGCCGAGTGTGTAATGTACTCGTCACTGAGACATCGCACATTCGGGGAGGACGTGCTATCGGTAGAGACACTTAAAAGCATTAACCTTCAGGACGCACTAATGTTCTGTAGGAAAACAAGGAGATGGGATCAGAGCTGGATGGGAGCGCCGCAGAGCCAGTAACCTGAGGCTGAATCAAGGGGAACTGGGCGGAATGAATGGAGAGCCACTCGACCGCCCGCCTGCCTCGGCGGCGTCCCCACTCATCATCATCATCATCATATGATTTAAAAAAAAAACCATTCATATTCGTGACACATGACAGGTTTCTTTTGCCGCCATTTTTGTTGTCAATTCGTCGTATCGTAAGTCGTAATTTGATTTCATTTAGTTCATTTCTTTGTTGAGTTTATTGTGCCACTTATGAAAATTCTGGTGTACCCTTGTTTTGTCGACAACCTTTTCATCGAATATTATTTCATCGACAACGATTCATCGAAACTTTAGTACTAGTAATATTGTTTGGCGTTATCTTAATTCAACTACTATTTATTTAAATTTATCTTACTACGTGGAAATACTAATCAACGAATACTACTTAATCGCAGATTTGTTTCAAATTATCTTAATTGGTACAACTACAAAACATTTTAATTCATTTCTTCGACGTATTACTTTAATACAATTTTATATGTCCAATTGCACATTAATACATTTTTCAAATTATGTAGTGTGACATACAAATATGTATAATAAAACTAAGATTTATTGGTGTATCAAAGTAGGTTAGGTTAGGTTAGGACTGCGACCCCCAAGAAAACGAACTGTTGACAGAAGTGGGTTAGGTTAGGTTAGAACTGCGACCCCCAAGAACACAAAAACATGACACATTACTATTATTACAATAACTTTTATTATTATTATCATAATATTATAATAAATTAGAACATAGCTATAATCGCGCAGAGTGTGTGATTGCGTTTAGTTTTGATCGCAAAATAATACCAATTCAAATAAATTTATGCGGAATAAATGTTATTACAAGTAAAAAAAAACAAATTAAAAGGACCCGAAATGATTAGTCATGACATGAATTTTATTGAAATATGTGAACTACTAATTAAAAGACCTCGGTTCAAATTACCTAGTATCGAGTCCACGACGCAATGACTTGTCTGATTTAATTTTTTTTTTTTAAATTGAGATCGTTTCATAGCTAGTGTTCCTGAAAATCACTTTAACCGTTTAAGAAGTATCATTTTTGAAAGAATGGGGTCACCGATGTTGCCATTATATCACCGTTTTTTTTAATTGTACATGTTTTGATTCGTGTAAAATATTAATGTTTTAAAAATAAAGTTTACAGCGGAAGCATGAAGTACAAAGTGTAACGAACTCCTGCTTGACACCTTCGCTGCTAATTGGGCTTGAAAAGGGTCAGGCGTCACACCGTGGGTAAAATTGGGTTATGAGATATTTTGGGGGATAAAACCGTTGAGATATAAATAAAAGTTGGAATGTTTTGCGATACGTTAGCCTAGTTCGTGCGGTCCTGGGTTCAAATCCCGGTAAGGATAGATACTTTTGTGATGAA
This sequence comes from Acleris sparsana, assembly GCA_923062465.1. NCBI lineage: Eukaryota > Metazoa > Arthropoda > Insecta > Lepidoptera > Tortricidae > Acleris > Acleris sparsana. Next base: position 13,113,624 of record OV281300.1, read on the forward strand.
TGCAAGTATTTGTTTCTGATTATTAGAGTTTTGCTATGTACTCTGTCACAAGGTCAATGACACTGTCTTTGTATGTGCTGATAATATTGATTTTATTATTTAGGGATGGGATATTTGTAAAGATATTTTAGGTCTTATAATGCACTGATAAAAAAATATCAGGGGAGAATCTCACATAAATTGACCTTGTTCCAAACTAACCTCTAGGCTTCTAATTTGTACTAGACAATGATAAACATACTTATAGATTAATACATAGAAACGTCCAAGAATCAGGAATACATTATTTAAAAAACCGCGCCCCGAAAAGATACTGAACTCCCCAAAACAAAAAACTGAACGTGCAGCATAGAAAACTACGCGTTTGATGTACTTTTATTTTAGTTTTTTCATACGAGTTTCAACATAACCCTTTAAATAACTATTTTAATAGTCAAACCGATAACAAGTAAATAAGTTGCCATTATTCAATCATCCACAAAACCGACCACTTCTCAGAAGAGATCGAGATCTCGAGCAGCTCATTGAGAGGCCCCTTTCCGAGAGAGCCATCAGTCACAGCCTTAGATCCTTCAAATATCTATTTAACACAGGCCAGGATAAACGTTTATCGAAAAGGATAAATAAATATGCACATACAAAGTTCGCGGTACTAAGTTCAATCCCAAGTGAGAGGAAATATTTATTGACGTTCAGAACAGTAGGTGGTAACCCTGAGAAACTACCCGGGTTTGAATCCCTGTATGGGCAAATATTTAGGTAATAAATAAATGAATAAATAGATCTACTAGCTCCAAACTAAGGTCCAGGATACTTATAGAGATAAATAAACACATCACACTCGTGATCATAATATCAATATTTTATTTTATTTGCCCAAACCGGGAATCGAACCGGGGACCTTCGTAGGCAGGGTTCCCACCAACTAGGCTTAATGAATGAATTGTTCTTGAGTCTTGGATGTTTTCTATGTATTTAAGTATTTATTTCTCTAGATAAGTATTTATATCGTTGTCTAGTACCCATAGTTCAAGCCTAGAGCTTAGTACGGGGCTAGGTCAATTTGTATGACATTTTTCTGTCATATTTATTTATTTATTTGTGAGATGGACGCGAGTGTTTTCGTCTTGAAACTTCGACTAAGTACAATAAAGTGCCAGCTTTTACCATAAAAGTGTTTAACTATTTAAACTCTTTACCTATTGCAACAGAAACAAAGGAAGAAAAAAGCCGAATCACAATAATAAAACTGTAAATTTGACAACTGACATTTACGGCATAGAATTACGACCTGTAAACGTATGCGTCCACAAGACTGAAATCTTAAGACTGCGATCGGAAGACAGCAATCCTTAGCCTATTAAATCGTTGCAAACCTTGAGGACCAACATTAAGTACAGAAACACAACAATGCGAGCGCAGCTAATGTCTTCACCAAGATTTAGGTAGCGACACTACCTAAATGAGCACCAACGCCAGTTAACCATCATGGCTGACAAAAAAAAAACCAGGTGACAAATAATGATGTGAAAGTAAAATGCGTTGCCAAATCTGAGGACTAAGATGGAATGCCTCTATGCTAGTCATTACACCGGCTGTCTTATCCCCAAACTGGAACACAACAATGCGAACGCTGCTGTTTGGCTGTAGGTTAATGGATACGATGGTGGTAGCGATCCGGACGGACCCTGCACAAGGTCCTACCACCCGCCTTAGATTTATTTACGGTTCCGTAACTGGGTGCTAACGGGACCCTGTTACTAAGCCTCCGCTATCTCTCCGTCTGTCCGTCGCGTCTGTCTATGAGCAGGTTGTATCCCAATCGTAATGGGTAGACAGTTGATTTTTTGTGTGTTGTTCTATTGCCGATATAACTAACATCGAAAAAAAAACCCGTATTGCTCGATCTCAACATTTTACGTTAGTGGCAGTCCGACGTTAAAAAAAGATAAAAGATAAAAGAGGTTTATTCAGTAAGTAGGCCGCACGGGCACTTTTACACGTCAAAAATCTACCAGCGCTTCGCAAGAGACCACTGCTGAGAAGAAACGCCGCAAGAAACTCAACAGTCAGTCGTTTTATTAAATACTCCTTATGATATTATACAATTATAAAGCTTAACCTAGCATTATATAAAACAATGAATTTAACATAAAATTAAAAAATTAAAAAATTCTAGCGTAACTTGAGCAGGAAAATGTGTCATACGTTAATTATTTAATATTACCGGCCTTTTTGTACGAAGTATGTAGCTACGTGCGACTTATATACCAGGGTTATAAAGGTCACATCAGCTAAATTATCGTTTGCATTAAAAACAGGAAAAAGTACAATAAAAACACGTCTGATAACTATGTTAACCTTTCCTTGAAGTAAAACCAAAGAATTGAAAACATTTTGATCAAAAATTATAAATAGGGAAATACGTTATTTTGGAATTGTTATTATTGCAGTTCATCTTTGAAGTAGTTAACACATAAACAGGTTTTGTCCGATTTAAAGGACGCATCAACTAAATGCTCAACCTTCTAATTTCAACGAACTATCGCATAGATTCAGTATCATGTGACATTAATTAGTTTATCTCTTTCCCTCTTATTATCAAGAAAGACTAAGCACGAGATGAGAACAAGACGCGAGAAAATTAAAAAAATAAAACAATTTAATCACTTGAAAATTTACATGATATTAAAAAAAACAACCACTGAAACGTAGAGAAATCATTTAAGGGTGAATGTCACTTGCTTAAGGTAAATAAATTTTGTTTTTTTAAGTTTAGCGCTTTACGCAAATAATTACTATAAGTACCTAATTGTATTTATAATCCGATCTTAACTTTAAATATATATTTTTTACAATGAAATTGGCTTTTGGTTATTAACTTATTAATATTGTGGGACGCCTAATTCAGTTATGACTGACCTATTAGAAGGTATCACTTGGGTGGGAAGCTATTTTTGTTTTTCATTGTTTTTTAAAACATAATAATTTGTATGTTATTTTATGTCTTATGTAGTCCAACTTCTGAATGAATAAGGACAGTTAGGGTATTTCAAGCTGGTCGTAAGTAACGCTGCGGGAAAGTCTAGTGTATATTATTATATACTAGCGACCCGCCCTCGCTTCGCTTCGGTTTATGTGAGATTTCTGCAATACCCGTACATAAACCAGAATGTATAATACATAAAAACCTTCCTCTTGAATCACTATCTATTTAAAAAAAACCGCATCAGAATCCGTTGCGAAGTTTTAAAGATCAAAGCACACATAGGGATAGACAGACAGCGGGAAGCGACTTTGTTTTTTAATATTGTATATGTAGCGATACCATAAATAATTTCTACTTGAAACACCTGGACACTGAATGACAACCTGGTATCAAACTAAGCCTAAGCAAGGCTTATAAACCATTCTAACTAAAACATTGGACCTGTCCAAACTTGCAAATGCATAATCCAAAGACATTGTCACTGAGATGAGTTTGCAGAAACCTTTATCCTTAACTAAAATGAATACGAGATAATATCGTCCCAGAGGGTCCCAGGAACAATACACCTTCCATTGTGGATTTAATCTTTCATTTAGCCCGAGAAGTGCCAATGGGTACCATAGGAGCCACATAACTATGGTAACTTAACACCCTGGAAATCTAGGGTTAGTTTTAGATGAGAGCAAATTGATACTAATATAAAGGAGCCAGATGACTATAGTATCTATTTAGACTGGCAGAGCAGTTCTGATGTTCCGATCCAGAATTGTCTTGCTTACTTATCTTTATGCTCAAAAAGTTAGGTATGTTTAGGTCACGTCAGTTTTGCAAACCCGAAGGGCCAAATTGCCCAGAAATAAGAGCCCCGCCGTAGCGCAGTCCCATCGACACTATCAAATTGACTTCAGGAATGAGGAATAATGCGACAGAGAACACGTCAGTTCCTAGGGGAAAAGCGATAATCGTCTTCTCATATGCGGCGAGTCGGATAGTACAATTGTTGTTATATTTTATTTATGTCAAACTAAAACCGTCCGGAGAAAACCGTAGTAATTTCATTTGCCCACTGTACCACCCTTACCATGAGTTACAAACAGTACTCGCCAGCGAGTCGAATGGTCTGTCCCTTGTACTTTGTAAGAATAATGTGAGACAGCATTCAACTTGCTAGCGAGTTTACTAATTGTAACTCATGGTACGGGGACTGAATCTATACCAATTTCTGTTTGTGGAGTAAGCACGGATAATCCGTACCGCGTTTGAGGATTACTCCATAGCGAATTGAATGCGGTGGACTTAAAAGTATGGTTGATGGCTCTAGACTGCGACTTCCTGCATGTTAATTAGTTATTGTTCTTATGCCAAAACAAACAAATATATTTCATGTTATATGCAATACATTACCAAGGTTCCCAAGACCTAATTTTCAATGTGGTGTACTGCCTAATTTAACCCTGTTACGTCATAGAACGGTGTCACAGTAACATCATAAAACAATATGTTTGATATTCTTACGACTTGAATCATAACTGTAACGTTGACACAAATCTATGGTGGATCAGAGTTTCTTTGGACTGATAGTTATTGCTTTTATAACTATTACATAGATATACACTCAGGAGCAAAAATAACGGGTCATTTCTAGCGTTATATACACCGTGTTTTTTTTGATTTACGATAACTTTAAGGGAACGTTCTTTAGGTCAAACAAAGTTAATTTCCCGAAGACAGACAAATGATAAGTCTAACGGTTTTAAAGATATTTAATTTTTAAATTTAATCAGTTAATCACGTTAAACTAGTGTAAAAGGCTCTTAATTGATAAAAGAAAATTGTTGTTCTTTTAATACTTATGACTCTTATGAGTAAAGAGTTTCCAATTGTTAGGTTTGTATACGCGTCAATCTAAAGTGACAATCTTGTACCTGTCATGGGTTATCTTTACTTGTGTGTGTATGTCACGCCAACATAGACGTATTTGACACTGATTATTAGTTAACTCTAAAGGCCCTTTTAGAATGACCAAAGATAAAAGATTTCATTATTTTGTACTAAACCGAAAAAAAAATTTTTTTTCGCAGTATTTAAAAATCTAATGTACCAATTAGTTTCTATGGATATACCTAGTAATATGCCGAAGTTATCGTAAATCAAAAAAAACACGGTGTATAGTAGTCAGTATCTCGGAGACTCAAGCTCGGGAATTCACGATAATATAATAAATCACTTTATTTAAATCATCATCATCATGTCAGTCCACCGTCCACGTCCACTGCTGGACATAGGCCTGCCCCAAGGCTTTCCACCCAGACCGGTCTTGTGCTTTTCGCATTCGCATTTCTTTAAATACGAGTATTAAGTGTTTAATACTTTTTGATAATAAAAAGATTTACAGAATGATAACTAAATAAAAAACAAAATAAAATAAAATGAGACACCAAGACACGGGAGCCGTGACTGATACTTATCGAAATATTTAAGAGAATGATTTTTTCGCTCGCATCAAACAGATCACGAACAATTTTGAATTTGGACAGAATTAAAACGAAATGTAAAAGTGGCCAGGTACGAAAAAAGGAGGTTATAACAACCTCGTTACACTTAAGTCCCATTTCACCAAGAAACCTCATCATTAGATTACTTTTACTTTTAGTTGTATAAATGTGTATACCTAAGTATGTTACTAATGCTCCTTAAAATATTAAAAAACTTCTCAAAGTTTGCTAAAAATGAATGAACAAGCTTGTGCGCCGAGTGTGCTTGAACTAACTTTAAATTGTCTTTGCGGAGCTTGAACCTCGAAATAGATCTGAGTTTTCCACTGTTCGGTATTTTTTGTGAGACAAACTTTATTTATCATTGTTAGCTGGCTTTTTTGATTTATAACTGTTTAACAGATCTCATTATATTTGGTGTTAGTTTTAAAATAATTATTTATTACTCTATTACCTTATAATGTTACTTTTAAGTATTATTGTATTTTATTATGGGAATAAATTACCTTCTGCTGGAGTTTCTTGCGGCGCTTCTTCTGTGCAATGATGGTCTTGTCCGAAGCGCTAGTAGATTCACTCTATATTACCGACGTGTAAAAGAGCCCTCATGTGGCCAATTTACTGAATAAACATTTTGAATTTTGAATTTTGAATTTTATAGGCTTTATATTAGGATAGTTTTGAAAAGTTTAAACGATACGCTACTTATCAAACACGGTTTAAAAAGTTTTTTTTAATTCTAATAATATACTTAACACATTGACTATTCAAACAAAGTAATTCATAAAACAACATTATTGTGTGCTGGCTTAAGTCAAATATAAAATAACGGATGTGTTACTTTCGCCAAAATATCATATCGTCATATCTCATCGATCAATATTGTTTTGCTTTTGACCTTTTGAGCGAGCTTGTGTAGGGTTCGTCCGGATTGCTACCACCATTATTATTAACCTGCCACCATCAGTGGTCTTCTTTATGTTGGCCTGGTGTAAGGATGAAATAACTGGTGAAATGACTATCATCATAGCCATCGCATCTTAGTCCTCAGGATTGGCACAACCGGAGAAATTACTATCACTGAGGTAAGTGTTCCTTAGTCTTCAGGGCTGGCAACGCATTTGCAGTGCTAAGCATGCAAACGTCTAAGGGTCTCAGATCCTATTTTCCTAATTTGCCTTCTTCATGCAGTTGCTCAAGATAGCCTTTATTTCCTTATAAATAAGGTCGAACAAATATGTAAAAAAATAAGATAAGGGCGAAACTTGAAGCATGTAAGAATGTAATAACAGACTACGTTAATAGACATTCATCGAGCTACTCGGTCAAATGAAAGTGCTGTGGTATTTTCATAACACGTGGCAGGAATTCAGCCGCCGCTGCCAAGCATATAAAGTTACCTAGCTGTTGCCCGCGACTCCGTCCGGGTAAAAAGTGTGGTCCCGGAGAAAATTGATAGCTACGCGATTCAAGCGTCGGTTCACAATTCTCTGATTAAAAAACAAACAGATTTAGTACGTTGATCTGCCCGGTAATTCAATTTATCTATACATTGAGTTTTGATATTTATTATCTAAAACTTAAGTTAACCCAATATCCTGTTAATTAATATTGTGGAATGCAATAAATGATTGAGTATTGAGTATCGGGCAGGAATCGGAAATTGCTCAAAAATGCTTTGGCAGGACGAGGTGTTGAATGTAAATTTCATTTCTTTAGTCTTCCATTTCATCAGTCTTGTAAAATAAACTATTTACTCTAATAAAGATGCAATAAAATAGTGCAGTGGTGGCAAGACCTTGTGCCAGGTCCGTCGGGATCTCTACCACCATTTTTTACCAACCGCCAAGCAAGTACTGGCAATGTTGTGTTCCGGTGTGGGAATACGACAACCGGTGAAATTACTAGAGTAGAGGCATTCCATAATTATTAGCAGGCTTAGGATTGCATTCTTAAGATTATAGTCTTAACCCTCAAAGAAGGCGTTACCATTATACCGTGTGATTTTTTAGTTATAGCTTCGTGCTGTCGGGTTATCAAAGCTTTCTTCTCGTCAGCCTTGTGAGATACAGGGGGTTATTATGATATAGCCATGCAGTCCTTGACAGTGACAACTCCTTAGTTCTGTATTTTTATTGTTATCGTGTTGTTGGGTTAGCTGGAAGAGATCCCTTAAAGGGATAAGTTCGCCTTTGTACAAACTTTTCTGATAATTGTATTGTTCTCGTTTTTCTTATGTACAATAAAGTGTTTACATACATACATACATATGTCTTATTTCCATTTTAGATTATATTAAAATTTGTGTATATTTTTGACGATTCCAATGTAATTTCTTGTACTTTGACATAACATGCAATGTGTACTGTGAGTTACTTACTTTGGAAAATAAATATAATTCATTCATTCAGTTAGTTGTACGGCGAGCTTAAAGGACAGAACTATAGTAGTTATATAGCTCTGTCCTTTTCCCTCAGCGTAAACTGAACTGCATTACTACGCCATAATAACCCCTCAGTACTTTATATAAATGCAATAAACTCACACGTGCTCGTCTTTGGCGCTGGGCACGAAATATTTGCAATCCCGCTTCTGGAACGTGCTCTCTATCCAACTGCGGGTTGTTTTCTGAAACAAAAGAGATTTAGATTGAAAAATGTACCTTCAGCAGGTGGATGACATATTTTTATGCTCGATGAGTACGAAGAATATTTCAGGTAGCTTTAAGAATAAATAAATCATGGGTACCAGACAGAAATACACATATATACTTAGATAGACAATCATCATCATCATCATCATGTCAGCCGAAAGACGTCCACTGCTGGACATAGGCCTCGTCCAAGGCTCTCCACTCAGACTAGTCTTGTGCTTTTCGCATCCACCGCGCTCCCGCGATCCTGACGAGGTCGTCACTCCATCTTGTTGGAGGCCTACCTACAGCTCGTCTTCCGGTCCGCGGACGCCACTCCAGAACCTTCTGACCCCATCGGCCATCAGTCCTGCGAGCAATGTGCCCCGCCCACTGCCACAATACGGTTTTAGGTTAGGTTAGGGTTTTAAAAGATGATATTTAGGATCATTCTGAACATTTTTGACTACATTTACTATTATGAAAGGGTGCACGGTTTTAACAGACATTGTAGCTATTTCAATTTTTGAATAAACATAACTTTCGCCAGAAAAACAAATAATAATCAGTCTAGCATTAGATGGTGTTACAATAAGAACGAATATTTTGTTCCTGAGTCTTGAGAGATAATAATATATCAATCAAAACCGGTTTAGAGCGACAACTCCAACTTAAACTACACCACTAACACAATGGTATTAACTCCGTATAAAATTGGTACACAACCTGTTCCCTTAAGCTGGGTACTGACCAACGTTACGAGGTGTAATGTAACATGTTACACAGCGAGCATTCACGCAGTCAGTACTTAATTCGCTGGTTTCCCCGAAACACTACGTACTGACTGCATGAATGCTCGCTGTGTAACATGTTACATTACACCTCGTAACGTTGGTCAGTACCCAGCTTTACTGTGAGTTACAATTACCGTACTTGCTAGCGAGTCGAATGCTCTGTCCCTCACATTCTACAGGAATCCTGTGATTACGTTAATTATAAGTCATGATAAGGGTACCGAGGGCTTTCTGTGGCGGTCAATGCCGTCAATCGATGCTCTTACTGTAAAGGATAGAGACCGTGAGAAATTCTGCACATTTTGATAACTGAATAGATAACAATGATACTTGTACAAAAGATCTTACAGAGTTTAAAGGCTATCTGACGGGACAAATCTGTAAGATAAAATACTTCATAAAGATAACAAACGATATTTTCCCTGGACATTATAACGTGGATCTTTTCAAGTCGAAATTGACAAGGATACAGTAAACAGCTCCATCGTTGAACTTATTACAACTTAGTAAAAATCAACACAAATGTTGGTGCGGTTTACTAAATTCAATGCATCAAAGGACAAGGCCATTTTACAAACTTAAACAAAAGTATTTTTGTTTCAGTTTTGCATACTTCTTCTTCTAACTCTTCTTTCTAACTGCATCCTAATTGGTCATAAAAAAGAGACGGGAATTATATAGTCGCGACGAACAAGGTAAACATTTCTTCTGACTGTACTTTCAAAGTACCTAAACATGCAAAAAATGTGTAACTTAAAGGAAAATATATGTATGCTTCTCTATCTGTAAAATATATTAACACTTCATTACGTAAGTAGTTCACTAGTTCAGTTTACTTGAATGATTCATCTGATGAATTTAGATAATGATTTACGCTTTTCATTCACTCATTAATCGAACTATATTTAAGGAGTGATACTAGCTACTGTTCCCTCCATCACACTACGTGAAGCAAAGTACCGGCGTTCCCAGATTCATTTCATATTCTTCTATTAGATAATTAGTCAAGAAATCCTAAAAGTTTTATAATTATTTTACGTTAGGTTACACTTTAACAGATAACGAAAATAAACTTTAATTGTCAAGTTCCCTCAATAGATTTAAGGTTTTTAATACCTAGGTTTTATTCACTAAATGATTTTAGCATAAAAATAAGCTAGAACTAAGTTTGCACGGTATGAGAGTCGGACTGAAAAGCGCCAGCGCACCACCAGCGCTAAGCGAGTGCGATTCTTCCGGAGCGCGCCTACAACAAACGCTGAGTTTGATCCTTTGCCACATTTTCTTCTTGTACTGTGTTAGCTTTATTTCATACTATACACTAACCCCCTTAGTAATAAACGTTGAGTAACGGTGGTATAGCTATATAATGTTTTGTCCTTATCTGTCACTGTGACATTTGAATTTCGAAAAGCTACATGTTTTTTTTGTGTATGTACTATTTTGTGTGAGGCAATAAATGTATTCTTCTGACTACACATGTTACTTTATTGGTACATAACACCTTTTTCACCTTGAAACCATATTTCTCCATTTATTAAAACAATTTCATATAAAGCCGAACGTCATAACTATATAACAGTCCATAACCTAACAATGTTCGTGAAATTGTACCGGGTGAGATGGAGCGATTTGGCTTCTTTATTACCATTTAGAATCGACCCGCAGGCCTAATTGCCTAAAGCACTCGCAATCGCAATCGACTTCAAAGTCGATTTGACCGACTTCAAAATAAATGACAATTAAACTGAACACTCAGTGATACTTCGTAAACTTCTCTGCACTCCTTCGTTAAGTCATGAACTTCTTTATACAGAAAAGACAAAAAAAAGGTAAAAAAAATGTTATTTCGTGACCAATATTCTTGATTAAAGTAATATTTCCACCAAACGGCCCGCATCGGATCGGATCGGAAAGAATTTTATAGTCTTTAAACGATACTGAATCATATGTGTACTGTTTTTAAGTCTACATTAGCAAGTTGCGCACAACAGCTCGACCGCGGGCGTCTTCCGCGACACGCGTACTTACGTCGCCGTAAATATGCCGCGACGCGCGATCGGCTACGTCATAAATAGACAATAATAATTTCAATAGAGCCGTACGGCTGCCGCGGCATCCGTACGTATCCTTTCCGATCCGATGCGATGCGAGCCGTTTGGTGGAAATCATCCTTAACACGGAATATACCAATTGATTTGTCACGAAATGGTGACAACTCCGTTCCATCCAATCTTCCGTTGTGACTTTGTTTGGTGAAAAGACGGCCTAATGGAGCCACGATCGCACATGCACTCGGATCCTATCCATAGTGCCAATGATAACAACAAGTATGAAAACGAAACCGATCGCGATCGCGATAGCGAGTGCGTTAGGCAACAGGCCTGCCGGCTTCGTTATGTCGTAAACACCTTGAAATTACGTGTTAAATGTGGTAAAGCTTACACGGAGTTTTTATGTCATGAACAAGGTGAACGAGCACGCAGGCCACCTGATGGTCAGTGAGATATGTGACCTATAGACATTTGCATTCTCAAGACTACAATCTTAAGTCAGCAATCCTGCAACTGCAATTGCGTTGCCGACCCGGAAGACTAGGATAGAATGGGTAAGTAATACGAGATATAAGAACTTATCATATAACAGTCACAATATATACGCTCACTTTGTATAAATATGTTTAATATAACGTACACTTGAGATAATGAACGAAAGATATAATGTCAAAATAACTATTTCCATAAAGCATAACGTTATTAATATATAATATCAATTGATATAACAATTAAAGTGTATAATGTACTATCGAACCAACGGAACCCTGACCCACCATAGAACCTTGTCACAGTGATTGACGTTAGGACTGTCATACGACGCTATACGACAATCGTACGTCAATCATTGTGACAAGGTTCCATGGTGGGTCAGGGTTCCGTTGGTTCGATAGTACATGACACCTAAGATATAAAACATATATTAATCAAAAAATCTAACATCAAAAAATATAATGCACGTATAATATAAACGCCTTTAACTATTTTCAGTATTACGTGGCCTTTTTAATTTTACAATCATATTGTTTCGCAAAGTTTTTTTCAAGGGATGTAAAAAAAACTCGCTCGCTACGCTTCGCTCCCGCCTTAGCCTTCTAACCTAACCTATCCGAGTCAGTTCTGCCCAGAGAGGTCTTGCTCGCTCGCTTTGCTCGCTCACATTTATATCATACGATATTATATCTTAAAAATACCACCCATTGGCTTCCACGCGATGGATATCGTAGCAGAGGTAGACCCAGAAGGAGATGGCGAGATGACCTTGAGTCGTTTGCGCGGGATTGGCGGGAGTGCGCTCTGGATAGAGACGAATGGCGAAAACGAGGGGAGGCCTTTGCCCAGCAGTGGGACACAAAAACAGGCTAATAAAAAAAAAAAAAATTATATCTTGTAACACTTATACTAAAAAATAATATGTATTATGATCGCTATATGTCATGTATGTTATACGAACTGAAATTAGTCATTGTGAGTGTTATATTAAAAATATTATATAAAATGAATATTATATGACTTGACCGTTATTCCTTATAAAAATATTGATTTTGTTATTATAGCTAACGTTCATTATATCTCGTAAACGTTAGTAACATGAAAATAGTTATTATGTAGTTATATCTCGTGTGACGCACCCGGATAGAATGCCTATATATATATTGGGAGACAGGCGTGAAAGTATGTAAGTGTGTGTAGTTTAGGGATTTCAATATAGAGCCGAAAATAACATAAGTAATTGAATACGCAGCATCGTAACACACATTCGCAAGCAAATATCGCGCATGTGCTCTGTATAGGCTTTAAAAATCGGCAGTTTGCATGGGAATTGCCTGTTAGTACGAATATCGTAACTCCGGGCTTTGGCAGGAAGCCTTTTACGTTTAGAGCCAAAATCTCCGTACGGGGTCCATTTTGAAAGGGGATCAGGGGGCTTAGCATTGAATATCTAAAGCCTTGGAGATTAAGTCTGAATAGAAAACGCTGATATTTTAAAGGAGATTTAGAATTCAAGTGTATTGTTTTGTGCTAAGTAACCGTAGTGTTGTTATTTTTGCTGTTTTTACAATTGACAAGGTTCGGTTTTTAGTTCATTGCGCGAATTTTACGTACATCGACGTAACATTTAACGAGTCGCGCATTCGTAGCCTGAAAAGAAACTTTACTTATGCTTCAAGCATAATAATTTTTGTATGATTTAGAATTCCTATCAAATCTCAACCAAAGTTAATCACATTATCAGAAGGAAAGCTTTCAGTATCAGCGGGCACAGTCGGGCCAGACAGCAGCTTTTACAGCGGAACAAAAAGGCCGCAGGGTTGTCACTTTCAGAAATAAATATATTTAAATTTTTGAATAGTTCCCTTCCTTTTTATGATGAAGCGACGCAATTAAACAGAGCCCATCAGTATTATCCATATTAAAAAATACTACCACGACTGGATAAAAGATAAAAGGTGTTTATTCAGTAAATAGGCCGCACGGGCACTTTTACACGTCAAAAGTCTACCAGCGCTTCGAACGAAAGAGACCACTGCTAAGAAGAAACCTAAGCTAGATAACCTTTTCAGAAAGAGACGAATATATATGAAAATGTAATGTTTCCCTATTTTTCCCATCCCAAGAATATTACCGGAATATTCCCGGTATTTTTCCCAACGGTATCTTTCCGCAATGGGAAACTTTCTACTCGCCCATCACTTGCAATGCTATATACAGCAAACAGATACACAGACACCAGATGCACACGTTAAACATATTACCGCTTTTTCGCTGGAGGTTAAATTACTATTTGTATCGTGGCAGCCCTAACGATTCCAGGTTACGAAACCTTAGCAGTTCACAAGGTGCATTTTGCGGCGACGAATGGAGTTGCCTTCGCAAGTCACGCTGGAATCTGACTTGTAATGGATTTACGTGGACATTATGGTAATAATGTAGTCATTCAACTGCAAAGGGTCTTTAATTTTGTGTTGTAACTGTTAATTCATAAGTTGTTATTTAAATAAGGTATAAAATAGTGCAATAATTCATCTAGTTGTATAAAAACTGTTTATTAGGTTTTTTTTAAGCCAGCAATAAAACTTTCGCATCTACAACTCAAATTATACAAAATAATAATAGGGTTGTGCCACACTCGCGCTCTAACGAATATCATCGCTTATATTTCCCATGTATTGCTTCATTTGAGATACATTTTTTTTTCTTTGCCCCGCGGCTACACAGCTACTACCGCGGGAATATGGCGTTTCCACTATGAAGTGATTTCGCCAGTCTCAAGTATATATAAGTATAAATCAAAATAGTAATAAAACACAATCCAATCTTCTCTACAGGCCAGGACGGAGGCCAAGATAGTTTTAACCTCAGTACCACTGCGTGTCCACTTGAAACGAGAAGTAAGATGCCAGGATACACGAAATAAGTCCAAGTGTTCTATCACTGTGCAACACAAAGGCATTAAAGGTCAAATCACTAACAAAAAATAACTTTGAACACCTAATTACACAAAAATAAAAACGAAAACAAATTACACATCCGCCATCCTTTGACGTTGCAAATGGCATTCTTGAGGTACAATAAACCTGACATCCAGCGACTAAAGTAGTGTCATTTAATCCCGACATTAAAGTTAGTTGTTTTACCAAAAGACATCCTTGAGACCAGTCCTTCCATGACTGCAGCTGGTGCAACGCGCGCGAAACGTCGGGCTAGCGAGGTGTGTACAGTCAACCTTATAAGTAGGTGCACACTTTTGTACCTTGTCGCTGAAACGCCTTTGACAGATTAGTCCATCATTTCAAACATGACGTTAAAGTGACAGAGTACTAAAGTGTGCAGCTTCTTATAAGGCCTACCGTACCTGTAGTTAGTCTTAACCGCGTCAAGACCTGATTTTATTTCTATTATAACTAGACCCCCGTTAACGGAGGTGCAATTTGGTGGCTGGACGTTCTAGGCATGGGTCAAAATATTTATAATGTCGATATCAATACTCTTACTGCTTCTTTACAATTAGCTTTATATATAAATTGACAGATAATTAGAATGTTTATTTAGTTTTCGATCATAATCAATGTTATCAGAAACAAAATCTGTACAGTTATGGTCTGGTCAAAGTTAATTTTTTACCTTATTTAATTTTTCGAGTTGCAGGCCTCCTGATATAATCTGATAATTAGTAAGTTATTAAACATTGAAGATTTTTATTTTTAAACATGAAATAAAAGATAATACATAAACATTTTGTCATTTAATTCTCTCTCTATTTTTCATAAGATGAGCTTAGTCATGTCATGTTTTAAAAAATAAACACGTTTCATATTTGTCTAAGACTCTCATTAAGTCATTATCAGTGATCGGAATTAGGTGAGCTAAAATACCTATTCTTTGCGAGAGGACATAATATGGAGTGGTTACAACCGGATATAAATAAGGATTCCGGGTATTTGATATTCATCCGGGCACTGCGAATACTAGCCGTAATGTTGAACATCCATTCTATTCCTTATACAATGTTTGTAAAGTTTGTAGTAAAAATGGTAACATTCTTGCCATAAAGTTAAAATTATAAGGAATCCGAAAATGTGAAATATATGGTAAATTAAGTAATCTGTGTTTTCATATTGATTGTCAGTGCTTGTCAGATTGGCATATTAGCGTCAAAATAGTGTAAGTTACTAGTATTAGAAAGGTAAGAAAGCAAGTACGTATATATGTACATATTCAGGTAAGCGGGTGTACTCACTCGCTTCTGAAGGCATAATATGTGGTTGTACATATTAAAATAGTCCTTGTGGCGGAATTGTGGTGGTGTAATAAACGGTACCATAATCATTCACGAGAAACCACAGACGCACTACACAACTGACCAGGGTCCAGGAGCAAATGAGCCCATTTACCTACCTGAGTAAGCACTTGACCTTTTATTATCTCCCTTATCTTTCGAGCACTAATTGTTTACACCGCTTGGCTCTAACATGCCTCTTTGCAAGTCATAAACAAACAATGCGTGGGAAAACCCATATTATTCATCCTACAACTACTTTTTAGAAATCTTGTAGGTACATTCCTTCTTTTGTCTAGCCCTTTTTACTAAAAACTAACATTAAACATGCCGTACTTTATACAAAACATGTCATGTTTAATATTACGACAATTACCCGAATAAATATCAAACACCCGGAATCCAAAAAATATTTATTTTTATCCGGATGTAACCACTCCATATTATGTCCTCTCGCAAAGAATAGGTATTTTAGCTCACCTAATTCCGATCACTGCTCATTATGGTAGAGAAACAGTATCGACATAGCTCTATGTTTCAAAAATATTTTTACCCATGCCTAAGAACATCATCATTATCAGCCGCAAGACGTCCACTGCTGGACAAAGACCTTCCCCAAGGTTTTCCACAACAATCGGTCCTCTGCTGCTGTCATCCAGCGGTTTCCCGCGACCTTTATCAGAACATCCAGCTACCAAATTGCACCTCCGATAACGTTGGATTAAAATTGAAGCAAGTAATGTAAACTTGTAAAGCAAAACAATAGGGAATATTCCATATGCATATGCATATATGCATATATGCATGTGCATGGATTTTTTAAATCGTACGTCTCAACAAAATATGAAAATACCGTAAAAGCGATCACCAAAAGTGAAATTAAAATAAAATTCTACCAAGAAATACAAGCATTTTAAACTGATAATTAAACAGCGATTAGACAGAGAGACCCGATATGAACTATGCCGTCAAGTAACAGGTCGGGCATATGAAGCCGATGTTAAATTAGGTTATGCTAGAAAAAGATAACAACAATTTTTTGTTGGGGTTGGATCAACTTTTATTGAAGCTATGAAAAGAAGTCATGAATATTCCCTATTGTCAATACATAAATATAAGGTTATTTTAAAAATAGATAGAGTCTCATAGTTTCGACGTCAATATAATGCTAACAAATGCACCCATGCAAGCGATACTAACGCACGCAGCGGTGTGTATTACATTCGTACTTAATAGGGTATCACCGTAGCCTATAACGTTGTATCTTGATTTGATTTGATTCTAGAGGGAACAACATGCTGATAACTTAACATTTTGCCCGTAATCCAATTATTTGAGATCAGGGCAGCGCTTGTTCTTCCAAACACCCCTAAAGCCCGTCATCTCACCAAACTCAAACCATTTTTTTTTCTTTGTCCCGCGGCGACTTGAACAGCTACTACCGCGGAGATATGGCGTTTCCACGATGAAGTGATTTCGCCAATGTCAAGTATATATAAGTATAAATCAATATAGCGATAAAACACAATGCAATCTTCTCTAGGAAGATTAGGGGCAACATTGTACGGTGATATGTAGGACAGAGGCCAAGATAGCTTTAACCTCTGTACCACTGCGAGTCCACTTGAAACGACAAGTAAGATGCCAGTTACACGAAATAAGTCCAAGTCTTCTATCACTGTGCAACACAAAAGCATTAAAAGTACAAATCACTAACAGAAAAGAACTTTGAACACCTAAATACACACAAATAAAAACTAAAACAAATTACACATCCGCCATTGACGTTGCAAATGGCCTCCAACTCAAAGCGTTATTCGTTCAATAAATTTGACAACAAACAAAGAGCGGTCAAATCTATTTTGTAACTATGCTTTAGGCTAAGGTAACCCTTATTGTGCCGTAAAGCCCAGAGAAATTTTTAAATAAATACAATAAGAAGTAATAAACATATAACTGTAGAATCTTGTGAACCAAAGACTATTCATGCTAAAATAAAACCTTTTCAAAGTACTTAACTAACCCTATTCATAGTAATAATAATAAAAACGTGAATTATGAGAGCGAGGTGACTCGACGAGCACTCTTGCAATCCAATTGCACTGCAATTTAATATTGAAGCAATTTATCCAGCTCAGTGAGTTAGAAACAAATTTTCCCGTTATTATTGAAGCAACATTTTACAAACATTACTACTACTTATTATTTTATCTTAACTTAGTTCATGTTGATAGTAACGAACAACTCCATTCCGTAATTCCATGATTCTTACACTTTAAATGGTCTAGCTAAAATCCAGCACTGTGGCACCGGCTGCAGCAAATGCTGAGCTGAGTACTATTTGACTACAGTGCAACGTTTTTTGCACTACACTCAGGAGCAAAAATAACGGGTCAGAGTGCGTTTTTCATACTAAAGAGGCTATTTCGAAGCCTTGGTTCCTCGCCAGGAAGTGCTTTTAGTGATATCTGATGATGAATACCTCGAGCATCGACACAGGACTTCCAGAGTGTCTAGGATACCCAACTGAATCAATCTGCGGTTAACGCCGGAATTGTGCATGTTCAGAAAAACATCTAAAATGGCAATAAAATGTAAGGAAATCCAAGTGCTGACCCAAACTCTCCCGCTGTGGTGTTAACTGATTGTGCGATCAGTTAGGTATCTTAACAACTTTTGACCTCCTCTATTGAACCTCGCAGTATCCACCATTAAACCTCACTCAAAACAACCCCAGGCGAGGAACGAAGGCTTCGAAATAGTCTCGTTTGTATGAAAACCACACTCTGACCCGGTATTTTTGCTCCTGAGTGTATTTATTGTGTTGCAGTGTGTTTTTGACAAATAAATGTTATGAATTTGAGTTCGAGTTTGAGTTTAAAATCAATAAACATCTCGCTAATTATAAGATATTATTTGAAAACCAAGATCTGCTCATTCGATGTTTGTGTTTTTCACCGTTGATTTGCAAGTTCATCACGATTTATTCACATAAACGATGGTATCGAGTCTTATTTGTACAGTCATACGTCCCCATGCCACTAATAAAAGGTCTATGTATACACATTTGGCCGGTACCTTTAACAGTAAGATGGGCGCGTTTAAATAGATTGCAAAAGATTTGCATTTCGTTCAGGTATAAAGGCAAACTTAAGCAAAGACCGACGTTATGCCTCATTGCCTAGAGTCGGAAAATAACCGGTGTAAAACTGAACTTGGTCAATTGAAAAACGTAAATGGAAAGACTCCGTGATCTTATTCCGTCCGAGTTTTCCTTTCAACTGACTGGGCTAAAATTATTCATTCCTTTTCGTACCTTTAATCTTGCAAAATAACAGTTTCCGTTTGATTTTAATTCGTGGGCGAAACGGTGAGAGGATTTGTCGTATTTTTAAAAGGCTGATTGTAAGGAAGTATTTTTCTTATATTTCAAAGGTTGTTGAAGGTATTTGAAATAATAAAATACGGATACAACGAATGAATCGAAAATTCGAGAACCAACTAACTCTGGCCACAGGCTAAATTAAATACCGTATAAATATAAAGTATTGGGAAAAGTCTTTGATCAGTGTGTGTTACCAGTGATGTCGTATGGATCCGAGACATGGTCGCTTACAATGGGCCTCATAAGAAGGCTCAAGGTCACTCAAAGGGCGATGGAAAGAGCTATGCTGGGTGTCTCCTTGCGAGATCGAATCAGGAATGAGGAGATTCGCAGGAGAACTAAACCGATATAGCTCACCGGATTGCAAACCTTAAGTGGCAGTGGGCGGGGCACATTGCTCGTAGAACTGATGGCCGTTGGAGCGGAAAGGTTCTAGAGTGGCGACCGCGAACCGGGAGACGAAGTGTTGGCAGACCTTCCACAAGGTGGACTGACGATCTGATAAAGGTCGCGGGAAACCGCTGGATGACAGCAGCAGAGGACCGATCGTTGTGGAAAACCTTGGGGAAGGCCTTTGTCCAGCAGTGGACGTCTTGCGGCTGATAATGGTGATGATGATGATTGGGAGTTTCCATCTTCATTTTATAACAAGGAAAAGGCAAACGAGCACACAGGCCTAATGTTAAGTGGGATTTGAGAGGCAAACACTTTGCATATCTCAAGACTACAATCATAAGACTACAAATGCGTCGGCAACCCTGAGGACTAACATTGAATGCTAGGAATTTAACATATACTGCTCCTTGGCTAGGTTAAAGGATAAGATGATGGTAGCGATCTGGATGTATATCAGCCCAATGAAACCCTGACCTACCAAAGAACGGTGTCACGGTGACATTAAAAAAGAATTTGTTTGACACTTTATATGACTTGAATCATAACGTTACTGTGACACAGTTCTATGTGGGGTCAGGGTTCCATGGGGCTGATTGTACCAACCACTAATTCAAATTCACTCGTCTAATTATCTTTTTTAACTGTATTTTATTTTAATTTGACATCTGGAGACTCTTTACATCTGCCTGCTTCCTGCTCAAGCTACGCTTGAATATTTTTTATTTTTTGTTTTATGTTAAATTCATTGTTTTCTATAATGCTAGGTTAAGCTTTATAATCGTCATAAATTGTAGTATTTAAAAAAAAACGACTTTCTGTTGAGTTTCTTGCGGCGTTTCTTCTCAGCAGTGGTCTCTTCCGAAGCGCTGGTAGATTTTTGACGTGTAAAAGTGCCCGTGCGGACTATTTACTGAATAAACATATTTTTTCTTTTTTTTATCTTTTATATTAACATTTGCTCGTATTTTATGATAACACACACACTGATATACAGTCCACAGCTGGACGCAGGCCTCCCCTGATGTGCGCCATTAAACCTTGTCCTTGGCCTGTCGCATCCAACATCTGCCAGCAGCTCTTCGCAAATCACCACTCCATCTTGCTGGACCACACTACGTTTGCCGACTCGCGATCTCCACTCAACAACACGTCTACCCCAACGGTTATCGGTTCTTCTACAGACCGAGTGCCGAGACGTGGACACTAACCCCCTTACTAATAAACGTTGAGTAACGGTGGTATAGCTAGCTATACAATGTTTTGTCCTCATCTGTCATAATGACAGATAAGGACAAAACATTGTATATCTATACCACCGTTACTCAACGTTTATTAGTAAGGGGGTAAGAACAGAGGGCCCTGCCAAGATGCACTACGGTAACTAGCGTTTCTATTCGTTTCGTTTTTAACCAATCGCGTCACTTGTAGATCACGTGACTTTGCGTATCACGTCATCTACCAGTGTCGCGATTGGTTTAAAAACGAAATGTAGAGAAATGCTAGTCAGCGTAGTGCATCTTAGAAGGGCCCTCAGTGCGGCTAGCGCTCGGAGTCTCTCTGAAGGACAAAATTGATAAAATAACAATAGAATCTAAACAAGGGTCGACGCGAAAGCCAAACTTACATCTCTGTCATCCTATTTCAAAGGTAGGCGATTAAGTTATGCTCGACCCGTCGCTTTTATTTCGACTCTTTTTATTTGACTATTAGCTTTTAGGTTGCGAATAATAAATGACAATATTACAGAGACAATCACTTATTTTTCAATGTACAATTGGGTACTACATACAAACATACCATGATGTCTTCTCTCATTATCAGTATTGTCTTAAAATCGAAAGATGTTATTTTTTATACAAATAAATACAGAATGTAAAGCATATATGGTAAAGTTTATTAACCTTTAGCCTTCGAAGTCAACTTAAGACTACGCCGAGCGTCCACTGCAGTGGCGCCCTCATGACGATTATTTTGTTTTCTAATAAAATAAAGTAATGTCTTGAAATCGAAGGATGTATTTATGTTGTACAAATTAAAACACAATGTATAGCATATAAGACAAAGTTTAATAACCTTTAACCTTCACGTCGTCAACTTAACGGGAGAAGGTAGCCACTTTTTTCCGTTAAGTTACTCACTCATAGTCCAATAGGTATTAAGTTGAGTCATATACCCTATAAATTGTGTATTAATTTATACAACAAAAACACATCCATCGATTTCAAGACAATACTTTAGTTTATTAGAAAACACAATAATGGTGATGAGGGCGCCACTGGACGCTCGGCGTAGTCTTAAAGGAAAAAGGCGGCCACATTTTTTCCATTAAACTACTCATAGTTAAATTTGCACTTAACTCATAGCAATATTGTTTTACCGACTAGAATAGAGCCCGGTCACCTTAGTAATAATGAGGCGTTATACTTACACGTACTTTGTATGTCAAAGTTCTTTGTCTTTGTTTAATAGTCCAAAGCTCTCTCCAAGTTCGCAAACTTCCTCGTTTTCCTTGTAGGAAAAACAATAAGGAAGAAAATCCCCGGAAATATTGGTGCAAATTATTTGTTTACGGTATCCTTATGTTTTAATTTATCTAGATTGATCAGAGGTTGTAATTTTAACTTATTTCTTTCGTTTGATGTCTCCCATCGTCGGTCATCTTGTGAAAAAAATTATTAGAAGGAAATCAAATATAAATATAATTCAAAGACAAACCTTAAAACAAGGAGTGAAAGCCATTCATTAAGAAGAAAAAAAACTAAGCTTTATGTATCCCGACTAGGCCCTATGGTGTAGAACCGTAAGAATGTCATAAAGAAAAACACTCTTATTTCAAATATTGGTAAAAAAATATATATAGTATTTTACGTTTTGTTTTAATTTAAACAGAATCATTCGAGCTCACAGGCTACTTGATGGTAGACTCTTATACAAAATTAAATTAATTCTCAAGACTTCAATCTTAAGACTGCCATCCTTAAGACCGCAAACGCGTTGCCAACCCTAAATGCCTCTATACTAGTGATTTCACTGGTTGTCATATCCCCACACCAGAACACAACAATCCGGACACTGCTGCGTGGCGGTAGGAAATATTGCATGTATATATTTCAGTACCTATGTATGCCTTGCCGCAGTGCGGATACAGAGGTATACGTAAACTGGTTTATTTTGGGTACCCAGCGACTTAACGAGCAAATATTTAGGTACGCGTCATCGTTAAAATGTTGCCATAACAAATCGCAAACGGTACCTTTTGTAATTTTAACAATAATAAAACGTTCGACCCTTATTTAATATTGGTAAAATAATTTTCAAAATCGGTTCCGTATATCCAGAGATTACCCCTTACAACGTCACAAACTTTACCTCTTAATAATATTAGTATAGATATATAATTGGGTCAAACTTTAACGCATTCACTGCCACCAACGCATATAAGCGTTCTCCTGACTTCCACTCCAGTGCCCTCAACTCATAGTGCGTTTTTACAGCAGGCAAGCTCCGTATACAACAAAATATGTGGCACCTGGCGAAAAACCGAAAAACAGTACTGGCAGTGAATGCGTCAAGGTCTCTACCTACTATACCATATCATACCATATCTGACAAAAAAATATTCTTTGCACTGACAGGAATGAGACTATGCCCACTTGATCGTTCTGTCACCGACCAACATTTTAATACTAATTAGCTTCCGGGTCTGATACGTTCATAGTACGGTCATCGTGTGGTACGGTGTAGTGGGCAGAGACCTTTAATAGGGATTCCGAGGGGAGGGGAGGGGAGGGGTTGTTGTGTTCCGGTTTGGGGATAAGACAGCCGGTGTATTGACTAGCATAGAGGCATTCCATCTTAGTCCTCAGGGTTGGCAGCGCATTTGCAGTCTTAGGCTTGCAGTCTTATGAATGCGAATGTCTATGGGTCACAGTTTCCACTTACCATCAGGTGGCCTGTGTGCTCGTCAGCCTTCCCTATGCCATAAAAAAAAAAAAACCTGTAATACTGGTCCTAGTATAAACCGAAATAAGTCTTCTGAGGTTCAATTGGAAAAGGGTAGAAGTCTAGTATACTCCGTATATTATGCATACCCTTTTGTTACGAGCTAAAGCTGGGCATTCACGACCGCTCCAACAAGCCCAACAGAGCAGCGCTGCGCCAAAATCGATCATTGAATGTCAAAACTGTAGCGTTTTAAAGTACTTGGCGCGCTCCGTTCGATTTCCAAATGGACGGAAAGCCAACGCGACCGAATGGAACTATCGTGAATGTCGAAATTCAACGTTGGGACATGCCACGCCTCCACGCCACGCCAAATGGCGTCGTTGTGAATGCATCTGGATGCTATTTTTAAATGAGTCTGCTCCGTGATGTTGACCGTACTGGCGAGGTGCACCCGTGGATTTGGTTACAAGATTACGCCCATCCAGTTGTATACGCTCCATCTGTCGCCGAGACAAACGGCGGTGCGTCCGTGAATGCCCTGCTTAAGTCTCTTTATAGCCGTTTTGACTAGGGCTACATAAATACCCCCGTATTATGTAGGTTTAGGACGCATGTAAATTCCTTAGACAATATGAGGGGACCTTTATAAGCTTATAAATTGGACACCGGGATAGGTGGCAGGCATAGGTGGCTTAGTGGCTTTGAGTGTCAACAATCGCTAGGTAGTCTAGGTACCGTGTTCGATAGGAGAAGCTATGTGGACATTGTGTTGTTGTGAAACTGTATTGTTAGAATACCATCAATCGTCCTCAATCCCCTCCTTACCTTGTCGAACGGTTCTCTTTCTTGGCTACCGGGTCCCAGAACCGCTTACGCTCGAGTGCCAACCTACTCCTGGCTTTTCCAGCTAGCAAATCCAAGTCTTACTCTAAATCCTTCTCGGTACATTCTGTTCGTTTATGGAATAGCCTTCCAACTGATATCAGGCAATCACAATCTGTTGCTTCACTTAGATCTAGGCTGAAGAGGTACTGGCTTGACTCTTGTTCCTGATCTAAGACTGTATGTCCTTTCTTCCTTTCATACTTATATATATTTACATACAATGTATATATTTATTTATTTATCCTATTTAATATATATATTTATTATACCTACATATTTATTTGCTATTATTATTTTAATCTCCTATATCTTTAATACGTTGTACGTTTAGCCATCCGTTGTTTTTATTCTTCTCTCAATCGCTCAAAGGTTAACTGGAAGAGATCCCTTATAGGGATAAGTTCGCCTTTGTACATACCTTTTTTGTTTTTATTCTTGTCTCAATCGCTCAAAGGTTAACTGGAAGAGATCCCTTATAGGGATAAGTTCGCCTTTGTACATACCTTTTTTGTTTCTGTATATTTTTGATTTGTTATTTTCTGTTTGTACAATAAAGAGTTTACATACATACATACATACATACCATTATAACTTAAGTACAATGAGAAAAATATAACTCTAACCTACCATAATGTATCAAAAAACCTCAACTGCGTACTTATTTTTGGTATTGATTTACTAATAATATTACCACCATTATGATATTTTTTTAATTAAAGTACTAACACTTATGACGCTAAAATGAATCTAACGACACCTCATTTGACCTTTTCCTTCTTGAGCAGTCAGAAAAAAACAAAGAGTGTAAATAATTCCCTTCATCATCATCAAACTTAATTTCAACACAAATACAATAAACCTAACCTGAACTTGAAGAGCTAGCCCAATCAAATTCCCGTCAGCCCACAGTCAGTTCCGGGTAATTCTATTTACTAGCCCAACTATATTGTCATGTCGTTTTATTAGCAACAGCCGCAATTATTCTTCACGACTTGCCTAAAGCAACTAAGTGATTGATGGCGTCCCATGTGCTCTAGAACGTTCCCGTAACTTAGTTGGCACATGTGGGGGAGTAAATGAAAATGAAAATGAAAATATATTTACCTGAGGTTCTACCTTTTTTCCTATAAAATTAAATGTCATAAAATTAGATGCTATAAATGCATTTCTTATAAAATTACTGACTATAATCATTAATTTGCTATGATAGCCATTTTCTAAATGTTTAATGTAAATTATGAATAACATTTAAAATCTATAATAATTTTGTTTCATAATATTTATTTCCTATAAACTTTATTTTACTGCAGATAAAAAAATCTCGAAGCCTTGGCCTTCTAACTTAAGCTATCCGAGTCGGTCCTACCCTGACTCGTCTTTCTTATATTATTTAAAGATTATGACTAATAATATTAGAGCATGACGTAATACTTAGGTATAAGTAATAAAATAAGTGAAGATTATAGAAACGAACTGTTATAGTAAATACACTGTCACTACGATAAGAAATCGCAAAAACTTTCTTAAAGAACAAAAACTTATGATTGTTTCTTCTGTCATTCCTGAAAATCCGCGACAAAATCCTCCAGAGCCTTAATTAAAAGTTTACCTGCTAAGGGCCGAGATAAGTCCCCGTCAGTCGTTGATTAAACGGGTTTAAAAATAAACCGGGTTCCAGTTGGCACCGGGCTTAGTGTAGATATTGACGGTTACCGTCACCGCGATTGTAATATGTATCTTTTTCTCAAAAATGACAGGAAAAGTTGACATTACTATCTATATATTGGGATGCGAAGTACATAGTTTACTGACAGATCTCAAATTAAAAAAAAAAAACATTGCGTGCTCGCTACACAAGCACGCAATGTTGCATACAAATTTCATTACCATCTAGTATCTAACTTTTTAAAAAGTGAAAACGGCCTTAATAAAATGAGGGCACAAGTCTTATTACATCCAAATTTTGTTCGGAATATAACTTTTTTATCTGTATCTCGAATAGCTTGAGTAGTTTTAAAAAAAAAGCTTGCGTTTCTCCTTGTCATAAACAAAAGACGGTAAAGAGTAGGTAATAATATTGTCTGTATAGATTGTGTGGTATTTCTTTCGTTAATAAAGTACTTTACTCCAACATAATTTTATTCTTGCGATTTTTGAGAAAAGCACTATATATGCCTCGGCAGGAACGGCAATTGCGGGCCTCGTATTTTTAAACGGACTCGCAAGCTCGTCCGTTTAAACCAATCCTCGCCCCGCAATTGCCTACTTCCGTGCCTAGGCAATAATGTACTATTACACGTCAGTAGGGTACTGAAGAAGTAGTAGGCTGAACTGATTAAAGGTTTTGAAAATGGAATCAGAAATACGTTTTATGGAGAAGGGCGATATTTTACCCGTTTTTTTTTCTGGTAGCGTAGCAAGCTTTCTATTGGCATCTTTCGCATTAACAGTCTTTATTTGTTTTTGTGGCGAAAATTTTCTTTTTAACGTAAATTATTCCATTATCATAATTTCCCAATCTGTATTTATTTGATTAAATTTTCTACAGAGTCGACGGAGCTGCGCTAGCGCGGAGCTTCTGCTTCTGGGTGGTTCGGCCCTTCGGGCCTGCTACAAAACGAACATAGCCTAAACCTACCTACTTTTGGCTCTTTTTTTGTGTATTCCATTATCATAATTTCCCAATCTGTATTTATTTGATTAAATTTCCACAGAGTCGACGGAGCTGCGCTAGCGCGGAGCTTCTGCAAACCTGCTGCAAAACGAACTTAACCTGAACCTACTTTTGGCTCTTTTTTTTGTGTTACTTTTAATTTGTGTTATTTTGTGATTTTTACAAATGGTCAATTAGGTTATAAATACCATGGGGCATGGGAAATATTAACTAATCATGTGACCACATATTTCACACACGATACATTCTGTACAATGTTTCACCGACGGTGACATGTGTGTTTCTTAGAAAGTATTTTCCTTCGGATCCATCTTTCCATGAGATATTTTCGTGTATTTTTTCTCGCTTGGCCCTTAATTTGTAAGCCGTAGCCACCATGTCTTTGTGAAATGAAAGTTTGTAAAATGGTGCGTTTGTCAAATGATGATTTGGTCAAACATTAGTGAACCAATTAACAAGCTAAGGACTTGGTTCCGTCGATATGAATAAATCCTTTTTTTAGGGTTCCGTAGCCAAATGGCAAAAAACGGAACCCTTATAGATTCGTCATGTCTGTCCGTCCGTCTGTCCGTCCGTATGTCACAGCCACTTTATTCCGTAACTATAAGAGCTATACTATGGAAACTTTGTAAGTAGATGTATTCGGTGAACCGCATTAAGATTTTCATACAAAAATGGAAAAAAAAACAATAAATTTTTGGGGTTCCCCATACTTAGAACTGAAACTCAATTATTATTTTTTCATCAAACCCATACGTGTGGGGTATCTATGGATAGGTCTTCAAAAATGATATTGAGGTTTTTAATAAAAAAAAAAACTAAACTGAATAGTTTGCGCGAGAGACGCTTCCAAAGTGGAAAAATGTGTGTCCCCCCCCCCGTAACTTCTAAAATAAGGGAATGATAAATGTAAAAATTATATATGATGTACAATAACATGCAAACTTCCACCGAAAATTGGTTTGAACGAGATCTAATAATTAGTTTTTTTTTAATACGTTATAAATCGTAAACCGCATTTTACCTTTCATTCAATCAACTCAAATATAATAAAGAATTAAGAAAAGCATTTAAATAGTGGTACGGAACCCTAAGTGCGCGAGTCCGACTCACACTTGGCCGGTTTTTTTAATACATCAAGCCGTTTATCCTACTAGTATATAAATGCGAAAGTTCGTGTGTATGTGTGTGTTAGTTTGTTATTCCTTCACGCTGCAGCGGCTGGATGAAATTAAATCAAATTTGAACTGGAGACAGCTTAAATCCTGGATTAAGACATAGACTACTTTATCCCAGAAATTTTAAAAGTTACCGAGGAATTAACGTTAACCGAAATCTACGGGGAGGAGTCGCGGCCAAAGCTAGTGCTAAATACAATCGAAAACAAGTCTTGTTCTGAAGTAGTAGGGTAAAAAACCCGTAAATAATTAGGATGCTGTTTTACAACTTATACAATTTCCATCAAACTTAGCTTGGAACCACAAATAATTTACAATGCCACAACCGTACACACAAATACACTATTTCCGTTTGAGGTTTATATGGAATCCAAGCTCCACGTTCACTCAATTATACGACCGAGCATGCTTCATAGCTAAGCAGAATACCTCCGTAATTTGCACTCGGCCATTACTCGCAGATCACAGATCCATTTCAAATTACCCGCGTCCAATATTCCACGACCCTTGCGCTGCATTAATTTAGCCTTAATGTCTTTGGGATAGGGTTGTAGTGATGGCGTAGGCTGTCTGGTTTCGACGTGATTGACGTGCTTATCCCGTTTATCCTACCGGGTCATCAGAGTGATAGCTCACGTGATAAATTACCTGCCGTGTTGATAATATTTTTTATCCAAAATGTGATGTTACAATGATAAATAATTTGGCCTGTAGGCCAACCGCAACCGTTGCTAACGTTTCTATTTTCTATAGACTAGAAATGTATGGAGTTGACATAAGCGGTTAACGTTTACGATTTTTGAAAATCACTCAGAGTTATTCATTTGGACTACGGCATGTATTTTTTTGTGGTAGTCTTGTCAGTTTTCGGGAATCGCTAAGTCATGGTCCTATAATAGAACAATGCAAATGCTAGCGTTAAGCGACCTAACTTGTAGACATAAGTTGAATGTCTTGTTGTTTACTATAAGACTTAAACGAAACACGTTTTTTAAAACATTCCTGCAACATATTTCACACATGATCTATTATGGTTCAAATTATACACTTACATACATACACCTTTTTAAAGTTCGAACAGACGGACGATAAAGGCTTAGTAATTGGGTTCCATCCCTTTGGGAACCTAACCAAACCTAACAAGAGTTTTCAGGTTCTCTTTTTAAAGAATACCGAACGAAGCCTAGCTTCCGTCGTTAGTCCGTATCGATTGCCAATAACTAACAGATACAATCATAAATATACTTGTAATATTAGCGCTTGCGGCGTTTTGGCAAAGCCCCAGCGAGGCCACAAAACTAAAGTATGATGGCTGAGTAAAATATACTTTTAGTCCTTCGTTTCAGTCTACTTATTACAAAGCTGGTAAGTAATTGATATAAAAATCTGGACTTCGCATGCGTCATTAGGTTTAACTGATAACCCTATCCAATCCTATAATATATTATTGAACGTGCAATAATTGTAATATTTATATTGTAATCCCGTTCTCTTCTATTCAATTTTCAATATAGCGGGTTTACGAAGGCGATCAATCGATCTATCAATTTCTCATCTTTGGGAACATTCGGTTTCGATACGAGCGACGCTCGGTTTTCCAGCTAAGTACTTATTATTTACTATGAAACCGTACACTTTAGTGACGGATAACAGGCTGCAGTCAAATGTTAATGAATTTCAAGCAAAGTCGTCGCATTTGGACAACATCTGGCTAGACGCACATAAGACAAGAGGTTTAAAATCAATGACGCATCTTTAACCTGTAACCGATAGAGAGGATTGATGACGCTTAACGAGCATGCCTATCTTTGTTTCTCTGATCATGTACATTGATTCACCCAGAGATGGACCATTTCATGGCATTTTATTAATTAAAATCCTTCTATATCATCATCATCATCATCATTTCAGCCATAGGTCGTCCACTGCTGAACATAGGCCTTACTATATATCCTTACTAATATTATAAACGCGAAAGTTTGTATATATGGATGGATGTTTGTTACTCTTTCACGCTGCAACGGCTGGACCGATTTGGATGTAATTCGAAATAGAGATAGCTTATACCCTGGATTAAAGCATAGGCTACATTTCATTCTGGAAAATTTAAAAGTTCCCGAGGGAATAACGAATTTCGAAATCTACGCGGACGAAGTCGCGGGCAGAATATTAAGTAAAGTATTTTATAAGTGTAGGTATAATTGATAGCTAAGTTTGATGTAGGATCAAAGGGTGATGGCGTTTAAAAGTAATAAATAAATATTTTGATTGTGGAGGGGATTTTAAATCTAAAAATACAGTTAAATTGACTATAGCTGTAATTATTTTTACTTTGCCCAAACCCAAACGGTTCTTTGTCAACCCCCGAGCATGGACACGCATTGTAGTAATTCTGTGGGCTTGTTTAACTTCTTGCCTCCAGAACGTAATCAAACATTAATTTTAATACGACATTCGCAAGTTCACAAATGACTGCTGCCCTCTATTTGTATTTGGAGAAATTTTAACGAGTCCGCCCTCACCCGGGTCCCATTTATGGCTAAAGTTGTGTGACCCGAGTAATCTTAAGATGTTAATCTGGAGTTCAGGTATAAAGCGGAGTTATTGTTCAATGTCTGTCTTGTAATTACGTTACTATGTTCTAAACGCATGGTGCATTATCTAGAACGCAGCTTCAAGAGCGTATTGATGTCAACACTACGCGGCGCTTCAGTTGCAATCTCATAAAAAGAGTTCTCAAAAATATCTCTCTAAAAACCTGTATTAGCAGGTCTGTTTCTTCTTAAAAGTCATATCAAAAGAAAAGGACGAACATTCGGTGAGATGGTGACTCAAGCTAGCGGTGCGGATCCTTAATCACAAGGCAAACATCGATTAGCATTTATATATCATCGGGTTCTTCGTTTAGCCCACAGTTGTTTTACTCAATATCTCAATGACGAACACGTGTCGTCATAAATGGTCGACCATAACGCTGTTCAAAATACCCAGACACACCGTTAACGCAGGACGGGACTCATGCGTCACGTTTTTAAGTTCGACCTAAGTCATGATAAAGTATGTAGTGTTCCGCGATCTATATCTCAATAACCAGAACGCCTTCGTTTCTGTACTTTGGATATATTAAACTTGATTATATTTGCTTAAGATTGGCAAACGTGAAAACACGATTAGAAATAAAATCCTGGTTAGTTTTATTTTTCAAACATGACACCTATTTTTCATGCTTTTGGTTGAATCTTCGAAACCCTATAAACGGTAACGACGATTTTCGATTCAATAGTTGAGTATAAATATAGTACTTATTTACGTGTCAGAAGATGACGGATGCCTTATCCAAACTTTGTCACGCGATAAACGAAGCCTTATTAGAGCTAAATCATTTTTTCAATAAAGGTTCCTGTGTCCAAGAAAGCAGCAATTCATTGAATTTCACGCTGTCATCAAGGCGCGCGCGAACTCCATCTCACATTATTCGTTCGGAAGCCCATGAAGCCATCCATTTTTATGCACACCATCTTCACCGGAGCTCAACAACGCTGACGCGGCGGGGCGACGCATCTTTTATGTTACGTGTTTAGTTTGTTTTTTCGCATGGTGTTAGCAAACGAGCACATAAGCCATTCTTAAGACTGCAAGCCTGAGACCACAATTGTGTTGCAGACCCCGAGTAATAAGATGGAATGCCTCTATGTTAATAATTCGTAACTGTCTTATCCCCGCACCGGATGATGATGATGATGATGATGATGATGATGACATTGCACTCCACTATCCGCTTTTTGGAAGGGGTGGAGGCTGCATTGGATTAAGTGCTAAAAGAGGGGTAATTACACAAAAGATCCCACAGGGTCGAAGTGTATCCGTAAGGACTCCACCAAAAAAGATAAGATAAGATAAGATCCCCGCACCGGAACAAAACAAAGCTAACACTGCTGCTTGGAAGTAGGTTAAAGGATAAGATGGTGGTAGCGATCCTGACGGACCATGCATAAGTTCTACCACTTCATGTGGACGCGACCATACCGGTCCACGAGATAAACATAAGACGTTACTATGTTAGAGTTATAGAAATCCTATGTGAGCGGTATGATAAAAAATAGATAAAGATAAAAGTTGTTGATGCAGTAAATAAGCCGCACGGGAAGTTTTACACCTACCAGCTACAAATCTACCAGCGCTTTCCAAGAGCAGACCACAGCTGAGAAGGAAAGCCGCACGAAATTCAACAGTCAGAATCTTGGAAATATGGCTTGTTTTATCCGATCACTAAATAACCTATTTGTCCCAACGGAAGACCAGAGCTCACTTTTACTTTCATCTTTCTTTCATTCTTTCTGCGCAAAAAATATCCTCTGTGCGTTATATAGGTAGATTTCCCTCGTAAATATTTTTAACTGATTCTAAACATAAATATGCTCGTATATCCAAGCTCGTAAGCACCCGCCAGTTGATTAAAGGCAAACAAAGTTTATTTCCACTTTAAGCTAGTGCTTAAATTATTAATTATATAAGCTCACTTCCAACGTCTGCAGGGAGGCTGAAGGTGCTTTTGCACTGGCGGGAGGAAGCGAGAACGATAATTTAAATTTGTATTAAAAATAAAACCCTCCTTGCGCATCTACGATAAAAAATATTTTTAGTAAAAATGAAATAACTCGCGCCAAAACAATAATAATAAGAAGTAAACTGATGTAGCAAATAAAAAAACATGAGAACATTTCATAAACAAAATATATTGACAATTAATTAATTGAATTCTGACGTGTAGGTATTGTAATAACTAATTTATAAATAACAAATTTAAATTCAAATGATTGATATGTATAGTTTCTTTTTTCTTTTACTTATTCAATAGTTTAGCTAGCGTGTATTTTTATGTAAAATTGTGTACGTCTGAAAAGACAGGTTATGGCAAATCTAGTTTTAAGAATTAATACTGTGCAACCCCAGCCAATTCCACGCAATAAAGACATTACTTACTTACTTACTTACGGTTGACATGAGAGGTAAATTAAATGCGTATTACACTGGGTGTCCCTAAAACTAACGCCAGTTCTGATTGGGCTGATAGAGCAGCTAAAAAGCTATCGATTTAACCCCTATGTATGTTCAGCGATTTTAACTAGTTTCGGAGATATTGAGCATTTTAATGTGAATTTTTGTAATGTTCCCTTATGTCCATGTCACAAAAATCGTTTTTTTCATGTTTTATTTCATAAGTTTTTAGGGTTGTTGGAAATTCTGTAGCTCTGCCTACCCCACTCTGGGAATGAAGGCGTGAGTTTATGTATGTATGTATGTATGTATTTCATAAGGTTGTTCAGTGGTATCTTACTTAATTAGAATAATTACGAATCTGCGAAGGTTTTAAACCTATGTTTTTTTATTCAATCATTTTTTAAGTAATCACATAAAGTTGTTTTTTCCATACAAAATGAAAAGAAATCACTGGGACACTTAGTATAGAGAAACAAACTATACACCAATACTTAAAAAAATATTTTAAAAATGTCGAGCAAACAGGTTTCAAAACTTCGCTGATTCGTAATGATGAAATAGCTGCTCTATCAGCCCTCTCAGTTTCGGCGTTCGTTTTAAGGACAGACTGAATATCAATTTCATAATTGTGTTATAGAAGAAGACGCCGGTGTTTATTGTGTTTACAATACGATAGGCATAGAAATAAAATCAAGAATAAAAAAAAGGTTAAATAAGCATGGCATAATGGCCGATGAAAATACAAGTTGCCTATGTAAAAATAACATACTTTTAGCACAAGTATTCATTGTTTGCACAGTCTAAAATGCTTACCCAGACTAATAAAATACTTCAGAAAGAGCCCTAGCTTTTGGACCTATGTAAATATTAAATAATTATGTGACACCTAATAAAGAAGCTCTTGTAGTTTCAAGAACCCTTTTACGCCCTCGGGCATAAAGGAGGCTAAACTTCAGTAAATTATTTTTAAATCATGAATAATAGAGAGAAATGGAGTTCAAATCATCAAGATCAATTTTGATATGCAAATATTGAGTTAGGAATTGTGATTGTTGTCTCGAAAATGTAAATTTCTAAAGGTGTTATATCGAACTTAATCATCAGGGCTTCTAAATATTCTACGACTTAACAAAATTGCTTTTACTTTTAATTATTATTACTTTTCATTACTCTCAAGTAAATAAGGGCTATCAAACGTTGAGAATATAATAATAAGTCGAAAGCCATTGTGCGTAACGTTGTAGAATAGATGCTCAGGTTCCCTGAGTACTCGTTTGCCGTTTTATTGCAATAAAGGAAAAATAATATTTAACGTACCAAAATGAATATTATTATTCTCTACATTGTACTTTAAGATAATGCAAAATAAATGTTTATTTTCCCATACAAACATAGAACAAGTTAATATGCGCACCTTTTATAATTTATGTAAATAAACCATTCGTATATTCTTTGTTTTTGCATATGAATCAAAACCTGTAACCCATGTAACGGTTCCTATTTTAATTAATACATAAACCTCGTTTCTCACTAGGTGACCACCCACCAACCAATCAACAAATCAATCAACCAACCAACCGACCAACAAACCAACCAACCAACCAACCAATCGACCGGCCAACCAACCAACCGACCAACCGACCAACAAACCAACCAACCAATCCACCCGCCAACCAACAAACCAACGAACCAACCAACCAATCAAGCAAGCTTAAGGGCTATTTGTTGACACTCCAGAAATCTTAGTCCTCATCCAGCACTTACCTACACACATCATTATTTCAACCAGTTGCTTTTAAGTTAACCCTTTAATATTTTTTTTTTTTTTTTTTTAGTTTTATCTAGGCTGTATATCGGTATTTATGTATGCGTTTTATTTTTATTATTTTCACGTTTATTCTTCCGCTATAAGTATTATGTAAGTAGTTTACACGTATAGTATAGAATGTTTGTACAGTGCTCCGTGAGTCACCGCCGGTACTGGCTGAAAATCAGCGCTGTAGGTGTCTGACACCTCGGCATTTTGCTGAGCCAGTGTCCGTTTCACTGCCGCGAGGACACACAATTGCGTGCTATGCCTGTTACCTTTGTTTTCTTGAATGATTTGTATATTAGTGTGTCTTTTGGTTAGTGAATAAATGTATTTCTTCTTCTTCTTCTTCTTCTTCAATCGACCGGCCAACCAACCAACCGACCAACCGACCAACAAACCAACCAACCAATCCACCCGCCAACCAACAAACCAACCAACCAACCAACCAATCGACCGGCCAACCAACCAACCGACCAACCGACCAACAAACCAACCAACCAATCCACCCGCCAACCAACAAACCAACCAACCGGCCAACCAATCGACCGGCCAACCAACCAACCGACCAACCGACCAACAAACCAACCAACCAATCCACCCGCCAACCAACAAACCAACCAACCAAACAACCAACGAACCAACGAACCAACCAACCAAAACCGATGAAATCTATGAATAGATTATATTATTATATGAGGCTTATTTAAAGACGTAATAATTGTTCTAAATCATTCTGCCTCTTGCATCTCTAAATGCACACAAAATTAAACCGCTATCTTTCCTTATGATAACCCTTAAAGTCGCAAAAATTAAAAAAGAAACTGAAATCTAGCCCCATTGGATTTCACCTATTTACACAATTTTATTAAAATAAAAAATACAACAGTGCACCTTAAGAAATGTGTGGTAACTATGCAAAATAACTTTTAGGGTTAAACTGACGTTACCGTTTTATTAACCTATAATAAACAAATAACCTCGTTTAAAACCCTCAGTTCTCTTTATCAATCGACAAAGGGTACCTATTAGTTAATGTCGTCACCGGCATCATATCCGGCCTTCGGGAAGTCGACGAGAAATGCCGATTACGGCCCACTAGTGAAAAGGGTGCAAATCTTAGGATGACTGTCACACAGAACACTTACTTAATAGTACAAAATACATTAAGAGGAAACACCACATCACACAGAAGACCTTTTCAGTGCCAAATTAATACATAATATTGATTATTATGAAGACAACTAACTCTATCTATCTTATAAATACCTTTAAAGGAGATTTTTTTTTTTTAAAACACATTATTTGAATTTCGAAAACAGCTCCAACGATTTCGATGAAATTTGAAATATAGGGGTTCACGGGGGCGAAAAATAAATCTGTCAAGTTGGCATCTTCGTTTTCAACCTGAGCGACGCGCGTTCTTCCAGGTAATAATCCGTAAACGCGCATTAACTAAAGTGTGCTTGAAACACGTTTTGTCCTTTATCCGTCAATGTGTTATTTCCATTTGACAGAATGGGGCAAAGGATCATCATCATCATCACATCAGCCGAAAGACGTCCACTGCTGGACATAGGCCTCCCCCAAGGCTTTCCACTCAGACCGGTCTTGTGCTTTTGGCAGTGGGCGGGGCACATTGCTCGCAGGACTGATGGCCGATGGGGTCAGAAGGTTCTGGAGTGGCGTCCACGGACCGGAAGACGAGCTGTAGGTAGGCCTCCAACAAGATGGAGTGACGACCTCGTCAGGATCGTGGGACCGCGGTGGATGCAATAAGCACAAGACCGGTCTGAGTGGGACAAAGGATACTTTTAAAAAATGGGTTTATGAATAATGTGGTAAAACTTTAATACGGCTCACTCTTGTACTGTAAACCTTACCTATTATGACACTTCCACATTATCCACAAATCAATTAATACTTTTGGTTGGTACAATAATTTAGGACCTAAGTGAATATTCAATTTTAGTAAATAAATATCAGGAGACAACTTTCGTTCTCATCACAGATTATTCGTGCAGTTAGTCATAGACTATTTAGAAAATTAACTTCGCGCAGTAATTAAATATTAGTTAATTAGTCGAATCCTCCTTCTTTTTCGAGTCATGTACTTAATATTCTTAAAGAGCAATAATTGTATTTCCAATAAATGTTATCATAATCCGTTTATAACAAGAACGGTGTGACAGAAGACTTTCCCAAAATTCATTTGTAACTATTATCGCCATTAGAAACCCTCGGGGCACCCGGACGATTAGTTTCGGAGGTCACTTCCGATCAATATTTAAGAGAATGGTGAACTGACACGCCTAAATCGCGTAGCTATCCAACATTTTCCATACTAATTTAGCTCCAGGCTATTAACGTTTCTCAGCCACTAAAACAAGTTCAATATTGTTGATTTTTTGCTTTTTGGTTGATGTCAGCCGAAAGACGTCCACTGCTGGACATAGACCTCGCCCAAGGCTTTCCACTCAGACCAGTCTTGTGCTTTTCGCATCCACCGCGGTCCCGCGATCCTGACGAGGTCGTCACTCCATCTTGTTGGAGGCCTACCTACAGCTCGTCTTCCGGTCTTGTTTCAGTTATCTTCTTTAAAAAGTATAAAACACGTTTTCGGCAATAGATAGAGTGATTCAAGAGGAAGGTTTTAAGTGTAATTCTGGTTTATGTACAGGTCTTAAAGAGAACTCACATAAACTGAAGCAGAGCGAGCGGGTCACTGGTGAATACTTCTTTTAGAGCTGATATTTCTTAAATGAAATTAAAACTAGAAATGAAAACGTACAGACCTAAGTATTCATAATATCTGCAAGATATTACAATATCGGACTAGGTTCAAGGGAAGAGAAACTTTTTCGATTTTTATATGTTTTTTTTTATCTTCACTGTTGCATGGTCCGTCCGGATCGACACCACTATCTTACCCTTTAACCTGCTAATATACAGACTGGGTAATTACTATGGGGATAGGTTTATTGAGAAGCGCTTGTCTTTGTAAAAATCCCTAACTTGTAAAGTTCCTCAGGATATTATGGTCTTGGATAAAAGTGGACTGTAGTTTTAGCTGGAATAATTTGGCGTTAAAATTATTGAATCAGTTACAGTCGTTAAGACAAAGAGAATTAGTAGACGAATAACGGAACAATTTGAAAGCTCACTTTTGTCTCGTCATTTGGCCGTTGCAAAAATGTTGCTATGAATAAAATTAAGTACAATAATTTTTACGTGAGTTGAATTAGTTATTAAATTTATTAATATTTGAGTTGAATTAAAAAATTATAAATATTGTACAGAATGCTGATTATGGAATAAGAGGTTTAATAAAATATATAATAAGAATTGTTAGTTTAAAAAAATATTATTGTTTTACGATTCTGAACAGCCTTAAGTACATACTGAACAGTTTTTGTTTACTGTTTTCTTTTATTAATTTGTGGTAATTTCTGAAAGAGTTAAACGTTTTAAAACATTTAATTTCATTAAATTATTTAAATGACACATTTTCATCATGCCGGAATAGCAGCACCAGACATTAATTAGAAATTAGCAGAATTTAATAAAAAAGTAGGCAAAAAATATATATATATATATATATATATAAATAAAAATAAAAGCGTCATACATGTTTACATTTAGTCGAACCGTTCCTAACAGAGAAAAATGTTCACATTATTATACATCCTTACACATACGTACGCCAAACGGGTAAAGGCTTAGTAATTTTGACTATAACCACCTTTTCCCCTAAACCATTTAACAATTACCACCCTTTTCCCCATAGCCGTTGTACGAGTCTGCCGTACATGGTATCGTGTCGTTTTTATGCTCCAAATAAAGCCTATCTGGACCAAAATGACTCATTTGCATGTGTTCCACTCCATCGCTCACCCTGAAAATTATGTACGTACTCAATAGGCAATTTTCTCTTTTTCAAGCGCTTTGGATGGATTTAGGGATAAACTTATTCTAACATAAACGTTAAGAAAGTTAATGGAAACGTTTTTTGAGAGTTAAATTTCATATTGAAGAAGCAAATAGCAAAATAACACAATTTAAATTAGCTTTTCTAGTAGTAATGTTTACGTTTGAATATCTCCTAAAATGTTAAGAGATTTTCAACTTTTAGTATTTTTGAAATTTTTAATCAACGTCAGGCCGCAAAGGGGTTTCCGACCGAGTTACGCAACCTTCAAACTCCATCATTAGATTAGCTCTTAGATACAGTAATATTTATTTCACCGTCATGGTTAAATTTTCAGCCTTTAAGCAGTTTAAAATTTACTAGCAAATGTTTAAGTGGGTAACTTACATACTTACGAACAGTGCAAGTTAAATAAAAACTTGTAAATAATCCAAAACACACTTCACCATCAACAATCAAGCGTGGCAAAAACTTCCGCCCTATCAAGCATATCCCTCCTTTTTCGTCAAAATTGTTTTGGGCCGTGTACTTTCACATTTGCATACATTCCATATGCATCACGTAGAGGTTTACGAGGTCAATTGCGGTGTAGACGTGGCCAAAGCTGTATCACAGTAAAAACAAGCAGTAGACCATCTTCGAAAAATCGTACAGTAATACAATACAGATACTCTTTATTGAACACTATAAAAACAAAACACGGAGCACATATAGAGCGGCTTGCAGTGATAAGCTAATGATGTAACATGGTTGGGAATTGATAAGTCTGAGCCTGTCAGGGCTACGCCGTTACCATGTTCGGATGCGTATATGCGTAAATTTGCAGATTGAGACCTTTCATATGACACCTGGGTTGCTATTTTAACCTTTTAAACGCCACGGTCGATTGCTATTTTACGTGCCCGTGACGCCACGGACGTCATATGCCGCAACAAAATATATGAAGGTTAGAACAACTCGCTGACAGTCTGGCGTCCACGGCACAAAAATCTGCCGACGTGAATTGCCGTCTTTGGCGTTCAAAAGGTTAAAATCACTTTCAATTTTTCATCCCCCTTTCTAGACCCCTTTTCAAATATTTAGAAAGATTATTTCATATTGTTTTTACTAATAACAGATGTGATGCAAGCAAGTTATACAACTATGCTTAAATTTCAAGAGAAAAACTGCTGTGACATACAGACAGACACCGAACTCTTACCTCAAGGGTTCCTTTTTTACCATTTTGGCACGCAACCGTGTGCTAAAAACTATACTAAGCATTCATTTGGAGTGTTTGGACGCCCCTAAGTAACGTACTCGATCATACTTCATTAACAATGGCCTCCAAAGTACTGGAGTTGAACTACTTTTCTGTATTTACTTTGGCTGTGTGAAAGTTTTAGTAGGCCCCCGGTGAAAATTGGAGAGTTTAAACGCTGTTAGTGGGAGAAAATGGCGAACGACTTTCGCTACTCTGGCACCAAGTATACATTTATTTCATTAACGAAACCGGATCCACTGTTTACCTCACATTCTCTTATAAATATTACACAAAGGTACCCATTTAAATCCTTCGGATCTATCGCATCGTTAAGGAAATAACAGTAATTTTTCCGGAATACTGGCAACTGTTGCTTCGAATAGATGGGCGGGCTTAGGGACTTAGCGCAGCGGAATGGTCTTGATGCTTGGTTTCTCGCGGTGAGCCACTATGTTTTGATACTTTATTTTTACGAAGTTAGAGTAAAACAGGTACTAGGATTTTATTATTTTATTTAGCATATCTTGGTATGCATCCAATTTATGTTTACGAATAAACGTTTTCTTTATCATTATTCTTATGGGTTTGTAGGTCATGGTAGGTCTTCTAAGGTTATTAAAATGTCGAAAAAATAACGAAATAGAAAAAAGAACCAAGCTAAAACGTGTCCGCGATTCCCTCTTGAACTGTCTCATTTTCGGGGATAAAAGTATACTATGTCCTTCCTAGGGACTCAAGCTATCTCTATACCAAGTTTCATTGAAATTCGTTAAGCATTTTAGCCGTGAATGCTTAGATTTAATTGAAAACACACACACACACACGCACGCACGCACGCGACACACGCACACGCACACACACGCACCCTAGTTTTTCATCATATTTATATACTAGTGTATCATTAGTGTATCATGGATAGATGGATATCATGTAAGCTACAATCAACACATTTAAGCTGCGGTATCTGCTCCATTTAATATAACCAATCGTGAATAAATAATTTGATCCTGTAATTATCATCCCTTTGAACGTGCACGCTTACCTCCGGGCCTTGCGACACTATCAGCATTTAATGGGTTAATGATGCGACATGACAACTGAATAGGCACTGATGAGTGATGGTGGTATTCCTGATAGGTTAATGGGAGTAGGCCAATTTAGTCGCAAGATTATGCACTGATCCCAAGCAGCAAAGTAGTCCTATAATTTTATGCTTATATGATTCGAGATCTTTTAAGAGTTCGATAACCGCAAATTACATGATTCAAGATCTTTTAAAAGTCGTATAACCGCAACTTATGTAATGCTATAGTATAACAATCGTATAAAAGCGATTGTATTCCAATTAATCACATTATAGTGTTTTATCCGATCTTTAAACGACAGAACCATTAAGGCATGTAGAGAAGTCGAGTAGACGTTTACACGGTTGTTGTACATATGTTAATAGTAAAATACTGCATAGACCGGAAAAAAGGCCGTTGCTGGACGAGTATGTAAGCGTTAGTGCGGCCGAGGATTGTAAAGTACTTTTTCTCTAACAATGCGGATGCTTTTTGTTTTTTTTGTGTTTGTCGTAACGAGTTCGAAAACCTGTATTGAGCATGATCCAACATGCTCTTGCCCGGTTTTATTTGCGTAGAGCCGTTGTGCTACGCTAGTTCTACGGCACTACTGCGGAGAACACTTGAATCTTGAATAGCGTAGCGGTTCGTAGCACAGAATCACTACAATACGAAATCACACAGCTTCCTATACTCTATCCCTTTCACTCTACAGTAATAATGCCATTGAGTAAAAACGCTAGCAAGGCTAACGTAACTTCGATTTTTAGAGTAAAGCCTCTGCTACGCGGTTTCTACGATGCTACGGCGGAATAGCAAAGCAGACTTGAATCGCTAAACATTCCTTTCGGTAATTTGTTCCAACCGCTAAGTTACATCTTACTCTAACTGTAACATAATAGCAACTAATTCTTCTATCTTTATATGTAAAAGTTAAATGGTGTTCGTTGATAAGCGCATAACTTGAGAAAGGTTGAACCGATTTAGCATTATTTCTGTTATGTTTGTAAAAGTCGAAATATGGTTTTTAGACAAAAAAATTGGGGCTACTATTGTAATGGTTAAAACCATATTGCAGTTGAACGTATTATTTTTATCTCGGCCGCCATTACTGTCAAATAAGAGCTATCATAACGTTGACAATGCGATAACACATCCAAAGCAATATTGATTTACCAAGTAGAATATAGCTCAAGGGTGCTATTTAAAGCCACATATTCTCCTTTATCACGTTCAAGAATAACCCCCGGGACAAATGTAGGTCGAACCCATAACCTACCGTCTGATCTGTTCGATTTACTGTGAACTCGATATGGCGTCCATTTTATACGTAAATTAACGAGCCTGGCACCGAATGTTCCGCACGTCGCGGTTTATTTGCTCTAGCTTGTACATGGAAGCTTAGGAGCGAAATATATTATGGCTGCTGTTCATTTGTTTATATTTTTACTGACAAAAAGTGTATTCCCCGTTTTACAACTGGTAAATATTAGTATCAAAAATAGGAGGTAGGTTTAGTTTAAGTAAGATCTTGAGCAGGCCCGAAGGGCCAAAAACACCCAGAAATAGGGGCTCCGCGGTAGCGCTGCTTCGACGACTTTGTTAAATTCGCTTTTGGTTCGAAAATTTGGTGCGGTAGTGCCATGCAGCCTAGGGGAAAAAAGAAAAAAAAAGGTGTTATATGTTTAACGTGTGTATGTATCTATGTGTCTATGAATCTGTGTCCGCATGTCGCGGCTTACAAACAGATCTTAAAGTGTTATTTGTGTACAGTCGAATTCATGAATATATATACACTTTAGCACCTTGTCACTTTAATCGCTGTTACTATTCATATATAGAAGTTTAAATCTAATACCTTTAAACGAACGACAAAAACTCTTGTAAGTATATATAGATATTATAATCTAAATCTCGTAACCAGCTGCAACGATTTTCATAAAATTTAGTATGCAGGGGGTTTCGGGGGCGATAAATCGATCTGGCTGGGTTTCAATGTTTGTTTATTTAAACCGTTCATCCAGGTACTATGACATTAAATAGACAAGGTACTAAGGTTTATGCAATCATATTTATGAACCCGACTGTACATAATACGGCCCATTGTTTCCCATAACTTGATTAGTCGTAATGTCACTTTTGACATAATTATTAATAGTCATAATTTGTATATCGCTGGCGCCGTAAACTTCTCAGGATTTCTTATATACCTACCTAACGCGTAAACAAGGCTACGTTAGGTTAGGTAACATTTTTAAAATCCTGAAAAATCAACGGTTTCTTGGTAAAATACGTTATGACCAAAAACAATTATGACAGATGATGTAGACCCACATAATACTTAAATATAAGTAATCTTTATGCAATATAGTCCGATAATAAACCCGAATAGTCCAATGAACGATAATCGGCCAAAATAGCCAATTCCACGCGACAAAAACCGGAAGGACCTTTATTGACGGCAGCGGTAAGTGTTTCTGAGGGTTTCCGTTTTCACTGGCTCATTTCCGGCGGAAACACGCCTGATTACGTCACACGCTATCTCTGATATTCATGCGTCATAAATCTTAAGGATCTTTGGGGACCGCCGTGTGTGTTAAAGATTTTTATAAAATACGGGACTTGTTACCCGACTGCTTCAAAAGGCGGGTTATGTTTTTCGTATGTATGTACTAAATTAATGCATGTCTATTTTTTTTGGTTCGCTCTGCATCCTTAACGGTTTGATGGATTTTAATTACTAGATGTTTTTAGATTCGTCTGGGTTATAGGAAGGACATAGGCTACAATATTTTAATCAAAGTAATAAGGGTTAAGTTTTTTAAACATTAGTACATAATATATCGAGGACAATATGAAAAATGCAGTCGGGTTACTAAAACTAATATAATACAGATAAATTAACACACTTAAATTCCATTTTATTGCCCTAATATTAATTTGTCCTAATTTTCACTTTTTCGAAAGTTGTGTTATGCTGAAGCTATTGAAGATTGCATAATTTACTTGCCATACGTAGCTTTAGTTTGATTTATAAGCGATATAAAAAAATACAGTCTTCTATCAACACATTGTATTCGGAATTATGTAGTATACTCGAATACAATACTATAAAATAAACGATTAAATCTCCTATTGTCCGGTTGTGCTGTGTAACAAACCACACGTTTCAATTGATAATGCTTGTAAATTGGTTAAAATAAACGTTCCCACGTTAGTAAACGTTTGGCTAACATTTTTCCGCCGCTGTCGGGGGACTGAGCAAACTCTTCAAGTATCGGCGGTTCGGAAACCTAATGGAATAGGATATGAGGAGTACAGGAAGTTTGGTATTGATCTATTACCGAGATAGCTGAAGAGTGGATAAAGTTGAAAGGAGCTAAATAATTTCATACGATGATGAGCGCGTTTTCGCAGCGGTTGGTAAAATAGAGAAAACTTTGTATACCGATCTAAATCGCCTGTCCTGAGCACCCAGTGTTCGCCTACATTTCTCGGATTATTGTTTATTCCGTGCCTGTTTTGAAAACTAAATGATTTCTTTTTCAGAATGTAGCGCGCCATTGTTCGGGTGAAAACAAAATGGCTACCAGGGCTTCTTGCCAAGAAGCGAAATGACGAGCGTTCGAATAGTTTTTCGGCTAAAAAACAAAC
Source organism: Acleris sparsana (assembly GCA_923062465.1). Lineage (NCBI taxonomy): Eukaryota > Metazoa > Arthropoda > Insecta > Lepidoptera > Tortricidae > Acleris > Acleris sparsana. The sequence continues at coordinate 13,158,531 of OV281300.1, forward strand.
CGTCTTTAACGCTTAATTTCTAACAAGCCAGCAATTAGCCCAAGTACCAGTATATCCAACATTTAAAACAACAAAATAGCTAATCACCTTTACTAAATATTGATCAATTTGATCCTTGATGTTTTTCTTTTAGCGTTGTTTTGTGTTAAGTGTATCACTTTCCGTCTTTTCACCAAGCGGTTCCAACGGAAGACCAGTGCTGGCTTTACGGCTAGCGAATGCTGAGTTGGGACCGTTTCGCAACATTTTTTCTGTCTTGATATTTTTGTATCTATGTAATGTGGTTTTGTTTTGTTGCGAATAAATGTCTCTTTATTTTTATCTTTAAATATGTTAAGCTCGTTCCAAAGATACTTACCCCATAACAAATACCATAACAAACAAAACCTTATACGCACGTATAAGAAAAAATCACCATTAATCAGTACTAATCAGAGTTATCAGGCCCCTCCAGTTTGTTTAAACTGATCTTTCTTGTTTCTATATCCTTATCATATTGTACACTATGTTATATTCACTTCAGATTAAGAGCATATACAGGACTAACACAAATTGAGATAAAAGCTCGAGGCTTCAAAACAAGTTTATAACGGAAGTAATCAAAATTACCTATAAAATTTATTGAGTTACTTATTCAAATTTAATATTTATTGCATTTTTATTTATTTAATTTTTATTGAATGTATTTTATAAATAAACACATTCCTTCTTCGTCCTCAGGGTGCAGACTTAGTATTGCAGGCTTAAGATTGTAGTCTTGAGGATGCATATGTCTGTAGGACGAAGATACCACTTATCATTCCATAAATAAATACTGGCTGTTGCCCCTCGACTTTGTCCGCAGATGGCGTGATCTCTGTTTCATCGGCAACTGTCAAATTTTTCGGGATTTGTAGTACCTTATGTCCGGACTAAAAACTATCTCTGTACCAAATTGCAAGTTTGACGCATCAACAAACAATTTGTTTACTCTTTCACATCAATAATATTAGTTCTTTATGTCAGTAGTATTTTATTTGCGAAAACATTTTCAATGAAAAGTCACCTCCATTTTTATGCAATAGCAAGCAAAGCGAATTTTCTTTAAGCGGATATTTCTTGTGACACATTTCACAGACGCCAGTGAATCCCATTGGCATAAATTGCAGGATATTGGCACATTGCTGATCAGGCAGTGCTTTTTTCATATTCTGAGCCCAAGTTGCTTCTTTGACAAGATTGAAGTTATATTGATTGTATGACTTAAGTTGAGTTGCAATCTTTGTAACGCAGGTAATAGGGTGTAAAAATGAAGACAGTACAGAGAAAAGTCTAGCAAAGAATGATGGGCAAAAATTTTAGGAATTTATTGATCCCACTATTGTCTGTAATTATTGTAAATAGTAAAATCGGTCAAGCGTGAGTCGGATATACGTGAAATAGTATTGCAACGCATGCGGGGCACACCTAGTGTGGTAATAAACGTTGTGTGAGTGAATATTTGAAGGCTGATAACTATCTTCTCCGGGGTTATTGTAGTTTGTCCCCGTATTAGAAAATGAAGTTTTTATAACTAGCTTTCACGTGGTTTACATCAGCTTTTGTATTGGTTACATGGGCCAATTTGCCCATCATTCTTTTACTCAATGGACGCAGCGTGGGTAGGCCTCCAACAAGTTGGACCATTGACATGGTAGGTTGTGGAAAACCGTGTCTGTAATACCCGTACATAAAACAGAATAGTTATGCATAAAAACCTTCCCCTTGAATCAGTCTATCTACTCGTATTGCTGAAAACTGCATTAAAATCATTATAGGATCATTAAAACATCTAAGAGAACAGAGAGCGGAAGCGAGTTTATTTTTACACGATTGCCCAAAAAAAGGAGCATGTTTTCATGGTTCATGTATGTATGTAATGATTCTTTATTCCACGATAACTTCTAAACGCCTGAGCCGATTTAAAGGTCTGTGGTATCGTTAGAATGCTTTCTCTATCCCCGGTAAATTAGGATACCTAAACTATTTAAATTGAAATAACAACAATGGCAAAATGTCAATTGTTTATGTCAACAAAAAAAAAAGCTTTCTAATTATTACAATATAGGTCACTTGAAAATTCTTAATGTGACCATATCGTACATATAAGAATTAGTATTAATAAACGAGTTTAATAAGAATATCAAAAAATGCAATCAGGTTTTTAAAGCTAACTTTTCATTTAGTTATTTATATAAAGATAAGATAAAAAAGATAAAAGAAATTTATTTAGTAAGTAGGCCGCTCGGGCACTTTTACACGTCAAGATACTACCAGCGCTTCCCAAGAGGAGACCACTGCTGAGAAGAAACGCCGCAAGAAACTCAGCAGTCAGTCATTTTTTAAACTTATTTCATATTGCATATTACAATGGTATGTACAACTTAATCTAGCATTATATAAAGCTACAAGTATTAAATTAAATATAATATCAAATAACAGTAGTTCAGCAGGAAAACATGCCAAAAATCTTACGGGAGAGAAAGATAGAAAAGAATAAAATAAAATAACTACAACTACCTACTTATATATGTGTATATGAGATGGTGCAAGATGACCACATAAAAGTTTCGATATGTTTTCCTGCATCAACGGTGTCCCCCAGACAAGAAAAAGCAGGATAAAGCCTTTGCATTTGAACAAATGACTATTGACTAAGTTTCGGGTGTATGCCATGCATTTTTGTCTGTTAGATAGTCCTCGACCCTATAATACGCTTTAGACATTAACGACCTTTTCAAATATTTTTTAAGTGCTGGAAAGGGTAACTTTAAAACTACTTCAGGTAATTTATTATAGAAATGAATGCATTGACCAACAAATGATTTATATACTTTACGGACACGGAATTTTCGAATAGCTATTTTATTTTTATTTCTAGTATTTAAATTATGTATATCTGAGTTTTTGGTGAACGAATCTAAATTCTTAATAACATAAATAATATTCTCGTAAATAAATTGAGACGCTACAGTTAAGATATTAGTTTCTTTAAAAAGTTCTCTTAATGAGTCACGGGAATTTAAATTATAAATAGAACGAATGGCCCTTTTTTGTAACACAAATATAGTTTGTATGTCAGCTGCCTTACCCCAAACCAGAATACCATAAGACATAACACTATGAAAATAACTATAATAAACTAAGCGAGCTGTCTCAACATTAGTTAGTTGTCTAATTTTCCTAACGGCGTAAGCTGCCGAACTTAGTTTACCTGCCAGTGCAGCTATGTGGGGACTCCATTGCAAATTTTTATCTATTGTTATGCCTAGGAAAACCACCCTATCTACCATTAGCAAACACTCGTTATTTAGAAAAATACTAGAATCTACCGGTTTAACATTAGGCAAAGCGAACCTAACACATTTAGTTTTCTTGGCATTTAGTAGCAAGTTGTTACTAATAAACCAATTATGTACTTTAACTAGAGTGGCGTTTATCCTACTGTAGTCTACGGTTTTTCTATCTACCTTGAAAATTAGTGAAGTATCATCAGCAAAAAGTACAATATCGCAAAGTTCATCTACTATTGGTGGTAAGTCATTTATGTAAACCAAAAATAAAAAAGGACCTAAAATAGAGCCTTGAGGCACACCTATTTTCACTGTAGCTCCAACAGATTGCGTTTTGTTTACAACAACTGTTTGAGTTCTATCACTTAGATAAGAAGACATAAGGCTTAAAGCTTTATTGGACAATCCATAATGTTCTAATTTTAAAATAAGGGTCATATGTTCCACGCAATCAAAAGCTTTAGAAAGATCACAAAATATTCCTATTGCGTCGCAAGATGTTTCCCAACTGTTATACCTATATATATTTAATGAGTACCGATGCCGCATCAATTGTTGATCGACCTCTTGTAAAGCCTTCTTGTATACTATGTAAAAATAAAGATAAAGAAGATAGAGAGCATTATTAAATGAAAAAATCGCAGCGGATAGGAATGGGTTTTCAAAGTTTACATTACTCCTAGGCGAGAAAATGAGACTCTCTCCGTCTTTGTTTTTCTAAATCGCATGAAAACACAAACAAAACACACACAAAATATAATAAAAATAAATCGAAATTGGTAAAAGGTGACTAACTTCTGATTGCGCTGTATATCCTCAACATAATAAGTCGATTTCACCGACATTCATAAAAAAGGTCATCCTTTCCGACCATGTTTAAGAAAAAATATTTCTTGTTTCTACACAAAATATAATAAAAAATAAATCAAAATTGGTAAAAGGTGACTAGCTTCTGATTGCGCTGTATATCCTCAACATAATAAGTCAATTTCACCGACACGGGCTCTCGCATCCCGTTAGAAGTTATTCCCGAGTTGACGACACCTGACGTAATCTCTTTTATAAGTTTCGTTTCCGAGATTCGACACGTCTTATAGGTTTCACACGAGTAACTGTACCTGTACCCTTACCATGAGTGACAATTACCGTACCCGCTAGCGAGTCGAATGTTCTCTCCCTCGCAGTATTCTTACAGAGTGCAAGGGAGAGAAGAGAAGGTTAATAAGTCGATTCTCACGTTGTTACCGTTGGTTTCCATTGATGCTTACCTGTAACAAAATAAAACATAAGCATTTAACACTCGTGAAGGACATGTTTAACTTTTTATTGGCTTGTATTTGTGTGTCCCGCTGCTGGGCAAAGGCGTCTTTAAAAGTGTGAGGAAAGGTGGAAAGAAGACCTATGCCCAGCTATGGGGTATTATAGCTTATAAATAATAATATATATAGGATTGATTAACTTTATTTCAAACGATAAAATTTTAAAGTTTGTTTTGGTGTATTTTGAACGGGTACTTAAGTTTTAAATCTGAGTAAAGAGAGGGACGAATATCAGGATCTCCCTCGTCGACGTCATACATAAAATATGGGCATTCACAATTTTGGTTTCACAGTATAGTCTTGGGAAACAGTATGCAGCTCTACAGGGTGATGAGGTTATTAATTATGGAAAAGAGGAAAACTATTAGTCATTATAGATATATGATTATAGATATGTATTATATATGTGAAGTAAACTCTTAACTTTCCAATAAAAAAATAAAAATCTTACAGGACAACTGACAAGTACAAAAAAAAAGTAAATATGTTAAGTATTAGCAAAGAGGCTACTTTATAAAAAAGGTATTTGACATATGGTTTTTCACTAAAGGCCGAACCCTATATTCAAACTACGGATACATAAGGCTTACTTCGGGTTAAATGGGGTTTGGATACATTTTCAAGGTGAGCAGCCTTTCGTAAAAGTGATAAATTATGATAGATCTATTCAAAATAAACATATTTTATTATAGAATGTAATACTCTATAGATAAAATTTAATACCCTAATAAAAAAATGGCGATACATGAAAAAAAACAACAAACACACAGTTTAATAATCTCCAGTTCATTTTGATTACGAGCTCGTCTTACTGTTCGTCTCTATGTGCTGTCCAGGAATTGTTTCCTTCGTCGTTAATTAGCTGCGAGACTCGAATTTTAATGAACTAATCTCGCGGAATGAATGCTCTTGCGCAGGGTACATGCATGATTAATGACTATTTATACTTGCTGAGTCAGATAGGGTGGTCGCAACCTTTGGTGGTTTACATGTGCCTTATTAGGTAACACAATCGAGATTCTAGGCGGTAACAACCATATCGTCTTTGACCTTGTTATCATCGTATTGTCAACGTTTTGATATGATTTTTACCGCCTAGAATTCTATTATTCTTTCGCGTTTTATAGAATTCTATTTTAAAACGCAATAGTTCGTGAATGAATGAATGAATGATATTTATTTTCCAAAGTAAGTCACAATATACATTGCATGTTAGTATGTCAAAAGTACAAGAAATTTCATTGGAATCGTCAAAAAATATACACAAATCTAATATAATCAAAAACCTCTTATTTATAATAAGAGGTCAAAATAAAAATAAAAATAAAAATACAAAACTAGAGTGTTAGTTCGTTAGTCCTTTATGCTGCAACGACTGGATGGATTTAGATGCAATTTGAAATGGACATAGCTTATATCCTAGATTATAGTTATAAGCTACTTTTCATTCTGGAAAATTAAAAAGTTCCCGAGGGAGTAACGATAAAATGATTGTTAAAATTGTAATCACTTGATCAAAGTATAATTTTTAACCAACCTTTTTTACTTTGTTGTCCGTCTTAAAAAAAGTCAAGAAATGATGTGTGTGTTTTATTTATTAATCTTAATTATTATTATCTAACTAATATTATAAATGAGAAATTTAGTGTGTGTGTGTTAGTTTGTTACTCCTTCACGCTTCAACGGCTGAAAGGATTTGGATGAAATTTGAAATGGAGATAGCTAATAGTCTGAATTAACACATAGGCTACTTTTCATCCTCGGAAAATGTAAAAATTCTCAAATAACCATAAACTAAATGAAACCAGACGAAGTCGCGGGCGGAAGCTAGTAATTAGTAATCTTGAATCTACAATTCCAAATTGATATTTTAGCTGCCCATTATTTCCGTAAGAAACAAAAAAAAAACAATTATAAGTGTGCATTTCCAACAAAGCACAATACTCGTCTGGACCCGTGTCTAAATTATTTGCGAGTACACAATCTTGCAGGCTTTAAATGCGCTGTTAAGACCTTCCTTCATACTTTGATTATAAGGTTGCATTTTCTATGCTTCTCTTACAGCATTTAAGTCTATCTGTAAGGCATACATAAGTAGCTTATTTAGAAGACAAAGAGTTTATACAAAGCAGCAGAAGTTACTGAAATGTATTTAAGAGAGTTTGTATAATCTTGTGTTGTTTCGTGAGTTTGTAACATATTTTTTAGTGTTTCAGAGAATGATGATGAGACAAGTATTCCTCAAAATTTTGGCCGTCTTAAGAGATTCTACAGATTTCAAAAACGTTGAAAGGCAGGAAAAGTACATGTAACTTGTAATACTATCACGAAATAGTCCAAAACCGCTTATATGAAAAGTTCCTTCTTCAACTGTGACCTAGACTTTAGTGTGAACTAGACATTCGCATTCACAAGACTGCAAGCCCAAGACTGCAAATGCGTTGCCAACCCTGAAGACTACGATGGAATGCCTATATGCTAGTCCGGCTGTCTTATCCCCAAACCGGAACACAACAATGCGAACACTGCTGTTTTGGCGGTAGGTTAATGGATAAGATGATGGTAGCGATCCGGATGGACCCTGCACAAGGTTCTACCACCCGCAAAGTATTAGTTTATTTATGTGTAATTAATAATATGTAATTGCGTTCTAATTTTGCTAACCTCATGCGTTTTCCTCATCTAGTCATTACAACGTTAGCTATAAGAGATCCCTTAAAGGGATAAGTTCGCCTATGTACATAATTAATGTTCATTTAAGTGTTTTTGGGAAATTTTGGGTTTTATTTTGTGCAATCAAGAGTTAACTTACTACTTAAATTAATGTACGTACTAGACTTACAATCGCCATTAACTGATTCTGAATGCGGCCGTAAAATGCCAAGTATTTCTTTGCACCTTTAAAAAGCCAATTATTTCGGTCTCGTAAACCACATAATTTTATCTTAAAAGTCTTCAATGCCCAAGGTTAAAATAAAATCGTTTCAAATCTTCTTAAACAAGAAAAGATTAAATTTGATCAAGTAAAAACAGATACAAAGGTCGGGCATAAAAAGATAAGGAGATAAATGAAGCTCGAAACGTATAAACGTTTAAGTATCTGAAGGAAATGTGTTTACTTTGCTCTCGCTTTGTTGGAAGATCTGTTTGTTTATAGGTTTTTATTTGATACGGTCTTTAAGATTTTCATAAATGTGGTGCAAGTTTTAGGGATTGGAATAATGCTTGGCGGCGGTCAGATATAAGGTAAGATTGATGTAACATACAAAAGAACCCTACTCAAGGTCATACCGCCACGATAATGAACAAGAGAAAGGCTTATAGGAAACTTGATACGGCAAAACAGTTTTTCCTTAAATATTTTGGAAAGCAAAAGTTGATACTGTCTCTTAATTAGACATAAAGACAATGTCATGTCATTATCAGTAACCATGACATGTAACAAATCGGAATACATTGCAAAGTTATCACGCTGATACATCACTGGAAATTATAAAAGCTGCGCCATGTACACTAAAATGTTACATGTGGTTGTCATTGTCAGGATGGTGGAAAAGTTGGCAGAGAATACAGAAAAATGGCAAATTGCTCTACCAATAATGTAACTCTTGAGTGAAAACGAAGAAAGATACGTTTTAGGGCCGGTAAAGACGAACTGTATAATAGCAGTTCAAGTGCAGTTCTGATGCAGTTGACGTAACTACTAAAATACATCCATCCTTACAGTTTCCTATAAAAATGCAATCTCGATCGAAATCGATGGCCTAAACGTGTTAAATACCTGAGATAGAGTGTCGCTCGGGTTTAATAACGGGTCTTTCCGGTGATAGGAAATAGCTAAATCGATCTTTCAAGACCTTCCTTTATGAGAACGCGATGACAAACAAAACACTGACTTAGATTATTATTTGATAGATAACGAAACGAAAATTAATCTTTGACTCGTTTCTCTTCAGTCTACAGAAAGTATCAAAATTTCGAACGTGAATAATAATTATCTCCACACCGAATTGGTTTCGAAGTGTAGCTGTGTAAACGTAACAGACAGACGTAGACACTAATATTCGCGACCTGCTAGCCAATATGCATTACGCTAACTAGCGTTTCTATTCGATTCGTTTTTAAACCAATGGCGTCACGTGTAGATCACGTGACTTTTCGTACGTCATTTCATCATTCAAGAGCCTCTGGGGTGTTATTCTCTTAGACGGCGTTCGGTCGGTCGAACGAGTGAACGAGTGAACGCAGCGCAGCTTATATAAACCGGCGAGTTTTTCCCGTCAGAGAGTACAAAACACATTTTAGTGCGTACATTCTCAATTAGGCATCAGGGTTTCTGTCGACATTAGGACGTAATAAGGCTGCCTAATTGAGAATGCACCGTATAGTGTGGACCCACCTTAACGAGTCTACGAACGCGCTGGAAAACTTTAGTGTGCCCATTCATGCGTTTTATGTTTTTCGATAGATCGAGATTCATTGTTTTATATAATGCTAGGTTAAGCTTTATAATTATATAATATCATATTTAAAAAAACGACTGACTGTTGAGTTTTTTGCGGCGTTTCTTCTCAGCAATGGTCTCTTGCGAAACGCTGGTAGAGTTATGACGAGTAAAAGTGCCCGTGCGGCCTATTTACTGAATAAACATCTTTTATCTTTTTATCTTTAACGAATTAAAAAGCGACTTGTTAGAGAATAACACCCTTGCACAAAACTGACACGTCATGGAGCCTGTAAAAGATTATTATCGTCGATAAATACAAATCCTGAATGATCAAGCAAGTCCTTATTTCTTAGATAGTATTAAAGTCTGGGCCGGTTTTGTTAAACTGAAAGTACAAAAGATCACGTTCGAGATGCGAAGGCACGAGCTACATTACGTTTATACTCTTATACATACCGTCACGCCTTCATCCGAGAGTGGGGTAGGCAGAGCTACAGAATTACCAACAACTCTAACAAGTTGCTGTTAATTCTCTAAACACATTTTGCACAAATACGCCAAGATATTGTCCAGTGTATATAAGTAACAGATTGCAAGTCCATCGCCTAACAATACTACAAGCCTTTAATCCCTTATTCACCTCTTACGACTTCCACAGGAAGGCATGGAGTGGCACTATTCTAAGCCGGCCACCACATATTTTTATCTAAAATGGAAGTATTATAGTCAGCCTGGGATAAATAAGCTTTGGTTGCCGTCTGTATTTTTTATACAATCATCATGAACATGTCGAGACTAAACATACACATTCAAATTCAAAGTTACCAATCTTGATTCTAAATTTACCTGAGCTAGAAATGCAATATTTTACTAAAACCGTTTAACTTTCTAGGATTGTTATAAAACAAACCTAACCTAACCTAAAGGCTCTATAGATATGCTCTTCAAACATTTAAAAAGGCAAATGGATTCAGAAAAATGCACTTCTAAATTATACATTTTTGGGGTGTATTACCCGTGGTTCACCTATGTTGTTCACCTACATGGATTACGGAAAGTAGACTGGCCAAAATTACCAGATAGGTTTAGGTTATGTTAGTTCTTCAGAGGGCCCGAAGGGCCAAAATAAGCTAGAAATAGGAGCTCCGCGCAAGCGTAGCTCAGTCGACTTCATTAAGGTTTACTAAAATGCCGAGGTGACCTTATCACGTGAACCACGGGTAATGAAAATTTTTGGATGAATAAAACAGTTAGAATTACAGGTTACAAATTACTAAATTTATTTATTTTTACCCTATTTGTGTGTTAAAACACTTCAGACTTGTGATAGTAGCCAAACCCAAGCCCAAACATATTCAAGGCGCGGTAAACTTACAATTTCCATGTGTCGCATTGCGTAAATTGATATTTCTTAACGCATTCCCACACACGTTCTTAAGTAACAAACTAAGGCTGGAGTCTAGAACTAAGTCCCGAGCTAACAAAGTGTCAGTACACGTGTCCCACATAAACCTTTTAGGGTTTTACGGCTCAAGTCGAGCCGTGGATTAAAAGAGTTCTCTGAGCAGCATTAAAAATTGAAGCGTGCACGCGGAAGACCTAAGATTTGCAGAATTACGACGTTTCTAGATCCAATTCATGTTTAATTTCCAAGAAAGCGAAAGCGAAAGCCGATCGATTTGAAATATATGTCACGTTAAATTAATAACTTTCCATTAAAAATATTTTTGGGACAAGCTTTTGTCTGACTGCCCTTGTTTTTGCAATGAATGCTTATCAAGACCAAAGTAATGATTCGCAACACGGTTGGTCTGCGTCAAGTTTGTCGGAGTCCTGTCACCTTCCGACTTCATCATCAAATCAGCTCTATGCATACAGAATATTGCATTGTCATCGGGTTTACATAATGTGGCCCAAATTTCAGCCCATTCCATTAACGGGACCTGGTTCAAACATGACTTGTAAATTTTGACGGACGACTTATAAACATACATACAAACACTGCAAGTAAAATAAAAGCTTGTAATAATGAAGATCGATAAAAAAATACTTCGAAGATAATGGCGATAAACGTGAACGAAATTCGAAAGAAGATGGAGTCGAGGGCAACAGCTGCAGCTGGTATAACGAATTGTTAACCTGTTGTGTGCGCCTGACGTGTTCAATTTGCGAATAAAAGTAACTTTGTCACAGTGAATTCTTCCCGTGACCGGGGCATCGCCATTTGTGCCCACGGTTTTTAACCAGACGTTTTATTTCCATTTGAAAATAAATTGAAATAAACTTGGGTCAACAGTGCAAGTAATTTCAAAGATATACATAAAGTTTCACAGAGTTAAAGATTCAGAAAGCAAATTGGGAAGCTAACTTAAAGAGGGTAAACGAGTTCTGTATTGTATTCTTGTTTCCGTACAAGAAAATACTAAGTTAGAAACCGGAGCAGAACCTAAGCTAGTCACGTCGCTAATTAGAACAGAAGACTTACCACTCTCGAAATAAAAACTCTTGTTAGTGGTCTCCTTTCCTCACAATGATAGATACGAGTAGTAGCTTCGGGCGCGTCTTCTCCGCAATGATGGTCTTGTCCGAAGCGCTGGTAGATTTACTCTATATTACCGACGTGTAAAAGAGCCCTTATGTGGCCTATATTCTGAAGAAATATTTAGAGTTTAGAATTATTGAACAAATCATGAAAAATCGGAAAGGAAAGAGAGGTGAAACTTTATTAAAACATGCATTGGAATAAAAATGCAAACAACGTTAAGAATCTAATATTCCGCCTGGTTTCTTGCAATCATTGAGGTCTTGCAGATAAATTTATAGAGAAGAAATTAAATAGTTTTCTACGACATGCCGACAAGCTAACCACAGATAAACTACCTACACATTGATAACGTAAACACCGTGTCACTTTCTTTCTACCAACTGGGACGTACCAAAAGAAGAGAATTTTCCGTTTTCCGCGTATAATCGATTCAAAGTCGTCGCTTCTTTGTTTATTGCAGTTTATAATCACGCAACTACGATTTTTTTTAATTTTCACGGCCGACCGGCTGCAACAACAGGCGCGTGGAACGTCAGTAGCAACGGCCAACCCCGACCCTTGGTCGGTGCATGGTTGCATCTGTGGCGCTAACCTCCCAAACCCACATGGAACCCTATCTCTAGGCCTTCATTGTCCGTCTGTCTTTCCTAACTTTAATGAGCTGTATCTTGTAAACTGTATGAAATAACTGGTTGTTTTTTTTACAGAATACGTGTTAAAAGACGAATTCCAAAAAAAAACAAACATATTTTTTTTTATTTTGTTATATCGTCAAAAAGATAAAGGTCAAGCGCGATTCTGGTGGTAGGGAATCCTCGGTGCGCGACTTGCACTTGACCTGTTTTTATAGTCCCTGCAAACTTGATATTGAAGCATGTCGTAATCCATTAACCGCTGCTTCTCCGCCCGGAGCTCCTTATCTCGCGGAAACGACTGTACTTTCGGCAAAGACGTTATGCCATTCTTATACTCGTACGGATCGGCAAACTTTGGCAACAAAGCGGGCAGAATGAAACAAAAAAAAAAAGTATGAGACGGTACTAGACGCCTTTGTTGACGCAAAGAGTATACAATAAAGTAGCTAGTTACGTTTTTAATCAACGTCATGGTTAATTAAAACAAACTATGCAACTAGTATTAATTCTGCGAAAATAGGCAAGCTTATAAGCATTTCATTAGTCGACAAGAACTCCTCCGTGCAAAGACTGGGTGTTATATTCTTGCAAATAAATAAGTAGTAGATTTAAACAGTAATGTTCATAGCTCTCTTCTGATATTTTTATTTGAAAAAAGCACAAATTAATTTTGTTTTTTTTCCATCTGAAATGTGTAAATACGTTAAATGCAATGTTTTTGGGTGGTAGGACCTTGTGCAGGGTCCGTCCGGTTCGCTACCAACATCTTATCCATTAACCTACCGCCAAACAGCAGTGTTAGCATTGTTGTGTTCCGGTTTGGGGATAGGACAGCCGGTGTAATGACTAGCATAGAGGCATTCCATCTTAGTCCTCAGGGTTGGCAACGTATTTGCAGTCTTAGGATTGCAGTCTTGTGAACGCGAATGTCTATGGATCACAGTTTCCACTTACCATCAGGTGGCCTGTATGCTCGTTTGCCTTCTCTATGCCAAAAAAAAACCCATACTCTCAAAATCTATCTAAAACCTAGATTGTTTGAAATTTTGAAAATTCATTCATTCAACTACACAGTAACTGGACAGCAAAAGAAAATACAATTCGACGAATTTCCCAGGCGTCCAAACCGACTCTCGTTTTATTTATTTCTATGGCACGTGCGAATAAAAAAGCTAGAGAGCTTTTTACTTTGACGACAAACGGAGGGAATTTCATGGGGGTATGAATGTAGATTAGGTAGGTAGGTACACTCCAATCGTTTGATGGTAACGAGTTCGAAAGAACATGCATACATTCATAAGTTTTTCTTAAGAAGTCGGTGCTGTTTATACTTAAATGTTGACTTGGATTTTTTTCTCTTTTGTGATTCCACCTATGAAACATTATTTTTCTCCTTGTCCTCTACATTATAAATACCTCAACTTAGAGTAAAAGGTTTTCGGGAGTAAGTGTCTATTCTGATTCTCTTTTTTAATTCCCTTTTGCGATGTTCCTGAAAAGTTTCCCATCAGCTCCTTATTACACAGAGCTGTTGACAATTCAGTATACATTGCAAAAAAAAAAAAACATTAAATAGACCAGGTGTACACATATTTTATTTTATTTCATATTTTTTTCGACTGTACTATCAAGAAATATTAATGCTGAGCAGTTTGTCATTATACGTACCTACATTTTTTCCACGTGTTATTAGTCGCATCACGTCGGAAAACGTCTAATTTGTTATTATGTTAAACTGCTAAACATTCAAATTCTAAAATGTCACATGACTTTTGTCACTCTTAGCTTTATGATATACGGTGGACCAGGGGCTAAATTCTACGCAGTAAAACCATATAGCTTTTGAAATGTTAGATATTGTCAACGTTACCTACGATTACTTTCAATTATACTTGACTGGACAGTAATGGCGGCCGAGGGCCGACTTAATAACAATACCAAAACACGTCAAAAGTAATATTGTTATACCGAGTAGAATAAAAGCCTAGGACTCTTAAAACTACATTGTCAATGTTAAGATAGGTCTTATATTATATTCTTGACAGTAATGGCGGCTCAGTTAAAGAAATACGGTAACAATGTGTGTAAAGACAAAGTAGAATAAGCCCCTGACCAGTAAAATAGAGGCAAGGTGATCGTCATGACCGTTTTAACACATAAAAAAATACATAAATAATCATCCCGCGTTCGGATAATTTTAAAACACTTTTAAATTACCCAAGTTCCATAGCTTGTTATAAATTGAATAGGATGAAATAACGAATGAATTACCTGTCTATTCAATGAAGGAAATCCTGCAAAGCGCCGCGAGCGCAGGCAACATTGTTTACAAATTGTTTCCGATTAAACTTCAGGCGCTTGCGCTTAAATGGTTACAGAGTGTGGGGTCGTTTTGCTTTTACTCGCTTTTATAGTTGCACAGTTTTTTAGTATGCATGTTGTTATTTAAGGTTGCGAGTTACAATTTGTCTTTTGAGAGTTCCTAAGATAAACTAGTCCCTTATAGTTTCGCCATGTCCGTCTGTCTGTCCACGATCAGGCTCAGAGACTCTTAGTTGTAGGCTGATTTTTTTACGTTACCAACGAGGGAGGTCATTGGATAGCTATAAAAACCATTATGAACTTTTGATTAATATTTAGATTTTAGGAAACGTTTAGGAACTAGGAATAATTGAACTAACAAAGTGTAATGTCCGCTGGAGTTAGTATGTGTTTGACCTCTGGTGGGGTCATTCGTTTGTTTAGGTTATGGGCATGAATATTCGTTCCTGATCTTGATGTTTATCTTTTCATTGAAGTAATTATTTATTTCTATACATATTCTTAGTCTTACGATATACACACACGTACACATTTATAAATACAAACATTCACATACATTTACAGATTGTTATATGTCAGTCAAAGGCATTAATATCTATACAGCTATCGCGTCAAAATATGTATAGTACACGGACCTTATTGCTAGTGGCATAAAGGTGTAAGGTGTAAGGTGTGTATAACCTTGGCTGTACAATGTCACAGTTTCCAGTTATTTATTTAGAAAGATTCAGGTAAATCTGATAAATATTATACACATAAATTACTTAGTTATAAAAACCACACTCAGAACTAGTTGCAAACCAAACATTAAACATTCAATATTATTTTGTGGTTAATTCGCTTAACTGGATATTCCAATCTCTGACGTAAATCATACTGGTAAATAGGTTAACCAATTTCCCGGAAAAGCCTGTATTTAAATTTGTATTATGGCAGTTCCAATCGAGGACCAGGACAAAAGGTGCAATTTGCGAACGCTAAAATTATAAAAAATGCATTTTATGAATTGAACATGGCAACAAAATTCAGTTTCATCAAACGCATGACGTATCGAAACTATGTATGTAAACTCTTTATTGCACATAAAACCAATTACAAGTAAGAACGTACTATCTGCACATTGGAACCTTGACCCACCATAGAACTGTGTCACAGTGACATTATGACCAAGGAGCGGAATTTTCATAGAAAAAATCAAACGTCAAGAGGGATTGACCAATGTGTTTTATCGACTATCGATAATTAATTGTCACTTAGCACGACATGTTTTTGGTAATGAAGCTAAACCTATAATGGGGAGGCTTTTGCCCTGGAGTGGGAGACACTCAAGTACCAAAAAAAAAACGTGTATTAAAAAATACATTAATAAAACGGGAACTAGTTTTATTTTGTTACAATTTAAATATAAAACCAATACGGAAATTTTAAACAGTATAACTGATAGTAGACAAAGCTTCATTAAAAAAAAAAGATTTCTATATCTGTACTAATTATAGTTTCATCTTGTCTGTAGTAAGAAATAATCTTGACTGTTTTTTCTACATTATCATTTAAACTGGTCCTGTTTTAATTGTAGATCTATTTATACTATGAGAAAGGGCGTCCTACCTGAGTTGAAATAACGGGAGCATATTTGTAGTGCTCGATAACGCCGTTTTGGTTGTACATATTAACTTTTTGCTATTAAATCGGCGTAATCGCGAATTTTGTCATAGTCCGGAATCGTATCTAGCAAAATCGATAACTGGAATAGTCGATAAAACATAATGGTCAATCCCTCTTGACGTTTGACTTTAGCTATGAAAATTCAGCCCCTTGGTTATGACTCAAGTTGTAAGAAGTGTCAAACAATTGTTTTATAATGTCACTGTGACACCGTTCTATGGTGGGTCAGGGTTCCAATGGGCTGTTAGTACATAAACTTAGCGTGTACAATGCCCCCCTTTACTGTTTCTCTTCCAGTTAACCTGACTATACTACTTTACCACTACCACTGGCATATTACTACTTACAGAGTGCGAGGGACAGAGCATTCGACTCGCTGGCGACTACGGTAATTGTAACTTATGGTAAAGGTACAGTGGGGCTAGACAAGTTGCCATCGAATACAAACGCTAGCGTTTGGCGATCAGTGTCGCTTTGCGTTGTCATGTAAAAATCGTTACAACTGACATCTTTCTATTTTCCATGACAACGCAAATCGGCAGTGATCACGAAACGCTAGCGTTTGTATTCGAAGGCAACTTGTCTAGCTCCGCTGGCATATTTTTTTAGATTTCAAAGTCATTTTACAGCTCCTGGATTAGGTAAGCTTTGCTATTTCAAACTGTCTGTCATACTTACATCATTTACAAGGTTTAAGGTGGGTCCACATCGGTGACATTTCATCGCAACATGGTTCCGTGAGTGTCAGTAACGCATTACTGGTTATGACGACGGTATTTGTCATGTAACGACGTTCTGTCGCGATGTGATCTATCCCGAGCGTATGATTTACGTGTGCACATGTAGATTTGCCACGCATTCCAATTTGATGGAGCTCTTTAGTGTGGACCCACCTTAACGAGTATATACGTATTATAAAGATCTCCCTTGGTTGACTGACTCTCTGACAGACCTGTTGCCTACTGATCCAGAACTCAGCGAATTGAAATTTACCAAGTTTTGTTTTTTTTTCAAAGTCCGTCCAATTCTAAGCATACGAATTCACGAGCGTCGCCTAACCAATAAATTACTTCGAATTGTTTTTCTCTAACTCGGTATGTTATTGCCTCTAGCAAGAAGTCCGAAATTACGTGAGTTCCGTTACTTTGCGGAGTTTTTGTAATTCAACAATAGAGGAGAGGTAACATGTGTTGACGTAGGTAAGGGCACGCATTTGTTGCAGCGGTAAAAATCAAAAGGGAATATTCATGACCTTCTTCACTTGAGAATAAAAACACTTTTTGAATACAGCTTATAATGGCCGACGTGTTACATGACGTCACAATGCAGAACGGATCTCTCCGTCTAATCGCTGTCTAATTAGAAGTTTAAAATAGGTACGGTCAGCCTTATAAGAAGCTGCACACTTTAGTACTCTGTCACTTTAACGTCATGTATGAAATGATGGACTAATCTGTCAAAGGCGTTTCAGCGACAAGGTACAAAAGTGTGCACCTACTTATAAGGTTGACTGTACTCGTATCATCCGTATTTCTCGGCCGATTTTAATTTTAATTTCAATTTTGGTGATCTCTTTTACACTTTATATATTCATTTGTTAAGAAAAATGCGATTTTAAATACCCATGCTTATTCCTTATTGTGTAGGTATAATTTACAGTTACCAGAAATAATGTTTTATATGACAGACGACGCGCTGACCTAGTTGGTAGTGACCCTAGCTACGAAGCTAGCGGTCCTGGGTTCAAATCCCGGTAAGGGAAGATTTTTGTGTGATGAGCACGAATATTTGTTCGTGAGCCATGGATGTTTTCTATATATTTAAGTATTTGTTTCTCTATATAAGTATTTATATCGTTGTCTAGTACCCATAGTAAGCCTATAGCTTAGTTTGGGATTAGGTCAATTGGTGTGACATTGTCCCCTGATATTTATTTTATGTCATATATGGCTTAAAACATTTCACACGCTCTTGTGGTCTGTACTGGCTGTTCTCACTCCGCTCGTAGATCTACATTTGTGACATTTCTTGGTAGCATTGTTATGAGAACAGTATTTGTCATGTTATGACGTACTGGTCACGATGTGATCCATGCCAACCGCGTGATTTGTTCATTTAATGTTACAAGTCCGGTAGATATTGCCACACAGTTCGATCCGGTGAAGCCCCATTGTGTAACCCACCTTACAATTAGTATAATTTGTTGCTCGATAATTACGATAGTTACAAAAACTCCTTGGTAACATACATGGTGACTGATGAGGTTTCCACTCGGGACCTTAGGATCACTAGTCACCTCCCTAAGGCACTAGGCTAACAATGCGCTTTTGTTCGACTCTCGCTCGGTTTTAATCGCAACCTTAAATCAAGTGCCAAGAAGCCAAAGAAGTTACGCCAAGTTTGCTGTAACGTAATAACTTTGTGGGCTCAAGTTAGGCATATTGTCTAATTTTATCACCAGAGGGTAAGCAAAATACGTGAACAGAATTTCTAGAGTTGGACAAGATAACAATCAGTAAGATGAAAATGTTACTATTTACCACAAACTTTTAGCAAATGTTTTAACAGTTAAAGATTAATTTGTTTAAAATTGTTACGTAATGTTCTGATTCTACTATAGGTTACAAAGGTGTAAACAACCAGTGCATTAAAAAATAATCAAAATAATCAAGTCTTTTTAATACAACAATACTTTTTTAAATTAAAAGCCGGACATTATTTAATCGGCCATCCTTTCTCCCAGAATATTACCGGAATACCCTCGTGTTGCTTTCAGAAATCGTATATAAAATAAATATGAAGATTGTTAAATAACCTGACCTTTATTTGTTTTGATAATGGTTTTCGTTCCAGTACTGATATCCACACTGGTTAACACTAAAACCTCTCACATTAATAAAAGGTAACCTTCCAAAAATAACCTTCCCCAACTTATATTTACGTTCAAACTTCTAACCACTATCTGCCCAACATACGAGCTTCGGAAACTAACTAGTCAGTATGTTTTCACGTGCATGCCATTCTCAAGTAGCCTGACCCAAACCCAACTGATCCGAACCCTACTTACGAACCTTCATATCAGAAATCGACCCTTTCTTACTTGACGTTAACATCCATACCATCTGCTCAGTGATTGCCTTACAGATTCTTAGAGGCACGCAAATAGGGCAGGGTTAATCTCTTCGTATTTGTATATAATTTACTCGTATTAAATATTGGGTCCTAATTTGATGATTGAGAAATTGACGTTTTGTAGAACTGGCCACTTAAGTTCAAAATATCTGGTGTTTGGCAAAGAATTCTAAATCCAAATTAATTCAAATTTAAGCTCATGCTTCAAATTTAGCGATTCATTTGTTATCGCGTCATTTGTTTTTTCTTTGACATCATTCTGTTCACAATATGGAGAAGTTAAAATATCGCGTTATTTACGAATACGATTTCCACCGTGGCACCAGTGCTGCAGAAACGGCTCGAAGGATTAATGATGTGTATGAGGCAGCTGCTGTAAAAGATAACACGGTTCCAACGGTTTCGTTGTGGAAATTTGGACCTATAAAACAAGCCCCGTGGACGGCCAGAGACCCAAGTTAATAAGGAAGAATTAAAAGTAATTGTGGAAGCGGATCCATCGCAAATTACGTCAGAGTTAGCGGCAGGCTTCGGTGTGAGTGATAAAACAGTGTTAATTCACGTGAGACAAATTGGAAAGGTAAAAATTGGTATATTATGGGTATATTGTTACCATACAAAACGTCAATTTCATATGTAAGGACCTTGTACTATATAGATCTATATCTATAAAATATGGTTGAAAAAAATAACATCAGAATAAGATCCGGGAAGTTGGTATCCGAAATGTTTGTTGACCGAATGAAAGGTCTTAAGCGAACTTAATGGGCATTCTTATGATTGCTCGACGATAACTTAAGTATCGTTAATCCGATCTTTATGAAATTTGGAAGGAGAGTTTGTTGAGGCAAATACAATTTATAATTTTGAACAATGTGGCTGCGTTCGGAAGTAACATTGGCGCTGACAAATAATGTATGTTCCTAGAAGCATTCTTGAATCATTTTTAACGCTGGTTAAATTCATTTACGTACACCACCCAGGTCCGGGGAACTAGGAAGCGGCCAGAATAGCGACTAAACCGAGCGGGAAACCGTTGCCTTCTTTTAAGCCGAGCATTCACGATCGCTCCAACGAGCCGAATAGAGCAGCGCCACCCCAAAATCCACCCGTGAATGTCAAAATTGTAGCGTTCAAAAGTACTTAGCGCGTTCCGTTTTATTTCCAAATATACGGAAAGCGAGCGTGACGCGCTAACGCGCAATGCGAATGGAACTATCTTTCAACGTTGGAACACGCCAAGCCACCGCGTCAAATCAAAGGCGGCGTCGTGAATGCGTTGTCTGGCTGCCATTTTCTAATCAGTCTGCTGCGTGATGTCGAACCGTTGAGAACGTAAAGAAGCGGAAACTGAAAGGCGTTGCACGCCCGTGAATGTTGTCATAATATTACGCCAATCCAGTTGTATAGGTACTCTCCATCTGACATCGCAACAAACAGCGCGTCCGTGAATACCCAGCTTTAAGGAGGTGCCACATGATTACAAACAAGTGCATTCTGCTCAGGGACCCGAAACCAAAGCCTTCGGCGAGGTGCTTTGAGTTTGAGGCACCCTCAGACATACTCGTCTATGTGCTGTATAATTGATTACTCACATTTTTAAATTACACCGTTAATAATTTTGAAATTAATGTAAATTCATTGCATTAGTGTGCTCATTTTGGAAACGGTTTGCGTTCAATTTCCACTACTATCTGCTTGGAGTAATTTCTAGCCAGTCGCTGCGATGTGCATCCAAGTTGTCCAAGTGCCGTGTCATCTCCACCTAGCCTATGTAGCAACTGAAATATAACGCTGTCCGTTTTCTGGGTGCAAATTCAAACACGCCTCGAATTCTAACTTTCAAATTCGAATTCAAGATCAGTGTATATAATACGGCTTAGTCAAGTCAAATCCAGTCTCACTTTAACCTGACATTTGTGTCTTCTATGTCACCAACGTTTGTAATTAAATTCTAATATTTGTTCGCCCATTTCGACTTATTATCATAACTTTCGCCACAATACGCCTACGGGTGACGTTATGCGGTGTAAATTCTGAAATTTCAGCCTCTTCCGTCACTAGTTTATGAGCAGCTAGTTCAAATACAACAAATGATAGATTATAAGTATTGAAAATGACTTGTTTTAAATCAAGAACAATGTTTCAATGCTCTAAGATTATATTTAAAAATATAATTACCAAATTGCCCACCGTTAAGAGAGCTTATAATAAGCGGCTTTTCTTCTTAAATATAAACAAGTCCACTTAGAGGAACAACTTTCAAGAGCTATAGAGTTCCAATAGCCGTTAAGCCGGATAAATCTTTCTGATTTAATAATAGATACCTTCTTAGAGATAAGATGTTGAGGACTAAGGCGACTAAGAACTTTTAGCTTCTTAGGTTATTTATTTCCGACGTCATTGGGGATATAAATTGCGTTGCTTAGCTTCTACAAGTAATGCGACGCCCTCGTGCCGCAAACAAGAGACGTACACTTGTGTTGTACAAGACTTATTTGGCTATTCGTTGTTCTTCACCACTCCTCAATCATTCAAAGGTTAAGTAAGAGATCCCTTAAAGAAATACGTGCGCCTTTGCACATACGTGTTTTGTATATATTTTTGTATTTGTCTTTGGTTTTTACACTAAAGTATTTACACACATACATACAAACTACACACTCGGGTAATCAGAAAACCCTTAAGAACAATTTAATCCAAACAGGCCCAATAAAACAATAGCAAAACTGTTCCAAACTTGATAAATATTTCACCCTAAGCCCGGGCAATATGCTAACTAACCGGAATTTTCCCGGGTGTCCCGGTTAATCTTATTACGGACTAACTTCAAACTATGTTCATTAATTTATGTGCGATAGCAAAGTATGACTAGTCGTGTAACGGGGATGTGGGTGGAAATAATAGAACTACGTGTACTTATAACTGGGCAAGAAGTGGGTGTAGATTGTGTAATAGGTATTTAAGATTGATAAGTTACCTAAGTTTATAAAATTGGTTAAAAGATAAGATAAAAAACATTTATTTAGTATGTATGCCGCACGGGCACTTTTACACGTCAAGAATTGACCAGCACTTTCCAAGAGGAGACCCCTGCTAAGAAGAAACGCTGCAAGAAACTGAGCAGTCAGTCATGTTTTAAACATATTTCATATTACAATGGTATTACTTAGTCTAAGCATAAATATAATATCAAATAACATGCGTAGTTCAGCAGGAAAACATGCCAAAAACCTTGGGAGACAGATAGAGGGAGGAAAAATAAAAAAACACCTTCTTGTTTATATAAGACGGTGCAAGAGGACCAAATAAAAGTTTCGATTATGTTTTCCTACATCAAAGGTAGATTTAAAGTATTTTTGCATTTGAACAAATTATTATTGACTGAGTTTCGGGTTTAGGCCATGCATTTTTGTCTGTTAGATAATCCTCTACCCTATAATACGCTTTAGACATTAACGACTTTTTCAAGTAATTTTTAAGTGCTGGAAAGATTTTTTAATTATGTTGTATGTAGGTATTATTAAGAACTAGATGTGCATGTTTTTTTTTAATTTGTTTTATTCTGCAACTGCAACATATTCAAAAATCGTAAAAGCGGACTAGATTTTAGGGGAGAGAAACGCTAAGGCGGTTTGTATCGAAATGTTTAGCTTTACAATCCTCTTACGCGTCACTGACTAACGTTTCTAAAGTAGTTTCCCACCTTCTTACAGGTTACCTCGTGTATGTATAAAACTCTATATCTCATTATATAACCTCTTCTCTACCCTTAGGTTTAAAAAAGCATTTAGTACAAGGGTTAAGGCACAAGTACAACATTCTGTATGTGTTTTTGACCACAAGCCCAGTCTCCTCTAGAATTAATCAAAAACCGCACCATTATGATAAAATATTTGGCGCAAACGTGTCCAGAGCACTCCCTTAATAAAATTGTAATGAGAAACAACGAGCTTTAACCGCATCCTGTTACCAAAAACACCGCACGTACTGAAACGTCACCCTCAGCGGATTTCCATTGCGTTTTGCATAACAGTGTTTTAATTTACATAGAATTGCAAGACAGCAATGTAAGTAGAATTTTAGCATTCATCGCTGATTTCAGATTTTGGTTGAAAAACATTGTTAGCTACGTGTAATTAAGGAGAGGGTATTTTATAATCTGACATATTACAAACGCCGAAGTAATCATAACCCTAATAAAGCACCGAAATATGAGTATTTGAAGGTATATAGGTATATTGAAGGACCTACTTAATTTATATAATTACCTAGTATGTATATTATTACCTAGTACCCATAGCGCAAGCATAGAGAGGAAATGTATACACTTATACCTGCCTTCTCTCATTGTTGGTTGGATGCAGTCTGATGGTGTTCGAGCAGCGGTCGCTATGTGCACTTCAGTTCTTTTGGTAGTAGGCGTGCCGCGGTTATGCTGGGGACCGCCGTGTCCTGACTTCTGGCCGAAATGTGTTTCAGGCCAACCTAACAACAGCGAACATGACGCCAATTTTGGGAAACCAGCAACACCCTGGTGTGTCACCTGGGTGTAATTTTCAAGTTTTATATTGTTATACATATCAGTCAATAAGGTACTTATTTGTAATTATGAGCATTGATGCTCGAAATAAAAATAATTTTATATTTTTTTTATAACCGAAGTGATTAATTCGCCTTCGTCAGGATGTTTTTGTTTTAATCAGAGCGAGTTCTTTTAATATGTTTATCTGTTTTTCAAATCGTAGATATTTTACATAAACCTTCGATTTTTCACCATTTTTGATAGCTCATTATTTTAGTCGTCTCTATTCTCAAAATTTAATTCACAAATTATAAACGACTATCAAAGCACTTAATTATATCAGAAACCAAGCAATCTTAATCTGGCTATTATTTTATCAGGAATATTCTAATTTATTCTCCTTTGTGGATAGCAAAGGAACAGCTGGAATTTAATTTTCTTTGTAAGTGTTTGACTAGCTATTTCTTTAAATAAATACTGACTTGTAAATGTTCGTTTATTATGGACCACTCGTTGAAATAAACCACAGCAAGATGATCGCTAATCACTAACAGTTACTACAAATAAGAGTCAAAATCGTGCGATTTTACTGTAAGAAAATGAGTTCGTATAATACCAATAACAGAGTTACATCAGTCACCGTTGAAGTTTGGAGTATTTCTTATTTTATTCTAGAATGACCTCTATATCAACTGATGGTAAGAGATGATCAGCTCTAGGATAAAGTTCACTGCTTAATGAGAAGCCTATTCATTCTTGAAATACAGGGTGTTAGGCAGAAGGTTGGACAAACTTCAGGGACTAACTCTGTAGGTCATACTCATCAACTTTTATTATGGGACCAACATCCAAATTGCGAAAAAAAAAACACCTGTTCCATACATTTCGGCTGTTTAGATCTCAAAGTTTGTTTGGAAAAGCTGTTTTTTTTTCGCAATTTTGGATGTTGGTCCCATAATAAAAGTTGATGAGTATGACCTACAGAGTTAGTCCCTGAAGTTTGTCCAACCTTCTGCCTAACACCCTGTATAGACAAAGGAAGCGAATTCCACTCTTTAGTTAAGCAGATTATCTCTACATAGTATAAAACAAAAAACCGCCTTCAAAATCGGCTTTTGGTTGAACATATTGTGAGTCGCCGACTTCAGTTGGACTAACCTATTACCAATAATTTTAAATGATGTTATTTTTTGCGTTTTTGAAGGCGATTTCTTAGTTGATACTTGAAAGTTTAAGACATTTTAAGCTCGCTGCAAGCAACGCAACGGGAAAATCATAGTCATTTTTAAAGTCGACGAAGCCCTCCTTTTTTAAGTCGTTTAAAAACATTCACTTTCAGCCGTCCGCCTGTCTCTCTGTATGTACGCTTATATCTTTCAAAATACGCAACAGATTTTAATGCGGTTTTTATCAGTTTTTACTTATAATTAATTCTGATTTATAATTATATATTCGTTCCCAGTTTTCGTCGATGGAGTAACTTGGCGGAAGCGGTACTTAGCGGTAACCCTGACTAACGCCCACAAGCACACGCGACTTCTTTAGTTAGCCGGGTGATATTTCGACGACGATTTGAAAAGTGAGGTTAAAAGTTCTTTAAGGGATTAACACCCCAGATACCTTTGGTCTAGACTAAGTGTATGTAAACCGCCTGCGGGCTAATTTCGACCAGCGAAGGGTTTCAATCTAACCCACCCACTAACTGGGAGCATAATACCTTTTGAAATATAATTTGATAGCTTTATTAACACAAACACCTACATTTATTACATTTTTTCGGGTGGTAGGACCTTGTGCAGGGTCCGTCAGGATCGCTACCACCGTCTTATCCATTAACCTGCCGCCAAACAGCAGTGTGCGCATTGTTGTGTTCCGGTTTGGGGATGAGACGGCCGGTGTAATGACTAGCATTGAGGAGTTCCATCTTGGTCCTCAGGGTTGGCAACGCATTTGCAGTCTTAGGCTTGCAGTCTTGTGAATGCGAATGTCTATGGGTCACAGTTTCCACTAACCATCAGGCCTGTGTACTCGTTTGCCTTCTCTATGCCATAAAAAAAAAACAGATTTAGAATAAATAGGTGGCTCATATAAAATAAAATATTTGCCTCTCGTTTTCAGTCCTAAGTGACAATATTTTGCCCACTACTAGCCTATATTAAATCTAGTTGAAACCAATTCGCAATTGGCCATTTATGAATACATTAATAAATTTAAGTATCTACAGTTAAATCAGAGTAATAATAAATATATGTCTATCTCCGTCATACTCCCTCCGGCATCTCTGTCAGTAGTTATATTTCTTTCTTTGCTTTGATAGAAAGCTAAAAAAATAGCCTAAATATTTTGTTGTTTCTACAAAAAAACTGCCTAGTGATTCTTTTTAGAATACTTAATAACGTTACCCTTTTAAAGCGCAATTTATTCATTTCCAAAGCTTTCAGCCTGTAAGTAAATACCTACTATTATAATTCTTTGAACGACATTGTTCCCACAATTCACTTTGATTTGTTTCGTCTCTATTATGCGATTTTTTTGTAAGATGGACTTTTGACCGTTATAAAACATTAATTCAGTGCTTCATTGGCCCGTTTCACTTTTAATTACCATTTCACTCTAATAATTGATAGGGTCGGGCTCCGGACCACTTTAATATTTATGAGTAACTTGCGACCCACCCTGGCTTCGCTTAGGTTTGTAAGTTTTCTGTAACGCTTCTGATTATGTAAGTTTCTGTGAGGCCCCCACATAAACCAATTTTTTTATACATAAAAAACCTTTTGCAAAAAATTATCTAACTGATGGTGAAATCCGCATCAAATCCGTTGCATGGTTTAGGAGTTAGTGTATATACAGACAGACGCGGAAAACGTCTTTACTTACTACGTAAAAGAAAAGATACTCATATACAATTTCGGAAAAACGCCCGTCATTTATTTATTTATTTATTTATTTATTTATTAAGGACATCAACAGCCCAATACAGAAAATATAAAACCGATAACACCAAATAGCAAACAAAGCCAATTATAGATATCCACAGATTAACCAGGTAACATATTTAACAACACTGAAGCGATTAAAAACTAAAAAGAGCTGCCTGTGCTCATGCAAACCACAAGTCAAGTAATAGAACAAACTTAAATCATCGTCATTTTGAGAAAGCCCTGTTCCGTACAGCAGAGACTTCCTTGATGTTAAATAAAAATATTATTAGGTACCTACCTCTTTCTTTTATATATTTATTATATAATAATGTATATGTATTCAGCGACAATTTTATCAATGAATGATAGCGGAATGGTAATGGGAAAACACAAACACACACAAACAATATCCCGATTTCAACGATTAAATATGCCCCAATGACATCCGTAGACTGTCACAGTCTTTTTCGACTCATAAACAGGTCCTAAATTCACGTCGCTATGAACAAACAAGTAAATAATGACATTGTTTTTGATCGGCGAAAGGGTTTTTTTCCCAAAACCATTCTAGTGTTAATAATTAATAATATTGTCGCTGAATACATACAAATTATGGTATAATTAATGTAAAATACCTAATAGGTAATATTTTAAATAAACATCATAAGGAAGTGTCTGCTGTACGGAACAGGGTTATGTTTTCAAAATGACGGGCGTTTATCCGATCCTTGCTCTTAAAAAAGAGAAAGTTATCCAGGCCGTATTAACTATGAACCGTTAGAACCAGTGAGAAGCAGTAAAGACCAGTAAAATTAACTAACTTGCTCACAATCTTATTGAAAATACATTATTTCCTCCCACCTTATTGATATCATAATACCCTAAAGAAGGTTAATTTATTTTAATCGAGAAAGTTATTAATATTTATCTTTGTAGCAATTTATAATAACTAAAGTTTGGGATCGATCCCCTAGAGGGAAGGCAAGGGGGTAGATTAAAAGTCTTTCCTGTTTCTTGTTTCGCTCGCTTTACAAAGTAACTAAGACTTGTTCGATAAGTAAGCTTCTAAACTAAACTACTAACTTGGTATCGAGAGGGACAGGTAGATGAACTAATTAGACGCAGTCACAGGATACTCAATAGTCTGTATCATAATATAGTAAAGTTCAAAATAGATAATGGTCATAATACATAATGGTTTTATTTACATAATTAATCTTGGCGGTAAAAATCGTATCGTGTTTGATCTGTACGAGTAATGGCATTGTATGTACCTCGTTACGTAAACATTATATTTTATGACCTTTGCATTACGTATTTTGAACTTTATATATTACTAGAGGACGCCTACAACTTCGTACGCGTAGAATTAGTTTCCCGCTACTCCTCCTACTTCTCCCCGTTGGGGGTCGATTTTCGGGAAATCCTTTCTTACTGCACCCCTAGACCTCATAAGGAACCTATGTACCAAATTTGGAATCTTTAGGGCCGTATTGATAAACTCATCTTGACTGTGACCACTGAGCATCTCGAGATGAGCATTAGAGTTGAGATCAGTTTGTTAATACGGCCCTACGACTCAGCAGTTTGGGTATTTGCATTGCACCAAGCTTTTATGTGAGTTCAACCTTTTTTGAATACAGTCAGATTGAGTTTTTAAACATGTTTCAATATACAATGTAATGTAAATCAAAAGCACTAAGGAGTATTGATATCAACTTCGAAGCAAACACCCCCAAAATAACCTTATACCCCTTTTTCACCCCATTGGGGATAAATTAAAATAAAATAAAATACAAAACACGTCTTCCATCAATTCTGTTAAATAATGTTATTACAAAATTTGAAGTACATTGGACCAAGGAATCACGTCGTCCCATGCAAACTTTGCCCCCCTTTTTCTCCCCCAGTGGTACAATTTCGGAAAATCCTTTCTTATTGGATGCTACGTCATACAAAGAACACACCCTCCAAGTTTCAGGTCTCTACGATCAGCGGTATAGGCTGTGCGTTGATCCGTCAGTCAGTCAGAGCAAATAAATGTATAGATGATACGTGCCCAGTATCATGATAGTAAATAATATCAGTGGTGGTAGGTCGCCCTATTATTATGCAAGGTCCCCCTATCCTCCGTGGGTGGGGGCACCCACGTTTGAAGTACTACGTGGATGACTTCATAAGGCATTTTCCATTTAGTCCAATTTTTAACCGGATTACCACTTAGCAAACTGGTTAAAAGACATCTTTGAATTCGGTAATTGCGGCCCACTGCACTTTCAGTCCACATTGGACGAACTTTCAGCTGAGCTTTTTATCTGAGATGAAAACTTTTGCGGACTGATATTTAGAGTTTTTAGAGGAATACTTCCGCTGGAACTTTTACTGGGGCTTCGTGAACGTTTTGATTTAAAAGAAGTTCGTTGGACCGCACTAAACATTTAATTATTATTTACACTAGCTTGTTGCCAGGAGGGAGCCCAAAAGCTGTCCGTGCGTTTATCTGTGGTCATTTTAAAGGGCTGTATCGTTTGATCCGTAATACATAGCGGGTTTTTCTTTCACCTACATACCGTCACGCCTTCATCCCAGAGTGGGGTAGGCAGAGCTACAGAATTACCAACAACTCTAACAACTTGTTGTTAATTCTACAACCACATTTTGCACATACAGGCTAAGATGTTTACCAGTGTATATTAGTGACAGGTTGCAAGCCCATCGCCTAACAATACTACAAGCCTTTAATCCTTTAGTCGTCTCTTACGATTTCCACAGGGTTTTAATTTTAAATGTGTTAATTCAGCGTTAAATATATATATTAACAAATACGATTATATTTTAAAGAAACTGTAATAATAATCGGGGTTCCCATACAAAAAAACGTTTTTTTGTTACCCAAATGATGGATCCTTGCAGTTGCAATGCGATAAAACAATTTGCAAAACCCTATTTCTTTCTATTAAATTTGAGCCAATTTAAAAGCAATCTAAATAAAAATTAAACCCAATTCGCAAATAATACAATTCAACAATAACTTCCTTAACGTAAAATGTCCTAAATTTTGAGAAATTGTGCTTCGAATTTGTACTTCTCTCTCACTCTTAAAAGGGTATGAGAGCAAGTGAGGGACAAGTACAAACCCGAAGCGAAGCACCTTCTACGAGCTATCGCACTGTACTGTACGTCAAAGTTTGACAAAACAGAGCGTGGTTAGCTTTGTTTGTTGGCATTAATTTACATGATCAAATGAATTGTGTATTTGACCTTTATTCCAAAGTCAGTATTATGAATACAAGACTTTTCAAATAGTAGAAGCGTATTATTGACCTAGTAAAATATGCCTTCTCATAATTCACAACTTTTTGTTTCGATTTTTCGGTTAATTTATTAGACTATAAACACGATTTCTTTAATAAAAAAATATCGTCTATTTTAATCGATACAGTCCGTTTTTATAGTATTTCTTAGGTTAGCTATAAGACCTGTCGATAAGTTAACTGTGAAAATAATCTAAACACAAACTTAACTACTTAATACGATTTGATGTTTCACAATATCGGGCTCCCCATTCTACTCGTTAAAACCATATTGCTTCAATATTCTTATTTTAATTAATGGTTTTCACTCTTTTTATGGTCTGTTTCGTCAATATCGGGTTATTTATAAACACCAGAGACGTTACCATTGCGAATGCGGATGTTCAGGGTGCCAATGTGCGAAGCGAATGTTAAGGAATCACATTTTAAAAAAACTTAGTGAGAAAGAAATGCTTTCTATTGGTTGATCTGCACACATTCGCATTCGCTAAACATTCGTATCGATTTTTGCGAGCGAATGCGAATGTCGATGCGAATGTTTAAAATGATGTAACATCCCTAATAGACACTCCCTTGGACTTATTAGATATATAACTCTATGGATATCATACGCCAGGCCAATTCTTCGATGAAAGCATGTGAAAGCATATTCTCTCTTATGGACTACACAGAAGTACATTGAATTAGCTCCACGCACTTCTGTCAAGTCTTGCTTTGACATGTTTTCGTTTTGACAACGTTACCACAGCTCCTATTTACTTGACAGTAACGTCGGCCGAGTTAAAGACAATACACCCACTTGGGTTGCACCCAGTATAATGTGATTAAAATAGATAAAGATAAGATAAGATAAAGAGACATTTATTCGCAACAAAACAAAACCACATTACACAGATAAAACAAAATCAAGACACAGAAAAATTGTTACGAAACGGTCCCAACTCAGCATTCGCTAGCCGTAAAGCCAGCACTGGTCTTCCGTTGGAACCGCTTGGTGAAAAAACGGAAAGTGACACATTTAACACAAAACAACGCTAAAAGAAAAACATCAAGGATCAAACACAATAATTTGTTAGAGATTATCTCGAACGTCTCAAATGACCATAAAAATTTATGGCCTGGTAAAGTTGGCAACACAAAGGAAACAGAATCAATAAAATAATACCAAAGATAACTATAGTCTATGGAAACGTAAACAAAGCAAGCAAAATAATACACATGGAAAACAAAATGGCGGCCAACAATAGCCTATATAGCAGAATTAACCCCTGCGACCATTGTCATGCGGTGACGAGACAAACACCCGTGGCCAACACATTCACTAATTGGAAGGAGCATTCAGTTCCAACAGCCGCTGTCCATTCGTCCCAAACAATGGCTGTCCATTTATCTGGCTGACGAAATGGTATTCCTATTGTAAGGTGCACAGAGCCATCCTCTGAGTAAGGGATTATAGTACTCAGTCCTTTTTCGAGTCTTATTTTAAGGTCCACAAGTGGTAGACTTTCTTGGTCTTGAAATACGAACGAATCAACAACGATTTATCTATTAGCTAACATAATTTTAATATAACAGCTATAATATTCTTTATATTCTTATCACCTAGAGCAAGATTTTTGTGATTCCTGTATCGTATAAAGATCGTATGGAATCACGACGCTTATTCACAACAATCGCAACCTTATTAAATAGAAGCACAGTCAAGGAAATTTACTAAGACCGTAGGACTCTCTCGCAATGACATGTCGCAAACTTGAGCGGTGCACTTACGTCTTCTTATTGCGACAGGGTTCTTCCGTTTCCTTAATTGTACATGTCTACAGTTTATCAATAATAAAGAACTTTAATGGACATGTAGGTGTGTACCGTTTTGTTATGTTTTCTTAGTGGTACGAGTTTCCTTAATTGCAATCAAAATAAAATTACATGCTCTATTACCTCCAGTTATAAAGACGTGTCATATTTTTGAACCTAATGTTGGCTAAGAACACTTGCTTCTTGTTTAAAACGGTCACGGACTGTGATCTCTGCTCCAAAACTTTTACGCCAAATGTAACAAACTAACAAACGAATTTAAACTTGCCTAACTCCGTGTCGGCTAATAAACTTTCTTAACATTACGAGGACGTCGTTCGCTGTAAATTACCACCGTGGGCTGCCAAGTTATCAAAGAAATACGTGCTTTGAGAACTGATCAATATTTAAAACCGGTTCCGTAGTAAACATGAAACCTTTATAGTTTCGCCATGTTCGTCTGTTCATGGTTTAACTCAGAGAATCTTAGTACCTACTACATAACTGTGATTTGACGTGGTTCATCATCATCATCATCATCATGTCAGCCGAAAGACGTCCACTGCTGGACATAGGCCTCCCCCAAGGCTTTCCACTCAGACCGGTCTTGTGCTTTTCGCATCCACCGCGGTCCCGCGATCCTGACGAGAACGTCACTCCATCTTGTTGGAGGCCTACCTACAGCTCGTCTTCCGGTCCGCTGACGCCACTCCAGAACCTTCTGACGCCATCGGCCATCAGTCCTGCGAGCAATGTGCCCCGCCCACTGCCACTTCAGTTTAGCTATTATTCTTGACGTGGTTATACAAATATAAATCACACGGACAACGTAAAATAAAATGTTGAAACAATTTTTTTTTCCGGTACCGGTCAGGCCTTTTTAAACGATTATGGGAATTGAAATCAGGGCCGCTAGCTTCGTAGGCAGGGTCAGTAGTAACTAGGCTAATGCGTCTTCAATGTGATTGATTGTTTACTTGTTCTTAAGAAGACTTATAACCTTTTTCGCGGTCCAAGATTATCGCTCCCCACTCAGATACGAGATTATGTAAATTACTTTTCATCGTGATCGTAATGGTTTGTGATTCTCTCGGCTTTGCAATATTGCTCTTCTTAGAATTGTAAGCAAATTTGTCACGAAATTCTCATTACAATCCGGACCTTATTGCCTAGCTGGTAAAATATGTTTTTATTGTAACTAGTTAAAACACCTTTAGAATATTTAGTACAATCTTTGAATAGCTTTGTTTTAAGTTAGTTAACGGGACAAAATTAACGTATTTTATGTAAGTATCAAATTAATTAGCAAGATATCATAAAACTAAATTCCGGGTACTATTGTAAGTCAATATAAATGTAAATTAATAGATAACTGACATCTCTGACGGGCTGTCACTCTAGTGAAGTTATTTTTGCGTATTTGAAACCGGTCATTTGTTTGTTTTTTTTCTGCATTGTCAGTCTATAGTGGCCGACCGATAGGAAGTCAATCCTGACACCTGTCATCGCAGTACGATTTATACCCTATTCTTGGGTTTGAGGTTATAATTTGTACTGGAATGACAGCTGTCAGGATTGACTTCTTATCGGCGGGCCACTATAGTAGATTTACATAGAAGTCTTTGATTATTACCTTAGTAGGTTAAATAAAAGTGTAACTAATGAATATTAACGTGTTAAAAAAGTCAACGATCTTATTTCCACCAAATGAAATTCCGGTATTTTAGCCAGTCTGTTATTTATGAACCGGTCATTCGCCGGGTCGTATATACCGGTGTCCCGTGGGGCCATTGGGACCGGCGACAATTTACAATGTTTTCGCACTGGCCACTTTTCCCGGAGGACGTTTTCAGATGTCATTTTTCTTTTTCAATGCGCTTTTGTAGAAGTTAATCAAACTTTTTACACTATTCTCTCTGGATTTTAGTTTGGTCTGGAAGAATTAGTAGATTATTTCGCTAGGTGCCGTGGTGTAAGTAACTTTGTTAAGGTTCCGTAGCTACCATGGTAATAAACGGAACCTGTATAGTGTCGTCACCGGCAATTTTCTCAAAACATACACGATGAATATCGTTGAAATTTAGAGTATAGGTTTAACCGCTACTTAGATCAATTACAACAATAAATATATCCAGAGGGGGGCACTAGGTACATACATGTAACACAAGACGAAACACTTTAAATACTTTCAATGAAAATTATTTTCAACATAGGCGGATATACCGTTCTTGAGTTGTTATGCAAATAACACATGAATATGAGTTATTGCCGAAAAACAACGATTCTCAAAAAAGGGACGTAAGTGAAGATACGCTCTGTTGCTGGTGCACTTTTCCCCATCGTATTTTTTGAAATAGACTTTTTTATCTGTAGTTACGGCTTCGGAACTAATACTGAGCATGGTCCGCCATGCTCTTACCCTGGTTTTATTACTACCGAACGTAAAAGCTATTATCTCCTCAAATATGTAAAACCCTGTGCAGGCCCCGTCCGGATAACCGTAGATTACTAGCATTCAAAGAGGTATCCGTCTTACTCAGCAGTCTTGGGGTTGCAGTCTTAAGGTTGTAGTCTGGGTAATGCAATATTTTCTTGATCTCCATCAAATTCTACTTACTATCAGGTGGTCCTGTGTGTTTGTTTTGTTAACCCGTCATTCAGAGTAACTTAAAAATTAATTAAGTACGTTCCGTACGTTAGGTCAGGAGGCCAGAAATACCGATTCGATGAAATTTATATATGTATGTTTGTAAACTTTTTATTGTAAAAAACAAAGAAATTAAAATACAATATTTACAGAAAATAGTTTTTTTTAAATGTTTATTATTGTATTATTTTATTTATTTATGTAATGATGAAATGAAAATTCCGCGTGAAGATACGATTATTTAAAGGTGTTAAGATAAAATAATAGGTGCCCGTTGAAAAATACGGAGTTCGTATTTATACCTCTTTGCAAACCTAATATGCTAGATTTTTTTGGTCCTTTGATCAACAATTTACCACACTCATTGAAACTGTACATACTCAAAACTCAAATTCATAAACGTTGTTGCATTCAAATGAAATCTATAGGGTGTTCTCAAACACCCAACTCGTTAGAAAACTACTCGTAGAAGAATGCAGTTAAAAGTTTTAAGATCCACTTGCCGACTTTATAGCACTTTCGTATTCAAGAATAAACTTCTGTAGTTTTTATCTTAAGTTATTTTAGTTTACCCTTCACACAGTTCAAGACTAAGTAAAATTTACCTTTAAATAAAAACAGCTTTTTGATGAATAAGAAAATGTAGTCACTGTAAGGCAAAATTTTAAGTAGGTACCCGAAACCGAAGTGGTCTTTGTCAACCCCTCTGGGAAACAGGCAAACAGGCGCGACTTAATGTATGTATGTACCTATGTATGATATTGTATTATAGTTATTAAACCAGTTCTAATTTGAGATTTAGTAATATTAACTTTAAACATAGATTGTTATTTGAAACACAATTGACAACAGGAAAAGGTGTAGGTAGGTACTGAAAAAACCGGTCAAGTGCGAGTCGAACTAGCCCACCGAGGGTTCCGTACAAATTTGACACGGTTAACTTAACTCAAAATTAAAGTATAAAACGGTATTACTTGCCAAATTTCATAGTTCTAATAGAAAATACCCTATAAATTAAGAATTCGCTTGAGAATAAAAAAAAAAAAAACAATTATTAAAAGTTAAGAGTAACAAATGGAACAGATTATCCGTTGGTCCCACACTAGGCTATGCCTGTCACGTGTTAACCGGATTCGGATTAAAATTTTAAAAGAGAGTACAGTTTACTGTCTACATACTGTTAAAGGAAACTTAAAGGCGTCGAAACATACATTAAACGGCCGTACATTTTTTTACGTTAACTAAGAAGTTTGATTTTTTACAGCTTCAAGGGACTGTAGAGCTGAGAATTATATTTAATAATGATTTTAATTTAAACTCGATATCTCCACGCGTTCCCAAAATAAATTTCTAGACTCCAAAGAAAACAAAAAGGTTAGAAACAAACATACGACCACTTATCCAAAGCGGGCGTAGCGAACACTGATAATATTCAGTATATTTTTTCTCAGTAAATAATGAATTAAATAGTTAATTGTCAAGACAGTAAGAGCTATCATAATTTTAATAGTACGATTGCAATGAGGGAAAAAGCAAAGTGAATAAATTCTTAATTTTAAACTCAGACAAAAAAAAATTGTACATACGTGAAAATTAGCAAGTCGATGTTGAACAAGTTCCCGTGTAATGGGCTAAAATTTGAACCACATATGTAAACCCGATGACAGTGCAACATTATTGTATCTAAGAGCTGATCTGATGATGGAGTCGGAAGGTGGCGACAGGATCTCCGCTGTACTTAACGTAAACCTACCGTGTAAAAAATTGTAAACCCGATGGCAGTGCAACATTATTGTATCTAAGAGCTGATCTGATGATGGAGTCGGAAGGTGGCGACAGGATCTCCGCTGTACTTAACGTAAACCTACCGTGTTGGGACTCATTAGTTAGAGGTTGATAAGCAGATAATCAATGCAAAAACAAAGTAGGTATCGTACTTTGTTTTTGCATAGTGAAAGAAGCTCGTCCCAAAAAAAATGTTGCTGCCACAAACTTATATAACGTATATAGTCGACAGTATCATATAAACGCAGTTAGGTTTTCAAAGCTTGCTTTTAATTTATAGACGGTTCCATTCTGTTTCATTGGAAAAGCAAAAGACAAGCAAGAAAACAACCAAATGCAAGATTGCTTAGACCACGCTACATTAAAACTTGTGGTTAAGACTAATTTGATCCAGATGACAAACTACTTGACAAACAGGTGACAAAAGAAACGCATCTGATTATACTGTGGAAGTAACAAACGGCCGGTTTGCAGGTAATTTGCATGTTAAAGTGGGAACACGTGTTGGCATATATTTGGTGAGGGCTTCTAGATTTTTATCGAAGGGACCAGAATTATGTGGGGTGTGTGATGAAAATATAAATTTATACAGAACGTTGTGTAAGAACAAGATAAGTGTCTTAGTTAAGAGTTAAGAAGATTTTCACTCATTTTAAAAATCTTGAGTAAAATATGATTAGATATCCTAATTAAGTTTAAAATAATTATCAAGATATAATTTTATTTTTTCTGATTTCAACATAAATAAGGTCAAAATTTAATTTATAATGATACGGATTTGTTTGGACTACATACTACAGACTGACGCAACGTTATTTGTGTTAAGAATGGTAGGCCGGTATAACCGGATAGAAGTAAGAACCGAATTAACCCTCTTACTGCGGGGAAGGGTAAAATACCCAGCTGTACTGGCAAGGGTGAGCCTGTGGGTGCCGGAGCGGTCCGTATGGCGCCGGCGCCGCCCGCGGCTGCTGGCCGAGCTGCGCGTGAGGCACCCTGGACCCGGGCGCTGCGCACGCTGAACCTGGGGCCTATTGCATATTAAAGTGCAAGCCCATATAAAAATCTATACAAAACCACTAAAACTATTAGCATATACTTTATTATGCAATCGGTCCCAGGTAGCCACTAGAATGGACGTGTTTTTTTGTTCGTTAAATGAATTTACAAATGTTACGCTATTTATATTATGTTACTGCTCGTAATGTTAATGTTTAACCTGTGTTAAATACTTGCTACACTATCGCATTGGGCTGACCTGTAACGATAGATATATATTTGTAAAATATAGACGGAGAGACGGTCTGTCTGTCTTCTATCTTCCGTTTTTCAGTATTTGGACACGGGACCCTAAATACCCAATTCCATAACCATATAACCGTAGAACCCAAGTGCTGTATGACGTGACGATGACAACGGCGATGACGAGTAAATCAGCGCACTGACGCAAGTCATCCATATTCCATCACTCTGCCCTTCATTATTTCCTAGGCGGTCTTGTCATGCGATTTATAATTGCAATTGATTATCAATACAGGCTTCCATACAAACCTTAAATGATTGTATTATTTTTTATACCCGGTTTTTTTTTATAGTAAAAATATTACAGTAAAATTAATAACTTATGTATAAAACAATAATCAAAAACTAAAACTAAACTTAAATAAAACCTAATCATAGATATATAAAAAAAACTAAACTAAAATATTAAATCTAAATGCATTACTTTTCCAACCTAGTTTAAATACCTTCTTATGGTATTGACTTTTCCTGCAGTCTTCACTTATTACGAAACTCAACAGTGCAAACACTGTTGCTTAGCGAAGCGGATAAGATGGTAGAAGTGACCAATTCCCATTTCATTGGCAAAATACTAAAGGGCTTTAAGGTCATACTATATTTTTTTTAAATCTTGATTATAAACTATTGCAACTTTATAGGTTACTTGAAAAATCACATAACCATAATCTAATATCTATATGCATATGAAAAACAAGGCGGATTAGTAACACCATTTATAACTCAAGGATACCTGCACCAATTTTTACGATGTTTGATTTGTTGGAATTGTCTCTGCCCCAAATAGCAGAATAACTATTAAAACATCGAAAAAAACACGTGAAAAACATTCTGAGGCAGTACTACGTCCGCTGGGTCCTTTCCTTATCCTTAATTCGTAACTTAAAGTTTTGTATGTTTTGTTTGTTTGTTTTACTCCGTCTTTAACGTCTCAACTGATCAACGTCTTTGGCACATCTACAGTTAAATAGTCCGGAGACGGGCAATAGATATTTTTAATCCCGGAAAAAAATCAGTTTTCCAGAGAACAGCAATAAACGACTTTTAGACGGTC
Organism: Acleris sparsana; assembly: GCA_923062465.1. Classification (NCBI taxonomy): domain Eukaryota; kingdom Metazoa; phylum Arthropoda; class Insecta; order Lepidoptera; family Tortricidae; genus Acleris; species Acleris sparsana. The sequence continues at coordinate 13,197,249 of OV281300.1, forward strand.
GAAGTCGTAGTCAAAAAGTAGTCGTTTATAAATAAATAGTTTCTTCAACAACAATGAACATTGTATGGAAGTTTGCGACCAACCCAAAAATTAAACGTAAACCAGGCTGCTGTATTTTCAAACAAAATCGACACAATTTCGAGTCCTGAGCACTGATTGCGTGAACGTTTTACCTTTCAGCCTATTAACAGTCTATTATCGCCGACCTTTGCCTGGTCACGGCCATGTAATGGAATATCGATCAGGAAAATAATTGCTGTTCATCATACTTCGTCATAAAGATGCATATCGATTGGCATTTGTTTGTGAAATCAGTTGAACATTCATCCTGCCACTCATTTTTTTAAATTCAGAATGTATACAGTCATATTCGAATGCGATATAACCATTTAACCATTTAATTTATCTATTTGTTTAAGCATGCCTTAGTGAAAACTGTTGAGGAGTAGGACGCATGTTTTGTTTAAGGTCTAGAAAGTAAGTTTGTTATGTACGTTATACTCTGTTTGTTTTCCAAATAAAAACATAACATAACATAACATAACATGATATATAGGAGTACTTTGGCGTTCTCCTTCTTCTTCAATTGTCGATTCTTCCTTTTTCCATCAGACTGTGCGGGCTAGAAACATGCGATAGCTACTGCTAACGGTTCGACTGTGGCATCTTGAAGATCTTGCTCGGAGCAGGAATACAGTCGCGCCCGAGAAGAAATCATATGCGCCGTAGTAAGTTGGCGTTGCTCGGTTGCGTCGTATTAAGTTGTGGGGCGCGACTTCGTGGATTGAAAATACTTTTTCTCAAACATGCAATGGAATGTTGACGTTATGTGCCTCATAATAGGCTGCGAAGTATGACGTTTCAGGTGCGGCTAGGACAAGAGGTCGATAATGGAATTTCATACAAATCTTGCAGGCCTAGGCCTGCAAAGTTCTCTTTTTTAATTTCCATTCCACATAAATTTGCGGCACTGGCATCATGACATTCTGCCACTATGCGTATTAAAAAAATCAATAAACGATTTGGTATGTATTTTTTTAATGAATTATGTTTGAGAAAATCTCTATACATACCTCGCCGTGAAAAGGAGTTGCCAGCCTCGTAACTATCCGGCCTCGCTACGCTCGGCCGTCTATATGAACTCGGCCGGCAACCACCTACTTCCCGGCCTCTGTAGTAATGTACTATACCATGGCATATAATCCAATACCTTAGTACCCCTATTAACGTAGTAAACTAATCCATTACTGCCTTACTGACAACTAAGTTACAGTCTGTGACTCACAGATAATTAATCTTACCAATAAAATAGAAAAGGAAAATTGAAAACTACAATTTCCTATGAAAATCAGTGCCAGTAAAAAAAAAAAAGTGATAAAAAAGAAATAGTAGATTGTGTCACAAGGGAGCAAAATGACATATTTAAGGCGAGGGCGTACATTGAATCCTGAACGAAGCGAAGGATTCTACAATTGAATCCCGAGCGTAGCGAGGGATTCTAAAATAGAATCCTGAGCGTAGTGCGAGATTCAAGTGTTAACGCCCAAGGTGGAAATAATTTTGGTACCGTGTGACACATACTGCTTTTCACATCACCTATGAGGAAAATAAAAGATCTTAGTGATGAAACAAACTTAATTATTCACACATTCTAGAAATGCTGAAATTATCAAATTTAACAACAGGAAATTATCGCACTTAACAACAATTATCCAATTTGGCTACAAAATGTCCTTGAACAGAAAAGTGCCACTTTGATCCCTCCTAGCACGGAAGAAAAGTCCCCTTTCCGAGTAGGTGATATGAAAAGTATATAAATCGTTCTTTATTCAATGCCACTGCAACCAAATAACGTTGTTACCAATACATGGCTGAGGCAAAAATTTGTACGTTTATTTTGCATCCAAAAGTCGACAATTTTGCTCAGCATTGGAGCAAAGCTTTCATGTAAAAGGGCATGTCAAATTGAACACTGACGCAAAAACAAAAAGAGGGTACCCATTTTTCCAACAGTCAAAGCGAAATCAAATTCCGAGTGTTTTTAAAGGAAAACTGTGTTGAAACACTGATAAATTCGTACGTTTTTATTTACCTATATATCTTCGTCTACAAAGCCGTATATAAGCCGAGAAGTACCTACACTAGCTCCTCTATTCTAGGCGGTGAAATCCAAATAGTGTTTCACCTGTAATGGCTGTAATGGTATTGTTTTTTACTCGGCATTACTGTCAAGTTTTTTTTTTATGTCCTGGACAAGGCAAACGAGCACGCAGGCCACCGGATGGTAAATGGAAACTTTGACCCATAGACAATCGCATTCACAAGACTGCACGCCTCAGACTGAAAATGAGTTGCCAACCCTAAGGACTAAGATGGAATGCCTCTATGCTAATCATTATACCGGCTGTCTTATCCCCAAAAACCGGAACACAACAATGCGAACACTGCTGTTTGGCGGTAGGTTAATGGATAAGATGCGAAGCGATCCGGACGGACCCTGCACAAGGTCCTACCACCCGCAAGTAAATATCTAAACGTTAACATTACGATAAAAGGTTCAAAACGGTTTGGTTTTTACCGTGTTGATTAGAGGCTCAGTGCACCCAGTTTACCTTAAAACAATATTGTTATCATATATTATTTGTATCGCGATATGACCTTTTCTGCTAAATAATTAAGAGCCATAATAACTTTCCCAATAATGAGCTCTTATTTAAGTATTTTAGGTAGACGGAGGGTATATTTACAGACCCGTTTTTTTGGGTAAATATTTTTTATTTAGTGATTTCAGTATGATATCTATCCATACGTCAAAAATACGGCTGCAAAATTCAAACGACAATAAATATTCGAACGGAAAACGTACATTGAATTACTTTCTAAAAGCACCTATTAAGGTGCTACTTATTATATAAATGCAATAATTAAAGAATTAAAACGCGGAATTTCCCGTTAAAAGTTATTTTCACTTTCTATATTGAGAAAACCCAACAATGCGTCACCATAATTACGCCTTTTAATGTAGCTGTAATTCTATTATAATGTTCTCAGGGTTGCCATGATTTCTGACCCTGAATAAAAACAAAGAAAACTAGGAAATTATTGATTGCGATTTCTCATGCGCATGGGCAGGGTTACTGGTAAAGATCCTCCATTGATATAAAATGCAATAGTTTTCTGTTCTTATCACAGTTTTCTTTTGCCTGCCGTCGCAGATACATAGTTACTGGTTTAGTGATTTATTTCTCAAATTCAAGTAAGTTTTACTATAATAATAATACTTACAGAGACGAAAACCGATGGAAAGGTGCTTTGTGCCTAAAATTCTGAGTCCGCCGGGCCATTGTTATTCAGTTTACTTTTTACCATTGATGAAACAATAGCTTAATTTTAAAACTGCTAACGTCCCCACTGACAAAATCTTACCTGAAACAAAAGACATAAATTTATTATTTACTGTTAGTAATAAAAAGAAAACTAATTACTAACTTAATTTAACACTTCAATAAAACATCGTCTTATCTTTCTGGTGAGATCTAATTGATGCAAAAAAGGCGTAAGGACTACGTCGTCGTGCATGTCGCAACCTTCTTTCAATTGGCGTTTGCCTCTTCTTTTCTACACCAAAATCATAGATACGTACCGCAGCATAATTCTTAATCCAACACGCTAACGATTCAATTAAGTCTCGATCGTTCCCTCAAAGTAAGAAGGATAAACTTCTCAAAGTAATTTCAATTTTAATTTTAAACCGATCAAATTTCAAAGTTGTTATCAACTCTTGGTAGATAAGACTATCTTCTCCAAGCCGTCACTGTCCTAGCTTATTCCATAATCATTTCGATCTATTGACCGGTTGACAGTGACGTCGTTAACAAGATTGGTTTTATCGACATGATCAGAAATATTGCCGATATGTCAGGTCAGGTAAAGGCTGCAACTAGGTCAAGGTACTCTAAACACGGGAAGTTTTGTTAAGTTATTTAGGACATATTGTATTGAGTTTTCTTTTTTCAAAAATTGCTATAAGGAGATGCTATAATAATGGAAAAGCTTTTGAGTAATAGTTTAAGGGGTTTAAGGGGTTTACTAAATACCACTAAGATGACTTTACCAAATTTAAATTCAATCCAAAAACAAGACGAACTATTGGCCCAAATACTTACCAACAGATTTGAAAGTGACCCACAACGGCAGATATTTGTGTGATGAGTATAATTATTTATTATTTTGTTCCCGAGTCTTGGATACCTTCTACGTATTTCTCCATTTTCTATATTAAGCATGTTAAGACTAGGTTAATCTGCGTAAGATTGTCTTAGGATACTATATACTAATTACAATATTACCGCATCTAAAACGAACTTTTTGCTTCATTCTAGAATGAAGCTCATCTTCGCTTTCCTGCTCTCGGTCTTGGCGATTGTGCTGGCAGCAGACAAGGAATGGTATACCGACAAATATGACGCTTTGGATATTGACGAGATGCTTGGAAACAAACGCTTGCTCTCAGCTTACATCAAGTGCACCCTGGAGAAGGGAAAATGCACCCCTGAGGGGAAGGAACTCAAAGGTTAGTAGAAAATTTGCTGCTTCAGTCTAGAATGAGCTGGAATATGTATTGCAACGCTTCAGAGCGATACTCAAGTACTGTATAACTCTAATTTTGGACAATTTAAGGTGTAAGTTTGTCAGTTAAATTAAAAGCTATAACACACTACAACAGACACAGACACAGACACAATAGACACACACAGACACACACAGACAGACTACACCACATACATTAGTACACTACACACACTACATACACATACACACACCAATACACACACACACTACATTAGTATAGTATCCAAGGGCTATAACTGGATATAATATAAATTTCAAGAGCACTTTAAATCTAGCCCTTCCTTTAACAGCTGTTTTATAATTTCACGTTTTCGCAGAATTCATCGTCAAATTTAATGTCAAACCAATTTTATCCCTAGTTTTTAGCAACTGCTTCCATTTTGCAATCGATTTAGAATCTTCGTCGCAAATTTATGAATGGCAAACTTGTTATAAAACTAGATAAAGATTAAAAAAAAAGATAAAAACAAGCTCAGTTCATGCTGAAGCTATAAAAAGCTTACTCCATAAAAATAAAGTTCTCTTGGTTTTTTTGCTTTTGAAAATAGAGTACCTACCTATAGGGTCAGAACTACATTAGCATAGTTCGTCATTTTTATCGCTGTACCACAAATATCTTCCAGCTCACATCACCGACGCCCTTCAAACCGGCTGCACGAAATGCACGCATGCGCAGCGCGGTGCCATGCGCAAGGTGATCCACCACCTGATCCATGAGGAGAACGAATCTTGGCAGGAGCTGGTGGAAAAATACGACCCCAAGAAGATCTACACCCGCAAATATGAAGCGCAGCTCAAGTCTGTCCTCAAGGATTAGATATTTTCAATGAAGTATAATATAATCGATAACCAAGGCATTGTACAAGGCGATGTAAGTAGTTCGTATAGCGTTGAAGAAACGGTTGCTTTTTCCTCGATTTAAAGTAAAGCATAAAGGTGTTATTCCACGCTTCCACGTGACAGTGTCGAGTGAAAGTTATTTGATTAAAGAAATCATTTAGAGTAAGTAGACTTTTTCGGAGGTGTGGAATGATCCCAAAGATTATAATTTCTGAACTTCAAAATAACGTGTGATTCTAACTACAATTTAGTGTGTAATTACACTATTTCTCGTAGTATAAATCAAAAGAAATAGTAGCAAGAAGTTTGATTTCATCAGTTTTCGTGTTAAAAAAAACAAAGCAATTAGGAAATAATGTAGATTAACGAATCGAAGCAAAAAACTCGTTCAAATATGAACGATCTTCATTTTTTTTAGGTAGGGTTTGATTTATATTTTGTTAGCAATCGATACTAACAGAAAATATAATCAAAGCGTATAAAATACACTGCCAGTATGTAATTAAAAAAGGTTTGTTAAATATGTTTCCCCGGTTAATGTACATAGTTGTTTTTCTTTTTTATTTATTACTAGTTATGTAAGGTTATTTATTTAAATAAAAATAAACATGGGTAAATAGTCATATTTCATTTATCCAACATCTTACCTAACCTATACCTCTACTTATTTTTATTTAGTGGTGATAGGACCTTATTCAAAGTCCGGATCGCTACAACTATTTTATCCTTGAACCAACCGCCAAGCATCAGTGTTTGAATTGGTGTGTTCCGGTGTGTGGCGATGACAACTGATGAAATTACTCGCATAGAAGCATTATAATCTTGGTCCTCAGGGTTGGCAACGCATTTGCGGTCATAGGATTGCAGTCTGAAGCTTGGGATCTTAAGAATGCAAATTTCTATGAAGCATAAAATCCTCTAACTTTTAGCTGTATGCTCGTTTGATTTCTCCATATAATAAAAAAAACATGCTTTTCAAACAAAACTCAAGATCTCTCTTCGACCAAGTTCTTAACAACCAGTACAACCACCATATTATCTGTATCATGTCTAAGTCTCCCCAAGGACTTTAATTACTCTTTTCAAAGAAAAACAAAACAACTTTCCAAGTGTCCACCACTAACTCCCTTGGCAATAATCAAATTGAAACATATCTAAGACTGCAGACACTGGCTTGTTAGCAGTTCACCCAAGGGTCATCTTAGAACTACTTGACAGTTTACAAGCCGAGGGAGCATAGTTTTCGAACTGCTGACCAAAGATAAAAAGTTAATACCTACATCAAGTTAATGTCACCTTAAAAAAGTCACGGAGTAAAAGTGGAATCAATTTACCAACAACTTTCTTACAAATTGATTCAGTTTATTAGTAAGTCAGTTTATTTTTGACAAAACTTGGTTACAGGCTAACAAGATTGATGTTAAAACAACGATTATGCTTGAAAATGAGCTTTAAAGACACTGATTTTATATTAAATTAGAGCCGTTTTTTTAATGTACCTAATAGTAAAACCATTAGTTTAAATCTGTATACATAAACAAAAAAAATATACCTACTAGCAATATTTCAAACCTTTTAATAGTCGTCCTATCATTAATTATAATTAACATGAACCCTTTGTTTTATAAACGAGGCCGTAAAACTCCAACACGAAGACGCCAGTGTCACACCTAGGTTTAAAAAATCGTATCACGAATCGCGTGCGATTCGAAATTTAAATGGACATCCGTATTTTTTTATATATTTTTTTTCTTTGCCCCGCGGCGACTTGAACAAATACTACCGCGGGAATATGGCGTTTCCACCATGAAGTGATTTCGCCAGTGTCAAGTAAATATAAGTATAAATCAATATAGTCATAAAACACAATCCAATCTTCTCTAGAAAGATCGGTGGCAACGTTGTACGGTGATATTTAGGACAGAGGCCAAGATAGTTTTAACCTCTGTACCACTGCGAGTCCACTTGAAACGAGAAGTACCTAAGATGCCAGGATACGCGAAATAAGTCCAAGTCTTCTATCACTGTGCAACACAAAGGCATTAAATGTACAAATCACTAACAAAAAAGAACTTTGAACACCTAAATACGCAAAAATAAAAACTAAAACAAATTACACATCCGCCATCTTTTGATGTTGCAAATGGCCTCCGGACATCCGTATTTTAGTTACCCACCTTAGGTCCAAAGTCTATTTGACGTACTACAGCAAAAAGGTTGAGTTTCCTATACCTAAGATACACATGACTTGGCATCTCTAATATAATAACCGTGATGACTTCAAGCACATTATTTTTTAAATGGGTCCTAAATTTACAAAATTTACATTCGTGGTGTTTTATCTCACGAAAGGGTTGTAGTTATAACTCGTATAGACAAGCACATTTTTGTCTGGAGTTATATCCGTTTATATTAGTGATATTTACCAAAACCTAGGGCGGGTGATAAAGACCTTGTGCAGGGTCCGTCGGGATCGCTACCATCATCTTATCCAATAACCTACCGCCAAATAGCAGTGTTCGCATTGTTGTGTGCCGGTTTGGGGATAAGACAGCCGGTGTAAATGACTAGCATAGAGGCATTCCATCTTATTTCTCAGGGTTGGCAACGCATTCGCATTCTTAGGCTTGCAGCCTTGTGAATGCGAATGTCAATTGGTCACAGTTTCCACTTACCATCAGTTGGCCTGTGTGCTCGTTTGCCTTCTCTATGGCATATTTTTTTAAAAATAATAATGGCTTTTATAGGTAATTTTAAGGTATCTCAAGTATACTTTCCATAGTGTCAATTCTTGTATTTGTTTTCTGTTGTCCTGTCAGAACTGCTTTCCTTCCCGCTTTGTAGTAATTTTATTCCAAACACCGTAGAAGATTGAGAAAGTATATGAAGCGAAAGTAGGTGCCATTTAAAGACGTGGAACGTAGTAAGGAAGCGATTGCGCGTCAGTTCTTTATTGTTTTGCATCCGTTTGGGACAAAGGAAATCACTTCTGAAATGCGCTTTGCCGCTCTGAAAAGTCGAATTTATTTGTATTTTCGTCTTGCAATACGACTGACTTTTCGTAAATATTGGTTAATATTATTTTTATAAGTAGATAACGATTAGAATATTGTAAGATGTCGGTAGGTAATAGTTATAAGCATAAAAGGTACACTATCGGATAATATGACCGTGGGTGTTCAACATTACGAGTATTTTTAAGTGTAAGTCTAATGACTTTTAATGAATTTGTATGGAGTTAATTACGGGGTGGCATTGACAAGCCCTAAGAATAGCTAAACTGAAGTGGCAGTGGGCGGGGCACATTGCTCGCAGGACTGATGGCCGATGGGGTCAAAAGGTTCTGGAGTGGCGTCCGCGGACCGGAAGACGAGATGGAGTGACGACCTCGTCAGGATCGCGGGACCGCGGTGGATGCGAAAAGCACAAGACCGGTCTGAGTGGAAAGCCTTGGGGGAGGCCTATGTCCAGCAGTGGACGTCTTTCGGCTGACATGATGATGATGATGATTGACAAGCGGCAAAGCTACTTAAATAAATACAAAAAACTGGTCAAGTGCGAGTCAGACTCCCGCACCGAGGGTTCCGTACTGCCGCAAAGTCGGTATTACTATATTCCGATTAGATTCCGAATCGAATCATCGCGAGCCCAACTTTTTTTTGTAATTTGCTGCTTTTTTTTAGGGTTTTTACTATAATTATACCAAATTCGAAGGTTACATGTTTTACCCTTTTTACGATACTTAAATAAAACTTGGGTTCCCATAAATTTACTTTTTTTTAGTATATCCACCGTATTAACACATATTAAAAAAAACTATTACGGTTCAAAAGACACAGGTCTTTAAAGTTAGGAAGGACAGACCGACGGACGAACAGCGTGAGCACAACAATAGGGCTCCTTCAGGCATGGAACCCAAAAAGTAACTCTTAATAATAACTAACAAAGAACAACGCCATATTATAAAAACCAGCTAACATTATTTATTCCAAAATAACATCGTTTCATTCGGCATATGACGTAATAAACCTTCACCTTACCATGAGTTGCAATTGACGTACTCGCTAGCGAGTGGAAGCTCTGTCCCTGGCAGACCTTGCAGTATTCTTATAAAGTGCGAGTGACAGAGCATTCGACTCGCTACCGAGTTACTCATGGTAAGGGTACAGAACCCTTTAATAATGCATTGCACTATACAAACTGTTTCATTTTATAATTAGCCACGAGTGCGACAGGCCACGCGGCTTATTCCACGCTGTTAATCTACGTCCTATATTTCACCAGGTAAGGTTTATTTTAAAATGTCACGATGAAACTTTTTAAATATACTTTTGAGCACGCAAGCACGGAGTGGCTTAATATGCAGGGCAACGGACAGTGCGTGCCTATTTTCAGTATAGGCACTTAATGGATGGTGGAAGTGCTTTTCTAGTTTTATTTTATATTCATAACAACGTATTGTTAACAATAATTTGACAATACACGCAGACATGACAAGGACTAAGCAGAAATCGATAAATTTTCTGGATACGTAATATATACCGCGGTTCGGATCCAAGGTTGTAAAAAAAGGAATGATGTTTGTCGTTCAGACACGTATCCTCGTCCATACTTCCATAATTTAGATAAAAGGACGATGGGCAACAGAGATGAAACATGTGCCAGTTTATAGATCTTGGCAACATGATGTATTTTTCTTATGGCGACGATAACCGGTATGGGGTTTTCTTGGAAAATCATAATGGTATCGTATGGAATTTGTTTGAAAATGAACACATATATGGATGATTTGCCTTGCTTGATCCTTGTTTTCATGGAAAAAATCCCAGTGATTTCGCTACTAAAATAAGTATTTTGTTTTCTTTTGGGTCCTAATGAACATATAGACATGCATCCCGTTACTGTTGGAGGGTGGGGACGGGGTCCATACAAAATTGCCCATCATCATCATCATTATCAGCCGCAAGACGTCCACTGCTGGACAAAGGCCTTCCCCAAGGTTTTCCACAACGATCGGTCCTCTGCTGCTGTCATCCAGCGGTTTCCCGCGACCTTTATCTGATCGTCAGTTCGCCTTGTGGAAGGTCTGCCAACACTTCGTCTCCCGCCATCCCTCTTTAATACCACGAAAGGTGCTGGAACTTATCATTATTTTGACAACAATGACGGCGGCGGTTGAGACGGCTGAATGTTCGCCCACTCCCGGGCCCAAGTGTAGTGCTAAAAGCAATTTCTAGCCAATGGCAAATGGCCAAGTGCGTGTTGAACTCGCGTGGTGAGGGTTCCGTACATACGTTTTTTTTATAGAATTCTTATAGGTTTTCCTGTAATCTACAGGCAATATTTAGTATTTTTTTCCAAATTTTGGGCTCTGTCGTTTCGGAAATCAGGGGAATGGTAAATTTTCGTCTACTTTCATGAATGAAATCAAACCTTTTTATTTTACAATAATATCAAAAATATATTTGAGATACTCATAACGAGCCCTTTCCTTTGATATACGACACAGTAAGGTTTGCAATAAAAAAAAAATATTTCCAAATTTATCCCCCGAAAATTACCATATGTGTACCAAATTTCGGAGCAAATTGGCTATGGCAGATGGACAGACAGACAGACGCCACTGATCCTATAAGGGTTCCGTGTTAATTTTTTTGTACGGAACCCTATAAATAACAAAAGAGTTTGCATTAGTCGTCAGCTTCAATAAACCGACATTTACACATTATTACTTCGGCTAATAACTCCAATTTCCACCAACACAGCACACCTAATTAACTGAATTCCGGAAGAATAATAACATTGAAATAATTCAAAGGCAACTGTACTGCGAGGACCAAATGCCCGACCAGCTGAACTTGGACCCGCGCGGAAATTAGAAACAAACGGGCGTTGGTTAAATGAACGACCGCTGGCCGGTAGCTGCCGTAAGTGAGGCCAGGTTGTGCTGGCCGCGTGCGATGTACGGTGCCGCGTTAATATTTCAGTTCTACAGAGCGGCTGAGTCAAATTGTGGAAAAAATAATTGTGTTGTGTTATGTAAGAGCGTAAACTGATAGTATTTTAAAACTAAGAGTTTGTGGAATGGTTGTTTGACGTAGCGACTCGTGTTTGCGAAGTACAGTTCACTACTACAAAGAGATATATCCATTTCTGGCCCTTGCATTAAAATGAAAATGTAGATACATGTGTCAGATCAAAACTCAAGAATGAGTCTCTAGTAAATAAGAGTAACACTAGCACTGTGAATAACATACTATATAATGGTGAAGGACGGAGCAATACGTAAGAGTGAGCAGCATATTCTTGCATATCACTCTTACGTATTTCTCCGTCCCTTACACTCGCCCATGGAGCCATTAAAAAGACATATATGACATGACATGATAGATATTAGCAAAAGATTATTGACACCGAAGAAAGGCAGGCATCCATCCTCTCCCATAACTTTCAGAATTCTATAGACAGACAATTTGGGGCAGACTCTAGAAGCCGTGTTCACGAAATACAAGGCGTGAACCAGTACAATATAATGTAGCTGCGCATTTCATGTGCAAGGAAGGGTTCATAATAAGGTTGCAGTCTATCCTAAAAAGGCACGGGGAGCACAGCTATTCTGCCTTCCTAAGCCAATAAGCAGTATCCCAAATTCAACAGCCAAAGCAGTTTTAATTCTGTTCGGTTAGTAATAAGGTTGATATTGCTACGGGAGTTTTATCTGACATACTGCCTATTGGCTTAGGACGGCAGTATTGCCTACGCATTCGCATTGGCTTCAAAGTGGAACCATTGTTTTCCTTTTGTATGCAGACTTGGCTTTGGACTGTCAAAATGAAACCGGTTGCGATTGCGAGTGCATTACGCAATAAGCCCTCTGGTTAAGAAAAGTTATTAATTTACTTCTTTCAGAGCTAATATCTCTTAAACGATCTGATTGATTTTCATGAACCTAGCGAATAACCATCGTTAGAAAACCTGCTTTCAAATAAATAAAATTGCGTCCAAATCGGTTCACCCAAGAGCTAAGGAGATACAAACACAGCGATCAAACTTATAACACCCCTATTTTTGCAACGGAGGTTTATAAAACAGAACTTGAAACAGAATTGGTTTTTGTCAATTTTGGTATAACGGTTCATTTATTGGTGTTATTACTTACATCAAACGACATTTTTCTAATATAGTTGAGAAAAAGATTACTTAAGTACCATATTTGAAATCGATTTGGCGTCGGAAAGTGCTTCGAGCTGGTTTCAAGGCTCATAAGTTTTAAAACGGTTTGGGTGGCATAAATCCTGACAAAGAATAGGGTTTGCAGCGCCGGGCTTTTTCGGTAGGTACCGAAATTACCAAAAGGTACTAAAATTGGTACACCCTTGTTTCACCGACACTCATTTCATAGAACGTGTCATTTCGCAGAATTTTCGTTTGTTAGAAAGCTATTTTCTGCTGAACCCGTGGTCATTTCAGGTTATCTAGCTATGTGTAGTGGACGAGGCATTACAGTTCGCTGACAGACAGACGGACAGCACAGGCATAATACGTTCCCATTTGCACATTCTGGATACGGAACCCTTAAAAACAAACACTTCCCTGAAAATCATTCACAATGCTTCTAAGAACCTAAAAAACTTAGCTACCCTTTTTCTAAACTTACCCCAAACAATAACATTCTACTAACTAATCAAATAACCAACTCACATACTCAAGTTACTTCTCCAGCAAACCAAGAGCTCAGGCATTCTATTGTTTCCCTACAAAATGTATCTGGTTTTAAAGAGCATCCGGGGTCTCGTGGAAATGGTGAGTTAGCAAGACTTCATCCAAGCTGTCCTAACTTCGAACACGGAATCTGCATTATCGTTATTATCACTTTGGCTAACCAGACTCCTTTAATTGGTTCATACTGGTATATTTACGGAAGTAAAACTAAGAGTGACACAATGTAGTATGAGACTAAAGATATATAGGACACTAGATATCTTTAAACTTTCCGTTTAGGTGCAATCAGCCTGTTAGCTCACAATAGAACGGTGTCACAGCGTCATTATAAAAAAAATGTGTGACACTTCTTACGACTTGAATCATAACGTCACTGTGACACAGTTGTACGGTGCGTCAGGTTCCCATGGAGTTAATATTAATACGACATATATTAGATATTTTTATGGCAAGCAGAAGGCACACGAGCAGTCAGGCCACTTGATGGTAAGAAGGATCTGACCCATAGACATTATCAAGTCTACAATCTCAAGACTGCAATCCTAAGGCCCGTATTAATAAACTGATCTCAACTCTAATGCTCGTCTCGAGATGCGTCAAAAATGACAGTGTTCTATGGTTTGGCGTTTACTTTGACGTGTCTTGTGACGGACCTCACGGTCTAGATGTATTTATTAATACGGCCCTAAGTCTCTAAATGTGTTGCCAACCCGGCGGACGAAAATGATGCGTCTATATGCTAGTAATTTCTCCCGTTTCTATCCCCATACCAGAACACGAAAATGCGAACACTGCTATACATTTTAACAGCAGATAAAAACAAAACAAAATACATGTAACTTTAAAAAACCGAATTAAAACTGCAATAAATGTTAATATATACTTAAAATACTTAAATAGACACAATCAAGTATGCATATTATATATCCATAATAAACTTGAAAAAATCAAGAACAAGATCCAATCCAGTACGTCTTCAGTCTAGGTTTCAGAGTATCAACTCAACACACTGAGACTGCCTAATGTTACATGGTAACAGAGGCGTTTGAAAATTGATGTTTGTTTGAAGTTTGAAGTTACGTTAGCACCCTCTTTTTCTCTGGCTATGGTCTCGAATAACGAGAGAACAGGGATTTAGCACCCGAAGTTTCGAATTAAGTGTTTCGTGATAACCATCCAGATTCTACAACCACACAGCAAATTGTAAGCTGGTTAATTTGGTTATCTACACGACACAAGCCAATAAAGCAGCTGTTACATAACCCAGTCACATTTACATTTAATTTAAGTAAAACTGACGGCATGTTAATATTGGGAACAGCTTACATTTGCATAGAAATTGACAGGAGGAGCTTCTCAAACAGTTCCGTAGTGCAAATAACCGCATGCGACTGTGACGTCTTTACTGACGACGTTGAATGTGTTTGCAAACTAAATAATCAACTAGGGAAACATCTAAAAGATCCGGTTTTTTTTATCCCTTTTTTATTGTCTCGAATTTTCCTTTTCCAAAAGCTATGTTATGCTGGAGCTATTTAAGATGAAATGCACTTTATTGCTATATGTGGGAAAGGTTAGGTTTAATTTCTAAGCAACATCAAAGAGGCTTCTTTCGAAACATTGCAATCGGAATATTCATAAATTCAGAATTATGACTATTCAAAATTATGTAGTGTATGCGTTATACACGTACAGATATTGACGACGCGGTAAGCCTACAGTGTTTATCAGCTACGATGAGTTCTGTGAAAGCTCATACAAACACGTATTACACTTGTTTCTTTAACTTTACATAAAAACTACACTGGTACACACCTAGCGACGCCGATCAGGAACTTATAAAAATAATCGCCTATTTTTAAATACCTCGCATGTGAGTATTAAGTGATTGAAATTACGAAATAAGGCTGTCACAGGACTCATCGTAGGTGAAAAACACTGTAATTGGTAGTGAATCTGCCTTCGAAACTAGTAGTCCCGGTTTCGATTCCCGGTAAACCTGAGACTTAAATCCTAAGACTTCAAATGCGTTGCCAACCCTAAGGAATAAAATGGAATTCCTCTATGATAGTCATTTTCCGGAACACAACAATAACGCTATGTTGTACCGCCACTATTTCGGTCTCTATCTGCTTTGCCTTAGAATACTTACGGCATCAAATTCGCCTTTTGTATATTGAATTTATTCATTTGTGGAATAAAGATTTAATAAACAAATGCGAACACAGCTGCTTGTTTTTTTTTATGGCTTAGAGAAGGCAAACGAGCACACAGGCCACCTAATGGTAAGTGGAAACTGTGACCCATAGACATTCGCATTCACAAGACTGCAAGCCTAAGACTGCAAATGCGTTGCCAACCCTGAGGACTACCATGGAATGCCTCTATCCTCTATCCTGTAGGTTAATGGATAAGATGGTGGTAGCGATCCGGACGGACCCTGCACAAGATCCTACCACACGCAAAATGGATAGCTTATGTCAATCCTAAACATTTGGTCTAGTTTCGAAAATCGATAACTTAGCGTTAACTTTGCGTTAGCGTTGTTCTGCATCCGACGAAGCATTCAAACATCAGCTGAGAAACCTTTTATTGGATAATCCATTATACTCTGTCGACGAATATATGCAACTTAAATTGTAAAATTATTATTGATATTTGACCTTTATTAGTTTTGTGTATTGACATCGGAAACTGACCATTTATTACTTGTTTATCATTGTTGTTTTTGATTATTTGAGTGTTATTATATTATTGTATTATTTTAATATTATTTTATCAATTTGTATTAATGTTTTGTTGACGATATCAATGTAATTTCGTATTTTTTGACATGCAATGCAATCTATATTGTAACATTACATTGATTGATAAATAAATAAATAAACTAAACTAAACTAAACTAAACAAGGCCCCTAAGGTCCTGAATTGAAATGAAATCAGTAAGTTACTACTTCTCAGTCCGCAGGGTTGGCAACGCTTTGCTGTCTTGAAAGTCACGGGTATTTGTATTTCTTAGGTATTTGAATTGAGCTGATTCTTGTAACAAGCAGTTGAGTTTTTATTTTTTGTAATAAGCATGATATAAGCCAACAAACATTTGTTCCCATCTCCTGGCAAAACAGACTTTAACATGGAGTTTATATGGCCAACGTAACATCATCAACATGTTACATGACGTCACACGGCGTATCGCATCTCTGTTTAACCGCTATCTAACTAGCAGTTAGATGCTTGTATCATCCGTATGTCATGGCCGATTTTTATTTTTATTTCACTTTTAGTGATCTCTTTTACGGTATTTTCATATTTTGTTGAAAAATCCATGGATATTTCCCCCTAATTAATGCGAGTGTGTTATTATACGATATTGTTTTTTTAGGTCAGTACCGCAACTTTTAAACAGTCATAGGTACATGATGTCTTTGCTAGCAGATGGGCTGCACTGCGAGATGAATGTTTGAGGTACTGAGAGACCATGGATGTGCCTGTGTCCTCAATTCCATAATGTGAAATTTCTATATTATTGTATTTTCGGTATTTGTAAGTTACTATAATTTCACAGTTCCTTGGTTTTTTACTGTTATGCTGTGTAATTAGTTTGTAATAATAAATAAATAAATAAAAATTATGAATTGTCGACAAACACTCCTATTTTAGTAAGGCAACCGCGCCGCAAACGGTGCCTTTACTATATAAATATGTTGCGGCTTTAGCAACGCTCAGTAAACAAGATAATGAAGTGATTTACTTGGTTTGCATTCTTCAGTGTGACATCAATCTTTGAACAAACATACATCACGGTAATTATGTACGATATCCGATAAGTTTGTCGTCTAATTTTAAATTTCGTACTATGATGTGGTAATAAGATACTCTTATGAGACTTCAGTGTGTGTCTTTTTGAATGTCACTGCTGTTTTTTTTAGAGAATACAAAAACTATCAACTTGAAAATCGGCATATGATTTATGTTAATACTTGCCTGCATCGAAGGTTATATTTATTAATTTAAACAAATGACGGACAAAACCCAATAGCATTCTCTACCAGTCAACCAGTAGGCCAAACAAAAAAAAAACTAAGGAAGAAAATAGCGTAGAAAAAAACACAGTTCAATAAATATACAAGACTAGAGGACGCCTGCGACTTTGTACACGTAGAATTAGTATTTATTTATGTTTGTAAACTCTTTATTGAAAAAAAAACGATTCCCGCTATTTTAGCACATTAGGGTATCCCCTGATAGATAACGGACGAGGCTCTGGCGACCGAGCAATGGCGGTATAACCATACACCTGGCCAGAAAGCAACCCTCCTGGTCGGAGGTTTCAGTGACCTTGGGGACAAAATATCTCCTAAAAGTCTGGTGCAGAAGGCAACGGGAAACAACTGCACTAACATTCCCTAGTCGTCAGCGACACATAAAAACCATGGAAAAGTCCAATGGTGTCACAAGTGCAGCGGAGCTTTTCAACCTCGCCAAAGACCGAGAGAAATATGCGGAGCTGACTGCCAACCTTCACTAGTTTGAGAGGCACTATAAGAAGAAGAAGGGAATAAAATTAAAAAAAAAAACTTAGTGCGCCTCTCGGATATCCAAGGAATATTCCCTTCAAAATTCAAGTCCTAAGGCCCAGCGGTTTGGGCTGTGCGTGGATCGTTCAGTCAGCCAGTCTGTTTTTTCTTTGATACAGATATATCACTTTCAATATCGTTTGTTATCCTTTTTTTTCCGGTACCGGTATAACTTGGCCTCTCCCCCGGTACCTACCAGGTATTCGCTGAGTTTTGGGACACGTATATTTATGGTACAGACTGAGTATATCGTTAATATTTAACTTTAATTTATCTTACTGTAACATAATGAAGGCTGTTAAGATACGTGAGTCGATCAGTTACATTTTAGGTAACATTAGTACAGGGGAAAGGTACTATCGAAAAAACGGAACCCTGACCCACCATAGAACCTTGTCACAGTGATTGACGTTAGGACTGTCATACGAAGCTATACGACAATCGTACGTCAATCATTGTGACAAGGTTCCATGGTGGGTCAGGGTTCCGTTGGTTCGATAGTACCTATAGTAAAAAAAAACGTAAATATACGTTTCGTATTCAGTTTTGTTATTTTAAGCCGAATTACACTTACTAAATACCTTGTAGCGTGTGCTTGTCAGATAGATAACGTTTTGTTTTGTCAAACGACATTGCCGCTAAAATTCAATCTTTTCTGTGATTGTTTGTTGTAACACTTGTAACGCATAGTTTTTAGGACATCGATAAAATCAACCGTCGGGGCATTTCAGGAGCTCACCAAACAATACAGACAGAATAATAACTGTTGAACATGTCAAGTGATTCCTAAAACCAGACCCCGCATTATATTATGTTTTTGTTTTCTAAGAACTCTGAGTTGACGCAGCGGTCGACGCAAACTGTCATTAGCTAATCCTACACATTTATCGATTTTCGAATACCGCTAACAAAGCGTTATTCATCTTGATTAGGAACTTTTGATAAAAATATATGATAAAAATTTAAACGTGATAACTGAATTACAATGCGTCGGTTCTGGAGGCTGGTGCAGCGGCCGAATCAGCAAAACGCCGCAAATAATGCATTTTTTTTTTGTGGCATTGAGAAGGCAAACGAGCACACAGGCCACCTGATGAGAAGTGGTAACTGTGACCCATAGACATTCGCATTCACAAGACTGCAAACCTAAGACTGCAAATGCGTTGTCAACCCTGAGGACTAAGATGGAATACCACAATGCTAGTCATCACACCGGCTGTCTTATCCCCAAACCGGAACATAACAATGCGAACACTGCTGTTTGGCGGTAGGTTAATGTTTAAGATGGTGGTAGTGATCCGGATGGACCCTGCACAAGATCCTACCGCCCGGATATATAGCTGATGATTGCATTTTTGCGGCTTTAGCGGTAGAAACTCCTGTACCGTGGGGCCCGGAGACACGGAAGCTTTTTATGAATTTAAACTATAAACTGATTCGTGCCTCATGTGACCATAGGGCTCTTTCCTCGGCTAATGGCCAGCAATAGCTATTCAGCGAGGACATGCAGCCAGCATTATGGGCACCATTCCCGGTGGCAGTGGCTTAGGGGACATTTGTACATATCATACAGTTATTTAGAATAAGTTAATTTATTTTAGTATTATAAGCGAAGAACAGCTAAACTTAAGTGGGAGTGGCCGGGGCACATTGCTCGCAGGACTGATGGCCGATGGGGCAGAAGGTTCTGGAGTGGCGTCCACGGACCGGAAGACGGTCTGTAGGTAGGCCTCCAACAAGATGGAGTGACGACCTCATAAGGATCGCAGGAGCGCGGTGGATGCGAAAAGCACAAGACCGGTCTGAGTGGAGAGCCTTGGGGGAGGCCTTGAGGCCTATGTCCAGCAGACGTCTTTCGGCTGACATGATGTCATGATGATTTTAGTATTTAGTTTTAGTTATGTTTTTATTATTTTCCTGTAATTTTTTTGTCTTATTAAACTGGTTTTTAATTTGATTTTTTTTTTAGAACGAATGAGAGAATAACGAAAGACTAAGTGCCAAAGGATGATATTTTCCTCAGTTTCAAGCAAAGAAACTTACCGTCGGGAAAGTTAGCAATGCTAACTTAGCATAACTAGTAAAACGCCTTTGTAGTCAAACTAATTGCTTCACTGCGATGAATGGAGAGGTATATTCATTAGAAAATTAAGGTCCTCGCTTCCAGACTTAAACTGCGAAGTGTTTTACATAATCTAACTAGTTCCATATGTAATACATGCACTATAAGCACAAACTAAGTAAATTGTATTTTAATTTCATTAACAACGCGTTTAGTCTTAGTTAGTAGTGATTGCCTACGAAGGTAGCGGTTGCAGGTTCGAAACCCAGAAAGGGCAAATATTTGTGTGATCAACGAGAGTATTATGTACGTTAGTTTTGGTGGTTTTGTATGAATTTAATTATATATGACTAGGTATTGTGTGAGATGGTCCCATAATTGGTAAAAACCGAAATAAATGTACATACGAGTAAAGACCCTATTTAAATGTCACTTAAATTATGTCTAACTTATAATTTCGTTACAAAAATGTATGTGTTTGAAGTTAATCGACAGTTTCGTTACGGTGACAAAACTCGTCTTTAACTGGACATTTATTTTGGTTTATACCGTAATATTGTAGATTTTTTTATAATATTTTAGAAAATGATTAACAGCGTAAAAATCAACTTAATACATATTTAATACATTATGTCTTATTAAACAAAAAGACATATTTTTTATTTAAACTGAAATAAAAAATAATAATTAGGAACTCGCCTGGTCAATTCAACGGCACTGCAAAAATAAAAACCCCACTGAAACGTTCGATTTAAATTCAGCTTTTAATATTTAATAATTTCAAGATTATTCAAATGATAATTAATCAATGTTGAAAAGCTAAGTGACGCTCAAAGGTGCTTAGGGCGTCATTCAGGACGATTTGAAGAGAAATTTACGGGAATTGATTGAAGAGCCTTCGTTCAAGTACGGGCCAGTTGGAAAATAATTGTAATTTCAAAGGTTTTGAAGCATTACAGCTTAATTGGTGAAAATACGAAGTGTGGGCGGAGATACATAGATTATATGAAATAATCATCTTTTTTAGGAAGAATCTACACAATTTCCCAACGAACATTGATAAGCCAAAAGCAACCAGGAGCACAGGAAAGCTCAAAACCACATTTTATAGACTGGCCAAAACTTCAAAATCATTCTTAGGAAATTGTATAAAATTCTACAATAAAATTCCAAAAAGTATTACTGAACTTACTGACTCTAAATTTAAATCTGTCGTAAAACAAAACTAATTTCCCGAGCATATTATAAAGTAAACTATTATATCATGGATAGGGATGTTTGGCGGTGAGTCGTCCGTCCTGCATGAGTAATCTACGCATAAATTTACCTACGCTTAAAAAACTGTGCAAAAATACTGTGATATTGTAAACTATTTATAACTATTGTGTAATGATGTAAACCTTTTTTTTGAAAAAAATATACCTTGCCGAGTTTCTTACGCCGGTTCTTCTCGGGGCAAAGGTTTTATTTTTCGAACCGGTGGTAATGCTTTTTGACATTCATAGGTGCATTATATTATGCCTAAATTGAAGAATAAAGAACTTTGACTTTGAATTTGACTTTATACTAGTCGAGTGTTACAAAAAGCAAGCTTTAAAAAGTCGAATGCAAGTTTTGTTCTAAAATAAACTTTCACTTCTCATGCTCTTAATATGTTACTTTAGTCTCTGCACACCGGGACTAAAGTTTTCTTTTAATTTTCTTTTTAATCCCCTAAACAATCAATAACGGAGTTTGTGAATGAAGGATTAACGCCATTTTTAGTGATTGTGTATAGAAAGTTTTTAGGGCATGCAAATAACCTCAAAATGACAAGTGTGTAAAAATAGAAAAAAAACCGTAAAACACGATTAATGATTACGAATATGAATCTATATAATTATATTACGAATGAATTCATTTCATTATGCATGGTCCATTTAGTTTTAAAATATTTTTCAAGTTTGAATTTGTTGTAAGCATTTAAAGCGTCACTTTACAAAAATACCGCAGACCAAATTTGTAAGATACTTTTTTATAATAGATATTGTAATTTTGTATAGACGTCGTTTTTTTTTCCTCACATTCAAAGTGAAAAGTAGAGTGTTTAACGCAAGACTAAACCACCATAATGACACTCAAACTATAGCCACCTCCGCACAGCTCGCGTGGCTAAACATCTCGTGTCATTATGGCTTGTTTTAGTCCCTCGTTGAATAATCTACTATAATAACCACGTTTATATTTTTAAATCGCCATTAATTTAAAGTAACCAGTGACACTCGCGACGCTGAGACGAGTGTAACAACACCTCGTTTGTCAAATCTTTTGAAGAGGCAAATGAGCACACAGACAACCTGGTGGTAAAGTGGTGCCTGAGACCCACACACTTTTGCATTCTCAAGACTAAATCTTGAGACTGCGATCCAAAGACTGCAAATGCATTGCCTGAGGATTAAGATGAAATGCCGGCATGCTATTAATTTTACCGGTTGTCTTATCTCCACACCAGAACAGAACAACGCGAACACTATTTCACTCTGAGTAAAACATAAATATCTCGGTTCTGCGGAATTCGACTTGGTGCCTATAGAACAAAATGAAGCAGAATTGTAAGACCTATCCAATGATAAAGACCTAACTTTCATCTTTATTGGTTTTAATATCAGGGGTGTTATCGCATGACATGGCTATGCAGTTCATTTTACGGCCAGCGTAAAGGACATAGCTATAGTAGTTATATAGCTCTGTCCTGCGTTATAATGACCCTCAAGGCTCCATACAAAATTGACCATGGTTCTTTCTGAAAATCGACACTACAAGTTTCTGCATTGAGTACAACACCTCATCTTGTTTGTATTTCGATAGAGTTATTGTAAGAGGTAAGAGTAAGTACGTCAACATGTATATTTTCGCTGCTAGCCATGATGGATGACATGCCCAAGTATTGTGATTGATCACCGGTATAGTTTTATTGAGCACTGCTTAGGAAACCTTCCAATAAATCAATGTTGGTAGAAATAAAGGTTCGTTGAAACTTTGTAGCTAGTTGGTTACATTTCGTTTCCAAAAGCAACCAGGAGCCCTTGCCCAGAGCAGTAAGCTAACTAGCGTTTCTATTCGTTTCGATTTTAAACCAATCGGGTAGTCGTGATAGGAAAAACCACGTGATCTACCAGTGACGCGATTGGTTAGAAAACGAAACGTGTAGAAGCGCTAGTTAGCGGAGTGCCTTTTGACAGGGCCAACAGGGCATCTATCCTAGGCGGTAAAAACCATGTCAACTGTGACCTGTTTGTTATACATTGTTTTTAACTCGGTCGCCATTACCGTCAAGTAAATAGTAGTGTTCGCGTTGTTGTGTTCTGGTTTGGGGATAAGACAGCCGGTGTAATGACTAGCATAGAGGCAATCCATCTTAGTCCTCAGGGTTGGCAACGCTTTTGCAGTCTTGGGCTTGCAGTCTTGTGATTGCGAATGTATATGGGTCCCAGTTTCTACTTACCATCAGGTGGCTTGTGTGCTCGTTTGCCTTATCTTTGCCATAAAATAAAGCATTTATTTATATACAGAATAAGAGCTATGAAAACGTTGACAATACGATAACAGGTAAAATCCATGTTGTTTAATGTAACATTTGACGGCGGGTCGCTAGTGAGTTGACTATACCTACGTAAAGCACTTAACACACCAAATATATAATGTACAGGTACGAGACAAAACCCAGCAGCGCGGCACGCTAACTGGGTCACCCATAATTCACGAACGTTGCTTTGTGCTTCGAGTAATGGAGGTAATTGCGGTGTCTGCTTCGTTACGTCTCTTTGGAACATTCATGCGAACATACTTATTATCCTCAGAGTGCGTTTTTCATACTAAAGAGGCTATTTTGAAGCCTTGGTTCCTTGCCAGGGAATGCTTTTAGTTAAATCTGATGCTGAATACCCCGAGCATCGATACAGGACTTACAGAGTGCCTAGGATTACCAACTGAATGATCTGCGGCTAACGCCGGAATTGTGCATGTTCAGAAAAACATCTAAAATGCCAATAAAATGTAAGGAAATCCAAATGTTGACCCAAACTCTCCCGCTGTGGTGTAAACTGATTGTGCGATCAGTTAGGTATCTTAAGAACTTTTGACCTCCTCTATTGAACCTTGGACTATCTACCATTTAACCTCACTCAAAACAACCCCTGGCGAGAAAAAACGCACTCTGACTCCTGAGTGTAGTATGTAAGGATTTTCTTGTTTCACGAAGACAGACAAAGCCTTGTAACAAAGAACTCGTCTCTTATTAGGTTGAGAATTGAATCAGATATTTCAAATTAAGACTGTGTTCATGTAAAGCACTTAACACACCAAATATATAATGTACAGGTACAAGACCAAACCCAGCAGCGCGGCACGCTAACTGGGTCACCCATAATTCACGAACGTTGCTTTGTGCTTCGAGTAATGGAGGTAATTGCCGTGTCTGCTTCGTTCATGGCAACTTACTCATTATCCTACGAGTACCCCGGGTCATACCAGAATGATCCAAAAAAAATAACCTAACCAACAGACTGTGTACTTACTCCCAGTAAATTGCTATAATATATTATCATAGCTCATAGCTATCAGTTTAATTATTCGGTACATACTTCTACTCCCTTATTTCAACCCGTTAGTAAATTTTTTTTAATCGCCAAAAGTAATATTTTTTAATTTTATGAGTAAAAACCAACGACCAACCCAATACCAACCCAATACCCATTTTAACGTTTCTAATTACAAAAATGCGATTATAAATGATCATAATTGTGTTTTAAACAGGAGATTTCATAATAACTTTTTTATACAAAAATGGAAGTATCTCAAAAACCAAGCCGAATCCAGCCTACATTATAAGACATTTTTATCTTTCAATATGACCAGGAATACTCGGTTAAAATCTTTCACAATCCTCCCGGGCACCGTGTATACGATGACAAACAGAGTATAATCCACAATTCTATACCTCCCTTTTATCCCTTAGGGGTAGTTTTTCCAAAATCGCTGAAAGCGATATTGTATTTGTAAAAAGTAGCCGTCTAACACGTGTTATTCAACTCTCGACCACTTGCCATCGGTATTCATTCATGAAAAAGAGGAATTTAATCTCGGAAACAAATATCACTCTCATGAACTTTCATTGTTGTTCATTTGTCAACCACATTTACTAGGCAATGTATGAACGAACGATTCACTATTTAAACAACACTTGTTAGCCGCATTGATTGCACGTTCCAATGGATTTGTAAACTGATTATTCATATTAGGTAATTGATTTTCTACATGTTGGGAGAAAAAACATGCTGACTGTTGACACGTAAACAATGAGTCACAAAACTGGATTTGACTTACAGTTAATTTAGATCTCGCAACTCGCAATCATAATTATGTTTTAAACGGGAGATTTCTTAATAACTTTTTTATACAAAAATAGAAGTATCTCAAAAAACAAGCCGAATCCAGCCTACATTATAAGACATTTTTATCTTTCAATATGACCAGGAATGCTCTGTTAAAATCTTTCACAATCCTCCCGGGCACCGTGTATACGATGACAAACAGAGTATAATCCACAAACGTTGCTTCGTGCTTCGAGTAATAGAGGTAATTGTCTGAAGGTTCGTTACGTCTCTTTGAAACATTCATGCGCTGTTAATGATCCTACGAATACTAGTTTGGAGATTTTCTGCGTAAGTAGTCGCGGTACGAAAAGGTTCGTCACTTTTCGACTCTATTTCAATGCTGATAAGCTCCAAAAGTGACGAATCTTTTCATGCAGTCGGCCAAAAATATGGTCTACCAAAAGTAGGGTTAATCTTAAAATTCATTTGCACGTCATGATACAACAAGTTCGATTTTCCCTTGCAATAATATTATGACAGTGACAAGTGACAACCTTAGCGATAATTAGATCTCACAGAAACTTTTGACAAAACTGGTAGACCACTTTCTTGGCCGAAACTATGTTTATCTTGTGACTATACTTATGCAAAACTCAGCACAATTTGACATGGGGAAGTTGGTCAAATGTTTGATGAAAATTTAATTAAGTAGGTACAGTCAAGGAATTTAAGTCACCCACCTTAGTCTCAAAGTCAATCTGACATTCTACAGCAATAAGGTTGAGTTTCGTATCAGTTACAAATGAATTGGTATCTCTAATGACAGTGACATCTTCAAGCAGATTTTCTTTGAAATGGGTAGCAAATTAACTTCCGTGACCGTAGGCTCAGCTTTTTCACACGATCAGTTTTAACCGACAAATGCTACTGAACGTGTGTAAGATAAAATCATTACATTTGACGTGATATCCGCAGGTTTTTCTATTAACAAACGATAAAAATATCTTTGTATTGTCAGAACTTATCAGCAAAGTTAGGATTCAACACGTTTCCGTGCTCCGACTAACGAGTCGACAATAAACGGATAAAATATGAGCCGATAAAATATATGAACCGATTTTTATGACAAATCACACATCTTTTCCTCAGCGAGTGCAAAAAAAAGAAAACTCTCCCTAAAGCTTGGTAATAGCAATAAATTCCATTTTTAGGGATCCACACTTTAACGAGCTGTATCTCGTGAACCGTCATAGATAGCAGTGTTCTTTTTAGAATTATGTGGTATAGCGTCGGATTCATTTAAAAAAACCGGCCAAGTGCGAGTCGGACTCGCGCACGTAGGGTTCCGTACCACCATACATCTAAATAAATGTTTTTCTTTATTCTTTATTACATTGGAGTTGATTGAATGAAAGGTAAAATGCGGTTTACGATTTATAACGTATTAAAAAAAAAACCAATTATTAGATCTCGTTCAAACCAATTTTCGGTGGAAGTTTGCATGGTAATGTACATCATATGGGGACACACATTTTTCCACTTTGGAAGCGTCTCTCGCGCAAACTATTCAGTTTAGATTTTTTTTTTATTAGAAACCTCAATATCATTTTTGAAGACCTATCCATAGATACCCCACACGTATGGGTTTGATGAAAAAATAATAATTGAGTTTCAGTTCTAAGTATGGGGAACCCCATTTTTTTTTTGTTTTTTTTCTATTTTTGTATGAAAATCTTAATGCGGTTCACCGAATACATCTACTTACAAAGTTTCCATAGTATAGCTCTTATAGTTACGGAATAAAGTGGCTGTGACATACGGACGGACAGACGGACGGACAGACATGACGAATCTATAAGGGTTCCGTTTTTTGCCATTTGGCTACGGAACCCTAAAAAGTGAAATACATGAAACGTTTTTTCAAGTTTTTTTTAAATATTGTTATATCGTTAAAACGGTAAAATATACAAACGTCAAATTTGGTTTCATTATATTACAAATCTAATCTAGTCAAGTGATAGTCAGGCTCGCGTTGATTCGCTTCAAACTCGAATATAAATTGAAATAAAATAATACCTACAGTGCGGCGGTACGGAACCCTCAGTGCGCGAATCCGACTTGCACTTAACCTATTTTTGTATTAAGTGATTAATGTTTGTTAGTCTAAAGACTTACTGATGATTATCCTTTTCAACAACCATTGCAAATTAGTCTTTACTATCTTCTCCAACAGTTGAAGGAAGGTACTTACCTGAAAGAGAAAAAATACATTACATACGAGAATAAAAAACACACATTTGGCAATTAGCTAAATTAATAAAATAAAGATAACAGATTCAAACTTAAAATTAGATAGATACTGTTATAAGTTAAATAAATATTGAAATAGACAGAAAAAAAGGTAATTTATAACCTATTTAAGTAAATTATTTTGAACATCTTTGCAAATGCATGACTCGATGTATGAATATGGAAGAAGCAAAAGAGATTTGTCAGATCGTAACAGGTGGAAAGAAGTGGTCTCTGCCTACCCCTCTGGGAAACAGGCGTGATTTTATGTATGTATGTAAGTATCTTCGCAAATCATCCTAAGCCGATATTTATAAATATTAAACAAGTAAAAACCGACTTCTTCTTTCAACATCAATATCTCTTAAGCAACCTAAGCGTTTTTTATACAACATAGCTAAGAACCATCTCGATTAGAATACAAACACACACATACCATCCAGCCTTCATCCCAGAGTGAGGTAGGCAGAGCTACAGAATTACCAACAAATCTAACAACTTGTTGTTAATTCTATAACCACAATTTGCACAAACAGGCCAAGATGTTTACCAGTGTATATTAGTGACAGGTTGCAAGCCCATCGCCTAACAATACTACAAGCCTTTTATCCCTTGATCTAGTCGCCTCGTACGACTTCCACGGGAAGACATGGAGTGGCAGTATTCTAAGCTGGCAACCAAACGGCACTCGATTAGAATAGCTTTTTTTTTAAATAAGCAGCGCGTTCAAGTCGTTCTAACAGTACTCACACAAGTTAAACTTTTTTTTTCTTGTGTTAAGAAGAAATATTAAACCGCCATTGCAGAATTAATTAAAGTCAACGTCGACCTCAGTCGTTAGCCCAATCAGGTGGGAAATTACTGCAAACACTCAATCAAATGCTCTAAACCGTTCTAGAACCACGCAGGAATGAAATTTGGCCTGTTAGGGCGTGTACAGATTAGACTACTGCACAATAAATTAAAAAAGTCACAACGAGAGTCAGTTACCGTTTAATTCATACCGGTTTAAAACGAGATAACCAGTTATGGCAATTCATTGTTTATTATGGCAAAAAACTCGCAGGTTTTGCGGGTGGTAGGACCTTGTGCAGGGTCCGTCCGGATCGCTACCACCATCTTATCCATTAACGTACCGCCAAACAGCAGTGTTTACATTGTGTTCCGGTTTGGGGATAAGACAGCCGGTGTAATGACTAGCATAGAGGCATTCCATCTTAGTCCTCTGGGTTGGCAACGCATTTGCAGTCTTAGGCTTGCAGTCTTGTGAATGAATGCGAATGTCTATGGGTCACAGTTTCCACTAACCATCAGGTGGCCTGTGTGCTCGTCTGCCTTCTCTATGCCATAAAAATAAAATAAAATAAATAAATAGGTTAAACTTGACCGACTAAAAATAATATATGTATAGTATATCTTCAATGACATAGGTACAAATAACCTACTCACCTTTGCAAATAACCTAATTGAAGCAAACCAATATTTAAGTAAGTATTTCTATCACAAAATTGAATCAAACTCAACATCGACATCAGCCTTCAGCCCAATCAGGTGGGAAATTACTGCAAACACTCAATCAAACGCTCTGGAACGTTCTTGAACGACGAAGAGAAAATTTTGCTTGTTAGGGCGTGCACAGATTAGACTTCCGCATATTAATGTAAAAGTCACAGTCACGAATACCGGTTTAAAACGAGATATTACCGGTTATTAGATGGCATTTCATCTAAAGCTATAAAAATAACAAACTGGCTTATCGATCAACGCACAGCCGAAACTGCTGGACCTAGGGAGTTGAAATTTCACTGTTACTAGCGACTTGTTTAAAGGAATCATCATCATCATCATCATGTCAGCCGAAAAACGTCCACTGCTGGACATAGGCCTCCCCCAAGGCTTTCCACTCAGACCGGCCTTGTGCTTTTTGCATCCACCGCGGTCCCGCGATCCTGACGAGGTCGTCACTCCATCTTGTTGGAGGCCTACCTACAGATCGTCTTCCGGTCCGCGGACGCCACTCCAGAACCTTCTGACCCCATCGGCCATCAGTCCTGCGAGCAATGTGCCCCGCCCACTGCCACTTCAGTTTAGCTATTTTAAAGGAATAACGCTACAGAAAACATACTGCAACCTTGGTAGGTTCACAAAACGAAGTTAACCGTTAAATGCGATGTAAGATATATCCTACGTAGCAAAAATATAAAAAAGACCTATAAATGAACATATTACAACGAGTAATACGTAGAAGTAATGTAGGGACTTAAAAATTAAGTCATGCATTTAAGGGTTAAAATATAGCCACAGAAAATCTCCCAGCATGTAACAGCCCTATCAAAGCGTACTCGCTCTGTAACATGATACGGGAAATTTGATTTAAACCTTTATGTTTCCGGTAAAGCTGTACCGGAAGTGGTGAATTATGGGGGTTTTAGTTTGCCTACGGCTATTAGTTTGTGTGGAGATTGTCGATGGCGTTGTGTGTCCGGTTGAACGATTTTAATGTAAAATAGGATTGGTAATGGTATTTGTCAACATTTCAATAGCTCTTATTTACTTAACGTAATGGCGGCCATATTGTTTTATTGAGTTGAATAGAGCCCCTAGTATCTGGGTATATGATATTATGGGAGTTTGTTCCACAAAGAAAAAAAATGGGGCCACAGTGAACCCTTTTTCACTGCGGCCCCATTTTTTTTCTTCACAAGTCGACTTAACTCGTAATAAAAAAGGATATATTTACTCTAATTTAATGTCTAATCTACCCCTTACGTCAGTTTTGTACATGTTAATTTTTGCTTTAATTATTTTTAGTTGACAGTCTTGTTTTTTAGTTTCAATTTGAGTTATTTGCAGTTTTAATATAGGTAAGTAACTTCATTGTAGTTTGCTTGTGGAGCATAAATCATATTAACGTGAATTGCAAAAATATTGTAGATAGGCTCAATTAAAAAAGGGTTGATAAGCCCTTAACTTTTTCCTTTGTGTAACGAAGATTAGATTTATCATATGGTTACTTTGCGTTACACAAAGGAAAAACAAAAAAGCAAAGGATATAACTCATCAGCCAATAGAAGAAGAATAGAAACAGTATTCATTGGCTATTTAACAGAACGTTTATTCATATAGTTTATGCATAAAGCTTGGCTACGGAACGCTAAAAGCGGCGAATGTTCAGTAGTCTGTTACATTTAAATGCTCAACTCTATCTGCGCTTTAGAAGCTCCTTTCCATAAGAACGTAATAATCGGCTCTGATTCTTAAGATCCTAATAACCGACATTACTGCGTATTAAACCATTTTAAAACTCTTAAAAGCTTCAGAAGAGAGTTTGAAGCTATATCTATTTAAGTAAAACAGCTCCCTCGAAAACGATTCATGAAATTCTACTTAACTTCTTCAGTAATATTGTAGAACATTGCTATTTCTTTATTTCTATCAAGCGGTAAACTATTGCCAAAAAATACAAGTATTTTGGAACTATGATTAATACACAACATAATGTATATTTTGTATTAAATATTACACACTGTGTTACAGTGTTACAAACTTAAAAAAATAACTAAAATATTGATTGATGAAAATCCGGGATAACAAAGTGCTCGTACAATGTGAAATTTATCTTTCTCTCCTTTTTAAGTTGCAAATAAAATTAACAGGTGATCAGTAGAACAAGTGGGTTCGTGTAATTCACGACCAATTCTGGCAAACTTAAATTATTTATGTTAGCATGTCGGCGGCGTACCAGGTGGAATCTGACTAGCGAACGGCATTGCTAGTGGCATTATAAAGGTCCTGTCAGTAGATGTACAGAAGATCTTCTTCAAACAAAGGTATATCACGCGGCTTCCATGTGTGCGTGCCTCGACCGTACGCGCCGCGAACCACCACAAGCAGACTCAACAGGACGGACCGAGCCGGTTTAGACGGGGCGCGCCGTCGCCGCGTTTGGCCGCGTGAGCATTAAGGCTTGATTTCCTCTTACGCTTACATCGGTCGCTGACGCGTCTGCCAGCTGTGTACTCCCACGTTGTTATATTTTCTCCACATCCACCGACCTAAGCTCCTAGTCAGATGTCAGATGAATAACGCTAACTAGCATTTCTATTCGTTTCGTTTTTGACCAATCTCGTCACTGGTACATGACATGATAATAAAGAGTCACTAGTTGGCGTAATGTAACATGACTAGAACCTCTTACCACCACCACTTAAGTCAACTCCATACATTTCAAATCTATAGAAAACAGAAACGTCAGTAGAGTTTGCATCGTGGCTAGGCCTACAGGAGCTCTATCCTAATCGTTGTATAATCTAATTGCTTTTGACAAATTTCTATTTGTTTTCAACACAGCCGCCATTACTATTAAGTAAATAAGAGCTATCATAGCGTTGACAATACATTAAAGCAACGCGCGGTCTGTTAAGTGACCTTCATATATGACCCGGTGGACGGAGAGACGGTAGAATTCACTCAATACATAAACTAACGCTTCCATTCCCAGAGTGGGGTAGGAAGAGCTACAGAATTAACAACAACTCCAAAGACTTGTTTTGTTGTGGCTTTTAGTAGTGTTAGGCGATGGGCGTGTAACCTGTCACTAATACCTTTTTTTTTTATAGCATTGAGAAGGCAAACGAGCACACAGGCTATCTGATGGTAAGTGGAAACTGTGACCCAATCATAGACATTCGCATGCACAAGACTGCAAGTCTAAGACTGCAAATGTCATCCCTGAGGACTAAATTGCAATGCCTCTGTGCTAGTCATTGCACCGGCTGTCTTATCCCCAAACCGGAACACAACAAGGTTAATCGATAAAATGCTGGTAGCGATCCACAAGGCACAAGGTCCTACCATCCGCGTCGCATCTTACTTGATTGTGCAAAATGTGGTTACAGGATTATCAACAAAACATTTTGATAAAAAGTAGTTTTTAATTCATGCGGATTACCTTTTCTTCGTTTGAATTTTGAATTCAAAATAGCAAAGACCAAAGAGCCATGCAGACAAAGGCTAAATAGTCAATCTAGGCGTTATTAGTTATATGCATTCTGCAAGCCAACAACTAGATTCGGCAATCAGCATATTTGATAAACAGAAACCTCGGCCACATTTAGTATGTATGAATCTATTAGCTAGTAATACGTTGTTTGTGATACGCTTAACCTGAGGGTAGTTTCGATTTCTACCTCTTAAGTACTACTCGTAGTATTATGTATGCAAAAGTGTTCGTTAGTATTTATGGTTCCGTACCCAAAAGGTATCAACAGGACCCTCTCACTAAGCCCCTCTTATTACTTCGGGGGTTAAAAATGCAAATTCTGCTCTACTACAACATCCGATATTACAACGAAGTTGCGTTGTGACGAACCTTTATTTTCAAAGTTCCGTAGCCAACTCGACAAAAAAGGAATTTAAACAAATTAACCTCAATAAATTCATCAAGCACGTCACAGGAAAAAACATGGAGGTAATATCATTCAGTCTCTAATGAACGTTGCGGGGTTAATTGGCGATGGCATCACAAACCAACCGTACACGTGGATGGTTTTTACAAGCTTTGATTTAAGAGGATTGTGGAAGCTTAAATTGCGCAGCTGTCAATAAAAATAAATACTTAAATAGCTTCGGGCTACAGCGTGTCTCATCCCCAAAATCAAATTCGAAAAATCGGACTACGTTTGGGTGGAGAGAAACGTTTCGTGTGCTTTTGATTTGGCCCTTCTTCAGTTCATCTAACGACACCACATGTGTTAAAATCAATCAAGCCGTTTAGGCTGCAGCCAATGACGATTGCCTAAGAAATAAAAATACATACCATACATTTAAAACACAACCCTCCTTTTGAAACAGTCGGGTAAACGTACGATCGTTAAAGCAGAAGAAGGGTTAATTAACATCAAACAACAACCCGTCCACTTAGGAAAACAAAGCTCAAACGGCGAATTCTCGTTTCAATTTCCAAAGCACACTGCAACGTATACGTCAAGAGGTATTCCTAAGTGGATGGGTAATGTCTAACATCCAGGCAAGTTCCAGCGAGCGAGGAGAATTGCTCGTCGTCGAATTATTAGCGGTTAGCTACAGAGTAACGTGGCAGAGGCGGGGTGGTAAACTGAATAAGGTAAGATGGGATACGTGCGCCTACGGGGCAAGTGCGTCAAATTATATATTTTTCAGATGTTATTGGTTTGGCGCACTGGCCCCATAGATGCGCTAACCCCACCTTACCTTAGCTCTTATAACATTGCTTTTTAGGGTTCCGTAGTCAAACTAGGAACCCGTAAAGTTTCGCCATGTCCGTCCATCCGTCCGCACCCTAGCTCAAAGACTCTTAGTACTAGAAATCTGTAATTTGAAAATGCATATTAGTCACGCCAATAAAGTGGTAAAATAAAATATAGATATTTTTTTAGTGTACCTCCTCTACACGTAACGTGGGATGTTTTTTTTTCTCGCTTACCCTAGTGTGGGTTGTCGTTGGACAGGTCTTTAAAAAAAAATGCGGGTTAGTGTAAACATATTTTCGAGTAAGGGATCCGTTTATGAAATATGAAGCTTTAAAGCGCTAATTTTTGTTAGGGTCAAGTGTCCCACTATAGCCTAAACTACAAATACAAAAAATATAAAATATATCTTAAATGAAAGCACATATAATGAATTTAATAGGAAAACTATTACTACTAAGTAGTCTTCATTGGTTACAAACAGTTCAATAGTAGATTGTGTCACAAGGGAGCAAAATGACATATTTAAGGTGAGGGCGTACATTGAATCCTGAACGAAGCGAAGGATTCTACAATTGAATCCCGAGCGTAGCGAGGGATTCTAAAATAGAATCCTGAGCGTAGTGAGGGATTCAATTGTTAACGCCCAAGGTGGAAATAATTTTGCTCCCGTGTGACACATACTGCTTTTCACATCACCTATGAGGAAAATAAAAGATCTTAGTGATGAAACAAATTTAATTATTCACACATTCTAGCAATGCTGAAATTATCAAATTTAACATCAAATTTGGCAACAAAATGTCCTTGAACAGAAAAGTGCCACTTTGATCCCTCCTAGCAGGGAAGAAAAGTCCCCTTTCCGAGTAGGTGATATGAAAATGTTTTTTCCTACCGAAAACTTATTTGCGGTGTTGGTAAACTGACCGTGTCCCAATGACCATGTATGGGTATTACAATTTTACGACGGTAAAGTTTACTTTGTCGCAAGGTCTAATTTGATTGTAGTAACGGCTTCGGAACCCTACACTGTGCTCAGTGTGTCCGACATGCTCAATCTTGCCCAGTTTTTGTCAGATTTACGAAATGATTACAATCTCACAGTGTCTTGATTTTTAGGGTTCCGTACCAAAACGGTAAAAAGGAACCCTTATGGTGAGACTTCGGTGTCCGTCAGTCTGTACGTATGTCACAGCATTTTTTCTCTGAAACTATAAAAGCTTGAAATTTGGCATAGTTGTGTAACTGGTTTGCCCGCATCTGCTTTTTAGGAAAAAAAGATGAAATATTCTTCCTTAATATGTGAAAAGGGTCTAGAATTGGAGATTGATAAACCGAAGTGCTTGGGATTATAGCAAACGCGGTATTATATCAAAGGGCTCAATCTGCCCATTTATAATTTTCCTTGACGTACTTTTTGATTTGACCGAAAATTCTGAAAAACACCCGACTTAAAGATAGGTAAAAATTAAGAATTATACAAATAAAACATGAAACCCTCAGTGCGATAGCTTGGGTCGCACTTGACCCTATTCTGAATATAACATAGTGAGTTTGATCATAAAATAAATAACATCCAGCCTGACTAGACCTATTCCGTTGTTGTAAATAGAGCATGAAATCTCGGGATTGGATTGTATGTAATACCGGAAATATTCCAGGGATTATATCCAGACCAAATCCCGGATCACATGTAGTTATATATATCAAAAGCCACATTCCCGATTGGCATGAAACCTAACTAAAAGCACCATTCCGATCAAACTAACTTTATTTCATAAACATCCGCAACAAGATCAAGTTATAATGGTTCTTACGTGTCGTCAATATGCAATACATAATAACCATCGTTAAATGTCTCAAATGAAAAAAAAACGACTTCAAATTGAGGTAAATACCTGTGACTGCAACAGCTTCTACCGCGGGGATATGGCGTTTCCACAATGAAGTAATTTCGCCAGTGTCAAGTATATAAGTATAAATCAATATAGCAATAAAATACAACCCAACGTTGTACGGTGATATGTAGGACAGAGGTCAAGATAGTTTTAATCTCTGTACCACTGCGAGCCCACTCGAAACGAGAAGTAAGATGCTACACGAAATAAGTCCAAGTCTTCTATCACTGTGCAACACAAAGGCTTAAAAAGTACAAATCACTAACAGAAAAGAACTTTGAACACCTAAATACACAAAAATACAAAACTAAAACAAATTACACATCCGCCATCTTTTGACGTTGGAAATGACCCTAAAAAGCTTGTTACGATTTTATTAATTAATTCACTTTCACAAAGTTCCATAATACTCTTTCGTTTGACTATCGAAGAAAATATTCCACAGAACAGTGCAAAATTCATATCAAACAATACATGTGAAAAAGTCCAGTACAAAGGAATGCGTTACCTCTCGCTGCTGTGTTTATTCTGGTACACAATATACCTAGGATACGTGAATTCTGAGCTGATTCATCTTGAGCCTGACCTTAGTGTCCCGCATTTTCTTAATGAAAATCAGGTTACAAAAGTTCGGCAGTAACATCAGTAGGTAACCATAGTTTAGCGTCCCAAATGAAAAATAACCACGTCAAAATGAAGCAGTCAAAATGCTGAAAAGCTTTTTACAATTGTTTTGATTACATAGTTCCATAGTGCCTCTTTGGTTTGACTGTACAACATAATATTCCACAGAACAATATGCAAACTTCATTTCAAACAAAAGATGCGACAAAGAACGCGTCGGCTTGTAGTACACGTCAATTCTGAACTGACTGATCTTGAACCTTACCTTTGTATCCCACAATTTCTAACCAAAGATCAAGTTACAATGGCCCAATAGGCACTGGTACCACCGTGAGCGAGTAAGTATTCATATCAAACAAAAGATGTTTTTTTTTATGGCATTGAGAAGGCAAACGATCCACAAGGCACAAGGTCCTACCACCCGCGTCGCATCTTAGTTTGATATTGCAAAATGTGGTCACAGGACTATCAACAAAACGTTTTGATAATGTGGATAATATGGTGGTAGCGATCCGGACGGACCCTGCACAAGGTCCTACCACCCGCATAATGTGACAAAGATCACTGCAAATGAACGCGTCAGCGCTTTCATTAGGACACGTGAATTATGAACTGATTAATCATGAACCTTTGTATTTCACAATTTCTACCCAAAGATCAAGTTACCACGTTCAGTCAGTGCCGTCCACATGCGTTACACAATAACCTTTGTTACGTGTCTCGAATGCCGAAGTTCGACGCATTGTTTCCGCACCCAATTACTCGGATCTCGTTTGGCAAGTGGCTAAATTGGAGTACTTGTTAGTGCCGCTGATAAAACTATGTTGTCAACTACCTGGTTACGTGCAGTTATAATGGTTATTACGTGTCGTCAATACGCGATACATAATAACCATCGTTAAGTGACTCAAATGAAAAAAAAATACTTCAAATTGAGGTATTTAAGTCAAATCTAGTTGTTTTTTTTTTGCCCCTCGGCGACTTCAACAGCTTCTACCGCGGGGATATGGCGTTTCCACAATGAAGTGATTTCGCCAGTGTCAAGTATACCTATATAAGTATAAAACAATATAGCAATAAAATACAATCCAATCTCCTCTAGGAAGATTGGGGGCAACGTTGTACGGTGATATGCAGGACAGAGGTCAAGATAGTTTTAATCGAAACGAGAAGTAAGATGCCAGATACACGAAATAAGTCCAAGTCTTCTATCACTGTGCAACACAAAGGCTTAAAAAGTACAAATCACTAACAGAAAAGAACTTTGAACACCTAAATTCTAGAGTTTCGCTTGCGTTGTCCTTACTTGGATCTGTCGCTTGAATGTTTGGTGCTTGGATAAAGATTATCCCTCTTATTCACAAACGCACAATAACTGAATTTATCAGAAATGGCACATTAATAGGTTCTGTTGCGCTCCCTTGAGGCACGGACATACTCACCTTAACCCTCAAAAGGTTCATTGATGATGTCCACACAAATAAACAGACTCCATACCGTAACCTATTTTATCCGTATCCCTAGCTAATTGTTTGTATCAATCTATTCAATTAGTTTGTAGTTGTATACCGCCCCACGGTTGGGTAATTAGCCCCTTTATCACGTAATAAATATTTAACGCTTCTCTTGGTTCTCGTTAATTGCATCCATTATTTAGTCCGACAAGTATATAAGTTAAATAACTAGATAAATAAATAAAAAAAATGCAAGGCCGCTATTCTGCTGCATAAATATTTAGACATGTTATGGTTTTGAATTTGACTCCGCCGCGCCGCCATTACTGTTAATGCAATAAGAGGTATCATAACTTTGTTAATACCATAAGACGTTAAAAGCAATATTGTTTTACGGTGCAGAATTAGACGGCTAGGGTCAGGTGACAATTTAACAACGATTAACCTATTTTCAAACTAAGCTGAAGGCTTGAACTAACTATGGGAACAATAAAACAATAAATACACGAGTACTCATATGTGTATACATATAGACGTGACGTTCACTTTTACTTTTAATTTAATATATTTTTGAAATATTACTCAATACTCGATAAAATAATCAGGGCCTTTATTGAAATAGGTAAAACCCTATTGCCTTTGATATTAAAACAAATAAATATCAGGGGACAATGTCACACCAATTGACCTAGTCCCAAACTAAGCTCTAGGCTTGTACTACGGACAACTACATAAATACTTATATAGAGAAATACATACTTAAATACGTAGAAAACATCTCCCAAATATCTGCCTTTACCGGGAACCCAGGACCGCTAGCTTAGTAGGCAGGGTCACTAATAACTAAACCACACGTCGACGTTTACATTTTATTATATCGCATTATCAACGCTAGGTACTATAGCTCTAATGTAAGTACTTGGCGGGTTAAAAACAATACGAGAACATGTGAAAGGCAATATAGTTTTACCCAGTAGAATAGTGGCCCTGCCAAACTGCCTAACAGTTTGTCAGGACTATTTTACAAACTAAGTACCTACCAATTTAACCATACGAATTTACTACTTAACATACGATTGTTAACAGCGGTCAAAATATATGAACTAACAGTCGATTTAACACATTAAACGCAGTTTTTTATATATGAGATATACATTTGCGTCTTATTATTTTTTATTAGAATCGTATCACGTATTTATAAAGCAAAAGCAAACCACGTTAAAATGAAATCTTCCGTCCCTAAGGAAATCAGTTAACGAGCATATTCCCGCAACGGCCTACGCTGTTATTGGACAAATACGAGCAAATAACTGAGCAACAGTTGTTCCTATTGGCTGTTTGTAGCTCTACGGGGAATGGGTTTTTTTCCGGTGGCATTATTAGAAGAATAACTTATTTAATAGCAAATTCAGATGAAAATAATTATGTAAATAAATAAATGATTATGTAGAAAATTGGCTTGTATAAACAAATATTGAATAATAATAAAAATAATTGACAATCTATTTTGTTCCGCCAACGCTTGCAGATAAATGCATTTCCCGCCAAAAGCAACGACGGTTTGAGGGTGAAACTGTGGCGCTACTGAGCGTTTAGATGCCTATTCTTTTCGGCCAGCGATGGCCAGTTTAAAAGGATGTCGTCAAGTGAACTAATTAATATAATGTAATAACCATGTCTTGTGCTTTTCGCATCCACCGCGGTCCCGCGATCCTGACAAGGTCGTCACTCCATCTTGTTGGAGGCCTACCTACAGCTCGTCTTCCGGTCTGAGTGGAAAGCCTTGGGGGAGGCCTATGTCCAGCAGTGGACGTCTTTCGGCTGACGTGATGAATAACCAGGAATAATTTAATCCAAATATTTATATTTATCTGTATCCGCTAATTCCTCCTAAACCGCGTAACGGATTTTGATGCGGTTTTCACCACCAGTAAGATACTTTTTCATGAAAGGTTTTTATGTATTTAGGTTTATGCACCGGTGTTACAGAAAACTTACATTTACTAAAAAGAAGCGAGGATCGCTAGTTGTTCATAATTCTAACACATCCAATATAATCATCATCTCGGTATATCACAACTCTGCAAGCCACAATTTTCTCAGCGTCACTAATTTCGCACACATTCGCTGAATGTAGCAA
Source organism: Acleris sparsana (assembly GCA_923062465.1). NCBI lineage: Eukaryota > Metazoa > Arthropoda > Insecta > Lepidoptera > Tortricidae > Acleris > Acleris sparsana. The sequence continues at coordinate 13,237,068 of OV281300.1, forward strand.
AGTGCTGGCGCGGCTTATTACTCGCGTAAGGTTTATTTGTCTAGAGACTACATTAAGACTAGCGAGAGGATCATTAACTTCACGGGAATACTTTAAGTGTGAAGCTGAGTACTACGTTCAGACTACGTAAGGCTAGACTTAAAGCTAGAATGTTTATTCTGAAATGAATTCTACGTCAGTACTTTACTGTAGAATGATGTGTTTGCTCTGTGGTATATTTCTTTGCTCGTAAAGCAAATTTTGCTCGTAATAGTGTAGCAAAATTGATGTTATGTTGTAGATCGTTTTTTTTAATGGGATATAGAAGGCAAACGAGCACGAGTTACCAACCCTAAGGACCAAGATGGAATGCCTCTATGCTAGTCATTACACCGGCTAAACACAAATTGGACACACAGCAAGATACGGATTGGGACAAGTTATTCTTTACTTGAAGAAATACCTAATTCCGATTTTTTTAATATTACGGTCGTGAGTGAAAGCTTTGACATATTTATTTATTTTATAGCTACTTTATAACTTGTTCATAATTTTATTACTAAACGTATGTTAGGAAAGGTTAGAAGTTAGAACAATGAGCAATATAAAAAGTTTTAACCTGCAATTAGACAGTCAGAATTATGACAATTTGGGATTTCGATCATTACAGCGGCATTACGACTTCGGAAGTGTATTCTCGTTAAAAATTTGGGCATCATTTACGAAGCTTCAAAACGGGTACAGTTATGTAAATTACTGTAATAAAAATGTCTGCAAATATTTTATTTGCAAGTATGATACAGGTTGTCAGAACATGCATGATTTATGAAAATATTGTGTAGCGGCGTGCGCTTTGTATTTTTATTTATCGTCCGTACACTCGGGAGTCGTTTTATATTTGCAATTAATAGAACGGTCCGAGTTGAAATCAAGTGTAATTGTTTGAGTGCCGACCTTTTAAACTGCCTTTTTGTCGAAAAACGAGCCGTCTTTGGTTGACATAACTTATATCATAACTATATTGTAATAATTTTATGTCAACTAAGTGAACATCTCTCTTGATTGCTTCTCACTTTTTATATGTGTTATCAACGTTACTAATTTAACTTACTAATGGCGACCGCGTTAAAAACAATAGGTACGATAATATATCAAAAATAAAAAGGTTTTCCTGAGTATCTGTCAAGTAAATAAGAGCTGTCTATCAAAACGTCAACCCAACCTAACGCTTACATGTCAGCAGCATTAAGGTTTTTACAGTTGAATGGAGCTGGCTGGTCAGCTAAATCGCTACTGCCTTGTATTTGCATGTTTAATGAAGCATGACAAACAGATGACAAGTTAACTTTAGTTGCGGTATAGCCGCTAATATAGACTGTTTATCTATACACCGTGTTTTTTTTTATTTAAGATAACTTCGGCATATTACTAGGTATATCCATAGAAACTAATTGGTAGATTAGATTTTTAAATATTGCAAAAAAATATTTTTTTTTCACTTTAGAACAAAGTTATGAAATCTTTTATCTTTGGTCATTCTAAAAGGGCCTTTAGAGTTAACTAATAATCAGTGTCAAATACGTCTATGTTGGCGTGACATACACACACAAGTAAAGATAACACTTGACAGGTACAAGATTGTCACTTAAGATTGACGCGTATACAAACCTAACAATTGAAAACTCTTTACTCATAAGTATTAAAAGAAAATTGTTGTTATCAATTAAGAGCCTTTTACACTAGTTTAACGTGATTAACTGATTAAATTTAAAAATTAATTATCTTTAAAACCGTTAGACTTATCATTTGTCTGTCTTCGGGAAATTAACTTTGTTTGACCTAAAGAACGTTCCCTTAAAGTTATCGTAAATCAAAAAGGGTTACCATTATCTATTAAAAATCACGTTTGTTGTTTGCCCCCTTAATTATATTTTTTATCTACATCCATATCATAACTTCCCTATTATATGTTTAGAAACGATAAGCAAACAGCCTATATTAAGAAACCTGTATCTGTGGTTGCACTTTAATGTTAACATTAAAGTATTACATGTCATTAAAGTATCGGTTATTGATGTAGTTGCATCTTAATGTTCACTTTAAAGTTTAGGTGACCGAAACTTTAAAGTGAACATTAAGATGCAGGTTCTTTGAGATACAAGGCATCATGGTACAATTTTCTCACATATTGTAGAAAACGTATGATATGCATGTAGATAAAGTTATGTATGCGACTGTACGCATAATTAGGCATTAAAACACTCGTGTGATCTTATTATGAAACTCACCTATCGGCTCGTTTCATAAAACCACACTCGTGTATTAATGCCTCTCATTATGCACCAGTCACATAAATAACTATTAAAGTACACAACTTAATATTCTATGAATATTTCAAGCGTCTGCCTGTTGCTGTTATTAATATCGAGCAAAAAACGGCAAAACACACGTTTGTTGTATGGGAGCCTCACTTAAATATTTATTTTATTCTTTTTTTAGTATTTGGCGTTATAGCGACTACAGAAATACATTATCTGTGAAAATTTCAACTGTCTAGCTATCACGGTTCATGAGACAGCGTGGTGACCGACAGACGGACAGTGGAGTCTTAGTTACCCCCGTTTTTACCCTTTGGGTATGGAACAATAAAATGACGAAACTGACTGGCTGACTGATCGAGCGACGCACAGCCGAAACCGCTGGAACTAGAGTCTTGAAATTTGGAGGGAATATCCTTGGATATAGTTGGGTATCTAAGAAGGGATTTTTGGAAATTCATCCCCTATCAGATTAAAAGGAGACATGGAGGACCTCAGTGCAATGCTCGCTGACCTCAGTAGAGCTTCCGACCGAGTTGGCTTGAAAATGAACATGGACAAGACGAAAGTCATGTCCAATGTCCATGTCGCGCCAACTCCCGTGATAGTCCAAGGCTCTGCGCTCGAAGTTGTTAAAGACTATATTTACCTGGGACAAACGGTCCAGTTAGGTAGGTCCAACTTTGAGAAAGAGGTCACTCATCGAATCCGACTCGGCTGGGCAGCGTTCGGGAAGCTTCGCAGCACCTTTTCGTACATGTTACTGCAGTGTTTGAAGTCAAAAGTCTTTGACCAGTGTGTGTTGCCGGTGATGACAATTACGGATCTGAGACGTGGGCGCTAACAATAGGCTTCATAAGAAAGCTCAAAATCACTCAGAGGAGAGCTATGGAGAGGGCTATGCTCGGGGTTTCTTTGCGTGATAGAATCAGAAATGATGATATCCGCAGTAGAACAAAGGTTACCGACATAGCCCGAAGAATAGCTAAACTGAAGTGGCAGTGGGCGGGGCACATTGCTCGCAGGACAGATAGCTGATGGGGTCAGAAGGTTATGGAGTAGCGTCCGCGGACCGCAAGACGAGCTGTAGGTAGGCCTCCAACAAGATGGAGTGACGACCTCGTCAGGATCGCGGGACCGAGGTGGATGGGAAAAGCACAAGACTGGTCTGACTGGAAAGCCTTGGGGGAGGCCTATGTCCAGCAGTGGACGTCTTTCGGCTGACATGATGATGATGAACAGATTAAAATAGGTTGAGTAGTGGAAAACATTTATACGCGTATGAATTCGCATGCGTCCACTAGTTACTCGGTATATATTAGCTTTCAACGGTCAAGAGAACGGTTGACCTGTCAATTGTATTGTTTGCTTAGCAATCAAAGCGCATGCCTTGCAGGTCGACGCACCAATTTGAGGTTAGTTAATATTCGATGCATTTACGGAGGCACATTATGTTTTCATTTACTGATGCCCGGTTCCTATATTCTAGAAACGAATGGATTTCCTTACGTCTCGTTAAAATTTGACATTTGCTACGTACAAAATGTGTCAAAATTTAACGAGTCGTAAGGAACTGTACTGGTAGTAAATTCCCGTATAAACTTGGCAACGCATTCGCTAGCTTTAGACGCATTACGCGTTGGCGTAATAGTAAAAAGTTTATATTACGGCGACGACTGCGCTACGACGCTAGTTATATTGTGTCTATTCGTTTCGTTTTAAACCAATCGCGTCACTGGTAGGTCACGTGACTTTTCATATCACGTCATCTACCAGTGACGCGGTTGGTTTAAACACGAAACGAATAGAAAGGCTAGTAAGCGCAATGCATCATGGCAGGGCCCCGGGTCCACTTACCATGAGGTCCGCGTTGGTGTCCCAGTGGCTTTACAGTGTCATGTCATGATCGAAATGGTGCTGATATACTTAAGCACATTCGCAAGGATGCGCAAGAGTGTTCAAGTCTAACAGCACTTTAAGGTAAGTTTCCGCGGTCGCCGATGAGTTCTTATTTTTCTTACTTACGTGGGTATTACCCGATGCTCTTACGGTAAAGGAAAACATCGAGAGGAATCCTAATTCCTCGAATCTCTAGCAGAAGGAATGCACGTTATAAACTATTGTTGCAAGAAATCCAAAAAAAATAGTTTTCCTCTTATAATCATAATCATTTTTAACTTAACAAGATTACATTTAACTTCACTTGTAGGCATATTTTGAATTACTTCCCGTCAATGGAATGGGCTGAAATTTGGAATACAAGTGTAAACCCGTGTGTCTAGGTAATCTGATGATGGAGTCGGAAGATGGCGATGGGATCTTTGCAGTACCTTCCAAATATGAACCCGCCGTGTTGGAGCTCGTGAGTTTGGTCTTGATAAGGAGATGATATGAAAAAGTATAATCGGCAACAACGACTTGTCCCAAAAAAAATATTTCTGTCAGAAACATTATTACTCTTAATATTCTGCCTGTAGCGTATTTAATTCAATTACAATGTCAAATGGCTGCGATTGAGCGCATCACATCTGAAATTCACTAACAATTCAAAGGCAATTGGTTGCGGGGCTGATTAATCCGATTATTTCGACTAATGACTCACAAGTTTGAATTAGTAATCTCTTCATTGATGAACAGTTTATAAATCCCTTTAAATATTTCACTAAAATTGATGAGGACGTATTTGTTTTCTCCCACATGCTCGGAAATGTTAACCTTACTGTTGTAAAATCAGCCCGCGAAGTTCCGAGTTCCAGGCCCAGGCAATTTTTAAAAAAAAAAAGTTATTATTTACCAGCGGCAGCGGCCGCGAAAATGTATACAAATTTCATAACGTACCCTGTTTTTTACTTTTTAAAACCATATTTGGACTATGATAACTAACTTCAAACAGCCAAACACTCGTACAATTCAAAATTCTTCCATGTTTATTTACTTTTTAAATGTCATAGACTAAAAAGGTAAACGCCGTTTATCGCGTTTACAGCGTATTTACCAAAGTGTCAAATAGTTTTACTTTTTTTAAAACATTCTGCGTTTAGAATTAAAAAAATTAAGGCGGGAATCGGGAATACTTTTTTCTTAGGGAAGTTTAAGTACAGTACGTATTATTTTTGTTTCGCGAAAATACAAAAGTAAAATGAGTTCCAGTGATGAAGATGTGTTAGTTAAGTACTTATTGCCATTTGCCTTCGTCATATTATCACATCTTATTTGACTTGACTTTGTTAATACATTTGAATACATATTATATCAAAACTGAAATTTTGTTTAATTTCCTCGCATTGTTAGAGAAAAGCACTATACAAGCCTCGACCAGGAAGGGCGATTGCTGGACTCGTATAATTATAGCGTACGCTAACTCTACTCGTCCCGCAACGGCCTACTTCCTGGTCTGTGCAGTAATGTACTATTCTGAGTCTTGGATGTTATCTATGTCTTCTTTACATAGTATAAAACAAAGTCGCTTGCCGCCGTCGGTCCCTCTGTATGTACGCTGAGATCTTTCAAACTAGGCAACGGATCTCAATGCCGTTTTCACCATCAATTAGATATTTTTCTACGGAAGGTCTATGTAAAATAAATTCTGGTTTATACAAGGTGAGAGCGGTCGCTAGTTTGTCTATATAAGTATGTTTATCGTTGTCTAATACCCATATCACAAGCTTAAAGCTTAGTTTGGGACTAGCTCAAGGGCTTTGGGTATGTTTGTATGAAGAAAATTGACATATTTTTTCGTAGCCGCCACGGATGATTTTAACATAGTTATTTATAGGAACTCTAAATACACATAGATATATATAATTTATGGCGTTAAATAATATCGGAGTGGAGATATTAAAGATTTAAGTATTCAGTTTTTGGTACTAAAAATACGCCAGGAGTGAATATTTAAATATCTCGGCTCCGTTGCACTTCTAAAGTGTATTACATTAGAACAAAATATGTTTATTTTGAACAATTCTATCATAATTTACCACTTTTACAAATGGCCGCTCACCTTGAAAATGTATGACTTTTACAAATGACAACACCTTTAACCAGACCCTTTGTAAAAACATATATTATTATAACATTACTAACTTGACAATAAAGGCGGCAGAGTAAACAATACGTTTGCGATAGGGGTAAAAAGAAAGCAGATAAATACCCAGTTAGGGATTATCAACCATAACTTCTTATTATATAAATTATATTTGAATGTTGCACTGTGAGTTTTTTTTTGTAGGTTTAATGATCTAAGAACCCTCTTATTCACCATCTAATCTTTTAATTTATCCAATATGATTTATTTATGTAATAATATATTTTATAACGCCAAGAGGATTTAAAAGAAATTATTTTGTTCCAAATCCACCATAAACGGATATCATTTTAAACCCCAAACGCCTGAAGCGCAAGTAAAATTTGTACCTGTAACTTCTGGCGTTAACATGATTTTCTCAATTTAAATGGAGTTTTCAGCCATAGCGTTGGACGCAAAAAAAGCCCTCAACACCTACACTACCAGGAACTGTAGTTCTAATACAAAATGGGCTCTGTATGGCGTCCATGGCAATTCACATGTACAGCTGCGGAATTCGAAGCGTTAACCGCATCGTTTGCGACAGTTCGGAACACAAATCGTTTGAGCGTAGCGTAGCGGTTTTGCGTAGAGACTGACGCGAGTGAAATATTCGATGCGAATTTGAGATGTGAGCATGGTGTGTTAAATTGAAAAACAGGACATGTGCGAGTTAAACTCACGTGGTACGTTTTGAGTTCCCGTGTTACTTTAAATACCATAGACTACTTATAGATTTTGTTTTAAGCTATAGGTAAAAATCTATTTCAGATCATCCATCATATTTCCATCGAAGATGTGCTACAATAGAATTGTAATTTGGCCGTACAAATTTAAATTCACTCTAATCTATTCTGCTTCTGGCCATGCCGGTGGAAAAACAGCTTTAGTCCCATCGACAAAGATGAAACATTCTTCAAAGTGATTTTGAACTTTATTTGAGTGACACAATATTCTCATTAATTTAACTGTCAAAATTTGACATGAATCCATGAGGCGGTCCACGTTCGAAAACTTCATTAGAAGTTACGTTTAAAGCAAATACAAAGTTTGAATTGGAAATAACATAAAACTTGGGACTCGCCTTTTACCTGTAGAACACTGAAATAAATTTACAAAAAGTAATTTAGGAATTTTGTCGTGTATTTGGAGGTGAAACATCAGGCAGATTCCGTCGATAATCTTGTCAACAACACTATTTTGGCGTTTGTTGTTGAATGTACTTTTTTCTGTACAGTCATCGTCTGATTTTTAAAACTAATCTAACCGACAGCGAAGATTCAGATGTCTTCTTCCGACTCTATTATCAGATCAGCTCCTATCTATACGCGTGCAACTTAATTGAGAGCTGGGGTAGGCATAAGGTGCGGGGGTGAGGTAAAATAAAGCTCATATAGTCATCGTACCTCTCTCCCCGCACCTCATGCTTGCCCCGGTTCTCGATTAAGTTTTACGCCTATAAATAGCACAAGCTGTTCCCGTGCCCAATTCGTTGATCTTTTTTTTTTGTAATTTATAGCCTATAACACCCACAAATAACGTGGCTTCCTATAGGTAAAAGAATATTCAAAATCAGTTCAGTAGATCCAGAGATTACCCTTTACAACCTCACAAACTTTACCTCTTAGTAGAATAGATAATGTTGCATTGCAGCCGAACTCTACCAAATGTCATTGCGCAGCGTTTGGACGGATTGAATGCCATTTTATTTTCATATCCCCAGCGATATACCGCATGTTTGACAGCCCAAAGAGAAATACAATTTTCAACGGAGTTGAAAAGATACAACTTCAAATCATTCACGTATAAAAGACAATGTGCATGCCTAAGCATATTCGGAAGGTCACGCCTTGACTTACGCCAGAACGGGAAGGATTGGTGATTCAAAAGCCAAGCAGTCGCGTAAATATTCTGCGAGAAGTCGAAGGTTAGGTATGGGGCGCAGAACCCATGGCACTTAGTTTTTCCATCAGTATGTCACCCTCATCATCCACCCTATCAAACGCCTCTTCAAAGTCGAAATATAGGGCACACCTACTTACAAGACCTGGTTTACTCATGTATTCCGACTTCAGTGAATTATGATAACGAGAAGCCGTTTAAAATTAACTGGCAAAATTATAACCGGAATGACAGATTATAAGAATGAATCAAGTTCTATAACGACAGACATTATATGAATAAAGCAAGGTTCGGTAAAGATACATTTCGTACCGTTAAGAATTTAATTCGTGTTTTGTACACTTAGTTACCTTTCAAGCAACAGCTGTTCTCAGCATCAATGGAACCCTCTCGAAAATATTTCCTACCTGACATCGCAAGTCTCCATGCGGATTGATACCATATCCTTCAAAGCGTAAAGCTCAGTTTACAAATATTGAACAGATACCTTCTTTTCTTTGGAAGGAGCCCCTATGTTTTGTAAATTTGAATGAAATAAAAAAGACAAAAGTGTTCGCTTTTACGTACGAAGGATCAAGACGTTCAATATTCTTCACTAACACTCTCAGTGACATTACAATTTAAAAAAAAAGAATGTAATATATCTAACCAGCAAAAATCTTATATCGGAAACTTTTCAATATTTGTTATTTACCTAACAGATGTCGCTATGATCGGTCATCGTGCTATATGGAAATACTTTCAAACCTGTCAAATATTCGAAGTAGTATTTCCAAACTGTGTCAAAACAACATGTAATTCTAAAGTACACTTTCGATTAAACTAATGAATACTATTTAAGCATACGTTACCGATTAAAGCATTTAAGCGAGCCATCAATTACCTTAATAAATTTAAGTACTCCATCATACATATTTATATCCATTTCTGCACTAACTACAATCCCATTATGACCTCACACTATTCACTGATATCACACACATTTTTAAAAACACTTGAACTAACATACAAATTATACTTAACGAGACAATACTTAATAACAAATTAATTTCCCACTACCACAAACACAAATTAAAACAATTGACTGACGGTATCAACCGCTATACTGATAGAGTTTAGAGCCAATACTGTTTCCTTTTTTAAACTTTTCTATGAAAAAAGGACAAAAAAAAAGACAATCGCCATTAACTGAGTGCCACGGTGACTATCACTGATATTAAACTGTTTAAAAACAACAACGTTTTGACATTGTGGTTTATTCGGAGCGGACTATATTTGTTTCATTCTAGAATAACAACTCGAGCACAACTGGCGGACGACTCGATGACGTAAACCAGTGTTGCCAGTGACAATATTTAGACCAGTTTAATGTTCTTTTACAATTAATGTTAAGTGGTTTAATGTTGCAAAGTTATTAAAGAATAAAGTCAGAACTTGTTCATGTTTATTATCAAACAAAAGCAATGGTTCTAAGTAATTATGAACTAGATACTTTCACGGACTTGAAAAAAAAGGTTCTCAATTCGTCTGCCTATTTTTTTTGTAGTTTTAAATTAATAATAAATGGTAGTAAAATGAATGAAATTTGGTTAAAAAAATATGTGGGACATCGATTTCAGTGAACTGACCTTTTAAACGTGATCGATTGTTTACTTTTTTGGCGGCCTTTTTTTTTTTCCTAGCCTTTATGAGTGTCCCACTGCTGGGCAAAGGCCTCTCCCCTTGATCTCCATGAGTCCCTATTTGGTGCCTCTTCCGGCCAGTTGTTGAGGAATGCGTCCAAGTCGTCCCGCCATCTCCGTCTAGGCCTGCCCCGTTTACGCCGCCCATTTTGCGGCACCCACTTGGTGGCTACGCTAGCCCACCGGTCCGGGTGCATACGGCAGGCGTGACCGGCCCAATCCCACTTAAGCCTGGCGGTTTTTTCTCCTACGTCAGCTATGCGTGTTTTGGAGCGTAGTGTGGTGTTCCGGATGCGATCTGTCCTTTTGGCACCTAACATACTGCGCTCCATTGCGCGTTGGCAAACCTTCAATTTGGACTTTTGACTCTCTGTGAGTGACGATGTTTGGGCACCGTAGGTTAGGACAGGCAGAATGCACATGTTGACGAGTTTTCGCTTGAGTGATAGGGGAAGGTTGCCCTTCATATATTCCTTCATGGACCAGTAGCTCTTCAAGGCGTTTTCGACACGGCGTTCGACTTCTTTGTCTTGCCTGTTGCTGAAAGAGACTAGCTGGCCCAAGTATTATGTACTCGTCAACATAGTGTATTGTCTGCCCGTCTACCTCGACCCTACGTTTCGTGCTGTTGGTCATCACTTGAGTCTTGGTGCGGTTCATTTTAAGTCCAACTTGAAGGCTCGCCAAGCTCAGATCTTTGAGCATTGACTGGAGCTATGCTGCTGAAGACGCGAAGAGAACAATATCGAGGCCTTACAATGTTTTTAAAAAAAAATGAAGTGAGTTTTATTATTTTGTTTAATCGAGCAAGTTTATATGTCAGACCGAGAAGAATTCGGTATTAACAGGTTTATGTGATTGTGTCCGTGGCATGAAAAAACTTAGGAAACTGCTTCCAAACGAACCAAAAATCTTAAAACATTATTTATTACAAGTACTTACTAAGTATAAGAACGAAAAATAGCGCCGCTTGAATTGTGTATGATCATCTAATTCTTGATTACAAACTGGGTATTAATCAAACAGCAAAATAAACATGTTGATTTTTTACTAAACAAACGAGGTTAAACTGTGTTAATTTATTTTATGCCTGTAGCAACCCTACGTCACATCAATGTGTCGACCGCTCTCTCTTTACAGTGTTACTCTGTCTCACGTTTGCAATATATTTATCTAAGAGACTCCATAGAATGATTGTTATTCTGCAAAATAAGGTTACAGTCTACATACAGTAAGAGGAAATATATAAATAATACAGCCTGCGTTTAGACAATACATACCAATTCCTGTTTTGTTCCTAGATAATGACACTTTTTATTACATCTGATCTTTTTATGGCTTGGAGAAAGTTAATAAACACACATGTCACCTTGAATTTCGAAGCCCAAACACTATGCAATTTTATTATTGCCATCTTATGATGACAATCTCAAGACTGCATAAGCGTTGCCAACCATAAGGATTAAGATGGAATGCCTCTGTTCTAGTCTTTTCTCAAGTTGTCTTACTATTTAGCTGCAGTTAAAGGGGTCCCACCGCGAGCGAGTAAGCGATGAACTATCGGCGATTTTCTCGCCCAAGAAACGAACTAAAGATAATCGCTCCCGTGTAAATAAAAGAGAGCTGAAGCCAGAGGGTACTATGGTGACAGCGATGGACGGACCCTGCAAAGGATCTGTGTTGCATCGTAAATTAATTAGTATAACTCTTGAATTAAAAAAAAAAAAAGTATTCTGCCGGTTTCAGACAACCACCCAACAAAGAGCAAACGAAAAACATATTGATATATAATTTTTTATTTCATACCTATTTATTTTATTACCAAGTAGATGAGCTCCACATAGTTTGAGCATAGCTAAATAAAATAAATTTGTCACGCATTTAATTAAATAAAAAATAATTTAAAAACAAATTCATTATTTAACAGAAATGTCTGTCCCTTAAATATTCTTTGATTGAATATAAACACTTTTCCTGCAACAAGCTCAGTGACAGTCAGAATTTATTTTTTGGGAAGCCTATTAAATAATGGTTATCTAATGATTGGTATAACAATGTTTTATCTATTTGCCATTGGAATAATTTCAGTTTGTCTAAAATCACTTGTCATAAACATTCACTTCACCTCATAATCGTTTAATATAATGTTATTTTTCATAAACCCTCAAACATCCCTCCCTGTAGAATCCTGTTGTGGTAGAAAGCCTATGAGCGGGAGCACTCATATTTATCTGCATTTAATTAGACGACATGATCGTTAGATATATACCAGTCGCGAGGCGTTCGTACAAGCCGATTATTTACGGCTTTACCAAAAATTCCTATGCATAGAGTAGGTATACAAACAAAACGTAAAACCGAAAATAACCCGGTATACTATAGCTTTACCTTGCATTACCATCTTCATAATACGATGCATAACCAAAACGCAATTTATTTACAAAGCCGAAATCTATCGCAGTAATACTCGCTCGCACATATTCACTTACCTACAAGAAAGAAACAATAACAATATATTCGTACACACGCGCAGTTACATTTCACTGCGCGGGAACTTACACCCACAATAGTACATTATTGCCTAGGCACGGAAGTAGGCAATTGCGGGGCGAGGATTGGTTTAAACGGACGAGCTTGCGAGTCCGTTTAAAAATACGAGGCCCGCAATTGCCGTTCCTGCCGAGGCATATATAGTGCTTTTCTCAAAAATCGCAAGAATAAAATTATGTTGGAGTAAAGTACTTTATTAAGGAAAGAAATACCACACAATCTATACAGACAATATATTACCTACTCTTTACCGTCTTTTGTTTATGACAAGGAGAAACGCAAGCTTTTTTTTTAAAACTACTCAAGCTATTCGAGATACAGATAAAAAACTTATATTCCGAACAAAATTTGGATGTAATAAGACTTGTGCCCTCATTTTATTAAGGCCGTTTTCACTTTTTAAAAAGTTAGATACTAGATGGTAATGAAATTTGTATGCAACATTGCGTGCTTGTGTAGCGAGCACGCAATGTTTTTTTTTTTTAATTTGAGATCTGTCAGTAAACTATGTACTTCGCATCCCAATATATAGATAGTAATGTCAACTTTTCCTGTCATTTTTGAGAAAAATTATTACAAGTCCTGCGGTCGACCTTTGCCGCACTTGAAGTAACACATTCAAACATTTTTCTAGCGCTTCGAACTCACACACAGACACGGCCGCACGTGAGAAAACAATAAAAATCAGAGTGAGAGACCGCTCTAGTCCACAATCGGGCGCCGGCTTATTTCAAACCATTTTCAACTTTAAGTGTATAGCACGCGTCACTTTCTTTTCTCGAGGACGCAGTCGCCGCCACCTACGACCTTCAAACTTTAATAATATTTTGCATCCTTTTTTCATTACGCAATATTACGCGACGCCATTACTTTAGTTCGCGTCGTCGCGCAAAGATACAGTGTAGGTAATTCTTGTGAAAGTTGTTTTGAATTACCTATTTATTTAGTGTTTTATGATTCAAGTAACTAGTGAAATTTAGCTCGCTAAGTGTTCGTTTCGTTCGTGTGTTCATGTGCTGTAATGATTTGTTTGTAGTTACCTACTGTTTGGATTATTTGTTTTTGTTCACGACGACGGAGGTTGGTGTTTCTATTCTATTTTTAATACGTTAGGTACCTATAGGTTTTACCCAAATCTAATTTAGGTTATATTCGTGGTTTTTCAATATTTTTGTCTGTCTGTAGGTACTCAAAGTAGGTACTAAATATGGCCGCATTGGTTCAAATTGAGTGTTGTCTTACAGATTACCTACTTAATGAGCTAACATGTTTTTCAAGGTTATCCTTTGAAAATAAAAAACATGTCATTAAGTTAGGACGCGCTCTCCCAGACCTAAAAATTGATTATAAGCGTAGAGATGGATTCTTCAAACACTTCCATAGTGAATTATATGATAAATACAATTGGCTGACTGGCAGCTGCAAATTAAACAAATTGTTTTGCTATTCGTGTTTGCTGTTTGGAATCGAACCGGTTTTGCAGATATCAACAATATATATAATTCAGCTAAGAAACATGTTCAAAGCGAGAAACATATACGGAGTTGTATATTATTACATGAGTTCGGTAACAGTAGAACTTTGAGGCCCACAATCTATGATAACGTATTAGCTCATTTTGTTAAAAAACCCCGCAGAATTATTCTTGAATATAAATAAGTATCGAACTGTACCTAGCGTATTTCAAGTGTATATAATTATATTGAGTTTTCAATCGGTTTCTATATTTATTTGCATGAACTTAGTTTATCAAATCAAATCAAATCATTTATTTCAGACCAGGTCCATATATTGTTAGTTACATCTAGAAACTTAAAAGCTATGTTAGTATTTACAATTTGTTTAGGTTTACTTGGATTGTTTAGCGCTTTATGCGTATGCGTGTCATGGTTTTCTTAATAGGTACAGGAAGGCGGGTACGGACGGCGCATGCCGCGGGCTGTGGGTTTTCTTTATTCGGTTGATTTTGTTGCACGAATTTGTAAATATATGTTTAATTAAGTCTTTTTTTTGGTTTCTGTGTGCAGACCTGCGGTGCATGTATTTAATTTGGTTTATTTTTGTTTTGTTTTTAACAAAGGACAACTTTTTATTTTGCATGATAGGTATTAGCAAGCTAATTTTTACTGTGTTTTGATTTCTAACGTAAATTAACTATATTGTCTGTGTGTTTAATGTGTGCGTACGCAACTAACGGCTTTTTTCAAAGCCACTTTTGTCATACTTGACATACACTGTTCATGTAATACCAGTGATGTCATGTATGGCGAAGGTGGTGAACACTAACTGCAAGGATCGCACGTAGAAACAGTTACCGCACTTACTTCAGCACTGCTTTTTGGGAACTAAAAGATGACATCTATGGTATGTTTTTTTTTAATTAATGGAAGGGGCAAACACGTACACAACACACGCCATACATACACCTTTTTTTGCTCCGGCTTGTCTATTTATTTACGTGACGCTTCGCCACTGATATATACGAATATTAGACTAAACAAACAATAAAAATATCGCAAAACCTCAATTAGGCTAAACCAATTTCGATCAAATGATCTGTCTGTCATTTAGATTAAATATTAGTTATACTAAACTACAGTTAGATAACTTAATCGTTAGGTAAAAGAATATTATATTATACAAAAATGGTGCATAACGATGGCATAACGTCTATTAGACTAAACGCGGTTCGATCAATAAATCATTACTATACTAAACAAAAAATATGAAAAGTGATATTAGACAAATGGTTAAATATTCCAAACCATATTAGGCAAACCGAAAATAGCCGAAAAGTTGTTATATCAATCAAGGGAATACCTTAAATAATAATTAAATATACGAATTGCCATTACAAAACATTTTCACCTCTAGTAAAGCTTTAGGGAGTGAAAGTTTACTAGAGTATCTTGTGGAATGTACATTCAATTTAACAAAAAGACACATCTCCAAAATATAAAGCAACGGTACTGTCAGTACTTTCAGGTCTTTGAACAGCGGCTTACATGACGTAATCTGTGGTAATAGGCGAGGTTATTTAATGATTTAGCATTCTTGATTTGGCAGATAAAAGGAATTACTTCAAGGCAGTTTTCATTATAGCGCCAGAATAAATATAATTGCGTACAGTCGAGAACTTTAATTTGGGACCCACCTTAGGTCCAAAGTTTACCATAAGATACAAATGAGTAGACCATCTCTAGTGACACTGACGACTTGAAGCATATTTTTCTTGAACTGGGTCATAATTTAACGTTCGTGATAGTACTCAATTCAATGACAGCGCGACAGAAATACATCGGACTAATATTATAAATTCGAAAAATTGTTTTTTTTTTTTTTTTTTTTATGACATAGGGAAGGCTGACGAGCACACAGGCCACCTGATGGTAAGTGGAAACTGTGACCCATAGACATTCGCAGTCACAAGACTGCAAGCCTAAGACTGCAAATGCGTTGCCAACCCTGAGGACTAAGATGGAATGCCTCTATGCTAGTCATTACACCGGCTGTCTTATCCCCAAACCGGAACACAACAATGCGAACACTGCTGTTTGGCGGTAGGTTAATGGATAAGATGGTGGTAGCGATCCGGACGGACCCCACACAAGGTCCTACTCAATCACCTGGATTTAGAAAACATTTGGCATGAGGCATGAAGATATTCCGGAATAGCACACAGGATACTTGTCATCCCGAAATTGGACAGTACCTACTCGAGGGATTAACGAAAAGCAAAATCGACGCGGACGCAGTCAGAAGCTATAACTTATTAAAAAAAACTTTTTTTCAATGGAATACCACCCGCATGTCCTCTTAAATTAAAAGAAGCTTAACAGGTGACGCAAAACAATATTGTATCTTCTACCGCTGCAATAAAAATAATAATACCTCGTTTTTAAGATGTCCCGTCTAATATAAGTATGACTTTTCATTTCTGCTTCGTCAATAGGCAAGTAGCTTTTACAGATATAGAGCCTAATATTTACTTGCATACCGTATCAACCAGTTTACCCTGAGCTCTCACACATATTCATGCGCTGGCAAATTGTGCAAAAGTAATAAAACTCAGAGGTCACGTTACGGAGGTTTTCTTTCAAAGAGTAGGTTGCTAGTGAATGGTTTATACTTCGCGTCTGCAAGTGAATAGGAATGAAAGAAATGTGAGCGAGCAAAATTTAAGAGGCCATCTAAAAATATGGTTGTACGGCCCCATAAGAATGAAAAGGGATGGCTTTATGTGCTTCCGCGCGAAGAATGTGAAATGGAGATACTTAATTCGCGCGCGCCTTGATGGCAGCGTCAAATTCAATTAATTGCTGTTTACTTTACAACCACAACATTTATTGAAAAAGTGGTTTGTCAGGAATAAGAAGTTACATATACTCAACTATTGAATAGAAAATCATTGTTAAATATTATAGGGTTTCGAAGACTCATCCAAAATCATGAAAAAAAGGTGTCTGTTTGAAAAATAAAACAATCGAGGATTTGTTTTCACGCTTGCCAGTGTCAAGCAAATATGATCTAGTTTAATTATATCCAAAGAATAGGTACATAGGCCTTGTAGTTATTGAGATTTCATCATAGGTTGGCCTCTTAAGTAAGTATTAAGAAGCAACAAAGAAGTTCCAACAGGTTTTTTTTTTTAAATTGTTCTGAAACAAAACATGCTTTAGAGAGGTTTGTCTCAAAAGCATTTCTCGTAACTGCTAAGTTGATGCTAGAATTAAAAAAATAGAACACGGTTACAAATGTTACAATCGAAATGACGTAATTCTGACGGGTACGTATCATAAGTTTGTCCTAGATATCCTTAATCCTATTTGAAGCATTAAATTTAATTGACGTCTCTGGGTGCGGTAGTTAAAGTTCTAACAACGTTTCATATCCTCACTACAAACTCTCTTTTTTTTTTATGGCATAGGGAAGGCTGACGAGCACACAGGCCACCTGATGGTAAGTGGAAACTGTGACCCATAGACATTCGCATTCACAAGACTGCAAGCCTAAGACTGCAAATGCGCTGCCAACCCTGAGGACTAAGATGGAATGCCTCTATGCTAGTCATTTCATTACACCGGCTCTTTCTCTTAAATTGCCTTAGCAAAATCTTAATCACCACTTTCCTTCAAACATTCATAAATATCACTAAATTACCCCTCGAGCGCCCTAAAACATTCACATCCAACCCGCTAAAACGGTACAAATCACCACCCAATACCAATTAAAAAAAGACCTTATTACATATGCAATTTTGTTGCATGTTGAATACATGCAAATTGGATGTCCGTGCTTATTAAAACAGGATCGTGCGCATGCAAATTGAGAACAGTGTAGCCAATCAGCGAAGAGCAACTTTGTAACGAAGTTCCGGCACCCTGACCTGACCTTCAAGTAAGAGCAATCCAAACGGGTCATAGTTTACACACATTTGTACGTACGGTGACCCGTTGTCGTCGCTTTTGGGTAGCCTTCGGTGCCAAGCTCGCTGGTTTGCATATAAAATGGGATCCATATGGAGTTCTTTGGGTATGTGGAAATGCACGAGGGTAGAATTTAATATCTTCAAGGATATAATTTAGCTAAGTTTCCGTGTTATAATTTAAATAGCTCAGTGACCAACTTTCGTAGTTTGTACATTTTTGTAAAATACAGAGTGTAGACGCGTACACCCTTATGCTGAAGGGCCTGCTAGACGGTTGCCAATCGATCTTGGTTGGCTTGTCGCCAATGTCGCCAATGCCAACTTGTTAACAAATTCTATTTTTTGCTGGAAACAACTGTTTACACGGTTGGTCTGGACCATGTTCGCGCTGGCGGGACGGCTTGTTGGCGCCCGTCTAGCAGGGCCTTTATGCAACTGTATGATTGTTTAGTTGTCTATTTCATCTTCACGGTTAAACGCTTCAATAGTTCTACATAAAATTTGGTACGATGATAGTTTATAGCCTAGGGAGGACATGGATTTCTTATTTCGTAATACTTGATCGACGGATTCAAACGCAAAAGCTAATTAAGAATTATAGTAAGACCTACTCGTATATCCAGCAGCTGATAATAACTGAAAAAAATGAAGAACTTCGTTGTTTTCTCCAAGATAAAGAGCATAATTATTGCGTTTTCTAATTAACTGAAGCTTTGTCTTGAAATCGAAGGATATTCTTTTGTTGTACACATGAAAACATCATTTATAGGGTTTATGACATAATTTAATAACAACTGAACTATGAGGAACTTAACGGAAAAAAGTATACACCTTCCTTTGTTAAGTTTATTACACGAAGGTTGAAGGTTATAAAACTTTATCATATAATACATTGTGTATTCATTTGTATAACAAAAAAACATCCTACGTTCAAGACAATCTCTACGTTATTAGAAAAGTAGCTGTTGCGGGCCGCGCAGAAAAATAAAACAAAGGCTATGTTCATCAGCGATAATGTAGGATTCAAATGGTGCAAGAATTTTGAATGATGATGATGGTGATGATGATGATGATGATGCTGCTGATGATGATGATGATGATGATGATGACGATGACGATGATGATGATGATGGTTATGATTATTTGGTCCGACCGCTCTCGTATTAGTGTAGGCAAAATATTAGTAATGAGGGTGAGGGCGCCACTACTGGACGCTCGGCGTAGTCTTAAGATGTCGGTCGAGTTGTCGGCACGTAACCGCAAAGTACCGAGTTCGATCCCCAGTGGCAGGCGTGTAATCACCTTTTCTAACTTTAGTACATTTTATTCTTTTGTGGAAACCGGTGCTCTTACGGTGAAGGAAAAATCGGAAGGAAACCTGCACATTCGACGCAAAAAAGGTAACTGCGTAGGTCTTCCTCGTGCAAAGTGTATCCTATACCCTGTCTATTTAACAGAGTTAACAAAGCTTTGTCTCTGTTGCACTTTTGTATGAAAATGAAAGGGACAAGAAACTGCCAGTAGGCGTCAACAAACGCACGTCGATGGCGGGCTCGGCTTACATGCCGCCTGTTGTTAAAATATTCGTAATATTTCTCGTTATTTTTGTTTGTCGTTAGAGGCACCTCAAATAATTAACTTACTGATAACATGACATTGTCATGTCATGTTAATTCATCTATAAATCCTAATTATGTAATTTAAAGTAGTAGATAATAATATTTAAATATTTGCCCTGCAGTGCAGTGGGACGTATAGTACAGGCCATACAAGTACAAGTATGGGTGATGATGAGAAATAGAAGTAGTAGGTATATATATGTATACATAGAAATAAATTTATAAATAAAATAAATTAAATTTGTAACCAAAGATAAGCACTTGAAAGCGTCCGCACCGTACGAGCGACAGATGTTGACTAAACTTTGACAGGCATGTAAACCTACCTTGTGCCTGTGCATCGTCCTTATCACTGACCAATTACGTGCATTCTCTGTTTTCTAGCATTAACTCTGTTAAATAGACAAGGTATAGAGGACCATTACATTCGATATTGGTAGATTGATAACCAACCAAAGTGACCCATTTCACACGAGATATTTATTTTATATAGCCAATAGTTCGAGGGGAAATCATTTCATTTCAACTGTGAGGAAAGTAAAATTCTACACGCACATTTTATAAAAGATGTTCGGCGTTCAAGAGAGCAGAGAGGGAGTGTTGTATTGTATAAGCCCCTTGGTCGTGACCAACTCGATTAAACTTTTCTAATATAGGTAGTATGTGTATAGTGTCTTGCTATGCTATCATGGCGTTATGGCGAGCAGCAGAATAGAAAAACCTTTTTAAACGTTGATTTTCTGCAATTAAAAAAATAGACCTGTCGTAAAATGATTTTAATAGGAACCTATAGATAGAATATGACGTAGCTCAATTATCTTAGACTCGATCGTAACCTTAAAAATAATACTTTACACCCTAAAGGTGAAAACACTATTTTCCACCCAGCTGAGGTGAAAAATAATATGTATACAGAGATGTATACTCACATAAATACACTGTGTGTCTTCTACACGACCATGAATTCATAATTGATAATTCATTACTCAATGCAGTTATGGGTTTTACAAGATCTTAATAATAACGAAGCATACAGTCCCAGTACAAACCCTGTTAGGACACAGCAACACGAAACGTATTCTACATAATAATATGCTAACCTAAATCTATTTATATTCTTATTCAGTCATACATTGTTATCATTAAAACTAAAAAACTCTTGAAGGCTGTAACAGCAATTTGAAATAAGGAAATCCTTCGATTTATTCCTAAAAATTTGAACCTATTCTAAATTTTTGTGTACCAGATTTAACTATATGCAAGTTGGTGAAAGAGCTCACTAGTTTGTTTGAACATAAATTTTAAATTACGATCACTGTGTGGTTGCCAGGTTAGAATAGTGCCACTCCATGTCTTCCCGTGGATGTCGTAAGAGGCGACTAAGGGAATAAAGGCTTGTAGTACTGTTAGGCGATGGTCTTGCAACCTGTCACTAATACTCTGGTTAACATCTTAGTCTGATTGTGAACAAGGTTTTAGAGTTGTTGTTGAGTGGGAATGAAGACGTGAGTTTATGAATGTGTATGTATGTACTGTTATCTATTTTATAAAAAATGTATAGCAATTACCCTTTATAATATAGTACATGCATAGCATAGAGGCATTCCATGCAGTCTTACGATTGCAGTCTTGTGAATGCGAATGTCTATGGGTCACAGTTTCCACTTACCATCAGGTGGCCTGTGTGCTCGTTTGCCTTCTCTATGCAATAAAAAAAAACCGTCCAGAATTGCCTCTAAGCTTCAGAGTGGTTGATCCTTTAATATATGGTGCTCTTTACCCTTCTTTATAATCTTCATTATCATTCCCACCTTTTTTCGCCCTTTTCATTCCCGCAATCTATGCAACCTTTCTATGGAAAATGTCTAAATATGTCTAAATTTAATGAAATAAATGAATTTTATTTGATTTGATTATTATTTACATATTAAAAAACAAAATCGCTTCCCGCATCGTCTGTCTGTCTATATATCCGCTAACTCATTCTAAACAACGCAACGGATTTCAATGCGGTTCTCACCATCAGTTAGAAAAAATTTCACGGAAGGTTTTTATGTACAGTCAGCGTCGAAAATGAGTATACATTAACAAGGTTTCAGAAATAAATATACAACCTTATTCCCTTGCTGTAGAGTCGTGTTTACATATTTTTGAAAGTTCAACTGTGTCCATATTATTAGACGTGACTGTACAATAAATTCTGGTTTATTTACGGGTGTTACAAAAAACTCACATAAAAATAGCGAATCCAGGGCGAGTCGCTAGTACAATACAAAGGTAATCAGCGGGGCTAGACAGGTTGCCATCGAATACGAACGCTAGCGTTTGTTGATCACCTGCCACTTACAAAAATGTATGGAATTGACGTAAGACCCCGTGATATATCACTCGCGCTAACCGAATAGTGATAGTTTTGACGTTTTGTCCGTCTTTACGCGGTACTATTTTGACAGGTTGAATTCAACACGAGCACTATCGCGATATAAACGTCGGTATCTAACGGCAACGCTAGCTTTTTCATTTTTGACAACGCAATGCGACAGGTGATCACCAAACGCTAGCGTTTGTTTTCGATGGCAACTTGTCCAGCCCCACAGTACCTTGTAACTTACAATTACCGTAATAGCGAGTTGAATACTCTGTCCCTCGCACTCTATAAGACTACTGCGAGGTCTGCGAGGGACAGAGCTTCAACTCACTAGCGAGTACGGTAATTGGACGTAGATTAGCAAAAACGTTCCAACACACAACTTGGTCAAAAATGAGTTATCTATACCAATGAGATAAGTTAACATGGTATTTTCATATAGCAAAAACGTTCCAAACTACCTGGTGTGTGATTAGATATGACCATAGTGGTCCAAACCCACACATATGGCAGGTGTGAATAAAAAAAACACAGAAACGTTCTAACATGTCTGAAACATTTTTTGTTGTTTTGTACGGTTTGGTGCTTGTTAATGTTATACTATTACGCAAAGGATCCAAGCGGCCTGGAACGTTTTTGAGAAATATGTATCATGATATTCAAGATTAAAAGTTACTCCCAAGACCGTTCCAAGTAACCTGGTACGTTTTCGTGAAATGTGTCCGTTTATATATGGTATAGATGTAATTCATAAAAACGTTCCAAGTATTTCTCCGCTTACTTCTTCAAAACTACGCAGCTGATTTTAACAGGCTCTTTGCTTATTGGTTGGTGATCATCGAGAATATATTTTTTAGGAATTGCATCTGTGCAAAGCAGACGCGTGTCGATAGTTTCTACTACTTAATAATTTGAAACGTTTTTGAGAAATAGATACAGGAACCGCGATAAATAAATCGTAATTAATTTAAAACGTTCCACGTCCTTTTTTCATTATTATCTAGCAATAAAATATATTTAAGTAGATTCTGATTGATGTAAAAAAAAAAAACTTGCTTACGATCAACATCAACACAAAGTAATAATAATGATCCATCACTAAACATTACTGATAAACTTAAAAAAAGTTATCTCTAAACTAAGGTTGAATAAGTTGGAACGTTTTTGCTAATCAACGTCCTTGTAACTTATGGTATGGGTACAGTGTAGTTTTGTTAACGATTACACCCACCGAAAACATTAAGCTAAATCCACTGGCGATTATGTTGTCAGTAAAACTATTCACATTTATTTTATTGTTAAAGCTTTGTGTCGAACTAGGTAAAGCTCGGGCTAAGTATTTTGTTTCCTTGTGTTTCCTAGAAAGTTAGCTTTCACCTACGACTTTGTCTACAATCTGCAAACCTGTTGACTTTTTTGTAACGGAAATATTTTTTGGCTTATCCGGTGCTTAACTAACAGTAGACAGATCGACTTGACATTCGGCTTACCCTTAGTAATTTATCATCTACTAAATCAGCATTTCTTACAGTTTTATTATTAAAGACGAACAATTCATAGACTAAAAATCATTGGTATCAAAATGCATTCGGTGAAGGTCGTTACTCAAAGAAAATGTTCATTAACTCGCTCAAAGCATTACTTAAAGTCTTAAACTATTCAGCGAGAAAATACTGCCAGTAACTTCGGTTGAATGCCGTAAATTTTAGTTTGTTTATTTCATCTTTATTGCACGAAATAATACCTACACTTAATATACAAAAGGTGAATTTAATTCCGTAAGGCATTCTTTACCTTCCAATTATTTATTTTTATTTTTTCAGTTTTAATTTTATTGTGCGCAACTCCGTCCGTGTGGAAATCATTTATCGTTATTCCTTCAGGAACTAACCAATTTCCCGGGATCAAAAGTAGATTTTGTGCTATTCCAGAATTTAAGTTACATACACATAAAGTTTCGCATTTACAATATTACGTAAGATGTATTATTTTATGTAAATAAATAATGATGACTTGCACTGCCCATGTCCATCCCTGTTACAGCCCTGAAATGTCCAAACGGGCCAGCGTTTCTCTGCCAAACGGGTGCCAACTTGCCAAGCAATTTACGTAACAATTCTAGAGTATTAGCATAGCGCTTATGGTTGGAGTGGAAGTGCACTCAACTTCTAACTTTCCGGGCTACTCCTTGAGTATCGGGATGAATATGAATAAGGACTTAGCTGGACGGCAAGTGCATCGTTTGATGCGATTTACGGCCTAGTTTTAACACCTGAGGCCCTGTTTTAAAACTGGCGAAGTTCCAGCCAGCGAAAGATACAGCGATATATGGCTGATATGAATCTGTCTCTTTCACTGCTTGGAACTCGGCAATTTCACAGTAAGACTGGTCAAAAAGAGGGTTGTAAGTTTGATGCCTATTTCGGTTTCGTAGTTGCCATACGAATGAATCGATTGTGTTTTTTTTTATTGGTGTCTAATTTATACGGGTCATCTTTGCTAAGTTAAGTAAATCTTGGTTTAATTTTTCAAGAGTTATCCGCGCTGGATTGATCCGTTAAAAACGGCGGTCGGTCTAACGAGTGAACGCGGCGAACCAGCGAGTCGTCAGAGCGTACAAAACACATTTTATCGCGTGCATTCTCAATTAGGCAGCCTTTTAACGTTCGATCGGTCTAAGCTTTTCTATCGTCCGTTATTCATTTATACCAGCTATTGCCCACGCATTTATTCTCGTAAAAGTCACTTATCGCTATTCCCTCGGTAACTGTCCCATTTTCCGGAATGAAAAGTATTCTTTGTCATTCCTTGTTGGGACTCAACCTATCTCATGGCAATCGGATGAATTATAGCAGCGCATAAAATAAGAACAAAAATTAAAAAAACATTCATTTGTATTCATTCGATGACATAACATGCGTAGTTCAGCAGGAAAACATGCCAAAAATCTTCGGAGAGAGATAGAGGGAGAAAAGGAAAAAAAACACCTACTTGTGCATATAAGACAGGGCAAGACGACCAAATAAAAGTTTCGATATGTTTTCCTACATCAACGGTGTCCCCTAGACAAGATAAAGTATTTTTCCATTTGAACAAATTATTATTGACTAAGTTTGGGTTTAGGCCATGCTCGACCCTATAATACGCTTTACGACAGGACAGGTAGTAAGCCCATCCCCTAACAATATTACAAGCCTTTAACCCGTTAGTCGCCTCTTACGACTTCCACGGAAAGACATTCGAGGATAAGAACGGCTAAGAGGTAAAGGTATGTTAATTAACTTACTATTTGGAATATCAGGTAGCTTGTAACTTCATATTGCCTTCCAAATAAAGGGAAAAGGTGAAGGCTAAAGTCACTTCAAACTCAGATGTTCGCCGCCAACTTACCTGAAACAAAGAAGGGAATATTAACTTAAAAAAACCTTTAATACCAGAGAAAAGAAAATTTATAATGCAAACGAAAATCATCCCTCTTGATAAACCTACCTACGACATTAACTTGCATTCTCAAGACTAGGTACAATCTTAAGACTGCTAATGTCTTGCCTAAGAACTAAGATGGAATGTCTCTATGCTAGTAATTTTACTGGTTGTCATATCCCAAAACTTGAACACAATACGATACGATGGTGGTAGCGATCCGATCCGACGGACCCTACACAGGGTACTACCACCTTGATAAATCATTTTAAAATATCGAATTTCAAATGTGAACCCACTGTGTACTATGTACTACTTACTATCTTCAAACTATTCTACAAACTGCCGTAATCACCAAAGAAGGCAGCTAAATAATAGTTTAAGCATTTAAAATTTTTTTCGGCTACCAATGGGGTATAGAATGCTTCGACTATTTCATTGCAGCTAGCTAGTTCTTTGGTAATACGGAAACAATAAATTCTGCTAACAACAAAGACAAGCTTCCCGTCCTCTTAACCCGAAACGGAATGATGCAAGGAATCTTCACTTATTCAGTAAGTAGGCCGCTCGGGCACTTTTACACGTCAATAATCTACCAGCGCTTCCCAAGAAAAAAATGTGTATACAAGTAAATATTCTGGCATAATTCAAGCGTCTACCTGTTGCGGTTAATTTCGATAAAAAAACGGGGAAAAATCACCTGTCCGAAATATCTACTAACATCATCTGTGAAAATTTCAACTGTCTTGCTATCACGGTTCATGAAATACAGCCTGGTGGTAGACAGACAGACAGGCATCCCAGTAATAGGGTCCCCTTTTTACCCTTTGGTTACGGAACCCTTACAATACGATAACTTGTCAAAACAATATGTTTCACCAATGATAGAGTCCCAAGGCCTCCATTCTACTTTGTAAAACAATATAGCCTTTGATATCTTATCGTATTGTTTTTATCTCGGCTGTCATTTGTTTTAAATAAATTAGAGCTATCGTGACGTTGACAACACATCATGTTAAAGGCAATTTATTTGTGAAGAATAAACCCACCGATACGTAAGCGATCATACGATACGGAAGTCGTATTTATTTCGTCGGATGAATTCTTATTCGTCTTGCTTTCTCAATTAGTTTACTGATGGGTACTGCAGGACTACAGCTGACTGAGACGGCTAGGTAAATACGGACTTTTCCGACCGAAAACGACGTCCTATGTTTATTCACTACATCTGTAGATGTAAGTATACGCTAGATGTCACTTGCGGCATCGTGCCGAGGACACTCGCAGCGTTGCCCCGCTGCACTGCGATGCTCAGTCTTTGGGCAAAAAAGGGGCCTTGCCTGTGGTCGCCAGAGACGCCGATTAATTGGTCTGGCACTTTTGTGATAAATTTCTTGGTGTCAGATGACCACGGCCCAAACGTTTCCATAGCAAGTGCAGGAAATTCGTAATTTGGCTTTTTAAAGCGTATTTGGGCCTATAGTAATATAACGTAAGGCTACTCCTATTCCTAGTGAAAAAGTGTACAAGTTGACTTAACTCGTAATAAAAAAGGGTATATACATAAACTGCGGGGCTAGACAAGTTGCCATCGAATACGAACGCTAGCGTTTGGTGATCACCTGTCTCTTACAAACATGTATGGAGTTGACGTAAGTCACGTGACATATCACTGGTTACAACTGACACGCTGTAATGTGATCACTATTACTCGCGCTAATCGAATAGTTTTGACGGTACTATTTTGACAGGTTGAATTCAACACGAGCACTATCACGATAGTAAACGACGGTATCTAAGGGTAACTTGGCTAGCTTTTTCGCGTTTTTGACAACGCAAAGCGATAGATGATCACTAAACGCTAGCGTTTGTTTTCGATGGCAACTTGTCTAGCCCCACAGAGTATAGTAGACTTTATTGGCGCATAAAATAAAAAATGTGAAATCTTTCGGCTGCTTACCTGTTGCAAATCATTAATCGACCTCACAGCGAGAAACCTGAGTCGCGAATGCTTCGTAAACTAGTGAATACTATACTGCCCCCCTACGGAAAAAAGGCGCGTCTACTATATTAATTGTATTGCATTTCCAACCTTATTAAAACCGTTGAGAGTTTAATATGCTTCAATTAATTAATTGCACTTATGCCTTTTCTCCGTAGGAGGGCAGTATACTAGATTTAAACACTTTTCCACTTGGTCTTTAGCAGACATACCCTTTTTCACGACTCCAGATTCCAGATGTATGAGCGTCTACCAATTTATTTTTCATTGGTGTTAGACTGTTTGAAGCCTGATCAGGTAGACAAGATTTATTAGCATATGCTTTACCATCAGGTATAATAATTCCTAAATATACCGTTTCATTGCTGGCAAGTGTTTTCTAATGGTGCCTTAACTTTAAATTGTGTCCTCACTGTAATGTTTATGCGATGTTGGCGTGTCAAATAAATGAAATAACAAGTTGATCAGATCTTGGAATAGAAGTGCAAGATCACTCATCTTTATTTAAAATACGAACCTTTTTTTTTAAATCAAAACAATAATCGTCGGCATGGTTACATTAAATCATATCAAGTAATAGCTTAATAACTTCTTACATTTAATTAAAAAAATTACGTAAAAAATTCTATAAGGTTTTTGGACAACCCTACTTAAGCCGAAGGACAAGATTGGAGATGTTATTAAAGAATCCCCTCTTTATTAGGACTGCCCCGAGGAAAGATATTTATATTATTTTATATCAGCTTTATTAAAATTTTGCTCATTTCTTAAGCTGATTCTCAACGTTGGCATCTTTTGCAGATTTCCGTTCCGTCAAATATATCAATGCATAATTACAATACTTTACTTAAAGACTGCAGTAGTTATCCTACAACCTGCCGTAACACCAATAAAATCGGTCAAGCGCGAGTCGGACTCTTGCACCAAGGGTTCCGCACCGCCGCGCAATCAGAATAATTATACTCCGATTTGAATTCAATTTCGAGCCCGAGTCTAACTCACAGTTTACACATATTTCAGTTTTTGATATTCTCCAAGGTTCAGGTTCAGGTTATAATAATCATACCAAATTTGACGTTGAACAGAAAACGTTTCATACATGGAAACACCCTTAATTATTTCACTTATTTTTATTTGTCCGCCGTAATAACATATTATTATACTTACTTTGAAAAAAAAAACCTGCTATGTATTACAGTTCTAATGATACAGATCTTTATAGTTAGGACGGACGGAAAGACGGACAGTGTAGGCTTATTGATAGGGTCCCTTTGGTCTCCCTTCGGACACGGAACCCTAAAAAGCAACTAACTTCATAGTAATAGTAAAACCATTTTAGACTTAATGTGGTAGCTAATAGAATGCTTCGACTGCTACATGGCAGCTAGCAGCTTCCAGCCAATGTGCTATCGGAAATTGAATAAGATTTTCTCTTCAAAAAGCTTTGAAAGCTTACTTGAGTTTCGGTTCTTTGTCGTTAGAAGTTTCCAGAGGTTTACTTTATAAAGCTACCTATTACGACTTAACTATCTTACTAGGAAAGCACAAAATGATTCAGGTATCTAAACGCACAGACACTAAATAAACCTATACTTTAAAGCTTTGTTTTCATTAAATCAGAACAAAACAGAGATAAATGATTTTAGGACTTTTGTCATAATTGCGGCCAGACTCATCATAGAACTATGTGAGAATGACGTTATGCTTCAATTAGTACGAAGTGTCAAACAAATTGGCTTATAATGTCACTGTAACAGCGGTCTTTGATGGGTCAGGGTTCCATTGAGCCGAGAGCACATCAAATTCCATAACCGATAATTTCACGCATGCACTTTGGAAGCATCCAAAATTTCCCTTCCCATTTCGCGTGACTTTGCCAAAGCTCTACAAATGCTTATAACATTGAGTGCCAAGGAATCCACTTGGGGCCCATTTTGCAGCGGGTTCAATGTATTTGGCAAGGAATGTATTACAATATACACTTGGTTTGGAGACAAGCCAGATGCGCTAAAAACTCATTTATACGAATCTTATCGTAACTGGAAGATCCTGTAATGAGCTGCTATATTTGGCTGACTACTGATTTGAAAGAGTAGGTAATGTGTTTATCAGCCTATATATATTTGTATGTATCTATGTATGTTTATTATTTTGTGGTGCTCTAGACACTAACGCGTTTGTGACGTTTCTTATGTTAATTGATTTGTCTTCATCATGTCAGCCGAAAGACGTCCACTGCTGGACATAGACCTCCCCCAAGGCTTTCCACTCAGACCGGTCTTGTGCTTTTCGCATCCACCGCGGTCCCGCGATCCTGACGAGGTCGTCGCTCCATCTTGTTGGAAGCCTACGTACAGCTCGTGTTCCGGTCCGCGGACGCCACTCCAGAACCTTCTGACCCCATCGGCCATCAGTCCTGCGAGCAATGTGCCCCGCCCACTGCCACATCAGTTTAGCTATTCTTAGGGCTATGTCGGTAACCTTAGTTGTTTTGTCTTACTCTATTGTATATTGTAAAAAAGAAATAATAAATTAACAAACTATGTCAAGTAGCGTATCATTAAGCAGGTATTAAAAAAATCATATTTAGGTTTCTTTAATATTTTTTCATTTTGAATGATCATTTACGATTTTTCACGATTGAAAGTTGGTTAGCAACAGTCTGGTTTTTTTAAGCTTGTTTTTTCTATATATACTAACTCAGTATCAGAGTTATTCGTGCAAGTTTGAACATGTTCATGATAGCCACTCTCATGACGTTAAAAGTACATACAAAGCTGAAATTTTCACTTGACAGCAAGGTCTAGTTTACCTATCGTACAAGGCAAGTTAATGGGACTGTCATTTTGGGTAAGATTGATTCCTAATACTTATTTGTTTAATTATTTATTAATAAGAATTATGTATATGGACGTTTCATTCTGGTTGCCAGTCAGGCTATTAATAAAAAAAATAAAAAATAAGATGCATTAAATATTTTTTACGTTGTTAAGCGCCTGTTGCTTATATGCCATTACTCCGCCGCGTAGCGACAAGTAGCTTTACAGGCTCAACAGGCGATCGATGTAACCTTGGCCAATGCAAAATCACGCAAACCAGCCAATTACCGAGGGATTCACTTTGACGGTTATATAATAGGGTTAGAATCGGACGTAAACTTTGTCATAAAGTAAGTAGGAAAAAAAAATTACACCCGGGCACGGACAGCTAATTTATATAAAACAATGTCTATCGAATAAACAGCCCGGTGAAGGTCTTCTCCTATTCGGATCCTCTACTATACAAACTCTGAAGGAAACCAATAACTATAAAAAAATAGCCAAGTCCGAGTTGGGCTCGCGTTGATCGAATTCAAATTGGAATATAATAATACGCACTGGACTGTTTTTTTATTCAAATGAAGATTATAATGATTAATTTCAAGGCCATAAGATAAAACTCGCCTTTATGTTCAGTTTTATAAACCAGCCATCACACTGAAGTGTTAATAATATTACTTTAATTTATAAAATCATGCTTATCGCACCCGTGCCACAGAAATTACAGCGAACCGGCCGATCGATGTAGCCTTGGATGAAATCACGCGAGCAATAACTGACTAATCTGTTCTAATCTGTTGCCCGTAGCATTACGTGTGGTGAATAGCGCCACCATAAGCCTTTTTTTTCTTTATTCACAGATTATACTGACTAGCTTTGGAGGCGATAGTGTCGAATTACTCATCCTTTTATTACTTAATTACATACGGTATTATCTAATTATAGGGCTTCTTGAATCACTCTATATATTGACTAAAACCGTATTAAAATCCGTTGTATAGTGTGAAAGATGTAAACGTACAGTCAAGGACTTTTAATTGTTGAGCCACTGGAACCCTGTCATAATGACAGCGTCAAGCCACATGAAAGATATTACGCTAAAATTAATGATTAACGTTATACGACAGGGTTCCGTACTGGCTCAACATTTAATGTCCTTGACTGTTCATACATAGTATTACATAGGTACATTGGTAATTTTCCCTTATGCCCATGTCACGAAAAATCATTAATGTCGTGTTTTATTTCATACGTTTTCCAGAAAAAAAAGGGCAAGTACGTTTAAAAACTTCGCTAATTCGTAATTATTCTAATTCAGTAAGATAACACTAATTATTATTTTTTATGCCAATTATAAGGCACGCGAGCACTCAAGCCGCCTGATGATAAATGGGATCTGAGACCCATAGACATTTGAAATCTTAAGACTACAATCTCAAAGCTGCAATCCTAAAACTTCAAATGCGTTGCCAACCCTGAGGACTGAGATGGAATGCGTCTATGCTAGTAATTTCACCGGTAGTCTTATCCCCACACCGGAACACAGCAATGCGAACACCGCTGCTTGGCGTTTGGATACTGGATAAGATGGTGGTAGCAATCCGGACGGACCCTGCACAAGGTCCTACCACCACTACTCAAAACACGAAATTAATGATTTTTCGTGACGTGAACATAAGGGAAATATACAAAAATTCAGATTTAAATGATCATTATCTCCGAAACTAGTAAAAATAGCTTTTTAGGGTTCCGTAGCCAAATGGCAAAAAACGGAACCCTTATAGATTCGTCATGTCTGTCCGTCCGTCTGTCCGTCCGTATGTCACAGCCACATTATTCCGTAACTATAAGAGCTATACTATGGAAACTTTGTAAGTAGATGTATTCGGTGAACCGCATTAAGATTTTCATACAAAAATAGAAAAAAAACAATAAATTTTTGGGGTTGCCCATACTTAGAACTGAAACTCAATTTTTTTTTTTCATCAAACCCATACGTGTGGGGTATCTATGGATAGGTCTTCAAAAATGATATTGAGGTTTCTAATATATATTTTTTCTAAACTGAATAGTTTGCGCGAGAGACGCTTCCAAAGTGGAAAAATGTGTGTCCCCCCCCCCCCCCTTACTTCTAAAATAAGGGAATGATAAATGTAAAAATTATATATCATGTACATTACTATGCAAACTTCTACCGAAAATTGGTTTGAACGAGATCTAATAATTAGTTTTTTTTTAATACGTTATAAATCGTAAACCGCATTTTACCTTTCATTCAATCAACTCCAATATAATAAAGAATAAAGAAAAACATTTATTTAGATGTATAGTGGTACGGAACCCTACGTGCGCGAGTCCGACTCGCACTTGGCCGCTTTTTAGCTACTCTATCAGCCCAAGGCACATTGACGTCGGTTTCTAGAACATTCTGTATATTCGCCAAGTCCCGCCGATTCGCGGCGCGCGTTCGGTGTAAAATGTGTCGTTTACTTTGTAACATAGGGGGATGTATCAAAGACGACAAGCGCTTTCAGCGTGAAATTAACCCGCATTGTGGTTTTACGCGTTGCGATTTTGCATCGCTTTGGAATTTTCTACCTCGCTCTTGTCCGCGACTCCATCGAGAAATTTTGTAAGTACAGAGACATACTCCGGAGCAAAAATACCGGGTCAGAGTGCGTTTCACATACAAACGAGACTATTTCGAAGCTTTGGTTCCTCGCCAGGGGTCGTTTCGAGTGAGGTCAACAGTTCTTAAGATACCTAACTGATCGCACAATCAGTTAACACCACAGCCGGACAGTTTGGGTCAGCATTTGGATTTCCTTACATTTTATTGCCATTTTAGATGTTTTTCTGAACATGCAAAATTCTGGGGTTAACCGCAGATTCATTCAGTTGGGTATCCTCGGCACTCTGGAAGTCCTGTATCGATGCTCGCGGTATTCATCATCAGAATCCACTAATAGCATTCCCTGGCGAGGAACCAAGGCTTCGAAATAGCCTCGATAGTACGAAAAACGCACTCTGACCCGTTTTTTTTGCTCCTGAGTGTAGTTCCAATCCCGGAGATGGTTGGTCCTTTTTATCCCGGAAAATAAAACAGTAACCCCCTTACTAATAAACGTTGAGTAACGGTGGTATAGCTATACAATGTTTTGTCCTTATCTGACAAATTCAAATATCACAACGAGAGATAAGGACAAAACATTGTATAGCTATACCACCGTTACTCAACGTTTATTAGTAAGGGGGTATGCGTGGAAACTGCGGTAAATGACTCGCGTTTAAGTATTTTATTATTTATTGCACTGACTTAAAAGCAAGTCATTTACCGCAGTTTCCTCGGATACTGTCTAATAGGGAATATATACATACATGGATTTTTTAAACCACTTTTTTCAACACAATATGAAAATACCAGGTAGTAGGACCTTGTACAGGGTCCGTCCGAATCGCTACCACCATCTTATCCATTAACCTACGGCCAAACAGCCGGTGTAATGACTAGCATAGAGGCATTCCATCTTAATCCTCAGGGTTGGCAACGCATTTGCAGTCTTAGGCTTGCAGTATTGTGAATGCGAATGTCTATGGGTCACAGTTTCCACTTACCATCAGGTGGCCTGTGTCCTCGTTTGCCTTATCTATGCCACAAAAAAAAAACAGTCATGAAATACGGACAGAAATCCGACGTGAACCGGTGACGTCATCGTGCAGTTCGGCCATATAAACTCCACGTAAAATTCCGTCTTGCTAGAAAGGGATAGGAACACATCTTGGTTATTTTTAAACTTATTCACATGTTTTTTCTCACTGTTTGTTATATGAATTAGCTTTTATTAAAAGTAGTGGAAAAAAACATGCATATTCCCTATTTACCGGAATAAAAAGTACCATCCATCTCCGGGCTATGAACCATCTAGAGATGATAGGTAAACACTCACCAAATTTCACGGTCATCGGTTTCGGTTAAACCATGAAAAGGTGGTTTCAAAAGAAGTGTACCTAGTTAAAGCCTAGAATTAAGAAACGGTAAATTTATTCTAGTGCATAACGAACATTAGTCACACATTGTATATAATGCCCTCATAAAACAATTGGCGCCCAGTATCACGAATTCAAGCGGCCATTACACGTAAACACCACGCGCCGTTCCAATCTTCGGTCCGACCCGTACATTTTTTACTATTTTACTAGTACAGTTGCATACGTACGGTTCGGAACGAAGTTTGGAACGGCGCGTGGCGTTTCCCGCGGTCCGAACTTTACGTGTGCAGGCCGCTAATAAACGAAGCAGATTTAATCCTCACCCGTTAGTAACATGATCAGGAGTTTTGTCTGAGATACCTTTTGTCTTACAGCAGTGTAGTTAATTTCCATTGCTCCACAACGCTAAAGGTATTATTCAGATATTTATTAAATTTTCTATAAGTTAGGTTTTTTACAATAAATATTCAGATATAAAATTAAAATACAAAAAATAAACATTATAAAAAACCTGAATGGCCTTTGCTGTGTTGGTGCCGGCCGAGAATAGCACCACCCCATCTCTTCCCGTGGGTGTCGTAAGAGGCGACTAAGGGATAAACCGGAGGATGGGCAGCAGCGTCCTCCGCGGACTACATGGTATAACTTCGGTCGCCGACCCGCCTGCCAAGCGTGGCGACTACGGCATTTTGCCCCCCAATGGTTTGGGGGAGGCCTATGTCCAGCAGTGGACGTCTTTCGGCTGACATGATGATGATGATGATGGTGAAAAAACCTAACCTACGAGTGCCGCCGGCAGCTGGGTAGGGCTCAAACTACCGGTGGTTAGGGCTGCAGAGAGAGGAACCTCCTCACAATGCGTGCCGTCTTGAGGAGTACTGCCTTCTGTATCTGGCCCTTGACCCAGCCATCTAGCGAGAGTCTCTTGAGGTATTGGTCGAGCTCTTATTATTATTGAACAGCCTATAATGTCCCACTGCTGGGCAAAAGCCTCCGTCCTTTCTTTCCATGTAGTCCTATCTTGTGTAGTCTCCCACCTGTCTTGATTGAAGCCATCAAGCTCATCTCGTCGCCTTCGTCGTTGCCAAGCCGCCGAATTATATCCCGTGGGACCCACCGGCAGACATGCCCAAACCATTACCATTTGAGCCTGGCGGCTGCTTAGGCCACTCCAGCTATTTTAGTTTTGAGCGTAGTATCGTATTCCTGATGCGGTCCGCTAATTTGATTCCCAAAATGCTCGCTCCTTGGCTCTCTGATAAACCTTTAGGGTACATTTCTGCATATATAGGCTAAAGTATTCCTTTCTTAATTTAATCATTAATTAGGTACACTTATTTTGAAATACACTTGAAAACGAACAAACTAACCAACACACTTTCGTATAACGTAACTTGCCCTAAAGATTCGTATCGGTCGTTAAGAATTGTAGTGAGTCATCAAGAATCGACAGGCATTCAATTTATTTCTCAACCGCAATGGAGAACGAACGTCATATTAGACGAAATAATAATTCAGTTTATTCATAACGCGTACTAGTCATATAAGCGTGGTTTTAAGGCGACTATTAGACCACACGCGTATTTCTTATAAAGAAGCGTCCTCACAGAGCATTCGCGTGAATATTCGACTGGTGTGGACATGAGCCGAGCGTTACCACGCTTACACACCACTCGATGTCCGCACCGAATGCTCTTTACACGCGAATTCTCGCAGTGAGAACGCTCCTTAACACTGGTTTTATATCGAAGAGACTTCCTGCCTAAATCTATCGAACCATAAACGCGTTGACCTGCGTAACTTATACTAAACTAGCGACGCGCCCTCGTTTCACTTCGGTTTATGTTATGACAGTTTTCTGTAACGCACGTAGATAAACCAGAATTTAACATATAGAAAACCTTCAAGAAGCGGTTCAAAATTAACTTACAACATTTGAGCCGGACAAACATATGAACGATACAAGTTAAATACCTAAAAGATTGTACAAATCAAAATTTGGAGTCATACAAACTTAGTCCGATTACCTACTTCCTTGTTTACACTGTGTTCATGTTTTTAATAGCGATCGGCAATCTTCGTTTTTAGGGTTCCGTACAAAAAAAATAAAACCGGAACCCTTAATAGGATCACTCGTGCGTCCGTCTGTCTGTCAGTCTGTCACAGCCAATTTGCTCTGAATCTACTGGACTGATTTTTTACGTATGTTCGGAACCGTCTCCACGCAAAATCAACTCGCACTTGGCAAGTTTTCTATAAAACACGAATAACAACTATGCTGTCAGTTGCGAGCGCAAGTGTGATAGCGATAGCCAACCGAAAGCTATAAAAAAGCTGGGAATACTGTATTTAACAGAATATTTCCAATACCATTCCGTTACCCGACAAAAAGGCTTTATAACAAGGTTTAAACACCTCTTTACTAACTAAACAGCATATTTTACCCATAAAAATGCCGTTAGGGTTCTTAGAGAACAATTGTAACGTATTTACAACCTGGGAATGTGAACATCTGTTGACCGTTACACTTACAAGGAAAGGTACACAACTGTCCGGCTCCGAGTTCGTTGATTTTGATATATGTTAGAGAGTAGTTTAAAATAACAGACACGTTTTTTATTTCAGCGGATTAAACTCAACCTGCTGGGAGAAATTGACCTCCAAAGTACTGAAAAGTGACTAAACCCTCCAACTTACATAGGGTTTTATTTTATTGCAAGTTTAATAGTGGTTTGATTATAAACGTTTAAGAAAATGAAAAAATAATGAGCACGTGTTTTGTTATATCGGCTAAACTCATATTTAATAAAAAAGTACCCTTCAAAGATCATCGAAGATACACTTTCTTTGGTATTTTTTTTTAATATTAGTTTTAGAACTTGGTTTTTTTTTTAAATATAAGTTAGAGGGTTTGGTCACTTTTCAGTACTAGGGTAGGGTATTTTCTCCCAACAGGTTGAGCTTGGGCCGCTAATAAAAAATACGTGTCTGTTACTTTAAACTACTCTCTAACATATATCAAAATTAACGAAATCGGAGCCGGACAGTTGGGTACCTCTCCTTACTAAACATTTTGTTAAATGTTATTAGGTTACAAAGATGGTTAATTAATAATTGAACGATTGTAAGAGCGAAGAAAACTTTTTATTCCCTAGGCCTTCCTTTTACCTGAATGCGTCCGAAGGATTATGTTTTTGGAGTGTGCATATCATAATTATGTATGTCTATTTCTTTGACAAACTCTGCAGCCTTAACGGCTTGATGGATTTTAACATATGAGGTGTCGTTACATTCGTCTTGGTTGTGAACTTGTGACATAGGCATATAATATTATAATGGAAGTCGTGAGAGGGGGGAGGGGGGTGATTTTTTTAAAATAATATCGTCGACATTATCTGAAAATGCAGTCGGGTTTATAGTTTTTTTTTTTATTAGTTGGAATGAGCTGAAATTTTGACAACATGTAAACCCGATGACAATGCAATATTATGGTATCCAAGGGCTGAAGATGGCGCCAGGAATCCTCGAAAAGACCCACCAGGTTGGGACTCGTAAGTTTTTAACACATTGATAGTGCAAAAACTGCAAAAAAGTACATTCGGTAACAAACACTTGTTCCAGTTTTTGTTTCGACAGAAACTTATTTAACTTTTAATGACAAATACCTATGTTTCAAATTCAATGAACACCTTTTTTGCAGCGGCCGTTACGAACATAATGATATAATATTATTTTTTCTCAAATAATAGAATATCAACAACCTATTATATTCTGTTAGTCATCCAAATCTAGAGAACAAATACTCAATCTCATTACACAAGTGTGTTCAAACTGTGAATTGAACCTGGGAAAGCTAGCTTCACAGGGAAGGTACTGAATAGCCGCGTCTTTTCTTTACATTACAGTACCTATACAACAAAGTCACATTCCGCGGCTTTTAGTATATTGTTAGGGGCTTTTAGTATTGTTAGGGGCTTGTAGTATTTGTTAGGGGCTTGTAGTATTGTTAAGGGCTTGTTTTATTGTTAGGCGATGGGCAACCTGTCACTAATATGCACTATTAAATTAAACATCTTGGCCTGTATGTGCAAAATGTGGTTATAGAATCAACAACAAGTTGTCAGAGTTGTTGGTAATTCTGTAGCTCTGCCTACCTCGATAAATTATTGTTTGAACATTGCTTTTATAGTGTGAAAGAGTTTCAAGAATCGGAAAGTATATGCCATCGATAAAATTATGTTATTGTTACTAGAATATTTTGTGCTCTCCTAACATTTGCATGTCGATTGTTTTCGGCCGAATGCTTGATACCAAACTACCTTAACACCTTGTACATTATGCATAAGTATTCTGGCAAATAAAATATTTCATTTCATTTCATTACCCCACTCTGGGATGAAGGCGTGACGGTATGTATGTATGTATGTATGTACTTTCCGCGTCTTTTTGTGTTTCTGTCTGTTTGTATATCCGCTTTTATGTTGTCATGCGATAAACGCAACCATAATAGGCCTGCTGAAACCCTAAGTAGGTTCCTACCTATAGCGTCCGGATGTAGGTGATAATGACGGTTTATCTCAAGAGTCATTACACCGCTCACAGATAAAAACTTACTCGTAAATTACGAGTCGTAATATGACTCAAAATGGTATTTATATTCATTTCAGGAAATATGATGTGGCCATCTGTTATCTACTTTGCGACCTTTTTTTTGCGTTAAGACTTACCGGACCTAACCTTAATCTTAATCATTTTATTTTTATTTTTATTTTTTTATGGCATTGGGAAGGCTGACGAGCACACAGGCCACCTGATGGTAAGTGGAAACTGTGACCCATAGACATTCGCATTCACAAGACTGCAAGCCTAAGATGCAAATGCGCTGCCAACCCTGAGGACTAAGATGGAATGCCTCTATGCTAGTCATTACACCGGCTGTCTTATCCCCAAACCGGAACACAACAATGCGAATACTACTGTTTGGCGGTACTGTTTGGCATTCAATCGACAGTTCTTAATGAAGATTACAGACGGCCAATTCATATTTCCTGAACTAAGTATATAGATACCTAGGTATTTCTCTCATTTTGAAACTTGTGTAACTTCATCCTTAAGAACCCATTTCTATTATTAATATCTAAAAAAATGCTAATAAGGGGGTTAATCGATTTTTAGACTATAGCTTACTTACAACTCATTACTATACCTACCACTATAGTCCAATAACGATGTTACTAATGTGTCTACTGCTGAACATGACAATAATTACCACCTTTATTAGCTAAAGTCTTCATAACAACATAGAAAACACATAAAACACCCACAAACATTACCCAACTTAACTCCGGAAAATGCACACGTAATAAAACATCGTAAACTAACCTCATTGATAGCATATCTAGCGATACAAACTCCCGCGCAGCTCCAACTCGGACCTTTTAAAACTGTTCATTCGCGCGCCGGCCGCCGCAACGATCGCACGTCTGCCGCGCTCGCGTCCAAAATGTTGTTTTTGTGTGTGTTTTTGTTGTTCAGTGTGGTGTGCGCTCAGCAGAATGCTACAGTGAACGTAACGCAAGGCCAAGTGCAGGGTGCATTAGCCACAGATGGAAACTACTTGGTTTTTTATGGTGTGCGTTACGCGGGATCGACGTCAGGAGCTAACAGATTCAAGGTATATTTGTCGGCGCAAAAAACTTCCTATTTTTACATGTGACATAACGTATTCAGTCTAGACTTTTCGGTTTGCAGTGTTGTATACATTAGAACATATTATTAGTTTTGTCTAAAGCTGTTATAATTTTATAACCGGTAGTTACGTTTTATTTTGGGCCTAATACAATACCTACATAGTAATAATATGAAAACCGTTCAGTAGCCTACAATATGCGCAGAGTGGTTAAAGCAGTTTATAAAGCAAAGGGTATGGGTATGTGTATGTCACAGCCTTAAAGCTCACACATTTTTGCATGACACCATTGCACCCACACATTGGTCTAGTCATTTTTAGGGTTCCGTAGCCAAATGGCAAAAAACGAAACCCTTATAGATTCGTCATGTCTGTCCGTCCG
The DNA here is from genome assembly GCA_923062465.1 of Acleris sparsana. Lineage (NCBI taxonomy): Eukaryota > Metazoa > Arthropoda > Insecta > Lepidoptera > Tortricidae > Acleris > Acleris sparsana. The sequence continues at coordinate 13,277,282 of OV281300.1, forward strand.
TATGTCACAGCCACTTTATTCCGTAACTATAAGAGCTATACTATGGAAACTTTGTAAGTAGATGTATTCGGTGAACCGCATTAAGATTTTCATACAAAAATAGAAAAAAAACAATATTTTTTTTTTTCATCAAACCCTTACGTCTATGGATAGGTCTTCAAAAATGATATTGAGGTTTCTAATTTTTTTTTTTTCTAAACTGAATAGTTTACGCGAGAGACGCTCCCAAAGTGGAAAAATTGCGCGGCCGTGCGCGAGTCCGACTCGCACTTGGCCGGTTTTTTTATTTTGGCCATCCTGTTTGCCAATGCACAATGTTGCCACAGTATAAGTAGTGCTGTTCGTATCGATATTTAAAAATGTTTACGGTTGGGGTACCTAAATTTTTCTGTTCGTGACTGTGATTTAATGTTTGAATAATTTAATATTATTCCGATCTTTATCTATCAAACAAGTTCAGTTATATAAAAATGTACTATTTATGGGCCCTTAGCGATGTGACTAATGGCCTAAATCATTCCAATTGAAGCTGGTTAAAGGTTAATCGAATACAGTAATAATTAGTGTCACTACGCTATGCGTAGTATCTTAGCGTAGTACCTACATACAGTCGTTCATATATAATTATGTGTACACTTTATTAGGTAATTACCTTGTCTTTTTAATGTCATGTTTATACTCCCATATATGAATAAAAGAAGTAGATATAGTGATATAAGTAGTAGTAAATTGTTTAATTACATGTCAATTTAACTTTCATTTCTCAACATAATTCAATAATACAAGCATAATTCAAAAATTTAATGGCAAAAGAAAGGGACTACTGCTCGTGCATACAAAAATCAAGGGGTAACCAAGCATCAACTTAATGGATTTCGGAAGGACTGTGTTAGGCGATAATTATCAACGCTCACAAATCTTACGATTAGGTATCTTGTCTGTGTTTAAAAATATATCCTACCTATTTAATATTTGTTCTGTTAAATCCTGTCGAACCTCAGAAAACAGGCACAGCCCACATTCTCTGTTGAATTCTGAATCAGTATTTATGAGCTTTGCTCATGATTGACTTCAGTTTTTATTGATTACACCAGAGGGGCTATTGCACTCGCAATCGTTTTCATTTTGAAAATCGAAGGCTTGTCTGCATACAAAATGAAAACAATTGTTCTGCTTTGAAGTCGACTGCGATTGCGTTAGGCAACAGCCCCTCTGGTGTAAGTAAGAAAAACTGACGTAGGTAATGATGAGCAAAGCTCCAATCAAAGGTCCATCTTTGAAATGAATCAAAGTATTTGTCAATAAAGATACATACATCTTAATAGGTTCCTTTTTTTTCGAGCCTCTCTAAAGGCCTCCCCTCTTTTTCGCCACATGTCCCTATCCAGAGCGCACTTCTGCCAATCCTTCGCAAACGACTCTAGGTCGTCTCGCCGTCTCCTTCTGGGTCTACCTCTGCTACGATGTCCGTCGCGTGGTAGCCAATGGGTGGTTTTTGGCCCATCTCCCATCGTGCATGCAGATGTGGCCAGCCCAGTCCCACTTCAACCTTGCGGTCTTCACCCCAACAACAATACCAATAGGTACAGATGTAGTGCATTATTGTTTTCCTTCGTATTTTCACGGAAACGTACGAACGTGTCTTGCTATTTCAGTCGGTCACAGTACAAAAAGTACTGAGGTTGACTGAAGTAGCATGACACGTTCGTACGTTTCCGTGAAAATACGAAGGAAAGCAATTATGCACTACACCTGTATATATTATTGGATAAATCAGAAATATCTAAAAGCATTTATCTTATCTGAGTAAGTAGGTATAAATTGTTTGTTTGCGTACCTACCTTACGGCTTTACGTATGTAGAGCACGAGCAACTCTATCACAAGTGACGTAATGATCAGTCGAGTACAAAGATACATTTACTCCTTTCGATCATCCTCATTTCAAAGAGATATGTTTTAAATAAGGATGTATGTAGGTAGGTATTCCTACTAATATTTGGCCTAGGCTGTAACTACTTGGGTATTTAAACTTAAGCCTAATACATATAGGCTCGTTTTCGTGCCTAAGTATGTAAATAATCATCATCAGGTACCTACAGGCAAGGGTTTTACGGATTGAAATGACGTCGATGATAAAATTAATAAATTAAAGTTCTGTCTGTTAGGGGGCTTCTAAACGAGCAACATTTTCACGGCAATGTGTGGCCGGCAACTATACGCATCTTGCTCTAACATACGAAGTAAGAGTAAGATAGCACTAGTTGCCGGCCACAAATTGCAGCAAAACATGGCCCGTTTAGAAGTCCCTTAAAATGATATACTTAAATGATAAATGAGTAGGTTCTAGACTAAACCTTGATTTTTAATTCCATAGAATTCTGACGTTTCTTGCTTTTGATGATTCTGATCATTGTTATTAAAAATCTTTGGATATTTTTTTAACCTTATTTTTTCTTTGTTACAAATCCATGTTATGTATTTTATGTACTTAAATCATGTTAAATACTATTGAAAATCCTAAAAAGTCAGAATGTGGCAGCAGTCAGAATACTACGGAATTAAAAGTCAAGGTTTAGATAGGAAACAAATATAATAATTATATATTCTTTCATATTTTTTGAGTATTTTTTTCTGATGCTTCCATTAACATGGGAAGTCTATGGTTCATTCAAATAGAAGGATAATTTGTGATATAAATAAATGATCAAAGCTTCTAGCACTAATAAATAAATGTACATTATTAGTTTCATAATTAGTTAATTGTGTTTAATACAGCGACTATTATTATTCTTTCCTAAAACCAAAAAAAAATACTTTCCTAAAAAGTTAGATACAATTTCGGAATTTATTCTTCCCTTATCTAATCTTAATCTTTACTTTGCCTTTCGACTTTTAAGACGAAAATCAATATATACTGAATAAGAATTTTAGTAACAAATTAAGGTAAATAGTCAGAAACCTCATAAAAGACTTTCAAGAAATAAAATTGCAAAGGTGTACTTATATTAATAATTCTCATAATGTGATTTGATTAAGAACACTTGCTTTCGCAAATCACCTGGATAATACCATAGCAGTCAACAATGCGTTTTCCCATAACGTTTCATTCAATCCGTAGAATAAGAAAAGAAAAAAACCTGGAAGAGAAAACGAAACGCAATCGCACATACTTATTGTCATGTTTTATAGCAAGAACCTTATTTCAATAAAATTTTGGATGAAAATCGTACTTGGTAAAACTTTCAACGCCCATGACACATATGGTGGGTCAGATTCTCAAATAAATGACTACTACCGGCATTGAAAGACTTGACTCCAACCAATTAAAGATCAAAACGTACTTCAACCGCAAGCTCTTTTCCATCTCGTAATCTCGGAGAGGAGTAAACGAGAAAGCTGTTTTACGCTTCGTGTACCCACTTCAAAAGGTTTTTTGCGATCCTGGCCTCAACAATTATCCCGACATGAGGTTCGCTGAGGCAGGGTAAAACGATAAAGGATCAAGTCTGATCTAACTGGTTTTATTTTCAATTTTATTACACACAATTTAAGGTTCTAAATTGGTTAGCTTGTTTTTGGCTTTACTGTGTTGTTTTATGGAAGAGGTTCTGTTGTTTCACTTAATTCGTATAGTAAGGAGAAGGATAGAGTTATGCTGCAGGGTTTTATGCCAGGTAGCCGTTAGCCGGTACGGATGCATTTTGCGCCAGCAATATGAACCTTCACCCATCACGCCGCCCCACAGTCAATATAATGTTCACTTCTCATGCTCTTGAAATGTTACTTTACTCTCTGCACATCGGGACTAAAACTCCTTATTAATCCCTAGGGATAAAGTTTCATTTTTTAACTTACTTTAGAAACCCCAAACTGCCAAATACGGCGTTTGTGAATGGAGGATTATCGCCATTTTTTGTGATTGTGAATAGACGATATTTAGGGCGTGAAAATAACCTCAAAATAACAACTGTGCGAAAAAAAAAGATTTAATTTGGCGAAACACGATTAACTATTACGAATATGAGTCTATTTAATTATATTAAGGATGAATTCATTTTATTATGCATGTTCCAATTACTTTGGCTAAATATGCAAGCATTTAAAGCGTCACTTTACAAAAAAAACAATAAAAGAAAAGAAAAAAACCGTGAATCAAATTTGCAAGGAACTTTTATAATCAATATTGTGATTTTGTATATAACGTTGTTTTTTGGATCGTATTCAAAGTGAAAAGTAGAGTGTTTAACGCGAGACTAAACAACCATAATGACACTCGACCTATAGCCACCCGCGCACCGATTGGGTGGCTAAACATCTCGTGTCATTATGGCTTCTTTTAATCCCTTGTTGAACAATCTACTCGACTGTGATAGCAGTTCGGGTAATTATTTAATCTACGTCAGGACTATTATATTATACTTCTAATAGTTTATATAAACAAGACGGATTTAAAAATATTGAAAATTGAAAATTACTTAGCCACTAACAATGGAGATGTTCTGATTTATTATCTAGCGTCCCTTGTTACGCTCCAGTTTAAACAAATGAAAAAAATATGAACCATCCTTCCTTTTAAAATGGTATAATATTTTTTTCAGCTAGGTTCTGATTAATACATGTCGGATAACTACCTCACAAAATTTGCAATTTCTCTTTTTATTATTATTCCGTGCTCTTAAATTATACATTCTTAGACCTCATGGTAATTAAACTTCCATGATTGGAGTACAAACAAATTCTCACAACCATCTTCACTTGCATAGATTCGCCTATTCCAAACTGAAAGCATAGATTTCACAGTACCAAATAATCAGTCTAGTTCTATTTCACATGTCGCTCAGTAAAGTTACAAGTCAAATGAAGAATGCATCCGAGTACGCATATTTACGAAACATAAAATGTGAACGTTATATTGTAGTGTCTTCCTGGCAAATATCAAGGGACGGTTTCAAATCTTCACTACTTGCCATGGCTTCCAAGAAGGAAGTAATAAAATGTTCATGTATTAAAAAATTCCAAGTAGCAAAAGCGTTATTCTTATGTCTTTTAATGCCAGAGACACTATACGGAGCCCTTTACAGAATTCAAGGGTCTTGGCTGGGCCTTCTATTTCAACTATTAAAACTATTGTTCCCTTCTCGTATTACGGAAGGTCACGCCATATCTGATTAAATAGTTAAAAAGTGAGGTACATTTTTTTTTCCCAGATCTTTATTTTTAATTCAACGAACGTCTTACTCGGGGTTCGGGGGGGCTCAACTTTCATTGTATGAAATCGTGTACCGTGCGAAGCTTACTGAAGCTATTATACTTACGATAATTATGTTATACTAGAGAACGCCCGCGATTTCGTTTGAGTAGAATTAGTTTCCCACTACTCCCCCTCTTTTAAAATCCGTTCTTAGTGCACCCCTAGACCTCATAAGGAACATACGTGCCAAATTTGGAATCTCTAGACCCAGCGGTTCGGCTGTGCTGTGCGTTAATATGTTAGTCTTCTTTTTTTCTCCATTTATAATTATTTAGATAATAAATACTATAGCGTGGCCCCTTGCATATTTATTTTTTTCGCTCGTACGTTATTTGTCATCAAGGAGTTGCTTCTTATCCTGCAAAGTAAAACCCAGAATAATCCATTAAGATCGTTATCCTTGGCATGACCTCCTAGTCTATTTTAAGGCAATGATGCATCAGTCGACGGTTGCACACTCTCCTTAAGGCTCCTTGTACTAAAAATAGCCATTGAAAAAAGATCTACTCCAAAGGATGTAAAGTGGAATTTCTTGTGTTTTTGTAACTCATGATCAAATTAGAAGATTGACTTTATTTCATTCACAATAGCTTCACATTCCATTGGCAAATGTTGTATGGTCTGCCTTACTGGATACAGCAGCTTAGAGACGAGCACACCGAGAACCATCTTAGCATTTTTAGGGTTCCGTAGTCAAACTAGGAACCCTTATAGTTTCGCCATGTCCGTCCGTCCGTCCGCATACTAGCTCAGAGACCCTTAGTACTAGAAAGCTGTAATTTGGCATCAATATACATGCCAAATTGCCAACAAAGTAGTAAAATAAAATCTACAATTATTATTTTTTAATGTACCTCCCCTACACGTAACGTGGGTATGTATTTTTTTTCTCGTCGACCCCTGAGTGCTGGATATTGTTGGACAGGTCTTTCAAAAACATTGCGGGTTTGTGAAAACAATTTTTCAAGAGTCAAGTATCCCACCCCCTCCCTATTACAGCCAAAACGACAAATAAAATTAAATCTGAATAAAATATTAAATGTAAGCACATATTATTAGTTACAGAAAAACTATCTTGAAGACTTGATTGATTCCTGAGATTCAGGCGCCTGGAGTGTTTATATCTACTAAAAAGACCCCAACACCATGCAGCTTCTTTTTAATGCGTATGTCAGATCCAACTTAGAATACGCGTCCACAGTCTGGAGCCCTCACTTTCAAGTGCATACTGAAGCTATAGAAAATATTCAGAAAAAGTTCATAAGGCGCATGAAATACAAATTTAAATCCTTTGATGTTAAGAGAATTGCGTCTCTTCAAAAGAGGCGTGATATAAAGGATCAAGTGTTCTTGTATAAGGTTATTAACGGTTATATAGACTCGCCCAAATTGCTTTCAAACATATTCTTCCGGTGCCCTGATCGACGAACCCGTTCCTCGAACCTATTTGCCATCTCTTCTATTCGGACTGCATATGCAAGAAATAGACTACTTATTAGAGCATGTAAAAAGCATAACCAACTATTTTCTGACATTGATATATTTAGATTGAAAATGAATCAATTTGTTTCTGCAATAATCAATAAATCAATGAAATCTTAAAAACAGTGAAATAAAATTAACAAGAATTAGGCCATGATAATACTCTGCAACCATTGTTAAATTACCCGAATAATGCAAAATGTTCGTTTATGAAAAAGTATTTTTTTAAAGTCTTACCTGAGCAACTGAAATGTTTTTCTTCTATAAGTGGAAACTGTTTTGGCTAATGTATTTTTAAGCTATGATTGTATCTCAATGTGTTATATTTTGCTGTTTGTTTCCCTAATAAATTAAAAAAAAAAAAAAAAAAAAATTACCTAAGACTGACAGCTTTAAATAGAGAATTAGTTAATACTTGTTGTATTTTGAGATAGTTTTTGTGTAGCAACGGCTTCGGAACCGTACACTGAGCATGGTCAGACATGCTCTTGCCCTGTTTTTTGATCCATGACATTGCGCAATATTGCGGCAAAACCTGTAGGCAAAATAAATCTTATCATGTTGTTTGCCATTTTTATCAATATAAACAGTCCAGCAGTTACTACTGAGCAACGTATTCTGATTACGCAAGGCATACTAAAAAAATATGCGATAATTTTATGTTGTATGTGTATTGTATGCTAGTCTTTTATGACATTACATAAAACCTTAACAATTTATTTCCGCAAATAATTATAAGACTAAAATAGATCAGCTTTAAACAAAATGTACCTACTAGGTTTCTTTTCGTATTATTAAGACAAAAAGGATAAGTTTATTTTCTTGATGGAAATAAGGTCACAATTGAAAGCATTGCCATAGTCCCCTCATTAGGTTTCCTTGTGTTTTGGCGGGCTAAGCTTTTCTTATTATTTTTACCAATCGAAAAAAAAAGAAGAGAGTCCATAAATATAAGATATTTGTATCAATTACAATCAATCTTTTCATGTCATTGATCTGAGAGATACACTTTGCAAAACAACAAAATATAAGCAAAACAAGACTACTTTGAATAAAGACTACTTTATTAAATATGTATTTATCTCCATTGCAGGCGCCAACACCACCGGAGCCGTATCAAGGGATCTTCCCTGCGACCGACAACACCATCCAATGCGCCCATCCTGGCCCTCGAGGCCTCGTCGGAGTCGAAGACTGCTTGGTTCTCAACATCCACACAAAAAACCTGACCGTACCCAAACCAGTCATGGTCATTATTTTAGGAGAAGAATACGCGTCCCCAGACCCTGTAACATACTCCATGAAGCGACTAGTCGAAAGCGATATTCTAGTTGTGACGATGAACTATCGCCTGTCGATCTTTGGATTTTTGTGCTTGGGTGTACCAGAAGCACCAGGAAATGCTGGATTAAAAGACGTCATCCAAGGATTAAAATGGATTAAGGAGAACATTGCCAATTTTGGTGGTGACCCTAATAATGTAGTGCTATTTGGGCACGGCTCTGGAGCAGCCATGGTCGACTTAATTACTTTTTCACAAATGTCTTCTGGGTTGGTTCATAAAGCTATAACGCAGAGTGGGTCTGCTCTCGCACCATGGGCAGTTGCGTATGAACCAATTAAATATGCCAAAGAATTTGGTGAAAAACTGAGCTATACTGATAAGACCCCCCAAGAACTGGCTCAAAAATTAGTGTTCACTGACATAAGTTTACTGGCAACTGCGTTGCAAAGTTCTATATTCCCCAACAACTCAGCACAATTCGCACCATGTCTCGAAAACAAAATGCTGGAAGGATCGTTTATTACTGAAGCTCCTATAGATATACTACGCTCTGGTAGCTACTCTCCCATCCCTTATTTGACTGGTTACACCGACAGGGAAGGCACTATCAGAGCTGAAGAAGCCATAAATGGTAAATGGCTACAAAATATGGAGGCAAATTTCACGGACTTCGTTCAGGTCGATCTATCATTCGAATCCATAGCTAACAAGACTGCCGTAGCTAAAGAAATCAAAGAATATTACTTTGACACAAAACCGGTGGATATGGACACTATAACAGATTACCTGAGCTATCACGGAGATACGATGATACTTGTATCAGTAATAAGGGGGGCTAGGGAGCGGGCTTTGACTTCTACAGCAGACGTAAGACTACTCGAATTTACATACAGAGGTACGAAGAACTCTCAGTGGCTGACCAGACAGATAACGATAGATGGAGTGCGGCATGGCGGCGTGCTGAACTACCTGTTTGATTTTGATTTGAAGCCCGAAGACGAAGGAGCCAGGACTTCGCTTTTACAACGTTACGTTTCGTTTGCCAAAACCGGGTGAGTTCGTATATTAATTATTTTGTCGGGGACCAGCGCTAACTTCTTTCTTTGACCTGAAATAGGTATACTAGGGATATGATGAAATGTCATGTGACAATTTCAATAATAAAATCTTAAGAGGAAAATACTCAGAATTTTACTGCAGCTTATTTAACGTCTTATTTATCTTTCCGTGATCACGGTCTTCACACTAAAATACTTGCGTTTAAAAACTAATAAATTAAGGTAGTGTAACCATGCAGACGACCTGCCTTTTTTAGAATACCTACCTATCTAATAACTGTCTTGAGACAATCCCTCAAACCCCTTATTTTCGGTAATAATTACCTGTACAGCGTCAGAATTTGAGGATCAAAAATACGAAAAATACTGTTTATTCTAAACAACGAGTTTATCACGCTACAACATTGACAACAGATTTTCTGAATATAATTATCTCAAAAGCATATATACAATTTCTATTTCAATTGCTTGCTCATTCTTCACTTAGAAAAATAAATAAAAAATATCTGCTAATGGCTAAAGAGCTCACACGCCAAATGGTAATTTCTAGTAGTTGTCAATTGTTCTTATCTTCCCCATGTTTTCTTTTGCGTCTAGTAAGAACTTTAATTTTTTCAGACTCCCCACCAACAATGGAACAGTCTGGTTGCCATACAGCGCTTCAGCGTCCAACTACCTACTATATTCCGGAGATTCCTCAAGTTCCTCGATCTCGCTGGGGGAGACGGCCCGGATCGACCCCAACTCGATGCGAATGACGTTCTGGAATAACCTCCTTGACTTATACTACAGACCCCCAGTTGCAGTATCATCAGCTGCTACCGTGTATAGTTTTGCATTCGTATTAGCGGTAGCTCAATTTGTTACTCGGTTAATGTAAAACGGGAGCCTGCCGTTTCGTCAAAATATCTTTGGTCAAATGTATCATTTTCCAAATTTTTCATTTGCCAAACCAATGTTATACAATGTTTTCAGAATTTATTTCAGTACCATCGTGTAGAACCCTATGGGTTAGGTTAGGTTAGTTTATATAAAATCCTGAAATATTTACGGTTACAGAAAACAAAGCAGTTTGGCAAATTAAAATTTGCGAAATGATACATTTGACCAAAAATATTTTAACGAAACCAAGGTAACCCGTAAAACACTCGTGTAACGTGTGGCAGATTATTGCGTCCATATTGCATTTAATAATGTATTTATTACACAGTTTAAAACAGTCGCTTGCCGCCGTCTGTCCCACTGTATGTACGCTTAAACCTTTCAAACTACGAAATGTATTTGAATGCGATTTTCATAAATAGATAGTGATGTTAGAGGAAGGTTTTTATGTATAATAACATAAACCGAAACTTACATGAACCGAAGCGAAGCGAGTCGCTAGTAATTGTATTAAATGTTTTTTTTAGAGTATATGGGAATTTTATTATGACTATACTTGCGATTAGAATCGACAACCATTTTATCCAAAAATGCTTGGTAATATTTTGACTACATTATAAAATAAATGTAGTGTTTTAATTTCATTTATTTACATCTGTATTATAACTTCGCTATAATATCTTCAGAAACGATATTATTAAGAATACCTGTATCTGTGGTTGTATTTTAATGTTAATATTAAAGTATGGCATGTCATTAAAGTATCGGTTATCGATGTGGTTGCATCTTAATGTTCACATTAAACAATCGGTGACATTACAAACACAGATACAGGTTTCTCATATATTGTAGAAAACTCACAGATGATATCCGTGTAGATAGAGTTATGAATGCGACTGTTAACAGTATTAGCCATTATGCGCCAGTTACGTAATCTACTATTATAACACTCTCTGCGTTTCATTTGTGATTCTGCTTTGTAAGTGTGTAGTAACACAAGCCCCAGGGAAGCGATAATTTTAAGGCTGCCCGAGAATAATTGTATTTTTTTGTGAGAAAACATTTTTCTGTTAGGTTTTTTAAGGCTACGTATTGAAATATAAAATGTTAAGTAGTGCAGTCACGTTTTATAATATAGACACAGTAAAACTATCAAAAATATGTAATCAGGACTCTGTAAGGTATATAGATTAACTTTGTAAGACCTAAAAGGGTCTTTCGAGACGGTAGTCTAGGAGGACTAACTGACGATTCGTAAAGAAATTAGTGACTAATCTAATATTTAAGTTGTATTTTTAATTATGAATAACCTAAGTTTGAAAACGTAACATTTGTGTAAAACTAACCCTATACTTTAAGAGTAATGATAAAAATGTAAACAACAAAACCACGTGATTGTATTAGCCAATAGAAACGGAGCACTGTTACGTCAAGCTCGACCCAACACTTTTAATTGGCTGTTTAACAGAATCACGTGCTTTGTACTACATGATACCAACATACCAAGAGTAATTGTTTTGTTGTTTAGGGTGACAGTTCTTGATGACGAATCTAGTATTTTTGCTATTTATTATCCTATTTTGCGAGATGATAATGGCTACTATAACATTATGTGTTGACAAGTTGTAATACAGTAATCATGAAAAAGTTATTTGTTTTTTTTAATGCCTTTTGCAGACTAGGCTTTGATATAACCTCGTTAGGCCCTAGAGGGCCCCGCCAAGATCCGCTAACTAGCGTTTCTATTTGTTTCGTTTTTAAACCAATCGCGTCACTGGTAGATCACGTGACTTTTCGTACACGTCATCTACTAGAGTGATATGATTGGTTTAAAAGGAAATGAATAGAAACGGTAGTTAGCTCAGTGCATCTTGGCAGGGCCCTCTGGCCCTTCATTGTAACGGAATAGAATAGAATAGAAAATATTTAATAATACTAGCTGTTGCCTGCGACTCCATCCGCATAGAAGTCGTTCATTCGCTTAGCTCGCAGAAAAAAATAGCGTATGTTCTGTCTCCAGTCTTAAGCTATTACCACCAAATTTCATAGATCGGTTCAGCAGTTTAGCGTTTAGTGACAGCTTAACAAACAGTCAGAATTTCACAATGTGAACCTGTGGTGGAAAAACTAATCTACATTTCTTACGCTACTGTTAGTAGAACCTTATTTCTAAAGGTAATAATAACTACTGCGTTGAGTATGTAAAGTAATATTTTATAGCTTAACTTGTTGTTTGCCATCCTCATGCGTTGTCCTCAACCAGTCATTACAAGGTTATGGAAGAGATATTAAAGGGATAATTTAGCCTTTGTACATAATTTATGTTCAATATTCGCAATTTAAGTGTTAAACACCCAACATTTGATAAAAACTAATATTATAAAGGCGAAATTTTGTGTGTTAGTTGTATTTTTCTTCACTGTTTGTAACATGAATCAGCTTTTATAGGTGTGAAAAAAGATCATGAATTTTCTCTATTGGTTTTCTTTTAATGCCTTTTGAATTAAGTCTAGTTGGCTTCGATTTAATTCTATAATCAATAGAATTTGAAGGCTCTATTAAACGATGGTCGTGTTATCAGACACAACGTTTAACGATCAATATTTGCAGTTATTCAAACATAAACTTCTAGTTAATTATACGAAAAAAATACATTTTAAAAAAGCAACCTGGCAGTTTGTACTGAACGTTTCACGACATAGGTACCTATTACGTCACTGAACTTGATACGCGTAACCATATTGAAAGCTTAAACGTCACCGAGAGTTTATCTTTATTGCCTGCGCTTGAAAATAAATGAATTATCAAGTCGAAAGGCCACGAGATTTAAACAATAAGAAAAATAGCCAATACGCTCCTATAGACCGATCGTGTACCTTAATAAGTGCTTAGTACAAGTTAGTATACTCATAAAATAAAAGCATTATTGCTTTTATTAGTGACGTATTGTCAAATTATTCAAGTCCATATCCCTTAATGGTTGATTTGTCCTCGCGTGTGTTCTTGGACTTATTTATCTAATATTAAACAAACTTCTGTAAATAACTCGACATTGTAAACATACACCTTAATAGAAGCATAAAGGTAGGCAAATATAGTGGTCTCGGCCCAGAATATATGTTTGCTCCAGTCGGCGTCGAGACCCTTGGTCCGTGGGGTCCTAGCGCTCAAAGCCTCTTCAAAGAAATTTCGAAGAGGCTCATTGACGTCACGGGAGACCGAAGAGCTGGCAGTTTCCTCGCTCAAAGCATAAGTTTAACTATCCAGTGAGGAAATGCTGCCAGCATCTTCGGGACAATGCCCCTGGGCCCTTTGTTAGACATAGCTTTTTAGTTTTAAAATATAATAAGATTAGAAAAGGAAATTTTAGTTTTGTAATTATCAGCCCATGTTATTTATTAAATAACAGAAGTGTAAACCATTAATTGAAACTAAAATTAGAAATAGCTGTGTCAATACTAAACAATACTTACCTTTACCAAATAATAAATAGGGAATAAGCATGGATTTTTTAAATCGCATTTCTCAACAAATTATTAAATTACCGCAAAAGTGATCACCAAAAGTGAAATTAAAATTAAAATCGGTTATGAAATACGGACTATACAAGCATTTTAAAATGCTAATTAGACAGAGAGATCCGAAGAGAACCGGTGACGTCATCGTGCAGTTCGGTCATATAAAACCCACGTAAAATTGTGTTTTGCTGGAAAGAGAGAGGAACAAATCTTTGTTGGCTTATGATATATCTTGATTATTTTTACAGCTACGCAATTATTTTTTCTCATCTGTTAGTACTGATACTAACAGATGAGACACAGGTGACAGGTGACAGGTGAGGAACAGGTCTGAACCTGTTGTCGCCAATAGTCAGACTATCATAAGTGGCGACTTTCTTGTTAATTTCCTATAGTTTCTTATTAACTGAGAAGTGGGAGCACATTATAGCATTATAAAAAGCAAAAAAAGGTTAACAAAAATACAGTCAGTCAAACTAAAGTCCCACAATATTTTAAACCATAAGCCGACTTCAATTTGACTGACCTGTTACCATTTTAAATGAAGTTAATTCTTGCGGTTTTGTTTTTTATAACATTTCAAACTAAAATTTACAGGAACTTCGTGGCCTCATAATGTTGTACTTGAGTGCGTTTGTGTCGTTTATCGTTGTACACGCGCACGCGCCGGTTCCTATAGTAAAAACGACCGAGGGCAAAGTGGAGGGTTTTAAAGCCCTGGACGGTGATTACTATATATATTACGGCCTCCCTTACGCGAGACCACCGACAAAATCCTACAGATTCAAGGTACTTTTTCCGGTAACCCACCCTATTATTGAATTACATTTCACCGAATTTCATTACATCGAATTTAATTTCATTGGATACCATTTTAACGAATTTAATTTCTTAGAACTGAATGCTTTCAGATTATCTTGAACATTAATTACGTAGGTTAAGGGTTAGAGTACCAACGCTAGATTTTTAGAGGATATTCTGGCCAGTCTCGGTTAGTGTGACTCAAATAACCACATTAAGCTGATCTTGTTAGTTAGAAAACTTTGATTACGCAAGGTATAAAAAATCAGTTTGTTACAATTAAAATCATATTGCCATGCCTTCATTAGAGTTGCTTGAGTTGAGGCGGGCTAAGCTGTTCTTGGTTACCTCTAAATTATAATTTCGAATTGAAAAAAAAGCTCTGCCTACCCTACTCTGGGAATGAAGGCATGAGGATACGTATGTGTAGTTATATGTATCAATAACAATCGAACTCAGACTCATGACATTTATTTGAGAGATACTTCAACACAACAAGCCATAGGCGAAACCAAAGTAAATAATATTTACTATTATGAAGAAAAACAACTTTGTTAAATATGTATTTATCATCATTGCAGGCTCCAAAACCACCAGCGATGTATCAAGGGGTCTACCGTGCGATCGACAACTCCGTCGAATGCGCCCATCCTGGCCCTCGAGGCCTCGTCGGAGTCGAAGACTGCTTGGTTCTCAACATCCACACAAAAAAGCTGACCGAACCCAAACCAGTCATGGTCATTCTTTTAGGAGATGCATACGCGTCCACAGATCCTGTCGCATACTCCATGAAGCGACTAGTCGAAAGCGATATTCTAGTTGTGACGATGAACTATCGCCTGTCGATCTTTGGATTTTTGTGCTTGGGTGTACCAGAGGCACCAGGGAATGCAGGATTAAAAGACGTCGTCCAAGGATTAAAATGGATTAAAAAAAATATAGCTAATTTTGGTGGTGACCCTAATAATGTAGTGCTATTTGGGCACGGCTCTGGAGCAGCCATGGTCGACTTAATTACTTTATCCCGCATGTCTTCTGGGTTGGTTCATAAAGCTATAACGCAGAGTGGCTCTGCTCTTGCACCATGGGCAATTGCATATGAACCAATTCAATATGCCAAAGAATTTGGCGAAAAACTAAGCTATACTAATACGACGCCCCGAGGACTTGCTCGAAAATTAGTAGCCACAGACTCAAGTTTACTGTCAACTGCGTTGCGAAGTTCTATATTTTCCAACAACTCTGCACAATTTGCACCCTGTCTCGAAAACCAAAACCTGGAAGGATCGTTTATTACTGAAGCTCCTATAGATATACTACGCTCTGGCAACTACTCGCACGTCCCTTACTTGACTGGTTACACCGACAGGGAAGGCACCATCAGAGCCGAAGAAGCCAGAAACTGTAGATGGCTAAAAAAAATGGAGGCAAATTTTACGGACTTCGTTCAGGTCGATCTATCATTCGAATTAATAGGCAACAAGACTGCTGCAGCTCAAAAAATCAAAGAATATTACTTTGGCACAAAACCGGTGGATATGGACACTATAAAGGAGTACATAAGCTATCACGGAGATACGATGATACTTGTATCAGTAATACGAGGGGCCAGGGAGCGGGCTCTGACTTCTACAGCAGACGTAAGACTACTCGAATTTACATACAAAGGTACGAAGGACTCTCAGTGGGTGAACAAACAGATACCAATAGATGGAGTGCGGCATGGCGGCGTGCTGAACTACCTGTTTGACTATGATTTGAAGCCCGAAAACGAAGAAGCCAGGACTTCGTTCTTGCAACGTTACGTTTCGTTTGCCAAAACTGGGTGAGTTGGTATATTAATTCTTATGTAATGAACCAGACAGTATACCAGCCATAAAGTGAAAAGGCAATTTTTCTTTGAGAAAATAGAGTCGTATACCTCTTGTACTATGGTTTTGATCGAAATTTGATTTTTATTGCTTCTTTTCGGCAGACTTTGCTTTTTATATATCTCCATTTAATTCTTTCGCTTAGCATATTAATAAACTATTTCCGCAGATGTTCCTAATTTTTGGCAATATCCCGGAGAGACGTCTCTACTTTTTTCTTGTATGCCTTTCCTAAGTTTTTTCCAAAATCGGGTTTGAAGGACCCGGTTTTCGACCTGATTTCTGTTTGTCGTTTAAAATAAACTGTTGGTCATGGTTTTTATGGCAGTTTGGATCGCACCAACACTCAGATTTACAAGCTTAGCCAGTTTTCTGAAAGATATTTCCTTTAATGTTCACCATTTCTCCAAAATTAATTTCCTCTTTTCAGGAGAAAGACCTCGCAATTTTTATTTTAAACCAATAACTTGCTTTTTGGAATTCAACTTTAAATGATGGAAGTCGAAGCTGACATTCAGATGTATACATTAAAAACAATTTTAATTCAGAATATAATTATTTAAATTGAAATAAACCTGTTAACTTGTATTTATAACCTCTGTCTCTTCTTCTTCTTCTTTCTTTAGTATAAAACAAAGTCGCTTCCCGCTGTCTGTCTGTCTCTAATCCATATCCATATCCATGTCTATGCTTTGATCTTTAAAACTATGCAACAGTTTTTGATGCGTAATTTTTTTAATAGATTGAGTGATTCAAGAGGCAGGTTGATATGTATAATACATGCATAATATAGAAGAAAAACAGTATATGATAAATTAAAGTAGATTGCATTATATAATTCTCTAAATCTAATTACTGCCTGAGACAATCCCTCAAGCCCCGTACTTTCTGTTGGCATCCTCTACAGCGTCAGAATTTGAGGTTCAGGGGTTAAAATATAGCTAATGATTTGTCTCCTACACTACCTCGCTTTCGAAAGTCCGTCACAATTAGACACATGTAAAGTTCCGTACAAAAAATGAGAAAAAGGGAATCCTTATAGGATCACTCGTGCGTCTCTGTCTGTCCATCCGTCTGTCACAGCCAATTAACTGGACCAAATCAGGTGAAATTTGGTAGGATGGTGTAATGTGAGTAATTAAATACTTAATTTAAAAAAAAGGATCATTTTCGGGGGACCAAATAATTTTAAAAAAAATGCAAAACTTACTGTGTCATATATCAAATGAAAGGGTAATGAGGGTCTCAAGTTTTTTTTGTTATTATTGTAAAATAAATAGTTTTGATTTTATTCATGAAAAAACACGAAAATCTCCGAAACTACTGAGCCTAAAATTTAGAAAAAAAATGATATATTGTTCATTGCCTGTAGATATCAGGAAAACCTCCAAGAATTCTATCAAAAAAAAACTTTTGGTTGGTGTGGTTGCCTGCTCTAAGTTTTGCTTTGCGTTTCGTAAAAATCAAAGAGTAATTTCTTTATTTTTCAGAAATCCCACCTTCAATGGAACAGTCTGGATGCCATACAATGTATCAGCGCCCTACTACCTACTTTTTCACGGATATACACAAAATCAGTTGTACAAGCTAGGGCAGGACCTCCGGAGTTTACCCCGTTCGACGCTCATGACGTTCTGGGATGACCTGTTTTTCCTTTACTACAAACTCCCAGTTCCAGTATCATCTGCTGCTAGTGTGCATAGTTTTGTATTCATATTAGCGGTAGCTCAATTTGTTACTCCATCATTGTAAAACAGTTATGTAACGTGTGGGAGATTACTGCGCCCATATTGCATTTAATATGTCAAAACAAAGTCGCTTCCTGCCAAATGTCCCTCAGTATGTACGTACGGTTAGATCTGTCAATCTACTATAGCTTATACCCCGGATAAACACATATCCGAAATCTACGCAGACGAAGTCGCGGGCAGAAGCTAATGTATAATTAATTCTAGTTTATGTACGGTTGTCACAGAAAACCACAGAATAAATAGATAAATAAAAAGTGGAACAATTCTTTTCATTTTGTATGCAGACTCGCCTTCGGACTGTCAAACTGAAATATAGGAATAAAATACAATCCAATCTTCACTAGGAAGATTGGGGGCAAAGTTATACTATGTAGGACAGAGGTTAAGATAGTTTTAACCTCTGCACAACTATGAGTCCACTTCAAACGAGAAGTAATATGCCAGATACGCGAAATAAGTCCAAGTCTTCTATAAATGTGTAACACAAAGGCATAGAAAGCACAAATCACTACCTATCAGAAAAGAACTTTGAACAGAAATACAAAACTAAAACCAATCACACATCTGCCATATTTTAACGTTGCAAATGCTCTCCAACCATCGCATCGTTATCCAAAGTGTAACGGATTGACGTAACCTGTCAGACGGTCGCGTCGAGCGCCTATGTCAATTCCATACATTTTGACAGTATTCGAGAATCGCTTACACAACTTGTCTGGCCTCACAGATTACCTGAGTTATCACGGAGATACGACGACACTTACATCAGTAATCAGAGGGGCCAGGCTTTGACGTAATACAAGAAGCGAGACGACTTACTCGAATTTATTAACCAAGGTACAAAATACCCTCAGCGGTTGTACGTAATAGAAAACCGATGATAGAGCAATATATTATCTAAGATCAGATCTAAAGATGGAGTTTGAAGTTGATCAAACGCTCTCAGCTGCAGTATAAGCTCAGCGAGTGGTAACTCGTTAGATTAATCAAGAGAAGCAGTTAATGACGATGCAATAATAAACTAAAGACGACAAATAAACTTGTCTTAAACAAGTGAAACAGTCCTACTGGGGTGTGATTATCTCCACAACGACGGTCGGACGAACGAGTGAATGGTTAAGCGGCGGGTTTAAGTAGTCCCGTAAGAGCGAACAAAACACATTTAAGCACATGCATTTTCAATTTGGCAGCATGGCTTATCGAACGTATAAGGCTGCCTAATTGAGAATGCACGCGCTAAAATGTGTTTTGTTCTCTCGGACGGAACTACTTAAACTCGCCGCTGCAATTTCGCTCGTCCGTCCAACTGTTTTTAAGAAAATAACATCCCGGATATAATAAATGCGAAGTTTTTTGTGTTAGTTCGTTAATCTACTGTTGGGTGGACGGTTACGTATGAAATTTAAAACGGACATACACTCAGGAGCAAAAATACCGAGCCAGAGTGCGTTTTCATACTAAAGAGGCTATTTCGAAGCCTTGGTTCCTCGCCAGGGAATGCTTTTAGTGAAATCTGATGCTGAATACCCCGAGCATCGATACAGGACTTCCAAAGTGCCTCGGATACCCAACTGAATGAACCTTCGGTTAACGCCGGAATAGTGCCTGTTCAGAAAAACATCTAAAATGGCAATAAAATGTAAGAAAATCCAATTGTTGACCCAAACTTTCCCGCTGTGGTGTAAGCTGATTGTGCGATCAGTTAGGTATCTTAAGAACTTTTGACCTCCTCTATTGAACCTTGAACTATTTACCATTGAACCTCACTCAAAACAGCCCCTGGCGAGGAACCAAGGCTTCGAATTAGTCTCGTTTGTATGAAAAACGCACTCTGACCCGGTATTTTTGCTCCTGAGTGTAGCTTGTACCCTGGATTGGTTTTAGTATACCAAGAGCCTCGACTTGAACCGCGAACAGACGGACACGGAGAAACTATTAGGGTTGACTACGGAACCCTAAAACAGGTACTATTTCTTTAAATTTCCCATTTAATGTTCTGTATTGCGAATTGTATACAATACTACGTGAAATAAGTGTTGCCATAGTTTAAATACAGTAATGAACGACGATTTAAGTAATTGGTTTTCTGTCAATGCCTTTTGAATAGTCCAGTTGGCTTCGATTTAACCTCATTAGGCCTTCACACAACGATTTAAGTGAATAGAATTCAAAGGTTCTATAAAACTATGGTCTCGTGTTGTCAGCGACAAAGTTTAACGATCAATATTTCCAGTAATTCAAACATGAACCTCGACTTAAAAAATACAGCTCAGCTTTTCTAATACTTTTAGTATAAATTAAACGAAAAAAAAAGTTATAAGCGACCTGGCAGCTCGCACTGAACGTTTCACGACATGCCTATACCGTCACCGAAATAAATACGCGTAACCATATTGAAAGCTTAAACGTCACCGAGAGTATTCATTTATAATGCCTGCGTTTGAAGATGAATGATCAAGTTAATACGCTCCTATAGACCGATCGTGTATCGTCACAAGTGATTGTACAAGTTAGTATGCAAAAACCGGCCAAGTGCGAGTCGGACTCACTCACGAACGGTTCCGTACCATTATCTATACATAATGGTACGCAACCCATTATCTACTGCAATTTACTGTGGTGGCCGATAGTGTTTAGAATGCTTTGACTACTACATTGCAGCTAGCCATCTTTTTTGGTCTAACGGCGCAATAGCCGGTAACTACGAGTGCCTTGCTCTATAATAGGATATTAGAGTCTGATTGCTTCAGTTCCTGGCTACAGAACCTTTTTCATTGTCTCTTAAATTTTCCAGAAACATCGTGCTTTCGAAATGTTGTACTTGAGTGCGTTTGCGTGGTTTAGCGTTGTACACGCGCACGCGCAGGTTCCTATAGTAAGAACTACCGAGGGCAATGTGGAGGGTGTTAAAGCCAAGGACGGTAATTACTTTATATATTACGGGATACCTTACGCGGGAGCACCGACCAGGTCCTACAGATTCAAGGTACGTTTCCTGGTAGCACACCAATTTATCGAATTTTATTTCTTCGAAAGCTATTCGAATTCTACGGTTGAATTTTGTCTGAGTTTATTTCTAGTGGTTCGATGTTTGTCACCATGGCATGTTGAATAAATTCAGATTTTACGAATGGCATCTTTATTGCAATTAACCAGTCCACAATAAACCTATTTTAGTCAAATTTCTTTGTCACTTTCTGATAAATTAAAATGTCACAACGAAAGATAAGGCCACAGCATGAAATTTTATTGTTCGTTTATGAAGAGAGTTAAGCTATTCTTTCTTTTTGTATTCCTTACTGTCAGGACAAGGCTTGTATGAAAGAAAAAAAGTAAAATCCACCAGAAAATCGGAAATTTGCAGCGGGGCGAAGCCGCTGGCGGGCCGCTAGTGTTAAACAAAAGAGTCACAGGTGCCCGTACCACCTAAATTCCACTTTCATCCATTGGTTACCGTTTCACTTATTCACAATTTTAGGCAAGCAAATACTAAGTAACTCAATAATTAAGTTATTCCCCTTTTAGGCACCAATTCCACCGCCACAACATCCTGATATCTTATACGCTGACGACAACAATACTACTTGCGCCCGCTGGGAGGAGGGATCAGGGATGACTGGTAGTGAAGACTGTCTATTTCTCCACATCCACACGAAAAATGTTAAATCTCGTTCCCCAGTCATTGTCGTTGTACTTGGAGAGGGATATTTTAACACCCCAAGCCCAAGCCAATACTCCATGAAGCAGTTCGTTGACAAGGATATCGTAGTCGTGACGGTTAACTATCGGCTATCGGTATTTGGATTTTTATGCCTGGGTGTGCCTGAAGCACCGGGCAACGCCGGATTGAAAGACATCCTCCAAAGTTTGAGATGGATCCATTATAATATCAATAACTTTGGCGGGGACCGTAACAATGTCATGCTATTCGGCCACGGCTCTGGAGCAGCGTTGGTGGACCTAATTACTCTAACACCACATTCTACTAATTTTGTACACAAAGCTGTTACACAGAGCGGATCAGCTCTTGCACCTTGGGCAATGGCATATACACCACCTGCGTGCGCCAGAAGTTTCGCAAATAGGATAAATACAGACGACACATTAATCGCAGAAATGACCCAAAAAGAGTTGGCCAGGCACCTATTAAGGACCGACATGACAACATTTTCATCTGGTTTCGGTGGAAGCCTGTCACCGGACGGCTCAGTGTTGTTTTCTCCTTGTGTGGAAAACAAAGCGCTGAACGACTCGTTAATCACCAAAGCACCTATAGATATATTACGTTCAGGAGCTTATAACCAGATCCCCTACATTACTGGCTTTACTGACAATGAAGGCAGTGTCAGAATTCCGGAGGCCGTAACCGGGGGATGGCTTCAACAAATGCAAAGGAACTTCTCAGAATTCATTTCATTGGATCTATCATTTAAATCCAGACTGGTAAAGAGCAATGAAGCGCATATCATCAAGACATTTTATTTTTCCAACAAACCAGTGAATAAGGAAACTCTCCCGCAGTTCCTGGAGTACATTGGAGATACGTTGTTTGTTATGCCAGCGATCAGAGGGGCTAAGGAGAGAGCTCTAACTTCAAGAGCCGAAGTGAGAGCCTATGAATTTGCATTTGGTACAGAAGACAAAACTAAACTATTCGAGGGAATGGTCGGAGCGGCGCACGGAGTCGTGCTTGAGTACTTGTTTAACCACAATTTGAGTCCTGAATCTAGCGTCGCCAGAGATAAGCTCTTGAAACATTACGTGTCGTTTGCTTACACCGGGTGAGTATTTGATTCAATAAGATTTTCTAATATTTTAATGAGGCTTAATTAGCTAATTATCTTTTACCTACAGGACACGGTATGAAAAACGCGTGAACGTCAATCAGTTCTTCATAAAGTTATGAAAAATATCGTTATTGTAACGCTATATTTCATTAGTGTATTTTTTTTCATATCGTCATGCTACAGCACAACAAACTAACTTTCCAGGATTTTTATAAAACTAACCTAAAATAAGAAAACCTACACTCTACAGATTATCTCTTTAAACATTTTGAAAAGTTAATGGGTCCAGAGAAAAATTACTAATGAAAATTTCGGACAAAAAAACAGCGAACAAAAGTTTTTCGAAACATCGATAGGGTTCCAGAATGCATCTCGTCTAGGCTACTGCTCTGATAATATTTACTCTCTTATTATTGGAGCTTCTAGTAAAGTGCAAAATCAATTAAGAGCATATCTTACCATGTTTACGCTGTACTTAACTAAAAACACACAAAACGACCTCATAACACTTGAGATTTTATTTTACAACTTTGTCGGCGTAATTTCAATGTATAAAATCTAACTCTAAAAACTCTTGGTACTTACTGAAAATTTATGCCAAATCACAGCTTTGATTTGGCATAAATTTGCAGTAAGTCCAAGAGTCTCTGATTTAAACCACAGACAGTAACAAATTGTCTAAATCATCTGGAAGGGATCCCTTAAAGGGATAAGTTTGTCTTTATACATACCCTGTTATATCTGTCTATTTTATAATTGTTACCTGTCTTTTTTTGTACAAAAACGTGTATACATAAAAAACTGTGTGTACACAGTTCTTTTTCGAGGTAGTTTTTTGTGCTTGCCAGGTTTTTTGCCTTGCTCGAGGAAGCATTTCGATTTAATCCCTAACACTACTTCTTCCAGACAACCCACTGAGTCTGAGGAGATCTGGGAACCTATCTCGAAGGACCGCATTTCTATGAATGAAAGTATTCCATACCTACAACTTACAGGGCAAGATAAGGAACCGGGAACAGCAAATTTCGAGGAGAAACCAGAATTAGACCCACACAGAGAAGCCAATAAGCTGTGGGAAAAAATATACAAACAGCACTATGTGCCTCCACCAGCAGTTACATCGTCTATGAATTTAGTTAGTTCTGTAATTATCTTAGCTCTAGCTCAACTTATAATACTACGGTTATTGTAAATCTAAGAAGTTTTCCTAATCCTATAGACCTTATACTATTGAACGGCCAACATACATTCATAATATATATATATACATTATGTGTTTGAACATTTGAAAACACGTTCTCGATCGATATACTCGATGAAATTTGCGAAATTTGAAATTTATCAAGTTGTCATCTTCGGGAAAATTCGTTTTCAACCTTTGCGACGCTCGGTATTCCGAATACATTAATACCGACTTCTTAAAATAATTTCAAAATAGCGACAAGTCCTTATCACAAGAAATTTTGAATAATGACAATCATTTTGGTATATTTAAACATACCTCAAAGAGCGATTTCAAGAGGAAGACAGCCAATCGCCTACAAACGGCCACTTACCTGAAAAATAAATAAACAAATATGAATTATAATCATCAAAGGCAGGTATAATATTCGTAAATAAACATCGCTGATTTTCTACTAAAAGAGGGAGGAAGGTGTCTGTCACGATCGTAGTGTATTTAACGATAATTCTGCCTGAAGTTGCATGCCGGTTGTTCTATTTTTAGGGTTCCGTAGTCATACTTCGATCCCTTATAGTTTCGCAATGTCCGTCCGTCCGTCCGTCCACAGCCTACCTCAGAGACTCTTAGTAATATTGAAAAAATTGAAAAATTGTTTATTCTTATAAATCACAATAACATGACAAAACATTGTGAGATCTCCTATTAAGTTTACAAAAAACCTGTGTCAGGAGATCCCGCTCCTCCATAGGTGCTTAAGAATTATGTTTAAAAATTAAAAAGTTAAAAATATAAAAGAAAATACAAAAGAATATAAAAGAAAAATAGGCGTGTGTGTGTGTATGTGTGTGTGTGTGTGTGTGTATGTGTGTGGGCGTGTGCGTATGCGTGCGTGTGTGTGTGTAGGTACATTCTCTAGAATAAATATAATTATACTTTGCTTTATTTTAACAATAGCTCTTCTGTTTCTGTATAATTTAATGTTTTAAGCCACTCCGTTGTAACACTTTTACACTCACGTAATATAAGATTGTTAATGTCAAGTTTTTTGTCCAGCTCATTGTAGAGTTTTATAGCTTGTGTGTTAAATTGTCTCTTAAGAAAGACAGTATTCGCTGCCGTTTTCTTAATAGCTTCAGGTTTTCTTCTCCTAGTAATTTGCACTTGGTTAGAGGGTACAGTTTTGTGGAGCCTCATGACAGATAACAGGATATACAGCTGTCTCACCCTCAATACACCAGAGCTTTTGTACAGCTCGTCGGTAGGAAATCTTAACGGTTTAAAAAACATTACTTTTAAAAGGCTGCGTTGCCCTCTTTCTATATCTAAGAATTTACTTTTATTAGCACCCCCCCAGGTTGTTAAGCAATATCCTATTACTGATTGAGCTAAGGTTATATATATTTGTTTTATGAGTTTGGGTGTTGCGATGTGTCTGAGAGTTTTGAAGATCCATATGAGTTTGCGTATTCTACTATTAATGTATTCTATATGTGAGTGCCAGTTCAGTCGACAATCTAAAATTATTCCTAAATATTTAATTTCAGTAACCCTTTCTAACTGGTTGCAGCAACAAGAGTGCGATATTTGAGATCCTCCATTCCCACAGGCATGTATTGTAAGTGTGTGATCTGTACTTGGCTGGGCTTTATTATTAATAGAAAAGCACATATATTTAGTCTTGGTTATATTTAATGTTAGAAGGTTCTTATTTAGCCATTCAAACACATGAGCGAGTCCAATTTCAGCCCTCTCAAAAACTGATTTCCAAGTTGTATCAACAAAGACTATGGCTGTGTCATCCGCGTATGAGAAGACTGAACCTCCAGAAGCGTTAGTATTTAGCAAGTCGTTTATATATATCAGAAATAGTGTGGGACCCAGAACACTACCCTGAGGGACCCCAAAGGAGATATCCGAGTCCTCACTAATGTAACTATCAATTTTGACCCTCTGCGTACGCCCGTGTAAGTAGTCACTTAACAACTTCAAAGGTAACCATCGAATTCCCACGTTATATAGCTTCTGTTCAAGAATGGGAAGAGAGACTGTGTCAAATGCTTTTTTTAAGTCTAAGAATACCGTTAAGCACTTATCCCCTTTATCTAACCTATCAGCGATAAAAGAGGTCAGAGAGAGTATTGCATCCTCGGTCGACAGTTTCTTTCTAAAACCATATTGTGACTTTGAGATAACATTATATTTATTAAAGTAGTTTATCAGACGGTTGTTAACTAGTTTTTCCACTATCTTTGAAAGCGCAGGTAGTACCGATATTGGCCTGTAATTATTAACATCTTCTCTCTTCCCACTCTTGAACACAGGGGTAACTATTGATTTTTTAAGTAATGTCGGGAATATTCCTTTATTAAAACAAAGGTTTGCCAAGTGAGAGATTGCGGGCGCTAGAGCATCAGCACATCGCTTAAGGAATTTCGTTGTGATACTATCCCAGCCAGGAGCACTATCTGTCTTCAAAGACATAATTATTTGTCTAACTTCCCAAGGATCAGTCTCTAACAGCGCGAAAGATGATGATAGTAAACTATTCGACGAGTTGATAGGGGGTTTAGTATTATTGCTGGGTATTTTATTATTAATTATTCCATTTGCTAGATTTCTTCCAACATTTGCAAAGTATTTGTTTACATGATTAACAGAATCAACTGGAGAGTCTTTTATTATGTTTAATAGTTGTGTATTTTGATCTTTTCTGTTATTGCTGTAGGTAACGGTTTTTATAGTGTTCCATAATGTCTTATTGTTTTTAGCTGCTGCTTTAAGAAGTTCGCGTTCATATTTTCTCTTTATGTTTTTTATTAACTTATTACAGAAATTTCGATACCGCTTATATGTTGTTTTAAGAGTAAGATTATCTGGATCAGTTCTTAATTTTAATTGCATTTTATTCCTATTTTTTATACACCTAATAATTCCAGTAGTTATCCATGGCTTTATGTTACGCTGTATTTTAGGTCTGTTTCTTATAGTCTTTGCTTTATCAAGGGAAGCATTTAATAAATAAATTAACTTTTCTACTATAGAGTTAGGGTCATCGCTCATAAGAATAGTCATAAGGTTACTTTTTAGTAAATTGTTATATGCCTCCTCATAGTCAATATTTACTACGGTAGTTATTGAGGACTTATTAGGTTTGATTTTAGATATACTAAGTAGTGTAGTAAAGTGATCTGTAATCGTAGTTTGTAATATACCGATATATGCACATTGTTTATTTTTATTGATTTTAAGGTTTATATGATCGAGACAATTTTTACCCCTAGTAGGTAATGTATGACCCGGTAGGATACTCTGTGAAGCTAGTGTATTTAAGTAGTTAATTCTGTTATGCGACTCATCTGGTCTTTCATTCTGATCATATATGAGGTTTATGTTTATGTCTCCAGTTAGGATGACGTTTTCATAGGACTTAATGCTTTCCAGGTGGTCATTCAACGAGTTTATAAAGATAGACGCATTATGATTAGAAGGCGACCGGTACATACCTAATACAATGTAATTTAATATTTTTACTTGTATACACGAAGCATGAACTAATTTGATTTCTTTAAGTTCCGGTCTGAGTGATGTTTTTGCATATACCACAACCCCGTCGTTTTGATTTATATTATGTTTAGTAGAGAGGCTAATGTAATTAGGAATTTGGGGGATTGGATGGTCTTTGTTTAACCAACACTCAGACAGGACTATGATATCCGCGGTGAAGTTTAATTGAAATAATAATATTTGAAAATCATCGAAATTTTTACAAATGCTTCTTATGTTTTGCGATATTAAAGTAAGGTCAGTTTTGTTTATTTTTATATGTTTACTTAGTGCCAGGGGATATAAAGCTGTATTTTGGCATGATATTAAACACGCCAACAAAGTGGATAAAAAAGCTTGGATTCTTTGTGTACCTCCTCTACAAGTAACGTGGGGATGTATTTTTAGGGATCCGTTCAAGTCAAGTGCCCTAATGAAACTTTAAGACATTTCAAGCTCGCCGCAAGCAACGCCGCGGGAAAGTCAATGTCATATTTAAACAATTAAATATTTTTCGTTATAGTCGGCCTACTATCTTAATCGAGATATTTTATCGCCACCCTTGAAATAGCTACCCTTGAGAAGTTCCATTGGCCATCTGTGGTCTTCATCATCAGTTCCACTTCACCAAATGATACTTTCTGAATGCAAATGCTGGACTTGTGACTGACAATACTAAAATCGATATATGTATGCCTATAATATTTGAGGAGTTTACTCAATTCTCTCTCATCAGATTCAGATTAGGTGACAATGGGAGCGCCTCGGAAGTGTAGGGTAAGCAAACTAAAAATATTTTTTCATATCGGTCCATAATTGAGGAAGAAATTCAGCTTTTGATTACCTACTTTGTTTGATTAATTGTTAATTGTTGAACTTGGAAATGGTTCCAAAGTAGAAACTGCTATTTGAGTTACACTTGCTTACTTCAAGTAACGTGCGATGAATGGCCGGAACCGGTTTATATTTTATGCATGCAGCTCACAAACTTGGTACAGGGGAACTCTAAACTCTCTGGCACTAAGAGCATTTACAATAGGTACTATATCAGCGCAATGTAAGTCTAAAATTATAGAACAATTTGTTTGACTCTTTTAAAGGTGTCTTCCCACTACACATTACCCCACCATGGTGCACCATGACCGTACTATGAGCGTATCAAGCCCGGAAGATAATTAGTATTAAAATATTGGTCGACGGAACTTGGTCTTAAAATGTTGGTCTAGTGGGCATAGTCTCAAACTTTTCAATACAAAGAACACTTTTTACCCGACTGCGGCAAAGCCCAAAAGGAGGGTTATGTAATCACATAACCCTCATAAGACTTGTTGGGACTTTATAGAATTATGAGTTTTTTAAAGCTTGCTTTTCGTTGGACTTGTTTGTCTGACACATTCCTATTACGGTCATGGTATGATACGGTGTAGTGGGAAGACACCTTTAGAAGGTGAATTATAGCCTCACTGGGAAACAGTTCTATGGTAGATCAGGGTTTTTTGGCTGATAGTACCTAACTCTGACTTACGTCTTTGCGAGCCTACATACAAGTGCGACATAGGTGCGGACCCCTTAGTGTTCGAGTTGGACTCGCCGTGACCGGTTTTTTAAATACACTCAGGAGCAAAAATACCGGGTCAGAGTACGTTTTTCGTACTAAAGAGGCTATTTCGAAGCCTTGGTTCCTCGCCAGGGAATGCTTTTAGTGAAATCTGATGCTGAATACCCCGAGCATCGATACAGGACTTCCAGAGTGCTTTTGACCTCCTCTATTGAACTTTGGACTATCTACCATTAAACCTCACGCAAAACAACCCCTGGCGAGGAACCAAGGCTTCGAATTAGTCTCGTTTGTTTGAAAAACGCACTCTGACCCGGTATTTTTGCTCCAGAGTGCACATGATAAATATAATACACACGTCTCACAAACACAATTACACATCAGACAATGGCTTTCTGAAACAATTATCGTCACTACAAAGTCGGCTATGTAAAAACCTGACAACTCCAGCCATTTTCTTCTAACCTCGCAGCCAGTTTCATAACGGCAGCAATAAATCTATAATGCATTTGCGCCACATGTGCCGTGGAATTACCACTGTGACCAGTTTTAGTGTAGGGTTTCACTAACATTTATTTATTTGTGTGTTAGTTGTTACACTGCATAAACAAACATATTTTTGCTGACTGCCAAAGGAGGAGGGTAATTGACCTGTAGGTATGTATGTATGGTCCTTTGTTCCCTTGTAAAGGCTAAACACACGGCCCGAATGTGTAATTGGCGAGATAAAAATATATACATGATAACGTAAACCGGGCTTACGTTGATAAAATTCAAAGTTTAACACAAGTTTTATAGAAGCTGAAAGACAAAATAAAAAAAAAAAAACCATCGTTTCTTGTGTACATTTTTTAATAAGCAACTATCGCCGTTACCAATGTAGAAAAAAATAAAATGGAGGCGTATTCCAAGTTTCCAACTCCTCAAAAAATGCATGTTTGTGTGTATTCGTAGTTACGATCAAAGTCACCCCGTGAATCAATGTACCCCGGTTTACGGTAACTAACATTATATTGACTTTATCCAAACAGCTGTTGCGTTTTTTAGGGATGTCTCTACTGTTAATTTAATAAGAGCTATCATAACATTCTACGTGTGAAGACCTCAAATAGATTTACGAAACATTTACTGTGAAATATTAGTCACTACCACGAGAAATAAAATGATTTACTTATAATTGTAATTAAATCCGGGAGTAATTATTAGGTAGGTCCCAATTGGCGTTTTGAAGCAGTGAATGCGTTAATTTCAAGTGATTGAGAACCTTATAATGTCGTTTATTTCGTGAGCCCTGGATCTGTGACACGCGACGCAGGAGTGGCTTGTCAACGCTATTTATTAAGTTTCAGCACGAATCCTAGTGAACATACCTATTTGTAAAGATAATACTTTATTTTATTTATGTTTAAATCCCAAAATGCACAAAGTCATAAATATATAAACGTTGCCAGGACGCCAAAAACATTTATAGTTAGTACTCGTCGATTAAAATCTGTGTATTAATATTTCATAGAGAATACTGCAACGTCACTCTTTTCATCGTTGAATAGTCTATGTTACTTCCGAAACAAGCGAACTAACTGTTTCGATACGCTCTAGACAACCGAAAAAAAAATTGAAAATAGAACTTCGTATTTCAAATATGTGTTCTTGTTTAAGGAGACTCGATCCGGTACAAAATCGCCAATCTATTCAGTTTCGGAACGTAGCAGCGTCGCGTCATCTGTCAAAAAACTACTTAAACTTGCTGCTGTACCTATCCAGGGCATAAAAACAATATAAAAACTACGCTTTGTGATTGGCTAGTATTTAGCCAATCACAAAGCGTAAGGGAGGAGTACGAAATATATATTTCCCACTCTTCGCACTCATATACTTCGGTCTCTGGCTGACCACTGGTGACTTTACCCTATACATATTAGTGCCTTCGACTACACAGTTCGCACTATTACTCACAAGTCGTACAGTTATTTTATCCCAAGAAAGCGGGTTTGCCATGCTTGTTGTTGTAACACGTATAGACACCCACACTACGGCGTAGCTTAGCAACGACAGCTACACACTCAGACACAACGTGCACATGCACACACACACAAGTATGGCAAACACGCTTTCGTGAGAAAAAGCAACTGTACAGTCAAGGAATTAAATTTGTCACTCACCTCAGTTCCAAAGTCAATTTGACATTCTAAAGCATTAAGGTAGAGTTTCCTATCAATTACAAATGAGTTGGCATCTCTAATTACAATGACATCTTCAAGCAGATTTTCTTGGAAATGGGTAGCAAATTAACGTCCGTGACCGTACCTACTACGCAGTTACAGATATAACTTTATTTTTATTTTTTTAAAAACGTCAACACGAAAATTAAGTACGAAATTACGTGGGTCGTAAAAGTTACAAAGATGACTAGACATCTTGTCGTGTCGTGTACCCTTCATTTATATTTGTCTGACGTGACGCGTCAGAAGAAATAAGAAATCTACATTATAATTTACCAACAGCTCTGTATATTCCCGAAACAATTCAACGAACCGCTCTGCTGCAAGCGGTCGCTATACATTTAAATTCCACAAAGTGCAAACAAAATCAGTTAGACAAGTAGGCGGTTTCAGGGCTGCCAAAGGCGCAGACGCTCACAGTTAAATCCCAAGTAATAGAAGGTAAATACCAGTATGACAACAAATTCTGTATGTGTGTCTGGGCGTTCGTCTGTGGCTTTGTCGCACACAATGTGGTGTCCCACTGCTGGAAAGGCAAGCAAGTTTGTGAAAGAACACTGTGTCTACTGTCCTTTTTACATAATCATCTGTCGCTTATCAAGTTATCACTATGAACTTGGGTCTGCGTTAAGTATTTCAGAGATCCTGTTGCTAGCTCCTGACTCCATCATCAGATCAGCTCTCTATCAGAATAATATTGCACTGTCCTCAGGTTTTTTTACTTGCATGATTATCTTTATCTTCATTACATTGTATTGTAAAGTAGCTTTCCGCATCTGTCTGTCTGTGTATTCACTTGCTCCTCTAAAACCATGCAAAGGATTTTGATGTGGTTGTCACCATCAGTAAGATAATGTTCCAGGGAAGGTTAAACTTCGGTTTGGCCATTGGCATTTTGAAATAACCAAAAAATATTTATATTTATCTTCAGTCTTTAACTATTAAAGAATATTATTTTTAATTTTACAGTATAGTTGATAAACATTTTAACCTTAAATAAATGGCTAAAAAGTATACAATGGCCACAATCGATACTTTTACCCTACGTGTGTTACAAAAGCTCACGTAAATCGAAGCGGTGGTGCGAGGGTGGGCTAGTTACAAAAACACCGACAAAATATCTTGTACCTAACAATAGCTTGTAGAAACTGTTTCACAACCCTTATCCATGTAGTTATTATGGATTTCTCGTTACCAAAGTTTGCTGCTCAGTTTAGTCTGAAATATAATGTTTTGTCTGAATCCAGTGAGTGTCCTACAAGCAAGCCATTAGTCTGTCTAGACCAAAATAAATTAAGCATGTCATGTACATTTTCAATGTCGTAAAAGGAATCTGCCGAATAAGGGTGGTTACACACGGAGAGTTTTTGACCGATGCAAACACGCGACTTCCTCGCGACACTAGCGATTGAGTGGCATTAGTTTCGCTTTATCTGCGCGATTGCATCGATCGGTCACTCTTAACATACTTATCATACGAATATTATTATGTATGCGAAATGTTGTGTGTTTGTAAGTTTAGAGTTAACGCTCCATCGTCTGGACGGACTTGAAAAGAGAGAGCATATACCCTGAATACTCATATCTAAGCTAGTTTCCTGTTTTTGTGCGGTTGTCAACGAATAAGGAGGTGTAGTAAATTACTAATTCTACGCGGAAGAAATCGAGGGCACAAGCTAAATATGAGTCAATAAAAACTTGCAGTTGCATAGAAACACGCGTTTTCATCGCAAATGTTTCGCTTCTTGAAGTCGCGCGTGTGTAAACGACTAGCGAAAATATCGCGTCTAAATTACTCTTATGAGATTGAGTGTGTTTTAACTATATAAATATTTTATTTTATCATTTACACACTTGATCATTATTTTCATAATTAAGTTTTAAATTAAATAATCAATTAATTTGAATTAAAGGTATATTGGGTACACTACATAACTCCGAATAGTCCTAATATTACGAATGTAATGTTTTAATAGAAGACTTTATTTTTAAATTATGGCTTATAAATCAAATTTATTTATTTATTGCAACAACGACAAATCATTGGAATTTTAAGGCGTTCGTTCGCCTATTTCAGCTGGAACTGACGTCGGTACCTTAATTACTGTGGAAAAAACACGTAAACCCTGATGGGCACAGCAGTATTATTATACTAACATCCCAATTATCCCTGCACTATCACAGTAGATAATACCCGAAATGACTTAAGTTCCCTAAGACATTAAGGTCCATTTGGACTTTGAACTTTAGATCTTAGACGTAATCTAGTCTAATTCCCAATAAGATACCTAAATGCGACTAACTCCCTTCATTAAACTAACCTAGGACAAAATAGGGGCTATAATCGAAATCTTAGATTGAATCTGCGTTCCCTTTCTCTCCATTGCGTAAAAGCTAAAGCGTGATGAAGATAGAGCCACCGAAGTTTCGAATGTAGTGCTTCGGAGTAAATCACCAGGATCAAAACAAGATCTGAACGTAAATCTGCACTGTCTAACCTAACTACCTATTAAACAACGTTGCGATTTCCAACTGTATCCTAAGTGAGATAAGGTCCCTTGTGTGTTGCTGGGAATTTGAATACCAACAATGGAATAAAAAAGGCTAACCAGCCATTACGGTCCCGTTGTGCCCTTACTTATATTTCAACTGAAATAGCCTGTATCGAGGCAAAACCGGGAATTTCATTTACGGCTCTGAATGTAGCATGATAAGAACAGTTTTAGCTTGTAACTGATTCAGGGTTTGCCCAGGGGTATGCGTATGAAAAAGTAAGGATGCTGAAAATGAGAGTTTTTTATCCTGTTGGCTGACCATGTACTAGTACAGTCAGGGAAAATATAAAAGATTACAATTTATATGTATACCGTTTTAACCCCCAAAGCAGTGGGCGTGTTGTGTATCTATTTGTCTATGGCATCGTAACTACCAAACGGACAGACTGATTCCGACACGGTTTTTCTTAGTAAAGTTTCATGAAAGTTAAAATGTTTAAGATTTACCAGGTTTGAAATTAAGGGTTCCCATTTAGCTATTAATTTAGCTAGGTGTTTTACCCTTAAGTCTGTAACTAAACATCTGTAATAGTAACATTATTAAAATAATTAAGTCAACGAATTCAAAAACTAAACAATTCAACGAAGCCATGTATTCCAAATAGTAATAAAGTATGTAATCCCTTCTTCTTTGCCCCACGGCGACTTCAACAGCTACTACCGCGGGGATATGGCGTTTCCACAATGAAGTGATTTCGCCAGTGTCAAGTATATATAAGTATAAATCAATATAGCAATACAAACAATCCAATCTTCTCCAGGAAGAATGGGGGCAACGTTGTACTATGTAGGACAGAGGCCAAGATAGTTTTAACCTCTGCACCACTGCGAGTCCACTTGAAGCGAAAATAACATTCCAGATACACGAAATAAGTCCAAGTCTTCTAACACTGTGCGACACAGAAAGAACTTTGAACACCTAAATACACAAATCAGTAATTAAGATCGCAAGTTATTTTAGTTATGTACTAATCACAAATGACTTGGTTGGAATTACGCCTCAAATAGCGATCAGCTCCCTAGCAAAACGTCATGCAGAATAATAACAGTGTCTGTCCGTTTTGCCAACACCGAATGGCGATTATTTGGTAGAATACGGCGGGCTATAACATGCCGAACGCGGCAGGCAGCGCTTTACAAAGCATTGCCACCCCGCTAGGCTCAGCCGTAACTTACATTTCTCGACATACTATTAGTGTAAAGACTTCACATATTCTGCCCTCTTACGGAGGAAGGCCCATGTGCCATCCATAGAAGAATATTAAACTCTCAAACGTTAATAAGGTTAGATGTGCAATACATTTTATATAGTAGATGCGCCTTTTATCTGTAGGAGGGCAGTATTGTCTGTAACTATTCTATTACTGATTTTAAACTTTAGATAACTAGCGACTAGTATTCTATAACACACGTACATAAAACCTGCGGGTCTCGACAAGTTGCCATCGAATACGAACGCTAGCGTTTGTTGATCACCCGTCACTTACTAAAATGTATGGAATTGACGTAATTGTCACGTGATTCACTCGTTACAAGTGACACGCTGTAATGTGATCACTATCACTCGCGCTAATCGAATAGTGATAGTGACGTTTTGTCCGTCGTTACGCACTATCACGATATAAACGTCGGTATCTAAGAGCAACTAGGCTAGCTTTTTTTTTTAATTTACAATCTTTAAGGTTAGGGGCTTTGATCAATCTTGATCACGGCAGCCCCGTTGGACAAAGCTCTACAATAACAAAACGCAAACAGATATTATTAAGAAAAAAAAAGGGATGAGGAGGGGGAAGGACTACTTGTCCAAAAATCTATAAACTAATTTTGAAGCATCCGTCGCTGGTTCTGCCAAAATGGACTGAAACAGTCCGATGTTCAATATGTTAGGCTAGCTTTTTCATTTTGACAACTCAAGTGACGTAATGCTTCAAATCGTAAGAAGTGTCAAAAAATGTTTTATCTACATCCATATCATAACTTCCCTATTATATGTTTAGAAACGATAAGCAAACAGCCTATATTAAGAAACCTGTATCTGTGGTTGCACTTTAATGTTAACATTAAAGTATTACATGTCATTAAAGTATCGGTTATTGATGTAGTTGCATCGTAATGTTCACTTTAAAGTTTCGGTGACCGAAACTTTAAAGTGAACATTAAGATGCAGGTTCTTTAAGATACAAGGCAACATGGTACAATTTTCTCACATATTGTAGAAAACCTATGATATGCATGTAGATAAAGTTATGTATGCGACTGTACGCATACTTAGGCATTAAAACACTCGTGTGATCTTATTATGAAACTCACCTATCGGCTCGTTTCATAAAACCACACTCGTGTATTAATGCCTCTCATTATGCACCAGTCACATAAATAACTATTATAACATTATAACGTCACTGTGACACCCCGTGGTGACACCGTTCTACCGTGGGTCAGGATTCCATTGGACTGATAGTACCTTAAAATCAAATCGCGGATAACTTCGTGTTGCTTCACCCACCCACAGCAGCACGAGACAGTGACTGGTCGACGATAGGTGTGAAGAGTTCAAGAGAACCAGGCCGTATGACAGTATAGACTTCATATGCACTTTCTACTTTTTCACTTCTAACGGGCTTGCAGACCGATAGAGACGTAGAAATGGTCTGCTTGTGTTCAGACTACATATATTCTGTCGGTAAGTTGCGAAACGCGCCCTATGCGTTGTCCTGAACACATTCAGCACCAAGAACATCATAATAGTGTCAATTTTGTATAGAAAATCGGGGAGCCGGCGTTGAATTTGTTAAAAAGGGTAAGAAAAGACGTAGCCCCAGAGTAATAAGAATGTAAAGGAGTTGTTACCATTTAGAAAAGCGGCAGATTTTTAGAGAAAAGTGAGATTTTTTGCAGAAATCTTGCTGTAATGTTGCTTCCTTTCTTTTATTGTGTATTGCTACATTAACTAAAACACCTACACGCTAATATTTCATGTTTAAACGATAGATACTTGAACAACAGCAAAACAGATTTAAATGAAATTTAGCTCAAAAAAAGATCGTGTCCTGAATTAAAATAAAATTATACAAGGAAACTTCCCTCAGAAAATAGACTCGTTCATACTATTAAGATTCAAGCGTTCACGTATTATTTTTCAATCACAGACGTTTATATATGCAATGTTCGCACTTCTCTTGCACGTTTCTATGTCCACGTAAGAGAAAGGGATAAAAATAGAAACTCCCCATACCCCGTGATTTGTTTCGCAAACATTTACTTGTAGAGTTTCCTCAACCTATTTGTAACCTCGTGAATTTCATTTTGTTTTCCTTGACTGTAAACGTTTACTTTTTATGAGAATATTATGAAGATGTACGAGAAGAGCTACTGCTATCTCACATAAATGAATCTAGTTCCAAAATAAAGCCTAGGCCTGTACTTGGGTACTAAGCAACGCAATCATCTTTACATAGTTGTAGGTACCTATAAAACAAACTCGTTTCCCACGTTTCCCGCCATCTGTCACTCTGTATGTACGCCTAGGTCTTTCTAAACTAACCAACATCCATAGATAGAGTGATTCAAGAGGAAGGTTTTTATCTATAATAAACTCTGGATTATGTGCGGGTGTCACAGTGAACTCACATAAAACGAAGCGAAGCGAGGGCGGGTGGCTAGTATTTTATATAGAAATTCAGCCTTGAATGCATCAGACACATCTAAGACTTAGGAAGAAATAAATAACAAATACTTTAAGTCTTAACAAAACATGCCGCTGTTGTTCTCGACTCCGTCCGGGGTCCGTTCATTTGACCAAAAGTACGTTTGACAAACGTATCATTTTACAAACTTTCATTTCGCAAAAACGTGTTTGTGCTTAAACCATTACATATTGCACAGGTTAAATCAGCTTATTAAATAAGTTAGGTTAGGTTACAATATCGACCAAAAACACTTGAAAATAATACGGCGGGAAGTATCACTTTGTGAAATGAAAGTTTGTAAAATGATACGTTTGTCAAATGATGATTTGGTCAAACATTAGTGAACCACTCCGTCCACATAAGTAATTTTTCGCGTTTCCCTCGGAAACGGTCAAATTTTTCGATATTAAAGTACCTAGTGGCATACGACCAGAGAAGCAGAGCTGGTTAAGCTATCTCTAAACTAAATTTCATTAAAACAGGGTATTCAGTGATTTTAATGTGAAAGCCAACAAACCAACATACAGTTACTTATACTAGAAAATCTAATCTAATTAAAGACCAGAATCTGACAGTTCCCATCTTTGCATATTTCGTTATTTTAACATACCTACTTCATAAAATCATGAATGAGAACTCGTGTAATAAGTAATATTAGGGTAAGTTTTATTTATAAAAATACTAACAATTAAACCAAAATGCACTAATCACAGCGAATGTGCGCCCGTGGAGGTTAGGTTTTTGATCTTTGATTAGATTTTCGAGTAAACGAATTTATAAAATTAACATATTTTTAAGTTCCTCTCTCTGCAGCCTTAACCACCGGTAGCTTGAGCCCTGCCCCGCTGCCGGCGGCACTCGTAGTTCAGGTTTTTTATATTGTGCCAAATAAAAATAATAATATATACACTGTACAATAATAATTACAGAAAATTAAATAAATATATGGAAAAATAATAATCGACCACTTTATTTCACGCGGTAAAATCCAAATCGTATTTGACCTGTTATGGTATTTTTTTAACTTGGCCGCCATTACTGCCAAGTAAATAAGAGCTATCAAAACGTTGACAGCACGATAACAGGGGTTGAAAAATGAATGTTTTTCGATTAAAGGCATTATAGCAAAGGAGTCAGTCTGCCCATTTCGAATTTTTTTTTTGTAACATGACCCGCTTTTATTTGTAACCAAAGCTTATATTTATTCATTCCGAAGTACTTACATCACAGTTTGAAGCTCATTGATCTGAAGCGAAATACTAACATGCAGATGCAGAATGCTTTAATACTTTTCGAATCATGCGAAAGTTTTGCAAGTGGACGATGACCGACAAGACCAATGACACGAGTAACAAAACACTAATATTAAGCTTTATGTCATCTACTATGCTTTGTCCCGTAGATGACATTAACCTTCAGTTTATATAAACTGAGACTTAAAAGTTTAAGGAAAAAAAAATGTTTGGATGGGCAAGTATTTTTGCCTGTGAGTAATATTCATGCCAGAATGTTAAAGTAATCCAACGTCCACAAAGTGTTAGCCGATTCAACTCCTACAAGGCGAGCGGAGCGCAAGCAGGATTTTCCACTCCCGAAATTTACGGGGACACTGTTTTCACGAGTTTCTGTAAAATATAGCGGCTCTTGCGTTTTATACAATTTGAAATCCCATTGGAACTCAGGGAAGCATTGAACTGAGAAGCTTTGCTTGAGCCAGTTATGTTTGAGTCCTTATTAATCTATTTTGTAAAATGTGATTTTCGAAAGTCGAGGAAAGTCGTTCGAGGACTGAGATGGAATGCCTCTATGGTTGTAAGCCACCGGTTGTCTTATCCCCACACCGGAACACAGCAATGCGAACAGTGCTGCTTGGCAGTGGGTTAAAGGAATAGATGGTGGTAGCAATCCGGACGGACCCTGCACAAGGTTCTACCACCACTAATTCATTTGATTTGACACTTTAGCCGCCTGTATCGGGTAAGTAATACGAGATATAAGAACTTATCATATAACAGTCACAATATATACGCTCACTTTGTATAAATATGTTTAATATAACGTACACTTGAGATAATGAACGAAAGATATAATGTCAAAATAACTGTTTCCATAAAGTATAACGTTATTAATATATAATATCAATTGATATAACAATTAAAGTGTATAATGTACATGACACCTAAGATATAAAACATATATAAATCAAAAAATCTAACATCAAAAAATATAATGCACGTATAATATAAACGCCTATAAGATAACTATTTTCAGTATTACGTGGCCTTTTTAATTTTACAATCAAATTGTTTCGCATAGTTTTTTCAAGGGATGTAAAAAAAACCTCGAAGGCTAAGGCGGGAGCTCGCTACGCTTCGCTCCTGCCTTAGCCTTCTAACCTAACCTATCCGAGTCGGTTCTGCCCAGAGAGGTCTTGCTCGCTCGCTTCGCTCGCTCACATTTATATCATACGATATTATATCTTGTAACACTTATACTAAAAGATGTATTATGATCGTTATATGTCATGTATGTTATACGAACTGAAATTAGTCATTGTGAGTGTTATATTAAAAAATTTATATAAAATGAATATTATATGACTTGACCGTTAAT
This sequence comes from Acleris sparsana, assembly GCA_923062465.1. Classification (NCBI taxonomy): domain Eukaryota; kingdom Metazoa; phylum Arthropoda; class Insecta; order Lepidoptera; family Tortricidae; genus Acleris; species Acleris sparsana. The sequence continues at coordinate 13,317,332 of OV281300.1, forward strand.
CCTTATAAAAATATTGATTTTGTTATTATAGCTAACGTTCATTATATCTCGTAAACGTTAGTAACATGAATATAGTTATTATGTAGTTATATCTCGTGTGACGCACCCCCTGTATCTCGGGAGACAATCAAGACTACTTAGTCATGATAATGATAAGTTTCCTCTAAGGTTGGTTATCTTATGTGGTTTCATGTAAGATATTTTTGAATTTTTTATTACACGCGCACAACTAACACGCAACTCTAGCGAAAATTACACTTTTCTAGTTAAATATTTGCAAAACTTACTATAACATGTGCTGTTTTTTTAAGAGCGATCCAATGAATCCTCTTTCTGTATTATAATGTAAAAAAGTGTGTGATACCAACACTCTCTGAGCTACACCGTGGACAGACGGACAGACGGACATGGCGAAACTATAAGGGTTCCTTGTTTGACATCAGAACCCTAATGAAAACTAGAATTTTCTATGGACGTTGAAGCATTACAGCGCAGTTTTAATTTATTGCTATTTCCTCTTAAATTACGTAATTACGTAGGCATACTCGTATCGGATCAAAATAAATGCCTGTATAACAAAATAAAATTCTAGATTCGCCACTGCTTTCTTCAGAGATACTATACAACCCCCAATTTCACCACCCGACCAAGCCAAACCAAATCTTTTATCAGATAGATAAAAACCACCGACATAGTGGTGACTGTTTCCTTCAGACTTGATATCTCTTAACTAGCGGAACCGATTTTCAGGAAACCAAGTTTGCTTGACGCCTGCTTTTAAATAAAAAAAAACGCATTAAATCGGCCTACCCTTTTAAGAGCTATAGTGCCACAGATATTTATAGCACCCGTATTTTGCGTCGAGGGTTAAAAACTACTCAGATCTCGCTATTAAACTGCCTCCAATAATTGGTTGAATTATATAAGAGATAAATTGGACATGGTTCGGACACGACTCTACGACCGTGACGTGACATGTTTTGAATTAAACATGAGAGCTAAGTGATTGGGTCTTCTCCTCCACCATGACTGTTGATAAATGGATGTCCTCGATCATTACAAGATAACTATTAAATACATTAAAACATAGATATGAGAGCGACCTCTACTTCTACAGCCACAACACTTATCTTACCTTACAGAAGGCCTTTTCGGATACACTTTCATCCTTTAGGATCTTACGTGCAATTACCCTCTTACAGACTCAGCTGTTCGAATGTGCAGGTTTCCTCACGAAGTTTTTCCTTCACCGTAAGAGCAATGGGTAATGTACTTAAGGTAGAAAAACTCATTGGTACATGGTGACCGCAGGGGTCCGGACTCGGTAACTTACGATTACGAGTCGACCCCCTAAGCAACCTAGGCCACAGACACCTTTTACAGCCATACCGATTTTTATGACACTTAGTTAAAAACTACCGCGCTTTTGATGCCTTCTGCACCTTCTTTTTGCAACAAAATCTGCGCACCAAACTACGGAGTCCCAATACGTATGTATGTTACGTATAACGGAGATCCTAATAAACTCATCTTGACTGTGAGGCCCGTCACAAGATACGTCAAAGTAGACGCCAAACCATAGAACACTGTCATTTTTGACGCATCTCAAGACGAGCTAGAGTTGAGATCAGTTTATTAATACGGGCCTTAGATACCATAATGTTGCATTGACAATATTGACATCGAACTTACATACCCATATGTAGTCCAAATTTCAGCCTACCTATATTCTACTAGCGGGAACTAGTTCAAAATTGACTTGCAAATTTTGAAGCGGACAACTGACACTCACGTACAGTGCAAGTTAAATAATAGCTTGTAAAAACACATCTTATCTCCTAAGGTTAATCCCACTCGCTAATTGGCCGGTGTTTTTCGAACAGTTCCCAAGCCCCCCATGATGAACCCGTAAAAGGGGTTGAATCTTGGAAATGTTTGATTGAAAATTATATCCGAACGATTCAAAGTTATTGTTGCTACTGAAGAAATCCACTTGTATTGCCAATCGAAATCCCAACCAAAACATTAGTGTGTAGAGGGTTTTGTATAAGTTTGTTGTGTTTAGCCGATTATTTACTGTCAAAAGCGATGTTGTGCAAACGGTCTATTCCCATCTTTATTATTTACTTTGGCAAACCGAGCTTACGTATGACTTTATTTGTTTATAGTTACAACGTACAAAGGGGAATATATCGATCGCTATATATTTTGAAGATCATCGCTTCGACCTTTAGTTGAGTGGGTGTAATACGTGGTAAATCGGCCAGAAGTTTTATTATACTTAGGTATATATGGCGCTCATTTGTATTTTCCGTTCCGATTTGTTTTTTGAATTGAGTAGGTCTGGTCAAGATGCAAACGCTGCTAACTGCTATGGAGTTGACATCGGAGATTAGTGCGTGTCACGACTGTCACGTCGATTCTAAGCATTTAGTCGATTTTCGATAAGACGCTAATAAGCGATGATCGTGACTAGGAGGTAAGAAGTGTAGGTACAGTCTGAGTGAACTGACTTTTTTGGAATCGTAAATGTTATGTACCTAATGTGCATTTGCGTACACTTTCTTCCAATAGTTATAACAATAATTATGATATAATTGCAGTTTTATTATATAAAATAATCAATAATCACATTGATGCCCTTAGCTTGCTAAAAAACGTTCAATTTAGAGTTCCGGGTACAAGAGAACGCCAATGTCGTGCCAAATATAAACATCTATTCTCCATCCCTCGTAGTAGAACAAACTACTCTAAGAACATGTTTATCAAGCGTGTATGTACTCTATATAATAATGATAAGAAACTTAAAGATATAGACATATTCATAGGCTCATTAAAAAGTGTTTTTTGGAACGTAGCTGCGTAGAATGAATAAGTATACTCTGTTTTTCATGTTAATGTCAAGTCACTGTTTTCTTTTATGTTTTTCATTAATATATTTTGTAACGAGGCACAGAATAAGTATACAAGTTTTTAGGTGAAAAAAATAGTAACAGTTTTGTATACATTTGCGTTATTAGGTATATTATTATGTTTAATTCTGGGAACTATAGGTCTATTTGTAATTCAATATAAGTATGACTGTTTGTTCCGAAATAAATAAATAAATAAATAAATAAATAAATAAATAAAATAAATAAATAAAGTAATCAACGTAGGTATTAGGTAATACAAATATTTGTTTCGACATTGTAATGATTTAATTGGTAATCATGCAGCTGATAGTTATAAATGCAGAATATTTGATAACAAGGTCGCTTTAGAATCTTTCCGGGATTTAAACTGAACAATCCAATCGTAAATACAATACAACTCGTAATGAGGAATCTAAGCAAAGTCGGCGGAAAGACGAGATTGCAGGCTAATGGAGCTGCCTCGATGGGCTGATGGGGTTATTCCTTAAAGGGTGCGCCTTTCGTTCTAACTTCGTGCTGTTTTCTTTTTCTATATGGAGCGCGGTCTTTTATATAATTGGGAATTAACTTAAAAACTCAAGTGAAGAATCAATAAAAATAAAAAAGTTGAAAACCAGATTTTCCCGTTGCGAAGAAATAACAAAATGTATAAAGTTACTTACTATGAAAAGGCGTCTTCAGCCCTTCTAGTTTCATACGTTAGCTTATTTTGTCCGTCCTATATTTTTACCGTTATCCGGGTTTGAATTATTATTGGTCGTTTATGTCACTACAACCTAACCTAGGTTCAGGTGGTTTTACACTTTTTTTTTATCGTCCGTGTGACAGTTGTATTTCAGACTTTATTAACGTTTTTCGGGAACTTTTAATGTTTCCAAATTTAAAAGTTATGAATTGATAATCCAGGGTAACAAACATCTAAATCCATCTAGCCGATGTAACGTGAAGGAGTAACAAACTAACACACACACACAAGCTTTTGCATTTATAATATTAGTAGAATTATTCATAAATGACACAGACGCTTTTGTACATTGCATTACTTGTGGAGATAAGACAACCGGCAACTGAAATGCGTTGCCAACCCTGAGGACTAAGGGCCGTATTAATAAACTCATCTTGACTGTGAGGCCCGTCACAAGATACGTCAAAGTAAACGTCAAACCACGGAACTCTGTCATTTTTGATGCATCTCGAGACGAGCATTTGAGTTGAGATCAGTTTATTAATACAAGCCTAAGATGCAATGCCTCTAAGCTAGTAATTTCACCGGTTGTCTTATCCCCACACCTCAGCTACGCAACGTAAACCGGATTGTAACTTGTAACATTTTTTATTTTTATTTATTATATTATTAGGCACGGTACAAAAGTAAATATGTAACAATATTCCCGCAAAACTGTTTTTACAGTTTGTCTGCAGGCAGGAGTCTCTATTTAGCTAAATAAGTAACAAAATAAATAAGATATGGTTCTAAATATGATACACACCTGAGTGACAATTGCTTATGAAAGCAGTTGTCATTCAAGTGTCTGTAGTAAATATTTTTTGAGCTCTTTCTTAAACTTAAATTTATTTGGTTCATGACGGATGTTCGCGGGTAGGCTATTTAAGAGGTAAGGCAGTCTTTTATTTAGCGTTCTGTCTCCAAAATAGTTGGAGACACGGGGAACCTCAAACTTACCCGCGGACACCGACCTAGTAGCATGAGTATGCTCAATGGGTGTAGGGACATGCGCTAGAGTGCCATGGTTGTTAACTGCAAGAAGGTATTTATGTTTTAAGCTTACTGGTAATATTTGACAGATTTTAAATAACTTAGTATAATCTCCTTTACAACTTGCTTTTGTTTTTTTACTAACCATTAATTTTAGGAATCGTAATTGTAATGCCTCTAGTTTGTCTATGTAAGATTTAAATGTGAGTCCATAGCAGTCCAGCGCATAGCCCAACACAGAGTCTACTATCGCATAATACAGACATTTTAATATATTGCTAGGGACCTTATAACTTAAGTGGTAAAATTTACCAAGAAGGGTTCTCAATTTGTTACAAATGTAGCTTATATGTTGGTACCAGGAGAAAGTGGCATCGACTTTTACACCAAGATATGTTACACAGTCTACTATTTGGATAGGTTTACATTCACAATTTTGAAGGTTTTTATGGAAACAAGTAAAGCTATGGGTATACAATAAAGGAGGTGTTTCTGTTCTGTGCATATATGGAGATTGTATAATTATAAGTTTAGTTTTATCTACATTTAAGATTAAGCCATTATCATGAGACCATTTTACAACTGCGTCCATATCTTCTTGAACCAGGCGACACGTTTCGGTAAAGCAGGTTCCGGCGCGTAGGGTGCATAGGTCGTCAGCAAACATGTACGAAGAGCAGTTACGCAGTACTCCGCATAGACTGTTAACATGCATAAGGTAGCATACAGGTCCACACACGGAGCCCTGGGGGACTCCGCAGCGCACCGGCGTGTCGTCGCTCGCGCCGTCACCTATCCTCACGCGGAACGAGCGTGATGTGAGGTAGTCGCGGAACCAGCAGTTCAGCGGCTGCCCCACACCACATTCGTCCATTCCATTTAAAAGGGTACTGGTATCTAGGATATCAAATGCTTTTTTAAAGTCATAAAATATAGCTACTACGAATTGTTTATTTGCTAAATAAGTGTTTATCTCGTTTATTACATGTCACTTTGACCTTTGTGAAATAGGGAGCAGGTGTTATGGGGACCCTGTATCATAAAATACTTATTATTCTAAGAGCCCACGACCCAAAGCTAGTTCGATAAGACTACCGGATGATATGTATATATTTAGTCTCGTCATGAATGGGGAAACACGAAATGGTGATGCTGCAATTAAAAAAAAAAACGTTTTTTTTTTATTTGTAACGTCGATGTCTAATATGATAATAAGACTCCCAAGTTTCGTTTATTTTTCGGAACAGGGGGGGTAAGAATATACGACAATGCCCGAAAGTGCCGCAAGCCTCTGATTGGAATAATCAGTGGCAGCAGCATGATAAGCGACGCCTCGTACATAAGTATCTTGTATGATCGATCTCCTCAAAAAACCAAGGCTCATCCAAAAGATCATCAATTTTTGTGTAAGAAAAACCACTGCTGCATTTAGACATAGAAACTAAAAACTTAAAAAAGAAGTTGGGCCATTTTTCGCATTGCCATTTCGTGTCCCCCCCTTAATGATGAGACTAACTATATATATATAACGGAGGGTCGTCAGGTAGGCCGGTACCAAAAGGCCTCTCCATGCCGGATGGCTGGTGAAACTCCGAAATTTTTTATTCCGAAATTTATTTTAATAACTTTTATTTAGCACTCACAATTAAATGTAATTCAAAATAGATGGCAACAAGCCAGATGGGAATGGATTATAAAATGTCGGTGAATTCGCCGTGGAAGATGGCTAACCGTTTTACCTCTTTCGTGTCTCAAATCAGAATGACGTTTAGCCGCCTCCGGAAGCCTGATCAAATGTCCGGTGTACCAACCGTTTCCGCCAGATGGCCAACCTAACAGACCCAGCGGAAGCGTTACCTTCAAAAACGTTACACAGTAATTTATAAACAGTGTTGCCAACCTCCACGACGACTACACCAAGCATCCTGCTTTGACATTTCATAGTTCTAATGATTTCTACTAGATGTCGCTGCGCACGCTACGACATATATATATATATATATATATATATATATATATATATATATATATATATATATCATCCAGTAGTCTTATCGTACTAGGTTAAGTCTCGTGAGGCTCTCCAACTATAATTACGTACGTAATATATAGTCCGTACTTCCGATACGAAAATTAAAATGCGATTGATAATAACCTCACTGCATAGCGGCGTGCAGATCGTGGTACCGACTGCAAATAAAAGCAACTAAGTTTTCCCTTATTAAAAACGTAAAAGAAAACTTTGCCGTATTTATTCGTCAGATTCCTGTCCTATTATTTCAATATTACAAATGGGAAAGTTACGTTGTCTGTCTGTCAGTCTGTTTGTCATGCTTTTACGACTAACCGTCTGAATCGATTTGGATGAAATTTGGTTTGGAAATAGCTTAAGCTTTCTTCTTAACTCTTTGTGAACTAGAACCTATGCAAATTACTAGAATTGCTTAGTTGTATGTAATATTACCAATATTACCGAAGTTCATTGTTGTCACTTTACGTTAAGCTTACACTATTTTCAGTTTTCTCTAACTGAAACAAATAGAAGATTTTTGAATTTCTTAATATTTACGTTTTTTTTCCACGTCTTCGCGGATTAAAACAATGAAACAGAAGTTTCAAATACAAATTAAATTTCGCAATAAATAAAGTCTTTTTTTTGCTGTCGGTACACAATAGATTACGCCCAGACGTCATATCTGTGGAGATAACAAGACCGGGTTCGTTTCCATGTTCTGATTGCGAATGTGGGATCTAATCCGCCCACGTTTACCCACCGCTAGTAGAGAAGCTCGGTGGATAAATACTTACCTCGTTGTTCATAAACATAAACGCGCAATAGCTAGTGTGCTTAAAATATGAGTGGCTTATTTATCATTGTGATAGTTGATTTTGTAAGTGACAAATAATACTTTAACTAAAATATAAAATAGGTTTGTTATGAATAAGGGGGTTTATATATCCGGTTTATAGGTACTTGGGTAAATACCTAATTTTGAGTTAATACTTTTAGGCGTAGACAAGATGCATTTTAAGAACGTTATCGCTATCGAAAATGTACAGGATTACGTCGATTAATGATATGTTTATGAAATATTAATATTTAAGTAAAATGTCCCGCTACCGCCAAAATTACAAATAAGTACTAAAAATCTAAAAAATATCTTTTTTTTATGGCATAGAGACCGCAAACGAGCAAACAGGCCACTTGATGGTAAGTGGAAACTGTGACCCATAGACATTCGCACTCACAAGACAGCAAGCCTAAGACTGCAAATGCGTTGCCAAATCCGAGGACTAAGATGGAATGCCTCTATGCTAGTCATTACACCGGCCGTCTTATCCCCAAACCGGAACACAACAATGCGAACCCTGCTGTTTGGCGGTAGTTAATGGATAAGATGGTGGTAGCGATCCGGGCGGACCCTGCACAAGGTCCTACCACCCGCAAACCTTGAATGATGCTTTATTATGAAAGCACCCATAACGAATTTTAAATTTGTAATTGGTTCCCGAGATACAGGCGACTAAAGTGTTTATACCTATTAAAATAATCTAAGACAAGACAGTAGGTACCAAATATAGTATAGCATAATGTGTAGTAACGGCTTCTGAACCGTACACCGAGCATGTTCAGACATGCTCTTGCCTAGTAATATTTGTTTTCATTTGGGTCAAATCCAGCAATTGTAAACCAGTTTGATACACATAAGTAGTTGATTCTATTTTTTATTTTTTATTTTTTCTCTATCTCTCCCGTAAGATTTTTGGCATGTTTTCCTGCTGAACTACACATGTTATTTGATATTATATTTAATTTAATATTTGTAGCTTTATATGATGTTAGACTAAGTAGTACTCCTACCATTGTAATATGGAATATGTTTAAAAAATGACTTACTGCTGAGTTTCTTGCGGCCCTTCTCAGCAGTGGTCTACTCTTGGGAAGCGCGGGTAGATTCTTGACGTGTAAAAGTGCCCGAGCGGCCTACTTACTGAATAAATTTATTTTATCTTTTTCACTTCTCATGCTCTTAAAATGCTACTTAAATCTCTGCGAATCGGGACTAAAGCTCCTTATTTAATCTCTAGGGATTAAAGTTTTATTTATTTATTTTACTTTGGAAACCCCTAAACAACCAATCACGGTGTTTGTGAATGGAGGATTATCGCCATTTTCAGTGATTGTGTATGGACCATATTTTTGCGTGTCGGAATAACCTCAAAATGACAACTGTGCAAATATATTAAAAAAAAGGATTTAATTTCGTGAAACACGATTAATTATTACGAATATGTATCCATTTAATCATATTAAGGCCGAACTCTTTTATTATGCGTGGTCCAATTACTTTTAAAATGGTTTCCAAGTTTGAATCTGTTGGCTAAATATGCAAGCATTTAAAACTTCACTTTACAAAAAATCCACGGATCTTTTTTTTCTATTTGTATTTTGAATAGATGTTCATAACTTGTAATGAGCGTACGTTGTTAAGATACCTAATTGTTAGTTTTAATTGTTAGAAACTTTTTTATAATAAATTTTGTAATTTTGGTTTAGAACGTCGTTTTTTTCCTCGCATTCAAAGTGAAAAGTAGAGTGTTTAACGCGAGACTAAACAACCATAATGACACTCGAACTACAGCCACCCTCGCTCGCAAGCTCGCTCGCGTGGCTAAACATCTCGTGTCACTATGGCTTGTTTTAGTCCTTTGTTGAACAATCTACTATTATCTTAAATGGAATGCTATAAATTCAAAATGTAAACCCGGTATCAATGTAAATTATTGTATCTAGAGCTGATCTGATGATGGAGTCGGAAGGTAGCGTCAGGATCTCCGCTATACTTAACGTAGTCCCACGGTGTTGAGACTCGGTAGTTTGTTCTTGATAAGCAGATGACTGTGCAAAAAATACAGTCAATAGCTAAATAAACTTTCTGATTCCATCAATTTATTGCAAGAATCTGCTCAAAGTAGAGTTGTCTAAATTAAATAAAACGCCAAGTTATTTATATGAAGGTGAGCGCACTGAATATTTACTTTTGCGCTAGATGGGTTTAGTCAAAATAGATCTGCAACCTTGTACTGGGGTGTTATTCTCTTAAAAACGGCGTTAGGTCGGGCGAACAAGTGAACGCGACCAACCGGCGAGTTTAAGTAGTCCCGTCAGAGCGTACAAATCACATTTTAGCGCGGGCTTCAGCTGAATTATCGAACGTAAAAAGACTGCATAAATGAGAATGCCGTTTTAAAAAGAATTTTATCCCAGAGGGCCCTGACAAGATGCACTAAGCTAACTAGCGTTTCTATTCGTTTTGTTTTTAACCAATCGCCTCACTGGTAGATCACGTGACTTTTCGTATCACGTCATATACCAGTGACGCGATTGGCTTTTAAGAGAAAAAGGAAGCGTTAATATTTGTATTTCGAATACTCATGTTGTTATTTATTTCACGGCTCGTAATGATTTGGATAACAACAGATGTTCTAATTTCCATTTTGCATAAAACGAATTGCTTTATTTCGGTCTGTATATTAAATTTAATAAACTGTATAACCAATAACATAGGAATTATAATTAAATAACAAGAAAAAACGTATTTTTAAATATTTATAATGGTTTATAGGTTAAAAAGTCTATAATTGAACGTCTACTAACTATGTCTTAACTTATTCGGTCACAGTTCTAACCTAGCTTAATCTATTTAGAAGAAATTGACCTAAAATGTATAGCAAAAAGTAAATTATTGTATATTAAGCAGTGATCAATACGTAGTTTTAATGTTGATCGAAGACCATGAGTACCTACAATCACATATCTGATATTTCGAGATGTATGAGTTTGAACTTAATTCTCTTCGTGTGTATGTTTAAAATCGTACGTCACGAATTATGAGATATGGGGTTTCACAAAGCAATGATATTATATTTCTCTTTTCGCCGTTTTTTTTAAAGTTCAATTGACAAAAAAAATGTCATTTGATTACCCTAACGTACAAAAGTATCTGATTACATTTTAAAAACCCAATATTCGCGCAATTTACCGTCTGCATAGATGTAGGAAGAACTAACCTACAAGTAAACCACAAGTGTAGTATTACAAGATAACTTGAATTGTATGTCAAAAAATACGAATTTACATTAAGATCGTTAAACGTAAATACTAAAAATCAAAGATGCATAAACACACATAAACTCTCGCCTTCATTCCTAGAGTAGGCGGCGCCACAGAATAACAAACAACTCTGAAAACTTGTTGATAATTAGGCTAAGACGTTTACCAGCGTATTAGTGACAGGTGCCTTTAATACTACAAGCCTTTATTTCCTTAGTCGCCTCTTACGACTTCCACGGGAAGACAGGAGTGACACTATTCTAACCCGGCACAGCAATAGGGATAATCAAATAATACAAAAATAATTAAAACATTTGGAAACACTCGCGCAAGATAGAGTAGTTTTATATAATAATATTAGAGAATGCAGAAGTTTACTGTACTTAAATGTATCTTGACTAAGAGTTCTTTAAAGTTAGTGAAGTTAAAAAAAACAGTAAGTAACCTGCACGGGCACTATTACACATCAAGAACCAGCGCTTCCCAAGAGGAGACCACTGCTGAGAAGAAACGCCGCAGAAACTCAGCAGTCACTCATTTTTTAAACATATTTCATATTACAATGGTACTACTTAGTCTAGCATTATATAAAGCTACAAATATTAAATTAAATATAATATCAAATAACATTCGTAGTTCAGCAGGAAAACATGCCAATAGAATCAACTACTTATGTGTATATGAGATGGTGCAAGATGACCACATAAAAGCATGTTTTCTTGCATCAACGGTGTCCCCTAGACAAGAAAAAGCAGGATAAAGCTTTTACTAGAATATCACTGTTTCAACTATGCCATCTTTGAGTGTACTAAGGATTATATTTATTACACTAAAAAGGTGGTTGCGTTTTGCATTTACGATACCAGTAGTTTTATGAGGGTCGCTGAATTATATACCGCTTATGTTTTAGAGAATTAATTTTAATTAGGACTCAAGCTAAGCTCTTGCCTTGAGCTATGGACACTAAACGACGATAAACACATACTAGAGAAATGAATATAAACATAGAAAACACTTAAATAATTAGAAACAAATATTCATACTCATCAGGTACAGAAATATTAACTTGGCATCCAACTCCAAAGAGGAATGATTGCTAATTGGGATTGTTCATATTTTTATAATTACTCTAAATCGAAAACCATTTCGAGGAATAGGGTTTTAAAGCCGTTCTGAATTATTTAGTTTTCAAAATATTTATTTATTTCGGATATTTTGACAAAATTATATTTAACCTTTGTTTGACTATCTTACGGGTGAAGCGAAAACCGCTTGAAATAGTACTTTTTATGATGACATATCATTTAATTGTTGTAATTTATTAGATAATGCCAACCCAAATTTATAATAATCATGTCGTCCATAAAATATCTGCTAAAAAAAAGATATTAAAACCAATATATTGGGTCAAATAAAAAATTAATGAAACTGGTCTCTTAAAACGGTCTATCCCATTTGCTAAGTAGTGTCGCTTCTCTGCGCTGTATTAACTATTCTTTGAAATCGTTGGTGCAACTTTGTATTACAATATTAGCATGTATCAGAATTCATTGCATTAATACGGTAGTTATCGTGTGAAAGCAAACTGCATCGCGGTGCGCTCGGATCCCATTCGAACCGGCCATATTCAAATGTATCACTATTTCCATTCAGTAGTCTAAAAGGTCTGAGCGATAAACTGACAGCGTATAGATAAATAAATGATAATAAATAAATATAGACAGACATAAACCGAGAGATTCAAGTTACGTAAGTTTTTTCCTGTTTGATAATATCTACAGATCAAATTGTCTAAGGATCAAAATCAGTCATTCAGTCACACCTGTAGTTTATAAGTAAAGTACACCACCAGCGACCCGCCCTCGCTTTGCTTTGGTTTATGTGAGTTTTTTGTTATACCCGTACATAAACCAGATTTTATTAATACATATAAACCTTCCTATTGAATAATTTTATCTATTGATGAAAAGCGTAGATTGTAGTCGGATAGATACATACAAACTCATGAAATTCGCACTCTTTTTATAATAATTATCCGCGACCCGGCCTTGGTTCGTTCGGTTTATGTTGAATTTCTGTAACACGTTACCTGTACAGAAACCAGAATTTATCCTACTCGTATTATAAATGCGAAAGTTTGTCTATGTGTGTTAGTTTTTTACTCCTCCACTCTGCAATGGCTGAAAGGATTTAAATGAAATTTTAAATGAATATAGCTTTTACCCTGGATAAACATATAGGCTATGTTTTATCCCGGAAAAATAGTCGCAGGCTCGTTATACATAAAAACCTTCCGTGAAAAATATCGAACTAATGATCAAAACTGGATCATCATCGCTAACATACAGACAGACAGACGCGGCGGGGATGTTGTTTTATAATACTTCAGCAGCAGGGCAGTAAGCCCAGGTTTCCCCAGCATCTAGCTATATGAATGCTACCCTTGGATCACCGCCAACTCTCCAAGCCTGTGACTTGGACCAGGTGCAAATTCATCGGCTCTGGCGCCGTTACATCGATTACACACGTAAAAAGGTTCACATAAAGTACTATTGAACCCATAACCGATAGCTTTGCCCTATATATTTAGTGCTTTTTTTATATTTTATATGATCCAGACGTTATTTTAACGTTTGAGTCGAAATCGTGCATGTATTGCTATTTTTGTGGGCAAATTATGAAAGAAGTAAAAATTTTTTATGCACGGAGAAGGCAACGAGCTAACGGATAACGTTATCGTAAGATTGCTATCTCGAGATAGCCTTCGGAATCCAGTTACCACCAAATTCTCTAGTTCTCCAGTGAGCATAAGCTTCATCATTTTGCTCACAAAAACTAAACTGCAAATGCGTAGCCAAACGTGACGACTTAAGGCCCGTATTAATAAACTGATCTCAACTCTAATGCTCGTCTCGAGATGCGTCAAAAATGACAGTGTTAGGGCCGTATTAATAAATTCATCTAGACTGTGATCTGGCCCTCACAAGATACGTCAAAGTAAACGCCAAACCATAGAACGCTGTCATTTTTGACGCATCTCGAGACGAGCATTAGAGTTGACATCCTTAGATAGAATGTCTCTATCTGCCGCACACTGACACTGCTGTCACTTTCTTTGCTATAGCAATAGAATAAGACAACATAATTTTACAGGTTGTCTAACAAAGTCTGTTTAAAGGGCAGGATAGTGGTAGTGAATGTTCTTTAACACGGAAATAAGCTATAGGTTACCTATAGGTAAGTGTATTCTATTAAAATGCAATAATTGATTAGAAAATATAACACATTTCCTTGAGATTTAACCATTAGTTACTGTTTTTAAAGATTAGTTAGTTTAACTACTGATCTAACAACAGGCCCTCAGACAAAACTCCTGCAGCGAGTGCAGCCGTAATTCTAACAAGACAGGTTTGAATCTGCTTGGGTTATTGAGCTTGAAATATCGCGTCTTGGTTTATGAAGGCAGTATTAAGGGGTCGGGTGTTCTTTGATTCCAGATCTCAAGACCAAGAGAATCTGAAGTTGGAAAACTGGCAACACTGATATTTTAAAAGCTGCTTCTTCAATCTATACGTGACCATGAATATCATGACCGTCGCAAAGCAATTCGATTGAAACATCAAGTAATAAATAACAATAATTATTTACTACGGCACGTTAGGCTTGGTAATGACCCTGCCTAAGAAGCTAGCGGTCCCGGGTTCAAATCAAAGTAAGGTTTGATATTTGTGTAAAGCGCGAGTTTTGTTCCTGAGTTTTGGATGTGTTCAATGTAACTTAGTATGTATTTCTCTATATAAGTAATATATCGTTGTCGAATGCCTAAAGAACAAGCTAAGAACTAAGTTTTATGACTAGATAAATTCGACAAACATGTTCCCCAGATATGGCACGCGCAGATGGGGCAACTACACAGTTAATCTTTATCTCGTCCGTCTTGTAAAGCAAGTTGGTAAAGAAAATCACCTACCAGGATAACATGATTGCGGAAATTTTAGAAAATCGATATAACTGCAGTCGTAAAAGCGTCGTAAACATCGACCGTTTAAAAAACTGCTCGATCTCAAGGGTGAACCATAAAAAAGAGCATACTCTTACGTTTTATTGGCGAATAGAATCAGGTTAAAACGTATGCTTTACTATAACATCCGATTCAGTGCCAGCAACACTAATTTTAATACAAAAAGGACTCAATTTGAAGCCGCTGGCTTTGAGTTAGCTGGAGTAAAAAAAGGTCAAATTTAATGTACTGACCCCTCTTATAATATAAATCAGGAATCATGTTTTAGAATCTGAAGAAGACGTGGACAGTGCCACAGTGCCCATGCAAAATCAGTGCGAATACCATTCAATAATAATTTAAATAAAAACTGGGATCCATCTCATACAAATTGGCATAATCCTAAAGTAAGCCCTAAGCTCGTACTATAGGTACAAAGCAACGATAAACATACTTATATTTATCTAAAAAAGACGGTCAAGACACTCAAGACTCAGAAAAAAATACAACCTCTCATTACTCAAATATTTGCCCAAACCGGAAATCGAACCCGGGACGGCTAGCTTCGTAGGCGGGGTCAACAACTAGGATTACAGCCTCATCGTCTATACAATATACATCGTTGGATTTATGGATGATTTATAAAACTGCGAGCGAACTTTGCTGGTGTTAGGACCGTGTGCAGGGTCCGTCCGGATCGCTACCACCATCTTATCCACTAATCTACCGCCAAACAGCAGTGTTTTCATTGTTCTGTTCCGGTTTGGGGATAAGACAGCCGGTGTAATGACTAGCATAGAGGCATTCCATCTTAGTCCTCTGGGTTGGCAACGCATTTGCAGTCTTGTGAATGCGAATGTCAATGGGTCACACTTTCCACTTACCATCAGGTGGCCTGTGTGCCCGTTTGCCTTCTCTTTGCCATAAAAAAAAATAGCCGGTGAAACTACTAGTACGTATGCAGTATGTCTGACTGGGACAGTTTGGGAAAATACGAAACCTTGACAGGTGTAACAATTTTTGTATAGTCCCGACGTCCTCAGTTGTTCAAGGTAGAGTTATTCGTAAAATTGATCAGTTTTTTGTCATTTCACTCAGTTCTGTGTCAGTATTTTCTCGTACATTTCAAAATTCACAACCCTTTGCTTTTCTAAGCACAGACTGTCTCATTTTTATATAAAGATAACACCGTATGAAAATAAAACGATCCGGGCAAAAGGAGTTGGTCAAATTAACTGAATTTTAGGACATCTCAAGGTTGGCAACGCATTTGTATTTCACAATATTATTCTTGGTGACTACCTACCTAGGCTACCTGCCTACTCTTCAGTACTTACATCATTGTAAAAAAAACATAATTCCGGCATATTCAACAATACTAAACAAATGAAACAATGGCAAAATGAAACAAATGAAACAAAACAAAAGGCAGATTTATCACTACATAGATATAGCTAAACCAAGTTACAATAAACCCACTTATGTGAATTGTTTGGAAATAATAGAGCAGGCACTACGTTGTTTAATTTTAAAGGGCGAACTACACAAATACACACAATCATATATATTTTTAAATAAATATCAAAAAATCCCGTTTAATTATTATATTTATCTCCGACTCATTTACTAGAATAGATTTGATAACAGCACACTTCTGAAAGAAAAACATTACATTACACTCAACATTAAAAAAAAGTCTTGCGTCTCAAAGAATTCCACATTTACTTTAAGTCCCACATAGCACTAACGCTTTTTAAGCTCAAAGAAACTTATTGGAAAGCTCCCCGACGTCTAAAAGGAGGAATTTTAATCGAAAATTTGGCCTTTCGGGCTTTTCGGAGCTGTATGTTGGCTAATTTATTTTTATTGAGTATCGTTCAAATTTCACCGTACAGAGGCCCTAGGCAAGATATTTTGCGTTAACTAGAGTTTCTATTCGTTTCGTTTGAAACCAATCGCGTCACTTCTACATCACGTGACTCTTTGTATCACCGTAATTTATAAGCAAGGAATATTCTCTCCAAATTTAAAGGCCTTAAGTCCAGTGGCTTAGGGTGTGCTTTGACCGATCAGTCAGTTAGTTTCTGCTTTTATAAATTACGTAATAAGCAAACTACCCTACATAGGGCATTGGTCCCACCGAGGGCGAGGAAGAGATTAGCTATTGGCGATTTTATCGCCCAAGAAACGAACAAAAGATAAAGATCCCTGTCAGTAAAAGAGACACGTACCTATATTAAAAGTTGATCGCTGGCTGTTCACACTGCCGGCGAAAACTCTTTCTACTAGTTTGTCGAAACAAAAAATATAGATCCCGTGCCAAGAAAAGAGACACAAATATTAATAGTTGATCGCTGGCTGTACTCCTTTCCCGCTCATCGAGGTCGGTGGGACCAGTGAACCTACTGTTATAACGAACAGTGTTATCAAATGTATTAAGTCAAATCAACTTATTTTAAAAAACACAATCACCGCAAGCCGCTCTTTGGGTTCACTGTTCGTTGGCATTTTTCGCTACATCGAGGAAAACACTAGGCTTAAGGTTACTAGGTACTGTATCAGCCCAATGGAACCTTAAACCATTATAGAACGGTGTCATAGTGACGTTATAAAACATTTTGTTTGACACGTCTTACGACTTGAATCATAACGTCACTGTGACACAGTTCTATTGTGGATCAGGGTTCCGTTGGTTCGATAATACGTGGCAGCGAATGTGTGTGTGAGTACAATGCAATGCAAAACACTTGAACACCAGATACAATAACGAACGGATATAAAGAAAATTTAAAAGTGAGTCATCAGGCGGTTTTATCGCTAAACGGCGATCTCTTCCAGAAGTTCTTACGAAATGATGGTTAAAAATACACAATAGAATATAGCAGGCGATGCTAACTGAATTAAGCAACCTAACCTAAATAAAATATATAAATAAGAAATCATTATATTATCTTCCGTGTGGTTGCCGGCTTAGAATAGTGCCACTCCATGCCTTCCTGTGGAAGTCGTAAGAGACGACTAAGGGATTAAAGGCTTGTAGTATTGTTAGGCGATGGGCTTGCAACCTGTCACTAATATACACTGGTAAACGTCTTAGCCTGTTTGTGTAAAATGTGGTTACAGAATAATCAAGAAGTTTTTAGAGTTGTTGGTAATTCTGTAACTCTGCCTACCCCACTCTGGGATGAAGGCGTGACGGTATGTATGTATATGTATGTAATTAAGAAATACATAAGACAGACAGTGGGTATATTCCGCCCCTCCAGTACATACTTCCCGTATGGTATAAGGAGCCAAACATTGGACGCTCATTAAGCAGACGATAAGTAAACTTCAAGTCACCCGAAGAGCTATGGAGCGAATGATACTAGGCATTTCTCCTCGCGACCGTGTTAGAAATACAGAAAGCCAAAGAAGAACGAAGCTGCCAGACATAGCGGTCTTTAGACGTAAAGTTCGGACCACGGGAAACGCCACGCGCCGATTGGAACATTTTTTACTATTACTGTTGCATGTAAAAAAGATTGAAACGGCACGTGGCGTTTCCCGCGGTCCGAACTTTACGTGTGCAGGCCGCTATTTCCTTGGTCGTAGCTCAGGAAGTGGAGGTTGACATTGTGCAGGGTCCGTCCGGATCGCTACCACCATCTTATCCATTAAACTACCGCCAAACAGCAGTGTTCGCATTGTTGTGTTCCGGTTTGGGGATAAGACAGCCTTTGTAATGACTAGCATTGAGCCATTCCATCTTAGTCCTCAGGGTTGGCAACGTATTTGCAGTCTTAGGCTTGCAGTCTTGTGAATGCGAATGTCTATGAGTCAGTTTCCACTTACCACCAGGTGACCTATGTTCTCGTTTGCCTTCTCTACGCCATAAAAAAGGTGGGCGGGTCACTCTTGCGTAAAAGAGACGGCGTGCATTAGAAGATACCTACACTCAGCATTGGGTGGCGACCGGTTGAAGAATAGAGGGAAGATATTCTGCCCTCCTACGCAGAAAAGACACAAGTGCAATTAATTGATAGAAGCATTTTAAACTCTCTAAGGTATAAGGTATAGTAAGTTTTGAAGTGCAATGCAATTCACGTAGTAGATGTGCCTTTTTTGTCACTCGGGTTTCATAGAAAAACTAAGATTGCCGATCGCTTATTAAGAAACTGATGGTACTGTATATATGCGTAGATACAAACTACAAATATACCTAAAGAGCTAGATTCAGGGGAAATAACAACGAAGTGAACTACACAGTTTTGGAGCGGTTTGGCCAAACCTACCGACCGACCTAACTCTGCCTTAAACCGCCTCGTGACCACTTTAGTTTCGGTTTATACTTCGCCGACGAATTGAAAAATGGGTAGAAATAATAACATCTCATTCCTATACAAGAAGTACACACAAAACGATTACACGTAAAACGATTTTCAAAAACTGTCAAAATGTATGACCACTGGGCCACTACGGATCTATGTCAAAGTGACTTTACTCGTGTATGGACCTCTTACGATTTGATTTACGCTCTACTTTGACATAGTTCCATGTAGCCCATGAATCAAATTGAATGACTGTACGTTTCATGTAGGTATATTATAATAAGATGCATTTTTACCTCTTTAGGTGCCTTAACAATCTTCTTCGTATATGCCGAAGCAGAAGTATACAAAATCGTATGTACAGGGGCTTCCGTAGGTATTCCCAGTGACGTCATCTTGTCACACTTCACTCTTTAAATTCACTTGACTTCCAAATTCGTACACTTTTCGTAACCCACAATAAAACTCTAAAGTTTTAGAAAACTTTTCCACTCTATCTCTAAGACTTTAATTACAAAGATGACGTCAAACAACATTATTAAGTACGCCTTAAGTAAAATAAACAAATGAATTTGATTTAAACTCAGCACTTGGTATTGTTACATAATTGAGATGTATCTAAAGTTGAAAAAAGAATTGACACCAAAAAAAACCAGTTGAATTTTTGAAATTGGAACGTTTTTAAACGCAGACGCAGAAGTTAACACTGACTACCGATTACTGAACGCATCTAGAAGGTAATGCGAGTCGGTGTGACTTTGTAATGAGGTGCTTGTGTAGCCACTTCATAATATTTATACTATACTACTTAGATAACATTAGACAAAATGATTTGTTAGTAATTTAATAGTCTAGTGTCCTTATCATTAATTGCGATATTAAACGAAATCAAATCTATTAATTAACGCTATAAAAAGACGATATACATTTAAAAAATACATTCGTTCTACCCCGTTAATAAAACTTGTGAAATATGTAATACAAATACCATGTATACAAAATATCTTCATTTCATTATCTTCAAGTCATGATTTTGATAATCTACCCTTGTTTACTAGTTGTATATTTCACAGTTGGTTTTTTTATTAAATTTGTTTTCAAGTGGCGACAATAAACGCAGCAAGGTTTTAAAATTAAAGCTCATTTTACGTCAGTCAGTTTCAGTTGTTGTAAACGCAGTGAAGCAATGAATAAAAAATACTTTAAAATACAATTGTTCTGTCTTAGGTCTTCAATATCCCTTGACGTCAACGTCGCGATGACGACGTGGCACAGCCGACGAGACGTAACACAAAGGCCCTGGACGGTTTAATTAACTTGGTTAGTCTGACCAACTATTCTGCTAAAACAACTAACTTTGAGTTAAATGGGCCGCTCCACGAAATTGTTAACTCTATTGTTCTTGGAGAGTAGTAATCATAAACTATGTCGTTACCTCGTTACAATGTTGGCAAAAATAACCAATTTGATCTCGTCGTTAATGTTAAATGAAAACTAAACAATGACTCGTCGAATAAAACTGGCTACATGCTTATATAATGTTTTAAAATGACAAGCCAATATTTTAGAACCAGTACTGAAAAATCTCATAATAATCATGCTAAAAACCTATTCATCACAAACACCTTAAATATTACTAGCACTTAATGGGCATTAAACCTTTAAGAATTTGAAATAATTAATTAATATCGTGACCAAAGGTTGACCTGCCCAGGATACGGGAGCGAGCGGGCAGAAAGGGCAGGGGTCGACGAGGGCGTATAAATAAAGACATTAATGAAACATGCCACCTGTAGACTGGGGTAATAAGTACAAGGTTGTTTACCCCTGGTTGAAAGCATAAGGATCAGAGGTTACTCTCTCATTTAGGCATTGTGTACACAACAACAAATACCTACGGAATAGGCACTTAAGAAATAAGTGCAGCCTCTGCCTATTGTGAATGGTGATAGACCTTACCCTCTTATTTATAGGCGTGCAATAGGTAAAGTGAGGCATGAACATGTTTTTGTTCGGTTAAAGTAATAATATATATCGTTCCAAATGCGTCAACAATATTAATGGGTGATTATTCGGCGTTTTAACCGCCGTCATTATTGTCTTCGCATATTATTCAAGATAAACTTTTTAATTGTCTTATGATTTTAAATGGAATTAATACTACCCCCGGGTCCGTTGACTTTGACATCAAAAGTTGCTGGTAATTATCATTGTATTCTTCAATATATTGAAGACAACAATGACGGCGGTTGAAACGCCCAAATATTCACCCTAATACGGATCTATGCCACTGATAATAAGGATTATGTTTAAATATATTTGACGCGATAGGTGTATAGATATTAGTGCTTTCGACTATACACTAATGATTAATTAAATGAATAAGCAGGCGAGCATATTAACTTAACGAAATAATGGAGGAAAGGCGGAACAAATGATAATTTGTATACGAGTAAACTATTAAAATGAGATCGACGGTGGCTATGTCTGCTAGAATAGCAAATCCAGCAAATGCTCAATTTGTTCTCGTCAATAAGACCCTACACCCCACAACAATGTTACAGCAACCGTTGCTTATCAAGTAGCAAGTAAATAAGGGGCGCAATCAGACAATTTGTGTAATCAAGAGCGGCGTAGGCGCATATGTTTGTTCGTGGATTACTGTCGTAGCTCAAATGCAGGAAAATTAACAAAAACAAGTACGAGTTCGATTCCCGTAGGTACAGGTTCTTTTTTTACTACCTTTTTTCAGCGATCCGGACATATGGATATTTTACTGCTTTGACGTAACACTCTGGAGGGAGTTATTTCTCTGTACAAGGTTGTCTGGAAGAGACTACTATTTAGCGGTAAGACTGCCTGCGTACTATACCTCTAATTCAATTCTAATGGGGCTGTATTCTATTTGGTAAAACTATATTGCTTTAGACAAAAAGCAATATATTGTTTTTAACTCGCTCGCCACTAGGTCCCGTCGCGAGGCGTTCGTACAAGCCGATTATTTACGGCTTTACCAAAAATTCCTATGCATAGAGTAGGTATACAAACAAAACGTAAAACCGACACACGCCATACACCTTTTTTTGCTCCGGCTTGTCTATTTATTTACGTGACGCTTCGCCACTGCTAGGTACAGTCAAGTAAATAAGAACTATCATAAAGCGGACAATATGATTACAAGTGAAAATCAATATAGTTTTACCGAGTGTAATAGAGCCCCCGTGGCGTGTTTTGTTTTGATGGTGTTGAATGATGGCATCGAAAGCTATTATAGTAGGATCTCTACCTATTTTGTATTCAGTAAGTAGTGGTTTTATGTTTACGCAGTTTAATAAGTGCAGTTAGCAAACAATATTTTTTTATGACATAACTAACTTTTGCCAGCGACTTCGTCCGCGTAGAATTCATATTTTTGCCATGTCACGGGAATCGTTTATTTTTTCAGTACAAAACGTAGCCCATGTCACTCGGGGATAATGACATGTCGCATTTTATCAATTGTCCAACAAGTCTCCACCATATGGTAAGTGGGATCTGAAATTGGCATTTCGTCGGTAAAACTGCAAAACCGCGTAAGTAACATTTTTTAATAAAGAGCAAAATTTCACCTCTTCAATAAGACAGTAAGGTTTACTTTGCTCTATCATAAATTTGTTAGTTACGCTGTTTTGAAGTATCACCGACGATTTGCGGTCTCAAAAATACAATTTTAAAACTACAAATGCGTTGACAACCCTAAGGACTACAATTGAATGAATCTTACGACTCTAAATTGTCTCGTGAATTAAAATTAGAAATGAAAATATTGAAACACATTTTAATTATACGACCAAATAAGATTGTAATACTGTAAAGCTGGCTGTCCATTGGAGCGGAGCAAGGCAGGCGGAGCGAGTAAAAGATCCACCAATAGGAATACTTTATTTTCCTAGCCTCGCACAGCGCCCCGCTGCATCGCTCCACTCCAGTGGATGGGCAACCTAATGTTTCTTGTAAACAAGTGAGCATACGTCAGAAAACAAAAGCCTAAAAGCCAATGCTTAAAAACTTATAAAGATTTATAAACCTATACGTCAGCTATGTTATCATTAGAGAAAGGTTTAAATAAATACGTAATGCCTAGTATTTTATACGTAAGCGATAACGATTATTCTTACATACTGTCAACAAGTACTATTTATCATTCAGTACCTAGGAGCAGGGACCGGAACCGCTTACCCTTGAAAGGGTTTTCGTTAGGGTATATAATTGACTAGTTTTACAAACCCTAACGATGCGATAAGCATATCTTCGGCTTACCCCAATGAAAGCGCTTACCAATTCCTTAATCCCTCGTCAGGATCTCCGTATGAAGTGTTTATTGAACGGCTTCAAGCTATTTTAATCTCTACGCGCAATCCATACAAAATATTTTTAATACATACGCTTGAAACCAACCAATCACACGAATCTGCGAAACACGAGTGAACAGAGAGGGAGAATGGATAGGGTAACACTAACGCAATGCTAAGTGCTTAAATCCGAAACCCTTACGAAACTGGTAACACTGGTTGTAGTTAACTAGCTCGAAGTAGTTTCCATATCATTAGGGTAAGCGTATCGATAGGGTTACGGTAACGTTTGGGAGAGCATTGACGTGGTTACCCGATCTATAGACTTATTCAAATAAAGGGGTTTTTCGGTCCCTGTCTAGGAGTCTATTTCGGGACCATTTCTTAAGGAAGTAGGGGATAAAGGAAGTTTTTAATTATTATTTTTATTTAAAAGTGACAAATGATTAATTATTGGTATTAACATTAATGCAACGGTTACTTTGAATGATTTAAAACTATAATGAAAGGATATGCTTACTTAGTACAAACAAAATACCCCCTCTGTCCTTCGGTGTGTTAAGACCCTTTTCCTCTAAAATAGCTGTTCTGTCATGATGTAGGCAAAAGAAGTTGTAAACTATGTTCCTTATGTAAAAAATATATCTACAGACTGCCAGTAATTATTTTTGCGTACTTTAAAAAAAACGTTGTCGTTGCGTTTTTTAATTGCGATCGTGTTAGTTTCAGCTTTTAGCAGCGGCGCATGCGCGGGTCGTGTGTCCGTGCGTCAGTTCCCACTGAAACCGGACGCTATGCGGCCTTGCTGAGGCAGTATCTCAGATGAAACTCCCGTAGCAATATCAACCTTATTACTAACAAAAGACAATTTAAATTGCTTTGGTTATTTAATTTGAGATACTGCTTTTTAGTTTAGAACGGCAGTGTTGCTAGCTGAAGCGGTGGGGCCACTACATACGCGTCTTACGCGGTTCTTCATCTGTCGATTTTTGTCGAAGTCTGGGACAATAGCGATGAAGTTTTCTATGAATATTGATTTGCGACGCATTTTTTTGAAAACATATTTGGGAAGTCATCTTTATTCTACTTGGTAAAACCGTGTTGCCTTTGAACTTTTGTTTTTTTTTTTAATTCTCGTTTTTAATGGCTTGTGGGGTCGACTCGTAATCTAAGGTAACTACCGAGTTCGAACCCCCGCGGTCACCATGTACTAATGAGTTTTTCTAACTTAAGTGCATTACCCGATGCTCTTAGAATAAAGGAAAAACATCGTGAGGAAACCTGCACATTCGAACAGCTGAGTGTGTAAGAGGGTAATTGCACAAAAGATCCTAAAGGGTCCAAGTGTATACGAAAGGGCCCATCTGTAAGATAAGATAAGATAATGAATTGCATATACTCCAGCTAGTCAGCTACGGTATATTTCAACAATGTTGTGTTATTTTTGAAAAAACATTTTTTTTACTACGACTTTTATCCGTTTTACTAAGGCGAAACATTTATATAGGATTCTTAGTCGTAGTAATAAAAGTAATACTGAACGGCGTATACGCCACAATTCTCGTGCTCTCTCCCCAGAGATCCCAAGAAAACTCGTCCGTGAGGTCGCACCAGCTCACCAAGAATCCACCGAAGACTTACGGTTAAATTAGAACTTGGTGAATATAAACCTACGAGCTACAATTTGTCCCGTTTAATAATTTAGTGTGGTAATGACTTACATAAAAACGAATGTACTAATTTTTAATTTTACATAACACAAATTGCATAATTTCGATATCTATGATAAACCGACGAAATAATAATAATTATGCTTATCAACGAAATGCATAATTACTTAAATCATAATCAAATTTACCCAGGTAAAAAAAAAAAACTATTAATGTGGTCACAGTTCTCCTAACCTAACCTTGTAAGAAGAAATTGACTTAAAATGCATAATGCCTAGAAAATGGTCGTTATGATAAATTAATGTTATGTTATTTGATCGTATGCCTAATAAAATTATACAATTGGTCTATATATGTGAAACGTTAATTATGTTTTTCGCAGATAGTTAAATTAAATTGTGCAAAATGATTTTAAAATGAGTAAAGTGCACTCGAAAAAGGATATAAGTCTCCTAATGATTAAGAAGTGAAAAAGGGTTTTGTGCAAGGAATTTAATTCCTATACCACTTTGGACTATGTCTAAGTGACGTAATCAATCAAAACGTAAGAGACTTCTAATGATTTTATTTAGTGTCACTTTGACATGGTCGCAACTGGTATAGGAATTAAGTTTGCAGCTTTAAACAATCATAATGTATTCCAAAAAAAAACTTAAGAATAAATTATTACAAAATGAGAGATTTTTTTAAGCAACAAGCACCACTATTACTTTCACTTTAAAACCGAAAGTCCACATCCGCTTTCACTATGGCCCCAAACTAATTACTTTAAAATTAACACCTTTTAAAACTAGACACAAATTATCTCCCATTAGTTTTACTCGAGTATTTTCTCATGACGATTAGATGAGGCATGATATCAAATGGTTTCGAGAGATATTGTTACCAGATTTAGTTGCTTAGTCAGCTTGGTAACATAGAATGGCTTAAATCATCAAAAAACGAAGCAGCCGTGAAAACCTACCACTATTTTATCAACGATTTAATTTGCAAGTGTTTACAAAATGAATTTCGAATGTATTTCAATTTCAAATTCAAGACAGCCGGTGTAATGACTAGCATAGAGGCATTCCATCTCAGTCCTCAGGGTTGGCAGCGCATTTGCAGTCTTAGGCTTGCAGTCTTGTGAATGCGAATGTCTATGGGTCACAGTTTCCACTTACCATCAGGTGGCCTGAGTGCTCGTCAGCCTTCCCTATGGTTTAAAAAATAATAATGTAAAATGTAAGTGAAGTTTCAGTGTCTGAGTGATTTGAGCCTTTTGACGTGGCACACGTTGGACCCAAAAATTAGACATTTGACTAATTTGGCTAAAAATGTATTTAAAAAACAGCCGTTCAGCAGATCATAGAAGAAAGTGAAGAAATAAAAGTTGTAACTTTGAGTAGTATACTATACACACTCGAAAATGTCTGTTCGGTCGACGCTTTGACATCAAGTACTATCAGCAGGGCTCGGACAAGTCATCGCAAAACAATCGCAAGACGGCAATAGAACAAGATCAATAGAATCGCATTATGTACAATATTATTTAATTATATTTTTCAATGACATTTATTACTGCAACCCAAAATTCACCATACATGTGTGAAGTTATTTCCATTAGCATTTTTTTGAATGCTGATGGTTGCATTGCACATACGCAACCATTAACTGGATTCTGCATTCTGCATTGTCTGAAACAAACCGATGACAGATATGCGACTAAAAAGGTCAAATGTTAAATTATAAATTACGATAACAATATATCAGCTTTAGATAATAATAAATAATAATCTTAAGTCGCGACTCTATAATAGTCTTGTCCCATGTCCATATCAGTTTCTGCAATGACTTGTCCGAGCCCTGGTTATCAGCCCATTGGAACCTTGACCCACCATAGAACGGTGTCACAGTGACATTATAAAACAATTGGTTTGACACTTCTTACGACTTGAATTATAACATCACCGTGGAGGCCATTTGCAACGTCAAAAGATGGCGGATGTGTAATTTGTTTTAGTTTTTATTTTTTGTGTATTTAGGTGTTCAAAGTTCTTTTCTGTTAGTGATTTGTACTTTTAATGCCTTTGTGTTGCACAGTGATAGAAGACTTGGAGTTATTTCGTGTATCCTGGCATCTTATTTCTCGTTTCAAGTGGACTCGCGGTGGTACAGAGGTTAAAACTATCTTGGCCTCTGTCCTACATATCACTGTACAACGTTGCCACCAATCTTCCTAGAGGATTGGATTGTGTTTTATTGCTATATTGATTTATACTTATACTTGACACTAGCGAAATCACTTCATTGTGGAAATGCCATATTCCCGCGGTAGTAGCTGTCCAAGTCCCAGCGGGGTAAAGAAAAAAAAAAACATCACTGTGACATAATTCTATGGTGGATCGTTCCATTGGGCTGATAGTACATTGTACTTCAGTTTATCCATACTTCCATGCTAATATTATTAATGTGTAAGTAGCTTTGTCTCTTTCTTACCTAGGTATTCGGGGCTAAACCGCAAAACTAACTTCAATGAACCCTAAGAAAGACAGGGAGAAAGGTTTTAGTGGTGATAGAACCTAGTCAGGGGCTATCTGGATAGCGTGGCTGTCCGCATTGTTGTGTTCTGGTGTGGCCAATCTTTAGACCATTAAATCCAAGTTTGAACATTTTCCTAGAACGCCCATAAATTCACCACTTTCATACGGGCTCGGATGACTACCGCTATATTAACGACTCCCATGCGGCATGTTATCCTAGTACCGCACGTGGGAAGAGCGTCTGTGAAGTAGTTGCGTAGGCAACTCGTGATCGTAGGGTACCAAGGTGAAACTCAAGCGGCCACCAATGAGGATACAGTGAAGGTAAAAACATCTTCATAAACATATGCCAACTGCTGAGTAGGTAAGAGGGTAATTAACAAAAGGAATTTTCTAAAAAGGTGTTGTGTTAAAAATCCACTGATGGTACTATTTCTTTTCATGATTATTTACATACTTACGTACAATCACGCCTCTTTTCCATAGGGGTAGACAGAGACCACTTTCTTCCACTTGTTACGATCCAAACAAACTTCCCTCGCTTCCTCCAGACTCTTAAGTCTCTTGAGGGGTCATTTGCAACGTCAAAAGATGGCGGATGTGTAATTTGTTTTATTTTTTATTTTTGTGTATTTAGGTGTTCAAAGTTCTTTTTTGTTAGTGATTTGTACATTTAATGCCTTTGTGTTGCACAGTGATAGAAGACTTGGACTTATTTCGTGTATCCTGGCATCTTACTTCTCGTTTCAAGTGGACTCGCAGTGGTACAGAGGTTAAAACTATCTTGGCCTCTATCCTATATATCACCGTACAACATTGCCACCAATCTTCTTAGAGAAGATTGGATTGTGTTTTATTACTATATTGATTACATGTAATGTGCGGTTCTTGAACGCATCATGGAGGGTTCATGATATTTGGATAGATAAAAGATTTTTCATCACACTTGCTCGTAAATGGTGTTATTCCATGCCTGTATACAGAAGGACAATGGCCTAAATTGTTCCCGCGGGAATTATGGCGAGTTTGTCATCCCTAGGGAGTAATGACTTTCTTTTTAAAATTTGCAACTCTTTCGTACATCATTTCTGACTAAGGAGGTTTAATTTTCAGCCAAAAATTAAATCGGTTTCTAATTTCATCTTTAAAAATTAGGTATAGACTAACTTACATTACACAAAACCTATACGCTTCATTAAACTTCATAATTTTTATACCTATTTCAAGTTTATATCAACATTTATCATTAATTTTAGTAAATACATTTTTATCAAATTGGCTAAATCTGGCTCGAATCCAGGTCGAAACTAAACGCAGTTATTATCTGTGGTAGAGGTCACAAAAAAAATATCGTTTCCATTTACGTTCCCGTTCGTCAAAAGTTATTTCTTTATATTTTGCAGAGTTAAAGTGTTTTCTCTTTGTTTTTTTCCTCGCAAATGTGATGAAAACCATTGTGTGTATCACAGGCAGTAAGGGGATTACTAACTCGAGTCATTAAAAGCCCTCCGCCTTCGGCGTCGGGCTTCTAACACTCTCGTTAGTAATTCCCTTCATACTACCCTTGATGCACAATGTACTACAATATTAACGGTGTTTGCCACGTTCACTTTGGACGAGTGGCCGGAATGGCGTATTTTTTCTGTCTAGCTCTAGGTGTGACGTAGAAAAGACCATGTGGCACTTAAGCTTTTTAGCTATTAACAGAAAGTTTATTTATTTTCTCAGCAAATAAAGGAAAAACAAAAAAAAGTAAGCTTTTGAAATCAACCTCTAAAAGCATTATTTATCATAACATCTTTTAAAAATTCCTTTCATTTTCTCCTCTTCCTATTGCCAACAAGAGATCCTAAACGGGTCGAAGTGTATAAATATTAAACATACCATCAATATCTAGGATTAAACAAAATGCATATTGGAAAAAACCGGCCAAGTGCAAGTTGATTTCGCGAGGAGAGGGTTCCGTACATACCACTTACATACGTATATAATTCTTATAGGTTTGCAATGAACTATATTGTGGGGAATGGTCTATTTTCGTCCACTTTCATGAATAAAATCAAAACTGTTTGTTTTACAATGATAAGAAAAATATATTTAAGATCCTCATATCGAGCCCTTTCATTTGATAATAAGACACAGGTATGCAAAACCATTTTTTTATTTCCAATTTGTCCCCCGAAAATAACCCTTATTAAAAAAAAAAGTTTGCACACCTGAGTTTGGGTCATCAATTTACATGTGTACCAAATTTCAACTGGTTGTCCAGTAGTTTCGGAGCAAATTAGCTGTGGCAGACGGACGGACAGACACACGCACTGATCCTATAAGGGATCCATTTTTTATTTTTTTGTACGGAACCCTAAAAAACAGTTCCCGTCAAAAGTTAATGTATGCATCGTATAACGGTTGCCCCGGGCGCTGTTCTGCAATTAAAATGCTTTCCAATATTGTAAAAATAATATCGCTGCCATCCAGCTATAAACAGGCGCTTCAGCACTTTCAATACGATATCTCACTGGTAAATACAGCGTCTCTTTTTATTGATATTCTGTATAATATGACCCATTATTTTTGTTTGTAAGCGTATACAGGGTGTAACATTTAAATCGGCCAGTATGTATATAAGACATACGAAGATCTGTTCTTAGAAACCATGTCATCGATTTTAGTAATAAGGAAAACTATTAAAAAAAAACTCGAGATTCGAATCCGGACGTTTTGAAAAGTTAAACTTACACTATTTCTATTTAGATATCGATTGTGTAAGTCTTAAGCAGTAAACAATACATTTTATTAATTTTAGAAATCACGTTTCATAGTAACATTTGGGTATGTTAATTAGTTAAAGAGTTATTAAGTTTTTAATGATTCTGACGAAGAGCGAAACCTTGAGGTACACCTTTATGGTTCTCTTGGCTAAGAGTAGCTATAATTCGTAATTTTAAAGTTATCAACGGCATTGAACGGCACGGCGGGGCTCCAATACTCGGGAAATTAACCCTTCGTGCATAAGAAGTTACATAACGACCCTAATCTAACTAGTAACGCAAACGTAGTCATTTTGCGACTCAGACATCTGGGGTTGTAGGCAAAAGCCATGTGGTTTTGCGCCCACCAGTCATTCCACTACCCTGTTTTGCAATACACAACAGCACATGGCAACCCTACGCTACACCGCGTAATGAAAGTGACCTCCCTTTCACGATCGCTCACAAAGAGCTGAAACCGAGTCAATAGGGGCGGAGGAATGACAAAAGGCACTCAATGAATGGGTAGCGTCAACTAACTGCCGTTTCAGATAAAAGAACTACCCTTAAATTGTCCGCGTTTTAGTGTTGGCAAGCTGCAGCCCTATTTCTGACATTGCCGTCCGTCCGTTGTCCGTCTGTATGTCATGTTTTTTTAACTGTTGAATTTTAGTTAATCTATTCCACATTGTTAAGGTCCCAGGTAACGAAGCCCACATTTATAAATTCCTTACATAATATACTATCTAACTAATAGAAAACTGAAAACAAATGCATAACACTCACTCACTTATTTTGAACGTTATATGAGCTGGTTGGATAAAGTCAGTATCCTGAATATTTGGCACCTTTAACAATGTATTTCTTTGGATTCATCAGTTTTGTTATACTACTTTTTTATATAAATCCAATAGACGTCGTACTAAATAATATTGTGCAATATATCTACAAAATGTTTCCAATAATACTATTATGCTATCGGAGCACAACTTAATTGAGAGCCGAGGCAGGCATGAGCGGTGAGGTACAATAAAGCTCATATAGTCACAATTGCGCTCTCCCCGCACCTCATGCATACCCCGCCACTCAATTAAGGAGTACGCCTATAACTTACGGATGTTTTTAGTAAAATATTGGAGCTCCCAGCTACATTACTGCGCCATACGCCATGCCCTCCATCTGGGATCACGTGGCCATAGCCGCGCGGTATTCAAATAGTAAACAGGGCCTCTAGGGTGGAGTCACTTCTCACATCTATCAGCATTGAATCGCATTTAGCTGCAATGGACGATTTCAGACACACTATACGCATTGCTGGTCAGAGTATGCTATCACATGCTTTCACCAGCTAAAGGATACCATCGCATCCTTACAGATCCTAAAGGATATCATCGTATGCTTTCAGCTGCTAAAGGATGTCACCGCATGCTTTCAGCTGCTAAAGGATATCATTGCATGCTTTCAGCTGCTAAAGGATGTCATCGTATGCTTTCAGCTACTGAATATGCTTTCAGCTACTGGCCTATGTCCAGCAGTGGACGTCTTTCGGCTGACATGATGATGCTGAAATATGTCATCGTATGCTTTCAGCTGCTAAAGGATGTCACCGCATGCTTTCAGCTGCTAAAGGATGTCATCGTATGCTTTCAACTGCTACAGGGTATCATCGCATGATTTCAGCTCCTAGAGGGCAGCTCCTGTCATCGCATGCTTTCAGAGCTGCGTAAAGATATCATCGCATGCTTTCAGCTGCTAAATGAAATCATCGCATGCTTTCAGCTGCTAAATGAAATCATCCCATGCTTTCAGAGCTGCTACAGGATATCATCGCATGATTTCAGCTCCTACAGGATATCATCGCATGATTTCAGCTCCTAGAGGGTGTCATCGCATGCTTTCAGAGCTGCGTAAAGATGTCATCGCATGCTTTCAGCTTCTAAATGAAATCATCGCATGCTTTCAGCTGCTAAAAGATGTTATCGTATGTTTTCAGCTGCCAAAGGATGCCATCGCATGCTTTCAGTTACTCTCCCTTTCACATGCGTCAGCAACCATTCTCATTCGCCAGCACGCCGTATAATTAAGCAACCGTTCTCGTGCGTTAACTTGAATAAGCATCCTTCAGCACGTGAAATGGATGCGGAATAGTGAATGGATGCGGACGCGTCTTCATACAAAACAACGATTATACATATAACAAATTCGATTCGATGCTGATAGATGTGAATCCACCCCTATTCTAAGCGGTAAAAACCATATCGTCTTTGATCTGTTATCGTATTGTCAACATTTTGTTAGCTCTTATTCATTTGACAGACGCGGCAGAGTTAAAACGATACCATAACGGGTCAGAGACGATATTGTTTTCATACACTGGACTAGCGGCCCTGACAAGTTGACACAACGTATGTTTACCGAATTCAATCACAATAATGATGAAAACATTGATGGACGATGTTATTTATCCTTCAAAAATTCGAAGTAAGTGACGTATATCATTTGTAAATACCCTCCAAAGACTAATTACCTACAACAGTGCAGGGTCCGTCCGGATTGCTACCACCATCTTATCCATTAACCTACCGCCAAACAGCAATGTTGGCATTGTTGCGTTCCGGTTTGGGGATAAGACAGCCGGTGTAATGACTAGCATAGAGGCATTCCATCTTAGTCCTCAGGGTTGTCAACACATTTGCAGTCTTAGGCTTGCAGTCTTGTGAATGCGAATGGCTATGGGTCACAGTTTCCACTTACCATCAGGTGACCTATGTGCTCGTTTGCCTTCTCTATGCCATAAAAAGAAACTATTTTCATAGCAGTCCGTTTTAATAAGTGGCTGCCTACTAAAGGGATAAGTTCGCCTTTATATGTACATACCTTTTGTGTTCTTGTCTATTTGGTTGTTTGTTACTTTCGGTTCACTAATGTTTTACCAAATCATCATTTTACAAACTTTTGGTTTTGCAAATAGGTACTTCCCGCCGGATAATGCTATATTTTTTGTGATCAAAAGTCTAACTAAACCTAACCCATTTAAAGCCTATGTAACTAATATAATATGTAACGGTTTAAGCACAAATACATTTTTGCTAAAGGATATAGTTTGTACAATAAAGTATTTACATACATACTATTGTAGCTTTCGCTTACATCTTTGAAAGATTAATGCAGCAGGTTAAAGTGACAAGGCATAAGTGTGCTATAAGGCCGGTCGTAAATTCAGCGCCCATGATCCATATTTATAGAGATTTAAGACGCCTTCTAGTGTCAACGCGATAACAAAAACTAACCTTATGTCTCACGCGAGGCAAGGCCTTTGACACACGCTGCATAATACTCCTAACATGCACACTAGAGTGCAAGCTGCACTTTCTATCATTGCACTTCACTGTCACTTGGCTCGAAAACTCTGACATGTTTCTAATAAACCTGCTACATGACTGAAGCGTGGATTGGATAACGTAACTTGTCACCTTTACTGATTTCGTAAATATAAGGATGGTGACAATATATTTCAAGGCTATCCATTACGCGGCTGAGAATTACGTGGAATAGTAGCTAATTTTATTGAATAATCATGAAGAAACAGTTACAAGCTTTCTGCCGAGAAAATTGTAATAGTCGCGTCGGTGGAATAAGGTGTTGAAGGAACAAATATTGGTATGGTACTCTTATGAATCATAAGATACGGCTCTTCAGTGGCGTAACTTGTAACGAGGTTGTTACAATCTCCTTTTTGCGTTCCTGGCCACTTTTACATTTCGTTGAAATTCGTTCCAAATTCAAAATTGTCAATGATCTATTGGTATTTGGATCTATAATTGAGTCTCGAGAAAATTTCGATAAGCATAGACACGGGTCCTGTGTCTCGCTATTTCATTATATTTAATTTATTTTTTATTTAAATATAATTCTGTAAAACTTTCTATTTCCAAAAATATAATATTTGAAGAAAGCGATTAATTAAAGAGTCTCCGAGATACTTACCATCCTACCGTTAGAAACTAAAGAGTGGCAGTGCGGGCCACATGCCCTGGGCCTCCGGACTGTAAGGGGCCCCCGGTCCGAAACGCCGTGAGCACAAGCGGAACCTGATATTTATTTCATATTTAATAAAAGTGAAAAGAAGGGCCCCGTCCGATAAATTTGCCACGGGCCTTAGTTGGTATAGTTACGCCACTGTAGTATTTTAAAGTTAGGACGGACGGACGGACAGGGCTGACTTAGTAATGGTGTTCCGTTTCACGCCCTTCGCGCAGGTAAATATAAAAAAAAAAAAAAACTACAAAAAAATCTTATGAAATATTGAATGGGAAGACTTTATAATCATAATGGACGGCGCAAAGTGTAACATGACAAAGTTAAAATTTCACGCAATTGGAAAGCTACATACAGCAGTGACGTAACGTTCAGATTCCGTTATTTTTCCTCTACTTCTACACTATTAAAACAAACAAAGACAAATATAGCTTAGAATCACGTTCGCTCTTCAGTACCCTTACCATGAGTTACAATTACCGTACTCACTGGCGAGTCGAATGCTCTGTCCCTCGCACTCCACAGGGTGAAATTTAAGTCGTGAATCGTAATCATGTTTTCCGGTAGTGCTGCTGATGACTAACACGAGGCACTAGTAGGTATCACCATAAAA
This sequence comes from Acleris sparsana, assembly GCA_923062465.1. Taxonomy (NCBI): domain Eukaryota; kingdom Metazoa; phylum Arthropoda; class Insecta; order Lepidoptera; family Tortricidae; genus Acleris; species Acleris sparsana. The sequence goes on from OV281300.1 coordinate 13,352,313, forward strand.
GAGCTCCTTAAAAAAATTTCTTTAAAAAGAGCTAGTTGATACCCAGTTATCATATGGTCACCCTACTCGCTTTAATTTTCTGATGAGATTTTTATGTTGACGTTATTGACGATTAATGCCAAAACACTATCCAGCCAGTAAATTGCAAAAGAGTTTGAATATGTTCTCTTCGAAATTTGTGACAGCTATCTGTCGTAATGTAGGGTCTCTAAGAATTTTAAATAAATTAGGATTAAAATTAAACTTTAAGCAAAAAAAAAAATGATTTATTTCAGTTACCAAATGGTGTAAGTGATTATTAGTCGAGTAAGGATTTAGGAAAAAACTACACGATTCAAGACTTAGATTTCAATCTGTATAAGAATACTGAGAGGTCTGCGAGTGACAAAGCATTCGTCTGGCTAGCGAGTACCTTAATTGTAACTCATGGTAAGGGTACTGTACCCTTACTTACCATGATTTACCATTAATGTACTCGCTACTGACAAGGAAAGGTACCCAACTGTCCGGCTCCGATTTTATTGATTTTGATATATGGATGAGAGTAGTTTAAAATAACAGACACGTATTTTTTTTTAAAAGAAATTGAAAAGTGACTAAACCCTCTTACTTGTATAGAGATATTTAATAAAAAAATCCCTTCAAAGATCATTGAAGATACACTTCCTTTGGTATTTTTTTATAATATTAGTTGTAGCCGATATAACAAAACACGTGCTCATTATTTTTTCATCTTCTTATACATCTATAATCAAACCGCTATGAAACTTGCAATTTTTTTTTTAAATATCTCTATACAAGTAAGAGGGTTTAGTCACTTTTCCGTACTTTGGAGGTCAATTTCTCACAACAGGTTGAGTTTGGGCCGCTAAAAAAAAATACGTGTCTGTTATTTTAAACTACTCTCTAACATATATCAAAATCAATAAAATCGGAGCCGGACAGTTGGGTACCTTTCCTTGTGAGTCGAATGCTCCGTCCTTCACTGTATAGAAAATGTAAATCATGGTAAGCAATCTATAAGAAAATGAGAGACAGAGCATTCAAATCGCTAGCGAGTACGGTAATTGTACTCAAGGCAAGGGTACAGATACGTTAGGTAAATTTACTGGCGTTGTTTGAGCCTATTAGTCACTCGGCGTGCTAAAATATTACCGCATATAGTCGCGGCGCTCGTGACATGAACATTTAAGGGAGGTGTTAAGGCACTTTGGAATTATAAATCTACTAGTTTTTGCGTAGAAGTCTCGGCAAAGGCTATTTGTGCCCAATTTCATCCAGATCAGTTCAGCCGTTTTTGATTGAGTTATATACATATGGCATTTTCTTTTCGCAGCATTATTATTATGCTACAGTTATACCTACAATGCGCTAATTTCGAACCATGGTTAAAATTAAAAATTAAAAATATTGAAATGTCATAAATACACGATCAATAAGTGTCAATTGTATCAGTGTAAATTAAATACATTTTATAATTTTATTTTCTCAGAAAAAAGACCTAAATTCTCCAACTAGCCTTTATTACTCTGATCTTATTACAAAAAATAACTGCTAGAAGAACTCACTCGATGTCTCCATTTTGTATTGAAGTCAGGCATCACTCGCCGGATATGCCAAAAGTACAATTCACAATACACAAGTCTTCGAAACGTTTCCGTCTCGTCGCACAAAGCTCAATGCGACAATATTATATTTTCATTTACTTAACGTTATTGCAATTCTTGAACGAGAGATACGTGGCGCCATCTATGGTAGGTCTTCGAAACTATTACAGAATTGACCTATATCAATCTTTGCATTAAAGTAATATTACGTATTGTATAATCAAAAGTGTTGTATTGTATCTTATACAAATAAGAGAGCAATATTTGTTTGATATGTATGTTTTTAATCACGTTCTCGAAAACCACTCTGACGAAAATTTGAAATATAGGGGTTTACGGCGGCGATAAATCAATCTGTCAAGTTGTCTTAGGGAACATTGGTTTTCAACCCGAGCGACGCTCAGTCTTCCAGGTAAGTACTTATGATAATCTAAATTTAAACACCCTGTAAGTATCACACAAATACAAAAAAAAACATTCCCCATTCAAGAAACTTCACAAAATTCACAAATACATTCCTTTTTCAAAACGTGAAAACAACATCAAAACCACAATGAAACAGCTTACCAATTTCCATACTTCGCATTACATTGACATGGATGGTGGAAACGAGACACGACGGCAATTATTTACAATATACAATATCTCCCACACGGTAATGGCCGCATGCGCATAATGATAACTTCGGTAATGATTTCTCATTACCATGGCTGACACGGACGGCGGAATTACAGTCACTGAAAGGGCTGGCGTGAGAATCCGTGACATGTTAATGATAATAATGTTTATTTACAGAATGAGGAAATTATTCAATATTTACTCGGCATAGGACTTTTTTGTAACCACACCAGTTTCAAATTTGTAATCAGTACCTAAGTTCGTTTTTAATTGATCTTGCGTTACATTTTTTGTGTTTATTCCCACACAGACATACAAATTATGAAATTAAGAAAATATAATAAAAAAAACCAAATTAAAATGTAAATACAGACCAAACAACAACAAAAAACATCTTGCATAAACTCTTAGTGGAATTGTTTGGTGTCAGTAACTTTATTTAGTCAAAATCTTGCATGACTTCTGGGGTTCTGATTACTTGGTAAAAGCATATAGCTTTCGACATGGTATTTGCTAATGGCCCAGCTCCATTATTTATATGAAAATTCATAAAAATTAAACAAGTCCAAAATATTTGATGAACATGATGATTTGTACAATATTTACAATGCAAATGATAATAAACACATGATATATGGTAATGCCCACAATTAACACGATGGCGATGCAGTCAACACGGAGTACTCGTACTAACTTTATTTTTTTCATCGAGAGCCATCGACATGAAGAACATAATACAATAATGACAAAGCAAATGATAATAAACACATGAACATGATATATGCCAATGACGACAATCGACACGAGGGCCATGATGCAGTCAACACGGGCTACTGACTTTATTTTTGTCATCGAGAGCCATCGACATGGAGAGCATCGCCAGGCCGACCTTACGGAGGCCGCTTTGAACACCCTGTAGAAAATAAATACATAAATAACAAATAAAAAAATTGAAGAGCTCCCGGCCACATTTGAGAGGGAAGATGGCCGATTAAAATATTTCCGCCTTTTATTCTGGTTATTACTGGTTTACTCTCACTCCCCTGACATTAGCGAAACCACTGCGAAATTCCACGGTGGACCGCCATTAATAACTTGGTGATGGTGTAATTATTAAAATACAATAACTGTGTTTTTTTTATTAATTTAATATAGTTAAGTCAGCCAACATTTTTCCACCTCAGAGAGATATATACAGAGACCAAACATCTCATACGGAGTATATTAAGAGCTGATTCCCTCATTCACTGACCCCCTCCGGGCTCTCATTCCACCTCTCCAACCACACGGATCGTGTCTCTGTATATAAAAGTAATTTAATACAATAAACGCTAGTTCATGTCAAGAAAACGTGTTAATTGTTTATACACAAACACACGTTGCACTTTTTTAAAAGATGTTAAATCAGGCAACTTACGAATGTTGAGACAGCTCGCTTAGTTTATTATAGTTATGTTCATAGTGTTATGTCGTACGGTATTCTGGGTTGGGGAAAAGCTATACATACAGAGTATATTCGTAATGTAAATCTCTTTGACTTCGACCGAACAGGGCGCGTCCACATAGCTACCATCAAGTTACCGAAAGGGTCGAGCCAATATCATTGTTGGCATTGTTCAGTTGTATGTAAAATATTAAAGCAATGACTGGAAAAACCTAACTTTTCACTTTTTACTTCGGTTAAAAATAAACGGCATACCATTGAATAAGCGCTGTGGCTATATAACAGGCCTTAGCCAAGAGCCCAAGATGCATTGCGGTAACTAGCGTTTCTATCCGTTTCATTTTGAAACCAATCGTCATTGGTAGATGACGTGATACAAAAAGTCACGTGATCTACCAGTGACGCGATTGGTTTAAAAACGAACTCAAGGAAGCGTCGTTCGCTTTTCATTAGCTGGTCGCCATTTTGTGTCTATCGTATTCTGTTTCATTAACAAATTGAAATCATGTCTATATCAAAAATATAACTTTTTTAAAACCGCTTTCTTTTTCAACCTTTTTTCTTAAAAGCTTTTAATAAATGGCAGCCATTTTGAACCAACTAGCAACATTAGAACGACATGACAAACAGTTGATAGTTGCTGTCTCCTGCTGTGTTAGAAAATATTACCGCCATTTGGGATCAACGATGAAATTACGTTTTATTTCATCTGCTGTTATTGAATTTTTGTCCGCAATTTTATTTACGGTAAACCTTTTGTCATGACGTTCTTATGCCATTATTTTCCAACTGCGTCAGAAGGAACGTTGTTTTTCGAGTGTATGTATGTCTATTTCTCGTGCTGCACGTTCTGCAGCTTAACCGGCTTTATGGATTTTAACATGTGATGTGTCGTTGGATTTTTTTTGGTTGTGGGAATGTTTCATTTTTTTAACATACGTCGACGACCTTCTCAAAATTGCTGGTGCGTTTTTAAAGCTTGCTTTTATATTTATGTATGCATATACATGTTCGTATTTATTTTCCCATTTCCATAGTATAAGCCTAAAGAATAGTATAGTTTGGAATTAGATCAGTTTGGGTAAGCTTGTTCCCTGGCATTTATTTACTTTATAATTAAGCTCCTTTAATCACCCGCCTGGTTTCTACTCGAAGTTTATTCTTAATCTCAAAATAAATCAAATCGGAGCCGGACAGTTGGATTCCTTTCCTTGTAAGCTTTAGACTTGTACTGTGGGTACTAGACAACGATAAACATTATAATGTACATAAATCAATACATAGAAAAAATCCAACACACAGCACCAATCTAATATTTAACGTTACTCGTATTCGAAACCGCTAGATAGATAACCACAGGCTAGATACGTAACATTTTCACAAGTAAACGTATATAGTTTAGAAAATATGTATTGGCCGTCTATTATCTTCACTAAGTTTCTTTTTTTAAAAGGTATATAACAAAAGGCAATCGTAAAACTGCCCTCGTTCTTCAAACAGAACAGTGGGTTGAAAGGTTAAGGTTAAGGTAAGGTCCGGTAAGTGTAAACGCAGAAAAAAATACCGCAAAGTAGATAACAGACGGACAAATCATATTTCTTGAACTATACGATCAACCATTACGCTCTGTCAATTTTATACATTATCTGCAATAGCGCTGTTTCTCTTGCTTGGCACTTGGCAGGCATACATTTCAATACGGACTCTGCAGTTTTAACCGTTGTGGTTTAGCTACAGACATAAATTTCTCCTCTTTCCTTACCTACGAGGGGCTTTCAATTAATTCTCAGTATGAGAAGTTTTATTTTATGTTTCTATATATTCCCGCCTATGTTTATACACTTATAAGATCTGTCAATTGGTTTTTTTAACCCCTCATAAAAATATTTTTTGTCTTTGGTGTCGAAATTCTCCACCATTGCTGCCGTCAACATCATTATAAAATCGATGTCCACAAAAGTCTTTTTTAAGGTTGGGAAACAAAAAGTAGTCGCTGAGGGCAAGTCTGGATAATTTTCTCCACTTTTTGAATGTTTTCTGGTAAAGTAGCTTCAACAGGCCGACCAGACCTAGGGTCATTTCTATGCTCTCCCTCCCACGCTTAAATTCATTTGACCACTCTTGGACAGTAGATAATGAAGGAGCGGACTCACGGTAAAATAAATCCATTTCTTCTTTAATAGACTTATGATTTTTTTCCCTGTTTAGTCAAGAATTTTATCATCACTGCTTGATGCTCCAATTTAATTAACATTGTGAAATCGCTCACGGTGATCACGTTTGTTCAGCAGTAGCAGAAAAACAAAAGAACGCGTGGGCTACAAAATTACTTTTTTTTTTACTGTCAATGAATGACTCTTAGCGGCCAGTATTAAGAAGTTTACTAAAAAGGTTTGCAAGATACCAAGACCGAGAATTTTTTGAACACCTCTTGTAGGTAGTGCTTTAATCATGACTCATAATCAAAGCTAATGAATGTATCACTAGTGGCCTTGTAGAGTTGACTCTCTATCGTAAGATACCGAGTGAATGCTTACTAGCATAGTAGGTATATAATAAAAAGTAGTTCGTCTCCAGCCCTTTGGGAGTTTCTTATACCTATTGCCGCTGGGCTATTAAGGCTGTATCGATGCACGCAACTAAACGCGGCGAAGGCGCAGCCCCGACAAAGCGAATTGGCGCGACTTGTTGAGTTTGCTTGTGTTGGCTCGCGGCGCGTACGGTCGAGGCACGCACACATACAAGTGACGCGATATACCTTTATTTGAAGACTAAGTACGTCTATACTGTGATAGTGAAGGCGCCGTGGATAGTTCTGTGGCAACATTATTTAAAAGGGGTAATTGTACAAAAGATCATTGAAGGTCGCGGTATATACGACAAGACTCATCAGTTTGTAAGATAATAAGGATAAACATGGTTATTACAATGAAACGATAACCATCTAACCTAACCAAGCAGACTGAATGCCTTGCGGTTGCATATCTTTGTCTGTATGTAAACCTGTTTGGAGTGTGTGGATTGTTTGTAGGTAGTTGTTCCGTGTGTACGTGGAGTAGGCACCCTCAGACTAGGTAGAACGATGATATTCGCAAGGTAGCTGGTGGTAACTGGAGAAGAAGAGCTGAAGACCGAGCTCAGTTGCGTGCTATGGAACAGACCAGCAGTGAACTGATGTGGCCTGATGAGTTATTCCGTTAATTAGTCAAGCACAAGACTAAAAATTAATATCGAATTTACTATATTACTAAAATAAAATCGGAATAAGACAACGGTGAAATTACTAGCATAGAGGCATTCCATCATAATCCTGAGGATTGGCAACGCATTTGCGGCCTTATGATCGCAGTCCTAAGATTGTAGTCTCGAGAACGCAAATGTCTGTGGGCCACGGATCCTATACCATATAGGCCAGGGTTCTCTTTTGCCTTGTCCATAGCATGAAAAAAGAGAGCTCACACACACACACGTTTATTCTAGATAGGTTCCACATACAACAGTAAAAACTGTCATTTTAGGTAGTGTTGCCAAAAAAACCTTTATTACTGGTCAACCATGGGACATTTCATGATTATTTCGAGGCATATTGCCAGTAGTACAATGAGACTAGACGTTGCTTAACGATGTAGTACACGATTTTCGAAAACTGTCAAAATTAACTGTATGGAATTGAGGTAGGCGCTCGACGCGACCGTCTGACAGCCAAATGCATCTGGTCTAGCCTCTGATGGCCGTTGGGTGATAAGGTTCTGGCGAAGCAAAAAGCGGAGTATTAAGTGCAAGGTGACCAACGATCTGGTCGGAAAAATGGTGAGAAACCGATTAATGCGAGTAGTAAAAAACCGACCATTGAGATCCTTAGGGAAGGTTGATTTCCAGCAGCAGTTGATCATACTGTGAAGTGGAACAGCGTGTCTTTTGGGGCCAACTTAGGTACTTAATAAATATATTGAATGTTGAATCTATTATTTTTGTGAATAGTTGTCTGATAGTCGATATATGTAGGTATTGTGTAGACGGCATAGTTAGCAATAAGTACAAAATGCATTATTTTTCTATTGATTAGCGTCACCGCGTCATTGTCGACGTTTTCGCCTAGTATCAAATTAGCCAAATATGCAAACACGCCCGAAAGCCGTATTTAGATGAGTAATATTCGTATATATTCTGAATTATAACCTAATTTGACATTTTGCTATTGGGATCCAAGTATCGATTGTTATCTTTAAATAGTATAAAATAAAGTCGCTTTCCGCGTCTGTCTTACTGTCTTGCTGTCTGTCTGTATATTCACTAACTCTTGCTAAACCACGCAACGAATTTCGATGCGGATTTCAACAATTAGATATTTTTTCACAACCAGAGTGCATGTTTAATAAGTTCTGGTTTATTTATGGGTTCTGGTACAGCGTTATAGAAAATTCATATAAACCGAGGCGATAAACAAATTCGCAACGCAAAGTGAAATGCCACCGTAAGATGTAACTTCAGTAACATGGTCTATGCTTATGCTTACACACGTGCACAAATGTATACCAAACTGATTCACTGTTAGCGTATGCGCTTGTCAACAATACCCCTTCGTACTGCTAGATGGGTAAGATTTCGATAATTCTAAGCCTCACATCATCACTGCACATAGGGAATAAAGCAGCTTCCAAGACTCGGAAATAAATACTCGCGCTCATCACGCAATCATTTGTCCATACCAGGAATTTAACCCAGATCCGCTAGCTTCGTAGGCAAATGTATTAGCCCTAACAGGACAGACAGATACAGTTGTCAAACTTATAAAACTCTTCTATGTCTCAAGGGTTGTGAATAGACGTAATTAGCAAGATCAAGTTGCTTCACTTGATATTAAACGATAGGCACGTATGATCCATTAACGTTTCACACCACCCCAACATAACACTGCACCCGCCATTCCATATCCAACCCAACCTCTATTCAATTAAATTTGACTACAGTTTGACGTCGTTTTAGACTTGCGGCGTTTGTATCTGGGCTGCGTTTCAAAGGTCCGCTATCAGGCCACCCAGACGGCGTTTATGCGCTGGAGTTGTAAACATCGCACGCGCATGTAATCATACCCGCTAATTGGAGGGGATAGAGTTACATTTGCTTTTGTCCACCTGGTCAAGCATATGTTATCTATGTTACGTAACCTATATGCTTGCTTTGTTTACATTTCCATAGACTTTGTTTTTTTCCTGTTTTCATTGTGTGGCCAACTTTACCAGGCTACAATTTTTACGGTCGTTCGAGACGTTCGAGATAATCTCGAACAATTGTATTTGATCCTTGATGTTTTCCTTTTAGCGTTGTTTTGTGTTAAATGTGTCACTTTCCGTCTTTTCACCAAGCGGTTCCAACGGAAGACCAGTGCTGGCTTTACGGCTAGCGAATGCTGAGTGGGGACCGTTTCGCAACAATTTCTCTGTGTCTTGATCTTTTCGTATCTATGTAATGTGGTTTTGTTTTGTTGCGAATAAATGTCTCTTTATCTTTATCTATACATATGGATCAACAATTAAAGTCCTTGATGGTACAGTATTCTCAGCTATTTCGGCTGGCTATCGCTATCATGCTTGCACTCGCAGCTGATAGTATATTTGTCACTCGTGTTTCAGAAAAACGAAGATTGCCGATAGCTCTTAGGAAAATAGTAATATACACAAGATAAAATATCTAGTAGTCATCTAGTCATGGCCTACGTAATATTTCGAAGGTGAAATAAATGGTGGCCTTCACCGGAGTTAAAGTCTACGTTTCAAGACGAATATGAGGAAACTTGATGCGAAAACTAAGAAGACTCAGTATTGATAGAAGTTTGGAACACGCATTGAGTTGGGTCAAAATACACAATTCTTGAATTGGAAATAGTTGGGTTTCTACTATTGCACATAGTTCCTTTTAACTGACTTAAAAAAAAAGAGGTTTTCAATTCGTTTGTATCTTTTTTTTTATGTATGTTCCCCGATTACTCAAAGAACACTGGACCAATTTGATTTTTTTTTTCCTTTTTTGAATGGGTAGTTTTTCTAGTTGATCCCATTGTCAACATGTCAGAATCTGATGATGGGATCTTGGAGAAATCAAGGGAACTCCTCAAATATTATAGGCACACCTATAGCGATTTCGGTATTTCTCACTGTTACCCGTGCATTTGCTTTTGAAAAGTATTATATGGTGAAGTGGAACTGATGATGAAGACCACAGATGGCCACCGGATCTCCTTAACGGTACCTATTTAAAGGGTGGCGATAAGATATCTCGATTAAGGTACTTGAGCGAGTATGACGAAGCACATTTAATTGTTTAAATATGACTATAACTTTCCCGCGGCGTTGCTTGCGGCGAGCTCGACATTTTCTAAGCTTCTCATTAATTCAGAAGGGACTACATAACAGCATAAATAGGATCACTAAAAAGTATAAAGTAAAATAAAAAAATTAAAAAGCCCGCCTTACCCGCCCACAAACAATAACTTCTTATAAAATGGTAGGTACCTAGGTCAGTCCAACTGAAGTCGGCGTCCTCCAATATTTTAAATCAAAAGCCGAATACAGATGATGGCGGGTTTATAATTTTTAATACTTTTATTTTTTCAAATTACTTTTCTTACATAATCTTCATCCCGCTTCTAATATAAGCATTAGCCTACTTTCAGAGTATACGACATGAAAAAATATACAGTGTGTGGCCCAAAACCGGGGATAATATTAAAAACAGGGGCTCTATAGATCACCGATAATTACATTATAATGGTCTTACCTAATTAAAATCAAAACTTAACTTTCAGTTTTTTTCTAACAAACTTAATCGAAAATTCAATGTAATGCAAACACCGCTAAATCTACCGCGTGTACAATGGCACCCTGTACTCAGACATACCGCGTACCAAGTGACCAAGGGATGATATCGCGACGGGAAAATACATTACCTACGATTTTTAACTTTGTAGGCTGTTTTCTCCAAAATTATAGACTTTGTAATATTAGATTCTTGTGATAGTTAATTGAAATGTTCTAAAGAATCCCCATTTACTTTTTTCGCCCCGGTTTTGGGCCACACACTGTATATCATGGTACCTACTGTCTCACTCTAGTCCTAAACTATGCTCTTTCTTACGCTTGTTCTATGGATAATAGACAACGATAAACGTAGTGATAAAAGGTTTGGCTTTAGCGATTCTAATCAAACTATTTTTTATAGCAAAGGGAAGGCAAGCGAGCACACAGGCCTTCTGATGGTAAGTGGAAACTGTGACCCATAGACATTCGCATTCACAAGACTGCAATTCTAAGACTGCAAATGCATTGCCAACCCTGGGGACTAAGATGGAATGCCTCTATGCTAGTCATTACACCGGCTGTCTTATCCCCAAACCAGAACACAACAATGCGAACACTGCTATTTCGCGGTAGGTTAATGGATAAGATGGTGGCAGCGATCTGGACGGATCCTGCACAAATATAGCTGTGAATATCATAAATATATACAATACACGTTCTTAAAGGGTACATTGATTATACATATAACCGCTACAAGAACCCTCTGAAGATGTTACAAGCAAAAGCGGTTTATCATTTTTCAGGACAACTGTATTGGTTTGAATACTAAGTCAGTACCTTCGCAGCTTCGACAAGAAACTGACAGCTTTCAATAATAGTACTTGTGTTCGGGGAATAACCGAAAAGTAAACTGTGCTTGTGCGTACAAAGGAGTTCAAACAGGGCCTCTGTTCAACAATTTAAAACCATATCGCTTTTACTTGTTAACGTAACTTTATGATAGCTCTTATTTCAATAAATAAATATCAAGGGACAAGGGACAAGGGACATGTTATACGAATGGACGTAGTCCCAAATTGAGCTCTACGAGTATAATGCTTGTGGTACTAGGCAAGGATAAAGACTCTTAAATAGAGAAATAAATACATAAGTACATTATTTAATTGAGAGTAATGGCCGAGTTAAAATCAATACTATAACACGTCAAAGGCAATATGGTTTTACCTAGTAGAATAGAGGCCTTATTAGGTTTTATCTAAAGTAACCTGACTTTAGATAAAACTCCTGAGGCCCTTGCCAAGATGCATTACGCACACTGGCGTATCTATTCGTTTCGTTTTAAAATCAATCGCGTCAGTGGTAGATGACGTTTTTAGCCACTGTTTTTTTTACTGATTCTTGAACTTGCACTGCAATAATGACATTTTGTTTTCATTAAATACACGATTTTGTCTTAAAAAAACAAATATTTTAACATTTGTTTTTGGTTATTATTATTCGTAGTTAAATTTTTGATATAAAGCTAACAAAGACGCAAAAAAATTTTTTTTTAATAAATCGTGTTTTTATGAATACAATATGATATTTTCGCGGTAACTTTCCGCAAAAAAAGGAGTTACTCAGTTATTATTTTAATTGGTCTAATAATGTTATAATTTATTATAACCCTAGCTAATGCCAATACTAAGCATTTTGTTATGTATTTTTCGGGCAATTAGATCTAAAGTTACACCGTCAGAAGTAAGTGTAAAGTGGCAAAAAAAAATGTTTTACGGATAAATTAACCTAAAATTACATCCCTTTCAATATATACACTTTATCGAGTACAACCCTGTATTATGTATTTTGATGTGATAACTTCTTATGGGAGGGTAAATCGCTTCGTTACGTAACGCGTTACGGCGCCAGCATAGAGTATAAAAACAGCTAATAGAATAGTACTCTTCGCACCTGTTACAAATGCCCTTCGTTAAAAAGAGACGTTTATATATGACCTCTTTCAACAGTGTGCCACTTTTTAAGTTTTGTTAGTGTGCGTAAGTTTGCAGTCAGTTAAACAATTTCAATATAGGGACTTGAGGGGGGCCGTCCGGTTGTTGCTTTCGGATGATTCTCTTGCTCAGGCTAACGATGACACTTTGAGGCAACTTATTTTCCCCCACGGAGCCAGACTTAGCTAGTCCTTTTAAACCATTTCGGTTCCGGATGCGGTAAATGAGATTGATGCTTTTTATAATGGTTCAGCCTCAGGTCACGACGGCCTCCGTCCTCAGCACCTAAAGGAACTTACTTCCTTAAGTGTCGGGAATAATGGCATGAAGCTGCTCGAGTCCTTGACAAAGTTGTGCAATTTCATGTTGAGAGGGATGGTTAACCTACAGGTGTGTCCCTACCTCTATGGCGCAAGTCTGTGTGCCTTGTCGAAGAAGGGTGGGGTAATTAGACCCATAGCCGTAGGGGATACGTTGCAACGTCTTGTGGCTAGGCTTACTTGCCGTTCTGTGCAGTGTCGAGACACCATGCCATAAATGAAATAATTCGAAGGGCTATGGTAGCGGCGAATGTGCCATGTGTTCTGGAGCCCCAGGGTTGGAGTCGGACAGATGGGAAGAGGCCAGATGGTTTGACGCTCGTTCCGTGGGCAAAGGGTCGTAGCTTGTTTCGGGATGCTACTTGCGTTAGCACCTTTGAGCCTAGTCATATCGGTGGTACGGGGCGTTCAGCAGGAGCTGCGGCAGAAAGTTCTGCCAAACACAAGCACGCTAAGTACTCAAACCTGTAGTCAGCGTATGACTTTGTGCCACTGGCGGTTGAGACGGGTGGGACTTGGTGAGCTGAGGGCTTTGTTAGGGACCTAAGGGGCAGATTGGCGGATAGGGGCTGTGATGGTATGATCCAAGGCATACCTTGTCCAACAGATTTCGTTAGCCATACAGCGGGGCAATGCTGCAAGTGTTTTCGGCACTTTTGACTTCTTTCGCGGGGGAAATTAGGGTGTGTGCATGTATATGTGACGACCTTGTTGCTAATTTGATTTTGTTTTGTTTTTTTGTAGTAGTTAGTAAGGCTTTTAGTGGTTAAGTGTTTGTGTACCTGACCTGTGTTGTGGATGTAATTTGTATTAAATTATTAATATTTGAATAGGTATTTGAATATTAAATAGTGCAACTTAGATTAGTTTAAATTATCACTTCTTTCGGGCGTCCTGAGACGCACACGTTTTTTCTTTTTTCTTTTATTCTACTGCCTAACTTAAATGTAAAAATTGTATCTACTAACACATGGATTTAGTTATCGGAATAAAAACATTTATTATTATTATAATATAAACCATGGATTATTAAATAACGAAAATTGTAAATAACTATACTTTCCTAAGTATTTCTTGGGGGTACCTACCTACTTTCTATGGAAATTCAGTACTAAGTGGCTCGAGTTCTTTGCTCCCGGATGAATAAAATTGATCAAGAATGATCGACGAAAAACATAACCCTCCTTCTTGGTCAGTCGGTCAAAGATAACTATGGTGTACATTAAGGAAAGCCCCTAAATAATATTAGATTATCTGATTACAGCACTAACTGTTATGAGCTGATAACACGACACGCATTAGCCGTATCAGAACTAGCTATCGATCTCAATAACTGACATCTTACTTACATTAGAACAAAAAGCCAGTCTACGCTAAAAACTTCGGCTCTCGCGAGGGGAAAATATTTCACACACGATTATTTATTCAGTTCGAATCGTCCGCCGTCGATTTGAAAAATACTTTTCATTTTTATTATTAAAACTGAAGGACCAATGTAATGACAATGGGCAAAGTAATTTCAAACTTTTGTTGAATGACACAAGATTCAAAATTCGGTGCGTGCCGGCATGCTGATGGGATGGGAGGTCAGAGTAATAGATAAAACACCGATATATTTTTTACGGTAACAATACAGGCCACCTGGTAAGTGGAATCTGTAACCTATAGGTACACATATGAATTCTAAAGACTACAATCTTAACACCGTAAATTCGTTGCCAACTTTGAGGACTAAGATAGAATGCGATGCTAGTAGTTTCACCGGTTGTCTTATTCCACCAGTTCCACCACCAAGACACAACAATTGAAACACTTGGCAGTTGGTTACAGGATAAGGTGGTGGTAGCGATCAGGACGAACCTTGTACACCACCACCAGTTAAAGTTTAGTTATTTAGAACGTCAGAAACGTTAGAAACAGCTAAGCTGCTGAGGAAGCTGTTTTGCGGGTGGTAGGACCTTGTGCAGGTCCGTCCGGATCGCTACCACCATCTTATCCATTACCCTACCGCCAAATAGCAGTGTTCGCATTGCTGTGTTCCGGTTTGGGGATAAGACAGCCGGTGTAATGACTAGCATAGAGGCATTCCATCTTGGTCCTCAGGGTTGGCAACGCATTTGCAGTCGTAGGCTTGCAGTCTTGTGAATGCGAACGTATATGGGTCAGTTTTCACTTACCATCAGGTGGCCTGTGTGCTCGTTTACCTTCTCAATGCCATAAAAAAAAGGTAATTAGGTACAGTAAACATTAAAAGTTAATGTCTTGTATCTTGTCGCTCTGCCGCGCCAGCCATCGTAATAAATAGAAGCTGGAAAATAATTAATTTTCACAGTCCAACAACTTCCCCTTTTTGCCTTTATTTAAAGCTAGATTTTTTCCCCGATTTAACATTAAATAGCGTGGTATTATGTACGTATATAACGAGGCAAATTGTTGATATATTAATGCAATTAAGTTAATTTACTAACCTAGATCAAAAACTATGGTAAAGATTCTCAAATATTTTAAAATGTAACTAGATCTTCGTTTAAAATGTTAACTTCTAAAGTAGTCAATTACTCATCCGCGTAAGACGTGTTAGTCGTTTTGTCATCGATAATTATCAATTTATCCGCAATATAAAACATCCTTTGTCCTTCCAAGGCGCCCAAACTATCCACTTCAGATTTGACTCCATTCAATTCAGTGGTTTAACTGTAAAGATGTCACGAATAAACACAACTTTAGCATTGATGACATTTGAAACTAAGAAAATACATGATATGACACAAAAACGACACAAAGTTGTAAACAAAGAATTAAGATAGAAAACAATTTGAATTGAATTGGTTGAAATTTGGATCGGAGATAATGTTGTTTGAACCCTTTGAAAATTTCCGAGAAAAATATAGTTTTCGAGAAAAACGACTAACACGTCTTACGCCGATGAATAATTATCACTTGGCTAATTCTTCGCTAGGAAAGATGCTAAGTTAAGCCACATTGGAAGGGTTTCACTCCAGGTGGCTTAGCATGCTGCAACGGGAACATACGTCTAACTCAAAATAGTGTCAAAAAAGGATAAGAGAACGTCAGAATAAACTGTTAAGGTTTGAAATAAAAGTGTATTTTTGCAACTTGTGGGATATAAACCGATAAAAATAAAGATTAAAAAAACAAAAACCCGCCTTAATTTATTTGCATTTTTGAAGGCGGGTTTTTGTTTTTTAAACTTTTATTTTATTTTATACTTTTTAGTGATCCTATTTATACTGTAATGTAGTCCCACTTCTCAATTAATGAGAAACTTAGAACATTTCAAGCTCGCCGCAAGCAACGACGCGGGAAAGTCATAGTCATATTTAAACAATTAAATGTGCTTCGTCATAGTTAATCGAGATATCTTATCACCACCCCTCAAATAGGTAACGTTAAGGAGTTCCGTTGGCAGATCTGTTGTCTTCATCATCAGTTCCATTGCACCATATAATACTTTTCAAAAGCAGATGCACGAGTAACAGTGAAAAATACCAAAATCGCTATAGGTGTGCCTATAATATTTTTCCCTTGATTTCTCCAAGATCCCATCATCAGATCCTGACATGTTGACAAGGGGACTAACTAGAAAGTATACCCATTCAAACAACAACAAAAAAAAAACAAATCGGTCAGAGGTCTTCGAGTAATCGGGGAACATACATTTTTTTTTAAAACCAGGCGAGTTGAAAATTTCCTCCTTTTTTTGAACTTGGCGCCATCTTGGCAGTGGAAAATGAAACAAAAAGTACACTGTTTTTTTCTTCTTTAAATGTCATTTTCACAAAGACTTCGAATTTGAATGGAATGTATTTACGTACATATGTGAATACGTTATTGTAAAAAAACACTGTTCCACTAGTGTGCACTGTGTGTTGAACACTACTTCGCGACTGACGTTATGTTCCCGTTGCAACATGCTAAGCCAACAGAGCCTGCACCACTTTACCCCTCGAACAGCTGAGGTTATCGAGCCGTGTAACTAGGGCAGCCAGGACCCAGCAACAGGTGCTGACGCGGGAGCCGGGTCATCGCGACCCTGGGGAACCGAAATAGTTACTGTGCAACAAGAGGGCAAAGTTGGTTTTGAATTTCGAGAAAGAGAAGGATTCTATAATTGAATCACGAGCGTTATTGATTCTAAGTTAGAATCCTGAGCGCAGTGGACATTATATAATGTGTGATGCAAATAACTTCGGTCTCATGTTGCATACATACTTTTCACCTCAGCATCGAGAGAAAAATACCTAAAGGTAAAAAAACCTGACCCGTTATTTTTGCTCCTGAGTGTAGCTTATACGACAGATTTATGATATCTGTTATAAGCATTTTTAGTTTGAATTGGATAAAGATAGATATAACACCAACCCCTAAAAGCTTATGTTTTATCGCACAAAGTACTAACAGAATCGCCACATTCAAATAACAGGTGAGTAAACCTATGTAAATTAAAATGGGTCGCCGATATGTATGTACCTGCGTAGGCGAAGTTTGGTAGAAGCACAGCTGATATCTCTTGATCAGAACAACAGATTTTTATAAAACCTAGCTACCACTGCGATTAAAATAACGTTCTTTAAAAAAAACGCATCCATATCGGTCATCCGTTTGAAAGAATACACAGACACTATGTTAAATTTTTGACCCTTCACTTTTTTCGTCGAGGGAAAATAATGTAGAAAATTCTTAAATAATACAGTGCAATAGCTCTTAGAAGATGTTTCGGGTTTGTACTTGTGTCTCACCCACATACGCTCTTATTAAGAGCAAGTGAGAGAAAAGTACAAACCCGAAGCACCTTCCAAATGCTCACAGACTGTATATGAAAACTAGAAGATCGTCATTTCTGAAATTCTTGATTAAAGGCAAAACAAAACCTAAGCAAGCATGTAAATTTTCAGCTTTGTAGATCTAAGATTTTTTACAGTTATGGGGGAGTCAAAAGTAGCTGGAAATGGTTCGTGTATGTAGATCAGGCACATACTGCGCATATTTTGCGGGTGGTAGGACCTTGTGCAGGGTCCGTCCGGATCGCTACCACCATCTTATCCATTAACCTACCGCCAAACAGCAGTATTCGCATTGTTGTGTTCCGGTTTGGGGATAAGACAGCCGGTGTAATGACTAGCATAGAGGCATTCCATCGTAGTCCTCAGGGTTAGCAACGGATTTGCAGTCTTAGGTTTGCAGTATTGTGAATGCGAATGTCTATGGGTCACAGTTTCCACTTACCATCAGGTGGCCTGCGTGTTCGTTTGCCTTCTCTACGCCATAAAAAATAAAAACTATATTTACAAAATATCCAAAATATTTTTGAAAATATTTGTGCGTAGAATATTTAGACAAACATATCTTTAGATTAGGTGATGACTCGGATTTATTATGCATTAGGAGTTTCAGTTTCAGACGGATTTTTGTAAAGGAAAATCACTTCAGAACTTCGTGTTAGGTACCTAGGTAGTTATGGTTATGATGTACCAATTTTTTATGGCACTAATTTGATTACATTCCAAAATTGACCATCACATTTTATGAACCTCAATTGTTGGTGATTCCTAACTTGTTCAAGTAATTTTTGGTATTCCCAATGAATTATTTTATTTACCATGTAATATATCATAGCGTGTATGTATGTAGACATTCTCAATATAGCAGTCAGCATTGTTAAGAAGAAGGTTTTAACAATCTATATTCTTTTATATTGATTTGTATTCTTCTTCTTGTTTTTGGTTCTACTGTGACAACTGTATCTTTCAAATATATTTCTTCAAACATGCAGACGGTTTTTAACATGGTAGCAGAGCAATAATAAGTTATAATAATCCTAAGTTTATTGCAATAGCGAGAAAAATAGAGCTCTCGATCATGTAATCGTCACTAGCGTCAGGCATGAAAATCGAGATCGGTCGGCTCGACGGTTCCGCTAACTGGCAAACATGGAGATACAAGGTAAAGTTGTTACTAAAGAGTACTCCAGGGTCGCTAGAAGCAATAGAAGGAAAATTAAGGCCCACTCATCCCGGCGTAAAGTCTACAGCCGAAGAGTTAGCAAAATATAAGTCTGACATGGAAAAATTTGAAAAATCTGACAGTCAAGCCCTATTAATTCTTACGACAAACATGACAGAAGAGACATTGCAAAAAGTGATGCGATGCGAAACGTCAAGCGAGATGTGGAAAGAGCTTCACAGGCTTTATGACGGAGTAAAGGAAGACAGGAGTTACGATCTCTGTATGAGGTTCTTCCGCTACCAGAAAAGCGAGGAGCATGATATGGCCACACATATTTCGTCTCTCAAAAATTTATGGTATGATTTGAACACCGAAATAGAAGGAAATGATCTTCCAGAGATTTTATTGATATGTAAAATACTAGATACACTTCCTGAGCAGTATTTCAGTTTTAAATCTAGCTGGCTATTAATGAATAAGAGTGATCGAAATATTGAAAATCTCACAACGCAGTTATGTACTCACGAACGAGCTTTAACGAATGTTATTGATAATAACACGAAGGTTGAAGCACTGACAGTTATGAAGTCGAAAGAGAAGAGAAAGGACAAGGACTACAAGACCAAGTGTAATTACTGTGGAGATCTCGGACATAGAGTCAAAACTTGCTCCAAATGGAAAGCAGATGGAAGACCACCTAAACAGAAACCTACTTCGCCTCAATGTGCATCCAATATCAACATGAATCTGATGGCACTTGACAGTAACACAGCAGATAAAGACAGCGAGAACTGGTACGTTGACAACGGCGCGACTAGTCACGTCACTAATAGAAGCGATCTGTTTAAGACCTTTGAATACTTCACTGGTTCTCATACTGTGACAACTGCAAACGGCACAGCGGTTCAGGCAATTGGTAAAGGAAATCTTGAAATAGAGGCTGATGTACGAGGAACAAAGGAGCTAATAACCCTAAACGATGTATGGTTCATACCTTCAATTAAGAAAAACTTATTTTCGGTACTGTCAGCTCAAGACAGATTACTAAACACTGTGTTTGAGTCTCGAACCGAGGAGTGTATAATAAAATTTGAAGGAGGTCGAGATCTATTGATTGGGAAAAGAAATGCGCATGGAGGCTTGTACAAACTTATTGCTACAAACGTTAAAGGACCGCATGAAATCAATCTTTTAGATGACTCCAATATGATGCAATTATATCATGAACGTCTGGGACATCAGAATAAAGCACATGTCAAAAAGGTAATAGAGAAAGAGCTAGGCATAAAGCTGAAATTGGATTCTGAGTTATGTGAAGGATGCGTATTTGGTAAAGCCCATCGACACAAATTTGGCACACGAGAGCGAGCAACATACCCAGGAGAGCTTATACATACCGACGTATGTGGCCCTTTTAGATTTTCATTCGCAAAGTATAGATACTTCGTACTGTTTAAAGACGACTACACTAAATTTCGTCAAGTCTATTTTATGAAGGAAAAGGGAGAGGTACATGAGAAACTTGAGCAAATGTTGGCAGAGACAAAGACAACTGGACATAATGTGAAAGAGATACTCAGTGACAATGGAGGCGAGTTTGACAATGAAAAGGTAAGAGGGATCTTACGCAAAAATGGATCTCGGCAAAGACTTACAATGCCATACACTCCGGAACAGAATGGTTGCTGTGAGCGTGACAACAGGACACTGGTAGAATGTGCAAGAACCATGATGTATGCACAAGAAGAGACACTGCCTCAAGGCTTGTGGGCTGAACTAGTAAATACAGCTTCTTACATTTTAAACCGAACTGGTCCTACACAGCAAGATAAGTCGCCATATGAACTTTGGTTTGGTAAGAAACCGAATATCAAGCATTTACGAATCATTGGAAGCACTTGTTACTCTCATATCCCAAAATGCAACAGAAAGAAAATGGACAAGAAAGCAGTGAAAGGAGTTTTGATTGGCTACGATAACGACGATGGATACAGGATTTGGTGCAAAGAAAATAACACATTAGTAAGGTCAAGAGACGTTTCATTTAAAGAGAGGACTCTCACACCTATAAATGAAATTATTTTACAGCCCCCACAGGAAGATCCATTACCGTCGACATCTGTAGAAGACCAATCTAAAGAAGAAACAGTTCACGACGATGAAAATAACAAATCCTGCTCTGATGAAGAAAACGTCTTTAACAAGTCTTTTGATTCGCAGCGAGAAGTTGACACTGAGTTAGAAAGTGATGATTATCTCTCTGCTCATGAAGTAGAAGCAGAAGGTCTCAGAACACTGAGACAGAGAGATAACATTAAACTCCCCTCTAGGTTCAACGACTATGTAATGAATGTTGCTGAAAATATAGTGCAAGCAAATTCAGAACCAAAGACGTTTAAAGATGCCATGCTTCATCCTGACAAGAACAAATGGCTTGAAGCTATGGGACATGAGCTGAACTCTCTTAAGGAGAATGATACGTGGGAAATGGTATCATTGCCTAAGAATAGGAAAGCAATCCCATGTAAATGGATCTACAAGGTTAAGACCAAACCCGACGGCACTATCGAGAGATACAAAGCGCGTTTGGTAATCAAAGGATTCACTCAAAAGAAAGGACTCGACTATTATGAAACATTTAGCCCAGTTGCTAAGGCAAGCACTATTAGAGCTTTATTAAGTGTGGCCGCAAAAGAGAAAATGAAATTAGGACAATTTGATGTGTCAACTGCGTTTCTCTATGGCACCTTAAACGAGGAAATATACATGAAGCCTCCTGAAGGGCTGACTGATGAAGACCCTAATATGGTGTGTAAACTCAAGAAAAGTCTGTACGGACTAAAACAAGCACCGAGATGCTGGAACGCTTGCATTACCGAACACATATTAAAAATAGGTTTCAAACAAAGTTCTGCAGATCCGTGCCTGTTTACCAGAGAAAAAGGTGAGAGAAAGGTCATTATAACCTTATATGTCGATGACGGATTGGTTGCTGCATCTGACGAGAAGGGAGTGGAAGATTTGTATGAAGAGCTCAGAGAGAGATTTAAAATCACCACTAAGCCCGCGTCATATTTTCTTGGTGTAGAAATAAAATGCAATATAGATGGATCTATCAAAATTGATCAGAAAGCATACGCGAAAAAAGTATTGCAACGATTTGGCATGATGAACAGCAAACCCGCACCAACTCCGATTGTGAAGGACATGCAAAGAGCAACGGCCACAACTGAGAATCGTCAACAGTTCCCATACCGTGAAGCAGTAGGTGCCTTGTCGTATTTAATGGTAGGCACAAGACCCGATATTGCTTACGCAGTTGGAGTAGTGTCAAGAACCCTGCAGAGTCCTACAGATGCAGACATAATAAGGGTCAAAAGAATACTGCGTTACATTCAAGGCACAAAGGAGTACGGTATTACATACAAAGGTGACAATAAACCCATTGTAATGTACACAGATGCTGATCTTGGAGGTGACCCAACTACAGGACGGTCCACATCAGGATTGGTATGCCTGTATTCTAGCGGAGCTATTTCCTGGCGAAGCCTGCGCCAGAAAACAGTAGCGCTATCATCAAGCGAAGCAGAAATCGTAGCTGCAAGTGAAGCTACGCGCGAACTACTGTGGCTGAAACGAATTATTGAGGACATGGTTATGGATGAGCAAACTGTAGAGTTGCTGATTGATAGTGAGTCTGCGCTAAAACTCAGCAAGAACCCTATAGAGAGGCACCATCAGACCAAACACATGCACGTTCAGAGGCGGCACTTCTTCCTTCGAGAATGTTTAATGCAAAATGATTGCAACATACTGGCGAAGAAGGTGTCATCGGATAAAAACGTAGCTGACATTATGACTAAGCCTCTATACAAGCCGAGGCTGCTCCTCTTAATGGAACCAATAGGACTTCAGTGAAGAAGGGAGGGAATGTTAAGAAGAAGGTTTTAACAATCTATATTCTTTTATATTGATTTGTATTCTTCTTCTTGTTTTTGGTTCTACTGTGACAACTGTATCTTTCAAATATATTTCTTCAAACATGCAGACGGTTTTTAACAAGCATAAAGGTTTGTCTGACATACACACACAGTTCACAATTTTGATTTAATTTTAATACGATCAAAATAACAACTACTAAAATGTTAATCAAAGACGTTTTTTATCGTATGCTCTTACGCAGTACGTCCAATAGTTTATCTTTATTCATTTAAGTGGTAACCACCCCAATAAACAACCGTTTTTGGGTATGTAATCAATCATGTTGCCAATTTCACTTCAAATACCGCCTTCATCTTTTACAAACTCTTTTTTGACGAGTAATAATACTTATAATGTAAAATAATGTTTCTCCTGCCAATTTACCACTGGCAATATACCTAGTTTACGTAAGAAAAGATGGTATCGAATTGCGCGGAAATCTGATCGTCTAAAATTAACTCGGAGACATATTCTATTTTTAAACCTAATATATCCGTCTCTACATACATTGACGATAGATCAACACCATAACGAGGTATCTGACAAAATGTCACGGTCGTTGACACTGAAACGATTCCATTCATTCATTCAATTTGTACCTATTGAATGATTTTTTTGACGTACGAAATCATTTTAACAAGGCTTTAAATGCCTATTATGTAGTGATGTCGCATGTAATTAAATCTAACAAGTTATTTAGTAAATAGAAAGAAACAGAATGTGATTCACATCTATTTTTAATGAGTAATAATTGCAAATTATTAAGTGTAGTAATATTTATTAACATAATATATAAGTTAATAAATAAACGGTGTTCGACCGTTTGCCTTCCTGTTGTAAATGTGTAAATAAACACAATTGTTACTCTGTAATTTATCGGTTCGACGCGGACCGATAACACGTGCGTAAGTGACGTTTACGGACAAACACTCAACAATGATTTAAACCAATATTGTAGAATTCAACTGATTTAACGAGGAAACATTGAATAGTAAAATCGAGCAGATAGTTTTGCATACTTAAACAAGTGACGTTTATAACCTTAATTATTTTAAATATGCGCAATGCTCGTCAATTGCATAAACAAAGTTTTAACCTTTAGATTTATTACAGTTGCGAAAAGATAACCTATAAATTATAACATTTACATTTACACAAAAATGTTCTGAAACGGATGTATGAGCGAGCAAGGTCGTAAATTCAAAACATTCACACTTATGAAGTTTACGCTCTATAAATTAAACTTGTGGCAACTCACCGTTTTTACTTCGCCGCTGCCCGACTTAGCCGTCGACATAGCCTTTATCATTCTGCTGGAGTTATCCAGAAAACACTTTTGGATACTCATTGCTCCTTTAAACACAACACAGTGCACAAAAAAATTACATCATTAAACACTGTAAACTAGCACCAAGCACGGCACAAGAACGGATATTACGGGCACATTTGAGAAGCCATTTAGACACAAAAACAATCACATTTCAGTCGGTGCAGAGCGCGGCGTGTTAGGTTATATCCATTGATTTGACGTAAGAAAGTTTTGTTGCAAGAATGGAGCGAGACACGTGCGTACGGACGTGTGAGCGAGCTCGACTGCGGTACGGTATGGTGACCGGACGAGCGCTCGCAGCGCCCCTGGCGCCGCAGAACAAAGAGAGGTCAGGTCGGATTAGACCACTAGCCACACCTATGGCCATATCTTTTTATTTACCCCTGCAACGCGATGACCTCTTTAACATCCTTTATCTTCACAACAGGTTCCTATACAGCATATGATAATCTCAGTTCACGGCCCAGAACATTATCTCGCGAAATTATTAAGAAGATAATAATTTAGTGTACCATTTTTGTGTAATGAATTAATAACACAGAGATACTGCAAAAACTATTTAAAAAAAGACAACTTGTTACCTATACTATGGAAGTAATAAATATAAATAGTCGATGCGGTTAAAGCCCAATGAATGCAGCAGCGGCAGTTAAAACGCTCCAATTAAATGACATCGTAAAACCGGCATGTGTTCCATCTATTAATTAAACGAATGGTTCCGTCAAGGCAGCATTAAACGCCGGAACGGCTGTATTCATTATTTGAACATAAACTTTTACAATAACACTTTAATTGGTACATTTTAAATCATTGACTAATATTATGCACACAATCTGCTGAAACTGATAATATGCGCCACAATAACAGGTCTGTAACACTTCGTATCCAAAACTCTGCTCTTACAACATCGCCTAAATAATTCCAAGACAAAACACAAAAAATAATGCTAATCATTTCAATAGATTAAGCCTAACAAATCAAGAATATTTTTCAAATAAATGAGAGTACTTTTAATTGCGCGAATTCATTTCAATGTATAAATTTCCAATCAGGCGTCTTGTGTTAATGAAATCAACGTTCCAATTTCATCTCAATGAATTCCATTGTAATAAAGTAGCAGAATGAAAACAGGCTTGATGAATTGTTCGAACTTCTTACGGTTTTGTAAAGACCGCAAGTCTCTGCTACATTGAGATCCGTTCCGCGTAATACTTTTCCATCAATGTCATCCTTGTACTCACATACCTAGTTATGTACGTACTTTAGTATAACATCATCATAGCTACAGAACAAATTAGCATTGCCGTCAAGATAAAGTTCCTAATTGACAATAACTTGAGGAGATAATTAAACCCTCTTTACACCCGTGACTAACTTATCTGATCCGTCAACAAGATTACCGTTCAACGGCTGACAGTAAACTACATAGTGGTATCATTTCTGTACATATTCGCCAGTTAACCGAACACATTCAGGCCCAAGAACTCGTTATGACTCCTACTTTGTATGGAAATCTTAATGTCTGGCATTGAAATTTGGCAACTACTAATAAAGTCAACAAGTCTAGACGTCAGGCAAAATTATCGAGAGATTTTCCGCAGAGTTGACTCTGAGTGGAGTCCGGGCTTGAGGCAATTTAAGTGAAGCAAAAAGTAGATAGTTACTTAAAATAAATTTCTTGTAATCTGACAACCATTTTCTCTCTAAGTTTTTTTAAGACTAACGCTTCACTGGAGTGTTAATGGATTTTAAAATGTTTCAAAGACATTTTGCATTTAGTGGTAAAAGCTTGTCATATCTAATTATACAGCTAGATAGTACTATGGTATGTATAGTATATAGTCTAGATCTCTGTTGTAGGTGAATTTCTGACGTCGTATCCGAGAGCCTACTACTACTAATACTTATCATATCGATACCGTTAAGTACCTAGCTATTACTGATTGACATGTAATTTGACACGTTTTTAGGAATAACATGTTATTTGGATCCTCGTTAAACATGTGTTTTTTCCACATTTATAGCGTTAATTATTTACTTGCAAAACCAACCGCAGAAGGAAAATTATGCTCTAACACTTTACAATGTTTCTACATTGTCCCGTAATGTGCTTTTAATGACAAACACTATTTCACCTGTATCGGGTTTAAAATCACGTTCTTGCTCGGTCATCATCATTTACCTCTTCTTATCCCTTACACCTGACTTTAAAAACAACATTGTAATATTATTTCAGTCTTGTTCAAGAGAAGCCATTTGTGCACTCAAGGCTTTTATAAGTCAACAGTTGGCGAAAGGCCATGATCTTGTTCTAATAAAAAACAATGAAAATTTCCATCATTTATTACTTACTAGCTTTTCCGCGCGACTCCTGGAAGTCCTTTATTCCCGAACCGTCCAATGCTATTCCAGACTATAATATATCTATACTACTACTACTATAACAAACACCCAAACGTTCGCTTTTATAATATTAGTAAGATTGCTAAAATAAGAAGCAAGATCCTTTAGCTCCGGAGCAAATTTTGAAATATGAGCAGGACACGCTCTGAAATATATACTAAGGTACTATGTATTTGTCTCATTCCCATCGAGCGCCGTGGCTTGTGCTCTTTACTCGTTCGTTTTGTTTCGCTCATAGTAGGAGAACCGAATAGGAGACGATTTGCACCGGGCTGTTTATTCGATAAAAAATATTTTATATCAAATGTTATGTGTTTAGTAATATATGGCGAATAGGTAGGCTGAAAAATTTCAGTCCTGTATATATATATTTTTTAATTAACTTTTTTTTTTAAATGGCATTTGCTTGTTATTAGACTTTGCATACGTTAGGTTGACAATTTTTTGCCCGTCAAACTATTGGGTAGGCATGTATAAACAAGTATGTCGGTCCGGTACTAATAATTTGCACCAAACGTAACGTTTACATATTCTATAGTTTACTTTCGATTAGTATGTAATTTGCCTATTAAACAAGCATTGCCAATTTAAAAAAAGTTCATTATTAATTATTTTTTAATGATATAAGTACTGGACTAGTTTTTTAGCCTACCTATTTGCCACATATTATTTAGACCTACCTATTAAATTTGATATAAAATACTTTTCATCGAATAAACAGCTCGGTGTAAATCGTCTCCTATTTGGATCTTACACCATCATACGTTCAAGAATTGCTACGAACGTAAAGGACCGAAGACCGATTAAAACTCTTCGTAAACGAAGAACTAGAGGCAAACGAAAGATGAGAGCGAAAAAATTGCAACACTATAGTGTCACCCCTTTCAAATCAATCTAAGAAAAAAGGGACGACACTACAGTGTTGCCAATTTTTCATTCTCATCTTTCATTTGCCAGACTAGTTCCTTTCGGTCTGTGACTATAATTCATTCCTTTTATTTCTTAGTTCCAGACCGACTCAAGCCTATTTTAAACGCTTTAGACAGATCAGTGCAGCAGTTCAAAAATGACGTCAAAGTGACAAAGAACTAAAGTGGGCAGCTATTTATACAATTTTATAACTAAAACTACAAGACGCCCGCAACTTCGGACGCGTTGAATTAGTTTCCCGCTTATTTTAAGCCTTTAGGGAATGAATTTTCGAAAATCCATTAATAAGGTGCACCCCTAGGATATCCAAGGAATATTCCCTTCAAATTTCAAGTCCCTGGGTCCAAGAGTATCTGGGTATAAGGCTAGGGCTGTGCTGTGTTGATCGATCAGTCAGCTAGTCAGGGCCTTCATCTAAAATATCTAAATATATAAAAGAAGGAACTGACAGACTGACATATCAACGCGTAGGCCAAACCACTGGGACTAGAGATTCCAAAGTCATAGAAGAACCGGGCGGTAATATGTTTGCCAAAATGCGTCGTTTCCCAACTGTTTCATTTGCCCACCAATTTTTTTTCCTGTAACTGTAAATATTTCAGGATTTATTTCAGTACCATTGTGTAGAACCCTATAGGTTAGGTTAGGTTAAAATCCTGAAATATTTCCGGTTACAGAAACAAAGCGGGTTGGCAAATGAAACGATACAATTTGGCAAACATATTTCGCCATAACATCGGTGACCCAGAAAAATAAATCGTAATTTTCTTTTTCTTATACATCTTCAACATTATCTCCAAAGTGGCTCAAGTCATTACTGCATGGTTTCTAAATAAGGTGTTATGCCGAAATCCTCTTTAAATCGGTCCAGTGCCTTTCTGGATTAGAACGGTCATGCAAAGTGACTTCCTTTGGCTCGAGAAATGAGAGCGATAACGATACTATGTTCTTATATTATATGTTTAGATAAGGGGCTATTTTACAGTTACTAATCAAAGTATTAGATCTAAAAGTATAGTATATCTTGAGTACTTAGTTTGAAGTGGTTTCTGCATTTCCTTTGCATTTTAATTTTAAAGCATGCCAAATTTCATAATTACTATAAAAAAAAATATAATTTAGCACATGAAGAATTATTCCAAAAATTTTTTTTTGTGTACTTATGTTTTGTAAGCCTTGTTAAAATACAAATAAAGGTGTTTCAATATTTTATTCGTTTTAAAGATGAACGTAATAGGACACTGATAGCATGCTAATATTCATCTTTTCTAACAAAGAATCTATACAGATTATTTGATCATGTAGTCCTACAAATAGGTAATCCTACGCAGTTAAAACCAAGTGGCATTACCCAAGCAAGGCCATATCACGCTAAAAGAACTTAAAAAAATCGACACTATGCACACTGCCACCTGACTTTAAACTGATAGAACCGAA
This sequence comes from Acleris sparsana, assembly GCA_923062465.1. Classification (NCBI taxonomy): domain Eukaryota; kingdom Metazoa; phylum Arthropoda; class Insecta; order Lepidoptera; family Tortricidae; genus Acleris; species Acleris sparsana. The sequence goes on from OV281300.1 coordinate 13,381,138, forward strand.
CGTCTCCAAACTGTGATAGCATCTTCGTAGTTTTCTGCGTAACAACCTACAAAGTTCAGCGCAGTTTCCATAGATGGCGCTGAAATCAATACAACTGACACGTACATTGAGCGTGATACTGTTTTGGTCTCACACAGTTTTATCGTAAGACGATGATTACAAACAGTGTACGTTTAACTGTGGAACCGGAATCTCGTTGCTGGTGAGTGAATTCTTATCATTCTTGTTTTATATTTATACCGATAGCAATATAACTTTGACTGTATAATTGTAGTTTTTATAGAATAGGTAACCTTTAAGTTGTTGTAAAATCATAGTTTATTTTTAACTCAAACACAAAAAGAATGTGTATTTTTATTATCAGGTTTTGAATCAATTGTTCACAACTATCTCATAAGTTTTGGACAAAATCTGACGTGTCATTGTCACACATTACAAGATAACTTCATTTGAACATTTATTCACTTTATCATTTGATTTATGAAAAAATGTTACATGTCGGGCGTTACTCCTCAACAAACATCAAACTCAAACTTTGGAATGGGTTTGGGTAAAAGTTGTCATTTGCTAAAGTTTTGTAATTTATGAAAGTGGGATATTATGATAGTTCTATCAAAAATAAACATATTTTGTTATATTATTATGTACTAATGTAATAGGTACAGTTTACTTTCCAGTGCACGAGAGCTGAGCATTTTTTTATGGCCAATTTGGTCAACCACACACACTAACAAATTTTGTTTACTTCCCGAATTTTTCTATAGGTAGGGTAGAGGTACCTATCGGTTTAGGAGATTTTAACACCATTTTTGGCCACTCTAAATTTTTACTAATCATAAATCTAAAGCATTATGAAATTACACACACACACACAAGCGTGCGTGCACACTCTCAAACACGCCCAGCGCGCACATAATATTTAAACACTTATTTTATTTATTTATTTATTTGACATTCCAACAGCACATAAACATTACAAATTGAAATAGTTACATATATGTATAGACAGTGAAAATTAAAGTTTACCAATAACAGGCAAGCCCCAGCAATCATACGGTCTATTAGGGACTAACACTAAAAGCTAAAACAACTTATCTTGAAGTAGATACAATAAAAAAATACATTCTAAGAATAAAAAATATTAATAAATAAGCTAGCTAAAAGGGTTAAAAAATACATTGATCAAATACATTGTAGAATAAATAACAGGATAGAATTAAATAAAAAAAAAAATCACGAGGTTAATAAGGAATCAAGTATTTTAAGCCTTAGGACAGGTATGGAGTCATAAAAGATGTCAATAACAGTCATTAGCTAACGCCTGATCGTTGAAAAACTTTTGAATGCGATAGAGTGGCAAGGACTTTCCCAATTTGGTTCTTGTACTACCACTACGCCTATTTGTTTTAGGTACTGTAAAATTTACCAGTTCTAATAGATCATTATCAATTTTATTATTAATTATTTCATGCACCAAAACCAGATCGAGAAAGCGGCGTCTATCTTGCAGTGTGTTCATTTTGAGGCTTGTTAATGTTACCTCATAGCCTACACGACGACTAATGCGACATTTTAGGGTTTTATGGACTAGATACTGAGTAAAAGATCGTTGCACTTTCTCCAATCGGTCAATCGGTCAATTTTAGCTGTAAGTATATTCAGGTTCCACTACAACACCGAAATTATGTTGTTATAACTGAAAACGTGTAAATTGCCATAAACATATACCAACCAACCGCCATAAACAACAGTGTTTCTCTATTATTTTATTTTTATTTTAAGTAAATCATGGCCCCCGGGACTCCCAACCCTGCCAAAATGCTGCTCCGCAACGAGGTGACGGCCAGGATAGCTGCCCTGACGGCTGAGGAGAAGACACGGCAGTCGCGGGTAGTCTACGAAAAGGTATGTTTATACCAGGGATTACGATTCTCTTGATTTTAAATACACCAAAATAAAAATTGTGATGTACTTTTGGATTTATAGCCACCGTTCCCTCCTTATCTCTGAAGTTTATGAATCAAAAAATCTGAAAATATACTGACGTGTTTGAGAAATAACAAAAATACTTTGAATTTAAATTAAGGCTAGTCAAAATTGACCTTTGTATTGAATTTTGTAGAAAATAAAGTTCATAACAAAATGAGTATTTTCTTTTACGGATACCAAGCATATTATCTTGAAGACCGGGTTTTTTTTCATAACGATTTGCTATATCAGTAACATTATTTTAATGTCCAACCAAGAATCGTGCCGCTGGTGACTATTATGAAGCATATTAGATGGGCGGCTATGGCGGCGACCGCGGTATTGCACGAACCAGCGAATTTAATTGCAGTAAAAGAGTTGAACGCATAAACATTAATATACCTACGAGTATTTAATTATCGCAAGACAAATCACGGAATTGTGAATTAATTTGGGCTCAAACACGTAATATTTCTGGCTTATTGAGAATTAATTAACATAGAAAATATTCGTAAATTTAAAAATTAAAATTAAAATTATAATTGAGTTTATTTCCTTTTTACATGGCTCTTGTCCTTACTTTCAACAGAAAAGTCAGAAATTTCGCTTTCTAGTGTAAAAACTTTATCACTGCCAAACTCTTCAACTACCTTCTACAACCATACAGATTCTAGCTTCATTCGACCGTAAAAAAACGATTCCAGGTCATCAACCACCCATGGTACAAGTCCTCAAAACGCATCGCTCTCTACATGAGTACAGACCAAGAGGTTGACACTGCCCCCCTCCTAAACCACGTAAAGGGGAAAGGGGCAGCTTTTGTGCCGCAGTACGCTGGAGGACACATGAAGATGCTGAGAGTGGAGTCAGGAGATGAGGCTGCCATGGACGTCACGAAGCATGGCATCGCTCAGCACTCTAAGGGGGTTGCGAGAGACGATGCTTTGGAATCAGGTAAATACCGCAAAGCAGTAAGAACTGCTTTTCTCTTATTTTTAACAAAGGCCTGATGCCATATTTTGAATTGTCAAAATTGGCTAAATACCAGAAAGTCAATTATTTTCTTGGACTAGATTTTAGCATAGATACATTCACATTTATAATACAGCTTCCGTCCGCGACTTCACCTGAGTAGATTTTGATTATCATTATTTCCTGAGGAACTTTCAAACTTTGGCGGGTTTAAAAATAGCCTTCGTGTTAATGCAGGGCATAAGCTATCTACATTCCAAATAACATCCAAATCCGTCAAACCTTTGCTGCGTAAAGGAGTAACAAGGATTAGGATTAGTAGGATGTAAGATGCTTCTATGTTTATCGTTACCTAATACTCATAGTACAAGCCTAATAGAGCTTAGCCTGGCAGTATGTGTCAGATTATCTTTTAATATATATGTTTTAATCTTTCAGGGGGTATCGACCTGATCATAGCTCCAGGGCTAGCGTTCTCCCGATCCGGCGGAAGACTGGGCCACGGTGGTGGCTACTATGACCGCTACTTGGCCAGGGTTAGGACCAACCCTGAAACTGCGCCTAAGGTACGGTTTACGGCCAGCGCACATACAGTGAAGCACAGAGCAGAGACTTCTTCACTACCAAAGCATCATCGTCTTTGGATGTGTTGAAATTGAAAAAAGATAGAGATTAATTAACAATCATGCTCAGTAGAAGCTTGAGGAGATATGTGGTGTTCATTCATTTTGATCTTATTTCAACACGTCCACAAGACTTTGATGCTTTGGCAGTGAAGTATGTGCACTGCGTATAGCGTTATCAATATTAATTGATGAATTTAGGCTGTCCATTGCATAGTTAATTTATTTAGTGGTGGTAGGAACCACCATCTTATTCTTGAACATTACGAACAGCATTGGTTGTTGTTCGGTATCGGAATAAGACAATTGCATTTTCAAGATCTCAAACCAATTCGAATGCCTGTATGCTAGTAATTTCACCAGTCATCTAATCCCGACTCGACGATTACAAAGCTGCGAACACAGCTGATGGCGGTAGATTAAAGGATTAGATGGTGGTAGCGATCCAGACGGACCTTGAAGGTCCTACGGCCAAATAACATCTGAAGAGGCTCATTGACGTCACGACCGAAGAGCTGGCAGGTTCCTCGTTCAACGATATACTAAATTCAACGAGGAAATGCTGCCAGCATCTTTAGGACAATGCAGCAGGGGCCTGTTTAAGATTAAGCGGTATTTTTTAGTTAATTTTTTTATTTGTATTTTTTCTTCATTAATCGTATTCCAAATATCCATCTTAGTCCTCAGGGTTGGCAACGCATTTGCAGTCTTAGGCTTGCAGTCATGTGAATGCGAATGTTTATGGGTCACAGTTTCCACTTACCATCAGGTGGCCTGTTTGCTCCTTTGCCTTCTCTACGTCATAAAAAAAAGGTTCTGTAAAACAACCACATTACAAGTTGAAATTTTGTCTAAAAATGTGTTTTTCTCTCATTATTAGGTAGTTGCTTTGGCTTTCAACTGTCAAGTAGTCGACGAGGTTCCAACTGAAGAGACCGATCAAAAAGTGGACGAGGTGATAGCGGCTGACTGAAGCAGTAACATAAACATGACGAAGGCACACATCAATTATTAAAACTATACCTAAGTTATAAAACATAAATACTACCTTAGTTTGAAGTAACTATAAAGTATAAGTATTTTGTATACGTAAAAGGGAAATAGACTAACATTTACTTTTGCATTTCTAATATTACTAGCCCACAACTTTGTTCGCTTTCTCCGTTTCATGCAATCAGTGGTTTCCGAGATAAATGGATGGGATTGATGATGTTTTCTAATTTCGTCAAAATCTGATGAGCCATTTAAGCGTGAAGAAGTCACCAACTTATTAAGTCACACATGCTATGAGTGACTGAAAGGACCATGGGCAGAAATGTCCCCCCCCACCAACAGAAATGAAACATGTCTCATTTAATAGATCTCAGCAACATTATGTATTTTTACTATGGAGACGATCACCAGATGTATGGGGTTTTCTTGGAAAACCATAATCGTATCGTATGGAATTTGTTTGAAAATGAACACATATATGGATGATTTGCCTTATTTGGCCCTTGTTTTCATTAAAAAAAATCCCATTGATTTTGCTACTAAAATAAGTATTTTGTCTTTTTTTGGGTCCTTATAAACATATAGACATGCATCCCGTTACTGTTGGTGGGGGGGGACAGTGCCCATACAAATTTGCCCATTGTCCTTTATAATATTACTAGAGTCTGTCTAATGAAAGCTGAACCTGGGAAAAAGCGGCAAATTCAAAAAATCTTGATATGGTATTACCGATCAATGAAGGAATAAACGATATTGATACTTTTATTATTTTATTTATTTTGGTGGGCACAAAGGAAGAGGAAACGCGTACTATATTTTCATATATATTATTACGAGCGCTATATTTTGATGAAAAGCACTTTAGGTAAAATACGATGACAGTGACTGGAGCACATTTGGTTTTTCGAAATATATTTGACATGAAAATATAGTGATCTGCACGTGTAGCACAAGTTGTATTTTCTCGCTTGTCGCTCTGTGCGTCTCTATCGTAACAGACTAGATAGTAAGGGAGATCCGAGCGACAAACAAGTCACGAGCAACTTGTGCTAGTCGTGCTGTTGATAGATTTCATTGATACGAGAGGTTTTCGTCTGTGTCGCACACAGCATAATAAAACAATGATGATGAGGAATATTATATTCAACCTTTTTAATAAAGTAATTAGAGGTAACATTATTCTCATCACCCTTACACCTCTATCTAACGACAATTATATCTTGGAGAAGAAGCGCCGCAAGAAACTCCAGCAGATCATTTTTTCCAATCATAAAATACAATTATTCTTAAAAGTAACATTACAGGAATCCTTTGATGTAATGCATGGAAGAAGATGACAGACCATGACCTATGTCGAAAACCAATACAAGGAAAAGGATGGAATTACTAATCAATTGGAAAGCTTCATAATAAGTGTATGTGATGGTGAACCTTCCAGTAGTTCCAGTTCAGATGATACCCTAAGACTCTAGGAACTGTAATTAAAATCAGATTCTAAATACTCTATTTCTAATGATTCATCTGAACTAGTGCTGTCATCATCACGGACACTTATAATGAATGATTCTAGTTCTTTAGTTATTCCATCCCTGGTTTTGTACTGAGCTTCAATATTAAGCACATGATTAGTCATTTTCTTCCAATGCTCCGGTGTTATGCTGTCAAAAGACTCTTTAATAATTTTTTCAATTTCAGCTGCTGATACGCCAACATTTCTACTCGCGACTTTTCTCTTCGCCGAACTCCAGATTAGCTCAATGGGGTTAAGGTCGCAATGGTAGGGCGGAAGTCTTAAAACCTCATGACCGTGCTCCCTTAGAATTTCATCGGCTTCATAGATTGGGTCTGCTTTGTGTTTATGTGCCAAGACAAGAAGTTCTGGTACAGTATAATATTCTTCAAAATCAATTTGTTTAGAACGCAGCCACTCTTTTATTTCGGCTTTGCGGGTGTTGGTATTTGGTACCTTATTAATTTGCACCGTGTGATAGCTAGCATTGTCCATGACAATGACACTTGGTTCACTCAAGTTGGGAATAAGCTTCTCACGTAACCACTTATTGAAATTTGTGGCGTTCATGTCATGGTGATAGTCTGCTTTGATTGATTTTGTGCTAAACGTTAATAAAGCATTAGGCACAAAACCATCTTCTGATCCAGCGTGAACAATAATAAATCGTTTTCCAGCTGAGATATTGCCAACTACACCTTGGGTGGAAGGCCCCTGCCACGACTTTTTTGTTTTGTAGTTCTGGTGAACGTAAGTCTCATCCAGGTATATTATTTTTTTACCTTCAGCACGTTTTGATGCAATAGTCCTTAGGTAGCGGTGTCGCCAAGCTGCTATGTCAAAACGCTCAATAAGTATCGAACGTTGTTCAGTATTTTGTTTAAATTCGTATCCATTTGCCATTAGTATTCGGCGTAAAGTCTCAAGGCATCCGGTAAAACCGATGCTTTCTCTCAACTCTGCCAATAAGCATCTGAGTGTAGGCACTTGTTTTTTTACAATATAAAATTCATTTATTTTATTTCGGATAGCTTGGATGTCAAAGCTATCCAAATTAGACACCGTGGCCTTGTGAGGTCGCTTTTTTCCGGGAGTACTAAAGACACCGTTGTTTAATTTTCCCTCATTACTTATTCTTTTTAAAGATGAAACACTGATATCTGTAAGAAGAAAGAAAGTGTTAAATAAACAGAACACCATTTAGAAATACATTGTGTGGTTGCGCAGTACAGCCCCATTGTACAGTCCGACAGCCCTAAAAACATTTGGGTTTAGGTGAAATGAAATTGCATCGGTGAGGTTCTAATCGCAACGGTTTAAGAACAAGGAAGACTCATATAACCCGAACATCTTTTATATCTGGCCGATCAAAAATGACATTAAATAAATAGATAAGGTACTAAAGTGTACACATATTTATGAAATCGACTGTACAGTGTACATTTGGTTCATAAACAACAAAATGCTGTTTGCTCCGCACACAGAAAATACATATCAAATAATATGTTTATGATATCTTTTAACTAAACACCTCCTTATTGTTTTATTGAAACTATGAGTGTCAGTTACATTAATCATCTGTCTATTAAATTAATTTAATAAAATTGTGAATGCTAAGAGATTCAACATGATATAGGGACAGACAATAGGTACCTACACCTATTATATAGGGAAAGACAATGATAATTTTAGTAATTACCGGTCATTGAAGATACTTCTTCCAAATATTTCGTCTGAGTCTGGCAGGCTAACTCAGTTTCCTCAACCTCTTTCAGCTGCTTTACGTTTTCCAGCACACTTTTGTCAACGTGCACGTCCAGGTTTTCTGAAACGAATTTAATTTCGTTTACTTAATTTCTTAATCTCATCGTATAATAGACAGAAAAAGGTAAATTAAACTTAGGATTGCACATAGAGAAATAAGAAGTATCAAAATGAACATGCCGTACTAAAGCCGTACTAACCTATAAATTTGGTCACCGTAACTAAACAATTAATTTTTTGCATCAATAATGCTTTTCTTTCTTCTTGTTTTTCTTTGTACTTCTGTATAATAGTATACAGAATCTCCCGGACACCGCCTCTTATCGTCGACGGCATGATTACTCCGTATTTTTATCAATTTAGATCTCGAATCTAACAACAACAAAGTCCAAACGACATATTAAATAGTGTTGCCAGACTCGTCAGCCAAGAAAAATCCAGGTTCAGCTTTCATTAGACAGACTCTATCGACGATTTTCCCAAGAAACGAACAAAAGATAATGGCTCTCGTGTAAATAAAAGAGAGAGATATACATTTATAGTTCATCGCTGAGCTTCAGCTTATTTATAGCTCACACTATAAATAAGCTGAAACTAACTATCTATAGCTTTACGGGAGCCATTATCTTTTGTCTTGAACGAGAAAATCGCCAATAGTTCATCGCTTACTCGCTCGCGGTGGGACCAGTGCCTAAGAGACCGGCAGAAATCAATACAATGTTAACAGTTTAAATCAAAGTAGAAGACATTCTACGCTTTCATTTCCACACTAATAAGATAAAAACGAAATCGCGTCTGTCCAAAATTAAGTCCAATTTTACAGTCAATATTTTCATGAATCGTACTTATAGGTATATAATATTAAGTTAGTATCTAATAAGTGTAAATCTTGTATTTTGTGATGCATATTAGATTTTTTTATCGTTATTATATAAATATATGTAGAAAATAAATAAAGCATTATAGTCAATGATGATTTTTTTATTGAATACAAACACTTGGTGCGTGACTCATATCCATAGTGCAAAAAAAAACCTTAATTATTAATTACGTGATCACAATTTAGGTAACTAAAAATACCATACTTATTTAAAATATAAATATATATATTTTCACGTGAGTTTTTACTCTTTCAGCGGTACGAAAAATTATTTTACCCTTAAATTGGCACTGTACATAATAATTACGCTCCTTTTATATTTTTTGTTAATTACCTATTATTATGCTGATTCATAATCAACGGGAAATCGTGTTTTTTGTTGCCAATTTAAGGATAAAATAAGTATTGTTAAAAAAATCTAACATATTTTATATTACTTGCCACTTGACAGCAAATTTATGAACTTCGCACTTGCACTTCAGTACGCATGTGTAAATAAGGTCTACACATTTTATTATCTTTCAGCCATTGAAACTAAATTCAAACCAATCTCATTTTAATATGTTATTGCGAAATGGTAATAGAATACAGCTACTTAAGGTTTTACTGTACTGCATTATACTAGTACGAGTATGTAGTCATCATCTCATCGGTTCTTTGATTAATATTTTAAATTTACATTTCAGATTAATTAACAGGCCTTTTGTCAGTGTCAGTATTTTGTTCCTTTTTGTTCGTCTGTTGTGTATTTTCTTTCTTTAATTAATATATTTTTATATTAACTGTCAATCAAGTTATACTTTTTATGGCGTTTCATGTGGCGTACCGCTTACATACAGATAAAAGGAAAACAACAGTATTAATACCGCCTTAGGGGCACCTCAGACTAACAATCGTATTTGAACACAGGACTAGCAGTTCGTCTTAAGAGGACTGTGAGAAGACGCGTAAAGGTCAATTTATATCTACAGATATTTGAGTGTGCCAGACACGTGCCGTGGCAGACAAAATAGTATTCTTCTATACAGTGTCTGCGAGCTGTAGGTAGGCCGCTCGTCAGGATCGCGGGAGAGCGGTGGATGCGAAAAGCACAAGACAGGTCTGAGTGGAGAGCCTTGGGGGAGGCCTATGTCCAGCAGTGGACGTCTTTCGGCTGACATGATGATGATACAGTGTCTTCAACGTATTTATATCTATCGTTACACGGCCGCGCAGACCCCGACAGACACGGGCCATATAGAAGAATATTATTTGTCTGCCACGCCACGTGTCTGGCACGCTCAATGTCTGTAGATATAAATCGACCTGAAATCGCGTTGCTGTTATTTTTTCCATACAAATTTAGTTCCGAGCGATAATGATCTCCTAAATCAAGTCCGATTTCGACGATTTTTGAATATGTTTTAGTTGTTATGAAAAACTGGGTGTAACTCGTTTTTTTTTTTTCGAATCAGTACTTTTACAGCGAATTAAAAAATTTAAAAAATCTGACTAGGTTTAATGGTAGAGAGACGTTATCGCATTTTATAAGGATTTTTTTAGCTTCACAATCCTCGTAAAGTTTCATACATTTCTTCACATATTTCGAACTGTCAGGCTGTGGGCGTGTTTACAATGTCAGTGAACCATGTTGAGAATATTTAAAGGATTGAGATACGGGATTGCAAGATGAGATTTTTTAACATAACTGAACTAATTGTAAGCCGTAAAGCTAAAAGCTATTAGTAGGCATATGTATGACAAAAAGTGTTGCATAAATTGCATATATTTGAGAGATATATATTTCTCAGCGTTAAATATAATTTATTTTATAAAATTAACTAAATGGGTTTAAGCCCCGAATCACACAATGCTTTGTTGATAGGTATACCAATTGCATAAAAAACTTAAAACTACTTAATAAAATCCATGGCATTTTCAAGTGAAACTTGAAAATTGGAGACTGCAGGTAAATTAGAATTTCATATACACGTTTAAAAAAATGTGTCATAGATAATCATCAACTTTAAAACTAGTTTGAAAGGTAAGTGCAACAAAAATAAACTACAATACATAAACATCTATGTCTGCCATTTTACAAAGACATTTGTCTTACTACTATGTTTTTTTTTAAATAATATATCTGCGAAGTCAATTGAGTTCCTAAAACGGGCAATAGATTGATACTTATAATTATTTCATTGACGTACTATATTTAACATTATTATTATTAACAGTAAGGAAACATTGTAATTTAAACAAATACTTTTAAACAATAAAATGATAAATATATCTTTATGGCACCAGTTTTAATGAAAGGTGGATATTTATTTATTTGTAATTGAATTTTGCTTAATCAGATCACTGGGCTTGAAAAAATATACTCAACAGTACAATTACGTATAAATATATATTTAAAAAACTACTCTTAACTAATCGATGCTTGGCATTTAATTCCACTATCAAGAAAAAATTAAAAAAATATTTAAAATAATAATAATTAATCCATTATTTACACAAGAAAAATAATATTAAAGTAATTAGGTTTTCATTTAAGGTATTTTTTGTAGTTTTTTTGTAGATTGTTACTTTTAAGACATAGCAGATTAAAAAATATACAAGCTGTTATTATTTATACAAAGAAATACACAAACAAACATACTTATTTATTGACAGAATCACACATTTTATCTATAACAACCATATTCTACTTAACTATACATATATAACTCTAAATTTTAAATTAAAATTAATAAAAAATCGATAGTGGAATCCAAATGATTTGCATTTGCGTTTTTATTTGCTTTAATAACTGTCGTATATCTACAAATATTAAGTTAATGTACATACATTTAAAACGAAAGATAAAGGTATTATTGTATGTAATGTTATTTAATTGTACCTATGTAGAAATAATCATTTTTTATATTTTAACAAAGCAAAAAGTAAGTGTTTAAAAAGATAAAGTAAATATTTCATTCTGGAGTTTTATTCTACTAGGTAGAACCATTCAATACGATAACATTTCAAAGACGGTATTGTTATAGCGTTTAGAATAAAGGTCCAGGTCATAGCTAGAAATTAAGACGTGACCGCAACGCTGCTTAACGATGCGTATATTACAGTGCGTCAAAAACGGCGCCATGTTGTTACTATGACCCCGTCTTTTGTTTCACTAACGGCGCCATGTTGTTACTATGGCCCCGTCTTTTGTTTCACTAACGGCGCCATGTTGTTACTATGACCCCGTCTTTTGTTTCACTAACGGCGCCATGTTGTTACTATGACCCCGTCTTTTGTTTACGCAACGACACCGTATTTTACGCAGCGGTGGGGTCGTACCTTCATACAGAACACACATACGTAAAGTTTAAGCGTCCGTCTAATGTACAAAATAATTCGAACTAATGTAGATTTCATTGGCACATTTTTACGGTTTTGTATACAAAAGGCACAAGCGGAACAAACTGTGTTTTTTAGAGTACCTTGAGGGTGCCAAAGCAACGGGACCCTATTACTATACCTATATAGCTACGAAATAAAAAGGATTACGGTACCCACTGGGTACACTATACTAATGTCTCTGATTTATTTATTTATAATTTGATTTGATAACAACGGTCCCTCGCATTTTTACCACGAAAAGTTTTTTTTTTACTGCGTCTTTGTTTGAGGCAAGAGGGGTGATTGAAGTATTTCAATAGTTGGTTTAGTTCTTCCGAAGTCACGAAGCGTCAATGTCGTCACTTCTACACGTGTTAACATGAAACTATTATCCTTTTTAATAACGACGAACTGGAAGGCTCCACAACAGACATCTGAAAGTAAAGTATGAAAAACGTTCAAAATACTTACATATCATTACATATCATCATATAGTACATATCATTTTCAATTAAAAACAATAATGTTGAATTTGGTAACCCTTTAAAATAGATAAAGGGCAACGAGGAATCTTTCGGAATATAGTCCTGGTTAATGTAGTGTATGTTGGTTGGTCCTGGGTTCAAATCACGAAAGTGCGAGTATTTGTCCCCAAGTTGGATGTTTTCTTTGTATGTAAGTATATATAACAGACCCGGAGGTCACTGATTTTGAAATAAAAAGGTGATAAAGGTAGTTATCATTATTTTTATCAATATATTGAAGAGAACAATGCCGGCGGTTGAAACGCCCAAATATTCAGCCCAGTATCTAATAGAAACTTACAACATGAACAGGATCAGCAATTTCAAAAGTGTCTGCTACATGAAGAAATCGAACCTACCCAAGTTTTTCGTTGTAACCCCAGTATTAATATTGGCACTATACTGTCTACAGTCACCCTAGACAAGATACTTAACACCAACGTAAACGATTGTCGAAAACTGACAATATGTAGTATGGAATTAACGTAAGCGCTGGACGCGACCGTCCGGCAGCTTGCCCTAATCCTATTTTCGAGATTGATAACGTAAATAAATAAATATCTAAGTATCAGGGGACAATATCACACAAATTGACCTAACCCCAAACTAAGCTAGGTACTAGACATAGATTAACTTACTTATATGTATAGATAAATGCATACATACTTAGAAAACAAACAAACACTCTGGAGCAGATACTCGCGCTCATCATATAAATATTACACCGGGAATCGAAGCCGGGAGCTCTAGCTTCGTAGGCAAGGTCACTACGAACTAGGCTTCCGCAGCGCCATGAGGCATCTTTGCAAAGCACAGTTTAGTAAAAACTCACTCTATCGCAGAACGGCTCCGAACACCCTCTGTCCCCTTGACAGCAGCAGCTCGACTGCCCCGACTGCCGCCAGCAGCATGAGCAGCGCCAGGATCGCCAGCGCGGCGCGGCAGCGACGCCGGCGCCGCTCGCCCCGCGCTAGCCTCCGCGCCAGGACCTCGCCGCGTGCGCTATCCAGGGTGAAGAGGGCACTGGCGGCCTGAAAAGCAAAGGAAGAATTCGTTTGTATAGATGACTATCGTTTCCCTGCGATTTCGTCTACCTACATAAAACTCATTTATCGCTGTTCCCTGAGAGACGATTTTTTTTGGGATTTAAAGTACACTCAGGAGCAAAAATAACGAGTCAGAGTGCGTTTTTCATACTAAAGAGGCCATTCCGAAGCCTTGGTTCCTCGCCAGGGAATGCTTTTAGTGAAATCTGATGATGAATACCCCGACTATCGATACAGGACTTCCAGAGTGCCTAGGGTACCCAACTGAATAAATCTGCGGTTAACGCCGGAATTGTGCATGTTCAGAAAAACATCTAAAATGGCAATAAAATGTAAGGAAATCCAAGTGCTGACCCAAACTCTCTCGCTGTGGCGTTAACTGGTTGTGCGATAAGTTAGGTATCTTAAGAACTTTTGACCTCCTCTATTGAACCTCGCAGTACCCACCATTAAAACTCACTCAAAACAACCCCTGGCGAGGAATCAAGGCTTCGAAATAGTCTCGTTTGTATGAAAAACGCAGTCTGACCCGGTATTTTCGCTCCTGAGTGTATATATAAATAAAATACATGGAGAATCTGTGTGCGAAATTTCTATTGGCGGACTATTAATGCCTTAAGGCATTCTCTACAAGTCAACCAATGGGCCACACAAGTACACAACTAATTTAAGGTTGGGCTGAGATAGACAACAAAAATAATGTTAACGGTAACCTATCGCAACCTCGAAAAGTTTTTGACCGAATTTCATTTGACCGAAAACATTTCGTTTTTTATCGTTTCTCCGATGGCACGATTCGTCATTTTTTTATTTCACCATTTGACTTTAAGTAAATGGTTCGTTAGTCCAAGCAACTTTTCTCCTTGTAGTCACGTACCCTATGTATTGTTACGTATTTTATTTCAAAGCCCATTTTTCATTACACCAATGCTACAACTAGCCTGTGGATCGTTTTGTATTTTGTTTCTTAACCCATTTTTCACTTCATCAATGTTACATATAGATTTTGCTACGTTACGTCAAATATTCATTTCGGCCAAAAAATCTTGCTTGTAATTAGTTTCAACTATCTACAAAATGCAACGAGCAAGACGAGTCAGGGCAGAACCGACTCAGATAGGTTAGGTTAGAAGGCCAAGGCGGGAGCTTTGCTCCCGCCTTGGCTTTCGAGGTTATTTTTTTTCTGCCCCGAAAAACTTGCTTAAGTATAATTTATCCAGACAATGCAAAGATCAAGACAATCAGGGTAAAACCGACTCGGAACGGTTCACTTATTTTCTATAACTAAGAAATAAGTCAACACAGATCAAACAATATGATTTATATTTTATAGCAATCTTAATAATACTTCATATCATCAACAATTTGTTTGACCTAATTACTACTGAAAAATGTAGTTATTACAATTTTAAATGTTTAGCTAAAGTTTTTAAATATTGAATTTCACTGGTCGATTTAAAATTAGGTAAACTATGAATAAACCGAGCCGTAATATTGGGCAAAGGATACTAAGGTAAAATCAGAAATAGGAAAAAGACAAATAGACAAAGCATTACATTGGACAACTGTTGATACGCCGAAACCAGTAATGAGGTATAGATAATTTGTCAAATCGTTAAAAAACCAAAACAAGTAATGAATAAATAAAACTATTCGAAATGATCATTCGGCCAAACGTAAAAAAACCCAAACCATAATTGACGAAAAGTATTTGTCGAACCAAAATTCGGTCAAACATTTTTCGAAGTTGTGATAGGTAACCATGTTAACATAGCCGTATAAGTATGTTATTAATTATGGTACTAGGACAGGGTCCATATTGGCTTCGCTAAAGTTTATCACCCGAAATTGATTTTCCTAACGATTTGTACTCCTAATGATCACTGCTCCTAAAAAATGTTTTCCTAAAAATTTCGTTCCTACAATTTATTTTACTATTAACGTAGCTCATAAAACTCATATCTCTTAAAATTTTAAGTGCTAATGTCACTGATGTAACTTTTTGTAAACTCCTATTTTTTTTTTAAATAACATTCTTTTTTAAAGTTAAAGATGATCTGCTCTTTTATAAAAAAAAATAACCTCGAAGACGAAAGCGGGAGCGAAGCTCCCGCTTTCGTCTTCTAACCTATCCGCGATCCGAGTCGGTTTTGCCACTAAGTCCCTATTCCCTACTGCCTACGTAATGACGGACCCTTAGGATCTCAGTCACTATTAACTTTAGAGAAAAGTTTTTCAAGTAAAATGTGCTTATTTTAACGTAAGATGGTTATGTTGAGAAAATATAGGAAAACAAATAGTAGTATGATCGATGTTTATTGCAACGGACATTATGAAGTTGAATGATTAGGAATTCAGAGCGTTAGGAACAAAGTAGTTATGAGTAGTGATTATTAGGATGTAAATTATTAGGAACAACATTTTCGGATTTCCGATAATCGACATTAAAAATTTAGTTCAACTTTGGCGCACCCACTAGGACAATTCCTTTTTATTAGGTTTTACTACAAGTAATCTTATCAAATAGATACCTAGTAAAAACTACTTTATAAAAAAAACTTTTATTATTTTTAAACCCATTCATTATATAATAGATTCCGTTCAGATTATGATGCGAGTAGTGCGTATACTTTGCTATATGGTATATGGCCCCTATACCGCTCGGTAAAGCCACATAGCCTTTGACATGTGTTCAAAATAATCTTGACAAACTCCAACTTTCATCAAACGTACGTACAATACTTACTAAATGATATTCAGTGCCCGCTCAACAATTACCATAAATAATTGACCCTAGTCGAGTTTACAAGAAATATGTTAATAAATCAATTTATTATTACAGCTTACAAGCTAGTAACTCATTCAATTTATATCCAATCAAACCTTACTGAGATGATAGCAATCATAAATAAAGAAAAGAGCCTTCATTGGTCAATGCCTACATGCTTTTCGTGATACATTGCCTCGCTGCAATAGCTCCCGGCTCAACAATGTCAAAACAACTCGTCAATGGATTGCAATGAAACTGAGCCTTTAGCGCCAGACGAAACAATCACAGTTTTTAATTAAGAAAGACATAAGAACCAGCTGTAAAAAGGCAATTGACATAGTTAAAAGTTTGTAGCCACTACTCACGGGCGCTGAGCTTCGCCAATAACTTATAATTGGCATAGACCTAAAAAGTATGTATGTATGTATGTATGTAAACACTTTTTTGTACAGAACAAAAACAATTATACAATGAAGATTTTAAAAAGTAAATTTGTATAGTAATTCTAGCTCTATTTTACTGTGTAATACCATAATCCTTTGCACATGTTACCGTATTGCCAACGTTTTGAGACATTTTAGTCACTTAACGGTTACGGCGCGGCCGAGTTAAAACAATTCATGTCAAAATCAATATGGTTTTACCAATTAGAATACAGCTCCAGTATTTATTGAATGAAAGCCCATTTTAAGAAACGAATTTCGTCCATTTTGAAGAAGAAGAAGATTGTATTGCAATGTCTCTTTTTTTCATAGTAAATATCTTTGTTCTTTGTGCCCTTTTATGTCATTTGGCTCCAAAACGGTAAAGGTCAATCAAATGTAAAATAGAAAAAAAACAACTAAATATAACAATACTTTATAAAAAGAGGGGAGGCCGCCTAGTGTCTTCCTTTTCAATATACAGACTTAATTTTCATTAAGTACCAATATTTCTTAATAAAATGTTATGTGAAATTCTATTTCCTTTAATTTATGCGAAAGACAAACATTTTATTCTAACAAATTGATATTTATAATAGGTACATATTATAAGGATAATGTGTAGGTAAACTATGTTTGGGACATAATATTCAGCTGAAGAAACGCAAGAAGTGCAATAACAAAAAATAAAACCATAAAACGAATAATGTAGCATAATACGAATACGCATAAATAGCAGAATACGAATTCAGCACGGACGAAGTAGCGAGCAGATGCTAGTCTTCACTCAAAAGCTCCACAAATTACTGGACGAAGTAAAGAGCCATGTGTCACACCCTGATTTAATGGAAGTACCTGTTA
Source organism: Acleris sparsana (assembly GCA_923062465.1). NCBI lineage: Eukaryota > Metazoa > Arthropoda > Insecta > Lepidoptera > Tortricidae > Acleris > Acleris sparsana. The sequence goes on from OV281300.1 coordinate 13,398,834, forward strand.
AAACATCCCATAAAAGTTGTCGATTTAAAATTATTACGAAACGGTGGCATTACGAAATACTTTCTGGCGCTAAATGAATTGCTTATATTATGAAACGCAATTACTTATACAAAATAATTTATGACAAAAATCAATTTGCGATAAGAAACGTGTTATAATTCGATTCAATTGGACTACATTGACGCAAGTTACTTAAGGTTTAGACTAGTTATTGGCACCAACAGCTTAGTTACAAATGACGCTGCCTACGAAGCTAGCGGTCCCGGGTTTGTTCCCGAGTGCAGTTTGTTAAGTATAAGCTAGCTTATAAGCCTAGAGCTTAGTTTAATACTAGGTAAATGGTTTTTACATTCTAATTCGAAACAATAGGTAATTTTAAGAGATTAATTTCGTTATTTAATTATTTGACCCAATAGTTTTCTTTTTAATATCTTTATTTATTTAGCAGACATTTTATGGATGACATGATTATTTAAAATTTGGAATGATATTTTCTAGTAAAAAACCACTATTAAATGACATGTAATAATAAAAAAGTTATTGTAATAGTGCATTAAAACAATATTCCAAGTGGTTTTCGCCTTCAAGCCGAAAATGAAAGTCAAAATAAGGTTGAAAATACTTTTGTTGAAATATCCGCAATAGATAAATATTTCAAAAACTTAGTAACTATTCCTTGAAATGGTTTTTGAATTAGAGTAATTGTAGAAATGTGAACAATCCCAATTAGTTTGTCTTCTAATACTTATTTACTAGCGGGTGCCCTCGCTTCGCTTCGGTTTATGTGAGTTTTCTGTAACACCCGTGCATAATACATTTTTATAAATATATTTATTCATAATACATTTTTTTTTATATATTTATTCATTAATGTATTCAGTTTTTTCTTCTTTTTCATTAAGTACGAAGGCCACAAGTTTGTCGGTCATTAAAGTTTACAAATGTCAACTTCATAACTAAAAAAAAGATTTCTAAAATATTAGAGGAAATAAAAATAAAAGAGCCGCAGTTCCATGATCTTCAGGATGACGACTATCGAAAAAATATATAATTTACATCTCTTCCAAAAACTTTACTTACCCAATAGTCTTCAGGTTTCCCCTTCCGACCAGCTGGCTGCGAAATAAACTGCGCCGAATCACCAAGGTAAAGCACCAGCATTATTGGAGCAACCTAAACACCTGCAGGCAAAGCAAGGAAGCTCTTCCGACAATCAATCCCGGATTGTCGCGTAAGTTACGACTGCTCAAAAGGGCCCAACTCCGACTGCTAACTGGAGCCATAACCGGCCATGCCTTATTTAACAAACACTTGTTCAACTTGGGTGTTACAGACAGCCCCCTGTGCAGAGCATGCATGGCGGCGGAGGAAACCGCAGCCCACGTCATCATGGAATGCCCGGGGGTGGCAACATACCGGGCACGTCATCTCGGAACACCGAGATCGCTACCAGACGCCGTCGGCAACGTCAAGGGTCTGCTAGGCTTCCTGGTAGAACTGGGTTGGCAGGAGTAATACCACCAACCCCTCACGCAAAATAGGCGCAGTTTTTAAGTCGTCGAGTTGCGGAAAAGAGCCCGCCATAACCTATACCTATACCTATAGTCTTCAGGTGGCTGATCCGTACAAACGCGACTCAGATGCTTAAAAATCTACGTATACATAAACCACTAGTATAATAAACTACTCTTGGTGACTCTCTGTCAATTGGTGAAAACTACATCGAAATCCGAGAGAGACGGCAAAGCGACTTAATTTGTTTTATACTAAAAGATTTATCTACGACCTACGCGCAAATCATAATTATTATAATCACACATTACGTGTAGGTACATAAACATCATGATAGTAATATTGTCTCATTTACTGCAAACAATTGTTAGAACGCGACCACATTAAATCGGTCAAGACCATGTGAAAATTGCCACAAAGTGATCGTTTAAGAAGATTGCATCCATTCTTAAATTACCTCGCAGGGTAATGTTTATGTTCACAAATAATGGCATGTTATTTTATTGTGAAACATAACAACGACAAGCTCTTTGACTACAGAGGCCGTAGCCAATATGCAAACGCTACTAATGTTTTTCGTTTCTATCACTCAAAATGTATGGGATGACATTCTCGGGCGGAGCGATAAACCACGTGGTCATCCCACACATTTTGAGTGATACGAAAGAAAAACGTTACGGAGAAGTTTTTTTTTTTAGCATAGAGATGGCAAACGAGCACACAGGCCACCTGATGGTAAGTGGAAACTGTGACCCATTGACATTCACATTCACAAGACTGCTAGCCTAAGACTGCAAATGCGTTGCCAACCCTGAAGACTACGATGGAATGCCTCTATGCTAGTCATTACACCGGCTGTCTTATCCCCAAACCGGAACACAACAATGCGAATACTGCTGTTTGGCGGTAGGTTAATGGATAAGATGGGACCCGCAAAATATGCCCGCAGTATGTGCCTGATCTACATACACGACCTACAACCATTTCGAGCTACTTTCGACTCCCCCATAACTCTAAAAAATCTAAGATCTACAAAACCGAAAATTTGCTTAGGTTTTGTTTTGCCTTTAATCAAGAATTTCATAAATGACTATCTTCTAGTTTTTAGATACAGCCTGTGAGCATTTGGAAGGTGCTTCGGGTTTGTACTTTTCTCTCACTCGCTCTTATTAAGAGCGTATGTGGGTGAGACACTAGTACAAACCCGCAAGCAATCTTCTAAGAGCTATTGCACTGTACCTACATTCAAGAATCGCAAATGTGGGTATTTGGGTATTCGAATAATACTATAACATAAATAGTTTTAATGCTTTTAATCTTATTACATTTGTTACTTTTAACCTGTGACTTGATTTTCGATTCCATACACCTATCACCCTGTTGTCCTAGTTTTTCAATCGAGACCATTGTTTGAGGAAAAAGTATCATATATATATTCCTCCTATTGACTCTAAGTATATTCGTCCCAAAATCAATATTAGTTTACTAATTTAACCGTCTTTCACAATAAACACACAGATCGAAATACACTTAGGAATTTGTAATATTCTGGAAAGAATGAATTCTGTGGGAGTCTCGAAAGTTGAAATATTTCTAAATTTATCCTGCCAGAGCCAGACACACCAACAACTAAATGCGAGCCCACAGTTCTTGATCGATGGCTCTGATTGCATGCCCTAAAGTCCTTGAAGCACCATGCCTCTCATAATCCCACCATATTTGGAGATTCATATCCACAATCGCACTCAATTGTACTGCACTTTTATGGGTACGACCTCTGACTAATCACTTGTGAATAGAATTTATATAAACCAACAATGTGATGCAAATTACTCATAGGCGCTTCGTGTTGCTGGCCACCATATTAGATTTACAATGGCGTCATGTCATTTTAAAGGTAAAATGACCCAGTTATAACTATCCTAAGCAATTACTCCAAATTAATAATCTTGCTTTTTTTAAACCTCAAAGCGAAAGCGTTGTTTTTAATTTAACGTGTATACCTATCTGTGTATCTGGATGGACCGATTCCAAAGCGATTCTTAGTCTATGAGAATCGCATGGGCCCTTTTGAGAACTAACAGTTCTGAAAGTATCGCCCTTATTTCGGGGTTTTCAGACGTTGGGTGTAGTTATTTTTCATTTTGTAGTCCGTCCGTATATGACAGGCAGTTTATTCGTAACCTACAAAAGGTTCATTGATGAAATTTGTAATATAGGTGTCTTGTAGAAGCCGCTACTTAGTTTGGTAGCTAAACAACCAAAAACGGCACTCCATACATCTAAAATAAGATGAAATAAAAATAAAACCAATCATCTTGTGGCACATATTTATATTATTATTATAAATTGTTTCCCCCCCCCCCCCCCTTATCTTTTAAACCGTTAGTCTAAAAAATATTTTAAAAAATCACTGGATGTACTGTTTTTCAGTTATAGCTGAAAAACTCCACTTCTCAACAAAAGGACGTAAGTAAGTGCTATGAAGATACGCTCTTTTGCTGGTGCACTTTTCCGCATCGTATTTAATGAGGTGTTTGTGATAACGGCTTTGGAACCATATACTGAACATGGTCCGACATGCTCTTGCCCAGTTTTTTGAAATTGTCGAAAAAGCACAGGACCGGTCTGAGTGGAAAGCCTTGGGGGAGGCCTATGTCCAGCAGTGGACGTCTTTCGGCTGACATGATGATGATGATGATGATAACATACATGACAACTAACAACATTATATTGATGACATGATCCATATATTTTTTTAAATTAATACATTTTGATTCAATGAGATCAATCAAAAGGGAAGTATATATATATATAAGTCGGAATATTTGTATCGTGTTAAGTCAGCGTTACATCATGGCTCTTCCGATAAGCGATTTCCAAAATCAAGTAGGTATTTTGCAATTTTCATGCAAATGTACCGCCATCAAATTAAATTTTAGTTCTTTCCCGGCTATAAAGATATTTTTGTATGTATTAAGATTTTGGAATCATATCAACGATTTATACTTTAACAAGGTTTTTATGGTACTTAATACATTTAAGTAAACGACAGAAAAATATAATATTTTTTTCAGGCCCGTAAATTTATACGTAAAAGACTTTAAAATATATATTATACTCATAAAATAGAGTACCGTTAACATACATAATTTAAGACATGTACTTGAAAAATATATTGTGTTAATTATAATTTCATACTAGAAAGAGAATTTCGTTGAGTTCGTGTAGTTCTTAAATATTTAGACCTCGCCCTAGTTAAAGGGCTTTAATTAATTTACAGGTCAATAATCCTTTATCTTAATTCAACTTTCAGGGAAGACAAAACATAACATTATTTTCAGTTTTTATAAAAGAGGTTAGAAAGAGTTGACCAAAGTTTGAGCCTATGGGACCGGCCTCGTACCGCGGTCTTTTCAGACAAACCCATTAGAAAAAGCTAGTATCAGTAATAAAAAAAAACATTTAATAAAGCTTAACAATTAAAGTTATATCTGTACAAAAATAATCACAATCATTTGATAAAAAACACTGCCAACTGTCTCGTAGAAGTCGTAGAAACAAAAAGTATCAAGATTACAAATGATCAACTATCCATAGCGGTGTAGCTCCATTAAAGTGGGTTGTTAATTTGAACCTAACCGCGTCCTAAATAAGATTGCGATTACAATTTATTTCGAACACATGTTGAGAGTTTCTGATTAATTAAGGTACAATTACTTCCACTTTTCTCTCGATGAATGGGGTTATGCAACAGTCACTTGTTAGTGTCAAGTGTCAAGAAGGCTTGACTTACAATAGCGTAAGATAGGAAGTTATTTGATACAAGTACAGTCGACGCGGAATACTTTTTAAATATTCTGTGTTTTAGGTACTTTAATGAATACTGTACCAAAGTTTACCTGTACGTTAAATTTATTGAATTAATTGTTGTTAAGTACTATTTATTTATAAAAAATAACCTGAACAGGGGTCTATAAAATAATAGCTTTTATTACAAGCGGAAATCTAGAGTTAACTTCTTTTTACTTAGGGCTCGATGATAATTTGTTGAAATTATCAGGCAAGTGATTATCTTCACCATCTCGCTTTACCGTATTATTAACCGATGAGTTTAAGTTGTCCCGTCAGAGCGTACAAACAACATTTAGCGGTTTTGAGGTTTGCACCGATGCTGAGAATAAATATTGGTTTTGACATGACGTTATCGTATTGTTTTAACTCGAACAATAGGATAACATGTGAAAAGTAATATGGTTTTAACGAGTAGAATAAATCCCCTGATACATAAAATTTGGTGTAAAGCCCGATTTACGTTGGCCAAGGACAGTAGACAGTACAGTACTGTAAACCGATCGGACAGTAGCGAGTCAAGTTGCCTTGCCAGTGGATCCAAATAGAATCGCTTTCTATTTATTACCTCCACTGCCCTTGCCACTGCCCTTGACAAAAAAAACTTATTAATAAATACATCACATTTGCAATGGGTTTTCTACTAGACTAACACATTTGACCGTGTCGCAAAAGTTTAAAATTTCCTATATTGCTTCTGACTGTACCTCGATATGAGATGATATTAGAAGTGGAAGTGATGGGCCGACGACCCGCTTGACAATAGACTTCTCTGATTATGTATGATGATGACTGTGGTGATTGCCTCGATTACACCCTGCTCATTGTTTCATGAATTATGACGAATGAAACATACGCACGCACTAGCAAAGATATCGAGTCACTATACATACAATTTTGTACGAACGTTGACCTGTTTTTATTTTAATATAAGCTATAACTAATTAAATGTATTTTTTCTACACGCGTACTATATACAGGGTGTCCAGTAAATAATGGATAACCTTCTACCCATCCATGGGGCATCTCAGGCTGGTCCCTAAAAAGGACTTACAGGTTTGGTAAAAGTTGCATGGTTTTCGAGATAATCGAACTTTTCTATTTTCTTAATAATTAGCACCTTGCTTCACTGTAATGACTGCCAAGGTCACAAATAAAGAGATTATGTCGTTCTGTTTGCTGTTAAATATTCTTTAATAGTGATGCTAACGGATGTGTCTTAGAGCATTATGGTAGCGACACTAATTTCTTGTTAAACGTATCTTAATTTATAACTTCACATTTTGCTTTAAAGTTTGCAACAACTTTGACTGCTTGTGGTGAAAAAAAATTGTATGAAGACCAGAGTGGCCAATATGTTGAAAAATAGTGTATCTAATACTGATTCTAAACTGGTATAACACATGGTGTTTACGTCTTTACAGATAAAGTTATTGCTGTTAGTATTCACTTAGAGCGAATTTTACCAAAACACCAAGTTATCGAAAAGTAACTCTTTACTTGATTGGGTTAGTCATATCATAAAAAACGCTTCTCTTATGAAAACCAACGTCTAATTACTGCAAAATAATGAATCACAGAATACTTGAAACCTACATCAACAATAATATTTGTAAATAAAAACCGAATCTGTTTTTAGGATTACATTGACGACGTTATCTAAATTCGGTTTAAGTATTCTGTGATTCATTATTTTGCAGTAATTAGACGTTGGTTTTCATAAGAGAAGCGTTTTTTTATGATATGACTAACCCAATCAAGTAAAGAGTTACTTATCGATAACTTGGTGTTTTGGTAAAATTCGCTCTAAGTGAATACTAACAGCAATAACTTTATCTGTAAAGACGTAAACACCATGTGTTATACCAGTTTAGAATCAGTATTAGATACACTATTTTTCAACATATTGGCCACTCTGGTCTTCATACAATTTTTTTTCACCACAAGCAGTCAAAGTTGTTGCAAACTTTAAAGCAAAATGTGAAGTTATAAATTAAGATATGTTTAACAAGAAATTAGTGTCGCTACCATAATGCTCTAAGACACATCCGTTAGCATCACTATTAAAGAATATTTAACAGCAAACAGAACGACAAAATCTCTTTATTTGTGACCTTGGCAGTCATTACAGTGAAGCAAGGTGCTAATTATTAAGAAAATAGAAAAGTTCGATTATCTCGAAAACCATGCAACTTTTACCAAACCTGTAAGTCCTTTTTAGGGACCAGCCTGAGGTGCCCCATGGATGGGTAGAAGGTTATCCATTATTTACTGGACACCCTGTATAGCTAAAATTGATATCGGTAACGGAACGGTAGCGTAACCGAAGCGTGAAAACCATTCTATAATGAGCGTTGCCATGGTAATACGAGTCCTATAATAATTAGTAAAGCTATATTTCTACTATACGAAACGAAAATGTGTTTTTTGGTTAATATCAATTGTTTTCAACCCCCGAACAAAAAAGGGGTATTATATTTTCCTCGTGTGTATCAGTATATGCGAGTGCCCTTGTATCTGCGTCGGTATTCCTACATTTTATCTAAATCCACGTCATCGATTGCTAAAATCATGATGTTTTCAGAATCTCTTAAATGTCGTCGTCTGTTTGGCAAGTATCTGATTGTCATTATCACCTTTTAGGCGCACCATGTAATTTTTGTTATGTCTGGTCTGGTACTGCATTTAAACCGTTTATAGGGTAAGAAACTCACTTTTCAACTTGACGGACAAATTATTAACCGGTGAGTTTGAGTTGTGCCGACAGAGCGTACATACAACATTTAAGAAAGTGCCATTTTAAATAGGTAGCTTAACCTTCGAGTAAGTACGCTCTTATAAACTTGCTTCCGGCACCGAGTTGCACTTTTTGGGGTGCATATTACAAATGCCCGTCCCATCTCACTTTACCCTGTCGGTTCTATTGCCTGTATCGCCATCTTCTTGCTAGTAAAAGCTTTGAATGGCGTCCTTGAAGTTATTTACAAGAATTCGTAAATCCTGGAATTTAATTAGTTATGCATCTAGCGAATGTTATTAATTAAAGTTGCAAAATAGCCGCGACCGGGCGACGCCGTGTCAAGAACTTGTGTTGCAACGCCCTGCGACCACTCTAGCTTAGGGTTGCCACACGCAACTGATACAGTTCTGAGTTTCCAATAACATCACAAATATTCTTGAACAAACTAAAAAATAACAACACGGTCGAACATTATTCAGTTCTTTTAGTAAAGTTAAATAGTTAAAAGTGATTAAATGAGCTAGGGCTGCAAAAGCATAAAACTATGGGTATTGCTTTTGACGTGTTATGGTGTTTTCAAAGTTACGAAAGCTCCGATTTAATTGACAGTGATGGCGGTCAAGTTTAACCAGTAGAATAGAGGCTCTAAAAGCAACACTCTTAAAACGATAATGTAATAGGGGCGTGTACTGGGTAAAAAAAACAGTAATTCTAATTATTCCGTCAGTAAGATTATCACAAAATTTTGAACACGTATTTTTTGCTTTATCTAGTCAATAAAAATTGACAAATGTAACGCGCATCAAAGTTCGGGAACGGTGGCTCGTGACGTCACAACGTGGTATAAATGTGCCACGGCGTGACGTCATGCGAAACCTCAACGAAAAAATACGTATTCAATACTTTTTGATAATGTACATGTCAGACTACCTAATTAGATTTTTTTAGGACATTAGCCTATTGTTCCTGCTTATTCGAATCAAGCTAAAAGAAGAGCTAGTGACTAAGAAAAGGGCATGCTTTATGATTCGGTCATTTGGAAAGGATAGATGAAAGAAGATTGACGAAAGAGACACAGAGCGAAAGTTAGTGGAAGGAGGCCGCTAAATACTTTTTCGAATCATTTCGGAGACACACTGAAAAAGGACCGAATCTCAACTACCCAAAACCAACGTGCAAGCATGACTTGATGTATGAATGTGGAAGAAGCGAAAGAGATTTGACAGGATCGTAGCAAGTGAAATGAATTGGTCCCTGCCTACCCCTCTGGGAAACAGGCGTGATTTGTGTATGTATGTATGTATGAATCACGGAGTGTTGGACGGCCTCCCACCCGGTGGTCTGACGACCTGGTTAGGATCGCGGGGAGCCGCAAGCGGCTCAAGACCGTGACTTGTGGCGCTCTTTGGGGGAGGCCTTTGTCCAGCAGTGGACGCCCCCGGGCTGATGATGATGATGATGATGTATGAATCAAAGTTACGTGCCAACCCTACAAAACGTTCCCTAAACAGTATACACTAAGTTCTGGAGACGACTCGCGGCATTAACATACTAGATAGGTACTAGTTGGAATAATTGAAGCCTTAATGCACAAGTAGCTATGTGCACGAGGTATGATTTAGACCGTAATTTCAACAGTATAAGAGCAAATGGAGATATTTATACTGTTTAAATACTACGTTTAAGCGTGTTTTCCGTGTGTCTGTCTGTACTCTGTATTAATAATAATATATAATAAATATCAGGGGACAATGTCACACCAATTGACCTAGTCCCAAACTAAGCTCTAGGCTTGTACTGTGGGTACTAGACAACGATATAAATACTTACATAGAGAAATATATACTTAAATACAAAGAAAACCTCCATGACTCAGGAACAAGTATTCGCGTTCATCACACAAATATCTGCCTTTACTGGGATTTGAACCCAGGACCGCCAGCTTCGTAGGCAGGCTCACTACCAAATAGGCCAGCGCGTTGTCAAATATTATTTATCTATTTCAACTTTATTGCATAGCACAAAAAGTAAGTACAAATGGCGGACTTAATGCCTTAATTAAGAGCTTACATCGTACTTACATAGAGTTGCTGGTGTTTATGGGCGGTGGTGATTACTTCCCATCAGGAAACCTACATTATCTTTTTTAAAATAAAAGGAAGGAGGTTATAAAAGAAAAAACTCTACCAGTCAACCACTACCACACCTCGTACACTACAAAGTGTACATGAAGTATCTTCCTAGTCTAACAAGCAGTTCTTGTCAACATTGATAATTATTTAAATCTTTAATCGTAAATGAATAAACACGTTTTAAGAAATGATTGGGTAATAATATTTGATTTGGGGTGTTTACCCAGATTAACTCGTTGCTTGCAATATAAAAACTTAATATTCCTAATTACTATGTTTTTTCTTGCTACTTTTAAATGTTTATAACTAACATACCTTGTTATAAAATGCTAATTGATTGCCCCTTACATATATATTTACGTAAATTATATCAAAACGCTAAGGATTCGTGATTATTTTAATTGCTTGTATAAAAGGCCTACTAAGTAATTACGCAAAAATCCTGCGCATATTATAAATGCAAAAGATTGTGTTTTTTGTGTGATACTCCTTCACACTGCAACAGCTAACCGGATTATGATCAAATTTGGAATGGAGATACCTACCTTGTACCCTGGACTACCATGTTAACACATAGGCTGTGTAAATCATGATTTTTTTTAAAGTTCCAGGGGGAATAACGATTATTGAAATCTACAGTATTATTTATTTTAGTTTCAAACGGCATGATAAATGTTTTGGACTTTTGTGACTTAGATAGTAGGTACAGTTAGCCCTATATCTAAGTATATGCACATATTTGTACCTTGACACTTTAAAGCCTTTGACGGATTAGTGGAGCAACTTAAACATGACTTTAAAGTGACAAAGTACTAAAGTACTACCTACTTATAGGGCCGACCGTACTTACGTACTCAAACCAGACTCTATTTTTGAAAATGTTTCTTAAATGTTGAATTACAAAAGGTGTTCCATACATAAGTTTACTTAATGAACATGATCTTGTGATGATTAACGTGCAATTCAAACTCGTATATAATAATACCTACTGTGCGGCAACGGAATCCTCGGTGCGCGAATCCGACTCGCACTTAACCAGTTTTTATATTTCTAAACTAGATCATCATGCTCTATACTCTATACGAAGAAACCAGAAGCATCTCGACTGCGCGTGCGCGCGTTCCGGGGCCACTTCTTATAACGCGCGGGAAAGTGGATTACTCGGTAACCGCGGAGAACTTTGTTACATAAAGTAATCGCTAAAGTGATGCATTACTGGAAAACCGGTATTTAATTTAAAAAAGTGTACTAGGCAACCTGTTTTTGACGTAATCGTGTCAGAAAATACATTTTCCGACTGTACACTGTACTGCTTTCATAATTATCTTCTGCTTGTCTATACATATAACTATAACTCAACTATAACTACCTAATCAAAACTCGGTTCGTCTATGTTAAATGGGTATTCTGTTGCTACCTTCCAGATCAGCGCTCTAACCGTCAACTTAAAATAACATAGTCATCGGGTTTACCTGTTATGTATTCCTAATGTCTGCTATACCGAAACATTTTCAAAAGTGACTTACTTCAAATTTAAATACAAATCATTTATCTAAATATATAAAAGGAGAAACTGACTGACTGACTGACATATCAACGCACAGCCTAAACGGCTAAACGTAGGCACTTGAAATTTAGAAGGGACGTAGCTTAGGTACCGTAGAGGTGCACTAAGAAAGGAATTCCTGAAATTCCCACGGGAACGGGAATTAGCGGGAAAATCCTTTTGTATGAAAAATCTAAACCGCGTAAGATAGATAATTGAAATTTGGCATACAAGTACCCTAATGAACGTAAAGCTTACTTGCAACGTGATATTGCAAAATTCCCACGGGAACGGGAGTTATTGGGAAAAAACTTTTGTATGTAAAAATCTAAACCGCGTAAGATAGATGATTGAAATTTGGCATGCAGGTACCCTAATGAACGTAAAGCTTACTTGCAACGCGATATTGCAAACTTTCCACGGGAACGGGAGTTATTGGGAAAAAACTTTTGCATGTAAAAATCTAAACCGCGTAAGATAGATAATTGAAATTTGGCATGCAGGTACCCTAATAAACGCAAAGCTTACTTGCAACGCGATATTGCAAAATTCCCACGGGAACGGGAGTTATTGGGAAAAAACTTTTGTATGTAAAAATCTAAACCGCGTAAGATAGATGATTGAAATTTGGCATGCAGGTACCCTAATAAACGTAAAGCTTACTTGCAACGCGATATTGCAAAATTCCCACGGGGACGGGAGTCATTGGGAAAAAACTTTTGTATGTAAAAATCTAAACCGCGTAAGATAGATAATTGAAATTTGGCATGCAGGTACCCTAATGAACGTAAAGCTTACTTGCAACGCGATATTGCAAAATTCCCACGGGAACGGGAGTAATTGGGAAAAAACTTTTGTATGTAAAAATCTAAACCGCGTAAGATAGATAATTGAACTTTGGCATGCATGTACCCTAATGAACGTTAAGCTTACTTGCAACGCAATATTGCAAAATTCCCACGGGAACGGGAGTTATTGGGAAAAAACTTTTGAATGTAAAAATCTAAACCGCGTAAGATAGATAATTGAAATTTGGCATGCAGGTACCCTAATAAACGTAAAGCTTACTTGCAACGCGATATTGCAAAATTCTTACGGGAACGGGAGTTATTGGGAAAAAACTTTTGTATGTAAAAATCTAAACCGCGTAAGATAGATGATTGAAATTTGGCATGCAGGTACCCTAATAAACGTAAAGCTTACTTGCAACGCGATATTGCAAAATTCCCACGGGGACGGGAGTCATTGGGAAAAAACTTTTGTATGTAAAAATCTAAACCGCGTAAGATAGATAATTGAAATTTGGCATGCAGGTACCCTAATGAACGTAAAGCTTACTTGCAACGCGATATTGCAAAATTCCCACGGGAACGGGAGTAATTGGGAAAAAACTTTTGTATGTAAAAATCTAAACCGCGTAAGATAGATAATTGAACTTTGGCATGCATGTACCCTAATGAACGTTAAGCTTACTTGCAACGCAATATTGCAAAATTCCACCGGGAACGGGAGTTATTGGGAAAAAACTTTTGTATGTAAAAATCTAAACCGCGTAAGGTAGATGATTGAAATTTGGCATGCAGATATCCTAATGAACGTTAAGCTTACTTGCAACGCGATATTGCAAAATTCCTACGGAAACGGGAGTTATTGGGAAAAAACTTTTGTTTGTAAAAATCTAAACCGCGTAAGATAGATGATTGAAATTTAGCATGCAGGTACCCTAATGAACGTAAAGCTTACTTGCAACGCGATATTGCAAAATTCTTACGGAAACGGGAGTTATTGGGAAAAAACTTTTGTATGTAAAAATCTAAACCGCGTAAGATAGATGATTGAAATTTTACATGCAGGTACCCTAATAAACGTAAAGCTTACTTGCAACGCAATATTGCAAAATTCCCACGGGGACGGGAGTCATTGGGAAAAAACTTTTGTATGTAAAAATCTAAACCGCGTAAGATAGATGATTGAAATTTGGCATGCAGGTACCCTAATGAACGTAAAGCTTACTTGCAACGCGATATTGCAAAATTCCCACGGGAACGGGAGTTATTGGGAAAAAACGTTTGTATGTAAAAATCTAAATCACGTAAGATAGATGTTTTCAATCTAGCATGCAAGCATACCTTAGTAAATATAAATTTAGTTATGGCTGTATTTTGAAAAATTAAGTTAGCGGAAAAAAAAAAATTGTATGAAAAAATCTAAGCTGCATAAGTTAGATGCTTGAAATTTGACATGCATATACTTTAGTGAATGCAAAGTTAAAAATTCCCCTGGGAACGGGAAGCGAGTTAGAGGCTCCTTATAAAATAACCTCATTTAAAAATAATAAAATTAAGCATTTTTTAACCTTTCTCCCACACACACAAAGATCTCTCTTTTATAACACGCCACGCGGACGAAGTCGCGGGCAAAAGCTAGTTAATCCTAACGTGATGCATTACTGGAAAATCTTTATTTCATATTTTTTAAAGTGATCGCGTCAGAAAATACATTTTCCGACTCGTCTAATAACTAAAAATATTCGTAACGTTTGTATCCAAAGAGAACATGTCCCATGCCCTCAAATGTTTACGAGAATGTTCCCGGTAATTTCCTGAAAAAATAACTGTTTGCATAGAAAAGTCAAACGAGCACACAGGCCACACAGGTAAGTGAAATCTGAGATTACATACATTTGAATTCTCAAGACCGCAATCTTAAAATTGTAATTCTAAGATGCAAATGCGTTGCTAACCCTAAGGACGAAGATGAAATGCCTCTATGCCAGTAATTTCACCGGTTGTCTTATAACATACCGGAACACAGCAGTGGGAACACTCCTGCCTGGCGGTTATAGGATAAAATGGTGGTAGCGATCCGAACCTATTATCTTATGTTTATGTTTTTTCGGTTAAACATACTGTGCGGCCAGACAATTTGCCATCGAATACAAACGCTAGCGTGTGGTGATCACTGTCGCTTTGCGTTGTCATAGAAAAATGTATGTTATTGACGTAAGTCACGTGATACATCAAAAATGAAAAAACAGTTGCAACAAGTGATATATCACGTGACTTACGGCAATTCCATACATTTTTGAATGGCAATGCAAAGTGACAGTGGCCACCAAACGCTAGCGTTTGTATTCGATGACAACTGGTCTATACCTCGTGTCTTGGCACTGAACGTGCAACCGTAGGACTAACATTACAATGCTTTTGAACGTGCAATTAGTTTAAAACTGCAGTTAATCCCTGGAGGCATAAACAACCATTCCCCGATGCACGGCCTTCGCGCATTGCGCTCCATTCTCTTAACGATTGTACTTATTTAGTGTAATGCAGCGTATTCTGTATTTCGTAATATCTATCACACGACGTCAACTAATGCAGCTGTCACAGTGGATAGAGTTGGAATAGTAGGTTCTATTTGAATTGGTTACTCTAAGTACCTAGTGAAAAAGGGTATAAGTCGACTTCACTTGTTTTACAAAAGGGTATATTCAAAAATGGAGTGCACTTGACTTAAACCCTTTTTCACTTGATTGAGGAGACTTACAACCTTTTTCACAAAAGAAACATACAGAAGTGTCAGTATACCTCTGAATGTCATGGTTATCCCCAAAATTGAGAACACGGATTAGAGTTAAAATTGAACACATTTTGAAAGTAACAAATATCTAATTCTAGCTTACAGTGACTAAATCTATAATATTATAATATTGGAAAGGAGCATTATATTTGAGTTAACAGTTGGCTTATGGCTCTTTAGTTACGTTATGATGGTAGGAGTATAGAGTATAGAGAATAGAATAGAATAGAAAATATTTAATCAACGCACACAGAAGAAAAAACATAGAAAATTATGAAGTAAAAGGAAGAAATTAAGCTGCGAGTGAAACTGCGGCGCTGATTTTCAGAGGGACATAAAACAAACCTAAATCCTTACTAATATTATAAACGCGAATGTTTGTATGTATGGATGGATGTTTGTTACTCTTTCACGCTGCAACGTCTGAACGGATTTGGATGTAATTCGTAATGGAGATAGGCTACAGGATTAACACATAGGCTACATTTCATCCCTGAAAATCTAAAAGGTCCCGAGGGAATATCGATATTCGAAATCTACTCGGACGAAGTCGCGGGCAGAAGGTAGATAAACATAAAACGGGTAATAGTAAGTAAACATAAGTAAAGTAGATGGAATAAAAAAAACAATTTCAATTCACGTTTAAAAACCTTAAAGACTAATTCAATTTATAGCGTGTATTTGCCTATCCACAGTATATGTAGGTTCCAATCTTCCTAATGACCCATGATTTTTCATCAATACATATAGGCACGAGTAATCTGAATCAAGACTCATTTTAATCTAATTATAAAACACCTTAATCACACATACCTACTGTTTACCGACTGTATACTGCGTGCATTGTGTATTCATTTTCCGATAGAAGCTGAAATTTATAGCAAGTGTCGGTTATTGCCGCATCCGTCGCCTTGGCACGGTTGTGACCGAAGTTTGACGAGCTGCAATTATGCAGTTACAAGTAACGATGCACCCGTTCGTTTATTACCTAGGAACGCCAATGTCATAGTATAAATAGAAAATTAGTCTCCGGCCCTTTAGGAGTTTCTGTTACCTACTGCCGCTCGGGTGCTAGGGTTGCGATAATGCGCGTCGCTCGATGCATGGAACCAAACGCGGCGATAACTGTGCGGCTCTGACTAAACCGGCTTGGTCCGTCCTGTTAAGTTTACTTGTGGTGGTTCGCGGCGCGTACGGTCGAGGCACGCACACATGCAAGCAACACGATATACCTTTGTTTCATTTGAAGACTGATTATTCCGTGGCAATGTGTAGTTATTCTGTGACGGAGCGAATGTTGACCAATGAGCTCTACAATAAGCCATTTGTTTCACAGTTCGGTAAAATGTCAGTTTGCAGGTGGTAGGACCCTGTGCAGGGTCCGTCCGGATCGCTACCACCATCTTATCCATTAACCTACCGCCAAACAGCAGTGTTCGCATTGTTGTGTTCCGGTTTGGGGATAAGACAGCCGGTGTAATGACTAGCATAGAGGCATTCCATCTTAGTCCTCAGGGTTGGCAACGCATTTGCAGTCTTATGCTAATGTCTATGGGTCACAGTTTCCACTTACCATCAGGTGGCCTGTGTGCTCGGTTGCCTGCTTTTAACATTGTTGTGGTATTGGTTTTAACTCCGCTACCACTGTCGTGTAGATAAGATATCACAACGTTGACAATACGATAGCATGTCAAAAGCGATACCGAGTAGAATAAAGCTCCAGGTTTATTCTACTGGGTAATTGGGTATCCTGCTATGTTTTATCTTACTGGGTAAAACCATATTGCTATTAAGCTTTTTTTTTTACAATGAGATGGCACGCAGGCACTCAAGCCATAGGACCTGTTTATGTCAACGATACGATAGCTCTTATCTAACTACTTGTGGTCTAAGATCCGAATAGGAGACGCCCTTCACCGGGCTGTTTATTCGATAAAAAGTATTTTATATCATATTTAATATGTAAAGTAATATATGGTTCCTTTCCAACAAAAATACACACTGCAAGTCAATCTGCAACGGTCCAAGCTGGTAACAGCTGAACTCCACCAGGCCATGCAGAACGGAAACTGCGAAGTAGCACTGCTACAGGAACCGTATGTGGGCGGAAAGGGAGAGATGACGCCGCAACAAGGTTTCAAGGTGATTCAGTGTACACAGAATCGCGCGAAACCAGTGAAGTCAGCAATAGTAGTGCTGGGTGATCGAGTCCAGGTGCAACACGACCCACAGCTGGTCACGGAGAACATCACGGCGGCACTTCTGAAGTTTGGTAATGTATCAGTTGGAGTAATCTCGGTCTATTTCGAGCCCGACCAAGACTTGGAGGGATACATTGACAAAACAAAGGAGATCATGCTTGGATTGGGTACAGACAGCTACATCGTGGGAGGGGATGTGAATGCCTGGAGCTACTGGTGGGGAAGCAGATCGGAGAACCACAGGGGGGTAGCTTACCATAGCTTCCTCAATGAGGTAGACCTGAATGTTTTGAACATTGGATACACTCCGACATTCGAGACATACCGGGGAGGCAAGCTATACACTAGCATCGTTGATGTGACAGCGTGCAGTACCAACATTCTGTCCAGGATCCAAGACTGGGAAGTAGACAGGAAAGTTGTCACGTCCGATCATAACACCATAAAATTTGCAGTGGGTAGTGAAGCGGCCCCGAAGCCAGTACCAAGACCAACAACCAGGATTTACAACCCAAAGAAAGCTGACTGGACCAAGTTTAAGACCGTTCTGTCAGTGGAGCTTGTGGAAAGAGACTTGACGACGCATTCTTTAAATAACATTGGAGACACAGAAGCACTGGAGCAGGCGACCAACGCCTACATCGGTGCGGTGTCGAAAGCATGTGAAGAATGCATCCCGAAACCGGGAGCTCCCAAGACAAACGCGAAGCCGCCGTGGTGGTCCAAAGATTTGGACCGACTGAAAAAAGAGGTGTTAAGAAGGAAAAGGCGAATAAGGAACGCAGCCCCAAACCGAAGGCAGTACGTACTCGACCAATACCTCCAGGTAAAGGAAGAGTATGCCATGAAAGCGACAGAGGCTCAGACGGCTAGCTGGAAGGATTTTTGCACCGCGCAGGATAGGGAGTTGTTATGATGGAAAAATATTTTTAGAAAGCAAAAGAGGTGATACGAAATCTTTTGCCGCCAAAATCTAGTGGCATTTATTCAAAAACATACCAAAGTTTTATTGATTGGAAATGTGGGAAACAAATAACATCATTAATGTTAGATTAACGATAGTAATAATAAGATACCTAATTGTTGGTTTTAATTGTTAGAAACTTTTTTATAATAAATGTTGTAATTTTGTTTAGAACGTCGTTTTTTTCCTCGCATTCAAAGTGAAACGTAGTGTTTACGCGAGACTAAACAACCATAATGACACTCGAACTACAGCCACCCTCGCTCGCAAGCTCGCTCGCGTGGCTAAACTTCTCGTGTCATTATGGCTTGTTTTAGTCCCTTGTTGAACAATCTACTATTTTAGTAACGTTTGCATATTCTAAACTCGCGAGCAAAATTATTGCATCACTTTTTCCGTCTGCAAGGCATATCTTTATAAACCACTTTTTGTCTGAAATATTTCAATGAAATCATGTTTATTATTATCTAAGCGTTAAAAAAGTAACAAACATGGTAATCGGCCAAGTATTTTAAGATTAAGGGCATTTTCCTGGTTTGCGGGCGTTTACTCCTGCACGAGATCTCCCCTTGACACTTATAAAACGAGGGTTAAGGGGGGGGTTTATCAGTCACTAATCAGAAGTCGACCGGTACACATCTCCGGATTTTTACTCGTGAAGAGGACCTGGAAGTCACCGGAGTCGTTTATTAACTGGAAGACGGCCGTAGCCAACGTTCAGTAGCTGCCGAGCTGATTCAAGCCAGTGTACAGTTTGCAGAGTGTACCAGAGGTTGAGCAGACTGGAGCCTTTACTTCCAGACCAATAACAGGCCGCAGAACGTGCACATCAGAGGGGGACGATCGGCTCACTGTCACAATAGCTCCGTTGCTCTCCAAGAATAGGTACGTGAAAAAATTGATTAAGTCTATGAAAAACCGTTTAAATCATCTAAGAAAGGGGAGGGGGGGGGGGGGTTAGGGTTGGCAACAGCAGCTATGAATTTATTGTAATCAAATCTGTTGTTTATAAAATGACTTTCACTTTCAAGCGTTTTGAGACTATTTTCGAAACTCTGAGTTTTTTCATACATATTTTCTATTGCGTTACTTTTTCAGATTCGGGTAAGAATGTCCAATGTACAAGTACGGGTAAGAAAGTGCAATTATTTTGCTCGCGAGATAGTCTTCATTCATACTTTCGATTTGTGAGTAATTTGTCTATTAAACCAGCAATAGCATTTTTCTAAACAAAATTCCCTACTTAAATTTTAAATCGATTATACATTCACCATAAAATTACTTATAATATTAAATTTGATATAAAACACCACACCAGTCAGTACCAATAATGGCGTCCGAATTGAACACAATACGACAACATGTCAAAAGCAATATGGTCTTACCAAGTACAATACAGCCCCAGGCCTAGTGAAAGCCACTCAAATTGCAATAAAACTTGTTACTAACCCAACAAAGATAATCACCGACATAATACAACACGCTATTTGATTATTTAACATCTCGTATCACATATTACGATCCTTACTGGTTTGTAATCGTTACGTGGATTTTGTAATACGTGGATGATACATTAACGGCTGTTAAATAACCAAACCGCAGATGGATTTGGTTACCTACCTCGGGCTTAAATATGACATTTGGCACATACGAAATGTGTGAAATTATATCTGAAGTAATCAAATACACTCACTCACTCAGAGGGCTACGCTCTGGGTTTCTCTGCGTGATAGAATATATAGAACTAAGGTTACCGACATAGCCCAAAGAATAGCTAAACTGAAGTGGCAGTGGGCGGGGCACTTTGCTCGCAGGACTGATGGCCGATGGGGTCAGAAGGTTCTGGAGTGGCGTCCGTGGACCGGAAGACGAGCTGTAGGTAGGCCTCCAACAAGATGGAGTGACGACTTCGTCGGGATCGCGGGACCGAGGTGGATGCGAAAAGCACAAGAGTGAGTGGAAAGCCTTGGGGGAGGCCTATGTCCAACAGTGGACGTCTTTCGGCTGACATGATGAATCAAATACATCCGCTGTTTTTGGGAAAAATAAATTATCAAACAATGCGCTGAAAAAAATCTGACACGCTCTTGTAACTGTAGCAATAAAGACGTGTCAGATATTTTTGAGCCCAATGTTGGATACTATATTATTGCTGATGACCTTACCAAAATTAACAATATTCAAAACTCCCAGAGTGTTGTAGGCAGAGCTACAGAGTTACCAACAAGTCTAAAAATTTGTTATTAATTCGGTTACTACATTTTTCACAATCAGGCTAAGATGTTTTTACCAGTGTAGGTAGGTATGTATATTAGTGAAAGGTTGCACGCCATTCGCCTAACAACACTACAAGTATATAAAGAAAACAAAAAACAAAGTGTGTAAATTTGAGATTCACTAATAGTTATTTATGTGAGTGGAGCATAATGAGAGGCATTAATACACGAGTGTGGTTTCATGAAATAAGCTGAAAGGCGAGTTTCATAATAAGATCACACGAGTGTTTTAATTCCTAATTATGCGTACAAAACTGTAACGAGGTTGTTACAACCTCCTTTTTGCGTTCGTGGCCACTTTTACATTTCGTTTAAATTCTTTCCAAATTCAAAATTGTCAATGATCTTGAATTCTCCCGTGTCTCGCTATTTCATTATATTTAATTTATTTTTTTATTTAAATATAATTCTGTAAATCTTTCTATTTCCAAAAATATAATATTTGAAGAAAGCGATTTATTTAAGAGTCTCCGAGATACTTACTTACCATCCTACCGTTAGAAAACTTTATCTACATGCATATCATAAGTTTACTACAACATGTATGTACAATATGGCCTTCATTTTCAAAACTTTAAACTGTTCTTCGGAACTATTCGAAAGTTCGAAACAAATGACTAACATTTAATTTAGGCATAATATAATGCACCAATGAATGTCAACAAGCATTACCTACCAGCAATATTCTATAAACCCAACCACATAATATTTTTCCTTATTTTTAAAAAGATGTTCGAAATTTGAATGTCATTAAAGTTTTGGCTACTCGTACTGTAATTTGATCATTAAGATGCAACCACAGATACAGGTTTACTAATATAGGCCTTTTGCTTATCGTTTCTGAACATATGATAGGGAAGTTATGGATGCCATGGATGCAGATAAAACATTATTTAGTATATCAAGCACCCGCTAAATAGTAAGTTTGCACGGTACGAAGGACTGACTGAAAAACCAGCGCTGTGAGAGTGCGACTCTGCCGGAGCGCGCCTACAGCAACCGCTGTGTTTGATCCTCTACCACATTTTTTTAGGTTCTGTATTAGCTTTATTTCATACTATAACTTTATTAGTTAGGTTACTTAAGAGCTGCATGTTTTTGTGCGTTGTATTTTTAGTGTGGCGAATGTATTTCTATTCCCTTAGTCGCCTCACTCGCCTCTTACGACTTCCAATAATTAAATAAATTAAAAACATTTCATTTCAGGCTATTTCGGGATTTTATCTATTCAATATTTATTTCTGTAACTACTCGTATGTTAAACAGTTAACATAATAGATATTAAGAGTAATCATTAGACCCCGTTATCTTGTCGCACTGTCATTACTCTTCAGTGCAATGGAGCGTGAATATTTTTTTTTATCGACCATCTAAATATCGATACTGTATGTCACTGATTATGTCAAAGAGGAGTCACTAGGTTCTATTACTTTTGTATAAAAATATATCCTACTAATATTATAAACGCGAAAGTTTGTGAGTATGTATGCATCCGGATGTTTGTTACTCTTTCACGCAAAAACTAACGGATTTTGGTGAAATTTGGAATGCAGACAGCTACACATAGGCTACCTTTCATGTAACTTAAAAGGCGAAAATTCATTTGCATTATATTAATATTGATATCAAGAAGGAATACCGGGGTCTAGTAATCAGTAATTACTCTTTATAATCATAATGCACAAGTACCTACCCACATTTATGTCTTCGTCGAACCTGGAGGCTAATTTTAATTGACCAATAAAATTCGAATTATATGCCTTCGTCGGCCCACAGAACCTAGTAATTATGTAATTTAATATAATTGATGACTTTATTGAATAAGAATGGCCGTTGGCTGCAAAATCGAACAACCAGCAATGAGACAACGAGGTATAAAACGGCAATAATATAGTGACTAAACCTTTCTATGGGGCATACAGGGTGGTACATTTAGATTGGTCCGTATGGGCAAGTCTGTATCTATAAGGCATACAAAGATCTGTTCATACGAACTATGACATCGATCTATGTGACAAGAAAAACTGCATAAAATAGATTTGAAAAAAAAACTTGTACTCAGTTCGGGAATCGAACCTGATCGTCTTCCATTCATTCATGTCAGCTGAAAGACGTTCACTGTTGGACATAGGCCACCCCCAAGAATCTCCACTCAGACCGGTCTTAGCTTTTCGCATCCTTACAAGGTCGTCACTCCATCTTGTTGGAGGCCTACCTACAGCGCGTCACCCGGTCAGCGGACGCCACTCCAGAACCTTCTGACCCATCGGCCATCAGTCCTGCGAGCAATGTGCCCTGCCCACTGCCACTTCAGTTTAGGTATTCTTCGGGCTATGTCGGTATCCTTAGTTCTACTGCGGATATCATAATTTCTGATTCTATCACGCAAAGAAACCCCGAGCATAGCCCTCTCCATAACCCTCTGAGTGACTTCGAGCTTCCTTATTCCTTTCTTCGAGCTTCTTCGAGAGAGAAAAATGAAACTTACATTATTTCTATTTGGATATCAACTGTGTAGTCTTAAGCATAAATGTTACTATGAAACATGATATCTAAAATAAATAAAATGCATTGTTTGTACTTATTTCAAATCATTTAATTTAATTAAGTAGATGTAAAATAGAAATAACGTATATTTTATTTTTCAATACGACCGGGTTCGATTCTCAAACTGAGTACCTACAAGTTTTTTTTTCAATCTATGAATTCAGTCACTAAAATCTATGGCATGGTTCCTAAGACCAGATCTTTGTATGTTTTATAGTTACGGACTGGCCCATATTGACCGACCTAAATGTGCCACTTTGTGTATTACAGAATGTTCCCAGTATTATCCCTTTGAAACTCTCCGACACTATATATATATAATCTTCATAAAACCATAAATCATTTGTCAAGTCACCTCAAACCTCAGGAAACACTTATCAGGCCATGGCCATGGCCCTAACAAACCAACGAACGGCAATTTATTGCGCACAAATAATTAAAATAATCATAGATAATAGCAGAGGTTGTAATGCCCTTTATGGCCCTTCGGATTTATAGGGCTATTCGTCAAATATTACCCACGAACGCTGCGGGGTTTGGTAATTCGTGAGAATGGCCCTGTAGTTGTATTTTTAAAATAACTTTGTCCGTTTGTGGCCACAACCAACAACCAACGAACCCGGTAAACCTCATTTTTAAGATATCTGTTAAAAATTTCTTTGAATTGTGTCGCGGTAAAAATATATAACTGTCTACATACCACCTACTCTATCTATTTCGATCTGTTAACAACAAGTATTATTTCAGCCTTATTCTAACTAATTTTTATATTCTAAGATATAAGTGTAAAATAATTATGATTAGCTTTAGACATGAGAATAAAACCATGCTTAAGCGTACTGTTAGTTACTTCAAATAAATAAATGCATAATAAAAATACTCCTTTGACAACTCATTTTAGGAAGTTAAGTACTCGCATTTGTCTGAGTTCTTTGTAACACCCGTACGATCGATTTTATAAATATGTGTTCAACTTAGTACCTTGTCTATTTTTTATAACAACGCTTAAAGTGACAAGGTACAAAACTGAACACATATTTATGATAACGATCGTACATGTTTTATACATAAAAACATTTGTCTTGATTGACTCTTTCAATTGATGAGAACAGCATTAAAATTCGTTAAGTAGTTTGAAAGATACAGAGAGACAGACGGCGGGAACCGTCATTATTGAGTAAGTTTTGACAAACAGCCTTTAAAGTATTTTACAATCATTTGTTACGATGGTCACGTCTCCTGCCAGCATTGACCGAATTGGCAGTTACTTTGATTCACCACCGCTTCTCTGTACTGTATGCGGGCCGGTGTCACGTCAGCTGACAGGTCAATGGTCGGCCATCTTGCGAACTGAAGCCAAGTGGAAGTTACACAAGAGTTGAATATTTTAGTGCGGGTTCGTAAAATTTTGTATACAATTCTCAATGACAGATTACTCGTAGAATTTGTTCAAAACAATACCTAGCTGACAACAATTCCTGAGATGCTTTGATAGAATCACTCAGGTACAGGAAATAAATGTAAGTGGTGGTAGCATTGTACCGACACGTAACTTCTCAAATTGTCCAAGTTCCGATCGAGAAATTCTCGGAAGCTTCTAAGAATTATTCTTAAATTTTCTATGGAAAGAGAAAATTCTCAATGCTTTCAAATGTTTCCGATAATATTCTCAAATACACATATAAGTATTTGCTTTAACCGGGAATCCAACCTGGGACCGCTTCGGAGGCAGGAGCAATACCAACTTTGCTAATCGCTTCTTTAAATAGTATTCCCCGAGCTGGTATTCCTTTTGCCGCCCGCTATGGAACTGTCAAAGAGAAATACCTAATTAATCAAATCCTAGGAGACTTTATTATTTTAATCCCCTACGCAAAAGGCGTGTTATAAGTTTGACTTGGGATCTGTGTATCTGTCTGTGGCATCATAGCTCCTAAACGGGTGAACCGATTTGAATGCGAGTTTTTTTATTCAAAAGTAAGTTTTCATGCGGTAGTTCTTATTGTTAGCTAGGTTTCATGAATATAATATGTGGCGACCTAGCAACATCTAACGACAATTTGCAACAACCGACTCGCCAGCGCCACTAGCGCCACAAGTGTCAGACAGCGGAACTAAAGTGTTCTACATCGCGCTAACGAAGTTTCTACAGTCGGTTGGCATATATACAACTTCCAACTTCATCCCTATGGACTTCGGTCCCAAGGCATAACATCCGCCTGGAGAGAGATCTCTCTATTGTCCTCTCTCTTCAACAAATATCAGTTGGGCCGTTTCGAAGAAGACAGCTCTGAAAGACGAGGTCATCATTATATCGGGGGTACTAATTGTGTGTCTTTGAAATACTTCCGTGACCCATTAATCGCGAGTCGAATGCTCTGTCCCTCGCATTCTATAAGAATACTCTGAGGTCTGGGTGGGACAGAGCTTCGACTCGCTAGCGAGAACGTTAATTGTAAGTTGCCATCGAATACAAACGCTAGCGTGTGGTGATCACTGTCGCTTTGCGTTGTCATAGAAAAATGTATGATATTGACGTAAGTCACGTGATATATCACTCGTTACAACAGTCACACAGATACATCACGTGACTTACGCCAATTCCATACATTTTTCTATGACAACGCAAAGCGACAGTGATCACCACACGCTAGCGTTTGTATTCGATGGCAACTTGTCTAACCCCACTGGTTATATACCTAACACAACAATTCGTCAGCCATGCATCTTCCACGGCCTCATCTGCCAACCTTCAATGAACCCTCATTAAAACCCTTTAGGTGCTGACAGTCAATGATCTACCGACTCAAATATCGACATGATTTAGAAGAATGATCTAGCTAAACTGTCAATATCTGATCGACATTCACGATCGAAGTATGATTAAGGGTATTCGAAATGTGATACTTGTAATGGTTCGATGTTTAGTTTAATTTACAATGGTTGAACTTTAGCATTTTCAAAGTGATTGTTAGATTTACGAGATTTACTATCGATGTAGATATTATTGTAGGTATCTTGGTCAGATATTCCTAAGCATTGGTATCGTGTTCAAATTATTACCTACCAGTTTTTTATTGCGACTTTTTTTTTAATAAAGTATGATCATAATTAGTAAAAGTTAACTATAAGGTAGGTAGGTATTTAGGTGAATGCGTGATTGTATGTATAACTTGAGACCATGTCAGGACATTAGGGAATTCTTCTTTCCATATTTTTTTACTGAGCTTCCGTGGCTGTTTAACGGACAACGTACAGCCTAAACTATGCAATTAGGCATTAAGTCCGCCATATATGCTTTTTTGTGTAGGAACGGTTAAATAAATAAATAAACCAATGCTCCTGGAGGCTTGAAATTTAGAGTTGGTATCCCTGGATACCTAAGGAGTGGATTACGAAAAAATATTTCTTAAAATGGACACTGGAAGAAATAGGGGAATAGCGGGAAACGAATTCTACGCGCACGAATTCGCGAACGTCATCTGGTTTTAAATTACCATTTCTTATCTGTGATATTAAAAAAATATTTAACTATTACAGGATTATGGTGGGTATTCACCAGAGCTATGCGAGGTAGCGGAGCGATGTGCTAGGAAAAAATCCACCAATAGGAGAGCTGCAAGCTGCACTGAGCGAGGTTAGGAAAATGGAGTATCATATTGGTGGATCGTACATGAGTTTCTTACAGAAGCTTTGCCTTAGGATGCCAGAATTAAATACTATAAATATCAAAGTACAGTCACACACAAGTTGACCAAGCTCAAGAGATTTACTACCTATGGGTAGTCGAGTTCATAAATATGTATACACTTTAATCCCTGTGAGAACTCCTTTTGGCAGTTTAAATATGACATTAAAAAGTCAAGGATCTAAAGTGTATACATGTATGAACCCGACTGTACTATACAAAGATAAACTTATATCTAGATAAAAACAATATTTAATATTCGAGCTTAGTTTTGTTTTAATTTAAATATATTTAGTTTTAATTTTTAATCGGTGGAAGCGAAAAACACAAGACCGGTCTGAGTGGAAAGCCTTGGGGGAGGCCTATATTTTGGCTGACATGATTAAGATGATGACTCGCGCTCATCAGGCAAATATTGGCCTATACCGGGAATCGAACTCGGGACCGCAAGATTCGAAGGTAGGGTCACTACCAACTAGGCACCCGCTACGTCGATTACCAGCGGTTATTTATATGGTATATCTTCAACTAGCAAATTCATACATTGTTCTAATGACCGATGTTATCACACCAAATTTTAAGAACAAAGAACATCATTAGGTCATTAGTTCCGCAGCTGATGGCTCTAGGATGTCCTGAGTGCTGATCAAATTGCAGATTACAGACACAATGTTTAATATTTTATTGCATGCGGCCTTGCGGATTAGGCAAAACACAGACATACTGCCGAAATCATGGTCCATTTCAAAACAAGTTGAATAATAACTATATGAAATGCATCAAAAGTGTAAATCTTTTTTTATCTTTATTCTAGCTCTAAAGCCACAAATTCGGAACAGCGGCGGCGCGTGCAGCGGGGCGTTGTTTTGGGCCTGACGTCTACAAACTGTAAAACTGTAAATGTACGCTGCACCCGATAATCTGGAACGCTGCGCTGCACTAGCCACCGTCTCAAATTTGCAGCATTAAACACTCAAACAGCCCTGGTTTTATCAAACTTAGCCCAGATGGGCTACAATACCCGCATAGTCAGGACAATATCAATAGGAAATATGCATGGATTTTTTAACGCATTTCTCAACAAAATACTTGTGATCACACCGTAATGGAGATTACCAAATGATGAAATAAAAATTGGATGAAAATACGGATGATACAAGCATTTTAAACTGCTAATTATCCAATATGCACTGCGACGTCATGTACCTAACAGTTCGGCCTTATAAACCATGTCAAATTCTGTTTTACTAGATTGAGATAAGAACCAATCTTTGTTTGTTTACAGGTAGGTATTCAATTATTTTTTCTCAACTGGTTGTTACATCAATTAGCTTTAATTGAAGCTGTAAAAAAAGTCATAAAATATTTCTGTTCTAGATGCATCTTCAACAGGTTTATTCAATCTTCTTTTCGTTTGCAACATGCCGCAGGTGTCCCTAATTGCTCGAGCCGAGGGCTAAGGGCCTCCATTAGTGACCTTTGTCTAAATTGACCATCAATCCGTGATGGGCGGGCCTGACCATTTCAGAGTTATGAGATGAACAGCAACACGTTGTTACAAGATTGATTTTTAAATTAACAGCTGTTTTGGCTGACTGACCTTCATTAATACTGCATTATGTGTTTGACTGTCGAAAACGAATTTAAAGTTGAAGATTCATGACTAATTTTTGGATAATTCCTTAATTCTTAATGCATTAAAGAAATTATTTTTGTTACAATGACGCAAACGAAATAATTACGTCATTTTAAACCCTTCTTAGCTGACTACGTCAGGAGGAGGGTTATGTTTTTCGAGTGTATGTTATAACCAAACCCCGGAGTTGCGGTGGCACGAATAAAATTTTGCTAGGGACTTCCACGCGATATTATTTCATCGATAAATTGGACTTTCTTATGACAATAGTTAGGTATGTTATGATGACTATGAGATGACGTATGTTATTAATGCAACTTGCAATACCTATTAAACTGTATCATTTATACAGTATGAAGATTGAAGTCCGTAAAGGTCGATTAAAGAAGATAACGGTTTTCATACTTTATGGATGTAGGTATAGACGTGGCGTTGACATAATATGACAATCTTGTCAGAGAATCGATGGAATTAATTTTACGCGTAAAATGCCACCTAGAAAACAGTGTCGTGAAAATTTATTAAGTTCTTGGCTAAAAAACTCTCCGGATTTACGCATACGTGGATCTAAGATATTTTGTACTAAATGTGAGATAAGCCTCGTAGCTAAGAAATATAATGTCAAGAAGCATTTGAATAGTGAAACACACATTAAAGGCAGCCACATGAAAAATCGTTCGTTTTATATGGAATTAACAAAATTCTTGGTAACATGTAACATTGCATGGCATCAATTAGATAATCCAAATTTTTGTTTATTTATACAGAACTGTATCAACGGAGAATACAAGAATTCGTCCGTACCTTCGGAATCATATATAAGACAGCATTATCTTCCGAAAGTGTATATCGAATCCATGCAAAATATATACTCTGAAATTACAAACAAATATATATATGTGACCGTTGACGAAACGACTAATGCGAAAGGAGAACAAATTGCAAATGTTTTAGTTGGTAAACTTGAAGACGAACCGAGCAGGCCACATTTAATTGCAAGTAAGGCGTTGCGTTGTACAAATAGTGATACAATAACGCAATTAGTTACAGAGTCTCTCCAAAATGTATTGGGTGCAAACCAGTCTCACAAAGTTTTACTGTTGTTAACCGATGGCGTGCCTTATATGGTTAAAGCTGGGAAAAATTTAAGCCGCGTTTTCTGTAACATGACCCACGTGACATGTCTAGCACACGGTATTAACAGGGTTGCAGAACAAGTGCGGCGTTTATTTCCTCGCGTCAATGATTTGATATCTAGTGTGAAAAAGGTGTTCCTCAAGTCACCAAAAAGGATTAACACGTTTAAAAGGTTGTTACCTAATATCCCACTACCACCAAAACCAACAATTATCAGATGGGGCACATGGTTGGAAGCTGCACATTACTATTTTAAATACCATAATGAAATTAAAGAAGTAATTGATACATTCAATGAATCTGGTTGTTCATCAATTCGTAAAGCCAAAACTTCATTTAATGCACCTGATATACATGAGGATCTAAAATTCATTGCTGAACGTTTATGTACGCTTCAAACATCTATTACAGCACTGCAATCCCCAATTTTGACACTAGACACAAGTATTAACATAGTGAATAACTTAAAAAGAAAGCTGTCGACAGTATTTTTACACAATAAAGGTAGAATCGTTTATGATAAATTTAATCAAATTATAAAGAAGAATATTGGATTTAATACTATGGTTAAAATAAATAATTTAAATAATGGCGAGGATGTTGAAATATCGCCAGGAAACAGATTAGCAACAATGAAGCATTTTAAAAAATTTAATTTTGCACCCATTACATCGGTCGAGGTTGAAAAATCATTCAGCTATTTAAAATGGATATTTTCTCCAAGACGTAGAAGTCTTACACCAGAAAATGCTGAAAAGATATTAATTTGTTATTATGAAAATAGAATTAATTGAAACAATTCAACCTTTTTGTACAAGACCAAATCATATCAGAAGAAAAAGATCTGTCAAGTGTCAGATTTTGTTTAAACATTATTGTGCATGTATATTTATTATTTAAAAATATTACTGTGCCCTCTAAATATTAAAAATGATTAATATTACGTTATATGAATTGTCTCAAAAAGTGATTGTCTCTACATTAATCAAGAAGTTCATTGATTACGTGTATGACAATCATATTCACGAAGACGATGACATTCAAGAAACATTAGAACCATTAAGATTATTAGACCTAGTAAGAATCCTGCCATTAAAATTACGTAAAGTTTATCGTTTCAATATATTAGTTATTTAATAAGGAGATTTGAAAGTATTTTAATTTTTTTTTCCTATTTTTAGATGGTCGTTTTGAAGGAAAATATATCCGGTGTGGACTTGCCACTTCAACTAAAACGAGATATCTTTTTCAATGCGATTGATATTATGGAAGAACATTTGACCAAAAATTACGTCCGTGTACGAGACCGGTGCCACGATTGTTTCGCTACGTACTATTATTTTTTTGGTCTGCAAACATATAAAAATGAACTAAAGTGCTCTGTTTGCAAGGTAGTGATGTTTAAATCCTTATAAAAAGGGTTTCTTATAGACTGTGACCTCTAACAGTTCCATTTGACACAAGTCATTTGACATTAAAAGGACTATGGTATTACACCAACTGATAACTGTATCCTTACCATGAGTTACAATTACCGTACTCGGTAGCGAGTCGAATGCTCTGTCCCTCGCACTCTATAAGAATACTTGCGAGGTCTGCGAGGGATAGAGCTATCACTTGCTAGCGAGTACGTTAATTGTAACTCATGGTAAGGGTACTGATACGATATCGGTAGAAAATCGATTCTCACGATTTCAAGGTACTACATTTATAAGCAAAGTGACGTATAATATAAAGCTTGCATCAGTGTAGTAATCAGCTTGTGTATTCATTTGTCGTGTATCATATCATGCGTCCAAAGGAAACTCACCGATTATAAATATACTTATGTTTAAAATATGACAGAGAAAGTCAATTTTTCGTTCCCAATAAATCTGACTTATTGTAGTCTTATATGTTGATAAGGTCATAATATAGGTACGTTTGTTTATTACTCATGGTTGTTGTGTTTTGATATTATGTGATAAGGCCGAATTTCCATACACCGTAAGACCGTAACTTATAAATTATTAATAATAGATTTCGTTCTCCCATCTATTTGGAAACAATGCGTAACAATTTGTATGATATTTGAAGTATTAAACACAAGATAAAATACTTTGTTACTTATTACTAATATAAGGTTCATATTGATTAAATGAAAATAATGTAATGATGTTTATGTACTTCTAGGTTTTAGTTTACTTTGCATGGAAATTGATGAAATAAAAATTTAGTTGTAAAGGTTGATTTTTATTTGAATTTTAAAATTCCTACTAATGTCCTAAAAACTCCTATATAGGTAACATTGACGGGTAGTGATCATCACATTTTAGTTAATTTTAATTATTCTGTAGGTAAACTTTACAGCTAATATGAAGTGTCACTTCCAAATAAGCATTCAGTTATCGATAAATTTTATATCGCAAGGAAGTCCCTAGTTAATTGACGTTATTGCCACCGCAACTTCGGGGTTTGGTTATAACTTATAATATTGTAATCAAGTATTAGATGGGCGTTTGTTTTTGTAACATAATATCGAAGACAAAATCAAAAAATGCGTCGATTTTTAAATCTTGTTTTTAGGGTTCCATAGTCAATAAAGAACCGTTACAGTTACGCTATAACTGTGTATTAGTCTGTCCATCTGTCCACGGTTTACGTCAGAGATTCTTGATAAGTACTACAAATCTGTAATTTGGTATAGTTGTCAAAGTTATAAATAAAATATTAAAAGAAACGGTTACTCACCTAATAAAGTGTAAAGCATATTTCTGATATTTCTTTTTTACATTGTAGCTTTGAGTGAGGTGATTAGTTAGCGCTTAAAATCAATTTTCACAGTTGGGAGCCGTTTAGAGTTAGAGTTCTTAGAAGTTACCGATAATTTCTCATGACAATTGCACAATTTGAGAAGTTTCTCGTCCGTGCGATACAATATTTAGTAAATTATAGTCACATACTAATATAATTATACAAAAAGTAATAACACTTACATAGAGCCTAAACACAACACATGTATATGTTTTTACAAGAACCGGAAGCACCACCTTTTCAAATTTAGAGCATCTCGTAAGAGCTAACGTTTTGCTGCACGCCGGACGTGAAGTATATAATTATCTTATTATGTGAATAATCATATTAGTATTACATTACTGACATAGTTAGCTAGTTAGATGCTTGGACTTGATCCGACGGCAAAGACTATTATTTACCTACTTCTATTGATAAAGTACAAGATTGGAAAAATGACCTGCTAGAGTTTCTTGTAGTGCTTCTTCTTCTCAGTGTTGGTCTTGTCCGAAGCGCTAATAGATTCACACCTTACCGACGTGTAAAATATTACAAACTCGAGGAATTCTTTCATCAAAGCTTTATTAGAGCTAAAAAATGGAATCAGTATTATAACCTGTCACTGTCAGCTTGTAAAATACTAGCCATTGTCAACGAAATCACCGAGGGGACTAACTTGACCTGGGGGGGTTATTATGAAATAGCTATGCAGTTCATTTAAAGGTATTCCTCCTGTCCGTGCTCAAATTTGATCAGTTCACCGATCAGGGGACTTATTAACGCGTGCATTCTCAATTAGGCAGCAGGGCTTCTTTAGATCAAATCGAACGTATGTGCGCTCTGACGGCACTACTTAACATCGCCAGTGTGGCGCGTTCACTCGGTCTCTCGTTCGACCGACCGAGCGCCGTTTTTAAGAGAATAACACTCCAGCTTTAACATGACGAAACCAACAGCTGTGATTGTACTTTTGACGGCTGAGCACAGTCACCTTTCAAATCGCACTGTCAGTGACAACTTAAACAACGGGGGCCATTTGCAACGTCAAAAGATGGCGGATGTGTAATTTGTTTTAGTTTTTAATTTTTGTGTATTTAGGTGTTCAAAGTTCTTTTTTGTTAGGGATTTGTACTTTTAATGCCTTTGTGTTGCACAGTGATAGAAGACTTGGAGTTATTTCGTGTATCCTGGCATCTTACTTCTCGTTTCAAGTGGACACGCAGTGGTACAGAGGTTAAAACTATCTTGGCCTCTGCTACTCACCGTACAACGTTGCCACCAATCTTTCTAGAGAAGATTGGATTGTGTTTTATTGCTATATTGATTTATACTTATATATATTTGACACTGGCCATATTCCCGCGGTAGTAGCTGTTCAAGTCGCCACGGGGCAAAGAAAAAAAAAAACTTAAACAACCTATATCCGTTCACATGTCGCCTTCCTATTGATTGCATTATAACGGATGCATTTAATGCACTCCGGATTATGAATTAAGTGAACGGCACGGAGTAATAACTTAATAAGTGACTGTTGTTCTTAGTTTCCGCTCTTCACAAATAATAGAAATGCTCAAGGTTATTCAAATTATTTGTGAATGCGGTGAAGTAATACTAATTTTAGTGTAACCTAGCAACAAAACAACAACTACAACTATGTCAAAGTAACGCAAAAATGAAGTCGTAAAGTCTTTTAGGATTTGATCTATTACAAATTGACATAGTTCGTTATGACCAAGAATCCAAAATTAATTTCCAATAATCCATTGCCTGAGAGTCAAGATATCCGTTTGACAAGTTAAAGCAGATATAATAGCCAATAGAGTCTCTCAAAGGGTTCCAGCTCTTAAACATAACTTATACGAGAGCATAAACCCAAAGGGCGTACACGTATTGTCCTTAATTTTTGACAAATAACTGCTGAAGAAGCAGAACTTTCCGACCCTCAAGGCACTTTTGCTTTGGTTACTCCAACGAAAACAGTTCACCTGCTAACTAAAATTAAATTTCATGTGCCTGTAGTTCTATTATTCCTTGATATAAACTTCAGGACTGACTTGTCGTCGCCATCTAATATATTTTTTCCTTTTATTCCTTGATCCTTCAGTTTCCCTGGTACAAACTCACTTACCAACAGTGACATCTCCGTAGTCTTCGGCATCATGGTGACGTCACCGGGGCGTACGCCAGGCCCGCAGTACGGCAGCGTAGGCCCTCGGTTGGGGATCCTTGGTAATGGCTCGTGGAGCGCCAACAGGGCTGCGTGCAGGCGCGCTCGGGCTGCGCTGATGCCCCCGGCGCCCTTCACTGCTGCTTCTACAACGTCTCCTACGTCTTTTTCCCATCTATAATAAAGGCATATTGAGGTTATAAAGAAGAACATGATGATGATTAGAGAAGAACAGGATTTTATTTTAGCTTTTGATTCTTCTTTGTTTTAGCCCAGCTCGTTTCTATATCATAATTATATTGCTGACGTTAGCTCTCATTCGCCTGACACAAACTAATTATATTTAGGAAACAGGCCCACCCTAAGGATCACCTCAATTACCTATCTTGCACCACCCAAATCTATCTAACTTTGACTACCTTTTCAACATCAGTAGTCCTCCTTAACTTCAACCTCCTAAACATGCTCCTCTCTCGCTTACGCTACCACATCATTAGTCGAGCACCCCAATTATACTCTTTAAGATATCAGCCGAAAAACGATTACAGCACATCCCTCTTATTCACCGTTACATTGGAATACACTACCTTTACAACATCATCGTACCTTAGGTGCAGGCTCCTAACAACAGGCTCCTATATCTTCCCATAGACTATGAGAAGTATGAGACAGTGAGCACCCTGAGCTATTGTACTTGAATTTTCTCTTAGACCTCGCTTGCACCTTCACAGCTCATTCTCATTATTAACACGTCTTACAAAAGACAATTGCTGTTTATGGGTGGATGATTTCTCCCCATCAGGTGCCCCACATGCTTGTCTGCTTCCTTGTTTTATACAAAAAAAAACATCAATCTTTGGCCTCTCTTACCTGCAGCCTCCTAAACATGCTCGTATGTCCTCCTTCAGACTGCGAGACAGCGTGCACCCTGGGCTGTCGGAGTCCGACGTGCTTTGAGATCCTTCGTGCTTCGAGCTGGACAGCTCGGCTTCGTTCTTTGGTAATGATGGCGACACGCGGCCGTGGCTGCCGCCGCCGCTGCCGTACCCTGCCGGAGAAGAAAGATGAATAAATAATATCTAGAAATAATGGGTTGACTCGAGGATTTCTAAGTTAGGGTACAGCAGAAAGTAAAAGGATAGTTCGCTTTATTAATGCGATTAGTACCAGGTTCTCTACTACTCCATAGTAGATTATATATTATAGGATAGTCTCTTTTTGATAATACTACCCAATATGTATAGGAGCAAGATAGGCTATAACATATAAGAATAGAACCCCTGTAATTCCATATAAATAGACCAGGCGTGACGTGAACGCGCATTACGCACAGTAAATTCACAAAATATCCTATCCGTGGGCATGATGTGGTACCTCCTGATCCTTATGTACTGGTCGTGCCTTAGATGAAACTGACCTGATGAAGTGGAGGGCGCGCGGCGGGGCGCGCGAGGGGCGGCGAGGTCGGGGACCTCGCCGCCCTCCTCCAGCGAGTCCACTATTATCACTACCTCTTGCTCTTCTTCCTCGGTGTATAGCGGGTTCGATCTGGAAAAACACTTTATTTATACCTATATTGTGGAACCAGGGTATTGTTTACATTTAAGATATTAGAATTTAAGTAAATCGTGAACTAGGTACCTATATTTAAGGTAGTGAGGGTTAATTTGTCCGAGCTGTTTTGATGACTTAACATGCAACCAAAGTCGGTAAGTAGGCAACTCTTGATTATTTTATTAGTATTATACAGGAATTGATCCTTAAAATCCGAAAGTTTTGTGCCTGTTGAGACTGATAATGATTGGACCTTGCAACGCAGAGAATCCTAGCGCATTACTCAAAATCATTATTATGCCTTTGGTTAAGTTTTTGTTTTCAAGCCTAGATTATTATTATTCATCATATTTACATTTTTTATTCCTACGAGCAGCCGAAACAACTTAAGATCGTTGGTTGGTTACATATTTGCAGACGGATTCGTCACCGAGATGTTTAAGGCAGTCTCAATACTTTTTCTGCTTCCCTATTTCATCATGTTCACAATAATAGATGACGGGTGACACTTCGGTATACATTGCAGAGTTAGCAAAGCTTCACATCTCTGGGATTTAAATATGCTGCGCCATGTACGCCGAATGGTCACCTCTGTCATCTGTCATTGTCAAGGTGGTAACATCAGCTGTCGACTCGTAATCGTAAGACAGCGTAGTCAAAATCTAGCGGTGAATGAATGCCCTTTAATATAAGCCAGCATGAAACCATGTTACAGACAGACTATGTTGTGATCTGATGATGATATGACATTAGGACGGAGAAACAGCGGCAAGCACAGTTATAATAATAATTCAATATGACTGGTGGCTGTATGTTGATGATATAAGGTCCACACTTGGTCACTTAAGTACGGCGCAAAGTACTTGACAACTAAGCGACCCGACTACTTGTACGAGCATCCTTTGTTGTAAAAGGAAAGTGTTTCATTTCGCAATATACCTACTTACTTACCGGTTAGAAAGGATTCCATGATATTTGTCTTTAGCAAACTAAGGATGCTGCAAACATTGCCGAGTTGGCTAATGGCATCTAGACTCTTACATTGTGTATGTGATTTTGTGCATATTTGTGTTTCCTTATTAGGGTTCCGTAGCCGAAAGGACCCTAGTGGTATATCTACGCTGCCCGTCCATCTGTCCGTCCGTCTTATCTTTATAGAGCTGTATCTTTTGAACCGTAATTTACTAATAAATAATAATAATTATGTAACAACGGGGGTTCCAATACAAAAACTTTTTTGTTCAACGTATTTTTATTTTTGTTGTATCGTAAAAATGGTAAACTTAAGCGTCAAATTTGGTGTGATTATATAGTACAAACCCTGAAGAAAAACCACAAATAAGTACTACAAATTGCTGAAGTGTGTTCTGGGCTGATTCGATCCGAAATGGAATTCAAATTGGAATTCACGACTGACTGTTGAGTTTCTTGCGGCGTTTCTTCTCAGCAGTGGTCTCTTGCGAAGCGCTGGTAGATTTTGACGTGTAAAAGTGCCCGTGCGGCCTAATTACTGAATAAACATCTTTTATCTTTTATCTTTTAATATAATAATATTTATTGTACAGCGGTACGGAACCTTCGGCACGCGAGTCCGACTCGCACTTTACCGTTTTTTTTATTCTAGTGTAATTTGGTGTGCAATAAATTTAGTAATGTATAAATAAGTGATGAAGCAGATAATAAAAATAAAAGTACAAATCAAATTATCAAGTAAGTATTTTATTTATCTTCACGCGTTTCTTTGTAAGTTAAAGAAATTAGCATCGTTGTGTAAACTCGGTGCCTGCTGTTTACGCTACATATTTGTGGTCGAAATATAATTTCTCATGAAACTATTTGT
The DNA here is from genome assembly GCA_923062465.1 of Acleris sparsana. Lineage (NCBI taxonomy): Eukaryota > Metazoa > Arthropoda > Insecta > Lepidoptera > Tortricidae > Acleris > Acleris sparsana. The sequence goes on from OV281300.1 coordinate 13,436,977, forward strand.
ATTATTTTAGTTTGTAGCAAAGCAAATTGCTATTTACGTTGGTTAGGTTAGTATACACTTTTGAGTACATAAAAATCGCGTAATCGACAGAAACTTGTACAAAACACTCAAATTTGCCTCAACTCAAGAACATCTAGATAAGGCCAGTGGGTCACACATCTGACCCATCGCAGCAAAAGCATTCGGCAGAAATGACCTGTCTGACCCACTTTTATGCAGTTTTATAATAGAATATTTTAAGACAATAAAAACACACACTCATAGTGCTGACATTATAAAACTATTACAGAACGCATTATAAAAATTCCGAGACATTTCTTCCGAAACATTACATTTATTATCATTATAATAATCACAAAGAAACGTAAGGAAGTTTCTTAGTCACTCCGTCTAGCCAGTTGCGTGCAGTTATCATGTCCGTATCACAAAAACTTCAGGGTTCCGATTGCAATATCACGTTTCTTTTATGTTTGTATTCGTGAGGTCATCGACTTGACAGTGACTTAGTCATTTTGCATGCGTTGTGCGTGAGTGAGATTGCATAAGGGATAATAGGTGTTGTATATGCGCAGACGCAGACTTTATAAGTACATTCCACATACTGCGGATTACAGTATCTCACAAGCGGGATGAAAATGTCATTTCTATTTACCATTTTACATCAATTTTCCAATAAACAGGTAATAGTACTCGTATTGTTTGGTTTTTAATGGTTAAAATAAGTAGAGCCCGTTATCTTGTCGCACTGTCATTACTTTTCAGTAGAGCGTGATTTTTTTTTCGACTATCTAAATGTCGATACTGTATATGTCACTGATAATTTCGAAGAGGAGTCACTAGGTTCTATTACTTTTGTATAAAAATATATCTTACTAATATTATAAACGCGAAATTATGAAGAATGTACGTATCCAGATGTTTGTTACTCTTTCACGCAAAAACTAACGGACTGATTTTGGTGAAATTTGGAATGCAGACAGCTTAAACATTGGATTAACACATAGGCTACCTTTCATGTATATGTAACTTAAAAGGCGAAAATTCAATTGCATTATATAAATATCGATATCAAGAAGGTCGATAAAAACATAATTCACGCTCTACTGAAAAACAATTTCAGTGCGACAAGATAACGGGGTCTAAAAATAAGTAATTTGTTTTTGGTTAATTTTTCACACATTATTAACGTTTTAAATGGCATATTACCCGCACGATCGTATTTGTGCTGTAAGGGTTATAGCAGGATTTAATTTGCTTGTTATACCTAAGCAACGGCGGCGGTGTGTCGTCCAGGGCTCGGAGGGGGTGAGGCGCGGCCGCGGGCGGCGCGGGGGGATGCCAGGCGCACGCGCACCGCCCCGCCTCGCCGCACTCGCGTCGCCCTCCACCCTGCAACCAGGAGGGCTTATTTAAAAATTTAGTACAGCGCCCTCTAGGAGTTAAACAAGATGTCTTCCCTAATCTGAACCTAGGGTGACATATACAGGGTGGAAAAAACTAACGCCGCATGGACGGCACCTAACTTAAATATAGGAAATAGCAAGTTCTACGCAAGGGAAATTTATCTACATTTTAATTTGAAAACTATACTGCATTTATGGATTTTTGGAAATTTGTCAGCCGTGAATCGATCTGGTCGAAATTAATAAAGAAGGGTCTTTATAAAATTTAAAGGGTGTTGTAGACGTTCTCTATCATAAAACACTTTATTGTTTTGTTGTATTCGACCAGTTCGATTTAGGGCTAAGGAAGAGGATTAAAAAAAATGCAGTATTTTTAGTTTTACAAATAAAAGTACCTAAGACTTATTTGCGTAGAACTTGCTATTTCCAATATGAAAGGTTGTTGCCGTCCATGTGGCGTTCGTTTTTTCCACGATATAGCATTAAAAAAACGCTCATAGGTAAGTATATGTATGTACAATTGTTTTTGAGAAAACCACACAAAAACTATGACAGTAATTTACTCTAAGGTTATACATAAAATTATTTTTCTTAATGGCAGATGGAAGGCAATCGAGAACAAAGGCCACCTGATGATAAGTGGAATCCGTGAACCATGTACATTTGCATTCTCTAGCCTATAATCTTAAGACTGCAATCCTAAAACTGCAAATGCGTTGCCAATCCTGAGGAATGAAATGGAATGCCTCTATGCTAGTAATTTCACAGGATCTCTTGTCCCCTTACCGAAACACAACAATGCAAACTGCTGTTTGACGCTAGGTTTTGGGGTAAGATGGTGGTAGCGATCCGGAATTTCGGACAGACCGTGCATAAGATTTTACAACCTGCAACCGAACCGAACCTTCCAAAAGAGGAGGAAGTTCTCAATTCGTCGGGACCTTTCTTTTAATGTACGTCCCCCGTTTACACGATGGGCACTGAACGGATTTGAAAAAATGTTTCGTTGTTTGAATGAATATACTGTCTAGTTGGTCCCATTGTCAACAAGTTAGGATCTAATGATGGAAGGGAACTCCTCAAATATTAAAGGCATACCTATAGCGATTTCGGTATTTTTCAGTTACTCGTGCATTTGTTTTAGAAAATTACTAAGTATATGGTGAAGTGGAACTGATGATGAAGACCACAGATGGCCACCGGAACTCGTTAACGGTACCTATTTGAAGGGTGGCGATAAGATATCTCGATTAAGGTAGTTGAGCGACTCTGACGAAGCACATTTTATTGTTTAAATATGACTATGACTTTCCCTTGGCGTTGCTTGCGGCGAGCTTGAAATATTCTAAGTTTCTCATTAATCGAGAAGCGGGACTACATAACAGCAGAGAACAGGATCACTAAAAAAGTATAAAATAAAATAATAGTTTAAAAAAACAAAAGACCCTACAATATTTTAAACCAAAAGCCGAATACAATTGGACTGACCTCCCCTACCATTTTATAAGAAGTAACTTGTTGCATTTTTGAAGGCGGGTTTTTGTTTTTTTTTTCGTTTGCTTTCTGCCGTGTCGCGCACACCTCTTTTAACTTAAGTATAAGTTATTACATGACGCATTACCAGTCTTGTTTGGAGCCATAGTAAAGACAAAGTGGTTTTACTAAATTTTAAAGGTAAATAAAATACACTAAAACGCCCCTTGTTCTTGACCCTATGTACTAAAAAAGCGTGATAGAGGCGTTCTTAGCATGGGGATGCTCCGCTTTCACTGCGTTTGCGGCTTAATTCAGAAAAACGCTTATATGCGTTCCTGGCAGTGATTGCGTCAACTCCCTATTCAATGGCCCTAGACAAGACACATTACGACATCGAATCATTATCGTTATCGAAATTGTCTAGGTTTGACGTAAGCCGCCGCTGGTCGGTTGCGTCGAATGCTTATGTCAATTGCGTACATTTCGACAGTATTAGAAAATAAATAAATACCACGGGACAGTGTCACATCAATTGATCTAGTCCCAAACTAAGCTCGAGGCTTGTACAGTCACAACACGAGAATGTTAAGCCACTTGCTACTCATTGTAATTTAGCCGAGTAATACATACTTGATACACGAGTATAACCGACTAAACCAGATTTGCATTACGCGGCCAAAATACGAACATTGGCAAGTGGCTCAACAATCCCATGTTGTGACTGTACTATGGGTACTAGACAACGATAAACTTACTTATATAGAGAAATACATACTTCAATAACTACATAGAAAACATTCAAGACGCAAGAATAAATATGCTCATCACACAAATATCTAGGATCTCAGGGACCATTAAAAACTTGATTCGATTGTGTGTATAGACGTAGAAAATAAACTACAGTTTTTAACAGCATCCTCAAGTCACCTGATCATTTAATTAGAGTTTCTTAACATGTTACTTAATATCAGGTACATGTGTTTCCACGCTAGGGGCAAGTGGGGCGAGGGCGATTCGGTTAGCTACCTCCGCGACAATCTCGTAACGAGAACGTGCTTACCGTTCGAGTTATCTACCAGATTTAATACGGTAACAAGGCGGAGATAGCACTCGTTGGGAATAGATAACTTTAACGAGTGTTTGCTAATGGTAGATAGGGCGGTTTTCCTAGGCATAACAATAGATAAAAATTTGCAATGGAGTCCCCACATAGCTGCACTGGCAGGTAAACTAAGTTCGGCAGCTTACGCCGTTAGGAAAATTAGACAACTAACTAGTGTTGAGACAGCTCGCTTAGTTTATTATAGTTATTTTCATAGTGTTATGTCTTATGGTATTCTGGTTTGGGGTAAGGCAGCTGACATACAAACTATATTTGTGTTACAAAAAAGGGCCATTCGTTCTATTTATAATTTAAATTCCCGTGACTCATTAAGAGAACTTTTTAAAGAAATTAATATCTTAACTGTAGCGTCTCAATTTATTTACGAGAATATTATTTATGTTATTAAGAATTTAGATTCGTTCACCAAAAACTCAGATATACATAATTTAAATACTAGAAATAAAAATAAAATAGGTATTCGAAAATTCCGTGTCCGTAAAGTATATAAATCATTTGTTGGTCAATGCATTCATTTCTATAATAAATTACCTGAAGTAGTTTCAAAGTTACCCTTTCCAGCACTTAAAAAATATTTGAAAAGGTCGTTAATGTCTAAAGCGTATTATAGGGTCGAGGACTATCTAACAGACAAAAATGCATGGCCTACACCCGAAACTTAGTCAATAGTAATTTGTTCAAATGCAAAGGCTTTATCCTGCTTTTTCTTGTCTGGGGGACACCGTTGATGCAGGAAAACATATCGAAACTTTTATGTGGTCATCTTGCACCATCTTATATACACATATATAAGTAGGTAGTTGTAGTTATTTTATTTTATTCTTTTCTATCTTTCTCTCCCGTAAGATTTTTGGCATGTTTTCCTGCTGAACTACTGTTATTTGATATTATATTTAATTTAATACTTGTAGCTTTATATAATGCTAGATTAAGTTGTACATACCATTGTAATATGAAATATGAAATATATATATATATGGCGTTTCTTCTCAGCAGTGGTCTCCTCTTGGGAAGCGCTGGTAGTATCTTGACGTGTAAAAGTGCCCGAGCGGCCTACTTACTGAATAAATTTCTTTTATCTTTTTTTTTTTATCTTTATTCAGTGCTGTTTTGTTACAAAGCTAGTCACTCTCACTCTTGTTTCCACCATCAACTTGTTCATAGAAGAGCCTTATCTATCTAATCTATCTATCTATCTAAATTCTTTAAACGAGCAATCTTTATATACTTAATGAGAATCTCGGAAACGGGTCCAAGATTTTCATGAAATTTTCAGTTGGGGTTTCAGGGGGCAATGAATCGACCAAGCTAGGTTTAATTTTTAGAATACTTACCAAAAAAATAACAAGCAAGCAAAGCCTAACATAGGTCCAGTAAAAGTGTTACGGTTTTCGAGATAGTCACAAGTAGTTACTGGAAGTATAATTTTAATGCAACAATTATTAGAAGTTATTATAGGAAGTTATAGTATGGCTGTTAAATTAAATAGCAATCTTTGCTTTGAGTATCTGCATTGCCACTTCAAAAAAACATAACAACCAACTTTGATTCTCTAAATCTGAAGTAACTCTCTTGTACTATTTGTACCGTGGTTGTACCGCTATCAGATCTCCTGATTAGTGCGGAAACCGCACAACAAAGAAATGAGCATCACGGGTAGTTATTTAAATGAAGATGCGTAGATACAATCTGTAATGGAAACAAACCTATGTTTGATATGCAAACGCATTAGATGTGTCTTCTTGTAGATGTGGAGTACGCGCATCAAAGAAACTGTTGTCAAATGTTTGAATCACATGTTTTAGCTGACTACCTTAAAATAAAGGTATTGTTTTTCTGGCGTATGGATGTATTCATGGTATTTGGTGAATTTGTGTCTTGACGGACTTTTAAGAACAAGGTATCATTGCAATTGTGCAAGAATTCAAAATTCAAAAATTCATTTTTTTTTAACCAAAATCATTTTACGGCGGCCATAATTACCCCTACAGCTTTGTAACATAATCATTACCAATATTATATTAAGAAAGATTACATCAAGCAATAGATAACGATTCATTGCATCTGCCATTCACGAAGAATGACCTTAAGACTATTACAAAATCTACAATAAAAACCCCACCGTAACTTTAAAGATATTAATAATTAATCATTACCGACCTCTCACAATCCGTGCATTAAATGTAGCTTCCGCACAACGCCGCCATTATCGTGGACTCATAGCAGCGATGCCACCGTAATATCCATAATAATGGACCAAAGGGCAGTTTTGCGTTATAATTTATAATATGTATTTTATTAATATGTCAGTGTTCCATCTATTCTTATTAATGTATTCTTATTCTTATTCATATTCGACATATTCTTATTCTTATCTATATCTACGAGTTTACTTCTATAGTAAAAAACTTGGATAAAGCATCCGTCACTTTCGCACTTGCGTACTGGACAGAAAGTGACAGATACTTTTTTATCCACGTTGATAAACGCGACCATAATTAGGCCCACGGAAGTAAACGCGACCTTAATGCGTTGTAATCGTAAGTCACGCATCTAAATTTAAGTTAATCTTCATTATGTAAGGCATTGTTTAGCGCAGATCAAGATGGGTAAATTGCATTGCCTTATTAGACCTTGGTTTAAACCATTTTAAACTAGGTAATAAGCGCAAAATGTAATAGATTACGTTTTTATTTACGAATCTAGATAATTATGTAGTTGATTGCACGTAATGTAGATTGAGTATTTATCCTCTGGTAATTTCACAAAATTGCTTTATGTATGTTCAAGATGTCACGCATGCAAAATATAGATGATACTATTACTTTATTGTTAAAATGAGATATTAAAAAGTATAGTTAGTCGGTCCTGTAAATGTTATTATTTGAAATTGAAACGTATACTTATCATATTTTTATTAAATAAAAAGGACACGTTGTGCCGTTTGAGAGGTTTTTCTTTGATTAGCATTTAAATGAAATGTCTAACCGGATCTAACATTATACTAATAAAATAATTGTAAAAGCAACTAACATTTAGAAATAAAACAAAAAACTAAACAAACATTAATTTAGGCTTATTCCACTTCAGACCCATCTATACCACCTATCTATCTATACGAACAATAAATGGGAAATAGTAGATATTGATACAAGTGCGGAAAGTATGTCATTTCACACGAGTCCCGAGTTGTCTTGGCCCAAGCTGCAAGCGAGGGACAAAACTCGGTTAGAGTGAAAATGACAGTTCCGCACGTGTCCCAATTGTCCCAAACGACGTTTTTTAATACATTTGCGAAAAAATGTTTATCTGTGTATATGTGTATGTGAGTATCTGTGTATCTCTCCTCTTCCCCCGGACCTTTCAAGTGAGCTTAACGTGTGCACACACTCTGTCCGAAATTACCTAAATTTTAATCAAATACTAGGAAAGCATAAAAATTAGAAGTACATACCTAGCTCACCTACAATCCGCGTTGTGTCGGGCGCGACCGCCCGGGCCCGCCGGCCGCTGCGCCGCACCGCGCTACCCTCCTAATTACCTCTGCGCTACTCCTGGTACTTTATTCAAACATGCAATCTCTTTGGTTGGATGCACAGCCTAGTTTTTTAGTATAAGTAAATAATGCTTTAACGCAATGGTTTTCAAACTTTTTAGCGACGGAATCCTTGTAAACAACTTTATTTTTTACGGAGCCCCAAATTAGTGAAAACCTGTTTCCATTGTGAAAAAAAAAACTTTGAATTACGGCCCTTGCAGAGGCCGTGCGGAGCCCTGTTCTCTGCGGAGCACAATTTGAGAATAGTTGCTCTAACGGAACAACTAAGGTTCGCTGGTTTAGTAATACTTAGTTACTAATACTACTAATAAAATAGTTTAGTAGTATTTACTATAAATTACGAGTGATACCTATAGGTGGTTTTGAATGTTTATGATGAGGTACAAACTTTATCGGATGCAATTCCTTATTGTTGATCCATTGATTTATTAGTCTGTAGATTAGACTCTACAGATATAACATTTACGGGAATGCTGAGTTCAGATGGGATCAGAAGGTTCTGGAATGGCGTCCGCGGACCGGAAGACGAGCTGTAGGTAGGCCTCCAACAAGATGGAGTGACGACCTCGTCAGGATCGCGGGACCGCGGTGGATGCGAAAAGCACAAGACCGGTCCAGCAGTGGACGTCTTTCGGCTGACTTGATGATGTTGATGAGTTAAAGGTTTGTATTACACCTGCAGTAGGAAATGCGTCTCGATGTATTTTTCTAAAGAAAATGTGTGTCGTTGTAAAAGCGATTTATCAAATTTACCTCTTACAAAAAATTACATGTACCTAAACCAGACAGAACGGAAAAAAATGTTTTCATCAGTATCAATAGATCCTAGTGGTATAAACCCTTTTTTGAATGTTTTTGCTCATTTTTGCAACGACCTTCACAGAGTTCAATAATCGTTGAATGTGTATGTTAATCAGTTATAGCTTATCTCTTAAACTTCCTGGTTTTAAACATATAAAATTTTAATTACTGATACATTTAAACACCGTCCTTATTATCTGTTTTAATTACAAATACGATCTCATCGTATTTTAATTAATAATGACGTAGTTAAGTTACTTTTAGACCTACAATTAATGTCGATTTAATTTTTATAAACGCATTCAAAATTTGGTTTTTTTTTTTGTTAAACCTAATGATTTAAATTGTTTTCTTCCTATTTTTACTAAATAAATATAACTGCTGTGTCACGCAAAACTAGACTTACTCAACTATCCTTAAAAAATGACGGAAACTAAATGACGTTAAAATGCTAGTTAGTCTATGATCTACAAGCCCCAATCTCACGCTTCAGTGACGCAAATATTGATCGATTGATGTGTTTGATCAACTGATTGACTGAATCGCGCAAACATCAATTAATTAAATTTGGATCACGTTAATCGAATAAAAAATAAATCAAATAGTTTTAGAAGTCGAATTAGACAATTTAGACAAAATTAAAAATATTAAAAAATATTTATTTTATTGATTTGCCAAGACAAACACTTCGTATAAAGTAAACATACTGGAAAAATCTAAGGATAGGATCTCTTACAGGCTACAGTTACACGGACCGAAGTGTTCTTCGGTAGACTGACACTCGATACATTAACTTCTCTCTATAAATAATCAACCATTACAAATATAAATTTTAAGTACATTAAAGTTGACAAAAGGCAGAAATAAGAAAAATAGATTCAGCGAATGTTTTCGTTATCGAAATGTCATGTCGACTGACGTAAGCTGGTGTTTATATCAATTCTATAAGTTTAAGCAGTTACGAAAATGGTTAACGTTAACGTTGAGCATCTTTGTCTTGCTCCCCAAGTGACAACAACTTGCCGAAGTAGCCGATTTTAACGGATTTCTACGAGTTCGTATTTTTGAATCTCACCCGTTACTGAAAATCGTACACAAATGATATCAAATACGAAAACATATACGTAACAAAAAGATTTAATTATTAGTGTGGTTTATTAAGATCCAAATAATCTGAAAATAATTATGTGCTCTTTATTTTATTTGGGATAAGGCAACAATGATTTGATTAATTAAACTTGCAAACAACTCAATTTAAAGTCATTATTTATCTAAAATGTACAACTAAACCATTGTTAATGAACTAGACTTACGCACAAGGACTTACAACATTCTTACGTGCAAAAACAACACATCTACCGTTGACATTTAGATTGGCTCGCTCGAATAATCAATCCAAGATCGAAGAGCTCCCATAAATAATTGTGAAATTTGATTTATTATTCGAAGGTGCGATATGTCTGAGTAAGATAGATGGCTTTAATGATATAGATTGGATAATGATGTCGGGGATAAATCCATTACGTTCTAAATTCTTCATTTGGATTGCAACTGGCAATCACGCCCAAAAACAAGAAATAAAGTATTATATTTATTATATTTTTTATATTTCTTATATTTTATTATTTGTACTATTAGATTTCCTCTGTGATAATATGTAGAAAACGTAGGGGAGATGTGTACAATATGATCCCTGGAGGTAAAATAATTCCCCATCATATCCAAGTTACTGTTAGCGATATCTATCCAAATACTCATGTGAAAAGTGTGTATAAAATGATCCCTGGGATCAAATTACCAAATTAGGAAATGTCTATTGGTCACAAGTCCCACTTACCATCAGGTGGCATGTGTGCTTCATTGCCTTGTCCATAAAATAAAATAAAATAAAATAAATGATCTTTTGTAGACCAAATAAATTAATTTTAAACCTTTTTTTTAAATTTGAAAATTTGTTTGCTTATGTACTATTTAAGTTAAATATGTATGTACTATTTAAGTTAAATATAGTGAATTCTCCTTGTCACTCACGACGTAAAATGTTCCGTGTAACCGAATATGGCGTATCCTTTTAAGCAATCATATGATTAAAGTAAACGCCTGGAAATGTACGTAGTTGTAATGTTTCATTTTTTTTTTTTCATTTTGAGATCAAGCTTCTGAGCAACACTTTTTATTTTACAATAATAACAAAAATGATTTTTATCTAATAGGTAAAATAACACTATATACACTTTACAGTAATAATTAGAATAAATAACGCCTGGATGTTTTTTAAATTATTTTTTAATATCGCAGTATCCCGGGGATCATTTTATACATGCATGTGTTTAAAATGATCCCGTAGTAAACTTTTAGAAAACATCAAACACAACAATTATAAAAACACATACAAATCATAAACAATAAGTATGCTGTTTGATATATAAATGTCGGATAAATTGGTTGGCGTCTCTGGCGATCCCAGGGCCGGGTCTTTTTTTGCCCAACGGCTTAGCCTGGCCGTGCAGCGGGGTAATGCTGCAAGCATTTTAGGGACGCTGCCCCGAGCGGGAGATTTGCAGGGTTTTGATATGTTTTAGTTATCAGTTTTATTTATTTTTTAATTTCTTTGAATGTTTTTATAACACCATGTTGATATATAAATTCGCTATCCTTAACAATTTAAATCTTGTGATGATGTCTTAAACTCTGACCACTGTAAAGATTTTCCTTTAGGGGGATCATTAAGCACATATCTCCGCTAATTTATAATCTCTAAAAAATATGTTTATCGCAACGCAATTGATAGGTTAAAACGCATATTGTTTGGTGTTTTATCTTTTTTCACTGCCAAAGTTGTCACAAGATGTCATCACTAGAAAATTTATTTTATTAATTAAGATAAAAAAAAATTTTCTAGGGATGACATCTTGTGACAAGTTTTTTTTTCTTTTATGACATGGGGAAGTTAAACGAGCATACAGGTGACCTAATAAGGTTAGGTCTTAATTTATAACTATACTTTTTCTTAAACGCCCAAACTTTTTAAGGTTCGCCGTTTTAATACTTTTATGTCTGTAATTTTAATATTTGTGTGACATAATTGTTTTAGTACAGTACGTAGGTAGATACTTACATAACTTCAGCTATTTCAGATATAAGGGTATTGAAAGACAGACCGACAAACAACAATAAAGTCATCTCATAGGGGTCTGTTTTTCAGTAAGTACGGGTACGGAACTCTAAAAATATACCGCAAAAAGATTATTCTATTTTATCAACCCATCAAAGGCCATATTACAACACGCTTCAATGTGTAACGATTATCGATTAAACTCACATTCGATTAGTTTAGTGTATCGATTGTTAATTTATGATCGGATTAGTGGAAATATAAGGTCGATGGGAAGATCGATTATTTCAGAAAGATTGTTAAGTATTGTGTGATGTGCAGGTGATGTATTATCGGGTAGTAAAGATTTTACAAATTATTCTTGCGCTTTAAAGTAATTAATAACATTGCAGTAAGATTAATTAATTAACATTGCAGTAAGATTAATAAGGGATGTGGGGGCCCCAAATACCATCTCTCGGGGCCCAAGCCAACCTCACCTGCTCGCGGTGCATCCTGCTGAATAACGAACGAGGCTCTGGCGACCCGCCAACCCGCACTGGACCAGCGTGGCGGGGTAAGGTCCAACCCTCCCAAGGGTGACAGGGATCATGGCAAATAGAAGCAGTACATGGCCCCAAGTGCCTGGCGGCTCCGGTTGCAGAACCGGCGCTGACGACGGACGCCGGTCGAGCGCTGGAGCCCGGGGTGCTAAGAATCCCCAGGCGACACGACTCTGTCGGACGACCCCTGGCTATGCAAAAACGGACAACCGACGTAGGTTGTCACTGGTGACATACAACAATCGCACACTGAGGACAAATGAAAGACTCGCTGAGCTGGAGGAAGAGATGAGTAGGTTGCACTGGGATATCATAGGGCTATCCGAAGTCCGAAGACAGGGGGAGGACACGATAGTCCTGAAGTCCGGCAACTTACTCTATCACCGGGAGGGCGACCAGCAGTCCCAAGGTGGTGTCGGGTTTATCGTCCACAAGTCCCTCATCAACAATATTATAACCATTACGAGTGTGTCGAGTAGGGTCGCGTATCTGATACTCAGAATATCCAAAAGATATTCGCTGAAGGTCATCCAGGTATATGCACCGACCTCAACGCACTCGGATGACGAATTAGAAGCTATGTATGAGGATATCAGCAAAGCCATACATACTTCCAAATCGCACTTCACTATTGTTATGGGGGACTTCAACGCAAAGCTGGGCAAGAGAAGCGAAAATGAGTTGGTGGTGGGGCAATTTGGATGGGGGGATCGGAACCAGAGGGGCCAGAGGCTGGCCGAGTTTCTGGAGAAGGAGGGACTCTATATGATGAACTCATTCTTCAAGAAGCCGCCTCATAGGAAGTGGACCTGGATGAGCCCCGATGGTTCCACAAAAAATGAGATAGACTTCATTATGGCCACAAGAAGACAAATATTCAATGATGTCTCCGTGATTCACAGGGTGAAAACCGGCAGTGATCACCGAATGGTCAGAGGCACATTGAATATAGACCTCAAACTAGAACGTTCCCGCCTGATGAAGTCTACGCTCCGACCTACTACAGCCCACATTCATAACCCCGAAAGTTTCCAACTCGAACTCACAAATCGCTTTGCTTGCCTGGATTGCGACACGGTGGACGATATCAATAACAGGTTGGTAGAGACTGTCCACACGGTAGGGTCTAAATTCTTTAGACCTGGCCGAAAAGATAGACCCCAAAAATTGACCGATCAAACTCTAAACCTTATGGCAGAACGGCGTTCGATGACGCTGCAGTCCTCTAGCGACGCGGAGTCCTATCGGCAGCTCAATAGACGAATCTATAAATCCCTGCGGCGAGACATTCGCGACTTTAATACGAACCATATTAAAGAAACGATTGAGCGGAACAAAGGCTCCAAAGTGTTCGCCAGGGATTTGTCTATTGGGCAAAGCCAGCTTACAATGCTGAAGACAGAGGACGGCAGAATAGCGTCCACCAAGCCAGAGGTGCTGAGGGAGATCGAATGGTTCTATGGACAGTTGTATACCTCGGTCGCCAAACCTGTTAATGACTTAGCTAAAGACCCGAGAGCTAAGCTCATCCGACACTATACCGAAGATATCCCGGACATCAGCCTGTACGAGATTAGGATGGCTCTCAAACAGTTAAAAAACAACAAGGCGCCGGGCGAGGACGGAATCACTTCAGAGCTGCTGAAAGCGGGTGGAACACCGGTACTTAAAGTCCTTCAGAAGCTCTTTAATTCCGTTCTGCACGATGGTGTTACGCCGGAAGCATGGAACAGAAGCGTGGTGGTACTTTTCTTCAAGAAGGGCGATAAAGCTCTTTTGAAGAACTATAGGCCCATCTCGCTTCTGAGCCATGTTTACAAACTGTTTTCGAGAGTCATCACGAATCGTCTCGCTAACAGGTTCGATGACTTTCAGCCTCCCGAACAAGCCGGTTTCCGAAAAGGTTACAGTACCTTAGACCACATCCATACGCTGCGGCAGGTTATACAGAAGACCGAAGAGTATAATCTGCCACTCTGCTTGGCGTTTGTGGACTATGAGAAGGCCTTTGATTCGATCGAGACGTGGGCTGTGCTGCAGGCTCTCCAGCGGTGCCGCATAGACTATCGGTATGTCGAAGTACTGAAGTGTTTGTATAGAGACGCCACCATGTCAGTCCGAGTACAGGATCAGACTACGGAGGCAATTCCGTTGCAGAGAGGTGTGAGACAAGGGGACGTAATCTCTCCGAAGCTCTTCACCAATGCAATGGAAGATGCCTTCAAACTCCTGGAATGGAAAGGATTTGGCATCAATATAAACGGCGAATACATTACTCATCTCCGGTTTGCCGATGATATCGTGGTCATGGCGGAATCGCTGGACGACCTCGGCAAAATGCTCGAAGACCTCAATCGAGTTTCTCAACAGGTAGGCCTCAAAATGAATATGGACAAGACAAAAATTATGTCGAACGCCCATGTAGCGCCTACCCCAATATCAGTGGGAAACTCGGTTCTCGAAGTGGTGGACGATTATGTCTATCTGGGACAATCGGTCCAGTTAGGAAGATCGAACTTCGAGAAGGAGGTTACTCGACGAATCCAACTCGGCTGGGCAGCGTTCGGGAAGTTACGCAGCGTCTTCTCATCCAAAATACCTCAGTGTCTGAAGACTAAAGTCTTCGAACAGTGTGTGTTACCAGTGATGACCTACGGTGCCGAGACGTGGTCTCTAACCGTTGGCCTCTTGAATAGGCTCAGAGTCACTCAGCGTGCCATGGAAAGAGCTATGCTTGGTGTCTCGCTGCGGGATCGAATCAGGAACGAGGAGATACGTAGACGAACTAAAGTAACCGACATAGCCAATCGGGTTAGCAGGCTGAAGTGGCAATGGGCAGGCCACATTGCTCGAAGGACTGATGGCCGCTGGGGCAGTACAGTTCTCGAGTGGAGACCACGTACCGGCAAGCGCAGCGTAGGGCGACCCCCCGCGAGATGGACGGACGATTTGGTCAAGTCCGCGGGGACCCGCTGGATGCAGGCCGCTTCCAACCGGGTGAGGTGGAAATCTTTGGGAGAGGCCTATGTTCAGCAGTGGACGACCTATGGCTGAAATGATGATGATGATGATGAAGATTAATTAACGGGTTACAAAGGTTAATCTGGAAACGTCGTATCTTTTGTGTTTCTCCGTTATCGAAGTAAAATTTTGTAACATAGTGCTTTTAGTTACATTTTAACGCAATTTTTAACAAATAAATGAAAGTATTATCTAAATATATAAAAGGAGAAACTGACTGACTGACTGACTGACATATCAACGCACAGCCGAAACTACTGTACCTAGAAACTTGAAATTTGGTACAGGTCTTCCTTTCATGATGTAAGTGAGCACTAAGAAAGGATTTTCCGAAAATCGACCCCCAACGGGAAAAAAGGGGGAGTACCTACTGGGAAACTAATTCTACGCGTACGAAGTCGCGGGCGTCCGCTAGTATTATATATAACGCATTCTATTGTAGTTCTCAGTTGGCAACGCATTTGCGGTCTTAGGATTGCAGTCTTAAGGTGGTAGTCTTGAGAATGAAAATGTCTATGGGTCATAGACCCCACTTACCATCAGGTGGCCTATGTGATCGTTGGTCTTCCCTATGCCATAAAAAAGGCTCGAGGAAATGACACTTGCGCTCATCACACAAAATTTACCCTTACAGGGAATCAAACCCGGGACCGCTAGCTAAGAGGACAGGGTCACCAACTAGGCTAACCACGTGTAATTAAAGAATTGGACATTATTTTCTTATCCCAATTTTCATTAAAAAAAAAAAACTGTTTGTTAAACCGATGAATTATTGAGACGGAACAAACACTTTCGGATCTTCTTTACGTATAAAGTTAAATCGCTTTCCGCGTCCGTCTGTCTGTCCGTCTGTATAACCGCTAACTCCACGATTTTGATGCGAATTTTACCATCAGTCCGATTTATACGGAAGGTTTTTATGTATAATGATGACTGATTTGTGTACGGGTGGTACAGAAAGAAGTACATAATATTAGCAGAAGGATAATGATTAGTAATCGGCGACTGGTAGCATTTTACGTCACTTTAACTCCAAATACAACCATAATTATATTGTTAAAATCTCACTGAATTTATTTTTTATAGTTTTATTTTCCTATCAAATTTATATAAATGACCTTTCTATATCAACAGATTTGAGAGGTGAGTCGTTGTAAACCGACATTTCATCGTTTAAGACATGTTAAAACCTCGCTAATAAAACTGCATAATTTTTATATAGAAATTGTGCACGAAAAAATAAAATCCCTGTTACACTTTCGTCGAAAATCTTCTTCCAGTCGCCGATCTGTAATAATGATGTACTTACCCTTTAGTCGCTGAGTACCTAAAACGCAGTCTGCCAATTTCGCGTTATGCCAAAATGTCATTTAAAATAATCATTTCGACTAAGTAGGTTTTTGTCTATGTCGCAATAGGTCTAACCCCCGTATCGCCTATTTAGCGATATGACTATGTCGCAGTAGGTCTAATCCCCGTATTGCCTATTTAGCGATATGACTATGTCGCAATATGTCTAATCCCCTTTTTGCCCATTTAGCGATATTGACTATGTCGCGATAGGTCTAATCCCCGTTTTGCCCATTTAGCGATATGACTATGTCGACATTTACAAACTGCTTTATCACAGTATTTTCTCTTTTGCATACTGCCCACTTGAAACTGAAGTGTTTAATCTTCAACTATTCTACTTATGATAAATAACAAAAACTATGTGTCATTCTTACACATTTCGAATTGTGGGCATTGTAGATTTTGATGTTAAGAAAATACCAAAATACCTATTTGGTAACAATTTTTTCGCTAACAATCGAGGTACTAATTATTTGAAGTAAGGTACCAAATAGTAATAAATGGATAGTGTATTTTGGCATTTTCTAAACATTAAATATCTCCAGTGGTCCAGGGGTTCTGACGCTTACACACTTGGGAGACCTTGTCGACCGTAGGCGTCAGTCCTTGCAATGTCAAAGCAATCTACATATGTGCTGGTGCTGTCAAGTATGGTGTATTTTGGTTCAAGAAAAAACGGCATGGCATGTTTTATTATTGACTGCGGGATCATTGAGTCTCATAATAATATAACTTTACTTTTAATAACTAACAATTCAAACTAAAATTTATGCAAGTAAATAACTATAAAGTTTTTGTTAAACGTTGCCTTATTGGCCTTTAGCGTAATACACGCCTAATATAAAAATATAATAACCTAACTCGTGACTTATTCCTTTCTCAAAAAGCGTTCAAAGGGTTAAAATGTTACGATTATTACCTAGACAGTCGCATCCTTATCTTACAGGGTAGCTAGAGTTCGCGGTCCCAACGCTTTTGTACCCTAAACAGGCTCGAAATTCGCCTACTTTGCTCATAAACTAAAGCTCAATTCGCCTACTTCGCTCATGAACTAAAGCTCAATTCGCCTACTTCGCTCATGAACTAAATCTCAATTCGCCTACTTCGCTCATGAACTAAATCTCAATTCGCCTACTTCGCTCATGAACTAAATCTCAATTTGCCTACTTCGTTCATGAACTAAAGCTCAATATACCTACCTCGCCCTTGAGCTAATACGCACTAAACCTAAATCTCAATTCGCCTACTTCGCTCATGAACTAAAACGCAATAGGTCTAAACATCAATATGCCAATAACTTGTTAGGTCTAGGCATAACGCGAAATTGGCAGACTGCGTTTTAGGTACTCAGCGACTAAAGGGTACTTACTACAGTTCTTCTATTTTCTTAATGTAGTTCGGCCATCTTCGTTTTTGCATGAAACACGAGAGACAGATTTACTGTCAGGAGCGAGTTCAAGGGTGATAGCGATAGGCAGCAGACCTCTATGGAAGCTGGGAGTACTGTATAGGTATGTTAGTCTATAAGGTACCTATTTATTGACGACGGTTTAGCCTAGTTGCCAGAGGCCCTGACCTCGCAGCCAGCGGATCCAGGTTCGAATTAAGATACAAGCAAATATTTGTTTAATGATCGCGTGCTCCTGAGACGAGAGGGACTATTGCCTAACGCACTCGCTATCGCAATCGTTTTCATTTTGAAAATCGAAGGCGTGTCTGCATACAAAATGGAAACAATAGGCTATATTAATAATTTTAGAAAACGTTTTTAAATGATTCTTTATCACATAACAAGCACACTACATTGATATTTCCTTGAGACTCTACTGTATTATCAATAAAAATGTAAGTTAAAGTTTAAATTTTCAAAACAACGCGAAAAACGCTGTTTCTATCTATGGCGGACTAGTGTGACGTCACACGCAAGTAAACAAACAAGTTCATTTGACAGCTTAGCATATGAAGTGAATTTGGGGTTTGTTTTGTTTACTTGCATGTGACTTCACATCACAGATTATAAAGTATTTCTAACATCACATAGCGTTTTTGCCACAGATTAAATTTCAAAAAAAAATCCTTATTTTTTCTTGTAATTTCCAAAAAAATAGACATAATTTAATGTGAAATAAAGTGAAATACGTTATTTTACGCTAGTATCAGATAGGATGACCACAATTTGTAGTATATTTTCAATGTTGTCATATAGCCTATTGTTCTGCTTGGAAGCCGATTGCGAGTGCGTTGGGCAATAGGCTCACTGGTTGTTTTCATCATACACTCAGGAGCAAAAATAACGGGTCAGAGCGCGTTTTTCATACTAAACAGGCTATTTCGAAGCCTTGGTTCCTCGCCAGGGAATGCTTTTAGTGAAATCTGATGATGAATACCCCGAGCATCGATACAGGACTTCCAGAGTGTCTAGGATACCCAACTGAATGAATCTGCGGTTAACTCTGGAATAGTTCATGTTTAGAAAAACATCTAAAATGGCAATAAAATGTAAGGAAGTCCAAATGCTGACCCAAACTCTACCGCTGTGGTGTTAACTGATTGTGCGATCAGTTAGGTATCTTAAGAACTTTTGACCTCCTCTATTAAACCTCGCAGTATCTAACATTAAAACTCACTCAAAACAACCCCTGTCGAGAACCCAAGGCTTCGAAATAGTCTCGTTTGTATGAAAAACGCACTCTGACCTGGTATTTTTGCTCCTGAGTGTATTATGTATTTCTCTATACAAATAAGTGTATCGTTGTTTCGTATCCATACTACAAACCTAGAGCTTACTTTAGGACTACGTAAATTTGTGCTAGATTTTCCCATGATTTTTATTATTTATTTATTAGTTTTACATACATAAAACCCAGCTGTTGCCCACGACTAATCAGGAAAAATGTAGGATTCTAATGCGAACAAACCATCAAATCTTTTCTCATCGTAAGATTAGTGTGAATAACTCGAATAAACATTAGTTTTATCCAAATCTCCCGACAATTAAACCATATTTTAAAATACAACTGCTATATACACGCCCTCGTACAAATACGAAAGCCATTCGTAACATTTGTTGGCCAGTCACGAATTAATCATCTCAATGATCATTAAGATCAAATGGAATCATTTGTTCGAAAATTAAGATGATCATTTGGATTGGATAACTCAATTAAAAATATCAGGGGTCAGTAATTAACAGTTGAGCAATGTATTAAAAGTACAGTCGGCAGCAGATGTTAGCAAAGCTATTCAAAAATGAACACGACTTTACTTAATGTTGAAATGTGTTCATGATTTGAAGCACGTTTTTTGATATTTGGATTATTGAGTAATCTATATTTTGGTCAGTGTCTGCGTGATTGCGAAGCGAGAACTTAAAAAAAAACAAATTAATCTGGCTTACTTTTGACTTACCCGGGGAAATAACTAAATATTATAAACCACTAGCTTTAGCCCGCGTCTTTGTTTGCGATGCCCATACCTCTAAAACAATGTTCCATCGGATAAAAGGTAGCCTATGTTATAAGGCAGGGTATAATCTATCTCTATTCTTAATTACAAACATACTAACTCACACAAAATAAGTAACAAACATACAAAAACGAACTGTCGCATTTTTTATATTCGTGTGATTTCTCAATCTGCATCCATCCAAAAGCTACAAGTAGTTTAAACAACTCTCCTTGACGCTCGATATGATAACAATATGGTTTAAGACAATAGAATATAGAAATAAAAGGCCAAATAAAGCTCTCGAGGATTTAATAACATTTAAAATTAAAACAGGTTTAACAATAATCCCATCAAATCTTAATACAATCTTAACGAAGGGCTTACTAGTGACAAGAGTAACAAAAAGGTTTAGGGGCTCCGTATAATGTTTGTGTATCAAAAGGGTTCCGTCACTAAAACGGTGTCTAAAATAACTAAAGGGCAAGGTCAGCCAAGGTCACGTTGACAGGTATTTGTGAAATCCAACATGGCGTCATGTGACAGTTGCCTGATAACCTTGAAACCCTAGGTGACAGTAGAACTTTCCTCTTAGAGAAAAGGTGTGACATGAGATGGCCACTGTAGGTTCTAATTGCAATGCAAATATTCTGCCTCCTAGGCCAGTTTGGTTTTGAACCCAATCAGGCCGTTGTGATGATGAGTCGTGTGAATAGAAGGTAGTAGTAAGTTTGCTAGCGGTGTGAGTTCGATTGCCAAAACGGCTAAAATTTCTGTGATGAGCACGGATTATTTTATTTCCAAGATCATTCCGGTCTTTTCTACGTATTAAAAATATTATGTTTCAAACAAGTATGGGTCTCACCTCTAAGATGACTGAAAAAAAACGATGGTTGCAAGAAATATACAGAGTGAAATTTAAGTCGTGAATCGTAATCATGTTTTCCGGTAGTGCTGCTGATGACTAACACGAGGCACTAGTAGGTATCACAATTAACGAGCTCCTTAATTAATTTTCTTTAAAAAGAACAAGTTGATACCCAGTTATCATCAACTGTGGTCACCCTACTCGCTTAAATTTTGTTTTGAGAAATGTTTACAATTTTGACGTATTTATTTTTATTTTATTTTTATTTTTATTTATTCATTTGCCTTAAATTGTATGTACATATACATGAGGTGGTATAATTTTTAGATATAAAATAGACTCAATACAATTTTACCAGTTCGGTGTAGCATGTTGAGGTACCTAATACTTAAATAATTAAAGAAAAAACATTATTAAAATTAGTAAATCAATTTCAGCCATAATATTTTGCGTTATAAAATTCGCTTAAACTATATGGACTTAATTTAATAAGGTACGTTATTGACAATTAATGCCAAAACACTATCCAGCCAGTAAAAGAGTTTGAATATGTTCTCTTCGAACTTTGTGACAACTATCTGTCGTAATATAGGGAGTCCAAGAATTTTAAATAAATTAGGATAAAAATTAAACTTTGAGCAAAAAAATAATAATGGTTTAGGTATTTGAGTTTCCAAATAGTGTACCTAAGTGATTATTAGTCGAGTAAGGATTTAGGAAATAATGTCACGATTCATGACTTAGATTTCACCCTGTAAAGTGGCCGACTTATCCGATCTTTTAATTTCAGGTATCTTTTGCGTAATGTGTGCGAGCCAGCCGTTTGGCCGAAATATGTTTGCCGAATGTATCGTTTCCCAACCGTTTTATTTGCCAGCCCAATTTTTTTCCTGTGGTTATGGGAACGGTTGCGGTGTAACCGTAAATATTTCAGGACTTATTTCAGGACCGTCGTCACGAACCCTATAGGTTATATTAGGTTCGTTTTTATTAAATCCTGAGACAATTACGGTTACAGAAAACGAAGCGAAATGGCAAATGAAACGGTTGGGAAACAATTTAATACATTTGGCGAATAGGTATATTTCGCAGAAACAAAGGTAACCCGATGCGTATCTTAATTATCTTTTAACACCTTCCTTACAATTAAAATAAAATCATGCGATACCTGCCGACTGTTAAAAAGGTAAGAAGTTAGGAAGTTTGTTTTTTAATCACGGCTTAACCGACTTGGATGAAATTTGGCACATTTGTGATTTTTGATACTTTTGGGATTCTTATTATCTCGGAAAATTCAACAGTTCCAGCGCATGTGCAGTCTTAGGCCTGCAGTCTTGTGAATGCGGAACCATCAGTGCCTTCCCTATGCCATAAAACAAATTAAGTAAAGGAAAACAAATACCAATCAGTTAGATACCTCGCGTCTTTCCAGTTAAACTGCTGTGGCAGTATGTCGATAAAAATACTCTATCACTTATATTATAAATGCGAAAGTCGGTGTGTGGGTATGTTTGTTACTCCATCACGCTAAAACGACCACGGATTTGGATAAAATTTGCTAAAACCCTGAAAAAACACATTGGCTACCTTCCCATTCCCGTGCATGGTCAACGCAGTCAAAGTCGCGGGCAGAAGCTAGTTTTTAAAAGCACAATTGGAAACCACAGTGTCACATTATTTAACCTTATTTCCGAAGATATACATACATATTCATTGGCTATTGTAAACACGGGCGCTATAATCCAAGGTGGCGGCGATATGAGATGAATTAGCCCACCCAATGAATACATGAATAATAAACACATTTAACATATTTATAGCTTTATTAGTTTAACATGAATTTATATTTAAATCGAAATAATACTGTCACTTTTTGGAGGATACAATCCTTTTGACACACTAAGCGTAGCTCCTCGATTTCCGTATTCTCAAAACGTCGAAGAAAAGTGCTCCAGCTTCTATGACGGAGAGGTGTCGATAAGGAGGGATACACATTGGTGCCAGCAAACCACGTAGAAAGCCTCATAAGACTCGATCCCTCAGGTAGCTATACCGAACGCGGCGCCCACGTGTCCCGCACCTTTACCATGACTACCATGAGTCCCTCGCACTCTATAAGCATAGGTACCTACAGAGCACTCCACCCGCCAGCGAGTACCGTAATTGTGACTCAATGGTAACGGTATGCAAATATGCACCACTCTGCGACGGTAGAGTAACGTACGTGCGTCATAAGGTTGGATGCAGTCTGACGGTGTTCCAGCTGCGGTCGTTTCGCTATACGTAAGGTAGACGTACGAGTGCCCGTCGCTGTACTAGTAAATATGTAATTGTCACCCATACTTTGAATTGCGATGAATAAGTTTTTTTTTTTTTGTTTCCTGCTTGGCAATCTGTTCACAAACAATAAGCCAATTTTTTTGTCCGGTCTAACCATTCATAGGGTTTTCAGGTAAGGAAAGGTCCAATGACCCTGCCCTTATTCTATGTTGTCGAATCTTCTACTAAGATTTGGAATAAGTTATTGACATTACTTTTATCACCACCTCATTTAAGCGATGAGAAAGGTTTTTGGCTTTGATAATTCATACGCCATTTTGCTACTTATTTGCCAGAAAAAAACACCTCCTACAATCCAATTGACTGACTTTTTAATTTTGAGACATTTTGATATGGTCGCCATATAATACAAATTACATTTAACAAAATTAAACATCACATCAACCAAAACACATGGAGATATTTTGTGTTGATGTTAAAATGAACATGACATGTCGAGCACTCGGATGTCTACCTTACGTGTACGTCAGTTGAGATTAGTGTGAATTATTTTTTCCTTAAGGAAAACTGATTTATACAGAGGAAAAACGAACTAAGTTGGTAATAATTTATGTATCTAATTAGTGAGTTTTTTCCTCTACATAGATAAAACAAGCAAATCTGAAGGAATTATACTCGTATTCACGTGAATTAATTCAAAAGCCACTAGCTAATCAATAAACACGTTAACTAATACAATGACCTAAATTTTACCGTACACCAGTGTCATTGGCGCTTAAGACATCCGAACCTTGAATAGGAATCTTTATTATCTTCAAATTAATATATTTTGATCTATATCGATAAACTTAAAAAGTGGAAATATTTACATTAACTATCATAGATTGGTATAATCTTAGTGCGGGGTCTATTATGGCCCCTTGCGAGCGCTGTTATCGTTGGTTAAACATATAAAACATCTGTCCCTTTCTGTCGAGTGCGGAAGCGCGAGAGTGAAAGAGGCTTTATCCACAGCGATAAACACGACCATAATAAGCCCGTTAATAAATGGATTTCTCGTCAATACCGAAACCCAATCATGTTTTTTTTCATATCCAATCGTTTTTTGCAATCGCTGCTACAAGTAATTGAAACTTATTTTTCCAAAATAAAGATTGGCATCTCGACAAGATCAGTTATTAGATTTGAAAGAAACGCTGGAGCTAATCTCATGCGCTTCCTTTTAGTCCACACAAGTCCTCGGGATTGATATCCATGGACTTGTTTCTGTAATAAGACCATTGTTTTTCTAAAACTCGACATTGCCCAACTACACCTTGTTAAAACAAGAAATAAAGTCTATTAATTAAGAAAAAACAGTTATTAATACGGCCTAAGAACCTAAGAACCAGCTTACTATCAGATGGCTTCACAGCTCGTTTACCTTCAGCGTATGCCATAAATAAAAAACTCGCAAATCGTTTTGGGATTATCCATGCACATAACCAAATTATAGGCGCGTCGGTCATTTGACGCACCACAACAAAACAAAGAGAAAGTTTATGTGCGCAGGCGCCGGCCGCAAGACTGGATAGCTTTATGCAACGAAGAACTAAGAAATATATTATTGTATATGTATAGTATATATATTTATAGAGTTCGGAGCGCATTTTTTTAAATTGATTATTTCATCGATGCGACAGTAACAAGTGACAGATGACTTCAGTATTTACGGCGTAACTTTGATGCCCAGTTGATATAGTAACCTCTCAGCTATACAGACAATTGTCCCTAAACGAGATGCAGAACGTTATTGATACAGTACCCTTACCATGAGTTACAATTAACGTACTCGCTAGTCGCTAGCGAGTCGAATGTCGAGTGCTCGGTCTCTCGCAAACCTCGCAGCGTTCTTATAAAGTGCGCGTTAGCGAGTAAGGGGGCTTCTAAACGAGCAACATTTTCACGGCAATGTGTGGCCGGCAACTATACGCATCTTGCTCTAACATACGAAATAAGAGTAAGATAGCACTAGTTGCCGGCCACAAATTGCAGCAAAACATGGCCCGTTTAGAAGCCCCTTAACGGTAATTGTAACTCATTGTAAGGTTACAGAATATACTTAATAGTACTTATATCGGAGTGCTTATGTCAATTCCATATATGAAACTTTTCGAAAATCGTTTACGTTAGCGTTTAACGTTGTCCAGGGCGCTAGGTCGTTGTGGATAATTCCCTAGTTACATTTTCGCTTCATCACACTGTAGTCTTCAATGTTAACTTGTGTTCTTGTCTTGTGTCAAATTCTAATCAAAAAATCACTTAACAACGTTTAATAATACCTATTTTGGTGCTTGCATCTATAATTTCCTAAACTTTGCTTACATTTGATTCTATTTTTGTGCTTAATTATTTCAAACACTGCCACAATATATAATTGGTCTGAGAAATAAAGGATATGCTTGGTTTATATTTTGTGTCGCATACAGCCGTCCTGCGCTGACGCAACGAACTTTTCACTCGGTTACAGCACATTATACAAGCGACATTGAAACACACTGACCGCGATTCGGACCCTAGTGTATGGCAAGTGTTGATTTACTGGAATGCGGCTTTAGCTAGCAATTACATATTTGCTTATCAAGATCAAAATAATGAGTCCCAACACAGCTGGTTATTCGCGGTATTTCCTTTGGATGTTTCTTCGGAGGAACTATTGCCGTTTTTTATTTGCACTAGTTCCTTTACAAAAGAGAAGGATTAACAGCGACTTGTATTCGCCTTTGTTCCTTTGCAAAAACTGAGCGTACTACTGCGACTTTTCCTTCGCTTTTGTTCCTTTACAAGAGCTGAAGGAACAACCGAGACCGTTTATTCGCACTAATTCCTTCAAATTACCAGAAGGAACTTTCTTGCAAAGAAACTAATGCGAAAAAACGGTCTCGGTTGTTCTTTCAGCTCTTGTAAAGGAACTAGTGCGAAAAATGCAATAGTTCCTTCGAAGGAAAATCCAATGGAAATACCGCGAATAATCCAGAGGGTCTTCGTGAAGTACGTTAAGATATAAGTCGTAAGCAGTGTTCAAACAAATTGTTCTATGGTGGACGGAGTGTTGGACGGCCTCCCACCCGGTGGTCTGACGACCTGGTTAGGATCGCGGGGAGCCGCTGGATGCAAGCGGCTCAAGACCGTGACTTGTGGCGCTCTTTGGGGGAGGCCTTTGTCCAGCAGTGGACGCCCCCGGGCTGATGATGATGATGATGATGGGTCAGTGTTCCAATGGGCTGATAGAACTTGCATATCGTCGGGAATAGTGCAATACCGCGTAACTAACAAATTACATAAGGTCAAAATACAACTTAGCAAATAAGTCAGTAAGGTACAATTTGCAACTCATTAAATGTGTTAGTTATGCGGTATTGCACTATCCCCGACGATATGAACAAAGCAAGTCAAAAGCTTATCCCAAAAATTGGATGCGATTGGTTGCAAACCCAACCATCGTAGAGTTCCTTGGGGGAGGCCGTTGTCGTTCATAACGCAGCCGGATCCAGAATTGTGCATTTAATTAACATTGTGATAGCAATATTATTGGCTTAGAGTCAAAAGATAGTCAACATTCTTGAAAAGCAGCCAACCATGACTTCCTAGCGTAAGTGGAATCTGTGACATTTGCATTCTTAAATCTGCTAATTCAATTACAATTTTAAGATTCCAAATGCGTTGGTAACCCTGACCAAGACGGAGTTGCTCTATGCTACGTATTGATCTCAAAACGACTTTGTATAATAATGCCTCAATACCGCCATTTTTTTTCTTTAAGTAGCGTTTGTAATATTACTGGAATTCGTATCACGTTTCCAAAATCCAAAATTACCTAATCCCAAAACAACTGAAATTCAAAAAAGTTGTTATATCGTTTTCTATGTATCCGACATTTTGATACTGACATTTTGCCTTCATTCCAAGATGTAGTCGTATTAGAATTCAGCTATGCTATGCTTACGAAAAAAAACAAGATAAATACAATCTCATCCGACGAAATACGATGACGTTTTATTAATGCTCCCACTGGAGGATGGTTGTATTCGCTGCGCTTCGGTTTATGTGAGTTTTCTAAAACTTCTGTGCAATAAAGATTAAAAAAATATTTAAATAAATAATCCAGAACGTATAATAGATAAAAACTTTCCTCCTGAATCATTGTATCTGTTGATGTTAACCACATTTACATCCCTCGCATACACTTTGACAGCTCTAAGCTAAGCGTACATACAGAGGGACAGACAGCGGGAAGCGTCTTCGTTTTATACTATGTAAAAGAAAATATGAAAGTTTGTTTGTCAAAATAAATAAATAGTAGTCGCCCCTTATTCATAAACGCACAATAAACCTAATAATATTAAAAATATTCTTTGTCCCTTTCTTTCCAATTCAAATGTCATAATGACAGATAAGGACAGAGCATAACTAAAGCACAGTTTATCTTTTGCATGTTTATGAATAGGAGGGTTATTCTTTGACCGACCAGCAAGCAGCATTGTTCGCATTGCTGTATTTCGGTGCGGAGACAACACAACCGAAAAAAATACGGTACTATAAAATTAAGTCGTAACGTAATGCAAGCTACTCGATTTTTGGATTGACTTATCCCCACTAACACGATACCGGTTTTATCTGCAAAATAGTTCTAATTACCCACTTTGCATATTTTTCGCTAGCGTTAAATTGTGAAGTGTACGCGAGAATTTACGCAAACGAGGCCAAGTTTCATAACTGGTGGATATTCGCCGTCGGACTGCAGTCATTGCAATGGCTGGGCATTTCTTTTAATTTAAACCTTCATTCTACAAACAAATACGAATTCGAGTTCTTGCAAGGAAATCATCATTAGGTATGAGTATTAGCTTAGGGAGCCCTTTGTTTCCCATAATTTTATTGGTCATAATGATGTTGACATAATTATTATCGAATGTGTACAAGGCTAGGTTTTATTTATAATAATCCTGAAAAAGTAACAGTTTATTAAAAAAAATACGTTATGACTTGCGATGATTATGAGCTTAAACACATTATGACTAAAAATAATTATGGCAAACAATATAGACCCATTAGCTTATTTCGATTAAAGGATCGTCGAAGTCTAAGCGCAAAACCCACACAACTGTGATGTGTCGTGAAATAGTTTTTTTGTACTCGTCGATTAAAATCTGTGTATTAAGATTTCATAGAGAATACTGCAACGTCACTCTTTTCATCATTGACACTTCCGAAACAACCGAAATAACCATTTCGATACGCTCAAGACAAATGAAAAAAATTTGAAAATAGAACTTTGTATTTCAATAATATGTGTCCTTGTTTAAGGAGACTCGACCCGATACAAAATTGCCAATCTATGGCGTTTCGGAACGTAGCAGCGTCGCGTCATCTGTCAAAAATCTATTTAAACCTGCTTCTGTATCCAGGGCATAAAAAAAAAACTACGGCTTGTGATTGGCTAGTTTTTAGCCAACAGAACAGCACAGTACTGCAACAATTACGGACGCCGTGGTTTGATACAAATGTCGATGTGGTGGTGATTGTATTAATGACTTAATTTATTAATTTTAATGAACTCGTACAAAAAGACACAATAGTGTCATAATCAAGCTTTTTAATCTCGTACCTTACTTAGGCCACTCAGCAAGCTTCGTGGCCTAAACACGGTACTCGACTAAAAAGCTCTCTATTATAACACGATTATGAAAATAACTATTTTAAGTTCTTTCCTTTCTATTATGGGCACCGAGTTGAATTCTATAGCAGATAAACGAATTGGGATTGTTCTTGTTTTTCAATTACTCCAATTCGAAAACCATTTCGAGGAATAGGGTTTTAAAGCTGTTCTGCATTATTATTTTTTACATATTTTTTTTCCGATATTTCGACATTACTATATTTAACCTTTGTTTGACTTTCGTTTTCGGCTTGAAGCCCTCGTAGGTGTATCTTACGGGTTAAGCGAAAACCGCTTGAAATAGTATGTTTTAAAACACTATTACAATCGCTTTTTATCATTAGATAACATTTAATTGTTGCAATTTATTAGAAAATGCCAACAAAAATTTAAAACAACCATGTCGTCCATAAAATGTCTTCTAAATAAAAATAGATATTAAAACAAAACTAATGGGTCAAATACGGAATTAATGAAATGGGTCTCTTAAAATGACCTATTCTTTCGAATTAGAATGTAAAAACAAGGAGTTATTTTTATTGGTGTATCCCAATTCTACCCATTTAAAAAAGTGCAACCTTTCCCAATTACATCGTATAACGCAATTTTTTAATACAATTTCAATTTGCCTTGGTGCCTAACGGCTAAACCCAATATTCAAACCGCGGATACATAGGCTCACGGCTTATGGTTGAGGGAGGCGATGGCTGAGATACGCGTCATACTCGTGAACGGGTGCTGTCTGTGGGGTCCGGTCTGTTCACGCTTGCAAGGACCGGTTTTTCAGTTAGTTTTTTTGATTATGGTTCCTGACGTAGAGACCTCGTCATGCTGTTGTCCTAGTCACTATTTTTAATTTAATGTTATTTAGCTTACATTTGCATGATTTTATTGGTGTTCGTTTTAAAATAATTATTTATTACTTTATTACTTTGTAATGTTACTTTTAAGTTGTATTTTATTATTGGAAAAATGAGCTTCTGCTGGAGTTTCTTGCGGCGCTTCTTCTCTGCAATGATGATCTTATCCGAAGCGCTAGGATGTTCAATCAATGTGGCTAATTTACTGAACAAATATTTTGTATTATGAATTTTACTTTGGATTCAGATTTGACACATTTTGTATGGGCAAATGTCAAATTTTAACCTGCAGTAAGCCTTATCTTTGGAAGTAAGAGAACAAAGTACCTACATACAGGGGGTCCCAGGAACCGACGTGAACCCGCCAATGGCTAATAGAGCAGCTAAAAAGCTATCGATATAACCCCTATGTATGTTCAGCGATTTTTAC
Organism: Acleris sparsana; assembly: GCA_923062465.1. Classification (NCBI taxonomy): domain Eukaryota; kingdom Metazoa; phylum Arthropoda; class Insecta; order Lepidoptera; family Tortricidae; genus Acleris; species Acleris sparsana. The sequence continues at coordinate 13,466,950 of OV281300.1, forward strand.
TAGTTTCAGAGATATTGATCATTTTAATGTTTGTAATTTTCCCTTTTGATCATGTCCCGAAATGTCATTAATTGCATCTTTTTCTTCATAAGATTATCAGCGAAGCTTTTAAACCATTTTGTCCATTTTTCATTTTTAAGTAATCACTCAAAGTTTTTTTCTCCGCACTAGGTGTCCCAGTGTTTGCTTTTCACTTCGTATGGTATACACGCTCTGTAAATAAATCAAGTTTCTAGCTATCACGGTTCATGAGATACAGCCCACTGATACACAGATGAACGGACGGACAGCGGAGGCTTAGTAACCCTCACGGAAACCTAAAAACCAAGAACTTAGAACAAGAACCATTTACCATTTTATTAAATTGTTTTTTTTTAATGGTCTACAAAGTAAAGTGAGTTTTATTTCGGAATCGACCAAATTTTAACTCGCGAGTGTTATTACGCAGAGGTGCGACATAAACACGGCACTCAACCACCACTCAAGACAGAAATGGCAAACCTTTATTATATAAGTATTTTTGACAATTGTCATCAAAAACACATGATGATTCGTTTTATTTTCAAGTGGATTGTTATTTGTATGTGATGGCCACTGGATGGATTTTTAACACAAATTTAGCATAAGTGACCCGCGATAATTCCAACGAAAGCTAAATTCTGTTCAGGCATTACATTTAATGATATCTGTTAGGGCATGGCCTTTACCTAATTGCTTTTTTGTGAATGGTTTGTCCCCTTTAGTTCTTCAGAGAATATACATTTTGGGTCCATTTGGAACGTAAATTATGATAAAATTCAGCGATATAGAAACAAGCTACATTTCTTCGACAATGCCAGGTACAGTTTCGGGTAGAATTACAAACAAATTTTACAAAAGTCAGACCATTTTTACTTTAACCTCTCGTACGTTAGTCAAACTAAAATATGTTTTTAATATTAGCTGTCAAATTAGGTTGCATCGACTGTCAACGCTCTACGCTCTACCCCAAAATTTCATCTATCAACTTATGAATTACATCTTGCCTTTAGTTCACCACCCCTGCCTTAAGGCCAACGTCAAATGTCCAAATCATACCAATCTAAGTATTAGGTACATTGTGCCTAATTGTATATTACATTACATTGCTTTTTGACATTCATAGCTGCATTAGGTATATTATATTTGATTTTTGACTTTATAGTTCACCACTCCTGCCTGAACGTTAACTTCAAATGTCCAAATCGCACCAACTGAAGAATTAAGTGTTGTGCCTATAGTTCACCACCCCTGCCTTAAGGCTAACGTCAAATGTCCAAATCGTAGCACGTGCTCCACTTACACTGACAAGCTTACGCCATTACGCGACCTTGAGTTTTTATACTTTTTACTGCGAGTGCGCATTCCAATACTTTTACTGATTTACAGGGTGTCTTAAAGTGGCGCACATTTATCTTATCTTATCTTTGAGCAATTAATTCTCACGTCTACTTTAATGTTCAGTTTAGTTTAGTTTAGTTTATTTATTTTTCATAGTAATATTACAATATTAGTTGCATTGCATGTCAAAAAATACGAAATTACATTGAGATCGTCAAAACATAAATATTAATAATCAAAGAATAGAATACAATAATAATTCATAAATTAAAACAATAAAAGTTAAACATCTAATAATGGTCATTCGTCCGATGTCAAAATATGTACAATGAGTAATAAATGTCAACAAAATAATAAAAGCTAATAGTTATAGCTTGTTTAAGCATGCACCACTCATAAGGTATCCGTGATCATTTTGATACGTTTGGAAAAATAATCAGCCTATTTAATGATTTCTAACGCTGGAACAGGTAACTTAATTCGGGTTAAAACCTGTCAAACATTTGTCTCCAATTTGACCGTTATTGCTCAGTTATGAAGCAGCAAGTGTGCTGGTAGTAGCTGATGGGAATAGCTCCTTAAAACCCCATACATTTCAGAACACCCTCAAAGGTGCAAGTGCAGAAAAACTAGATGACCGCCCTACCAGGGATAGAGGTCAATAGAGAGTGTGTACTCAATAAACCTCAATAAAAACCCAATTTTTACGTAAATACCGAGTATATATAACGGTAAAAAAAAAATACAAGGGTTATTTAGGTACCCGAATACTTTTGCGCTTTAATTAAACCACAAGTAACCAGGGGCTCTATATTATACTCTGGCTAAATAAAATTTTGTTTGACAAGTTATCGTATTGTCAATGTTATGATAGCTTATTTACTTGACATTAATGGCGGCCGAGTTTAATACAAGACGTTAAATCAAAAGCAATAAGGCTTAGCTCCAGCTTCGGTAACAGAGGTTCAAATAAAACACGCAAACTACTCGTGTTTTTTCGTTTATACCACGTCTCGGTTTACAAATTTAAATTTGGAATAAAATCGGAGAATTAAAAAATACTGGCAGTTGATATTATTTGTAAACATTCGAACGATTTAAGATTCTAAATCCTAAATGTTAACAGATGAACAGCCTGTACGTAGATAGTTATCTCCGCCACTATGACTGCTAGTGATACTGCGCTGACGCGTTGAAATGCTAACTGGCTCGAATTCAGCAATTATTAACGCTGTCGGAGCATCGTGAAGTGTCAGTTACCGCCGGTGGCACAATTGTGGTGTAAATTCATTAAAGACCAATCTATTTTGACATTTTATCAGCGAGCAACAATTAGGAGTTGGGGGTCGAAATAAACTGGGTGTTGGAGAAACCGTTAAACTGAGGTTTATTGCGTTAGAATTGGAATAACACGATCTGACTGCCGACACAGGCTTTCAATGAAGTGCCTGTGATTTTCATTGATTATACTTATAATTATAAATTGTTTTATTAGACATTCAACATTTGTTATGAAACTTGACGTAAGTATAGTGCCTTGCTCATTAAAAAGGACTCATACGTCATTTGATAGACAAAGCAAAATTAGCACTATAAGAGCCGTGTTTTCTTTGTAAGAAATGGAATAGGGAAACCAGCCCTCAGGTCACCTGTAGTAAGTGTTTAGTGGCTCATAATTATTTGCATTCTCAAGACTACAATAGAAGGATTGCAATCCTAAGACCGCAAATGCGTTGCCAACCCCGAGGACTAAGATGGAATGCCTCTATGCTAGTAATTTAGCTAGCGCTCGTATTCGATGGCAACTTGTCTAGCCCTGCTGAATTTCTTGTTCCGACGTGGACGAAATGTTCGAATTAATTAATGTGTCATTTCACCCAATTTCATTACATCGAAAGCTAATTTCTGCTGTAACTTTGTATTCGTTACGTAGGTTAGGTTAGGTTAGACTCGTGACTGCAAAAAAAAAAACTCGCGCACGTGGAAATGCCTGTCGATGAAATGATTTTTTATTTATAAGGTAAGACGTAATATTTCGTTGATTTTTAGGGTTGCCAACGGGACCCTATTACCAGTCTGCGGTATCCATCCGTCTGTCTATCAGCGGGCTGTAGGTATCTCATGAATAGGTAGACTCATGAAATATTAAAATTGTGTATTTCTAAAATAACTAAACATAATCAATAATGTTTCGGAACCCTTCGTGTGCGAGTCCGACTCGCATTTGGCCGATTTATGTTTAGTTTATGCTATTTATGTAATGTAATGTTACGATATAAATTGCATTGAATGTCAAAAAAGCGAAATGACATTGAGATTGTCAACATACATACAACAAAAGAATACAAAAATATTAAAAAAAAAAAAAACATCCACGGAGTATAATGGATTAGCCAATATAAAGTTTCTCACCTGGGGGCCTGATCTAGATACGTTTACCGATTTTCAATAATCTACGTTATGTGTGAGATTGACGTAAACTGATGACAGACCAGGCTGGGCTAAAGCACCGGCCTTTCAGCTTGATCCCCTCGATTCCATCCAAGAGGTAGGGGCCAGTACCATCGGGCAGTCGGAAGGTTCAGGCCTTGTAAATGGTCCCCCTTTAAGACCAGTTGGAGATGCTCCGCATATACCTCTCTATTCCTCGGAAGGCGGAACAGTTGGGCAGCATTTTTTATTTTATGTCATAGAGAAGGCATACGAGCACACAGGCCACCTGATGGTAAATGGAAACTGTGACCCATATACATTCGCATTCACAAGACTGTAAATGCGTTACCAACCCTGAGGACTAAGATGGATTGGCTCTATGCTAGTCATTACACCGGCTGTCTTATCCCAACCGGAACACAACAATGCGAACACTGCTGTTTGGGGGTAGGTTAATGGATAAGATGGTGGGAGCGATCCGGACGGACCCTGCACAAGGTCCTACCACCCGCAACATTCAGCAATTCCTGTCCATTCTCTTATATTCCTAAGCCAAGATTTCTTTCTGCGACCCACAGACCTCTTTCCTTCAACTTTTTCCATCTTTATCAATCGCAAGAGTTCGTATCGTTCATGCCTAAAGACATGTCCGAGGTAAGCAACCTGTCGTTTCTTAATGATGTCCCATAGTGTACGTGGCACACCTATGCGTCGCTAGACTTCATCGTTGGTTACTTTTTCTCGTCATCGGCGGTATCATTCTATTTTCTTAAGCCACTTCGCTCCACTACACGGCTTTCTAGAACGTTTCGGGCCCGTACGTAAGCATTTGGAATGAACTTCCTGCTGAAATCCCAATTTATTACATTACGGGGCTATTAGGAAAGGGTTAACACATTTCTTCGAGACCGGCAATGTATTAAGCAGGGCATTCACGGACGCGCCGTTTGTGTCGGCGACAGATCAAGTGCATACAACTGGATGGGCGTAATATTTTGACCACATTCACAGGAGCGTCAAACTGATTAGAAAATGGCAGCTAGAAAACGCATTCACAACGTTGAATTCCGATATTCAGGTTCCATTCGGAACGCGCGTTGGCTTTCCGTCCATTTGGAAATCCAACGGACAGCGCCAAGTTTTGAAATTCACGGTTCGATTTTGGCGCGGCGCTGCTCTATTCGGCTAATTGGAGCGGTCCTGAATGCCCAGATTTAGTGACGCTTTGGACGTTGCTAAAGTCCACTTCTCACTAGGTGGGCCGTCTGCCTGTTCGTCAGTCGATGGCAAAAAAGCAATGATGAATCGACATTGTTACCCGAAGTCCTACCCACCGATGCTCAACATAACAAAAGTTACTCAAACAAGCTCGTTTATCGTAAACTTCGATATCGATACGAGATTGTAACTCGAAGGTGATCGTAACGGTACCGATGTATCATAACATTAACAACAGTAATGTCGTAAATCTTTCTAAAATGTATCGTTGGTTGTATAAACTAAGCTTGACCCTTTGTTGATCTTTGGAAGTCAGGTAGTCAAGCTAAGTTATTATTAATCAATTCCAATTTCCACGCTATTTTCAAATACATTTACTTTAGACAGTAATACCATTGCCGACAATAAGGGGTTGCGATATGTATCTCTTTGATTGATACGGGATAAATATATTTTGTTGGAGAAAAAGTCATCGCCGGCAGTGTAAAGCCAGCGATCAACTAATAATATTAACGCACAGCTAGATCAAAACTGTAACAACTCAAAAAACTTGCTAATTTGGTTTCAAGTTCATAGAAGTTGTAATAAAGTTGATTTTGAAAATACAGTTGTATTTTGAGTTGCCACTGTTTTGATCTAGCAGTGTGTTTGTGTCTCTTTTATTGACACGGGATCTATATATTTTGCTCGTTTCTTAAGCGAGAAAATATTCCGTAGCTAATTGCTTCCTCGTCAGAATTGGGACGATTCAAATTGCCATCGATTTATATTATTTGTCTTATCGGTTTTTTTTTAATTACTTATCAAACGCCACGTCGTTTGTTGAACTCAAAATCAGTCCTCATTCAGACTTAACGAGGTAACAAGGTAACAGCAATACAAACAAACATACAGGTACTCTATGCTTTTGACATGTTATCGTATTGTCAACGTTATGATAGCTCTTTACTTGACAGTAGTTGACAGTATATGCGCCCTTACCGGGATTTGACCCCGGGACCGCTGGCTCCGTAGGCAGGTAAGTACCAACTAGGCTACCAGGATACTCGTACTGTGTTAAATAGCGTTTTGCTGTGTCGAATAGCCTGGAGAATTGGGTAAGTATTTGCTAAATACCCAAAGTAAATTTCCACTTTTGGTTAGTCGCCCATCTCTAGTATGAATCTAGGTAATGTGAATTTTAAGAAGTAGTCACACGCTACGAGTGGCTGCCGTGACATCTGATAGCTACTGGAATTGTATAGTCGCACGACTTGCATGTTAGCAGGTCGTTTAAGGCGTAAAGTGTCAACAATCACACGATAGGGTATAATCAAATTAAAAATCTATGAGAACTTGACCCGTCAATTAGTAACAAACTACGTGTTTATGGGTGACTTTTACCTTGGTCAACGCAACTTTGACACAGTCGCATGTACCTAACACCGCATATTAAATTAAAAAAGCTCATCCGTATCGATCCATTCGTTTGAGCACTACGATTCCACAGACAAACACACGGACAGACGTCACAAACTTATAAAACCCCTATCTTCGCATCTAGAGTTAATCACGCAAGTTACAAATCCGTCGCATAATATAAGGCACTCGCAAGACAGTAACTTGCGATTTTCAACCACACGGTGCGAGTAACTGTACCAAGTACATTAACTCCTATTTCCTAACGCACGCAATCGCGATCGTTTTCGTTTTCATATACTTGTTATTATCATTTGCAGTCTGAATAGGACCCGACTGTATAAAGAACTTTATGACTAGACGAAGAGGAGAAGTTTACGAAGCATCACTGAATTCCGCATTTATTTTGAAGTCTGTCAAATCGACTCTGAAGTTGATTGCAATTTGCAATACGCCTGCTGATTAACTCGCTACATGTAATACCCAACATTGTAAAGTGGCATACTGTCGTCTTTCCGGTTTGAACTCAGTCGATAGGTTAGACAATTGCACATTGAATGAGATAACAAATGAAGTAACAGTTGTTTAGTGACATAACAAGAGTTGACGTGCAGTCTTGGATGCAGGCTGGCAGATTTCTGCACAGTGCAGCCTAGAGAAGTAAACTTCTATTTTAAGAAATAAATACATTTATTCTATAAGTAGACCGCATGGGTTTCATAGGGGTTGCCATATGTCTCACACATACACACACACAAGGACGCTCGCACACACGATCTTATAAACTGAACTAAGGAAAATCACTCCTATTATTTTGAATATTGTAATTATCATTATTGGTTGTTTGTATGTTGGCGGTATTGAAAATTCTTCTGATGAAGAGCTGCACTATCCCTGACCAATATAGGCGATAAATGCGTTGCCAACCCAGGCACTAAGATGGACTACCTGTATGCTAGTAATTTCACCGGTTATCTTACCGCTTACCGGAACACAGCAATGCGGGCGCTGCTTGGCGGTGGGTTAGAAGATTAGATGGTGGTAGCGATCCGGAGGAACCTTGCACAAGTCCTACCACCAATAGTCCATTTTACGACTTACGAAATGTTTATCTATGCAATAAAACAGAATAAATATTTTTCCTGTTCAATATACTGGTGCCTTTTAGATCTAGTAATTAATTTGTCTAAACCGACGAAGAAAACTTTGTCCTCAAAATAAATCGAAATTGCCTCCTTGAGTTCTTCATCGTCATGAATTTTATTCGCTTTCAGGTCTTTTTTTAAGTAGAGAACAAATAATAATTGCTGGGAGTCAGGTCCGGGCTGTAGGGCGGGTGGACCAGCGATTCGAAACCACACCTTTGAATAGCAGCCGTCGCGACATTGTGCTCTTGTGTCCCGGTGCAATGTCGTGCAGTTTAAGCATTCTCGACTATTTCTCCCTCCCTCCAAAATAGTAGGATTAGATACGCTAACTAAGGCTGTGTAATCTGTTTCTTTTTAAGACGACCACCTTCACATACGAGATTCGCGAATTATGGGACCCCCCTCGTATAAATGAGTTATTAACATGTTATAAAAGTGAATGTCACTTGGATTTATCATGTCATTATGTCCGTCAGTGCAGAGATCATATTAGCCTTTACGGTCGACATCATAAGTAGCTGCACAGTTTAGGACTTTGTCACATTAACGTCATCTTTGAACTGCTGCACTAATCTCGTTAAGATGTTACACCGATAAGGTACAAAAGTGTGCAGCTATTTATTAGGCCGACTTTACCATCGATTTTCTCTTGACTTTCTCGAGAGTCATCGGACACTAATTATAGTTTTCACAGCCGATTACTATATTTTACATGGATGTAATAAAGTTAACTATATTGCTTGATTGATTTCTAAAATATGATCCTGAAGTGTCCTGAAGTAACTGATCACGTTTGTAGTTTAATGTATTGACATTTGACAACCTTGTATGACGTTACATACATTACTGTAAAGCAGGGGCTCCCAACCTTTTATGCATCTAGCCTCCCAGGATAGTAAATTATATTTGTTTTTTTCGAATAATCAAGGCATTCCACGTTCCTTTTGCCATCTTTCAACGCCCTCTAAGGGCGGCGCGCCCCACTGCTTGGGAAACCCTGCTGTAAAGCGATAAGGTACGAAACTTCATATTTCCTTTGACGCTGAGTCTACGTCTTGGCGAAAGAGACTGTTTTTACAAGCTTTTATCTAACTTGCTTCGTCGGTATAGTAGTAAGGTTGAGATCTCCTATTAAGTATTTAAATACTTAGTTTGTGTCAGGAGAACCCGCTCTTATAAATACACTGGGTTTAACAAACTTCCTATAGGTAGAACATTTTCGTTACAATTCACAATTTAAACTAGAAAGACATAGAGAATTACAGTAGAAATATAAATAAAAATAAAAATAAAAACAAAAATACCAACAAAAATACCACCCTCCTGTTCACAAAAGGAGGTTAGGTACGTTTAGGTCACGGTTTCGTTTAGGGTACGGTTTCATTTAGGGTACGTTTGTGAAGAGGGGGGGGGGGGGGGGTAGTAGCTGTGTGTGTGGGTGTGTGTGCGTGTGTGTATATGTGTTCTTGTGTGTGTGTGTGTACGTGTGTGACACTGTACTTGCATGACACCAAAATGTCATTTTAGACAGAAACTTATTTTGAAAGAAAGACCGTGATCCTCATCTTTAGACAGATTCCTAGTTTCAAGACATCTAAGTTAGCGTCAGTCAGAAAACTATTATCTTTGATGCTATAATAATACTCAAGATCATTTTAAAACAATACTTACGGCCATAACGTATGATAACTTGGTTTCGTGAGATGTCTTAAGTTTATGATGACGACGTTAGGCTGTTGGTAGTGACCCTGCCGGTCTATGAAGCCAGCGGTCTCGGGTTCGATTCCCGGTCTGGTTAAATATTTGTGTAAGGAGTGCGAATGTTTTCTATGTATTTAAATATTTATTTCTCTATACCTATTATTTTTATCGTTGCAGTACCCATATCACAGTCGAATTCATAAATATGTGTACACTTTAGTACCTTGGTATATATGAATTGTCTCAGGGATTAAAATTACAAAGTACTAAAGTGTACACATTTATGAACTCGACTGGTACAAGCCTAGATCTTAGCTTGAGACTAGGTAAATTGTTGTGAGATTGCCCCCTAATATTTATTTATTTATTCATAAAATAAATATCATTATAAATAAACATCAGGGGAAAATGTCACACCAATTGACAAGCCCCAAACTAAGCTCTAGGCTTGTACTATGGGTATGTATTTAAATAGATAGAAAACATTCCATGACTCAGAAACAAATATTCATCACACAAATATCTGCCCCTTACCGAGATTTGAACCCAACTAAGCCAGCGCGTCGTCAAATATGTCGTCATAATAAGTATATATAGTCCCTAGAATTAAAGAGCAAAGCACACCAAATGATTTGCCACTACATTAACAATGAATTCAGACATTTTAGACGCCGTTTGGACCTTATTCGTCCCACAAAACAGCCAGTTAACAAGTAATACATGCAAACACGAATGTCGTAATGCAATAATCTACGAGGTTTATCTCTCGGTAGCCATGTTTGGGACTCATTATGCGCTTTAATATTTAATGTTTAGTAGTCCTTGTGTTATGTCTATCTGGGACAATCGGTCCAGTTAGGAAGATCGAACTTCGAGAAGGAGGTTACTCGACGAATCCAACTCGGCTGGGCAGCGTTCGGGAAGTTACGCAGCGTCTTCTCATCCAAAATACCTCAGTGTCTGAAGACTAAAGTCTTCGAACAGTGTGTGTTACCAGTGATGACCTACGGTGCCGAGACGTGGTCTCTAACCGTTGGCCTCTTGAATAGGCTCAGAGTCACTCAGCGTGCCATGGAAAGAGCTATGCTTGGTGTCTCGCTGCGGGATCGAATCAGGAACGAGGAGATACGTAGACGAACTAAAGTAACCGACATAGCCAATCGGGTTAGCAGGCTGAAGTGGCAATGGGCAGGCCACATTGCTCGAAGGGCTGATGGCCGCTGGGGCAGTAGAGTTCTCGAGTGGAGACCACGTACCGGCAAGCGCAGCGTAGGGCGACCCCCCGCGAGATGGACGGACGATTTGGTCAAGTCCGCGGGGACCCGCTGGATGCAGGCCGCTTCCAACCGGGTGAGGTGGAAATCTTTGGGAGAGGCCTATGTTCAGCAGTGGACGACCTATGGCTGAAATGATGATGATGATGATGAATCCTTGTCACACGTAACACATAAGACTATTTGTTGTTTCATATTTGGTTACTTATTAACTTGAATTTCAGTGATGGTTGACAGGGACGGACAAAATTGAGTTAAGTTATGTAATTTGTGTAATTTAATTTAGTAGCGGTGTTTTTTAAGAACAATTCTACTTTGTTTTTACTCCTATTGCAATAGTATTGTTTAGTTTATGGTCATAAATAATACGATTGCATTAGGGGCAAGACGAGTTGACATAAGGCGGTTGACGCGATGTGTTATCATCAGATATTCGAAAATCGCTAGCTTTACTATGCCCCCAAAGCGTTACCTCTGCATCGCAGCTGGAAACTGCAGCAACGCTCCAGTTAAGAAAACCCTAAGTTAAATAAAGGTAACTTTCTCAGGCAACGCTACATAAAGAACACTTTCGCGTACTGTAAAGAAATAAGAAATAACCTTTTTTAATGGCAGATCCCACGTCACATCCGGTCGGAAACGCGCAGCAGCCGCGCAAAAAACATGCGCGTGAGAGGCTCGATCGGCAAGATACGGCAACAATCAGTGTTGCCAGGTTATACTATCAGAAATCGGGACTGTGCTAAAAAAACAGGACTTGAGTCTTCGTATCGGGACAGTACTGTCAAGTTCATCAATATGTGTACACTTAGTACCTTGTCTATTTAATGTCATGTTTTAGAATCAGTAAAATAAGTGCATGAATTATAAAACATTTTACAACATAACAAACAACAACATTTTTTAAACATTTAAAAATTACAATTAAAATTTACAAGGATGTCAGATATTTAATATAGATACAAATACAAATTTCAAACATCGCGAGAAGTACGGATCATCTACAATGCCACCTAAGGTGAACCGTGTTTGGCCTTCGGTTGTTATAAAGTATGTTATACACGACCGCTTTGGTGATAATTGGAGTCCCGATCAAGGGTAAATAGGAACTTGTCCATAGAAGCCTGAAAATCGGGACGTCCCACAGAAATCAGGACGTCTGGCAACACCAACAACTAACGATCTGAGTGAAGAAGCATAGTTGTCGAGCGAGGCTGATAGTGATTACATGACTTAACGGTTTTAATGAATATCAAGGGCCTTATTCTACTTCATAAAGCCATATCGCTTTTGATGTACCATTGTTTTAACCAGGCCGCCATTACTGTCAAGTATAAAAGCTATCGTAACGTTGACAGTACGATATAATGTGAAACAAGAGGAATATCGTTTTAAAGAGTAGTATGTATGAGAAGATGTATTTGCCAAGAGGCAATACATCTTCCAGTCTGCTATAATATATAATTACATAAATAAACAAATTAATATATATCCCACACGATATAAAGACTGTCAGGATACGCTACTAGAATGGGTTAAATTAAAAAACTACAGTGATATTGAAAGCCTACTAAGTGGAAAATAATAAATACACACACACACATACATACACACACACACACATACACACGCATATATATACACACACACACACACACACACACACACACACACACACACACACACACACACACACACACACACACACACACACACACACACACACACACACACACACACACACACACACACACACACACACACACACACACACTTACTTAAAAAGAGACACCGGCCCATATAAATATTAAGAAACTTTGTTGTTACTGAATAAATAAATTTATTATTATATTTATTATAGTATAGAGCCCCTGTTAGGGTTAATTAAGTAATTATTATATTATTTATACATCAAAAACCCTTAAACGGATCCTACATAATAAAATATCAATTAACTAGAGACACGCCCTCGCTTTCGCTTCGATTTATGTGAGTTTCTAAACAGAATTCATTTTATAACCTTTTGGAATCACTCTATCTCTTCATGAAAACCGTATTAGAATCCGTTACGTAGTTTGTAACTAAGCGTACATAGGTACAGATGAACAGGCGGCGGGACGCTTTGTTTTATACTATGTAAAGACGTAAGGAATTTTTCTGTCACTGGACATTTTCTCTGTTTATTGTTACCCATAGTACCTAGTAGGTACGTACCCATATTACAGTCGAGTTCATAAATATGTATACTTTAGTACCTTGTCCATTTAAGCGCCATTCACGCGGGTCGGGCGCGGGGCATGGCGGGACCCGCGCCGGTGATCGCAGGCGGGCATTCGGGATCGGGCGGTATACTCTATAATTCTTTATAATCGCCATTTACCGTCCGAACCTGCGATCACCAGCGCGGCGCCCGATCCGCTCCCGCGCCGCTCCCGCCCCGCTCCTGCCCGCTGTGTGAATTGCGCTTTAATGTCATATTCAAACTACCATATACGAATTATCACAGCGACTAAAGTGACAAGCTACTAAAGTGTATACAAACCTAGAGCCTATTTTGGGAGTAGGTCAATTTGTGTAAAATCGTCAACTGATGTTCATTGTATTTATTATTTTATATATTATCAACTCCTTATTTAAAGGTAATTTAAAGATAAAATCCTGATATGCTATTTTTTTACTTTCCTGCCCTTGCGCAGGTATTTATACCTCATTTCAATTTGTAGGACCGTTTCGCACAAAACCTTTGCCAAAGTTTATTTTTATCATAATTTATAACGATCCGATTTTAGGAGCGCTGTTAGTTTTTACATATGCTTAAGATTAAATATGTAACTCTAACCATAAGTACTTAAGATACGATTCGGCATAAATACAACTTTATTGCATTATATTTACTGCTCTTAAAGTTATTTTAGCTTGGTCTGTGGATGGTAACAAGGCCTGAGGTTGACGGTGTCATTAAAAATTCGTGGTCCTGTTTTCTTTTTTTTAATACGGACCTTAAGGTTTTTGAACTTTTACGGAATTAAACAAAATAACACAAAGGATACATTTTGTGGATCATTGAATTAATTAGTTCCTTTAAAGTAATTCTCAGGAGAACTCTCCGTTAAATAAGCAAAAAAAAGAACCCATGGGCGGACAACGAAGGCTCTAAAATTATTTAAAACAAAACGTTAAATAAAATCGTTTCTTATAGGTATGGATATCCCCTCATTACCTTGCTTATAAAGTCTACTATTATTTGTAAGGTAATCCACCGTTATACAATACAAATATTCTTTATTTAAACACCATATACAATAACAGCACGGAAAATAAAAAAAGTGAGCTAACAGGCGTTCTTATCCAGACATCTCTTCCAGACAACCTTAACACATACTCGGTAAATAGACTACCCTATTAGGGTTTTAATAGATACAGCTCCTGAAAAGAAGGACACACGGATGTACAAGGCTTAGCATCTAATAGGGTACCCTTTGGATAGAAAACCCAAAAACTTGATTTTAAAATGTTAAAATATTTAATTAAACAAATATCAGGGGACAATGTCACACCAAATGACCTAGTCCCAAACTAAGCTCTAGGCTTGTGCTATGGGTACTAGACAACGATATAAATACTTATATAGAGAAATATATACTTAAATACATAGAAAACATCCATGACTCAGAAACAAATATTATCGCGCCTAAAATAAAAATATTTGAACCCAGAACCGCGAGGTTCGTAGGGTCACTACCAACTAGGCCAGCGCGTCGTCAGCGGCAGCGGCAGTCGGCAGCGGCGTTGCATCTGGGATTTTGCTAAATTTGGAATCTTGGGCCTTATAATTAAATACAGAGTTCTTGCCTTCTAATTGAAGTAAATCTAAGGTGCGTCAACCGGAATTTGTATGAGAATAATTATTAGCACCGACGACCTAGTGGTAGCTTGCTTCCCGCCACTGCACCCGTGCACCGCTAACGAATAATTAACCAATAAAATACCTTTTCATACGTAGGTATTAAACATGTATTAATGCCGAGAAAATCAGTCTGGTAAGGGAAGACAACTTAGAGCTTACGAAGCTAATATTGCAGTACAGGAGATTATGGAGGCGGTGTACCCTTGTTTTGTCGACAACCTTTTCATCGAATATTATTTCATCGACAACGATTCATCGAAACTTTAGTACTAGTAATATTGTTTGGCGTTACCTTAATTCAACTACTATTTATTTAAATTTATCTTACTACGTGGAAATACTAATCAACGAATACTACTTAATCGCAGATTTGTTTCAAATTATCTTAATTGGTACAACTACAAAACATTGCAATTCATTTCTTCGACGTATTACTTTAATACAATTTTATATGTCCAATTGCACATTTATACATTTTGCAAATTATGTAGTGTGACATACAAATATGTATAATAAAACTAAGATTTATTGGTGTATCAAAGTAGGTTAGGTTAAGTTAGGACTGCGACCCCCAAGAAAACGAACTGTTGACAGAAGTGGGTTAGGTTAGGTTAGAACTGCGACCCCCAAGAACACAAAAACATGACACATTACTATTATTACAATAACTTTTATTATTATTATCATAATATTATAATAAATTAGGAACATAGCTATAATCGCGCAGAGTGATTGCGTTTAGTTTTGATAGCAAAATATTACCAATTCAAATAATTTTATGCGGAATAAATACCTACTATTACAAGTAAAAAAAAACAAATTAAAAAGACCCGAAATGATTAGTCATGACATGATTTTTATTGAAATATGTCACCTACTAATTAAAAGACCTCGGTTCAAATTACCTAGCATCAAGTCTACGACGCAATGACTTGTCGATGAAATGAAAATACTTGAAACGTTGTCTTTGAAATAATATTCGATTAAAAGTCTGTCGGCAATTCAATGGTAAACCTATGGAGGCTAACCGTTTGGAAGGTTTCGGTAATGCCAAAACAGTCCGCAGCGACAATTCGTCCCGCTTCGGCTAGTTTATGCTTAATTTACACGTATGTTTGAATTGAAATTGTTTTTTTAATTATAATAAAATGAGATTTTTTTTCAATTAAAATAATTTGGGACAAGGGCAGGAGTATGATGATGATGATGATGAATAAACGAGAAATTTGCTGTAAGTACTAGGATGACGGAACCAGTAATGGACAAGGACCATGATGGACACGTTATTCTTATGTTACAGAAGATAAGGGTTATTAATTTGTTTTGCAACAATAATTTTAGGACCCTATGAAATTTGAATTAAGAGTGAAGTGGCCGTTACTGGTACCTGGCAGCTGGCTAAAAGTGTCCATCATTGGTGCCGAGCCTATTAGCAAATAAAAAAGTAAGTAGTAAGTTGCAGTAGTTTATGGATATAGTACCATTACATGCATTAATTCACTCCTGTTTCCCAAAGGGGTAGGCAGAGACCACTTAGGAGTAAACAATTGAATTTGAAGATTTTAAAAGGACCCACCTGTCGTTAATCGCTATTCCTTCGGAACCTGTTCATATTTCGGCGATAAAATCCATCCCAAATTGCATTGAAATTGATTCAGCGGTTTAACTATGAAAGCGTAACAAACAGAGTTACAAAGCCTCTATTCTACTCGGTAAAACATTATTGCATTTGAAATTTTATCGTATTGTTAATTCGGGGGACATAATATTAAGTATATACGAGTTATAATAACGTTTACTATACGATAGCATATCAAAAGCAATACTGTTTTACAGTGTCAACGTTTTCATAGCCATTTTAGATGTTTTTCTGAACTTGCACAATTCCGGCGTTAACCGCAGATTCATTCAGTTGGGTATCCTAGGCACTCTGGAAGTCCTGTATCGATACTCGCGGTATTCATCATCAGAACTCACTAAAAGCTATCCCTGGCGAGGAACCAAGGCTTCGAAATAGCCTCTGTAGTATGAAAAACGCACTCTGACCCGTTATTCTTGCTCCTGAGTGTATTTGTTCCGCCTTGTACGTTCTCTACAAATCTCTTACAAAACCTGAGCTCGAAGTAAAGATCTATATTTTCCACACGTTTCTAACAAATAAGAAATCTATTAACAGAGCTTACGGGCTTTAGCGACGTAAGGTTTGTTATTACTTATATTGACTGCCTCAGCAAAACATACAAATAAAGCCTCGCGCAGATTACAGATAGGTACGGTAAAAGTTCCTGCTTTAAAATAGTGTCCGAGTCAAAAGTAGTTGACATTTAGGTAAGAAGAATGACCTGCCTGCGATGACTTGTTGAAATAAGAAGTTATATTGTAGCTTTAACAAATAAAAAAATCGATGCACTATTTGTTAAGTTTTGCTTAAACTGTTCTGTAACTGTGGCCAGCTTAAACTTATAGATAAACACGGACCAATTATGTACGTATGAAAGTGTTAAGTTATACATTTGGAAAATATTTCCGAGTAAATAATTGTCTGGAAAGATAATGTTAGACACATTATTTCATATTAATTCAGTTAGGAAATAAAACATTACAACAGGCGAAGAACGCGCGCTAACTAACGCTAACCTATTGTCATGATACGAGTAGTTCCTTCCGTAACAAACAGCCAATTAACCGCAACTGCGGTAAGAAACAAAAGTATTTTATAATGAACAAATCTCTTTTACTTACTTTTCGACAGATGGTGCCTCCGAAAATACTACTTCACTAACCAAGCACATCACGCAACACAATAATAAAACACTTCGTTCTACACATAGTGAAATACGAATGAAAAAACACACTAACCTAATTTCTATAAAAGTTTTATCGAGCACGTACTGTCTATCATAAAATACCCAGCGATTAATTACTCAACTTTTTAAATTTCGAAACGACGAAATGGCGCGAAAACTTTATGGTGAATCGATTATTTATTAAATTTCCGACGCAACTTCGACAAATTTAAGTTTCGAATAATGTTGCGTAATTTTTGAACACTAATTAAATTTATTTTGGGTTATATTTATGTTAGAATGATGAAGTTGTTTTTTTAAAAGTGTGTCATGCGAATGCGGGCTGTCAGACGGCGCGAAGTTGCGTAAACTGACGTGTTCGCGGCTCGGTCGTGGCATAGAAACTGAAAGTGGTATTCTGTAGCCCCTCCTTGATGCTACCGCGGTTAGGTAACATCGAGTCATTACCATATTAATCCCTGATCATAACTTTGTACATCCGTTGAGCTCTTATTACCTACTTAGAAACTCAAAATATAGGTGTTGTTACCGGTAGTAGTCACCTCTGTTTACATTCTGTGGGTAACTCAAACTATGTGAATGCAAATCAGCGTCCAATTGTTCTTTGTTTTGATGACTAGGTGATACGAAGCTTACAAAACTTTCAAGCGGATACTTTGTAAGCATTTACTGGAACAAGATGTTAGGTACGTAGAATTTTAGGCTTGACCCATCATAGAATATGTTTTTATGTCTTAGTCTCTGGTGTTATTTTTAAAGGTATACAATTCTAAGGGTATACATTTATATGATTGTATTTATATCATATACTGATTTATCTAGCTATTCATTTGTTAGTACTTTCTGTGTTAAGTTTTTTTTATATGTTCTTTGCTGTCAATCTTTTTTTTTGTGCACCACTTTTATTACTTTCTGTATTATTATTTGGTTGACTGGTAGACAAAGCCATTAGGCAATAAGTACGCCATGTATGTTGTGCAATAAAGGTTAAATAAACAAATAAAACAATACTTTTACAGATGACGTACCTGCCATAATATTACATATAGGTATATAAATATTCAAAACCAAAATTCCAGCATCTCTTACTTGGGCTTAGTTTATCCCAAGTTGATTGACATTATTACATTCTAGCATTTCTAGCCTCTTACAATCTATACTTTAGTACGTGAGTATTATTAGATTAGAGTGTCTAGAAAGCCATTGATCGCAGGTCCAATGCCCGACAGATGCAAATGTTCGTACCGTTTTACGAATGGTCAATAATCCCAGGCTTTGGAGGTAGCAACAAAGACAATTGCTTCTTCCCGAAAAAAAAGAGGTTCTCAAACCAACGCGCAGTGGTTTGTTTTTTTCTTGATTTTTGTCTGGATGTTTTTGAACGTTGTTCTTTTTCTTTCCACATAACACATCGTATGATGCACTGATCTGGGGCTGTATTCCACTTGGTAAAATAATATAACTTTTGACATGTTATCGTCAATCACAATCGTTTTCATTTTGACAGTACGAAGGTGAGTCTGCTTTCAAAATAAAAACAATTATTATTCCACATTAAAGCCGATTGCGATTGCCAGTGCGTTAGGCAATAGGTCTGCCGGTCGCCGTTACTGTCAAGTAAGAGCTATCATGATGTTGACAAGATAAAATCAGAGGCGATATGGCTTTACCTAGTAAACAGAGACCCTGAGGGCCCTGCCAAGATGCACTACGCTAACTAGCGTTTCTATTCGTTTCGTTAAACCAATCGCGGCAGATGACGTGATACGAAAAGTCACGTGATCTACAAGTGACGCGATTGGTTTAAAACGGAACGAATAGAAACGCTAGTTATCGTAGTGCATCATGGCAGGACCCTCGCCTCTAATTCAAGGCGATAAATGCGATAATACAATATTGCTTCTGACATATTAACTCGGACGTCATTACTGTCAAGTACCTAAGAGCTATTATAACGTTGACAATACCATAACTTGTCAAAAGCATTACTGTTTTGCTAAGTATAATAGAGGCTGTACTTAAATATTATTGGTCATTCCATTTTATTTAGCTTCATAACTGCTGTAACAAACTTTGAAAGATTTCGTATTGAAGGTCTCGTAATAAAAAGTCCAATACACCTTACGTACAATATTAGGTCAGTAGTATTGTACGCTTTGCAACCGTACCTTTAAAACCAAATTGGGCTTCTCCAGTCACCGTTGCTCAGATCTCCGGAATTAGCTGGGGTCGCAGTTGACTGATACGTCTAGGAGGACATCTTCATCATCAGTCTGTTGCTGGATAACTCCCGAGGTCAAATTATTGTGTAGAGTCTTAGCGAAGTCACATCCTAACTAAACACTCGTATTATATGTACATAATATTTATCCAACAGTGATCGGAATAGGAAGTGTATAAGCCAAACTTGACGCACGCTCATTCGTGCGTGAATGAGACAGGAATACGGTATTAATTGAATATGCGTCAAGTTTAAGTAAATAAGCATTAACTATTCCGACCTTTGTTTATCATACACAAAATCTAATACGTGCAATTCTTGCATACCTATATATAATCTGAATCTCGGAAACGGCTCCAAGGATTTTCATGAAATTTAGCATGCAGGGGTTTCGGGGGCGATAAATCGATCTAGCTAGATTTCATTTAAAAAAAAAAAGTCGTTTTACAAAAAAAACAACCGAGCAAAGCTCATCCAGTTACTATGAATTAAAATGGTATAGTTACTTTAAGCTTTCCTACAAAATAGAGCGCTCTTTTGAGTGATTAAATTAGGTACCGAAATAATCCAATTCTAACACAAAACTATGTAAGTACCTATGTGGTGGATTTAACTTGAAAATCACCCAAAGATGAGCTGGAAGAGATCTCTTAAAGGAATAAGTTTACCTTTGTACATCCCTATTTTGTAAATGATGTATTTTAATTTTGTGATTTGTACAATATTTTAGTAAGACCTCACCACTTCAAACTCAATAAAGGTGGAAAAATTAAAAAAAAAGTTATGGAATAAAAAAATAAGTAAATTACATTATTCCCGAAAGGAAATAAATATGTTTATGTAATTAAATCAGTTATCAAAAAAAACACAACAATGTTCAAAGGAACAGCCAAACGCTGCGGTTTTACGCGTGACTCTCATTCCACTTAAACCGCTGAAAACTTACGAAATAAGGTCGTTGCTCCAAAATGCGGTCTGGTTTGACAATGGCCGAATTATCCAAATTGGTTCGGGCGAGAATCAGCAAGCACATTCCAAACAACGCGATTAAATTGGCGAGTTTAACCGTATTACACTTAAATCGGTGTATATATCGATGAAAGTACACGACGGCACGCCTCGCTTGTTAAATTAACATAGCACATTTGCATCACTGTATAAATAACTAGCCAATAAAAAAGGAAGCTTTAAATAACCCGACTGTTGGTAACCAACTTCAAATCGTTATACCTAAATCCTGATCATAGATTATTAAATAGGTACCAATGCATCCTCGAGCAAGACGCCGATCGGCTGACGAAAATTAAGAAGGCTCTTTTAAATCGGACGCCGATCGGTATCACTGGCATCCGAGATCGAATTTTACTCATCACAAAATGTGTTTTTTTTCTTTCTACAACCAGAAGTTATTGAATGCTAAATAAAGATACAATTTCAAAACATGACAGGTGATGTATTTACGCAACATACCTATTGTATGGAATCTTTAGTGAACATTGTTGACGGGTAAAGAATGACGCCGATCAGCGTCTTCGGCAATGAATGGTTTAAGGGGATAAAGCGGGCTACTCAATTCCAACTTTCTGCCCCTGTTTACACACACAATTAAGGATGCAATTAAGGGTCAAATTCCGAGATTACCCATGCGCTAGGTGAGTGAGTAGCTCGCTTAAATTTATATGATACTGTCGCTGACAGCAATGATAAGTCATTCTCGTAACTTAACGTTGGGAGGCCATTTGCAACGTCAAAAGATGGCGGATGTGTAATTGGTTTTAGTTTTTATTTTTGTGTATTTAGGTGTTCAAAGTTCTTTTCTGTTAGTGATTTGTACTTTTAATGCCTTTGTGTTGCACAGTGATAGAAGACATGGACTTATTTCGTGTATCCTGGCATCTTAATTCTCGTTTCAAGTGGACTCGCAGTGGTACAGAGGTTAAAACTATCTTGGCCTCTGTCCTATATATCACCGTACAACGTTGCCCCCAATCTTCCTAGAGAAGATTGGATTGTGTTTTATTGCTGTATTGATTTATACTTATATAAACTTGACACTGGCGAAATCACTTCATTGTGGAAACGCCATATTCCCGTGGTAGTAGCTGTTTAAGTCGCCGCGGGGCAAAGGAAAAATAAAAAAAAACTTAACGTACCTAATCATTATGCCACAACTCTATGGTATCACAACAAAAGTTGTAGTCTGTTCTGTACAGTACATTCTGTTGTGGAGTTCACCACAACAGAATGTATACTGTGGCACCGCAGTAAGTGTACAGACACACTATTACCCGTGGACCCACTTTATGTCCCACCGCAGAAAAAGTTGCACCCAGGTTTTGCCATCCAATTTTAATTGTGATACCAAAACTGGGTAGGTTAGGTTCGTAGGTATCTATAAATGCCCGAAGAGCAAACAGGCCTGAATGGAATAGGAGCCCTGCTGTAAAGCAGGGCTCCGTCGAAAAGAGCAGTGGGACGAAGTAGTGGGACCACGGGTAAGCGTCCGCTTGCATGTGTGCGTGCCTCGACCATACGCGCCGCGAGCCACCCCTAGCAAACTCAACAGGATGCACCCGGTGTAGGGCCTGGCCACATCACCACGGCACGGTGCGTATGGCCAGGGGCCATAGCCAAAATGCAAACTCTACTGACGTTTTTCTATTCCATTTCTCAAATTGTATGCGATGACGGTTTACCACGTGGTTTATCGTGACACACGTGAATGTCATCCCATACATTTTGAGCGATAGAAAAGAGAAACTTTCTTAGTAACGTTTGCATCTTTGCTAGCCCCCATGGCTGCTGAGTCGAGGCCGCGCCGTCTCCGCGTTTGATTACGTGCGTATTACGCAGCCCTAGCGCTACCGTTTCCTAAGCCAATACGCAGTAACTAAGATAAACCTTTGTAATATAAACCTTTTTAATAACAAAATAGCCCTCCTTCTCCCGTGGTACGGTTGGCTATATCCGGTTGATGACAGACAACCGTACCGAGGGTGAAGCCCTAAAAATCAAAATAGGAGTGAATCTGCTTTAGTGATTGAATTTAAGATACTGCTTTCGGGCTTTGGAGGGCAGAGCGCCCGAACGGCAGTAGCTAACAGAAACTCCTGAAGGGCCGGAGACAAACTACTTTTCTATTTTGACTTTGGCGGTGGTGAGTTCTATAGACGTCGAACAAGTATGGATGTTTATGGAGTTTTGTTTCGTTTTGTTTTTCTGCACGTTACATACATACAGTGCAAACAATCCTTTGGACGTAGTGATTTGGTTATTATCACCGGGTTATTTTAAATCTAAAGTTAGTCCTTAGTTATTGTAATTTAAAAATGCCAGGCAAATAAATGTTATAGGGATTACTGAGAAAAAAACAAGTCTTGAATCAACATTTTATTTGTCGTGTTTTTGACAAAATGGCGCCGCTTCCGGGCTGATAAATATTCTTATATACAATCAATTAACAGTTGCATAATCCGCTCCGTATTTCTCTACCACAATTCTTTAAAAATATCATTTCAGTATTTTGGTTTCGCAATTGAAAAGTACCTACCGCTACATCGTATCCTACTGGATTTTAAAGCGTAACTAGGGGAAATATATATACAAAATAGCAGCTAGTCTGAAAATAATAACATCCAAACTACGTTCCCAGTGGGAACAAGTAGTTTTAATTAGTCAGTCATCTAATAATCCAGTTCAAAAAATACCTTCGTCACGGTTTTTAAACTAATTGTAAGTCTACGGTCTAAGTTATATTGAACGTTCGCAATTTTAATTGTTAATTGGCAATGGTTAATACCATATTATTCCATGTGAACTTTTAATTTGTCTCTATAAGGTTCCGTTTCCGAAGGGTGTCAAACGGGACCCTATATGTATTTTGGAGGATTTCCTAACAGATAAAAAATGGGGTACAAGTAACAAAGTTACATAACATTCAAATCGATGTATAATAAATAATAATACTTACTGTGCGGCTTTAAGGAACCGTCGGTGCGTAATTCCGAAGCTATCGAAAATTTAAGGGAAAGTAGGTTTATACAAAAACTGGATTGTTTGGCGACAGACTCAATCCAAGACTTATATCGACGGTTCTGTGACTCAACCTCGTATATTGAATATTGTCCAGTATAAACTGACACTCACTAAGTACGCGAGTGCACACTTAGTGCGTGTCAGTTTATACTGGACATTATTCAATACACGAGGTTGATTCACAGAACCGTCGATATGGTGGTGCTGTTTATTAAGTGCCAATACTAATAATAAGTCCTAGTTACGCCAAAAAATGGGCTATTCCCACCTGTTACCACTTAGCTCACTTTTACAGCCATTTTGATCTTGATTCATCAAAAAGCCAGCAAAAAGGCGGTAACAAACGGAAATAAAAATAACTAATCCTGCCAATTAATATCAAATCACTGAGTGAAACAATAATGAACACAATATTGCATTAAACGGAAACATAAGTGTACTTAACGTCAATTAAATCTATTACAAAAGTTATCTGATTTGGCATCCGGGTCCTATATTTTAGCCAAAAGTCATTCCTTAGTATAGCTACGATTTCCGACCTAAGCCGATATAGCTAACATAGTCTTAATTTTAACAAAACTTTAAAAACTTTTTTGACAGTATAGGAGGCTTTTACAGATTCAGTACAGAGCAGCACGTCTTAACCCATTCACCGTCCCAACGCATATAGGCGTTTTCCTGACTTTAACCCAGCACCTTGAACGTAAAGCGTATGATTCGAAACCTAGGGAAAGACTAAGGAACGTCAGCAAATGCGTTAACACGTTTTTTCAGATTTGTACTTCTTTCTTGCTCGCTCTTATAAGTTTTTTTTTTAATTGTTGCGTTGTTACTTAATTAATTACACCCTTATGTCGCTAACACATAACATAGACAATGTTTAAATCTCATTTTGATCAAATCAATGTCTTTTTCCACAGACAGTTTACTATGATCTAGTTAAAATTTGCCAATTATACTAGAGTAGATACAAAAAACAGGTACCACTAGATAAGTACGGTTTCACGATAGAAAAATATTGATAAATATACAAAAAATACTTTTTGTATTCAAAATAAATACAACTCCAGTTATTTGAACTAAAAACATATTTACAGGGAGAATAGTTATTTACATTTCTTTTTTAACTATAACATAGAACTTGACTAGAAATTAAAATTGCCATTTAATTATCATTAATTTAGGATATTTTGCCACCAAATTAAATAGGCCTATTATTTCTCTAAAAGCATGCTTTGAAATATGGCCGAATGACACTGACATAAAATATTATTCCTTCGTTATGTGCGTTAGGTTCCTTGTTCATTTATGTTCTAACATCAAAATGATACACTCTAGAATGTACATTGATAAGCCTTTGATCGCCTCGTTCATACACATATTTATTTACCACTTTACATATTTTTTTAATTTTACAACGAAGGAGTTTTTCATTTGCTAGCACCGCTACCAATGATGTAGACAATGGAATGGACCATTATCAACAAATGAACACTACAGTAATGATAATTTCAATAGAAAGAATCACCCATTAACTGTCGGCATAAAAACGTGCCCTGTCACAAGTTATATTGTTCATATTATATTTTTGGTCTAATAAGCTTAAATGGTCAACACGAAATGCGGTCAACCTTGTGCGTTTCAAGCAATGCTTGCAGGTATTAGGAATTTTAATTTGAAAAAAATATCAAATCAACAAGTCTCCAAGGTTTTTGTGAGATATATACACATCACACTCACTATCCCATTCCCACAAAAAATGAGGCGATCATATTTTGACAGCTTGACGTAACACTGACAGGACAATGTTTGTAAAAATCGACTCTACAGCTACTTAGAACTTTGAATAGCGAAATCTTTGGATCGATATTTTTTCAACATGGCCATCGCTGATATTTTAAGGTAACATCTACAATGTCATAGCTAGTTAATTCATAGAGAGCTAAGGTTCAAAAATTTTAACAGCAAGGGTGAGTTTCCAACAAAACTGCAAGGAAAATTTGGCTTTGAATGTGAGTAACTTACTTGTATTTGTGGATTTTTTCTTGCTCAACGCTTACGCTTCCTTAAAAAACAATGTTGGAAACACACTCTTCAGTTCTGCTAAACTAACTTACATACACCCTAAAGCTTACCCTAAGTTATTCTACATTATCACATGTATAGTTGACCCCTACAATACGTTAAAATAAAATATTTTGAGCCCTTTTTAAAACATTTGAACACTTCTGACCCTGTGTTCTATAATATTATACACAATGCACATGCCGAGATAAATGCTTTACTTCGGACAACAAAATGGACGACGGGCGCGCAAAATGGCACGATAATATTAAAATCGAGTTATATGTGAATATTATCATTGCATTTCAAATGTATTGGTAACAATTCGTTCTTCCATTATTCATTGATAATGTTTTCGTAAGTCTTTGATTCGTACAAAAAAAAAATTGCGTAAAGGTCAATTTTAACGTGTCAGCACGATATTGACGAAAATAATTCGACGCTTTAGACTCAAAAAATCGATTTTATTACACGTCGATAACGTAAGGTCTTTGATTCGAATGACCTTAAATAACTTACTATATTGAAGTAAATAATATCTTCAGTGTTTTCTGACGAAATTAAATATTTAGCCAAAACCCTGTTAATCTCTGTAGGTAATTTACAAGCAAGTATATACCTGAAGTCAATAAAAAACCGTCTTACAACGATTGACGTCAAAAAAAAAACAACTTACAAGTTTTATAAACTGTAACTGTGTCGCAAGAAAACCAAATAATTGGCCAAATCAAAAAAAATAAGTAAAGACGGCAGCAAAATTTAAAATTATTTTAAAATGTATTTTTCGACACCCGATACTAGCGCTCAGACAAATACCTAATCTTACACAGTACGCCTGTGCTCACTTGTGCGTTAACCTTATGTACTGCTAATTATCTTTCTTTACACTCCCAGTCCTTACAAACACTTCAAAGCTCTCTGACTCATGTACACGTGTACACTATTTAAATACACATGAACGAGACCTTATCATGTACACGGGTACAAGATTGTCCCCCGTGTACTCAATGTTCCTTGGCCGGCATTACCCCGTGCATGGCAAGGAAAGCGTGTAGAACTCGAGGGACTTGTGAAGGTTGGTACCTATGGCCTTGAAGCGCTAGTGTGGTAGCTGCGAGACACGAGAGTCTCGGACTGAGAGCCGCTCGGACCACGTTTTCTGCCGGACCTGGGTAAAAAAAAAGATACTTATAATATACAAATATCCCTACGTTAATATACAAATGACAAGATTTAAATTCGAACCTTCCTACACTTACCCTAAGAGTTAACAGAAGGAGAACATTTTAGCAAATTTTACTGTTCATTATTGCCAGTTCCCAATATGTAAAATTAATTTAAAAATACTTTTTAGCGCCTAATTTAATCCTGAAGTAACCTTATCCATTCCGTGGTTAGAATAAAACAGTAGAAACGGACATAACGCGACACTTAAGCGGCGCTAATCAACTTAAACAATATTGCCGATCAACTACAATCCAAACATATTTGCTACGCTATGCTATGCAAATTACAACTTAATTGATACGAAACAATCTCTTTTAATCTTGAACTTGTGACGACTGTGGCCGCCGTGGCGTCAGTGGCACGACTTTCAGTTGACGGCCAGAGCCGTCTGCGGCGTTTAAAAGGTTAACACTTTGTGGATGCACTTACCTCCAATGGCGGCTACAAGCGGCGTGATTCCGTCACAATCTACGGCGTCGGCGTGCGCGCCGCGCGCTAGAAGCTCGAACACCACATTACGCAGCGAACTGGCCCACTGATGCCTTGAATCTAACAGGCAAACATATATGTTAGAGCTTTACAATTACGTAACTGGTGTGTAGTACACTTTGACAGTAAGTTCGGCGTGGTGACAGGTGGAACTGTTGGTTAGAAATTGTATCATGTTGCTAGTTTCACTCCAAACAACGACCTTATTTTTTTAACAACAATTTAAACCGAATAATTTTAACAGCGTATTCTCGACATTATTTGGAGTTAAAATTGTCGTATAATGTTTGCTAGATTCAGCTTGGTTTTTGAGATATTTGCGTTTATGTTTAAAAAAGTCGTAATGAAATCTCCAGTACAAAACACCCTTACAATTGCGACGTTGCGAGCCCGCCACGTCTAAGTCACAGTCTAAGTTGACTGTAAATTGACTTTCATTCAGAACCGTCATTAGTATTGTTACGCCGATGTGATAAGGCGTTTCATTACCCACTAAGAGCGAAGGAGATAACACTATTGGGAATGAGACAGCGATACCACATTACGCAGCGAACTGGCCCACTGATGCCTTGAATCTAACAGGCAAACATATATGTTAGAGCTTTACAATTACGTAACTGGTGTGTAGTACACTTTGACAGTAAGTTCGGCGTGGTGACAGGTGGAACTGTTGGTTAGAAATTGTATCATGTTGCTAGTTTCACTCCAAACAACGACCTTATTTTTTTAACAACAATTTAAACCGAATAATTTTAACAGCGTATTCTCGACATTATTTGGAGTTAAAATTGTCGTATAATGTTTGCTAGATTCAGCTTGGTTTTTGAGATATTTGCGTTTATGTTTAAAAAAGTCGTAATGAAATCTCCAGTACAAAACACCCTTACAATTGCGACGTTGCGAGCCCGCCACGTCTAAGTCACAGTCTAAGTTGACTGTAAATTGACTTTCATTCAGAACCGTCATTAGTATTGTTACGCCGATGTGATAAGGCGTTTCATTACCCACTAAGAGCGAAGGAGATAACACTATTGGGAATGAGACAGCGATACCACATTACGCAGCGAACTGGCCCACTGATGCCTTGAATCTAACAGGCAAACATATATGTTAGAGCTTTACAATTACGTAACTGGTGTGTAGTACACTTTGACAGTAAGTTCGGCGTGGTGACAGGTGGAACTGTTGGTTAGAAATTGTATCATGTTGCTAGTTTCACTCCAAACAACGACCTTATTTTTTTCCAAAGTCTATGCCAGGCTATACGCAATTTTATGCACCTTGTTTCTCGAAAGGCTACAATCGGCCAATTTCGCACACAATCTGTATTTATTATCTTAGGTGCCACCGCCACGAACGAATGTATCGCAACGATATCGCCCTGCGAAGAAAAAGCTCGAAGAGAACAAGAGAGCAACAAATTGCAATACGTTCTGGCCAAACATTACATTTGACGTCGAGCTGTAAAGGAGCTGTATGCAATCTCATCGCGCTTGACGCAAAGGTAGTTCTAATTTGATTCTACGTTGTCTTCAACCAATGCTTAAAGTTACACACACACTAACTCGAGACATTACATTTATAACAGTGGTAGTGGCGGTGGTCATCCAGATCGCTACCACCATCTTATCCTTCACTTTACCGGTAAACAGCAGTGTTGGCATTGTTTCGTTCCGGTGTAGGGATGAAAAACCGGACTAGCTAAGAGGCATTCCATCTTTATCCTCAGGGTTGGCGTCATATTTGCAGTCTTACAGCCGTATTAAAATGAATGAGATACCCGTCTCGAGACTCCTTACATAAAGTCATAAGAAACTGTCAATTCTGAAAACTACGTATTGGATTTAAATCTTGAGATTGCAAATGCCTATGGGTCTCAGATCCCGCTCACCATCAAATTGCCTGTGCGATTTTCCTACGTTTTGACACTGAAAAAAATACACCGCCCCGCGCCGCTTTCAATTCACTGCGTAATCTATAATATTACACTTTTGGTGTTGTTTCCTAATTGAAAATACCTGGTACAAGCTGGTAGGAAACCAGCGCTACGTGTAGCGCGGTGCGCCGCTGGTCGTCCGCCGCGTCTATCTCCACTCCGCAATCTAGAAGCAGCATAGTTGTCCGCCTACAAGGGAATCTGAAGGGAACATAAAATATGTTAGGTATTTGCAAGGAAGTCCTTATACAATTATGGAATTAACAACCTTTACATAATTATGGCTCGAAATTAGCCCATATAATTTATATTTGTATAAGAAGCATTCAAATAAAGAAGTATTGAAGAGGTTAAATGAGAAAAGAAGGATATTGGAGATTATAGAGAACAGAAGAGGAGAGATGATTATTGAGGCACGACATGTGGATCAAAAATATTATAAGGGGAAAGATTGAAGGCAGCAGGGGTAGAGGAAGACCAAGAAGAAGCTACATGGACCAAATCAAGGAGAAGGTGCACTTCGTGGCGTATAAAGGGGTCAAGGAGCTAGCAGAGAGGAGAGAAGATTGGAAGGTACTCTACTGACAAGAGGTAAGCTCTTAAATTAAGAGTGAGATAAAAGGCATTGCATCGAATGCTGGGCATAACTAGTTATACTACACCGTTTAAGCCGCAGAAGAACAAAGGATAACTTTCAACTCAGAATATGTCATAATTACCAAAGAAATAACGATACGGGGATGGAAAATTTATGCTTGAAGACCGCAAGTTTAAAAAAAAAAGGCTGTATAATAATCGAGTGTCGGTTGTAAACACGATGTAAACACGATGTAAACACTCACTGGCACACATCGCTAGTGTGGAAGTCGTCGACGGGCGTCCGCCTGTCTGCCGCTAAGTGTAGCAAGGTCTGTCCTGAACGCAGCCGAGCGTCGCGCAGCCGGAATATAGCCCGCCGCACCGCACCCTCAGTTTCCTAAATGCAAATAGTTAAATCTTTGATCGTTAGTAACTATTGTGATTTTAATGCACGATGTTGCACCGCAATACTTAATTTTTCATACATTGTTACCGTACAACGTTTATATAACCGGCGGCGGGTGCCGTCTTTAACTGAAAACACTAAAGTTATGTATCTTTAGAATATATATGTAGGAGCCAAAATTATAATACTATAATTTAATTAACAAGCGATTTTACTGCTTATAGCTAGAATCTTATATTCTAGAATAGCGAATAGTGTAACCACTAACATGTACCTGGGTCACTCTCAGGAATACAAGTAACAAGTTTGTTGAGACGGAAAAAAAAATTAAGTCATAAAATTACTTCCGAGCTTGTTATATTTTATTAGACGTCTCGTTCTTAGACGCTTAGGATTCGAATTTGCCCTTTACTAGTCTAGTAGTCACTTTCGTTCCAGAAACGAACTAACACTGACCTCATTATTATCATTATTTTCCAAGAGCCTCGCTGCGACGGCGACCAGGTACAGTGCAGTGCGCACGTTGCTCTCGTACTCCTCCTGCAAACCGTATTCACGGGCCAGACTCTGAGATCACGCGTGTGGTACACTGTACACAGCGACGTTAGTACATGCGGTGACATTATGCCAGTGTAGATACTAAATACTTCCTCAAATGAAACTTATTTGTATGAATACAAGGAGTTTGAGAAAGTAAGCAGCCAGAATCATTTGAAACAGACATTTAAAAGCTTGTATCCTGAGTTTACGGGCGCTCACTATGATTGACTATTCTAGCCGAGGAAAAAAACTGTGAACGCAACTTTTTCATAAGTGCGCTTTTAGGGAATTGGTAATGACTTTAAAAATCAGAAAAAAAACACTGTTGTGTATTAAAACATGCATTCAATTTCCATGTGCTATATTTTTTACGTTAAATCATTAGTGTTCTCAGTAGAAATGAGTGTGTGACAAGAGTATTTTTTATAGAGAATCTAACTCGTACCTTAAAAATATTACAATAAAATCTTTTTCATTTTATTCATAAATTCACTGCGAAAAAGTTTCACACCACTACCACCACACAAAACCACATACATTACACTACTTTGTCCGTTTTACAAAACACTGATGATATAACATATAACCAACACATCTACTTGACAGAGACAAAACCTACCATTCTGGACTAAAACAGACAATTCTCAAATATAACAAACTGTACAATAGGTAGCTTGTCAAAACCTAATCTATTGCAACATAGCCTTGAAAAAATAGAAATCATTTTATACACTCTTTACTATCATACTCAGTCTGTACCGTATCAATCAAATCAAACTGGATTAAAACGAAGTATACTGTTTCATCCCGGGACATTTGATAGTACACAAGGGGAATACGAGGGGAAGGGGAATGTTGTGCGCGAAGTCACGGGCGAGTCGCGAATATTATAAAAACGTAAGAGTGTTTGTTCAATGCTAAATTCAAGCGATTAATATTAAATTTTGTAGAACAGAGATAGTTACTCCCGTCACTGATGCTATTTTAATCCCAGAAAACGATATTTAGCTATGAACAACTTCTTGCAAGCAAACGCCATTTTCTCTTTGGTTAAACTATATAGAAGAGTAATTCTATTCTTCCAAGGCTCCGAAACACACAAATGGTATGGAAACATGACACTGCGCCGGGGAAAAGACTACTTACAGTTAAGGACTCCGCGTCGTTATTCACAGGGGGTTTCTCCAGCCTGGTGAGGCCTCGTCGCAACTCTTCGGCACATGCTTCTAGCACGTGGCAGACCTTAAAGAAAACATTTTTGTTAAAATACTTCTAACACCACAAAGTATTGTTTCATTATCCTTGTATTATATTAGCGACACATCATGATTCACCTTCGAAAATAATAATAATTTGAGCGAAGCAAACGAAGTGAGCGAAGCTCCATTCTTCCCCGATTCGAATGTTCGTTTGTCCGCATACTCCTCCCAAACTATTAAAGATATCAGGATCAAACTTAGCCCATAATACGACATCTAGCCATAGATAGGTTTAGAATGAATAAAATTGAAGATCGGACATACCACGCAGGAATAATGACCGAAAATCTGTTCCATAGATGTTCAATGGGTAAAATGAGAAAATTGCGTCGCTCCATAGACTTGCACAGGGACGGAAAGTGCACCTAGATAGGGAACACTTTCACACAAATTGAGCTAATTCCAAGCTTAGCCCTTTGTACTACAAGGACTAGACAATGATAAACATACATTAACAAATTAAATGCCAGCCCACGAAACAAATTGCCAACCACACGCCAGGTTAGCGGCAAATAGTACTATAGTACCCAACAATCGGGTAGTGCCGCGTGGGAACCACATCATAGCGTACCCAATAGTCGGGTACTTGACAGTAAATGTGTTAATTAATAAAAAAAATATAATAATAAAAATATCGATCGTCATCTCGGTATCGACTCCTTGGTTTTTCATACATTCACTAAAATTATTTAAATGGTATTAATAATAAACCCATACCTGCTCTAAAGGCAATTCGATTCCGATGTGAATCATTTGCGACAACACTTGAGCGAATCTGAGCAAGTCCTTGACGACGGAGACCTGGAACAAATTGGTATTACACGTCAGTACTTATTTGGGTTCTAGTTTTTCGTGTTTCGTGTACACGTGTCGGGTACCCGGGTCCGGGCTTCGTGTACACATGTCTGGTACCCGTATCTGTGTTACACGATATTTAGCACGAGTTAAAGAGAACTTTTAAAAGTGAAACGTATTTATATATTTTTAGTTGTATTATTTAAAATAAGTACGAGAGTTCATGTAGCATAATATAAAGATGGCAGTTCTGTTAAGGTCGTACGGGTAAGAGCTACGAGCTTGGGCTTGTCACAGTAGACACATGCTTTGTGTGGTAATCCACGCACTTATGATATCTGATATGTGCACGTGAGTAAGCTGTTCTTCACGTAAAAACAAATGAAGCTCTGAATTTTCAAAGACTTGTATTTTTCAATAATATCACGTAAATAAGCAATATTATTTCGTAATACAAATTGATATCAAAAGCAATAGCTGAACTGAATGAGCGCAATCGAATGTAACAACACTGGTCCTTTTACCGTTTCGTCGCCATTGACGAATATTTCAGGCAATTGGTCAGGTGAAGCTGTAATTGGCGTGCGAGTGACGTCCTTTACACTTGGTGTGAATAGCCCGTGCCACCAGGCCCTCCATGTGCAGCCCGTGCCCGTTGTGTGCAGCCGCTCCAGCTCCTGTATGTCTCACCGAGTTGTGCTGCCGCAGCGTGAGCGCGTGCCGCCACAGCGCGAGGCAGCGGTCGAAGCGCGCCTCGTCGGCGAACACGGCGCCGCGGAACACGATCGGGTGCGGCAGGTCGGGGCAGCGCCGCCCCAGCACGCGCTCGCGCACCACCAGGCCCTCCATGTGCAGCCCGTGCCCGTTGTTGTGCAGCCGCTCCAGCTCCTGTATGTCTCACCGAGTTGTGCTGCCGCAGCGTGAGCGCGTGCCGCCACAGCGCGAGGCAGCGGTCGAAGCGCGCCTCGTCGGCGAACACGGCGCCGCGGAACACGATCGGGTGCGGCAGGTCGGGGCAGCGCCGCCCCAGCACGCGCTCGCGCACCACCAGGCCCTCCATGTGCAGCCCGTGCCCGTTGTGTGCAGCCGCTCCAGCTCCTGTATGTCTCACCGAGTTGTGCTGCCGCAGCGTGAGCGCGTGCCGCCACAGCGCGAGGCAGCGGTCGAAGCGCGCCTCGTCGGCGAACACGGCGCCGCGGAACACGATCGGGTGCGGCAGGTCGGGGCAGCGCCGCCCCAGCACGCGCTCGCGCACCACCAGGCCCTCCATGTGCAGCCCGTGCCCGTTGTGTGCAGCCGCTCCAGCTCCTGTATGTCTCACCGAGTTGTGCTGCCGCAGCGTGAGCGCGTGCCGCCACAGCGCGAGGCAGCGGTCGAAGCGCGCCTCGTCGGCGAACACGGCGCCGCGGAACACGATCGGGTGCGGCAGGTCGGGGCAGCGCCGCCCCAGCACGCGCTCGCGCACCACCAGGCCCTCCATGTGCAGCCCGTGCCCGTTGTGTGCAGCCGCTCCAGCTCCTGTATGTCTCACCGAGTTGTGCTGCCGCAGCGTGAGCGCGTGCCGCCACAGCGCGAGGCAGCGGTCGAAGCGCGCCTCGTCGGCGAACACGGCGCCGCGGAACACGATCGGGTGCGGCAGGTCGGGGCAGCGCCGCCCCAGCACGCGCTCGCGCACCACCAGGCCCTCCATGTGCAGCCCGTGCCCGTTGTTGTGCAGCCGCTCCAGCTCCTGTATGTCTCACCGAGTTGTGCTGCCGCAGCGTGAGCGCGTGCCGCCACAGCGCGAGGCAGCGGTCGAAGCGCGCCTCGTCGGCGAACACGGCGCCGCGGAACACGATCGGGTGCGGCAGGTCGGGGCAGCGCCGCCCCAGCACGCGCTCGCGCACCACCAGGCCCTCCATGTGCAGCCCGTGCCCGTTGTTGTGCAGCCGCTCCAGCTCCTGTATGTCTCACCGAGTTGTGCTGCCGCAGCGTGAGCGCGTGCCGCCACAGCGCGAGGCAGCGGTCGAAGCGCGCCTCGTCGGCGAACACGGCGCCGCGGAACACGATCGGGTGCGGCAGGTCGGGGCAGCGCCGCCCCAGCACGCGCTCGCGCACCACCAGGCCCTCCATGTGCAGCCCGTGCCCGTTGTTGTGCAGCCGCTCCAGCTCCTGTATGTCTCACCGAGTTGTGCTGCCGCAGCGTGAGCGCGTGCCGCCACAGCGCGAGGCAGCGGTCGAAGCGCGCCTCGTCGGCGAACACGGCGCCGCGGAACACGATCGGGTGCGGCAGGTCGGGGCAGCGCCGCCCCAGCACGCGCTCGCGCACCACCAGGCCCTCCATGTGCAGCCCGTGCCCGTTGTTGTGCAGCCGCTCCACTTCCTAAGGTACAAGAACCCGGGTACTACAGAACCTATTCATTAAAGGTTGCCACAGACATAACTGCTCGACACCGGATCAGCTCAAAGTGAAACATTGAAAGTTAGCTTTGATCTGTGTTAGTACGGTACATTTTACAGTGGACGACTGCTAGCTTGTGCCGAGGCGAAGCGTTTCCGTTCCGATGCCAATAAGTGTGCGTTACAGTATAGTTTCAAGCAAAGAATACTGAATGGCTCGAGTTGAGGTGGTGCCGAGCGGTTATGTGTGAGTCAACCTTTACTCGCACGATGGGAGCATGCGGATGATTTCAGTATTGATGAGTAGAGTATCGTTAATTTGTTGATCGGTGGTTGCCTTGTTTATCATATTTTATATTTAAACTTTATAGGTACCTTAACTGTTAGTATGCTGAAGGGAAGGAAAATATTAAATTCCAGTCCCTTTAGTTTACGAATTTATACGAAAAAATTGTAATGAATAAATACATAAACATGTACAAAAATTGAGCATTGATCAGTATACCAAAAGCATTCTCTACCAATCCAAATTGAACTTCAGATTCGTGACGTAACGTCACATATTGGCATCATGTAGACAAATGAGCTTAGATGCCTTCCCTCGACACATGATCTTAGGATCACGAGACATGTCAATAATTTTTAAAAAAAATACAGTGGTCAGTTTTGACAATGGTCACAAAACATTAATTAGAACTCATCGAACCTAATCCTGTTCCTAAAGTTCTTTTTTATGTCCGTAAGGCAAATCGGCCGGAAGTATAACCCCGCTGAGCGAGGCCTCAAACGAATTATAATTTTAAAAAATCTAGGTGAACTACTCTAGGTTCTTTATCTGCTGAACTACGTACCTCTAATGTCGTGCTTTCCTTCCAGTTATCATACGCCGGTATGGGCGGAGCCGGTTCTTTTAGTAAAAGTCCGAATCGAGTATCGTATCGCATTGCCATTGCTCTGCGTAGGTACTGGTACGCCATCTAAAAATAAAATTATTTGTTTAAGAAAAATATATATATATACATTCCCAAGACTTTAAAAATATCTATTCATCTTTATGCCGCTGTCAATAAGGTCCGTGTATACATATATTTGACGTGATGGCTGTATAGATATTAATGCCCTTGACTGTACACGGATCCAATCGTGTTCAGGGGTCCAATTGTGTACACGGGTACAATCGTATACACGGGTCCATTCGTGTACACGGGTCCAATCGTGTACACGGGTCCAATCGTGTACACGGGTCCAATCGTGTATCAGGCCATTTCTGATTGATAATCGTGAGTTATTATTTTGTCTAATTTGTCTATTAAAATGGCATATTAACAATTTGGAATGTATTTGTAGATAGCTTATACCCTGAATTAGCATATACTTCACATCTTGAAATTTTTCAAAGTTCCTGATGGAATAACGATAATCGAAATCTACGCAGACACGGCACAGACAAAACGCGGCATCTCTGACAAAACTCCTGTAGCGAGTGCAACCTTATTACTAACG
The DNA here is from genome assembly GCA_923062465.1 of Acleris sparsana. Lineage (NCBI taxonomy): Eukaryota > Metazoa > Arthropoda > Insecta > Lepidoptera > Tortricidae > Acleris > Acleris sparsana. The sequence continues at coordinate 13,503,628 of OV281300.1, forward strand.
GGAGAAGGTTGTATCTGCTCTGGCTATTGAGTTTGAAATATCACCTTTTGGCTTATGAGGGCAGTATAGTGTACGTACTCTGAGACAGTAGTACTCCTTATCGTTGGCGAAGGACGCGCCCAGTAGCTCGTAGGCCTCTATGGCCTGCGCCCGCGTCACTTCGGGCCTCGATGCTAACAGTTCTACCACCGTCGCGCGCGCTCGTTCCGCTGCGCACTGCAGTGGGGTCATACCTTAAAGACAAACATGAAAATATCATATTTCAAAATAAGCAAGCACAAATTAACCAAACCTCCGCGCCGCCGCCGGCCATCTAACAAGACTTACGTTACGCTACAAACATTTCTCTCAGTACAAACGGAACATATCCAAACAGTATTAAACAAGGCGGAATACTATTAGCATTCTCTACCAGTCCGTTACGTAAAACAGAAATGAAATAGGTCCTTTTACCCTAAGTCATCAATCATATTCATCCAAGTTTAATCTCACTTAAGTCACCTGTCAAAAACTGTCGTTAGTTTACCGTTCTCATTAGTCAGTATCTTTGCGTTGTGATCCAACAGTGCGCACACGACGGCCGCGTGCCCGCATTCCGCCGCGAAATGCAGAGCAGTTGCCCCGCAGAGCGCGCTCTCGTTCACTCTCGCGCCGCAGTCCAGCAGGAATTGTACCTAGAAAGATGGGAAGGAACAGTTACCAACCTCTTTTGGTTATTCATACTTAACTGTAAGAAATCTGTCAAAAGTAACATTAGACAACAAAGCACCGTTTCGCTGATGTTTTATTTCTATTGCTTTTTTTCGTTTGCGTTGCACCATAACCACTTCCTTTTATCTAAGCCACGGAATGTACCTTACACCGAATTTTCACCTGACAGCTGTCACTTTCAGCTTTGTTAAATACGCAGCAGGACGTCATAGACGCGGCTATCATGAGTACCGTGTTGTTGTACTCGTCGGCCTTGTACACAATGGCGTCGTGCCGCACGAGGTATTGGACGATGCCGAGGCGGCCGTTGAAGCAGGCGGCGTGCACTACGATCATAGTTCTATGACCATCATGGCGTAGTTGCTAATATGCTGTAGTAGGTGCTGTCACCCTGAGATAGAAGCAACTTTTTGCTGGCTAAGGGTCCGCCCAACAGGAAGGTCTCTTGCGGGTGGTACCTTGTGCATAGTCTCGTCGGGTGGCAACCAGCATCTTCTCTGCTTACCTTATCTCTAGCTGTGATCTGGTTCGATGTGGGGGTAAAACTTTACGGCCCACTAACCATTAGGTGGACTGAGTATTATTTAGTCAGCTGTAATTTACTCACCACATCCAAGTGCCCCTTGTACGCGGCTATCATGAGGCATGTGTTGTTGTACTTGTTCGCCTTGTGCACGTCGGCGTCGTGCCGCACGAGGTACTTGACGATGTCGAGGCGGCCGTCGAAGCAGGCGGCGCGGAGGGGCGTGCTCAGGGTCTTGGTGGCGTGGTTCACGTTCGCGCCTGCACGGACTAGACGTTTCACTATGCAGAGATGGCCGGCGCCCGCGGCGCACCAAAGCGCTGTGGCACCTAGGGATGAAGAAAAGTTTAGAACATTTTTAAACGACTTCAAATAAAAAGGGGGATCTCAATTTGACCTGTATGTATGTATGTTATTCCGCGATTATTTCGCGTTTGCGATGCGGTTTTCAGAAAAGTATTTGTTACACTTAGGAGAAGATTTTAGTATTTTAATCGAGTTGAAAAAAATATTTATACAGAGTAGTCTGATTTTATTAAAAATATTTAATATTTATCTGACGTGACTATTACGGCATGTAACCGACGCATACCGACGTCAGAAATGCTAGGGTTTGTCGCTGCAGTTTCAGTGAATGCATGTTTTAAGCTTTTTATATTCGAGATGTCAAAATGTTATTTACGTGAGCGGTTTCTAAGATTTTTTAACAACTTCCTGAAAGTATTGAAGGGGTATCAGTAAAAACAAAACATAATCACGATTGCTGCCACTGTTAAAACAGTATTTTATCTAATGGAAAAGGACCATTTTTTAGAGATAATTATACCTAGATTGAAAGCCGGCCTAAAATTTCACGTCTAGGTAAAAAAAAAAGATTTTGGCGTACCCCCGGAGCCACTGTGTGTAAATGCCTTAATACAAAACATTACGCAAAATTACCAGTCACTATGAAACGTAAATTATTCTACAAACAAATAAATCCCGCCGTCCTAATGAAACTGTTTGTTATTGTTTATTTTAAATAGCATCACAAAGCGTCGGTCACGCAATTAATCCACAGAACACGTCCAGTGCCACAAACTCCTTATCGACTCCTTTCAGTACGGAAATCCAGGAGGCTGGCAGCTATTACCTTGTTCATTCAAATCATAACCGTCACGACACCTGACTAATACCAACAGCTGACCCTACGTCATAGGATCTCCGTCCAAAGTATTAAAGGTCAGTTTAGACCGACGAGGAAGCTAAGCGACTAATTTTATAACAATTCGTAGTAGTAGGACCTTTAACCTTCTGCCAAACAGCAGTGTTCGCATTGTTGTGTTCCAGTGTGGGGATTGAACACCGGTGAAATTACTAGCATAGAGGTTTTCCGCCAGTCCTCAGTGTTGGCAACACATAGGCAGCCTTGAGATTGCACTCTAGAGTAGAGATTGTAGTCTTGGTCTTATATCCCATTACTATCAGGTGGTCTGTGTGCTCATTTGGATTTTTAATCCCATAAAAAAACCAATAAATGAATAAATAAAATTACTCCGAGATGGCATGGAATATTTCTTGTTTAGGAAACTTTTCCGGTCCGCGGACGCCACTCCAGAACCTTCTGACCCCGGTGGATGCGAAAAGCACAAGACCGGTCTGAGTGGAAAGCCTTGGGGGAGGCCTATGTCCAGCAGTGGACGTCTTTCGGCTGACATGATGATGATGATGATGAGGAAACTTTTCAATCTCCTCCCTAAATTATCATTACTTCACTTAGTATACGACTGGCCAAAGAAAGGAGTGTAATGTTTTCAGGGTTCATGTACTCGTATCTCGTATGTATGTATGAAATGATTCTTTACTCCACCATAACTTCTAAACACATGAGCCGATTTAAACGTGTGTGGTATCGTTAGAATCCTTACACCATCCCGGGATACATAAACTGTTAAAATTGAAATAACAATGGCAAATTGTCAATTATTTATGTCGTAAACCAAAGTATCATCAGGTCTTAATATGACTATCTGAAATATATAAGAATATAGTAGCATTAATAAACTGGTTTAATAACAATATCAAAAAATGCAGTCGGTTTTTTAAAGGTCGCTTTTCATTTAGTTATTGAATATGTTGTAGTTACTATGAAAAAGTAGGTATTTCCAGAAATATTTGTCTCGAAAGGAATACATCGAAATCGCTTTTTTAGCTTCACAACCCTCTTATTGATTTATCCCGCTTCCACGAGCCTTCGTGCGTCTGCACTGGCCCTTAATAGCTGAAATCATAAAACTTCAAACAAAGAACTTTCTGGAATCCTGCCAAATTCTCAAGCATGTTCAAACAAGACGGCGTTTCGTGAATCGATGACTCTTACAATTGAACTGGGAGTAACAAAGCTTCGTACGTATTACTTCGAGTTTAAGACACAATTTCACTTGTTGGATGTTTGATATAAAAATCTTTGCTCTTTAATTGTTTTTGGGATAAGCTGCTGAAATGCTCAAGGTGACATTTTTACACTTTACTAAGGCTCGGTTTCATGTGATACATTGCTTCGCTACTATAGCTTTCGGTTCAAAAATGTTATGACAACCCGTTAATGGATTGCTTGCTACAAGCATGAAAGCTATCGACCAATAAACCTGAGCCTTTAACGGCTGGCACCGCATTTACAATCAGAAACTGTATTTTGAGTGCACGCAAAACTAGCCCTAGTGGCAGAGATAATGGCTTAAGGCAGTGGATCCTAAAATGACTGGACAACGGCCCAGCTGATAAAAAAGCAAGCTTTAAAAAAACGCAACACCTGTTTGGAGAATGTTGTCAATGTAATATTAGTTATCATGTGTCATATTTCTTGTTAGCAATCACATTAAAAGAACCTGCCCCTTTAATTAACTCCGGAATCGATTTATAATCAAGTCTGCCGCGGCGGGAGCCTTGTTTCCACGTGCAGCCAATAAGTGCAGGGAAACCGTCTCAGTGTCACTTGGCAACGGGCTGTAGCTCGAGCACGATCTACGGTGCGTTAGCGGCATAAGGGCTTCTGCTTTAACTAACGATAGTATGTTGCATAAGTAATTATTTGCAGGTATAATTAAGTCGAAGTTAACTAACGTAACGCTGCAATTTAACTTCGGAGATTTTAACTACCATTAACGTACTGTAGCTATGTGTAAGTATCGTAATCAGTATCGTTATTACTTGGTGCAAGGCATACATTGGTACAGGGGCGAAACATAGAGAGTTATTAAAACTCCTTGAATTTGTCAGATTTACGGGTAACACTCGTTCCCTGGTTTAACAATTTAGAAATCAAAACAAATCTAAAACAATCCCAAGGATAATTCTAAACATACTTCATGAATCCTAAAACAAAACGATTTTACATGCCGAAAGTATTTAATGATCCGAGCCATAGTCCATAATGTCAACTGTGACTTTACTAACTAAATTTAATGCACAGTATGACCCAGTGTACATTGCCTTCAATTATTTTTTTGTAAGAAAACAAGTGTGTAGTCTTTCTTGCTTTAATTAAAATAAACATGTAGGTACATTAAGGAGTTGCCCATTGTTACTCTATATCAAGAAAAGCCCTCATGCCGGTACCACACTGAATAAACTACTATCGAGTAAGTTATGTTAACGTATAGTTATCAAGAAAATGTGTAAAAGATAAAGAAGATAAAAGATGTTTATTCTTTAAGTAGGCGACACGGGCACGATTCCCAAGAGGTGACCACTGCTGAGAAGAAACTCAACAGTCTGTACTTGTTTTAATATTGCTGGTGGCAATGATAATACTTAACCTAGAATTATAAAAAAACAATGAACATAAAGTAAACAAATGTATAGTTAACTACGCGGCTTACTGTTGAGTTTCTTGCGGCGCTTCTTCTCAACAGTGGTCTCTTTGGAAGCGCTGGTAGACTCAGACTTGTAAAAGTGCCTACAGGGCCTACTTAAGGCTTGGTCAAACACACGGCGCGACGCAGCGCCGCGGCCGCGCCGCGCGACCGCGGCGGCTTTAAATACATGCTAACAGGTTAGCGACGTCAAACATGGGCGCGATGCCGGCGGGACGCAGTCTGTTTGACGTCGCTAACCTGTTAGCATGTATTTAAAGCCGCCGCGGTCGCGCGGCGCGGCCGCGGCGCTGCGTCGCGCCGTGTGTTTGACCAAGCCTTTACAGAATAAATTATTTGAATTTGAATTTTGATATGAAGGTGCAAGACAACCACATTAAATAAGGCTTGGGTTTCGAAACAGAAAATGCGTCCCCTGGACAAGATACAATGTTTGATTTACCGTTGAAATATCGAAACTCACTTCAGAGAACGTTTCACTTCGCCGAATTTTCATTTCATCGACAGCGTAAGCAGAAATTAATTTTCGATGAAATTAAATTCGGTAAAATGACACATTCGATGAAACATTTGTCGATATTTCAAGGGGATCCCACAACGTTCACATGTTTTTAAGACTAAGCACCTAATTTAAGTTATTCGGACACCTGGTTTAGGGCAAGCATTTCTGTCAGCTAAATAGTCCTCGTCCCTATAGTATCCAGTGACATCCGAGACGCTAAGACGAATCTAACGGCACCTCGCTTGTCTAAATCAACAAAGAACCATAAATACAAACACACAACCACAGGTCAATAACATTAACAGCAAAAAAAACTTCAAAATTTGGGACTTAACTCTTGGTTGTCATGAACAATAAAGGTTAGCCCGGTCGGTCGATCAGTTTTCCAACGGCATAGTTAAGTTTGTGGGGAGGCTGGACTACACTGAACATGGTTCGACATGCTGTTGCCCGGTTTTTAAATTATCGTGATAATTTTTCATGACTAATAATAATCAAATCATGGTAAGAACCCGATAATAATTATTAGCGTTTATTAATCAAATTATTCCTTAGGAAGTTTCTCTTTCAATTACGCATAAAGAGGTAAACGGATTATGGTAAATTGGCACGAAGTTTTGGAGAGTCATGTTCCGAACAAAGGAAATTCAAGAATAAAATAACGCTGAACGAACGGGTACACTACATAACTCCAAAGAGTCATAATTCCGAAAAGATCAATATTCCGAATGCAATGTTTTGATAGAAGACTTATTTTTTGTACATCGCTTATAAAACACACCTTTCTTTGAGCTAACCTAACGTACGGTCAAGGAAATGTATTCGCGTACGTTTTCACTCTTGTCACAACGTCAATAAGAGTCAAAAATGTACGCAAATACATTTCCTTCACTGTACGTGTAGCAATGGAATGACCGATTTCAACTAGCTCCAGCATAACATCTTTCGGAAACATTAAAACTTAGGAAAAATAATATTAAATTAATAATATCGCCGTGTGGTTGCCGGCTTAGAATAGTGCCACTCCATGCCTTTCTGTGGAAGGCGTAAGAGACGACTAAGGGATTAAAGGCTTGTAGTATTGTTAGGCGATGGGCTTGCAACCTGTCACTAATACACACTGGTAAACATCTTAGCCTGTATGTGCAAAATGTGGTTAGAGAATTAACAACAAGTTGTTAGAGTTGTTGGTAATTCTGTAGCACTGCCTACCCCACTCTGGGATGAAGGCGTGACGGTATGTATGTGTATGTGTATGTCTATGTATGTAGTAATAATATTCGGAATTAAATATTTCGGAGTATTTGGGTGTTCCCTGAATGAACTACCCTCGAAAACTGTCGCAGACACAACCGCAAACACCACTTATTAATTAAACAAGTTTTCTTTGTCCCACCTAATACGCATTAACCTGACATCTTTCACATATATTCGTAAGGAACTCTTGAAAATCGTCTCGCCCCAGTCCCGAGCTAATAATACCGTGCCACGTGCGCGGGAGCAAGTCAACGTTCTGTTTACACGGAGAGTTGACGACACATTGCCTTTGTTTGGGGATTCGACGTCGTCATCCGCAAAATATGTCAGTTGGGGACTTCTTTATTAATATTTATTTAGATTTACATGTAATCTGTTTTTGGAGCATCGTTTTTTTTAACATCTGTTATATTCGATTTAATCATTAGAACTAGACAGACTTTGCCATATTCTGTAAGGATATTCACTTAAGATATCCAAAACACCAAAGCTGTCGATAAAAAATGACAACAGAATTTTGATCTTTAATTTCCTTAGCTTCCCGCTGTCTGACTCTCTGAATGGACACTTATAACTTTCAAAATACTTTTTATGCGGTTTTTTTAATGCGGTTTTCATAGATAGTGATTTTTTGTAACTTCTAAGAACAATTCGTAACTTAGTTTTCGAGCCTGATCGATGTTTCCGTCGTGGATTGAATCATATCATCCGCGAGTGTTCTAAGTTTAGATGCCCAGAAGATGCCTGTAATCTGTTCACCCTTAGTGTTGACGCCCGATGGCTAAAAACACTTGGTTTGTAATTAGATTTGTCTAAATTGCAAGAATAGCAATACGAGTTAGTTTAACGATTATGTTCGTATACTGCTATGCAAGCCTATTACTGCCTGAAAAACGGAATCATCCTAGTCACACGCAATAAATTAGGTCCTGTATAGACACAGGCCGTATTAAACAATATCATTATTTGATCAATAAAGTTGATTCTTATTCAAATGTATTCATAAGGTTCTAAGTTAAACAAATTGTAAATACACTCCTTTCTTCCTTCATTTGCAAGCATGACTTTCAAGTGGATATAAAAAGGCAAGCCCACACGCCACATGGTGATAAGAGAGCTCTCAGGCCGAAATGTCTGTATAAAGAAATGTTTTTGGACCGGCTGTCTTTCCCTCACACTAATACGTCAGTTTGAATACTAATGCTTGGTAGAGTTAACGGGTAAAATAATGAAAGCTATCCGGACCCTACACACGGTCATATCACCTATCACCCACCAATACAAAGCAAAATATGTCCCTTAAAAACTAAACCATAAGCAGAATTATTAGCATAGATGCATTGCAACTTAGTCGTCAGGGTTGGCAACGCATTTGCGGTCTTAGGGGCTTCTAAACGGGCCATGTTTTGCTGCAATTTGTGGCCGGCAACTAGTGCTATCTTACTCTTACTTCGTATGTTAGAGCAAGATGCGTATAGTTGCCGGCCACACATTGCCGTGAAAATGTTGCTCGTTTAGAAGCCCCCTTAGGATTGTAGTCTTGGATGCAAATGTCTATGGGTCACAGATCCCACTTACCATCAGCTGGCCTGTATGCCCGTTTGCCTTCCCCGTGCCATAAAAAAAACATAGCTATCCTTAGTATCCTTACCCTCAATGACATATTCGTCAAACTTGACAGTGCCCTCCGTCTCCAATCTGACAGGAGGCCGGAACTTGTCAAGGAGGATCCTGACCGCCCTCTCCCTCCCGTGCCGCGCAGACGCGATGAGGGGGGTACATTTGACTCCATCGCAGCATACATCCTAGAAGAAAACAATTCTCAACTCGGTGGAAATAACTGGTTATGTCCAGTATACCAATTTTTAAACATCGAATATATTTCCAAAACACCGAATTGGAAACATTTAGTAAAAATAATAAACAATAACCTTAATTTGAATGTTAAGTTTTGCGATTCAGGTATAGTGAGAATCAGGTATTATAAATTATGGTATTTTGAGAATGAGCGAAAAGAACGAATGTCACGTCAAAGGGAACAACGGGAACCACTAAAATTATGTATGTTCGTCAGAGAACACACGTGTTTTTACAGTTCCGTATTCAACAAGGAACCCTTATAGTTTCGACATGTCCATCTGTCCGTCTGTCCGCGGTTTCTCAACGGAGTTGTACAATAATTCATATCAACAATAAGAATATTTGAGAACATAGATCGGTTCCCCGAACTGATGAATTCCTTTTAGCAAACTTTGCATTCGCCGTTTTCCCCCATTTTATTATTTTACCAATTGCATATTTTCCATTTTGGATTTTCACCAGTTGCACGTTTTTCAATACAAAATCAATTTCACTGATCTTCCTCCAGGCCTTCTGCACTATAACCTAAACCTACCTATTTCGATCTATTTCCAGTATTATCTAAGTGATTCAATAAAAGTGCGCGAGTTTGACCGTTATTATTCTAACGAGAAACAAAAACCAAAGAGTAGTATTGTTCGAAATTAACATTCATACATCCATTCAGTGTATATCAAGGTTGTATCCACAGTTCTACACGCATTGAACACAGAACTGTTATTAATACGTAAGAGTCAGCACTTACACATGCCAAGAATGAAATCATAAATGTGGATACCTACTGACTAATCTAATCAGAGTGACTAACGTAAAAGTTCTTGGTCACTGTCACACAAATAAAACAAGTCAAGCGTATTACGTTATTTAATAAAATATTGCATGAATCCATAATAATCCCGGTGGTCTGACGACCTGGTTAGGGTCGCGGGGAGCCGCTGGATGCAAGCGGCTCAAGACCGTGACTTGTGGCGCTCTTTGGGGGAGGCCTTTGTCCAGCAGTGGACGCCCCCGGGCTGATGATGATGATGATGATGATGAATCCATAGTTCATTAGGGTTCCGTGACCGAACAGTGTCGAACCAGACCCTTTTACTAAGCTTACGCGTCCGTCTGTCTGTCGTAACTGTATCTTGTGAACCGTAAGACATAGCGGATTGTTTTTTTTTTTTTCAATATGTGTGTAAAAAACTGGGGTCTCCTTACATTTTTTTTAACGTAGGTACTTTTATTTTGTTGTATCGTAAAAACGGTAAAACACAAGCGCAAAATTAGGTACGATTATAGTACAAAGTGAACAAACCCTAATTGAACAGTTCAAATACTAAAAATCGACCAGGTGTAAGTTGGGCTCGCGCTAATTCAATTGGAAATCGAATTTAAATCTAAAAATAATGAGTGTTTTAAAGAACACGAAAGGCACGAGTATTTTGGGTGAGGCGTGCGGTCTACGATCGTGTTTTTTTTTAAACACTATAAGTAATCATTAGGGTTAGGATTTTGGTGGCATTTCGTGGTTCTAGAATCCATAGAGTCGATATTTCCCTAATTATTATAATACATAACACATTGATTTTGACCTTCGGTATTATCATATTCAAAAATGAACTAAATACATATTTAGTTCGGTTATTTCATACCTATTAATATTTGCTTGTTTGTAACGCTTTCACCTCAGAGATATCCTCAATACCGAAATTAATTAAAAATTGGTGCGGCCGAATAACGAATAAATGAATTTTGAAATATTAAAATACTGAAGGTCAAAATCAAAGTGTTATGTATTATAATAATTAGGAAATAGCGACTCCATGGATTCTGGGACCACGATTTGCCACCTAAAGTCCTAACTCTAGTAATCATATATTGGGTTGGCACTTGCCAGGTGTCAGGCGAAATACATACAAGTCCGGCTTTTGGTCAACCCTGCAAAAGATGCCCAACGAAAGCACACGAGCGACTCACTCGGAAAGCATGACTCGCGATCTCGCAGGATCCGCGCAGGCAACTCGGGTGCCCTTGTGCGCCTCATAAATCATGTAAGTGGGTGAAGACAAGTGTTGCCAGACATCCCGATATCTGCGGGACATCCTGATTTTCAGAGGTTTATGAACACGACCCAAGTGACCCTTGATCGGGACGCTATTTGTCCCGATTTTCAGCATAACGCCGTGTTCATATATAATATAAGATATTAATTTCAACCGAGAGGGCCAAAAACTGCAATAGGGCTGTAATGTAATTAGCACATTTTTTTGTACTTACTTACTTTCCCAAATTGAAAACCCAAGTCCCGATTATTTTCTAGCAAAGTCCCGATTTATGATACACTAGACCTCACTAGTGAGGACCAAAGATTGTGGTTACCGGGTTAGAATAGTGCCACTCCATGTCTTCCCGTGGAAGTCGTAAGAGGCGACTACGGGAATAAAGGCTTGTAGTACTGTTAGGCGATGGTCTTGCAACCTGTCACTAATACTCTGGTTAAACATCTTAGTCTGAGTGTGAAAAATGTGGCTACAGAATTAAAAACAAATATTTAGAGTTATTGGTAATTCTGTAGCTCTGTCTACCCCACTATAGGAATGAAGGCGTGAGTGTATATATGTAACCATTCAAACAACGAAGGTGAAAAAAGTTCCGTTGTGCGACAAAAAGTATCCTTACACAATTGCATGGCTAATTTTCGTCGCAATACGGAACAGTTTCATTGAAAATTTAATTGCATAAAATACCCAACTCCTTGGACCCAAGTCTCAAATGAATATTAGTAATAAATACAGAAAAAAAGTTTGTTTCAGTGTCAGGCTGTCCGGGCAAAATATCCTGCTAAGTATAAATCTGCGTCCCGTTTTTAGGGTTCCTTACCAATGGGTAAAAACGGGACCATATTACTAAGACTCCGCTGTCCGTCTGTCTGTCACCAGGCTGTATCTCATGAACCGTGATAGCTAGACAGTTGACATTTTCACAGATGTATTTCTGTTGCCGCTATAACAACAAGTACTAACAAGTCTAAAGAAAAGCAAGCTTTAAAAAAACTACTGCTGTTTGGATAATGTCGCCAAAGTAATGTTTCTTATCCTGTATTTATTTTTGATTTCGCAAATTTCACATTTAAATAATTATAATATACGCTCTAGTGGTTAATACAAATCTAACACATAGTTACGAGCGGACATTGAGTCGGACATATAGACAAGTCAAACACATAATCCTCCTTTTGGGCTTTGCCGCAGTAAGGTAAACACAGAATAAATTAAATATTTAACGGGGCTTCCATACAACAAACGTGTTTTTTTTTGCCGATGTTGCTAATGTTGTCTAGATGCCTAGAGATGAGTTAGTTGAGTTAGTTTCGACACATCGCTCGAGATACGCTTGAATATATTTTATTTTTTATTTTATGTTAAATTCATTGTTTTATATGTATAATGCTAGGTTAAGCTTTATTTTATAATTGTATAATATCATAAGTACACTCAGGAGCAAAAACACCGGGTCAGAGAGCGTTTTTCATACAAACGAGACTATTTCGAAGCCTTGGTACCTCGCCAGGGGTTGTTTTGAGTGAGTTTTAATGGTGGATACGCCGAGGTTTAATAGAGGAGGTCAAAAGTTCTTAAGATACCTAACTGATCGCACAATCAGTTAACACCACAGCGGGAGAGTTTGGGTCAGCACTTGGATTTCCTTACATTTTATTGCCATTTTAGATGTTTTTCTGAACATGCTCAATTCCGGCGTTAACCGCAGATTCATTCAGTTGGGTATCCTAGGCACTCTGGAGTCCTATATCGATGCTCGAGGTATTCATCATCAGATTTCACTAAAAGCATTCCCTGGCGAGGAACCAAGGCTTCGAAATAGCATCTTTAGTATGAAAAACGCACCCTGACCCGTTATTTTTGCTCCTGAGTGTAGTATTTAAAAAAAACGACTGACTGTTGAGTTTCTTGCGGCGTTTCTTCTCAGCAGTGGTCTCTTGCGAAGCGCTGGTAGATTTTTGACGTGTAAAAGTGCCCGTGCGGCCTACTTACTGAATAAAATCTTTTAGTTCATAGTTCATAGTTCATAGTTCATTTTATTGATAATAATAATTACATGTCAAGTAAATCTAAAACATTATATAAAATATTATAATAATATTAAAATAATTGTAAAATTAATTGGTACAAAGCTAGTATAAAACATTTCATTTCAACATTTCATGAAAATAGATCCCTGTAGTCATAGAATGCCTTCTCTACAAGCCATTTCTTAAGCTTGTATTTAAATATCGACAAATTATTTGCAGCGATAATATCGTCAGGAAGGTGATTATATATCTCAGGGCCCATGACGTGTGTGAGTTTCTCCGACTTAGTGAGTCGGTGCGCCACGCGGAGCAGCCGGCCCGCGTGCGCGCGCCGCGTCCTGAGTTTGCTTGAGATCTGGTATTTCGAAAATGCGTCTAAGTTGGCTCGCACGTACACCGCCACCTGCAGTATCAGTAGGGACGGCAAGGTCAGGATACCTAGGGATCTAAAGTAGGGTTTTACGGAGTCTGTTTGGGCGATTCGCACAATCGCACGCACGGCACGTTTTTGAAGCCGAAAGACTCGCTCCCATCCACTAGCCCTGCACCACAACTCCACACCATACAGCAAGTGTGAGTGCACCGAGGCGAAGTAACATGTGCGTACCATCTCACGAGGCACCACACGAGCCAGTCGTCTCAAAGCGAAGCAAGCTGCGGATAGCTTGCCGCATACTTTGTCGATATGAGCCGCCCAAGTAAGGCCCCTATCTAATTCGAATCCAAGAAGGGATCTTTTTATGATGTTGTAGAGATGTTGCCAAGTGCGAATCCAATTCGCAATTGGCCGGTTTCTCTATTGTTTGCCCTGGAAACCCTACCTGTGTCCAAACTTCGGCAATCGGGTCATAAGACCCCATTGTACCTATATCATTATGTGATGTTGTATAAACTACTAAAAGAATAGTCAACTAATGATTGTACATGAGACTGTTATGGGTCTTACTCGTAATAGGGCTGTTTGTTTTATCTTGTGTTAGATTAGACAGAGATAGAGATTAGATAATGTTTTCTTTTGGAGGTTGTAATCATTGGAAAGCTACTGTTTCAAAACGTTTGTTAACATTAAGATCCTGAGAAAAGGACGCATCTTTCGTTAATTATCAGTGCTTCCAAATTTTTAGTGGACTAAAATAAAATCGCAAGTACATTATAATTATGGTTTTATAACAGATTGGGGCCCTTTAAGCTGCGCGGCCTCTTGGTCGGAATCGGAGCGTACGGTTTTGTTGCATTGTATTAGAGACAAAACTACTTAACGTTATTCTTACTTCTAACTAATATTATAAATGCGAAAGTTTGAATGTTTGTTACTCACAATCAGTCACGCCAGAACGGCTGAACGGATTTAGATGAAAATTGGCGCAGATAGATTATAGTAAACAGTTCCCAAAAAGCCAAAATACGAGTTCTACGCGGACGGAGTCGCGGGAAGAAGCTAGTTAATCATATTAAGAAGGCATACACTCGTTTTATCATACTGGCATAAGTACAGTCAAGGGTAAAAATAAATATCCGCACAAAGATACAAAAATATATACACATATTCCTTATTGTCATAGTAACAAGGTCTATGTACATAATTAGACAGCGATTAGACAGGGAGATCCGATATGCACTGTGACGTCAAGTAACAAGTCGGCCAAATAAAATCAATGCAAAATTTTGTTTTGCTAGAAAGAGATCGGGACAAATCTTTGTTACCTTATATATTGGTTATTTTTATAGCTACGACCGTGGCCAATTTTTTTTTTTCAATGTAGTTTTCAAAGAACTGCACTTGTTACATTTTTCAAATATTGAATTTAAGCGATTTAAAAAAAAGTTTCGGTTTGTCGTCAAAAAAGTCAGTAACCGCAGCCTTCGTTTCGTCATAAGTCATAAACCTTCGTCCCCTGAGGTCTTTCTTGAGAACTCTAAACAGAAAATAGTCACGGGGGGCTAGATCTGGACTATAGGGGGGGTGGTCAATGGTTTCGAAGCCATTGTCTTTAATTGCTAGCTTTGTTGTGCGCAGAATTCTTTTGCTTAGTTTACCTCTCCGTTTTTCTTTTATTGTCTCTCTTAGTTAATATAGTAAGTTTGATTAATAATCAGCATTCATTAAATCAAATCCCTTCTGTGTCCCAAAAGATTGTAGCCATAAGTTTACCTGCTGATGGACAGACATTGAATTTCCGAGGCGGCTTTACATCCTTAAATTTCCACTGTAATGACTCTTGCTTACTTTCAGGTACCCATTGTCGAATCCAAGTCTCATCACATGTTACAATTCTAGACATCTTTTCCTCTTTCCCTCGACTCATGTCCAAAAACTCTTCGCAACATTTGACACGCCTCTCCATGTCAAATACAGTCAACATTCTGGGAACCCAACGTGCACTAACCTTGGACATATTCAAATGCTCATGAATTATCTCATTGACTCGCTCTTTACTCACGCCCTCATCTCTAGCTATCTTCCAATGTTTCACGAGTCGGTCCTCTAAAATATTTTTTTCACCCTGGCTACGTTTTCACCGGTGACGGGCGAAACTGGTTTTCCGCTACGAGGATCATCTTCCAGGTTCCCACGACCTAAATTAAACTGCCTCGACCAAAACTTTACACGAATTCGGAAGAACACGAACTGCCAAATACACGTAACATACGCTGTCTGATCTCCGAAGGCGTATTCCCTTCTTTAGTCAAAAACTTAATAACCGCATGCTGCTCGATTTTATCCAATTTCACTTTTTCTACCGACATGTTCGAAAGAATTGTAGGAGACAAATAAACGTGATACAATAAACAAATGAATGTATTTTGAAAATAGAATAACAAATGAATATAAATCCATACCAGCCAGCATTTTTTTTGTATATATTTCTGACCAAGGAGATTACTTATCAGCCGCCCCTCCTATTCAAAAAATGATTTTCTCAACTGTTCCTATCATTAATCAGCTTTTATGGAAGCTGGGAAAAAGAAGTCATCAATATTCCCTATTCAATATGGTTTGATTTGTTTACATATAGTTACATGAAATAAACAAATGAAGTATACTCCTATTGCAATTATTGCTAATCTAACACTTATCGCCAGCAAGATAAGACTCCAATCGGACTTTAAATTTCCTCGTGTATAGTCGCCAGTGCGCTCTCCAATACAGTCAAGTGCAGAAGCCAATAATACGTACTAAAGAATCCTCTCATAAATATGTTTAAAAGTTCTTATTACACTGGTATAAGGTGCATTGGGACATATATTTTGAAACCACATAATGCCATTTAGATATTAATACAAAATCAAAAAAAATAACCAAGAGAATAATTATTAAACAATAAAGATATATATATCCATATAACAATTCCATATCCCTTTGAAGTTTCATTTTCGCTATCAGAAATGCGCTCCCAGCCAATGTTTTTAATGGTTATTTCTGATGTTGCCAACTTGAACAATTCAACAGAACAAACCCTCCTAACACGAGCCAGATCCTACATTAACTCATGAATATAATGTCACATACATCTGAATTACAATATCGATCTTAGTTCCAACCAACCCAGAGTTCTAAATAAAATATTCTTAAGGATCACTGTCACAGTACGCGCCATGGGTTAACCCTCAAATAATCACTCATTTGTTTGTTTTTGTTCCCATTTTTGCAACTTAGACCTGCAGTCATATTAGAAGATCATGACCCTCTAATATGCATATGGACATATACATAGGTTGTAACAATTTCTTGACCACTTTTTTGTACTTGTTTTAGTTCAATTTTATAAATAGAATAGAAGCATTATCTGAAGAGTCTTATCAGTATTTATTTTACTCCCACAAACAAATGGTTAAGTATATGACAACACCACAGCATCTTCCAATAATGTAGCTAGGACATTAGACATAAATATTGACTACATAATTATTTGTTTTCAAACAGATAAGTAATTTTAACATAATCTCGAGATGGTAATCAGTCAACACTTTCAGCTGGGCAATCTGGACATCTACAAAGAATTCAAAAAAGAATCGTCCAATTCATGTTAGTAACAGTACCACAGACCAAAACAAAAAAGTCTTAAGAGAAAATTGTTACCTAATTTACATAACTAAATTTATCAATTTCATTATTTACATAAATCAAAATGTGTTTGTGTTGCATTTAAATTCGGAATGCTATTTACTTTAAGATTGAAATCAATATATACTTATTTTTGATTTGTGGCGCTTTTGTATTGAAGCAGCAATTTAATAAATTAAATGTATATTTTGACTGTACACAACTCACAAGGAAGGAGGAGTTAACCTTAAAAGTACTGTAAGTAAAAAATATAACTCGGAAATTAAGCGGAAGCTAGTTAAAATAATGTAGAAAGACAACTAATCATTTCTTAACACACTCAAGGAAATGTTCTCAGCTCCAGAATAATATAAAATGTAAAAATGAGGACAATGTTTTCATCATCAGTAAGCATCAAGTTCAATGACATGTCATTTACCTGGAAATGCACCAAAATATCACAAAGCAAGCGCCAAAACGGAGCCCAACTAACTCTCAGTTTATCTATTTCTATGACCACAGCAAGGTTACCCAACAGCAATAAAGAGGTATGTAAATATAACGATAAAGACGCGTAAAATAATTAAACAACGCACAGATAACTACATAACGCGCAAAAGGTACCGCGATATAAATAGAATGTAACAGTAACGTGACTTCCAAATTGCTAGATGACACAAGAAAACTAAAAACCTTATTCGCAATCTTCTCGGTTTTTTGAAAGGAAGGGCACAGTTTACTTACGCTATTCAATAGATCATCCATTTCATCTTGGTTTTTTTCGTACAACAATGCGTATAGGGTTAAGGACATCCCGTCCCTCGCAGCGAAATACACCCTTTCTCTCAAGGTGCTATTTACATCGCCTAACATCAACTTGTCCTCCATATCTAATCACTATGTCACGGCAGGATGAACCAACTTTATTAAGAACCACAGCACGAACACGGGAGTCTCTTTATTTGTTTATAAATTGCAAATTTTTCCTTTTGACGGCTCGCGAAAACGAAAACAATAAGAATTTCGTTCGGCCCGTCGGTCAGTCCGTCACTTACTCCACGAAATCGAAAACGACTGATAGTGTTGCGAAACCTGCTGTCATTTACTAGCAGTTAGTAGGGATGTATTAAAACCGGAGAATTTTATCATCGCATATCATAGAGCCATCTATTATAATATTTCCACATCGTGCACGTACATACCTATTGCATCATATAATTACCTAATAATTAATCGTATTTACCACGTATAAGATAACGACAATTTTCTTATAACTATTATATTTCAATAATTGTAATTCAATAAAAATATAAGTTTAACTGCGTTTAAGTCAACGCACATCGTGCAGTGCAACGGAATACATTGCCACGTCTTGTCATGTGGAATCGCATTGACCAATAGCAGAGTAGCTTTCATTTTTGACGTTTTTGGTTATTTTGATTTTGACGTGTACCCTGTCGCGTTTGCCTTATTTACCAAAGTCGTAATTTACATAAATAATTTAATTTCTGTATCAATATGTCTAGCGGTCAATGGGAAGTTGTTGGAAAGAACAAGAAGTCCCAAAATGGGAAAGTAAAAACAGTTAAGGAGGAGGATAAGAAGCCTACGCGAAACGGTCCGAAACCTGAGGACGTCGGCAAGTTTTCAATGTTATTTGAATTATTTGTGGTAGTAGTTAGTAGTTTATGTTATAATTTGGCTATTATTCTTGCAGCGCCTCAGACTAAGTCCTACTACTTGGGTATGGAGATTGACGATCCGAGAACATCGGCCGCTAAGAAGAGCGCGGCTAAGAAGAAACAAGACAAAAAGACTGAGCCTCCAAAGCCGAAGCCACCGAAAACAATCGAAGGAGCCTTTGAAGCGGTAAGTAATGAGTATTATCTATGTTGTACACATCAACTAAATTTTTAGCATACTGCCTTACATTACTATGTAATTAGGTCTATTTAAGAAGTAATTAGTTGCTGATTTGACTAATGGTAACATTACAAACTGGATGCTAATTGATATAAGTGCAATTTCAAAGAAATTTGTGTTAAATTGTATGAGTTGCCTTTCACTTTTTGAATGCTACTGGAAACCAGGTTAAGTAAGAGTTAAATAACATTTATGCAATTTTTTATGGCATAGAGAAGGCACACGAGCACACACAGGCCACCTAATGGTAAGTATGTCAGTACTTTACTCTAGAATGATGTGTTTGCTCTGTGGTATATTTCTTTGTTCTTAAAGCAAATTTTGCTCGTAATTGTGTAGCAAAATTGATGTTATGTTGTAGATAGTTTTTTTTTTTTATGGTATAGAGAAGGCAAACAAGCACACAGGCTACCTGATGGTAAGTGGAACCTGTGACCCATAGACATTCGCATTCACAAGACTGCAATCCTAAGACTGCAAATGTGTTGTCAACCATATGGACTAAGATGGAATGCCACTATGCTAGTCATAACACCAAAAAAAAAAAACCAGTGACATCTATTCAAATAGAAAACAATTATCAGACAATCTGGCAAAGTTTAGCATGTAGGTTGCACTACCAAGTTTTTTATGACAATTTGTATGTAGCCATCAATTTTTTGAGCAGTAATTGTCTATCAACAGTACTGACCTCTCATTCTTTTACAGCAAATAAGAGTAAGACAGCTATTGATGACGGGCAATAATTCCCCAATATTAATTGGTGATAGTGACCTTGGCTTATCAAACCAATCCAATTATGTTCATGGAAAATTACATCAGACTCTTCTATTTATTACTTATCTATAGCTATAGCTTGATTTGGAAACAAGTCAATTTCATGTTTGTTATGATCCTTGGATATTTATTTATGGAACATACATTATTGAGCTGTTTTTAAAATTAGTTGAAAGTCTCTTGAATCTTGGTGATGCGCTGGCCTACATGGTTAGTGACCCTGCCTACGAAGCTAGCGGTCCTGGGTTGGAATCCCGGTAAGGGCAAATATTTGTGTGACGAGCGCAAATATTTGTTCCTGAGTCATGGATGTTGTCTAAGTATTTATTTAGTTGTCTAGTACCCATAGCACAAGCCTAGAGCTTAGTTTGGGACTAGGTCAGTTGGTGTGACATTGTCCGCTGATTTTTATTTTTATTAATCTTATCCTTTAACCTACCTTCAAGCAGCAATGTTCGCATTGTTGGATACCATTGTGGGAATAAGACAACTATCCAACCATCTTAGTCCTCGGGGTTGGTAACGGATTTGCGGTCATAGGATTGTAGACTTAAGATTGTAGTCTTGAGAATGCATGTGTCTACGGGTCACAGATCCCACTTACCCTCAGGGTGACTGTATACTTATTTGGCATTCCCCCTTCCCTTATAACAATCACAATAAGATCATTTGAATGTAGGTACTATCACGAACATTAATTTGTGACCAGCCTCAAGAAAAGTCATTTGTAACTTTTACGAAACTTAACCTTATTACCGTAGGATGCCAGATTGACTTTGAACCTAAGGTGGGTCCCAAATTAAAGTTCGCGACTGTACAATAGTCAACAACATATATAACAACAACAATAACCCAAAATACTGTGTCAATACTAAACAATTTTAAAATCAATTTTAAATAACAAGACTAAGTATTTACTATGCAGTACTGATAAGGCGGAAAATAAACTGACTTTACATATACTTGTATTGTTCTCGTTTTTCTTATGTACAATAAAGTGTTTACATACATACATACATACATACTTTTCCGCGATGACTTGGTATTTAAACCAATCAATCAATTGTTTATTTCAACAATTCTCATACTCGTAAGTAGCATATTTCTAATTAATATGTCAGTATGTATGTATGTAAACAATTTGTTGTGCAAAAAAGATCAAAGACTTGATCACTTTAAAAACAATAGAATGTAGGTACAAAGGTGATCTCTTCCAGCTAGCCTTTGAGAGATCCTGAAAAGTGAAAGGTTGTGCATTGAGTAATAACCATTAAGACCTAACTATTAAAATAATTACATTCAAATATCTATATAATAGGGTATAAAATATTTATACGTCTATATCTTATGTAATCTTTAAACTAAGTATATGCAGAATAATAGAAACATAAGTAATACATTTGAATCATATGTTTTGTTGGAATATATACAGTTAGGCCACGCTAAGGGGCCAGCAAGGCGTCAGGCGGCGCGATGCGCGGTGAGACGAAACTTAAGGCGATAAATATTCAAATTCAAATTAACTCGTATTGTTAGTAAACTTAGGCTAGGTTAATATTATGTTAACTAACACAGACTTAGTCCTTTTCATCTGTATCCACATCATTGGCTTTGACATGTGATCGTGTGAATATAAATAAATACATTTCTGCTAATGGCTAAAGGTCTTAAACGCCACTAGGTCTTTTCTACGTCACACCTAGTGCTATTTAACACGGTTGCAAAGAAAATGACATCATTATGACCACCTGTCACAAAGCGGGCGGAGCAAACACTGATAATATTTAATTTTTTGTCAGCGTATAATGATCAAAAAATTTGGATAAAAATGAGACAAACCTCTTTACGCACGATTTTTTTCAGAACAGCTTTTTACCTCGTCAGGCGCAGTGTGCAATAGGATGCACATAAAGCAATTCAATTTGAATCCGTATTGCAATCGGAATAAGGTTTATAATCCTATCTTCATAAACTGAAAATGGTATTATCAAACAAACAGAATTGAACTTCAAAGTCCCACATATGCCGGCCATACACTTTACGGTTACCGGAGAGGTCTACCTGTGCAGGCGACCGGAGCAAAACCCAAAACCAATTCTTTCGTGTGACACCATACCGTGACCCTGTGCGTGTGTGCCGTGTCCCCCGGTCGCCTGCGCAGGTACCCTCTCCGGTGGACCGTAACGTGGATGGCCGGCGTTACAAAAATCTCCATGTTTCTAGTATGGTGGTTATTGATATGCGCTTTATATTTAATTTATTTCTTACTTTGCTATCTAAGATAGGTTTTAACGTGAAAAACAAGTTAAAATAAACAATAGCAGCACAATATTTGTTTAATGAAACAGCATCTGAATAAACTTTCACTACCTTCAATTTATAAATTTGCATACATATAAATGTATGCAAATTTTTTACTCATTACCACAGGTATGTCTGCAATAAATAGGGAGTATGTATATATATTTTAAATCGAATTTCTCAACAAAATATGAAAATACCGTGATAGAGATGTGAAGTGAAATTGAAATTACAATTAAAATCGGCTAAGAAATACGGATGATACAAGCATTTTAAGGTTCTATTTCTGTAACTGTAAATATTTCAGGATTTTTATAAAAACTAACCTACCCTAACCTATATGAAGGTACCTGAAATATTTACAGTTGCGGAAACAAAAGTGGGTTGCCAAATTAAAAAAGGTGGGAAACGATACATTCGCCCAAACGTATTTTGGCCAAAAGGCAGTACACCGCAATTTAAAACTGCTAATTAGATAGCGATTAAACAGAGAGATCCGATATGCCATAAAAAAACTCCGTGAAATTCTGCTTTGCTAGAAAAAGATAGGAACAAACCTTTCTTGGCTTATATGTTGGTTATTTTTATTCTATACAAAAAAATGTTTCTTAATTGATTGTAACATGAATCAGCTTTTATTGTAGCTTTGAAAAGTCATGAATTTTCTCTATTGCTTTTGATATATTCCATTATAGGATCTTTTTTTTTTAGATTGACCCCATAGAGCTGGCAAACATCATCGCTACAAACAAAGTACGATTCAACAACGCACCCCTAGTCTGGTTAAAGGAGGTTGCTAACTTCCTCAATGCCAAAACTCAGATTGAAGTGGAAGACCCGACGTTCGCGTCCCTAGACCCTTTGTACCCACTGTCGGTGTTGCCAGCAGAAATAAAGAGCTCCTTGGAAAATGTGTTGACTGATGCTGGCAAGGTGAACGCTCAGCTGTTCTTTGATGTCACACTAACGGCTTTGGCTAATGATATGAGTAGAGGTAAGTAATTAATAATTAACTGTATAGAATGGAATTGTCGTTGAGTTTGTTCGCTGTAGCGCTGTTTTATAAAACAGTATTTTAAAATAAGCTGAGGCCAGGAACGCATATCGTCAATGGTATTATGTAATGTAAATATATTTTTGCGTTTATTACCCCCACTAAAACAGGGGTGTTAATGGTTTAACGTGTCTATCTGTGTCTGTAGTATCGTAACTCCCAAACGGATATATATATTTTTAATACCTAGTTTCCATTAAAATCGGTTGATCCATTAAAGGCGCTCCTCACATTGAATGCGGATCCGCACGCCGTTCCGGTGTGTGAGCGAGACAGCGCTATGCACGTTTATAGCGAGGTCCCGCTCACAAACCGGGGCGGGCTTGCGTACCCGCATCGGTGTGATAACGCGTATGAGATCACACCTCTTAAAGCAGGCGACGCCATTATATATACATACGTTATTATGTATGTATTTATACTCTTTATTCTACAAGAATAAAAAACCGGTGAAGTGCTATTCGGACTCGCGCACCGTAGCTATTATTATAATCCAATTTGAATTCGATATCGAATCTAATCAGGACAAGCCCAACTAACACTTGCCCATTTTGTAGTATTGGTTAGTTTTCTTCAGGGTAAAATAGTCATACCAATTATAATTCAAAAGATATAGCTCTTTAAACTTAGGACGGACATACGAACAGCGCAGCGTACGCATATTAATAGGGACCCTATTGGGTTGAGTTAGGGTCTCCCCAGACCTATCGACGCGCCTTGAGCCGGTGAGAAAAAGTTTTATGTTTATGCATTAACAGCGAAAACGACGTTCCGT
Source organism: Acleris sparsana (assembly GCA_923062465.1). NCBI lineage: Eukaryota > Metazoa > Arthropoda > Insecta > Lepidoptera > Tortricidae > Acleris > Acleris sparsana. The sequence continues at coordinate 13,527,285 of OV281300.1, forward strand.
TCGCACAGCCGAATCTGACCGAGCTGAGCCGGGCCGAGCGACGTCGTTAGCTGATTCCACGTGGATAGGTCTAGGGAGACCCTAAGGCTCCTTTAGGGTAAAAAAATAATACAAAACACAGGCAATGTAAAAAAAAAACAAGTACGTCGAACTATATCAGGGGTTTTTCTGTATTTAATAATCATTGTACTTTTTTACCTATTACCAGTAGCTTTGCAATAGACAGTACCTACTTATGAATATTTTACTTTCAGGTCAACTAGTAAACGGGCATAGACTCCTGCTCCAAATGCTGGCGCAGGACTACCCAGAGTTCTGCGTATCCTCACTTCCCAAAAGTGCGAGCCTCCGGAACTCCTACCAGAACCGCCCTCCCATCGGCCTCTCATTGCTGTGGGCTTTTGGACAAGGAGGATTTAGTGACTTCTCTGTTGGTTTAAAAGGTCAGTTTAAAAAAACAGTCTTAACCTTATAAGGCCCAACTGCCTAATTTAAGAACATTTGTCAAAGTGACTTTTAACTTTAGGGTCTCCCCGGACCTATCAACGCGGAATCGACTAGAGCTTAACCTAACCTAAACCTCCGGAGACTTGTATCCTTTTTTACTAGAGTCACACATATAATCCTTAGTTTCAGACAACTTAGGGTCTCTCCAGACATATCGACGCGGAATGGACTTGAGCCGGTAAGAAAAAGTTTTATGTCCGTGCAGTAAGAGTGAAAATGAGCGAACGGAACGACGTCGTTTTCGCTCTTATTGCATGGACGTGAAACTAATTCTTACCGGCTCATGCCGAATCCGCGTCGATAGGTCTGGGGAGACCCTTAGTTGACTGAAACTAAGGATTATATCTGAACAGCTGAAGTGGATTATAAAAAAATACGATTCCTGTGAGATGACATAATTACGAATCCTACGCTGGCGATGTCGCTAGCAGAAGATAAAGATAAAAGATAAAAGATGTTTATTGAGTAAGTAGGCCGCACGGGCACTTTTACACGTCAAAAATCTACCAGCGCTTCGCTAAAGACCACTGGTGAGAAGAAACGCCGCAAGAAACTCAACAGTCACTCGTTGTTTTTAAATACTACTTATGATATTATACAATTATAAAGCTTAGTCAGAATTTTCATAGGGACTAATAATTAGTAGTAATAAATATATATGTATAAATTATACTTACGTATGATAGTGCAAGACAACCACATACTAAGTTTCGATACATTCTCCTACAGAAACCGTGTCCCCTAAACAATATACAATGTTTAATAAAAATAAAAAAAACTAATTTATTATTAAGCTACTTATATTCAGAAGCTACAAACATCCTCGAACATTTTGACGTTGACGTTGAGCTTAGTAGTGACCCTGCCTACGAAGCTTGCGGTCCTTAGTTCGAATCTCGGTTAGGACCACAGAACAGATAATGCAGTAGTAACGTGTGCACAACCTACCTTAGTTTTTCCGCGGTCGCTGGTACGTGTAAGTTGTGCGAATAATATTTGTAATATAGCCTGTCATGCCTTATTGTGCAATTTTGGAATATAAAAACAATAGCCACACCAAAAAAAAATATGGGGTCGTGTTGTTTTTATGATAGTTTGACTATTGGCGACAACAGGTCTGATATAAGCGAAGCTCATGCCATTTCCACTGTTTTTTCTATTCCGTGGTTAGGACAGATATTTGTGTAGAGCGAAAATTGAACCCATCGCTTAGTCCAGTGTCGGCAACGGTAGCTATCTAGACCTCGGTAACACCTTATCTCTCACGCTTCTTATGAACGGCTTATCTCTTGACACCTTGCGAGGTGTCAAGAGATAAGCCGTTCAAAGATTCGGTATAATGATCCATTGCTGTAATAGTTCTCTTAGTGTGTGGTGTCTTCCAAATATTACGTATGTATTACACGTTGTATGATTAAACAGAATACTAAACAGAAACATCCTTAGTTTAAAATGCAATTGGAGACCGTTAATTTGACAGTGGGCATCGCAGTGAACATACCATAATGTGTTTGCCTTTTTGTTGCTTATTTTTTTATGCTGATTCTAAATCAAAAATGGTTTGAATTCAAGGGTTTTATTTACATATATACCTTCACGCCTGTCTCCGTCTACCAATCTGGTAGGCAATAGGCACAGACTATGGAACGCCAAGTGCACCTGTCTAAACCTACAACTTTCGCTTCCTCTACATTAAATTATCCTCATCACGAATAATACGTAAAGAAGAAGAAGAGTACGTAATTTATCTACATTATATTTTTATTTACAGCGTGGCAAGAACTATTCCTTCCTATAATAGAATTAAAGAATTATACTAAGTACGCGATTGCATATCTGTCTCAGTTGTTGGACAGACACGCAAAGATGGACGCCACTAAAGTTAGCCAAGAACAGCTCATCGCTATGTTCGATATGGTGAGCGCCAAGAAGGGGCTGTCCAAGGAAATGTCAAGTGACCTTATGAAGCAATTAAGTAAATATAAGGTAATTAAAACACCTACTCAATTCCAACCTCCAGCAAGGTGGACCGACGACGTAGCTAAGGTTGCGGGAAATCTATGGATGAAAGAGGCGCAGGACCGGGCCTTGTTGTAAACCTTGGGGCGACAGCAGTGTGGATGCCTTCCGAATGAAATGATGATGGTGATGGTGATGATAATGATGATGATGATGATGATGATAATGATGATGATGGGGGTGGTGATGATGACGATGATTAAATTAGAGTCCCATGCCATGTTTGTTCCACTTCAAAGCTCCTATCCCATTTCATCATCACTATGTCATCCGTAAAATGTTTTGTTTGGACATAGGCCCCAAAGATCTCCGCCGTGATCGGTCATTCAGCTGATTCCTACGGATTTTAGATGTTAGGTTTTCAATTACTATATTTTTTCTGAAACCGCAAAGGTAATTATCACATTTTTCACATTCCATTGTAGAGAGCCTTAGGTTAGGTTTATAACAATTCTGAATAGTTCACGGTATCAGAAACAATGCCATTATGGCAAATGAATGTTGGGCAAGTGACACAATTATGACATTTTAAATTCAGGCAAACAATATAAACCTATATAGGTCCCCCATGTGGGTGGCCTACCACATAAGGCTGATGATGTTTTTCTTCACAATTATTACTCAATGGAGATGGAGAATAAGGCAAGGCGCGTTAAAATTAAAATTAAACTTCATCTTTCACAGGATATATATTTCAATAAGGGTGGTGCAAAGTTACAAGTTACCTTTAACCAGCTGATGAAGAAACTACCGAACCAGTACCTCAGCGGCTCCAACTTGGACTCTTATAGTCGCGTCCTTGTAGAGAGCCTGGTCGACTGCTTGCAGCGAGACGACTCCTGCAATGCGACGTGGAGGCAACTGTTCCAGAGGTGCCCGAAACAGTCGGCTACGCTGCTAGAATATATAGGTAATCATTTAAAAGATTAATACTAAAATATGACTAGTGACACACCCTTATAATTTTAAAGGCTTGTACGGACCAACAATTTTTAGAATGAGAAAGTCTTAATTGCCTCACATTGTAACAGATAATTGTGTCCCTCTCTGCTTGTAAGTCAGACAGTTGGTCTGTGACAGTCTTTATTCAAAATGTTCTCCATAATTGATAATCCTATTATTTGTCCAAATCAGCCTAATAATTCAGCTAAAGTGGAACTACCAGCAATGTAAAAAAGCTTGGCAAAAAAGTTTTAGAGCTGGTAACATTTGAAATTATAATTATTATCTTGGTAAAAGTTGGATCATGTGGCCAATTTCACTCCAAAATGAGTTAATTATTAATTTAAGTATCCAATTGGTTTCAGATTTGAATTGGGCAGAGGTTAGTCCAAAGTTAAAACGAAAATCCTTGAAAACAACAGTAACGCAATATAAAGAAATCAGTGTTGAAGCTCTGCGAGGGAAAAAGAAAGATGAAACTGTCGTAAAAACCAATAAAATTTGCCAGGTTAGTTTGTTTTGTTTATGTCCCTATTGCCTATGGCAAAACTTTACTTTGTTTTACGTTTATTTATAAGTTTTAAAAAAAAAGTTGAATTCGAGACAGCTGTCAAGGCTTAAAAACCGGTAACCAATCTAAATATTTATGGCCGCAGTCCTATTGCCCTTTGCTTCAGTGTTGCTATACTTAATTTATAAAAAGTATTTTTGTGTGTTGGTAATATTGGGACATCTGTCATCAGTGCTGACGAGTGACGACATTTTTTTCTGTTAGAAAATTGATGAATTTGTGAGAAGCCGTGATTTTGTGTTGTAAAAAACCATCGTTGAATCAAGGTAATGATTGTTCTTTATGTTTATCAAATGTTTTATCAAAGTTATGCGTTATTAACGAATAAAAGTATCCCAACGTCATTTTGGGGTCGAGATTAGAATCCCAACAACGTTGTCCCGAATGTTAAAACTAGAAAAACCACTTGCGTAGTTAACACCCAACTTGAATAACTGTAAAGGTGTTTTTGGGCCGGTGATGTGGTATATTCGCTCGGCGGGAGTCCACGTTACAGTGTCACGTAGATATTTGCTACGTTTTCCTTAAATTATTTTCAAGTTCATACCAATTGAGACTAGGTAGGTACCTAATATCTACGACTTATAGAATAAAAATAATATGAGTGTAGTTTCTAAATGAAACGTATTTTTATGTCACATTTATCTGGTAAAACATTTGAATGGGTGTTTATTGATGGACTAATTGGTTTATGACTATTTTAAATATTTCCAATTATTAGATTGGTTCAAAATGCGTAGGTGTTTTTTTTTGGTGCCATTTCTTAGTAAACTCTGCGTTACTTTAATTGCATTGTAATTACTGTACAAATATTGTTTCATGCCAACCATATGTGTTGACGTAATGGACATGTTTGCAAGATATTTTCACATGCAAATACTAGATTTTAGTCTTATATTATATATAATATGAATTTGTAACTATTTTCTTAACTTTAAACTCCACAGAACTTGTCAAATATAGTAATTATGCCTTGTATTGTATTCTTGTATCTAGAACAAATTCTTGGATAATGTTTTTCTTTGCATTTTGTGTTAAATCAAAATCTGAAGAGAAAAGAACTTTATTTTTTCTGGGATACAAATAGGTCCTGAGTTTGGCACAGTTCTTATCAGTGGCGTAACTATAGGTTGGTAGAGCAGGCAAATTTCCACGGGGAACCTCATATTTATTTACATACATATAACATCCCGGATAGGACAGGGCAGTAACCTTGGCCCTCTTCTATTTCTTATTCTGGTCAATGACCTTCCATGCTCGATAAAGAACGCCTCTTGCCTTATGTTTGCCGACAATCTGAAATTGGCCCTACCAGTTAGTAACAATCTCAACTGTACAAGACTGCACGATGATATAGACGCTGTGTGTGACTGGAGTTGTAGGGCTGGCCTGAGCCTTAACGAAGATAAGTGCTCTTTGATGTCTTATTCGCGTGCTCGCAGTCCCTTACTCGGTAAATATACATTGAACAATAAATCTCTCCAGTGAGTCTCATCCATTAGCGATCTAGGCACTAAATTTGATTCTCATCTCGCTTTTAATGACCATGTACTAAATATCTGCAAGGGTGCAAGGAAATGTTTGGGCTTTGTTATCAGGCAATCTCAATTATTTGATCTTCGGGCAGCCCTTAGTGTTCTATACAATGCTTACGTTAGAAGTAGACTAGAAACTAATGCCATGATATGGAACCCGCACGAGAAACATTACACTCTCACTGTGGAGAGAGTACAAAAGTCTTTTATCCGTTTGCTCTATCGGAAAGTCTATGGGTACTATCCTTACCTGTACCCCACCTCCTTTCTGCTCGGAATGGTAAACTATAATACCCTAGAGTTCAGGAGAAATATGTATCTAGTAAAATATTTTATCCAGTTACTGCGAGGCTGCACGCAAAATCCTTATCTCTTAGCCCTGATTCCCCTGCGAGTAGACCCTGTCCGTAAAATTCAGCTTCGCTCACAGCGTCGCCCATTGTTTGCTCTCCCTGCATCGCGCACTCGAGCGTTATCCCACTCCCCTTTGCATCGTGCGTTGACTCTCCTTAATAAGATTCTGAGCAGTGATAGCACATTGGATGTCTTTCATAGTACTATACCTGGTTTTCTAACAGCAGCCGGCCGCTACCTAGAGTCTACAGCAACTCCAAGCACAATACTTAATGCTTAAACTAAGTTTACTGTACTACCACTACTGTAAATATTTGTCCTGTTAACACGTTTAGCGAGACTGTAAGTGTTAATTTTAGGAATTTGAATAAATAAATAAATTTAAATCTTAATAAAAATGAATGGAACAACCCTATCGGACGAAATTGCGACTGGCTTCAGTTGCTATAGTTACACTGGTTCTTAGTGCACTCATAAAAACATTCCACTCAGAACATTGAGATAAAAATAACCTCTGTGGTATTATGCATGTGTACACACCTACACATGTTTGTAGAGATACTAATTAAGCGTAAAGTAGTATCCTGTTTGTTTTTGCACTGATATTACATACCTACTGTGGTTCTTCAAGGTAAATTATATTTACAAGTCAAATGTATGTGTCTGCGTTATAATTTCATACACCATATGGTTGATGGTTGTGTATTCGTAAATAGTAACATTGCACTTTTGTAAGTTTTATAATGATAAAACAGTAGATGTTAATTGAGATTTATTGGTCCAGTTAAGGGCATCAATATTTTTAGCAGTAAAAATTGTGTATAGAGCCCAAAAGATCTACTTTATTTTATTATTTACGAAACAGCAGGTATAAATTTAAACTAGTGTTTAAGCTGTTCTTTAATAAGCAACAACTTATGAGATCCTGGTGAATGCTCTTTGCTTTAACTGCTGTTGTCATCTGTACATCTTTTGAGTGAAATAACACGCAGTTAATATTATACTTGTCAATATATTGAAGACTACATTGACGGTGTTTAAAATGCTTAAAAAATTTACTGTTTGCAAGCAAACTCCTCTTGGAGCAGATGTGATGCATGTAAAAAATAAATTATAAATTTAAGTAAGGTATTGTGCACTTCCAAAGTTGCGCACTTCCTAATTTGTCCACTCCTAAAATGTCCTTTTCCTAAAATGTCTCTTTTTATGTTCCGTATTCGTCCACTTCCAATTTTGTCAATTCCTAAGCTGTCCACTTCCTATTCAGTCAATTCTTAAGTTGTCTAATTCCAAGGACCATTTCTAATGCTTAATTTTTTCGTACAAAAGGCGGTCTTAATGCCATGAAGCATTTTCTACCAGTCAACCTTTTGGCAAATCAGATAGATTCTGGGCGGTGCCAGCACACTACCCGACACTAACTTTAATGATCTGTATCAGGAGCAGTGGTAGCCAGGATTAACAGTTGATTTATTGTAACAATTTAAAATTCAATGTATGCAATTTGTATGAGAAATAAGATAAGTAAAAGTAAATAAAACAATTTATGCAGCAGGCAATGCTATTTTGCATACCAGTGTTCCTATTTAAGTATACTAGTAATCCTTTAGAAATTTCGTTTGACATAGTTTTATAATTTCAGGATATTCTAGACAGAATGACGAGCACTAGAAGATTCCCTTGGCTGTGGGCGAGCTTCATCTTGCTGTTAAGCATCATTGGGTTGGTGGCCTATGATGTTTCCAAAGTAAATGGAAACTTCCCAAGTGAGTAAACAATATTACAGATATGCATACAAAATAACCTGCCTAATGGCTTCTAGCAATTAATATGTTTATAGAATGTGATGTTAATTGTGTACAAGAAAGATAACTTAAAACAGATTAATAACCTCTGATGTAATTGTGAGACCTCCTTTCAGAGCTAAGTTAGTTCTTTGTAACTCCCAAACACATTAACCTTTTAAACGCCACGGTCGATTGCTATTTTACGTGCCCGTGACGCCACGGACGTCATATGCCGCAACAAAATATATGAAGGTTAGAACAACTCGCTGACAGTCTGGCGTCCACGGCACAAAAATCTGCCTACGTGAATTGCCGTCTTTGGCGTTCAAAAGGTTAAACAATTAATTGTTTTTATTTTTTATTTTAACCGATTTTAATTCGAATTTTTTTAAGGTAGTTACAGACTGCTAAAAATAAAAAGTTACGAAATATAATTTTAATTAACCATCAGGCCGATTTAAATTTGGTTAGTTTACTTAAACTCCATAACCTTTTCTCTATACCTTATCTTTATCGTTTTGTTCATGTCAATATTTACTTAAGAGCTCTATTGCAACAATGTAATTCTATCATTCAAAGGTTAAGACTTGTTACGTAACACAAGCATCAGCTTGTTTTGTTTTTATTATTTCATCCATGGGAATAATGCATGCTTTAAAGATTTCTAAGAAACGCATTTTACTACATAAAAATTATGTCTAACAAATGTCTCGACCACAAATTTTACTAAAAAATCACTAATCCTTAAGCTTTTTAAATGTATATTTAGTCAGAGATGTAGTTTTTACGTAAAGAAACTTATTCTTGTCTAATGTATGACATCCTAGTGGTGAATCAATATCAGTGACCTTTTTGTTTGACCACTAATGGTTGTGTCCTGGGTAAAAAAAACGAATTAGTTCGTCAGTACACGAAAGTGACATACAAAATTACGTTGATTGATGAGATGAGACATGTTCTTTCCGTGTACCCTGCACATTGAAATATTGCAAAGGTTTTCAAATAATCATTAATTGGTTTCAGAAAGCACAACGGGGCGGCTTCTAAACGACCTCGGTATCCTCGAACAAAGCCAGCTAGCATGGCGGAAATCCCTATCCACTTCTGCCCGTGGATACCTCTGGCTGGAAACGAACACGCCAATCTACTACTCCCAGGCGGTAGAAATAGCCAAACCATACTCCCAACTCTCCAGAGACTTCATCACAATTGGTGTGAAGAAAGCAGGCATACTCTACTGGAACATGAGGGATTATGTTGTTGAGAAGACTCCGGTAGTGGTTGCTACCATTGAGCAATATGCACCGGGTCTAGTGGATAGTGTGCATGGCTACGCTACGTCAGGGTATGACGTTGTTAAGAAGTACTCCGAAGAATATTTTACGGTCGCTAGTGAATATTTGAAGACTAAAGTTTTCGTGTAAGTACCTTTATTTCCATCACAATTTTGGTTATAAAACTTGATTTCAGTTTCTGAATGTTGCTAAATTTGGATGTGTGTATTACGGAAAGGAAAACCAGATTCAATGAGAGTGGGATTGACGTTTTGCTTATTTTGTTACTGTAATACCATCGGTATTCAATGAACAATTTCATATCTTAAACTAGGAGAAGGTCAGTTGAAGGAATACCTAATCCTCTTTTCAACTGGTGTTTGTGGTTTTTATTGCGAATGTGGGTAAGTATTATAATTCATTGATTATCGGAACCAGTGAAGGTCACATGAACCACCTGGAGCGACCTGCATGGGAATGGTGGGTCATTGTGGCATGGCAATCACCAAAGGCACCAATGTCCACTGAGTCAACAGAGAGAAACGTACAACTCGACTTAGCTAAAAAAAATCGGGCCAAGCTCAGAATAGGATTATGACGCCGTTACTATATAAACACACCTATCTCAAAAAACAACAAGTATAAAGTTGTTTGGTCTTAAATGATTTTTGAAAGGTATAATTATAATTTAGTCGCCTGTTACGGAAGAAACAATTAGATATCCTTTTTCACAAGGCCAGAGCAATTGGTGGCCTTCTTTCATCTGATATGACAATGCAAATTTAAAAATATCCTTAATCATTTACAGAGGTGAGTGGGCTCCTGAGATCCTGCAAGACAAGACGCAGAACGCCCTGAACGTGACCAAGTTCCACGTGTCTTCATACTTCCACTGGTTCAGAGACCAGGTCACCGTTTACTCCGAGATACCCTGAAGCGACCCCGCGCCAGTGCGGTATTTTAACACTTTACTATCATGTGTGCGGAGGAATGTTTGAGTTTTTAAATTATTTTACAATTAGGCGTGTTGCATACCGCGGGGATGTTTTAAATGTTAACTTGGCTTCTCTATCTATTATAATTATTTGTCTACTGTCAGCCAAACGGTCCCCATTTCAAGAGATATTGTGGAAAAAATTACTACTCTCGTTTCAGTTATTTAAATGTATTTTCAGTGTTCATCCCCGCTATAAACAATCAATGCTAGTGAACATATTTCTGAATATTCACTTTGTTTTTAGTGAATTGTCTATTATATACTTTCCTTGATAACAGCCAGTTAATTCTATAGATTGTTACTGTAAATATGACTTGTAACTTGAGATTCTTGTATGGTTGGAAAGTCCATTCGCATTATGAATGTAAATTCACCATGACCAACGTGACCCCATATTTAAAGGAGGTTATAATGATTAATATATTGTTTACACAAACTGCCAGTACCTTCATCACACAGAATACTATTTTACTATTATTCTTTGTGATAGAAGTCAAAAATCAATTAGCATTTATTGGGGTTCTTTTATTTTAATCATCAGCAATTATAATAGTGCAATTTAAGCTTAGACCTGAGCGTTTTGAAATTTGAAATGTAATGATAGCCGTAAAATAAAAAAAATATAATTTTCATTTTGTTTGTACACACTCTGTATATTATATTAAGTATTTAGTTGTTTCATTAATATAAATATTCTTTATGTACTCATCAGTAACTAACGTTATATTAAAGGGCTGGGCCGTTCTGATGAGTACTAGAAGCACAAATTATTATTACGCTCAGATCAGATTGTTCTTCAAAATACTGTAAACTTTATTTATTAAATCTTCAAATAAGGGCGAAAAACGCGAAACCAGTACAATAATTCGTGTAAAGTAAAGGTCACAACGAAAAAAACACCATTTATTGTTAATTAAAATTCATAACACATTCCCGACCGACCTTTGACTTTTACCTCATTCCAGTCAACGAAAATGTACCTACAGACAATCAACCCAAATGTCTAAAGCATCACACATTCCATCAGCGTTAGAAAAAAAATCCGAGAGGCGGGTTTCCGGTTGGGAATGTGTTAAACCATATCATTAAAAATTAGAAACATGTCCATGACAAATAATTTAAATTTTAATTATATACTGCATTTACCAGTATTTTTGATGAAATAAAACATTCCTGTTGCATTTTCTTTCCGTAGATTTTTGGACGACTTGTTGGTGTGATTTTTGGAAATGACGTGGCATTTAAGCACTTTATTTTTAAATCCTCAAGTGTTCCGATAACACATTTCTTAAATGTATTACACCAATGTTTACTAACACTGTATTGTATTGCGATGTAAAAATGTGGCAAAATGAATGTGCGGATTGTGTATTTTAAAATGAAATTAACCTGAATCAATGATTTATATGAGACTTGCTAAAATTTGTAGCCGTTGCTAGCACTTAGTTTTTATAGTGTTTATTTATTTGTGCTGATCGTGTGTTTGAACATATTTTAAATATAGAATGAATTTTTAATAAGGTCTGATGGCAAATTCTCGATTCTTTAATTCTTGCCTCTGTTCGTTACAAAATGTCATTTGGTATCAAGATTTGTATTGTAGAGGTTAAAGTAGCTTAGATCTCCAATACTGGACTAATAATTTTAAATTGTTTCCTTTGAAATTAAAATATCGGTTTTCGGCCATAGCTTACATTAGAATAAAAATGTTGTGCTGTACGAAGTTATTTTAAGAAGTCACAATAAAATATTGTTAGTGATTTTTTGTAGTTGTCTTATTAATAAGTCTACGAATGAGTTTGATTTCCCCTTTACCAGGGCGTTTATTGTACTCGGTAAAACCATATTGAGTTTGACATGTTATCCTATTGTCAACATTATCCCCCTAAGGCCCACGGACCTACCATAGTACTTATTAACTTTAAAAAGATAGAAAAAGAAGAAGATAAAAGATGTTTATTCAGTAAGTTGGCCGCATGGGCAGTTTGACTCGTCAAAAATCTACCAGCGCTTCTCAAGAAAGCACTGCTGAGAAGGAACGCCGTAAGAAACTCAAGCCGGTTTTTATCTTATCTTGTTTTACCAGTAGTACTTACAATAGCGTACAGATGTAGTGCATAATTGTTTTCCTTCGTATTTTCACGGAAACGTACGACCGCGTCTTGCTATTTCAGTCGGTCACACACAGTACAAAAAGTACTGAGGTTGACTGAGTTAGCGTACCACTGGTCATTTTCCTTGCTCGTAAATTTCAATAATTCACAAGTTTAATTATTTGACAGTTTCTGAATTCGTCAATTTCCTTATTTGCCAGTTTCACTAAGTTGTCAATTTCCCTATTAAGTTGGTTTCCTGGTTCGCAAGTTTCCTTGTTCTTCAGTTAGTTTAGATTGTCAGTTTTACTATTTCGTCATATTCTTAACCCGTAACTTTCTTTTCTTGTCTGTTTCCTTGTTCATGAGTTTCCTTGTTCGTCAGGTAGTTTAGATTGTCAATATTGTTATTTCGCCATGTTGTTAACCCGTTATTTTTCCCTATTCATCAGTTAGTTTAGATTGTCAGTGTTGCTACTTCGTCGTGTCTGTCATATATTCATGTTAAGTTCACATTGTCGAATTTAACATTTGAAATTATTATATGTCGAGTCAGTTTAATAGTAGATTGTACAACAAGCGCATAAAACGAGCCATTTTACCCAAGATGTGCATATAGCCACACGAGCCGGAACGGCGAGTGTGGATAGTCACGTCGAGGGTAAAATGGGTTTTATGCTCGAATTTTACACTCTGCTTTTCACTTCAATTGCAAGGAGGAAATCAACACTGATAATGTAAAAAAACTTACATGAATGAGAGTGTACTGAATTGTTCCCTTTTTCATATTTATATAATTTTCTCAAAGAATGATGGGCAAAAATGTATGGAACCCAGCCCAATCGTCAATATAATTATAACTTAGGTAGACTTATTGATCCCACTATTTGCTGTAATTGTTGTAAATAGTAGAATCAGTTAAGCGAGAGTCGGATATATTGGAAATAGCATTGCAACGCATGCGGGGCACTGCTAGTGTAGTAATAAACGTTGTGTGTGTGTGTTAAAATTGGAAGGATGATAACTCTCTTCTCCGGGGTTTTTGTAGTTTGTCCCCGTATTAGAAAATGAAGCTTATGTAACTAGCTTTCAGGTGGTATACATGAGATTTGTATTGGTTATATGGGCCAATTTGCCCATCATTCTTTTAAATACCTACATTTTCTTGGATTTAGGCGGCAAAGTCTGTTCAATAAGTTCCTGTGCATTTTTTCTATTTAGTGTGTTAGGTGTGACTGGTGTGAGCATTCATTATTTGCTCTTCACTAAATTCCGTAACATCACAAGTTTTGCAAAGAATAAAATTCATTTAAATTGTAGACACTACGCAGTGTTTGTAATATATGATGAAGTGGTTTGGTTGTTGCAAGACACCTACCACGTGTTGTAGAAGACCTACAACTTGGTTCACTCCGAGACGGGGTCCATCCCGAACCATATCACTACCCACACCGCACCCCGTTCACGACACGATTAACTCTGACCAGGGTGACAGGAGAGACAAATAATATGTCACGAGCGAGCAACAATCATAAAGCGAACATGAATAACTAGTGCAGACGACAACCTGACCCACCTACCTATCTACCAACGAAAAACTAAACTAGTACACAAGGAAACTAGCCAATTAGCGGAACTAACAACCTCGCAAAACTAGTGAACGAGGAAACGGAACAATCAGGAAAATGCTTAACTAGCTAAATTGTCAACCTAGTGTAACTGACGAATAGGTAAACTGTTCGATTAGTGAAGCTGACAAATAACAAAACTAGCGGACAGCAAAAATGGCAAATTCACGAAACTGACATGCTAGCAAAACTAGCGAACGAGGAAACGGACGAATCAGGAAAATGACTAACTAGTTAAATTGTCTACCTACCGAAACTGTCTAATGAGTAAACTTGTGAATTAGTGAAATTTACGAGCAGGGAAAATGACCAGTGGTACGCTAACTCGGTTGACTGAAGTAGCATGACACGTTCGTACGTTTCCGTGAAAATACGAAGGAAAGCGATTATGCACTACACCTGTACCACGGTCCTACCAGTGGGAATTAATAGAAAACCCGTCATTTTGCCTTTTTCATTTGCAAAACCAATGTTATATATTTTTTTCAGTAGGTATTTAATTGGTACCATCGTGTAGAACTCTATAGGTTAGGTTAGTTTTTATAAATTCTTGAAATATTTACGGTTTCAGAAAACAAAGCGGTTGATGAATGAAAATTTGGGAAATGATACATTGACCAAAAATATTTTGACGTAGCAGATACAGTAACGAGCTTCTAGTTGCGAGCAGGCTCGCGAGCCGCGTCCACTACACGAATTTACGTGCAGCAGTTACTGTTACGGCTCGCTAGGTGCCCGGCTTTAGGTGTTTCGGGTTAGTAGTTCTCTCTTACTCGCTCTCATACGCTCTTATTATGAGCGAGTGAGAGAACTATCTTTGTAGTGGACCGTCAAACAACTAAATACAAATAAATGGCAAATAAAGGTTTTTTTTTAAATCAGCGCGTTTAGGAAAAGCTAATAGATACATGTCTGCTCTTTAATATAAATATTTATTTCTTAGAAAAAAATAGCTTAGTTGTATTGTTATAAATAGCGTCTGCCAACTGACCGACGTTTTCGTTTCGAATTGCTGCCAAAATCTCCAAGACGTGTCTGTAAAAGAAAGAGGAACTTATTATTCTATTAATTGATGATCAAAAACACCTTGCCTTGAAAAGCCTGCGCGTGCAGAACATCATAAACCTATGAAGGAGACCACCATATATATCTTATTGTTTACCCTGCCGCCAAGCAGTTGTGTGAGCATTCCATCTTAGACCTTAGACCTAAGCACATTTGAAGGATCCACGCAAAGAACATGTCTTGTCACTTTTTTTTTAAATTGAGTTTTGAATCTCGAAATGTAGAGGACGAAATGAACTATTACCAAATGACATGGTTCCTAACTTTCAAATCGTGATATCTCAAAAAGTTACTAATGTGACTAGACATGTTCTTTCCATGGACCCTTCATTTGGAGTCTTAAGGTCTTTTAATAAGCTCATATTGACTGAGGTGCCTCTCACAAAATATGTTAAAGTAAACATCAATCCATAGAAAACTATCATTTTTGACACATCTTGAGAAGAGCAATTCAGTCGAGATGAGTCAGGATTGCAGTGTTGAGATTATAACCATGAGAATTAAAATGTCTGGGTATGAGATCTCAGTTGCCATCAGATGGCATGCGTGCTGCGTGTCGTGTCGTGTTTGAAACAAACAATCATACTCACACAATGTTGACAGGTTCATTCCTACCCTTCACTTGTTGCTCCGACCCAACAGTATACTTCTCTTTTTTGACTGAAGGGTACTTTGTAACCACATGCTTGTACCCTGGGTGTGTGGGCTTCACCTCACACCATGGGCAGTCAGTTTCAATCATCAGCCTATCTTGAGGTATCTTGGATGCCACAGCTAAGCTATCTTCAGTTCTCAGTGAGCTGAAAAATTTGGTTATAGTTTGTTTTTAGAAATTAATGGACTTGTGTGCTTGTATAGACGAGGTTAGTTTAGTTCAGCTATTCCCAAAATGTGCTCTGCCGACATGAAAATGCTATAAAAATATTAAAATATCATATTACTTGGCCATGTTTTTGCTTCTATAGAGGCTCCATAAAATATTTAGTGTTTCTAAAGGGTTATGGCATGAAAAAAGTTAAGTTAAATTTACCTCGCCGTAACACAGTTTCGACTACCACGGGAGGTAAAGAACTTGTCTTCGGCATACGTCATAAATTAAATGCACAAAATTGTTGTTAATTGTAAGTATTTGCTTAAAGATTATTATTATTTCACAATAGTATCAAGTTCTTGGAGATGTGACAAGCAAATACCCATAAAAATAATATTAAAGAGTTTTCCTAGAATAGTTAAATCATGTGTTGTTAGATGCTGAAGTAAGCATAAGTTAAACCTTGTATATTGGTTATGGTAAATAAATAAAAATAAAATTAATTATGAAACTTTAAGATTAGATAGCAGTACAATATACCCAATAATGGTATCTATTTCCATTATGAACACTAATAGTTTACATATCTAAGTACCTATTTAACTATTTATTGTTTGTCAAGAATTTAATATCTTATATTAACTACCTTACTACTACTATGCTTTATACAACAATAGGTCCTACATAAAAAATAAAATAACAAACTATAACAAAGAACTAAAAATATTTTCATCATCATCATCATCATTATCAGCCGCAAGACGTCCACTGCTGGACAAAGGCCTTCCCCAAGGTTTTCCACAACGATCGGTCCTCTGCTGCTGTCATCCAGCGGTTTCCTGCGACCTTTATCAGATCGTCAGTCCACCTTGTGGAAGGTCTGCCAACACTTCGTCTCCCGGTTCGCGGTCGCCACTCTAGAACCTTTCCGCTCCAACGGCCATCAGTTCTACGAGCAATGTGCCCCGCCCACTGCCACTTAAGGTTTGCAATCCGGTGAGCTATATCGGTTACTTTAGTTCTCCTGCGAATCTCCTCATTCCTGATTCGATCTCGCAAAGAGACACCCAGCATAGCTCTTTCCATCGCCCTTTGAGTGACCTTGAGCCTTCTTATGAGGCCCATTGTAAGCGACCATGTCTCGGATCCATACGACATCACTGGCAACACACACTGATCAAAGACTTTTGTCTTGAGGCACTGTGGTATTTGGGACGAGAAGATAGTGCGTAGCTTACCGAACGCTGCCCATCCGAGTTGGATTCGACGATTGACCTCTTTTTCGAAGTTGGACTTACCTAACTGGATTTTTTGTCCTAGGTATACATAGTCGTCAACAACTTCGAGAGTAGAGTCACCAACTTTGACAGGAGTGGGTACGACATGGACATTTGACATGATTTTCGTCTTGTCCATGTTCATTTTAAGACCCACTTGTTGAGAGACTCTACTGAGGCCATCGAGCATTGTACCAAGGTCCTCCAGGGTCTCAGCCATGATGACAATATCGTCGGCGAATCGAAGGTGAGTGATGTATTCGCCATTTATGCTGATGCCAAAACCCCCCCAGTCCAGAAGCTTGAAAGCGTCTTCCAATGCAGCAGTAAACAGTTTCGGAGATATTACATCTCCCTGTCTTACTCCTCGCTGCAATTGGATAGGCTTCGAGTTCCGGTCCTGAAGGCGAACTGACATAGTGGCGTTTCTATACAAACACTTTAACACCTCGATGTACCGATAGTCGATTTGGCACCGCTGAAGAGACTGCAGCACAGCCCATGTTTCGATCGAATCGAAGGCCTTCTCATAGTCCACAAACGCTAAGCATAGTGGCTGATTATACTCCTCGGTCTTCTGTATAACCTGCCGCAGCGTGTGGATGTGGTCTATGGTGCTAAAGCCTTTTCGGAAACCGGCTTGTTCGGTAGGCTGAAAGTCGTCAAACCTGCGAGCGAGACGATTCGTAATGACTCTAGAGAACAGCTTATAAACATGACTCAGGAGCGTGATGGGTCTATAATTCTTCAGCTGGGTATTATCACCCTTTTTGAAGAAAAGAACCACCACGCCCGCGTGCCATGCTTGCGGCGTTTTACCCTGGGCTATGACGGAATCAAATAGCTTCTGAAGAGCTTTTAAAACCGGTGATCCACCTGCTTTCAGAAGCTCAGCCGTAATTCCGTCATCACCCGGTGCCTTGCTGTTCTTAAGCTGTTTTAGAGCCACTCTAATCTCATACAGGCTAACGTCCGGGATATCTTTGGTGTAGTGTCGGGACAACCTAGCTCTTGGGTCTTCTGCTAGGTTGCTGACAGGTGGGCGTGTTGTCGTGTACAGCTGTCCGTAGAACTTCTCTATCTCTCCCAAAAGCTCAGGTTTAGACGATATGATCCTGCCGTCATCGGTCTTCAGCCTCATCAGCTGGCTCTGCCCAATAGACAAATCTTTTTTAAATACTTTAGAGCCTTTGTTTCGCTCAATAGCCTCTTCAATACTATTAGTATTAAATTGGCGTATGTCGCGGGTCAAAGACTTAGAGATCTGTCTATTGAGCTGCCTGTACTGAGAAGCATCTTGTGATGACTGCAGAACCATAGCACGTCTGTTCTCCATTAACTTTTGGGTAGAATCAGAGATTTTCTTGGTTCCTTTTGAACGGCGAGTCTTGAAAAACTTAGACCCGACCGTTTGGACAGTTTCCACAAACCTGTTGCAGTAATCATCCACGTCTACGCATTCACCTAGGCTTTCGAAGCGGTTTTTGAGTTCGAGCTGAAAGTTCTCGGGGTTTTGGATATGAATCGGTGCTGGACGGAGCGTTGATTTCATCAGGCGTGACCTTTCCAAGCGTACGTCGATATTCAATGTGCCTCTGACCATTCGATGATCGCTCCCGGTTTTGACCGCATTGATCACGGAGACATCATTGAATATTTGCCTTCTGGTCGACATGATGAAATCTATCTCATTTCTGGTCGCACCGTCGGGACTCACCCATGTCCATTTGCGGCATTCACTCTTCTTGAAGAAAGAGTTCATCATAAAGAGTCCCTCTTTCTCCATGAAGCCCGCCAGCAGCTGGCCACGGGAATTCCGACTTCCAATTCCAAATAAAAAAAAAAAATAAAAAAATAAAAAAAAAAAAAAAATATTAAATAAATATAAAAATAAAAATAAAAATATTATATAATTTATAAAAATATTATATAATATTATTTTAAAATATTTTCATACCATCCATTAATTCCAACATACATTCCCAAAGCAAGTATTTTGTCTAAGTCGTCCAGTGAACCGTCAAACGAGTGCACCACACCCCCCACTACATCATCCTTGTTTCGAGTTAGGATGGCCACTAGATCATCAGCAGCGGCGCGGCAATGCAGAAACAGAGGCAGATTGAACTCTCTACTCAGTTGCAGCTGGTATTCAAAGTATCTGTTAAAAAAAATAAGGTCTCAAAGTCACATTGTAGCCGACTCTTGCATATATATTTTTATGTGAAAAACAAGGCATAGAAGCAAGCAAGCCACCTGATGAGTATAAGTTAAATAAATCCTATTTTTAAAAAAAGACAAATAATGTTTTTAAAGTTGATTACTTACTCTAGCTCTCACACATACTACTTGTGTTAGGTGCCTAGGTGGCCACTAAAAGTTTATATTATATTCAAAGTATTACAAATGTAACTTACTTGAGTTGGACATCTTTTTCACAGAAATGTAATCTGTCATTGTCCAGTCCACATTCTCCAATAGCAACTACTTTGTCTGTATTTTCTTCAATAAGGCCCCTGAGACTATTTAAGTAAGCTTCTGGATCTGCTACAAACTCATTACACCGTGTTGGGTGGCATCCTACAGTAGAGAACAGTCGGGCTGAAATATATGGTCAAGATCTTATCTTTCTTATCTTTTTATCTTATCTTTATCGTTTTCTTTAAGAAATGCCCCCTTTCGGCTCCATTATTGACATCACAATAAGTATGAAAGAAACATTTATTTCAGCTAATAAGTAGAATTAATTAAGCAAAAAACAAACTATGCATTACACAACTAAAAAAGAAACTTAGCAGAAAGAAATACAGTATGAACTGAAGTTAAAAAGGCTAGCCAGCTTAGCTTACAGTTGGGCAGAGCCTCAGCGCTGGTTTTGAGCTGGCTATAATAATGGGTGATAAAATTAAATTATAATGTGGAGGAGAACTTAGGAAACGTAGCATTATCTACAAGCGGAAGAGTATCATTGAAATCTAACAACCATTAAATCTGTTAAAGAACATTGTGTTGATAACTGAGGATGGCTTGTGGCTTGTGGCACATTCTTTTTGTTTAATTATCTATAAGTTAATAGTATTGCTAAAATACGTAAGTTAAAAATATCGCCAACATATATACTTCTTAATTAGGCTCTGAGAACTCTAAATTACGTTTCGTTACATTTCGTATGTTAAGTAAACACTTACAATCGGTTCGCGCCAAGTCAATAGCTTTTTTGCTATCCGCGTAGCTGCCCCCAGTAATAACCATCTTATCCATCCCTGCGTTCCAACTGCGAGCTAAAATCTTGTCCAAATCAGGGTCATGCTTCCTGGATCCATGGTATACTCCTTGGTACATATCGTCGGTGAGATTGGCTCCGATATCTGAAGTATTCGGAAATCACAAGAAATTCCGCTTTGTTGTTAAAGTTATCGTTATTACGAGACATACCGATAAATCTTCTTATTGTAGACATTTTTCTCATTAGTATTAATTCGCTTAATATTAGTAAAAACCAGTGTCTGCGGTCAAAGTTGTCAAGTTATAACCTCACTATTTTATTTTATTTTGTAACCCGGTGTTGCTGTTGGGTTGTTGACAGACTCATTGACAGATGAGAAATAAAGCTCTCACGTTCCGACTTGGCAGATGGACGTCGGATACCAACCAGAGGCCCTACTTTTAAAATCGTAGTTCGAAGTTACGTTAGCTCCGTCCTGTAATCTCAATTTAGTTTTGAAAGACAAGTGACAGGGATGGAGCTAATGTAACTTCGAACTTCAATTTTCCAAGTCAAACAAGCCTGAGGTTCGGCGTCCGACTAAACAGACACTAGCAATGAACTCAAACATTATTAAAAAAATATACCTGGGGACAATCTCACACAAATGCACGTAGTCACAATTGTTCCAAACCACTTCAAAACTAAGCTCTAGGCTTTTACAATGGGCTCACTCAACGATAAACATACTTATATAGAGAATAAAATTATACATCTTATCTTACTTCTTAAGAGCCCCATATACGGTACGATTCATCTGTACAATCGATCTGATGAAAATCATAACGATTCATCGCATTAAAAATGAAGCCCATACAAGAAACGATTAGTCGTAACGATCGATCATTTACTTGTTTGAAATGAAGGATAAAGACGTGTTCAAATGTTCGTGTCAGAGTGAGACAAAATCGAATCGTTGATCATAAAGAGCCATAATTATACTGTCGATTCATCGTTACGATATTCATGATTGCATGGGTTTTTATAACAAATTCCGACATCGTCTTCGATGAAGTAAACCGTTAAACGATCTTGACATACACTATCGATTCGTCTTTTCGATCGGTCCAGATCGTACAGACAAATTATACCGTGTAGTGTGGGGCCCTTTACACACTCACTTCACTCAATCACACCAGAACGGCTGAACGAGAGATGAGAACGAGATAGATTAGTCTGGAATATCACATAGGTAGGCTATTTTTATCCCGCAAAAATGTTGCACAACGGGTCATCAAACATTTATTGCAATGCACAATTTAATTACTTATAGTTCAGGAAATATGATTTGGCCGTCTGTTATCTACTTTGTGATGTTTTTTTTTTCTTTAGGACTTACCGGACCTAACCTTAACCTTTCAACCCACTGCACTGTGCTGTTTGAAGAACGAGGGCAGTTCTACGATTGCCTTTTGTTTAATATTAACAAAAAGACTTTAATGAAGATTACAGACGGCCAATTCATATTTCCTGAACTATACCTTATGTATGTAATTAAAAGGGTCGATTGTATGAAGTGTTTTTATTTAACATTCTCTGGCAGGAAATTATTAAATACCACATACAATAATAGAATGGAAAGTAAATACAAAATGTGTCAACGGGTAGTCTTATCGCTAAATAGCGATCTCTTTCAGACAACTACACAACGAAGAGTAGCAAACTAAATAAATAAATATATAATAAAAAAACCTACACATACAGAAAAAATAAGAAATAAAATAAATAAACACGATGAAAATATTTGTGTGATGTGATGAACGCGAGTATTTGTTTCTATTTGTTGGGTGTTTTCTATGTTTTTATCTATACATATAAGTATGTATATTGTGTCCTAGTACCCATACTACAGTCAAGGTCACCAATATGTATACACAAGTCTCAAAAATATGTAAAATGGTCTATGAGTACATAATTTTGCAACTTTGTGAAAACAAACTATACGTCATTACTTTTTTTAGCTGCTCTATCAGCCCTCTCAGTTTTGGATTTGGTTTTAGGGACACCCTGAATAATGGTACACGCCTAGAGCTTAGTTTGGGGCTAGATCTATTCGTGTGAGATTGTCCCATGGTATTTAAATATTTTTCACTTCTCATGCTCGTAAAGTCCTTCTTTATGCTGGGTATAGGCTGCATAAAATCGCATTTTATGCACTAGTGCATAAAGTAATTTCTTCTTTTAAGACTAAGGCAATCAGGCCTTACAGCCTTCACAGAATACACCTTCATTTAATTGATATATTTTTATGAGATTTTGGTTACATCTTAATTTAATTACGACATTTGTATAACTATCTAAATACAAATTTACGAATAATACCTACGGCGTGCATTTACGGTAAAAAAATACAACGCAAATATTTATAATAACTTGGCATCAGACCATAGTCAAACCTGTCAAACGTCACATAGTCGAAAATTAAAAAAAATGAAGTTAAGAAGGTAATCAGGCCTTACAGCCACATACACAATACACCATATTTTAATTCATTTGTTTTTATGAGATTTAGGTTATTTCTTAATTTAATTACGACATATATATAACTATCTAAATACAAATTTACGAATAATACGGGCGTGCATTTAAGTAAAAAAATATAACGCAAATATTTATAATAACTTGGCATTAAGGCACAGACCATAGTCAAACGTCACATAGTAAAAATAAAAATAAAGTTTAAGAAAAATTGTGAGGCGCGAAGCAAATTTTTCGACAAAACTAGAAACTAGAAAATTTGTTGTGTCGCGTTTGAAAATTCAATAAGTAGTTAAACAATGTCCTCGAGTAGTGATAGTGACGATCAAATAATGATTTCGCCTAAGACTTTAATGGAAAGAAGTGCGAAAGATGTAATTGAGAAGATATTGCCGCCTAAATCGAAGAAAATCTATCTCAGTATGTGCTTCTTGTTTTATTTCCTTGCAATCGAAGTGAAAAGCAGAGTGTAAAATTCGAGCATAAAACCCATTTTCCCCTCGACGTGACTATCCACACTCGCCGTTCCGGCTCGTGTGGCTATATGCATGTCTCGGGTAAAATGGCTAGTTTTATGCACTTGTTGTACAATCTACTATTAATCATAGTTTTAAAGAGTAAAAAGTAACCGTAGTACAGTGCCCAGCCACAAATATTGCACATCGAACTTTGGAAAAAGAGAATCGGTTAATTTCGGCTTCGTAGAGCGTTATCTCTGTCGCACACTACTTTTATAATGTAAAGTAAAGTCATCCAATTCAAATGCGACAGAGTGCGGTAGCGTCCAGTCAAAAAAAAAATAGAGTTGTTAAAACCCCACATTTTTAATCACTTAAAGTTGTACTATGGCATCGTCCCTTTTAATAGGAAAAAGGGAAACTTTTACGAGGCTAATAACGCGAAATTATCTAGAATGTTTATAAATATTCTGTATCCGAAGCCGACATATTTAAAAAATGAGGAAGATAATGTAAGAAATACGTTGGCAATTACACTGATAAACTAGTAATAAATACGGCTGATACTTAGTGACGCTCAATGAGTGCACGCATAGTGAAATGGAAGGATTTGAGAATTTTACGCATTTTTTGCGTATTTTATTATTCCTCAACCTAAAAACGTAAACAATTATATTACAATGCTTCTTTTTCTTAATGTTTCCCGGCAAACTTGGTGTTCCGTCAGTCGTGGGATAAATATTCATTTTAGTTGCATACCTAACTTTCCAACCTAAGAACTTCCTCTTTTTTGTAAGTCGGTTGAAGAAGTATTTTATTTTGTTTAATATTTGTATTAATTTAGTTGGAAAGAAGTAAATGATATTTAAGAAGTAGTTTTACAGCTCTATATCGTTCACGCGGGAATCAAAACAAAACAACAACCAAGTACTTAGTTCTAAATTCTAATTCTAATAAAAGATGTACATATCTAATAATTGACGGACATGGAAATTAGCATTCTTTTGTATTCGGAAATGCGATGATTGCCGATATGCAATATTTACCGCCGAGCACTGTATGGGAGCACCATATGAAGTAGGTAGGCAAAATAAAGACCAATTATTTTTAATTACATTTTTTTATTACAACAAAAGTTGTTAACTACTTATTGTTAGTCGAGATCT
Organism: Acleris sparsana; assembly: GCA_923062465.1. Lineage (NCBI taxonomy): Eukaryota > Metazoa > Arthropoda > Insecta > Lepidoptera > Tortricidae > Acleris > Acleris sparsana. Next base: position 13,551,512 of record OV281300.1, read on the forward strand.
GACGGGTATTGTGTATTATACATATTTAACTACACACGAAAGGCAAACGTTAAATATTAGTAAATAAATAGTTTTTGAAAAATTGTATATTAAAAAAAAGTTCTATTGCACATAAAATTGCTATACGAATTAAATTGATTTCATGTCTCTTCAAAATTCGAAGATTTCATTGGGTACCTACTTATCTTTAATTTCAAAACAACAGTTAGGTAGTTTTTTCATCCACGTCGTCATACCCTACTTACTACAGTTGTGACACCAAAAAAGGCGAACTAACTAAATAGTAAGTATAGTATACTTACTATTACTATTGCTTATATACATATATTATATAAGCATTTGTTTTTTCCAAATAGAAATTCTCCTTTTGAATGCAACAGCACATTTAGTCTCATAGTCCATAATGCCAGAATTGTATATGACTACTCAAAATATATGAAGCATTGAATAGCTTTCTGACAATATGTTTCCAAAGACAAAATTTGACTAACATATCCTTTGAAAAGGGTACTTGTTTATTTACTGTTAATTTGTGCCACCTAAAAAGTAATCCATTAATTGTTGCATTAGTAGCCTTACCTTTTTTTTCAACACAGAATCTTCATAATTTTTTTTTTATAAATAGATTTGTAGTTAGCTCTAATTGGTAGGAAATAAAGTCCAACAATCTTAGATCTTAAATGCCATTTTCAATTTAGAAACAAATTAAAATGAACTTTATAGTTTTGAAATTAACCTAATACTAAATTTCCTTGATAATGTACCTGCTATAAAACAGCAGGTCTTATGAGAAAAATAAATAAATAACTAAGTTACTAGGAGAAGGTATTTTGCGTACAGTGTGATAACTCTTAAACAGGCTGTGGGGTTGCATCTAACAGTCTTTATCCAAAAGACTCCTTAACACATCCTGCACTTTATGATTCTTTGTTTCCTTTGTTACATCCTCTTTCGGAGGACTTATACCTCTAACAGTTCTAATATTTTGCTTTATTTTCATTATTTGATGAGCCTTTTGTACAACATCATTAAACTTGGGAGTTTTTCTTAAAACATTGAAAATTAATTCAGATATTTTGTTCTCAAAAGCAAATTCCAGTAGTGAATAAAAATTCTCAGGTGTGACCGTCTGTATAAGGTGAGCTATGCATAACGCTTCAAGATTTTCGATTAAATAGTAGTTTGCTAGTAACAGGAGTGGACGCAACCCATCTTCTGGTAGGGTTCCCAGGTACAAGTAATCCTTTAGGTGCTGTAGAGTTTGCACAGTGACTCCCTCAAGCTCCACACAGTCCTTTGTGGTCTCTTTCCAAGCTCCATTAAGCATTGCTTGGAACACGTCACTGTGAGCAGCGAGACATGACCTATGCACACCAACACTACCATCAGCTGCCTTTAGGTAGAAGTCAACAGCATCAACATCTTCATAGAGATTCGTAAAATTCAATTCACTCTTATACACATTGACTTGAATTTCTAGGTGATATATATTGACATGTCTGCAAGCAGAGTCATGTGCTATCTCACCCATTTCATTCCACGATTCACTATATGTGCAAACCCATTGTTCACAATAATTAAGCGCATCGCACAATGCAACAATCTTCACCGTAGAGTTCCCAGCTAATTCATGTTTCTTAGCGGTCAGTAAAGGTTCAAGTAAGAAGTTTGTTTTATTGAATTTGAATTTGAAACGGACTTTTGCTGAATTATCAATGTTGTACTCCTCACTAGTAATGTCACCTGTGTAATTCATTTTAGTGTTGAAAGATACAGCAAATTTAATCTTTAATATTGGACCTGGCTGCTTATCTACAATAGTTCTGAAAAGTAAACAAAAAATATATTATAAACTCTTTGCCTTTATCTCATTTGGGTTCTGCACAGTTTTTTTATATTTTCCCACATCCCTGACACCTGACAGAGTATTAATTTCTTTCCTACTCATGGATGGATCAATCTCTGAACCTAAATTATCAATAATATTATGTTTGCTCCATTTGTACAAACATTAACAATTCTGGCACTGGATGCTTTAAAAAGAAACCATAATCAAACAATGCATTAATTAATTTAGCTTGAAATCTTTCAGCCAAGCAAATTGCTTAGGGATAACTCAAATTTCATGTACTGCAATTTTCAAAAGTAATCTTTGACTAATTTAATACTTACAGTAGCATTTTCTAGTTGATATATTGCGTTTTCTTGTATTATCGCAATAAAAACCGGTCGTTTTAAGTCTTCGTTGAATGTCCTAAAGAAACAAACATTAACACCATTGCAGCGACTGAGACATACCTAGTTGCACTAGATAATGCACCAACACCAATGCACCTTGAAACCAATAGAACCAAATAATATTGTCTGTCACCTCGTAGTTTCTTATGATTTATTTACAAAACACGCTGTCCTGCGAAAAATTTACCACCTACTATATTCGTTGTTATTAGAAAGACATCAAAAAAATCTTTCGGACTTGTACTATCGAGGCAAAGAATTTGAAATTGACCATTAGACATACCATACCTTAATAATCTGTGATTGACCATTATTGTATTGACATTTTTTTTTTTTTGTTTAATTTACCCCACATGGGGAAGGCGAAGGGAACACAGCCCATGCAGCCTTGTCTTATGTATTATTTTTTTCCTGGAAAGTTTTTGTATTTTAAGGCCGAAGCCAAGTCATTTTTTAATATAATTGTCTTGAATTTGTATTTTACTCAAGGCCGAAACCAATTCTTATGTAAATAATATATCCAATCCAAGTTATGTTTACTATTGTATTGACAACCAAGAACTTTTTACAACCACAGATGTAAAAACGTAGTGATTATATTCTCTTTGAGATGATGTCTGGTTTTAGACAACCACAATAACAGACTAAGGGCCCGTTTACACAGACCGACACTTACTAGTTACTTTTTTGTATTTTATTGTTTTGTTTTTGTTTGTTACAATGACAAAAGAAGTGCACATGCACAAATAAACCTTATTACAATAATTAAAAACTCTGCTTCAAACGTAATGAAAATCTATCTGCTCTTCTCTCCGAGCTGGGTTTCTGTGAACTAACCCTTATAAGTTTATTGTATAATATTAAGATTATAGAACTGTTCTTGTTCTTTTCAAGTCTTCCTGCAGTCAAACTGTCCTAAAACAGTTTTGCAGGGCTTTTGATTTATTTTTAAGTTTTGTTGTTAGTTTAATAAATAAATAAATAATAATAAAAAAAATAAGAAAAGAGACACCACAGAATAAAGACTAAAGGCATAGAAACCGTGCAACGTTGCACCAGCTACTTGTCTCTACTTTATAGATTACGTATTGATAAGAAGAAACGAAACAAAAACTAGGTGTCTTTCCTTCTTTAATCTGTCATGACTTCCAATACTACAAAATGAAATAGTCAATATTACGAGCTACTAATATTTTGTGAGGGTGACTATTTCATTTAGTAGCTGTGTTACTCAATCAAATGTCAATTCCACAGATTATTAAGGTACGTCCATGGTACGTCTAAAGATGGTCAATTCAATCTGTGGTCAATTCAGACGACTAACACTGGTGTGCTTATCCAAAATTCTCCCTCTACGGGTCCAAATCACGCCTTGTGACGATGTACCAAATAACGAAGAACAGCTATAGATGCATCTCTTTCCAACTCACAATGAAAACCATAAGTATAAAGAAGTCAACCATAATGTATTTTCGGCTTATTTGGTAAGGTTTCTATGGCTTTAGTCTTCATTCTGTGAGAGAGACCACAATGAAATGTCAACTTCATTTCAAAGAAGGTCATGAAGTCAATGTAGGGGCCATTTGCAACGTTAAAAGATGGCGGTCGTGTAATTTGTTTTAGTTTTGTATTTTTGTGTATTATAAAAAAAAGTAGGTATAACCTAACGTAACCTAACCTAGTTTTTGTTTCGTGTCTTCTTATCAATACGTAATCTATAAAGTAGAGACAAGTAGCTGGTACTGGTCAAAGTACTCTGTGATGTAGGTTATCCGGAAGATGACCGATTAAAAGAAGTCCGGCTTTTTACTTTTTATTTATTCTTTCTATTTATTGATTAACTCTATTCACTTGACACTGGCAAAATCACTGCGAAATACCGCGGTGGACCGCCATTCTACCGCCATTAATCACTACATTTAAATATTATAAGTGTCAGAACAGAATCAACAAAAATAACTATTTGACTTACCTTAAAATTTATAAAAGATGCATCCACTCTGCTCGAAAACTATCAAACACTTCGTACATCAACTCATCAAAGAACATATGTAGAGCGACATGGAACCTAATAAAAAGTAAAACAAACAACAAAACACGTGAAATCAAACAAATAGATAAAATAACATAGAAACATAAATTTATTAGCAACCCTAAGGAAATCGCAGAAAGTTTTAATGAATATTTTATAGAATTAACAAACCAAAACAGTATTAATGTACATGAAAAATATAAACAAAAAATAAATCATCAAATATCAAACATGTTCCTGTTTCCAACTGATGTGCTAGAAATTTACAAAGTTATAATGTCATTAAATAACACACTATCAATAGGTTTTGACGGCATAAGTACGAATATCCTCAAAACAACGGCAAATGCCTTAGCTGCTATTCTTAATTATCTAATTAACCTATCTTTTGCCGAGGGATCATTTCCGGAGCGACTAAAATTATCACTAATAAAGCCCATTTATAAAAAAGGAGATAAAACCTTAGTTGGTAATTATAGACCCATCTCACTCATTCCAGTACTTTCAAAAGTCTTTGAGAAAGTTATGTATAAAAGAATCATTGACTACCTTACAAAATTTCAAATACTTTCAACTCATCAATATGGCTTTCAAAAAGAAAAATCTACAACTTTAGCTGCTTTTAATCTAGTAACGCAAATAACTACCAATCTGGATAATAAAGTGGCAACTTGTGCAGTATGTTTCGACATGAGCAAAGCATTTGACTTTGTCTGCCATGACCTCTTATTGCAAAAATGTGAAATATATGGCATTCGAGGAAACGCAATAAACTGGCTCAGAAGCTACCTAAGCGGAAGATACCAACTAGTAGAAATCAATATTACTGATACATATGGAACAGAATCAACTTATCAGTCTAACACAAAACCCAATAACGTGGGCGTTCCGCAGGGTAGCATCTTAGGGCCATTATTATTCCTACTTTACATAAATGACCTACCTCTTGTTACTCACCACCATTGTACTCTATTTGCAGATGATATTTCAATTGTAGTAGATTGTAAAAAAAAAGAAACTTATCAAGACGATATTAATAGTACCGTAAATGACATAATTAATTGGCTTAAAGAAAATAATTTAAGAGTAAACCTCAATAAAACCACTTTCATACAATTTACCAATAGACATAAAAGTAAAGAGAACATAAAAGTAACATATGAAAACCAAACAATAACCGAGTCAGAAGAAGTTAAATTCCTGGGCATAACTTTAGATAGCAATTGCTCTTGGAGTCCGCATGCACAAAGTATTTGTAGCAGAATGAACCGTTTTGCATACGCACATTGGCGTCTTACTAAGATTACGAGTGAGAAGACAGCACTGAAAGCATACCATGGGTATGTTAGCTCTATCCTGAGGTATGGAATTCCATTGTGGGGAAATTCGGTCAAAATTAATAAAGTTTTCATAGGGCAAAAACAGTGCATCCGTGGTATATGTGACGTCACAACTGTTACATCCTGCAGACCATTATTTAAAAAGCTTAATATCTTGACTGTCCCCTGCATGTATATTTTTGAAGTGTCATGCTTTGTAAAAACTCACCATTCTTTATTTACAACAAATTATAAAATTTGCCACTTTAATACCAGATACCCAGCAAGGCTTATATGCCCTAAAAGTAGAACTGATTTGTACCGCAGAAACTGCTATTCAATGGCAGTACGAATTTTCAACAAACTGCCAAACGCTTTAAAAGAACTGCCATTGAAAATATTTAACGTAAAGTTATTCCAGTGGCTAAATAACAAGACATATTACTCTATTAAAGAATTCTTCAATGATTTGGGATAATGTATTATAGATATTTAAAAGTTAAAATATTTAAAATTATAAATGTAAATTTTATCATTGTCAATTTAATTTCTATTATACATACTGAACATTTATTTCATTGTGACACTTAGATTAAGATTAAGATTTAGCATACCGATCAGGTGGACATGTGAAAGATTGATTACATAGTCTGGGCTGTCGTTGAGAAGTCTTTCAAAAAATGCAATTTTTAGATTAAGGGATCCGTTTTTTGAAATAATTATTGTGCTCTATTTTAGTACAGTCAAGTGCAACAGCCAAAATTAGAAAGCAAATATACCTAACAAAGTTTTAAGGAAAACCATGACGACCGTGTACTATTATTGATTTTATTTTAAAAATGTTATGTACAGTTAACGATAATGTTAATTAAAACTAAATTTGCATGCTAGTATCTAGCGAGTTATGTCATCGCACAGGAATAATAAACTAACAACACCTTATTATACCATATTTTATAGCAAATAAACAAATTTTTGAATTTTGAATTTGAATTACATAGTATAAAACAAAGTCGCTTTCTCTGTCCCTATGTCCCTTTGTATGCTTAAATCTTTAAAACTACGCAACGGAAATTCATGCGGTTTTTTTTAATAGATAGAGTGATTCAAGAGGAAGGTTTTTATGTATAATAAGTTCTGGATATTGTACGGGTGTTACAGAAAACTCACATAAACCGAAGCGAAGCCAGGTCGGGTCGCTAGTAAACAAATAAAAAAGAAAAAGAAGGCAATGTAGAGAGAGTACAGACACTATTACTTATTCTGTGGGACAGAGACAGAGAGTAAAAAGTATTCGTTAGTTTATCAGATTTTAATTCATTATTATCATAATGTCGTTCTTAATATATATTAATTTATAATATAATAATTTATAATAAAAAATAATTATGTATTGGTTTCATGTTTCATCAGAGTTAGTTTTTTTGAGTTTCTATTTTGGTTTCTAAAATGTACGTATGCTAATCATAGTAGTGCCGGGGTCTTCTGTCACTGCATTTAGCAACACGTTGTCCTAGGAAATTGCCAGCTATCCCAGTATACAATAGTAGTATTTGCTAAGTGGTCTCGGTTGTTTCTATTTTTGCCTTTCAGTGTTGCCATATATGTATAACGTTATATTAATAATAGACAGTCTTTTGTCGGGTGGCAATAAGTTGCGCGCCTTCAATGGCTGGGTGATGCCGCTCCTCAGTCCTCACATACTCCTTTGGCATACTAAGGTGGACTCAGACTGAGCTGGACGCCCTGAATAGGAGGGTCCGGCTACTGCTTAAATCACTTCGCATGTTGCACCCACGCTCATCTGTCATGAGATCGTACAACCCGAGGAAGTGTGGAGGTCGAGGCATTTCAAATGCTAAGAATCTCCACAACCACGAGGTGTGTAATCGCAGGGATTATTTCCTCGGCAATGAGTGTGGGATCCATCGTGATGTGGTTGCAGTAGACAGGAACCTCACGCCTCTCTCTTTGGCAAACGAAAGCTGGCGCAGACCAACGGTGTTGAGCACTGAAGACCGCAAGAACATATGGAAGAGCAAGGAGCTACACGGACGCTTCTACCGGGCCCTAACAAGGCCCGACGTAGACTTTTTAGCGTCCGTAAACTGGCTACGGTTCGGTAACCTCTTTGGGGAAACCGAAGGTTTTGTCTGTGCAATTGCTGACGAGGTCAAAATGACGAACAATTTCCGGAAATATATTCTGAGGGATGGCACGGCCGACATTTGTAGAGGGTACCGTTGCCCCGGCGAGTCCCTCAGGCATATCATTTCCGGTTGTTCGCATTTGGCGAACGGCGAGTACCTGCACAGACGTAACCTCGTGGCCAGGATCATCCATCAGCAACTTGCTCTTCAATATGGTGTTGTTGAGTCTGAAGTGCCGTACTTTAAGTACACACCGGCGCCAGTCCTCGAAAATGGTCGTGCTACGCTCTATTGGGATCGATCTGTCATCACGGACAGGACTATTGTCGCCAATACGCCTGATATCGTGTTGACAGATCGATCTCAACGCCGGGCAGTGCTCGTTGACGTCACCATCCCGCATGACGAGAACCTCGTAAAGGCCGAGAAGGACAAGCTCAGCAAGTACCTTGACTTGGTGACCGCCATGTGGTATGTTGACTCGACGAACATTGTTCCGATAGTTGTTTCGGCAAACGGTCTTCTGGCGAAGAGTCTCGAGCAATACCTCAAGAGACTCTCGCTAGATGGCTGGGTCTTGACCGTTGGCCCAGATACAGAAGGCAGTACTCCTCGACACGGCACGCATTGTGAGGAGGACGTTCCTCTCTCTGTAGCCCTAACCACCGGTAGCTTGAGCCCTGCCCCGCTGCCGGCGGCACTGGTAGGTTAGGTTTTTTATAGTGTTTACTTTTATATTTAAATATTTATTGTAAAAAACCTAACAAATATCTGAATATTTCGCACACATGTGGTCGTTTAAAGTCCAGAAGCACCTCTCCACCCTTCCCTCTCTGGAACTGTTGCCTCCCTGCAGCTATATATATATGTGGCTATTTCGGGAGGTCCATTCCATTGAGTTGGCGAGTCACCGCCTGCCATTTCAACCAAAGTAATTTAATTAGCATTGGCCAGGCAGGCGCCGTAGTTTCATCAATAGCCTAGTAGTTCACCAATCCATATCAGTTCATTCATAGAACCTATTATTAATATTCCCATCCTTCTTAAATACAGGGTGTCCGGTAAATAGTGGACTTCCTTACAGGGCTGGATAGCTCAGCTCAGGACTGGCCAAAATATGATAAATCATGTTTAGTAAAAGTCGCACCAAAAAATAGATATCTCAACTTCTCAAAATTTTGGAAATGCGGTACCCTGGTTCACCATTTTCGATGCCGTGGCCACATTTATTAGTATTTTTCGGTTTCGTTTACTGTGAGAGATTGCTGATTAAATTTGCTATAAGACCTTATTAACGGAATTAATAAAAGTTTAGCAGTTTTTTTAATTTTTCAAATCAAATTTAAAGTTTAGGAATCTGAGTTTAACTTGCGGCAAGTTTAACATCGCACGGTGTAAAAAAAATGTACCAAGACTTGTAGTGCTGCTTTCCTAAAAATTGGCCTGGTTAATGGAAATTTTAAAATGATATAACAATCGAGTTTATTGATTACACCAGCGAAGTTATTATTAAGTTTGGCCAACAAAGACTGAATTTTATCAAACAATCGAAATTAAAAAGCGACTTTTGTTTCAGTTTAAAATCATGTCGACTGATTTGAAATGTTTTAATAGACAATTTACGTGAATGTTAAATGCAACAGAAACTAATTTCTGCCATAATGATTGTAATCCTAAATTCCATTTCCACAGTCGTTAGTTCTATGTTGATGATGTGACATTTTTTATCGACCTAATAGTCGTAGTATTACCTTTTATCGTAGAGTTGAAGCATTTCACACTCAGGTGAACTATCTTTTAAAACATTTAAAACCAGTTAACTTCATTTTAAACGGAAGTAAAAATCGTTTATTAAATTTGCTAGTTTGATAAAATTCAGTCTTTGTTGGACAAACTTAATAATAACTTCGCTGTTGTAATCAATAAACTCAATTATGATATCATTTTAAAATCTCCATTAACCAGGCCAATTTTTAGGAAAGCAGCACGAATTGAATGAAATCTTCTTATTCGGGATCATGGCCACCCTACATATCAATTTTTTACAGTCAGGTTAGATGATTTTCAAATAGGACATGAGGAAATGTTAAGTGACCATAACTTTAGTATGAATTAGTGAGAAACATAATATTATTTTAGAAAATGGTGAACTTTAATTGTTCGTCGTCGTTCGTTGGTTGTGTGATTGCTGATAAAACTGAACGCCGAATACAGCTCCGTGGAGGGCGACCTTCAATGGCTGCAGCAACCACTATCTTCAGTGCTTGGAAGATGCAGCAGTGGTTTTTCTTACACATAAATTGTTGCTCTTTCAGATGAGCTTTGGTTTTTCGAGGAGGTCGATCGTATTAGAGACCTAAGCACGAGGCGATTTTATCATGCTGCTGCCACTGATAAGGCCAGTGATGGGGGCTTGCAGCACTTCATTATCGTGTAGTCCTACGTACCCCTCCCGTTTCGGGGAACAAACGAAACTTGGGAGTCTTGTCGTACTAGAAACTGGATATTTAATTTTTCCTTAAAAAAAAAATTCAAACCGCGACTATGTTTTTTTTGCTTTGCAGCATCGCCATTTCGTGTTCCCCCGTTAATGACGTGACTAATTAGGTACTTATATATATCTCATCCGGTATTCTTATCGCACGGTTTAGTGTCGTGGGCTGTTAGAATATGTATGTAATCTACTCTAGGAACGTGTTTGTATTAGTGCATATCGTTAAAATGAATTTTGATCATAGCAATTTAAAAAAATATTATCAACTAAGTATATTATGTAGGTACTTAGGTGAATATTTAAATAAATGCCTTTTTTATAAATGTTTATTATACGGCCTTGACCACAATTCTTATAGGTACAAAATTAAAATCAAATCTTATGTTTAATGGAAATCTAATATATTTTCTTAATTTTCATTTTCCGGCATGATATGATGATATGATATGATATGATAAGTTTATTGGTAAAAAGTAATATTTTACATGTCACATACTTAACTAAGTTACAATTTTATTTATTTTTAGTGGAATTACATTTCAAGTCACATTTAAGGTATTATTATTTAAATACATTTCAAATCATATTATTAAAAAACATTTTTCTTAAATTTCCTTAGATTTATTACTAACATTTTAATTTTAATTTAAATATTATTCCTAAAATATGATTATATCACTGCTTGTTTATACACGTGATCATTAGTAGGCATAAAAATAATAAGTAATGCCAATTGGTTATTTTTCATCAACTGATTTGCAAATCTGCTTGCTTTTTGACATTTCAAAGGCAGATTGGGCAATCTCATAAGGAGTTAGCTGTATAATATTATTTCTTAATTCCTTTATGTCATTGGCAATAGCAAAATCCAGGAGAGTGTACAAGTTATCGGCCTTTATAGTTTGGATCAGCTTCATTATACATTGCTTTACGAGGTTTTCGATTAGGTAGCACCTGGCAATTAATAGGAGTGGTTCTAGCCCATCATCAGGTAGGGTGCCCAAGTATAAGTAATCTTTGAGGTGCTGTAGATTCTGCAGTGTAGCTCCCTCAACCTCAACAAAATTCTGTACTGTCTCTTTCCATTCTCCATTAAGCATGGTTTGGAAGACATCACTGTTGACTCCCAAAATAACTTTATGAAAATGTACACTGCCATCTTCAGCTTTTAGTTGAAAATCGGTGAAGTTTTGGTCATTATAAACCATTATCATTGAATCAACCTTTTTCAATGTAAGTATTACTGATATCTCAAGTTCAAAGGTACTAGATTCTTTAGTACCTATTTCAGTAAAATGACTCCAGTCTTCCAAGCAATCATGTGTGTCATCATAATAAAATCCCACGCCAATAACCTGCAGACTAACATGCAGATCCTTTGTCGCTTCATGTTTTTTCAATGACATTTTTGAACAAGTGCGATTACTTTGTTTTTCAAAATTAAAACGTACCAAAGCGAATTCATGTATACTATAAATATCAGTGACTTTATAATGGAAATTTTTGAAAAAAAACCTTAAGTTCAAGGTCTGACCACACTGTCTTGTCGATATCCTGCAAGGTAAAAGTACATTTAAGTAAACAATTCAACAAATTTCACGAATAGTTAGGACGCCTAAAAATTAACAATACAAAAGCATAGGTAACCCATGGTCACACAACTCCGATGTTGGTAAGGGGTTTAAAATATAAGAAGAAAATCTTACACAAAATGAATGAGAATGATCAAATTAATCACGTTTTGTAAAAATCGCACCGAAAACGAGATATCTCAACTTTTCAATACTTTGAAAATGTTGTAGGTACCCTGGTTCACCATTCTTGATGGTGGCATCAAGAATTTTTCAGTTAGGTACTTTGATTAAATTTGCTTTAAGACCCTTCGAACGAAATTTATGAATAACTAGCATTTATTATAATTTTTCAAGGCAAATTTGAAGTTTAGTAATTTGAAGTTAGCCAACTTTGACATTGCATGGTGTAACAAAAATGTATCAAAACCTGTAGTGCTGCTTTCTTAAAAAATTGCCTGTTTAATGGACATCTATACATATCTTCTATCTATCTATCTATAGTATTTTTTAACCTCCATTTTAATCCCCTACCTATTCAATTACTTATACAATTCATTTCATATTTTATTTACTAAAAACGCGGGCAAGCAAGTTGTACAACTATGCCAAATTTCAAGTTGATAGCATTTATAGTTGCTGAGAAAACCTGCTTTGACATCCAGACAGACAACGAAGTCTTACCATAAGGGTATGCTTTTTAACCTTTTGGTCCGGAACCCTCAAAACAATTGCTAGTTATCAATAACCAAGGATTATTGATGTCTGTCATTAAACCTTTCTTGGAAGAGTTAATATGCTAGTAAAATTGAGTGTCTCTGTTAACCAACACTTTCTACAAGACAATATAATTTCTGCTGTCGAAACACACTCAAGCAGGTCCTCTTTTCTACTAAGTAAAATGATTTCATGTTTAACGTGTTATCATATGATTTTTTACTTGGCTGCCATTACTATCAAGTAAATAATTGAGCTATTAGTAACATTGACAATATGATCTTGATAACATGTCAAAGGTTGTTGTGTTATTGGGCCCTAGTCATGCGTCAATCAGTGGTTTTAATTTTGTTCATTCAGTCTAGTTATCTGAATGAACAAAATAAAAACCACCTTTTTTTACAGCACAGTTCATTGAGCTGTACCATTATTGTTCACCTAACAAACTTGCTATCTGTATAATTAATTTATTATACACTAATGATCAATGTGGAGGCCTTGTGGCAACAAGATGCGAAGGACGCTATTATATTTTCAAACAGGCTTCCAACATTTCATGCGGGGGCCCCATTTGTGGAAGTGGCTGTTACCTGGGTAGCTTTCCCTTAAATCCGGCCCTGTGATCACCACAAATTAACCTGTCACCTGTATAATTTATTAAGTATAACTTATTACCTGTCATACAATAAATATCTTTTAAATTTTAGATTTTGGTTAAGGAGTTGCGGAATTAATTGGGTTTGTTTGTTGTTTAATAGGAGCAAGTCTCACCAAACCAACTTCAAGGTAGATAATTTAACATAAATAATTTATTTGCTACCATGTACGTATATACGTACGTACCAGATACTTGAACTTCATAAGGCCCGATATAGTCCAAGCGAACGAACAAGAACTGTATCCATTATATCTTACGTTTTCTTTTTAAAAATAAAGACAAATTATGTTCTAGAGCACTCCTTCGCTGGGTCTAAACGCACCGTAATGTAATAAGAAACACTCGTACGACAAAAGGTTTCAAATATAATATTCCAATTTTATTTACAATTAAAAATAAACATTTACGAAGTAGATACTTACAATTTAAAAGACATGATGTGTATTGTCCTTCTTTTAGAGTTTCAATTTTAAGTTTTTAACTCGACTGCCAAAGACCAACTTCTGGAATAAAGTCAAATCGTTTATGTAGATGAACAAAAGAGCTAAATAAAGTTGCATTACATCCTACTTAGTAAGTATGACTAATGAAAGTAAAGTAATGAATAACAACGTTTAATGACCACACCCACCACCCACAAATAAAATAATAATAGTAATTAAGATTACGCTGTGGCCACATCTGCGGGATTCGATAAATATTCGTGTTAAAGTCTCTTTCTTTCTTTATGATAACAAAAGAGATGCCAACACGAATCTCACCGAAACCTGTAAATATGGCAGCTGCGTTAGACAGTTAGACCATTTTAAGTAAATGTTGCCATTTATTAGGTAATTCCCATTTTTTTTCTATTATAAAGCGTCACACACGCACCTGTGCCAAGGGTCCTACTTTGAAAATAAATGTCCTACATTTTTGGGCTCAGTACCGAATCGTCTATGTAGCAAAATGTCAGACGTCCTATTAGCATTTTATCCATTACGCCGGACATCGAACAATTATTCCATGTATAGCTATTTGGCTCTGAAATATTGTCGCTACAACAGCTTAAGCCGCGTCCGCTGCGTCGTGTTTTCAATGTTTTTAAACATCTAACATGTTTTTCGAACAGAAAAGGAGCGTGCCCAAAATTTTTTTTTTATTAAAATCATAGAAACATGTATTCCGTCACAGATGCAAATCATTCCCCACGTTCGTCTGCGGGGGACGGGGGTTTTAACTGTTGAAAGTTTTGAGTTTGAGTGAAGAACTGTCAAATAGTAAATTAATTATTTAATTTACAATTATTTGCAATGGAGTGGGAAAAATAAAAGACTGTATTTTATTCAATTGGTAAAGGAGCGGCCCATAATTTGGCAAATTTTACTGGAATGACAGCTGTCAAAAGAAAAGTGAAAAGGTTTGACTTTAGGTACTACGAGCACTGGGTTTCATTCAGTAACTCGATGGGGTAAAATTAACCTTCCCATCAGGCAGCTAAAAATGGTTGGACTGAGGAACCCTCCAAGACTAGGCTCGGCAGACATTTTATTTTAGACTATTATTCGTGTCTAAAACCAACGGAAACTTTTCGTTAGGTTAATAAATGAGGTAAAATTATGGTCAGAAGCGGACTATACATATCTTTTCATTTCTTATTACCCCCAAACTGAGCCTCGGAAGATTTTTCTTACCTGCTTTAGGTATTATTTTCGTTAAAGGCGGTATTTTCTGTTACTCGATGGGGTAGGCATTTTGTAGCTACCGCTCGGAATATTTTATGTACAACGCCCATGAGGCACATATCATCATCATCATCATGTCAGCCGAAAGACGTCCACTGCTAGACAAAGGCCTCCCCCAAGGCTTTCCACTCAGACATATGAATAGAAACAAAAATTTGTTTAATATAAAAAAATACCCAAATTTAATTTCTTAATGTTCTGTTTGCAGTACCTATGTGGAGATATAATTTATTGATTCAATTAATAAAAAGGGTGAACGTGGGTAGTTTAAAGAAGCGTTTTATGAGGATGTAGTGAAGTTGATATAGTTAGATCTTCTGACTGAGGTAGCTAACACTGTGGGACCCAACGTGGTATAATAGGTCAGATCATGGCAAAATACTTTCCGATTTGGGTGGTGGTCGCTTTCCGACTGTGGTCGGCGTCCAGCAAAACGGAATGTCGAGGTCCCGGGTTATTATTCGGCGTTTTAACCGCCGACATTATTGTCTTCGCATATTATTCAAGATAAACTTTTTAATTGTCTTATGATTTTAAATGGAATTAATACTACCCCCGGGTCCGTTGACTTTGACATCAAAAGTTGCTGGTAATTATCATTGTTTTCGTCAATATACTGAAGACAACAATGACGGCGGTTGAAATGCCCAAATATTCACCCTCCCACTTTGAAAATTGAAGTTTGATGGTACGTTATTAGTTAGCTCCAACCATCCTTTTCTCTCGATTTAGTTGAAATAAAACGAGAATCCGAAAAACTCAGATAGATATATGGTAGCATGTTACATTGTTGCTGCAACATTTACAGGCTTTAGCAAAGATTCATTTTTGATTTTATGGGTTATTCCCACCTGTTACCACTGGTAACAGCTGGGATTTTTTTTCCAACCTGTTGCCACTAAAGTACTCGGTGGTAACAAGTGGGAATATTTTTCCCATTTGTTACCACTTAAATATTTGGTGATAACAACTGGGGAAAAAAAAACCCAGTAGTTAGTGGTAACAGCTGAGAATTTTTATTCCCAGTAGTAACTGTTGGGAAAAAAAACTCCAGTTGTTACCAGTGGTAAAAAATTGGTGGTAACAGATGGGAATAACCCGATTTTATCATCTTTTACTTTAACACAAAGAAAGAACGAGACTTTAACCCGAATGCAACTACTGAACCACTGCAATGGTGTAAATCCCAGAGGTGGCAACACTTATTATGATAAAACTGAATTGTTATGTTAGCCTGTATCATAATAACTGAACTTTATTAATCTGTTTATTGCATTAGAGTTTAATTTAGCTTATGTCTTTATTGTAATTTTCTAACTAGAGGATAAAGCGTATTTATTCAACGAAACTAAAGTTGTGTGACGATTGACGCAGCTGAAAAGTTAAGCTTGCAATAAAACTATAGGTATTTAAAGAACTCTTGACGAAATTCTTATACCATGCCGGGTTATACTTTGTGAGTATGTTTAACTATTCGTTTGATAATTACTCGTAATAAATGTTTGCTTAGAAACATAAGATACAAAATTTGCCTTTATTCCAGGTCTAGTTTATCAATTTTATCATATCCAATTATGTAATGTTTGGTCCGGCGCTCAATCTGCATTCTTCATTTGGCATTATTTGCCTTCTATCACACATTTGAAATACCAAACCAATAGGTACCATATACCACCCAAGCAAAGCGCCAGAATTTTGAACTTCCTAAGCCAATCCACAATAGTCCAATTTGTTTTTAAGTAATTATGTATGTGAACTCTTTACGAGTTCACGAGTCAACCCCTTTTAAGCTACTAACGCCTCTATTATAATCAATCTCGACAACTCAACGGTGTTGTAACTCTACATGTGAGTCCGTGACACGGTGATGTGCTTAGTCTTGTGCGGACTCCAAACCTTTGCTCCAAACCAAAGCTCCAAACTCGTAAGGTTGTCAATTATTGAACATTGACTTGACAGTGCTATTAATTAGAACACCAAATGCAAGCTAGACGGGGACGTACTTTGAAAGAAATCTGTGAGATGGCGCTGTTGTTGCCCTAATATGTATATTGGACAATTTTGTTTGCATGACCAACTAGTTCTCTACTTGGTTTGTAGCATGGCGATCTTGAGATTGCCATCGTAAGATTGCAGTATTGAGATTGCTATCGTAAGATTGCAGTCTTGAGATTCCCATCGTAACATTGCAGTCTTGAGATTGTCATAGTAAGATTGCAGTCTTGAGATTGCCATCGTAAGATTCCAGTCTTGAGATTTCCATCGTAAGATTGCAAAACTCGTCCTTGAATCCCTTACTTCACGGCTTTTGCAGTAATGTACTATTTAATGGACATGCAGCTAATGTACACTGCCATCTATGTTTTTGAGAGGAAGTAATTTGGTTAAGCTACGTTTGTGCGGCAGTAGAATTTGTAAATAATGCCAGCATATTTTACTAGATGGCACTATAAACAACTGTTCCTTCTTCCACACCTTTGGAAAATAAGGTATCCGCAGACGGTTAAGAGCATTTTGGTTTTGAATACTATGGTGTGGGACTGTCCGGTCAGCAGTTAGATAAAGCAATTTAATAAATCCTTATACTTCAATTTGAATATCTCATATCTCATATTTTTATTCCACAAAACGGCACATGTAACTTCAACACGACATGAAGTTTGGCTTCATATGAATTACGAAATCCGATGCTTCAGTGATAATTATAACATTCATGACTTTGCTTGGGTTCGTAGTGTTTAAAAAAATCCCTGTTTGTTATATTCGTGCATAAATGCATTTGCAATATTAAAATAAAACATTAAATTAAAGTAAAAATGTAAATTATGCCCGTGAGTTATATTATTCGTGATATATATGATTTTTGAAATAAAATCGTACTCTAATCTAAGATCAAATTTGTCCATATTTTTGGGTTGTGGTTAATCAAGTATCAACTTTATGATGATGTAGAAAGTGTCCCTTTCGGAAGAGACCTTGTTTTATTCATTAGACCATACCATGGTAAGAGACTTCTTATGATTTGGTGATCATTCGAGATCATTCAATTGGAAAGATCTCCTTGAATTCCATACAATGTGTATGGAGATGTGCCTCAAATAATCTCCTGCATTCCTTGCATCCCGCCAGTCGTACTGCCCAACCGGTTTACTGTCTCCAGGTTGCCTGGGACGAGAGAGTGGGCTTGCACTTGCGCAACTGCTTGCCCACTATAATACATTCACGCGCAGATAACTCCTGCATGTCTACTGGTCTACGAGGATGATTTGGTTGACAATGTCACGTTGACATACTTCATAGTGGCCTAGGAATCACATCGGTTGACTGTACATACATTTCGGCGATATGGGAGTACTGGATTTTTCCCTACTCAATAGAACTGTCACAATAAAACTAACAGGGTCATATCCAGTAAAGCTGATATTGTTCAGACTTTCAGAGCATTTTGTCAATTGTTTCTACACACGCCTCGTTCTCATTCTGGGTCATTATTCGAGCGTTTCAACCGCCACACTTTTGTGGAAATAATTTTCAAAGAATTGTACGTATATTTAGATGCCATTTTTGGATATTTGATAGATATCCGATAAACTTAGATACGGTTACGGACGTTAACTTACTACCCATTTCAAAGAAAATCTGCTTGAAGATGTCATTAGAATTGATAGGAAACTCAATCTCATTGCTGTAGAATGTCAGATTGACGTTGCAACTAAGGTGGGTGACATTTCTATTCAGAAACGAGATCGAAATCTGCAGCCACTTCTACAAAAATGTGACCACTAAAGTGATTCGGAATAAACGCCCAAATAATTGAAAACTAAAAATATTGAGGAATTGGTTTCTAATTGAGTTTTCACGCTAAACATTCTCAAGAAAACATGACCAAGTTAATTATATCCAAAGAACAGACACATAGATGTTACGGTTGTTGAGATCTAGATCGCGGAACATTACCGACTTTATTATATGTGGCCTCTTAAGTAGTTTCTATTACCTATTGCCGCTCGGGCGTTTGGGTTGCGGCGTCAGCTTATCCTCGACTCAACCGGCTCGCTCCGCCCTATTGAGTTTGGTGGTGGGGCCTCGCGGCGCGTACGGTCGAGGCACGCACACAACCCGCGCGATATACCTTTGTTTTAAGACGAACTACTGTTCATGCTGTGACTGGACTGTCCCATCCATGTGAACTGGCTTACTGTGCACCGTGACCATAAAAGTAATTTAAATGACAAGTAGAAATACATTTATTTATTGAATTAAATATTTTTTAAAAAGGTTTTTCCAGAAATTAAAGACTTATTATTATTATACCAAATATTTGTGTTAATACCAAATATTTCTATCATCATACTATTGTAAAGTTGTTCCTATTGTACACTAAAATTAGAAATTGCTACCTACTTATACAACTTGAATAATTATATCCCAGAGATTGTAAAGCTGGGATAGACTGATAAATAATAAGCTATATGTCGCGTTGTAAAATCAATGGAATGCTTTGATATGGGCTACGAGGCTGGCCGGTTTTGCTTCTGGTTTGGATCCTGAAAAGGTAAAATGTTCTTTAAGATTTGACGATTATGATTATGATGATAATAGTGATAATCATAATGGTAATATTAAATATGATAATGATGTTGCTGATATTAATAATCATCAGTAAATATACATAATAAGCATGCAATATAATAAATAATTTTGGCTATTCAATAGAGTCTGCGATAATAGGCACGATAATTATAATGGAGATGTAACAATGATGCTGCTAATGAATATTATAATAATCGCGATGATAATGAGTCGATAATGGTATTATTTTTATGCTTGTTCGACAATTTTGAGTATTTTGATAGATTGAGGCCAATTTATTTAAGTCCTAACTAATAACATGATGATGGTAATGAAGTAAAGTTCTTCTCCGTTCCGGCTCGTGTGGCTATATGCACATCTTGGGTAAAATGGCTCGTTTTATGCACTTGTTGTACAATCTACTATTTTCAATCTTATATCGACGACAGTATCAAAAAACTCATTTGGATTTTTAAAGCTTGCGTTTTACATGTTATTAGCGTTTGATGTAATAGTCCCTGATGGGGTGTGCGGGTACCTGCGGCTTGAGCACGGCGCGGATGGCGAGCGCCGGGCGCGTGTCGGCGGCGCGCTGGCGCGCGAGCTGCGCCGACTGCCAGCCCGCGCCGCCGCCGCCGCGCAGCCGCGCGCGCACCTCGCACTCGCTCCACGCGCGCACGAACGTCACCGCTTCTGCGCACACGCACACGACGGGGCTTTAACCGTTTCACTGTCAAAGCGGGCTCAATCGCACCGTGCCGCGATGCCGACGGTTTTTTAAGCATGCGACATTCAGGCTAAGCTAAATGTGATGCCGATCGGCGTCCACTGTATCTCTACATAGCTTTGTTCCCAGATCGCTGTACGACCAGATCGTTTTGTGGCTAAATCTCAAAAAGGAAGAGTCTCTAAATTACCACATTGTTTTTTCATTTTATTATATATTATAATTTCATTTTTCATATAGCCTTAGCAATGTCGACGGAGCCTCGCATAGCGGAGATCCTATTTCTGGACAATTTGCCTTGCGGGCATTTGAAGTTACCTATTTAGTAAAGTAACGCAAACGAAGTGGTTATTTTACGACTCAGATTTATTGAGAAGTAGTCGGAAAGCGATCTAAGGCCTCAGCCAAGACTTCTTAATGACAAAAGGATTGCACATGCAATAACAAACCTTACAATTACTCAAAACTCTGTTTTCAACGTGATAAAAATTTCCTCTCTCCGGGCCGGTCCGTGTGAACGGACCCTCACTCGTGTGGTTTGCAGTCCTCCGATTAACATTCCGTTACTTTCCTTGATAAATGAGCAAGTATTTTTTTACTAGTTGGACCACTCTGCGTATGGAAAAAAAAACATAGGAGCTGAAAAGCATTAGCAAAAAAACGTAATGTTAGTGCGCGCTGACCTGCGGGCGGCGCGGGCGCGGCGGGCTCGGGCGCGGCGCGGTCGAAGGCCACGTCCAGCGCCACGCGGCCCGCGCCGAACTCCGCGCCGCCCAGCGACACGCGCAGCTCGCCGCCGCCGCGCGCGCGCAGCCGCCAGCTCGCCGCGCCCGCCGCGCTGCCCTCTGCGCACACACACTGTACCCTACCGTAATGTTAGTGCGCGCTGACCTGCGGGCGGCGCGGGCGCGGCGGGCTCGGGCGCGGCGCGGTCGAAGGCCACGTCCAGCGCCACGCGGCCCGCGCCGAACTCCGCGCCGCCCAGCGACACGCGCAGCTCGCCGCCGCCGCGCGCGCGCAGCCGCCAGCTCGCCGCGCCCGCCGCGCTGCCCTCTGCGCACACACACTGTACCCTACCGTAATGTTAGTGCGCGCTGACCTGCGGGCGGCGCGGGCGCGGCGGGCTCGGGCGCGGCGCGGTCGAAGGCCACGTCCAGCGCCACGCGGCCCGCGCCGAACTCCGCGCCGCCCAGCGACACGCGCAGCTCGCCGCCGCCGCGCGCGCGCAGCCGCCAGCTCGCCGCGCCCGCCGCGCTGCCCTCTGCGCACACACACTGTACCCTACCGTAATGTTAGTGCGCGCTGACCTGCGGGCGGCGCGGGCGCGGCGGGCTCGGGCGCGGCGCGGTCGAAGGCCACGTCCAGCGCCACGCGGCCCGCGCCGAACTCCGCGCCGCCCAGCGACACGCGCAGCTCGCCGCCGCCGCGCGCGCGCAGCCGCCAGCTCGCCGCGCCCGCCGCGCTGCCCTCTGCGCACACACACTGTACCCTACCGTAATGTTAGTGCGCGCTGACCTGCGGGCGGCGCGGGCGCGGCGGGCTCGGGCGCGGCGCGGTCGAAGGCCACGTCCAGCGCCACGCGGCCCGCGCCGAACTCCGCGCCGCCCAGCGACACGCGCAGCTCGCCGCCGCCGCGCGCGCGCAGCCGCCAGCTCGCCGCGCCCGCCGCGCTGCCCTCTGCGCACACACACTGTACCCTACCGTAATGTTAGTGCGCGCTGACCTGCGGGCGGCGCGGGCGCGGCGGGCTCGGGCGCGGCGCGGTCGAAGGCCACGTCCAGCGCCACGCGGCCCGCGCCGAACTCCGCGCCGCCCAGCGACACGCGCAGCTCGCCGCCGCCGCGCGCGCGCAGCCGCCAGCTCGCCGCGCCCGCCGCGCTGCCCTCTGCGCACACACACTGTACCCTACCGTAATGTTAGTGCGCGCTGACCTGCGGGCGGCGCGGGCGCGGCGGGCTCGGGCGCGGCGCGGTCGAAGGCCACGTCCAGCGCCACGCGGCCCGCGCCGAACTCCGCGCCGCCCAGCGACACGCGCAGCTCGCCGCCGCCGCGCGCGCGCAGCCGCCAGCTCGCCGCGCCCGCCGCGCTGCCCTCTGCGCACACACACTGTACCCTACCCTACTGTACTAGGATAGCTGCTCATATTTACATACTCCTTACAATTATTTTTCAATCAACTTCGAAAAACGACGGTTTTTATGCAAAATAATATCGGTATTGTGGCAGACTTGTTAATAAAATGCACGTAAGGAAAGTAGAACGCGATCGTAGTCTACACAGATCGGACGCCGTCGTCCGAGTGCGCTCGGATTATGGGTTCCCACAATACGACTAGCGTCCAAGTAGGCACGGATCGAGGGCATAATTGTTTTCCATCGTATTTCTCGGAAATACTCGTATTTGTCATGATACTTCAGTTAACCTCAGTACTTTTTGAAGTGTGACCAATTAAAATAGCAAGACGCGTTCGTACGTTTCCATGAAAATACGATAGAAAACAATTTTGCACTACATCTGTATTCGAGTTCAGTCGATCCAAGCAGACTCTGACCATATCGACGTGGCTTTAACGCGGGCCGCGGCTCAGGCCGCTGCAACAACATGCCACAACACATGATCGCCATTCGCTGCGATTTTAGTGCAACAATAGAGCGTAAGCACAGTATATATATAACTACAGCAATAAAAAAGCTAGGCCTACTTTTCGACATAAATACCTACTCTACAAATGAACGTAAGGGTTGTACATTTTTGTGAAATTAAAATTGTGTCTCAGCTAATTACAAATCGATATGTGTGCTCCTACGACAGCAAATCCGTTGACAGAATAACCCGCCATCTTGAACTTTTTATTTATTCAACTGAATTCTTCCACAATCGATATCCGAGGATCTGTGTGGTCTCCGACAACGAATCCGTGTATAGAATCAGAAAAAGTAGCCGCCATCTTGAACTTTTTTGCCATTCGACAGATTGCTTTCAAAATCGATATCTGGGGAGCTTTGTGAACTCCGACAACCAATCCGTGGACAGAATGAGAAAAAATAGCCGCCATCTTGAACTTTTTAGTTATTCAACGGATTGCTTCAAAATCAATATCTAGGGAACTTTGTGGTTTCCGACAGCGAATCCATTGACAGAATGCGAAAAAGTAGCCGCTATCTTGAACTTTTGGAAGCAGTCCGTCGAATAATTGGTTAAGTTTATACGTTTTTTTTTGTAAGTCATAAGTTTTTTGTCAGTGGACTCGTTTTTGGAGACCACACAGATCCCCGGATATAGATTTTGGTAGCAATCATTCAAATATTTAAAAAAACCAAGATGGCGGCTATTTTTTTAAATTTGTCAGCGGATTCGTTGTCGGAGACCTCAAAGTTCCCTAGATATCGATTTTGGAAGTAGTCTGTCGAATAACAAAAAAGTTCAAGATTGCGGCAACTTTTTCTTATTCTGTCAACGGATTCATTGTCGGAAACCCCAAAGTTCCCTATATAGATATCGATTTTGGATGCCTTCCGTCGAATAACAAAAAAGTTCAAACTGATGGCTACTTTTTTAAATTCTATCAACTGATTCGTTGTCGGAGACCACTTTTTCTCGATCTGTCAACGGATTCGTTGTCGGAGACCACACAGATTCCCAGATATCGATCTTGGAAACAATCAGTCGAATGGTTAAAGAAAGAAGAAATAATATAAACTGCAAAGGAAATCATTCCTCTCGACGCGACACTCGCGTCTTTCAGCACTGCCATGTCCGCTTAGCGGTCTCGTAGAGCCGTGCGTCTGTGTGAGTGCGTCGTTTCGAGCGTTTGTAGCTTCTTTATATATAGAGGTTATTCCGACATATTGCAACGACATATTTGTTTCGTTTCTAGTCTGCAATTGTCTATTGACTATCTGACTAGTGTTGGCCATAAGACTATAACGAGAAGTATTGTGGTAAAACGACTTTAATTTCGGGGCGGGGCAAAGGAGAAAATGCGCGGCGCATGTCATAAATGTAGAAAACAACATGGAAAGCTTAGACGGCATTATTGACAGGGCTACGGATTGTACACAGAAATTCATAATTCATATTGGTGACGTCGTTCTCAATCGATTCTAGTGATTCTGATTAAAAAAACACACAAACGAATAGTCTGGGAGCCCACTGCAAGAAACCCTACCTGATAAAATACCTACTCTGTAGTCGTACCAGAGTTTTAGTGGCTTCAACTGCTCTTGGTCGGCTCCGGCTCATCAAATCATCCAAATAAAACGTCATCGAAAAATTGAAGGAAACTTGTATTATAAGTGAGAGGCATTCGCGGGCAGTTAAATAACCTATGACCTAAAAAAATGATCGGCCAAATGGCAGGTTCTGGTGTCCGACCTAGTTTGTGCTACCACGTGACCGCTTTTAGACCTCACACAAACATGAATAAAATGACTAAGTGTATTATAATTATGTAGTATCAATAACATGACCATGCTCAACCTTAAAGAGTACGCGAACATGGAGTAATAATTGTAAATTGGTTTGTTTATATGAGTGAAGGAATGAACATACCTTCTCTGGCTAGATAGACCATCTGCCAATCCTTCTCATGTTTCCTGAAGATGTCTTGACTCTCATAAACCCCGGCTTCCCAGGACTCTATCTCCTCTATCAGCTTGCCATCGTGGAGTACCTCGTATTTGTCAGACGCGGTATAGTACAAGATATCGTAGGTCCCCGGTTCAGTGAAGTTGAATGTATGCTTCCCTGCCTCGCCTCGCTTCGCTCGCCATTCTTTGCCGCCTGATATGCGACCGTGGGACTCGTATTCAGATGGTTTCCTAGAAATAAGGTCATGTAATGTAATATGGTATGGTATGGTCTCATGGGCCAAGTCCGAAAAAGTCTTGTGAGCACTTGGACCCCAAGTACCGAGGGGTCTCGACACCGAAACTACTAGGGTTAGGACTTTTGGTGACCTCTCGTGGTTCTAGAAGTCATGGAGTCGCTATTTCCTAATTATTATAAACATACCACCCTGATTTTGACCTTCAGGATTGTCAAATTAATGCATTCATTCTTTAAGACGCTAAACCAGTTTAAATTAATTTTGGTACAAAGAATATCTCTACTGTGAAAGCGTTACCAAAAAAAAGTGAGTAGGTATGGTTAAACGGAACTAAAAATGTATGTAGTTTATTTTGAAATTTGACAATACTGAAGGCGAAAATTAAAGTGGTTTGTTTATAATAATTAGGAAATAGCGACTCCATGACTTCTAGAACCACGAGAGGTCACCAAAAGTCCTAAACCTAGTAGTTTCGGTGTCGAGACCCCTCGGTAATTGGGGTCCAAGTGCCCACAAGCTTTTTTCGGACTTGGTCCATGAGACGGGTGACCAAAGAGCAGTTGAGCTTTCTCGCTCAACTTAGCATTGTAATTCAGCGAGGAAAATGCTGCCAGCACCTTTGGCACTAGTTATGCGTACTTAGATTTAATTTGTTTTTGATTTTATTGTGTAGTAATAAATTTACAGTTCAATTATTTCCGTCTACTAAATCCAATTTTCTATGAGATGATTAAAAATGACCTTATTTAATTTGACCTAAACATAAAACTGAGAAACAAACAAATTACTTAGTTTTGTCACACTAGCGCCTATTCTTATTATTCAATAAAAAATATCTCTCTCTTTTATGAGCTGCACCCTCCCTTCTCTTTCTCTATAACCTCTCGCCGTGTTACCTTTCTCTCTCTTTATCTCGCTGTTACCTCTCCCCCTCTCTCCCTCTCGATGTTCTCTGTCTCTCTTTAGCGATGCTCGAAGATGCCAGCAATAAATCCCTTGCTGTTCTCTCTCCCATTACCCCTCTTTTTAGCGATGCTCGAAGATGCCGTTAATAAGTTCTCTCTCCCCGTTACCTCTCTCTCAATGTTTTTCGTTGCTGGTCCTTCCCCGTTACCTCTCTCTCAGTGTTCTCCGTTGCTGGTGGTGGCCCGTTACCTCTCTTTCATGAGCTGCACGAGCTCCTGCAGCGCGCGGCGCGCGAGGTACCAGCGGCGCGCCTCGGAGACCTGCCGCTGGCGGTGCTCGCGGAGCGCCAGGATGCCGGCGATCAGCTCGCCCTCCCCGCACAAGTTCCGACGTCGCAACACCTGTACATATTCGCACGCTAAATTCAACAGTGACACTAAATTTCGAAGAATACTATTTTAATAGTGACGTTATTACGGTTAAAGAGAATAATAACCTTTTGTATTAATTCCTTTTTAGGGTTCCGTACATAAACGGTAAAAACGGGACCCTATTACTAAGACTCCACTGTCCGTCTGACTGTCTGTCACCAGACTGTATCTCATGAACCGTGATAGATAGACCGATGAAATTTTCACAGATGATGTATTTCTGTTGCCGCTATAATAACAAATACAAAAAAATAAAAGTGGCCTCCGATACAACTAACGTGATGTTTTTGCCGTTTTTTGCTCGATATTAATAACGGCAACAAGTAGACTCTTGATATATTCATAGTAGTATGTTCACTTTAAAAATAAATAATTCAATTAAAATTTGCCGTCGTGTCGTCACTGGCACGACTCAAAGTTAACTGCCAGAGCCGTCTGTGGCGTTTAAAAGGTTAACGAAAGACTGAACCGACAGCTACCTCTTTATGATCGACGGTGTACCGCCACGTGACGTCTTGCAGGTCGTCCCTAGACACGGCGAACACGTAGGATATCTCCTTGCCCCAGCCGTGGGCGTACATGAGGGGCGTGTTCATCTGGCCCTCGCACGGGTCTACGTGTAGCCACTGGTTGGATTCCGTGTCGAAAATCTTGGGATAGATACGAAACTCAATTTATTACAGAACAAGTAGCAATAATAGGCTACTTGACTAATTTTAGAAAACGTTTTTAAATGATTCTTTATCACATAACAAGCACACTACATTGATATTTCCTTGAGATTCTACTGTATTATCAATAAAAATGTAAGTTAAAGTTTAAATTTTCAAAACAACGCGAAAAACGCTGTTTCTATCTATGGCGGACTATTGTGACGTCACACGCAAGTAAACAAACAAGTTCATTTGACAGCTTAGCATATGAAGTGAATTTGGGGTTTGTTTTGTTTACTTGCATGTGACTTCACATCACAGATTATAAAGTATTTCTAACATCACATAGCGTTTTCGCCACAGATTAAATTTCAAAAAAAAATCCTTATTATTTCGTGTAATTTCTAAAAAAATAGACATAATTTAATGTGAAATAAAGTGAAATACGTTATTTTACGCTAGTATCAGATAGGATGACCACAATTTGTAGTATATTTTCAATGTTGTCAAATAGCCTATTTATGGTGTCGTGTCTGTGGACCCCAGAATTTATGAAGTCAAGAACCTAACTGCTTAAAAAACTATGTATATCCAGCCTATATGTTTGTTCCTTTGTGGCGCTCTAGAAACGAAATGCGACTTGTCATAATCTTGGAAATGTCACTAAAGATTACTGTCATAATCAAAATTCAATATGGCGGCGGAGTAGCCTGAAGCAGTTGCAGCAGTTGGGTTGATGAGTCGTAGTTAGAAGCGTGCGCGGGTAGTTGTAACGTTACGATATATTTTTTAAAGTCAAAGTGTAATCAACATACCCCGCAATCGAACTAGCAAATCTGTAGCAGATGTACGTCAGAATGAAAGGCACCATCGTGAATTGTACACAAGCAGTGATGCATCTGAACCTCCTTCTCTATTGTATAATGTTCACTTGATGTTTTCAAGCAATAAAGATTCCATATTGATATTGGAATGAAATACGGGAAATACGTGATGTCATAAAACAATTGACAGACACATTGAAACGCTTTTAACATTGATGACATTGACATTGATAGAACAATAAACAATGTTATATCAAAAGAGGGTCAGTAAGAATATCATTAAATTGTATTAATCATACGTACAAGAAAGTAAGAAAATAACTCATCGTAAACGCTAACCCTAACATAAAACTGTCATATGCTACGGTTTTGCTACTTCCGTCGCGGGGTCTGGTAATCAATAGCCGGATACTAACACAATGTCATAGTTCACTTTTCAATGTTTCACTTTGAGCTGGTCCGGTACCGAGCTGTCTGCACCGACATTAAGTCAGCACCACATAATTTTAAATCGAAAATTTGTTCATATTTATTTTGTTTTTTTAGAGATAGATTATTGTTGTACACTGATTTTTTTATCATTTTGATACGGAATCCTCTTCGAGCAACACGGAGGAGAGTAGGCATTCGCACCATTTCCCCTCTGTCAAAGTAAGCCCAAGCGGGCATGCGCATCTAATAATACTAGTTGTCACTCGCATTGTCAACTAGACAAGAGTACAGTCGCGCGAGTGAAAGTACCTACACTTTAACAACATCGAGTCCACTCGCTCGTACAAAATTCGGATCTGTTGAGCGAAAAAGCCGACTTCTCGCCGTTCAGCCTTAACGTGTCAATGTGTGAATTGTGACACGTTCGTACACAAACATTGCTCGAGGTGTGCAAGTTTTGTCGGTGTATACATATTTGTTATGTATTAGTGTCATCATTACAGTTTTGTAGACAAGAACAGACAGAACTATTTGACCGTAATATTCATAGCTAAGGCGAATCCCTTCCGCTAGGAAGGCCTTGTTGCTCGAAGGGAATCCTGTAAAAAAAGAAGCTGAAACGTGGTCGTGTCGTAGTCGAGCTCACCTCGCACCAGACGTGGTCGGTCGTGTCGTACACGTATCGCGTGTCGTATCCGAGCGCGCGGCAGAGCAGCGTGAAGCAGTTGGCCCACTCGCCGCAGCGGCCGCGCCGCGTAGTTAGAAGCGTGCGCGGGTCGTTGTAACGCGGGAACTTGGTTTCCGCTTGGCATGTGAGGCACTTGTATACCTGTACAGTCAACAGCATAAATAAGTGATCATTTATGTACCTTGTCGCTTTCAATCGTTTCACAATCTTGTATGACACTTCAAACACGACGTTAAAGTGACAAGGTACATAAATGATCACTTATTTATGCTGTTGACTGTACCAATTCAATAGCGCGTTACTGTAGAGACCGGGAAAGAAGCCGTTGCTGGACGAGGAGTTAGCGCGGCCGAGGCGCACTCAAGGCCCCGATCTATACGAGTCCAGTAACCGCCCTTCCTGGCCGAGGCTTGTCTAGTGCTTTTCTCCAACAATGTGAGGGAACATAATACAATAGAAATATTAATAAAAAAAAAACCACTTATTTATGTAACCAACATTTGAGTTAAAAAATAACCAAGATAATGCCAACAAGGATATGCTCCTATTTCTTTTTAGCTAAACAGATTTTTATTTACATTGTCACTGACATAGTTCGAAATGGTCTAGGATTCAATTTTCTTTACTGTCTGTACCTACAGTGATTTCACATTAATGATTTAAAAACAGTTAGGTATCTACTACACTTTTGAGATGCTATCGTATTGTTTTGAACGCGGCCGCCATTATTGTCAAGTAAATAAGAGATCATACATAACGTTGACAGACATGGTCTTTTTCTTTTTTCTTCACCCCGCGGCGACCTGAACAACTACTACCGCGGGAATATGGCGTTTCCAATATGAAGAGATTTCGCCAGTGTCAAGTATATAAAAGTATAAATCAATATAGTAATAAAACACAATCCAATCTTCTCTAGGAAGATTGGTGGCAACGTTGTACGGTGATATGTAGGACAGAGGCTAAGATAGTTTTAACCTCTGTACCACTGCGAGTCCACTTAAAACGAGAAGTAAGATGCCAGGATACACGAAATAAGTCCAAGTCTTCTATCACTGTGCAACACAAAGGCATTAAAAGTACAAATCACTAACAAAATAAATAAAAATAAAAATAAAAAACAACTTTGAACACCTAAATACACAAAAATAAAAACTAAAACAAATTACACATCCGCCATCTTTTGACGTTGCAAATGGCCTCCCCGACATGGTGTTTACATGGCCGACGTGTCACATGACGTCACACGGCGTATCAAATCTCTGTCTAATTGCTGTCTAATTAGCAGTTATTTCTAGGCAATTTTATTTTTAATTTCACTTTAGCTGTCTTTTCATATTTTTCGCTAGGCGATGGTCTTGCAACCAGTCACTAATACGCTGTCACTAAAACATCTAACTTTTTAAAGTTGTAGGTAATTCTGTAGCTCAGCCTACCCCACTCCGGGATTACAGGTGTGTATGTATGTATGTATGTAAAGCTTGTAAAATTCGACGTTGGCAGTACCTCAACAGTGCAGGTCTCGGTTTCTGTGGTCATCTCCTTGGTGCCTGCGAAGACGGTCTGCGTGGAGCACTTGTGGCACGCGGGCTTGTCCACCCACGTGAAGAACTTGTGCTTGAACCAGCCCAGCAATTCCAGCAGCAGCGCGATGTCGAACGAGAGGTCGCGGGCTGTTATCTCACCTGGACACACGATTACCTAGCTCTTATTTGACGTTAGAAACACAATCCTCCTAATACAACCTACCTCCTGGCCTTCGTCGTTACCTACCATGGTGAGACTGAGGTCAAACGCAAACCCATTTTGTAAAAATAATTCTAGTTCCTGCTAATACACTCAGGAGCATAAAAACCGGGTCAGAGTGCGTTTTTCATACTAAAGAGGCTATTTCGAAGCCTTAGTTCCTCGCCAGGGAATTCTTTTAGTGAAATCTGATGCTGAATACCCCGAGCATCGATACAGGACTTCCAGAGTGCCTAGGATACCCAACTGAATGAATATGCGGCTAACGCCGGAATAGTGCCTGTTCAGAAAAACATCTAAAATGGCAATAAAATGTAAGGAAATCCAAATGTTGACCCAAACTCTCCGCTGTGGTGTAAACTGATTGTGCGATCAGTTAGTTATCCTAAGAACTTTTGACCTCCTCTATTGAACCTCGGAGTATCCACCATTAAACCACACTCAAAGCAATCCCTGGCAAGGGACCAAGGCTTCGAATTAGTCTCGTTTGTATGAAAAACGCACTCTGACCCGGTATTTTTGCTCCTGAGTGTATTACCAATGCGAAATGTGTGTGATTGGGTTAATCCTTCACGCTGCAACGGCTGGACGGATTTGGAATGAGGATAGCACTTTGGATTAACATATAAGCTGCTTTTCATCCCGATAAATTAGCTAGTCTAGAAATATCAGGGGAAAATCTCACACATTGACCTAGTCCCCAACTAAGCTCTAGACTTGAGGATATTGATATTATGTGTGGCGGAAACGATGGGAGGTAGAGCAAGCGCATTTTAAAGTGGCGACCTCTGTCAAAGAAGGAGTCGGCAGGCCCCCAGCAAAGTGGTCGGATGTCATCAGCTCGACCGCAGGCCCTGTGGGAGATCTACCGCGAACAGGGCCCAGTGGAGGAAAATTGGAGAGGCGTATGACCAACGATGGGCGCAAATGCGCTGAAGAATAACTAAATGAAAAGAAAGCTTTAATAACCAGACTGTATTATTCGTTATCGTTATTAAACCCTTTTTATTAATGCTACTATATTCTTATATATTTGAGATGGTCGCAGTAAGACCTTTCAAATGATACCTACATTGTAATGATCAGAAAACTTTATTTATGCTGACATAAATACTTGTTTAGGTATCCTATGTCACCCGGGATGGTGAGAGGATTCTAACGATACCACAACGTTTGAATCGGCTTAGGCGTTTAGAAGTTATGGTGGAATAAAGAATCATTACATACATACATGAACCCTGAAATCATCATTATCATCGGGCAGTCGTGTAAAAAGAAGATCATAACAGAAGTGCACTGACCAGTCTTGATCTTGCGTTGCTGGTCCCGCACGCGATCCAGAGCCATCAGCTGAAGTGTCACTAGTGGCACGACCGTGCGCGCAGCGTCTTGCAGCTCGAGGCTCTCGTAGCGGATCACGTTGTTGAACAGGGACTCCAGTTTCAGGAGGAGGGGGTTCTTGGTTTTCTGGAGAGAAATCATCACTACTACTATAGTGGTGGTAGGACCTTGTGCAGGGTCCTTCCGGATTGCTACACCATCTTATCCATTAACCCACCGCCAAGCAGCACTGTTCGCATTGCTGTGTTCTGGTATGGGGATGAGACAACCGGTGAAATTACTAGCATAGAGGCATTCCATCTCAGTCTCAGGGTTGGCAACACATTTGAAATCTGATTGAAGTTTGAAGATTCTAGTCTTGAGATTTCAAATGTGTATGGGTCTCAGATCCCACTTACCATCAGGTGGCCTGAGTCCTCGCATGCCTTCTCATTGCCATAAAAAAAGAAAACTGCCCTGCTAAAGTCTCAATTTTATTGGTCAATAACCCGTATGCTTTTCGTGATGCATCGCAGTGCTGCATGCAATAGCTCCTGACTCAATTATGCCAAAAGGACTCGTCAATGGATTGCTCCAAAAATTATCTCAGTTCGATTGCCAGAGTAGATTCAATCCTGCCCCGTTAGTAATGAGGTTGTAATTGCTACTGGAGTTTTATTTGAGATGCTGCTAGTTGGCTTAGCAGGGCAGTGTTCTAAATGCTAAAGTTTGTGAGTGTGGGTGATGTTTATTATTCAGTCACAGTAAAACGGCTAGACGAGTTTAGATTAATTAATGGGTAACACAAATCACATTTTTACCCTGGGAAATTGGATAGTTTTTTTTTTTTTTTTTGGTAATCGCCTGAGGGGCCAAAGACAAAAGTCCTTGCTTTTGTTTGCTTAAGAAAAAGGGCAGAGGTGAAAATCCCTTCCGGAGACCTGGGAATGGAGGGCCCAGGTACTGCCGGGCTCGCACCGCCTAAAATTGGATAGTTAGATGGGAAAAGCAATAAACGAGTTTTAAGTATTTAAACGATGGAGCGAACTGGTAGCTGGTGTAACATCAATCTGCCTGGCAAGTAAGCCAGGAAAATGGCGTATAGGCAGGAGGGTAGGTCCAAACCATTGACTGTTTTTATATGGTCATGGTTCAGACCAGTTTTGACAGACTGATGTACACATATGTAAGAAGTACATTTAAGTAAATAAATATCAGGGGACAACGTCACACAGATTGACGTAGTCCTACACTAAGCTCTAGGCTTGTACTTTAGGGACAGCGATAAACTTATAGTTAAAGGCTTGTGTGCATATAAACTATGTTTTAATCTGATAGGACTAAAGTAGACCAGGCGCCGTTTTTGCGGATATGGGATCAGCGAGAAAATAAGTCCTTAAAAGCATTAAGTTCCGTTATGTGTGTATGACCCATTAGTGAGCTGGTCTTCAGCCTACACATACAGCCTAATAAAGAACTAATCATTTTCAAGTTTTTTTAGTACGTACCAGAACATTAGATGGAGAGAACTTGACTTTCTTGGTATGCAGAGAATGGCTGGAGCGCGGCCGGCGCTGCACGCGGTGGAGAGAGCCGCAACAGAAGTAGATCTTCCTCTCAATAGCCGCACGGGCAATGCGGAGCCTGTCCAAAGTCTGCTCTTTAGGGTATACATAGTCGCTGCCATCCTGATAAAATACTTGCAAGGTCATTACCAATTCTTGAATTAGTTCCAAATTTGAATATTTATTCAGTAAATTGGCCACATGAGGGTTCTTTTATCTAAAAGCTCTATGGACAAGACCATTACTGCGGAGAAGTACTGCCAAAACCTCCCAGAAGGTAATTTTTGCAATAATAAAATAAAATAATACTTAAAAGTAGTTTATATCACAAATGTTATAGAAATATGTGTACACTTTATTACCTTGTCTATACATGTCATGTTTAAACTGCCAAGGACTGTTTAAAGTGACAAGGTACTAGTACATATATTTATGAGCGACTGTACAAAAACAGACAAGATAAAAGTAATTTAAAAAAATAAATGTCTAGCTATTACGATTAAGGCAAGTGAACTTTGCTTCCAACAGAAACATTTTCTGAAACAAGAGCTAGTCTAAGCTAGACTAGGCTAGAGTATAATTTGCCAGTTTTGTCCCAGTTTTACCCTTTCAACTGGCAGGCTAACATCCCTTATATTCCCTTATATTAAACCGACAACATAAGATAAGATGTATTAGTTAACTTTAAATTAATTGTCAAATTTAAATTGTATGGTCCTAAGGTTGAATTGTAAAATTCATGAATTCATAGCTATCCTCAATTTAGCGCAGTTGTTTTTTTTGTTATTACCTACTCAACAGCCAAAGAAAGGCTAATGTTGTTTAGATGTATGCGGTAGCAGATTTAGGATTTTGCATTTGGAGGTGCTTGATCCTGTTGAGGGTAAGTTTGAGTAAGTAAAGTTAAGATTTGTCACAGAATCTTTTTCGCTTGAGTTGATCCGCCAATATATGTATGTATATTGTTTCAAAGGATCATTTCCTTTCCTTTGTCAGATCCTTATTAAATTATGATGATGTAGAGTAACTGGCTACCTAAATTGTTGGTTTGTTACTTTTCATTTTGTTATTGAGATATGAAGCAACAACTATTTATTTTTTAAGTTATTTTTTAAGTTAAGTCCAGTTATTTTTAAGTTACAACCCACTTGAGTCTGATGTTGCGGCCTTGCAGAAGACTCGAGTACAAAGGCAGTTCGTTTATCACATCTCGCTTTTTTTTCACGCGTTTTTATTCTTTCAGATGCGTCTCCCATCCCATATGACATGACAGTCTAGTGAAAAACTTTTCCCAACTTACCAACCGGAATCCAATGTATTTCAGATAGTCAGTAAATGCTTCAGAATGTAGTACTTTCTTTAGCACGCCGCTCTTCAAAGTCCGCCGCTCGTGTTCATATGGGTTTTCTAGAACTTGGTTGATTTCTTGCAGTAGTTCGTGGAGGACTTTACTGAAATTGTCCACGTCACGGAGACTTTGTTCGACTAAGGCTAGACGGGCTATGTCTTCCATTTTGTGGGTGTTTTGGCCGGTTTGCGAATGGCAAGCAATTTTATTTATTATCAGTGTTGACTAACTCATATCGTCGCGGTCACTTGTCAATTTATGATTGTGATGTGTCATTGCTGTCAATGTCATTATACTACCCGACATTGGCCGTTTACGTCTGGAAACATTTGTTACGCACCCCGGTACATACTTTCATTTCGTGTATTATTTATTAATAAGAGGTCAACGTTATTCAACCTGGAGTTAATTATTTTTGATTATTATATTGTATTTATTTACAATATTATACTTACCTACCTATTTGTTATGTTAGATTTCTAATGACGAGCAAAATTGGTTTTGTATTGAATTAAGTATTATTGAGTGGCAACTTTGAAAAGGGTATCTACGGGTATTCTTTGATTTTAATTAAAATGGGTTTGTTCACATAATCTTTATTTAGATATCTCATAAAACATTTCCTTAAAATGGTAAGCTAAGTTACCTACTTCAAATGATGTTCGTTGCTATGGCAATTCTAGCGTAAACAAAAGTCATCAATTCAACATGCGAAAACAATCCGTTTTCGTTCCTAAAGACGCCGAAAAAGGTAGGTTGTATTATCTGCTCGTTGTATAAATCTGCTCAAACTCTCTAAACGCCAGATTTTTTTCTAAAGTAATGAAATAATTTGGCAGTGTTTTTACGTCACTTGTAGTTGAGTTTTTTTTTTAATTCAATGTGTCAAGTTTTGCATGGTCATTCAAAGCGTTTTGCACAGGCGGCCGTGACAAAAACAATGAAATAGAATACTTCAACAGCAATATTGTATTACTCTTTAGAATAGTCACCCAAATAGGGTCACACTACGCAATAATCTAGGGCTAGATAGAGGCAGTTGTAGCAAAAAGATAAATTGATATCTAGTGTAATAACTAGTTTTAAGACTGCCAGTTCTATTTTTATCAATCATTTTCACGTTGTTGAACTAAACCTTAGATTAAATCATTAAATCTAGAATTTGTCTTTTTGCTGCCAGTGCCCTTAAAAGTTTAGGCATTTACCTCCTACATGTAGGTTTACATTTTGGTTTCAACCTTAAGAAGTCACATAAGTAATGTGATAAAATCGGTATAGTGTCCTGCAAAACGGATCTCAATAACCATAACGCATGTGTCCATGCTTTGGATATATTACACTCGATCGTACTTCCTTGAGACTGTTTTAAACATGAAAACAAGATTAGAAACAAAATATTAATTTTATTTTTCAAACATCACACCTTTTTTGTACTTTGGTGAAATCTTCGAAACCCTACGATCTTTAAACTTTTGATTCAATTGTTGAGTATTCATAACTTCTTGGCTTTGGAAAACATTTTTAAAATAAATGTTGTGGTTTAATTGAAGTTAACAGCAATTATTTGAATTTGGAGCTGCCGTCAAGGCGCGAGCAAACTATCTCCATCTCGCGTTTTTTGCGCATAATCTTATTAAACCATCCCTTTTCATTTCAGCATAATTATGTGACCTTTTAAAATCAAGTGGATTTTCAACTCAAATGAAGCTCTATTTCTGTTATTTTGGGTAGAACGGTAAAAGCCGGCTGCATCCCTGGGGCCCCGTAGTGGGTGGCACGAGAATAAGTGGCCAGTATAAAATACCGGTCAAGTGCGAGTCGGACTCGCGCACAGAGGGTTCTGTATTGCATCACAATAGATATTGACATGACATTCGTGTTTCCGATTTCTTAAGTACCTATTTTTTATTTTTCTTCAGGGTTTTTACTATAATTATAGGTAGCAAATATGACGCTTGTACGGAAACCTAAAAACACCATCGCCTTTCCTTATCAAACGCACGCACGGTTGTCAAATGAATTTGACAGATAAGGACAAAGCATGGTTTAGCTTTCCCCACGGTTATTCCACGTGTATAAGTAAGCGCGCAACTGTTATAGAATTCCGGCGTGGCTCTCGGAACTGGCTTCTGCACGCGCGCTACGTGCGCGGCGAGCACGCGGCGTGCCTACAGCTGGCTGATGAACTGCAAGCGCACGATCACAAACACAGATTTGCGCACTATGTCAAGGTAACAGCGAGGAACTATAGTGTCCGGCCGTTAAGAAGTAAAGCTGTCATTTCAGTATAAATTATAACCTCAAACCCAAGAATAGTTTATAAATTGTACTGCGATGACAGCTCTCAGGATTGATTTCTTAACGCCCGGGCACTATATACCGCGTTCGTTCTTAGTTGTCTAAACACTCTAAACTGCGTAAACGGTGTAAACAACTAACCAACGAGTAGTGACGCAAATAAGGCGGCAAATTCAAAATATCACTCGCTGGACATGAAATGTAGGCGACTAGATAGGTTCACATAATGTGACAGCTTGTTACATAGGTAAAATTGTTGCCACATGAAGAATTTGAGAAATATGCTTGTGTCACCACTCGCTGGTCGCGCTATCTGCCGTGGAGCTGCATTTTTCGTATCACTAGAATTCATAATATTAATAAAGGGCCTTGTAGAATATCAGGATAAAGGGATGGTCACACAGCACAGTTATCTACTGGCAGCGGTGGTGGTGGTATAATAACTTTCTGCGCGGACGGCGTCAAGTTCAAAAAATAGTTTCAAGTATTATATATTTTACCTTACCAACTACCCTTTAGAATGATGATTATGATAAATCAAGACACAGACAGTGCGTCCGGCCGAGTTCCAAGGAAAAGCCGAGCGATACTGCAGTGTGCGTATATTTACACGATACCTTCAACCCTTTCCCACCCCCGTAATTTTTTCCCAGTACAGCCAGGAACATGATTTCTTTACAGATAAATTTACTTATTAGTACCTACTTTAACTGTCAGATTTATATGTTTAAAAAAAAAAAACTGGTTTTCGGGAAATTTCGTTTTCAACCCGAGCGACGCTCTGTCTTCCAGGTACCGTCAAGTCTGGCAACTTTGCAATTGGATACTAACTTTGCCACCTGCTGTGTGCTATAACAATAACGCCTATATTTTAAATACGGCAATATTTTTTCATCGTTGGACACCCTGAATAGAAAATCGGATTATTAACTGACAACACTGTTTAATGTATGTTATCCCTACGGATAGTGTAAACTTTTAGTTGACATCCAAAGTTCGCCGGTAAGTTAAGCTAACTTTTTAGTCGTCTGGAACTTTCAACGAATTTGTGCTTATGGACTGGATATAGCTGTGTACACTTTTTTGTCAACGTGCATAATATCCCAGTGATTCAAATACTGCCATTGATTTTGATCCATTCTTTGTTAAACCCTTCAAAAATTGCTTTGGCAATGTTACCATACCGGTGCAGAAAGGATGGGAAGCCAACTTTGACACGTTTTGAAATGACCTAGGGTTGTCAATTTTATCAACATTATAGTCATGATACCTACTTAATACAATAATAAGTTTTCGGGATAATCGATTTATAATATTCAAATATTTTTTAATATTGGTACCATTAAAGCGATTTTTTTTAAATTCTAGATTATTTGTGAAGGTATTTTAAATTTAATATTACCTACGTTTACCTA
The DNA here is from genome assembly GCA_923062465.1 of Acleris sparsana. Taxonomy (NCBI): domain Eukaryota; kingdom Metazoa; phylum Arthropoda; class Insecta; order Lepidoptera; family Tortricidae; genus Acleris; species Acleris sparsana. The sequence goes on from OV281300.1 coordinate 13,590,168, forward strand.
TTTTAAACTTTGTTTTTTGTTGTTTAGAAAATGAATCGCCGTTCTAGAAAATAGGTAGGAAGTTTTTTGACCTATTTTTGTTATAACCTACTTTCATCATTTAAAATAATTAAAACGGAGAATTAAGATTGGTGTGTAATAAAAAATGCTGATAAAATAACATTAAATGTTTCAATTAGTGACAACCCTGACGACAATCTTTAACATTGTATGAAAATTGCATAGGGTAGGGTCACCAGTGGTCAGCCAGAGACCTGTAGTCGGCCTCTGCCTATACTTTATATGAGTGGGAATAGTACCATAGATATATTTTCCACTCTTCGCACTCATATAAGGTTGACTACTGGTCTCTGGCTGACCACTGGTGCATTTACCCTATAAGGGTGTTCAACATTGCCACTTATTTGTTTTTCATAGTACTTTAAAAGAAAAATATTTTACAAGGTGTTGGGTCTACTGTATACGAAACAAGTAACATTACATTTATGGACAGCAAGAAGATACACTGTCGTTTTATAAATACAAATCTAGTTGGCAAAGTTACCACAGGGTAGTGCCTTCTTTGCCACAATTTGTTTTGATCTTTTTTGTTAATAAATCAGCTGTATATTTCATTTCCAATGGTATTGAAATAATTTTTGACATATTTATATAACGACAAGTCGACTTGAAACTGTTTGAAGTAGTATTTGTCTGTAGAAAATGCATCTTGAACTTTGGATAGACCTTGACGTTGGCAAAGTTGCCAGACTTGACGGTACTGTTTAATTACATACTCACCTAAAACTCTGCTATATTTGTCTTAACGACTGACTTTTTTTCTTAAGGGTCTCGTGTACGCGGATGCTGGTCGTCACCAGGACGCTCTGGAAAGATTCCACAGCTGCATCAGGCTGCATCCTCAGGACCCTGAGCCCTTGAAACAGGTGGCAAAGTGCTTGTAAGTATCAGGGTACAGTTTAAATTACAATCAGAGACAACGCCCTGTTTACACTTTGTTAATTGCAAGTGTGAAGTTCATATATTTGCTACTTGCCGCTTGACAGCGCATGTATGAACTTGCACTTGCACTTAAACACACACTTGTTACTTGCCCAGGTCTTGCCAAGGTCGGTACCAGCTTTCTCTTGAAGCGTATTTAGAAGCTGATAAGGTTACCAAGCACCCGGACAGTGATATTTACTGCGCACTAGGTGAGTTTTAGTTTATTTATTCAACTTTCATCTCTACATTACATATTAAAAAAATAACTGGCTGACGGAACGATCAACGTACCTACTGCTTAATTACTTATGTCGATTCCATACGTTTCGAAAGTTTACGAAAATCGTTTTAGTCTTAAGCATCTAGTCTAGAGAGTCTATGCGCAATAGCTAAAGCGATTCTTGAAATTTTGTCCTTATTTGTCATTATGACATGAAATTTGATGTTAACAGAAAGGGACAAATATGCAAATAACATCTCGTCGTCAGCTTATGTCAACGTTTCTCTTTTCTATCGCTCAAAACGTATGGGATGACAGTTGACCACGTGGTTTTTGGTAATGTAAGTAAATATTGCGAGTGATAGACAAGAAATAACGTTAGTAGCGTTTGCATCTTGGTACTATTACTTATTCTGTGGTTAGGCTACAAAGGCCCTAAACAAGATGCACCGCGAGATCGTAATCCTTATCGAAAATGTGTAGAAATGACGTAAGCTGCCAGATGGTCGCCGAATGCATCTTGTCTAGGGCTGAATGAAATGTTTTCCAGCGGAATGCGCTTTCAAGCTGGGTGCGCTAGAGCGAGGGGTGGAGTGGGCGCGCGGCGCGGTGCAGGCGGGCGGCGGCGAGCGCGCCGGCGCGTTGCTGGCGCGGTTGTTACTTGCCGCCGGCGACGGCGTCGGCGCCGCGGCTGCCTACGACCACGCCATCGCGTAAGCAACACGAATTATAACTGTTCTACACTAATATTATAAAGAAGAAAGATTTGATTGTTAGTTTGCATTGAATAGGCTCCGAAACTACTACTGATTTGAAAAAATATTTTACCATTAGAATCCGACATTATCCCTGAATTCCCTGATGAACATAGGCTGTTTTTGGAAACCCGCCATTTCGCCAAAATAATTTTGATCAAATTTATCATTTCCTACATTTTCATTTCCCAAAAAGTATTATTATTGTTTTATATCCGGGATATCAAAACAAAGGTTAGGTTAGGTTAGGTTAGGTTAGGTTACACTTCTGACTATATTTGAAAAATTCTTTCACCATTAGAATTCAACATTATCAGTACTAGTACTAGCAGGCCACTTAGGAGAGGGGTTCAGTTTAGGGAAGATGTCCAATTTGAAGTCACCCGGTATCATCGCGGTTGATCATAACTTGTGGTGATGTGTATAACCCCTGGTTAAGAATATACTTTCTTTTTGTGCAGCGCCCATGCGTGCGGTGCGGACACTTTGGCAGCGGCGGGAGCACTGCGCCTGCGCGCTGGCGACCCGCGCCAGGCGTTCCAGCTGCTCGGAGCAGCGCTCGCTCAGCAGCCCTCACAGCATGCTGCCGCGCTCGCACTCGCTGCTATGATGCTGCAACACAGGTCTATTGTCTTTGTCACACGTTAGCGAGTTCCAGGCTCTCCAGCTCTTTATTATTATTTATGATACGCTACTCTGTTTTATTTATTTACAAGCTTTTATTTAACTTTCCCTGTTTAAATATCATAACATTTACATTTATCATAACAATCATTTTCTTGTAACTAATTAAGCATTTTAAGTAAATTTCTTCGTGCTAGGTTAGGTTAGGTTAGAACTATGACCACATTAATAGTAAATAAAGACGTTAGAAATGACTACTTTATTTAATTTTAGAAATATTGTATTTTGTTATTATGCATAATAATTATTATATCGTTGGTTATATAGAGATAGTAATTAGGTAATGGTTATGTAAATGCGTTTTTATGCAATTAGTCATCCACCTTTCGCGAAAATCCGCTATCAGCTCCCTATTACACCATCGTGAGTATGTACCTAGGATGGCGCAGCTGATATGAATCCCACTGATGTGAAAGCTTGTTAACTTTGCAATGTATTGCAAATTGGCATCTGTCACCCTATCATTCTCGAAATGGGGAAATAGGGGACTGGTGGAGCTAACTCGACTCATTCGTTTGTTAGTCCTTTACCTCAAAAGCATAAATTCCTTGTAGCGGTTCATCGAATCGCATTTCGCCTCGAACGTATATTTATTTTTCGGGTTGTGTCTCGATCGTCATGTTTTTTAGTCGTTAAAAGTTTTAGTCGCATTTCACCTCGATCGTTCATTTAACTATCGCGTTGTCTCTCAATCGTCATGTTTTTTAGTGGATATCAGTTTTTGTCGCATTTCACCTCGATCGTGTGATAAATTTTCGCTTTGTATCCTAATCGTCTAATTCAGTATTAGATAATATATTTAGTCGTAATGTACTTTTTCATTTTTTTAGCCAGGTTCGAGTTACATATTTTCTCACAAATATTGAATTATATAATTATAATAATAATTATTGTATCCTACTTCAATGTCGCAATGACAGAATATATCTAATATTTATTAGTCACAAAGAAAATATTTCAATGAGTTTGATAGCATTTAAGACATAAAACTACAGGTACAAAACACGTTTTAAAAAAAATGATACAGAATTTTAGTGCGAACATCAATTAACGCGGCACATTAAATAGAGTCCCAAACAAACATCGATCGCGACGAAATGCGTCTAGGGTAAAATACTACACGAAAAATCAAATGCTACAAATTCATTATATTAATGTAAAAAGCCACGCGAAAAATTTCTTCAAGTATAATATTATATTGAAATCTTGTTCATTCGAGATGAAATGCGATTCGGTGAATCGCTACAAGGAATTTATGCTTTTGAGGTAAAGGACTAACAAACGGACTCATTAGTCGCTCCGTACAATGTCTTAGCTTGAAATCTAAATATCAGTGTTAATGTTAATATTTTTAATGGTATCGTAGGGATTTGGATGCGGCGCTCGCCAGGTTAAAAGCAGCTCTTGCCGCACACCCCACGTGCGTGGCCGCACACGCCAATCTTGGTTTGGCGTTGCTGGCGAAGAAAAAATACGTGGCTGTAAGTATTACTTAGAAAGCTCAAGGTCACTCAAAGAGAAATGGAGAGGGCTTTGCTCGAAATTACTTTGCGAGATCGAATCAGAAATGAGGAGGCTCGTATGCACGAGAACCAGATTTACCGAGACCGCCCTAAGAATTGCTTCAATTAGTTCGTTCGTTTTGAAATATGACAATAGGTACTGAAGGCTAAAATCAAATTGAATCCATTCACCTTTTTGACAAATCAGTTTGGCCACGAGGAATTAAATTTCCTTGTGATGAAACTGGATTATTTCACGTGTTTTAAACAAATCTTAACACCCCCTATTTTAAACGTTTGATAGTAAAAATAAAACTGCCATCAGTTAGTCAGTATAAAGTTGGATTATGAAAGTAATCTGGCCAAAATTAAAAGGTAGGTTAGGGTAGGATCGTGTTTATATCGGGTCCGGAGGGCCAAAACAACCCAGAAGTAGGAGCTCCGCTCGACTTCGTTTAGTTCTGTTAAAACGCTAAGACTTCTATACAACATAGCCTCTTCTAAGCAGGTAGACCACGACCCACGACTGGTGTATACGTGTAAGTACTTGACATAGCACGTGGTTATACAGGCGGAAGACAATTTTGAGTTTGGCCACGAGGGAAAAGGGATGGATTCTAGAATCAGGGTATGCCACCAAAATCCTAACCCTACTTGTGACATCCCTCTTTTTACCCGACTACCTAAGGAGGAGGGTAATCTGTTTTTCAGCCTTTTTATATGTTTGTATGTGCGTTAGTTCCGCTCTAGAAACTAAACGAATGGACCCATTTTGAAGATTCTTATGTCAATCGATTTGTATTAATCTTGTGAGTGTCTCCAAAGATATTCTCTCTCTCTTCTTCTTTTTCTTAGCCGTTCTCTACCATATTGGTGTAGGCCTCCTTCAGATTGCGCCATCTAAGTCTGTTTTGCGCCACTTCCATCCAGTTCGTCCCTGCAGTTTTCTTGACGTCATCTTTCCATCGCATCTGTGGTCTTCCTCTAGGCCTCTTTTCTCCCCAGGGCCTCCATTCTAAGACCGCTTTGCCCCACGGGCCATGTTTACGAGCAATGTGTCCCGCCCACTGCCACTTCAGAGTTGCTATTCGTTGAACGGCGTCAGTGACCTTGCTTTGTTCTCTGAGCCAGGTGTTGGTCTTACGGTCTCTCAGCGTAGTTCCCACGATCTTCCTCTCTACTTTCCTCTGAGCGACTTGTATTTTGTTGATACTCTCTCTTGTGAGGATCCAGTACTTACCTACGGAGCGGAAACCTGGGTCCAAAGATATTACAGTAATCAAAATAAAGTCCATGAACTATGGCAATATCAGGGGTATCATTGAATATATTTCTTTCATCATTTTTCATTATGAATGATTTACGATTTATAACAATTTAAAGATGGTTAGCAACATTCGGATTTTTTAAAGATTGCTTTTTCTTAGACTTGTTGCGTCTGGGCTTAGAAAGGTGTTATGATGCGCAGGCGTTGACGTGCCTGCAGCGCGCGGCGTGGGCGGCGCCGCTCAGCGCGCGCGCAGCCCACGACCTGGGGCTGGCGCTGCTACTCTGCAGACGCCCCGCATCCGCCTTCTGCAGGCTGGCGGTCGCCGTCGCCTTACAACCGAACCAGCCATACACGGTATAGTACTGGCCATATTGGTGACCGAGTCATTAAAAGTGCTCCTAGTAAAAATGCCTTGGGTTTGTACGTTTATTTCTATGATTTATTCAATAGTAAAAAAATGGCGGCCCTGTTCTGAACAATGGATAAAGCGACCTACTTTCTAAATTATCATGTTGTTGGTGTGTACCAGGAAGCCAGGGTGTTTATTTTAATAAATTCTCGTTCCTTTTGTCATCTTACTGTTATGCAAATTACTTCGCTTGTTTTCATCGTTTTCATGCAAAGTTTGCAAAACATCAAAAAGCCGTTTGATATAGTATCGTGATGTTTTTTAACTCGGCCTATTCGACAAGGTGGTTGTTATATCAACAAATAAAAAAGGGAATATTTGATCATAGGTTGGATCGCTAATAATGAATGAGGGCCGATCCCTGCTTGACAATGCCTTATATTATGTACAGCATAAACGCCCCCTTGAGGCTACATTATATACGAGTTACTTAGCTTATCGATTTCTAATGTTTTACTTATTCTAAGTTAGGTAGTTCATTATAATTGCCACAGATGGTGCTGCTATTAAAGGAAAATTCCTCTGCCTTGACTGCCCTCTTACGGAAAAAAAGGCACATCTATTATATGAATTGTATTGAACTTCCAACCTCATTGCAACCTTTGAGAGCTTAATATACTTCTGTGAATTAATTGCACTTGTGCCTTTCCTCCATACGAGGGAAGTTTATAGAACTTGGATATTGACCCTAGTAATTTCAGGACGGATTGACATGATATTTAGTGTATAATTTCTTATTCTGATCCAGGTGCTTCTAATAGGCATAGCCCTGGAACGGCTGGGTGACGCCCGCGCGGATGCCGCGTACGCCCGCGCAGCTGCGCTGGCGCCGGATGACGCACTGGTGCGTCTCAACCGCGCAGGCCGGCTCGCTCGAGTCGGCAACACTAGCCTGGCCCTGGAGGAGGCCAGGGCTACAGCTCAGCTGCTACAGAGAGAGGAGAAACCTGACGCACAAGTAAGCAAACGACATGGGGTACTGGATATACAAAAACAAACTAATAGAATACAACAAGTATATCTTCAAAGGTACGTCGCGCGGCTTGCATGTGTGCGTGCCACTACAAGCAAACTTAATAGGACGGACGGAGGCGGCCCCAGTCGGGGGCGCGCCGCGTCGCCGCGTGTGGTTGTGTACTTGTGTGCGTATCAAGTATCGAGCGATTGCCTAGTTTGAAACATCTAAGAGTATACAGAGGGAGAGAGGGACAGACGACGGGAAGCGACTTTGTTATACACCATGTAAAGATAATGACAATAACAAAAGAAAAATAATTAAGCATAAAATATTTATGATTGTTGCCATATGAAGGGTCCACGGAAAGAACATGTCTAGTCACTTTTTTTTGAAAATTAGTTTTTAATCCCGAAATGTAGAGGACGAAATGAACTATTACCTACCACTCACTTTCAGATATAAATCTTCATGTAACTTGTATTTTTTCACTCTTAAAAACACCTCTACACGAAAATTACGTACAAAATGACACGGTTCCTAACTTTCAAATCGCGATATCTCAAAAAGTTACTAATGTGACTAGACATGTTCTTTCCGTAGACCCTTCATATACAGTTATGATTAACAATATGCCGATAGTAATATTATTTCCAATGTTTGAAATTAATATCTAGGTACACATAAAAATAAGCAGCGAACACATCTACGTTTACAATCAAATATTGTGTATTACTCGCACTTCTTACTTATTTTGATTCTGTAATCCAGATAGGAAAAATAAATAGTTATATTTATTTTTTACGTTGGACCGTGTAGGAGCTCTAATATAGGTACAGTGTGTAGGTAAATGGAATATGAGCAAACATTTTAACGACAGTTAATATGCATCCTAATTAAAATAAAAACATGTGTATACCATAAATTGTATTTTTTCATACAAAATACGGAATGTATCAAAAATAGCCTAATTAACCTGAAATTAACCGAGACTTAAATCTCCGTTTACATTATACATTGCTGCTCGATGGGACCTTTGAAAATTAATTGTGCTCTATCTATTAGAGTTATTAACGACATTCCACATTTACATGACTTGTAGAGACATAACTAAACCTACGTCCATGTTTAAACATGTTAAATGTTTGCTCGTATTCCATTTACACATTGTATAACTGTATAACTGCTATTGCTCCGTCCCTTTCTCTCAATCTAAACTGAACTGCTTTAGAATCTCATGGTAACTAAAATTATAAAGTTTAATGAAATTAGGGGTCACTATCATATCCGGAGGCTATTAAAACGACAAGCTCGCATTTACATCTTAGGAAAGCCTCCTAATGTGGATAGTTCTGGGGAACTAGCGTAAAAGGGTATGAGTCACTTAACTCGTAATAAAAAAGGGTATATACATAAATGGAGTGTACTAGACATAGGCCCTTTTTCACTTGATATCCAGTTGACTTATAACCTTTTTCAGAATTTAGTCAATAAATGTTTTTTAATCTGTTCGTCTCCAGCTAACGAGTTCCCTGGCGACTTTATTGGCGCTGCTCCGCGACGCCGGCGCAGGTGCAATAGAGTCTCCGGCGCCCCAACTGCCAGAGCTGCCATCTATTGAAGACGATCCGGAAGAAGACATGACACCGGATGAAGTATAGAAAAACCAGTTACCCTATATCTGGCGCAGTCGGTAGGATATTTAGGGTACGAAACATGATTTTTGATATTATGTTTAATTTTAGTACCATTGTAATATGAATTATGTTTAAAAAATGATAGACGGCGGTTTCTTGCGGCGTTTCTTCTCAGCAGGGGTCTCCTCTTGAGAAGCACTGTTAGATTTTTGATGTGTAAAAGTTCCCGTGCGGCCTACTTACTGAATAAATGTCGTTTATCTTGTAGCCCTCGACGCGTGGAGGTATGGATTGGCAGGAGCACGCTTTGGATAAAAACGAACGGAGAAACCGAGGGAAGGCCTTTGCCTAGCAGTGGAACACAAAATTAGAGTATTAAAAAAAACAGAGGTTATTTCGTTTCAATTGTTTTTAAGGATAGTCAGTAATTTAATGGATCAGGGTTAATGACAGGGATAGAGCGTTGATAGTGGTATTATTTGGAATTTAGCCTACGTGTGTCTGCATGAAGGAGTTCCGATGTGTATCTATTAAGTGGTAGTGTGTTACCAGCTTTACTCAGTGCGTTAATAGTCTATATCTTTCTTTCCACTTAAAATGGGGCCATTACCATCATCATGGCACGTAATGTACTCGAGTTGCAACATCCAATTTTATTTAATCTCACTCGTAAAATGAATCGATACACGTGAAACGCAGTCAAAGTATGAAAGCGCTTTTTGCGCTCATTCTTCTCGAGGTAAGTTTTTGAATTATTTTTTTAAGCAGTCTTTTATTTTGACGAACCCGTTTTCACTTTAATTTTTTCTTCTTATTTTAGAACGCCTAAAGGCCAATCGATCTCAAAGACAAAAATACGAATAATGTTAGTAAGCGGGTGACAAAATAAATATATTTCCCGATTTTTTACTACATCAGTCAACATTTACTGACAGATAGAGAGACAGACAGACAGACAGAACGACAAAGGACATGAATAATTTACCCCTCCTCCCCTCCTCCAACCTAATTAAAGGTCGGACAATCCCTCCCAAATTCTAAATCCCACATAATTGAAACTAATAGGACAAAGTACCTACATTAAATTTTAAAAAAAGTGTGCGTTTCGGGACGCCCGACGGAAGTGATAACCTAAACTAATCTAAGTTGAACTATTTACTATTGAAATTGTTTAATTAACTGCAAACTTATGCAAACTAAATGCAGAGTGACTCACACTAACAAACCTAAAAAGTGGTACACTGTTGAAAGAGATCAAATATATAGACGTCTCTTTTTAACGAAGGTCATTTGTAACAGATGCGAAGAGTACAATTCTATTAGCTGTTTTTATTATACTGCCTCAATGCTTTCCTACTTCTATGCTGGCGCCGTAACGCGTTACGTAACGTAGCGGTTTCCAATGCGATAAGAAGTTCTAACTTCAAAAACTTCAAAATGGCGTCCAATTTCTGTTCTGATTACGGGTCCGGGGCGTTCTGCCTTTTACTACTTATTGGGAAATTTTTGTATGCTAGCCTCTCATTTGGCCGAATTATAATGAAGACGAATATCATTTTGACTTTAAACTATTGGAATATCTTTGACATGGCAAAAGTTACACTAGGCCGAAAAACTCTTAGACGAATAACGTCAGTTTATCACTTTCCTTTTCTTACATTAGGCAACTTTTTACTGTAAAGAGTAAGGAAATAAAAAATAAATATTAAAATATATTATTAATCGTCACATATCCACAGAGACCAGTTACATTATTTTAGCTTTTATCGTGTAAGTAACGTTACGTATACTAGGCTGTAGTCGCCGATCATTGTCTATATGATCGCCACTCGCCAGTGACCCGTGAGTGGTTGGTTTTTCGGGCATCAAATGGAATTTCCGGGTAGTTGATGTGCCCATACGCCGATGCCCCGATGTGCCGATCATTCTTGGTTATTGTACCTTTCTTCGTTCTCTACGATTAAGCTCAAACACACCATCTTCTTTTCCTCCTTTTTTGTTCAATCACATTGGGCATACCTAATGGTTGTATAAACAAATTAAATAAATATCAGCAACACACTCCACGTCCATCTTGTACGTACGAACAGGACATTATTCTTATTAGTGTTAGGCGTTTCATTTTCCACTACGAGCGAAAGAGATAACACAATTCGGAATGAGACAGCGATGCGCAGGACATTCCAGACCCTTGTGCCAATGACGTTGACGCCATTGTGAACGAAACGAGCAGAAACGAATGGTCTCCGTCGTCCTCGGCGGAGCAAACTACATCGATCGTACCGGAAAATCCGGTGGATGGAAGGCGTTCCGGAATAACGTGGGAACTATAAAAGGCGGACCGCGGTTGTGGGCACAGTCAGTCTTTACTTGGAATGCGAACAGTGCGATCAATCTAACTCGAGCGATCTAAGTCTAAGTCTTCGAAGTTTTTGTGTGATAATTGTTTTGTAACGGTTTAAGTGAGTGCGTTATTAAAATTTTGGTTATCGGTGTTTTCGTGCATTTCTATCAGTGACCTACCCCCACGTACGTAACATTATTAAGTAGAATGTTGTAGTGTTATCAAATGTTTCATAACGTTGTATTATGTATAACGTTATATTACATATCCCGCTGTGTGGTAGCACCATAAAAGTTGTTGTTCAAAAATCAATTATAATATTTACAGTAGTACTAGTTACAAGGTAGCAGTGGACTATCGACAGTATTTTCTTTGCTAAAAGGAAAATCCTGAATAAATAAGCATAAATCATTAAACATTTTATTATTGTGTTGACAATGTGGTTTGTGTCTATCCTACATCGTTCACAGAAAGTGTGTACGTTTTATTCTTTAGTTAACTTTCAACTAAAACATTTAATTTCTCTATTTCGACTTTATGTTATACATGTTCTTTTCACTGTTGGCAGCAGTATTGTGTTTTCTATGGAACTAAAGTAATTATATACTTGAAAACTAAGAGTCAAGTAGTTATTAGTTGTTTACCCGAATACGAGGACACAATGAGCGACTCAACGGAAAAAAGTGGCTCCCTTTTTCCGTTAAACTAACTAAAAAATCAAAACGTCAAAGCTTATGCTATTATATATTGTGGATTCATTTGTACGGTCATGGACTTTAATTTCTGAACCACTATAGAACCTTGTCGAATAAAACCAACGATTTTTCCTATGTCATTTCTATCTCGTCATTTGACGCCGTCATCATGAGAAGGTTCTATGATGGATCCACATTTAAAGTTCTTAAACCACTCTTCTATTTAAAGACAATACTTTCGTACCATTTACTTACTATGTATAATCATGAACTTAAATTTGGGACCCACCTTAGGTCCAAAGTCAATTTCACATTCTACAACAATAAGGTTGAGTTTCCTAAAAGTTACAAATGCGTGACATCTCTAATGACATTGACGACTTCAACATATTTTTCTTGAAATGGATCACAAATTAACGTTCGTGATAGTACAGTCAAGGAATACATATACCACTTTGGACTATGTCAAAGTGACGCTGTAAATAAAATCATAAGAAGTTTCTTAAGTTTTGATTGATTACGTCACGTTGACATAGTTCAAAGTGAGTTAGGAATTAAATTCAAAAAGCCAGCGCAGTCTCAATTGATTCGTCGGATTACCGACGCACAACTTGCCCGAAGTTCTATGGCCTCATATGCCAGGAGAAGTATAGGCAAACTTCTCAAGAAAATATCGAAGCACCAATCTAGTTTACACTGAAATTAGTCTTTGACTTACGCACATTTACTATAAAATACTCATGTTGCGTAGTCGTGAGACACTGTATTGGGTAACTGTACAAATGGACACATGACAAAAGCTTTGCCGATTTTCAGTTTATTATCGTTTGCGTGACTGCCCCAATAACAACAACTACACCAGCGGCACACATTACTGAAGAAACAACTGCTGCAGCAACCATTCATACAGAGCAAAAGATTACTGCACGAACTACGACTACTGCAGAAACTATATCTGCTGTTCGAACTAATGAAGAAATCACAGACTTTAAGGAAACCACAGCAAAAATCATAACTAAATTGTTTCCTAAAAAATTTAAAAATTTAATGCAGAAAAAGACTACTGGACCAAAGAAGAAAACTAAAACAATGATTTTAGAAAATAAATCTAACATGGCCAAAACTCAACCAAATGCTAGAACAACAAAAATAACTAAAGCACATACTGAATCAGCTAAAATTATAAGCAAACTGACGCAGAAAGTAAGCATTGCATCAATAAAAACGAATAAAGCAACTAACGCAATTAGTTCAGCGAAGAAAAAATATATTACTCAAGCAATAACTGCAGCATTTAAAACTTCTGCAGCCACTACTGCACCAAAAACAAACCTTAAAGCAATAACTCATTCTGCTAAACTAAAACTCTCTAAGAAGTTAATCGATGTAGAATATAAAACTAATAAAGCCATAATGAAAACAACTACTGCAGAGAAAAAAAAATCCTACGATAAAATTAAAACCATTAAAATTTATGAAACTATACAAGCAACTATCCCAGCAACTAAAAGCCTACCAATATCGAATACAAATTCTGCAGCACATAAAGCTACTGTATCTACAGTGACACACAGAAAAACTATTAAACATACGAATAATAAAGCCGCTACAGACGCAATGGTAAAAATACTAAAAAAAACATTGCATAAAGAAACTATTACTGCGAATAAAATAACTAAGAAAACTACTGCAGTGGATAAAAAAAAACAAAATATTAAGCAAATAATGCAGAAAAAGACTACTGGATCAAAGATGACAACTAAAGCAATGATTTTAGGAAATAAATCAAACATGGCAAAAACTATACCAAATGCTGGAACAACAAAAATAGCTAAAGTAACTACTAAAGCACATACTAAATCAGCTAAAATTATAAACAAACTGTCACAGAAAGTAACCATTGCAGCAATAAAAACGAATAAAGCAACTAACGGAGTTAGTTCAGCAAAGAAAAAATATATTAGTCAAGCAATAACTGCAGCATTTAAAACTTCTGCAGCCACTACTGCACCAAAAACAAACCCTAAAGCAATAACTCAATCTGCTAAACTAAAAACGAATAAAGCAACTAAGACTATTAGTTCAGCAAAGAAAAAATATATTTCAAAAACTAAAACACCATACGGAACTATTGGAGGTAACAAAAATACGATTAAAGAGGCAAATAAAATTACCCGAGCAATAACTGCAGCATTTAAAACTACTGCAGCCACTACGGCACCAAAAACAAGCCTTAAAGCAATAACTCGTTCTGCTAAACTAAAACTCTCTGAGAAGTTAATCAATGCAGAATATAAAACTAATAAGGCAATAATTACAACAACTACTGTACAGAAGAAAATTTCCTACAGTAAAATTAAAACCAATAAAATGAATGAAACAATACAAGCAACTATCTCAGCAACTAAAAGGCGACCAACATTAAATACAAATTTTGCAGCACATAAAGCCACTGTATCTCCATTGACACACGGAAAAATTATTAAACATACGAATAATAAAGCCGCTACAGACGGAATGGTAAAAATACTAAAGAAACCATTGCATAAAAAAACTATTAGCGTTACAACGAATAGAATAACTGAAACAACTACTGCAGTGGATAGAAAAATTCAAAACATTAAGCAAATAATGCAGAAAAAGACTAATGGATCAAAGATAACAACTAAAGCAATGATTTTAGAAAATAAATCAAACATTTCAAATACTAAACTAAATGCTGGAACTACAAAAATAACTAAAGTAACTTCTAAAGCACATACTAAATCAGCTAAAATTATAGACAAACTGATGCAAAAAGTAACCATTGCAGCAATTAAAAGGAATAAAGCAACTAACGCGGTTAGTTCACCGAAGAAAAAAATAATTACTCAAGCAATAACTGCAGCATTTAAAACTTCTACAGCCCCTACTGCACCAAAAACAAACCCTAAAGCAATAACTCAGTCTGCTAAACTAAAAACGAATAAAGCAAGTAACGTAATTAGTTCAGCAAAGAAAAAATATATTTCAAACACTAAAACAACATACGGAACTATGGGAGGCAACAAAAATATTGCACCAAAAACAAATCTTAAAGCAATAACTCATTCTGCTAAACTAAAAACGAATAAAGCAACTAACGCAATTAGTTCAGCAAATAAAAAATATATTTCAAAAACTAAAACAAAATACGGAACTATAGGGGGCAACAAAAATACGATTAAAGAGGCAAATAAAATTACTCAAGCAATAACTGCAGCATTTAAAACTTCTGCAGCCACTACTGCACCAAAAACAAACCCTAAAGCAATAACTCATTCTACTAAACTAAAACTCTCTAAGAAGTTAATCAATGCAGAATATAAAACTAATAAGGCAATAATTACAACAACTACTGTACAGAAGAAAATTTCCTACAGTAAAATTAAAACCAATAAAATGAATGAAACAATACAAGCAACTATCTCAGCAACTAAAAGGCGACCAACATTAAATACAAATTTTGCAGCACATAAAGCTACTGTATCTCCATTGACACACGGAAAAATTATTAAACATACGAATAATAACGGAATGGTAAAAATACTAAAAAAAACATTGCATAAAAAAACTATTAGCGTTACAACGAATAGAGTAACTGAAACCACTACTGCAGTGGATAAAAAAAAACATAACATTAAGCAAATAATGCAGAAAAAGACTACTGGGTCAAAGATAACATCTAAACCAATGATTTCAGAAAATAAATCTAACATGGCAAAAACGAAACCAAATGCTGGAACAACAAAAATAACTAAAGTAACTACTAAAGCTAATACTAAATCAGCTAAAATTATAAACAAACTTTCGCAGAAAGTAACCATTGCAGCAATAAAAAGGAATAAAGCAAGTAACGCAATTAGTTCAGCGAAGAAAAAATATATTAGTCAAGCAATAACTGCAGAATTTAAAACTTCTACAGCTACTATTGCACCAAAAACAAACCTTAAAGCAATAACTCAGTCTGCTAAACTAAAAACGAATAAAGCAACTAACGCAATTAGTTCAGCAAAGAAGAAATACATTTCAAAAACTAAAATAACATACGGAAATATTGGAGGCAACAAAAATACGATTAAAGAGGCAAATAAAATTACTCAAGCAATAACTGCAGCATTTAAAACTTCTACAGCGACTACTGCACCAAAAACAAACCCTAAAGCAATAACTCATTCTGCTAAACTAAAAACGAATAAAGCAACTAACGCAATTAGTTCAGCAAAGAAAAAATACGTTTCAAAAACTAAAATAACATACGGATCTATTGGAGGCAACAAAAATACGATTAAAGAGGCAAATAAAATTACTCGAGCAATAACTGCAGCATTTAAAACTTCTGCAGCCACTATTGCACCAAAAACAAACCCTAAAGCAATAATTAATTCTACTAAACTAAAACTCTCTAAGAAGTTAATCAATGCAGAATATAAAACGAATAAGGCAATAATTAAAACAACTACTGTACAGAAGAAAATTTCCTACAGTAATATTCGCACCAATAAAATGAATGAAACAATACAAGCAACTGTCTCAGCTACTAAAAGCCGACCAACATCGAATACAAATCCTGCAGCACATAAAGCTACTGTATCTACAGCGAAATACGGAAAAACTATTAATCATACCAATAAAGAAGCCGCTACAGACGCATTGGTAAAAATACTAAAGAAACCATTGCATAAAGAAACTATTAGCGTTACAACGAATAAAATAACTGAAACAGAAACTACAGTGGATAAAAAAATTCAAAACATTAAGCAAATAATGCAGAAAAGGACTACTGGATCAAAGATAACAACTAAAGCAATGATTTTAGAAAATAAATCAAACATGGCAAAAACTAAACCAAATGCTGGAAAAACAAAAAAAGCTAAAGTAACTACTAAAGCACATACTAAATCAGCTAAAATTATAAACAAACTTTCGCAGAAAGTAACCATTGCAGCAATAAAAAGGAATAAAGCAACTAACGCAATTAGTTTAGCGAAGAAAAAATATATTACTCAAGCAATAACTGTAGCATTTAAAACTTCTGCAGCCACTACTGCACCAAAAACAAACCTTAAAGCAATAACTCATTATTCTAAACTAAAAACGAATAAAGCAACTAACGCAATTAGTTCAGTAAAGAAAAAACACATTTCTAAAACTAAAACAACATACGGAACTATTGGAGGTAACAAAAATACGATTAAAGAGGCAAATAAAATTACCCGAGCAATAACTGCAGCATTTAAAACTACTGCAGCCACTACGGCACCAAAAACAAGCCTTAAAGCAATAACTCGTTCTGCTAAACTAAAACTCTCTGAGAAGTTAATCAATGCAGAATATAAAACTAATAAGGCAATAATTACAACAACTACTGTACAGAAGAAAATTTCCTACAGTAAAATTAAAACCAATAAAATGAATGAAACAATACAAGCAACTATCTCAGCAACTAAAAGGCGACCAACATTAAATACAAATTTTGCAGCACATAAAGCTACTGTATCTCCATTGACACACGGAAAAATTATTAAACATACGAATAATAAAGCCGCTACAGACGGAATGGTAAAAATACTAAAGAAACCATTGCATAAAAAAACTATTAGCGTTACAACGAATAGAATAACTGAAACAACTACTGCAGTGGATAAAAAAAATCATAACATTAAGCAAATAATGCAGAAAAAGACTACTGGATCAAAGATAACATCTAAAGCAATGATTCCAGAAAATAAATCTAACATGGCAAAAACTAAACCAAATGCTGGAACAACAAAAATAACTAAAGTAACTACTAAAGCAAATACTAAATCAGGTAAAATTATAAACAAACTTTCGCAGAAAGTAACCATTGCAGCAATAAAATGGAATAAAGCAAGTAACGCAATTAGTTCAGCGAAGGAAAAATATATTAGTCAAGCAATAACTGCAGAATTTAAAACTTCTACAGCTACTACTGCACCAAAAACAAACCTTAAAGCAATAACTCAGTCTGCTAAACTAAAAACGAATAAAGCAACTAACGCAATTAGTTCAGCAAAGAAGAAATACATTTCAAAAACTAAAATAACATACGGAAATATTGGAGGCAACAAAAATACGATTAAAGAGGCAAATAAAATTACTCAAGCAATAACTGCAGCATTTAAAACTTCTACAGCGACTACTGCACCAAAAACAAACCCTAAAGCAATAAATCATTCTGCTAAACTAAAAAGGAATAAAGCAACTAACGCAATTAGTTCAGCAAAGAAAAAATACGTTTCAAAAACTAAAATAACATACGGATCTATTGGAGGCAACAAAAAAACGTTTAAAGAGAAAAATAAAATTACTCGAGCAATAACTGCAGCATTTAAAACTACTGCAGCCACTACTGCACCAAAAACAAGCCTTAAAGCAATAACTCGTTCTGCTAAACTAAAACTCTCTGAGAAGTTAATCAATGCAGAATATAAAACTAATAAGGCAATAATTACAACAACTACTGTACAGAAGAAAATTTCCTACAGTAAAATTAAAACCAATAAAATGAATGAAACAATACAAGCAACTATCTCAGCAACTAAAAGGCGACCAACATTAAATACAAATTTTGCAGCACATAAAGCTACTGTATCTCCATTGACACACGGAAAAATTATTAAACATACGAATAATAAAGCCGCTACAGACGGAATGGTAAAAATAGTAAAGAAACCATGGCATAAAAAAACTATTAGCGTTACAACGAATAGAATAACTGAAACAACTACTGCAGTGGATAAAAAAAATCATAACATTAAGCAAATAATGCAGAAAAAGACTACTGGATCAAAGATAACATCTAAAGCAATGATTTCAGAAAATAAATCTAACATGGCAAAAACTAAACCAAATGCTGGAACAACAAAAATAACTAAAGTAACTACTAAAGCAAATACTAAATCAGGTAAAATTATAAAGAAACTTTCGCAGAAAGTAACCATTGCAGCAATAAAATGGAATAAAGCAAGTAACGCAATTAGTTCAGCGAAGAAAAAATATATTAGTCAAGCAATAACTGCAGAATTTAAAACTTCTACAGCTACTACTGCACCAAAAACAAACCTTAAAGCAATAACTCAGTCTGCTAAACTAAAAACGAATAAAGCAACTAACGCAATTAGTTCAGCAAAGAAGAAATACATTTCAAAAACTAAAATAACATACGGAAATATTGGAGGCAACAAAAATACGATTAAAGAGGCAAATAAAATTACTCAAGCAATAACTGCAGCATTTAAAACTTCTACAGCGACTACTGCACCAAAAACAAACCCTAAAGCAATAAATCATTCTGCTAAACTAAAAAGGAATAAAGCAACTAACGCAATTAGTTCAGCAAAGAAAAAATACGTTTCAAAAACTAAAATAACATACGGATCTATTGGAGGCAACAAAAAAATGTTTAAAGAGAAAAATAAAATTACTCGAGCAATAACTGCAACATTTAAAACTTCTATAGCCACTACTGCACCAAAAACAACCCTTAAAGCAATAACTCATTCTGCTAAACTAAAACTGTCGAAGAAGTTAACCAATGCAGAATATAAAACTAATAACGCAATAATTAAAACAACTACTGTACGGAAGGAAATTTCCTACGATAAAATTAAAACCAATATTTTTAATGAAACAATACAAGCAACTATCTCAGCTACTAAAAGCCGACAAATATTGAAAACAAATCCTGCAGCACATAAAGCTACTATATCTACAGTGACACACGGAAAAACTATTAAACATACGAATAATAAAGCCGCTACAGACGCAATGGTAAAAATCCTAAAGAAACCATTGCATAAAGAAACTATTACCATTACAGCGAATAAAATAACTAAAAGAACTATTGCAGTGGATAGAACTGACACAAAAAATAAAACTATTAAACCGAATCAAAGTGCTAAAGCTACAACTAAGAAAATAAAAACTACGACAAGAACTCAAAAACCAAGCAAAGCGACATATGCAAGTACTAAACCAACTAGGCCTGAAACTTCGTCTAAAGCGATTATTAAAGCGACTACCAGAGCGACAACTAAAATAATTAATACTGCTAAATCAAATCAATTTGCTAAAGAAACAATAATGATGATAAAGGCTACTAAAGTAATTAAAAATGCAAACAAAACTACAAAGCTGACGACTAAAGCAAAAAAAGCGACGACGACTACGACTACTACAAAAACGGCTGCTAAAGTAACTAACAAAGCAACTATTCAAGAAATAAAGACAACTAAAGCAACTGAAAAGGAAAATAAAGCTACAATAGTGGGTACTAAAATTTATAAATTAGAAAATAAAATAGATAAAGCAAGTTCAAAAACAAAAGCCACTAAATCACATAAAAACACCAAAGTAAAAAACGTTTTACAAGCAAAAATTGTTATGCAAGGAAAAATAACTAAAAGAACAATTAAAAAAACTAAACCAAACAAAAGTATTGAAACAAAGATTATGACTGAAACACCTAACATTCTTAAAACACTATTGCTAACATTACCCATGGTTGTTAATAAATCCAATCAAGCAATAACGAATAAAACTTCTGCAGCATATGCTGACAGGACAAAAAGCCAAACAATTAAAAATACTATTGAAAGAAAAAATGAAAATAAAGCTGCAACAGTAGCGGAAAAAAACACGAAAACAACAGCTATAGAGGTTAAAATTCATCAGAAACGAATGCAGAAGGAAACTACAACCAAAACAACTCATAAAGCAGTAAATATTTTTAAGAAACTATTGCGGAAAGTGTCAGTTAACATGAAAAAAATAACAAGAGCAGCAGGTAAAACAATTAAAGCTACTTCTGCAACAAAAAAAACTATCCAAACAAAAAACACTACTAAATCAAATCAATCTGCTACAAAAGCTACCAAAAAGGGCAACAAACATTCAAAGACTACTAAAATGAAAAGAACAGAAACCCCTAAAGCAAATTCAATAGCAAAAGCCAAGACTAAACCAAACAAAACTACAGAAAAACAAAACAGTAAAACAAAAAAAGGAGGTAAACCGACTCGAGTTCAAGCAAAAACAATCAATAAACCAAATAACCTTCCGGCAAAAAATAACAAAAATACAAACAAAATAGTTAAAATAAGTAACTTTTCGGCGAAAAGAACAAAAACAGGAGGTAAGGTGAAAAACACTCCAGCAAAAACACCCAATAAAACAAATAAAGGAGGTAAAGTGAACAAGACTCAAGCAAAATCACCAAATCAAACGAAAAAAGGAGGTAACGTGAAAAAGACTCCAGCAAAAGCACCAAATCAAACGAAAAAAGGAGGTAAAGTGAAAAAGACTCCAGCAAAAACACCCAAACAAACAAAAAAAGGGAAAAAAGTAAATAAACCTCCAGCAAAAAAACCCGATAAAACAAAAAAAGGAAGTAAAGTGAACAAGACGCCAGCAAAAACAACCAAACAAACAAAAAAAGGTAAAAAAGTAAATAAACCTCCAGCAAAAAAACCCGATAAATCAAAAAAAGGAAGTAAAGTGAACAAGACGCCAGCAAAAACACCCAAACAAACAAAAAAAGGGAAAAAAGTAAATAAACCTCCAGCGAAAAAACCCGATAAAACAAAAAAAGGAAGTAAAGTGACCAAGACTCCTGCCAAAAAACCAAATCAAGCAAAAAAAGGGGGTAAAAAGAATAAAACTCCAGCAAAAGCACCAGATAAAACAAATAAAGGAAATAAAGTGAAAAAGCCTCCAGCTAAAACACCAAATAAAACAAAGAAAGTGAGTACAGTAAATAAATCTACGGCAAAAATACCCAAAAAAACAATCAAAGGCGGTAAAGTGAGCAAAGCTCCAGCAAAAACACCAAATCAAACGAAAAAAGGGGAAAAAGTATATAAAACTACAACAAAAACCTCCAATAAAACAATTAAAGGCGGTAAAGTGAACAACGCTCCAGCAACAACACCCAATCAGATAAACACATCAAATAAAAACAATGAAACAAGCAAAATAGCTGACACGAATAAAACTCCAACAAACGAAACCAAAATACCAAAAAAAGAAGATAAAAAGAATAACACTCTAGTAACAGAACCAACAACTATTGCATACGCTATGCCAACCACTACCACTTCTGAACCTTTAACTTTTGAAGAAGCTCTAACATCTGATCCTAAAAATGGATCAAAACTTACAACCAAAGAGGAAGCTTTGCCCAATGAAGAAACAGCTATCACTTCAGAACCTTTAACATCTGAACCAACCACTGGTATAGAACCAAAAACCATTCCAGAAGCTTTACCAAGTGATGTGACAGCTATCACTTCAGAACCTACAACTTCTGAACGAGCTTTAACATCTGAAATAACAACTGGTTCAGAACCGACCACGATTGCAGTAGCTTTGCCAACTCAACAGACAGCTATCAATTCAGAAATATTAACTTCTGAAGGAGTTTATACATCTGAACTTACAACTGGTAAAGAATTAACAACCATTGCAGAAGCTACTAAAGACACAGCTATCGGTTTAAATCCTACAACTTCTGTAGGAGTTTTAACATTAGAACCATCAACGGGTTCGGACCCTACAACCATTACGGAAAGTTTACCAGGTGATGAAACACCCATCCATTCAGAACCTATTACTTTTGAACAAGCTTTAACAATTGAACCAACGACCGTTGCAAACACTTTCCCAACTGAAGACAAAAGGACAGCTATAATTTCAAAAACTTTAACTTTTGAAGAAGCAACTGAACCAACAACTGGTATCGAACGAACAACTATTGCAAAAGCTTTACCAAGTGATGTCACAGCTATCACTTTAGAACCTACAACTTCTGTAGGAGGATTAACATTAGAACCATCAACTGGTTTGGAACCTAGAACCATTACAGAAAGTTTACCAAGTGATAAAACAGCTATCTCTTCAGAACCTATTACTTTTGAAGAAGCTTTAACATCTGAACCAAAAACTGTATCATATCTTACAACCAAACCGGAAGCATTGCCAAATGAAGAAATAGCTATAACATCAGAACATTTAATATCTGAGCCAACAACCATAAAACCAAGAACCATTGCAGAAGCTTTACCTGTTGAACCAACGACCGTTGCAGAAACTTTACTAACTGAACAGACAGCTATAACTTCAGAAAGTTTAAATTTTGAAGAAGTTTCCATTACGGAACCAACAACAGGTATAGAACCAACAAACATTGCAGAAGCTTTACCAACTACAGATACAGCTATTGGTTCAGAATTGACCACGCTTGCAGAAGCTTTACCGGCTATCACTTCAGAAACTTTAAGTTCTGAAGGAGTTTTAACATCTGAACCATCAACGGGTTCAGAACCTACAACCATTAAAGAAAGTTTAACGGGTAATGAAACAGCTCTATCTTCAGAGCCTTTTACTTTTGAAGAAGCTTTAACAATTGAACCAACGACCGTTGCAGTAACTTTGCAAACTGAACTGACAGCTATCACTACAGAAACTTTAACTTTTGAAGAAACTTCAATAACTGAACCAACAACCACTTCAGAAGCTTTACTCACTGAAGACACCACTATCAGTTTAGAACCAACCACTTCTGTAGTGGGTTTTACATTAGAACCATCAACGGGTTCGGGCCCTAAAACCATTACAGAAACTTTACCCGGTGATACAACAGCTACCGTTTCAGAACCTTTTACTTTTGAAGAAGCTTTGCCAACTGAACAGACGGCTATCACTGCAGACATTTTAACTTCCGAAGAAGTTTTAACATCTGAACTTACAACTGCTAAAGAATCAACAACCATTGCAGAAGCTACTGAAGACACAGCTATCATTTTAAAACCTACAACTTCTGAAGGAGCTTTAACATCTGAACTAACAAGTGGTTCAGAACCGACCACGATTGCAGTAGCTTTGCCAACTGAACAGACAGCTATCAATTCAGAAATATTAACATCTGAAGGAGTTTTTACATCTGACCTAACAACTGGTCAAGAATTAACAACCATTGCAGCAGCTACTGAAGACACAGCTATCGGTTTAAAACCTACAACTTCTGTAGGAATTTTAACATTAGAACCATCAACGGGTTCGGAACTTTTAACCATTACAGAAAGTTTACCAGGTGATGAAACAGCTATCCCTTCGGAACCTTTTACTTTTGAAGAAGCTTTAACAGTTGCACCAACGACCGTTGCAGAAACTTTGCAAACTGAACAGACAGTTATATCTTCAGACACTTTAACTTTTGAAGAAGCTTCAATAACAGAACCAACAACTAATTTGGAACCAACAACCACTGCAGAAACTTTACTAACTGACGATACAGCTATTGGTTTAGAACTAACAACTTCCGCAGGAGGTTTTACATTAGAACCATCAACGGGTTTGGCCCCTCATACCATTACAGAACGTTTACCAGGTGATGAAACAGCTACCTTTTCAAAAGCTTTTACTTTTGAAGAAGCTATTACGATTGAACCAACGACTGTTAAAGAAGCTTTGCCAACTGAACTGAAGAATGTCACTTCAGACATTTTAACTTCTGAAGAAGTTTTAACACCTGAACCAACAACTGCTAACGAATCAACAACCATTGCAGAACCTACTAAAGACACAGCTATCGTTTTAAAACCTACAACTTCTGAAGAAGTTTTAACATCTGAACTAATAACTGCTAAAGAATCAACAACCACTTCAGAAGCTTTACTCACTGAAGACACCACTATCAGTTTAGAACCAACCACTTCTGTAGGAGGTTTTACATTAGAACCATCAACAGGTTCGGGCCCTAAAACCATTACAGAAAGTTTACCAGGTGATACAACAGCTACCGTTTCAGAACCTTTTACTTTTGAAGAAGCTTTGCCAACTGAACAGACGGCTATCACTGCAGACATTTTAACTTCCGAAGAAGTTTTAACATCTGAACTTACAACTGCTAAAGAATCAACAACCATTGCAGAAGCTACTGAAGTCACAGCTATCGTTATAAAACCTACAACTTCTGAAGGAGCTTTAACATCTGAAATAACAACTGGTTCACAACCGACCACGATTGCAGTAGCTTTGCCAACTCAACAGACAGCTATCACTTCAGAAATATTAACTTCTGAAGGAGTTTTAACATCTGAACTAACAACTGCTAAAGAATCAACAACCATTGCAGAACCTAATAAAGACACAGCTATCGTTTTAAAACCTACAACTTATGAAGAAGTTTTAACATCTGAACTAATAACTGCTAAAAAATCAACAACCACTTCAGAAGCTTTACTCACTGAAGACACCACTATCAGTTTAGAACCAACCACTTCTGTAGGAGGTTTTACATTAGAACCATCAACAGGTTCGGGCCCTAAAACCATTACAGAAAGTTTACCAGGTGATACAACAGCTACCGTTTCAGAACCTTTTACTTTTGAAGAAGCTTTGCCAACTGAACAGACGGCTATCACTGCAGACATTTTAACTTCCGAAGAAGTTTTAACATCTGAACTTACAACTGCTAAAGAATCAACAAACATTGCAGAAGCTACTGAAGTCACAGCTGTCGTTATAAAACCTACAACTTCTGAAGGAGCTTTAACATCTGAAATAACAACTGGTTCACAACCGACCACGATTGCAGTAACTTTGCCAACTCAACAGACAGCTATCACTTCAGAAATATTAACTTCTGAAGGAGTTTTAACATCTGAACTAACAACTGCTAAAGAATCAACAACCATTGCAGAACCTAATAAAGACACAGCTATCGTTTTAAAACCTACAACTTCTGAAGAAGTTTTAACATCTGGACTAATAACTGCTAAAAAATCAACAACCACTTCAGAAGCTTTACTCACTGAAGACACCACTATCAGTTTAGAACCAACCACTTCTGTAGGAGGTTTTACATTAGAACCATCAACAGGTTCGGGCCCTAAAACCATTACAGAAAGTTTACCAGGTGATACAACAGCTACCGTTTCAGAACCTTTTACTTTTGAAGAAGCTTTGCCAACTGAACAGACGGCTATCACTGCAGACATTTTAACTTCCGAAGAAGTTTTAACATCTGAACTTACAACTGCTAAAGAATCAACAACCATTGCAGAAGCTGCTACAGACACAGCTATCGTTTTAAAACCTACAGCTTCTAAAGGACCTTTTACATCTGAACCTACAATTGGTTCAGAATCGACCACGATTGCAGTAGTTTTACCAACTGAACAGACAGCTATCATTTCAGAAATATTAACTTCTGAAGGAGTTTTAACATCTGAACTAACAACTGGTAAAGAATCAATAACCATTACAGAAGCTGCTGAAGACACAACTATTGGTTTAAAACCTACAACTTCTGAAGGAGCTTTAACGTCTGAAATAACAACTGATTCACAACCGACCACGATTGCAGTAGCTTTGCCAACTCAACAGACAGCTATCACTTCAGAAATATTAACTTCTGAAGGAGTTTTTACATCTGAACTTACAACTGGTAAAGAATTAACAACCATTGCAGAAGCTACTGAAGACACAGCTATTAGTTTAAAACCTACAACTTCCGAAGGAGCTTTAGCGTCTGAACCAACAAGTGGTTCACAACCGACCACGATTGCAGTAGCTTTGCCAACTCAACAGACAGCTATCACTTCAGAAATATTAACTTCTGAAGAAGTTTTTACATCTGAACTTACAACTGGTAAAGAATTAACAACCATTGCAGAAGCTACTGAAGACACAACTATTGGTTTAAAACCTACAACTTCTGAAGGACCTTTAACGTCTGAACCTACGACTGGTTCGGAATCGACCACGATTGCAGTAGTTTTGCCAACTGAACCGACAGCTTTAACTTCAGAAATATTAACTTCTGAAGGAATTTTAACATCTGAACTAACAACAGGTAAAGAATCAACAACCATTACCAAAGCTACTGAAGACACAGATATCGTTTTAAAACCTACAGCTTCTAAAGGACCTTTTACATCTGAACCTACAACTGGTTCAGAATCGACCACGATTACAGTAGTTTTACCAACTGAACAGACAGCTATCATTTCAGAAATATTAACTTCTGAAGGAGTTTTAACATCTGAACTAACAACTGGTAAAGAATCAACAACCATTACCAAAGCTACTGAAGACACAACTATTGGTTTAAAACCTACAACTTCTGAAGGATCTTTAACGTCTGAACCTACGACTGGTTCGGAATCGACCACGATTGCAGTAGTTTTGCCAACTGAACCGACAGCTTTCACTTCAGAAATATTAACTTCTGAAGGAGTTTTAACATCTGAACTAACAACTGATAAAGGATCAACAATTATTACCAAAGCTACTGAAGACACAACTATTGGTTTAAAACCTACAACTTCTGAAGGACCTTTAACGTCTGAACCTACGACTGGTTCGGAATCGACCACGATTGCAGTAGTTTTGCCAACTGAACCGACAGCTTTCACTTCAGAAATATTAACTTCTGAAGGAATTTTAACATCTGAACTAACAACAGGTAAAGAATCAACAACCATTACCAAAGCTACTGAAGACACAGCTATCGTTTTAAAACCTACAGCTTCTAAAGGACCTTTTACATCTGAACCTACAACTGGTTCAGAATCGACCACGATTGCAGTAGTTTTACCAACTGAACAGACAGCTATCATTTCAGAAATATTAACTTCTGAAGGAGTTTTAACATCTGAACTAACAACTGGTAAAGAATCAACAACCATTACCAAAGCTACTGAAGACACAACTATTGGTTTAAAACCTACAACTTCTGAAGGACCTTTAACGTCTGAACCTACGACTGGTTCGGAATCGACCACGATTGCAGTAGTTTTGCCAACTGAACCGACAGCTTTCACTTCAGAAATATTAACTTCTGAAGGAGTTTTAACATCTGAACTAACAACTGATAAAGAATCAATAATTATTACCAAAGCTACTGAAGACACAACTATTGGTTTAAAACCTACAACTTCTGAAGGACCTTTAACGTCTGAACCTACGACTGGTTCGGAATCGACCACGATTGCAGTAGTTTTGCCAACTGAACCGACAGCTTTCACTTCAGAAATATTAACTTCTGAAGGAATTTTAACATCTGAACTAACAACAGGTAAAGAATCAACAACCATTACCAAAGCTACTGAAGACACAGCTATCGTTTTAAAACCTACAGCTTCTAAAGGACCTTTTACATCTGAACCTACAACTGGTTCAGAATCGACCACGATTGCAGTAGTTTTACCAACTGAACAGACAGCTATCATTTCAGAAATATTAACTTCTGAAGGAGTTTTAACATCTGAACTAACAACTGGTAAAGAATCAAGAACCATTGCAGAAGCTACTGAAGACACAGCTATTAATTTAAAACCTACAACTTCTGAAGGAGCTTTAGCGTCTGAACCAACAAGTGGTTCACAACCGAGCACGATTGCAGTAGCTTTGACAACTGAAGAGACAGCTTTCACTTCAGAAATATTTACTTCTGAAGGAGTTTTGACATCTGAACTAACAACTGGTAAAGAATCAACAACCATTGCAGAAGCTGCTTCAGACACAGCTATCGTTTTAAAACCTACAGCTTCTAAAGGAGCTTTTACGTCTGAACCTACAACTGGTTCAGAATCGACCACGATTGCAGTAGTTTTGCCAACTGAACAGACAGCTATCACTTCAGAAATATCAACTTCTGAAGGACTTTTAACATCTGAACTAACAACTGGTAAAGAATCGACAACCATTGCAGAAGCTGCTTCAGACACAGCTATCGTTTTAAAACCTACAGCTTCTAAAGGAGCTTTTACATCTGAACCTACAACTGGTTCAGAATCGACCACGATTGCAGTAGTTTTGCCAACTGAACAGACAGCAATCACTTCAGAAATATTAACGTCTGAAGGAGTTTTAACATCTGAACTAACAACTGGTAAAGAATCAACAATTATTACCAAAGCTACTGAAGACACAACTACTGTTTTAAAACCTACAACTTCTGAAGGAGCTTTAACGTCTGAACCTACAACTGGTTCAGAATCGACCACAATTGCAGTAGCTTTGCCAACTAAACAGACAGCTATCACTTCAGAAATATTAACTTCTGAAGGAGTTTTAACATCTGAACTAACAACAGGTAAAGAATCAACAACCATTACCAAAGCTACTGAAGATACAACTATTGGTTTAAAACCTACAACTTCTGAAGGAGCTTTAACGTCTGAACCTACAACTGGTTCAGAATCGACCACGATTGCAGTAGTTCTGCCAACTGAACAGACAGCTATCATTTCAGAAATATTAACTTCTGAAGGAGTTTTAACATCTGAACTAACAACTGGTAAAGAATCAATAACCATTGCAGAAGCTGCTACAGATACAGCTATCGTTTTAAAACCTACAGCTTCTAGAGGAGCTTTTACATCTGAACTAACAACTGGTTCACAACCGAGCACGATTGCAGTAGCATCTGGCACGGAACCTACAACCATTGAAGGTCTACCAACTGAAAATAAAGCTACAACTGTACTTATTAAATGTAGTAGAGAAACTAGAATTTCCGAAAAAACTGCTATTTATAAGGAAAATACAACAAACGCAGGAACTTTGTTATTTATTATTATTATGACCGTTCCAATTACAAGCACTACACTAACTACAACTACAGAAGTGACAACAACTCCTCTAGAAACTATAACTGTCATAGAAACGATAACTCAAAAAAATATTGATTGGACGATTCATCATTCTTCTGCATTCTCCTCGTCTCCTCAGTGCTCGCGTCCATGGGGCTGTAAATGCCGTAACTGTCCTCTTCGGACTAAACCTACTCCCAGATGTTTGCGTGGACCGCGACGTCGTTTCTTCGGGCGCAGAAAGACAGAAAGATAGCAATATTTTATTTAACACCAAGTAAAACAAATGTTCTTCGCCATTGCCGGTCCCAAGCCCGGACGAGAAAGAAGGAAAGTAGGCAGAGAGGTAGCACAACTGCTGTAATTCAACCAACGCCGGGCACCGGCTGGCGGCCAATTACTCCATTACGGCCTCCAGTCCCCAGCATTACCGCTATCCCAGGTTACAAAATCGGCCTTGGTAACGGAGGGGAAGGGGGTGCTTAGAACCTGGAACAGATCCGGGTGTCACAAAAAACTACATTTGACAACATACACGGAACTTGAGGTTACCGGCAAAATATCATAGGAGAAGGAAAACACTAAGTTCGGAGGAAACTTCTGAAAACCTTTGGCTAAACTGGATGGAGTCCACGGCGAGTTTGGGAAAAAATACAAACAAAATATTGCTCGACACTCGGAGCTCCGACCTCGCTTTGATTAAGTGCGGAATGAACTGTGACGCAGAATGTTCACCGATAAAACCGATGTTATTATATAATTAATAATCTGAATGGCAATTTTATACAACAGAAGCATCCTGATGGAGCTTGGTTAAGAAGAGAGCGAGACGGCATAGAAAC
The DNA here is from genome assembly GCA_923062465.1 of Acleris sparsana. Taxonomy (NCBI): domain Eukaryota; kingdom Metazoa; phylum Arthropoda; class Insecta; order Lepidoptera; family Tortricidae; genus Acleris; species Acleris sparsana. The sequence continues at coordinate 13,620,104 of OV281300.1, forward strand.
ACAAACGTGTCACGTCAAACATCTGTCGTAACACAACTGCACAAGGCGTTGATAAACTTGACGATGTCTTGTTTATTATTATTAATATCAACTTAGAGGTCTGCTGTACACACGCTATTGTTCACTTGAGGAAGAGTTCGTTTGACAAATGTATCATTTTTTATGTATTACAAAGGTTGCATGGGCTTAGTAAATAAGTTAGGATAGGGTTTTCTAGCCACAAAAAATATTGTGTGAAGAACCACCTTGCGAAATGAAATGTCTTTTTTGTATTACAAGGCTTCGGAACCCTACACTGAGCATGGTCAGATATGCTCTTGCCCGGTTTTTGACTGTGCTGTTGTCAAAATAAGTAATTTTAAGAAATGATCAGATATTAAGAAGCCCAATTTCTAAAACCAGTTTATTTTTTCTGACAATGTTTAAAGAATAGCAGTATTGTTGCGAGTTTTGGCTGAATACAATTTAAATAACGACGGCACTACTTGCCGTTGCTGCAGTAGTTGGGACAACCGCTCCAGCGAATACAACTATTGCAGAAACTACTATTCCAGGTTTCACGTCACAATATTTTGAGCAACATGCTGTAAAGGATCAAAAGGATGATTCTTTCTTGATTGTATAGTAAATCATATACACGTTGTGATATTAAAAATGTAAATATAGAAGCCAATAAAAACATTATTAATATAAATACAAAGCTATGAATGTGTTCTTTATCTATACAGGCCGACCACTGGTGACTTTACCCCAATCCTAATAATATGACTAGTTTAGGAGCTGTTTGGATGTTGGTTTTTTAATTACAAATGAACCAAAGAACGGATTTGCATGAAATATCACACAGAAAGTCCATGTCCTGAAATAGCACATAAACTCGGAGCCTGCCGTTTGGCAAAAATATGTTTGCCAATTTTGCTAACCCGATGTGTTTTTTTTCAGGATTTGTTTCGGTACTATCGTGTGGAACCCTATCGGTTGGGTTAGGTTAGGTTAGGTAAGCTGGTTGGCAAATGAAACGGTTGGGAAACGATTACTTTTCTCCGAAACAAAGGTAATCCCTTTCCACACCAAAAGTACCTATCTATGAGTTACCTTTGTTTCGACGAAATATCCTAAGGAAGGAACGATGAGTTCTATGCGCTAGTTACAAGTATTTCTATTTTATTCTAAATATGTACTGTAAAAATGAATATGAATATGTTATTATAATTAAAAAGTTTTATTAGATTTTATAATATTGACCGTAACGTTTCTCGGCCAAGTCTTATTATATTATAAACCTGGAATTATTAATGATTGATTCATTGCCGTTCTCATTATATTATGGAAATTGGCCCCGTTTGCTATCATACTGTGGGCGAGGTAGTCCTCTAGGGTATCATTTTGTTTTTCAACTTTATTATCGATTTCTTGTATCACTTCTTTTTTTTCAAACAAATCATCATATTCCATGAGCATGGGAGACATTACGATAACATTCGATTTTTGGTCTATTGGTTTAATAGATACTGGTTTAGATGTAGCAGGCGCAAGAGTAGTGTTACCCGCAGGGCTAGCTTGGCCAGCTGGTAACACGTCGCTGATAATCTGTAAAGAAGCCAAACTTAGTATCTATTTTCATCTACACCCATAATTTATAACTTTCCTACAATATTATGTTCAGAAAGATTCAGAACGATAAGCAAATGGACTATACTACGAAACCTGTATCCAAGATTGTATTTTAATGTTCACATTAAAATAACGGTGACCGATACTTTAATGTAACATTAAGATACAGTGCAACCACAGATACAGGTATCTCACGTATTGTGGAAAAGTTATGACATGCATATAGATAAAGTTATGAATGCTACTGTATACATAATTGGGCAATAAAACACTCGAGTGGTCTTATTATGAAACTTGCATTTCGGCTCATTTCATAAAACCACACTCGTCTGTTGATGCCTCTCATTATGTACAAGTAACATAAACTACTATAATAAGTTTAACGCGCGTATATGTGTGTCTGTGTAACTAGGTGTTTGTAGACGGAACGAATGGACCCTCGGGTTTGTACTCCTCTCTCACTCGCACTCATGCGCTTTTATGCGAGTCTAACCGATTTACCCGAAACCGACCACAATTTACAGACTTAGTCTTACACTATTACACTTTACTAGATAAATTTAGCTAGGATAGGCAGCATTCTGGAACCTTCAAGATTCCTTAATGCCTAAATACAAGAGTCTCCAAAAGGTTCAGACACGCGGGCTCTCACCGAGGGGAGCTGACAACGTGCGAGAGGCACAAAACGCCATGGAACGAGTTAAGCTGGGATCCCTCCACACTTCGGAATACAAAGATATGAGGTAGAACCTTAAGTGGAGAGGCGAGGTGGGATGATGGCAGATGGACGAAGTTGTTCACGAATGGTGGCCAAGCAATTCAAAACGATCTGTGGGTAGACCACCTGCGATAGGTGGATGACGGCGTAAAACGGCGGGAGACAGTAGATGCGATGCAACCGAGGGGAGCGGCGTGATAAGGTTCAGAGCAGACTTACATCCAACGGTGGTTGGCAAAAAGCGTGCTGAAAAGCGGTTTTAAATCAATATTTTCATTTGACACCGTCCCGTCATCATCATATCAGTCGAAAGACGTCCACTGCTGTAAATAGACCTTCTCCAAGGATCGAAATGAAGGTCGATAATGAGCTAATCGCATCCATCGGCTTTCTGCGATCTTCACTAGATCGTCGATCCACCTTGTGGAAGGCCTGCCAACACTTCGTTTTCTGGGCCGCGGCTGCCACTCTGGAACTTTTCCACCTCAATGGCCTTCAGTTCTTCGAGCAATGTGACCCGCCTACTGCCACTTAAGTTCGCGATTCGCTGGGCTGGGCGGATGTCGGTGAATTTGGTTCTAATGCAGATTTATGATTCAATCTCGTAGACCTGCGTGACCTTTAGCTTTCTTATGTGGCCCATTGTAAAGGACCACGTCTCTGTTCCATATGTCATGACTGGCAACACTCACTGGTCATAAAAGTTTGACTTTAGATACTGCGGTATAGTTGATACTTTTTGAACTGAGCTCTTCCACTACCTGTGAAGACAACACAATGGTTATTGTATCTATACAATCCTATTATCTGCTTTTGTTCTCGAAACCTCTAACAAGTTACTTTACGAAAAAGTTTAGAAGTACATTGCATGACTGTTGAATTTTCAACCTTATTCCTTGTTGAGTAGGTTTAAATGGCCTAAAAGGAAAATGTCGTTTTCAACACTTCTGTATTATCTACAGAGTAAAGTTCTTGTCGAGTGTCCGGCTATTTTATTCTATTACTGTATAAAGAAATAGAGTCGACAATCCATGCTAATCTTCGAAGGCGCTTATAATCTGCTTTAACTGCGAGCTCGGTATCCTAATTGGTGGTGGTGGTATGTGTGGTGGCTTTGTATTCTTAAGTGGATAAGCTCAGTTGAAAAAGTTTAAACTATAACTGGGACGAGTATACGCTCCCTAGCCAATTCCCTAGCTTACCGAAAGCTGCCCAGCCGAGTTCGATTCGGGAATTGATCTCTTTCTGGATGTTGGACCAAACTAGCTGGATTATTTGTCCTGGATATACGTCATAAATGTCATAATGATCAACAACTTCGAGCGTAGAGTTTCCAACTTTTAATGGAGTAGGTGCACGTTTTACATAAGTTTAGTCTTCTCCATATTCATTTTGAGACCGACTTCTGAGGAACTCTACTGAGCTCATCGAGCATTGTGCCCAGTTCTTCCAGGGTCTTAGCGATGTCTACAATATTATCGGCCAATCAAAGGTGAGTGAGATACTCGCCGTTGACGTTAATTCCAAGTCCTTTCCAGTCCAAAAGCTTGAATACAGAGGACCAATGCAGTTTTAACAGTTTCGGACATATAACATCTCCCTTAGTCACTCCTCGCCGCCGGACTGACATGGTGGCGTTTTCATACACACACTTCACCACTTAGGGTTTCGTTAGTCGATTTAGCACCGCGCGATGGAAAGACTGTAATAGGGTTTCTCATAGTTTTTACTTTATAGGTAGTTAAGCATAGTTAAGCATGTAAACGCTAAACGCTAGTGGCTGGTTATACTCTTGTCTTGTCTATAAACTGCCGCAGCGTGTGGATTTGGTCTATGGCACTGAAGCCTTTTCGGAAACCGGCTTGATTGGAAGGCATAATCCTAAGTAGTTATAAGTAAGTTATAAGAGAATATAAATAATTTTAGAGCATGTTTCTAACACGTCGAAAGAAATATGTAAAATTAATGAAGTTAAGCAGCATGCAGTGATTAGGTTGCTTACAAAAGAAGGTGAGATGCCCTCATGGATCAAACGGCATACTTTGGTAATCTGTGTTCGGTTCTTCGTAATCTATAGCTTAAAGGGCATAGACGTACGAGTACGTACTCGGCCACCTTACTCGCCCGTGTGTAACCCTAAGTAAGCGATAAATGTAATGTCGAGCTTTACGTACGCGTATTTACTCGGCCGTCTATCTGGGGCTTTACAATAAAAAAGACAACAACTTAAATTAGGTCACGACAAGTTTGAAGATGACCGACTCCTTGTATTGAACAGGCCCAGGACATTTTACTTGTGATATCAAGTTTGTCAAACAATTTGTTTTCAATAAGACCGACTTTAGCAAGTCCTCCATGGGTAAATTAACCACTCGCATAAGTTACTTCCGTCTCCACTCCACCACGTCCACTGTCAAAAATCCGTTAATTTAGCGTATTAGTCATGGTTGTTGTGTTGACTTGGGCAAGGTTTGCCAAAACTGTGTTTTAGACTGTTTGTTATTTGTAAGCTAAATTCGTTTAAGATTTCAATCAATTTTCATTGTTTTTACTACTTGAGGCAGTTTTGTGACTTAACGACCTTTTAGCTTTGCAATTAGGTATATGAAACTTTTTCGAAAACGATGACCAGAAAGTTGAAATTTAATCCCACCTCCTACAGAATTGTAGTGTTCTTTTGTATGATGGGATAATCTCCGTAGGTAACGAACTGATTTTAAACATTCTTTAAATCGGAAGCCACGTTATCCGTGACTGGAATAGGCTTTATTTTATTTCGTGAAATGCGTGAAATATGTATTACATGGTATTTTTTAAAATAGTAATTGATAGATTAATAATCGGGTCATATAAAAAATATTTAAAATAAAATAAACTTGCCTCGAAAAGAGCGAGCGCTAAAAGCAATCTTTTCATGAATCCTTTCATATTAACATTGTATAGCAAACACATTGTTTTTTCAGAGTTAGATTCGGAATAATTGGATGTCGATATATTTTGCACTTCTAAAGCTATAAAGTTCTTTTTTATGCTAGATGTAAACGAACTAAAACGGCTTTTTATGACCTCGTGCATAAAAGAGTTTATAGTTCGATTTTCCAATTTCCTGAATCGACTAGCCTTACCAAGTTCCGCTTTGAGAATATTCCATTCTTGTTATTTAACCAACAAATAATTTACTAGATTAGATTAGAGATTATTATTATTAGTTATTTTTTATTATAAATGATGAAATCAAAGGGTCTATGTAGGGTTGTCTAACTTTTCATGTTTTTTCACATAACGTTTTGTCTACCTAACGATCAATATTTATAATTGTTTTTGGTCGAAATTTGGTTTGCATTACATCAATTGGTTTCGTCGAAATGTTGCTAAGAATAAAATTATCATCGTACTTATACGTTATTAGCCAATTACGTGTCGAATATCCCATATGTACTCCCCCCCCCCCGCCTACGCGTAAGAAACTGTTTGCTCCAGCGCCTCTATCCTAGGCGGTAAATCCCAAATCGTATTTGACCTGCACGGGGAGCACGAGTTGTATTTTCTCGCTATTCGGTCAGTGCGTCTTTATCGTTAGACTAGATGGTAAGAAGACGAGCTGTAGGTAGGCCTCCAACAAGATGGAGTGACGACCTCGTCAGGATCGCGGGACCGCGGTGGATGCGAAAAGCACAAGACCGGTCTGAGTGGAAATCCTTGGGGGAGGCCGATGTCCAGCAGTGGACGTCTTTCGGCTGACATGATGATGATGACTATACCCTGTCTATTTAACAGAGTTAACAAAGCGTTGTCTCTGTTGCACTTTTGTATGAAAATGAAAGGGACAAGAAACTGCCAGTGGGCGTCAACAAACGCACGTCGATGGCGGGCTCGGCTTACACGCCGCCTGTTATTAAAATATTCGTAATATTTCTCGTTATTTTTGTTTGTAGTTAGAGGCACCTCAAATAATTAACTTACTGATAATATGACATTGTCATGTCATGTTAATTCATCTATAAATCCTAATTATGTAATTTAACGGGAAACAGTTCAATAAACGAGCCAGGTAAAAATTTGTAACCAAAGATAAGCACTTGAAAGCGTCCGCACCGTACGAGCGACAGATGTTGACTAAACTTTGACAGGCATGTAAACCTACCTTGTGCCTGTGCATCGTCCTTATCGCTGACCAATTACGTGCATTCTCTGTTTTCTAGTATTAACTCTGTTAAATAGACAAGGTATAGATGGTAAGTGGCGGACAACATGCGCTAGCCGGGCGGTGCCTCTATTCAACACGGTAAAAACCATATCGTGTTTCAGCTGTTATCGCATTGTCAACGTTTTTATAGCTCTTATTTTCTGGACAGTAATGGCGGCCGAGTTAAAAACAATGCCAAGGTCAAACATGATATTGTTTTTACAGTGTTGAATGGAGGCTCAGGGCCAGGGCCTCTATTCCCGACCGTACACACTTTAAACTTATAACCTTATTTCCGCCGGGGGAGAGGTGGGGTAAATGATTTAGCCTTTTATCGCCGAAACTCATTTCATCGAATGTTTTATTACGCCGAATTTTCATTTCATCGACCGCCATTAAGGAATACGTCTCCGTTTTTATCTGGAATTTTGATATATTAATAGTTATTTATATACATACACACCAACACACACATACATACCTTCACCCCTGTCTCCCAAAGGTAAATGTGTTCAGTTAAAATGTTTTTGTAAGTTATGAATATTTGGAGAAATTAAACAGTTGGAAAACAATATGGGACCCATACAGACATACACACTTTAATTTAAACTCATAACCGTATTTCCGTCTGGGTAGAGGTGGGATAAATACTTTGCCCTTTTATCGCCGACACTCATTTCGACACTCGTTTTAATTCGTCGAATTTTCGACAGGCATTTACACGTGGACGAGTAATATTTTTTTAGAAGACACAGGTCTAACCCAACCTTACCTACGTAACCCACTAAACGCTATGATAATCTAAAAATAAAATGGGTTAAGCAGAAATAAGCTTTTAATGCAATTCGGCGAAGTGAAACCATTCGTGAATTGAGTGTCGAAAATAAAAGGGGATCCCGAGGTAAATGAATAAAAATATATCGTTAAAAGAGTTTTATTATTTCAAGTCTAGGTCTTCGTCCGACGATGATGCAGTTTCATTATTATCCCAGAGGTGTTGTTTATCTCCTCGTTTCATTAATAAGGTTCCCTGCTCTAGTGTCCTGTTGGTAGTCCTCTAAGTCATAATTAGCTATTTCTCGCTTCGATTGTGCTGTGGCGTCGTATATATCTTCATATCCCAGTATTATGGGAGGTAACACAACGAGCTGTGCTGTAAGGTTTGATTTTGGGGCTTGAGTGGTAGTGGTAGTCGTGGGATTCGCGCATGACACATAATCCATAAACTGTAAAGACGCATTTTTTTCTTAGATCATGCATACTTAGGGTTCCGAACACGGACTTTTAAAAAAATAAGGACGACGTTGTGAAGCATGAAACGTCGGAACTCCAGAATTTGGGCGTGTGTCGTCATTCCGGTTCAAATTCAAGATAATATTATATTATAATTACGGAACTAAAAAAAATATGGACGTAACCTCGTCTAATCATGAGTGAAGCATGCAAAATGGCTGTCTTGGCACACACGTAAACTGTCACTGGTGCTGTGGCTCGGCGCGTTGTCTTACCTTAGTATATCCATGTGCGAGCGGTAAGTCGTGTGTAACGAACATGATTAGACGAGGTTACGTCAGTATTTTTTAAGGCCCGTGGTTTTGAAATCATACTAGGAACCCTTGAGCCGCAAACGCATTGAGAGCAGAGGCGGTGCCGTGCGGTGGGTTTCCAGAAAAAAAAACGCCTCCGTCACGCTTTGGAAACACCTTTTAGTATGGAAACGCGCCGTACCGCACCGCCTCGGTCTCGGTCTGTTTGCGGCTTTATAGTTTCTCTAGGTCCGTCTGTCCGTCTCCGGTCGAACTCAGAGAGTTTTGGCACTGCAAAGCTGTAATTTGCATGGCATGGTTATAGTGACTGTGGGTAAGACCGGCATACTTTATTTTTTTATTAACTCGGAGTGATCTAGCTGCTTTAATTATTCACCTACGTTAACGCTTGTAATCGCAAACGATGCAGAATTTCATAAGTAATAGTTAAGCTATAGTGACAGGGAATTTTAACCACAAATTAAGCAACGCAATAGTATTTTTTAAAATCCGGCGAGTAGACGGACTTCCCTTGTAGTTTAAGGTAAGTCCGTCTAGTAATGATATCAGCCATACTATGGCTGCTTATATGTTCGTATTCGAATCTTTAAAAAGAATGAAACAAGACAATGAAAAGTCTATTTTAAACTTGTTAATATATGGCTTAGATTCGAAATAAACACGTTTTTTCATATTCAAAGGCAAGTCCGGCATATAATACGTAGATGGGGTGGTAAACCTTTTTTGGCAAATAATTATAATATAAGTACTTATTTTTTTTCGGGTTTCCCAAATAAAAAATCAATAGTAATTTTAAAATGTATTTTAATAATTGTTTTTAATTAACTGAGATCAAAAAAGGTTAAGTAAAAGGCCCTAAAACTACTTTTTTGGAGTGAAAATGTCAAACTTTTATAGCATAAATCTCGATATCAGTTACTTGTAAAAGTAAATTTTAGATGGCAGCTAGTTTAAAACAGCAGTGTTAATGCAAATAGGTTTTAACAACAACTGAAAGTTTAGAGCTTCAAATCGAAGGTCACCTGCCCATGGAAGCCCCTTAACAAACACAAACATCATGTGCAATGTCGAAAGGATTAATCTATAGTAACCTTATGTAATCGTAATAATATTGAAGTCGTAAAAACGGTTGGTAACCTCTGATTCAAGGAAAGTCCGGCATATGACGGACTTACCTTGTACAAAGTAGACGGACTTTCCAACTTAACGAAATTTTAATGTGATAAATGATGGAAGGTATAATTACAAAACTAACCCAATTTCTGATAATTTAAACACAGAATAAAGATAGCCGGTTCTTATATTACTTACGTAGTAACTTTCTGGTGCAAAATCTTGTCACTAACTATTTTTAATTATTTTATTACTAGAGACCGTCGCACTATCACTTCGAGTTCCATACACGTTATGACTTGTTTAGGCGGATTGCTCTGAAGTTAGTTGTCGCAGCGCCATCTGTTTTAGAGTGAGAGAAATAGCGCGACAAACTGCTTTATTGACTGGACGCTAAAGCGGGAAACGCTTTAAAATTAAAAAGTTATAACGTGTAGACGGACTTGCCTTGTAGACGGTCTTACCCACAGTCACCTACATTTAAATTACACCGACCGAAATTGTAAAATGATACCTTGAAAAAAAAATCGGTTGGGTTGGGATTGGGAGTTATGTCCCAAAAATAAAAGCAAAGGCCATTTTATTTTTTACATTACGCATAATATCAAGTGAGGTATCATTATGAACATGTCATCAAAGTTTAGATTTCGGGGTCCGCTCAGGAACTATTGAACTTAAAAAGAGTAATGTTCAGTAAAGTTGCGTAAATCTTACATGAAATTTAAAAAAAAAAAGTTAAAAAAATCTTACATGAAAGCACATATGTACACTCAGGAGCCAAAATACCGGGTCAGAGTGCGTTTTTCATACAAACGAGACTATTTCGAAGCCTTCGTTCCTCGCCTGGGGTTGTTTCGAGTGAGGTTTAATGGTGGATACTGCGAGGGTCAATAGAGGAGGTCAAAAGTTCTTAAGATACCTAACTGATCGCACAATCAGTTAATACCACAGCGGGAGAGTTTGGATCAGCACTTGGATTTCCTTACCTTTTTTTGCCATTTTAAATGTTTTTCTGGACATACTCAATTCCGGCGTTAGCCGCAGATTTATTCAGTTGGGTATCCTAGGCACTCTGGAAGTCCTGTATCGATGCTGGGGGTATTCATCATCAGAATTCACTTAAAGCATTCCCTGGCGGGGAACCAAGGCTTCGAAATAGCCTCTTTAGTATGAAAAACGCACTCTGACCCGTTATTTTTGGTCCTGAGTGTAGTTGTGTACAAAACTAATATGGGATTTACGTCAAAGGAATATAGAATGTAGAACGGCCCATACAGCGGCTATTCCATTTGTTGCGCAGTAACGAGCAATTAGGATTATGGCTGAAATTCCCCAGCAAACATCTTGCAGAGAATATTTGTGCAACTTCAGTATACTGACTGTTCCTTGCCTGTACATTTTGGTGGTGCTTACTGATCTCGATAAGCACATGCACGATATAGAAAGACAAGAGCAGAGAGTAAAGCGACTTGCAACGAGGCGGGGAGACCTGCCACACACCATGAGAACTGGGCTCAAAGTTGTCAAGCACTCGGAGAGTTACCAGGCCATTTTCCTATTTAATAAGCTACCCTATGATGTCAATCGGGAATCACTTCACCTTTAAAAATAAATTGAAGGCTTTCTTGCTAAAGAAGTGTTATTTCTGTGATCATGGATTTGCTTAGTAATCTTAATTTTTAAATTATAATGGATTCGTTATTTATTTCGTTTGATATCCACATAGTTCCATTTGTTATGATTTAAATTTATGTAATTTTAATGTTATAATTTGTATGTTTTTTGTACATCTATGTTTAGGTTTATTGTTGGCTGTACTATTAAATGTTTTTGATTTAGAATAAGTAATAAATGTTATATAGTGTAAATGTATGCATTCAAACACAATTTATATTGGTACTGAATAAATAACTAAGAACAAACTATGAACTATGCTCACGATTGGGTGTTCTCCGCCTAATTAATGGAGCATTTTTTTCCAAGTTAAATAATCAATATGTCGAAATGGAATCAGAATATACAAAGAAGTTTTCGACACACTACGACACTACTTACACACGTTAACGAACTAGTAAACGTGAACATGAATCTTTATAAACTACTAGCTTTTGCATGCGACCTTGAAGCGTATGAGTCGTTTATTTTTATTCCCTCAGGAACTGTAAAATTTTCCGCAATAAAAACTACCCTATATCCTTCCCCAGTATTTTATCAATTTTTATACCAAATAATATCTAAATCAGTTCAGCACTTTAGCTGTAAAAGCGTAACGAAAAAACAGACGGAGTTACTACGTATATGTAACGGGCATTGGACGTTGTTATCCAGTGTTTTACAATCATGGGTCCATGGGAGATGAAGCGTTGCCTCGCCACTCGCCACTATGCTGGTGTTTTCGCAATTTGTTATATCTTACATAAATATATTAAATCACGCCTGTTTCCCAGAGGGGTAGGCTGAGACCACTTCTTTCCACCTGCTACGATCCTGACAAATCTCTTTCGCCTTCCACATTCATACATCGAGTCATGCACGCACGTCTGTTTCGGGTACTTGAGATTCGGCGCTTTTCCAGTATTTCTCCAGTTTGATTCGAAAAAGTACCGACCCTCCCACTCACTTCGCTCGCTTCACTCGCTCCGTACTTGTTACATCTTATCTTACTTATATTAGAAATGAGATAGCCTGGAAGTTTGTTACTCATCACGCTTCAACCACTGAACGGATCCGGATGAAACTAGGCACACTTGGTCTTTATCCTAAAAAATTGTACGACGACTTCTACGCGGTGAAGACGCGGGCAAAAGCTAGTGATAATATAATATTATCTTGCATTTGAACCGGAATGAAAACACATGCACAAAGCAAGTTCTGGAATGACGGACATACGAACGAATTAAGACTTACTCCTAGTCATGGAACCATACACTCGCACAGTTTTGTAAACTAACAAACATACGCACGTACGCGTACAATTAAACACATGATTATTGTTTATATTACATCTTCTTATTGTTTATAATTATTAATTTGTTGCTTGTTGTAGCTTTGTCATTCCTCGGGGTTGTGGCAGGGTACCAGTGTTTTGTTCTTGAAAATTACTTTGCTACCGCCAGAACGGCTATCTAACTACACGTCCTCCAATATTCTGCTTTCGGCGGTAAGAGAGTGGGACGCAAGCCCGCTTCACGAGCATTGGAGGGGCCACCATAAGCGGGTCATCACAAGATCCGGGTGACATGTGGCGACGCCTATATAGTGGTTTAGTTTCTCTACTTTAGTTTCATAGTTAAAATTGTGCCATTATTGGCATTTTTATTTTAAGTGTTTTTTACGGAACCTGTTTTCTTTAGTAAAACTATTTCATTTGAGCCGTCTATTGAGATATGGAAATCCTTACTTTCCGAACAGGAGAGATGAAAAATCTATTACCTACTTACTGAAGTGTTTTTTTTCTTAATCCCGTGACAAAGAATTTGGACAAAGTTGCAGGCAAAAGCTAGTAATACAAAATTAACTTGCCTCAAAAAGAGCGATCGTCAAAAGACATATGTTCATGAATCCTCTCATACTGCTTTTAATTGTGTTGCAAACATATCGTATTGTTTTATGAGTAAGATTCAGTATGATTGGATTTTGTACCGTAAAATGAAGTCACCTTAATTAATTTTAGAATTATGATGCGTAATCTACACCAATTGAATTGTTTAAAAAATAACTCTGATAGTCGACCATTGTTTATCTTAGAAGCGAATGAAAGTGATAAGAAGTGCGCCAAAATTCATATCAAAACGGGAACTCCGATTATTAGAACTCCGAAAATATAATACAGAAGTAGTGTAGATAACAATAGATTAGGTTTGATTTATAAAAATCCTGTAAAAGTAACATTTGCAGATAATAATTAGGTTACTTTATGAGTTGCGATAATTATGACTTACAATACGTCATGACTAAAAATAATTATAAATGGCAATATGGACCTGTGATGAAGAAAAGTTATTTGAAAAAAGAACTATGTCAATTACCTCACCTTTCAGTAGCCGAAATATATACAGCCTCTATGTGGTAATATTATAAAAATAGTTATAAAAATAATAATTTCAATGGAGTTGTGCAGTAGCAGAAACCTCTACCTACAGCCTCTCTGTAATGATATTACAAAAAAAACCTAATCCCACAGCCTAAACTTGTACTGAGATGCTTAAACCATATACAGCTGCTCTTTGGTAAAAATACACTGAGTATTACTTTTGCAAGTTTTATTATCAAGTTTTCTCATAGTTGACATGAATATTCGGATGAAAGTCAGCAATTATTTCACACTCGAAATATTGGCGTTCTCGCTAAGCTCGAGCGTCAAAATATCTCGCTTCAAATAAGCCTTTCGTCCCTTGGTTAACAATCTACCATATAAAGTCAAAGTGGTCTGAGGTAAAGTCGTAGGATTTCACGTGATGTCACTCGTTCTACGATTTTTAAGAAAGAAAGAAAAAAAGGAAGCACAGACAAACAAACATCAACAAAGATCAAGCATCAACAAAACAAACGTCTACAAATATCAACAAAGAACGAGCATTTTAGCGGATATAACAAAACACGTGCTCATTATTTTATCATGTTCTTAAACATAAAATCTTACCAGTACGAAACTAGCATTTTTTTTATAGTCGATAGAAATTAGAGGGTTTAGTGACTTTTCAGTACTTTGGAGGACAATTTCTCCCAGCAGGTTGAGATTGAGCAGCTAAAGAAAATACGTGTCTGTTATCTTAGAGTAACATATATCAAAATAAACCAAATCGGAGCCGGACAGTTGGGTACCTTTCCTTGTTAGCTAAGTTAGGTCAAAATCAGTTGGGCTGTTTAAGACACATCAGCTCTGCATGCAGGGGTCGCCGTTATTATCGGGGATTATGATCTATTTAATAGTTACTTACATACATACACACCAACACGCACATACATACCTTCACGCATGTCTCCAAAAGGTAATGTGTTCAGTTAAAAGTGTTTTTGTAAGTTATGAATATTCGAACAAATGAAACAGTTGTAAAAAAAGTCGAGACCCAGACAAACAGGCATACAGAATTACAGATACACACTTTAAACTTATAACCTTATTTCCGTCGGGGGTAGAGGTGGGGTAAATGATCTAGCCTTTTATCGCCGAAACTCATTTCATCGAATGTTTTATTACGCCGCAGTTTCATTTCATCGACCGCCATTGAGGTACACGTGCATTTAGCTCCGACCCTGTCCCTCGTCATTTGAGACTAAATCGAGAGAGGAATGGAGCTAAGGTAACTTCGAACTTCGATTGACACAATAGGGCCTCTGAAAACCTAAAAACAATAAGGTTTCAGCAGAAATAAGCTTTCGATGTAATGCAAATTCGGTGAAGTTAAACATTCTATTAAATGAGAAATGAGTGTCGACCGGGGTAAATAAATATAAATATATCCTTAAAAGAGTTTCATTCACGTTTAGGTCTTCATCCGACGATGATGCAGTTTCATTATTATCCCAGAGGTGTTGTTTATCTCCTCGTTTCATTGTAGTCTCGTTTCTCGTCCTGTTGGTAGTCCTCTATGTCATAATTAGCTATTTCTCGCTTCGATTGTGCTGTGGTGTTGTATATATCTTCATATCCCACCACCATTGGGGGCAACTCAATGAGCTGTGCTGTGAGGGATGCTGGCTTGACGACGGGGGAGTCCTGCGCCATCACATAAACCTTACCCTGTAAAGACGCATTTTTTTTGTTACACATGGTGTTCCCTTGTTTCCAAAACAGAAAATTCATAGAATAACGTTTCGCAGAAAATGTGTCATATAATATTTGGTCCCAGTATTTTTATTTACTATATTATTATTACGACTATTTACATAAATTAAACATTTTTCACAGAAACATAATTCAATGAATTTTATAATCTCGTTTTACACAGAACTTATTAAACAGTAGAATTATTTTTAAACGGATAAGTATTATTTGTTTGGTAGTATAGGTTAGAAATTGCTACCAGAAAGGTTAGATTAGGTTAGGTTTGAACCGTTGATCGCTCTAGTAAACACGCTCTTACATCAAAATGTACTAAGACGTATTCTTAGTAATAAGCTAATAAGTTTTACACTAACTAAATAATATAAGGACCAAGAAAATTACATTTTTAGTAATAATATGATAAACATTTACTGTGAACCCAATATTCTCTACAAATTTGTCTCTATAAAATAGTGTACAACCGTTACACACTCCTGCATTTTACAGGGTTCCGAACACCTTAAAAAAATACGGACGTAACGTTACACTAAAAAGTTGTGAAGCATGCAACTCGTCGGCACTTTCGTTCGTTATGCCTACACGACTTACCACACGCACATAGATACACTAGGTAAGACAACGCGCCGAGCCACAGCACGAGTGACAGTTTACGTGTGTGCGTGTGCACGCACACAGCAGC
This sequence comes from Acleris sparsana, assembly GCA_923062465.1. Taxonomy (NCBI): domain Eukaryota; kingdom Metazoa; phylum Arthropoda; class Insecta; order Lepidoptera; family Tortricidae; genus Acleris; species Acleris sparsana. The sequence goes on from OV281300.1 coordinate 13,635,749, forward strand.
GATTTTGCATGTTTCACTGATGATAAGGTTACGTCCGAATATTTTGTAGGTCCCTGGTTCCGAAATCAAACTAGGAACCCTAGTTCATCGCTGAGCTGCAGGCACTGGTCCCACCGCGAGCGAGTAAGCGATAAATGTATATCTCTCTCTTTTATTTACACGGGAGCGATTATCTTTTGTTTGTTTCTTGGGCGAGAAAATCTAGTTCATCGCTCACTCGCTCGCGGTGGGACCAGTGCCTTAAGGAAGCTTTTTTTAGTATCTGTGACTAGTACTTTAAAAAGGTAAATAAATGCTACAATTTGAACGTAACCTGAGCACACTGTGTCTATAATGCTGCTAGGTAAAATTATTGTCATTAATATTCATGCTCCTATACTGGAAAATCTCGAAGACCAAAATCCTAACCTCAACGGGCGCATATTCGCTGTACTAACTGCATTTTGGTTTAAGTGTAGGTATTTATCAATAAACTTACCCTAATATTACTAATTACACGAGTTCACATTCATGTTTTTATGAAGTAATGTTGAAATAACGAAATAATCAAGATGGGAACTGTCAGATTTTGGTCTTTAATTAGTTTTTATGGGCACAGGGTTTTCAGGGTGGCGAACTTGGGTGTTATCTACTCTCAAGGGACTTAACAACATGTAAAAAAAACGTAGTTACATGCACGCTTGCGATTACTGCCTTTTTTGTGTTAATAAAGACTGGCCTTTTCGTTTTAAATAAAAATAACTTTATAGCTTTAGAAGTGAAAAATTATATCGACATCCAATTATACCGAATCTAAGTCGTAAAACAATGTATTGGCAAAACAATATTAATATGAAAGAATTCATGAAAATATTGCTTTTAGCGGTCGCCCTTTTCGAGGCAAGTTTATTTTATTTGAAATAATTTCCATATCCCCCGAGTGTTACTCTATCAATTAAGATTTAAAATAAACCATTTATAAAACTAATTTCACCCATTTTGTAGTTAAGCGTTTTTATTATTTGCATGCCCTCGCTTCGTTCCGATTTAAAGGAATAAAATAAAGTCCCAGGGATAAAGTACCTAATTATTAAAATAATGTTATTTTAAACATGGTTAATTAAATTCAGAGATTACCACCAAAGTACAAACGTGAAATAAACCTAAGTCTTCAAAATGGTTTTCGGGTTCGGGTCAGTTCGGTGAGATTCGCATAACAGCGTGAAAGCGAGTCAGAGAGAAGTTCAAACCCGAAGGTCCATCCGTGGGCAGCTACGATACCACAGAAAGACACAAATACACAGATACCTACTCAGACGCCCAATTACATAGATACACCATACAATACACACTAAGATACGCAGTCTAGTTCAGTCTACACAAATACTCGGCCACACAGTTTCATGGACACACAAATACACTCATACTTAGACACCCAGTTATTATAGACACACAGATACTCAGACCCAGTTACATAGACACACATATACTCAGACACCCAGTTACATACACACACAGATACACCATACAATACATAGACACTAAGATACACAGTCTAGTTCAGTCTACACAGATACTCAGCCACACAAATACACTCATACTCAGACACCCAGTTATTATAGACACACAGATACTCAGACCCAGTTACATAGACACACAGATACTCAGACACCCAGTTACATACACACACAGATACACCATACAATACATAGACACTAAGATACACAGTCTAGTTCAGTCTACACAGATACTCAGCCACCCAGTTTCATGGACACAAAGATACACAGATACTCAGACACTCAGTTATTATAGACACACAGATACTCAGACAACCAGTTACATCGACACATAGATATACAGATACACACATATACATAGATACACGGACACCCAGGTACATAGATACACAGATACGCAGATATTCACAGATACAGCGTTAAACTTATAAAAATAGATACGTGACAAAAAAGCTATTTACAGATTATCGGTGACGTGTTACCAGCTTGCCCAGGAAGCCCTGCGGGTAATTGTAATCTTGAGCCTGCTTTAACTAATAAATCAAACAATGAAAATCCGAATGTTATCGTAATGGCTCCCATGCTCCTGGAATATGAAGATTTGTTTGAAAGAACAGAAGTAGTACGAGAAGTAGATAATAATGTAGACAAACAAAATGATACCGTAGAGGATCTCGGCGGCAGTTTCGTAGTAAAAGGTGTCGATTTCAAGAAAATAATCAATCAATCGATAATAGTTCCGGGAGTAAAAATATAACAAGACAAAATCAATACGAAAAGAATAATGTAATAAACTTATACTACTATAATAAACCTTTATAATGATAATAATGTATTCACATTTATTTTTATAATACTTAGTATACCTATCCCTCGGCTTCCCGCGATGTTCACCAGATCGTCGGTCCACCTTGTGGAAGGCCTGCCAACACTTCGCTTTCCGGTCCGTGTCCACCACTCGAGAAGTTCTCCGCCCCAACGGCCATCAGTTCTACGAGAAATGCAAAATAATCCTAACAGAACACATACTTGTGTTTTGTAATAACTAACATGTTTGCTGTGACGGCGCTGGACTCTGTGTTTAAAAACATGTTTTGAAAAAACCGCCTCTTAAAACGCTAAACGTAACTTAAAATTATAAATGAAGTTATTTCTTGCGTTTTTGAAGGCGGTTTTCTTACCTTTATATTTATTTTATACGTTTTAATGATCATCATATCATTTATTATGCTATTATGTACTCCCGCTTCTCAAATAGAAAAGTCATAGTGCATATATGTAAACCATTTCAATGTGCATCGTCATATTAGCTCAACTATCAATCGATAGATCATACCGCCCCCCTCGAATTAGGTACTGTTGAGGAGTTCCAGTGGCCATTTGTTAGATTCATCATCATTCCACTTCAAGAAATTGTTCTTTCAAAACTTTTTTACTTTGCTTTAATTTGATATAGTTTCCACTGCGATATTGTTACACAAACTTGTAATTTTGCGTAAAATAGAGACTCTGTTAACCAGCAGGCCCATTTATACGGGTACGGGTGGTTATGGACGTGATTAATTGTGTTGAAAACTATCGCTTTCTGAGAAATACGAGTATGTTAGTGCGAGAGTTGTGGATACTTTATCCCTGATCGAAAGCGTGTCAGTGTGTCAAGTGAGGAAATGTCGTCAATATAATCGGGAGAATACCAAGTGCGGAGTTCCACAGGGAAGTGTCCTTAGTCCTACCTTATTTTTAAACCCCGATGCAAAAAGAGATTTTTTAATAAGAGATGTCAGCTCTGAAGTAGCGATCGTCAGTATATCGGGTTTCTATCTATTTAACCACGTATAGACGGAGATAGGATAGAGGGCCTCTGGATTAAAACATAAACAATCTGATGGTGTCATCAATGCATTTGGGTCGATCTACTTTCAACATTCTTCTGTGGGTTTTCTATTATAGAGTGTGTGTGTGTGTGTGGATTGAAGTCTATGGGACTCGGGTACCTCTTACCATCTGTCTTCCATTCGTTCGTTTGTTCCTCAGCTATCCTGTACTGCAAAATTACACCTTAGTGATACCTAACAAAGTCTTGAACCTACTGACCAATGATTTCTATTTCTAATTCAAATTTAACCTAAACCTACCTCATAATTATGATGCTAGTTTCGGTCAGTAGTGCAGTTTAATAGTGCCGTGGGGCAGTCCCCGTTACGGCTGTACTCTTCGAGGCGTCAGTTGCAAGACTGTCCGTTCACGGCCAGAGCCGACTGTGGCATTAAAAAAAAACCCAAAATGTTTTCCGCGAACGTTATCGTAATGGAAAATCTATAGGATTGACGTAGGCCGCCGAACGGAGCGCTTATGTCAATTACGTACATTTTGTCAGTGCTCGATAACCGTTTACGTTAGCGTTATGCGTCTTGTTATACTACAACTATTTGTTTTGTCTTGTCTAGAGCCTGTTGTAAGAGCTAAGACGAATAAAAAAATATAATTATCATCACTTATTAGGATTTACAATAATCACACAAACAAACTTTTTCAATTATTTTTATTGAAATTATCACCTTCATCATACCAGCGCTGAAGGGTGTCAACGTTTTACGTACAACACAATTACAAACCGACACTGAGCACAGTAAAAATAAAGTTGGGAATCGAATTGCAGCCGGCCCGGCTTAAATATACTCGCCTGAAGGCACTTGCGGTCAGTTATTTTGGCGTTATTAATTGGAAAGTCAACTATAAAACAATTATGCATGCAACAAATGTTAAAAAAAAGAATGATAATAAAAAATCAATTAGAGTACAGTAAAACCAGAGTATTAATAGTACTTGGCTGTCTGTCGCTGTCCCACTCTCTCTAGCATCTTTTAGTTTGTTTGTTATGCCAAAGAGTGTGAAAGCTATAATGCCCTCCTACGGAAAATATTTAGGTACATGTAGTATATTATTTGTACTGCACTTGCAACCTAATTATCAACTTTTTAGAGTTTAATATGCATAATAGCACTTGTGCCTTTTCTCCGTAGGAGGGCAGTATAGACAGCCAAGTACAAGTAGTATGAAGGAACCACGGAATAGAAAAAACAGTGGAAGTGGCATGAGCTTCTCTTAGTATCTGACTTGTTGTCGCTAATACTCAAACTATAATTAAAAAATACACCATTACGGATTATTTTTTTGGTGTGGCTATCGTTTTTACATTCCGAAATAGCACAATAAGCCATGCTTCTGGATTTATTTCCTATATTAGAAATACTATTCGCACAACTTTTACGCACAAGCGAATGCGGCAAGACTAAGGCAGGTTGCGCGGAAGTCCGCATTACTATGCCACAGGTTACACGCAAACTTAACACTTCTACTGTTTTTTCTGTTCTGTGGAAGGAACGATCGAGACTTGCTGTTGCAAACGAAAAATCGAGTCAAGTATCTTTACGAAGTTCCAGTAAATATTCAATCTATGTTTTGTTATGTGTGAAAAATAATAACATTATTTTCTAGGTTACATTATATTCAACAGTTGATTAGCGATTATATTAGAACCAACTGTTAAAAAGTAACGTTCAATATATTGTGATTAAAAAAATATCTATCTCATCCGATCGCATTAGTAAATATTTATAAATGACGTTAACCTTAACGCAAAGAATGACGCTTATTGCATTAAATCTTAAACACAGGCCGGCTAAGGCGACAAAATTATTGCTCTATAGTTAACACAGTCATTTTTTATATAAATTAGTTCAAAATGTACCTTATTTTTTCTATGGCGGTTCGGACTGGTCGTCGAATAAGATTTTGCATTGATGTATAAATAGTTTACCCATTTTGGTTTCTTGGCGGCCAGTCCCCACTGCTATTACATGTTGTTTATTAAAACAGAGGTGGCGCTATGCTTCAAAGTGATTGTTTCGACAAAACTTTGTGCGGGTGGTAAAGACCGACCTAACGTATTTAGATAATAACCCTCGAATTATTATTCCATAGAATTGACAGTTTCGCACACAAATAAATTTAGCGTAATCAAATTGTAGATGGCGCCACTCTTTTTTTGACATGTTCCAATTGGTCTACTGAACGGTAGTTACGAAAACTCATTTGTGATTGGCCAGGGACATACTGACGTCATAGTTTTTACAGTAATTTGCCCTAATATTATGATCTAATAAAAATCTCGATAGTTTTATTACCCATATTTTGATATATGTCAGTCTTTTACAGGTTTTTGGACTATGTGTTACTTTTGAAAGTAAATTAAAACGATACTTTAGAATGAAGCTAATCATTTGTCATATATTTTTTTTAACATTCGGAAATGTAAATTACACAATAAAGCTATCGTGAGTTTTATAGATGTATAGCCAATCGAATCCAATTTGTTTTGTCAAAATTCTTATCACCAGTGCTCTGACATTTTTATTAATACTTATTATTTACAATAATTACAAAACAAATAAGACTGTCATGTGTAGACACTTCACTATATTTTGACACATTTTAGGGCTGGCAAAATATATAATTTTCTGTAAATATTAGCGTTGATTTTATTACAGTTTCATTTATTCTGCGTATCCCTCGCCACAAAAAGTACAAAAGACATCTTCCTTACGCGCTATTTCTTCTAAAATTTGAACACTATCCGAATGTCTATTATTTAAACATTAAACATCTATCTTTATAAATGCACTTCTTGTTAATTTATCTACGCTAATTAGAGTGAAAGTTACTGTCATAATCAAAATACCCAAGACTTTTAGAGTAACCGCCAAAGTTTTTAAAATAATCTTGACCGATTGTCATTCATCAGTATGAAACAAATACATACATACATTAAAATGAGAGTGTATCTTTTGAATTTGAAAATCGGCGTGTAACAAATTGTATAAGACAAATTAAAAACAAAGTTTTAAAAAGAAAAAGACCACAGACAATGAAATTAGAAGACCCTCACGGAAAGGAAAATGGCAATGGTTATCTCACACTTTTACACTTATTTTAATATTTCTTTGGTGTTTGTGTCATATTTAATGATTGATTCCATACTACCGGACGCTATACGATGGCGCACTATGCTATACTCCTAGATCTGTGCAAACATCCTAATATAATGATATACTGTTCAGAGTATTCTCATTATTTACACCATTTACAGATCAAAAAATAATTCAATGTTCGCACAAACCGAAAAAGCTCTAGGTACCGAACTAAACTTATCTATATTTACATTTAAGTCTATTTACATTAAATGGAATCATTGAGATCATTAAAATATACTTACAAATGTAAAATGACATGAGGTCTATTTACTAGGCGTTAAATAAAAAATAATACTTCACTTTAGACTGGTTTGGTACTCGGTGTAACCATGTTTGAGGTATCGTTTGCCGCGCGGCAAATAAAATACTGTTTTGTCTATGGCAGACAAAACACACGCTTTATTGCACGAATTTAACAAAAAAAAAAACAACAAACCAATTGCACTTTTAAAAACAAACAGTTACAACAGCGTTTAAATACTGGCTGGTAAGACTTTTAAAAACAAAACGGGCGAGTAATGTATTCACACAAACTGCCCCATAAAAAGTATTGACCAACTCTCAAATAAATTTCACGAGCAAAGAAATAAGGCCAGAACGTATAGCTTTTTTAAATTTTACTTTGTTTCATTGCTCGAGTTAGGTGAATTTATTAATATCTGATTTTGGAAATGGAATTTTCCTCTTCTCATAATCGCGAATTATTTTTCCCGAATCTGCCGAAAGATTTGATGGAGCTTTTTAAAATACATAATCTAATTGCTATAGCTTAGGTATGGTTCATCAGCAACGTCCAAAAGTAATGTTTTCAATTAAATAAAATACATTCGGCATTATGAAAATTCGGGGTTCAGATCAATTCGGCATTATGACTCTTCGGAGTTATGTACCGTGTTAAATTCGTAGTCGGTTCAGCCGAACCTCTCCTTGACAAGGAACATTAGCTTCTTTTTCCCTTTGTATTTGAGTTTAATTTCTTGTAGCAGCGCTGCGAACTGGTGGGGCCCGTCGTGCGCAAGCGCGAATGTGTCTCTAGCTTTGCCTGAAAAAAAAGTGCATAGTTTAAATACAAGTATTTTTTCACTGCATTGATATGAATATTATGGAATAATTAATAAACACTGTTTAAAAGAAAAAAGTGGTATAGTGTAGAGATACTATTATGTGTACACTAGTTCGATCAATTAATTTTTTGAGACATTAGCGTTTGACGTCAACATTTAAAATTCCAATATTGAAACCCATTTGACGAGTCTACCTCAGGGGATCAGCATCAAATATAGGATCTGTTTGCTACATTTTGACTGAAATCTTAGACTTTAATATTGTGTTGTCGCCGATAATATCCATCGGGTTTTTATGTAGAAAAAAAAAGCAAGAGCCAATCTCACACAAATTGAACTAGGTAGTCAATGCATGTACTATGGGTACTAGACATAGCTGTATAGAGAAGTAAGGATGGATGGACTACCACAAAGACTCAGAACAGATATTCGCTCTCATCACACAAATATTTGGTGTTACGGAACGTTAGGTCCGGAGGCGGGTGCAGGCGACCCCCGTGGTGGTGTGATAGTTACCCAGGAAGTCGACGAAGTCCGCGTAGTGTCGCGGCGAGATGTGCGCGAGGCGCGCGTGCGTGGTGGAGGCGTAGGCGCGCAGCGCGGCCTCGAGCAGCGGCCGCAGCGGCGTGGGCGGCCGCGGGGGCGGCGGCCGCGCGCGCGAGCAGCCCGCCGCCGCCACGCAGCAGCGCCGCAGCACGTCCGACTGCCGGACACATCCGCTTACAACTACCGGCTAAAGTAATATTTACACCAAACGGCCCGCATCGGATCGGATCGGAAAGAATTTTATAGTCTTTAAACGATACTGAATCATATGTGTACTGTTTTTAAGTCTACATTAACAAGTTGCGCACAACAGCTCGACCGCGGGCGTCTTCCGCGACACGCGTACGTCGCCGTAAGTATGCCGCGACGCGCGATCGGCTCCGTCATAAATAGACAATAATAATTTCAATAGAGCCGTACGGCTGCCGCGGCATCCGTACGTATCCTTTCCGATCCGATGCGATGCGATGCGAGCCGTTTGGTGGAAATCATCCTTAACTCGGCTGGCGAACTTACACCATACTTGACACTTGTGTTTCATACAACATATCGGCCCAGTGCGAGTCGGACTCGCGCAAAGAGGGTTCCGTACTGCCGCACAGTACGTATTATATTCCAATTTGAGTTCGATTTTGAATCTAATCAGCACGAGCCCATCTTCAGGGTTTGTACTTATAATCGTACCAAATTTGACGCTTGTTTGATTTACCGTTTTTACGATAAAAATACGTTGAAAAAAACTTCACCCCTTCATTACATTTGAATAGTTAGTAAATAAATTGTAATAATCTATTAGGGTTCAACAAATACTCTTTAAAATTAGAACGGATGGACGGACAACGTATAGACATATTAATAGCAACCTGTCCCGTCGAGTACAAAACCCTAAAAATGAAATGACTGATAAATATTAAGAACATTACTGTACGGTAGCGAACGTAAAAGGACCAATATCAGAAAAATATGCTTCAAGTCGTCAATACGATTAAAGATGCCAAATCTTTTGAAACTTATAGAAAGCCCTAAGTGGATTGCAAATTTAGGTCTGACTGTACTTTTTATGTGTCAAAACAATACCTTGTATGGAAATATATATAAAGCACTGACATATTGTGATGTCACAAGTCTGTATTGTTAAATACTAGATGAATAACTTAAGTAAATGACCTCTTGCACGTACTTTAAAACGGTCTATAAAGATGTGTTACATTACAACTACATGCAAGGGGTTATTTACTTTTTCACATATAACTAATTGATTTTTTTAAATTTACATCACACCGAGAACACAATAAAGTAAGTCATTAACATCTTGTATTTGTAAAGGCTAATTATTCTATAGATACTACAGACAAAATTCCTCTTAGAAAACTGAAGCAGTATCAGCCTGCATGACGTGAAACCGTCAGCAACACTGCATTAACCAAATTGTGACCTTGACTTTGAATACTGACCAGCACAGGGGCGCACTGCACGTTCTTGACCAGCAGCGGCAGCATGGCTTGCAGCTCGGCACGGCCCAACGAGTGCGCTAGCGCAACCGCCCAGTGGATGTCTGCGATCGCGGGGTGACTGTCCTGTTGACAAATTTTATAATCTATAGCTTCCGCCCGCTTCTTCCGCGTGGACTTCGACCATCGTAATTCCATCCAGAAGTTTTAAATTATGAAGGTCGAAAAGTAGCCTATGTACATCCGTCCAGCCGTTGAAGCGTGAAGGAGTAACAAACTAACACACACACATAGACTTTCGCTTTTAAAATATTAGTAGGATTTAAGTAAAATTCAGTAGGTCTACGTCAAGTACTCGTACAGCTAAGATCCTGTTGCCATCTTCCAACGCCATCATTAGATCAGGCAAGACAAAACATGTCAAGCTGTGGATGTGCTTCGGCAGTTATGATGATGGTGATAATGCAGGTTGGGTTTACCATCACGTGTTAAAAAAACCTTTCACAAACTGACTAATTTCACAAACATCGTTTTGAAAAACGCAAACATCTAACGAAACCTAACTTGGGTTCTAAAAGATAACACAGAAATAAATGTTGAAATATTTACAGTTTTGTTAAGCAATTCATTGGATACCGATGAACTGACATCAGTTAACATAGTCTCGAGTAAGTTTTACGCTTGTGCTATGATAATAAAGCCTAATGTATCTTTCGTATTTGAAGTTATCTAACAACTGCTTCTATCAGCTCTGACTTTCCTCCTTCCACTAGACTAACCTGGTTATAGTGTAGATGCAGATTCCTCATAGCCAGCGTCGCGAGCCTCATAGCTCTGGCCGGCTGTCCCCGCTGCTCCATATATCTGGCCACAGCGAACAGCTGACTGGAGGCCAGCGCTCCCCGGGCCGCGGCGCCCCCCACGGCGGCGCAGGCGGCCTCGAAGGCGCCGGCGGAGCCTTCGCACACGGACAGGGCGCTTAGGGCACAGCCCGGCGGGTCCTGAGGGTAAAAAAAGAATAAGGGTTAAAGGTATGATGATATATTTTATGGTAGCTTGATTTGGTGGTTGCAACATCAGACATTATTGTGGTTGACACAGGTGAAGGAAACGTTAAAAAGCTTGACTTTTCGAAGTTTCTTGTGCCCCCATTATTAGTCTAGCTTTTTTCCATTTGTAGTGGCTTTAGAGTTAAGGAATAAGTTTTTAGCCGTCTCAAGGGTTACAAAGCTCACACGCCACCAGATGGTAAAGGGATCTAGACCCACGGTCACATGTATCTCAAGATTGTAAATGCAATGCCAACCCTGAGGATTAAGATGAAATACCAGTATCATAGTCATTTCTATCAGTGGTCTTACTCCCATATCGGAAGACAACAATGACCACTATTCATAATGTGCCATGAGATCTTCCAAAAGCTACTACAGAATTACGGCAGGGCGACAGAATAAGTAATAATACAAGCAGCGCCTCGATTATCAGAACACCCCAAAATGTATACTTCTAGGTACTATATCGCATTGCTGGTTGCCAAAAAAGGACAATTGGGTAGGGGATTGTTCAGAGTACAGTCCGCTGTTGGTATGAACAGTCTTACCTTAGCAGCGCATTGCAACGCTAACGTCCGCGCGCAGGCGCTGAGTTTCTCTTGCTGCTCAAAGCTAAGCCCGAGCCGCAGCGCCGTCGCGTGTGACATGGCGGCCGCTGCCACCGGGCCCGTAGCTTCCGTTGGTGTGAACAGCTCGTACCTACGTAGTCAAATAGATATTTTACTTTATAATATGCACCAGATTTGATCGGTGTACAATTCATTTACATTTACCATCATATTTAGTCATAAACTTCTAAATATTCCAAAACAAACTTACTTCTGTCAATTAAAGTCAATCTGTTTATGTCTTTAACTCTTTGAATATTACGCAATTGATTTCAATGTAGATTATTAAGTAAGAATTACTTCTGGATGATTTGTGATCGCTATAATTAGTGTAGAAAGTTTTTTTATGCCCTCTCAGGTGAATTGAAAAGTAGACTCGTTAAACTACAGTGTAAGTATGTCGAGATGCATCTGATCACTTTTGAACCTTTTGAACGCTCTCAGACGTCAGAAGTTGAAGATTAAAGGAGATTCTGTTTCGTATCAATTAAGTTGTAATTTGCATAGCATAGCAAACGTGTTTGGTATGTACTACTAAATACTATTTGAGCTTGACGTACCAGTTCTGCATGATGGATAGCAGCGCGTCGAGCCCCAGCTCCGTCGCGCACGTGACCAGCCAGCGCACCATCTCGCGCCGCCGCCAGTTCACCGACGATAGCGTCATGCGCAACACCTGTGGGAGGGGGTTTCATTACTCACTTATAATAAATACTTAATCCCTTAGAGTGGTATTGAACTTATCTTAAATACTCGCTTCAATCGATTTCATAGTAAACGTCAAGTCCATAACTAACTGACATTTCCGTAAACTTTACTTTCGGGGACTTTTAGTTAGAAATTGAAAAGTATTTGGTTAACCTATAGAAATCTGAAGATTGAGCCCTTCACATTCCATCCCATTTTCGACCACTTATCTGAGTATATAAAAAAAAATAGTTTAGCAGAAATAAATGCGGTCAAGCAAGGTAAACCACTCCATGCATCCGTCACTCCCGTATTTATAACGTGTCAGAAAGAGATGGATGTTTTATCCACATTTTGACATGCGATAAACGCAGCCATATATTGCCATAAACGCAGCCAGAATATTGATAGAAACAAAGTATTTGCATTTGCATCCCAAAGTTTCATGTTAATAGCTTCTGTAGCTGCTGTGACATACAGACGACACTTCACCATAAGGACTCCACTTTGGTAAAAAGTAACAGATTAGATCAGGCATGTTGCCCACCTGTAGTCCCAGTTCAAAGGCCGCATGCAGCAGGTCCCGGTGGTGGTGCGGCGCGTCGGGCGGCGCGGCGTGGCGCAGCGCGTCCTGCGCCAGCCGGAACAGCTGCGCCGCCGAGCGCACGTGGCGCTGCGCCGCGCCCAGCGCCGCGCGCAGGCGGCCCGGCGTGCCGCGCGCCGCGCCTGCGAACACCACACCTTAGTATTTATGATACGTAAAATGGTGGCCCATAAAGGGACGGTCTAGGCTCTGCTTAACCCAGCTAGGGATAAGGCTGATTTATAAGCTTAAAATAAATGTGTCCGTGTCAGAAATTCAATTCTAAAGTCACTATTGGTAAGGCTGTTTGAGAGGAAGTTGTTGGCTGGTTATTGAAGGCGATACTGCCAATTAGGAAACATACAACGAAATAATGGCAAGCATTTGGGGGCTTTCACTGTAAACTTATATGTTTTCAATGTTAAGGCAAGACAAGACATTGATGGACGCACGCAACAGAACGCTAGCAAGCGCAATAACGGAGTTATTATGACATAGTTATACAGTTCATTTTACGGCGAACCTAAAGGACCGAGCTATATATTAGCAGTTATAACGCTCTGTCCTTTTCTCTCAGCGTATACTGAACTGTGAGGATAGGCATGTTGCTTAACACTAACTTAAACGATTTTTGAAAACTGGCTAAATTTATGGAATTGACGTAGGCACTCGACGAGACCGTTCGATAGCTTTCGTCAATCCTATACATTTTTGATAACGTTAACGAACGAAAATGCGTCTTGGCCCTAGTACTAACTGCCCAATGGATTTCCCCCGATTACTGGTGTGGTAACGTCGTCAATGTAAACATGATTGGACTCACCCAACAGAGCGCTGGCTAGCGCTGCCTGCTGTTGCTCGGCGTGCTGCAGCGTGTGCCACGCGCCCGCGCCCCCGCTCCCTGCGGCCCCCCCCGCCGCGCCGTCCAGCGCGTACGCTTCTTCTACCATTGGCAACCTGTGAGGAAGAACCGTTAGCAACAAAAGACCAAAACTTCATTCAACTTAATAAGTATGCCATCGATATTAAAATACAACAAAATATCAAAAGATACGAAACAAACTTTAAAACAAGGTATAATCAAATCCGACAATAATTTAACATCATATCCGTATCCGCATAGCTGCTGCAGCGCTGATATATTACCAGAAACCATGGGTGTGGCAGGGGACGCACTTAAAGAGTCACTGGACCCGATGCTAGTGGCCTCTAAACTTTTCAATTTTATTTAGGTGTCGCTAAAACTCTTTGCTATTCTATGAGCAGCTATATTAATCAAATGACAGCGCTAATTTGAATCTGACGCTTCTTATTTTAGGCGGTCTATTCAACTTTACATTCGAGGCCATTTGCAACGTCAAAAGATGGCGGATGTGTAATTTGTTTTAGTTTTTATTTCTGTGTATGTTTTGTGTATGTTAGGTGTTCAAAGTTCTTTTTTGTTAGTGATTTGTACTTTTAATGCCTTTGTGTTGCACAATGATAGAAGACTTGGACTTATTTCGTGTATCCTGGCATCTTGCTTCTCGTTTCAAGTGGACTCGCAGTGGTACAGAGGTTAAAACTATCTTGGCCTCTGTCCTACATATCACCGTACAACGTTGCCACCAATCTTCCTAGAGAAGATTGGATTGTGTTTTATTACTATATTGATTTATACTTATATATACTTGACACTGGCGAAATCACTTCATAGTGGAAACGCCATATTCCCGCGGTAGTAGCTGTTTAAGTCGCCGCGGGCAAAGAAAAAAAAAAAAACTTTCATTCATTCATTCTGGAATAGCACTTGTTAAAACTGCCGTTTTTAAACTATGTCTAAAAATTAGACAATTTCTTTTACGCTATTTAAGCGATGTGCACGTAAAATCGGGTCCACTCACTCAATAACTTATTACGAGTATAAGAAATTAAACCCTACTTATTACACAAACTTAACTAACATTAGAATAAAATCGAATTATAAAGTTACTTCGTATTTTCCAACTGTTACCTAGTAGCTATATTATAAATAAATAAATAAATAAATTATAGTGATTTAAACTCACACGATTTTGATACATTATTATTACTACACGGGACTTAATCGCGTTAAAGGATATATAATTAATTACTATAATTAATTAATTATTACCTCGACGTTTCTATATTATAAAGCTATATTAGTTTCAATCGTAAAAAGTACGTCCCATGGGGGCGGATCCAGGGCCTGGTCTCGTTTTCTTTATTTAGGGGTTCTAATTTTAAAGATGCCATGGGGCGTTAAATCCACCTACGACGTCCAACTATTTGGATACATTTACGCAGTTGCGCCATTTTTATATTAGACTAGTATGTGGATCTATTGTTCTTTATTTATAAACTAAAATTATGATTAATCTATGCTGTGTGTGACCTAAGATTTCAGTGTGGTATTTTAAAATCCCTCGCGTCAAAGCCAACGGGGATAACATTCAGATTTTTCTAGTTACCTCTTATTATGAATACTTTTTATAATGCTTACCTCATGGCCCGTAACCCCACTCTGTAAGCCAACTCCGCGTCGGCCGGCAGCAGCGTGAGGAACAGGAACCGCGCGAAGGTGTGCGCGGGCGCCGAGCGCGGGTGCACGCGCGCCCCGAGGCAGGAGGACGGGCCCCCCTCCAGCAGCGCCGAGGCCACCCGCGCGCCCACCGCCGCCGCCGCTTCCCCCTCTACCCGCTGCAGCTGGCCTATTAGCCGTTCCTCCTAAAAAAATATGGTTTGAGGTGGTTGTGTAAACAACTGAACATTCGTGAAAGATGCAGTAAGATAAAGTCAATGTGATAGGAGACACGATATTATTATATTTACATAGTATAAAACAAAGACTCTTCCCGCCTTCGGTCCCTGTGCATGTATGCGTACATCTGTCAAAATACGCTACGCATTTTAATGCAGTCTTTATCAATAGATAATAAATTTTGGATTATCTATTGGTGTTACAAAACTCACATAAACCGAAGCGAAGTAAGGACGGGTCGCTAGTAGGTTATAAATTGTACTATCTATGTGAAGGATTCTTATATAAATATTTTCCAACGATGAATGCGTGATTGAATATATGAGATATATGCGTCGAATACTATCCGAAAAGTAGCTGTGTCAATCCACATCTGTCCAGAGTGTCCGTTGTCCGTTGCAGCGTGATAGCGTAACAAACAAACAGACAAATTTATAATATTAGTAGTATGAAGAACCAACCTGTTTGCAGTATCGCTCCTGAGCATAGAGTCCGCTCGGCAGCATCCTCTGCAGTCCAAGGCCGAGCAGTGCCGCCTCTAAAGCCAACCCCAAATAGGTCTCTTCAGGATTCTTACTGCCTGCCACCGGCACGTGTTGGTATCTGAGAAAAAGTCCAGAGATCAGAAAAAGTGAAATAAAATATTATCTGCAGGTACTTAAATGTTGCAAAAAAGGAAGATCAGAGCGTTTTTTAATGATAATGGGTTTGCTCATTTCTAACTCTTTCCCTTTTGGAGCTCACCCAAAAGATGCCTATTCACCCTAGCTTTAATAGGTTCAGATTGTATGCACTCGAAAATATAGACGCCAGAAGCGGAATGCACTATTTTGCAGTAGCCATTATGAAGGATGGTACAAAGCGCTTCGTTCAAATTTGGATGTTTGAGTACGCATATATTCATCATCATCATCATCGTCATCATGTCAGCCGAAAGACGTCCACTGCTGGACATAGGCCTCCCCAAGGCTTTCCACTCAGACCGGACTGAAGTGGCAGTGGGCGGGGCACATTGTTCGCAGGACTGATGGCCGATGGGGTCAGAAGGTTCTGGAGTGGCGTCCGCGGACCGGAAGACGAGCTGTAGGTAGGCCTCCAACAAGATGGAGTGACGACCTCGTCAAGATCGCGGGACCGCAGGGGATGCGAAAAGCACGCATATAATGTTCAAACCAAAATCTTTACCTTAATATCTTGCCAATTTGAATAACTACCGACCCAATTAATACTTCCCTCAGTTTACCCACCTTTTACAGACCCTGTTCACTAACTTCAATATCCACATGCGATTGCATCAGAACCACAATTTTCTAATACAGGTCTACGAATATCTAAAATCTCTGCTTACCTTGGTGGAAGGCCAGTGTTAGGTTCCTCGTCCAAATAGGTGTGCAGTCGAGGGGATGCCCGCTGATCGTCCGGCGCCAGACAAGCATCAGCAAGGCACTCGTACACGCACCAGATGGCTTCCAAAGTCCAGCCGGTCCAGCATCTACTGTCTGTGGAGTTAAAGGCTCTTTTTAAAGAACAGTGTACCTGAAATTTTAAGAAGTCTCCAAGGTAGCGTATTTAACATTGAAGTAGACCGATGTTTCTGTTCTATTATGGTCTTAGTCCGGTTATATCATTCCTTCCAAGCACTACAGCGGAAAACCAATGTTATTTTTTAAATCAATCATATAATGCTCATTCAGTTTGGCCTGTACACCAGTGCACACGTGGGCGTTTTAGACAAGCACGCGCGAGGGATGTGGAACACTTTCTATTTCTACCCATATTCTTTGTTAACTAAGTTGCCCTATGTTTAGGCCTAGACAAGAGGCATAACTTTAGCGAGTTCCGAACACTGACAAAATGAATGAATCCTCAAAATTTTGACTGTTTTTAAAAATCACTAACAGGAAAGACCAAAATTAAAGCTGCCGTAGATAACTCGTTACACCAATGCACAAGGAAGGCAGCTGTCAGAGAGTGGCGGCGAGTTGTGAAGCTTGCCACTAACACCTGATATGCTGACTACGACCACTCTGTTAAGAGTGAAAACGATGAAGAAGAAGAGCGTTAACATATATAGTATATCCAAGTTTTCCGATCACTCACCTCTTCCTATACACCGGTGCGAGTGGGACAACGCGCAGGTGGGCGCTCCAGACACACACGCGCCAGGGTCCATGTGTGCACAGACCTGGGAGAGCTTGACCCGCTCCCCGCAGGTCCCCGGGCAGGCGTCGGGCCCGGGGCACGCCGGCGTGGCGCCCCCGGAGGACGACGCTTCCCCGGCGCCCACCTCTTGCCACCGCTGCTCTGCGACCTCCTGTTGACAAAGAAAGTTAAATGTTACGGAGTTCTTTAGAGCTTAGCATTTTTGGAGTCAAGAGTATCATAGTACACCGCTAGGCTACCCAACGAATATTCCCTCCGATTTTCGTCAGTCACAGAAGAGCATCAAAATGGTCTAACATTGGAGCCATTTTGTTAAACACCTTTGGGTCATTTTAATGAGCCCCGACTTAAATTATTGACGTGATTTTTGCAAGACAAGCACAAGAGTTGAACTACAAGATTGCTGATAAAAAAATCTATATACTTATGCAGCAGTTTATGTAAAGACTTAGTTTACCTGACGATGCCTCATGGCTCGGGCTGCGCTAACTGCCAGCCTTAGTGCAGCGGGAGCGCGTCCGTGCGCCCTGAGAGCTTCTATCCGGGCACCCACCACTGGCAGGTGCTCTGCAAACAAACAAAAATAAGTCAGGTACAGTATTGTATGTGTTTGTAAGTTTTATTTATTTTATAGCACGTTGATAATGATAACTTCTGTAAGGATTTGTTTGATGCTTCAGCGTCAATCTGTTAGTCAGACATGTTATAAATAAACAACTGGGCAATTAAGCAACAACTTTTCAACGTTTGCAGTCTTGAGATTGCACTCTTACCGTGCCATAGAGGCTGTCCCAGTTCGTTGAACTTGGGGTAGGGCTGCTTGGTGTGGGAGCTCCCGGATTTTCCTGGCTTCTCGCAGTCCGCGTACTCGTCGCTGCCCAGGATGTTCTTCAGGTGCTCGTTCTCCCAGGATATGTCCACGGCGTCCAGCGCCCTGGGCAACAACAATATTAAATGTAGACCTCTGAATTCTTGGACTTGGATTATGTTTGATTTGTTTGGTTTAACTATCCGGGACTAAACGTTCTCGCGCTGACCGTCATTCCAGACTTTTATCGTCAGTTAGCTGAAGTTTACGTTAAGGCCAGATTTTCCCAATCACTAGACAAGAATATCTGTCAGTTAATATTATCACTCTCATTTTCTTAAGCAAAAAAAGAAGACCATAGAGCTAAAATTAATTTGTCAGATTAATAACAATCAGATGATGGAAAAATCATTCCTGAAAGAACATGAAAAAGGAATGAGGACATATAAGAGTACTCACTTGTGGAAAACAGTACGTGGTGTGAGCGACGGGGCAGGTCTCTGGTTGTTTAGTCTTAAACGTTTGCTAGCTCTCCTGTATTCGCGTTCATAACTGAAATTAAATATATCATTACTACGATGTTTGGTTAAATAAAGTCATTAATGCACCCAGGTTGTCAAGAAATCTTTGCGACTTGACACAAATTATAATCGTCGTCATTTATAAGACTTTTTGTCGTTTTTTGTATTACATATTGGCGATAAGCATAGTTTACACGTAACCACGGCCGTCGCAATATTTGTAGCAGTTAATTAACATGTTTGCATGTGATTACGACGAGGTTCTTTTTTTTCTAAAATATTTTCCAAATTTTACTTAAATTAAATTATTACTTATTAGGCCTAGGCTCTTCGTCTGAACTTTCTGAATGGGAATGCATTTCTCTTCTCTGTCGCTCTCTATGTCTTTCTCTGAAACAAAAACAACAATACATCAAGACCACAGTATTACATCTAAATAAATCTCTTTTCATTAGCAAATAAATAATACACTGAAGCTGCAAAGGAAAAACGTTTATCAATGTTTACCTGTCTCTCTCCTCGCGTTCCCGTAACCGTTCTCTATCCCGCTCTTCCCTATCCCGATGTCGCTCTCTGTCCCTGTCTCTGTGGTCTCTATCACGATCTCTCTCGTTTCTTTCCCTTTCTCTCGCGTACTGAAACAATGATATCTTGAGTTAATTACAGCTGTTTGATATTTATTCAATGTAATTCAACGTAAGCTACTTAAATCTTAGGAAAAACAAAGAAGTATCTAAAGTAAAGAGACTTAAGCACAGGTAAAATGTTTATTTGAAAAAATATCCAGTGGCAATTTGTAGAAGAATTAGATTTAATTGACAGTATTACTTTATTACTTTGGTTGACGAGGCAGGCTGTGTACCTATTCTGTTAATAGATACTAATCACTAAAGGAATCTAACTCTCCAAATCAACTCACCAAAGGAAACGATCTATAATCCGGATCTTCCGTGGGACACACTTCCACCCCTGACCACTTTTCCAACAGATGTCTCCACTGTATCCTATGGTGCTTATTGCTTCCTGGGTCAAGGACTATGCTGACCCAGAGAGCTCCAAGTTGTTCCCAGAGCTGGCGACACTTCTCCGTCATGGGGGTATTCTGGTTCCTCCAGAGTAAGAGACGAGGGTCCGAGAGGAACTGTTCGGTCATCAGCATCAGCATACGAGGTCCGTTGGAGTCTTGTGCACGAAGCATTTCTCGGACCTGGAAAGATTTAAATTATGATCATGTCAGCCTAGTAACGTTTATTTTAGAAATTTGTTTTTTGATTATCGTCCAATATCAAAATAAATAGAAATCCAACGTGGACTTATTATGTAGTATGCCAGAATAATGTATGATTTCCACCGACAGCATTGCTGCTGCCGTATGCTGCTGTGTGTTGTATATTCCATGCAAATATGAACTTTAAATAATTCAATTTCAGCGTGACGCTGTCGATGGTAATCGCACATAACAAAGCAACGAAGACTCCCCCAGCAAGTGAGAAACCTACATGAACCGTCAATGGAGCTCGAAAAAGACTGTGGTCTTCAAAAGTGTTCAATAAGAAGTGAAAAAAAAAGGAACAAGACAGCGGGTAGACCGATACGGCCATCCTGAACTGTATACTGTTCCCGCAGACTTTACATTAGTACAACGTGATTGTAACTTAGTCAAAATATCAGGAACTTGCTGACTATTTTCAAACCACAGCAAGAACCCGTCTTAGAATGATATACGACCCCGACGCTATTGATGTGGTTGTTAAGCTGTAATGGCCTATAACTCCACAAAGTGTTAATACCAAGAAACAATGTCGGAAAACGACCAAGGATATGACATTAGAATCATAATTCTCTTCGTGACAGAGCACATGATTAGAATTCTAATAATTATTCATTCTTATCAAGATGCTGCACGAGCCACTTAAACCAAATGACTTAACTACTTGAAGTAAATTCTTTGCGGTTTATTATTTCTTTTATCACTGTGTCTATTAAGAAAGTTAGATAAAATAGCTTTTCATTTAGTCACTGTAAAACAACGTTCAATGCCACTATCTAGAAATTATATGTATTAAATTAATGTAAATATTTAAACACATTATTCGTGTCGCTGGAAATGGAAACTAAGTACAGTAAGTAACATTAGTTGCCATAAATCCGATATAGTGTCCATTTTATATGCAAATTGGACCCAGCACTGTATGTGTTAATAGAGAGTCTCTATGGTTTACTTAGTTTGAAACACAAAACTTTCCATAAATGTTTATGAGCTAGTTACCTTAGAAAATAATGAATTGAGTTGCTTATTTGCATTGTAGTAAGTTCCTTGTAGTAAGTACGCCCTGACTTGCTCGCACACCTGAAATTAAAAAAAAACTGTAAATACCACAATGTTTATGCTCGTATTCTAACTATGTAAACTGGTGGTCCCAATAGTTACCTAATACTTTAATTAAACTAGGTCTATTGTACTCCATTTCTAATAAAAAAAATATCGTTTGAACCCACTTGCTGTTCATCCAAATGCCAGGCATGGTGTGCGTCAGGCGGTGGCCCAGCAGTGGGGTCCGGGGCGCCACATATCCGGTTGATTGCTGACCGGGCTTGCAGCACCTCGTCAGCTAACCGCTGGGCAGTCGGGAGCACTTCTGTGTGGTGTTCTGCTATGAGATATTGGACGAACTTTTGGAGCTGTTGTCTGTCCATTTGGAGGAGGGTTTCTGAAAAAGGGTAAAGAAAATGTTAGCATTTAGACATTTACAAGACTTGTGGTCTATTAGTGATTTAGAACCTCTTTTATCACAAGCGTTTAAGCGTTTGTTTAGTTGAAATCTTAACCAGTAGTGCTTAACATAGTTCCGCCAAGTTTCGATACGTTACATTCGCAACCACTTCACAAGCAGTTTTGTCTTGAAAAAAAAAACAGAGTCTAATTCAAAACATTAAGGGTCTCACGATGAGTGGAGACCTGAGCACGGAGTTCGATAATTCGCCCGATACAAAGACCCTAGACAACATGAATTCGTCGTCCATTATGGTTATCAAAAAATTATAGGATCGACGTAAGCTGTCAGACGTTCGCGTCGAGCGGCAACTTCAATTCCATATTTGTCAGTTTTCGAAAATTGTTTACGTTAGCGTGGGCTATTCCCACTAGTCCGCACCTCCGGCAAGTGGTGCGAAGTACTGGGAACTTTTATTCCCAGTAGCTCGCACTGCGGACAAATGGGAAAATCAAAATCCCATTAGTTCGCACTGTTTAATTCAACATTACTGTGTTCAATTTCATATGGTATTATGGGAGCAGGAATATAAAAAAAGTAATATTAATTTAACACATTGGGAACTACTGGGATTTTGATTTTCCCATTTGTCCGCAGTGCGAACTACTGGGAATAAAAATGCCACCACTTGCCGGAGGTGCGGACTAGTGGGAAAAAAATCCCAGTAGTTCGCAGTGCGAACTACGGGGTGCGAACTACTGGGAATAGCCCGTTAGCGTTAAGCATCTTGTCTATCCTCACGGGTTAGTATACCGAGTGGCGATACCACAATGACTGACCTGATATGGGCACTCGCAACCGGACGGAGTCGGCGTTTCTGATGCGGTACAGCGCCAGCGCCACCACGTGCTGGCACCAGAAGATGTCGCGCGCCTCGCAGCTGCATGTCACGCCGGTGATCTTGCATCTGGAAATACCACAAGATACATAAGGAACATGACGTGACGCATGATAAATACCACAGGATACATGAGAAGCATAACAAGATACATGATAAATATCACAGGACACATGAGAAATATCAGTGCTTATGACTAGTCATCGTATTATCAACGTTATGATAGCTCGTATTCACTTGACATGGCGTAATGGCGGCGGAATTAAAAACAATCCGATAACATATCAATTGATATTACAATGTAACACTGATTTTTGATTTCACATTTAGTATTAAGCGGGTGGTAGGACCTTGTGCAGGGTCCGTCCGGATCGCTACCACCATCTTATCCATTAACCTACCGCCAAATAGCAGTATTCGCATTATTGTGTTCCGTTTTGGGGACAAGACAGCCGGTGTAATGACTAGCATAGAGGCATTCCATCTTAGTCCTCAGGGTTGGCAACGCATTTGCAGTCTTAGGCGTGCAGTCTTGTGAATGCGAATGTCTATGGGTCACAGTTTCCATTTACCATCAGGTGGCCTGTGCACTCGTCTGCCTTCTCTTCGCAATAAAAAATAATAAAAAATCAGTGTTACATTGTAATATCAATTATCTAATAACTTTAAAAACTTTAAGTGTGCTATTCGTGTATATGAGTATACCTATATATATATATATATATATATATATATATATATATATATATATATATATATATATATAATCAGAATCTCGAAAACGGCTCCAATAATTTTCATGAAATTTAGCATGCAGGGAGCTTCGGGGGCGATAAATCGATCTAGTTAGCTTTCATTTTTAAAACCTTACCAAAACAAAAATACCGAGCAAATCTAGGTCATCCACGTACTACTAATGAATCGAGAACTGTTAACAGCGTCTAAATAACTAGACCAATGTAATACCATCACGAAAAATAGCAGTAACTCTTGTAAATACTAATAAACCCCGATTACTAATAGAAATGCAACTGTAACCTTTTAACTATCCATAAGACGATTAATAATAATTTAAACAAGTACCTAACTTGTCCTAAGTAAAAAACCTAGGACGTAGGTATACACTGAGAATTCATCGCGCGTACGAAGTATCCGTCCCTTTCAAACCAGTTAATGAGGAAAAAGACAGAAGCTAGTTGCGATACCTACAATCAGTGCCAGACCCTCTGTTTTTTATACAAAATGGGCTCAGTATTGAAGGTGACTCGAGTTGTTTGTTACAAATGTACGGCTTGTTCGATGTGTCACGCCGCGTGACCAATAAATCAAACTGTTGCACGGAATATTGATCAATAAAGACCAAATACCAAAGAACGTTAAACGCAATTCGTAAAATTGTTCTAAATAGCATTAGTGGGTGAAAACCGAAATAAATGTACATAAATACGCTATTTAAATGTCACTTAAATGATATCTAACTTACAATTTCGTTACAAAAAAAATCGTGTTTGACGTCATTCGACAGTTTCGTTACGATGACTAAACTCTTCTTTAACTGGACATTTGTTTTGGTTTATACCCTAGTGCTAAAGATTTCTTTTCGTCAAAAATGTAACATGGTTGGTGTGGTTTGGGGATAAGACAGCCGGTGTAATGACTAGCATAGAGGCATTCCATCTTAGTCCTCAGGGTTGGCAGCGCATTTGCAGTCTTAGGCTTGCAGTCTTGTGAATGCGAATGTCTATGGGTCACAGTTTCCACTTACCATCAGGTGGCCTGTGTGCTCGTCAACCTTCCCAATGCCATAAAAAAAAAAAAAAAAAACATTCCTCAACACTAGACACTAGTGACTGCCTTTTTGATTTGTAACAAAACTATACTTAAGGAACCACTTGTAAACCTTACGTCAACAACACAATGCTCCCAGTATTAACTATACACTTCATTATCTGTTATAACCTTGGCAAGACAAAAGAGATGACCATATTTCCAACAAACCGACTGCCGAAATTAGAGCAACCATCCAAAACCATTCTGAAATTAGCAAAAATCCTTTTCAATTTCCATGTCCTCCATAAACTATGGACAAAGAAATCTCAGCCATAATAGCGGTAACAAAGTTTCTGATTCCACAAAAGGCATTATGATGGTACATTGCCCTTGGTAAAAAAGCTTTTTTGTAAGTAACAAAGCCAGCGCGTTTGTGACCCCTTTATTTCTTGTTCTTTGTCTTTCGCTTGGTGTTAAAAGTTTTTTGTTTATGTAATAGAGGTATTAATGCGGAATCTTTTCTAATAGGGTACAGGCGTTTTTGGTCTCTCCTTTTTTTTTTCTAAAAGACGCACTTTGGCATTGAATATGACAGAGATAATAGCTCTTGAACAGAAAGGTTCACAAGATTCTTCACAACTTCGATAAAGCTAGTATCCTGATTGAAAAAAGGAATCGAATTTCAAATTTATGTTTCAAAATTGCTTAGCTATTAGAGATGCATTACATATTTGTACGTGATCGGCGATCGTAAAAGATACGTTTGGTTGAATAAGTGTGTGAGGCTCATAGTAGTTGGATGAACAAGAAAATTATGGCGGTAGAGCATGTTTTAACAGATCTATCGCTTTTTGTCTTTCAGTTGTACAAGTATAATTCGCTAGAGTGAGAAAACTTGTGGGCAAGCACACGCACTTTTTGAACATCATCAGCCGAAAGACCTTTTTGAATGACCTAGTCTAATATTACATGATTAAAATTACCTAAGTCTTACAACTAGCCCATGAAGAGTTGACATTTTCCATAGTTCTATATTTGTCTACGTTAAAAACTATTCGCGTTGGCATCAACCTACTTTATAAAGCTTATGCTGTAACGGCCGCCGTCAGTCAGTTAATGACAGTTAAATCGTTCCTTATAGTGACAATTTGTCACACACACGTTTAAAAAACGAACGAGTTAATTGATTCTGAAATGTCTCTGAGTACGGCGGCAAGTTTTAAAGGCGAGTCAGAACTCTAAAGTGTCAATCTATCTGGAGCCCCAGACCAGGTAACAAATGACCACGGCTGCTTTGACCGGCAAAAGTGGACCAGAACTCTTGTCGAGGGCGAATCCAGGTCTAGTTAGACTGGTACTTCAGCAGCGATAAGAAACATGGATGCTTACCTGTCGAAGGAGACTGTGACCCTGTATTGCCGTTCGGGCTCCGAACATGGCGGTACGGCCGCTGGCGCCCGCACCACTCCACTGAGGTGGAACCCTGCAACAAGGAGATGCCTTTTTAAGGAACTGCTCATATAACTAGCTGATAAGGCATTGTCATAATCACTATGAAGATTGCCGAAAGATAGGTTTGCCTCAGGGATCACTACTAGGTCCGGTATAGTGATTTCAATAACCCGCCCCATGACGGTTATGTACACTGACGCGAGCCGTCGTAAAATGATAAAATATATGAAAGTTCAGTCAGTTATTACCATTTTTCATTTCATTTCTTTCTAGCTTAGCGACTAGGTCGGAAGTAATCGATTTCGATCCTTTCGTAGGTAACGTAACAGTTCTGTGACGACCGCGCATAAGAGAAATGTTAGCCTATTGCATACACTTTGCATATTAATATAAATAAGACTAAATTAATACAATATAATTCATATAATTCTAATTCTATACCTCTAAAAATTAAATATAAAAATGAGACAATCAACGCTGTAGATTCAATTAAATTTCTGGGCATAATGATTGACAAGCATCTAAATTGGAAAGACCAAATTAATCAAATATGTAATAAATTAAACCGTTTTGTGTTTGCCCTTAAAAGGTTAAGAGATACGGTTTCTATAGAAGCGGCGCTAATGGCTTACCATGGATATGTGTCTTCAGTACTAAGTTATGGCTTGATCCTATGGGGAAACTCGGTGGAGTTTGATCGAGTATTTAAAATTCAGAAAAAGTGCATAAGGGTGATGACTAATGCTCGGTTAGACGACAGCTGTGTCCCGTTATTTAGAAAACTTAATATTTTACCACTACCGTGCGTGTACATAAGAGACGTATGTGTGTTCGTCAACTCCCACCCAGAATATTTTATGAAACGGAGTCAAGTCATTAAAAGGCATACCAGAGCACGTATTATGTCTCTTTTGTATAAACCTCCCTGTCGCAAGGATATGTACAAAAGAAATATATTTAATATGAGCATTGTAATTTTTAATCATTTACCGGACGAATTAAGAAAGTTGTCGGGAGAAATGTTTAAACGTAACTTGACAAAATGGCTAATGGAGAAATGTTTCTACAGTGTCAAGGAATATTTAGACGTTTGAACTTTTGTTATTATTGACTAGAATTTATAAAATAGGAAAGTATTTTGAAAATAGAATATTTACAATATTTGTACGCTTGCTTGCATGCTGAATACAAGTGCTAAAATTTTATAACTAAGACCATGTATTACTGTATTCTGACAAATAAATGAATTTGATTTGATTTGATTTGATTTAGGAAGGAACATATACTCAGCTTGGTGCTTTGTCACTTTAATGTCATTTTTGAACTGCTGCACTAATCTTTCAAAGGCGTTAAAGAGACAAGATACAAAAGTGTGCAGCTACTCAAGGCCGACTCTACAAGTCTTCTTTGATTTTCCTACAAGTTGTGATATGGTTGTGTTATCTTTTGTGTGTATTTAAAAATAAACAAGACTAAGAAGTATTTTCAATATAATTGTACGTCTCAACTAGTCGTTCAATTTTGAGCATACTAGATAGGGTTACCAGCTTCATACTTAGATAAAGAGCAGCTACTCCAGGGGTGTCATGTCATGGAGGTCAAGACTCCAGACTGATGCTCTCTATCATTAATACAAGTTTAAATGTTTGATCTGTGCCATTTATAAGGTCCTTTATCCTCTAGAACAGAATTTTAGATCTGTGCCATTATAAGGTAATTTACCCTCCTGAACCGAATTTGGTATCCGGCCTTAAACGACCTTTTACAACAGTAAATTGTCTAATAATTAGATTTAACACTAAGGACAGTCTTCAATAGAACTATAACTAAAAGCGACGGGCTCTTTCTCTTGAATCAAACCCTTCGCAGTTTGTCACGTATAATTACCCAAACTCCATCAAAACCATTTACTCCATGACTGTGTCAAAGAAGTAAACAAGTAACCGAGTTTTAGCAGTTCGTGCAGAAAACAGGGCAATCGTTACAACAGCGAGGGCGATGGATTTCGCCATGGCGAAACGTTTCGCTTCACTGCTAATTCTCACTTCGGATATAAACCATTATCGATTTGAAACTGCAAGATATTAAGGACGGAGCGAGCAAGATGCATAGCGTTAACGTTAGCGAATTTCGAAAACTGACAAGGTAGATCGTTAGCTTACGTAAATTCTGTCAAATGCATCTTGTCTACGCTCCCTGGTATAGTGACCAAGAAGGATAGTATTTGCTGCATTATAAAGTTCATCGAAGCGTCAACATTGCCTCTTATAGTTATGTTCTTATTGATCGTCAATGTATATCAAACTGGATGGATTTCAACGACACGTGAACCAGTCGTTAAATAAAGGTTTAGGTATTGATTATGACTTATGAATCATATTGCATTGGTCACTCCCGACATTATGCCAACGCCTCTTATATTTTTGCAGGAGTTTAAATACTTTCAATAGCGTTTTCCGCAAGGGCGAAATTGTATTTTTTATCAAATTACCATGGTTTATGTAATCTATCTATGGAAAATGAACAAAAATAATGAAATAAATGAAATTTATTTCATTCGATCAAATCAGATATACGCGGACCGGAAGACGAGCTGTAGGTAGGCCTCCAACAAGATGGAGTGACGACCTCGTCAGGATCGCGGGACCGCGGTGGATGCGAAAAGCACAAGACCGGTCTGAGTGGAAAGCCTTGGGGGAGGCCTATGTCCAGCAGTGGACGTCTTTCGGCTGACATGATGATGATGATGATGAAATCAGATACGCTTAGTTAAAACTCTTAATTCTTTCATACGTTTAACAAATATGGAGCTCTATATAATTCTTGCTACTTTTTCAAGTTTCACTTAGTTACCGAATTGATGCAATGTTACGGTCGGTAGTGATACGGTACATGATACGTTCAAACATTATATTTAAGAAAATAAAATTTGATTAACTAACTAAAAATACTTATTTGAACTCTCTACTCGAAAGCATTTGGCTCTAGTCTTTATCTGCAATTTCCTTCGTGTTTTTCTGTCAGAAACCATCAATTTTATTTCTTTTTTTCTAATCCAGGGCATAGGAGGATAAACCATCTGTAGGTGGGCGACTTATCTAAATCCGTTCCATCCAAAAACAAACATCTGATGTAGGTATCTATATCTAAACATCATAAACATGCAAACGAAAATATTAACGAAGTAAGCTTTCAAATTCGACCGTTATTTCAAACACTGCCAGCACAGAAAAACATGCTCACTGTTTGCAATAGTTGCAATGTTGCCAGTTTACCGCGATAAATGTGTAAGTAAACTTAAAGGAAAGTTTAAAAATACCGAAAGCATATTTCCCTATTTTTAATGGCTCCCAAACCGTCGATATTTTGTAAATAGTCGAGCGGAGTTGTTCCGTTTGAAAATATTTGCACTTAATTTAACGATGTGTGACCGAAACTATGAAACGGTATCCTGTTGCTACTTCTGATAATTGGTTTCAATTATTAAAGCACCTTTGAGGGACCAAAAATAATATATGTGAAAGAGGCCATATTGGTTTGACGATTGCTTTGATGTACGAATTAATGTTTAAAAATGGCTGGTAGGGGATGATAAGGTACGTTTTATATCTCAAAACCTGATCATTCCGTCGGAGACAATAGCAATGTATGCTATTTTAAACAAACAAAAAACTGCTTTTAAAAAGTAAATTTTAATTAGAACACCGCAAATTCAAACTTAAAGGACTCTTTTCATTTTTGAAATTGGTATGGTTTTTTTCTCAGGCCATTCTCGCTCTAAATGCCCCCAGTGATTTCTTTTTTCAACGCACTTTACACTCGGCCAGTTGCAATGGCGAATTAACGCGCCAAAAAACAAAAACAAGCGCCCGTTTCTGAACGAGAATCGATTACCCCGCGATTATGGGCACGTTCAGAAATCGAAGCGGACCGTACGCGGAGGCAATCTACTGCGATTCGTCAGGGCTCGAAATGCGAGCTGACGCAACGGCTTTTTAGGGTTCTGTTGGAGAAATATAGTCAAAAAAGTTATTTTGGTGAAGATTAAAGACGAAAAAATTTCTGTGCTCCCTTCGATCATGAATTTGATAGATCGATCATGCATGGATCTCTTAAGTAATTGTATGTTGACGATGATGCTAAAGTGTAGAAGTATATTGATGATCCTTCTGTTTTTTAAGTGCAAAATATTATTCTACTTACTAGTTACAAGATAAGAAGTCTTTAGTGACTGCCGTCGTAATGTATTTTCTTGATTGTGCTGTGTTAACAAGCAGTCACGTTTGATTTCTAGTGTCCTGCTTACAAAGTCACATCGTCACGTGGAATAGTGCTTTTCCTCAATCGATACACTTCTATAATACCTATAGCTAAATGTTGTAAGTGAAAGCACCGTGTACACGTATGTATCAGCCTAAAAAACGTCCAGCTAGGCATAAAACGTACATGGACCGACAATAGCTCTACCGAAAATGATAGTCAAAGTTATCTCCAGCTCTTTCTCTCGATCTTAATACGATCATGAGTGAACGGGATAGGGCATGGGACAGGGACGACGGAACGGTTTTTATGAAAATCCTTCGTGGAGGTCTTTACGTCATTTTATTACGTTACAACTAGGAAAGCAGAAGAGTTAGAAGTATGGTAGTATAAATCAGAACATTACATAAGAGGCAAAAAGTAGCGTTTAGAATTATACTGCCCTTCAAAGGAACAAGGCAGAATAAGAGTTCAAAGTCATACTGCCTTTTGGTTTTGGATAAGAGAATAATAATTGAACCTTCATCAAAAAGCGTATGAAAAACGAACAAAGACGAACTACAGTCCAATAGGCTTTTTATCACGATCAAATTACTTTCTCTCCCAAAAAACACCAGCAAAAACTTAAGTACTTACCTACAAAACGAAGCAATGGGTACCATAAAAAGACTTCTTCATGGAAATAAATCAATTAAATGTCCAATGAAACTGCACCGAACCGAATATTGGCATCAAACGGTAAAATCGCAAATAATTCATTGTTAAAAAAAGGGTTTGAGATCAACAAAAGAAATGATTTCTTATCGCTGAACAAATAGGGTTTACTTTATTGTGTAGGTTTCAGGTTTAGGGGCTTGGAGACTGGCACTCAAGAAAAGAGGTTAGAAAAAAATCAAAGATGGCGGAGTTTATACAGCTGCTTCGCGCGCTTTTTGCGATTTTGCTATCGGACATATTCTGAAATACACGGCACGTATAATGAAAAACTTATCGCGTGTAATCTTATATTTGCTCGAAAGAATGTTAGTATTTAATAGGGTTTAGTTCCATCGAGGTTTTGTATTGATACTTTAACTTATTAGCGTTTTGTGACACTAACACAAAAATTGCAAAAAATTGTTAATTGTGACGTGAAGCTTGACCATTTTTGTGAAGGTTTGGGTAAGTTCCTGACTTCGCAATATTTTTATTTCTTTTGGAACGACGACAATTTAAACAAAATTTTACGTAACATTGCGCTTGAAAATTGTTACAAAAGCTGTTTTCTTTTGTGGGCCTTGTACAGCAGAAGCCTTATTTTAAAAATCGAAAAATTGGTGTTATGATTTGCATAACATAAAATAGGTATAACACGAATTGCATTTTTTTTGTAACAGATTAAAGAAAGTAACTGATGTTTCTGATTACTAGGCACAGGTACTTACCTGCTGAGATGCGACCTAACGACAGCTTTTACGTAAATACTTTCTTTTTTTTTAATTCTAGCAGTCGTTAATGATCGCAGAATGAATCTCGTTCAAGCCTGTCTTCTAACCAAAGGAGGTCGGATCATAGCATATTTTCGGTACCGCTACAATAAATCATTACTTTTCATATAACTCCCGTAGTCGGGTAAAAACAAAAGAAGACAGACAAAGCCAAAGGGGCGTTCGTGCGAAAGAAAGGTTAAAACTTTTTTAATATCCATGATTGCGTTCGATATTATAAATTGGTTGTAACACGAACTTTTCCGAAATGGCGGATGTGAAGACACGCGAACGCATTATAAGGCCGGCATCACCTAGGCCCTTGTGAAACATCACATTGAATGCCAGAAAATCGGATTTTTGCAACAAATTAGACTCCATTAGGAGGTTTTGGTACTGAATTTGTTCACGCGTTTTGATACTATTGAACTATGATCGTAGCTGTGGAATAACACGACTTGAAATATCTATAATCGGTATGTGTTATAACCATTTTAGTGCAAAGAAGCCGCCAGAGGTTTGGTTCCCGCCTAGTTAGTTTATTTTTCATGTATTATTAAGAAGTCAATATATTATCTATATGCCTCAGCAACTGAAAGGAAATCTTGGTCTTCGATTCCTACAAAATCACTCCACTCTTCTTTCATATATTTGAAAATACATATTTATCTCGGAGTCTCACTGTTCATATGACTGTGTATGAACACAGACCGACGTTTCGTTTTTAGTTTTGTTCACCCTGCAATCAAACTATGGTTATGTTCTTGATCTTCTTTAACTAATCGACGTTTTGAGTGTCGAGTCTATCAAACAGATTATTAATGTTCATTGCAATGGCAAAAGGTGTTATAAGAAATCACCGTAATTATATAACGACCAGTTATTTAATTATAAAGGACCTTGGTCTGCCATTGACCGCAATAAAAAGGTCAGTTAGTGACGTCACTACCGCGTGCCGCCATGAAAAAGGGTTTACTAAGTACCGTGTTGCATGTAGTTATCGTATGTCAACAATCACTAAAATCCTAAGAATGCACTTAGTCTGACACCATAGCGGGTCAAATTCGTAAGGAATTTAGGTATATGGCACTTAAATAATGCTGGATTTGGCAGCTGTAATCTCCTTGGATCATAACCTCAAAATAAGGAATCCTATTGAAGGCATGGAGACTTGAGAGAGGCGCGTGGCGCTAACCCCATGTGCTTCTGATTACTCTATTGGAGAAAATATTCTTTTATCGAACAGTTATCTTTGCGTGAGATATTCATGGACTTATTTCTCTAATATGTCCATGGGAGTGTCTATAAATAACTTTACATCGGCGAAATACACCTCAACAGGGAGTGAAGACATCAAATGAAAAAAATGATAATGCATGCTAGGAAGTTAACCACTGTTAGTTGGTCAAAGTTTATAGTGTTAACATAGCCAACACACGAACGATATCTTATCTTATCTTATCTAGTGGGATACACTTCGAACCTATAGGACCTATTTTGTTAGTTACCCTCTTTTTGTTGAGTAAAATAGCTGTGCCGTGAAATGCTTAGGTTCTGGGTAAACAGTTAAAGAATTTCATTCTCTCTCCGGCGACGGCATCACATTCGCGAAACATGTGTTTCATTATCTCTACTTCTCTCTTCTCCTCACGTTTTACAATCTGTGTTGTCAACTTGGCCCATCTTGGATTCTCACGTGAATCCTTTACATATACTTTGAATTGTCCAGACTTTAGTGTTCCCAGAAAGCAACTTTTCCTTATTTACTGGCCTTATTTAGATTCGGAGATTTGTATGTCTCCACTCTCCAAACAATTTATTTTATTGCAACAAACCAGTTTCAAGCAAGTTTAACTGGCATCAATCATACTGAAACTGCTGCAATCTGTGGGTAGAGGCCGATCGCCCGGAAATAGGACAAAGATATGGTACGCGGGGCGCTAAAGTTCACCGAAAAAAATATCTGCCAATATGGACTCTATAGATAGGTAGATGTCAAAGGTGCATTCGTGTAGGTATTATTCTACCTGATCCCTTTGTTTTTAGTAGTTTCTGAGCCTTATCGGTCGAGCAATCCTCAACCACATCGGTCTACCGTCAACTGCTTCACTTTCAGAAACAGTGGCGCGTCTAGAATTAAATTTTAGCGAGTCCATTTTCATGAAGCTAATACATCTGCACGGCCAACCAGTTATTTTACTTCTCGTGACGATTTTGGCCTGACCTTAACCTTTTTTTATTCATTCAAAGTAATTTCTTCTTGATCTTCCCCTGCCTACGACATTTTTTATGATGGCAAAAAGATCCGCACGTGCACTTTTACTTTAAAAATCTACCAGCGCTTCCCAAGTGGAGACAACTGCTGAGAAGAAACGCCGCAAGAAACTCAACGGTCAGTCACTTTTTATATTATTGCTTATTAAAATGACAATGATGTTTATCATTTCCCGTTTAAATCTATTTTCTCTTACTTTCTGTTCAGCACTGAATCTTAGTTGGTGACAATAGATTCCAAAATTGTCAGCTTCCGAAGGCGCCTCAACATTTCATTCTATGCTGATTTTTCATTATAGCCTCAGTGGTTAGAAACAATATGTCTGGGAGTGAGAACGGAACCTCACAATGTATAATAGAAATATAATAATGGCCTTTTAATACGTATTGTGGTTAATTCCCACTGTTAGACAACGATTAGACCAGTCTTGGGTAGTTTGAGGGTTCCGTATTTAAATATTATTATTTGAAGAAACTTTAGCTAGTAGGTACATAAGAATTATTTTCATCGTGATTATCGATACATCATTGTATTTTGGTGAGATGGAATGGAATGATCAGATTTTAACACTGGTAAAAGAACCAGAGAGGATTATAGAAAGTTTCGTTGAAATTCAGTGTTATGTTGAGATGTTTTTTAACAGGTTTTTTGTGAGATGAATGGAACTTTAAAGTCTTACGCCTTCAGGGATATTCATGCTCCAGAAATATACTTTTGAAAGCCATAACCATAAAACAGTAACCTACTGCGAAAAAACACAAAAAAAATTAGGGCACTGTTGAAAGAATAATGTAAAGGCTATCTATATTGTCTTTTTTTTGTCTGTATTGAATTCACTGATTAATAATGTGGTGGTTGCCATTTTATGCCGGCTGTACACACTCTTCGAGACACCCCGAGACATGCCAAGAGTGAGTGTGTACATACTGCTACCGACTTGTCCCGCTCTTTATCTCACTCGCTCCCGTATTATCTGGTCATGTCGCGGTCGCGGTCGGTTTCAACTTTCAGCCCAAGAGCCTCGGCGGGGGGCTCTCGACATGTGTACAGCCGGCATTCAAAATCAGGGTTCCCTGGAATATATCCGCCGATGTATATCAATTGATATATACGTTAATATAT
This sequence comes from Acleris sparsana, assembly GCA_923062465.1. Classification (NCBI taxonomy): domain Eukaryota; kingdom Metazoa; phylum Arthropoda; class Insecta; order Lepidoptera; family Tortricidae; genus Acleris; species Acleris sparsana. The sequence continues at coordinate 13,670,479 of OV281300.1, forward strand.
ATCAATGGCTAGGCGGCACTAGAGTAATATGTTTTACTTTAATTTCTGTTAGCGAACTCAAGTTTCGGGGAATCACCTAGTTTCGATCGTATTCGCTATTAGCTTTATATTAAATTTCAAACTTTATCAATAGGGAAAAAGATTCATAATAAATAGGTAGTACAAATTTTGATTCATGTTTTGTTTCAATTATGCACGATATTTATCGATGTTTATCGGGTTTATGTCAAAATGACAGATATTTTGAAATTTATAAAAATCAAAAAATCTGATATTTAGATATAATAAATTGTGAAAATGTGGTTACAGAATTATCAACATTTTTTTAGTGTTGTTGGTACTTCTGTAGCTCTGCCTACCCCACTCTGGGATGAAGGCGTGCGTGTATTCATTGTGTGTATAATAAATAACGGAACTATCACCGGAGCAAATTATTTCTTAATAAGTTATAATTTGCGTTACCGGATACAAGCAGCAGAGACAATAATAAATGTGACCTTTTACGAATTTTATCACTTTTAAACAGAATTTAATAAGGTGTAAATTCTGATTTTATTGGTTAGAAAGTTTTTGTTGCCAAACCAGTTGGATTTGAGAAAAAAATAGTGGGTCTCTGTTCTGCTGGGTAAAAACCATTTAACATTGTATTGTCAACGTTTCGATAGCTCTTGTTTACGTGGCATTAATGGCGGTTTTAAAAACAACTCCGTAACACTACAAAAGCAATATGGTTTTATCATCTTGAATAGATTCGTCCAGCGTGATTTATTATGTTCGTGTTTATCGTGTGGATACAACATCTGTCACTTTCTGACCAGTATGCGAGTTCGAGAGTAACGGATGTTTTATCCATCGATAAAGGCGAGCATAATTTCGTAAAAAACAGCCTATACAACATTACAACGCCGTTTTCAAATGCTTTATGCTTTCTTTACTAATATTATAAATTCAAAATATGTGTGATAGATTTTGATTGTTTGTTCGTTCCGTTTCCACATTTCTACGCCTCAATCGACCTACGTTGTACTCGCCTTCGACTCCATTATCCTTATCCATTAACCTACCGCCAAACAGCAGTGTTCGCATTGTTGTGTTCCGGTTTGGGGATAAGACAGCCGGTGTAATAACTAGCATAGAGGCATTCCATCTTGGTCCACAGGGTTGGCACCGCACTTGCAGTCTTAGGCTTGCACTTTGCAGTCTTGTAAATGCGAATGTCTAAGGGTCACAGCTTCCACTTACCATCAGGTGGCCTGTGTGCTCGTTTGCCTTGTCTATGACATAAAAAAAAAAGTATTTGTATGTATTTCTGTGGCACTCTCTGCAGTCTGCACGGCTCGATGGATTTTAACGTAATTATGAGGGGACGACAATGGAACTCCTTAATAATTTGTAGTTATTGTTTTTTTAAACATTCAATTATTCTTCTCTCACTGTCTCACTTCGCAAAAGTAGGTGAAAAGCAAACTACAATATAGTTTAGAAAAAATCACCTATATCTCGGTCAAGAACGTGACTGATTCAAGAATTTTGGTACTTAAGTGAAAAAATACATTGTATAAGCAATAGCCACTTTCAAATCTCATAGAAATCGGTTTAGTAGCGTTGTGCAATTTGAACTGGCGTCGAATAGAAACTTAAACCGTTAGGTTTATTAGATTTATTATAATAAAATAGGCGTTTGCTTTTGATGTTTACTTTTAAGGCTAGGGGGTTCTGTATAATATACATAGGGTGGAGTCTTTTTATTGGGATAGACCAAAAAAAACCTCACGGTTCTTACATTCTAATTCGAAAGAATAGGTAATTTTAAGAGACTAATTTCTTTTTTTTGTATTTGACCCAATAGTTTTGTTTTAACAGACATTTTATGGATGACATGATTATTTTAAATCTGGTTTAGCATTTTCTAATAAATTACAACAATTAATTGATATCTAATGATAAGAAGTGATTGTAATTGTGTATTAAAACATACTATTTCAAGCGGTTTTTGCTTAACCCGTAAGATATACCTAGGAGGGCTTCAAGCCGAAAACGAAAGTCAAACAAAGGTTAAATATCGACGGTTCTGTGACTCAACCTCGTATATAGAATAATGTTCAGTATAAACTGACACTCGCTAAGTACGCGAGTGCACACTTAGTGCGTGTCAGTTTATACTGGACATTATTCAATATACGAGGTTGAGTCACAGAACCGTCGATATACTTTGATCACAATATCCGAACTAGATTAATATTTCCTAAGCTTAATAGTGCTTTAAAACTGTATTCCTGCAATCGGTTTTGAAATATGAATAAACCCCATTCCAACTAGGTATCTGTTTTTTTAAATTATTTTATGACATAGTGAAGGCAAACGAACACACAGGCCACCAGATGGTATATGGAAACTGTGACCCATAGACATTCGCATTCACAAGACTGCAAGCCTAAGACTGCAAGTGCGTTGCCAACCCTGAGGACTAAGATGGAATGCCTCTATGCTAGTCATTACACTGTCTTATCCCCAAACCGGAACACAACCATGCATACACTGCTGTTTGGCGGTAGGTTAATGGATAAGATGGTGGTGGCGATCCGGACGGACCCTGCACAAGGTCCTACCACCCGCAAATCAACTTAATGAACTCCCTCTAGGATCACCGTTTTGAACTACGACACGCGTGATATGAACATGACACGCAGTAATGTGATCACACTGATCACTATCACTCGCGCTAATCGAATAGTGATAGTTTTGACATTTTGTCCGTCGTTACGCTGTACTATTTTGACAGGTGTTTTGGTATTTTGCGGGTGGTAGGACCTTGTGCGGGGTCCGTCCGGATCGCTACCACCATCTTATCCATTAACCTACCGCCAAACAGCAGTGTTCGCATTGTTGTGTTCCGGTTTGGGGATAAGACAGCCGGTGTAATGACTAGCATAGAGGCATTCCATCTTAGTCCTCAGGGTTGGCAGCGCATTTGCAGTCTTAGGCTTGCAGTCTTGTGAATGCGAATGTCTATGGGTCACAGTTTCCACTTACCATCAGGTGGCCTGTGTGCTCGTCAGCCATCCCTATGCCATAAAAAAAAAAAAAAGGTTGAATTCAACACGAGCACTATCACGATATAAATGTAGGTATCTAAGGGCACCTTAGCTAGCTTTTTCATTTTTCATTCACCAAACGCTAGCGTTTGTATTCGATGGCAACAAGCCCCACTGGCACGGGGTAAATTAGGTAGGTTGTACTTAGTACTGATATTATTATGTAGGTTATTTATTAAATAAAAATCTAACTATAAATTGGATGAATAAGAATAATTAATTATAATCGATATTTGTTTGGAAACGCGTTTACTTGAAAGGGAGATTACAAAATTATAAAAACATGTCAAGTAAAATCTAAAATAATTAAATGCGATATGTAGACAGTAGTTAAATTACATTTTCTGATTTACGGACCCGCCCGTTATATTTTATCTTACTTAATTACATATACGAAAATAACTATTAAAGTAGACCGCAGCGAGAACTGGTTGGAACCAGTTATTTTTGGGTAAATGCCATAAATTCAAGTAATAACTGTGGAGCGCTATTCGCTTTTATTTACGACTGTACTTGTTTCACATTCAGACGGTTATAACTTTCCGCGCGACTGTATTTTTTCAGTTTTTATTGTCTATGCTAATATGTATTGTGTTCATTTACGTGTTTCCCTTTAAGAGTTTCGTTAGATTAGAACCATAAAAGTGAATGACTATGATTATCTATGGTTCGCCATGATAGACCAAAACAGTATCAACTCAAAATCTTTGATAGTTTGGTTTCAATTTCATACAAGTGGTTTTAAAGTTGATTTTAAAATACAGTTGTATTTTGAGTTAAGACTGTTTTGATCTAGCAGTGCGAATATAAAATACGCATAACAATGGAATGTTGCAATTAATGTTTTAATAAATTCTGCGGTCTACGCGATTATTTATTTACTGTTCATAGTACATAAGTAACTTGTAGATGGCTAAAAACGTAGATATCTTTAGATTCATTTTTTTTACACATATCTCTTTTTTTTAAATAATACTTAAGGTCGCCGTCTATTGCAAAAGATGTAACTAGATAATTATTTCATACTAAGTTTAAGATGAAATAACTATTCATTATAGATTATTTTTAATAAAACACGCTTGGTGAATATTTGAGGTTATGTGTCAAACAGTAGTAATTTGTTTACATCGTTCACAAGTTCTGTTGACGGCGACTTTAGAAAACTTCTTGCAGGTATATAAAAGTATGGATATTGTTTATCATGATATGTTTTTCATTGTCATTTTCACCAATTGAAGACGCGTTGGCCTAGTTGGTAGTGAGCCTGCCTACAAAGCTAGCAGATATTCGTGTGATGTAATATTTGTTCCTGAGTCTTGGATGTTTTCTATGTATTTAAGTATATATTTCTCTATATAAGTATTTATATCGTTGTGTAGTAACCATAGTACAAGCCTAGAGCTTAGTTTGGGACTAGGTCAATTGGTGTGACATTGTCCCCTGATATTTATTCTTTGTTTAATTTGTTTTAAATTGTAATTCTCTATAATAAAGAGTAATTATTGTATTGTATTATTATTTTATATTTTAATAAAAAATAATCAGACAGACGTGAGAAGGTGCGTGCATGGAGCTAGTTTATCACGACTGTAAGTTTATTTTAAATCAGATTATTAAATTACCAATAACCTGAATTTTTTCGACGCGGAAATACTCTCTTTTCGTATAAAAACATTGAATTAATGTGAAATCGTAATATTAATACAATTGACCCGATTTTCGGGAAGACATTTTGTTTTGTTCCACTTAGGACCGTAAAGTTCATATTTCAATATATTTTTCTTATAAAATAAATGAGATTTTAAACAAAACCGTGTCGCTGCGTAGAATTAATTTTGAGTACCTACCTAATTAGAATATATTTTCCTAAGTGAAACTTAGGACTTCGTAGGCTGAATGAAGTTACTCGAAACAAGCCTATCGCTAGAATTAAAGGCCAAATTTGAGTCAAACTGAAATAACAAGTATTATATTACGACAACAGCCTGGACAAGGCAAAAAAACAAATATTAAACAGCTGGTATCGGCAATTAGATAAGCTAGAACGCGGCTAGCACACCCTACACCGGCTACAGTTTTATTCTAAAATTAGATTGTAAATAAACACACCCAATAACCTTACACTAACGTCAATCACAAAACAATACACCGGTCGCAAACGGAACCGTGGTGAGACACTAGTGTGCGTAAGGCGCCATGCGGCGACCGGTTTGTTTACATTAATCACTGCGCGTGTGTGCGTGCCAGTTCATTGTGTTCATACTTTACGTCACTTTGTTTACATCTGCGCACGTGTGCGGTTAAAATAGTGTGGGTTAAGTTTACTGTGTATTTACCGCGCTGGTGTGGGAGGCCGCGTCATGGTATGCGCGGGCGTGTGGGAGTGTTCGCGTGTCGTGACGTCACGTTTCGTCACACGGCCGTAGTGTGGGTTACGCCGCTGTGTGCAGTCAATGTTACATTTTTGTGACCTTAACCGGCGCAGCTACTCGTCCTTAGATTACGTAATTATCGGTTTATTTGTAAATAATGCTCAGATAGACGTATTTTTAGTACTGACTTCGCCTTATCGCGTTTTGTTTTCGTTCTATAATTTTGTGAGCATTTTTCTTCAGTTGTAATTATTTATACTTTTTAGTCACAATATTTTATATAGAATCTGTTTTTCTATAAATTATTTTCTTTAGAATTACTTTGTATGATTGAAAATGTAGATAGGTAGATTTTTTTTTTTTGTGTCACCAATTTGTCACAATTTAGGTATGCACTTGATCTGTTTTTAAGGTTCCGTTCCCAAAGGCTAAAAACGGGACCCTATTACTACGTCTATCTGTCACCAGGCTGTATCTCATGAACCGTGATAGCTAGACAGTCGAAAATTTCATAGAAGAGTATTTCTGCTGCCGCTATAGCAACAAATACTAAAAACAAAATAAATTAAATATTTAAGGGGGCCCCCATACAACAAACGTGATTTTTTCCGTTTTTTGCTCGATATTAATAACGGCAACAGGTAGACACTTGAAATGTTTACAGAATATTTAGTTGTATATTCACTTAAAAAATAAACAATTAAATTAAAATAAATAAATTATTTGAGGGTCAAATCAAAGGTCGAATCAAAGATTATCCCATACCACAAACGTGATTTATTTGCCGTTATTTTGCGTTTTTGATGTTGTATAGATAATGGTACGGAACCCTTCGTGCGCGACTTGCACTTGGCCGGTTTTATTAAATAATTTTCTTTAGAATTTCCTTTTATGATTATAGATAGGTAGGTATTTCATTTTTGTGTCACCATTTTTATTATCCTCTTTTATATTCTATTGTTTGTATGTATTACAATACTCGAGATCTATACGGTCTAGTTCTAAACATATTTTATTTTATTGCCATCTGAATACCTATCGATAAGTTATTTTATTAAATACATACCTAGTAGGTCGGTTATTTCGTTGAAAACAAATACCCTTCTGAACATAATTCTGTCCCTTTTTTGCTGCCTATTAAGTTTTTGCTATATACTTACCTATTTCTTTATTGGTAACACCAACAATGTATCCAACTTGCTAGCTTTCACATCAAATACAAGATTTATGCAAGTTGCATGTTATTTTAGGAGCGTAACAAGTGTTTGTGAACATCTGCGATCCCGGCTCCTGGGGGAAGCATTTGCGAAACCAACTTAAATTTACACTTGCAAAACCAAAAAATACCCCAAACTGAACCTTGTGTCGTTCGGCTATGGCTCCAGACTGTTTATAACGCAAAGCAAATCTGGATAAGCAACGCCAAATTATACTTGCCGTTGCTAAAATAAAATCAGTGCCATTTTGAACTTTGAGATTTAAAGATACAGATCAAGTTGGTTTTTTGGAGCGTTAAAGCTAAGCTATTGTGCGTTGGATTTGAAACGCAATAAGAGAAATGTGCTGCAGATTGCGCTTTCGTGTGTGTGTGTGTTTTATTTATTACAGAGGCACCCTGGTTTTTGTGAAGCTCAAAAGTTTCAAGTTCCTGCTTTAAAAATGATACCATCGGTGCAACTTGGCGTGAGTTACGAGCCCAGAATGTTATGTACAATGCATATTGCAATTTATGTGTCCCTATTTACGAAAATATAAAAAGATATACTTTTTGCCAAATGAGATGGCGGAAAATGTTGACAAGGGTTTTTAACGTCTATAGATCGCTAATTGATCTCTAATCACGGTATCGTACTGGAAAGGTTTAATATTGAAATGGTGAGAATAAAATTACCATTTTGTAAAATGTTACAGGTAGGGCAACGTCTTTCTCTACTAATTTTGTGCACCTTATTTTTAGCAGCCGTACAAACTTTTTTTTTTCGCAGATGTTTTTATTTTTAGTTAAATAAGCGCGAAAACCTAATTTTATGTTAAGTAAAATAAGAGAAATAATGAACTAGAATGTTAAAATAAAAACATCCCGTGAAGGTAATTGGTACTGATGACAAAAAAAGAAAGTCTTGCACAAAGCTTGTATGGAAAGACGATTGCCTTACGAATCGCCTTAAACTTGAGGGTGGTGTAAGCATAGAATTCGTTCCCGTTATTCCCCCCCTTTCTTTCGGTTAGCGGGTGATCTTTGAATAACCCTTTTTAGCGCACCCCTAGGGTATCCATCCAAGGAACATTATTTCCTTCAAATTTTAAATCCCTCAGCGACTAAGGATTTGCGTTGTCGGTCATTCGATTAGTCATGGAAGAGATAGGTAAGTAAATACCTAAAATAATATGAATATGTTAATAACCATTTGATCAATTGCTTTTTATTCTGACTGACAGCTCGAAAGATATAACCAAAGACCGCAAAATAGACGGTGCCAGAGAAGATACGTTAATCTAAATATGTTAAAAACCGTGAACTATTTGATCAATTGATTGAAAGCAAGGATCACCAAAGCCGCAAAATAAATGGATGTTTAAATAGAGATTTACGATTTACAGTTCGTAGAGCACAGTGGAATAAACTCTTTTGATAATTTTATTCCATTCTAAGTGTCTATTGGTAAAACAATTTTCGAAATCGGTTCAGTAGATCCAGAGATAACATTACCCCCTACAACGTATCAAAATTTACCTCTTTATAACATTAGTATAGTAGTAGATATATGTAAATTTAAAAATCAAATTGAATTGTTTAACTTATGGTTTCTATTAAGCCAAGAATCTTGCTAAAAAAAAAACTGTGACTTTTTGATGTACCTACAGTTTAATATTAATTATCTTTTACCTATATTGTATTATCAACTGATACTTTCCTACAAAAACCCTTAATACTAGTGAGTGACAGCCTCAAAGGCTAAAGTAAATCCGATACGTAGGCGCCGCACCTGCCTCACAGGTGCCGGAAATCTATTAATGCACCCTTTGTTCTAAAAGCGTTTATATGTGACCGGCCTAAGCGGCTCCGCTGTTCGGTCTGTGCTTGCAGTTTATGACACCTGTTTTTTTTTTACTGTAAGTGAGGACAGTGATACTGATATGCAACGTTTTTTTAGAGATGATAATTTGCAGACGGTAAGGTAGGTTTGCATAAAACGTGATTTTGGTCTATGTTACGTCTCGGGGTTTTTATTAACATAAGACAGGCACAAGGGCTACAATTGTTTGCGTCCCTGGAAAACCTAAGTAAACCCGCTTTTATGAGGCTGTACAAAATTTACCTTGATCCCAAAAAGTTACGAAATCACGGTCGGAAGTGTATTCCAATTTTGAATTTTTGACGAGATAATTTTTGGTGTTTGCCTCATGGCACTTTGTTTTTATTTTAAAATTATTGACATTGTTTTATTTCATAAAAACTCTTCTAAAAGATCTATATTATCTATAGTTGTTTAAATGCAAATTATTCACGCAACCTTCTTTTATTACAACAACCTAATCATGGCATGTGTCCGATACATTTAGCCCTAATCTACAACGGCCAAGATGGCGGTAATCATGGCTTAAAAACAAAGAAACTGCAAAGAAAGTATACCCGCATGACAGCTGTCACCTTCGCCGTAACATAACTCGTTATTATGCGAGCAAAAACAAATGTAAATAGCGCACGCATTAGTCGCAGGGTAATAATAACAAATTTATGGTGTTTTTTAAGTTCAGGGCACTGCATGCGGGCCAGGTGTCCAAGGGTCTTTGGTCCGTTGGCCCATTACAGCAGTTGGCAGATAAGGAAGTGCTAAGGGTAATTATGTACCTATAACTCTATAGGGGGTACTTAGTATTTGTCAATAATGGCGACATGAAAGTGCCATATGGGAGTTTTTAACTGCGACATAATAATACTTACGATTAAAACATATGAATACACACTGGTAGAAAGGTTAACCTCAAAATGGCAGTGAAACGAACCTGTATTCTTGATATTTAATCGCGACACGATTTAAAATGTCAAATCGATATTAAAAATCAACGCCACAGATCACTGTCAAAGTTTTACTCTTAAAATGTTACTTTATGGTTCGTAAACATGTCGATTGAGGTCAATCAGGAGTTATACTAATTTCGTGACATGGCTCTCGACCTCGGGCTTGATATGTTTTCAAATTAAGTATATTATTGACGAAATTATATGAAACTCGCGTATAAATTTAGATGGCAGCGGGATTGATTCCAATTTATATACAATCCTTAATGTTCCAAGTTATGATTAAATAAATGAAATGATTGGAAAAGACGGAAGCTGTTTATTTCTCGTTAGCAATGAAGTAGTCGTTAATCATTATATTTATTAAAAATATCAAGATAATTTTGTGCAGACCATGTATAATAAGGTATAGGTTTTCTGATGCGGTTCAACGCAACGAAGTAGGTACTTGTAAAAAGAAGATAACGTTGAATAGGATCCCTCTCAGCATTGTGCCGCAGTGAAACTCTGACTTAAAACTAACCAAAATAAAACACTAGTGTAAATTTTATACAGAAGGTGAAATTAGAACAATATTAAAAAACACAAAAAAAAAAAAGTTAAGATGTAATAATTTCAATAGGTACGCATATTACCAGTTTTATATATCCCAAAAAAAAAGATTTCGTCCGCACTGATACCCACCATTTTGGTAGTTAGTGCGGTAAAAGTGATCTAAAAGCTAGAGTAGTTCAAATTGTTTAATTTGTCTCAAACTATTATTGCCTATAAAGACAAGAGCCTACGTTAAATATTTGATACTTACATTCGCAGACAATAATATAATCTTATTTGTGGTTATCTTTTCAATACATTGTATAAGATATAAACATTATACTTTCTAAAGTAAACCAAATAATGTTTAATAAGAAATAGGGTCTTGTTATATTATAGTAGTAAAGTAAACGTAGTATCGGCGTTATATAAGTAAGTATGCGTGGGTTCATTGTATCCTACGTTCCTCTGTAAATAGCCCATTCACTACGAAACCAGCTTATATTAAAAGTATAAATACTTATAGGTAGCTCTTTTGTTTTAACTTCAATGTATAATAGGTTACGAAAGGTCAGTTAATTAAAAAAAGTCTTATAAAACATTGACGTCTGACATTTAAAGAACTGAAGTTTGTTTAAAATTAGGCTGTTTCTCTTTTTCTTTTTCTTTTAACCTCTTCAACCAAATGATTTCATTTGTAATTTATTCCATCTTTTATCTTTTTAAGCATGAAATGTTTATTCTCTAGTTTACTGTATGTATCATCAACACTTTGTATCAGTTTGCGACCGTCCCGCCTCTAGGGACCAGTCTGAAAACCAGCGCCGGGCATATCTGCCTAGCACATGCTGAGATTGGGACCCTTTGCTCAACCTGGCTTAGATACTATAAATTTTATTTTTATTTTATTTTTTTCTCATGTACTAACTTGTTTTTATTTATTATCGATTTCTTTATATTTGCTAAATTTAAGGTTGTGGCAATAAAGATTATTCTTATTCTTATTCTTATTCTTATTCTGTTTTATCCATTTATAACGTTAAACGAACTCGATCTCTGCTCGTTTTTATACCTTTTTTGCGTTGCCTTACTCTATTTTACTACCAATAAATATTTATGAACTTAATTATATATATATACCTAGTTACCTACGTAAAATACAGCTACTAAATCATTATGCTCCCATTTAAAATTGTTATAAAAACTGTACACAAAAGAAACTTGTATTCACCGATACGCCAATTGTATACTCGTACTGGCCAGCAATTATCCTTTACGTACCTGGAACAAAGCAAATAGAGCCGTGTGAAATAAACCGTGAAAATATAACAATTAGTTCGCAATGCCGCAGGTCATCAGCGTCGGCCAATCACAGTCGAGCATTTGCTTAACACAATTTTGAAATTGGAACAATTTAAAATTTTGAATATTTGCGCACGTCATATCATAATGCTATCACTTGAATGATTGTGCAAAATTGAATTTCGAACGACTCGTTCTAGCATATCAACTTACTCTACCTAAAGTCCACTATCGTATAACAGATATTTGACCGCAAGATGTCCGGGATATAACGGCGTCTTAGGGTTCCCACACCGAGCAGGATGTGACATAAGACAGAACTTGTTTTACCGTCGTTGACCGTGAGGTATTAGGTTCGATTCTTATCATCAATCAATAGATCTAATAGTCCATTAGTCCGCCTGTTAACACTTATGACATAGAAAAGGTAAGCGTGTTGGTGAAAGATAGGTTTTTCTCGTAAGTTATTTGGGAAATTGATGTAAATATTGATATAGGTACTACCAAGAATTTATGAGACTAAAACTTTGCACAAGCAAAGCAGTTAAAATTTAATTTTCGTCTTTTTTTTTTGGAGAGAAGCACATTGTGAATTACATAGTCCTAAAGTTAGTTCTAACTAGGCTTTGTAGGTAAAGCATACAATTTCGGAGTCCCTTATCAATAAGTTTTCAATTCGCACAACCGCAATAACACGGGAATTCCGACCAGAAATGAGGATATAATTTAAAAATAATTGCCAGTCCCTGTTATTTATAAGTTCACGTTTATTAAACGATGCGGAAATTCCCAAACTAGTTTCAGGTAAAATTATTATTTATTGCAGCTATAACCACACATAATATTCTATGTATAGTTACTTCGTAACAGATACTTCACTCGCTACTGCCTACCGTTATATTTACCTACCGGCCGGCGTATCCCCGGGGACACAAATATCAGTTGAGTGTCAAAAGGTCATTCATGTTTAAGTTTAAAATCATACGTCACGAAATATGAGACACGAGGTTTATTCAAACAAATGACGAAATAATTATGTATGTACTTTACGCGCGCGTGAATATGCATCTTTTGGCGCGTAGTATGCGGGTAACAGTTGTAGTGGAGGAAGTAAAGGACGTACCTACTCGTAAGTAACAAAAACTCGAGAAGTATTTTGTTGTATGGAATGACAGGGCCCTGTTATAACATTTCAAATTGGAATAATGTAGAAACATCAGTTCACAAATAAACCATTTTTGATCCCAGAGGCAAACAAATAATGCATGAGCACTTTCATAGTCAAAGCAATTTTAACGCCCAGTGTTAAGAAATCAGGTCTATAATAAATGCGCGGTTCTATGAGACATACGACCATTCCGGTAGGAGGGCAAAAGTCTAACACCGGTATCTGTGTGTCTGTCTGTCTTTGAAGTAGTAGCGGTCGAAGTTATATCCAGTTTACCCTTATTTCTTTTTAGTCAACCATCGCCTTTTTTGTAATGTCATTAAAATCTACTATAATAAAAGAGTTATTCTAGAATCCAATTTAAATAATTGTCTCCCTTGGATTAAATGTAACGGTGACATTATTACAGAATTAATAATACTACGTATAAGTATATTATTAGAGCTTGTATCTACAACATCCATTAATGTTCCTGTCTATCAACACTCAAGTTAAACTAGCTAACAATTTATATCTCTCCCATTCCTTCGTAGGTATATACTGCAACCTATCTCGTTTCAGCCATCCTTTCTGCGCGTTACTTTTTACATCCTCAGCCAACATTTCTGTTATTGCCAGAGATAAAAATGCTCCAGATATAAACCAAGATTAACATATCTCAGATTAAAAACCACCCCACCAATAACTGTGATAATTTAAAATAAACTGCTCGGATCGAATCGACCAGCTTGAACCCCCCGCAATCGCGGATTTTACTGTTGTGCTGCAACACCGCCGTAACCAGGCCCCTGCGTTCATTATCAGTACTAAAAACGAAAGACCTCACAAAGTTGGTTAACAGCTCAAACGCCAATGTAAGTTGATCCGTGTTCATATTACATTGCGTAGAATCGAAAGCTCCTATTATTTTGGACGTTTCAATAGCTTTAACACCAATTTGTGTTGACCCGCGTCGATATCACGCTGCATGAAGTTGATAGTTCAGCTTTCGTTGGTCACATCGACACTGTAGCGACATAGCCAGTGTAATTCGAGCCGCGTAGCTGTTGGAGTGCTGGGGGTGGCCGGGTCAGGTTATGATGGGAATGTTTTATAACATAACGCGGGTATTAAGGCGCGCCCCGCGTATAAACGTAATAGAATTTCAGTGTCTCCCCCTCTTTACTGCCGAACTAACGATGTTAGCGGCGCGCCTGCGCAGACCCATCAAGAACGTGGCTGCGCCATTATATGAGCAGCTTTTAAAGGGCGTATTTTCATGTTTACATTTAGATTTGAGACCTTATTGGCAATATGTAGGGGTTAAATTGGGATTTGAAAACTACAACTATCTGAGAAAGTACCTAAAAATGCAAAAATCTAATGTAGAAGACATACCTAATTTTTAATGACCGCTTAATCTTTCATCTGTCAATTCGAATTACTAAAGTTCCATTTTCATATCCCATTCCTTAACCATATTCCATTTTTAAACTTAAATTCAAAATGAGAACGTCGACCATCGACGCGTCCAGCGATTGATCAGGGGTCGCCGACCCCGTTCCTAATTTGAATTTCGCGGGAGTTGGTAATTGGATAACAATGGCGCCCCTAGCATATTGAGGGCCCGCTGCACTATTTTTCATTTAGAATGGACGCCTTGTCGGGTTTTTGGCACTTTTATGTGTTTGAGGGGATGATGCCTAGAATTCGCAACTGTCATAGTTGATAGTCACGATTTGTGATATGGGGGAGTAGCTCTGTTGTTTAGGGTGAATCGTTTTGGTCACGTCAGGTTCACCTATCACATATGTGGGATCCATATTCGGGGTAAGTATTTACTTTCCGTTATGACAGCATGAAATATATGTATAATAATTGTATGTTATCTGTGATGCGGTATTAGTTAAATTAAAAAAATATGTATTTGCCAGGATTATGAGGAAAGTGAGTGTGTATTGGTCTTTTTTTTTTAAAAGACATCTTTTCGTATGTAGGCTAATTCTTGGAAATGGTCTTCTTCTCAAAAATGGTAAAACCTCATCTCTCTACAAAGCATAATCTCATTTTGAGGTTTCCATGCTTAAAGCAGGCTGCACTTAGCTATCTATCTCATTCTAGCGAATGCTGTTAAGTAAGTAATATGAGTTATTTGTCACTATGTAAACCTATACCTACATACGTAATATCCCTGTTATATTATATATTAGCTATATTGACTAAGTTTGACACCGAATCGACAATCAAAATTGAATACCCAATGAAATTCCAACCAGCAGCATTTCCTCAGTCAAAGTACTTCCTAAGACCTGACTTGACCAAACTAGATTGAATAGGCACTAAAAAAGTCTGGTTCGTGATGTGGCATAATGCTGCGTGGGCAGGCATAAGTGGCGTAACTAGTTAATCCGCGTTCGATTCCCGGCTAAAGCACGTACAGACGTTCCAGTGTTTGCTGAAGACTTAGGGGACTTTTGGATCACTATTTGCCTTGTTGCTATAGAGGTATATTTTTACATAGAATTAGAGCTTAAAAGGAAGGGTGTTTTTTTATAGTTCGCAAACTTAAACCAACTGCGGAGTAGTATTTAAAAGAAATATCCCTAGAAGTTAGAAGATGCTGAGAAGAGGAATAAGGGATTCTCTGAAGTTGCAATTGAGATGTTTTGAAATCTTGATAGACAAAGGTGAAGCTAACAAAGGCAAAACTCATCATGACTGCTTCAGGCTCAGGTTAGATGGAAATCTGAATAAAGAAAAACCTAGATTCATTCATATAAAACAGCAATTGTTCACAATCAATCCCGCATGCAACACGCATGCGACACACTTCCAAAAGTTCTAAATTGTATCACGTAGGCGACAAAATTAGATTGTAATTGGATTTATAGATCTCACAATAAAAATAATGTACAAGTTCCAACGGAAATTCCTCAACGGCCCATTAATCACTACTAAAATTCCTAAGCTCTTGCCAAACCGACGCGAGCTCACGTATCAATAAACTCAATGGTCGAAACGCGGTTTTTGTAGTCGGTGTAAAAACGCCCCAGGCTTATACCTGCATGCCTGTATCCTGTATGGTGCGTTACTGTTGAATTTCGAAACTTCGGCCATGCTTTGAAAATCGAAGTTCGAAGTTCGATCCATCCCTTTCCCTCGATTTAAGGCCGAGCCACACCGGATGCGTGCGCGTAGACGTGACGTGCGCGTTCGCTTTTTACTGCGGTGTATAGTATGAATTCAGTGAGGCTCGGCCTTTATTCGCGAATGGCGCGTGAAAGGGATGGTGCATCTGAAGTTTCGAATTTAGTGGTTCTCTATTTCTCTTGACAGTAAGGTGGCAGCGGGATGGTTTCGAAACGGTATTAGGTATATGAAACGAATTGAAATAGAAGCCCTGAATTAATTAACCTGTATATACCTACTTTGTTTTAATAAGTTTAAAACAATACAAAAACTTAAAGAAACGTTCAACACCGTGCTTAAATGTGAAGTCATAAAGAACGGTTATCGACCTTATGTCTTAGACGAGGTTAAGTTTTTTTGTCCTCAGGCTGCATGCAAGAACAGATTCAGCCTTTTCTCGTTAATATGTTTGCACGTGCTAGATGAGTGTTACATTTGTAGCATAGAAAATACTTGGGAAGCCTTTTATTATACCTAAAAAACAAGGTTTCTATGATGATTAAAAACTCTATAGACATGTTAGACTTAAAGATATGAATTGCGATGGATATTGGAATACATAATAATATTATATACGTATATTCAGATCCAGTAACGTATCTGGCGTGCTCTAATTCCATTCAATCATTTGTTAGGGGCAGTGAACGTTAATGAAGCGGTAGCCAGGCGGTTCCGTGAAAGTTGTATTCTTAAACATTTTATGTAAGATGTCACACTGGGAGGCTTGGCGGGGGTGGTTTTAGTTTTCCGTGAATTGATCTAAAGCAGACTTCTAAATATCAAGATCGGTCTAGAATCGCTGCTTTATTTTCTCTTGCTCAGCCCTACTATTGTAACACTGTTGTATAAATAAACTCGAACTTTGGAAAACACTCTCATATAAAACGAGTTTCCGACCCTTAGTGCCACTTTACCTGTCTAATGACCATCCTAACTCCCACACGTCTACCCAGTTATTTCAGACCTTGACACATTGATCTAAGGCCCATTTTCTTTTATTTATTTTACTGAGCAGAATGCTTTTCGTGCGTCCATTAGAAAGAAATTTAATAGCGTTATGTCGCTCTCGGGACTTTTAACCGCAAATTTGAGATTTTAATGCACTTAAAGCACTTCAAAGGCGTGTCTTTTAAAATTAGGAATCATAATTTATAGTATACTCTCAAAAAGTTTTCTTCCAGATGCTTCCATTATGCTTCAGAAATAAAATCTCAAGTATATCGTTAGGTATCGTTAAGTATATCCTAGGTATATCGTTATCACATTGTTGATATGATAGTAGCTCTTACTGTAACGATTATAAAGAAGCAAGATGGATTAATGCCAGTAAACTCATTAGGCGAAAAATGTATGACCTGTTTGCAATTTAAACACCTACATCATTTCGCCATTAGACCACAACTTTTAGTTAAATTATGATTTTTCTGTTAAACTTTATTGCACTTCTTTTTCTTCTACAAGTTTTACAACCAGCCAGCATTTTCAAAAAATAAAACAAGCATCTCTGAAATCAAATTAAATTTGTCTTTGGAACGCGCGAAAGCGTTAGGATTACGTTCGCAATCCTTTCAGGCTGGTCACCCTCGCCGCGTAATCTGGAGAGTAAACAGGGGGTGCGGTGTGGCCACATTAGTTTTGCTTTCGAGGTTAATTTTTTAGTTTATAATGTTGATCCTTTTTGCCACAGATGCTTCTAAATATGAAAAAGGTACTTTAAAGTAGGATAGTGGTATTTCTTAATGCTGATGCGATCTAATTTGGATATCATAATGTAATAGAATTGTATCGGAGCATTTATTTGGTAGAAAAAATATCACTAATTATTATTAATAGGATTGCTGTTAATCTTAGACCACTAAAGCGTGACTTACATAACTTATTTACCTAGTTCAATACAGGTACTTCTATAAAATACCTGTAAAGATCCACTTCTATACAAAAGCCAGGTGAAAAAAAAAGAGTTTACTGTTGACAGTTATTTACTCGAAATATGTTTGAGATTTCACAAGCTGAGCTAATATGGACTCATGTACGCGTTGTTTGTTTATTAAATTTCTTTGGACTGACTCTTCTTTACCTTCGTGAAGCTTAAAAACAAAACTCCATAATACTTTATCGCACGGCACGAATAGGGTGTCAGAACACTCAGAACGGCGAGACATTATGTCAACGAAATATCAGGGCCTTTTTGTGTATTGCTTAAACAATTTATATTCAATCGTTTTCTTTATGGCCAACATTTAAGAACTTAAATAAAAAATGCTCAACAGCGTACTAATATAATATAATATAATAGTTAGGTACTGTCTCTTAAGTAATCTGGGACTTTACTCTTTGTTTTAGAAATAACTAGCGACCCGCCCCCGCTTCGCTTCGGTTTATGTGAATTTTCTGTAACTCCCGTATTTAATTAAGAACTTATTAAACACAAAAACATTCCTCTTGAATCACTCTTATAAAAAAAATTGCGTAGTGCTTGTATTCGCGTATGCGTAGTTTTAAAGATCTAAGCATACACAGGGACAGACAGACAGCAGGAAGCGAGTTTATAGAGAAAATTTATGCGTTGATTATAGTCGCTTAATAAAGGATATGACTTCAACTTTTATATCAGGCGATAATATTCATGTTTCTTATCGTAACAACTCATGTCGAAGTACAAATGAAAAATAAATACAGTTTCGTAGAAATACCTTTTAATATAATTTACATAAGCTATTATAAAAAAAGAACATCAATAACTAGGTACTAACAGGTTAAAACCTCCATCAAAATGTATGGAACCAAGTCAAATCCAATCGTCGGACGCCGGACGGCCGGTTATCATTATCACGTTTGAAAATAGAACGACGCACAACGCAGGCAAGCGAGTAATCGGCCAAAAGCTTTATACAGCCGACCGGCGTAGGCTGAGCTCTCGTTTTACACACCCATTTCCCGGAATGGCGCATTTTATGAGGCGCGGCAGGGGGGCAAGGGGGCCGTTTATGCTGGCATTAGTTTAAAGGCCCCAAGGCAGCTCACATGTGCTTGGGACAGATAAGCGGCATCCCCACTCGAGAACTTGTTTAGACGAACGATAAGTTGTGTTGTCTGTGGGCCGCGGGGATGTGTCGTAAAAATTTGTAGCCGCCATTCCGTTCGGATTCAGTTCTCGTTTCAAATTTGGAATGTCGGTTGAAATGGTTTTTGTGGTGGCTAGTCTATCAATTATCATATAAATTGTTGGAGGCGCCAAGAATTTCTGCGGGTCTTTTTATTTTTTAAATTTCATTTTAGTAAGTATTATACTTCACATTTAACCACTATTGCTCTTAAAGAGGTTGCAGTTAAAAGAACTACTCAAAATAACTACACGTCCATAGACAAAAATACTTATTTTTAGTCTTGGCAACATTGTAATGATATGACACAAACCGCCGGATCAGGGCCGCCAACATTAGCGGTAGTTTACGGCGCTGCAAGACCAAGATCTTCCATTACGCCGGCTGAAACATTGGTTGGCTAACCACCAAAGTTTACCCGCTGCCCATTACTAACTGTACCTTAGTGGAACATTTGTACATACGTTATAACGTTACCGAGGTGCATGTACCTAAATAAAATTAGTGTTTTGGTGCGTTGTCGTTAAATTATTTCCATTTACTAATAAGTAGAAAAAACTCAAAACACGACTTCGCTTCAAGATCCTTCTAAGACTTACTTAGTCCAAAATAATTAAAAGATTAAAGGTGGATGTAGTTGTTAAGCAAATACAACAATTATTCGAGACGTATTCGACATTCAGATTTTCTATCATCCATCCCTACGGTGCCTAGATTTGGTTAGTTACTGAAGCCAAGTCAAGACTCAAGATTAGCCAATGAGGATTATTATGATCAGGAGGGTTATTATGACCTAGCTTTGCTATTCAGTTTACGCTGAGAGAACAAGACATAGCGATATAACTGCTATAGCTCTGTCCTTTAAGCTCGCCGTAAAATCAACTGCATAGCTATGTCATTATAACCCCCCAGAAACACCGAACTGCCCTCCAAAAACGGTTTTCTGGATGTGGTTGCATGATTAGCATGACCAGACCACTAAGCTTAAGTAGGAACGGTCTGGGTCCAAGTTGTCACCGAATGGACCCCGCACGTTGGCCACCGGACCAAAAGCATATCAAAGAGCAGACAGGAATCCAGGCTAAAAAAAATGACGCGGCACATCACGTCACTTGAGTACTAAGTTAGGTGTGTTGATTCTGTTCCATCCTTTTCTCTCTCATGAATGATGAGTGAAAGGGATAAGGCATCTAATGTTTCAAATTTCGAATTTTGTGGTAGCTGTCCACTTGCTCTATTGTCATCAGGTATATACTCAGTAACACGCACACATGTGCAAACGCTAGGTAGAACTGCTTCAGCTGTACATATTAAAAAGTAACGCCATTAGCAACTTCCTGTCGTAAAACAAACTCAACAACTAAGTAATACGGTTCAAAATGCACGTAACACCAGACCCCGTTCCATATTCAACTCCTAATTCAAGCAAAACGCTTGAAGACACAAGGGACTTCTAACCAAAGATCGATATCTGAGATGTGTGTTCACCAGTGCACGCTGATCCCTTCTGATACGAACAAATTCCCCTGTGGGTACTGAAGTTTCAAAACAGAGGGGGCGGTTAGGGGTCAAGCTATACTGGTAGTGGTAACAGCAGGGTGCGTTCCTTTTAGGATCGTGACGAGGCTGTTAGATGGTAAATTATGATTTTTAATTAAAAAAGTAAGTTTTTTTCATTATCATTACAATAGATTGTAGTTTTTTTTAAAGAATATTAACATAACTTGTCCTCTTTAATTTAATAAAGTTACTATTAGAGCTTGTTCGTATGAGTTGAAATGACGCGCCCTCCACCGAATCTTTCATAGAAACTTCATAGGCTTAGATACTATTACGTAATTGCGGTGGACGGACGCGGCGCGGCATTTCTTAGGCGAGCTTTAACTAACCGACTTAAAAGAAGACTTCTAAAGCTTTATTTAGGGCTATAAATAAAAATGAATTAAGGTAGTGTATAAAGAAAGACCAGTAAGTCATAAACCCATTATTTTTTTAATCAAAAATCATCGATAAAAAATCAATATCCCATCTCAGCCCTAGTCCTCAATCGCATCTGGTCAAGTGGCGCTCTCCAGCGGCGGAAGTAGAGCACTTAAGACCGGGGAGGTTCGATTATTTATGGATGTGTCTATGGTTCGAGCGAGATTCACTCTGAATATTGCAGAGCCTAGCCTGTGGTTGAGGAAACGGGGGCAAAAACACGGATAGAACTAGCTTATTTCCGTCGTGGTAGATTTATTTATTAGTCTGGCAACGTCAATCGATCGTTATCTTTAAATAACTTTTCGATGTTAAAGTAAATGAACGTAGTTTTATTGTCATGTTAAAACCGAAAATTGTTCCAGGTCACGAGAAAAACATTAATATGTATAGGTATATCTCACATATCAACTAAGTAACGTTTTTCATACTTTTCTTCCCATCGTAAACTCAGAGCACTGATGTTTTATATCGGGACAAAGTGAAAAACTCAACCTTGTGAACTAAAACCAAACAAGAATTGAAAACACGGCACAGTACTCTACACACTCCCACATCCTTAATGTCAAACCTTTAATAATTCAATCTGTAAGATCAGAACTAAATCCCCTCCCCCGAGACCCCCAGATTAATACCGGGCTTACGACGTGTCCCGGGATAGCATTTTGATCACGGAACTGTTTCTTGTCAGTTTTAGAGACGTTTTGATGGCACAATCACAATTATTCTGACACCAAGTCTTGCTTTTGTTTTGAGCTATGTACTATTATGTTTGTATTAATCTTTGCATAGCATGGGGAAGACAAACAAGCATATAGGTTACCTGATAGGATGAGGCCTATTGAGATTCTCGATCTTAAGATTACAAATGCGTTGCCAATTCTCAGGACCAAAACGAAATGCCTCTGTACTAGTCATTCACCGACCGTCTTCTTTCTATCTTGGATGAAAGCCTTGGTATAATTGAAAAAGTCTAAAACTTAAGAGCATAATTTTGATTTTGTTCCATTATATTGTTTTTATTTATAACGCAATAATAAATGCAGCTATTTTAGTCCTTAAAGGATTCTGTTGTTCAAAACAAGGTAAAAAAAGACATATGTAAAAAAAACACTTTATCGGGTCCATTATATGCATGGATCTAGGAGCAACTTAGTTACAATCCTCAGGTAAAGCCATATAGACTTATTTCGTGGATGTTATTGTCCATACCTGAATTCGCAGGGTGTCACAGTCACATAACCAACCTCGACGCTTACGAATGGCACCGCGCGCTAGTACCCATTTGTAACTGTTGCCAGCCCTACTGTTTTACGCACACATCGAAGTAAGATTACCTGTAAAATCTACCCAAAGAGAGTGTACGTTCTATGCCTAAATCAAGATCTCCTAACTTTAGGAACAGTGATCTAATAATCTGTATTGGCAGTAAAGGGCCAACAGAAAGCCAGGTTAAATTGAATTAGCTAAGTTTAGGCCCTTTGGATTTGAGATTAGGAGATTACCTTCGGATGCGGGTGGAACGTGTGGCCTTAAGGCTCGATAGCGATGTGCTCGTTTAATTAAAGTTTGTTTGTATGGAGAAGGTAGCGTGGAAACCATTTCTTTCCGTAGTTTCGGTAAAAAAGCATATTTACGGTTCCGAATTGAAATTTATTTTACGTTTATTTGCTAAGGTTTTTTTCTGTGGTCTAGCCTGATATTTATTTATGTAAAATATTTTATATATATTTAATTGATTTGTATTTAGTTTAGTTATAATTTGTTTAGTTTTAGTTTTTAATTGTATTATTGTTGGATTCGTTTCTTAATATTTATGTAAAATGTTGGATCACGTCAGTTTTATAAATGTCGTGTAGTGGTAAGTATTAAATTTAGATTTTCCTAATCACCCTGAAATCAACTTCTGAAATGTTCAGTCAGTGTTACTTTACTTGAAAATGCTACCTACTTTATTGAAATTCGTATGAACAGAGAAGAGGAAATATTAAACTTTTTCAAAAATTCAAACCTCTGAATCAAGCCTGACCCCCTTCCCCTTCAGACACGCGTGAGTATCCATACAATGCTGGTATAATTCACCCATACAAAAAGGATCTCTTTGCATTTGAAAGCCCTGGCCGGGAGTTCTGATTCGCAGCCAAATAAATGGACGTGCGATTTCTAAAAGGCCTAAAACAGAAACCCCGTTTTTTAATTAAAACTTTAAACCGTTACGCCCAAGGTCCATTTTTACATGCGCGAATTTTGAAGTTATTATCTTTAGACCGGAGCTTTTGTAAATTATCGCCGTTCTAGCACGACGGAACGTCGTCAAGGCTCGCCACCTCTCTTTTTGTTTTTATGTGTTGGATAGGGACGAAAGACGAGAGGTAGGGTTTAAGTGGCCATGCTAGTCCACCCTAGTGATTTGGCCGCGACGTTTCTTGATATAATGCGTTTTGTTTGGGCTCCTCTTATTTTTGTTGAAACGAAAAAATAAAGAAGAAAGAGTAGAAAGTTTGGTTACCAATTGAATAGTTTAAAATGTAGTGATTCGATTTTGCCTAGTGTCCTCTAAGTATATAGAAGGCAGCTAAATGAAGAATGAAGACTCGTAAAACAATTTTTCTAATTATTTAAAAAAGATTTATTGTACTTTTGGGTCCTGAATTATATCATAAAATGGTAAATTATCAGTCAAAAGGATTAAAATTTGAACGCATATTAAAATCTTAAAAAAACTAATTGCTGGGCTGTTTGGAACAATGGCGTGGGTCAGTGGTATCATTAGGGCACACGAGATTACTACGGAAGTGAATTGTTAACTCGTTTCTTACAATTTACGTATTGTTAGTGGCTATTAAGTTTATCAGATCAGCCAACAGATCTTAAAATACTTACTTTCAAAAATAAATCCATTCAATTCTAAATTCAAACACCACAATAATTTGTTTAAAAACGGAACAAACATTTTTGATTTGAATTGATTTCTTCTAAAATGTGACGTTCCAATTACAAAAGCAAGCGTTAATACCCTGTTAAAATTGAAGCACGTCACTTAATTATAAACGACGCTTTGTAAGAGTATCAAATTTTCATGGACGTTCTTAAAAAATATAAGCCCATCTCTACCATAGAGCGGTCGATGGCTTTTGGCACAGGCCTTCGAACAGACTGCCAATGCTGGCCGGATTTGGCAGCAGGATGGGTCTCGGCACCTCGTGCCTGCCAGGGTTGTTATGACTAGTAACGCTTGTTAGGATTATGATGTGGCCAGCAAAGGCCCGAAGTTTAAAAGTCGTAAAAAAGTGAAAGAAGAAAATATTGCATTATTCAATAGTTTAAAAAACTATAAACAAAACACAATGGGTCGTCAATCACTCAAAATATCAAAAGGAAATGTTTAAAAAAGGGGTATGTCCATTGGTCCGAGTCAAAGAATGATGGGCAAAAATGTATGGAACCCAGCCCAATCGTCAATATAATTATAACTTATGTAGGCTTATTGATCCCACTGTTTGCTGTAATTGTTGTAAATAGTAAAATCGGTCAAGCGTGAGTCGGATATACGGGTAATAGCATTGCGACGCAAGCTGGGTACAGCTAGGGTAGTATAAAAAAATAAAAAATAAACGTTGTGTTTGTGAATATTTGAAGGCTGATAACTCTCTTCTCCGGGGTTTTTGTAGTTTGTCCCCATATTAGAAAATGAAGCTTATGTAACTAGCTTTCACGTGGTATACATGAGATTTGTATTGGTTATATGGGCCAATTTGCCCATCATTCTTTATAATGTCCAGCAGTGGCGAAGCGTCACGTAAATAAATAGACAAGCAGGAGCAAAAAAAGGTGTATGGCGTGTGTCGGTTTTACGTTTTGTTTGTATACCTACTCTATGCATAGGAATTTTTGGTAAAGCCGTAAATAATCGGCTTGTACGAACGCCTCGCGACTGATGTCCAGTTAAACTTCTTCTCCATATCTAACATTAAACTTATTTGAAGAAGATATTTCAGAAAGATCCCCTAAGGCGCCACTTGAAGCTATCTCTGCTTCACATTAACTAAATTAGTGAAAAACCCGAACAACTCTAATTAACTACATCTCAAAAACATATCTATAAAAAAGCTTCGCGTGTCATTAGACCCCTGCGTTGCCATGCGAGATCAGGAAACCAACATTTACCATGCCGTATACATAACTTTAAAAACAACAAGCCATAAAGGATAGTTTGGTTCGACGCTGCTCTGTGTTTAAACTTGTCCTACCCCCCGGGAGAAAGCTTTTGTAGTTTTTTTGTTCGTCTCTTACCTGCGGTCTGTACAAAAACTTCGTATTAAATGCGCCCAGATGCACTTGCGTTCTCGTGCTATTTGAAAAACGTCTTATGCAAGGAATGTTTGGGGCGTTTTTGTCATTTGTCGCGTCGCTTTTAAACACGAGGACGGTTTACGAGTGAAAAACGCCTGATGAGAAGTAGCAAGTTTTGGCTTAAAGGGCTATTACCCAAGCCAGGAAAACTAGAAAAAACTGTGTTGAAGTGAAGTTTTGTGATTATCAAATTGACTAATTGCAATAAAAAATACTAAATCAAAATTAATATTTGATTTTAGAACAAACAATCTCAAAATTTTGCTGAACATTTTGTTTTTCTCAAACAAAGTAAAATGCAAAGTGAGTTTCTGATCCACTAATGGCCAGCCAAACAAAACTGCACCTTTCCATCGAAGACAAAAGATTATATTCTGTATTAGCTGGCTCTCGAGACCAGTGGAACAGGTTTAGCTATTGTGTTGACGCCATTTTGCCTTTCATCCTTTTGTTTGGGCGCTAGTTCGGTCAATTTTGGAAAAACTGGTTCGATTGTGAGATTGTGACCCCTTGGTAAAGGTCTTGATCTTGTCTGCCGATGCATAGTAATATGAAGGTATTCAGTAATAATACTGGCTGAAACACCAGTTGTGGGAGCATATTCGGATCATTAGTAAATTAAATATTGGTTGTCAAAATGAATATCATAAAAAAACATTTAGCAGCAAGGTTTAAAACTATTTTTGCTAGACATACACACCATACTCACTTTGAAGGAAATAGAAAACATTGGATTTTTTAGGTAAATAGTTTCTGCCCGCGACTTCGCTCGCGTAGATTTCGATTATCGTTACTACCTCAAGAACTTTTAAATTTTCTGTGATGAAAAGTAGCCTATTTGTATCCAGAATATAAGCTATCTCCGTATCAAATTTCATCCAAATCCGTCCAGCCGTTGCAGCGTGAAGGAATAAAAAACGAATAGGAAACTTTCGCATTTATAACAATAATGAGTCAGATAAGATTAGAAGAATAAAATTATATGTTTGTGCAAAAGTAGGCAGGAATATTATAGAGGTTTTGCCTGAAAACGAAGAAGTTAGATAATTGGCTATACGAACAAAATGTTCTTAATTCAAAAATAAACGAATACCTATGAACAATGAGCGTGTTTCTTTCATCCACTTGCTACCTTCATACCTTGTTGGTTTTACGAAGCAAAATGCATCATAAGATACTGTATTATACTCTTTTTCAGGACAGCTTGGTGCATTATAACTTTTTATTATTCATCGACTGTCTACCGTTCTTACTTGGTATCGCATCAAGCAGTAGGTATAATGTATCATTCAGGATTCTTAGAAACACGAAAATTGTGACATTAAGTTAGACGAACTTGAACTTTTCAGGTCTCGGATAGGATAGATAGGATACCTACTCTAGTATTACTTCTATAGTAACATTAGTAACAACAAGAACCATTAACACGATTTTCTTGTTTTACCCCCAAATATAATCGTGGCAATTTATTCGATTATTGATACAAAGTTATTGGCCCAAATTACACTTGATTGTGCTACGTGTCGGTCGGACGTTATTTATGGCTGCTCGGAAAAATATAGGTTTTGTGCTTCAACCCCGTTAGAAAGAGGGGCTTATATTTACAAAAAAATATAGCATAGATGACCTTATTCTTGGCCAGATAAGGTTTAATCTTTCATGACTATTAAGATCCACATACGCCATTTTGAGCTGTATTGAGGCCTTTTGACGGCATCATTGTTTTCATTGATTACCTACAGCTTTGGGATGGTGAAGAACGCAGAACGCAAAGAAATGGTTACACGCCAAAATATAAATCCAATAACCCGAGGAGTCCATTTAATATGAAATGTCAAAGTCGGGCACTAAATGTGTAGAAAGCCGTAAGGGTCACTGACTCTGAATATTAAAGCATGCTGCCAGGAAGAGATAGAGATGGTGAGTGTAGTACAAAAATATCGACTCCACTTTCCAGCGGGGCTATTATGAATGTGGACAAACGTGGACAAAACCTCTATCACTTCCTGACCAGTAGGTGCTAGAGTGACGGATGCTATATCCACCGCGATAAAGGCGATCATAATACAGGCCCTGATAACATTAATACTGCAGTGTTTAACTATGTCCTGTTACTCTGATTAATATTATGATGTGCGTCATTTAGTTTTTTCCCCAGGAAACCAAAAGCCAAAGATAATTATTTAAAGCGAGTTACTTTAAATATTTTGGACAATTACATGTCGTTTTTGCTTCTCCATTTGACTTTTGACTAACAAACCATTTTAGGAAACTTTCAAATGAGACTCGATTGAGTATGACGCGGTGTTTAGACATGTGATATATTTCGTACTGAAACCACCACAAATCTTAAATAGGTAGAATTTTAAAAACACATATATTTTTATACTTAGTTACTTGAAGAAACACCATAGTACAGACAAACTATAAACTTTTTCAAGCAGATCTCAGCAAATCTTAAGTAGTTACAAATTGCAACGGTCGAACAAAATGGCGGCCGTAAAGCCGTCCATAAACAACATAGTATGCAGCCATTAATACCACAATAACCTTATATCGTAAACCATGCTATTCACTGACGCCTCTCCTTACGAGATGGGCGCTATATTAACACATACTCGTTGCGTAGGATTGCAGTAAAATAATTAGTTTGCTAAAAAATTATGCGCTTGTATGCTTTAGCTATTTATTTTGATAATTTAACCATGCATTACCAGAATATTGAGAAAATCTTTAAAACTACAATCTAAAAGAGAAATGTACTCTTAGTCCTAGAATCCTAGACCTCGGGACAAGTATTGAGCAGTACAGATACGTACGTACAGCCTTAAACCGAACCGTCTCCTTTCGGCTTACTAGTTTTTATTTATTATATATAACTTTGCTAGAATTTGAAAGCTTTGATAACTTGAACGGGACTCAAACTGATGTCATTCGATTGCCACTTAGAGGGATGCCACACGAGCGTGCCTGTGCGTTGCGTCGCCGCCGCTGCGTTGTACTACATATAAATTAGAACGACGTGCCACACGATACGTTGAAACACTTGCATCGCTATTTTTTGAAATCTCAGCTTTGCTACGACGCAACGCAACGCACCAGCAATGATCGTGTGGCATCGCTCTTGGACTTTTTTAAGGAATCATTCGAGCCAAGAAATAATACAAAGAAGGTCGGTTCGGTGGTCGAATGCTATGTACTCTAGCTCCAACTACTGGTTTAGTAATGACCTGGGGCCGGTCCTCGGCCCGGGGGCTAAATTTAGGGTTCTCCTGCTCTATTATTTAATGAATCAATTTATTCAATAAATTGGTCACATTGGGACTCTCTTAATAATTAGAGAGGTATATGGCAGAAACATACATATATACAATCACGCCTCTTTCCCATAGGGGTAGGCAGGGACCACCTCCTCCCACTTGCTGCGACCCAGATAAACTTCTCTCGCTTCCTCCACACTCGTAACTCTCTTTATACACGTGCGTCATGCATACAGCAGAAAAAAAATCTTATTTAAAATGTATAGACGTAAGCTAACGGACGATAAGCTCAAGAAAATCGATTACGTTAGCGTTATGCACCATGTCCATTATCGCTGTACCCTTTCCATGAGTTACAGTTACCGTACTCCCTAGAAGTCGAGTTGAGTCGAGTTGAGTCAAATGATCCTCTCGTACTGTATAAGAATACTGTGAAAGATAGAGCACTCAACAAGCTAGCGAGTACCGTAATTGTAACTCATGGTAATGCTACCCGATCCGTTGGCAGTGAAGTCTCGTCTGCTGGCAGATTCCGTCATTAGGCTTGGCAGCACTGCCCTCCAGTTAAACAAGGCTGTGGAAGCCAGAATCACAGGGTTCTTATCGTTATTAGGTCAACTATTGGACTAGTTGTCGTATCTGCCAGATACGGAAGATATACTCGATAAATGTTTGCGTAAGCGCCATAACCTAGTGCTCAACTGGTTTACAGATAAATATTGAATCCAGGGTGTTTTGAGTGTATAAAGTCTTCGATTATTGTCATTTGGTATCACCAGGACACTAGCAGCATTATCTGTACGTAGTATAATAGAATGTCGCTTCCCGCCGTCGCTATGTATCGCGTATATCTTTCAAATTACTAGATAGAGGAAGATTCAAGAGGAAGGTTTTCGTGTATAATAAATGCTGATGAATGTACACTCGAGTGTTACAGAAAATACGTAGATGCTAGTTGTAAGTAGCTGATAAAGTTAAAAGTGCCGACAAAAGTGCAAAGTGGTTAACTGATTGGAATATCCGCTGTTATTCATTTCAAATCAAGCCATGATGAGAGCTAAATCTACTTGGTAGGGCAATGGCATCAGACTATACAGACGTCTATTATACTTAAATAGTTTGAGCTTTGCGTTTGCATACGTGCATATCAACATTTACAAATAGACGACCACCGCAACTGGCATTGAATCACACACAAGGAAAACGTCACGTGCGTTCAGAATTATTGTTGTATTCGCTTTTTTATGGCAAATAGAAGGCATATTAGCACACAAGCGACCTGATGGGAAGTGTAATCTGAGACCCATAGACATTAAAAACTACAATTTGAGACTCCAGATGCGTTGCCAACTCTGAGGACTAAGATGATATGCCTCTATGCTGGTAATTTCACGGATGTCTTATCCTCACATCGGAACACAATGCGAACACTGTAGTTTGGCGGTAGATTAAAAGATAAAGTGGTGGTAGCGATCCGGACGGACTCTGCACAAGGTACTGCTACTGCTAAAGTTCATTAGTCAACCTGTACCTCAATTAAAGGAAAAAACACAAATCATAATCAAAAACCAGTTCTTTTCACTATAACTATAAAATACAGTTCATGATGCCAATAATATGGTGCCAAAAAATATGAATGCTTTCCCTATATATTTTTTAAATATGGCATATTTGAGCTTCGATTCTCCAATTTGAACCTATCTCTGGTAGTTTTAACATGTTTGCTTCGGAATAGAACCTCTGCGTCCTTAGAGCGAGACGGATTGTACGTCGTATGTCATCTACATAGCTGAATTTATCACGTTGAGATGCAAAGGAGGAGGGATATCTCAGCAGCCGGCTGTCGGTTTGAAAAGTAGGAGTGTTAGGTATAGTTAGTAAAGTTGCTGAGGCCGTATTATGTGTAAAATCCTTGCAAGTTCCAGGCAATGAAAGTAATATAGGAGTCATATATTGCTGTCCGTGGTATAGATGGTTTACTGGCAGGAATATGTAAGGTATGTTTTAGGGCAAGAAGGTAAAGTAGCACTCACGCCACCTGATGATAAGTGGGATTTGATACTCATAGACATTTACATTCTGAAGACTACAATCACAAAACTGCAAATATGTAGTCCACCCTGAAGACTAAGGTGGAATGATAAAACCTTCTCTGTTGACAGGCGTACACGGCCTCTGTTGAAAGTAGACGGCCACCCACCACCATTTTCTAATGCTAGAAGCTAGAAATATTTTTCTCGCACAAAAACATAATCTCCTTTTCATTGCTTCAGTTGGTTAAAGTCCTTCTCGGAATTGTATCAATAAAAACACGATTTTAAATATGTCTTACCAATATCCATCAAAACTTTTTATAACATAATGGCCATTTTAAAATAGTCCATGCGTTCTCTAACATAAGACGCATCGGATTGTGTGGATGAAGTATCATTTGTTAATGTCAATTATAATGATAGACCAGTTTGAGAGGCATTGTGAGTTAAAAATGTCTAGTGACATGTCAATGTAACCTATTTGGAAGAAGAAGGTTTTGTAACTACGATATCAATATTAGTTGGTTGCGCAGTTGAAGATTTTGTAGTTAAAAATGCTGATGCAATAATCATTATGCTTTAGTTAGAACGTGACAGAATTGTGTTCCTTTTGCTTCGTTTAATATAAGTAAAAAAGAGACGGAAACTTTTTAATACCGACCGATGGTTATTTTGGCTCTAGGTCTAGATTCTTGCGCCAAAACTGGCGAGTGCGGTCAGATATTGGAAGAAAATATAAAATTTTGTTTCAATCTTAGAATGAGGAAAATATTGTTTTATTTGATATTTAACTAGTTGCCAAAAATTATAAAGCGTCGTTAATTGTTGAATAGCGAAAAACCAGCTCACTATAAAAAAGAAGCTGATCAAACTGTATACCGATAACCGGATACAATACAATTTATACCCTAAAATGTTCTAGTGATAGGTCTAAATAACATCGAATGTGAACGTTAACTTATATGTCCTTTTGTGTACAAATCCGAGGGTAATTTCTATACACTAGTCTTATTCCTGGACTTCCTTTTTACTTTCAAACGTACGTAAGGACCATATGCGCACACGCAGCTAACTTGCTTAATTCCGCTGATTGGGGCCAATTGTTGACTGCACCTCTCACCCCCCCTTAATGGAATTATTCTAAGAACGCGGCAGCAAAGTGTCGCTTGATTCAGGTCTTTAAACTGACATAATAATCATCATAAGATCCCTACAGTCATTTAAGTATAGTTACATACAAACATAGCCACAGAATCCTGAAGAAAAAATATTGATGTCAAAACTGAGACTCGAACCCAGGAGCTCTGCAAATTGTAGACAACTCAAGGATGTATAAATAAATTAAAGTAACTTAATCAAAAATTTAATACAACTGTTTACGTAGACAACTTTTTTCCTTGATCGCACCCGACTTCAAAGAAAACCTGAAGCCCTACAAAGGTCCGATTTCAACGCGTAATGTTCATACACTTGGCTTCCACGACCTTTTTTCTACAGCTTCACTTAATTTCCTACGTGATATCTACTTTGTAGATCTTCACCCTTGTGATTGGAAAGGGGAGAAACTTTTTCCATGACAGTTTTCCAAGTCATCGTGTCGATTTATGAAATGATAAGGAAGCTGCAGAGATTCCCGAATATCTGACTTCGGCTATGGCAGTGAGTTTACCAAAAATAATGATCCATACATGGTATCCAGCTCTTACTTGATCAAGTGTCCTTTGTACCGCTAAAGTGTTGATCCAGTCGGTTTAATATGTATTTACAGATACGTCCATGAACTTTCACCTTTATTCCACTGAAAAAATGACACATTTTCATATTCTCATAACGCGTGATGACATATGGACTCTTGAGTGTTCAAGTTCCATCTCCTCATTCGTAATAAGTACTCCAGTGGTCAATATTCGTAACCTACAAATTCAGTCGGGTTTTAGGAATGTTTCAACTTCTGCTAGTTTTATAATAGTGGGGTTATTGTTTAATATTAAACGACTTTTCCTTGAATTATCGTTTTCTTTTGATTTTGGATTCTCGAAAGCTTTCTATTTACAAATAGAAGTATTGTCAGCACCAGTTGTTTTCTGTTGTGGAATTATGACTGATTCAGTGAAACATGTGAGATTTCTGTATGTGTTGGCTTTATTATACCCTATCAAAACCACATTGTCAGATGTTTGCAATTTCGTCTGTTCCACTTCAAGAATTTAACCAAAAATTTCAAGAATGACGTATAAAACCTTATTTCTATTTACAGCTCACGCCTTCATTTTCCAGTTTCTCTAAAAAAAGCATTTATTTTGTTTAAATTATTAACAGTCATTTGCTTTCTTCGTTTCTAAGAAATAAGAAAGAGAAATATACTGCCAGTTACGAGAGCGAGTGTAATAGCAATAGACAGTCAATAGCTATTAATAAAATAGTCGTTTTAGATCCAATAAACTCACGTACTTCTTCCAATAAATTGATTTTTAGGTCGCCATTAAAAACTGTAGTAAAGCCATTACATAAATTAAGCGTCATTACTGCATCAGCATATCACTGGTCATTGCTGAGTCGTCTGTTTCACATGTAGGTCACAGATTCGACGCCAAGCTGAGAACTTAGTCATTAACACGTTGCCTTTCCCATGGCGAGTCATTTTTATCATACGTGACATTAACTGTGACCCCATTACTTTTTTTAGTACCAGCTTTAGACTATTTAACAGCAATTCTAATGAGATAATGTGTATAATCACTTAAGCTTAACGGTTGCTTCCGTGCAAGCGTGCTGCCAATAGACGACATCCGCGAATGACATTAAGTTTGACAAAAGAACCGTTTATGTGTGCGTCAATTTGTTCTAAATCATTAATGTAAAAATCTGCTTTTCAAATGCACTGAAACCCCGCAACCATCA
Source organism: Acleris sparsana (assembly GCA_923062465.1). Lineage (NCBI taxonomy): Eukaryota > Metazoa > Arthropoda > Insecta > Lepidoptera > Tortricidae > Acleris > Acleris sparsana. Next base: position 13,703,773 of record OV281300.1, read on the forward strand.
AATGATTTACCTACTTATAAATGTTGAACACGCCATTTTATATCGAATGTGTTTTAAAATGGAAAACGTAAATTTCAATTTAAGTTTTCTCACATTATTCTTACTCATTAACGTTGTTGGGCTCTGGAAATTCGCAATTTTAACATTTCTCATTGATTAACACGATAAGTACGGAAATTTACTTAATAAATGTATCGAAACTCCATTGAATTCGCAAACAAAGAACCTTTAAGTCCTTTACAACCGAATCTCTTTTTATTTGCGTTCCCAGTAAAGACTGTCCTTTGAAAATTCTAACAGCCATCTATCTTAGCTCCGGCAAATCAAGCATTCACTGTTACTCTTCACAATCTCGTTTGCCTTCAAAGATTCACTGTGCTAATAACCATAAAAAACTACAATGCGAAATATTCTTTAACGCTCCTATAATAAAGTTCTACGAAACGCATGAGTTTGAACTCCTCTGTACAAGACCGTCTTTGTAACGCTACCAAAACTCAAAGATCTGCCGCGCCTCCCGGATTTTCAACAACAGTTCTATTCCAGGAGCATTGGTGAGGGACACATGAGGTCTCGATAAGTTGGTTTGTGGCTAAGGTCGGCGACAGAAACGCTCTTGTGCCGGCACTACGAAACACTGTTATTGGACAGAGGAGCATTCAGTCTGTTTGTCTGTCTTTGTTGCTATGAATTGCGATTGTGCGTATTGACAGATGGTGGACGTGGGTGGATGAACAAACGGCGCGGTGATAATTTAACCTGAGTACTATGTTTAGTACCATCGACACGCCAGACGTGTTCAAGTTACAAACACGTTTTATCTGGTGGCACTGAACATCGTAAATTGTTAGCAGATGGTGTTACGTTCGGTATTGAGTTTGTTGCTTTAGGAGTTTGGATTTGTTAATGCTAGAGTTATAGGAAAGTTCAAAGTTATCACTGTTAAATTTTCTTGTTTTTTTTTTTCTTTGGCTGGACGTAGAAATCTCAAGTCTAACTCCTACCTTGCTGCCTAAATTGCCTAATCCATTGCATGATTTGATTCATGCGTGCTTTTGTATTATATTTCGTCTTTATTGCTACTTTACTCAAAAGTATTTACAGAATTTCTTAGTTAAGTAAATCAGGTACGAAAATAATTACTTAGTTTACCAGAGAAGTGCAAATAAATACAGAAGTTGTTAATACTTATATTTTGTTTACAAAAATACTGCAAGACAAAAAGAAATAGCACATTACTAACCAATCAATGACTCCAAAATCAGTCAGTGTAAATTCTAGAGCCCAGCTTTAAACGTGTAACACATTGAGCACCGTGACACATAGTCGTAGCCGTAGATAGAGGAACTGAATACTACTAGAAATAAGGGAGCTCGTGTTTCCCCTGTCACACTTCTGTAACAATGTAGACGTAATAACTAACACGATTAATGTCTCAATTCAGACTTCCTGCAGCTAATTGTAGCGGAAGATTAGCAGTGACGCGGCTACTAATTGCTGAGCTGGTAATTGATACATCTGCTAAAGCAAGCGTGAATAAAAGTATCTAGTATCGAGCTTAATGGACGTTTGTATGACCATAGAGCAAAATGTCCTTGAGGGTTTTTAGACGAGTCCCGAAATGTAAGCCAGTTTGATTCAAAAAATAACGTTACGTCAGAACTGAACACTCTGTTTTCTACACAATTTGTGTAGAAATAAGAAGACTTGTCTAATTTCTAGATAAATCCTTATGAAAGTCATTTGTTTGACGGAGGAGGAAAAACCAATTTTACAAGCGAGAAATTGTACACACATTAGTGTTTGTCATCTATCGGTATATGTTCACCCACACTTATGTTATTGACTTCACAATCTGCTGTCTGTTTGCAGGTAAACGACATGTGAATGAACTTGGACAACTCCGAGGTTAGTAAGTTACTCTGATATGGGGAAGGACATATATCTCCTAGTACTAGTAATGTTAAAAGTATTCCTATGTAAGAATAATGTAAACCTGTCCTGTGTACTATGTAAACCAACTCTTTAAACTACCTAAGAAATAAAATATATTATAATAACGAACACAAAACGATTGTCAGAAACAATTGAAAAAGTAAAACAAGCAAAACTTTGCTAACGATCCGCAGAAGCCAACAAAAATGTTTGAAAGTCATTTAATACCTAACAAAATGTATTAAAATTAATTCTTTCTAATCATTGCCTACCCTATCAAAACCACATCCAATCTCCATTGAAGATAACTTTAATACTGGCCTGGCGGCAAAGATAATTGTGAAGCAAAAAATAAATGGCCAAGCGACCTTTTTTTTGCTAGATTAAGGGCAGGTAGTCGTTTATAGCTTCCTTGACCCACAGTTTGGAAACCAATTCAGAAAAAGCAGTGGTCAAGGCACGCTTTTTATGAAACATTGAGATCAAAAGAATTTAAAGTACGGACGAGGAAGGGGACGATTTCTATTTCAAAAGAGTAAATTTATAGTAAACCAATTTATCAGAGCACATTCGTTAAGAAACGTCTATCAACTATTAGCATTAACAACACTACACAGACTGAAATTGTGTCGCTTTATCTGTATTTCTGTTTTAGTTTTAGCTATAGTTTTTTGAGAAGTGAAGTGACCTTATTTAGGTTTATATTTCATGCCTTAAATTAGACGCTTGAAAATTACGGTAACAATACTTTCAAGTCTCTTAGCATCATTATAACACAAGATAGTAAAAATAACTTTGTTATTCTTGTGACTTTAATAGCTGGGTATTGCTCGCTAGCTAGTGTGACCTTTCCAGATTGAGAATGACAAGCAATCAATGAGTAAAGAGTTATTGGAAATGAATGAGGCAATTTAGATCCGACTTGGACGTCACTGCCCATAAAATTAGACGGAAAAGGTCGATTGATCTAATAGGTGACCTTAACGTATACAATTTTCTTGAACTACTTTGCCTTTACATTTGTTACAAGTCGAAAACTTCCTTCTCTTCAATGAGGATCAAAACATTTTACCCAAACCATTCTAAGAATGGAGAAGATATCAGCATTACTTACAACTAAATTTCCCAGGAAACTGGTTATGAACTTGAAAGGATATCAGAGATCATCACGAGTGAATCACAGGCTATAAAGCCGCAAAGCCTTCCCAGAACCGCCTCTATGGGCAGACGTGATATGAACGACAATATTATATTAAGTTTTTTGGATGCAAGCCTAATCCAAAAAGGTGTGCTCGTTGAAAGATTTCAACGTGCTTACAACATTTTGGAGCAGCGAGATACTCTTAAGGTTTGTGTAGGAGCTGCATATGGATGACGTTGTTCTTGCTCACAAATCAGACTTCCTCATTTACGGCTCATGTTATGGACGACTCATATTTTTTTATAACTGTACAAAATAATGTATGAAACGAGGGTTATACTAAAAAGGGACTTTCACATACCGCTTCACTGTAATTAACTTCTTTTATAACAGGATATCGACGGGGCTCCAAATCCCAGTCCCAAATGATTTCACAAAGGCCCAGTATCGGTAATTCGATCGACTGCATCCCTATCAGATCTCGATTCAGAACCGGTTCGCCCGAACCGATATAAAGTTATTAACATTGAATTAAAATATTTACAAGAGCCGTGCCGGGTGCATTCGTTTATTTTTGCATGACAATTAAATATGTATGGCTTGTAGGTACAACGTGGGGTTCGATTTATTCTTCAGTTTAACGTTCTTTTATTCATGTTTCTTGCAATTCTTGTTTCGGTAACCAGTCCCATTCTAATACAAAGCACTAAATGTCTTACGTGCATCATATTGTCACGACCTATAAGCTCTTTTAGAAGAAGCCGAAGAAAGATGGTCCTCTACATAAAAGGAGTATTACAAACCAGTATTGAACCAATGCATATATTTCGTTTATCCGTTTCAACTTTTCAAAACATTTGCATAGCAGCTTCAAACACAGCTTCATTAATGTATTCAGAGCAATATTTATATTTGAAAGTCCTACTACATTTATATATATAACCTAAGTTTTTACAGCAACGTTATTTGATTCTTTGAAATCCTACACGTTTCTAGTAAAAGTAGGCGGGTTCGTGAGTCAGAAGATTTGGGTGTGGGAACTCGCTTGAATTATGATGAACTAGCGTTTATCTCGAATATACGTATTCGCTGCCACCAGCTGGCAATTCAGTACGATTTGAGCACTCTAGGTGTGTCACGGGTGTTGAACGTGTTAAGTACATGATTCATATCAAAACCGCCATCTTGCCTGGTCCCACAGCCCTAAAGTTGGATGTCCGCCAGTGCCTAAAATCGGACTGCGGACATGATTCAACAAACGTAGGTATTTATTTGTGTGGTTTTTACAGCATACTGCTATCTCCAACAGGATGGCTACAGTCATCCAGCGGATGAGATGTGAGTTTAGGAACAAACAGGAAGTAGATAGGAACTTTGCGTGCGAGATAGAACTAGGCCAGTGTTGCAGGCTATAGTACCTACCTACGTATTAAAATTGTAGCGAGATTAGGTGACATTTGAGCCAGCATGAGCAGAAAGGACGGATGTGCTTCCGTAATTTAAGACTTCTTAAAGTAGAAGATGCGTAGATAAAGTGACTATACGAAGCCAGCAGTCTGTGGGCTTCTTAAATGGGTGCGTAAATAAGCCAGCGGATGTGCAGATATTCAAGTTACATTCGAGTGTGCACAGAGCGAGACTGTGGCACGATGTCGGCATAAATGGACCTCTGCGTCACGGTCGTGGCTTACGGCCGAAATGACCAGTAATCGCCGCCCTGATGGCAGATAAGAGCACAAATGAATATGTAACGCCACCGCCAACCGGGCCGGCCCAATAAAAATAAAAACAGGCAATTAATTATTGTTTATTCGCGTCCGTTATTCACCGGCGACAGTAACAAACGAGGCCTGCATGGATGATGTAGCCCTGTACTGCAAACACTAAAGATTCCGGTTGCGTAATTTGTGTAACGGGACTTCCAGTTATGTTAATATCGGACGAATTTCACGATCCGATGTAGTTTCGAAAGTAGATTTTAATTAGGCCTAAGATAACGCTGGATTTTGGGCATGAATTATGGATTGCTCTTGGTATTTATAATTTATAGCGAGGTATAAATAGGTATATTACCAGTGCGGTTTCCTCATGGTTTATGCACGGAAGGCATTATCGGCCGGGTACATCGGCTATTCACCACGTATGTGATTGATGTGTTCTTGTGAATCGATTATACATGCTACTGTACATCGAAGTCGAACGCGGACGTTGATAAAACCATTAGCTTTAGATTGAGTGGCATTAGTTCCAAGTTGATGCGTATCGGGCTTAAGTACTGATGCGTGCGATTTAGGTTCAGGGGCGAGACTGCTACCAGTGTCCTCGTCAGGAATATCCGCAGTTCTAATCTCCTGAAACTTTTACGAGCGGACGCATGAATAATTCCCGAGAGGAGGAGCTATCGATCGCACACGTCGAGGTTTTTATTTATACGGCGCGGGTGGGCGAGGCGCATATTAGTAAACAGGCGCAGGCGCGGCACTCACCGACTTGTAGCACGCTCTCCACGCAGCCGGCCTCGAGGAGCTTCAGCCCTCGGCAGAAGGCGATGTTGCGGTGGTCGTCGGGCGGCGCGCGCGCCAGGGACGAGTACATGCATATGTCGCGCTCATCTCGAGGGAATGACCAGTACACGACCCTCCGTTGCACTGGTTCGGGGATTCGCTCGTAGCGCTCTTCTATGCGCTGGAAGGGGATGTTAGAAGCAACTATTTTGGCTGTTATGTCGAGCAGCGTTGCCGGGGCGCGCGGCCTGCAGCAGGCGCGCGGCGCGCAAGCGGACATGGCGCTCGCTCGGCCGCTTGGCGCACACTGACGCGGCCAAGGCCCCCTCCCTCCGCGAGCCCCGGGGACCCGCGGGGAATCGACACACTCAGATAAATTATTCATTTGGCAGGCATAATGTGCGATATATTATTAAAAGTTGGCATTTTTGTGTTGTTCTGCGCTTCGTATAAAATCGATAGGTTTGTGGTCATCGTTTATTTATCAAACTTGATTGCAGTGGTACTGACGGTAGTGAATTGACTTGCTTCCTTTATTTGCTTGCATGTAGCTTATTAACATACTTACTTGTTTTAACCTTCGAATAATAGTAAGTCAAATAAAGGACATACTTTGCATGACTACGAAGTATATTACGTTTTTTATTTGTACATGTCGAAACACTCAACCTTTTTCTTCTAGTTCAATTATAAAGTTTTTGACTATACAATTTATCATACTGAATTAAACGTTTCCTTATCCGTTTATGCCCAGTCTCCTCGCATTACACAAACGAAGGGGAAAGCGGGCGGGGGCGCGGGGGCCTGCATTAACAGCTGACGGCGGCGGGCAGCGGGGAGCGGGACGGAGGAGGCGGTGACGACGTCAGGTGTCGGTGCCATGTTGGGCCGCGCACCTACGAAGAGGCGTAAGTGCCGTAGACATAGTTGAGTACTCGCGACGTTTTGGATAGTGAGCGCTGTAGCTCAGCTGTGATTGCCGGCGGAAAGCGCTACAGCCGCTAGATGAGGGAGCGTTGACCTTTATTGTTTATTGTTTTTTTGAACGTTTTCTTATTTTTGTACTTAGTTAATTTTGAAAAAGTGTGATGTTTTACGATAAGGAGATGGTATTAAACATATTTATCTGCTAATTTCATTGAAACTACTTTACGTATTATAGTCATTTACTGTTTCCAAAAAAAAACCGGATACTCATGAATTCATTTTGTTTTAAAATTCATGGTAATTCGATAAAGTTTTCATATTTTTTACGAACAAAATCTTATATGACATAAAATTATCAAGAAAAAAACAGGCATGTTAACATAAAGATTACATTTAAATAAACAGTTGATGAAAAAGCAAGCGTCAAAAATAAAAAGTTACAATAAACTCGCACAAATTGGATTTGCATAAAAAGCGCTCGCAGCGCTTACTTCTACAAACAACTATGTCTCGGACGAAGCGCGAGGAAATCCCGACCTCTGTATATATGTATACAGTACATACCATAATAAACATAATATTATGTATAGCAAATTATGTCAGCTGATCCATTGAGAGATTGTTACGTCATTTTTGTAACGAACATTGACATAGTAACTTAATTGTAAACAATGTGGAAGAGTGTGCATGTGTATATGCATGTGTATGGCGTGTGTGTGTGTATGTGTGAGTGCATAAGGTGTTGTTCTGAAGCCGTGGTCAAAGGCCTGTGGATAGAGCTTCTGGGCCCTAGACAAGATGCATTTAGCGTTCGTTATCGTTATCAAAAATACATAGGATTGACGTAAGCCGTCAGACGGCCGCGTCGAGCCCCTTCGTCAATTCCATAAATTTGGTCTATTTTCGAAAATCGTTTACGTTAACGTTAAACAACTTGTATACGTTGACGTTAAAATATGCTCACGGACAAATAAAGTGTATCATCCTTTGAACTATGTACCAACATGCAATTTAGAAATCCGCGAGTGGAGATAAAACCAAAATCCAAACACATATCGGGATTTGAGATCCCAAAGACAACAAAAGCCCCGCAGTATCTAAAATTTTAAATACACTAAATTCTCAGCTTGGCTCCGTCAAAATTCAGTTTGATTTTTCTCACTTCTAGGAATGAGCTAGGCAAATACACATTGGACATACATAATAATTAGCACAACCTTCTTTTCTCCGCACAGACACATGGTTCCAACATCCTGCATCCGAAGCCAGCTGCTCGCTCTGCTTACACTAGAGGCTGGGTTAAGGAGGAATGTAGGTCATGACCTAGGCAAAATAGAGATTGACTAACAGCACCAGGAGCACAATCTTCCCTTCTCCAGCCAGCTACCTCGTTCAGCTTACATTGGAGGATAGTTTAGGGATTATAGTCCTACGAAGGCAAAATAGAAATTACACAACAGCACAAGGAACACAATCTTCCTTTCTCCGCACGGACACCTGTTTTTAATATCCTGTATCAGAAGCTACCTTGCTCTGATTACACTGTAAGTGTCACTTAGGAGGAATATTTATACATATAAATAAACAAATATTTGAGTGCAATTTCACAAAAAATTACCTACTCCCAAACTAAGCTCTAAGCTTGTACAGTCAACAGCCTAACGTCGCGTTTAAAATGTCATACAAAATTGACAAACGGTTGAAAGCGACCAGGTACATAAATGAGCACTATGGGTATCAGACAATGTTAATCTTCCTTATATAGAGACATACATACTTAAACACAGAAAATATCCAAGACTCAGGAACAAATACTCGGGCTAATCACACAAATATTCGCCCTTAGTGGAAAACTCGGGACCGCTAACTTCGTAGGCATGGAGGGGCCCTAACAACTAGGCTAACAAGTCGTCATATATTATAGTCGCGCCGTAATAAAAAGCCCAATTTGACAGCTGTCATCTTAGTACAAAATATGTGTTTGAGGTTATATTTTGTACGGCGCTGACAGGTGTCAAATCGACCGAACTGTAGGCCGTAACTTGGGAAAAAAATAGATGAGACATACAGAACAAGGAGCTCACGTTATTTTTCTCAACCCGAATACAAAACTACCTTTCCAACCAACGTCCAAGCTCCTACGACCTTTTTCCAACGTCTTGACTCTCAGTTAGATATCATGCCCTACTGTGGAGGCTGGGTTCTAATATAATATTCGGGTTTAAGGCACCTTCTACGATAAATTTCAATTTTTAGAGGCTATCGAATTTCGGATCCTGCCAAGTTCCAGATGGTCAAAGAGACGGAGTTATAGCTGGCATACAGCTCTATCAAGAGAAAGGAGGAGAAAGGTACATTACTAACGAGATAGAGACCCGTAGGACCACTAGGGCTTTATTTAGCTCTTCAGATAAACGGCTAAATTTAAGAGTATTATGTGTTTCAAGATTTGGCCGTACTTCATCGCTTTGGTCGCTCATAGGTCAACCAATTTCAATACGATTTTTCTATGTGGATGGTCATATTCTAGAAGTCTCAACAAAAGTTTTATATGGTAACTAGTTTTATAAGCTCTGATACTCGTGTGTGGCGTCTCAAATGGATAATTTGGGTCCGTGCCGTTTGAGTGTAATAATTCGAATGTGTCATTTCCCAAATTTTCACCAGCAAAAAGGTTATTTCCCGTCGCAGGACTTTCCATTTTGTATTCACAAATGTATCCTAACCTAAGCAATGTAAATGGTTCTTATCCTGAAAAAGAAAAAAAATGGAAATTATATCATTATTTCAGCCGAAGAACGACCAGTCCCAAGCGTCCCCCAAGCATTCCCTGCAAGGACCGGTCGCATCCATCAGCTTCCTGCAACCTTATCCATAACGTCAGTTCACCTTGTTGGAGGTCTACCCACGCCGTGTCTTCCGGTACAAGGACACCACTTGATAACTCTGCGACCTGATCGGCCATCTGTTCTGCGTGCGATGCGCCCCATCAACTGCCATTTAATTCTAGCAATTCTATTAATGTGGGTGACTTTAGTTCTGATTAGACCACGCAAGTAAATTCCGAGCATGACCCTCTACTGCCCTTTGAGAGACGTTGAGCTTTCTTTTGAAGCCAATCGTCAGCGCTTATATCTCAGTACCATGACATCAGTGGCAAGACACACCAGATCAAAGACTTACGACGCGGCTTGAGTCACCGTGGTGTATTAAACATAACCGAAGACCAATTGGCTTTTTTTACGCTAGGAATGGAATGGTTATGTGGGACTCGGCAACCGAGAGCGACCGGAATAGACCTCCCTTCAGGGAGGTGCGACACGACCACGAACAAGCGCATTCGGCTGTATCTCGACGCCAACGACTCCGGTCTGAGGCACCCTCAGACGACCTCCATTACCCTGAAAATTATACATTCGACCAAAAATGTCTCGCTTACACAGTATGTAAGCAGGGTTTTTCTTGTTGCTAACGCCTTCAGCTATTAAGTAATCGAGTTCAACTCTTTAACTTTGATAGGGCTTCTTGGGTAGGTAATTAATGTTTCCTTTCCGAGTGGATACGAAGTGAAATGGCGGAGGTTGTACAATACTTTGTTATTAAGGAGTGGGACTTGTATATAAAGCAATTAACCAGCAATCATTGTAGGTTTTCTGTTAGAAAACATTTTGCTCGCGCTGACTTCATCAGTGTGAGTCACGTTAAAGTTAGTAACCATTTTGTGTGCTCGTAGATTCTCTTTAAGAACTCGCTCTTGAACTCGTCGGACATATTATTAACCGGCGATTTGAAGTTGTTCTGTCAGAGCGTAAAAACCACATTTAAGGGTGTGTATTGGTGGGTATTACCAGCTTTGCCCGTCGAGTGAACCCGCTCGTATGAATTAGCTCGATTGACTGTTTGACAGAGAGCCTCTCTCATTTTACCCAGTCGCCTTAGCATATCAGTTTTTAACAGGTTTAATTATTTTCTTGTTAATTAGTGGTATAGTTGTTTTAGTCGCTTTACGTCGTCTATCCCTCTGTATGTGCTATCACTGTACATATCAACAAAAATATGCTTGAAGCTGTCAATGTCATTAGATGCCAAGTGGTTTGTAATTAACAGAAAACTTTGAAAACTGACTTTGGACCTAACGTGGGTACCATATTTAAGGTCTCGACTGTATGCTTAGATCTTTCAAAATAGATAGAGTGATTCAAGAGGAAGTGTTTTTATGTTTTTTTTTTTTTATGGCAAAGAGAAGGCAAACGAGCACACAGGCCACCTGATGGTAAGTGGAACCTGTGACCCATAGACATTCGCATTCACAAGAATGCAAGCCTAAGACTGCAAATGCGTTGCCAACCCTGAGGACTAAGATGGAATGCCTCTATGCTGGTCATTACACCGGCTGTCTTATCCCCAAACCGGAACACAACAATGCGAACACTGCTGTTTGGCGGTAGGTTAATGGATAAGATGGTGGTAGCGATCCGGACGGACCCTGCACAAGGTCCTACCACCCCTAAAATAAAATTTATGGATTATGTAAGCGTGTTTCAGAAAACTCACATAAACCGAAGGGAAGCAAGGGCGGGTTGCTTTGTAAGTAATCAATATTTTAAATAGTTTTTGGTAAAAAAATACGTTTCTACTAATAGTTTCTAAAAATACTAACCGTCTATTTAAATACATTATCGTACCCCGTATAAAACGTTATTCTCAGAAACAGTTATTTATAATCTCGTATATCCAGGAATTCGTTCCAGAATTCTCGGAATCCGTTCTATCTCATACCCATGACCTAGTTACCTTGAAAGTTTACTAACACTAACTAATATTATTAACGCGTAAATATGTCTGTTTGTTCTGTCATCATGGTTTAACGTCTAAACCTTCGATTTGAAATTTGATACAGACAGATATCAAGCCGGAGAATGGGACAGTTCCGAAAGGCACAGTCGGTGTCAGTCTGTCTATCTGTTACCACTAAACTAATTTTGATGAAATTTAACCTCGAAGAAGGACGTAAGACTACTTTCTATTACAGAAAAGGTAATTAAGAGTTCTCTAGGTATATAGATTAACGAGTCTTATACGGATGAAGTCAGGGGTTAAAGTTAGTATTTTACTTCGCATGATTATACTTAACTGCAAAAGCGAGTGTTACGTTTTAATTTTTAAACAGCTTTACTAATTTTGAGGAAATTTGGTAAGTACCTACGTGTCGTGATACCGTAGTATCTTTATGATATTTTTATTACCAATAATAAACCACTTATAAACATTTAAACAGCGTTTTCATCTAAACGCTTTAATATGTATCTACTTTGATGGAAAGTCTCGTAAGTACGGCCACGGAAGTTAATTTGCTACCCATTTCAAAGAAAATCTACTTGAAGATGTCATTGTCATTAGAGATGCCAAGTCGTATAGAATGTCAGAGGCCATTTGCAACGTCAAAAGATGGCGGATGTGTAATTTGTTTTAGTTTTGTATTTTTGTGTATTTAGGTGTTCAAAGTTCTTTTCTGATAGTGATTTGTACTTTTTATGGCTTTGTGATGCACAGTGACAGAAGACTTGGACTTATTTCGTGTATCCTCGCATCTTACATCTCGTTTCAAGTGGACTCCCAGTGGTACAGAGGTTAAAACTATCTTGGCCTCTGTCCTACATATCACCGTACAACGTTGCCACCAATCTTCCTAGAGAAGATTGGATTGTGTGTTTTATTACTATATTGATTTATACTTATATATACTTGACACTGGCGAAATCACTTCATAGTGGAAACGCCATATTCCCGCGGTAGTAGCTGTTCAAGTCGCCGCGGGGCAAAGAAAAAAAAATAGAACCTTATTCTGTTGTCAGATCTGATTAAACATATAAATATGTACGAGAGTCATGAGCTCTCTCTCGAGCGCAGATATTCAACAAGACGGAAAGGCTTACCAAGCCAAATAGTCTATATATATAGTTTAAATATTATGAAGCATGCGGGGTGCTATCAAGCTGTTCACCTTTCCAAAAATATTTTCAAAGCAAGACTTAAGAAATTTCTAATAAAGAAATCATATTATTCAGTAAAGGAATTACTTAAATCTACTTTTTAATTTAACTAACTTTTTCTGTACATTTTTCTTTTATTTGACTGTAATATAATTATTGTTACTGAAAAAAATAAAAATGCAAAATTATTGTCGCATAAAACAAACGATTATTCCTATGTAATTTCTATCTCGTCACTTGACGCGTTCATGACATGGCTCTATGGTTGATAACCATTTAAAGTCCTTCATGATGCCGATACTATTGACGGATGTTCATTATGAGTGAGCATTGAGCATTTGTTCGATTAGAGTCATGTGGAATGTGGAGCACTTGTGTGGTATTCCCAATTCATTTTCCTTCAAACTCCGCAACAGAAGAGAACAGCAGTTTCCTCAAATGACTCTTAACGTGGTTACCAATATGTATGGCCAGCATTATTTTTATATTATTACTAAAAATAACAAAGCAACTATAAGACCGTAAATTACTATATCCTCGCACTCACCTCAACTATTCTCTTCTTAGCCTAGTAGTTGACTAGTAGATAATGCGTTTGGGTATTAAGTTTAGTCCGCCATTTGTAATTAGTTTTTGTATTGTGAAATTAAGTTTAATTACATGAATAAATAATAAAATAGGGCAAATTGGAAGAAGCTCGGAGAGGCATACAGCGGGCGTCCAAATCAAGGTAGAAAATAGGTGTCATTTGTAAATGTCACATATTTTATGAAAGATCAAGACAAACATAGGCCATTTGCAATGTCAAAAGATGGCGGATGTGTAATTTGTTTTAATTTTTATTTTTGTGTATCTAGGTGTTCAAAGTTATTTTTTGTTAGTGATTTATACTTTTAATGCCTTTGTGTTGCACAGTGATAGAAGACTTAGACTTATTTCGTGTATCCTGGCATCTTACTTCTCGTTTCAAGTGGACTCGCAGTGGTACAGAGGTTAAAACTATCTTGGCCTCTGCCCTACATATCACCGTACAACGTTGCCACCAATCTTCCTAGAGAAGATTGGATTGTGTGTTTTAGTACTATATTGATTTATACTTATATAAACTTGACACTGGCGAAACCACTTCATAGTGGAAACGCCATATTCACGCGGTAGTAGCTGTACAAGTCGCCGCGGGGCAAAGAAAAAAAAACATTTTGTTGTATCATGCAGTACTTTTAGGTGTGTAGATATTAAAATATTGATACCTTTTGATAATATGATAATAAGTTATTTTTAAGTTATTATTTAGTATTGTGTAGTATAATGGTTACGACTCTACCTACCTACAGCATTAGGCCGATTGCACGACCATGAAGTTTCTGATTATTGTCAGTTGACGGCAGTAAAACAATGCTAGACTTATTTTTTGCGTGTGGACGAATAGTAATAACAGCATTGTTTGACTGCTGTCAACATTATCCATATTCAGAAACTTCATGGTTGTGCAATATGTCACGATTGCCTTCTTATCTGCCTGGCGCTATAAATAATAAAACTGCGCATGTTCTACTACCATTGCTGTGCCCCTACGGGGTTTACTTTGACGCTAGAACTACCTACTTTAAGAGCTTATGTACTTACAACGTACAATGTAATAAATAATTTGAAGTAGGTAGTGTACTCATCGGAATATTTCGATGAGTGTACTAGACTTAACAGGTACACCAAGAGTACTAGTCGCGTATTATTTAGTGGGAGTGTTAAGACCGTCAGACTACTTCTTATGCCCGAAGGGCAAACCGCTTAAACATACGAGCCCCGCCCAACGAATGTTAATAAGATCTTAAGACTTCCTTAGAAAAAAGAAGAATAGGCTTACACAGTTTATAACAGATTCAATACATTTCTACTTATCAACCATATATAGATTTCACGTAATTAGAAAACATTTTGTTTTAAATTCACATATCACAGGCTAGGAAACGAGAGAGCAACCTGTAAAACAAACCTTATGATAAATGGGTCGCAAATGAAGGGGGGTGAAATGGGGGGATTCATTCATTCGTCTGAGGGGGGTGGCTTTCACTGCCTCACCTTTTCACTGCCTTCTATTTATATAATAGTTTCTATACCAGGTAATTAAGGTCGTATTTGAAAGGGAAATTGATTTGGGTTAACAATTCGTTTTGGTATACTATGTAGTTTTTGATATTTACTTGTATGGTCTATTTTTAGCAGATGACCATACCTACCTATATGTCTAATTATTTTGACAATACCGACGACGGGTTTAACGTCCGTAACCCCTATTTAAGAACCCTCACTAATCAACCACAAACCCATTAACGGAAACCGCGTTAAAATCGGACTCGAATTTAGTTTTGGTTTTGCACAAACAAATGTTACTGCAGCGCCCCCTATCTAAAAACATGCACGAAACCCGGACCCATCACTGAAAACCGCATCAAAATCTGACTGGTCGTTTTGGAGGTAAATGGCAACATTGGTTTGCACAAACAAATAATTATATTAACAGACATCATCTCACCCCAAACGCATATACCGTCTCCGTGCCGTCGTGGCTAATTGTAGGTAGGTCAGGCCAACTCTATTCGGTTTTTGGTTTAAAATATTATGGGACGCCGACATCAGTTGGATTGACCTACTTAATATTTTATAAGAAGTTATTTCTTGCATTTTTGAACGCGGCTTTTATTTTTATTTTTTATACTCACGACGGCACGGAGACGGTATATGCGTAAGGCGGATTATGTTTATTTAAACATATATTTTATTTCATACTTTTAGTGAACCTATTTATGCTCGTCCCACTTCTCAATTAATGACAAACTACAGACCATTTCAAGCTCGGCGCAGGCAAGACCGCGGGATTGTCGAAGTCATATTTAAACCTAAATGTGCTCCCTCATAGTCGCTCAAATATCTTAATCGAGATATCTTATCGCCACCCTTCAAATAGGTACCGTTAAGGAGTTCCGGTGGCAATCTGTGGTCTTCATCATCGGTTCCAATTCACCAAATAGCTAATGCTTTTCGAAAGCAAATGCATGAGTTACAGTGAAAAATACCAAAATCGCTAAAGGTGTGCCTATAATATTTGAGGAATTGCCTTGATTTCTCCAAGATCCCATCATCAGATCCTGACCTGTCGACAATGGAACCAACCCATTCAGACAACGAAACAATATTTCAAATCGGTCCAGTGGTCTCCGAGTGATCGGGGAACATACCTACATTTAAAAAAAAACATAAATAAAAAGATTCTGACCAATTGAGAACTTCCTCCTTTTTTTGAAGTCGGTTAAAAATATGCATATATATGTGTACTCTTTACTCTACAAGAACAGAAAAAATACAAAAAAGCAGGCAAATTGTAAAAATTAAAACAAGTAGGTTCAAAGGCGAACTTATCCGTAACTTAATATGTCATGGATAAAAAATAATTTCCATTGACCTGCAGCTCTGCCGTTATATTTCTTTAATTAAAATAAAACTAAATAATAACTCAGCAGAATCTACCTAACACTAGCCTTCCAAAACCGTCACTTCACATCAGTTTTAATAAAAACCGTTGTCCTCACCCCACCCAACCAATAAGCATCCGCGAATCGATACGTTCCGAATTTAAACTGTCGGTGCCCGCCATTTTTGCCTGATCTAATGAACTATTAAAGTGCAATTTGCCTGCGCGATGGTGGCTAGATGTCGCTACGCGCACGTATTGATCGCGGCCAAGTAAAGTTGTGCCAAGTCACGGAATGTATTGCTGGCCGTTGCCGAAAAATGTGGGGGGCCAGACGGCGTTCCAAATTTGAAGGTGCATTTGTTTTTATTGTGAGACACGTGTTGTTTATTTTTCCGTTGTTGTTTTTTATTTATTTTTAAGCATAATTGCTTTGTTTTGTATTAAGTGCGTCTTATCTTTGTGTTTTATATTGTATTAGAAATATATTAGATACGTTAAAAAGAGATAATACGTGATATTTCGCTTTGATTTGGTAGTCAATATTGTCCAAACTGATATAGGTACAATCACAGGGTACAATAAATAGTGTTTTTGATAAAAAAATACTCCGCGGGGCTTTGCTCTATTAATGCCTAATGTTAAAGTATAGCCGCACCATAAATATAGAACACCTCAAACAAGGCGCCCCTAATACATTTTTAATCTGTGTTATTTCAGTTGTGATAAAAGCTCCTTACGTCACTTTGTATCCTCAATATGGAGAGGTTTTTCTATAATCCTCGTACACGTATAAGTAAAACTATAATTTCGGCTCTATCATCTAATCTTGAACGCAATAATTAGGTATATTTCACTGGCATAAAAGTTGTAGATAATTTCCTGGACCTGGGTTTTAATCATGGACTTATTATGGGGGGATAGCTCCATTCGCTTCGGTGAAGTTCATGTCCCAGCT
Source organism: Acleris sparsana (assembly GCA_923062465.1). NCBI lineage: Eukaryota > Metazoa > Arthropoda > Insecta > Lepidoptera > Tortricidae > Acleris > Acleris sparsana. The sequence continues at coordinate 13,720,700 of OV281300.1, forward strand.
TTGTTTTTTCGTTGTGAAATGTTTTAAATGGGTTTGTTATTTATTACAATCTACTTATCTATTATTAAAGACACATGACAAGATAATACATATTGTGCTAGTTTTTTTTTGGGTATCGCTAGAAGTGGGCAATCACTGTTGCGAGTGACTAATCGATACTAATGCCATAGACAGACGGACTTTATAAATGAGTGATTACGCATGGATTAGGTTTAACTCATATTCTTCTTTCTCCTTCTTTCCGCTTATGAGACCAGTGAGGCTAGACAAGCTAATTAACGCTAACGTAAACGATTGTCGAAAACTGATAAAAAGTATGGAATTGACGTAGGCGTTCGACGCGACCGTCTTCTCAGACGGTCGCTTACGTCAATCCTATAGGTATATTTTTGATAACGATAACGAACAGCGAATGCATCTTGTCCAGGGCCTCAGTATTCTACAATCCGAACGGCGTTGTTAGTGGCATTATCACAGGGTCTCCTGCGTCCTGCGTCAACGTATTTCGATCTTCTACTAATCGCTAATTTAAAAGTCCAACACGGTTCATTCGTGAACGCAACATCGAGCTACACCGTTTCATCAAGGAATAACACAAATCTCAAGCTAAATTTTCTGTAAGTATCATACTGCCTTTATTCGTCCGAAGACCATATCTCCACTGTAACAGTTAAAGTAAAAACGTCCCTGCCCATTTGAACTTATGGTTGCTTTTGCAATAGGGTTATGTTATTGATGTGATCTTGCTGAGGCTTGCGTAGGCTCCCACAGTTCCTCCCCAGAGGAGATTATAGATCACCTCTATTATCGCACCCCTTTTGAATCTACAATCATCATTAGCCGTGGACGCGGCGTGGACCGACCGCGTTTGCTGTTGCCGAAACTAAGGAATACGACTCATTTAGAAGAACAAAAAAACGTTGGCGTTTAAGCTCTTTAGCCATTAGCAGAAACTTGTTTACTTATTTTCGCAATAAATATTGAAAAAGTATATATTTTCAGTATACCTATTAAAAAGTTCCCGTATTCAATTGTAACTAAGAATCCCTAAAAAAAATGCGCTAAATAACTGCCTTCTTTACGGTTCCGTATTCAAAGGAGAACTCTTCGGACCCACAAACTAAGGTTAGCAATCAACACCTTATACTTATTTCTCGCAAGTTGCAAAAGTTTGGCAGAACTAGCGTGTCCAATATTTTATTGCACATAGAATGCTGTAACGTACTCCTCAACAAACGTACCTCTAAGCCTGTATTAATTTAAAAACTAAAAATTACAAGGCCCAAAGGGACCATTCATTTATTAAATTTCATGGCCTACTGTTAAATCCTCTAACAGCAAAGCCTTTTCACCAATAGGTCACATTGTACAGGCACAAGACTTCCTTAAATGGGTCTCACCCAATTAACCTTTATTGGAGACACTTTGCATATGCCGTAACGAAAATTTACAACTGATCACATTCAATGCCCGTATCATAGATTTCTATACAATATAGACAAGATATTGGGTCCTTGGCACACCGTCGAATAGCTAAACCGCTTTGCCTTCGCATTTGCAAATGTGTGCGCGTCAATTTTGTTCTGAATCATTGTTATGTGTCAACCTTACCACTACACACAAACACCGCATCCCTGTAATGATTTGGCTAAAGGTAAACCTTTGATATTAATGACATTCTGCAGAATAGAAATAGCCGATTTAGGTGTATAGCAAAAGGTCATCGGTTCTTATACAGATAGATAAGGTTAGGTAAAATTTTTTTTTATTATTTAATACCATGTTATTATTGATACTGATGATCGTGAAATAGAGTAAGAGAGACCAATTGAATACTCGTTATATCCTGACAAAAGTTAAAGCTAGAGTAATAATAAAGAAAGGGATAATTACCAAAAGCCAATCACTTTTTTTGTAATGGGTTTCGTACAGTGTGTAAATTATAAAACGTATCATGCATGTCGAACTGAAGAACACGCTATACATTATAAACGTACTTAATGTGTATATAAATAATAAATAACTTTGGTACTACTAGCGCCATCTAGTGTGTTATTGGATAAAACCCGCACAGCTTCCACCCGTGGCCACTACCATTGTCCAACTGACCAACTATGTCGTAGTGTTAGGATATGTCGCAAGATGGCGTTGTTATTAATGTCTTAATTTACAGTTGTGAATTCTCCGGTAAATAAAATTTACCTAGGCTTTGTACCGACCGTACTTAGAATTTACTGAAAAAGGAAATGCTCTTGAACATAATTCATTTTATTTATGTTAGGATAGGTACTCCTCGTATTTTAGAAATATTTTGTAAGGATTGAGGTGCAAAAAAACAACGACATTTACGAGTTACAGTTACAAAATATTCTTACGTGACAAAGTATAAAACTATTATATTACAAATCTAAACAATTCGGATCGTGATTTGCTTTCCTGCGCTCAGAGATCGTGTGATCTCACTGGATAAGTCAGCTGGTTGCCGCGGTCCCATGAATACAGCTCCTGAAAGCCATCACCGTAGTCATACTATTTATCTTTAAATAGCAGAATTTCAAAATACCACAATTGTTACATATAGCAGATTTAAAAATAATTCTTGCAGAACTGTTATTACCATGGTAACGCTCATTATAGAATGGTTTTCACGCTACTGTTACGCTATAGGTCGTGTTCTAATACCGGTAACGATATCAATTTTAGCACTTATTGTACGCGACCAGAAAATATGTAGTTATTTATGTGGCTGGAGCAGAATGTGATTTAAGTTTTATTTAGCTACCTATACTGTAATTTAAACATTACGATGCAACCACAGATACAGGTTTACTAATATAGGTCATTTGCTTATCGTTTCTGAACATATTATAGGGAAGTTATGCCATCGATGTAGATAAACCTAATTTTGAAAGATTTTGCAATTAAAAATACCTACCTTATTTAGAATAAAAGTTTTTGGAATTACAGGTATAATGGAGGTCACAAACAACCAGACAGGCAAACATATTACATGCACTACACCCGAAAAAGATGATCCTTCTTAGTAAGTCAAGTAATAAAAGTACAGAGAGTTGGTGTGCCGCCAAGCAGCAGTGTTCATATTGCTGTGTTGCGGTGTGGGGATAACGCAACCGGTGAAATGACTAGCATATAGGTATTCCATCTTAACCCTAAGTTTGACATTGCATTTGCGATCTAAAGACTGCCGTTTTAAGATTATATCTTCTCCATGCCTTAAAAAAACGATTGTCCAAGTAACCTTGTGCATGTGGTCATAGCCCAGCTGTGTGGTCTTCCGGAAGGGGTTGGTGAACTGCAGAGCCACCTCCACCGGCTTGTTCAGGTAGAGGTCTATGGCCACGCTGACCTTGCTCTCCCGCTCGGTGGCTGAGTCCAGGGCATATAGCACGCCGCAGACTATAAACATCTCGCCCACCTGTCGGATGTAAATGTTTGGATACAGTGGTTGTAAGACCTTGTGCAGGGTCCTTCTGGACGCTACCACCGTCTTAACCTTTAACCTACCGCCAAGCAAAAGTGCTCTTGTGTGAGACAACTGGTGAAATTATTTGCATAGAGGCCTTCCATGTTAGTCTTTGGGGATGGGATTGGCAACGCATTTGTATCTTTGGATTGCAGTCTTTAGAATGAAATTATGTATGGGTCTCAGAACTGCATGTTTTCCTTTTCTTTGCCATGAAAAAGGTCATAATAGCTCCATAATGTTGATGGAGACAATCGGTAAGTGGGCTTTTAGTGTTGAACTCTATGGACGGAGACGTGATTTTTACAGACGAAGTAATATTACTTGGCATATTGCTGGTATATCGCTGGCTGCTGCTGTTATAAAATAGAACTGTCATTTTGTATGCCTTTCCAGCGAAGGTACGAAAATAATTAGAGAGGATGACGACGATGAGATGACGATGACGATGATGATGAGGATGAGGATGGACTTTGAGGATTATGGTTTATGGACATTTTAAATGGCAATACTGTAATGAATAATGATGAGTTTGTAGTATTTTTTTTCTTATTTTGTATTTATATTTCTGAGTTTGTATTATTTAAATCGAGTGTGTCTTTGGCTTTTAGATGTAAAACTTATGAAAAAAATAAAAAGAGTTAACTCACTTGTCTATGGCTCAGTGAAATATTCCAGATGTAATCTATATTTAGATCGTCCTTGTTGGGGTCAAAACTTAACTGTAAAAACAAAACAGTAACTGTAACAAGCTATGAATTAAAAAGAGAAGCTGTGAAAATCGAATTAAACATACAAACCTTAGCTACAGCAGTATTGTTTGAATTCTCAATAGAGTAAATTGCCCAAAGACCGTTGTCATCAGCACTAAAGTCCACCTGAAAAAAAAAGGACTTTTCATTATATTTTTTTTCAAAGTTCAACCAGATCTCCAAAATTAAAAAAAAACTTTTTTTTTGTTTGTAGGTTTGATGTAATTCCAGACATGCCAGAACGTATAATTTAACCTTGAACCTGTAATTTTCGTCGTCTACCTGGTTATGTTGAGCGCTGTACAACCGTCCTGCCGCATGCGGCAGCTTCGCCGGCTTGATGCGGCTCTGCGTCAGGTCATAGCGCATTATTTCGCCTGGCTCGCCAGTGTGGTAGAAGAATGAGCCACTGTATACCAAATGGCCGTTGCCCTGTGAATTATCATCATCATTAAATTAAATGTTCTATTTGAAACGTAACTGACGCGTAAACAAACAAAAAACGTAAGAGCGAGTGAGAGAAAAATACAAACCCAAAGCATCGTCTAAGTGCTCACAGACACACTCTTATTTTAAGTATCCATAAGGCTCAAAGTTAACTAATATGTTACAACACTTCCACACTTCGTGCAAGCTGGCCATTTTATTCCGTGGAAAATTCTAGGCAGTAAAAGAACAGGGGGGGTTACCATGACATACTTCCTAAGTGGTTCAGTTAAGGTTGCGAGAACGGAGCAGAGTTATAGCAGTTATATAGCTCTGGCCTTTTCTCTCGACTTTAACTGAATTATGGTCACCCCCATGCGCTAAAGCAGTTATCTTCGCCCTGTTCACAGCCTAGTACTATGACATTCCTGACTATTTGATGCAGAAAAAGTATAGAGTTCTCACAAAGAAAGGTTGCTGCAGCTTATGGTACTCATCCACGTGGTTCGCCTTGAAGCTGGCCTTGCTCCTGTACTCCTGGAGTCGTCCCCCGTCGTGTTCTTCTGTCGTCCAGAGTTTCTCCTTCTAAAACATAAAGCCAAGATCTTAATTTTCGTTTCTTTCTTTTATTGCAAGATTCTACTAAGCCATAACGAAAATACTTTTTTGAAATCTTCTTTAATAACCTTTTTAATAACCTAAGTCCGAAGTAACGTTTGTCCTGTCCATTTCCTCCAATATAAAAAGAAACATTCGATATGTTTGGTGAAACTTGCCTGAGATTCTGATGAATTGGAGTCTCTCATCCAAGCTCCAAACAACTCATCTTTGAAACGGTGGTACACCGGTTTACCAATGGCATAGAGCTGACAGTCTGAAAAAGGAGAAGAAAATTGTTAATTTATTTATTACTGAAAAAATGTCAGCACTTCAGCAGTGAGATAAGAACTAGAAGCAGTTCGATCACACAAGAAAAAGAAAAGAGTGGAAAATCAACGATGTGTATTAAATACCTCATTACGACAAGGCTCTACAAAGACAACTCACAGTACCTTGAATGACGTTTTACTCTCCAATCATACATCAACGGAATAGTTGTAGGACTCACTGCTTCCCAAGCCTAAAGTACATGAAAGAAGTAGAATATACTCCTAAGGAGCTATAAATGATTGGCGTCACCATGGTTGAAGATGAAGAGCTGATTCATGAACCTCTAGAAGTAGAAAAAAATGTAAACAATAATGTAAAGAAAACGTGACTTACTGCTATTCCTTATAGGTTTATGTCCAGGGGTGGACTCCATTGAGGTTATCAGCAACTTAGCTCGGTCACACCTCGGGCAAGTCGGACAGGTCTCCACTTGGCATATTTCCTCATAGGACTTCAGCATCGGCGGGGGGTCACCGAACTCCATCGGCTGTTCCACTGGAGGTGCCATGTTGGGGCCAAGGTCTGAGAAGTAAAGGAACGACTTTATGTATGACTTTTAATACTTATACGTACCAGGTAAATAGTGACAATTATGTTGAATACTTTGGAGATTTTTAAATTATTGTATTTGAATAAATCATCCTCATCCAGTCACTAAATAGTATTTAACTATCTATAGTCTCTAAAGTAATGTGGTTAGTAAAACACCATTAGTGTTTTAATCACAGATCCATAAGGCATCCAGTGGCTTATTTAAGAGACCCTGTAACACATGACTTAATACTAGAAAATAGTTATCTCTTTATGGTTATTGAATAAAGATAAAAAAGATAAAAGATAAAAGAAATTGATTCAGTAAGTAGGCCGCTCGGGCACTTTTACACGTCAAGATACTACCAGCGCTTCCCAAGAGGAGACCACTGCTGAGAAGAAACGCCGCAAGAAACTCAGCAGTCAGTCATTTTTTAAACATTTTTCATATTTCATATTACAATGGTATGTACAACTTAATCTAGCATTGTATAAAGCTACAAGTATTAAATTAAATATAATATCAAATAACAGTAGTTCAGCAGGAAAGAAAAGAATAAAATAAAATAACTACAACTACTTATATATGTGTATATGAGATGGTGCAAGATGATCACATAAAAGTTTCGATATGTATAGTAGATAGAATAGCAGATATAATATTACTTACACCTCAACTGTATATTTCCCGAAACCGTCTGGTTATTGAGTTCGTTCTTGGCCACGCAGCTGTACTGCTTCAAATCATGCTCTCTGACTCCCGGTATCTCGAGGCGCATGATCCTTCTCCAAGGGTCTTTGGTGGTGACCACCTCGGTCCGGTATCGAAGACCCTCTAGGGTGATGCCCTCGCTTTCCCAGGCTAGGACCGGTTCAGGCCATGCTTGGACCTGCAACATGTGATATAAAAAACAATTGACAACATGAACTATTTTAAAAGGTGTTTTGGAGAAGTCTATCTCAAAAGCATACGCTACCACGGGAATATATAATTGTGAAAAATGTGGTTACAAAATTCAAATCAAGTTTTTAGAGTTGTAGATCATTCTGTAGCTCTGCCTACACGACTTTGGGATTACAGGCGTGAAGGAATTTATATTTTCACTGAGAAAATATATTAAATATTAGGTGTTGGCTACGCTCGCTTTGGACAAGTGGGCGGAATGACGTCATTTTGTTTGTAACTGCGTTACGTAGCTGTGACGTAGAAATGACCATGCCACATGGTCAAGGTTCAAGCTCTTTAGACAGCAGAAATTTATTTATGTATTTTCTCAGTAATTAATTAACAAAAAATAAAATCAAAATGCTTATAAATGTTTTTTTTAAAGTTCCTGTTGTCAGGTCATCTAATATGCCTTTGAAAAGTTAAATAAAGCGTTTCCTTACCTCACACTGGATCTTCGCGGTTTTGTTGTATACGTAGGCGATGTTGTTCTGGATTCGAATGAATGGACTGACTGAAAAAAACAAAACAAAATCAATTGGAGCATAATTATATTGTTATACACACATCATAAATGTCCAAGGATCAAAAATATCCCAACATTATTTCGATACATTACAAAATATCAATTTTAAATGCAAATGTTTGCGATTAAGTCAGTTAATTGAAAAGAATAAGAATAAGAATAAGAATAAGAATAAGAAGTATTTATTGTCACCAAAAAAACCAGTAAAATACTAAATAACAAAATTTTATACATAAAAAAAGGTGTGACAAAAGGCACAGACTCAGCATGTGCTGCGAGCGCGGGCGAGTGCTCGAGTCTTCGCAGCGCTGGTTTTCAGTCTGCCCCTATTCCGCACTCAGTCTAGCTTAACACAAATTTAGCAGGTAGATCAGATAGCATACAATTTATTTATACAGTTTAGGTAGACAAAATAAAAGTTATAATATTGTTTTGATGATTCTTCCAATACCAGAGAAAGAAAATAAATTTTGCGAGATTTTGCGGGGGCAGGAAATAGGCTAGCCTCGTTGGCTTAAGGCAGCTGTCCTCCATTTCACTCGTCATTAAAGACTAAATCGAGAGATATAGAAGGAGTAGGAGCCTGATGAAGTATGAAGCCTTACAGCAAATTCCATGTCTCTGGTATTGATGGTGTAAGTCAGCATCGCTCCTTATTACTCTAACCTACCTCAAGTGTCAGTAACATAAGTATAACTGCTTTGTGTGTATGTAGCATCATAGCTCTTAAACGAGTAAACCAATTTGGATGTTTTTTTTTAAATTTAAAAGCAAGTTTATATCGAGGTATCAGCTCTAAAAGAAGTAATCACCATTATATCGGGGTTTTTTATCTATCTAGGTCCCGTTTCACGAACGCTTGTAAATTTTATTACAATTGGAAATCTCTTTTCAACAATAAAGATTGAAAATATACTTCCACTCGTAATACAAGTTGAAAGCTTTCGTGAAACGGGCCCCAGATCTTATAGTTAAGTAGGGCCTGAGTACTTACAGTGCACCTCGACGTCAGTAGTCTGGTTGGCGGCCGGCAGCATGCCATTGTTGGCGAGGCACACGTAACGGCCGGTGTGCCAGCGCGACACGTTGGGGATGTTCAGCAGGTTGCCGCTCACGGACGCGTCACGCCACGAACCCTGTTAAGATCAAGTCTTTATGCCGGCCAACTACTCAAACATTGGGTAACGTGAGGAAAGTTTGCACATGTACATTTACATGTTCAGATATACGCGAACCGTGGAAGCGGTGGGACAGGATACCCCGGCCGTCGTGCCCCGCACCCCACTGCCCAACAGCTCGAAAAGATCCTTCTGCTTATTCAAAGTCATTACTCAAGATGTTAGCTGGCATCAGCAGGTATGTTTGTGAAATAGAATAATATTAGATCTTTTTGTTACTTGACTCAAAATGAATGATAGGATAGATTTTGTTATTTGTAAATATTTAGCATCCAGCAAACATGAGCAACCTGTAGTTTGATTCACTCATAAAAGTACTTTACAAAGTGCAAGTTAATTGTCACCTGTATAATAGCGGAGCCATCGGCTTTCCTCCATTCCACGCTGGGTTCAGGCTTGCCCGTGGGGTTACAGCTGATGCGAAGGGTTTCAGTTTCCCTGACGATTACTCGGGTATGGTCCTCTAAAATTATAGCGAGTAACACGTTAATTAAATTAAGCACTTATAAACTCAGAAGGAGGAATAGGAGGCTATAATAGCTTACAAAAACAAACAAAAATTTAAACGTTTTGTAAGATAATGTAAAATTAATTTATCGCTCAAATGCGGGACCTGAGTAATTTTTTGAAAAAAAAACCCTGTCTATGTCACTCTTTGGCCGTCCGAAGACCTTTTTGAAAAGAATATTCAATAAAAACACTCACGCGCAAACGTAGGCGGGACGAGCAGCTCCGGCTCCCTCGTGTAGTTGTACATCGAGAGCCCCGGCCTCCCCGGCGCGCCGTCGCGGCCGTCGTTCCCCCGCACACCCTTATGGCCTTGCGGGCCGCGGTCACCCTTGAAGCCTTTCGGGCCAGGGGGACCAGTGGCGCCAGGATTCCCTTAAAAAAGCAACTGTGCAAAGCCAGTGGTTCCCAGTCCCGTGTCAAAACTTGCCATACCTATCCCAGGCATTAAAAGGAACAGCGCTATAGAAACCTCGAATCTTGGCATGGTTTGATATTTCATAATATGGCCTGGCCACTGTAATTTTTTATTGGCACTTGAATGCCAGCGGTATACGGGTATACCATTGGAAACATTTAAGACAGAAAATATATTCATAAATAAAGCAATCAAAACATACAACCGGTAAAATTACTAGCATAGATAGTCCTCAGGGTTGGCAACGCATTTGCAGTCTAGATTTTCGTCTTTGTTGAGAATTCAAATGTCTATGCGTCTCAGAACCCACTAACCATCAGATAGTCTGTTCACTCATGAGCCTTCTGCCATAGAAGACAATCTTACCGTCTCTTCCATCCTTTCCGTTTTTCCCTGGGTTCCCATCGTTCCCCGGTGTTCCATCCCGCCCGTCTCTCCCCGGCGCCCCGTCCGCCCCGTTCCGGCCGGACATCCCGTCAAGTCCCGGCTCTCCGGGCACGCCGTCTCTGCCGTCAAGACCCGCACTTCCCGGGATACCACGCTCTCCTGAAATAGTTTGTTGTGTCTGCACTGCATGGTGGTACGACTAGTAGGATCGCAGGATGCTGCTTTTCCATGGTGAGGCGAAACAAGACTATGTGAGACGAGACAGACCGAGACGAGAATTACAATCTCGCCATATTGTCATCGTAAACTCGCGATTCGTATGAATAGAAATGTCAAGCGCGAACTCGTGCCAGGCCTCACGAGCTATTGTGAGAATTGTGTCTCCGTTGCAGAGTAAATAAACACTCTGTCAGTACGGCTCAATATAACAAGAACACATACATTTTAATGTACGTCTCGCAAATTGCAATTCACTCCAATCTAATGCTCGCCTAGACATGTCGTCACTGGAATATTTTACGACTGAAAATGCTTGACGATTGATTTTGTGAATAATCATAATGTTTTTAAGCGTGATCATTAAGAGCAAATTATTATTTCAAAAAACCTTTCCTAGGAATGAGTTTTCGAGCACCTTCTAGGAAATTCTACTTCAAAGCAGTTATTACTGAATGACATCAAGGTGAACAATAATAAAAACAATTTCAGAAGTGGGATGTTGGAAAATATTTGACAGCTACACCATTTAAGCGTCGGTCCATAATCCTCTTTAGTATTTACGACGTTTCACTTGCCTTTAGGTCCATGAGGTCCGACTGGACCCCGGTGTCCCGGCTGCCCCGCAGCACCTGGAGCGCCAGCGTCCCCCCTTTCCCCTTTGGGTCCAGGTGACCCCATTGGCCCTTTTGGACCCTGAACCCCTGGCGGACAGTAATCTTGCGTGGCTTTGCAGAAACCTTGGACAACGTTGTACTGCAAACATAGGGTATTAAATAAATCTATTGAATACAATGTATTATTTTAAGTATTATGACCTTTTTTGACATACAAGACATCGAAAAATGTAGTCGAATGGTTATGGAATTTAAAATGGCAATCAAGTGATCAAATATGACCAGTGATGGCCAATTTTGCCCCTGTGGCTACAAATTACAATTTACAGGTTACAAGTTTGCATTTGACACCAGCTCGACCAATGACGACCAGCCATTTGAGCAGTGTTGCCAGTTTAGACCTGTAAAGCCATTTTAAATTATGCCATATGCCATAGACAAGGCTATCGAGGTTGAAGACCGCCTGCCTGTTGCTAAAAAGGGTCTGATGCTCAAACACTTTTACTACACATTACAGTCTCACGCTTTATTTAAATAAATATCAGTGTACAATCTCCTGGGACCAACGGTCCAGTTAGGTAGGTCCAACTTTGAGAAAGAGGTCACTCGTCGTATCCGACTCTGCTGGGCAGCGTTCGGGAAGCTTCGCAGCACCTTTACGTCCAAATTACCGCAGTGTTTGAAGTCAAAAGTCTTTGACCAGTGTGTGTTGCCGGTGATGACTTACGGATCTGAGACGTGGGCGCTAACAATGGGCCTCATAGGAAGCTCAAAGTCACTCAGAGGGCTATGGAGAGGGCTATGCTCGGGGTTTCTCTGCGTGATAGAATCAAAAATGATGATGTCCGCAGTAGAACTAAGGTTACCGACATAGCCCTAAGAATAGCTAAACTGAAGTGGCAGTGGGCGGGGCACATTGCCCGCAGGACTGATGGCCGATGGGGTCAGAAGGTTCTGGAGTGGCGTCCGCGGACCGGAAGACGAGCTGTAGGTAGGCCTCCAACAAGATGGAGTGACGACCTCGTCAGGATCGCGGGACCGCGGTGGATGCGAAAAGCACAAGACCGGTCTGAGTGGAAAGCCTTGGGGGAGGCCTATGTCTAGCAATGGACGTCTTTCGGCTGACATGATGATGATGATGATGATGTACAATCTCAGTTCAATTGTTGTCCCAAACTAAGCTCTCGGCTTGTACTATGGGTGCTAGACAACGATAAACATGCTTATATAGAGAAATTCATACTTAAATACATAGAAGGCATCCAAAACTCAGGAACAAATACTCGCGCTCATCACACAAATATCTGGCCTTACCAGGTATTAACACGGGACCGCTAGCTTCGTGGGCATGGTCACTAGTCGCTGCCAGCTAAGCTATATAGTGCTGTCAAATGCGTTGCTTACGGTTCTGTATAGATTGACTTACAGGAACCCTGGAATAACTCGTCAGCCAGACCCACGTGTCTCCCCCAGGAGCTGGACCCTTGGCGCCTGTCCTCCTCATCTCCGCAGCGTCTTTCTCCTCCAACTCCCCTCGCATCTTCGGATTGAAAAACTCCACGTGTGGTGCTACCGTGTTGTCCTCTTGACTTGGAGGTGGTTTCTGGAAATTATGTCAATTAAGTGATTTTAGTTTATGTCAATTAAGTAATTTATAGGTAGTTTTTTTTCAATTTATGGTCCTATCCCTTTTAATGGGAACGTAAGAACGCCTAAAATTAAAAAGCCTAATGTATCATAATACCTAAAAGTTCATCACAACCATCTTATTGATTTATTTCTGAAACCGTAATCTTTTCACGTTTTTAAAAGGCCAATGTTTAGATTTCATTAGGTTAGGTTAGGTTTACTTTGTATCAATCCTAAAAGGTGAACGGTTTAAAAAAAACCATTAGGTATTATGAACTTTTAGGTATAATGATACATTAGGCTTTTTAATTTTAGGCATTCTGATACGTTCCCCTTTTTATACGTTGAAAAGTGGTCTAAGCAATACATTAGCTTTTAAGCTTAAAAACCTAGAAGAGAAAATGAAAGAAATGAAGATGTGGCATCCTGACCTAATTTATCTTTTTGCACAAAAAAGCTGGTGCTTACCTCTCCCAAATGATTGGGCTAGCTATCCAGAGAGGTAGGTAGGTATTCTCGATACTTAACTATGTTTTCTGAGAGTAACAGTTAGGTAAATTTAAATGCAATCAAGTCAGAGGATGAGAAGTGAATTATAAAATCAGACTAAAATCACGCGTCCATTTTAACAAAAGTGATCATTAAAGAATGCGAAACAGTATAAATGGCAGTATAACTCATAATAGTTTGTACCTCAGTATAATAATTCATAACAGATACTGGTATTGGCTGACTGTGATGATTTTATCTAACTGTAACTTTTTATATGCGTATCTATTCGCTTTCTGCAAAATGAATTTTGATTGTTGATTTGATTTTCATTTTTTGAATAGAGACAGTTTAGCTAGATCAAAGTCCAAAGTCCTAAGCTCCATTGTAAGTATATAAAAGTAACCAAATATAAAATAAAATACGTACTCTTACCAGCATGGCTTCCCTCTTCATCCTGTGCATACGAGCCCCCAAGAGGTACGCCTCAACTTTCCTCTCCACTCCATCTTCTAAAGCACTCATAAACGCCTCCTGATCAATCTCAGTTCTTCCAACATTATACGTGTTCACAAAAAGAGACAAAACGGCACAAACACACGCGAATATCGAAAGTTTTCTACAGCAAGGTTCAGCGTTTTTCAATTTCGGTGGAGGCATCGCTACATCTTCTTTTTCACCAACTTTTACAGCGTAAAACACTCAACCCTGTGAATGCTCGGTGATATCAAATTGAAAATGCGTCTAAAACCACGCGTAACTTTTCGAACGACCTTGTTGGTTTTTGGCCGCAGAAATAGTACGCTCGGCGGCATAGGACTGAGTTATCTGAATGTAATCCGGGCCGATGTGCGTCTTCCGGCGTTGCACAGAGGTTGATAACACAATTGGCCGTTATTAAAGCTGATTCAATCAGGCAATCGACAGAAGTGTGGCTAGGTCGAAGGGACTGGAAAAGATTGGTACTAAAGACGTGTATTGATAACGCATGTAACGCACCTTGAGTAAAACAAATGTATGAAGCATGATAGTGATTAAATATATTTATTTGTGTAAAAAGTAAAAATAATATGTAAGTACCTACCCAACTAGGCGAGCTAAGGGTTTTAAGGAGAGGGTAGCGGGTCCACGAGGGAGGTAATCACCGTTTGGGCTTCAGGCGATCATATAGACGGGAACAAAGACTTCGATCACTTAATATGTGTACATATTTATGGTCGGAAATTAAAATTAAAACTTGAAAATCCGACTGTATTATATTGATTATTTGGACCAACGTAAACCAATACTTTAACATTCGACAAGTATATAAATATCATTTTTTTGCATGCAAATAGAAAAGGTTGAGAACCACTATTATAAAATGCGTAGCTTTATCTTCGTTTTGCATACCTACTATATTAATATCGTTATTGTAACACAGTAAACAGAATTAAAAAAACCAGTCCTAACACTCCTAGTGGGGTCGACATGGGCCTTGTACGCCGCTTCGCCCATTGCTGTTCTATTATAGCACCCGTTTGTTTAGAGCTCGTCGCAAAGGTCCATTGCGTCCAGGAATTTCTAGATGCTTTGGGCAGTGAGGAGTTCTATCACTTGTGGGTCCTTGTTGGGCATTAGTGGCCGCATGAGCAGAGGATTTGCATGGCTGTCTCCTCTGTTTCCTAACAGAAGCTGCATGTCGTGTTTTCCATGCTCAATAATACCAGTATCTCTAATTTATTGATAAATGCTAGATCAAATCGCTGTAGGAAAAAGTTAATTTTAAACTCGTGTTACTTAAATTAGGACGACCAATGAATATTTAGGACGAATAATGAGCTCCCTTTGTATAATAATATAAGTTTAATGCCACCCAAGACCACTTAAGTATTAAAAAAAAATGTTTCCGAAATATTCCGAATTGGATTATTTCCAAGGAATAAACTTAATTCATTTCAGAAATATAAGCGTTAATTGCTCTGTATATCTAACGTTTTAGTGGGTCTGTTTAGTCGATGGATAAATTATCATTACGTTGATTACCCTGGATATTAACTCAAACCATTTCAGCAACCTCCTCAAATTGCCATCATAAAGTGGACATCAAAATTACTCTCATAAGCCGAAGCCGTCTCTATGATTGAAAGGAACAGACTTATAGCAGTCACATAGCTCCGTCCCTGCTGCCTAATACTTGACAGTTGAATACGGAGATTACGGAGCCAAGCTCTATCTTAATTCATTCAGTACCAAACCTAATAATATTCTCATAAAATAGACGCCGTATTGAGTTCTCGGCACAAGTTTCATCGCTCTTAGTAAACAGCGCCTTTGAAATTCCCTCAAAAGGAATAGCGCATGCGTATAGAAGTATGTCAGGGTCGTGCCTCCATGCCCAAGGTCAACACTGTTACTACAGCAACCCTGTTCCATACTTGTCACTTGGCATCCCCTAGTTGACCAAGACGCACGTATAGACTTGAACCTAAGAAACTACAGTGTTTTTCTTTCAAAAATGGATTTGGTGCCACCGTTTACCGTTCAAGGTAAGCTTTTCGATCAATATAATGTTGAATTTTGGTATTTCTTCGGTATTTGGACGCACGGAATGATATATTTGTTTGTATGTTCGTGATTATTAGAATAATGAGCTTGTTTGTTGCCTTTGTCTTTATGTAATCTGGTGTTGTTGTTTTGAGGTTAGAATTTGGTTCAGTCGCCATTTTCATGTTGAAAATAAATCTCCATCATTCTGAAATTTGTTTCGTGGGAATGATGCCAAAAGCACTTTTCTGTGTTTTTCCTTTTAAGGCGAAAAGTTAACTAACCACATCGGTATTGAATTTTATATTGTGTTCGGCGCCGTTGCTTAGCAACGGCTAATTAACCAAAGTGGATTACACAGCTGAGCAATTAAAATTCAAATTACTTGTATCTCAATTTCAATTACTTTAGTTTAAATAAGTGTAATAGTAATTAAAGTAGAAAATCCTTGGTTAACATTTATTTATTCATCGTCATTGTGATTTTCATCCGTCTTCAAAACAGGTTATCAAGTAATGTTTGTAGTTTATTACTACTAGGTATATCTACTCAGTTTTCCTATAATAATGTTGCTGATTGTTAAGTTATGTAAAAGAAACTGCACAGTACAGTGTTTTACCAAGTAAAGTAGCTTAATGACAAATAAATCTTAGTTTTTTCTAATGCGCGGCTTTTGTCTACGCCCCATACTTTTTTTTATAGTTTAAACAGCCAGGGTACAAAATGCCAGTAGTGCTAAAAGAGGCTACCTAATTACTTTTCCATGCTTTATCTAACAGCTATAAATCATAGGCTAGTAACTGTACAATGCGCTGGTTTGAATGCAGGTTAATCTCTACACCTTTATAGGCTTCTCCGTTCTAATTTAGTAATTAGAACCTTAAGCCACGTAGGTTAGAATATATTTCCTTTTATATCATATAAATACAGTGTAATTGCCAAATAAAGCTACTTTTAAGTGTAGGAATTTAACGCTTTTCGTTTTCAAATGTTAGTTACAACATAACTTTTAACAAGACTATGATTCATCATCAGCCCGGGGGCGTCCACTGCTGGACAAAGGCCTCCCCCAAAGAGCGCCACAAGTCACGGTCTTGAGCCGCTTGCATCCAGCGGCTCCCCGCGATCCTAACCAGGTCGTCAGACCACCGGGTGCGGGAGGCTATGATTACGAAACAGATAACCTAGCTACTTGCCCCTTTTCTTGAACGTATTATGATTTAGTTTTAGTATCTTTCTACGGTGCCAGTCTCGACCACCAAGATGAAAGGCCTCTATCTCTCTTTATGCTATAGATAATCATTTTACCGGTTGTCTCACCCCTACACCGGAAAACAACAAAATGAATAGTGTTGCCAGGTGGCTGGTTAATATTTAAAATGGTAGGAGCATTCAGGATGGACCCTACAGAAGGTCCTATCATCACTAAACCAAGTCACAATGATTTCTTCCAGCATGCAGCGTTCAACCTCTAGAAGACTACGACGGCCCGCGAGCTCCCTTGCTCCGCCAGGTGTCACTGGACGAGGAGCGGCGAGACGACTGTCAGGGTCACTGGCGAGGTTGCCAACTCCTGGGCGAGGAGGAGCAGAAGGGCATCAGGCTGTTCCGGGCGCTGCTGCTGCAGCATCTGAGGATGGAGGAGCTGAGGCCGCCGCCGTGCATTGTGGCGAGCGCTAGACCTGACCCTCGGTAAGGTTCCGTGGTTTTTTTAAACTGGTTTATTGCGTGTCGAGCAGCAAGTAAGACTATGATAGAAATGCAACAAGGAGTATTACATTTTCATATCCTTCTCATATCTCGCTCCCTCTACTCAATACTACTTACTCACAAAATAACGAAATAAAATAGCTTTAAAAATCCGATTGCATTTTTTGATACCGTCGTCCATATAGTATGTTAAAAACATTAAAACACAAAATCCGATTTAATAATGTTTTTTTAATAACGGTATGTAGTAATATGTACTTTAATGGTAACTAGTGACGCTCGCGCCATCAAGACAAATTTAATGACGTTTCATTTATAAACATCTGTTGACCCGTTGAGTAGTTACGAGGGGACATACATGACACATTTGGGTAAAACTTCAATATGAATTGACCTAACCTAACGTATCATTAATCCATAACCTTCCAGAGGCTGGTGGATGTACTGGCGCGACTGGCGAGCTCTGGAGCGCGCCTTCCGACGGTTCAGGAGTACCAAGGCGAGGGGCAGGCTGACCGAGAAAGCCGAGGACATACCACTGCTGTGTCTCGATGAGGTGGCGTTTGAGGACATCATGCAGGAACTGTGCCAGGTGAAGAGCTCGGTTGGACTAAGTCTAGGAAAAAGGGCTTGCTTGGCTCGGCCATTTTTCTGACATATACAAATCATCCTCTTTAATATACTCGTGAATAAAATTAAGAGGATTGTAGACATAATGTCGACAATAAAAGGTGGTCTTAGGAACGCTTCGATGGGATAGTAGGAACGTCTCCGTCCTTCCGCCGTACTCATTTGTTTCGTTTTTTGATCTTGAGTTAGTTATTAGTGGCACATATTTTTTTTGAAAATGTATTACAATTTGTTTCATGGGACTCGATTGATGATGATGGTGATGATGATGATGGTGATGATGATGATGTTGGAGATGATGCCATCACGCTGTTTCCGGCAACAGCGACGCTTTACGAATGCTCAAATGCTGCAGAGCCAGATACTTCCGATCCTGTTCAAAATGGTTGTCGTTTTTGCTAACCAGTGCCACTCAGTGCGTCGAGCTGCCAAATGTTTTCATTGCGAGGGCTCAATGTTGCATCTTTTCAGAGAGTTTTTTAAGAATGTCCTTGTCTAGATTGACTATAGATTAATGTTAAGCTGGATCTGTTCCTCAGGCATGCGCCCACACCGAGCAGCGGGCGCTGCTGGTGCTCGCGTTCCTGTGCGAGGTGTGCGCGCGCGCCGTGAGGGTCGGCGGCTGGTGCCGCGCCACCGACTGGGCCGCCACACACGTGGCTCAGTACGCCACGCCGTGGGCCATCAGGCATGGTGGCTGGGTAAGTGATTACACGGAATAGAAGAAACAGTGGAAATACCATGAGCTTCGCTAAGTATAAGACCTGACCTACCCAAACTATCATAAAAACAACACGCCAACACGGAAAATCTTATGGTGCGGCTATCGTTATTACATTCCAAAGTAGCACAATAAGGCATGCTTCACGATTTAATTCCTATTTTAGAAATATTATTCGCAAATCTTTCACCCATAAGCGATTGCGGCAAACTCCGTATAACCATGCCACGCGTTCACGCCCACTTCACACTTCTACTGTTTTTTTCTGTACTGTGGAGTAACCTCTAGTTGTATGGAATTTGGATTTCATAGTACTTTTTGTCTAAACAGTTATATGCTGGAATGAAAATAGAATGCGATTCGATGATATAACTGTTCCAGACGATAAATGGTAGGGTACTTCTAACACAAGTAACTGTATACCTACATAGCCCTCGACACAGTATAAAAAGGAAGTATCCAGGTTGACGTCTAATAATAAACTTAAAGAATATAGTGAAGACTACGATTTCATACCACTTGATGTCAAAGGCAGAAACAGGGTCACATATTTGGCTTTTTTATTAGGCGTGACTCTAAGTGGGCTCTTATCACCTTCTTATAGTACTGGAATTATAGCTTCGGATTTGGAGTACTTCGATGAACAACCTCTTTCGGTGTGACCACAGATTTTTGAAAAACTCCTCAGGCCGAATCAATATTCTTGGTGATCCTAGGAATTATATCTTTAGCGTGCAAAATATCAACAAAGCTATTCTGATTTCAGAGTAACGTAGTGGAGAAAGCTGGTGGCAGCTACCGACGCGAGGAGACCACATTTCTTACCGGAGCCATGGTCGCAGCGCTACTAGCATTCATACTGTTCTGTCGCACGCGCCTGCGCCATGCGATCCTCTAAGCACCCCCACTACTAACTGTGGATTCTATGGCCCGCATTGGCGGTTAGACCACCAATCAGAATGGATGTGCCGTTCCTTTGGTGGATTTGAATTTAAAGGAGAAACGAATTGTAACGGTCTTTTCGAGTGGCCTGTTTATCGGATAGGCATGATCTCTCTCTACTCTACTACTACGATAGAGTATTTTCTCTATCGTAGTATTCAAATAACCAATTAAAACCTTATAGTGCTGATAGCCATTTGTCTTATATCAATAGCCACTTTGCTATGCTTTGTGCATTTTTATCCGCCATAATAAGTCCCGAAAGAACGAGAGATCGAACAACGCCAGCGGTACGAGGTCTTGGAGATTTAGAAAGTTATGACTTCAAAGAGCACATGATTACATAATATTGATATATTTATTGATTAAATTATCAAATCCTTCTGCATGGATATTTACATTAATAATGACTTCAGTTGAGGATAAATTAATTTAATTTTAATATTTAATTAACGTAGTCATAGTTAAATTGTGGGCAATAGAACTATGGATAAATCGATGTTTTGATGTGTGTTATTCAGGATCTGGTCACTGACTAATAAGTTGGTGTTATAATATTAGAAATTGTATGAGAAATGATGGACTTTTTGGACCTTGTGAAGGGGTTATTTTCGATTGACTGACACGACATGGTACGTTTACTGATGTAGATGTTTTGTACGTGGTAGATTAGTAAGACCTGAACGCCAAAGATGTTAATGACCATGATTTTAGGACCTAGGTTAGTACTTAGATTATAGGACTTGAGACCTAATTTTTATTCCTATATCGCTTTAGTCTGTTAATCTAATTTTTAATGAATTTTAATAACTTTACGGTAAACACTTACTCCACAAAGCAAGCATTTTATTACATCACCATTTAATATTTAGAATACTTATGTCTGTTTTCTACTCTTCTTGTTATCCTCCTTACAAATAAATATAATTGCTAGATGAATTGAAGACTGAAAGGGTCTTACTTTGCTACATGCTTATTATTATAGAGACCGCTCAACGCGTATTTTTTTAAATTAAATCGGAGATGAACTATAAAGGGCCGAATCTTAAGTACCCGAAACCGACGTGCATGCACGACTCAATGTATGAATGTAAAAGAAGCTAAAAAGATTTGTCGGGATCGTGAAAGGTGGAAAGAAGTTGCCTCTGCCTATCCTTCTGGGAAACAGGCATGATTTGATGTATGTATCTCTCTTTCTTGAGTTCTGTAACATCTTTTCTCTTTCTTATACTTCAAAAAGGTATTTAAACGATTTGATAACATACGAACACATTTCTAAACCTACTACTTTGAAGGTAAATTGAGCACTACGCCTTCAACAGTTGGGGTTCTAGTGGCATCTGAAAGGAAACTTAAAGAAAGGCTTCACAAATATTTTTACCGGGTACCTACTTCATAGACACACCTTTCAATGAACTTAATTTCATCGAAAGGCATTCTGTATTAGGTATAATACCTAAAACATAAACTGCATCGTAATGGTACAAGCATTTTAAACTGAATGTAGTAGTCCAATAGAGTATGGAATGCTTCGACTTCTACATTGCAGTTAGCCGCCTTCTTTGCTAATTCAGCAGATTTCACGCCGCATGAGTTTTTTTTTTTGGTAGTCGCATGTCCAACCTTACCTAACTTACGTTATTATTGTTTAAGATATCCTGAAAACTTTAAGGTTACAATAGAAAATGGCGATCGATTAAATGAAATATCAAGTTTGAACGAAACTCTTGTTAACAAATAGGTAAGAACGGCACCACTGTTCGACACTTTTAGCTGACAGGCACCAATATTCGACAAAAAAAAGTCCTTTGTCGTGTACTGGTGCCGTTACCTTACAGTCCTTATTTGGTTCTAATTTACTTTAGACAACTGAACGATCCTAATTGCGTGACAAATTGAATCAGCCTGTATAATCAGAACGCTGACACGTAAAATCATGCCACGAAGTTTTTAGATTTAAAGTAAATGTTATAAACTATATTCAAAGCTTTTTACGAATAATTAATTACTGTTTTATTGCTGTCAATTGCTGTTTTTAATTTAATTTTAAATCTCGATGAATTGGCTTGTGGTGCAGTTTGGTCTTATAAAGCGATGTTATGAAAATATTGATGTTATTTACTATAATAATTATATGTCGTAATAAAACTAGTATTTTATGGTAATTTGTGAAGTTTAATTCAGATCCTCGAAAAAAATGTGGTTCAATCATGGTTAAAATTATAAAGTTATTATGCTACCGGAAATTGGTTTTAAAATATAGTTTAAGCTTAGACCTTTTACAGATTGCACTATCGAAAGCTTTTATATTTGGACAAAAAACATTGCAAATACTCTGAATGTATTGATAAACACAACCAATTCAATCAAATACCAATTGTGGAAGTCAAGCAATACTTTGAAATATATTTTTTAATACAGTTGCTCAAAAAGTGATACTTTTCGTAGCTGTATATCGTGCGGAAAGTTGGGTTTTTTCTTTTTACTTTTCCTACTAAATAAACAAGGCCGTGCATCCAACCAAGGGTTTGCATGTTTAAATAAAGTACCAGGAGCGCAGAGGTAATTAGGAGGGTATCGCGGTGCGGCGCAGCGGCGGGCGGCCCGGGCGGTCGCGCCCGACACAACGCGGATTGTAAGTCAAGGTAGGTACTTCTAATGTTTATGCTTTCCTAGTATTTGATTTTTAGGTAATTTCGGACAGAGGTTAAGCTCACTTCAAAGTTCCGGGGGAAGAGCAGAGATACACAGATACCCGACATACACATATACACAGATACACATTTTTTCGCAACTGTATTAAAAAACGTCGTTCGATTCACGTGCGGTATGTCATTACTTCACGAGTACCGAGATATCTTGCCACGAGCCGCAGGCGAGACTTTCCGCACTAGCATCGAAATGTACTATTTGCCTTCCTGTATACTAAATTTAATGAAAATCGTTAGAGCCTTTTTCGAGGTCCAGATTATATATAGGTACCTATTATATATGACGTGGCGAAAGTTCGATAAACAATGCATTGAATGCCTTAACCTCTTTTACCCGACTGCCAAAGGAGGATAATGTTTTTGACCTCCCTGTATGTATGTATGGTTCTTTGTTCCCTTGTAAATGCTGAACGGATGGCCCGATTTCGACAAGCAAGGTGTCGTTAGGTTCGTGTTAGCGTCGCGGACGTCTCTGAGTTTAACGTGATATGGGGAAAACGAAAATAAAATACATGATAACTAACATTACGTTGACTACGTTATCCTACAGCAGTACAGTTTTGTAATGCTTGCTTTTTATTAGACTTATCGGTAGAGTAATTACTAATTTTCTCTACCGTCTCCGTTTGCGATAAACAGGGTGTTAAATAAAAGATATTTTGTTCACTCACTATTTTATTATTTTATTGTAATTTTTCATAATACCGTCGACAAACGACGCGCGTACGCCGATGCTCTTAGAGACGACAAAAATATACGAAACCGTCAATAATTCAATATACTAATTATAAAAAAAACCTATTTATTCATATTTTGACCTTGGTAAACTAGTGAGTTTAGACTATTATCATCAAAATTACAAGTAATATTCATAGTTCAGTCACAAATGTTGTGACTGGGCTATAAAATATTACTAATCTTTTTATGCTATGGCTATCACATTTGTAATCATTAACAATCATTAAAAGCTTTGACAAGAGCAACAATAATTATAAATTACACTCATTACAGCAAAAACATTTATACAGGGTGTTCTAAAACCACCAGTAAATGACACATGCTTGGGCTAGAAATGACACATTTTTTCAATCATTTCAAATAAATTCAATATCATTTATCGCTTTAAAAATAAAGTGTCACAGTTGCTCATGTTCCATATACAGGTTGTTCTCGACACCGCTGCAAACTACAAATTAATGAGCTCAAAGCTACTAAAAATGTATAATAATACTGCTCCATCAAAATCACAATAAAGTGCCGATATGAATGAACATAACCAACCAGTCGCCTGATCCCAGCCACTGTCGACTTTATATTATATCGATTGCAGACTTCTCAGGTCGCGGCAAAACACGAGTTATATAGATATAAGAAAACAAGTTCTTCATACTTGAGAAAAATACTCTCATTGTGATCTGGGACTTTTACCCGGGCGTGTAATGATTTGCATAAAAACAAATGTACTAATATTACAAATTGCATAATTTAGATTTCTATAATAAACAATTGATAAGAATTATCATGCATAACAATGAAATACATAATTTCTGTAAACATAACGTTAATGGTTTAAAAGGTAGACATTTCTAACGTCTTCGATTACTACTAACGTGTGTTTTATGCTAAACGTGTACATTTCGAACCTAGTTAAATTAAATTATGTTAAAAGTTTTTATGCAAATTAAACGGCACCCCTTTTACCCAGCACTATAAATATATTAAATCTGCCGATTATCTATTGATATGTTAAAGAAAATGTACAATGTACTGTATTTTTATTTTATTTTTGACAGTGCTTATTTCTTCCGTGTATATTTTTATCGTTATCAATATAGAGTCGACATGATCCCCTTTTGCGGGACTAGAGCAGATCTTTTTTGTCTCCGTTACAACAAGATGGTGAACTAGACTTACCTACATTATTGAAATAATAACATTTTTCAAGTTTTGAAGTAGGTACTTAATTTGTATAATTTTTATATCACTATTAACAACCTACGCTGAATTCTTGAATTCGAGAAACCTTTATGGTTTTTAATTTAACGTGAATCATCCGTCAGAATTTTAGATATGAGAAACTTGCTTTGAAGTAAACAGTTGTAGACCTACTCCAGAAAGAGCGTTTATATTGCGACCTCGATCCTCTAAAAGTGGTCAATCATTAATTCCTACGGCTACTCAGTCAATGTGGCGATCCTCGGCGAAGGTTTTTCCTTAACAGTGGCTCTTCGCAGTGGATCGTGGCAGTGGAGCTTTGGACTAACTTCATGATGGTAATAATATTGTACATGAATGATGGCAGTGAAGCTTTTAGGTCTCTCGAATTCAAGCGCCATCAGCTAATAAATAAACCAATACCAATACACTCCACTGTTCCTGACAGCTATCTTAAAGCTGAAATAACGCTACTCATATCCGATACATGGTGTTCACATCAGCGCCGAAAACAGTGCAGTGTAAATATATTCGCAACTATATCATAATTTTATATAAAAATCATCACTCTAGTAACAATCTCTACTTGGATATCATATTTAAATCTTCGTTAATTATAATTTTTAAGTATTAATGATAGCTTTTAAGCCTATCTTATGCTACCAAGAGTTACGACGTGGCAGCGCCGGAATAATTTCAACTCTTACAGTTAATAAATAGAATTTTCAACAAATTTTTGAAAGTTTCATGAGTTCTAGCTCGGCTGGTGCTGTCTGGTATTGAACGAATGCAAGTTTAATGTAACTAGGTCGAATGGCTGCCAACTTGCTTGATATGGTTCTTCTTTATCACGCGGAGACGTGAATCTGGGCATGTAGGTCATTAAAAAAATGCAAACAACAGTTTCGTATAAGTACAATTACACTACTAAACACATTGCACCACAACTGGTATACTTGTTCTTCCTTGACGAATAGTGAAAAAATATTTTAGACTACCTTTGGAATAAGTTACCAAGTTAAACAACGCAGACTTGTGCTCGACGCGAAAAAATAAAGTTTCTTTTTTTAAAGTGTCCGACTAGACGAGACGACTAAAACCGTGTTATCTAAGTTGGGCGAGCGAATTAGACCTTATTGCCAAGGAATTACTTTTACCTTTTTATGAACTAGGTACTACTCGTATGTATTGCTATATAATCACTTCACCAGATATGCCAGATTAACGTCACCGCAAAACAGTGCCAAGTATCAAAATCATTCAATCCTCCTAACCAAGCAACATTACCCTATAAACAATTATGGAAGGATGAATAGGTAATTTACAAAGTTCTACTTACGTTACAAGAGATAGATAGAAATCTAGTGTAAAATAGTATATTAGCATAGAATGTGTAGCTTAAGGCTCACGTAGACGTACACGTTTTGGTACTTTGTGCTTACACAGTATAACTACATGTAAAGGATATATTTTTTAATTCTACGAGCATCTAACTCGAAATTGTATATCACCGAATTATAAATGAACAATAGATAGATAAATTTAAATTGGCGCGTCACTAAAGCGCGATTTACTCTGGCAATAACAATTGAAGTTGATTGTTGTCTTACTCTAACTTCAGTTTTAGAACAAGATGCATAATTCTGCTGTCTTTTTCTAATTTAAAAGTAAGAGTAATACAGCAGTTAACTTCTGCAATTCTGATTGCCAGTAACCTTTCTTAATATTAGTAAATCAGCGAATGACATGACACTTAACGTCAAATGTTTGTATACTTCAAATATTTTGTGTGCGAATTATTATCACGCCAATTTGAATTAATCAACCTGTTTAATTATGTAGAAAAGATCATTTGAATCTTAGAATAATCGTAAAGAGAAGCCACTTCGAGAGCTAACAGTTTCGTCTCAAACGAGTAGAGCAAAAAATGCGATTCATTGCATTTTGGGGTTCAGCCAGCCTTATGATAGACGGTCTTAAAAAATACGTCACCTGTTCTTGCTAACATGCTACTTATTCGTTTTATAATTTGTTGTTAAACATTAAATTTTAACATAACGTTATGTTTGTTGATCTACCAGTTGAAGGTCTCGTTTTAAATTCATACGGCCGTTGCCAATATTAAATCTAAGTATAAGTTGTTGAAGGTATAAAAATCTATCTATCTTTGACTGTGATGTTTCAGTAACATTGCTGATTTAAGCAATCGGCTCCTAGTATTCCAGAATAATAGATTGAATGTCATTTAGCGTGATTAGGATGTTAATATTTTTTAAGGCCATCTATCGGAAATCAGTGGAACCATTATGAAACTGTCTGCACCGAGGCAGCATTGCTAAGCGTACTACAGAAGTCAGATCAAATTGAAGCTTACAGTATGTACAATGGTGAGGATGTACCGAGTCTAAACTCTTTATGAATAAACATAATGGCAAACCAGTCAAAACTCAAGCTAGAAACCTGCGCTACCCGAGGTGCAACAAAGAACGCCTTTTTAAAATTGGATATTGCAGTCAAATAGTTAGGAACGGTTCAAGTATCACGTAAGCACTATACTGCCGTCCTAAGCCAATAGGCAGTATGTCAGATAAAACTCCCGTAGCAATATCAACCTTATTACTAACCAAATAGAATTAAAACTGCTTTGGCTCTTGAATTTGGGATACTGCTTATTGGCTTACCAGGGCATGATAGGGGGATGGGGGATTTTTGATGACATGGTTTGTAGGGGGGATCTTGTTGGTGATTACGTTAGCAGTAGTTATTTACTTTTTTACACATATAGCAACCCACACATTGTCTATGCTTGAAAACGAAACGCATATTCGGGGATTCCCACAAACAATGAATACGTTTAGGTACACGCTTAGAACCGATTAGGGGAATTTTACACCAATGTTTACGTAAGCATTCGAGCTTTGCTTACTTTTGCTTACAAAGGGGGGGGGGGAGGTAAATAGGTAACTGTAATAAATATGCTTACGTAATACTGAACTTGAACGGTACCTCATCTGATGGTTATTTGGATCTGACACCCATTTGCATTCTCAAGACACAATCTTAAAACTGCAAATGAGTGGCCAACCCTAACGAACTGCCTCTATGCTTGAAGGCACTGGAACACGACTATCCTCCATCACTGCTTGGCAGTAGTTAAAGGATAAGCTGGTGGTAGCGTGAAGCACACCTTCTGAGTCCAAAACATGTCGGATCGTACAGGCTTTTGATCGTGAGTGTTAACCGTTTTTCCATCATATTTATCCATGCCTCACATTACTTTAAATGTCTTTACAAATACGTCATAAGCATGCCCTTATCACAGATTATGACCGATTCGATCATCCAGTACCTATCGATATGTCATTTTTGCAAAAACAATCTTGTATCCATTTTCGCAACCGTTTCCGTTGATTCTGTGCATCAACGAAATTTTTATGAATGTGAAAGCGGATTACGAATTATTTTTCTCTGAGTACTTGTGCGCATTCAAATTTATAAGAATTTCAATATTTCTGAGGTCTGCCAATGCCGCCATTGTAGCAAAGAAAGCGGCTAACTGCAATGTAGTAGTCGAAGGATTCTATACTTTATTGGTAGCTGCATTAAATTTAAAATGCTTCTAGGTACTATTACTATGCAGTTAGCTCCCTTTTTTAGGTATTTGGCAGAATGGTCATTTTGTTACCATTTGAGCGTTACCCAAAGGTCTGAGTATTTAAAGCTTATACAAATATTTAACTACCTATTCTATTCTATTTATTGCTATATCAAGTAGGCGGGTTATCAATATAAAAACAGGGATTTCAACAATTGAACTTACAAAACATTACTTTCTATTCATTGTTAAGATAAACGAAGCTAATGGTTTCGAGAAGCAACGAATAGTTCTAGTAAAATCGTTTTTAAATTAGCAACATTTCTGTCTAGCCGGCAACTATCGGCGTCTTGCCCTAACACCCTAAGTAGGAGCAAAGCAGCAATAGTTGCCGGTCACAAACTGCTGTTAAAAGTTGATCGTTTATCAGCCCAAAATACCGAGAAATGGTCTTAAAGTAGAAGTTATTACGTCACAATTAGTGGTACTTTTTGCCACTATGTCGTACGGAAATTTGGATTTTTCGAACTTGTGCTGTTTTGTTTTTTTGGCTGTGGAAAGTTCTATTTTTTTTTCATGTAATTGTTCAAATTGCACTGCAGTGATCTATCATACTAAAAATTAAGTAAAATTGTCTCTTTGAATTACTGTTTTATATTTGTTTCAATGTTATATTCGTGCAACGAGCAGGTTTGTTTTTTATTATAAAATAACATAATACTTTCCACACTTACATCAAATTCTTCTATCACATGAATCACATCACATCACACCAGGTTCACAGTAAGCAGTTTGCAGTTAACAAGCCGCTGATTTGCGGCAAAAACGTTTTTTTTGGTTTAATACACTCAGCAGTTTACTAACTTAGGGTTGTCTATTAAGCGCTCAGGTTTTTGGTCTGTCCGACAAAAAAAAAGTTATATTTCCCACTTCCGAAGATTCTTCGTGTTTTTTCCCTACACCCTTCCCTTCCAATTGGAAATTCATGTAATTAATGAACAAGCTGTATTTTATTACTCGGCTCGTAACTAAGAGGGTGGTTTGACGATCAACATATTAATGGCATAGCGTGGCCAGCAACTATGGGTGCCTTACTCTAACATGAAGCAAAAGAGCTAAGCTGGGCATTCACAGACGCGCCGTTTGTCTCGGTGACAGATGGAATGTATACAACTGGATGGACGTAATATTTTTACCACACTCACGGGAGCGCCACGGCACGACTCAACAGTGCGACATCACGGAGCAGACTGACTGATTAGACAATGACAACCAGAGAACGCATTCACGACGACGCCATTTGGCTTGGCGCGCAGGCGTGGCGTGTTGCAACGTTGAATTTCGACATTCACGATAATTCCGTTCGGAACCGGACCGCGCCAAGTACTTTTAAACGCTACAGTTTTGACATTCACGGATCGCTTGTTGGAGCGGTCGTGAATGCCCAGCTTTAGGCAGAAAATGCGGCGACACATTTGCATGAAATGTAAACAGTCCTGTAACATAAACGTGACCTATAAGACCATGTCTCGGTAAAAACTACGTTTCAAGTGAGCTTTATCAAGGTCCCCAGCATCGGCCATAATGTCTTCGTGTGTCGTCGACCAATAAACTCCTGTACCCATTTTCAACTCTGTTTGTATGAGGTTAATGTCGAAACGTAGTAAAGGACTTTCTTCATCGACTATACCGTGATGGACTTTAATTGTCAAGCCATTTGAGAACAACGTTTTTTAATTGTACGATCCAAAACCCTGTCATAATAACAATATCAAGTCACGAGAAAGAATTCACGTTGGTATTAATCATATTGTTTCTCCGAAAAGATTCCATCAGTATAGTGTCTCGAAAAATAAAGTCCGTCACCGTATATTAACCAAAGTAAAGACCGTAGACAATAGACCGTCTTCCAAACCCATACCAGCTAATATATAATGTTAAGTTTAAGAATTGACTGCTCCTGCATTTACGAATCCAAGTATTAATAAGTATTTTTGAAGAGAGGAAAACAACAGACGCATAAGGATAGTGTAAAAATCTAACTACCGTAAGAAGAGCGGGACCAATGCGTCCTGCAGCTATAATACAACCATATTGCTATTAGATGAAATTTACGAAGTCAACACTGTATCGGTATATACGAAGCTAACAATGTGAGCTCCTACGAACTCTTAGGCACATTTTATGGAATGCTTTTATCATTAAATGTAGTCACATTTGCCCCGCTCCGGACTACTAGTGTATTTACACCCCCACTCTAGTGCACTAACCCCCCAAAGTAACTTGGACTGGGTCCGGGACCCAACGGAATCACATCCAAACTAATATTTACAAAACATACAATTAATAGTCGACACGTACTGTCAAATATACCGATACGAAATTAGCAATAACGCTAACGGTTTATTAAAAGCTTTAACTTCTTAATGAACGACTAACATTTATATAATTACCTACAGTCTCTATGTAGTCTACTCCCGTTACAATTTTGATACAAAATACTAGCATTGCACGTCTGTACTACTCTTCACTAGCGCCATCTCCGCTAGCGCCATCTCCGCTAGCGCCATCTTCGCTAGCGCCATCTTCGCTAGCTTGTAATGTCGACGTCAATTGAAATGGATAGATGTAATCAAAACCAAACAAACCTATTTATCATTATTGCTTCATAATCACGTACTTCTAACGAACAAGAGAGGTTCTTTTTTAATTGATTTTGCTTTCATATTAAGTTTAACATTAAATACCAATTAATTTTCACTCGATCGAAATTTGAAGTCTTCATTTATTTACATCTTTGCCCATTTCAATTCATGCAGACTTTATCAACTATCTCATTCTTGCATACGCGTCACAACTTTGTGTAATAAGGACAAATATTGCTAGCGAAGATGGCGCAGCTCACTATACCAGAAGCTAACTCTTATTATTGCATTCAAATAGGAATTCCATACATTATCCTAAAATATATTCCTCGTATTGCACACAATGAACATTGGACATTTTATTTGGTGCTCATATTTCTCTCTTTTATAATAAAAACTAAGCGTAACAAATCTAAGAAGCTAAAGCAATTACAAATAAAGTGAGTTTGAGCAATTCAACAATTATTTAGTTTGTGCTTCGACATGCCTGGAGGAAACAATACGAACAACTAAAGTTGACAGAATTCAACAGACCTAGAACTAGTTAGTCACAGCAAAACGACTACAGCCCACTATTGTTTGTTGGACCGATTTTCAAAGTTTCAGACCAATTTTTCACTCATTTCACAATTTTCCCTTAAACGTGTAAGTTACTTCGATTTTTCAACAAACTACCTCTGACAATTTAAACTATTATGCTTTTTAACATTATTAAAACTTGCTTCGATACAATATTAATTTCTGAACATTTTGTACTGCCGAAGTAACTTACGTGCGGCGTTGTCTTTCTAGATTCTTCTGGATTGTTCTGGCGTATTCTAGAACGTTCTTACTCGCTAGGGCAGTGGAGGTAGCCGTACTCCAGGCTGAGGCTGACGGCCACAAACACGAAGTACAGCAGAAACATCGTGAAGCCAAGCCCTTTGTTCATTTTCCACCTGAAAACATAATGATGTTGCATTTAGTTTTTATCTAAAGGCCGGATCAATAAGCTGATTACTAGCTACTAGTGATCAGCTCAGTCTCAAGATGCGTTTAAGGGTTTGGAACAGTCGCATATATGTATTGTCACTGCGATTAAAGAATCTGCGAATATATGCGACTGTTGCACTGCACTTTAGTTCCTTGTCACTTTTGACAAGGAACTAAAGTGCGCATATTTATTTATGAACTCGACTGTACCTAAATTGTCATCCCATTACTAACCTCCCGACGTCCGTCCGTCTATCAGTGTTTGGTATCGCATTACGATTGTAATTGGTAAACAGTTGAATTGTTTTACAGAGTGTTAAGGTATTTCTTTTGACGTTAAACGCTAAAAATTAAACGGAACAAGAATGAAGCAGAGCCCTTAAAGTAGGACTCACACTTGGCCGGCTTTTTTTTCGACTAACGAAGCGGCGTCTCTGATGGCAATGGCACAGCGCCATACATTTTTGCTTTGCCGTGCAGTGAATGGAAAAACGCTCAATCTCGCACGATTTTACTACTGTTACTGTTTATATCTTACCTAAAACACGCAATGCTGAGGATGACGAAGAGCAGCATAGCGAAGAGTAGCACGATGCTGCAGACCATGCCCTTGGAGTTGACCTCCACCGGCTGCCCGTAGATCAGGCCGTACAGCAGCCAAGGCAGGGGCAGCCTGAAACGAAGACCAGCATTCTTAAGAAACACATATCATTATTATCATTCTACTTATAGATTAGATATAGAAACATTTATCCAACGAGCACAAGAAAAACAAAAAGAACAAAGATAAACATCATGGAAAATGAATGGTATCACAGAAATAACGACAGTAATATTTGACGCCACTCAGCACTATGTCAAAAAATCAAAATTAAGGTAACTAATCAAAAATAAAGCTAGGAGATAATTAAACGCAAGAGGGTAAAAAAAAGAAGAATGCATTTGTTGCCTGGTATTCAGTAAATGCCACTTTCTACTCAGAGATTTGTGTGATTATTTGTCACTAAGGAATTATGCTAAGTGTCACCCTATGACACTCTGAGGGCACCATCGGGACCTACATGCTATTGGCTAGTTACTTGATGACTTATGAAATAGCAATTTACTTATTTAAAAATCAGTATGCAACATAACAGTGCGGGCCTAATGACGGATGTCCAAATAAGACCCTAAATTCAGTCGATTAAACTATCGTATGTAAAAATTGACTTAGTGTTCGATAACCCTTTTGGATAGTAAACATTGGGTTATCATTCGTCACTTTTTGTCCCTTGATGATTGTGTTGCAGATTTTAATAGTAGATTATACACCGGGGCGATAAACCACTGTTTTGTGTCACGGGCGCGATATTGAATCCTGCTTTAACTCCCGTTTTAACTCCAGATTTAACTCCCGTGCGAAGCGAGGGAGTTAAGAGTTAATTCCTGAGCGAAGCGAGGGAATTCTAACGGAGTCCTGGGTGCAGCGAGAGATTCAACCTCGCCCAAGACGAAAACAGCTTTATCCCAAAGGAGAATACTCTACTTTTCTCACCTTTTGCGAGACAATAAAAAGCAAGGCTGCTTATTAGAAACAACGTCATATCTCAAATCACTTTCGCTTTCGTCACTCGACATTTTTATTCAAACTATAATCTTTCAACTTCAATCTTGTGCTAACTAATATTGAATCGTTTTGCAACACTCGCCGATTTTCTTATAATTTCTTTGTTTTGCGTGGCTTGCCAGTTCGATTTTCAAATAAGTATATAGAAACCTACAGCAAAGGTTTCTATGGAACAATTTTTCATACTAATTCAAATCTCACTATTACCCGCCGGGTTATAATATTGTACTGAATCTCATTATAACCCGCTGGTTAGCCGATGGTTATAATGACTTGCTTTAACTGAGGTTTGCATGATATTTAATAGGGCAAAATTTATATTATGTTCGGCCCTGGTTCTGACCAAATAATCAATGCAGTCGAAGTTATTTCAAGAAAAAGAATTGAATATGAATTTATTCGCAGAAGAAGGAAGCTACATCAGAGGGAATAATTTATACACTGTACTGTAGTGGACGAAGCATACGGTTACAAAAAGGATGGCCCATGTGATGGCACAACGCCAAAGAATTTTGGATAGGCCTCGTAAACTTAAAGAAACATCGTGCAATCCAAGAGAGAAGTATCTGTAGTCTCTGAGGAGACATAGACCACAAATTATACTATAGGTAAATAAATTTATCACGAATCAAAACGTGTGTATACGAGTACGTAGAAAATGTGTCAAGTATAAAATATACTTATTAAGCTTATTAAATAAGTAAGCCGCACTGGCATTTTTATACGTCAATAACTACATAAATACATACATAACTTCACGTCTGTTATCCCAGGATAGCGTAGGCAGAGCTACAGAGTTACCTTCAACTTTAAAAAGCTGTTGAACATTCAGTAATCACATTTTCCACAAATAGGATAAGATGTTTACCAGCGTATTAGTGACAGGTTGCAAGCTCATCTCCTAACAGTACTGCAAGCCTTTATTCCCTTAGTCGCCTCTGACGTTATCCACGGGAAGATATGGAGTGGCACTATTCCAAGCTATTGCGGGTGGTAGGACCTTGTGCAGGGTCCTTCTGGATCTCTACCACCATCTTATCCATTAACCTACCGCCAAACAGCAGTGTTCGCATTGTTGTGTTCCGGTTTGGGGATGAGACAGCCGGTGTAATGACTAGCATAGAGGCATTCCATCTTGGTCCTCAGGGTTGGCAACGCATTTGCAGTCTTAGGCTTGCAGTCTTGTGAATGCGAATGTCTATGGGACGCAGTTTCCACTTACCATCAGGTGGCCTGTGTGCTCGTTTGCCTTCCCTATGCCATAAAAAAAACCGGCAACCACACGGGAAATGACTATTGAATAGATAACCCCAACCCCCTTATTTCTAGCTGATATTTTTTAATTCATGAAAGCTAGCTAAGCTATTCAGATCAAAGTAACTCTCTTTTAAAAATACCGCTTCAGAATCGGTTCATCCATTTGGGAGCTACGATGCTACATACAGACAACAGATACAATAGACGTTAACCTTATACTGTGCTTCTATAATAAAAGGACACATGTGCGATTTGATTATCAAAGCAAATTTAGCCCCTATCTTAAGAAATAAGGTTACGTTTACATACGCCCTTTTTTCTTAGGAGGTTCGTATAACACCCCTCTTTTTTCGTTAGGGGTTAAGGGGATTAGAGGCACGTGTTGATAACACCGTGACTGACGACTTCTATATTTGACAAGGCGATAAAATGTTGAATATATTTGCAAGTAAAAATAGTATTTATCGTATAAGAATGTGCTAATGCTAATATATTCGTGTAACTATCAAATTTGACGTGTAAACGACGTATGAACGCAAATATTCAAATTCAATTGCGACCTTTTAAAATTATAGTCGCGTACATGAAAGGAAATAGTAGCCGCGCACGAACATTATAATAATCTTGTACGAGCGACCCGCCCTCGCTTCGCTTCGATGTGTCCGCTTGATTTTGCAAGTCTAGGCACTATCGAAAGCCTGACCCGCCATAGCTAAGTTGTCACGGTGACATTAAAAAAAAAATCGTTCGGCACTTCTCTCGACTTGGATCATAACGTCACTGTGACACGGTTCTATGGTGGGTCAGGATTCCCATGAGCTGATAGTACCTAATAGCTGTGACGTGTGGCGTTTAAGCTCTTTAGCTCTAAATAATGAACAATAAAATAGAATACTACCTTTGAGACAGCCTTAAGATGTTTTTGATCAGTACCTCTTAAAAAAACCTGTTGGTTATTGAGGTAGCAGATGAATACGACACGAAATACGATGTCGTATGATTATTAGTGATCGGCGTCCGGTAGCATTTTATCTCACTTCAACGTCAAACGTAATAACAATAGGGTAAAGTCACCAGTGGTCAGCCAGAGACCAGTAGTCGACCTTATATGAGTGCGAAGAGCGGGAAATATTTATTTATTTATTTATTCAAACGTGTTAACAGGACAAATATTTAAAGTTGTGGTAGTACAGTAAACTTAGTTTAAACATTAAGTATTGTGCTTGGAGTATTGGAGTATTGTGATTCGAATATATCTTTCGTACTCTTCCTACTCATAAAAAGTATAGGCAGAGGCCGACTACAGGTCTCTGGCTGACCACTGGTGACTTTACCCTATGGATTGATTGGGTTGTTAATCGATCCGTTTAAACATTGAGGATCCATTTGTATAAAGAGAATGACCTTTCTACATCAAACATGTGAGAGGTGCGTAGTTGTAAACCGATGTTAAAACCTACCCCTCTACCTAAAATTCATACCATTTCGAGAAATAGGGTTTTAAAGCCGTTCTGCATTATTAAGTTTTTGAAGTATTTATCTATTTCGGATATTTCGATAAAAGTACATTTAACCTTGGTTTGACTTTCGTTTTCGGCTTGAAGCCCTCCTAGGTGTATCTTGCGGGTTAGGCGAAAACCGCTTGAAATAGTATGTTTTAATACACTATTACAATCATTTATTATGATTAGATATAATTTAATTGTTGTAATTTATTAGAAAATGCCAACACAAATTTAAAATAATAATGTCGTCCATGCTGCTAAATAAATAAAGATATTAAAACAAAACTACTGGGTCAAATACAAAATTAAAGAAATAGGTTTCCTAAATGTACCTATTCTCTCGATTCAGAATGTAAAAACCGTGAGTTATTTTTTTTGGTCTATCCCAATTTGTGCACATATTTTAAATAGAATCATATCGATGTTGTACTTTCATCGAAAAGTTGCTACCGGTCGCCTACATCGTATCCGTACTACCTTGAGTTCGTCGAAAGCATGTTAAAAGTCACGAAACAGTTTGATATTTATCCGGCATAATTTGGGCTCCGTCCTTGGCCCAAATATTGTGTCAAACTTCAACCAACATCGGAAAAGATGGCGGCACTTTGATAGGTTTCGGTTGAAAATAATGTTGTAAGCGGTTGCCCTTTAGCAGTTTAGCAAACTGGATGTTTGATGACAGCATTAAGGAAAACGCAGCTGAAATATTGTTCAAAATCTCCGTGTCATGCTTATTACACCAGCTATTCTCACAACGTGTTCCGCAGAGCCTATGCAAGAATACCGCCAAAGATGTTCTTTTTAAATAACCTGGTCTTTTCATGTTCTTAAGTTGGTTCTAAAGGGTCCGTCACTAAAGAATTTTGAGAACTGCTGTATTAGATATCCCTAGAATTCTCGAGCAAACGGTACATCTACGTCTAAACATAACACACGATAGCACTTCAGTTTAGTTTGAGAGAAAGTGACAGAGTTATACCTAGCAGTTATTATTATAGAGCCCTCATGTGGCCTGAACTGAACAAATATTTTGTGTTTGGAATTTTTGAAATAAACTTTTAAACCGAAAGATATTTTTCGTGATCATCATCATGATCATCGAGTTACATCACTCCACTGCTGGACGTAGGCCTCCCCTAAGGTACTCCATTTCATGTCCTCAGGCATCCAACATCACAGACAGATGTTTCATATTTCTAACACTTTATTTAACTTCCATAAAAATTCAGAGAAATACACTGCAAATGGGTGGCTTAGGTGAAAAGCTTTCCAGCAGCTTTGTCTGTCAACGCTAAGTAATTGAGCTTTTATCCCGGTCGAACTTTTTTGGCTGCATTCCACATTTTTTGTTCGGTGCAGACCTTGAGGCTACCGTTAAAAACCGTACCTGATCGAGTACGAGTAGACCAGTACCTTTTTAGGGTTCCGTAATCAATAAGGAACCCTTATCGTTTCGCCGTGTCCGTCTGTCCGTTTGTCTGCTATTTTACTTTTACCGTACTCGGTAGCGAGTGGAAAGCTCTATCCCTCAGCTCAGTCCCTAGTTCGAAGGACCTCGCTAGCGAGTACGGTAATAGTAACTCATGGCAAGAGTCCAGTACCCTTCCCATGTGTTGCAATTACCGTATTCGCTAGCGTTTTGAATGGTCAATCCCTAGTATTCTTATAGAGTGCACGGGACAGACCATTAGACTCGGTAGTGAAGACGGTAATTGTAACTCATGGTCAAGGATAGGAAAAACGCCCGTCATTTTGAAAACATAACCCTGTTCCGTACAGCAGAGACTTCCTTGATATAAAATAAAAATATTACTAGGTATTTTATTTATTTATTATGCAATAATGTATATGTATTCAGCGATAACGTAATGGGAAAACGCAAACAAACAGACAAACAGTAACCCAACTTCAACGATTAAATATGCCCCAATGACGTCCGTAGATTGTGAACGAACTTTTTTGACGCATAAATAGGTCCTAAATCCATGGCGTTATGGACAAACAAGTAAAAACTTTTTTTTTAATGAAGTTATTTTTGATTGGCGAGAGTTTTTTTTC
Organism: Acleris sparsana; assembly: GCA_923062465.1. NCBI lineage: Eukaryota > Metazoa > Arthropoda > Insecta > Lepidoptera > Tortricidae > Acleris > Acleris sparsana. The sequence goes on from OV281300.1 coordinate 13,758,549, forward strand.
CCAAAAACATTCCAGTGTTATTAATTAATAATATTGTCACTGAAAACATATGAATTATGGTATAATAGATGTAAAATTCCTACTAATATTTTTAATTAACATCATAAGGAAGTCTCTGCTGTACGGAACAGGGTTATGTTTTCAAAATGACGGACGTTTTCCCGATCCTTGCTCATGGTAAGGGTCCAGTTGGGCTAGACAAGTTGCCATCGAATACAAACGCTAGCGTTTGGTGCACCTAACGCTAAATGAAAAAGCTAGCCAAGTTGTCCTTAGATACCGCCCTTAGATACCGATGTTTATATCGTGATAGTGCTCGTGTGGAATTCAACCTGTCAAAATAGTACCGCGTAACGACGGACAAAACGTCAAAACTATCACTATCCGATTAGCGCGAGTGATAGTGATCACATTACAGCGTGTCACTTGTAATGAGTGACATATCACGTGACTTACGTCAACTCCATACATTTTTGTAAGCGACAGGTGATCACCAAAACGCTAGCGTTCGTATTCGATGTACCCTTACCATGAGCTGCAATAACCGTATTCGCTAGCGAGTTGAATGCTCTGTCCCTCACAGACCTCACAGTATAGCGCATGAGTAACAATTACCGCGATTACGGTAATTGTTACTCATGGTAAGAATACTGGGCACCTACAGTCCGCGCACGGATTGAATGCAGACGGGGCCTGAGGTGAAGGGCGCCACGCCTCTCCTCTCCCGCCTGCAGCGTGTACTACCCTGTATAGTGCCGTCCTGTACTAGCACATTCCTAAGTTCGGCAATCACGCGGGCGGACTCTAGTCAAGATGCAAAACGCTAAGTCATCGATATTCGAAGATGGATAAAATATATAGGATTAACGTCGACTTATGTCAAGTCCATTACATTTCGAGTCGTCGTCGATGGTTCCGTACCTTAAAAGGAAAAACGTTACATTTTTATGATCACTTTTACCTTGGAGGGCTTTTGTAGCCCATTTACCATCAGCCTGTATGCCTATTTTTTTTCTATTGGGTATGCTTGGATTAGGGTTAGGGTGTTCAAATTCTAAAATTGTGTCAAGATCAAGTATCTACAATTTATTAGACGTTTTGAGAGCATTAAGCTATTCTTTTTCTAGATATTGTCAAACATCTATATCATCCCCAAATATATCCCAAATACTGCGATAACCGTAATAGACTTACAGCATTACCGTAAAATGGATTCCGTCACGAATACGTGAAAGTTTATTCTTACGTAATATCTTAAGAATAATAGAGGTTAACATGAAGAGTGAGCTTGTGATTACGCTACGATAAACGTATTAAGGTAGTAAGGCGCAAACTGTTTTATTAAAAAAAGATGACCATTGAATGCTAAATGGACACAACCTACTCTTACGTTTTTTTTTACTGACTTTGCAACATGATTTCGTAGTTGTAATGTAGGTATATTTTATAAATGCAGAAACTAATTTATTACATTACGAGACGAATTAAGAGTCCTACTATCAGTATCTTCAAATACTGTATTCTTATTACCAATAAACATCGATACAACCGAAAACTTAGAATATAATACAATAGAAAAACGTTTATTCGACACCTTGCGGCATTATTTTCCAAACTAGATGTTGTGGCATGCCGCACGCGACATAGCCCTACCAACACAATCCGCTCCGAAATTCAAAACCGCACCAAAATGCAAACACCCTGTGAAGAAAACTTCAATACTCTCCAAAGCCCTCAAAGACGCCGCTGCAAAATCAAACTTGCCACTACTACTTAGAGTTCAGATTTATTCTAAAACTTGTAACAAAGGCTTGGGTGTTGTTGGATTTGTAACTTTATCAGGAGGGATTACGGTTGTTTGCATAAGTTGGCACATGCTGGCTATGATCTAGTGTAGTCTACGACGCACGAGGATGCGATATTGTCGCGTTTGAAGAAAAAGCTCCAGCTGATAAGGTGGAAGTGATGCTGGAAATATAACTAGTTTTAATACAAATATTTTTTTACCACAGCATTTGAATAACGCAATTTCAATTTAATTCTTCTGGGAGCAATGTGTTTATGCTTCTTTCAATAAATACAGTTGAATTTACAAACTCTTTCTTATTTCGAGTAAAAAAAAAAATGATAGGAAAAAAAACATCTACAAAAAGTTATATCACACTTATTTAAAACAATGTTTAACACCGTTAATCCTATATTTACAAAAAATAAAGCTAAGCCCATCATTATTATTTTAATACCGTCATTATTCGAATATCTAAAGCACTTCCAGTAATAAAAGGGATTTGCGTCCATTATTCGAGGGTATTAGCTCAGCCAAATATCCTAATGGATGGGGCGTCGACTTGAACGGCTCTAAAGCCTTTGACATTTTGCTGTGAAAGTTCCGGTCTTTGAGATAAAGCATGATATTGACGACGGATTTGCAAGGGACAGTAGACTTGTATTTACTGTTTAATGTTACCGTAGCCACGTGGCAAAAGAGAAGCCTTTGTTAATTTTGATCATATCGATCTCTCCTGTATGTCACAGCAATTTTAGGAGATTATTACGACGATGCACATTGCTCGCAGGACTGATGGCCGATGGGGTCAGAAGGTTCTGGAGTGGCATCCGCGGACCGGAAGACGAGCTGTAGGTAGGCCTCCAACAAGATGGAGTGACGACCTCGTCAGGATCGCGGGACCGCGGTGGATGCGAAAAGCACAAGACCGGTCTGAGTGGAAAGCCTTGGGGGAGGCCTATGTCCAGCAGTGGACGTCTTTAGGCTGACATGATGATGATTAGGACGATGTTTCTAAAATTCGACAAGTAGATGCTTTAATAATTACTTATCATGAATAAAATGAACTTATTTCTATTTGTTACATACGTATGGGGCGAGATATATGAGTTCTGAAAGTAGTCAAAATTGTGCCCCTCCTCTCCTACGGTAACCACTATTTGCAACGAAAATTATTTGAACAAGATAGTTTAACTAGTTTAGAAAGGTCAACTACGAGCACGTTCTCATCGCTACCTTTACAATTTTAAGTAAGTTGTTTTTTTTTAAACACATGGTAACATTGTATGTGGCACGGAACCCTAAATTCTTGCAAGCTCGGCACGAACTAACATGGTTTTATTACTATTGATAAATTAATTAGCCCAAGTTAATACCCTATTGCCTTCCCCACTCGAGACGTCAACGCCTCATACATCACAAACACACGAATAATACCTTAACAAGTTCCCCAGGCCCTAACATTGTTTATGATTCATTTCAGTTTTCATGATCCACATTTATCAAAGGGAATTCCACTTTATTTCTTACGTAGCAACGTCCGTTTCAGAAGCCGCGAGGAGCTGAAGATTTATGGCGCGATTTGTTTAAATGTAGGTCGCCCGGGCTCCGGAGCAGGAGTTCGGTTTTTGAAATATCGAAGTTTTTGCTGTTGGACCATACGTTTATTTCATATTAGTGATGGAGGGTTAAGTTTTTGTGCAATAACCATGTAACGTTATTTACTGAGCAACATGTTGTATATTGATTTAGTTTGTTTTAAGACTGCGCGAAGTAAATTAACCAGATGCACTTGCCGTCCCCGACTCCCCGGGCGAGTCTAAATGGAGCAAAGCCGTTTGCTGCCGTCATTTCAGAAACCTCAGTAACGCTCACTCACTTGGCTTAACCTCCTAAGGCCCAACGTCCTAAATTTAGGACATTTGTCAAAGTGACTTTTGACTTTAGTTGACCAACGTAAGATACTTTTTCGGACTGACGAAATTTGACGAAGGCCTTACGAGGTTGAGCCGCGAGTTCCCTCCAGAATGCCTGTACAGTAACTGTTCGGGCATTTTAGTAAAATTAATTTGTATCCTTACTCATAAGAGTCGTCTTCAAAATGAAGATAAAACAAAGGACCATAAGAGGCAGTTTAAATCAAAATTGTGGCAATTTTCCCATTTTTCCCAATGAAAGTCTATGGGAACAGATTTTCGGTGATTATTCCTCCGTGGTGTGTCCGATTATCAATTTAATTTATTCTAAACGATCTATGGCTAGATGTCGTATTACGGGCTAAGTTTTATCCTGATATCTTTAATATTTTGGGAAGAGTATGCGGACAAACGAAAATCCGAATCGGGGAAGAATGGAGCTTCACTCACTTCGTTCGCTTTGCTCCAATAATTTACAATTTGGCAAAGTTAAATGTATGTTTAACCGCCTTCCAAATAATAGGGGTGTTATAAGTTGAACGATTCGCATCTTTAGATTTATAGTGACCTTATTATTATTATTTTTATTTCGAGTTAGATCTCTTTTACAATAAATTTATGACTCGATTTTGAAAAGTGAAATGTTGAGTTAGGTCGCATTAATTACAAGGCTCGGAAGAACGCCCGTCATTTTGAAAACATAACCTTGTTCCGTACAGCAGAGACTTCCTAATGATGTTACGACATTATATATTTTTATAGTATTATTTATTAACACGTTTACACTAAAATAGTATATTTACACTACGTTTAGTTTAGGGACCCAGCCAGCATTTGACACGCGATTTTCTAATATCCCTTAAATTTCGGTCATTTCGGAGGAGAATCAAAAACACTCCAATTTTCAGTTTTTTTCTTCTATGGAATGATTTATCCTCTTGCAAGTTTACTTTTGCAAAAATATAAAAAAAATTATAAACATCGTGCATCAAGGCCGCTAGCCCAGGGCCCTTAACAGACAAAGAAATAGAGTTACTTTCGCATTAATAATAATCGTAAGTATACTAAATATAAGTATGGATAGATATGGAAGTATGATTATGCATATTTATAAACAAGTCTCCTTACTACACTGTGCTCGACTATCTAGCTAATAATTCCCCAAATGCCTTGCCAATTTACTGCAGCAACACGTAACTGTAACAATTTGTGACCAATCAGAGCGCAGTAACGTTATCTGCGCGCCGCAGCGCTGGCATTCGGCCAATCGGACGCTGCCACAGATAATAGGTGACAATTGACCTCGCAATTGAATATATAATGTTAATGTTCGGAGTGCAATGCTAGGCATTAAATATAAGAGGATCTGGATTGAAATGATAAACGTTGTGTGTGTGTACGTGTAAAAACGGTAAGTTATTTTTCTCAAACATGCTATGTAATGTCGGCGTTATGTTAGTTATTTTAGGCTTCAAAGTGCCACGTTTCCGACGGAACAACTCGAGAGAACTGTAAAGGAATTTCATACGAAATTGAAGGCCTAGGCCGGGAAGTAATTTTTTTTAAATTTTAATTTGGCCATGGTGGCTGTGTTTATGAAAAGGCTAAATAGCTGTTTTTTTTTTATTTACTAAGCCGTGCATCCAACAAAGCGTTTGCATGTTTATTTGAAGTACCAGGAGCGCAGAGGTAATTAGGAGGTTAGCACGATGCGGCGAGCCCCGCGCGCGCCACCAGCGGGCCGGCGGGCGGGCGTACTGAGCACTGTAGGTTACTTTTAATGTTTATGCACTCCTAGTACCAGTAATTTTTGTTTTAATTATTTTAATGAATTATGTTTGAGAAAAGCACTATACATACTTCGGCGGGAAATATGGGGTTGCCCGCCTCAGACCTACATCCGGCCTTGCTTCGCTCGGCCGTCTATATAGCTTCGGCCGGCAACCCCCTTTGTCCCGGCCTCTGTAGTAATGTACTATTTTTTTACATAAAATGATCTGGGTTGCTATTATAGGCGGTATAAACTCATCTTTGACCAGTTATGGTATTGTCTTGACGTCAGCTGCTATTACTGTCAAGTAAATAAGAGCTATCAAAACGTTGACCATACGATAACAGATCAAAGATGTGGTTTTTACCGCCAAGAATAATCTATGACACACACAGCAATGACATGGTTTTAAGTAGGTGTGTTCTACACTTTTTTAAGCACCAACAAATAAAGAGTTACGTGACGACAGACAGACACAGAAACACAGATAGACAAACCCACAGACATGTTCAACTTATAATTTAATTAGTAAATAGTTTCCTAACTTTTAAGGACACTGTTAGAAACCTAGAGTTTTAGTAATTAAAAACAAAAAAATATGGAGAATTATTATTACTTAAGCTGATTGTGAACATGAAATGTCCCATACAAAATGCGATGCGTTATCTCCCCCCTTACACCTGCTCTGATTTTTACAATTTTAAACAAATAAAAAAACTAGGTCTGTACGTTTTGCTTTACAAGAAAATATTTCTTGAAAAGATAAAAAAAAAAGGAAAACGTACCTTGGATTTTCATAATAACTACAACATTTAAAAAAATCTTGGAAATCGGATTTGTTAAACGTTATCGCTCGGACCAAAATCTTAACGGATTTTTTTTTACGGCTACGCAATTTAAGCGTGACCTCACATGTTTTCTTTAATAAATATATGTTTGCCAAACATAAGGTATCAAAAAAACAAGAAGTATATTGCTAGTACGTTGCAGGTTGTACGGACTTAAAAAAGATAACACCGAGACTGCGCAATGGAACCTTCCCAAGCTAAAAGGGCCCATATTCATCCTTACAGCTACAATATTTAACCTTACACAGGTATGACTAAGGCTTCTTATGCTATAGGGATTTTAAGACGGGTATGCCTTTTATTATTAAACAGGGGTAGTATATGACTCGATAACCTTATGCCTTAATAAGAGGGGAAAATTCGGCGAAAGCCAGAGTGAGTTACGGTAAGAAATATTGGGCGCTTTTGTAGGTTTCGACGCTAATTAGATATATTGAACAGGTCAGATGGCGCTGCTATCTATGTAAACATCGGATCCGTACGCAATTTTGATTTAAAAATATAATCAGTGTAAATTTGTATATACAACGTTTGTAGTAGCGAGCTACACCTACAATTCGTCTGTGAAAGTGATTAAAACCCCCTATACCCATCAAAAGTGCCATACAACTAAAAAAAAAAACTGTGAAACCGTTGAACCACTACTCGAACATTTACCTAAATTATTTGTGAAAATAAGTGAATATTCTTTATGAAAAGCATTCAATCAATACATGGATTCTACGAATCTATATATTTGTGACAGTTTAATCGACAAATTTCTCAAATAATGTCGATAAATCAATGAAAATAGATGATATTGATAACAACGCCCTCTTTTAACAAGTAGAAGTACCACAACGAAAAAGAACTAGGCTAAGTTTCAAGTACAAGAATGAGAGCGATGCACAGCGCAATGTGCATATGATTAAACGAGACACCATATTTCTCACACATCCCGCCGTACTTGAAGTCTTAGAACGTTCGCCCCGCCCACTCCCTTTGTTCACGGCAATCGAACAATAGAATAGGCCTAGATTTACGGAAAGAAGTTACCGATCACCAAAACAAAGCCAAGATGAATTGTTCTGCGTGTCTCAACTCAATTCCCTCCAGCTTGGAGATATTAAAATGCGTACTATGCAAGGACACATACCACTACACTTGTCTTAATATGACAAATACAGTCTACAATAGCAAAATTAAGGAACTCGAACGTTCATGGCACTGTCCGTCATGTATGAACGTCACATCTCGGAGGAAAAACGACAACACTCCTGTCCGTACACTATTCGATACCTCAACTTTAGAAGAGACCAATATGTCAGTTAACGACTTATTACATGACGAAACGCACAAAAGCATACTAGACGATACCGTAGGCCCCCAGCAACATTTGGGACCCCAACAATCAATCGATTTAGAACAAATCAGTGCTCTTCTAGATTCAAAACTAACCAGAAATAACATGACTATTATAGACAAAATGAAAGATCTAATTCAAACAGAAATACACACGGTAATCGACAAACTTAGACACGATTTCACTAAACAGAACAACTCCATACACACAAAGCAACAAGAATTAACAGTGCAACTAGAAGACACACACCTTAAAATAGAATTATTAAAATGTGAAAACCAAAAAATAAAAACTGAATTGCAACAACTTAAAACCAGCATCTCCCAAAACTACAAAAATGACAAACCAGACTATACTATAAAACAGGACAATCTGAAGAAATTTGTTTTATTTGGATTAGACGAACACTACGGAGAAAACGAAACAAACCTGTTTCATCGTGTTGACAACATGTTCACCGAACTAATGAACATTAACATCAACGGATTCATGGAATCAGTCAAACGAATTGGGAAAAAGGGAAGCCGCCGCCCACTTGAAATAGAACTAATTTGCAAAAGAATGACTAACTATGTCTTAACGAACAGACACTGTTTTAAAAATACTGGTTACGCCGTCTCAGAAGTGTTAGACAGTGACGCTCTGAAAAAAAGACGACAACTCAGAGAACATCTCCTAGACGCACGACGTAAAGGAAAATTTGCTATTATTAGAAACAACAAACTATTTATTGACGGGAAAGAATGTATGCCAACATCGAGTACACCAGTTTGCCGCCTAGAGCCCGCGGACAATAACACCAGCGAGACCAGCGAGAGCAGCAGTCAGCGTCCACCGACTCCACCAAGAGGTGAGCCAACAAAACAACGTAACGAATGTAATGATCTTTTTCGTGTATAATAACATATATATACTACACCAAAATATAAACGGATTAGTGCAGTGCGTACCGCAAGGCAGCGTTCTGGCTCCATTACTTTTCCTTATCTATATCAATGACATGCCGAACGCCACTGAACATTCCATGATTCTTTTTGCTGACGATAGTACAGTTATTTTTACAGGAAATGACCCAAACACAATACAGAATGACATTAACAAAACATTAGGAACTATAATCGAATGGCTAAACCAGAACCACTTAAGCATAAATCTAAACAAAACTAAAATCATGAAATTTAAACAAAGAACTGACAGAATACCTAATCTTATTGTGACTTATGGACAAAATAAAATCGATGAAACGGACATTACAAAATTTCTAGGATTAAGTTTAGATAGTAAGCTGACATGGAAAAACCAAATTGACATAGTATGTAACAAACTCAATAAATTCTCATATGCATTATATAACCTCAGTAAAGTAGTAAACCAACCAGCAGTGCTATCAGCCTACCATGCGTATGTAACCTCTACGCTGAGGTACGGTGTGATGTTTTGGGGAAATTCCACCGACCGAGAACTGGCTTTCAAGGCACAAAAAAAATGTTTGCGATCGGTATGTCGAATTCCACCAACAGAAACCTGCAAAACGCATTTCATTAGGCTTAAAATACTTACACTACCGTGCCTTTACATATATGAGGTAGTAATGTTTGTCAAAAGAAACACAACCCGTTTTTCAGTTTTTAATAGTGCTCGTAATAGAAATAAAATTTTCACGGGACCACTCAAAACAGCCCTGCATGCAAAAAGTGTTTTCGGAATGGCACCGAAACTCTACAACCAATTGCCAAAGAATATATCGAGCCTAGATGACTTAGCGAGGTTCAAAAAATCTCTATTTAATTTCTTAGTTCAAAAAGCATACTACTCACTATCGGAATATTTATCTGACATTTCCTAACTATAGTATAATACATATGACGAAATAACTGTACGAATTATTATAATTGTATCCTGTGCATGCGCTATCATGACCTAACATATTTGTATGCCTAGCGGCCAAATATAGTGATACTTGTGCCTAAATTTGTAACACCTATATAAAACCTATATTTACAAATAAATAATTTGAATTTGAATTTGAATTTGAATTTGAATTTATTAAGTAAACCTTACTAACAGATGTTTGTATACTTGTCTAGGGGACACGGTTGATGAAGGAAAACATATCGAAACTTTTATTCGGTCGTCTTGCACCGTTTTAAGTACACAAGTAGGTGTTGTTTTTCCTTTTCTCCCTCTATCTCTTTCCCATGATTTTTGGCATATTTTCCTGATGAACTGCGCATGTTATTTAATATTATATTTGATTTAATTTATGTACCATTGTAATATGAAATATGTTTAAAAAATGACTGACGCTGAGTTTCTTGCGGCGTTTCTTCTCAGCAGTGGTCTCCTCATGGGAAGCGCTGGTAAATTCTAGACGTGTAAAAGTCCCCGTGCGGCATACTTACTGAATAAATGACTTTTATCTTTATCTTGTCTTTTGCGTTAAGTATTTATAAATATATACTGCTATCAGTGAAGCCTAGTTTAGTGGTTTATTAGATTACGTTATAATGGGACTGACTTTGCAAGTTAAAAGTCCTTCTAATAAAGAAGTATTTAGGCATTCTTTCTTTATACGCATATGTGACCCCGTTTATATACACTAATCCAAAATCCGAAATCCAAATGCTGACCCAAACTCTCCCGCTGTGGTGTAAACTGATTGTGCGATCAGTTAGGTATCTTAAGAACTTTTGAAGAGAAGCTTGGGCTATCTACCATGAAACCTCACTCAAAACAACCCCTGGCGAGGAACCAAGGCTTCGTATTAGTCTCGTTTGTATGAAAAACGCACTCTGACCCGTTATTTTTGCTCCTTAGTGTATTTACATACTATAAAACAAGAGTACTGTACGATCCACTTTGACACTCGGGAAATCTCGGTTTTAATCGTAAAGGTTCGTGTTTTGTTTTCACATAAAGGTAGGGTTAGGTACATACAATATGAAACCTATTAAAAGTAATTGCAAGTTTGCAATCATGCCATTAAATGCGAAGACGATTTTTTAATTGAAGAGAAGCTGGATGTGTTAAGTGGGAGTTTTATAATCAATGTCTCTAACTCAGAAAGTGAATGGGACTGAGCGTGTATGATTTCATTATTAATCATACAATTATATTATTGCAAATAACGATTTTAAGGAAGTAAATTCCCTGGCACTAATTTAATATTTGTGTTTTTAGTAATAATCAAATCAAGCCACAAAAGCCACATCTGTGCTATTCATAGGTCTACTGTAAAAAAATGGCATTGTGACAGGTGATCTACATTACTGTTTTAGACTGTTAAGTGCACATTATGATATTACGAATATGCAGCAATGTATCTCGTGTCATTTGGACTTCCGATCTCTCCCGATGAATGTCGAGACTTGCCGAGTGTCAAAGTCTAATTAATCGTACTGTAAGGTATTTATGTATTTTAAAATTATTTTTTATGTACGGGAGTTACAAAAAACTTACATAAACTGAAGCAAATCAAGGGCGGGACGCTAATATTTTTATAATTTGTACCTCAGCGATTGCTAGTTTAAGCTAGTTAAACTGCTAACGATGGCGATTGTATAAATAAGCATAGTACACCAGACTTAAGCCCTTTTTCACTTGATCTTCAGGAGAGTTATACCCTTTTTCACTAGGACCAAACATCGCAGCAAACAATGTCTGATTTAATTTTATAAAGGAGGACCGTAAAATGGATGACAGCTGTCACGTGCTCAAAACAAACAGGGTCATCACACCACAACACGTCGTTTGTATAATGACTCGTACGTTGTCACAATCTGCCAACCCTAATGTGACGTCATGCATCGTTATTAAATGACAAATTCTGTTTGGTATGTGACATTATTGAAACGAAATTATTTCAATTAAACGGTCTATTGTGAACGCTTTCGGTTAGTGCAGGTTTATTCACAATGGGTTTACATGGATAAATGATCAACTATTTAAATTTTAATTAATTTTATTTAAATTTTTACTCAGTATAAAATGACGTCGCTTCCGCTGTCTGTTCGCTTTGATCTTTTAAAGTACTCAACGGATTTTAATACAGTTTTCGGCAATAGACAGAATGATTCAAGAGAAACGTTTTTATGTATAATCCATTCCAGATTTTATACGGGTGTTACAGATAACTCAGACTAACCGAAGTGAGGTGAATACGAAATTTTGGATGTTTGTTACTAAATCACGCCAAAATGGCTAAAGAGATTTAGATGAAATTTTGCACAGAGAGAGATTAAAGCGCGTAAAGTTACGGAAATAGCGAAAGACGACTTCTGCGCGGACGGAGCCGATTTTACACTTTTGGAAAAATATCAAAAAGCACTAAGAATCTGTTTCAAAATTTATGCTAGATTTTGATTCAAAATATCCTTATTGTACATTTTCTTTTTCGTTTTACAACCATATTATCTTGAATAAGGAACCCTCGTCAGAGTCCGACTCGCACTTGACCGATTTTTTATCTATGGGTGTAGAAACCAAAAAAAAAAACTTGAAATCTACAAACACGATCACCCGACCTATTTCTTTCACTTGACTGTCTCGTTGGCTCGGTGATTAACAGAGCTCCCCGTCTATATCGTGATGAGGGTTGTGGGTTCGGATCCTCGCTCGAGGCTAACTTTGTGTATTAAAAGCGTATAGTCAAATCGAAATCTCCGCGATTGTTAAAACTGCTGCATTTTATAGTTTGGTTAACTTTTGCGTTTCGATACCAAAATAAGGTTTGTGTGGCCACAACCATGGCCGTTCGATACCGAAAATAATTCTGCTTGTAATTCTAGATTTTTATTTCAAACTAGCATGTGCCCGCGAGTTTGTCTGCGTAGATTTTGATTATCATTATTGCCTCTGTAACTTTTTGTGGACAAAGGCAAAAAGGCTTTTTATTAAAATCTTAATCCAATAGGTATCATCACCCTTTAGCTAACAAATCAATGGTGTTCAAAGGTCACGAGGAAGGTCAAAGGTCATGGCTGAGACAATGTAACACGACTCCTAAGGTCAGATTGTATCCTTGAATATCTTTACTACTCTAGAATAAACTGCTATCTGATATTTCGAGATGTATGAGTTTGAACTTAATTCGCTTCACGTTTAAGTTTATTATAGTACGTCACGAAATAAGATATACAAGGTTTTTTCAAAGCAATGACGATATTAATTGCTGATTGTTTTTTTTATTTTTTATGGTATAGAGAAGGCAAGCGAGCACACAGGCCACCTTATGGTAAGTGGAAACTGTGACTCATAGACATTCGCATTCACAAGACTGCAAGTGCATTGCCAACTCTGAGGATTAAGATGGAATGCCACTATGCTATGCTATGTTTGGCGGTAGGTTAATGGATAAGATGGTGGTAGCGATCCGGACCCTGCACAGGGTCCTACCACCCGTGGTATTCAGTTTTCTTTGATATCTTAATACTTTTTAATAAGTTTTTTGTTTATCGTAAATTTTATGGATGACCGTATACTTTTTTTATATTTAAGTGGTTCCCCTTTCATGAAAACTATGAGTGATATTTTCTAACTTCTTTTTTTGCAATACTTTTTGCAAAGTTTTAGATTAAAGAAATATATATGTAATTACACAACAAATTTTGACCTAATGGTCTCTATGCTACATCATCTTTTCCCCAATATCGTATTGTTAAAATTATTATAGCTCTTATTATCTTCTCACTAAAAACGACACTCGTAACAATAAGATTACAATACAGAAGAACACAGTGGAACAGAGACACTGGTGCATAATTCAACAAAATTCAACACGAAACATAATTTGCATCGACCTTGTGCGCTACGAACCACAAAATTGTAGCGCGTAGCAGGTCTACGAAACGAAATTATAGCTTTCATATTCCAATAATAATAAGAAACCGTAGAGCGTCATTCTGCATTCAATACTTCAACCGAGTGACTTCAAATTGGTAATACAAAACAATAATTTTACACACATCTTCGTTAAACTAAACCAGAGTCTCATGCTGCTAATTGAATTAAAAGTATATTTTTTCTAATTTTTAATTTATCCTAATTTTTGTGGCTTGATGCGGTTACCCTGCATGTTAATAAGGTTGATAACAACGAGTGAAAGTATGACAGTTGGGTATTAAATGTAGGGTAACCACACTTTAGAACTGTCATTATTAGTTTTATTAGAAAAAATACGACAGTTAAAGAAGGCTAATTTAAACAACTGAGTTAGTCATTAACTGTATATAGTTACTAACTAGTGAATGCCAGCGATTTTGTACGTATAGTATTATTGTGTTGCTACCCCCTCTATTTCTTTCGAATAAATCCTAATGGCAGCCGAATTTTAGTGGAGAGTCCGTCCAGATCGCTACCACCATCTTATCCATTAACCCACCGCCAAGCAGCAGTGCTCGCATTGCTGTTCCGGTGTGGGGATAAGACAGCCGGTGAAATTATTAGCATAGAGGCATTCCGTCTCAGTCCTCAGGGTTGGCAACGCATTTGAAGTCTTAGGGCCGTATTAATAAATCATCTTGACTGTGAGGCCCGTCACAAGATACGTCAAAGTAAACGCCAAACCATAGAACACTGACATTTTTGACGCATCTCGAGACGAGCATTTGAGTTGAGATCAGTTTAGGAATAGTGGCCTTAGGATTGCAGTTTTGAGATGGTAGACTTGAGATTCCAAATGTCTTTGGGTCTCAGATCCCAATTACTATCAGGTGGCCGGAGTGCTCGCATGCCTTGTCATGGATATAAAAATATATAATTTAAAACAATATAACATCAGGTCTAACACAATATGTTTTTGCCAAGTAGAATAGAGACCCCGGCCAACTGCACTGTCCTGCCTAACCGGCAGATTTCTTAATCGTTAACGGAGCAAAGACGCTCGCGACCTTCTCCAGCTTTGGCCGTTCGCCAGCACTTCGACCGCGTTAAGATCTGGAGGTTATTTAAAAATGTGCATCGCTTTGGGCAAACTTTCTTATCGGGGCAAAGTGAGATTCACTTGGGAATATTAGGTCACAATTCTATCTACGTTTCATTGTGTTCTTGGAAGTTGCTCCTAGCGGAGCCTTTGCTAAAAATGCATGAAAAAAATACATAATACCCAGGGAAAGACTACATTTTGTATTGTAAATGGGATTTTGGATTTTAGCCTGTCACGGTTATGACTTCTCTTTCTACATAAAATCATTGAGAACTGGCTACACTGCCGCAGCAGACATCTTTAACATCATCCATTGCGAAAATTTGTAGTACATGCTATAAATGCGATGTAAAAGTGGGGACAAACCTGAAATTGATACTTCATACTATAGGTTCATACCATGTCGAAAGCAATATAAATAATAAATAAAATAAAAATTGAATATCGGGAGATAATATCACACAAATTGACCTCGTCCCAAACTAAGCTCTAGACTTGTACTATGGGTACTAGACCACGATAAACATTAAACATATTCTTATAAAGAGATAGCTGCCCGCGCCCGGCGTCGCCCGGGTGGATTTTTTTTTCATACGCCTTCCGAAAAACTGTTTACGTCCTATTCTCAGACCTACTGAATATACACAAAATTTCATAAGAATCGGTCAAGCCGTTTCGGAGTTTTGTTACAAACACTGTGACACGAGAAATTTATATATTAGAAGATACATACTTAAATACATAGAAAACATACACGACTAAGGAACAAATTCGGTTATCACACAAAATATTGTCCTTACCATAAATTTTAACACTTTTTTTATGTCGACCGCCATTACTGTCAAGTAGGAGCTATCAAAACGTTGACAATACGATAACAGATCAAAAACTATATTCTTTTTACCGTGTTGAATAGAGGCCCTGTATTGTATTGTATTAACCAGGGATCGTTACCGATATTCTGATTACCGGTTTTAAATGAGGTATAACTTACCCAACAGTGACATCAAATATGTTGCTCCCGACGGAGCTGGACACAGCCATGTCTCCAAAGCCCTTCCTCGCCACGATGACCGACGTGATCAGGTCAGGAACCGAGGTCCCAGCCGCCAGCAGCGTCAGCCCCATCACCTCGGGCGGCACGTGTGCCGTCGCACCAGCCACGTTCGCCCACCACACCATGAGGTAAGAAAAAAAAGCGATCCACACTATGGATCCTATGAACGTTATGGGAAACTTGTTCTTTCCTGGAAAAAAACGTTTAGGTTAGTATTTTAGGAGCTTTTTTGTGCTGGGTAAACTAAGATTGCTGATGGCCGATGGGGTCAGAAGGTTCTGGAGTGGCGTCCGCGGACCGGGAGACGAGCTGTAGGCCTCCAACAAGATGGAGTGCTGACCTCGTAAGGATCGCGGGAGCGCGGTGGATGCGAAAAGCACAAGACCGGTCTGAGTGGAGAGCCTTGGGGGAGGCCTATGTCCAGCAGTGGACGTCTTTCGACTGACATGAACTAAGATTGCCTTGGTTTAGTTTTTAACTCGGCCACCATTACTGTAATAAGTCAATAGCAAAATGGTTTCACTAAGAAGAATTAGAAGCGCTGACGGTAAGTGGACATTTGATATTTGCTGTGTTTAATTTATAGCTTGATTTTTTAGGACATGCTCATCAAAACTTTTAAAAATTTAAATAAAGATCTTCTAAACAGTTCCCGTTGAATGTTTGTTGTAAGATCTTGATTTTAAATGACAACAATGGTCACTAGGTTTGAACAATATTTAGATCTATGGGAAAGTAAGTAGACGTCATTGGCGACTGGTGACTTCTCAAAGGCTCAATACGAGTAGTAAGTATTTGAATTCGTGTTTAAATTATGTCAGTGAAAAATCTGCGTGTCTGTTGGTTGACACTATCTTAGAAATTGCTGATCGACGAAGAGTTTTGTTTAAAATTTCAACTAAGCAACTCGTTATAAAAAAAGGAACCCATTATTTAGATAAATTCAATAGCTTTTGGCATTTGCATTCGTTCTTAAGTTGCATCAAATTACTTATGCAATGAATTATTTTATTAAAGAATTATCCTCGTTGCAAATACAGCCGACTGCGATATAAGCTCAGCAAGAGCTTTAAGTCCGCTAACTCTCAAAGTAGAAAGCTTGCGAATCTAGTGCAGTAAACGAGCTTAACTCGAGCTCAGCCTTAATAAGCTTTCAAGGAAATATGCTTGATGCTGCCTATTAAAAAAGCTTTGAATAAAAATTACTTGTACTGCAGAAATAAAGTGGTTTTGTTTCAGAAAATGATAGCATGTTTTGCGTGGTTTTGTTTAACAAAATATTACTTGATGAAGGAACTGTTTTAATATGATTACCAGAGTCCGGAACTTTCGTGGCGCTTTTCAATATCAATACAAATAATACAATGTAGAAGACAAAATTCAAAAGAAGATTAAAAGTGGAGGTAAATAACAGGCGGTCTAATCGCCAAGGAGCGATGTTTAGCAGATAACCTTTAAGTAGCTGAAAATTTGAAGTCGAAAATAAAATATCTCATATTAAATCAGTTCCTTACTTTTTAATTTCACGTTCAAAATACTTGCTAGTTGTAACAAGTGTTTCTTTAGTTTCTTCATAAATAAATAGGTTGTCCTATTTTTCCCATATTTTCTACCCGAATGACACGATACGCCAACAATCTATTAAGAATTGAGTATATCGATATGTACATTGAAAGTCGATAGTTGAGAAGTCACCACGACAGCTCAAAAGAGCCACGATTGCCACGAAACGTCCGGACTCTGATGATTACCAAATTACTATTTATTCGTTTTTTTTTTCCATTGCATGTTCTCATTCTAAAATCTTCCGCCATAAGCAAAGTGCGGCAGGCTTAAGCAAATTAATAAGGTTTTCTGGTCAACTTACCACCCGGGGTCCTAGTGTCCGGGAGCGAAAGCCACAAGGGGAAGACTATGGGCGCGACGAGCACGTAGGTCAGCCGCTTGCGGAACCCGGAGGGCCACGACATGTCTAGCGGGGTCGTGTCATCCTCCAGGTCCCCTATCTGGACATCAACAAGTCTTCATCAGATTCGGTATCCTTTTGGCCGAAATATGTTTGGCAAAATGTATCGTCTCCTGTTTCATTTGCCAACCCATTTTTAGGAAACGATACATTTTGCCCATACAAAGGTAACCCATCAGATTCAAATACAATATATTACTTAATTTAGGAAAGGTTGCAGAGTGGTGAGTATATAACGATGTGTTGGTGGACTGACGATCTGGTGTAGATCGCGGGCAGACGATGGATTAGACTCTAATCATAGTGTTTTTCAAACTACATAACCTTACTCAAAAGCAAAAGAAAAAGGACATTATGTCTTCTAGACGCAGAGCGCAGGATGGGTTTGAAGAAAAGTTCTTCTCTTCCTTGGAGGTTCTTGTTTAAGTTATTTATTCAAGAGCCGCGCAAGACAAAAATAATCTACATATTCAAATGTAGCTGTAAGAACAATAACAAACCAGCTTTCAATGAAATCATATACATAACTATTCAAATTTTGGGCCAAAAGCCCTAAGTGGTTCCAAAAATAATATAACTCGAGTTGCGTATTCAAAAAGATTGAAAACACTGGATTAGAGTAGCACAAAACCGACAGTCGTGGAGATCCTTGGTAAGCATATGTCCAGCACAAGACGCCCTCCAGCTGACATAAGAATCGTTCAGTTTTGCCACGTCAGCTCTTGTTCACGTCCGTAAAATGAAATGAATCTACTAGCTAGCGGACAAGACCGACATTGAAGAGAAGAAGCGCGAACATCATTTAGTGATGCTCTGATGATGATCATTAGAACAAAGACGTGCAACGTGCATAAGGGTTCCGTTTTTCAGTATTTGGTACGGAACCCTAAAAAGCAGATCAATGTGTCTAATTCAATTCATTGATGATATTGTTTTTTCTGTCCAGTACGATGGTTCTAATTCATTTACGGCAAAATCCTATATTCAAACCGCGGATAGATAGGCTTACTTCGGATTAAAATTTGAAATTTTTAGTCTGGGCAAATGTCAAATTTTAACCCCTAGTACGCCTTATCTATCCGCGGTTTGAATATTATAGGGTATGGCCGTTTCCCGACGGTGAAAAACATATCGTCTTTGACCTGTTATGGTATTGTTTTGACGTCATCCGCCATTAATGTCAAGTAAATAAGAGCTATCAAAACGGTGACAGTACGGTAACAGCTCAAACACGATATGGTTTTTACCGTGTTGAATAGTGGCCCTGGTGAACCATTTATTCGTGAGTAACATTTAATACATACCTCTTCTATAGCATCTAACTGTACATCAGCCAGCCCACCGTTGGGCAAATCTAGCGGCGTTTCCTTAGCCGTGGTGGCTGCGGCGGAGTGCCGCGCTGCCGCCGCGCCCGCGCCTCCCGCGCTTGGCCGCGTCGCTTCTAGCAGCACCTTTAGCGATGCAATGGCGTGCAACTGCGTCGCCTTCTCATCCACCTTGCCTGTGGGAGGAAGAGAGAGGGGGTGGTTAGATGATGTTACGCAATAATGTGTCAAATCGCAATTATTTTGTAATTAACATTATAGCCTTTGTGACATCAATCATCACTGTGGGTTGACGTTTAATTGCAAAATATTTTTTGAGAGATGATACGTTGGATAGTTTGAGCGCATGGTGGATAGTATAATATTTATAAAGGGCGGAGCCAGAAGACGTTCCTAAAGCTCTAGACAAGAATCTTAACGCTATCACGCATGGAATTGACATAAGCGCTTGACACGACCATCCAGCAGCTTACGTTAATCATATACATATTCAATATCTATCTCTATCTATCCATCTTGTCTAGGGCCACAGGGGGGGAGGGGGCATAGATCTAAAAGTTAAACTATGGCTCAGAGGGTGGGTTATGATGAGTCTGGTTCTCACGGAAGTTTGTTTGTCATAGTCATAGATATTTAAAATTACAAATCGATACATTAGGCATAGCCTGCTCTTAGTTTCAAAAAACTTGAACTAATACGCGCCAACATCAAACTGAATTCAACAATCCGCTCGCTAACAAAAACCTATTAAAAACTAAAGAGCGTGTTCCCATTTCAAATGGTAATATTAAACTCGCATGCGCAACTTTTGCTCGAACAACTTCCAACCGTGGAGTTTGGACACACGTCCATCCGAGCTATGGGGGGTATTCTCAAACAAATCGAGAGGTCTACTAATTATCTTCTCCATACGGGATTATTAATTTTTAACTGAGGCCCTAGATTGACGTAAGCTGTCAGACGGTCGCAACGAGCGCCTACGTCAATTCCATATATTTTGTAATTTTTCGATTATCGTTTACATAAGCGTTAAGCAACTCGACTTGCCACATTGAGCAATTCAAATGTATTCGATTTATATTTTTTTATCGAAATGATTATGAGATATTATTGAATTCTCATGAATATGAGTAATATTAGTACGAGTAAGACGAGTAATTATTTGAATTTGACGCTGCATTTAAAAAGCATATCTTCTCACAATCTTCACACAAAAGTCTAAAGGCATCTCTTTCGATTCTTAAGCGAGTGTGGCAGCACATAAGGCCGTTTAGAATAACCCCCCTCTGTAACACCTCAGATCTCCAAACTAGATTATGAGTTCTGCATATGAAAGCTTAATAATGCTATCTCGTTAGGACATGATGCAACTGTTTGTAATTAACGTCTAATGCATTTACTTCTCCGTGTACTTGAATAATGACAATTTGATACTTTTGAGATAATACCCTGTGCATGTTTTTAAAAAAACCGGTGGGCAACTAATTAAAAATTGCAAATTGTCAAACATTAAACATCCGTACCAAAAATGTCCTTTGTGGAGGACATTGGGCAGGAATCGGAAATTCCTTAAAAATACTTGGAGAGGACGAGGATATACTAACAGAAGTGGTATCTCAAGTCAAAATAAAACAACAATTCCAATTACAATTTTCTGATAAATCTTAGCAAATTACGCACAGAAATGGTTGGTTTTATTGCCAAAATTTATCTTCGTTAGGCACGCGACAGTGTAAAACAAAGTCCTAACCTCAAAATAATTCGCCTACTATTCCCTATTATTAGCTGTACTAATAATGGGCATATTGTTCAACGAACACGCGAATCGATCGCGGGTCAAGGCAGGGTTAACATGCTTGGCCTATTTTTAGCTGAAATTCCGCGGGAAAGCCGCCAAGAGTTCTAAGGTGAAGTTTATTAAGGCATTAGTCAAATGAACTGTGTGGTTTCTGCTAAAGTATCAAATTGTTTTGTGCCAAAGACAATGGGGACGAGACAATGCTGAGACTTGAGAGGTTTAAGTGCGTTAAGTATTTCAATTTTGGTTTTTTTAATGATTTAAGAATTTTATTCCTATACATGATGGACTAAACGACCGCCACATGGACGATAAACACTTTAAATAAAGGTAATACCTAGTAAATTATACGCAAAAAAGACTTTTTTTTTTGTTTAAAGTTTTTTTTTATTATAAATGTGAGACGTAAAATGAGGTATGAATGGAAACAGAACGAAAGTATTTTTCACATATGACACTCACTTAATGATATGATACTCGTATAGTCGTACAATTTCGCGTATTGTTTTTGTTTTTTTATGGGATTTTCGTAAGCAACCTTTTTGCATACAAAATTCATTTACTAAAGTAAGGTCAACGAGACGAGATAAAAAATGTAAACAAGCTTTAGGGAGTTCAAAACACTTTAATTTGAAATCGTGTCACTTCGTACGCAATCCTAGCAGGAATGAACTTGACAAAATAGCGGCCCTAATGTTGACAACTTCTGTACTGACAGCATTTCGGTACCACGAATCACGCAACGACAGCCGTCATCGACCAACTGAAGATATTATTGCGTTCGAGAAACAAGGACAGACAATAATCGCTCGCTATCGCAATATAACTCAGTAACGGTCAGTTTGTTTACATTATTTATCTCGTCTCATTGGCCGTACTCTAGTTTTTACCTACGACTGTACACAATTCGTGTATACTAATTATCAATATCTGCTAAAAATACCACACACTTCTCGGTTGCTTATTTTTATCTTGAAATATAAACAACAACAAAAATACCCATCACATAGAAAGGCTTAAAGTTTAGTTTCTGCTTCATATAAATCTTATACACTAACGAGCACTATCCAACAAGGGAACATCAACGTTTCCACTCAATTTCATTTAAAATCCACATCTAATATCTGGGTACCTAGCGAAGAAAGGTATAAGTTGACTTAACTTGTTCTACAAAGGGTTTATACATAAACGGAGTGTACCAGACATAACCCCTTTTACACTTGATCTTCAGGAGACTTATACCCTTTTTCAATTGGACCCCAGATATATCCTCAACATCTATCTGCCCAGCAAAAACACGCGGGGCAAATTCTTGTACGGAATTACCCGGATAAATTAACCCGGTCAGAATAAACCAGGCCTAGGGGCTTAGGGGTGTCAATCACAGTTGACCGGGTCAGGGCTGTGCATCAAAATAAACAAGCTTCGGAAGCAAATTTAGATTCAAAATGGCCGAAGGTTTGTTACGAAAACATAAATCGTATTTTTAACATAAATGCAAGCTTTAAGAAATCCGACTGGTGTTAACTAACTGTAAATCGTTAGAAATTCTAAATGACCATTCATAATGAAAAATGATGAAAGAAACCCAAAGAGGTTTTTTTAATACCTATTCAATCGAATTTGTTTAGATTACTGTAATATATTTAGAGACATTCACAAGATTAATACAAATCGATTGACATAAGAATCATAATCGGTCCACGCGTTTAGTCTCTAGAACTCCACAAAGAAACAAACATATATGTATAGGCAGACAAACTCATTACCCTCCTACTTTCGGCAGTCGGGTAGAAAGAGGTGGTGTTATAGGTTTAACGTGAGTGTTTGTGTGTAGATCCATCTATGAGTCTGTGTATCTCAAGGCCTTATAAATAAACGCATCTTGACCGAGATGCCCGTCACAAGATACGTGTGTCTAGAGTCAAGAACGGGTCACTTAGTATTGAAATACCATAGAAAGTGACTCGTTTTTATTGCTTCAGAGTATATTTATGTACATATTTGAATGTATTTATTTTCTATCATCATCATCATCAGCCCGGGGCGTCCACTGCTGGACAAAGGCCTCCCCCAAAGAGCGCCACAAGTCACGGTCTTGAGCCGCTTGCATCCAGCGGCTCCCCGCGATCCAAACAGGTCGTCAGACCACCGGGTGGGAGGCCGTCCAACACTCCGTCCACCGGTGCGGGGCCGCCACTCGAGAACTTTTCTTCCCCAACGGTTATCAGTTCTCCGAGCTATGTGGCCTGCCCATTGCCACTTCAGCATGCTAACTCTCTGAGCTATGTCGGTGACCTTGGTTCTCTGGCGTATTACCGTATTACGGATCATATCGCGCAAAGAAACTCCGAGCATAGCTCTTTCCATTGAGGCAGCGTGGAAGTCTATTATTTGTGTTAATGTACGGAATGATGTGTACTGGTCGGATCACTTCCCGCTAGAGGTAAATTTTAAATTAAGTTCGATTTCAACTAAACGAGATTACAATAGTGATTTTATTTATAGTAAGGTAAGATGGGGAGATAGGAGTGCTGATCAAATAAATAAATATAACGATTTTTGTACCCATAAACTGAAAAACATTGACTTCCCATCGGAATTAAGACATTGTGCTGATATTTTATGTAGTTGTGTAGAACATAGAATAATTATTGACACTTTATATTGTAATATTATTAATATTTTAAGGGATTCTGCAATCTGTTGTTATGAGTTTAAGAAACGTTTTAAAAACAAAGTAGTAGGGTGGAATAGGCACGTTAAGGAAGCTCACCAAGAGGCGAGACTTTGTTTCCAGATGTGGCTATTACAGGGCAAGTGTTCCAGTGGTGAAGCCTACGTTAGAATGTGTGAGTCTAGACGGCGCTTTAAGTCCAAGCTGAAATGGTGCCAAGAGAATGAAACACAAATAAAAATGGACATTTTAGCGTCTCGCCATAAGGCAAAGGATTTTAAGCGCTTCTGGAAACACACTAAAAACCTGGACGGGCCGCGTCGGGTTCCTTCCAACGTAGACGGCTTGAGTGACCCAGAGAAAATAGCTGAGTTGTTTAGTAAACAATTTCAAGTAGAGTCGCCTCTCGGATCGACCTCGATACGGATGCCCGATGGTAGGGTATGTTTGAAAGGTGATTTACAGCAATTCTCAGCGAAAAATGTGCTAACCCTAATAAAAAACATGAAGCGTGGTAAATCGCCGGGCTGTGACGACCTTAGCATTGAGCACCTCCAGTACGCAGGTGTTCATTTGCCCAGGGTGTTGGCCTTGCTGTTCAACTTATGTATAGGGCACGGATACCTTCCTAGGGAGCTTTTAAAGACCGTTGTGGTACCTATCATAAAAAATAAAACGGCGGATGCCTCCGACAGGAACAACTACAGACCGATCTCACTGGCTACTGTGATATCAAAGGTGCTGGACGGTTTGCTTGATCGCTGTATAAGTAAGCACATTAAATTGAATGAGGCCCAGTTTGGTTTTAGACCTGGGCTCTCCACTGAAACTGCAATACTGCGTCTCAAGCACACCGTTCAGTACTATGTGACGAGAAATACTCCTATTTATGCGTGTTTTTTGGATCTGTCGAAGGCATTCGACCTGGTATCATACGATGTGCTGTGGTCAAAAATGCAAAGCGAAACCAGTACGCCTATAGAAATAGTAAACCTATTTAAATTTTGGTACCACAATCAAACCAACCAAGTTAGGTGGGCTGGTGTTTTTTCGAGGGAGTATGGGTTGGACTGTGGTGTGAGGCAGGGGGGCCTGACCTCGCCTCGGCTATTTAGCTTGTATGTAAACGGTCTTATCGAGGGGCTCAGTAGTGCCGGCGTCGGTTGCTCTATTGATGGCAAGTTGGTCAATAACATAAGCTACGCAGACGACATGGTGCTACTGTGCCCATCGATAAGAGCTCTCGAGAAATTACTGGGCATATGCGAGGCGTACGCGGTGACCCATGGACTTAAGTACAACACTAACAAAAGCGAGCTTCTTGTTTTCAAGGCTGGAAAAAAGAAACCGAAATCTGTCCCACCAGTTAGGCTCTTGGGAGCTCCTTTGAAGAGAGTCACCGAATTTAAATACCTTGGTCACTGGGTTACCGAGAACCTCTCGGATGACTTGGACATTGAGCGAGAGCGTAGGGCCCTGGCGGTGAGAGCTAATATGTTGGTCCGCAGGTTTGCTAAGTGCTCACGTGATGTTAAAGTCACGCTCTTTAAGGCTTACTGTCAGACTTTCTACACCTGCAGCCTGTGGACCAATTACGCGCAAAAGTCCATGAATAGCCTGCGCGTTCAATATAATAACGCTTTTAGGATGCTGTTGGGGTTGCCTCGCTGGTGTAGCGCGTCAGGCATGTTTCTAGAGGCTAACACGGATGGTTTTAAGGCAATAGTGCGGAAACGAGTTGCCTCGTTGATGAGTAGAGTGCGAGGCAGTACCAACAGCCTCCTAAATGTTATACTGGATAAGTTCGATTGCCCTGTAATGAAGCACTGGAATGTCGTGCATATGGCGGACAGACCTGTCATATTTAATGTTAAATAAAAGTTAAATCTATAATCATTTGACATTATTAATCTCTTAAGTACGTATGTTTTATCGGTTTTGTGTGATTATTATTTCTTTGTAATTTTAAATTTATTGTTGACATTGTTTTGCCTTTATTTTAAATTCATGTTACTAAAACCTAGATTGTAAGATTACCTACTGTATTACTAACACTCTTATGGACCCAGAGTCTGAAATAAAAATTATATTATTATTATTATTATTATTATTGCACGCTGAGTGACCCTGAGCTTATTTATTTTCTATAGTTAGGCTTTATTGGTTAGTTTAATTTGTGTGCTCTTGTCCTAAATAAAGTTGTACACTTGCCTACCCGATGCACAAACTTTCACTTTGCTTAATCAAATCTTCTATGTTTTGTTTTTGTTTTATACAATTAAGTGTTTATACGTCAAAGTAAACGTCAAACCATAGAAAACTGTCAATTTTGACACATCTTGAGACGAGCATTAGAGTCGAGATCAGTTTATTAATACGGGCCTAAGTATCTGTTTGTAGCATTGTTGTTGCTCGCATGAATGGACCTTTTGAAGGGAGGCAGAAATATTAGAGTGGTGTGGTGTGGTGTGGACGTTGAGCCGAGCGTTACAAAGCTTACACACCACTCGATGTTCGCGCCGAATGCTCACTACACGCGAATGCTCATTACACGTGAGGACGCTCCTACTAAGTCGCCGTGTGCTACCTCCCTAAACGTTGACTCTTTGTTTCTAACCTTTAATTATTATTGTTTTTACTTTTTTATAGGCCCTTCATTGTTTTTAAGACATTTTATTGTTTTTTAAGTGAGAGCATCTTTAGTATCCTTGTTTCTTTTTAACTCGATGAAACGAGCAAGCGACCTTAGGCAGTTAACCCAACAAGGGTAAGTAAACAATGACTGTGCCATTATTCTACGATGTTAAACAATATTGCTTTTGACATGTTATCGTATTGTCAACGTTGTGATAGCTTTTATTACTAAGAGTTAAGATGCCTTGGGTGACACACATACAGCATCCGCAAGATGCAATACAAATACACTATCCGTGGTGGTATTAAGTGGTAGACGGCGAGATAATTCTGGTCGAGACGATCGTTTTATCTATACCTGGGTGGGTATTAGATAAAATGAACATCTCAGGCAAGTCCGGTGGGTCAGCAACTGGCATCTTACTGCCGCCCAGCAGCAGTTTTGTGATCACTAGTGTGGTAGATGGCGTTCTCTTCCAGACAGCTGCGGAGTCTCAGCGCCCACAGGAATCAGTAGACATAAGCACATGAAGGTGGAAACTTTAGTATTTAAGTTTACTAATTCCTGGAGACGCGCGTGGTGGATGGCTGGAGAATTCTTCAGTTCCGAAGAAGCTGCAAAAACACTTGGTACGGTACGGTCGGAAGACGGAAGATGTTTGGTCTCCTGTTGGCTGTTACGGAACGGCAAGTCCTATCAGCCCAATGGAACCTTGACTCACCATAGAACTCTGTCAAAGTGAAGTCATAATTCAAGTCGTAAGAAGTGTCAAAGCAATTGTTGTATAATGTCACTGTGACAAAGTTTAATTGGGCTGATAGTACATTAACAGAGTAGAGACACTTAAAAGCATTAACCTTCAGGACGCACTAATGTTCTGTAGGAAAACAAGAAGATGGGATCAGTGCTGGATGGGAGCGCCGCAGAGCCAGTAACCTGAGGCTGGATCAAGGGGAACTGGGCGGAATGAATGGAGAGCCACTCGACCGCCCGCCTGCCTCGGCGGCGTCCCCACTCATCATCATCATCATCATCATCATCAGTACATTAACATGATAGTTGAAGGAGACCAAGACGACCTTGCCTTACCAATTAAAAGAAAAAGAAGACCAGCGACCCTGTGTTCCTATTTTGTATTAAAATTTGATAGCACGTCGACATTGACGTTGACTTTCGTATAGTCATCAACACATGTAAAAAAATGTATGGAGCCGTAAGAACGAAAATATGTTTCATGCGTACATACTCTATCGTCGCCATCAATAGAACTTGTGAACCATGTAAATAAATTATATTGGTGACACGTCTTCCTCAAGCGATTCTACTGATTCTGATTAAAGAAAACATTTTAAGCGATTTTGAATCTTAATCGACTTTACCCATCACTATTAAACTCATCAAACTATAGACCGTATTACGGCGCCTTGTTTACATTGTTCACAAGTTCTATTGATGGCGACTATAGGTTACTCTTCGTCGTATTATTTTTGTTATTGCGGGTGATAGGACCTTGTACAGGGTCCGTCCGGATCGCTACCACCATCTTATCCATTAACATACCGCCAAACAGCAGTGTTCGCATTGTTGTGTTCCGGTTTGGGGACAAGACACCCGGTGTAGTAACTAGCATAGAGGCATTCCATCTTAGTCCTCAGGGTTGGCAACGCATTTGCAGTCTTGTGAATGCGAATGTCTATGGGCCACAGTTTCCACTTACCATCAGGTGGCCTGTGTGCTCGGTTGCCTTCTCTATGCCATAAAAAACTTTATTTATATTTTTACCTACGACTGCTTACAATTCGTATAAACAAGTTTAATAAAGACGTTACGATTTCAGATAACTTTTATCATCAATATCCTGTTAAAACATTACACACTTCTCGGTTGCTACTTTTTAACACGCAATATAAACAGGAGAAAATACTCATTAGGAAGGATCAGAGATACATTTCTGCTTCATATAAATGCATTTAGCACCCGCAAGATGCAATACAAATACACTATCCGTGGTGGTAGAAAGTGTTAGACAGTGAGATGACCCTGCTCGTGACGTTCATTCTATCGTTGGTTAAATTTGCGATAGAATGAACCTCTCTCGCAGGTCCGACGAGTCAGCGACTGGCATCATACTGCCGCCAAGCAGCAGTTGTGCACTGTAGCGCTCCGGTGTGATGACTACTGTGGTAGATGACGTCTTCCAGACAGCTGCGGAATCTCAGCGCCCACAGGAGTAAGTAGACAAAAGCACATGGAGGTGGTCCCTTTAGTACTTAAGTTTACTAATTCCTGGAGACGCGCGTGGTGGATGGCTGGCGAATTCTTCGGAACTGAGCTGCAAAAAAACTTGGTACGGTACGGTTGGAGGACGGAAGATGTTTGGTCACCTGTTGGTTGGCTGTTATGGCACAAGGAAAAAGGAAAAGAGGGAGACCATGAAGAATTACTTACCTATAATGTAACGTATACTAAGACCAATCATGTAAAAGATAAGATAAAAGATAAAATAAATTTATTCAGTAAGTAGGCCGCTCGGGCACTTTTACACGTCAAGATACTACCAGCGCTTCCCAAGAGGAGACCACTGCTGAGAAGAAACGCCGCAAGAAACTCAGCAAACAACTTGCTACTTACAATGACCAAATACCATTTTATAATATTATCAATAAATGATTATGTGTGAGTATGAGTATGTTAACAGTTTGCCTTCCAAGTACCTGCGGACTTTAGAGCTTTGTCGCTTCAACGTCAGGTATAAACTACGGCACTAATCAGTCAAAGGCATTAAACTGACAAGGTAAAAAGTGTGCATTACTTATTCTTATACTTTACCAATCACGGGACTATGGGAGTCCCGGACCTTTGGAAGGCGTACATGGAGCCGAAGCAAACACGCATAGGCCCTTTAGACAAGTTTAATTTAGTAAAGTTGTCGGAAATCTACCGGCGATTGTCCCTGAGTTCAAACTATAGAAGTATGCTCCCACGGACAACCACCGGTTAGTGTAAGACTATTTAAGAAGGATGGGAATATTAAGAATAGGTTCCATGAATGAACTGATATGGATTGGTGAACTAGGCCATTGATGAAACTATGGCGCTTGCCTGGCCAATGCTAATTACTTTGGTTGAAATAG
The DNA here is from genome assembly GCA_923062465.1 of Acleris sparsana. Taxonomy (NCBI): domain Eukaryota; kingdom Metazoa; phylum Arthropoda; class Insecta; order Lepidoptera; family Tortricidae; genus Acleris; species Acleris sparsana. Next base: position 13,787,726 of record OV281300.1, read on the forward strand.
CAGGCAGTGACTCGCCAACTTAATGGAATGGACCTCCCGAAATGGCCACATATATAGCAGCAGGGAGGCAACAGTTCCAGAGGGACTAAGGGTGGAGAGGTGGTTCTGGACTTTAAACGACTATAAGGCGCCCACTCACCACCTATGCAACACATTCGCCCTTCGAGCATATAGCTCTTGCGACTCCACTCTGACCGGTCAATAAAGGCAAGCCGGAGGTGAGGGTCTGTTCCTCGTCATTGTACACCGCAGCCGGCCGGTGAAGGAAAGCGTGAGGTAAGGAACAGGACCTACCGTCGGGAGCACTCAGGTCCGTGGTGCCGCCACTCACCAACAGCTCGCCACTAGCTGCCCTACGGCGGTCTTATACTTATTCTTAATAAATCATTAAAGTTACAATAAAAGACCATGACATTTTGTTACCCGCTGAAATAATTAATTATGGTTGTGTCGCTGAGTATGTCATACAAAAATAGACACAGGAAATCGAGAACAGTGGTGTTGGGCTGGCTCTATACCAGTCGACGACACTAATTAAAACAATACGATAACATGAAGCTAAATAATTTTCTAATTTCCAAATGTTTTCATAATTTACAAGAGTACTTTGACATTGAATAAGGCTAATAATAAAATTGTATTTGTAACTCTCTCTCTATGTACCTAAGTAACTATGTGTAACGAGACAATATAAGAAAGCTAGTATTGTAAGTATTGTAAGTTAGTTTGACAATTTGGTTAAGCAGAGTAATTGCAGGGCCCTTACAGGGTTTATGTTGATCCATGTAATAGTATTTAAGATCTTTGTAACTACAACATAAGGCAATAAAATATATGACTATGACTATGACTATGACAAAAGCAATACTGTTTTAACGTGTAGAATGGAACTCCAGGTTATCTTTGCGCTATATAAAAATACCTTTTCATGTCTCATATTCTAAAAGTAGGCCATTTTGTATGTTAAGGTTTTAAAATAACGCATATTAACCCTATAAATAAAGGCATTATAACTAAGAATTGCTCGGAAGACCGGTAGCCGTTGGAGCGGGAAGGTTCTAGAGTGGCAACCGCGAACCGGAAGACGAAGTGGCAGGCCTTCCACTAGGTGGACCGACGATCTGATAAAGGTCGCGGGAAACCGCTGGATGGCAGCAGCAGTGGACCGATCGTTGCTGAAAGGGAAGGGTTTCGTCTTGCGGCTGATGATGATGATGATGAACAAAGAATTTGTCTCTGTTTTATTTAGTGTTATTTGTTCAAATGCTTTAGTGTATTTTATCTTGAAAAGATTATATTAAGATAAGGATTTTAACAAGTGATTAATACAGTTATTGTGGTTAGTAAAAAAGCCTCCTCTTGAGTTCTTATTACACTGGTTACCATTTTACACAATGTAGAGGGTCCTTTGGCCATAGACAGGCGTTTTGCAAGAATGTTTCGTTATAGAAAATTTATCTGATTGACGTAAGATGCCACACGGTCGCGGCAAGCGTCTATATTAATTCCATACATTTGACGTTTATGTTAGTGTTAAACATTTTGTCTACGGCCACTCTGTCTACATAGGTACGGAGACAATATTTGCATTTGGGGTGAGAGGATGTTTGTTTGTGCAAACCAATGTTGCAATTTTTTTATGCGGTTTTCAGTGATGGGTTCCGGTTATATTTATGCATGTTCTTAGATAGGTTTACGATGACAACTCACCAGGGGGCGCAGCAGTAAACATTTGTTTGTGCAAAACCAAAACTACCAGTCCTATTTTGATGCGGTTTTCAGTAATGGGTTTGTGGTTAGTTAGTGGAGGTTCTTAAAAAGGTGTTACGGTAGTAACTCTATAGGTAAGTATTTCCGTAGAGAGTAGTGATGAAGAAACTCTAAAAAATGTAAAGAAAAAAAATATTTAACTCAAGGCGCATTTCCACCAGCGAGGCGAAGCAAGACGATGGAAAATATTAAAAAAATATAAACTAGGTAAAAGAATTATTCTTGTTGACGATAAATGAACCTTATAAAATTGTCAATAGGCACAAAACATTTCAGAGACATATTAAGTAAAAAAATCTAATTATAGGATTCAAAGTATTTGCTGGCGTGAAAATTATGGAAATAGTGCTTCGTTTTGAGTGTTTGCACTGGGAGTACTGTGACGAAGGATGCTTAGCGGACTTAGTGGCTTAAAGCTAAAACTTATTATATATAAAAAAAAGTGAGCTAGCGGCTAGAATAAAGGGCATCATAGCATGTACGATATTTTTAAATAGCAAGAAAATAATGAATTCATCTGATTGTTGAAAAATTATTTACGCTAAAACTTAACCCAACGTCGTCCTAGACAAGTTGAAATTGGCGTTCGTTATCGTTAAGCAAATTGTATAGAATTGACGTTAGCTGTTATACGGTCGCGTCGAGCGCCTACGTCAACATATATTTTGTCAGTTTTCGAAAATCGTTTACCTTAGCGTTAAGCAAGTGGTCTAACGCCACAATCAGGGGTTCAACGTTGCGAAAGGAACCATAGTTGTGACGAATGTAGTTGATTGTGACCTCGCCTATGAAGTAGCGGTCGTTTTGAATCCCGGTAACGGCTGATATTTGTGAGTGAATATTTGCTCCTGAGTCATGGATGTTTTCTCTGTACTTAAGTATACCGGGTGTACAATCCAAATAGGTCAGTATGGTGAAGTCTTAAACTATGAGAGATAGCGAGATCTGTTCTTAGGAACCATGACGTCGATTTTAGATTTAATAATAATTACATTCAAACTTTTTTATTAACTCTCATACTTTAAACAAGATTCCATTAGTGTTGTGCTTCTTGCGAGTTGCAGAATTTATACACATTGATTTTGACCAGGTTCGATTCCCGGTTATGTATGAGAGTTAATAAAAAAGTTTGAATGTAATTATTATTAAATCTAAAATCGACGTCATGGTTCCTAAGAACAGATCTCGCTATCTCTCATAGTTTCCGACTTCTCCATACTGACCCATTTGGATTGTACACCCGGTATACTGCCCTAATTAGACAAAAGGGCATAAGTCCCATAGAACCGCGCTTTTATTAGTGACCTTATTTCTTAAGTTGTAGGGTTAAATTTACTTTGACCAACAAATTACGCATGTGTCCTTTTTATTTAGGAGGGCAGTATAGTACCTGGAAGACCGAGCGTCGCTCGGGTTGAAAATGAAATTTTCTGAAATGACAACTTGACAGATCGATTTTTCGCCCCCTTATTGAATTCCATCGAAATCATTGGAGCCGTCTCCGAGTTTCACATTATATATATACAAGAATTGCTCGTTTAAATGTATTAGATAGATATAGATTTCTATATTTAAGTATTTATATCGTTGTTTAGTACCCATTTGGGACTAGGTCAATTGGTGTGACATTGTCTCCTGATATTTGTGTCCAAACGATTCACAGTTTTGGCGAGTCATCTCCTTAGCCAAACGACGAGTGAATACACTCAGGAGCAAAACTAACGTGTCAGAGTGCGTTTTTCATACTAAGGAGGCTATTTCGAAGCCTTGGTTCCTCGCCAGAGAATGCTTTTAGTGAAATCTGATGATGAATACCCCGAGCATCGATACAGGCCTTCCAGAGTGCCTAGGATACCCAACTGAATGAATCTGCGATTAACAGCGGAATTGTGCATGTTCAGAAAAACATCTAAAATGGCAATAAAATGTAAGGAAATCCAAGTGCTGACCCAAACTCTCCCGCTGTGGTGTTAACTGGTTGTGCGATCAGTTAGGTATCTTAAGAACTTTTGAACCTCGCAGTATCCACCATTAAAACTTACTCAGAACAACCCTTGGCGAGGAACCAAGGCTTCTAAATAGTCTCGTTTGTATGAAAAACGCACTCTGTCCCGGTATTTTTGCTCCTGAGTGTAGTTAGAGACATCCCTCAATACTACTTTGAATACAGCGTACACTAGGCAAACAATGCCGTTTGTGGGTAACCCCAGCGACACTGTTCACTTAGCTACAAACTGCCACTAACTCGATTACTTACCGCGCCGATTACCATAAGATTTGCGGCTCAGACGGCTAACTTAGGGTGAATATCCACCAGAGCTGTTCGAAGTAGAGACAATAATCATTTAAATTACCGAATGTATTTTTATTGTCAATGAAACTATAATACGCGTCGATATGAGCTATCACATAACACAGAGATGATTTTAGATTGACCCAACTATACCAAGATTGTCGAAAATTCTTGAAAAAGGTACGTCTCTGTATTATTGGCCATTGGCATTGGCCATTTTAAGTGTTTAGCAGTAACGTAATAGTTTAGTTCATGCATTTTGTCAGGTTAACACTCTAATCGTCTGTTAAATTGTTGGTGAATTTTGACTTTAAGGTCTTCTATCGTACAGCTACTAGTGGTGTTTCTTTGCCTCTAAACCCTTACGGACGTCGTGTGAACGGGGGGTTCACACGACGTCCGGTTTTGTAGGGTCTACTAATTATGGGATCCTGCAAAACCGGAGTCTGTGTGAACACACTAGCCCGCGCTCGCCCGCGCCCGCTCGCTTCCGATTTGGTATTTTGCGGGATTCTTGTTCCGAGCTTGTGTGAATGCAAGTATAGAAATACTGTTGCCCCTAAATCGCATCCTACAAAAAATAGTTCCTGCAAAGAATCGGATGTCTCCGTGTGTACGGGCTCTTAGGGCTGCCGCAGACGATCAGTCGGACTGACAAGCCGAGAGGGACGCAGCTTTTGTTAGAATGAGACACGTTCTTTCTTTCTCATTCTATCAAATAGCTATAGCTATATTCATACGCTGCCTATCTACCACTGTCTTCTGTTACCTACTACATTACCGGTACACTTAGCAACGGCGCGGCACCGCATTTCTAGTACGGGGAATGCTAAAAGTTCTTCAAACAGCGCATCTTTAGTACCGACATTACCGAGAATTGTACAAAACTTTGCGTCGTTAGCATGAAAATTGAATGTATTTAGTTTTGCCGTGTGCCTGAACATTCTAGCCTCCAACTCACAGCGTATAGCAAAGCGGTGCATACCTAACTCACCGTCGTGCATCGGATCAATCGTGTGAATCATCAGCTGCAGCAGACCGTGGCGAAACTTCGCTGCAGGCTGCTTGCTTGGCCCGGCAGTCGCTGTGTTCGTGCCGACCGACGTCTCGCTCGATGTCGTGGCGTTGCCGTGCTGTGGAAAAGGGAGGGTTATATGGTTGTGAGCTAGAATCTAAGTCTTACTTTTTTATGGCAAGAAAAGGTATCACACAGGCTATTTGATAGTAGAGATGATGCTAGTGACAATGGTCAAGGTACTAAAGTGTACACATATTTACTAACTCGACTGTAAATTGAATCTGAGACACATAGATATTTGCATTCCCAAGACTACTACCTAGAGACGGAAAGAGTTTGCAGCCTTAGGATTGGATAAAGCTGCAAACTCTTTGCCAACCCTAAGATGGAATACCTAATGCTAATGCTAATGATAGTAATTTGTTGTGTGATTCCCACGCCAGGATATAACAATACGAACCCTCCTGCTTCGCGGTAGGTTAAAAACCTCTGTAGAGGCGTGGATTGAAAGTGGGACGAAGATTGAGCGAATTTATTCATTATTTAACACATTCACCGCCCAGCCCCTGCTACGAGTACTACGCTGTGTGTACGCGCCAATGTGTAGCGAAAATCCGCTACGAACAGTGTAGGTATCCTACTATTGAATCATTGGCACTGAACTTTACAGTACAAAAAAATCTCAAACTCACAGGTTGTAGGTATTTTCTACATTGACTAAACGATACCTATTGTAAATTATTTTTTATTAACTATAAATCATCATTATTATAAATAATCGTGTGTAAAAAATACTACCACGTTTCTAAAACGGATTAATTCAATATTTTTCGGGACCATATTATAGTTATCGTATTGTCTTGTTTTGAACTGTTTAATGTTTTAGCTCGTCAGGAATTTGGTTTACATTCATTGCAAAGTGTGTACCTAACAGACAAATAAATAGACAAACAAACAAGCAATACAAAGTAGCAAACTTGCAAAATACATATGCCGAACTTGGCGACCGCACTTCCGTGCCTCCTAACTGGCTGTCATACGGCCGAACAAATAGTTCCACTTTGCCCGTTCGCGCTCGCATAAGCAAAGGTCCACGGTTTGATGGAAACAGGCGGCCATTGTGGACGTTAATTAAGTTTAATTAACGATAAACGCGTGCTCATTAGCTTGAGTTAGGGTCGAATATATTATTGAAACGCTATGGCTTGTGATATCGCGTCGCTGTTACTTTGTACCAATAAGTATTGAGTATGGATAAGATCTTCGTATAGGTAAACAACTTAAGGAAAGCTCCTCTTGCATTTAGTTGTGTACAAAACTAATATGGGGTTTACGTCAATTTTCAAATATAGGATGTCGAACGGTCTATACAGATGTATTACAACTTTACCTATAAACCGTTTTTGGTGTTTTGCAATAAGGTTTATTTATTTCTTCATTTCACATTTGCATTCTGCTTCACGAGGCGTTAGGATACTGAAAAACAAGTCCTTATAAAATTAAAAGTACCTATGAATTATTAAGAAAGTACAGTCTGTAGCACTTCGGATTTGTAATTCTCTCATTCGCTCTTAATAAGAGCGTATGAGTGCGAGTGAGAGACAAATACTTACAAACTCGAAGCACTGGCAAAGACTTATACGTTTGAAAAATTATCTAAAAGCGCTAATCAATAAAGGGTTTTTAACTTTAAAGACAAGCAAATATAGTGCATGAGTTAATGTTATTTTTAAATTCTTATTGTACTCCCAGAGCGGGTCACCGATGGAACTATTATGTACCTACTTTATTCATCTTCATGTTACATTGTAATTCCATAAATTATTCTTATTCCTACTCAGGAGCAAATAACTTGAAATAGAGAATTAGTTAATATTTAGTGTTTTTCGAGATCTTTTGTGTTTATAGTAACAGCTTCAGAACCTTAAAGGTACTAAGCAGGGTACTAAAATACATTGCAAAAAAAAAGATTAAAACATAATCCGAAGAGACTACAATTTGGTATCATTAACTTCTCGCATATAAGGGATCCATATACAATCATTAAACGTAATACGTGAAATAGGTAAAAGCCAGTAAAAATACCTGTACTTGTTTAATTATTACTACTACTTATTACTCCCTATGAAAATTCTGAGTTCTGACACATTTTCCTGCTCAAGCAACGCTTGAATATATTTTTATTTTATTTTATGTTAGATTTATTGTTTTATATACTTAATGCTAGGTTAAGCTTTATTATTGAATAATATCATAAAAACTATTTAAAAAAACGACTGACTGTCGAGTTTCTTGCGGCGTTTCTTCTCAGCAGTGGTCTCTTGCGAAGCGCTGGTAGATTTTTGACGTGTTAAAGTGCCCTTGCGGCCTAGTCACTGAATAAACATATTTTATCTTTTTTAATCTTTTATACCTAAGTAATAATTTCATCACCAATCCGCATATTTAAGGTATGAATTGTTGGCAAACCACAAGCATAAGCGAAAGAGGGTGAATCGCGTTAATGTGCACCTACCTGTAGGTACCATGCATACTTTGAGCGCAAAACCACGCGGTCGCAGCGTCCCGTCCCGTTGCAATATGCAAGCCATACGGAATGCGAATGATTTTGCACACCAATTAAATTCCAATGTACAAACATTATCCAGATAGAACAGAACACAAATGCTCAACTACAATCAATCAATTCTGAGTGCGTAGTCAAATGATAACGAAATAAGCAGGGCGGAAATTTGCTCGACATGAAAATGGGATGTTAGTATCTTTATACTCTGTTTAATCTATATAGTATGATGGTTGTGACATCCGTATTGCGTAACTTCTTACTCACAAGTAATTTGACATGAAATTGAAATTATAATAATACTAGATGAAAACCCGGCTTCGCTCGGGTAAAATGTAGACTCATAATAAATCCACAGCTATTAACCTATGTATCGATATTTCACAGGAAGATATTTCTCCTAAATCTTATTTACCATGTCTCACAATCAAAGAAATTAGACCTTAGAGGTCACAATGGAGAACGGAATACGAACCTGTGACACCTGTGACACGTAATGACGGGACACCAACGCCACATTGATGGATGACATTGAGATGTTTACTTCGCAACGACATTATGTAGCAATTTAATCATTTTTATATTGAAAATACTCGATAATCCGAATTTTCCGCCTATAAGTTGTCGACTCGGATCGACTATTTTTTTACGCTCTTCAATTTGATGTGCATTTCGTTCGAGTCTACCGTAGACCGGGACGAAATTATTAATATAGAAATAAAACCGGTCATCATTTTTACACGTTTATCGTTGTCTAGTACATAGTACAAGCCTAGAACTTAAATAGTTTGGGACTAGATACTTAGTTACTAGGTACTTATCTCCTGATATTTATGTTAAAGGAAATAGTTTTTTCAAAATGTCTGCACACTAACTAACGGTTTACAAAAAGGTATAGTGAAACTAACCTAAATACACATTGAGGAAAACTTCGTGGTAAAATATAACCAATAAAGTCACAGAACGTGTAGCTACGGTCTTATTCCCCCCAAAAGTTATAGGGGTTAGATATGACAGTTGGTATACTTGTATTTGTTCGTAACTAACGAGGCATACTTTTTTCTTTTTGTTTGCTTTTATTATTCTGATATCGTGCTTAGCTTAGTTGGTAGTGGCCATGGCTACGAAGCTAGCGGTCCCGGGATCAATTCCCGATATGGACAAATATTTGTGTGATCAGCGCGAGTATTTGTTACACATGGACCGCAACTAGGGTAAAGTCACCAGTGGTCAGCCAGAGACCTGTATACTTGTACTTTACCCTATCTTAAATATTGGAAATAGTTTATTTTATTTTTGAATTCATTCAATACGTCATTTATGGATAATTGGAAATTCTGCCGTTACCGGAATTGAACTGGTGGAATATGACTTTTTTTTTTTGATATCCAGGTGTATGTATTGTAAATATAATTTATCACTATCAATGACGCTTTCTATCTGTATCATAAGACACTACTTTATTATTTTGTTATATTCGACCATCGATTCCCGGTTAAGGAAGAGGTTTTTTTTTTAAATCCAATAATGAAGTATTTATGGTGTTTAAAAATAAAAGTTAGCATTTGCGTAGAATTTGCTATTTTCAATATTTAAAGTAGTTAGGGTAGTGTCATGTGGCATTCGTTTTTTCCACCCTGTATATAACAGTATACTGAGTGCCTGACTGACATATAACGCACAGCGTAAACCGCTGGACCTAAGGGCTAGACATTTGGAGGTCCTAGTAAATGGGAAGAAATAGGGGGAGTAGCTGAGACTAATTCTAGGCATACTTAGTCGCTGGCGTCCTCTAGTATAGGTACCTATATATGTATAAGTATTTATTTTTATACATTTACTCGTATAAGTATGTTGACCGTTTTCTAATAGCCATAGTACAAGGCTACGTTAAAAAACTGTTTATTGGTGCTCAGTTACAAGTACGGTCACGGACTATAATTGTTGATCCATCATAGAAACTTGTCATAATCACAGCGTCACGTGACTAGGTAGAAATTACATAGGAAGTAATCGTAGCTTTCATGCTACAAGGTTCTATAGTGGTTCATCAATTAATCGTGACCGTACGAGTACTTACACGTTACTTAGTTAAACCGGCAGTTTTCCCACAGCGCAAATGGCGCTTATTCCCGTAAACTGTAGCGTAATTATTCTTACTACCTCGATTAACTTTCGTCCGTTATTCGGTAGAATAGCATTTAAAACTAGTTATTAAATGGATCCAAAAACCTACGATAGTGGCTCCTTATTTTAGAGCAGATCACCATTCTGAATGAAATAGCTTCCTTTTTGAATAAACCGCATCCAAATCGGTCCATCTGTTTTGGAGCTGCGATGCACAGATACACATACTGTTTATCGGTCGGCGGTTAAACATATCATTTTCACTTCTCAGGCTCTAAAATGACTCACAATTGGCTTGTATAGCCGGACTAAAGTGATGTATTTAATCTCTAGGGAATAAAACTACACTTTACTCCCTAGGGACTAAAGTACTTTTTCTTTTTAATTTACTTTGGAAACCCTTAAACTGCCAATCATCGCCTTTTTCAGTGATTGTATATGGATCATTTTTCTTGCAAAAAATATAAATTAATCGATTTAATTTCACGATTAATGATTACAAATATGAATCTATTTAAATATATAAGGGATAAAATCTATTTTATTAGGCATGGTCCAAATAGTTTTCAAGTTTGTATCTGTTGGCTAAATATGCAAGCATTTAAACATCACGGTGTTAATGAATGGAGGATTATCGCCATTTTCAGAGATTGTGTATGGACCATTTTTAGGCCGTGGAAATAACCTCAAAATGCCAACTGTGCAAAATTATTAAAAAAAAGATTTAATTTCGTGAAACACGATTAATGATTACTAATATAAATATATTTAAATATATTAGGGATAGTTCTATTTTATTAGGCATGGTCCAAATAATTTTCATGTTTGTATCTGTTGGCTAAATATGCAAGCATTTAAACATCACGTTGTTATGAATGGAGGATTATCGCCATTTTCAGAGATTGTGTATGGACCATTTTTAGGCCGTGGAAATAAGCTCAAAATGCCAACGGTGCAAAATTATTACAAAAAGATTTAATTTCGTGAAACACGATTAATGATTACTAATATAAAAGAGTTTTTTTTTTCTCGCATTCGAAGTGAAAAGTAGAGTGTTTAACGCTAGACTAAACAACCATAATGACACTCGACCTATAGCCACCCGCGCTTCGCTTGGGTGGCTAAACATCTCGTGTCATTATGGCTTGTTTTAGTCCCTTGTTGAACAATCTACTATTATACTATTCCCCCTATAAAAAGCTTATTTTATACTGAAAACTGAATAAAAAGCACTTTAAATCACTAGTTTGGTGTTTGAATTTAGAACACACCATTATATTCGACATCCATCTGAATGCTATACCACCTCCGTGAGCAAAAATACGCGATACAAACTCCTGTGCAAAGAATACTCGACTTACAACCTCCTTGTGCAAATAACTCCTCGAGTTTTGTTAGTCGACATTAACGACAAGGCGTTTAGCATTAAAATATTTTTTTGTACTTTTCGATTAAATTCTGTGTATTAAGATTTCATAGAGAATACCGCAACGTTACTCTTTTCATTGTTGAAAAGTCTGTATTACTTCCGAAACAACCGAAATAACTGTTTCGATACGCTCTAGACAACCGAAAAAATAATGATAATAGAACTTCGTATTTCAATAATATGTGGTTTTGTTTAAGGAGACTCGATCCGATGCAAAATTGCCAATCTATGGCGTTTCGGAACGTAGCAGCGTCGCGTCATCTGTCAAAAATCTATTAAAACTTGCTGCGGTATCCAGGGCATAATAAAAAAAAAAACTACGCTTTGTGATTGGGTAGTATTTAGCCAATCACAACAGAGTACTGAAACATTACGGAGGCCGGTGTGATGTTGCAGTATTAATTGAATATGAACAATAAAATATTGAGATTGAGTGTTTTATTTATTTTTTCACTAGTGAACCAGTATTGCATTAAGTTACCCCGCTGCAGGTTATCAACGTAAATATCACACATTATATTTTCAATTATCTTGTGTAAAAGAAGTCGGATAGTAGAACTAGACAATATAGTACTTACGATATTTAGTTTTCTTATGTACTCGTATTAATGACTTAAATTATTATTTTTATTGAACTCGTACAAAAAATGTTGTTCACAATAGTGTCAAAACTCAGCAAGCTCTCTCGACTCGACTAAAAAGTTCTCTATTATAACACGATTGTGAAAAATACTATCACCTACCATTTTTCGTCATTAAATGTCTATTTTCTCTAGTAGTGATGGTATGAACTATATGCAACTCTTGAAGAAAACAGATTTATATCGAGGGCCATAAATCACTCGCGTCGCTCAGAATTCTAACTCTTGAATCATTCGCTACGCTCGCAATTATCAGTCGTTAGTATCCTTCACTTGCTCGTGAGTCATCTATGGCCCTCGCTTCAAATCCGTCCTTTATTCACTAATTGCATAATATACTAGTTTCGGTATATTTTCAGAACGCCTAAAGCCACAGTTTCCCGCAGCGCTTCCGCATTTCAGAACCTAAATCGTGCTAATGCCCGTATAACTCGCATCCCGTATAAGTTATGTGCGGTTAATATTTGCTACCTCAATTAACTTTCGTTACATCGAAAAAGTTATTACACAGTAAGTTTGGCTTACTAAGGGCATTGAGCTGAGCTTGACTGAGATGTTAGTGTTAAGACACGTCTGAAATGACAGTTTTCTATGACTTGAAGTTTACTTTGACGTATCTTGAGACTGGCTTTTCAGCCAAGATCAGTTCATTTATATGATTATTACGGTTTATACCTACGCAAAAGTTTTTTTTTAATAATAAGCATAATTCTCCACTGTCATAAACTCTTAAAGCAGTGTTTTTTTGAATACAATTACTTTCATTTGGCAAAAAAACCGTTGGCCGAATAATCATTATGCATAACATTAAGCCTCATAAGGAAGCTCAACGTCACTCAAAGGGCTATGGAGAGGGCTATGCTCGGGGTTTCTCTGCGTGATAGAATCAGAAATGATGATATCCGCAGTAGAAAGAATAGCTAAACTGAAGGGGCAGTGGGCGGGGCACATTGCTCGCAGGACTGATGGCCGACGGGGTTAGATAGTTCTGGAGTGGCGTCCGCTGACCGGAAGACGAGCTGTAGGTAGGCCTCCAACAAGATGGAGTGACGACCTCGTCAGGATCGCGGGACCGCGGTGGATGCGAAAAGCACAAGACCGGTCTGAGTGGAGAGCCTTGGGGGAGGCCTATGTCCAGCAGTTGACGTCTTTCGGCTGACATGATGATAATGATGATAATATTGATAAACCGAACCCCTTATTCACGCACAGCGAATCTATTTTAATTAAATTATTCGTTGTCCTTTTCTGTCAAATTCAAATGTCATAATGACAGATAAGGACAGAGCATATTTCAAACGCACTTGGGTTAAACTCTACCATTAAAACTTGTACCTACTACCTAACGTTTTTCTTTTCTATCACTTAATGTATGGGGTGATATTCTCTGCGATAAACCACGTGGCCAACTTTCATCCCATACATTTCGAGCGATAGAAAAGAGAAAAGTTAGCAGCGTTTGCATCTTTTCTAGGGCCTCTGAGGGCCCTGCCAAGTTGCACTGCGCTAACTAGCATTTCTATTCGTTTCTTTTTTTGAACCAATCGCGTCACTGGTAGATCACGTGATACGAAAAGTCACGTGATCTAGCAGCGACGCGATTTTTGGTTAAAAAACGAAATGAATAGAAACGCTAGTTAGCGTGTTGAATGTATGTAGCGCCCTCTGGACATTTCTGAAACGTCCAACACAACACAACCCCACAACGTTGCGCAAGCCGAAACTATAAATCGCGCTAATGCCCGTATCTCTCGGGTATCTTGTGTAAATTGCGCCAATACCGCTACCTGTATCCACCAAGACCCAGTTATTTACGCCATTCCAAAAAGACGCTCCAATTTACCAGCTGAAACAGAATTGATCTTCTTATGTTCGTGTTACGGTTGAGAATACTAGAGGCGTTGTGTGTTATTGTATCTTTTTCACTAAGGGCAGAATTGAATGTTGATCCATGGTTATGTGTTATAGAAAGCAATAATTTGGGTAAGAATTGATTCGGTATGGTTGTTCTTTTTGTGTTTATGCTGTTTATTAATAAATAAATAAATACCTAGCAATAAAGGTTACCGTAGTGACGAGAGTTTTCAATAACGATTTTAGCGTAAGGAGTGATATAGATTTTCAAATCAAACATAAATTATTATGGAGTTTCTTTGACTTTCTTGACGTTAAAATCGGACCCCTAGTTTTTAGGGTTCCGTTGCCAAAAGGTAAAAACGGAACCCTATTACTAAAACTCCGCTGTCCATCTGTCCGTCACCAGGCTATATCTCATGAACCGTGATAGCTGGACAGTTGTAATATTCACAGAAGATGTATTTGAGTTGCCGCTATAACAACAAATACTAAAAACAGAATAAATTAAATATTTAAGGGGGGCTCCAATACAACAAACGTTTTTTTGTCGTTTTTTGCTCGATTTTAATAACGGCGACAGGTAGACGCTAGAAATATTCACAGAATATTTAGTTGTATGTTTACTTTAAAAATAAATAATTAGATTAAAATGAAATACATATTTAAGGGAGGCAATACACTAAACGTGATTTTTTAAAGATAATGTTCCGGAACCCTTCGTGCGCGAGTCCAATACGCACTTGGCCGGTTTTTTTAAATTCTGAACTGACCGGCGATTGGCCTTTATCTCACCAAATGGTAAATGAAGATGAAGTCTAGAATAAAGCTAGCACCCGGAGCCCTAGAAGCCTATTCACTCTTGATTTGAAAACATCCAAATTGTATCTCTTAGGAAATATAACCTACTCATGAAACAATAACCAATAATGGGTGGCAAAGTCAAGTGACATGTGTACACACAAAAAAAAAATGTATTGACAACCTCCTTCGTTTTCCGAAGTCGTTTGAATAACTAAAACCTTTTATTATAATTCAATTGAACACCATAATTTGTCCATTACTCACTGGAAATCGTGCAATGAGGGTATAAATTCAAGGAAACATATCATCGGTCCCCATAAATTTTATTGTTAAGTGCCAATTTGGTCTTTTGAGAACGCCCCTCAAAGTGCTGAGGACGTTTTCGCCTTGTGGGTTCCGTGATTAATTATGTTTATTAATATGAATTTTGCAGCGTAGCTATATTTAAGAAAGACAATTGCGGGTTTCTATTCCACTTTGTCTTCAACTGTTTTGTTTTTGCTACCACTAACCTATCCTTCAACCTACAGCCAACCAGGGCCTCTAGTCCCTAGTCCAGGCGGTAAAAACTACATTGTCTTTGACCTCAGTTCAGTTCAGTTCAGTTCAGTTCTTTATTGGTAAATAAAACTTACATGTCAACAATTTATACACTTTTTTTTTTTTTTTATGGCATAAGGAAGGCTGACGAGCACACAGGCCACCTGATGATAAGTGGAAACTGTGACCCATAGACATTCGCATTCACAAGACTGCAAGCCTAAGACTGCAAATGCGCTGCCAACCCTGAGGACTAAGATGGAATGCCTCTATGCTAGTCATTACACCGGCAGTCTTATCCCCAAACCGGAACACAACAATGCGAACACTGCTGTTTGGCGGTAGGTTAATGGATAAGATGGTGGTAGCGATCCGGACGGACCCCGCACAAGGTCCTACCACCCGCAACATAATATTTATACATGGAAATCATTAATTGAAAGCATTAGATTTTTACATGTAGGTATTATTCAATTACTATTTAAATATAGTGCATTGTACTTGCGACATTTTTGTTAGCACTTCATCCACAGTATAAAATGGCATGTCAACCAATAGTTTTTTTAATTTTAACGTGAATGTGGTGCCACTGGGTGCTTCTTTTATCTCGTTTGGGATAGCGTTGTATATTTTTGGTCCCATGACTCTCAGAGATTTGCTGGACTTAACCAGCCTTCTCGCAGGTACGTATAAGTGGTGCCGTTTCCGACTGTTAGAGTTGTGGTGTTCGGCGTTTGTGGGGAGCTTGTGGAGATGTCGTCTCACATACTTACTTACCTCTAAAATGTAGAGGCACGGCCTACCTGTTACGGTATTGTTTTAACTAGCCATTAATGCCAAGTAAATAAGAGCTATCAAAACGTTGACAATACGATAACAGGTCAAGATATGGTTTCTAGCGCCTGCAGTTGTATTTGTGGGGATGGCAACAGCTGAAATTACTAGCACCATGCAATCAATCTTAAGATTGTAGTCTTGAGAGTAAAAATGTATGTATGTATGTAAACTCTTTATTGCACATAAACAATTACAAAACATTTTGCATCACTATAGATAATGTACATAGGCAAACTTATCCCATATGGGATCTCTTCCAGTTAACCTTGGAGTAGAATAAGCCAGGATAATGTAAGAGGATAGGCAAATTTACAAAATATCAGTTAAAAGAAAAAAGAAAAACGGTACATACATCTGAAAAACAGACATTAAAAAGTAATAATATCTGCTTTAATAAATTAAATACATAGGTAATAAAATATACTAATATATACTACCACATATGTAAACAGCAATTAAAACCTACAACAGGGCAAAGGAACAACACTCACGAGTCACGACTCATCCTGTACATTTAACCACAACTTCTTTAACTTTTCCTTAAATGAACCGATAGATCCAGATTGCCTCAAGCACTGTGGAAGCCCATTCCGTAACTGGACAGAGTGTACCGTGAAAGATTTAGCATAGGGACGAGTCTTGTTGGATGGAACGGTAAGGGAAAGGTTAGCACTAGACCGAAGGCGGTGTCCACTACCATCGGCCAAAAAACTAAACCGTTAACTAAAATGTCTATGGGTCTCAGATCCCACCTAACAGGTAGCCATTGCGCTCGTTTGTTGTCTCTAGCCATAAAAAGAATTAAGGACCGACCATACTGAAAGTTCAAACACCGGTCACGCATCAATCTCAATTGGAGCGTATACTGAATCACCTTTTTAACGTGACAACACTGTTCGATTTGGTCATGCGATTACGTCCACAGGGAGGTTATGTACTCGTTGTTACTTTTAGAGATTAACACGCTGGTTAACACGCTGCGTCAAGTCTCTATGACGCAGCGTGTTAACCTTCTGTATGGTCCATTATTAAAACTACTGGCTTTCTCCGGCATGATTTTACTCTGCAAGTAATACCTACTCGGCCCAAATAGTAAGAATACTATTCAGGGTTATATGCTAAGTAACATCTCCAGCTGCAGACAAGATGGTTGACCTGGAAACCTCTATTGTAGTCAATTGAGAGCCGGGCTTATGCTAAACCGGCGGCGGCTACGGGTCGGGTTTTATTTAGTGCTCGCTGAATATGAATCCTCAAAAAGATGGGGCGAGCTCAATTTGTAAACGTTGTGTTATAAACTCTAGCAAAATACAACGTTTAAAAACGTAATTGGATGTGGACGTTGTCTTTATAATTTTGACGAATAGGTCTCTATACCCTGTCTATTTAACAGAGTTAACAAAGCGTTGTCTCTGTTGCACTTTTGTATGAAAATGAAAGGGACAAGAAACTGCCAGTGGGCGTCAACAAACGCACGTCGATGGCGGGCTCGGCTTACATGCCGCCTGTTGTTATAATATTCGTAATATTTCTCGTTATTCTTGTTTGTAGTTAGAGGCACCTCAAATAATTAACTTACTGATAACATGACATTGTCATGTCATGTTAATTCATCTATAAATCCTAATTATGTAATTTAAAGTAGTAGATAATAATATTTAAATATGTGCCCTGCAGTGCAGTGGGACGTATAGGACAGGCCATACAAGTACAAGTATGGGTGATGATGAGAAAGAGAAGTAGTAGGTATATATATACATAGAAATAAATTATTAAATAAAATATATTAAATTTGTAACCAAAGATAAGCACTTGAAAGCGTCCGCACCGTAGGAGCGACAGATGTTGACTAAACTTTGACAGGCATGTAAACCTACCTTGTGCCTGTGTATCGTCCTTATCGCTGACCAATCACGTGCATTCTCTGTTTTCTAGTATTAAATCTGTTAAATAGACAAGGTATAGTTTGATATTAAAATGCCGCCATTTTGGATTTTTAAATGAACGTGCCCAGTGGCACTCGTGACGCTAAGTCGAATATATCCGTATCAGGGCCTCTATTCTTATGGGTAAAAACCAAAAGATAGACGTTTTGATAACTCTTATTTACTTGACAGTACCTAATAGCGTGGCTGCCGAGTTAAAAACAACAATAACCAACACGTCAGAAGCAATATAATTCAAATTCTAATTATTTATTAGCTTCTCAAATATCTGGATCATAAGCAGTTGTACACATACGCACATGCACACGCAAGCACACTCAAACGCACACACACACACACATACACAAGCACACACACTCAAACTTACACACATACACGCTGATATACAAGATGAATTTAATTTTTTGTTATTGTATGCTTAATTTGATTTCTCTAAAATGATCTCAAAATAGTAGCGATATTGTTTTAGGTATTTGATATTATTATTATTTTAAAACTTTAACGCCTTCGATTGCCATATATCTACTCTCCCTGGTCTCACTGAAAACCAGCGCCTGTGTATGTTTTACCAACATTCAGAGGCATAAAGCTGAGCGGAAACCATTTTGGCCATAATAAAAAAAATATTAGGTTAAGACATTTTTCTTGTAAACTGTTTTTTATTTATGTGCCGAATAATATTTTTTTTTTTTCAAAGTCTAGTTCAAAATATTTTTTCAGTAAATAGGCCACATGAGGGCTCTTTTACACGTCGGTAATACGGAGTGAATCTACTAGCGCTTCGGACAAGACCAACATTGCGGAGAAGAGCCGCAAGAAACTCCAGCAGAAGATCATTATAGTTGAATAGAGGCCGGATAAAATTCTACACGGTAAAACCTTATTGTTTTTGACGTCTTTCCATATTTTCAACGTTTTGATATAGTAAGAGATCCGAATAGGAGACGATTTGAACCGTGCTGTTTATTCGATAAAAAGTATTTTATATCAAACTTAATATGCTAAGTAATATATGGCGAATATGTAGGCCGAAAAAAATCATTCCAGTATATAATTCATCAGATCGTCAGTCCACCTTGTGGAAGGTCTGCCAACACTTCGTCGATAAAGGTCGCGGGAAACCGCTGGATGACAGCAGCAGAGGACCGATCGTTGTGGAAAACCTTGGGGAAGGCCTTTGTCCAGCAGTGGACGTCTTGCGGCTGATAATGATGATATAATTCATTAAAAATTTAAAGATTAGCTGGTTTTTTTTTAAATTACAATTCGTTGTTTATTAGATACCTTACATACCAATCGAAAGTATGAAGCCACCAACATGCAAACGTTAGGTTGACTATTTTTTTCCCGTCAAACTATTGGGTAGGCGGTATAAACAGGTAAGACGGTTCTAATAATTTGCACCAAGCCTAACGTTTACTATTCTATAGGCTTCATACTTTCGATTAATATGTAATTTGTCTACTAAACAAGCATTTGCAATTTTTTTTTAAGTTCTTTTTTTTTAAATTATATAAGTATTGAACTGAATTTTCTAATGATGAAATGAATTATGGCCTAGCTTTTCGCCACATATTATTTAGCGTATTATTTGATATAAAATACTTATAAGCCCGGTGCAAATCGTCTCCTGTTTTTATCTTAGACTTAGCTCTTATTTATTTGACAGTAATGGCCGCCGGCTTTATAACAATACCATAACACGTCAACTCAAAGACAATATGGTTTTACTGAGGTGAATAGAAACGCTGTTCCTGATATTTAAATGGATTGTATTATGACAGCGTTGTTAGAAATCCAGTTTTTTTTGTTACAATTCTTAAACTGTCTCTACAAGCAATTATTTTGTATTTTTTCTGGTCTCTTTTCGTGTTATTTCTTGAATAAATCAAAACTATTTATTTTACAATATTAACTTGAAAATGACGCCTTTCATTTGATATATGACACCGTAAGTTACGCATTTTTTTTTAATTTCCTAATTTGTCCCCCGAAAGTTACCTTAATTTAAAAAAAAAACTATTTACTTTTCATATCTGTGATTGGGTCATTAATTTACATATGTGTACCAAATTTCAACTCATTCAGTCCAGTAGTTTCGGAGCAAATTGGTTGTGACAGACGGACGGACAGACAGACAGACGCACGAGTGATCCTATAAGGGTTCCGTTTTTTATTTTTTTGTACGGAACCCTAAATATAACGTAGATGTAAAATAATACATGAGAATGTGAGTGTGTTTTACGGGCACGTACTACGAATAGGTTTATTATCCAGACGTGAGGTGTCCGACTGTCCAATAAATATTCAAAACGTCGAAAACTCTGCGTCATTGGTGCCTGGAACCCATTACAAAATCAATCAGCCAGTAATAACTCGAAATAAACCAATAATCGTTTTCGTACTACGTTAATTGTTTTTCCAATTAGGTTGACGTGGAACAATTTTTCATGCCGCTGTGGACAGATGGGACGTGTGATTGATGCGATATAATATAATAGACGTGTCCAATAAATTTAATAGAGATGTGTACAGTCGAAATATATCGGAGGAATTTTAACGCTCGACAAAAAACGAGGATGTTATAAATTTAATGTGAGAATCTGTGTATTTTTGTATTTGTATATCTATCTGTATATGTGTCTGTTTGTGGCACCGTAGATCCGTCGCAAGCTGTTTATAGTACCTCAAAAGGAAAAACGGAACCCTTATAGGATCACTTGGTTTTTCGTCTGCCTGTCTGTCCGTCTGTCTGCCTTTATCTCGGCAACGCGTGGAGTTATCTAGTTGAATTGGTACTCCTGTCTACAGACACTTGAAGCTGTGAAAAAATCAAACTTCTACATTAATGTAAAAATAAAAGATACGGCTATTTAAGCCGCAAAAAACGTGTATTTCAACACTCTCGAGGGAATCTAAATGTATAGGGTATTTCCCGTTGACCTAAAACTATAAAATTTGGTAAGTAACACCGTCTTTTACTACAAGTATAGGGAACAATCTGAAATCTGTACATTTTGAATTAAATCACGAAAGACAGGTTCTTTATGCAAGGAACGGCGGTCCAAATTTTGAATTGATTTAACTATGTCATGTGCGGAACCCTCGGTAGGCGAGACCGACTCGCACTTGTCCGATTTTTCTATGTAATAGATCACAAGCTTCTGTTTAGCTTTTCATGTCTCTTACTCTAAAAGTAAGCCATTGAAGCGGGTTGAAAGTGCTGCATGTCAACCCAAGGGAAGCAAAGTGAAATTGAAAAAAGAACTATATCAATGCAACTGTGCAGTAACAGAAACCTACACAGTCTCTCTGTAGTAAGATCACAAAAAAACTTAGGAGCTTCATAAATTACCGAGTTTTTAGGTAACAACTCAACAAGACTTTGGGCTTTGTCATGCGGGTTTGCAGCGAATTCCGCGACCTAAACTGCAGTAGTATGTATTCGCCGGTACTGGCCCCACCGCCGCTCCCCCCGAAAAAAGGTGCTCTGACGGCCGAGGGGCGGGCCTTCGCGGCAAAAAAAAAAAAAAAAAAAAATTACACTTTTTTTCGGTGTTTTGGGGGCCATTTAGAGCGTTTGGGGAGGGTCCCGAGGCTCTCAGACCGCTCCTTTCCATACTTAGCAATAGCACCTGTATTAAATAGAAAAAGGTTATCAACTACCTGACCCTTTTTCTATTACCGGGCAAGCTCTCTATTGTGTGTGCGCGGGCGTTCTCGGGGCTTTTGTCTTGCACCCATCGACGCGTTTCCACCTTTTTTATTGTCTGATTATGCACTATTAACTGCTGTTATGTGATTTTTAATTTACCTATGTGTTTTTCATATCATTTAATTAAGTAGCAATAGTTACTTTCTTAACATATTGTTCATAGGGTCATAGTTCTAACCTAACCTAACCTACGTTGTTGAAGTAAACCTAACATCATGAAACCTATCCTAACTTAACATAATTATCTAATGTTTTTAAGGATCATACTTCTAACCTAACCTAACCTAACCTAACCTAACCTAACCTAACCTAACCTAACCTAACCTAACCTAACCTAACTTGTTGAAGTACCTAAACCTAACATCGTGAAACCTATCCTAACTTAACATAATTATCTAAAGTTTTTAAGGATCATACTTCTAACCTAACCTAACCTAACTTGCTGAAGTAAACCTAACATCGTGAAACCTAATATAACTTAAAATACCTAGCGTTTTTAATACTTTCGGAAAATAAAGATGATTCAATCAAAGAAGTAGCTACACTTGGTTTTATATTTGAACAATCATACTCAACTGTTATTAAGCATCGCCTAACTTAACCTAAGCTAAGACCTAATTTAATCATAGCTTAAGTCCTAAGCAAAACTTAATTCAATTTACCCATGATAATCTTAGTAAACCAAGCTAAAATTAACATTTATTATCTTGCATATATTTCTAAATAAATTACCTACACTTAGGCTGATAAAAATATGGTGATTTAATCCGCGTACGGGTATGTATCTACCTCTAACATTAACTAACATTATCTATTCGTAGTAGATATATTATATGGGGTTCAGCTTCACATACCTACATGTTTAATTTTACTGTTACACAGTAGTATGTAAAACTAAACCGAAGCACGTAAACTGGTTCCGTCTTGCTTGATTCAAAATACCTACTATGGAGTATATCAATCTAAAAAGCCTGTACCGACAAGTTTTGTGTGCCCTAGTGAATGGTTTTAACGGCTTACTTGTTTTATTGGTAGCAGCCTATTATGTTTTATGATCACAAAGGATTCGTTTTATTATTTTGGGTTTTGATGAATAATACGGCGTCTGTTTTACCTATGAGTTCAAACTAAACCGAAGCACGTAAACTGGTTCCGTCTTGCTTGATTCAAAATACCTACTATGGAGTATATCAATCTAAAAAGCCTGTACCGACAAGTTTTGTGTGCCCTAGTGAATGCTTTTAACGGCTTACTTGTTTTATTGGTAGCAGCCTATTATGTTTTATGATCACAAAGGATTCGTTTTATTATTTTGGGTTTTGATGAATAATACGGCGTCTGTTTTACCTATGAGTTCAAACTTGTCAAAAAAGCCTGTACCGACAAGTTTTGTGTGCCCTAGTGAATGGTTTTAACGGCTTACTTGTTTTATTGGTAGCAGCCTATTATGTTTTATGATCACAAAGTATTCGTTTTATTAATTTGGGGTTTTATGAATAATACGGCGTCTGTTTTACCTATGAGTTCAAACTTGTTTCTAGAAAGTTTCTTAACTTACGAATGGTATAAAAGCGGTGCGCTATTGTATATCGGCAAGTATTGGCTACTCAACTGTGCTCGTTACCGGATCTCCCTGTACATATAGCAGTATATAGACTTAACAGTGTTGTTTCGTGCAGTGAAGTGTTTATACAAAGGGCTAATAATGGATGTGAGTATGTACAAGTATTATAACTTAACTGTGTGTCTTTTAGCATTTGTTCAGCGTGTTTTTATTAAGAGTAGGTATTGTAAACAGTTGTTTAATTTATTGTTTGATATTGTTGCAGTTCTCTGAAAATACTTTCAAAAACTATTACTACCCGGAAAATAAAGATGAATCAACCGACGAAGAAGGCACGCCTGGTTTTAAAGTTAAGCAAGCCATGGCAAAAAAGCGTTTAGCAAATAACATCGACAGCTTCTTTGAACATCCCAAGAAGAAAACTAAAGCATTAAAACGATCTTCGAATGTTAGTCAAAGTTCTCCTGACGGAGTGGGTTATATATCAACCGGACAAGATGACGGAGCATACGCTTCTCACTTGATTAAAATCGAGATATACGATATGCAAAAAATTAAAAACATTCCTCCCACTGAACACTGGAAACACGCTGATGTAAGATTAAAATTCTACACGTGTTCCGAAGAAGACATCCAGCTCCAATCTACACGTGATGTTATATTTAACATCACAAAGCAAGTAGCTTCTAAAGACAGTTGTATGAAATATTTTATTGACAATAAGAAACAGTGATAAAAAGTGTTTGTGTAGGTTAAACAAAAGCTTGTTATTGTATTACACCTTTCAAGAATTCAGCTTATTATCTTTTCTTTGTAAAATTACTTTAATCCCTAGATAAGCGTATGCAGGTACCTATTAACATGTTTCCCATTTCTTTTATCTTATCGCAATGTCTTACGCGGAATTTTTAAACTTGAATGAATAACTATTGGGTGTTCCGGATTGCAAAAATAAAGCATGTGGTGATTTTGTACTTTGTAATATTTGTAAAGATAACAGTCCCCACCTTGTTTTAGAAATCACACACCTACCTGTACTGGGTCTATTTAAACTTAGGGAATCAGTATAGGGTTAGCTAGTTCTTGCTTTCATTTCGCAATGGATAGTTTGAACTGCGATATCTATGATCCTGAACTCATCAGGCTCTGTGAGGAGCTTGAAGAAGATCAAGAATTACACGGCATCGGGGAACTTATAAGCCAACTTCATCGTGAGGCGTAAGTTATATTTTTTTATTTAAATATTCCTGTTCTAACCTGTTTAAAAGTGCTTGAGCAATACTTATCAAAGGATGAGTTTCTGACTCGTTGTGACTTGATCTTATTGTTATTGAAACAGTTAGGAGGGGTGTCCCTTTATAAATGTGGTGTCCGTTGCAAAATAATTCATTGTTTGGGTTACAGTGTTTGAGTTACTAAGTGCTAGTTTATTCCATCATGGTGTTCATCATTATTAATTTAGCTCGTGATCAAATTGAATGTTTAAGCAAACAGTTTATTATAGCTAATTTCCATAGAAGCATACGGCTGTGGTTTATATCAAATCAATTACCAACCACACTTTTAGAAGATGCTGATATAAGACCTTATTTTACACCATGTGATGGACACATTAAAGATAAACAGAACAATTCGTCGTCGGATGTGATTGATGGAGTTTTAACAATGCAAGCATACTGCCAACAATGTAGTCAAGATTTAAGTTAGTATAATATCGCAACCAATTATACCCCAAGTCTGTATTTGCTATTAATACATACGGTGTGTTTAATTTCGTTTTTTTATTTTTTGTAGATCTTCTCAAGTCGGGCGTGGAGTAAAAAGGACAGCTACGGTGTCGGAAGCAGAAGAAGTGCCCACAAAGAAAGCTCGTGCTTCAACTAGTCGTGATGCAGTATCGATATTAGATGAAAATGTAAGTACAAAAAATAGTGATAATATTGAATGTTCTGTGTGTAGTAAGTTTGTGTCCAAAAGATATTTCTCCAATCATTTAAATAGCAATATACACAAAAATAATGTTTTAAGATCTGACACTCAGTGGGTTAACGTGCAGTTGATTGAAAACGCATTTAGGAATAGGGTGGCTACCTATAGAATATTGCTTAGTGAAAATGTTCACAATTCATTTACCCCCGAAATAATTTTACAAAAAAATAAAGAAAAAATCTTTACATTATTGGATCGATCACTTACTGATCACTGTGCTTTAAAAGTAAATTTTATTCTCAATGCAGATTTTACTCAAGTAACCAAACAGCTACATAATACGTTTGATTTTCAGTTTAGTAACAATATAGTGAATCTTAGCAGTGACAAAAATGATATTTTTACAACTATAGTTAACGAAATTTTAACAAGATTATCTAACTTTGAAAGGAAAGATAGTGGTTGGAGTTTAGTAAAATTCAACCATCTCGATGTGAATGTTAATAAATTTAACCCATTACGTGGTTCTTCTTATATAGAATTGCCGCGAGATATAATGAATAAAAAGGCAGTTATTAATGTAAAAAACAATGATCATGAATGTTTTAGATGGAGCATATTGTCAGGCTTATATCCACCCACAAACAATCATTCAAACAAATTGAATTCATATATAGCGCATAAACATAAATTAAACTTTGAAAATTTGACTTTCCCATTTAAATTAACTGATATTCATAAATTTGAAAAAATCAATAATATAAGCATAAATGTTTTCGGGCTTGAGTACAATGCACAAAGTAAAAAACACGAAGTTATAGGACCATTACATTTAACTAAATGTAAAAAAGTTACCCACTTAAACTTATTATATATAACCAAAGGTAGTGAAGCACATTATTGCTTTATCAAAAATTTATCAAGATTAGTATCTAAACAACTATCCAATATGCAACATGGTGTACATATTTGTGATGGTTGTCTCACAAGTTTTACATCAAATGAAAATTTAATAAATCATCAAAGAAACGACTGTTTCCATGTTTGTACAAAGTTACCTTCAGAACAGGATAAAAGGAAAAACTGGTTCAATGAAAATGTATCATCTAACCTACTTACCTTCAATAATTATGATCGAAAATTAAAGGTACCTTTTGTTGTTTATGCCGATTTTGAGGCATTTTTAAATCCAATTCCTTCATGTTTCAACAATCCTAGTACATCTTCTACAACAAATGTACAAAAACATGAGGTATATAGTTTTGGATACTACATAAAGTGTTCTTATGATGATAAGCTATCTATGTATAGAACATACAAAGGTAAAGATTGTGCGCAAACATTCATGAAATACATTAAAAAAGATTTAGAGAACATTTGTAGGAGCAATACCTTTGTAAAAACCCCTTTGCCTTTATCTGAGGCAAATAATTTAGATATTGCACAGAGCAACACGTGCTACATTTGTGATAAAGAATTAAATGGTGATTCTACTATTTCTTATAATCATCATACAGGTTTTTATGAAGGAGTAGCACATCAATTTTGTTCTGAAAAATACATGGCACCTAATTTTGTACCTGTATTTTTCCATAATTTGAGCAACTATGACAGTCATTTTATAGTACATGGGCTTGGATTTGAGGAAGGCGACATTGAGTTGATACCAGAGAACAAAGAGAAATACATTTCCTTTTCCAAATCTTTGCAAATAAATAATCGCACAATCAAGTTAAAATTTGTTGATTCATTTAAATTTATGAGTTGTAGTCTTGAAAAATTAGCCAAAACCCTGACACCTGAACAATTTCGTGAATTAAAATTGAGTTTTCCGTGTAAAGAGGATTTTAAACGATTAATACGAAAGGGTATCTATCCATATGAGTACATGACATCATATGACACGTTAAAGTTAACTTCTCTCCCCTCTCAAGATAAATTCTACAGTTCCCTGGCTGATTGCAACATTTCGGATGAGGATTATGAACATGCGAGAGATGTTTGGACTCATTTTAATTGTAAAAATATGGGGGATTATTCTGATTTATATTTAAAAACTGATGTTTTGTTACTAACCGACGTATTTGAAAATTTTAGAAATGTATGTCTTAGGACATATGGGTTAGATCCAGCCCATTACTATACTGCTCCGGGATTAAGTTGGGACGCGATGTTAAAAACCACAAAAATAACTCTAGAACTCTTAACCGACATTGATAAAATAGCTTTCATAACCAAAAATATTCGAGGTGGCATCTCGCAATGTAGTAAAAGGCACGCAAAAGCTAATAATAAATTTATGGCAGATTATGATCAAAATATTCCTTCTTCATATCTTATGTACTTGGATGCAAATAATCTTTATGGGTGGGCTATGTCTCAATGTCTCCCTACTGGTAAATTTGAATGGGTGAATGTAGATACTGATTTCAATGTTTCTGATGATGCCGAACATGGTTTCATTTTAGAAGTCGATCTAGAATACCCCAACGAATTGCATGACTCTCATTCGGATTTGCCATTCTGTCCAGAAAATGTTTGTTTAGGGAATTCCAAAGAAAAAAAATTAATTCCTAATTTAAATGGGAAAACGAATTATGTTCTACATTATAGAAATCTAAAACAATGTTTGAAGAATGGTTTGAAATTAACTAAAATCCACCGCATTTTGAGATTTGAACAATCAAAGTGGTTAAAAAGTTACATAGATTTAAACACTCACATGCGATCGCAAGCAACTTGTGATTCTGATAAAGACCACTATAAAAGTATGAATAATTCAATGTTTGGTAAGACCATGGAAAACGTTTTGAAATATGTGAACGTAAAATTGCTAAATCATTGGGAAAATCATGGGAAATCACAGGGAGTTGAAACTATGATAGCCAAACCTGAGTTCCACAGTTTATCAATATTTTCGGAGAACTTAGCTGCTGTCCAATTGAATAAAACTAAAATATTTTATAATAAACCAATTTACTTAGGATTTTGCATTTTAGATATATCGAAAACTTTCATGTACAAATTTCATTATGACTACATGAAAACAAAATATCAAGAAAATCTAAGGCTTCTTTATACAGATACAGATAGTTTAGTATATCAAATATTCACGGAAAACTATTATGAGGACATAAAATCAGACCTTGATTTATATTTTGATACATCAGATTACCCATCGAACAATGAATATGGTTTACCATTATTAAATAAAAAGCGGTTAGGGTTTTTCAAAGATGAAAACAATGGTAAAATTTTTAAAGAGTTTGTTGGTCTACGATCTAAAATGTATGCTTTAGACGTTGAAAATCATGGGCTTATATCAAAAGCCAAAGGAGTAAATAAATGTGTTACTAAAAAACTGACTCTCAACGATTATAAAAAGTGTTTATTTGAAAAAAATGTACAACATGGCCAAATGCTAAGATTTAAATCAATAAAACATGTAATATTTACCCAAAACATAAATAAAGTATCATTATCTCATAATGATACAAAACGATTCTTGTTAGAAAACTCTTCGGACACTCTTGCGTGGGGACATTATAAAATACCACATCAATCATCACAAAATTAATTTGACATGTAATTTATAATCACAGAACATTCAAAAATGTCATCATTATTTTTTGTATACCTAATTGTAGAAATGTAAATTAATTTTAGTTTTTGTAAATATTGGTTGGTGAAGCTGAATCAAAAAACAAGTGGTGGGGCTACTAATTGTAGAAATGTAAATTAAGATTAAGTACTTATATTGTAGAAATGTAAATTAATTTTAAGTTTTGTAAATATAGGTTGGTGAAGCTGAATCAAAAAAGCATGTGGTGGGGGTACTAATTGTAGATAATGTAAATTAGTTTTTAGTTCAACTATTAATTTTTTTTATTGTTGGAAAAAAAAAAAACTTTGTTGAGTTTTTTGCGGCGTTCCTTCTCAACAATGATGTTCATTTCCGGAGCGCTGGTAGATTAAAAAAGAACGGACAATTTCGAAATAAAACATATTTTACAATGATATCTTTGTTTTTTTTTAAAGGTGTTTACCGTTGTTTTAGTTGATTTATTTAAAAAGTAATTGAGCTCATAATATTACATCATTTCACTTTTATCTGTTTACATATCAACACGTATTACTAGTTTTAATTATGATACATTTTTATCATCCTTTCACAACCATTGTAGCTGGTCCGAGTGGGTGTGGTAAAACTCAATTTGTAACAAACTTTTTAAATAATTCCAAAGAAGTATGTAATCTTGTATTTGATGAAATTATTTGGTGTTATGATGAAATGCAGCCTCTTTACAATCTGGAAAATGTAAATTATAGTCAAGGAATACCAGATTTTTCAATGTTTGATGGGAAGAAACCTAAGCTTCTTATAATAGATGATCTGATGAGAGAATCGGATGGACGAATCGTAGACATTTTTACAAAAGGTAGTCATCATAGAAATTTAAGTGTTTTTTATATTACACAAAACATATTTCATCAGGGGAAAGGCCAACGTGATATTTCGCTGAATACAAGCTACATTGTATATTTTAAGAATCCCAGGGACAAAACACAAATACGCTACTTGTCACGACAAGTTTACCCAGAAAACCCAAAATTTGTAGATGAAGCCTACAAAGATGCTACTCAAGAACCACATGGTTACCTCATGATTGATCTGAAACAAAATACAAATGACATATGTCGTTTTAAAACAAAAATATTTCCGTTTGATGGGCATTGCACTGTGTATGTCCCTAAAAAGGGGTTTAAATACGATAAAAATCAGCAAATTTTAGTCAGTTCTACATGATGCATGCGAGAGTAAACACATATAAACATTTACTTGAAGCATTGCAGTTGCTAAAACCAAAATATCGCACGGCGTTACTTAAATCTTGTGATGACGATGAGATCAACATTATTTGCGAGTGCATTTATAACGTTCTAAATGGAAAAATTCCATTAGAAAAAAAAGAAAAATCTAAATTAAAAAAACATAAAGATATCTTGCGAAAATTAATTTCAAAAGGGAAACATAAAATAAGAAAAACCGTTATAATTCAAAAGGGAGGTGCATTTCTACCTATTATATTAGGAGCAGTTTTAAGTGCCTTAGTAAACTCATTATCATAATCATAATGGAAAATACAAAAAAAATGCTATTAGTTGAATCAGATTTTATTGAAAGACTGAAACGCAATGAGAGTCTACCTGAAAATTCATCATCCCGCCTAGATGGTGAGATGCAAAAAATCCTTAAAAGTAAAATGAATGATCGTGAAAAGTGGACATTATATTCTCAAGCATTGCAACGATTTTTACATTTTATTGAAACAGATCGAAAACCGTTTAAAATACCTATCATAACGGAGGGGGAGCTTCAAGTCAACAACGAAAGTAATGATCTAAAGTCAAAAGTAAACAAAAAGGAGCTTAATGAATATAATGACTCAGTTGCAACTCCACCTTTGCGAGAAGGAGATGTTACTACACCAGTTACACCGATTGATAAAACAAATCCAGAACCGATGCCAATTAGTCCATCTAAAATTATAGATATATTACCCAAATCATATGAGAAAAAAACTCGAATTTTGTTGGATTACATTGTTTTGAGTAGACCAAAAATTTGGTGGAAGCCAACTGGTGAAGTTGTAATAAACAACCGCACTATTTCAAATAGTAATATTACTGATCTGGTCAGCGACACGATTAGATCTCTTAAACGACCTAAACCAACAGGATGGGAAGAGTTTGCGTTACTGTTAAGAGATATAAGAGTTCCTTTAAGCTGCATAGGTAATCCCGCAAACTTGGAATTCATTAAAACAGCTCAATCGTTTGAACCATTATCTGCATCTACAAGTACGAGATCATCAACAGATAAAGAAAAACTTAGAGCTACACCACTTACCACAGGAGTACTTAAGCGTCAACATAAGAAAATAGATTGGGAAAAATGGACCCCTTATTAGATATTAATAGAATCTACTATGATGTCTCCAATCCAGCTGGTTACAGTAGTTTAAATAATATAGCGAAGGAGATGAAAGAACAAATGAACAAAGAGGAAGTAAAAAAATGGCTACAATCTCAAGATACGTATACGCTACATAAACCTATTCATAAGCGATTCACCAGAAATAGATATATCCTATCTAACTTTAATGAACTCTGGCAAGCTGATCTAAGTGACATGAGTACATATACTGAATATAACCATGGATACAAATATATTCTTTGTGTTATTGATGTGTTCAGTAAATATGCTTTTGCGAGGGCTATGAAAAAGAAAGATTCATCAACAGTTAAAGAATGTTTTGAAAGCATATTTACTGAAGCCAACTTTGTTCCTCGTCATATACAATCTGATAAAGGTACAGAATTTGTTTCAAAGGTGGTAAGAGATTACTTTAAAAGCAAAAACATTAATTATTATACTACTAATAATCCCGACATTAAAGCAAGTATAGTAGAAAGGTTCCAAAGAACTCTTAAAATGAAAATGTGGCGTTACTTCACTCATAATAATACATATAATTACACCGATATTTTACAAGACCTTCTTCATTCTTACAATCATACCTATCATACTAGCATTAAAATGCGGCCAATTGATGTTAACTCTAATAATATTATGACCGTTTGGAATAATTTATATTATCGAAAAAAAGATAGGCAAATTTCATTGGAAACCTCAAAATTGAATGTAGGCGATCATGTTAGAATAACTAAATATAAACATGTATTTCAAAAGGGTTATGAAAGTAATTGGAGTGATGAAATATTTATAATTAATTCAGTTATTTACAGATCACCACGAGTTGTTTATATGTTAAAGGATTTGCAAGGTGAACCCATCATTGGTACATTTTATTCTAAAGAGTTACAAAAGGTGACTTACCTCCCCTCCACCGAGTATAAAATTGATAAAATAATACGTTCGCGTCATATTAGAGGCATAAAGGAAATACTAGTGAAGTGGCAAGGTTATCCAAATAAATTTAACTCTTGGATACTTGCATCAAGCTTGAAAAAAATATGAATGAAAACAGTTTTTATTTAACTTTGTTGAGCAACAGTTCAACGGATTACTATACTGACAACACAACTGCACATTTTCTGACTAAATTACCTAAGAACATAAAATTAGAAGGGGAGTGGGTAGTTGGATTAGTGGAATTTCAATACCCGTGTTCCATGTATAATGTTCAAGATCATGAAAATATAATTTACATAAAGAAAAAAGTGGTATCACCCAACAACAAATCAACGAAAATTGTTGATATAAAAACCCATATACCAGCCACTACATATGATAATATTGATCATTTCCTTCAAGCATTTAATGAGAACCCACAACTAAAAAATAATGTCAAATTTAGATATGATACATTGACAAAAATGGTTGGAGTAACAACAACAAATAATGAAATAACCTCTATCATAACAACCCCGATACTAAGTCTCCAGCTGGGTTTCAAACCGAGATCAAATTTGAAACAAATTACATATGGAAAAAACCCTGCCAATTTATATTTAGGATTACCACCACAAATATTTGTTTACACCGATATAATTCATCCGCAAGTAGTTGGGGATGTTATAACAGCATTGCTTAGAATAATACCACTAGATCCAACTAAGTTCATTTATGGTGCATATAAAACTCACATTTTCTCACCCGCTCACTATGTACCGGTTTTACGTAGGGAGTTCGATACTATTGAAATAGATATAAGAACAACTACTGGTGTTAATGTACCATTCCAATTTGGTAGCTCTTGCGTGAAACTACACTTTCAACGAGTAAAATGAATTATAACAGATCTTCAGTCTCTTGTCCTTACCAGCATTATTATTCGCATCAGGCCGGCTCTGGTGTAGGAATTGTCTATAAAGGAGTTCCATTTCAACGAGGGCATGGTATAGGTAGTTTTTTGGGAGGGCTATTTAGATCAGTGCTCCCTTTATTATCTAGTGGTTTGAAAACCATTGGAAAAGAAACCTTAGGTGCAGGCGCTGGTTTGTTATCAGATATGGTAAATTCACGCCCTATGGATAGTTCCATTAGATCACGATTCAAGGAGGCAAGTGCTAATTTAAAAAGAAAAGCCGATGAAAAAATTGATTCCCTCATGTCGGGATCTGGGTATAAAATGTCATCTAAAAGAAGGGAACCGCTCATTACATTGAAAGCATCGAGACGAAGAGGAAGTAAAAAAAATAAAAACAAAAATATTGAGGATATATTTACAAGCTAAATAATGTCATTCCTACATAGTCATTCCTGTGAATGTGCAAAATCTGAATTAGATATATTTGCTCTTCCATCGACTCAAACAAGTATTGAAAGTGGACAGTGGGTTCATTACAAACCAATTTCATCTTTAAGTGATGATGCTCCCATCGAATTTCAAGTTCCTGGATCAGGAGATGACTATGTTGATCTATCACACACAATGTTACATATTAATGCTAAAATATTGAATCAGGATGGTACAAAATTAAAACCAGATACCGTGGTTGCACCCGTCAATAACTGGTTACATTCCCTTTTCAGTCAACTAGATGTATATTTAAATCAAAAACTAATATCACCCCCAAACAATACATATGCTTACCGTGCTTATATGGAAAATCTTCTAAACTATGGTCCGGCAGCCAAAGAAACTCATCTTACTTGTGGATTGTGGTATGAGGATACTGCAACTCATATGGATACCGTTGATGCAAATAACAAAGGGTTTCACAAAAGACTAGAATTTGTCAAAGAGAGTAAGGAAGTGGAAATGATTGGTCATTTACACGCTGACATATTTAACCAAGAGAAATTCTTAATAAATGGTGTCGAAATACGTATTAAGTTAGTACGTTCCAAGGAATCATTTAATCTCATTTGTCATCAAGATAAAAAATTCAAGGTACAAATAATGGATGCTAGTCTCATTATAAGAAGGACACGAATTAATCCTAGCGTTTTGTTAGCACACCAAAAAGTATTGGCAACAACGACTGCAAAATATCCTATCACAAGAGCAGAAGTTAAGGTGCTTACATTACCGTCGGGGATACAGGGTAAAACATTGGATAATATATTTCTCGGACAAATTCCTAAAAGATGTATTATTGGTTTTGTATCAAATTCGGGGTTTAATGGCAATTTAGCTATGAATCCATTTAATTTTCAACACTATAATATGAATTCATTTAGTTTATATGTTGATGGTCATGAAATTCCTTCTAAAACATTACAACCATCATTTAGTTCTGGTTCTGGGTTAATAGCATCGTCATATCACACTTTATTTTCTGGAACTGGTATACATTTTCACAATGAAGGTAATGCTATAAGCAGAACTGAATATGGAGCAGGTTATTGTTTGTTATGTTTTGATTTAACTCCCGATTTATCTGCTAGTTCAACTTCACACTGGAATCTTGTAAGACATGGAAGTGTTCGCTTAGAAATTCGCTTTGATGTAGCTCTACCCTCCACCATTAATTGTATTGTGTATGCAGAATTTGATAACATTATTGAAATAAACAAAAATCGTGATGTAACTGTAGATTACAACAGTTAGTAAATACATAAATACAATGTTTTTACCTATTTACTTTATTTCATTGTAACTATTGTTGACAGCATCAACAACTTATTCATTTATTTTATTTTATTAAATATGGATACCAATGAAATTCAATTTTGTATGAAAAAAATCAACCCTTCGTTTGAATTCAACGTTTTTGCTGCTAACAAAATTCCTATTTGGGTTAATCTTCCTGTCTTTATTGTAAGTAATTTGGACCCAGACTCGAAACCAGGCTCCCACTGGGTTGCTATACATATTGACATTAATGGTATAGGGGAATACTTTGACTCCTTTGCCCGGAAACCTTCAGGTTATCATAAGTTATTTTTAAAAAGGAATACGAAGCGTTGGTTTTATAACTATAAACCACTTCAAAACCATTTTACCTCAGTTTGTGGTGAATATTGTTTAGTATATTTGTATTTTAAATTTCATGGAAAAACTATGAAAGATTTGCTAAGTTTGTTTTCTGAAAATTCTTTATGTAATGATCTTATATTAAGAAATATGTTTAAGACATTTTTTGTGAAATAAAAGAATATGTGAACGAAAATATGATTTTTATTTTTATATGTAATACAATATTAACCTTTTGTTTAATTTACACATTTCTAAAACAAGGTGGGGACTGTTATCTTTACAAATATTACAAAGTACAAAATCACCACATGCTTTATTTTTGCAATCCGGAACACCCAATAGTTATTCATTCAAGTTTAAAAATTCCGCGTAAGACATTGCGATAAGATAAAAGAAATGGGAAACATGTTAATAGGTACCTGCATACGCTTATCTAGGGATTAAAGTAATTTTACAAAGAAAAGATAATAAGCTGAATTCTTGAAAGGTGTAATACAATAACAAGCTTTTGTTTAACCTACACAAACACTTTTTATCACTGTTTCTTATTGTCAATAAAATATTTCATACAACTGTCTTTAGAAGCTACTTGCTTTGTGATGTTAAATATAACATCACGTGTAGATTGGAGCTGGATGTCTTCTTCGGAACACGTGTAGAATTTTAATCTTACATCAGCGTGTTTCCAGTGTTCAGTGGGAGGAATGTTTTTAATTTTTTGCATATCGTATATCTCGATTTTAATCAAGTGAGAAGCGTATGCTCCGTCATCTTGTCCGGTTGATATATAACCCACTCCGTCAGGAGAACTTTGACTAACATTCGAAGATCGTTTTAATGCTTTAGTTTTCTTCTTGGGATGTTCAAAGAAGCTGTCGATGTTATTTGCTAAACGCTTTTTTGCCATGGCTTGCTTAACTTTAAAACCAGGCGTGCCTTCTTCGTCGGTTGATTCATCTTTATTTTCCGGGTAGTAATAGTTTTTGAAAGTATTTTCAGAGAACTGCAACAATATCAAACAATAAATTAAACAACTGTTTACAATACCTACTCTTAATAAAAACACGCTGAACAAATGCTAAAAGACACACAGTTAAGTTATAATACTTGTACATACTCACATCCATTATTAGCCCTTTGTATAAACACTTCACTGCACGAAACAACACTGTTAAGTCTATATACTGCTATATGTACAGGGAGATCCGGTAACGAGCACAGTTGAGTAGCCAATACTTGCCGATATACAATAGCGCACCGCTTTTATACCATTCGTAAGTTAAGAAACTTTCTAGAAACAAGTTTGAACTCATAGGTAAAACAGACGCCGTATTATTCATAAAACCCCAAATTAATAAAACGAATACTTTGTGATCATAAAACATAATAGGCTGCTACCAATAAAACAAGTAAGCCGTTAAAACCATTCACTAGGGCACACAAAACTTGTCGGTACAGGCTTTTTTGACAAGTTTGAACTCATAGGTAAAACAGACGCCGTATTATTCATCAAAACCCAAAATAATAAAACGAATCCTTTGTGATCATAAAACATAATAGGCTGCTACCAATAAAACAAGTAAGCCGTTAAAAGCATTCACTAGGGCACACAAAACTTGTCGGTACAGGCTTTTTAGATTGATATACTCCATAGTAGGTATTTTGAATCAAGCAAGACGGAACCAGTTTACGTGCTTCGGTTTAGTTTGAACTCATAGGTAAAACAGACGCCGTATTATTCATCAAAACCCAAAATAATAAAACGAATCCTTTGTGATCATAAAACATAATAGGCTGCTACCAATAAAACAAGTAAGCCGTTAAAACCATTCACTAGGGCACACAAAACTTGTCGGTACAGGCTTTTTAGATTGATATACTCCATAGTAGGTATTTTGAATCAAGCAAGACGGAACCAGTTTACGTGCTTCGGTTTAGTTTTACATACTACTGTGTAACAGTAAAATTAAACATGTAGGTATGTGAAGCTGAACCCCATATAATATATCTACTACGAATAGATAATGTTAGTTAATGTTAGAGGTAGATACATACCCGTACGCGGATTAAATCACCATATTTTTATCAGCCTAAGTGTAGGTAATTTATTTAGAAATATATGCAAGATAATAAATGTTAATTTTAGCTTGGTTTACTAAGATTATCATGGGTAAATTGAATTAAGTTTTGCTTAGGACTTAAGCTATGATTAAATTAGGTCTTAGCTTAGGTTAAGTTAGGCGATGCTTAATAACAGTTGAGTATGATTGTTCAAATATAAAACCAAGTGTAGCTACTTCTTTGATTGAATCATCTTTATTTTCCGAAAGTATTAAAAACGCTAGGTATTTTAAGTTATATTAGGTTTCACGATGTTAGGTTTACTTCAGCAAGTTAGGTTAGGTTAGGTTAGAAGTATGATCCTTAAAAACTTTAGATAATTATGTTAAGTTAGGATAGGTTTCACGATGTTAGGTTTAGGTACTTCAACAAGTTAGGTTAGGTTAGGTTAGGTTAGGTTAGGTTAGGTTAGGTTAGGTTAGGTTAGGTTAGGTTAGGTTAGAAGTATGATCCTTAAAAACATTAGATAATTATGTTAAGTTAGGATAGGTTTCATGATGTTAGGTTTACTTCAACAACGTAGGTTAGGTTAGGTTAGAACTATGACCCTATGAACAATATGTTAAGAAAGTAACTATTGCTACTTAATTAAATGATATGAAAAACACATAGGTAAATTAAAAATCACATAACAGCAGTTAATAGTGCATAATCAGACAATAAAAAAGGTGGAAACGCGTCGATGGGTGCAAGACAAAAGCCCCGAGAACGCCCGCGCACACACAATAGAGAGCTTGCCCGGTAATAGAAAAAGGGTCAGGTAGTTGATAACCTTTTTCTATTTAATACAGGTGCTATTGCTAAGTATGGAAAGGAGCGGTCTGAGAGCCTCGGGACCCTCCCCAAACGCTCTAAATGGCCCCCAAAACACCGAAAAAAAGTGTAATTTTTTTTTTTTTTTTTTTTTTGCCGCGAAGGCCCGCCCCTCGGCCGTCAGAGCACCTTTTTTCGGGGGGAGCGGCGGTGGGGCCAGTACCGGCGAATACATACTACTAACTGCTGTAAGATCGTTTACTTCGTGTATGTCAGAAGCATCTTGGAGTATTTACTGCAGCTGTATTTGGTCCCCTCAATATGTAATTTATAAGGAACGTATTGAAAAAATACAACGGTCCTTCTTGCGCCATCTAAATTTTCGCTGTAAAAAATTTGAATCCCCGTATGAACTCAGCTGCAAGCGGCACGGCGTGCTGTCCCTGTGAAGATCGTCGATTGCTGCTCGATATGTCTGTGCTCCACGACCTTTTGTCCGGTCGTACGGATTGCCCTTCGCTTCTGTCCCAGATATTTTTTTTTGTTCCGGCTATTAGAACCCGCCACGCTGAACGCTCTTTATTCGGGATCCCGCGTACACACACAAAGTACGCTCAAAACTCGCCACTCCTCAGAGAGTATAATACCCGTTTTCATAGCATAGACATCTTCAACTGTAGTAAGTCTGTTTTTGTAAACCGTGTTCGTCAACTACTTACAAGCCCCTAGTAATGTACCCACATACACACACACACACGCACACCACACACACACACACACACCCATTCACACACACACACCCGTTTAAATACCTAAATTTAAGTAATAACTATCTCTATTATTATTATTTTTGTATGTTTTATTAATAAGGATCAAAAAATGTACTTGTTTACGTTGTTATAACTCCACTTCTATTTTTCTTGTATTTTTTGTGGTCATCTGTTATTGGCTTACTCAAATGTATTCATATCTTAAGTATCTTATTCAATGTATCGCTGTTGATGTCCCAAATAAAATAAATAAATAAACCCAAAAAACATGTGACTAAATTGAGAACCTCCTACTTTATCACCTATGTTAATAAAATCTCACGATTTTTGGAGTCCATCATCATCTTCCTCCATTTCTTTTTCCAATCCCATTATTTCACCCAATCGTGAGAACAGATGGTTGTAATGAAATAATAACAGTTCTGTGCCGTTTCATTCTGCCTGGAAATTCATACTCACAAACCGACAGATGGAATAGATTGATAAGTAAGAGTTTATGCAGACCGTTTAAACCACAATCTATCTTCAAAATTGCAGTTTGGACGCAGTTTTTGCGCAGTTGCTTCGAAACTGCTGACCAACACCGCAGCCTGCTGCATCCCAGTTCAGTTAATTCTGCATACTAGCTGCAATAACTTATGCAGATTTGCGGGTGGTAGGACCTTGTGCAGGGTCCGTCCGGATCGCTACCACCATCTTATCCATTAACCTACCGCCAAACAGCAGTGTTCGCATTGTTGTTTTCCGGTGTGGGGATAAGACAGCCGGTGTATAATGACTAGCATAGACGCATTCCATCTTAGTCCTCAGGGTTGGCAACGCATTTGCAGTCTTAGGCTTGCAGTCTTGTGAATGCGAATGTCTGTGGGTCACAGTTTCCACTTACCAATCAGGTGGTCTGTGTTCGTATGCGTTCTCTACGCCATTAAAAAAAAATGCACACGTAGCAATCAGTGGTTAGAAAACTCGCAGAAAAACAGCATTTAAGCTGCAAGTTTGCGTCTAGATTGCAGTGCAAAAACCGTCTGTAATAGATCCTTAATTGATTACTCGCAGCTACTCGTATATCTATAGACTAGAGAAGGAATATAGTTATTATTAATTACCTATTGGAGTCTACAACTAATAGTAGCTCGCCCGCTTTAAATATAAACTAAACTAAATAGATAAAAATAAACTCTTAACTTTCTAGTCCATGCTCTAAATAAGGGATACAGCATTCATTTAACAAGATATGGTTCATGATTGATTTTTCTAATGTCAGGCGTCACAGCTGGCATGTTTTGTCGCGTTTAGCGGTGGGTGGAAACATCTGCCACTTTCTATCAAGTAAGTTCGAGAGTGACGGATGCATAATCGACATTTAACCAACGCAATAAACGCGGCCATAACATGGGGAGTAGGTTTAAGTTTTGCCTGCTTACTATATCCCTCAGGACTACCGTTGCTCAAAATTCGAATAATCAAACGAGATGTTGAAGTATTTTTTGGGTAATGGCTACTTTTGACATAGCTTATGGTTCCGTAAAGATATGTAAGAAAATGAAATTTGTATTTAGCAACTATATATCGCGATTGACTCGCATTTGCGACATAGTTTTATCAGTAATAACCTTACACAAATGTGATGGCCACATTAATCGAAATATCAGAACTTAAACCTTGCGTTTATGCCCTCCTATTATAAAAGCATAATACTCTTTATGTCACTTGCATGTCGTCATGTCGGCTCTAAACCCTTGACCCGTTACGAAGTATTCCAGCGGATTGGATTACTTGTTTTACGGCGTAGTTAAATTTGACCGGAAAATTCGTGACTTTTGGTATGAAATAAAAAATAATTATTTACGTGTGACCCAAATAGATTTAAATAAAGTTTTCCTGCTGTGTTAAAAGTTTAAGTAAATGAATAAGCTTACACGCTTAAAATACTACACAAAGTTAGCATATAAAGCCTGCGTCAATCGAAATTGCCAAAGATGTAAACAAATTAGTTTGACACATAACCTCAAATATTCATCAAGCGTTTTATTTTTTTCAAATATCGTA
Organism: Acleris sparsana; assembly: GCA_923062465.1. Lineage (NCBI taxonomy): Eukaryota > Metazoa > Arthropoda > Insecta > Lepidoptera > Tortricidae > Acleris > Acleris sparsana. The sequence goes on from OV281300.1 coordinate 13,828,399, forward strand.
AAATTAATAGTTATTTAATCTTAAAGTTAATGTAAAAGTAAAGGTCGTAATTTAAAAGTACGTTTATCGAGTAATTGTGGTCCTAAATTGGATAATTTGGTTATATTTACATCTTTGCCAATTTCAATCGGCAAAGGCTATATAGGTGCGACTCACAACGCTTTATTTTCGAGTTCACGTTCCAAAAAAGATATATCTTAAATCTAGTCCACTGAACAACCCTAAATAAACTAGGGAGCTTTCAAGTTGTTTACAGTAAAGTGCTTTAATCATTCTAACAGAGCTTCAGCCTTTACAAGTGCTGCGCAACTTAAAAGTTCTCGTATCTCTTGAACTCAAAGTAGTTCGCCGGGAGCTGTAACTACATTCATTTGCAAAGTTCTGTTAACTTACATCAGGTTTTATATGTTGGATAACAGTTGACCTGTGGATTGTGTTCTAGATAAGTTAGGGGGATATGAGGTTAATGATTAAAATGTACAGAATGATATCATATTTAGCGCGACGCTAGTTTATATGCTTAGGTTACGTCCTAACGTGGGCGATACAAAGCGGACAGAATTGCGAAGCGATCCGATGCGGTGACACGCGGTCTCAATGCGAAGCAGTGCGACGCAGTGCGTGTCGGTTCGCGCGAAAAAATTCAAACCGTTTGATCGCGTTCGCTTCGTTTCGCGCCGCGCCGCCCGTACCCCGCGCCTGTATTGGTCACGTAGATCACTTTAATAGCTGTCGACTGTATTTTTTTTTCGCGCTGCTTCGCATTCGCATGGAATTCGCCCACCTAGGACACCGCCTTACATTTCGCCCTTATCGCGGTGGACAAAGCATCCGTTACTCTCGCACTATAACACTGTCAGAAAGTGATAGTTGTTTTATCCACGTTTATTACATCGATAAACACGATAATAATAGGCCCAATTACCTTCGGAGACCATAGATGGTTTTTAATAAAGTTTTTGAATATCGACGGTTACATTTTTCGGAAAAAAAATCTTGCTGCCAAAAGATAAAGCCGGGCAGCAAAGTTTGTTTATGCAAATCGATCATTTTTCTCCTCTTTCTTCTTCAACTCAAAACACAATTAAAGATCCTCTATTTTACTTTTAGCGAAAAGACGATTGAACTCACTATCTATGATTAATTATAATATAAGTACATGTAAAAAAATTGACACTTGTTTTTGATCTACTTGTATACAATGTCCTCTTCTCTCACTTGTTTTCGTAAATCGATTCCTCTTAGGTACTCCTACATATTTAATAACTGCACGTGCTAGCACGTAACATGTCTGAACCATAATTAATTACTCGTAATTAATCGCACTTAATTACTTTCTCTCGGGATCTTGGAGTGTCGTCCGCACGTTTCATGCGTGCCTATCGCGGCTTTGGAAAAACAAAGGAGCGCGGGTCGATTTTCGAAAATTCAGCGCTCGATTGTTTTATTTCAGAACTAGCGACCCGCCCTGGCTCCGCCTCGGTTATGTGAGTAGCGTAATACACGAACATAAAATGTATTACATAAAAACCTTTCGCTTGAATAAAGAAAGAAAGAAAGAAAGAAAAGCGTTTATTAAGTGCAAGACAATAAAAACTTATTATAATATACTTAAAGATAGCATCAACAAAAGGCACATGCAAGCACTTAAAAGGCGACCAGCTCAGCAAGATGCTGTGACTTATAGTCACAGCGCTGATTTTCAGCTGGACCAATGAGTTTACTCGGAGAGCAGTCCCGTGTCTAACATACATATTATATAACATTCGATGACGTGAAATTCGATATCAAACAATAAGAAAACTTTGTGTGCAGTTACACGCAATATGGAAATACAAACAAAAGGCAAAGGCAGACGGTGACATTAACAAATATTATGTGTAGCAGAGCGGGTTTTAATACAGAGCAGGGGTGCCGCCACCCTGAAGCGAAAAGACATGATTTTTTATTTTTAGCCTAAAACTATGAACCGATTTACATTGACGCAACGGTGGCGGAATGTTATTCCAAATTTTGGTGGCGGCATACTTAAAACTTCCCCTAAAAGCGGCAGACTTATACGGCGGTACGAGTAAACGACACAGACGCAACCGACTAGACCAGGTCAATTTGTCGTAAAGATATGATGGAATTTGGCTTTTTACTACTCCAAATAGAGGCGTAGCAAGATGATAATGACGTCTACTAGCCATGTTCAGTACTTTAGCTTTTGCTAGATAGGGCGAAACATGGCTTCTACTAGGAATATCAAAACAATATCTTGCGCACGCATTTTGTACGCGTTGTATGAGTGTCTTTGTTTTAGCTAACAATCGAGGACCATACACCACATCCGCATAGTTTAATTTTGAAAGAACGAGAGTGTCAACTAAATTTATGCGCAGCTTAACGCTTATAAAATCACGAATTTTATACAATAGTTTAAGCCGGTAAAAACAATTTGGATCACTCTATCTATTGGTAAAAGCCGAATAAAAAATTATAACGTAGTTTGACAGATCTAAGCATACATACAGATGGTCAGACGGCGTGAAGCGACTTTGTTTTATACTATGTACCTAAAGATGAATATTTGGGGGTGGTAGGACCTCGTGCAGGGTCCGTCCGGATCGTTACCACCATCTTATCATTAACCTACGGCCAAACAGCAGTGTTCTCATTGTTCCGGTTTGGGGATAAGACAGCCGGTGTAATGACTAGCATAGAGCCATTCCATCTTAGTCCTCAGGGTTGGCAACGCATTTGCTGTCTTAGGCTTGCAGTCTTGTGAATGAGAATGTCTATGGGTCACAGTTTCCACTTACCATCAGGTAGCCTGTGTGCTCGTTTGCCTTCTCTATGCCATAAAAAATAAAAAAATAAATGAAACGGTAAGTTAATACAATAAATCTAGCTTAGCAATAGATTGTTTTGCGGTAGATCAGTTGCAAACAGCTACCGTATTCGTAGTGAGAAGGATATTTTTAAAATAGTACCTATTGATTCTTTAAAGACCATCCTCGGTACGTTATAAAATAATATCAAAAAACCAATACAGTGGCTACATTTAAAATCGAAGATCGAAGTTACCTTAGCTCCATCCTTTTCTCTGTATTAATGACAAATGACAGGGATGGACTCAGTTGTGACAAGCTGTAGTCGTTTGCATATCAACGGTTCTGTGACTCAACCTCGTATATTGAATGAGGTCCAGTATAAACTGAAACTTACTAAGTCGGCGAGTGCATACTTAGTGCGTGTCAGTTTATACTGGACATTATTCAATATACGAGGTGGAGTCACATAACCATCACCTTAATTGTCAAGTTAGCTACCATATCGATGACAAATAGAAGCCATACAAGCTCTGATCACCTCTTCTTCCTTCTACTCAAGAGGAATAAACCTCGTTTATCCTGACAATTATCCAAGGAACGCCCCCGGGAAAAGGCAAACCGTAAAAATATCCCAGGACAGCGTTGAACAGAGCTATTTGAACGACGCAATAACATCGAGGAGATAAGGCTGCGTTCCGGTTTATGGCCTTCCGCATGGGATAAGGGTGTCACGAATAGGTATCATAATATTTTAGTTTTTTGCATATTGATTTAAAGTTAAAGGTGTTGAGCAAATATTCAATTAATACAATGGAATGAGGTATCTAGCCACGATTAGAAAGGGATCAGCGGTGACAGTTTTACCATTTACGTCAAAGTGCATATAAATTGACAGCTAACCCCCAACACGGGGGTCCATTTGCAACGTGAAAAGATGGCGGATGTGTAATTTGTTTTAGCTTTTATTTTTGTGTATTTAGGTGTTCAAAGTTCTTTTTGTTAGTGATTTGTACTTTTAATACCTTTATGTTGCACAGTGATAGAAGACTTGGACTTATTTCGTGTATCCTGGCATCTTACTCCTCGTTTCAAGTGGACTCGCAGTGGTATAGAGGTTAAAACTATCTTGGCCTCTGTCCTACATATCACCGTACAACGTTGCCCCCAATCTTCCTAGGGAAGATTGGATTGTGTTTTATTGCTATATTGATTTATACTTATATATACTTGACATTGGCGAAATCACTTCATTGTGGAAACGCCATATTCCCGCGGTAGTAGCTGTTCAAGTCGCGTGGGGCAAAAAAAAAAATCCCCGACACATTGCGGTTTCATAATAATAGATCTGTCGGTAGTATAGGTCTGGGCAGAGTCGGAGTAAACATAAAAAAATATATTTTACATTGTTCGGACATAAACTTAAATGATGATGTTAATGATAGGTACATAGTTAAATAAAAAAGTGTTTATAAGTCTCAGGTCTTTGTTGCAAGTTGTACGGCTAATATGCTATCTTAATTTTATAGTGTGTGTGTTGCCGGTGATGACTTACGGATCTGAGACGTGGGCGCTAACAATGGGCCTCATAAGGAAGCTCAAAGTCACTCAGAGGGCTATGGAGAGGGCTATGCTCGGGGTTTCTCTGTGTGATAGAATCAGAAATGATGATATCCGCAGTAGAACTATGGTTACCGACATAACACGAAGAATATCTAAACTGAAGTGGCAGTGGGCGGGGCACATTGCTCGCAGGACTGATGGCCGATGGGTCAGAAGGTTCTGGACTGGCGTCCGCGGACCGCAAGACGAGCTGTAGGTAGGCCTCCAACCAGATGGAGTGACGACCTCGTCAGGATCGCGGGACCGCGGTGGATGCGAAAAGCACAAGACCCTTGGGGGAGGCCTATGTTCAGCAGTGGACGTCTTTCGGCTGACATGATGATGATGATGAATTTTATAGTAAACAAATTAATTTGCTATTGGTAACACAACGAACTTATGACATCACAGCATGTTAACTTATGCAATAGGGAATATTCATGACTGTTTTTTACAGCTTTATTAAAAGCTGATTCATATAGCAATCAGTAGTGGAAAGTAAATTTTTGAATAGCTATAAAAATAACCAAGAGATAAGCCAACAAAGATTTGTTCCTATCTCTTCCTAGCAAACCGTAATTTAACATGAAGAAGAAGAAGAAGAAGAAGAAGAAGAAATACATTTATTCACCAACCACAAGACATACGAGTACATTACACAAATTATTAAAGAAAACAGACATAGCACGCAGTGTGTTCTCGCGGCGGTGAAACGGACACTGGCTCAGCAAAATGCTGGGGTGTCAGACACCTACAGCGCTGATTTTCAGCCAGTACCGGCAGTGACTCACGAAACTATACTATATAGCGGAAAAATAAACAGAAAAGTAATAATAAAACGTTTACATAAATACCGATATACAGCCTTGATACATCGTCGTACAACATCGAGGTTATAATGACGTCACAGTGCAAATCGGATCTCTCTGTCTAATCAGCAGTTTAAAATGCTTGTATCCTCGTATTTCTCAGCCGATTCTAATTTTAATTTCAATTCGGTGATCTCTTTTACGGTATTTTCATATTTCGTAGGGAAATGCGATTTAAAAAAATCCATAAATATTCCCTCTTGCTTATTTTAAAACACTTCGACAAAAACGTTCGTTGACATTCGTTCCGTGTACCTACTTCCAATTATAAAAAAACTAGCGGGACATGTTGATTGATCACCTTTCCCACATATTGTATTTTTAGTTTAGAGTTCTTTTAGGTATGTGACTGTTTTTGTTATTGTAATCTTTTTGCATTCTCTATTATTATGTAAGTAAAAATAAACGTTAATCTTTATTGGTAGTGATTTTGTCAGACATCTATCATCCCTTTGTTTATTGGTTAGGCGTAATTAAGTCAGCCATACTTCGTCCAGATTGAATGATAAACCTAATATATCCATCGGGAATAACGTACCTTTCAAATATGCAGTGACTCTGGTAATTACCCTACATAAAAACTAAGTTTAAAAAATGCATAGCCCCTTTATTATATCATATATTAGTATAAATAATGTTTGTTTTTTATCACAATATCCCGGTTTAAGTCCTATATTTTAATGCGCATCACGTGTCAGATTATAAAAGCTGAATAAAAATCAAACATCAATCTCCATAAACGTGTCAGAAATGCAACTCACCACAATCGACAACCCTACGCCGCGACACTCTCAGTAAAACTCGAATACTTTGTGTCACTTGAAAAACGACCGTAGCCTCTTCACTGCGAAGAGGCAGTTCGGAAACCAAACGAAATTGAATTTTATATCGGCACTACTAACGTCCAATTTGCATATAGGCATTTTGGTTTGGCAAATAAGCAGGGATTTGGAATTTCGAATTGGGTCAGGGGGCCGATTCTCGGACCGTTGACATTGCAATGTCGATCGAGATACGGATGTGACTTGTGTCGAATGACGTGGGACGGTTCGGGATAAGCTGAGTGAATTTTCGCAGCGTGGATTATTTTGTACAAGGGCTCTCGACAAATTGAAGTCCTGGGTCTTCCGTTTACGTCAGTCCACTGTGCCAGCACGAACTTTTACCTTCTGTAGAGTAAGTAACGTCGTCGAGAAAATGTTTAAATGAGTGTGGCTATTAATTAAAGAGTTCTGTGTTTACATTTGACGTTGATGATATTATAAAAGCCAATATGTTTCCCCTTTCAATAAATAACGTATTAAAAACTCAACGGATTTTGATGAAATTCGGCACACTGGCAACTTCAACAGCTACTACCGCGGGGATATGGCGTTTCCACAATATGAAGTGATTTCGCCAGTTTCAAGTATATATAATTATAAATCAATATAGCAATAAAACACAATCCAATCTTCTCTAGGAACATTGGGGGCAACGTTGTACGGTGATATGTAGGACGCAGGTCAACCACTGCGAGTCCACTTGAAACGAGAAGTAAGATGCCAGGATACACGAAATAAGTCCAAATCTTCTATCACTGTGCAACACAAAGGCATAAAAAGGACGAATCAGTAACAGAAAAGAACTTTGAACAACTAAATACACAAAAATACAAAACTAAAACCAATTACACATTCGCCATCTTTTAACGTTGCAAAAGGCCTCTATTTATCAATATAACAAGGTTCCGTTACAAAATCCTATTAGGTTCTGTCAATGACAGCTAACCGTCATCTCTATAAGGAAACTCCGTGTTCCTATTTTAAATATTGGGCCATAGAGGCGACGAGGAGGTCTTTAACCTTCAGAGTAATTTTTACATACGTGCCATTATACTATTACATTTTAACCCATCGACATGAAAATCGACTATTTTGTAATACTCCCTAACACTTTAAACCGCCTAGGCGCCTGTAGGTGAAAGATAGAGTTAATTGAAACCGGTGGCATTTCACTTGGTGTTAAGTTACAGGTAAGTATCAGTTTCCGGGAACCCAGCCGAGTCCCGCGGGATATTAAGTCGGATGCAGGTAAAGTTTTGCGACGGCTCGTTGCATTTGCAGAGGATCTTTGGGAATTCAATTTAAATAAAATTGCTTTTCTGATATGTTGGCATTTTATCGATACTGAACAGTGTTTTAACTATTTTCAATAAAATGCACAACGTTAGCCACTACCAACATAATAGGATGTAGTGCATAATTGTTTTCCTTCGTATATTCACGGAAACGTACGAACGTATCTTGCTATTTCAGTCTGTCACAGTACAAAAAGTACTGAGGTTGGCTGAAGTAGCATGACAAATACGAACATTTCCGACAAAATACGAAGGAAAACAATTATGCACTACATCTGTAGTTCATGTCACTGGCACATACCTAATGAGAGGCATTACACGTTCGTGTGGTTTTATGAAACGAACGGAAAGGCGATACGGGATAGAATCGGTCACCGATACTTGAATGCAAACATTAAGACGCAACCACATCGATAATTGATACTTTAATGACATGCAATACTTTAATGTTATCATTAAAATACAATCTTGGCCTATATTAAGAAACTTTTGTTTATCGTTTCTGAACATAATATTAAATAGGGTTGTTATGATATGGATGTAGACAAATAATTATACCTGATATCCTCGTTCTTTATTATCTTCGTTCGACGAATATATTCTCATGCATAAACCAACCTATATATAAAAATGACCCGTCTACCATTTGCGTCGCTTTGTTTTGTTTTTCTTTTACGTTTTGTACAAACCCCTACAGTAAGGCCTAGTGATTAATTACCTTGCCGGTTAATTTATTCTTTTGTATCGGTTTCGTAATAATCAGGGTTAATGTGTTTGGACATTTGGGGTTGTTTACACTTTCTTACACTTTACTACGTCTTTTATTATTTGAACTTTATGTAAAAAGCTTAGGGTTGTTTTTCTTAGATTATTACGAAGTGCGGAAAAAGCATAGATTTGGTAGAAAGATTACCTTGATATTTGAAAGGAAAGGAAACCAAGGAAATTTGTTGTTTTAATATCCGACCGTTTGGTAAAGGTCTTTTCCTACTCCTGTACTTTTATCTGTCATTTATATAGTCACGAACACTAATATAAGAATATAGATAATCCGCAGAACATTCCGTAGAAAAGTCTATCTAGTCTATTCCCCTTAACAGCACTTGTGCTTTTTTGAGCCAAAACGATATGCCTAGCTGCCAAAGCTTACACCTAGGTTAATTTGACCAATCAAAATACTTCACCAAATTAAACCACCAATCACAATACACATTGACTGTCAATCGGAACGTTAGGTTCTTTTTGGTATGTAAACTCTTTTACTAATTTAACTCTTTAAAAAAACATTTTATTTGGTATCAACCAACCAGAACGCAGCTATATTAAAATCCACCAATCAGGTAAAAGAATTAATTTCTCAAATCATTAGGTGTTTTTAGTCCCTATTTCACAAGTTAAATCGATTGTGCAACTTTTAAAAAAAATATGAAACCTGGTAAGTGCACATCAATTTAAAAACAAAGTTAACCATAGACACATATTTTGTTGTTTTCGAATGTTTCTCGCTCGTTTGTTGTTCTGTGCTTCGTTCGTTCGTATTCTAACCTAGGTATATTAATAAAATTTTGTTAATTTAATTTTGCATTTTATTTGAAACCTAGTCGTAGAAAAAGTATTGTATGCAACGTTGTATAACTAAGTCAAAAAATACTCGTGGCGTCTTGCTTTACGATGTTCGCCTGCGGCTCACATCGTAACCACACCACTCGTCTTTTTTGACCTCTCTTATACAACTGTTGCAAAAACTACTATTTTGTGTTAGTTTTTTTTTTATATGACGAGCAATCTTTAGAGCTGATTATTTCAAATTAGCCAACAACCACCCATATTAATCTTACTTTCTTATTAAATAAAACCACGGCCCAGTCGGGCACTAAATTTTGGAGCTACGGAGTCACAGACAGACATACATAGACTCATATAATATTATAAAGAGGAAAGATTTGATTGTTTGTTTGTTTGCATTGAATAGGCTCCGAAACTACTGGAGCGATTTGAAAAGTTCTTTCACCATTAGAATCCTACATAATCCCTGATAAAAATAGGCTGTGTTTTATTTTTCTGCGCGGTCCGAGTCGCGGGAAGCATAAAGTAATATTTCCACCAAACGGCCCGCATCGGATCGGATCGGAAAGAATTTTATAGTGTTTAAACGATACTGAATCATATGTGTACTGTTTTTAAGTCTACATTAGCAAGTTGCGCACAACAGCTCGACCGCGGGCGTCTTCCGCGACACGCGTACGTCGCCGTATGTATGCCGCGACGCGCGATCGGCTCCGTCATAAATAGACAATAATAATTTCAATAGAGCCGTACGGCTGCCGCGGCATCCGTACGTATCCTTTCCGATCCGATGCGATGCGAGCCGTTTGGTGGAAATCATCCTTAATAGTATTAAATAAACAGATACTCATGTGAAACTTACAAGTCTTATAACGCCCTTTGTTGTCGGAGGTTGAAAATTGGATCGTGTTACACGCAAAGCGCTCTTTTTTACAAGATTTATGTACCTTGCAACGTATGTATGTATGTACGTACGGGTCAAATATGCAAGTTAAATTCGACCCACTTCCCGTTAACGGAATGGGCTGAAATTTGGACCACATATTTACGTATGTATGTATGTGTGTTGCAATATTATTGTATCTAAGAGGTGATCTGATGATGGAGTTGGAAGGTGGCGACAGGATCTCTACTATTCTTAACGTTGATCCACAGACCCGAATCGATACATGTAGGTATGACAGTACCTATATGGTGCCTACTTTTTTATCTGTAACACATTTCCAAGACAACAGTCAATATTGTCAAAAAATGTCAACAGCGTTTCACTTGTAATAGTTTATTTACTAATAATATTTCGTAAGGTTCTTGTTAATTAATACATTTAGTGTTTCATAGGTTATATATTATAATTTTGATTTGGCGAAATGGCGTCAGGTATTTATGAAACTAGTTATGAAACTGGTGTAATCTCTTAGTTACTAAATTACTTACTGATAAACAATATTACGATAAATATAAGATAAACACTCCTGTGCCCCATGAGTTACAATCACCGTACTTGGTAGCAGTCGAATGCTCTGTCCCTCGCACTCTATAAGGATAATGCGAGGCCTGCGAGGTACAGAGCATTCGACTCGCCAGCGACTACGGTAAATGTCACTTATGGTTAGAGTACTGAATACATATAATGGTGACCCCTTCTTTTTCAGAGCTGCACATCTCTTAAACGGCTTAACCGATTTTCATGAAACTTAGGTAAGAACCACCGCTAAAAACCCTGCTCTCAAATATTAAAAAAGCAGCCAAATCGGTTCACCCGTATAAGAGCTACAGTGCAGCAGACAGACACACATATAGCGGTCAAACTTATAACACCGCTCTATTTGCGTAAGGGGTTAAGAATGATAATTTTGGAGATCGCATATTTTCCTATGGTTGATAACCATTTATTTAACGCTTAACGGTGCGTCAAAAACGGCGCCATGTTACTATGACCCCGTCTTTGGTTTCACTAACGGCGCCATGTTGTTACTATGACCCCGTCTTTTGTTTCACTAACGGCGCCATGTTGTTGCCATGACCCCGTCTTTTGTTTCACTAACGGCGCCATGTTGTTACTATGACCCCGTCTTTGGTTTCACTAACGGCGCCATGTTGTTACTATGACCCCGTCTTTGGTTTCACTAACGGCGCCATGTTGTTACTATGACCCCGTCTTTTGTTTACTAACGGCGCCAAGTTGTTACTATCACCCCGTCTTTTGTTTCACTAACGGCGCCATGTTGTTACTATGACCCCGTCTTTTGTTTCACTAACGGCGCCAAGTTGTTACTATGACCCCGTCTTTTGTTTCACTAACGGCGCCATGTTGTTACTATGACCCCGCTTTTTGTTTACGCAACGACACCGTATGTTACGCAGCGGTGGGGACCTTTAGCTCATGTTCAGTTTAGTCGGTAGTGACTCTGCCTACTACTAGCAATCCCGGTTCGATTCCCGGAATGGGCAAATATTTGAGTAGGGGAAGATGGGGTGGCTTCGTACAAAGGGAGCATTCGTACAGTGGTCATATCTCGACTATGCAACATGCTGAAGCGTTCATATTTGTATGCGTGATTGCCGCTCATATGCGTAGGCTACCCTCAAAAAGCGATGGCAGTGCGGCAGCAGCTTTCGCCAGAAATACTTAATATGTGTTTTCGCGACCCGAAAGTAATTTTTGGTTCTCCTTTGAATGTGTCTGTCTCTAATAAGTTTTACTCGTATTAGATTTTTTATATATATATATAGTTTGTAATTAGATGCTTGAGATTAATATGTAAACAATAGTTTTGGGATTACTTTAACAGTTATTTTTTATTTAGTTTTTTTTTCGGTTCGTTTTGGTTGGGGTACCTTCGTACAGTCAAAATGTATGTAATTATATACTGTACGAATGCACCCCATGAAAGTTAAAAAAATGTATATCAAGAATAATTATAATCACAAAACCAGATCAGTAAGATATGCCTAAAAGGTGACTGAAACAGGTGAAATAGCTGAAAATCTAATAAATCCTGGGAAAAAATAATAGTGTACGAAGCCACCCCACGTATGGGGTGCATTCGTACAATTCTCATTTTTTGGGAAAACTATTATATCTTGGCACAGTTGCTTTGTATCCAAACTGAAATATACAATTATTATAGCCAAATAAGTGGATGATAAAGTAGCATTCATCTCATTTTGAAAAAGCAGTTAGTTTTTTTTTAACAATTCTTAAAGTAAAAAGTGTACGAGGCCACCCCATCTTCCCCTAATGAGTGCGAGTATTTGTTTTGAGTCTGGAATATTTTCTATGTATTTAAGTGTGTATGTTTCTGTATATGTAGGATTGTCCGTGTCTAGTTCGCATAGTACCTACAAAGCCTAGAGCTTAGTTTGGGGCTAGGTAGAGTTTTTTATACTTGCGTTTTAAAGCTAACACTCACTAGTACTTTTCAGAACGTCCGTATCTCATTAAACATGAATTCACAAACACTTTTTGAATATAATCATGGTTTATGAATATTTAACCTACAGCCTACAGCTACGTAACCGACAAAGTGACCTATTTTCGGGTAACTTCCTTTCCTTGCTTAATTTTGCCTATTACGAAATTCCTCCAGTTTATCCACAAACGAGTTAAGTTTTATAACTTGGGCGCGGCGTTTCTACAGTCTATTCGTATTGTATTAGCTAAAGAACAGTAAATTAAGTCTAAGGAAAACGAAGAAAGTTTTTTTTATGGCGTAGAGAAGGCGAACCAGGACACAGGCCACCTTATATTGGGTGGGATCTGTGACCCATAGACATTTGCATCCTCAAGACTATAATCTTAAGACTGCAATTCTAAGCCTGCAACGTTATATGCTAATTTTACCGGTTGCCTTATCTCCACACCGCAACACAACAATACGAGCACTGCTGTTTGGCGGCAGGTTAATTAGAGTATAAGATGGTGGTAGCAACTCGATGGACCTAGCACAAGATCCTACCACCACTAAACCAAAATAGAAAAATATACTGATATTTTTATTGACTCAGTGGAGTTTTATAATTAAATAAATATATATCAGGGGAAACCTCACACAAATTGACCTAGTCCCAAACTAAGCTTTAGGCTTATACTATGGGTATACGTGAGAGTGAAAGTTAGCCCTTTTTCCACCTTTACATCAGCCTAACGATGTCCACTGGTGGACATATTTAGGCCGAACCCAAGACCTCGACAAAAATGGTAATATTCTAAATAGTTTATTTCTAGTTTTTAGAGTTGTTGGAAATTCTGTAGCTCTGCCTACCCCACTCTGGGAATGAAGGCGTGAGTTTATGTATGTATGTATGTATGTATTCTAAATTTAATGACTTTCTTGTTCTAATTCTTTTACAGAGCAACCGACGACAGAAGTCAACGGAATCAACCTAGCCAACTATTACCCCAGCACACGCTCCTACAATTCAGTGGTTTATATTCATAAGAAATTCTATGACGATCATAAAGTCTTTACAATCCCCGAAGTTCAACATATTTTTACAAAACATAATGATCCTGAGCCCAAAAATAAAGAATGCAAGAAGAAACCGAAGGATACTAAAGTAAAACCTCGGAACAAAGCTACTAATAATACTGTAAAGATTGATCAGACCAGCGTCAATAATGATGAGGTTTTGGGACAAACAATAAGATTTGCTAAAAACATCGTCCCTATCGTTATCCCTCCCAATCAAGATGCAACTCCAATTTATTACACAATTAAAACATCAAAAAAATCCAGAATAACTCAAAATAAACCGAAAGATTCTAATATCACACACGATTTAACGTACGACAAGTATAAACAAAAGAAAAATGTGGAAACGTTCAAAAAAGAAAAATACAAATGCCAAACAGAGAGTTTTAGTCGGGAATCTGGGAGCAGGACGTCTAAAAGCAGCACTATTGAAAATTTAGTTATAAACCACTCCCTAAGTTGTTCACTGTCTGAAATTTCTGAGAAGAAAATAAAAAGAGTTCGTCATGTTAAAAGTAATAAGCAAGCCTTTTTGGCGTCTGAATCATTTGAGGCTTTAGCCACAGAATTACTTAATTCTTCCGGTGACGCTAAAATAAAAATTCACTTACTAAATGATACAGCGAAGGATATGTTATACGATTCTATACGAAACCCCATCATAGAGGCGATAAAAGAGTCTGTAACTGAAATTTGTAAAAGCAAAGACAATCCAGAATGTAAAACTGTGCATAAATATGTGCAGTGCCACACACAGAAACTAGATCATATAATAGATAAGTTGGCATGCATTGAGAAAAGACTAAATGGTGTCGACGAAAAAACTAAAACACAGAAGCCCGCGGTGAAAGTATCAGCTCTTGAAGATTTAGGTGAGGACATCATTGATGAGAAGGAAGAAAGTGGCTCTGATGCGGAGACTTCTAAAGTTTATAGCATTTCAGAGCAGCAGAAAGCGAGGTGTCCTAGTGCTTTTGTTAAACTAAACCCTCTTTTAAAGAAAGAAGAGCATTCTGATCTTGGAGGTGGAGAAGAAGTGCCTAGCACGAAGGTGGCAACTTATGTCCAACCTGATCGTGCGAACAAAATACCGGCAAGATACTGTTGGACAGATGCAACTAAGTAATAAAGTTAGAAGGATATTAAAAAACTTTGCTATTGTGTGAAACTCTATCGTTACTGATAGTTCGAATAGATCGTTTTCTGTACCATTTAATGGTAGATTTTCTGCTTGAATAGATTTCACGATCTTTACATGTGAAATAATAATTATCTTACTCGGACTTGCATTGTAATGTTGACTAGTATTTTAATATTTTATCTTAGATATTAAAGTTGGATTTTATTTACAAGTTAGTTTTAATTTTGGCTTTAATGGTAAGGCTACAATTTGGTTTCTGTGACTTAAGAAAACTGTAGAAATGTATTGTTGGCATCTTCTACAAAATCCCTCTATATTCTTAAAAACAGTTCTAAAAAGGGCTTATCGATAAACCTACTTTCATTCGCTTATCAACCAAGAACGCGAAAAGATAAAATTGAAATGAAAAAACGACTTACGATGAACTTAGGAAAAGCGTGAAATCGTAACAATGGCCCGGAAAGACTGACATTGACGAAGATTCGCGTGCCAAGCCGCCATCCGGCGCGGGTCGATACGCCCAATACTTGGGTCGTTCAGTGCCAAAACGAATATCGTCTCCGTTTTATATGGAACTGAAGAGCCTGGTACTGGTATTGATGTAACTGATGGTATTAATAACTTGCTGATATAACGCGGATTCTTATTCAAGCATTGATTATATTTTCCTGCCACTATACGAGTATTAGACTCAGGAGCAAAAATAATGGGTCACAGTGCGTTTTTCATACTAAAGAGGCTATTTCGAAGCCTTGGTTCCCCGCCAGGGAATGCTTTTAGTGAATTCTGATGATGAATACCCCCAGCATCGATACAGGACTTCCAGAGTGCCTAGGATACCCAACTGAATGAATCTGCGGTTAACACCGGAATCGTACATGTTCAGAAAAAGATCTAACATGGCAATAAAATGTAAGGAAATCCAAGTGCTGACCCAAACTCTCTCGCTGTGGTGTTAACTGATTGTGCGATCAGTTAGGTATCTTAAAATCTTTTGACCTCCTCTATTAAACCTCGGAGTATCCACCATTAAACCTCACTCGAAACAACCCCTGGCGAGGAACCAAGGCTTCAAAATAGTCTCGTTTGTATAAAAAACGCACTCTGACCCGGTATTTTTGCTCCTGAGTGTATTCCTTTATAGGTATCAGTATGCGTATCGTCTAGTACCCATAGTACAAGCATCTTTATCTATTCTACAGCTGAGTTTGCCAATGAGTTCTCAACCAGCCTTACTTGACACATTCTTCAATAGATGAATTTACTAGCATAGGTATTCCTTATTAGTCTTCAGGGTTCACAAGGCATTTGCAGTCTTTATCAGAATAATATATTTCATCATAACATAGTGCAGTTCTTTACGTGATACTTGCAAGTTTATTTTTGTAAAGCTACCAATATTCTTTTGCAATATTCTTACCGTGGATAGATGCTTTGGTTAATTTAGGGTAAGATACAGGTTGTATGTGGCAAAAGTATTCATTTATATTTTTAACCCGAAGTTTTCAAGTAACAATTTTAATATATGCGACAATGATAGATTTCCTCCTCAGTACCTTTGTTTTTATGACTTCTGACGAGTAAGAAAGACCTCTCGAGTTTAGTACTTAGTCCAAGTGCAGACACTTGAGTTATACAGAAGAAAAAGCAGTGGAGATAGTAAGTACTCAACTTTTCACGTCACGTTGATAAAAAGGGGTTGTAAAACGTCACTTTTTTTCATTTTTTACATACTTGTGGGCTCTAGCTCAACGCTTTTGTGGCATTGTGTCTGCCCAAGGGTTTTTGAGAGCTGCTTTGTAACATTAATAAAAGAAATGTCAGGCTTCAACCGAGTAAAAGGAGGTTTATTTATTTGAAGAAAGCGCAAGTTAACCCCTAATTTTGAGAAAGAAAATAACGAAAAGCAAGCTTTAAATAAACCCAACTGCTGTTTGGATAATGTCGTCAAAGTAATGTTACTTATCATGTATTTATTTTTTATTTCGCTAATTATATATTTGTATAATTTTAATATAACCTATGACACTCTAGTGGTTAAGACCAATCTAACCACGTATAATATATTAAAATTGATTTATCCGTTTAGTAGTTACGAGCGGACATTGAGTCGGACATATATACAAGTCGAACAGATAACCCTCCACGATATCTGGCATTTATATGCCACGATGTACGGGTCTTACTAAAAAAAACAAAAATAACTCAACACCAAATACTTAGTTCACTAGAAACGCCGAAATTTAATTTGGACGGTTTTTTTTTTAACAATTATGTAATTGTATTAGTTGTTTTATAATACCGTCATTCTGTAATGTCATAACTTACAGAGTCGAGATTCTAAGCGGTAAAAACCATTGGCACTGCTGGATCGAAAGAGTAAAAGCTCTATAAACTTGCTAGTTTAGTTTTAGGTTGATAGAAGTTGTAGTAAAGTTGATTTAAAAATACAGTTGTATTTTCAGTTGTTGCTGTTTTGATCTAACAGTGTGATTATCGTCTTTGAAGGGGCCTAATATGGCTGCCTTTATCGCGTGACAAAATGTGGATAAAACATCCGTCACTTTTTGACACGTATATAATATAAATACGAGAGTGACGAAGCCACTAAGCTTCTATTTAACACGGTAAAACAATATTGCTTTTAACATAGCTCTTATTTACTTCACAGTAATAAATAACAGATGAAACATGATGTCTTTACGGCCTAAAATAGAGGCCTAGGACTAACAAATCAAACAATGAATGAACCGACGAATTCATATTATAAAATTAAATTAAAATAATTTACCTCACAACTCATCCATATCTTAAGACAAACATATAATAAAATAAACATCATGGAAATAAATAACACGCATATATAAAAGGACGAATATTATAAAAACGTTTTAAAATGATTCTTTATCACATAACAAGCACACTACATTGATATTTCCTTGAGATTCTACTATATAATCAATAAAAATGCAAGTTAAAGTTTAAATTTTCAAAACAACGCGAAAAACGCTGTTTCTATCTATGGCGGACTAGTGTGACGTCACACGCAAGTAAACAAACAAGTTCATTTGACAGCTTAGCATATGAAGTGAATTTGGGGTTTGTTTTGTTTACTTGCATGTGACTTCACATGACAGATTATAAAGTATTTCTAACATCACATAGCGTTTTTGCCACAGATTAAATTTAAAAAAAAATCCTTATTATTTCGTGTAATTTCCAAATAAATAGACATAATTTAATGTGAAATAAAGTGAAATACGTTATTTTACGCTAGTATCAGATAGGATGACCACAATTTGTAGTATATTTTCAATGTTGTCAAATAGCCTATTCTGCCTGTAACAATACTTACACAGAATTTCATAAACGGGCAGTCAAGACGTTCTGCCAACACCTTCAGGCTGTTGTCGCTGCTCCGTACTCGCTTTGTACAGAGGCGACCTCTTCCGCCTGATGACGTAATATTATTCACACCGTCTACATACAGCAGTTGCACACTGCCGTAATACCAAAAAAGGTTGATTGCTTAGTAATAGCATAAGCATTTTAAATATACTGCTATTATCAATAGAGTATAGAATCCTTCGACTACTACATTGCAGTTAGCCACTTTCTATCGGCAGCATAATTCGGGAATTCGGGCAATGGTCCTATTGATCGCGTAGCTGTGTTGGATGCTGCTATGCCGACATTGCCGGCAATTCCTTTGATCTGTTACACTTGAGCATAGATCAATGAATAGCTATAGAATGATCTATCAAGTTGTGTTCGGATGGAGACAGCGTTAAATAGTTTGTTGCTGGCATCCTGTTTCATTTACTTAGTGTCTGTGTACAACCAGGAACTATAAAGCACCTAATTGGGGTAAATATGAATATAGGATGCAATGTTACTACTTTTTGGTGCATTTGTAAGAAAACAGGATGTCCCATAAACCGCTGTCGATGTCCAAGGGCTGATAGAGCAGCTCAAAAGCTAACGATTTAACCCCTAAGTATGTCCAGCGATTTTTACAAGTTTCGGAGATATTGATCATTTTAATCTATTTTTTTGTAATTTTCACGTTTGATGTCACGAAAAATCATTAATGTGATGTGCGCAAACTTTATATGATAACTTGAAAAATGATGCTGATTCGTAATGATTCTAATTATGTAAGATACAACTGAAAAACTTATGAAATAATACATGAAATTAATGTTTTTTCCTTACATAAGGGAATATTACAAAAAAACTGATTAAAATGATCAATATCTCCGGGAGTAGTAAAAATCGCTGTACATACATAGGGATTATATCGATAGCTTTTTAGCTGCTCTATCAGCACGGTTGGCGGGTTGACGTCGGTCGTCAAAGTAATGTTACTTATTATGTTTTTATTTCGCCGATTTCACATTTAAATAATTTTAATATAGCCGATAGAACTCTAGTGGTTAAGCCAAATCTAACCACGTATAATTTATCAAAATCGGTTTAGCCGTTTAGTAGTTACGAGCGGACATTGAGTCGGACATATATACAAGTCAAACCCATAACCCCCTTTTTGGGCTTTGCCGCAGTCGGTTTAAAAAATGAAGGAATCGGACCATAACTGTTGATCTGATGCCCTGTACAAAATCGAACCTGCCTAATATATAGATAGATAATCCAATATAAAATAAAAACAAATTTAGAACTTTACAAATATTAAACCAAACCGTTTTTATAAAAATGACAAAGAAATCCTCGGTGGCAAGGTGTTGAGTCAAGCACGCTGCCCAAACAGTGTTGAGCAAACGCGCGGGTTGTTTGTTCATAACGCCGGGCAAATATTTACTTTCATAGCGGAATGGCTTTGTCGTGTTGTGTTAATTGTAGGTAGTCGTCGAAGTCAAGGGCAGGAAAAATTGTTTAAAGTATGCTCTATCAGTTCATAAAAAGTTAAGGTTAAGTCTGGTGACCAAGTAGGTTGTGATAGTAGGAGATAGGAACAGAGTCGCTATTGTATGCAGTTCATTATCACTATCTTTATTTCCGCCAAGGATCTACAGTCAGGTTTATGCTACTCCAATCCATAGATCTTGCTGCTCTAGAATTATGTTGCCATTCATTACGGATGGAGGAGAAAATAGAAACGAAGGGTGAGTGAATAGAGAGTAGGAAGAAGATGCTTTGTTTTACGCAAGGTTGGTATGACCCCGGCAAGATATTTGCTACCTTCTTTCGGGACGTAGGTGGCTTATTTCACCACCAAATGTTATGCGTAGGTATCTTAAACTTTACAGACATAAATGAGATATACGTGTACAAAAGCCAGCAGATACGATCGATCTCAAAAGTTGCTGTACATTTTAGTACCTCGTCGCAGCTATTGACATACTAAATTCAAACCACTCTCACTTGAACACGTTACTGCGACAAGGTTGTAGGTTTACCTCTATTACAGCCTGAGTGTTATTATTCACACAGTACCAAACTAAATACAACGCAGCGTCAGGACTAAGCAATTCAGGTCGTATTAATCATTCCCATGACGGCTGACTTGCAAGTTCCCGCAACTATGGATCCATTAGTGGGCACAATGCGGGAATTAAAGCACGGGGTGGAAAGATAGACGGGGTAGAACTGACGCCTGGTTTGGTTGGATTATTCGGCCTTTGTAGGTAAGAGCTTGTAAAAGTAGTAAATGTTATTATGTTAGCCCATTTGTGTAAATGTTACAAATATTTTCCAGTAGATCGTAAGTTCCAAAAACATTATTTTTTTGCTCTTGATATGGTTATTAAATAAAATTGGTAGTAACGTAAAACTGCTATTCTTTGGGCTCAAAATACAAGCTTAATGCAATGGCAGGTGATGTTAAAGCAGTAGTGACAGATAATAGGTGGTAGGTTTTGCGGGTGGTAGGACCCTGTGCAGGGTCCGTCCGGATCGCTACCACCATCTTATCCATTATCCTACCGCCAAACAGCAGTGTTCCAATTGTTGTGTTCCGGTTTGGGGATAAGACAGCCCGTGTAATGACTAGCATAGAGGCATTCCATCTTAGTCCTCAGGGGTGGCAACGCATTTGCAGTCTTATGCTAATGTCTATGGGTCACAGTTTCCACTTACCATCAGGTGGCCTGTGTGCTCGGTTGCCTTCTCTATGCCATAAAATAAATAATAAAAAAAAAAATGTTTTCAATACCTACCTATATACATCAAACCGCGGCCTTTTTTTCAAACACTTTTTTTATTAAGATACTTCAAGAACTTTAACTTCAAGAGGCAATTTTCACCTTGATGGAAAGTATATTAAGTGCTTAGTTCTCGTAGAAAAAGCTTTATCTTACTTTTAATTTCAGCCAGCGTTTGTGCGACTAAATATATCCCATAAATAATATCCCCCTGTGTAATAACAAAACGCATTATGACCAGCATACGTTGATCTCTGATTTTGGACGTGAGTAACGAGTAAAGGGGTCAAGTCGAGTGCTACGTAGTTTTGAGGTGACGCTACAGCTACGCTATTAAGTTAGATAATAACAAAAATTGTATCTCTTTCTATCTGAGTTGGGTCGAAAGGGATGTCATGAGTGACACGTGTTCCATTCTGGCCGGGTTAGTAACTCGTTCATTCCCTTGGGTTTTGGTGTGGTTGCTACTGTAATATGATTTGGACAATGTTGTTTGTAATATTAACGAAATTGAGTTTTGATTTATCTATCGTTTTGTGTGAAGCTTTTTATAGGAAAACATACATAGATAATTTAAAAAAGTATGAAAGGTAAAATGTCACTCAAATAGTACTACTAGTCTAAACTCAGCTCTGAAGGGTTATTTTGTCATAGCTATGCAATTCATTTTACGGCGAGCGTAAAGGACAGAGCTATAGCAGTTATATAGTTTTGTCCTTTTCTCTCAGCGTAAACTAAACTGAATAGCTACGTCTTAACATAATAACCCCCCTGAGCTTGTACTGTATAGGATAACTATTATTACAGAAGTTAAGCGTATAAAGTAATAAATTCTTAAACACACAGAAAATTAAAAACTTTTGCTCATCTTACAAATATTTACCTTGATCGGGAACCAAATCCGATACGTTTAGCTTCGAAAGCAAGGTTGCTTACTACATTCTGGGTTTACTACGTAAATTTAACTCAATGATTTAAAATAACGTCCTTTTAAGCTGTGTACTATCTATTATTAACAGAATTTCAAACTTGTTACCAACTACGTAGCAGTTTACAAAACGTCGGAACTTTCACAAGTCATTTCGATGTAACAAACTTTGCCAGAGTTGGCCTTCGCTTCCAAAATAATTTGCTTGCTTCTAAAAAATATCTTAGGTAGTCATTAATAATCCGTCATTTCCAGAATCCCATTCTCTTAAAATCTGAATAAACATTTATCAAATTTTACCAACGCGGCACTTTGCCGACGGCAGCCATTTTGTGAAGCGTCTCAAAATGGCGGATATTTAATTAAAGCAGTGCGCTATCAAGGTATAATTTAATGCGGATATTTTCGCGTCATTATCAAACTAAAATGTATCGTTTGTGGTGCTAACCTAAATATTAATAATATCACTTCAGTGTAGGTGCGACCTCATTTTTTTAAATAAGAGTAAAAAAAACACTGTGTTGTTTCTTTAGGACTAACCTGATTTTCTGGGATACAAAGTAAGTTGAGTTCTAAATGTTTGTCGTGTACGTAGATAGTTTATTAAAGCTATATCTGTCTTATCAAAGTGCAACTCGGCGTAGAAATTTGAGTGTTAGTGCTTTATATATTCAACACAAAATGAAAATAACAAACACTTTAGTTAAGCAATGGGAACCTCTGCAGTATCAAAATTGAGATGTCAAAGGTTCAACTTTAGCCTGTCACTTTCCATTCCCTTTGGATAGACCAATCTATTGAAACAGGAGCATAAAAATCGTCAAACTACATACCCACATACAAACATACACTCGAAAAACAATATCCTCTTTCTTAAGCAGTAGGTTGAAAATGCTATCCCCACGCTAATTGAGTATAAAATACTCAAGGAAAAATTTCATTCAGTTACTAATAAAATAGAAAACAACCGCCTCCCTATGTACATAATGTAAAAAGTATTTGTTATCGGCCGGTAGCGGTAAACTACCTACATTATTTAACAGCTACAAGTTAATTACACCATAGAGTGAAATATTCAACTAACTTATTCGACTAACTACCGACTAAATTCCACTTAATTCTGTAGGGTTATTCTATTACACAAATCAGTACTTCGATACAACTCGACTGAGGTATGAGACATGCACTAACATATACACTTGGAAGCAAAGAAATCGAGCCACTTAGTACTCAATTTCCATAGAAAGTGACTCGATTTCTTTGCTATCAATTACAGTTGGTCGATGTTTGTACAGACTGGTAAACTATACCCTGTCCACGATAACGAGCTAGTATAGCGGTCTCTCTTTTGCACTTTTGTATGCAGATGAAAGGGACAAAAAAGGAGAGTGGGCGTGAACGATGGCACCAGGGCTCGGAAAACGGTATTTTTTTCGAAACGGTTTCGTCTTAAATGCCTAAGGAACGATTTGTTTCGGTTTCGTTCGCAAATAACGTTATAGAAAACGTTTTTGAATAAGAACGAAATTTAAATATGTTTTTTTCCATTTGCTGGATTCGGTAGTATCTAACATTACTAAACAAGTTCATGCTTGTCGCCGCTTTGTAGCCGAACTCCGCGCGCGGCCGCGTCCTGTGGATTAAACCGGTTTTTGATAACGTTCTCGTTTCGTTTCCGTTCCGAACAAAACGTTGAACAAAGAACGGTTCTAAACGTTTTTAAAACGTTATTTTGAATAACGTTTCCGAGCCCTGGATGGCACCTCACTGTCATGCTCGGCTTACATGCTCCGTCGCTCGAAATATTTATTTTAATATCCCTTATGATTTTTCTGGTTTAGTTAAATAATAAAGGACCCAATAAGTATTTACTTATGTATTCATTTATATGCAGAAGATAGTCCAGTAAACAAGCCGAGTCACAGATTAAACCGGTAAAAATTTAAAAGAGATCACTATAACGCGTCCGCACCGTGCAAGAGACAGACGTTGACAGAACTTCGACCGCCATGTAAACTCACCCGGTGCACGTGCATCGCCCTTATCGCTGACCAATGACGTGCTGTCTAAGTTTTCTAGTACTAGCTCGTTATCGTGGACAGGGTATAGTGTACCTTCGTCGAAGAGTTCGCTATCAAGTGGTTTAAAATACTATAAATAACCCTTCAAAGCGTCTATTCTAGTGTGTGAAACGAAATTGTCTTTGACGTGTAATTGTATTATTTATCTTATTTACTTGACAGTAATGGCGACTTGCTAACAAAGCCATCGTTAAAGCAATAATCGTTTTGCCCAATAGAATAGAGGCACTGGTCATTCTTCAACGCTTAAACAATCCGACCATTGGTCGTCGACAGTTCGTTTAATGTCTGAAGACATTTAGTAGCAGCACCTGAGGCTCTACCTAACATGATGGACTCAAAGATTAAGTATCTGAGAATGGCAGGATGCACTAAGAGCTAAATTAAACTTATTCCATTCATGTTAGGGCCGCAACTACTAATTCGAAACTACACTCAGGAGCAAAAATACCGGGTCAGAATGCGTTTTTCATACAAACGAGACTATTTCGAAGCCTTGGTTCCTCGCCAGGGGTTGTTTTGAGTGAGGTTTAATGGTGGATACTCCGAGGTTCAATAGAGGAGGTCAAAAGTTCTTAAGATACCTAACTGATCGCACGATCAGTTAACACCACAGCGGGAGAGTTTGGGTCAGCACTTGGATTTCCTTACATTCTATTGCCATTTTAGATGTTTTTCTGGACATGCACAATTCCGGCGTTAACCGCAGATTCATTCAGTTGGGTATCCTAGGCACTCTGGAAGTCCTGTATGTGTGACTAAAAGCATTTCCTGGCGAGGAACCAAGGCTTCGAAATAGTCTCGCTTGTATGAAAAACGCACTCAGACCCGGTATTTTTGTTCCTGAGTGTCCATGTAAGGCGTTTAACGCGCATGTTTACTCGCGCATTCTCAAATGACCACAATAACTTTACTCGTGGCAATTATCGCGCGTCACTGGACGCAAAACATCGCCACCCTATGATTAGAGTACGGCGTACGATACGCGATTTACGCGCTTTGCTCGATATTATGTGAAGAAAATTTGAGCTTCTGGGTGATTTATCTCACAATCACACGTGTTAAAGTGCGCGAGCCATCACGAGCGTTAAACTCCTCATCTCAACCTGGGATGATTTTGAAAAATCTCTTGACGATGAATTTTCCAATTAACCGGGCTGCCAACATTTTGACTTGAGTCAGGCGGTTAAAACGATTGGAGAATGACTCAACTACTAACAAGGATTTATACCACGTTGGTTCCACACCAATTGTAGTATTATGAATTTACTCGCTCGTTCGATGATTGAACTCAGCCGGTAATCTTAACCAGCCCCGTGCGCTCGTTAGCAACATGCGGCAATAAGTATCTACGCTTTTAACGCAGTTGAGGGGAGTCAAGATGGAAAGTGCCCAAACGGATCGCTAAGTTAAGCTTACCAGTGAGTTCATTGTTGATGTATTCCGCAAAAGAATAACACCCTGAAATTTCAAATGCAGCTGAGATTCCGGCTTAAAAACTTGGTGGAACCGACGTGATACACTCCTGGCTACGCCGTGCAATATACAAAGCGGAAGCTATGAAAGGTAAAGAGGTAAAAGAAGTGGAAAGTGCTAGGTATAAGGCAATCACTCACCAAAATTTGAGCGGCGGTCTGGTGCTGTAAAAACAGGCTTAAGTCAGTTTAGCCAGTAGAGAAGGGACTAAAGGTGTGGGTTGATTCCGGCGCCAAGCGCAACTTTAGATGCATCACATGTTAGTCTTATTACATGATTTTTGATGACAAATGCGTAATTTTCAAGCATTTGTAGTCTTATTTAAAATAACTGGTAATTTTTAAGTTTTTATATGCATCTGAAGTAGCGTATGGTGCAAAAGAGAACCAACACCTTGACAGTAGTCGAAGCGCAGAGTGAGTACCTTTCATGATATGGAAATGCACAGAGAGCTAGACAAGCCTAGGTTATTTACGAATACAGTGTATTATTAAGTTATCTTGACATTTTTTGTAAAAAATAAATAAATATAATGCACTGTAATCGTAGAATAGTTAAGAGAAAGAAAGACCCATTTTACAAAAAATCTTAGATGGTTTTACATTGTTCGTTGTGGATCTTTCTTCTCTATTAACACATCTATACACAAAAGTAAACTAGAATGTTTGTCTTTGACAAGTTGTTCGTATTATTAAGAAGTACACCAATTATGATTATAATGGGGTCAATTGTGATAAGTGTTCTCTAATATTAAATATATGTACACCTAAATGTATAAATGTCAGAGTCTAATGAGAATGAGAATAGAGTATAACATGGTATTATAAATTAAGTTTTACAGACATTTACATTTGAGAACACTGATCCGAATCGACCCCATTGTCTCTTTATTGGTCCAGTTTGTTTATAAAAAATTGACAGACATCGATGAATCGTGTATACCTATTAATCTATAAATTTCGCATTGATTATTAAGTAAAGGTGGTTTCAGAGCATCGCTTTTCAGCGCGTATAGGATCGTCAATGTACGCTCGTAAACGCGCAAATTTGTCATACGCGCATCTCATACGAGCGTAAAAAGATAAAGATAAAGATAAAAGAAATTTATTCAGTAAGTAGGCCGCACGGGCACTTTTACACGTCAAGATACTACCAGCGCTTCCCAAGAGGAGACCACTGCTGAGAAGAAACGCCGCAAGAAACTCAGCAGTCAGTCATTTTTTAAACTTATTACATATTTCATATTACAATGGTATGTACAACTTAATCTAGCATTATATAAAGCTACAAGTATTAAACTAAATACAATATCAAATAACAGTAGTTCAGCAGGAAAACATGCCAAAAATCTTACGGGAGAGAAAGATAGAAAATAATAAAATAAAATAACTACAACTACCTACTTATATATGTGTATATAAGATGGTGCAAGATGACCACATAAAAGTTTCGATATGTTTTCCTGCATCAACGGTGTCCCCCAGACAAGAAAAGCAGGATAAAGCCTTTGCATTTGAACAAATTACTATTGACTAAGTTTCGGGTGTAGGCCATGCATTTTTGTCTGTTAGATAGTCCTCGACCCTATAATACGCTTTAGACATTAACGACCTTTTCAAATATTTTTTAAGTGCTGGAAAGGGTAACTTTGAAACTACTTCAGGTAATTTATTATAGAAATGAATGCATTGACCAACAAATGATTTATATACTTTACGGACACGGAATTTTCGAATAGCTATTTTATTTTTATTTCTAGTATTTAAATTATGTATATCTGAGTTTTTGGTGAACGAATCTAAATTCTTAATAACATAAATAATATTCTCGTAAATAAATTGAGACGCTACAGTTAAGATATCAATTTCTTTAAAAAGTTCTCTTAATGAGTCACGGGAATTTAAATTATAAATAGAACGAATGGCCCTTTTTTGTAACACAAATATAGTTTGTATGTCAGCTGCCTTACCCCAAACCAGAATACCATAAGACATAACACTATGAAAATAACTATAATAAACTAAGCGAGCTGTCTCAACATTAGTTAGTTGTCTAATTTTCCTAACGGCGTAAGCTGCCGAACTTAGTTTACCTGCCAGTGCAGCTATGTGGGGACTCCATTGCAAATTTTTATCTATTGTTATGCCTAGGAAAACCGCCCTATCTACCATTAGCAAACACTCGTTATTTAGAAAAATACTAGAATCTACCGGTTTAACATTAGGCAAAGCGAACCTAACACATTTAGTTTTCTTGGCATTTAGTAGCAAGTTGTTACTAATAAACCAATTATGTACTTTAACTAGAGTGGCGTTTATCCTACTGTAGTCTACGGTTTTCCTATCTACCTTGAAAATTAGTGAAGTATCATCAGCAAAAAGTACAATATCGCAAAGTTCATGTACTATTGGTGGTAAGTCATTTATGTAGACCAAAAATAAAAAAGGACCTAAAATAGAGCCTTGAGGCACACCTATTTTCACTGTAGCTCCAACAGATTGCGTTTTGTTTACAACAACTGTTTGAGTTCTATCACTTAGATAAGAAGACATAAGGCTTAAAGCTTTATTGGACAATCCATAATGTTCTAATTTTAAAATAAGGGTCATATGTTCGACGCAATCAAAAGCTTTAGAAAGATCACAAAATATTCCTATTGCGTCGCAAGATTTTTCCCAACTGTTATATATATATTTAATGAGTACAGATGCCGCATCAATTGTTGATCGACCTCTTGTAAAGCCAAACTGGTTATTGCTAAGTAGTTTATTTCTGTTAAAGTGACCTAACATATCCTTCAGCATTAGTTTCTCAAAGACTTTACTTAAAACTGGTAGTATGGAAATGGGACGGAAGTTCGTTATATCACTCATCTCGCCTGATTTAAAAAGAGGTATGACTTTACTATATTTCATAAGATCTGGAAAGATCCCCTCTGATATGCAATTATTGTAAATTAATGCTAGATGGGGTGCAATTAGATCTATGATATGAAAGAGCACCTTAACTGATGTGCCCCACAAATCTTCAGTCTTTTTTAAACTAAGCGATTTAAATATCTTTACTATTGAATCTGAATTTACAGGGCTGAATTCAAAGTTTATATTACATTTACTGACATTAGTGCAAAGTAATGATTGGGCTTCAACCGCGGATGATTTAAGACATTTCGTAGTATTAATTGCCATGTTGGAAAAATAATCTTCGAATGCTAATGCAACATCTTTATTTGACGTGATTGGATGGCCACCTGTGTTCAGGGTGACTTGATTATCACGAGTTTTTGATTTTCCCGTTTCTCTATTTATAATATTCCATACAGTTTTTACCTTGTTCTCAGATGATTTGAGTTTAAGACTAAGAAAAAATGCCTTAGCAGTTAAACAAACTTGCTTAAAGGTCCTCGAATAATTCTTAACATAATTTAGGAAATCAGCATTCTTATTGTCCTCCCTCTCTCTATACAGGTCATAAAGCCTATTTCTACTTTTATGAATGCCTGCAGTAGCCCATTCACTAAATCTGGTTTTCGACCTAGTAATAGTTTTGATTTTAAAATTGTTGTTAAATTGATGTAGAATTACGCCAAACAAGTCTTTATAAATACTATTACATTCATTCTGTGAAAAAGGTAACACTGAAAGATTACTCTGAACTTTATTTTTGAATAATTTCAAACGATTACTAGTTATAGGTCGGTAAGTTATTGTGTGAGGTTTTTGATAAAAATCCGAGACGAAAGATGCCCTCTGACCACTATGGTCAGAATTAAAACAATTAAATATTTCTTTATCCAAACAATCGCAGTTACAAAAAATATTATCTAAGCAAGTTGCACTACTAACACCTATCCGAGTGGGTTCAAAGAACAGATTACTTAAATTAAAAGATTTAAATAAACTTAGTAACCTATTGGTATTATTTGACTTTTCAAGTAAGTTAATATTAAAATCTCCACAAACTATAACATGCTTCTGGCTATTACATGCTAATTTTAACACATGTTCCATAGTGGATTCAAATGTGCAAAAATCAGCCAATGGTGGTCTGTAAACACATATTATTATATAACTTTCTATTTCTGCGCATGAAATTTCTACAATCCTTTCTATCGATTGCTTTACAATATCCTTTCTTTCTTTGGATTTAAGAGTACTTTTAATAATTATAAAAGAGCCACCATGAATGGCACTTTTCCTGGCAAAACAACTTACTAATTTAAAATTTAAAAAATCAAAAATTAATTGATCTTGTCTAAGCCAATGTTCAGTAATGCACATTATTTGTACATTTTCATTATCTAAGAACAACCCTATTTCTAGTTCTTTGCTGGAAAAACCTTGAATATTTTGGTGAATTAAATTTATACTCAAGGGTGTTTCCGCTGTCCTATAATTTAGTTTAAATCAAGAGGCAAAGCATTATTGCCAATTTTGGCTTGTTGGGGCTGTGAACTATTATATCTATTTGGTTCTATATTAAAAGCTAATAGATCAACCAAGGTCAAAATATGTTTCTTGGGCAAATGAATTTTTCCTGATGTTAGATCAAGGTGTTTTATAAATTTGTTTAAATCAAAGAAATGATATTTTTTATTAAAGCATATAGCATTATATATTATTGAATTAAAGTGAGCTATTCTATTATTATGACTAAATGAGATACTTTGTGAGTATGGTAGCGCACACAGTATAATTTTACCTATGCCTCTATCTTCAATAGTGTTTAGTGTTGACATTAATTTATCAACCCCAGACTTATCCACACCAAGACTATTTCCTACCAAAATTATTAAAGTGGTGGTACTGTCAAAACTTCCTTTTAAAAGTAAATCACTTAATTGCATAAGAGTTGCATTATGGTAACAGTAATTTGTAACATTTTGTTTTAATTTGTTATTTAACAATAAACCTAGTCCAGATCCAAGCTGGTCAGAGTAAACAATAGTTTTATACGTACTTATAATTTGTCTAGGGGGCGCCTTAGAAGTATCAAGGGTCATCTCCGGCTGAATCACAGCAGTTGGTGAAGTACCTAATCTATCACAGTTACCATAACCACTGTTTATTAAAGAGTTAAAACGCTCCTCATTCAATCTACATTCTTCCACCAATTGAGTGAAAGCCAGGATATGCTCCTTGACTTCCTTCTGAGCAGTTACATACTTTAAAGAAGTAACTTCAAGCTGGTCCTTTAGCTTATTTATCTCAGCATCGAGTTTTTGGATATTTAAATCATATGTTATCCTATCAGAATCTAACTTTTCATTGCAATGCCGCACCCTATCTTTCATTATTGATAATTCTAATTTAACTGTAGAATAGTTTTTTATACATTTTTTGCTTTTAATTAATTTCTGTGTACGCCTAATATAATTATTAATTTTAACATATTTCTTCAATTTATTATTGCTATTAAAGAAAATTAATTTTTTACTGTCCTTATCGTTATTACCTACCAGCTCTTGGTACAGGTTTTGTGTTGTTAAACTATCATAACACTGACGTTCTTTCCTAAGATAATTTAATTCTTCATTTGCTGCGCCAAGTTCTTCCTCCAGGTTTGTGATACGCTTTAATGCCACTTCATGGGTAGAAGCGCACTGGTTGAAGGTATCAATCACAGACTGCAACTGCTCCAATTTATCTTGAGCATCTGATAACTTATAATCATACTCCACCAGATCGCTTCTCAACACCGTGTTCTTGTCCATCAATTTCTTCAGTTCTTCCTCACTGTCATCCCTTTCCCTCATTAAATGGTCATTCAGGGTCCTAGCTTCCTGCAGCTGTTTTAAGGTGGCCTTGAGTTGGATTTCTTGTTGACGTGCAGTGGCCTTGCGAGATTTCATGTTCGAAGCGCTCATTGTCTCACAGTAACTCCACAAACGCACTGAAAGTTATAAAACAACTGAGTACAACTGAGTAACTTGAGCAAAGAAAGATTGTTGGTTATTATAACAAGGATGTGAGTGAATAGATGTTAGTGAACAGTGTATCGTGTACGGCAATGTCTGTGGCGAATGTGATATGTCTTCAACTTTGCTTCCACTGTCCGTCAAGCAAAGAGAGTTTTCACCGTGCCAATGTTTTGTGTTTGACGTCGCTCACGGCTTCAACAGTGAGCAATGAGAAGTATGATCATGAACAGTGTCAAAAAAACCAGCGTTAGTAAGAAATAAAACAAATACTTCCCAGGTTTTCTTGATGAATTTGAAAACGTCCGTTGGCGGTTGACAGGCGCAGTCGCAAGCGGCCTGTTTACTGTTTAGTAATGTTTATATGAAGACTTTAGTGTTATAATTTCATCAAAATACTGTTATCTACAATTCTAATGAGGTCAATTACTATATTTTTATTAAAAAATCTTTAATAAAATACGGAGATAAAAATTTGACGTCTATCAGCTGTCAGTGCTACCACAGATCCGAGACAGATCCGAGAGCGTAGGCGCTCTTGAAAGAGCGTAGTCACGCGAGTCACGGTAAACTGACACACGCGTTCGGCTTATTGAAGCGCGAAATGTAGCGGGCGTATAAGCGCGTATGTCAAAACGAGCGCAAAACGCGTAGAAAAAGCGCTACTCTGAAACCATCCATAGAAATGTGTGTTTAGTTAATAGAAGATCCCTGCGAGCCTATTATTGTCATATTTTTCGATGTTGATAAAACATCTGTCACTTTCTGACCATCATGTAAGTGGGAGAGTGACGGATACATTATCCACCACGATCAAGGCGCCCTGGCCCTGGATCTAGGTAAGTGATAATAAGTGATACATAGAAGTATGTAGGTAAACCTTTGGGTAAACCAAACACTTGGTAGCATTACGTTTATCGCACACTACAATGTATCGTAATAACACGAACAGCTCACTTTCCAATGTTTCGCCTTGAGATGGGGCGGTGGTGATCTGGGACCGGGGAGCTGTAATGTGCCATGACCTTTAAGCATCTAATGCATCCAAGTGAGAAGTATTAGGTATAGAAATGTCACTAGCATTGTATAACCAACACTGACGTAAAGGACATATTTAAACAACTTTATAAGATACATTGTGAAAATAGTCAATTCTTGCATTGCTATTAGTTGGTAGTGACCCTGCCTACGAAGCTAGCGGTCCTGAGTCATGGATGTTTTCTATGTATTTAAGTATATATTTCTCTATATAAGTATGTTTATCGTTATCTAGTACCCATAGTACAGCTCCGTTTGGGACTAGCTCATTTGGTGTGACGCTGTCCCGAGATATTTATTTATTTATTTATATCAAACAGACATCTTTTTTTTAATGAATCTGCAAATTGTTGCTTATCTAGCAAGCTAAAGCGATTATACATTTTTGCGCGTTTTTGTACTTGCGCGCTGTTACTATATTTTGAATTATGTCCTTTAACCTGTAACCTTTCAACTTGAGCGGTAATATAACGAAATGGCAATCGTTCTACATTGGTTTACATTGCATTCGGTATGTAGATCATACTGCTGACGTTATGACAGCTCTGAATGTCCAGTAGAAGAGCCACTATGACATGATTTAGACATGAACAATACGCCTACGATATCGAAGCACGTGCGACCAAGGGGATATCCTTGAAATATCGACAAACGTTTCATCGAATGTTTCACCGAATTTAATTTCATCGAAAACTAATTTCTGCTGAAACCTTATAGTTTTCAGGTTATCTTAAGCATTCGATGCGGTTAGGTTAGACTTGTACCCACCAAAAAAAGCTCCTGCACCTGAGTATTCGACGAAGTGAAACGTTCTATGAAATGAGTTTCGATGTTTCAAGGGTAAACCGCGACCAAGTCTTTCTGTAGATTTTCTTTGTGCCAATATCAATGTTTAGTTATTGCATAAGTATTGCGTTTTTACAATTTGATCGCTTTATTATTTTGCATTTAAGCCCACGGCAGAGGCCGTCTCGGAAAATATAACATTCACACAAACATACGGAAGTCCTTACTACAACGTGAAAACATAGGTCAATTACTAGATTCATACGTAAACCAACAAAAAGTCTTATTGGATACTTATAATTCAAAAGTATCCAAGTTAAGGCAACGTAACCAAACCCCAAAGTCCTTCTTAGGGCCGTATTAATAAACTCATCTTGACTGTGAGGCCCGTCACAAGATACGTCAAAGTAAACGCCAAACCATAGAACACTGCCATTTTTGGGCGTGCGGCCTTAGAGCGCTATGCGTGAATTTTCAAAAAACGCTGCGGATGCAATAAACGTTCTTAAACAGATAAATTTTCTTAAAAACCGTTTTCCCCCTCGCTCGGCCGTAGAACAGGAAATGTAGTTTTTTTACACAAATTGCTCGGTGAATTTATTTGGGCAATTAGAGACGCCGCGCAACGTTTTATGTAATTTGAAGATGTTATTTCTGCCGTTATGGAATAACGTCTCTTTTTGCGAGAAATGTATTGTTTGTTTTAACATTTAAATGTAGAACTTTGTTTTTTTATACGTACTTAGCTGTATTACAACTTTAAAAAAGTAGTAGGTAATGTTCCATAGTCTTAGTCCGTGGATTATCGGGGAACACTATGGCCCCTGAAAGTTAAATTATTTCTGTATACTCTGCTATAAATATACTATCCCAACCTAACTTTTAGGAGCTGTATCTTTAGAATTGGATTTTCAGTAGGTTACATCAATTAAGTTAATAATACCCAATACATCTAGATCTCAAAACGACTTTGTATTATAATCTTTTTTTTTCAAATACATGCTACACTGCAAATTCCTATGAAGTTCCCATAGAATATCGTATGTGCCATATCAAAGCGACCCGTTAATGGTAGCACGACACGCCCATATAATTACTACTTCAAGAAAACTTTCCGTTGCACTCCACTGTAATTACACTGCAATAAATATAAACTGGTTCCACAATTACAAGACAATTAGGGTGGCCAAGCCGCACGTCGCTGTTATTGAAACTCTGAAACAACCAGCACTTTGGCAACAAGCCAGGTGCATTTTTCGCCGCGTGGTGACAACACTTTCCGAGATTTACGGGACAAATCTAATATTTTTCACATTGTTTTTGGATCTGCTGGAAATGGCGAGTTGAATTTATTACCTACCTAAAGTTATACGTTATAGAGTTGGCAAGTTCGGTTTTGGTGAAAATAAGTATATGCATTTAAAAATGTGAAAGTTTTTGAGGGTGTTTAGGTGTTGGGATCTTTGTGATTTAATCATGCTTGAACAGCTTTTTGGAGTTAATTTCACATAGAAGGGTCATACACAGATTTAGGTTACCGTCTTTCCTGTAGACATACCCCAAGTTAACGTTTTTGATGCCTAATTTTGTGGCTGAACCGGCATCCGCATAAACGGCGTCAGGTCTACTTTAGTCCTATCAAATAAAAACATAACTTATACACACACAAGCCTTTAACTATTGACCACAGTAGAGACAGATTTTGTTTTTTGGAGTGTGTTTGACCCAGAAATAGTCCATGATGCTTTGTGTCGGAATTTTTTACAGTTTCCGTGAGAATAACGTTAAATAAGTTCTTCACGAAATAAGTTGCCGGTAAAAGCTAATAAGTAAACTGGAGCAAACGTGGAACACTTAATACTTACTTGTAGAAAAAAAAAGCCAGCTACGACTTTCAGTTGTTTCGCCGACTCCGGCGTGTTGAAAATGTTAAATAGATTTAGATGTATAAGGAGGACGTGACGACACCAATGATGTACACTTTTAGCTCAAGGCACCAATAATGGACACTTAACTCTTAATTCAAAGATCATAAGGTTATAAATTGATTGTCTTGAAAATAAATGAATTACCCTTATCTTCTGTAACATAAGAATCAAATTTCCATCATTGTTCATTACTGGGTCCATCACCTGGTTCGTGTAATATAACCCACGGCCGGTGTGTCGCTTTTTTGCTTCACAAACTTGGCTGACACACTGCCGCGTCTCTAGATGACAAATCGGTTCCTCGACTCATCTAGGACACTCATTTGAGGTAGGACGTTTACCACCATGTTTCATGAAATGAGTTACCTACTTCTTCATATTCATTTAAAATGTTCGTTTCAAAATAAGGTCTTATTGAGCTATAAAGACATTATTCTAGTAACCATTACAAATGTTAAGGAAAACTGTAAGCATAATATTACGGCTATTACTCACTGTAAAATGTGAATTCCCTAACGTTAACAATAACCAGTTTTATAAAAGGAAAATCAGTGCAAATATATTTAAATCTTTGACCTTCTTATGATTAGCTAATTAGTGACGTAAACATGAAACTTTACATATTCATACTGTTAATTATCAGTAGTTTCAGTGCACTTCAAGTAAAGTAGAAATAGAAAAGTAGTTCATCTCCGGTTCATTACGAGTTTCTGCTACCTATTGCCGCTCGTGCACTCGATGCTTAATATGCTCGCAACTAAACGTGGCGACGGCGCGGCCGCCGGCTCGGTCCGTCCTGATCAGTTTGCTTAACCATGCACACATGCATTCTGGTCGATTTAGCCTTGTCTAAAGAGGGTGAGTGACTTCTGTTTATACTGCGCTTTTATCGGCGCGTATCTTTGAGTGTGTCAAAAGGCTGGGTTGCGTACGATTTAATAAAATATATGTGATGTAAAGGGTACGTTAGACTTACCCAAAACGTCGTTTTGTTAGAAAAAGCACATTCTGTACAAGCAGTATTACATTATAGCGTGGTACTTCAATTCATGTTAGGTATGCGAATTCTAGAAAATCCCAGTTATTTTTACTGCCTGGTCACCCGAACGCAACTGAAAGAGACTAGGAATTCAGAATCAAAAGGTATCGCGTAAAGGGAATACATCTGTATATGTAAATAGGGGTACGCTGTGTACTAGTGGGTGTAATATCAAGGTATGTGTTGTACACTTACACATAAATATGTATGTCCGTATGTAACACAACTGACATTGCGCTTGTACTTATGTATCTTTTGCCCTAGAACTTTGTGTGTAGGTAGTAAACTTTGATACGCCTTTAAGTAGTGTAAGGTTACGGACTTTAATTGTTGATCCACCATATAAACTTGTCA
This sequence comes from Acleris sparsana, assembly GCA_923062465.1. Classification (NCBI taxonomy): domain Eukaryota; kingdom Metazoa; phylum Arthropoda; class Insecta; order Lepidoptera; family Tortricidae; genus Acleris; species Acleris sparsana. The sequence continues at coordinate 13,864,692 of OV281300.1, forward strand.
TAATAACAGCGTCAAGTGACGAGATAGAAATTACATAGGAATTAATCGTAGGTTTTTTGCGATCAGTTTCTATAGTGATTCATGAAGTAAAGTCCGTGACCGTACTTACAGGTTCATCAAGTGAATGTTAAGGTATTACAGTATAACTTGTACTTAAACTTGTAAATAATTCCTATTTGGTTGTGCTTTTTAAAAATCGATGTTTCTAATCCCCAGTAAAATATATCTGGCAGTTACAGTTCAGTAAGTGGTTTGCGGGTGGTAGAAGTTTGTGCAGGATCCGTCCGGATCGCTACCAACACTTATCCATTAAACAACCGCTAAACAGCAGTGTTCGCATTGTTGTGTTCCGGTTTGGACATAAGACAGCCAGTGTAATAGGTAGCATAGAAGCTCGAAGGACTGATGGCCGCTGGGTCAGTAGAGTTCTCGAGTGGAGGCCACGTACCGGCAAGCGCAGCGTAGGGCGACCCCCCGCGAGATGGACGGACGATTTGGTCAAGTCCGCGGGGACCCGCTGGATGCAGGCCGCTTCCAACCGGGTTAGGTGGAAATCTTTGGGAGAGGCCTATGTTCAGCAGTGGACGACCTATGGCTGAAATGATGATGATGATGATGATGATGATATTAAAAAAAAATCACTTTCATTTTCTTTGCAATGGAAGGAAAAGAACGGAGATGAAAACTATTTGACAAATAGTGCTATCTGAAAAACGAAAATATGGGCCTAAGTCATAACATAACCTATCCATAGACTATCGTTAAAGCTGGTACAATTCAAATAACCTTAAACAAGGATACTTGGAACAACGTGGATACTGGGGACAGTGTGGCTTAGGACAGTGTAGATTTAGAAATAACGCTGGTAACACTGAGCTAGAGCTACGACTAGAGTCTAGGTCCATCAGTAACCGAAATGCGTCGGGGCGTAAGTAACCCACACTGTCCCAAGAACAAACGTAGTCCCAAGAATTGATGTTTGACGTTACTACCAAATAGCTCTAACAATGAATATGGTATTACTTTGAATGAAGTGTACGCCTTAGTTAAAACGAAACGTTGTTTTTTTTTTCAGGGGACAATGTCACACCAATTGACTTAAAGTAGGGACAACGAGTGATGGCACTTGACACATCTGACAATAGTGTTGTGAAACACTCCATTTAACTATCGTAAAAATTCTGTCAAGTGCGAGTAGTGGTTTACCATTGAATTGCCGACAGACTTTTAATCGAATATTATTTCAAAGACAACGTTTCAAGTATTTTCATTTCATCGACAAGTCATTGCGTCGTGGACTCGATACTAGGTAATTTGAACCGAGGTCTTTTAATTAGTAGTTGACATAATTATTTCAATAAAATTCATGTCACGACTAATCATTTATTTTATTTGTTTGACTGTTTAAAACAGTACTTTTCGTATGTTTGGGCATAGTGACGAGATCCACATCAGAAGCGTAAAAGGAGTCCAAATAGAAAAGCAATGGTCAACAATTAAGGGCAGTATGGGTGTCCAAAATTTAACGCCAGGTAAAACAGATTCGGATCACATGTACGCAATACGTAGTAATGTTAAGACAAAACTGACAGCGAATGAGTGACAATTTAATAAAAGAGGATACAAAAAAGGATTTATTTAAAGTACTTATATAAATTAAAAAAGCGTTTTAAAAGCGTGAAGGGTAAAGTATGGAGGTGAGTTCAGGGCGTGGGTTAAATATATGGAGACGTTTTATTGTATGCCAATAGAGTTTTTAGATCAAACTCTGGAAATAAACTGTTTGGCTCGAAGAAGACGACATTGTCAGAAATTTGAAATATTGTGTCAAAATATACAAACTAAAAAAAACATAACAATATACACCGTGTTTTTTTTGATTTACGATAACTTTAAGGGAACGTTCTTTAGGTCAAACAAAGTTAATTTCTCGAAGACAGACAAATGATAAGTCTAACGGTTTTAAAGATATTTAATTTTTAAATTTAATCAGTTAATCACGTTAAACTAGTGTAAAAGGCTCTCTTAATTGATAACAACAATTTTCTTTTAATACTTTATATGACTCTTATGAGTAAAGAGTTTCCAATTGTTAGGTTTGTATACGCGTCAATCTAAAGTGACAATCTTGTACCTGTCAAGGGTTATCTTTACTTGTGTGTGTATGTCACGCCAACATAGACATATTTGACACTGATTATTAGTTAACTCTAAAGGCCCTTTTAGAATGACCAAAGATAAAAGATATCATTATTTTGTACTAAACCGAAAAAAAAATTTTTTTTCGCAGTATTTAAAAATCTAATGTACCAATTAGTTTCTATGGATATACCTAGTAATATGCCGAAGTTATCGTAAATCAAAAAAAACACGGTGTATATGTGGTTACCTATATAAAACTTCATAGGCTTACATGTAAATTGCGGTGGAAGGGGCGTCATTTTAACTTAGACGAGCTCTACGTTTCAGTACCTTGTTTATTTAATCATGTTAAAACTGCCATATATATAAATCTCACAGCGATTAAAGTGACAGGGTATACTAAAGTGTACACATGTTTGTGACTTTGAGTGTACCAGTCAGCGATCCTTTGTTATCATCACGCGAATTGTTTTTTTGAGATGTTTTTTATTAGTTATGATTAAAACGATGAACGCAACGAAAAGCAAATAAAAACGATCTCAAGATTAAGCTAGTTACGATAAATGCGTTTCGGTAAATTACAGCCCCAGCGGTACATCACTATTCCGGTGCCTGCAACAATGAAGTTTGACATCTGTTCCTTTATACTTGCTGTCAATATTTAGGGAACTTCATGAGCGAGCAAACGTCAAGTCAAACGTCAAGTGCCATCACTCGGTGTCCCTACTTTAGTCCCAAACTAAGGTCTAGGCTTTTACTATGGGTACTAGACAACGATAAATATACTTATATAGAGAAATATACTTAATAAATAGAAAACATTTACGAATCAAGAAGGAACAAATATTCGCGCTCATCACACAAATATCTGCCCTTACCGGAATTTGAACCCAGGACCACTAGCTTCGTAGGCAGGGTCACTACCAACTAGGCCAACGCGCGCGCCGTCGTGTTTTTATCTGATGATCTTTTAAATACTTTTTATAACGGTTTTCCGTAGTTGTAAAAGGAAAAGGAAAAAAACGGGCTCGTTCGTTCGTTTCGTTTCGCACGGGCAGCGACAGAACAATTCTTTGCGTAATCTGTCTTTGACGTTTTCGGTAAAAGTTTTTTGGGGTTCCTTATTATCTTTCAAGTTATTTTATTTTGAATGCTGCTTTTAAGTATAACGACATTGGCATAAGAAAAAAGGCGATTTTAATTTGAACGGTAAGTTCAATTTCGGAAAATGTCTTTTAAACGCACACCGACACGGACTGAGGTCTTTCTCTCCAAATATTATTGCACGTAATATGATTCGTGTGTCATTAACAGGGACTGGACATTTTCGCGGCGTTGTTCAGTATGGAAGCGGACTCAATTTTAATTTACCTATTGATATTACTCATGGGATTTCTAAATAAATAAACCAATTTCGCTGCATTTCCAAATCGACTTGAGCTGGTAAGAAAAAGTCTTTCGGCCGGATTCGGCGATGCGAACAGAACGACGTCGTTTTCGCTCTTATTGCGTGGACATAAAACTTTTTCTCACCGGCTCAATACGACTCCGCGTCGATAGGTCTGGGGAGACCCTTATACGCCCGCAGGCATCACGCGCGTAACAACCGATACTGTGTTACAACTCCGTGTTAAAATACAGGCGACATCTTACACTCGTAGAAAGCTAACATATGAAAACCAACAATATTTTTCTACACAACGTTACTTTGATACAATGCTCAATATGATAGACGAACAAACGGGGTTCTCGAACGTGCATATTACCCGACTACGGATGTATACCGCTCAAGTGTACTAATGCCGAGAATCACAGGATACATTGTAAATGGATGTTTCTCATCCAAAATACCTCAGTGTCTGAAGACTAAAGTCTTCGAACAGTGTGTGTTACCAGTGATGACCTACGGTGCCGAGACGTGGTCTCTAACCGTTGGCCTCTTGAATAGGCTCAGAGTCACTCAGCGTGCCATGAAAAGAGCTATGCTTGGTGTCTCGCTACGAGATCGAATCAGGAACGAGGAGATACGTAGACGAACTAACGTAACCGACATAGCCAATCGGGTTAGCAGGCTGAAGTGGCAATGGGCAGGCCACATTGCTCGAAGGACTGATGGCCGCTGGGGCAGTAGAGTTCTCGAGTGGAGACCACGTACCGGCAAGCGCAGCGTAGGGCGACCCCCCGCGAGATGGACGGACGATTTGGTCAAGTCCGCGGGGACCCGCTGGATGCAGGCCGCTTCCAACCGGATGAGCTGGAAATCTTTGGGAGAGGCCTATGTTCAGCAGTGGACGACCTATGGCTGAAATGATGATGATGATGACTGTAAATGGTAGGGTTATACGCCGGCCGGCTAATTAAATTCACATAAACTTGTAATAAAATACTGACTAATACAGACACAACTGATGGATAGAAGTACTCTAACCTTAACACGGTGTCTTTACTGTAAGTACTGGAATAGTATCTGTGGGCTCTGCCAAGATGCGTCAAGAACATAAATAGTTGGTTGTTTTCGATGTTTTATCTTATATTGTTTGTAGGGACGTGCAAAGGTCGCCGAAGTCTTTCGCTTTCTTCAAGAAGAATATAATTTTCTCTTTATTTTTTTATGGTTACCATACCCTCTTTCGCTCTCACGCACACTTTGACATGTATGTGTTTCACACTAGTAAAGCCCACTCGCTATCGTAAATTGCAAGAGCTAATTATATACGAGTATAGTATTCGTAAGGACAAGAGTCAAGTACAGGGTGTCTATTCTACGAGTTAAATCCATATTGCCTTTGACATTGTAATCGTATTGTCAATTTTACGTTACCTCTACTCTTATTTACTTGACAGGGACTATATTATATTCTGTATTATATTGCCCGGAAAGTAGGGTATTGCCTAACGAGGTGGTCGGCGGACCGAGCCTTGGCGAGGCCAGCTAAAATCTGAGTCAGGGAATACCCGTTTCCGCCGAGGTATATATAATGCTTTTTTGACTAATGCGAGGAAGTAAATGGTACAAATCGTTACTACTTTAGAAAAATCTGCTGCTGAAAACTTCATGTTTAAGTTTAAAATCGTACGTCACGAAATATTAGATACGAGGTTCAAAGCAGCGACGAAATTCATAAATTATGTTTACAATTATTATAAGTAGGTATTTGTAAAATGATTTCAACAAAACAGAGATAATCTTTTTTTTTTTACTTACTACCAGTATTAAGATCACGGACACTGAAACTACGCCGCCCCCCTCAAAAAAAAAGGTAACCGTTCTAAGCAAAATGTTTCTAAACTCTGACCTACAAACACTTATTTACCACCTTTAAAGGTTGACTTAAAGGCTAAAGACCTAAAGGGCACGTAAATCTTTACCGGTTTAGATACCGATCGGAAAGTGTCCTAGATTGCGGATAAGGGCTGATTTACCCCCCCCCCCCCCCCCCCCCGCTAATTACCGACCTTTTTTAACGCGGTCTGTGTTTTAATTTTACACGTTTTGTTAACTGCCAATGCATAGATGGAAAGAGATGAGTATTAGTATAATATTGAACGACGCGCTGGCCTAGTTGGTAGTGACCCTGCCTACGAAGCAAGTGGTCCTGGGTTCAAATCCCGGTAAGGGCAGATATTTGTGTGATGAGCACGAATATTTGTCTCTGAGTCATGGACGTTTTCTATGTATTTAAGTATATATTTCTCTATATCAGTATTTATATCGTTGTCTAGTACCCATAGTACAAGCCTAGAGCTTAGTTTGGGACTAGGGCAATTGGTGTGACATTGTACCCGGATATTTTATATTTAATATAGTATCTTTTTTTTTATTCTTAATATTTTTGTCATGTTTTTGAATTACATACAATATTGATCAATCTAGTTAGTTCGTAATAATATTAATCAATTCACTTGGCGATCTCCTTTATCCTGGCCAACGCTGGCAGACCACTCAAGATGCAGTACGCTAACTAGCGTTTCTATTCGTTTTGTTTTTATATCGAACGCGTCACTGGTAGATGACGAGATACGAATAGTCACGAGATCTACCAGTGACACGACTGATTTTTTAAAACTAACCTACATAACGTCTTTTAACCGTACGTAATACCGTAGACTACCGTAGACTTTCCTAGCGCTACGCCGTAGCCCGGAGTGAATTGGCGTAGCGTGCGTTCACAAATTGCAGTGACCTTCAAGGTGCATAAAACCGTTTTATGCACTTTTAACTAGCCAAAAGTCCTTGGGTTTGCTTGGCAAATGTGATTAAGTTGTTAAATTTATTGTCCTGTACATGAACAACGGTTAACGGCAGTTAATAATAAACAAACATAATTACACTCAAGCCCTTTTTATTATTATTATTTATTTATTTAATAAGTACAATTATAAAAACTAATAATTAAACATTGCCCCACAAAACTGGAGAAACAGTTTGACCGTGGGAACGGCAGTTTAAGCAAACACAATATAATATTATATTATTATGTAGGTTAACATAAAAAGAGATTAAAACAAGACGGTATTATGCACATAAAGATCAAATAAATTAGACATAACTTTTAAATATTATATAAGATCTAGGTAATACTTTTTTAATAGACTCTTGAATATATTCTTGTTTTTTTCACGTCTAATGGCTTCAGGCAAACTATTGAGTAGGTATGGGATACGCTTTTTGAGTGTTCTGTCTCCAAAGTAATTATTAATCCTAGGAACGAATAGTTTACCTGTCGCCATAGCTTTGGTGTTGTAGCTATGATCAGAGGGTTTTAATGCAGAATAGTTTTGATTTCACTTTACACCTTTATTGCTTTTAAAACCTTTTTTAGGGTTCCATATGCAAAGGGTAAAAACGGGGTCCTGTTATTAAGACCACTGTGCGTCCATCTGTCTGTCTTCAGGCTGTATCTCATGAACCGTTATAGCTAGACAGTTGTAATTTTCACGGATGATGTATTCCTGTTGCCGCTATAACAAACAATACTAACAACAGAATAGAATCAATATTTAAGGGGGGCTCCAATACAACAAACGTGACGCAACAGGTAGACGCTTGATATATTCACAGAATATTTAGTTGTATGTTCACTTTAAAAGTAAATAATAGAATTTAAAAAAATAGGGGGCTCCCGTACGAAACCCTTCGTGCGCGAGTCAGACGCGCACTTGGCTGGTTTTTTTTTACTATACCTACGGCTTTGCCAAACTGCAAGGCATGATAAGACTTTTAATAACTCTACGCGATAAACGCCTCCATACTAGTATGGCGGCGTTTATCGCGTGACAAAGTGTGGATAAAACATCCGTCACTCTCACACATACTTACTGGTTAGAAAGTGACAGATGGTTTATCCACGCCTATCCACGTCGATATAACCACGACCATAAACCATATAAACTCATAAGTATAAACCATATGTATTGCTCTTACTTATAAACGTGGAATAACCGTTAGGTAGCTAAACCATGCTTATCTGTCAAATTTCAATATGAATGTGTTTATGAACGGGTGTTAGAGAAAACTTAAATAAACAAAAGCGAAGCGAGGGCGAGCCGCTAGTATACCCATGTGTTTCTAGGTTAAACGCCCTAGTGAAAGCTTTAATACAATAAAAAATCATTTTTTCCATTTAAGCTAACCCCCATCAATCCAGGCATGCCATCGGGGCAGACGTAATCGCTAATCGCTACGCAATCAGTAAGCGGATACACGTGAACACGCGATCTTACGTAAGTGCGTAGTTGCCATGGCAACAGGGCTCAAACAACCAGAGACAATCGGCCACAGATTACGCATAGCCTCTAGATTATAACCTCAAAAGCCAAGGAACGAGGTTTCGTTACGATCGAGTTTTATGATGCCTTGATCATTCATGGGGCTAAAAATCGATATTGGCTAAGTATCTTAAAATAACCGAAATGTCATAATGTTCTTGTTCCAAAACGACCGATATGGGGTGTGGCAATATTTTTCCAAAAAATATTTATTCTGATGACGATTAATCCAGTCGCGATTTTTTCGATTCGTGATTTTACTGAATGTCTCTTTTTCCCATTCTTATGTACCGTTCTGGTTTTTTTCAGTCGCAAATTTCACCATTGTAGTTAATTAGACCGAAATAGGTAGGTTTACGTTATATTAGGTTTGCAGCAGGCCCGAAGGGCCAACCACCTAGATGTACGAGCTCCGCGCTAGCGCAGCTCCGTCAACTTTGTGCAAATGATCATATGATTTGCTATTCAGATAAATACACATTGGGAAATTGTGATAATGGTATTATTTTTGCTGCATAAAATCTTTGGCACAATAAGCTACTGAAAAAAAACGAAGATTGGTAAATATTGCGAATGGAAATATCGCTTGCAGTAAAATTCGATTTACGGAAAGTCATCGCCACATTCTTTTGTTTTATACTATATAAAGATAAAGAAGATTTATTGTTATGCTTAATAAACATTGTTCATTTCATTTGGTGGTTTAAGATGTAGGTAGTGCATGACTATAAGGCCGCATTTCACCAAACCGGGAATGACACTTACTCCGAGATTAGCCTATACAAATTCGGCGTTTAATCTAGGTATAAAGCCTTATCCACTTTGGCTGAATGCACCCTACAGAAACACGACGACGAAGCATTTAAACATCACATGTCAGACGAAAGACGTCCACTGCTGGACACAGGCCTCCCCCAAGGCTCTCCACTCAGACCGGTCATGTGCTTTTCGCATCCACCGCGCTCTCGCGATCCTTACGAGATCGTCACTCCATCTTGTTGGAGGCCTACCTACAGCTCGTCTTCCGGTCCGCGGACGCCACTCCAGAACCTTCTGATCCATCGGCCATCAGTCCTGCGAGCAATGTGCCCACTGCCACTTCAGTTTAGCTATTCTTCGGGCTATGTCGTAACCTTAGTTCTACTGCGGATATCATCATTTCTGATTCTATCACGCAGCGAAACCCTGAGCATAGCCCTCTCCATAGCCCTCTGAGTGACTTTGAGCTTCCTTATGAGGCCCATTGTTAGCGCCCACGTCTCAGATCCGTAAGTTATCACTGACAACACACACTGGTCAAAGACTTTTGACTTCAAACACTGCGGTAAACATCAGCTTGAATGAATACATAGAACTTAAAATTGTAAGGTTATTATTGTAAGGAACTAAGGACATTTATTAATCTTTGTATAAGTAATTGACAATTTGATAAGTGATCATTTATTAGATGTTAAATTTTTGTTGGTGTATTATTTAGGGATATTTTTGTATTGTTTGATTATTAGGGATTATAAAACAAGCTGTCAAGCCGGCTAAAGCTACTTGACATTTATCACGATACGCTTCACAAGTCAATTCATTTTTTTTTAAATATATTTCTTGTTGTCTTCTATGTAATATGTTTATTAGGAGATCCGAATAGGAGACGATTTGGACCACGCTGTTTATTCGATTAAAATAATTTTATATCAAATTCAATATGCTAAGTAATATATGGCGAATAGTCAGTCCAATATATGTATACTTAATTAATTAAATTTTAAAAATTAACTTTGTTCTAATAAATTGCAATCGAAAGAATATGCAAACGTTAGGTTGACTATTTTTTCCCGTAAAATAATTATGTAGGCAGGTATAAACAGGTAAGTCGGTACTAATAATTTGCACCAAACCTATCGTTTACATATTCTACAGGCTTCATACTTTCGATTAGTATGTAATTTGTCTATTAAACAAGCATAATGCAATTTAAAAAAAGTTAATTTATAATTATTTTTTAATGATTTAAGTTCTGGACTGGAATTTTTCAGCCTACCTACCTATTCGCCACATATTATTTAGCGTATTAAATTTGATATTAAATACTTTTCATCGAATAAACAGCCGGTGCAAATCGTCTCCTATTCGGATCTTAGACCAGTGTTTTTTTTAACCTGACGCTAACCGTCTTATATGTATAATTTTTTAATATTGTACTGTTCAAATTTTCTCGTATTTTATGTAAGGTTAAGCTTATTTGTATGTCGTTTAGTCCATATTGTGATCACCTTCAAGAGGAATATCAATTATTATAGACCATGTAACCCCCTAATTGTAAGCAATGTATCGTGTTGGTGATCCTTAAATAAATTATATAGTCTTTTTGTTGACGATCTCAATGTAATTTTCTTATTATTTGACTGAATTGAAACAAAAAAAAAACAAAAAATATATACTAAACATCGTATTTAGTCGGATAAGTTTTGTTTTCTCACTCAACCTCAGGGGAGTTGCCGTGACATGATTATAATGCAGTTTTGTTTAGGGTGAGAGAAAGAGATAGAGCGATATAACACTACACTTGCCCTAAACTGAATTGCTTAGCCATGTCATGGTAATTCCCCTGGACCTATCGATAAATAAATTGAGAAAGCATGAGTACGAACTTTTCCAAACAAGTACGACGTCTTATGATATATTTTTAATACACCTTCTCAAAAAGTGGTACTATTTGTAGCTGTATAGTGTAGAGTTAAGTCACCATTGGTCAGCCAGAGACCAGAAGTCGGCCTCTGCCTATAGGTAGATACTTTGTTTGAGTGGGAAGAGTACGGAAGATATATTTCCCACTCTTCGCACTCATGTAAGGTTGACTGATCTCTGGCTGACAACTGGTGACTTTACCCTATATCATGCGGCAAGTTGGATTTTCTGAAGTAGTTTTTTTACTTTTCAATTTTTACACTTAAATTTTTCAAATTTCACGTTGTAATTTTCATCAGACTAAGAATTAAGCAACATTGTGTTTTTTAATTACTGTTTTATTTTGCTTTTTATTATTTCGCAAATGTATTTAAAAATAATGCTTGATACACGTGCGGAAGTCATTTTCACTTATCCTTAGTCTTGTCCCTCGCTTTGAGCTAAGGCATATCAGGACTTATTGCATCAAAATCTTCATTTGAACAAACGATACTAGTTTCTTTTGAAAATGCTTTAACGAATTTTAATATCATTGTTTTACCTCTCACATTTTTGTTGAATTCTACAAGCTGCATTTTAAATAACGAATGACCGGATAAGCTTAATATACCTACATTCTTTTAAAGCTTAGTGTTTGCGGGTGGTAGGACCTTGTGCAGGGTCCGTTCGGGTCGCTACCACCACCTTATCCATTAACCTACCGCCAAACAGCAGTGTTCACATTGTTGTGTTCCGGTTTGGGTATAAGACAGCCGGTGTAATGACTAGCGCAGAGGCATTCCATCTTAGTCCTCAGGGTTGGGAACGCATTTGTAGTCTTAGGCTTGCAGTCTTGTGAATGCGAATGTCTATGGGTCACAGTTTCCACTTACCATCAGGTGGCCTGTGTGCTCGTTTGCCTTCTCTATGCCATAAAAAATACAGTAGTAGTTATAAGGGTAAACCTATCATTATATTGAATTCCAGGTCATCGATTGTATCATTTAATCGAATGCTATTTTCCGCTAAAATCATGATGTTTTCAGGGTAGCTTGAACATTAATAAAATTACGTAAGTTAGCTTAGTCTTGTTAATAGTAAAAAAAAACATGCGGCGAAAAACGCCTTCGACGATGAAATGAAAATTCTACCTAATGGGGTAGATTATACGTGTGTTGTGTTAAAGAACCATCAAACAATATCGAATTTGCTTTAGATAATGTTTCTCATTTGTTCAAGAATAATTAGGGCTGCTCGTCTGGCATGTTGAGATTACGAATAGGCTAAACTTTTTCAAACAAAAATTCCGCATGTTTTGGAGTATTCATTTGGTCAAATTTTTAATTTTCTGAAAGTTATTTTACGCTGGAGCTATTTCAGATTAAATGTATACCTAATTTAATTAGGTAATATCAATAGGTTAGATTAGGTTTGATTTATAATCGATATCTTCTACCAAAACAATGCCTTGGGAATTTTGAAAATTCTGGATTTCGATCAATTCGGAATTATGTAGTGTAAACAAACCCAAAAAAATATCTCATCTTTGTAAAAACATACTCCAAACAATAAACTAACTATAAGTTTTTTTTTTGTAATAATTCACTGTTCAATTTCGTCCAAATTCAATATAATCGAACTTCCATTGTTACGCATTCTACATTCATGTCCATTGATTCGGAACGACTTGACATTAAATCTCAGCCTACCCTTCACCATAACGATCGAGGTAATGCAACGTATATTTCATATTATATCAGCTCGCTTACGGAGTGGTCACGTGTGAACACCACGCAGCAACGTGTCTCGGACGGGACCAATTGGACACGTGGTCAATTAAAATATACTCCATTTGAATGGAGAATACTACCACGACATCGATGCACTATAAGAGGCTAGACTAGGGGGTTCTGTCAATAGACAAACAAATCACAGGCTCTGTCTAAACTCTATGAACTTTGGCGCAGATTTCGCGATAGGATATGTCATACAATGCGTTATGTAAAGATAAGATTAAAAGACAAATTCAGTAGTGTATACATATTATTAAAAACGCTGTATGACATGGCAAGTCCTAAAGAAATAGCGATTTAAGTAATTCAAAGTAAGTCATAACTCACGACGTACCTGAGTTCAAAATGCTAAATCTGCGACAAAGTAAATATTGCTATGATGCATGCAGCGCGGGCGAGCTTACCGTGGGCATCAGCTGATCGGTGCTGCGGACGCGCGTCACCTTATTCTTGTAGATGAGCTTCTTCGCCGCTCGCTCCAACGGTTGGTTCCACCGCATGAACATCACGTAAGCCCCGTACAAAGAAAACAGCACCAGCGCCTCTTGCCAGTAAATCAAACTGTCCCGGAAACAGTATATCAACACGAGGAGGCTGATGGAGTAGAAACTACAGTCACGAAAGAGAGGCCACCAAGTCAATGTCAACGTAGTGCGGGAGAACAACGCGCACGCTCCGATCACGAATAGGATGTTGAAGACCGCGGAGCCGACGATCGTGCCGATGCCGACGTCGTCGAACGAGACGAACACGCCGATGATGGAGGTGAAGAGCTCGGGCGCGGAGCCGCCGGCGGCCATGAACGTGGCGCCGGCGACGTCGTCGCGGATGGCGAGGCGCTCGATGATGACGTCGAGCGACGGCACGAAGAACTCGTCGCAGACGATCGCCAGCGCGACGAACATGTAGCCCATGCCGATCACGTGTAGCAGCACGGCGCCCGAGCGCCGCTGCTCCTCCGTGAAGAGGTCGGTCGGGAAGAGCGGCGCCTTCTCCTCGGGCTCTGGGGTCGCGGTGTCCAAGTCGAGAAGCTCGGTCGTGTTGGGCTCGCCGGCCCGCGCGGCGGCGAGCAGCGCCAGCAGCAGGGCGGCTCCCATGCCGGCCGGGCGCTCCGAGCGACTGCCGCGCCACGACCCGCCCGCGCCCCTCCCTCGCTCGATAGCGCCGCACTGCGCCGCGCCGCCGCCGCCGCCGCCGCCGGCCAGGCCTATTCCAGCTCCCGAATCAAAGCACAAACATGTAAGCCCCTTGTCAACGATGACAAATATATCGGCTTTGTCTGTTGATAAACTATGGCCTATTCATATGGGAGTGCGTGGGACTTGTAATTTTAGCGGCTATAGGACCGATTTATCTTTTCAGTATCTAGTAAATTGTGATTAGAACGACTTGCTACTTATGTTTACTTCTTATTAGCTGTATTTACATTAGAATGGGACCCTTTAAACACTCGACGGCTTTGAAAAAAAGCTTAACACTTAAATATTGATAGGGTCACACCTTAATTATATTTTCTCGTCTCCATTATCATTATTTATAGTACACTAAACCTATTAATGTGCAATAACAAACGAAATTCATAGCTCACCTGACTCAGAATACTCCCCCGAAATACCAATTTCGATTCGTACGTGCCGACACTGGGCGATGGCGAATTCGGCGGAATGAAGATTAAAAACAGAATTGCACCTCATTATGTAGACGATATTTCACGCTTACATCCTGTATATATTTTATATATTTATGAACACAATTTTCTTACTGCGGGGTGCTACCGTAAAAGCATGCAAGTTTCGTTAACGATAAAATCCCAGCAAAGATTCTTTGTAACGTAATAATCTCTTTATCAATTTGATTTTAAGAGTGCAATCATGAGGGGTGTACTTTAATAGCGGATAATTTTGGACCACTATCGGCACTATCCGACTCCATCATTAAATCATTGCTTTAAAATCATAATTATTGCATTTTCATCCGGTATACATTCCAAAATAAGCCTATTCTACTAACAGCAATTGCGGCGTTATCTATGAAAAGGAACCTTATTGTCGATGGCGCTTCCGACATTATTAACGATGCTCCGATATATATACAACGTCGCGTGACGCAGTGCGGCGTAAGCGCCATCGACAATAAGGTCCCCTTTCATAGATAACGAAATTGACGAGCATCATTTGGACTTAACATACCGTCAAAAAAAGGTAAAATAATTAAAATCTTGCAATGAAAACGCATTTTGTTTTCTACTATCATTAATTACCTACTACATTATAAAGCTATAACTCAAGCCTCCGTCATCCCTTCTACACGTACTAGGTGCCACCCCTCCCCCTATTTACCTGCCTGTAGTAGGCGTAGTAAAATTGTAACGTAGCGTAAATATTTAAAACGACTCATTTGAATAGTTTGAATCAGTTTTTTAACCGACTGTGCAAACAGTAATGAGCAGAGCAGACCTCGTAATATACGGGGCAAATGAAATGACAGCTAGGGATCGCCTATATAGATAAACTCAATTACCGATGCATTTCCCATATACTAGTGATATTATGCAAATGAAACAATATAGCAACATCATTCTGGTTATTCTTAATTTTAAAAGGATTTTGAACCTTCATCATTGTGTATTTCAGAATTACTGTCCCATTTACTTTTGTTAAAATAAACGATCAGAATTTGTTCCAATTTGCGGGCGTTACACTCCGTCTCGACTGATGAATACATTTCAGGTGGCTAAAAGAGGTTCTAATTTCTGTGGTAGTAGAAGGGGCAAAAACCGAATTAAAAAAAAATCGCATTTACAAACAATTGCGTTTATCGATATAGGCGATCCCTATGTAGTTGTCAATTACTTTTGCCCCGTATTTTCCGAAGTCTGGTAATGAGTTCAAGTCTATGTATAATAATAATTACAATTAAATTAATAAATACACCCGATATAAAACTGACTAAAGTCAGAGCTAAGTTGTAAGATCGGAAAGAGGGATAGAGGCTAAGCCGTTATTCATAAACGTACAATAAGCCTAAGCCTAAAGGAAAAAAAAGCTATTGCGCGTTTATGAAAAATGGTATGTTCATTGGTTTGTATGTGTTCATATTTTTTTTACATAGTAGTCAGTAGGGGTCAGAAGGTTCTGGAGTGGCGTCCGCGGACTGCGAGACGAGCTGTAGGTAGGCTTCCAACAAGATGGAGTGACGACCTCGTCAGGATCGCGGGACCGCGGTGGATGCGAAAAGCACAAGACCGGACTAAGTGGAGAGCCTTGGGGGAGGCCTATGTCCAGCAGTGGACGTCTTTCGGCTGACATGATGATGATGATGATGCTCCCCTATTTTAACCGCTTAGGGGGCTAATTTCCAAAAATCCTTTCTTAGTGCTCACTTACATCATGAAAGGAACCCCTGTAGCAAATTTCAAGTTTCTAGGTACAGTAGTTTCAGCTGTGCTTTGATATACAGAGTAATTTTTTAATAGGTGAACATATTTTAATATTTGCTTCGCTATTGTTAATCAGTGTGTGTGTGTTTTTTTTTTGTATTGTTTTTTTTTTTTATGTCATAGAGATGGCAAACCAGCACACAGGCCACCTGATGGTAAGTGGAAACTGTGACCCATAGACATTCGCATTCACAAGACTGCAAGCCTAGGACTTCAAATGCGTTGCCAACCCTGAGGACTAAGATGGAATGCCTCTATGCTAGTCATTACACCGGCTGTCTTATCCCCAAACCGGAACACAGTAATGCGAACACTGCTGTTTGGCGGTAGGTTAATGGATAAGATGGTGGTAGCGATCCGGACGGACCCCGCACAAGTTCCTACCACCCGCAAAATCCACTAATGAATCAATGATTCCACTAACTTAACGATATTCTTGGACCTAGAGGGTTATGTATGAATACTTAACCTACAGCCTACAGCTACGTAACCGTCAAAGTGACCTATTTTCGGGTAACTTACCAACTCCTTACTTAAATTTGCCTATTACGAAATTCCTCCAGTTTACCCACAAACGAGTTAAGTTTTATAACTTGGGCGCGGCGTTTCTACAGTCTATTCGTATTGTATTGGCTAAAGAACAGTAAGTTAAGTCTAAGGAAAACGAAGAAAGTTTTTTTTATGGCGTAGAGAAGGTAAACCAGGACACAGGCCACCTTATACTGGGTGGGATCTGTGACCCATACACATTTGCATCCTCAAGACTATAATCCTAAGCCTGCAATTGCGTTGCCAACCCTAATGACTGAGATGGAATGTCTATATGCTAATTTCACCGGTTGTCTTATCCCCATACCGCAACACAACAATGCGAGCACAGCTTCGCTCCCGCCTCATCATCATCATCATCATCATCAGCCCGGGGGCGTCCACTGCTGGACAAAGGCTGGACAAAGCCGCTCGCTAGGCCGCTCCCGCCTTATATGTTAAAATTTGTACACTGATAAAAAATACCATGTATAAGTCAGTGGGTCAGGTTTGCCTTTTGTATATGTAATATAAAACCAGCGACGCACGGGAATAATTTTTTTTTTTTCATATAAACCTTGTCTTAATAATTACGAACACAACAAAAAAATAATTATTAAAATCAGTCCAGCCATTATCCAATGGAAACATGGGTTTATTTTTTCTTATAAGCAGCTCATATAAACTCCTATTACACTTTACATAAATACTACATCAGTACAAACCTAGCGATGCCGTTCAGGAATTTAAATAATTAATCGCCTAGTTTTAAACACATCGTTTACGTGTGAGTATAGTATGTGGTTGAAATTACGAAAGACGGCTGTCACAGGCATCATCCTTAGAATAAGCAAGATTGGAAACAAAGCATTAAGGGGTGCAGCTGCTTATAAGGTGGACCGTAGCAGTCGCTAGCGGGTGTTAACAAGCGTTCACATAAGTAACTTCAGTTGTTTGTACAGGGTAGTAGCTCAAATGCCGCGGCTATGATATTATTGACACCCCTATCTACTCTCATGTTAAAAATCATTGCGTTTCGGTTTTACTACAATACTAATAAGGTGCAAAATATACCTTAGCAAGTAAGTCAGTAAGGTACATTGTGCAACTTGTTGAACTGGTTACTTACTTGGTATTGCGGTATTGCCGACGTTTGGCAAGCTAGGTACTATGCTCGGCGTCATGGATTATTACCGGAAAACCCTTTCCTTTGATTAAAGGCTATCGATAGGGAAACCTTATTGAACTAGTCAACCGCTTCTATTGCGCTTACCAAGTCCATTAAGGTATCGTTAGCACTAAGCATTAACCGTGTGTTTACCCTGATCGCTTCTCTCTTTTCACCTTTAGCAGACTTCGGCTCAAACCGTGTGCGGCTTCCTTCTGCTAGCCATTACATTTTCAGGTAGTGCAATAAAAAGTCTGTATATTTTAGTTAGCCTTTTATTGTAGTCAACGATAGGCTAACAAACGAAAATAAACAAAAAAAGGTATAAAAACTGCTAGAAATGTGATACCTACTTGATCTTAAAAACTTTAGTTTCATTGAACACTTAGGGCAGTGTTCACCAACAACTAAACGGACGGTTAGCGGTTTGATGGTTTTCAAATGTATTCAATAACAGCAGATTAAACCGTCTGTTAAATTGGTTGGTGAACTCGGTGAACCTTATACACTCACTATAATATTATAGTAATCAGATGTAAAACTTTATATTGAAGCTGGAAAACGTAACCTTAAATTACGTCATGTATTTTTCATCACACTTTCACGTAAACAGTATCTAAACATACGAGGGGAGATCCAAAAGTAATGATAACTAAATACTGTTTGCATCGATATACAATAATGACATATAGCGTTACTGGCAGTAGAGACTCCTCAGTAATATTAAGAAAAAAAAAATAAAAAAAAATGTCTTTGTCATTGAGTTTCAATTGTTTTTTCACGAGCGGTCGGAACAATAACGCAAAAATGGAGAAAATTTAGTTGAGAGCGGTTATTAAATACTTCTGTTTAAAAAAAATTAGTACTAAAGACATATATGCTGAATTAGTGGGGACACTAGGGAACTCTGCTCAGCCATATTCCACAGTAGCACGCTGGTCGAAGGAGTTTAACTTAGGAAGAACATCCACTCAAGACGAACATCGCAAAGGCCGCCCTTCTACGTCCCTTACGGAAGAGAATGTAAAAAATATCAATGAACTCGTGTTAACAGATAGAAGAATGACTATCAGACATCTAGTTGAGCTCACGGGGATTTCGTATGGCAGTGTTCAAAGAATATTAACTGATGAACTACACATGAAAAAAGTCTCCGCCCGTTGGGTACCTAGAATGTTAACGGCCGAACAAAAGGAAATACGACATAAGATTTCAAAGTATAATCTTGAAAAATTTCGAGCTTATCCCGAAACTTTTTTGCGTCAATTTGTCACCATGGATGAGTCTTGGATTCATCATTTTGATCCTGAGACAAAACAACAATCAATGACGTGGAAGCGACCCAGTTCCCCTACACCTAAGAAATTCAAGGTTGCAAGCTCAGCTGGGAAGATCATGGCTTCCGTTTTCTGGGATGCCGAAGGAATCATAATGATAGAATACCTCGAAAAAGGAACCACTATTACAGGCTCTTACTACGCTGACCAGATACGAAGATTGAGAGAAGCAATCAAGGAAAAGCGGCGGGGCAAACTTCGTGCTTGTGTGCTCTTTCACCAGGACAATGCACCCCCCACAAGGCCGGTGTTGCGATGGCTGCTATTCGTAATGCAGGCTTCGAAGTGCTTGAACACCCCCCATATTCGCCAGATCTAGCCCCCAGCGACTTCTATCTCTTTCCACGCCTGAAGGAAGATCTTAGAGGTAACAAATTTTTGGATGACAGTGAAGTGATGGCCTCTGTGGAAGCATTTTTGACAAGTCTAGAAAAAAAATTTTTTTTATAGGGAATTCAAGGTCTAGAGAAACGATGGTCTAAGTGTGTAAACTTGCAAGGAGACTATGTTGAAAAATAAATTAGGTTTTTTTACATTTTATGTGCCTTTCATTCTGATTATCATTACTTTTGGATCACCCCTCGTACATACAGGTTAACTGGGCCGTAAGCCCCATATAAAACCCTCGACCTTTTTTTTTCATGAAAACCTACATACAGGTTAACTGGGCCGTAAGCCCCATAATATAAAACCAGGTCGGTAAGTATTTTTTTTTTTAATTTATAGCGCAGCACACTGTTCATGCAAGTTCAAGCAAGGAGTTTACACGAAATTGAAAAATTGTTTTAAAATGTTATCTTAACAGTAATTTCATTGCAATCTCGCTACATGGTATAAATTTTAATAAATAAGTTTTTTCTGCCCTATAATTTCATTTATTTACTCGCAAATGTGATGAAAAACATTGTATGTTTCACGGGCGGTACAGGAATTACGAACCTCGACTCAGAAAGCGTTCTTCGACTTCGGGCTTCTACTAGAGCCTCGGTCGTAATTCCTTACTTACCGCCCTTAATACACAATGTACTATTTTACATCTCTTCTCGAATAAAGAATACAGCAAATACGCATACCTTTATCGATAAATCTAAGCTTTTTGGGAAAAACCATAACCTCCAATCGGTACGTAAAACGAAACGCAAAACCAAAGACAAGACAATCTGTCAGTCATGCTGTCATGTCATTGACCGAGTTATCACACGTAGGGTGACATATGCCACAAAACAAAGATCTCTCTCTCTCACGTAGGGTTTCTAATAGGATTAATTTCCAATTATTGTTAAATATTTAGCGTTATTATCTTATAGTCTCTTAAATTAGTCGCCAAAATGTGGCTCGACGACGCTGATGGCTTGACAGAGATATTTAAAGGCTATTTGCCGTATTACTTGCTCGTAGCACTGCCTATTTTTATCATCATGTCTCCGGTGAACCCAGTCGCTGCTTCGCATGAATTTTCTGTATATAGAATGCAGCAATACGACCTTCATACAGTCCCCCACGGTAAGTCAATCGTGGAAGTGCATGTTTTATTTATAAAAGCAAAAATCGATGACGTTTTGAGGTTAGAACCGAGGTTGCTTCCTTAAATAAACAGTAATTCAGACTACTCGTCTATCTTATCATTTAAGATGAGATGATGGCCTAGATAATTGTCTAATTCTACTTGTAGTTACATTTATTTGGTCTTTAGCTGGTTTACTTTGTGTATCCTTATCACACATTTTATTATTTGAAAAAGTGTTGGGTACCCTTAATTTTCATGTATATATAATATATATTTGATAACTACACAGACTTACAGCACCTTTAGACCAGCATTAAAAATCACAGAAGTTGACTGCTGTCAGTGCTGTCTCACTTCAACTAAAAGTTTGAAAACGCAGCAAAATTATGCTTCATTCCCTTTAACAGAAGATTAAATTGACAGCTGTAAACTTCTGTCATTTTTATTGACAGTCTAATCTGCAGTATCCTTGTCTTGCCTAATGTTCTTTATTAAAAACAAAAATATTAAGTATGTTCTGCCTGGTAATTAAAAATGTTCTTTACACAGGATATTTGGCAGAAATGGCTTTAAAATGCTTGGGCAAGACAAGGCTGTAGTTATGTCAGTAAAATATAACAATACACTTTGACATAATCAATTATTTGATAATAGTGGTATTTTGGTCTAGTAGTAAAGCTATACACTAATTCAGCACTAAATATTTTAAGTAACAATTGCTAATAAGTAGGAATTATAGGATCCTTATTTTGTAGACATTGTATTTTGTTTTTGCATTTTGGATAGCAAAATATTTACATACACTCTTGCTTTACATGATATTTAGTATCTTTCTGACAACACAAATAATCATGCAAATTTAAGTAAAGAATATGATCTAAATATCACCGGTTTGTGTTATTCATTTCTCCTTTTTACTTTCCAGGATGCCGCAGCGCCAGTTTCAACCTAGAAGGCCGTTCCCTCACCTCCTGGAGCACGTCCCGCCACTGCGTTGTGGCTCGCATCCAAGATGTTACCATCGAGAAGTTCCTTGAGATCAGAAACAAAGCTGGAGCCTTGTTACTGGTGCTGCCAAAGAATGATACTGCATTGAGTGCAGATGAGAAAGAGGTATGCCAAAGGAATTATAACAGATGATTGTCTGATGAATGTTTGATTTTCACTTAGAATGGGTTAGGTTCGTAAGGACGAGATTGTATAGTGACTATTTAAGCAAAATGTCTAGATTGTAAATATATACTGATTATTAACATGATGATTGTAAAGGGATTGCAGTCTTGAGAATGTAGTCTTGAGAAATTAAATGTATATGGAACTCAGATCCCACTTGGCATTCTCCTTGCCATTACAAAAAAGCGGTTTGGCCATTTGCACAAAATACTGTTTTTACATTATTATGGAAAATCATTTTTTACTATATGTGTGATTTTTGAATAGAGTTATAATTTTTTTTTTATCTGGCAGCCAATGGTTGATCCCTATTTGGACGAAAGAAAACATAGGATTGTAATATTTTGGTCAATTTTGGTATATTTTATTTGATAGCAAATTGTTTCTAAATTGAAAGACAATTTAGTCCTTGACACAGAACAGTTCTATTACGCATTCATTTTTTTTTTCTATCCATTTACTTTGGGACTTGTTTAATTTGTGCAATATTTTCGCTAAATTTTTATTTATTTATCATCTCCGCAGCATATCCAATTCCTAGAAATGGCCATGATACAGGATGAGGTTAGCGCTCCGGTGTACTTTGCACGGTGGAGCCCAGAGTTTGAAGACATCTTGGAAGACCTGCAGCATAGTTTTATCACTGACGACAAGTCCGGGACAGCTTTGGAAGCCATGTTTAACACTGTGTCTTCTAATGGCTATCAGATTGGTAAGTATTTATAATGTATAATATGTAGTTTGAAACTTGTACTCAGTAAAAGCCAGTCTAGATACCATTTCTTGTCTAATTGCATTGATAAAGTCTGGAACAGCGTGTCTGACATGATAAGTGCACCCTCAGTATAAACTCTTTTAAAAACAGATTGGATTTTAAACTTCACAATAACACAAGTGGACAATGATATTGTAAATAAATAAATAAATATCAGCCGATATTTTTTTATTTATTATTATAATAACGAAAAAATTAATAGGTAACATCTTATTTTATTCATATTTAAAACAGCATGAAATACTTTCAGGAATCTGTTAACGGGAAGTACAAACCTGAAGGCCTTTTCTATCCCCTAATAAGCTAAAAGGGGCTATCTCAAATTCAATAGCCAAAGCAGATTCAATCGTCTCCTGTTATTAATGAGTTTCGTTTTGCTACAGGAGTTTGGCTTGAGATACCGCCGTAGTAATTGTTGTAAATTTGGAACGCTAAACTGGAGCACCAGTTAATTGCTTTCAATAAAGTCATTTAAATTGATTCATCACGCTATTTGCTGTCCCAACCATGGCAATTGGTTATGTTTTATTCTAAATCAATGGTTGAGAGAGATGCCACTTTTGTACTTCGTATTGAGATGTTTTTTCTGCAAAATCTAGTCATTTTCTCCGAGGTAACCAGACTAAAATCTTACAGTTCCACAAACATACACAAATAAACTGTACTTAAGTCTAAAATTAGATTTATCGTTTTCATATAAGTAGCCTCTAAACAATTAAGAATTTCAGATAGGAAATACCTCAGGACACATGATGCGATGTCGAAAAGACAGTTGCGCTGATTCGAAATCGGATTATAATAACGCCTACTATGCGGCGGTATGGAACCCTAGGACTTGACTGGCTGTTTAGAGTCTGATTCCTGTAATGTTTCGTTGCAGTTGTCTCGGCCCCGCTGCCCCAGAAGCTGGACTCCAAGCCGGTGACGCTGCACGGGAAGCTGGTCGGCCGCTCCGGCTCGGCGCAGACTATCATCATCGCTGCACACTATGACTCTTCAGCTGTGGCACCGGTAAGTCATCATCATCGTCATCATCTCAGCTAAGTGAGCAGCTATCCAAAGCTGTCGAGATATAATTACACTCGAGGTGTTCAGTGGCGCTATGTGTGTACTATTATTGTATTTCCTTATTATGTTGCCAACAATGAGGGGATAGTATACCACACTGATAGTGACTTGGCACATTAAATTTTAACTATAGACTTATGACGGGTTGACCAATTTTCCCCAAAAGCCCTTACGTTTATGTTTGAAGTTACGTTAGCTGCATCCCTTTCACCCGTCATTTCATCGGTCAAAAATAACTGAATCCCTTGTAAATCCCCAGGAGCTTTCTCAAGGCGCGGACTCGAACGCGTCCGGAGCGGTCGCCCTCTTGGAACTCGCGCGGATATTCTCCCGGCTGTACGCGTCGCCAGCTGTTCGCGGCGCGCCAACTTTGGTGTTCGCGCTGACATCTGCTGGACACTCGCTGAACTACTTCGCCGCCAAGAAGTGGTTGGAGGAACAGTTGGATTCTACCGATGCTACGCTTTTGCAGGTAACGTGTTGAAACCTGACTCGTATAATTACATACACATACATATCTTCCCGCCCTCATTTCCAGTGATGTAGGCAAAGCTACAGAATTACTAACAACTCCAAAACTTAGTTGATAATTCTGTAACCGCAGTTTGCAAAATTAGGCCAAGATGTTTACCAGCGTACTAGTGACAGGTTGCAAGCCCATCGCCTAACAGTACTACAAGTCTTTATTCTCTTAGTCGCCTCTTACGATACCCACGGGAAGACAAGTACAGTACAAAAAAAAACAGTATTAAAAATAAATCATAAGAATAATCATCATCATCATCATCATTATCAGCCGCAAGACGTCCACTGCTGGACAAAGGCCTTCCCCAAGGTTTTCCACAACGATCGGTCCTCTGCTGCTGTCATCCAGCGGTTTCCCGCGACCTTTATCAGATCGTCAGTCCACCTTGTGGAAGGTCTGCCAACACTTCGTCTCCCGGTTCGCGAACCGGGATAAGAATAATATAAATACATAATTACAAAATAAATGCAGTCATTATCATTGACGAAATAGTAAACCTTCTATGTTAGCCAGCTTTTAAGTTTGCGGTCAAAACATGTCTGCACCTGCAGTCCCTAATTTGAACCGGTATTTTATTCAGTATTAGCGGACCCATGACGAAAACCACCAGCATAGCGAAATAACCGGGTTATTCCCACCTGTTACCACCAATTTTTTACCACTGGTAACAGCTGGGAAATTTTCCCATTTGTTACCACTAAAATATTTGGTCGTAACTACCTGGGAAAAAAACCCAGTAGTTAGTGGTAACAGGTGGGAATAACCCAAATAACCTGAATAGTTTTAATGCCATGTCATGGAAATTGAAGTTTTAACACTCTAGGTAGGTCTGAATTGGAATCCCTTATCGTCATTTAACCTCTTATCTGATCGAATAGTTAGATAGAAACAACACTCATGTTCCAAGGTTCATAAATACAACTTTCCTATCAAAATATTCGATCAGATAGGAGGTTGAGAAAGTAACTAACTAATCTGTCTACATGCATGGTTTGTCCGAATTTTCGTTCACCAAAAAGCCATTTCCGCATAAGTGTTGTTTTTTTTTGCCGTCACCCTCATCATCATACCTTCACGCCTGTCTCCCAATGGGGTAGGCGGAGACTATGGAACGCCAGGTGCATCGGTCTAAACGTAAAAATTTCGCTTCCTCCACATTCATCAACCGCTTTATGCACGTAAGTCGGTTTCTTTAGATTTGGTCCTCATTCAGTTCAGTTTTAATTTTTTAGTGTTTTTAACAAGTGTTCGATCTCTAAGGGCTTGTTGTTTGATCAGTAGTTAAACTAAACGTTAAAAACAGTACCCAATAGGTAAATCTAAAGATAAAAGATAAAGACAAAGAGACATTTATTCGCAACAAAACAAAACCACATTACACAGATAAAACAATATCAAGACACAGAAAAATTGTTACGAAACGGTCCCAACTCAGCATTCGCTAGCCGTAAAGCCAGCACTGGTCTTCCGTTGGAACCGCTTGGTGAAAAAACGGAAAGTGACACATTTAACACAAAACAACGCTAAAAGATTATCTCGAACGTCTCAAATGACCATAAAAATTTATGGCCTGGTAAAGTTGGCAACACAAAGGAAACAGAATCAATAAAATAATACCAAAGATAACTATAGTCTATGGAAACGTAAACAAAGCAAGCATATAGGCAAGAAATAAAATAAATAAATGTTTTGTTGGTTATCTCAAGGAAATGTGACAAATTTTCGATTCCTTTTTCGAAATTTAACAAATAGTTGAGTTAACTACTGATAAAACAACGGGCCTTAAGCAGTGTGTGTGTGTGCGTGCGTGCGTGCGTGCGTGAACGACTGTTCGATCTCTAAGCAGTGTTAACAACTCGAATATTGCATTATCATACAATGTGTGTGTGATTGTGTGTCTGTGTATGAAAGCATGTTTTATAGCGGTGGTTCTTCGCTAGGGTCATGAAAATTGGTCGGGTGAACTCTTCTTACAGAGCTGAAATCTCTTATACAGTCACATATTTTGAATTTCATGAATCCTGATAAAATGTTTTCACCCCTTTAAGATCTAAGGTGCCACAGACAAACATACAAACACAGACACACGTCAAACTTATAACAACACTTTTTTAACGGTGGATAAAAAGTATGAATACACGTCGTGTTGTGGGCAGGACGTGTCGTTCGCTATGTGCCTGGACTCCATCTCGTCGTCCACGCGGCTCACGATGCACGTGTCCAAGCCCCCCAAGCCGGGCGGCGCGGCGCACTCCATGCAGACGCGGCTGGGCGCGCCCGTGCTCCACAAGAAGATCAACCTCGCCGACGAGCTGCTGGCCTGGCAGCATGAGCGGTTCAGCATAAGGAGGATGAACGCGTTCACTATTAGCAGTTTGCAGGTATTTTATTTTATTGCCTTTTTTTATATCAGGGGATGTTCACAAATTGACCTAGTGCTAAACTAAGCGCTAAGCTTGTATTATTGGTACGTTCTGCCAAGAAAGTAGTCTACTAGTTTTGGCAAAAGTTTCTGTCCGATCTAATTATCGCTAAGGTTGACACTTGGTACTGTCATAGTATTATTGCAAAGGAAAATTGAACTTGTGGTATTTTGATGTGACACCACATTTTTTAC
Organism: Acleris sparsana; assembly: GCA_923062465.1. Taxonomy (NCBI): domain Eukaryota; kingdom Metazoa; phylum Arthropoda; class Insecta; order Lepidoptera; family Tortricidae; genus Acleris; species Acleris sparsana. The sequence goes on from OV281300.1 coordinate 13,891,195, forward strand.
CGACTGTACAAAACAACGACAAAGAGAAATGCATATTTAAGTATATAGGCAATATCCTAGACTCGCAGGAATCAGGAACACATACTCTGCTGACTAGGGAATGTAATGTTCCCTTTATGGTGTATTTTGGACTTAGTAACTGATTACTGCTGATGATTATTTGCTGTGTTGGTGCCGGCCGAGAGTAGCACCACCCCATCTCCTCCCGTGGGTGTCGTAAGAGGCGACTAAGGGATAAACCGGAGGATGGGCAGCAGCGTCCTCCGCGGACTACATGGTATAACTGCGGTCGCCAACCCGCCTGCCAAGCGTGGCGACTACGGCATTTTCCCCCCCAATGGTATGAGTTTACAAAAACAGCCCAGACCCCTAGTCCCTGGCGGCCCCGCTATTCCTGGCTCCGGTAGCGACCATGGTAACGGCGGGGCGGGGGGTGCTTTAGTTAATCTCCGGCAGAGACCCGGCTACCAGAAACGACGACCTTTGGCCCTGGCAACATACAACTGCCGAACATTGCGGACCGACGATAATTTGCTGGAACTGGAGGAGGAATTGAGCAGGTTACTATGGGGAATCATAGGGTGGTCAGAAGTCCGTAGAGAGGGGGAGGACATGATAACCCTGAAGTCCGGTAACTTGCTCTATTTCCGGGAGGGCGACCACCAGTCCCAGGGAGGTGTCGGGTTTATCGTCCACAAGTCCCTCGTGAACAACGTGGTGAAGATCGAGAGTGTGTCGAGCAGGGTAGCGTAGCGTACCTTATACTCAGAATGACCCAACGATATTCGTTGAAGGTCATACAGGTATATGCTCCGACCGCGACACACTCCGACGATGAGGTGGAGGCTATGTATGAGGATGTTTCCAGAGCCATGCATAGCTTCAAAACTCACTTCACGGTTGTTATGGGGGACTTCAACGCAAAACTGGGCAAACGAGACGGTGAAGAGCAGAGAGTGGGGAATTTTGGATTGGGGCGTAGGAATCACCGGGGCCACCTACTGGCCGGTTTTATGGAGAAGGAGGGACTATATATGATGAACTCCTTCTTCAGAAAACGTGAGCATAGGAAGTGGACCTGGATGAGCCCTGATGGTGTAACGAGGAATGAGATAGACTTTATCATGTCGACGAAAAAGCACATATTCAATGATGTCTCCGTGATCAGAGCGGTTAAAACCGGGAGTGATCACCGTATGGTACGAGGCTCATTGAATATTTATTTATTTATTTATTTATTTGCCTTAAATTGTATGTACATATACATGAGGTGGTGTAATTTTTAGATATAAAATAGACTCAATACAATTTTACCAGTTCGGTGTAGCATGTTAAGGTACCTAATACTTAAATAATTCAAGAAAAAACATTATTAAAATTAGTAATCAATTTCAGCCATAATATTCTGCGTTATAAAATTAGCTTAAACTATATGGACTTAATTTAATAAGGTACCTTTTCAAGGAAACCAGGAATTTAGTATTCTGTAAGGACTTAATTTCACATGGTAGCGCATTATATACCTTCACAGCGACATGCCTGTGGCATCTCAGAAACGCTGCAGTTTTACTACAAGGGGCTCTAACGTCACGTGCAAATAGGGTATTCAGTCTATGACTGTTAAAATTGGTTTTTGGGGGATATATATCCGGATTTCGTCGAACGAGCTTACATAATTCTATAATATAAAGTGCGCACAGAGTAGGCAAACCTAATTCTTTGAAGGACTCTCTGCACGACTCACGGCTAGACTGTAACCCATTTAATATACGCACACACTTCTTTTGCAATATAAACAGTCGCTCGAAATCCACACAGCTACCCCAGATGGCCAGACCAAACAGGAATTGGGACTGGAAAAAAGCATAATAAGATTGTATCGCCGCCTTTTTAGTGGATATTTTTCTTAAAGCTCGTAGCGCAAAAGTGAAACTACTAAGCTTACTGCAGAGATAATCTACGTGATTTTTCCAGTTAAGGTTTTCATCGACTAATATACCTAAAAACTTGGGTCTCCTTTACAGGCACAACGGGTACATTGTTCAAGATTATGTTTACATTTACTGCATTAGTTTTACTATTTCTAAAATGAACCATTTTGGTTTTACTTATGTTAGTAGTTAAATTAATAATTTTAAACCAATTTACAATTTTCCTCAGAGACTCCATGATCAACAGACTAAGATTTTCAGTCTCCTTTCTTTTAAAATTAAAAAGAACAGACACTTGTCTGCGAACATAATGACGCGGTTAGATGAAATGTTTGGTAGAAAATTTACATACAATAGAAATAAAATGGGGCCTAGTATACTCCCTTGTGGTACACCAAAAGTAGCACAAGTGGTATCTGATTTCAAATCAACCATTGTATGGGTTTTGGCTTCCAAGGAGGACACTGTGACTCATTGTTCACGTTGCGTGTGAAAGGATTCAAATCAGTTATTAATTATCCCTCTCACACCATAACGGTTTAAAATGTCAAGCATTACATGGTGATCAACGTAGTCAAAGGCTTTGGACAGGTCAATAAAAACCACTATTACATTTTCTTGTTGGTTTAGCGCTTCAAAGATATAGTTGGTCAGATCAAACAATGCATCAATAGTGGAAATTCCCCTTTGGAAGCCAAATTGTTGCTTTGCTATAATTTTATTTGCGGTTAAGTAGGTATAAAGACGGTTGGCCATTACTTTCTCATAAACTTTAGAGAATGTAGATAGCAAAGATATTGGCCGGTAATTATTCACATTCAGCTTGTCACCTTGCTTGTGCAGAGGCTTGATATTAGCTTTTTTTAACATAGATGGAATTTTACCCTCAGAAATGGAAAGGTTTATTAAGTATAAAAGAGGTTCTAAAATACAGTTAGCAATATATTTTAAAACAAGCGATGAAATGCCATCAAAGCCAGAAGATTTCTTGCTTTTTAAATCAAGAATCAATATCCAGTTCAAGCTTGAAAGGTCTCGACTGATGAATTCTACGCTCCGCCCGGCACCCGCTTAGCTCCAAAACCACGAGAGCTTACAGCTCGAACTTCAAAATCGTTTCGAGTGCCTTGGTAGCGACGTGGTCGATTACAACGACGGGTTTTTGGAAGCTGTCCAAACGGTCGGGTCTAAGTTCTTCAAGATCCGCCGTAAAAAAACCAGCAAGCTCTCGGACTCCACGCTTAGGCTCATGGAGGTGAGGCGCGAGATGATTCTGCAGTCCTCTGGTGACGCTTGTCGTTATCGGCAGCTCAACAGACAGATCTCGAAGTCTCTGAAGCGTGATATACGCCGATTCAATACTAAAAGTATTGAAGAGGCTATTGAGCGTAACAGTTCGGTCGTTCGGACAGTGTGAACTCAACGAGAAGGAGGTCTTCGAAGCGCTCTCTCGTCTGGATATTAAAACAGGAGCTGGTCCAGACGGAATACCACCTGCTGTTCTCAGACAATGTGCGAAACATCTTGCGAAACCATTATTACATATTTATAATAACTCTTTAAAGGCCTATCCACAAAAAAGACGACGTTTCTCAAATCTCTAATTACAGACCAGTATCTATCTTACCAGCACCGGGGAAGGTTTTTGAAGCCATAGTTAAAAACAAAATATATTGCCATGTAAAAGGACAACTCCACCCAGCTCAGTACGGTTTTCTTCCAACAAGGTCAACAACTACCAACCTGGTAGGATATGTGAATGATATCTCGGAAGCTTTAGATAAGTCTGAAGAGGTCCATGCTATCTACACGGATTTTAGCAAGGCCTTTGATCTTATAGATCATAATATCTTGGTAAGGAAGATTGAGATGATGGGTGTGCATGGCTGTTTGCTGCGTTGGTGCGAGTATTACCTTAAAAATCGCACACAGTTAGTTGCATTACGTGGATTCTCATCTCGCTGCATTACAATCCCTTCTGGGGTGCCCCAGGGATCCCATATAGGACCGTTATTTTTTTTATTTTTTATCAACTACCTGGCAAAATTAATCAAATGCAAATTTAAAATGTACGCCGATGATTTAAAACTTTACCGAACAATGCATAGCAGCACAGATGTAGAACTATTACAAATGGATATTGACAGAGTATCTCATTGGTGTTATGTAAATCATATGACTCTAAATAGTAGTAAATGTTATTTTATTAAATTTACGAGAAAACGCATTCTAACTCAAGTTTCTTATAATCTAAATGGAGAACAACTAACTGAATTAAGTAGCATCCCGGATCTCGGTGTGGTAATCGACAGCTCTCTAAACTTTCGGGAACATATAGACACTATAGTTAAGCGAGGATCAAAGCTTGCAGGTTTCGTGTCTAGGCAAATTAAAAGTTTTAAGGACCCTGAAGTGATAATTCCTGTCTATAACTGCATTGTCAGAAGTTTGATCGAGTATTGTTCCCCTGTTTGGAATCCGGGATACAAAATTCACTCCGACCGCATTGAAAGAATTCAAAAACGTCTTCTCTATCACTTAACCTACTCTTTAAATCGGTGCAAACAACTCGCTTCCTATGATAGTAGACTAAAGTTTTATCAGATGGAATCACTTCACAATAGACGCAGGTCGTACGATGTAGTTTTCTTATATAAAATATTGAATAATTTGATAGACTGCGCGGACCTACTAATGAACATCAGCGTGGTTGTTCCTCGAGCGAACAGCCGCCTGTGCAACAGGAAGCCCTTCGCATTGCCGTTGACTCGCACAAGAGCAGGTTTACACGCACCACTGTATAGAATGGTCGCTTCATATAACAATGTTTTTAGTTTTCATTTTGATATATATTGTAGCCACTGTAAAAAGAAAGATCAAGTTAGCAGAAAAACACCTTGTTTAATAATCTAGGATGACACCTGTTTAGTTTTAAGTGTACCTATCTTTTTTAGCATGTATGCCAAATCAATTTTTAACTGTTTAAAGTAAGCGCAGGTTGTGTTCACTATTTTAGAATGTTCACAATATGCTATATGTATACTACTCTAGTGTAACATTCCGTTTGTGAACCAATAAACTAAAAAAAAAACAGCTGTACACGACAACCCGAACACCCGTCGGAAATCTAGCTGAAGACCCGAGGGCTAGATTAACCCGACTCTATACCGAAGATCTCCCTGACGTCAGCCTGTACGAGATTAGTATGGCCCTAAAACAGCTTAAGAATGGCAAAGCCCCTGGTGAGGATGGAATTACAGCTGAACTCCTGAAGGCGGGTGGTAAACCCATCCTTAGGGGCCTTCAGACGCTGTTCAGCTCCGTCCTCCACGAAGGGAGAATGCCAAAGGCATGGAACAGAGGTGTGGTGGTTCTCTTCTTCAAGAAAGGAGATAAAACTATGCTGAAGAATTATAGACCCATCTCACTTCTGATCCATGTTTACAAGCTGTTTTCGAGGGTCATCAGAAATCGTCTCGCGCGCAGGTTTGACGATTTCCAGCCTCCCGAAGCAACCGGTTTCCGAAAAGGCTATAGTACCGTACACCACATACATGCGTTGCGGCAGGTTATACAGAAGACCGAAGAGTATAACATCCCCCTTTGCCTTGCATTTGTGGACTACGAGAAAGCCTTCGATTCGATCGAGACATGGGCTGTGCTGCAGTCTCTCCAGCGGTGCCAAGTTGACTACCGATATATCGAAGTGCTGAAGTGTCTGTACGAAAACGCCACTATGTCCGTCCGACTACAGGACCAGAGCACGAAGCCTATTCCTCTGCAGCGGGGAGTCAGACAAGGAGATGTGATCTCTCCGAAGCTGTTCACCGCTGCATTGGAGGATGCTTTTAAGGTTCTGGACTGGAAAGGACGAGGCATCAACATAAACGGTGAGTACCACTCACCTTCGATTCGCTGAAGGACGATATCGTAGTCATGGCTGAAACCATGGAGGACCTCAGTGCAATGCTCGCTGACCTCAGTAGAGCTTCTGACCGAGTGGGGTTGAGAATGAACATGAACAAAACGAAAGTCATGTCCAATGTCCATGTCGCGCCAACTCCCGTGATAGTCGGAGGCTCTGCGCTCGAAGTTGTTGACGACTATATTTACCTGGGACAAACGGTCCAGTTAGGTAGGTCCAACTTTGAGAAAGAGGTCACTCGTCGTATCCGACTCGGCTGGGCAGCGTTCGGGAAGCTTCGCAGCACCTTTTCGTCCAAATTACCGCAGTGTTTGAAGTCAAAATTCTTTGACCAGTGTGTGTTGCCAGTGATGACTTAAGGATCTGAGACGTGGGCGCTAACAATGGGCCTCATAAGGAAGCTCAAAGTCACTCAGAGGGCTATGGAGAGGGCTATGCTCGGGGTTTCTCTGCGTGATAGAATCAGAAATGATGATATCCGCAGTAGAACTAAGGTTACCGACATAGCCCGAAGAATAGCTAAACTGAAGTGGCAGTGGGCGGGGCACATTGCTCGCAGGACTGATGGCCGATGGGGTCAGAAGGTTCTGGAGTGGCGTCCGCGGACCCGACGACGAGCTGTAGGTAGGCCTCCAACAAGATGGAGTGACGACCTCGTCAGGATCGCGGGACCGCGGTGGATGCGGGGAAATGGTCTGAGCCGTCTGAGTGGAAAGCCTTGGGGGAGGCCTATGTCCAGCAGTGGACGTCTTTCGGCTGACATGATGATGATGAACTGATTACACTCGGAAACAAAGTTTGTTCAACATAAATCCATTTAAACACCGCATAAAGACATATTTAATAAAAAAAAAACCTTATTATAGTGTTCAGGAGTTCCTTAATGAAAATTAACTTTTTTCTTTTATTTTTATTATTGGAATACTTTATTATTGCGCCAATATTATTATTTTCCCTAAAACTCAAATATGACTGAGTGTGATACTTGTATGTTTCTTATTTTTATTCTCTATAATTGTTAAATTGTTGTATGTGATAGATTACGTTATTTCTAAGTAAATGTTATATAGTTTAATAGTTACGACCCCATCTACCTAAATTATAAAATTGCGCGTTCTACTACCATTGCTGTGCCCCTGCGGGGTTTACGTTGACGCTAGACTTAAGTACTTTAAGACATCATGTACCTACAACGTAAAACGCAATAAAACATTTGAATTTGTCTCACATTGTATGGACAAAATATTATAATATCTTTACAGATTAATTATAAATTATAATCGCTTACTGCCGTTTGTCCCTTTGTATTTACGCTTAAATTTTCTGAATCTACGCAACGGCTAATAACGCGGTTTTCATCAAGAGATACACTGGTTCAAGTGAAACTTTTTTGGATAATAAGTTGTAGTTGTGTCATATTAAATAAACCAGTATTGATGGAACCGGCAGAGTCACAAGGACCCGTCCCGCGGCTCGCTGCTGGGCGCGGCGGGCGCGGCGCGCGCGCTGGGCGCCAACACGGCGGCGCTGGCGCGCGCGCTCGCCTCGCACGTCTACAACCTCACCGCGGGCGCCGGCGACGACGCCGCGCTCTATGATGACGCTCTGGTAACCAGCGGCCACACCTAACTATTACGGCGCCAACACGGCGGCGCTGGCGCGCGCGCTCGCCTCGCACGTCTACAACCTCACCGCGGGCGCCGGCGACGACGCCGCGCTCTATGATGACGCTCTGGTAACCAGCGGCCACACCTAACTATTACGGCGCCAACACGGCGGCGCTGGCGCGCGCGCTCGCCTCGCACGTCTACAACCTCACCGCGGGCGCCGGCGACGACGCCGCGCTCTATGATGACGCTCTGGTAACCAGCGGCCACACCTAACTATTACGGCGCCAACACGGCGGCGCTGGCGCGCGCGCTCGCCTCGCACGTCTACAACCTCACCGCGGGCGCCGGCGACGACGCCGCGCTCTATGATGACGCTCTGGTAACCAGCGGCCACACCTAACTATTACGGCGCCAACACGGCGGCGCTGGCGCGCGCGCTCGCCTCGCACGTCTACAACCTCACCGCGGGCGCCGGCGACGACGCCGCGCTCTATGATGACGCTCTGGTAACCAGCGGCCACACCTAACTATTACGGCGCCAACACGGCGGCGCTGGCGCGCGCGCTCGCCTCGCACGTCTACAACCTCACCGCGGGCGCCGGCGACGACGCCGCGCTCTATGATGACGCTCTGGTAACCAGCGGCCACACCTAACTATTACGGCGCCAACACGGCGGCGCTGGCGCGCGCGCTCGCCTCGCACGTCTACAACCTCACCGCGGGCGCCGGCGACGACGCCGCGCTCTATGATGACGCTCTGGTAACCAGCGGCCACACCTAACTATTACGGCGCCAACACGGCGGCGCTGGCGCGCGCGCTCGCCTCGCACGTCTACAACCTCACCGCGGGCGCCGGCGACGACGCCGCGCTCTATGATGACGCTCTGGTAACCAGCGGCCACACCTAACTATTACGGCGCCAACACGGCGGCGCTGGCGCGCGCGCTCGCCTCGCACGTCTACAACCTCACCGCGGGCGCCGGCGACGACGCCGCGCTCTATGATGACGCTCTGGTAACCAGCGGCCACACCTAACTATTACGGCGCCAACACGGCGGCGCTGGCGCGCGCGCTCGCCTCGCACGTCTACAACCTCACCGCGGGCGCCGGCGACGACGCCGCGCTCTATGATGACGCTCTGGTAACCAGCGGCCACACCTAACTATTACGGCGCCAACACGGCGGCGCTGGCGCGCGCGCTCGCCTCGCACGTCTACAACCTCACCGCGGGCGCCGGCGACGACGCCGCGCTCTATGATGACGCTCTGGTAACCAGCGGCCACACCTAACTATTACGGCGCCAACACGGCGGCGCTGGCGCGCGCGCTCGCCTCGCACGTCTACAACCTCACCGCGGGCGCCGGCGACGACGCCGCGCTCTATGATGACGCTCTGGTAACCAGCGGCCACACCTAACTATTACGGCGCCAACACGGCGGCGCTGGCGCGCGCGCTCGCCTCGCACGTCTACAACCTCACCGCGGGCGCCGGCGACGACGCCGCGCTCTATGATGACGCTCTGGTAACCAGCGGCCACACCTAACTATTACGGCGCCAACACGGCGGCGCTGGCGCGCGCGCTCGCCTCGCACGTCTACAACCTCACCGCGGGCGCCGGCGACGACGCCGCGCTCTATGATGACGCTCTGGTAACCAGCGGCCACACCTAACTATTACGGCGCCAACACGGCGGCGCTGGCGCGCGCGCTCGCCTCGCACGTCTACAACCTCACCGCGGGCGCCGGCGACGACGCCGCGCTCTATGATGACGCTCTGGTAACCAGCGGCCACACCTAACTATTACGAAAGCTTCTTTTTAACGTACCGTACAAAAAAACAAATAAAGCGGAACCCTTAGGGTCTCCCCAGACCTATCGACGCGGAATTGACTTTAGCCGGTAAGAAAAAAAAAAATGTTCGTGCAGTAAGAACGGAGTGAAGTCGTTTTCGCTCTTATTGCATGGACATAAAACTTTTTATATAACCAAAGACTGCCTGTCTTTCCGTCCGTCTGTCACAGCCAATTTGCTCCGAATCTACCAAATCAACTGAAATTTGGTAGGATGGTGTAATCTTATGATCCAAACACAGATGTGCAAAGTATTTCTTTTTTTTTTATGGACGGTCATTTTCAAAGGACAAATTAGAAAATTTTAAAAAAGTTTTGCAAACCTTACTGTGTCATATGTCAAATGAAAGGACTCGTAAGGATCTCAAATATATTTTTGTTATTATTGTAAAATAAATAGGTTTGATTTTATTCATAAAAGAAGACGACAATTGACCATTCCGGGAATGTTCAATTTTGGCCCCCACGTGATCTCCAAAACTACTGAGCCTGAAATTTTGAAAAAAAAAACAACTGTAGTTCATTACTTGTTAATTACAGGAAAACCTATTAGAATTCTATCGAAAAAAAGAAAAAAAAATTACAAGACCCGATGCGAGTTCAACTCGCACTTGGCCGGTTTTTATTACACCTAACAAAATAACTGCTTGCTATTACATTTTTATTCGAAAGAATAGCCTTTTAAGAGTGTTATTGTTATTTAAAATCATGTATTAACTAAATTTAACCTCACCTACTTACCTTGCAGAAAGACCTTTTATTCATTATCTGTGATCTGTTTTAAAGTTATAAAACATAATAAACGAACGTCATTCAAACATTAGAGTTGTGGGTAGTTCTTCAGCTCTACCTACCCCACTCGTGGAATGAAGGCGTGAGTAGGCGTATGTATGTATATAATTCAAATTTTAAATAACTTTTGACTTATGACTAAATACAGAGGTAAATAGATAGATTGTACAAAAGAAATGCAATAGTGGTTTCGTATCAAACGTTGGTAGAATCAATTTTTGTAAAGTTATTAATTATGTTATATATGGATTTTTTTACTGCTATTAGTTACGAAGTAAAAGAAATAAAACCATAATCGTTTATTTTCAGAATGTGGACGAGGCGGCGATCAAACAATGGTACATGTATCTCTCGTCGCAGCCCAGGGCGCCGCAAATTATCACGACGGGAGCGCCCAGTGCAGGTATTATTAATATATTAATGCCTAGGCCCGGAAAGTAGGGAATTGCCTGCCGAAGCGGGCTGACCCTTGGCGGCGCCTGCTAAAATCTGAGTCAGGGAATCCCCGTTTCCACCGAGTCGTATATAATGTTTTTCTCAAACAATGCAAGGAAATTCTACAAATACATAAAAGTGATAACGTCTTATAAAGCGATGAATGCCGAAGAAGTAGTGACGAAGGCGTGACTCATTGTCCGCCTGAGCCGAGCGTGCAAGAGAGAGTGCAGAACAAGCGATAGAGAGGCACGATCGTCGTAAGCGTTCGGCTTGTGTGTTTTCTTATGACGTTATCACGTAAAATTATATAGTAAACCGACTTTACATACATCCAGACATTTTTGGAAACTACGAGTGGTATGATAGTTTCTCATACAAGGAACCGCCACCGCCTACCGCCGTCCGTAATATTTTTGTCTAAGATCATTTCGCAACTAACTTATCGCAGTACTTTTATCTGGCAAGCACATTTATAATAACCATTTAGCAAACTTTTTTATTAGCTAATAATCTATTGCCAAAATATATTTGTTCAAATTAAAACCTTGCACACTAATTTATTCCATACTTCCCCAATTAGGTTAGGTAAGAACTTTGGCTACAACAGGAAGGAGCGTCTTGGACTAGGTTAGGTTAGAATTGCGTCACGGCGCGAAGAGCCATAACTACACAGAATAGGAGCTTCTAGCCATGACCGTGACTCCCTAAGAGAACTTTTTAAAGAAATTTATATCTTAACTGTAGAGTGTCAATTTATTTACGAAAATATTATTTATGTTATTAAGAATTTAGATTATTTCACCAAAAACTCAGATATACGTAATTTAAATACTAGAAATAAAAATAAAACCGCTATTCGAAAATTCCGTGTCCGTAAAGTATATAAATCATATACAAAAAAAAAAAGAAGCGTATGATAGGGTCGAGGACTATCTAACAGACAAATATGCATGGCCTACACCCGAAACTTAGTCAATAATAATTTGTTCAAATGCAAAAAGCTTTATCCTGCTTTTTCTTGTCTAGGGGACACCGTTGATGCAGGAAAACATATCGAAACTTTTATGTGGTCATCTTGCACCATCTCATATACATATAAGTAGTTGATTTTTTCTTTTTTATTTTCTCTCTATCTCTCTCGCAAGATTTTTGGCATGTTTTCCTGCTGAACTACACATGTTATTTGATATTATATTTAATTTAATATTTGTAGCTTTATATAATGCTAGACTAAGTAGTACCATTGTAATATGAAATATGTTGAATAAATGACTGACTGCTGAGTTTCTTGCGGCGTTTCTTCTCAGCAGTGGTCTCCTCTTGGAAAGCGCTGGTAGATTCTTGACGTGTAAAAGCGCCCGAGCGGCCTACTTACTGAATAAATTTCTTTTATCTTTTATGATATTTATACAGATAAATGTTCACAGGTGTGACAGGCGCGCTAGAGCGAGCCCTGTCTCGGTACATGGAAGTGTCAGTCAGCTCGCATGTCCTGGAGAAGAGAGAGCCGGAGTACGCGCTGTACTCACCTACTCGCGCCGACCTATACGTCTATAGGTGAGTCACTAGCACATGACAGGTGTGACAGGCGCGCTAGAGCGAGCCCTGTCTCGGTACATACAATTGTCAGTCAGCTCGCATGTCCTGGAGAAGAGAGAGCCGGAGTACGGTGAGTCACCAGCACATAACCATAGACATTTACATCCTCAAAATTGCAATCCTAAGTTTCCGAATACGTTGCCAACCCTGAAGAATAAGATGGAATGCCTATGCTAGTAGTTTCACTGGTTGTCTTGCGAAAATTGCTGTTTGGCGGTAGATTAAAGGACAACCTACTGAACACCACAGACGACTCTGGCCATCAACTGAAAGTCGTACCACTGACTCCACGACGACCACAGCCGTTACAAGTTCAAGATTAAAAGAGTCTTGCTTCGTATGAATTAAGTTGTAATTTCCATAGCCTAGCCACGTGGGTAAAGAAACGGAACAGAGACAAACTTCATACAACTTAGTCAATAATAATTTGTTCAACTGCAAAAATACTTTATCTTGTCTAGGGGACACCGTTGATGTAGGAAAACATGTCGAAACTTTTATTTGGTCGTCTTGCACCATCTTATATACACAATAGGTTTTTTTTTCTCCCTCTGTCTCTCTCCCAAGTTTTTTGGCATGTTTTCCTGCTGAAATACACATGTTATTTGATATTATATTTAATAGTATGTACGAAATATGTTTAAAAAATTACTGACTGCTGAGTTTCTTGCGGCGTTTCTTCTCAGCAGGGGTCTGCTTTTGGGAACCGGTGGTAGATTCTTGAAATACTTACTGAATAAATGACTTTTGACTTTCGACTTTTTACAACCGCGCTGCGATAGGTATACTACTACAAGCACGACGCGCGTGTATGCGTGACCACCTATTCTTCGTCACGTACGCATAGAAACCGGTTTCAACTGGCTCACTAGGTGCTCAAACGCAGGGGTGTGCGAGTCGCGCATCGTTGTCGATTCAATGATATTTTATATTGGTCGATTTCGTCTTTACGTTTTGAATGTAAAATATTGTAAATATGGTTATCTGTACTGTCTGTATGAACAATAACAGACAAAATAAAGACATCATGTTTTAACTATCCCAAAGACTCCATTAGGTTAGTAAAATCTTTATTAAATACCAAAATACGTACCTTTGTCTAATTTTATATCTTTAATGTGTTAGATATTTTGCCATGCGAATGTCATGCCATGTGAATGCTTTCCACTAGATTATTTAATTATTTTTTATATTACATTGAGGATTTATCATTCAATTAAACAATATAACAAATTACTAAAAAATAAAAAATAAAATATAAGAACAAAATCTTTCGAGTAAGTAATTTGTAATTAATAAATATTAAAAAAGCGCCAACCCTACCAAATTAGATATACATTTTGCGAGCTCTTTAGAACCTTACTCTCTGTTCCGTTTCTTTACACATGTGGCATAACAAACATGTTTGGTGTGTGAGTGACACATTTTGTAAGAGAAAGATAAAAGACCTTAATTCAGTAAGTAGGCCGCACGGGCACTTTTACACGGCAAGAATCAACTAGCGTTTCCCAAGAGGAGACTACTGCTGAGAAGAAACGCCGCAAGAAACTCAGTAGACAGTCATGTTTTTAAATATTACAATTATTACTACATATGTCTAGCATTGACTATATAAAACCAAAAATATTGAATTTAATATATTATTACAGCAGGAAAACATGCCAAAAATCTTACGAGAGAGATAAAAGAGAGGGGAGGGAGAAAAGGAAAAAAAAACTACTTATGTGTATATAAGACAGTGCAAAACTACCACATAGAAGTTTCGATGTGTTTTCCTACATCAACGGTCATATGTTTTCAGACAAGATAAAGCTTTGAATTTGTATTCGACGTAACGTTTACGTTAACGTTTAATAGACTAATTTGGTCTGTCATTAATTTTTCCAGCGTGAAGCCAGCCGTCTTCGATCTGATCCTGACGCTAGTGATCGTCGCCTACCTCGGCGTGGTGTACCTTGCCATGCAATTCTTCCCGCTGTTCTACGACGAGTTCGCCAAAATGATCACGGGCAAGCCGAGAACTCACTAGGGTAAGGTACTTCTATGTAAACGAAGCAATAAATTAACTCTAGAGACTGGTGTGAAATACTCTTTTGACCTTACAAACTATGCTTTGTACTTATCTGTCAAATTCAAATGTCACAATGACAGATAAGGACAGCATGGTTTAGCTAACTATTCCACGTTTATAATTAAGGTCATATATATTTATATTCTGGATGGATAGATTCTGATATAGTTTAGTCAAGATTGGACAGTGGATAAAAATAATATCGGGTGCAATTTAAAATAAATTTATCTATACTCTGTTCAATCTAAGATGATGCCTGTGACAGCTCATAAAAGCACACTTGTTTCCTTAACTTTACATAAATTCTACATTGCTACAAACGCCATTCACGAATATAAACAAATAATCTCCTACGAGTATATTAAAATACCTCGCGTGTGATAGTAATTGATTGAAATTACGAAATACGGATGTCATATGGACCATTGTAGTTTGAACAGAGTATAGCCCCAAGCAAAACTAAGCGTTATACTACAGGTATTAAACAATAAACTGAATTAAATATGTAGAAAACGTTTAACCTCGTAAGGGCCAGAGTGCACTAGGATGTATATAATCAAGGCAATTGAATTTGAACTGAAAATGTCATTATCGAACGAGCGTATTTGAACTTTATTGCCTTGCTAGTAGAATCAAAGTCCTAAAAAAAACTCCTTGTTTGTAGCAGGGCGGGCCTGACGAGGTAAGGCTACAGGGGACTTAGATAAGATGCATAAAACGTTTGCATTAGGGATTTTCGAAACCTGTCAAAATGTATAGGATTAGCGTAGACTATCGCGTCGGCCGCTAATGACAACTTCATACATTTTGTCAGCTTTCGGCAGTCACTGACGTTAACGTTATGCATCCTGTGTAGACTTGGTGTCGCTTCCTGTTGCGCAGGAGTGTCCACAATTCATATACTGCACTCCTACAGGGAACATCTGCTATATGAATTGTATTGCACTTCCAACCTTATTATAACCATGGAGAGTTTAATATGCTTCTATGAATTAATTGCACTTGTACCTTTTCTCCGTACGAGGGCAGTATAGCTACTACTGTTATGAATCAAAATTGGATTTCACGCCAGTTTAAGAGCGCCTTTAGAATTGAAGCGTGTAGAAGTATATAGTTTATCCTATGCAAAGCATGGAGTATGATTTTATTATTTGGCAACCTAAATTTTTGATACTTTAGACATTGCTTTTTTTAGAGTAATGGATAGGATGACATTATATTTCTACGCGTCTCTTCTCTTATATCTCTTACATAAGTACAGTTCTTATTTATTTACAATGTCTTGTATTAATTTAGGTTTACAATGAAATGGATTATTACCGTGGCTATTAAATAAGATGTTTTTGCCTTGTTTATTACCAGAACTACTGTTTACAGCGTGTTGCCAGCTGCATTTAATTTGATTGTTAGTGTAGCGTTATTATTGCGTGGCGTGTTTCGTGAAGTCTTATGTATTTTCCATTTCATTCGTCGGCTTAGGATTATGTGGAACAGGTAATCAGCGGAAAGAAAGTCACTAATTTACAGATTGTTGAACAATAATTACCAACATTTTATTTATGAGCGTTATGTACAGTTGAACTAGTAAATCAATTAAGTGGGGATCAGAAATATAGGTAAGCTAATATATTTTGTTTTAAGACCCATGTTGCATTTTTTTTCCAATATATTAATTGCATGTATGTCTTATGAATTATTGTTTCTCGTCAAATATTTTGCATGACTTCTCAAAAGATGTCGTGGCTAAAAAACTGGGTCATCTATTTTATAAAAAAAAAACATTAGTATTACTTAATCTAATCTTGAATAGTACAATTACTATCACAATTTAAATGGATTTATTATCAATGGCAATATTATATTATTATAACTGTGGCTAGTGAAAAAGGATATTAGTCGACTTGTATTGTAATACAAAACGGTGTAAGTCATCAACGGAGTATATCGGACTTATGCCCTTTTTCACTTGAACTTCAGAACACTAAATATCCTTTATCACGAGGATCATAAATATATGAAAAATCACCTGATTACGTTATTAATTAAACTATAATATTGTGCTTTGAAACTTTTCTAGAGCTACGGAGATCAAAGTATAACATCGCTCATTCACAAAAAACATAAATTTTAAAATACCTGAGTTCGAGTATACTACAGGGTGGGCCAAAAAATTTTGTACTTTCGAAACATCGATAAAAAATAAACTGTATATGTTTTTCTAAATTTTATTTATTTAACCTAGTAACAGATAATTGCAATTTATTTTTTAAAAATTACATCATCCAGATGTCCTCCGTCTCGTCGTTGGCACTCCTGCAATCGACTACGCAAACTTTGGAAAACTCGCTGACACGTGCTGCGAGGGATCGCGGCTATCTCTTTTTGAATGTTTTGTTTTAACTGGGGTATTGTCATCGGTTTATTAAGGTACACTCGACTCTTTAAATATCCCCACAGAAAAAAATCGCACGGTGTTAGGTCCGGGCTCCTTGGCGGCCATGGGATGTCACCTCTGCGAGAAATCAACTTTTTCGGAAACATTTCTTTAACTACCGGTAAACTCATGTTTGACGTATGGCATGTTGCTCCATCTTGTTGCATCCATGTTCTGCTGTTGTAACCTTCAAATTCATGCAACTTTGGTGCCAAAAATTCTCGCAACATCTTCACGTATCCCACTGAATCCACCGTTACGTTATTTCCTCGGTTATTTTCAAAGAAATATGGACCAATTATGCCCTTTGCTGATATGGCAGCCCAAACTGTGGTTTTAGGTGAATGAAGTGGCTTTTGGTGTTTAAAGCGAGGGTTTTCTCTGCTCCAAAATCGACAATTATGTTTATTAACGTGCCCATTGATATGAAAATGGGCCTCATCCGTAAACAATACATTCTCAAGGCTAGAGAATCGCTCCAGTATAGTGTCAGCCAATAACTTACGATGAATGTAATCGTTTGGTTTCATTTCCTGCACAATTTGAAGCTTGTATGGGTGTAGTTTCAGATCCAGATGCAAAATTCGCCGTAGACTAGTTCTTGGTATTGCTAGAGCTGCTGAACGTTTACGCGTAGATGATTCTGGATCGTTCTCTACAGAAACTTCAACCTGCCGTATGTTCTCATCATTTCTTGTTGAACGTGGCCGCCCTGTTTGTTTGATATTCAGTGTCGAACCAGTTTGCTCGAACTTTTTGACCCAAGATCGAATTAAACTAACACTTGGACACTCACTTACTCGGCGTAATCCGTATTCAATTCTAAATAGGCGTCGTACAGAAACGTAAGAATCGTTGTTTTTATAAAACTGTTTAACACAAAAAGCCCGTTGTTTTCCCGTGTAACGCTCCATTATAAATAAAATTGCACGAAGTAACCTATAGTTTCCCGCCAATTTCCCGCCGCCCACTCTGACAGTTTCCGAAAAATTCAGTGTTGCTATTTGCAAAAATTTATGGCCCACCCTGTAGAATACTGCAAGTAAAAATTCAAAAATGGTTTATTATATGTCCACCCATTAATTCGAATCTGCTGTTTTGGGAATTTGGGAAAGAGGTACAGATGTAGTCCATAATTGTTTTCCATCGTATCTTGCTATTTCAGTTGGTCACAGTACAAAAAGTACCGCAGTTGACTAAAATAGCATAACAAAGCCAGCATACGAACATTTCCGAGAAATACGATGGATAACAATTATACACTACATCCTTCGACCAACAATAAAACTGGATAACGGGTCAGAGAACAAAACACGGCCCAGCGATTAGCTACTCACTTTAAATTGGGAGCTTACTTGAATTTAGTTCGATGTCAACCACGCCAACAGTGACACGTGTCACAATGCCTCTCATGCGTTTTCAGAAACTGCAAAAACAATCACCGTAACAAAAATCATTCGGACGGAATTTCATACTTTCGGTAAGTAGGTAAATGTCGATTCGTAAAACCGACCAACAATTGTCAATATTTGGTTGTTGCGGAACAGTGCGTCTATGGAGTAGTTTAATACTTAATATTTTTTGCTGTAGCAAATTTATTCTTTTGTAGATTTCCTGGTGATCCATTTCAATGTGCGATACGGAATTCTATCGTCACGAGTGAACGGCAGGAGTTTTTTAGACCCGGAAAAGTGAGATCCTTTTGGCATAAAAGTAAATGATTTGGGCGACCAGTAAACGACCACTTTAACAAGTTTAAATTTGACACATAAGTAACAAATTTACCGGAAACAAAAATAAGCTATGTGGAGGAATGATTTGATATACTTTATTTTTGACCACCCTTTTATCCAGTCAGAATCTAAGATCGGATTTTTATTCCCACAGGAAAAATGTAAGCAACGATGTTGCTGTTAACGAAAAACATTTGCAGCCTTCAAAATATGTATACTCTCCACATTTATACGTGATACGTGAGACGTCACTTTACTCTCTTCGCTTTACAATTCGTGCTCCAGCCGTAATCGCTTGCCAGTGATTTATTTGTGCGATTTTAATATTATTTATTTCTCAAATTTGTGGCAAAAATTATGTTTCAAGCGAAATGATAACTTAATATTCTATTTCTGACTGTCCCAAGTGGCCCAACCTTTGAGATCCCCTGAAATGTCACTTGGACAGTGACGTAAATTTGTTTGCAATTTTTCTGTGGGAATAAAAATCCGATCTTAACGATGGGATACATGACGTATCAAAGAAACTCCTCAAAAGTTATACGCACACATACAGCAATTTTGTTATTTCCTGAAGGCATTAAGGATTTCTATTCTAAAAACACCTCTCGGTGAAAAGAAACTGATGATGATGACCAAAAATGATCATCGCAAATCTTAAATCGAAATATTTAACGGACAGTGATGAAATTTCTTGATTAAGAATATGAAGCTAGTTTTATTTATCACTATTCATGTAGGAGGAGAAGTAACGGGAGAACTTTTTAATGATTAACGGCCCTGCATCTTGAACAGTGAAATTTCGTTAAGGTTGATGAAAAATTATTATTAGACTATAAGGTTTCGTAATGTAATGTACATGTGCTGTAGTGAATCGCAATAATATTAGATGTATCACTAAAAAGCGACTGTCTTATTACAAAAAAACATCTTCAAAAACCCACTAAACATACATATTTGTCTCCCAATGGGATAGGCCGAGACTATGGAACACCAGGTGCACCAGTCTAAGCATACGAGTACAACTTTCTCTTTCTCTACATTAATAATAATAATTAATAATATTGAATAATTTTAACCCACTAAACAAAGTGAAATAATGACCGGTCTCCTAGAAATTGCCTATCTGGTGCCTAACAGGTACATGAAATAATTATATCCATCCATAGACGGTTTTATTTTTAATTACAAAAAAAAGAATGAAGGTTTTCGAGCCCACAACATATATTATCTTAAATAAATAAAAAATAGCGTTAAGTTGTTGTTTATATTAAACTCATACCCACCTGAGACGTCAAAACAGAAATAATATTAAGTGTAAAGCTACTCCATTTGTACTCTGTTCCGGTGACATTGGCACTCCGCTAGTAGAAGCTGCATAAGGTTAAAAAAATAGCTTCTAGCTAGTCGAAGCCGCATAAGATGATAAATTCAAGCAAAATTAAGCGTTGCGTTAATGATATACCGTTTAAATTAGACTAGGACAACGATTTTATACAAGTATGAAGTTTGTATAGGAAGATAATTTTGTATGGAACCTCTCTATTGGTTGGTATGTCGATGACTACATCTGTAATTTGGTATTCCGGAATGAGCGATTTAAAATGGTTTTTCATGTAAATTATTGGGTGAACAAAACATTTGCTAGATAGTCTAAAAACATCTCCAGACTGATGCAGTCATAAAAACAATAAAAGTAGTTTAGTTACCTAACAAAATCACATGGTTTTAGCCACTTGCAGACCATTAGTTTAATATGAAATGGTTTTTGACATACGATAAGCTCTTACTTATCGCTATGATCTCCTTTGGTCTTCTAGAATGTTGAAAATTCTGTCTAATACAGTTCTTTTGTTATATTATATTTATAAACAATTGTGTTCGCCGTCCTTACAGTTCCTTATACTATTCATAATTTTTCAAATGAGCGTAATGCTGCCGTAAGGTCAAATAAGGCGGCTAACTGCATAGTAATTAATAATATAAGCATTTTAAGTTCAATTTTGTTAGCAATAGGGTATAGAATGCTTCGACTACTACTTAGTTAGCTGCCTTCTTTGGTATTACAGCTGAATGGCAATTAATCATAAAACCCCTGGAACCGTATGAGCTGTTGAATCCTGCCAAGTTTCAGTCAGGGAAAGGGATAGCCTCGTGAGACCAGCGAGCCTAGTATGTTTGCTTTTATCTCGTGACAAAATGTGGATAAAGATGTCACGCTCGTACTATACACGGTGGGGCCTGTAACTAAAGCAAAAATAAAAATGTACATTCTTCTCCTCAAACTACGCAACGTTTGTTTGACCACTTTGAAAAAAAACTTGCGGTTTGAATTTTATTACATTATAAAGTTAATTCGAACACGCAATGTACTATGAAATTGGTTCTGTCTGTAGAGTGACTAGACTGACAGGCGATGTCAATTAGACGGAGTTTTAAGTGCATTGAAAATACTATTTACTTTGTTTGAAATATGAACAATCTAAAAACTTTATGATTTTAAAAAGTTGCTAAACAAAAGTTGTCTAGTTTGAGGAGTAGAATCTACGTTTTAATTTTTTGCTTTAGTTACAGGCCCCACCCTGTATACGTGTCAAAAAGTGACGGATGTTTTATCCACACTTTGCCACGCGATAAACGCAGCCATGTGAGGCCACCAGCGCCTCTATTCTTGGCGGTAAAAACCATATCGTCTTTGACCTGCTATCGTATTCTCAACGTTTTGATTGGTCTTACTCACTTGACTGTAATGGCGGCCGTGCTATAAACAAAACCGCAACAGATCGAATACGATGTTAGGCTTTTTACGTCCTAGAATGGAGGCCCTGGTATTCTATACACTAAACTAAACCATATTGTAATGAGTATTAAGTTCATTATTTGTGTTAAAATTGAAAATGGCATTTAAGAGCCCACGTAAATGAACTTTCCTTGCTGATAGATTCAAATTCCCACTCACAAAAATCTCCTCGCTTGCAGTACAGTGGGCTTCACGAGGATAGGAGCTATAGGAGTCATATATCCGTCCCTTTTAACTGCCCGGATCTTATCAGGGTCCGTATTGTGGTTGCCTTTATCGTGGTTGATAAAGCATCTGTCACTCTCGCACTTACGTACTGGTCAGAAAGTGATAGGATGTTTTATCCACATCGATAATCACGATCATAATAGGCCCCGCTGGTTTTGATAGCTTGTATAGTCAAGAGCAATCAAAACGGGTCACTCTGTACAGAAATTCCATAGAAAGTGACCAATTTTGATTGCTCCTGAGTGTAGTTCGGTCTCGATGTGAGTATACAGTCGCGGCAACAGTTCGGAATGTCATCTTGATTGGATTATAAACGATTATGTGCGCTACCAGTTAAATTATCCTTGCGCAATTGGGATCATTATACCTTAAATAACTTATCAAGTTTTTGATAAACAATAAACCAACTCTAAATTAATATAGGAGGTTTCCATGGTCCACAAGTTACGAAAGTAGGCCTTGGGGTCTTACGTTGATTTAGAATATTGCCCATATAACCGGCCAATCCGATCTCTATGACATGACCTTGGTCCAACTGCCCTCAGACGCCAAAAGGCGATATTTCAAACTCAATAGCCAAGGCAGATACAACCCTCTACCGTTAGTAATAAGGTTGCACTTGCTACAGGAGTTTAGTCAGACATACCGCCATTTGTCTCAGCAGGGCAATCTGGGGACCAATAATTTGCCCAGATTGTGTATCGGGGGTTTTAGGTAAAACTAAATGTACATTTGTATACTATTGAAGAATTTGCCAAAAATATTATGAATTAAAAATCACATTACGTAATTTAAGAGGTTTTTTTGCGAGTTTAAAGACAAGTTTTTGGTATTCAAGTGTATTTTCAGCTTTAGAAAATATAGTGTCCTTATTAATGTATAATGTAATTAGTAGGGTAAGTATATTGGTGGCATACCATTGTTCTAGAATCCATGGAGTCGCTATTTCTTAATTATTATAAACTTACCACCTCGATTTGGACTCCCAGTATTATCATATGTCAAAATGTATGACTGGTATGCCACCAAAAGCTCTAACCCTAATAAGATATAATATAGAAAAAAATATGTATTTAATCCGCGCCCACTACTTAATTTTACGTAAATTGACGCAACCGTGCAATGTTAAATTGATTGAAGAAGCGCGTCGTATGGCGCGTTCCCATATTAAAAAGCGTGCTCAAATCGTGGCGGAAGCGTTTTTAGCAGAGATGTACCGACTAGTCGGGAAAGCCGACGTTCCGGACAGATTTTTTAGGCGGCGAATAGTCGGCACTTTGTGACTTACTGGAAAACAAAACAATAAATCACCAATCACGTGTGATATTTCAAGATTTTCTAGTTCAACAAAATAATCATTATACAAAACTAGGAACTTTTTATTTTTATCGTATAGAGTAATTAAATGATTTTGCAAATGACACTAAAACATGAACAAAACACACTTGTCAACACTCTCTCTCACACGCATGACGATTGGCGTGACTAGCGGACCGAAACGAAGGTTCCTGATTGCACCCGAACTTAGCCGTAACCAATAATGGGCATTGCCGACTAGTCGGCCGCCTCAGCGCCGGTTAGTGGACTAATCGGCCAAACCCAGAATCGGCCCATCCCTGGTTTTTAGTATGGGACCGCGCCGCACCGCGCAGCCTCCGCTCCCAGTGCGTCTACGGTTATACTGTATACCTAAGACTTGTCTGAATTCCTAAATAGTCCTGTTAATAGATTTGTTCCGGCTTGAGAGCATTTGTTGTTTGAGTCGCTTAGCTTTAGGTAATGTTTGGATTGGAACAGTGATTTAGGACCTAAGTATCTAGAAAATTAAGTTGATTTCAGCTTCCAAACTAAAGATTAGTTAGCAAATCGTGGAAAAGTAACGCTAATTTCTACCTTGTGGAAACGTATTTAAGTCTTTGTATAACAGTTGTGACGGAATAATCCATCGTTGAAGGTTATGTGATAAAGATATATCTGTCATTGACGGAGCTAAGGTTTAAATTTGTCCAATGCTTGGTAAAAATCAGTCGGACTTGCATGAAAAGCCCATTGTGTAATTAAAACGTCCATCGGATTATGATCATTCTGCGGAATTGACAACTTCCTTCTTTTTTTGATGATGTTATAATTACTGAAAAGTATCGCAAATTGAACCTTACAAGTACAAACGCATTTTCAGTTATTTTTAAACCTGCAACACGTACATCCGTCAAATAGCCTGTCAAAGTTGAAGACGAAACTGCATTTTCTAGGCGCTTAGGTCCTCTGTTGTACAGTAAGGTTTGAGAACAAAATAGTCAAGAATGCGTCTTGTGTAAGCTTAAGTGGTTTATTGTACGGGAATTGAGAATAAAACTTTGTTTTTAAAAATGTGTTTTATTATAAAACTGTCTTCTGTTAATGATCGTGTGTGGATAAATCGAAGAACCGTGCGCAGGCGGCCCGTCGGCCTGGTTTGTTTGCCGGGAACATGGTAAAATGAAATCATGTTATGTTTTCCCTTACGGACATTATTACTTCAACCAAATACCTATCCTAAGTAATGGGTCATGATACTCGTGATGCACCGCGAAACAAATGAATCCCTGCAGGAGTGTCCATGCTTCGCTCCGACTATTGTACCCAGGGCACGTTTCCGCAAGACCATCACTCTTTTAGCATCCGTTGTGTTTCACCAAAGATGTGAACCATTCGTACATTGTACATACATACAGTGGCTTCCTTACAAGGACCGGAATTCTTCATAGCAAAAATCAAACAGTCAGAGGGTTTGACCAAGTTCTTACGGATGTCATTAACATGACATTTCCACTCATTAATGGATCTTCAACAAATTAAGAAACCGATTTACTCCGGAAATTACTTATGAAGTTATGACAATCAAGCGACGTAAATGACATACATGACGTGGGCACGATTTATTTTAATATGGAGATGCAGGTTGCTTATCAAAGAGGTCAAATGTTACAGAATAATCGTATAAGTCGATATGCGATCATATTTCGTAACATCGATAAGTGGAATTGTCGATAAAACAAGAATTCCGGTCCTTGATTATTAAGTTTTCTACTTAATTAAATTATTTTCTTAAAATTAAAGGCGAACTATTCAAACTCAAAACATTTATTTATCGTACAAATGAATACAAAATTTACAACCTGTACATTGGTAATCACTTTACAATGTGTTCTGGAATAATGAAAATTTGAATTTTTAAAATAGATCCGCGACGGACACGTCACTCCGACCCCACTCGCGACATGGAGCCATTTATTCGGGATCTTATATTTCCGGGATAAGACGACGTCCGCCTCCGTGCTGTCTCTCACAAAGCCGTTGATCCTCGAAGCGAACAACCAGAGACACTATCGCGTATGTAATGTAAGGTATTGCGGCGGCGGCGTCAGTAGGCCTGCAGGTATTCGGCGGCGGAGTCCTGGTCGCGGCAGCGCCAAGCCGCGCGGAGCCGCACGGCCTCGAGCGCCTGCCGGACGGAGCGCTCGGTGCCGGGCGCCGCGTGCGAGCGGAAGAACCCCTCGAGCTCCTCCGCCGCCGCGTCAGACACGAAACTCTCTATCAAAGCCTTCACTAGCCGCGCTAGCAGGGAAGAGCCCTGAAATGCGCATGATTAATGGTCATCGCGGAATTATCGCGGCAAACCAAAAGAGTGTCGCAATCTAGCTAGTGTTAGAATAATTCTTTATAGATATCCCGATAGTTGTGTAATGGAAGTAGAAATAATAATAATTAATAAAATATGTGACGATTGTATTAAATTAATTATATATCAACAGATGCAATTTCTTTGAAATCCACGTCAGTACACACAGCAGCACATGACATTTTATTTATTCGTTATAATGATAGGCGTAGATAATCCTTAATTTCTCAACATTCTCTGGGAGTAGACAGTTTCTGAAGTGTCTATTATCCCCTCGTATGCGTAGTAGCAGATCTGCTCCATATACGCAAACTGCTAGGGAGCAGATCTGCACCAAATCTTTGCGTGCCTTCGCGAATTTAATTTGAACCTTACTGTGAAGCTACATATGGTTGAACTTTATTGTAGGTTAGCCAATAAAGGTATCAAAACCAAAAATCGCTCATTACATAAAATTATTCAATATGACCGCTATTTCTGTGGGTTTGATGTCACATGACTGGTCACGTGACCGCGTCGCCGCACTGAGCCGTCAACAAATTTTCCTGCCTACCGCATACGAGAGGTTATTTTCAATGAGGTAGTATAGACACTTCATTCAAAGTTTTACCTCTTAGTTATAAGATAAAGTAGGAGTTATGATTTATATGGAATAACACATATAAAAAAACAACTGTCGCGAACGATAATAAAATAAAGTAATTATATCGGCATGTTTTTTTTAATATAATATACAAGATATCGATCAAAAGTGTTTTTGACACTAGCTAGATTGCGACAGTCTTTTGTTTGGCCGCGATAACTCCGGGCTCTGGTTCACCGCACACCACATCGCCGCGATACCAGATCAGCACCGCACCACCACTGCTCAAATTTAAACATTCAAAAGTGAGCTTTGACGCGTGCTAGTACGGTACATTTTTCAAATTTAAGTAAAGGCTATTGCCGCGGCCGGGGCGCCGGCCTTGCGACGGCCACTGAAAGATGTATCGTATTAACACAAGTCAAAGCTTAATTTTCAATGTATCACTTGGAGCTCAGGCAGAGCTGAACTGCTGCCGGGGCGCTGATAATGTGCGATGACCATATCACATCATTTTTTAACACGTTCCCTGTACGGGTGCCCCCAATGTTGGTGAACCTTTTTTTCAGGAGTCCGCTTCCACCATGGGGTCACATCACCATGCTGAATGCACAGTTGGATTTATGACATTGGCCGATATGACCCGCAAATTTCAACAACGACCAACTACGTATTATATTTTTTATTGGCCTGTATACAACTCTGTAAAAACATGTTGTTTTGAACGTGTTATTCTTCTTCTTCTCTTTGATGGCAACCAGCTTAATACTGTCGGGAAAATTAAGTTTCGTCAAAAAATTATAGGCGAAATTTTGATAAATATTGCTGTCAACACTTTTGATTCAAAAAAAATATAGGTTATTTTGAGAAAGTTTAAAAAAACAAAAAGTTAAATTGCGCGCAAAAACGGGGTCTAAAATAAAATGGGTAACTAAGGGAATAAGAGTCTCTAGTAAAATGACGCGTTTCCTCATAACCCACGGAGCATTTCTTTCTGATTCGATGGCAAGCTACAGAAGAAAGTATGCTAGTATTTTTAAACGTGTAATTAGAAATGCAAAAAAATTGGGCGTACAGTCACACATAGAAAAAGCAAAGGACTCCTCGAAGGCAATATGGAAAGTAGTACATAAACACCGCAACAAGGTTATTGAAAGATCAAAAGACAATCAACTTTTAAAATTTAAACAGGAAAATGGGACCACAATAACAGTAAATAATCCCAGAGAAGTGTGTGATGTTTTTGTAAAATAGTTCACTCAAAACCCACGGCACCACGGCAAACAACGGCACCAACAATTTTTTACATAAAGCTCTCCAACTATTGCAGTCTCATACCACTAGAGTACAAAATGACATGTTGTATGAGCCGGTAACTTCGGTCGAAATTAGGTTCATAGTGAAGAACTTAAAACCCAAAACCTCTAGTGGGTATGATGAGCTACCTATTGCTGTCATAAAAGAAAATATTGACATACTTGCAGAACCACTGGCCTATTTATTTAATGAATGTATTGACACAGGTACCTTCCCAGATCAGTTCAAGGTGGCAAAAGTTCTACCAGTACATAAAAAGGGGTCCAAATTGGATCCAATAAATTATAGACCTATTTCTCTGCTGCCATCACTCTCTAAAATTCTTGAGAGAATTATTGATACACCTTTACAAGTATAGGGTATTAAGCGAGAGACAGTACTGTTATCAAAAGAGTAGGGGAACAAATGAGGCAATTACCGCTCTTATTGGGGACATAGTTCATCAACTGAATAACAAAAAAAAGGTTGCAGGCTTGTTTCTAGATCTGAGTTCAGCTTTTGACACAGTGGATCATAAGATCTTGCTCGCAAAGCTGGAATACTATGGGATTAGGGGAAAAATGTTGGCACTTTTTCGTTCTTATCTAACAAACAGAAAACAATTTGTTGAAATAAAATGGATACAGGATAGCAACGAAACAGTGCATAACTCGAAAATCACCAGATTGGCAAGAGGTGTTCCTCAGGGTTCCATATTGGGTCCTGTCCTGTTTATAATATTTTCAAATGACCTAGTAAGTTATATGGAAGGATCTCTTCAGGATACTAAGCTCGTAGTTTTTGCTGATGACACAAATGCAGTCATATCTGCAGGAAGTATCTCGGAATTAAATGACAAGGTAAACAACGCACTGAAAACTTTTCACACCTGGTTTGAAAATAACAATTTAAGACTGAACTGCAGTAAAACCAATGCTTTGCTTTTTAAAACCACTGCGAGAAACAATGATGTGCTGCAGATCCATTTAAACGATGCTCCTATCCACCAAGTGAATACAGTAAAATTCCTCGGTGTTCATATTGACTCCAGCTTAAACTGGAAAACAGAACTTTCAGCGATCGCAAAATCCGTGAGTTCTGCCTGCTACGCACTAAGAAGCCTTAGAGAGGAGGTAAACATTTCCCAAATCGAAATGGTGTATTATGCACTGGTGGAATCGAGATTGCGATACAGTATAAAGTTCTGGGGCCATAGCTTTAAGTACAATGTTAACACTGCTTTTGTTGCCCAAAAGAGGGCTATCAGGATTATGGCTAGAATACCTCAGACTACATCTTGTAGGAAATATTTCTTGGATTTTGAAATTCTCACTGTTTCTTGCCTATACATCCATATAGTTCTCTCTGACCTTGTGAAGCATATCACTAACATAGAAACACCAGAAGAGCGAAAAAAGCGATTGGCGACGCGGAGGAAAAATCTGCCACAGTCCATCAAAACTAGGCTTAAAGTATTAAAGCACTCGGCGGGTTACCAGGCAATTGTTCTTTTTAATAAGTTGCCTGTTGACATGAAGTTGCTTTCAAACATAAATATGTTTAAAAATAAGCTTAAGGCTTTAAAAACGCGCAGACGCACGGCCGCGACGACTTCTGTCTGTCCGGGCCTCAAGGTCGCCGACGTGCAGCAAAATAAAATGGCGGTCGACGGCGTCGCCGCAATCGCTGCCGAAACATTTAACCAACAGCCATCGAACATTTTACCCGCGCAAACGCACCGCCTTATAATTGGCTAAAACGTTTTCGCGACTCCTAAAACAATTCTTACTGCTTTATGTTTGTGGTACTACTGTAACACGCTTTTATCTCTTTTGGTACAGACATGTCACATATACTTATTTCAAACAACAAACAGAAAATATTTAAGTTATGGTTCTCCAGGATGTAATAAAATATGGTGGCGTACCTGGTAACGGTCGAAGAGCTCCTGCCAGTGGTCCTTGAAGAACTGCCAAGCCGGGTCGCGCCCGTAGCGGCCCCACGACACCGAAATGATCACGAACACTGTGTCTTGTGCCCGCACTTCGTCCTTGAAAATTAATTAAATGGGTGACTTCATCAAAAGATTAAAAAAACACAGCTTGTAAGTTGAACATTGCAGCTTTCGAATGGTGCTCAAATCGAAAATTACAGATTTGTTATAATAATCCTTCTCCGAAAACAGTTATTTTGTATGCAGAACATAGTGTGGCCCCTATTTTGTTTAGAGTAGTATAGTGTAAAAACTTGAACCAAGTTATCGGATAAGTGCAATGGGCCAAGTTCAAAGAAATTTGTTTAAATATTGGATATAACTTGGTCAAAGATATTGGCCAGATCTCGGCGTGAGGGGTGAAATTGATCGGATGGAAGGTCTCAAAACTGACCGAGATAGCGAACTCGAGCACACGCTTGAGCAGCAGCGGGTCCTTGGCGGCGCCGAACGCGTCGCCGATGCGTTCCTGCTCCTCATGCAGGTCTGCCGCCCGGTACAACTCCAAGAACCGCTGGAAAGTAGGCTCGTCCGCGTCACGAAGCACCGCGCGGTAGCACGGCGAACGCAGGTCCGCTGGTAGGATGCTCTCGCCTGATATGTGCTTCTCGAACCTACCGACCAATTCCTTCATAAAGCCCGATTTAAATTGGTCGAGGACAGTGGCAATTACAGTTCCAAGGACAGTGGAGTGATAAAATAGAAAGCGATTCTATTTGGATCCACTGGCACGGCAACTTGACTAGCTACTGTCCGATCGGTTTACAGTTTACACTACTGTACTGACTGTCCACTGTCCATGACCAATGAAAATCGGCTAAAGGCTGTTTCACAAGCAAAGTGGTAAAAAAATATTTTTTTTGGTTACAAATATTAAAAACTTGAAAAATATCTTAAATGGAAGCACATATGATCAATTTAAAAGAAAAACTACCACGACTAAGAAGACAGACATCATTGGTTTTTGAGTTACAGGCGGCTAAAATGTTTATACCTACAGAAAATCACCTATGATAAGTTGAAATAGATAATTAGGTAATATGTGGAAAAAAATGCGGTATTATGGTAGTACGTGCATATTACAAAGTCAGAAGAACTGCGCTTCTCAAGAAAAGGACGTAAGTGCCATAAATATACGCTATTTTGCTAGTGCACTTTTCCAAATCGTATTTTTTGAGATAGATTCTTGTGTTTGTAGTAACGGCTTCCGAGCCCTAGACTGAGCATGGCCCGAAATGCACTAGCCTAGTTTTTATTTGCTATGAATCCATGCTAGCAAGAACCAATATGGGCCGTCCAGGAGATATGTTTTAAGCGGCGAACTTTGATAGGTTTAGTACCAAAGTAACGTCCTAGATGGCGCTGCCTGTATGTTACCTCGCGCAATCGTTTGTTCTCCCCGGTATTCATAAGTGACGTTAAACACACCCTAAAACCTAAAGCACTTAATTATTTTATCCATTTTTTGCGAACGTATCGTTTATTCAAACATACGTTGAAATAAATCTGAACAATAGGTACATTGGATTATGTAGATATGTATACTCTTCTGCACCTTATTCCATTGAAACACCTATAACTTGTTTGTCTTAAATTAGAATATTATGTTATATTCATTACCAGTGATCGGATCTCGGATGCAATTTCCCGGGATTTAAGTCCGTTATCTTAACATGGATATGACTTACAATCCCGCGAGTCTCTTTGATACCTACATTTATAAAAAGGTGAATAACTTTTAATTGTAAGTAGTGTACACTATAAAAGTTATATAAACACGACTAAAACATAGGAGTTTTAATTTCATTTTATTTTTAGGTTAAGTTTTTGTCATGTTACTATTTCTTTTGTCTAGGTATTATTGTAAGGGATATAATTAGTATGCTATTGTGTTGCATGTTATTAAGATGTTTATTTTTAAATTTTGTTTCAAAAAGTAGAGTTATTTTATATCTAAAATATGTTTTAAAAGTATGTGTCAAATAAATGACCTATTATAGATAGATAGCGAACATTTTCATTTTGTTTATTTAGTTTAACCCTCGACAAAAGTTATTAATTATTAATAATAAAATAACCCATTTCCCAAAATCCCGGGAAATCCCGTGTCACATCCATGTTAAGCATAACGTTTGAGGTCGTTCACCCCAAATTGCATCCGAGATCCGATCACTGTTCATTACGCCCACAGTGACTAGCATTCCATCTTAGTTCTCAGGTAGCATCTAAAATCTCGAGATGGTCATCTTAAGATTGCAATCTTGAGACTGTAAATATCTGCCCAAATGAGTGCAAGTTCGCATTCTCCGTGCTATCAAAGAAGCATAATAGGATATCGCGATGCAAACACTGTTTACATTTCGGCTTTCAATCGACTTACGTCAATCCTAGATTATATTGCAAATTTTCAAAAATCACTCAGCGTTATCCGTCTTGACAGACAAGGCCCCAGACCGCAGTAAAGAATAATAATTTAAGTTATTTTATAGTGAGTCTTCGTTTGTATAGTAAAAATTACGATAGATCTTATTATCATGTCATGATGCTAAAGATAAAAAAGATAAAAGAAATTTATTCAGTAAGTAGGCCGCTTTTTACACGTCAAGAATCTACCAGCGCTTCCCAAGGGGAGACCAATGCTGAGAAGAAACGCCGCAAGACACTCAGTCATTTTTTAAGTGCTGGAAAGGGTAACTTTAAAACTACGTCAGGTAATTTATTATAGAAATGTACGTATGTATGTAATGTATGTGTACGGACACGGAATTTTCGAATAGCGATTTTATTTTTATTTCTAGTATTCAAATTATGTATATCAGAGGTTTTGGTGAAAGAATCTAAATTCTTAATAACATAAATAATATTCTCGTAAATAAATTGAGACGCTACAGTTAGATATTAATTTCTTCAAAAAGTTCTCTAAAGGAGTCACGGGAATTTAAATTATAAATAGAACGAAGGCCCTTTTTTGTAACACAAATATAACAAACAAACATAAGGTACATATATCTAATAAACATAAGGTACCTACTTATTGTCTATAACTTGATCGCCGTTACTGTAAAGTTAATAAGAGCCGTCATAATGTTGAAAATACGTTAATAATAGGGGAGAACAATATACATAATATATTATATGTATATATAATACAATATCACTCACCTTCGATTCGCGGACGATATCGTAGTCATGGCTGAGACCATGGAGGACCTCAGTGCAATGCTCGCTGACCTCAGTAGAGCTTCCGACCGAGTGGGCTTGAGAATGAACATGGACAAGACGAAAGTCATGTCCAATGTCCATGTCGCGCCAACTCCCGTGATAGTTGGAGGCTCTGCGCTCGAAGTTGTTGACGAGTATATTTACCTGGGACAAACGGTCCAGTTAGGTAGGTCCAACTTCGAGAAAGAGGTTACTCGTCGTATCCGACTCGGCTGGGCAGCGTTCGGGAAGCTTCGCAGCACCTTTACGTCCAAATTACCAGTGTGTGTTGCCGGTGATGACTTACGGATCTGAGACGTGGGCGCTAACAATGGGCCTCATAAGGAAGCTCAAAGTCACTCAGAGGGCTATGGAGAGGGCTATGCTAGGGGTTTCTCTGCGTGATAGAATCAGAAATGATGATATCCGCAGTAGAACTAAGGTTACCGACATAGCCCTAAG
Organism: Acleris sparsana; assembly: GCA_923062465.1. Lineage (NCBI taxonomy): Eukaryota > Metazoa > Arthropoda > Insecta > Lepidoptera > Tortricidae > Acleris > Acleris sparsana. The sequence goes on from OV281300.1 coordinate 13,923,801, forward strand.
ACTCTTGAGTTGTCATTATACCTCTCACCCTACACTTCATTTGGATTGGAACAGTGATTTAGGACCTAAGTATCTAGAAAATTAAGTTGATTTCAGCTTCCAAACTAAAGATTAGTTAGAAAATCGTGGAAAAGTAACGCTAATTTCCACCTTATGGAAACGTATTTAAGTCTTTGTATGACAGTTGTGACGGAATAATCCATCGTTGAAGGTTATGTGATAAAGATATATCTGTCATTGACGGAGCTAAGGTTTAAATTTGTCCAATGCTTGGTAAAAATCAGTCGGACTTGCATGAAAAGCCTATTGTGTAATTAAAACGTCCATCGGATTATGATCATTCTGCGGAATTGACAACTTCCTTCTTTTTTTGATGATGTTAATTACTGAAAAGTATCGCAAATTGAACCTTACAAGTACAAACGCAGGTCTATTTTGAGCTATTTTTAAACCTGAAACACGTACATCCGTCAAATAGCCTGTCAAAGTTGAAGACGAAACTGTATTTTCTAGGCGCTTAGGTCCTCTGTTGTACAGTAAGGTTTGAGAACAAAATAGTCAAGAATGCGTCTTGTGTAAGCTTAAGTGGTTTATTGTACGGGAATTGAGAATAAAACTTTGTTTTTAAAAATGTGTTTTATTATAAAACTGTCTTCTGTTAATGATCGTGTGTGGATAAATCGAAGAACCGTGCGCAGGCGGCCCGTGGGCCTGGTTTGTTTGCCGGGAACATGGTAAAATGAAATCATGTTATGTTTTCCCTTACGGACATTATTACTTCAACCAAATACCTATCCTAAGTAATGGGTCATGATACTCGTGATGCACCGCGAAACAAATGAATCCCTGCAGGAGTGTCCATGCTTCGCCCCGACTATTGTACCTAGGGCACGTTTCCGCAAGACCATCACTCTTTTAGCATCCGTTGTGTTTCACCAAAGATGTGAACTATTCGTACATTGTACATACATACAGAGGCTTCCTTACAAGGACCGGAATTCTTCATAGCAAAAATCAAACAGTCAGAGGGTTTGACCAAGTTCTTACGGATGTCATTAACATGACATTTCCACTCATAAATGGATCTTCAACAAATTAAGAAACCGATTTACTCCGAAAATTACTTATGACAATCAAGCGACGTAAATGACATATATGACGTGGGCACGATTTATTTTAATATGGAGATGCAGGTTGCTTATCAAAGAGGTCGAATGTTACAGAATAATCGTATAAGTCGATATGCGATCATATTTCGTAACATCGATAAGTGGAATTGTCGATAAAACAAGAATTCCGGTCCTTGATTATTAAGTTTTCTACTTAATTAAATTATTGTCTTAAAATTAAAGGCGAACTATTCAAACTCAAAACATTTATTTATCGTACAAATGAATACAAAATTTACAACCTGTACAATGGTAATCACTTTACAATGATGAAAATTTGAATTTTTAAAATAGATCCGCGACGGACACGTCACTCCGACCCCACTCGCGACATGTAGCCATTTATTCGGGATCTTTTATTTCCGGGATAAGACGACGTCCGCCTCCGTGCTGTCTCTCACAAAGCCGTTGATCCTCGAAGCGAACCACCAGAGACACTATCGCGTATGTAATGTAAGGTATTGCGGCGGCGGCGTCAGTAGGCCTGCAGGTATTCGGCGGCGGAGTCCTGGTCGCGGCAGCGCCAAGCCGCGCGGAGCCGCACGGCCTCGAGCGCCTGCCGGACGGAGCGCTCGGTGCCGGGCGCCGCGTGCGAGCGGAAGAACCCCTCGAGCTCCTCCGCCGCCGCGTCAGACACGAAACTCTCTATCAAAGCCTTCACTAGCCGCGCTAGCAGGGAAGAGCCCTGAAATGCGCATGATTAATGGTCATCGCGGAATTTTCGCGGCAAACCAAAAGAGTGTCGCAATCTAGCTAGTGTTAGAATAATTCTTTATAGATATCCCGATAGTTGTGTAATGGAAGTAGAAATAATAATAATTAATAAAATATGTGACGATTGTATTAAATTAATTATATATCAACAGATGCAATTTCTTTGAAATCCACGTCAGTACACACAGCAGCACATGACATTTTATTTATTCGTTATAATGATAGGCGTAGATAATCCTTAATTTCTCAACATTCTCTGGGAGTAGACAGTTTCTGAAGTGTCTATTATCCCCTCGTATGCGTAGTAGCAGATCTGCTCCATATACGCAAACTGCTAGGGAGCAGATCTGCACCAAATCTTTGCGTGCCTTCGCGAATTTAATTTGAACCTTACTGTGAAGCTACATATGGTTGAACTTTATTGTAGGTTAGCCAATAAAGGTATCAAATTTACCAAAAATCGCTCCTTACATAAAATTATTCAATATGGCCGCTATTTCTGTGGGTTTGATGTCACATGACTGGTCACGTGACCGCGTCGCCGCACTGAGCCTTCAACAAATTTTCCTGCCTACCGCATACGAGAGGTTATTTTCAATGAGGTAGTATAGACACTTCATTCAAAGTTTTACCTCTTAGTTATAAGATAAAGTAGGAGTTATGATTTATATGGAATAACACATAAAAAAACAACTGTCGCGAACGATAATAAAATAATGTAATTATATCGGCATGTTTTTTTGAATATAATATACAAGATATCGATCAAAAGTGTTTTTGACACTAGCTAGATTGCGACAGTCTTTTGTTTGGCCGCGATAACTCCGGGCTCTGGTTCACCGCACACCACATCGCCGCGATACCAGATCAGCACCGCACCACCACTGCTCAAATTTAAACATTCAAAAGTGAGCTTTGACGCGTGCTAGTACGGTACATTTTTCAAATTTAAGTAAAAGCAATTGCCGCGGCCTTGCGATGGCCACTGAAAGATGTATCGTATTAAGACAAGTCAAAGCTTAATTTTCAATGTATCACTTGGAGCTCAGGCAGAGCTGAACTGCTGCCGGGGCGCTGATAATGTGCGATGACCATATCACATCATTTTTTAACACGTTCCCTGTACGGGCGCCCCCAATGTTGGTGAACCTTTTTTTCAGGAGTCCGCTTCCACCATGGGGTCACATCACCATACTGAATGCACAGTTGGATTTATGACATTGGCCGATATGACCCGCAAATTTCAACAACGACCAACTACGTATTATATTTTTTATTGGCCTGTATACAACTCTGTAAAAACATGTTGTTTTGAACGTGTTATTCTTCTTCTTCTCTTTGATGGCAACCAGCTTAATACTGTCGGGAAAATTAAGTTTCGTCAAAAAATTATAGGCGAAAATTTGATAAATATTGCTGTCAACACTTTTTATTCAAAAAATTTATAGGTTATTTTGAGAAAGTTTTAAAAAACAAAAAGTTAAGTTGCGCGCAAAAACGGGGTCTAAAATAAAATGGGTAACTAAGGGTATAAGAGTCTCTAGTAAAATGAAGCGTTTCCTCATAACCCACGGAGCATTTCTTTCTGATTCGATGGCAAGCTACAGAAGAAAGTATGCTAGTATTTTTAAACGTGTAATTAGAAATGCAAAAAAATTGGGCGTGCAGTCACACATAGAAAAAGCAAAGGACTCCTCGAATTAAGGTCGAAGGCAATATGGAAGGTAGTACATAAACACCGCAACAAGGTTATTGAAAGATCAAAAGACAATCAACTTTTAAAATTTAAACAGGAAAATGGGACCACAATAACAGTAAATAATCCCAGAGAAGTGTGTGATGTTTTTGTAAAAAAGTTCACTCAAAACCCACGGCACCACGGCAAACAACGGAACCAACAATTTTTTACATAAAGCTCTCCAACTATTGCAGTCTCATACCACTAGAGTACAAAATGACATGTTGTATGAGCCGGTAACTTCGGTCGAAATTAGGTTCATAGTGAAGAACTTAAAACCCAAAACCTCTAGTGGGTATGATGAGCTACCTATTGCTGTCATAAAAGAAAATATTGACATACTTGCAGAACCACTGGCCTATTTATTTAATGAATGTATTGACACAGGTACCTTCCCAGATCAGTTCAAGGTGGCAAAAGTTCTACCAGTACATAAAAAGGGGTCCAAATTGGATCCAATAAATTATAGACCTATTTCTCTGCTGCCATCACTCTCTAAAATTCTTGAGAGAATTATTGATACACCTTTACAAGTATAGGGTATTAAGCGAGAGACAGTACTGTTATCAAAAGAGTAGGGGAACAAATGAGGCAATTACCGCTCTTATTGGGGACATAGTTCATCAACTGAATAACAAAAAAAAGGTTGCAGGCTTGTTCCTAGATCTGAGTTCAGCTTTTGACACAGTGGATCATAAGATCTTGCTCGCAAAGCTGGCAAATGGGATTAGGGGAAAAATGTTGGCACTTTTTCGTTCTTATCTAGCAAACAGAAAAACATTTGTTGAAATAAAGTGGATACAGGATAGCAACGAAACAGTGCATAACTCGAAAATCACTAGATTGGCAAGAGGTGTTCCTCAGGGTTCCATATTGGGTCCTGTCCTGTTTATAATATTTTCAAATGACCTAGTAAGTTATATGGAAGGATCTCTTCAGGATACTAAGCTCGTAGTTTTTGCTGATGACACAAATGCAGTCATATCTGCAGGAAGTATCTCGGAATTAAATGACAAGGTAAACAACGCACTGAAAACTTTTCACACCTGGTTTGAAAATAACAATTTAAGACTGAACTGCAGTAAAACCAATGCTTTGCTTTTTAAAACCACTGCTGCAGATCCATTTAAACGATGCTCCTATCCACCAAGTGAATACAGTAAAATTCCTCGGTGTTCATATTGACTCCAGCTTAAACTGGAAAACAGAACTGTCAGCGATCGCAAAATCCGTGAGTTCTGCCTGCTACGCACTAAGAAGCCTTAGAGAGGAGGTAAACATTTCCCAAATCGAAATGGTGTACTATGCACTGGTGGAATCGAGATTGCGATACAGTATAAAGTTCTGGGGCCATAGCTTTAAGTACAATGTTAACACTGCTTTTGTTGCCCAAAAGAGGGCTATCAGGATTATGGCTAGAATACCTCAGACTACATCTTGTAGGAAATATTTCTTGGATTTTGAAATTCTCACTGTTCCTTGCCTATACATCCATATAGTTCTCTCTGACCTTGTGAAGCATATCACTAACATAGAAACACCAGAAGAGCGAAAAAAGCGACTGGCGACGCGGAGGAAAAATCTGCCACAGTCCATCAAAACTAGGCTTAAAGTATTAAAGCACTCGGCGGGTTACCAGGCAATTGTTCTTTTTAATAGTTGCTTTCAAACATAAATATGTTTAAAAATAAGCTTAAGGCTTTTTTGCTGGGGAAGTGTTTTTATTCAGTTGAGGAGTTCTGTGACTCGTGTAATTAATTAATTCGTATATTATTCTTTTTTTTTTTTGATAAAATGTTGCGACTAATTGCACAAATAGTTTATTTTTTATTTTCTGAAAATGTGGTAAAATGTATGTTTAAATATTGTGTATTGTGTATTTTTTTTGATGATTTATTAATAATGTATTTAAATTAATTTGTGATTATGTAATGCTAAGATATTTCAAATGCAATGTATATTGTTTCTGAATAAATGACTATGACTATGACTAATATGACCACATGGCTTGCGCCTGTTTTGTGGATGTTGGTCGGTTGTTGACGATTCTGCTCAGTGTCAACAGATAAATGGATAAATTAAATCGGCCGCCGTTACTGTCTAGTAAATAAGATCTATCAAAACGTTGACTATTCGATAACACGTCAAAAACAACATGTTTTAAACCGCCTAGAATAGAAGCCCAGTCACCAGCGGTAATAAACACACAAGCGAACTCTCATACAAACATAATGAATCTCAGGTAAACATACTCGCCGAGTCGTCTTAGTTTGATCAGGCTAGCGGTTTGTACGGTAAAAACGCGCAGACGCACGGCCGCGACGACTTCTGTCTGTCCGGGCCTCAAGGTCGCCGACGTGCAGCAAAATAAAATGGCGGTCGACGGCGTCGCCGCAATCGCTGCCGAAACATTTAACCAACAGCCATCGAACATTTTACCCGCGCAAACGCACCGCCTTATAATTGGCTAAAACGTTTTCGCGACTCCTAAAAAAATTCTTACTGCTTTATGTTTGTGGTACTACTGTAACACGCTTTTATCTCTTTTGGTACAGACATGTCACATATACTTATTTCAAACAACAAACAGAAAATATTTAAGTTATGGTTCTCCAGGATGTAATAAAATATGGTGGCGTACCTGGTAACGGTCGAAGAACTCCTGCCAGTGGTCCTTGAAGAACTGCCAAGCCGGGTCGCGCCCGTAGCGGCCCCACGACACCGAAATGATCACGAACACTGTGTCTTGTGCCCGCACTTCGTCCTTGAAAATTAATTAAATGGGTGACTTCATCAAAAGATTAAAAAAAACCGGCCAAGTGCGAGTCGGACTCGCGCACGTAGGGTTCCGTACCACTATACATCTAAATAAATGTTTTTCTTTATTCTTTATTATATTGGAGTTGATTGAATGAAAGGTAAAATGCGGTTTACGATTTATAACGTATTAAAAAAAAACTAATTATTAGATCTCGTTCAAACCAATTTTCGGTGGAAGTTTGCATAATGTACATCATATATTATTTTTACATTTATCATTCCCTTATTTTAGAAGTTACGGGGGGGGGGACACACATTTTTCCACTTTGGAAGCGTCTCTCGCGCAAACTATTCAGTTTAGAAAAAATGTATATTAGAAACCTCAATATCATTTTTGAAGACCTATCCATAGATACCCCACACGTATGGGTTTGATGAAAAAAATAAAAATGAGTTTCAGTTCTTAGTATGGGGAACCCCAAAAATTTATTGTTTTTTTTCTATTTTTGTATGAAAATCTTAATGCGGTTCACCGAATACATCTACTTACAAAGTTTCCATAGTATAGCTCTTATAGTTACGGAATAAAGTGGCTGTGACATACGGACGGACAGACGGACGGACAGACATGACGAATCTATAAGGGTTTTTTGCCATTTGGCTACGGAACCCTAAAAACACAGCTTGTAAGTTGAACATTGCAGCTTTCGAATGGTGCTCAAATGGAAAATTACAGGTTAAGATTTGTTATAATAATCCTTCTCCGAAAACAGTTCTTTTGTATGCAGAACATAGTGTGGCCCCTATTTTGTTTAGAGTAGTATAGTGTAAAAACTTGAACCAAGTTATCGGATAAGTGCAATGGGCCAACTTCAAAGAAATTTGTTTAAATATTGGATATAACTTGGTCAAAGATATTGGCCAGATATCGGCGTGAGGGGTGAAATTGATCGGATGGAAGGTCTCAAAACTGACCGAGATAGCGAACTCGAGCACACGCTTGAGCAGCAGCGGGTCCTTGGCGGCGCCGAACGCGTCGCTGATGCGTTCCTGCTCCTCATGCAGGTCTGCCGCCCGGTACAACTCCAAGAACCGCTGGAAAGTAGGCTCGTCCGCGTCACGAAGCACCGCGCGGTAGCACGGCGAACGCAGGTCCGCTGGTAGGATGCTCTCGCCTGATATGTGCTTCTCGAACCTACCGACCAATTCCTTCATAAAGCCCGATTTAAATTGGTCGAGGACAGTGGCAATTACAGTTCCAAGGACAGTGGAGTGATAAAATAGAAAGCGATTCTATTTGGATCCACTGGCACGGCAACTTGACTCGCTACTGTCCGATCGGTTTACAGTTTACACTACTGTACTGACTGTCCACTGTCCATGACCAATGAAAATCGGGATTAAAGGCTGTTTCACAAGCAAAGTGGTAAAAAAATATTTGTTTTTGGTTACAAATATTAAAAACTTGAAAAATATCTTAAATGGAAGCACATATGACCAATTTAAAAGAAAAACTACCACGACTAAGAAGACAGACATCATTGGTTTTTGAGTTACAGGCGGCTAAAATGTTTATACCTACAGAAAATCACCTATGATAAGTTGAAATAGATAATTAGGTAATATGTGGAAAAAAATACGGTATTATGGTAGTACGTGCATATTACAAAAGTCAAAAGAAAAACTATCAAAGCTAGTTTTAGTAGGCTTTACAAGTTTATTGAATTATTGCCGTAAACTGCGCTTCTCAAGAAAAGGACGTAAGTGCCATAAATATACGCTCTTTTGCTAGTGCACTTTTCCAAATCGTATTTTTTGAGATAGATTCTTGTGTTTGTAGTAACGGCTTCCGAGCCCTAGACTGAGCATGGCCCGAAATGCACCAGCCTAGTTTTTATTTGCTATGAATCCATGCTAGCAAGTACCAATATGGGCCGTCCAGGAGATATGTTTTAAGCGGCGAACTTTGATAGGTTTAGTACCAAAGTAACGTCCTAGATGGCGCTGCCTGTATGTTACCCCGCGCAATCGTTTGTTCTCCCCGATATTCGTAAGTGACGTTAAACACACCCTAAAACCAGAAATACGTGAATCTCCTATGAAATTTTTGCAGACGTATCGTTTATTCAAACATACGTTAAAATAAATCTGAACAATAGGTATATAGTACATTCGAGTATGTAGATATGTATACTCTTCTGCACCTTATTCCATTGAAACACCTATAACTTGTGTTTGTCTTAAATTAGAATATTATGTTATATTCATTACGCCCACAGTGACTAGCATTCCATCTTAGTTCTCAGGTAGCATCTAAAATCTGGAGATGGTCATCTTAAGATTGCAATTTTGAGACTGTAAATATCTGCCCAAATGAGTGCAAGTTCGCATTCTCCGTGCTATCAAAGAAGCATAATAGGATATCACGATGCAAACACTGTTTACATTTCGGCTTTCAATCGATTTACGTCAATCCTAGATTATATTGCAAATTTTCAAAAATCACTCAGCGTTATCCGTCTTGACAGACAAAGCCCCAAACCGCAGTAAAGAATAATAATTTAAGTTATTTTATAGTGAGTCTTCGTTTGTATAGTAAAAATTACGATAGATCTTATTATCATGTCGTGATGCTAAAGATAAAAAAGATAAAAGAAATTTATTCAGTAAGTAGGCCGCTTTTTACACGTCAAGAATCTACCAGCGCTTCCCAAGGGGAGACCACTGCTGAGAAGAAACGCCGCAAGACACTCAGTCATTTTTTAAGTGCTGGAAAGGGTAACTTTAAAACTACGTCAGGTAATTTATTATAGAAATGTACGTATGTATGTAATGTATGTGTACGGACACGGATTTTTCGAATAGCGATTTTATTTTTATTTCTAGTATTCAAATTATGTATATCAGAGGTTTTGGTGAAAGAATCTAAATTCTTATTAACATAAATAATATTCTCGTAAATAAATTGAGACGCTCCAGTTAGATATTAAGTTCTTCAAAAAGTTCTCTAAAGGAGTCACGGGAATTTAAATTATAAATAGAACGAAGGCCCTTTTTTGTAACACAAATATAACAAACAAACATAAGGTACATACTACATATATCTAATAAACATAAGGTACCTACTTATTGTCTTTAACTTGATCGCCGTTACTGTAAAGTTAATAAGAGCCGTCATAATGTTGAAAATACGTTAATAATAGGGGAGAACAATATACATAATATATTATATGTATATATAATACAATATAATGGTAGGAGAGCCGACTACAAAATTTCGTACCGACTTGATACCGTGATGAAAAGCACAATGGTTCTCCATAAAAGTGATGCTTCCGAATTTGATAGTCTGTCACGGCGGAAGTCACCGAGAATTAAAAAAAAGGCATTTCTGGTGCCAAAAAGGGCGTGTTACTTTACCCATCTGATACTAAAATAATAGTTATGGCTTCAGTTAGAATTAGAAATTTACTGCTAGATTCAGAAATCTGTCAATGTTTTTTTTACCGGAAGTGCTTGATAGACGCACTCAAAGGTGACCATCAGGACCCCTAAATATACCCATATAATACAAGCAGGAAACCAATTCCAGGCGGTAGGTATGAACCCTCACTTCAGGAATACATAAGCTTTTTCTGCCGAAACACCTTGACAGACGAGATTATGTAAGCATATTGCCGTGGAACCCGTATTTTGGAATTGTAAAGATAACGGATATTTTTTTATTGTATGTTTATTATATTGCATGTATAATAATTGTGAAGGTCTTTAAGGTAGTATAAGTGATAAAAATATCTACAGGTGATTTTATTTTTTCCAATTTCATATCATTTCTTGACTTTACTGGGTGTGACTACACCGCCAGCTTTTATCGTCACGCCAAAATTCTTCCATGGTCTAGAGTGTTTGAGCACAATTTCAAAAGTGGTTTTAAAAAAAAAAAAGAGTTATTTCGTAATGGCTGTGTAAAATTCTTCCATGGTCTAGAGTGTTTGACCAGTTTTTGTTTCAAAATCACTTTCCGCCCTAGGGATCAAAAAGCCATTTTAAGCCCAATAATGAGATCTGGAAATCCTAACTTAAATGAAAAATATGAACTGTATTTGTGGGCCAAAAATCTTCCAAACAACTTACCGACTCTTCGCCTCGTTAATAGTCTCGGGGTCCTCGCAGCTGATCATGTTGTGGAGCACGAGGCTCCGCAGCAGCGTGTCGAGGTGGCTCTCCTCGTCCTTGGCGTCCCAGCCGAGCCGGCGGCTGATGGGCATGAACAGGCGGCGCCCGTAGCTCTTCAGCGGCTGCTCTAGGGCCGTGTCCCAGAATAGAGGTCTCAGCTTCGACAGGCAGTTGGAGATAGACGCCCACACGGTGTAGTTCGTCTCGTTGCTAAACGCCTCGATCAGTTTCAACGCCTGGAATTTTTTTAATCAAGTATTACAGCATAAATGTTGCGATATGTTTGTTTATACCTAAACCCTGTTTAGACTTACTTGTCTTATATGGTTAACAACTTTCTAACCCCAAAATGAAACTTTTTTGGCTTTAACATTAACTTAAACATTTTGGACATCACTTGGCCACTTTGATTGTTTTTTTTAATTTAAAATAGCTGTTTCATACAAAATAGTCGCATTTTGAGGTGAGAAAGTTGTTTACTACTTAAGACGAGGCTGAACATGGTTTACCAGTTGTTGGTATCGGTATTACTTTCGTTTAAATACAAGACAGTATAGCACAGTATAGTAAAATGAAATGGAATAGAAAAAAACTTGGTATGTAAAAAATAATAATATATATATCAGGGGACAAAGTCACACCAATTGACCTAGTCCCAAACTAAGCTCTAGGCTTGTACTATGGTTACTAGACAGCGATATAAATAGTTATATAGAGAAATATATACTTAAATACATAGACAACATCCATGACTCAGGAACAAATATTCGCGCTCATCACACAAACATCAGCACTTACCGGGATTTGAACCCAGGACCGCTAGTTTCGTAGGCAGGGTCACTACCAACTAGGCCAGCGTGTCGTCACTGTCAGTATGTACTTAGGTTAATAACGTTGAGATTTCAGTTTATACCAGTCACTTTCTATGAACAATATAATCATGACTATGGTATACTGTCATAACATGTTATACCATGTTAGGTAGCTATTCTAGCACACATTTATCGTTTGCTTACAATGAAGTAAAAGTAAAGCAATTTCTATAAGAAAGTGTCATGATAGGGTTAGAATTTTGATGGCATATCGTGGTTCTAGAATCTATGGAGTCGCAATTTCTTAATTATTGATTTGACACTTTAGTGCGGTCATATTTCAAAATGAACAAAATACATTTTTCGTTCGAATATTTGATTACTAGTAATATTTGCTTGTTTGTAATGCTTTCGCAGCACAGATATCCTCCAAGTTTGTTTAGCGGGACTATGAATAAATTAATTTTGAAATATTAAAATAAGGAAGGTCAAAATGTTAAAATCAAAGAGGTATGTATTATAATAAATATGAGATAGCGACTCCATGGATTCTAGGACCACGATTTGCCAGTTTTGCCACCAAAAGACTCGTCTCCCCATGTAGTTATGTACTATCCGTGTAAATAAAATATAATGATAAATTACGTGCTTCTAGTGTTTTTTCTTTAAATGATACAGCGTAGGGAAATCCAAAATATAAGTCAGGGAAACTGTCTCAAAAACCATCGCCTGCTAATGTAAAGATAATTGCCAGCACATTGCGATTTTTTTATTAAAGTGTTTAATTAAATTGACTAAACATCTATTTTTATGTACACTCAATAGTTTTATAAAATAAACATCATGTCATTGTATGGTAAGAAAACAACTGAAAAACAGTAGCTGACTGGCTTTTAATGTAGTCTAGTGAGTGAAATAAGAGTCGTTTTAACAAACTCATAATGGCTGAGATGCCCGTCACAAGATACGTCAAAGATAACGTCAAGCCATAGAAAACTGTCATTTTTGTAGCATCTTGAGCTCGCATTAAAGTCGAGATCAGTTCATTCCGACCCTTAAGAGTATTTGAACATGTTTACCTCGTCAGTGCGCGCGTGTCCGGCCTGCACGAGTGCGAAGCAGTCGTCGAGCAGCCCGAGCCGGTCAGCTGGCGGCAGCGAGCCGTCGCGCACCGCGCCCACCAGCTGGGCCAGCATCGCCGGCTCGTATCGCGTGCGATAATACCCCACCTGCCACCGCACACAACTGTAATCCAAGAAACTTCAAATACTCGGAAATATCGGCAAAACTCCGAGTCATATATGAAAAAGGCCAAGAATGTTTTTGCCGGCCTATTTGCTGATCGGTCGATTACATTTTATCTTCAATTCTGATCCATTCATGTCGAGTGCCCAGAGAATATGGTAAAAAAAAACTCAACATGTTTTTTATGTCATAGAGAAGGTAAACGACCACACAGGCCACCCAGGGCCAGGGTTTGTTTTATTTCCTCGCAGTAGTCCTGAACTGCGTCTTCTGCATCGGAGGAAAGGGGAAAATATGGACAAAAACTCCGCTTCAACTTCCCAATTCCTTCCACAATTAAGACAATATAAAAAACTGTAATATTATGGTTTACACGTTGCAGAAAAGCTCATTTAAACCGAAGCTAAGCGAGGGCGGGTCGCTAGTTAAGCATAAAGTAATACATTCGAGTTGTGCACAAAATATTAACTATTAACCAAGAAAAAACTTCAAAACTTGTAAAATACCATATTCGGCTGTCTTATGGATTAAGAAAATACATATTTTCTGTAATTTTGGTAATATAATATCTAAAATAACACATATTTTACATCATTAATATGTTTGAATGACATACCGTTCCAGGGTTGAGTTTGACCCATGATGATTCAGAAACATTTTCTAATACAACTTCTTGGGATCGCTTTTCGAGAACAGTTGACAGTGCCACCTAAAAAATAAAGTTATTATCAATTGCACGGAAGAAAAATGACACCATCTATATTATTGAAATTTAAAGTAAACTGATGATCAGTATTGACACGACTGCAACCTCCACTTGAATAATGTGTGATAACCTCCCAACAATGTACTTTACAACTACAAATCATTTAATTTTAATATTTTTTATCTGTAATAAATATAATAATTATGTGGCTATGAAGGAAATCGAAATGTGAGTTTGGTGGCATGAAAAATGCAACATTTATTTACAAGATAGCATCTCAATGTGGTGGCATTAAAAACGAAACATTTATTTATAAGTTAGCATCTCAATGTGGTGGCATAAAAACGCAACATTTACTTTAAGATAGTATTTGAATGTGGTGGCATCAAAAACGCAACATTTATTTATAAGATAGCATCTCAATGTGGTGGCATGAAAGACGCTACATTTATTTACAAGATAGTACCTCAATGTGGTGGCATCAAAAACGCAACATTTATTTATAAGATAGCATCTCAATGTGGTGGCATCAAAAACGCTACATTTTTTTTTAATCTGGGGACAATTGCCCACCTATTGTCCTAGTCCCAAACTAAGCTCTAGGCTTGTACTATGGGTACTAGACAACGATATAAATACTTATACAGAGAAATATATACCTAAATACAAAGAAAACATTCATGAATCAGAAACAAATATTCGTGCTCATCACGCCAATATCTGCCCATACCGGGATTTGAGACCAGGACCGCTAGCATCGTAGGCAGGGTCACTACCAACTAGGCCAGCGCGTCGTCGAATTTATAAGATAGCATCTCATTGTGGTGGCATCAAAAAGGTAACATTTATTTATAACATAGCATTTCAATGTGGTAACATCATAAACGCAACATTTATTTATAAGATAGCATTTACGATTTTATTCTGGTTGATAAACTAATCAAACAGAGTGATTGTAAACAATATGTCTTGCCCTGACAGGATGTTCCTGTGTGGAGATGGTGATTGGCACCATCCAAAGTGCGTCATCTTCCTGGCTACCATTGGCACAAAACCTCTGCTGAGTCAGCGTCAGCACTCGGTCAGGGCCCCTTTGTTCTGAGTGGACCTAGAATCAATTACAAGCAAGTGTGGCTTGTGAGTTATATTGAATTCAAGACAACAAGGCCCTAGCCTAGCAAGGTTGAAACGCTACTAAAGTTCTTCTTTTCTATCGCTCAAAATGTATGGGATGACAGTTCACCTCGTGGTTTATTCTAACGCACGAGAATGCCATCTCATACATTTCAAGTGATAGAAAACAAAAACGTCTGTTAGAGTTTGCATGTTGGCTAGAGCCCTAGTAAACACTAACAATAGTGGATTGTTAACCGAGGGATGAAAGTTATCAATTGCATCCTAGATATTTAAAGATATTAATCCAACTTGTACACTCTACAGAGTATAAAGCAAACAAACAACAAAGTGCTTTAATAAAAAGTTCTCGAACTTTGTCTTTAGGTATTGCCTTACAAAAATTATATGTGTCTTGCCACAATTTCAAAGTCAGAGTTATTTCGTAATGGATGCATAAGATTCTTCCATAGTCTAGAAAAAAGACAAAAATTGTGTTTCACCAATTCTTCAGGGATGGAAATGACATTTACACATCACCTATTCGGAAAGGGGACTTTTGTTCCCAGCTATTGTAGGAGGGATCAAAGTGGCACTTTTCTGTTCAAGGACATTTTGTTGCCAGTATAAAAATATAAACCCAATACTTGCACTCTAGGTTTAATAGATAATTGTTATTTTAATTATAGTGGGTATTTTTTTTAACACTATGATTGATCTTAAAACAGTTTCGTGAATTTGGCGTTTTAAAATTATTAATTGTATGTTAGTGACATCTGTCACCGTCACTGGGTAGGTACGGTTAGAAAAATAGGTACCACAAATGTCCTTGTTAAATTTGATAATTCCAGCACTTTTGTACATAATTAAATTTATTTCATTACTAAGATTTATTTTCCTCATAGGTGATGTGAAAAGCAGCATGTGTCACACGGTAGCAAAAATAAGTTTGAATCCCTCATTTCGCTCAGGATTTAATGTACGCCCTCGCCGTAAATATGACATTTTTCTCCCTTGTGACACAATCTCCTATTTCTGCCCCCTAATGAGATATGGAAATCCTTACTTTCCGAACAGGAGAGATGCAGAATAAGTAACTCATTAATGCAAGACAATAGTGTTGAAGGTTTATCATGATTAAAACCTGTCGTTTCACGGATCGAATCTTTTAATTCGTAGGAGTACCTGTCATTTGTAATTATAATTCAGAATATTATAATATACATTACGGGAAATGAAAGCTTGGCTATCTGAACAACTTACGTTCACAACTGGGAATCCCATTTGCTTAGTCCATGTGGACATCACAGCACCAACAGGTTTATTTGAAGCTTCCTCCAAAGCCGCCCAAAGGTCCTCAGTAAAAGTATTTTTGTACTGAAATTTAGGGTCATCATTAGATAATTGTCTTCTTATGAGTTAGAATACTTGGAATCATAACGACCATAACTTCAAAACGATCTTCATATATATAAAGTCAAGGGTAAAACTCAAAATCATCTGTTAATCTTTTTTTATCTACATCCAATAGGGATAAGGAATTCACCTGATGCCTAGTGAGGTAGATGTTCATTCCTCTACGAAACTCATCATCCCCAATGTATCTGTGCAGCATGCGAATGACGGAGGCACCCTTGTCGTATGAGATTTCATCAAATATTTCATCGATTTCAGAAGGGTGACCCACAGGAACTTCGATTGGATGTGAATTTGTCAAACAATCTAATTCTAAAGAACTGAAAATGCATTTTTTATCAGATAAACAGTAAATCAGTAAACAAAAGTGCTTTAAATCAAAGAAGGTGATATGATGACGCTGCACAGTAGTGCAGTACCAACAAATAGCTGCATAGTAATGCAGGACTTCAAAATCACCTGCTAACGATTTTCACTAGCAATGTGCCATTTTAGCACTGTCAAGGGTACGGCTAAGAAACAAAAAGTGAACAAGTGCACATATCTCCGAACATAAAGTATTTACCTAGTAATAAAAATATGAAATTAAATACCTGATATAAGGTTGAGTAAGAAACTGCGACCAAATGTCATATTCTGGGAACAGGTGGTCGACACATAAGAATTCCACAAAGGAGGCATAGCCTTCATTTAACCAAAGGTCAGTCCACCATTCCATAGTGACGAGGTTGCCAAACCACTGGTGAGCCAGCTCATGTCCCACTACTAGAGCTATCCATTGCCGACTCCCCGCACATGTGTTCTCCTCGTCTACCAGCAGGCACGTCTCCCTATACGTCACCAGCCCCCAGTTCTCCATAGCCCCTGTTGAGTCTGCTATAGCTATCAGATCAATTTTAGGCAACGGATAGCCTATGCCAAAATACTCTTTGTAATAAGGAAGTACCCGGGCAGCCACCTCAAGTGCGAACATGCCCTGCTTGCTCTTGCCAACAGGCGTGTAGACGCGCACCAGGATGCCGTCGCGAGACGTCTTCTCCACATAGTCGTACTCGCCCACCACCACGGCCACGAGGTAAGTGGACATGATTGGTGTAGTGTCGAAGCGCAAGTAGCGCGTGGACCCTTCTTCGTTCACCTTCTCCTCGAGCACCGGCATGTTGGACAGCGCGACGCGGTCGGTGGGTACGCGCAGCGAGATGTCGAAGGTGGCCTTGATGGCGGGCTCGTCCCAGCAGGGGAAGCAGCGCCGCGCATCCGTCGCCTCGAACTGCGTGACTGCCGCGTGCCGCTCCTCGCCGGACGGCGTCAGATACTTGCTGCGGTACAGCCCCTTCATCTTGTTATTAATCTCGCCGGTGAACTCGCAGAGCAGCTTGGCCGTGCCCGCTCTCAGCGGCTCCGCGAACGCAAACGTCGCCGTCTCCTCGGCCTCGCTGACCCGCACTTCGACCGGCAATAGGGCCGCTTCTCCATCATTGTACACTAACTTCACGCTCTTCAAATCCAAATCCAAACAGTTCAGCACTATTTCTTTGGTAGGATTGACGATCTGAAAGTGAAGACGTCACGTTGAAACCAAACGAGATAATTTGCGACAGCCGGACGACAGATAAAATGCCTCTTACCGATACTTTCACCTCCGTTTTTCCTGTAAATGTTAATTTTTCGAGATCCGGCACCAATTCTAAATCGTAATGTTCGGGTACGACATTCTTCGGGAGGCGCTGAAACGGTGTGCTTTCAGCCATCGTCGCTTTTTCTTGCAGGATAGGTAATGGGGGACACGCCGCAGATAAATACCGTAATGGACTTGTTAGATAAATTTCACGAAATAATTATTGCTGTGAATAATGCCCTATTAAGCAAAATGTCTAGGTTGTATGTAATTACTAATTTGCCATTACGTCATGGTTATAAACTTACAAATTGTGAGCTTAGTTGTATCATGACTCTACATAATCAGACTACAAAATATTTCACAATGCAATGGAAAAATATGGTTGACGACGCGCTGGCCTAGTTGGTACGTAGCTAGCGGTCCTGGGTTCAAATCCCAGTAAGGGCAGATATTTGTGTGATGAGCGCCAATATTTGTTCCTAATTCATGGATGTTTTCTACGTATTTAGGTATTATATTTCTCTATTTAAGTATTTATATCGTTGTCTAGTACCCGTAGTACAAGCCTAGAGCTTAGTTTGGGACTAGGTCAATTGGTGTGACATTGTCCCCTGATATTTATTAATTATTATTAAATATTAATTAAAAAATAAAATTTCTCGCTCAGGTCTCTTCAACCTTTGAGCAAATTTCGAAGGCGGACCTGCGCCAATATAAACCAATAGAAGGAGCATACGGTCACGTCAAGCGCATCTTGCGCATTAGGTAAATTGTTTAGGTTAATATTTCCACAGCTCCGCTCCACTCGGCTCGTCTCCGTCTCAGTGGAAAAGCAACCTAAGGGTGCGGCTCCACTGAGTCGGAGACGAGCGGAGCAGAGCGGAGCTGTGCCAATATTAACCAATAGAAGGCGCATGCGGTAACGGCCAGCGCGTCTTGCGCACGTTAGCTTAGATTCTATTGGTTAATATTGCCACAGCGCCGCTCCGCTCCACTCGTCTCCGCCTCAGTGGACCTGCACCCTTAACCTGAACGGTCAATAACATTGATCAATTCATCATATTGTGTAATGTATAGAGTTAGGACTTTTGGTGGCAAATCGTGGTTCCAGAATCCATGGAGTCGCTATTTCCTAATTATTATAATACATCATCATCATCATCATCATGTCAGCCGAAAGACGTCCACTGCTGTATAAAGGCCTCCCCCAAGGCTTTCCACTCAGACCGGTCTTGTGCTTTTCGCATCCACCGCGGTCCCGCGATCCTGACGAGGTCGTCACTCCATCTTGTTGGAGGCCTACCTACAGCTCGTCTTCCGGTCCGCGGACGCCACTCCAGAACCTTCTGACCCCATCGGCCATCAGTCCTGCGAGCAATGTGCCCCGCTCACTGCCACTTCAGTTTAGCTATTCTTAGGGCTATGTCGGTAACCTTAGTTCTACTGCGGATATCATCATTTCTGATTCTATCACGCAAAGAAACCCCGAGCATAGCCCTCTCCATAGCCCTCTGAGTGACTTTGAGCTTATTATAATACATAACACTTTGATTTTGACCTTCAGTATTTTAATGTTTCAAAATTCATTTATTCGTTATTCGGCCGCACCAATTTAAATTAATTTTGGTATTGAGGATATCTCTGATGTGAAAGCGTTACAAACAAGCAAATATTAATAGGTATGAAATAACCGAACTAAATATGTATTTAGTTCATTTTTGAATATGATAATACCGAAAGTCAAAATCAATGTGTTATGTATTATAATAATTAGGAAATATCGACTCCATGGATTCTAGAACCACGAAATGCCACCAAAATCCTAACCCTAGTAATGTAATACATATAATTGATCGATAAGGGCTGGACTTTCACGCCATAGGTGGTTTTCCGATACCGTTAACAATATCAATATTAGCTGTTTATAGGATGCAAGTAGAAAAACATATAAGCGAATTCAACGGGCGAGGTTATTAGGGAGTTCGGTGTTTTATGAGGATTGTGAAGCTTAAAACGCGTAACTGGCAAAGTTTTGCCATACAAATTTAGCTCTAGGGCGTGAGATTGATTTTCATGACTTTAGAATATTTTATAGTTGGTATGAGAAACTAGATTTGTACTGTAGAGTTCATAAATATATGTATGCACTTTAGTACATTATAACTTTAATCGTTGTGACATATATGGCAGTTTAAACATGACATTGAATGGACAGGGCACTAAAGTGTATATGTATATTTATGAAGTCGACTGTACTTTTACTTTTTTTTCATAATATCTACAACACATTCTAAAATCGTAAATTTCAAACTAGATTTAACGAGAGAAAAACATTATCAGATTTTGTATGGAAATTTGTGGTGTCAAACTCCTGTTAAGTCATTGTTTTCTTAATGTTAGTGAAGGTCTTTTTTAGCCGTAGCTTTAATTATATGCCACATTGGTTTTGTTACTTTAACGTTTCATTTTATTAATACTTATAACACACAGTTGGTTTTTCACACAGTTGGTGAAGACACAGATTCTAGCGAAGAGTGCGACGAAGCAGAGGACTTAGATATTAAAGTAGACCCTCCAGATAGAGCGGAGATAGTGAGTGCCATCAAGAGATTAGGGACTGGCAAAGCTCCGGGGAATGATGGCATCCCAGCTGAAGCACTCAAAGCCAATGCAGACGCAGCCGCTGATATTTTGTTACCGCTGATGACAACTGTGTGGGAGTCAGAGCAAGTCCCCGGAAGTTGGAAGGAAGGCATAATAATAAAGTTGCCCAAAAAAGGAAACTTATCAGTCTGCTCCAACTGGCGTGGAATTAACTTGTTGCCCACATGTTCTAAAGTTCTGTGCAAGATAATATTAAACAGAATGACCACCGCTGTCGATTGTACCTTGAGGGACGAGCAGAGTGGATTTAGGGCAGGCCGATCTTGCACTGATCAGATCAACGTCCTGCGCATGATTCTTGAGCAGTGCAATGAAATGCGTTGCGAGCTGTTTGCTCTGTTCGTAGACTTTGAAAAGGCATTCGACAGAGTGAAGTGGTCCAGTATCTGGCGAATTTTACGGCAAAGAGGTATACCTAATAAAATAATTACCATCATCAAATGCCTTTACGAAGGTTCTTCTTGCCGCATACTACACAAAGGTCGACTGACAGAACCAGTCCCGGTCTCCGCTGGTGTGAAACAATGCTGTTTGCTGTCACCACTTTTATTTCTCGTTGTTTTGGACGATGTTATGCGAAGAACAACAGGCCACGAAGAAAGAGGTATACCTTGGGAAAATGGTAAAACCTTGGAAGACATCGATTTTGCCGATGATCTGTGTTTACTATCCACTTCACGAACGCACCTTCAGTCCAAGACCGATGACCTGTCGAGAGCCGCTGCCAAGGAAGGTCTACGCATCAACACTGCGAAAACGAAGGACATGCGCCTAAACACCGAAGATAGCACGCCGGTCAATGTCAACGGTGAGGTTGTTGAGCAGGTGCAGCGATTCACCTACTTAGGGAGCGTGGTGGACCCACTTGGAGGTGCCGACGAGGACGTGGAAGCACGCATAAACAAAGCCCGTGCCGCGTATGCGCAGTTGAAACCTGTTTGGGCATCGTCAGTGCTGACTCGCCGCACCAAGTTAAGACTCTTCAACTCCAACGTCAAGTCAGTGCTTCTGTATGGCTGCGAGACATGGCTCGTCAAAAAGGAGACTACAAACAAGCTTCAGGTCTTCGTTAACAAGTGTCTGCGGCGTATTCTGGGGATTTGTTGGCCAAAGACTATTTCAAATACTAGACTGTGGGAGCTAACTAACCAGAAACCGCTGGCTAACGAGATCTTGCTGAGGAAATGGCGTTGGATTGGTCATGTACTGCGGCGGCCCGATAACCACATCTCCAAGCAAGGCTTAACCTGGCATACTCAGGGGAAAAGAAGACCAGGACGCCCCCGTAACACCTGGAGGCGCTCAGTTGAAAAAGAGGCCATTTCCGTTGGACAGAGTTGGAGTGAACTTAAAGTGGTTGCTCAGGATCGAGCAAAATGGAATTCCCTTCTACGAGCCCTATGTCCCTGCTGAGGGATAAATGGATTTCATCATCATCATCATCATCAATACTTATAAAGTATTTTTTTTGACATCTTAACATATTATTTAATGTTTTTGACATTTCTTGCAGTACTAACTTTTAACTGATAAGTTTCCAGTTTAGTTTTAAAGTTGTTTGAATACTGTGTTTGTGTTTACAAGCTGTTCTTAATCCTACGGTCATCCATGATGCGGATTGTGGTAAGTGTAATTTCGCTTTGCATTTTAGTATTTTGATAAGCTGGATTTGATAAAAATAATCAAGAGCAAACAAGTTGCATTTTTTCTTTACATTATTTAAAATTAAGACTACCTCAGTTTAGCAGTCATGTTTATTTGATTATATAGTCTTTTGAGAAACACGGTTACTTATTTGATGTGTTGGTTTATGTACAAGTTGATGTAGGTTGTAGGCTAGCACAATTTTTATAAGTTTTTCTGATATGGGAGATTTGGTCGCTATGTTTATGTATAGTTACTCACCGAGTCACACAGAAGAAGTTAACTACTGGAAGTTCTAGTCCTATGGGCAAACAACCAGCGCTTACCTAGTTCCTCATCTGATTAACACCCTACGCTCAAAAGTGATGAAACAAAATTAACGAAACAAACATTAAATATAAACTTAAGAATCACTTTATGTCACAAGTAAATTAGCTTAGTTTTTATAGTAATAATACAGCACACTTTAACATTATGTGATAAGTTAACCCAGGAGCTCTGCCCCCTCACAAATCCTGCATGGTTTAAGGGGACAAACTTTTATAACCATATGTAACACTTTTTATATTTATAATAATTTAAAAAAGGGTATGAGCCTTCTCCTTCTTTCCCCATTTTCTGTCTTTCCTGGGAAACAAATGCATTTAGGCCTATAATGTAGTTATTAATAGTATCTGTTTGTGGGGTACGTCAACAGCACAACACTGATTTTGTTTGACAGTTCAACAATGCTTTCTCGTTGTATGAAGTTGATATGAAAATGCTATCGGCAATAGAATGCATATACAAAATTGTATCCATACAATTTGATGAGATTTTTACATTTCAAAAATCCACGTTTCTGATAAGCTTTTTTTATATTATGTTTATAGTATGTAAATTTTATTTTTTACACTCTGTATATCTGTACATAGACGTCTGAATTATCTTCGAAAGGGTTTTATATTTTGATCATTAATTTTGTGGCAGTCAGTTCAGTTTTGCCAATTTTTTTCAGGGGGAGTCTGCTTCTATTTCTCAGCCTCTTTGCTGTTGATAAATAGTTGGTTGTTTGTCATGATAGTGTATTTACCCCCCACACAGCACAACACTTGAAGCATTTTAATAGCCTATATATCTAGCTGCCTCTTTGCTTAAGAATTCTGTTACTGTATAGCCACTATTTTTTAAACAATTCCAGTTTTCTAATATGTACTCTCTCATGCGTTTGCTCATCAAGACCACGGGGCGGTGCTTCCCACTTAGCCAAGTCGTGTAGCTGATTCGATGAAGCCACTTATTTTGAACTTTAGTATCTCGGAGAACATTTTACTCATGCGTGAATAAAGATCCCATTCTAATTCTCCGTAAAACAATGCAGTTGTTACACTACTTACCCGTACTGCAATTAGCAAAAGAACAAGCCTAACATTATACTTAAATCCACTATAATAACATAACAATATTCTATTCAATATTCAATTCAATTTTTGTAGGTTATGGCTTCCGTAACATAACAAAATTGGTTGTTTACTAATATTCATCTTTTTTTTTTCTTCGCCCCGTGGCGACTTCAACAGTTACAGCATTCTTAACTATCGATTTCTAAATTATTAAATTAGCTTCAATTCAACTTAATGTAAGTAATATTTAATTTAGTTTGTTTATTTTATCATTTAATAGGTTTCAGCAAGCGATTTCGTCTGCAGAGAATCAAGACTTCCGTTAAAACTTTTAACCAGAATCCAGAACCAAACTTTTAACTTAAAAGTTTGGTAAGCAAAGCATAGTTTTTTTTTTTGGTTTAATTTACCCCACATGGGGAAGGCGAAGGGAACACAGCCAATGCAGCCAAGTCTTATGTATTATTTTTTTCCTGGAAAGTTTTTGTATTTTAAGGCCGAAGCCAAGTCTTTTTTTAATATAATTGTCTTAAATGTGTCAAAGCATAGTTTACATTTCGGTAGGTTCAAAGCATAGACAACAGATTATTAAGGTATGTCTGCATAGACGTATACACTTCTAGGGGTTATTCCCACCTGTTACTACCAATTTGTTACCACTAGTAACAGCTGGGATTTTTTTTCCCACCTGTTACCACTGGTAACTACTGGGAATAAAAATTCCAAGCTGTTACCACTAGCTACTGGGTTTTTTTCCCTAGTAGTTATCACCAAATATTTTAGTGGTAACAAATGGGAAAAATATTCCCACTTGTTACCACCGAGTACTTTAATGGTAACAGGTGGGGAAAAAAATCCCAGCTGTTACCAGTGGTCAAAATTGGTGGTAACAGGTGGGAATAACCCACTTCTAGCAATAAAAATAATAATAGCATAGGTTGCAAGAGGGTAACGCTTTTAAAGGGCAGCGCTTTTTTTTTCGTTGCTATTGGTTCTTATTATCACCCGAACCCGATATACTGTGACCGTTATTTAGAAGGTGATCGACGGACATGTCTGGGTCGGTTATTGATGCTATTAGATATCGAGCTGTTTTCGCAGGTGTCATTGGTTTTCTGTATCTGTACGTAGTCCCCGAAATAACGGGTATTTTTGGATTAATGTAATGTAATAAATAATAATAAAAAAAAGCGAATCATGGTCGCCCGTCCTTTTCGGCTATTCCCAGTAATCCGCACCCCTATAACTGGGAATTATTTTCCCAGTTGCCCGCAGTTGTCCGCAGTTGACATTAGGTGCGGACGCAATCTTTCGCAATCTTTTATTTGACATGACTGTGGTAAAAAAAGGAGATCCAAATTTTTGACGACGAACTAGTTAAAAATGCGTTTCTTTTGTGTAAGCTTACCGATGTGGTTTACTGTAAGGGAATGGAACAGGAAGGGAAGGGAAGAATGAGAGTAAAACTATGTTGAAAAGAATGTGTTTTAATTTATAAATTCGTAAAATGTAAAATCTTAAAATAATTACGTATTTAATTTATGTACAGACTAATTCTTATAATGAAATATTTATTGCATACAAGATCTAAAATCAAGTCAGAACACAAAATAAAATATAAGCTACCTTTCAATAATAACATAAAAAAACATTTTACAAAAAACCTTATTACAAAAACTATAAGTTTTAAAATACAAACACTGTCCACTTAAGTACTAATAAAAACATTTATCAAAGATCCCACTATTAATATTGTATTATTGGCACTTAATACGAGTATTATGCAGAACAACATACACTAAAAGTCATAAATTTTTGACTTGAATGGCTGTCAGATTTCAGACAGATTTTCCTGTAACGGTTTGAATTTGCACACATTTGCCAAATAAACCATTAAGTACCTAATAGTCGATAGTACTTTATAAATTAACATGGACTCAATAATATCTGGCACATCTATTCTATTACTAACTCAAACTCTCAAAGCGAATAACATTATAGGTACCAAATGTGCCAAAACCGTTAAAAAAAACATACATTTTCTACTAAGTACTACTGCATATTTCAGTTCAATTTTGCCCTATCCTGTATTTAACCTGTTTTTATATCTAAAACCCCATCCTTGCAACTTAGACCTTATTTCAAACTGTATAAGGGTGATTATCTCAGCCCTCGAGGACGTCGACGCTGGCGGCTCCTGTAATGTCCTTCAGCTCCGTCGACCTGAACGTGGCCACGATGTTGATCTTGCCAAGTTTCTGGAATGGGACAAAAAGTTTGTATAAAAAAGGGTTAACTTCAAGTTATGATCCTACACAGAATTGTGCGCTAGTATAGCGTAACGGTTCTTGAGTTCAACCCAACAAGTAGGTAGGTAGTCAAAATATAGTTACGAAGTACAGTCAAATAATTCAATTTGATATTACCACCTTAGGTCCAAAGTCAATCTGACATTCTACAACAATAAGGTTGAGTTTCTTGCAAGTTACCAATGACTTGACATGTCTAACTTACCATTGACGACTTCAAGCATTTTTTTTTTAAATCGGTCACTAATTAACGTCCGTGACCGTACTTCAATTATAAAGCGAATAAAATTGTTTATTTTTTAGAATTATTTTTGTTTTTTTTTGTTTCACCGTCTCGTGCTTAACTCTTTAGCCTTTTTAAAGGTTGTCACAGGTCTAAAGAGGTGAAGCGTTACTTACAGGACACTTAGTGATTCCAAGGACGAAACACCTCGACTTTACGGAAAATTTTCGTAGTTGCCCGGGAACTTCGACCTACTGGCTATTAGTGTTATGGCAAGATTACGATGCATTTTTACTACTTACATTGGGCTGGAGGGGCAGCTGCGCGAGAACGCGCGCGTGCGCCGGCGCGTCGCCGGCGGGCACCCGAAGCGTGCGGCCCGCGAGCCCCGTGCTCGTGACGCGGAACTCGCCCGCAGACAGCGCGCGCCCCAGTGGGTTCACGAACGACAGCGTCGCCTCCGTCGGCTGATTGATTACCAGGTCGTCGTTGAACTGGGGATACAATTACGACCTTTTACCCGTATTCATTTTATTATCCTAGCGCTGCAATCAAACCAGGAACCATTTGGTTTCGCCAGGTGTGACCGCCTTCGATCAAAAGGGTGAAATTTTGTACACATGTATAGATGAGATTGGTGCAGTCAAGAACTTCTTGGAAATCACCTTAGTTAGGTCCAAAAGTCCAAAGTCAATCTGAGATTCTACAACAAAAAGGCTGAGTTTCCTATAAGTTACAAATTCTAATAAATAAGTAATTATAATTAAATAACTACGGGGTTTTTTGTAACTCTTAATAAAACAGTTTTGTTCATGTATCATCAAATTTTAGATTTAAAGAACCGTTACAGAAATATTTAAATCTAAAAATAGTTTTTTTTCACAGCATCAATATAAGCTGATAAGTGTAGGTAACAAACAGGTAAAAAATATTTTTCGAATAGCTATAAAAATAACCAAGATATAAGCCAACACAGATTGGTTACTATCTCTTTCTAGCAAAACAGAATTTTACGTGGAGTTTACATCGCCGACCTGTTACAACGACGTCACAGTGCACTTCGGCTCTCTCTGTCTAATTAGCAGTTTAAAATGTTTGTATCCTCCGTATTTCTAGACCGATTTTAATTTTAATTTATCCTTTGGAGATCTCTTTTACGGTATTTTCATATT
The DNA here is from genome assembly GCA_923062465.1 of Acleris sparsana. Lineage (NCBI taxonomy): Eukaryota > Metazoa > Arthropoda > Insecta > Lepidoptera > Tortricidae > Acleris > Acleris sparsana. Next base: position 13,950,665 of record OV281300.1, read on the forward strand.
TTGTTGAGAAATGCGATTTAAAACATCGACACATATACCCCATTAGATTTAAGTATTGCTTTCTTTTTATAAATATTATTTCCTTTTTCTCATGTCTCCCGTTTATGGCATGTTTTCCTGCTGAACTACGCATGTTATTTGATATTATATTTAATTTAATATTTGTAGCTTTATATAATGCTTAGACTAAGTAGTACCAATGTTATATGAAATATGTTTAAAAAATGACTGACTGCTGAGTTTCTTGAGGCGTTTCTTCTCAGCAGTCGTCTCCTCTTGGGAAGCGCTGGTAGATTCTTGACGTGTAAAAGTGCCCGTGCGGCCTACTTACTGTTTTTTTTTAAAATATTTTTTCTTTATCTCAGATTTCCCGATTTTACCTTAATGGTGATGTTGGGCTTGAGTATTTGGAAGTCATCGTCGTCAGCCCAGGACTGCTTGGTCTCGTCGACGATGGCCATGGCGGAGATCTTCAAGTTGCAGTATTCCACCAGCTTGGGCAAGTACTCGTCCGCTGTCACCAACACGCTGATCTCCTCGTCTGGAAATATTAAACTTTTAAACGCTCTAATCGGGAAGTCAGGTCTGGTCTCGACATAATTACTTGATCACTAGCATATCATTCAAACTATAAGGTGAACTTTGCATCAGCAATAATAATAATATCGAATCAACTTCTTATACGTATTTGTTAAGAGGAATTCAAACAAAAACTTGGCTGTTTTTTCTTCTTTAACTGCGACGGTCAGTCTAAGAACCACATATTGTAAGGGTACATCATTGACAATGAAAATAATACGTATTTCTTAAGAGGAAGTCAAACAAAAACTTGGCTGTTTTTTCTCCTTTAACTGCGACGGTCAGTCTCAGAACCACATATTATAAGAGTACATCATCGAAAATTAAAATAGTCTTCTTTTGGACTTCTTTGGGCCTTACGGACACAGATTAGACGACTTCCTCTTTTAATTAATTACAAATGCTATAATAAATAAATAAATAAAAGGTCTTTTGTTCATTTTATAGTCCGGATTCCAAGTTAGTACCTATTCTATGGTCATCGAGTTTCGAATTACTTAGTTTCAGGTGTTTTACACTTCATAACTAGTGAAATTTGGTTATAGCAGATCATTTAGCTCTGATGGTTCTTCTCAACCATGTAGATAAGCATGTTTAAGTACAGATTCGATATAAGAAATCTATCGCCACGTAATATCCCTAGCTAGCCGCTATATCTTGTGCAGTGTATTCGAAAAGATTGCACCGGAACAAAAGAAGAGAACTGGTAACTTCGGATTTGTTTCATGGGTAACAATATTTCTGTTTTAAGCATCGGAATCCCAAATAAGGCAAATAGAGTCTGGCAAATGAAAGATGAGAATAAAAAAATGGCAACCCTGTAGTGTCCCTGTTTTCTTAGATTGTTTTGAAAGGGATGACACTTCAGTGTTGCCATTTTTTTCATTCTTATCTTTAATTAGCCAGGCTCTATTATAAAAATAAATTTCTCCGATAACTACATGTGATAGGACTTCAAACATTCAGCTCTGGAATTTTACTACTACTTTGTGTAATTTACTGAGGAATATATCGGTAATTATTTTAGGAATTTTTTTTGGCAAGATGAAGGCAAATTAATACACAGCCACCTGATGGTAAGAGACATCAGGAATCTCAAGACTGCAAATTCATTGCCCACCCTAAGGACTAATATGGAATGGGATGGGACGGAACTCTGTTAAACAGGACTTACGTTTCCGAGGTCCCACGAAGATCTTGCCCTCGATCTTTTTGACGAGGTCAGCGCGTACGCCATTGTAGAAAACGCTGGTGGCGGTCAGCACAGCCTTGATATTGCGGCCCTGGACAATACCAGAAAATATCAGAAGCTGTAGCAGGGTTTAGTCTAGAATTCTACATAATAGTCCGAGTGGGTAGATAATCAAATGTAAACAAAGAAAACCAGAGACAGACCATAGGTGTAGGTACAGTATGTTTAACAGACCAATAAGAAAAGGTTTATAATCGGTCGTCGCACAGAGGTCACTTTGATTTTTCTAGGAATTATTAATTAGTGTTGGCGAAATATATTTTTTTAGGGTAGATAGTAGGTGAAATACAAGATTTTAATAACTAATTACTTTCATTAAAATGTCTAAGTACAAAATCGTAATCGTAAAACATGTGTTAAGTCGGTTAAACCTCCATAAAAATAAACACATAACTAATATATATTTTCCTTATATTAACCTTAAAGATCGTAACTTAAAAATATAAATAAACCCTCCTTTTGGTACAAGAAAACTAATTAAATGCTTATTCTTCATCGTCATCTCATAATAACTGTGGCTCTTGTAAAAGACTCATAATTTCATCATTAAATGGCTCTGTGTGAGACCTTCTGCCAACACATTTTGATAATGACGAAATTACCGGATCAGACGATATTAGTAGAATATTAAACAAGTCTCCCATTGTTTGTTCCCTTGAAAACTTCCTCGTGTTATCCTCTCGGTAATTTCGAAACTCCTTATTTCGGGCTTCAAGAGCTTCCTCTGAAAACATTTCTATTGGTAGCAATGCTGCTTTAATAATATCAGTCCCATGAATGAGGATGCGGTGAACACTTGAAGGCATATTGTACCACCCATAAAGGTCGACATACTTTTCTGCAGTGGCCTTAGAATATGCTGCAAATGCCTCGGTGTTAATCTTGAAGCCACAAGATATGGTTGTCAAAATAACGTAAAATCTTCGTAACAAGTTTGCATCGAGTCCAGTTAAGGTTGCAGTATCAGTGAATTTACGAAAAAAGAGTCGAGCTGTGTTCCCGTTATTCGTTGTACCATAACCTGGTTTAGGAATATCTACTTTAGAGAAATCTTCAGTTGGGCGACCTCTCTTCCGTAGCATTACGTCTTCAGCGGTCGCTAAAGGTTGGTTTTCAATTAAAAGAACGACACTTTCGTTAAGCCATTGTTGATTTCTCTTTTCAAACTTTCCGAAAACACGACTACTTTTTTTCCATCTTTTAACGAATGTTGCTGTTATATTTGTCACTTTTTTTTTAATTCTTAAAATGTTAACATCCTCAGCCTGGCTATTGAGATTGAGTTTTGTAAGTACATATCGCATAACAGAATTATTTTTTGGTACCAAGGTTTTATGTTTACGCCATTCTTCGAAAACACATAGTTCCTATAAAAAATCATAACTAAAAAGGTTGCAGTTGGTTGCAAAAAAATACTATTGAATCTTAATCTCCATAATGTCACAATATATAAAAAAAATATGAGACTGCAAATACGGGCAAATATCGGAACTTCGGGACTCGTACTTAAAAACGTTACTGCAATTTTGAAAGGGCTATTTTCAAGCTATAAATATAGCAACATAAAAAGTTTGCGTGACTTGGAGCATATGATAAAATAAGACTACATACCCGTCGTTGAAATGTACAACATTAATTGTATCTAAAGCTAAGCAAAACTAATAGGAAAGGCAATAATTGCGATAACAGTAATTCGCCAAACGTGCAAGATAATACGTTAACAGTAACTTGACAAGTGCCAAGCTCATAAATAGGTAACCAACTTGTCAAAACTAAAGAAGTTTCAATCTACCCACTTAATCATCTATTCACAAAAAAAGTTGCAAGTCAATCCATCATTAAAAAAAAATAACATTAATAATTCCTAGAAAAATCAAAGTGACCTCTGTGCGTCGGTCACTCTTGAATGGCTGCTGGCATAATGAGCCACGTGATTTTAGTTGTTTACATATTTATTTCTTGTGTTTCGATTCTGAGAACACGACTGAAAAAGAGAAGCAGTAGTTTGTAAAACAAAAACTATGCCTGCAGCTCTAAGAGTGCTCGGTAAATAAATCAGTACCTAATTAAAATTCAGATATATCAATAGATAGATCTTAGACCTGCCGATTTCTTGATTTACAAATTACTGTTTCCTCAGCGTTCGTTCCTCTTATCCCACCTGACGGAAAGCATACACCACCCTTTTACACGTCCTATAGTACCAGAAGGCGTATGCGCCTTCATTATTTTAGTTTTGAAATGAATAAAGGGAGGATGTCAAGTTTGATGGGGAGTGAAAATAAACAAAAGTTACCTCTTCAGAGTTGTTGTCTATGTCTACGTTGATCCTGAAGTCGTTTCCGATGCCGACGGTATCAATGTCGCGGAGGCTAAACGATACGTCGCTTGCTGAACTGCTGGCCACCGCGTAATACCTAGAAACGACACCATTCAGTATATAATGTAAGACCAAGTAAGTATAAAACTGTCTGACTGAATGACTCACGAGAAATTGCAATGGGTTTACACTGATTATTCGAAGAAATGGCTGCTATTTATTAAGCTGCTTATCTTTGTGAAGGTAATCCCTAACTCCTTGACAAAAGTTGTTAGGCTCTGACTTATTTAGGGGTGATCCTGTTTCAAGATGATCTACTATAATGTTTATACTGTGATTTTATCCACTAAATATTTCTACTCACCTCTTGGCTCTCTCAGAGTACCGCACTCCATTCATGAGGGCCAGTCGCTCGGAGGCAGTTCCTTCTTGATGTTTGTACTGAGCGGTGATATCCTCTCGATCTTCATCGCCGTTGGGATCGAACACGAAGGGTTTCTTTGTGAGCACCTTGCGTCCAATACTACGAAAGGGAACATAATTGCCTAAGTATAAATTCGCTGGACCCTGATATGGCAAGTTTTTTTTTAAAAACGCCGGGTACGAAGTTTCAAGTAATATCCTGAAGCTATGTTTTTGACAAGTTTTCGAAAGTTCTTTGTTTGGATAAATGAAGACAGACGATCTGATAAGGGTGGCAGGAAACAGCAGGATGTGAGTAGCAAAAGGATCGATGATGGCAGAGATCTTTTGGGACGTGTTTCGACTGAGATGCTAATGATGATGAAAATAAAAGTGTTTTTTTACTTATTAACTAAAATAATAGTTTAGTCCGTCCGGCGTCCGTATATCCTTTAACCTACCGCCGAGCAGAAGTGTTGGCATTTTTATGTCCGGCGCGAGGATAGGACAATCGGTGAAATAACTTGCATAAAGGTCTATAAGGGCATTAAAGGTAGTCCGCAGGGATGGCAGCTATTAGCAGCCTTAGGATTACAGTCTTAAAAATTAATGAATACGTCTATAAGTCACAGATCCCACTTAGGATCGTGCTCTATGACATGAAAAATAAATTAAAATAAACACTCACTGGTAATTATTAGTATCCACCATGGAATAACCGCTCTCGGCTTCAGGGTCCTGCCTCCAGCGCATCAGGTCGGCGTTGACGGAGGACAGCATGAACTCGACGTCGAATCCGACTCCGATGACGCCCTGCTTCACAGCCTCGAGTGGAGCTGGCCCGCACTGGTACAGTCCTGAGGAGGTTTCCTGGGGAGTGGCGTCGATGGCTTGCCAGCCGCCGTAACCTGCAGAATTTGATAGGGAATTAGATACGTTTTATACCACGACGGTCGATTCTATGCTGGTCGCATCCATCGACTTCCCGCGGTCTTCAGTGTCTTCACCAGATCATGGGATCACCTTGCGAGAGGCCTACAGTTCCCTTTCTAGTACGTAGAAATCCTTGGAAAAGGCCTATGAATGTCGAGCAGTGAACGGCAAACATGATAATGGTTTATAATTTTATTTAGAAGGCAAGCGTGCACACATGCTACCCTGATGGTAATTAGGCCTTGGTAGTCCGTAGATAATGGGATACTTCTCCGATTGTCTTACCGGAACGGAAAATCTACAGACCGGAGCCCATATACCATTAGGTGGCCTGAGTAATCGTTTCCTTTCTTTATGCCATAAAAAATGCATTAACCCTTTGTATGTCTTAGTACTGATCAAGTGCACCTCGTCGTCTGCTTAAGTACTGATCAACATGTTATTCAATTCAGAACTTAAAAACAACTATGTTCTTTTTTCAATCTATTGGCAACCAATAAACTTTACACATTCATCTTTCAATGAATGAAACGTATAAGATCTAAATTTAAATTTGACGTATGTCACGCCATTTTGCGGCAGACGGCGGGTACAAGTGCGACCCCATCCTACATACGAAGGGTTATTCCAGTAATCCAGTTGGACAATTCAACCGACCTGGTGGCAGATCCGGACGCGCCATCCACACATCGTTCCACACGTGGTAGTTCCAGATGGAGTCAGCACCGACGGGGTTGTTAGGATCGTAGTCCAGCTCCTCCATACCCTCCGTGTAGTACTTGTCTACCGTAAGTGAGGAGTTGGCATCGTGCGCTGAGACTAGGTTTGACACCACGCGGGAAGGGATGCCCAGGGCGCGGCACACTGGGGAAAAAAATAGTAATTAAAGGTTTTACTTCTGAAGAGGTTCATAGTTTCATAGTAGACAAAATGCATAAAAGTCGACCTTCACCGGAGCACGCAAGTCAAGTATAGCCGTAGCATTCGTGTATCCCACACGAAACGTAGAATAAGTATCTACTACGATATACTTTAAATCAGTTAATATGTTTCACTTTTTGGATTACGTATTTCATATACGAAAATAAAACAATATGAAAAAGTAGGTTAAGTATATACCAAAAATTATAGACGCTAGCATAAAAGCTTTGTATTGAATTTTTAGCATCGAGTCCATCGACCTTTCCTACGTTTGATTTAAGGTCTTTAAGTATTTTTTTCCTTTTTTAGTCAGAACTAAGTTTATTATAATGCTCCAAGACAGTTTAAGTACCAAATCAATTATTCGTTGTATTATATTGTAATTCACTTTTGGTTGGTCTATGTTTTGATTGTTAGCGGTAAAAAAATTAAGCTCAGTTTATATAATTACGTAGTGTCAGGACGTAACGCGGCTGACCATTTGTTTCTTTATAAAGGACGCAGGGATCAAGGAGGTTAAATAAAAAGTATCAATCATATGACTTTTTTTCAGTTTATAGTCAGGTTTCTATGCAAGTACTTATTCTCTGATCCCACATGAGACGACATGATTAATGGTTGCGGGGGGCCTACTTATTCCCAGTTGGCCGCACCCCTTTGTCCGCACTGCGGACCACTGGGTTTTTTTTCCAGCTTTCCGCACCTTAGAGCCAAATTAGCGACTCTTTTCTTTCAGTCAATGTAAGATAAGATATCATCAAATCTCTATTAAAAGTATGTTTCACGTATTGGATACTTCAGTGTGTTAAATATCTTGTTTTTGAAATGTATTATAATAGTATATCATTTATTACCAGATTCTAAATAATAAAAATACATTAAAGATTAAGGACTTTTAAAACTAGTTGAAATATATATATGTATGTTTAATTGAGACCTTGCTTGTTTAAGACGCCTTTTGCGTGAAATGTATAATTGTTGTATTGCACGTCGGTGTCATGTCAAGTCAAATGTCAATCACAACACAACCCACCAATAACAAAGTCATTTCATTGAACAAGCGAACTATAAATAAATAATCTAAACATTATCACCGATACTGGTATGTCAATAACTATTATCGCGGATTTCAAAATATTAGGATTATACTGTGATACGCGTCGGTATCGAACTATTATTACATATGTATAACGTGTTCTGTTATAAAAATGAACCAATTGAAAAAACGCGAACGTGCCACTAACTTCGCTCGGTCGGAAACTCGCTTACTAACCGAATTAGTGTGCAAACATCGGTTAGTAATTGAAAACAAAAAGACAGATGCGATGACGAACAAAAAAAAGGAAGCGGCTTGGACTATGATTTCCGCCACTTTTAATGCGGCAACAAGTGGGATATTTCGCGCGAAGAAAACTTTAAAACTTAAGTACGAGAGCCTCAAGAAATGTACCAAAAAGAAGGCGAGGTTGCATAGGCAGGAGTTATGCAGAACAGGCAGAGCTCCTGCTCCTTTGGATGATGTTGAAGAAAAAGTCCTGGCGATGTGCTCGGACGTATCTGGGTTACATGCTCCTAGTGACAACGATAAGATTCTAGGTACTTACAATTAAAAAAGAAATGAATAATTCAGTCAATCTAGGATGATTCTTGGCAGAGCTCACATACCATACACTTGTTTCATTGACTTTTTATAAATGTACTACTTAGCGATGATGGTTACTAATGTAATTGACAAGCATCCCTTTTGTACGCCTTGCGAAGTGCTACTATGGCTGTCACAGAGATCAACGTCGCCATTCAATTTGGGAAATGGGGAGCTATGTTTTAGCAGTGTCCCGTAAAACCCTGCTTATAATGTGACGCTACTATAAGTACATTTTAATTTAAAGTCGTTTTCGCAATTTTGCAGTTAGAATTTCAATTGATTTTAAAATTATTGTATTTGTTTTCATATAGCTAAGGAAGAGGCTGCAATGGTTGTACCAAGCAATGGAATTTCGAGAGCCTTGAATATAGGATTTGAAGAAGTAACTCTGGAATCTGCTGGTATTTATCAAGATATGTGACCTAGAGTTTTAATGTATTTTAACCTAAATTAATTAACATTGTTTTATTTTTTTCAGCCATAGGTCAGCCAGTTATAAAAATCGAACCCCTACAGGTTGAAGAAGTCATGACGGAGACTAATAGTATGTTATATTATTTTAAAGCTTTTACGTATGATAAATATTCCAAGAAATAATTTAATTAATTAAATATTCAAAATAATACATTACATTCCCTTTACTGTTGTTTTTTATTACAGATTTCTATAGGAATGAAAATGAAGTTTATGATTCAAATGATACTCAAGAAATTTTAAGAGGTAATTTGATCTGGTCTTCACAAATATGACAATGTTAATTGTCAATTATTATTAATGATATTAGGAACAATGTAATACAACTCTAAATTATATTTCTTTTCAGATTCTCAAAACAAATGGGACACAAGGAGTGCAAAATTGTTAAAATCGAAAGTGTCCCAGCCACAAAAACTTAGTAAAATTAGAGATACACCAAAGTTAGACCAATTAAATGCAGCACAGTTGGAGCTAGTTCAGCTACAAAAAGAAATAGCTAATAAAGAACACTTATTTATAAAAGAAGAGCATGACCTAAAAATGCTGCATCTACAGAATGAGGAATCTAGAAAACAAGAACTGCACAAACTGATGATGATTAATATGCAGCGAAGAAATCCAATCTAACTTTTAACATCTTGTTTATTACTGAAACTAGTCATCCTACTAGCATCTGCCTGCGACTTTGTCCATTTGACTATTGTTTTTATTGATCCGGGATGGAAAGTAGCTTGTGTTATTCCAGCTATCTCCTCTCTCTCTTTTGTCATATGAAAAAAAAAGGACAGTAATATTTTCTTTGCCTGATACTTCTGGCGATAGATAGGAATCAGCCGTAGGTAAGGTCGCCGTCAATAGAACTTGCAAAAGATGTAAACAAAACCAAACTTAATTACGTACTTTTAAATATCAAGTGAGGTCTTTGCAAAAATTTATGCACTAGAACATTATTTTCATGTTAAGAATAGGAAATAACTATTCATTATACGTTATTTTTAATAAAAACACGCTTGGTGCATATTTGAGGTTATGTGTCAAACAGTTGTAATTTGTTTACATCGTTCACAAGTTCTATTGACGGCGACTTTAAAGTGTGCATTTATAAATTATGTAGTTTTAAAGTGTTTTGTAGTTTTAAAAGTATTAATGTTGTCACAGATCGTCACATGTCGTATCTCATTTAGATTACGTGTAATCTAGTTTTAAGTTATCTTCATATGAACAGGGAGCGAAACGGGTGCCGATAGCATGCATCTGATATCAAGGTACATAAGCATGATTTTTTTAGATGGTTAATTCCCGTCGATGGTTAATTCATTTAGAGTTGCCAGATGTATAACAAGGAATTCTCATTACCGCTGAAAGACATAGGATTTATAATAATAAAGGTTTAGTATGAATAATTTTTCTATAATATTTGCGCCATCATGAGAGTTAGCATGCTGAAGTGGCAATGGGCAGGCCACATAGCTTTGAGAACTGATAACCGTTGGGGAAGAAAAGTTCTCGAGTGGCGGCCCCGCACCGGTGGACGGAGTGTTGGACGGCCTCCCACCCGGTGGTCTGACGACCTGGTTAGGATCGCGGGGAGCCGCTGGATGCAAGCGGCTCAAGACCGTGACTTGTGGCGCTCTTTGGGGGAGGCCTTTGTCCAGTAGTGGACGCCCTCGGGCTGATGATGATGATGAATATTTGCGCCAGGTGAGGTTATAAGGATAATGGCAACGAACGGCTCTTACTGCTGGCAGGGGATTTTAATAATTACATAGTACAGAAACAATGCAGTTATTCTTGACTTATAGTGTTCTGCCATAGTGTACAGCTACTTTAAAATGCAAGAGAGTTCCATTGGTATTTTTTTTATTTACCTACTTTTGGAAGCTTGTCTTACAAATACATTAGGTAAACAACATATTTTATTTGTATGTTACAAATAAATGAATAATTATTTTATTATTTACATTGTGATATACCAGATTAAATCTTAGCGAAGTCGTAATGTAGGTAATCTATCCTCCCGCGGCACCGTGTACAGAAAGTCGATATAAATAAATTTATTTAAATCAATAAATAATATTAAGATTAAATTATTGTTGTATAAATTATAAAAACAAATCATCCTCAATTCCTCACCCAGGATTCGATCCTGGGACAAGCAGTCACAGCTATTAAGCCCTAAAAACAACTTGGTCTTACCTGTGGTGACAACTCCAGCGAACACCCAGCACTGGCCGTACGGCACCTCCTGCTGCGTGGTGAGGTACTGGCTCAGGATCTCGACGGAGCCGGTCCAATCGGAGGGCGCCGTGCCGTCGTCGTACTGGCCGTCCCAGCGCCCCACCAGCACGCCGGCGTCGTCGTTGGAGTTCACGATGCGGGATATGGTGCGGGAGAGGCGGATCGGGTCGCCGCGCCTGGGAAAAGTTTCTGTGCTATTACAGTGCGACAAAAAATGGTAGAAGTTAAATGAGGGCGCCACTTTCTACGTAACTGTCACATTTTTGACGTAAAATGCTTAAACATGGCTACAATTTAGTATGAATTTCTTTTAGTTCATTTTTATTTATTTCTGTCTTTTGTGTTCCACTGTAATTGTGACGGAAGACTGCCATTAAATATCTTGTGGATAAAACATCTGCCATTTTCTGACCAGTAAGTAGTCATTTCAGGGCTGAGGGTAAAAAACTCAAGTAAAGCCCCACTATTTTTTTTTCTTTGCCCCGCGGCGACTTGAACAGCTACCTACTACCGCGGGAATATGGCGTTTCCACAATGAAGTGATTTCGCCTGTGTCAAGTATATATAAGTATAAATCAATATAGCAATAAAACACAATCCAATCTTCTCTAGGAAGATTGGTGGGAACGTTGTACGGTGATATGTACAGGGACAGAGGCCAAGATAGTTTTAACCCGAGTTTCTTACGGCGGTTCTTCTCGGGGCAAAGGTTTTATTTTTCGAACCGGTGGTAATGCTTTTTGACATTCATAGGTGCATTATATTATGCCTAAATTGAAGAATAAAGAACTTTGACTTTGACTTTAACCTCTGTACCACTGCGAGTCCACTTGAAACGAGAAATAAGCTGCCAGGATACACGAAATAAGTCCAAGTCTACTATCACTGTGCAACACAAAGGCATTAAAAGTATAAATTACTAACAAAAAAGAACTTTGAACACCTAAATACACAGAAATAAAAACTAAAACAAATTACACATCCGCCATCTTTTGACGTTGCAAATGGCCTTTCAAAGCCCCACTTCCATGTAGTTGTTACACATCTGTGTAGACCGTTTGACATTCTATATTTGAAATTTGACAAAAATTAAATACAAGTTTTGTATATACAACTGCATGCAACAGGGGCATACTCATATTCATTTATTTATTGTCAGCACTGGCACAGAACTTGTACAGATTAGTGTCTTTAAAACTTAGTCCATATTTAAGTGTTTTACCTATAAGAACGGGGAAGAAGTAAAAAGAAAAGAAGAACCAAATTTGGCTCTTCAACACAGCTAACTATCTACTAACCAAAAATATAACCACCAACTTACAGGTGGAACGGCATATCAGCTCTGTCCAGCATGAACATGACGGCTGGCAGCACCTCAGCGTCGAACTGCCCGTAGACCCAGGGCTTCCCGCGCGTGGTCTTGATGGGTCCCACCCAGACTTTGCCTACGTCGCTCAGCACGTACTCCTGGAGTAAGCTGGTATCTTCCATGTAGGTCGTGTCATCTGATAAATAAATAAATATCAGGGGACAATCTCAAACCTAATGATCGAGGTCCAAACTAAGTTGAAGGGTAAGCCCCACCCATAAAGATGGTGTCCACAGCCACACAAGCGGTCCAAAAAAGATCTCCGACCCAACCCTTCCACTGTCGGCCAAAAGAAAGGAATCCCGTAGTCTGTAAGCATGCGGGCGTCAGAATTCCGCGACTCACGTAGTTATAATTCCCCCCCTATCCCAACCACCACTCCCATTCCCCCTTTTTGGAAAACACCGCGGATAAGTAAACGGAGGAAGGACTTTCTTCTGCAGCCTTTCAGCACTGGCTGGGGTAGTATCCGCGGTAGTCTAAATTCTAGTTGGTAATAGGGGCATTTGTGTTTTTAGCCGGTGCGAGCCCGGCAGTAGGTACCTGGGCCCTCCATTCCCAGGTCTCCGGAAGGGATTTTCACCTCTGCGGCCCTTCAGGGTGATTACCAAAAAAAAACCAAGCTGAAGGTTTATACATATACTATGGGTACTCATAGACAATGATAAACCTAGGGTACTTATAGATAAATAAATACCTAATACGTACATACAAAACACCTATCACTCAGGAACAAATACTCGCGCTCATCAGACAAATTCGGAATGTAAATAGGCGATGCAAGGATGGCCTCGTTTTTTTTTGCACATTTTCCTTACTTTTCTACGCCGTTGACTGACATGTGGTGGAGAGAACCCTATTATGTAACGTACCAGGGTTCCATGGGTTGAAGAGGATGTACAGATCTTGGTCAAAGTCGTAGATCTCGCGAGCTGGCGAGTTCTTGATCCGGTTGACCACCCGAAGGGACCAGCAACCGACCGGCAGACTCACTGGCGTTGAAATCTGCAATAAACCAGACATCAAGTCAAAACCAGCGTAGGTAGTTTGGTCTCCGATTTGGTACAGTTGAATGTGAGAGCAAAATATAGTGAAAGTATTAACTCTCCGCCGAGTTCTTCGCTATTGTATAAAATATTACAGGAGTTTCTTTACATAGCAATGTCGTTTCCCGCCGTCGTCTGTCTCTCTGTGTGTATGCTTAGATCTTTTAAATTACGCAACGTATTTTAATGCAGTTTTCATCAAAAGTATGAATAATAAATTCTGATTTATGTACGGGTGGGTAATAAACCGAAGCGAAGCGAGGGCTGTTCGCTAGTATATTATAATCCATACTAGGTAAATGTGTAAGAAACTTCGTTTAGGTATTTGTTTGTTTATTACGCATTTACAAGTAAACCGCTGAACCGATTTTGATGAAATTTGGTATGAAGACAGCGTAGCTATATAGCTCAGAAAATGACGTGAGATACTTTTTATCTCAGAAAATTTGTCAGTTTCCGAGGTAATTAGATACAACCTACCTACCTATGCCTACCTACCTACTGATACGCGACTTCTACGCAGACTTAGTCGCGGGCTTCAGCTTGTTTCTTAATGTACACTTCAAGACAATATTGTACTTTTCATAATTTATACATTTCATTGTACGTCGTATCATATTACAAGCAATCTATGAATAAATTTAATAATATCAGCGTCAATATGCAAATTGTTCATCTAATAGCCAATTCGTGTTACAAACTGTTTCCTGGGGACTGGTTTGCGTTGACCAAACATTGGAATGCGCATAAAATAACAATTAATTTTGCTAGCTTATTGAATCTAAGAACTAATTGTGTATTTTGAAAAACTGTTGTACCAATTCGTGCTTAAATTAGCGGAAATTAAAAAAACAACGTACCAATCGATGTGTATAAAACAAGAAACTGGACCTAGGAACTTGAAATATGGAAGGAATATTCCTGGGATACCTATGTGCTGGCTCCATCTGGACCCCTTTACCCCATCTTATATATATATATATATATATATACCGCATTAACCTTTTTGTGTTCCTGTGTGGTGATAACAAACCAGTGAAATTACTAGGATAGAGGTATTCCATAATATAGGTCCTCAGGGTTGGAACGCATTTTCAGTGTAAAGATTGTAGTCTTGAGAATGATATTGTCTAAGTAGCGTCTCAGATCCTGCGGGTTTGTGTTTTGCTCGTTTGCTATGTCTATTTAAAAGAACCAGGGAGTTAGCTAATACCCAGAATTAACCATCCACCAACTATCAATACCAGAAAAATATTTGACCCATGGGATAGACACGAACAAAGTCACCGGTAAAAGCTAGTCCAAAAAAGGTCATCCCACCTTTCACTTCCTCTAATCGGCATTGGTCGTCCGGACACCTGGGTCGCGTTTTATAAAGGTACAATTTTCAGTGTTACAGGTCTAAACTGGCAACACTGCTCAAATGGCAGTCGTCATTGGTCGAGGTTCTGTCAAATGGAAACTTGTTACCTGTAAATTGTAATTTGTAGCTTTATAAAACAGCCCCCTGGTCTCACACACAATCGAACATTGTACTACTTACGAATGAAGTCATGTCGGGGGGAAACGACGGATTTTTTGAGCTCGCGGGATACAGCATGCTTATACCATAATTTAAGTTGAGTAACTACTTACCTTTTTTACCTAATTAAATTATTTGTAACTATGAACTCATGTCAGCAAGAAAATGGGCTGTTGAACACGCGGGGCGGGGCATATAAGCCAGACTTTGGTAGTTTGTATAAGTAGTACAAAATTACGTCCTAGATGGCGCTACTTGTATGTTAGCTTGCGCTGCTTGCGCAATCGTTTGTTCTCCCCGATACTCATAAGTGACGCTAAATAAACAATTAAATCTATCACCCACAAACGTTTAACATTTTTTGCAGACGTACCTATCGTTTATTCGAAGATACGTTGAAATAAATCTGAACAATAGGGATACAGTATTCCATCTACTTAGATGGAATTCTAGTCACTGTGGGCGTACCTAATGAATATAACATTTTCTAATTAAAGAGTAATACAAGTCATAGGTATTTCAATGGAAAAAGTTCAGTGTCAAATGGAAACTTGAACCCGTAAATTTTAATATGTAGCTTTATAAAACTGGCCCCTGGAGGGCCTTTGTTCGTATATAGATTGTCGAATTTCCAATCCGATGGTTCGGAACTTCGGACGCAGTGGTGTACTGCGTCAATTTTTATTCTCACTGCCAAGGAGTGGAATGCTCTCTCTGCGTCTGTATTCCCGGAATCGTATTACCTGGTGTTTTTAAGGTAAGAGAGAATAGGTTCTGGGTAAGCGTGAACTATTCTCGACATTGTCATCACTTTACATCAGGTGGGTGAGACTGACTGACTGTCAAAAGAAAACCCATTTTGAATTAAAAAAAGGGGTTACCTCGAAGGATAGGGTGTCATTCTGGACCTCGGTGAGCCGCGCCGTCCAGGCGTGCTTATCGGCCACGGCGTCCCGGCGTAGGAACACGGAGCCCTGGGTCTCCATCGCCGGCTTGTCACCTAAAGGGAAAAGCAAGGGCGCATTACGGTGTATCCATAATGTAGGGATGATAGAGGGAATATTACGCGTAAGACGTTCGACAGCAAGGACGGACATTATTTCAACACGCAGACCAAGCGATTTGCTACCGCTTTACTTTTTTTAAAAGAGTTTGATTTTGCCTATCAGGACCAATCTAACAAGAACTACAGATCGCGCAAAAAAGGCCGCCGATATTCCCCCGTCCCCTTCATACCGCCAATTTGGCCAATCAATGCGTGAATGCGCAGGTAACTACGTCATGACTCATGTCATACAAAACTGTATTTTTTGACGCATCCTGCGTCAGCAATCTCAGTCAAGATCCGTTTCTTAACATGACCTCAATCTGATCCACATACCCAAGTTGAAGATGAGTTGCACCAGGTCGACATTTTCTTGGTAGGCTCGTGTGAACCGTATGACGCCGTTGAACGGCTGGCCACGACGCACGATGGTCACCGTCGGGTCTTCTTCGTTCACCACCTCGAATCTGTGAACAGTTAGTTATCAGTGATTCGTAGTGGGAAGCTACCATAACTTCACTTGTATTCTTTGTATATCTTAATAACTATCCAATTGATAAAAAACGCCGACATAATAGAGAGTTGGCAACCTCTTCTTTCAGAGCTGACATCTTGTAAACGGCCCAACTGATTTTAATTAAACCCAGCTAAGAATGAAGAAATGATGATATCCGCAGTAGAACTAAGGTTACCGACATAGCCCGAAGTATAGCTAAACTGAAGTGGCAGCGGGCGGGGCACATTGCTCGCAGGACTGATGGCCGATGGGGTCAGAAGGTTCTGGAGTGGCATCCGCGGACCGGAAGACGAGCTGTAGGTAGGCCTCCAACAAGATGGAGTGACGACCTATTCAGGATCGCGGGACCGCGGTGGATGCGAAAAGCACAAGAGCGGTCTGAGTGGAAAGCCTTGGGGGAGGCCTATGTCCAGCAGTGGACGTCTTTCGGCTGACATGATGATGATGATGAAGAATCAATCATTAATTATCTTCCTTTTAAAAACACTGGCGCCTAAAAACTCCTAAGAGCAAAAACTTCAATGGACTCTGAGCACCGTTACATTATGATTGTATTCGTCTTCAAGTATTTCAAGTATTATTAAACCCGAGAAAATCAAACACTAACAAAAAAAAAAATTACCGGGCCATTCGTTTAGGGGTTACGATGGCACAGCCAGATACACAGATGCCCAGGTCCAACTTATAACCTCTTTTTACGTCGGGGGTTAAAAAGGATAAAGATTGGGCTTACTATGCTGACCTCCTAAATGAAAAAGACGTATGCACAATTTGATAGTTCTATGACACATACTCCCTTTTTTGTAAGGACGGCTACCTGTAGGTATGATAACTGGAATCGACTGAAATGTGAATGTGTGATGTGCCACAGTTTCAAAGTTACAATTAGGTACCTACCTACACACCTAAACAGCTAACTACAGTCTATACGCGATATGAAAATAGTGACTCATACTCATCAGTGCAACTGCAAAAGTGCAAACTGCAAGGTAAAGTTGTATTCATATCCAAAATTGACCAGTGTTCGTATTATATGAAGCGCTTACTTCAGAAATTTGATACAGGGGTTCATTTCATGATGTAAGTGAGCACTAAGAAAGGATTTTTCAAAATTCACCCCTAACCGGTTACAATAGGAGGAGTAGCGGGAAACTTATTCTAGGCGTACGAAATCGTGGGCTCCCTCTAGTGAATATAATTGGTCAAAGGGCGTGGTTAAGCCGCGTTATTATTTTCTTATCTCGAATACGCTATAGATATAATAAATAGACAAAAACCTCCGTATAACGGGACCTCATGCTTTTAGAGGGAACCGATTAACCGATTTTCATCACCGAAACTTAGAAATTACAGAGACCGATCCGTAGTCACACCAATTGGCCACATTGGTGTGACTATGGTTCATTTTATTTATCCGTAGTCACACGAACACATAAATAGGAGGAAGGTTTGGGTTAGGTTCGTTTTTATATCAGGCCCGGAGGGCCAGAACAACCCAGAAATAGGAGCTCCGCGTAAGCGGAGCTCCGTTGACTCTGTTGAGTTTGATTTTGAAAGAGAAACAGACGCAAATTCGGTCTTGGTGTGACTACGGGTAAATAAAATGAACCATAGTCACACCAATGTGGCAAATTGGTGTGACTACGGATCGGTTGTGGAAATTACTATGCGACAGTTAGTAACACATGTTACCTATAAAAAGAGCATCCCCACAGAGTATACCCGACTAATGAGCATTCGACGCGAACATCGAGTTGTGTGTAAGGTTTGTAAGCTTGGCTCAACGTCCACAGTCCGAACCATTCGAATATTCACACGATGTAGGGATAAGGACGCTCCTTGTCTAACGTAACGTAGTATTGTTGGAGGTTAAAAATAAAAAAATAAAAAGCCGGCACAACTGCGACCCTTCCTGACCATTAGGGTCTCCCCAGACGCGGCATCGGCTTGAGCTGGTAAGAAAAAGTTGTCCGTCCGTCCGTGGCTCGGCGAACGAAGCGACGTCGTTTTCGCTCTTATTGCATGGACATTAAACGGGTTACTTACCGAGGGTACCGCCGGTACCGCCACACAGTAGGTGTTATATTCCGTTTTGTATTAGATTTCTCATCGAATCAGCGCAAGCTCAGCTCACATGACCATTTTAGTACCAGGTTTTTTTTCTTCTTGGTTTTTAATATAACCACAACTTCGACGTTCATGTGTGTTTACCGTGTTACGTTGAACGTTTTTTGTGAGGAGTGGGGGTTTGCTTTTAAGGTTCAAAAGATACAGCTGTTTAAACTTGAGAAAGACGGACAGACGCACAGCGAAGTCATATTATTAGGGTCCCGTTGGGCTCAGTCCGGGTATACGGAACCCTAAAACAGTTAGGTGCGAGTCGGACCTAAATCTTAGTTAAATAATATAGCTAGCTTCTGCCGGCGACTGCGTCCGCGTAGATTTCGAATATCGTTATTCCCTTTCTCGCACTTTTTCGAGCACCATGTAGGGGTAGCACAGGGTTTTCAGGGTTGCTGGGTGTTAACTCCTCTCAAGGGACCCAACATGTAAAAAAAAATTGTTACTTGGACGTTTGCGATGTTTCATCTCATCAGACACGGAAATATCATTGGTCTGGCTTCCCTGTCTGCCATGATATGATTAGTCAGATTTGGGTTTGATGATTTCTGCAGTTTGCGCTGGTTTGGCTTTCGGGGCAGTGGTCCAACTAAGCATTTTTTTTTAAATATCAATGAAACTGGGTCAACGGAGCTCCGCCAGCGGAGCTCCTATTTTTGAGTGTTTTGGCCCTTCGGGCCAGCTGCAGAACTAACATAACCTGAACTTTACTCATGACGGGAATTGGTACTAATTTTGGTCAGTTGGACAGAGCAGTAAACCACTGCCCCGAAATTGATTGGACGAATGTTCGTAGTTCAGGTGTTAATATAGCACATAACGTGCATAGAAAAAAAAACGCTTATTTTAATTTAAAACTTTATTATGTAAATAAAATCTTAGGCAAATTACGGGCGAAGAGGCTAAACCTTCCCATCTTATTTATAAAGTAGATTCTGTTGAATCCTAATTCATGACTTAGAGTGTGCCAAAAATCAACATACTTAAATCCTGTGAAAGCAGAACTCAAAGATGACGTCCGTTTTTGAGACATCCTGTAAAATAAATAAATTAATAACTTAACGTTCAATCTTATACAAACAAAAAAAATATTCACGAACTCTGATTAAAACATAACCGTTGTCCAGGTATTACCTATCTTTTTATTTTCATAAGCTTCATGGACAATTTCATCTGGAGTCAGCTGAAAGATCATTATAGTTAGTTCAGGTATGTGGTTTTGATGAGTGAACTCCAAATGGGAGTACAGGTCTTCAGCGGTAATAGTTTGAGCTATTTTCATTATGATTTCTTCTTTCAGATTGTCTATTTGATAGCGCTTGGCTATCAGAAGGAGAGGACACAACCCTTCATCAGGTAGAGTGCCCAAATACATGTATTCCTTTAGATCCGACAGAGTTTGTAGCGTAGCACCTTTGATGCAGCCTTCCGAAGTCTTTTTCCACTCTCCTTCAAGCAGGGTTTTGAAGACACTACTGAAAATTGCTAAGCACACTTTATGCACAAACACCCGGCCTTCTGCGGAACTCAAACAAAAATCAGTCAATACCGTATCTTCATAAAGTTTGCAAAATGTCAATGGCAGGGTCTTGCTTGCGACCAAAGTAAACTCCAAATTATACACTTTTTTCATGTGTTTTAAAACTGCCCCCGGTGTCAGCGGTATCCATTCGGAAGTGACGTGAGGACATACCCATTCTTCAAAGCACTGCAGGGCCTTACAATACAGGTTGAGTTTAACTATATATTTATCAAGTCCGCCGTACGTAGTTAACGATATGAAAGCGCTTAAAGTCCTGGTTTTTGACTGTTTAGCATCTGTTTTGGTTGCAACGTCAAATTTAAAAGAAACCACAGCCAAGCCATTGATGTAAAAACAATCTGTATCTACTTCCCCGGCCCCTTCACTGCTGTTGATCGAAAAATGTATCTTCGTAAGTGGGCCTCGTTGAATCTTGGTATGGTATCTGCAATTTACACTTTGATGTACATTTTTGGTTACAATTATGTTTATTAGATTTATTATTTATAGAAGTTTGTCATCACAATCTTTGTATTCAGCAAGTAGGGTTTTTTTCAATTCAATATTCTACAAAGTTCAACCAACGACCCATGTGATGAAAGGTGATTTTAACGCGATGAGGGTGTAACGGTGACAAGCGGCTATGTCGACAAACTCACCTATTTTTTAAGACAATAACACTGCAGCTTCAACGTATATTGTAGGTACTTATAAGGTATACTAGCTGTTGCCCGCAAGTCCGTCCGCTTAGTTGTTTACCGCTGCTCGCAGTAAAAAGAACCCTATGTCCTTTCTCCCGTTTCAGGCTATTTCCATACCAAATTTCGGTTTGGGAACATATCCCATAGGCAGAAAGGCCCTTTGTCCCTTTCGAAAAAGGTCCCTTTTATAAATGATCGATCATAAAAGTTATTGTAATTAAGAATTCCCTTAGTTATTTCGCTTCTTCGTAGTTTTTTGAGCCATTTTTTATATTCTTAGTTATGTGAAGACATCAATGATGTCGGGACTTTGCTCATCTCTTTCTTCAATCATTTTACAGAGTGACATTTTGCGTATCTGACATTGCGCATACGGGACGTTTTGTGAAACGGCCATTATGCAGGGGGAGGGGGGCGTTCAACGAAATGATGGGACCTTTTGTGCAAGGGACGTAATACTAATGGGGTATTTTGCACAAGGGACTAAAGCAAATAAGACGTTTTGCGAATGGGAAGTAATTTTTGTTGAGTGACGTTTTGCGGGTAGGACATTATGCAACCAAACCCAAATTTTGTCGAAATCGGTCAGCGGATTAGCCGTAAAAGAGTAACAAACAGACAAAGTTAATTTTAGTTTTATAATAATAGTCTAGTCGCAAAAACGCTTTATATGTACTACTATCATTGTTCGACCGTTGATTATTTATTAATTCTGGTTAGCTTAGGTTAGTTAGATTGGTCTTGTAACCACAAACCACAAAAACTGCTGCAGCTAGATTACCTAAGTAGATACTTTTTTGAGAAATGGAATACCGGCAAAGTGCGAGGCGGACTCGCGCACGAAGGGGTCCGTACAAATATCATGTTTGTTGTATGGGAGTCCCTTTAAACATTTATTGCCTTTTTGCCGTTATTAACATCGAGCAAAAAACGGCAAAAACAGCACTTGTTGGATCCCATCTTTTTTTTAAAATATTTGTTGTAATAGCGGCAACAGAAATACATCATCTGTGACAATTTCAAGTGTCTAGCTATCACGGATCATGA
This sequence comes from Acleris sparsana, assembly GCA_923062465.1. Lineage (NCBI taxonomy): Eukaryota > Metazoa > Arthropoda > Insecta > Lepidoptera > Tortricidae > Acleris > Acleris sparsana. The sequence goes on from OV281300.1 coordinate 13,972,322, forward strand.
TATTAAGCTTGGTGAGAGAGACGGACAGACGGTCAGACAGACAGACAGACAGACAGGCAGACAGTGAAGTATTTTATTTATTTAGTAAAAGGATCCCGTTTTTACCCTTTGGGAAAAAATAAGTGACCGCGTCGTATCGTTTGATAAATACGTGAATTTACAACATTTAATAAGGAAATAAATTAACTTACACCTTTATCGTCATTTTGGTTCCTTTTGCGTTCTTTTATGAATTGTTTGTCTGTTCAGTTTTCAACCGCCGCTTCCTCAAGATTTTTTACTTCACTTTTTTAAATTAATGGCGATTTCTCACTTCAAATTCAACTTCAAAATGTTTTGACACTTTGACAGCTTCCGTGTCGTCACGTCACTGCATACACAGTGTAGGTTGTAATAGTAAAAATAACACGAATTCAATAACAAGAATATTGTAAAAAACGCCTTTAAAGTCCTTAAGATTTTTTACCGCACTCATGCCCGAAGATAGACTTGACCGACACTTTTTTCCATTTAGAATAAATGCCCGTTATTTTGCACACATTTTCGCCATAAACGAAGTCAAAATTAAAAATTGGTTAGAGCAAATACACCCGGAACATGCAAAGTAAACTGACAACCAATTACGTCTTCAGATTGGTTGAAATTTATTCACTTACCTAATTACTTTTGAATTCCTGGGTGATTATTCGGCGTTTTAACCGCCGTCATAATTGTCTTCGCATATTATTCAAGATAAACTTTTTAATTGTCTTATGATTTTAAATGGAATTATAATACTACCCCCGGGTCCGTTGACTTTGATATCAAAAGTTGCTGGTAATAATCATTGTTTTGGTCAATATATTGAAGACAACAATGACGGCGGTTGAAACGCCCAAATATTCACCCTTCTACGATCCTACGTGCCCTACTTTTAAAATCGTAGTTCGAGGTTACGTTTGCTCCATCCCTTTCTCTCGATTTAGTTTCGAGTGACGAGTGTTTGGAACTCACCCCCCCTTAAAGGGATTGAAGTTCGTGTTAACCGTCCAGGTTCCCAGTGCAGATATTTAGCGCATATTTTATTTGCCTCGTTTATTGCTTAGTGCGTCCCTCTCATTAGGTACATATTTGTTTGAAAGGTATATCCGAGTGCGCCGTCGCGCCAACGTATGCTATTCTTTTTAAGTATCGATAAGAACTGCAAAAGTTATTCTTTTTCGATGCCACATTTAGCCATAATGTTTGCCAAACTAGTTCGTTACATAATTAAAAGTAATAGTTTTATTTTAGTTTTACCATATTAACTTACTTGGCAGAATTGTGAGGCTGGGAATTCTCCTTAGGGTAAAAGTACACAACGTCGACTAGTAGTGGCTCCATCTCTGGGCGGGGTCTGAAACCAAAACGATCGTTTGAACATAAGAAGCTGGGCGTCGGTTCCTATTCTCTACAACTTTACATAGATGGCGTTACGAAGTGTTTTGTTTCGTTCGTGGTTTTTGAACTACAGATGTAGTGCATAATTGTTTTCCTTCGTATTTTCACGGAAACGTACGAACGTGTCTTGCTATTTCAGTCGGTCACAATACAAAAGTACTGAGGTTGACTGAAGTAGCATGACACGTTCGTACGTCTCCGTGAAAATACGAAGGAAAGCAATTATGCACTACACCTGTAACTCACTATTACTTTACAAACAAGTCTTAAGTTTTACCTACACTTGTTTATGCCCGCGACTCGCAAGTTCATCGTGGTTCTTTTCTGTTTTTTTCCGGGAAAAGAAGTAATTAAGTACCCTATATCCTTCTCCGGGTTATTATCATATTTATAGTCTATATCTCTCTGTACAGTCAAATTTAAAAATATGAGAGAGCGCAACATCTCAAAAATATGTCCCATCGCACCTTATTCCAGAGTAATAAGAACTTCTTATCATATTCATGAGAGGATTATTTCGATACATAATTTGCACTTGACTGTACGACATTTCCCTGAAAGTTGAACCGTGAAGACGAGACCCACACAACACACTTTCCTATGTACAGTAGGGTAGAAGTACCCTTTCTGGTCATTCTACCCTATTTGGCCAGTTTAGGTCGAAATGAGTATCAAAAATACTGTAAAATTAAAAATAATATTGATAAATAGGTAGTTAAAACTGAAGATTAACACAAATATAAAATATAAAAACATTTGCATAATTTCATAATTCTTTAGATATTAGTAAAAATTTACAGTTGCCAAAACCGGTGTAAAGATGGCCAAAACCGGTACTTCTACCCTATGTATTACAGTAGGTATACTTATTCCTAATTATTATGGACTAGCTTTGCCCGCGACTTCGTCCGCGTAAATTTACTTATTCTGCCATTCTGTTTCGGGGATTACGATTATTGTTAATTAAAAGTACCCTATGTGTTAATTGAGGGTATAAGCTATCTCCATTCCAAATTTCTAGCCGTCGCAGCGTGAATGAATAACAATGTAACAAAAACTTTCGCATTGATAATATTAGTGGGATTATTTATTAATCCAGCATTTTGTTTTTACGGCAACAAAGGCAAACAATCATTATAATGCAATTCTAAGGGCCAGCGCACATTTAGCGAAGCGCAGCGCAGAGACTTTTTCACTGCCAAAGGCCAAAGTATCATCCTCATTGAACGTGTTGAAATAAGATCTCCGCAAGTAGGGAGTGCAATCCGGATAATCCGAAATCCGAAAAATCCGGATAATCCGGACTTTTTCACCTGCATTTGAAATCCGATTATTCTTGTAGAAATCCGGATTTTTCGGATTTCAGAAAAAAGAGGAATTTTCGTAAATAATTCCAGTTGTAGCTCGCATGCAAAAATTATAACGTAAATTAGTTCACCAAGGTTCGCTAGATTAGATGGCGTTACATGTATATAAAAATTATAACGTAAGTTAGTTCACCAAGGTTCGCTAGATGGCTAGATGGCATTTTGCCCTCTCTAATTCATTATGAGATTGCCATGTGGGAGAGCTTAGGCAAGCATGGGGAAATGCTGAAAGATATTAAAAAAAGACTTATGTCTATACCACCTACAAGCGTCGAATCGGAAAGGGCATTTTCAGCTGCTGGCTGGAGTGATATGTAATCGCTTGAGAACACGGCTAAACGATAAATCTGTAGATGCAATTAAACAAATCTAAATATTAATAAATAACGTTGTTTCGTTATCCTTATAATTACTTAATTATATTTTACGATGTTGATTTATTTTAAAAAGGTTCGTTTTAAGATCTCAATAAAGAAGGCTAATGTTTTTTTCCACAGATTACCAAACTCTGTTAGGTTTTGTTTGTTTGTTATTGTTTATTTTAATTAATACAATAGGATAAATATTTAATTATTGTAAGTCTTGATTTGATTCTTTTAAGACTAATACTTACTAATATTAAACAATAAACGTCCATTCCGAAGTTGAATCGTGTTTTTTTTTAGTTGGTGAAATTCCGGAATATCCGGATAAAATCCGGTTTTTTCGGATTTCGCTCTAGAAAATCCGGGAATCCGGATTTTGAAATATGAACGGATTTTGCATTCTCTATCCGCAAGCGTCTCCTCAGCGTGAGTGTTAATTAATTTCGACCTTATTCCAATACTACCAAAGACGATGATAAGTATCTTTACTGGAAATACATTGACTATATCCTGAGGATTAAACTGAACTGAATTCCTTCATGCTAGTAATTTAACTACTTCTTTCACACCGAAACACAACAATGCGTAGACTGCTGCTGGTAAGGTGCAGCGATCCGGTCTAACCTGCACAAGGTTCTCTCTCTCTCTCTCTTAATTTAAGAGCTTTGCTCTTGTCGGTGGAGCAACTTCCAATCTTCTCTACTCTCTGCCAGCTCCTTGACCTCCTTATACGACACGACGTGTACCTTCTCCTTGATTTGGTCCTTGTAGCTTCTTCTTGGTCTTCCTCTGCCTCTCCTGCCTTCAATATTTTCCTCTACAAGCTCCTCATCACCATTTCAGCCCACATCCACCTCTTAAAAGGTAAAAGCCCCTTCATGTTAACGCCATTGTGCCCGGTCTCGTGCTAACGCCATTTCGCAATTGCCTGGCAAATGTCATCAGACCAAAGAGCTGATGGTCTGGAGCTGATCTGTGACCTAATCTCGGCCACCACTCTCCACGCCATCGTTTCGCCTGGCCAAGTGTCCCGCCTCTCCACTTCAGTTGCGTCATCCTTTTGCCAACATCCACCACTTTAGTCCTGCTCCTGCGCCTGATCACAACATTCGGTACGTGATCCAGAAGCGAGATTCCTAACATGGACCGGTCCATAGTTCATTGTGCTACTTTAAACTGGTGCATACTTGCCAGTGTCCATGTTTCCGATCTGTACGGTATGAACTTTGGTTCTTAGACCAGGTCCCACAAGACTAAAATCATCTTTTATTTTTCCTTTTCTGTGGCATCCTCGGCGTTTTCTGCATAGGTAGGTGAGGTTTTTGGAGTTCCGTACCAGAAGGTAGCCCAACGGGACCCTATCAATAGGTATGTCTACGTTGTCCTTCCGTCCGTCCGTCCAAACTTTCTTTCGAATTTCGAACCGTAATAAATAGCAGGTTTGTTATTTTATTAGAGTGGTTTCAATGACGGATTTGCTAACTTTGAATGATTATTTCATGAATTCAAATAAAAATAATTAAAGACAGTGAAACTATCAAGGGTACATTATCATATGTAGGTACGCTCACGGAAGTTAATTTGCTACCCATTTCAAAGAAAATCTGCTCGAAGATGTCTTTGTCATTAGAGATGCCAAGTCATTTGTAATTGATAGGAAACTCAACCTTATTGCTGTAGAATGCCAAATTGACTTTGGAACTAAGGTCGGTGACAAATTTAATTCCTTAACTGTACCTTACCTACAACGACTTTTACAACTTTTTTTTGTATAATTAAAAACATTAAAACATACAAGCGCCAATTTGGTATAATTATATTAAAATCCCTGAAGACTAAACAACAAATACAAAAAAGTGGTCAAGCGTGAGCTCGCGCTGATCTGTGTCGAAATACTGTGCGCCGGTCGGTACGGAACTCTCGGTGCGCGTGTCGCACTTGACCAGTTTGTTTATAAAATAGTGTAGTTACAGTGATAGTAATAATGAATATTCTAATTTGACCAGAGAGGCGCATTGAGGTGCATCGATGCAAATAATCTTTGATGTCATTGTTAAACATAAGTTATTTTCATGAATGGCGTATTATAAATAGACGGTTTTCATATGTAGTGGTTTATCATAGTGGTAGTTTTATATAGTATTTTGTCGGATGACTTCGTAATTATCTTACTATCTCAGTTAACAATATGAAATTACAACTGACTGAGAAAGTAAGATATACAAACATATCCGACGTAAACGATGTAAGTTATGTATGTGACAATAGCGTATGATTATTTACTACATATGTCTCTACTAATTATTATGAACTTACACTATACCTAATTAATAATTATTATTAAACCCAGCTTGGTGAAAAAGAGCTCGAAAAAAGAGGCTTTTTTTTTAGGTATCTGTGCCCCCTATGCTAATAATTTCACTGGTGGGGTTAAGACCCCAGACCGGAACACAATGCGAATACTGCTGCTTTACGGTAGGTTTAAGGATAAGACGGATTTGAGGTTTAGGTACTCAAAATTTAAATAATTAATTTCACTTATAAAACCTATAATTTACCATCAACATATTACATGAAATAATACGTTCGTATTTTTATATGAATGGACATATTTAATTATCCATTGCTTAAAATTCACAAAAATCTAAATAAAAACTTAGGTACTCATACCGTTTATCATAAAAGAGAATGTGAGTTTGTTTATTTGTTCCGTCTCGAGGGTTCAACACCTCAACCGATAAAATTAAATGTGAACTTTTCCGATAATTCCCGAAAGAGTACCGAAAAACAACTAAGTACTTAATATAAACTAAAACTACAATAAAACACAATTTCTAAACTTAAATAAACACAAATCATACCTCTTTGAAACTCTCTACACAAAAACACACCACACTTTATTAGGGACACTGTTATTTACGAACGCGTATTTTATTTACTTTAAATTAAATTCAAATTTAGAATTGGTACCGGCGAGGCGGTGCGCGCGAGTCGAACTGGCGGTAGATCAAGCGCGTGCGCGTATATGGTTGGACGTCGCTGACGACGTCATTACGTCATTTTTAATTCCTGAAACAACTGTGGTCTTTATTTTCGCTTGTGCTCATTCATATATGCAATGACTAGAGGAAGCCGTTGGATGAGCTGATGAGATAATGAATTTTTCGCTATTGGGGGTGATTTTCGAAAAATGCTTTCTCAGTGTACCCCTATGCACCCAATGAAAGTTTAGTCCAAACATTTTAGTCCCTAGGATCAACGATTTAGGCTGTGCATTGTCCGTCAGAGAAGGGTACACCGAAAGAACATTTTTTTTTATGGCATAGGGAAGGCTGACCAGCACACAGGCCACCTGATGGTAAGTGGAAACTGTGACCCATAGACATTCGCATTCACAAGACTGCAAGCCCAAGACTGCAAATGCGCTGCCAACCCTGAGGACTAAGATGGAATGCCTCTATGCTAGTCATTACACCGGCTGACTTATCCCCAAACCGGAACACAACAATGCGAACACTGCTGTTTGACATGTTTAGTCTAGTGACAGTAACTTTTCCAGATATCTTGATTTAAATGTAAGGAACAATAAAAGTTATATTAAGATTTAAATCTGTAACTAATCAAGTAAAGCTGTTAAGTTAAGTATTGTTAGGCGACGGGCTTGCAACATGTCACTAATATACACATGATAAACATCTTAGCCTGGGCCTCTGTTCTAGGCGGTGAAATAGTTATTTTCACAATCGTGTTATAATAGAGAGCTTTTTAGTCGAGTACCGTGTTTAGGCCACGAAGCTTACTGAGTGGCCTAAGTAAGGTACGAGATTAAAAAGCTTGATTATGACACTATTTGTGAACAATACTTTTTGTACGAGTTCATTAAAATTAATAATTTAAGTCATTAATACAATCACCACCACATCGACATTTGTATCAAACCACGGCGTCCGTAATTGTTGCAGTACTGTGCTGTTCTGTTGGCTAAAAACTAGCCAATCACAAACCGTAGTTTTTTTTTTTATGCCCTGGATACAGAAGCAGGTTTAAATAGATTTTTGACAGATGACGCGACGCTGCTACGTTCCGAAACGCCATAGATTGGCAATTTTGTATCGGATCGAGTCTCCTTAAACAAGGACACATACTAAATAAAAAACTATTTTTTTTTCAGTTGTCTTGAGCGTATCGAAATGGTTATTTCGGTTGTTTCGGAAGTGTCAACGATGAAAAGAGTGACGTTGCAGTATTCTCTATGAAATCTTAATACACAGATTTAAATCGACGAGTACAAAAACCATATTGTCTTTGACTTGTTACCGTATTGTGATCGTTACGACAGCTCTTATTTACTTGACAGTAAAGGCGGGGCCGAATCAAAAACAATACGATAACAGGTCAAAGACGATATTGTGTTTACCGCCTAGAATAGAGGCCATGTTTGTGAAACATGTGGTTAGTGGTTATAGAATTAACAACAAGTTGTTAGAGGTGTTGGTAATTCTGTATGTATAAATCTCACAACCGATCCGTAGTCAGTCACACCAATTTGCCACATTGGTGTGACTATGGTTCATTTTATTTACCCGTAGTCACACCAAGACCGAATTTGCGTCTGTTTCTCTTTCAAAATCCAACTCAACAGAGTCAACGGAGCTACGCTGACGCGGAGCTCCTATTTCTGGGTTGTTCTGGCCCTCCGGGCCCGATATAAAAACGAACCTAACCTAAACCTTCCTCCTATTTATGTGTTAGTGTAACTACGGATAAATAAAATGAACCATAGTCACACCAGTGTGGCCAATTGGTGTGACTACGGATCGGTTGGTGTAAATCTGTATCTGTGTGGTAAATAATCGTTCATTACATTTTGAGATTCAAATCTCATTTAAAAAAAAGTGACTATGTACAAAGATGTTCTTTTCGTTAACCTCTAGTCAGCGATCATACTCGGACATTTTTATAGGCACCAAGCAGGCTACCGGAGAAAAAAAACAGGTTTGTATTATAACAACACTAAGAGAATTAAGGGGACTAGGGATTCCAAAATAGCCCTTAACTTTAACTTGACGTCTCTTGATACACTCAAGACCAGGGGCTCATTTCTTGAAACTTAGGCCCGTATTAATAAACTGATCGAATGCTCGTCTCGAGAGGCGTCAAAAATGTCAGTGTTCTATGGTTTGGCGTTTACTTTGACGTATCTTGTGACGGGCCTCACAGTCGAGATGAGGTTATTAATACGGCCTACTTAGTCTACTAACAATCTTAGTCCAATACTATCAGCCTATAGAACCTTGACCCTCCATAGAACTGTATCACAGTGACGTTATGATTAAAGTCGTAAGAAGTGTCAAATAAATTGTTTTATAATTTTCATTGTGAAACTGTTCTTTGCTGGTACATTTCGCTATTAGACTTGTAGAAAATTGCATAGAGAGAACTAATGTTATTAGTCTAGTGAGTTTCGAGAAACGTGCCCCAGATTTTTAATTTAATACAGCGCAGCGCCAAAAAAATAAAATGGATGAAATAAGAAAGTTTGGCAAATCTTTATCTCGTAGAAAGTAGATCTTGTTTGAATAACATTAATAAGTACTTACCAGGAAATACTCTGGCAGGTGACCCACTTCCATATCTTGGCTTTGCGCATTTATTTTTCATCTTTATATTAAAAACTGCGCATACGATACATTTTCCGCGGCCCGCCGCTAACCCGCGCAAAGTCGCGGAGTCGAGGCCATAGATATTGAACTCCGGACTTCAGTCTAATTCCGTCACTGCGGCCTTAAGGGAAACACTGACTGAGGTGAATGATTGATGTCTATGAATAGTGACGATGCGATCCCGCGAATTGTTTACTACTTACGTCACGACACGTGTGCCACTTCGTTTTAATTATGTCTTTACTCATAATTCGAAATTCAAAATATTGATTTAGTAAATTGGCCACATGAGGAAAGAGCGTACTCTCATTTGAAAGGCCGGCAACGCACTGTGACTCCTCTGGTGCTGCAGGTGTCTATGGGTGACGGTAATCGCTTTCCATCAGGCGATCCGTCTGCTCGTTTGCCTCCTATGCCATAAAAAAAATGAGGGCAAGAAACTCCAGACTACTGTGATTTAAACATTAAAAGACTAATACTCAACAATCATTGAGAATGCTAATTCTTGTTACTATTTACTAGTAATTAATTAGATATACGAGTATAATAGAGGAGATACAAAATCCATTTCTAGTTTTGACTTGGTTTAAGGTGAAAATGTGTGCAAAATAACGGTCATTTATTCTAATCTAAAAAAGTAAGTAGATTGTTAACCAAGGGATGAAAGTGACGAATGTGACGATCGTACTCCGGGATATTTAGGCTGCACGAGCGCGGGCGAAGGCGCGACAGTTCAAGGGTTCAATTGATATTTTCAGCCGAGTTAAACACTCTACTTTTCATATCAAATGAGAGAAAAGTAAACAAAAATGTCGTAAGGTATTGTCTTACAAAAAATATGAGTGATTGGACACAATTTCAATACGCATTAAAAAAGTCAAAAATGGCGGACCATTACTTTCACAAAAATCGCTTTCCGCTCTAGGAATGAAAATGCCATTTTCAGCTAATACGATCCGGAAATCCTGAATTTCCGAACAGACATGACCAGAGTATTAATTAACACATCCTTATTAGCCTGCGCCGCTGCAACTACATTTAAAATAATCACAGCATAGTATTTTAGAAATAATTTATCACTGTGTTATGAAAAGTAACTGCTTATAGCATAGGTGATATAATAACCCCGATTACGTCATTGCAACCTGTTTTCACCGAATTGCTATAAATACACCCAAAAGCAATGAAAATGGTCACTTTGTATGTGAATTTGTGCGTGATCCGTTCTCATTGGCTTTGATAGTAATTGCTTCAATGTATGGCTTGTTCATAAAATTAATATCACTTATCAAATACTACTTAGCTTCTGCCCGCGACTTTGTCCGTGTAGATTTTAATGATCGTCATTCCTTCGGGAATTTTTCAAAGGTTAACTGGAAAAGATGCCTTAAAGGGATAAGATCGCCTTTGCACTTTTATGTTTTTTCTCTTAATATATATTTCTGTTAGTGTAATAAAGAGTATACATAGGTGCATACATTGTCAAAATCAAATAGGTTTACCTACCCCGTGTTTGTACGCGTGCAAAAACCTCACGTAGGTACGGTCAGCCTCATAAGTAGCTGCACACGTTAATACTTTGTCACATTAACGTCATGTTTGAACTGCTGCACTAATCTGTGAAAGGCGTTAGAGCGACAAGGTACAAAAGTGTGCAGCTACTTATGAGGCTGACTGTACCAAGTAAGGTAATCTAATTTATAAATAATTTTCCTATGAACCAAAGCGCATCATGAACGTCATCGAAATGTTGAGAATTCAATCAATTGTGTCAATGCCACATCGTCACGGATGCGAAGGGGGAAACTCCTTGTGAAATTGACAATTAGTCATCTTTTTGGCAGTCATGGTTTACGTGACTTCACGGTGATAGACATTCATACTAAAGTACGGCACATGTAAAGAGATAAATAATGTAAACAAACTGATCGTTACTGAGTTATATCCAGTGATCGTACTTCTTGTAGCATTTTCGCTGCAGCTAGGGTTGTCAGTAGTATATACTAACTATATATTAGCATAGACAGTATAATATAATGGCAGTGCATAAATATAGAACTCATTTTGTTTCTTCACTGATGTCCCGTCAAGTGCTAAGAACAGTTGCGTTGATTTTGTGTGTGAAAATAAGCAATAATTATTAACTGATTGAACACAATGGAGAAACTGTTAAGTGAGCATAGTTTTTTATTAAGGAATTGTGCTAAAAAAATGACACGATCGAAACATGTTGTGACGAGGTAAATGAGAACCCGCACGCATATTGAGAAATCTAATAATTATTCTGCTTATTCACATGCTTTATCAAAAGATTAAGTACGTAGATTTGGAAATGATTTTCAACGACCACATAATATTACTTAATTTTATACGTCAATCATATATTCATATTATACACGCCGCCGACAACCCTAGGTCGCTGTCGTGTGTCATATAGATAGATTCATTTATTCGGCTATTAAATAATTGAAAAAAACACATACATTTGACAAAACTAAAACAAAAGTAACTTGTTTATAACTAATTAAAATTAAAATGATATAGCCGAATCGGAGTGCCAGCTCAGCATATGCTGTGGCACGGAGCCGCAGCGCTGATTTTCAGCTGGACTCGTAAGAGATGGTAAGATAGCAAACAAACAACAAATGAAATATAACAATCACATAAAAAAACATTCTGGATACACAGTTAAAATAATAATACAATCTAGATAAATACTTATAAATCACAACATAACAACAAAGTGAGATCTAGCGCTCTAAATGCATTCTTATTTGCAACAATAAAAGAAAAAAAAAATGACGTCATCGCACCAAAAATGCTACAAAACAACGATCACTGGTTAATTTATATTATATCTAAAGCGATAGCGATCAATTATTCTATCTGTATCTCTTTATCATACGCAATAATATCGTCAGTTGGTCGATGACAGCTGTCGTTGCGAGATTCGTGGTACAGGAAAGCTGTCAGTACAGGGGCCGCCATTTTGTGAAGTTCATTCTTGTTTGGATTGCGTTCGAAGTGACACGATTTATGAAAGCTTGTTTACATTATTTATCTTGTCTCGTCGGCCTTACTTTTTACACAGACATTTAAGTACGAAATCACAAAAAAACCGGCCAAGTGCGAGTCGGACTCGCGCACGTAGGGTTCCGTACCACTATACATCTAAATAAATGTTTTTCTTTATTCTTTATTATATTGGAGTTGATTGAATGAAAGGTAAAATGCGGTTTACGATTTATAACGTATTAAAAAAAAACTAATTATTAGATCTCGTTCAAACCAATTTTCGGTGGAAGTTTGCATGGTAATGTACATCATAGGTATATTATTTTTACATTTATCATTCCCTTATTTTAGAAGTTACGGGGGGGGGGGACACACATTTTTCCACTTTGGAAGCGTCTCTCGCGCAAACTATTCAGTTTAGAAAAAATGTATATTAGAAACCTCAATATCATTTTTGAAGACCTATCCATAGATACACATAGTATGGGTTTGTTGAAAAAAAAAATGAGTTTCAGTTCTAAGTATGGGGAACCCCAAAAATGTATTGTTTTTTTTCAATTTTTGTATGAAAATCTTAATGCGGTTCACCGAATACATCTACTTACAAAGTTTCCATAGTATAGCTCTTATAGTTACGGAATAAAGTGGCTGTGACGTACGGACGGACAGACATGACGAATCTATAAGGGGTCAGTTTTTTGCCATTTGGCTACGGAACCCTAAAAAGGTCTCGATGTATTGGCGGCCCTTACCATCTTGTTCTTCAGGGTTGGAACGCATTTGTAGTTTCAGGATTGCAGTATCGTAGTGTTGTGCGTATCTATGGGTCTCAGATCTCACTAACTAGGTATAAGGTAGTGTCCGTTTGGGTGTCCCCTTGTCTCACCGATACTCATTTCATTTCATAAGCTATTTTCTGCTGAACCCAAGTCAATTTAAGGTTAGCAAGTTGGTATTTCCATAGATGAGAAACAAATATGGGGTTCACTTAGTATGGAGAAAGTAACTTACTTAGTACGTGATGACACAAAAAATTGTCATGAAGAAGAAACTGGAATGTAGCTTTAAAAACATCCTAAGTTCATAATGATCCTAACAATGAAAGAAAAGACTCAAAAAACATTGAAATAATATATGAGATCAAGGGTCTTTCGTACGATGGAGACAATAAAAAATTACAAAAATTCCGATAAATGATCAATATCACTGAAAGTACTAAAAATCGCTGAACATACATACATTTATGGTAGCTCTCATAATAACCATTTAAATTTTTCATTTGGACTACAAGAAACCCGACATCCTGTATAATATAATTATTAAACAATAGATCCCGCGTGACCAACTGTCAAACGTACTACTTTTTCTTGTGTGCAACACTAAAATTAAATCTGAGGTCACGAAAATTCACTTTGATATGTCCGTATCCCCAAAGTGGAAGCACACTTGGACGTGTGACATCGTCAGGTCATTATTTATGGGGACAGGGAACGTTTTAAGTTAAGAGATCATCTCTGAAACAAGCCGCCATTATATTCGCGGTTTTTATCAATGTATATTTATTGTGATACCTTAATGGAGTGTGTCAAAACATGGGGTCATCGCTCTATTATCTAAGTTCACGCACGAAACAAGTCATCGAAGCATTTAAGAGCATCACTAATTATTTGTTATATTTTATTACCTATAAAATGTATAGTTTGTCGATTTCCTTAACAAGAGGGAAAAACAAGTCACGGCCTAATTTTCTTAGAGGAGACTGGTAAATGTTATGGCCCTTGAAATAAATTGAGCGCAATAGTTGTCATTCTGTCGTTTATAATTATTTGACTTGGGTGATTTTGACATAGTTCTATTTAGGCCAATGCAGAGTCTCTACCTATTAACGTTGGCCAAGCTTATTCGACGACGAAATCTGGGAATACTGGCAAGTTGATGAAAATTTTTTTTTTTTTTCTTTGCCCCGCGGCGACTTGAACAGCTACTACCGCGGGAATATGGCGTTTCCACTATGAAGTGATTTCGCCAGTGTCAAGTATATATAAGTATAAATCAATATAGTCATAAAACACAATCCAATCTTCCCTAGAAAGATTGGTGGCAACGGTGTATGGTGATATGTAGGACAGAGGCCGAGATAGTTTTAACATCTGTCTTTACCACTGCGCGTCCACTTGAAACGAGAAGTAAGATGCCAGGATACGCGAAATAAGTCCAAGTCTTCTATCACTGTGCAACACAAAGGCATTAAAAGTACAAATCACTAACAAAAAAGAACTTTGAACACCTAAATACACAAAAATACAAACTATAACAAATTACACATCCGCCATCTTTTGACGTTGCAACTGGCCTCTCCATGAAAAGAATTACCTACAGTCTAGTTTATTTTTGAATTTGACGGTAGGAAATTCTTCGTATCTGCCGGTATAAAAATGTTTTTATAGATAGTTCATAAATCTAGACAAGCTTTTTGGCGCCGAACCAAGTTTTAAGCCCACACAACCAAACATAATAGGCTATTTGACTAATTTTAGAAAACGTTTTTAAATGATTCTTTATCACATAACAAGCACACTACATTGATATTTCCTTGAGATTCTACTGTACGAGTATTATCAATAAAAATGTAAGTTAAAGTTTGAATTTTCAAAACAACACAAAAAACGCTGTTTCTATCTATGGCGGACTAGTGTGACGTCACACGCAAGTAAACAAACAAGTTCATTTGACAGCTTAGCATATGAAGTGAATTTGGGGTTTGTTTTGTTTACTTGCATGTGACTTCACATCACAGAATATAAAGTATTTCTAACATCACATAGCGTTTTTGCCACAGATTAAATCTCAAAAAAAAATCCTTATTATTTCGTGTAATTTCCAAAAAAATAGACATAATTTAATGTGAAATAAAGTGAAATACGTTATTTTACGCTAGATCAGATAGGATGACCACAATTTGTAGTATATTTTCAATGTTGTCAAATAGCCTATTTACTAACTCAAAATATATGAAAGACAAGATATTTCTAATGTGAAGTGATTTCCTATAGACCCATCGACACTTTTCAGTAAAGATTTGTTAAAAGTTTTAACAAAAGTCAGTTATTATAGGGGAATCTTGTATAATTTCCATCCAAAAATATTATGTTTTCCTTGATGTCCATGGATCTGTCTTGGTAAGTAGGAACATAAAAAAAAATTAAGACCACCATAAAGTTAAATAATACTATTACATTATTTACCTCAATTATCAATGGTTCTAAACTAATATTTGTAATATTAAAAGTTATTGAGCTACACAGAACAGGTGTTTATTTTATGACAGCAGTTTAATCTCACATCTGAAACGTGACATGTGTTCGATTCATTCTACATTAATTATGATAAATTACTGTTTCCATCTACATACTCATTCTGCGAAGTTATCATTAATCTTTTATTTTTTTAATGGAAATTATTTACTGTTGTTGCTGTGTTTTTGCTGTATGTGTGTGTGTGTACAGATCCTTTAAAGACATAAGTTCGCCTTTGTACATACCATTTGTTTCTGTCCATTTTGTACAAATGTTTTTTCTATGTAGATACATGAAATTACTATGATTTAGCTTATGTTATGGATCATGTTAAAGAAACTCATGAAATTCTATTGCATACTTACTGGCCTCTGAAATTCTCGTCGTTAAATAATCGTCTCTATTACCTTATGTTAAAGTTCATGGGGCCAATAATCGCTAGGCGGCCAACAATAGGTCAGTTTACCCCATATCTCTATACGGATACTTAAATATTTACGAATATGTTTCATATTGTCTAGAGATGTCAGTTTGTGTGAGATAAGGACTCACTGTACGGCTCGACTTACGAATGTTACGGCTAGTTTAAGTCGTTCCGTCAGAGCGTACAAACACCATTTTAGGGCGTTCATTCTTATCAGGTAGCTCAAGCGTCTCGCTCTTATGAGCTCATTTAAACCTTAAGACAAGATCGCAGCAGACAACAAATTATGATAGTGTGATCTATTTTTTTATTTCTATAGATTTTTATGACCCACTAGGCTGAAAAATTTACGTGACGATGCTGTACGCGTCTCATAAAAACGTATTCCCCCCGTTTCCTCTCTAGATAATAACAAAAGTTTTTTTTTTACATACGTTCAATATTCTAAAATCACAAAAAATGATTTAACGCCATTTTAAAACATCCAATGATCCTGACAACCAAGTTTAACAGGATAGAAATAATAAAACAAAAACATAAAGACATAACCAAAGGTCCTTATTTTTAAAATAACTATTTAATGTAATCCAGGTTATTCCAGAAGAGGAAGTAGGGGAATACTTACCCCTGATTTTGAGTTGGACTATTTTACATAGGTACTCGTATTACCAATCCAAGCCGCAGCTGTCCCTTTGATGGCCGCTGGCCTATTGCCTAACGCACTAGCAATCGCCATCGACTTCAAAGTGGAACCATTGCTTTCATTTCGTATGCAGACAAGCCTTCCATTTTCAAAATGAAACCGATTGTGATTGCGTAGTGCCAAACGCTCGCAGAGCCACAGCAATAGTTTTTTAAATACTCAATTTTAATCTCCGAGGCCGCATTTCCTCTTAAGGTGTGAACTGAAAGCGTCACTGAATATTTATGAGCCCTCCATACACGCGTAATCTCGTTTAAGTCATGATGTATCATTTGGAGACAAATTAACATACGGAAAACTTGGTCAAGGTACTCGAAATGTACGCAAAAAATGCGTGATTCACGTTGAGTAAGCGGTACTTCACCTTCGGTCATCAATGACGCTCCACAGGCAGTTTTTTTTTAACAGTTGATCGGATGTGGGTTGCTTTAAATAATTTATTATATTGACGACGCGGTTATTCTATAGTTTTAAAGGTCTTTACTAGGTTCTATCATTTCACCGGTGGTATCATTTCATCGGTGGTATCATTTCATCGTTGATATCATTTCATCGGTGGTATCATTTCATCGATGGTATTATTTCATCGGTGGTATCATTTCATCAGTGGTATCATTTCATCGGTGGTATCATCTCATCGGTTGTATCATTTCACCGAATTTCATTGTGTCATGATGTTTTCACTGCTGATAGTGCTGATAGTGACTGATATTCATATTTGTTCACACGTTTGTGTGAAACCATTTGTAATTGATATGCTAATAGAATAGTGTGAAAATATATATTATTATACAACTGTGCTGTAATAGGAAGATAAGTAAAGGTAGGTATACAAATAAGGCTAAATTTAAATAATAGATAATTAGATGCAAAATGTTTACTTAATTTTAAAGTGTGATTGTTTGTTTGTTCCACCTTCAAAGGCCTGGACTCACCGACCGAGGGCCCCTGGCACTTGGCATGTTGCGAGATACAGCCCGATGACAGACAGACAGACAGGGGGACGGACGGAATGCGGAGTCTTAGTACTAGGGTCGCTTAGTCGTGTCCAAGAAAAGGAGGCACTTGAAAATGCACTGAGGTAGGTCATTGGAAAGGCTACTTTTTACAAATCATTCTTCGGCAGTCAAGCAGAAGTAGAATATATTGTATTTTAGTCGGACCATCTTATACAATATTCGTTATCTCTAAAAAATCACTACTTCAGGGTAAAATTGTATTTAAGCCTGGCCAAGGGAAATGAGATTACTTTGAATACAGATGTAGTGCATAATTGCTTTCCTTCGTATTTTCACGGAAACGTACGAACGTGTCATGCTATTTCAGTCAACCTCAGTACTTTTTGTACTGTGACCGACTGAAATAGCAAGACGCGTTCGTACGTTTCCGTGAAAATACGAAGGAAAACAATTATGCACCACATCTGTACAGTCTATTTGCTTAACCTTGGAATAGGTAAGCTGAGTACAAAAATAGAACAGTTGCAACGTAAAACACGCCTTGTTTTCAAACTTCAACAACAAAGTAAGTTGGTAGGTTGGTACCACGACATACAGTCCCCTGATATTTATATTTATTTATAGATTATCGCTGTCAATAAAACATCTGCGTCTTTCTGACAAACAAATACCTATGTAAGTGTGAGAGTGACGGTTCTTTATCCAGGGCCCGTATTTATTAGGGCTTGTTTACGGAGACGCGGGGCGTAGCGCGTGGCGTGCGGCTTGGCGTAGTTTCCGTATACAGAGAGGCGGCGCGTGCAACGGACCCCGTCATCACACGCGCAAATACGGCAGTATGGCAATACGGCGGTATGGCAATGTACGGTGTTGTTTATAAAGACACGCGGCGTGATGCGGCGCATGGTGCGGGGCGTAGAGAGTAGCGGTGCCGACGGCTGCATCCGCGGCGGGCTCTCGAGCGTGTAGCGGAGCGCGCGGCGGAGCACAAGAATGTAGGGAATGGCGGGAACGGGAGGCTCCGCTGCAAGTAACGCTGTATTTGAAGCAAACGAGTGTAAAACCGCTTCACCATAAACGCTTTTATACAACGCCATATGTTTGAATTTAGTGCGGACCGCGCCGCCTTACGCTACGCGCGAAGCCCAGCATCTCCGTAAACAAGCACTTATGTTCGCCTTTATCGCGATGTATAAAGCATCCGTCACTCCCGCACTTACATATTGGACATAAATTGACAGATGTTTTATCCACGTTTCTCATCCACATCGATAAAAACGGAAATAGTAGGCCCGCAGAGCAACAAATGCGGTCATAATAAGCCCAATGCCCAAGCATAATAAATCAGCGTCGCGGTTCAGGCCGTGACATAGTGCTGAGTGGTGTCAATTTCGACGACAGGAATCACCCATGGCAACATTATGCTAAAATTACAAAATTCTTTTTCCTTATTGTTTAATTTTTTTTCTGTGTTGCCATTCTTTTTGTCAATGTTAAATTTAATCTGTGTTTTATTTGTTTTTTCCTGTGATCGTCGAATAAATATTTTCTATTTCTATTTCTATTTCAATGGGATTCTAATTCTACTCACTGACATGACTGAATGCTGAGTTTCTTGCGGCGTTTCTTCTGAGCAGTGGTCTCCTCTTGGGAAGCGCTGGTAAATTCTTGACGTGCAAAAGTGCCCGTGAGGCCTTAGAGGCCTAGAGGACTTACTGATATTTTTTTTATCCTTTTATCTTTTACTCTTTAGATAGCTCTTAATGACCCCGTTCAATGACCGCAAAACTTCCAACTTAAACCCCTTTCACACGACACAATTCGATGGCCAATCTGGTCAAATAGGGAATATTCATGACTTTCCTCGCAGGTTCAATAAAATTAAAATCTTATTCATGTAATAAACATTTGAGAAAAAACATTTTTTGAATAGCTATAAAAATAACCAAGATAGATATAAGCCAACAAATATTGTATTGTATTTTTTGATTTTTTTTTGTATGGCATAGGGAAGGCTGACGAGCACACAGGCCACCTGATGGTAAGTGGAAACTGTGACCCATAGACATTCGCATTCACAAGACTGCAAGCCTAAGACTGCAAATGCGCTGCCAACCCTGAGAACTAAGATGGAATGCCTCTATGCTAGTCATTACACCGGCTGTCTTATCCCCAAACCGGAACACAACAATGCGAACACTGCTGTTTGGCGGTAGGTTAATGGATAAGATGGTGGTAGCGATCCGGACGGACCCCGCACAAGGTCCTACCACCCGCCAAGGTCCTATATTTACCTATCCTTGCTAGAAAAACAAAATTAAACATGGAGTTTATATGGCCGACCTGTTAAATGAAGTCACAGTGCATATCGGATCTCCCTGTCTAATTTGTTGTTTAAAATGCATGTATCATCCGAATTTCTTGGCCAATTTTAATTTTACTTTTGCGGATCTCTTTTACGGTACCTATTTTCATATTTTGTTCAGAGAGAAATGCAGTTTAAAAATTTCATGCATATTCCCTATTGGTCGTTAAATTGTATCGTGTGGAAGGGGTTTTGAATTTCCAATTCGGAATTCGAAATCCTGTAGAACATTCCAAAAGAAATTAATTGGGAACAAGTTTAACAGGTAGATCAGGTCTTCAGTTCAGGTCACTCCATCTTTACACGTTAAGCGCCGGCGACACGCCCCGAGTATTCAAGTTACATACAGCTTTGGGTCAGTGGCGTCGAACGCTCAAGTCTCGGGTATGCGTAATGGCCTCATTCCCGTATGAACAGCAACCCATTTGGCGACGAGGGTCGAAAGATCGTGTTTTTAGGGTTCCGTACCAAAATGGTAAAAAAGGAACCCTTATGGTGAGACTTCGTTGTCTGTCTGTCTGTCTGTATGACACAGCAGGTTATCTCAGCCACTACAAATGCTATCAACTTGACATTGGGCATAGTTATACAACTTGCTTGCCCGCATCTGTTTTTAGTAGAACAATTATGAAATTAACTTTATAAATAGGTTATTAAAAAGAGGTCTATTATGGGGATTGAAAAATGAAAGTGGTTTGATTTTAGCAAACGGAGTGTCATATGAAACGAACCAATCTGCAAAATAATTTTTATTCTGTGGTGTACTTTTTGATTTAAAGTCAAACATGTACAAAAAATGACCGGTAAACCCCTTATTTTTGAAGTTTATAAATCGAAAACCCAGAAAAAATCCTGATGTTTAGATAATTACTTATATTTTAAAGGAATAATAAAATACAGTGTTAATTATTTACAGATATTGACAAATAATAAAAAAGCTTTGAAAATCTGTATTAAAATATAGGTTGGTCAAAATGGGCCTTATTGCTTAGAGAATAAAGTTATCCTAAATACGCAACCCTCGGTGCGCGAGTCAGTCTCGCACAGGACTGTTTTTATTTTTTTGAAGTTATCGCTTTCGTTCGTTGTCTGCATTTATTACGGACGTGTTGCGTATCAGATTAATCATAAAATAGTTTTGGAATTGTAAAAGGCCTTGCTCTTGATAAAAATATTGTTTGCGTTAACGTGAGCGTAGACAATCAACACGATAAGCGAAATGCCACGATTAGCATTTTTTTTAAATAGATTGAATCGTGTAGCGCAATAACTTAAACTTAACTGTGGTCATTATTATTTTACGCTTTATTTATAACTAGCCTTTTCCCTGTGGCTTTGTTCGCGTGGAAGTCGTTATAGGTGAAAAACTTAAGTAAATCACCTGTTGCATGTAGTTGTGCACAAAATTAATATGGAATTTACGTCAAATTTCAAATATAGAATGTCAAATGGTCTATACAGATGTGTCACAACTACATGCAACAGGTGATTTACTAAAGTTTTTCACCTAACGTTATTCACACAAGAACTATGAATTGTCAGTGATAAAAGCTTTCCTGTTTTAGACACGAAGTATCAGTGTGAAAAACTTCAGTCAAATCCGTTCTGTCGAAACTTTTATACTTGAAGTGGATTCAGATCATTTTTAAACTACACTCAGGAGCAAAAATACCAGGTCAGAGTGCGTTTTTCATACTAAAGAGGCTATTTCGAAGCCTTGGTTCCTCGCCAGGGAATGCTTTTAGTGAAATCTTTTAATGAACAGACAGATACAGGACTTCCAGAGTGCATAGAATACCCAACTGAATAAATCTGCGGTTAACGTCGGAATTGTGCATGTTCAGAAAAACATCTAAAATGGCAATAAAATGTAAGGAAATCCAAGTACTGACCCAAACTCTCCCGCTGTGGTGTTAACTGATTGTGCGATCAGTTAGGTATCTTAAGAACTTTTGACCTCCTCTATTGAACCTCGCAGTATCCACCATTAAAACTCACTCAAAACAACCCCTGGCGAGGAACCAAGGCTTCGAAATAGTCTCGTTTGTATGAAAAACGCACTCTGACCCGGTATTTTTGCTCCTGAGTGTAGTGTCATCTGTGCTGTAACTAAAAGCCCCCGGAGACGATCAATTGCTGTTGTCAATCACCATTGATCCAATTGGGATACATCAATATTTGACAACGTATGAAAATTTTCACTTCCACTAATGTCTTTAAAGTCTATTGCGAGTGCGTTAGGCAATAGGCGCACACCGGGTTACTGAAAACTCATGCTTTAATATTACATTGGTCTGTCCAATCGGAGTTTGGTCAACCGAGAACGTCCCTTATATGTCTGGTTACGCAACATTGAGAACCAGTTTTTAAGGCTGTTATTTGCGTCGAGACTTAACGGTATTTCAATTAAAATCCCGAGAATCGCTATAGGTTTCGCATATGATTTTTGAGTCAGTAAATTAAAAAATCCTATTTTCTTCTATATAGAGAGATAAAGCAATAAATTAATATAGTAGTTCCGGGTTATACTTAGGTTAACATCACAATGGTTAAGAAAAAGCAATGCAAGAAGGGCATGGCAAGGGCGTATGGGAGTATTAATAAGGATTCAGTTTTTGGTACAATATTGTACTAATGTTTTTTTAAATCGTTCGTGTGTACGAAGGCGAAGGCTTATTCATACCAAAATTCATTAAATAAAGAAATATGGCCATCAAAATATTAATTTTCATTATTCTTTAAAATGTTTAGCACTAAGAGACTGTAAGAGATGCATTTAATCTTAGTGCCGTATTAATAAACTCATCTTGACTGTGAGGCCCGTCACAAGATACGCCAAAGTAAACGCCAATCCATAGCATAGAACACTGTCATTTTTGACACATCTCGAGATGAGCATTAGAGTGGAGATCAGTTTATTAATACGGGCCTTAGATATTCATTCACACAATCTTCTATCTCACTGTTATGCCATAAAAATAAAAAAATATTTTTTAGTCTTTGGATTGAATTACCCTTCTTGCGAACTAATAAAATGCCTTATTCTTTATGGTCCATATCCTTATAATCTATCTGTGGTATTTTTTTTAAGTTATACTCACAGATTATTAAGGTATGTCTAAAGACAGATAGGAATCAGCCATAGAACTGACAGATCATTAGTGGTAGTTCAGGTACGCATGCGAGTACGGAACCGGTAGCGCTAGTGGGCGATAAATTTCAAATAAAAATGGCGAAATGGCGGGGAATTTAAATGTTGACAGCAAATGCTCATAATGAAGTTCATTCTCGAATTGAACGAAGTCAACTTTTTCGCACTGATCGATTATGTTGTAAATTTTGTAAAACACATTACATCGATCAGCACGAATTAGTTAACTTCGATCAATTCGAAAACGAACTTCCATTTGCGCGAGCGATATGCTAAAAATAAAGCATGTTTCAATCTTCAATAAATGGAATAATAATACATTTAAGTTAAGCTAATACATTTTAACCCGACTATTGCAATGAAACAAACTCTATAAAATAACAAAGCACAAACAGTAGAAATTATAAGACTGTATGAAATTTAAAATCTTTATTTAGCGACCACTGACAGTCTTTTAAATAAAATCTTATGTATCACAATGATATGATGAAACTTAAGCTTAGAGTAACATAAAACTGATTAAAATTATTAGAAGTAGAACAGACGAACCAAGTGAACACAAATCAATATGTTTTTAAAGAAAATATACATTTATCCTTATCTACATTTTAGTAACAGGGACACACAGGAATAGCAATGTTTTCAATGTTAAATATAAAATTATACTAAAAGAAGAATATATGTCTCTAAAATAAAATCAATTACAAAACAACGCCAATGGCAATGGAAATCCAGTTCGCGGTCAGCTCAAATTGACACATCGTCGACATGATAAGAACATACATAATTTGACTATTTATTTTATTTATGTAAAAACAGAACTGGTAAATAAATGAAGAGCCCTTTTAGTAGTCGCAACAACAACAATACATGGTAAATAATAGTCCCTGTTTAATAACAATTAAACCGTGACTAATTTAACGTCTAGTCCAGTAACTGCCAATCAAACAACCAACAATTAACATTTGGGAACCTGTATGTAAGAACATCAACGATCCTTGATGGAGACGAGAATAAACTAGGTGTGCCGTTTACATTTTATCTGGTTTTAGAAATATGGTTTAATGTTTAATACAATTTTTATACAATTACCATAATACGACCTCATATTTATTTATACAACGAAATAGTTAGTTTTTTAAGACGCTTTGTATTTTTTTTCTGCTACATAAATAAAATGCTTCTTTTATGAAAAGCATAACTCGTACAGTAAATCAGTATGAATTAACTACCAAGCAAAAGGTCGGGTATCCGCCATTTTTGTACATGATCCACAGGGATCACGGCCATGCCCAAAACAAACAGATTTAAAAATGGCAGATCCCCGACTTTTCGCAAGGTAAAATGTATAATTTTACTGAACTAATTACCGTACTTATATTTTCACCATTGAATACACGAACATTATATTGTTAACACAGGTTTTAGGTTTCACTTAATTCTTAATTTACATTTCCAGACAAACGTAAGGCGGGTAATCATAATATTTGTTTGTATTGGTATTGTTATCTTACTTTTATATTTAAATATATATTGTAAAGAACCTAACTTACAGAAAATTTAATAAATATCTGAAATAATACAATAAATTTAAAGTGGCAAGACCAGTAAAAGGCAGTCGTATATGCGGTGAAATTATCTAATTATATACTCAAGTGATCACATAATTAGAACTTGTGATCCATTCCATACAATTTCCCACAATTATCACTTATCGAATTTGACCACCGCTCAAAGTATTTGACCAATTTTATTGATAATTACAATTTACCTTAGATCATACAATTATTAATCTTTATTATAAACGAACCTTATATTAAATAGAGATTTAAAAACTAAGTCCTAACGCATCCATACAAAATTGTATAACTTTGTATGAACACATGAAAGCTTAATTTCAACAGAGATTAATTGAACATCATTTTAAAGCTCAGTACCAATTTCACCAAACGATTTTAAACTTAATCAATGTTAATCGACTGTTAGGTCATACATTATGATCTCTGTTAACGCTCTATTCGTCTGTTAAGTGGTTAACTTCGTTTGGTGAATTTGGAACTTAGTTTAGTATTATTATTCAACGACATTGTAACTAGCAATAAAATTAATTAAGAACTTTTTGATAGTCTGTCAAAATTTAGTAATATTTGAAGGCAATTGTATGGGGAAAACGCCAGCACCACCAGCAACCTGACCACCTATGTATACCATAAAGATTTAGTCCGCTACTTTAATCATACACTATAAATAATTCAAAATCACATAATTCGGTGTCAGAATTATCTAGTATTTTAAAGGAAATTTTAAACAATGATTTGAGTGTATAGAATCACAGCTTAATCCACACTTAAATATTTAATGTAATGGGACAAGCAAGGTAAGCATGTAATGGGACGGTAGTTGTTTGGTTCCGCGGTACTACCGGACATGTGGAGCAGGAAGGTGACAACACTGACAACAGTTATTGGTAAAAGTGGCAAGGAAACGATCACAAGAGCGTTCTGAAGTTGCGCTGCTAAACACTCATGTGAGGCTTCGAAACCACTTAATCCAAAAGTTGTGCAGCGTGCCCACGAACTTTTCTAGTTCTACGCCATTCGAATTGCACAACGTAACTCTTAGGGGTAGATGTTATCATTATAGGCACACTAACCCTTGGACCCACTTCTTTGTCCCACCGCAGAAAAAGTTGCACCCAGCTTTTGGCATACAATTTTAATTGTGATACCAAAACTGGATAGGTTAGGTTCGTTAGGTATCTATAAATGCCCGAAGGGCAAACAGGCCTGGAATAGGAGCCCTGCTGTGAAGCAGGGCTCCGTCGAAAAGAGCAGTGGGACGAAGTAGTGGGACCACGGGTAAGCGTCCTTATAGGCACCACGGGTTCAATATCCTCACAGGCACGTTCAACAGCACGCATCCAGGCTCATTCCGTGTGCACGACAGGCACCAGGCCAGCACCAGGTGTGGTGCTGTACAGCACGACAACGGAAGTTTTTTATTTCTTTTGCGGTACATATTCATGAAAAAACCCTAGTTTTATGTACTTTTGGTTTCAAGAATTGTACTCTTATAGTTTCGACGGTCGGGCATAATGATGCAAGATGTGGTCGTGCTAGGTAGATGCTTTTTGGCATGGCCAGATTTAAAAAACCGAGATCAATTGTAATGGGTACAAATGATATAAAATAAACGCACCCTCGATAGCCCATCGATTTTGACGGTTGCAATGAAATAAAAAAACACTAATATTTATTTATGTTGTGTCTACCCCAAATCCAATGGGTACGATTCTATTAAATTATATTACATTTAAAGTCCAAGCCAAAATTTTGCTATCACTATTCATATCAAGCGCAATTCAACTTTGAACGCGACCTAATCTTGCTTATCAATATTAGCGATTTTTTGAGTGCAACTGTCACAATCCATGTTCTGTTGAGGGTAGGTACGATTAGAGTACATTTATTTCTATCATTTGTCCCCATTACAATTGATCTCAATCTTTTAAATCTGGTCGTGCCAAAAGGCATCTACCTAGCACGACCACATTACTAATGTCCGGTTCCTATATTCAAGAAACGAATCGTTTTCCTTACGGGCCGTAGCGTTATGACATTTGCTACGTACAAAATGTGTCAAATTTCGATTCGTTTGTCGAGTTTAGGAACCGGGCATAAGTCGGAACGTCGAAACTATAAGAGTACAATTCTTGACAACAAAAGTACATAAAAGTAAATTTATAAAAAAACTTCCGTGGTCGAGCTATACGGCACCACACCCACACCAGATGCTAATAATAAATTAATCATAGCAGCAGGACCCGGTAGATGTCCGTCACTCAGACTTTGATCGGTTCCTCTCACTTTCGGTATATTTCAGGAGATATGAATTGGCCGTTTGTAATCTTCACTAAGATCTTTTTTTAATATCAAACAAAAGGTAATCGTAAAACTACCCTCGTTCTTCAAACAGCACAGTGGGTTGAAAGGTTAAGGTTAACTTTAGGTCCGGTAACTCATATGCTGGCACTTCTCTTGGTGTTGCGTGTTCGCGTATTTTCTTTATTTGGCCAACCACGGCAATGTGTGGAGGATTCATTCGTCTATATTTGCTGTATTTGCATGAAAAGTCAATCACGCAAATACGCAAACACGCGTATCCACCAGCTTGTCGGTTTTTGGGCACACATCAAAGGACGCAAATATGGCGAATATTTGCGTTCACCGTCCATGCATGGCTCGCTCAGTTGTATGAGCGACGGCGGGTCAAGACGTGTTTTGAAGTATGGATTGGGACTTTACAGTAGTTACCCTCAGACAACAACACGCCGCTTCGGCTCGGGATTCATCTCACACGGGAGGTTCTAGCCTAGCCAGCCAGAATCAATCGGCTGTCGCGTCTACAGTAGACTGGCCGCGGGCGAGGGTTCTGGGATGATGAGGTTGGTAGTCGGCGGAGTACGGCCCCGAGTCGCTGTAGTGGTGACGGAGGGCTTGACATCGTGCGGACTCACTCAACAGCTCACCCTGGAAACCTATATCCAACTCGTATCCCTGGTGCGTCATAGCATCCCTAGTAGGGGCTCCGTGGTGGGTGGGGAGCGAGTTGGACGAATCTGAAGAAGACTTAGTTATGGAGCTCCAAAAAACTAGCGCAGACAAGTCCGGGAGGAAAGAAGAGGAGAGGAGGGCAGAAGTGGGAGGAAGGCCGAGCACCAACAATACGGTGCAAGGGGGACCCCCGCGGATGTCGGAAGTAGCGATGGAGAAGAGAGTAGAAGGTGGGGCAGAAGTGGGCGGAATGCCGAGCACCAACAAGACGGTGCAAGGGGACCCCCGCGGATGCCGTGTGGGCCGATAGACCTGAAGAATCTGTCCTTGGAGGATGAGGACCATCTGCTGAATCCGACGCAAACTCCGAAGGAGGAAACCGCCACGGCGGCAATCCCGACGGAGGGCGACGGCTTCTCCAGACCCCCCACCAAGGCAGAGAAGAAGAGAGCAAGACTGGCACGCAGGAAAGAGAGACAGAGAGAGAGTGCGGCAGGAGTGAACCCTAGCCACAACCTGGCGAAGGGGAGGCCCTCGCCGCCGGAGAGGCCGCCGAAAGTGAAACGGCAGGCAACAGACCAGGACGAAGGAACCTCGACACGGCCTCCAGCGAAGTGACCGAACCGCGGCGACTTGCTCACGAGCAACCGTGCGACCGCAAGGGAAGCACGGGAGTTCGCAGTGGCGATCAGCCGCGCGGATGGTGTACCGCTGGATGAGTCGTTAGGAACCGAAGTCCGGAGAATTGTTAGCCGGCTCATCACGGAGGCCATAAAAGAGCAGGGCCTTCGAGGGAAGCCGCTACAGTTCGCTGGGCGGGGCTGGTGTCGGAAGGATTCTTCCTTGTAACACCATCCACGGCAGAAGCGAGGGAGTGGCTTCTCGGGAAGGACTTGGGTGAGCCAAAGGGGCACAAATTGCTGGCCCGAATGCTTAACGGCACGAGGGTCACCATTTGGATCCCGGGATCGCCGGATGAACTGAAGGAGGATCCGCTCTGAACCCGACCAAGACAAAAATAGTACTCTTCACCAATAAAAGGAAGTTGCCGACTCTGACACCCATCAAAATTAAAGGTGAGGAGATAGAAACACTCAAGGAAATAAAATACCTGGGTGTAGTACTAGACAGCAAACTGCTATACAAGACACATGTAAAAGAGCAATGCAGAAAGGCAATAACAGCCCTATGGCAATGCAGAAAAGCCATAGGAAGAAGATGGGGACTAAGACCACTGATAACCAGGGGTCGGACAAAACGTGCGGATGACGTCAAACCACTTATAGGATGATTTCAAATAGTGTTTTTGATTTTCATAATCAATCATGGATTTGCAACCTGTCACTAATACACCGGTAAACATCTTAACCTGATTATGCAAAACGTGGTTACAGAATTATCAACAGCTTATTTAAGGGTGCTTGGTAATTCTGTAGCTCTGCCTGCCCCACTCTGAAGAATGAAGGCGTGAGTTTATGTATGTATGTATAAACAATTATCACTTATCAATCTTATCATTTATCAACCTCCTTATTAAACGATATCGCCACTTGAATTGAGTAAGTACGTTTTTGACTGATATTGTCAATCAGATGAACAATAAATTGACTTCGTTATTGTTTAGCTATTGTATATTCACAATTATATTTAGCTAAAATCTATATTTACTAATGTATAAAAAAACGCTGTAAAATGTCATCTTTACTCGAATACTGTGGCAATTTTCCGTTTTTGGAGGTACGTGACAAACACGTATACTGCTCTTGCTGTAATAAAGATATACCAACGAAGGTAAGCAATATTGTAAGACATTTGGAGACAACCAAACATGTCGGAAACGTAGAAAAAAAAGGGCAAAGTGAATTTAATGCGAACCTTACAAGTTTTATGATAGCAGCAAACATACCCAATATAAGCCAATCGATCTTACGTGCGTGTGAATATGAATACACGTCCGACGATGAAATCGATATGCCCTGTACTCAAGAGTATTTTATAAAGCTACCGGAGGGTCAAAGTGAACTCAGGAGTAGCGATAGTACACCTGATATTTTAATATCCGTAGGAACGCAGACTACAGGACAAGGCAAAGATATCTCTACACAAACTGAGCAATCAAGTACTGCAATTGTTATGGATACCGCAAAATTGTTGGCTAAATTTTTTTTCCCCGATCTGTCGACTGAGGAAAAAAAATCATTCAGGCATACTTTAAGTCTGTAACAACTATTATAGACTTGTTAGAAAAATAGTAATAATTTAATTAAATACCTAATATCAACCTTTCTTTTTTATTTTTACTAATCTTACCTACTGTATTACCTACCTACTTATCTTTGAGTATTAAATCTAATTATCTGAGGTTCCCACAGATTTGTTCTAATTAATTTTAAATAATCGTACCTTATGGTAACAAGTTTCGTGGAATTTATTTTATTCACTACATCACCCTACCACCTGTGTTATTAATACTATGGATTTATTTTGTTACTTCAT
Organism: Acleris sparsana; assembly: GCA_923062465.1. Classification (NCBI taxonomy): domain Eukaryota; kingdom Metazoa; phylum Arthropoda; class Insecta; order Lepidoptera; family Tortricidae; genus Acleris; species Acleris sparsana. The sequence goes on from OV281300.1 coordinate 14,002,098, forward strand.
TACTACTTCTTCGTTACTACATGTCACACGGAAGTTAAAATACAAACATCATCCTGTGTGCAAGATTAGGTACGTCATTTTTACGTCATCCGCACGTTTTGTCCGACCCCTGCTGATAACACAATGGATCTACAAAGCAGTGGTCCTACCCAGACTGCTGTATGGAGCCATAGTGTGGTGGCATAGAGCGAAAATAAAGGACATAGACAAGGAGCTGACGAAGGTTCAGAGACTAGCATGTCTAATGACAACTGGGGCAATGAGGACAGCACCTACACAAGCCCTGGAGATAAAGCTAGGACTGAACCCTGTACACCTTGAAGTGGAAAAGAGAGCCACAGAACAGTGGTATAGGATAAAAATGAGCAGAGAGTGGATCGGGTCCGAGATGGACAAGAGACACGCAAGCATACAAAGGGAGTCAATGGTGAGCATGAACATGCTCATGATTAACAACGACCTTATAAAGAAAAGGAAGATCTTCGACAAGAAACACAGAATCCATATAGGAGAGAGAGACAGTTGGGAGACAGAGATACCAGAACCCAGAATGACATGCTTCACGGATGGGTCATGGAAGTCCTCAACAAAAAGAGCGGGGACAGGCATCTATTACCTGGAGGCGAATGAGCATACAGCGATACCACTAGGAGGCCTCACTAGTGTGTTCCAGTTTGAAGTATATGCCATCATGAAGTGTGTACAGAGCCTCAAGGAAAGAAGCGATATAGCGGGGCACCACGTTATAATCTACTCAGATAGCCAAGCAGCATTAAAAGCGTTAGATAATCCGATAATCAAGTCCTCCCTGGTGCAGGACTGCAAGGATGAACTGGATAATCTAGGCACAGCATCCAAAGTAACACTGGCATGGGTACCAGGACACAGTGGAGCAATAGGAAATGAGAAGGCTGATGAGCTGGCCAGAGCAGGGGCGGACCAACAATACCTAGGCCCGGAACCAGCACTCCCGATATCTGCAACGGTAACGAAAGGAGTCATCGCCAGAAGGATAGAGACAAAGACAAATGAGGCGTGGATAACAACACAAGGGTGCAGACAATCCAAACTCATGATAGGAAGGGTAAATAGAAATATAACAAGGTATCTACTAAATCTTGGTAAGTACAACCTAAGCATACTGACAGGGATCTTGACTGGACACTGTCCACTCAACAGACATCTGACGGTTATAGGAGTCAAACAGGATCCTCGATGCCCACACTGCGGCAAAGAGGAGACTAGTCAGCACGTTCTGGCCGAGTGTGTAATGTACTCGTCACTGAGACATCGCACATTCGGGGAGGACGTGCTATCGGTAGAGACACTTAAAAGCATTAACCTTCAGGACGCACCAATGTTCTGTAGGAAAACAAGAAGATGGGATCAGTGCTGGATGGGAGCGCCGCAGAGCCAGTAACCTGAGGCTGGATCAAGGGGAACTGGGCGGAATGAATGGAGAACCACTCGACCGCCCGCCTGCCTCGGCGGCGTCCCCACTCATCATCATCATCACCATCATGGATTGGGACTGGACAAATGATGTTGTGCGGCGACTTTTGGAAATACATCAAATGGACCGGTGTATTTGGGACCCGAAAAATGCATTCCATAAAAATAAAGCCCAAGTACACGACGTATGGTGTGACAAAAATATGCTACTGCTGCCGTAAACACATCCACGCTAGCAAATTCCATTGATTTTGAACATGTTCGCGTATTTGATTTATTTAATGTTATCATCCCAAGTGTGGATGACGTGTTTGTGATATTTTATTTTAGATATCATTTGGACAAACACAGCGAATACGCTACGCAAACACGCAACGCCAAGTGAAGCGCCAGAATTAACGCAAAAACAAATATCGCTAAGTAGATAACAGACGACACAAATCATATTTCCTGAACTATACACCTTCCTCTGATCGCTTTGGAAGAGGCGATTTTGCTGTTATCTATCCACACACGATGATTACTTCCCATCAGGTAACCAGCATGGTCGATTACCTCTCACTCATAAAAAAAAACGCGTGCTCTATTGCGGCGATTATGGCTTGCCCGCCTACCTTCAGAAAGTCTATACGTTCTGTGACACAGTAGGCAAGTAGGTAGGCATGGTAGACAAAAACTAGAATTGAGCGTGGACCGATACTGTGCAATGGCGTCTTCCAAAGCCCTCCGAAATAGCTCATTTACCTGGCTAGTCAGAAGCAGAGCTCCGTTATTTTGTTATTACTATTAATATGTGGATTAAGCTGTTTTTGATTTTATACCCCTCAAACATCAAACCTGTCAAGGGCTCGTAACGTTTTCTACAAGAGACAAAACAAAATAGATAAATGTAGAAAACCTTAATAAACCAATGACGTCATTTTAAAGTTAAACACTAATTAAAACTAGTTTCAAATTATGTTAACGTGCTGGGCTGGGAACCTGTGTAGTCACTCGCATCCATCGATTCTGAAATGAGACAAAAACGTTGAATTAGATACAAACACTTTTATATTATTTATTTATTTATAGGAACACAAATAGTCAAAAACATAATTCTTAGAAACAATTTTTAAGTACAATTGATCATCGACAAACAGTGTTCACGGTTGACCCGACAAACGTAAAAATTAAGAGTCCTCCTAATCTACTGAGGTAGGCTAAGGATTACTACCAAATTAAATTATAAAAATAAAGAACTTCAAAGTAAACTGCCCTTTATTGAGGCTTGTATAACACGGTATTTATATTTCTTATGAAGCTGCCTAAATTTGTATTAAATAAATCAATTTTGCTGAAATGTCTTTTGTCGTCACCACATGCCCGTGGAATATAAGAGTTTTTAGGATAGTTAGTTTTGCGTACTGGCACAGTAAAAAGATGTTTTTGATGAAAACTTCGGTTGGGACATCGGAAATTAATTTTAAGAGCTCTCTGACATTATTCGAAAGTTTGTGCAAAAATACCTGATGCCACCAGACATCAGTTTATTAAAAGTTGCATGCTTTTTTTACGATATACAAATTGAAAACGAAATGCTTTTGAAATTTATGTTAGCTCTAGGATAACCCCTTTCGAGGAATAATTCGAGTTACCGTCACCCTGTAGGTATATAAAATATCTGGATAATTTTCATGTTATTTTATTTTGTTTCTCTGATAGACTATTTACGTAAACAAAGATCTTACTATACGTAACATCCTTATTAAGTGATTACACTGAAATAAAAATCGAACTCAATTGTTTCAAAATTGTTGAAGTGTTTTCAAAATAATATTATGTACATGATAGGTTTTTTAATAAGAAAAATCAATAAAGGTACAAGTTCCTAGAAAACCAAAAAAAAATTCGAAACAATCTTCAAGGGGGAAGTTTTATGAAAGTAATAGTATTTGAATAGAAAATGCAAGATATATATCATATATAAAGAATCAAACTGGCTTACGAATTTAAAACCACTATCATACGAGTTCCGTAAAATTCCTAAGATTTTTGATTAACAATCATTGGGACAGAAATAATGTTGGTTGGACATGATATGCCTGGAAAAGTTTTTTTTATTTTGAATATTTTATACCCGAGTTCCGACCTCCCCAGAGCTTCCCTGACTTTCCCTGATCACCCTTAGCTTCCCTGACTTTCCAGAATGTGGACACCCTGATTATGCGCAGTACAAGACCAAGCATTCTGTACGCTTTTAGACCATGTGATATGACTTGACATTTATCTATGTTTAATTGTAAATCGTTTGAGAAACAATACCTCCAAAGTCTATCTAAATCAGACTGAAAGGAAACGCAAGAGAAGTCACAATTATATAAAGGATAAAATTTGTGTTTATACAACTTATACAACAAATCACTTTTTTTTTCAAACCTATAGAAAAACTCAGTGGGCCAATTTGAGCACGGAAACGAATGAGCGAGACCTTATATCGACGAATAAAAAAATATATTTATAAAAATTAACTAAATTGCGGCTTTTGTACCTTGTTAATTTAAACTCTATGTTTAACCTGAGAAGCTCAAATTTTCTTACAAAAATATCCATACTAAAATATAAGTATAAATAAAAGATAGATACCATTAATCTTATTTAAAGTCGGTAAAAGGTAAGTATTCATTGCTGGGCCTGGCGATCTTCTCATTGTGGATGCTCGATGTCACTGATTACCCCTAAAAAAAGGTAAAAAAATTGTACCTTAATAGGTTTATCTTGAAAAATTTCACCATGAAAATTAAAGTCGTCATTTTGTCCCACTCGGGGCGATGCTCCAGTTATTCATGGCAAATTAATAATGTTTTTCTAATACATTGCGATTTACAGTATGCGACAAATACAATGACTGGCGGACAGCGGAAGCTAGCTAGAGTCGGTTCGTTCGTATGAAACGTACCCTTTGGGTATGAGAACCTAAAAGGCTTAAAATGGGTTTTATACTATGTTAATAGAAAATACATTTCGTACCAGTCGTCCACCAACAACTACCAGAGTTTGTCATTCATGTTCTAGAATAAGAACACAAGGGATCCTAATGGAACTCCCAATAATGTATAACAAGTAGGTACCTATGCCTGACTGTAATGTCTTTACATATAGGATGAAAAAGTGATGGGAGTAATGTTTACTCTAAGAAATTGATTAAAAAGGTTGAATATAATGTATTCATCATCGCCATCAATTTGTGTTCATGTCTGTACCGTATTATGATATAATAGCTTCTGCCCGCGATTTCGTCCGCGTAGATTTCGAATATCTTTATTCCGTCAAGAACTTTTAAATTTTCCGGAATGAAATGTAGCCTATGTGTTAATCCAGGGTATAAGCTATCTCCATTTCAAATTTTATCCAAATCCGTCCAGCCATTGCAGCGTGAAAGAGTAACAAACATCCATCCAAACTTACAAATTTAATATATCATAATTATATAAAAATATACAAATTATTATTACAATTAGAGATATTATATAAATTAGACAGAGACCATGAATTTCATTAATGCATCACTGATGGAAGTTCTTCGGTCTCCCCGTAGTCACGGTCACGGCATATGAGCCATTTCGTTAGCAGAAGCCTAGACGGAGGTCTGGTTAAAGTGTTGACCTTCCAGAATGCCGTTACAGCACGAGGGGAAAGTAAGTATGATAACAGCTACTAATATGGTTTCAAGAACTACTTACTTGTTCCCGCTAAGAATTTTCTAGTTGCACATACTCATTTACTCAACGGTTGGGTGCAGTTAACAACCTTCATCTTCTCTATCTGTGAAAAATAAATGGAAGTATTCATGAAATGCCCGAACCATAATACTAACTTTTACCCATTTCGACCTAAAATTGTTTGTCATTTTCGTTTCATGGGATGATGAAACATTAAAATGAGCCGGTTGCACATTAAAAACACTGCCCATATGATTTTTTTACTTTGCCAAAATATCAACTAGTAGAGGATGTTACTAGTCAAGTTTTTTTAAAAATCTAAATTAGTTGTTTAAACGGCTGGGTGAGTCATATGTAACACTAGTAGGTTACACTAGGGAGTTATCCTAAGGAGCGTCGGTGGCTCGTGTTGGAAAGATACCCGTACGTTCAAACCGCAGCGGTGGACATCATAGGTTTCTATCTACAGGAAACCTGCAAATACGGACAGCTGAGTGTGTAAGATTTATTAATTAATACATACGTAAAATCACGCCTGTTTCCCAGAGGGGTAGGCAGAGACGACTTCTTTCCACCTGTTACGATCCTGACAAATGTCTTTCGCTTCTTCCACATTCATACATCGAGTCATGCACGCACGTCGGTTATAATTAATTATACTATTTATTATATGATTGTTTTAAACCTTGTTTGTACTTAACGATACAACTTTTCTAGATGCCACAGTTGAAACAAGTTTTTGAAGAGTATGTATTGCATAAAGAGTTTACGTAAATCGTAGTGTACTGGTGGAATTAAAATATTGACAAGTGGCTCGTCACTAAAATCACTGTCAACGTCCGACTCCTGTTCTTGTTCCCGCTCACGTTGTGGTGGCGTTTTCCACCTCTAAGCAGTGCTGTTCCGCCATATATGGAAACCTCCTTCGGAGATGACCCTGTCGGTTGCAAACCTTGCACACATATCGCGTGAACCGACACGTTGCTGCATCATGCGCCGCGCCGCACGCTGTGCACGACCGCGGCGCGCGCCCCCGCGGCTCGCGCCGTTGCTCGCCGCCTGGAACCCCCGTGGCGGGACCGCTAGCCCCCTTCTTTTTGGTTCGCTCGCCCACAACCCTTTGGCTTGACGCGACGTGAATCCATCCATGGTAGCCACCCCAATCGATGACCTCCCTCGACCTTCCACGACCGACGCATCCTTTTCCGCTGCCTCCATACTAACCGCTCGTTTGAATGCCTTCCCAAAATCTAGCGCTTCCTCGGTGAAAAGCCGCTGTCGTATTGTCTCACAGTGTATACCGCAAACCAGCTGATCGCGTAAACTTTCCTCTAGCCAAGTACCAAACTCGCACGTTTATGTTTTTTTTTAATATCGCCACATATTCCGAAATACTTTCTCCACTTGCCTGTTCCCTGTGCCTAAATTTATATCTCTCCGCAAGTGCACTGCGTTTTGGCTGTAAGTGACGTTCCAGAATGTTCGTCACCTGCTCGAATGTCGTTGTTGTAGGTTTGTCTGGCGTACATAAGTTTACCAACAACTCATAACAGTCGGTCCCCATTAGTGTTATTAACGGAGGCACGTATAAATCCTTGTCCGCCTTTGTTAACTACCAAATATTGTTCCAACCTGTCCACATTATAACCGCCAGTTGTCCGTATTAACATTGCATTCGGCTATCTTGCCGACCGAATTTATCACTAATTGCGCACTGTTTTTAAAACAAAAACGTAATCCAAACAATCACACGCACTCGAGTCCGAACGTATTCGTCGCCACTGAAGAATCTGGTGCTTGGGGTCTACAGCATTAGCGCCAGCTAAACAAAACACGACTATTTCAGGGTATGTTTAATCCAAGACAAAGAAGTTATAATAAACTACCTGCACTTTCTAAGTCGCACTTTTTACATCTACCCACATATATCACAGTTGGTAATATCATATGGATAAAAAATCTAAAAGACCTGCCCCGAATTTCTAATAAGTCCAGAGTCCCATCATCAGATTTCATTCAAATAAAAAAGATTTCTCAGTGATTGGGATACATACCTACATACCTACAAAAAATCTAACCATTCTTTTTTCAAGTCGGTTAAAAAAGGTAATATTGCGATCGTCAAAAACGTACTCTAATTATAACATTAACATATTTACATCGTTTAGGGTTGTTATAAGAGCGTCGGTGGCCTAGTGGTGAGCCACAAGACGTAGGTCACAGTCGACTCGTGATCTTAAGTTAATCCCCGCGGTCACTATGTACCAATGAGTTTGTCTAACTAAAAAAAACATCGTGAGGAAACCTGCACATTCGAACAGGTGAGTGTGTAAGAGAGTAATTGCACAAAATATCGTAACGAGTCAAGGTGTATCCGAAAGGGCCCATCAGTTTTTAATATAAATAATACCTACTCAAAAGGTCCCATCGAAAGGTCATAAACAAAAAACCGGCCAAATGAGAGTTAAACTCGCGGGGAGAGGTTTCCGTACATACGTATTTTTGATTTTGTTGATAGAATTAATATAGGATTACCTGTAATCCACAAGCAATTAACTGTAACTTTGGTTTTTTTTTAAATTTTAGGTTTTGTACTGTCGGAGATCAGGAATAGTCAATTTTCGTCTTCTTTAATAAAATCAAAACTATTTAATGTGTAATTACACATTTAACATTTACCTACCTACTATTTGAATTTCCTTTCAAAATTATAGCAAAGTTTTATAAAGTATGTTTGGAATGGTCTAATTATTAACTTACATTTGAGACCAACAGTAAAAAACCCACAAGTTTAAGCTTTAGAGTAAGTTTTTGTTATAGTAAGAAAGACTTATTTCCCATCCATTTTTATTGGCTGACCACTTATGGAAATATTATATACCCTGTATAAATTGGACAACTAAGACCTATATGTTAAAATCCATCAAGCTGCTGCCGTTCAAGGATGCAGATGCAGAGCGTACCACAGAAATAGACATACATACATACATAAGCTCAAAAAACATAACCCTCCATTGGTCAAAAAAGTAATAACTTGTCATTGTCTTACCTAAAAAAGCAGCAGCATCACATACTAGTGCAGGAGCCAAATGTCACTGATGTTGTCATGATACATGAATGGTTCACCCCGGTTTCAGCTAGCCTTTGGTGATTGTAGTTGGCAGCATAATACCAGCATGGTTTCCAGCTCAAAATACAGTACCTAAAAATATTAAAACATTAAATCAGCCAAGAAACTAAAACATACCAAGGGCCTACTGATAGAACTTGCTACAAGTCTGCACTGGCATAGTTAAGTATCCCATATCCATCTCTCAGCACAACAGTTGGATGAGGTACAGCACCACTACAGCGAGAGAAATAAACATACATTTAACCACTTTCCATTTATTCAGCTTTGAGGTTTTTGACTATAAAATAACATTGGTCTGGCTCTTGAATCTCACTCTATTATATAATTTAGCATTTAGCTTCTTGATTCATACCAGCTGAATCTGCAGTAACTTTGACATCTACACTAATATTATAGGTAGGAAAGATTTGTTTATGTATTTTTGTTTTGTAACAAATAAACTTAAAAACTAGCACCTTTAGAACGCTACATTACCCTGACTAAGATAGGCTACGTTTTATTTTTAAGCGCGTACAGAGGTACAGGCAACAGCTATCAATTATAAAAAAATACTACTATAAATTTCAACATACTAGTCCATGTCTTACCTAGACAAAATTGCAGCAGCACACACAAGCGCAGGGACCAAATGATTATGTTGTCATGGCACATGAATAGTTCACCCCAGTTTCGGCTAGGCTTTGATCATTTTGGATGACAGCAGTATGGTTCCCCTAGCTCAAAACAAAGTACCTAAAAAAATTAAAACAAATCAGCTAAGTAAAACCTACAAAAGGCATTGTGATACAATTTGCTATGCGACCCGCACTGACACCAGCTAAAATATATCAAACTAAACCTAAAAATGGTGGTCAAAATTTAAGTCATATTTGTAGGCAATTGTATGGGAAAACTATATAAATACATACTCATCTACGTATATATTTACATTAATAGGAGTGTAGGGTCCATTCGGATCACTACCACCAAATCCAAACAGGAGTGGTTCCAGTGTAGGCATAAGACAAGAAATGACTAGCATCAAGACATTCCATCTTAGTCCTCAGTCAGAGGAAAGGAAGAATATTACCTAGTACTTATTACATTGTAGTACCTAGTATGTACAAAAAAAGACAGTATTTACGACTAAATATATAATATAACAGGGAGTTCAAAATTGTGTTCAGTAAGTAGGTACATAATGTGTATGCCTAAGACTGTTCATCCGTCCTACAACTTAAGAGAGTCCTGGTAAATCACTGAAATAAAGGAAAGTAAAGAAGAAAAATATACTTACCTGTAATATACACGAGCAAAAATTACTGTTTGGGTTTGGAATTTTGCACTGAAAACAAACCGCGTGGCAAGCTGGCGACGCCATCATTTTATGAATTTATCTAGTTTTTTTTTTCAATTTAGGTTTTATCACTAGCGGTGCACTTGGAATTTCATACTAATAAGATTGTGTATTAAAAATATATAGTATTAAAATAATCAAACCGAAATGAAAAACATTTTGTAAACAAGAATGTCAAGAATAACTGTTAGCGGCAAATGGCAGCAAAACAAGTGAAATCATTGAATGAGTAACAGAATAAAGCTGGCATGAAATGAGTTCAACTAAGAAATACATACATCATTCATTTGAATGGGATGCCTTGTGCGTTCACTAGTTCACTGATTCGTTACCCCATTTAGCTGTCATCGCTAACGCCGGAGAGTGAATGAGGCAGATTCTCACCCGTGGTTATACTTGACGACATTCTGTGCGAAAAAGAATAAGTTGTTTTAGAGAAAAAACTGGATTTAATTATTGGTTCTATCTTAAATTCATGACACTATTAAATTCACTGACACTGTGAAACGATTTATTTTCATCATGGATTGTACGATGGCTGTGTAAGTTATACTGCTGCCTGTACTTGGTTACTTTATTTAGGTACCTACTAAAATTAAATATATTTTTAAAGAATGTGTGTCATCTCAACCTGTATTTATTTATGGGCGCTTTAAAATTCTTGTCGAATGATGATGATGATGACGAGTGGAGGACGCCCGGCCGGATCAGGCGGGCGGTCGATCGGTCTCTCTGTCATTCCGCCCGGTTCCGGGTCCGGTTGAGCCAAAGGTTGCTGGTCCGGCGACGCTCCCAATGGGAGCCTCCCATCCAGCATGGATACCATCTTCTCGTTATCTTACAGAACAGAAGTGCGTCCTGTAGTTTTATGCTTTTTAGTGCTTCGTTAGATAATACAGTGTGTATTTGGAAGTGTGGATCAAACGAAGCAAGTCGATAGAGGACGTCTAGACCTATCCAACTCACCCCCATGTATGTTCAGCGATATTTACTAATTTCGGAGATATTGATCATTTTAATCTTAATTTTTGTAATTTTCCCTTATGTCCATGTCACGAAAAATAATTAATTTCATGTTTTATTTCATAAGTTTTTAAGTGGTATCTTACATAATAAGAGTCATTACAAATCAGCGAAGTTTTTAAACCTATTTGCTCATTTTTTTTCCAGTATTTTTTTTAAGTAATCACAAAGTTTGTTTCTCCATACTTGGTATCCCAGAGTTTGATTTTCACTTTGTATGGAAAAAACTACTTTATGTAATTACTTTAAAAAATACTGGAAAAAAAATGAGCAAATAGGTTTAAAAACTTCGCTGATTTGTAATGACTCTTATTATGTAAGATACCACTTAAAAACTTATGAAATAAAACATGAAATTAATTATTTTTCGTGACATGGACATAAGGGAAAATTACAAAAATTAAGATTAAAATGATCAATATCTCCGAAATTAGTAAATATCGCTGAACATACATGGGGGTGAGTTGGATAGGTCTAGACGTCCTCTATCGACTTGCTTCGTTTGATCCACACTTCCAAATACACCCTGTATAATACGTCCTCCCGCCGAATGTGCGGTCTCTGAGTGACGAGTACATACACTAATAATTCTTGTCGAATGTCACAGTTTTCTCATCCACGGCCACTATAAAAGATTAGTTTGCATGCCGTTACTGTTGAAGGTATTTTAATTTAAAAGTGCCCAATTATATACCAAATAAAATAAAAAAGGAAAGAAGGGAAGGGCAAGGGAGCAAGTTAGGTATATGCTTCATTGTGAAGGTTTATCCTGTGCCATACCGTAACACGGTAAACTATAAAAGCGGCCAACTAGTCGAAACCGGAGAGTAAATTATTTTGTTGTTTTCTATTTTTTTATGTATAATGATGAAAACTTATTTAGGTATGTTTATCTTTGTCTACTGTCTAGTACAGTACCTACCCATCCATGATAGTAATTGTACGATTATTAATTTGGTGCCTAAACGATGACCTAGCCTAGAGCTGGTTGTGACTACCCTAGATCAATTTGTGGGAGATTGTCCACTGATATTATTATATAATTATTTACAGAAAGGGAACACAACAACTGCAGGGTCACACCTCAAAGTTGACCATTTCAGTAATAAGCTGTGGACAAAGCGATGAAGTAATTTCTAGTGGTTTTGTAATTCAAGACTTGGTAAAGGTATGTTTCAAATTTATACTTGACACTGGCTATAGTCATCGATTCTGGTCTTATCAATACATCAAAGCTTTTGTATCCGCTCAAACGGAAGAATCATCAAAGCATAAGAATATCAAAGTGTCTATAAGTTGCAATGACCCAAAATATTCACATCAGTGGATATGCGATAACAACGTCTTGTGGAAACATATGGGTAAGGTGAATAGTTGTGCCGGAACCAAGGATTCATTTTTATATATGCTTGAAGTAAATATTAGTGTAAGTAAGAATGGATCTATACTATCTAAGGTTTATGACGATGAAAGTTTCACTGACTTTGCTATGAGCGCACCAGATGGCAGAGTACCTGTGCATAAAGCGGTTCTTGCTGCTCACAGTGATATGTTCAGAACCATGTTCGGAGGGAAGTGGAAAGAGACAACTGAGAGTTGTATTGAAGTGGAAGGAGCAACTCTGCAGACACTACAGCATCTAAAAGATTACATGTACTTGGGCACCTTGCCAGAAGACGGTTTGCGAGCGTTGCTGGTGCTTGCCAAACGCTACTTGATTGAGGACCTTAAAGCAGAATGCATTTTGCGTCTATCTCAGTCAGTAATACCTGAAACCCTCTTTGATCTCCTGGAATTTGCTTCACAGAATGATACTCCCGAATTAACATTGGCCATTATAAGGAACACTCCCAATCAAGTTGTTCAGGGTGTTGAACAGCTGTTAAAGAACCCTCAGGTTAACAATGATACTGTTGCAGAATAACTAAAAGGATGACTAATAAGAGCTGATTAATTTTTTAATTTAAGAAGCAATACTAAACTTGCTCCTGTATACTAATATTTACTATAAAATCAGTACATTTAAGTTTGAATGTAATCATTTAAGTTAATACAATTTGTATTCTGGTCCTGCATGGTAGTAAACTGTGTTCTCATAACCATTTTATTTCATTACATTTTATAAAAAAGAAAATGTTTTTGTATTTCCTATTATCCGCTCTTCAAGATACCATCACACCAAAATTTCATTGAAATTGGTTCAGCAGTTTAGCTGTGAATGCGTAACAGACGAAGTTATTTTCACATTTATATTACTAGCTTCGGTCTGCGACTTTGTCCGCGTAGTTTTCGATTGTTGTTATTCCCTCGGAAGGTTTTAAATGTTCCTATGTGAAAGTAGCCTTTTGTTGATCCAGGCTATGAGCTATCTATCCGTCCAGCCGTTGCAGCATGCAGGAGTAACAAACTAACACAGACAGTTTCGCATTTATAATACACTCAGGAGCAAAAATATCAGGTCAGAGTGCGTTTTTCATACTATAGAGGCTATTTCAAAGCCTTGGTTCCTCGCCAGGGAATGCTTTTAGAGAGGCTTTTTTTTTGGGAGGTCAAAAGTTCTTAATATACCTAACTGATCGCACAATCAGTTTACACCACAGCGGGAGACTTAGGGTCAGCACTTGGATTTCCTTACATTTTATTGCCATTTTAGATGTTTTTCTGAAAATGCACAATTCCGAGGTTAACCGCCTATTCATTCAGTAGGGTATCCTAGGCACTCTGGAAGTCCTGTATCAATGTTCGGAGTATTCATCATCAGATTTCACTAGAAGCATTCCCTGGCGAGGAACCAAGGCTTTGAAATAGCCTCTTTAGTATGAAAAACGCACTGACCGTTTTTTTTGCTCCCGAGTGTAATTGTAAACATAGGATTCGTAGGATATTATTGGTGGGATTAGTATCGACATAACATAATAATTTGTATGGATAATGGCGGACCACAGCTGCGATGTAGTGCAAAGTAGAAGAAAAACTTTAAAAAAACCACATGCATATTATCTTCATTGTCATGAACATGACAATTACCATTTTATGATGTAACTAAACTGACGGTTTCTGCAATACTACTACTACTACTAGTAGTTAAGTACACGCATTAGTAAAGGTTATAAGGAATTTAATTATCTGTTTACTTTGCGTGGGATTACAATGTATGGCGTGATCTTCGATTTATCATTGCCCGAGCTTAGTTATCTCATCAATCTTTACATAGAAATCTTTCCTCTGTATGGGTGTGTATAAAATAAATAAAATAAAAATAAATAAAAAAACATTTATTGCCTTAAACATATAGATACACACACAAGAGAAAAAGAGAAGAAACAATACCCATACCCATACCCATTGGAACCTTGACACACCATAGATAACGTCACTGTGACACAGTTCTATGGTGGGTCAACATTCCATTGGGCTAATAGTACGCTTAGATCTTTCGAACTTCGCAACAGATTGTAATGCAGTTTCAACCAATAGATAGAGTGACTTAAGGGGAAGGTTTTTATATACAGGGCGTCTCACGGCCATGCCACTGGATGGAACATTTTACTGAAAGAAGACATTATTTGAATTTAGAAAACAATTTAAACTGCATTCATAGACATTTAAATAATCACATGGTTGTACCGGTTGTTGTTACACGAGAAAAATAATCACCCTGTAGCTTTATCATACCGATCGCAAGGCTTCATCATAAGGATTACTTTTTGCTAAATAACACAGAGTCAGAAACAAAAGGAAGACCATGAGTTTTAACATTTTTAAAACAAAATAATATAAAATAAAGGGCCCGGTTTTTAATCGGTAGTTAACTCAACTTTTTAAAATTCGAAAAACCAAAATACAATAGAATAAATACAGACTTCTTATAAGCATATATGTAGGTACTCATACTTATATAAAAATAATAATGCATATAAAGTATAAATAAACATTTACTGTATTTTTTGTAAAACACGCCCAATGTAGTCGCCTAATAAAAATATTGAGCACACTTATAACCTTGTCATTGTGACTGCAATTGTTTTTGTCATGCTGGTTATTTGATGATCAGTTTGAAGTTTATTATAAAGTGCTTATCATTTTCGTTGGGGTACCTACTGTACCTACATATTATATACTTACTCATATTTAACCTCAAAAAAGCGATTTTAAAAACAGTAACTTATTGTAAGGTGACAAGATTCACAATCGGTCAGTTAACAGTGCCGCTGATATTAAGGGATGTACCTACTAGACACCGAAGTGTATGAACTATGAAGTGTCATAGAATGAGTAACGTGATGACAGCTGCTATACTTACGGATGTCACGCTGCGCACACGCATTGCCGTGACTAACCGCGGACTAGTGACGTATAGTTGCTATTCGTTAATTTATCAGCAACATGAGAACCGGTAATTATTGTAAATCGATTACTTTGGTTTGACTGCTAGCAAAGTTACCATTTTTCGCGACTATCCAAAAATATATAGTTTCGTTGCTTGGTGTTAAATAAAGAGTATTTATTGTACAAGCTAGCTATTGACCGCGACTTCGTCCGCGTAAATTTCGATAACCGTTATTCCCTTGGAGTTTTAAATTTTCCGGGATGAAAACTACCTAATCTATATCCTATAAGCTATCTCCATTTCAAAATTCATCCAAATCCGCCCACACACACACACGCACTCACACACGCAAACGCACACGCACACGCACACACAGAGACATACAACGAACTTTCTTATATATCATTTTAGAAGGATAAGATAGGATTGAAGTCGGTCCGCGTTGAAGCAAGTCCGAAGGGTACAGCAAATAGGAACTTACCCCCTTACTAATAAACGTTGAGTAACGGTGGTATAGCTATACAATGTTTTGTCCTTATCTGTCATTGTGACATTTGAATTTGACAGATAAGGACAAAACATTGTATAGCTATACCACCGTTACTCAACGTTTATTAGTAAGGGGGTTAGTCTTGAACTAACATGATGATGTCTTTGTTGTTGACAAAAAATACTGGCTAATACCGATTTTATCGATAAAAACCGGCTTTGGCTAGTGAGTACATACCAACACTAAAATTCTCTATAATATATGCGGCTGATGCACGCTTTCGATTTGAAGTTCATAGTGCATTGGAGTCTCTGTACCTTAGGTATGCGGATGCGGTGATATGAGTCTTTGTAAAAAAATATAAAAAGCTTTTAGTACCTACATAATTGTGTACGAGTAGATAAAACCTCTTTATTTATATTTATATTTAGAAAAAAAAACGAAGAGCAGGCAAACAAGACAAGATACTAGTATAGATACAGTGCGACAAAAAAGAGTAGAAAATAAATGAGGGCGCCACTTTGTACGTAACTGTCACATTTTTAACGTAAAATTCTTAAACATGGCAACAATTTTCTGTTCCATTTTATTTAATTTCTATTCCTTTCTGTCGCACTATACAGTGAGATTTAAAAGTAACTGTTCAATTTTGTACCTTTTCGCTTTAGGCTGCCTGTCCAGTGGAGCGAAACGACGCAGCGTAGCGGTCAGCGAGTAAAAGATCCTCCAATAGGAATACTTTATTTTCCTAGTCTCGCTCAGCGCAGCTCTCCTATTCGGGGATTTTTTCCTCATCACCGCTTCGCTAGTTCGTTCCGCTCCTGTGGACAGGCAGCCTTAAGACTACGCCGAGCGTCCAGTGGCGCCCTCATCACCATTATTGTGTTTTCTAATAAACTAAAGTATTGTCTTGAAATCGATGGATGTGTTTTTGTTGTATAAATGAATACACAATTTATAGGGTATATGACTCAACTTAATAACCATTGAACTATGAGTCAGTAACTTAACGGAAAAAAGTGGCCACCTTTTCCCGTTAAGTTGACGACGCGAAGGTTAAAGTTTATTAAACTTTGTCTTATATGCTATACATTGTGTTTTCATTGGTACAACAAAAATACATGCTTCGATTTCAAGACAATACTTTAGTTTATTAGAAAACACAATAATGGTCATGAGGGCGCCACTGGACGCTCGGCGTAGTCTTAAGGCCTTTGACAGACTAGTGCAGTAGTTCGAGTAGCTACTTATAAGGACGACCGTACAATACATAATATACGTAGTCATAAACATAACTACATAATTTAAATATGTAGTAAAGATCTAAAACTCAGGTGCAGAATTGTAGAAATTCGTGATTATGTTTTTTGCCCTTCAACGATGATCGATCCCAGGATCTAAAGCAACAACCGGTCAAGTGCGAGTCGGTATTGTTTGGTTCCGTCCGCGCAGAAAAATAAAACTGCCTTTTTTACTAAGGGATAATATAGAATTCTATTGGTAAAAGAATTTTTCAAATCGGTCCATTCGTTTCGAAGCCTATTCAATGCAAACAAAGAAACAAAGAATCAAATCTTTCCTCTTTATAATATTATTTTATAGGGTAAAGTCACCAGTAGTCAGCCAGACACCAGTAGCCGACCTTATATGAGTGCGAAGAGTGGGAATTATATCTTTCGTACTCTCCACACTCATACAAAGTATAGGCAGAGGCCGACTACAGGTCTTTGGGTGACCACTGGTGACTTTACCCTACGAATAGTTGACGATTCTTAGCTATAATAGTTAATCATAATAATACATAATAATAGTAATTCTCATAATAACAGTTTAAGGGCTCTGGCTGATACTATAATAGTTCAGATTGAGTAATTTACGCCCGTTCATATGAGGAAAACTGTATTGGGGTCAAATAAAGGATCCGTACCAAGTTAGACTTGCTTTTGACTTAAACTATCGTGACAACTAAACCAGAGGCGTAAGGTTTAAAATCGAACTAGTTTTATAACCGTATCAGAAACAGAAAATGGTAATTGTATATTTCACTCGACTAAGGTTTCTAAGAACATGCTTCACTCCTTAATTATACAGTGAAATGACATATGAAAGATCGTTCTTCTGCGTTATGAATGAACTATTCAATAATAAACCATTTTAGTTCGTATTATAATGCACAAAAGTGTATTTTAGTTTTAAGCTTTGCGTCCTGCAGTTCTTGACATACATTGCGGAGGAAAAAAGTTGCAAAATTATTTTGCAGTGTGAAAGGCACAGCTAATGGATTTGAAACTTTGTGGTTCTAGAAATATGGCTTTGCGCGTGTCTATAGGTTTCTCGAGTGATGTTTTTTTCTTTGTAGTATTTACAGTGGATTGAGTGTGTTCGCAGTGCTTCTGAGAAGCGAAACGAGTGTCGTATTTTTAAAAAGTCAGTGCCGAAAGTGCAAAACCGGTTTGAAATTTTATGCAATTTGGATATCTAGGCATTGAATGCGTTTAACATTCCTAGTAGTCTAGAATAATTGGGTCAGAAGGTAAAAAAAAAGAATAAATATTGTTAAATTATAGTTTAAATAGGTAATTAGTTCAGGTTATCTTCAGGTATAGACTAAATAAAGAAGATATTGTAAGGAAAAGGCAACTAAATACGTACTAAAAATATCGAAATTGTTTCACCAAAGGGTCCTCGTGAGTCCAGAGTTCAAAGATTGGTAAGCCATAGAATTTGTCGATAGACTCAGTGCAGTTGCCTTATAGAACAACATACCTAATGGACTTACCTTGGCCATACCAAATGAAAGAGATGCAACGTGAATGCTTGACAAGTACCTAACAGCCAAGTGCAGTTTCACATAATCTTGAAATTTGGTTATAACATCTTTCTTTCACGATCACGGAACTATGGAAGTTTCTCAAAGGCTTTTTAGACAACATTAATGTAGAACCTTTCTTTCCCTAGGCACTACTGCGTGGCACAACTGACCAATGATTTCTATTTCAAAATCAAATTTAATAGAGTCGACGGAGCTCTGCTGTCGCAGAGCTCCTATTTCTGGGTAGTTTGGCCCTCCGGGCCTGCTGAAGAACTAACAAAACCTAAACCTACCTCATATTTATGATACAGATTTTGGTCAGTTGTGCCAAATAGTTGTGCCACGGGGAATAAACTATGTAGAATAGTGATGGATACCAACCGGTGATTGTCCCTTCGCAGTTTAGAAGTATGCTCCCACGGACTACCAACGGTGAGTGTAGGAAAATGATGCAAACGTTAATAACAGGATCTAAGTTGTTATCTTCGGGAAAATTAGTTTTCAACTCGAGCGACGGTCTTCCAGGTACTGAATATTTAAGTAAAGCAAAGAAAATGTTTGATTGCATTTTTATTTATTTATCCATAATGTTACCGAATATTGAAACCAGGACCTGCTAGCTTAAGGTTTAGGTTCTACTAGCTTGGCCAGCCACATCGCCAGATTTGGAACATAATAAAGAGACGTAGTTGAGTAAGACGTAAATAAATAAACATTAGTCGCATGTCATTTGTGACGTTAAAATTAAAAAAACCCACATGAAGCTCTGAGCGGTCGTAATGACATGCTAACGGCCCATTATGTCTGTGGCGACTCGCTAAAGCGGTATAAACAGAATATATTACATCCTTGGTACTATCGCGAACATTATAACCAACGTAAAGTCAACAAAAGCTAACTTTTTACGGCTAGGTTACGGTTAGTGACGCTATTGTAAGCCGTCGTCTGACTGTCTGTCTGTAAGCGGGCTAAACACTTGAAATTTTTACTAAGTCATAAGTAAAAATAAAAGAACGTGTTTTTTTCAAGGCGGTAAGGAACCCATCGAGGGCGGGTTCGATTGGCACTTGCCCGTTTTAAGCTAGAGGACGCAAAAGAGGTAACCGGTCACTTAATTTAAAGTGTACTTCACATCAAGTGACCGCCGACCACCTGCAATAACAGAGGGTTACCAATTGATTAGCAGGTCATTTTACGGTGATAGACACAGAGCAAAATATAGCTCTGAACCTTACACTAGTCCTAAACTGAATAGTAGCTCATCTCTTGAAGGTCACCAAGTCGTAACGGTTTGGAAACACCGCCGCAAAAAGCTGACTATCGGCAGCTCTTAAACTTCTGTAGGTCCGGGTCTGCCTAAAACGCAGTTTGACAAATTCGCTTTACGACAAAACTTCATTTGAAATTCGCTATTCGTCTAAATCGCTATTGACCTATTACTCATATCACCTATTTCGCAATATGTCCAAAACGTAGTAAGCCTAAGTAGGCCAAGTTCGCTTTAGGACAAAATCGTAATACGTCCGAGTCTTACTGTGCCAAGTTCGCTTTAGGACAAAAGCTCATTCGGCCTAAGTCTTATTTCGACTATTTCTCAATTGGTCTAGGCATAACGCGAATTAGTCAGACTGCGTTTTAGGCAGACCCGGACAAAAGGGCTCTTAATATCTAATCCATTTCTTTTGATCTACTGAAGGTAGATAAGGTAGTGCAGAATCAGGTCCATAGAGTTCCAAGGTTCTAACTTCCAAAGGAACAGGAAGGTTTTAAAGTGGAAAAGGATCATAAATCATAATGTAGTAAGAACTAGAAACCGCGTAAACATAGAATAAGTTTTCTGCTACTCAAATCAAATTCCTTTATTGCATTACATTTAGAATAGATTAGATTATAAATTGTGGTAATGAAAAGGGCGTGAGCAAAGCTTGGCTAATTTTAGCTCAACCGTGGTATTCTACTTCCTCTGATGTCTTTCCGTTAACGCTCCATTTGCGAAATATCTTTCATCAGCGCACCCCTAGGATACCTGAGGAAAATTCTCTCCAAATTTCAGAACCTAGTTTCAGCGGCTTAGGCTGCACGCTGTCTGCCACCCAGTCGGTTTTCACTGAAGAGTTTTGAAATCTCATTTCCTTACTCGAAAAGTAAAAAAAAGTCTTAGCGAAGGGGAATATAATATTCTCTATATATAGGTACTGTTACATAGAATGTTAACTTATTAATACCCTCGGGCTTTTGAGTTCTTACCACTTTCCCGCCCAACAGTCCTAAGAATAAAGGAAAACTAACAATTCTGAATGCTTATTAATATTTCATTTCTTTTCCAAAACCGTTCAAGACAACAAAGAGTCACTTTACGAACTGATTTTCTTTGAGAAGTAATTTGTTATCATTACCGTAAAATACTTTGTCTATTTTCTTTCTTACTTTTCCCCCTAACATCTTAATAAGTGAGGTTGATGTCACTTATTCTTTCATTCATTTTCCCTTTACTGCATAAGATCTAGAGTTTCATATTTTATCTTGTGTATAAAGAGGCGAATATGTTATTATTTCTAGCTTTTGCGTCCAATTTGTTTTATGTGTTGGCTTTGGATAGTAACAGCATTAGTATGTTAGTGTCTTTTGCGAGTCAGGATGCGAAATCTACAGCTGTATTGACACCTTACGTCTGTTGGAAACCATGTAAGTACCATCTATCTTACTTATCTTGTTGCGATGTTTTGTACTCAATCACGCATGAACTGGTCGGGAAATGAAATCTGGCACAGAGATAGATTATATCATTATAGTCTGAAATAGCACAGGCTATTTTTTATCCCGGAAAACTGCATGGACTTCTACGCGAACGGAGTCGCTGGAAATGGCTCGTTTTTCATAATAACTAAAATTAATACATATCAGGGGACAATCTCACTAATATTGAGCTAGTACTAAACTAAGCTCTAGGGTTGTACAGTCAACGTCATATAGTTGGTAGCATCCAAAGTAGCCCAATAGTAGGTACGTCATTATTACCGTAGTAACAAGGGCGTGTAACGAACTATTTGGCTACTTTGGATGCTACAAACTATATGACGCTGACTGTACTATGGGTAGGTACTAGACAACGATAAACTTACTTATAGAGGAATATAACTTAATTACAAACATCCCTCGGACTCGGGAACAAATACTCGCGATCGTCCCAAAAATATCTGCCCTTGCCGGGATTTGAACTTCGGACCGCTAGCTTCGTAGGCAGATACTACCATACCAACTAGGCTAAAATGTCATCATCGACGGTTTTTTTTTTGCGAAGTTTTTTGTATACCTACATCTAAAAAAGTATTGTATAATAATGGGCCATTATAAAAGCAATACCGTAAACTGGGGGTACTTTGATTTACGGGGTAACATTGCCCACCCCAAAAACTATCTTTAATATTTAATTATTCTATTAAATGTTTCATCAGGACTAAGCTACTCATACAGTTATATAATTACTTCAACAATTTAAGAAGATAACAACTAAAACAGTTATCGTTTTAAGGTCGGGAAATGTTACCCCGTAAATCAAAGTACCCCCAGTTTACCGGTATTCTCTAACTGCTTATATTGGCAGATGAATTGAGCTTCCTGGCGAAGAGGCTGCATGACGTCGGCATCAGCACCGCCGGCTCCCTCCAGCCTCGGAGAACAGAGTACTACCTCCAAAACCTACTTATCCTGGCCGATCTGAGCTGCAGAGGAACCAATGAGTTCTTGATCAAGGTACCAGGTTCAATGGTTACAAGCGCCAGGAAGACACTGGGTTAACTGACTGTAAAGCCAGAGGTTGCGGTTGATAAACTGTTTTGAATTTACCTTGTTGGAGTGTGACTAGATATCAATTGATAGAAGGGTCTTTTTAAAAGGTGGTCTGAAAAAATCACGTTTTTTTTGTCATTATTACATCCTGAGAAAAAATAGTGTTAGACAAACTAAATGACGTCATTCCTAATAGTCCAAAGCAGGCGTAGTAAACACTGATAATTATTTAAAAAAATCGACACTAAAATTATATTAAATAGAAAAAAATGTATGCAAGACAAAGCAAGTTTTTTTATCAAAAAACCTTTTCACAAAAATCCGGTTGTCAATTCTAAATTCACTTAAGAATATATCCCGGAGCTTAGCTAAGTTGAATTCTACGAAGGCTAGTAAACAGATATCTGTCTACATGTATAGAATGACTCAATACCCGACATCTAACGTTGGACGTGGCGTGGGTACTCCCACTGAGATCACCTATGGTAGTATCATCCAAAATAATTCAATACGTTCACGTACAAGAAGTCTTCAAAAGCCTTTTGGGTAGAATCGGTGTGACTTACATTGTAAAAAATACCAGATACAACTAAAGAACATACGGGGCCTATCTTAGTCATCTTCACGGAATATAAAAAACAGTGGAAGTGGCAGGAGCTTCGCTTAGTATCAGACCTGATGTCGCCAATAGTCAAACTATCATAAAAAAATTTTTACGTTCCAAAATAGCACAATTATCCAAGCTTCTCGATTTATTTCCAGTATTAGAAATATTAGGCAAGTTTTTTTTTTTTTTTTTATGACAGAGAAGGCAAACGAGCACACAGGCCACCTGATGGTAAGCGGAAACTGTGACCCATAGACATTCGCATTCACAAGACTACAAGACTAAGACTGCAAATGCGTTGCCAACCCTGAGGACTAAGATGGAATGCCTCTATGCTAGTCATTGCACCGGCTGTCTTATCCCCAAACCGGAACACAACAGTGCGAACACTGCTGTTTGGCGGTAGGTTAATGGATAAGATGGTGGTAGCGATCCGGACGGACTCTGCACAGAGTCCTACCACCCGCAAAACAGCAGCAGGTTGGTGCGCGGAACACCGCATAACTATGCCGCACGTTACACGCCCACTTGACAGTTCTACTTATTTAAACAATATTGGTTGTAATATTTTATCGTATCGTGTTTAACTCGAACGCCATTACAGCCAACACAACATTGACAATACGATAACATGTCAAAAGCAATATGTTTTTACAGAGTAGAATAGAGCCACAGACCGATCGACCTGACTTCCATACAAAATAAACTCCTTGTAAAGTTAATGGCGTTACCCTAGCCAAATTTCGAAAAAAAAATGTGTTGGTCAACTATAGTCAAAAGTCACAGATTAATTAGGCCGTATGTATAAAACAAATGAATGAGATATGTTTCAGGCAAGTGACGAAGGTTTCTTCAAGTCCCCTTACCGCTGGCTAATCATCGATGAGTACCCGACGGGGCTGGACATCATGGAACACGTCGTCATGCTGGTTAATAGCGATGTAGTCATAGCGCAGAAGAGGAACGAGACCTATGAGTGGATAGAAGGTAAAAGTATAGTATACTCTGTTCAAGTCTTGGATAATGCCTGTCACAGCTCATCTATACACATATGACACTTGTTTTTTTTAACTCTACATAAATACTACATTGGTACGAACCTAGTGTTCAGAAATTTAAATAATTAATCGCCCAATTTTAAATACCTTGCTTGTGAGTATAGTAATTCGTTTATTAATTACACGCAATTTTATTTATAATTAACTGTCAAAGTATTAATTGACTAAGTACAGATGTTCCGCGCTCTCTTATGCCCGTATTAATAAACTGATCTCAACTCTAATGCTCGTCTCGAGATGCGTCAAAAATGACAGTGTTCTATGGTTTGGCGTTTACTTTGACGTATCTTGTGACGGGCCTCACAGTCAAGATGAGTTTATAAATACGGCTCATTAGACATGTAAGATAGAGTGGGGCTCCCATTCTGGCCGCGCTGCTTCGTCGATAAACTGGTGACCAAATTAAAAATACACGCGCTAACTTTCTAATAACGCTCTGACAGGACATCTTAGTCGAGGCAGGCACACATACAAGCCGGGATACCTTTGTTTGAAGACGAACTACCTATTTACTGTTTATACCGTGCCCAGGTTCTCTGCGCGCCACCACTCAACCGGGTTGGTGCATTCTTAAGTTTTAGCCGTGGGTTCCGTACCGGAAGGGAGCCCAATGGGACCCTATTAAAATGCCTACGCTGTCCGTCTGTCCGTTCGGTATCTGTATTTATTTAGAAAGTTTATTTAGTTGTGTCATGAAAATCTGGTTAGCCGTTGAAGGATTAAAAGTAGTAACTCTGAAAGTAGAGTCAAAAGTATTCCTGTTTCTTTAAATCTATCATCTAAATATATAAAAGGAGAAACTGACTGACTGACTGACTGACATATCAACGCACAGCCGATACTACTGTACCTAGAAACTTGAAATTTGGTACAGGTGTTCCTTTCATGATGTAAGAGAGCACTAAGGAAGGATTTTCAGAAAATCGACCCCCAACGGGGAAAAAAGGGGGAGTAGGTACTGTGAAACTAATTCTATGCGTACGAAGTCGCGGGCGTCCGCTTGTTAAATTATATTTACAATTTAGTGACCAAATGTGCAAAAACGTTAGGTATATTTTATATACTGTACATTATCGAGTCATTAAACTACCTACTAACTTAGCTTGTTAACTTAAATCTTTTTTGTCTCTTATTTGGTTAAGTACTTTTTTGATAAATGACGTACATGCATTTTATATTTACAAACAAGACATTAAATGACTCAATTTGGTCCCCTGGGTCTTTGATCTGGCAAATTGCACACGTGTTCAAGAATGATGGCAATGTACCCTTTAGGAATAAATTAAGTATCTATAGTCAATTAAACGCCAGCATTGAAAACTCGAGTGCATATTTTGATACTTGTCTATGCATGTTAAAAAAAAACACTCGAGATCCCCCTGGATTACCGAAACTTCATCGAATTTCTAATAATTAATAAACTATATTTTATGCTGACTATTATATCTCCTGAGCCACGGAATTTTACCATAACCTTGGCTAACATTCTATGTAGACTGTGAAACTATTGCTTTTTAGGTGTTATCGTAATGTTTCAAATTAGGCCGCCATTACTGCCGTGTAAATAAGATCTATAGTAACGTTGTCAAAACGATAACATGTCAAAGGCAATATTGTTATGCCCAGTAAAATAGAGGCGCTTTATTATACAGTTTGTGATTTGCATAAGAACATTTTAAAAACTGAAAGTATAAGCCGTAATGAACGTAAATTTGTATTTCTAGTTAAAAAGCAATGTATGACACCCTGACAATTACATTACGTTGACCGTTTTGACAAGACCGCTAAAAATGTTGACTAGGAAACTGCCTATTCTCATTACACTGCTGCTCGAGAAAATTAAAAATAAATAAATTAGAAAAGGTAATTCTTATATTTTTTCGATAAAACTATTCACAGCACTTAAAGCTTAGTTTCCTATGGATGTCAAACACTATATAATACGCAAAACAATAACTCAACAGAAACTTATACATTATAACATAACTGGACAGGGCGTGTGTTTATTTACCTGTTAAAGTCAAACAATGATCGATAAACACATGCGAGCATGCGACCTTCATTAGGTAACTTTGTCTGACCGGTAGGTAAGACGTTAAGGTCGGAGAGGGTCAGTCGTGTAACGACAACGCGTTTAACAAATTCAATTTATAATTTTACATTCTATTCTTTACGACTATTTTATCATGCAAGATGTTAGAGGGTTTAGTCACTTTTCTGTACTTTGGAGGTCGATTTCTCCCAACAGGTTGAGTTTGGGCGGCTAAAAAAAAGACTTATCTGTGATTTTAAACTACTCTCTAACATATATCAAAATCAACAAAATCGGAGCCGGACAGTTGGGTACCTTTCCTTGTGAGTAAACCATCTATCTAACGAAGTCAACAACTTTTTATAGGTACCCGACACTTGACATACCTTTGACTTTGATCACTGCTCAGGTAAATCGATTGAGCAATGATGTTAGTTTACGGATCGATCGATTAAGGAAAGACGCGGGCATTATTGTGGCATCCTTATAAAGCACATTCATATAAAAATATATGAAAATATAACTGGCCGGTGAGTGGCCACTTTCCACGCATCATGATATCAATTCCTTAAAATAATAATACTATTAAGGAAAGCTCTGAATGCAAACCCGGCGGGATAGGCGTCGTTAGCATTGGGCTGCTACCTATTTAGGAGAAGGAAAACTCCAATTTCAAACCCAACCCTGCAGTATGGACCATGCTAGCACCGTTTAAAAGGATTATACCCCAGGAGGGTACTGGCAATGCCAGAGAATCCCTCCCCAGGCCTAGCCTGGGCAGCCCTTCGTACTCTAGGGGGGGCGAAACAGTGCAAGTATGTTCAGATCCCTCCGGGGATCGGAACGGTGGCGATGCCGTTTGCCACGCGTCACGCCGCGCCGTGTTCGTAGGGGGGTCGGCAAAAAGCGGGCCGCTGAAAGCCGCCTTGCTACGATGAATGTTTGTGGAGGGATGGAACACAAATATTGCGGAAGAAGCGAAAGACATTTGTCAGGATCGTAACAGGTGGAAAGAAGTCGTCTCTGCCTACCCCTCTGGGAAACAGGCGTGATTTTATGTATGTATGTATGTAATAATACTATTAGCATAGCAAAAGTCTGCTCCTTCAATAACGGGGACTGGTTCAAAATTGATTTGCAAGATTTGATTTGAACGTACCAAAACATTCTAGGTACTACTCGTACCTACATGGAGAAATTAAATAGTGGAAATAAACTGGCCTTTGGAAGAAGGAGGAGTACCAATAGATATTTACGAAACCTTGATGTTTTTTAAAGTGGCATATTTTTTCTGGGGTCCTAGTCAAAACGCATAGCGCTAACGTTAGTAATTTTCGAAAACATACAAAATACTTGCGCTCGATGCGACCTTCTGGCAGGTTACGTCTATCCTATAGCAGATTATAGAATTAACCCACGAAGTAACTCTTATTTAATCTCTGGTAACTTATAACACCTGTGCCACTTTTCCCTCTTTCCCCCCAATCGAGAGTTACGTTGATTACCGTCTGTGGACTAGGTCAAACACTCAAGAGTTATGCACGTACTCCATCTTGTCGTGTCGGTTTAGGCGCGAGCGGAATACCAATTATGTTATGGCTTGGTGTTTTAAATGCGGCTGTTCCGAAGTTGTTACTTACTCGTACAGGCAAAACCGGAATCAGTGTTTAACCTTGCTCTTGATCTTGTACTATTTGTGCTCTAATGATGATGCCATGCCGTTTTCGGCAACAACGACGCTTTATAGTAAGACTCCCAAAAAAGTACGGGTTACTGTTCATTTTGGATGAAGTAGGAACATCTGCCTCATAATTGTTATGTTATAATGTTTAAATAACGTTTATTTGTGCATTTTGGCTATGAACTCTAGGTACCAAACTGTTTATCACCTCATTTGTAAACCTAATAAAAACTTATTTACTCCATTTCTGATTGACATTTTCAAACAGGTATAACAATCGTTTAGTAATCCGAAGTCAAATTGCGATTTATCTTGAATAATTCAACAGAACAAACCATCCTTGTTTTGAAATGTATCCCTTCAATATGTATGCGACTTTACTAATGTTGAATAATCGTAAACTACAGACGAAGGTGTGATTCCCACCTCGACGTCTTGCATTCCAATAGTCTTGACTGATTCATTGCTAAGAATACATATATTCATTGGATAATAAATTATCATAGATATTTATCTATATTCGGTAGCGACTTACGACGTACGAGAAGAATTAGTTTCCCGCTACTCCCCCTATTCCTGTTGAAGGTTTTTTTTTCGAAAATCCTTTCTTAGCGCACCCGGTGCCTAAGGAACATAACCTCTAAATTCCAAATTTCCAGATATTTTTTATACTAGAGCTATCGGCTATCGGGTCACCATCTGACGGTTCAGTGGTTTAGACTGCGTGTCAGTCAGACAAAGCATAGCCTAAACCGCGGAATACTCGTATGGAGATTTGAGACGAAATATTCCTTGCCTACCTAAGAAAGAATAGATAAGAATATAGAAGATAATCTAGGTGTGGTTGTTAAGCTATTCACATGTCGGTGTTATTATTTCAGCGTACAAAATAACCGAAAACTCAGATGTTATTTATAACGTACGAGGCGTATGGCGGCCCAACAACAAATCTGAATTCAATACAAATGACGAAAAAAATACGGCTGTTATTAGTAATGATATGAATAATGTTAATATACTCGAGAGTAAATATGGAGTAGTAGAAGATTATAGAGAGAGTAAAGTGCTATCTTCTAGAAGAAGAGATATAGGACGGCACACGCTTACTATGGTTAACGTTATAACGGACAGTAATGAGACGAGGAAGCATATGGATGACAGACTGTAAGTATAGGAATACTACAAATAATTAAATTTAGGTAAATATTTTCAAAAACACAAACCAACTTACAAACTTACTTAAAACTACAATTATCTAACAAACCGCTACCAGCAGGCATCATCATCATCATCATCATGTCAGCCGAAAGACGTCCACTGCTGGACATAGGCCTCCCCCAAGGCATTGCGGGCATTGTTGCCAAAATGCTGGCAGCTACGTTGAATGGCAATGTTGGCAATCCTTAATGTTTGTGCCAAAAATTGGGAAAATATTAATAAAGGAAGACGAAAAAGCTATAGTTTTCGACCTAATAAAGATATGATACTGATCGATTTTTACCACCTGACAAGGTCACCACTGTCTCCAGTTTGGTAAACATAGTCTGATCGATTTTCTAATTAAGTACCATTTTCGAAGCCAAAATTAAGATAAGCATTCTGATTAGAAGCCAGGTTTTATTTTATAAATGTCGTACTTACTAAGAAATATTAATTAATTCATCACCTATCTTGTTCTTTATAATATTATGTCGACAATAACGTTTTATTTCCATTATTGGCATATAAAACCTGCACCATAGGTGGCAAATTTTATTAGTTGATAAATATTCAAAATTATATCACCTAAAGTTCCAAGATGCTAAAGATTACATAATACTTGTTAGTTACATAACAAGCAAGTATATCTAGTTTATTTTGATAAATAAAACATGTATTGGTTTTGGAATCCGGTTTGCTAATAATATTTACTTGAATACGAACAACAAAATTGTTAAACAACCTACAATTTGCGTGAAAATCACCTCAAGTCTCATAAAATACAAAACTGATAATTGATGGTAAAGTTTAAAGGTAAACCAATAAAATTAACAGAAGATCTTTAAAGTTGTTAGTTGTTGGCACTTAATTCTGTAGCTCTGCCTACCCCACTCTAGGATGAAGGCGTGACGGTATGTATGTATGTATCTTAGTTGGTAATAAAATACAGGTTCTTATTAACACCCATTGATGAGAATAGTGAGGTGGTTCTACAACGAAGGGGACAAAATGGAATGATCCTAAAAGTCAGGACTATGTAGTTCAGCGAATAGCGATGTAGATTTCCTCAAAAAATAAAATAAATTGCGATCTAGAAAGGTGGCCGTCCACGACTGCGCGTTTTTCGAAAGTCAATTTGCCACGAACCTCGTTTCTCTGGGCCTATAGAAGGTTGCCTTTATCGCAGTGGATAAAACATCCGTCACTGTCGCACTTACATACTGTTCAGAGAGTGACACTTGTTTTGTCCACTTTTCGACACTATCGACATCGATAAACACGACCACTGGAATCACCTATTATTGTAGGGTGGTTAAATCGATATGATTAGGAACCAGCAAAAACAAGCCTACTCAAATGCATGAGTGAGACATTATTGTTACTGTTACTATTCCAAAGCTCACTCATGCGTGGGGTATTGTGACAGCTGTAAATTTTCTTCGTTGGTAGCCTGTACGCCATTGCGTCAAGTTTAGGGAAATAAGCACTACTCCAGACAATCCCTGTTTATAACAGTAGCCAGTAGGCTTAGCGAATATGCAATCGCTGCTGACGATTCTGTTTTTTATCGACTCAAAATCTATGGAATTGACATAAGCCGTTGCTGCGGTCGGTCATCAGCTTACATCAACCCTACACATTTTGTCGATTTTCGAAAATCACCAGACTTGGCCCTCATAGCCACTGCTACCATGGCGTCAAGACCAACATTTCTGCAATCATAACGAGGCCTTTTGTCCCAACTCCTGTCAGTGATACCTTGCATTACAGTCCATGAATTTTCAGGCACCTCCACCAGGATTCCATAACAAAGATGTCGTACATGGTGGTGAAGATTTGCTTCGAAATGATGAACGCTTCAGAGAAGCTGATCTTTACTAACACCTGGGGTTATGTGGATAAAAACGGCTCTTGGAATGGGATTGTGGAACGGCTTATCAAGAAAGAAGGCGATATCGGTATTTACTTTTTTTGGTTATCTAATGCTGTGTGCTATGTATGAAGCAAGTGTGACGCCGAACCTGAAGACTATAGAGTGCTTCTATGCTAGTCATGTTTAAACTGAACAGATTTTGCATGGTTTTAACCCTTAGCAATTTATTTGTGATTCATACTTGCTGAAGTATATTTACTGCTAGATTTCTCTGTATGGTTTTTCTTTTCAATATTAGGGATTTTCTCTTTTACTTCATCTAAGTTTAGTTGATTAAATGAAACTTTACCAGTTTTCTAATAAGATACCCGCACGATTTCGCATACTTTAAGGCAATGTGCGGGCCTAGTATGGCCTTGTCTATATCGCGTGTCAAATGTGGATAAAGGATCCGTCTCTCTCGTACTTATTTACGTATCAGAGGGTGACGGATGCCTTATCCACACTTTGTCACGCCATATTAGGTTCCCGGCCGGAGTTTATATAACCATATACACACAGCTCATCTCAGTATCTTCTGGCATCCTATCCCACTAAGACCTGCAGTAAACCAAAAGGATGCTTCTAAAATTTAATAACTAAATCTAATTTGATCACCTCATAAATACAACGATCGTCTTTCTTTGACAAACTCTTCCTTTTTGCTACATGCTATTTTTTTTCTAGGAACCCTGACGATCTTCACGCAAGAACGCATGGAGATTATTGACTACATCGCCATGGTGGGCACGACAGCTGTTCGTTTCGTCTTCAGGGAACCTCCCCTGGCCTATGTCTCCAACATCTTTGCGCTTCCCTTCACTGGAGCAGTCTGGTTGGCCGTGTTTGTCTGTGTGCTTGCTTGCGCCGTGTTTTTGTACATCACGTCTAAGTGGGAGGCTACTATGGGTATGGTAAGTAGAGCTAGGAGGAAGTTTCTAGACTATTTATTAAAATAGGGTCAACTCTCAATATGTAACTAGACTGTTGAGTTTCTTGCTGCGCTTCTTCTCAGCAGTGTTCTGCTTTTGGGATAGAATGTTGACATGTAACTGGATAAGCATTTATTTTCTTTTATCTTTTTTTTTCTCTTATCTTTAGAGCATAAGTGAAGCTCGTCATCCACGTAGTGCGTTTGTTTTGCACTAGATTACTCAGAAAGTGCAGTTTTAGGCCTAAGCAGTGCTATTATAATCTGTTTACAAGTCCAAGATCTATTTCTTTTGAGATACTCGTATTTTAAAGCGAGCTTATATCTCACGTATTTTCGCATAACATAATGATTTGTTTAAAATCATTATTTAGTTCTTAACAAACTCTGTATATCATTGAATGATACAAAAACGCCCCAATTTATTAGCGCTAAATGTCTTGGTATTTCGCATATAATTCAATTAACACCAGTTTATCGTTTTAGCACCCGCTTCAGCTAGACGGCTCGTGGGCAGACGTGCTAATTCTGATAATTGGGGCGGTTTTGCAGCAAGGATGCACTTTGGAGCCAAGGCATGCGGCAGGTATGGACTGTCGAGGTGTTTTTTTTAATGCAATGAGAAGGCACTCGAGTACTCAGGCCACCAGGATCTGAGACCCATAGACATTTGAGGAATCTCAAAACTGCAATCCTGAGACTTTAAATGCGTTGCCAACCCTGAGGACTGAGATGGAATGCCTCTATGCTAGTAATTTCACCGGTTGTCTTATCCCCACACCTGAAAAAAGCAATGCGAACACTGCGGTAGATTAGTGGATAAGATGGTGGTAGCAATCCGGACGGACCCTGCACAAGGTCCTACCACCCATAAACCCCATTGTGACCTCTTTGTATGTAGCATAGCAGCATAGAACGTATGAACGGAATAAAATGCATTTCTTTGATAGCTACTTTTGCCCATCACACAACAACTTATAGAAGTAATGGAAGGATGTTTTATAATATCTGAACATTGATAAAGTGGTTTTTCAGAAGTTTGAAAGCTAACACCACCACATTCCTTCGTCCAATCGAATTCAATTTTATTTTTTTACATCCTTGTATAGGTCGTGTGGTAACTCTCCTCCTGTTTATTGCCCTAACAATCCTGTTCGCCGCGTACTCGGCCAACATCGTGGTGCTGCTGCGGGCTCCCAGCTCCTCAGTCAGGAGTCTGCAGGACGTCCTCAACTCCCCTCTGAAACTGGGTGCTAGTGACTTCTCGTACAATAGGTATTTCTTCAAGGTGAGTGGCAGCTACTTTTATTAATTAGAAACATTAAACGTTAACGTCTTCAACCTCGCACATGATCATAACTTGATTTATGTCATCGTAAGCCTTATTAAGATTGTAGATTAAGGTGATTACTACAAAATACTTCCTAATTATAGATAAAGGCAAGAAAAAAAACTTGGTATACTCGGGATGTGACTAGTTATGATGTGCAGTACCCCAACGAAAATGTGCTTTAGGCGACTAATGTCTATATTGAAAAATGACGAGGTATAATAATGCCCATTTTCCAAAAATAAAAAAGTCAAAGTATAAAAATATCGAGTAATAATAACGACGAAATATAAAAATGACCAAGTATAATGTCGAAATGGAATTAAGACGAGGAGGTATAATAAGGGATAGGTGGAACAGGGGCTAGGTAGGTTTAGGTTATGTTAGCTTTGCACAAGGCCCGGAGGGCCAAACCACCCAGAAATAGGAGCTCCGCGCGAGCGGAGCTCCGTTGACACTGTCTAATTGATTTGAAATCAGAGTGTCGACGGAGCTCCGCTAACGCAGAACTCCTATTACTGGGTGGTTTGGTCCTGCGGGCCTGCTGCAAAACTAACATGACCTAAACCTACATGTCGTCATTTTTATACATCGATAAAAAACAGATGGTCATTATTATATATCGACATTTTTATGCATCGACAAAAATAATTCTAGTCTTAGTTATTTTTCGACATTATATAAGGTGACAATACTTTTATACCTCGTCATTTTTCAATATAGACATTAACGCCTAACTCGAAAATGTTAAGCACTTTAGTGCATTGTCATAGTAAACCTGAAACAGAACATCGATTGACACACATGACAATGACAGTGACATTCACAATGACAAGGTTCTAAGTATGCTCAACATTTTTATTGGGTGACTGTACATAAGAGAACAGCAACGTATTTAATACCAAGGAGCCCGTCAAGTTGGTCCTTCGTGATATGAATTTAAATGTTATGTAATCGTCTTCTTGACACAAATAACACAGAAGTTTTAGTTGCATTTTGCATTGGGTGCATAATTTTACGGCACCGATACTACAAATTGTAGTTTTATTTTAAGTCACATTAAGGTCGCAGTCTTCATCAAACCTTGACGGTGATTTTAAATTTAATGGCGTATACAGTAATGGATTAACCAAAAATAAATATTTATCAAAAACACATACAAACATAATAAACAATACCTAATCATTTCATTTCAGAAACTCAATGATCCTCTCCGCAAAGCGATTTACAACAAGAAGATCGCACCGAAAGGGAAGAAGGCCAACTTCTACTCTATGAAGGAAGGAGTGGAGAAGATCAGACGAGTAAGTTCTACAACAAACGGTCGGGTAACATACCAGCAGCGATCGTTGTATTCCGGAGTGAAAAGCATTCTATCTTGGTCTTCACGATTGACATTTGAAAGGTCTTTAAGATTGAAAATTAGTCCATTTTACCACATTTTTATATTGTGGGTACCATATTATTCCATTGTCATCTAGGTCTAGGTCTCTTCACTTTTTGTACTGAAGAGGACAGAGTTATATAACTGCTATAGCTCTGTCCTTTACACTCACCGTAAAATGAACTGCATAGCCATATAATAACCTCCCAGAAACCTCAGACGAACTAATAAAAAGGTGTCGAAAAATACCATGAGTCTTAGAGTTTACTTAGTACCAGGTGGCCTGTGTCACGTTTTCCTCCAAGCCTTAAAACCTAACCCCCTTACTAATAAACGTTGAGTAACGGTGGTATAGCTATACAATGTTTTGTCCTTATTTCTCATTGTGACATTTGAATTTGTCAGATAAGGACAAAACATATACCACCGTTACTCAACGTTTATTAGTAAGGGGGTAAGTATATATTGAAAATCACCAACAGGATTAGGAACTGCTCTACCCACAAAATCTCTATAACTCTCAGGGTCTGTTCGCGTTCCACATGGAGTTAAACCCTGGCTACCGGCTCATCCAGGAGACATACAAGGAGGAAGAGAAGTGCGACCTGGTGGAAATCGACTACATCAACGAGCAAGACCCCTGGGTTCCCGGGCAGAAGAGGTCGCCATTCAAGGACCTGTTTAAAATTAAGTAGGTACACGGTTATAATGTCTGTAATGGAAGGACTTTTACTATAGAGGCAACATTATTTGAAATTGGACAGAGCATTAGTTGGTATTTGGTTAATGGCAATTGATAAAGTGGCTAGATATATAGCAGACTTACTAGACATTATTTTCATCTCATTCTAAAGATTACTCGAACATGTGGAAAACCTATCAGACTACGAATAATAAATGTAGGTCAAAGAATAATCATAGCCACAGCCTCCTTCGTCTTTTGCTGGCTAAGTAAGCTGCCTTCACCCATCATCTAATTCCTAGTCATCAGACCGTCTAGGCCACCAAAATTATCCAGTTCCAGAAAACTTTTCCAGCGCTAAATCACAGACACATACCTAATATCATCATTGTATATCTTAACAAGGAAGAAACATCATATTCCTGTTATGTAAAAAAAGTCGATAAAAATATATCTTGTTAATGGAGATGATGTAATGACTTCTACCACCAGCTTCATAAAAATCCGCGAGTCCGGCATCCAAGCATGCATCCACCAGCGCTTGCACGTGGACCGGCCGCGCTGCCTCGGCGCCGTCAACACCTTCAGCAGCGTCGGCATCACCGACATGTACCCCGCCATGCTGGCCACGCTCTATGGCATGCTGATGGCTCCTGCTGTCCTGGTACTGGAGATCGCTTATAAGCGGCTGTAAGTGCTGATTTGGAGATACTTCATTAATATCAGTAATGACCCTCCTCTACAATCGTCCATTACGGGCATTATCATCATAGGAAGTAATGAGCTAGTGAGAGATGTTGTTCACTCTTAGGTACAGATCCGTCCCTTTCTCTGCTTCATGAGCAATCGTGGTGTGATGAGGAGCCATACATTGAGTATTATATTGGCTACCGCTCAATAGACAGCCAAGTTCACTGATTCTATGGCATGCCACTGGCTTCTGCTATCCTAGTACTGGAGATACTGTCGGTAGGGAGGAGGCATCTGCGTTATAATTCGACAAGTTTATGCACAACTGCCCTGCGGGGTGAAACGTTGGGGGAGGAGAGATAACTGTCACTTGGGCTGGTAGGTGGCGCTTTCCGTCCCGGTTTCCCTCTAGATGCCTCACCCCCGCCAACATTTGTCAACCCTTGGTATGATGGTTGCGTAGGAACTTTTTCGAATATTAGCGGTCAGAGTTAATGTCATGTTGACGATTGACGATCCGCTACGGCAGTAAATGCTCTATCTTATTAATCCATTGTCGATCTATCTCTGAACTCGGTTCAGCCAAGCTTTTCAATTTTTGGCTTGATGGAATGACAGTAAGAGGGTTCTTTCTATTTTTTGCAGAATCGTATTGAGAGCCAAAAGAAGAACCGAGTTTTATAACGAAGATTAAGACTCTTGAAGCCCGGATGTGTTAGAACTTAATTATGTTAGATGACTGCAAAAGAAGTGTTTCAATGCACCGCACCCTAGACAGCGCAGCGTATTCCTGCAAAATGTATAATTATGCCTTAAGTGAAGACTGTATTTATCCACTGCAAACACAAATTAAACCAACAACGTGCACTTAAAGTCTGCACGAAAACAGGTCTTTAGCAAATAAATTATATTGTGTTTATCGGCATTTGAGTTTCATTTGCAAATTTACGATGAGCCTTTTAATTGGTATGCAATTAACAACTAACTAACATTCTGGCTTGCGATTTAACAAGCGGATTTGCATGTAGACATAATAAAGGATGAATATTAGGAACTAGGTTTTGTCTGCGGCTTCGTTCGCTCTCTATATAAGAATAAATTGTTGAATGTGATACATTACGTTATTTCTAAGTAAATGTTATATAGTTTAATAGTTACGACCCCACCTCCCTAAATTATAAAAATGCCCACGTTCTACTACCATTGCTGTGCCCCTGCGGGTTTACGTTGACGCTAGACTTAAGTACTTTAAGACCTCATGTACTTACAACGTAAATATTTGAATTTTAATTTGATCATTTTAGGCTGATTACTCTTATTACGGGCAAACTGATTTTCATTAAAACTAATTAAGAATAATCCCATTTAAACTACCTCTCTTAGGGCCGTATTAATAAACTGAGACGCCCGTCTTAAGATACCTATTTAATGTATTTATGTATATATTTACGTATGTATTTGTTTGCCTTTGTTTGTATGTAATGTCTGTGATAGCATCGACAATACATACAAACATGATCATACAAAAAAAACTCATTTGCCCAAAGGGCAACTGGAAGAAAATGCCATTAGGCATTATATTCACTTTTTGTACTCAGATTTGTATTTTTGTGCAATAAATATTATTAAAGTAAACGTCAAATCAAGTGGAGACGAACATTGGAGCATTACAGTCGAGTTAAGTTTGTTAATACGGCCTTGAAAACTTCTTGAAATTGCAGTGTTTAACATATACTAGTTACCCTAAAAACAGACAAACATTCAAACACGTTACTTATTCTTCTAATTAACATTAAAACATGGGTTCCGACGCCGGAGAAGCCTAGCCTTTCGATATTTTAAGCTCGGTCTATTTTTATTGGTAAAACAACATTGCTGTAGACATGTTATCTATGCCATCACTGTCAAGCATATCGTTTTTACGCGTAGAATGGAGCCCCCTGTTGTTTTGAATCTATTATTTACGATTTAGTAGCCAGTTCTCGATTTGAATTATCGAATTTTACGAACGGCGCTACTAAGGTTGCGGAAGTCACAATGTTCACACTTTTTGCCGTAAAGCAGTCGTAAAAAAAATGTTGTTAATTTATTTCTCACTCGTGATACGATTAAGTGTTTTGAAGTCGCGGGCTTCATTCTAAAGGGGCGTACATGCAAAAACCCGAAAAAACTTTTTTTGTCCTATTCGATTCCGGTATTGGTAATACACAATCTCTAATTTTATCATAATTTTGCGACCTATATTTTTCGCTAAAACGATGAAAAACTTTAAGACGTATAATTGGAATAGAAAAAATGCTGTCAAACCAAAAAGACGTACAGGAGCCGTAAAAGCATTTATGTAGCAGAGTTACGCATTATCAACGCTCCATATAGTCGTATGTACTTACGGCTATAGGTGTTTAGTGTGATCTATAAAATTGTGTCTGGCTATAAAGACGTATGTACATACGGCTTTAAATTATTGTTTAATATATCAAATAAAGTCGCGCTAAGGAAGGAGACGTATGTGCATACGACCACAAATGTCTGTAAGTGCAGATGTTTGTGTGATGAGCGCGAATATTTGTTCCTGAGTCATGGATGTTTTCTATGTATATAAGTATATATTTCTCTATATGTATAAGTATTTATATCGTTGTCTAGTACCCATAGTACAAGTCTAGAGCTTAGTTTGGGACTAGGTCAATTGGTGTGACATTGTCCCCTGATATTTATTTTATTTTAAACATTAGTCCTCTATTATTAGTAAAACTAGTTATATTATTATTTCTTATGATTAATAGACCTATTGGTCATAAGTTCTAATGACTGCCAGAACTTAGCATTGTTTGAACTAAATATAAATAAAAAACAAATAATCAATATGGTCGATTTTACCCACATAGGTTAGGTTAGGTCAGAGCTGCAATCGGGCATAAAAAATAGGTATAACGTAAATTCGCGAAGTTCAAATTAGAGCTAATGAATAATTCATCATGTCATGTGAGCCGAAAGACGTCCACTGCTGGACATAGGCCTCCCGCAAGGCTTTCCACTCAGACCGGTCTTGTGCTTTTCGCATCCACCGCGGTCCCACTATCCTGACGAGGTCGTCACTCCATCTTGTTGGAGGCCTACCTACCTACAGCTCGTCTTCTGGTCCGCGGACGTCACTCCAGAACATTCTGACCCCATCGGCCATCAGTCCTGAGAGCAATGTACCCCGCCCACTGCCACTTCAGTTTAGCTATTCTTCGGGCTATGTCGGTAACCTTAGTTCTACTGCGGATATCATCATTTCTGATTCTATCACGCAGAAAAACCCCGAGCATAGCCCTCTCCATAGCCCTCTGAGTGACTTTGAGCTTCCTTATGAGGCCCATTGTTAGCGCCCACGTCTCAGATCCGTAAGTCATCACTGGCAACACACACTGGTCAAAGACTTTTGACTTCAAACACTGCCGTAATTTGGACGAAAAGGTGCTGCGAAGCTTCCGGAACGCTGCCCAGCCGAGTCGGATACGACGAGTGACCTCTTTCTCAAAGTTGGACCTACCTAATCGGACCGTTTGTCCCAGGTAAATATAGTCGTCAACAACTTCGAGCGCAGAGCCTCCGACTATCACGGGAGTATGCGCGACATGGATATTGGACATGACTTTCGTCTTGTCCATGTTCATTCTCAAGCCCACTCGTTCGGAAGCTCTACTGAGGTTAGCGAGCATTGCATCCTCCATGGTCTCAGCCATGACTACGATATGGTCAGCGAATCGTAGGTGAGTGATGTACTCATCGTTTATGTTGATGCCTCGTCCTTTCCAGTCCAGAACCTTAAAAGCATCCTCCAATGCAGCGGTGAACAGCTTCGGAGAGATCACATCTCCTTGTCTGACTCCCCGCTGCAGAGGAATAGGCTTCGTTCTCTGGTCCTGTAGTCGGACGGACATAGTGGCGTTTTCGTACAGACACTTCAGCACTTCGATATATCGGTAGTCAACTCGGCACCGCTGGAGAGGAGAGACTGCAGCACAGCCCATGTCTCGATCGAATCGAAGGCTTTCTCGTAGTCCACAAATGCAAGGCAAAGGGGGAGGTTATACTCTTCGGTCTTCTGTATAACCTGCCGCAACGCATGTATGTGGTCTACGGTACTATAGCCTTTCCGGAAACCGGCTTGTTCGGGAGGCTGGAACTCGTCAAACCTGCGCGCGAGACGATTTGTGATGACCCTCGAAAACAGCCTGTAAACATGGCTCAGAAGTGAGATGGGTCTATAATTCTTCACCAAAATGTATCTCCTTTCTTGAAGAAGAGAACCACCACACCTCTGTGCCATGCTTTCGGCGTTCTCCCTTCGTAGAGGACGGAGCTGAACAGCGTCTGAAGGCCCCTAAGGATAAAATATACATCCCCGATGATTGGCAAAACATTATCAGATTAGCCCGTAAATACCATCCGTACGAAGTGCAAGTTATGGAGCATAAAGATTTTAAGGATTTTAAAGCATTGCGGACGACAGTCTTACCCAACACACTAAAAGCCACCGATGGAACGATTTTGCGGTGGGGCCAAATAAGGTGGTTGCGATTGACGAAAGACGTTCCTGGCTCTTTCTTTTTTAAATTTGACTGCTGGGAAGAATTCAAACAGGTCAAGTTTAGAGAAAGAGTGACACGATCGGAAATTTCATATCCTGCCATGTCGGCAAGACTGTATTCCAAACAAAACAAATTCTTTTAAAAGAAATAAAACATAAAGACCTAATGGCTATGTTCTGTACATTAGTAGTATGTTTTATTATACGGCCTATTAACAAAATAGTTATATATTTTATTTTTGTCGAGCCAGATAGACGTATGAATTTCGAAAAAAAATGAAATAACGGTATTTTGCACGATTTTACATTGAAATGTCATCATATTTAAGCTTGTGAACTGGAATAATTTCGTATTAAATTAAATTATCGATTATAGAAGGTTTCATATTATACGCCTACAAATCCAAAGTAATTTTTAAGAAATGTTTAGTTCCTGTTTGCATATTATCGCCGAGCCAAAAAGGCGTAATAACATAATGACAGGGTTCTAAAATAATAAACGTAAAATCATTCACTTAACATAAACCAGGAAATATTTAATAGGTCACATGCAAATTTATAGCTCAATCGGTAAATAGAGAAAAAAGTTATTAGGTTTTTTGTCTCTCCTGAAAAGTAAGAGTTTTGCGTATACGCCCCTTTAGTATGAAGCCCGCGAAGTGTTTGTTACGCATATTAATTATTGTTTAATCATTGGACTTCAAACGAGCCAGCGATTCCTCTGGTGTCGCGGGTGTTTATGGTTCGTGATGATCTCTTACCATCAGGTGGCTCGCTTGCTCATCGGCCTCCTTATTCACATAAAAAATAATCAAAACTGGCTCTCAATTTCTCATTTCGCTACCAGTTGTCAATTGATTTTAATTTTTTTTTTTACGAAACGTTTTAAGGGGTTCCAGTAGCCCTATTACTAAGGCTCTGCTGTCTTTTATATCACAAGGATGTATCTTTAAAACCGTATAGCTCGGCATTGAAAATGTACACAGAGAAAAATAGACAAAACTTGAAAATTAAATGGGTGAAGTGTTAAATTTATTATTTAACACTACACCCCCTTCCAAGGGTTCCCCCTTCGAGCGCAAGTCACTTGGCTGATTTAATTAAAAAGTGATGCCATTACTCTAAACAGCACAGACTTTATTGACAAGATAACAAGCATAACAAGCTTAATTTATGCCCAAGAAACCACCACATCTTGTTATTCTGGAATCTGTTCAAAAAACATGCAACAATCACAGACAAGTTTAAGCATAATTAATTCAAATTAAAGTGCTTATCATAGAATAAGGCGATCGAATGAAAGTTAATAATGCTCAAATTGACAACATGAACTTTTATAAAAGGTGTTCTGTAAAAAAACATGCGAGAGGTTTGTCTCAAAAGCATAAATGGTTTTTTGTTCATTATTTACTGAGAAAGAACTTAAACGCCACATTGTCTTTTGTACGTTTTGTAGTGCTAGACTTAAAATCACGGTTAAAAATAAAATGATTTTATTCCGACTACTACTTCCAGTCCAACCAAAGCGGAGTAAATGTTACACAAAAAAAAGCTTCTGTAACAAACCTCTAAAACCATCATTTTCAAGACCTTTTCAAAAAAAAACCTTGCGTCAATTAAACTCGTGATGAAATTCTTTGCATGTTATTGTTCTACACCGTGTTTTTTTTTATTTACGATAACTTCGGCATATTACTATGTATATCCATAGAAACTAATTGGTGGATCAGATTTTTAAATATTGCAAAAAAAAAATGTTTTTCAATTTAGTACAAAATAATGAAATCTTTTATCTTTGGTCATTCTAAAAGGGCCTTTAGAGTTAACTAATAATCAGTGTCAAATACGTCTATGTTGGCGTGACATACACACACAAGTAAAGATAACACTTGACAGGTACAAGATTGTCACTTTAGATTGACGCGTATACACCTAACAATTGGAAACTCTTTACTCATAAGTATTAAAAGAAAATTGTTGTTATTAATTAAGAGCCTTTTACACTAGTTTAACGTGATTAACTGATTAAATTTAAAAATTAAATATCTTTAAAACCGTTAGACTTATAATTTGTCTGTCTTCGGGAAATTAACTTTGTTTGACCTAAAGAACGTTCCCTTAAAGTTATCGTAAATAAAAAAAAACACGGTGTATAGTATTCTGTAATATAACACAATAGTACCACCGTTTACTCACAAATGATAATTACAGCGTTAATTTAGATTCTATATAGGCTTTGCCCGCTCAAGGATCAAGTCAGAAAACAAATCTCAATTTATCAGTGTCGTCGTGTCGTGGTTTCTCATTCTGACGTTAAAAGTAAAGTCATGAACTTTTTAACATGTATAATTATAATATGTCTGAGTCTAAGGGAGATAGAGACAAAGCCTGAATTAGGCAACTTTATAAAAAGCTTCGTGGAAAACGAATGGTTTCCTTCTATGGTCGTTTTTAATGGGATCTGTTGGAAAAAAAGTGAGTGTCATCTAAGGTTTAGGCTTGGACCATATGCGTCCTGAATCCGAGGAATGTATGACGCCATGGTATGGGGTGGCATTCGGAACGCATAATTTTTCTTCGCATAATGATCTTTTCGAGATATTCCCAGTTCTCCACACCCTTGAAATTATTCCCAGCTGTTTGCCCCCTTTAATTTGACTCAACTGTGTTCGTTGAATATCTAATTAATTACATTAATAAAAACTACCACAGTTGAGCCAAATGAAGAGTGTAAACAGCTGGGAATAATTTAGAGGGTGTGGACAACTGGGTTTTTTTTCCCAGTTGTCTACAGTGTGGACAAAGCGGTGTGGACAACTGGGAATAGCCCATCTTTACGCATATATTTTTTCCGCAACCGTTTTAGGCTGACATTGCAGAATTTAGTAACCGTATATTGTGTAGATTAGGTAAAGTTAGGTTAGTTTTTTTTATATAATTAAAAAATACAACCCTTTCTATTGTAAAAACCGTTTTAGGTCAAACGATTTTATGCCATGGAATATATTATGCGGAAAAAAAATTATGAATTCCGATATAGACCCCATGAGGTATGAGGGAAAATATATTGCAGTTAACCAAGAAAGGGTTAAAGACTTTTTTTTTACAATAAGACTCCTGTTATGGTAATAAAAGCTTTTGTAATTTTTATAATACAAAAGACCATGGGCAGAAATGTCCCCCCCCGCCAACAGAAATGAAACATGTCTCATTTAATAGATCTCAGCAACATTATGTATTTTTACTATGGAGACGATCACCAGATGTATGGGGTTTTCTTGGAAAACCATAATCGTATCGTATGGAATTTGTTTGAAAATGAACACATATATGGATGATTTGCCTTATTTGGCCCTTGTTTTCATTAAAAAAATCCTATTGATTTTGCTACTAAAATAAGTATTTTGTCTTTTTTTGGGTCCTTATAAACATATAGACATGCATCCCGTTACTGTTGGTGGGGGGGGACAGTGCCCATA
Source organism: Acleris sparsana (assembly GCA_923062465.1). Classification (NCBI taxonomy): domain Eukaryota; kingdom Metazoa; phylum Arthropoda; class Insecta; order Lepidoptera; family Tortricidae; genus Acleris; species Acleris sparsana. The sequence continues at coordinate 14,045,726 of OV281300.1, forward strand.
CAAATTTGCCCATTGTCCTTTGCATACTATTATATAATACATATTGTAGAGTCTTATGGTATTAGGCGATATGGGATAACAACCTGTCATTAATATGCTGGTAATCACCTTAGCCTATTTGTGCAAACGTGGTTACAGGGTTATCAATATGTTTATAGAATTGAAGGTAGTTCTGTAGCTCTGCCTACCCTACTCTGGAATAACAGGCGTGAAGGTATATAATGTAATAAATAAAAAAAGGTGTAGGTGTATGTAATAAATAAAAAAGCAGGCCGCACGGGCACTTATTTATATACGTCAAAAATCTACTAGCGCTTCGCAAGAGACCACTGCTGAGAAGAAACGCCGCAAGAAACTCAACAGTCAGTCGTTTTTTAAATACTACTTATGATATTATACAATTAAAAAAAACCTTAACCTAAAATTATATGTATAAAACAATTAATCTAACATAAAATAAAATAAATTTATATTGAATCGTAGCTTGAGCAGGAAAATGTGTCAAAACTCAGAATTTTCATTGGGAGTAATTAGGAGTTTAAAAGAAATAAAAAAATAAAAAATAAACTTACCCCTAGACAATATTTTTTATGACTTAATAAGGCTCAGTATAAAATAACTTATATAATTCTTTATTGCTAATTATTCTTTACTGCATAACGTTGCTGATTTTCGAAAATCAAAAAAATCGATTGACGTAAGAGGATTGCGTCGTCCGTTTACGTCAACTCCATACATTTCGAGTCTATAGAAAACAGAAACGTTAACAGCGTTTGCGTCTTGGCTTAACCCTGTACAGCTAGCGCATGTTGTATTTTCTTGCTCGTCGCTCAGTGCGTCTCTATTGTTACAGACTAGATAGATAGAAAAGGAGATCCGAGCGACAGATAAGTCGCGGACAACTTGTGCTAGCCGTCCTGGTACCCGAGCTATTATAGCTTCCTATTTATGGCACGGAGAATGCATACATGCACACACCTTATTGATCTCTAGATTGCAATCTTACGATGGCAGTCTCAAGATTTATAAATGTGTTACTCACCCTGAGGAAGTCCTCCGGATGAGTAACGCATTTAAACAATTAAATCTATCATCCCACAAATATTTAATATTTTTTGCAGACGTATCGTTTATTCGTTGACATAGGTATATAGTATAGGATACATTAGGTATATAGTACAGTCGAGTACATAAATATGTATAGTTTTCTGTAACTATTTCCATTGAAATACCTATAACTTGTGTTACTCTTTAATTAGAAAATGTTATATTCATTGGGCACGCCCACAGTGACTAGCATTCCATCAAAGTAGATGGAATACGTATCCCTATTGTTCAGATTTATTTCAACGATTCTTCGAATAAACGATACGTCTGCAAAAAATAGTAAATGGTTAGTGGGTGATAGATTTAATTGTTTATTTAGCGTCACTTATGAATATCGAGGAGAACAAACGATTGCGCAAGCTAACATACAGGTAGCGCCATCTAGGACGTAACTTTGTACTACTTATACAAACTGTCAAAGTCCGCCTTATATGCCCCGCCCGCGTGCTCAACAGCCCATTTTCGTGCTGACATGAGTTCATAGTTACAAATAATTTAATTAGGTATAAAAGGTAAGTAGTTACTCAACCTGAATAATGGTATAAGCAGGCTGTATCCCGCGAGCTCAAAAAATCCGTCGTTTCCCCCCGACATGACTTCATTCGTAATTAGTACAATGTTCGATTGTGTGCGAGACCAGGGGACTGTTTTAGAAAGCTACAATTTACAATTTACAGGTTACAAGTTTGCATTTGACACAACCTCGACCAATGACGACCAGCCATTTGAGCAGTGTTGCCAGTTTAGACCTGTAAAATTGTAACTTGAAGCTCTAAAAAACGTGCCCTAGGGGTACTGAAACAATGCCATGAATTCAGAAATAAAAGTTAAGGCATTTTGTATACAAGGTGGAAAAAAAATATGGGCCCTGGAACTATCTTAAATCCTTAAGTTAGATTATTTTACTTAATGGAATCATCATTTGATTTGATAATTTTATTTTTAAAAAGAAACAAAATGTCTTTCAAGTATTTTTTTAAATTCGCTTGTCTCACCCGGGAATAGGTCCAACTGAAAATTCAAAAATAAACACTTGCTTGTTTTATTTTAATAATTGATGGGATTCTTTTCAGGATAATCCGATTTCAAGAGTGATTAATTTTGAATTTATGAAAATATTTAAATGCAGTTTTGTTTCTTTAAAAAAATAAAAAGAATATAATATAATAGTACTTACTGTAATGTTTTTGACTGAAACTGTTAATCTATGGAATTGATATATTCATATTCATATAAGCACTCCCTAGCGGCTTTCTTTAAGTGGTTGTTAGCGTTCGCGGAATGAATGATGTCTACGCCCACAGATTACTTATCCATCACTAGCGACCCGCCCTAGCTTCGCTTCGGTTTATGTGATTTTTATGCAGCACCCAATCATAAACCAGAAACAACATACATACAACAAACGTACATAGATTTTTATTCTTGAATCACTCTTTCTAATTTTATGAAAACGACATTAGAATCCGTGCCGTATTTTGAATGATCTAAGCGTACATACAAGACAGATGGCGGGGGGGCCAATGGCGGGGGGCGGATGTGCAATTTGTTTTAGTTTTGTATTTTTGTGTATTTAGGTGTTCAAAGTTCTTTTTGATAGTCATTTGTGCTTTTTATGCCTTTGTGTTGCACAGTAACAGAAGACTTGGACTTATTTCGTGTATCAGGCATCTTACTCCTCGTTTCAAGTAGAGTCGCAGTGGTGCAGAGGTTTAAAGCTATCTTGACCTCTTTCCTACATATCAACGTACAACGTTCCTAGGGAAGATTGGATTATATTTTATTGCTATACAAGACACCTGCGAAATCACTTCGTGCAACCGCCATATCCCCGCGGTAATAGCTGTTAAAGTCGCCGCGAAGCAACTTTGTTTTATACTACGTAGAGATGATAAGTAATGTTTTACTTTTAGGTATCAAGGTAAATTTGATGCGGGAGTTGTCCAAGGCTGGTATTCGGTCCTCCGCTCTTCTACCACCAAGGGAATCCTATAAGGACACTGCTGTACTGCTTCTGACTGACCTGGACTGTCCCAGGACCGAAGAGATTGTAGATAATGTAGGTTGTTCATTAATTACTGTATTATGTGAATCTGCCTGGTAATGTGGTTATTGAGCTTTTGCCAGTACAAGAAATAAAAAAAAAACGCTTTTTTGGTTGTTTGTGGTCACCTGATGGTTTGTGGGATCTATGACCTAGAAGACTTTTCTAATATGTGCTATGTTTCCAGAGGTTACCCTCCACATACAGGGTGTCTCATAAACCGACGTCAGCTCGCCTAGGATTGATAGAGCAGCTAAAAAGCTATCGATTTAACCACTATGTATATGTTGATTTTTACCAGTATTTGAGATTTATCAGAATTTTGTATTTTTCCCTCTTTTCTTATGCTCATGTCACGAAAAATCATTAATTTCATATTTTTTTCAAAGTTTTTTAGTTATTATTAGAATTGTTATGAATCAGCGAAATTTTCAAACCAATGGCCCGTTTCTTGAAATCGATAGATTGTTCAACTAAACTAAACACTTACGAACTCTTACACTTTGTTACAATGTTTATTTTTTTATAAAACTAATACTCGTACGTACTATCAGCCCATTGGATCCCTGACCCACCATAGAACTGTGTCACAGTGACTTATGATTCATTTCGTAAGAGGTGTCAAACAAATTGTTTAATAATGTCACTGTGACAACGTTCTATGGTGGGTCAGGGTTCCGATGGGCTGATAGTACCTACAAAAAAAATATATGTAAACATTAAGTAAGTATAGACAATCCTCAAAAGATATTATTCATTAGTATTAAATAGGTAGGTAATTATTAGCTATTGACGAAACGATTACATTTAGGGTCTCCCCTGACCAATCGACGCGAAATCGCGAGTTTTATGTCCGTGCAGTAAGGGTGAAAAAGGCGTCGCTCGGCTCGGCTCGGCTTGATTTGGCGTTGCTCAAGCCGATTCCGCGGCGATAGGTCTGGGGAGACCCTTAAGCGTTGATAAAAAATCGATAAGTTGCTTAACGCTCGCTAACGTAAACGAGTCGCAAAAACAATCAAAATTTAGTATACGATGGAGAAAAGCGATCGAGGCGACAGTCCGGTGGCTTAGGTACTATCGAACCAAACGGAACCCTGACCCACCATGGAACCTTGTCACAATGATTGACGTGCGATTGTCGTATAGCTTCGTATGACAGTCCTAACGTCAATCACTGTGACAAGGTTCTATGGTGGGTCAGGGTTCCGTTGGTTCGATAGTACCTACGTAAATCGCATACATTTTCTATAACGAAAACGTGACGTATGATCGAAATATCCGTGATAGATCTACTCATTTTTACCCGACGACTGCCGAATGTATTTATTCTGATGATTTATATGTCAATCGATTTATCGTAATCTTGTGAGTGTCATTAAAGATATCACAGTAGATAATTAAAATTCAATAAGGCAGCAAACAGACGCCATTAAGTAAAAAAAAAAAAAAAATCGATGAGCTATCATTGTACAGGTATTTATAATCATCTTTAAGTTTGTTTCATTTTTTTTTTTTTTTTGAATCAAAATTTAGGATTTATAACGATTTAAATTAAAGTTGGGTTTTTTAAAGCTTGCTTTTTTTTACTTTGATTCCCTCAACCAGGCAACCCGCCGCAACCTTCACAGACTGCCATACCGATGGCTAGTATTGAGCAGCTCCCCAGTAGACCTGGCGTCTTCTCTCTGGGACAAATTCCTCGTCGACAGCGACCTGGTCGTGACCGAGGTTGCGGGGATGAGGTACAGGATGACTGAGAGTGAGTCCTAGTATTAATATTATTCGTATACGCGTACATATACACAATCACGCCTAATTTCAAATCTGAAAATTGACAGCTGTCAAATCACGCTTTTTAGGACGGCGTAAGTAATTCATAAGAATTAAGGTGTAGAAGAGAGAGGTCAATAGAGAGATCTCTCTCCAGGCAGGTGTTATACCTGGGGACCGAAGTCCATTGGGGTGAAGTTGGAAGTTGTATATATGCCAACCGACTGTAGAAACTTCGTTAACGCGATGTAGAACACTTTAGTTTCGCTGTCTGACACTTGTGGCGCTAGTGACGCTGGCGAGTCGGTTGTTACAAGTTGTCGTTAGATGTTGATAGGTCGCCACAAAGGCTTTATAGGTACTTACATGCATAAGTTATCGGCGTTATCGCTCATAAAGATCCAATTCCTACTTACATGTAGGTATTTATAAGCCCTCGTGAAAGTCTTAACAGGATATTTAAATGTTTGTCCTTTGAATGGTTCTGGACGAAATCCAGTACATGGATACTTCCCATCCCTATAGTAAGCGTATCGGGTACTTTTTGCTCCGGAATAAATAGTTCCAGAATAATTAAATTTAAAGTCGTGGGCAAAGGCTAGTGATCAATAAATCTTAACTATACTCTGCAGTCCACAAGCCGGCTCTGACCAGCCCCGTGATCCAGACTCCTCGCGGCGTGTATGACGGAACCCTGATCGACGTGCGACCACGCCGGGAGCTGTTCCGAAGACGCCGAGACGTGATGGGCGCAACGATCGTGATGACCAACGCTCTCGTAGACAGTAATCAGACCAGACACCACCTGCTACTGGAAGATAGGCTGTAGGAATAAGTACTTTCGCTTAATTTCATTTTTGCTATGGCTCGGAGAAAGCAACGAGATTGCACTCCGCATTGTTCAATTTTACTTTTGCAATTCGATCCCCAAGGACTCAAATTCAATATATTTATTCAGTAAATAGGCCACATGAGGGCTCTTTTTCCCGTCGGTAATATAGGCAGAATCTACAAGCGCTTCGGACAAGACCATCATTGCGGAGAAGAAGCGCCGCTAGAAACTTCAGCAGGTCTTTTTTAAAATCATAAAATACAAATAACCTTAAAATTTAATTACTTTACAAGGTACTAACCCCAACCACAGACTAAAATGGAATGCTTGCACGTTTTAGTGGGTTTGCCCAGGGTCTGTCCAAAACGCTAACATCCTTGCTATAACCTATACCTATTTACATATTAGAGAAAAGTTTTAGTTTCATTGTTTTTATGGTTGTCAAGATTGACATGCAAATAAGATGTTGAATTGTGAATTTAATTACGTTTTATCATTTATATCAAGTGGCGACGAGGATTAAAAACTGAATGCCGAAAATGAACGCGGAGCAGTTCAAACAGTTCATGGAGGCTCATATGAGCCAACAACAGCAAATATCAGATCTCTTACGACTCGCACTAGCGGCGCAAACAGCAGCAGCCCAAACCAGTTCAACGCCAACGGCTACAACATCGAAGCATAACATTGACGAACGATGCAAAAAAATCAATAATTTTTGTACATGAAAAATTTAACCCGAAAACGTCCACGGTTGAAAATTTCATTGAATATTTTGAACAAAAGTGCTCCATCTATGGCAGTGAGTATCAACTAATGAAAAAAGATTTACTCATAACATGTTTACCACCAGAAATATTTCATCAAATCAAAATAGCCTTTAAAAACACTTTGGAAAACACAACCTACGACGAAATTAAAGAGAAATTATACAGCCTTTACCACAAAAAAACAACACGTTTTAAAGCATTAGTGGAGTTTTGGAACTGTATTCGAAAAGAACATGAAACAATGGAAACGTACGCCAATAAATTAAAGGAGTTGAGTAAGCACTGCGGCTATGAAGGTGATCTCTTAGAACGCCAATTACGTGACAGATTTGCCACGGGTTTGAACCACGACATACTGGAAATAGATCTAAAACAAAAGTGGCCAGACCTTCAAGAACTAACAAATGATGGCAAAACTATAGAAATCACATTCGATCAAATCTTTGCAGTAGCTTTATCAAGAGAACTGGCCGAAAATGATAACCCGCTCAACGTGGAGCAAGAACCGACGACACTATCAGTGCAACGCATTCAAACGAAAGATCAATTTAGAAATGACACGAAAAAACGACAGCTTTCAAAATCCCAGTGCAAGAGGTGCGGAAGAAATGATTTACATGAAACTCAAAACTGTGTAGCGAAGGACCACACCTGTACAGCGTGTCATATAAAAGGCCATTTCGAAAGTTGTTGTATAAAGACCGGAAGAGCTTACTTATCATTTCGTTCGGGGCCTAACAAATATAATGTAAACCGAGTTACAAGAAGTACGTATTTAAACAAAAACCCAACAAAAAACACATGTTCAGATCATAGTGATGAAGAGGATGATGACATTGATGTTAACAAAGTTAACACAAATAATAACAATATGAGATGTAAAAAAATCGATACCAAAATAAATGGAACCAAATGTACTATGGATTGGGACACCGGTTCAATATATTCAATTATAAGCACTTCATTCTGGAGAGAAATAGGATCACCAACACTTACAAAGGGACCTAAATTAAAAGCCTATGGTAATCACAGACTTAAACCCAAAGGACTAGCAGAAGTGACTGTTGAAATACAGAATCAGCAAAGAATTTTACCAGTGGTCGTGATCAAGAACGCAAGCCCCATGCTCTTTGGGTTACAATGGAGTGAAATGTTTAACATGACGTTTCCTAGTTCAGTATACTCAATAAAAAATCAATCATCACTGAAACAGATCATTGATGAAAATAAAGTCCTATTCGATAACCAATTAGGAGAGGTAAAGAACTACGAAGTAAAGATACATGTAAGACCAGAAATAGAGCCGAAACATTTCCCAGCAAGACCGATTAAATTTAGTTTAAGGAAGAACGTGGAAATTGAACTGGAGCGGCTAACGAATGAAGGTATCATAGAACCAATTGACCCAAATGAAACCCCAATTGAATGGACTACTCCAACCGTCAACATCATTAAACCAAATGGTCAAATAAGAATATGCGGAGACTATAGAACAACCATTAATCCAGCTCTGGTAACGCACACCTATCCAGTTCCACACTTCGACTATATAAGGCAACGACTCGCCGATGGGCAAAAGTATTCGAAAATTGACCTAAAGGACGCATATTTGCAATTCAAAATAGCACCAGAATCAAAGAAATTTCTTACGATATCAACACATAAAGGTTATTTTCAATATAATCGTATGCCATTTGGAATAACCACAGCCCCTTCAATTTTCCAACATTATCTTGAGAAACTGCTAAATAACATACCTAATATAGCAGTATATTTCGATGACATCGCAATTACGGGAATAAATGATGAAGAACACCTTAGAACGCTATCAGCAGTTCTTCACAAAATTAAGGAAGCTGGTATGAAAGTTAATCTCAAGAAATGTTCATTTCTCCTATCTGAAATCGAGTACCTTGGACATACAATTAGTAAACATGGTGTAAAGCCAACAAAAGCCAAAATAGAAGCTATTACCCAAGCAACACCCCCCCAAAACACCAAAGAATTGAGGTCATTCCTCGGATTGGTAAACTTTTACGAAAGGTTTATACCTCACCTTCACGGAATTTGCGCAGACCTACATGCACTCACAGGAAAAAAACAAAAATGGAAATGGACAAAACATGAAAACACCATATTTGATCAAACTAAAAAATGTATAGTAAAATCGGGACCCCTCATCGCTTATAATGATAAACATCGTTTATATTTAGCTTGTGATGCTTCCGAAAAGGGAGTAGCAGCCGTGTTGTTCCACAAAGAAAGTAACAAAGAGCAACCTATTGCGTTCGCATCAAGAAAACTAAGCCCAGCAGAGAGCAAATACTCAGTGATCGATCGAGAGGCACTAGCAATATTTTTTGGAATTAAAAAATTCGATCAATTCCTGAGGGGATCAAAATTCACATTAATAACAGATCACAAACCACTCATATACATTCTAGGAACAAATCGAAATTTACCCAAAATTGTTAATAACAGACTGGTAAGATGGGCTTTAACCATTGGCAGCTACAATTATGACATTGTTTATACTAAAGGAGAGAATAATATACTCGCAGACTTCCTTTCCAGAATGCCAAACCCTCTTGAAGAACCATCGAAATCGGAACGCACAGTTAATAGAATCATCAAACATATACATGAAACAAAGTTCGAAGACATCTGTATAAACGAAAGCAACATCAAAGAGCACACTAAGAAAGACACTACACTCAAAACAGTCATAAATTGCATTAATACAAATTGGAGCATGTACAAATATGGTGACCATTTGCTACAACCATATTTTAAAAAACGCAACGAATTATCGGTAGAGAATAACATTGTAATGTGGGGAGGAAGGATTGTCATACCACACTCACTCAGAAAAGTAACACTTAAGTACCTGCACAGAGGACATCCAGGTATTTCCGCTATGAGAGCACTAGTACGTTTTTATGTCTGGTGGCCGTCCATTGAAGAAGATATTGACAACTACGTAAAAAGATGCAACGCGTGCCAAGAAACCAGACCAAACAATCCGGAACTACCAATTTTTTCATGGTCAATACCCGATAACGTATGGCAAAGAATTCATATAGATTTTGCCGGACCGTTTCAAGGCAAATATTGGTTGGTACTGTGCGATGCATTATCAAAATGGATAGAAGTACGACCAATGAACAGAACAACAACAGACAAACTGTGTGATGAACTCAATGACATCTTTACTACATTTGGATTACCTGAAATAATAGTGTCGGATAATGGTCCACAGTTTACATCGGAGGCATTCAAAAATTATTGCAAGGAAAGAGGTATATCACACATAACATCATCCCCGTACCATCCCCGCACTAATGGATTAGCTGAGCGATTGGTCCGTACTTTTAAAACTCGTATGTCAGACGGAGGTCATTCTGGTAACATGACGGAACGACTGCGAGATTTTTTGTTTACATATAGAAACACTCCACATAATACAACAATGAAATCTCCAGCATACATGATGTTCGGGCGGCAGTTGACGAGTACCCTAGATAATGCCCGTCCCAATACGAAGAGAATGTTGCAACATCGACAAGTTCAGGCTAACATCGCGATGGAAAACCAATATCGAGGTCAAAAAACATTTGCCTAGCGACAATGTGTTCGTGAAGACCAGGGTTGATTCCAAATGGAGCCCTGCGGTTGTTCGAGAAAGGACACATAAATATGCGTACATCATTCAAACACCAGATGGAATATTACGGCGTAGGCATGCAGATCACATAAGACCACGTATGACTGAAGAAATGACAGGATGTGATCAGACCATAAACACGCCTTTTCTTACACCTACTGGAAGTCCAAACACACCAGAAATGCCGGCAACATCGAACACAATATCACCCACACCTACACCCCTGAATGTGCATGCTCCGGATAACAACACAGTCCCTGAAGCACCACGCAGGAGCATGAGAACTATCAGACCCCCTAGACGTCTCATTGAGGAGCTTTAATGAGGATGGTGGGGAGGAATGCTATAACCTATACCTATTTACATATTAGAGAAAAGTTTTAGTTTCATTGTTTTTATGGTTGTCAAGATTGACATGCAAATAAGATGTTGAATTGTGAATTTAATTACGTTTTATCATTTATATCAATCCTTGAACCCACTGCCAAGCAGCATGTGACCGCATAGTTGAGTTGAGTTGTGGGGCTAGTAAGCTTAGAAGCATTCCGTCTTAGTATTCAGGGATGGCAGCAATTTTGCGGTCTTAGGATTGTAGTCATGAGCAAGCATATGTCTGAGTTTCAGATCCCACGTACCATTAGATGAGTTGGCCGTGTGCTCGTCTGACTTCTCTGTCATAAAAAATACCTATCCTAACCATGGTACCGGCTGCCTTACCCGGTGCTTAGTCCACTTATAAAGACAGATACCTATACCTTCACGCCTGTCTCCCGATGGGGTAGGCAGAGACTATGGAACGCCAGCTGCACCGGTCTAAACAGACAACTTTTACTTCCTCTACACACGGCGTATTCATTTGGCGTCAGGTTTGGTGGGTCAACTTGTAGATCAGACGAACTCTGATCAAGATCTTAATTACCACGCACAATAAATTATAACTCTAGCGTTTCTTTTCAATTCTGTAACTCTTAACAGGAACTAAACTTTTTTTGTCAATATTTTGGTAAAAGTTAAACCTGCACCTTGCTTATTTACTTTATTTCCCATGTGCTTATTTTGCTGACCAGAGGTGGTATATATTGCTTTGGAGACACCCGAAAAACTTTCAAATTTACAAATAGTCCTTAAGCCCTTTTGTGGACATTACATCTGTATTTTTTAGAGCCCTGCATGAGGATTTCATGAGCAAGAACAGCTGGACCCTCGGCAAGATAGGATTCCTTGTGCTAAACGCGAACCCGAAGGCGATATTCAGTGAAAATTTTGGTTACCTGTCTAACGGGAAATGGAGTGGCGTTATTAAAGACCTGATTGACAGGAAGGCAGATATTGGTGGGTTTGTACTGCTTTTTATAAACAACTAAGTTCTTCTTCTAAGTTCTTAACGTCCCAGCACACTCCATTCCATACCTACATTATCAGTGGGTTGAATCCATACTTGTAAGTGAATCAGAATTTTCATGGCTTTACCCAATAAACTGCTCTACCTGCAGATCTTCAAGCAATTTAAAGCACAACCAATAACAAAACGGCACTGAACAAAACGGGGTAGTTACTGGTATTTTAACGCTTCTCTGGCTAATAATTTTGTGAGAAATTTTTAAGTACATGCAAGGATCTCTTGAAAATTGCTGGGGCCCTTGGGCAGACGAGAATTTTTGGGCCCTTTTGGAAAGTAAAGAAAGCGAATTAAGCATACTAGGATGATCTCGTGACAGAAATTATCGGTCCTTCGGGGCCCCTGAGGATGGGGACCCTGGGCACGGGCCCTGTGTGCCCTTATGGTAAAGACATAAAAGCATTGAGTACATGCTTATGATGGGAGTGAGACAAGTTAATTGGTGCTACATATAAAACCTCTCACAGGTTTTTGAAGCGCGACTTATTGTTTGTATAAATAATTGATTTATATGTGTATATTAAAAAAAAAAACTTAGGCGAATTATTTCTGATAATACCTTAACAAAATGATTTACAGGCACCAACATCGCGATGACTAGAGACCGTCTTCAAGAAGTAACTTTTATGGATTCAATGGACAGCTCAGTTGTCCGATTCATCTTCCGCCAACCAGCTCTCTCCTACACAACTAACGTCTTCTCTCTTGCTTTCTCCTCTGGAGTGTGGATGGCTATAGCATTGACTGCTGTTATTGCTGCATTTGCGTTCTACTTGAGTTCAAGATGGAGTGTTAATGGGAAACTGTCATATGGTGATGCGATACTGCTCACAATGAGTGCCGTCAGTCAGCAGGGATGCGAGCTGCAACCGAGAAATCTGTCAGGCAGGATATTTTTGCAATCACTTTTTTTTTACTTAAACACGGGTGGCTTGTGCCTACAACATACTCCTGAGTTACGCCCACGCTCGGGATGAACGACGCGCACTAAGTGAAAAGCAAGAAAATATACGTTATTTACAATGCTTATACACATTTTTGGACCAGTCACAATTCCAGTTTCAATCGTTTCGTTAGGCTCTTATAGTATGGTGCAAAGCATCACACTTATTCACGTGTGGTTTTGGTTAAACATACCTACTGCTCTGTTTCAGTGTTTTAAAAACGTTCTGCATAGCATAGCTGAGGGTATTCTGTGGGAGGTTAATAAACCCGTGGCACGCCCTGTGGGACAGACGTTGTCCATGAGAATGTTTGAATTTGGAACTCAGTGGTTCGAAGTAGGATTAATGATCAGGATCACAATATTATTTTATTTCAACACAACATATGTACATCATAACATATCATATGTATACGTTGACCTTTTAACAATGTAAATGCAATTTATTCATGCTTGTGGCATAGACATGTTATTAGGGACGAAGCACACAACTTGAAGAAAAAAGACTATGAATGTAGATGGACATCAGAGTAGAAGACTACTGTAAAAGCGTGCAGAGATTGTGTGATGAATGATTCTGTTCTGTATGAAAGGTGTGTAATTACTGAGTTAATAGCAGATAGAAAAAAACAAAGAAAACATGTAAGTAGTACCGACTCTACCTAGAATGGGTCAAGAGAAGGATGACAAATGCTCGTTTACTGAAATTTGCTTTTCTACTTTGGCTATCTCAGCTCGCATAGTCCTATTCGTGATCTTCACTTCCCTCATGGCTCTCTACGCGGCTTATGGAGCCTACATCGTGGTGCTTCTCCAGGCACCTTCGAGCTCCATCAACAACCTGCAGCAGCTCTCCAAGTCCAAGCTGATGCTGGGAGCCTTTGATGTAAACTACAACCATTATCTATTCAAGGTAGTTGACGTCATTAGAATTCTTTAAGGAGCTTGTAAATTAGATATTTTTACGGCAATGTTTGTCTAACATACGAAGTCAAATAAAATAGCATTAGTTAGCGGCCCTTAAATGCCGTGAAAGTCAACTCACTCATATCATAGAACGTAACTTAGGTCTAACTTCAGGAATAGCTTTCGATGAAGTGAAATTCGGTGAAATGGTACGTCCTATGAAATTAGTCTGGGTAAAACCAGGGGTCCCGGGAGCCCCGAACAAAAAGCAAGCTTAAAAACCCGACTAAAGAATAGGTTACAAACAGACGACAATAAATAAGTCACGTGCAAAATATTTTAGAAGGTATCCGGTGTGCTCGTAATATATTTCAATATCTTTTGTTTTCAGGGAAATATGGACGCTGTTCGAAATGTGATTTCAACAAAAATCGACCCAGATTCAGGTCCTAAATCTTTCTTCAATTTGACTGAGGGCGTCGAGAGACTGCGGAAGGTAACAAAGACATGACAATGCTATTGAGTTGATAATAGGTCCTATTGTAGCTTGCTTGTGATAACTAGATAGAGCATTGGCTATCGAAACCACTTTAAAGTAAAGAAATTGAGACTAAAACCAGCTAAGAGTATGTCACAATTTTCCTCTTAAATAAATAGAGGGTGGAAAGCTGAGATACTGGAACCCTTGATCCCAGGAATGGCGTTATTTATACTACTGGGTCTGGAGTGCTGGAGGGGACACTTGTATCAGTCAAAAATATTAATATAAAGATAAATGTTCTCACGTATCCCCACTATTTTTAAAAACACTATCGATTGACATGCCACACAATGAAATAGACAAGTCGAAAAATCGTTCTCGTTCTCATCATGGGAGATTCTCTGACGGATGGACGGACAGACGGACATGGTGAAACTATAAGAGTTGCTTGATGACTAGGGAACCTTGAAAATGGCAGCAGTTCTAACAGGGCTTCTTGTTTATGCTTCAGGGTCTGTTCGCATTTCATGCCCTGGATCAACCAGTGTACCGTCAGGTGGAAAAGACCTTTCAGGAGACGGAGAAGTGTGACCTGGTGGAGATCGACTTCTACGGCTACAAGGGGTTCTATACGCCTACGTATAGGCATTCTCCCTATAAAGAACTCTTAAGGGTGGTGTGAGTGAATAGAGATGCCATGAATCATCGGTTACTATTCGGTATTCGGCTTGTTTGACTATATTTTTTATAATATCCGGTACTTAACCGAATTTTGTCTACTATTAGGCCGAATACCGGATACCGAACAATGAGGTAAAAAAAACGCATATTGGATAAGGTGAAACATTTCAACTTTTCTTAGTTATCACAGTATTACCATGCCAATGTATGAACGTAATTTATAGTAGTCTGCCACTTTTGGACCTTAACTGCATTAACATAGAGTTGAAAAGGGAGAATCTTTTAAGTCTACGACTATATTTATTTATTTATTTATTTATGAGAATATTATTTATGTTACCAAGAATTTAGATTATTTTACCAAAAATTCTGATATACATAATTTAAATACTAGAAATAAGAATAAAATCGCTATTGAAAAGTTTCGCTTCCGTAATGTATAAATCATTTGTTGTTCAATGCATTCATTTCTATAATAAATTACCTGACGTAGTTTTAAAGTTACCCTTTCCAGCACTTAAAACTTACTTGAAAAAGTCGCTAATGTCTAAAGCGTATTAGTTATAGGGTCGACAATTATCTAACAGACAAAAATCCATGGCCTAAACCTTACTCAATAATCGTCACGAAACTTAGTCAATAATCGTTTATTCAAATGCAAAAGCTTTCTCTTGTCTAGGGGACACCGTTGATCTAGGAAAACATATCGAAACTGTTATGTGGTCGTCTTGCACCGTCTTATACGAGTATACACATAAGTAAGTGATTTTTTTTCCTTTTGTACCGCACCCTCTATCTCTCTCGTAAGATTTTTGGCATGTTTTCCTGCTGAACTACGCATGTTATTTGATATTATATTAAATTTAATATTTTTAGTCTTATATGGGTAATGCTAGACTAAGTAGTAACCATTATTTATTATTTATGTATTTATTTATTTAATAAGTACAATTATAAAAACTAATAATTAAACATTGCCCCACAAAACTGGAGAAACAGTTTGACCGTGGGAAAATATTATATTATTATGTAGGTTAACATAAAAAGAGATTAAAACAAAACAGTATTATGCACATAAAGATCAAATAAATTAGACATAACTTTTAAATATTATATAAGATCTAGGTAATACTTTTTTAATAGACTCTTGAATATATTATTGTAATATGTTTAAAAATGACTGACTGCTGAGTTTCTTACGGCGTTTCTTCTCAGCAGTGGTCTTCTCTTGGGAATGGCTGGTAGATTCCTGACGTGTAACTCGTGACGTGTGCCCGTCTTTTAACTTTTATCTTTTTATATTTTTTATGGCACACCGCGATTTTAACAACTTGATGTTTCTGCTGGCTGGAACTCATCCTATAATCTCGATTTAAAAAGATAAAAGATAAAAAAGATAAAAGATGTTTATTCAGTAAGCAGGCCGCATGGGCACTTTTACACGTCAAAAATTTACCAGCGCTTCGCAAGAGACCACTGCTGAGAAGAAACGCCGCAAGAAACTCAACAGTCACTCGTTTTTTTAAATACTACTTACGATATTGTACAATTATAAAGCTTAACCTAGCATTATATAAAACAGTGAACCTAACATAAAATATAATATTGAATCGTAGCTCTAGCAGGAAAATGTGTCAAAACTCAGAATTTTCATAAGGAGTAATAAGTAGTAGTAATGAAAAAAAACAAAAATATACTACTCAAAACAAAATAGGGGCCATTTAGTATTTTATATGTAACATGAAAATAACAATAGTTAGTGTTATTTCTTTATAAGGTGACAATAAAACAAAGCTTTTCTTTTCGTTTAGGCAAATTATTTGTTTAATTAAGTTAGCATTTGTTTTGATTATTCCAGATTAAATTAAATAAGTCCATCATCAACGTAGCACCAAATAAAAACACTTCACAAAAAATAAAAAAGGAAAGATATTTGCATATTTTTTTAAATCTTTAATAACGTGTATGTCCTCCTCGCTTGTTTATGCACTCCTGAAGCCTAGAATGCATGCTCTCAATCAAGTTCCTCACGTTTTCAGGTGGTATCTCTTCCCATGCACGTTTCAGAGCGTTAATGAGCTGCTGTTGGTTGTAAACCTCTCGCTCTCTCTCTCTCTAATCCTTCGTTTTAATTGGTCCCACAGGTGTTCTATCGGATTCAAATCCGGACTGTTGGCTGGCCACGGTAGCACCGAGATACCAGAGTTTTCAAGTTCAGTCCGTGTAACCCGAGCTGTGTGTGGACGGGCATTGTCTTGCATCAGGATGAAGTCAGGACCCACTCGCTGTGCAAAAGGAACCACATGAGGCCTGATGACTTCCTCGATGTAACTTTGAGCAGTTACGGTGCCCTGATTTAATATGGCGAGCTTAGTTTTGCCGTGTACGCTAATGCCACCCCAAATCATAACACTGGGACCACCAAAACGATCACTTTCGTGGAAGCAAGCTTCCGAAAATTGCTCGCCGCGTCGTCTCCATACTCGAATCCGTCGATCGTCACTAAAAAATTTAACTTTACACTCATCTGTGAAAAGCACCGATCCCCACTGATTTATGTCCCAATTCAAATATTGCCGACAGAAACTTAGGCGACTTGCACGATGAACCCTAGTAAAGGAATTCGTACAACACGTCGTTTAGACCATTGCTGGTCTTCATGCTGCCGATTTCGTATTGTTTGGTCACTAACACGAGTACCCGTCGTAAGCCGTAAGCGATTTTGTAACTTGCGAGCCGTTACTGAGCGTTCCCGTCGTGAACTTAACCGGATGTAACGATCCTCTTGGGCCGTAGTCACACGAACTCTGCCTGAACCAGGTCTTCTTGCAACACTACCAGTCTCTTGGAAGCGATGCCATGCATTTTGGATGGCTCTCCGAGAAAACCCTAGCGAGGAAGCCACAAACCGCTGCGAATGACCTTCAGCTATCATTGTGACGGCCCTGGTACAAGTTATCGGGTCCATATGTCTTCGTAATCGTGGCATTATTAACACAACAGAATAAACTAGGCAACTCGACAAAAATAAATGACTCCTTTAGTGACATTTTAGAGAATACAACATCATTTAATGTCAAAGAATTCTTAACCTGAACTCGGTTTTTTTTAAATCTAACTTTTACTTGTATTTAAGGACAGTATTTAAATTTAAACACTAGCACTAAAGAGGCTTAAATAGCGAAGGATGCGTAATATCAATAATTGGAAATAGTTATCAATAGTTTGTGTTTATAAATTACGATTGAGCAGAAATATATAGGTGGCCCCTATTTTGTTTTGAGTAGTATATATATATACTTACCTATGACAGTGCAAGACAACCACATACAAAGTTTCGATACATTCTCCTACAGAAACTGTGTCCTCTAGACAATATACAATATTTACGTATTTTTTTATGACTAATTTATTATTAAGTTATTTAGGTGTTTAGTTAAGTTTAGGCCAAGCATTTTTATCTGTTAGATAGTCCTCGACCCTATATTAAGCTTTAGACATAAACTACTTTTTCAAGTAAGTTTTAAGTACTGGAAATGGTAACTTTAAAACTGCATCAGGTAATTTATTACTTACAAATAATCTTAATCGTTATGTTTTCTGAACAGCTTCAAACAAATACGAGAAGTGGGCATCAAGTCTGCGGTCAACTTTCGTCTGGGCGTGCGCAAGCCTTCTTGCAAGGTGTCAATACCTATAGTCCCCATTAATAGTATAGTAATTACACGGAATTCTTGTCGAGCCACTTGCCACCGTTCGTATTTTGGCCGTTGCTATTTTTTGCTTGGCGCAGCGCCTACAGGCCAGGCTGAGTCAAAGAGAGTTGGCATCGATGGGGAATTAATTTTTTGTAACATCCGTTAATTTTTAGGAGTCTGTTGCCATGTTCACCAGCGTGGGAGTGGTGGAATTGCGTCAAGTCCTGCTGTTCATGGTGTACGGAGTAATCCTCAGCGTGGCTGTGTTGGTGCTGGAGATGCTCGTGGCGCACTTGTAAGTGTGTGGCATCCCTTTGAAACAAATAAAATAATTGGTCTTCAATCTTTTCGCAAGATAGAATTACGGAATTTCATAAACATCTGTTATATTAGTCAAGTTAGAATGGAGATTTTTTTATAATAATTCAAAACAACACCGTTTCAATTGTAAATGCCAAAAAAACATTTAGACAAACAATAATTATGAGAAACATTTGAACAACTAAATGAAAACTTAAAGAAAAGAAAATAACTTCTTTGTAAAAAAATACTCTGTGCTCCTAGTACAAAAAGTAAGCAAATTGTTGAAGACGTGTGTAAAAGGCGTTTATTTATATTTATTTTACACACTTATATTTATTATAACACGCACAAAGTGCAATAAGGGATAAAATATTTATAAAGACAAAAAATAAAAGGGGTTAATTTAGGTACGTTTCTTGTACCGTTACAAGCTATAAATATAGTTTTTTCTTGTTCTTAATATACGGAGGTACGGAACCGAACCCTTCGTGTGCGACTCCGGTTTTTCAAAGTTACATTACGCACGTACTTTTCTAATTCATTTCTTTTAATTTAAAATTTGTTTCAGGCACCGTTATTGCGATGAGAAGGGCCAGTTTGGTGAAAGAATGATGAAAAGGAGAAATAATTTGATTAATTGAACTTAAATATTTGCTTTAGACGCAGTTGTAATAATCAGAGATCGGACAAATGGGCGTCTCCCAATAACTCGCAATATGGACATGACTCCAAAGCTTTTAATTAAACAAACTAAATGATATTAATTGATAATACTTACCCTTAAAATAATTTTGAGCCAGTAATAACTAAATAAGTAGGTAATTAATTAATGTAATTTAAATTGTTTAATTAAAATCTTTGAGTCATGTCCTCGTTATTGCCAGTAATTGCAAGTAATGACGCCTATTTGTCCGATCTCTAGTAATAATAGATAACTAATCAGACACATTAAAGTTAGATTATAGTCAAAAGCATCCATAAATAAATATAAATAATTTTGGTTTGACTTTAATAAAAGTTTTCAGAAAAAAAAGACTTTTATTGTTAGGTACTTACAGAAAAGGGAGATTTGGATTGTTTAAAATTTACAGAGCAATAGTTATAGTTCTTATCCTAATAAAAAGCCCCTTGGTTTTGTACTTATCTTTCCATCGCTTTTATACGCTCTCGGCCGGCGTCTCCTCGTATTTGTGGTGTTAATTAATTTCTGAGCTTCGCTGTATGTGCGCCGGCCCTTATGCTAATCTTATCGACAAAGACTTGTAATAGATATTTACACTTGTATTACACTGTTATAAAGTGCGGTAAGTATGAGTTCTTAGACTGTTACACTCACACTTGGAGTCACTTGTTCGTTGTTAGTCGTTCTTATGCCTCTATGTGTCAATTTTTGATACGAAACTTTTAAAAATGAACGAATTATTTTTCTCTAAGTTGTCTCTGAGTTCAGCGGTATTAAAGGCAGCTAAAAGATAAATCTAGCTTTAGTCTTAATACCTAATATGCCCACAATTGCGTTGTCAGTCAGTCCTCATACTTTGTTATGCAGAAGTAGAGAAAAAAAATGAATTTTATACTTTAAACTGGCAATACTCAATTAGTCAAATGTTTGAAATGTTAAGTTAGTCTTTCGCACATAGTTTCTGAACGAAGCGAAACATTTTTTTCACACATGTCATGAATCTTATACTGTCAAAGTCAATCCAAATTGTCACTGTCACTGTCACACGAGTTTCGCACGGCATCGGAACGGAAAAACTACAGCGATGGGGGACCCCGCTGCCGAAGCAATCAAGGATCTTAATATTAACGACAAGGCAGGGTTTTAAGCAACTTTATTATAACCTAACAGTCATTATTTTAATGCTTTGAGTGATGCTAAAGTTGTACAGTTACAGTAGAGGATGCGTGGCCCGCTTCACAGGCTATGCCACATGGGTAGGCTTTCGTCATCAAACTTGCAAGTTACCATACCATAATAATATAACAGAATATGTTTAAAATAAGGAGAATTTACACATTTTGGAATGTCACAGTTAATATTATTTAGATTTAACACATGATCGCCTAGTTCTTAGGTTTCCGCATCTCTTACTGCGTTTAACGTAATATAGAAAATACTGCGTTTTTAAGATGACTAAGCGAACAGTTTAACTGTGTATTCAGCTAAAACCCTGTTGACATATAATTATCTTGTGTCCAATTTGCGCGATAAGCAGTACTTATATGGTTTTCGTATTGGGATTTGGTATCATATTATTATGTTCAATATTAGTTACTTAGCTTAAAAAGAAACCGTGTCGCCGATCAGTTTAAATCTATGAAATTCACATGCTGAACATAACAATTACTCTTATCTAACCATAAAACTTTTTCAGTCAAAGACCAAAGCCATGAAGGAGAAAAAGAAGAAAACTGAAGATTCTGGGTCCGTCTCAGAGCTCAATCCCTGGCCAGAATTCATACAAAAGCGTATTACCCTTTGGGACAAGTACAAGGCTCAATATGCTGAAGAATTAGCCAAGAAACCAGATGTCAGTGTTGTAGTGACACTACCTGATGGGAAGACGGTAGAAGCCAAGGCTTGGAGAACATCTCCATATGATGTAGCTAAAGGAATTAGGTAACTATTCGTTAGATTATGTTTTTTTTTCTGCATTTTTTTTTTGTTATTACAAAAGTTTTGTATGTGTAAGTAGTGTATGATGTAATTTTCTTCTTTATCATATCAGTATTTTTGTATGAAACATAAAAAACATTTTCCACATAATTATATTATGGCAACTCACATAAAAGAGTATGAAAGAGAAGTACAATCCAGAAGGTTGTTTATGGAGACATCACACTGTAGCTAGGCTAGCTAGAGCAAAACGGGCTGTTGCAGAAATATTTTGAAGTACCTATTTTATTTAAAACAAATTAATTCAATTCATATGGCATACAAATATATAATAGAATAGAATAAAAAAAATA
Source organism: Acleris sparsana (assembly GCA_923062465.1). Taxonomy (NCBI): domain Eukaryota; kingdom Metazoa; phylum Arthropoda; class Insecta; order Lepidoptera; family Tortricidae; genus Acleris; species Acleris sparsana. The sequence goes on from OV281300.1 coordinate 14,067,297, forward strand.
TTCATTTACATTATTAATTACTATTTATGGATTATCACCAAATTTATATTTTCTTTTGTACGCATGCATTGCCATTATGATATTATTTCAATACAATTATTAATTTTTTTTATTATTGTTTGACTATTACATGCATTTTATTTTAATTCTATATCCACGCGATCAGTTACACATTGATGACTATTGTTGATGGTGTGATGTCAACTTCCCCTTGGAATAGGCCTCCCCCAGAATGCGCATTTTTTTTCTATCTGCGGTCAATCTCCACCATGTACTTCAACCGCCTTTTTTTACGTCATACGTGCCCTCCTGTACTCCTTTTCCCGTCTCTAGTGTACCACACAGTTACATCTCTAGTCCATTTGCTCTTGTTGTTCTTAGCATGTGCCTAGCCCAGTTCCATTTCAATTTGTTCATTGTGTGCGTTACATTTGCCATATACATTCCTCTAATTTGCTAATTTGAAGACATTAAGTTTTGCTATTTAAAAAAGCCGTCATTTTTGTTGTTTTTTTCTAAAAGCTTTTTGAGTGTATATTGCTGGGTTTTATTTAGTTTGTACTTGCACACCTAACTAGACCATTATGTTATTTACCTGCTCTCGAGCGAGTTTTGGAGCAAGTTGTAAGTATTTACCACAACATTTGATCTTGTTTTATTTACAAATCAATAAAGCCGGTTGAAACCTGAAATTTGGATTAGTATTGGACAATTTGTTGCACCTAATAATTAATGTGATATTCTAGATTATTTAATTTGCCCTGTGACAGTCAGAAGGTTAGTATGATTGATATGAAAGATAATAAATATTTTGTTTAAATACCGGTATATGACATACAGTGACACAGACATGCTTAAGAGTATTTTTTATTGTGTACATTGGTTAAAAAAAAAAGTGCAATTCATGTTCCGTTACAATGTGTGTAACCTATATGTGAAAGAGATATTTAAAAAAAAACTATGCAACTTACTTGCTTTCCAGCCAAGGGTTGGCTGACTCCACCATCATTGCTCGAGTGAATGGAGAGCTGTGGGACCTTGACCGGCCTCTCGAAGCGGATTGCAAACTGGAACTGCTCCGATGGGATAACACAGACGCACAGGCCGTCTTCTGGCACTCGTCTGCTCATATGCTCGGAGAGGCTATGGAAAGGGTAAGATTCATTCAGTAACACTATGTATAATGCCCTACTTTGCCTGATCTTATATCATGTCAGTTCAGGAAGCTTGTGAGGCAGCACAAGATTGCACGAGATTCATATTACCTGATCCTAACAGGGTATCATATGAATCAATTATAGCGACAAGATGCCCCTTTCCTCCGGCACCGTAAGTGTAATTGAATCTATCTGTTCCAGGTTTATGGAGGTTGTCTATGCTACGGGCCCCCAATTGAAGAGGGTTTCTACTATGATATGTACTATCCCGAGAAGGGGGTAAGTAGTTTATTATTTTGTTGTGTTAAATAAATATATGTTAGAAAATGATAGCTCATTGATGTCCTAATTATAGTCCCAAGGTGACGGTGGCATAAATGCATACAATATTCATTGGTTTACGTTTGGAGGGTTAGAAAACAAATATTGTTATGTAACCAACACAATGCTCATTAATGCAGTGCATGTTGCGTAAATAGCTACAATTGCAAACTGCATAATTCAAAACTTGTGCTACTAACTGATTCTATATGTGCGATTCTAATAATATTTCTAACAAAATTGTCCACAGATCTCCTCCACAGACTTCCACGTCCTAGAAGGATTAGTGAAGAAAATCGCGAAAGAGAAGCAGCCCTTTGAACGTCTAGAACTCACCAAGGAACAGCTTTTAGAAATGTTTGATTACAATCAGTTCAAAGTTCGCATTCTGAACGAGAAGGTCAACACGCCGACTACTACTGTGTACCGGTGCGGGCCACTCATTGATCTGTGCAGGGGGCCTCATGTAAGGCACACGGGGAAGGTCAAGGCTGTCAAGGTCACTAAGGTAAGTTCGCTGAAGGTCAACAGAACATTTGATACATTGTACCGATGGGATGCGGTTATTGACTTGTGCACGGGCTGCACACGGCGAACTCCAAGGCTGTTAAATTCACGATCGTAAGTACGCTAAAGGTCAACAGAACAACTGCTATAGTGTACTCGTGCAGGCACCTTTGCAGGAGAGGAGTTGGAGGAATTATCTAATTCATCAAATATTATAGTCAAAAAAATCTTAAAATCCTCATTACTTTTTCGCGATCTAATAATCAGTACTTCGAACTTTTATCAGCATTTGATTAATCAATTTTAGACTAACAGGTCAAAATTCGGTTGATTAAGATCTATTTTTTTTAAATGTATTCCTAACATTATGTGTATCTACTCATTTCTAGAATTCTTCAACATACTGGGAGGGTAAAGCAGAGGCCGAGAGCTTACAGCGCGTGTATGGAGTGTCCTTCCCTGAACCCAAACAGCTGAAGGAGTGGGAGTTCATTCAGGAAGAGGCTGCAAAGAGGGACCATAGGAAACTTGGCAGGGTAAGATTTTTTTCTGAGGAAAAAATTATGAATTATTGATACACGACAAATACCGATTCGTGGCTGTGATCAAATAAGTCAACCAGCATATGTATACTATACTAAAAAACAACATTTTTTTAGCTCAGTCTCTTTGGTTTAATTTACTTGGAGCATATCTAATGTTTTTGAATTTACTTTACTTGGAATTTGTCTTTAAGTTGCGTTGGCGGAGATGGTCATACATCATGTATTTATACTTCAGGAGCAAGAGTTATATTTCTTCCACGAGCTGTCTCCCGGGTCCTGCTTCTTTCAACCTCGCGGCGCTCACATATACAACACGCTGGTTAACTTCATACGGGAACAGTACAGGTAAATTGATACATAGCAGATAGTAACACCATTTTATCAAATTTCACTTATTCAATTGGATCATTTCGTCGAGACCTGCTGAAACTATAACGTTTTCAGGATATCTTGAACCTTAATTATGTAGGTTAGTTAGACCTGTAATTTACTACAACATTAACTCCTGCGGCGAGAAATGCCGTTCGGTGTAATAAAAATTCTGCGTAATGATTTATGTTCTTTGAAAAGTGTTTCGATAAAAAAATAGGTGCCCTTAACAGATACATTCTTGGCAAAATACAATAGTATTGGATATAAATATGTTTAAGATAGGAAAGTAAGAAAAAAAAAACCAAAAAGCTAGAATTGCACTGTATTTTTTATTATTTTTCATTCTTAATGGATTGGAAACAACAGAATTTTACGAGTTAATAAGTGTGTTTACTTAGTCATGAATATTATTTACACGTCTACGTGTATTTACATAGGTGGTAACATAATAAGAATACACTTGCGTTTTTTCCATACTTGCCTACAGATATGACTTATCGAATTTGGCTACCGATCAAAAACTACATGACTAAGTTTATTATGTTTAGTTTCAAGATGCTTTTAATCATTAACTAAGGTCTTAAGTCATGATTGATCCTTTGTATGAAGATAGGCCTTGTATATTATAGGGCTTTAAAATCTCAAATGCATCCATACTATATTGTACTACTTGAATGAACACCATTTTTTTTAAATTCCTTATACAATGAGAGCGTCGTTTTCAACTTCGTTTATTAGTTAGCGGGTCGACCCACAGCCATGAGGAAACGACCAAGACGATTTTTTAATCACCTATAAGCAAATATGGCAAATTCACAGCTTCAATGAAAGCTGATTCATGTAACAAACAGTTAGAAAAAATATTTTTGGAATAACTATAAAAATAACAAAGTTATAAGCCACCAAAGATTTGTTCCTGTCTCTTTAATTTTAACAGAATTTAACATGGGAGTTTATTTGGCCGACCTGTTACGTGACGTAACAGTGCATATCGGATCTCTGTGTCTAATCGATGTCGAATTTGCAGTTTAAAATGCGTATATCAGGATGAGTCGTGACTCGTGAGTGTTGTACCTTTGCCCTGTTGTAGGTTTTAATTTTTAATTGCTGTTTACATATGTGGTAGTATATATTAGTATATTTTATTACCTATGTATTTATTTTATTAAAGCAGATATTATTACTTTTTAATGTCTGTTTTTCAGATGTATGTACCGTTTTTCTTTTTTCTTTTATCTGATATTTTGTAAATTTGCCTATCCTCTTGCATTATCCTGGCTTATTCTACTCCAAGGTTAACTGGAAGAGATCCCATATGGGATAAGTTCGCCTATGTACATTATCTATAGTGATGCAAAATGTTTTGTAATTGTTTATGTGCAATAAAGAGTTTACATACATACATACATACATATATCGTATTTATTGGCCGCTTCTATTTTGTTGACAAATGCGATTTAAGAAATCCATGCATAGTCATCGGCTCCAAAAGTCTGTCCCCAGGTCAGGACCGACTCTGAAGCATGTCGTCGGTACGTAATACCCGTTTAAGACAATGTTTATTATGTTCGTGAATTTTTATTATAATTTCGTTTCCTAGGACCCGCGGTTTCCAAGAGGTAGTGACGCCTAACATCTACAACGCTAAGCTGTGGCAGACGTCAGGGCACTGGGCGCATTACGCCGAAAACATGTTCTCGTTCGACGTCGAGAAAGAAACGTATGCGCTCAAGCCCATGAACTGCCCGGGACATTGGTAAGTTATCATGTTATTTATACTTCATTTGTGTAGGTACGAATTCAATTTTATCTTATCTTACCTAAGTTCGCTGTCAATGGAACTTGCAAAAGATGTAACCAAAACCAAACGAACTAATTCACCATGATTACTCGATAATCACGTACTTGTAAAGATCAAGTGAGGCCTTGACAATGATTTATACTAGCGATGCATCCGATACCGATACCGATACCGATATATCGGCGATACTTCGGGTTAGCCGATATATCGGTATCGATGATATATATATGACCGTTTCAACGATACTTTTTAATTTAAAAATGTAGTGTCAACGAGCGATTACTTTGTTTTTTAAACAAAAATCTTATCAATGTTAATTTTAATTACTAAAATTTTTAAATATCTAATATTAACCTATGTATCTACTTCTTATATTAATAAAAAGAAATCTGTCTTGTGATTTATTTATTATACCTTCATTTTTGAATTCACAAAAAGCGTATCGGTATCGGTATCGGTATCGCCGATATTTTTATAAGAGTATCGGTATCGGTATCGTATCGGCGAAAAGGCGTATCGATGCATCCCTAATTTATACGCTAGATCACTTCTTTCATATTAAGTTTAAGATGAAATAACTATTTATTATACGTTATTTTGAATATAAACACGCTTGGTTAATATTTGTGGTTATTTGTCAAACAGTACTAATTTGTTAATATCGTTGACGGCGATTTAAGCTGTTTCTGTCTCAGTGCTGTGCAAAAACCTCCCTCGGGCTTCCACAATTCCCCATCCAGTGACTCTTGAGCCCAGAACTTACAGAACTGGTCTAGTTCGTCCTTCTTGGTCGGCCTCTTGTAACAAGGTGGTTACAAACTCCTTTTTTGATTTCGTTCCTGGCCACTCTTACGTTTCGTTTATTGATCTAAATGTTTCTAAATTCAAAATTATTCTAATCGATTCCGATATCCATCGATGGACTCACTCTTCAGCCATCGGAAATGTACAGGGCTTCATGCTAATTTAGTATGAATTTATAACAGATTTATTTATTCACGACTACATAACAACCCGTCCCAACACCACCATCTCCATCATCGCGGTGGTGGGTCTTTGAGATACTTACCCCTACTGTCAGCCTCTTAATCTCTTCTGGCTACTTCTGGCACTAAAGCTCACTTGGCATGCCGCAAACGTGACCAGCCCAATTGCAATTTAAGCTTGGCTGCTGCGGGGATCGCTTGTCTTAGTCCAAAGAGGAAATTATTGGACAGCTGCATGCTACCCGTCCTGAATAACGTTGCTCGAACTTCTCTCTCATCTTTAACGGATTCTCATAAGTTCGATAGAGACGAAAGATAAAAGGCGTCGCGTGTCCTCTGGCGCCTCGACGCCGCGTGCCTCGACTGTCGCCAGCGCGTCCCCTGAGAGATGTTTTGACCGACTGCGTCAGAAGGAGCGCAGAATAACTTGTATTATGTCCTGTCAGCTTGATGTTCGACAACCGCACCCGGTCTTGGCGCGAGCTGCCGCTGCGGCTGGCCGACTTCGGCGTGCTGCACCGCAACGAGCTGAGCGGCGCGCTCACCGGCCTCACGCGCGTGCGCCGCTTCCAGCAGGACGACGCGCACATCTTCTGCACGCAGCAACACGTCGAGCAGGAGATGGTGAGTCTACAGCCCTATAAAAGTTTATGTTACCTATTGCTGCTCGGGAGCTAGGGTTGCATTGATGCGCGTCCATTAAAACTCAAGAGGATTGTAAAGCGAGGCTCTAATGGCGTATCTGTAAAATCAATTTTCCCTCCTTTTTTTTTCAGGTGGCATGCTTACAATTTCTGGACTGTGTATACACGACCTTTGGGTTCACGTTCCAACTGAAGCTGTCCACGAGACCCGAGAAGTATCTAGGAGAGCTTGAAGCTTGGAATGACGCTGAGAAGGTAGGTTGAGCGTTGTTTAAATAGATATGAACAAAACTATTAAGAATACCCAATTTATTTGTTTTTTAACATCAGAGTATTATTAATACATATTAAAAAGAACACATTAGTAAGTTATAAACGGCTGTATAGTTATTGCCGTTTATAGTGTTTTGAAATTCTCTAAAATTCTTGAGAACAGCACATATCTATATCAGCGTGAGACGGTTTATAGACAGAAGGACAGTTCATTCCTACCGTAACATTACTTTGATTAACTTTCTCAGCCCTGAAGCATCATCCTGTGAATTCTTTTTTGAACATAATTATATTAACCTCACTTACAACTAATTAACAATTTTTTTGAACAATGATAAGCTACAATGATGAGCTATTCTATTAATTTATTTTCCAGATCGGTTTTGTGTTGTTATTAAATAAAATTTGATTTTTAACTTTAGTATCAATGTAACTAACATCACAAACACACACAAACCTTTAACCACATTATATAGCACATTTCTTTAAAAAAGATCATGAGTTTTAAAAACGCCAATATTTCGCAAACTATGAATTTTCATAAACGTCAATATTGCTTAATCTTATAGACATACACCTTATAAAATCCTCTATCAAGCCTCGTAGTTTTGGCGCTGGTCTTAGGGACGCAAGGTATTTATTTTAAAAGTTATCACCAACCTTTAGGCACTTATGCCACTTTCCACTTCCGACGTATGGGAAGCGAGTAGACCCAGCCACCAATTATTAATATTTGTGTCTCTTTTATAACACGCGATCTATATCATTTGTTCGTTTCTTGAGCGAAAAAATACTTGATAGGTCTGGTCGGTAGTTAGACGTGTGCCTAAACTGTTCTGATGATTATATCCAGGCATTAGAAGAGTCCCTGAACAAATTCGGCCGGCCGTGGCAGCTGAACCCGGGCGACGGCGCGTTCTACGGGCCCAAGATCGACATCACCATCCAGGACGCCCTGCGGCGCTCGCACCAGTGCGCCACCATCCAGCTGGACTTCCAGCTGCCCGAGAGGTTCAACCTCAGCTACGTCAGGTAATAACAGGCCACACAAACTGTTCACGAATAGCCTTTCGTATGCGGTACATTTTTGGCAGCTCAGTGCGGCGACACGGTCACGTGACACCAAAACCAGGGAAATTGCGACCATACTGAATATTTCTGTGTACGGAGTTTTTTTTTGGAAATTTCAATACTTTATTGGCTTAACTTGCAATAAAAAAAAATATACCTACGATGCTATGTAAAAAGGTTTAAAATAAAATGCGGGTAGGCACACGTTGCATTGCATCGGATCCGTGGATAAGCATACGAAGAGATGCTAGAGATGGTAATATACATGGATTTTTTAAATTGCATTTCTCAAAAAAATATGAAAATAACGTAAAAGAGACCACCAAAAGTGAAATTAAAATAAAGATCGTCCAAGAAATATGGATGATGCAAGCATTTTAAACTGCTTTTTGTTGCAATTATACAGCGGTTAGATAGAGAGATGCGATACGCCGTGTGACGTCATGTTAACTGCATGTATTTTGTTTTGCTAATAGAGACACAAAACAAATCTTTGTTGGCCTACCTCTTGATTATTTTTATAGATATTCAAAGAATGATATATTTCAACTGTTTTGGATTTTAAAAAGTGAAATAAAAACAACGCAGTACAATAAAATAAAAGAACAGTGTTGCAAAGGTTCTCTCTGACCATTGCTCAACTGATCTGGGTATGAGGGATGAAATTTAGTCAGCAAACTAGAAACTAAGGGCCGTATTAAAATAAACTCATCTTGACTGTGAGGCGCGTCACAAGATACGTCAAAGTAAACGCCAAACCATAGAACACTGTCATTTTTGACGCATCTCGAGACGAGCATTAGAGTTGAGATTATTCTATTAATACGGGCCTCAGACTTTGGAGGGTGGGTGACATAAGTCTCTGTGCTTTATCTCCTTGGTGGTAGATTGAAATTCCCACTCACAAAAATCCAACACGTACATCACGGGCTTATAAATATTTTTTTAACAGTGAGAGTGGCGAGAAGAAGCGGCCTGTGATCATCCACCGAGCCATCCTGGGTTCCGTGGAGCGAATGATCGCGATCCTGAGCGAGTCTTACGCCGGCAAGTGGCCCTTCTGGCTCAGCCCGCGCCAGGCCTGCGTGGTCCCCGTGGGGCCAGTCTTCGATGACTACGCGAGACTGGTAAATATACTACATGATAAACATGATTCATAGTCACCACAACATACCTACATACATAAACTTACGCCTTCATTCTCAAGAGTGACAGGGCTAAAAAAATACCGACAACTCTAAAAACGTGTTGATAATTCTGTTGACAAATTTTGCACAATCAAGCTATGAGCACAAACAGTGTATTCGTCTTCATCTATAAGTCAAGTTAGTTAGTAATGGTGATGGTGACCCCTTTTTTAGAGTTGATAACTCTAGCGTAGCCGATTTTCATTACACCTATCTAAGGCTGTCAACGCACTACGGAGGCAGCGCATTCCCCTATAAAAAAAACCTGACGTGTGCGAGTCGGCCTCGCCCACCGAGGATTCCGCGTATGACACGGTTAACTGAATTCAAACTTTGGGCCGCCGTTCCTTGCATAAAGACCCTGTTTTTTTTGTGATTTAATAAAATAATTAATAAATACCCTATACATTTTGATTCCGTCGAGTGTCGAAATACACGTTTATTGCGGCATAAACGGCCGTATCTTTACGTTAATGTAAAAGTTCGACTTCACAGCTTCCAGGGACTATAGACCGAAGTATATGGTTTTAAGTTCAACTCGATACCTCCACGCGTTCCCGAGATAAAGGGACTTGACAGACAGACAGACGGACAACAAAGTGATCCTATAAGGGTTCCGTTTTTTCTTTTTAAGCTACGGAACCCTAGAAAACGCACCCGTCACCGACCATGGGAAAGTGACAGGGCCTGGCCACATCACCAAGGCACGGCGTCGTTAACGTGAAACGGCGCAGTGCCGTAGAAGGGCACGCTACTGCGTTGTGCAGATACATGGTACCATGTATCAACACTTACGATAGGGCTGGTTCACGAATTTAAAGTCGCTCAGCGAGCTATAGAGAGGGCTGTGTTGGGAGTTTCTCTGAAGGATCGGATCCGGAATGAGGTGAGGTTATCGACGTAGCCCATGGAATTAGCAGCTTGAAGTGGCAGTGGGCCGGTCATTTGTGCCGCAGAACCGATAATCGCTGGAGTTATCGTATTCTTGAGTGGAGACCGCGAATTGGCAAACGTAGTGTAGGACGCCCTCAGACTGGGTGGAGCGACGATCTACGCAAAGTGGCTGGCAAGAGCTGGATGAGAGTGCCCACGAATCGTGCTCGTTGGCGTGCAATGGGAGCAGTGGACTAGTATAGGCTGATGATGATGATGATGATGATGATGATGATGATGATGATGACGATGATGATGATGATGATGATGATGATGATGATGATGATGGTGATGATGATGATGATGATGTAATGATGATGATGTAACAACAGAACTTTCGACTTAATATTGCACTTTATAATGAAACACGGCACCTGTGTCTGCACGACACGGCAACGTGCCTTTACGGCGCCGCGCGGTTTCACGTTAACGACGCGTTGCCGCGGTGGTGTGGCCAGGCCCATATCTGTGTTTCAATACGTAAAACTTAACACACCTCTGTTTCAAAAAAAGGTCACTAAGGTACACACGACTGTTTTATACATTCAAAATTGACTTTTTGCCTCGATGTGTATTTGTTTCCATTGTTTCTAGGTGAACGAGAAACTGTTCGCTGCTGGATTCATGTCGGAAGTGGACACGGATGCAGGAGACACGCTTAACAAGAAAGTGAGGAACGCGCAGCTCGCGCAGTTCAACTATATCTTGGGTAAGCTTCTCTTTATTAAGGATTTAATAATTTCCTATTGTAAAAAAACGTGTTCGCGCAAGATGTTCAAGAAGATATGGGAGATGAATATCCCGTGAAAACTATTGACAGTCAAATTAATGTCATGACTCGATGCGATTTAAAAATAATAACTGGCCACTTGCACGAAAAAGATCAATCTACCTAGTTTTCAAAGGACCATGCGTTAAAATTGACCGCGGACCCACAGAGGCGAGTTGTCACACTTCGAATGCGTAGGCGCGGATCCGTGCTCGTTTATGAACTGCTTAAACATGGATCCGTGCCAAAGGACTGTGCTCACTTTTTATTTAATTTAATTTTACCGATTCCCAAAGAACGAAACAAATCACCTTTTTACTCTAATTACTCATGCAATATTTAAATAAAAACAATGACTATTCGCGTTTCTTCGCCGCACTTACATGACAAATTATAAAACAGATCCCACATTAAATAGGTCTATGTATGTTCTTCATTTTATATTATGTGCATGGATGTATTGGAAACTGATCTTCTAGGATTTGGGTATTATTAGACATGTGTCTTCAACAAGAATGTGGTTATAGAATTAACAACAAGTTGTTGGTAATTCTGTAGCTCTGCCTAGTGGGGACTCTGGGATGAAGTCTTGGTGGTATGTATGTATGTCTTCAACAACTTCAAGATAATTGTTATTTAACCACACAATCTCCAGATTTAACCAAACGCTTAACATCAGTGTTCGCGTTGTTGTTTTACGGTGTGAGAAAAGAGAACCAGTAAAACCACAAAAATATCTTAGTGCTCAGGGTTGGCAACGCATTTGCGGGCTTAGGATTGTAGTCTAAGAGTGCCAATTTCTATGGCACCGATAACATCAGGTGGCCAGTGTGCGTGTGCCTTGCGATAAAAAAAAAAACGTCTTTTCCAGTGGTCGGCGAACGTGAAAAGACCTCCGGCACGGTCAACGTCCGCACACGCGACAACAAGGTGCACGGAGAGATGTCTGTCGAGGGACTTATCGAGCACTTCAACACGCTCGTCAAGGAGAAGACTCTTGCTGAAGACAGCCTGCTGCTGAAGTAGGGGTTACGGTGGAATAAGGCTAACACTGAGAGTGGAGGCGGCCGTTTGCATAAAAACGAGCGATTCCCACTTGCCAACTCAACATTGACTGCGACCCAGTAGAACGTTGAGGGTGCAGACAACTGGGAATAGCCCCTAAAAACGCCTCCGCCGCACTTTGGCAACGCGCCGCCTCCGCACTTGGTGAATTTGCGACTTAAGGGCTGATTTATATCTCCAGAATATTTTACCTGTGCTGTCATTTTCTTTCGTATGACAAAAGGAAAGCGAAAACTTGTAATGTCGGATGGTATTATCTGGGAATTGGAAAAATCGGCTCTAAAGTGCAGTCGCATCAAGTGCATTTGAGTTACTATTGTTCATAATCACATAGGACTTTTCAAAAAATCTCCACCATCAGTCACTCAAGAACCTTATCGTCCCAACGGTCGTCAGTTTTAGCAATGTTACCTTTCAAGCCTGTGACTTAAGCAATCGCCAAAATAATCAGATTAAATTATAATAAACTGACTGACACCAATCTAAAAGGCCAAATTTGACGCCTTGTGAACTCATTTAAAATGCGACTCCGTCCGCATCGGCTATCGCTATCTTTATACCAAATTTCATCGAATTCGGTTTAGCGGTTTGGACGTGAAAGCTTAACAGACAGACGGCGTTGCCCCTCACTATAATATTAGTATGGATAATGCTTATGTTATTGAAGGATTAACTTTATAAAAATTAGAATTTTAATGATTGGTATTAAGTCGATGTTCATATTTCTTGTTTTATTTAACTATGTAGTAATTTATTTGTTTAGTAGAAATGAAGACTCATCATATTCTAAGAGTCTCAAGTGAGAATTTATTTCCTTAGTTATTTTCTACAAGAAAAAGCTAAGGCAATACGTACCTATACATTTTTTTACAACTCAGTCTAACAACAGTTAAAGCTTTTAAACATTCTCATTGCAAACTCCTATACCAATAATGATTACCACAAAACCAGAACGTTTCTGCATTTAATAAATATACAAGAGGACTCCATTGTATTTTCCACTTACTGGTTATTTATAAGGTTAAGATTGGTTCAATAAAATGCTTTTATTTATAAATATTGTTTTTATTTACATTTTATATACTAGATACAAACATTATGAAATAGTATAAAAATATTAATAATCTACAAGATTCCCAAAATACTCGTATCAATTTATACATCTGATGCAGCGAGAATCCAGATTGAACGTTTCTTATATGCCTTAGAAAAACCAATTTGGCAAAACCTAAGTGCTATTTTGACGTGATGATAGCTCTTATTTACTTGACGTAATGGCGCCCAAGTCAAATATCATACGATATGTATAGTCTTTTAAAAAGCAATATTGTTTGACCCAAGCATAGTGGCCTTGAGGCTCGTATACTTTTGTAAGAGCTCAAAAGCAAACCCAATTGAAAAACAAATCGTCCTTTTACTTCACCAACCTCTTATCTGATCGAATATTTTCATAGGAAAGTAGTCTTTATAAACCTTAGAACATGTCAAACACTTAGAATTATAGTGACCCAATTCAAAATTTCAGCTTGCGACATCGTCTTAAATCGATTACTATAGAGACCTAAATCGAAATCCAAAATTTGTGAATTAGGTCACTATAATTCAAATGATGTGTGTTTTTCTATCTAACTATTCGATCAGATAAGAGGTTGAGATAGTAAAGGGACGAAATGAACCCTTTATTACTGTAGTACCATTGGATAGTGCCATCAATGGTACTAGTGACACATTTATGCATCGTGAGTACCATTGATGGTACTAGTGACACATTAAATGACTGAAAAATGAAGTATTTTTGGCATCCTAGGAATTATTGGCAGCAACATTTTAAGGTAATAGAGGGGAGTCTACGACCATTAGGTGCCGAAAATGGTATAATCTACCAAGGAACATGATGACATGATCTAATGTATACAGTTTCTGTTCTGATGATAAATGAATGAATGGAACTGCTACCACTCTTCGACTGTATTTGACCTTAAAGTTCAAAAGTGAAAAAGGACTTTCTTGGCAGATTAGATGATATTTCTTGGGATACTTTTGGGCAGGCTTTTTTTAATATTTGCTAGGTAAGTACTGTTAGTAGGTACCATCATTTTGGATAAATAGAAAATCCCGAAAATATGCTTAGGTTATAACTGTCCCATTTGTTGCTAAGAAATATATGGTATTTTGGTAACAAAGTGACAAGAGAACAATTTCTGGGATCAACGACTACTTTTTAACGTCTATAATGATGGTCAGGTCACCTACCAAATTGTTCACAAATGGGAAGACATTTTGTTTTTATTAATGTTAGTTTTAAATGGTAACTTAATTTAGGTTAGGTACGTCATAAATGTCACAATTTTCAGATAATAAATAATAGCACAAATTACAATAATCACAATAGAAACAGAAATACGTATGACTAGGCGGATGATAAGAGTGAAAATAAATAAGTAGAATTTTACCCATCACACAAACTACGTCATTTGTTTGGCAGACGATTTAGTTTCATGATGTCTTTTAAAATAAATATAACTATTCTAATGATTAACCCGCAAGATAATACTTGATTGTGACTACTCACTAAATATAAAATGATTTTTCTTTGTCCGAGTAGGTATTAAGTAAATCGAAACAAACTAAATCATATAACTATGCGCGGTAACTCATCAAGGCAGACCACAGATACGATATTATGAATCAATGACAATCTTTACTATATGTCGTATGTCTTTATTGGCTAGAATAATTAGTGACATAATTTTATATTTAGCTTATTTTGTCTACTGAGACAAAATAAGCTAATTATAAAATTAAGAACAATTTTATAACATGGAGTATAACAAAATTAATCCTAACGGAATGTTCATTTTGTTATTTAATTAAATCTATATGTTATAACAAAAAACTGGTGTCACTTTGTATTATAGGATTTATAGGTTCCTTCACCGAACCGTCAAAAATAATTCAAATAATAATAATAAACAAAAAAGCACGATCGTTAATATATAATATATTTAAATTAAATAAATAATAGTTTTTGGTTACGCTTCAACCTCTTTCAGGTTATTAATTTCATTTTGCTGGTGGCAGTTGTTGCTCCGATCCGTTTCCTTTCTTTCGCGGCATTGGAAGTTATTACACAGGTGCCAAATCTGGAATACAGAATGACAGTAAAATTGCTGATTATCAGAGTCGCTGGCGGTTAGCAGAACACCGCCGCTAGCAGCACCGCCCACTGCGAGCCGAGAGTGGCTCTAGTGTGCTGGTTCGCCGCTAACCTATAGTACACTCACGGTATAGAGCAGGACCGGCAGCGCCACGGCCGCGCCCGCGAGCACGTCCCACCAGTGGTGCCGGCGGTCCGTCATGCGCGACACGCAGCAGAACACCGCCGCTAGCAGCACCGCCCACTGCGAGCCGAGAGTGGCTCTAGTGTGGCTAGTTCGCTGGTGGAGGTAATACTGTAACAATTGTCCAAACGTTAGCTACTAACTTGTGGTTCCTGATGCCTCAGTTTAGTGCATTTATATAACCTAGTAAAATGAAATTACAGTACTGTCTCAAATAGACTCACCGCTATAAATATGCCAGCATGTAAAGCCAGTGATGTATGTCCGGATGGGAAACTCTTGTTGGACTGATGATGCCAGTCCCCTTTAGTACAGGTGTAGGTAGGCACATACTCAGATCTATAAATAAAAAGTAGGAAGAATGAGGAGTGATGCTGATATTGCTGATGTAGTTCAAAGATGGTTTAGACGTTGTTTTACAAAAAAAACATCAAATTTTACGGGTGTCTGTAGGCAACAGGATCTCTATTCTATTTAATTAGACTTTTATATCGAGTTTGGACTTGATAGTTTGGTCATAATTAGCAGATACTGTCTAAAAATAAGTTAACAAAAAATATTAAAAGAAACTTGACATTCAAATGAAATGGAGTCAAATAAAATAGTTTTATTCCGGAAAACTGCCTCCATAAAAACACACAAACATACAAGAATGCCACAATCTAAACTAAATTACGCAGGTCGCAACTTTATGGTACCAGTAACCCCTCCAGTTCTTGTGAAACGGGCTCGCGTCCCACTCCCTAACGCCGAAAGCAGTGTGTTGGAGTAAGTGTAGATGGTCTTCAAAGCATCTGACTTGTCTGATTATTAATCATTATAGTGGGATTTTAGCTTACTTACCCTTGACAGCTAAAAGCTTCCCTCGGCTGACAGGTGTCAAAGAAATGGGGTCTCGGAGCCCCAACCAGCATTTTCAGGGTCTGAGTCAGGGTGGTGTTGACGAGGAACCCAAAAAAATACCCTTTGTACCAGTACAAAGCTCGCTTTTTGGACTTGTCACTTATTTTCTCATCTTTGTGGTATTTTTTTTCAACTATTAACATCTGCAAAAAAAAATACTTTTGACAAGAAGCGTCTAGCATTATGAATCTATTTTTCCTTTTTAAAATTAATTAATTTAATACAAGATAAAACTTTTAATAAAAGTAATGGCATCTGTTTTATATAATTGACACAATATTTTTATAATAATAATAATTATTATTAATAAGCCAGCCAGTTACAGTTACTTACTATAGCCAGTGGTAGAAAGGCTGTTGTGCTGAGCAGCCATTTCCAGTCAATAGTGTCACCAGCGAAAGGATAGGATAGATCCGGGTCATTGCATTTAAAGCCCCATTGACCTCCCGGAATGCAACGGAGCTCCACCAGAATTAATAAAAAGAGCACTGAAAACAACAGTTACAATTTGTTTACTTTCATGATGGAGTGTAGTCAAGAGAACTAGCTAAGAGAACAGACAGCATGATTGATACACCAACCCATCTGTTGAGACACAAGATTAACATAATAAATACATACTAAAACATCAGGAAACAATCTCACACAATTTGACCTACTACTAAACAACAATTAACATGCCTATTTAGACAAATCAATACTTTAATACATAAGAAACATCTAAGACACATCAAAACTAGACTAATTAAAAGTGGACGGACTTGCCAGACTCATTGTCATGTTTGGTATATTGCAGGCTGTTTGACAGGTTGTAGAGCGAGAGCACTGCTCTTTATCAGTGCTATTTAAACATTATAAAAAAAAGAATTGAGCCGTTATTTTATTCAATAACTCAAACCTGTATCGTAACTGTAACCTAGAAAGTGTCATTCACATCCGACAGACATTTCAATGAATCATCTGCCGTTAATATTTTACTACTGTTATTAATCTATAGTTCAGTCAATGCACAGCAAAAACTACTGGACCTAGGGACTTGAAATTTGGAGGGAGTTTTCCCTGTGTACCCTAGGGGTGCACTGAGAAAGGATTTTCCGAAAATCCACCCCCAACAGGAATCAGAAATCAGGGGGAGCAACAAGACTCTTATAAATATGAGAGACATACACATGAAAATGCTGTTGTAGATTTGTGTAGAGTAACAAAGTACTTGAGGGAAAAATATTGCTATAATATTTAACTTAAGACCATTTGTGGGATGACTAATAGTAAAGGGAAATTCCTGAAGTTATTGTATTTGGTATGATGGCTAGAAGTTATTTTAAAGTAATCTGGTACAGCTGTTTGAAAAGCAGAATAGGTATATTATATATTATGTCATGATAACATATCTTTTTTTTAGTCTGATTGCAGTTGTTTTCTTAAAGAGCCTTATCAGACTACAGATTGCAAGATATATTTTGGAATTATCTTGAACCTCTTTAGCTCTATTAATTCAATTCAAATCAATGTTTTTTAGCTATTTTAGTTCTTTACTATGATTGTTACTTATCTTTAGATTTAAATACAAGGAAATATATTAATTTAGTATTTTCAAAATGCCCATATATTGATTAAACAAGTAGGTATGTCTATCTTTATTTGAATAGGCTCACACAATAATATGAATGTGTGTTGTATGAGTCCAGGGTGTACAGATTTACATAAATTTGTATGGCACTTAAATAACAATAGCTCTTTGTACTGCCCACAAAAGAGGTAGGTATTTTACTAGAAAGCTGTTATGAATTTATGTCTATTAATAACAGTTCACAAATTAACCTTATATAAGACGAGACCAGGGAGCGGAATTCTGGTAGAAAAAAAAATGTGATAGGCATAAAACATTTTATTAGTTTAGTTAGTTTTCAATAATATGTGAAGCTTAAAGATTAAAATGTGTAAATTTTATGTTATCTTTTTCTAGAATATTAGGGTAAAATTAGTAAATTATTTTGATTACAAGGAGATGTAATTCTTTTTTTATACAAAAACTCATGCTCGTGAGAATTACTTGTTGATGCTCATAGTTCATAAAATACAATGTTCTATCCGTATGACATTTAAATTTTAGCAATGAGAATTCTGCCCCTGGACATGACAGTAAGAACTGGTCATGTAGAATATACTTAAATAATTATTTCTCATTTAGTCACATCAAAACCAAGTTACAGACCTACATATAGATAGGTATAGTACTGAACTTAAAAGGCAAGAGATTAGATCATTTACATATATTTGGATATATTGTTTGAGTGACCGAATTGAGGCTAATGGTAAAATGGAGTCCCCAAATAATTAGACAAGTTTGCATAGTATATTTTATGTAAATTTAGTTTACGTCAATATTATTATTATGTAATAAACATACCTCTATGCCATCGATTTGTTTTCGACCAGAAGAGTTTCAGTTTGTCCCACATTCGTGTAACTTCACGCATTTTGAAACTTTACTGAATCAAATCCGGCAAAGTAATTTACTGGACTAATGCATTCGTGAATCATTTATTAACATTAAATCCATTGGCGCAAATTTAATATAATTATAACGTCATCGTGAATCAGGAAGTATTTACAAACTATTTGAACGAAGATGCGTAACTCGGCCGAGCTGACGTTCAAGTCGTTACAAGATAATTATGATTACCAGAGCACGATTCACTTATGGCTGAATATGTAAAAGTATAAATAATGTAAAAGCTCTGATTTATTATATAACCAGCATCATTGCAGCGAGCAAAGAAAAATCGTAGAAAATTAATGGAAACTTTTATGATTTCACCGGCGCAGCGCAGAACTGAATTGAATGAATTATGTCAATTCAATGATGTCAATGTTGACTGATCTGCTCAAATACTAAAATCACAATAAAGATAAAAATTAAAAAATTGAGTTTAAGTAAAAATGTTTAGCTTAATTTTCATTATTAATTTACTGAAAATTAGGAAACTACTGTTATTTTTGTAGGTTTTATGATATGATAATTACACTTTCATAAAATTAATCACCGAGTTTCAGAACGCGGCAGCTGTCAACCACAGAGTAATATTATCTATTATGAAGCCTAGCATGAGCTTAGCCGATACTGGTGACACCTGTATCGGGTAGAAGACAAACATTTATAGCGGCCCCTAGCGTCCAGTAGGAAAACTAAAGCATGCTTGAAAAAAGTCATGCTTATAGAAGTTTGTCTCAAAGCGTACTATTTTTTTGCTGTTCATTATTTACTGTGTAAAAAAAAACAGTGCTTAAACAAATTTCTGCTAATAGCATACGAGCTTAAAGGCCACATGGTCTTTTCTACGTCACAGCTAAGTAGTGTACCTGCGTAAAGTGGAGGAGGCCTATTCAACCGACAGTTATAATTACCACCACGCCATGATTCGGTTTTAAGTCCTAAATATAACAAATAGATAGTTAATTAAAACATTTTGAGAATTTAGTACTTATTTACTGATTTTTCCACTTATCCGTAAATGGACTATAAACCTAGGTATCTTACTTAAAATAGGCGTTGCTACGTACTCTCTGATGGAGATGTCACAATGATAAAGCATATTTTAAGCACACTGTAGCTGTTGTGTGTTTATGAATAAGAGGGTATTGATTTAAAATCATGACGTGTTGGCAAAGGCAAGAGACCAGGGTTGTTTTCATTCTAACCTTAAACATCATGTCAATCACTCAAGGGTTAGCTGGAAGAAATCCCTTAAACCCTCTTTTCATTATGTTTGTTTTGTATTAATTTTATTCTTCTTTTGTACAATATCTCGTGTTATATTGACTTATTTTAAGTATCATGTCATGTTAAGTATGTCAATATAATATCGCTTATCCCGTTTTTCCTCACACCAATTTCCATGGAAATTTGAAAAGTATTTGAATAGGTGCCAAGTTTGGCACTAGAGTCGATATTTACTCGTATTTATTTATTAAATTGTATCATTTTATTCATATGAGTCGTGGCTGAAAAGGTGTATTGTGGGCTCTGGATTGTTGACAGTCAAACCCATTAATTGAGACTAATGCATTTTGAGCCCTAACTTAGCAGTTTTCAATACAATATGTACCTAACAATATCATGTGATCAGTTAAGTATTTTAAAAAAATGCATTAGTCATCGGGAAGTAGGTACCCTTTAGGTTTTGATGAGTGAGTGAGTGAGTCAATCAGGACAAAATAAGCAGTTTGTAGAAATTAATAACTATTTAAAGGGTAGTGATACAACATTCATTTTCTTACTAGTCTGTGAGATTGTCGACCTTCTGTAATAAATCAGGTCCATGACTGTACAGTGTGAGTTACAATTACCGTACTCGCTAGCGAATCGAATGCTCTGTCCCTCGTACTCTATAAGAATACTACGAGGTCTGTGAGGGACAGAGCATTCGACTCGCTAGCGAATCGAATGCTCTGTCCCTCGTACTCTATAAGAAAATAACGGTAATGGAAAAAAAGTGTGAGAGGGTGAGAAAAAAGGGCTGACTGGGTCCGTGTGAATAAATATACACACTGCAGAACGGTCGGCTTTTTCTTCGAACCGTCTGTCTGTCGTGTCTTGATACCCCCCACCCCCTTTGTTTACCCCGTCACCGTAAGTAACGAGTAATTTAACTGCTTTAACTGAATTAGTTTAAGTAGGTTAGTACTTGGTAGATATTAAATGTATTATTCATTTTATGCAGTGAATAACAATAGGTTACTTAACATTATTAAGGTAGTAGATGAATCTGGAGACCGAACGCTTACCTCCTAAAGCTAAGTAGTACCTAAGAAGGTATAAATCGAGTTTTTACCGAAAATTATAACTTTGACTAATCGCAATAATCAATTCGCAATTTACATCAAATATTGTAATCTTTAAAGCCATTTCTGTCATTTTTTGTTGTTCGTAAGGATACTATTAAAACGCCTACTGAAACTGTTAAAGCAAATTATTAGGTTGCTGTGTTCATAGCTTACGGCACAGAAGATATTTAATATTATTATTGTAGGTTGGTATTTAAGTTATTAATTTAATGTAATATCAAGATACACAAAATGAAGTTATTTGATAAACGACATTAAAAATAAGTACAACTTTAATAACCAAATCGAAATACAAAAAAATAAGTTGATTTGTGGTTGCTTGTTGAATGCTGTGACAAGGTTCTAAAATCAGATTAGGGGCTCTGCCACAGAGTGCCTTCGTAACTTGTTATGTTACCCTTTTTGTTATTAACTTAAACCTAGTTTAGACCGATAGATATAAGCATTACGAAGTTTATTTACATTTCAAATTAAGTTTAAAAATAGTTTATGATTAGTTTAAAAAAAACAATATTCCAGCATATCTTGTATAGTATATCATAACATTCATAACTCGGCAAATTTACGTATAGTATCAACCCGCTAAACATTTAAATTCCTCGATAGTAACTAATTACTTATACATATATTGTATTCTCTACTATTTCATTATATTATGTGGTAGTACGAAACATGTGCGTGTAAAACGGCCCTTACTCTCTTGAAGTCGTCGTGGGTAAAAAAAGGTCCCTCAAAGGATAAAACAAATGACAAGTATTAACAAAAGACAGATAACATAACGTAATTAATTACAACGATACTTTAAATCAATCATGATAACTTTCTACCGCGGCATAGACAATCTGGAGTCAGCGTAGCGCACTCAAACTTTTTAATTTATTTTTCCGTCGTGTGTGGTCACGGGAGATTAGTCTTGTTTATTATGTTGGCCAACCGCAATTTAGTCTAATTTACAACTAGAATGTGGCAATAGATAATTCGGTGGACTTTCGGATTAGTATTAATGAAGAGAAACTAAGCGTCGTGATAAGAAGTTTTTATGGAGTTTGCTTTGGGATTCGCTTATCTGTGGCCGGTTGGGCCGTTTTATTGCTTTCCAAAAAGGCATAAGTGCTTTTAATTATTCATGTTTTTATGACTTTTTATTGCTCGGTTGCAATGGTAAAATATTGGTCAGATTTCGAAATCATGTGTCACAATTTTCAAACAAATTTAATGTAATTTCAACAGAAACGATAAATATAGCAAATCACCTACGATTCTAAATACTTAGGAACCTAAGTTCTTTGCATGATTGCAAATTTACCATCTTTTAAGAGTAAAATGTACTCGCATGTCTCTCAGGCGCTCGGAGTAAAGCAAAACGTAAATATATGGAACCGCTTAAAAAAATATATTTGTGAATTGGTGGAGTTTAAAAAGTGGGGCACAGTTATTAGCAAAACGTTAGCCGTAGTATCCATACAAGCAACAATAAAGTAAAAAAAGTTCCGTTGTGCGTCGAAATGTATTCTTGCGAGCTAAATTACGGTTTACCTATATTAATTACTTACCTAAGTTACCATGACTAACTTTTGAACTCCGAACCGCATCAATCACGCACAGTGTTAAAAGATTTGTTTGAATTTCGTTTGGCACATATTATTGTATTATATTAAAACTCTTACGTCGCAGGAAACTTTACAGGTCTATTGCTGATGTTTGTGTGATGAGCGCAAATTAGATGCCTCAGTCTTAGATGTTCCATAATATATGTTAGACGTATTGTATTTCTCTATATAAGTAAGTTTATTGTTGTCTAGAACCCATAGTACAATTTTTTTATTTTTTTTTATTGAAGCTTTGGCTACTAGGCCATTAGCTTAAAACGAAACAATAAACCAGATACGGTGATATGTAGGACAGAGGCTAAGATAGTTTTAACCTCTGTACCACTGCGAGTCCACTTGAAACGAGAAGTAAGATGCCAGAATACACGAAATAAGTCCAAGTCTTCTATCACTGTGCAACACAAAGGCATTAAAAGTACAAATCACTAACAAAAAAGAACTTTGAACACCTAAATACACAAAAATAAAAACTAAAACAAATTACACATCCGCCATCTTTTGACGTTGCAAATGGCCTCTCACCCATAGTACAAGCCTAGACCACAGATTAAAAAAAAAGAGTGCTCTGTACCTGCTGCACCTAGAGCTTAGTTTAGGACTAGGTAAAGGAGTTTTTTTTTGCTGTATAGGGAATAAGCCCCCAAACACGTAATGCAACGTATATTAATAAAACAATGTCGATTGGTACCTCTTAACTTCTAATTACAGTGGTTTGATTAACCGTGTTTAACCGGAATGATGAAAAGTATGACTGTTAAATTATGAATCTCAATACAAATGTGAATCAATAAACGTAACTGTTTCTAGTGGGACCAAAAGCAACTGACTCCTTTGTCTTAAATTGCCCGGTGATATTAATTCATTTACTTTTACTTAGGTACTTACAGTGTAGGGAGGTTTCACACAAATGAAGCGGCAAAAACTGGTATTCTCAGCAGGGGTCTCCTCTTGGGAAGCGCCCGTAAATTCTTGACGTGTAAAAGTGCTCGTGCGGCCTACTTACTGAACAAGAAGTATGCTCACTTTACTTGTACAATCATTATCTTTAGTAACATTATAAAAGTGAGAATGTGTTTGTTTGCTCGCCTTTACGGTCCTCAACCGATCGATGATAAGTTTGGTGGAAAGACAGTTCAAAGCTCAGACACGGACATAGGCTACTTGTTATCCTTGAATGTTGGTCAGTTTTAGAGGGAACAGCGATACGCGTACGCGAGCTAGTAACACTTAGAAGTGTAATAAGTTAAGTCAATTGTAAAGCGATTAGCCATTTAACATCCCGTAAATGCCGAATGTTTGCCTTTCGGTATGTTTGTACGACTAATCTTGTTATGTTACGGTAAAAGTAGTAATAATTTAGATGCCACAAGTACTTTCAAATATCTTTTTATTAGATTCAAATAAAGTTAAAAGTCGGTTGGCTTATAGGTTTGTGTCTAACGTTGCGGCACCTTGGGGTACCTACCACGGGACCACAAAAACAACAATAGGTACCTAAAAGCAGTACATGCTGACCTTTGTTGAAGTACCTAAGTCTGTTAGGCCTTACAGACCAAAATCATTGAATAAATAAGATAACCTGTTAGTCTGTGCTACGCCTTTAACTTCACTTTTGTAGGTAAGTATCATAAGCGTTATGTTATAAAACTCTGAACTAGTCGTTTTTAGGGTTCCGTAGCCAAACTAGGAACCCTTATAGTTTCGCCATGTCCGTCCGTCCGCAGCCTAGCTCAGAGACTTAGTACTAGAAAGCTGTAATTTGGCATGGATATACATATTATTAATCACACCAACATGTGGTGAAAAAATCTTTGAAAAAAATGTATTTGTGTACCTCCCCTACTCGTAACGTGGGGATGCATTTTTTTCTCGTCTACCCCATAGTAGGTCTTTCAAAAATATTGTGGGTTAGTCAACACAATTTTTCGATTAAGGGGTCCGTTTTTGCTACATAAAATCTAAGAAATATCTTAAATGAAAGCACATATAATGAATTTAATAGGAAAACTATCACGACTAAGTACACTTCATTGGTTCTTGAGTTACAAACGGTTTAAATGTTTTTACCGAAATAGTTATTTTCATAATCGTGTTATAATAGAGAGCTTTTTAGTCGAGTACCGTGTTTAGGCCACGAAGCTTGCTGAGTGGCCTAAGTAAGGTACGAGATTAAAAAGCTTGATTATGACACTATTGTGAACAATACTTTTTGTACGAGTTCATTAAAATTAATAATTTAAGTCATTAATACAATCACCACCACATCGACATTTGTATCAAACCACGGCGTCCGTAATTGTTGCAGTACTGTGCTGTTCTGTTGGCTAAAAACTAGCCAATCACAAACCGTAGTTTTTTTATTTTTTTTATGCCCTGGATACAGAAGCAGGTTTAAATAGATTTTTGACAGATGACGCGACGCTGCTACGTTCCGAAACGCCATAGATTGGCAATTTTGTATCGGATCGAGTCTCCTTAAACAAGGACACATATTATTGAAATACGAAGTTCTATTTTCAATTTTTTTTCAGTTGTCTTGAGCGTATCGAAATGGTTATTTCGGTTGTTTCGGAAGTGTCAACGATGAAAAGAGTGACGTTGCAGTATTCTCTATGAAATCTTAATACACAGATTTTAATCGACGAGTACAAAAACTTATTTTCGGTGTTGGCAAACTGACCGCGACCTATGTCGATGTATGGGGATACCTAATAGTTTTCCAACGGCAAAGTTAAGTTTGTCACGAGGTCTAATTTGATTGTAGTAGGTTAGTGTAGTTACGGCTTCGAAACCCTACACTGAGCATGGTCAGACATGCTCTTGCGCGGTTTTAAAATTATGTCTTCACACTTGCCCCGTAACATGTTACTAAAAAGATAAACAAATAAGAACCTAAAGGTTGAGATTAGCGGCGAAACCGGTGTCTGTATGTTTGTCTACATAACTCTTGAACAAGAGTCTGTTGTTATTGGAGAAAGTTCCATTCCAGGTCTATCTTGAGTTCCAAATAACGATTTGAATAAAAAAAGCAAGTTTTGAAAAACTGACTGTTGTTGCTAATCAACTTTAAATCGTTATAAATCCTAAATTATAATTTTAAATGAAAAATGATGATTAAGGAAACCTAAAGATCATTTTTAAATACCTATTCAACAATACCCCATTTGTCAAAGTTCGTGGACTATTTTTTCTTTTTTTACAACATGGCGTCATGGGTTGCTGCAATATTGAATTTTAATTCCTGTTATATCTTTAGTGACACTCACGAGATTAAGACAAATCGATTGACATAAGAATCATCGAAAACGGTCCACGCATTTAGTTTCTAGAATTCCACAAAGGAACAAACCTACATATAGGCTGTGAAACGCAATAGATACCCTCCGGCAGTCGGGTAACAAAATAGGTTAGATTTTTGTAAACACCGTCGCAAAAAGAGAACTAAAAGTTTAACAAATGGTATCAAAACAGTGGAACAATTTGGCCCTTGTAAATAAAAAGGATGTATGCGCAATTTGATAGTCAAAGCAAATTAAACCCCTTACTTAAGAAATAAGGTCACTAATAAATAAGCGGTTCTATGAGACATATAGTTGCCGGCAAACTTCTTGAACACGTAACCTTGCTTGCGCAGAAGCGATTTTTAGGTTTCGTTGGGAGGGGGGCCGCGGGCGGCGGGAGGTGGCGGCGGGGGAGCACGCACCGCGCACACGCACTGATAAAGCCGATTGTTATCATTAATTTTCTTGTTATAATTTGATATTGATTTTTGAATCAATTTGAGAATGATATTCATGATATTGATGATAGTCAAGAAACAATGACTACCTCCAGCTCCCCTGAACCAAGACCTAGTACCAGCGCTGGTATTGACTTAATGGAAGGAATATCCTTTTTAGTTCAAGACTAATCTATTTTAAATAGTTTCCTGTATTTTTTAGTGTTATTCTAAAAATAATATAAACATTTTTTTCACTTGTGTATCATTTATCCTAAGATTTGAAAATATTCTGTAACAAAAATTAGGTACTTTGGTACGATGCGCGAACTTTCCCCACTACCTCGCCTAATGTTCAAGAAGTTTGACGGCAATTATACGCTCTGTTTTCTAAGGAGGGCGGAATTAATCAGACTTGCTCTGGACATGAACAGCTTAAGGAGCTGACTGCTAACCTTTAGTAAATGAAAATGAGGTCTGTCGCATCGTAGCTTCCAAACGATTGGACCGATCCAGACACGGTTTTTAAAAGAAAGCTATTTTAATAGAAATCGTGGTCATTTTGATTCATAGACGATTCGGTACCAACTGCCTAGAACATACGCTACTTTGGGACTGCATCCTTCTTAGTCAAACTTTACGCAACTGTAAGTCATAATGTTTTGAACAAAACATGTTTTTCCCGTCTCAGTCACGTGGGTCTGTTTACAAGTGAGGTCGTTGCCGCCTCACCCATTAACTTGCGTTCTGCTGCACCGAGCTAAGGTCCATTTCGCATCACCTAACAGATAAATACTTTAAAGTTATGCATGCTGCATTTCGCCGAAATCGAGGAGGAAAAACTGCATTAAAAATACTCGTATGAATAACAACGATGTTGTTTTTAATAAAATGTAAACATAACTAATAAGTGGGGTTTAGAGGTGGTAGGGCCTCGTGCAAGGTCCGCCCGGGTCGCTACCGCCATCTTATAATATCCTAATTTAATCTACCACCAAGAAGCAGTGTTTTGAATGAGCAGTTGAGCACCAGGATTTTTGAGGATACTTGGGAAAAACCCAGTAGATAAACTCTGAAAACTTAGGCAGCACCTATGACCAGATTTTTTTTTATGGCATAGAGAAGGCTAACGAGCACACAGGCCACCTAATGGTAAGTGGAAACTGTGACCCATAGACATTCGCATTCACGAGACTGCAAGCCTAAGACTGCAAATGCGTTGCTAACCCAGAGGACTAAGATGGAATGCCTCTATGCTAGTCATTACACCGGCTGTCTTATCCCCAAACCGGAACACAACAATGCGAACACTGCTGTTTGGCGGTAGGTTAATGGATAAGGTGGTGGTAGCGATCCGGACGGATCCTGCACAAGGTCCTACCACCCGCGAAATGATAATAATGTACTAAATTAAAACCACTCTGACTTTATTTAATACGTTCCGGCAACAAGATACTATGCAGTTGACTCTGACAAAAAAATGCGCTTTAATGCTTAATAGGTATTTCATATTCGGATACCTTAATTGAAAAATTGTTTTCAAAGTTTAATATTTTTTAAAGACCGATCCAACGACATCCCACACTATGGGGTACACGAGAAAAAAATACATACCTACGTTAAATTTGGCGGATGACGTAAGCACTAAGTTGTTTTCGGCTTACTTGATACTTGGGAATATCCTGCCTGTGCCTGTGTAAAAGCGAGAGGGGTTGTCTGTGGCTGTATAAGAGCGAGACGACTGTCGTATTTATCAGTCAGTCGGTTTGTGCGTGACCATGGATCGGGTAGTGTCGCGATCTCTTGCGAATTTCGCTGCAAAATTTTGCAATGTGAGTGTATTTTTAGACGCGGCCAAGTGCAAGGATATTGTTATTGTTTGTTAATGATAAGTATGCTTTGCGTGTGGTACGATGCGACACATTGAGCTATGCTACTATAAATTCTTAAAAGTAATAAGTTTCGGTCAAAATTTCATTTCTGAGACAAGCTTATGTTGCCGACTGTGTCAGCCATTTTTTAAACATATTACAATGATTATCTAGCATTACCTATATAAAACTAAAAATATTAAATATAATATAATATCAAATTAAATGCAGAGAGAAAGAGGGAGAGGTAGAAAGGGAAAAAAAAACTTACTTATAGCTGCAAGACAACCACATAAAAATTTCCACATGTTTTCCTACATCAACGGTGTTCCGTAGACAAAGTAAAGCGTTTGCATTTGAATAAATGATTATTAACTAAGTTTCGGGGTTAGGCCATCTTTATCTGCTTATCATTGATTGAGTCCTAAAACGCTCCTGCTGAGTTTCTTGCGGCGTTTCTTCTCAGCAGTGGTCTCCTCTTGGGAAGCGCTGGTAGATTCTTGACGTGTAAAAGTGCCCGAGCGGCTTATACTTACTGATTTTTTTTTTAATTTTTTTTTGTTAACTGTGGCTCTCCGTTAAGAATAGCGCAGATCCTGTCTTTAGTGTGGCAACATTCCGACTCCTTCATCAGATCACCTCTTGCATACTTACCATAGGTAATACTGTATGTTCATCGCGTTGTCATGTACCTAGTCCAAATTTCAGCCCATTCTGTTAGCCGAATTATGAATTAACGGGAAGTAGGTAACACTTAAATTGCAAGATCCGTACATACACATAAAATAAATAATAATAAAAATAATTTATTTCGATTAACAGCGATAGTGCATGTTAGAGGTTGAGATCTTCGAGTCCTAAGGAGTTTATTAGGAGTTTCCTTCAAACAGTATTTGAAGTTGCTAGAATAAAGTATTAATACAAAGTGTTTATTTAAGATATTTACATACATAACAGGTTCAATAAAAGCTTGTAATTTAAATAATCATCGATCATGGAATAATTTTGCAAGATTATTTTGTGTATAAAAATTCAAAATATTTATTTAGTACATTGGCCACATGAGGGCTTTTTTTTTTTAAAGATAGTTATTTCGAGTATTATACACTATTTACCACTCGCCCTCGCTTTGTTTATGTTTATGTGAGTTTTTTGTCAGACCCGTATATAATCCAGAATTTATTATACAATATATATTAGTTATATATATTATATAAAAATATTTAACTGATGGGAAAACCGCGCGAAAATCCGTTTGGTCGTTTTTGAGATCATTGCGAACGTTACGTTACCTTTTATAAAATGTAGTCAAGCGATGAATACTTACATACACACATCTATTGCTACCATTTGTAACCAGGTTTTGCTCTAAGACCACATTAAAAAGGAGACTTGTAATCAATCGTCGCGATCGGTATGAAAATCTTGGATTGGTGCCAAGAAACTGTAATGGCCCTCCCACTCCTCCCAGTCCGGGGGATGAATCAAGATAGTACAATACCTACATAGATACACCCCATTACCATAAACGCACTATAAACCAATTTTAGGTAGAGTATTCACTGTCCCTTTCTGTCAATTGAATGATGACAGACAGAAGATGAGTGAAGAAAGGGCCAGGTCAGGAGTACGAGTAGGTACCCTAAACAGACGCACGTGTATGAGTGTGGAAGCGAGGGAAGTTTGTCTCGATCATAGCAAGTGGAAGGACGTGGTCTCTGCCTACCCCTACTGTAAAGAGGCGTGATTTTATGTATGTATTGTGTATAAATGTAATGACAGATAAGAACAAAGTTTTCTATACCACCCGTACATAAACCAGAATTTACTAAAAAAAAAAAGACAAACACGGAAAATGACTTTCTTTGATAGTATAATGTAAGGATTAGCGTTCATATTGTGTAATGGTATAAAACCGTCGGATCTCAATTTTAATTCAACAGACTCAAGCCTCTTCACCTAACTTAGGTACTGCTATAGTTCTCTCGTTTTGCAGGAGATAGGGACGAGCATGACCAGCGTGTGCTCGCCGCTGTGCGCGGAGACCGTGCTGGCACTGCTGACGCTTGGCTGCCGGGGCCAGGCGCGCGCGGAGCTGCTGCAGGCCCTGGACATGGCTGATGACGATGCCGTTAGTATAATAGAGTAAAATTACCACACAATAACAACAACACAAGTGTGTTTCAGCTATTGGTTGCTAATATCATCATATCACCCATACTACTACGTAGTACTACTAGACAGACTTGCCTTTTACAAGGTTCTTCGTAAAAATGACTCATGCAGTCTGTATTCAGTCGGTTCCGGAGACTTTTACCAGGTCATTGATGCTCCTTGTGGCGGACCTGAGGTCTTATAACCTAACGCACTTGCAATCGCAATCGTTTTCATTTTGACAGTCCGGAGAGTGTTGCCCATTATTTTCGAAGATCAAAATGTATTGGTTGCAAAATTCTATTCTCATTTTCATTTTCAATCTTAATTTTTTCCAAGGGCGTATTTTTCTGTCCGATTTTCTCAATTGCAAAAAAAGGAAGGTAGGTTTAGGTTATGTTAGTTTTGCAGCAGGCCCGAAGGGCCAAACTACGTAGAAATAGGATTAGCGAAGCCCCATCGACACTATCAAATTAATTTCTGGAATGGTCAAAATTTGTCAGGGCAAAACGAGCCAGTGAAAAAACTGTGAAAATTAAGATAGGGAAAAAATGGGAATGGAAATTCTGCTTCCAATAAAATTTGACTTTGTTCTGTTCATGCCACGTCTTTCAGAAAGCCATTCAAAAATAATTTGCCTTCATCCGCCGTCCTAATAAACACCATGAAGTATTATCGAATAATCTTCCTCAGATCCGTTCATCATTCGCACTCCTCACATCATCTCTCAAATCTATTAAAGGAGCTACTGTAAATATGGCGAACAGGATTTACCTGCAGGAGGGACTAACCCTGAAGCCTGCGATAAAGAAGGATGCAGAAGAAGTGTTCGAGTCTGGTCTGCAACAGCTGAACTTCAATGACAACGAGGCCGCGGCTGGAGTGATCAATCAATGGGTAACCTTATCTTTAATACAATACCTAAACTTGAAGGGTATTATAATTACTAAAAAAATAAGGTTGATAGAATCTGAGCTTCATAAATATTTGAACCTGTTCACGGTATTCAATAGGTCCCCTACCTACTGAAAACCGTGAAGAGGTTC
The DNA here is from genome assembly GCA_923062465.1 of Acleris sparsana. Classification (NCBI taxonomy): domain Eukaryota; kingdom Metazoa; phylum Arthropoda; class Insecta; order Lepidoptera; family Tortricidae; genus Acleris; species Acleris sparsana. Next base: position 14,098,419 of record OV281300.1, read on the forward strand.
AAATACTTGACGTACGGTGAAAGTTTACAGATAATTAAAATTAGAGAACACTGTACCGGATTGGCTTGTTAAATAAAAAAACAAACTTCAGACCTTACGCCTAAGAAAATATAGGGAAATTAGTAATGTTATAATGTCTTCGTCATCGTTCTGGTACTATACCTTGTCTATTTAACAGAGTTAATACTAGAAAACAGAGAATGCACGTAATTGGTCAGCGATAAGGACGATGCACAGGCACAAGGTAGGTTTACATGCCTGTCAAAGTTTAGTCAACATCTGTCGCTCGTACGGTGCGGACGCTTTCAAGTGCTTATCTTTGGTTACAAATTTTTACCTGGCTCGTTTATTGGACTGTTTCCCGTTTAACCAGTGACCCGGCTTGTTTTTTGGACTGTTTCCTATTAAACCTAATATTAAATGTCATGTTATCAGTAAGTTAATTATTTGAGGTGTCTCTAACTACAAACAAAAATAACGAGAAATATTACGAATATTTTAACAACAGGCGGCATGTAAGCCGAGCCCGCCATCGACGTGCGTTTGTTGACGCCCACTGGCAGTTTCTTGTCCCTTTCATTTTCATACAAAAGTGCAACAGAGACAACGCTTTGTTAACTCTGTTAAATAGACATAGATGTGTTTGCTTTTTTTGACAGGTGGCGCAGAAGACTAATGATGTGATTAAAGAGATAGTAACTGCAGACACTTTTGAAGAAGCAACCAGCATGCTATTGATCAATGCCATATACTTCAGGGTAAGCATAAATAGGTTGTACAATGTAATTTTGAGTTCGTTGTGAATACTTATTAATTGTAAATTATAGGATCATTACTTCATATTACTATATGGGCGAAAAAGTGTAAATAGTTACATAATCGTAAGTACTAAAATTAAGAGAAGTCATATTTACAGTTGCATCACGAAATTTAACTATTTATACTGTAAGTATAATATAAGTCCAATGGTAGTATCTCAGACAAAACTCCTGTAGTAAGTACGACCATATTACTTAAGGGTGAGGATTGAATATGCTTCGTTTATTAATTTTGAGATACCGCCTATGGACGTATGAGGGCAGTCAGTATATAAATATATTAAAAAAATCGTAATTTTGTAGTTTAGAGTTTTTGTCTTTTTGGTACACTTCTTTCAAAATCGAGGTCCTGGTGTAAAGAACTCTTTAGGGAGACCTGTGTCAAGCATGACCTCTCTTCCTAGCTTGACTAGGGAACTATAAAAAAACGGGAAGTAAAACTAGCTGTCGTTTCAGGGTGAATGGGAGATTCCATTTGAGGATGAACGCACAGCTAACCGCGATTTCTTTATAAAGAAAGGGACTGTTATAAGCGTACCTCAGATGCACATGGTAGACACATACTTCGCTTACGGAAGCTGTAAAGGGCTGAAGGCAAAAGTGAGTAGCATTATACAGTTCAAACTCCAGCAATTATTAAGATTCCTAATGTCCCCTATTTATCTCTAAACCCACAGTTACTTCGAATACTTTACCGAGGTGGTGAAGCAAGTATGGTGATCGTGCTGCCAGACGAAATCGAGGGTCTGAAAACAATAATGCAGAAGCTAGCAAGAGGATACGACCTGCAGACTGACATTGAGGGTATGAGGGGCACCGAGATTGATATCACAATACCCAAGTTTAAAGCAGAAATGACAATAGATTTAAAAGAAATTTTGACCAAGGTGAGGAAGATCTTTTGAATTGGCAGCCTGATTAGTAGACTGTGCTGTTAAATGGTTTATTTAGCTAGTTGTATTTTTACCCGACTGTGGCAAAGCCGAAAAGGACGAGTATGTGTTTGGGTTGTATATAATATATTGAGTCGGACATATTATGTCCGACTCAATGTCCGCTTGTAACTGCTAAACGGAGGAATCGATTTTTATAAATTATACGTGGTTAGATTCTTCTTAACCACTAGAGTGTCATAGGCCATATGAAAATTATTTAAATGTGAAATTGGCGAAATAAAAAGAAATACATGATAAGTAACATTACTTTGACGACATTATCCAAACGGCAGCTGGGTTTTTTTAAAGCTTCCTTTTCGACTTGTTGTCTTTTATGTTTCAGATGGGAATCAAATCTATATTTTATGAAGAAACATCAGACATCGACATGTTGACGTCAAACGAGAGGCTGTTTGTGTCTGACGCCATCCAGAAGGCTTTCATTGAAGTGAACGAATTCGGCACCGAGGCGGGAGCTTGCACCAGTTAGTATTTGTACCGCTTTAGATTTTCTTTTTGAAATTCTTGTCTTACGTGAGAGAAACCTTACGATGACCTTAGATTTACCTCTTTTAGTTGCCAACAGTGAGAACCACAATTACAATAATTCACAATTTAATGCGAATTTCGCATAGCTTACGACTTATATGTTAAATAAATATTCGGCGTATGTTACTGTATCATCTATATTCTATATTGATTTAAGATCTTTTAACAAACCTGCATACCAACCCTACACTGAGTCTTTTATTACTTTTTTATAGATTAATTATAAGTGTTCATATATCACCTCAATTTTCAAGTTTACAAAAAACACACTCCGAAAATGACTACCCATTCAGGGGTTGCTACGATTTGATTGAGGCTTTAGAGTTTTCCTTTAGCTATATTCGCTGTAAAATATCGTTAGACGTTTCATTTGTATTACAGTACTACGCGAGATGTTGTTGTGTGCGAGACAGAACCCCACATTCACCGCAAACCGACCTTTCCTGTACCTCCTCATGTGCCACGAGATACCTCTCTTCATAGGAGTTTACAAGGGAAGCGAGTTCAACGAATGATGACGGAAAATATTATTGCCAAAATGCAATTTTTATGAATTAAAATTATTTTATTTTATTTTTTATTTTGTTTATTTTAGTTTGACTTTTTCCTTATCCGTCACTGTGAAGTCATAGTTGTTGCACAGATGTAGTGAATAAATCTAGAAGGTGCTTCAAGTTTGTACTTCTCTCTGACTCGCTTTTAACAAGAGCATATGAGAGAGAGAGGAGACACCAGTATAAGCTCAAAGTCCCTTCTAAGAGCTAGTTGGCCGTCTGTAATCTTCACTAACATCTTTTTGTTAATACAAATAAAAGGTAATCGTAAAACTGCCCTAGTTTTTCAAACTGCAATGCAGGTTGAAAGGTTTTGATACATGAGTCGCATAAAAAGTTAAGTAACGATCATCAAAAGATAGAAAAACAGTAGCAGACGGCAAAATTATATTTTCTGAACTATCGCGTCACTGGTAGATCACATCATCTACCAGTGACGCGATTGGGTTAAAAACGAAACGAATAGAAACGCTAGTAAGCGTAGTGTATCCTGTCAGGGCCCTCCGTTCTAAACGTAGAGTCAACAAGTTCGGACTTGTTAATTTGGACTTGTACAGAAAAATAAATAGTGGATCCATAAGGATGACCTAATTCGAATGATTTGTTACGTATCACATTTCCAAAACGCAAGTGGAATAACAAATAGTAAGAACAATCAAGCTTATCTTTAGGCTAACATAAAAAATCTATTTCAACAATATACTTATCAAAAGGATCATTTTGTATTGAAAGACATTTAAAAAACCGCTCTGAGAAAAGAGACATCGAAGACACACACAACAATATTTTTCTTCCCCTTCTTTCTTTTCAGCTTTACTTTTGTATTCATAGACTACGTTTGTCTTGCAGTGATTCGCGCAAGGAAATGTTGCGCTATACAAAACCCGAAGTTCATAGCTAACAGACCTTTCCTGTACCTCCTCATGTGTCACGAGTTACCCCTCTTCATAGGAGTCTACAAGGGAATCGAGGGAGTGGAAACAAGACATATTAACATGTTCCCATGCTGTACGAATTAAAATGGTTTGTTAATTTGTATTTTTTAGTAAAATATTTGAGTAAATTAGAATGATGTGTTGTCAGTTTACAGTCGCTATTTGGACATTAAGAGAGGTCGAGAAAAACCTCAGCTCAAAGGGTGATGGGCAATTTTGTATGGACCCCGTCCCCCCCCTCCAACAGTAACGGGCTGCAGGTCTATATGTTCATTAGGACCCAATAAAAGACAAAATACTTATCTTCGTAGCAAAATCAATGTGAATTTTTTAATGAAAACAAAGGGCCAGGCAAGGCAAATCATCTACATACGTGTTCATTTTCAAACAAATTCCATAGTTCCATACGATAAGATTATGATTTTTCAAGAAAACCCCATACATATGGTGATCGTCGCCGTAGAAAAAATACATCATATTGCCAAGATCTATAAACTGGCACATGTTTCATCACTGTTGGTGGGTGGGGACATTTTTACCCATCGTCCTTTAATTAAATAAATATTATGGCATAGAGAATGCAAACGAGCACACAGGCCACCTGATGGTAAGTGGAACCCATAGACATTCGCATTCACAAGAGTGCAATACTAAGACTGCAAATGCCAACCCTGAGGACTAAGGTGGAATGCCTCTATGCTAGTCATTACACCGGCTGTCTTATCCCCAAACAGGAACACAGCAATGCAAACACTGCTTTTTGGCGGTAGGTTAATGGATAAGATGTTGGTAGCGATCCGGACGGATCCTTCACAAGGTCCTACCACCCGCAAAAGTTGTGACTTGAGTCCGAATTCCTAAATTCGAAAAGTCCTGTCAAGAACCATTTCCGTATTAATTATAATACCAATTTATAAATTGTATTTATAATGCCGTTGACAGGATTCTTCCCTTGCCTATCACTTCGTTTGCCCGAATTTAAATTAACATAATATTCATTTGCCATAAAGGCATGTTTTGACAGCGTCAAGTGACGAGATAGAAATTACATGGGAATTAATCGTAGGTTTTGTACGTCAAGCTTCTATAGTGGTATATCAATTAAATTCAGTGACAGTACATAATAGAACACATTTTAATGAAATTTGGAACATAGGTACTATCTTCTGGTTTTAATTATAGGATGATTTATATTACGAAAAAAAATAAGTTCTAGTTGGGCTTAATTTGGATTAGTAATGTTCTTTTGTTTTATTTACAGTAAAGCCGATCAGAGATATCTTGCCTGTGGCTCGCTTCTTAGCTGAGCGTCCATTCCTATACCTGCTGACTGCTGGCCGCATCCCCTCTCTTTATCGGTGTATAAAGGCAGGGAGCACGCATCCCGAGAACAAGAAATATCCACTGTTCCAGTGTGCTATTCGTTTCAGCTTAAACTTTAGAACACAGGGCTCTTTTATGGAGATACAAGGGTACATCAAGAGTCTACTAGAATGCTTATGCAATGCACGCTCTCATACATCGCCATACGTTTGAATTTCCTGCGGGTTCAACCGCACAACGCGCCGCTCATCGCTCCGCGTCTCCATAAAAGGCCCTTGGTTCCAAATACTCACGCTCATCACACAAATATTTGGCTATACCGGGGGCCCTAGCGAAAATGCAAAACGCTACTAAAATTTTTCCTTTCCGCTTAAAATGTATGGGATGACGTCATTCTCATGTGTTAAGATCAACCCATCCCATACTAATAATAGAAAATAAAAAAATATTAGTAGCGTTTGCATTGCTATTGTCCCAGGAATCGAACCAGAGACCGCTAGCTTCGTAGGCAAGGTCACTACGTGGTCACTACCTACTAAGCAATGCATTATGAGCGGATATTGTATCCAGTTAAATTAATTATTTAATCACAGCCAAGGTAATAAAAATATATGCCAATTTAATGAAATGAGTGTATTATAATGTGACTTGCATTTAATTATTCTATAGGGTGATTAGTAATGAGACGTACCTATTCATTTGAAAAGCGTACCAATGATGGACACTTTTAGCTGACAGGCACTTCACTCTTAATTCAAATTCATGCGGTCCTAAATTGATTGTTGCAAAACAAATGAAAAACCCTTATCTTCTGTAAAATAAGGATCAAGTCTCCATCATTGGTCCTTGTCCATTACTGGTTCCGTCACCCTGCAAGTATTTAACTTCAGTAAGAACGCTATCCAAAACCCTATACCCGATACTTTCCAAGTTATTGAAGATTTAAAAATCATAAAAATATTTCAGAATGCTGCCGATAATTATTTGTAATAAAACTGTACTATTGTTGACTTCTTCGTAAATGCATCATAATGATACAAAGTTCTAAAAACAATTAAGGCTAACATTATCAAGACTCATATTCATATTATTTATTGGTAATATATGCATTACATGTCAGTATATAATTATTACAGTAGGTACATCAATTGCTAATAAATTACATTAAATTATTTGCTCAAACGTTTAATTAGGATAATCTACACGCTTCTAAAAGGAATACGTCATATTTCTAATCTCCTGTTGGTTTATTGATCAGTACTGTTGTATGTACCGTTTTATAACATGTCGTTGTGCCATTATGAATTAAATCATTTGACTTTGACTTGAACATTATTTTATTGCCACTAAGGATCAAAGCTAAGATTAAAAAAAAACCTATCTTCTTCTTGTCTTTCCTTTGAATTTGTTGTAATAAGAAACTGTTATCCCGCATCGTCGTAAAGGGCTGAAATTTTGAGTATATAATTAAACCCGAGGGCAATGCATTGTTATGAATAATGATATAAAGGAGCTTGTGATGATGGAGTCAAAAGGAACAACAGGATCTCCGATGTCACAAAAATGACGTATTTATTTTGATCTCAATCAGCAGATGATGACTGTCAAAAATCTTGTCTCAAAAAAATACAAAAATGAAAAATATAAAAATAAAAGTAAACAAAATATATTGGATAAAATATTTTAATTCTCCTCCTCGTGCCTCGGGTATTGTAAATCACAACAGTACATTGCGCGAAACACTGTCTCATAATCATTTCTTCAAACAAGAGCAAAACCGAGGGGAAAAAGACGAATAGGAACATTTATTTTTTCCTGTGTACTTTGCCATCGTGTCGCATACATACAATTATTTGTGAACGCGGTTAGAAGTTTACAGTGATGATAAGAGAATTTTTTGTATGTTTTTATGCCCTTATTTAGCATTCGCTTCCATTGTAAACTCCTATGAAGAGAGGTATCTCGTGGCTCGTGAGGAGGTACAGGAAAGGTCTGTTAGCGAAGAAATTTGGAGTCACCCTCCCACACAATGCCATCATGCGCAGCACTGTAAAATAAATGTACAATTAAATTATCTCTTATTAGCTCTTATATAGCAAAAAGACAACTCAAAAGTTTAAATCGAAATGGGCGGATTCAACGGTGGCTAGAATCTGTTGAGCTACAATTAACAGTTGCTATTCAGATAGTAACGTTAGTAACAATAACCACAAGAAGTAAATATCGAGCCATCAAAAGGTTAATTTCATGTTGGACTGTCACGTCATTAGAAAATAGAAAACACTACTAAACAGGTGCAAGATAAGAGAGGAAAATAGGACGGAGTTTGATATCAGGATTGAAAATGACAGGTTGCAACAAGTTTATGAGTTTGTATATTTCTGGCGTTCTAAGCCAATAAATAGTTTCTCAGATTTAATTGCCGAAGTAGATTCAATCATCATCTCTTTGTATGAAGGTTGTAATTGCTACACGAGTTTTATTTCAGTTAATGCTATTTGGCTTAGCAGGGCAGATTTGGGATCGATGTTTACAAGAACCGGGAAATGTGATTTTTTTACATTGAAAACGAGTTAATGCTGCAAACAATGGAGCACTGCGTACGTGTTCGTGAACAGTCAGAAAGTGTCAAGAAGTCTCGTTTGGCTGTTTACAGGGGGTGCTAGTTTTAACACTAATGTTTGGCAGTGAAAGTTGGGTGTAACAGAATAATATTAAAGTAGAATCAATGCAGTAGAGACGAGATCGTTAAGAAGTATAGTTGGGTGAACGTGCGTGATAGATTTAGGAACCGTGTAGTAAAATAACGGTATGGTTTAAAAGAAGGTGTAGTCAGTAGTCAGAAGGATTATTTCATAAAGGAATAGTGAAGTGGCTTGGTCATGTGGAGAGAATGAATGAAGCGAGATTAACAAAACAGACATTTGAGGCAAGAGTAAATGGAAGGGGAAGCCCAAGGCGAACGCTCCACGATCAGATCGGGTATGTATGTATCAAGAAAGAACCAGGTCAGGAGCACCCTAACCGCACCTGTATGAAGAGACTTATACGTATGGAAAAAGGGAGGAAAGTTTGTCAGCATCGTAGCAAGTGGGAGGAAGTGATCTCTGCTTGACAGGAAAGTGGCATGATTTTATGTATGTACTAACTGGTACAAGCCGCCGCCTCGGTGCCGACTTCGTCCACCTCAATGAAAGCTTTCTGGATAGCGTCAGACACAAACAGCCTCTTTTCCGACGTCAGCATGTCGATGTCTGATGTTTCTTTATCAAATATAGTTTTGATTCCCAACTGTAGCAAAACACAAAAATGTTACTTATTAAAATAAACGTTTGACGACACAATACAATTAAGGGATACCTTAACAGAACTTCCTTACCTTGGACAAAACTTCTTTTAAATCTATTGTCATTTCAGCTTTAAACTTGGGTATCATGATATCAATCGTGGTGCTTCTCATGCCCTCAATGTCAGTCTGCAGATCGTATCCTCTAGCTAGCTGCTGCATTATTGTACTCAGACCTTCGATTTCGTCTGGAAGCACAATCACCATACTGGCTTCACCACCTCGATAAGGCATTCGAAGTAACTGTGGGTTTAAAGATAAGAAGGGAACATTAGTAATCTTGGCAATAGCTGAAGTTTGAACTTTATAATGCTACTCACTTTTGCGTTTAGCCCTTTACAGCTTCCGTAAGCGAAATCCATATCCATCATGTGCATCTGAGGTATGTTTATAAAAGTCCCTTTCTTTACAAAGAATTTGCGGTTCTCCGTACGGTCATTCTCAAACGGTGTTTCCCATTCACCCTGAAATGTCAGCTAGTTTTATTTTTAGATATAATTTCAATATAGATTTATTTATCGTTATTTAAGAATTTTTTCGGAAGAATTGGGTTGTGTAAAAGGTTATAAATGAAAAATAAGACTAATCCATCCAATTATTTATCAGAAGTAAAAGAATATTGCCTTTGTCTTTGTGTTGTGTTTGTGCTTGCTGTAATTTAATTTTAAAAATCTATATAATAATTTTAGCTCGGTAACTGTGTGTTTCCTCTAAATTTAATTGCTCGAATGCTTGGACGATTGAATGTACTAAGGAATGAGTGATGATGTATGCCAGGTTTCTAATATCTGGATATTTTCAAGTCTTTGTGTAATTGTAGTTTTTTATCTGTTGAGGGCAAGAAATCTTTTTTTTGAAGTGATAACTTCTTATGGGAGGGTAAAACGCTTCGTTACGTAAGGCGTAACAGGCGTATTTCAAGCACTATAGTGCTGCAGCAGAAAGCAGCAGCGATATGGTTCACGACCACTGAAAAACGCCTGTAAACGTCGTCAAGCAAAGGCTGCTGGCGCTGGCCCGACCTTGAATATCGATACCTGAGGTCGCAATTATCAAAAGTGGACGCCATTTTGAACTTTTTTGTCACTGGTCCGATTGCCCTGAAAATCGATATCTGAGGGTCCCTGGGGACTACAAATACGGACCCGTAATCAGAATTTAAACAAGTGGACGGCATTTTTAACTTTTTGTTACTGGTCCGATAATATTGTTCCGAAAATCGATATCTGAGGGTCCCTGAGGACTACAAATACGGACCCGTAATCAAAATTAAAACAAGTGGACGCCATTTTGAACATTTTTGTTACCGGTCCGATTCTCCTGAAAATCGATATTTGAGGGTCCCTGAGGACTACAAATAAGAACCCGTAATCAGAATTAAAACAAGTGGACGTCATTTTGACCTTTTTTGTCACTGGTCCGATTCCCCAGAAAATCGATATCTGAGGTGAGGGTCCCTGAGGACTACAAATAAGAACCCGTAATCAGAATTAAAACAAGTGGACGCCATTTTGACCTTTTTTGTCACTGGTCCGATTCCCCAGAAAATCGATATCTGAGGGTCCCTGAGGACTACGAATAAGAACCCGTAATCAGAATTAAAACAAGTGGACGCCATTTTGACCTTTTTTGTCACTGGTCCGATTCCCCTGAAAATCGTTATCTGAGGGTCCCGGGGGACTACAAATAAGAACCCGTAATCAGAATTGAAACAAGTGGACGCCATTTTGACCTTTTTTGTTTGGTACTGGTCTGATTGCCATGAAAATCGATATCTGAGTATTTAGTACTAGAAATACGGGCCCGTAATCAGAACTGAAATTGGACGCCATTATGAACTTTTTGAAGTCTTCTTAACTTGAACTTGTTATGGGAGGGTAAACCGCTTCGTAACGCGTTACGGCGCCAGCATAGAGGTAGGAAACCATGGAGGGAGTATAAAAACAGCTAATAGAATAGTTTGCACCTGTTACAAATGCCCTTCGTTAAAAAGAGACGTCTACTTATATTATGACCTCTTTCAACAGTGTACCATTTTTTAGGTTTCTTAGTGTATATCATTCTGCTTTAGTGTGCATAAGTTCGCACTTAGATTAGTTTAAGTTATCACTTCTGTCGGGCGTCCCGATACGCAAAGTTTTTTTAATATTATTTTAGTAAAAAAAAAAACTTAACAACTAACGTAAAAATACGAAGCATGAAGTCAACAATTTATGTAGGAAAGTAATTTTAATTCAATTGCATATTGCTTTTGTAAAAGACAGTGATAACTTTATTTACTAATATGAAGTAAAATTACTAGAATGACTATAAAGGCATTAAAACGTATCCAGATCACTTACAATGTTTATCGTTGTGTAATATCTATCTTAGTATAAGCCTCGAACTTAGTTTAGTGTAAGACTAGGTCAATTTGTTTTTTTTTTTGTAAAGCCTGGTTTTACTTACCCTGAAATAGATGGCGTTGATCAATAGCACGCAGGTTTCTCCTTCAAACGTGTCAGCAGTTACTATTTCTTTAATTAAATCATTAGTCTTTTGTGCCACCTGTGGGAAGAAAAAGAAGAAAAATCTACACTCAATGCTAGTTTGCCACTCTTTTAAGACATACGGTCTTTTTTTATCGTTCCGTACCACAAAAGGAAAAATAAATGTTAAAAAAAACAAAAAAACGCCTTCAACAGGCAAAAAATTACTTCTTTTAAAATGGTAGGTGTGGTTTTGGTTAAAATATTGTAGGACGCCGACTTCAGTTAGACACCTAACTACCATTTTAAAAGAAGTTAGTTTTTGCTTTTAGAAGGCGTGTTTTTTGTTTTTTAAAACATTTATTTTATTTTACTCTTTTAAGTGATCATAATAAGCTTATGTAGTCCCACTTCTTAGTTCATACATGAAACTTTAAGACATTTCAAGCTCGCCGCAAGCAACGCCGCGAGAAAATCATAGTCATTTTTAAACAATTAAATTTTCTTCGTTGCAGTCCCTCAACTACTTATCTTAATCGAGATATCTTATCGCCACCCTTGAAATCGGTACCGTTGAGGAGTTCCGGTGGCCATCTGTGGTCTTCTGCCACGGTTCCGCTTCAGCAAATGATACTTTTTAAATGCTTGAATTGTCACAAAAAATACTAAAATCGCTATAATGTTTGCCTACAATATTAGAGGAGTTCCCTTAATTCCTCCTGGTTTCCTTATCATAGTACCTTGGGATATCTTCTTTCCAACAAAAAAATAATCATCAAGATCGTTTCATAAACGACCGAACCAAGTTCTTTGTTTATGATAACCTTTTTATTTAATACATAATTGCAATACTCAACATGAAACGCAAAGTAAAACACCCTATCCCGACCCCCTTTTTTAAACCCGCGTGTCATCGGTCCTACATACTATGAGCGTCTACCCGCTAAACTTAAAAATGTAACATCCGACGAAGCATTTAAACATCTGTAGAAACCTTTTATTGGATCATCCATTATACTCCGTTGATGAATTTATGACACTTAAATATTGTAAAATTATTATGGTTTGTTTGACCTTTACTTCTTGCATATTGACTTCGGAAACTGACCATTTATTTATTAGTTGATTATGTACTTATTAATTGTGTCTTTGATTATTTGTGTGTTATTTTTATTTTATTACCTTTTTATTATTTTTGTATTAATGTTGACGATACCAATGTAATTTCATATTTTTTGACATGCAATGCAATTAATATTGTAATATTACATTGATGAATAAATAACTAAACTAAACTAAACTAAAAACTGCTTAAGATAAGAAATCAAACTGACTGACCCATTGATTGATCACTCCAGCCGCAGCCTCCTTCTCGTTAAAGTCCAGCTGTTCCAGGACAGACCCAAACACTTCCTCTGCGTCCTTCTTTATAGCAGGCTTCAGGGTTACTCCCTTCTGTAGGTAAATCCTATTCGCCATGTTTACAGTAGCTCCTTTAATAGATTTGATAGTTGACGTGAGGAGTGCGAATGATGAACGGATCTGGGAAAAGTGAAAAATTCATTATATTGAATCGTTTTTTATTAAATTCTAGGTTTTACTGTACAAAAGACAAGTTCAAAAGTCAATATTTGTGTCATCATTATCGGTTGCTTTTTCGAAGTATTGTTTGGAAGTCAGTTGAAGTAACTTGATAACTTGCAACCAAAGAGACAGCAGCTTACTTTTAACTTTAATGATTACGGTCAGTTCCTGCTTATTACTCACAGCGTCGTCATCAGCCACGTCCAGGGCCTGCAGCAGCTCTGCCCGCGCCCGGCCCCGGCAGCCGAGCGCCAGCAGCGCCAGCACGGTCTCCGCGGACAGCGGCGAGCACACGCTCGTCTTGCTCGTGCCTAACTCCTGCAAATTTAAGAGTATTACAGACATTTACCAAAGAAATGTAGTCTTACGCTCGTATATACGCTTCTACATGTATACACTCAAAGGCAATAACAAAGTGATTCATATAAGGGCCACAACTATCTAGGTATTTCAGAGGAAAATACGACGGGTTCGATAAAGAATAAATATGGAATATTTTTTATATTTATATTTAATGTGGAAATGTATTAAGTAAGAGATATAAACAAACTTTTCAATTTGATCTTCCGACTTCATTATCAATTGCGGTCCCATTGTGGTCATATTATTCAAAATTTCAGTCCATACGTTTAAAACGAACTGATTCGAAACGCAATTTTTTATTTTAATACACTTCCCCATCCCATATGGGATAAGTTCGCCTATGTACATTATGTATAGTGATGCAAAATGTTTTGTAATTGTTTATGTGCAATAAAGAGTTTACATACATACATACTTGCAAACAAACACTTAATGTTATCATCACCATATCAGCCGGAAAACGTCCAACAGGTTCTTTGTAAAAACAAACTAACTTATACGAATAATGCATCAAAGTACGGGTATTGCATGGATAAAAAGTCTTTTTTTTAAATCAATCTTCTACATGTTATCGTACACAAACATAATAAGTATGGCCTTGATCCTCACTGCGACTTAAAAATAACACTCACATTGCAAAACTTCGCTGCAAAATGCATCAGAGGGCGCGATACGTTCCGATCCATGGTTGCCAGTCGACTGACGCATACAGCAGCTGTCCCGCTTTTATGTAGGCTCGTGCGTGCACAACAAACATATGCCTTACCTACTCATTTAGGTAGACGACAGGGTATTTCCAAAATGAAAACTTGTAATAACATTGGCCGAGTTTTTAGATTCTTGGTCTTATATGTTTGTAATTGAGTCCAAAATGAAATGAAAATATCCGTCGGTACTAGAATGCTAAAAACCACTTATAAACGCTGGCGTGTTTTTTACTATTGATTTGATTATTTTCAAGTATATTGGTGGTAATTAGACAACGGAAAGTGTTCTGGATGCTGGAACTGCTTTTAGAGCTCAATTATGAAATTTGGCCCGAAACCACCCCAGCTAATTCAGCTATCACACAAAAATTAAGCTAAGGTGGCCCTTGTTTTTGTTGCTCACGGTGAAGGTCAAACTTGATTATAACCTTTATAAGATAATGGTTCCAAATACCTACTTACTCAATTTATTTTTAGATGTCAACAATGATTGTCAACGTGTTCATTCATTTGCTATCCTTGGGGAAGAGAGTGGACGTCGTTCGGCTGACAATAATGATGATGCTAATTCAAAATACATAATTGACAGCGCTTAATTGTATGTTACATCAACTGCCATTTCAGGATTGACTTCTTATCGGCCGGGAACTATTTGATTACGTACTAATTCCATTAAAAGTTCGATTATGAAGTCAATATGAAGTATGTTGACGATTTATCTTTTTTCTGAAAAAATATCGATTCGTTGATAGGCTTGAGTCGAGTTTGACCTCGTTAAATTAAGCATTGATTCTCCACAACATCCTGTTTGTGACCTCTATTTATTAATGGCACATAATAGTAAGTAGGCTCTGTTCCAACCAAGGCCCATGTACAGTACCCCAACGAAAATTTTAAGCACTTTAGTGCGTTTTCATATCATAGTAAACTTCAAACAGAACATCAAACGACCCACATGACAATGACAATGACATTCACAATGACAAGGTTCTAAGTATGCTCAAATTTTTTTTGGGTGACTGTACATAATTATGCAATTTCAAAATTGCAAATGTGTTGCCAAGTGCCAACCTAACCCTGAGAACCAACTAGATGGGATGCCTCTACGCTAGCCATTACAAATTTTGGTTTAAATTGTTTGTTGAATGAGTACGAGTACTTTTCCTCCTCACTTTTCACGAAAAATCAGCAAATATAGGATCCAAGTCAGCAAGTAAGGTAATGAGAAATGGACCTTGACCTGGCGCAGCAGAAGTAACGTTAGTGGGTGAAACGGCAACGACCTCACTTGTAAACAGAGCCACGTGACTGAGCTAGTCAAAACATGCCTTACGTCACAAAGTTAGTCACCGATTCTCACGAACAGGACATTTTCGAATAAAGTTTTTGGGACAGTCATCAACATTGCGTTTGGCACTGATCCTGCATCGATCAAAGTCGATGTCCAAGTGTTTCAATCAGTATTCTGCGGCAGGCGAAAATTTATGCAGCTCCTCCATACCCCCGGGAAAACCGCGAAGTGGGCAATCATTTACCACGTGGGAGAGGGTCTGGTCGGGTGCTCCGCAGTCGCATTCTAGTGACTCCCTCGTGCCCCAATTGAGGTGATGGTTGGTCCCAGCCCTCATATCGTCCTGTTTGGGACAGTGTGAGGCAGTTAATTAGTATTGGGTTTATGCACCCTACCTAATTTTTATATGGTTCCCTTTCCCAAAAACAAGACACGGAAACCTTATAATTACGTCACCTGCAAATGCTGTCAAGACTTCATACAGTCAGCTTAGGGGGGTGTCTTCTGACTTTACTTTAAATGCGGAACTGAGGCGAGTTATGACTTTATACTATAGTGCAACAGTGCAATGTTTCTAATTGTTCTTTAATCTTATTTGTTTGTCAGTAGTTTTATAGGTACTATATCTGTAGTTGTAGTAGTAAAGTTGCAGTGATTTTTTGTCAAATAAATATTATGACTTTGAGTATGAACATTTTGAAATGAGCTCTTCGACTTATAATGCGATTATTCAGCACTGTGAAATGTGCTTCTTTGAGAGTATGTATTTACTGAAGTCAGCAACTTGGTTATCCCTCTGGCATTTCTGACGTGTATAGGTGAGGCTGGTCGGTGTTCGTCATGTGGCCCGTCAGTTGGTTTGATTTTAATGGCTCTATAACAGATGTTGTAGCTTAAATTTAGCAAGGCATATTTTCTGAAATGCTAGGCATATTTTTACTTTTAGGAAACGCCCACAAACGGTGGATTATTTTATCAGTTTTATAAAACAATCACGCCGTATGCATTCGCTATCTTTGAAAAAGGTCAAAGAACTGCGCACCGAAATATTCGCGCTGTAAGTTATTGCAGTCGAATTTGCACTTAACTTTTAGTAAGTTAGAACTGTAAATGGGATGCGTGTAAAAGCATGACATGTATACTCATTTAGTTTGGGTTCAGAAACCTGTTTATGATCATTTCGCTGCCAATGCAACGACGCAATTTTTTTTTTTTCATGGATGGCGTCATAGCGAATAACTTTGATTTCGGCCAGTGCGATGTGGTATAGCGTCCCGTTTCTTCGTCAACGCGGAACATAATAAACTTAAATCAGTTTAATCCTTTTAATCACGTTTATTTATTTATTAGCAATAAGAGACTCATCACATTAAATTTCCAATTCGAAGTTAGTAAATGTGTAGTTATAAAACATTTTATCACATTTTTTACTCCGCTCTTTCAAAAGTGTTGTAAATAAGGGTACGAATAATTATTTTAAGTAATTACCTATGACTATCGAGACAATATAATTCGTCACTATAGTAAATATACGAAATTGTATGCATCACTTGCGACAAATGCTATATCCTAGCGGATAAAAAGGAAACCTCCCAGTAACACATCCAAAAGTTGTGCGCATGACGTAAGCAGTAAGTTAAGTTGAGCCAACCAACACGAGTCTCGGGAATACCCTAGCGCCTGCATAAAAGTGAGATACTGAGATAGCTTTTGTACTCTTCAGTCGGCTCGTGATCATGCAGCCGAACGTATCGCGCTCGCTGCCGAATTTCGCGGCGAAATTTTGCAATGTGAGTGTGTTTTATTCGCTATTATTATTGTGTATAGTTAAGAGCGATGCGGTTCAACTTTACAAAGTGGCTATAAATAGTTCGGATGATACTTAGGAGTTTATTATTTTAAAATGGTAACATTTACGTTAAAGTGATTGGGTCACAATTTTAACAGCTCACAGACTTTTTGTGGCGTAAGAGTATGTTTATGAGTAAATATAATCGTGATTTCTTTATTGGTAGGATATTGTTATTACCAACAGGACACAAGTTTAATTCTTTGTGTCGTGAGTGCGGGTGTTTATTCCTGACTCTTTAATGTTTTCTATATATTTCTCTGCATAAGTATAATAGTAAAAGCCTTGAGCTTAGTTTAGGACTAGGTCAAATTAAGTATTACCTGTTATTGCTACTACATGTTTTTTTTTTTTAAATAAATAAATAAATAAATAAATATCAGGGGACGATGTCACACCAATTGACCTAGTCCCAAACTAAGCTCTAGGCTTGTACTATGGGTACTAGACAACGATATAAATACTTATATAGAGAAATATATACTTAAATACATAGAAAACATCCATGACTCGGGAACAAATATCCGCGCTCATCACACAAATATCTGCCCTTACCGGGATTTGAACCCAGGACCGCTAGCTTCGTAGGCAGGGTCACTACCAACTAGGCCAGCGCGTCGTCGTCGTCGTCGTCGTGTAAATGCACAAATAAGCCAGATTGAAAAGTGTAGAGCATAGCATAGTAGCGTCTAATAGAAATAATGGATTTTCACACTAACTTCCCGGCCTAGGCCAGAAAGATGTCGAGGTGGACGCTGGAGTTGTGCGAAACAACGACACAGAACTTGGTGCCTATTTTTTTTGGAAAATAATACGAATATTATTATCAAAGCAAGTTTAAGGGGTCTTTTTCGTGATTCACCTTTATTTCTTCTGCTTTGCAGGAGTTGGGGACGAGCAAGACGAGCGTGTGCTCGCCGCTGTCCGCGGAGATCGTGTTGGCGCTGCTGGCGCTCGGCTGCCGGGGCCAGACACGGGTAGAGCTGCTGCAGGCCTTGGACTTGGCTGATGACGACGCCGTAAGTATATTAGAGGAAACTTACTATCGCTGCAAGCTATAAAAAAAATCCACTGATTCCAGGTACTTTGAAGAAAGCAACCCGTAATAATGTTGATTATTGACTTGTAAGAAAGTCTTTGTACAGTACAAACCTGTTTTTTATTTATATCAGCTTCTGATGCCAAGAAGCAAGAACACTGTGCTATCAGATTCAAGCAACATCAATATAAAAAAACTAAATAATGCAACCCGGTGCCATTAGCCTTTTTAAAGACATGACAAAAAGGCTAATTGAAACAACCGGTGACCACAG
Source organism: Acleris sparsana (assembly GCA_923062465.1). NCBI lineage: Eukaryota > Metazoa > Arthropoda > Insecta > Lepidoptera > Tortricidae > Acleris > Acleris sparsana. The sequence continues at coordinate 14,116,454 of OV281300.1, forward strand.
AGCTGGCAGCTTCCTCGGACAGCGTATTAGCATTGCTATACAACGAGGAAATGCTGCCAGCATCTGTGGTACTTTGCCACGGGGGCCCTCACTTTTCTAGTTTTTATTTAGTTTTAGTTTTTAATTGTATTATTGTTGGATTCGTTGAATATGTGAATAAAATAATACCTTTAGAAAAATAATGCAATGATTTAATTTGTGTCTTTTCCCACCAGTTCAACTTAATAATATATTTAATATAAAACTATCTATTCTACCCAGATCCGTTCATCATTCGAACTCCTTACATCAACTCTCAAATCTATTAAAGGAGCAACTTTAAACATGGCGAATAAGATTTATCTGCAGAAGGGAGCAACCCTGAAGCCTGCGATAAAGAAGGACGCAGAGGAAGTGTTCGGGTCTGACCTGGAACAGCTGGACTTTAACGAGAGGGAGGCCGCGGCTGGAGTGATCAATGAATGGGTTACTAATTCGTTTAATAGTCTCAAGGGTTGCAATAATTACTGAATGAACTGAATATCTTTTAAAAGCCCTATAATACTGGCAAAATCTACCGCTCTGTAATGTAAACAGAGCCGTAACTTCCATTTCTGTATTTTTTTACCAACCATAAAACAAACTTCAAGCAATTCTTGTTTTTTTGTCTACGTCAGTTTTTGACACTTTTATATTAGTTTGAAGCTCCTAAAATAAAAGAGGGGGAACTGCGTTTCACGTTATTTACACACGCCAGGTTAAAACAGTTTGGCTTGTGTACACGCGGAAACAAAACGCTAAAGACAAAACATACATTTTGTAAATATATAAATTAAATAGACCTTAAAATAGATATATCTTAAATTATTGACAAACTTGCACTGTTTTATTTAATATTGCTGCTTCTTTTAACAGGTGGCACAAAAGACTAATGATGTGATTAAAGAAGTGGTAACTGAAGACACTTTTGATGAGGAAACTTGCATTGTATTGATCAATGCCATTTACTTCAGGGTAAGCATAAGTAGGCTTGATACTATACTATATATAACTAAACAAATACCCGGGGATAATTTAGCACAAATTATCCTAGTTCCAAACTACGTTCAAAGCTTGTAATATGGGTATATGGACAACGATAAACGTCCTTATTAAGTGTACGTTATTTGAATACATTTTGAAAAGTTGTTAACAGTATTAATATTCATGAGAATGTATGCAATTGAACTAAATATACTTTCCTATGTACATTGTTGGTCATTATTTTCTATTACTTCTGAAACATATATATGGATGAGTCTTACATAACATACATAAACTCACGCCTTCATTCTCAGAGTGGGGTAGGCTGAGCTACAGAATTAACAAAAACTCAAAAAAAAAAATTGATAATTCTGTAACCACATTTTAGACAGTTAGACTAAGATGTTTCCAGTGTACTACAAGCCTTTATTCCCTTAGTCGCCTCTTACGACATCCACGGGAAGCCATGGAGTGGCACTATTCTAACCCGGCAACCACACGGGACGCGAGTCTTATATTTACATAAAGCGATCAATCGTTGTAAACATCTTGAAACCTATGCGTTGCATTACCACGGTCTACCACCTTATAAAACATCGAAAGATCAAAATACCTAAAAGTTAAACTTACCGTTGTTTCAGGGCGAATGGGCATTTCCATTTGAGAAAGAATTTACGGCTAACCGTGATTTCTTTGTGAAAAAACGGTCTGTTATAAGCGTACCACAGATGTATATGTCAGACATACACTTCGGTTACGGAAGCTGTAAAGGGCTGAAGGCAAAAGTGAGTAGCATTATAAAGTTCAAACTTCAGCTATTGCCAAGTTTACTAATTTTGCATTAATTAATAATGTTATCTTCTTATCTTACAACCCATAGTTACTTCGAATGCCTTATCGAGGTGGTGAAGCCAGTATGGTGATCGTGCTGCCAGACGAAATTGAGGGTCTGAACACAATAATGCAGCAGCTAGCTAGAGGATACGACCTGCAGACTGATATTGAGGGTATGAGAAGCACCACGATTGATGTCCAGATACCCAAGTTTAAAGCTGATATGACCATAGATTTAAAAGAAGTTTTGTCCAAGGTGAGGAAGTTCTGTTAAGGTTCTCTAATGATTATACTTTCAGTCAGTTTATTTAAGTAGTTATATGGGTGTCTTTTGTTACAGTTGGGAATCAAGTCTATATTTGATAAAGAAGCGTCAGACATAGAAATGCTCACGTCCAACAAGAGGCTGTTTGTGTCTGACGCTATCCAGAAGGCTTTCATCGAAGTGGACGAAGTCGGCACCGAGGCGGCGGCTTGCACCTGTTAGTATCTACTGCTTTCTATTTTCTACTGACGTATATCCAAAATAATATAACCCTACGAATCCTACGATGGCTTGACATTTAGCTGATGTTCTTATTATTACAGGTTCCGAATAGGAGACGAATTTCACCGGTGTGTTTATTCGATAAAAATAATTTAATAGTTATTTATGTGGCTGGTGCATAATGAGAGGCATTAATACACGAGTGTGGATTTATGAAACGAGCCGATAGGTGAGTTTCATAATCAGATCACACGAGTGTTTTAATGCCTAATTATGCGTACCAGTCGCATACATAACTTTATCTACATGCATCATAAGTTTTCTACAATATGTGAGAAAATTGTACCATGTTGCCTTGTATCTTAAAGAACCTGCATCTTAATGTTTACTTTAAAGTTTCGGTCACCGAAACTTTAAAGTAAACATTAAGATGCAACTACATCAATAACCGACACTTTAATGACATGTAATACTTTAATGTTACCATTAAAGTGCAACCACAGATACAGGTTTCTTAATATAGGCTGTTTGCTTATCGTTTCTAATCATATAATAGGGAAGTTATGATATGGATGTAGATAAAATCATATTTAATATGTTAAGTAAAGTAGGACTGCATTTTTTCAGGCTACCTATTCTCCACATATTATTTGACATATTAAAGGACGATGGGTAAAAATGTCCTCACCCACCAACAGTGATGAAACATGTGCCAGTTTATAGATCTTGGCAATATGATGTATTTTTTCTATGGCGACGATCACCATATGTATGGGGTTTTCTTGAAAAATCATAATCTTATCGTATGGAACTATGGAATTTGTTTGAAAATGAACACGTATGTAGATGATTTGCCTTGACTGGCCCTTTGTTTTCATTAAAAAAATCCCATTGATTTTGCTACGAAGATTTGAGAGAAGTATTTTGTCTTTTATTGGGTCCTAATGGATATATAGACCTGCAGCCCGTTACTGTTGGAGGGGGGGGACGGGGTCCATACAAAATTGCCCATCACCCTTTGATATAAAATACTTTTAATCGAATAAACAGCTGGGAGTAGGTCGTCTTCTATTGGGATCTTACAGCATATGGGCACTGTCAGAAAAATATCGCATCAACAGTTCGAATGACAAACACTCGCCATCGTGGGGTTGTTCGATTCAGACTTTCGAGTTGTATTTTTCCGTTACTGCATGCAAATAATCTCTTACATTCGTGCATTATCGAATTATAAATTTATAGTAAAAAAATAAATATAGACGGTATATTTGTTTTACAGTTGTACGCATGGTGGCTATATGCGAGAGAGAGAACCCGAAATTTCTCGCTAACAGACCTTTTCTATACCTTCTCATGTGCCACCAGATACCTCTCTTTATAGGAGTGTATAATGGAAGGGAATGCGACAAATAACAGCATAAAAACATACGATACTTACTATCACTGCAAAGGTCTAGTTGCGTTCATGTTTTTTTTATGTATGTGATACAATGTCAAAATAAACAGGAAGAAATAACTCTTCCTATCCCTCTTTTCCCCGTCCGCTTTGCTCTTGTCTTGTACCCATTTAAAGATTATAAGATAAAAAAATCTTGGTTGATGTCACTGTGAAGTTTCGCTCAAGGACACATGGACACACATGCAATGGCTAAGAAAATACTGAAAGAAATAAATCGTCCCCTTCTAAACTTTCCTACGGCTTTGCTCTTGTACCCATTTGGAGATTATGAGATAGTACGTTTGCCTTACAGCATCCCGTTTAAGAATATTGTGCGCAAGACAGAACCCTAGTTTCATAGCAAACAGACCTTTCCTGTACCTACTTACATGCCACGAGACACCCCTCTTCATCGGAGTTTACAAAGGAAGCGAGGGAATAAATCCAAGATACACTTACAGATTCTCATCGTGCTGTGTGAATTAAAATCATTTTTTATAGTGTTTTATTGAAAATATTTCACCTCATTGAAAAAATTGTTTAAATGCCCATGCTTTGCTAATTAAAATAAATAAAATTGTCTGTTTAGTTTTATTGAAATAATAATGTGTTCTTTTTTAATATTTGACATATTCGAGGATTTTTTTTGGACAGTCATCATCTGCTTAACAACGTTAGTTACAGCAGTGATCCCGTTGCCACCTTTTATCTCCATCATCAGATCAGCTCTTGCATATAATGATTCATAATATGACATCGCCCTCGGGTTAAATTAAATTCCAAATTCCAGCTAAATACTAAGATAACAGAAAATGGTTCATCATTTTGACTCGCAAGATGTGACTCGGAAAGACGAACATACGAACAAAGCAAGTTCAAAAAAGCTTTTTAAAATAATAAAAAGATATTGTACTTCCTGATAGTGTTTAACAGTGTCTTTGGAGAACAAATTCAAAGGAAAGACAGGGAGACGATACGTTTCCTCTTCCACTCTTTCCTTAGGCTTTGTTTATGAGTCCATTTCAAGATTATAATACAGTTCATTTGCCTTGCAGTGTTCGACTTTCCCGTGCAGTTATGTTTGAGACAGAACCCGAAGTTCATAGCTAACAGACCGTTCCTGTACCTACTGATCTGTCAGGCGGTACCCCTCTTCATAGGAGTTTACAAAGGAAGCGAGGAAATGAAACCAAGACACACGAACGAATTCACATGCTGTGTCATTTAAAATCATCTTGTTTTTTTAAATTGTCATTATATTAATATACCTATCTTTTAAAAAAAGTGTTTTGTCTGATTGTTTGACAGTAGCTTTAGTTTCAATATAGGTCGGCAAAACGGTGGGCTCTGCTGTCACGGTAAGTATTTAATGAAAGTCAGCAACTTGTGTACCCCCACTGGTAACCTTCGGGGAGGAAAGATGGCGGATTTGATTTATTCTATTTACTGATTTTCTCTACTAACTTGGCACTGGCGAAATCGTTTTTGACCTGATATTGTATTGTCAACGTTTTAATAGCTCTTATTTACTTACATAATGACAGTAATGGCGGCCAAGTTAAAAACAACACCATAACAGCTCAAATACGATTTGGATTTTACCGCCTAGAATAGAGGCGCAGGTCAAAGACGAAATGGTTTTTACGGCCTAGAATCTCAGCACTGCGGGCCTAGTATGGTTGCATTTGACATGTGACAAAATGTGGATAAAGCATCTGTCACCCTCGTACTTATACAGGGTGACTGTGGCGTCGTGAAGCAACAAAGTAAACTAAAACCCGAATTAGATACTTTTAAAAGCGTTCGACACATATTGATTACATTGTTTTTTATTAAAATAAATATTCTATAAAGTATTTTTATTCGAAATCATGGTCACAATACATACAAGAAGTTGAGTATGTATAGTGACCATGATATCGAATAAAAATACTTTATTGAATATTTGTTTGATCGGTGGATTATCAAATAGGTTTTATTACTTATGAGATGTTAGGTAGGTGACCATAATTTTAGTATTAATTATAAGGCGAGCTTTAAAAAAACCCAACTGCCGTTTGGATAATGTCGTCAAAGTAATGTTATCATGTATTTATTTTTAATTTTTATATAGCCTATGACACTCTCAAGGTTAAGTTGAATCAAACCACGTATAATTTATTAAAATCAGTTTTAGTATTTAGCAGTTACAAGCGGACATTGAGTCGGACATTTAACAACCCAAACACATAACCCTCCTTTTGGGATTTGCCGCAGTCGGGTAAATATATACCGACAGATGACAAAGAATGTGTGACAGCGTTTTAGACAATTGAGAACTATTAATACTCTGATTTAACTGTATTTGGAATAATACTGTATTTGCGGTCAAACAGACCATAATATATTTTAATTATTTAGTTCAAATCTTACCCGTAAAGGGTGGCAAAAAAGAGTGTGGAAAAAATTAGCACCTTCATCCCAAGTACCTCCAAACTTGTCAAACTGGTACCGGATCGGCACCATCTCAACTCGAGCCGAGAAAACAGATGTGTCCTGTATATGACGCGACGCACCCTTACAAATTTTGGAGCCGCTGACAACGCTAACGTTAACGATTTTCGATAACTGTCAAAGAGAATGGAATTGACATAAGCGCTTGACACGACCATCCGGCGGCTTACTATTGCAAGGGGACGATCGTCGACGTTTTTTATCTTTTAGTTGACACCGCCGTCGACCAGTCATCGCCTAGCCGTAAGGAGTATTTCTGTATTAACCGTACGCCGCTTCGGTTACGTGCTTGCCTTACGACTGGTTGACGACTGCTTGACGCCTAGTGGACGACGAGTTGGTGAGGCGATGCGGGTTCAATTATGCGGCCACTTTTAGGTTTCAGCACAACTATTTATAATACTATCATCACAAAAGCTTAGGCGGAGGAAATTTAAAGACTCATAATTTATGTGGCAATTCTTTCTAAGTCCACTCGACTCTCAATATACTTCAAAAACGAGACTCTCGAGACGAAAATCTTAGCCAAGTTATGATGTAAGAAACACAAAAATAAAAATAGATTCAATATTGTTAATTAATGCGACTTAATTAGCAAAATTATCTTTTGTAAACAGTGTGTGGGAACACAGTTGGAAATAAATTCCCGTTGACGAAGCAAATTCTTTTCACCCGGTGCGCGGGGAACGCAGGACGTGAGAAAGGCTAGTTAGTCGCTCCGTACCACTGCTACCGTAAACACTACATGTAATTCCTCCGTGTAGCAATTGTACCTACTATACTGTTGTTCTCTTCTCAAATAAGTATTACTAGAACACAATTTGGCTTTCATTTATTCCCCCACTACCTAAGAGGCGGAACTCCTAAATTGGTGACCCCGACGTCAGCAGAACCGAAGTACCAATCGTAATGGCGCACACGCAAGGACAGTTACAGCCGATTACCACACCGCAGCGGGAACTTACGTCGTCGAACACAGAAAGTGGGGGTCTCCGGGCGGATCCCGCCCAGGCACTAAAGGCAGAAGAGCAGCAGGAAGGAGCAGATTCAAGACCAGAAGTAATGGCTGTTTCACTATCATCAAGGTTGCCAGAATTTTGGATGGACCAACCGCGCGTGTGGTTCATACGGGTCGAAGCTATATTAGCACCGCAACGTTTGGGGGATGATTCACGTTTTGACCTCGTGGTCGCGAAGTTACCGAAGGAAGTAATTACGCAGATCACGGACTTTCTCTCCAGACCGCCAGCCACGGGTAAATTTAACGCGCTCAAGGCTAAACTGTTGTCTTTGTTCGAGGATACAAGAAACAGACAAATTGAGAAACTTATAGGCGAGATGGACCCGGGCGACCTTAAACCGAGTCAGTTACTTACCAAAATGAGGGATCTAGCTCGCGACAGTTTTCCTGACGAGACCTTGCGAATACTGTGGCAAGCTCGACTTCCAACAGCCGTTCGGGCAGTCCTGGCCGTGGCGGAGACTAATGATCTCGACAAACTAGCTCAGATAGCAGACAAAGTCGCTGAGGCTACCCGACAGAGTTTCGTGTCCGAAGTCGTGCAGCCAGCAAGCTCGCATCACCCGCACCTCGACGCCGTGACATCTACATCCAGGGACACCGCGTTGATTATGGCAGAAATTGCCAAACTCAGTGCCAGAATGACTGATATGGAGTTATCAAGATCTCGTCAGGTAAACCGAGAACCCCGAGGGCGTGGCAGATGGAGGTCAGTTTCAAGAGGTAGGAGTACGTCGCGGAATCGGCCACGTCGCACGTTGGATAGTCCCGATTGGCTTTGCCCCTACCATTATCGCTTTGGTCGACTAGCCAGGCAATGCAGCCAGCCGTGCGCGTGGGAAAAGGACGAGGCGGAAAACTAACAGCGATGGTGCAATCTTCGACGGAGGTCTGCACAACGACATCATTTAGCCGTCGTTTATGTGTAACAGACAAAGAAAGTGGACTGAGATTTCTTGTGGATACCGGCGCAGACATTTCAATTTTACCACCGACAAATAAATTTTATTCGCGCGAGTGTACCAAGTATAAACTTTACGCCGCAAACGGTAGTGAAATCAAGACATTTGGGACGAAGACTTTAGTGTTAGATTTTAATCTTCGCAGACCGTATAGATGGGAGTTCGTGGTAGCGGATGTTAGACAGCCTATCTTGGGAGCCGATTTCCTGGCCCATCATAAGCTGCTGGTAAACTTAAGTGCGCGCAAGTTAGTGGACCTGACGACCGACTTCAAGGTCATTGCAGATGTTGTAAGTATTAACCAACCTTCCATCTACACCGTCAACGGCAAACACCCGTTTCGTAAGTTGCTGTCCGCATACCCAGAAATTACAAAGCCAGTCTCGTTTAAAGAAACCGCACCGCACAATGTGTTACATTATATTGAAACATCGGGGCCGCCGGTGTTCGCGCGCGCTAGACCTCTTCCCCCCGATAGGTATGTCAAGGTGAAAAAGGAATTTCAGCTCATGCAGGAACTGGGTATTTGCCGACCTTCGAAAAGTGCGTGGGCTAGTCCGCTGCATGTAGTAACAAAAAAAAATGGGGACTTACGACCGTGTGGGGACTATCGTATGCTGAATGCTATCACCAAGCCCGATAGGTATCCCATACCTAGACTGCATGACTTTACGTTCATACTGGCCGGTAAGAAGGTATTCACAAAATTAGACATTAACCGCGCGTACCATTGTATTTGCGTAGCGCCAAATGACATCGAAAAAACCGCAATTATAACCCCATTCGGGTTGTTTGAGTTTCCCAGAATGTCATTTGGACTCCGCAATGCTGCGCAGACTTTCCAGCGTTTCATGAACAGCAACGTACTTCAAGGTTTAGATTTTCTATTCAATTATCTGGATGATGTCATCATAGCTAGCGAAACTATAGAGCAGCATGAACAACATCTAGCATTGGTTTTCGAACGGTTTACACAGTACGGAATAACAATTAATTTAGACAAATGTTGTTTCGGACAGCCCTCAGTTGAGTTTTTAGGGCATCATGTCTCGACCGCAGGCATTCGGCCGCTCGAGGACAAAGTACAAACCATAGTAAATTATGCAAAACCAGAAACAATCGAAGGTCTGCGCAGGTTCTTGGGAATGCTAAACTTCTACAGAGGACACATTCCGGAAGCAGCTGTTAGACAAGCAGAGCTAGATAAATATTTAGTTAATTCAAAGAAGAAAGATAGGTCCAAAATCGCGTGGACATCGAAGGCCGAAGAGGCATTCGCGCAGTGTAAAGCAGGTCTTCAACAGGCCGTCACACTAGCGCACCCTAGGCATGATGCTAAGTTGGCTCTAATGTGTGATGCAAGTGATACCGCAGTAGGCGCGGTATTACATCAAGAAATAAAAAACTCATGGGAACCGTTGGGATTTTATTCAAAAAAACTCTCAACAGCCCAAATTAAGTACAGTACGTACGATCGCGAACTTTTGGCCCTTTACCTATCCATAAGGCATTTCCGTAAGTCTTTCGAAGGTCGGCAGTTAACCCTGTATACAGATCATAAACCATTATGTTTCGCTTTTAACAAGGTAGGTGACGACAACAAAGAAAGTCCTAGGCGGTCGAGACAACTCTCATTCATAAGCGAGTTCACTACGGATGTGCAACACATTAGCGGTAAAGATAACGTTGTAGCAGATACCCTGTCGCGCCTAGAAACAATTCATTGTCCCACACTTGTCGAGTTCTCAGAATTAGCCGAGGCACAAGCAAAGGATGACTACGCAGTGCAAGTGTTGCAATCGTATCACAGCAACATGAATAGTAAAGTGCAACTTAAACTAATTTCAGTGCCCACGTGCGATAAACCATTACTTTGCGAAATGTCGACACGGGAAGCTCGACCTTATTTACCTAATGAATTTCGTCGTAAAGTATTCGATAGTATACATTCACTAAGTCACCCTGGTATTAGAACGACTAGGAAGATGGTTAGTAAACGGTATTTTTGGCCGGAGATGAATAAGGACATCGGTAACTGGGCCCGCTCCTGCGTCCAGTGTCAGAGGGCGAAGGTTACCCGGCATACCGTGTCAGATTTAGGTACCTTTCCAGATGCAGGTCGTTTCCAGCACATTCATGTAGACATTGTCGGTCCGTTACCGACATCTCCGCATGGGTTTAGGTATTTAGTGACTATAATAGACAGGTATACGAGATGGCCGGAAGCGTTACCGATTTCGGAAATAACTGCAGAGATCGTAGCCAAAGCTATTTACGAAGGCTGGATTGTGCGCTATGGTTGTCCGTTAAGGTTAACTAGCGATCAAGGTCGGCAATTTGAGAGTAGGTTATTCACGGAACTAATGAAATTCCTAGGAGTACATAAAATCCGGACCACCCCTTATCATCCGCAAGCAAACGGGATTATAGAACGTTTCCACAGGGGTCTCAAGGCTGCACTTATGGCTAGGCTCAGCGTACTAGATAGCACATGGGCGGACGAGTTGCCTACGGTTTTGTTAGGGTTACGCGCGGCAGGTAGAAGCGATAGTGGCATAAGCGCAGCGGAAATGACATTTGGTCATTCACTTCGTCTTCCCGGGGCGTTTTACGAAACTTCTCGCGATAATAGAGATGTCACCGATCCGTACAGTTTGGTCGAAAAAATCAAGGATAGCATTGACAGACTTAAGCCTACAAAAAGGCATAATGATAGCAATAGGCAAATCTTTGTACACGATGACTTGCATACGTGTACGCATGTTTTTGTCAGAGACGACACGGTACGTAAACCTTTGAAACCGCCTTACGACGGACCTTACAAGGTTATTAGTAGGGGACCTAAGGTATTTTTAATTCAGTTGCCGACCAGACAATCCCACATATCGATAGATAGGTTAAAACCAGCGTATTTATTAAGCCAACAGGCGGAGGATACCGGTATCGAAACGCGGAGGAAGGATAAAAACGAGACCACCCGTGAGGTCACTACCAATATTAATCAGGAGTCGCCACCCGTGATACTGAAGCCTACACCTATAATTCGGACAACACGCAGCGGAAGGGTCATAAACAAACCAGTAAGGTTTTTAATTGATGAGTAGATGAAATAACTAACAGCGCACAGTCTTATAACAGTAACCTACACGGGTGAGATAGCTGGTTATGTCGATGACTCGGTGTATTTCGGAGGTTGGTAATACAAGTTTATCATTAGTAGTTACAGTTTAAGAGTTATCAACACAATGACACATGCAATTTTTCTTGATCCACGGGACAAGAATGGCTTGAGTACTTTCAATAAGTCGCAAGACATCCTTACTATCGGGACAAGACGGATGAGCCATTTACAGGCATCGTGTTAATAGCGTAATTAGCAAGTAGGTACTCTCTAAGCATAGATAAATACTACAATGTAAGTGATTGCATTACTGAAATGGCAACATACACTGTGGCGAGATTAAATGCAATATCAGTCATTGCAACACATTAGTATTAGGTAAGTTAATGTAAGCAATTTTTAATGCCATGTTGTTGAACGGACATCTGAACTCATTAGTATAAGTTTCGACAGTGCAGTAAACAGTATTCAGTCGCATCGCAAAAAGAAAAAAAAAAAGTTTTTATTCAGAAGTTTCGCAAGTCCCTCTATCTTAGTACCAAAATGGGATGGGGCCAGAGTAAGGAGGACAAGTCCCAGAACAGCAACGTCGCAATCGCCCAAGTGCAGACACTGTCGGGGCAGGTCGACTCAAAACTCAACCTTGTCGGAATCGGACTCATAGTTATGGCAGTTATATTCCTGATTATTTTGCTATACGTGCTGCGCGCCCGCTGTAAGCGTCACGTGAAGAACTGGTTACGCAAGACTGTCGAAGCGATACCCCCGCCAACAACTATCCGTGTCAACAACATGCAGCCGCAGCAACCGGTGACCGCACAAGCTGTGTATTAATATAACTAGAAACGTAGAGTAAGTTGTTAGTAACAATATAGGGTAGAGTAAAAAGTCCCATAAGAGAGACCAATGTTAATGAAACTCATTTTATTGAAATCATCAATTTTAATTTAATTTGTGGTTATTGTAATTTACAATTTTGCGTTTTCAAAGGGGGGGGGGAATGCTGTGGGAACACAGTTGGAAATAAATTCCCGTTGACGAAGCAAATTCTTTTCACCCGGTGCGCGGGGAACGCAGGACGTGAGAAAGGCTAGTTAGTCGCTCCGTACCACTGCTACCGTAAACACTACATGTAATTCCTCCGTGTAGCAATTGTACCTACTATACTGTTGTTCTCTTCTCAAATAAGTATTACTAGAACACAATTTGGCTTTCATTTATTCCCCCACTACCTAAGAGGCGGAACTCCTAAAAGTGTAACTCAGGGAAATCTAGCCAGACGGGAAAGTCCGCAGCAAAGGGAATGTTTTCCTGCCCGCCTCTGTACACGCCGACGAAGACAGGAGCCGTGTGAGCCGTCAGCAGGAACAGAAACGGACAGTCGGCCGTGAATTGGATACAAGATTGTTCTACCTCTCGCTTTGTTATGATTGATCTGGATATCAGTTTCTATTATTTTGTATTTCATTCAGTTTTTAGGGCACAGAAGATAAATCCCCTTGTAATTTTGTCATATCTATCTGTCCATCTGTAGGTATGTCAGTTAGTTTACTGGGACGAGTAAATTGGTGTGAGCTTTTTTTTTAATCTTTGGGGAAAAGGTCACGGATTCCATTCTAGAAGTTAAATAAGACAAAAATTTCATATATACAAATTATTTATTGATTATTATCTAAACATGTTGTACGATTTAAACTAAACTTCTTATACGTAATTCAAATGATACTGCTTATCAATTTAACAGGTTTACTTATGTAACAAAATACATTAAAAAAACTAAAAACGGACATAAGTGCATTAAGAGGTTGATGAGTGTAGACGTAGAGGAAGCCTCAGTTGTATGTTTACACCGGTGCACCTGGTCCATAGTTTTTGCCTACCCCATTGGTAAAAAATACATTTCATTGGTAAAAACTACAAATCAAAGTCTGACTCCTGTTCGTCGCTAGGAAGGTCTGCAGCCGAGGGAAAAGTTTCCTGTCCGCCTCTGTACACGCCGACGAAGACCGGAACTCTGAGAGCCATCAGCAGAAACAGGAAGGGCCGGTCGGCCGTAAACGGGATTTGAGGACGCTTTATCCGTACACTGCAATTAAGGCAGTTAACTGAAATCAAAAGAAACGAAAGTGATAGTAAATTCCATTTAAATGCATAAAAGAATAAGGATAAATACTACATTGACAAGGTGCGCGTAAGTATTATGACGCGTTCGAAGTTCGGAGACACATTCAAACAAGCAGTACACATACTGCTGGGTCAAGTTAGACTCGTCAACACGCTCGTCATGGAGCTGAAACTGATTTTTATCCAGGGCCTAAAGGGCGTTTAGTTAGGTTAAATAGGTTAGGGTTAGGAAGCGATGGCTGAGAGACGCGTCAAACTCGTGAACAGGTACTGATTGTGGGTCCGGTCTGTTCAAGTTTGAAATGTTTGTTCATTGGTTTTCCAGTATATTATTCTAGTTATGGCGTAGACGTAGAGACCTCGTCGTGTTGTTCTTCTAACTAGTCATTATTTTTAACTTATTGTTATTGACCTTACATTTGTAATGATTTTATTTTGTGCTTAATTTAAATTTAATACATACATACATACATTAACTCACGCCTGTTTTCCAGAGGGGTAGGCAGAGTCCACTTCTTTCCACTAGTTTTAATAATCACTATTTATTACTTGACCTTGTGATGTCAAATACTTTTAATTTTTATTGTATTTTATGATTTGAAAAATGACCTTCTACTGGAGCTTCTTGAGGCGCTTCTTCTACGCAGTGATGGTCTTGTCTGAGGCGCTAGTAGATTCACTCCATATTACAAATGCGTAAAAAAGCCCTCATGTGGCAAATTTACTAAATAAATATTTTGAATTTGGAGCGACGTATAAGCATTATAAGCACAGGCACTTCCGTACAAATACACTTTGACAGATTTTTGTAAGACTTGTAATAAATAAGCAACCGCGGCTCCAATACATTTTATATTATTTTTGATAAAGTTAACAATATGATTATTTGTCTATCTATGACCTTTTTCTCGGATTACCTATTACCCCTCCAGTAACTATTTATCATCTGTAGGTACCCTTCCCAATCAGGATTGGGTCATTGTCAAGCCTAGGGATTTTTTTTGTGAAAAAATGAAACACGTGATTTATAAAAATAAAAGATATATTATGACTCTTACGTTACTTTACAACAATAGTGAGTATCAGTCTGAGATCAATAATTCGAAAAAGGCGATTTATAAGGAAATAGCAAAATTTCGGTTCCACCGAAAAGACTAATATGTCCACCGAGTGGACTAAAATCATAATTAGCAAAAAAAATAAAATTAAAAAGTGATTAACATCATGAACAAAAATAACGTTAATGCTATCGTCACATAATCAAAAACAAATCAGTCACCTAAAAGTATTCAAAAAGTAAATAAAAAATCTTTTGTGTCTGTCTACCGAAAAGACAATTCATTTCGGTGGTCAAAATATGTCTCTCTCCATTTCCTCCTCAAAAGCTTTTTTTTCACATCTGGTAAATCTTCTATTGTTTTTATTTTCCCTTCAGCTTTCTTCCGATGGTAATATTCTGTCCTTTTTTCGCTTTTCTTCCAAGGATTCTGGATCCTGTTTGAGTTTTTCACGTGCCTTCCTCATACTCAGTTTTTTTTGCTCACGGCGTGTTTTTGTTTTCTGGGTAACGGTAAGTTTACTTCTTGTTTTCGCCATCGCCTGAAAAATCACAATAATGCACCCAACGAAAAGAAGGTAAAGCTGTGCAAAGAAAGAGCAGGAGATTTTGTGAGGGAAACGAACGAACGCTTATGATGAATCACTATCTCCCATGCCGTAAGAAATGCATTAGGGTGGTTTTAAAAAAAAGTGTACAGTTAAGGACTAAAATTAAGAAACAGTAACTTTAGTCATGTGAGAAACGAAAATTAGTAATAAGTTTATAGTGCCCTCAAACGCTAATAAGCAGTATCTTAAAAATAACCGAAGCAGATTCAATACTCCCTCGTTAGTCATATGATCGCAATTGCAAATGCAGTTTTATCTGAAATACCACCATTTGTTTTATAACAGTTTAGTTAATTTTAGTTACTTGCATGACTAAGGTTACTGTTTCTTAATTTAGTCCTTAACTATGTACATATTTTTTTTAAAACCACCCATTACAGGTACAGTCAGCCTCATAGGTTGCTGGGCACCTAAGTGCCTTGTCGTTTTCACTCGTTTCACAACTTCATATGGCAGTTTAACATGACGTTTAATGCGACACGGTGCAAAGGTGTTAGGCCCCTTGTTAGGCTGACAGTTCCAACCATTATTAAAGGTGTGAGAGAAGTGGTGGTTCAAAACATATTTATCCATAAAAGTAAAGCGAAAATGAAACAAAAATAGGTAATTAGTCCTTAAATGATAAAAACACCAATAATCAGAAGCAGTTTTATAAGTAATAATAACTAAATAACCCACATTCAAGAAAATATTCCACTCGGTGGACATCTGTCGTTTCGGTGGACAAAAGTTCCACCGAAAAGACGTCCACCGTTTGGACTTTTTTCGCAAAATCATTCACACCACGTGCCGTTTATAGGTTATGTCAAAAGCCAAGGTATATTCATAAAGTTTCATTGTTTGACTAGAAAATAACAATGCTTGATTAATCTATAGTGATTTACTTACCAAAATACAGCAGTAACCGGAAAGACAACTCAACTTTGACAGCACTAAATATTATTCTTAACACAATAACAACGTCTTCTGCGTACGAGTCACGGTGAAATGGCCTCTGACAGGGATAGTGCGATATTGGATGCGTTCAATTTTACGTTCTGTTCCATCATTTGACATTTACTTAATTTTAGTCAGTATCGAAAGTAATGTCCACCGGAAAGACAAAAAATGTTGTAACAAGATTCAATGATGCAAAAAGTGTGATTTAATTCTATCTTTTTTTTTATTCTTTTAACGGCAAATGGAAAACATACTGTAGATAAGGAAAACGTATCATTTTTGTAAAATAGTAAAAAACACGTATTTATTAAAAGCTACGTTCTATTGAAAGGTAGAATCCGAACAGTCCACCGAAGTGGACATTTCGGTTACATGGTTGGTTACAAAGTAAAAAATAAATAAATTTATAGTCAATCTGTTACAGTATGGTCTATTATGTTAATTTTACTTTAATATTATGATACAAAATTAAGACGCATTTTACTAAGTGGCTTATATATGATTCGTATGAACAGTTTTTTTTAGGGTTATGACAATGACCCGATTAGTTTAGTAAATAAACTAATTAGCTTTCGCAGGGTTTGGCTCGAAAATTCCACAGACGAAATCTTTATTTATTTAATAGGCTAACCCTATTATTCATAAACGCCCAAAGCTTCAAAAATGATTTACCCTTATCTTTCATTGTGAAATTTTCCGTCTCTTCACCAAGCGGTTTCAACGGAAGACCAGTGCTGGCTTTGGGACCGTTTCGCAAAATTTTCCCTGGTCTTGTTCTTTTGTATCTATATAAATGTCTCTTTATCTTTATCTTTAATTTGATTGAAAGTTAAAAAGTATTATCAATGATAATTTATCATCATTTACTTGAGAACTTTATAGGTGAAGTAATTCCAATTCTTTATTATTTGGGTTAAGGTTCTGCTAAATTTGATACTCACACCCAGTAGCAGCCGAGGCTTCGGTGCCAGATTCGTTCACCATGATGTACGCCTTCTGGACGGCATGCGACACGTACAGTCTCTCAGCGCTCGTCAGCATGTCGATCTCTGATGTGTTCTTGTTGAAGATGCTTTGAATTCCCATCTATAAATAACTAACAATTACAAACTTGTCTCTAAACTATGCTAAATAAATTTACGAAAATTTGGGTAAAAACTTGCCATCCATTACGTTTCAAGAGATACAGCTGTTTAAATAGCCTGCAAGTATATCAATAGCTTGCATCATTTGAATATCTAAATTAATACCAACTTGAGAGATGACAATCATACCTTTTGTAGTAAATCTTTTAGATCTATTGTCGTTTCCGCCTTAAATGTCGGTATCGTTATGTCCAGAGATTGGTACCGCATGGCTTCTATGTCAGCCATCAAGTCGTGTCCGGCCGCTAGCTGCTCCAGCACACCGTTCAGACCCTCGATGTCATCCGGCAGTACGATCACCATGCTTGTTTGGACACCTTGGTAAGGCATTTCTAAAAACTATGGAAAAGACTGAATTACCACTCAGCAGTCTCACAACTCTCATTGTAACTGACTGAAATGAATACAGTGTACGTACAGTGTGTAATGTGTTGCTCTAGCAACACGCATGACAAAATTATACTGCCAATAGCAAGTGCAAGTGAAAAAAAAGATATGAATACTGTACATGATATGGTCTCTGAAATTGTAGACAAGTGGTTTAATATAGCCATCAGAAAACTAGTTTCAAAAGTCAATGACTACATGTTAAGGTCTTGTGATTGGATTTTATTTTAGTCTAACTATTTGGAGCGTTCCATGTTGGGGATTTCACTTCTGGATCACGTACCGAACTTTGAGATTAGGCGCAGGACTAAAGTGGCAGATGTCGGCCAAAGAATAACGCAACTGAAGTGGAGGTGGGCGGGACACTTGGCTAGGCGAAACGATGGTAGATGGTCGAGGGCGCTAACAGAGTGGTGGCCGAGATTAGGTCACAGATCAGTGGGCAGGCCACCAGCTCGTTGGTCTGATGACATTTGGCAGACGGTTGGGAAAGGATGGAAGGCGTTAGCACGAGACCGGGAAAAATGGCGTGGAAATGAAGAGGCCTTTACCCTGCAGTGGGTGGATGTGGGCTGAAATGATGATGATGATTTTCTGTAATTCAAGGATGATTCAAAATTTAAAGTCCCCTAAGGACGGTCTCGCCATTTTAACTTAACGAAAACATGTTTCCGAGTTATTGACATAATTAATAATAAAGGTGGAATTTGTAAAACATGTATAAGTATCTTCTCCACAATTGAATTTGTAATTGAAAAATATTGTAAAAAGTTTAAATAAGTTGTATGTAAACTCTTTATTGCACAAACATAAAATAACAAGTTAAAAAAGTCATCATCATCATCATGTTGGCGAAAAATATTGCTGGACATAGTCTTCCCCAAGGTTTGCCACAAGGATTGATTGTATCTGTTACATATAAGAAAACTAATATAAATCTATAGTTTAAGGTAAACATTCGCCAAAGATAAGTACTTGCAATTTTGTAATCTGTGAACACTATGTATGCTTATTATTAAATCAATAATATGTAATATGTATATACTTGTATACGTATATATTTATATAATTTCCCGCAACCTTCGCTACGTCATCGGAAATATTTTTTTAAGTTGAATGTTATAAGTATTAACACACTTAACTCACTTTTGCCTTAAGTTTAGGATTGGAGCCGTACATCATTGTATTGTCCTCCATGTACATCATAGGCACTTCGACAATTGAGGCGTTATCGACGTGAAATTTTCTCTTCCTTGTTTGTGATGCTTTGAATTTTTCTTTCCACAATGCCTGAAATAAATATCATGTGTTTATTAGAAAGAAGATTAATTACCTGTTGTGAGAAATCAGATGTTTTCGACAAAATATGTTCGTGTTTTACAATTAGATTACTGGCTGGATGTTATTACACGAAATTAAATCATAAACGTCTCAATTTGAACTAAAAAGAAAAAAACATACCATATCACGGCCTATTGACCAACAATGCACTGTTCTTGGGATAGAATAGAAACAAAGAGGTAACTGAAAAAGAGGATCTTACAACTCCGGCCAACTAAAGTATGTTTACCTTAAAATAAATCGCATTGACCAGGAACAAGCTGGTTCTTTCGTCCATCATATCGGCAGAAGCAATTTGTTTGATCTTTCCACTTGTGTTTTCTTCTACCTGTAAAGTATACGTACAGTTCAATTTAGTGCAATTGTCAAGTGATAAATATAAGTGACTAACTTTTGCTCCGGACTTTATCGCTTTTTTTCTCGGTAACTCACTAATTTTCCGGATTAAAAAGCCTCCGTCCTCCCCAGGGATATAATTTATCTTCTCACCAGATTTCATTAAGAGCCATAAGCCATTTTGACGTGAATAGTTAAAACTAGTTTCGCATTCATTATATTTGAATTTGTTAGTGACGTTAATTTTTTTGGACAAAAATTGAAATACTCTCGTTTAAATACAAGACAGTATAACACAGTATCATCATCATCATCATGTCAGCCGAAAGACGTCCACTGCTGGACACAGGCCTCCCCCAAGGCTTTCCACTCAGGCCGGTCTTGTGCTTTTCGCATCCACCGCGGTCCCGCGATCCTGACGAGGTCGTCACTCCATATTGTTGGAGGCCTACCTACAGCTCGTCTTCCGGTCCGCGGACGCCACTCCAGAACCTCGTATTATGTATATCTATACTACTTGTTTTTATTTATTTTTACTCGGTCAAAGGTCAAGTAACAAGTCTAACAAAAAGAAAGCTTTAAAACCCAACAGCTGTTGGATAATGTCATCAATATAATGTTAGTCATCATGTTCATATTTTACAAATAAAAAAAAAGTACCAAGTAGCACCCGCGATGTAAAGACGAATCTAACGACACCTCGCATAAATAACATACATACATACTATAGGCCAAAAACGTTTTGGCAGTCGGTTAAAAAAAAAAAATTCACATAATCTAGAAATATGACTGACATTTCATTATCTCAGATATCCCGGGAGTTCTGGCATTAAAAAGTATTTATGACCAGTTATCACATGGGTGCCATGAGAGAGCTTTCATTTCCCTAAAAGGCCGATTACTCTTCTAGTATTCCCATTGTTCCATGGTCGGAGAAGATAACCTTATATCTCTATAAAAAAACCATTACCCATTGGTTGATCACTTTCGCCGCAGCCACTGAATTCTTGAAATTTAGCTGTTCCAGTTCAGCTCTGAATACTTCTTCTGCATCCTTTTTTAGGTCAGGCTTTAGGGTTCCATCTTCTTTCACGTAGATCTTATTGGCTATGTTCAGTGTTGCTCCATAAATGTTCTGAAGGTTTGGTGTTAGTGACTTAAATAATGACTTTATCTGCAACAAAACATTGTTCTGTAGCTACCTCATCAGGTTTTATATCGATGGGTATAACACGCAAGTATCATGATGGTAAACCCTTAGCAATATCAATTTGTTTGTTTCCCAAATAAGGGTTATATATAGGAATACACACAATGTATAAAAAGGGTGTATTGTATACCTTATTAGGGTAATAAATTGCAACTCTATCTTTACTATATTTATTTCTTTATGAACTTTATTGCCTTAATTATTTCTGCCCTACTCTACACAATAAGAGCATTCCCTCTTTCATAAGGGCTCCCAAGCTTTACCTTGGACAGTAACTTTTTTTTTTAAATAACATAGTTATGGGAAATGAAGAACGAGGAAGAAGAATAAGACATGAGAAATGGGTATTAATAAAAAAGGGTGTCGATTCTGATATAATTGTGATGAAGAGTATTTCTTGTATTTTTACTTTGTACTTAAGTATTTATTTCCCCATAAGTATTTATATCGTTGTACCCATATTACAAACCTAGAGATTACGATTAGGTCAATTTGTGTGAGTTTCCTGATATTTATTTATTTTATTTATTCAAAATAAAGGAAATATAAAAGATGTCCTAAATACTCACTGCGTCATCATCAGACAAGTTCAGGGCCTGCAGCAGCTCTGCCAGCGCCCGGCCCCGGCAGCCGAGCGCCAGCAGCGCCAGCACGGTCTCCGTGGACAGCGGCGAGCACACGCTCGTCTTGCTCTTTTCTAATTCCTGAAATAGGTTCCTTAGGTGGATACTAATTCTTGCCATTTTATTGCTACCTCAGATCTGTGTATACCATTACTGCCAGTGGATTAAGTTACCGAGACGAGGTTATCATAACGGCTTTCAAGACATTGTTCAAGGTCATATTATAGATAGAGTGCTGTGATAACTTTATCCTGTGCAGTCCGATTAAAATGTTTAGAAATCAGCATAATTATACACCACACGCTACGTTAACTAAAAGCCGTTAGCCTACGACCTTGTAGAAGAAAGTTAATGATCAATATTTTTGTTATTAGCATACTTATGTTGGTATTTAATTTTGACTGTGTTCTAGGAAAACTTTTAAAGTTCATGGTCGTACTAACAAACTATAAAGAACAATAAAACATGTTAGAACCTTTAAAAACCCAAGTTTCTATATTGTTAAAGATTCGGGAGTTATCTACCAAACCTAATTTAAAAACAACACGCCTTTATCTGCAACATTGACATTTAAAAAAACCACTCACATTGCAAAATTGCAGAGCGAATTTCGCGATAGTGCGCGATATAGACGCCTCCATGTTCAAAGAGCGACTGGCGCAATAAAACATGACTGCTGCCTTTTATAGGCTAGCTTGGGGTTTCCCAGAACGAAATAAACTACTGGCCGAAAACAAAATTAACTCCTTACTCGAATCAAAACGTCATAACTCCTATAGGGATTCTAACGTATTTAAAATTAGAACGTTATTTGCATGACGTGTTGACTGCTGAACTAACTGTATGTTACATTTTTTGTTGGGTCAAGGTCTTTTTGTATACCCATTCCAAGCCCGTGACGACACTTATGCGTCATGGTCGTACGCATCCGCCATGCCCATGACGTGTATTCGCGTCACGAGTAAATCTTTATTTAGATATATTTATACGTAGCTGTAACGTTCGTCTTTATTTACTTAAAAACTTAATTACTTGCATGTGTCAGTAGTTGTTGTTCTTTATTTTTAACTTGTAGGTGGATGTCTATTGTCTGTATAACTTTACTGTTTTTTAATTGATTGTGCATTAAATAGGTATGTTTTGACATTTGACAGGTGGAATTTGACATTTTCAAGCTGAATATAATAATATATTGCCGGCAAGAGTTTTAAAACTTTCCTAGCTGCCATTGTGCATATCTTCTAAATTATTTTTTGACGCCTCGTTAGTAGGGAGTGACCCTGTCTACCAAGCTAGCGGTTCCGGGTTCAAATCCCGGTAAGGTCAGATATTTGTGTGATGGGCGCGAGTATTTGTTTCTAAGTCTTGGATGTTTTCTATGTATATCGGTATTTATTTTGCCTTCTCTATGACATAAAAAAAAGAACATCCCATCTAACAGGTCCGCTCGCGGCATAGCCCCTTTGACCTCTCTGGATAGCTAACCCAATCATTTGAGAGAGGTAGCTTCTAGGTTCTCCGGAGAAGGCTATGAGCTTTATATATTTATTTATATTGCCCGGGGACAGAAAAACAGAACTTAAAGAAAAATATGTATCTTTACAGAAATAACGAAGAGCAATTCCCGAATCGACCAGGTCTACTCCAAGGCTCGCTTGAAGCATATAAGTTCAAAATCAAATGTGGTGGGTAGAGTCAAACCACATCAACTCTGCAATGAAGTGACAGCTTTGGGTTTGTTATGTGGTAGATAGTAAGCGCAATGTTTCTGTGTTGTCGTTCAAAAATCTATGCAAAGTTATATTACAGGGTTTCATCTATTGCGTGTCAAATTGTAATGTTTATTGCTACGTGGAATGGGTTAGTATATTCCTAAATAGTGTCTCTATCAGCAAGTTTATAAGTTTGTTTGGTTACGTCTAAACGATTGAACTTATTTGTTTAAAAAAAATACCAGAGAGAGTAGCCAAACTAGTTCACAGGCCACCACATGGTAAATGTGAACTCAAAATTTCAATTGGTTATTAAAACGTTACAAACAAAAGCATTAATATCATATGTTACGATATTCACTACAACGTTATTACGTTGACGTTAGTACAGATGTAGTGAATAATTCTTTCCCATCGTTTTTTGTCGGGTAATTTCGTATTTATCTCGCTTTCCCAATCCCAACCAACTGAGAAGCAAGATAAACACGAAGTTATCCGACCATAAACGATGGGAAAGGTTTATTCACTACTTCTGTAATTATTATTACAATCAAAGTTGGAATTAGACCTTGACATAGATCAAATGACTCGTATTGAATAACTAGTTGTTAACTGCGATAACATTACACTCTCCCATCTCTGCCACTTTGTTTATTGCTCTTCCCTCGGGAACCGTAATTTTTCCGCCATAAAAAGTAGCCTTTTCTTCTGCTATTCTAGACTATAATCTAACTGTGTCCAATTTCATCCCGATCCGTATACCGAATAAACAGCCAAACTTTCGATTTCTTTATATAAGTAAGATGAGCATTGAAATTGATGTACGCGTTCGTGAAGACGGCAGACCGATGGACAGATACAGATACGGGTGAAAAACATTGACATTGAGCACGACTTAGTTCACGATGTAGTAAAGTTAGCCATCCCTTCTTCCGGAATGGGTAAATATTTGATACATGAGCGCGAAAATTAGTTCCGAAGTCCAGCATACATGAATGTATGCAACTTGCGACATTTTAATTTTAAACTCAATAAAAAGGCTAATAACAAATAAAAATAAATATATACCTAATATATTATCACATGAAAAAAATTGGCCGATGTCGTCATCATGAGGCGAGTTGTTTACGGACAGCATGAGATCTGGGATTACCTTAGCGCCAGTATAAGAGTGAGAGAGCCGTCGTAATACTTTTCAGTCTGCTCTTGACCATGGAGCCCAAAGTATCACGCTCGCTGGCGAATTTCGCGGCGAAGTTTTGCAATGTGAGTCTGTATCTGTATTACGCATTCGTTAATCAGAAAAAAACTCTATCGATCTGTATTTGCAATTTTTAAAACAAGTATCTGGTAGATAACGGTAGTATATAGGTGCATATATCACGGCAGATAGTGACTAGAAACGTGCGATTTGGTTCAACTTTGGAAAGTTACTATTTATGGCTCGGTTAAAATGAGTAACGTGAAAATAATTATTTACACTTGGTAATAGAGCTTCAGCAAATTCGGTCAAAACTGTAACAGCGAACAGTAGCCTTCTTACGAGTATGAGTGGTTTACTGACACTCACATTGGCTTGATTATACTTAATACAAACCCTAAGAGTGAACAACAAATGCTATAATCTATAGGACCAAAGGACCATGAAAAAAATTCCACCAATCATGAATTTATTGAAGGGTGGGTTGGGCGGCGGCGGCGGCGGGCAGCTGCTTAGTCATTCGTAGTTTTCAAAAGAAGATCCTGTTACTAGATTTACCGCCTGTTTCACAATCGACCAGTAAAGCATATTTGACTCATAAATTGAGGCCCTTCTCTTTATTGCACTTGAAAATAGACAAGGAGAGAGCCAAATTTAAATCGCATATAAATTTACTTGTCGATTGTGACACAGGCCGTTATAAATAAGTACTATAATTATGTATTTTTTATCATTTCCTCGCATTCTTTGAGAAAAGTGTTTTGTATGCGACGTGATTTTCTAACGAGGTGGTTAGTGGGCCGAGCCAAATAAAATGTCGACTTTTCATGCCTCGGCAATAATGTACTCATTCACGAAATGCCGCAACCGTCTTTTAATAAGTTGACTATATTAATATGGGATTCTTACATGGTCCTTTCGATTTTATACGACGGTTGTTTTTTTTTTTCATATGAACCTTGTATGAAAATATACTTTACGTCCTATTCTCAGACCTACTGAATTTCATAAGAATCGGTTTCTGAGGAGTTTTGTTACAAACACCGTGACACGACAATTTTATATATTAGAAGAGATAGATCGTATTTTTAATAAAATATCTCCGCTGCCAGGTATGGGTTTCCATCTACTCCTTTGTTATTCAAAAGCAAGACCATCCTTTCCAAGCATGTTTGAGAAAAGGTTCCCGTCATGATTTAACTTGAATAATTCTATTTTGCAGGAGTTGGGCACGAGCAGGACGAGCGTGTGCTCGCCGCTGTCCGCAGAGACCGTGCTGGCGCTGCTGGCACTTGGCAGCCGGGGCCGGGCGCGCACGGAATTGCTGCAGGCCCTGGATTTTGCTGATGACGATGCCGTGAGCTACTATTAACTAACTATACTAAGCATCCCATCCTCATTGCCTAATACGAATCGTTGCGCCAAACAGCAGACAGGTCTTTTATACAACACAAAGAAGAGAAATTAGTGTGAGCTATAACTGATCAGTCTGAGTCACGTAAAACTGTATCAAACTGCAAAAAACTCCTCAAAAAATACCTAAAAGTAAAGTAGTAGTAGTAGAAAAAATGTTACCCATTCAGCAAACTACTTTTAATAGGCCGATTTCAATCAGGTATTTTATTCAGTTTCGTATTCCTCCTCCAAAGAAAATAGGACATTCTGATACATTTTACTTATTTCCGTAGAAATTAAATTACTCTGGAACTTTATACAATGGAAACAAACGAATACCTTTGAATACTAATAAATAACCTTTTTTTCTAGATTCGTTCATCATTCGCACTCCTCACATCAACTTTAAAGTCTGTTAAAGAATCTACTCTAAAAATGGCGAACAAGATTTACTTGCAAAAAGGAGCAACCCTCAATCCTGGGATTAAGAAAGACGCAAAAAAAATGTTCGGGTCTGACCTGGAACAGCTGGACTTTAGTGAGAGGGAGGCCGCGGCTGGAGTGATCAATCAATGGGTTAGTTATTGCTCTAATAATCTCGACGGGGCTTTGAATGTATCAAAGTTTCAGGATTTTAATATTATTATTACACCACAGTAGTTCTACATCGTGAATTCTGCCTCACTCCACCGCTACCATGTCGCAGACCTCCCACTATACATTATTCCGTCATAGCGTCTGTATTCCCAGAACCTTGGTGTTTTCAAGGCAACGTGAATAAGCTTTTTTCTGCGTAAGCGTATAGCACCCTTTTTGACTTCGTCGTCACTTAAAATGAGGTGAGACTGAGGTCAAATGCAAACAACCGATTCGGTTAGTTTTAGACATTGTCACCCAATAGTGACAAACTAGCAATGTGTGATGATTGACTTACTATATCTACTTTCAATCACAGGTGGCGCGACAAACAAACAATTTGATCACAGACGTGGTATCTGCTGACACATTCAAAGAAGATATTTGCATGCTGTTGATCAATGCCATATACTTTAGGGTAAGCATAACCAAACTTAATACGTGAACTATTTAGTTGTAAAAACTAAAATGAAAGTCTTACTGTGTCATCACCTGACGATGAAATCCTACCTACTATGTAAAACGGTTCTGTTTGTTATTTTACAGCGGATAAAACGATTTTTATAACAAATAAATAATATTGAGAAACGTTGCTTACATTTCAGGGTAAATGGTTTTATCCATTTGAGAAAAAGTTTACTAGAAATCGAGAATTCCATGTAAACAAAGAGACTTCAATTAAGGTACCTCAGATGTATATGTATGACATAGACAATGCTTACGGATGCTGTAAAGAGCTGAAGGCAAAAGTGAGTAGCATGATGTGTTACAACCGAACTTAGCAATTACATGTTTTATTGTATTCTTCTTAACTTTAAACCCACAGTTACTTCGAATACCTTATCAAGGTGGAGAAGCAAGTATGGTAATCGTGCTGCCAGACGAAATCGAAGGTCTGAACACAATGTTGAAGCAGCTAGCAGAGGGATATGACCTAATGTCAGAGATTAAGGCTATGAAGAGAACTAAGCTTAATATCACGATAACAAAGTTTAAAGCTGAAATTACGATAGATTTAAAGGAAGTTTTAGCGAAGGTAAGAATGATTTTTATTCACGCTGGCACACTTGATGGTAGGGGAGATCTGAGACCCAAAGACTTTTGCAAACTTAACAATTGAAACTCAAGAGTGCAAACACGTTACCAACCTCAGGGTTACCCCACATAGAAAAAAAATCAGGCCGGCAAGTTAAAGGGGAACATAGTTGATGCTCTCTGAAGGACCTTGCGGTATGAATTCGATCTGTCTATTGATGTATCGCCAAACAACTTAATTTAAATAAGTATGGGTACATATTCTTTTTTATAAATAACCGAAAATTGCATGATTTAGCTGGGAATTCAATCCATATTTGACAAGGGAACATCCGAAATTGACATGCTGACGTCAAACAAGAGGTTGTTCGTATCAGAAGCTATCCAGAAGGCTTTCATCGAGGTGGATGAAGTCGGCACCGAGGCTGCGGCTTGCACCAGTCAGTATAGTTTTTCCCTCTTTATTACAATGTAGATTGTGTGTGGTTACAGTGATCGTAATAAAAGATACATAGGCCGTGTAGGCACTTTTTCAAGTCCAGATCTACCAGCCCTTTCCAAAGGCAGACTCGTCTTGAAGCGGCATTAATTACGGTTATAATAAAAAACCATTAATAGTATTTCGCTGTCGTGGATTGGGCTAGGTAGCGCTCAACGATACAGGCCTACCTCCAGTAGTGGATTAGTATAGACCGAATATGATGACTATTAGAGCTATTAGCGCTATTCTGCAGGAAAATTAAACAATGCATGACACAAAACGTTAATTGTGTGATATATTTACATGATTGCAATTCTAAGTAACTTGGATTTAACTTTGGCTTGTGACAAAAACGATGTAGGGTAAAGTCACCAGTGGTCAGCCAGAGACCTGTAGTCGACCTCTGCCTATACTTTGTATAAGTCGGAAGAGTACGTAAGATACATTTCCCACTCTTCGCACTCCTATAAGGCCGACTACTGGTCTCTGGCTGACCACTGGTGACTTTACCCTACAGTTAGATTTTCAATGTTTTTAAGTTAACCATTTGGCACGGACCATTGTCATTAATACAAAATGGTCATGGTACATAAAAATGGCAGCCTTTATTTTAACTATTATAGTCTACTTATATTTATATATATATTTATATATGTTAAGAGATTGTTAAATGGCAATGTTTTGCTTCCAGAGGTCCGCTGCGTGTACATGTGTGCAAGAACGAGACCAATCACGAATTTCACAGCCGACAGACCTTTCCTGTACCTCCTGACGTGTCACGAGATTCCTATCTTTATAGGAGTTTACGCAGGAAGCGAGTACGTATAAACGAAAAATAAAGAAAGAGAAAACCTCCAGATATAATGGCGACTCCTTCTTTAAGAGCTAAAATCTCTTAAACAGCCTGAGCGATTTTTATAAAACCACGATAGCTAAAAACCACCGCTATAAAACCAGATTTCAAATTTAAAAAAACGCATCCAAATCGGTTCATCCGTTTAGGAGCTACGATGCCACAGACAGATACACACGTCAAACTTTTAACACCCCTCTTTTTGCGAGATAAACCGATACTTCTCTACCTAATTATAAAACAAAGTCCCCACCGCACCTGTCTGTCTGTAGGTATGTCCTCAATAATCTCTGAAAGCCACTGAAAGGATTTTTATACAGTTTTCACCATCAGTTAGTTAATTTTTCAGAGAAGGTTTTTGTGTAATATAAATTAAGGGTCATGTACGTATTTTACAGATATCTCACATTAACCGAAGCGAAGAAAAAGCGGGTCGAGAGAACGAGTATTCTATAATTCTATGATTTAAATATGATTTAGACATTGTGTTCGTTTAGCCAAACGAATATCCTATATATTAAGAGATTGTTAAATGAAACATTTGGCTTCCAGAGAACCGCGAGATGTTCCGCTGTGCGAGACGCAAACAAAACAAGACAGTCCTGGGCAACAGGCTTCTCCTGTACCTCCTCACATATCAAGGAGTTTACAGAGGAATTGGGTACGCATAAACCAGGATAATAAAAATAAAAGATTTATACTTCTAATGTACATTTGTAAATTGAAGTGTGATTTGGACTTACGTGCTCTTTTTACGATACCATATGTCAAGAGGTTGTTAACTGGTACATTTACCTTACAGTAGGACGAGAAATGCAGTGTTGTCTGAGAGAGGCGCATAGCTACGAGTATCAGAACTTTTCTGTTCCTTCTCACATGTCAAAAGTTACCTAATTTCAATGGAGTTCACTATGGAAGAGTACGCATACACCAACACAATTAAAACGATGCGACAGAAAACGGTTCTGTTGATTTAGTGTTGTGTTTTAAAGGAACTTTGGTTGCAAAAAAGGGTGTTGATTGCCGCCGATGTTTGTATCCTCCTTCCTCCTTCCTTCCTTTCCTTTTTTTTGATTAAGATATTAAAGTTACTTTTTAAGTCAGCTTGCCTCTAAAAAAATAGTATGGGCCCTTTTTATCGTCATGCTAAATGCGTTGTCATTTATTTTTAAATGTGTCATGCATTGATTATTTTTTAGTCTTCTCTATTCTATTGTAAGCAATTTTATTAATTAAATGATTTAATTTGGACTTTTGTGTTTATTTTGCCTTACGGCATAGGCAATATGTCAAGAGATTGTTGAATGGTGCATTTGCCTTACAGTGGCGAAAATGTTATGCGAGACAGAACTCGAGGGGCATAGCTAACAGACTGTTCCTGTTCCTCCTCGCTTGTCACGAGAGTTACCTCTCTCACAGGAGTTTAGAAAGGAATGAGTAGGTGTAGAAAGACAAATTTGTTTAAAAATATTAAAAATTTCTTAAGTATTGTTTTCTATTCAGAAACCATTTACTTGGCATACAAATTTAAAGTAAAAATGAATCCTTATTAATTTGATTTCACCTATTAGTACAAAAATCGATGTGTACCTGCGAGCCTAGTCTAGCCTAGCCTAGTATGATTGCGTTTATCGCGTGCCAAAATATGGATACAGCTTTCTCATTCTCGCATTTACGAGTATATAGTGTATCAAAAAGTGACGGATGTTTTATCCACATTTTGTCACGCGACAGACGCAGCCATATCAGGCCCCCTAGTGACTGAAAACCTTAACTCACCGTGTTCGATCACTTTTGGATGAATTTGAAAGATCTTAACCTGGTCTCACTTGAGCTTGGCAGTCTTGTGATTAACTTCTGCATTATTTAATTACTTTTACCATTATTAATCATAGTGGGTAACCACATTATCATAATTCTAACCAAGCTTTTAGCATCGTCGTATTTTCAGGGGCTGACTCGTGGTCACACCAGTTTGTCACACCACTGCTATTCGCTTTAGTCGGTTATTCGTCAGAAATCATTTTTATTCCGCAAAAGTAGGTAGGTTAGGTTCGTTAGGTATCTTAAGATGCCCGAAGGGCAAATCGCTCAGAAATAGGAGCCCTGCCGTAGGCAGGGCTCCGTCGAAAGGCACTGGTGTGACAACCTGGTGTGACGACGAGTCTGCACCCGTATTTTCTATGGGCATTTTCAGCGCACTGTGCAAGTCTATATACTATCAGCCCAATGGAACCCTGACCCACCAACTGTGTCACAGTGACGTTATGATTCAAGCCGTAACAAGTGTCGAAGAAATTGTTTTATAATGTCACTGTGACACCGTTTCACGGCGGGTCGAAGTTCCATTGCTGTTTAAATTCCTATTCCTATCCTAATCACGTATTTTTGCACCGGTCACATCACTCTCTTAATTGTTGCATACGAACACAGATATTTCCAAAAAAATACCAGGAACTGGCTTATCTGTATACCGAGACTTATTACCTCTTGCCTACATCATTCCCATGGAAAGGACATAAGAAAGAGAGCTAACTGAACCCTGAGCAATATAAATAAAGTTTCAAAAATATGTCCCATTAAAAGTTCACAAGCAGGCACGAGGTTAAAATGAGAGTCTGAAGATGGTTGGTTTAATCATCGAATCAATGGTGGTAGGACCTTGTGCAGGGTCCGTCCGGATCGCTACCACCATCTTATCCTACCGCCAAACAGCAGTGTAACATTGTTGCTTTCCGGTTTGGGGATAAGACAGCCGGTGTAATGACTAGCATTGAGGCATTCCATCTTAGTCCTCAGGGTTGGCAACGCGTTTGCAGTCTTAGGCTTGCAGTCTTGTGAATGCGAGTGTCTATGGGTCACAGTTACCAGTTACCATCAGGTGGCCTGTGTACTCGTTTGCCTTCTGTATGCCATAAAAAAATAACAATGGAATGTCAATTTTTATACTTTGAATACGGAAGTTATTGACAAGTGCCGAGTATTCTTGCGCAATATTGAACCATATTTTCAACACTTGCGTATCAGTCACGTTCTAGAAATGATACAAAAATAATAAATTATCACAAAACAATTTCACATGAATTGACTTTGTATCAAACTTAGCTCTAAGGATGCTCTTTTCTTTTAATATGTGAGATGGGTAGAAAATATTGCGTAATATTACGCAATAATGAATATGCTTCACACATTTAATGCATGCTTTAAACACTACAGGTAGGAAATTAGTCGTGTTGTGTTATGTTGTCTTGGTTGAAGAGTATGTTAATAGTCTAAACGCATGCATCCATGCCTCCTTTATAAATATGTATTAGTTCTACGCACCGTCGCGTCAAAAACACTGCCCTTGACCCCACTAACATTGATCCGTTGGCAGACTGGAAGATTGATAGGGCTAATTTTGGTTTACTCTTTGAACTAATAACCGAGTTAGATTGGGGTTAAAATGACCGCAACAAAACTCCGAAGCTGTTGTGTATGGAATCCTCATGAATATACTCCCTAACGCTGGAGGAGTACAGAAGCGCTTTCTGAGCTTTGTTAATAAAATATCACTTGGCAGAGTATTGGTATTTTGCATTTTCAAGAAGCCCTTGGATTTGACTATTTGGAAACGTGAAGGCTTTATTATCAGATGGTAGATGTGTTATGGATTCCGCGGGGCCGCCTGAACAGCCGAGCGTTGTTGGCCGAGCGCTGCAAGCCGAGGAATGCCGGCGATCCACAGCGCTGCGGCTGCGCTGTGTAGCCACAGCTGCTGCTACTTGTTTCGCACTTTGGATGCTTTTAACAAAATACTTAATTTGACTTAAGTGTAATGTAATACCATGGTTATTGCAAATAGTAAATGAATGTGACATTGAGCAAGACTCAAGTCACAACAAGTTAGTACCCGGTACGATTTCAGGTAAGAGGAAAGATTTATTTGTGTGATGAGTGCAAAAACTAGTTCCTGAGTCCAGATAAATATGAATGTATGCGTAACTTGCGATGATTTGATAATAAACTCAATAACAAAGGCATACTTAGGATCAACCCACCAACACATCCACAAATTAGGCGGATGACGTTAGCAAGTGACGAAGTTGTTTACGGACAGCATGAGATCCGGGAATACCGTAGCGCCAGTATAAAAGCTGGAGAGCCATCGCAATACGTTTCAGTCGGATCTTGAAAATGGAGCCGAAGGTATCGCGCTCGCTAGCGAATTTCGCAGTGAAGTTTTGCAATGTGAGTGTGTTTTAGGCGAAGTCAAGGACAAAGTTATTATTACTGTGAATATTAACAAGCAAAATGGTTAACCTTATGAAAGTTACTCTAGCTCTGCTAAAAAGAGTTACGTGGAAGTATAATTATTTTAAAATGATAATAATTACGCTTCTGCGAATTGGGAAAAAATTGACACAACGAATGACGGTTTTTTTTCGAATTGGACTATAAAAATAATCGTTGAGCCTTTATGCGAAGTATCTACTAGTGAACCTATCGTGATGAACAGTTTGTTTTAGATAATTATATCATAAAAACGGTTTATGACAATTTGTTGTCTATGACAACTAAAAAGTAAGAAAAACATAGAACAATTGAATGTACGAATGTTTTGTTGTTTTATCTAGTTATCCTAGTCCAAACATAGTTTTAAGAAGTAATGAACGCGGAGTATAATGAAATTCATAATTTTTTTGGCGGCCGCTGCCAATGGTAAATAATAACTTTTTTAATTTTGCCTAAGCCTGGAATGCAACCCTTTGCGGACTGTTTTTACAACAATTCGTTTAAAATTTCCGTAAATGTCGAATAAACTTTATTTGATGTAATTCAACTTTAATTATCCTGTTTTGCAGGAGTTGGGGACAAGCAAGACGAGCGTGTGCTCGCCGCTATCCGCGGAGGTCGTGCTGGCGCTGCTGGCGCTCGGTTGTCGGGGCTGGACGCGCGCTGAACTTCTTCAGTCCCTGGACTTGGCTGATGACGACACTGTGAGCATAATAAAGTAAACTATGCTTAGCACCCCATCCTCATGGCCTACTCCGAAATGTTGTATCACTTATTCAGCAACGGTTTTTATCAATTTTGATCGCAAAAGACAAATCTGTTATACAATACAAAGAAGAGAAAAGTATGAGAACTTATCAGTCTAAGAGTTTACGTGAAACTGTATCGAGCTGCAGCAAATTCCTCAACAGTATCCCTAAAAATAATATTAACTAAGAAAGAGAAATTGAATGCTACCTATAAGTACAACAAACTATTTAAAAACACCAATTTTATCCTCCAAAGAAACTAGGGCGTGCTGATAAATTTCCAGAATTCGAATTATTAAAGCAACCTTTTTTTTTTTTTTGATTTGCTGTAGAAACTAAATTGCACTTGAACTTTTCCCATTGAAGCCACCAATACAAACCTACCAATTAATAATCTTTTTTTTCTAGATACGTTCATCATTCGCACTCCTCACATCAACTTTAAAGTCTGTTAAAGGCGATAATATATATCATGGCGAACAAGATTTACTTGACAAAAGGAGTAGCCCTGAAGCCTGAAATAAAGAAAGACGCAAAAAAAGTGTTTGGGTCTGACCTGGAACAGCTGGACTTTAGAGAGAGGGAGGCCGCGGCTGGAGTGATCAATCAATGGGTTAGTTACTGCGTGTAGAATCAGGTTGGATAAATCATTATTTCGTCTTAAATATATCTATTGGAAAGCTTACCACTTCACCGATTATACGCACCCCAGAATTACCTATGAGGCGGTGAGCCATCCCACAATTAGTGTAGCTGTGTGGCTGGGATGGCCACGGCTGAGTATGCCTCGACGGCGAGCCAAGCGAAGGCGAAAAAAGGTTACAGCGCTAAAAGGCACCTCAGTATGAGCTGCCATAGACCAACGGTAACTTGCTTGAGGAATAAGGTCCCACACGACCGTCCGAATCCCTTCATTTTCCCTTGTAAAGACGAGTTTTAAACCGTCAGTCCAAGCGTGTCATGCGAGGCGTGGTCAGTTGGTGTAAAGTTTAGAACTTGTCTCCCAAGTGTGACTAACTTGTGACGGTTGACTTAATACATCTACTTTTATTAACAGGTGGCGCTGCAAACAAACAATTTGATCACACAGATAGTATCTGCTGAGAATTTCGAAGAAGATACTTGCGTGCTGTTGATCAATGCCATATACTTTAAGGTAAGCATAAGCAAGCTCTATTAGTTACTTATTGAAACAAGTTTTAAGTACTGAAATTAGGTAGGTATTATTTGGTCATCGCGTTAATAAGTTTAAAATACAATTTAAGATAGGTATCTGAAAGAAGCAGTCTGTGACATTGGTCTGGGGAAAATATTTATATATTGTTGTTTACCTACCGCTTACGAATTAAAACGATTATTATTGCAAACAAATAATATTGAAAAACCTTGCTTACATTTCAGGGTAATTGGATGCATTCATTTAATAAAAAAAATACAGAAAATCGAAAATTCCATGTAAACAAAGGGACTACTATCAAAGTACCACAGATGCATATGTATGACATACGCTACGGTTACGGATGCAGTAAACAGCTGAAGGCAAAAGTGAGTAGCATGATGGGGTTCCGCCGTGCTAAGCAATTAGATTGGTTATTTTATGTTGCCCTGTTATCTTTAAACCCACAGTTACTTCGAATCCCTTATGAAGGTGGAGAAGCAAGTATGGTAATCGTGCTGCCTGACGAAATCGAAGGTCTGAATAAAATGTTGGAGCATCTAGCAGAGGGATATGACCTAATGTCAAAAATTAAGGCTATGAAAAGAACTAAGCTTAATGTTACTATACCGAAGTTTAAAGCTGAAATTACTATAGATTTAAAAGAAGTTTTAGCCAAGGTAAGGATGATTTTAATTTACACTGTCACGCGGGCTACCTGGTGGTTAGGGAGCTCTGAGGTCCAAAGACGTTTGCAACCTCAACACTTGAATCTCAAGAGTGCAAACGGTTCAGTTTTCGATCGCATTATAACATAATTATGTAACAATATTGTTATGCTTATAGTATTTTAACCGACGTAGCGTACCTAATCATCTTGATGCATACATTTCTACGCACACTATTAAAAAGCATAAATATAGAAAGCATAATCTTCACAAAGACTAACATCAAACAGCATAAAAAGACATATTAATAAATCGGCATCATTACAAAATGCATAACAATATTGTCCTAAAAGATTAAAAATAAAGAACCACAACCACAAGCCTGATGCACCACGAGAATAGAGTCGTTTTGTGTTTATACGGTTTTATAGAGGGTTGTACTCGATAAACTGTACATATATTGAAAGGGATGAGATTTTAACTTAATTTATAGGTAAAACAATAAAATAAAATAAAAATGCCACTTTTTTAACATATTCTTGAACTTACACTGCGTGAAGGTCATTTTGTTTTCATAGAAATGCGATTTTCTTAAAATTTTGCAGATATTACACAATTTTTTTGCTCTTTATTATTCCTCGTTTAATAATAGATCTGAAAAAATTAAAAAAAGAGTAAGATTTCTGCAAATTTTAAATTGAAAAATAGGGTTTTTACGGAAAACAAAAGCATATTTTTGCAGTAATTTTCCCCCAAAAAAAAGCAGGTACTCATTTTTTTTATTGGTCTAATGTTGTAATTAATTATTATAACCCTAACTAATGTCAATACTATGCATTTTTTTTTATTTTTCGGCTTATTAGATCAAAACTTACACGGTCACAAGTGTACTACTCAAACTTTAGTAAAAAGTTTAAGAATGTCTAACAAAAAAACAAGTGGATAAAAAAATAGTTTTGCTAATTAATGAACCTAAACTTTCATCCCTTTTAATGTGTACACTTTATCGAGTACCACCCTATATTTAGGAACAAATGCGAGGTCTAGAACTCCCATTCTACATGATTTAGGCCTAACCTAACTTTATCTAAATAAGTAACCTAACCTAACCTAAATTATGCTTGATGAAAGATATAACAAATAATTATCATCCCAAACAATAATAAAATATGCATAATGTATATTTAGTCGAATTCAAATTAGTGTAGCAGACTGAAGTGGCAGTGGGCTGGTCACATCTGTCGCAGAACCGATGATCGGTGGAGTAGACGGGTTCTCGAGTGGAGACCACGGCTCGGCAAGCGTAGCGTAGGACGCCCTCCAGCCAGATGGACCGACGACCTGAAAAAAGTGGCTGGTGGTGACTGGATGGCGAAAACGGGAGATCGGGCCTTGTGGCGAACCCTGGGGGAGGCTTACGTCCAGCAGTGGACTGCAATAGGCTGAAATGATGATGATGATGATGAAATTAGTTCAACTACAATTATTCTAATAGCGTAATATTCCAATCAAGGTAGTAGGCCAAAGTATTACTATCCAACTGTACTATTATGTTAATACAAATTATGTGAAATCAATTATGCCAAATTTAAAAAGGCTTAATAAAAATGTTACCAACCTCAGGGTTAGGATCACAGCCTAGCCAAAGACGCTTGTTTGAGCAGGTCTGAAGTAGATATTCCACTGAGCTATACGGAAACGCACAGCAAAGAGGTTGAATAGTTTTTTTTTAAAAATAGCTCTAAGGTTGCATTCGGGGCATATAGGCCTTTATGATGACAAATGTATCCTCTCCGAACTGCGAAGTGTACACAGTTCCTGAAGATTTTCAACATATTTTAATGCGGTGTGCTCGGAATGAAGCCGAAAGAACGGCATTGTTTACTATTTTAAGGCAAATAGATCCGATCTTGGTGTATTCCAGAGCATTCTGGCTTTTCCAGGCTCGGTAGAAGCTAAGCTATTATATAGATTCACACAAAACTCGATTAAATTTGATTAGTTACTCTAAGTTGATGCAATTGTTGGTTAAGGAACGATGGGGCTGACATAGCTGCTAAAAAAAAACCTCTGGGTTAACCTTAAGGCCCAAGATCGAAGTCATGTACGAGTACGCTATTCATTGTCTCTTTCCCCTACAGAAAAAGACAAGTCAGTTAAAAAATAAAAGAGTGGAAACGACGCTGTGGGGCTAGACAAGTTGCCATCGAATACAAACGCTAGCGTTTGGTGATCACCTATCTGTTGCGTTGGCAAAAATGAAAAGCTAGTTGCCCTTAGGTGCCGCCCTTAGATGCCGACGTTGATAGTGCTCGTGTTGAATTCAACCTGTCAAAATACACTCAGGAGCAACAAAAACGGGTCAGAGTGCGTTTTTCATACTAAAGAGGCTATTTCGAAGCCTTGGTTCCTCGCCAGGGAATGCTTTTAGTGAAATCTGATGATGAATACCCCCAGCATCGATACAGGACTTCCAGAGTGCCTAGGATACCCAACTGAATGAATCTGCGGTTAACGCCGGAATTGTGCATGTTCAGAAAAACATCTAGAATGGCGATAAAATGTAAGGAAATCCAAGTGCTGACCCAAACTCTCCCGCTGTGGTGTGAACTGACTGTGCGATCAGTTAGGTATCTTAAGAACTTTTGACCTCCTCTATTGAACCTCGGAGTATCCACCATTAAACCTCACTCAAAACAACCCCTGGCCAGGAACCAAGGCTTCGAAATAGTCTCTTTTGTATGAAAAACGCACTCTGACCCGGTATTTTGCTCCTGAGTGTAGTACCGCGTAACGTAACGACGGACAAAACGTCAAATCTATCACCATTTGTTTAGCGCGAGTGATAGTGATCACATTATAGCGTATCAGTTGTAACGAGTGATATATCACGTGACTTACGTCAATTCCATACATTTTTGTAAGTGACAGGTGATCAACAAACGCTAGCGTTCGTATTCGATGGCAGCTTGTCTAGCCTCGCTGAAGGAACTTGCGGTATAAATTTGATCTGTCTATTGACGTATGGCCAAACAATTTAAGGTAAGTGTCCCAGTGGTCGACGCTTTTAGATAGAAAATCACATGTTTTGTAAAAAAATACTAAAATACTAGTTATATTGACTACTTAAACATTTTATGACATGAACGGGTTTGTGCTTAATATTTTAGGCGTCATAAAAAATAAAATTGCTTTAATAAAATATTTAACTTTTTCTCAACCTCTAAAATTGTACCAGTGAATAACAGCTAAATTCTCAAATTTCCCAATAATTAACTATGACAAAATGAGGTCTGAGTACCAGTATTTGACATATCATTTTAGTAAGCTTCATAACTCTTTAACTGTTTAATAAAGTGTATACATAGTTAATGCTGAAAAAAAAACAAGTTTCAAAATTAAACAAAATGTTTTTATTTGCAAGTACAATCTCAAATTATAAAAAAGGAAAAATTAAATAATACTTAAGAGTGCGAATTAAAAAGTAATTATTATATTTTCTAAGTCAGATTAAAAAATAAGAAGTCCCTCTAGATACTTCGTCAATCGCCTTCAATACATCATCGTCCGTATAACGTAAGGATCGTGGCGGCATTTTAACTTTGCGAATTACCTGTAACCAATGTATGACATTAGTTATGGCCTAGTGTTTGATACCTTAATAAACGACTGTCATATATTGGGTTTTTTCATTAAAACAGTTTTTGGGTAGTGTTCGACACCCATGTCAAACATTACTCAAACACTGAATAGAAACTTGATACTGACAGAGTAATACACCGCTATGCTCTCAAACCTTACCATGTGGTTGAAATTACATTTAAAAAAATATTAATTTTAGCGAGTGTATGACATGGGGGTGTCATTCACTACTAAACGTTAAAATTATGTGCCAAAGTTTGACATGCCCCAAAACAATTTAGTTAAAGGGATACACCATTTTAAAGCACACAAAATAAATAGTTCATACTGTTATCTAATAGTTATAATCAATACTTACCAACAAAATCCAATAATTCAGTTACTAAGTTCACTTAAATCACTTGATGTCTTAACGAATTGCATAGTAACATCGACGCACGACCGACGCGTATCACCTGTTAGGACATAGTATTACTGTCACCAAATCGCAAAATTACGAGTGATCAATCTTTTTTTTAAAACGTAATTGATAGATGCCTTTAGTAGATATACATTGAAAACGGTTATTGAGTTATTTGAAAGAAACTTTTCTTATTCTTTCAAATTAACTGCGAAACTGTCATACATTGGGATATTGTCGTCCACTGGGACAATTACCTTACTTTAAATAATTATGAGTAGCATATTTTGGTATTCTCATAAACAAGGATAGGAAAAACGCCCGTCATTTTGAAAACGTAACCCTGTTCCGTACAGCAGAGACTTCCTTGATGTAAAATAAAAATATTACTAGGTATTTTATTTATTTATTATACAATAATGTATATGTATTCAGCGATAATGTAATGGGAAAACGCAACCAAACAGACAAACAGTAACCCAACTTCAACGATTCAATATGCCCCAATGACGTCCGTAGACTGTAGACGAACTTTTTTGACTCATAAATAGGTCCTAAATTCACGGCGTTATGGACAAACAAGTAAAAGCTTTTTTTTTAATGAAGTTATTTTTGATTGGCGAGAGTTTGTTTTCCCAAAACCATTCCAGTGTTATTACTTAATAATAATGTCACTGAAAACATATGGATTATGGTATAATAAATGTAAAATACCTTCAAATATTTTTAATTAACATCATAAGGAAGTCTCTGCTGTACGGAACAGGGTTATGTTTTCAAAATGACGGGCGTTTTCCCGATCCTTGCTCATAAATCAACGAAAATTGCATGCTTCAGCTGGGGATCAAATCCATATTTGATGAGAGAACATCAAAAATTGACATACTGACATCAAACAAGAGGCTGTTCGTGTCAGAAGCTATCCAGAAGGCTGTCATCGAGGTGGATGAAGTCGGCACCGAGGCGGCGGCTTGCACCAGTCAGTATAGTTTCTTGCTCCTAACTGTATGGTAGAATTTACGGCTTGTGGCCACACGATCGTAATAAAAGATAAATAGGCCGCATATATGCGTATACGCACTTTTTCAAGTCCAAATCTACCAGCCCTTTTCAAAAGTAGACTCGGTTTAAAGAACAATCATAATAAAATACCATGAGTTGTTCGCTGCCGTGGTTCATGCGCGGTGGCGTTCAACGGTATAGGCCTTTGTCTAGTAAAGCACTAATAACTACTAGTGGTTCTGCAGGAAAACGTGTTAATACCAAAAAACAGCAAATGTAATGCAAGCCTTAGTATTATCTTACAGATGGGCCCTCTCGGGTATAATTTGATCCCTTCAGGATCTTTGGTGCAATTAACCTCTTATACATATTTGGCTGTTCAAACGTGCAAATTTCCTCACGATGTTACTCCTTCACCGTAAGAGCACCGGGTAATGTACTTAAGTAAGAAAAACTCATTAGACGCTCTGACTAAGGTACTTAGTTAAGTGTCTGGCTGTCAGTTATATTTTCATCAACGGTGGTCGAGGTTTCGAAAATGGTGAACCAGGGTACCGCATTTCCGAAATTTTGAAAAGTTGAGATATCTCGTCTTCTATGCGAACTTTTACTGAACATGATTTATCATATTTTCGACACTCCCGAGCTGAGCTATCCAGTCCTGTAAGGTTGTCCACTATATCCCGGACGCCCTGTATAAAATGGTAAAGAGCCAAACAAAAGGAACGATTTATTTTAACTATTACGTTCTTCTTGCTCTTATATAAATGTATATTCTCCGTTAAATGGTAAATTTGGTTTCCAGCGGTCACCTGCATGGTGCGCAGGTCTGCTGCAGAGAGTCCACCGAGCAAGGATTTTAAAGCCGACAGACCTTTCCTGTACCTCCTGACGTGTCACGAGATACCTATCTTCATAGGAGTTTACACAGGAAGCGAGTACGTATAAACGAGGACAGCAAAAAATGAGAGATAAATACCGATAAATACGTTCAAGACGGACTGTAAGCGGACCGGAAGACGAGCTGTAGGTAGGCCTCCAACAAGATGGAGTGACGACCTCGTCAGGACCGCGGGGCGGGACCGCGGTGGATGCGAAAAGCACAAGACCGCTCTGAGTGGAAAGCTTTGGGGGAGGCCTATTTCCAGCAGTGAACGTCTTTCGGCTGACATGATGATGATGATGATGACGTTCAAGAACTACTAAAAGACACCAGCAAACTTCGCTTGCGTAGAATTAGTTTCCCACTACTCCCCTATTTTAAATCCTAAGGGTATGAATTTCCAAAAGTCCCGTATTAGTGCCCCTAGGACATTCAAATCCTTGAGTCCAGCGTTTTTGGCTGTTTTAGACTTTTTTTTGCTGTTCGGCAATGATTATGTTAAATAATCATGATGAAAAATAGTACAATTTATTTGCTTTAGATACTGTTAAATGGTACATATTTTGGCTTCCAGAGAACCGCAACGTGTTCCACTGTGTAAGATGGATACAAATGAGAGTCCTGGCCCACAGCCTCTTTCTACACTTCCTCACATAAGGAGTTTACAGAATAAACGGGTAGGTATAAACAAAGATAACAAAACAAGTACTTGTACTGTAATTTCGTGAATTGAAATGTGATTGGGGTTATGTGTTCTGCGATACCGCATATGTCAAGAGGTCGTTAAATGGTACATTTGCCTTACAGTGGGACAAAAAATGCAGCGTTGTCTGAGAGACGACACGAGAGTTTACGAAGGAAGCGACTACGCATAAACCAAAACGATTATAATGGTAGATGTTCAAAGAAAGATGCAACAGGAAACGTTTGCCACGCAAAGAGACTTTGGTTGCAAATAAGGATGACCCTATTGATGGACGCTGATTAGATTTGTGTCGTTATCCTTTTTTGGTTTCAGTTTTTTAAGTCAGAGCCCGTTTGAACGCCGTGATAATTATTTGTTTTGTTTTACTTGTCATTTGTTTTAAATGTGTGTATGC
The DNA here is from genome assembly GCA_923062465.1 of Acleris sparsana. Taxonomy (NCBI): domain Eukaryota; kingdom Metazoa; phylum Arthropoda; class Insecta; order Lepidoptera; family Tortricidae; genus Acleris; species Acleris sparsana. The sequence goes on from OV281300.1 coordinate 14,158,773, forward strand.
GTCGAATAAATTATTTATATTTTAGTCTATTTCATTTTAAATACTTACAATTACTATTTTATGAATTAAATGGTTTAATTTGAACTTTTGTGTTATTATTACCATCGTTGAATGAATGGTGCCTTTACTTTACAGTGCTTTTAGTTTACTTTGCTCCATTTTTATATCCCTTATGAATGCCGACGGCTTCCTTCCTGAGTCAAGATGCATTACGCATAATAAGGTTTCTATTCATTTCGTTTTTCACGTAATCTTCCAGATTCGCGATTGGTTTAAAAACGGAACGAATAGAAAGCGAATGGTAAGCGTAATGCATCTTGCTTCGCTACCGCCTTTCGCCAGCAGACCACTGCGAGAACTTCGGCTTTATAGTTCCTCGATGGACAACCAAAGAGAAAACACGCTGCCGTAAAAGATATAGTGCGGTATGCTCGGGCAGCTCTTAGTGCCACGGCCTGCTGTGGACAGCGCAGTCAGACCTGGTATGGTGGATGCTGTGAATGAAAGCTTGGTTGATGACACGGACACGTACCACCCCCCCTTAGAAATATCCATTAGTTTTGCGCACCACCGTCGCCGTAAACACACCGCCCCTGACCCGACTAACATCGATATATCGAGACACAGGGCTCGGGGTACACCACATACTTAATTCCGGAGACACATTTTATCATTTCTGAATGCAATATTGTGATAGGAGACTATTTTTTGGTATCGCTTATAAATCAAACTTTTTTTTCCTAGCTGGAAAGTGCTTTTAGGCATGCCTTCAGACCTGGGGAAGCCTAAGGTGGTTATGTGACTTAACAACTGAGAATGGTCAGAACACTCACTAAAAGCCCAGCGATTCTCCCATCGCACCGTTTGTTGGCTACGACTCTCATCTGCAGATACCGCGAAATAAATCAAACCTAACTTCACCTACCTCTATCTACATTTCGGAAAAAATCAAACTCGGACAAATAAATATTTGGAAAAAGTCACTGAATGTTGTTCCCTTATTTTGGCGTGATTACTGATTTATACTAGGGAATTGTGTTACTTGAAAATGACCTCAAAAATACTTCAAAGCACTTGTGAATGGAATCGTCACGAATCATCATACTCTTTTTTGCTTGAGAGGGTTCTAAAGCCTTTTGTGTTTTCTTAATAAAATATTACATGGCTGGTTACTTGCACCCCACCGTTTATCTTCAAAGAAACCCTTGGATTTCACTTGTTAGAAACGTGTAGGTTATTAATATTAATTGGGGGTTGGGATGGGTCTTGTGCGTCACTTCAACCATTACATATATTTATTTTCTTTCCATTTCAGGAATATATCAATTGTTTCACGACTTGAAAAAAATCAATGGTACCTCCACTAATTTAGGTACTTGCAATCAAATAAAAAAAACGACAAAACTTAGCTTGATAGCATGCAAAATACTTTAAATTGCTGATCCCTGGGATGATCCTGTAAGCGTAACAAAGATGCAAACGCTGCTAACGATTCTGTTTTCTATCAACTCGAAATGTATGGAGTTGACATGTCGGTCGGCACAATCTGACATCACCTTACGTCAATCCAATACCATTTTCTTGATTTTCGAAACTCGCTTACCTAAACGTTATGCATTTTGAGTAGGCCCCGTGTTCGGCATCTGGTAGGACATCTCCGATCCCTTACGATTATGTACAGAAAAAGTTACTCTTATGAGACCTTAATTGAAATACCTAATGCCCGAAATACATAAGTTGATCAGTATCTAATTGCCGTCTAAATACATACCGTAAATGAAAGAACCGTGAGATAACTATGGCTACTTGTTACGCGGCGACGAGAACGATACCTCATCATACTAACCGAAAACAAAGTTGCTCATTATTTCGCAATTCGTAAAAAAAAACGTCAGTGACAGAGTAATTTCTGCCGTAACTACACGCATTTGAGCTCACAACTAAATGAGCGTTCGTGTAACGCTTTCATACGAATATCCATTTACAGTCGTATTGAATCAAAAAATAAGGTGCAGATTCGACTGGGAGAATCAATTCTGTTTACAGCGAATATTTCGGTGCGCAGTTCTACAACCTTTTTCAATGTCAGTGTCTGTGTTGTTGTTATTTGATGATAATGATGTAGTTAGGTTTCACGCGGGCTTTTCCCAGAAAAACATCATTAAGTGATTCAGAACAGAAAGTACGCTTGCCAAATTTTTGCTACATCTTCTTTTTAATAGCTATTATTACAGACAAATATAACATAAAATATTTCAAGGACCACCTGGTGTCAGATGAGAAGAAAAGTTTCCTGAAAGAGACGGCCATGACGTGATTTTCGTGACGTCATTTGCTATTTGGGAAAGGAAATCTATGACCCAGTGTCCCAAAAATGTTATTCAAGAACGTCCTGTTCGTTTGAATCGATGACTAACTTCGTGACGCAAGGCATGTTATGATTGGCTCAGTCACGTGGCTCTGTTTACAAGTGAGGTCGTTGCCGCCTTACCCACTAACATGCATTCTACCACACCGAGCCAAGGTCGGTTTCTCATTATCGAACAGATAACGACTGGGAAACTACGGCTGCAACTTTTTTCGTAGAATTTTAGGAGGAAAATTGGCGTATTATACTCAGGTAGCGATTTATTTACTTTTGCAATCGAAAAATTAGTTTAGTGTGTACGTTGGCTGTCTTCTCGTTTTCAAGAACATGATTGTGTATTCATAGAAAGTGTGGAATGGTAACACGGAGTGACATACGTTACATAAAATTTATAGACGTCAAACTTGATTCTAGTTAAGAAAGAAAGAAAGAACGTAACATTTATTAATCTGATAAGTATTTTGTCAGAAAGAAGGTAAATCAACATAAATTGTTTTTATAATCGCATCTTTAATGGAATCCGTAAACATGCCTACATTTTAATCGAGATTTAACAAGTATTGGTACGGTAATAAAGCTGTTTCAATTGTCTTAGAGTATAACGTTTATTATTATTAGTCTTTTAATGTTATGCCACGTTTATCTAATAAACAATTAGATTTGTGCTCATTATGAAGCGCTTTTAATTCTGTGTGTTTATTTGGTTCATCATCATCATGAATCGAAAAACGTCTACCTTGATTCTAGATATCGAAGAATCTAGTACAAGTCATTATCGACATCCAAAAATTAATCATTATTTGTTCGTAAAATATCAAAATAGGACAAGCATAAGACCAACTTCCAGTATGTCTAGAAATTTAAATAGGTAATTGGTGTAACCTACTTAGTTGTTTTCGGCCAGTCTGGGTTTTGGGAATACCCTGTCATCTACATGAGAGCGAGGAGTTGTTATTGTGGCTTCACCACGTGAAAGTGGGACAGCTGTAGTATGCGTCATGGTAAAAATGGATCCGAAAGTATCTCGTTTTACAATGTGACCGAAGTTTTACAATGTGAGTGGTATTTTAATCGCGATATTCGCGGTGAAGGTCAACGATATACTTATCAGTTATTATGTTTTAAATAACAACGAGTGACACAATGCGTCTTTTCCAAATATTTTGTAAATTGAATTCACTGGTTTAGGTTTTATTATTTTTTCACCAGTGTTTATCTAACTTTACAGCTTTTCGCAAGTCAATTTGAGAATATACGCTTATTGTAACGGGTAAAAAATTTGAATAAATCTTGTAAACTTGATGATATGGCAATATTAACATTGCAATACCATGATCATCAAGTGGTCCGTGGAATTGTTTGCCTTCCCTGTGTTTTAAAACTGGTTTTTTGGCACAAAATATTTAATATATATAACTAAAAAAACTGTAAACAGACCTAAAAACCAAGTCACTTTCAAAGGCGCTGCTATAAAACAATACAAAAATATAAAAATACTATGAATGTTTGCGTCTACAATATGGTGTGTCACGTGGCTCTGTTTACAAGTGAGGGCATTGCCTCTTCACCTACAAACACGAATTCTTCATTGAGTCAAGGTCCATTTATAAATAAATACTTTACAGATGACTTAAAAAATATGTTTACTGCTTCTTTTCGCGGAATTCGAGGAGGAAAACTTAGTTATTAATTCATTTGAATCCGGTTCAATGTATATATAGCATAAAGGCATTCAATTTTAGTCTTCAGGTTTACAACTGCGAATGACCTTATATTTCGCCTCCGACTTTCTCCCATTGGTCGTCCAGACGCCGGAAGGGCTTCAATCCGCATGGTCCAATTTTCGATGGTCCCGACGCAGTGGTTGGCTGCGTCATTCTTATTCGCACTGCTAACGAGTGGAATGGTCTCCCTGCGTCTGTATTCCCGGAATCGTATAACCTTGGTGTTGTCAAAGCAAGAGCGAATACTGAATAGGCTTTTTCTGAGTAAACGTGTACCACCTACTTACAACCTCGTCGTTACTTAACACGAGGTGACAAAAGATGCACTAATGAAATCCACAGTACCTAAATACTAATTACCCTTTTTAAACCACGTTGAAAGGAGGATATGTTTACTGGACTAGACAGTTACGGTCGCATTTATGATCAGACAGACCAGATGAAAATTGGCGGGTAGTGGTAAACCAAAATATCCCAAAAACTTTCTGTAGAAATATCCTGTTCGTTACTAAACTCGATGACTAACTTCATAACGATGACGTAAGACTTGTTTTGACCAGCGTTGTCTGTTTACAAGTGAGGTCGTTGCCGCCTCACCCACTATCGTGAGTTCTGCCGCACTGAGCCAAGGTCCATTTCTCATTATCTAATAGATAATGCCTTGGAAAATAAGTATGTTTGCAGCTTTTTCGTAGAATTCGATAAGGAAAAACTACTTTAAAAATACTCATGATAAACACTTGGTGAAATTACTACCATAGAGGCAGTATCTTAAATTATTTGGAATCATACTTTGAGTCGTCACGATTGGCGACGCATTTTGCGTCTCGAGATTGTATTGTAAGGGCCATATTATTAAGAGACCTGTGCGCTAAAAAAGCAGGTGATAATTTAAAGATCAAGTTATTTGTAGAAAAGAGAAACGAAAGAGGGTAATTCGTCTTTGTAAATTGAATTCGTTACCGCGCGGAAAATGGAGGTAAAATTTGTTTTAGATAGCATCACGATTACGTTGTATTTTTGCGAGATTTTTATCGGTCACAGTGAAGGTCAATGATGTGTCACTTGTTTACGATGTAGTAGACAGTTGTTTTACTTGATTTATTATAAGATATTATTTTTAGACGTCAAGGAGATTTGCCTGGACGCGTGTTTATTCATTCAGTCCTTAAGGAACAAGTTCATTTTTTGGATGATGATGAAGATTGAACTTGGGCTCAAGGGTTATAGCCCGATTGCCCGAAGGTACGTAGGTATGTATGTATGTATGTATGTATGTATGTATGTATGTATGTATGTATGTATGTATGTATGTATGTATGTATGTATGTATGTATGTATGTATGTATGTACATATGTATGTGCTTTTTCTGGAACATCTTTTAAAATAATCAAGTTATAATATAAGAGCATTGCTCTTGCAATTTTCTAATGGTTAAAGAGTTCGTATTTCGCTTGTCACTTGACATTGTTATTGTAGTCGGGTTTACGTCGTCACTTGCAGTGTATTTTCGTCTAAATAAGGGGTTAACAACCTTTTAGCGACCAAGGAACTTTTATACCCGAAAAAAATATTAAATAAGTTTACCGTCTGTACCTGTGCATTTCTATGTATGTTATCTGTCCGTCTGTCTGTGTGTGTCTGTCTCTGTGTGTCTGTCTGTGGGACCGAAGCTACACCTCTATAACTAAAATAATTTTCTCAGGGGTTAAAATAAAACTAAGAAAGCAACATTCTCACTTCTAAATTCGTTTTATTATTTTTAAAATCTCTAAAAATTGGTCTATTTCCTAAGCTCTCAAGGAGGTTGCGAATTACTGGTTGATACTTTTTTGCGTCTCTGGGATACCGCGGGCCTGCATACAAAACAGCGAGGGCGCTGTATTAGCAGTCAGTTGCATCGACATTATGGATCTGCAAGCATCGCAGTCTCTCGCGCATTTCACGGCGAAGTTTTGCAATGTGAGTATTTATGGTAATGGCGGCTAGAGGTCAACGTGCCAGTGATATAATTTGCATCCAATTATAGTGGTATGTTGTGATGTTGAGTTTAAAAATAACATTGTTTTTGTTAAGTCTCATATTAGTAGCAATACTCGTAGTATACAAATAATTAAGTGTGTTTGAGTCGAATTTTTGAGGATTTGTGAGATCAGTACTCACCGTCGCAATTATTAAAAAAAGTAAAACAATCGGGTGGTACTCTCAGTGTGCGTGTCGGGCTTGCACTTGTCCGGTTTTTTTTAAGGCTGTTATTTAATTCCCTGGCTAAAAATATCTCACCGATATTTTCCTTAAAAAAAATCATTATTTTAAATAACATAATAAAACAGGCATTGGAAAAGAACAAGACGACTATCTGCTCGCCGCTATCCGCGGAGACGGTCCTGGCGCTGCTGGCAGTTGCCTCCAGGAACCAGACCCGCGAGGAGCTGCTGCAGGCCCTGCGCCTGCCGAACGACGAGACTGTAAGTAGATCATCATCTAACATCCAAGAACAAGACGACTATCTGCTCGCCGCTGTCCGCGAAGACAGTCTTGGCACTGCTGGCACTCGCCTCCAGGAACCAGACCCGCGAGGAGCTGCGGCAAGCCCTGGGCCTGCCGGACGACGAGACTGTAAGTAGATCATCATCTAACATTCAAGAACAAGACGACTATCTGCTCGCCGCTGTCCGCGGAGACAGTTCGTCATTCATTCTTTGTTTTACTACTTTTTTAAAAGCACTGCTTTTTGTCTGTCTGTTCAGTAGTAAAGTTCTCACCTCTCAGACAAGCAACTCTTGATTATTCAATGATATGGCACTAGCCCCTTTAGCCCTTTTTTAGGTATTTTCAGGGTATTCCAATCCAACGAAATTACTTTTTTATGGGTAATATGGGTATTTCCCCAATACAATTAAAGCTAGTGTATGTTTTAACCCCGAATGTGTAGTATTGTTGGATTTACTCTGAAAAACCGCTTTATGTATGTTAATATCAAATTTTAGATTAGGGGACTTTAAAAAAAAACTTTTCTTGTTTTCGCTAGAGTGATTTACATGTTGTTTTTAAGATGACATGATGTAAGTAAGTAATTGGTACTGAGTATTAGACGTGGAATCAAGGAACAATTACAACATCTTTGATGATTTATTTAAATATTAATATAATCAATCAAAACTTCTCAGATCCGGTCAACATTCACTTCTCTCGTTTCATCACTCGAGTCGGTACAAGGTATTACACTGACAATGGCCAGCAGAATATACTTGCGGGAAGAAGATAACCTAAAACCTGAAATAAAGAAGATCGCTGAAGAAGTGTTCTGTCCTCGCGGAAGCTCGCTTTCAATAGGAACAACAAAACCTGGAACTGGAAGTATTCTGGAACAGCTGGATTTTAGTGACGGCATCGCCGCAGCAGCTATTGTCAATAAATGGGTAAGTCCAACGCTGTTGTCAAACCTCTTTACAAAAAAAGAGCCAACGAACCAAACAGAAATAATGAAGGTCAGAGGCTCTATTCAACAGGTCAAAACTATTTTCCTTTTGACTGTCAAGTAAACGAGCTATCAAATAATTGACAATACATGTCTCTTTTTAACCGACTTCAAAAAAGAACCCATTGTCAACACGTCAGGATCTGATGACAGGATCTTGGAGAAATCAAGGGAACTCCTCAAATATTATAGGCACACCTATAGCGATTTTGGTATTTTTCACTGTAACTCGTGCATTTGCTTTTGAAAAGTACTATATGGTGCAGTGGAACTGATGATGAAGACCTAAGGTACCTGAAGGTACAAGGTATTCGAAGGGTGGCGATAAAATATCTCGATTAAGATATTTGAGCGACTATGAGGAAGCACATTTAGGTTTAAATACAACTATGACATTCCCGCGGCGTGGCTTGCGGCGATCTTGAAATGGTCTATAGTTTCTCATTAATTGATATAAGTGGGACTACATAATAGCATAAATAGGATCACTAAAAAGTGTAAAATAGAATAAATGTTTAAAAACCAAAACCCGCCTTCAAAAATGCGTAATTGGCGTCCCACAATATTTTAAACCAAAAGCTGAATACAGTTGGACTGACTTACCTACCATTTTATAACAAGTTATTCCTTGCATTTTTGAAGGCGGGTTTATGTTTTTTATATGTTTATACAGTTCGATTTTTGATGAATTCAAATGTTTGTTATTGAGTCTGGGCTGAATTCGTTGCATTTTCGTAAATCATTGTAACCTTTAAATACTAACAGGTATCAACGGAGACAAATGGATTAATCAGAGACATGGTGACTTCAGAAATGTTTTCAAACACTCGTATGGTTTTGCTCAATGCGATTTATTTTAAGGTAAACTCTACATCACTTATGTGTTATTTATTGTATGTATTGAGTACCTAGATATTTATAAAATGTCATGTTTATTCTGCTTGATATGAAAGCTTAAGTAAGTGATGTAAATCATGCCTCTTGGATAAGCATGACGTATTTATAAAAAGTATAAGTTATAATATTTATAATCGTCGGTTCTTTAAGACCAATTTAACTAAACATTAAACTAACTTTGAAATAGACTTTCATATTTCTCTTACCTTGTTTTTGGAAATTATTAATTTTACTATTTTGTATTTTAGGGAAAATGGGAAAGGCCATTTCATTCCGCGGAATACCGAAATTTCCATGTGAACAAAAATACAACTATACAAGTTCTTGCAATGTATAACTCACGCTGGAGTTTTAACTACGGCGTTAGTTCTGATCTGAAGTCAAAGGTAAGAGTCATGACATCATGATTTCATGTTGTATTTACTCAGCAGCAGACATTTTACCGTAAATATGTATTTCTGTTAATTTGCCATTACTTTCTCCATAGTTATTGCAGTTGCCTTACAAAGGAGGTGAAGCCAGTATGGTGTTGGTACTGCCGGATGACATCGAGGGTCTGAACAGCGTGCTGCAGCAGCTAGCGGCCGGACACGACCTGATAGCTGACATAGAAGCCATGAAGAAAACTGAAGTTATTATCCAGATACCGAAGTTTAAAGCTGAAATGACGATAGATATGAAAGAGCTGTTACCAAAGGTTAGTAACTGATTCAACTACACTTAAAGAAACTGGTTGCTTGTTACAACATTGTGGTTGTTACAAAGGTGTCTTGAATTCTTATGCGCCTAACAAGATGTGAGGTTTATCAATAAATATGTATAGTCACTAAATGTACTTTCTGTTGTTACAATAACTTTTTTGTTATGACTATTTCATCCATTTTATTTCAATAGAAAATCTCTTACAATGAGTTTATTTTTGGGTGTTGGCCTACAGAATTATAACAATATCCAATGGATGCTTTTGGAGTAAGTACCCACATAAACTGTGTTTCATCTTACAAAATAACTTCATTATGTTTTTTAAATAATTTCAGTTGGGAATCAAATCTATATTCGACAAGGAAACATCAGAAATCGACATGCTGACGTCGGCCGAGAGACTCTCTGTCTCGAAGGCCGTCCAGAAAGCTTACATCGAGGTGGACGAGGAGGGTACCACAGCCGCGGCTAGCACCAGTTAGTATCTTTCTTAGAACCATATTGTTTCTTCAGGGTCATTACAGGTCTTTGCAGTCTCTTGATTTTGCGATAATGTATTTTTTTTTTTTTAATAATATATTGACAATTTTTTTTCAATCTTAATAATGGTTGGAGAACAATTTCTCGTGATTTTAATACTCAGGTTTTTTTTCAGTAATGATATTTTAATCTTTTTTTAAATTCAGAATTAAATAATTCGTGATTTTAAACTCAAACCAACAAACTCTAAGTTCTAACATTTATTTGACAAAAACAAACAGCGTCACAAAAAATGTACTTAGGGCCGAGTTCACTGACAACTAATAGTAGATTGTACAACAAGTGCATAAAACTAGCCATTTTACCCGAGACATGCATATAGCCACACGAGCCGGAACGGCGAGTGTGGATAGTCACGTCGAGGGGAAAATGGGTTTTATGCTCGAATTTTACACTCTGCTTTTCACTTCGATTGCAAGGAAATAAAACAAGAAGCACATACTGAGATAGATTTTCTTCGATTTAGGCGGCAATATCTTCTCAATTACATCTTTCGCACTTCTTTCCATTAAAGTCTCAGGCGAAATCATTATTTGATAGTCACTATCACTACTCGAGGACATTGTTTAACTACTTATTGAATTTTCAAACGCGACACAACAAAATTTTCTAGTTTCTAGTTTTGTTTAACGAAGTTTCGCGCCTCACAATTTTTCTTGAACTTTATTTTTATTTTTACTATGTGACGTTTGACTATGGTCTGTGCCTTAATGCCAAGTTATAATAAATATTTGCGTTATATTTTTTTACTTAAATGCACGCCCGTATTATTCGTAAATTTGTATTTAGATAGTTATACACCGTGTTTTTTTTGATTTACGATAACTTCGGCATATTACTAGGTATATCCATAGAAACTAATTGGTAGATTAGATTTTTAAATATTGCAAAAAAAATTTTTTTTTCACTTTAGAACAAAATAATGAAATCTTTTATCTTTGGTCATTCTAAAAGGGCCTTTAGAGTTAACTAATAATCAGTGTCAAATACGTCTATGTTGGCGTGACATACACACACAAGTAAAGATAACACTTGACAGGTACAAGATTGTCACTTTAGATTGACGCGTATACAAACCTAACAATTGGAAACTCTTTACTCATAAGTATTAAAAGAAAATTGTTGTTATCCATTAAGAGCCTTTTACACTAGTTTAAGGTGATTAACTGATTAAATTTAAAAATTAAATATCTTTAAAACCGTTAGACTTATCATTTGTCTGTCTTCGGGAAATTAACTTTGTTTGACCTAAAGAATGTTCCCTTAAAGTTATCGTAAATCAAAAAAAACACGGTGTATATATATCGTAATTAAATTAAGAAATTACCTAAATCTCTTAAAAACAAATGAATTAAAATATGGTGTATTGTGTATGTGGCTGTAAGGCCTGATTACCTTCTTAACTTCATTTTTTTAATTTTCGACTATGTGACGTTTGACAGGTTTGACTATGGTCTGATGCTTAATGCCAAGTTATTATAAATATTTGCGTTGTATTTTTTACCGTAAATGCACGCCGTAGGTATTATTCGTAAATTTGTATTTAGATAGTTATACAAATGTCGTAATTAAATTAAGATGTAACCAAAATCTCATAAAAATATATCAATTAAATGAAGGTGTATTGTGTGAAGGCTGTAAGGCCTGATTGCCTTAGTCTTAAAAGAAGAAATTACTTTATGCACTAGTGCATAAAATGCGATTTTATGCAGCCTATACCCAGCATAAAGAAGGACTTTACGAGCATGAGAAGTGAAAACGAACTGTTAGCAGTGTAATGGTTGTCAAATCAATTGACTAACAGCTGATTAAGAAGTTAAATTGGTTGGTGAACTAGGGCTTTAATCAAGGGTGTTCCGTACAGTAGCTACTGGCTGGTGATTACCATGACCGTCAAATACCAAAAACTTAGCAACTATTGTCAATAACGCATGTCAATAATGTATAGTTTATTCTAAGTTAGTTAAACCCATCTTGCATTGACATTGTAATTATACTGTTGACGTTAACAATATGATAACTAATTACTCTATAAATTGACAAAACAACACATTGCCTTTCAGTTTATCGCCGTGCACTAAAAGCAAGATGGAACCCGAAATTTATTGCGGACAGACCTTTCCTGTACCTCCTCATGTGGCACAAGATACCCCTCTTCATAGGAGTTTACGAAGGGAGCGCGTACGCACAACGTCAATGAACACAGGATGTTCAAGCAGCCCGATGGAACTGCTACTTTCCACATAATGTATATTTTCGCATAAAATGTGTTTGCATAATATCCTTTTAGGCTGAACTTGCAGAATGCGTTTCTATTGTAAAAACAACCAAAACGACCAAAACATTTTTATGCATTATGCGTAAAAAAAAAACCAACCCGACAGTGAACCTCTGGCCCGCCATACAACTGTGTCACAGTGACGTTATGATTCAAATCGTAAGACGTGTCATACAAATTGTTTTATGCCACTGTGACACCGTTCTATAATATTGTGGGTCAGGGTTATTGGGCTCATAGTGCATGATGCTGTAGTAGGCGGATATGTTAAATCTTTTAATTGACAACAGGAACTTTTTTTTATGCTGTTCAGAAAAAAGACGTGCTTATGTAAGTCTCAACGCGTACCTTATTTTTTATTTACTTGCTACGTCCGCTTTGAATTAGTGGGCGGTATTACGTCATTTTGTTTGTAACCGCGTTACGTAGCAATAGCTGTGACGTAGAAAATGACCATATGGCGATTAATTAACTGGCTATTAGCAAAAAAAAAAAAACAAATTATAATAATGAAAAAAATATGCTTCTTAGTTAAATCCCTATAAACATGTTTTTTTTAGAACACCTTATAAAAACGTTCTTATTGTCAATTGGCAACTAAATCACGCTTCTAAATTGATTGATTGATTGATTATAGGTAATATCAGCCCATCGGAGCCCTGGCCATCATAGAACGTTGTCACAGTGACATTTTAAAACAATTTGTTTGGCAGTTCTTACGACTTGAATCATAGCTTCACAGAGTTCTATGGAGGGTCAGGGTTCATTAAAGTAACCCAAATATAATTAATAAGCATTGTTAAATTACCTAAATTAACACTGAGTTACAGTAATTGTAATATTCATTTCATTTATGCAGTCAGTTTAATGTAATGTACAAATAAATAATATTTTTTTAACGCGGACATTTTTTTCTTTATAGTGCGTGTAATGTAGTTATATTTAAACTCCTCAAAAGTTTATTGACGATGGTGAGGTAAAGAAGAGCTAATTCCCTCCCTCCATTCCCCCTAACTCCCTAACCCCATCAACAAATCTGATCATGATTAAATTTAAAAAAAAATTGGCTCAACTTACTACGTAAATAATATAATTCATACACATGCCATCTCAGTTGACTTTTAGACCTTGCTTCATTCACTCGACCATAATTCTGTAGGGAGGACATAATTTATGCAACTTTCAGAGCGATTATTACCGAAAACATTCACGTAGCCAAAAAAACTATATATATATATTGTTTTCATCTTCTGTTATATATTCGGAGATTTCGGAGTGCCCCCTCGGGAAATATTTATTATTGTTATTTAACAATAGAAATAAGCAGCCGCTTTTACAAAACACCTGTAGGTACCTACTTGAAATATCATCAATGTACCTCTTGTAGCTTTCGAGTGAAATACCTGTGACATACAGACAGACGGACATGTCGAAATTATAAGGGTTCCGTTTATGTCATTATGGCTACGGAACCCTAAAAATGAACCCCTGCAATGTATGTACGCGCATAACTTCCGAACAACTGCACCAAATTGGATTATTTTTTTTTTGTTAGATATAGTATGTTATGTTAGTCTATGGTTAAATAAAATTCACTGCGTACTAAAAAAAAATTGTTTACGTACAAAAAAAAAAGAAAGCATTTTACAATATTTGTCTGAAACTCCAAAGGCCAAGGTCACGTTGTATAACATTTCAATTTACCACGCAATGGATGAAATCGTGACGAAATACTATGGCCCTACAGGAAAAGAGTGAAATTATCTCGAGGTTCAAGGGAATAACGGCGTAAGTCTAGCATACTCTCTACATGACGTAGACCCTTTCTTATTACGTTTTAAGTCGATAACAGTAAAATCTTGCTACGTAACTCAAATCCGGAATACAACGCATTTGCTTTTGAACTTACAAGCTTCGAGCAAAAGGTAACAATAAAACGGCTAAGCAAATTTTTTGTGACATAGTTTTATTATTTTAAATATAAAAGGACCTAAACAAGCAACCCATGTAATAAGCAGTTCAACACTCTATGCAATTTACGTTCTAATTTGACTGTATTCGAAAATCAATAGTTGTGACGTTTTGTTTTGAATTAGCAGTTTGTTTTCGGCCAGTAGCTCATTTCGTTCTGGGAAACCCTGAAGCAGTTTGAATATAAAGGCGGCAGACATGTTTTATTGCGTCAGTCGCTCTTTGAACATGGAGGCGACTATACAGCGCTCCATCGCGAAATTCGCGCTGCAATTTTGCAATGTGAGTGTTTTTTTATCATTGTGAAGGTCACAGATAGCGGTTTGTGCTTACAAATAAGATTGGGTTGGGTCGTAACCTCCGATATTTTTTGCGATAAACAAACGTATATTTTTGTTTATTACTTACATGTTGTTATTTATCTTTATTTTTTCGTTAATATTTCTATGGACTTTAAAAGTTTAGCCATCATGGACCCTGTCAAAATTAAAAAGTAAACTCTTTTGCAAAGAAAGTTATAATTGACTAGTTTCTTCCCGCGACTTCGTCCGCGAAGATTTCGATTATCGTTATTCCATCGGAAACTTTTAAATTTTCCGAGAAGAAATGCAGCCCTTGTGTTAATTCAAATTCAAAATTCAAATTCAAATTCAATTTATTGCATCCATGGTATGGTATGGTATGGCATGGCATGGTGGTTCAGGGTATAAGCTATCTCCATTTCAAATTTTATCCACATCCGTCCAGCCGTTGCAGCTTAAAAGAGTCACAAACTCACACACACATGCACACACGCAAACTTTTGCATTTATAATATTATTAGTATGTAAAATACGATTTTTAGCTACATAATTAAATTTATAGTTTAAATATAAGAATGACCCTTTTTCGTAAATAATCTATTTTACAAGCATTTATTTGACTTGTAAGTCAGATTTGACCCTCTTCCCGTTAACGGAATGGGCTGAAATTTGGACCACATATTATCGTCGGCTTAGTGCAAGAAGTCATTAAAGGCATAAAGTTACTAAGTACAGGTACAAACACAGGCGGATTCGCCACGACTTACTCTTTCTAACGCACTGACCCATTTCTTTTTACGTTAAGTAATTTCGATGTTACAGCAATGACATTAAGTCATTAATTTCAATTTTTGCTTTATTGATTTGACGGAAATGGTTTATGACCATAAGTTACTTTATTCAAAACATCTTTTTTTATTTTTACACATTTTATTACGTTTGAATATTCACTAATGTTACTTATTAACTTTAAAAAATAAAATAATATGAATATCGCTCTGAAAGTATTTGAGCTAGAATTCATTATATGCATATAGTTACTTTTAGCAAACAGTAAAACGAAAAAAAATGTTATTATAACGCTTTAATGATTTTTAACAAAATAAGCATTGGATGCATATTACTACTTTTACTTAAGTATAAAATAACTAAAGTACATTATACAGTTTAAAAAAAATAGGAAACAGCATTAATGGCAGCCAGAATGATTTTTTAAAGTAATCAATGATAGTTATCGATTTTAGTTGTGTCCAAAGATACGTAATTCAAGTGATTAAATTATGGTTAGTGACTTTTGACAAATAAGTTGTTTCAATTTGAACACCTTTAGTGAAATTATTCTTGCTCTGATAAGTTCATATTTCAACTCTTTTATGCCTACCTACGAGTACGTCTTGCTCTCGTGGTAACCCGCCACGGCCGCCACTCGTTCGGTCATCGCGATCGAAGTCATACCGTTGCAGCTGCGACCAGGGATGGACGTTAAGCGAGATGGTAGTGACTTCTTACAAAATGAAGCGAAATAATATTAACATTAAGGCAGGACGAGGATCTTTGATGCTAGAAAAGATTCTAAATAAAGCGAATGAAGAGCGTTTGTACCTATTGTCATTAAATTATAATAAGATACGTTCAAATTGCTTATGCTGTTAAGTTATAGTATAGGTAAGTAAGTACTTAGTTAAGTATTTCATTTGCAAAAGACTGATTTTACACGATGGGCGAGATTTTGTATAGGTACCTAGGTTTTGTTTTGACCATCACCTGAGGCGAATAGTGTTTATTTATATCTCATAATAAAGATCACAAATGCGGATTTAATTACTTAAAAAATATGTCCTCTAAATGTCGTCCCCTACACGTGCACATTCATCAAAACGGAGCCTCGCGTTTTGTACCACTCGCAGCATATTCTGCGTAATGTTGTTGATTTCGATAGCAATATTTTTTTGGAAATCACCTATATTTAGACCGTGGGTTATTATTAAAAGCTCTGGTTTTGAGATACCCCCATCGAAACAAATCCATAGGGGTCAAACCGGGCAATCTCAGCGGCCACGGATTTCTCCAAAGCGGTTTATCAATTTTCGAGGGAAATGTTCGCGAAGCACGTTCATCGACACTGTGGCCATGTGTGGTGTAGCACCATCCTGCTGAAGCCAGGCGTGTGATGAATAGGACGGATGTACAAGCAATTTAGGCAAAAATTAATCAGCTATCATTTTCCTATAGTTTTCACTACCTATTTACATTTTACAGCTAGGCATTTTCAAAAAAATAACCCCCAATAATTCTATTCAAGGATGAGGTAGACCAAACAGTAACTGTTAGACAATGCAAAGGTCTTTGGTGTTTTAACCGAGAATTAGACGATCGCAGGCCCCAGTAGCGACAATTTTGCTTTACTACATGGTTTTTGACATGAGTACTCATGTGAAAATGGGCCTTGTCACTACAAAAAATGCAATTTATGGTACGAAATCTGTGCAACATTGTGTCACAAAAAACTTTGTGTTTGGTTAAATCACTTTCATTAATTTCTTGAACCAGTTGAATCCTATAGAGATGAAACTTCAATTATTTTTTCAATATTTCATCCACTGAGAACTTTAGGAGTCTTAAAGAGAGCTGCTCTCTTCCGCACTGAAAGTGGTGGATTTTCCTGTAAACTCCGTTGCACACTCAATATGTGTTCCGGCGTCCGTGTGTGCTGGGGCCTGATCTCGGTATATTATGTGCCGAAGAAGTTTCTCGGAACCTTTGCACCCATGACCGAATAAATTTTACACTCGGCCCGTCTCTTTACGAAATTATATAGCTTGCAAACGCTTCAACTGCATAAGAATGACGGCGTTCTGACCATTGAAACAAGATGAAAATAAAATTCGCAATATTGAACCGTGTAATCCCGCCAAATGTCAAACCCATTTTTTTTAATTATAAATGTGACTTTTTGAAAATATAAAAAATCTGGCACCGGCCACCCTGTATAAAATGTATTTTACTTCTGATCTTAATGGGTGACAATCAGAATGCTGATTTGAAACTACAGTCTTTGTCGGATATTAAAAATGGCTTAGAGTCACCTATTAGACACATTCAAGCACAGAAAGATACGCCGCCAGTCCTTCTTACGAATATTAAGGAAGTAGAACAGTTTACGGTTTGCTAAAAATGTGCAATGAAAAAATAATACCCGCGGAACTTCACCACTGGTACCGGAACTTGCCAGCCAAAGAGTGTCGTGATTATGTCCCTGAAGAAATGTCTTCTAACTCAGAAGACGTAGAGTAAAAAAGATGGACGTCAAGGGTTTTTTTTTACTCTTTTTCGTACCTACTGTATTAGTTTAATCAAAAGCTGATGTCTTTATTTAAATTTTTAGAAGTTTTCACGTTTTACCTATACTAATAGTGCTTGCTGTTGTCTGGAATTATTATAATATTAAGTTCGTCTATCAACAATGAATATTTCATTATTATTTTAGTTTGAAGTTAAAAATAACGTCATTACGAGAATTTTGTGTTATTTTTGTGGTCTTGCAGACTTTATAATCTGTGAAGTAGAATTAAATAAATCTGTTTATTCGTTGTTGATTAATAAGTAATATTTATAATGCTTCTAAGTTAATAATTACGACTGATTAAACCAATTTTGTTATAGAAAACTATGTTTCCCGATTTATTTGTAATGAAAATAAAAAATAACTAATTGTAAGTTCCCTTAAGAGCGAGAAAGACCAAAAGTCACTAACTACATATTTAGGCTTTTAAAAAAGTTATTTGACTTTATTGTACAAAGTTTTTAATTGGATTTAATAGTAAATACATTTAGCTACCCATTGATGTTTAATTTTTAAATCTAGAACCGAATCTATTACAATTATGGTCGTTTGACTGTGTCAAAACTTTGAGCCCGTTTTTCTCCGACTTGACTTTTTGTTAGTTAATGACTTCTTGCACTAAGCCGACGTTATTATGTAAACCCGATGACAATGTAATATTGTGGTATCTAAGGGGTGATCTGATAGAGTCGGAAGGTGGCGACAGGATCTCCGCTATTCTTTACGTAGACCCCCTGTGTTAGGACTCAATATTTTGGTAAGGTAGGCAGATAAAACTTAAAAAAAAGTCCTAAAATGTTTTTTTTTGTCGTAAAACCTCGTTTTCTTGCAGAATATTCAAAATAAAACTGGGTTACCTTTGTTTCGTCAAAATATTTTTGGTCAAATGTATCATTTCCCAAACTGCTTTGTTTTCTGTAACCGTAAATATTTCAGGATTTTATAAAAACTAACCTAACCTAACCCATAGGGTTCTACACGATAGTACTGAAAGAAATTCTGAAAACATTGTAAAACATTGGTTTGGCAAATGAAAAATTTAGGAAATGATACATTTGACCAAAGATATTTTGACGAAACGGCAGGCTCCCAATAAAACTACTAGAAAAATTCAAAAGTACCTTCCTATTTGTTTTCTTTGCAAGGAGATCGATGTACGAGTATAGTCCGTTAACAATTGGAATGTGAATCTCTCACTCCCTCTCATACGCTCTTTTACGAGAATCCTATCAACGATATGACGTCATATTGTTTTCCAAGTTGTACCGGGAAGTTTTGAAAGCAGTGTCACTATTAGTGACTCACACAAAACCAAGCTATCCGGGTCGTCGAATGTATGTTGGTATTCGATAGTCATGACGTTATTTTTTTTTTCTAAATGCTAACGGACTGTATGTTTACCGGGAAGTTTTGAAAGCAGCGTCACTAGTAGTGTCTCGCAACCAACCAGCCCACACGCGTCGGCAAACGTATGTGTGTCGATAGTCATGCATGACGTCATATTTTTGTGACCTGCAGACTTGACGGACTTTGACGAAAGCGGATTATAGTTGGGTTACTTTTTATATGCGAAATGTCTTTGACTATACTTATTTAATTCTGATCTTTAAAATCTGAATTTAGAATTTGGAATTCTCATTCGGCCTATTCTTGGCACATGGATCAAGGGTTTGTGAAGTTTAATTTGGAGAAAAAGATATCAAGCCAAGAGTTACTTCACTAAATTACTAATTCCAACTCCTCAATCCTGATGACGCAGAAGTCGACATTAATGCTCTATTTTATTCAGATGGTAATTCAGAACTTGCATTTTGTAAGAGACATGTGTTTGCGCATATTTATGCAATACTTGGACGCACATATAGGGCCTCTATTCTAGACGGTAAAAGCCATATTGCCTTTGACCTGATATCGTATTGTCAATGTAACGATGGCTCTTATTTACTTGACAGTAATGGCTGCGGAGTTAAAAACAACTATAACAATTCAAAGGCAATATTGTATTACGATGTTGGATAGAGCCCCAGGTTTATGTTTTTCAATACGCAGACGCTATTCAAGAAGTTTTCTAGCAAAGACTATTTATTGTACGAGAAATGTGACTAGCCCATAAATTGACATACTTTAATAAAACCTACCAACTACATGCTTACTTTTGATAAACTAGAGAAATGTTTAAGGTTATTTTGATAAGGCTGAGAACCATGATAGATTCACAAAACTTAGGTAGTTCTGTGAATCTATCGTTGTTCTGATTCGAATTCGCAGAAAAACTTCTCTCACAGCGTTTTGTGTGACGGTACCTTAAGCTACTGGCAATAGTGATAGATCCCAAAAACCAAAACCTGAGGTAGGAACTAAAATCTACAACACGTGCATTGAAAAAGCAAGTATGCACATTAGAAACGTATTTCAGGAATTGGAGAGAAGCAAGACAACCGTGTGCTCTCCGCTTTCTGCGGAGACCGTGCTGGCGCTGACGGCGCTCGGCTGCCGGGGCCAGACACAGGCAGAGCTGCTGCAGGCTCTAGACTTACCTGATACCAAGGCCGTGAGTAGAATATGAGAATCTACACGCTCTTATTTCTTAACTCCTCGTTTTTCATTTGTGATTTTTTATTTTGCATTGGTAATTTCTCATTTCCTACTTCGTATTTCTTATATGGTTGACACTATACTGCCCTGCTTAGAAACAAGGGCGTATGTCTCATAGACCCGCGTATTTATTAGTGACCTTATCTCATAACAAAGGGGGGTTAAATTTGCTTTGAGTGTGAAATTGCGCAAACGTCCTTTTTATTTAGTAGGGCAGTATAGCACCCATAGGCAGTTATATGGGTTCTGTAGCAGCAGCTGCAGTTATGCAAGATGGTAATATATATGTACCGCACTGCTCCATTACTTTTAAAAGGAAAAATGAAGGGTCGCTGTTGCTGATAAAGTTTGACTCTCACTATCACAATGTACACCTAAAGCTGGGTAGTTCTTATAAAGTATTTCGGGTTCGGGTAAAGTCGGTTGAGACCGTATGTGGGCAAGTGAGAAGAAGTTACAACCCGAAGGTTCTTTAGAGAGCTATTGCACTGTAACTACAATTGAATTGAATAGTCTTGTTGTGTAGACAATGGCAGAAATTTTAAGAGGTGGTAAAGAAGGACATATTTAACAATTCGCTATGAGTAAATTTGTGCCTCGATAAGGTATTGTAAAACTGGTGTATGTATTTCACCAATATAAACCTGATAAGGTAGCAGAACAATGCTTTGTTGCAGATAAAGTCATTATTCAAATCCTTAACACCAAAGCTTCAGAACATTTACGGAGCGACACTGAACACGGCGAACAAAGTCTATGTGAAAGAAGGTGGAACCCTAAAACCTAAGCTAAAGAAGGATGCAATAGAAGTATTCGGAGCGGAACTGGAACAGCTAGACTTCAAGAATTCAATGGCTGCGGCGAAAGTGATCAATCAATGGGTAATGTTTTTTTTTAAATTGATGTACCTACATAAACGAGCATGCGGGTTACCTGATGAAAAGTTATCACCACCACCCTTGGACGGTGGTGACACCAGAAGAGTAGTCGATCCGCTTCCAAGTTTTAAAGAAATGTAAGCTCTTTTCTTGTTTGTGCCCTTGTCATAACGGTTATGATTGGATAGACGTTATATATTTCTCACCCACATAGTGCCCTTAGTGCTCCCTGTTTAAAAAAAAATCACTTGAGGATTTCTGGCTATATTAGATAGGAAGTAAAATATGTTAACTTTTCACTCAAAACAGCTGAACGCATGAGATTGTTCAGTTCCCGGAAGGGTTGCCATAAAATTATTTTATGCAGACAAAGTTGCGAGCAAAAGCTGATAGGTAACTAAGTTATATTTATTACCTTTACATAACAAGTACTCTTAATTTGGAACAGCGGTACTGAATTGTTCATATTTTTATAGGTGGGAGAAAACACAAACGGAAAGATCAACGAAATTGCTACTGCCGATATGTTGGGAGAGACAACCAGCTTATTCCTTGTCAACGCGATTTACTTTAAGGTAAAAACATTACTTGATTTATCTCACGTGTGGCGAAAGGGTCGAGTCGGGTTTTCAGATTCTAGTTTGTTCTGATTTCCTATTTAAAGTTAAAACTAAACGTTTCATTGTTGTTTTCAATACAAGAAAATATGTGTACAATTTTATCCCGAATGATATTATCCTAGTTAAGCCAGAGTTACTAATGTAATAAAAAAAAAACTTTTGAAAATGGAGATTTTAAAAATCATTAAACGCCAGGGGGTTTCTTAAGATGCACAACGTTAACGATTTTAGAAAATCGACAAAATGTTTAGGAATGACGTAAGCTGATTACAGATCGCTCAACTTTTTATATTTACACCATACAATAACGAGTCGATAGAAAACAGAATCGTTAATAGCGTTTGCATCTTGGCTTTGCCCTCAGATTTCTGAACATTTCATGTTACTAAACTAGTACAAAATAACACAAGCTTATGAATATTCTTCCTATTTTACATTTTTACAATTATTGCAGGCATTCTGGGACAAACAATTCAAAAAAATCCACACCAAAAACAGAAAATTTCACATCGATAACGCCACAACCGTCGAACTGCCTATGATGTACATGGAGGACAAGTTTATGATGTACGGCTCCAATCCTAAACTGAAGGCAAAAGTGAGTTAACTGTGTTAATTTCTAAATTAAATAGTTAATGTAGCGGGAAACCTTTGGATGTAAGGTCAAAGTCCTTGTGGCAAACATTGGAGGCCATGTCCTTCGGCTGAAATGATGAGTGTGGTGTTGATGAGTTACTTATACTCTTTTAGGTAGGTGATAGAGAAAATGCTTATTACACAGTTGTTACTATTTAGAACCCGCCTTCATTGTCATAATGAATCACTGGGAAGATGTTTTGTAGAATTTGAATAGCGAGACGATTTATAGCGGTATTTAATAACTTACAGAGACTAGGTTCCTATGGTGACCCAATATTTTCAGACCAACTCACTAAAATTGCATACAGTACTCCCAGCTTCTTAATTTCGTCTGGCGATCACTATCAGACTTGCGCTTGCTACTGGTTGGTTGCTTTGGTTGTTTATTTGTTACTGGTGTTTTATAACGAAACGAAAATCACTATTAAAAAACCATTGTATTACCATTTTAAGTAAGTTAAAAGGCGGGTAAATGATTTTTTATATAGTTTTTAGAAATGCCCTACCGTGGTGGCGACTCGAGCATGGTGATCGTGCTGCCGGATGACATCGAGGGTCTGAACAGCGTGCTGCAGCAGTTAGCAGCTGGGCACGATGTGATGGCTGATATAGAAGCAATGGAGAAAGAAGCTCTTGATATAACAATACCGACGTTTAAGGCAGAAACGACAATAGATGTGAAGGATCTGTTGAAAAAGGTATGACTGTCACTTTCGGCTGCGTTTCCACCAGAGCCGTGCTGGGCAAAATCCACCAATAGGATAGTGAGGCTATTAAATCAAAATAATCCTACTGGCGGATTTTTCCATAAATATAAACCTTATACAGATTTTTGCAAGTGTCGCTGGATTTAGTGCACCCATTAAAAAAAGACAGCAATTAATGAAAACCAACCTAGTGTGATTCGAGCGGCACGGAACCTCAGTCCTATACATAGTTGTGTTTGGAGAGACATTTTCACCTAATTGTTAATTATTTTTAGATGGGAGTCGAACGTATTTTCGACAAGAACACATCGGAGATCGACATGCTGACGAGCCCTGAAAAACTGTACGTGTCGCATGCCGTCCAGAAGGCGTACATCATGGTGAACGAAGCTGGCACCGAAGCCTCGGCTGCTACTGGGTGTGAGTATCAAATTTAGCAGAACCTTAAGGTGTTAAATTCCTGAACCGTGATTTTTTTTCACCAAATAATAAAGTTGAAACTTTATCAACTTGTGGTGAAACTAAATAGTGTACATCGTAATAGCTGATTTTCTCCAGTACTAAGTAACAATGGAATTATTTCCTGAAATAACACGTTACCATAGAGCTTATTGACGAGCCTAACTTGACCCGGCAGTGTATACAAACTGCATGTTCGTGTGTGTTTTTAACTTCAGTGTTTGCCACTCGCTTCTACGCAGCTATACCCAAGCTCGTAGGTACCCTACGTGCACCGGCTTAGTGTAAGTATGTTTCCAGTAGGTAAACAGAAAAGGTGGGAGAAAGTGTATCCATCACACCTTATTCCGACATTGATTCCGACTTTCTTTAAACAAGTAAATCGAATTTTACCTATTTTCGTTTAATTTTATTTCAGTGAACGTCCGGAAATGCTGTAAAAAGTTGCCACGTCCTCGGATCCCTTTTACTGCCGACCGGCCCTTTCTGTTCCTGTTGACGGCTTGCACAGTTCCTGTCTTTGTCGGCGTATACAGAGGTGGACAGGAAACTATTCCCTCGGCTGCAGACCTTCCTACTGACGATGAAGAGAATTCGGACTTTGGGTTTTAGTTCTTACAAATAGAGCGTATTTGGCTACCGGATAAGTAAATTAATTCATAAATACTGTTGCTTGAATTTTTAGAAAAGGTTTAATTTTGGTTATACTTAAATTTTTTTTGTCGATAAGTAATCAATAAAAACATATTTGTTCTATATTGATTTTATTGTTGTTTTATTACTATTTTAATCGCATACAATCAACCGGGGAGTTAATCAGGCCGGGGCAGCAGCTGATCAGGCCCAAACCCTCAAGTGCCGCAAATATTCATCTTTTTTAAATTAATTCGAACTTGTGGCGCTTGCAGTGGAGATCATGGGCCTTCGGCAGATATGAAAAGCTTTATTAAGGCGTCATCCCGACTTGTTAACTCCTCCGGTGATCTTAGAGCTGTTGCTTACCTCTCCCTAAGGATTGGGCTACCTATCCAGAGATATAATGCAGGGCCACTGTCATTGGGACGATGCCGCGGGTGGACCTGCTGGAGGAGTTGTTCTTTTAATAGTGGTGATTATTATTTATATATTTAAAAAAAATATTACCTCTAAGAAACACCGATCCGGGTTGCTTCACCTTGTGTATTTATTGTTGCATTTTTTAAATACAGTGAAGGGTCCCATCTATAACATGTAACATGATGTGATTTATTTATTAGTAAATAACTCCATTCTTGTTTTAGTGAGCATCCAAAAATGCTGTGCAAAGCTCGAACGGCCTCGTATCCCATTCACGGCCGACCGGCCCTTCCTGTTCCTGCTGATGGTCCGCAGGGTTCCTGTCTTCATCGGCGTGTACAGAGGCGGACAGGAAACCGTTCCCTCCGATGCAGACTTTCCTGTTGAAGTCGCCAAAGAGGCAATTGCGTTGCCTAGGTCTAAGAGTAGTATGACATCTAGTAAACACTGTTGCGTGACTTAGGATATTCCCTCTCCGGGAAATTTTGGTTAAAAGTCAGATCCACCAAAGTGTCATAATGTCAAGATGCTAGAAAGACGATTTGGTAATAAGTAAAGTCTGTGAAAGTCCAGGTTATTTCTGTTATAATTACATTTGTTGTGAAAATTATAAATAATCTATAAATTTAACTATTTATTTGACATATTTGTTTTTAACGTTTAGTTATAATTACATTATCTTAATATACCTACTTACTATGTTAGAGAAACATGCAATTGTCTTGTCTATTAAACACTATTGCGTGAATAAATGCAAGATGTTAATTTGATTTAAATATATTGTGAACTTTGTGCTTAATCAATAAAAAATAATATAAAACCGGTTTTGTTTTCTTTTTCCTTTCCAAATTTTTTTAATCACCTACTCATGTTAAACGCGAATTTGACATCGAACTTAGAATCGTGAAAGACTATGCCTCTGCTATGCTTCAATGTTTCGGGTAGCTTTTCCTTGTGTATTGTTTTTCTCTAACAACTTATTGTAAGTTTAGTACTGTGAACTGACTATCACAGGGGCGTTGTATCTTATCTTTCAGATCCTTTCGTATAAGCTTCGACTCATTAGGATCTTTTGTGCATTTACCCTCTAACATACTCAGCTGTTCGAATGTGCAGGTTTCCGCACGATGATTTTCCTTCACCGTACTTACATTGGGTAATGCGGTTAAGTTAGAAAAACTCATTGGTACATGGTGACCGTGGGGGTTCAAACTCGGTACCTTACGATCACGAGTCGACCCCATAAGCCACTAGGCCACCAACCGATACTCATTTGCAGTTTTAAGATTACAGTCTTAATAAATAAAGGAAGACTATGAGCCTCAAAACCCACAAACCTAAGTCGCTAAGTATACAATAAAAAAATGCTTTTAACCCCTTATACGCCTAGAAATTTGACGGCTTTTGCCGTCATGGCGTCGTTAGCTTCTTTATTGTATCAATAAATTAGTTTTGCTCTTGTTTTAGTATGCTGTGATAAAAAATGTAAAAAGATCGAATGGCCTCGCATCCCGTTCACGGCCGACCGGCCCTTCCTGTTCCTGCTGACGGCCCGCAGGGTTCCTGTCTTCATCGGCGTGTACAAAGCCGGACAGGAAACCATTCCTACAGATGCAGAATTTTCTGTCGAAGTCCTCAAACCGGCAATTTGCGTGTCTAGAAAATCTCGTCAACACTGTTGCGTGAGCTAGTCTAGAACATTTCTGCTGTACAT
This sequence comes from Acleris sparsana, assembly GCA_923062465.1. Lineage (NCBI taxonomy): Eukaryota > Metazoa > Arthropoda > Insecta > Lepidoptera > Tortricidae > Acleris > Acleris sparsana. The sequence goes on from OV281300.1 coordinate 14,185,048, forward strand.
AATTTGTTGTGAATATTGTAAATAAAAATGAACATAATAATATTTTTTTTGTTTAATTATAATCTAATTATGTAGTTATTTCTGTGATATTAACCAAATAATTTTAAAATGGTTTTATTTATGCCGAGCGTTCGAACTCAAAACCATTTACCAATCTGGAAAGGCTCTTGTAAAAGCCTCTGAGCGGCAAAGTTTTGTGTAACCTTCATTTGTGTTATAAGTGATGCATATCTAAGTTAAGTAGACAGCACCATTTATAGTGTGTTCTGACTAGCATAGAGGCCATTAGCAGCGTCCCATTTTTGTTCTTAAGGTTGGACACGCTTTTGCAGTCTTTTGCAGGCATTAGAACTCCGTAAACATCTGGTCGCTTTTGTGCTTATTCTTCTTTTCCGTACGTTAACAATGTGTTTCTATAGATACGGGTTTGTGTAGGTTGGAGGCGGATACGAAACCATTACCTAGCCTTGAGAATTTTTAGTCAAACAGCTGACGATGAAAACTATTCACGTTATAATATGGTGTTGCTTTCTACCTTTATGATGTTCTTAATAAAAAGTGGCTTTTGGTAATTAAGTTTTCATAATTGGCTTAAAGGAATTAGTTTGCTTTTGTGGTACTTTAGTTTCTATAATTTAATTATTATTTGTGTAATGTAACTATTTCATTAGTATAGATTATATACACGTATAAATCTAATGAATCATATATAAAACCGCAAGCAAACAAGAATGTTTTCCCCATTTTAGTAATAGATTTTTCCACATTTTCACAATAACAAGAATAACTTACTTAAGACTTAAGTTATATTAAACTTTTTATTGCTATTAATTAACCAATGAATATTTTCTCTTGTTTTAGTTAGTTTCGTTAAGATGTGCGTAAAGTTTGAACGGCCTCGTATCCTGTTCACGGCCGACCGGCCGTTTCTGTACCTGCTGATAGCTCGCAGGGTTCCTGTCTTCGTCGGCGTGTACAGAGGTGGACGGGAAACCGTTCCCTCTGCTGCGGACTTTCCCGTCGAACAGGCAATAGACTTGTCTATGAAAATTGCATAAAGTATTTGTGTATCATAGATTCTTGCTAAGTAAACTTTTGTTGTATCAATAAATTTTCCCATCTTTGTAATGTGTGTGTTTTATTCATAATCATTAGCTATTTTTAAACCCAAGGAAGTTGCTGAACGTCGGAGAGGCTTTGTCACAATGTGACAATGTAGTTGTAGAAACAATGTAATACTATAAGATTGATAGGTTAAGGGACTGGTAATTTTTATTTTAATATATAAAGGTACCTATAACAATGCATGTTAAAAAACTTAAAAAAAATACCTGCCCCTTTGTTTACCAATCGTATAGTATTACATTTTTTAAGATTACTTTTTAGGAACTTTATTAACTTAAACTTACAGTTTCCGAAGTTCCTATAGTGGTTTGGATTGAACATCCTATATATTAGTGCTATATGTAAGTTCAGTAAGTTAGGGTGCTGCGCTCAAAATCGTGTTTTCTCCCTCAAAACCCGTGTCCGAGTGTCTATATTTATATGTGAGCTATTATTTTTGAGCTAGATATAAGTGCGTTATTTTTTTGCCGTTGATTATATCTGTAACAGACTGCAGTAAGGTCGGTTATGCGTCTTCACTAGTCTCCAACGCGCTGAATTAAACTTAACACGACTACGTAATGTAGTTTTATCAGGTAGTCTTTTTGAACTGAAATTTTCAAGGCCTAATGTGATAGACTCGCCCTTCTTTTGTAGAATGATAATGTTTAACGTTGTGTATCGCACAGATAAGTAAATTAAGACTAACTTAAAGGTATGATTATCGGTTTCAATTGATAAATCATTCGATAATCTTCATTCTTGTTTCAGTGAGCATACATTTGTGCTGCTTGAGGTTGAAACGGCCTCGTATCTTGTTCACGGCTGACCGGCCCTTCCTGTTTCTGTTGACGGCTCGCAGAGTTCCCATCTTCGTCGGCGTGTACAGAGGCGGACAGGAAACCGTTCCCTCTGCCGCGGACTTTCCTGTCGAACAGGCGATGGATTTGTCTATGTAACATTTTTAATTTCTGTTATTTGTTGTCGATAACGTTAACTATACCTTGCATTTGAAAATCACAAGGTGGAAAAAACCAACGCCACATGGAAAGTAACTAGGTACTGACAGCCAAATGAAACCCTGACCACAGTAGAGCGCTGTCACAGTGATATTATAAAACAATTCGTTTTTCACTTCTTGCCACTTGAATCATAATGTCAGTGTGACACAGTTATATGGTTGGTCAGGGTCCCATTGAGCTGAAAGTACCTTGAATATTTTGTTAGTATATAGTATTAAGGTACCTAAATTCTACACCAAGTTGACCTTTAATATGCCTCCCCTGTCCGTCCGTCCGTCCATCTATCCGTCTTAACTTTAAATCTGTATCTTTTGAACCAGAATAGAAAGCGGGTTAGATATTTTTTTGCAGAATTCTTGTTATTACGGCAGATTTACTAACAAATATCAAAAATAAAGAAAGTGAAATGATAAAAAAACACTCATCATCTTCAATATTTCAGCCCAAAGACGTCCACTGCTGAGCATAGCCCTCAAGGTTCGACACCAGAACCGGTCCTGCGCCACTTCCCTCAGTTTCCAGCAAGCGTAGCCACGACACAGCATCAAAAACAAAAAGGCACAATAGCCCAACGCGTTTATTGTTTTAATCGTATGGCAATAAGAAAGAAGATTGAAGATGGGCGACGCCGACGGCCGTATTAAGACGATATGATGTAACTATAGATATATGACTTAGTGGTAATAGGTCTCCATCGTATTTACATATTTGGTCATATTGTGATGCCCCCAGGACGGAAAAAACAGTAGAATTGTTAAGTGGGCGTTGAACATGTGGCATAGTTATGCGGAGTAAGTTCCGCGCAACCTGCCTTCGTTTTGCCGCGATAGCTTGTGCCTGAAAGTTGTGCGAATAATATTTCTAATATAGGAAATAGTTCAAGAAGCATGCCTTATTGTATTATTTTGGAATGTAAAAACGATAGCCACACTAAAAAAAATCCATGGTGACGTGTTGTTTTTATGATAGTTTGACTATTGGCGACATCAGGTCTGATGCTAAGCGAAGCTCATGCCACTTCCACTGTTTTTTCTATTCCGTGATGATGCCCGTACAAATATTTGACCTTGAGTAACTTCTTATCAGAAAAAAATAATAATATCAATACATCTTAAAATTTCCCAGTTGTTGTCCTGGCTACTTATTGTATCATAAATTACCTGAGTTAGGCGTGCCAGAATGCTTGCCGAGTGGACGCATCAATTTGCTGGAACTCACAGACCGTACATCGGTTATCTGCACCCTCCCCCGCGGGGCTTGTTACTTGGCATACCGCGGGGGCGGCCAAGGATCTTGTTATTTTAGATTGATGCTACTTTGATTGTTTACATGTTTTGATAAATCATTTCCGTGTGGGTACATATCTGAATATCGAAAGTTAATATAAGTATCTAAAGTTAAAATATCGAATCAATATATAGTTACAACATCGAACGGTCAAAACACCTACATTCATGATATCTACGTCTGAAAATATCGAAAGATATCTAAAGTTAAAGTTTGGAAGTCCAAAATATCGAGGGTTACAAAATCAAACAGGCGACTTGTCTACAATCGTAATATGTACGTCTGAAATTTCTAGAAAGGTGTTTCAGTGAAGTGAGCGAGCGTAGCGAGCGAACCAGTCTCTTTAATGTGAAACTATCTCTGCCAGGTTAGGTTCAGAAGGCTAAGGCGGGAGCGTAGCTTACCGAAGCTCACGCCTTAACCTTCGACGTTTATTTTATTGCCTACAAAACAACGAGCATGTGTATACTGAATAAACAGATTGAGTAATTTAGGTCAGTCAGTGGGTAAATTATCACAGTTCTACGTAACACTCGCTACGCTCGTCGTCGTACCTAACTTTTAGAATTAAAATACTTATCTATATGAAACAGACTGTTAAACGTGGAATAAAATCCATTTAGTCGGTACTACTTTATTTTATACTATTTACAATGGAAAAAATGCCAACTACGGAAAAACGCAAAGAGAAGGAATTCCATATCCTTTTCCTTCTTCGTGCTCTTGGCTAACATTAATACTGAAGGAATCGCTTCTGCGTTGAATTAGGTAAAAGCGAATACGCCACGGTCAACGTAGAAATGACCATGTGGCGTTTAAGCTCTTTAGCCATTAGCAGATTTTTTTTTAATTATTTACTCTAAATAATGCTTTTGATTTAAATCCCTATTAGCATGATGTTTTTTAGAACACCTTTTCAAAAAGTTATGTTTTTAATTGGCAACTAAATCACGCTACTAAATTGATTGATTGAGTGTAGATTGGTAGAGCTCTCTTTAATCACTGTGACAATTCATATATGGTAGTTGAAACATGACATTAAATAATATACACCGAACTGGTTGAACTGTGATTCTAAAGTAGGTATACACATATTTATGAAATCGACTGTATCTTCTCCAGTGACGCTAGACTTCTCCTTTTCATTGTTATTTACGAAGACAGCGGAAACACAATATACGATTATTTAAGTACCTAACCCATATATCATTGTTATTGTTAAATTACCTATTTAAGTTAAGACAAATGTATATGTGTTTTCTATACATAACTACGTATTATAATAAAATATTTACCTTCTTTTAATATTTTTTTTAATAGTAACTCAAAAGTTATCGAACAGTTCGTGCTAAGATGCTAAGGTAAAAAAGAGCTACTAATAACATCAGCAATAATATTACTAGTAGTTCGAACATAAATACCCCCACCCCCTCTAACTCCTTACCCCTTTCACCGATCCGATTCATGTTCAAACTTAAAATTATATAAGCCTCAACTCTACGTCTTCAAAAATTCATAGGGATCAGATCAACGATACACAACAACTGATCGGCGATTATGACAATGTTTTTAAAACGGGGAGAAATGGTGATTACGAGAGGGATAAAATTATTAAAGTCGCACAGAGGAACTGGAGTGGACGTGGACCCTTAAAAACTATATAATCCGGAGTTCCCATCACTTGCATCTCACAAGGAGCAGTCCATTCGTTCATTTTCATAGTCAATGAAAGGGTTAAAATTAAAGGGTGATGGGTAATTTTGTATGGACCCCGTCCCCCCCCTCCAACAGTAACGGGCTGCAGGTCTATATGTTCATTAGGACCCAATAAAAGACAAAATACTTATCTTCGTAGCAAAATCAATGGGAATTTTTTAATGAAAACAAAGGGCCAGGCAAGGCAAATCATCTACATACATCATTTTCAAACAAATTCCATAGTTCCATACGATAAGATTATGATTTTTCAAGAAAACCCCATACATATGGTGATCGTCGCCATAGAAAAAATACATCATATTGCCAAGATCTATAAACTGGCACATGTTTCATCACTGTTGGTGGGTGGGGACATTTTTACCCATCGTCCTTTGGTAGGGTTTTTTTTGTCTAATTAATAATTAAACAAGCAATGGATGGATGAAATCGTGATGAAATACTATGGTTCTATTGAAAATAATAAAACTCTAGGTTCAACATGAAAACGGTGTAAATCAAAAGTGTACATGTAATAAAAATATATATAAGTCGATTACTATCTGTTTTTGCTAAGGCCTTAATAATCTTATTATTGATACGTCCTTACAATAAAATATTGCTCCGTCATTCAACCCCGAAATACCACGCATATCATTTTGAGCTTACATGCTTCAGGCAAAAGTTTAAATCAAATGACGCAGCAGCAGAATTAATATAAAGATGGCAGACATGTTGTATTGCTTCAGGCGCCTTGCCACGTCGATGTTCACGCGAGTGGACGCGTCGCGGTTCTAAGGCATACCCCCGCGACCTCGACTCGGCGACGACGTCAACAACACAAACGGACCCAGCTGCTAGCTTGATCTCACGAGAAGCGTAACACCCGGATATGACGCCTCTTCCTTCCCCCCTGCCTAACATCGCGCCGAACGCGCTGGCTGCCCTCCAAGGACCTGGCCGTCTTTACGGTCAACGCAGAAAACCCCGATCGGGGGTCAATAGCCCGACACCGGCTCCTCATCCCCCTATTTAGGAAAATTGAGACGACGACGGGATTGCGTCAGTTTCTCTTTGAACATGGAGGCGACTATACCGCGCTCTATCGCGAAATTCGCGCTGCAATTTTGCAATGTGAGTGTTTTTTTTATCATTGTGAAGGTGGTAAATAGCGGCGTGTATCAAGTTTGGGACGCTGTCTCAGAGAATTTGCTGGTTGAACAAACGAGTATCTTAGTTTATTACATGTTATCTATCTTTATCGTTTGTTAGTACCACCAAGGACTTCAAAAGTTTAGCTTCCAAGGAACCTTGTCCATAATAAAAACGATAAAAACCGAATGACGAATACAAATTACAAATCTATTGATCTGTAACTTTCTGCTTCAAGGTCGTAGGCTGGCTAAACAATTAATGGCGGGTTTTCCTAGATGGCGCTTTTCATCTACGTTGCGTGTCTGCGTATGCCGATATCTTACAAATAAAACTGTATCCGACAGCCCAAGGACCGTAGTTTTTGGGTGTTTCCAAACTAAGTACGAGGCTATAGCACTGTGAATACTCCATAACGACAAACATATTAAAATAGTATAATATGTATAATAATATAAGTACCTAGAAAATATCAAGATTGGTGTGATGAGCGTGATAATGTCCTTGATACCTTGATCTCGTATATTAACGATATGACATCATATTTTTTCTAAGTATGTATGTATGTATCTCCTGTAAAAACCGGGAAGTTTTGAAGGCAGCGTCACTAGCTAGCAGTGTCTCACTAGCTCTCTACCAGTCAGTACCGTTACCATGAGTTACAGGTTTTTACCGTAATCGTGACGTCACATTTTTTTGAGACTGTTAATTTTGAGGAATGCGGATTTTAGTCGGGTTATTTTTGTCTGAGAAATGTCATAGCCTACTATAGACTTCAAGCTTAGAGATTAGCTTTGAAATTCTGATTGGGCCTATTTATGACGCTGAGATCAAGGGTTTGTTACGTTTAATTTTAAGGAGAAGACATGAAGTAGAGTTTTTCACTAAATTACTAATTCCAACTCCTCGGTACTGGTGATGTAGAAGTCAATATTCATGTTCTATTATATCTAGATGGAAATCCGAAACTCGTTTTTTGTAATGGACTTGTTACATTTGTGCATATTTATATACGTACAGGTTTGTTGTGTTTTCCAATACGCAGATGCTGTTCGAGAAATCTAGTAGCAAAGCCTATTTACTGTACGATTAATGTGCCAAGCCTGTTGCTACACTTTGACAAAACCTACCAACTACCTACGAGCAATTCTTAAGGTTATGTTGATTCAATAACCTAAGTTCTACTGTGGATCTTATCATTGTTCTGATTTGAACTCGCAAAGAAACTTCCTTGACCTTCCTGACAGAATTTTGTGTGACCTTGAACCTTGTCATGAAAGCCATTTCATTCCATTCCAATTATATATTAAGTATGCACCTAAGGAACCTTCTATTTCAGGAAATGGAGAAGAGTAAGACGAGCGTGTGCTCGCCGCTGTCGGCGGAGACCGTGCTGGCGCTGACGGCGCTTGCCTGCGGGGGCCAGTCACAGGCAGAGCTGCTGCAGGCCCTAGACTTGCCTGATGAGGAGGCCGTGAGTAGAATATCAGAATCTTCATCGTAATCACAATGTTCACCTTAAGCTATTTCGGGTTCGGGTAAAGTCGGTTGAGACCGTATGTGGGCAAGTGAGTAGAAGTTACAACCCGAAGGTTCTTTAGAGAGCTATTGCACTGTAACTACAATTGAATTGATTAGTCTTGTTGTGTAGACAATGGCAGAAATTTTAAGAGGTGGTAAAGAAGGACATATTTAACAATTAGCTATGAGTAAATTTGTGCCACGATAAGGTATTGTAAAACTGGTATTTCACCAATATAAACCTGATAAGGTAGCAGAACGATGCTTTGTTGCAGATAAAGTCATTATTCAAATCCTTATCACCAAAGCTTCAGAACATTCATGGAGCGACACTGAACACGGCGAACAAAGTCTATGTGAAAGAAGGTGGAACCCTAAAACCTAAGCTAAAGAAGCATGCAATAGAAGTATTCGGAGCGGAACTGGAACAGCTAGACTTCAAGAATTCAGAGGCTGCGGCGAAAGTGATCAATCAATGGGTAATGTTTTATTTTTACTGGTGTACCTACGTAAATGAGCATGGGGGTTACCTGAGGAAAGGTTATCACAGGTGACACCAGAAGAGTATTCGACCCGTTTCGGAGATTTTAAAGAAAAGAAAGCTCTTTTCTTGTTTGTGCCCTTGTCATAACGGTTATGATTGGATAGAAGTTCTATATTTCTCACCCACATCGTGCCCTTAGTGCTCCCTGTTTTAAAAGATTTCACTTGAGGATTTCTGGGTCTATTAGATAGGAAGTTAGGTAGGATATATGTTCTAAAGTGGCTTTCTCTCTCTCGGATTCACTGCTTGTTTTTGCTTGTTAACTGTTCACGTAACAGCTGAACGGATCCTAATGATATTTCGCATGGAGATTGTTCAGTTCCCGGAAGGGTAGCCATAAAATTATTCTATGCAGACAAAGCTGCGAGCAAAAGCTAATAGGTAAGTAGAGTAGATTGTACAACAAGGGCATAAAACAAAACATTTTATCCAAGACTTATGGTATCCACACGAGCCAGTAGGTGAGCAATAATAATGCTTGTTTATAACTATTTTCAAATTTTTTTTGGATATACAACATAGAAGGCAAATAGATTAAAGTAAATGTATTCAGATAACAAGTTTATTTAATGCAGTCACCTCGTCTGTTTGGCTGTATAGGGCGTAGTTGTCTTAGTCTAGATGACGACAACACTTTATGCACTAATGCATAAACTGCGATATTATGCAACCCGGCATAAAGAATGACTTTACGAGCATGAGAAGTGAAAAGTTATATTTATTCCCTTTACATAACAAGTACTCTTAATTTGGAACAGGGGTACTGAATTGTACATTGCTTGACAGGTGGGAGAAAACACAAAAGGAAAGATCAAAGAAATTGCTTCTGCCGATATGTTGGGAGAAACAACCAGCTTATTCCTCGTCAACGCGATTTACTTTAAGGTAAAACATTATTTGATTTGGCGTGAGCCACACGTAAATGTGGCGAAATGGTCGAGTCGGGTTTTCAGATTCTATTTTTTTTCGAATTCCTAACTTAAGAACAAGCTTTTGCCAGCCGCTGCGCTGTTATATGGCGTGGTTTCCTTTTTAAAGTTAAAACTAAACATTTTATTGTTGTTTTCAATACAAGAAAATATGTGTACAATTTTATTCCGAATGATATTATCCTAGTTAAGCCAGTTAGTAATGTAATTGAAAATAAACTTTAGAAAATGGAGATTTTAAAAAACATTAAACGCCAGGGGGCTTTTAAGATGCACAACGTTAACGATTTTCGAAAATCGACAAAATGTTTAGGAATGACGTAAGTGATTATAGATGGCTCAACTTTTTTATTTACACCATACAATAGTCGATAGAAAACAGAAACGTTAATAGCGTTTGCATCTTGGCTATGCCCTCAGATTTCTGAACGTTTCATGTTACTGACACGAAATAACACAGAATAACACAAGCTCATAAATACTTTTCCTTTTTACATTTTCACACTTATTGCAGGCATTCTGGGACCAACAATTCAAAAAAATCCACACCAAAAACAGAAAATTTCACGTCGATAATGCTACAACCATCGAACTGCCTATGATGTACATGCGGTACACGATTATGATGTACGGCTCCAATCCTAAACTGAAGGCAAAAGTGAGTTAAGTGTGTTAATACCTAAATAAATTTTAATAGTTAACGTAGAGGGAAACCTTAAGATGCAAGGTAAAAAGTCCTTGTGGCGAACCTTGGAGGCCATGTCACGCAGTGAACGTTTCTCGGCTGAAATTATGATGTTTAAAACATAAAACAATTACATTAAAATTTACATGCATTGGTCTATCTTCGTTAAAATAGGTACAATAATAAAAACAAAAAAAAGTAGCGGTCATAACATAAATAATAGAACTTGAACAAATACTACATCAATTCACAGAAACCTAGAATTACAGTTTAATGTCAACAAATTCTTTATGGTGATGATGATGAACTATTTCTAGTTTCTTGTGATTGTTACAATTTAGAACCCGCCTTCATTATCATAATGAATCACTCGGAAGATGTCCTGTAGAATGAGAATAGCGAGACTATTTATAAATAGTCTAAGCGCTATAGCGCTTTTAATAAAACTTAAAATCACACGAAATATAAAAAAAATGCCATTGAATTTTTGAGAGTAGGTTCCTATGGTGACCCAATATTTTCAGACCAACTCACTAAAATTGCATACAGTACTCCCAGCTTTTTAATTTCGTCTGGCAATCACTATCAGACTTGTGCTTGCTACTGGGTGGTTGCTTTGGTTGTTTATTTGTTATTTGTGTTTTATAGAAAAACGAAAATCATTATTAAAAAACGGGTAGTACTGTATTACAATTTTAAAAGATAAAAAAAGATAAAAGAAAGGTATTCAGTAAGTAGGCGGGCACTTTTACACGTCAAGATACTACCAGCGCTTCCCAAGAGGAGACCACTGCTGAGAAGAAACGCCGCAAGAAACTCAGCAGTCAGTCATTTTTTAAACTTATTTCATATTTCGTATTACAATGGTACAACTTAGTCTAGCATTATATAAAGCTACAAGTATTAAATTAAATATAATATCAAATAACAGTAGTTCAGCAGGAAAACATGCCAAAAATCTTACGGGAGAGAAAGATAGAAAAGAATAAAATAAAATAAAATAGAATCAACTACTTATATATGTGTATATGAGATGGTGCAAGATGACCACATAAAAGTTTCGATATGTTTTCCTGCATCAACGGTGTCCCCCAGACAAGAAAAACAGGATAAAGCTTTTGCATTTGAACAAATTATTATTGACTAAGTTTCGGGTTTAGGCCATGCATTTTTGTCTGTTAGATAGTCCTCGACCCTATAATACGCTTTAGACATTACTTTTTCAAATATTTTTTAAGTGCTGGAAAGGGTAACTTTAAAACTACTTCAGGTAATTTATTATAGAAATGAATGCATTGACCAACAAATGATTTACCTATATACTTTACGAACACGGAATTTTCGAATAGCGATTTTATTTTTATTTCTAGTATTTAAATTATGTATATCTGAGTTTTTGGTGAAAGAATCTAAATTCTTAATAACATAAATAATATTCTCGTAAATAAATTGAGACGCTACAGTTAAGATATTAATTTCTTTAAAAAGTTCTCTTAAGGAGTCACGGGAATTTAAATTGTAAATAGAACGAATGGCCCTTTTTTGTAACACAAATATAGTTTGTATGTCAGCTGCCTTACCCCAAACCAGAATACCATAAGACTAAACTAAACACTATGAAAATAACTATAATAAACTAAGCGAGCTGTCTCAACATTAGTTAGTTGTCTAATTTTCCTAACGGCGTAAGCTGCCGAACTTAGTTTACCTGCCAGTGCAGCTATGTGGGGACTCCATTGCAAATTTTTATCTATTGTTATGCCTAAGAAAACCGCCTTATCTACCATTAGCAAACACTCGTCATTTAGAAAAATACTAGAATCTACCGGTTTAACATTAGGCAAAGCGAACCTAACACATTTAGTTTTCTTAGCATTTAGTATCAAGTTGTAACTAATAAACCAATTATGTACTTTAACTAGAGTGGCGTTTATCCTACTGTAGTCTACGGTTTTTCTATCTACATTGAAAATTAGTGAAGTATCATCAGCAAAAAGTACAATATCGCAAAGTTCATCTACTATTGGTGGTAAGTCATTTATGTAGACCAAAAATAAAAAAGCGGCCAAGTGCGAGTCGGACTCGCGCACGTAGGGTTCCGTACCACTATACATCTAAATAAATGTTTTTCTTTATTCTTTATTATATTAGAGTTGATTGAATGAAAGGTAAAATGCGGTTTACGATTTATAACGTATTAAAAAAAAACTAATTATTAGATCTCGTTTAAACCAATTTTCGGTGGAAGTTTGCATAGTAATGTACATCATAAATTATTTTTACATTTATCATTCCCTTGTTTTAGAAGTCACGGGGGGGGGGGGACACACATTTTTCCACTTTGGAAGCGTCTCTCGCGCAAACTATTCAGTTTAGAAAAAATATATATTAGAAACCTCAATATCATTTTTAAAGACCTATCCATAGATACCTATACACGTATGGGTTTGATGAAAAAAAAAAATGTGTTTCAGTTCTAAGTATGGGGAACCCCAAAAATTTATTGTTTTTTTTCTATTTTTGTATGAAAATCTTAATGCGGTTCACCGAATACACATCTACTGACAAAGTTTCCATAGTATAGCTCTTATAGTTACGGAATAAAGTGGCTGTGACATACGGACGGACAGACGGACGGACAGACATGACGAATCTATAAGGGTTCCGTTTTTTGCCATTTGGCTACGGAACCCTAAAAAGGACCTAAAATAGAGCCTTGAGGTACACCTATTTTCACTGTAGCTCCAACTTAAGTAAGTTGAAAGGCGGGTAAATGTTTTTTTATACAGTTTTTAGAAATGCCCTACCGTGGGGGCGACTCGAGCATGGTGATCGTGCTGCCGGATAAGATCGAGGGTCTGAACAACGTGCTGCAGAAGTTAGCAGCTGGAAACGATGTGATGGCTGATATAGAAGCAATGGAGAAAAAAGCTCTTGATATAACAATACCGACGTTTAAGGCGGAAACGACAATAGATGTAAAGGATCTGTTGAAAAAGGTATGACTCTCACTTTCGGCTGCGTTTCCACCAGAGTCGTGCTGGGCAAAATCCACCAATAGGATAGTTTATTTATTTATTTATTTACTTATAAACCTTATACAGATTTTTGCAAGTGTCGGTGGATTTAGTGCACCCCTTAAAAAAAGACAGCCATTAATGAAAACCAACCTAGTGTGATTCGAGCGGCACGGAACCCCAGTTCTATACACGAGTATCTCTGTTTGGAGAGACATTTTTACCTAATTGTTAATTATTTTTAGATGGGAGTCGAACGCATTTTCGACAAGAACAAATCGGAGATCGACATGCTGACGAGCCTTGAAAAACTGTTCGTGTCGCATGCCGTCCAGAAGGCGTACATCATGGTGAACGAAGATGGCACCGAAGCCTCGGCTGCTACTGTGTGTGAGTATCAAATTTAGCAGAACCTTAAGGTGTTAAAGTCCTCGACCGTGTTTTTTTTCTCCAACATGTGGTCAAACTAAAATGTACAATGTACTATCAGCCTATCGGAACCCTGACCCAAAATAGAACTTTTCACTAACTTAAATCATAACGTCACTGTGACACAGTTCTATTGTGGGTCAGGGTTCCGATGGGCTGATAGGGTGTAATGCATCGTGATAACTGAGTTTGTCCAGTACCAAGAATCAATGGAATTATTTCCTAAAAAACACTTTTCCATAGATCTTATTGACAAGCCTAACTTGACCCTGCAGTGTGTACAAACCGCATGTTTGTGTGTGTTTTTGAACTTTGGTGTTGCCACTCGCTTCTCGTAGGTATCTTACGTGCAACGTCTCAGTGTAACTATATTTCCAGTAGCTAAACAGAAAGGTAGGAGAAAGTGTATCCATCGCACCTTATTCCTTATAAATATAATCGTTAGGGAATCATCCTGGTCGTGTTTTAAAATCAAAAACGTATATTTCTTAATATAATAAATAATGATTATTAGTTGTTTTAATAATTTTGGTGGAGTCCAGCAATTATGATAATTTTGGTGTCTTCGGAAAAGCCACTAAAATTGTGCCACCAAAATTATAAATAACACTATTTTATTTTATTTAAAACGAATCTTTTAGTTACACACAAACGTAACACAAAACATTTAAAAAAACACCATAAACATACTTGAAACAACTATCAAACAATAAGTTTCTGCGAAATAATATTTTATATAAGTTATCACAATTAAACAAATGTATTTCATACCACCAAAATTAGACACTTTGGTGCATAGCGGGAAGACGCAGCAAGCTGGTACAAATCTTTCACCGTCTATTGCTGGAGTGAAACAGAACTAACAACTGAAGCCATAAAAGTTTGTTTAATCACGTTTCATTAGATCATAAAATCAATTTCAATATTCACCACCAAAATTGACTATTTTGCAAGGACAGTTTTATTTACACAGTTCCCAGTTTCCTTTTATTTGCAAATGCAATCATTGATAATTATATTATAAAACACCTTAACTAATAGGGAATACAGATAACTAAAATAAAATTCTAGTTGAGGCTTAATAACTTTGCATCACGGTAATTCAGTGCATGCGACAAGTACAGGACACGACACCAAAATTGATATTGGAGTGAAAATATTTTTTACGATACATATAATAAGTCAATAATAATTTTAACTCTGGCTCAATGTAGTACTTTGAGTAAGTTTATTTTTTAAACTAAATAATTTAAAAATACATCTACTTAATACCTATTATGACGCCCGCCGCTCAAAAATGTGGTTGGGATAATTACCCTACTGTTGCATTTTTTAAATACAGTAAAGGGTCCCATCTATAACATGTTACATGATGTGTTTTATTTATTAGTCAATGACTTCATTCTTGTTTTAGTTGGCGTCGAAAATTGCTGTGCAAAGCTCGAACGGCCTCGTATCGCATTCACGGCCGACCGGCCCTTCCTGTTCCTGCTGATGGTCCGCAGGGTTCCTGTCTTCATCGGCGTGTACAGAGGCGGACAGGAAACCGTTCCCTCCGATGCAGACTTTCCTGTTGAAGTCGCCAAAGAGGCAATTGCGTTGCCTAGGTCTAAGAGTAATATAACATCTAGTAAACACTGTTGCGTGGCTTAGGATATTCCCTCTCCGGGAAATTTTGGTCGAAAAGTCAGATCGACCAAAGTGTCATAATGTCAAGATGCTAGAAAGACGATTTGGTAATAAGTAAAGTCTGTGAAAGTCCAGGTTATTTCTGTTATAATTACATTTGTTGTGAAAATTAAAAATAATCTATAAATATAACTATTTATAAATTCAAATTCAAATTCAATTTATTGCATCCATGGTATTTACAGTGGTCTTACAGAGTATTATAGTGCTAAACATGGACCCTATGAGGGTATAGCAATATTAAAAACTAAATAAAAGATATAACAAAGCTATTAATAAACTAAAGAGTTACAAAATATAAAACATAATTCTTAAATATGTATATAATTAATTATTTTCTAAGTATTCTTGCAGTGTGTAGTAACATTTTTTAATTAGGAATATTTTAAATGTATAGATAAAAGTGGCATACGTTTGTTCGGCTTTTAGTTCTTTAGGCAGGCTATTATAAATTTTGATACACATTGCATTTGGACCTCTACTGTACATTTTTATTCTAGAAGACATTCTAGAGACCTAGACGCTAGACTTCTCCTTTTCATTGTTATTTACGAAGACAGCGGAAACACAATATACGATTATTTAAGTTACCCAAATACCACTAATTAGCATTGTTAAATTACCTTTTTAAGTTAAGACTGAGTTACAGTAATTATGTTATAAATTTGATTTATTTAAACATTTGAATGTAATAAATAAATAATCATTATGAACTTTTCAATTTTACTATACTTACTATGTGTTTTCTATATAACTACATACAATAATAAAATAATTACCTTCTTTTAATTTTATTTAAACTTTGTCATACTCAAAAGTTGTCGACCAGTTCGTGCTAAGATGCTAAGGTAAAAAAGAGCTACTAATAACATCAGCAATAATATTACTAGTAGTTCGAACATAAATACCCCCCATCCCCCCCTAACTCCTTACCCATCCTATTCACGTTAAAACTTACAATTATATATGCCTCAACTCTACGTCTACAAAATTTCATAGGCATCAGATCAACGATACTCAAGTTATTCGCCAAGGGCAGTAACAACTGATCGGTGATTAAAGACTGTATGGTTTGTTATAAATACAATTTATTCCTGGCATGGCAAGCTGTTCTGAGTTTAAAAAAATATGTCTATAAGAAACAATTGCTTTAGGTTGTCTTAGCACATTTTACTGCAATAAAAAAATTCGAGGTCTAACACGCCAACAAAGAAAATCCATTGTGGGGAAATGGTGTTCTGTAAAAGGCATTACATACAGAAAACTGGCGGGAATGGAAGGTGTAAGTGTGGGAGCCATTCTAAATGCAATCCGCAAATACAGTGAGGAATATACTTTCAATGACCGAACTGAACTTTCAATGACTTTCAAAAACCGGTGCCATCCAACTAAAATTGCATCAGAAGATAGTGAAGGAATTTGCATCCAATAAGGGGTTATCTGTTCGTGAGGTCGCGAAAAAATTGGGAATGATTATAGGGATAGTGCAACGTGCTAAAAAGAGACGTAATTTAAAGATATTTCGAAAACAGAAACAATCAAAAAGAAGCGAAAAACAAGCAGCATCTGTTAAGAACCGGGTCAGGAAGTTGTACGACTCGATTTTGTCAAAAAAACATATCTGTGTAATAATGGATGATTAAACTTACGTAAAACTGAATTATAAGTCTTTGCCAGGCCACCAGTATGTAAAGGAGTAGAGTTCCACAGTCTGAAAAATCCAGGAAGCTAAAGCCTTTGACAAAGTGTCTGTCCAGTCATTAATGAGCACCATGAGGCAGAAAGAACGAAAACTAGCCAGAAATAATTAGTAAGGATTTTTCATTTGTTCTATTGTTTTCCTGTATATTGTGGACTATATATAAAAAATTAAAGAATTTGTAAATAAATATTTAATAAAAATATATTGCCATTTCTTCCTGTATTTATAAGAAACGATACAGTCTTTATGTCAATGTTTTTAAGACGCGGAGAAATGGTAATTATGAGAGGAATAAAATTATTAAAGTTGTACAGAGAAACTGGAGTGGATTTGGACCCTTAAAAAATACATGATCCGGAGTTCCCATCACTTGCATCTCACAAGGAGCGATCCACTCGTTTGGTCATTGTCAATGACTGCTAGATAGTATGCTATAATTGTAATGTAATTTAAACCCTATCGTCAGGGTTATAATTAAATTTGGTAGAGGGTTTTTTGTCTAATTAAAAAAGAAACGATTTTAAATATTTGTCCGAAACTACAATATAATTAAACAAGCAATGGATGAAAAGCTGATGAAATACCATGGCCCTATTAAAAATAATAAAACTAGGTTCAACTCGAAAACGGTGTAAATCAAAAGTTCTCTCTACATGACGTAAGTTTACGTTTAATACGAACTACATAAGTCGACTAGTATCCGTTTTTGCTAAGGCCATAATTACTACTTAGTTATTGATAAGTCCTAACAGTAAAATATTGCTCCGTCATTCAACCCCGGGGTTTAAAATCATAACTTACATGCTTCAGGCAAAAGGTAAAAAGCAAATGACGCATTTACGCATATTTTTTGTGACTATTTTTCATTATTTAAATACGGACTTAACCAAACAACAAATGCAACATACCTAACAGTTCAACACAACATGCAACGTTCTTATTTTGAAGCGTTAGAGACCCTATCGAAGTTGTGACGTTTTGTTTTGGACCAGTTTTCGGCCAGTACCCACCTAATTTTGTTCTACGAAACCCCGAAGCAGAATGAATATAATGGCAGACATGTTTTATTGCTTCACGTCGATGTTCGCGCGAGTGGACGAGACGCGATTCCAAGGCTGCCCTCCAAGGACCTGGCCGTTCTTATGGTCCCACTCTTTTTACTTTTTGGATAAGGTTCGTAAAAAAACAACATTTTATAAAATTAACCAAATCTTTATAAGCTTAAATAGTACTACATATAAAATAAACTAATATAATAAACACAAAGAAACTTTTCACAGAAAAGAAACATAAATAATAAATCTTACGTAAGTTTAAATACTTAATCTCATAAATTCTATAAGTACATTATATTTAATTACATTGTAAAAATAACTAATATTAAATAAGACTAAATCTATATATACACTAAAACATTAAATCTAAGAATGGCCCCTGCGGCATTGTACCAAAGATGCTGGCAGCATTTCCTCGTTGAATGGCTAAACTTATTCGTTGAGCGAGGAAACTGCCAGCTCTTCGGTCTCCAGTGACGTCAATGAGTCTCTTTGACAATTCCTTAAAAAGGCTAACAGCACTAGGACCCCACGGACCAAGGGTCTCGACCCCGAATGGATTAAAATTATATTCTGGGCCGAGACCACTATATTTGCCAGTCTTAATGTTTTCAGCCGCTTCGGCCGCTGCACCAGCCCTATTGGAGGTTCGTGGGAGATGTGACGGGGCCAGCGTGTCTACACAGGTTGCATCCCACACTAGCACCCGCCCCATATTCCACGGAACCAAAGACATTCCGTCAGGTCTCTTGCCATCATTTCTGGAGATACCGGACGGCTCTAAAAGGGCCGGCACGTTAACAGAGGCAAGAGACCGACGGATGATGTCGTTTAGTGCAGCATGTCTTGAGAAGCGGCCAGCACTTCTCTGGCAAGAAAGTCCGTGATGTCCTAGCCGATCGACGTCACTTCCGCAGGGGCACCGATGTGGAGCGCAGACCGGGACCCCAAGGCGAAGGCAAACTGAAACTCGGAGTGTGTTAGGGTCTAGGAAAGTACCAGTGCTTGGCGAAGGATGAGCTTGAAGCCAGTATCCAGCCTCCCTTGTACCGACTGCTAAGATTCTAGCACGATCCGCAGCGCAGCACTGGCTAAGAAGGGAATCAACAGTCAATTTACATGCTATGTCATCCCAACACCTCTGCGATTTTGGGTTATCAGGAAAATTTTGACCGGGGCATGCAGTTAACCAGCCATTCTTTGCGTCCTCCAAGCCTGAAGTCTCATAGTTTAAAGGGAATTCCCTAAGGATTTTTCCTATGAGACTAGAAGAGTTATGGATCGACGAAAGAAAAGCTGGTAAAGCAATACTAGAAATTTTGCGGATCCCTAAACCACCGTACCGAATTGGGAGGGATCCTTGGGTCCAGGAATGCTCGCTTAGCTGAATATTAAGAATTGATTGCAGGTTACTTTTGATCAAAGTATCAATTTTGGACAAAAGATCTTGATGTTTCCAGAACGGACAGCAGCGAAGCACATAAGTAAATTTAGGGACAAAAAGACAGAATTTAATAACCAAAAGTGCAAAATGTGGACTAATGTCAAGAAGCCGATGGGAATTATTTTGAAATTTAGAAATAGAATTTTGAATATAATCTGAAAAACTTTCTTCAAAAATAGGAGATCCCAGGAGGCAAAGTGTACTTTTATCTACTATTTTTATATTTGGGGCAAGTTCGTTGAATTTTTGTATTATGTCATTGTCAGCGTTGGAAGGATTTTGGATGAAGAGTTCACACTTATTGAAATTTAGCTCTAAACCAATGGCTTTAAAGTTGTTTTTTAAAGATGAAAGATCGGAAAGTACTGTATTTACATCACCTCCTAAGGTCCCATCATCTAGATACCAAATATTAAATTTTGAAGCTAAATCTTGAATTAGAGGATTAATAGCCAAACTGAAAATTGCTGGCCCCAGGGGATCCCCCTGCTGACAACCAACTTCAGATGACAACTCGTTTGATCGGTACATCAACTTCGTTGGATCTGAATAACAGTGAAGAAGATAGTTGTAAATTTCAGGAATGAAATACTTAATTAATTTCAATGAAGGAATACATTTGGCTTCACGGCTTAGCTTAATGGCTTTCAAATCCGTTTTATGCAAGCAGTGCAAAATATTTTTTGTGGTATAAGTAAGTATGTGGCTGTCCTTGGAAATGACAACTACCTAGAAGTGGATGACTTAAATAAAATGAGAATAAGTAGACGAAAGACCATCGAGTCTTATTTCCTCGTCAGGCGTACTCGCTTCCCCTGTAGACTCCTATGAAGATTGGTATCCCGTGACACATAAGGAGATAGAGAAAAGGTCTGTTAGCTTCGAATGTATCTGGCTCGCAAAAAACCTCAAACGACGTGCCTGTAAGAGTTATAATTTCAGTTTGAAAGTTTTATTTTACCATTAAAGATTAGCATGCGAGTGCGAGCATGAGATCCGAATAGGAGAGGTTTATTCGATAAAAAGTATTTTATATCACATAATATGCTAAGTTATACATCGCCCATTAACAAAATAAAAAATATTTAATTTAAAAAAAATAAAATGCAATTGCTTGTTTATTAGACAAATTACATACCAATCGAAATTATGAAGTCTATTCGTCACAGTATTTAGCGTATTAATTTTGATATAAAATACTTTTCATTGAATAAACAACCCGTTGCAAATCATCTCCTATTAAGATCTTAGACCATTTAGGGTAAAACAGAAAATTATTGAAATTTCTCAATGTTTTGGCTTTTTTTTCACGAGAACTATGCTTATAAGGAAAATACTAACTGGTACAAGCCGCGGCGGTCGTGCCTATTTCGTCCACCTCGATATAAGCCTTCTGGATGGCTTTAGATACGTATAGTTTATCATTCGACGTCAGCATGTTGATTTCTGATGTTTCTCGGTCGAATATGGATTTGACTCCCAACTGAAACAGTTATTGTGTCTTCCAAAGAAAAATAATAAATGGACTTTACTAGAATGATTAAAAAGACAAATGTGTATTGAAAGACGATTTAGGAACAAACATGGTGGCAAGATGTAGGTATTGCAATATTGAGGTGTCAAGAAAAAAATAAAATAACGGGTCAGAGTGCGTTTTTCATACTAAAGAGGCTATTTCGAAGCCTTGGTTCCTCGCCAGGGAAAGCTTTTAGTGAAATCTGATGATGAATACCTCGAGCATCGATACAGGACTTCCAGAGTGCCTAGGATACCCAACTGAATGAATCTGCAGTTAACGCCGGAATTGAGCATGTTCAGAAAAAACATCCCAAATGGCAATAAAATGTAAGGAAATCCAAGTGCTGACCCAAACACTCCCGCTGTGGTGTTAACTGATTGTGCGATCACTTAGGTATCTTAAGAACTTTTGACCTCCTCTATTGAACCTCGCAGTATCCACCATTAAACCTCACTCAAAACAACCCCAGGCGAGAAACGGAGGCTTCGAAATAGTCTCGTTTGTATGAGAAACGCACTCTGACCCGGTATTTTCGCTCCTGAGTGTACTTTTTAAAAATAAAATAGACCTAGTAATAATAATTGACCTAGTGCCACACTAAACTCTAGGCTTGCACTATGGGAACTAATCGATGACAAACTTACTTATTCAGAGAAATACATACTTAAAGACATGGACATTATGAAAGACTCAGCAACAAATATTCGCGCTCATCACACGAATATCTGCTCTTACCGGGATTTGAACCCGGCTAGCTTCGAAGGCAGAGTCACTACCCACTAGGCTAATGTGTCGATAACTTTATCGTTTATAAACTAGGTAAAACCAGAAGAAACTTGAACAGTCAAGGAATTGAATTCCTATACCACTTTGGACTATATCAAAATGACGTAACAATCAAAACGTAAGAGACTTCTTATGATTTTATTTACAGTGTCACTTTGACATAGTCCAAAGTGGTATAGAAATTAAATTCCTTGACTGTATGATTGTAGACCTTAATCCTGGTAGGTAAGATTTCAATTACACTTACTAACCTTAGGTAATAAAGTCTTCAAATCTATCGTCATTTCAGCCTTGAATTTCGGTATCGTGATATCAATTGTGGTTTTTCCCATTTCTTTTATATCAGCCAACAAGTCGTGTCCGGCCGCCAGCTGCCGCAGCACGCTGTGCAGACCCTCGATTTCATCTGGTAGTACGATCACCATGCTGGCTTCACCTCCTTGGTAAGGTAATTTCAATAACTGGAAAAAGAGATGAGAAGTAAATAACCATGACAAAGATGCAAAAAGATAACGACAATACATTTAAACAAAGCTATGGTACTTACTTTTGAGTTTAGACTATAGCTATATCCATAACTAAAGCTTTTACCCGACATAAACATCGAAGGTACTTTTATTGTTGTCTCTCTGTTCACATAGAAATTACGCTTTGCCGTATATCTTTTATCAAATTGTGTTTTCCAGTTTCCCTTAAATATAAAGTCGATTTGTGACTTCCAATGATCAAAAATATATATTTAAATAGCAACGTATCGACCAAGAGCTGATTTATGGTCTTAAAGCCAAACCAAAAGTGGAAACAGACAAATTAACTGAAATTCATTGAAAAGATACAAGGTTCAAAATATAATCAATACCATGCTCTGTACCAACAAGGAACAGACGAAACAGCCAGCAGAATAAACACGCGAACTTACTTTGAAGTAAATTACATTGAGTAATAACACGCGGGTGTCGGCAGTGATTGTTTCTCCAGATACTATTTTTTTGACCAAACCCTTCGTTTGCTTCGACACCTGTCGATACAAGTATAAAATGACAATTAATAAATTGCCAAGCTTTACTTTTTTTTACTACACATTTCTAAATGCAATATTAAAGTATGTAAGTCATACAATTTTATAATGCTCACCCCTTCGTTGATCACACGAGCGGCCGCGTTAGTATCATTAAAATCAATCATTTCCAGAATTGTCGGTTTGATTCCTATTAAAACCGAGCTTCGTGGACTGAAGACATCTTCAGCGTCCTTCTTTATCTCAGGTTTTAGGTTGCCTTCTTTCCTCAAGTAAACTTTACTCGCCATGGTCACCGTTACTCCTTTAATTGATCTGATAGTGGTAGTAAGGGATTTGAATGTAGACCGGATCTGAGGAAAATGCTTGATTGATTCGATAATGCAAACAAGAACAAATACAGATATTTGAAACTTTCACGTTTCGAGATTTGCTGCGATGGAACTACTGACAGGTGGTGATGATCTACTTACAGTCTCGCTGTCCAGCAGGTCCAGGATCTACAGGAGCTCCTTGAGGGTCCGGTTCCTGGAGGCGAATGGCAGCAGCGCCAGGACTGTCTCCGCGGACAGCGGCGGGCATATAGCCATCTAGTTCCCAGATGTTAGATGATGATCTACTTACAGCCTCGTCGTCCGGCAGGCCCAGGGCCTGCAGCAGCTCCTCACGGGTCTGGTTCCTGGAGGCGAGCGCCAGCAGCGCCAGGACTATCTCCACGGACAGCGGGGATGAGATAGTCGTCTTGTACGCTTTCAATGCCTTTAAAAATATTTATAACATTTCTTCAGTCAAGGTCGAGTCTCACGGTGTCAAATGTTCAACAGTATCTTTTTATAGTACTGTCTATATGTAGAGCTTGTTAAAAAATGTTCCGTCGGATTGGGTCAATAAGAAATTATAATGAATAATGCTATAAGCACTGAAGCGGGTAATAATTAACCTAACCTATCCTAAAAACACATGTTTTTGTTTGAATCTTCGAAACCCTCCGATCATAAACGATAATTGTTGATTTATAATAGTTGAATACCATTTTTTTTAAATGTTGTAGTTTTATAGTAAACAGCGATTATTTGTCGTCTATACGTCTGTCCATTTAACTCACAGACCCTTAGGGTCCGTTGTTTGATCAGTAGTTAACTCAACTAAGTGATATAGTTTAATTTTGAAAAAGGATTCGAAAATTTGACACGTTTCTTTTAGATGTAACCGTTAGTCACGGTTTTTAACGATTAGTTAGGTTAACTACTGATCAAACAGCAGGCACTTAGTGCTACGAAGCTTTATTTTTGCATAGTAAAAAATATTGAAAAAGAAAAAAACTGACGTCCCACACATCATGTAAAGGGGTCTTTATCGGAATGGTCTATATGGCATAAAATCGTTTGATTAAAACGGGTTTTACAATAGATAGGGCTATAATTTTATTATTATAAAAAACTAAAGTAACGTAACCTAACCTAATGTGCACAAGACACGTTTATTAAATTCTGCAATGTCAGCCTAAAAGGGTGTTATGCGAAAATATTTTATGCGAAAAGATCATTATGTGAAAGTAAAAATGCTTTTCGAATGACACGCCATGTAAAACAATGGTAAAACGTAATTTTTTACAGTATAGCATCTAATGGGTCGCTCTTCAAAAATAATTACCTAGGAAATATCAAACTAAAAAAATGAGTTTTTTTTGCTACAGTTGCTATCACAACTAAATCGGTAGACTTGATTGGTTTTCGAGATACAGGCAAATAAAATGTTTATACATACGAAAAATCATTTAACAGCACCAAATGACTTTATGTAAGACTTATTGTTTTTTTAATTCGTTTTTTGTGCTTCGGATCCTACATTGAGCATGGTCCGACATGTTTTTACTCGGTTTTAGCTATAAATAGAGTTACATCTCGTTTGTACCGCACCTGGGTTTTTAACTCTTGTGTGGGCGTCGCATCATACGTGGCCTGTTAATAAACATAGCATCGATGATATCCTCCAACGATAATGCTAAAATAAAAACAATACACTCACATAGCAAAACTTTGCCGCGAAATGCGCGACAGAGCGCGATGCCTTCTGCTCCATGATGTTGAAGCAACTGACTGGTAGCAGGAGCTCTGTCGCCCTTTTATACGTATGGCATGCGCGGATATTCCCGAGCGTAAAGATATCAACACGAACAAAAACAAGCTAGTGAACGTATGACGCTTCGCTATTTGGATTACATTTTTATTTCACAACTTATGCAACACAAGTCATAATAACAACTTTAAACTAAGTATTTGATAAAAATTAAGCAAAATCTCGGAAAGGCTGTTGATATTGCCAGCATTTATTTATTAAAAAAACGGACTCGAGCATGTCGGAACATGCTCAGTGTAGGGTTCCGTCGCCGTAACTACAACCAAACAAAACTATCTTGAAAACAAAAAGTACGAACGAATTTTAAATTTAAAGTTATTTGGTGCTGTCTCAGATGATTTTGAGTACCTAGGTATAAATAATTTAGTTTACTGTCTGAGTTGTTTGTCTCGGGAACTATTAAGTCTTCTAGGAAAAATTGAACTTTTCGAATTATTTTATATTTATATTTGCGGGTGGTAGGACCTTGTGCAGGGTCCGTCCAGATCGCTACCACCATCTTATCCATTAACCTACCGCCAAACAGCAGTGTTGGCATTGTAGTGTTCCGGTTTGGGGATAAGACAGTCGGTGTAATGACTAGCATAGAGGCATTCCATCTTAGTCCTCAGGGTTGGCAACGCATTTGCAGTCTTAGGCTTGCAGTCTTGTGAATGCGAATGTCTCACAAATTCCACTTACCATCAGGTGGCCTGTGTGCTCGTTTGTATTACCTATACATTAAAAAAAAAACTTAATCATCTTTAAGAGCTATCCAATAAATACCTTCTTGGAGGTAAACTGGCCCCTTGTTTACTACGGAACCCTAAAAATGATAATCTCACACCAATTGACCTAGTTCAAAACTAGAAATACCTAGAAAATATCCAAGACTCTCAATTGCTAAACTAATAGGTACCTACATTAAGCTAGAAAACTTATGGCTTTTCGGTTTCCCGAGCCAGTACAAATTTTATTTTAAGACTCTTAGGGCGTTACATCCACAGAGCATGGAACATTATAGGGAAGAGCAGCAGCGCTTCTGGAGTAAGATTCAAGGAACTCTAGTAAGTTTTCGTCAACAACAAGTGGGAGGTCCTTCATTAGAAAAACAGGATTACCACCTGTGTACTGATCCGAACGCCATTAATTAAATCAACTATCAATTATTCGAACAATGACCAAACATTGTTTGAATCGCGAAGTTTAAAAAACTGACGTCAAACGAGAAGCTGTTAGAGTTGAAATAGTAGGTGTTCAAAGCTCTTACTGATTTGTACTTTTAATGCCTTTGTGTTGCACAGTGATAGAAGACTTGGACTTATTTCGTGTATACTGGCATCTTACTTCTCGTTTCAAGTGGACTCGCAGTGGTACAGAGGTTAAAACTATCTTGGCCTCTGTCCTACATATCACCGTACAACGTTGCCACCAATCTTCCTAGAGAAGATTGGATTGTGTTTTATTGCTATATTGATTTATACTTATATATACTTGACACTGGCGAAATCGCTTCATTGTGGAAACGCCATAATATAAGTTACAAGACATCTTATGTATAAATAGATATTGACTCAATGCGAAAGAATTCATGTGTGTGGGTGAAACGGCAATGCCCTCACTTGTAAACAAACCCATGTGATACAATACTTCGTAGACGCTAAGCATTGAAACTGTTTAAAGGCTTGGTCAAACACACGGCGCGACGCAGCGCCGCGTCCGCGCCGCGCGACCGCGGCGGCTTTAAATACATGCTAACAGGTTAGCGACGTCAAACATGGGCGCGATGCCGGCGGGACGCAGTCTGTTTGACGTCGCTAACCTGTTAGCATGTATTTAAAGCCGCCGCGGACGCGCGGCGCGGACGCGGCGCTGCGTCGCGCCGTGTGTTTGACCAAGCCTTTATGGTTTTATTGCAGTGGCTTCAAAACTGGTTCGGTTTTTAGTTCTTTGGGAGATAATATTAAGTCATTTACATTATTCAGCGAAAATAGTAAAGGGCACATGTCAACACTTTGGTAACGTTATGTTTTTTTTTTAGGAAAGAGAAGGCAATTTAAAACCAAACATAAATTGACAAGAACAATTTACTGAATCAAATCTCTAATGCTAAGGTTCAAACGAAGTTGTCGAAATAAAACAAAGATCAGGTGTTTATCTAATGTATTTTTTTATATAAGTCACTTTGTTTTTTGAAGTTGTATTATAAATGACACTAAACATATCACAAACTTAACCTCTTTCGTCATGTACTCGTACAGTGTTTAATGTAACAACAGTATAGATTCATAAATAATAAAACAAGTTCTTTAGTAGTATTACACTGCAGCAAGTTAGATAATATCGGATAATGTTAACATTATACTTAGCACAAAGTCTTCATATTCCTTAAACGTTAATTTACCAGCTTAAGACATCGTTTATACAATATTAAAAATATGAGCTACAATGAAACTTAATGCCTCGCTGCAAATAAACTCCATATCGGAACCTTCTTTAGACCTTTATTTCAAGAGCCTATTCCAGGACATATCCACTACCTAAATTACTTATGCATACTCTCTGCCTTCGTACACACCAATGAAGATAGGAATCTTGTATTTCCACCAGTTCCAGAAAGCACCGGTCAGCGAAAAGCGGCCGATTAGGAAGCAATTCGTGCCTTCCATCACTGCAAGTAAAAAAATACGATTAGTTAAATAAAAATAGAAAAGAATAATTCATATAATGATTATAAAAATCTATGTTACCTGTGCGTACTCGCTTCCTTTATAGACCCCTATGAAAAGGGGTATCTCCTGGCACGTGAGGAGGTACAAGAAAGGCCGGTCTGCTATGAACTTCGGGTACGGCAACGCACTACACGCCATGAAGTGGATCGCTGAAATATGTATTATATTAGAATTTGCATGGTCTTCTTGTTTTAATGTCAATTTTCGCCAGTCGCGGCCAAAGGGACTAATGCGAACGACAGACGCGTGCAATTTTACTGGTCATCTAAACCCTGTTCAGACTTACTTGTTAAGATAAGTAGTAAAAACTTTCTAACCTCAAGATGCATATTTTTCACGGACGAAATACTGGCCAAGTTATGTCCAAAATGTTTTCTCACTTTATTTTATTTACGATAAAAGAAAAAGTTTCATTCTCAGATTAGAAAGTTGTTTACCATATAAGGCAAGTAAGTCTGAACAGAGTTATTCTTAACATATGAAACTTTTCCATGACCAACTGCGACATTGCACAGCCTAAACTTCTGGTTAAAAGGAATTTTCATAAATTGACCTAGCTTACAAAGTCGCAGATGTCCTCGAGATTCCTACAAAGTACAAAAATGCACTGACCGTTGACAGCTGCGGCTTCGGTACCAAATTCATCGAAATTGATGAAAACCTTTTGGATGGCGTCTGATATGAACAAACTTTGGTTTGACGTCAGTATATCGATGTCTGTGTTTCCTTTGTCAAATATAGATTTGATTCCCAGCTGAAAAATGCAAAATTCAAAAATTATCTATCTAACATTATTTGGTAAGAGTTTCGTAAAAAGGCTATTAAAATATTCTTACCTTGGGCAATACTTCTTTCAAATCTATCGTCATTTCAGCTTTAAACTTAGGTATCACGACATCAAGCGTGGTGTATTTCATCTTCTTAATATCAGACTGCAGGTCGTATCCCTCAGCTAGCTGCTGCATAATTCTGTCCAGACCCTCTACTTCGTCTGGCAACACGATCACCATACTTGCCTTGCGACCTTCGTAATACATTTTAAGTAACTGTGGGTTTAAATATAAGTCGGTATTGTTACAGTGGTCTGTTTGTCAACTATTTAATATCCTGAAGTGGGAATCTTGGATCTGTGTACTTTCATCCAAATACGTTATATAGCATTTAAAATGTGATTGAAACACAACACACACTAACGTCAATACACACTTTTAAAGTAATATTTCTATTAAGTATATATAAGCACTGTTCAACTAAATCCTGCTACTCACTTTTGCCTCCAGCTTCTTACTGCTTCCAAAAGAGAAGGCTTGCTTTCGCATAAACATCTGAGGAACCTTAATAATAGTTTCTTTATTAACATAGAAGTTGCGATTTGCAGTGTTTCCTGTCGTAAATGGTAGTTCCCATAGGGCCTGAAATATCCGCAAGGTTTATTAGATATCCATGAACATTAACATTATATTTCATATTTATAATCATCTACCTCAACTTTAAGTAAACCCTGTTCAGACCTACTAGTCTTAAGTAGTACTAAACCACTTTCTAACTTTAAAATTCAACGTTTTTTTGTATTAAACAGCTATTTTAAATTAAGTACAGCAATCACGAACAATCCATTGGCCAAGTGATGTCCAAAATGTTTTCTCAGTTTACTTAATTTACCTTAAAAGAGCTGTTCTAGCCAAAAAAGTTTCATTTTAAGGTTAGAAAGTAGTTTACCATATAAGCCTGAACAGGGCTTATACTCTGACACCAACTTATAACATCAGAACATATATGCAGTAAATTTACCAACAATTTAGTGTCAACCTACTTATTAACCTTATTATGCTTACCTTAAAGTATATGGCATTGATCAATAGCATGCAGGTGTCTTCTTTGAAAATATCAGCAGAAACTATGTGTTTGATTAAATTGTTTGTTTGCTGGGCAACCTGTCAACGACGGCAGATAAAAAACATTAAGAAATCATCAGGCAGTGCTAGTATCCACATTTTTAGAGCTATTTTAGCCACGTCTACATCAGGCAAAGCATTGGGTTATAGTGTTCTAGTTAGTTTGGAATTTGCTTTGTCAAAGATAATTTGTATTCAAATTTGAATTTAATTTTACTTCAAATATGTACACACTTTAATTATGGTCAGTATTTGGAGGTGAATATTTTAGATTCTACAGTAAACAGTAAGTAAGCTACCTATCGAGATTATAGAAGTAAGATTAATGACTGACCCAATCATTGATCACTCCAGCCGCGGTCTCTTTCTCGTTGAAGTCCAGCTGTTCCAGATCAGACCCGAACACTTCTTCTGCGTCTTTCTTTATAGCAGGCTTCAGAGTTACTCCCTTCTTCAGGTAAACCCTGTTCGCTGTTCTTATACTCGTAGTAGTCTTTTCCCCCTTCATGTATATAGGGCTGACGACCAATTGACTTCCTGCAACCAGCGGCATATTTTATTATTTGGTTAAGTATACTAATGTGACTGAAAACCGCCGAGACAATCTCTAAAGTGGCTGAGTCAGCAATTATGACGTCATCAAAATGGTCGCCATGTTAACAAATCTCATTGGTTTGATTTTGGATACCACCTCGAGTGTGGTATTATTTTTGTATTGATATATCGAGGAATACCTCGTTTCCAATTTATGTTTTTGATACCCATTGTGTACTACTTATTTAATATTCAAGTCTTTACAGTGAAAAATAGATCAGTCAAAAGAAAAACAGAAAGGGACTATACCATCAATAGCCTTTAGAGTTGATGTGAGGTGTCCGAATGATGAACGGATCTGCGGAAAATTAAACATTTGCACAATAAGGAGGGCAGCTAATTGGATAAGTACCTTTGTAATGACCAGTTTACTTTAATGTACTCACGGTGTCATCATCAGCCATGTCCAGGGCCTGCAGCAGCTCTGCTCGCGTCTGGCCCCGGCAGCCGAGCGCCAGCAGCGCCAGCACGATCTCCGCGGACAGCGGCGAGCATACGCTCGTCCTACTCGTGCCCAACTCCTGCGAAGCAAAAGTATTACGGCTTATTTTCTGAGGGGTTGTAGTCTCAGGACGTAACGGAACAGTGACCAGGTTCGGAAAAAAATGGTCGCTGGAGTTTGTTTAATATTACAGTATTGCAGTATAGGTAAAAAACTTAAATAAAGCACAAAACTAATATGGGATTTACGTCAAATTTCGAATATAGGATGTCGAACGGTCTATAGAGATGTGTTACAACTACATTCAAGAGGAGTTTTACTTAAGTTTTTTACCTATATTCTCCTGGATGACCGGTAATATTTTTTTTGGTAAGTGTTCTAAAAATGAAACCTAGCTAAATCGATGTATCGAAACCCCCTGCATTCTAAATTTCATGAAAACCGTTGGAGCACTTTCCGAGATTCCGATTATATACGAGTACGTAAATATTTGTCCTGAATGACTGTCTGACAGACTGACTGACTGACGGATCAATGCACAGCCTAAACCGCTGATCGTAGCGACCTGAAACTTGGAGGGTATGTTGTTTGTATGACGTAGGCATCCGATAAGAGAGGGTGCCTAGTTTGTATGAGACAACGTGATTCCTTGGTCAAATCTACTTCAAATTTTGCATAAACATTCTTTAACAGAATTGAAGGAAGATGTGTTTCGTATTTTACTGAAATTCATTCCCTAAGGGGGTGAAAAAAGTTATTTTAGAGGTTATTTGTTTCGAAGTTAATATCAATACTCCTTAGTACTTTTAATTTACATAACATTTTATTTAGACATATGTTTAAAAACTCAATCCGAATTCAAAAAACGTTTTTA
Source organism: Acleris sparsana (assembly GCA_923062465.1). Classification (NCBI taxonomy): domain Eukaryota; kingdom Metazoa; phylum Arthropoda; class Insecta; order Lepidoptera; family Tortricidae; genus Acleris; species Acleris sparsana. Next base: position 14,216,301 of record OV281300.1, read on the forward strand.
AACAGAAGATATCACTTGGGACCATTTAAGATTCAAATTTGAACTAAACTCACTGACAAACAAATACACAAGTAAACGTATAACGTTAGATAAACACAATTATTAAAACATAATCGAACTTAAAACAGTAAAACCAGTTAGCAAAATACAGCCTGTGAAATGGTTTCATGTTACTCGTTAGCGTACACAAACATAATTAGCATGTCCTTGAACTTCGCCGCGACTGAGAATAATAGGTAGTACTCACATTGCAAAACTTCGTTGCGAATTTCGTCAGAGAGCACGATACGTTCAGGTCCATGTTTACCAGTCGACTGAGTCATACAGCAACTGCCGCGTTCATTATATACACGATACTGTGGTATTCCCAAAAGCCAACTGACCGAAAACATTCGCTAAATTTCTAAAGATACTGGGAGTTAATCTTATGCCTTGGTTATTGCATCTAATTTCATTTTCATTCATTGAATGTCCGCTAGCATTGCGTAAGTAATTAATATGTTTGAGAGTAATTGATTCATGTTTACCTAAAACGTACGTATTCTGGCCATTGGAATAAGGATTTATATTCCATTGCCAATTTTGTTATGCCGGCTGAAAAACATTTTAATATAGTTTTAGTCCCTTTTTACGCAAATTTAATGCAATTGGACGTAGCGGCTGTTATAGAACAGGTATAGAAGCAGCATAGTTATGGAAAAAAATTCACCGTAATTTTTGGTTTAATACGAGCGTTTGTTGGCTAATTTGCTTTTGTGTTAAAACCTCGGGTAACGGATGCAATTTCGATGTCACTGAGGCAATAATGTTTTTCATGGATTGAGCAATAATAAACAAAACTATTTTCGGTGAACGATAAGGTGTTCTCAGTTCACCGTCTCCGTGTAGAATAATATATAATTAGTTTGTTTTTAGTTTTTATCACTTTAACACTGATTAACTTAAGCATATCAAGCTTGGGGGAAAGGTTGAATTTCAAGCAAAATCGATAAAGATTTTGTTGTCAAAGCAGAACATAAAGAGTTCTCCTAATATTTTTGCGGATGACGTAAGCCCTAGTAGAGATGTTCGTGCCTTTTCGGCCAGCTACTCCAGCCAGTGACTTTGGAATAATAAACAACCTTATAGTCTACATAAGAGCGAGTAAGCTGTCGTACTCTTTAGTCGGCTCGTGACCATGGAGCGGAAAGTATCGAGCTCGCTGACGCATTTCGCGACGAAGTTTTGCAATGTGAGTGTGTTTTTAGTCGCGGTCACGGTGAAGGACAAAGTTGTTTTGCTTCTGTATGATAAGCATGCTAATGAGTAATGCGGAACTTTAAAAAGTTGCTGTGTGTCTCGGTAAAAAGGATGCGAACATATTAAATCCTTTTTTCTAACACTGTTTTCGGCTGTAGACGAGTAAACTAAATAACTGTGGACTTTTGATTGGCGGGATCGTATTTAACTTACGAGTATCACTATGAACAGTTTATTAACATATTATGTTAAATGTCTCGTTATTACAAGACATAAATGTACTTAGAGATCTAATTTTATTGCATAAAATTATTTTATGTGAGATTGATTCCCCGTACTTGCTAGGTAAAATTGGCCTTAGGGCTCCTCGTATTAATTCTCGAGGTAATACCAATCTATTTCATGTTCCCTTTACTCGTAACAAATATGCATCGAATTCATTTTTATGTAGAACTTTTAAAAACTATAATAGTACGTTTTCTCACTTAGATATATTTAGTCTTTCCCTTCTTAGATTTAAGATAGCGTTGTCTAAACATTAAGTGTTGTCTGTATTTAAATTAAATATTTGTACTTGAATTTAATACTAAGTATAACATACAACACACATTTTTAACGTGTTACTCTGTATTGCATTAGTTAACTGTGGCAACTTCACTGGTCAATAATATTATGTAAGTTTTTCTGTAATATTTTTTCTTTACTTGTACCGTTTGTGCCCAAATAAACATTAAACATTAAACATTAAACATAACAATCAGAACATTATTGTACTTTTTTCTGACATTGCACATGTCAGACAAATTTTAATTTGAACAGCACCAGACAGTTTCGGAATTTTATAAGTGGCCTTCTGAGGCCGGAATGGGGTTGTGGAGGTAGTACGTTAGAGAATGAAGGTTCACCAACAAATGATGTTAACTTGGAGTCTTCTATTTTGGAAAGTAATACGAATACCTGTGTCTCAGACTACTAGTACGTTCAAGAAAAGATTTTTTGTGATTTAACTATAACTCTCCTGTTTTGTAGGAGTTGGGGACGAGCAAGACGAGCGTGTGCTCGCCGCTGTCCGCGGAGACCGTGTTGGCGCTGCTGGCGCTCGGCTGCCGGGGCCAGACGCGCGCGGAGCTGCTGCAGGCCCTGGACATGGCTGATGACGACGCCGTGAGTATATTAGTGCTAACTAATCCTTATTTTCCAAGTTGTTGCGTTACCTATTGTGCATCCACCGTTATTATCAATCTTGATCTAAAAATACAAATCAAGTTCAGTTCAGATATTATTAAGCTGTCTTCTTTGTATTGTACTGAAAGTCTATACATGCCTATATCTTTAATAGAACTTTTTCTATCTGTTATTACGACGATTTGTAATATGTAAAACGCCGATTTCAGATATTTTATTAAGTTTTACTACGATATCTCTTCTTAAATTGGTTATTAAACTACAAGTTTGATTTGCTGTAGAAGTTTAATTGTACTCAATATTTTTTCTAATGTGTTCATCAAAACCAGATAATCAACTTGATCACAAACTGATCAATCTTTTTTCCCAGATTCGTTCATCATTCGGACTCCTCACATCAAAATTAAAATCTATTAAAGGAGCTTCTTTAAGCATGGCGAATAAGATTTACTTGCGGAAGGGAGCAACGTTAAAGCCTGCGTTAGAAAAGGACGCTGAAGAAGTGTTCGGGTCCAATCTGGAACAGCTGGACTTTAACCTCTCGGAGGCCGCAGCTGAAATCGTTAATCAATGGGTAAGTTGTTGTTATAACTTTATAAAATACCTAGAGCCTCACATATCAATGACAAAAAGGTTTGGTAGGTAAATGACGTAAGATTAACTGCAAACCTGAATTATAAGTAAACTTGACTATAAAATGACCGAAACCAGGGAGCCGTGATGCGTCAGTCTCTTAATTAATATGACTGGGATGACCTAGACCAAGCATCAACATCGAGGTGTGGTCACAGAACTAAAAGGCGTCTCAGTGTGAGCTGCTATAGCCTGGTGGGAAATACTCCAGTGCAAACTAGGTCGGAAAGTCGGAATCATTAAGGACGACCACATCATAATCTCTTCATTTTGCCATAAAGACACGACTTCTCCCCTTCAGCTTAAGCGTGCGAGGTGTGTTCAGTCGGTGACTCGGTGGAAACTTTGGAAGTTGTAAAAAAGTTATCTTTATCTTTATTTCACGAGTGACAAACTAGTATTGTGTGACGATTACCCTTATGTGTTTCCATTGACAGGTGGCACAGCAAACAAACAATTTGATCAAAGACGTGGTATCTGCTGACACTTTTAAAGAAGATACTTGCATGTTATTGATAAACGCCATACACTTCAAGGTAAGCATAACCAGCTCACACGATAATACTTTAAATAAGTGGTGGAAACTAAATTGTAGAAGATAATTAAGTATGTCATTGCATTTAAATGCTTAGGTCAAATCTGAGGTAGATGAAGAATTATCTGATAGACGTAACGCATTGCCGGTTTTCTGGAGAGATCTTTGATATAACAACTACCCTACTAATATTCAAAAACGTTTAAATACTAAAAGGCCATTAAGTCATCGAAATACTCGTACACACCCTCCCTTTTTTTTATTTTTTTTACATATATTTATTTACTTATAAAGACGTAATAAATTTAATGCTATAAATAGCGAACAAATCCGTACACGGCTTAACTGTTGCTGTGTTCACTAAACTATAATAAATAATCTAATAACAGCAAAATAAATAATACTGCGCATATCAATGCATGCGGAGCATCAACGCAGGTAGGCTGCTTTCATAATGCGCATGCAGTGGTGTGGGTTTTCACAAACACAACGCTCGGATACGGCAGATAAAATCGAAATTTTATTTGCTATCACAGAAAAAAACCTATATTCGTGTTTTTGAGAGTAGTTTGTAAAAACCCTTTTCTATCATTATTTCAGGGTGAATGGTTGGTACCATTTGAGAAACAAATGACTGCGAATCGTGAATTCTATTTAAACAAAGACACTACTATTAAGGTACCTCAGATGTATAAGCCTGATATAGACTACGATTACGGCTCCAGTAAAGAGCTGAAGGCACATGTAAGTAGCATGGTTCTCTGCCTTTTGGCCGAAATACGTTTGATCGAATGTGTCGTTTCCCAACCGTTTCATTTGCCAACCCACTTTTATTTCTGTAACTGTAAATATTTCAGGATTTTTATAAAAACTAACCTAACCTAACCTATAGGGTCTACAAGAAGGTACAGAAATAAATCCTGAAAATTTTACAGTTCTGAAAATTTTAAAGTGGGTTGCCAAATGAAACAGTTGGGAAACGATACATTCGACCAAACATAATTCGGCTACAAGGCAGTACACCAAGTAGCATACTTAATACCATCGTGCAACACTATTTACTTTTTATGTTGCCTTCTTATCTTTGACTCAAACCCACAGTTACTTCGAATCCCCTATAAAGGTGGTGAAGCAAGTATGGTGATCGTACTCCCAGATGAAATCGAAGGTCTGAACGGAATATTGGAGCAGCTAGCAGAGGGATATGACCTAATGGCAGACTTAGAGGCCATGAAAAATACCATGCTTGATATCATGATACCCAAGTTTAAAGCTGAAATTACGATCAATTTAAAAGAAGTTTTACCCAAGGTAAGTAGGATATTTTGTGTTTATCCTTGCACGCCCACGGGCTACCTGACGATAAAGAAGCTCTGAGACTAAAAATACGTCATAATCTAGACTGTAAACGTATAACGAACGTGAGGATTGTAATCAGGGAATTGGATTGAATGCATGTACGCTAGATATTTTTTACAGTCAGGTATCTAAACCACACAAAAACAAATGCAGGGAAGTGATCCCGAATTACCGTGGTGTGGATACAAACTGTCCATAGATGAATCGAACTTCATTTTAATAAGGATGCGTAGATACATATATTCTTTCCCATTAAACTGATAAATACATGTTACAGATGGGAATTAAATCTATATTTGACGAGGAAACATCCAACATCGACATGCTGACGTCAAACAAGAGGTTGTTCGTGTCAGAAGCTATCCAGAAGGCTTTTATCGAGGTGGACGAAGTAGGCACCGAGGCTGCGGCTTGCACCAGTCAGTATAGTTTCTTTCCTATTAATTATATTGTAGACTTTACGACTCTTTCCGTAAAAAAGGCCAAGTGCGAGTTGAACCCGCGTGGAGAGGGTTCGGTACATTTATTACAAAATATCACATTTGAAATCCTCACAGTAAGATGGAAGTTAACTACTACTAGCGGTATCTAGTGGTGTTTTAGTGAACTATTTTCCGTAAATGGACGTATTATATTGACTTTACCACTTTATTGTTAATTGATAGAATTCTTATAGGTTTTCCTGTAATTTACAAGCAATTAACTATATTTCGTATTATTTTCAAAACTTTAGGCTCAGTTGTTTCGGAGAGCTTAGGGGAGACCGGGGACAATTGAAACACGTCATGACTGAAACAAGTCAAATTTCTCAAAAACTATAATACCTACGAGTATGACGCAACACTCAGGACTCCGCCGGCCATATTTTAATCTATGGTCAGTAGCGCGCGAGCGACCGAGCAACGCAGCGGTGTCACGGAGCGATTTAATTTTTTCGCGGTCAAAAGTAAGTATTTCTCATCTTGTATATTTGTTGATAACTTTTTTTGTTCTTGTATTTTAACTGATTAAACTATTTTAGCGTGATTGTGATAAATTAACGAATGTTTATTATTGTCAATTATCAGTGTTCGACTTGTTTTTGCGTTTAATATTTGACCTTCAATTAAAAACTGTGATTTGGGGACGGTAGGAACAACTTGCGTGTGGACGGTTGAAACGTTTCATTCGTCCTGGCGTTTTAATCGTCCCCAAATGTAGTCGCCTTTAAATATGAGGAGGTTCTGTATTTGACGCATGTTTTTGTTTGATAAATGTGAAAATGAATATGCGACAATGGCTTATTTTTTATGATGATTTTTTTCATGGTCAATAATTATTATACCTACACTAACTTTTGCCCGTGATTTGGATAAATAAACCAATAGACAGAGTTACTTTATTCATATTAATGTTATAGAAGGATAGATATAGGTGCCACTTTTGGTATTAGTCCGGTATGTGTACCTACTAGTATCATGCTGACGAATAGGTGAAAAACTTAAGTAACTCTCCTCTTGCATGAAGTTGTGTACAAAACTATAGTATGGAATTTATGTCAAATTTCAAATATAGAACGTCGAACAGTCTATACAGCCACAGATAAAAGAATACATACAGCTGATGTGTTACAACTACATGCAAGAGGAATTTTATTTAAGTTTTTTAACCATATCCTTACTAATATTATAAATATGAAAGTGAGTTCGATTAATGTTTGTTACGGTTTCACGTCTAAACCGCTAAACCGATTTTGATCAAATTTTGATACCTGCGGGGCCTTCTCCAGGACAACAATTGTGTAAGAAAATTTTTACTTGTGGGATGTATGTATGTTCGTTATTCTTTCATACAAAAAGTACTGGACAGATTTTGATGTAATATATATCTTCTTTAACGACTTCTATGCGGATGAAGTCACGGGCAAAAGTAATATTATATGTAAACTTTAATTGTAGCCAAGCGATTATTTCGTATACATGACAGCTAGATATCTGAAAACTTTAGACTGATCTGATATTAAAAGCAGCGATTGGCATTAATCGATTATTTTTTAGTCAACCTATTAATCGAATCAAAATTAATCGACGGAGTCTTCGAATAACCCATTTTTGCCCATCACTGATTAAAAGTACGTTATGCAATGAGTAATATCACATTACAAACATTTTTTATAATTTTTAGATGCCCCGAAAACGGAAGCAAATAACTGGATACTTCAGTATTAATCTGGCCTGATTCGCCTATAGTTTATTGTTTGCAAGACTGATTGTAATTTTAATTAACAGATTGATTATTACTAAAATATTTTATAATATTGATAAAGAGTCAAAATACGTTTTTGATTTTATTTTAATTTGGCATATAAGTAGCCGTGGTACTATTTTTATTGAAACTGTTTTTGTTTTATAATAAAACGATCTTAACCGATTATATTGTGTATATTATTTAAAATCCCGACGTTTCAAGTTTATCCATTCATTAAGTTATGATTGAAACACTGTTATGATTGAAACAAGCATTTTTGTATGTAGTTTAATTATGTGTTTTTAACACAATTCCATATCATTATAGCTTATTATAACATTAAAACTATTTTCTATTAAGCTTTATGTATAAGGTAGCCAGCAACAAAGAAAGCTACAAGTCATATTTATTTTTTTATCTGCGTTTGATGATCGAGATTTTCTGATGCTTATAAATGACGATATGTTTATGTTATGCTTGTGAACTTTTGATGGTCGTATTATATACCAATATAGCGATGAAAACGAGTAGGACTGATAACATTACTTTCATTGTGTTAAAGATATTACGGTGTTTCAATTGACCTTATATAGTGTTTCAATTAACAACGGTGTAAGGTCAATTGAACCACATTCCCCCATTCTCTTTATTACATTATTGTAAAATAACTATTAATGATAGACTAACCAAATATACTTTATTTAGGAACCAGATAACTAACCTTGAAATAATTACGGCAAACATCTTTCTAACTTTAAAAATAAAACGGCAACAGGCAGTCAAAGTCAAATCGTTTCAATTGTCCCCGGTCTCCCCTATTGTAAATTTTTGTCTTCTTTCCTGATGAAATCAAAACTTTTTTTTACAACAATAACAAAAATATATTTCAGATCCTCATAATGAGCCAGCCCTATTGTTTGATATATGACAGAGTATGGTTTGCAAAACTTTTTTAAAATATCCTAATTTGTTCCCCGAAAAACCGAAAATTTCAACTCGATCGGTCTATTAGTTTCGGAGCAAATTGGCTGTGACAGGCCGACAGACAGACAGACGCACGAGTGATCCGTAAGGGTTCCGTTTTTTCATTTTTTGTAGTTCATTCTATAAACAGGCTGCAAAGAGTCAAGCCTACGTCATGAACATATCGACATGTACACTCAGTACACATGCACGGTGGAATATTTTAGGCTGACTACCATATACATAATGTAGGTTATGATTAGCAGTTCTGCAAAAAACGTGTCGAAGACAAAAACCTTATGTTCAGTACTCCTCAGGGTAATGGTCCATGAATTGATACATAGGTTAGTCTGAACGAATTTAATTACAATAAAACGGATTTTTAACAAATAGCGTTACATATGTTGCCGCTTCGGCGGTAAGATGCAGTCTGTCTAGTGCGCTGGCCCTCGGAGAGGGGCGCTGGAGTCGTGACGTCACCGTGCCGTCGTCTTGTTGTTGAAGGCGTCAACATCCTCCCCAGCCTTTAAGCTTCCTCCACGTCAAGAAATGGGCAAATCCGGTTAAGGGCTCTTCTGATTGTACCCTTGGTAGTAAGTATATCAGCTACTCTGCAGGCACCGTCAGTTCCAGGGTAGACCGCTCGAATACGTCCCAACGGCCACTTCAGAGGTGATGTTGCTTCATCCTTTATGAGCACGAGCTGCCCCGGTTTGATATCGGGCTGCCGTTGTTGCCATCGAGTTCGCTGTTGCAGCTCGCATATGTATTCTTGGCTCCACTTTGACCAAAAATGCTGTCGTGTGTAATGTATATTTTTTCAGGCATGAATTAACGCTTCAGCGATGCACAATTTATTCCATTTCTTTACAAATTATTTTGGTTGGTATCCTTGATTTAATCTTACAATCTATGGTCACTTCAACCACTAGTGAATCTGTATCAATAAAACTACTGACTCTGTGGCAAATGCACCCGGTGTTGCTAGGGGCATATTTCGTTCTCCTCGTTTGTAAGTAAACCCAGGTCACTGTATTAGTGTCGTTTAAATTAATATTTTCAAAATTGTTCATGTAGTCCAAGTTTAGTCTTCTTTTAATTCTTCAGTCGTTTCAGGATTCCGGCGTATTTTAATGACAGACGAAAACCCGAGTTTGCTGCATTTAAATAAAATTAACTAGTATCTGTACCCGTGTGACGTTTAGTCTTTTTTCCCCGATCTGTGGAGTTTTATTAAATTTAGGAACTGGTAATCGATCCAATATCGATTTCGGTAGATGATCTCCGCTGTCGTTCTTTTTCTTATGAGCCAGCGAGCTAACCGGATCAGATTTTATTACATTTTGGAGCATATATTTACCATACTTGCTTCCCTTGTAAGTGTTTTCGCCGTTTGGCTTGATGTGTCTTAAGAATAATTATTGTGTATCGTTTTGGTTTTGACAACAAATTCTTATATTCCAGTGACCGGCAGTCCACGTAGGAATTCGTATTTACCTTATTTAAAAATAATCTACGTGGCAGTGATCACAGCAACAGTAAGTGTCTACAACCCTTTCCATCTTCAATGCCGTGCTGTGTGTCGAGTGTTTATCTAAAATTTATTAAAATACCAGCAGAGACATCCTAAGGGACACTCGTGCCACGTCTACACGGACCTTACGGCGTTCCGGAGTCGACATTAGTTACAGCAAGCTGTAAGCAAGGATATTATCCTCCAACAGGTTAGTTTTCTTCTTTATTTTACAAAGAGTTTGGGGTTATAACTTTGTGCCACATGTCTGTTTCTTACTTCTCTTCTCTTGCTAAAAATGTCCAGCAAAACCTCCTTGGAACGTGCGCTGTTAACTATATCATTTATCCGCAAGGATTAAAGGGTGCTTTCTTAAATTTAACCTGCGTTTGGATGCTTGAATGCCTTCCTGCACCGACTACAAACCATGTGGCTGTCACATTATGCCTAGCGAACTGCTGAGTCACCTCCAAAATCTACATGCCGCCTTTCATTACCGTTTTCTTAAATTAACCCACTCAACCTCTAAATTAACTACCGCATTGCCTGCATACGGGTTCTTTACTTCTACTCCCGGGCTATTCCAGGAGGTGCTTTGTACGGGCCTAGATATAGGCCACGCCAGTTCATCCGGCGAGGTGACCACGTGCGAGTGTTGCTGCTCGAGCAGGGGCGACTGCTCAGCCACAACTGCAGCTAAGCGTTTAAGCATAATTTAACGACTAATCTTTACCAAACTTTACCAGCGTCATCGACCAAACAACAACAAAACCCTAAATTATTTAATTATTTTAAAATTCAATAACTACCTTCGTCAAAATAAATTATGTATATGTAATCTTTTGTTTTCTTTATCTACCTAAAAATATAGTATTTCACGTGCTTGCTCGATTCTTGCATATCTATGGAGTCGGCTAGGATTCACTTCTTGCAGGTCAGGGGCTGGCAGCGAAATGAGTGGCCTTCCTATTAGGAAGTGCCCTGGGGTGAGAGGAGTAAGATCGTGTGGAGATGAGGACATAGGGGACAAAGGTCTAGAGTTAAGTATTGCCTCGATCTGTGCAAACAATGTTGAAAGCTCCTCAAACGTTAAATGAGTGTTGCCTAGCACCCGTTTCATGTGAAACTTAGCCGATTTCACAGCTGCTTCATATAAGCCTCCAAAGTTTGGGGCATAAGCTGGCGAGAAATGAAATTTTATACCTTTGTCTACAAATACATCTGACACAGACTTGGACTGAGCGTTAAGCCATTCACCTAGCTCACGGCTAGCTCCTAAAAAATTCCTACCGTTGTCACAGAAGATCTCCCGTGGTTTACCACGGCGAGATATAAAGCGTCGCAATGCTAAAATAAACCCTTCTGTGCATAGGGAGCTAACAAGCTCCAAATGTACTGCCTTGACCTTAAAGTCAATGAAAACACAAAGATAACACTTAACCAATATGGCACCGCGACGCTAAAATAACACTGCTAAAATTCCAGAAAATAAGTTTCGACGTTTTTCCTGCATTTCATGTCCGGCCTAAGTCAAAAACACAGTTCAATTTTCCGAGACTATTACTATTAATAAATGTATCTACCTACCTTATACATAAAACTCTCGGGTGAGATCACAACAGGCTACTCACCTAAATAATGACAAATATTGCTTGGCATGTTTCGGGCTCGTCTGAGGCCCTTATCTACATGAATTAACCCTTAGTTATTTACTGTGCTAAAACAATTAAGTACATTACACAAATAATACTCTTGATGTTTGTACATTACAATATGAAAACGTTCATATTTATATTTGGCTTACAGTGGTCCGCGGCGTGATTCGTTGTGCGAGAAAAAAAACGAGGTTCTTAGCTAATAGACCTTTCACGTACCTCCTTACATGTCACAAGATACCACTCTTCATAGGAGTTTACGAAGGAAGCAAGCACGCATAAACGAAGATAGTAAAAACAAGACATATACATATTCTATAAATTTATCAATCAAAACTTTGGACTTGTTGAGCGCAGCAATAGATCGTTAAATGGTACATTTACCTTTCAGTGGGCCGAGAAATGGACTGTTGTTTTAGACCGAACACGAGATTCATAGCTGACAAACCTTTCCTGTACCTCATCGCATGTCGAAAGATACCTATTTTCATTGGAGTTTACGAAGGAAGCGCATACGCATAAACAATAACAATGAAAACTGGACATATGTAGGGTAAGAGCACCAAAAGATGAACGATTAAGCGACTACACCAACTTTAGACAGTTTATATTCAGTGAAAGTAACAAATTTCACCCTATTTAATTTTTTTATATGGTACAGTATATGGTCTAGATTGAAAATGACTATTATAAAGCCTGTTATTATATCTCCGTATTTTTCTAAAAATCATTGAAACCAAAAATGTACCGATTTGCCCAAAAGATGAACAGCGTGCCCTAATTCTGAACGGTTGGGACCCAAAAGTTGAACTAACATAATAAAATACCTATATCATTTTAATTCTATTCACTTTTAGCAATAAAATGCGAGTTAACGAAATATTCTTTATTTTTTAATTGTTTACATTTATTTAATATTACTTACGTACATAAGGTTCCTATTTTTTATGGTTATTTGTGTCATAAAAACAACGAATTAGTATTTTATTTTTTATCAATAATCATTAGCAAAACTACTTAGGTACTTATCTTTTTAAACAGATAAACCGACAAAAAGTGTTACTTTAACATTTATAATATTAGTAAACATTTCCATAAATACTACTAGTGTTCATATTATAAAACTATGCCTAAAAGTTGAACGACTGAATTTACTTAGTTCAATTTTAGGACACAGAATTTATGAAATGAACAAACAAAATCAATTAGGTGTTCACATATTGGAATAGAATCCAAAACATGAACTAGTAAATTTAATTCGTTCAAGTATTAGGCACACATTTTTTATTGAACAGTGATAGTTTTCATAGTATTTAAAACTCCAAAACCATTGGATTAGACATCAAAAGCTATGTTCATCTTTTGGTTTAAAGATACAAGAGCATTTAACGATCATTTTACGTTCTAAATTTTCCATCTCACATTTCAGTACGATTTATTAAGAAGCTTTAAAAAAAGTACGCCTTGCCTAGTAGCTGAACACCGTTCAAGTATTGGCTTAGGTATACATTTTTGAAACCATTACTTGAACGGCATATTTCTCGTTAACTAACAAGAAAAAAGAAATATCGTATAACTCCAATAAAAGAGTGATTAATCAAGAATACATACCAAGCAAATCCTTCTAAGACTGACAATTATTGAATTTTATACGTAATTAAAAGCTTAAATTTGGAGAGCACTGTCCTTATTTATTTTCCCATACTATCGACTTTTTCAGCGGGAAGCTCCAGAACGACGACCGATCACGGCCAAAAAGAATATAATACTATGTTAAGATTTAATGGAGGTGTAAGCAAAGAGTTGCTGTTTAAGAAAAATTAATTCCGAAGTATGTAATATTTGTCACGATTTAGTTATGTGATTATTTCTGCTTTTGCTTTTGGGTGTCGTTCATCTTTTGGTGCCCCTACCCTATACAGATATTGATACTAAAAGTACTTTTACAAAATAAAATGATTTTATTTGGGCGTTTGTGTTCTGTCTGCCATACGGCATATCAAGAGATCGTTAAATGATGCATATTTGCCTTACAGTGGTTCGTGAAATGCAGTGTTGTGCGAGACGAAGGCCGAGATTCATGGCTAACAGACCATTCCTGTTCCTCCTCACAAGTCACAAGATACCCCTCTTCATAGGAGTTTACAAGGGGATAGAGTACAGAAAAAGAAAGCGTAAGATATCAAAGGATAGTTCTAACAGTGTGGTTTTATAAATTAAATTGGCTCATTAAAATTGAATAAAAAGTATTGTTTCCTTATAATAAACTTTATTGATCTGGGACTTTTTGTTAAGATATCATAATACTACACGACTAATCTTTAGGATTTTAGTAAACATTGGAATTCATAAAGATCGATAAATCGTTAAATACATATACTGGTACTGCATATCAGCATCCTATTGGTAGTGATGCCTGCTTACAAAGCTAGAGGTTCGGGTTAGGTCTCCATTGTATAAGTGTTTAGTTTCTGAAATCCTTTTGATGTTTAGTTTAGTTTAGTTTAGTTTAGTTATTTATTCATCAATGTAATGTTACAATATTAATTGCATTGCATGTCAAAAAATATGAAATTACATTGGTATCGTCAACATTAATACAAAAATAATAAAATGGTAATAAAATAAAAATAACACACAAATAATCAAAGACAACATTAATAAGTACATAATCAACTAATAAATAAATGGTCAGTTTCCGAAGTCAATATACAAGAAGTAAAGGTCAAACAAACAATAATAATTTTACAATATAAGTGTCATAAATTCATCGACGGAGTATAAAGGATGATCCAATAAAAGGTTTCTAAGCTGATGTTTAAATGCTTCGTCGGATGTTACATTTTTAAGTTTAGCGGGTAGACGCTCATAGTATGTAGGACCGATGACACGCGGGTTCTTACCCGCAAGTGCCATGCGACGGGGAACTGTTCTCAAACGCCCGGTGTGGCGGAGTTCCTTGCCAGGAATATTGACACGTGCAAAGGATGAAATATTATTCCTTACGAACATTATTACCTGAAATACGTAAACTGAGTAGTGCGTCAATATGCGGTGCGTAATAAAAAGGCTCCTGCAAGAGTGCCTGGGTTTCACCCCGGCTAACGTGCGTAAGGCACGCTTTTGCATAACGCGGCTGCTACACGGTTATCAGCCGAGCCTCCAACCAAGGTGACCTTGCTGGTTTGCAGCCGTGTAGAAGGATGTTTGCAACCAAATTTCGTTTGACCTTTCTTTGCCCTTGGTTGACGGGCGTGCGCTGACAACCGCGGTTGGATGCCGCCGTTGTAAAGCGGCTGCTACACGGTTATCAGCCGAGCCTCCAACCAAGGTGACCTTGGTTGGAGGTTTGGCTGCTAACGCCATTGCGTTTCCGTCTACACGGTTGCCAACAGCAGTGTGTCTACTGCTCGCGGAGAGAAAACACGCATCGTACGACTGCACAGCGCACACGATATGGCTCCTTGCCTTTCAAAATTTCAGAAGGTTGGCGTAGCATTAGCACTTTTGTACGCAAGTGAGGACAGAAAAAAAAAAAAGGAAAGAATATGGATGAAGCGATGGCTTAAGGAACGACTATCACTAAGTCATTTAAATTTATTAAATTTACTGGAATTTGATGATATTCGTAACTTCCTGAGAATGGAAAAAGAAATATTTTACGAGTTATTGGATATGGTGACAACTTTGATAAGTAAGAAAGATACAAACATGAGACAAGCTGTATCTCCTGAAGAACGTCTTATAGCTACTTTAAGATACCTAGCCACTGGAAGAGCCTACATGGATCTTAGATACAGTTCTATGGTATCACATCAACTGCTATCGAAAATTATTCCAGAAACTTGTCGGGCAATATACAAGGTCTTAAAGAAAACAATTAAGGTAAACTTTATTTTTTATTTCCAAAAATCAACAATTCTTTTAATACGTCACCGGCCGGACCCTCTATGACGACGTTTTGTGTTTGTGAAGTAGCTGGTTGGGTCATTTGTGAATAGTCGGTTATCGGTGATTGATCTTGGGTTAGAGTTGACGGAGGTGATTGGATATGAAAGTTTGAATAATTATCTTGGGTTTGACTTGCAGAAGGAGGTGATTGGATGTGAATGATTGGATAATTATCTTGGGTTTGAGTTGCAGAAGGAGGCGATTGGATGTGAATGATTGGAAAATTATCTTGGGTTTGAGTTGCAGAAGGAGGCGATTGGATGTGAATGATTGGAAAATTATCTTGGGTTTGAGTTGCAGTAGGAGGTGATTGGATGTGATCAGGAGAATGTAAGGTAGGGGAAGAAGCTGGTAGGTTAACTTGTGAAGCATATACAAATCTACGACCGTAGGTCTGAGGCGTGTAAGGTCTGCTTGAAGAACTATCCGATGAGAAGTTGGGTGATTGAGAAGTCTGGGTCGACAGAGGTGATTGAGCAAAATAAGGTGTGGGATTGTATTGAGGAGAGTGGCTGTAAGGTGCATTATAACGCGATTTAGATGGTGTTTCTATTCTTGAGTCAAAATCTAAATTTTTTGTTTTGGCGAGAAAAAGTACATCCGAAATCAGTTTTTCGGCTATTTCTCGCTGGCCAGGGGAGATTTGGTCCAATTTTTCACCCACGTAAATTCCAAATGAGTTGGTTTCCTTTACACCTTCCTTTAACAAGTCTTGAGCTGTATCTATTAATTTTTGTTTTTTTTGCATCTAGGACACTTTCTCTGGACTCCTTTTTTCTTTTAGTGATATTTATTGTTTGTTCCTGAAACAAAAAAGAAATGGAAATATAGAGCGCTGTGACTCACAAACACTACCAAAGTCATACATCTTGTAACGTGGGTAGATTATTCTTTAATATTTTTTTAATTTTACTTTACAGCTACCTTGTACCCAAGAGGAATGGAAAACGACTGCACAGTTATTTGAAACACAGTGGCAATTTAATAATTGTGTTGGTTGTATGGACGGAAAACATATTTTAATACAAAAACCGCCTGGAAGTGGATCTCTATTTTTCAACTACAAGGGTACATTTAGCGTTGTTTTATTTGCAGTTGTTAATGCAAATTACGAATTTATGTACGTACATACGGGATCAAATGGAAGCGTGTCTGATGGAGGAATCATAAGAAATACAAAGTTTTATGAAAAACTCATGAACAATGAGTTGAATTTGCCGGAATCGTATTTGCTACCTGGAACAGACAAATCTGTACCGTATGTTTTTTTAGCGGATAGTGCTTTTGCACTTGATACGCACGTCATGAAGCCGTTTCCGGAAAGAGACATTTCAAGGGAGAAAACAATATTTAACTACCGATTAAGCCGAGCAAGAAGAATTGTCGAAAACGCTTTTGGTATTCTTGCGTCTCGTTTTAGAGTACTCAAGCAGCCAATCAATCTTAATCTCGACAACGTAGATGCAGTTGTCTTAGCAAGTTGTGCATTACATAATTTTTTAAGAAAAAAATCTAAAACTTATTTAACCCCAACAGCTGTTGATAATGAAGACGTAGTAAAAAGTACATTCAATAATGGTACTTGGCGTCAAGGAACAAATCAACTAACTCCTGTCCGAAGGAGCATTCAAAGGCCTTTGAATAATGGGAAGCAAATTAGAAATATTCTGACCGAATATTTTAATGGTGAGGGTAGAGTATCTTTTCAATATAGAATGGTAAATATTGCAGTGTCTAACAATCCCTGAGTACCTGAATTAAAAAATAAACTTCAACTTTAACTGTAGATTTAATAACATAGGTTTGAAGTAACATATGGTCAACAAATTTAATTGTTGGGTAACCATAGAACCCTGTCATAATGACAGTCTCATTTATTTTCAAGTAATTTCTTCCTCGTGACTTGCCGCTGTCATTATGACAGGGTTCTATGGTTGCTCAACTATAAAATTTGTTGCCCGTACCATTACAAATAATAAATATTACAGGCTAAACTAATACAGTACTTAGAGTCATAACATAACTATAAGAAATACTTTGTGTTAATAATCAATCTGTGTTTTAAGTTATACACTACCAGCTTTTGCCCGCGACTTCATTCTGGTGGAATTTGTTTATAGCTGATCGACATAATAATATATAAATAAGGTTGTGGTTACATATTTTATTGAATAGTTATATAGTCGCGCTAAAATTATTAAATATAGGTCCATGAATACTACTTACGTCTTCGTCTTCGCTCATGAAAGAATCCACTCCGGTTCTTTTAACTTCATTTTTTTTATCAAGAAACTTCATTAGATCGAAGTACCAAAGATTTGGTTTATGAACATCACTGGCGGCCGATCCGGTGCGGTGTTTTGTATCCTTAATCTGTAACAATAGTAATAAGTTAATTTATAAAAAATAAATGATTTTCTGTGTAATTTATGTTTATATTTAAATACCTACCTACCTAACTACCTACCTACAGCCTTGGCCAAAGGTGTTGAGCACCCTACGTTTTAATCATTTTATTTTACAATAAAATGATTAATTGAATTTTTTTACACGGAAATTCTCTTAACGCCAATAAATATGTCATTTTTTTCCGACAGATACCTATACAACTTTCTATAATAAAAGCTATAAATGCACCTTTTAAAGTTTGACATAATTATAACTATGAAACACCCATAGCTGCTCAACGGCTGTAGGTACCTACCTAAGGTCGCCGTCAATAGAACTTGTGAACGATGTAGATGTAGGTATACAAATTGGTTCGTTTGATTTTGTTTACATCTTTTGCAAGTTCTATTGACGGCGATCTTACCTACATTGTTTTTGATTTACCTTCTTTAATTGCACAACTTAGTTTTATCAGAGCGAATTAAAACCAGTCCATACGTAACTACATACCTACAAAAATAAAAAGCTATCTAACCTTTTTTACTTCCCTTTGGTAGGATGATTTCAATAGGTCCATTTTTTTTTTGGCCGAAGCTTCATTGGCGTCAGGATCAATTTCTTTTAATTTGCTTGCAAGAATTTGCCACGCATTTTTTTTTTGTGTCCTGTCCTTGTACGACTCGGACGATAAGTCCCAAAGGCATGGTAAATCTTTGAATAAATCAATCATCTCGGCCATAACTGCTCGCTCTTTCTGCTGCTCGTTCGCCATCTTATTGTCGTGCGTTGTTGCGTGCAGGTCCAATCTGAAACATTCAGTAAACGTGTAAAAGAAAGATAACATTTACATAGAAAACACGTTAAACATAATACATTCATTGACTTACTTAATTATATTTAGCACTATAGCACTTCACTACACAAAGCAGAACAGACAGTACTTAAAAACTCAAACTGATATGCAATGCTGGTTGCGTCAGGCCGTGCGCACTCTTTGCCTGCAGAGACACAACTGCCCTTGCGTGGTTGGCAACAAGCGTCTACACGGTTTACAACGGCGGCATCCAACCGCGGTTGTCAGCGCACGCCCGTCAACCAAGGGCAAAGAAAGGTCAAACGAAATTTGGTTGCAAACATCCTTCTACACGGCTGCAAACCAGCAAGGTCACCTTGGTTGGAGGCTCGGCTGATAACCGTGTAGCAGCCGCTTGCATTATCCTGTTGGCATCCGTGGAGTTTCCCCATAGGAGCGTACCGTACGACATCAGAGACTGAAAATGTGCAAAGTACACCTGTTTCAATGCATCATTTGCGATAAGCCTCTTCAGTTTGTGTTATGTATTTAAAGATTTGTAAACATTATGTTAACCGAACCCACGTGTTTTTTGTTAGCCTACCTGAGTTGGCATAGTCCTTTATTTCCCGCCGCTTGTCTCTATTTCAAAACGCACCTAAATATCTTCCTACCACTTAACAGTCTGCCTCTGTCCCGGTGGCCATAATCCGAGGTAAATTGATGACAACTTTGGTTAACCGTTCAGAATAGAATTTGCACTCACTTAGTACCAATTAAACTTAGCGGGTTTGGAATGAACATCATCATCATCAGCCTATACTGGACATAGACTTGTCTTATTGTACGCCATCAAGCAATATCAGCTCTCATTCTCATCTAGATCCTGCCACCATACACTATGGCTTCACTCAAGAACACCACAACTACATGACCTACGCACGATGAGTATCAGCATCTACAACAACTTATTTACTTGTATCGTTATAAATTATCGTGGGTTGCTACATAATCATCCAGCATCCTTACTAGAGTTAAAGGTCCCACAGACTGACAGTTTAAATTAGATGAAATAATAGCGGCCTGCACACGTAAAGTTCGGACCGCGGGAAACGCCACGCGCCGTTCCGATCTTCTCTCCGAATTGTACGTGTAAATGCAACTATAATAGTAAACTGTAGTTCGGAAGGAAAATTGGAACAGCGCGTAGCGTTTCCCGTGGTCCGAACTTTACGTGTAAAGGCCGCTAATGTATGAAATCTCAAGAGAAATAAATGTTCCGTGTTCAAATACAAAGAACTGACAGGCCTGAGGCCAATATGACTAACGGACGCTCACTCTGTGAGGTCCTTTACGTATCGTCGTATTCTTCTATTTGCAGTGTTGGACGACAGAGATTGCAGTTCCGGATCCTATTCAAATCCATCTCATTACCCGTGAATCCCGTGATTCATCTGATTAGTTTACCTGGGCATTTTAGCAGACCTGACGGAATCGACGGAGCTCCTATTTCTAGGTTAATTGGGCCCTTCGGGCTCTCTGAAGAACTAACATAACCTCAACCTACCTGTCAATTGTCGATTCACATAGGTGAACCACGGGGAATTGATTCCGCTTTTCTACGCTAACCACCCGTTCTTGTGCTTGCTGACTACTAGTGGCCGCATCCCTAACTGCCATGGCGTATACAAAGGCAAAGAGTTTTCAACAACAGAGCTGGAAAGAGGCTATTTTCTGGATAAGAGTCTTGAAATAAAAGAGTAAAGAGTAGTAGTGGCTTCAATGATGGAGTTTTATTAGAATTAGGCAATAATGATTTTAAATGACAAATTTCACAACTTAGTGCTAGGTAGTATTAGACAATGCGTGTCTAATGCAGAGTAAATTTACGCAATATTGAACAATATTTGTAAAACGTGATTTTTGGTCATGTACCTACTGAAAATAATAAATATTACGTGACCAAATTTACTCCTGTCGACGGTAGCAAAACCTTTCCATCAGGTGACCAGCAGACCCTGATCACAAGTAAGTTTGTACAGTAAGTTTCTTGACTTGGATTGTGGTAAGTATGGCAAAGCATAGTATAAAATAATAAAATAAAAACAGTGAGTCATCTTCAACGAAGCACGTCGTACCTTGCGCGGCTTGGACGTGTACTAGCCTTGCCTTGCCCTGACCGTATATGCCGCGGTCTACCGCTATCAAAGAAGAAGAGAAGGAGTTCGTAGACACCGAAAAATAACTTACCGCTATAAATCTGGGAAAGACTTTGCACCATGCCAAAACGCTTCGTTCAACAATCTTCAAGGGATATTTGCCGAATGGCAATAAAACACAAGAGGCTAAATTAAAAACCATTATAATTTAAAACAATACAGTCTAAGTATTTGAATATCTTCTGTTTAAATTGTTATTGTTTATGCGTACTCGCTCCCTTCGTAAACTCCAACAAAAATAGGTATCTTGTGACATATGAGGAGGTACAGGAAAGGTCTGTTAGCTATAAACCTCGGGATCCGTCTAAAACAAACCTCCATTTCATAGTGCACTGCAAAGAAAATACAATTTTAACGATCTCTTGACATATTGCTAAATACCAAAAGTTGCACAAGTCCAAATCGCCAGACATAATAATCCAGGGGGCATAATTTTGTGACAGGTAGGGAGCTCCTATATCGATAAACTCAATGATCGATACTTTGTCCATATACTAGTGATCGCCCCCGGCATTGGATGTATTTTTTTCGTAGTATAGTTCTGAAGACTAGCATGAAGTTCAGCATAATAAAAACAAAAAGGCCCCTATGGCCTCCACAGAAATTGAAGTCATTTAGCCATCATCATCATCATCAGCCCGGGGGCGTCCACTGCTGGACAAAGGCCTCCCCCAAAGAGCGCTACAAGTCACGGTCTTGAGCCGCTCGCATCCAGCGGCTCCCTGCGATCCTAACCAGGTCGTCAGACCACCGGGTGGGAGGCCGTCCAACACTCCGTCCACCGGTGCGGGGCCGCCACTCGAGAACTTTTCTTCCCCAACGGTTATCAGTTCTCCGAGCTATGTGGCCATAAATGGATTAAACAACCAAGACGGAGACGTTTAACGCCCGAAAATTTAGAACGAATTCTAATTGTTTATCAATAGTAGATGGAACAGCAATGAAGAAAAAAAATTGAAGTGTAGTTTCAAAAACCGTTTTGATAAAATGAAGATTATTACTTTATTATTTTGTTTAATATTAACAATTTTAATCAAATAATATTTTCACATACCTAACGTAGGGTGATTACTAGTATGAAGAACAAGCATCGATAATTGAGTTTATCGACATAGGAACTCCCTACCTGTCATAAAACTTTGCCCCTGGATTCCTACGTCTAATCACATTTCAATTCATAATATTATGCAATAAATATCTGACAATGAGGTTAGTTTAGGACTATATCAGCCTTTGTGAGATTTAATTTTGCTAGGGGACACCTAGCCTCGAAGTCTACTATCTAATTAGAAAGAAATAACCTCTATACTGACTGGTGCAAGCCGCAGCCTCGGTGCCTACTTCGTCCACCTCGATGAAAGCCTTCTGGATAGCTTCTGACACAAACAACCTCTTGTTTGACGTCAGCATGTCAATTCCGGATGTTCCCTTATCAAATATAGATTTAATTCCAAGCTGAAACATAATTATTTTTGAAATATATAGGACAGACAAAGTATTAATACTCATACTTTTTCAAATGTGGTTGTTTTGCGGGTGGTAAGACCTTGTGCGGGGTCCGTCCGGATCGCTACCACCATCTTATCCATTAACCTACCGCCAAACAGCAGTGTTCGCATTGTTGTGTTCCGGTTTGGGGATAAGACAGCCGGTGTAATGACTAGCATAGAGGCATTCCATCTTAGTCCTCAGGGTTGGCAGCGCGTTTGCAGTCTTAGGCTTGCAGTCTTGTGAATGCGAATGTCTATGGGTCACAGTTTCCATTTACCATCAGGTGGCCTGTGTGCTCGTCAGCCTTCCCTATGCCATAAAAAAAAAAAAACATCCGCAAAAATAACTAGCATACTCGTAGATGCATTTCATCTTGGTCCTTAGTCTCTAGCTGACCTTGGTAAAACGTTTGCAGTCTTACGATGGCCAATATCTTTGGTGTTAGAAAATAGAAATAGAGACATTTATTTACCGAGCGCAGAGAAAAAAACGATCGGATAGCCCGTGTGCCAGGATAAATAAAAATATGCCTACCTTGGGTAAAAGTTCTTTTAAATCAATCGTAATTTCAGCTTTAAACTTGGGGATCATGATGTCAAGCTTGGTACTCTTCAGGGTCTCAATGTCTGTCATTAGGTCATACCCTTCTGCTAGTTGCTCCAAAATTCCGTTCAGACCCTCGACATCGTCTGGGAGTACGAACACCATACTTGCTTCTCCACCTTGATAAGGTAATCGAAGTAACTGTGGGTTTAAAGATGAGATGGCGACGTAAAATAATGAGCGAAATAGCTAAGCATGATGGGATTTCATCATGCTACTTACTTTTGCCTTCAGATCTTTACTGCATCCGTAATCGTAGTACATCTCACGCATAAACATCAAAGGTACATGGATAGTAGTCTCTTTGTTTACATAGAAATTACGGTTTTTAGTAGTTCTTCTCTGAAATGGTGTCAACCATTTACCCTGAAATATTAGCAAGGATGTTAATAAAATTATAAAATAATCAATCAATGTGCCGCAAAACGGTCATGATCTCCGGAACATAATAATGAACAGAGATCTTCCCAGAACTCAGGTTATATGCCACGTCTATTCGATGTACAGTGGGTAGGTGAACTTAAATTTAGATAGGTATGTCATCATCATCTCCTTGCCCTTATTCCAATCACCTTGGGTCGGCGAAGCATGTTTTTCCTTCCACACATTCCTGATAACCGTCATCTCATCGTTCACTTCCTTCTTTCTCATATCAATCTTCACACAATCCATCCATCTCTTTTTAGGTCTCCTCTTGCTTTATAACCTTCCACATTCATACTTAAAACTCTTCTCGTGACATGACTATCATCCCTCCTCATGACATGGCCATATTATAATCAATGAATGAGGAAAATGTCTGGTCAGTATGTATATCTACCTCAAATTGCATCTTTAATTTTAACGCTGTGGCAAAATAACACAAACAATCTCACACAAATTGAACTCCCAAACTAAGCCCTGGGTTTGGCTGATTTCCACAATAAATATACATTGAAAACATCCATGATTTACACACCAATTCCGCGCTCGTCACACAAATATTTGCTTATACCAGGATTATAACCCCGCCCTCTAGCTCCGTAGGCAGGGTCACTAACAACTCACTCGAATTCTTAACTAATTAACTTTAGGTTTTAACTAATGCTTACCCTAAAGTATATGGCATTGATCATTAGCATGCTGATATCTTCTTTAAAAGTTTCAGCAGACACCACCTCTTTGATCAAATTGTTTGTTTGCTGTGCTACCTGTCAATGAAGAAGATATAAGTAAATCAAAGTAACGTTTAACTTGCAATTTTTTACACGTATTGGTCAAATGGCATCAAAATAAACTCTATTTAGATCGATCGGAACTGCCTTGAACTTTGAGCATTTTGGCCCGGGTACGAAATTTAACCTAAATTAACTTTATTTCTTTGCCATTATTAAGTAGGTATTCGTACATGTTGCACAATTTCGAAATCTTGGTTGTTTTCTTAAACTTTTGTCACATCATGCCACCCTAGTCTAAAACGTTTTTTTTTTCAATTTTGTTGTATGAAAAACTGGAAATGTTTTAGTGGTTCAAAATGCATAAATTTTGAATTTTGGAATTATTGTGTAATTTAATTCATTGCTACATTATTGAGGACTTGATATTAAGTTTTAAAATCACAAATTACAACTGTTTTTAGTTAAAGGAGGCAAAGGTGTACATATAATATAAGTAACATCTATATGCTGGACCGTTATAGAAAAGGCTTATTTATTTCTTAATGTTTACGTCAAGTTCTGGGACACCCTGTCTATTTTGGATAACGATAACTTTCGCCGAAAGCTGTGTCTAGGGCCACTGACGTTACTGTCATCGACGTAATAATATGTGAAGCGTTCGAATGTTTCTGAAACTTTAATACATTTAGCAACCTGCAGGCTTATTGCCAAACGCACTCGCAATCGCAATTGTTTTCATTTTGACAGTCATTTTCATTTTCATTTTCAAGCCTGCATACAAAATGAAAACAATTGTTCCACTTTGAAGTCGATTGCGATTGCGAGTGGCGGCCATAGACCGGCTGATTCTAAGACTATAGTAACCAATGCTCGTGATTATTAGAGCAATAACTAACCCATTTATTGATCATTCCAGCCGCAGCCTCCTTCTCGTTAAAGTCCAGCTGTTCCAGGTCAGACCCGAACACTTCTTCTGCGTCCTTCTTTATCGCAGGCTTCAGGGTTGCTCCTTTCTTCAGGTAAATCCTGTTAGCCATGCTAAGAGTAGCTCCTTTAACAGACTTGAAAGTTGATGTAAGCAGTGCGAATGATGAACGAATCTGGGAGAGAAGATTATTATTTATTATTCGTTCTTTATGCTGGCCTCATTGGAAAAAAGCCGCTACAGTTTGTCATTTCATTTAACTGAAAATCAATATGAATACTTCTGAACTATTTCAATTCTGTGAACTAACATACAGGTCCTTTTTAGGGATCCGTACCAAATACTGAAATAACTGAATGTTTGTAGGAAGACTATTCGATTGTCGGTCAACCTGTTACCTATGAACGTGCTTTAGTTATCTTGATGGAATTTTTAATAAAGTAGTATGTACTCGTACTGTGTAGTAAAATGAGTGTGTCGTGGTCCAAACAAAGCCACTTTATTAGAAATTGTTTTTTTTTTTTTTATTAGTACAAAATCGGGTCAGATCAGATACATAGAATGGTTTCCTCTAATATACTCACGGCGTCGTCATCAGGCATGTCCAGGGCCTGCAGCAACTCTGCCCGCGTCTGGCCCCGGCAGCCGAGTGCCAGCAGTGCCAGCGCGGTCTCCGCGGACAGCGGCGAGCACACGCTCGTCTTGCTTGTCCCCAACTCCTGCAAAACGGGAAAATTGAAACTAATCATACATAAAAACTTGTCACAAACATAGATACATTCGCGTTATTTCTCAAAAGAATTCAAGTTAACTATCGTTGTTGGTTCGCGCAATTTCAAGCGTACGACTCCTATGACTGTCTGGCATCGGCCAGGAAGTGAGCATGAAAATCCGTTTCTGGCTGCTGCAATACATTATTTAATTAGTCTTAAAAGCGCACGTCTGAGAAAAGCACAAAGGCTTACTGCCCTTTCCAAGAAAGTACTATTTGTTAAATATGTTACGAGACATTTAAGTACTATTAATAGATGTAAATAAACGGTTTTGCGGTTGGTAGGACCATGTGCAGGGTCCGTCCGGATCGCTACCACCGTCTTATCCATTAACCTTCCGACAAACAGCAGTGTTCACATTGTTGTGTTCCGGTTTTGGGATAAGACAGCAGGTGTAATGACTAGCATGGAGGCATTCCAACTTAGTCCTCAGGGATGGCAACGCATTTGCAGTCTTGTGAATGCGAATGTCTATGGGTCACAGTTTCCACTTACCATCAGGTGGCCTGTGTGCTCGATTGACTTTTCTATACCATAAAAAAACGGTCTAATTAAATATTATTTAAGCCAAACTGTTCATCACCGTAAGGCAAGATCCTGCCAAATGAGGGTCCATGATTAATTTATTCAGTTTCGTAAACATAATTCATGTAGGCAAAAAAAGAGTAAGTATGGAAAAATAACGCACTGTTGGCTATTAAAGTTGTGACCCAATCGCTGCAGCTTATTTGTTAACATTTTAAAATAATAAACTTCCAAATTATGTTTTTAACCTAACTATATTTTTAGCAACTTTGTAAAGTTACACCGCATCGCTTTTTATTCACAATTTGTCCTTCACCATGACCGCGACTTAAATTAAAACATAAGACACACTTACATTGCAAAACTTCGCCGCGAAATTCGCCAGAGAGCGCGATACTTTCAGCTCCATGGTCATGAGGCAACTGAATAGTGCGCCGGCGCTTTCGCTTTTATGCAGGCACCAGGGTATTCCCTCATGCTGGCCGAAAACAACATACTGTTTACGTCATCCGCAAAATATTTGTATGTGTTACTGGGGGTTAATCCTATGCCTCAATCGTAAGTCAATAAAATATTAAGTATATTCTTTCAAATGTCAGAGTTTAGGACTTAAAAATACCAGTGCTAAACGCTAATTTACAATAAAATGAAAAGACCATAAAAACAGGTTTTATTGAAAAGACTATGAACAGTGTAAAGGCACTTATTAATAAAAATAAAGTGTTATAATGATTGAATAACTTTGCATTTTACTAGGTAAGGTTTTAAGGAGGTTATTATCAGTCTTGCTTTAAAATAATTGGAAATAAGTACCTACCAAGTTGATATTTTACTATATAAAATATAAAAAAATACAACGTCTTGAAAAAAAAAATAACTACACTCAGGAGCAAAAAAAACGGATCAGAGTGCGTTTTTCATACTAATGAGGCTATTTCGAAGCCTTTGTTCCTCGCCACGGAATGCTTTTAGTGAAATCTGATGATGGATACCGCGAGCATCGATACAGGACTTCGAGAGTGCCTAGGATACTGAATGAATAGGCGGTTAACGCTGGAATTGTGCATGTTCAGAAAAACATCTAAAATGGCAATAAAATGTAAGGAAATCCAAGTGCAGACCCAAACTCTCCCGCTGTGGTGTTATCTGATTGTGCGATCAGTTAGGTATCTTAAGAACTTTTGCCCTCCTCTATTGAACCTCGCAGTATACACCATTAAACCTCTCAAAAAACAACCCCTGGCGAGGAACCAAGGTTTCGAAATAGTCTCGTTTGTATGAAAAACGTACTCTGACCCGGTATTTTTGCTCCTGAGTGTATAAAATAAAATACCTCTTGCAGTTCACCCGCTCGTGGCATGGTCCCTAAAATGCTGGCCGCGTTCCCTCTTTGCACAGCCAGAGCAGCCAGACTGAGCCGCTGCTCGAAAAACGAGCCCGCTCTGGGATCACCCACCGCCAAAATATATCTTTCCGACACGAAGTTGATTAGTATCTAATGATTTAAATATGTAAGGATTAAAGTTATATGATTATACTTAAGTAGCTTGGCTAGGCAAACACGCAGACAGACCACCAGATGGGAAGTAGCCATGATGTAAATATAAGGATTCCGTTTTCGCTTTTCGGCAAAGGAAACATTAAATTTCGCAGTTAGAAAGGAGAAAGATGTTTTTTTCTTGACAAACAATAACAAAGGACAGAGAAATGCTCCTAATACAGTGTAACGCTCGCATTAAAATCAGCGCAAGGTAAGGTGTTTAAACCAAATACTATCGTGCAATCGTCTCAAAATCATTCGAAATGCCTTGTTCTTTAGAATCGAACTAACTTCGTGAGCTGAGTCATGTTTTGAATGGCTCAGTCACGTGGGTCTGTTTACAAGTGAGGTCGTTGCCGCCTCTAACTAACATGAGATCTTTTGCACCGTGTCAAGGTCCATTTTTTATTATCTAACAACAACTTGAAAAATATATTTGCAGATTTTCGAGGAATCTGAGAAGAAAAAAATCTGCATTAAAATACAAATGATAACGCTTAAAGAATATGTATTTTTAACTGGTTAAATGAGTAAACAAGTGACATGTTGTTGACCGATAAGAACTTGTTTTTTTAAAGTTTAATACCGATTTATCCTACTTAGGCATAACTGAAGTGGTTCGCAGCCGCAGCTGTTCCAAAACCTTGGGTAAAAAGTAATCAAAACAATAGTTAAATGATTTTACTTAATATTAACGTTATTTCTCACATGCATTGACTACAAAATATTCATTACCTACCTAGTATCCAAGGACATTTATTTCTGGACTTAATAACAAAGGTGTAAGTAAGATTATTCCGGATGGAAACAAGGAGATAATTGAAACTTGATTTTTTATAATTTTGATTTTAATTACAAAGAAAGATCATAAGGAGTATTTGAAGTGGGAGTGTGACGTATGAGAGGTATTAATTTACGATTGGTTGTTTGGGATACGTCGTGATATTCTTGTGCTAGGATTGGTGGGACAGAATACAATGCAAATTGACTCTAGTTGACATTAAAATAAGATTTAAAATTAAATGTGAACGTTAGGCGTGAACCAAGATTAACGCCGAAAGATACCAAAAGCTCTCTATTGAATCTCGCAGACGTTTTGCATTGTGAGTGTTGTTTTAAAGTCGCGGTGAAGGACAAATACATACTCATTACGAGTATGATTCTTATTGCTAACGAGTGGGAACGTGTAGAAATCAGATAAAATCTATCATTCTGGTGAGCTTACGTAAACGGAGGATATTAATAAATCAACCTCTGCAACATAATACTTGTGGAACTTTCATCGGTATTATTTAAAGATAATTTTAAAGAACCTCGACTGTGACCGATAAATAATGATATCGCAAAATTTAACGATATAGTTATACTACTGACCCTTGTATCAGGATCACAGCTGACTCCCTCCTTTTTCCGCACGTCTATGAACTCAATGAATTAAGACGACTTACCCTATCCTTTCACTTTCCCACAAATATCTTCCGTGACTTTGAAATCAACTGTTATTTTATCAATTAGAAGGCAAATGAGTAGGTATGTGTACATTGTACTGTCAGCCCAATGGAACCCTGACCCACCTTTGAATCATAAGGTCACTATTACACAGTTCTATGGTGAGTCAGGGTTCCAATGGACATTGTTTACTAAAGCTTGACAAAAATTGGACTGAGGTCTATGGACAATACAATCTCTACACTGGAAATCTCACAGTGGCCAACTCTGAGGACTAAGACGAATAACGCCATGCTGTAGCCATTTCATCGATTGCAAATATTTATAAAGCTAATATTATTAACGCGTTTTCCTCCTCAGATTCTCCGAAAAAGAAGAAAACATCTTTAGCAAGTCATTATGTTTTAGATAATGAAAAATGGACCTTGGCTTGGTGCGGCAGAACTCACGATAGTGGATGAGACGGCAACGACCTCACTTGTAAACAGACCCACGAGACCACGCCGGCAAAAACACACCTTACTTTACGAAGTTAGCCTTCGGTCCGGTTGGTAACGCAAAGGATATTTCCATGTGTATGTTGAACACTTTTGGGTTAGTAATACAATTAACGTTCTACTATATTATATTTGTCTTGACCTATAATGTCTCTGTCTGTCTTTCAAATGGAACGGCCTCTACACATAGACTCTTAAGACTGTAGTCAGTTTCAGAAGTTCTTTCTTCTTTTTACTTTAAAACTGTATTTTGAATGGCTATACAAAACCGCCAAGTGCGAATCGGACTAGCAAACTGTATCCGTAACATTCATGATCGGGGGCTCAATTTTTTTTTAATTATTTAAAGTAGACGCACAACAAAACGCCTTCATAATATGTTTGTTATTATTTTCAAACAAATACACCGCAGACTGACACCGACCTTGTATAAGGTTAAAGAACTGCGCACCAAAATATTCGCAACCGACGGAATTGGTTTTAACAAGCGAATTTGTACCTGTATACTGTCTATAATGTCTATCATGGATATATGTACGTGTGAGAGTATAAATAATGTTTTAAATCCTGGGTTTACGAAGATGGATGAAATTCCACTGACGATAATTTCAATTTTATGAAGGATGCAATCATGAACAGCTTTGGTCCCGGCAGAATACCTACATCTTATCTTGTCTTATAGATGGACCCTTTCGGATACACTAGCCCTTTAGGATCTTTTGTGCAATATTACCCTGTTGCACACTCAGCTGTTCGAATATGCAGGTTTCCTCACGATGTTTTTCCTTCACCGTAAGAGCATCGGGTAATGCACTTAAGTTGGAAAAACTTATGGGTACATGGTGACCGTGGTTCGAACTCGGCACCTTACGATCACGAGTCGACCCCATAAGCCACTATGCCACCAATAATAATAAAAAACATAAAACAAGGGGCCGAGACTGACAAAATGTATAGGATGAACGTAAGGTAACACGTATTACACTTGTTTCTTTGACTTTACATAAAAACTACACTGGTACACACCCAGCGACGCCGTTCAGAAACTTAAATAATTAATCCTCTATTTTTAAATACCTCACATGTGAGTATAGTAAGTGATTGAAGTTACGAAATACGGCTGTCACAGAACTCATCGTAGCTGAAAAACACTATAATGGGTATAAATACCATACAATTTGTCAGTCGAAAACCACTAACGTAAGCAATGCGTCTTGGCCCTTTTGGCGAGGTAGGTCATCATCGTTTTAAGTCAATTTCGAAGGAAATCATGTTCTAGGTTAGTCATCTATTCAGCAGGTCATCTTCGTTTCGAGACAATTTCGAGGGACGTCATGTTCTGGGTTAGTCATCTTCTCAGCAGGTCATCTTCGTTTCGAGACAATTTCGAGGGACGTCATGTTCTGAGTTAGTCATCTTCTTAAATGGTCATCTTCGTTTAAGGTCAATTTAGAGGGAAGTCATGTTCTGGGTTAGTCATCGTCGTTTTGAGTCAATTTCAAGGGACGTCATGTTCTGGGTTAGTTATCTTCTCAGAAGGTCATGTTCATTTGGAGACAATTTCGAGGGACGTCATGTTCTGGGTTAGTCATCTTCTCAGTAGGTCATCTTCATTTCAAGTCAATTTCGAAGGACGTCATATTCTGGTTTAGTCATCTTCGTTATTACTCAATTTCGAGGAACGTCATTTCTGAGTTAGTCGTCTTCTCAGTATGTTATCTTCGTTTCATTTCAATCCGAATCCAATATTCATTCATTTTGGGAACCAAGATAGCAACCGTCAATGGCATCTTAGAAAGCGTCATGGCATTTGGCAGTAACCAATCTTCACAAGTTACTAGTAACTTGTGTAAGGTCTTACCGGATCTCTTCTACCATTTATCATCAACCTACCGCCATACAGCAGTGTTCGCATTTTTGTGTTCCGGTAAGATAATCCGTAGAAATTACCAGCATAGATAAACTCTATATAACTCCTCATGGTTGGCATCGCATTGGCAGTCTTAGGATGACAGTCTGAAGATTGTAGTCTTGAGCAGATATGCAAATTTTCACGGGTCTCAGATCCTACTAACCGGATCCCGTGGCCTAAATTCTCCATCCCTTAAAAATCTTGAAAATTTTCAAATAAAAGAGATATATATATATATTTAAAAAAAATATATTTATAATTATTAATAAAAAGAAATAAAATAAACATCTGAACTCAAATGCAATTCTCCTTTTAGATTCACCGACATCTCTCTCTCTCAACTGATGATGAAAAACGAAACGAAACGATGATATAAAAAAAGATTGACTGTTGAGTTTTTGGCCTACTTACTGAATAAACATCTTTCATGGCAATATGTGTTAGTTAGGTCCCTCAAAATCCCTCAAAATAGACTGAACAGAGAAGATGACTAAGTCAGAAAATGACGTCCCCCGAAATAGACCCACTAAGAAGATGACTAAGTCAGAAAATGACGTCCTTCGAAGAAGACCTACTGAGAAGATGACTAAGTCAGAAAATGACGTTCCTCGAAAAAGACCTACTTAGGAAATGACTAAGTCAGAAAATGACGTCCTTCGAAGAAGACCTACTTAGGAAATGACTAAGTCAGAAATTGGCGTCCCCCGAAATAGACCTACGTACGAAATGACTAAGTCAGAAAATGACATCCCTCGAAATAGACCTACTAAGAAGATGACTTAATCCAGAAAATGACGTCCCTCGAAATTGTCTCGAAACGAAGATGACCTGCTGAGAAGATGACTAACCTAGAACATGACTTCCTTCGAAATTGACTTAAAACGAAGATGATCTACCTCGCCAAAAGAGTCTTGGCGAGACCTTATGGAATAGAGGCCTTCATAGGAGTACGACCATCCCAACAAAAAAAAACAAAATTCAAACGATCTTCCAATTCAACGTTTCATTTTCATTCCTATTTCTCAATAAACGCCTGGCATAGCGTATGGTCATTCATAATCTATGCATTTTAACTAGCCATAGCCTTTCGATTTTTATTACAAACTTATTCGTGCAGCCTCAGATAGTACCAATAACGGACATTCGTTACGAAGTGGCGACCGGCGACCGGTTTTGACGTCAGTATGATTAAGTTGGTGTTTGTAAACGGGCAGTTAAATAAACAACAAGAAAGGTTTTACGTGCAGTGTTTTAAGCAGGTATCGTAATAAGTATGTTAATGAGCATTGAGTAATTTGTCTGATGTGGATACTGAGCGAGAAAAGTTTTACGACTGTAAAACTGACTTATCAATTCATTGCCTGTTGCCCGCAACTCCGTGCACTTAGGGCCACTTGTACCATAAATTGAACACTAGGTTAAGTCACTAACTCGAGTTAAAAATGACAACTTTCTTATAAATCAGACGTTTACTAACTCGAGTTTAGTGTCTCAACCCAGTGCTGCAGTGTATTTTTTGGTGAAAGTGGCTCTTAGAAGTCGTTTATCGTTATTCCATTAGTATTTGTCATTTTTCAAGAATTAAAATTACTCTATTTCCTTTCTCAAGGTTCAAGCTAATGTCCATACAAAATTTCATTATTATCGGTTAAGCGGTTTTTTCTTAAATATATTGTATATTGTTATAAAGTATATAGATATTATCCATGGTAGCTATTTAAAATTATCTTCCAGAATAGTTAGTGCTAAACATAGACTCTACTAGGGTATGGCAGTATCAACTAAATAAAGATTATTTTTCATTATTCCATTTTTTCCATGTTAGCTTAACTTATTTTCATTTCAAGAATTTAAACTACAGTTATAATTTTATTAAATTTAGCTATTGAAGTGATCAAACATATACAAAATTACAACACGTCTTAAAATAAACTAACTATACATAAAATACCGTCACAGTAGCGTCAGGGGAACTTTATCATCATATTATTAATACATACATACATAAAATACCCCTTGCAGTTCACCCGATCAAGGCGCACCCCCTTTTGCTCAGCCAGGCTGAGCCGCTGTGCGAAAAACGAGCCCGAACTGGGATCACCCGCCGCCAAAATAAGTCTTTCCGAGACCTCTTTTACAAATTTCAATAACTACAGTTTCACTTAATAATTTTCTCCTTGATAACCCTCATCTCACTCGAGCAGACGGATGTTACAAAATAATCACTTTCCAAAGTAATCGAATACTAATTCTTAATTAAACAAACGTGTAAGAAAATAATTTACATGCTAATGTGCGATGGAAAAATATTGATTGGAATTGTTTTAGTTATTTAAAATCCAACTAATTGAAATACCGTAGGAACATAGTTTAGCATTACTATTTCAATTTTACTAATGCAACCTTACCATGATTACTCATGGTAAGGTTGCATTAGTAAAATTACCGTACACGCTATCGAGTCGCTAGCGAGTCAAATGCTTTGTCCCGGCACGCTAACGATTAAGGTAATTTGTAACTAACGGGAAAAAAATGGAAAGCAGCACAAATCCTTGGCAAATACATGGTTCTAGCACAGCAATGGACGTCCATCAGTGAATATGATGATCATTATAAAAAGACAAACGGTTTTTATTTGTGTCAGACAATGCAAAAGCGGATCGGTTCTATTCGTAGATGCTCTGCTAGAGTTGGATCCATCAGTAGTAAAAGTTTGCCTAGTTGTGGAAGTTAGCGGTCTTGAGTTGAAATCCTGGTGAGGGCAGATATTTGTGTGATGAGCGCGACTAAGTATTTGGGTATAAACCAAAATAAATGTCCGGTTTGACACCGTAATAAAACTGTCGATTAACGTCAAACACATAATTGTTCATAACTAAATTGTAAGTTAGACATCATTAAAGTAAGTAAGTATTAAATTTAAATTTAGATGTAAGGTTATTATTGTACGTCCGAAATGGGCAAACTGTTGGGACTATTAATCTTTTGATTTTGACATGTATTAACAATTGTACACAGTTTGACAATAAATGCTTATCTTATCTTATTTAAATGACATTTAAATAGCGTCTTTATGTACATTTATTTTGGGTTTTACCCATTTGTTGCTGTTTGTTGTTTTGTATGTGTGTTTTGGTCCTAGAGCTTAGTTTGGGACTCAGTCACATTGTCCTCTGATGTTTTTTTAATTGTGGCTATGGGCCGGACTTATAAAATGGTCTTGAATGAGATGACGTCAAAGTATTTGTCAAGTCACAGTTTTGAAGCTGGAATCGGCCGGATACGACCGTGGCTTTTATGCCACAATTGGTGATAACTCTAGCATCTTCCCTTTTGACGTCAGCATTTTAAACAGTGACGTCTTTAACTCGTCAAACACAATGGATTCATTGAGTATTGTTTGAATCATTGATGGTTGGCTGAATGAATGCTACATCAAACAGGCGGTTATCCCGTAAGAGGGAAAAGTGTTCCTGATGTTGTGGACCTCCCACTTATTCCAATCGTTCAAAGGCAAATGTCCAAATAGCACAGCGGAGGTATGTAAAATGATGATATGATTCATCATGTAAAAAAAGTGTTTTCCTAGGTAATGAGGTACACTTATTTTCGTCTCCTTTGATATTTTTATTCTAAGGAATACCTGCTTTGCCATTCAGTTGCTTCTCAATCATGGAGCGGAATGCATCGCGCTCTGTCGCGCATTTTGCGGCAAAGTTTTGCAATGTGTCCAGTTTTTACTTTGGCATGATCGTTGGGGGTCATCAATATTTTACTCAGATCCGGTCTGCATTCAAATACCTGAATTCAACTTTCGAGTCAGTCAAAGGAGTAACACTGACCATGGCGAGTAAGGTTTACGTGAGAAAAGGACATATCCAACCTGAGATAATGAAGGACGCTGAAGATATGTTCAGTCCACAGCTTGCTTTCAATAGAAAACCAACAGGCAATTCTGGAAATGCTGGATTTTAGTGATGGGAACGTGGCAGCTGATGTTATTAACGAATGGGTGAGCACCATGACAAATATTAAAATAATAATTCACTAAAATATGTTGCAACTAAAGAATAACTAAAGCTTGAAAATTAATAGATGGTACATTTTTATCGACAGGTTTATAAGCAGACGAATGGTTTGATCAAGGGCATGGTATCTCGAGAAACATTCACAGGAAACACTTGCGTGTTATTGCCCAACGAAATTTACTTTAAAGTAATTTTCCATGCTTACTTTGCTGACTGTGATCACTTATATGCATTTCGTCTATCCCTTGGTGGGAGAGAGTTTAGTATTAATCATTACCTTTGAACGGTTACGTCTGTCTTATGAGATTGATTTTGCTTGTAATGTGAAGGTTTTATCTACTTTTAGTTAACCTTTTAGACTTAAAACAAAGGGGGTATTGTCTAACGCACTCGCAATCACGATCGTTTTTATTTTAAAAATCGTGCATTAAAAATGATAACAATTCTAACACTTTGAAGCCGATTGTCATTGCGAGTGCGCAAGGCAATAGCGACGCAGCACTTGGTCGGTAAGTGGCTTTTTAAAATACACTCATTAAAAAAAAACAATTGTAATAGATTACAAAATATCAAAATTATGTAGGAATATAGTTGATGCTTTTACAGTTTTAAAGCGTGTACGTATTTCTAATTATCTACTCGAAGATACAGATGTCTTTTGTGTTTAAGGGACACTGGGAAGAACCATTCCTCAATAACTTCACATCAGACCGAGATTTTTGTGGACAGAAACACAACTATTAAAGTTCCTTCCATGTATATGTTGGATAAACGCTGGGCTGAAGGCAAAAGTAAGTGACATTACTTATTTCAAATGTATTGTCATATACTTTTTTTGCAGCATTTTATTACTTTATTGCTTTTGACTGCCTCTTCTCTTTCCCCACAGGTATTGCTGCTGCCTTACAAAGGACGTGAAGCCAGCATGGTGATCGTGCTGCCGGATGACATCGAGGGTTCGAAAGAACTTAGAAAAGTCTCACTTATTACTTTATCAAACTTGTTGCCAGATTTATCCTCTGTACCAGAAGTATTAAGCCACGAATTATTTTCAGTTGGGAGTCAAATCCATATTCAACAGTCACAGATCAAACATGGACATGCTGACGTCGAACCAGAAAATGTTTGTATCTCAAGCCATCCAGAAGGCTTATATCGAGGTAGAAGAATCAGGCACGACCGCTGCGGCATGCACCACTTAGTATATTCTATCCAAGCATAATCAAGACGCTTTTAACTTCAAACTCCGATATGTTTTGAAATTTGGTATACGAACTTAAAACTTATTTTTTTTGGAAAAAAAAAGTTCATGTTCCGTGTCCATTTGCATGGATTTATCTGAGTTTGAAGTTAAGCGACTTAATCTTCTTCGTAATTTTTTGTGGTGCGGAATAGGTAAACGAGTACATGACAGGTGGAAAATAGACAGGTGGAAGGTTCATACATATGTCTTTTTTTACTATCAGTGTTTCGACAACAATCTGCAGTGAGTTTCGTTATCCTTGAGAAAATAATACCAAAACTAATGAATGGCTAAACAGCCACGCAGTCAGAAACGTGTTCTAATTTTATAAAGGTTGGGCCAGAAATATTTGCATTTTACTAGCTTTTACAATTTTTTATAATGAAACTCAATTTGAATTTAACACAAACTTAAACAATACAATGGGACAAATATTGCCTATCGATAAATATTGTACCTAAACTTAACATACAAATAAACCCGATAGTATTGATGACATGTTAGCCAAGTTGGTCGTGACTCGTGACACTCGTGACCCTGCCTACGAAGCTGGCAGTCCCGGGTTGGATCCCGGTGTGAACAAATATTTGTATGATGAGCACGAGTATTTGTTTCTGAGTCTTAGAAGTTTTTGGAATCAAACCTGTGATCTCGAATTTCGTAGACAGGTTCACTACCAACTCGGCTAACTGCTTCATCGGATGTATTTGTGTATACGATATAATAATAACGATTTTTTTTGTGGCAGGTGTTTCAGGGTGATAGGACCTTGTGCAGGGTCCGTCCGGATCGCTACCACCATCTTAACCTACAGCCAAACAACAGTGTTCGCATTGTTGTGTTCCGGTATGGGGATTAGAGAGCCGGTGAAATGACAAGCATAGAGGCATTCCATCTTAGTCCTCAGGGTTGGCAACGCATTTGCAGTCTTAGGATTGCAGTCTTTTGAATGCGAATGTCTATGGGTCACAGTTTCCACTTACCATCAGGTGGCCTGTGTGCTCGTTTGCCTTCTCTATGCCATAAAAAAAAAACAGATATTCGTCTTTATTAAAGATCCTTTGTCATCGTGCCATGTATTGATTACTGACAAACATTTTGTTGAACACCATTTTTTTACATACATTTTGGTATGTAATATGTACGAGTACCTATGTATGTAAACAGAGAAAAACAAAAAGAAACAGAAACACAAAAGATATGTACAAAGGCGAAATAATAGTGTTACATAGACAAATCCATCGCCTGTTCGACAGGAAAGTCCGCGGCAGAGGGAACGGTTTCCTGTCCGCCTCTGTACACACCGACGAAGATGGGAACTCTGCGAGCCAACAGCAGAAACAGGAAGGGCCGGTCGGCCGTAAATGGATTGCGAGGCTCTTCGTCCTTTACGCTGACCAAAGTAACGCTCACTGAAATAGAATTAAGAAATCGATTGATTGATTGATTGATTGAAACAACACAGGAAGGACGGGGCTTAGAAATCTTAGAAACGGTAAACCTCCACGGAAAAATAACTTGTTTTTTTCTTGCGTGGCGGGGCACAATGGACCTAGTACCCTAGTGAAGTTTAAGTAGGGTAGCGGCCCTTTGGACCTATTACCGCATCTGAATAACAAACCTGTACATCAGTCCCGCAATCAACGTGTTAAGGATGTAATAAAACATTTTTCGGAATATGTAAACAATGTTTTACAGTTGTAATTTATAGTGCCAGTATGGCAAGAAACCTAGACACGAGATTTCGTGGTAAGTGCCTATAAAAAAAAAGTACACCATTACATTTGGGAAGGTCCATCAAATCTTGGTATGTACACTAACTTAGAGGTACACATGCGCTATTTGACTTGCGGAGAAAACAAACGAGGCCCCCAAACTATAAATATATATTTTTAACAATGATGCTTGAATCCTAATTTTTAATTATTTGAATTTATAATCTTAAGATTGGTTAGATCATAAATTTAAACAGTCATAGTTTTTTTTAAATGTATTTCTTGAAAACTTCTTCAGAAACATAGTAGTACAAAGTAAGCAACCATTCTGTTAGCATACTTTTAGCATTGTGAAGGTTTTGTTAGTGATATTATGTCAAATGCCTTTGCCAGGTATAGGAATACTCCCAGACAGCTTTTCACTACAGTTACCGCAATCAACTTTCTTATAAATTTTGTAGCTATCAAGACGAGTGATGATTATGATACAAAGAAAAACAAACAGGTTAAAACGTTAATTAGGTATTTATTGATTTTTTTTAAAATACAAATTCACGTAACAGTATTAAATAGATAATTCCATCTCCTGTTCGGTAGGACGGTCTTCAGCGGGGATAATAGTTTCCTGCTCGCCTCTGTACACGCCGACGAAGACGGGAACTTTGCGAGCTGTCAGCAGGAACAGGAAAGGCCGGTCGGCCGTGAACGCATAACGAGGCTGTTCAAATCTTACACAGTCATATATGACTCTTACTGAAACCAGAACATACCTAATTCTAATTATAAATTAATTAATAATCAACTACTATATTGAATAGGTATTGTCACACAGTTATTAAACCGTTACCGGATCAGCACTGCCTTAACTGCAACACTTACTAATAGGAATTAATGACGATTTTTTTTAGCTTAGCTTAGCTTCAACAGAATCTGATTCAGGTAAAAAACACAATAAATAAAATGTATTGAGCTTAATTATTACACTCAGGAGCAAAAATACCGGGTCAGAGTGCGTTTTTCATACAAACGAGACTATTTTTATTAAACGAGACTATATTATTTTGAAGTAAATAAAATAAAATAAAATAAAATAAATTTCGAAGCCTTGGTTC
The DNA here is from genome assembly GCA_923062465.1 of Acleris sparsana. Classification (NCBI taxonomy): domain Eukaryota; kingdom Metazoa; phylum Arthropoda; class Insecta; order Lepidoptera; family Tortricidae; genus Acleris; species Acleris sparsana. The sequence continues at coordinate 14,255,930 of OV281300.1, forward strand.
CTCGCCAGGGGTTGCTTTGAGTGAGTTTTAACGGTGGATACTGCGAGGTTCAATAGAGGAGGTCAAAAGTTCTTAAGATACCTAACTGATGGAACAACCAGTTAACACCACAGCGGGAGAGTTTGGGTCAGAACTTGGATTTTCTTACATTTTATTGCTATTTTAGATGTTTTTCTGAACATGCTCAATTCCAGCGTTAACCGCAGATTCATTTAGTTGGGTATCCTAGGAATTCTGGAAGTCCTGTATCGATATTCTGGGTATTCATCATCAGATTTCACTAAAAGCCTTCTCTGGCGAGGAACCAAGGCTTTGAAATAGCCTCTTTAGTATGAAAAACGCACTCTTACCCGTTATTTTTGCTCTTGAGTGTATATTAAAGGTTTTCGTGTTTTATAGATTAATAGCCACATAAGCCATGTAATTTTCTGAAGAAAATCTTAATATCAACTTAAGGGTACTGTAAAAAAAAACACATTGGAGAAAAACATAAGTAAATAACATTTTGTGACCGTAAACCGATTAAAATATTTTGCAAGTAACAGCCCTAACTGTGAGCGCGGAAGATAGGGGCGTAGCGGAGGTGCAGGGGAAAGTAGGTATTTAAAGCGCGGCATTTGGGGCCTGGTCAAAGGAGATTCTCATCTACGCAATTATTATTTATTCTTATGATAATACCGAACTTTGGTACTGCACAATGTCATTTTCTCTGCCTCCATTTCCACCTGACAAGCGGCTAAGTTTGACCATAAATTATATACACTATTAACTGATGATGTCCACGGTCCAGGACTTTAACACCTTAAGGTTCTGCTAAATTTCATACTCACACCCAGTAGCAGCCGAGGCTTCGGTGCCAGCTTCGTTCACCATGATGTACGCCTTCTGGACGGCATGCGACACGTACAGTCTCTCAGCGCTCGTGAGCATGTCGACCTCTGATGTCGTTCTGTTGAAGATGCTTTGGATTCCCAGCTGAAATTAGCTTATTTTTACAAAACTATTCTGCAAATAAAATTTGCTAAATGGCAAATATTATTTCAACCGAATAGAACTTAAAATTTTGTCGTATCGAAAAGTAAGAAAATGGGATTGTAAGCTGCAATACCTCGTAACATACATACATACATACCTTTACACCTGTTTTCTAATAGGGTAGGCCAGAGACTATGGAACGCCAGGTGCACCGGTCTTAACATACAACATTCGCTTCCTCTACATTCATCAATCTCTTCATGCACCTCAGATCACGAATCTGATCCCAACACAACACAAGTAAATCCTTTTAATTTTTCATACCGTCCCAAAAAGCTGCACAATTTTATTTTTTAATTATCAACCATAAATATTGTCTTAACTTGAGCATTTATAACAGTCAGTATTATGTATTATAACTATAATTATCATAAATATTTACTACTAGCTTTTGCCCGCGACCCGCGACTTCGTCCGCGTGGCGTGTTATAAAAGAGAGATCTTTGTGTGTGTGGGAGAAAGGTTAAAAAATGCTTAATTTTATTATTTTTAAATGAGGTCATAGTATAAGTAGCTCAGTTGAATAATTAACTGTTATTAATTTTTAGATTATTAGTTTATGATAATTTGGTTTGATATAAATTTAGGACAATACGATCAGTGGAGGCTAAACCTAAAGTACCTATAGGCTTTCGTCTGGAATTCAGAGGTGAGAATGTGGATGTCAGTCGGTATGAAAGTAAAAGTTTGACCACATGAAAACTAAAAACCGGCCAAGTGCGAGTCGGACTCGCGCGCGAAGAGTTCCGTACAAAATTAACAAAAAAAAACTCGTTTGTTGTATGGGGACCCCCCTATTTTTTATTTTATTCTTATTTTCAGCATTGGTTGATATAGCTAGATATACATATTCTGTGAAAATTTCAACTGACAGACAGACAACGAAGTCTCAGTAATAGGGTCCCGTTTTCACCCTTTGGATACGGAACCCTAAAAAGAGTAGCATGGAAGAGTGGTTCGGTTGGTGGGTGGCTGGTGCAACCGGGATATGGGAAATGTATTTAGGAAACATATTATTTATAAAATTTCCTTATAAACAACGTTTCTGGTCTTTCTGGAGGGTGGTGCGAGAATGACCAGACTGGATGGCGAACTTACGCGGGAGCACGCCACATATAACTGACCATGGGAGAAACAGGGCTGTCTTAAATCAACTCCTGCTAGCGCGAGTGTTTGACCCTGCGACTTATTTTAATGATCATGGCGAAACATACCTTCAATGGAAATTGTAGTCTCCGAAATTCGAACATACAACATTTTTTTCTCGCTAACTTAATTTTTCAAAATACATCCATAACTAAACTTTATATTTACTAAGATATGCATGCATGCTAGATTGAAAACATCTATCTTACGTGATTTGGATTTTTACATACAAAAGTTTTTTCCCAATAACTCCCGTTCCCGTGGGAATTTTGCAATATTGCGTTGCAAGTAAGCTTTAGGTTCATTAGGGTACCTGCATACCAAATTTCAATCATCTATCTTACGCGGTTTAGATTTTTACATACAAAAGTTTTTTCCCAATAACTCCCGTTTCCGTGGGAATTTCGCAATATCGCGTTGCAAGTAAGCTTTACGTTCATTAGGGTACCTGCATGCCAAATTTCAATCATCTATCTTACGCGGTTTAGATTTTTAAATACAGAAGTTTTTTCCCAATAACTCCCGTTTCCGTAGGAATTTTGCAATATCGCGTTGCAAGTAAGCTTTACGTTCATTAGGGTACCTGCATGCCAAATTTCAATCATCTATCTCACGCGGTTTAGATTTTTACATACAAAAGTTTTTTCCCAATAACTCCCGTTTCCGTAGGAATTTTGCAATATCGCGTTGCAAGTAAGCTTTACGTTCATTAGGGTACCTGCATGCCAAATTTCAATCATCTATCTTACGCGGTTTAGATTTTTACATACATAAGTTTTTTCCCAATAACTCCCGTTTCCGTAGGAATTTTGCAATATCGCGTTGCAAGTAAGCTTTACGTTCATTAGGGCACCTGCATGCCAAATTTCAATCATCTATCTTACGCGGTTTAGATTTTTACATACAAAAGTTTTTTCCCAATAACTCCCGTTTCCGTGGGAATTTTGCAATATCGCGTTGCAAGTAAGCTTTAGGTTCATTAGGGTACCTGTGTGCCAAATTTCAATTATCTATCTCACGCGGTTTAGATTTTTACATACAGAAGTTTTTTCCCAATAACTCCCGTTTCCGTGGGAATTTTGCAATATCGCGTTGCAAGTAAGCTTTAGGTTCATTAGGGTACCTGCGTGCCAAATTTCAATCATCTATCTCACGCGGTTTAGATTTTTACATACAGAAGTTTTTTCCCAATAACTCCCGTTTCCGTGGGAATTTTGCAATATCGCGTTGCAAGTAAGCTTTACGTTCATTAGGGTACCTGCATGCCAAATTTCAATCATCTATCTTACGCGGTTTAGATTTTTACATACAAAAGTTTTTTCCCAATAACTCCCGTTCCCGTGGGAATTTTGCAATATCGCGTTGCAAGTAAGCTTTACGTTTATTAGGGTACCTGCATGCCAAATTTCAATTATCTATCTTACGCGGTTTAGATTTTTACATATAAAAGTTTTTTCCCAATAACTCCCGTTCCCGTGGGAATTTTGCAATATCGCGTTGCAAGTAAGCTTTACGTTTATTAGGGTACCTGCATGCCAAATTTCAATCATCTATCTTACGCGGTTTAGATTTTTCATACAAAAGAATTTTCCCGCTAATTCCCGTTCCCGTGGGAATTTCGGGAATTCCTTTCTTAGTGCACCTTTACAGTACCTAAGCTACGTCCCTTCCAAATTTCAAGTGCCTACGTTTAGCCGTTTAGGCTGTGCGTTGATATGTCAGTCAGTCAGTCAGTCAGTCAGTTTCTCCTTTTATATATTTAAGATAAATTATATAACCTATTTTAGCCGATTGTTAATACTTTAAACAGTGACACTCATACCTTTTGTAGTGGAATTTTAAGATCTATTGTCGTTTCTGCCTTAAACTTCGGAATCATTATGTCAACATATTCGTTCCTCATTGCTTCTATATCAGCTATAAGATCATGTCCGGCCGCTAGCTGCTGCAGCACGCTGTTCAGACCCTCGATGTCATCCGGCAGCACGATCACCATGCTCGTCTGTTCACCTTGGTAGAGCATTTCTAAAAACTTTGGAAAAAACTGAATTGCCATTCTGCAGTCATATATTTATCTCTGCTTTAAATTTAACTAATGAACTTACAGTACTACCCGTTTCCTTATAGTGATCGGCAATTGTCGTGTTTCCATGAAATACAAGTTCAAATATAGTGTCAGATGCAAGTGCCAGTGTGATAGCAACAGCCATGACATGATAAGGACTCTGAATTTGTAGTCACAAAAAGTCAATGACAAAATGTTAATAATTTCATGTTTGTTTCTTCAATCTTTCTTTATTGTTCAGTCTTCAATCCAATTCAAGGATGAATCGAGAATAGACAACTTTGGATTGGTTCGCTCTTTTAACTTTTTAAAAGCATGTATCCGAGCGTTTTTATGATAATAACAGAAAGTGGATTTTAGGTAATGGACACATAACTCTTAATTCAAAGATCATACGTTCATAAATTGCTGGTTCCAAAACAAATGAATAACCCTATCTGCTGTATAATAAGAATCGAGTGTCCCTCATGTCATGGGTCCTTGTCCATTACTGGTTCCTTCACCCTAGCTGTATCAGTATATTTCCGCAACATAATTTATTATTATAGTAAATTATCACAAAAGATAGTACAAATCAGTTATCATCATCATCATAGTCTTAGCCGAAAGATGTCAAGTATTGCAAATGGCCTCCCCAAGGTTTTGCCACTAGGATGGGTCCTGCGCTATCGCTGTTCCGCAAATAAGTAAAAATAAATACTCGTAAATAATAATAAAGATACGGGGACAGTCACACAAATTGACCTAGTCCCAAACTAACAAGGTTTGCACTATAGGTACTAAATAGACCGCTATAAACTTAATTATACCTATATAGATAAATACATACTTAAATACATAGAAAACATCCAAGACTCTGGAAATAAATATTTCCGGTCATCACAGTAATAATTATTTGAACCCGGGACAGCTGGCTTCGTAGGCAGGGTAACTACCAACAGAACCAACTATGCTAACGTGTTATGAAAGTTTTGAAGTTTATCTAGATACACAATTCACTTACTTTTGCCCTTAGTTTAGGATTTGAACCGTACTTCATTAGCTGGTCCTCCATATACATCATAGGCACGTCAACGGTTGTAACATTGTCAACGTTAAATGTTCTGTCCTTGGTGTTGAATGTTTCAAATTGGTTATCCCACGATGCCTAAAATATGTATGAAATGTGAAGTAGAAAAAATATTTATGACTTTCAATTTATTAAAAAGAAATGCTTAGAAATCTTCAGTTTGGGCGAAGTAATTTTTAGACAGAACACTTATATTACGGTCCGTCAAAATGGATGCTATGTAATTACTATGACCCAGTCATTTGTTTAAGTAATGTCACCGTATCTTAGGAGTCGGTGTTGCGGATCCTTATTATGTTTGTCAGCTACAATTACATATTTGCGCTTGTCTTAAAACCTGAGCGCCAAAACAAGATACATTACTAATAAGCGTTTCAATTCGTTTCGTTTTTAAACCAATCGCATCACTGATATATCACGTGACCCTTCGTATCACGTCATCTACCACTGACGATTGGTTTATAACGAAACGATTAGAAACGCTAGTTAGCGTATTGCGTCTAAGCTAGGGCCCCTAGTCACCACAGAAGACCTAACTAAAGTATGATTTACCTTAAAATAAATCGCATTGACCAAGAACAAGCTCGTTTTTTCGTCCATCATATCAGCAGTAGCAATTTCTTTTATATTTCCTTCTGTTTTATCTGCCACCTGTCAAGTGAGCAATTTATAATTTCTTTAGAACAAGTAAAAATAGAGTATTTTCTTAAGGCTTGGAAGTATGGTTATCATTTTTGTTTGTGGTAGACGCCGGCGACGCGACTTCGTACGCGTAGAATAATTTTTCGCTGCTGCTCTTTGGAAACCGATCTTCTAAAAATCCTTTCTTAATGAACCCAATGGGCATGCAATGAATATTCTGTTCAAGTTTCAACTCCCTAGATTCAGCAGTTTAGGCTGCGTTGTTTGTCTTTCAGTCTGTCACGGATTAGTTTCATATACAGGGTGTCCGGTAAATAGTAGACTTCCTTACAGGGCTGGATAGCTCAGCTCAGGACTGGCCAAAATATGATAAATCATGTTTAGTAAAAGTCGCACCAAAAACGAGATATCTCAACTTTTCAAAATTTTGGAAATGCGGTACCCTGGTCCACCATTTTCGATGCCGTGCCCACATTTATTAGTATTTTTCAGTTTTGTTTACTGTGAGATATTGCTGATTAAATTTTCTATAAGACCTTATCAACGGAATCAATAAAAATTTAGCAGTTTTTTTAATTTTTCAAATCAACTTTAAAGTTTAGGAATCTGAGTTTAACTTGCGGCAAGTTTAACATCGCACGGTGTAAAAAAAATGTACCAAGACTTGTAGTGTACTTCGCTGTTGTAATCAATAAACTCAATTGTTATATCATTTTAAAATCTCCATTAACCAGGCCAATTTTTAGGAAAGCAGCACTACAAGTCTTGGTACATTTTTTTTACACCGTGCGATGGCGGTGTGGATGGATGGATGGATGGATGGATGGATGGATGGGGTTGGTGTGGCGTTCGTTTTTTCTTTTTTCTACTCTGTATATATAGATGATCTATGTATCTCGACGTAACCTGGAAGGCCAAACGTAAAGAAGCGTCACATTACCCATTGGTTGATAACATTCGCCGCAGACACTGAATTCCTGAAGTCTATCTGTTCCAGTTCAGCTCCGAATACTTCTTCTGCATCCTTCTGCAAGTCATGCTTAAGGGTTCCATTTTGTTTCACGTAGACTTTGTTTGCTGTTTTTAGCGGTGCTCCATACATTTTCTGAAGCCTTGGTGTAAGTGATTTGAATAAAGACCTTATCTGTAACAAAAGTTGTTTTGAAGCCAGCTGGTAAGGATGTCAAAAGAATAAACACGCAAATTACGAGTATACAATAATTTATCAGGAATTGAGTATGACAATAGGTAATATTCATGACTTTTCACAGCTTCAATAAAAGTGGATTTATGTAACAAACAGGTTGACAAAAATCATTTTTTTAATTGCTATAAAAATATACCAAGATATACGCCAACAAAGATTTGTTCTTATAACTTTCTGGTAAACCAGAAATTAACATGGAGTTTTATATTATGGCCGACGTGTTACATGACGTCAAATGGGTATCTGATCTCTCTGTCTAATTAACAGTTTAAAATGCTTGTATGATCCGTATTTCTTAATAGATTTAAATTTAAATTTCATTTTTGGTGATCTCTTTTACGGTACATTCATAATTTGTTGAGAAATGCTATTTAAAAATCCACGCATATACCCTATTGTAAGATAAGCTAGCTGCAACGAACAAGCCGAAATTATCTTAAGTGTACCTAATTTGCTTCTCTTAGCTAAAAATAGCTGATTCGTAATTGCAATATGGGTACACAACTAAGTTAGCGTTCTTTGCCTTAATAACTCCTTAACTAATTAACAAGAAATGTTAAAACGATTATGGATGAACGTGGATAAACGTCAATTTCTGGGGATATAAGGAATTGAGGAATGAGAAATAAAAAATCACGTCTAAAAGTGACGATTCTGATATTTAAGGTGCAGAGAATATATAGTAAATACTCACGGCGTCGTCATCAGCCATGTCCAGGGCCTGCAGCAGCTCTGCCTGGGTCTGGCCCCGGCAGCCGAGCGCCAGCAGCGCCAGCACGGTCTCCACAGAGAGCGGCGAGCACACGCTCGTCTTGCCCTTCTCCAACTCCTGAAATAGGTTTCTTAGGTGCATACTTGGTATTTCATATGGGTCATAATGTGTTATAATGCATCGTTTGGCCGAATTTACGTTTATCCTTTAGCCATATCCGTCTGAATTTTTTTAATTTTTTTTCTGAGTGGTAACAACCCTAACCTAACCTAACCGCAAGCATTTTTGGAAAACTTTAAAACTAGTCTCAATCAGCTGATAGTGAGTTTAAGACAATCAATAATTCCGACAAAAGAAGCGTCAGGTCAGGACAAATGGACCAACCACGTATATAGTGCATTTTGGCAGGGCCCTCTGGCATCGTCATACCGAAACCCGCAATGTAAACAAAAGGCGAGTCTGGGAGAACCCGCCATTATTCGTTCAGCCAGCGTACGACCTTGAGGCAGAAAGTTACTGATTCGTGTACTTGTTCGTATTTTGAAAGCGTTCTATGGCGGGAAAACCGGTACTAACAAGCGATAAACATAAATAAAAACGTGCAAGAAGCTTCTAAAAATATACGTTTGTTTAACGTGAAAAATACCGGACATATCGATCCAAAGTTAGTTGTAATCACACGCCGGTAATCTGCGACCTTCGCAATGATAAAAACACTCACATTATAAAATTGCAGCGCGAATTTCGCGATAGAGCGCGGTATAGTCGCCTCCATGTTCAAAGCGCGAATGACGCAATAAACATGTCTGCCGTCTTATTAGGCTGGTTTGGGGTTTTTCAGAACGTAATAAGCTGCTGGCCGAAAACAAACTGCGAACGAAAATCAAAACGTCACAACTACAATAATAGAGTTTTTAACGCATTTCAATTAGAACGTTATTTGGATAACAATGTGGTGTTCAACTGTATGCTATATTTTGTCGTTGAGTTAAGTCCTTTTTCTATTTCAATAAATAAAGAATGTAATCTATAATGCATAAATGTTCTTTTGCTCGAAGCGTGTAGGGTCAAAATCAAATGTGTGGTATTACGGAGTTAAATCAAACAAGTCGACTTATATCGTACTAGTTTTTGGCCGCGTCTCCGTCCGCGTGGAATATCGCTGCTCCCTCAAGAACAGTCCATTTTACTGGCATAAACACTATTATATTTCCTATTACAATACCTAACTTATATTATGTGCCAAGATTCATCGCGAGCCGTTCAGTGGTCGGAGCGTGATTGAGTTACAAACATCCAAACATCTAAACTATCTCAGTTATAAGATCAGTAAGATAAGATGTGACTTTCTTTAAAATCTGTAATTTTTAACTAACCTAACCTGACCTGACAAGTCAGGGTGGTCCTACCTCCCTCCCTCCCCGCCCGCCATTGCATTTCGCACAGCATTTGTTTATTTTCTAGTGGTATTCTTTGGCTACCGAAGGGTTAATAAAATTTTCCTCTACATACTCGGAAATGTTAACCTTACTGTTGTAAAATCAGATCGCCAAGATCTGCTCTTGGGCCAGTCAAAAAAAAAAGTTGGAACCCTACACTGAGCGTGGTCTGACATGCTCTTGCCCGGTTTTTCTTAATACAGCATGTTTATCGTTGCCTATTTCACATAATACATTCCTAAAGCTTAGTTTAGAATTAGGTCAATTTGCGTGAGGTTGTGATTATTTATTCATTAGTTCTAGGGTCGTATTCCACTTGGAATTGAACCATTATTATCGACCGAGCGAGATGAGGTCTTTGAGTCAACTGGGATGGCAGGCGTTTGCGCGACTAATTATTATGCAGACGATAGTTTAAAAAATAGCGGGTGGTAGGACCTTGTGCAGGGTCCGTCCGGAGCGCTACCACCATCTTATTCATGAACCTACCGCCAAACAGCAGTGTTCGCGTTGTTGTGGTGCGGTTTGGGGATAAGACAGCTGGTGTAATGATTAGCATAGAAGCATTCCATGTTAGTCCTCAGGGTTGGCAACGCATTTGCAGTCTTAGGCTTGCGGTCTTGTGAATGCAAATGGTTCTGGGTCACAGTTTCCACTTACCATCAGGTGGCCTGTGTGCTAGTTTGCCTACACTATGCAATAAAAAAAGCGAATTTTATGAAATTTGGTTCACAAGCAGTTGAAACAAATACAATTTTGAAGTTAGAACATTAGCAGAATCGTCAGAGGGGTTAGGGTAGGGGCACCAAAAGATGAACGACACCCAAAAGCTGAACACTCGATCGAAATAATCACATAACTAAATCCTGACAAATATTACATAGTTCGGAATTTATTTTTCTTAAACAGCAACTCTTTGCTTACACCTCCATTAAATCTTAACATAGTATTATATTCTTTTTGGCCGTGATCGGTCGTCGTTGTGGAGCTTCCCGCCGAAAACGTCGATAGTATGGGAAAATAGCTAAGGACAGTGCTCTCCAAATTTAAGCTTTTAATTACGTATAAAATTCAATAATTGTCAGTCTTAGAAGGATTTGCTTGGTATGTATTCTTGATTAATCACTCTTTTATTGGAGTTATACGATATTTCTTTTTTATTGTTAGTTAACGAGAAATATGCCGTTCAAGTAATGGTTTCAAAAATATATACCTAAGCCAATACTTGAACGGTGTTCAGCTACTAGGCAAGGCGTACTTTTTTTAAAGCTTCTTAATAAATCGTACCAAAATGACAGATGGAAAATTTAAAACTTAAAATGATCGTTAAATGCTCTTGTATCTTTAAACCAAAAGATGAACATAGCTTTTGATGTCTAATCCAATGATTTTGGAGTTTTAAATACTATGAAAACTATCACTGTTCAATAAAAAATGTGTGCCTAATACTTGAACGAATTAAATTTACTAGTTCATGTTTTGGATTCTATTTCAATATGTGAACACCTAATTGATTTTGTTTGTTCATTTCATAAATTCTGTGTCCTAAAATTGAACTAAGTAAATTCAGTCGTTCAACTTTTAGGCATAGTTTTATAATATGAACACTAGTAGTAGTATACTAGTAGTATTTATGGAAATGTTTACTAATATTATAAATGTTAAAGTAACACTTTTTGTCGGTTTATCTGTTTAAAAAGATAAGTAACTAAGTAGTTTTGCTAATGATTATTGATAAAAAATACTAATTCGTTGTTTTTATGACACAAATAACATAAAAAATAGGAACCTTATGTACGTAAGTAATATTAAATAAATGTAAACAATTAAAAAATAAAGAATATTTCGTTAACTCGCATTTTATTGCTAAAAATGAAAAGAATTAAAATGACATAGGTATTTTATTATGTTAGTTCAACTTTTGGGCCCCAACCGTTCAGAATTAGGGCACGCTGTTCATCTTTTGGGCAAATCGGTACATTTTTGGTTTCAATGATTTTTAGAAAAATACGGAGATATAATAACAGGCTTTATAATAGTCATTTTCAATCTAGACCATATACTGTACCATATAAAAAAAGTAAATAGGGTGAAATTTGTTACTTTCACTGAATATAACCTGTCTAAAGTTGGTGTAGTCGCTTAATCGTTCATCTTTTGGTGCTCTTACCCTACATGATTCTAAAGCTCTACGCAAGTTACTTACTTAACGCTTTCATAAACGATTTTCGAAAACTGTCTATGAACACTTCACATTGTATCCTGATCTCACAATGTATTTTGTCTAGGGACAGGGCGCACGTCGCACGCGCCGTCGACGAACAATTCGATGATATATTTATGCGGAGTTTATTGGATAATTAAAAAATAAATTGAATTTAAGCTATTATTTTTACAAAAGACAAGGCAGTAGGATGCTGAAATGAAGCTTAAACTGAGTAGCTATTAAAAAAAACATAAAAATTTACCTCCGGGCGATAACGTGTGTTAGGGGTACCTAAATCAAGTCCGATTTCAACGATTTTTAATAGATTCAAGAATCAAGCATTTATTGATAGAATGACACATTTTATACGTCTAAATATTCATAATACAATTTAGTAATTGAAATAGAAATTATTGCTTAATTCGATATACATTATTAAATTAAGGTTTAAAATAGTACCTATTCATTGTAATATAGTTGAGTAAATAGTGTACATAATTTGCATTTGTAGATTTTTGTCTATGTCTACGATTCGACGTTTTCGAAAAATTCGTCGTCGAGTAACACGCCATCTGCACCAAGATGTATTTTTAATTATTTTTAAATATTGCGTCACTGGTTACACTTTTAACGTATGTCAGGAGAGCAATATATAGCTTAGGTCCAACTACGTTGAGTGATTTAGGAGCCTTTGCCAGTCGCCGCGACGGCGACGGGATGAAAAGCAAGTGCTGACCAGACCAGGCGTAATATGTGGTAGTTAGTTAGTGGTAACCCGGGTTGCCGGGTTAGAATAATGCCATTCATGTCTTCCCGTGGATGTCGTAAGAGGCGACTAATGGAATAAAGGCTTGTAGTACTGTTAGGTGATGGGCTTGCAACATGTCGCTAATACGCCGGTCAATCTCAGCCTAAATGCGCAAAATGTGGTAACAGAATAATCAATAAGTTTTTAAAGTTGTTGGTAATTCTGTAGCTCTGCCAACCCCACTCTGGAAACGAAGGCGTGAGTTGATAATATTTAGGCCTGTTAATAGGCTTCCGTTTTTTTTTATAAATTGTTTCTCTCCAGGAAATATTTTCTTGAAAATAAAAAAGTACAGACCTAGTTTTTATAATATCTACAACGTATTCTAAAATCAATACTATGTAAAAATAGGACTAAGTTTAAGGAGAGGGATAATTTAAAGCATTTTGTGTGCAAGTTCTTTATATTTTTTATTTTATTATTTATTTATTTTATTTATTTAAAAAGTTTTGTAAGTAGGCCCTGTAGGCACTTTTACAAGTCTGAGTCTACCAGCGCTTCCAAAGAGACCACTGTTGAGAAGAAGCGCCGCAAGAAACTCAACAGTAAGCCGTTTTTTCCAAATAAATCACATTACAATACTAAACTTAAGCTACACAATTTAAATGTCACAGGGATGTACAGGTCCCAGTAGTAATAATAATTAAATTGTCGGATTAAAATAAATAATACAATTTCGGAGATGTAAACAGTCTCCAAATGTCAAATTAAAATTAAGAATTAAATATAATTAAAAAAAACACAAAACAAGGGAGATGTGGAAAGTCTCCACGGTCAATTTTGGAGATGTAAAGAGTCTCCAGATGTCAAATTAAAATTAAATTAAATTTAAAAAAAAAGAAAATACAAAAATAATAAATAAATATTAAATAAATAGTGTAAATTACCAGCAAAATATACGTATACAAGCATACCATATCCTATACCGGGGCTCGAGCTATCTTCACCCAAGTCTTATTCAAAATGTGTTCAAGGGTTTAACTGCAAAAGCGTAACGAACAGTGAAACAAACTAAATCAATATAAAAAATAGTACATCCTGATTTCTTTATTTTTTTTGTGCGTACGCGCTCCCTTCATATACCCCAACGAAAAGGGGTATCTTGTGCCACGTGAGGAGGTACAGGAACGGTCTGTCCGCTGTGAAACTCGGTGTCCGGCACTGACATATTCTGCGGCGGACCACTGAAATACAATATAATATATTATGATTATTTTTAGTATTATGTTAGGCATGAAAAGTTTAAATCAAATGAGTAACCATAATATGAACGTTATGAAAGCTTTTAGTTTTTATAGTATGAGTTACTATAGCGATACCGAAGTGGATGGGCTTACCCATATTGTAATAAAGTAATACTCAATGATCAAGGTTGCGCATAAACTATGCAACTATAGTATAACTGGCTTTCAACCGAATCAGACAGCTTTTGTATTTTTCTAAGAATTCCTGCGGTATGTTAGGGTTGTTTATGTTATAAAATTATACAGAAATAGCTTTAGGATAAACCAAAACTCGGACGAAAGATTTGGGTTAAAGTGATGATAAGGGATACCACAATCCCCTGTCAACCAACCAGTTTTCATAATGAAACATACTTTAGCGTGCTTCATGTGTTTATACTACATCTCTATTCTCTATGCGAAGTCGAGACCAGAAAAATCTTTAACTAGAGCTTGCCGCGGCTTTGGTGCCTGCCTCGTCTGCCCAGAGTCCGGTTTCCGCCTGTCATGTGTGCGCCATTTTCGTGCCATTAAAAAATTCACTGTACTAGTCTTCCTTTGAAGGAAGATTATGCTTGTAAGGAATATACTAACTGGTGCTAGCCGCGGCTGTGGTGCCCTCCTCGTCCACCTCGATGTAAGCCTTCTGGACGGCCTCCGACACGGAAAGTCTCTCGGTCGACGCCAGCATATAGATTTCTGATGTTTCTTTGTTGAATATGGATTTGATTCCCAACTGAAATAATATGAAATACACTCAAGAGCAAAAATAACGGGTCAGAGGGCGTTTTTCATACTAAAGAGGCTATTTCGAAGCCTTGGTTCCTCGCCAGGGAATGCTTTTAGTGAAATCTGATGATGAATACCCCGAGCATCGATACCGGACTTCCAGAGTGCCTAGGAATCTGCGGTTAACGCCGGAATTGTGCATGTTCAGAAAAACATTTAACATGGCAATAAAATGTAAGGAAATCCAAGTGCTGACCAAAACTCTCCCGCTATTTTGATAATAGATTGTGCGATCAGTGAGTTATCTTAACAAATTTTGACCACCACTATTCCACCTCGGAGTATCCACCATTAAACCTCACTCAAAACAACCCCAGGCGAGGAACGAAGGATTCGAAATAGTCCCGTTTGTATGAAAAACGCAATCTGACCCGGTATTTTTGCTCCTGAGTGTACATAATGTAGTTATTTTGTAAAATTACTTAAATAGGGCATTTATAATCAAGAGTTCCAATTGAGTGTTAACTTCTAAGGCAATACTAGTGATCTATATCTTATTATGTGCGTATTTACTACAACGCCCTACACTCAAAAATAAACTAAGAGATATCCTCTAAGTGGTAATAAATTGGATGAACTAATAACAAAAAAGTTAATAGTAAGAAGATTGGTTATATGAACTAAAAACTTACTACTAACATGCATTTAGCACCCAAAGGGCGATCAGCTCAGCCATATGCTGCTTGTTCAGCTGAACCCAGTTGGACACAACTGTTTATTTAATGCTCCTTAAATGCAAAATATTACAAAACTTACGAATACAACCAAGGTAATCAAATAACTTACTAGCACTATGTTTGAATTGTTATAACTATTTATTATTAAGAGGTGACAGAATAAAAGATATAGAGAGTAACAACAGCAAGTTAATTTTGTGAAATTACCATATTTGTTGATAACTGTAACGTCTTGTTCGACGCAAAGGAATCAAGACACTTATTGTAACAAGCACAATGTTGTAACAAGCAACTATTTTCTTTTATTGTAATTGAATCACAGTTACTCACCTTTTGTAACAGCTCTTTCATATTTATCGTCATCTCAGCTTTGAACTTCGGTATCTGTATAACCAGTTCAGTTTTCTCCATGGCTTCTATATCAGCTATAAGATCATGTCCGGTTGCTAGCTGCTGCAGCACGCTGTTCAGACCCTCGATGTCATCCGGCAGCACGATGACCATGCTGGCTTCACCACCTTTGTAATGCAACTGCAATAACTGTGGAGGAAGTAATGAATATCAACAGAAATATAAACAGTAAAACAACTGCTGCGAAACTAAATGTACTTCAATTCATGACGTGATCACACTTACCGTTGATTTCAGATCAGCACTGACTCCATAGTTAAAGGTTTTCTCTGAATTAAACATTAAAGGTACTTGTATAGTCGTATTTTTGTTTACATGGAAATCACAGTTGGCCGTGTATTTTTTATTAAATGGTGTTTTCCATTTTCCCTTAAATAGAAAATAATTGTGTCTTTGATAGAAGAAATCGTAGGGAATGTTTAAGAAAAGAGTTAACCGATATTTTTTTTAAATTACTTACACTCAAAGCAACAAAGCAAGACTCTAAACTTAGTTGAAAATAATTAAAATACATGATTTAAATCGTTGGCAGAATAAGCAAACATTTGGTGAAAAAAATAATTGTGATGTAAACTTACCTTAAAATAAATCACACTAAGCAAAAGCAAGCGAGTGTTTTTAAACATTTTTGCAGACACTATGTCGTTGATTAATCCATTAGTCTCCGTTGACACCTGAGAAAATAAAAGGTGAATCTAAAGATTTGCCAGCTTTACTATGTTCATTTGCGACAGGAAATACATGGAAACCATCAAAGACTGGGAACCATTTTGTGATGAGCACGACATTACACAAATATTTGACTTTGTTTTAAGAGGATTGTGAAGCACCATTCGCGTAGCTCTCAAAAAAAACCTATGCAAATTTAGCTCCGGACGAAAACGTTTGTCACCCCCAAAATCAAGTCTAATTTCCACGATTATTTAATATGTTGTACTTATTCTTAAGACCTAGGTCTGTACGTTTCTGATTTTCAATTTGTTTCATGCTAAGAAATATTTCCTTGAAAAGAAAACCGTACAGATAGTTTTGTATGATATCTATAACATATTCAAAAATTGTAAAAACCGGAATAACTTTAAGGTTAGAGAAACGCTTCCGCATTTTGTATGCGTCGGCAAAGGAAAGAAACTCGTTAGATATGACAAGGAATGAAAGCGGGAGAACATGTGGGAGAGATGCGAAATAAATGCTAAAGATGTTTAAGATAAATTAAAAGAATAAGTTTCATAGCTTCGTCATCTATCGCACTGTGTTCCATTTTATGTGATACTCTGGAGGAATGCTTACGATTAAGCAATAATAGACTTTTGGTTGCGGCGTTGCATTGACGCGACGAGTCATAATTAATTATTAGCTTTCTGTTACACAGCTAAACCGGCAGTGGGCGGGGCACATAGCTCGCAGGACTGATGGCCGATGGGGTCAGAAGGTTCTGGAGTGGCGTCCGCTGACCGGAAGACGAGCTGTAGGTAGGCCTCCAACAAGATGGAGTGACGACCTCGTCAGGATCGCGGGACCGCGGTGGATGCGAAAAGCACAAGACCGGTCTGAGTGGAAAGCCTTGGGGGAGGCCTATGTCCAGCAGTGGACGTCTTTCGGCTGACATGATGATGATGATGTTATACAAGGTTTTAAACGGGATTTGAAAATACATATACCCATTTACAAACGTATCTTTTATGACTCCATACCTGTCCTAAGGCGTACGCTTGATTCCTTATTAACCTCGTGATTCTTTTACTTTTATATTTGTTTAATTCTAGCATGTTATTTTTTCAAGTTGTTTGATAAATGTTTTTAACCCTTTTTTTAATATTTCACATTATTCTAAGTATGTAATTTGTTATTGTACCTATTCAAGATTCGTTGTTTTTGCTTTTGGTGTTAGTCCCTAAATACTCGTAGACTGTATGATTGCTGGCGCGTGCCTGTTATTGGCGCATAAACTTTAATTTTCACTGTCTATATATGTACCAATTTCAATTTGTAATGTATATGTGCCGTTGTCATGTCTAATATATAAATAAATAAATAAATAAATTACTTACCCATTTGTTAACCACAGCTGCTGCAGTGTTTCCGTCGCTAAAATCAAGCTGTTCCAGAATTGATGGCTTTGTTTTTCCTATTGAAAACAAACTTCTGCGTGGACAGAACAATTTTTCAGCGATATTCTTTATTTCAGGTTTTAGATTGTCTTCTTTTCTCAAGTAAACTTTACTAGCCATTGTCAGTGTCACACCTTTAACCTTCAGGGATGAAGGAAGAGCGGAGAATGTTGATCGGATCTAATAACAAAGTAAAATATTTAGTTTTTGCGAATGTTGAAAAGTTGGATTATTCTGTAGTAGGCAATTGATGCGTACCGCTTAATTAATGTTAACTTGCATAAATAGCTCGTCTTAGTTTGAGTCCGAAAATTAAGCACCAATAAAAAGCACCTTGCCTCGAATGACAACATTGACAACGAATATACTTAATTACTCATCTGGAAAAGCTTAACTCAGAAAAGTATTAAAACCCCCAGTGTTATATGTTTGGTCATCCGACACTTAATTTCAGGTAGCTCTACCAAGGTCGTTGGTACCTACTGTTGCCCGATGCTTATGAATAGATGGATCAAATTATAATTAAAAGTCGAATTCTTCTCCAAAGCTAACAAAAAAGAAGATAAAGCATTTTTTTTTTTAAATTACGGTATTTTTGTTAGGAAGGTCCAGGCGCCAGCAGCAGATTCTCACGGGTCTGGGTTCTTGAGGTGATTTCCAGCAGGGAGCAGCTAGCGGTATCATTCTTAGATGTAAGATGATGATCTACTTACAGCCTCGTCGTCAGGCAGGCCCAGGGCCTGCAGCAGCTCCTCACGGGTCTGGTTCCTGGAGGCGAGCGCCAGCAGCGCCAGGACTGTCTCCACGGACAGCGGCGAGCAGATAGTCGTCTTGTTCTTTTCCAAGGCCTGTAGATATATGTTTTAACAGGTTTTGATACGCTTACGTGAATCATTTCCGGAAACTCACAAAATTAATGGAGATGAAAATAAGCCCGCAACGCGACCGTCCGGCAGCTTACGAGAATCGATTATAAACGTTATCGATTTTGGTAAGGTTAACGTTAAAGTTTCCCTTAGTTAAATTTTGTTCTGTCCTTTCTTTTCATCGATTATGTAGTTATGTGAGCTATTTATAAAACAGCTCTTAAAATACCTAATTTGGTTAACAGTTACCTTTTTTTTTATTCATTACTATTTATTCTTTAATATAATAGTGTTTAAAAATTGGCTTAAACACACTTGATTATTAAAATATTATATTTATTTACTCTTAAGAAAGGTACGATAATTGCATGATAATTATATCTCTGACAATTTGACCTCAAACAGCCATTACCATAAATACTCACATTGCAAAACTTCGCCGCGAAATGCGCGAGAGACTGCGCCGCGTGCAGATCCATGATCTTGATCGAACTGACTGGTGAAACAGCGGTTTCTCTGTTTATGTAGGCGTTGGAATTCCCGAGAAGCATAAATATATAAATTTCGGCGCGCTCCAAGTGTTTGGGTCATTCGCAAAAAACAATGTTATTCAGAGTATACTAGCTTCTGTCCGCGGGTTCTTTCGCGTTGACCGTTTCACGGGGGCTTTATTCCTGTTTTGGGATAAAAGGCAGCTTATCCTCGTGAGACCCAGTGGGACGTAAGAGGTACACAATCAAGTTAATTCTAACTATATTGTTTCAAGATAAAGTTATGTTTTTCTTTGCTACATCATCATCATCATCATCATCATCATGTCAGCCGAAAGACGTCCACTGCTGGACATAGGCCTCCCCCAAGGCTTTCCACTCAGACCGGTCTTGTGCTTTTCGCATCCACCGCGGTCCCGCGATCCTGACGAGGTCGTCACTCCATCTTGTTGGAGGCCTACCTACAGCTCGTCTTCCGGTCCGCGGACGCCACTCCAGAACCTTCTGACCCCATCGGCCATCAGTTCTGCGGGCAATGTGCCCCGCCCATATTCAACAATATTAAAAAATATATATTAGGTTGGTACGTTTTTGGTGAAAATTTTGTGGTTTCGTTCTAGTAAATATTTTCTAGTTCAAAAATCGTTAAAATCAGACTAGAGCTAAGGATAGAGAATCGTTATCGCATTTTGTATGGAAACTTAGCTTCACGAATCTCTTAAATGCAGTTAACGTAAAACAATATGGTGGGCGGATTTCAATAACCTGTCTTGAAAGTCATAGATAATTTATATTTATAACCGTGGCGGTAGAAAGTGCACCCCATAAAACCGCATGCACACTAACTGCATATGACGCAACCGCGGCATCGAGGCACTAGTATTTTTTTTCAGTTTAACACATACTTACATACCTTTACGCCTGTCTCCTGATGGCGTAGGCAGCGACTATGGAACGCCAGGTGCACTGGTCTAAACATACAACTTTTGATTCCTCTAAATTGATCAATTTCTTCATGCACATACGTTCATGTTACGTTTCAGGTAAAGATTTAAAATATTAAATATTTACTTACTTCTTTCCAGTTCTAGGCTGGACTTGCGCCTTCTGAAGATACCGGTATCTTTATAATTATATTTTTTACTAGCTGATGCCCGCAACTTCGTTCGCGTAGTTAATAATCTGCTACACCTCCCATTTCATTGAGTATATTTGAAGTTTTTTTTTTATAAACTTATTTCAAACGGTTGATTGATGAAACAGGTGACCTAAAAACCAGCGCCCTTGCTCACTGCAGCTGCTGGGGTCGAAGTAAAAAAGGCTGCGTTCTTAAGATCAAGTGAAAAAGGATTTAAGTCCAGTATAACCCTTTTAGTTTACCCTTTTTTGTTACGAGTGAATTGAGATAACTCGACTTACGGCTTTTTTTTACTAGAACTCCAGTTATAGCAATGAGCATTGCTATTCAGCGAGGAATTGCTGCCAGCATCTTTGGCACTATTTAGCAAACTGTATTTTCACAAAACTAATTCTTTATTTCTAATAACTGTCAGTTAAAAAAAAACAAATTAAATTAAATTTAAAAATGAACATTTTGTACCATAGCTAACTTATAAAATTAAATAAAATAAATAAAGGACACTCGCACTGTATAATTTTAATTTCTTTGGATAAATAACTCAATATAATTTAAAATACATTACATACATACGTACGTTAAATGACGCCTGTTTCCCAGAAGGGTAGGAAGAGACCACTTCTTTCCACCTGCTACTATCCTGGCAAAATGTCTTTCAAATTTAAAATGTACGGGTCGCATATTTTGATGAATACGTTGCGTGTGGTTGGTATGGTCTGCGTTACTTATGCATTTACGAGTGCAGCTCGAGTTGGAGTTTGTTAGAGAAAGTATTATTTTCATCGTGACTAAGTATTTATAGTTTTCTACTATGACTTAAAGGGCCCAACTACGGCGGTTTTCCGCCGCAGGAATCCACCTCTGAACCGCACTAGACACAAATGTTTTGTTCCTAATTGGTCATATTTCAAATCGGTCCTCTTCCAAACTCGACAATTTCCTGACCATATTCCTAATTCGTCATATTCCAGACTCGTCATCTTCCAAACTCGTCATTGTACAGTCAAATTAAATTATTATTATTACTTAGGACGGTAGGACAGATTGTTTTTTGTACTACGGCTATTGAACAATAATTAATAATAATAATTTACTTAAGGCGGGGCACAAAAGAATTGGCAAATAATGGAAATAATGCTTACCACAGAGGATTTCTATAATACATTTGTACAATGACGAGTTTCGAAGATGACGAATCTGGAATATGACGAATTAGGAATATGGTCAGGAAATTGTCGAGTTTGGAAGATGACGAATCCAATTCGGAATATGACGAATCAGGAACTAATCTTAAATATAGAAGTTGTACCCTGCATACTACAGTGTGCAGTTTTGTTTATGTATTGTCTAGCGGATTCTCGCCGCAGGAGAACCGCCCGTGTAGTTCGGGCCTAATGCATTTTCATAGGTATTTTGATGATGTTAGAAAACCCTTCTTATATTTTTTGGTTTCGATTGGTTTGACACTTAGGCATTTAAAAAATATAGCTTAAATTTACCCAGAAAAAAAAACACGTTTTTTTTTCAAACGGTTATGCACAGTGTAGTCAGCTCCAGAGAATAGTAACCCTTACCACTAGGTAACTTCTACACAGGGGGTGACTTGTCTCTGCAGACCAGCGTACTGCGGAGTGCTTAAAGTGCTCATATTATACAAATCAGGACTCATAATTCAGTTTTAATGAAACAAACATTTTCTATTCTAAATAATTTTATTTATTGACACAACTGCTCTTAACAAAAAAAATGTTGTGCTTCATTTTGAGGAAAGTATTGGTATCTTTCAATATCATGAGAGACTTGTGATCCTTTAGACATGTATTCAAATAATTTTAAAATCGATAGGGATTACAGGTTAATTTCTAATTCATCCAACGAACTCAATATTCACTACGAAATAAAACTTCGTAACATTTAAAATAGTTATCGATAAATTTGACATCGGAAGGAAGTCCCTAGTTAATTCGTATGTTTGTTACAACAACTTCTAGATTATCGAGTATAATGGTGGTTCGTTTGTTTGTTTACATCTTTCCTAATTTCCATTGGCACAGACTAATAGGTTAACGTGTCGTTCTTAAACTTTAAACATTACCGTGGTAAGTCCCCACGAATACGGGTAAGTGTTGCACCGTGAGAAGGTACAGGAACGGGCGGTCCGCCGTAAAGGTCCTGGGTCCACGCCTCTTCGATAACTTCATAGCTATAAAAAAAAACTAATAAAAAGCAAGCTTTAAAAAACTAACTGAAGTTTTAGGGGTCCGTACCAAAATGGTTAATAAAAAAGGAAACCTTATGGTGACACTTCCGTGTCTGTCTGAGTCGTAACAGTTTATCTGAAACTATAGAAGCTATTAACTTCGAATTTAGCATAATGTATAATGTGCTTGCCCGCGTCTGTTTTTATTACAAATAATTTGAAATTGTTCTTCTTAATATTTAAAAGGGGTCTAGAATGGGGGGTTGAAAAATGAAAGTTAACGGGGTGCCATATAAAGGGGCTCAATCTGCAAATTTAAAAACTATTTTTTTCATAATTTTTCATTACTTACTTTTTGATTTATGGACCAAAACATCTGATAACATCCTGATTTAAAGATAATTATTTTCAATTTACAGTTTTGCTCACACAAAAGTTCATAACAAAATACAATCAAATTTTCTTAAATACGGAATCCTCAGTGCGCGATCCTGACTCGCGTTCGACCGATTTTTTGATATTGACAACGATATATTTTAACAAACTCTAAACCCCCCCCCCCCCCCTCCTTTCAATAAACTATTAATAGTCTATGTCACTCCATAGACCAAGACTATTGACCAATCAATAGGGTAATTCATCTATTACTGGCCACCCTCCGGTAACTGCTCACTTTCCAATAATATGACAATGTGTAAAACAAGAGATATTTATGCTGATCACGACCACGATCCTGAATTATCAGCCGGAGTCCTGTCTAAGTATCATTACTAACAGCAACAAATTGACAGCATTTTTAAGAAAAATATAGACATGGACGGAAAGTGTTTTCATATGGTTTTTTTACTCCTAGGAGTAAAACGAGGCTCTTTCCGTCCTTGTCTTTCAATCGGAAAACCGTTTTTTCCGGGCATGTTTGAGAAATATACATTTGATGGCTATTAACTAAGTGACTGTCTTAAGTGGCCAGTTATTGACGATTTAAACTACATTAGGACAAAAAATGACTGTTCCACTCGGTAAAGACCCCTTTAATAATATTGTTGAGCTATACCACCCATACTTTTAGTTTAGACAGCAACATTTCCAACTACGGTTAAACATTGCCGTGGTAAGTTCCAACGAATATGGGAATGTGTTGAACCGCCAGTAGGTACAGGAAGGGTCGATCCGCTTTGAAGATCCTGGTCCTGGCTTTACACTTGTTCGTAAACCACATAGCTATGAACATTATATAAGGTTATAAGATCTGCTGTTTTTATAGATTGGTCTTAGTGATTAGTGTTTTCAATTCAAGAAGTATATGCCACAGAATTCCTAAATTGTACATTAAGGGCCAGAACGTCCGTTCACAGATTATACACAGATTATGTGCGTTTATTAACTGCATTACAACGTCGCAATCAACTTGTAGCTGGAGGTATGCAGTTGTTAAAACTGCACGTTGATTGCAAGTGGCCTGCAGTTTCGATGCAGTTATGCCAATCTCACAAAAGCTGCAACCCAACTGCAATTTTGCAGCTGACTGGAATTTTAAATGCAGACTGACCGTTCTGGCCCTAACGTAGCCGTGCAATGTTCTGAGTGGTGCAACGCGACTCCCTGAATTTTATTCCAGTTATGTACTTGTGATATTTTTACAACATAGCAAATAAGGCTAGGCTTGTATTCCACCGCGTTTTTATTTCAGCCGTCTTTGATGTCAATAGGTTATAGATGTAGTGCATAATTGTTTTCCTTTGTATTTTCACGGAAACGTACGAACGCGTCTTGCTATTTCAGTCGGTCACAGTACAAAAAGTACTGAGGTTGACTGAAGTAGCATGATACCTTTGTATGTTTCCGTGAAAATACGAAGGAAAGCAATTTTGCAGTACATCTGTATCATGTTAATGAAAAAGTAGAGTGGAACAGACGCCATAGTCTACAAAAATAGGTTTAGACCTAAAGTATAGTTCAATATACACCCATCGAAACTGACCAGGAGTAGAAAATATCCTTACATTGTTTTGATATTAAATATACATTGCTGGGGCATTGGACATTTTTGATGCGTGTATGTGATGCTTGTTTTCATTCGACAAACAGAGTTAAGTTGTTAAGGAAAAATGTACAGTCAAGGAATTTAATTCCTATACCACATTTGACTATGTCAAAGTGACACTGTAAATAAAATCATACAAAATCTCTTACGTTTTGATTTATTACGTCACTTTGACAAAGTTCATGTATGGTTTTAAGTTGTCTGTATATTTATGGTCTGATACTTATGACAAACAATGCTCAATGAAAAGAAAGTCTTTTGGCTTGGTTATTTCATTTATTTCCAATATAGGTTCCAACAAATATTAATATATTTTGCGTAAATATGAAGTATAAAAAGGGTCTATCAGCCTTGAAGCGGATGGATTGATGGTCATGCAAGCAACGCCTCTTTGATATTATGCGAACTGAAAAATAATTTTAGGAATGAAATTATAAGGAGCAAGCGACATGCCCTTGCTACATTTTGATTTATGTAAGTTTTCTGTATCACCCGTATATAAACTATAATGCATGCAGAATTAATAATACATAAAAACCTTCCGTAAAAAATCTAAGTGATGGTGAAAGCCGCATCATAATCCATTGTGTGGTTTAGGAGTTAGCGGATATACAGACTAGGGATGTAACAGATGTGGTTATATCGGAACCAGAACCGGAACCAGATGTTTTAAATTTAGTTTAACGGAACCAGAAGCGGAAGCGGAACCCGAGTGATAGGTGGATTGGATGGAGGTGGACTATTCATAATAAAAAATCCAAACATGAATCATCAGCCTTTAAAGCCGTTTTGGAAGTAACAGAACCAGAACCGAAGCGGATGTGTAAAACTAAACGGAAGTTCCGACTTAACGGAAGCGGAACCGGAGCTCTGTTACATCCCTGATACAGACAGACAGACAGGAAAACGCGGGAAGTGTTTATTTTTTATATTTTAATAATGACTTTACATAGATTATGTGAAAAAGAAAATCAAGCCGAATAATGTAAGTGCTAAGCATTGTTTATTCATATTTATTTGTAGATTTGATCTCTAGAATCAGAAAATTTAACACTATCTCCATTTCCCACCTTCACCAAAACGCTAAATCAATCTAGATTTAGCGTTTTGGTCCCTTATAGTCTAAACAAAAGAGCGGTTTAGATTATTATGTTAACATGAATGGAACTATCAAACTAAAATATAGTTTATACTCTTAAAACAGAGTTTCGAATTCGTTTCCGGATTGCATTTTTTAGAGAATCCCACTTCCCGTCAGGCGTACCTACCTGGGTAAAACCATATTGCATTTGACATGTCACCGTTTCTTTATCAAGGCAATGAGAAGGCACTCGGGAACAGAACTCAGGCCACCTGATGTTAAGTGGTATCTGATACCCATAGATATTTGAAATCTCAAGACTGCAATCCTAAAACCTCAAATGCGTTGCCGACCCTGAGGACTAAGACGGAATGCCTCTATGCTAGTAATTTCACCGGTTGTCTTATCCCCACACCGGAACACAGCAATGCGAACACTGCTGCTTGACGGTGGGTTAATGGATAAGATGGTGGTAGCGATCTGGACGGACTGCACAATGTCCTACCACCACTTAACCCTATTGTCAACGTTACATAGCTCTTATTTACTTTACAGTAAAGGCGACTGAATTAAAAACGTTACTAAAACATGTCAAAGACAATATGGTTTTACATAGTAGAATAGAGGCATAGGTGGCATGTGTGTCCGTTTATCTAATCTATCAAAAATGTTATGTTAGAGTCTGACCAGTGAGTGGTGACACAAAAAAATGGCGGAAAGGTTTAAAATATCACGCTGGTAACAGGAAATGCATAACGACTAGATACGTACTCATAATGTGACACCTTATTTCATAGGTAAAATTGTTACCATGTGAAGAATTAGAAAAAGATGCTTGTGTCATTCACGACTTGCTGGTCAGACTCTGGTGTCTATACTAACCAGTACACGCGGCTGCTTCCGTTCCTTCTTCGTTGACGTCTATGAATGCTTTCTGTATCGCGTCTGATACATGGAGCTTCTCGCCTGAAGTTAGCAAGTTGATGTCGGTACATGCTTGGTCGAATATCGACTTAATTCCAAGCTGGAAATATAGGATTATACAAGAAATTAATTAATCATCATAATGTTATTTTTCAACGAAATTCGGGTTGGCAACGCTTGAAGTCTAAGGGCCGTCTGATCTCAACTGTAATGCTCTTCTCAAGATGCTTCAAAAATGTATTTTTCTATGGCTTAACGTTTACTTTGACGTATCTTGTGACGGGCATCTCAGACAAGAAGAGTTAATTAATACGGCCCTTAGGATAGCAGTCTTGAGCTTATATAGTCTTGAGAATTCAAATGTCCATGGGTTGAGTCAGATCCCTTGCCTTAAATTTTGGAAACAATAGCACTTTCCCATTTGTAATTATAATCACAGAGCTTTTACCATCAGGCCGTGAACTCTTTTGCCTTCTCCATGAGTGAGAAAAAAAACTTATAAGATTGGGTTGTAATTACCTTCTGCAACACGGTTTTCAAATTGATTGTGCTTTCAACTTTAAACTTTGGTATGGTCACATTGACTTCCACCTTATTGATGAGACCCAGGTCAGCTATCAGGTCGTTGCCTGCTGCCAGCTGCTTCATCACATCCTTCAGACCCTCGACCTCATTTGGGAGGACGATCACCATACTAGAGTCGTTGGAGGAGTATGGAATTCTGATTAACTGGAACATGGATACAAAAATACTTTGGCATAGGCAATTATTTAAATCTTAACGCATATTCGACAAATTTACTTTCACATTTATAATATTAGTATGACTAAGTTGGCTTACTGCCGCACTCAGAGACGTCAATTACATTTAATGCTTGTTTAGTGGCGTGTTGTCTTATTCTATTGCTATAGCAAAGAACGTCATAGCAGCAACCTTAATCAGGCATTAAGTTTAATTGGCGACTCTGAGTGCGGCAGTTAGTATTATTTTTATACTTCGTTTGAATAATAATCAGAATAAAAGTGACAGCGATACGCGACTGCATCGCAACATAAAGTCGCCGTAAGGCATTTCAAAACGTGGCACTTCCATATCGTATGCAAAATTACTGAGAGGATAAATTATCTCGCTCATGTTCACAGATACGAAAACCCCGAAAACTAATAAGTGCACATAAAACGGGCTTGACCATTTCAAAACCGAGTATGGCTCAGAACTACACTCAAAAGGAATGAAAACAGGCCACTTTCTATGGAAACTATACAAAGTGACTCGATTTCATTGCTCTTGACTTTTCAAAAACGTAGTAATTATCTCGCTCACGTTCACAGATACGAAAACCCCGAAAAAAACGTCAAAAACGTAGTAATTATGTGCCATGCAATTAGTAGTTTTTGAAAAAAACAGAGAGGTTTTGACGTGGTCAATCGAAAATAATCATAACCTTTTCGAAAGTAATATGTCACTGCCCTTTAGCTATTGTGCGTTTATGAATATATGGGTTAGTCTGTAGGACTCTTTACTAGTTAACTTTACCCACCATAGAATTAAGGCCGATGCTGCGTCCAAAGAAGAACTTTTCCTTCCTTATTTGCATCATTGGGACTTCTATCACGGTGTTAGCGTTGACGTTAAACGGTTGATCGCTGGTCAGATCGGGTTTGAACGGTATTTCCCATGAACCCTGGAAATAGATGAAGTTCATGTTGATTGCTTAAGCTTAGAAACGAATGATTCTTTAGGAGGTGCAACCAAATTTGTTGTATTAATAGCCAACTTTTTAACTTCATTTGAGCCACCATAGAACCGTGTCTAATGACAGCGTGAAGTCACCAAAAAGCAACTAAGGTGGAATCATGTAATTGCAACTATCTGGTTATTGATTTAAACAACTCTCTTTTAGGCCCGTATTAATAAACGGATCTCAACTCTAATGCTCGTCTAGAGATGCGTTAAAAATGACAGTGTTCTATGGTTTGGCGTTTACTTTGACGTATCTTGTGACGGGCCTCACAGTCAAGATGAGTTTATTAATACGGCCGGAGGCCATTTGCAACGTCAAAAGATGGCGGATATGTAATTTGTTTTAGTTTTTATTTTTGTGTATTTAGGTGTTCAAAGTTCTTTTCTGTTAGTGATTTGTACTTTTAATGCCTTTGTGTTGCACAGTGATAGAAGACTTGGACTTATTTCGTGTATCCTGGCATCTTACTTCTCGTTTCAAGTGGACTCGCAGTGGTACAGAGGTTAAAACTATCTTGGCTTCTGTCCTACATATCACCGTATAACGTTGCCCCCAATCATCCTAGAGAAGATTGGATTGTGTATTATTGCTATATTGATTTATACTTATATATACTTGACACTGGCGAAATCACTTAATTGTGGAAACGCCATATTCCCGCGGTAGTAGCTGTTCAAGTCGCCGCGGGGCAAAGAAAAAGAAAAAATTATACGGCCCTTAGGACCACTGTTTTGAACAACGATGTCGACAACTTACGTCTATCTCTGTGACATTTGGTTTAAGCAATGATCATTGCAATGCTTAATTCGTGCATTCATTTTTTGTTTTGTTTTTTTTAAGTCTAGCTCTCGGGATTGTAGGATGTGGAAAGAAGTTGTCTCTGCCTACTCTTCGGGAAAAAGGCGTGATTCAATGTATGTTTGTAAGTCTAGCGCTAATTGTGGCGTAGAAAAGACCATGACTATGTGGCTTTTAATCTCTTTAGCCATAGAAATTTGTTTATTTATTCTCTGAGAAATGGTATGCTTTTTAGACAACCCTATAGAGATTTACGGAGGATTTGTTGTCAATCAAACTTTACCTTAAAATAGATTGCATTGAGGAGCAGCATACACGTGTCTTCAGCCATCATGTCAGCTGAAACTATATTCTTGATCTTGTCATTGGTTTGTTCTGCTACCTGAAAATGAGGAGGTAGTAGATAGATGTTTCATTGCTTCAAACTAATTCCAGACTATAAATCAAGACTTGTTGATTTCTCCGTAAGTAAAAGATTATAAAAAAAAAGTATACATATCTTTCTTATTTTCAGGTAGGATCCAAACTTAATTATTTTATTTAAGACTACGCCGAGCGTCAATTGGCGCCCTCTCTACTATTATTGCGTTTTCTAATAAAGTAAAGTATTGTCTTCAAATCGAAGGTTATATTTTTGTTGTACAAATGAATACTCAATCTATAGCATATAAGATAAAGGTAAATAACCTTTAACGTTTCCGTAGTCAACTTAACGAAAAAAGGTGGCCACTTTTTCCGTTTTTACTCACTCATAGTTCAATGGTTAATAATTTAAGTCATATACCCTATAAATTGAGTATTATTTGTACAACACAAACACATTCTTCGATTTCTAGACAATACTTTAGTTTATTAGTTAACACGATAATAGAGGGCGCCACTGGACGCTCGGCGTAGTCTTAACGGGTCTTACGATCGATTTGCCCCAATCTATTTTTACGTAGACTAGTCTTTTTTTGATTCTTTAATCGTTTACTTTTTCTGGTATAGAAAGTAAAACATATTAGAGACCACTACTCATATGTTTTTCAATCTTGTGGATGAATAATCATCATTACGGAATGACGTAGGCTTCTTACAGACAAGCGGCAGTATACTATCACGTCCGCGGCAGCCATAGGCAGGTGGCGGCGGCTGGAGCAGCCTCTGCCATTGGCAAAATCTGTAGGAAGCATTAATCGTAATTAACTGACTATGAGTGTGGCCGTAAGTTACTAATCAGCCCTCTATGTACCAACTTCATCCCAACGGACTTCGATCCCCAGGTATAGCACCCGCCTCCCTATTAGCCTCACTTCCTAACTTCCTACAAATGTAAAATTAAGCAATTTAACTACCCATGTATTAATATGACCAGCAGCATCTTCTCGTTCTGTAAAGTCCATCTGCTCCAGCGCAGCTCCGAAAACTTCTTCTGCGTCCTTCTGCACATTTTCTTTGAGCTTGTACTCTCCTTTCTTCAAGTATACCTTGGTTGCTACCTTCAACGTATCCTTCATTGACTGCAGTATTGATGTGAGAAATGAAAATGTTGACCGGATCTGTAAATAGAAACTCTTAAGGAACGCGAGAAAAAATAATTAGTATTTTCCCGCGCAAAAGTTGTTTTCCGCTATGCGCTTGCGATTAGCAATGTGAAAGTGTACCTACTGCTGATTATTTTAGAAAGCTTTAGAGAACGTTAATAAACTCTTTTCACTAAAACAAAAAAAAGACTTCCGTGCAGTACTACTATCCGACGAAAACTACTCTTTGCTTGTCTCCTGCCAAAAAACTGTCACTCATATTTTTCCCATTAATATGGTGTAATTATTTTGGAATCATAGGTTGTTTTTTCACGAAAACAACTTACTGGCAAACTCAGTATCGTATAAATTGAGATAAATCAAAAGACGCACGCGAAAGTAAATTGAATAATTATGTTTGCATATTTTTACCACGTTGATGAATTTGCAAGCGATTTATTCTGGGGTTTACTTTAGGTGTATTTTTACTCTAAAGACACTTTCAACGTTAAATTATTATTGGGCTCATAGTTAATTGTTACTCACAGCGTCATCGTCAAGAAAGCTGAGCGCTTTGAGCAACTCGGCGTGAGCGTCGTTACTACTGCCTAGCGCAATCAGCGCAAGCGCAATCTCGGCCGAAACCGGGGAGCACACACTAGTCTTGTTCTCCAACTCCTGAAACAGATATAGTAATAAACATCAGCCCAAACACAACCACTGCTGTACATAAGACTTTCTCAAAGGTAACACAAGCATATAAAGTAGCGTTTTGTTTCGTTTCGTTTTTAAACCAATCACGTCACAGTTTTATGCGCAGCTTGTCCTTTAAATATTCTGGGAATTACAACTTATATAAAATTAGGCTAAGTTATGGGTCTCTACGGTTATGGGTCAAAAGGTTCTGGAGTGGCGTCCGCAGACCGGAAGACGAGCTGTAGGTAGACCTCCAACAAGGTGGAGTGACGACCTCGTCAGGGTCGCGGGACCACGGTGGATGCGAAAAGCACAAGACCGGTCTGAGTGGAAAGCCTTGGGGTAGGCCTATGTCCAGCAGTGGACGTCTTTCGGCTGACATGAATGAATGAATGAATGGGTCTCTACGGTGCCTACTAGTCAGAGCACACAGATGCCCTTGTTAATAGTATGTTGTAATTGATGACTTGCTACTATTCGTGATCTCGATTAATTCGAGTTCAGGAATTAACTTATGGCCGAACTTTACGAGTATATTCAAACCGCGGATAGATAGGCTTACTTTGGAATAAAATTTGACACATTTTGTATGGGCAAATGTCAAATTTTAACCCGAAGTAGTTTTCTATCCGCGGTTTGAATATAGAGTTTCGATTTCTATTTTTAAAGTTAAACTTTACAATTGCAAGACGTAACGTGTTATCTCACTTTAATAGCTGAAGCACCGTAAACATAATAAAAATAATCCACGACCTTCACTTGTCACTTATTAAATAGCACTCACATTACAAAACTCCGACGCGAATTTATTTAACGATTTCGCCACAGTATTCGCGTCCATGTTCACAAAAACACTGAGAGCCGAAACAGATCCGACCTATATTTATACCTTCGGCTTGGAAATGCCGAAAAGTCTAGACATAAACAATGTTTATGACATCATGCTCTTTCAAGGTCGAAGAGTCGCATGTCGCGTTTCATATCGTTGATGTTTGAGTTGTTGGATAAATGAGTTAGAGTTCTTTTTAAAATGTTCCAAGGTAGCGATGTTGTATTGTTTAGTATTAAGATCATCGCCCAACAACGCCCCGGCACCACCTCAGCCCAAAGTAAAAATATTGAAATACATGATTGCGTAATAACTGTGTAACTTATGTACAGTATCCCAGGACAATATCAAGACCTTAAAATTGTTATAAATCAGGAAATGACCATTCAAAATGAAAAATGATGAAATGAAAAACGTAAGGAAGGTTTTTAAATACCTATTCAATACCCCACTTGTATTTTTTTGCCGCAGTATTTTTTTTTATTACTGTCGTATCTTCTTAATATTCACAAGATTAAGACAAATCGATTGACTTAATAATCATCAAAATCAGCTCTCACGTTTAGTTTCTAGAGCGTCATAAATTAAGAAACATACCTACATACATAATATAGGCTGATAAACACATTATTCTTCTCTTCGCACAATCGGGTAAAAAAGTAACCTTTAATTTGCGTTAGTAGGTACTATACATTCACCATCCACTGGCGCGACACTTGAGGCCCTAGCCACGATGCATTACGCTTACTAGCGTTTCTATTCGTTTCGTTTTTAAACCAATCGCGTCACTGGAAGATCACGTGACTATTCTGCCCTCCTAAGCCAACAAGCAGTATCCCAAATTCAACAGCCAAAGCAGTTTCAATTCTATTTGGTTAGTAATAAGGTTGATATTGCTACGGGAGTTTAATCTGACATACTGCCTTTTGGCTTAGGACGGCAGTATTAGTATCACGTCATCTACCAGTGACGCTATTGGTTTAAAATTGAAACGAATAAAAACTGTAGTTAGCGTAATCCACCTTAGCTACGGCCCCTGGTGCCGGGGCGTTGTAGTGTACCTTTAATAGCTAGCGCGTCCAAGTCTTATCGCCAAAAATAATCGAATTGTGATCTAAATCGCTTCGGCATTCGCTTTTTTTTCTGGATTTCTTAATACTTACCCAAATTTTCAAAAAGTTGATTTAGAACGTAAAGATAATTCAAATGAAGGGGTTATACTAGAGATGTATGTGTATAGTCTGATAGTCCAAAACCTACGAAACCTTAAGAGAAACCTGATAGTCTGCGTTCTAATACTGACGGGGCTAATATAATATAATATCAGTCGACAGACTGTTAATATGTTACACCTTTTAGGTTGAATTTCGAATTATGATAATCGATTAAAACTGGTAGAGCAACGTCACAGCTAGCCTATTGACTAAAAACCGGACAAGCGTAATTTCGAAAATTCGGAAGTAGGATCCCCGGTGCACGAGTTCGACTCACACTTCACTGTTTTTTTTATAATTATAGCTGTCTCACGGTTCGCAATCAGGGTTCAACATCATGAAACCTCTAAGAAGATTGTCAATAGCTAGAAGAAATAGTTAACGCATTGCATCACCTATAAGGGCACCCATTCACTGTCCGACACGTACACACCGTATCGGTGCTTTCATCGTAATAGCTTTAATAGCCGTAATAAAGGTAATGATCCAACTCCGTAATCAGCGATCTGTAATGTAACGTAACTGCTTTAAGATGATTCTATCTCGTTCGTTCCAGGTATAACGTTGTATGATAGATGTTAGATATTTTAAAGGCACCGCATGGATCAAAGGCAAAGGATTCCGTTCCGGGTTGAAAACTTGAAGTAAAATCAGTCTGGTTCCCATTATATTTGAATCAAGAACGTTTATTTAAATTGAAACATATTATATTTGACGTTTAATACGGGAAGGTTTATGATAGGATTATATGATTCAAAATTAAGGTTTGTTGCGGAGAAAAAAAATGATAAGCAGAAACAAAAGCTAAGATCAAACTGTAGAAAGAGATTTTAATAGGGAGATCTCTCTTCAGGCGGCTCCTATGCTAAGTTCATGGATGAAGTTTGAAATCGTAGTTGAACTGAATTGGGAAACTTTTTTAGCGCGATGTAATGTAGCGCACTGTCGGTTTTAGTTCTGCTGTCTAACGCTGGTGGCGCTGTCAACTTGGTTGTTACAAGTTGCCGTTAGATGTCGCTAGGTTGCCTCATAATTTTGTACGGTCTACGTAAAGTGCGGTAGAGATCCTGTTGCCACCTTCCAATTCAATGATCAGATCAGCTTATTGAAACCTTACTATTGTATTGTAATATATAGGTAATTATTTGAAAGTCAGATAGGTTTAAGTGCAAAGCAGACGCGATTTAGGTACATTGTAGGGATCCTGTTTATGAAATCGGGTTCGATTCCCAGATTTGTGTGCTAAGTGCAAGTATTGGTTCCTTAGCATTGGAGGTTTTCTCTTTATTATTATGTTTATCGTTGTCAAGTAGCCATACTACAAGCCTAAAGCTTAATTTGGCACTAGGGTTATGATATAAGATGATTAATTATTTGTTTTATACTGTTTAAATGCACATTTACTTATTGACTGTAAAAGTAGGAACATAGTTAATGTGTGTGCTCGATTTAAACAGACAGACAGCAATTTAATCTTGTTTCTAGGTCTCACGGTTTTATACGCCTAGGTTTCTTCACCGTTAGTTTAAATGCCTAGCATAATGCTAAGTTCATATATCTTAGTGGTTTAGGTTGGCAATACAGCCGCAATCACGACGTCTTATATAGCCTACACTCCGTGCTGCGTGTTGATATGATTGCCATAGTTTTCCCATCAAACATAATAAAACAAAATCATATTAATGAAACCTTAACGTTCTTCGTGTTACATACTGACCATATTCTTAATGACTTTAAACGATTATTTTGTGCTTAGTAAGGCTGCGTTTCCACCAGAGATGTGCGAGGATACGTTGCGAGGGATGTGTTTGTCATTAACCAATAGAAATGCTTCATTTACCTATCCTCGCTTAGCTTAGCTCTGGTGGAAGCGTTTCTATTGGTTAATGACAAACACATCCCTCGCAACGCATCCTCGCACATCTCTGGTGGAAACGCAGCCTAAAGGTGGAGGCGAAACAAAACGAGGCGAGACGAGAATTAAAATCGCGCGACGTGGTGAGAATCGTCTTTCAATTTCAGATTAAACAAACACACAAATCGTCGCTAATTCCGGACCATTTTCTTCAAAAATGCGCTTGTAGAGAATAGAAAATTTCTACAATTATACCGCAGCAATATTCTGTTTTCATGTTTGGCTGTACTTACGTATTTGACAGAAGATTTGTCATAACCACTAAAGGCTGGAGTACAGTTGGCTACGAAATTGTTTCTGAAGTTGTTTTTTATTGTATTGGGGTAATGCTAGACATAATGTTGCTGCATTGCGGACCTAACTTGTACTAGAATTGAAATAAGCTTAGACAGGGTTTACCCAACGGTAGGCTCTCAAATAAAGTATTGCAGAAGAACATAAGATATTATGAATATAAGGATTATAAAATTTTAGCTTTTGCACTCGACTCGATCCGCGTAGTAGTCGTTATTCTCTTGGGAACTGTCAAATTTTCCAGGATAAAAACTACCATATGTGCTATTCCAGACTAAAATCTATCTTTGTTCCAAATTTCATCCAGATCCGTTCAGACATTCTGGCGTGATGAGTAACAAACATCCAAACTTTTACATTTATAATGTTAGGAAAATAATGAGTTAATAAACCTATATTTTTACAATGCCATCGTGAGTACTGTATTGCTGTCTATAAGACACGGTTTAGACTTTAAAAGTTAATAAAGTGTGCATTTTTCACTTCTTCATTCCTTTAATTTAACCCCTTTGTAGCCGACTGTTTGAGATGTCACCCGATACAGGTAATTTATAGTAATCGCGGTAACTCACGCTTTGTATCGAGCACAATGGTGCTTTCCACTGCGCTTGCTTCTAACTTCCTTTGTTATTGATTATTTACATGCACACTGGGTTTTACTGTTTCTTTGCTTTCTAAGCTGACAAATACAAGGAGTATATAAGCAAAACTAACTGAATTGTGATTTGTCTTAATTATTCGATTTCTAAATTTTCTAAATAAGTGATCCTGGTCACGGCACCAGCTTTTGTATTTGGCATCCTGTTCACGGCACCGTTTAATGTATCAACATTGTGGTCAAAGTTAGACAGCAGAAATACAAGTAAAGAGTATGACCATCATCCGTATGCATAGACGATAATATACCAAGTGTGTTTTAAATACGTAAGCACGTTTCAATTTATAGTGTTTTTTTTTCTCTTGAAATTCAGCGATTTATTGTTTAATATTTAGGTTTGACTAAAATAAAAAATATTTCTACTTACGTCAAAGTTTCGTATTCATAACGTTCAAGCATATTTGTTATTACGAATAGGAAATGTTGCATTTCACAAAGTGAACCAAGCCAAGTACTAACGATATTAAATGTTGCGCAAACAGCCGCTGCACGGAAGTGCAGTAATATAATTAGGATTATTACGGTTTTGATTAAATTATGGGAGAAATTGAGGCGAAACAGACTTTCCTTTACGTTAGCTAGTATTTCTTTGTACATTAAGCACAAAAAAACGAACCTAACCAAACATAACCTAAAGGTTCTACAAGGCGGTCCTGAAATAAACCATGAAATAGATTCGAAAAAAAAATTTTTTGCAAAATGATATTTGCGGAATGAAGCACTTTGTGAATTATTGTTTACCAAGTGTTTTTAGAGTCTTAGGATTGTAGTCTTGAGATTAAAGTCTTCTTATATCTATGGGTTAGATTCCGATTACCATCAGATAGCCTGTGCTCGCGTGCGTTCTTGCCATATAAAAAAAAACGTAAAAACAACATTCCCACTGGCTGACTGTAAGGCAAAGTTGAGTCGATATATTTGTCTTCTTAGACAAGTGTAACATCTGAGACTGTAACATCCATCGTAGAGAGTAGGCGGCGGCGGTCACGAGTCTGCTGCCTCGTGACTGGGGCCCTTTTGTAAGAGCAGTTTAAAGCTATTTATTAGCAGAAAGGGGTGGTATACATGAGATAATCCTTATCCCAGTACTTCGAGTGAGAATATTGAAAGTAAAACAGCAGTCGACTTTTGCATTTTTATTTTTGTGTGAATGTACTCTTAATATAAATGGGTCACATATCTCACGTACCATCAAGGACCTGAAGTTGATGCACCATATAACCTTGTCATAATGACAGCGTCAAGTGATGACATAGAAATTACATGCAAATTAACCGGCGGTTTTATGTGCCAAGGTTCTAGAGTTGTTCCTCAATTAAAGTCTATGTCCTTGTTTGTCTGTCTGCCCGTGCGCTTGTTTGCATTCTCCATGATTATGATAAAATAAAAAGTTTCCTGTGTATTTTTAGTAGCAAAGGAAATTTAATATAACCGAACGATATAATATATCTTTGTTATTCAATTAAGACATTTTTAAATACAACATTTTATTACTTTAATGTCATCTATAAGTAAAAAAAAACTGCTAGGCAGGGTATCCGACTTGTCTTGAATTCCGTTCTTAAGCTATCAATCATTATGGAGTATATTTTTAAATTCAATATTAAATTCAATGTTGACCACCTTACAACAACTGTAACACTTAAGAGCCGTGTATGAATACATAACTTTAAATACATCGTGCGCCTTATTGTACTGTCACTGGCAGTCCACAACGCGGTTAATTAAAAACTTTTTGCTTCCAACATCAAGCCTTAAAAATACATAAGAACGGACCCACCGGCTAATTAAAATTTCTTTTTAAAACAAGACAGTCCTACGGCCTAATTTATGTTGAACAAATAAAGGGGAGGCCACACGCGCGTTATCATCGTCGCTCATCTAAACTGCCACTTGTGCACCCTTCTTTATAGAGCTATAAATAACTTTAGGTAAACAGTGCAATTTCAGTTCAGTGAACTTCCAACTTGTGGTATTTTTTGTTGTATTATAAGAGGCTTTACCCACAAAAAAATATTGGGATTGAAAACCGTTTCGACATTTCTTGTCCGTCTTTAAGATAATACAAAAAATATTAAACACCTGCTTTTATTCATTATCAAATCAATCAAAATTGACAAACGCGCATCAAAGTTCGGGAGTGCTTTATCTTAGTATTTTTTTGTCTGATTGAGAAAAAATATAACTTTTTTTTTGATAGTGTAAATGGTCTCTGTTAAATATGTATAACGATTTTAAATGTACAGTCCTGTGATAGACGGACAAACAGGCAGATGGACAGCGAGGCCTTAGTATTAGGGTACGTCACCCCCAAAAACGTATCATTTGCACAATACAAAACTAGAAATAAATTTTAAATTTTCGAAATAACTAAAGGTGACTCAGAGCTTATTTACTCCATTTAGACTTATTATGAAACTACGCTTTAACATTATCTACAGCCTAGATCTTTGCATTATACGCCTACATTATCAAACTCTTAATACTAAAACAATTCCGAAATCGTGTAGTGTGTCCTACGCTTTAGACGTAGGTGTACTAATAGGGCAATGTGGTCTAACGTGAGTGAGAACTCGACTTTAGAATGTTGAACATTTTCTTTAGTTAGTTTTGCTTAGTTGTATTTTTTCGTTCGATTTAGCTAAGGTTGGGTTTTTTATGCCGTGGACTGTAAACGAAGGCAGAGGCCACCTGATGGTAAGTGGGATCTGTAGCATTTGCAATCTCAAGACTAAAATCTTAAGACTACAATCCTAAGACCGCAAATTCGTCGCCAACCCTGAGGGCTATGATGGAATGCCTCTGTTTTTACTAGAAATTTAGATACCATGTAATTTTGTGGAAAGGTATTTTAACAGTTAAAAAAATATATGTAATTAATATTATGAATTATATCTGTAACTGTAAGTCTACAATTTGAAGTTAAAATCGCATTAAAATACATGTTTAGACATGTTTTTCCGTGTACACTTAATATAGATACTTTTCTACTTAGGTTTTAGTGAGAGTTGAATTTATGGCTTTTTTTTTAATAGTAATTTATTTTAAAGTGCTACAAGTACAGTCGGAAACAAATCATGTCCTGAAACTAAATATCATAGATCATAGATTTTAGAGCTCAATTCAAATCGTAACGTGAACATTATTAGAGCCTTGTCAATGTGAATATCATTGTCATATGTGCCCTTTGATTTTCTGTTTGAAGTTTACTAAGCCAACGGCCACTGTAACCTGAACAGACATCTGTTTTTAATGGGTATGAAACAAGACGCGACATGCAAAATTCAGGAAACAGAGGAGACAGCAATGCACATCCGCTGTTCCTGCGGACTTAGGGCGACATATCGTGGACCCACAAGAGATTCAACTCGTCACTGCCCAAAGCATCTGGAAATTCCAGGACGCAACGGGCCTTTGAGGTGAACTCTAAAAAAGGGCTGCCACAAAAGATCAGTAATGGTCATGCTTAACATTTTCGTTCCATAGATTACTTTTACGTGGACTATCGGCCGCGACAGTGTTAAACATTTTAAAATTTTAATAAAGATAAATAGATAAAAAAAGATAAAGATAAAAGAAATTTATTCAGTAAGTAGGCCGCTCGGGCACTTTTACACGTCAAGATACTACCAGCGCTTCCCAAGAGGAGACCACTGCTGAGGAGAAACGCCGCAAGAAACTCAGCAGTCAGTCATTTTTTAAACGTATTTCATATTTCATATTACAATGGTACAACTTAGTCTAGCATTATATAAAGCTACAAGTATTAAATTAAATATAATATCAAATAACAGTAGTTCAGCAGGAAAACATGCCAAAAATCTTACGGGAGAGAAAGATAGAAAAGAATAAAATAAAATAAAATAAGATGACCACATAAAAGTTTCGATATGCTTTAAAATGTCCACAAATAGCCGTTAAAGTTATTTTTACGACTTACATTAACATTGTAAACATATTTAATTACATCCGTATAGTTATTGAAATCAAAACTGGCTGTGTGTAACCTAAATTGTAACGGCGTATTTACATAGTAATGCTGTCACAGCAAACACTAGAGAAACAGTAAGAGTTTAAAATATTTTGAAAATAATCTATGTAGCTGTCTATTGGGACTGACCCGGCAAATGAAAGCTACATAACTATTGTATTGGTGATACAGTATTGACCCTGTGTGAAAATAACTGTTTACAAATAAACCTACATAGACCATACATACAGACTTTTGAGATTTTCACTAAATTTCACTTCAATAAAATGACATAGATCGAAAATATACCACGTTACTAGCTGAGCTTTTGTGAAGAACTCTTAACTAGGCGTAATATATCCGAGTTAGCTGTCTTGCGTTAGCTTTATTGTAAAAGTAATAAAACTAGCCGCTTTCATTTTTAATATTTAACTTTGACGTAATTTTCATATCGTTCCATACATGAATAAAAAATATCAAAGTACAATCGCACATGGACCTTAACTAACTACTTACAGATGTAGTGCATAATAGTTTTCCTTCGTATTTTCACGGAAACGTACGAACGTGTCCTGCTATTTCAGTCGGTCACAGTACAAAAAGTACTGAGGTTGACTGAAGTAGCATGATACGTTCGTACGTTTCCGTAAAAATACGAAGGAAAACAATTATACACTACACCTGTACTTGGCTTGTATTTTGGGTACTAAGCAACTATAAACCTACGTATAAAAATGTACTACTCAAATATTTTACCTATCCGTTTACTGTTACTATTATGTGTGCAAGTACATTTAACCTCAGCTTACCTATTCTATAAACAGATGGCCGCATAACTTGTAACATCCTACGCGAACCCAAAACAAAGCTACCATGTTAACTAACGCCTTCACTGCCCGTGACTCTTTTACGCGTCAAAGACCTATACAAGTCACGATTATAGGCACTGAAACATTCGTTGCCCAAAAAGTCTCGTTTATACCAATACGGAGTCACTTTTGTATGAAATTCTGACAGCTGGGCTTGGATTAGTGGACCTGCAAAGAATTTCCAGAGACCTTTGAGAGCTTTGTCGTAATATCTGAAATACTTACGTTGGTATTTGGTGGTTTCTAAAGGAATACCTTGGAGCTGGAATTTTCACGAATTGCTGGAATTTGCAAGGAATATTTTGCAGTAGAAGTATTTTACGGTGCCACGTTCTACCTGCTACTTATTTTACGACATATACTTTTAAATGCTCTTTTCTCTACCTAGCTATTATTAATCCCACATGATGCTGGGATCGGCTTCCCTTTTTTTTACTCCACTTCTATGTATTTTGAATGCTGTTTGTTATATGATATGAACCATTTTGACGACGCGCTGGCCTAGTTGGTAGTGACCCTGCCTACGAAGCTAGCGGTCCTGGGTTCAAATCCCGGTAAGGGCAGATGTTTGTGTGATGAGCGCGAATATTTGTTACTGAGTCATGGTTGTTTTCTATGTATTTAAGTATTTATCTTTGTATATAAATATTTATATCGGTATCTAGTATCCATAGTACAAGCCTAGAGCTTAGTTTGGGAATAGATCAATTGGTGTGACATTGTCCCCTGATATTTATTTATTGTTATCTTTTCTTATCTTATCTTACAGATGGAACCTTTCGGATACATTTCAAGCCCTAGTATATA
Organism: Acleris sparsana; assembly: GCA_923062465.1. Taxonomy (NCBI): domain Eukaryota; kingdom Metazoa; phylum Arthropoda; class Insecta; order Lepidoptera; family Tortricidae; genus Acleris; species Acleris sparsana. Next base: position 14,297,513 of record OV281300.1, read on the forward strand.
TTACGCAAATTACACTTTGACACACTCAGCTGTTCGAATGTGCAGGTTTCCTCAGAAAGTTTTTCTTTAAAAGCGTCATGTACTCAAGTTAGAAAAACTCATTGGTAAATAGTGACTGCGGGGGTTCGAACCCGGTACCTTACGATCACTTCAACCATAATTACAATGTATGATGAATCGAGATCCATTTCGAGAATTAGACCTGAATAACTCTCTCTCTTTTTGTCATTACTTACTTTGCGTTATTACTTTGCATAGTAATAACTTCATTGAGGACATATTTAAATTCTTTATTTTATTAATAACTATAATTGCCATAATTGGCATATAGTTAGGTATTCGAAATGAACGATTGTTTGTTTTCGCGGGTGGTAGGACCTTGTGCAGGGTCCGTCCGGATCGCTACCACCATCTTTTACATTAACCTACCGCCAAACAGTGTTCGCATTGTTGTTTTCCGGTTTGGGGATAAGACAGCCGGTGTAATGACCAGCATAGACGCATTCCATCTTAGTCCTCATGGTTGGCAATGCATTAGTAGTCTTAGGCTTGCAGTCTTGTGAATGCGAATGTCTATGGGTCACAGTTGCCACTTACCATCAGGTGGTATGTGTGCTCGTTTGCCTTCTTTATGCCATAAAAAAACTGATCAGAGGCTCTAGCCTAGAAAAAGCTAGTAATGTTTTTCTTTTCTATCACTCAAAATGTATGGGATGACATTCTCGTGCGCAGCGATAAGCCACGTGGTCAACTGTCATCACATATATTTTAATCGATGGAAAAGACATACCATAGTAGCGTTTGCATCATGGCTACGGCCACATAGAAATAAAATCATCTTGATAGTGACCCGGTTTGGATAAAATCAATTTATGTGGAAGCTTACGCAAGAAAAGCGAAATAAAAAGACAAATAATAAAGATTGTCTATATTTAAAGACATGGCATACACTCAGACACGCATACTACTCTTAAAACTATATTTACAAAATTAAAAATAAATCTACTTCGTTCTAAATGCCGGGAATGTCAAAAAGTCAATAATTAAAATAAATAAAAACACTCGTTTTCAACAAAATGACAACGAAAAAAACTGAATGGAATTTGATATCTTGATACTTTCTTATACTCATAGCATTTATCTGTAACATTCATGTTTAGTAATTTATGAAATAAACTATGATTTCATAATTGAAACTGTATCTGTATGACTTATTTAATGAAATGAGTACTTACTAAGCTATGTGTATGAGAAACTACTAATATAATGCTTGAATATTGGTATTAGTTCAAATTTGTACATGATTCTAAGTCCTAACATTCAAGCGATGATATTTCTAGGTGGGTACGATTTTTAACTTACGACTAGACAGGTACTGTACAGTAAATACTGCCTGTTGTTTAATTAATAATTATACAATAAGTTAATATAAGTAGACGGTTTTTATCAGTTTTCTATCTTTATTGCTACGTTACAAGTATCAAGAAATTCTAAAGCAATTGCGAATGCGATGCATTTTTAATAAAGGTTGATTAACCTACGTGTACTATTAAAATACAATTAAATACATTAGAATACAATACAAGTGCTTTTTATTTTAAATCTACTCATAGAGAAGTTTGAAAAAGTAAAAAAAGTAAGTAACATGGCTGATGAACTTTACGAGTACAAATAAAACTGTCTGTAATGTAGGTAGATGATGTTATTTCAAGCAATTGTATTGTATTTTATATTGGGTGATACCATCCATCACCTTCTCTGTCGTTCCAAGGAAAAAGCTCTTATACTGCCTTCTTTCTTTTGCAGGGCAGTTCCGTAAACAATTGCAATTACTACTCAATATTTCATAACATTTATCTTCACTGGTATATTTATCATCTTGTACATAATAAAAATACATAGAATATTAAATACTTACGTTATAGCTTAGCAAGTGATTGTTGTCAATACTCCTACAAGTATATGTTAGCTCTTTGCCTATATATCGACAAGGTTTCTAATGATCATATTATTAAACTAGTCTTGAGTAATGTGAATGTCTTAAGACTACTGTCATTTCTGACGGCTTTTGAGACTGGCATCTCACTCAAGATGAGTTTATTAATAAGGGAGACAGCGAATGCAATATCGTGTAAACAAGAATGAACTATTTTCGACTATCAAGACATATCGTGTTGCTATAAATATTTCAAGTTGACATAAAAGACAAAGTAAAATAAAAATTACTTTCCAATTACTCGTTTAATATTTCAGACGAGTCTTTCAAAGCAAAATGGCGTTAACGTTTTAATTTGATATATCATCGAGGTTGTAAGGGTTAACAAATAATTAAATTTAAATAAGTATTAAATATAAACATCTATTTACATCACGCTACAAAACCAATGAGTCGTAAAACACTTTTAAAAGATATTGACAGAAATACATTTTAAAAGTGTGCAAGTCCTTTTAAGTCGACTGTTAAAATATTTTACTTGTGGCTTTTATCTTTGAATGATAATGCAAGATAATAGAGCAAAATATTATTCAACAAAAATAGCTGCCCTTATAAAATACCTAACAATATCTATCACATAAAGTCTACTTCTCATTACTCCTAAAAATCTCATCAATTTTTTTAAATTTTTGCGCCACTATTTCGAATCACGTTTAAGCAAAAGCACTTATTTATCTAGTTTCCTAAGAAATGAAACCTTTAATGCTACTTTCACAAAAACTACTAATGCTGTTTCAATTTCACCGACCAATCTAAGTTCAAATCAACTATCAAGTTGTTTTAATAGCATGTCAGCTCAGATTTAAAATTCGAACATCCAATTTGAATATTCAAGCTCAAGCATAGAACATCGCTTTATTAAAAATAATCCAGTGTCACTAAAACTTCTACGACGAAACCACAGCTCCTCATTTGTTATTCATGTTCTTTTTATTTCTTTTTACGCGTCACCTAATTACAGGTTGTATGAAAAAGTCTTTATGTCAACCAAATAATGGCTGCTTCCCAATGTCCGTGTGCGCTAAAGGCGGATTCACGTTGTAAGCCGCAGCTTACACGGCCTGAGGCTAGGGCAGCATCACACGGTTGGTTAGGAGCTTGGTGTCAGGGTTGTGGTTGGTGCCATCGCTGCTGGAGATGTCACTGGTGCTAACAACGGCAGGCTGGGAGAAGTTCTTGCAGAGAACAAGTACCTGGGAATAATAGAGACAAGTTAGATAGAGGATAAGTTTAGGATAATTGTACACAAAAAAATAATTATAATTGGGTAATGGTTCGTTTCACAGTATAATGAAAACAAGAGGTAAAACAATTTTCATTTAAATTATATACTTAGGTAAAAATAGCAAGCATTGTCCAGTTATTCATAAGGATGATTCTGAACGCTAATAACCCAATTTAAACATTCCGTTTCATTTTTAATTTGATATTATAATCTATCTTAATCTTTTATTTTTAAGAGTATTAAATCCAATAAAACCATTACCTACTTTAAGGGACAATAATTATCAACTTTTTAAATTCTAGATTAGAAGTATTATCTCCGCCATCTGAGGATACAACTAAAACGTAATTACAAAACTAAACTTTTAACCTTTATACCACCTATAGCTGAATAAAAAAGAATTATATAATACTGGGTTGAACATGAGTGGTCCTGAAATAATTATTTCGCACAATATCAAGCAAAACAATGCAATGTTAAACATTGCTAATTATTTTAAGTAGGCGCTGTGTTCAAACAATACTAGGTACCCCAATCAAAATTTCAAACAGCCTATGAAACAAAATTTATAGGTAGGCCTCCAACAAGATGGAGTGACGACCTCGTCAGGATCGCGGGGCCGCGGTGGATGCGAAAAGCACAAGACCGGCCTGAGTGGAGAGCCTTGGGGGAGGCCTAAGTCCAGCACTGGACGTCTTTCGGCTGACATGATGATGATGATGACGAAACCAAATATGGTTTAACCATGATATTGCTTTTGACATGTTATTCTATTGTCAACGCTACGACATCGCTTATTTACTTGACGGTAATTATGGTGGCAGAGTTAAAAACAATACGATACCATTTTAACGGCAATATAGTTTTACCGAGTACAATAGAACTCCTGAACACATTGCAACAGCAATGATTTAGCCAATGCCATTCATAATGACAAGGTTGTAAACATGAGCAACATTTTCATTGGCTGAGTGAAAGTTTAGAAGCAGGTAACCTAGTCGGTTAGAACATAATTAGAAACGTGTAAAGATCATAATTATCCTTACTGTGTTGAGATACCTTGCAAAAGATTTTGGACATTTTAGTAATATATTTTTTAGTAATAAAAATATAAATATCAGGTTACAATATCAAACCAATTTACCTACTCTCAATCTTAGCTCCAGGTTTGTACTTACTATGAAACTAGACAACGATATAGATAGGTACTTACATAGATAAATAAATACGTAAACACTAGAAAAAATCCGAGACTCAGAACAAAGACTTGCACTCATCACTCAAAGATTTGCCGAACCCGGGAATCGAACCCAGGACCGCTAGCTTCGTAGGCAGTGTCACTAAAATCTAGGCTAACGCGTCATCAAACGTGTCGTCATCGTATAGAGTATGTTTTTCTTAAATGGTGTACCTACTCATAAGTCTAGTGAAGATTATCTTATCACACGTGTTGTGAAAGATAACGATCACAAATCCTAAGATTTGTTTTCCAAATGTACGGGTAATTTGTCCGAATTTCATAATTTAGACACACATTTTTTTCTGAAACCTATGCTTTTACGTTTATAAAGCTTAGAAAAATACACATTTTTAACTTATGGAGGAGAAATAAAACAGTTGAAAACAAAAACGAACGAGCAGACTAAAGATACGTAACAACTGTAGTCGACAAAGTTTTTGTTTGGCATCATTTAAATAAAAAACTATACTTACCACCTGTTTCACAATCGACAAGCAATGCATATTTGATCGATAAACATCACCCTTTCTCTTTATTATTAAAAAATACAGAGCCCACTTTAAATGGCAGATGAATTTACTCGTCGATCGTAAAATAGGAACTTACTGTAATTAATAGTTGTCTATAATAAACATTATAGTAATAAAGTTATCAATATGATTAGAAAATAAAACTAGATAGCGAAACCAGTTGGAATAGAACCGAATTACACTTACCGCGTACAAAGCACTAAGCACCCCCATGGTCGCGCCAGCTAGCACGTCCCACCAGTGATGCCGGTGGTCGGAGACGCGGGTGAGCGAGCAGACGGCAGCGTAGGCGAGGCACAGCGCCTGCAGCAGAGGAACCGCTAGCACAGAGCGGCTGTGCCAGCTGAAGGCGCGGCGTTGGAGGTACCACTGGAAATTATAGGTTGGTTAGGTTTGATGGATCGATATATACGGTGGATTAGATTCACTTGCTATCAAGCAAACACTCCCATCCTATCTTAGTCGATTTTTGATTTTCTTGCTTGGTTAAAATGTAAAGTTTTTGAACCCTTCTTCTCTTTTAACCTATCGCGGTGTTGCTTGTCTTTTTCAAGGTTACCTTTGTCTGGTTCAGAGAATTGGACGGTATGAGTTACCCTATGGAAAACTTAAAAAGTACTTAGTCGATATTTTTATAATCAATTAAAGTATTTGAACCCGCATTTCTTTACAGATATTTTTGTATACATAAAAACAACAAAATGTAGATGTTTAAAACTCTACATTTTGTTGTTTCTGAAAACGTCTAACTTATTTTTTTCATACTTACTGCTAAAAAGAGTCCGCAATACACAGAGAGAGACGAGTGGCCCGAAGGAAAGCTTCGGATGGAGTCGATCTGCAGATACCGGGAGTACTTCGTCGACGTGCAATAGTAGCTGGATACAAACTCTGACCTGCCACAAGAAAAAAAAAACAGAGTTATGTATTTGTTGTTGTTTGTTCAATACACGTTTGGCTTAGTCACCCTGCCTACGGTATGGCCCAATATTTTGTGTGATGAATTCCTGAGTCTTGGATGTTTCCTGCATAGACATGCATACTCACGCTTTCATTCTCAGAGTGGAAATAAACCTAAAAACTTGCTGAAAGGTAATTATGTAACCACATTTTGTACACACAGGCAGGTTGCAAGCCCAAATTACTAAAAGCCTTTATTCCCTTACTCGCCTCTTACGACTTCCACAGGAAGACATGGAGTTGAGCAATTCTAAACCGGCAACCACGCGGTTTCCTATGTATTTAAGTATCTATATCAGTATGTTTTTCGCTGTCTAATTCAGGTATAAGTAGCTTAGTTTGGGACTAGGTCAATTTAAATAGGATTGTTCCCTTATATTTACTAATTTGAAGTCATTTGGGAAGTCTACTTGATACACATAATGATTTACAATTCAAAAGAAATTTGAGGGGTTTTTTATCGCTGATTTGTTGGACAGCACGTTAACACTTACACTAAAGCGTAAACTAACTATAGTGTAACGTGCATCGTACAGTTCAATGCCGTGCAAAGAGGGTGTAATACTGGCTGATTTTAAATTACTTATTTGAACTTAAATTCTTTCATAATGATGAAGTACTCTTGAGATGCTTGTTTTAAAACGCGTGTAGCATATCACTGAAGACTATATCAATATGTGCCAAAGTGTGGTGTGGTAGTGGGGAAGGTATATAAAAGCATGCTAGTTCGCCTATGATTTCGCCAGCGGACTGTTTGATAGAAAACACCGCTGATCTAATTCCGTATCAACATCTGGTCATCTCTGCATCACCAGGTCAGAGAGCGGCCATTATCAAAATTGCAACATAAAGGGCTACGTATTTAGGTTACTACGTCACTGTTAACGCATTCTTTGACCATGACGCACTTATTGCGTCGTAAATATTTATACGCTGTGGAAATTTACCTGATGTGCTTTAGATTTAAAGAACCTCATAATATTTTGTAATATTTTTTTTTACTTACTTCGAACTTTTTAATTAATAATCTGTAATTGAACAGCTTTTCATACATTATAATAATTTCCAACTGACATACTTCATAAATTTTGTGATAGGTTACATTAGTTTTTTTTGTTTCACTCACTGGTTGACTGGTAGAGAATGTCTTTGGGTATTAAGTCTGCCATTAGTACTTTATTGAGTTTTGTACAAATAAGTTTAAACAAAAAAAAATGGTTTGCAGCCAAATTAAATTAGACACATCAAATTAGCTTTTATCCTGAACGAAAATCGGCTTTGAAAAGCCACACGTTTTAAAAGAGATGTTTGAGCTGCAGTAAGCATTTTAAGGAGAATTTTTGAAATGTTGAGCTAGTTTATGTAATACTGTACTTTCTATTGTTACGCTGCGTAAATTAACTCTTCATCGGGTTCGAACTTGTTCGTTTCAGGGAAGATGTCACAATCGTTGATCACAACGACCCATTTACACGTAGGTACATATAGGACATAATTCAAAACAGCGTTGGACCAAGCTTACTTCCTTGAGGGACACCTTGAATAGAGAGATTTTGAAGCTAAAGAACAGATACACCTCATAAACCTGTGTTATTGATTCACAATGGATATTTGCGAATAAAATATCGAATGCTTTCCACAGGTCCAAAAATACTCGACTGCATTAATTTTTGTCAGTGTTTATTGACCACCTGCTATTTTTTTTTTTTTGTTAAAAATGAAATTTAATGTGTTTAAAAGCTTCATATTGATGTGTGTTTTATCTAATAGTATGAAGCAATGGATTTTGAATGCATTTTTAAATAAAAAGTTTTTATTTCTGAGGACCACCATTGTAGTCAAGGATCATGGAAATAATACTGACCCAGCCATGACTTGTCATATTTAAAAACAGATTTTAAGGTCATGGGTGTATTTTATAACATTGGGACTTTAGGTTAACTTTTACATGATCTAGTCTTACCCTGTGCAGGTTTTCGCTTTATCAGGTTCGCATAAGTCAAAGAACGTCGGCCGGGGAGAGCCGACCACACACTTGATCACTTCGAGGATGATGAGGTTGAACACCGCTCCGTAAATATAGTCCTTATAAATAAGAGCGGCGGTCTTCGCACTGGTGCATAGTCTGTTCTTCTTTATGGAGTATTCGTCTTGTCTGTAGAGTGATGTTTCCACCGTCCAGAGCTGTGAGCAAACGTGTAGGGTTAAAATTATGTAACTGAATTACAGTAGGAAAGAAGTTATAAGGGTAGTAAATAGGGCAAATGGATTCGAAAATTCGAATAAATGTACACTGCAGTATCGACAGATTCTAGAATCTAATAGCCGGTCTTCACTGGTTGGACAGCCACTTGAAGAAGTGTCGCTAGGGTTTTTCTTCCTTCCAGTCAGTGTTCTTGTGTTTTTTTAATTTAATATACGTGTGTTATAGTTTCTAAGTCCACTAGAGTCTCCTAAGTTCAGTTGTCATCAGGTGACCTGTGTGCTTGGCCTGGGTCAATGCCATACAAAAATCAACAACATAATTCGACGCATGTCAGGGAGTAAAGGATTTTATGAGGTATTACTATATTTAATGAAGAGTAAGGAAACTATCAATTCATGGCTATATATATATGTACATAATTTGTTGTTTTGCAATAATTGTAATGACGTAAATATCTAAGTCCGTTATGGATGTAACCACAATTTGTTTCAAGAACTTCGGTTCCTTAATAACCTGTTGTCAAGTTCATTTCAATTTATTCAAGGAATTTCCCGTTATTAATTAGAAACTTATCAGTGTTTACTGCGTTAGCTCTAATTATTTGGCACAAAATATATTTAAATCAAGTTTTCAGACGTGCTTTGAAAAAGGACCTCATCTGTGGAAGTTTTTCAGGCCATAAAATATGACGTAGAGTGGACCTTAAAGTGGAATGACCATATTGATAATATGAACGACTGAAAAAGAGATGGCAAACTGACTAAGTACAGAATGATTTAAATAATATTACTGGAGTTCAGTGGTGCACAAAAACGTGAATACTACTGCTTGGCAGTGGGTTAACGGATAAGATGGTGGTAGGTATCCATACGGACCCTGCACAAGGTCCTACCACCACCTGCCCTGCTTTGTATTTTTTGCTATACAGTTTAATGAAAGTTCAAAATCCTTTAGGTGCAAACAAACGCATTATGATTTTTGCAAGCGCAGTGACACGCGGCACGTTTGTATAAGTACAAAAAAAAATGTATTCAGCGCCATTATTAAGCAATTGCAATGAATGTAAATACACACCAATTGCGTATTTCGCATCCATTGCGGAAAATTTGCGTCATTCGCGACAACATTATTGTCTATTTAAATACAGTCATTTGCTCTAAATTAAGGTTATTATACTTTATCTTTTTGACACATTTGTAAAGAAGTAATTTGTAGAGATCATCAAAAACAATTGCACAAAAATATTTCTTTTCATTCGCCATATTGTAACTACAGTTATGGGGCAGTAATATATTCACTGCCGATGGGCTCTATGTGGAATTAAATTTGCATGAAAATCATGGCCTTAATGTGAGCTGATTTTAAAAGCTGTTTATTATCTTACATTTTTAACAAATAGGTATGACGAAACCTGCTTTTATTTTGCTTTTAACTCTGTATATCTTACAGGTACTACATAGGTCTAAGCGGCGCAGGACCGGTCCTTGACGCAAACTTTGGGGGAGGCCTATGTCCAGCAGTGGATGTCTTTCAGCTGAAATAATTATGATGACTACTCTAAAAGTAAAATACCAATAGTTGCCAAAATATAAAATAATGGGTCTATTATTTGGAACGCTTCGAGCTGGTTGTATGACTCTTTAAGAACTGAACACAGAAAATAGCACCGGTCTACGACTTTTTTAAATACCTGCTGTAGTTTTTTTTAACTACATACACTTGGAGGTAAAAAAACAGACTTACTATGACAAAAGGGACGATTATAGTGACAGCGCCGACGAGCGAGAGGGAGAAGGTATCACCCACGTGAGTGAAAGAGAGCGCGGGGTCGTTACAGATAAAGCCGCTGCGCCGACTCGGTAGGGCCCCGACTTCGAGCAGGATGCATACTGCTGCCACTGTGAACAAGAGAGACAAAATATAAGTTTTTATATACAACTACACTCAGGAGCAAAAATACCGGGTCAGAGTGCGTTTATCATACAAACGAGACTATTTCGAAGCCTTGGTTCCTCGCCAGGGGTTGTTTTGAGTGAGTTTTAATGGTGGATACTACGAGGTTCAATAGAGGTCAAAAGTTCTTAAGATACCTAACTGATTGCACAATCAGTTAACACCACAGCGGGAGAGTTGGGGTCAGCACTTGGATTTCCTTACATTTTATTGCCATTTTAGATGTCTTTCTGAACATGCACGATTCCGGCGTTAACCGCAGATTCATTCAGTTGGGTATCCTAGGCACTCTGGAAGTCCTGTATGTCCTCGAGGTATTCATCATCAGATTTCACTAAAAGCCTTCCCTGACGAGGAACCAAGGCTTCAAAATAGCCTCCTTAGTATGAAAAACGCACTCTGACCCGTTATTTTTGCTCCTGAGTGTATGTAAGGCTCTAACGCTCTCTAGAGTCTACTAAGTCACGAGAAAGGCAACGTAACAAATGCCTTCAAAATGTGGTGCTAGAGACGAATGCTAAGTATCCCTTGGACAGATAGGCGCACCAATCAGTCTACACTTTCCAAAGTCCAGGTACACGACTCACTACTGCAGCAGCGCAATTTGGGTTATTAAGATATAATGAGAGAAGGGAATGAAAGTTTGGAAATCTCATTGTTGTAGGTAAAATGAAGGCAAGCGAGAGCGAGGCCGATAGCCAATACGATGGACTGTCCAGAGGGCCTATTGCTGAACGAACTCACGATAGCAATCGTTTTTATTTTGAAAATTGAAGCCTTGTCTGCATACAAAATGAAAACATTGGTTCCACTTTGAAGTCGATTGCGATTGCGAGTGCGTTAGGCAATATAGGAGGAGATCCGAATAGGAGACGATTTGCACCGGGCTGTTTATTCGATGAAAAGTATTTTATATCAAATTTAATATTCTAAGGTAATATATGGGGAGTAGATAGGTTGAAAAGTTTCAGCCCAGTATTTAATTAATCAAAAATTTAAAAATTAACTTTGATTTACAAATATGCAATTTCTTGTTTATTAGTCAAATTACATACCAAACTAAAGTATTAAGCCCATGCAAACGTTAGGTTGACTATTTTTTTCCCGTCTAACTATTGGGTAGGCAGGTATAAACAGGTAAAGGTGCGACCCCACTGCTGCTTAAAATACGGAGATGGTATTTACGAAATCGCAGTGACGCATCGTATCCGTACCGTTTTTATCGCATGCCCTCCACACCGCTGCTTAAAATACCATCGTTGCGTAAACAAAAAACGAGGTCATAGTAACAACATGGCGCCGTTAATGACGCACCGTAATATACGCACCGTTAAGCAGCGGTTACTAGCGCATGCGTTAAAAACGGTACGGATACGATGCGGCACTGCGATTCCGTACCGTCACCGTTTTTTAAGCATTGGTGCGGGCGTACCTTTAGTCGATACTAATAATTCGCACCAAACCTAACGTTTACATATTCTAAAGGCTTCATACTTTCGATTAGTATGTTATTTGTCTATTAAACAAGAATTAGCAATTTTTAATGATATAAGTTCTGGACTGATTTTTTTCAGCGTACCTATTCGCCACATATTATTTAGCGTATTAAATATAAAATACTTTTCATCGAATAAACAGCCCTAGAGAGCACTAGACCAATAGGCCAGCTGATTAGAGATTCAACGTGTCAGAAGTTTTGCAACGATGCGAATAGACCTGAATCGATGGCGGAAGAAGATCCACTCCCTGATGCTGGTTACGACTCAGGAGGGAAGGCTCTAAAAATTGGGTTCATAATATCCTAAAGATGAATGAAGATGGCTATGGCCTGCTCTGGAACTGAATAAACGCTTCTGATGAAGGAAAAGGTACCATTCAACTATATTTTTCACGCTCACGCTCATATAACCTATGATAATCGTACAATAAAAGGACTGCTAGCACTGAATGAGGTTGTTCTGATTTTTATGTTGTATGTGATAAAGTAGTTATTACAATTCCAGTTAAAAATCCCTCTAAATTATTGTTAAACACTATAATACTTGAAATATTCTACATTATGTTCCTATTTTTACTTACAAAAGGATAAACTTGTATCATTCAGTCGATTTTCATGAAGTTGGCAGCTATTTTTTGGCTCAGCTATGGCTAAGATTCACTTAGGCTCTACGCCAATATCTAATGGCTACACATTATAAATAATGCATGAGTTAAAATCCACTAATATTATAAAAGTGTACGTTTGTATGTATGTTTTTTTCAATTATGCACAAGTAACCGATGTGGATGAATTTCCGTAAACTGGTAAAGTGTATATTAAGATATTTTTATCCCAGAAAAGAACATTTCCCGTGGGAATGTCGATTGAAAGGAATTCTACACTGACGAAGTCGCGGGCAAACGCTATCATTACAAAGTATGTATGTAAACTCTTTATTGCACATAAACAATTACAAAATAACACGAAATAACAAAAAATATACATTCTTGAAACAGATAAAAAAAATGGTTTAATATTGTATCTTTGTAAATTCCTTATCTGGCTAGGAGTGCTCTAAATACCTTGGAATGTATTCAGAAATGTATTGATGGATAGAAATCTATAATTTATGAATGTAGAGAGCTCACGACTTAGTAAGTATTTCAGGTATTTTGTCAATGGTATGCGGGGCAGTCGGAGAGAGATTACTCTAAACAAAAATGTAAAGAAAACTTGCTCTGTCGCTCCATCCCCGTAGTAGTTATTCCTGTTCCCTCAAGAACTGTCCTGTTTACCGGGGCTCAAGCTATCTTCATAAGAAAAAATCAAAATTGGTTCAGCGGTTCTTTTGTGAAAGTGTAACAAACAAAGAATGTAACAATTAAATAATTAGATTGGACAGTAGATACCATTATATCAATAAACTAGCAACTTGCCCTCGCTTTGGTTCACACCACACAAAAACCAGAATGAAAAATGAATCGCTAAATGTGTTGTTTGCGAGTGGTAGGGCCTTGTGCAGGGTCCGTCCGGATCGCTACCACCATCTTATCCAGTAACATACCACCAAACAGCAGTGTTCGCATTGTTGTGTTCCATTTTGGGGATAAGACAGCCGATGTAATGACTGGCATAGAGGCATTCCATCTTAGTCCTCAGGGTTGGCAGCGCATTTGCAGTCTTGTGAATGCGAATGTCTATGGGTCACAGTTTCCACTTACCATCAGGTGGCCTGTGTGCTCGTTTGCCTACTCTATGTCATAAAAAAAGAAGCTCAAAACTCGAGAACGGCTGAACGATTTGGCTGATTTATTTTTTGTTGTATTCGTTATTGTCAGGACAATGTTAGTGTGAATGTGTGTGTGTGTGGACTATTTATAATTAAAATGTAATGATGTAAACCTTTTTCTTGAAAAAAATATACCTTGCCGAGTTTCTTACGCCGGTTCTTCTCGGGGCAAAGGTTTTATTTTTCGAACCGGTGGTAATGCTTTTTGACATTCATAGGTGCATTATATTATGCCTAAATTGAAGAATAAAGAACTTTGACTTTGACTTTGAAAAAACAAAACAGCGGGGGAAGCCGCTAGTTATACATGAAAACTGTTATATATAGTTACTGTAGGTATATAAAATCCGGTGCCTAGTTTGAAAGATTGCGACGAAATGAAGCGAGTTTTATTTTATGTAGAGATAGTATTAATGCTTTAAACATTAAATTGAGGTACCGTTTAATACAATTTGTTGCTTAGAAAGGTCTGTCTCGATTTTTTTCGATGTCAAACTAGCTCACAACAGTTCACCTGATGATAAGAAGGACCTATAAAACATTTTCAGTAGTTTATCCCCATACCGAAACATAACAATGCGAACACTGATGCTTGGCGGTAGGTTAAAGGAGAAGATGGTCTTATGCTCGTTCATTAACAGTACCGACCATAAACATATCGAAGAAGCAACTTTGATACTTTTGTTACTTTTAACTTAAATAAACATGACAGAAGCTTAACCTCTTAAGTGACGAAAGACAACAAACTTAACGTTTTGTTTTGATAACCAATGAATAGTTTATTTATTCGTTAGTATGTATGTGGAATACTTCATAGTACCAACAGGAAAATAATAAACAACCAAATACAGAGAAACATAAAAAGTAACTAACCTACAATGCTCAATGCATGCAATGCAGTGTATGGTAAAAATAAACATACTTACGCGCAAAGTTCCAAAAATATCTACGCATAGACCTTATCGCCATAGTAATAAGGTTTGTGTATCTGTGTCTGTGTATCTATGTGCCCACCTGTGGCACAAGTTATTCAGTATTTATATCTGAGCTTGTCTCATTGAATTATTAATTCAACCAAAAAAATGGCTATGTGCATTTTGGTCCATACACAGCACGCAATGCTTATATTTTATACCAGGCTGTGAACTGTATTTTATAGGTATATTGTAATGAAAAGATTTCACCCTGACTCATAAGGATGTAAAGATTAGTCATAAAATGATCTGATTGCGAAGACTTAATTTTGCAACGTCCTGTGCACTTTACAATCGCGTCATATATATGCGGATCTAAATAATTCAGAGTGTTAAAAGTGATATCATAAAAACCAAGGTATGTTTGTTTGGAAATATTTAACAGATTTCTTCAGAAATCCATAAAAATTATGACTCCAAATGAAAGATAAGGTCGATTTAATTATAACAAGAGCTTGAATAGAAAAAGTATAAAACATAGATCTATGGTAAACATATTGAATTATAAACCCATTGTGTTGCCACGGTGATATAAATTCTGTAATAACAAATACAGCATTAGACCTGGGCTATCTGTCAAGCATTCGAATTCAAGCACTCAAACCTAATACGTTTCATTATATGACAGTTGCATAATGACTATTATGCTATTGTGAGATTATGAATAGATTTAAAACTCAATTTACTAAATAATACGATAAGTTTATAGTTAAAATATATACGGTCAAAACGCAACACACGCTGCAACAAAAAGCAAAAATATAAACAATATTGTATTAAATATGAAATCTGTGCCTATTGTATAAGGTCATGGTTTCAAAGAAATCAATAAAAAGCTTAACAATCAAATTAAATCTTCTGAAAGTGAACGTTGGTCATAAATTGAGAGGCGATAAGAAAGGCAATAAACACGGTACCCTTTAGATGGGTATCTTGTGATGACTTGTTTTATGGTGTGCTGGTATTAATTTTATTTCTCATTGTTAAATTTATTTATGACTGTTTCGAAGTAATAATTAACATTACAACCATTAAATTAACGCTTATATTAAACCGTTATCAGCATCGTAAAATTTTATTTTGTCAGAAAAGAAATGTTTAATCAAAGATTTTCAACGAGACATCAAACATCCCTATCAGCTGTCATCTCAGTATTCTATATATTTCAGTGTCTGTATTTACAATAAGTTTATTTTTTATTTTTTTGAGCGTTTCAATTAGTCTTTCAAATTACTACTTGAATTGCCCGCCATGAGTGACAACAGCGGTGATAGTGGAAGGTAAGCCCCAAAAAGAAATGCATAGAGTTGTATGAAGCACGCCATGATTGGGCGATTTTTACCCTTTTCCATTCTGTACAACGTCCCGCTGTAATCCCTAAGTCAAGGCCAAAGGGCTACTTTTTACCGGTCATTTTAAAATAAGGTCTCTATAAAAACAGGCATGCGCGCCATCTCACTACCGCTTTCTGTGTTAGGCTAGTTGGTATTGGCCCTGACTACGAAGCACCGGTCAGAGCAAATATTTTTATATATGTAAATCTATGTGATGAGCACAAGTATTTGTTTCCGTGACTGGGTTCTATGTACATAAGTATTTAATTCTCTATGTATGTATGTTTATCGTTGCCTAGTACCCATAGTATGGTCACGGACTTTAATTGATTACCACTATAGATATAGAACCTTGTCGTATAAAACATACGATTAATTCCCATGTAATATCTATCTAGTCACTTGACGCTGTCGTTATGACAGAGTTCCATAGTACAGTCCTGCTTAGTCTGAAACTAAACTAATTAGGTGAATTTGTGTGAGATCGTCCTCTGATTTCTTACTTATATATTTGTTTATAACCTAATAGGTAGATAACGGGTGTTAATCTTAAAGCGTGGGTGTTCACAGGAAGCAGAATCCCATAAAAACGTCTTGATCCTAATCAATATGATCACGAAATAAAATAAAATTACCCGCTGAATATTGTTGGATCCGGCCGTGGGTCGAAACGGCCCCATAAACTTGAACTTGTTAGATTTAGTTTTACATAACGACCCGGTATGTTAACACTACTGTCACTCGAGTAGATAACTTGTTACTATGTTACTTAACTACTTACTGTGTTGATATTGCACTGTGGCTGTGACTGTTTATATTAGAACTGCATTTAAGTGGCGGTGGAGAAATCGAATAAGTGTAATAAATAATTAGTTTAGGGTCGAGTGTCAACCCTAAATACTGAATCATTTGAAAATTTTACGTTCTTATTGATAAAATACAAACTGTAACAAATTAAAGTAGCTATTGATGAATGTGTGTGTGTAAATACTCGTTTTATTTTCCTCGATAAACCTAATATTTAATTTTAATGGGCTCCTTTTGAAATATCAAAACCGTTCGGTTCGTTTGAGTTCAAATCAAATGAAAAAGGCAGAATAACAAATAGAATTAAGCCCCCGGTTTTACCGAATACGTAAAATTACTATTGTCCCATTCGAAAACTAT
Source organism: Acleris sparsana (assembly GCA_923062465.1). Taxonomy (NCBI): domain Eukaryota; kingdom Metazoa; phylum Arthropoda; class Insecta; order Lepidoptera; family Tortricidae; genus Acleris; species Acleris sparsana. The sequence continues at coordinate 14,314,367 of OV281300.1, forward strand.
GGGCACGGAAGGGAAAGTGGTTGTAACTCTGTAACGTTTCACACGAATCGTTTAAGAATCAAGTACCTACTTAAATGCTATCAAAATTTACGGTTTATCTTTACGACAATTTTGTTGCTACATTTAAGCGCAAAAAACTTTCTAAAAGTTCATCATTATCATCATCATGTCAGCCGAAAGACGTCCACTGCTGGACATAGGCCTTCCCCAAGGCTTTCCACTCAGACTGGTCTTGTGCTTTTCGCATCCACCGCGGTCCCGCGATCCTGACGAGGTCGTCACTCCATCTTGTTAGAGGCCTACCTACAGTTTGTCTTCCGGTCCGCGGACGCTACTCCAGAAAGTCCTGCGAGCAATATGCCCCGCCCACTGCCACTTCAGTTTAGCTATTCTTCGGGCGATGTCGGTAACCTTAGTTCTACTGCGGATATCATCATTTCTGATTCTATCACGCAGAGAAACCCCGAGCACAGCCCTCTCCATAGCCCTCTGAGTGACTTTGAGCTTCCTTATGAGGCCCATTGTTAGCGCCCACGTCTCTGATCCGTAAGTCATCACTGGCAACACACACTGGTCAAAGACTTCTTAAAGTCAGTAAAGAGAAATTTTAAAACGACATTGTCCCGTAGTTGTTAAGGTTCCAAGCCCAAAGGGTGCCAAGAGACCCTATTACTAATACCAAGGCTCCGCTGCCCGTCTGTCACACAACATTTGAAATTTTCGCAGACTGTAGGTACAGTCAAGGCATTTAATATCTATACCACTTTGGACTATGTCAAAGTGATACTGAATAAAATCATAAGAAGTCTGTTACGTTTTGATTGATTACGTCACTTTGACATTGTCCAAAGTGGTATAGGAGTTTTTATCCTCGATCTTCATATTATACGGTGGAACGGTACTCTTCGTATGCAAAAGCGACTCGCACTTGCCTTGTTTTTTAAATTGTAACTTGTACACAAGATGTTGTCAATGTGAAAAATAAATAAGCGAGCAAGCGAGCAAATATTTTTGTCCCGACATAACTTTGCGTATTTCATTGATGCCTTACAACTAACAAGTTACAACCCATCATCTCTACATAGTTATCCCACGACTCGTAATTACGTAGTGCAGTTAAGATGCATCTCAGACAATAACAGCTTGCACTGTGATGGCGTCGATAGAGAAAGCGGACGATGAGTGATAGGGCGTACAGTTCGTTCCGAAACTGACAAGGTAATGCGTAGGACTAAAGGTGATGATGTTCGTTTAGTTTTTTTCGTTCCCCACAATGGTACAGTATATATATTGCGTTTGGGGTGAGAGGATTTTTGTTTGATTGTGCAAACTAAAGTTGCCATTTATCTCCAAAACTCCAAAATTTCTAGTTTTTTATTATAGCAGAAATGTTCCATTTCTAATGTGATTGTTGAACGTTCTATCAGTTAAGCGAAGTCATACGATCGAGTTTTAAGCTACCTAAAATGTTGTTTGTACGCTCTCATGGGATAACTTTAACTCGATGGAGGTTGAAAGCGTTGTTAAGAGATGACATTATTTTGTTTACGTTTCAGCCGCTTTTGCTGTCATGTTAATAAGAGTTACTATAGCTAACAATGTCATACAATTTAAGAATATGTTGACAATAATGGTTTCATATAAAGTCCTTGATTTAAAAAAATGTACTTATAAAAAATTCAAGGCGCACTTATTATATCATATTGAACCTAACTGTACTAAGTAGGCGGCTTAAGTTATACAGAGTTGTTATCGTTTGTTGTAGAATTACAAAGGTTATCTATTTTTAAAAAAGTATCTGTTTTTGAGAAATCCCAAATGGAATATTTTTCTTCGTTTATAAAAGAGCTATGGGGCCTGTTTATCAAAAGCTTGTAACTTGTAATAGGTATAAGTGGAAGGCTCTTTTTAATACATATTATTGGAAAGAGACTTCCGCTTGTACTACAAGTTGTAATACAAGTTACAAGCGTTTGATAAATGGGCCCCTGATAACAGAGAAAAGATAAATAACATAAGTCTTATAAAACCTGCTAATTTTAAACCTTTGGCTTACCTACGACTAATGAGTTTTTAACAACAGCCTGAATACAAATCATTTTTGGTAAACCAAACCTATAATTAGGTACTAATATGTAACCAACTTCAAAAGTCGCATATTAACCAAAGGTTTTGATCCCTAGTAAGTTATTGTACTTCCATAATATTTATCTAAAATATGTATAAATATCTATCAACACGGAGATTGAACGGATATGTGTGTAAATATAATCTAAAGCTTACTAGAGCAAATTTCACTTCCAATTCACAAAGCGTTCCCCAAACACGATAATAATATATTATTAAATGTCTGAATCAGACCGGAAATCCCACCGACCCTCCTCCCCCGCCCGCAACAGGCAAACACACAAAAGATAAAAACAATGCACCTGTGCCGGAAGTGGAAGCTATCGGATTGGCAGGAAACAGTTTTTTTGCACTGTTTAGTATACAAACCGCAACCGTCGTTACCTTAATAGTGCTGTCGGTTAGTTGGATAAGTGATGTTAGTGGTGACAGGACCTTGTGCTACCAGCATCTTGTCCTTTAACCTGCCACCAAGCATTCGCAATGTAGTGCTCCGGTGGCCCCCAACAGAAGACATTCGATAAAAACAACAAGCGCCTTCGCGAGGTCATTTTTTTTTAATAGAATTCTTATAGGTTTTCCTGTGATATACGAGGGCTGCTACTTATGTAACCGGAATAGAAAAAAATAACAAACGTATATGACTAAATATGGTTTTATTGTTTTTCAAAATATTCTCCCTTATGATCGATGCACTTTTGCATACGTTGAAACCAATTTTTAAATCATTTTTTCCACTCTGACTGAGGTATCTCCAAAACGTGCTGTTTGAACGCGTCGACTGCATCTTCACGGGTCGAAAATCGTTGACCACGTAATTTATTCTTTACATTTGGGAATAAATAGAAATCATTGGGTACCAAATCAGGGCTGTACGGCGGATGACCCGTTAATTCTATATTTTGACCTTCCAAAAATCGAGTCGTTTCGCGTGATGTATGACAGCTGGCATTGTCATGGTGAAGAACGATTCTGCGTCGCTGGTTGTTTTTACGTATTTCTTCAAATACCTCCGGCAAAGAAATGGTCGTGTACCATTCCGAATTAACCGTTTTACGTTTCTGTAGTGGTACTGTAGCCAAATGGCCATTGATACCGAAAGAGCAGGCGACCATTTGCTTCAAGGTGCTTTTTGCACGAGTTACTTTCGTAGGGTTCGGCTCATTTTGAAACACCCACACTGTTGATTGTTGTTTACTTTCCGGATCATACGCATAGATTCAGGATTCGTCACCTGTGTACATATTATAAACAGCTTTTGAGTCACCACGGATATTTTTTTTTAACATTTTCTTGCACCATTCGATGCGAGCCTCTTTTTGATCCTTAGTTAAATTGTGAGAGATCCAACGGGAACAAATTTTTTTTACAGCTAAATGATCATGTAATATCTTATTAATGCTCGTCATACATATGCCCAGAGTCGCCTCTATCTCGCGATATGTAACATGACGGTCATGCATTATAAGTTTTCGCACAGCTTCAATGTTTTGTGGTACAACGACCGATTTCGGGCGACCTTCCTTAACTTCGTCCGTGAGCATACTACGTCCACGATTGAACTCACTAAACCAGTGGTACACAGTGCTTTTCGATGGAGCTTCATCACCAAAAGTCGAAGTTAATTGATCTATGCACTGTTGTTGCGTTAAACCACGCCGAAAATCATAATAAATCATACCACGAATATTTTCACGAGTGAGTTCCATTCTTGCAGCGAGATGACATTTTAATCCCGCCAAAAACAAAAGACTAGCGTACATAAGAAAAAAAATTATAGCGGCCAGTATTAAAAAAAAGTTCAAATTTTACCACGGAGGTCAGATACAACGTTTATAAATGTTGGAATCCCAGATTCCGGATACATAAGTAGCAGCCCTCGTACAAGCAATAAACTATATTTTGTATTTTTATCAAAATTCTAGGCTCTGTGGTTTCGGAGATCAGGGGGAATGGTCAATTTTCGCCTTTCATGAATAAAATCAAAACTATGAATTTAACAATTACAATAATATATTTGAGATCCTCATAACGAGCCCTTTCATTTGATATATGACACAGTAAGGTAAGCAAAATGCTTTTTTTTTATTTCCTAATTTGTTCCCCGAAAATGACCCTTATTTATATATATTTAGGTATATTGTAATAATATTTAGGTTTTATGCTTATTTAATGTCTAAAACACAGGTTGCAATTTTTTTGTCACCTAGCTTAGACATCATGTAATTTCTTTTTTTCCTAGACCTAAGATCATTGACTGTTTTGCTTCTTATACTATATATTGTTGTTCTTTTAATTTGAAATAAATGATTATTATTATTATTTATTTAGTTTTTTTTATTTACTTTGCAAATCTCTGTTTGGGTCATCCATTTACATAAAAGTATCAAGTTTCAACTCAATCGGTCCAGGAGTTTCGGAGCAAATTGGCTGTGACAGTGCAGTCTTAAGATTGTAGTCTTGAGAATGCAAATGTCTTTGGGTCCAGATCCCACTTACCATCAGGTGGCCTGAGTGCTCGTTTGCCTTCCACAAGCCATACGTACAAAGCCTTTAATGTGTATACTCATCATCATCATCAGCTGCAAGACGTCCACTGCTGGACAAAGGCCTTCCCTTAGGTTTTCCACAACGATCGGTCCTCTGCTGCTGTCATACAGCGGTTTCCCACGACCTTTATCAGATCGTCGGTCCCGGTTCGCGGTCGCCACTCTAGAAATTTCCCTCTCCAACGGCCATCGGTTCTACGAGAAATGTGCCCCGCCCACTGCCACTTAAGGTTTGCGATTCGATGAGCTATCTCAGTTACTTTAGTTCTCCTGCGGATCTCCTCATTCCTGATTCGATCGCGCAAGGAGAGACCCTTTCATGTATATACTACCTTTTGGATTTCGGTATTTTTTAATGTGAAAAAGGAGTAACACGAGCAAGCGAGTCACCTGGCGGTAAGTGATCACCGCGACCTTAAAACCCACAACACCAGAGGAATCGCAGGTGCGCTGCCTTTGAAAACAACGTCCTTGCCCTCCTACGAAGAAAAGGCACAAGTGCAATTCATTCAGAGAAGCATATTACAGTCTCAATGGTTGTAATAAGGTTGGAAGTTCTATACAATTCATATAGTATTTATGTGCCTTTTTTTCCGTAAAAGGGCAGGTCGTACTAGTTCGGGAATACAGACATGCATGTGATTATTTCTACTAGCTTCAGTGCATAACACTGTGGTCTTATTCCAATTGTGGTCGCTGCAAGCCTACGACAGGTGAGAGACCGCAAAAACTCATATTACTGGAATATTCCATTACAGACGTCATTTAGGTCGAGACAAATCATAGTCATAGAAATACTAAACGGGGAAATTGTAATCATACTTATGTGTGCAATGACTTAGGGTATATGGAAGTGGATCATTAGTGGTGTGGTGGCACTTAATACGTACATCTTCGTAAAAAAGCGTTTCAAGTATCAAGCAGCAACTATCGCATTAAGCAACAATCTCACTTAATGTGGCAACACCCTGAAACCTTGTTTGCCCACATTATCTTGCCACAAAACTAATTTGAAATATTGCAGAAATTATGGTGTCATGATCTTCAGACTTGATTTTTGTACGACGTTAAATGTAACAAATTTAATTCTGCACACTTACAAAGGTTATAGTATATAAATAACTACTGAATGCGACCCAAACTGTTACGTTAATATTAATAAAATATAATCAAAAGGTATTTTTGTTCGCGCTGTCAGCGAACGACGAAGAGTCCAAATGAAGTGGCAATATTATAGTTCAAACTCTTGGCTTCCAGCGGCGGTACCTCACCTCGCTGTGGCCTGCTACTAGTAGTCATCTGTTGATCTCAACAATAAAAAAAATAGGTACTTTTTCAAAATTCAATGTTGCTAGTAAAAGGCTTCTTTACACACCCTTTCTTGACTGACGATGTGTTTTGACGATTATTCGGCGCGGCGAGACCCCGGCGGCGGCACAACGCGTTTGGCGTAACATCCGCTTTCCACTGCGGCCCCGTACTGTGCCCGTACCATACGGACTCGGTCTAGCATATATCGGTGACTACAAGTGTTTCCACACCGCGAGCAAACCTTTTGAAGCCACCGTTCTATGCTAAACAGAGTGGATGTGGACAATGGAAACCCTGCTTCACACAGCGACTTTTATCATTTTACAAATTACGCAGCCGTATTGCTGCGGTACTCAACCATCGCCTGCTATAACACCAATGTGTAAAGGCTCTAAGAACTAATTATGGCTCTCCTAAATGGCGAAACAATGAGTGACAAAAGACTCTTTAGTTATTTCAATCCCACGGCAGCCAAAGGTAGGCGTAAGCCCTTTCCAATTATGCAATATTTGCATAACCAGCCATGCAATATGAAAAATGTCCGCAATCAACGCTAATGAGTTGCATTGGACCAATAAATTATTATAATTTAAGCTGTAGAAATATAACAATATATGTTTACAACGTATTCCAAAATCGATTGGTAAAAAAATACGTATTTCAAAAGCGTAATTTATTAGTTTGAATTTATGAGTTTAACTGTGCAATAAAAGCAACAAAAAGATATAAAACTGCTTCTTATGAATGCCTAGTTTGTCGACCAATGAAAATGAAAACCATGATAAAATTGGTGTACGTATTGGTGTACCTTCACGGTGTATCGAGAAACGGCCTCACAGATATACAATAGACAATACCTGGGATAGTGCATAGGGCTTAAAACTGCCAGCATTTGAATAAGGACTACTAAAAGGAACATTCCTGAGGCACAGACTAAACAAATTACTAATACCTCTGGACTAGGAGAAAACTAAACTAAAGATAATGATTTCAAAATATTTGAGCCAGTTGCTCCAGGTTTGGGTTCGAATAATGGGAACTTTGCGAAATAAGTGTGCTACCATACAAACAAATAGGCCAGTTATCAACTTGAATTGTTGAAGCAGTACCTAGTTCGTAAGTTAATAATATTTTAACCAAAAAATCGTAACTTGACGCTGTCATTATGACAGAGATCTACAGTACTGCCGTGCAGATCTTAAAACGCAGTAAGTGACATTTCGAGTGTTTTCTGTTTATTAGTGATTTGGAGTCAGGGCGTCGAAACGCATATATTTATGTAAACGGTTTTTTCCTCCGGAGCCTCCTTCGAAACCTCTACGAGCAGTATGTAAAAGTGCTCAGACAAAAGTATACTGTAGGACTAACTTAAACGCAGGATGTAATTGAAATCTTAAAAATCATAACACGGCTTTGTTAACCACCCTAAATAATGTAGATTATTCCTAAATAAAGTGCAGTGATATCTGAAGTTTAAGTGTTTTATTTTGTATTTGACGGTTTATTAAATCTTGAAAACTACATAAAACACCGTAAGAAATCAGTTACTTTATTTTAACTGTAAAGATACAATTTAATCTCGTTTTAATGGCCATTTAAAATGCAGCGGTTAGATAACTTACTTCTAATAAGTCGGTAATCATTGAAAGATACAAATGATATATTCTATTTAAATTGCAGTATACATCTAGTTAACTGCGTTTTAGTTTGTAAATGATCGTTTTTTTAAACTTTGTACTACAATTTTCACAGTGGATAGTTAGGTTTACTGCTCATTAGTCGGTAATCACCGAATCGTACGAATGTAAGTTTACCACTTAAATCGCAGCTTACGTACGACTTGCTGCGTTTTAGTTAGTAGATTAATATTTTTTAATATTTGTACTACGTTGGTCGCGTTACTTGCTGTGTATTATTTAGTAATTGATTGGCCAGTGGGGTCTCGGACGTCGTACGAGAAGTATTGGTCCGTGGTGTTTTGTGGTTGGTGTCGTTGTGGCGAAGACTGCGTTCGAGGTAAGTACCTAGTTCTATTTGAAAGTCTGTTACTTACATAATTATTAACGCGTTGAATTCAATGATATTTTATATAAAGATACGTCATCTGCGCGCAAAAACGTTCCTCAAAAAGGAAGGCAAATTGCCTTCCTTTGTATATTTTATCTATTTCTAACAATAGCGTTCGCCGTCTTTGTCTCTGTCAGTAATTGGTCACGGGTTTTGAATGCGTCTAGTACGAGTATTGAGCATAACGTATCTTTATATTAAATATCATTGGTTGAATTGCACTTATGATAGTTATGTGTAATTTATTTGACTTACTCTAACTAAACAAATAATGTGTATTTACTTGTAACACTGTAGTAGATAGTCAAGATTAATAGATAATCAACTTTTATCTACGTTTAAATAACTTTTTCAGTTTTATCTAGTACCAATACATTGACTAAATACGTATGAATAAAATCTATTCAACTAATTTACTGACTCATTCGTTACGTCAATAGGAGGCATAGTTCTCGCGCGTGTTAGTTTACTTGTTTGTTTGTTTGGTTATGCAGGTACATTAGTTACTTATTCTATTTTATCTTTTCATCTCATTCTTTCTGCGATAATTCTTTGACATCAGATTTCATTTTGTTTACAGAAAATAGAAAATGAATTCTAGATCAAGAAAAATTCTAGCTATTATAAATAATTTACATGATTCCGAAAGAGAACTTGGCCAAGTGGCTCAGAAAACATTAAAGAAAAATGACAGTCGTGAAAAAGAAAAATACCCCAAACAAACTACGTCAGAAAATCGGTTAAATATTAATGATTCATCAATTTGGTCACTTCCTATTAAAATTAAAAGAAATACAGTTAAATGTTGTGTATTATTTTGACTTTTTTGTAACTTAAAACAGAAAATACTTTCGTATTTTTAATAGTAATATTGCATTATTATACAAATAAAAACTTTAAGCAATAGGTTTTATTTCAATATAATGATGGTGACACTGATGATTCCAATTACAAAATATTACATAAAACGTAATTTTCCACATTTTTACGTTTAATTTTCTTTGCAATAAGCAGTAAAAATACTCGTAGCATTATTAATAAATGTAAGATTCTAACTAAGATGCAGCAAATATGATGACATACTGTCTTTAACTCTGCAAACTTGAATGAATAGTGGCAGTATCAAGCTTTTATACTGCATATTATTCGGTATTCTGAAAGATTTTTTGTGAAAATATTACAGCGGTAACAGCTCAGATTTCCTTTAAATCCTCCTCATATGCCTAATATAAGTCCGAGGATGTACTTTTTCCTTTTAATCAATACTTGCTACCTATACCTTATAGTTAAAGTTTAAATTTTGCAAGTGTCATCGAAATAACAAAAACAAACGAACTTTGAAGTAGTTTTTTGCGTTTTTCTCGAAACAGCAATTTAGCACTTACTGCGTTTTAAGATCTGCACGGCAGAGTAGCTTCACAATTTCAAGTTGTTGAGCATAAATCTGGAGATCCGGATGGTTACCAAAATGGAACGCCGTCCTGAGATAATTTGACTAGGTAATAATAATCGTATGGTATATGTAACCAGTTCAAACAAACAAACTAAATGTTTAACGTGCAATTATTCACGGTTAATTCAAGATGAGTTTGGCAAATTACCGTATCTGACATGTTGTTATAGTTTACATTTTACATGATTTTACTTACAATAATCTAATTGGAATTAGACTCTAATGCTATGAATATAAAACCTTAGAATATGCATTTGTAAAATTGTTGTTATGTCCGATTATACTTACTTTTAAACTGACATACGTTTTTATTTTGAGTATTAGCGATGAGGTTTTAAAAGTGTTTGAGAATTCTATTGAACAAGGGATTCACAATTTTTTCGTCTTTTCAATCAAATAACGTCAAAATTCAAACACATGACATTTTATCTGTGATGCCTCGTCAGCCGGACATGGAGACTTTTAATGCTTCCTAGGGTTATAAACTTATAATTTTATAATAATATATGAATTATAGAGTCCTATTTACAAAATTTGCAATTTAATTATATATGTTACTCTGTTTAATATTGCCGAATTCGTAGAAACCTAACACCGTGTAATTCTTACAGGCACACGGGTCAAGTTACGTTTGATTAGAGTTGATCGACGGTGTGTTATTATAGAGCATAACTTTTAGAGTAGCTATGTGGGCTAATAAGAAAAAAACAGTAAATTTATTATTATTATTTTAACCAACAACATCAAAAGATTCGCTGTCACACAAAATCGGCTAATCGCCAGATTAAAAAGCCCTTAACGGCTCTCAGCATATTAACAAGTCTCGTGACCCGGATTTGCCTAATTTACTGGTCAATTTTCACCTACGGCTTACGATAAATTATACGTTTAATGCGCGTATGATAATTTGTTTGTTTGTGTGATTAGTTGTAGAGGACGTGAAATAAAATAATCGCTACCTGATAGTCTAAGGTTTTTTGATTATTTAGCTCCTACACACTGTATTTTGTGTTCTTTTATATCTTTACTTAAATAACTTTATCCACGAAGAACTCGTATCATCATCATCATCATTTTCAGCCGCAAGACGTCCACTGCTGGACAAAGGCCTTCCCCAAGGTTTACCACAACGATCGGTCCTCTGCTGCTGTCATCCTGCGGTTTCCCGCGACCTTTATCAGATCGTCAGTCCACCTTGTGGAAGGTCTGCCAACACTTCGCCTCCCGGTTCGCGGTCGCCACTCTAGAACCTTTCCGCTCCAACGGCCATCAGTTCTACGAGCAATGTGCCCCGCCCACTGCCACTTAAGGTTTGCAAGAACTCGTATATCTGTATTTTTTTACACCTGATACAAAAAAGAGGGGTATAAATTTGACCGCGATGTGTGCGGTTTCATTTATTTCAAAGCAGTTTTTCTAGCCGTGGTACAGTCAGATGCAGAGAAAAGTACCTCCTCCCCCCCTGCATACGAGTTGCCTTGCAAAGGGGGTTACATTTCTCTGCAGCTGACTATACTAAGTGAGGTTTTATAAAATTAGGTTGAACCGTTCAAGAGATATCAGCTCTGTTAGAAGGGGTCACCATTATTTCAGAAGTTTTTATCCATAGTCAACTTTGTATTGAATAACCATAGAAAGTGACTCGTTTTCATTGTTCCTGAGTCTGATTTAAGAAAAAAAAGGTAGCCTATCTGACTCTCCGGCTCTTCGACTACGTAATAGATTACGTCAATCCATTGTAAGAAAGGAAGACGAACCATAACAAACCTTTTGCATTTATAAAATCAGAATGCAAAAGAATAATTTGTCCCTGCATAATCAAATTAATCAATTTGATTTTGACTGTCTTGACACTGACGTCGTGTGATAGAGGGGAGAATTGCGAGGGGTAACTTGTACATTAATTCTTATTGTTTTTCTTTGTTTAAGAGTAATACTGGGGCTCTGGGGGAGTCAATGTCTTGAACTATAAGATTGATGAAGAAAATACAAATTTATTTTTTAATTAAATTTATTGTCTTATGCGCGTTTATATTTCATAAATGTCTTAGCCAATCAACACATGTTTATTGTTCTTCACTTTTCAACGAGTAAACGAATCAAAAAAAGTTCATGGCTAAAACTAGCTCATCAAGTTCTAGTTCTCACAAATATTCAAATTGAATTGAAAGTGGAACAAAATAAAATAAATACAACATAAATCACCAAATCAATACAAAATCCATAGTCGATAGGCAAATGAGCGGGTCGATTTGTCTTAATTTAAAATATACATTAAATCAACCTTTCCCAATATGCGCCTGCGACGGTAAAGTAACATATCCGGTTGAATTAACATATTTCAATTAAGCAGAGGTTTTTGAATACAAACTATGGTTTTAATTAAATTTACGATATGGACGGAATGCGTTTTGATTGAAGTGGAACTGAGTTTTTCCATTTGAAGTTGCTGTGAACTATATACAGTGTGTAAATGGTATACGGGCGTTTATTAAAACTGGACATAGATTAAGACTCTACTAATCATTAACAGAAATAATTATTTTGATTACGCTAACGTATACACACCGTTATTAATTTATGAACATACTATCGACCCGCAATGTACATCGAAGTCCATCTGTCAGTTAAGTACGTAATGTTTAATTAATTGCATTTTTCGTTATACATTACGTTACGTGTTCAATTATTATGTATGATTTTTTTTTAAATTTAATTTTAACAATAGCTGCCTAAATGTGCTCAGTAGGGGTTATACTAACCACAGTTAAAAGGAACGCCCGTATACCATTTACACACTGTATAATCCTTACTTTTGATTCGCGTAGGTATAATAAAAAACAAAAAAAATATATGGTTTTAATTACCTATACAGTACATTATGCATATAGGGGCAATCCGTCTTAGTTCTTAGCAACGCATTTGCGGTCTTAGTATTGCAGTCTTAAGCTTGATTTCTTCCTACGCTGACATCAGTCGGTCTTGTGGCCTGTGTGCTTATCTGCCTTCTCCATGCTTTCTCCATGCCACAAATAAAAATAATAAAGTAATGATAATACTTTACTTAGTTATAAACTTATTTTATCTACGCACATATCATAAGCTCTCTATTATAGGTTCAGAAACTGTAGGAAATGACCAGCATTATTACAACCAATTAATATAAATTATTAGAACTTTCTTGTCTGTGGTAGTAGGTAAAATCTGTACTGTAATGTTATAACGGTGTCAATTTTTGTAACGTTATGAGTTTGAATTTGGAACAGCTGTCAAAACTCAAGAGACTATTCTAGTATCCATAGATATAAAAACAGTTATCGATATGAAATGAAACGTCAATTCAGTATGTTTTTTAAATCCAAACCGCATGACATTTGATCTCGAGTGACATGAGAATAGGGACTTCATTCGTTTGTCTATGATTTAAAAATAAATACTAATTTTTGATGTTCTATGGGCTATTCTGTTGGGTAAAATCCATAATGTCTTTAGCCTATTCTATTCTAATGGTAAAAAAAAGATTTTGCCTTCGACGTATTGTCAAGGTTTTGAAAACTCTTATTTACTTCTCAGTTATGTCACCAAAGATAAAAACAATACGATAACAAGTTAAAAGCAATAATGTTCTAGAATAGAGACCGTATAATGGCGGCAGAGTTAAAAAAATTGGCACGCAAAGACAATAATGGTTTTTTCCCTCTTGAATAGAGGGCCTGATTGATTGTATCCGCGAATGAATGGTTTCGCTCCGTTTCCTTCCATTAATCCATAAACATGTCCATTCCATGCCGATGCATAGACAAAAGTAGGCCATTGCAATTGCAGATTCAATTGCAAGCGTCATTGGGGGGAGACACACGGCGTGAATTACGGGCGGACGCGGTGCGGTTGGTGCACCCGTTTTTAACCTCGTAACGCCCAGTGTGCAATAGGATGTAAGTACGTTATATAAGGCAATTTAATTTGATCTGTGTTGCAATGGAGATAAGGTTTATTTTCCTATCTTTACAAAGCGTAAATTGCATTAGCGAACAAACGTAATAGACCTTTATTGCCTGGATAATAGATTCAAAGTCCCACGCACAAAAAAAATGGGTCTTACGAGCTTAAAGCAGAAGGAAAAGAATAAGTTTCTAACTTTTGAACTAAAGCCAGAAGTGTAATTTGGTGTCTTTTTCTAAATTAAAAGTCGGTTATTATTATTTATATTCTAATCTGATCTTAATTATTTTGAATACGTTGACGAATGAACAGGTTACGATTCGACCCCCATATCTGATCCACTGGAGGATCCGTTTAGTTTTATTAATTTTCTATTCCGTTTGGATCCCGTAAGTAGATCATTTTTTTTATATTAATCTATATATTGAGGGATCCGATCGCAATATTATGGAATAAACAAAAATCAACGGATGATCAGATTTGGGGAACGGTGTGAAATAAAATAACACCAAATAAACACTGGTTAAACCCTCAGTAGGGTAAAGTCACCAGTGGTCAGCCAGAGACCAGTAGTTGCCTCTTCGAGTTGACCTTATCGAGTGCGAAGAGTGGGAAATATATCTTTCGTACTCTTTCCACTCATACAAAGTATAGGCAGAGGCCGACTACAGGTATCTGGCTGACTACTGGTGACTTCACCCTACGTATAAATTACATGTCCTTGTGTGTCTAACACCAATTAGTGTTAGACACACAAGGACATCTACGGCGAGGGCAGCAACTAGAGCATGCAGTCTCAGACGATTTCCAGTATCGGAATTGAGAATCAGTATTGAACCTCAATATCGGAATCTTAGAATTACGCAGGACATACAATATCGAACTATATCCAATACTGGAATTGAAATTCTTTCTACTCAATATTCAATACTGACTTTCAATTCCGATACTGGAAATCGTCCGATACTGCATGTCCTACATGTGTAATGCATAGAAGGTGATGTCATCTATGTGTTGGAACTTGAAATTATACCAGGCACCTCCACAGATAACTTCGAAACACTATGTTTGTTTCGATGTTACAATACCGGAATAGGTCAATTTCAATTTCGATTTTGAAAGTGTTACGGTATTGCTCCGTCTAATCTCGGAATCGTAATATCTGAAACATTGGTCGGAGAGTTCGAGATTCCGAGATCTCGGAATTCAAGCCCTAAGGTCAACTTGCGGTCAGCGAAGAAACTTACTGACGAGTTATTTAGAGCAATAATTACAACTCAACACTTTGACATACTTAATTCACATTAAAAAAAAAACACAAATGACATCACGTGGTAAAAAATCCGTCAAAAGCAAAAGCATGTAAAATCATGACAGCTCTAGACATTCATTAACAAACGCTTTGTAATGTTCATACGGACAAAATATGTCGCCGCGTGCACGCACAAACTGACTGCCCTGTGTGTTTCACAAGTCGGAAGCCGATACTTAGGCATCCTAGGGACCACATTGAAGTCAGTTGCACCGCGCGCGCCTTCGACAAATTAATGACGACAGGTAAAATAGGAATGGAAAATCAGTCAAGTGCGAAATCAACTCTTGCTTTAGCTTTAAAAACTTTACTATATTAAAAGGATTGTAAAGTGATGCGTAGCTGACAAAAAAAACAATCCAAATTTAAATTCAAATGTTTTATTGCGTTGTACGTTGTAGGTACATGAGGTCTTAAAGTACTTAAGTCTAGCGTCAACGTAAACCCGCAGGGGCACAGCAATGGTAGTAGAACATGCGCAATTTTATAATTTAGGTTGGTAGGGTCGTAACTATTAAACTATATAACATTTAATTAGAAATAACGTAATGTATCACATACAACAATATATTCTTATACACCGTGGGCCCGAATAACCCGACCAATTTTAACAATCGATACTAGAGCCTATTTGTAGAATATAATGGGTATAATATGTAGTCCAATAACGCATAATTTCCGAGATTTTCATTATTTAAAAATCAATTCCATAGTTAATTAAATTTGAACTCTGTCACCTTAACCTAAAGCATTATTTACTAAGAAAGATTCATGTTGTAAGTAGCAATATCATCCACATACAACATAAATTAATTAATCAATTTCTTAGTAAATAATGCTTTAGGTTAAGGTGACAGAGTTCAAATTAAATTAACTATGGAATTGTTTTTTAAATAATGAAAATCTCGGAAATTATGCGTTATTGGACTACATATTATACCCATTATATTCTACAAATAGGCTCTAGTATCGATTGTTAAAATTGGTCGGGTTATTCGGGCCCACGGTGTATAGAGAATAAAGAATAATAATTTTGCCTCAGGCGTTAACCGTTAACGGGAATAACGATAATCGAAATCTACGCAGACAAAGTCGCGGGCAGGAGCTAGTAGATTATTAATTTGGATGCTACTTAAAAAAACGGAACTTATTTGAAGTATTTTGACACTTCCCTACTACTAAGCTTGCGTAGGTATGTTACTAAATGACCAGGAGGATTTAATTAAACTATCCACTAAGAAATTTCAATTAATTGCTTTTAATAATAAAATAACAGAATAAACATTTGCTATAAAATTAGAAAAAACAAGAAAAGGGATGCACCATTTAGGACCAGGAACCAATAACTTTGAAAGCGTTTACACAGCAAGTACACTTTATATTTAATAGTTACAAATGGCTCCCAAAGGACCGGCGAATTTCAAATCGGGCTCTTGACTAAAGGAAAACGATTTATAGCCTCTTACGAAACTTCCTGACGGCATTACAATTTAACATACGGAAACGAAATCAAAGCAAGCACACTAGGCCAACCGGTCATTCGTTCATTTCCATAAACAAATTGACCGGAACAATAAAAACTCGGGAATGACCACATTATCGTTCACCGCTCTTTCCGCGAGTTCGTTCACTTGTCACTGGTCAAGTCTACAATTTAGGGAAACTATAGTCACAGTGTCTATACACAGTAGTTCGTCTTCAAACAAAGGTATAACGCGCGGCTTGCATGTGTGCGTCCCTCGAGCGTTCGCACTGCGAGCCACCACAAGCAAACTCAACAGGACCCAACAAGACGGTTTAGTCGGGGCGCATCGAAGTATCGATTGACGCGCATCGACGCTACCCTAGCGCCTGAGTCCCTACCCTAAAAATTGAAGTTGGAAGCTACATGAGCTCTCTGTTTCTCGGCATTCGAGACTAAATCGGGAGAAAGGGTTGGGGCTAATTATTTTTCTATTTATACAAGTTCATGTACAGTGCGAGAGCTTTTGAAAAAACCTCTTGGGATTTATTTCTCTCTCACTTGCTCTCATACGCTCTTAGGCAACTCAACCCATTAGCTTTAGCTCACGCTCTCATGTTGCTGTGCCCTCTCAGGGCGTAACATGTATACCTGTAGTTAAAGTTCCACCTGTTGTAAAGTAATGAGACACGCAATTAATGATTTCAATTTGATCCCGAGTTTTCCAGACTTTGAAAGACTTTAAGACCTCTGCAATGTAATTCCGCCCGATGATTCATTACAATGATGTAAGTCAGTTAAATGTTTATATGCAGAATAGAAAATGTTATTAAATATTCTCGGTGATTTCTAAGAAACAAACAAACTTTGAAATGATCCAATGATACCTCTCTATGGTATAATGTTAAAAAAACACAAAAGACCATTCCTTAGTTTTTTAGGATTCTATTTCACAGCTTTGTCTTATCTTTGTATTAGTATTATCAAATGGTTTTTGTAATTTAAACGTGTGTATCTATGTATCTGTCTGTGGCATGGTATCTCCTAAATGGATTAACCGATTTGGACACAGTTTTAAAAATAGATTGTTTAATTAAGGTAGCTTTTAAATGTTAACTTTAGGATAACGGTGGCCCAACGGTCGGCAAATGGTGGGCTGGTTAAAGCTGTGCATTTACGACCGCTCCATCAAGCCGAAAAGAGCAGCGCCGAGCCAAATGGACGGAAAGCCAGCGCGACGCACCAACGCACAATCCGAATGGAACTATCGTGAATGTCAAAATTCAACGTTGGAACACGCCACGCCTGCGCGCCAAGCCTCATAGCGTCGTCGTGAATGCGTTCTCTGACTACCATTTTGTCTGCTCCGTGATGTCGCACCGTTGAGGCGTGTCGTGGCGCGCCTGTAATGTGGTCAAAATATTACGCCCATCCAAATGTATACCACTCCATCTGTCGCGAAGACAAACGGCGCGTTCATGAATGCCCACCTTAAGACGATTATTTTATGAAATGTAAATCGATGTGTTCGATTTTTTAACTTTATGTATACCTATGACTACAAATTACATGCCTTAAAGGCGAAATAATGAACGGTATTAACTAATTTTAAGATCCATGTAACATTATTTCGAGCATTAAATTTATTTGATTTGATTTGTTTTGATTTGATAAGAGATATCAGCTCTGAAAGTAGGAGTCACCATTATATAGGAGTTTTTAGTTATTTAATAGATACTAGCTGTTGCTCGCGGCTTTGTCCGCGTACAGGTCGGTTATCGCTATTCCATTGGGAACTATTCATTTTTCCGGGATAAAAAGTAGCCTATGTCATATTCATCCCGATACGTTTAGTGGTTGAAGCGTGATTGAGTAACAAACATCCAAACGTCCAGACATCCAAAATTTCTCATGTAAAAAACTAGTTTTTTTTTTCTTAGAGAATAATAATTGAGTCACCTTACATACAAATGTAGCTCATTCCATATTAGGCGCAGACAGCTCTAGTATCCATGTGCATTGACCTCTCTAATTAGTACGTTAAACAAAACGTAACACCACCATAATTAATTGCTCATCATAAAATTAATTAAATTCGATTCGAGACCTTATGTTAATGAGTTAAGGTGCAACGCGCCCTTTGGGAACGGTAAAATAATTCTAAAATGGGGCCAGATGGATTGGTATGCTAATTTAATAAAACTAGACGCATAGGTTGCAGGTATGTATGTATGGTAACAGCTTGTTGGATGGAAGTCATGTTTAATACTTCCATTCAACAAGCCGCTTCGCTTCGGTTTATGTAAGATTTCTGTAACACGGGTACAAAATCTAGAATTTATTCCAAGGATAGGAAAAACGCCCGTCATTTTGAAAATATATTTAACCCTGTTCCGTACAGCAGAGACTTCCTTGATGTAAAATAAAAACATTACTAGGTATTTTATTTATTTATTATACAATAATGTATATGTATTCAGCGATAATGTAATGGGAAAACGCAACCAAACAGACAAACAGTAACCCAACTTCAACGATTCAATATGCCCCAATGACGTCCGTAGACTGTAGACGAACTTTTTTGACTCATAAATAGGTCCTAAATTCACGGCGTTATGGACAAACAAGTAAAAACTTTTTTTAAATGAAGTTATCTTTGATTGGCGAGAGTTTATTTTCCCAAAACCATTCCAGTGTTATTAATTAATAATATTGTCACTGAAAACGTATGAATTATGGTATAATAAATGTAAAATACCTTCAAATATTTTTAATTAACATCATAAGGAAGTCTCTGCTGCACGGAACAGGGTTATGTTTTCAAAATGAAGGGCGTTTTCCCGATCCTTGTTTATTACACATAAAGACGTTCCTCTTGAATCACTCTATCTATTGATGAAAACTAGACATGCGCCGAATAGTGGTTTCACCGTATAGCCGAATACCGAATACTATTCGGTTTAAACTTTACCGAACCGGATATTCGGCCGAATTATTCGGTTTACCATTTCATAGTCTTGCCGCGTAAAAAGGATTTAAAGGTTAATTGCTTTATTTTCTTAACTTTATTTAACACATTCTTCATAGGATTACCATGACTAATAATATAACATAAATCTAACATAAGAAGTTTTGTCTTTTAGTCCTTTACCGTATGTCGTGTAGCCAAGAAAATAGAAGTACTCAAACCGAATATTTCGGCCGAATACCAAGAGTGAAAAAGATGCCGAATACGCCGAACACCGAATACCAAACGAATATTCAGCGCATCTCTAATGAAAACCGCATTAAAATCCGTTGCACAGTTTAGAAGAGTTAAGCGAACAGACAGCGGAAGTGACTTTTGTTTTAAACGGCCTCATTAAATAATTTAAATTAATTATTTTGCGGGTGGTAGGACCTTGTGCGGGGTCCGTCCGGATCGCTACCACCATCTTATCCATTAACCTACCGCCAAACAGCAGTGTTCGCATTGTTGTGTTCCGGTTTGGGCATAAGACAGCCGGTGTAATGACTAGCATAGAGGCATTCCATCTTAGTCCTCAGAGTTGGCAGCGCATTTGCAGTCTTAGGCTTGCAGTCTTGTGAATGCGAATGTCTATGGGTCACAGTTTCCATTTACCATCAGGTGGCCTGTGTGCTCGTCAGCCTTAACGCCATAAAAAAAAAATGAGGGCTCTTTTACACGTCGGTAATATAGAGTGAATCTACCAGCGCTTCGGACAAGACCATCATTGCGGAGAAGAAGCGCCGCAAGAAAATCCAGCAGAAGGTAATTTTATCCAATCATAAAATACAATAAATATAGGTACTTAAAAGGTCATAAAGGTCACAAGGTCACAAGGTCATAAAGTACCTAATAAAGTTAGTAAATGAAAGTGCAATTAAACTTAGTAAATAACATATTATAATACTATTATAAAAATAAGCCCCCTTCTCTGTTTTTTCTGCTATTGTTGCTGTGCCCGACAGGGTCCACATACAAATCATAATGTACATGTATACCTATGATTACAACAACATCGGTAAAATTAATGTGGAATGCAATAAATGTATTGAGTATTGAGTATTTATAAATAAATATATTAAAAGTAACACAAATAAATGTAAGCTCAATAGCATTAAATTAAAAATAGTGACTAGGAGAACAACATGACGAGATGAGAGAATTGATAAAATATAATTATGGGACAATCTCTCACAACTTGATCTTCTCCTAAACTAAGCTATAGGCTTGTACCATATATATAAAAAAAAACGCGTTTCAGAAACAAATATTCGCACTATTCAAATGTATCTCGCTCATGAGTGTGTTTGGATGTTTGTTACTCAATTACACTCTCACCACTAAACATTGAACGGATCAGGATCAAACTTGGCACTGCTTGATCAAAACAGTATCAACTCAAACACCTCGCTAGTTTTGTTTCAAGTTCATAGGAGTTGTATTAAAGTTGATTTTAAAATACAGTTGTATTTTGGGTTACGACTGTTTTGTTACGTCCTGCACTAGGACATAGGCTGCTTTTGATCCCGGAAAATTTAAATAATCAACTCGAGAATAGACGAAGTCGCGAACAGAAGCTTTTTTTTTTTTTTTTTATGACATAGGGAAGGCTGACGAGCACACAGGCCACCTGATGGTAAGTGGAAACTGTGACCCATAGACATTCGCATTCACAAGACTGCAAGCGTAAGACTGCAAATGCGCTGCCAACCCTGAGGACTAAGATGGAATGCCTCTATGCTAGTCATTACACCGGCTGTCTTATCCCCAAACCGGAACACAACAATGCGAACACTGCTGTTTGGCGGTAGGTTAATGGATAAGATGGTGGTAGCGATCCGGACGGACCCCGCACAAGGTCCTACCACCCGCAAAAGCTATTATTCAATATAAAAATCACATGCACAAAAATTAACCAAGACACCAGATGGCTCTGCCAATATGCATTGCGCTAACTATCGTTTCTAATCGTTTCTTTTTTAAACCAATCGCGTCACAGGTAGATCACGTGACTTTACGTATCACGTCATCTACCAGTAACGCGATTGGTTTAAAAACGATTCTAGTAGAAACGATTCTAGTAGAAACGTTAGTTAGCGTCTTGTCAGGGCACTCGCACAAAACGAATAGAGACTACAAAAATGATTTGCTTAATAACGTACCATCATGGTCTTTAAATGTTGATCCACCATAGAACCTTGTCACAATGACAGCGTGAAGTGACGAGATTGATATTAAATAGGAATGTATTGTTGGTTTTATGCGACAAGGTTCTATTGTGGTACACAAATTAAAGTCCGTAACCGTTCGTATACAGTATGTCATACTTAAGTTAACATAGAACTGAGCTTATATGATTTTCTTGCTTGATCTTCTAAGGACAGAATTGTATTATTATTTCATTTTACCTGCCCTAGGCTATGCGGTGTTCTATCTCGCTGTTTCGCAAGACGTTCTTCGACATGTATAGCTGGAAGCCAATTGCCATAAACTTTGTCTAGAATTTTAATGATACATTGTCTTGTTTCTTGTGCGATGACCCCAATGTTGATTATTTTGTCTTGTGTATTCATTATTAAAGTTTGGGCATATTATTATGTAGTTAGTTAGTATTAAATATTGTGTAAATATCGCAAAAGTTTAAGGCAATCTAGATGCTAGGGAGTGTGATGACGTTCATGAGTTTCTCTCAATAGTCTTTTTATGCTGTCATGTGAGACCAATCTTACGACTCCAAACTTGGTGCTTCTTCATTTTCAGCACAGAATTTGGTGCTATCTTCCGACTCCATCAGAACAACTTAAAACTACCATAGAATTGCAATGTCATTATTTTCGGGGAATTTCAAATCCAGCCCAATCCAATCATAAGAAATAGTTAAAAAATTACTTGTAAGACTGGAACTAAAGATAGGTAGTGAAAAACAAATAAACAAACCCGTGTTTTTTTTTATGGGATAGAGAAGGCAAACGAGCACACAGGCCACCTAATGGCAAGTGGAAAATGGGACCCATAGACATTCGCATTCACAAGACTGCAAATGCGTTGCCAACCCTGACTAACATGGAATGCCTCTATGCTAGTCATAACACCGGCTATCTTATCCCAAACCGGATCACAATAATGCGAACACTGCTGTTTGGCGGTAGGTTAATGGATAAGATAATGGTAGCGATCCGGATGGACCCTGCACAAGCTCCTACCACCGGCAAAATTATATAAAACCTCGTAAGATGGTAGTCGTTAGTCAGAAAAATATACGGTCATAGGTTTTGAGACAAGTCCACAATATTTCTTGGTTAGTTTTGGCGTTGATGATGATAATATAAATAAAATAATGGTTTATATATATAGTATATTACGGTTACTATAAATATGAGTAACAATGGAATATTTAGACGATAAATTTAATAATAAGATGATGCTAATGGAGAATAACAAGGCTAATATTGGCCCAAAAGAAGGCAAATAAACTGTTAATGTGTGGGAAACCATTTGACGTTAGTTATTAACAATACTTATTGTCTCGCTAATGAGTCAATATAGTAGCAAACAGGAAGATATTAGGCTGGAGACATGAATCAGAGTTAAGGCGGTATTTACCTTAAGAAATAAAGGGGAAACTACATATCGGCAAATAGCTATAGTACGTACGTGAAACAGTCCATAATTAAAACGATATATTGAATTATTATGAGATGAGAACGATAACTCATGACACACAACCAACCTTCAAAGTTCAAAAGTTCAATAGTTATAAAGCAATCCTGAGTGAGTTAGTTAACTTTGCCTACGAAGCCAGTGGTCCCGAGTTTAGTTCCCAGTCAGGGCGAATTTTAGCCTTAGATTTATTTTTCTATATATGTATGTATGTTCATCGTTGAAATCAAAGTCTTGAGATTGTAATCTTGAGAATGCAAATGTCTATAGGTCACAGATCTCACCAGGATACCATTAATTGTCCTGTGCGCTCCTTTACCTTCTCCTTGTGATAAAAAAACTTACTTTTTGCTTCGCAGTCGGTTAAAAGAGAACAAATATTTCGTTAAATGTTCTTTTCAGACTTACTCTGTTTATAATCCAAGTTTCATGCCTTCAGTTGCTATATGTAATGAAAACCTAATGAGAAAATCATTGAGCTCGAGTTACAGTGTTAGTGTGAGCCAGTTAGCATTCAAGTTCAAACAGGGTGGGAGTACGGCTGTGGGAAACAGTGTCAATGGAATCGGTAACCCAAACATATTGATACAGTATAGCATCAATTTAGTAATACGAGTATTTAGTTGTTTAAATCAGTGATTGTTAGTGTCTCATGTCGACCATTATATAACAATTTGCTGGCCAATTGTCACCTGTCACCTATCATCATCATCATCATCATTATCAGCCGCAAGACGTCCACTGCTGGACAAGGGCCTTCCCCAAGGTTTTCCACAACGATCGATCCTCTGCTGCTGTCATCCAGCGGTTTCCCGCGACCTTTATCAGATCGTCAGTCCACCTTGTGGAAGGTCTGCCAACACTTCGTCTCCCGGTTCGCGGTCGCCATTCTAGAAACTTTCCGCTCCAACGGCCACCTATCATTGTCAGAGAAATAGGGGGCTGGTGGTAAATAGGATCTGAGACCCCTAGACATTTGCAAGAATATTATCTTAAAACTGCAAATCCCTTCTCATAATGGATAATAGAAAGATGTCATCATCATCAAATTTATCGAGTTAAGTAGCAGTTTTAAGTACTGCTGTCTTCTTCTCTGGCTCCGAAACATCACCTGCTTGAGCGAGATGAACATTGAATTACGCTATGAAATTGGGAAATTAAATGCACGTTGTCTGTGTCGTGTAGATAATTAAAAGACATAAAAGCAACCGAGTGATTACGCTAACGTGCTGTCGTGAAGATGTCGTGAATTCTAGATCTGTAGGAAGAGCTAAAAGGTTATCATTCGTCGAGATAATTAAGTTAATAATGATGAAGCTACACGTTTTATAGCTAAGCACAGATCAATAGATTTTCTTAGGTAAGTACGTATTATAGTCCCGAAAGTTTATAATAATCTACACTTAAAATATCTACGATTAACACATCGAGAGTCAAAATACCGAAAGTATGAAATGCCGGTACCCGATATATTTCCTGAAGTTTGAAATATATATTTTCAAATGACCGAATGTTTAAAATCCCGAAAGTACGTTTACCCGATGCTTGAAATGTCTATTCTCAAAATGACCGAATGTTTAAAATCAGAAAAGTAATTTTGACCGATGCTTCATATGTCTATTCTCCAATGACCGAATATTAATAATCCCGAAAGTACGTTTGACTGAAGACTAATATGCCTACATCTGTAATGCCTACAAGTGGTGGGTAGGCTTGGGTTGTAATTGGGTGGATCAGAATTTGCGCATGCTCCGGCACTGCGGGAAGTGCAACCCTCCGCCCTAGCGTAAGGATGCGCAGGCACCAGGAGCCCGCTTCTGCTCTTTCTTACAGCGGGCGGGAGCGGCCCTCCCTCTGCGCCTCCAGCTTTTCATAAATAAATTGCATGGTTTTGACAGCTTATATAAATTCTTGACATACCTATGTATATTCCTTCAATCGTCCTTTCGTTAAAGTTCACGGAATGCTACTTGTTTAACTTTTAATCCCACTGACGTAACAAATCGAATTTCATCAATTGTTTTGGCTGGCGTCGAGTTTACCACCTTATCGGATACTTCTCTGTAAACAAGACATTCTGCGAACAGGAGGAATCTGAAACGATACATTCTGGTGACAGTCATTGGAGCTGGTTTTGTTTACACGTATGATTGATTCGGAACGCGTATTGTGTAGCTTCCTTCTTATGTAATGAAGTTGTCCACCACATAAACTCATTACCGACTAAACTGAAACTAAAGCTGGGTAGCAGTCTCACACAAAGACTTAATTAAATATATGTGTCAATGAAACGCCTGCTTTTTATCAGGCATTTTTTTTAAATAGTGGGTTGTGTTCTTGACTAACTTTTGCCCTTGGAGGACGAAGATTTTGTCGAAGATCAAGCGAGCTCACCCAGACGCCAATATTCACTCTATTTCTAAATAGGATTCTTCCCTCGTAAAAATAAACCAGGGGGCTCAAAATGGCTGCGTTTATCGCGTGATAAAATGTAGATAAAACATCCGTTACTTTTTAACACGTACGAGAGTGACGGATGCGATAAACGTAAAGATACTAGGCCCGCTGGTAGCCAAGCTGGTCGAATTTGGCAATCATTCAGATAAGGGTGTTCATTCAAGATGTTAATTCAATAACCAGGAGTGCAGAAGCTGAAAGGGTCTGCTCCAGTGCAGGATATACATTATGAAATATAATTGTCTGTAATTCCGATTGGAATCTTGCTAGTCACTTAGAACCATTTCAATATTGGAACCAAAGCTGAAGATGGTATCTAAAAGCTGACCTGACGATGAAGTCAGAGGTTGACAACAGGATCTCCGCTGTTCTTAAAAGTAGAGTTACTGAATTGGTATTTGTTTGTTTGGTCTTAATAATCGTATGACTGCTGAACGGAAAAAGTACAGTCGGCAACAAAAGTTTTTTTTACAACTAATAATTATATTTGACAGAAAATTATTGCGTCACTTCTTGAAAATATGGCCGTTATTACTGCCAAGTTAATAAATCATATTCTAAAATTAACAGTATTGTAATGATATGATCAAATTATAATAGAAGCACAGTTCACACATTTCGTAGGTAGATTGTAAAGAATCAAGTTCCGCTTAATGTTGGTTTAGGTTGATGCATGTGGTTTTAGGATAAAATTAAATACTCAGGTAGATTTTTTATTACTACTACACTGTTTAGTAACTGTCCTTGAATATAGAAGAAGAAGAATCTTTAGTCCTACTATTTTCATTGACTGCAACAAAATTTTGAAGTACAATTTTATCACGCATACGGTTAATACACTCAGGAGCAAAAATACCGGGTCAGAGTGCGTTTTTCATACAAACGAGACTATTTCGAAGCCTTGGTTCCTCGCCAGGGGTTATTATGAGTGAGTTTTAATGGTGAATACGGCGAGGTTTAATAGAGGTCAAAAGTTCTTAAGATACATAACTGATCGCACAATGAGTTAACACCACAGCGGGAGAGTTTGGGTCAGCACTTGGATTTCCTTACATTTTATTGCCATTTTAGATGTTTTTCTGAACATGCACTATTCCGGCGTTAACCGCAGATTCATTCAGTGGGGTATCCTAGGCACTCTCAGTCCTGTATCGATGCTCGGGGTATTCATCATCAGATTACACTAAAAGCATTCCCTGGCGAGGAACTAAGGCTTCGAAATAGCCTCTTTAGTATGAAAAACGCACTCTGACCCGTTATTTTTGCTCCTGAGTGTAGATTAGAAAATAGACTTAGATTAATTATTTATAATTTTGATTAAAATAATCATTCTTTATTAAATATAATGTTAATGCAACTGTGGTGATAATAATGGGAAGAAGAAGAGTCCCACAAAATAAGCTTGGGACTAGGTTTACTAGGATATTTTGGGTAATATACATAGAAAACAACCAAGACTCAGGAACAAAACACCCGCGTTCATCACACAAATATTTACCCATACCGGGAATTGAACCAGAGACCGCTAGATTTGTAACCAGGGTCATACTGTAGTACTGTACTTTTTATACCATATGTCGCATTTGTAAATTGAAAAGCAAATAGCTCCATAGAATGACATCTTGTTTCTTTTAGTAGAATTATGGAGTCTTCGCCGAGCTACATAGCAAGGCTCCCCGATGTATTATATATAACTATGACAACGAATTAAAGTATACCAAGTTCGTTCAAAGAAACAGTGTTTATTTCGCAGATAAGATCCCCACCTTGACAATACCAACTCCCAACTTATTTCGAAAAGGTTTTCTAAAATTAGTTAAATAGCCTGTTATAACTATTTTCAGCCAAACTTTACAAAGTTGACACGCTGATACATCACTGGGTTTCATATTAGCTGCGCCATGTACACTGATATGTCATCTGTCACCTGTCATAGTTAGAATGGTAAAACAAGGGGGCAGGTAGTGTTCTGTAGCGTTAAAACGTTAACAACTCCTAAATTAATGAACACGTGGAAAAGTTAAAAGTACGATCGCAATCGTTATTTGCGACCCATTTCAGTAAAACCGGCCAAGTGCGAGTCGGACTCGCGCACGTAGGGTTCCGTACCACTATACATCTAAATAAATGTTTTTCTTTATTCTTTATTATATTGGAGTTGATTGAATGATTGAGCCAAACTCACCCGACATTACACCGAAGACATCCCGGACGTCAGCCTGTACGAGATCAGAATGGCCCTGAAGCAACTGAAGAACAATAAGGCGCCAGGGGACGACGGAGTTACGGCTGAGCTTCTGAGAGCGGGTGGAATGCCGATACTTAAAGTCCTCCAGAAGCTCTTTAACTCTGTTATTCTCGAAGGCGGTGTTCCAGAGGCGTGGACCAGAAGTGTGGTGGTCTTGTTCTTTAAGAAAGGCGATAAAACCTTATTGAAGAACTACAGACCCATCTCACTTCTGAGCCACGCTTATAAGTTGTTTTCAAGGGTCATTACAAATCGACTCTCACGCAGGTTCGACGACTTCCAGCCTCCTGAACAAGCCGGTTTCCGGAAAGGCTTTAGTACCATAGACCACATTCACACGCTGCGCCAGATTATACAGAAGACTGAAGAGTATAATCGGCCCTTATGTCTAGCGTTCGTGGACTATGAGAAGGCCTTCGATTCGGTCGAGACATGGGCGGTGCTCGAGTCACTACAGCGGTGCCACATCGACTATCGATATATCGAAGTGCTGAAGTGTTTGTACAAAAATGCCACTATGTCAGTCCGGCTCCAGAACCAGAGCTCGAAACCGATTCAGTTGCAGAAAGGTGTGCGACAGGGAGATGTCATATCTCCGAAACTGTTCACCGCTGCACTGGAAGATGTCTTCAAGCTTCTGGACTGGGAAGGACTTGGCATCAACATCAACGGCGAGTACATCACTCACCTTCGATTCGCGGACGACATCGTAGTCATGG
The DNA here is from genome assembly GCA_923062465.1 of Acleris sparsana. Lineage (NCBI taxonomy): Eukaryota > Metazoa > Arthropoda > Insecta > Lepidoptera > Tortricidae > Acleris > Acleris sparsana. The sequence continues at coordinate 14,342,681 of OV281300.1, forward strand.
CAGAATCGCTAGAAGACTTGAGTAAGATGCTCGGAGACCTCGATAGAGTTTCCCAACGGGTGGGCCTGAAAATGAACTTGGACAAGACGAAAGTCATGTCCAATGTTCGCGTTTTGCCAATACCGGTTCACGTGGGGAATTCTCAACTTGAAGTTGTTGATCAGTACGTATACCTGGGACAAACTGTCCAACTAGGTAAATCCAACTTCAAGAAAGAGGTCGATCGCCGAATCCAACTCGGATGGGCAGCGTTCAGAAAGTTAAAGCGGATCTTCTCGTCCAAAATACCGCAGAGCCTTAAGTCGAAAGTCTTCGACCAGTGTGTGCTGCCAGTGATGACTTATGGATCAGAGACTTGGCCGCTGAATGTGGGCCTCATAAATAAGCTCAGGGTCACTCAGCGTGCAATGGAAAGAGCTATGCTCGGAGTTTCTTTGCGCGATATGATCCGTAATACGGTAATACGCCAGAGAACCAAGGTAACCGACATAGCTCAGAGAGTTAGCATGCTGAAGTGGCAATGGGCAGGCCACATAGCTCGGAGAACTGATAACCGTTGGGGAAGAAAAGTTCTCGAGTGGCGGCCCCGCACCGGTGGACGGAGTGTTGGACGGCCTCCCACCCGGTGGTCTGACGACCTGGTTAGGATCGCGGGGAGCCGCTGGATGCAAGCGGCTCAAGACCGTGACTTGTGGCGCTCTTTGGGGGAGGCCTTTGTCCAGCAGTGGACGCCCCCGGGCTGATGATGATGATGATGATTGAATGAAAGGTAAAATGCGGTTTACGATTTATAACGTATTAAAAAAAAACTAATTATTAGATCTCGTTCAAACCAATTTTCGGTGGAAGTTTGCATGGTAATGTACATCATATATTATTTTTACATTTATCATTCCCTTATTTTAGAAGTTACGGGGGGGGGGGACACACATTTTTCTACTTTGGAAGGGTCTCTCGCGTAAACTATTCAGTTTAGAAAAAATATATATTAGAAACCTCAATATCATTTTTGAAGACCTATCCATAGATAGGTATAGATATAGATAGGGATAGATACGTATGGGTTTGATGAAAAAATAATAATCTTGTTTTGTATGAAAATCTTAATGCGGTTCACCGAATACATCTACTTACAAAGTTTCCATAGTATAGCTCTTATATACGGAATAAAGTGGCTGTGACATACGGACGGACAGACGGACGGACGGACAGACATGACGAATCTATAAGGGTTCCGTTTTTTGCCATTTGGCTACGGAACCCTAAAAATATGCTTGAAGTCGTCAATCTAGAGATGCCAAGTCATTTGAAACTTATAGAACTCTCAACCTTATTGTTGTAGAGTGTCAGATTGAATTTACTGGAAATATTATGGACCAGTAATGTTTAAGTTTTTGGCCACGCTGTATATAGCGCGGTGTCGAATATGGTTGTTTTTAATATTTTTATTGCATACATGGAGAAGATAAACGCGTCGTCAGAGGCTACTTCTAGACTAAACGCTAGTGACAAAAAGATTTCATCCATATATTGTTCATTATCCTCGTTATACAAATGTGAATCGTCTGTTGATGTTTATGTATTCATATGAAAAAACTGGGGCTCATATTTTAATTTCGAGTTTCGAGTAGAAATAGTGGCCCAGTTGGAGTAAAGATAATCCTACTAATATTATAAATGTGACAGTTTGTGTTAGTTTGTTACTCCTTCACTGGCTGGCCGGATTTGGAAGAAATTGATATCTCCATCTTATACCCTGGATCGATATAACAAGCCCGTAGATGAACTTAAAATACATCTACACACTAAACGACACTAACGTGCCTGTAGCACACATATATATATTACTACTACGGATATATTAGAAGATGTAGTGACTAAGATTGAAAAGGGTATGCTTCGATGGTTCGGTCATTTGGAAAGGATGGATGAGAGAAGATTGATGAAAGAGATATACAGAGCGAAAGTGAGTGGAAGGGTCGGAAGAACCGCCCTAGGCGTACTTTTTCGAATCAAATCGGAGAAATACTGGAAAAGGGTCGAATCTTAAGTACCCGAAACCGACGTGCGTGCATGACTCGATGTATCAATGTGGAAGAAGCGAAAGACATTTGTCAGGATCGTAGCAGGTGGAAAGAAGTCGTCTCTGGCTACCCCTCTGGGAAACAGGCGTGATTTTATGTATGTATGTATGTATGTATATATTAATTCATGGCAATGTATAGTTTCGGTTCGCTATCGTTTTGCATTCGCGGCAGTGTGTACAGGCATTAAGACAATATGGCCGTCAAATACTGCGTCGTTGTTTACCAACGCTGTCACTGTCACTTGGGTGGTCTGACACTTGACACCTGTCGTGACGCCCTGTCAGCTCGGACACAAAAACTGTCATGCACACAAGTGTTAAATAATAAATATTTTATTTTTATGTTGTTTTTGTTTTATTGTCTACGTTCGTTTCTAAGTTAGATTAGCATATTATATTGCGTATATTAATATTGCAATATCTCTAGATCTGTATTTTTTTCCAGGATTTTAATTTTTCTTTGTAACTTCATCCACGTAGAATTCGTTTAACCGACGTTCATTTCGTCGAAGCCTTCTATACTCTATTGATAACCACACTATGCAGTTACGACTACCCGTGTCCCATAAATCAATTGAATCAATCCAATTGGTGATTTGGAAAACAATCATCAGAACATCCAGACATTCCAGACATTTACACACATTCACATCTATATCTAAAATAAGAAACCATTGGAGGGAGCATTCCTTGGATATCTTAGGGGTGCACTAAAAAGGTCCCTTCTTGTAAATTAATCCCCTAAGGTAAAAATAGGGGCAGTATACATTAAATATATCTCTTACGAATTATGATTTACCCGAAAGTTCAAAACTCTTCTCTTATTAATTCAAATATTTTAATTTAAAGGCACTGACACTGATCAAGTCACGCTTGCCAGTTATTCTTCATTTCACGTTACACATCATGGCAACAATCAAGAACCTTTAGAAACCCATTTGCACATGCCCGCTTCATAATCATAAAGGTTCTGCCAATTTTTGACGTTTGCTTGTCATACGATTAGTTACGTTCAGTTTTCTTGATACTTGACATTGATTGGCAGGTACTTGATATTTAACCTTTATTTAAATATGCTAATAAACGTTTTAGCACAAGTAGCAAGTGGTTTTAACCAGGTAACCTGTTAAAAGTAACTGTTTGCAAGCACGCGAGATTATGAAGGGTACACGGAAAGAACATAGTCAACTTATTGAGTTATTGCGGTTTGAATATTAGGAATCATGTAACTTTAAACTTTATTTACAGGTGTAGATAAAAAAAGATGTTCCTGGTGTCTGCAACATATTCAAATAGCCTAAAAATGGACTTGATTTAGGGGGTGAGAAATGTCAAGTTTCACAATGCTCAAAATGTGGGCAAAGCCGCATCGGGTTGCTAGTAGAAGTATGTACTATAGTGATGTTTTATGGTCAAAAGATCGTTAACATCGTAATGCGAAAATTCATAGTGCGTTTGATAGGCTTCCTTCAAGATTTCAAAATGATTGATTATGATTTATGATATTTTTATAATAAGGTTCATATAATGTTATCGTAAAACCTGTAACATCGAAGTAATAGTTAAATACTTACATGCTTCATAAAATACTTATGGTATTAATTATTGGACGTTTACTTTTCAATTAACAATTCAAAACTTTTTCACTTTCGTGCGTGACTGTACGAATGCATACTGTGCACAAGGGGATGAGACAGTGTTATGTTATCAATCTGGTTTATCTTAAACGTAATAGATGAAATTGATATGGTGGCCGATTCGATATCGACAATCGACTTAATTTACAGGTCGAATGAATTAAGAGTTGTTTTTCAACAAGACGGTCGGATATGACCACTAGATTAGTAATAAACAAGTAAGTAAGAGGTTAATCAGAACTTTAAAAAAAAAACAAGTTGAAAACTTTCAAATAAGCCATAGGTAGGGTAAAGTCACCAGTCGCCAGCCAGAGACCTGTACTCGGCCTCTGCCTATACTTTGTATGAGTGGAGAGAGTACGAAAGATATATTTCGCACTCTTCGCACTCATATAAGGTCAACTACTGTTATCTGGCTGACCACTGGTGACTTTACCCTACACAAAAGAAAGAAATAAAATAGATAACATCAAACAAAATATTTACCGTAACGATTGTACAGAAGAGTGATATCAGCGAAAAAGAAACGTTGTTAGTATTTTTAAAAATACAAATACAAACCTAATAAACGATAAAATTCAACATGAGCGATATAATTATACGCAATGAAATTTCTTATTGTGAATTTTCGCTGCACGAATCCGAGGCTTTGGGTTTTTCAATTTATTTTATGTATTGTTCAGTATCATTGTTAATTATTTCCTTATATTCTCAGATTCTGTTTTGTTTTATAGATTCCTCAAGAACCTTTTATTTAACATGTACATAACAATTAAGAATCGATTATGGCTGCATTCGGACTTCGGTATCGAATAGCCCCGTAACCGTGACATGATTCGATTAGTCATGAATGCGATGCCGATGATCATGCGCAGGTCAACGATCTATAGTTTGTTGACTAGTTTTTTGTTGGCATTGTGTTACATAAGGTAACATGTCACAACACGAGCCTTTAAGTCGTTGCATAATGATGTAATAATTAAGTAGTAGTACTTTTATTAAATCGTCACACGCGCTGCTTAAATACAAAAGCGCCACAAATCAAAAACAGATATCATTAGTTTGATTTAAGACTGAAAGAAAATAGCATTCCGAATTTAAATGCAACACAGACACATTTTGATTTGTGGCGCTTTTGTATCTAAGCATCTTCATCACCAATACCTTAATAAATATCAGGGAACTATGTCACACCAATTGACCTAGTCCCAAACTAAGCTCTAGGCTTGTACTATGGTTACTAGACACCGATATAAATACTTATATAGAGAAATATATACTTAAATACATAGACAACATCCATGACTCAGGAACAAATATTCGCGCTCATCACACAAACATCTGCACTTACCGGGATTTGAACCCAGGACCGCTAGCTTCGTAGGCAGGGACACTACCAACTAGGCCAGCGTGTCGTCAGTCCTTACTTGTAGTCACGATTTTATTAACCCCCGACGCAAAAAAAGGGGTGTAATTTTTTTTCGTGTGTATCTGTGCATCTGTTTGTGGTATCGTAGCTCTTATGCGGATGAACCTATTTGGATGCATTTATTTTAATTTCATAGCAGGTTTTCTAAGGGTGGTTCTTAGCTATGTTTCATCAAAATTGGTTTGGCCGTTTAAGAGATATTAGCGCTGAAAGAAGAAGGGTTTTTATCTGGCGAGCGTAAGGGACGGAGCAATATGTTAGAGTGAGGAACATATTCTTGCATATCACTCTAACGTATTGCTCCTTCCCTTACTCTAGCTCATGATCCGCCGACGTGTAGAGGGGCCATAAGTATTAAGTGTTCAAAGACATATTCTATTCCACTCGGTAGAACCATATTGCTTTTGTCGTGTTAAGGTATTGTTTATAACTCGGCCGCCATTACTGTCAAGTAAATAACGTAACGTAACAATGCCCAGCCCAGAGGCCCTTGTGCACTATACCCTGTCCACGATAACGAGCTAGTATAGCGGTCTCTCTTTTGCACTTTAGTATGCAGATGAAAGGGACAAAAAAGGAGAGTGGGCGTGAACGATGGCACCTCACTGTCATGCTCGGCTTACATGCTCCGTCGCTCGATATATTTATTTTAATATCCCTTATGTTTTTTCTGGTTTAGTTAAATAATAAAGGACCCAATAAGTATTTACTTATGTATTCATTTATTTATTACACAATAAGCAGAAGATAGTCCAGTAAACAAGCCGAGTCACAGATTAAACCGGTAAAAATTGAAAAGAGATCACTATAACGCGTCCGCACCGTGCAAGAGACAGACGTTGACTGAACTTCGACCGCCATGTAAACTCACCCGGTGCACGTGCATCGCCCTTATCGCTGACCAATGACGTGCTGTCTAAGTTTTCTAGTACTAGCTCGTTATCGTGGACAGGGTATAGGTTAACTAGCGTTTCTATTCGTTCCGTTTTTAAACCAATCGCGTCAATGAAGATGACGTGATACGAAAAGTCACGTGATCTACCAGCGACGCGATTGGTTTAGAAACGAAACGAATAGAAACGCTAGTTAGCGTAGTGCATTTTGGCAGAGCCCTCTGGGTTGTATATCGATGAACTCATACTGTCGTTCTTAATTTCCTGCCCTACATCAATCCATCCATCCATTTTTGCGGGTGGTAGGACCTTGTGCGGGGTCCGTCCGGATCGCTACCACCATCTTATCCATTAACCTACCGCCAAACAGCAGTGTTCGCATTGTTGTGTTCCGATTTGGGGATAAGACAGCCGGTGTAATGACTAGCATAGAGGCATTCCATCTTAGTCCTCAGGGTTGGCAGCGCATTTGCAGTCTTAGGCTTGCAGTCTTGTGAATGCGAATGTCTATGGGTCACAGTTTCCACTTACCATCAGGTGGCCTGTGTGCTCGTCAGCCTTCCCTATGCCATAAAAAAAAAAAAAAACCTGACAATAATTACAAAAACGTATTTCATACAATATTTAAAAAAGGTGTTTCCGTTACCTTTATTATTTCTAGTACTATCGTAGTATCTTATGTCGGAGCTGTTCAAGATCAAGGTGATCTAATGATCATACATTGTTCACATAATGCCAAGCCGCTCCACTTAAAGTATTGGCTTCTGCTTTGAGGATGAATGTAGGTTTAAAAGGAATGCTTCGACTAGATTAATCTACTCTATTTATTTATTATAAATCGACTATGACTTCACTTGGACTTAGGTATCAAATAGTCCCGTAACTTTGACATTATACGATTACTTATGAAAGGCAAAGTCAGCTATGATTGATCTCCTGATTGCGTTATCTGTATTGTTTTGTGCTTATCTTCTTTGTGTACGTTTGGTATCTTCAGTGTATTTATTTATATTTATATAATAAATTGATAAATAGCAGAATATGTATATTTAGACCCTATATTGTACCCCCTACAATCTCTCCTGTGCCCAAAGATAAACTAGCAGAGAATGCAATACGGTAGTTGACCTTATATGCATTAAGTGTATAAAAAGTTCTTGATGGTGATGATAACGTTGATGATAATGATGACGATGATGATAGTGAGAATGATGATGGTACTTACCCAGCAGTAGGATCGGCAGGTCCACGAGCAGATGCCACCAGAAACTGTGGCGGGCCTGCATCGCGGGTGCAGGTGGTGGCACCGGAACAGTCTGTAACAATGAAGGATCTATTAAAATATTAAAATATAGACAGTCTTGTTACTGGATCCCTATTATTTTATCCAAACACCTGTAAACGAAAGTATAATTTCAAAAAAAAAGAACTTTGAAGGGAAGTTTTTTTTGTCTAACCTTAACTAAGCTACGTAATTAATGATTAATATGTCCTAAAAACACCATGGTTTCAGCAGAAAATGGTATTCGATGAAATGATATTCTATGAAAAGAAAATTCTAAGATTGTCTGAACTAGATCACTATCCAGCATTGGAGAACACCGCTGCAAAGAAATATCATCTTTAGCTCGAAGTGGAAGCTTGGCTGAACTTTGGTATGACTACGCCTGTAGGTATCGTGCTCAAGTAAAAATTTAAGGTTTAAACAAAGCGTATAGAAAAAATGGCGGTCACTCCACTGACCAGCGTAGGTCATAAATTATAACCTAGAGCCTAGGTAGCATTTTCTGAAAGGTACCTACTGTAGGACTCTTTTTTGCTACTCAACGACAAATGCGTGGCTATTTTGCGTAGGGTATTGGTGGTCTTGCCAACCCAGTTCCTCAAGGTACCGACCTCGGCCGTAGTCCAAGGTGTTGCGCCCGGTATGGTACCACCACAGGACAGAAATTTACTCGTACTATAGTTCCAACACGAACATTTCCAATACGAAAACAGTCTCAAGTTTCTAGAAAGTATTTTATTTATACTTCACCATGTTCCATGACGATACGAAAGCTGACGTCAATATCCACGTTCTAGGACATTTTATTGGTAAAATGGACACGGGGCGTTGATTCCAATCACCATAATTTCTCGATGACGTTAGATTAACGTTACCATAGTAACTATAACGTTACTTAGGTAATAAAATGAAAAGTTTTATGCTCCATGTAGGGTAAAGTCACCAGTGGTCAGCCAGAGACCAGTAGTCGGCCTTATATGAGTGTGAAAAGTGGGAAATATATCTTTCATAATCCTCCCACCCATAGAAAGTTGGCTGACCACTGGTTACTTTACCCTATGGAATGCTTATTTCTGCTGTCATTATTTATTGCAGGCATTTATGTCAAGGCCAGCCTTTTGGAAATTCAACAAGAACGTTTATACTACGATTGTAAGCTTCCCATTCAAGTATAGTGTACAAAAACTCTATATAAACCCTATTATGAACTATGAGAAGGCTATTGTTTCAGTTTAAGAAAACATGCCTTTGAATTATTGTTACAGTTTTTCTTTTGTCCAAAGTACAATCGTTATGTTCGTGCATTTTATTATGTCAGTTTAAAGTAGTAACCGCTGAAATGGGCTATTAAAATCATCACAACAACTAAGCGAACCCAAGAACGAAACCCTGCGACTTCAGTTAGGGGTAAAATTTTAAAACGTCTTTTTTTACCAGTTCTACGAGTATGTTACTATGGCGGCGTTTAACTGTTACAGTTAAAAGTTTTGAAGGATATTATCTTATATTTTTAACTTATTATTTTAACCAATTCCCTTTCTTTATTAATAACATAACAAAGCGCTCGAACGACCGCATCGCTTGATGCATCTGTGGTTCTTGTGGATATAGGACATGCATATACTGCACGGCACTCAGCATCTCGCTTCGTTAACCAGGTCGTCAGAATAGATATCATTAATAGCTGTGTAACATCTTTATTATATTAAACCAGATGACTAGGCGAACTGCATACCGTGCGAGATTCTAGAACCCTTGATTAAAATGAACTAAGTACCTGATGTATCTTTCTTCAGGGCCTCGATTGGGAAAACGTGTGTTAAGACGCTGACACTGGCACATATTTCATATTACCAGAGACAGAAAAGAAGGCTTCTTCGAATCGTCTGTATGTCCTTGACATAAGCGCTATAATGACAACGTTCGCCGAATGCATCTTGCCTAAGGTCACTTTCTCCTTTCCAGTACCTAGTCGCCATTCCAGAATCTTCTACGTGTCATGTGAACACGCCGAGTTATGTCAGTAAATTTATTTTTTCTCCCGTATAAAAACTCTAAGCATAGTACTTTTCAATGCCCTTTACATTGTTACTCCTCGATCCTATTTACAGTGCAATAGCTAACAAAGTCTTTTGAATTCGAGTCAACTCGGTTATAGTAGATTGTGTCACAAGGGAGCAAAATGACATATTTAAGGCGAGGGCGTACATTGAATCCTGAACGAAACGAAGGATTCTACAATTGAATCCCGAGCGTAGCGAGGGATTCTAAAATAGAATCCTGAGCGTAGTGAGGGATTCAAGTGTTAACGCCCAAGGTGGAAATAATTTTGCTACCGTGTGACACATACTGCTTTTCACATCACCTATGAGGAAAATAAAAGATCTTAGTGATGAAACAAATTTAATTATTCACACATTCTAGAAATGCTGAAATTATCAAATTTAACAACAGGAAATTATCGCACTTAACAACAATTATCAAATTTGGCAACAAAATGTCCTTGAACAGAAAAGTGCCACTTTGATCCCTCCTAGCAGGGAAGAAAAGTCCCCTTTCCGAGTAGGTGATATGAAAAAATAATTCCCGGTCGACCAAGTCTACGATGATATTTGTTTGCGCGTTCGACGTGTAACGACCTGAGAGCTGTAGGATTAGCTAGCTGCAACGTACAAGCTAAAATATTCTTAACTGGACGACCGCGAATAACGTCCCTGACTGTAAGATCGGCCTTATAATTAGCTGCACGCTGTAATGCTCTGTCACTGTTGTCATGTTTGAACTGCTGCACTAATTTATCAACGGCGTTAAAGCGACAAGGTACTAAAGTATGCAGCTTTAAAAAAACAGGTCTTTAAAAGCAATTTGCACCGTTCTTATGCATAAAAATTCTCTGTGGTTTTAGTTGGTGTGATCTCTTCTACTTTATAAGATATAAAGAACGCCCGCGACCTCGTATGCGTTGAATTATAGTTTCCCGCTACACCCTCTATGTCTTCCTGTTGGGGGTCGATCTTCGGAAAATCCTTTATTAGCGCACCCCTAGGATACCCAAGGAATTCTCCCTCCAAATTTTAAGTCCCTAGGTCCAGTGGTTTAGGCTGCATTGTCTGTCATTCATTCATTCAGCCACTCAGTCACAACGGTTTTATAGTTTTATAGGAGGCTCCTGAGCTGAGCTATCCAGTCCTGTAAAGTTGGCCACTGTCTCCCTTACACCCTGTGTATGTAGATGGTGATGTTACTGTTACTAAAGTATTTAAAGTATCCTGGGAAAAGAAGACAATGGTCAGAAAATTAACAGCTGAATGTCATCATTAGATGTTTTTACACATGCAATGAAGGCACGCGTTTGCATTGCAAATGAGTGAGTAGCATTAGATTAATAAGTTTACGTTTCTGTGTATTACGAATAGAAATGGAATGCCGTAATATGACATTCTCTTTGAGTTATTTATTTAATCTGTATTGCACAAAATAATACACTAACTAAGGCAAGCAGTATTTAAAAAAAACGACTGACTGTTGAGTTTCTTGCGGCGTTTCTTCTCAGCAGTGGTCTTTTGCGAAGCGCTGGTAGATTTTTGACGTGTAAAAGTTCCCGTGCGGCCTACTCACTGAATAGTCGCGGTGCAACATGGGGTCGAACTAAGAATTGTATGCAGCGATTTTTAGCATGTATAGTTTCTGTGATATCTAATTATCGCTAAAGTTGACACTTGGCACTGTCATATCTAATATTATTGCAAGGGAGAATCGAATTTGTTGTATCATGACGTGTAAATAAACTTCCACCGTAGGTTGGTAGACAACTTTTTTGGCCGATTGTACCGTATGGTCCATAGCGCTAGTAATTATCGACATGTTGAGCTCGATTGTTATAATTTAGTGAAAAATAACTGCTAGTTAGTTTTCATTCGTCTAAAACCTAGATCAATAAAAACGGGTCATTCGTAGTACAAAATTTGTACGTACTCCGATCAGTTTTAATTGCTGCCTGGTGTATTTGCTCCAGTGTCGTTGACATTTTGCCTAACTAATCTAAATGTGAGCTAACGACGCCATAAAACTCACAAATAAGCCTAGCCGTTTGTCACAGTTCCGCAGATCAATAGTTGCTTGGAAGAGACGCCAAACGACGCCTTAAAGCTGTTAAAATGGTACAGTGAGACCTTGCATAGAGCAAGCAAACGAGCACACAGGCCACGTAATGGTAAGTGGGAACTGTGACCCATAGACATTCGCATTCTCAAGACTGCAAGCCTAAGACTGCAAATGCGTTGCCAACCCTGAGGACTGAGATGGAATGCCTCTATGCTAGTCATTATACCGGCTGTCTTATCCCCAAACCGGAACACAACAATGCGAACACTGCTGTTTGGCGGTAGGTTAATGGATAAGATGGTGGTAGCGATCCGGACGGATCCTGCTCAAAGTCCTACCACCCGCAAGCTGGTAAATGAGTTTAAATCTGTTTACATATCTTTAATTCATTAACTAATTCAAAAGTTACAAATTGCTTGGGATACCAAATTTAATTATTTAATATTTATCATGACTATTTCTTCTTTATTTGTTAGATTATCTTCCTATCATTCCACGTATTTGTGACACTCAAATTGAAAATGTGTAGATCAAAATTTATAAATAATGGACAAAGTATTATTTAGGATTATTTTCCTATTATTTCCCCTTTTTCCGTTGGAGGGTACCCAAGGAATATTTCCTCGGAACTTGAAATCCCTAGGTCAAGCAGTTTAAGTTATGAGTGGTCTGTCAAACAGTCAGTTTACCACTTATAGTATTATTCAGTTTGTACTTCCTTACTCTCTGTTTTCTGCCAATTAGCTACCTCGGACCGCGGTCAACAGTACCGTTAAAATACAGACAGTCTGTAAATTTTTACTAGTAGTAAACCGTGGTTGTAATAACAGTAAGCTATTACACAAACTCAAATAACTACATTATAACTGCGGGGATGTACTGATGTAGTAAATAATAATTACCCATCGTCGTTTGTAAGATAATTTCATATTTATCTTGCTTTTTCAATTAGCTTGAGTACCCATCAATAAATTAACCGAGAAAGCAAGATAAATACGAAGTTACCCGACCAAAAACGACTAAACTCTTTACAAATAGTTGACAATCGCAACTCATGTAATACAGAATCTCTACTCTACCCGGTAATCTCATAATGCTTTTGACATGTCATCGTATTGTAAATTCGGACATTCGGTCATTACTGTCAAGTATATAAGCGGTTTTTTAGTCTTTTAATATAACTGACAGATTTCCTCTCTGAAAGACGCAAAGTTAATAATAAACCTACCTATTTCGAGGTTGATTTGGTTTTCGGGTTTTGGATTGTTATTTTTTATCTTTGTTTACAAACCATTGCATGTACATGTCCGGAAATAAGATCACTCTTCCATAACAGCAACCAACAACAACTTAAAACTTAACATTATCCGATTTCAAGTAAACTAATGAAAATGCAACAGCATTACGCAGAGCTAATAATAGACGAGTGCAATCTAATCCGTTACTTTCGTTGAGTTTCGCGTCGCCATTCGATTTACATAGGCATGCGTCTGCGCACCGTTATTGTCCAGAAGCTATTCAACGGGGGCGGGTTCGCGAAAGTGGAATGACTGCTGAGATACATAGATGACATGGCTAGGTTAACAACATAAATACGTTGGTAGGTCAAAACACACCGCGGACCGGAAGACGAGCTGTAGGTACGCCTGCAACAAGATGGAGAGACGACCTCGTAAGGATCGCGAGAGCGCAGTGGATGCGAACAGCACAAGACTGGTCTGAGTGGAGTGGAGAGCCTTGGGGTAGGCCTATGCCCTGCAGTGGACGTCTTTCGGCTGACATGATGATGATGATGGTAGGTCAAAAACCAGATGAAATAGGGTTTGTTTCAATATTACATAGTTTAAGACTTCATCACGTATGTGTGTCAGTTTGTTGTCTATAGGCTCCTATCTCCCAGTCGTTTGCCCGCATTGCAAAATAATACTTTGCTCAAAGGTTAAAATAATGGTAGCAATCCAGACAGACCTTGCCAAAGGGTCTTTTTACCAGTAAATTATTATTATATTATTTATTTTCTAGATCACCAAATATATAAAATCAATTTATCGATTTGTAAAGTCACCGACTTCTAATCCTTATGTGGGAAAGTCATACATTCCATGTTACACATCTTCATCTTTTAATTATTTTTTTTTTATGGCGTAGAGAGGGCAACCGAGCACACAGGCCACCTGATGGTAAGTGGAAACTGTGACCCATAGACATTAGCATAAGACTGCAAATGCGTTGCCAACCCTGAGGACTAAGATGGAATGCCTCTATGCTAGTCATTACACCGGCAAATCATCTGCTTTACGATTGATCTTGTATCTAAACTATCACTGTTTGAAGATCCTATTACAATTAAATATTTATATAAAGACTTCTGCGCTGAATATTAAGTATGCAGGTGTGTTCGCACTTCGCACACGCGTATTATAAGGCTTGGCGGTTGTCAGGCCTTATTGGCAACTGTCAAACTGTCAGTGACATGCCACTTGTATCCTGAATGGGTTAAGTGATTGTTATGCCAGTCGTGTCATTAAATACGTATTATTGTACGTATCTAGAATGTGTATAATGAGGTCGTAGCCTGAACTTGACCTTTGTGGGTTTGGGCGCATGTGTTTTTTTGAAAACAAAAAAGAGCGTACTGACAAGGAATGGTACCAAACTGTCCGACTCCGATTATGTTGATTTTGATATACACTCAGGAGCAAAAATACCGGGTCAGAGTGCGTTTTTCATACTAAAGAGGCTATTTCGAAGCCTTGGTTCCTCGCCAGGGAATGCTTTTAGTGAAATCTGATGATGAATACCCCGAGCGTCGATACAGGACTTCCAGAGTGCCTAGGATACCCAACTGAATGTATCTGCGGTTAACCCCGGAGTAGCATTTTCAGAAAAACGTTGACCCAAACTTTCCCGCTGTGGTGTAAACTGATTGTGCGATCAGTTACGTATCCTAAGAACTTTTGACCTCCTCTGTTGAACCTTGGACTATCCATCATTAAACCTCACTCCAAACAACCCCTGGTGAGGAACCAAGGCTTCGAATTAGTCTCGTTTGTATGAAAAACGCACTCTGACCCGGTATTTTTGCTCCTTAGTGTATGTTAGAGAGTAGTCTAAAATAACAGACACGTATTTTTTTAGCTGCTCAAACTCAATCTGTTGGTAGAAATTGATCTCCAAAGTACTGAAAAGTGACTAAACCCCCTAACTTCTATAGTTTTTTTTTTATTGCTAGAAATAAGTCAAAAAACCGTCTAGCGTTTACCGGAAAAAAAATAAAGAAGAACCGGAGAACGTGATGGGGGAGTTATGTGTTTAGAAAACTGTTAGTCAACATTTTATAAAAAAGGGGTAATTCTCTCTTTAGTCGCCAGAGATAAGATGCATTCGGCGATCGTTTTCGGTATCGAAAATGTATGGAATTGACGTAAACTGCCAGACATTTTTGCGTCAATTCCATATTCATAGTTTTCGAAAACCGTTCACGTTAGTTAAACGTCTTGTCTAAAAAAAACTATGACTCACATTTAATCAATTGTCTAAGGAAACCGATTGTCCATGAAATATTTCAATACCTGACTGTAATGACCTATACCAATGCACTGTCCATTCTGTCCTTCCAAGTTATAATGCATATTATTATAACCCACCTAAAATGTTAGCACAAAACTCTCTTCAGTCATGATAAGGTTGCTAATGGAATAGAGGTTTTATAATAGTTATGTCCCTTTTAATAATGCATTCGAATATGGAGCCAAGCGGATCTTCTCTCTGTTAAATATTAATGCAACGAACTGACTAACGACAGGTTTTGCGAATAATTGTTGAATATTGTATAACTTTGGTGTGCCTAATGGCGCGTATAGGTCTGTGACCGAATGCGTTTGCTGCATTAGGCTTATGTGGATTTGTAAATTATTATTAATAATCGTATTGTAGGTCGGTACATCTTCGGTCATTTCTATAGACACGCTGACTTAGTTAAATACGTTAATATATAATGAAATGTTTAGTTTAGGAGATAGTTTTGATTGATAGGAAAGATTAACACACAAAGAACTACCGGCCGAAGTCTGCCGACCTGACCCGATTCGACCCGAAGTTATTTATGCTCGATCCCGATAACAACACTTTGAAGTCGTTCCTTCAAACTAATGACCGATATTAAACTCTCATTATTGACTTAGCAGCGACCCGCCTTCGCTTCGCTTTGGTTTATACGAGTTTTTGGTAACTCCCGCAAATAAACCTGAATTTATTATACATATAAACCTTCTGTGAAAAATTATCTAAGTAATTGTGAAAACCGCGTCAAAATCTGTTGCGTGGTTTAGGAGGGGTTAATGGATGTACGAGAATGTCTTCCCATACATTCTGAGAAAAAATTTAGTAAGAGTTTCTACGACCTTCTAAGTGTTGCTTTATAATATAAAACATTACGAAAAGAGGTTTAAAGCTGTACATCCTCATCATTGTAACGTACGAGTATCAATTTATGTAAATTCTAATTCAATTAAATTCACGAAGCATAGTCTTTCGTGAATGCTTCGTAGTCTAAAAAGTTGGTAACCTTTAACCTTGCGGCGAGTGACAGTCGACCACCGACTGCAATATGTCATACTCAATCGGTAAAGCAGAGTATCGCTCATTCTGAGCAAACGAATATAGATCTTAAGGTGACGAACCTTTTCTTACCCCGACTGTACCTAAGTGTAAGTATCTAAGTCTAATTTGTAATAAGTATTGTATATAAGAGCAAAATTCAAAAAATTCTAAGTTCTAAATATTTATTCAGAATTGGCCACATGAGGGCTCTTTTACACGTCGGTAATCGGCATCGTAAAGCTAAAAAAATCCATACAAAATGCGATGTTTCCCCCATTAAACCTAGTCCGATTCTTAGGATTTTTTAATATCTTGAATATGTTATGAAAACCTAGGTCTGTACGCTTTCCGTTCAAAATAATAATTCAACATATTCAAAGATCGTGAAATCGGATTAGATTGAGGACGAAACTTAGCTTCTTAAAACAACTATAATGCACATAATTATAATAAATGACTAATAATATGTGATTAAAATGAACACTCACTTAAACAAATAACACGGAACTAAATGAAATTACGAGAGCCAATGAAATAAAAATAAATTAAACTAATTTTAGTGCCTACAAAGATGATTTGTCATTATTAATGACCGATATCATTAACACTGTACTCATTACACGTGTAGTATGGACTTTGATGACTTTTATTACACTTAGTGACTCAGTGCCACACTCAGGGCCAGCTAATGACGTGTCGTTCCTTATTAAAGACTTTTCATATACAATTTTGAAAAAGGCTGAGTATTTTTTTAGGTTCTCTTTCGTACACAAAGGGTGCAACGGGAGCCTTATAGTTTCACCGTGTCCGTCGATCCGTCTCTCCGAAGTAAGCATGTTACATTCACGTAAAGCAAAGTTTTTTTTGCATCTAACCTCGAGTGTCATTGGGTCTCGAAAAGTTAAGTTCCATTTCGTTTGTGGCTTATTAAAAATACAAAGAAAATAGTAGATTTTGTCACAAGGAAGCAAAATGGCATATTTACGGCGAGTGAGCACATTGAATCCTGAACGAAGCGAAGGATTCTATAATTGAACCCCGAGCGTAGCGAGGGCGTACATTGAATCCTGAGCGTAGTGAGGTGGAAATTTTGCTACCGGGTGACACATACTGCTTTTCACATCACCTATGAGGAAAATAAAATATCTTAGTGATGAAACAAAATTATTTATTTACACCTGTGCTGAAATTATATTTTTTTCATTTTATTTTATTTATTCAATAAACCCATATCATAATATTAATTAAATATAGTTATGGTATAGAAAGCTTATACATAGGCCAATTACGGGTTTTTCTAATATAAAATTTGGCATTAAAATGTCCTTAAGCAGAAAAGTGGTACTT
Source organism: Acleris sparsana (assembly GCA_923062465.1). Taxonomy (NCBI): domain Eukaryota; kingdom Metazoa; phylum Arthropoda; class Insecta; order Lepidoptera; family Tortricidae; genus Acleris; species Acleris sparsana. Next base: position 14,360,064 of record OV281300.1, read on the forward strand.
TGATCCCTCCCAGCAGGGAAGAAAACTCCCCTTTCCGAATAGGTCATGTGAAAAAGTATTTTTCGAAGGTCATATCACCAAAGGGTATCTGTCCACTCATGTTCTGTTGACATTTTAACTAATATCGGAACCAATTTACTAAATACTAGGCCATTAACATTATGTTCAAATTCCTCAGTTATCTATATTTTAATAGAAATTGGAACATACATTTTTGACGTAACGTAAATGTGTAACGAACTATTTGACTTAGATTCATAAATAACTAGCTAAAAAAAACATCAACCTTCAGAAAAAATACTCGTGCATTATTTGCCGTAACCGGGAATTGAACTAACCACCTAAGCTTACTGCATCTACAATGATTGCTCAATAACATCAAAACACCGACTTTGTTTTTTTTTAAATAATTATCACCTGTGTTATTTGTATGTTAATACATCCATTGCATATATATAAGTTCTGATTACTGACTTTGTCCAATAGGCAAAGAGATTATACATACATTCTCGTACTTCAAAATTACGTAACAGAAACTATGGTCATCGTAAAATTCGTCTATTATTAACGAATTCGCAATTAAAAACAATACGAGACTGGAATCATTTAAAATCATTAAGACTGACTGACGACATAACGGTGATACTCGGAAAGATCATGACCTCAAGTTACAGAACTTGGATCGGTAGTTGGAGATCTTGCATTTTGCGAATGTTTCAACGACTCATAAAATAACTTAGTGTATTTAACTAACCAATTATTGCATCACAGATGTGTGCAATGAAATGTGCAGATATTTATTAGCAGTTTATGGAAATAAGTATTTTTTGAATTGTCATTCAAATTTAGCCCTTAATTTTTTTAGTGAGGGTTGGATTATATTTTTACTCCAGTGTTTATTCGATACTTACATTGATAAGTAAGGACATAAAAGTGCAATTATTATTGTGAAGTTAGCGAAATAAGTACTCACACGCATACTGTAAGATCATAATGTTAACTTCATGTTGTTACATTTAATAAAAGAAAGTATGCTAAAGTATGCGATTTGTTAGAGATCCAGCCAGTAAAAGGATAAAGACTGACCCACCCAATTCAGCTTACACCTGGTCCTACATGTTTCGATGGCTATTCATCAAGGCAATAGTGCAAATAAACTAGGCAACTATTTTTATGGCATAGATTAGGCAAACGAGCACACAGGCCGCCTGATGGTAAGTGGAAACTATGACCCATAGACATTCGCATTCACAAGACTGCAAGCCTAAGACTGCAAATGCGTTGCCAACCCTGAGGACTAAGATGGAATGCCTCAATGCTAGTCATTACACCGGCTGTCTTATCCCCAAACTGGAACACAACAATGCGAACACTCCTGTGTGCCGGTAGGTTATTGGATAAGATGTTGGTAGCGATCCGGACGGACGCTGCACGAGGTAGGACCCTTATTATTTACGTTTCTCTTGACGAAACTTTTTGCGGATACCTTTACTATTAATATAGATGTTAAAACCTGTGTTGATATGCAAATTGGTCGTTATTATATCAATAATAACTATCATAATGACCGCTTTACAACGTCCCGAGTATCGTAACGGTGTGGCAATTAGCGTGTCGTTTATGACAGCCGGGTGTTACAGGTTGCGGTGACGTTTTCGATAATTATAATGATCCTATTTAAAACAAATTAATTGGAGAAATGCTGCCACTAGATCGATGTGCGATTAATGAAGCAATATGTAATGTGGAAGTCGAGGAAAATTGGCATACCTTACTGCTCTTGGGAACTATCGTCGTAGCTTAAGATTACCAAATAAGTAGCCATGCAAACGCTAAATAAATGTATGCGTTCGGATCTTGGCCAGGCTTTGCTATTGAATAGAATATAGTTTTCATCACACTTGCTCGTAAATGGTGTTATTCCATGCCTGTATACAGAAGGACAATGGCCTAAATTGTTCCCGCGGGAATTATGCCGAGTTTGTCATCCCTAGGGAGTAATGACTTTCTTTTTAAAATTTGCAACTCTTTCGTACATCATTTCTGACTAAGGATGTTTAATTTTCAGCCAAAAATTAAATCGGTTTCTAATTTCATCTTTAAAAATTAGCTATAGACTAACTTAAATTACACAAAACCTATACGCTTCATTAAACTTCATTATTTTTATACCTATTTCAAGTTTATATCAACATTTATCATTAATTTTAGTAATTATACATTTTTATCAAATTGGCTAAATCTGGCTCGAATCCAGGTCGAAACTAAACGCAGTTATTATCTGTGGTAGAGGTCAGAAAAAAATATCGTTTCCATTTACGTTCCCGTTCGTCAAAAGTTATTTCTTTATATTTTGCAGAGTTAAAGTGTTTTCTCTTTGTTTTTTTTCCTCGCAAATGTGATGAAAACCATTGTGTGTATCACAGGCAGTAAGGGGATTACTAACTCGAGTCATTAAAAGCCCTCCGCCTACGGCGTCGGGCTTCTAACACTCTCGTTAGTAATTCCCTTCAAACTACCCTTGATGCACAATGTACTATTAGAAAACCCTTAGTCGACTCACACATAGGGTAAAGTCACCAGTGGTCAGCCAGATAACAGTAGTCGACCTAATATGAGTGCGAAGTGTGGAAAATATATCTTTGGCACGTTTCCCACTCGTACAAAGTATAGGCACAGGCCGACTACAGGTATCTGGTTGACCACTGGTGACTTTACCCTACACAAGAAAATTATGATCATAATCAACTGCCCAGTTGCAACATAGTTAATTAAATTTACTGTCTCTTTAAGTCGCAACTCGCAAGCTCTCTTTACAGCAGGTGTCCTAATGGGGCATTAGTGCTAATCGTTGTTCTGAATGAGTTTCCTACTTCGACTAAAGTTCCATTATAAAATTAAATGCTTAATATTATTATTTGCATGACCACAATTAACATTTTTAAATGCAATGTGTCAATTGGTCCAGCCTTGAGATCTGTCAGGCAAAACAAAACAGATGTCACTTGCTCTACAGTGCCAATGGCTTATTTAGGAGCCATTTTAGTATACAAATTAAATCATCTCGGCATTCATACTAGACAATCTTTATAATCGCCATTGCTTCTTTACAAAAAAGGGCCTAACAACTCACAAAAAATGTATTGCAACTGGAACCATATCCGCAACAGTTGATGGTTGATTTTGCTATAGCTTAACTTGAAGATGTAGACTCTGGAATTTTACCAGTGGCTCCTAAAGGAGCCGGTTCTGCATACAGATGATAATTGACATAATCTGGGTATTTAAAAGCTTAATTTGGCATGTCCTGAAGATAACAATCTTTATAGGGAATGTGAAGTGTCGTTTCTATTTGTGAAAGTCTCGCGGGACTCTTTCTTTCACTACGTACGTGAGCGAGTACAAGCATGTTAAGTTAACAGGAAAGGGAAGTAAAAGTATATATTTACTTTATTTTTATAACCAATTTTATAAATAAGGTTCTTTGAGCTGTATCCTTACATAGTACAAAATAAAGTCGCTTTCCGCGTCTGTCTGTCCCTATGTATGCTTAGGTCTTTAAAACTACGGAAGGGATTTTGATGCGGTTTTTTTAATAGATAGAGTGACTCAAGAGGAAGAGAGAAGGTGATATAATAGTGTATAAATGTTAGTATTTTCGGGTTTAACTAAAAAAACATAGATTTGAGATATTTTTCTTGCTAACTGCATATTATTTTAAACTGAAATAAAAATGTTTTGAAAACCGTAATCCGCTTCTAAACCTGAACTGAATGAATTATTATAATTTAAGCTTTTTTTTTATGGCATAGGGAAGGCTGACGAGCACACAGGCCACCTGATGGTAAGTGGAAACTGTGACCCATAGACATTCGCATTCACAAGACTGCAAGCCTAAGACTGCAAATGCGCTGCCAACCCTGAGGACTAAGATGGAATGCCTCTATGCTAGTCAATACACTGGCTGTCTTATCCCCAAACCGGAACACAACAATGCGAACACTGCTTTTTGGCGGTAGGTTAATGGATAAGATGGTGGTAGCGATCCGGACGGACCCCGCACAAGGTCCTACCACCCGCAAAAAAACATAGAAAATAACAATGCATAAGATACGATAAGATAACCTCCAGCTTCCAATTCCCAACTTATGCAATAATAATTCTGGGGACTTGGTGAAAAGGGGGTAAAGTCTTCTGAGGTTAAAATGAAAAAGGGTAGGTATGTCTAGTAGTCTCCACATATGACTTATACCTTTTTTATTATGAGCAAAGTTGACTTAAGCCCTTTTGCAGTAGACCCCAGAATTGCTCCATAAAAGTCCACACCGGAAATATTACCGTAAATGCGCAGGCGCCAGTCAATAAACTACTAATTATAGTCAGTTACTCGGCAACTGCCAGTAATTTTCTCATTAGCCACCTATAATTATAGCGTGTTTTAGAGCGATTTATGCTAATACCTAGGTAGATGATAGAAGATCGATGTTCTTGTGCTATTACTGATTTAAACAATTTTTTAGCTACTTTTTCTGGTTGTTTGCCGTCCGTTCTAAACGCAATGTGTCAGTTGCTAGACTTTGATATCCGTGTTGAAAAACCGGCCAAGTGCAAGTCGGATTCACGCACGAAGGGTTCCGTACCACGCTTATATTTGTTTTTTTTTAAATATATAATGGCTAAATAGAGGGAGGCTTTTGCACTGCAACTGTGGCAATAGTATAACTTACTACTTATTTGAAAATTTTATTACTATTCTAGAGATACAGCTATTGAAAAGGTCGAGCAAAAAGACTTTAAAAAAACACGTCTCTTGTATGGCCCCCATTGGTTCATGAGATACACACTGACATACAGACAGACGGACAGCAAAGGCTTTGTAATAGATTCCTGATGACAAATATTTCTCTAAATGAATCACATGTTATTTTTCTCGGTAGCTCCTGGACCAATAAGTAGGTACAGTTGACTACTTTAATTATTGAGCCCCTACAGAACCATGTCATAATAAGAAACGAGAAAGAAATTACGCTTGGCAAAGACAGACAACTGAAAGAGGGTCTTCTGAAGATCAAGTGAATAGGAGTTTGTCTCTTTTTTATGTATATTATATTACCAATTTTAGTACGAGTCATGCCAACTTACATATAACCTCTTTCACTAGGATTCCAGAATTTATTATTATACCAGTAAAGAACCCGACAGTATCTACTAAGAGTAGGCTGTATTGGGTAAAAGTTTAATTTGAAATGATTTCGTAATTCTCGACAATCTCTTGATAATGTACTGGCACATTCCTATCTATTCTTTTTACCAGCTGATAAACATCGGCAATACCAGGGACACAGCCAAGTGGTGTCAGTGAACCTGGTTTCATGCCGAGATGCATTTAAAAAAACACGCCTTTCTACAAACCAACAAATAGCAACTGGTTAAAATAAATAAATAAAATAAATATCAGAGGACAATGACACCAATTGACCTAGTCCCAAACTAAGCTCTAGGCTTGTACTATGGGTACTAGACAACGATATAAATACTTATATAGAGAAATGTATACTTAAATACATAGAAAACATCCATGACTCAGGAACAAATATTCGCGCTCATCACACAAATATCTGCCCTTACCGGGATTTGAACCCAGGACCACTAGCTTCGTAGGCAGGGTCACTACCAACTAGGCCAGCACGTCGTCAAAATTTAATTCTATTATTATTCTTACAGCAGCGATAATCAGCACATTAGCGATAATCAAACGAGCCGTTACTTGTAATAGATACTATGAAAACTGTGCGCCATTAGGAGAGTAGGAAATACGAGAAAATAATGGTCTTTAGTCAACGCTTAAGTTTTGTAGGTAATTCAAAAGTTGTATACAGACTCACGACTAGTAGGACGCATCCTTATAATTTGTCTATACTAACCTAACCTTACCTAACTGATTTCCGGAAAAAAACACCAGACATTAAATTCTTGGCACTGTCATAATAATATTTGAAAACTTACAATATAAACCAGGCAATATAACACAGGTTTGTTCGGTAAACAAAGCAAAAATCACATCTCGAACGCATTTGTTTGCATTTCCGTCTGCATGTTGACACGACAACCGGTCTGCTTACAAAAAGTATCAAGATTTGTTAGGCTATTCCTCGTTCAACTAGAAATTTTATTAAACTTAATAAGTAAGGGTTTAAATGTCGTAGAGTTTTGAAGTATTCTGAATTTGACAAATGTAAAAAAAAAATTAGAAATTTATCATTAATTAATAAATCAGAATTAACTTTTGTATGGAATGCAAAAGAGCAATGTACATGGTCCACCGGATAATATTTCTTACTAATACAATATTAAATACAAAATACACAATTCTATCAATATTATAAATACGAAAGTTTGTGTTTTTGTGTTAGTTTGTTACTCCTTCACGATGCAATGCCTGGATGGTTTTCTATGAAAATTGACAATATAGCTTACGGATAAACACATAGGCTAATTTTAATTCCGGAAATTAATAAAGTTCTCGAGGGAATAACCATATTCAAATTTACGCCGACGAAGTTCATTCGCGTCATTAATAAATTGAAGTACTAACGTTTCTTGATCGATCATTTACTTATTCCATGCAAAACGCTTATCGATAAAACAATTTCAACCAACAGTCTAAACGTTATTAAATGCAAAGTCCATTAGAATTAAATCATTTAGCATAATTAATGATTAATTAAAGTGATGACTTAATATTTATGACTTTAATATTTTATCATAATCACCGATTAACGGTGAACCAAATCGATTATAATAAATCAGTGCAGGTCATTTGATTAATTAATAGACTAAAGACCGCATCTAGATATCAATCTTTAATTAAAATCTCTCATGGGTGAGTTGCGAAGTTAAACGTTTACTGTTTAAACTGTTCACAGTAACAAATGTAAATATAAAATAGCATTAAAAAAAAGGTTTGTACTGTACCGTCACCAATTATATTTGCCGATTAAAAAAAACATATTTAGAACATACTTTTTATGACTGTCATTGTCATGTTGCATCTGTGTGCGGTTAAAAACACATTATAGCAACTGAATTGCTCAATATTTTACATACTAACAAGTCCTAAGTTAAGTCATAACATTGTTTGAAATTAGTATTTGCCGTTACGTTATTTCCCACCATGCAACAGTTAAGTTATTATTTTAACAATAGTGTATTTTTAGCAAAATTCTCATTCCTAAGAGTAGATATAAATAATTGCAAGTCAGACTCTCATTATTCTAACATTGAATGTAAGCTTCTTGATACTTGATAAGATAAAATAAGGTTAACACAATGTGTAAAGTAGAATAGAGAAAGACCCGTTAAGATGAATAAACCATTAGGTTTTCTAACAGTACATTGTTAAACGTTTTGTAGCAAACGTTCCGTTTGGAACATCAACTATAAACATAAAATGCCAAACTACCTGCATTATGTACAGAATTTACCACAAAAGGAGCTTCTGGTTTGAACATGGTTACTGTTAATACCTTATTAAGCTAAAATAGCTGTATTTAGGTAGCCTATAAGCCTACTTGGCGAGAGTTGTTTAGATTTACTGCTAGATGTCGCTGACACGTTTGTTCAATTCTGAAAATCACGTTGAAACTTAAAGTCAGTGTGTTTGCGTTTGTAACTTGTATTGATATTCTCCAAATTTTATAACTCAATGTTGTCATTATTTTTAACTTAGCTATCTCTCAAACGAAAACAGTTTTAATAAACATTTTTCTTATGGTATTTTAAACCAGCGAGTTTAAGTAGTCCCGTCAGAGCGTGCAAAACACATTTTATCGCGTGCATTCTTAATTAGGCAGCAGGGCTTCTGTCGAACGATCGAACGTATTACTGAACTAAACTAGCTGAACCCTGATCTATTACTTGATGGGTTTTATTAACCTTAATCAAATCTCCCTTCATCATCAGGATTATCAGAAAATCATTTTGTAGCAGCATTTCGTCATTTTCAGTTATGATTTTTTAAATACTCAATACGTTGTAAAATTTGTGGCACTGATTTAATCTAGGTAACTATCAAAAAAACTTAATTTAAACTACAGTTATCTCTTTTATCGCAGCATCTGTCAATACATTCTATTATAAGACATCGGCGGCAGCAATCGTGACTTCACTATTGGTGCCATTCATACATAGGTGAGTACTCTGAGCAGTCAGAAACTGAATCAAAAGTAAACCTTCACATAATTGCGGCTAGGACTACTTTTGATCGAACAAACGTTGACATTTGTGATAACAGTTATTGCAAACGTTAGTTTGATAAAGTTTATAAACTAAGTGTCAATTCAGACGAGAACTCGATTTATAATCCTGAATGGTCTTATTCCAGAGGAAATATATATGATATTAAACGAGATAATGTTGACATTATTAAACCTACTATGAATCTAATGATCTGAAATTGATAGATAGCTTTTATTAATTTATGCTTCTCGTTGATTCACCGTTGTTCATATTCATATTCATTTATTCATGGCACAGAATCTTCTTTATCATGGCAACCGAAACACGTCCTCTTTTGGGTAAAGGACTAACCCAAAGGTCTCCACAATGGACTGCATTACTTGTACGTCAACGTACCAAGGTACCATCTTATCCATTAACCTACCGCCACACAGCAGTGTTCGCATTGTTGTGTTCCGGTTTGGGGATAAGACAGCCGGTGTAATGACTAGCATAGAGGCGTTCCATCTTAGTCCTCAGGGTTGGTAACGCATTAGCAGTAGGCTTGCAGTCTTGTGAATGTGAATGTGTATGGGTCACAGTTTCCACTTAACATCAGGTGGCCTGTGTGCTCGTTTGGCTTATCCGTGCCATAAAAAAAAAGTAATTTTTCGGAAAATAAATCTTACCCTATCTGTCGGCGGCATTTTACTTAACAGTACTTAATAGCTAAATATAAGTTTTACATCTCTTACACTTATACCGAACAAAATGGTGCGACGACTTATTTTTCCAAATAAGTGTCAAGCGTAGTGTCACCATTACCTTCACCAGACTTCTTTGAACTCAACCAACCCACAATTCGTTTTTTTTTACATCGAGCTATAAAACAGGGTGCGACCCCTTTACGACTTCGTTACGTGAGATGATCTAATAAGAAACCCCAAAAATACAAACAAGATCTAAGAAGAAAACAATCTAATTAGAATACGGGGAGCGAAACAGTGGGGTTTTAGTTCAAAGGCAGTTTTTTATAGAAGGGCATTGTCTGTCTAAAAAGCGCATCTAATTGAGTATTATATTTCTTCAAGTAGAACACTTACACGTTTAGTTGTCTTAGCTGGGCATAGGCCTCCTTTCTTTTCTGTCATTCGTCCTATTGAAGTATCAAGAAGTCATTTTAAAAACACATCCAAGTCGTCCCGCTATCTCTTTTTCGGTTTACCTCTACTTCAGTGGCGATTTTGAAGGGCCTATTACAGGACTTCATAATATTCACCATGTTCTGTACTACTGACAGTTATTTTACGATAATATCTTGAAGTTAAAGGATAATGACAAGATTAAGATTAAAATTTAATTTGATTTGTCTAGAGCTTAAGACTCAAAGAATAACGCAATGAATGTATAAAAACATATATGGCACGATTTGGATGCCTAATATTCTATTTTTCAAACGGTTTTCTAAAATAAAAAGTTAATTACTAATCGTTAAAATAAGATATAATACTCGGCATAGTCGCTTAAGATACTTTGTCCCTAGAGGTGTACCTCAAGGGTCAATACTGCACCCCATTCTCTTTGTTTCAAATAGTGTGGACATTTGCAATGAATCAATACCTTTTCTTTTAAATAACATCCAGACACGTCCATTCATAAGGTAAAATGCTAACTAACAATGACATGATTCGAATTTTAACAACAAATTCGTAAAAAATATTTCAATATTGGCTCCATATTGCAAGGAAATTATGGGGTTCGGCATTGAATAATTTCACACCTTAAGTACTCGTAAGCACATGTTTACAGTTCGATGAACCTTAGGCTTCCTAAGAGGCTTATGGCCCCATAAGCTAGTATTACAGAGTATTATGTCGTTGGCAGTTTTCTTTCAATTAGAACCATGCTTAAACAGGAAACCTAACAAATTCACCTTTTTAAATTTAATCGCATGTACAGTATGTCTTTAAATCTTTGATCGTGAGTATTTGCGTTTTTTTATGACGGAGAATGCAAAATAGCCACCTGATAGTAAGTGGGATCATGACCCATAGACATTTTTATTCTCAAGACTACAATCTCAAGACGGCAAATGCGTTGCCAATCCTCAGGAATAAGATGAAATGCTTCTATGCGAGTCATTTCACCAGTTGACTTATTAACACACCGAAACACACCAATGCACGGCTGCTTGGCGATTTTAAGCAATGACAGAAAATCTGAAATTAAAAAAAAAACACGTCATTCCCACAGGCCCTATTTTTCAGCCCCGAATGATTACAAAAAACTACAAGTGATTACAGTGTAAACTTTAAATGATTGTAACACTTAACTTCTACAGCTTTAAATATAATTTATCATTTCATTATTTTTCAAAATATAGCATTATAGAAGACTAGAGGTCGCCCGCGACTTCGTACGCGTAGAATTAGTTTCCCGTTACTCCCCCTATTTTAACCACTTAGGGGGTGAATTTCCAAAAATCCTTTCTTAGTGCTCACTTAATACCAAATTTCAAGTTTCTAGGTACAGTTCCTTATATATATAAGTATATAGATAGATAAATAAAGGATAAAATAACCAACCACCAAAGACCGAGCTGACTTTAATGGCAGCATTACGCTGAGTTGGGACCATTTCGTAGTTATTTTCGTCTTATGCGTATTAATCAGTTATTTGTTATGTAGTATGTCACGAATAAAATATTTTCTTTCTTCCTTTTTATTGCGAAGGTTACTTTTGTGTTTTTGCCGCCTAGAATTAAACTCGTAGATTTAAGAAAGTTCATATCGATTACTTAACTTACCACGCAAAGCTTTATTTATTCCGGCTAAAAGCTCAGTTAACATAAACTTGTTTGACAACTTAATTTCCGTTACCTCCTTCTAATTCTACATAAATAATCCTGTTACTAGTAATCAAAGCTAATTTGCATGCAATAACCAATATTGCAATTAAAGTTCAAGCGTTCAAAAAACATAAAAAAACACATGACTCGATATGGAGTCAAATTCGTATGAAACAAAGAGTTACGGTACTGAATAACAAGTTCAATTTAAAGGCAATTTTAATAGCATTCCTGACAAGAAAAGGCGTTTCGGGCTTAATTGAGACTTATAAATAATCCGGTGTAAGAAAACCTTTCGTTTAATAGTATTCACACACGTTTCATAGTTCTAACTATACTGGGAGTTCATAATACATCCAACTATAGGTGGTCCCTAGTTTGTTTCCTTTACTTACTCAAAACAGCTCAATTTACATTGGATGGCAATAACCACATTATAAAGAGCTCTTATGCAGTTAATACACTTACAGTATACAGGGTTAAGTTATATTGGATGTAACGTAAAGCGTAGGTTGCTTCCGTTCGAATACTCTCTTGTCAAAATAAGAATTTATGAGAATAGAAAAAATACACAAAGGAAAAATATACAGGTGTCTTAAATGAAATACATTTTTTGTCGTCACTGGACTTTATATTATAAATTCAGAGTACAGAAAAAATATGAGACAGCTTTATTGTGTCCAATCCGAATCACTAGCACAATTCAATTTTTTCACTTGAAAACCGTTCTTCGTTCCAAACACTTGTTATTAAAAGCAAAAAGATGTCCTATTTTGATGACATCTTTGTTAGAATATTAGACTATCCTTTTTTTTAAGGCACAGACAAGGCACATAGCGCACAGGCCACCTGATGGTAAGTGTAAACTGTGACCCGTAGACATTCGCATTCACAAGACTGCAAACCTAAGACTGCAAATGCGTTGCCTACCCTACTTAGTATTTTCTCATATTTTAATAATCTAGCGTTTTTTTTTAAATCTTTTCGCCTTAACCGAAATCTACTCATGTTAAATATATAAAAGATAAACTGATTGACTGACTGACATCAACGCACAGATAAAACCGCTGGACAAGGGACTTGTAATTTGGAGAGAATATTGCTTATCCCATAGGGTGCAGAGGTAAAAAAAAACCGAAAGTCGACTGCCAAAGAGAAAATAAAAATAGTAAAAAAAAAAAACTAAGTAAAAGGTTTTGAGTGAATCAAAAATGCCCTTCTCTAAACTTGGCTTGTCTCGTCTACTCTAAATAATTTAACTCAAACACAAGCTCTTAAAGCTTGTATCCAAACGTGCGATCGAAAGTGGTCATTAGTGCATGTAGTAGCTATGCTAGAATTGCTAGTACTACGAACATGTTACTAGTTAAGTACAAGCGTGGTGACCTTTACTTTATAATGTTGCACATGCCGCTTTCGCCTACGAAGCCAATTTGTTTGCCCTTTCGCTTTCCAAATGGATTTATTAAATTAAGAGCGTGGGCATTACAAGATTTGGTTTAATTAAAATTTAAAGACGACATTTTGTCATGTCAGAGCATTATTAACTAGGCGGTTTTTTTTTTAAATTTGGTCGCAGATTGCGTCCTCCACACAGCTTGACAAAAGCAGTACCTAATATCAAGCTCCACTTTTTGAATTTAGCATAAACGGGATGCTTCTACTAAGTAGAGTTAATAGAATCGATTGGATCAAGATTTAACGATGACCAGAATCGAACTATCGAGATATTATCGAAAATGTGATGATGATGACGATGATGATGGTGTCCAGCCGATTTCAACCAAGGCGACCGCTTGAACTCCGTGAAAAGTGTCGATGGTGTGCTCGCATGTGGCTAACGTAGCCAACCTTTTTGGAAAAAGATTTCCCGAACGTGATGGTGTGCACGGGAGCACGTAGTCAGTAGTCGGGCTCTCAATTCGTCTCTTTTGGGGTCCAGTTCGGACCACCGAAGTGCCTTAAAGTCACGGACACTGGTTTTAACCAGAGCTCTCCACTCGGACCGATTTGAGGCCTGCTCCACCAGTAAGCACCTTCTAGGGCCATAGGTCAGAAAGTAAGGGTCGCATTTACGTTAAAGGTTTACTTAATTAAATCAAAGTTTTTTTTTAATGTTACTTAAATTTTAGTAAAAGGATGGAGCTGTAGATTCAAGTACATGTGTACTTTATCTAATACCTTTAAACATGCAATTCTTGTATATAGGCAACTATATAATATATAATCTGAATCTCGCAAATGGCTTTAACGATTTTCATGAAATTTAGTATGCAGGGGGTTTCAGGGCGATAACTGATCTAGCTAGGTTTCATTTTTTTTAAACTTACCAATAAAAAATACAGAGCAAAGCTCAGTCATCCTGGTATACGTGTTTTATTTGTTGTTACAGCGGCAATAGAAACACACGCTAGTGAACATCTTAACCGCTGCGCTGACAAACAGATGCAGGGATGGACGAAGGCTTAGTAATGTAGTAGTTTGAGTATGGAACCCTAAAAACCTTGCATTATTATTGCAGCAAAGAGCTGAATTAGATTTTTCCATTGCAACTCATTTAATGTAGCGTACAGTTACTACTACCTACTAACTACTAGCTTTAGCTACTAGCTTTAGCTACTAGCCTTAGCTACTAGCGAGTCAAATGCTCTGTCCCTCGTAGACCTCGCAGTTTTCCTATAGAGTAAGGTAATTGTAACTTATGGTATGGGCACTGTTCCTGGTTTGTTTCCAACGTTTATCAGCAACTCGCATAGTGACAAACTTAGCGATAACACTACAAAATTAGCGATAAATCGACAATCTTAACGATCACTCGATAAAGTTAACAAGGAGCGTATCGAGAAGTCGCTACAAACAATAACTTGTTAGTTATCCAAGCGGATAAGACATAACAATCGTACGCACATAATACTAACAAAGTGTTTCAGTTACGTTATTATGTTAGCTACTTTATTGATAAGCGTGAACTTGTGAAGCTGAATAAGTAAGGGCAATGCTAGGGCATAGACAAATTAACAAGATAGCAGGAAATAACAATTGGTACTGGTAATTGGTCAGCTCACCCCCCCCCCCCCCCCCCACTGAGCAGCACCCTGATGCTTCTATAACTAATAATATAATTCTATAATTCCCTACACTTGATACACTCTCCTAAAGTAAGTAAATGCACAAAGAGCACAATGCACCAATTTCACTACGTCAATACTGTGAATGCAATTAATGTGTTACCACGTAAATCATACAAGACTACCTAAACTGAACCTTATCTATTATCCATAAAAGTCACGTAAAACGCACTTATAAGTTTGCAAGACTTGTGTTGAACTATTTTAAAGCTATGTCAAAGGAACGCTGTTCATGTTGTAAAGGTCTTCTTAATTTAGTCGTTGGTATGAAAACGTCAAATGACCGTTATTGTTAGACCTCACACACACAACGACAAACACGTAAACGTAACGTAGTTACTAGTCACTAATACACACACATTTCCTTACTCTGATTTAGCTTTAAGTTGTGCCTATCGTTTTAAAGATCTATTTAAACGCGGTTAAGAATCATATTTCCGTGATCGTAAAATTCCCACGTTCTTTATACAGCTAAAAGGTTAGTTAAAGCTCTTATAGATCTCGTAATAAGGGTTATGTTAAGCGTAACAAGGTAAGAGTTAAGTATAAGTTTGTTGCACTATGAGAGGCGTGAAGTTCTGGTATTAGCATGAATAGGTGCATTCATAGTTGTGGTATGTTTTTTGTTAATTCAAGTGCACTTGTGATTAGAGCTATAGATAAGGGTCATTAGATAGCATAATTATTTCTCGCATTGAAAGATAAAGAACGATGGAGAGAGAAAATAAATATTGTCAATATGTGTTAGTATAAATTGATTTAGACATCTTGTTTCTATAATCATAAATTAAAGTTATGATAGCTCTAATGAGCTTGACAATAAGAGCTACTAAAACGTCAACAATAAAACTAGTCTAGAGAAACAAGATGGGCTAGACTAAAGTGCTATAAGGTTAACTGATGGATTTATTCGTGATAGGACTTGCAGGGTCCGTCCGGATTGCGACCACCAACATATCCTTTAAACTATCACTAATAAAACAAGTTTAACGAAAAACAAGCTTGAAAATACCCAGCTGCCGTTTGGATAATGTCGTCAAAGTAATGTTACTCATCATGTTTTTATTTTTTAGTTCACAAAATTCACTTTTAAATAATTTTATAATAGCTTATGACACTCTAGTGGTTAAGACGAATCTAATCACGTATAATTTATTAAAATCGGTTCAGCCGTTTAGTAGTTTCGAGCGGACATTGATTCAGACCTATATATAAGTCAAACACATAACCCTCCTTTTGGGATTTGCCGCAGTCGGGTAAAAATAGTGTTTGCATTGTATTCCGATGCAGGAATAAGACAGCCGGTGAAAAAAATGCATATAAATACAAATAAATGAATAAACATCAGGCGACAATGTCACACCATTTGACAAGGTAATAACTATTTATAAAGAGAAATAGATACTTAAATATAAATTCATTTGTCTTTGGAACGTATTAATAAAATTGATTTTGACTTTAACGCTCGTTTCAAGAATTGGGATATCCCAAAAAAAAACACTCACGGTTTTTACATTCTGAATCGAGAGAATATGTAATTTTAAGAAACCAATTTCATTAATTTTGTATTGGACCCAGTCGTTTTGTTTTAATATCTTTATTTATTTAGCAGACATTTTATGGACGACATTATTATTGTAAATTAGGGATGGCATTTTCTATTAAATTACAACAATTAAATGATATCTAATGATGAAAACTGTTTTTTTTCAAGCTGTTTTCGTCTAACCCGTAAGATACACCTCGAAGGGCTTCAAACTGAAAACGAAAGTCAAACAAAGGTTAAATATACTTTCGTCAAAAAATCCGAAATAGATAAATATTTCAAAATCTTAATAATGCAGAACGGCTTTAAAACCTTATTCCTCGAAATGGTTTTCGAATTGGAGTAATTGTAAAAATATGAACAATCCCAATTGTCTATGACTTGATAACTTTGACTTAAGGCGGATATCAAGGCTAAGATCAGTGTATTCTTATGGCAAGACGAAGGCATACGAGCTCTCAGACCACCTGAGTAAGTAAGATCTGAGACCCATAGACATTTGAATTCTCAGGGCTGTTATCTTAAGGCTGCAATCCTAAGACCTCATGCGTTGTCAACACAACCCTGAGGACTGGCATGGAATGCCTCTATGCTAGTAATTCCACTGTTGTCTTATTTCCATCACGACACAACAATGCCAACACAGCTGACTGGCGGTGGGATAATCTGAGGATTACAGTCCTAAGATTGCAAATGCTTGAGGACCTCGGAGCTCTCTTACCATCAGTTGGTCTGTATGTTCGGCCATCCCCATGCCTTAAACCCCACATCGCCATTGTTTAAAATATATTATAATTATCATCAAAAACAAAGCTTTCTTCGACCCTGTTACGCCCGCATATTAATAAACCATTAATTATCTTTAATAACGATCTATCGGTTGTCTATTACTTCCGCCACTTTGAAGTTTATTCCTGTATCATGCTCATAAACGGCTAAGATATTTAAAAAAAATGCTAACGGCTACTATGTATACTTAAGTATAATGCTTTTATGCATACTAGCAACTCGAATCACCCTCGTTTCTTTTAGGTTAAAATGAGATTTCTATAAGACGCGTGCATGAACGAGAATTTATAATTCTTACTAATATTATAAACGCGAATGTTTGTATGTATGGAAGGGTGTTTGTTACTCTTTCACGCTGCAACGGCTGGACGGATTTGGATGAAATTTGAAATGGAGATAGCTTATATCCTGGATTAACAAATAGGCTAAATTTCGTCCCGGAAAATTTTAAAGTTTCCGAGGGAATTACGATATTCGAAATCTACGCACTACTACTAAATAGTTTCAAAGTCCGTTGCGTGGTTGAATAGGAGTTCGCGGAAACCTGATTCAAAAAATATTTATTTATATTATGTAATAATAATAAAGAACTCAAAAACCAAACACATGTACAGTCGAGTTTATAAATATGTATTTATGAACTAGAGTGTACTTGTTTTTTTTTCATTATTGCTTTATGCCATGGAGAAGGCGAACGAGGCTCTGTGACCCTTACACATTAGTATTCTCAAGACTACAATCTTAAGGCTGCAATTGCATTGCCAATCCTGACTAAGATGGAATGACTTTATTCTAGTAATTTCACCGGTTTTTCTTATTCCCACACCGGAATGATTTGACAATATTATGAGAAACTAGGTCTGTACGTTTTCTAAATAGTTTTTATGACCGGAGCTAAATTAAAATGGAAAAAATGACAGCTACACGATTTAAGAGTCGATTCACAATCCTCTGAATGTATCGTAACTCAGAAATAAATAAATATAGTTTTGCCCCTTGTACGCAATTACAATGGCGATGAAAACCGCTGCAACATAAGCTAAGCACACCACAGCTGCGTGCGATTGTGAAAACATTTACGTTATTCCTAGCGTCAAATGATCTAAGAAACGATATGTTTTACGCTCTTGAGTTTAAAAATATTTTGGCTTGTAATGCATCTGCATTATTATCGAGTTCAACGCAATCTGTGAGTTTCGACACGTTGCTTATTATTATAAAATGTTGAGATGGCCCTTTTGTGGCAGCCCTGTTTTGAGTTCACCGCAAAGGCCTGTTGCGTCCAGGAATTTCCAGGTGCTTTGGGCAGTGAGGAGTTGTAGCTCTTGTGGGTCCATGATATCTCGCCCTAGGTCCCTAGATACTTCTGTTGCGGATCATGGTCCTCATGAGCAGAGGATGTGCATTGCTGTCTCCTCTGTCTCCTGACAGAACCTGCATGTTGCGTCTTATTTCATACCCATTAGAAATAGTTTTCGTACCCCGAGTTACAATTACCCTAAGACTATTTAGAAATCCATTGGGGGAAAAAACAATGGGCCTCATAAGGAAGCTCAAAGTCACTCAGAGGGCTATGGAGAGGGCTATGCTCGGGGTTTCTCTGCGTGATAGAATCAGAAATGATGATATCCGCAGTAGAACTAAGGTTACCGACATAGCCCTAAGAATAGCTAAACTGAAGTGGCAGTGGGCGGGGCACATTGCTCGCAGGACTGATGGCCGATGGGGTCAGAAGGTTCTGGAGTGGCGTCCGCGGACCGGAAGACGAGCTGTAGGTAGGCCTCCAACAAGATGGAGTGACGACCTCGTCAGGATCGTGGGACCGCGGTGGATGCGAAAAGCACAAGACCGGTCTGAGTGGAAAGCCTTGGGGGAGGCCTATGTCCAGCAGTGGACGTCTTTCGGCTGACATGATGATGATGATTTAGAAATCTAATCAGCGCTAGCTAAATAACACTTTTCTGTTTATTTGTTAGTAAATCCGCCCCAATACTAAAGGTCTTTAAAGTTAGGATCGACAGACAGACGGACGAATAGCGTAGGCTTAGTAATCGGGGTTATGCGGATGCCTAAAGATAACATGAATATAAACAAACTTCATTATCCTTTTCTACAAAGCATATTTGATTCGTAGTCGAACTGGGAAACGAACTTAAATTATAGTTCTACGCCTAACAATGGAGTCTTAAATCATTATTTTTAATAGAGCGCTACTAGCAAACCACTAAATCTCGACATTCGATTTTAAATAACGTATATCACTTCAGAGCTCATAGAAATCTGGTCGTATATTGACAGTAACAAATTTCGATAGATCCTTAAATATGCAAGATTTAGGGTGAAATAGAGGTCTGTTTATGTTGGTGGTTGTATAGCGATTATTTACGAGCTGTTTGGAATTTCGATGAATATTGTGTGAACTCAGTGAGAACTCATTG
Organism: Acleris sparsana; assembly: GCA_923062465.1. Taxonomy (NCBI): domain Eukaryota; kingdom Metazoa; phylum Arthropoda; class Insecta; order Lepidoptera; family Tortricidae; genus Acleris; species Acleris sparsana. The sequence goes on from OV281300.1 coordinate 14,379,030, forward strand.
GTATGCACAGTGATACAAATGCATAAATTAACTTCGTACTGTGAATGTAAGTTTATAAAATACGGTATGAATCTCATGCGCATATTTATTGCTCACGATTTACTATGGATAGTATAAAATGCATATATTATTAGAAAGTTATAAATGTCATCTTAAAGTGCAATTGCGTTGACGACGTTTTGGTTTACTTGGTAACTTGGTAGTGACCCTGCCCTGCTGAATAAGGTATAATTAATAACAAATAATAACTATAAATGACATCTACTTAATCTCTAGGTAGTGAAAAGGTACAGATAGTAAATATTTTAGTTAATTTTTTTTTTTACCGGTTTTTCTTTAACATTATGGCATTTTTTTTGCAACCGCATTTTTGTCTTTAAACATCCCTAACCTTCAAATGAACGTTAAAAAAACCCAATACGAACCGTGACCAGTCTGTTACATGTCCCCTATGCTTACAAGGACATTGGAACCCCTATGTATCGTTGGGTGCCACATTCAATAAAATCCATACAGAAAAGACTCCTCTCGGAGTTGTTCGTACTGACCTTAGGTTAACATGACTCCAGGTGGTATCCGGGACAGTAATTGATTTGAATGGCCAATTATACTTCTCGTCTGCCCCTTCCAAAGTATTTGTCTCTTTCTTTCTAAGTTCGTTAAAAAGGACTACTACTACTTAACTTATCGAATAAATGGGTAATCATTTCGATGAAATAAAAATGCAACTTATAATAGGCAAACCACATCGTTATTGTGTTTCTAAGTTAATATTTGTAAAGATGGCCAAGAAATTATTTTACAATTTTTTTACTCCTAAATTTTGTGTCCGGGTGAATATTATTTTGGGCGTTTCAACCGCCGTCATTGTTGTCATCAATATATTGACGAAAACAATGATAATTACCAGCAACTTTTGATGTCAAAGTCAACGGACCCGGGGGTAGTATTAATTCCATTTAAAATCATAACACAATTAAAAAGTTTATCTTGAATAACATGCGAAGACAATAATGATGCGGTTAAAACGCCGAATAATACCCCGTCCACAACTCTTTCTAGATTGTCTACAGTTACTACACGCTGTAAAAAACATTCGTATATATATAATGGAGCAACTTACCGGTTTTGGTTTAGTCAACATTCAGAAATATGAACTGGCTTACAAAATAGTGTAAATTAGTAATAAACACACAAAACTTTCACATAAATATTATGATAAGCAAACGCACGATGAAGACATAACTCGTAAATTGACATCCAGGCAGACTCGGTTAACGACATTATAAACAAACACATGTATTTATTTACAAACATGGCAGCGTGCATGCTAAACATCGGTTTTTAGACCGACATGGAAAAAACTACAGATTTATACTAACATTTGCCAATGAATGGCAAACAAAGAATGATGTTCTAGAGTAGTTAAAACGTGAGGAGCATATTAAATGCGCTTACGCACTTGGTTAACGTGTGTAAGCAGATTGTTCCGGTTTTATATTTGTACATAACTAGCCACTACGGACCTTGACACATCGAACGCGGTTTGGAGCGGCGCGATGTAACGCAGTAAACGAGCTGCTGCATGTTATTTGAAACTGTTTCAGTCATCCCTTACAATTTTTGTTAGTTAATTTAGATAAAATACATAGCAATTTAACTTACGTATCATAGTTAAATGACACACGAGAAACACGTATCCCTGATCTATGCAGTAGGTTAAAACCACTAGTAATATTCGAAAGATAATTAATTTAAGAAACTATAAGGTCGGTAAATGGCAACCTAAGGTTTAACTTGACAAAGGTTTATTTATTTAATAACAATGAAACTAAGTAGCTTTTAGCTTCCTAGGCGAGTACTAAGAACCGCAGTCTCAAATATCGAAACCATAAACATCCTATTGTAAAGTGGGCAGTTTGTTTGCTATATAATTGTTACATCATTACTTGGAGTCGGTTGTACACCCCTTTTTAGCCAAAAAGACTTCTCTCTAGTCCAATAGCTTAAGCAAAATCAACCCTGTTAAGATTGCAATAAGGTTGTAAGTAAAAATCGTTTTTTGGTAGATGTGCTGTTTTGGTTTAAGGTGTTTATTTATAAACCGTTGTAGGTTATAGGGTTGTCAATTCCGGTTATTAATTAGCTTAAATTATTATTAATGTTAACAACGTTAACACAATTATGATAACAACGTACTGTGGGTGTTAGCTTTGGAATGTTTTGGCTTATCTTCTGAATAACGGTTTTCATTGCACGCTTTCTTGGAAGAGTTTGATAGAATAAAAGACTCGTTTTCATTTGTAGATTACACGTCATACGGTAATGCTCTTCTTTAATAAACATTAAATACAGTACAGGGTCCGTATTATGGTCGAGTTTATCGCGGTGGATAAAAGCATCCGTCACTCTCGCACTTTCACACTGGTCAGACAGTGATTGATGTTTTATCCACGTTTATCCACATCGATAATCACGCCCATAATACGCCCGTAGTTTACACTGTCGTTTTAATGCTGAGGGCATGACAATATACGTGAAATGATAGCATAGCGGCATTACAACTAAGTCCTCAGGGTTGGCAACACCCCATGTCATCTTGATATTGCAATTATAAGTACACCTTAAAATTATTTAAAAAAACTTAATGTTCACATGTCCAATTTTTTTTTTAGATTAATTACATAATTTAATTGCTATACGTAGTTTACGTTAGTTCGGTTTGATGTATACAAACGATATCAAATAAAGCCTTCTATCTAATCAAATTATGAACATTCCGGATTTCGATCAAATCGGAATTATGAATCCGTAAATAGGGTAAAGTCACCAGTCGTCAGCCAGAGACCTGTAGTCGGACTAGTCGGTCCCTGAAAGTATATTTGTATGAGTGGGGAGAGTACGAATGATATAATTCCCACTCTTCGCACTCAGATCGACTACTGGTGTCTAGCAAACCACTGGTGACTTTACCCTATCCGTCAACTTTAAACCTTACTTTCCAATAGGTGGCTTGTGTTCCAGTTTGCCATAATCTAATTTATTTTCTGTTTCTATTATTCGAACTGCTCTCATGTGTAGGTACAGTAAGGGAAACTGAAAGACGGTCCTTTTTATGCCTAATTCACATTGAAACAAGAGCGAAAATGATACGTCTTTCAGTGTTCCTTACTGTACACAATCAATTTATCTAAATGAGACAGCACATATCAGTGAGTAAGCCAAATATCTCCATACAGTAGACGTCAAACTAATTTTTTGTATTTATTTTGACCGCCCACAGATAGTTGTCGTTGTTAATACATTTTAATATTTTTTATACTCGTATTGGTCTCCTGTGGAGAGAAAGCGAAATTATAATAGGTGTACCTAAGCCTTGTTCTAAAAGAATAATGATTCAAATAGCACCAAATTAAAAAAATACCTTGTTATTTTACTATAACGCGTTCATTTTAATATATTATCGCTTCAATATCTTGGTAGACGTTTTCTTAACAATTACATTGCTAGGTGATCTTAGCCATTATTTAGTTTAAAAAGAATTCTCGCTGTCAAGTTTCCTCTGTAATTACCAAGTCATTATTAAAGTATTTATGGCAATGGCAAAGTACATTTTCTTATATATATTTTGATATTACTACTACTTAATTATGAAAATTCTGAGTTTTGACACATTTTCCTGCTCAAGCTACGCTTGAATATATTTTATGTTTATTTTATTTTATGTTAGATTCATTGTTTTATGTAATGCTAGGTTAAGCTTTATAATTGTATAATATCATAAGTAGTATTTAAAAAAAACGACTGACTGTTCAGTTTCTTGCGGCGTTTCTTCTCAGCAGTGGTCTCTTCTTGCGAAGCGCTGGTAGATTTTTGACGTGTAAAAGTGCCCGCTTACTGAATAAACATTTTTTATATTTTTTACCAATATGAACTAAACCATATTCCTTTTATATCGTTATAAATTTGAATTTGATTTCATTTGTTTTTGGTGTAGGTTATTGATGAGTTTCTTTGTTTCTAAATTGTGTCAACCCTATCGGAGGACAGTCAACGCTATAAATCAATTAAACAGTAAAATAATCTCTGTACACAAACTATCGCAACTGTACACGATGGACACTTAAACTGAGTTTAAACGGTATTCCACTGATAACCTTAAACATAACGGTCTTTAAATGGTAAGAAAACACGTTAATGTAAAAGGGCATTGGATAAGGTAACCGTTTAATACTTATGGCATCTTAATTCTTTTATTTACTAGAAAAGCAATTATTTTTTCCTAAAGTATTTTCTTTAAAATAAAAAGAAATAGACACGACTCTTAAAAGCGTCTGTAAACGCGACCTATGATAAAAAATCGGGGTCCGTTCATTTGACCGAAATACGTTTGGTCGAATCTATCGATTCGCAACTTTTTCATTTGGCAACCCACTTTTATTTCTGTAACTGTAAACATTTCAGGATTTATTTCTGTACCTTCGTATAGACCCTATAGGTTAGGTTAGGTTAGTTTTTTATAAAAATCCTGAAATATTTACAGTTACAGAAATAAACGTGGGTTGCCAAATGAAACGGTTGCGATACGATAGATTCGACCAAACGTATTTCGGTCAAAACGCGGAGAACCTAAAAAATCACACCCTATAGCTTTAAACTCTATAGCTATAGGGTGGGATTTTTTATCGTAAAGTTTTAGTTAACAAACGAGAACACAAGACACCTGATGATATGAGTAAGTGGAAACTGAGATACAACACGCGTTCAATTTATAACACAATGTTTGCGTCGCGGGTTAAAAATGGATAATGTTTTTGCCAGTGAAAAAAAAAACTAAAGTCTAGTATTATTCATGATGCAGATGCACAGAGCCCGGCATTTTTGCGGCAAAACAAAAGACTTTCGCCATCTAACATTTTTTTATCGATATCGAGTATTGTTAATAGAAAAATATATTCATTCGCGACAGTTGTTTAGTAGGTGTTATTCCATCTAAATATTAACTCCTACTTTATCATATCAAGTAATAAAATAACCCGTCGGGTAGTTACCCATTAAGAGGTAAAACTTTGAATGAAGTGTCTATACTACCTCATTGAAAATAAAAGACACCAGAAACTGTCTACTCCCAGAGAATGTGGAGAAATCAACTCCTATCACTATCACAAATCAGATAAAAAGTCATGTTCTGCCGCGCATTCTGATGTGGATTGCGGAGAAGAAATTGCATCTGGTTCTATATAATTATATACAAACCTCACGTAAAATGTTTTATAAAATATATTTTTTAATTCGTGGAACGTTTTTTTTCGTCTATCACACAACTATCGATATATCGATAAAAATATTTCTAATACTAGCTACATTGCGACAGTCTTTTGTTTTGCCGCGAAATTTCCGTGCTCTGCAGATGCAGTTTCTTTATTAGTGAAATGCTATTGTATGCGCAAGTGTCTAGGTATTTACCTAGCAACTTACCTGAATACCCGGCGGCTATAATTGGTATTTACCCAACGCCCATTTCTATTTGCCTGTTACATAGCCGTCGACCTCAATGTTGCCTTACAGAATACTGTACTTAACCCGAATGGTTTGTAAATCAATAATCGAGAGCCATTAGCCACCGCATCTCAAGTCACGCGTCATGACAGCTGCATCACTTGTACAGGGTGTTGCATTGAGCTGCTTTCATTTTAGAGTTCAAGTGGATAACAGATGAGGGTGACGGACGTGTGAATTGGAATGTTAAAAAAGTATTTATATTTTTTGAAGTGTTTGTTTTTATGTGATACTCTCAGTACTTATCAAAGACAAAAGTCATAACATATTTAACTAACTGATTGATGCGAATCTCGGTGGGAGACACGAATAATAACAACTATTTTAGGAATGTGGGACAGTTTCGATTACACGTGCTGTTAAATAAAATAAAAAAATGACAAACAGTTTAATAGTTCATATTATAAACTAATAACCTTCAAAGTTACAAAGTTACTATCCAAAATAGAATAAAACAAACCATGCAAACTTTTAATAATAATAATGCTTACCTTTGGCGTATTATTGTTTAAATTGGTAAAACCTGATTGTAAATTTTATATAAAATCAATTTTGAAACTTGAAAGATTGAATCAACCTGTGTGTGACGGTATACTAAGTTATATGGCAGTGAACAGTGGGAGACAGAAGGGAGATGGCTCAATAAAAGCATTAACTTGTCACAAGACCAACAAAATAAATCCATCTAAGGTCAATGTATTATGTATTTCGACGTCTTTTATTGTTAGAAGTGAAGTTGTAAATTATAAGGAATTGCTTCTAAGAACACAAGTTAGGTTAGAAAAGGGTGTTGTTTTTTGAAAGATGAATTTATTTTGAGTTCGTGTTCATTTGTTATTCTAATTAGTGAGTTAAATCAAGAATTCATTTATACAACGTGTCCCAAAACTCAACGATAAGCCGGCACCAGAGGATGGAGCTGCTTATGAGTAGTCGAGAAAAAAATAAGGAAAAGATATATTTTTTTCCTTATTTTTTCTCGACTAATCATAAGCAGCTCCATCCTCTGGTGCCGGCTTATCGTTGAGTTTTGGGACACGTGGTATAATTAAAAGAACACCAATTTATCTTACCTGTTTTAAAACTAAACCAGCCATAAATAATTAAGCAGACAATTTCAAAGAAGAAATGAAATCTATTAACATTTTAACATCAAAAGAACGGTCCGACTTGACTTCAAGAAATCCTAATTTTAAAAACGTTTTAAATCTTATGAACATCTTAAGACTTATTTTTGACATAGAAGCTTACCACAATGACTCTTCATAGACAACTAAAGGAATTTGTCTGTTTTATTACATGAACTTTCTTAACAAGTTTGGTCAAGTAATATTGGCTTGCCTTTAATTAAAATACATAAAGTTATTTAAAATTACATAAGGATAGGTACAGTTTATACTTTTAAAATAGCAGTAACTCAGTAATTCAATATGCAAGACAAGACAAGTTCGACCATTCGGGGAGAGGTGAATCAAGCTCTGCGTAATTGAGAATGTACGTGCTAAAATGTGTATTGTACGCTCTGACGGAACTACTTAAACTCGCCGGTTAATATGATCAGCGTTGAGTTGAATATCCAAGTCTCCCATTACTCTCTATTTCACCTAAGATGAGTCCTGTGACAGCCTTATACCGTATTTCGTATAGTTTAAACATAGGTGATTAATTATTTACGTTCCTCTACGGCGTCACTAGTTGAGTACCGATGTAGTATTTATGTAAAGTTAAAGAAACAAGTGTAACAGGGTAAAGTCACCAGTGGTCAGCCAGAGACCAGTAGTCGACCTTATATGAGTGCGAAAAGTGGGAAATAAATGTTTCGTACTCTTCCCACTGATACAAAGTATAGGCAGAGGCAACTGCAGGTCTTTGGCGGACCACTGGTGACTTTACCCTACGTGTTTATATGAGCTGATCTTAGATGAAATAGAGTTGAAATTGGTACTTATACTTGTAATAGATATAAGTACTTGTGATAATTATACTTACATTTTTAGTTGTCTTAAAAAAATGGAATAGACCAACTTACTTTTAAGCTGTCAAAAGAAATAGATTAAAAACCAAATATACACTGGCGTAACAGTTAGCTTATAAGTTAATTAGTTATTTTGAATCCGTTTTAGCTGGTAAAGTTACAAATTTTTTGATAGAGTCCTTTATTTTATGAGGTTTTTTTCATTTATTTATAGGATATAAAAGAAAATGCGTTACCAACCCTGAGGACTATAATGGAATGTCTCTATACTGTAGCTATGGCGGTAGGTTAATGGATAAAATGGTGGTAGATCCGGACGGACCCCGCACAAGGTCCTACCACCCGCAACACACACACGACGAATTACAGGTCATCCACACGTTACGGCATATTAGTTAAATCAGGTAATCACTTCAAATTGGCGTGAAGTCTTGAAGTAACGACATGTCAAGTGACCTCAGAGACATAAACTTAACTGTGTAATAGCGCTGGCAGCAGTAGCTACCACAATAACTACTAACCAATAGTTACTTGCCTCTGGCTCTTATAAATTGCACTTCGAGGGTGTAGGTACGCTGGAATTACACAACGTAATTGCTGGCAGCATTCCACCATCAAAAGACCATCGGGGCCTCAATTCGACACGGTATAAACTAAATCTGTTTATGACCTGTTATCGTATTGTAAACGTTTTGATAGATATTACGAGTATTAATACCATGACGGGTGAAATACTATTTGGATTTTTCCGCCTAAAATACAGGCATTGTATAGGTTGTACGCTGAAATTATGTAACGTAATTCTGCTGGCAGCATTCCATTATCGAATGTCCAGTGGGTCGATTTTTAAAAATCGAACACTCGGAAATTTTATTTGAAATCGAACGTCAAGCGGTAGTTTTGTTGGGGGTGACCGTGACGGTCTTTCGTATGCGATTTATTTTCTACTTTCGACTGTTCGCTTCTCAAAAATTGACTCACATGGCTGATATTTGTATGGACTGGGTCGGTGCGAATGAAAACGATTATGCTAGCACAAGTTGTTTCTATCTAGTCGGTAAAGATAGACACGCAATGAGCGACAAGCGAAAAAATACAACTTCAGCTACCGATGATGAGACTGGAACTTTGACAAAAAAAAGTTATCATTTAAAAGCGTCACAAAAAACACTTACCACTCATTGATAAAACATGTTTTGGAATTTAACTGTCTAATTCCGTCGATAATTAATCTAGGAATATTTGACAATAAAAAGTGATAACAACATTCGTATTTGTAAATACAACTTCTCGCAACAATTAGCAGTATATGTCGCCACTTTTCCTTTTTTTGCATGTTTTTTTTTTGTCTGTGATTTCTTGTTGTGAGTAAACGTTCTTTTTCATTTTCTTTCTTTATTTATTAAAAAAACTTTATTCATGAAAAGCGTAAATATTTCTGATAGGGAATGTACGAGTATATTTGTTCTGCCGCGGAAGTAGTTAAAATGCATTTATATTGCAAGCAATGTCTATAAAATATTCGGAATGGGGCAGCAGGAAATGCCCGTGATATTATTAAACGTTATATTGTGAAATTATTCGTTTAAAATGTGTGGAAAGACCGACTCGATTAGGAGTTTTTGGCACCGATGGTGGTAAGGAGTTACGTGTAGGTTCCCACAGAGAATACCAATAGTTTGTTTAAGTCACGCTACGTTAGATGGCGCTGAAGTAAACTTTTAGTTTTATTTTTTTAATTGTAAGTGTATAGTTTATTTTGTGAAGAAACCAAACAATTGTATCATGTTTTAAGCCTAATTGTGTTGCACTGGCTACGCTGCGTACGCCACTTGGATCAATTTGATCAAGACGTGTGTCAGTGACGTTATTTCGTCCGAATTTTATACAGATTATAAATTTCACAAACTATCGCAACTTGTGGAAATGTCACGATTAGCACGTAATCTTGCTACAAAAACCAGCGTACCGGGATAATTTAGGCCCTAAATGGTACTAAGGTCAAGAACTAAAATATATATTTTCTTAATATTTGTTACTTTATACTTAGGTACGTCACTCATGCCTAGAGGAATCCTGAGTGTGTGGTCTATCAATGAACTGGCAAGAAAAATACCGGATGGTAAACAAGCTAGGTGATACAATTTTGATTTACTACCATTATACTCTGACCCTTAGACTTATACCAACAGTTTGCAGACAGAGATCATCATATATCTTGTCCAGCATACTTTAACATCTGATTCCTATCATGCAGTACCAGCCCACGGGTCAGAAATTAATCTTTTGCAAGAGTTAAATTCCGCAGTTAACTATCGGTTAGTGTTACGCGAGGTCAAGGTGTGATAACGCTTATCAATTCTTATCTTCGACGTGATAAGGGAAACCGAACTTTAGTAAGTCAATGGCCGTCTCTTGATTTAAAAATAAATATTTGAAAGTAGCATTTGACACACAAAAATATAAAATAGGTAAAAAGCTTCAATAATTTCAACTTTATTCAATGACGCGCTGGCCTAGTTGGTAGTGACCCTGCCTACGAAGCTAGCGGACCTGGGTGTCAAATCCCGGTTAGGGTTTTTTATGTATTTAAGTATATATTTCTCTATATAAGTATTTATATCGTTGTGTAGTACCCACAGCACAAGCCTAGAGCTTAGTTTGGGACATTGTCCCTCTCACAATTGGTATGACATTGTTCCCTGCCTTTTATTTATTATGTATTTATGTATGTAAACTCTTTATTGCAAAAAAGATAACATGTACAATGGGGAACTTAAGGGATCTCTTCCATTTAACCTGCAGGTTAAAACCTGCCTTAAAAGGCTGGAGGATAGGTAAGATTACCTACAAGGAGGTGCGATGTGCACAAAAGAAAATAAACCAATATACCTTGGGTAATGAACTAGTATCAATTATGATGGTAGGTAGTGCATATTTGTTCCGTGTGGTTGCTGGCTTAGAATAGTGCCACTCCATGCCCTGTGGAAGTCCTGAGAGACGACTACGGGTATAAAGGCTTGTAGTAAATGTGAGATGATGCTTGCAACCTGTCACTAATATACACTGGTAAACATCTTGACCCGTTTGTGCAAAATGTGGTTATAGAATTAACAACAAGTTGTTAAGAGTTGTTGGTAATTCTGTAGCACTGCCTACTCACTCTGGGATGAAGGCGTGACGGTATGTATGTATGTATGTAGTGGATATTTTTAATTTCAGGATAATTTGTGATATAGGGATTGTAAGTAAAAGTAGTTATAAAAAATGAAATGTAATTTAGCGAATAATTATTATTATTGAATACAGTAGGACTATAAACATTTTAATTGACAGGATTTACTACTTGAACCTATTACTTGGATAATTTTAACATTATAGGTATAAGTAAATTCACCGTTTTTAATAAGTTACTTTTCACATTAAGTTTAAATTAGAATTTATTAAGTATTATTGAACAATAAGTACTTAATTGCATTTACATTTTTTTTATTCGGTCCCATTTAGTTTTAGCTACCGTCGCATTAAATTCAAACTAAAAAATATTTATGTAAATAAAAAATAATGTAAATTATTATTTAAAGAAGTGTTATAATCTGCTGGTCAAGTTTTATTTATTTAACACTTACCTAGTGATCAAAATTAACCGTATCTAATGTACTAGTATAGGTACCAAATTATTTATTTTTAGAATTTGCGGCTGGCTAAAGTAATGAGAAATATAAATGTAATAATGATGATAAGCAAATAAACTCTTCTATTTATCATTAAACATCAAAAAATATTGTATTTATTAATATATTTCAACTGGTACCTACCAGGAAAAGAATTATATTAGGGTAGGGGCACCAAAAGATGAACGACACCCAAAAGCTGAACACTCGATCGAAATAATCACATAACTAAATCGTGACAAATATTACATAGTTCGGAATTTATTTTTCTTAAACAGCAACTCTTTGCTTACACCTCCATTAAATCTTAACATAGTATTATATTCTTTTTGGCCGTGATCGGTCGTCGTTCTGGAGCTTCTCGCCGAAAATGTCGATAGTATGGGAAAATACTTAAGGACAGTGCTCTCCAAATTTAAGCGTTTAATTACGTATAAAATTCAATAATTGTCAGTCTTAGAAGGATTTGCTTGGTATGTATTCTTGATTAATCACTCTTTTATTGGAGTTATACGATATTTCATTTTTCTTGTTAGTTAACGAGAAATATGCCGTTCAAGTAATGGTTTCAAAAATGTATACCTAAGCCAATACTTGAACGGTGTTCAGCTACTAGGCAAGGCGTACTTTTTTTAAAGCTTCTTAATAAATCGTACTGAAATGACAGATGGAAAATTTAGAACTTAAAATGATCGTTAAATGCTCTTGTATCTTTAAACCAAAAGATGAACATAGCTTTTGATGTCTAATCCAATGATTTTGGAGTTTTAAATACTATGAAAACTATCACTGTTCAATAAAAAATGTGTGCCTAATACTTGAACGATTTAAATTTACTAGTTCATGTTTTGGATTCTATTCCAATATGTGAACACCTAATTGATTTTGTTTGTTCATTTCATAAATTCTGTGTCCTAAAATTGAACTAAGTAAATTCAGTCGTTCGACTTTTAGGCATAGTTTTATAATATGAACACTAGTAGTAGTATACTAGTAGTATTTATGGAAATGTTTACTAATATTATAAATGTTAAAGTAACACTTTTTGTCGGTTTATCTGTTTAAAAAGATAAGTAACTAAGTAGTTTTGCTAATGATTATTGATAAAAAATACTAATTCGTTGTAATTATGACACAAATAACCATAAAAAATAGGAACCTTATGTACGTAAGTAATATTAAATAAATGAAAACAATTAAAAAATAAAGAATATTTCGTTAACTCGCATTTTATTGCTAAAAGTGAATAGAATTAAAATGATATAGGTATTTTATTATGTTAGTTCAACTTTTGGGCCCAAACCGTTCAGAATTAGGGCACGCTGTTCATCTTTTGGGCAAATCGGTACATTTTTGGTTTCAATGATTTTTAGAAAAATACGGAGATATATTAACAGGCTTTATAATAGTCATTTTCAATCTAGACCATATACTGTACCATATAAAAAATTTAAATAGAGTGAAATTTGTTACTTTCACTGAATATAAACTGTCTAAAGTTGGTGTGGTCGCTTAATCGTTCATCTTTTGGTGCTCTTACCCTACTAATTTATACTTTAGAAAAATATCCGTACCTAGTAAGTAGGTAGCTATTATCGTAGTAGTATTTTCTTTCATCATCCATTAGTTTATGATTTATTTACTAATTAACTCAGAGAAGATTAATACTTAGCTATTCATGACTTTTTGTTCACTTCCATTATCTACTTGGAATTAATTTAAAATATTTTTTTATAAAACTAGCATTTAATACTAATGAGAGAGCTTGTTTAAATTAATTGGAGCGAAAGTTATTTTTAGAATGATAACAATAATGATGTTTGGTTTGTTACAAAATTAACGATACCTAGGTATAATATTAATATGTTATGAATGAATTTAGATTTTTAAATTTGAAGGGTATATTGAAATTTATTTGTTTACTACCACTTAAAACACCGTAAAGTTAAACAACAAATCAAGTTAAATTTTTAGACAATAAATCACGCTGTATGAAAATAAATCTCAATTAGAAAAACTCACCGAAACAATATTCCGAAATTACTCAAACGGCAGCACCAACTTGCATTTCCCACAAATTAAAAACATAACTCAAACCAAAAACACTGGCACCCGAATATCATTACATAAAAACAAAACGAATGAAAGAGTTCGAAATTTAAAATGTAGTTCGAATTTTCAAAGTTCCGACGCGCGTAATGTTCGAAATCGAACTCGACTCAACGCACGTTCGTTTGACGCGCTGTGCAGTCGACGACTGGCTACGAAAGATACAGAACCAACAAATTGGAGGTATGCTAGTATTAACTTGCACCGGCCGGCTTTCCACTGTTTACTATTGTGTAACAACTATCTATTAAGACTGATACATCATTTTAATTGGCCTAATTTATTTATTCTATTAATAAAATAACAAAACAAGCCCAACTATTGCAATTGCTATTAATGCTATTATCACTCAGCTGTTCCAATTGACCTGAGAACAGAATCAAATCTGACCTATAAACGCAAGGCGTTTGATAAAAGTAATCAATTCATGATAACATATACACGATGTACACAAGGGCGTAAAATAAAAAAAATGAATGGCTTGAATTTAAAGTCTGCCACTCAGCGCTAGATGGCGTAAGAATGCTTTGCTTCACTATTGTATCTACTCGCCGCGAGATGGCGATAGTAGTCAGATAAATCCTGTTACGTCCAATATTTGTTAGAACCTTCGGACTACTCTATTTCTATCTTTTATTGTTGGTGGCCTTTTAAATTATGACATTAAAAAAGCAATAAGCACACAGGCCAAGTGATGGTGAAAAAATGATAATAATATAATGTGGAATGGATATTTTCAACCAGACTGCAAACCTGAGGACTAAGACGCCTCTATGGTCATTTCACTGCAACACAACAACGAGAATACTGCTGCTAAACAGGTAAGATTATAAGCTATCTAGACGATAGAGTCCCACTACCATTAAATTATTGTTATAGTTAATAACATAATGAACCATACCTCAAGCGATTCAAATAAAGATGACTCTAACGTCATTAAAGTTTTTCTAGTAAATTGTTTCTTAGAATATGAGCTCACGCCCCTCACGCAGATCCAAGAATGTAAAGATCAATTACTTAAAGGCTCACGCTTTAAGTGATACATTGCTTTGCTGTGATAGCTCTCGGCAAGAAAATGTTAAATCAACCCGTCAATGGGTTGCTACAAGCATGCTTCGATCAATGAAACTGAACGTTAAGGGAGGCAGACAGACTACGTGTGTAGTGGTAAAACCAACACAATCATGAATCAGAACAAAATTGATGCGCACGCGTCACTGTCATAGTTAATCAAAGGTAATGTCGTCTGCGCCGCCGTAACGTTATATGAAAGAAAACAGCTAACTGCATACCAATTGGGATAGACCAATAAAAATAACTCACGGTTTTTACATTCTAATTCGAAAGAATGGGTCATTTTAAGAGACCTATTTCATTAATTTTGTATTTGACCCAATAGTTTTGTTTTAATATCCTTATTTTGTAGTAAATAACCACAATTAAATTATATCTAATAATAAAAAGTGATTGTAATAGAGTATTAAAACATACTATTTCAAGCGGCTTTCGCCTAACCCGTAAGATACACTAGGAGAGCTTTAAGCCGAAAACGAAAGTCAAACAAAGGTTAAATATACCTTTGTCGAAATATCCGAAATAGATAAATATTTCATAAACTTAATAATGCAGAACGGCTTTAAAACCCTATTCCTCGAAATGGTTTTCGAATTAGAGTAATTGTAAAAATATGAACAATCCCAATAGTAGCATTTTAAATTTAATTTTGCTACCAATATACACCGTGTTTTTTTTTATTTACGATAACTTCGGCATATTACTAGGTATATCCATAGAAACTAATTGGAAGATTAGATTTTTGAATATTGCAAAAAAAAAAGTTTTTCAGTTTAGAACAAAATAATGAAATCTTTTATCTTTGGTCATTCTAAAAGGGGCTTTAGAGTTAACTAATAATCAGTGTCAAATACGTCTATGTTGGCGTGACATACACACACAAGTAAAGATAACACTTGACAGGTACAAGATTGTCACTTTAGATTGACGCGTATACAAACCTAACAATTGGAAACTCTTTACTCATAAGTATTAAAAGAAAATTGTTGTTATCAATTAAGAGCCTGTTACACTAGGTTAACGTGATTAACTGATTAAATTTAAAAATTAAATATCTTTAAAACCGTTAGACTTATCATTTCTCTGTCTTCGGGAAATTAACTTTGTTTGACCTAAAGAACGTTCCCTTAAAGTTATCGTAAATCAAAAAAAACACGGTGTAGAATGCTTTGACAACTAACAAATAAAGGTACCCAACTACCCGGCTCCAGTTTGATTTATTTTGACATAAGTTAGAGAGTAATCTAAAATAACAGACGTAACTCTTTTTAGCTGCCCAATCTCAACCTATTGGAAGAAAACGTCCTCGAAATTGTTAAAAAGTGACTAAACTCTCTAAATTCTGTAGATCGTGTTTATAATTTTGTCATGTTTTCAAATATATAATCTTGAACAAAACTCTACAGAAGAAAATTTACCTATACCTATATCAAAATACGTTAATCAAATCGGAGCCGGACAGTTGGGTACCTTTCCTTGTAAGTACATTGCAGTTAGCCGCTATCTTTGGTATTTCGGCCGCCCTTAGGAGTTTCTGTTAGCTACTGCCGCTCGGTCGTCATAACGTTTACGTGATGACATTTATGCGTCATCATTATTATAACTGTTTATACTGTGTCAAACTCCATGTGTGGGGTTGAAAAGGTTGAACGCTAGTTGGGATTGTTATCTTTTTTTTTGGGCATTGAGAAGGTAATAGCACAGTGCACTTCATTGACAAAAAAAATTACAAATGCGAACTTACTTTGGCAAACACTTTAAGGGATCTCATCTACCTATCCCTTGAGAGATTGCTGATGGTAGGATCTTGTGCAGGGTCCGGCCGGATCGCTACCACCATCGTATCCATTAACCTACCGCCAAACAGCAGTGTTCGCATTGATGTGTTCCGATTTGGGGATAAGACAGCCGGTGTAATGACTAGCATAGAGGCATTCCATCTTAGTCCTCAGGGTTGGCAACACATTTGCAGTTTTAGGCTTGCAGTCTTGTGAATGCGAATATCTATGGGTCACAGTTTCCACTTACCATCAGGCCCCTATTTCACCAAGTTACAATTGTCAATGACATATGTCTGCTGACAAGTGTCGACAAGTGTCTCGGACAATTGTCCAGAAACAGGTGACAAGTAGACAAATCTAATTTTATTTCTATGGACATACATAATTGTCTACAATTACAGTGTGCAACGCGTGACAATTGTCCATAATTTATTTTAAGGACAATTATGTTGAGAAACAGTTGTAAATTTTTCCATATCGACATATTTGCAAATTTGTCGGTAATTATTGACATGAGATAAGAGCTGTGTCAGGCTTGCGTTACAATTGTAGTGTTTTCA
Organism: Acleris sparsana; assembly: GCA_923062465.1. NCBI lineage: Eukaryota > Metazoa > Arthropoda > Insecta > Lepidoptera > Tortricidae > Acleris > Acleris sparsana. The sequence continues at coordinate 14,395,762 of OV281300.1, forward strand.
TTGTTAGTTACAAAATGGCTAAAGGAGTAGTAGTGACAGTGATTTAGATGAGTTCACATATAGGAGAATATATCGTCGGCTTAGTGCAAGAAGTCATTAACTAACAAAAAGTCAAGTCGGAGAAAAACGGGCTCAAAGTTTTGACACAGTCAAATGACCATAATTGTAATAGGTTCGGTTCTAGATTTAAAAATTAAACATCAATGGTTAGCTAAATGTAGTTGCTATTAAATCCAATTAAAAACTTTGTACAATAAAGTCAAATAACTTTTTTAAAAGCCTAAATATGTAGTTAGTGACTTTTGGTCTTTCTCGCTCTTAAGGGAACTTACAATTAGTTATTTTTTATTTTCATTACAAATAAATCGGGAAACATAGTTTTCTATAACAAAATTGGTTTAATCAGTCGTAATTATTAACTTAGAAGCATTATAAATGTTACTTATTAATCAACAACGAATAAACAGATTTATTTAATTCTACTTCACAGATTATAAACTCTGCAAGGCCACAAAAATAACACAAAATTCTCGTAATGACGTTATTTTTAACTTCAAACTAAAATAATAATGAAATATTCATTGTTGATAGACGAACTTAATACTATAATAATTCCAGACAACAGCAAGCACTATTAGTATAGGTAAAACGTGAAAACTTCTAAAAATTTAAATAAAGACATCAGCTTTTGATTGAACTAATACAGTAGGTACGAAAAAGAGTAAAAAAAAATCCTTGACGTCCATCTTTTTTACTCTACGTCTTCTGAGTTAGAAGACAATTCTTCAGGGACATAATCACGACACTCTTTGACTGGCAAGTTCCGGTACCAGTGGTAAAGTTCCGAGGGTATTATTTTTTCATTGCACATTTTTAGCAAACCGTAAACTGATCTACTTCCTTAATATTCGTAAGAAGGACTGGCGGCGTGGCGTATCTTTCTGTGATTGAATGTAACGTGTAACGTCAGTGGGTCTAAGCCATTTTTAATATCCGACAAAGACTAGTTTCAAATCAGCATTCTGATTGTCACCCATTAAGATCAAAAGTTAAATACATTTTATACAGGGTGGCCGGTGGCAGATTTTTTATATTTTCAATAAGTCATTTTTATAATTAAAAAAAATGGGTTTTGACATTTGGCGGGCTTACACGGTTCAATATTGCGAATTTTATTTTCATCTTGTTTCAATGGTCAGAACGCCGTCATTCTTATGCAGTTGAAGCGTTTGCACGCTATATAATTTCGTTAAGACACGGGCCGAGTGTAAAATTTATTCGGTCATGGGTGCAAAGGTTCCGAGAAACTTCTTCGGCAGATAATATACCGAGATCAGGCCCCAGCACACACGGACGCTGGAACACGTATTGAGTGTGCAACGGAGTTTACAGGAAAATCCACGACTTTCAGTGCGGAAGAGAGCAGCTCTCTTTAAGACTCCTAAAGTTCTCAGTGCATGAAATATTGAAAAAATAATTGAAGTTTCATCTCTAGTATAGGATTTAACTGGTTCAAGAAATTAATGAAAGTGATTTAACCAAACACAAAGTTTTTTGTGACACAATGTTGCACAGATTTCGTACCATAAATTGCATTTTTTGTAGTGACAAGGCCCATTTTCACTTGAGTACTCATGTCAACAAGCATGTAGTAAAGCAAAATTGTCGCTACTGGGGCCCGCGATCGTCTAATCCACGGTTAAAACACCAAAGACCTTTGCATTGTCTAACAGTTACTGTTTGGTCTACCTCATCCTTGAATAGAATTATTGGGGGTTATTTTTTTGAAAATGCCAGCAGTAAAATGTAAATAGGTAGTGACAACTATAGGAAAATGATAGCTGATTAATTTCCTATTCATCACACGCCTGGCTTCAGCAGGATGGTGCTACACCACACATGGCCACAGTGTCGATGAACGTGCTTCGCGAACATTTCCCTCGAAAATTGATAAACCGCTTTGGAGAAATCCGTGGCCGCTGAGATTGGCCGATTTGACCCCTATGGATTTGTTTCGATGGGGGTATCTCAAAACCAGAGCTTTTAATAACAACCCACGGTCTAAATATAGGTGATTTCCAAAAAAAAATTGCTATCGAAATCAACAACATTACGCAGAATTTGCTGCGAGTGGTACAAAACGCGAGGCTCCGTTTTAATGAATGTGCACGTGTAGGGGGACGACATTTAGAGGACATATATATTTTAAGTAATTAAATCTGCATTTGTGATCTTTATTGAGATATAAATAAACACTATTCGCCTCAGGTGATGGTCAAAACAAAACCTAGATACCTGTACAAAATCTCGCCCATCGTGTAAAATCAGTCTTTTGCAAATGAAATACTTAACTAAGTACTTACTTACCTACACTATAACTTAACAGCATAAGCAATTTGAACGTATCTTATTATAATTTAATGACAATAGGTACAAACGCTCTTCATTCGCTTTATTTAGAATATTTTCTAGCATCAAAGATCCTCGTCCTGCCTTAGTGTTAATATTATTTCGCTTCATTTTGTAAGAAGTCACTACCATCTCGCATAACGTCCATCCCTGGTCGCAGCTGCAACGGTATGACTTCGATCGCGATGACCGAACGAGTGGCGGGTTACCGCGAGAGCAAGACGTACTCGTAGGTAGGCATAAAAGAGTTGAAATATGAACTTATCAGAGCAAGAATAATTTCACTAAAGGTGTTCAAATTGAAACAACTTATTTGTCAAAAGTCATTAACCATAATTTAATCACTTGAATTACGTATCTTTGGACACAACTAAAATCGATAACTATCATTGATTACTTTAAAAAATCATTCTGGCTGCCATTAATGCTGTTTCCTATCTTTTTTAAACTGTATAATGTACTTTAGTTATTTTATACTTAAGTAAAAGTAGTAATATGCATCCAATGCTTATTTTGTTAAAAATCATTAAAGCGTTATAATAACATTTTTTTTCGTTTTACTGTTTGCTAAAAGTAACTATATGCATATAATGAATTCTAGCTCAAATACTTTCAGAGCGATATTCATATTATTTTATTTTTTAAAGTTAATAAGTAACATTAGTGAATATTCAAACGTAATAAAATGTGTAAAAATAAAAAAAGATGTTTTGATTAAAGTAACTAATGGTCATAAACCATTTCCGTCAAATCAATAAAGCAAAAATTGAAATTAATGACTTAATGTCATTGCTGTAACATCGAAATTACTAAACGTAAAAAGAAATGGGTCAGTGCGTTAGAAAGAGTAAGTCGTGGCGAATCCGCCTGTGTTTGTACCTGTACTTAGTAACTTTATGCCTTTAATGACTTCTTGCACTAAGCCGACGATATAAAGAACGAATAAATTTCTCCTTTGACGTCACTGCCTTTGCGTTCAAGAAAAATAACTGCATTGGATGGTTTCAGGGTCACAATACCTCGTCAGCTATTTCTTTCCATTTCTTGATTTTCATGTCGAATGTTAAATTGTTATATCCATATTGCAATGGTTTTAATCAAGGCACTTTAAAAAATGGTGCACGAAAGGAATTGCAAATTGCAAATGATTTACTTATTTGTAGCTAAAATCGCGGGAAATATTTTAATAGTTTTAAATAAGTTTCATGCAAAGTGATCAAAGGTACCTATTCGTATTCAGCCAGTGTCAGTTTATATCCACAACTATATATGTATTTAAAATTTAAGCGGTTCTCGAGCGTACGTTAAAAAATAAAAAGCCAATTTATAATAAACCATCGGTGTACTTAATTAAGTATTAAGTTTTGTAATTGGTAATTATATTTAGTCGGACAAACTCGAAAACGCTCGCTTCCAAAACACACGTACTTTGAAATTAAAAAATAAACACTGGCTAGTATCAATAAAAATACATTTACCCAAACATGATCGGAAAACTTACTTTTAAAAAACGAACACGGGTAGTGTCTCATATTCATCCATCAAAATTAAAAAAATAGTAACCTTGTTTCTTGCTACAGTTTTTTTTAAAGTGAGAATAATTGCATATAGTCGACAAGACTGAGGAAACTATCCATACAGCCAAGCTAACCGCTCTCGTTTACTGAAAAAAAGTGTGTATAGTCATTTGTTGAGCGATTGATAAATCAAATAAAAATTAGTTTGTACACTCCAAACTAATATAATAATTATTGTTTTATAATTGTGGACTAAGTACGCGGTAATGGTCAACAATCAACATACGGTTGATTTACACATTTAAAAATATAAAGACTATCGTTTTTCATGACAACGTGACAATTGTATCAGAATTTTGACAACTGCCATTTCACGATATAAAAATGTCATTTTTTTATTATTATTTTCGCACCTGTCAGCGTGGTTTAATAATGTAGAGATTTGTGAAACAACACTTATCGTGACTACTCGACAATTGTCACCTGATTATTACAATTGCTGTTTCATGAAATACAATTGTCACGTAATTTAGACAATTGTCGAACTTGTCAAGCTTGGTGAAATAGGGGCCAGGTGGCCTGTGTGCTCGTTTGCCTTATCTCTGCCATAAAAAAAAAGAAAAAGAAAGAAAAGTGAAACTGTGCATCAAGTAGACAGGCAGACAAATTTTTTTAGGAGAAGAACATAAAATATTAAAATTATTAAAGTATATAAATCATTTGTTGGTCAATGCATTTATTTCTATAATAAATTACCTGACGTAGTTTTAAAGTTACCCTTTCCAGCACTTAAAAATTACTTAAATAAATCGTTAATGTCTAAAGCGTATTATAGGGTCGAGGACTATCTAACAGACAAAAATGCATGGCCTAAACCCGAAACTTAGTCAATAATAATTTGTTCAAATGCAAAAATATTTATCTTGCCTAGGGGACACCGTTAATATAGGGAAACATATCGAAACTTTTATTTGGTCGTCTTGCACCGTCTTATATACACAAGTAGTTTTTTTTTTTCTCTGCCTAGGTTTTTGGCATGTTTTCCTGCTGAACTAGGCGTGTTATTTGATATTATATTTAATTTAATATTTATAGCTTTATATAATGCTTAGACTAAGTAGTACCATTGTAATAGGTATGAAATTTGTTTAATAAATGACTGACTGCTGAGTTTCTTGCGGCGATTCTTCTCAGCAGGGGTCTCCTCTTGGGAAGCGCTGGTAGATTCTTGACGTGTATAAGTGCCCGTGCGGCCTACTTACTAAATAAATGACTTTTATCTTTATCTTTTATTAAATAACCAATATAACTAAAAACGTGCACTTGTACAAGTATGCCAATGCAAGGCACAGCGCAAGGTTAAATCAGTTTAGTAAACATATAACTTTGTTGTTATAAAACATTTAAGTATACTATAATAAGTATGTATAACGATATTATACTTTTTTTTTGTTCTTCATAAATGTAATTTATCACAGAACCAGTTATTAAATTTTGAACTGTACATACATAGTAGTTGTTTAGGAACAAAGATCAAAAAAACTGGCTTTATATTTCCGAAACCCTTTTTAGCGGACATCATAAAATTATGAAATTATCTTGATCTTGATGTATGAGATAAGAATGTATTGCGGTCATAACCATTTCCTGTTCACCATGGCATTTCCGTTGTTCATAATAATGTTGGCAACCATTGGGTGCAAAAAATTACACGACGTCGTCCATATAAATACCCTGCTGTCTACATTGTTTATCAAATAAATCATAATAAGACCACCGAATATAGGGCTAGTAGTAAGTTTTTGTATTGTGTTAGTGTGCCCTAGCTTGTTCACACGTAGAGGTAGCTGCTGAAAAACAGCGCTGTGTAGACCGCAGATATGCTGAGTTCTGAACCTTTAGCCATAATATTGTGTTCATTGGTTGTAAAAAGGGCTCAATCTGCAAATATCAAAACTAATTTTTCTTAATTTTCCGTGACGTATTTTTTGAATTAAAGCCAAAATGAATGTTCCCCTTCCTTCCTATCCTTGAATAACTACAGATAGTAACAAGTAAGTACTATACATTCATCTGAAGTTTGATCTTTCAACAACGCTTTCAAGAACGCTTTGATCTTTCAACCTTCTATCCACATTAGTAGAATACTCAATGGTTCGCACGCAGTGGTTTGCTGTGTCTGTTCTTATTCGCACTGCCGAGGAGTGGAACGGTCTCCCTGCGTCTGTATTCCCAGAATCATAATAACCTTGGTGTTTATAAGGCAAGAGTGAAAATGCATTTTCGTGTCACTTAACATCAGGTGAGATTGAGGTCAAAGGCAAACCCATTGATATAAAAAAAAACAACGGATTTTAATTTGGTTTTCATCAATAGAAAAAGTGATTCAAAAGGAATGATATTATGTATAAAAAAAACCGAATTATCCACAAGTGTTTCAGAAAACTCACATGCACCAAAGCGAAGCGAGGGCGGGTCGCTTGTCAAATGTAAACAGTATGAAACGTTACTGTGATTCTTTGAACTGATAGTTTCAAACAATCAAACATAACAACGATTACTTACACGATCAGTTTTCCCATCAATCAATCAACACGGTATTAAAAGTTTGCTGGGCGTGTGACCGCCGACCGTGTCATGTGCGATAGTTCTTTCTCTTAGGAGTAGACAAATTGGGTCACTGTGCATGTAATTCTGTATGTGCAGTGACTTGATGTCTTTGAGTCGTAAGCTAGATTTCACTTACGCTGTATCATGAACTAGAAAGTTTTAAATGCTCGCTTGTGGCAATAGTTCTTTCCGTAAGAATTTTTTAGATATGACACAAAAAAATGAAACTAGATATGAAATTAATTAATAAAAAAAAGTTTTTATTAATTAATTTCATATCTAGTTTTTTTCTATATTATAAATTTAAAGTGTGTATCTATAAGTCTGTCTGTGGCATTATCCTCCCAAACGGATGAACTGATTCGAGCGCGTTTTTTTAAAAATCAAAGCTAATTTTTTCGAGATGATTCTTACTTGACCGCTTAAGTCATGTCTATCGATGTGAATGGACGTGGATAAAACATCTTTTACTTTCTGACCAGTACATAAGTGCGAGAGTGACGGATGCTTTATCTACCGTGATAGGGGCGACCATAATGCGAGCCCAGTGGGCCTACAATGGCTGCGTCTATATCGCGTCTCAAATGTGGATAAAGCATCCGTCACTCTCGTACTTGTTTACGTGTCAGAAGGTGACGGATGCCTTATACAAACTTTGTCCCACGGTAAACGCAGCCATGTTCCCCTGGGGGTCTAATATGGCTGTGTTCGACTCTTTTTGCATTCGTCACTCGCGTACTTATATGCGTGCGAGAGTGACGGATGCTTTATCCACATTTTGTCACGCTAGGCCCGCAGCTCTGAAAGAAGGGGTAGCCACTTTCTATCTATTTATTAGTATTAAAATGACTAGCTGTTGAGTTTCTTACGGCGCTTCTTCTCAACAGTGGTCTACTCCTGGGTAGCGTTTTAGACTCAGCCATGTAAAAGAACTTATACAATAAGAATTTTGATTTTAAATTTAATCGAAACCACCGAAGACGAAGGATTCGAATAATTTATATGCTGTCTTGATACTTGAATACGAATCCATTGTCTGTGTATATATTTGTTCAATTACCAGATTCCACCAAAGTGAATCTTAGTTTATATAACTAAGTGATTCTTGTGCGCATGCGTAATGAGTTATTAAAGCATCGTCTCGGATTGCTTAGCAAGATGTTTATTAACATCGAAGCCGTCGTGACCAGTTTTTATATGTGAACCAGTTTTTGCGATGGCTATTAGATCGATCGAAATAATCGAGTTCGAGTCAAATCGAGGGAAAAACAATCTTACTTATCGTCCACATCTTTGAGTTTAAATGATGTTTTGATTTAAATAGTGAAAGCCATTAATAATTTATGTGTAAGGAAATAAGAAATAGAAAAAAATATAGTTTAACACGACAAAAAATTATAATAAGGAGAAAGTTAATAGTATTACTACTCGTCTCAGTTAAACTTGGCCAGCACGCGCACCAGATTTGGATAATCTAACAGAGCAAGAATTATTGCAAACTGGCGACATGTTTCGCCTGCGTTGTAGGAACATAATTCAACTGGAACCAAGTGATATTACATACTTAAATGAATACATTACCCTAAATTGCATACGGCAGTTAGCTAATGGAAAAGACTCACAGCTAATGGATGCCAATGTGTAATCAGCATATTTGATGAGATCCACATGCAACCAAGGTTGCAATCACGACCATAAAAATTATGTAACAGCATGACCAGTAGATAGATATTACTTTGATATTTACGATGTGGTTGACCTTTTTTTTGCTTTCGGGGGGGGGGGGGGGGGGATTTCTCCAAGATACCCAGCGCTGGGGAGATTTTTACCCAGTCAAACCACACCGGTGGTCAGCGTGTACTCGGAGGCTCCGGGATCTCCTACACTTTACGAACTTCCCAGGTCACACACGTGTGACTTGTGCAGGGCCAGCGTGTGACCTAGTTGGAGGCCCTGGGATCCCCATAACACCGGCGTCGGAACCTGAATACACAATGCCGGGTCGTTGCAATGAGCGGTGCAGCTCCCCACCCTTTAGTGCAGGAGGTACCAGTATTCTGGTCTTTTGCTGCAGGGACCGATGCGGTTGGCCTAGTTGGTAGTGACCCTGCCTATGAAGTTAGTGGTCTCAGGTTGGATTCCCAATATTTTCTTGAGGCTTGGATGTTTTCTATGTTCCTATCTAAGTATGTATTTCTCTATGTTTATTGCTGTCCAGGTAGGTAGATGTACCTACCTACAAGAGAAGACCTTACTTTGGGACAAGACAAGATCATTTGCGTGAGATTATCCCCTGATTTTTACTTACTTATATCATGATGACGGTTCTCTGCCGTTTCGCCAAACAACGTTTCCCAAACTGATAGGATTTTTTTTAAACTAACCTAACTTAACCTATACGGTTCTACACGTTGGTCCTGTAATAAATCCTGAAATATTTAGAGTTTTGGAAAAAAAAACATTTGCCAAAAAGGAAACAGTTGGGAAATTAATCAGTTTGGGAAACGTTGTTTAGCGAAATGAAAGGAATACTGCATTCTATTTTCATTTAAGCATACATGGCGCAGTTTATTATGAATCCCAGTGATGAAATACTTGTTAAATTTTCAATGTATACTGAGTTGAAACATGTCACCATATCATTGTAAGATTTGTAAATCAAGGGCAGGCTAACAATAAAACAAATGATTTTCGGGTGTGCTTATCGCTTTTATAGGGTAAAGTCACCAGTGGTCAGCCAGAAACCAGTAGTCGACATTATATGAGTGCGAAGAGTGGGAAATATATCTTTCGTATTCTTCCCACTTGTACATAGTATAGGCAGAGGCCGACTACAGGTCTCTGGCTGACAACTGGTGACTTTACCCTACCCTAAAGTGCTAAATTAAGTAGTCCAGGCTTTCGATAATATTCCCCTGATGAAGAACTGCTAAATCCGTAACATTTTGGTTCCGGGTTAATCTTTTGTGAGTAACCTGTTGATTTCATCATAAGACAGCCGATGAATTTAACTAGCATAGACGCATTCTATTTTCGTTCTCAGAGTTAGCAACGCATTTGGAGTCTTAGGATTTAACCTTGAGATTTTAGTCTTAAGAATTCAAATTATCATGAAAAAAAAGATGACGCATAGAAGTTTAAACATTATACTGCGACAAAAATAACTTGATATGATAAGATTGATAAGCGACTTCTATATTTACAGTTCATAGGAAATTGTCAAGATAACCATTAAGATTTGACAGTTACAATTATTTCAACTGTTGTCGTCTTTATGAAATGACAGATATAGGTCATGTATCTGGAATGTCATGAAAAAGTGATATTTTTTATGACGAATAGGAAAGAAAGGAACATTTCACATCTCAGAACTTTATACGAAATCGATTTACGTTAAAGTGGCCTACCGCTACCGCCTCAACGATTAAACACAAATTGAGTGTTAACTGAATATAATATAAACTTCAAAATTATGTATATAAATACGATGTTGTCCTATGCGGTATTGTTAGCTGCGCGACTATACGTCATCGAGCATACAGCACACGACTGTTTTAATTTATCCTTAATACTTGCAAATATTTATTAATCAAAAAATGCTTTTATCTAAGGGTTCCCTCCTCCTAGGTTCCATCTTCACGGCATAGATAATTAAATTGCACAGAAGTGATATTTCAGTTGTATCCTGGAAAATGGAATTTAATTCCCAAAGAAATAAAGACTTCTATGCGAATTGACCATATTACACTTTTATAGGACTCGTGGAAAATCAAGTATCAAGACCTTTAAATTATATTACCCCAGAGTTGCAAGCCCTAAATTTTGATTTCCCTCTTTGTCATGAGATTCTGGTAGGCCTATAACAATATTACGAGTAGGTATATACAGGAAAAACTAAATTTACAACACTTAGAGTGATTTTCCTCTCTATGGACGGTTTATCCTAAAATATTCAACACAATGGCATTATAACCCCAAAAAATATTTAATTAGGTACGGAATTCCAAGAGTTTCGTGACTCGAGTCCAAATTTGCATTTCAATTATTAATTTATTAGCTTTAGAATCATAAAATATGCATTTCTGCCGTGAAATCCATAAAAATATTTAAAGATTTGCTTTTTGCGTCAACAGATTTTTCCTTTTAATGTGTATCTTGTAAATAACTTCTCGTTTTTCCAAGTTTGTCAGTATTTACCTACTTTATCATCATCAAATACAAGATTGTGAATCACAACTGTAGGCAAGTCATTTCACAATGTATTAATAAGCTATATTTCGCCACTTTATCCGTGATAAATTGGTTTATTGTTATTCAGTTGGACAACAAAACATTTTCGGACACTCGTCTTTACATCCTTTCTTTAATACCGAAATACTTTTGCTAAATATTACTACTTATATACAAGACTTGCTGACCTGAGAACCGTTGCCTTGATCCTAATATCATAGTATCCAGGCACTAATGTTCATTTTTATACAAAAAAAATACATATCTGTTCATCCGTTCCCAAGTGACGCGCTACTAATGAACACCGAATGTTTTTTTTTCATGTAGAACTAGCAACTCGCCTTCGGTTCGTATGTGAGTTGTCTGTAACATCCGTACAGTAAGGGAAACTGTAAGACGTACGTTTTGATGTCTTATTTGCATAAGGATAAGACGGAAAAAGGTACGTCTTTCAGTTTCTCTTACTGTACATAGTCCAGATTTATATAAAATAAAATTAAAAGCCTTTCTCTTAAATCACTCTGTCTATTGCTGAAAACCGCACATACAGAAGAGCAGACAGCGGGAAAAGACTTTGTTTTATATATTATGTAGTGATGTGAAGAAGGCTAAACCTTGATTTTGAATTCCATAGAATTCTGACATTTCTGGGTCTTGATTAATTGATTGATGATTCTGATCATTGTTATTACAAATCTTTGGACTTTTTTTAACCTTAATTTTTCTTTGTTACAAATCCATGTTATGTATTTTATGTACTTAAATCAAGTTAAATACTATTGAAAATCCTAAAAAGTCAGAATGTGACAGCAGTCCGAATTCTACGGAATTAAAAATCAAGGTTTAGATATTTTACAAACGTCGTTCAAAAACCCGCAACGTTAGCTCTAGCGAGTATAGTTCTGCTGAAAATTTCATAGTACTGAAAGATGGCAATTGGGTGTACATACATTGCGTGGCTCTACGAAGCTTGATGATCAAGAACTACATCAACCTTACAATGTTTATTGAATTATAACTTAATTGTAACCTGTTACTATGAGAATTGTGGAATACTTAGAGGCAGAAGTTATAGACGTCGTCATATTCATAGAGGCATCACATCATTGTCAAAAGAGCGATATTATTTTCAGCTGTTTTCATTTCTTGCAGCCGAGGTTCTTGGAAAAAGTGGTTCAGTCAGACATAATGGAAGTGTCTACTTAGAAACCCTAAAATTTCTTGAATATTCAACGTTACTTGTAAAAATCTATGACCAACCAAGCCAAAACGCTGTATAACAAAAGTTAATTCTGTTAGCATTTCAACTATTGGATGCGTGACGGCCCATTGTGGCGCAAATGGCAGGAAACGGTAACGTTGACCCACAGTCCTTTTGTGCTGCTTGCAACACTGAATAGCAACGTGTGGCTAATACATGCAGACGAACAAATCTCCATTTGAAATGTAAGGAAAAAGCAACAATTACCGAATTGGTTGTAATGTAGAGACGAGTATCTTCTGAAGTTGTAAAACCGGGCAAGAGCATGTTAGACCATGCTCAGTGCCAGGTTTGCCGTGGAAAACCGTTATCCCCATACTTCGACATAGGTCGCGGTCAGTTTACCAACACCGCAAATAAGTTTTCGGTAGGTATGGATCCGAGACATGGTCGCTTACAATGGGCCTCATAAGAAGGCTCAAGGTCACTCAAAGGGCGATGGAAAGAGCTATGCTGGGTGTCTCCTTGCGAGATAGAATCAGGAATGAGGAGATTCGCAGGAGAACTAAAGTAACCGATATAGCTCACCGGATTGCAAACCTTAAGTGGCAGTGGGCGGGGCACATTGCTCGTAGAACTGATGGCCGTTGGAGCGGAAAGGTTCTAGAGTGGCGACCGCGAACCGGGAGACGAAGTGTTGGCAGACCTTCCACAAGGTGGACTGACGATCTGATAAAGGTCGCGGGAAACCGCTGGATGACAGCAGCAGAGGACCGATCGTTGTGGAAAACCTTGGTTAAGGCCTTTGTCCAGCAGTGGACGTCTTGCGGCTGATAATGATGATGATGATGAGGTATAAACATATAAACCCTTTGTAACTTAAGAACCAATGAAGGCTACTTAAACGTGATAGTTGACCTATAAAATTCATTATATGTGATTTCATGATAATTTTACAGATTTGAAGTATTTGTAGTTTTGGCTGTAGGGGGGGGGGGGGGGGGACACTTGATTCTAACAAAACATTGCTCTTTAAAGCTTAATATTTCAAAAACGGATCCCTAAATCGAATCGAGGTACACTAAAACATTTTTTTTTTGTTGGCGTGACTTACGAGTATATGTAGCTTCATTCCAAATAACAGCTTTATAGTACTAAGGGTCTCTGAGCTAGGCTGCGGACGGACGCACGGACGGACGGACATGGCGAAACTATAAGGGTTCCTAGTTTGTTACTAAAAAGTCGAAAAAATATCTGTATATAAAAACTTGTTTTCTATATATAGGGTAAATGTGAGATCTCAAAATAGTTATATAATGCTTAGACTAAGTAGTAGATAATGAATAGGTGGGCACAACTTTATCACAGGTGTTTGGTAAGTCGAATTTAAAAAATGTTTTTTAAAACAAATCTAAATAATCCTGATTACCGCAGAATCTGTGTTGACTATCGCATTGAAACAGGAAATGTGATGCTGTATTATGAGACATTCACTGATAAGGATGACTACAATTGCCACGTTTTATGATTGTTATTATTCTAGGGTTATTCTTTTGAATAAATTGCTAGGAAACTCATCGAAGACAATGTATTTTGACCAAAATAGATTGGATATAGGAGTCCTATTAGAGGAAAACCTAATTTCTTAAGTTAGGGGACTAAATTGGCTTTGATTTAATTTTATTTAGGAGTTCTTTCTTTCGGAAATGTTCGATTTAATTGTTATTTTCAGGGTTTGCTCTTTTGGTGCCAATGAAAAATTGACTCGGTTCTATAGTGATAGAATCCTGTCAAAAAAGTATTGATTTCTAAGTAACTTCTTTAACGTTACTTGACTCTGTCATTATGAAATAGGTGTATTGGGGCTCCACAATCGAAGTTGTTGACTGTTAATGTTGTCGGACGACGTGATTAGCCTAGCTAGCGGTCCCGGGTTCGATTACCAGAATGGGCAAATCATCATCATCATCATTATCAGCCGCAAGACGTCCACTGCTGGACAAAGGCCTTCCCCAAGGTTTCCCGCGACCTTTATCAGATCCTCAGTCCACCTTGTGGAAGGTCTGCCAACACTTCGTCTCCCGGTTCGCGGTCGCCACTCTAGAACCTTTCCGCTCCAACGGCCATCAGTTCTATGGGCAAATATTTATTTTTATTTTCAATCATTTATTGCAATCATAATGTTTTACATAGATCTTTCTTGCTAGCTTAGAAGTTAACACTAGAATAGTTCATTACGAACCCTGATGGGCACCGCAAAGATGGGAGAGGACGACTTACTGTACTATTTATTTTCATTCCCAAATTCGTTAATGGTGTAGTAAGATTTTGATATCAGCAGTTCTTTAAGTTTCTTTGTAAACACTATGTAGCTGGATTCTTGTTTCAGGTATTTTATTATATATTTTAATAGACATACATAAAGGGCCAGAGGATAATAATTTGAGTTTATGGGGTGGTGCGACAAGCATGTTCTTATGACGGATTGGACGTGTTGACGGCAGATCTCCTCGCCTTGTGTAGAATTGAGGGTATTTGTGTGGTAAGTACGAGTAAGTTTCCTATGTTTTTAAGTGTTGATTTCCAAGCCTTGAGCTTAGTTTGGGACTATGTCAATTTGAGTGAGAATGCCCCTGACATTTTTTATTTTTATTTGTAATTATACGCGTGAGTCTGGCACGTTGGACGCACCGTAGTTGAAGCGAGTTGTAAATCGTCGCTTTACTTTCTCAACCTCGTATCTGATCGAATAGTTATATAGTAAAAGCACTCTTGTTCTCTAACAATAAAGACTACTTTCATGTCTAGCTATTCGGTCAGATACGAGGTTGAGAAAGTAAAGCGACGAAATGGAAATAACCCTATAAGTCGTTGCTTTAATACAAAAGCGACGCAAAACAAAATGTGTCTGTGTTGCATTTGAAATCGGAATGCTATATACTTTCAGTTTTAAATCAAACTATATTTGTTTTTGATTTGTGGCGCTTTTGTATTTAAGCAGCGAAGTTATCTGTTTAATCGAAATCCACCCTCAGCCAGAGTCCACCGGAGTCCAGGGCCTCAATTCAACACGGTAAAAACCATATCAAGTTCAAGTTCAATTCTTTGTTAAATGGCTACTGTCCAGTGGGACAATTCTGCCAGTGTCAAGGTTGGAAGTTACACGTGATCGGTGAAAATGCTTTTCAAGAAACAGATGCTGATTCATCAGTTGGGGAAAAAAACATCGTGTTTGATCTGTTATCGTATTGTTACCGTTTTGATAGCTCTTATTTACTTGGCAGTAATGGCGACTGACGTCAAAACAAAACCATAACAGATTAAAGACGATATGTTTTTTACCGTCTTGAATACGTACAGAGGCGCTGATCGCCGTTCTGCTAAATTTCTTGTCACGGCAACCAAAAATTCAGCAAAATATTATAGTGCCTAAACAATATTGATCCAATACAGTTTCGAATTTATCTCACAAAAAAAAAAAAAACAAAAATATTTTATTCTGCAGGGACTCTTTTTTCTCGGGGAAGAAATCCCCGTTTTATTCCCATATTACAATGGCGCTCACGCAGGTTGGTAGAGTCATGCGTTACTATCACGCATGACGAATAGTACTTCCCTTTACCTACTTGCGGCGCACGCGCAACCACTGTTATCAGGTAGTTACTAAATATAACTTAAACAATAGTTTAAATAGCCTAACGCTAACCACTAGTTAATCATTTGTATAGTATATGACTAACCGTAGTTAAACAACTATAGGTTATTAATTAACCTTTAAACATACAATGGTTGTCTGTCAGTCAGCACTCCTGCGCATGACAAATGGAAACCGCTGATTTCATTCTTATGAGGTTGTGTGAAAGTCCTTTTTAATTTGTTGCATTGGTTATATCCATTTTTGGAGGTAAACTGTGGTAAGGATATGCAAATGAAAAAAAAAAGTTTATTATTTAGCACAAACAATATTACAATAACTGTGGTTGATGCCTCTTTTTAAGTAATCAAGTTACCTGTGCTAATAGGTACCGCTCTTCGTGAGTTAAAACATATCTAGCTTATTCTTAAAAATTAGTGCGTGGCGTGAGTAAGTACCTAAGTGAGTGAGTGTGTGTGTGTCTATGTGTGTACGTGCGTGTGTGTGTGTGTATAACAATTTTGCTGAGTTCACGGCATACTGTCCTGGCATAGGTAGTGTTATATTAGTTTATTTGGATTACACCCAGTTTCTTACTTCTATTAAAAATATATTACTGAAATATGACTACGTTGACGAAGGCACGTTTATAAGGTACGTGACAAAATCGAGTGCTATTTAACGCACGCAATACAATAGCTATCAGTCTAAATTGAACCCCGGATTTCCAAAAAAAAACGCGTATGCTGTATCAAATATGCTGGTTCAGCCAGTCGGTGGTAGATTATTTCAAATCACTCTTTAATATATATGTATATATATATTTAATTTAACAGAAACAGAAACAGAAAAAGATTTATTGCCCTCTCAGCACAGTAGTTATACATATTATTCCTTAATATAGTACATACACAAACTACAACAACTCTTAACGATGTCTACCAGATTTATGGCAAAAGGTTCAGAACTCAGCATATGCTGTGAGACAGGTCTACACAGCGCTGTTTTTCATACTACTACTACTACTATTTATTGTAAGAGTGGTATTTTAAGCAATTAGTCGGAAGAGGCTAATAGGAACGCACGGAGATCAAAAGGAGAGGCCTTTGCCTTTGGCCTTTGCAGTGGGACACTCATATTCATGTGTCCATAAATAAAAGGCACAGAACTGCGTTATAAGAATTTCGAAAATGACTAGCATAAATGCATTCCAGCTTAGTCACACTGAAAAAACAAATCGGTAGATTTTACTAATTTTATGGTTTTAAATAGGTCCTACACACGTGAGTTGGGTTAAATTAACAACTAAAAAGGTTGAGGCAACCTTTAATTTCAACGTGTCTTTTTTACTAAGGTTAGGTGTTACCTCAACCAAACTTCATGGATTGGAGGAGATTGCCAATTTCTGCGATCAGGTGACTTACCAGCTTGTTAGCCGTTTACGGCCAATCAATCAATCAATATTATTTATTTGCAGAATATAGCCATATTTTTTTCCAATAAAGTCATATTTCATTCTTATAGGAATCTTAAAGTGTGCTGCCAGCCTAAACCGGTGAATCAAACTATGGAACGCGTCCAAAGGAATGTCGAAGCAATCATTCAAGGAATTTCACCAAGCCTTAAGCACCTTTGTTGATAACATCCAACCAAACTATGCCTTATTGTCTTTTATTTAGAGCCCATTATCAATGTTTACAAACTCAAGTATTAAGATTACTCAGGTACCCTAGAAACGTTAAAAGGTTTTAAACCTTAAACGGTTAGTAATTAAGTTGAACTTGCACTGGCGATGTTTATTAAATGACAGATCAAGACTAGTGTGACATGAATTCTCGGTTACGACGCAAAAAGTTGTAAGTAAAAACTCTGAATCAATAGTCATTGAACTAAGGCTGTGAATTAACAACGTTGTAAGTGAAAACTTTGAATGTAATAAAAGTAACGGAACAAAGGTACTTACATTTGATTTTCCCATAACATGATATTGTTAAAACATGCTCGTTTTGTATTTAAATAACAAAAACAAAATACAAAACGCTGCAGGCATGCTACTTAATAATAGAAGACGATATTCAGTAATATCTAAATATAGCATATAACAGTTCGTCAATGGTATAAAAAAAGACCGTCCCTTCAAAAGGAACTAGCCGATAAGTTTTTTACCTATTAACTCAGTTTTTGTAAACAGCTCTTACCGTTTTATGATCTTAAACCTCTTTTTATAAACACTCAGTAAAATCACGTAGCGCAACATGGGAATTATTTCTAATCAATCTCCTTTTATTTCCCGTAACTGGTAAACAAAAGTGCGCGTGGGATTTTACAAGTTATACCATAAAATCGCATATTGTGGACATCACGTTTTCTATTGCCCTTATTCACTGGAGTAAAAAAATATGAACATAGCTTTGTCGTCGCCCGTACACTTTAGTCTGGTGGTGGCCAGACCTTGACCATGGTCCGTCCTGATCGCTACGTATACGTCGTACGTACTAGGGTTGCCAACCGTACTATAATATATAGTATTGTACTATATAATTCGACTCTGTGTACTATAATACTGTTGAAGAAATATATAGTACGCAAAAATACTATATTTCAGTCAGTCCTTATCCTTATACATATCCGGTTTTATTTTACGGTTAATATTACCCAGTTCAACCTGATTTTAAGCACCAATGTAGCAGCTCAGATAGTTGCCCCATAGCAGGCAGTATGTTAGTAAGTAGTAAATTTTGTGCATTATGTATGTATGTGTGTATGTAAACTCTTTATTGTACAAAAACACAGAAATTAAAATACAATATTTACAGAAAAGGAACGTACAAAGGCGAACTCATTCGTTTAAGGGATCCCTAACACCTAACCTTTGGGAGATTGAGGAAAATAAGAAAAGAAGAATGTGGCAACGAGTAGACACAAGTACAAAAACAAAATTTACAGAAACAGCGTGAACTAAATTTAGACCCTTTTATATTCTTTCTGTGTACCTACTATATTTTTAATACCTAGAGCTGTAAAATACTATATTTGCCCATGAAATAGTTGGCAACCCTAGTACGTACCCGTACCACCACCTTCCCTACCAATCTGCCACAAAGCAGTTGGAGTCATGTTTGAGTGGGGGAAGCCAGTAAAATTAGTAGTACATGGATTAGGACGATTTGAAGCGGTACTCAAATCGTGTTCCCATGTAAGTGTCAAAAATCCATACAAAATCTCCGGGCCATGACGTTTCTCGACCCCTAAATCAAGGTTCGTACATTTTCAATCTTTTCAAGGAGATCCTCTAGTCCTTAAAGTACGCATGCGCAATATTTAGATGGTAAATCTCCATTTGCGTCAAAAGGCCGCGGCATGGGCATGTGCTGATTTGTTTTCATTGCACTTATAAAAAAGTATAAAAGTAAAAATTGCAAATGTTATGAAATAAAGTAATCTAGGTATTTGTGTTAGATATGCGAAAGTAGCTCTGTTTGTTTGTAACGCTAACGCCGCTAAACAGCTGAATCGATTTTGATGATTTGGAAAAGAGGTTAATCTATGACGACCGTTCCCGAAGGAATAGCGATAAACAAGGAATATTATTTTAATCACGGTACGTTTAACTTAAATAAGCATTATATTATTTGGGTCGTCGGTTAAAATAGTATTTTTCCTTATGTATCCACTTTATATTTTGTTAAAGGAATTAAATACATTAAGTACATAGACTATACACGGTGCTCAAAAATAACCTAACAGTGCCATTGTAATAAAGTCGAGTTTAGATATTTTTAAGTATCTTATATCTTTTCTGAATTACTTTACTATACAAGAAATGTCAGTTATAAAAACCGGAAAACAGCAGTCAAGTGCTGTAAGATTAACTCCTAAGGATCGTTTTAAAAAACCAGAATTACCAGTATTTAAAATGTATCCATATTTAAAAATAAAATATCAAATGTATACATTAATTAAAATAATTTATACTGTTTTCAATCATCTTCTGGTAGGCACAAGGTCAAAACCAACTTCCAATTTAGAATTGATAATAACATATTAAAATGCAATTAAATACGTCTATAAATTAAACGATATCAGAGTAATTGAAAGGGCTATAAACCAGTACCGATTATTACGAGTATATAATGTTATGAAAACAATAAAACTCCATACAATAGTCAACTTTAACGCCCACAAAGTAAAGTTAACATGTATTATAAACGCACTTACGACCTTATTCGTCGCAACCGTCCGGTTATGTATTAGGTATGTGAAGCATTGTAATGCCACATAATACTAACGCTAACATGTAATTTAAACAGCTGATATTGCGATAAAATAATGTATAAAAAACTCACGATTACGTCAAAATTTGCGACATCCAGCGTCGAAGTCGACGACATATCTATGGGTATGCTGTACACTCTCGGTTCACATTCCGGCTCCACTTTACCACTTTTCCGTCCAAAACGTCCAAACCACACCCGACGCACCATTTTGACACTTCACAAAAACGGAAACACTGTCAGCACTGTCACAAACGTACGATTAATCATAAGCAAACAGTAAACAGCGGCAATCGATTCCAAAAACACCTTCAAAACGGTACACAATCACAACATTCCTCAAAACAAAACACAATCAATTCCCAAATCGAACTACTTCCAAATTTGAACACGTGAACAAAACAACTGTCAACGTGTGAATTCGTAAACAAAAACCGATCAATTCCAAATTCGAACCAACGCGCGTGCGTTGGCGCAAAGCGAGCGCAAACGAATGACAGGTTTAGGTCATAATGCCGCGAAACTCAGTGAGTCAGCCACAGGTAACCGATGTTATCTGCTAAGCTTTTAACGGTCAGTTACACCTATAACTGGCTGGTTGGATCGGGTACCCGTTTGCAGGTAGTCAACAGGTGGTTAAAGTAAAAAAGTTTTTTTATAATCTGTAGTTCCAGATGAGGTTGCAAATAGAATACCAGTTTCTTTTATAGTTTCTGCGAGTTCCTAGACTTTTGTACTAGTGGTTTTTTCGTTATAAACCGTTGAATTTTCTGGAATAACAAGTAGTGCATTGTATATTTTCATCAAACTATTCAGCGTGATTGACTTGGAGGCAGGTTCCGTTACCGCTATTTGGTCTATTGTATTTTGTCCGGTAAGAATGAGGTTATACCGGTTACCATAGGATTGCTCTATTTTTATTGCAAATGGAATTTTTTAATGGAAATAGGTTATTTTATTCATATGGTTACTGCTACCCAGTGTCGCACCATGGGGCAGTCAGGACGTTCAGCAACCAAGTTCAGAATGCTGTTGTGGCTACTACGGATGCGTTGAAGCAGCGACGCTGCTTTCTTACGCATGCGCGCGGGGAACCCGTCCGTGCGGACCGCGGCGAACATGGCCGACGCGCTGCAGCGCCGCGGCAGCCCTAACAGCATTCTACAGGCATTGTTATATTGTACTCGCAGGGCGTTATAGCATTGCTTCGTGTACAGAGACCGCTCGAGTAAAAGGATGTACAATATACGTTGAATAGCGTTATCTTAACGCTAACAGAGTATCGAGCGAATCTCCGAGCCAGTACATTGCTTCTCACCGCCAACTCTCTGCGCTCCCTTTCGATATCTTCAGTGTCGTTAAGAACCTCGGCTTTACTTTACTGGCTTTGAATACGAGCAGCTCGCTCTTTTTGCTATAGGTATTTTAGCCAATGCTTGGCTGCATACCGCTCACACGTTGCCAGAAGCATTCGAATCGATCTGATCGAGGGACCCAGCAGCACCATGTCATCGGCATAACTAATGTTGTTGACACATACACCGTCAACATGGCATCCGACATGCATGCTGCTGAGTTCCTCGATCAACCGATTTATGTAGAAACCCTGTCTCACGCCACATTGTAACGTGTACTCACTTGATAAAGAACCAGCCCATCTCACATAAGCTGGTTTTGGTACGTGCGGTAGGCTCGTGTTCCTCAACTTGTCCCAAAGTACGTCATAGGAGACGAGATCAAAAGCTTTTGACAAGTCAAGGAAGCACGCATACACCGCTGTTTTTCTACTTGTGTAGAACTTGACGGTGTGCTTAAGGCTAAGAATTGCACTTTCTGTAGACAGCCCGGATCGACACCCGAACTGTGCGTCCGTCGTGCAAATGGAGATGTTTATTTAAAAGTGTATAAACCAAACCGTCTAGCACCTTTGCCGTAATATCTGTTAGCATGATTTTGTCTAATTTTTTTGTCATGTTTTATTTGCCTATCCAGAGAGGTAATGCAGCCAGTGTCATTGGGAATTGGGACCATGCCGCGAGTGGACCTGCTAGAGGGGCTTTCTTTTTATAGTGGTGATTATTATGTATATATTTAATATTTGAGATGCTTAGTTATATTTCAATTCAAATACGTTCTTTTTAATTTTTAATTGTATTATTATTGAAAATATAAAAACTAACTTTCATTTTATGACTAAATTCCATATACATGTACTCGATATTTAGTTATTTTAACATAAAAACAGGAATGAGAAGGTAAGTTTTATTGATAAAAATACCTACTCTTAAACCAAAACGCAGTAATCTCAGCGAATGTGCGCCCGTTGAGGTTAGGATTTTGGTATTTAATTTCATTTTCGAGTATTAGTACCCATTGTTAATATTATTGTTTTTGAAGCAATAAACAAGCAAGCTAAGTTTCCAGTGGGTCTGGGATGTGTCACTCGGATCTCTTTTTCTAACTTATCTGTAACTATAAAGACGTGCTAAGCGATAAACTCTGCAAGTCTCAGCGATCTCTGATACATTATAACTCGATTTTCTTTACAAAATAGCTAAGAACGACGATCCAGACGGACCCTGCACAAGGCCCTACAACAAAAACTACATGCCATAAAACGTATACACCTCATTCAGTTTATAGTAACGTTCCGGAATTTGTTTTAAATGAACCATTAACCTTTAACAAGCGTCATGCGGTTGCGGTCGAAGCGATAACACTGGCCACTCGGAAACACCAAAATTAATAATTTGGTGACGATTATCAATCGCCACGTATGCACCATTTCTAAACCTTTGTAACAATTACATGAAACTGTAATAAACATTAATGAATAGTGAAGTGGCAAACGATAACACAGGCCATTTTGACCTCTATTCAACAGGGTTTAAAGCTTTCGACGCTTTATCGTATCGTGAATGTTTTGATAGCACTTATTTACTTGAAACGTCTAGAGCAATATGGTTTTACCGTTTGAATAGAGCCCCGGAACGACCGTTGATCTCACTTTAGCGATCTACGATCGATAAGTTACCGAAGCTAATTACCATTTCAAATGTGATATCTCTAGAGAAAGTGAAAGGACTTTTGCAGTCGCAGTTGTCAGTATTGTCACGCACCCAGTCCACGTGCTTCACTCATCAACATATGTAGCCCAATGACTCGATAGGGAGGCCATTTTGTATAGAGTTATGGGGGACTGGCATTGAATGTTCAGTCAACGTGGTAAATGTTTTGAAGACAGGTTTGCGCTGCCAGAAGAATGAAAGCGATATGGTCTTGAAGTTGTTTAAAACTTTATACAAGGTTATCCAAGTTTTTCTCGATTTCAAGAGATACACTACGCAAAAGTCATTACTAATCACCTTAGTAACCTTTTTGAGCTAGCGCGATTTGATATGATTATTTGTTACGCATAAAGTAATCACGATTATTTGTAAGAAATTATTTCATTGCACTCTACATTTTAAGATTAAAATCTCATTAAAAATATTATCATGTTTTTCCGTATAGGTACTCTCGTGTATTTTTAGAGCTTCAATCTTTAACTCTTAAGTTCGTGATGCAGAGCGCTAAAGAATATCTTTCCCGAATTTTCTAAACAGGATTGTGAGGCGAGGCCTTTATCCTATAGGGCTATAGCCTAATTTCCATGCACCCAACTCACTCACCATGAATACCTGATGATGATCATGATTCCAAGAATGGATAAGGATTCATCAAGAATTAACATACAATCCTCGAATAGTTCTGGAGATGACACGAACAGTCATGAGATAAACGCCTCATTCAAGCCGTATCCATTCATGACTCATACAACAATAAAAAAATGATAATTTAAAGGTTAAAAGCTATCAAAGGTTTCATCTTGCCTTAATGAGCGCCCGGTTCTGAGTCTTTCGTAAAAATCGGACACGATATGGAGTTTTTGGGTCTCTGTATATTTTAAGAGACTTTGTGACACTGTGGTACCGTAAAAAGTTTAATTCGTTATTTCTGTCTTGAAGATGGCTCCTGGCAATGATAGGTGAAAGGGTGAAAATTCGATAAAAAATGCAGAGTTAATAAGTTTTTACATCACACAAGATGCACCATGTATACTAAAATGTCACCTGCCTGTCATTGCCATGATGGCGAAATAAAGGACTCATGGTAAGTGGACCAATAGACCTTTCCAATCTCAAGACGGCAACTCAAGATTGCAATCCTAAGAATAACAAATTAACATGAGCCGGATCTCAACCATGACGCCATTATTCGTGCCGAGCATATCTAAATAAAAGCAGATAAGTCCAAGTGTATTTATAAAGAGTACCTAATTCGGGTTTTTTCGCTGTAAATTCGTGATTTCCTCATTATTTTTCAGAGTCATGAACAAGTTGGGTTTTTTTAGCTAAGTAAATAATCTACCTTCGAATATGCAAACGTTTGTAAAGACATTTAATGTCAAAGACAACATTTTGTCAAGCTTGTTTAACCCTTTAAAAGGTAGTGGCGGAGGCCATTTGCAACGTCAAAAGATGGGGGATGTGTAATTTGTTTTAGTTTTGTATTTT
This sequence comes from Acleris sparsana, assembly GCA_923062465.1. NCBI lineage: Eukaryota > Metazoa > Arthropoda > Insecta > Lepidoptera > Tortricidae > Acleris > Acleris sparsana. Next base: position 14,420,193 of record OV281300.1, read on the forward strand.
TGTGTATTTAGGTGTTCAAAGTTTCTTTTCTGTTAGTGATTTGTACTTTTTATGCCTTTGTGTTGCACAGTGATAGAAGACTTGGACTTATTTCGTGTATCTGGCATCTTACTTCTCATTTCAAGTGGACTCGCAGTGGTACAGAGGTTATCTTGACCTCTGTCCTACATATCACCGTACAACGTTGCCCCCAATCTTCCTAGAGAAGATTGGATTGTTTTTATTGCTATATTGATTTATACTTATATATATTTGACAATGGCGAAATCACTTCATTGTGGAAACGCCATTTCCCCGCGGTAGAAGCTGTTCAAGTCGCCGCGGGGCAAAAAAAAAAAGGTAGTTGCAATTTTGCGACCACATAATATATTTATTTAGAATTTCAACTTTACGTACCACAGAATATTATACATAGAAGACGCCCGCGATTTCGTACGTGTATAATAAGTTTCCCGCTACTCCCCCTTATTTTAACCCCTTAGGGGGTACTTTAGAAAAATCCTTTCATGGTGCTCATACTTACATCATGAAAGGAACCCCTGTACCAAATTCAAGTTTCTAGGTACAGTAGTTTCGGCTGTGCGTTGATATCTAAGTCAGTGAGTACCTGACTGTATTTTACGTAGCATAATTATAAGGATATAAGGGGTAAGGTACCTTTATAAGGCCTAAAAGTAATAAAGTTCAAATACAGTCAGTTACTACATACAGTTAATTATTCTGAGGTCTGAATCCCCAACTAACACTGGATTGTCTGATCATTACAGGCACAGATTAAAAGTATAAACTTTGATGACATTTTGCTAACAAGTTGAATTTAAAATTCCTAAGCATAGAGGCATTATTCCATATGGTAGTCCACAGAGATGGCAACGCAAAAAAGAACTGACTGTTGAGTTTCTTGCGGCGTTCCTTCTTAGCAGTGGTCTTCTCTTGGGAAGCGCTGGTAGAGACTCTTGACGTTTGAAAGTGTCCGTGCGGCCTACTTACTGTTTTTTTTTTGTTTTTTTTTTAATAATACTTATCTAAAGTATGAATAACAAATGTTGAAATAAAAGTTTTATTTAAAATCACTTATAAATCACAGCGTTGCCAGCAACACCAGCCTCAGAAGAGCTTTAACGCCTCAATCCTCTCAGACAGCTTGGTCTTCATCTTGATCACTGCCAGCAGCCAGTCTGCTTCCAGACGAACGAAGCGGATGTCATACTCTGTGTACTGACCCTCAACCCTGAAGATCATCTGGAGAACATCAGTAACCATGAGAATTTTAATGGATACTTCAGAAATTGGAATACACTGAAAAACCCTACATATAGACAATGAAAAATACTTAATAATAAATAAAGATGAAAAAACAAAAAAATAACAGTAATAAGCACAATTAGAAGTCTATGGTCGTCTCTTTTACTTTTTTTTATGTAATTGTTTCTATGTGTGTTGCAATTAAATTATTTTCTAAATTTAAATAAACAAGTAACAAGATGCAATTTTTTGGATAATGGATTTTCAATGTTATGTTCGGTCCATCTCTTTCTCTCGAATTTTGTTAGGTAAGTGGAAAGAAATAGAGCATGCGGGTTGTAGATAGGCAAAAAGAAGACGTGGAGAAGAAAGTCGGCTACCCTTGGAGATATTTTGTTAGGCAGTAAAGGAGACAGCTATATTCCTCTGTCTATAATGTTTTTAGTGGGATAGACAAATCTGCAGTTAAAGTAATGCTCTGAAAAACCAGACTAAGTACCAATTTCACCGTACGATGTTAAATGTTAATAAAATTGAATCTACTTAGTTCATATGGTACGGAAGACCAGTGCTGGCTTTACGGCTAGTGAATGCTGAGTTGGGACCGTTTCGTAACATTTTTTCTGTCTTGATAATGTTGTATCTCTTAATGTGGTTTTGTTTTGTTGCGAATAAATGTCTCTTTATCTTTATCTTTATCATACATTTTGACAGCTGTTAATACTCTGATCGTCCGCTAAATTGTAAACGGGCATTTCTTTAAAAGATTGTACCGAGTTAGGGACTAAAATTAAAAACGTTAACTTTTCCGCTGAGTTACAAAATTTAGTCGTACATTTATATACACTCAGGAGCAAAATAAACGGGTCAGAGTGCGTTTTTCATACTAAAGAGGCTATTTCGAAGCCTTGGTTCCTTGCCAGGAAATGGTTTTAGTTAAATCTGATGATGAATACCCCGAGCATCGATACAGGACTTCCAGACTGCCTAGGATACCCAACTTAATAAATATCTCGGTTAACGCCGTAATAGTGCCTGTTCAGAAAAACATCTAAAATAGCTATACAATTTAAGGAAATCCAAATGTTGACCCAAACTCTCTCGCTGTGGTGTAAACTGATTGTGCGATCAGTTTGGTATCCTAAGAACTTTTACGTCTTCTATTGAACCTCGGAGTATCCACCATTAAACCTCACTCAAAACAACCCCTGGCGAGGAACCAAGGTTTCAAAATAGTCTCGTTTGTATGAAAAACGCACTCTGACCCGGTATTTTTGCTCCTGAGTGTACTACCTCTCAAAGCCAATAAGCAGTATCTCAAATTCAATAAATGAAGTAGATTCAATCCTCACCCGTTAGTAATATGCTTGCACTTGCTACAGGAGCTTTGTATGAGATAGCACCATATTTTCGTAACTCAGTGGAAAAGTTAACGTTAACTAGGTACAAACTTTTAAAGAAACGCACTTACATCTTCGTCTTCAACTCATAGGCAGCCACGTTATTCTTTTAAGCAACTCACTTCCCAACCTGACGGACGAAATATAAACCGGCGATCTTTAAATCGACCCATCAGAGCGTACAAACAGCCGTTAACAAGAAATTTATACAAACAAAACTTTCCTTTCATATTAAACGCAAACAACTTTCATGACCAGTATCAGTAACAGGTAAAAATAACTGGTCACTGCAAACGTGACTCGAAAGGCGTAAATTAAGGGAAATAAAAATATCGGGGGGTTTTTAACTTTACCTACGTAATAACATTAATTATTATAATTATTTACGGTCATTTTTTACGTCATTAGCAGGCAATGCGGTTGGCCTTTCCTGTCTATCGAAATTGCTGCGTCTCTCTGGTTTATGATCATATCTTTCTCAATAATAGTAAAAAGCAACCTTTATTTTTTTGATATGGTCACCGTTATGTAAAAAAAATATTCCCCCCGTTCATTAATACAGAGACCTTCATACCAGAGGGGCGTAGGCAGAGCTACAGAATTACTAACAACTCTTAACAACGTGTTGTTAATTCTATAACCACATTTAGCACAAAAAAGCTTAGATGTTTATCAGTGTTCATTATTTATTTATTTAATCTTTATTGCACAAAAGAATACACTTAATATACAAAAGGCGAACTTAATGCCGTAAGGCATTCTCTGCCAGTTAACCTTTATAATATCACTCTCTCACTCACTTAAAATGTCACTTCCACAACCAAGACACCTCATAATTACGTTACACCATGAAGCCGTTTAGATGCAGAGCGTGGCAAAGAAATATACATATAATACATAATAAAACAATATTTAGAATTAAACTTTACTTGAGAAAAACAAAAGTACCTGCCCGTTATTTTCGCAAGGGGGTGGTATAATAATATTATGAAATACTTACAGACGGTGTAGGCCGATACATCGGAGGCTCCACATATCTGTCTTGTACCCTAAAATATACAGAGGCTGTAGCTTGCGGAATGGGATACGCCACCGTAGGCTGGCTAAAAACGGCCTGAAAAGAAAAAAAATACAAAAAGTATTTCCCGTACCGGGAATCGAACCCGAGCCTCCTGGGTGAAAGCCAGGTATCCTAGCCACTAGACCATACGGGAGTTACGATGGACGTCGAAATTATGTATTATAAACAAAGAGCTTGCGTATTTTAATAAGTGACGTCCGTTGTGCTGTTCTTTATGTTTTTAGCGATAATATTTATATATTATGAAACACGTGGTGATAATTTGGTTGATAATTCAAGTTATTTATATAACTGCAAAAACTGTCGATAGCATAGAAGCAATATTCCCATTGACTTATAGATAAATTAAAAAATAAAGAGAACGCCACCATTAATTTCAATTTGCCACCATTTTAGATTGGAATTTCTGTTTTGTTTGATCAAGTGTCAAATACAGTAAGTACATATTGTTTGAGCAGACTGATGTTTTACTAATTAAACTGTGGCTAATGTTCGACTAAACTTGGTAAATCGTTCAAACATTTCAATCATTCTGCCGATTCCAAAGTGTTATTGAAATGTTATGTAATCTATAGAGGAAATTCGCGATTGACGTTGTCACGAAGTTTCTCTATCTTAGATTACACGTCTGATCAAAGTTGATAATAATGGTGATTCATTCGTATGTCTAAATTTAGATTTCCTCAACTTTTATCTGACTTTAACAGCCTCGTCGCGTTCGCATACAACTCGATCGTTTTTCACTCGAGAAATACTTACCTACTTATTGTTCCTTCCGGACAGCGACTTCACGTTTCCACCACCCTACCTATTTAACCCCCTGAGCAATCCTGGTCATATTAAACCTTAACAAAATGTGCTTCTCTGAACGATTTTTATTTAAATTTCATGGCGATCAGATCAACATGACCCAAGTTATCGCCAAGCACACATAAAACCTTTTTTAATAAGCCAATGGTGATTGTCTAAAACTCGATATTGGCGAAATACTCCTTGTTAAAATAAATAATAATAAATAAATAAATATCAGGGGACAATGTCACACCAATTGACCTAGTCCCAAACTAAGCTCTAGGCTTGTACTATGGGTACTAGACAACGATATACCTATAAATACTTATATAGAGAAATATATACTTAAATACATAGAAAACACCCACGACTCAGGAACAAATATTCGCGCTCATCACACAAATATCTGCCCTTACCGGGATTTGAACCCAGGACTGCTAGCTTCGGAGGCAGGGTCACTGCCAACTAGGCCAGCGCGTCGTCCGGAGTACCGTCTGGAGTATCGTCTGGAGTAGAAACCAGGAGTGATTGCCATTTATTAAGGGAAAATAAGGTCGCCCAGCGGGCTATGGAGAGCTTGAAATATCTCTGAAGAATATAACCCGAAACAAGGTGATTCTACAGTGAACCAAGGTTGTCGATATAGCCCAAAGGATTAACCAGCTGAAATGGCAGTGAGCTGGCCACATCTGTCCCAGAACCGACAATCGCTGGGGCAGACGTGTTTTGGAGTGAAGACCACAACCGTGGAGGGACCGTGGACGACCTCGGTGGAGCGATGACATGCAAAAGAGATATTATCCTCCCATGTTCGTTAAGTCCGCATCGTCCAGGTATAGGGCCAATAGTTTCCTAATACGTGCAGGTAAGCGCTTAAACAACCTGGCAACAGAGCTGGACCTTGATATATTTAATTGCAAGGCTCAATCCGTGAGACATAATTTGTCTGCGAGGTGCTTTGAGTGAGCGAAACTAGCATGTGTTTGCCAATCATAGCTGTCAAATTTTATTAAATAATATATTTATGTTTGTGTCGTTCTGTGTATTGTACGCGTTTAGAATTTGTTCTATATCTAGTAGTGAGGTCCTATAATTGGCTAACGTTTTCCTTTTCGGTCTTTTGTTCAAATTGTATAGCTGTTGGATTTCCTTAACATAAATAAATAAATAAATAAATAAAAAGTGGCTGGCAGCAGTTGAAAAAAAAACTCAGGACAGAGTTCAGTGCCATGGGAGAGGCCTATGTCCAGCAGTGGACGGAAATGGGCTGATGATGAAGGGAAAAAAGAGTAGTGTCAATACCTCGTAATAGTAGTAGTGCGAGGTCTCGTTCCTGGAGCAGTTCCTATAGTGTAACACGAACATGAAGGTGGTGCCGAGACGCCACTTCCTCTGGATCGTGTCAGCTATGAAGGCCTCAGCAGTCACGGCCACGGGGACTTGGATGCTCGATAGGTTTAGCTTAGCTTGGGAGCCGAAGTTTTCTCGCGTGTCTGTTTATAATTATAATTAGATCAATGTCTTTTCAATTAGCTGGGGCCGGTACAGACAGACTGCATTTGAACTGCAACCCGGTTGCAAAATGGCAGTGTGAGTGCAGTTCTGATGCAGTTGATGTAACTGCATCAAAACTGCCAACCAACTGCGAAGTCCTCTTAGGTAGACTGCACGTCAACTGTGCAACACCATTTTGCAGCTGTACCGACTGTACCGACCCTAAAGACCCGGTTTGTCCTAAACATAACCCATGCCTTCCTCCTTACTATAAAGAGCTGTAGGTATTGTTTGAATCGTTATGGAGATCCAGGTGATTTTTACAGAATTTGTTTTATAACTTACTAGCTTCAGCTCGCGACTTCGACCACGTAAGGTCTGTTCATCCTTAGTTATCTTATGTTCTAGTGATGGTTAATGTGTAATCCGAGGGAAAAATGTAACAGTGAAGATGAATAGCCCTGATTTTGATCGTTATTCCCTCGGGAACTTTTAGATGTTTCGGGATGCAATGTACACTATGTGTTAATCCGGGGTATAAGCTAACTCCATTTCAAATTTCATTCAAATCCGTATAGCCGTTGCAGCTTAAACGAGTAACAAACTAACACACACACAAACACAAAATTTCGCTTTTCTAATATTAATTAGTAGGAAAACGGATTTCTAAACAAATAATAAAAGAAACAAAGTCTGACTAGAGTTGTGACCGGTTTTTTAGACAGTTTCCTTGACGACCATGTCGATTATGATTATGAATTTGATGGCAGATTTTCTTGACAGACCAGTTTGACCAAAATTACTGATTAGACAGATGTATTAGACATGATTATATTATTATAATATTCTGTAGCTCTGTCTACACCACTCTGAGAAAGAAGGTGTAAAGCTATGTAAATATGTATGTATGAGGCATGTTAAAAAAAACCTAATAAACATAGAAGAACTAGGAAGAATGTGTGGAGTTGATGATAATGATGATAGAGTAAGAAATAGCGAGATCAGAGAACGGTGTGGAATTGTGGATTGAAAGAAGATGTGGTGACTAAGATCGAAAAGGGTATGCTAAGATGGTTTGGTCATTTAGAAAGCATGGATGAAAGAAGAGTTACGAAAGAGATATGGCGAGCGAGAGTGAGCGGAGATGTCATTAGGGGACGTCCTGGACGGACGTACGGTTATCAAAGTCGAGATGTGCTGATTAAGGGCCAAATAAAAAGCACCCGAAACCGACGTACGTGCATGAAGAGATTGATAAATGTAGAGGAAGCGAAGGTTAAATGTTTGGACCGGTGCACCTGGCGTTCCACAGTCTCTGGCTACCCCTTTGGGAGACAGGCGTGGAGGTATGTATGTATGTGTAATAAACATGTTAGACCCTCAGTCAAAGATGGCCTAATTTAGATGCGATTATATCGATAAGTTTGCGTAGATTGTCATAAATCTATACTAATGTTCATAACGAGCATTGAAAACTTTACCTGCAAATAAATATTTATGTCATTCCACTATACCTGCAAGTTCTTGAAGCGTTTGCCTGACACCAAGTTTTTCCTTCGCCCTATTAATAATAGATACAACCGTGTCTATTGCGAATTCGTTCAATGACTGCACCTCGGGCAAATCCATGTTTACAAAATGTAATTCAAGTGATTTAGTAGGTAAATAATGTATTTTTTAAATGTTATGTATGTGAAGCGAGTTGTCAATCAAAATGACGTACTACATAGTTGGCATGTTTATCTTTTTGACGGATAAAGTTTGGCTATGAATTGTTAGTGCGTCATATCGATGATTGCGATGTCATGAAGGTTATATTGTTTTGTTGTTGGTTTACATTTTTACCAGCTGTATGTACGGGTCACATCTTGCATGTTAAATTTGACCCACTTCCCGGCGTCGGAATGGGCTGAAATTTTGACCACGTATGTAAACGTGATGACAATGCAATATTATGGTATCTGAGACCAGATCTGATGATGGAGTCGGAAGGTGGCGGCAGGATCTTCGCTATTCTTAACGCAGACCCACCGTGTTAGGACTCAATACTTTGTCTTGATAAGCAGATAAAGATTTTGCAAATTAAGTACAGTCGGCAACAAAAAATTGGTTTGTGCTCTATCCTTTAATTTAACTATAACTAATAACTTTAACTGACGGATATTTTTATCAGGGACTGGATAAATCGGGCTTTACTCTTTTGGAATTCCAAAGTACAGCATAATTATAAAACTAGAAAGAGAAAACAGACAAATCAGCAGTCCGATTCTTCAGTGGACACTCTCCAAAACATATTCTAAGCTAGACTTTCCAATTTACATATAAAATAGACTACAAATTCAGTTCTTAGTACTGATTCTATCAACACAATTCAACGCCGGTGACACACTCGGTGGAGTCAAGTTACATAAAATGTTTATATTGTGGCAACGAATACATGTAGTAAAGTGAAGTCGAATGCGTCACCGGTATGAAAGTAAATGTAGTGACTCAATTATTTAAACACCGTAAATGTGAAGTTTGTTCAACTTTGTTTTGTTAACTCGTAAAATATTATCCTTTTTTGTACACATAGCCATGAGTGGGTTGTTAACTTAGACTATGTTTATCAATTGATATAAAGAAAGAAAGAAAATACGTTAATTCGCTTACGTCTAAAGCGAGGTTTAGACTAACAATAAATAAAAAATATATGTATGATATAATAATAATATATGTATGTAGTTATTATTTGTAGTTGGCAAGAGTTTTATGATTGCATGTAGTTTGTTTGACAGATTGTTAGTTGGTGTAGAGACCTCGTATTGTTGTTCTCCTAGTCATTATTTTGATTTTCATGTCATCTAACTAATATTTGTAATGATTTTATTTGTGCTAGTTTCAATATGTATTATTACTTTCTAACCTTGTAATAAATTATTCAGTAAATTGGCCACATTAGGGCCCTTTTATACGTCGGATTAGGGAGTGAATCTACTAGGCTAGCGCTTCGCACGAGACCATCATTGCGGAGAAGAATCGCCGCAAGCCGCAAGAAACTCCAGTAAGTAATATTTCAATACAATAAAATTAAAATACATCACAACACAAAATGATTAAGTAACAAAAACAATTAAACTAGCATATAAATAATGATGCTTGGACAACACGACGAGCTCTCTACGTCAAAAGCCATAACTCTAATAATTGACTGAAAAACAAGTAGTTGCAAACGTGAACAGACCGGACCCAGCATCAGCACTAGGGAATGCAAACCGGTAAACCGTTTTACCGGTTAACCGGTAAACCGGCCCTTTTTAGAGCCGGGTAAAATACCGGTAATTTAAAGCTATTACCGGTAGTTTACCGAACCGTGAAAAACTAAAAATAAACGCGAAATTATATGATTTTAAGTGCAATATACTTTCAGACACTCCTTAAAAATGTATTTGATTGAAATTGACTTTTAAATTATGAATAAAATTGATAATTATTTGTAAACTTATGTATCTAATACTATTAGGAAGCAAGCAAGTAACGCTACGTATTCCAGAGCCAGCCGAAGATGTACCTTATTACTATTTGTTTACTGTTTCTTTATCTTACCACCCCTTCCCTTTCAACCTAAGGGTAAACATGTAAGCCTATTGTTTTAGTTTGCTACCTGCTAAATGACTATTAATCATTAAAATGTTTTGTTTAATTTTAAGACTGATTGATATTTTTTCTTAGATCAAAGTTTCCAATTATTTTAATAATTGGATTTTGAATAATTTTAATGGCTTTTTTTAAAACTACAAAAACCGGTAATTTACCGGTTTACCGGTTTTGCCGGACTGAGGTCGGTAATTTACCGGTTTTCATATTTGGCCGGTAATTGCATTCCCTAAATCAGCACCCGTTCACGAGTATGAAGCGTCTCTCAGCCATCGCCTGCCTCAACCATGACGATGAGCTAAAGGTGTTGAGTACCCCACGTTTTCTTTTGCAAACTTTAAGTTAAGTATTAATTTTCAATTTAAACAATACTCATAGACGTAAAATGTAAAAAAGTGTTTGAATATGTGCAAAAGCATAAGTAGTAGTTTCGAAGTAGCTAGAAAAAGTGGGGTTTTAAAATAAAATGATTCATTGCTCGCTTCAAAGGGGTCTTCGTGGCGTATACCATCTCCAACGGAAGACCAGTGCTGGCTCTACTACTGAGTTGGGACCGTTTCGCAACTGTTTCCCTGTGTCTTTTTCTTTTTGTATCTATGTAATTAGGTTATGTTTTGTTGCCAATAAATGTCTCTTTATCTTATCTTATCTCAAAATCTATCGCCTATTGACCTAAAATGCTAAACAAGCCCTCTTATACGTCCACTTACAACTTGCAGGGTCAGCTCCATTGCATAACATATAAGTTTGGTCTAGCGAGCCACATTAGAGCTCACGCTAGAAAATAATTTGTACAACTATTAAAAAAAAATTGGTTGCCTTTATCAAAATCGATGAGGAGGACCTCCAATAACAAATAGAAAATAACGAACTAAAAAAGAAAGACAAAACACAAAAGGTTTGTACAAAGGCGACTTATCCCTAAAAGGATGATGGTGATGTTGCCATGATACGAAGTGACTCACTGGAAATAAAATAACGTCATATAGCATATTAATTACACCAATTCTGTTTATTTTGGTCGGCTCCAGTAGAGCGTGCTGCCGTTATTTTTTGTCGTTGCTTTTAAGTAGGTAATTACTGTACTCACCAACAAGTAGGTACAGTCTGCCACATATTATATTTTTGAAATATTATTTAGGCTAAAATTACAGTACTTTATCTACATCTATTGTGTTGATTAGTCAAAGTTAGTTTTTTTATATTAAGTATTATCAGGAAAAAAAACCGCTTCGATTGTAAAATCCATTTTCAACCGAACAATACATTAGGACCAGCAATGATTATGTCACTGGAAAAAGACCCTTGTGGTGTGCTACCACAGGTATATTGTACGATATTTGCTTTGGGGTAAAGCAGCTAACATAGAGACTAATTATTTTATAAAATAGGGTTTTTTGTTCTTTAATATAACACCCCTTTTTTTATGAATTTTACAACTGTAGTATTTGCACAGAAGCGTCACAATTAATTGTTCTGTAGATTATATTATATAGATTTAAAAATCCCTTTACGAGTAACACTGTGCTGCGGCTCTCGCTAGTCGTGGCATGCTTCATACATCTCTTTGCATTTGCACGTTGCCGCTCGCCGCTCGTCACCGCCACGCAATGCATGGCCAAGCCATTACTTTTACACACAAACATCGCAAAACTTAATGGCCGAAAACACGTAAGTTTCTTGTTTGACTTCTCAGAACTTTAACCGGATTTTAATTAACATGTAAATGTTAATGCGAATGATTTTTTTACTGCAATATTGGAACGGGTTGACCTGAGCCTGACCAACGAAGAATAAAATGACAGAACGAACAGAATTTGGCAAGGTATTTACTTTAGCCTACTTTTTGTTTGGATTTCTAAATATAGATGCAATATTTTTTTATTGGAATGTGAATAGGAAACGAATACACGTTACGCCACCTGGGGATGCAAAAGATGCAAACTCTTCTAACGTTTAAAATGTATGGCATTACAGTTGACCGCTTAGTTTATCGTAACGCATAAGAATGTCATCCCATTGAGTGACAGAAAAGAATAACGTTAGTTACCGTTTGGATTTGGCCCCTGGGGCTCTATTGTACACTATGTGTGGTGTAAGCGTTCCGGAAGCATTCTTCACAAGGTCCTTCCACCCTGACATAAGAATATTATACTTGTATGTATAGTTGCCGGCAAACTTCTTGAACACGTAACCTTGCTTGCGCAGAAGCGATTTTTAGGTTTCGTTGGGAGCGGGCGGCGGGGGAGCACGCGTCGTTCGCACCCATTGGTCAATCAGTTGACGTTTGCGTCCCGCACCGCGTCCCCGTCCTTCTGCCTCCCTGTATGTGTACGATGCGCGAATTTTCCCCCACTACCTCGCCTAATGTTCAAGAAGTTTGACGGCAATTATACACGTTTCAATTGTACAACATAACTTAAACATTGGTACCTATTTACAATGAGAAGGAATAATACATGTTAAGGGCTGTGTTTCATAGGAAAACCACAAGAAAACATCTCAAGCACAGAATACTATTTATCGTTTAGTTAAATAAAGCATTATAGTATTTATAAAGCATTATAATATTTATAATTAACACGTGTTCAACGTCCATTGATCCAAGATTCCGGCCCCGTATTTTATGGTCGCTTTTATCCCAGTGGATAAATGACCGCAGGCCTAGTATGGTTGCGTTGATCGCATGACAAAATGTGGACAAAGCATCCGTCTCTCTCGTACGTGTTAAAAAGTAACGGATGTTTTATCTAGATTTTGTCACGCGATAAACAACCACGACCAATACTGAGAAGAGGATGCATAAGATGACTTTGTTGTCATCATTTATTTTACTCTACAGAAGAATTATTCTCTTTTAACCAATTCTGACAGGTTTAAGATTCTGACTTTGATATAGTTCCACAGTGGCTCAGACAGGTTTCAAACTAGGTTACTGAGCATAGCAACAAGTAACGAGTTACTTATGTCGTCACGTATCAGAAGGTGCTTAGACTCTGAATCAAATGCATGAGTCACCATGACTACTACCGGAAAATCTTCGGCTTACTTCGTGAGTCGTGACCCATAGACTGACATAACAGCATGTTGCATTGGCGCCGCGTAGCCAACCACCACCACTAAACCACGTGGTGATTCATACCGTAAGGCTGGCTACAGACATAGCTTTACTGAATGTGGTGAAGAATACATAAGGTTTTATTACAACATCCTCAACGGACTCTGAAATTTTCAATCGTTTTCTATATCGTTACGGTTTTGTCTTCATTTTAATCATCCTTAATAAATAATAAAATAATAAAGATAAAGCATCCTTCACTGTCGTACTTATTTACGTGTCAGAAGGTGACGGATGCCCTATCCAAACTTTGTCACGCGATAAACGCAGCCATGTTAGGGCCCCTGAGTCTTGGATATTTTCTATGTATATATGTGTGAATGTCTATTTCCTATAGCCTAGACACACACCCTTGACCTAGCCTTAGTTTGTTACGGTTAGCCAAGAAAGTTTTTTTTTTTTCCTTGCCCCGCGGCGACTTGAACAGCTACTACCGCGGGAATATGGCGTTTCCACTATGAAGTGATTTCGCCAGTGTCAAGTATATATAAGTATAAATCAATATAGTAATAAAACACAATCCAATCTTCTCTAGGAAGATTGGTGGCAACGTTGTACGGTGATATGTAGGACAGAGGCCAAGATAGTTTTAACCTCTGTACCACTGCGAGTCCACTTGAAACGAGAAGTAAGATGACAGGATACACGAAATAAGTCCAAGTCTTCTATCACTGTGCAACACAAAGGCATTAAAAGTACAAATCACTAACAAAAAAGAACTTTGAATACCTAAATATACAAAAATAAAAACTAAAACAAATTACACACCTGCCATCTTTTGACGTTGCATATGGCCCTCGCCAAGAAAGTTTTCTACCAGTTTTGATAAAAGTTTCTGTGAGATCTAATTATCGCTAAGGTTGACACTTGTCACTGTCATAATATTACTGCAAGGGAAAATCGAACTTGTTGTGTCATGAGGTGCAAATGAACTTCAACCGTAAGGTGATATACCAAATTTTCGGCTAACGGTACCAGGTCAATTTGTGTAAGATTGTCTCCAGGTACTTTTTATTTATTGATGGTCTATGGTTTAAGTAAAGCCAGTTCCAGCTGCAGACGTGACATGGAATGATTTATCTCGACAATTTGCAGATGAAATTGCAGTCATGTTTCAACTGATAATAATGATGATAATGAACATCAGATTAAAAATGGCGGACATGTTATCACAGACACTACAGCTTTTCGAGCACACGATAACCTTCGATTATTATCATGACAATCAATCAAACGCATTAGCAATAGACGACCGTGATCACAAGTGCGATCATATCTCATTTATAGTCAAGGAAACTGATTAACAATTTGACATAATACGTAACTTAGCCGTGTTATATAGTAAAGAGCAATGAAAACAGGTCACTGTGTATAGAATTTCCATAGAAAGTTCTGACAGAGTAGGGTAGGATGACGGCGATGGTGATGTTGGGACGGGTTGTCATGTAGCGTGGCGAGCTGGATTGCCTCGAGCTCGTGGGGCGGATCGCTCGATTGTTCAACGCAGACTAGGGAATGCAAATCGGTTAATCGGTTAACCGATTAACCGATTTTAATCGAAAATTTATGCCAAAAAACTTAACCGGTTAAAATGTGAAATTAACCGATTAACCGGTTAATAGAAGTGATCTGCAAAAAGCTTCATTTGTTAAGTTTTTATTAGAAAGACGACACAACTAAACTACACAAATATCGCAATATACGCAATTATGCATAATATCAATTATAAAACTCTTAGTGAGCTGTAAAATTAATAAGATTTTCACAAATGAAACAAATAACGTTGGTGTCGCTTTTATTATTTTGTTTCTAACAAAAGAAGATAGGGTAAAGTCACCAGTAGTCAGCCAGATACCAGTAGTCGACCTTATATGAGTGCGAAGAGTGGGAAATATATCTTTCGTACTCTCCACACTCATACAAAGTATAGGCAGAGGCCGACTACAGGTCTCTGGCTGACCACTGGTGACTTTACCCTATGTTGCACTGCACTGCAATGGCCGGTTACACGTTTATGAGTGAAAGAGAGAATGCTCTACGCGCTACAAAAAACAAGGCTAACCGATTAATGGTCTCTTTCTAAAACACCGTTATAATTTTGACACTATGCCTCGGACGTTATCATCTGAGCTCTGGGACCATATATATTATATTAAAGATAATTTTATTTAGATGTTACAAGGAAAACTATTTTTCATATTATACAACTCCATAAGTAACATTTTATTATACAGTTGTTGTTTTTTTAAGATACTGAATGTCCTAAATGTGTAGAAATGAAACTAGTATACTGGTGGTCTAAATACTGATCTCTAATCTAACATTTAAGAAATAATTATAGCACTAATTATTAAAACGTTTTCACATAATAAATACGTCTGGTTTATTTACACGTCTTTGTTCACAAGTTTTCATGTTAAATAACCTAAAGGAAACCATTATTTTTAAGCAAAAAAATCAATCGGTTAATAACCGGTTATTAATCGGTTAATCGATAAATTTCGTCTTAACCGGTAAATTAACCGATGCTACATTTAATCGGTTAATTGCATTCCCTAACGCAGACATGCTGCGCATAGGGCTGCGCTGCGGCCGCGGGCGCGAGCGCTGCTGGCCGCTCGACCATTCTGCGTAGCGAATGTTTACGATGCGAGGCGGTTTATGTGAGGCCATCCAGTATTGGTACCTAATTTTTAATACTTCTCTGAGCGTATTGTAATAACTGTTTGTTTAAAAATGTATTCGGTGCTCTAGTATTCACTGTAAGTGCGTATAAAGATGTTTGTAAAAAAAATGGAATACGTGTAGTCGTATAAATAAATCGGTTATTTCATTTTAATGTATTTTAATTCTTAACAATCGGGTCACCGAAGAGCTGGCAGTTTTCTCGCTCCACGCGTAAGTTTAACTATCCAGCGAGGAAATGCTGCCAGCATCTTCGGGACAATGCCGCAGGGCCCTTTTTTAGATACTTATAGTTTTTTAATTTCAAAATAGGTTAAGATTTAAAAATGTAATTTGGAATGATGAAATAATTATTTGTACCATTAAAAAGACTAATCTATTATTTGAAATAAAGTCTCCTAGTTACATTTTTACATACTAACAATTACTTGGCATGAAACCCGAGATCCCTATATGTATATTTTCTGAAGGTTACTGAGAGAGTGAGTATTGATCGATATATCGGAGAGGCCTATGTCCAGCAGTGGCTGCAGCAACCGGCTGATGATGATAATGATGATGATATCAATAAAAGAAACCTAAGAGTGACCAAGTTGAACGAAATCAAAAAAGGAGGTTGTTACCACGTTGTCACAAAGTGACCCGTTTTCATTCCTCTTCAGTGTACATTTCTCGACGCGACACGACTAAAAACAAAATGCAAATTGACGGGTCTATATCGTCTGCCATAATGATTATTAGTTATAATGTTTTATAGCTATATTTACCGCAAGTCATAAAGTATTTTTAAAGAAACTTACTTTTTTAGGATTTTTATAAATCAAACCTAACCTAACCTAACCTAGTCTACACGTTAGATACATAAGAAAGTTTACGGTTCTAGCTTTATGTAAATTATGACTATCCATAATTATGTCAACAATGATATTATAATCAAAAATAATTATATAATAGACTTGACTGTACACGGTTGAATCAAGCCACTTCCAGTATCTCTACAGCTCAGCTGTTTATGCGTATACGCTATGTTATGTTAGTCGCTTGACAGCCGCGAACTCCCGCGCACACGTCGGTGACGCCGCCATCTTTGTTGTGCATGTGATCGTGTTTTTTTTTATAATGGGTGCCATGGACTGTGTCTCGCCTAACAGTAGCAAAATGACTGCGACAGAGAGTACGGAGGTTTTTACTATAGATGCGTATACTTTGAGTGGATCGGTGAGTTTTTATAATGGAGTATTTTTTATGGTTGAGTTGCTGTTTATTCTGCGTATCTTTATATGACTTGTGTTTACAAACAATTGGCTTGGTATTAAAAAAAAAAAGAATTTATCGTAAATACAATAATGATAATTATTTTATATAAATCAACGACTTGCCTAATCCTGCTTCATCAATAATTCTATTTAAATACTTAACATTTTGGCAATTAGGTACTTCATGCAATTAAAATTGCGGAAGAATGATTATTATTTATGACTTACTAGCCTTACGCTATTCCCTCTAAAAGTTTTCAATTTTCCGTTGTCTCGCATATTGTAGGTAGATACGTCTGATCTTATTATGAAACTCGCCTTTAGACTCGTTTCATAAAACCACACTCGTGTATTAACGCCTCTCATTATGCACCTATCACATAAACTACCTACTATTACACAATACAGAGGGTCTTCTATATCACGTCTGTTCAAAGTATAAATAAATGACAGATATAGTTGGCTGACTAATAAACTAACTGTGGTATTTGATTGTTATATTTTAAACATCCATTATATGTATACTAATCTTGCGACTCGCCCTCGTTTCGCTTACGTTTATGTGTTAGTATGTAACACGTACATAAACTAGAAAATATTATATATAAAAAAAAGTGGTGAAAACCGCATCAAAATCTGTTTAGTAGTTTGAAAGATCTAAGCAAAAACGGCGGGAAGCGACTTCGTTTTATACCTCTATGTAGAGTTATTAATTACAAATACTATAAATGTGTAAGTAATTATTTCTGTCCGTCTGTCTATAACGCATTCAAACCACTAAACCAGATATGGAATATGCATGGATGCTTTACGTAAACCACAATTCAACAAAATATAAAAATGAGAGTGTTAATCTTTAAACTTGCAAAACAACGCTATAGCAAATCATAAAAATGTTTAAACACATAAAATATAACGATCCTTTTATAAAAAACAGATTGTTGCAGCTGTTAAAACATGACGTAAAGCAGCTAGGTACTCGCTAGAATTTGTATGGAATTTATAAGGCCCCATACACGGTACGATTTGTCTGTAAGATCCGTCGCTACAGACCGACGAAAACGACGAATCGATATGTCAAGATCGTTAACGATTTACTTCATCGAAGACGATGGCGGAAATCTCAACAAAAACCCTTGCAATCATGAATAATATAACGATGAATGACAGTGTATGGCTCTTTACGATCAACGATTAGATTTTGTCTCACTCTGACAAGACGGCCCTGCCAAGAGAAGATGCACTACGCTAACTAGCGTTTCTATTTGTTTCGTTTTTAAACCAATCGCGTCACTGGTAGATCACGTGATAGGAAAAGTCACGTGATCTACCAATGAAATGATTGGTTTAAAACGAAACGAATAGAAACTCTAGTTAACGTAGTGCACATTGGCAGGGCCCTCTGACACAAACATTTGAACAAGTCTTTATCCTTTTGTTTCAAATAAGTAAGATCGATAGTTACGACCAATCGTTTCGTGTATCGGCGTCATTTTTGATGCGATCAATCGTCACGATTTTCGTCAGATTGATCGTACAGTCGAATCGTACCGTTTATGGGGCTCTTTATTATTATTATTGTCTGACGCGGTTGGACTATTTTGTAGTGACCCTGCCTACGAAGCTAGCAGTTCCAAGTTCGATTCCTGTAAGAGCTAATATTTGTGTCATTAACACTTCGAGTATTTGTTTCTGAGTCTTGATTTTTTTATTTATCATCTCTATATGTATGGTTATTGTGGTCTACCTACCTGTGGGCCAAGTATGGCTGCGTCTATCATCATGTCAGCCGAAAGACGTCCACTGCTGGACATAGGCCTCCGCCAAAGTTCTCCACTCAGAACGATCTTGTGCTTTTTGCATCCACCGCGATCCTTACGAGGTCGTCACTCCATCTTGTTGGAGGCCTACCTACAGCTCGTCTCCCGGTCCGCGGATGCCACTCCAGAACCTTCTGACACCATCGGCCATCAGTCCTGCGAGCAATGTGCCCCGCCCACTGCCACTTCAGTTTAGCTATTCTTCGGCTGCGTCTATATCGCGTGTCAAATGTGAATAAAGCATCCGTCACTGTCGTACTTATTTACGTGTTAAAAAGTGACAGATGCCTTATCCAAAGTTTGTCAAACGATATACGCAGCCATGTTAGGGCCCCTGGATGTTGGTGGTATCTACCCATAGTACAAGGCTAGATATTAATTTGCGACAAAATCAATTTCTATGAGATTGTCCCGTAATTATTATTAACCTAAAAAAAAGAATATAGTGGTAAGCAAGTATGCTCATATACCTATAAAGTTAAAAAAAAAAACATCGTAACCCGTTTTAATTGTCCTTCAGTGTACGTATGTCTTATGAATCAGCTGTCTAGTCTACCTTGTAGCTATGCGTTCCTTTCACTCTGCACCAAAATGAAAGGGACATAAATGCCCTCAATTAATTGTCTTCTCAGCTGTTGATTGAACGCCCACAATAATTTAGACCCTTATAAGACTAATGTAATAAAAAATATGTTATATGAGAAGATTTATGAAGAGATAAAACCGTTTAAAACATCTGACAGTCAAAGTGGTAGCTAGTTACTATAATATATAAATGACTAAGTATTATTAATAACCGGGCAAGAGGAGAGAAGAGTTCCCAAGCCGTACACAAACACTATCTCAAAAAAGTACACCAGAATAAGAGCGCCATTTTTTCGGCAGTAACTTAAAAACCGTATATACGAACCTGTTGAAAATAATTCAGAAATATACTCGTTCGTACTTTTATATTTGGCTTTATGTTCACGTTAATATAATTTAAGTGCGAATGAAAACATTCCGTTTGATTTTTATAAATGCAAACCCCTAAGGGCAAATTTACTTCTCAAATCAATTTAAATGATTCCAGAATCCAGATACCTAGCTTTACACTATGGCACAAATGTACTGTAAATCCAAAATCCAGGATTTCAACAATATGTGGTCCAAATTTTATCCAAATCCATTCAGCCTGTTTATGCATAATTTAATGTCCTAATAAGCAGTCCTACAAATTTAATAATAATTTACTCTATCGTTTACTGCAAAATTTTCGGATACTCCGAGGATCAATAGAGGAGGTCAAACGTTCTTAAGATACCTAACTGATCGCACAACGAGTTAACACCACAGCGGGAGAGTTTGGGTCAGCACTTGGATTTCCTTACATTTTATTGCCATTTTAGATGTTTTTCTGAACATGCTCAATTCCGGCGTTAACCACAGATTCATTCAGTTCCTAGGCACTCTGGAAGTCCTGTATCGATGCTCGGGGTATTCATCATCAGATTTCACTAAAAGCATTCCCTGGCGAGGAACCAAGGCTTCGAATTAGCCTCTTTAGTATGAAAAACGCACTCTGACCCGTTTATTTTGCTCCAGAGTGTACATATAAATATTCTGTGAATATTTCAAGCATCTACCTGTTGCCATTATTAATATGGAGCAAAAAACGACATAAAAATCACATTTGTTGTATGGGATAAATATTTATTCTGTTTTTGGTATACAATAGCGGCAACAGAAATACATCTTGTGTGAAAATTTCAACTGTCTAGGTATCACGGTTCATGAGATACGGCCTGGTGGCAGACAGACGGACTGACGGACAGCGGAGTCTTAGTAATAGGGTCCCGTTTTTACCCTAAAAAATATGTCTTTCAAATGTACAAAATTTCAGTAAAATCAGTTCAGTGGTTTAGCTTATATTATGAAGTACCAATAATTTATAAGTAACCAGAATACCTTAGGAACTGTAAATTTAAGCTATGATATAAGTGTAATTTGCAAGATACGATAAATAAGTACATACATACATACATAAAATCACGCCTGTTTCCCAGAGGGGTAGGCAGAGACGATCCTGACAAATGTCTTTCGCTTCATCCACATTCATACATCGACTTATGCACGCACGTCGGTTTCGGGTACTTAAGATTCGGCCCTTTTCCAGTATTTCTCCGATTTGATTCGAAAAAGTACGCCTAGGGCGGCCTCTTCCGACCCTTCCACTCACTTTCGCTCTGTAAATCTCTTTCGTCAATCTTCTTTCATCCATCCTTTCCAAATGACCGAACCGCATAAGTATGAACAGGTAAAACCAATATCAATATTATAGATGTACATTTACAAGCACCTCTTGGGATACAGTTTTAACTAGTTGCAATTAATTATTACGGCTAAGTTCGCGCTCGACCGCATTTAATTGGCCTTGGATTACATTAACACAGCATATAGCTAGAAGTATTAAACGTATCTTATGTACTACATACATACATTGTGTTCAAGTATCTTACGGAACAAATCGAACTAAAAATCGGTTGGACAATAGGTACTGAAGGCCAAAATCAAAGTGTTCATAATAATTAGGGAATAGCGACTCCATGGATTCTAGAACCACTATTCCAATAGTCCTAACACTAACCATAAGTTAGCAAGGAAAAGTTGATTCGGAAAATAATAGAGTAGGTAGCAAAAGTAATCAACCATGGAAATAGATTTAGTTTTATTGCCTCAGCTTTATTGTATATTGAATATAATAAATAAAATGACTGCGTGTTAATATACAGGGTGTCAGGTTGCTATGTGCAAAGCTTTAAGGGGGGATAGACGAGGTATTTTTGAACGTTTTTAGCTTAATATATTTTAGTCACAATTTTATACCTACTTTTTGTAAAGAAAATCATTAAATTAAACCAGTTTTAAGCGTCTATGTTGTAATAAAAACAAAATGGACTCATTCGAAGTTATTAAAAATGTCTCAGGTTGGATCAGTCATTTTAACGTGCCTTAAAAAAATTAGAAAATCTTTGAAATTTTCAAACACTTTTAAAAACATGCCTGTTTATTGCTCTTTCTTTTAAGGTATCAGTCCAGTCATTCACATCGCTTGAACAATCTCTAGTAAAAACTAAACTTACATTTAATAAATAAATTGAGAAAAGTTAAGATTTTCCATAATATTGCACCATACTCAGTTCAATATCAAAATCAATGTTTTTAACACCATGACATGCAGCTAAAAATATTAAAAAATACCTCATCAATCACCCCTTAAAGCTCTGCACCTATTGACAACACCCTGTATAATCATTTTATTCATTCAATTTAACTCAATAATTCAAAACGTTTATACAATTCAATTTTTATCTACCGTAACTATACAATGGCTAGTTAAAGTCCGTGATATTAGAAGATTGTATATTGATTTAAAATAAACGTGGGATTAAAAAATGTTGGAACACTTTGGGCCGTATCCATAAATTCATCTCGGCTGAGATGCCCGTCACGCGACGAACATTACAGTCGAGATGAGTTAATAATACGGGTCTTACAGTATTCTAAACAATAAAAAAAAAAAGTCTGAGGTTCTAGGCGGTAATAACCGGGCTTGGGAATGGTTCGAAAAATACCGTTTAACTATGGTTCTTAATCAGATTTTTCGTAAACACTCGCTCGGAGCGAAATCGATTTGCGGGCGTTATACCTACTTATATGACTAATCTGGTATTTTTGGTTTTTTATTCTTCCTGCAGTTAAAAAAAAAAAGATAAAAGATGTTTATTCAGTAAGTAGGCCGCACGGGCACTTTTACACGTCAAAAATCTACCAGCGCTTCGCAAGAGACCACGAGTTGGGTTGGCGACGCGAATTATGTGATAAAGCCGGCTTGACTTGAAGCTGAGCGAGTGAAAATGCAACTAAAGAGCTAGCTTACAGGGTAGGAAATGCGAGAAAACGTGAGCGGAGTGACCAAATTAGCGAGCGAAATTAACCGTTATTACGAGCTGGAACCGGTTTATTTTGGTTTTCGATCAGAACTAAAATAATATCGATTCTGTTTGAGCGGAGTCGAAATGAAAATGCTCCATTTGAAATACACTCAGGAGCAAAAATAACGGGTCAGAGTGCGTTTTTCATACTAAAGAGGCTATTTCGAAGCCATGGTTCCTCGCCAGGGAATACTTTTAGTGAAATCTGATGATGAATACCTCGAGCCTCGATACAGGACTTCCACAGTGCCGGATACCCAACTGAATAAATCTGCGGTTAACGCCGGAATTGAGCATGTTCAGAAAAACATCTAAAATGGCAATAACATGTAAGGAAATCCAAGTGCTGACCCAAACTCTCCCGCTGTGGTGTTAACTGGTTGTGCGATCAGTTAGGTATCGTAAGAACTTTTGACCTCCTCTATTGAACCTCGCAGTATCCACCATTAAACCTCACTCAAAACAACCCCTGGCGAGGAACGAAGGCTTCGAAATAGTCTCGTTTGTATGAAAAACGCACTCTGACCCGGTATTTTTGCTCCTGAGTGTATATGGCGTTTCTGACGAGCTGGTTTAAACAATTAACCAGGTTTCCAAGCTCTCGTATAAACCATATAGTCTTCGACCTAATTGTGAAAAATTGGATAGCTCTTAATTACTTGACAGTAATGGCGGCCGACTTAAAAATCGTCAAGAATTGGAGGCACTGGCAAAATGTAAAAAAAACCTGGTTTGAATAGGGACAAAGATATATGATTCCTATAGCTCTATCCTTTTCACTGGCTGAAAGTTTTATTAATTTCTTGCTGTTGCTCGCGTCTTCGTTCTCGTTGAAGTCGTATATTGTTATTCCCAGTTAAAAGTACCTTATGTCCTTCATAAAGTTCCATACCAAATTCTCATAAAAATTTTAGCTACACATGCGTAAGAAACAGGAGCATGCCATCATTTCCCAAATTTTCATTTTCCAAAAATCTTTTTTTTTTCCATCCAGGATATTGAAACCGCTTGTTATGCCTATTACTTAAGGTTAGATTTGTGACGATGCATTAAAAATAAATCAACTTAACGGGAAACAATTTTTAAGCAAATAATAATTTGGGAAATAATACATTCGGAAAAATATTTCGTCCAAACGAAACAATGTGTAACAAAGTGACAGACAAAGCTACTTTCACATACGTGACATTAGTATAGATATGGATAATATTCTTTTGTAATATCTTTGCCTATGTTTTTGTTATCGTAGTCAAAGTCAGACAATACGCAAATAAAAATACGTATCTTGCTTATCTCTGTCTGAATCTTCACAATCAGGGTCTTTATTCGACATTGTCTATATGCCATTGTTAATAGATACTTATAAGATTGCTATCGAGGAGGGTTATCAATCATTGAATGCATTAAAAAACCGGCCAAGTGCGAGTCGGACTCGCGCACGTAGGGTTCCGTACCACTATACATCTAAATAAATGTTTTTCTTTATTCTTTATTATATTAGAGTTGATTGAATGAAAGGTAAAATGCGGTTTACGATTTATAACGTATTAAAAAAAAACTAATTATTAGATCTCGTTCAAACCAATTTTCGGTGGAAGTTTGCATGGTAATGTACATCATATAATATTTTTACATTTATCATTCCCTTATTTTAGAAGTTACGGGGGGGGGGGACACACATTTTTCCACTTTGGAAGCGTCTCTCGCGCAAACTATTCAGTTTAGAAAATATATATATTAGAAACCTCAATATCATTTTTGAAGACCTATCCATAGATACCCACACGTATGGGTTTGATGAAAAAAATAATTGAGTTTCAGTTCTAAGTATGGGGAACCCCAAAAAATTATTATTGTTTTTCTATTTTTGTATGAAAATCTTAATGCGGTTCACCGAATACATCTACTTACAAAGTTTCCATAGTATAGCTCTTATAGTTACGGAATAAAGAGGCTGTGACATACGGACGGACAGACGGACGGACAGACATGACGAATCTATAAGGGTTCCGTTTTTTGCCATTTGGCTACGGAACCCTAAAAACAACAACCAGGAAAAGAGGAATATCATAGATCATTGTCTAGTCACCATTATTCAGTGATCCTACAATACAGCGTAACTGACAATTAAATTAGTTGCAAAATTTACCTAACTGACTTACGTGATAAACTGTATTTTGCATCTTATTTAATTTGTATCTCACGCGGTATTGCAGTATCACCAACGAATATTATAGCATTGAGAGGGAAAACGAGCACACAGATCACCTGATGGTAAGTGGGACCTGACACCCATAGGCATTTTCATTTCAAGAGTACAATCTTAAGACTGCAATCCAAAGACTGCAAATGCGTTGCCAACCCTGAGGAAGAAGTTGGAAATTCCATCATGAGTGCCTCCATGGAATGCTTCCTCGGATGTCTTACATCCATACCGGAATACAACAATTTCAACACTGCTGGTTCCCTGCGCAAGGTTCTACCCACAGTATTGAGTTTTTTTTAAGTGAAACAATATTAAACATAAGTTGGGTAAGTGAAACACTGGGGCAAGTGGAACACTTTCAAATATCTCTTAAAATAATAGCTTTAATATAGCACAGACGTGTCGGTAAAGCAGTTAATGCCATAATAGTTCTGGATTCAAAAAATATATCGCTGCGGGTAAAGTGAACGTATTTATCTTATCTATGCAAAAACGAACTTTTTTTGAATGTTGCAAGATCAAAATACCTTAATTACTTTCGTACAAGACGTCTTTTGCATCTAAAATAATTTTTAGTGCAAGTACTGAACGACAAAAACGACTGTTTCACTTGCCCCGATCGCGAGGCAACTGAAACAGTTTTTTGTGTGCGTACAGTTTCTTTTATAAGCATGTTATGAAGGCATTTTTATGTTAATTTTATAAATCTTTTTAACTTTGCAAAGACTAGAAAGCAATCTTATGTTGCTACTGTGATATACCTAACATTTTTGTAAATCCAGTTGATTTTCTTTAGAACCTAATATAAAGTTTGTTTCACTCACCCAACTTGACCTCACAGTCAATATTTATATCGGTAACTGAGTGGTAAGTTAATATATATATATTTATATAGAATCGATCTAATTGTGCAAAGCGTTTCAGTGGATTTTGACTTAGTTTTGAACACTTATACGACTTCCGGTCCAACATCATCATCATCATCATCATGTCAGCCGAAAGATGTCCACTGCTGGACATAGGCCTCCCCCAAGGCTTTCCACTCAGACCGGTCTTGTGCTTTTCGCATCCTCCGCGGTCCCGCGATCCTGAAGAGGTCGTCACGTCGTCAGGTCCAACATAATAAATAAATATCAGGGACAGTTCAACAAATTGCCCAACGAAGAACATACTCAAATAGAGAAATTAATACTCAACAACACGAAAAATGAAGCGAAATAACTTGCCAAATTCGGTTTGACAAATGATAATGCTTCTAATTAGCGTTTCTATTCGTTCCGTTTTTAAACTAATCGTCACGTCACGTGATATACCAGTGTCGCGATTGGTTTAAAAACGGAACGAATAGAAACGCTTTAGCTTAATGCATCTTGCCAAAGGCCTCTGGAATATTTTGCACAATCTCCGTCTGACTCAGGCTTGTCTTTAGTATGTTTATTGAGTATTAATGTGAAAGGGAGCAAATAAACATAGTGTTTAATAGTAATTAGACTTAATTGCTTAATTGCTATCCTAGTTAAATAACAAACATGTCATTAATAGGATTTGTATGCAATAATAATTCACATTACATAGGCGTAACCTACATTAATAGTCCTCCTGAATTACTTGTAATATTACCTAATTTCGTAATTAAATGTTTAAGTAATCATTTTAATTACTTACGTCATCACTGAGATTTGGATCTTGTTGTTGTTTCCTCAGTAACCGTTGAGTTTTCCGCTACCGTTTGTCTTAATTTATATATGTTCAGAACAAAAAGCTAGTTCCAAGCTCAAGGCTTGTATTACTATAGTTAATAGGCAACGAAAAATAACAAACATCCAAGATTTAAAATAGGCAAATAATATAACAGAAATAAAGATAAAGATAAAGATAAAGAGACATTTATTCGCAACAAAACAAAACCACATTACACAGATAAAACAAAATAAGATAAGACACAGAAAAATTGTTACGAAACGGTCCCAACTCAGCATTCGCTAGCCGTAAAGCCAGCACTGGTCTTCCGTTGGAACCGCTTGGTGAAAAAACGGAAAGTGACACATTTAACACAAAACAACGCTAAAAGAAAAACATCAAGGATCAAACACAATAATTTGTTAGAGATTATCTCGAACGTCTCAAATGACCATAAAAATTTATGGCCTGGTAAAGTTGGCAACACAAAATCGAACCCGGAACCACTAGCTTTATTGGCAGGGTCACTAACAACAGCTACACAAACTACTGGCATATATTGGGCACATCCCGGTAAGGGCAGGTATTTGTGTGATGAGCGCGTATATTTGTTCCTAGGTCATGGATGTTTTCTATGTATTTAAGTATATATTTCTCTATATAAGTATTTATATCGTTGTCTAGTACTCATAGTACAAGCCTGGAGATTAGTTAGGGACTAGGTCAATTGGTGTGACATTGTCCCCTATTTTTTTATTGTCTAAAAATAAATCAATACCTCTTATCTTCTGTTTTAAACTATGTAAAAGTGACTGAAGTAAGGCCAACTAGGCCTTTTTTTTTGGCCCGCGGCGACTTGAACAGCTACTACCGCGGGAATATGGCGTTTCCACGATGAAGTGATTTCGCCAGTATCAAGTATATATAAGTATAAATCAATATAGCAATAAAACACAATCCAATCTTCCCTAGGAAGATTGGTGGCAACGTTGTACGGTGATATGTAGGACAGAGGCCAAGCTAGTTTTAACCTCTGTACCACTGCGAGTCCACTTGAAACGAGAAGTAAGATGCCAGGATACACGAAATAAGTCCAAATATTTTATCACTGTGCAACACAAAGGCATTAAAAGTACAAATCACTAACAAAAAAGAACTTTGAACACCTAAATACACAAAAATAAAAACTAAAGCAAATTACACATCCGCCATCTTTTGACGTTGCAAATGGCCAACTAGACGATTTAAACAATGTAAACAAGCTGTCAGGAGTTTAAAACGTTTTTCATTTGAAATTGTGTCACTTCGAACGCAATCCAAACAGGTATGAACTTCACAAAATGGCGGCCCTAATGTTGACAACTGTACTGACAGCTTTCCCGTACCACGAATCACGCAACGACAGCCGTCATCGACCAACTGAAGATATTATTGAAAACGAGAAATAAGGACAGACATAATTATCGGTCGCTATCGCAATATAACTCAGTAACGGTCAGTTTGTTTACATCATTTATCTTGTCTTATTGGTCGTACACACAGCAACACACTTAACTGCCCATTAAAGACGGAAGTGAGAAAATGTAGAAAGAGATGAATATAGATTTTCCACAAGAATGTCATGTGCACGACAGAGACATTTTCTCTCTGTGTGGGCGACTGTACTTTGCATGTGGTACTTTCTAGCTCAATGTACTGTTTTAGTTTCATTTTTGAACCCGAAACCGATAGTTTTTACGTACTGTCACTACTGACTAAGGTATCCGTCTCGTCATGTTATGGCAAACACTTAAACAGTTACAATATGTAAATTTGTTAGACAATGACACCTTTTTATTGCTTTGTTGTGTATTTGTGCTACTTTGAAGATCTTGTGCTAAAACACTCTAGATAACAAACAAATACCACTTAAAAAGGTTTACATTGTATTAGGTTTACATTGTATTAAACTAACATTTGAAGAACAATAATGATTAGTTCACAAAGCACGCTTAAAATTTAATTAAACCAGATAAGTGGGAGTTGGACTCACATACAAAGGGTTCCGTACCATTTTTTTTGAGTGGGAATTGTGTTACTAGTTTTTTGATAATTCGATGTGATTACGGTGGTACCTACGTTGATAAAAAAACAGCGAAAAAAACAAGGATTTTGTATGGCCTTTAATTTTTTTTATTATTTTTTATTATTATGTGCTGTTATATTGCCAATTGTAATACACAATCTGTAAAAAAATAATGTGGCAAGCTATTACGGTTAATGAGATACAGCCCAAAGACAGACAGCGGAGGCGTAGTAATAAGGTCTCGTTGAAATGAAATGAAATGAAATCGTTTATTGCTTCAATGTGAGTAATTACCATACCTACTATCAAAAGTGCGTCACAGTCAGCACAGCAATAGGGTGCCCCTTGAAATCTCGACAAACTTTTCATCGAGTTTCATTTCATCGAAAACGATTCATAGAATATTTAGTATAAATATTATCTCTTGTAGTATTATGGCTTCATCGACTATTCATTATAAATTAAAACTATTATTAGAACAACGATATAAGGATTTTTAAATGCTTAAAAATACATTTCATAAACTATTCAAGAGACAGAACAACTCATATTGGATAATAAAGTATGAAATAAAAATCTGTCATATAAAGTATCTAGTTAGTACCTAATATTCAATGAATATTAGGTACTATATTCATAAACATTAAAAATCGGTAAAAAAGATAGGTACCGCATTTAATTGTTCGATGTAAAGAATATTCGATCAAATGAAAATAAGCGAAACGTTGACTTTGAACTGAAGTTCGATTAAACGTTTGTCGATATTTCAAGGGTAAACCCAGGTAATATTTAAATACCTTTTTTGTTGTATTAGGTATAATATTAAGCAATTATTTACATTTTTCTAGCAACCGAAATTTAACTAATGTACTAAATTTATGCTTTGATGCTTCTAATGAGTTAGGTAAATCATTAAACATGTCTATACACATAGAGAAACAATTTTTTGAGGTTAAAAACATTTATGTTTATACACAAATAGACACGCCTCCATGATATACAAACTATCAACTGTTAAAATGCGATGTTTAATAAAATATTTGAGTCCACCTTGGTACCTTTTGGGGTACGGAACCCTAATAAGACAATGTGTAATAATCACTCAATTACCTTCAAATTTACTATAGTGTTTGTCATATGATTAACGCGGCGTGTCTATTAGACAAAACAAAATGGCGGTATTCGGCCTGCCCTCCATATTGACAATACGAAAGTGCCAACAGGAATGTGATACTCTTTAAGGGGCTTCTAAACGAGCAACGTTTTGACGGCAATGTGTGGCCGGCAACTATACGCATCTTGTTCTAACATACGATGTACGAGTAAGATATAAAGATAGCACTAGTTACCGGCCACAAATTGCAGCAAAATATGGCCCGTTTAGAAGCCCCTTTAAGGAATCACTTTTCAAAAACTGACAAAATGTATGGAATTGACGAAGGCGCTCGACGCGACCGTAATTATGACAGTTTACGTCAATCCTAAACATTATGAATAACGATAACGAACGCCAGAGGTGTCTTATGTAAGGCCTCAGTTTTGCGGGTGGTAGGACCTTGTGCAGGGTCCGTCCGGATCGCTATCAACATCTTCTCCATTAACCTAGCCCCGAACAGTAGTGTTCGCAATGTTGCGTTTCGGTTTGGGGGTAAGACAGCCGGTGTAATGACTAGCATAGAGGCATTCCATCTTAGGGTTGGCAACGCATTTGCAGTCTTAAGCTTGCAGTTTTGTGAATGCGAATGTCTATGGGTCACAGTTTCCACATACCATCAGGTGCCCTGTGTGCTAATATCCCTTCTCCAAACCATAAAAAAAATTAAGGTTGAGAAAAAGGAACGGAGCTGTATAACTGCTATAGCTCTGTCTTTTTCTCTCAACCTAAACTGAACTGCTTTAGTAAGAATGTCATGGCAACCCACCAGGGCGTGCATTCGCCATTAGGTATCTTGACAGGACACCTCAAATTGTTTGCTTAAGGAGACCGCAATCGATCCCGCAGTTAACCGCACATAATGTTCTGTACCATCACCATGAGTAAAAATTACTCTTAGTGGTGGTAGGACCTTTTGGTAGGTCCGTCCGGATCGCTACCACCAACTTACCCATTGACCCACCGCCAAGCAGCAGTGTTCGCATTGCTGTGTTCCGGTGTGGGGATAAGACAACCGTTGAAATTACTAGCATAGAGGCATTCCTTTCAGTCCTCAGGGTTGGCAACGCATTTGAAGTCTTAGGATTGCAGTTTTGAGATTGTAGTCTTGAGATTTCAAATGTCTTTGGGTCTCAGATCCCACTTACCATCAGGTGGCCTGAGTGCTCACGTGCCTTCTAATTGGCATAAAAAAAACTCGCTAGCGAGTCGAATGCTCTGTCCCTACTCCCTCGCAGACCTCGCAGTATTCTTATAAAGTGCGAGGGACAGAGCATTCGACTCGCTAGCGAGTACGGAAATTGTAACTCATGGTAAGGGTAGTACTGTTCACATTTATTTTTTTGGCATTTAGAAGGCAAACGAGCACACAGGCCACCTGATGGTAAGTGGAAACTGTGACCCATAGACATTCGCATTCACAAGACTGCAAGCGTAAGACTGCAAATGCGTTGCCAACCTTGAGGTCTAAGATGGAATGCCTCTATGCTAGTCATTACGCCGGCTGTCTTATCCCCAAACCGGAAGACAACAATGCGAACACTGCTGTTTGGCGGTAGGTTAACGGATAAGATGGTGATAGCGATTCGGACGGACCCTGCACAAGGTCCTACCACCCGCAAAATTGCATTTGTTACTAAGAATTGTGAGTAAGAATTGAAGCGAAATTCGTTGGTGCATTTTTTTGTAACACGGAAAAACTTTCATGATATAAGGGAGGTCATTGAGTAGGCAACCACTTGGTGGTGATACGTTATTTAAAAAAAAGCGAGTTGATTTTTTTCAGTGAAGAATCGAAGTATGATTCAAGGCTGAAACTAATTTCAGAGAATTCATTAATTTTAGCTTTTTCAACAACCCATTCAAATTGGTAATATAATTTGAATATCTGTTAGTCACGGTAAACTAGTATGAAAAATAAGGTAAGCTGGGTTCTATTCAACACGGCAAAAACAATATCGTTTTTGATCTGTTATCGTATTGTCGCCGTTTTGATAGCTCTTATTTTCTTCACAGTAATGGCGGCCAACTTAAAAACAATGCCGTAACAGCGGGGCTCGACAAGTTGAATACGAACGCTAGCGTTTGATGACCACTTGTCACTTACAAAAAAATATGCAATTGACGTAAGTCACGTGATATATCGTTACAACGGACACGCTGTAATGTGATCACTATCACTCGCGCTACTAGTGATAGTTTTGACGCGGTCCGTCGTTACGCGGTACTATTTTGACAGGTTGAATACAACACGAGCTCTATCAGAATATAAACATGGGTAACTAAAGGCATCTATCTTTTTCATTTTTGATATGGCGTCTGGTTCCTGCCATGTTGAACTTCGGTTACTGTCATATCTTTAGTGACACTCACATGATTAAGACAAATCGATTGACATAAGAATCATCAAAATCGGTAACGCTTTTATATTCTAGAGCGCCACAAAGGAACAAACATACATACATAAAAACATCGGCCACCCAAGTCTAGATAAATTCATAAGCTTTGAGAGTTTTTACACTTTCATACATTTACGTAGCGTATCGTTGCCACCGACGTCCTAGGGGTTAAAACGTGTGCAGATCGGATGGACGCTTACCCGTGGTCCCACTACTTCGTCCCACTGCTCTTTTCGACGGAGCCCTGCTTCACAGCAGGGCTCCTATTCCAGGCCTGTTTGCCCTTCGGTCATATATAGATACCTAACGAACCTAACCTACCCAGTTTTGGTATCACAATTAAATTGTATGCCAAAAGCTGGGTGCAACTTTTTCTGCGGTGGGACAAAGAAGTGGGTCCACGGGTAATAGTGTCAATTTTCTCATTCCTCCTGTGACTTTCCTACAAACTAAGCAAGAACTACTGCAAAACAAGAGTAATGTGAAAATCGGGTAATTTAGCAAGTACTGTTTTCCTTGGTTGAGCCAAATCTATCATTATGCGTGTTGTGAAATAATTATTCGAAGCTAGGAATGGAATTTGAATAACAATTCCGTTCGCCGCAGAATAGCCTGATTCAACATTCCGTGCTTCTGACTCAATACGGCGTCCATTTGTATTAAAATCTGGGAGCTCGGCATATTGTATATATATATATATATATTTAATTATTAAATATGTATGTATATTTATTTATACTATATTGTAGACTCGTTCAATTCTTCTAAATTTAATTTAGTAAAGGGAAAGTATTGTCTTTTTATTGCACCTACCTACTTTTTTGATTTCTGTTTCACCTTAAGGTTGACTGGTAGAGAATGCTTGTAGCATTAAGTTCGCCTTTTGTACACTATGTTATTTTTGTGCAATAAAGTATTTAAATAAATAATAAATAAATATTGTTTTGTGCTCACAATAGACAGGAAAGTAGGAAAAACAGCTCATCTTGTTGTTTACGTGAATAATGTACATAAATATACAACAATTATAATTATAACAATTATATCTGATTAATGATTCAATTTATTTGTTTATATTTATGTATAAATATACATAAATATACACCTGGGACAAACGGTCCAGTTAGGTAGGTCCAACTTTGAGAAAGAGGTTACTCGTCGTATCCGACTAGGGAATGCAAACCGGTTAATCGGTTAACCGATTAACCGATTTTAATCGAAAATTTATGCCAAAAAACGTAACCGATTAAAATATGAAATTAACCGATTAACCGGTTAATAGAAGTGATCTGCAAAAAGCTTCCATTGTTAAGTTTTTATTAGAAAGACGATACAAATTAAACTAAATATATATTAAAATTACACAAACATCGCAATATACGCAATTATGCATTATATCAATTAAAAAAGTCTTAGTGAGCTGTAAAATTAATAAGATTTTCACAAATGAAACCAATAACGTTGGTGTCGCTTTTATTATTTTGTTTCCTGCACTGCACTGCACCGGCCGGTTACACGTTTATGAGTGAAAGAGAGAATGCTTACGCGCTACAAAAAACAAGGCTAACCGATTAATGGTCTCTTTCTAAAACACCGTTATAATTTTGACGCTATGCCTCGGACGTTATCATCTGAGCTCTGGGACCATAAAATAATCGCTCGCTGTCGCGGCAAAGTGCGAGCGAGAGATCTGCTAACCTCCCTAGAGCGAGCGAGATGTTCGCAAAAGGGTTTTTATGGCCCCAGAGCTCAGATGATAACGTCAGAGGTATAGCTAGTGTACCCTTCACACTTGATGCAAATAGACCTGGAGTGTTAGTTTGTTGGTTTCCTAGTGGTTAGTGGTTACATAAGCAGTTAAGCGCGTGTTATTTTGATGACTTTTTGTTATTAAATTGACTTTTTACAAGTGTGTGATTTTCGAACTTGGATGGATTGCTTACAACTCTTACAAGTTATGTATATTAAGGGTAAGTTAAGTTATAATAATGTCTCTAATGTAACTATTGAGTTGAGTTTCTTTACTCGATAAAATATTTTTTTCTTAGCCTATGAGAATCCAAGTTTATTTTCCTTTTCAATGTTTGTTACAGAATGTGGTGTTTAATAAGAAGAATTTCAAAGAGTCTAAGAGCAGCAAGAGTAGCGTTTGGTACCACTTCTTGAAATCAACTGAAAGTCGGAAAGCAGATAATTTTATTTAGATATTACGAGGAAAACTATTTTTTATATTATACAACTCCATAAGTAACAATCTATTATACTGATGTTGAATTTTTAAGATACTGAATGTCCTAAATGTGTAGAAATGAAACTAGTATACTGGTGGTCTAAATACGGATCTCTAATCTAACATTTAAGAAATAATTATATCACTAATTAAGCGTTTTCACATAATAAATACGTCTGTTTTATTTACACGTCTTTGTTCACAAGTTTTCATGTTAAATAACCTAAAAGAAACTATTATTTTTAAGCAAAAAATTCAATCGGTTAATAACCGGTTATTAATCGGTTAATCGATAAATTTCGTCTTAACCGGTAAATTAACCGATGCTACATTTAATCGGTTAATTGCATTCCCTATATCCGACTCGGCTGGGCAGCGTTCGGGAAGCTTCGCAGCACCTTTACGTCCAAATTACCGCGGTGTTTGAAGTCAAAAGTCTTTGACCAGTGTGTGTTGCCGGTGATGACTTACGGATCTGAGACGTGGGCGCTAACAATGGGCCTCATAAGGAAGCTCAAAGTCACTCAGAGGGCTATGGAGAGGGCTATGCTCGGGGTTTCTCTGCGTGATAGAATCAGAAATGATGATATCCGCAGTAGAACTAAGGTTACCGACATAGCCCTAAGAATAGCTAAACTGAAGTGGCAGTGGGCGAGGCACATTGCTCGCAGGACTGATGGCCGATGGGGTCAGAAGGTTCTGGAGTGGCGTCCGCGGACCGGAAGACGAGCTGTAGCTAGGCCTCCAACAAGATGGAGTGACGACCTCGTCAGGATCGCGGGACCGCGGTGGATGCGAAAAGCACAAGACCGGTCTGAGTGGAAAGCCTTGGGGGAGGCCTATGTCCAGCAGTGGACGTCTTTCGGCTGACATGATGATGATGATGAATAATTCACATTAACACGTGGCTTACTTTCATAAACACTAGGTACGAAGTGCAATGTCAAAATTAAAACTTAACTTTTCTTTTTATTATATTGTATTAATTTTACCTGCTGCGTCGAATTAACTGCGTCACAATCGGCTTCAAAGTGGGACAATTGTTTTCATTTTGTATGCAAACAAGCCTTCGATTTTCAAAACGAAAACGATTGCGATTGCGAGTGCTGTAGGCAATAGCCCCTCGTCAATTTAGCCCACTTACAACTGAATAATTATATTATATTACAACAGAACTGTTTGAACAACTGAATAATTTTCTAAGTAAATTACTACGTCGAAAGGAATTAAATGTTAATCTACCAAGCAAAATATTACATATTAAACATTCTGCCTTCGATGAATGTAATAATGAATAACACTAACTTGATAGAGCCGAGCGTCATCTAGCGAACTTTAGAAGAACATTTTAATAGCGCGCCGCTACTCATCAACAGATGGCGGTTTTGTTAACTTTTAATTTCTCCGTAATAAGTGTATATATTTTAAATACTTAGTAACTCAGTACCATTATAATAAATAAATGAACGATTATATTCATAGGAAGCTCGATATTACCGTGATCATTAGAGTAAAATATATGGCCAGTTATCGGAGTTTAGTCGCAGAGAGACAATAATTTTTCATGTTTTTTTTCTTTTTCTATCCTGGCAGTGGTTCGAAAATTAAAGTAGTTGCCCATATAGAATAAAAGAAAGAAAGAAAAATAAATTTTATCTCTACACTGTGAAAACAGAAACAACAATAAACAAGTAGCGTGGTCAGCGTGTGTCTTCGCGGCAGTGAATCGGACACTGGCTCAGCAAACACCTGCAGCGCTGATTTTCAGCCAGTTCAGAGTGTGACAGACGGACCGTACGCTAAACTATTATATGTATATTGTTGTCTGTACATTTTATACTTTGAGACTTTAAATAATGAATTGTGGTTTCATAGATATACAATTGAGATAACGAGGATTATCTCTGTAGTTGGTAATATATTTAATAATGTCATGAATATTTTCATTGTTGCGCTATCCTACAGTAATCTTGAAATTCCTTCCTGAGCACTTTATTAAGCTTTCTGTAGAAGTGAACCAAAATTGTAAAAACCTTGGTGTCATTTTTTATATCGAGTTTAAAGCTAAACATCTGCATACAATTGTAAAAAATGATAGTTTTTGCAACGCTGCCAACTTCTTTTCTTTTTTACCTGTCAAATACTTTTATTACTTTTTTAAAGATGGTTCTCTACGCAGAACGCTGTCCACAACCCATCGATAACCTCTATCGCCTCCGACCGGCTAACGACGGTTAACTTATGTGTTTATTTATAACTTCAACGCAGTGGGTTGCCCGCCGGGATTGCCTGCCTTTTTACACGTAGAAGTCGTTTATGGCTATGGTTAGGATGGGAATACCCATCCTAACCATTTTTTCAGGATAAAAAGTAGTCTACATCTGTCTCCGGGTGGTAAACTATCTCTGTAATTAATATTACGTCGATTAACAACTTGACGAAAGAACAAACAAACAAACACATTATTGTATTTATAATTATTATAGTAAGGAAATAAGTAATAAATAATAAGGGATGTAAGAAATAAGAATGGTGAGGAATAAGGAATGTAAAACTGCTATTGGATAACACGAAATAAAGGACACTTAATTATAGTTTGACATTTACTTTGATTTATTTTAAGACGGTCATGTCAGGTTAATCATTAAAGATCAATTAATTCACGAACGCCTCTACGAGTATCCAAACGTTATGTCATTTTAATTTTTGAATGACTAGAAGTCTAAGGAAAAAACAATGCCAATAAAAGGAAAATAGACCTATGTCGTAAATTAGTTTTGCTTGATTTTTTTAAGCCTGTTTCGATTTAATCGCCTCAAACCTTAAAACAAATACTACTTATTACAACGTCTGAAAAACGTTTTAGTTCTTTTCCTTATTTCATACAAACAAACTTAAATACTTACATTAATCTGGAAACATTCCATTTACAGACGCCGTAACTTGAAGTTAAAATATGGCCGCCATTTGTCGCGTCTATAATGGCGCGAATAATTATGGTTATTGATTGTATAG
This sequence comes from Acleris sparsana, assembly GCA_923062465.1. NCBI lineage: Eukaryota > Metazoa > Arthropoda > Insecta > Lepidoptera > Tortricidae > Acleris > Acleris sparsana. The sequence continues at coordinate 14,457,442 of OV281300.1, forward strand.
AAAATATTTATGTGCTTTTCTGATTTATACGCTATTTATAAACTTGGTATAATGCAATTATGTAATAATGCTAGGAGTCATTCAACTTGCTACTAATAATGTTGAGCTAGGGGACGTCTTTAAAATGTATGCGTAAATTCCCCGTCACTCTCACTATTTCTTCCCGTTAGGGCACCTATGATGATGATGATGATGATGATGAGTGGGGACGCCTGGCCGGATCAGGCGGGCGGTCGATCGGTCTCCCTATCATTCCGCCCAGTTCCCCTTGGTTGAGCCGCAGTTTACTGGTCCGGCGGACCAAGCATGGATCCCATCTTCTCGTTTTTGCTTTTGAGTGCTTCGTTAGATAACACGTCATCCCCGAATGTGCTCTATCTCAGTGACGAGTACATTGCACACTCGTCTACCATGCCGGCTTGTTAGGGTCTAATTTCAAGTCCCTAGGTCCAGCGGTAGGTATATGCTCTGGTTTGTCTGTCACTCAGTCATGGAAAAGTTTTTTTTTTGGTATAAAAAAAGAAGGCAAACGAATGTACAGCTAGGCCAGTTGATGGTAAGTAAGGTCTGTGACTTATAGACTACAATGCTAAGACTGCAATTGCGTTGCCAACCCTGAAGACTAAAATGGAAGCCCTCTATGCTAGTGAAAATAAAAAAATATTAAATTTCTCAAATTGAGAATGAATCTCTGTTGTTGGGAGAAATGTAAGAACTATTTGCTTGATGTAGGAGTTTTATAAGGACTTTTTATTTTAATAAATGGCAACCCTAGGCCCGTTTAACTTGTGTTTCAATATTTAGAGTACAAATACAGTCAGCACAGAAAAAAAATATTGAAAATATTACTCACTCAAAATTGCATTTAAAATGCAGAATGACCAACACCAGGTTCACGGGCTTGGGGATATTCTTATTTAACGAAATAACAATGTCTCACGTATTGAGATGAGTAATGCAAATTGCATGTAAAGCATGTAAAGTATTTAATACTTACGTCTTTGCTTGTGTTGTTATAAGGAAACAGTTTTAAAGTTTCCTTCAATAAAGCAATCCTGGCGAACCTGGGAACCAATAAGGAAGAGAAGAAGAAATAATAAGGAAGCTGCTATGTACTCGTATGTTAAAAGCGCCCTGAGCTGCCCCGCTCGCGGCCCTGACTAAATCGCCTCGGTCCGTCATGTTGAGTTAGCTTGTGGTCCTTCCACCTGCTACGATCCAAACTTCCCTCGCTTCCTCGACACTCACGTCTCATCATACACGTGGACTCCTGATCTGACCCTATCTTTATGTCCCCGAACTGATCGTGAAATATTCGCCATGGCCTACCCCTTCCAACATTTCAATTTACTCTTGTCTAAATGTACTTATGCATACAAATTGGTGGCCGTCCTCTGGTCTGGTCACTACTCAGCAATTACCTGTAATTAACAAGATTGGACCTCGGTGGTTAGACCTACTTACCGGAGAGAGTGACCTATTATTTGCGTTAATGAATGACTTACACATCTTCAAGTATAATACGTGTTTTATAAAGAACAGGCAATAATAAGGTTAATAATGACGTTCTATGGGCTTTTCCTTAGTTACTCATATATTCAAGTTATTTAAGCAAATATAATAAGCATTTGTTGTTCAATTTGTTGAATACCTTCGCGGTACATGTTTGTGTTTACTTGAGACTAAGTAACTGTTTGCGAAGTCTAGAGGTTTTTTAAATATTTAGATTACTTGGAGAATATATTTTAAATTATTTGAGTGAGTTAGTGTCAAAGGTTAGTGTGGTGTAAAAATGGTGCAGCAAAGTTCGTTAAGAACCAGCTTAGAGGGAATAAAAAGGATTGCTTCTATTACTATGAGAAAAGATAATGAGGTATGGTTCCATTTATGGCTATATATCTTTAAAAAAAACTGTAATGTAGCTGTCAGCTCAATGGAACTCTGACCCACCATCGAACGGTGTCACAGTACGTCATAAGACAATTTGTTTGACATTTCTTACAACTTGAATCATTAAGTCACTGTGACACAGTTCTATTTATGGTGGAACAGGGTTCAATTTGGCTGATCATCATTAAGACTTCTTCTAGGTTTTTTGATAAAATAAGCATTTTTTATCAAATGTCTAAGCTATATTTATAACTTCTAGATATATAAAACAGTACGGTGACTGAGTGACTGACTTACCTACGTGCAACGTACAGCCTAAACCGCTGTACCTAGGAACTTGAAATTTAGAGGTGCACTAAGAAAGGATTCCCCGAGAATCGACCCCCATCGGGAAGTAAGAGGGAGAGTAGTGGGAAACTTATCCTACGCGTACACTACACACTGAAGATTATTGTTTTTAGGTCAACATAGCGGTTCGTTTCAAACCTCGGAGTCGAAACTACAGAAATGCCGTATCTTTTAAATAAATAATATATAAAATGTCAGGGGATAATATTACATTGACCTTATCCCCACCTAAGCTTTAAGTTTGTCTACGGGTAGGTAGAATACTAAAATACAAAGAAAATATCCAAAACCCAAGAACAAATACTCGCGCTAATAACACAAACATTTGCTCATACCAGGAATCGAAGCCGGGACCGCCAGCATCGTAGGCTTGGTCACTACCAACTCATAATTAAACAATACATTATTAATGCCATCTCCCTACTTCACTATCCTAACAATGACGCCAGTTTAGAAGATCGTGAGCCGACGCCTAAATCTTGTAACTGTCGAACATTTTCCATACAAATGATAACTTCTCACCCCTTAAGATACCTACCTAGACTTAGTCCTATTTCCACGCCCTTTGCATATGTTATTGGTATTTTTTTGATACTATCCAAGAATTATTTTCTTGGAAACGAAAACATACCGTCTTAGTACAAATCGAACTAGTTTTAAAACGGGAGAGAAATCAAAACTAATACTTAAATTAATATAAGGGACCTGGGAAGGCGCGCTGCACCGCTTAAATGACGTTGCACTATTGCAACAATGTAAAAAATAACTAAATAATGAGGCGTGACTTGCTGTGAATCGGTTACGAATAATTAACATCTTCAATTTACAATTAATGTGAAAAAGGTGATTAACTGTATCCATTGTTTGTTCTTCAATTATAGAGTGATTATGTTTATTATAATTTATAATAGTACATTAATTTGATTGTAATTATTCATCTCTATTGATTTATGACACCTAAGGCTACAACGTTCTTGTTTGTTCGCAGAGACGAGACTTGGAATCACAATCGCCCTCGAACTCCGCAGATAGAAGTCACAGCGCCTGGTGGCACGTTCTTATTGATGTCCCACTAATCGCATTTGGTTAGTATCTACGTACCTATAGTACCAACCTAACTACCTACCTACCTACCCCCTACCCTTCCTAATCAAGTTTTAGGGTACTCTCCATTTTTTGTCATGTTTCACAAATTATGATTTTAGAAAAGCTGACGGACTAATAGGCTGTTTGATATGATTTAATTTACAATAGTACAGTTTTGAATACTTAATAATATACATATCGTTGGCAACGCAGGGGGCAATGTTCTCTTCAGATTTTGTATGAAAATATGCCTTTACCTCTGAGTTACAAGGTTAATTCGAAGACTAAATAATATTCGAGGTGTTTAACATGTTAGGTCTGTAAATTTGATAGTTTGATTTTAATTATTCATACATTATTATTCACCATAAGTCACCAGGAAAATTTAAATACCGCAAAAGATATGAAGTAGCTTAAAATTGGATTCACCCACTTTCAACTTAATTGAAATCCGAAATAAAGCTCATATAGCATACCCCGCTTGTGAATAAAGTAGCCGTAGTTTTTTTATGACAATTATAAGGCACGCGAGCTTGCAGGCCACCTGATGGTAAGTAGGATGTGAGACCCATAGACATTTGAAATCGTAAGACTTGAAATGCGTTGCCAACCCTGAGGACTAAGATGGAATGCCTCTATGCTAGTGCTCTAATTCACACATCTTATCCCCACACCGGAACACAGCAATGAGAACACTGCTGTAGTATTAATCATTTAGAGCGTCGCCGTCGGTAGCCAAGTGAGTCGACTTGTACTTGATCGTAAGGTACCGAGTTCCAACCCCCGCAGTCACCATGTACCAACACTACCAATGAGTTTTTCTAATTTAAGTACATTATTTTCCTTTCGAAGAAAACATTTCTTGGAGAGAAATAAAGAAACAAAATGGATACCTAGTTATTCATAATAACTAGCTACAACATATACACAAATCGTGGAAATCGGACTTGATTTAGGGCGAGAAACGTTATCGTCCGGGGCAAAATACTTTTGACAGCTACCCCATTGTCGTCGCTTCACAAGCCTCTTAAGTTAAATAAAGAACCGTCCAAGTGGATCGGGTCACGCGCAGTGTTGGGTTCCATTTATAATTTGACGACTAAAAATCCTCGTTAGGTTGTATAGCCTACTTAGCCGATGCATGGTGTTGCTCTTGACTTCGATATTAACTTATTACATTGGATGACTTCAAAATGGGTAATATATTTTTAAACTTGAAACCTGAGATATCCCATTTTTTGGCTTAATGCGGTTACCCTACCAGCCGCCACTATGTAAAAATTGGATTGAAATGAGTGACAAGTATGACTTGACAGTTACGTATTAAATGTAGGGTAACTACACTTTAGGACTTAAATTATTTATTTTAATAAAAATTAACGGTGGTTAAATAACTAATTTAAACAACTGAGTTATTGTAATACAATATACTATTCGTGATTAACTCTGCCACAATCTAGTGTTTTGTATCTCCAATTTGACGTCACCCCGTATAGAACACAAATAAACCCAAAAAAAAAAGTTCTGTACCCAAGGGGTAAATAATGGGGTCCTAAAGACCCCACTGTCCGTCCGTCTGTCTCATGAACCGTGATAGCTAGACTGTTGAAATTCTCACAGATGAAGTATTTTCGTTGCCGCCATAACATTAAATACTAAAAACAGAATAAAATTTATTGAAAATTGAAAATTATCGTATTCATATGTTTGTTTCAGTGCTATGCGTCATTGGCCTATATGAGCTCGCCATTATACCGTCACATAAAGCTGGCTTCTTCTGCAACGACCCGAAGCTGAGCTACCCCATGTCTGGAAACACGGTGTCTAGTGCCGCGCTCATTATACCTGTTCTTTTAGTTCCTGTAATTTTCGTAAGTAACATTTTATTCAGTAGAATATTTATCGAAGTTTCCCTACTTGGACTTGCTAACGCTTCTGGTTGTTGGTCCAGAGTGTTGCTAAGAATGCAAAACTCTTTTTATTCCATTTATTTTTAATTATTCACTGTTCCGAGATGTAGGAGTATGATGGATGATGGATAGGATGATGTATGAGTGTGTATTGAGGCTAATATCCTGGAAACCAAAACATTGAGATTTAAAAAAAAGCCTATTGTACTCGCAATCGTAATTGTGTTCATTTTGACAGTCCTAAGGCGAGTCTGCATACAAAATGAAAACAATTGCTCCACTGTGAAGCCGATTGCGATTGAGAGCGTTAGGCAATAGCGATGCGGGTTACAAAGGTGGGGTCTTTGGAAAAAATGGTTTCAGAAAAAAACAATTCTTAATACTGCAATCCTAAGACCGCAAATGCGTTGTCAAACCTGAGGTCTAATAGCCCCTCTACACGTCGGCAGATCATGGGCGAGCGTAAGGGACGGAGCAATACGTTAGAGTGAGCACTCACTCTTACGTATTGCTCCGTCGCTTACGCTCGCCCAAAATCCACCGACGTATAATTGCCGTCAAACTTCTTGAACATTAGGCGAGGTAGTGGGGGAAAGTTCGCGCATCGTACACATACGTGCAGGGAGGCAGAGGGACGGGGACGCGGTGCGGGACGCAAACGTCAACTGATTGACCAATGGGTGCGAACGACGCGTGCTCCCCCGCCGCCCGCTCCCAACGCCACCTAAAAATCGTTTCTGCGCAAGCAAGGTTACGTGTTCAAGAAGTTTGCCGGCAACTATAAAATAGGTTGATAGTGCGTTTATGAATAAGACAGTTAGGCAAATTATCTTATTTTCTTTTCAGTTTTTCGCAACAGAGATGATTCTATATGATGCCGAGGTATCGTACAGGTCTCGAGTTTCTGAAACTATAAGAAGAACTGGCGCTCTCTACCGGGGTTATGGTTACGGTCTCACCATCAACGCGATCATGACCGAGGCTTTAAAAGGCATTACTGGGATGCCCAGGCCGATATTCTTCGCGGCATGCAAGCCAGATACTGCAGTTAATTGCACAACGTAAGTTATCTAGCCTACTATCGGCCCAATGGAACCCTGACCCATACAACTGTGTCACAGTGACGTTATGATTCAAGTCGTAACAAGACACTGTGACACCAAAGGCAGGTTTTCTTTTTCTAAAATAAAAGTAAATCTTACGTAGAACTTGCTAGTCCCAATATTTAAAGGATGATTTCCACCAAACGGCTCGCATCGCATCGGATCGGAAAGGATACGTACGGATGCCGCGGCAGCCGTACGGCTCTATTGAAATTATTATTGTCTACTTATGACGGAGCCGATCGCGCGTCGCGGCATACTTACGGCGACGTACGCGTGTCGCGGCCGATGTTGGCCGTTTGGTGGAAATATTACTTAAGACTGTTGCCATCCATGTGGCGTTAGATACCCACCCTGTATACATTATGCGCCTTGCACATGGCTAGGCAAACCAATAGGATCGTGGAGTTAATTAACTTTGTATTTATTTTTCCAGGGGTGAATACATAAGTACCTTCGAATGTACGTCTCACGGTTGGTCTCAGCAGTACGACTCGTATCACAGTTTCCCATCAGGACACACTTCGTTTTCCGTCTACTTTGGCTTGTTCCTAGCAGTAAGTATTTTGTTCAACGCTTATTAACCCGTGGCAAATAAAGAGGAGTGTTATAGTTATATCTTTATCGTGTATATGTGTGTGTCTCTCTCCACAGAAAGACACACACATCACAACTCCAAAATGTATTGATATAGACGCGTTTTTTTTAGAAGCCTAGATTCAATACAATACGATACGAATTCTACACATTAGCAGGCCTAGTATGGATTGGATACGCTTATCGCGTGACAAGATGTGGATAAAGCATCCCTCACTCTCGTACTTATTATACGTATATAATAAACGTGTCAGAAAGTGACGGATGTTTTGTTAACGCAGCCATAACGCTATAAGGCAGTTTTTTACCGTTTCCTAAACTTTTCCCAGTGGTATCTCCAACGAAGAGCCTTCAGCTGGTCGAGGAGAACAGTGCTGCTCGTGCCGTTCCTCCAAGTCCTCTGCGCCTGCTACGCCGCTCTCTGCTCCCTCAGCAGGATCTCGGATCACATGCATCACTGGTGGGACGTGCTCTTTGGCGCAGTTCTTGGCCTAACTACCATGTTGTTCGCGGTAAGGTTTTAAAACTTGACAATGGAGGTGAATGTCTCCATCCTCCAACAGTCACGGGATGCATGTCTATAATTAGGTTCATTAGGACCCAAAAAAAGGGAAAATCCCTATTGTAGTAGCAAAAACGAGGGTGTTTTTAGGAAAATAAACCATTCAAGAGCCAAGCAAGTCAAGAATGTATTTTCAGACAAATTCCATACGATACAATTATGATTTTTCATTCGGTGCCATAGTAAAAAACATCATGTTGACATCTTTCATCTCTGTTGGTGGGTGGGGGTTGCCCATCGTACTTTTAAACATAAATCTTCCGTGAGACTCAGACTTATTAAAGAGATCACAACGTGACTCACGTAAATAATGTCGGAACCAGCAATAAGTAGTTTCCCGCCGCTTGCTCGCTGGCCGCGTCTGTTCATGACTCCAGACGAGCCCGAGGCATGTCGAGCGTTTTTTGACGTTAACCTTAAAAGTTTATTGAACAAGGTGTTTTAGTAGAAATAACCAGCCAGGTTCAGTTTGACCCACTCTATCAACCAGGTTTTTTTTTTCAAAAATGGGTTTGCGTTTGATCACGTTCTCACCTGATGTTAAGTGACATCGAGGTCGAAGGTGATACACGCTTACCGTGAAAAAGCTTATTCACCTGCCTGGAAAAAACCAAGGTTATACGATTCCGGTAATACTGACGCAGGGAGAGGATTCCACTCCTTGGCAGTGAGAGTAGTATATGACTCTGCAAACTGCTTGAGAAATCCGGTTTTTAAAAATCCATGCTAGTTCCCTATTGAAACCCATTGACTGTTCAAGCAATAATATAAGAGCTGGTACTAAAGATTGGTGACCAAATTGAAGTAATAATTTTATGAAATTCTAAAAACAGTTTTTTTTTTTTCAGGTATTCTGCCTCTGCGATAACTTCTCACTAGTCAGAAGAAAAAGCGATAACTCTAGTCTTAAGTAGTTAAATACAAACCTGCTTTGTGTCATTCAAGAATTTGGAAATGAGATATACCTTATGAGGCGCTGGACTTTTTGCTTAATAGGTTTAATAATGTTATTCGACCAAGGTACCAAAATGTTTATGAGTTCGACTGTACCTATTTATTAAAGAGTTTAAATATATGATTTAGTGGAAGTATTGTTGAATTTGTTTAAAATGACAAGGGAACCAAAACTACTAGCATCAAAAAAAAAGATAAGACACTAAATATGTTATTTAAATGGAATGGAACTGTTGTATATTGTTTGATAGAACCAAATTGATGATTAACATGTAAATATAGAGATAAAGCTAGATAATTGAAAAGCTATGCTATGCTATAATATATATGACGTGTCGCCTCGCTTTAGACGGGGTCTTCTATATCTCTAATGTATAGAATATAAACGCATACCTGAGGGCGTTTTGTAAGGTTTTAATGCAAAATTCAGTTATAAACCCATATTGAATGTAAGAGAAAATGAGAATTGACCGGGTTTCTAGTTACTAGGCACTTAATTTTAAAAAAAAACCAGTTTTTAAGACCTAGTTACACTCGCTCATTAGCACTAATGTCCCATAAGGACACCTGTCTCTTTCTATTTCACCTAGGAAGAAAGCAACAGCACACTACTTAAAGCGGCATTAAATTAAACGAACATTAGGACAACTAGACAGATAAGTTTATTTGTAAATATACAGGATGTCTTGAAAACCTTGTGAGAAATTTGGTGGGGTAATAATAGTTCGCACGATTCTGAACACGGGGGTATGGTTCATTTTTGTTTCTGTTAGTGTAAAAAAAAGAAGGTTTAATTATATTCATTTTGTTTCTTGATGTATCGCAATTCGCAGCCGATATCTTGACCTTGACATTTTGACGTTGATAATATACTACTCCAAACGTTCGTAGTAACTAACGTCAAAATTCCAACTATGCTCCACATTTTGTAAAGCAAAGGCATTGGCAGGCAGACTGTTTTGAATTAGCTTCTGCACGCAACTCCGAACGCGTAGTATTCATTATCGCAATTACCTAGGTACAAAAAATAACGTCTTTTAAAATGGTATATATGTATAGGTCAGTCCAACTGAAGTCGACTCACAATATTAACCAAATATATAAACCTATACAAACCATTTTTTTTTTAAATGGAATTTATTTTTTGTTTTTGAAGGCAGTTTTTTTTAAACTCTTATTTTATACTTTTTTGTGATCATTATAAGATATTATCTAGTCCTACTTCTTAGTTAATATGAAAATGTAAGACATTCAAGCTCCACGCAAGCAATGCCGCGGGAACATAGTCATATTAAACGTTCTTCGTTATAGTCGCTCAACTATCTTAATCGAGATATATATCTTATCGCCAGCCTTGAAATAGGTACCGTTGAGGAATCTGTGGTCTTCATCAACGGTTCCACTTTACCAAATGACACTTTCTGAATGCAAATAATGCTGCATTTGTTACTAAAAATACTAAAATCGCCATATGTAAGCCTATAATATTTGAGCATTTAACTCAATTGTTGTGGAACCCCCTCATTAGATTCAGATTTCTTGACAATGGGACCACCTCGTAAGTATACCTACTACCTACCTATTTTTGTTTTTTAATCGGTTCATAATTGAAGGAGTAACCGGTGAACGTACAATAAATTAAACATACAATGGAACCTCCACCTTTATTGAAGTACTTATATATTTGTGTGCCCAGTTTCTCCCCGATCCGTTCAGTGGTTGAAGCGTGATTGAGTAACATACATACACCCAAACATGCAAACATAGCAACTTTATAATGTACTAGCTTCTGCCCGCGACTTCGTCCGCGTCGAATTCGGTTATCGAAATCACCGAGAACAGGTACTAATGTATTTCATTAATATATTTGTTTGTGTTTTTAGCGTGACTTTGCACTATGACTTTTGTAGTAGGGCCGTAGTTCGAAAAAAAAGTAGAGCGACACTTAAGTGTTTATATTTACTCGAACCAAATGGGATACAATACACGTTACCTGTTTTCAACAATGTTTGAGTATATAGCTATATCAACCTCTTTACATACAACACATAAAATCTCAATATTTTACGTTATAAGTACATAGACACGTTCGAAGACAGCTGTGGTCATGTAAAATGTATTTGTTTACAAATGGACCATATTTTTTTCTGATTAAATTAAAATATAAATGAGACCATTTCACTTTCGACTTATGTGTGATAAATATCACACATATATGTGTGGTGAGATTTTCCAGGAGGTTGATCACGGGGCGGCACAATCATTTATGTAGAAACTCATGATTATGATCATGATTGGAAGTATGGAATCCCTTATCAATAATTTTAATGTGATTGTGTTCAGCAAATCTGCTCTAGAAACAAGGGTCATGCAGGAAGTTGCTGTATTAATTGAAGTCTAGGTAATAAGGAAAAGGTCGAATGCTTAAAATACTATAATATAGTAATAAATGTATTGTATTGTGATGTTTGTTTACATTTTTTGAAAGACGTCCTTCTATTATGACTTTAAAAACCGATCACAGATAATAACAAAATGTCACCGTATATTTTTTAATATTTTTTAATAACTATAATCCTTTTAATCATGAAATGCTTTAAATAGATCCTTAAACAAGGCTATTCTTTCAAATAAGAAAGAATGTGTGCATGTGCATGCGTGTGTCCATTTTCTTCAGTTCAGTACTTAAATCTATTACTAGGATTTACAGCCACGCTATGCTATGCGAATGGAACCTATACGGGAGAGTAGCATGACCAATTCACCAACGCACACGAACACTCAAGGTATATCTACAGTCTTGGCCCAGCGTTATGCAGTTATAAGCACGGTAGAGGAAGCCATCAATATGCCTAAATGTTTTCACAAAGGGACAAAACCCAGCAGCATAATAGCCGCGCTAGTCAGGCACGGGCTGAACTTGATGCCAGTTGAGTAGAGGGGCCTTGCATTTCAGCAATAGCATCAGACAATGTAGATCATCAAGCACTGGTGGCAAAGGTATAGCAAGTCGGTAACTTAGGTTTGTAAAAAACGAGGGCGTTTATTGGAGTGGAATTTTGGTAACATGATCCAATGTTTACCCAAAACCTTCTGACTAATAAACTATTACTCTCAACAAAATGACCACCATTAAATGATCGTTGCTTCTTAAGAATACTGTGATGTTACCACGTGTCGACCTCTTCTTACGAAGCAATATTATGTTTTTCTCTTTCTTTTAGGATCCGAATATCTTTCGACAACGTGCATTGCACCAGCTTTAAATGTAATTCTGATAAAACGTTACGTGTAGGGATGATTTTATTTTAACAACAGAAACCTAAACCTCTTTTCGTATAGAGTTTTAATGGTACATGATTTAAAAAAATACTATGTCAAATTGTCAAAGCACAGTCTCAACTTAGTGATTCGTTTTAATTGTTGTGTTTTTTATACGTAGTTATCCCTGATAGTGGTACAAATTAATAAAATAAATCCATGATTCATGATCTCGTAAAAGAAGTTTAATGTACGAGTACAAGTGCTATTTTAGCTGCGTGAGTGTGATTAAAAAACGCAATCGTAAGTTTCATATTTAAATTATTTTAGATATTAGGCCCTTATCCTTAACAGAGACCCTCTTTTCGTTCATAATACAGAATAAAGTCTTAGTTTTACTAACACAAGATCACAAACATTTTTCAAAGGGAACAGTTTGTTTATTTACAATACGTTGTGACACATAATTATGAATGAATTAGTTAAGATGGGGCACACTGAGAGCATCGTCAGGAAAGGCGATGATAAATCAGTCTGTAACTCGGCCAAATACTAACTTAAAAAAAAATTACCAATGTAGGGATGATCCAAATAATCCACTACTGTAAAAAGTTCTCACAAGGTTTTCAAGACACCCTGTATATATTTTAATTGATGTAAATATTTTTAAAAGAGTTAATAATTTTAAGTCAAATGCGTGAACAAGTGAGGTAAGGAAGTACAGTCAAGGAATTCAATTTGTCACCCACCTTAGTTCCCAAGTCAATCTGGCATTCTACAGCAATAAAGTTGAGTTTCCTATCAATTACAAATGACTTGGCATCTCTAATGACAATGACCTTTTCAAGCAGATTTTGTTTGAAGTGTGTAACAAATTAACTTCCGTGACCGTACTTGTCAAATGTATCATTTAATTCAATATGAAATTGTATTGAATTTTGCCGCACGTTTAGTCATAGATCATTAAAAACTCCATGTTTTTTTGTTTGTAACAAAATATATTTTCTACAAAAATCATCAACTATTTAGGCCTATATTTGAATCGAAAATAGTTTTTTTTTAATTTCATAGTGACGTCATTTTGATTGTAAACGCGTTTTGTTTTTTTACTTAATGTATGTCTACGATGGTTCTCTAATTTAGTTTTTACAATTAATTGTTTCACTTTACTTAGAATGAGTATGACTGAGTGCCATGTTTTATGTAATAAAGAATATAATATTTTGTTTAATTAAACAAATTATTTATTAAATGTGTTTTCATATTTAATGGCCGCCATAGACGGACTGCTTTAAGCAGTCAGAACCGACAGCTCCGTAGTCGCTATTGGTTAATCTACATTTTCAATACGAACATAGAGCATTAAAATTGCATATTGACCATCAGCGACCACAGAGCTTTCGGTCCTGGCTGCTCCAAGCAGTCCCGTCTATGGCGGCCCTAACATTCCGTAAGCAGGGCAGATCTTATTCAAGGCACAGTAAGTGATAGATACGTCATGACAACTACACGTCTTAAATAATTTTTGATAATAAAAACATTATTTAGACAAGATTTTGCTAGAGACTGTATTTTTTTTTTCAAATTTATTATCTGCTTATAAAGACTAAACTAATGTGTCCCATCACGGTGGGGTCTACGTTTAGTATAGCAGAGTACTTTTTGATGCGAGTGCGGCAAGTATGTCATTTTATTTTATTTATACAAGTCCCGAGGTTTCTTAGTCCAAGCAAGCGAGGGACAAGACTCGGGACGGGTGAAAATGACAGTTCCAAACATAATTCTTAGTCTAATAAAAATTCACAGTCAAATTTGAACAACAAAGGGTATAAAATGGAGCTTGGGATATTATTCGCACAATATGCCGCCAAAAAAAGTATTAAAAGTACCACTGTTTGGGGTTCTATATAAAAAAATCAGTTCTATACCAGTCCGAAATAAAGATTTAGCTCTCCAATATAACGTGTTACTTACTTCTAGAGTTATAAATGTTTTAATGATACTCGTAAAGAACTCCTTGCGGGACACCTCGAACTCCCTTGACCTACTGCCACTGATATTCACATCACCATAAATGACATAAAAACCAAAAAAAAGGAAACTACCGCATGTTTACCCTTGCATATCACTCTTACTCACTTATTAGCTCCAACTTGGTTAGTGGACAACAAAAATAAAATGTACGATAATCATCCGGATATGCCATTCGTAGGACTTACTTTGAACTATCAGATATCCTTTGTCATTTCTACGTTTATCATTGGTTCTACAGAAATTCGCAATACTTACTTATTAGCATTATCTTATCTATTGGAAGATACCTTGTCTACAAATGTATTTGTACTATATACTCTGTCACATTAGATATGTTCACTCGTATATTGAACTATATCAGATACACGTGTCTCATTTAAATTAGTGTTTTGTTACAAAGTGATCTGAAAATGGATAATTTTAGAACTTATGAAATTGTACCGGTAAATATTATTCTGTTACTTCTACGATCTTCTTTGAGAGCATCATCATCATCTCCTTGCCCTTATTCCAATAATCTGGTGTCGGCGCAGCATGTTTTTGCTTCCACACATCCCTATTAGCCTTCATCTCTGCGTTCACTCCCTTCTTTCTCATTACTCTTCACACAGTCAATCCGTCTCTTTTTAGGTCTTCCTTTTACTTTTATGACTGGCAATACAATGAGAAAATTGACTTTATTGCATCCGTATTAGATTCATCTCTCTCATTTATCTTTGGTGGTAGAACTTTGTGCTTCAGGCCTGCGTTCAAAGTAATATTCGCATTGTTGTGTTCCGGTGCGAAACTAGGACAACTGGTAATACACTCAGGAGCCAAAATACCGGGTCAGAGTGCGTTTTTCATACAAACGAGACTATTTCAAAGCCTTGGTTCCTCGGCAGGGGATGTTTTGAGTGAGGTTTAATGGTGGATACTGCGAGGTTCAATAGAGGAGATAAAAATTTCTTAAGATACCTAACTGATCGCACAACTAGTTAACACCACAGCGGGAGAGTTTGGGTCAGCACTTGGATTTCGTTACATTTTATTGCCATTTTAGATGTTTTTCTGAACATGCACAATTCCGGCGTTAACCGCAGATTCATTCAGTTGGGTATCCTAGGCACTCTGGAAGTCCTGTATCGATGCTCGGGGATATCATCAGATTTCACTAAAAGCATTCCCTGGCGAGGAACTAAGGCTTCGTAATAGCCTCTTTAGTATGAAAAACGCACTCTGATCCGTTATTTTTGCTCCTGAGCTTATAACAAGCATAACTATAGGCATTCCATATAAGTCCTCTGGAATGGCAACGCATTTGCAGTCTTGAGATTGCCATCGCAAAATTGCAGTTTTGAGATTGTATGTTTATGGGATTTACGAGTAGAATCCATTTACCATCAGGCAACCAGTGTGTTCATTGGCATTTTTCAAGTCATAAAATAAAGTTGTGCAAACTTTTCAAAAAATATAGTTTTGTTCGAAAATCTAACCGTGTGCTACGTCCATATTACGGTCCATGCGAGATGTTTGGTATTTTTTTATTACACTTCTATAAACATAATTACACTTCTAGAATTATGTGGTCATTAGTGTACTCCGTCTGTTGTTAACAGACGTAGAGTTACTTGGAAGTTTGAAAGTCAACATTCGCCACATTAATTCCAATACAGAATCGATAATTTTAACTTCCCTATTGCTTTGCTTATCTTTCGAATCCACCGTGGCGCTAACATGCTTGAAATCATATTTAAACAAAAATGGCATATCTTTTAAATTAAGCCACAACACGATTGAAACGTGTTATCTATATAATAAAAATGAATCGCTAAATGTTGCTAAGCGCGAAACTCGAGAACGGCTGAACCGATTTGGCTGATTTCTTTTTTGTTGTATTCGTTATTGTCAGAACAAGGTTTGAATGAAAGAAAAAATAAAGCAGCGGGGCGAAGCCATTGGTGGGCCGCTAGTTAGGTATAAAATTCGTGTAAATTCGTAAAATTAAAAACACTCTTTAGTTAACAAAACTCAAAAAAGTACCTACACAACATTTAATTCCATGACACTCGTTCAGTCAACAGCCTAAATTAGTAACCATTTATGTACCTTGTCACTTTAACGTCGTGTTTGAAATGTCATACAAAATTGTGACACTATTGCAAGCGACAAGGTACATAAATGATCACTTATTTATGCTGTTAACTGTACCTCATTTAATATGTATCAACATATTATAAATTGATATATTTGAAGTACGTACAACTCACAATGACTACCTATTACATAAATTCGATGATCAGGTATTTCAAGTGATTCACTCTTATCTACTTAATCAATAATAAAGAACGCCCGCGAATTCGTACAAAAATAATTAATAACTTATCCACTACTTCCTAATGTCAGCGAGCGTGGTAAGTGGTGAAAAATATGATGAACCTACAATATTCTCGAAAACAGTAATCACTTCATAACAGAACAAATTTTGGATAAAAATTGGATTATGTTGCCAATGTGCCATAATGAACTGAGTAGGTACATTTATTAGTTAAATGTGGTAGAACTATTTTAAAGTTTTTACAACAGTTATATTTACTCATATAGAAATTAACATTCTACTGCCCATAAAATCTTGCCAATAGCCATGAATAACCTGAGAAAATACTAAAAGTATTATAAGTATGGTACGTAACGGAAACCTTTCCTTTCAGAGACGAGACGTGGAAGCCCAGTCCAATTCCAACTCTGTGGATAAAAGCCATAGCATATGGTGGCACGTCCTGGTAGACCTCCCATTACTTGCATGTGGTTAGTTATATTATTCTTTTCTATATCTTTCTTCTTCTTGATGTGTCCCTTCCTAGATAACCAGTCAGTACTATTATTTATTTGAATATCTTGCCAGGTGAAACAGTTAGCCAATGCTCGCGATGCTTATTCTAGCATTGGATCGACGAGACACTGTTTAAATTGTGAACGTTTCCTATTCTTAGTAACTTGTAAAATTAAAATATTTATTCAGAAAATTGGACATAATAAGGTTTCACACGTCGGTGATATGGATTGAATGTACTAGTGATAACCATTGCAGGTTTTTTTTCCAAATCACATAATACAATAATAACAAGTACTTTCAATGTATATAAAAGTTTGCGAGTATATTCTCAGTTATTTTTTTAGATAATTTTCTAACTTCTGGAAATTTTATGCAACTTGTACATCGCTACCCATTTTTTTAAAGAGATTTTTACCCATGATTGTTTACGGCCTACGTCAACTTTGCCTCTTTATTTTTATTTATCACGAATTACAAAAGTGCCTTCGCAATCTACGAGTATGTACATATTCCGTTTGAATACTAAGTGTAAAATGCTATTACACCATTAAATAATATTTAGAAGATAAGATAGTTCTATAAACACTCTAATTTAATGTAGGTACCTACTAGTTTCTAATTGTATGTATAAGCTTTTATATAAAGTATTTTTGTATTGTTAAAAAGCAAGCCCCTCACTAGTTAAGTATAGTTTAGTTTGTAAGTTGCTGTGCCCTACCAGGGTCCATAAAGATCTCCTACCTTATAAGTAGTTACAAGATACCCAACACCTGTATACATGTGTAACTTATGGAAGCAATAAAGAATTGAGAATTGAGAATTGAGAATTGAATTAATTTTATGCCGCATATCCAAGATGTGGTATCACTTCATGTTTATCATCACATCATATTAAATTTAATACTGGAGGACTTCTGCGGCTTCGTACGGATAGAATTAGTTTTGAACTTCCAAAAATTCCTTAGAGTGCTCTGCATGTCTATGATATCCGTTTCAGACCCTTTTGAATTTTGTTAAGCCACCAGCATTAATAATATCTTAATTTTTTCAGTACTTATCGTTTTGGGACTTTACGAGTCAACTGTAATCCCATCCCACAAAGCTGGCTTCTTCTGCAACGACCCTAAGTTGAGCTACCCTTTCTATGGAGACACGGTCACTGCTGGAGTTCTGATTATGTCTGTAACATTACTGCCCGTCGTTTTTGTAAGTATTTATTTATATCTAACACAAGATTATAATAAACACGTCACATAGTAAATGGGAGTCAGCTTTGTCAGCAAGTAATGTGTAACTATCAACCTTTTTATTGGTTTTTTTAGTCAGGTTTTTTTTAATTAAAAAACAACATTCGGTATCTGAACAGACCTGTGGATGTCGTCGTCGTAAAAAAAACTGTAAATTATCTTTTCGTTTTAGTTTTTTGTGCCTCTTTTGCAATAGGAGCGCAATATTTTTGTCGTCTGCGTAATGCCGTTTTCTTTTACGAAATGCCCATAAAAATTACATATTATTATTTGTTGCTTTTTTGACGCCGCGGTTAGCCTAGTTAGTAGTGATCTCGCCTACATTGCTACCGTTCCTGTGTTCAAATCCCAGTATGGGCAAGAAATTTGAGAGATAAGATACAAAATTTTGATGATTTATAATACACTCAGGAGCACTTAAAACGGCTCACTTTCCATGGTGATTCAATACTAAGTAAACCGTTATCATTGCTCTTGACTATATGTTGTCTAGTACCCATACTGCAAGCCAAGAGATTAGTTTGGGACTAATTTATATGAGATTGTCTCCCGATTTGATTATTTCCGAATGTATAATAATAATTTACACTCTTTTTAGATCTTTGCAACGGAGATGATTCTATTCAAGCATGAGGATTCAGATCACTCCCGAGTTTTTGAGTCTCTTAGAAGAACTTGCTTGCTGTACCGGACTTATGGATACGCTTTATTCTTCAATTTCATCATCGTTGAATTCATGAAAGGCATTGCTGGAATGCCAAGGCCTTCTTTCTTTACTTTATGCGAGCCTGATACTGGAATTAATTGCACTACGTAAGTAATTTATAGGACAATTTCTTTTAAAACATGTTCGTTGAGAAATCGGGGGATTAAGAGGAAAAGGATGACCAAGGATTACTTACTTCAGCCAAATAAGACAGCCAATGTTATGTCGCATCAGGAGGTAAAAAAACTGGTATAGAACAGAGACAAGTGGCAATTACTCCACCGACAAGAACCTATCTTTTAAGTTCAATAGTGATGATGAAGTATAATTTCTGATTTTAAGGATAACAAATAAAGTGTTACAGTGCTGCAATGCAATAGCTGTTAAAGCGTAGTTTTGTCTTGTTTATACTTCTCATAGACACTCAATGTCGTAGTTTTACCGTCTTACTCTATTTTACTCATATTAGAAACTGGAAAGAAATCTCCTTATTTAAAACTAGCTTCTGCCCGCGAATTCGTGCCTCGTCAGCGTAGATTTCGATTATCGTAATTTGCACGTGTTTTTTTATTTTATTTTACGGGATGTAAAGTAGTCTGTATGTTAATCCATGACATAAGCTATCTCTATTCAAAATCCGTCTAGCCGTTGCAGTTAGAAAGAGTAACAAAAACACAAACATACATACATACATACATATAACAGCTTTTCTTAATAACGAACTTTAACTTCAGTTGTTTCACACCCGATTTTTTTTCTCAGAGGCGAATACATAAATACCTTCGAGTGTACTTCATCACAAACGTGGTACGTGCAGTACGACTCGTACCACAGCTTCCCCTCGGGACATGCGTCGCTGTCAGTGTACTGTGGCTTGTTCATTGCAGTAAGTAACACATAGTTAGTAATTTCTGTCAAAAGTAGTTGACATCCAAGTGATGACATGACATCCAAATATTAATCCTTAACGTTCGCGCCGGGGGCCATTTGCAACGTCAAAAGATGGCGGATGTGTAATTTGTTTTCATTTTTATGTATGTAGGTGTTCAAAGTTCTTTTCTGTTAGTGATTTGTACTTTTGATGCGTTTGTGTTGCACAGTGATATAAGTCTTGGACTTATTTCGTGTATCTGGCATCTTACTTCTCGTTTCAAGTGGACTCGCAGTGGTGCAGAGGTTAAAATTATCTTGGCCTCTGTCCTACATATCACCGTACAATGTTGCCCCCAAGCTTCCTAGAGAAGATTGGATTGTGTTTTATTGTTATATTGATTTATACTTAAATATACTTGACACTGGCGAAATCACTTCATTGTAGCTGCTCAAGTCGCCGCGGGGCAAAGAAAAATAAATAAATATATATATAACCCCAAAAAATCTTCAAATACATATTTTGTACTGACCTGTCATATCTTGCCTTTAAGAACGCGACTATAGTGTCAACAAGTACACACTTGTATTGATATCCACGATGCCCGCGTCTTCGTACGCGTATGTTTCGTTTATGGCTATTTTGTAGAGAACTATGTGGTTTTCTATGTTATAATCTATCTCTGTGCCAAATTTAATCCAGATCTGTTTTAATCCAGATATTAGACATATCCTTAGCCAAGTTTACAGAAATCAATTTGTTTACTCTTCAAATATTTGTTGTAAATACTAGAATCATCAGGGCAAACAATTCCCATATTACATTGCTAATAGAATCTATAGATAAAGCAATATTAATTTCGATACAGTTATGAGAGCTAGCACATGTTGTACGCGACTTGTTTTTCGCTCGGATCTCCCTTTCTATCTAGTCTGTTACAATAGAGATGCAAAGAGCAACAAGCGAGAAAATATAACTTGTGCTACCCGTACAGTGGTATTGAAGGAGACACAGGTTCCGTCAAGATTGCTGCCCTTTGACCTGCCTCCAAGCAAACAGTGTTTTTTTTTTTTAAATGGATATTACGTCTGAGTACTTAACACATTGCGGTCTTGAAATTACAAATGTTTCTGAGCCTCAGGAACCGCTAACAATCAGGTCAGCGTGGGGCTCTATTCTTATTTGAAAAAGCCATATTAGGTTATGTTATTGTAATATTTTTAACTACCATTATTGAAAGTACGATAATAAACATACATACATACAATCACGCCTCTTTACCGTAGGGTTAGGCAGAGACGACTTCATTCCACTTGCTACGGTCCAGACAAACCCTCGCTTCCTCCACAGTCATGAGTCTCTTCAAACACGTGCGTCGGTTTAGAGTCTCCTGACCTGGCCCTTTCTTAATGCGTCCCCGATCTGACCGTGGAACTTTTCCTTGGCCGCCCTCTTCCAACATTCTAATTTACTCTTGCCTCATAATATCTGTTTCGTCAATCTCACTTCATCAATTTTCTCCACATAAAGATAAAGATAAAGAGACATTTATTCGCAACAAAACAAAACCACATTACATAGATACAAAAATATCAAGACACAGAAAAATAGTTGCGAAACGGTCCCAACTCCAGCATTCGCTGGCCATAAAGCCAGCACTGGTCTTCCGTTGGAACCGCTTGGAGAAAAAACGGAAAGTGACACACTTAACACAAAACAACGCTAAAAGAAAAAAATCAAGGATCAAATACAATCATTTGTTCGAGATTATCTCGAACGTCTCAAACGACCATAAAATTTATAGCCTGGTAAAGTTGGCAACACAAAGGAAACAGAATCAACAAAATAAAACCAAAGACAAGTATAGTCTATGGAAATGTAAACAAAAAGCATATAAGGTTACCAAACCACATGACCAAACTACTTCAGCATTTCTTCTTCTTTCTTTCTTTTACCCCACTACATTCTCTTTTTACTCACTGTTTCTAATCCTATCACACAAGTTCAGGACATAACAAACATGTCAAACGCAATATACCTAGTTTTACCGCGTAAAATAAAGCCATTTCTTCGTTTCCAGTGGTATCTCCAAAGAAGAGTCTTCAGCTGGTCAGGGCGAACTGTGATGGTGGTGCCATTCCTTCAAATCCTCTGCGGATTCCTCACTGCTCTCTGTTCTCTCAGCAGAATTTCGGATTATCGGCACCACTGGTGGGACGTGTTGACAGGCGCTGGTATTGGGGTGGTTTTAGTGTTGTTTGCGGTAAGTCAGAATGTAGTCCTTATAATACTCTAGCTGTTGCCCGCTCTGTCCTATGTTCATCAGGAATATTGTAGGATTCTGCTGGTGACAGAATTTTTCACATCGCTCCAGTAGTTTCGGAGCCTAGTCATTCAATGCAAACAAACAATCAAATCTTTCCTGTTTATAGTACTAGTGTAGATATTGGATGGCTAACAGTCAATATTTCATGGGAACCCAGGAGGAGATGAAGAATAAATTGCCTGGTGGTTCAATTTTCTTTTTAACTACCGACGCAAACAGAGTGGTGCCGTAGCTTTTAAACGAGTGAACCGATTTGGATGCAGTTTTTTTCATTTGAAAGTGGGTTTCATGAAAACAAGGTCCACGATTAAGTTATATTGTTTAACAACTAAAACTAATCCTGTAAACTAATATTGTGGAAAGCAATAAATGATTGAGTACTGAGATATCAGCTTTGAAAGAAGGGGTGACCATTATATCGGGGTTTTTATTTATCTAATACGTTATTGCTTAGAAGTATTTCTATTTGACTACCTGTCATTAAGTATAGTTGGTGTACTTCATTCTTCTTATCTGGGCGGTTATTACGACATAGCTATGCAGTTCAGTTTACGCTGAGAGACAAGGACAGCGCTATACAACGTAGCGATAATAATCCCCATGTTCCATTTTATTTTTTGCACAGGCGGGTTATTATGACATGGCTATGCAGTTCATTTTCCGGCGATTGTAAAGGACAGAGCTAATAGCAGTTAAGTATATAGCACTGTCCTTTTTTCTCAGCGTAAACTGAACTGCATGGTTATGTCATAATAACCGTCCAGATAACTTTTTGTAATAATATCGTTTATTTTTGTCGTTCATGTTCAATGCATGAATGAATGAATGATGTTTATTTTCCAATGCATGAATGAATAAATGATGTTTATTTTCCAAATTAAGTCACAGTATACATTGCATGTTATGTCAAAGTACGAGAATTACATTGGAATCGTCAAAAATATACACAAATTTTAGTCTAAAAATAATCTAAAATAGAAAGAAGAAGTCAGGATAACAATAAAAATACAGAACTAAGGAGTTATCACCGTTAAGGGGGTGCGCCAAAGTTGAACTAAATTTTTAATGTCGATTATCGGAAATCCGAAAATGTTGTTCCTAATAATTTACATCCTAATAATCACTACTCATAACTACTTTGTTCCTAACGCTCTGAATTCCTAATCATTCAACTTCATAATGTCCGTTGCAATAAACATCGATCATACTACTATTTGTTTTCCTATATTTTCTCAACATAACCATCTTTTACACTATTGTTCATTGTTATATTTGTTTTATGTAGAATGGTTTTTATTCCTAAAATTGCACATTATTATAAGTACATTAAACTTATTTACCACATAGAATACGTTAAAATAAGCACATTTTACTTGAAAAACTTTTCTCTAAAGTTAATAGTGACTGAGATCCTAAGGGTCCGTCATTACGTAGGCAGTAGGGAATAGGGACTTAGTGGCAAAACCGACTCGGATCGCGGATAGGTTAGAAGACGAAAGCGGGAGCTTCGCTCCCGCTTTCGTCTTCGAGGTTATTTTTTTTTATAAAAGAGCAGATCATCTTTAACTTTAAAATAATCCTGCGTAAAGTCCTGTACTCGGAAAGTAGGTAAAAATACATTCGGAGTAAAATTTTTTAGGTGAGCCAATATAGACCCAAAAAAAATATGATTAAGAATGTTATTTAAAAAAAAAATAGGAGTTTACAAAAAGTTACATCAGTGACATTAGCACTTAAAATTTTAAGAGATATGAGTTTTATGAGCTACGTTAATAGTAAAATAAATTGTAGGAGCGAAATTTTTAGGAAAACATTTTTTAGGAGCAGTGATCATTAGGAGTACAAATCGTTAGGAAAATCAATTTCGGGTGATAAACTTTAGCGAAGCCAATATGGACCCCCGTTAAGGATCGTCTTACAAAAGTTTTTTTTTTAATTATTATCATTTTATTTATTTTTGTTTTTGCTGAATATTTAGTCGTCAGTTTCAGCTTAGATTATAGGTAGGTAGGTATAATTAAGTATGTAAGCAAATAAGAATGCGCTAAGAACGCTCTTACTTTGTTGTGATGTAACATTATTTTTATAATTGTTGATGGATTGTATTATTTTGATTATTTGTAGATTAAGTTTTGTTTTTTTTCGGGTTATATTTCTTTCGTTGTTTTTTCCATCTATCTCACACTGGTATAGCTTAAAAACAGCGCTGTGGTCCGTGCCACAGCACCAGGCTGAGCTGGTACACCGTTACGGCTATTTTATTTTAATTTCTTAAATAGGTTACGTTTTTTTTTCTCTTCATAATTGTGTTTTTGTGTTTATTTAACAGCTGAATAAATTATTTTACCTATATTCTATTTAGTTAGTCTAGTCCATATTAAGGCATTTATTTCTGTCGCGTATCTAAGGGCCGTATTAATAAACTCATCTTGACTGTGAGGCCCGTCACAAGATACGTCAAAGTAAACGCCAAACCATAGAACACTGTCATTTTTGACGCATCTCGAGACGAGCATTATAGTTGAGATCAGTTTATTAATACGGGCCTAAGCAGCTTAACCATTACTCAGATAACACTTGTTTCATAAAATTCTGTACAATTTTTTTTTTCAGATTTAATGATATTGTACTTGTTAATTATATTGACGACATACCAAACTTTCTTTTCAGGTATACTGCCTATGCGACAATTTTGCAGCGGTTAGAAGAAAACCAGATGAATTTAAAACTCAGTTAAGAAGATAGTATACGAAACTGTTTTATTGTTTTCAAGAGTCTACCTCAACTTTACCCTTTAACATAATATAGTAGAATAGAAGTTCTTTCTCGCCCCGTTTGAAGTTTCCGTTATCTATTGCCGCTCGGGCGCTAAGGATATCGACGCACGTCGTTTGACTTAATACGCACGCAACCAATTGCGGCGACGGCGCAGCCCCGACGACCGGCTCGCTCCGTCCTGTTGAGTGTGCTTGTGGTGGGTCGCGGCGTGTACCGACGAGGCACGCACACATGCAAGCAAGCGACATACCGCAACGGTAGGGTTGCCAACTATTTCATGGGCAAATATAGTATTTTACAGCTCTAGGTATTAAAAATATAGTAGGTACACAGAAAGAATATAAAAGGGTCTAAATTTAGTTCACGCTGTTTCTGTAAATTTTGTTTTTGTACTTGTGTCTACTCGTTGCCACATTCTTCTTTTCTTATTTTCCTCAATCACCCAAAGGTTAGGTGTTAGGGATCCCTTAAACGAATGAGTTCGCCTTTGTACGTTCCTTTTCTGTAAATATTGTATTTTAATTTCTGTGTTTTTGTACAATAAAGAGTTTACATATCTACACACATAGGTACATACATAATGCACAATATTTACTACTTACTAACATGCTGCCTGCTATGGGGCAACTATCTGAGCTGCTACATTGGTGCTTAAAATCAGGTTGAACTGGGTAATATTAATCGTAAAATAAAACCGGATATGTATAAGGACTGACTGAAATATAGTATTTTTACGTACTATATATTTCTTCAACAGTATTATAGTACACAGAGTCGAAATATAGTACAATACTATATATTATAGTACGGTTGGCAACCCTACGCAACGCAAATGCTGTCTGGTGATTTCAAGTATCTGTGAGCAAGGGCAACAATAATAGAATAAATGTATGATATAAATTAAGTTGTCTTTACGCTATGGTATGAAATAACATTGCGTTTATTTAGATAGTCCTGAATGATGTACATTATGTATATTGTATTTAAGTACCTATGTATGAAATTAAAATTATAATGTCACATTTAATGAGAAATACAAAGAAAAATATACAGTACACTTATTAAACAAGAGTATTAAGTGTTTATGTGTTTTAATTTACCCCAAACCTTATCATTCTAACCGACTGCTATT
Organism: Acleris sparsana; assembly: GCA_923062465.1. NCBI lineage: Eukaryota > Metazoa > Arthropoda > Insecta > Lepidoptera > Tortricidae > Acleris > Acleris sparsana. The sequence continues at coordinate 14,483,062 of OV281300.1, forward strand.
AAAAAAAAAGGTTCTTACAATTACCGTACCCGCTAGCGATTCGAATGCTCTCTCCCTCACACTCTATAAGAATACTTTCGAGGTCTGCGAGGGACAGAGCTTCCACTCGCTGGCGAGTACGTTAATTGTACTTCATGGTAAGGGTACAGGTTCTGATGATAGGATCTTAGAGAAGTCGAGGGACTCTTCAAATATTATTGGGAGATGCAGCTATAGCAATTTGCGTTTTTTTTTTATAAATAGGGTTTTTTTTACGGAACCCTAAAAACAAGTGAGTACCTCACTCAAATTGACCTAAGAACAATTAAAGATTTCTAGGGATGGATTAACTTAAACAAAATGCGTGGTCAAAGCTGGGTATCCTTAGCCCCGTCAAATCACGCAAGTTTAATCCTTTAATTAAAAATCGCTTATGCAAAGTAAGAAATAAACGCTAGTCAAGCGCGAGTCGGACTCGCGTACCATGTGTTCCGTATAGAAGGTAGAACAATAGTCTCATGTTCAATGAAACAGTATGTATCTTTGTTGTGCAAGCAATAAGGTTCATTTGACTTAAACGGTTTTTGCTATGCGTACAAGTAAGTCAATTGTGAAAAAAAAAAATTTTTTTTAAATTAAATTAAAAAAAAAAAATTGGTAAAGAGAACGCAAACGAGCACACAGGCCATCTGATGGTAAGTGGTAACTGTGACCCGTAGACATTCGCATTCACAAGACTGCAAGCCGAAGACTGAAAATGCGTTGCCAACCCTGAGGACTAAGATGGATTGCCTCTATGCTAGTCATTACACCGGCTGTCTTATCCCCAAACCGGAACACAACAATGCGAACACTGCTATTTGGCGGTAGGGTATTGGATAAGATGGTCGTAGCGATCCGGACGGACCCCGCACAAGGTCCTACCACCTGCGTTTTTTTAGTTCATAAAATTTGGGAGATAATCATAGGGGTGTGTCCTAAGTAAAAAAATATAATTATAATTAATTAGTCCGTCAGTAAGTTTATCAAAACATATTGAACACGTATTTTTTCCTTTATCAAATCAATCAAAATTGACAAATATAACGCGCATCAATCACAGTTCGGGAGTGGGGGTTTGTGACGTCGCAACGGGGAAAAAAGTGTGAAACGGCATGACGTCACGAGAAACTTCAACGTACTTTATCTTCGTCATTTTTTGTTTAATTGATAAAAGAAAAAATACGTGTTCAATATTTTTTGATAATGTACAAATTACGGAAAAATTGGATTTTTTTAAGACACTGGCCTATATAAAGTATTTTTGTATGTTCATTTTCGACTGTAAATCAAAAGTATGTTACGAAAGATCATGAAAAACTGTTTAAAAGGTTAGCAGATTTTTTCAAATTACTTATAATAAACTTTCATTGTATTTTTTAATTTCTTTTAGGGACCTCATTTTAAGGTTTCGTAGTCAATAATGAACCCCTATAGTTTCGCCATTGTCGTCTGTCCGTTTGAGTATGGTAACACATATTAATTACACTAAAGAAGTCGTGAAAAATAATAATTGAAAATATGTTTTCTCGGGTGCCACCCATGCTAGGACGGGATGTTTTTTTTACTTCACGATGTGTAGTATCAATGGATAGGTTTTTTTAAATATTGGTGGTATATATCTTAAGTTAGAGGCGACTAAAATCGTTTATACCTACTGAAAATCATAACGAAGACCTTATATTTGTGGATTTTGGAGATAGTTTTTTTTTCTTATCTTTGAGCATCGTCCGACATTTCAAATTATTTTAAAGATTTTAAAAACAAAACATACATTCAGAAAAGCAAGTAATACAACTGAATAGCTTCTGTTGTTCTTACAAAAGACAGTGACATACTGACAGACTGCCACCGAAACACCGAAGTTTCTACCATCTCGTCACGGAACACTAATAAACATAAGCAATAAAGATAGCAATTGACTTTTTATCGATTCCAATAACGATCATTTGCGTGCTTTGTGTAGAAGATAAAATGCCAGGACGCTTCATTTACTAGTGACAATACTCTTACTTAGCGTTCAGTCTTTATTGAACACTTTAAAAGTATCTTGTGTAAAGTGCAGTGTCCACCGAAAACGGGAATGAATAATTATAATGTTGTACCGGTATTTATATTGTTATATATTTTCCTACTCATTTACTTTTATCTGTCATTTAAATATATAGTCACAAACACTAATATAAGAACATACCTAATATGGCCGCAACATAAGTCTGTCTAGTCTATGCCCCATAACAGCACTTGTTCTTTTCTTAGCCAAAACGACACGCTTAGCTGCCTGTGCCTACGCTTACTAAACTTTAAAAAAATATAGATTTTTACCAACATAACAAATTGAAGAATTCAAAGTTTTTGTTAAAATTTTGACAGAAGTGTGTCACTTCAACTTTTAAATATAAAACCTGGCAAGTAAAGGTCAATAAAAAAAAACCATAGACACAATATATTTTGTTTTTTCGTATTTCCCGCTCGTGTGTTTCTGTGCTTCGTTCGTGGAGTAAATATCGCGTGTTATTTAATTTGCATTTTATTTGAAACCTAGTCGTAGGAAAAGTATTGTATGCAACGGTGTATAACTTGTTAAAAAACACTCGTGGCGTCTTTCCGACACACGCCACAAGTCTTTTTTGACCTCTCTTATACAACTGTTGCATAAACTAAAATTAACCTAAAGTTCCTTATTCTAATAACAGTACAGAATACGGCCATTCAAGTAAAGTGTAATTTCTTTTGTTTTTAAAACTAATTATCAAATTAGAAAAGTGACTAGGTATATATGTCATTCGTAATAGATTAATATTCCATTGAGAAAATTCGTTGTATGCTGGGCCGTAAGAGGTTCATATAACTTATATGCATTATTTATAACTTTGGTTTTGACTATTCCTGAATTTTGAAGATACTGTCATTAAACTAAGTTAGTGGTCGCAATTTTAATTTAGAAAAAAAACTGATGTGACTCACAGACACTTGTATTCGCAAACAATACTTAAGACATCCTTCAATGAGTAAACGCACTGTGTTCAATACAGCTTTGTGATTGGTCCTTTTGGTACGAAACTCAAGAGACCCTTGGTGTTATAAAGCTGTAATTTGGCATAGTTATAAATTTAAAATACGCTGACAAAGTAGTAAAATAAAAACCAGTATTGTTTTGATTTCGCCCCCGAAATATCGGTTCAAACGCCAAATCTAATACATCAAAATAAGCATACGTTGACATTGAACAGTTAATTATTGGTTTAAAAGTTAGTGTAACCATATGGTTTACGCCTCCTCATAGTTAATTCTAATAAAACTTTTTAATAAAGGGGTAGTGGAACTACCAAGGATATAAGTCTATTTAGGCATCCCATTATGCTTTGAATAATAAATAAATTCACAAAGGGTTTTAAACCTTGAAACCCTCTCATTAGGCATTCGTTGGAGGTCAAACGTACTTTTAGGAATACTATTGTTTTTCGATATAATCACGCCTATGAATACATTTCACTAGTTAAGTTTATATTGTGTTCAATTATACTGATTGACCAATCAAATTGAAGGCAAATCTGAGAGATAACTTTTTCTAAAGTGTAAAAAAAACTATCTCCTACTTTTTTTTAAATTAATTAATTATCATATTTTCACTTATAAACTTTGTTCTTGTGCCAAAAATAACCGGGATAGGATCTATAAGTTTGTCACTTTTTAGCACTTTTTTTTCATCAAAAATAGACGGTAATATGATTTTGGGCTCAGTGGTTTCGGAGATCAGGGGACATTCCCCTGATCTCCGAAATGGATGGATGGATGGTCAATTTTCGTCTTCTTTCATGAATAAAATCAAAACTATTTATTTTACAATAATAACAAAAATACATTTGAGATCCTCATAACGAGCCCTTTCATTTGATATGTGACACAGTAAGGTTCGCAAAGCTTTTTTTTTTATTTCCTAATTTGTACCCCGTAAAATGACCCTTTATGAAAAAAATATTTATTTACTTTGCGCATCTGTATTTGGGTCATCAATTTACATATGTGTACAAAAAGACGCACGAGTGATCCATAAGGGTTCCGTTTTTTCATTTTTCTACGGAACCCTAAAAACGGCTCTCTGTCGAACGGTCGGTCGAGCGAGCGAAGTCATACGAGCGGACTCCCTGGACTGGAAAAGCTACCTAATTAAGAATGAATTATTCGTTTACTGGACCTGCCACTTTAAAGAGAATAACAAAATAACATTGAAGGTCTAGCTAGCAAGTAAACGAATTCGAATTCTGCGGGTGGTAGGACCTTGTGCAGGGTCTGTCCGGATCGCTACCACCATCTTATCCATTAACCTACCGCCAAACAGCAGTGTTCGCATTGCTGTGTTCCGGTTCGGGGATAAGACGGCCGGTGTAATGACTAGCATAGAGGCATTCCATCTTAGTCCTCAGGGTTGGCAATGCATTTGCAGTCTTAGGCTTGCAGTCTTTTGAATGCGAATGTCTATGGGTCACAGTTTCCACTTACCATCAGATGGCCTGTGTGTTCGTTTGACTTATCTATGCAATAAAAAAAAAAGTAAAGTAAAGTGACCGTAGTAAGGGCCGACAGTCCTTCAGTAATTTCGGTGGTTCGTGCCTAAAGGTCATCGGTGAAGGTCAAATGTAAATTCTAAGGTCACTGCGACCTTGGATCGATGCTAACGAGCTAAAGCCACTTCCGAACGGTGAGGTGGTATTTGAAATATGGTTGTGCCTGGGGTTCAGTTTATATTACAGTCTACCAAAATTATATTATTTATTATTTTTATAATTGGTTATTCGGCCATCCCATGTTGCGGGAAATTCCGAGAATTGTTATTCCCTCAGGAACTTTTAAGTTTACCGGGATGCAAAATAGCCTTTGTTTGCGGGTGTAATGACTAGCATAGAGGCATTCCATCTTAGTCCTCAGGGTAGGCAACGCATTTGCAGTCTTAGGCTTGCAGTCTTGTGAATGCGAATGTCTATGGGTCACAGTTTCCACTAACCATCAGGTGGCCTGTGTGCTCGTTTGCCTTCTCTGTGCCATAAAAATAAATAAATAAATAAATAAAATAGTGTTAAATTAGGGTAAAAGCTATCTCGATTCCAAATTTTATTCAAATCCGTTCAGCCGTTGCAGCGTGAAAGAGTAACATTATTTTGTTTTTCATATTTATATTTTTAAGTCAAGGCTAACCTCACCTAGCCTTTACTTACACCTTACATGTTAGACAGTTAAATAATTCTGAAAAAAAACACGGTGGCAGCGATATATTAATTATGAATATTAATAATTATAATAACAAAGTCATTATGATAAAAAAAATAGGAAACAACGGTTCACAACAACAAATCAATCGTGCAGGCGGCTCCACGCCACGCTTTAACAAATCTCTACATTACAAACAATACCGCATCCGCGCCAATACCGCTTTTAATGTGTATACCTTTATAGACACGAACGTTTGCTTTTTTTTCAGAGGCGAGACTTGGAGTCTCAATCAAATCCGATTATAGCAACAACGACTGCGGTTGCTGAGGAAAAATCTCACAGTGCTTGGTGGCACGTGATGATTGACATCCCTTTATGCGTGCTAGGTGGGTTTGGTAGCTATTTATTTTGGGTCTGTCCTCATCACCGTGGCGAGCCGTGGTATGAGGCGTCACCGGCGCCGTGGACAAAATTCAAAAATTCAAAATTAAATTCAGTAAATTGGCCACATGAGGGCTCTTTTACACGTCGGTAATATAGAGTGAATCTACTGGCGCTTCGGACAAAACCAACATTGCGGAGAAGAAGCGCCGCAAGAAACTCCAGCAGAAGGTCATTTATTCCTATAATATAATACAATAATACTTAAAAGTAACGTGGACAATGAAAGGACAAGCTTCTAAAATTGCGTTTGGATGAGTAGGGTGATGGAACCAGCAATGAACTACCAATGTTCGACACTTGATTCTTATGTAACAGGAGATAAAGGTTTAATTTAAATTTTTACAATCAATTTACAAATTTATCTTTTATGTAGGAGTCAAGTGTCCATTATTGGTGCCTTTACCCTATAGGCAGGTTATTTAAGGAGACTTTTTGCAGCGATGCAAGCGCGCGACTTCATCATGACAGCGATCGGTAGATACTGTTGCTTTTTAACCGAATCCAAAAAAAGGTTCTGTGTTTGAAGCTATGCACGTACTAACAAAGAAAGAGTCAGTGAGTCGTTTAGTTATTTATTTTAAGCCGACATTTGGATATATTTAATTATTATTACTAGTGGGACCTGTACATCCCTGTGACATTTAAATTGTGTAGCTTAAGTTTAGTATTGTAATAAATGATTTATTTAGAAAAAAGGCTTACTGTTGAGTTTCTTGCGGCGCTTCTTCTCAACAGTGGTCTCTTTGGAAGCGCTGGTAGACTCAGACTTGTAAAAGTGCCTACAGGGCCTACTTACAAAACTTTTTAAAATAAATAAATAAATAAATAAATAGTCCAAACTCGCCGGTTCTAGTATAAGCCATTGAGGAGTTCCTATGGCCACCTTCCGTCTCCATCATACCAGCTCGATGGTACCATATTATTGTATTTTCAATCCGACAGTTAGAAGTACGTTAAAATTATCTTCGAAAATGTTTTATTTGTATGTATATATATAAATCCTTTATTGCGTAAACAAAAGAGATTAGCGGGTGGTAGGACCTTGTGCAGGCTCCGTCCGGATCGCTACCACCATCTTATCCATTAACCTACCGCCAAACAGCAGTGTTCGCATTGTTGTGTTCCGGTATGGGGATAAGATAGCCGGTGTAATGACTAGCATAAAGGCATTCCATGTTAGTCCTCAGGGTTGGCAACGCATTTGCAGTCTGAGGCTTGCATTCTTGTGAATGTGAATGTCTATGGGTCACAGTTTCCACTTACCATCAGGTGGCCTGTGTGCTCGTTTGCCGTCTCTATGCCATAAAAAAAGAAGATAACAATTATAGAATAGACAAAAATATAACAGGGATGTACAAGGGCGAACTTATCCCTTTAAGGGATCTCTTCCAAATAAGTACAACACTAGAAGAAATAACATATATATAACAAAATATATGTATAACAGAAAACTAATATAATGCGTGAAGCCAGAACTTTTTAAAACTAGATTTGAAAGAATCTACAGACTGACTCTCAATATTAATTATAAATAAAGAAACATTATGATTCATCTCATTTCCCTTTAAGGAACGATCTTGTATTTATAAAAAAAAAAAAAATATGCCTCAAATATTCAACCGTAAAAAGAACTCTACAAAGTCAAACGTAAACTTTAAAATCCTTTGGTGCTCCAAACTATTCTCAATCTATTACTAGGAACGTATATCTTTTAACTCCACACTTCTATGAAATATCTCAGGAAGTTAATTCGTTTTGAATGGATATTGTTTAATGAGAGATATAGTGGATGCTTCAGAAACTTTAAATGACCTGTTGTTTTTTATTACTTGCTTTTATTAATAAGTTACTCCGTATTTATCGTATAAACAAAACATAATTACCCAAAGTTTGTGCATACTTATTCATTTTGTGTCTTCTCAAAAAAAAATACGGTAAAGATAGGTCGAAAACTTGGATTATTTATTAGGACCCCATGGATGTAGGGGACCATTGGGCAGTCGGGAGGTTTGGGCACTACCTTACAAGTTATTTGGTAGTGTCCGAACCTCCCGACTGCCCAATGGTCCCCTACCTCCCCTACTTAACAATATAAGTAAATCCAACAAAAAACTATACTCTTGAATTTTGTAAAGCAGGAACCACTATTGAGTTAACTATTAGATGTAAAAAAACAATGAAAGACATTTCTGTAAATGTATGAATTATTCATCAAACAATTGGACAGATGCAGATAATTAAAAAATATAAAAATGATTGGTAATTAGTGTTAAGGTTTGTCATCATAAATCAGCCCATGGTCGAGGTGATGACATTGTTTGAATTATTACTAAATTGGATGGAGACGGAGTTATAGTCCAAGTAGATTTTGCCGGCAATCCGTCCTCTTTTGTATGTCTCTTTAGTACCTTGTCATTTAAATCTTTGTGACAACTTATACACGGTGGGGCCTGTAACTAAAGTAAAAAATTAAAACGTAGATTCTACTCCTCAAACTACGCAACGTTTGTTTGACGACTTTGAAAAAAACTTGCGGTTTGAATTTTATTACATTATAAAGTTAATTCGAACACGCAATGTACTATGAAATTGGTTATGTCTGTAGAGTGACTAGACTGACAGGCGATGTCAATTAGACGGAGTTTTAAGTACATTGAAAATACTATTTACTTTGTTTGAAAAATGAACAATCTAAAAATTGTATGACTTTAAAAAGCTGCTAAACAAGAGTTGTCTAATTTGAGGAGTAGAATCTAAGTTTTAATTTTTTGCTTTAGTTACAGGCCCCACCCTGTATATGGCAGTTTCAACGTGACATTTTAAATAGACAAGGTAGGTACTAAAGTGTACACATATTTATAAACTCGATTGTAGCATTAAAAGAAGACGGATTGCCGGCAAAAGCTACTTGGACTATAACTCCGTCTCTCTCTACTTCGTTGATAGTTCCAACCAGCTCTGACATGGGTGCCTCAAGAAAAAAGCTTTAATTTGCCTAATATGGAATATTCATGGATAAAAATATCGTATCGGCAAAGAAATACGGATGACACAAGGATTTTAAACTGCTAATGAACGAGACAGCGATTGGACAGAGAGATCATAATATGCACTGTGACGTCATGTAACAGCTCGGCCAAACTCCATTATTAAATTCTGTTTTGCTAGAAAGAGACAGCCACAAATTTTTGTTGGCTTTTATCTTAGTTATTTTTATAGCTATTCGAAAAATAAGGATCCTCAAATGTTTGTTACATACATAAATCATTATTTATTTAAGCTGTGAATAAAAGTCATAAAGCATCCCTATTGGCCAGCAACGGACCGACAACTCTTCGTGAGTTGCTGGTGTTTAAGGACGTTGATGGTTACTTTCCATCAGGTACCCGCATACTAGTTTGCCTCTCTCTTATAAAAAAAAAACCACGTGGAAATTAAAAAGTTAACCTAACACGATACGCTGCCAAAGTTCGTCGACTCAACTTTTTTCTTAATAAAAAAAGGCAGACTGCGATTGCGTGCATTCTGCCACATGCGGCCTGCCCCCACGTGTGTTATAAACAACTTTTTATCTTTCTTGTCTCTGGTTTATGTTTTTTTAATACACTGAATCTTGACGAGCGTAGTTCATTAGTATAGTAACCTCATGTAGAAATTATGTTTAAGGGACACGGAGTTAAAAATAATTGGAAAGAGCATTTAAATCTTTACAGACTTCCGAATTTATTTAAGGACCAAAAATATTGGTCCACGGTCAGTGATAGCTTGATGACAGGTAAAAAAAACCTACCATATTTCGAATAATGATGAGTATCATGATATCCCAAGACAAAATAATTATAACCTCAAATACAAGATAACTAAACAATTTGTTTAAGTAACACGCTTTTAAAACGAAATAGAACCTAATTATTAATTGCCAGATCATTACATTTCTTTAAATGTTATGTTGGTGGTGTGGGTAAGGACGAAATATGAATTTTATTATAGCTCCTTACAAAAAAAACACCTAAAATATTGAAAATATTTTGTTGGGTTTTATACTAGTCTTACCTATTTTAATAGAACCTGATTTGTTTAAAATCACTATCCGTGTTTGGATCTACACGAAAACCATTTCGGGAATAGTTTACTAATAGCCAAGTCAAAAAACAACCAAGCAAAGCTGAAGAATTCTTGAACTGCTCAAACTATTTTCATTTCGCAGTTTTTTCTCGTCTCAAGTGTTTAATTTGCCTTTTATGCCAGAATGCCTGCATTTCATACAAATTGAAGCCTTTTAGATACTCGGGGCACTGAATGTCCCAGTCTTGTCGCCTTTTTTGCGGTTCAGGAACGATTTGAAAGGCGCTAAAGAATGTCAGGGATTTAAACTTTTTGCTATTCAACATTGAAGTTCCAAGAGCGCTCTGCTTCTGTTTTTATGGGATGTAGAAGGTGAACAATAAATAATACCACCACCAAAAACTAAAAGACAGTATACACATTGTTTCATACTACTAGCGCCATCTATTGTCGAGTAGCAAAACTATAAGCTGAGTTTAAAAATCTTTCAATGAAATTGATAACGTGATACAATTTAAATAGTAAAACGATATAGATATGGGTGGTAAATAGGTACGTTGGCGTTACAACTGTCACTCTTGCACGTGTTTCGTACACGCGGGTGTCAACGTGAGGATGTTCCTATTAACCGTTATTGGTTCGTTCCAAGTATTGCATCAGAGCAACAGTAATCTAGTTATAATGCTCAATCTGTCGCTTTATGTAATCGACGGTTGAAAAATCTGCAGGCCTTAATAACCTTAAGGTCTAGAATGGATAACCAAACAGGTAAATAATGTAAAAGTGAATGTATATTTTGGTTTTAAAGTACATTGATAATGTTTGTCAACAGTTTCTACAAAATGTTGTAAGCGTATATTCGGTAAATAATTGGTTTTTCATCAAATAAAAAACCAGTGTAGGAAAATAAAATTTGAACCGAGGTATTAAGGGACGGGATTTGATTTTGAATAAAACCTCAAAATTTGAGAGAATTTTGTTCCAAATAATTAAAAAAAAACAGTTTCTCTTGTTCTATTTTAATCCTCTATATAATAAGTTTGTCACCTATTAAGCACATTTCGTCGCAAACGGATGGACCAATATCCATGCGGTGTATTTTTTTTGGAGCCTGTTTTTGTGTGAGGTTACATTAAAATGGTTTCGAGATAAGTTAAATGGAAATTGGTAGGCTCGTTCAAGAAGTGTTAGCTCTGAAAATTTTAATCGCAATTACTTTAGGGAATTTTAATATATAGGTATAAAACGATAGTCTTACCATTAACATAGAACAATGCTATTTAAAGTAACTATTACACAATATATTATGATAGTCGTAATAAAAGGAAAGACAAATGAAGTTCAAAGAGCTCTACATATAAAATCAGCAGTTGCAATTGGGTTTGCCTTTGGCAAAAATGTATCTCCTACTGTCACCACGTCAGCCTTGTTTTGCCTAGCTAAAGTTCGATGTCCTTCAAATTCTGGACACCAATCGAACCTCCAACCTCCAGCATCATTCCCCCAATCGCCTTCCAAGGCATTTCCTTATACTCTTAATATATTCAGCCTCTCTGGCCCAAACTTCTCCAGGAACATAGGCCAATTGGCAATTCGCGCGTCATTTCGCCAACTGCCACGTCCGTTCGGAGTTCAAAGTCAATGTCAAAATGAGTTGGAGTGAGGTCGATTGGTGACGTAACCATATTGTCAACGTAGATAATGTCGGGTTGTTACAATCCTTCTTATTTACTAACGCGCAATACTTATAGTGTGCTTTAAATATACTCTGTATTTATCTGTCATTATGACATTTGAATTGGACAGAAAGTGGCAAACCAAACTTTAACTAAAGTGGGTTTATGGTGCGTTCAAAAATAAGAGCTATTTTTTCAACTTCAACGTACTGATGCTTAATTTAATTTAATGATTTGGAATTTGGATACGTTAATTCGAAAACCAATGTAATGATGTAAACCTTTTTCTTGAAAAAAATATACCTTGCCGAGTTTCTTACGCCGGTTCTTCTCGGGGCAAAGGTTTTATTTTTCGAACCGGTGGTAATGCTTTTTGACATTCATAGGTGCATTATATTATGCCTAAATTGAAGAATAAAGAACTTTGACTTTGACTTTGAATCGGAGGAGTAAGTTTAATAGCCATTTTCATTGGTTTATAGGTTGGTGTTCAATAATGATGTTTTTGTTTTAAACTAACGATAACTAATTATTCAACTCTCACAGAAATTGAGCTTTATAATATGGGTGCTTGACGGTTACAAACATATCTATCCTTTCTAACCGAATTTATTGAATTAGTAGAAAACTGACTCTGGAGTATTTTGAAAATATTGATTTGTTTTATTTGTCTAGAACATCTCGAAACTTAGGTAATTATGCCGAGTTTAAATATATTATTGCATGTGTATTTTTTTTTCGGAAAGGAATTTCTCGATATTGTACAATTTATTAAATTATGCAATTCATTCAGTAAACAACAGTATAATATGCACTTCCAAATAATGTATATAAAATCAATCTTACTCGTCACTAACGGCTCTTTGTCCGTAGATGACTTGATTTCCTTATTTAAATTATAACAAATTGACACCAGAAAACTGCACAGCAATTCTGAAAGAATCTTCCCATCCATTTTTACACAATCTGAGCCACAAATTCTTAATTCTTAACAAAGTTGACTCTATCCGGGGTTCTTGGCACTGTGGGTACGATTTCAATTCACTAAATTAGGACTAAATCACTGACGTTGGTACAATCATCTTTACGGATAAATCACTTGCCTTTATCTTACAATTTTGAGTCGTTGCCCCTTCGAACAGCATCCGGGTCTTAGTAGTAAGGTCGCAGCCTTTCATGTCAATGGTCTTTTCTTTGTCCTGTTCTTTATTATCTTTGGAAGGATTTAAACCAATTTATTTTAAGTTTTCGTAACCAGTGAGGTCCGCCCCACCGTTAGGTAAAGTTAGCGTCATGATGGTCGAACTCGGGTAGACGAGGATAGTCGGGCCAGAAGAACCAAAAGCCATTTCTAGATGGTTTACAAATTCTTGTTTTATTATCAAAATATAATTGGCCACGTGACAACATAAGAAATCAAATGTAAATCGGGGTTTTTAAAATAATCATCATGGAAAAACTTTTTTTTTTATTACTTTTTTAATTTACTTCAAAAATTATAAATTCAGCCCTACAGAGGTTCCAGTTTGATACTATAACGTGGTCCGTTAAATAAATACAGAAAATGTCACGAACGAGGTGAGTATTGCGTTGCCAGGATCTATGCTGTGAAAGAAAACGAGAAAAAAATAAGTTAAACGTTAGTAGAATTAATGTTGTAAGTACATCAATTTATCAATTAAATAAATGTGTCGAAACAACTGTATACTTTTTTACACACTTTTTCATACGAGCTACTTGTTTTATTATTGAGAAAATAATTAGGTATACATGGTTAACCTTTATGAGTCGTCCTGGACTCAAATATTTACAAGCTCTCGTGTCGCGGCTCAGGATTTTATATTTTAATTCATACTTGGCCAAAAAGGTTCAGTTACCTAGTCTGTAATGTACTAATTTAAACTTAATTAATAAAAACGCTTTGCTAATAAGTGTTCCATTATTGAAGGAATATGCTTAAAACACTAATAAGTTAAAAACAGCATAAATAGTACTAAATTAGTTGGATTGGGAGTAAAAATAATGAGTACTCATAAAAAACTACAAACAATTATGAGAATTATGTAATTAAATAGTTAATGTTAATTGTTTCTTTAATTACTGATAGTTTAAGCACGAGTTTGCCTATCCAGTGACAATAATTAATCCACTTAACGCTGCTGGAAAGAGTCAATAGGACGCACCAAGCCGGTTTATTTATCAGGGTTAGTATTTAACAACTCACATTGACGCAATCCTAGCACCCGAGCGGCAATAGGTAACACAAACTCGTAAAGGGCTTGAGACGACCAACGATTCTCTTTATATTTTGACGACGCGTTGGCCTAGTTGGTAGTGACCCTGCCTACGAAGCTGGCGGTCCTGGGTTCAAATTCCGGTAAGGGCAGTTATTTGTGTGATGAGCGCGAATATTTATTTTTGAGTCGTGAATGTTTTCTATGTACTTATTTAAGTAAATATATCTCTATATAAGTATTTGTATCGTTGTCTAGTACCCATAATACAAGCGTAGAGCTTAGTTTGGGAATATATCAATTTGTGTGATATCTGTCCCCTGATATTTATTATTATTTATTTATTTATATGTCCTAAGGTTTAGTCGGCAGCGTTCTGGGAAAACTCGTCATCAACCCGAGTTTTCCCGAAAGATCTGACTGAGCTAGCTCGTTATTTATAATGCAAAAACAATTAAAAAGAATACTACTTAGTATTACTAATTTAATACCTAGGATTTGGGATGACCTTTCCCGAGACAAACATATCTATTTCTGGTCGCAATCAATAAATATTGTCGATAAGATAACCACAACGTAAAACCTTTTATTTTGTTCCAGTGCTCGCCGTTGTCGTTATGTTCGGGTCAGGGGTCATCGCCTCCCACAAACCAGGATTCTTCTGCAATGATCCAAACTTAAATTACCCCTTCACAGGAGACACTGTCTCAGGGATGGCTCTTTTCTTTACTCTTTTCAACCTGCCTCTCATTTTTGTAAGTATCTCTTACATCAAATATTACATCATCTTTCATCTCGTCTCATCTTACATCAGCTCACTTTTATTCGTTTTTAAGTTGAGCTTGATTCCGTTTGTCTATAAACCGGCTCACTAGGTTTCTGGCTCAGCTTAGTTTCTTCTTGTTGCTAAAATAATCTTCTTTTACTAATAATAAATCTGTTTTGTATGAAACAAAATCATTCGGAGTGATTTTCTCTCCAGTCTTCCAGATTACAATTATCAGCAAGATCACAGAACTCAAATGCCTTATGATTTTGCTTTTAACTATAAAACATCACAAAACGAATGATTGTATTCTGTAAAATTCTAACGTGAGCTTTTTTTTCTCAAGTTGAAAAATTCTACATCAAAAAATGCTCAAGTTTCTTTGTTTCTTTCCAGTTCTTCTCAACAGAGATGCTTTTGCTTCTCTTTGGCTTTGATGAATATCGATTTCTTGTTGTGGAAGCTTTACGGAGAACTCTCTTGCTGTACAGGACATATTTATACGGGCTCTGTTTTAATTTCTTGATCGTTGAAGTGATAAAAAATATAAGTGGGATGCCAAGGCCTGTCTTCTTTACTTTATGCGCACCTGACACTGGTTTCAATTGTACTACGTAAGTAATTTTGATTAGGAATTACATTTGTATGAGATGAGCACCTCAGATTATTACTGTTGGTCCTGTGTTACCCGTATCTAACAAATGCCTGTGAATTTGTAGATTTTCGACCAAATTAGGTGATAATTTCGAGTATCAAACAGATTTTTAAGTACCTTTTGCGATGGTAGATGTTCTGCTCACCAGTGTCAGTCATCTTTACTAAGTTGGACGCTTTAGAATTAATTTTAATGTATGACCAGGGTTGGGCAGTATTTGTATGTATGTATGTATGTAAACTCTTTACAAACATTACAAAACATTTTGCATCACTATAGATAATGTACATAGGCGAACTTATCCCATATTATTGTATTAGTTGTAATTAAAATACACATAATATTGTATTTTTTATTTCAATTAAAGCAAAGGATGTATTTTGCCCAGCCTTGTGTATGAAATATATGTTTCTCTCATGTTTGGTATTATTAATTATTTTGTATACAGTCATCAACATAGTCAAATTATCTGTCAATAATCAAGTTTTTACATAAAGTACCAGCTCCCTTTATTTCTTAATTGGAACAGAGGTTAAGCGACCGTGGTTCAAATAAAGTCTGAGATCACCTGACAGGATCTCCGTATATTGACTTACTTCATTATTTTTTTCGTGTCTAATTTCTGATTTATTTTTAGAGGCGAATACATTACCAGCTTTGAATGCACGTCAAGATATTCCCGATGGACGAAGTACGACTCGTATCACAGCTTCCCGTCCGGCCATACTTCACTTTCCGTCTACTGCGGCTTATTCATTGCGGTAAGCCAAGAGAAAATTATTTTTCAAAATATTTAAATCGTTGATACATTTAGTTTTTCTATTGAGAAAATGTATAAAATTAAAACTTGAAGTAATATTCTTATCATCGGGATATGTTGAATAAAATTTAAATATTTGTCTTGTTCTAAATAGAAAGTAAAGTCTAAATAATTCTTATGATCTCGATTCAAACTATATAATTTCGTGGATAGATTTTCCTTTTTCTCTTCAATCCGAAGATCACGTATCTTTAGTAGTATTCGCACACGTTTACTGAACCGGCTTGATAATAACTTTGTTCGGTATTTTTTGTCATTTTCATCATAATTAAGAGGATTGTGGAACGATTCTTAAATCGCGTATCTGTATTTTTTCCCATATATACCTATTTAGCGGGCGATAACATGTCCCCTAAATTATGTCCGATTTCCTCTATTTTTATGTAATTTTGTAGTTGTTATGTAAAACTAGGATGTCGCTGTGTTGAATTTCTTTCATCGCAAGTAATATTTTCTAGATAAAGAAAACGAACGGACCTAGATTTTTTATGAAATCTACAATATTGTCACATTTTGTCTGGGATTTTTAAACTTCTTTTAAGATATAATAATGACTGTTTCATTGTTTGTGTTCGTGTTTAATTTGCTTATATTAATAATTTAGTAGTTACTTCCTTCTTCTCTGCAGTGGTATCTTCAGAAGCGGGCTTTCAGCTGGTCCGGACGAAGTGTGCTGCTGGTGCCATTCTGCCAGCTTCTTTGCTTCTGCTACGCCACTTTGTGCTCCCTCAGCAGGATCACTGACCACCGCCACCACTGGTGGGACGTGGTGGTTGGTGCTGGTATTGGAGTCATGACGTACCTATTAGCGGTAAGACTGCAACTACCTACCTACCTATATAGCTACAGGTTTACCTGAGAGCATTACCTTTAGATCTAAGAGTCTGTTTTAATACATTTCTTTGTTATCATCATTATCACTATTACCAACACCATCATCTTCATTATAATCATCACCACCATCATCATCATAATCATCATCATCATCATCATCATCATCATCATAATTATTATCCTTATCATCATCATAGCCAGCCTATATTAGTGCATTCTAAATTGGTATTTTCAAAGGAGCGCCAGTTAGTTCTGCCTGAAGCGCACTTCATCCAATCTCTACCAGCTAGGTACTTAATGTAAGTCGTCACCCTATCCCGTCGTATGTCATCGTTTACAATGAAAATGGCCCTTGAGCACCAGGGCCTTTATTATACTTAAGTCAAGATAGTTACCTATGTACTTCAGTTGGCGATTTGATTACTCTTATTCATTTGACAGTAAGAGGTCAGAAGTTTTTTTTTTTAACGTCGTTAGTACTTATTATGCTTTAATAATCTTTTTGTTTTCTCTTTAGGCAATCGGTGCGTTAGATGACGTCTCGCCGCGTACAAGAACAATTAATTCTTCCAAAGTCCCGTAGTCAATTAGAAAACGTGCCAACGTTACATTTTATATAATATTAGAATTAAAAACTTTCATTCTTTGATTTTGTGTAACATTATTCATTTATCATGTATTTTTCAGTTATATAAATATTTTGATGTGAGAATGTCCCTTGATATTTATTTAATTATTGACCCAACAACCTATCTTACTTAATATAACAAATGTAATATAAAAAGTGTGTATGTTTCTTAATTATTATTTTTAAGTGATATTAGTCATATTAGGTCTGAAAGGAGGGGTCACCATCACCATTATCTCGGGGGTTTGGGATCAATCTAATAACATTAAATTAACATTGTACATTGTTATTGTTTTTGTGTGTTAATTTTGGGATATCTGGGGTAGGGAATTTTCTTTAAATGATTTTATTACGGTTTTTTTTTGGTGATTGTTTGTCATTGGTACCTACTTCTTTTACAACTTCTTAAGGGTTGCCAGTGTTATGAATTTCTTTCATATGCTTGTACAATTGAGAAGATACGTAATGATACATAAAACGTGTCATAAAATCATCCTCGCAGTAAATGTGATAAAGTTGCATCTCTAATGGGTCAGAGAGCAATTTAAATCGTGTTTCGTATTGAACCCGAAATGATAGGTTGCTCAATGTTATAGCTACTAAAGTTATTGGGTCAAGGAGCTATCTTTATGGCACGGTCGTCGGTCGGCATTAGTAGCTGCATACAGTCTGCACGTACTTAGGTGCTTCGGGTTTGTACTTCTTTCTAACTCGCTCTTAATACGAGTAAGAGCGTATGAGAAGAAGTGAGAGACAAGTTCAAGTTTATTTTGATACCCCACTTGATAGGTTTGTAATTATTATTTTTATTCCGCCCGTATTATGGAGTATATAGTCCGCCATTTTGTTTTTATTTTAACGTTACATAGCCTATGTTACTTGGGATTACGTAAGGATCCTAACGATACCTCACACATCTAAATCCGTCAAGGGATTTAGAAGTTATAGTGGAATGAAGAAACTCACATACATACATACATACACACATACATACGCGACAGAAATTCCACCACCGTCATTTAGATGGTTGGCAGTCCACAACTGTGCGTTTCACTCGGAATTTCCTGCCTCCCACAACTAAACTGTGGGATGGTCTGTCGCCTGCGGTATTTCCGGACCGTTACGACCTTTTCAAACCTTTAAGAAAAGAGCGTACTCTCATTTGAAAGGCCGGCAACGCACCTGTGACTCCTCTGGTGCTGCAGGTGTCTATGGGTGACGGTAATCGCTTTCCATCAGGCGATCCGTCTGCTCGTTTGCCTCCTATACCATAAAACTACTCCTATACTCCTTTTTTGGGGCAGTCGTGTAATAAGTAAGGCGTCTTCATTATTTACCAATGCCTAACTCATGCAAGAAACGTCTATGATTTTGCACTAACGTCAAAACATTACAAGTGTTTTTGGCGTATCTGACTAGGAGTCTAGGATTTGACCAGTTTATTAATTAACTTATATATATTCTAACTTTATTTAATATTCTAGGTAATTAACACAGAACCCGGGGCAAAGCAATGCACTTTAATTATGGATGCAATTTTAAATTTCACGCGTATCCTCTAAACATATACATAGCTATAACAATTTTGCGCATAATAGTGTGGCCGTATTGGAGAGACGCATGGAACAGCGAAAGGGGTAGAGACGCATGCCCTAGTACGAAGTACCTTAATATAAAAACGATGTAAAAAATATGTTATTGTGCTCGCGTGCAAGGGGATTACATGTAAATGCGAAAATGATTTTGGTTTGGGTTTTTGAACTCGGATAGTGTAAAATCGGTAAGTGTTAATTTTTTATACAAAAAATTACGTTGATATCGTCAAAGTATTCAAGATAAAATTCTAAGGGACAAGGGATTATCACCGATAGGTATTGTCTTAAAAACTATGCAAGGAAACGAGTAAATTGTTAAAACAACAAGTCAAACATCAGGGATAAAAACCACAATAGGTACATCAATTCAATCATACGACTATAGGTACCTATAGTTACACATTTAAAGGTTTGCGCAGACATAACGGCTCGACACAACGGATTAGCTCAAAGCGAGACATCGTCATCATGTCAGCCGAAAGACGTCCACTGCTGGACATAGGCCTCCCCCAAGGCTCTCCACAGAGACACCGGTCTTGTGCTTGTCGCATCCACCGCGCTCCCGCGATCCTTACAAGGTCGTCACTCCAAATGACACTTGTATCTAACAAAAGTTTGCGCTTTAAGGCTTAATATTTCATAAACGGATCACTTAATCGAAAAATTGTTTTTAAACCCGCAATATTTTAAAGACCTAGATATCCAACGACACCCCACACTATGGGATAGACGAGAAAAAAAAAATACATCCCCACGTTACGTACGGGGGTGTACGGGAGATACCCTAAAAAATATATTTTTTCATGATTCACTTTTATGACGTGACTTATATGTATATTCATGCCAAATTACAGCTTTCTGGTTCCTTGTTTGACTACGGAACCCTAAAAAGGTCAATTCCTAATTTATAATGATATTTAAACTATAATGAAGGTGGTAACGATGATAATTGTGATGGTTTCACTTCTCAGGCTCTAAAATGACTCATAATATATAGTTTTCAAGTTTGTATTTAAGTAAGTAAGACTTATATCAATTATCTCTAGGACCCCAGATGTCAAAGTATGTTACAATAAGCATTTTTTTGAATACTTATCAATCCTGCATCGTTCTACAGAAAACTTATAATCAAATAGTACAACAAAAAATGTTTATAAATACATTTATTTAATTCAGCTGAAATACCACCAGGAAAGTGGATGAACTGAAACTGAGGGATAATGATAAGACAGAATATCTAGAGTATTAGCATTGAGAATTTGAAGATAAGGATATAGAAGCGACATACAATCACAATGCTATATTGTGTGGTCGCAAGCGAATATGACAACATAACAGTGCATATTTTAACATGCTCTTATACCCTTAACAATAGAGTCGAGTTCAGATATTTTTGAGCACCATAATACACGGTGTAACATGAGGAAACCATAAATTTTAACAGCGTATTCCTGAGGTCGTAAGAAGCAAAAAAATCTTATATCAATCCAGGTCGAAATACGATTTAATTTTTTATCATAAGGGTGTTTTGTACTGGAGATTTAATTACAACTCGGTGCTGTTCAGTTTGCTCATGTAAAGAAATGTACTTTAAAAGAAATCTAATTTAAACGAGATGGCTTTGAGGATTGTGAGACGACGCATAAAAGTCTTAAATGAAAAAATAGGACAACTTTAACTCTGAGCGGTAACGTTTCTCAAGTATATCAACCCCTAAATCAAATCCAATTTTCGTGATTTAAGAATACGTGGTAGTTATTACTTATTTATAAACAGATACAATACCATTAACTTAATTTTAAAATTACATGTTTAGGGAAGAGTTACAGGGTGTTTACCCAATTAAAGTCAAATAAAATTCACCTTGTGTAAAACAATCGCCTTTGTGTCGATGCGGCACAAAGGCGATTGTTTAAGTCTAGTGTAAAAAAAGAGAGAGAAACATCACATTATTTTAGGACCGCCATTATAATTATGAATTTTAAGTCCGCTCCACTCCTTTCTATGTGCTACGGCAAAGGTACCTCATACCTATGGGCCCCGGGATGTAATGATAGGCATTGCCCAACCAAGGGCTATTACGGGTATTATAAGGATGTCGGTTCGATTCCCGTGTGACGCCCCATACTTATGTGGTTAAAGCTATTTGAATCAATTTCGTTTATAGATTTATGTCGAAATAACATGTGGTTTTAAATTGTTATGCGTTGTTTTGAATTTGAAATGTGATTGGTGTTTGAATAACAAAAAATATTAAGCCGGGTTCCATCTTTACAGCATAATTGCGATTGTATGAAACGCCATTTTGTTTCGGTTTGGATAAGGCGAACCGTCTCACAGACCACCTGATGCTAAGTAAGATCTGTGAAATTTGTATTCTCAAGACTACAATCATAAGACTGCGATCCTAAGACCGCAAATACGTTGCCAACCTTGAGGGCTAAGATGGAATATCTAGCTAGCAATTTCACCGGGCGTTGTCTTATCCTCACACCGGAACACAACAATGCGAACACTTAATACTGAATAATTTACTAAGAATGTTATATTTTGGATACATTCACAATGCAGAAAGCATTTTTGGCATAATTTGCAAACCACCATAATGGTCATTTTGCAGAACGGTCATGTTTTATTATGTCTTCTAGCTAAAATGAGTTAGACATATTTTAATAAAAATGGTATATCGTACAATATTAGTAGTTTCACCTGTTGTCTTCATTGGGATTGCTCATATTTTTACAATAACTCTAATTCGAAAACCATTTCGAGGAATAAGGTTTTAAAGCCGTTCTGCATTACTAAGTTTTTGAAATATTTATCTATTTCGGATATTTCGACAAAAGTATATTTAACCTTAATAAGAATAGCGAAACTGAAGTGGCAGTGGGCGGGGCACATTGCTCGCAGGACTGATGGCCGATGGGGTCAGAAGGTTCTGGAGTGGCGTCCGCGGACCGGGCGACGAGCTGTAGGTAGGCCTCCAACAAGATGGAGTGACGACCTCGTCAGGATCGTGGGACCGCGGTGGATGCGAAAAGAACAAGACCGGTCTGAGTGGAAAGCCTTGGGGGAGGCCTATGTCCAGCAGTGGACGTCTTTCGGCTGACATGATGATGATATTTAACCTTTGTTTGACTTTCGTTTTCGGCTTGAAGCCCTCCTAGGTGTATCTTACGGGTTAGGCGAAATTCGCTTGAAATAATATGTTTTAATGCGCTACTGCAATCACTTTTTATAATTAGATAACATTTAATTGTATGCTATTTACTAGTAAATGCCATTCCAAATTTAAAATAATCATGTCATCCATAAATGTCTGCTAAATAAATAAAGATATTAAAACAAAACTATTGGGTCAAATACAAAATTAACGAAATTTGTCTCTTAAAATTACCTATACTTTGGAATTAGAATGTAAAAAGCGTGACTTATTTTTTTTTCGTCAATGCTAATTGTCAATATAACAAGTTTGAATCATAATGTTAACAATATAATAGCATACTGGAAAAACGAAAAACCTAAAATGAATAGACCTTTGTTTATCTTAAATAGTTAATTTAATAACGAGAACAAAAGATTAAATTCACATTACTAAGAAATGCCAGCTGCCTGTCTCATCACATCACAGAGGCGCCGGCCTCAAATGTGCCCGATAAATTCGAAACTAATTGACTTATACATTTGATTGCAGTTAATTAATCTAAGTTAATTAAACAATAGTTTTTATTAGTTGTCTAAACACAGGAACAGAAGCATTTTTTCATTCTGTTTGTTTGTCGTTAGGGTACTTCTTTAACCATTTTTTTACAAGCTTAGCTTAAATCCTTTAAAGGAATAAATTTCACTTATAAATATCAGGGGACAATGTCACACCAATTAACCTAGTCCCAAACTAAGCTCTAGGCTTGTACTATAGGTACTAGACAACGATAAAGAAATATATACTTAAATACGTAGAGAAAACATCCATGACCCAGGAACAAATATTCGCGCTCATAACACAAATATCTGGATTTGAACCCAGGACCGCTATCTTCATAGGCAGGGTCACTACCAACTAGACCAGCGCGTCGTCCCTTTGATCTTGTTTTTTTTGTTATATTGCCTGTGTTTTTTTTTAATTCTTGAACAATAAAGACATGTACATACATACCATGTATGTCGAAAACAAATTGTGGCTGAAACAAAGACACTAAACTAAATAAATAAAAACTTGTAGTGTCCCAGTGGTTTGCTTATGTGTACATTGTATGACCAATAAAAGTGCACAAGGGTTTTTTTGCCGTAGTAACGCTAATAAAAAGAAATAAGTACAAACAGGTAGTACCTAGGTTGCGGCAAAACCGAGCTATGTTAGATCAGCAAAGATTAGGTTGTTGGGGCGACAGACTAACTAACAAGTAATAAATAACAATAAAAATATTATAGCCCAACTGCGCTGACATGCCTCGTGTTTTATTATGATTTATAAACGCGAACCCACAGGTAGCGTGTATATCTCTAGCTACCTACGGCCTATATTAGGATTACACAAAAGTGGCGTAAGGGGAACGCGACATTTTGTTTGAGCAAGTTTTCAAGCGGCACCATCCGCTCATAGAAAATATCGCTCCTTCGCCATACGCTGCTGCTGTGTGTAATTTAGCTCTAAATTATAAATAAATCAGGGGACAATGTCACACCAATTGACTTAGTCCCAAACCAAGCAAACGCTACGATATCATCATCATCATCATTATCAGCCGCAAGACGTCCACTGCTGGACAAAGGCCTTCCCCAAGGTTTTCCACAACGATCGGTCCTCTGCTGCTGTCATCCAGCGGTTTCCCGCGACCTTTATCAGATCGTCAGTCCACCTTGTGGAAGGTCTGCCAACAGTTCGTCTCCCGGTTACTTATATAGAGAAATATTGTACAGTGTAGGACTGTGAAACGAGCCTTATTCGAATGTTTGAAGAATGAATGAGACGTATGAGCGAGACTGAAGGGATATAATGAATGGGAACGAAATGAACGGCTCTCTGGATTTAATATGGCAACATTGGCAACGGTAATAGACGTAGAGTTTTGAGTAGAGTTTTGTTAAAAAATAGTTGATTCTAAATAAGGTTTTGTGAACAAAAAAAATGGTTTTTTGTTTTTGATTTAATGTTTAGATACATCCACTTTTGACGTATCTCTTCGGCCCGTCTCAAGTAATATCGTACTATCTTGAGACGACCAGAAGATACGGTAAGATCAGGTATCTTCTCAATCTATGGTTATTTTCATAAGCAGCAGTGTTCGCACTACCGTGTTCCGGTCTGGGGATAAGACAACTGGTGAAATTACTAGCATAGAGGCATTCCATCTCAGTCCTCAGGGTTGGCAACGCATTTAAAGTCTTAGGATTGCAGTTTTGAGATTGTAGTCTTGAGATTTGAAATGTCTATGGGTCTCAGATCCCACTTACCATCAGGTGGCCTGAGTCCTCGCGTTTCTCATTGCCATTTAACAAAAACTATAGACTACCTTCATGCACGTTAGTTGTCAACTGACCCCTCTGTAATTCCAGCCCACGTTATCAGGAAGGGCGCCTACTGGGTAAACCCTATGAGTAATGCGGTTTACCTACTTCAGCATGACTCATAAAATCTATGTCAGGTATTGGTATTTAAACAAAAATATAAATAAATACGTATATATTTGTATGAGGAATTATTGCTTTTAAATTATAAACCCAAATGGCTATTGCTGCTGGGAATGACAGAGATTAAATATTGTAATTACTAATAAACAAAACAAAACGGCTTCAAAACCGCGGTAAATAAATGTAAATAACCTATTTAATACCCTGGACTAAAATGTGGATAAAACATCATTCACTTTTAGACACTTATTAAGTACGACAACATTTTGTTACTCGATAAACGGTCGCGTTTATCGCAGTGAATAAAGCATCAGTCACTCTCGCACTTACGTACCGTTCAGAAAGTGACAGATTTTTATCCACAGCTATCCACGTCGATAAGCACAACCATAACATTAAATGTATGTATGTATGTATGTATGTAAACTCTTTATTGTACAAAGAGAAAATAACAAATCAAAAATAAACAGAAACAAAAAAGGTATGTACAAAGGCGAACTTATCCCTCTAAGGGATCTCTTCCAGTTAACCTTTGAGCGATTGAGAGAAGAATAAAATAATAATAGCAAATAAATATGTAGGTATAATAAATATATATATTAAATAGGATAAATAAACAAATATATACATTGTACCTATGTATACACGGTGTTACACGAGGAAACCGAATAATTTTAACAGCGTATTCCAGACATTATTTAGAGTTAAAATTGTCGTATAATGTTTGCTAGATTCAGCTTGGTTTTTGAGATATTTGCGTTTATGTTTAAAAAAGTCGTAATGAAATCTCCAGTACAAAACACCCTTACAATTGCGACGTTGCGAGCCCGCCACGTCTAAGTTGACTGTAAATTGACTTTCATTCAGAACCGTCATTAGTATGTTTACATGTCAACGTCAGCTTAATATTTTTTCTCCAAAAACGTAAAAATATCGATAAATTAATAATAATAATCCAATATTCAATTAAATGTTATGACAAAAAAAAAACAAATATGAAGAAACTTTCACAAATCTTGGAACATTGTAATTACTGAAGGCAGGCCGGATCAATTTTGGATTAGATTAGAACAGCATATGATCGGGATTCGGGATGAATGGCGTACTCGAGTGCTCACCAGTGGCGGTAACAGGCTGAAGAAATGGTGATAATGATGAAGCCGACGGATTAAAAGTATTCGTGCTATTACCAGTTCGTTGGAGTATCAAGTAGCAAAGTGTAAGAAAGACACCGACAGCAACGCACTGGGTACATACCAGTGGCGTAACTACAGGGTGGCAAGTAAGCAAAATGCCACGGGCCCCCAGCCCGAGAGGCCCCTCGGCCCGAGACAGCCTTCCGGCCCGAGAGGCTGCGAGAGTAGTATGTATTCGCCGGTACTGGCCCCACCGCCGCTCCCCCCGAAAAAAGGTGCTCTGACGGCCGAGGGGCGGGCCTTCGCGGCAAAAAAAAAAAAAAAAAAATTTACACTTTTTTTCGGTGTTTTGGGGGCCATTTAGAGCGTTTGGGGAGGGTCCCGAGGCTCTCAGACCGCTCCTTTCCATACTTAGCAATAGCACCTGTATTAAATAGAAAAAGGTTATCAACTACCTGACCCTTTTTCTATTACCGGGCAAGCTCTCTATTGTGTGTGCGCGGGCGTTCTCGGGGCTTTTGTCTTGCACCCATCGACGCGTTTCCACCTTTTTTATTGTCTGATTATGCACTATTAACTGCTGTTATGTGATTTTTAATTTACCTATGTGTTTTTCATATCATTTAATTAAGTAGCAATAGTTACTTTCTTAACATATTGTTCATAGGGTCATAGTTCTAACCTAACCTAACCTACGTTGTTGAAGTAAACCTAACATCGTGAAACCTATCCTAACTTAACATAATTATCTAATGTTTTTAAGGATCATACTTCTAACCTAACCTAACCTAACCTAACCTAACCTAACCTAACCTAACCTAACCTAACCTAACCTAACCTAACCTAACCTAACTTGTTGAAGTACCTAAACCTAACATCGTGAAACCTATCCTAACTTAACATAATTATCTAAAGTTTTTAAGGATCATACTTCTAACCTAACCTAACCTAACTTGTTGAAGTACCTAAACCTAACATCGTGAAACCTATCCTAACTTAACGACGCGCTGGCCTAGTTGGTAGTGACCCTGCCTACGAAGCTAGCGGTCCTGGGTTCAAATCCCGGTAAGGGCAGATGTTTGTGTGATGAGCGCAAATATTTGTTCCTGAGTCATGGATGTTTTCTATGTATTTAAGTATATATTTCTCTATATAAGTATTTATATCGTTGTCTAGTACCCATAGTACAAGCCTAGAGCTTAGTTTGGGACTAGGTCAATTGGTGTGACATTGTCCCCTCATATTTATTTATTTTATTTATTTATTTAACATAATTATCTAATGTTTTTAAGGATCATACTTCTAACCTAACCTAACCTAACTTGTTGAAGTAAACCTAACATCGTGAAACCTAATATAACTTAAAATACCTACCGTTTTTAATACTTTCGGAAAATAAAGATGATTCAATCAAAGAAGTAGCTACACTTGGTTTTATATTTGAACAATCATACTCAACTGTTATTAAGCATCGCCTAACTTAACCTAAGCTAAGACCTATTTTAATCATAGCTTAAGTCCTAAGCAAAACTTAATTCAATTTACCCATGATAATCTTAGCAAACCAAGCTAAAATTAACATTTATTATCTTATGCTGTTGTTACTTAGAGCCTATTCTAAACAACTATAAAAACCATACATTGCATATATTTCTAAATAAATTACCTACACTTAGGCTGATAAAAATATGGTGATTAAATGTAATTTAATCTGCGTACGGGTGTGTATCTATGAGTATGTATCTACTTCTAACATTAACTAACATTATCTATTCGTAGTAGATATATTATATGGGGTTCAGCTTCACATACCTACATGTTTAATTTTACTGTTACACAGTAGTATGTAAAACTAAACCGAAGCATGTAAACTGGTTCCGACTTGCTGGATTCAAAATACCTACTATGGAGTATATCAATCAAAAAAGCCTGTACCGACAAGTTTTGTGTGCCCTAGTGAATGGTTTTAACGGCTTACTTGTTTTATTGGTAGCAGCCTATTAAGTTTTATGGTTACAAAGGATTCGTTTTATTATTTTGGGTTTTGATGAATAATACGGCGTCTGTTTTACCTACGAGTTCAAACTTGTTTCTAGAAGGTTTCTTAACTTACGAATGGTATAAAAGCGGTGCGCTATTGTATATCGGCAAGTATTGGCTACTCAACTGTGCTCGTTACCGGATCTCCCTGTACATATAGCAGTATATAGACTTAACAGTGTTGTTTCGTGCAGTGAAGTGTTTATACAAAGGGCTAATAATGGATGTGAGTATGTACAAGTATTATAACTTAACTGTGTGTCTTTTAGCATTTGTTCACCGTGTTTTTATTAAGAGTAGGTATTGTAAACAGTTGTTTAATTTATTGTTTGATATTGTTGCAGTTCTCTGAAAATACTTTCAAAAACTATTACTACCCGGAAAATAAAGATGAATCAACCGACGAAGAAGGCACGCCTGGTTTTAAAGTTAAGCAAGCCATGGCAAAAAAGCGTTCAGCAAATAACATCGACAGCTTCTTTGAACTTCCCAAGAAGAAAACTAAAGCGTTGAAACGATCTTCGAATGTCAGTCAAAGTTCTCCTGACGGAGTGGGTTATATATCAACCGGACAAGATGACGGAGCATACGCTTCTCACTTGATTAAAATCGAGATATATGATATGCAAAAAGTTAAAAACATTCCACCCACTGAGCACTGGAAACACGCTGATGTGAGATTGAAATTCTACGCGTCTTCTGAAGATGAAAGTCAACTGCAATCGACACTAATATATAACATAACAAAGCAAGTAGCTTCTAAAGACAGTTGTGTGAAATATTTTATTGACAATAAGAAACATTGATAAAAAGTGTTTGTGTAAGTTAAACAAAAGCTTGTTATTGTATTATATGTAAAAACCTTAGCTTTTAAGAATTCAAGATCCAGTCTAAACAATTATCTTTTTTTGTAAAATTAAATTGTGTGAAATACTTAATTGACTATAAGATGCAGTGATAAAAAGTGTTTGTGTAAATTAAACAAAATGGATAGTTTGAACTGCGATATCTATGATCCCGAACTCATCAGGCTCTGTGAGGAGCTTGAAGAAGATCAAGAATTACACGCCATCGGGGAACTTATAAGTCAACTTCATCGTGAGGCGTAAGTTATATTTTTCTATTTAAATATTCCTGTTCTAACCTGTTTAAAAGTGCTTGAGCAATACTTATCAAAGGATGGGTTTCTGACTCGTTGTGACTTGATCTTATTGTTATTGAAACAGTTAGGAGGGGTACCCCTTTATAAATGGGGTGTCCGTTGCAAAATAATTCATTGTTTGGGTTACAGTGTTTGAGTTACTAAGTGCTAGTTTATTCCATCATGGTGTTCATCATTATTAATTTAGCTCGTGATCAAATTGAATGTTTAAGCAAACAGTTTATTATAGCTAATTTCCATAGAAGCATACGGCTGTGGTTTATATCAAATCAATTACCAACCACACTTTTAGAAGATGCTGATATAAGACCTTATTTTACACCATGTGATGGACACATTAAAGACAAACAGAACAATTCGTCGTCGGATGTGATTGATGGAGTTTTAACAATGCAAGCATACTGCCAACAATGTAGTCAAGATTTAAGTTAGTATAATATCGCAACCAATTATACGCCAAGTCTGTATTTGCTATTAATACATACGGTGTGTTTAATTTCATTTTTTTATTTTTTGTAGATCTTCTCAAGTCGGGCGTGGAGTAAAAAGGACAGCTACAGTATCGGAAGCAGAAGAAGTGCCTACAAAGAAAGCTCGTGTCTCAACTAGTCGTGATGCAGTATCGATATTAGATGAAAATGTAAGTACAAAAAATAGTGATAATATTGAATGTTCTGTGTGTAGTAAGTTTGTGTGCAAAAGATATTTCTCCAATCATTTAAATAGCAATATACACAAAAATAATGTTTTAAGATCTGACACTCAGTGGGTTAACGTGCAGTTGATTGAAAACGCATTTAGGAATAGGGTGGCTACCTATAGAATATTGCTTGATGAAAATGTTTGCAATCCATTAACCCCCGAAACAATTTTACAAAAAAATAAAGAAAAAATCTTCACCTTATTGGATCGCTCACTGACTGATCATCGCGCCTTAAAAGTAAATTTTATTCTCAATGCAGATTTTACTCAAGATACCAAACAGCTGAATAATACGTTTGATTTTCAATTTAGTAACAATATAGTGAATCAAAGCTGTGACAAAAATGATATTTTTACAAGTACAGTTAACGAAATTTTAGCAAGATTATCTAACTTTGAAAGGAAAGACAGTGGTTGGAGTTTAGTAAAATTCAACTATCTAGATGTGAATGTAAATAAATTTAACCCATTACGTGGTTCTTCCTATATAGAATTGCCGCGTGATATAATGAATAAAAAGGCAGTTATTAATGTAAAAAACAATGATCATGAATGTTTTAGATGGGCTGTATTGTCAGGCTTATATCCATGCACAAACAATCATACAAATGAATTGAATTCATATATAGCGCATAAACATAAATTAAACTTTGAAAATTTGACTTTCCCATTTAAATTAACTGATATTCATAAATTTGAAAAAATTAACAATATAAGCATAAATGTTTTTGGGCTCGAGTACAATACACAAAGTAAAAAACATGATGTGATAGGACCACTACACTTAACTAAATGCAAAAAAGCTACCCACTTAAACTTATTATATATAACCAAAGGTAGCGAAGCACATTATTGCTTTATCAAAAAATTATCTAGATTAGTATCTAAACAACTATCCAAAAAGCAACATGCTGTACATATTTGTGATGGCTGTCTAACAAGTTTTACATCAAATATAAATTTAATCAATCATCAAAGAAACGACTGCTTCCATGTTTGTACAAAGTTACCTTCAGAACAAGATAAAAAGAAAAACTGGTTCAATGAAAATGTTCCATCAAACCTACTCACCTTTAATAATTACGATCGTAAATTAAAGGTACCTTTTGTTGTTTATGCAGATTTTGAGGCTTTTTTAAATCCAATTCCTTCATGTTTCAATAATCCTAGTACATCCTCTACAACAAATGTACAAAAACATGAGGTATATAGTTTTGGATACTACATAAAGTGTTCTTATGATGATAAGCTGTCAATATATAGAACATATAAAGGTAAAGATTGTGCCCAAACATTTATGAATTACATTAAAAAAGATTTAGTGAACATTTGTAGGAGTAATTCTTTTATTAAAACCCCTTTGCCTTTATCTGATTCAAATAATTTAGATATTGCACAGAGCAGCACATGTTACATTTGTGATAAAGACTTAAACGGTGATTCCACTATTTGTTATAATCATCATACAGGTTTTTATGAAGGAGTAGCACATCAACTTTGTTCCGAAAAATACAGGGCACCTAATTTTGTACCTGTATTTTTCCATAATTTGAGCAACTATGACAGTCATTTTATAGTACATGGGTTTGGATTTGAGGAAGGAGACATTGAGTTAATACCAGAGAACAAAGAGAAATACATTTCCTTCTCTAAATCTTTAAAAGTGAATAATTGCACAATAAAATTGAGATTTGTTGATTCGCTTAAATTTTTGAGTTGTAGTCTTGAAAAATTAGCCAAAACCTTGACACCCGAACAATTTTGTGAATTAAAATTAAGTTTTCCATGTGAAGAGGATTTTAAACGATTAATACGAAAGGGTATCTATCCCTATGAATACATGACATCTTATGACACGTTAAAGTTAACTTCTCTCCCCTCTCAAGATAAATTCTACAGTTCCCTGGCTGATTGCAACATTTCGGATGAGGATTATGAACATGCGAGAGATGTTTGGGCTCATTTTAATTGTAAAAATATGGGGGATTATTCTGATTTATATTTAAAAACAGATGTTTTGTTACTAACCGACGTATTTGAAAATTTTAGAAATGTATGTCTTAGGACATATGGGTTAGATCCAGCCCATTACTATACTGCTCCGGGATTAAGTTGGGACGCGATGTTAAAAACCACAAAAATAACTCTAGAGCTCTTAACCGACATTGATAAAATAGCTTTCATAACCAAAAATATTCGCGGTGGCATCTCGCAATGTAGTAAAAGGCACGCAAAAGCTAATAATAAATTTATGGCAGATTATGATCAAAATATTCCTTCTTCATATCTTATGTACTTGGATGCAAATAATCTTTATGGGTGGGCTATGTCTCAATGTCTCCCTACTGGTAAATTTGAATGGGTGAATGTAGATGCTGATTTCAATGTTTCTGATGATGCCGAACATGGTTTCATTTTAGAAGTCGATCTAGAATACCTCAACGAATTGCATGACTCTCATTCGGATTTGCCATTCTGTCCAGAAAATGTTTGTTTAGGGAATCCCAAAGAAAAAAAATTAATTCCTAATTTAAATGGGAAAACGAATTATGTTCTACATTATAGAAATCTAAAACAATGTTTGAAGAATGGTTTGAAATTAACTAAAATCCACCGCATTTTGAGATTTGAACAATCAAAGTGGTTAAAAAGTTACATAGATTTAAACACTCACATGCGATCGCAAGCAACTTGTGATTCTGATAAAGACCACTATAAAAGTATGAATAATTCAATGTTTGGTAAGACCATGGAAAACGTTTTGAAATATGTGAACGTAAAATTGCTAAATCATTGGGAAAATCAGGGGAAATCACTGGGAGTTGAAACTATGATAGCCAAACCTGAGTTCCACAGTTTATCAATATTTTCGGAGAACTTAGCTGCTGTCCAATTGAATAAAACTAAAATATTTTATAATAAACCAATTTACTTAGGATTTTGCATTTTGGATATATCGAAAACTTTCATGTACAAATTTCATTATGACTACATGAAAACAAAATATCAAGAAAATCTAAGGCTTCTTTATACAGATACAGATAGTTTAGTATATCAAATATTCACGGAAAACTATTATGAGGACATAAAATCAGACCTTGATTTATATTTTGATACATCAGATTACCCACCGAACAATGAATATGGTTTACCATTATTAAATAAAAAGCGGTTAGGGTTTTTCAAAGATGAAAACAATGGTAAAATTTTTAAAGAGTTTGTTGGTCTACGATCTAAAATGTATGCTTTAGACGTTGAAAATCATGGGCTTATATCAAAAGCCAAAGGAGTAAATAAATGTGTTACTAAAAAACTGACTCTCAACGATTATAAAAAGTGTTTATTTGAAAAAAATGTACAACATGGCCAAATGCTAAGATTTAAATCAATAAAACATGTAATATTTACCCAAAACATAAATAAAGTATCATTATCTCATAATGATACAAAACGATTCTTGTTAGAAAACTCTTCGGACACTCTTGCGTGGGGACATTATAAAATACCACATCAATCATCACAAAATTAATTTGTCATGTAATTTATACTCACAGAACATTCAAAAATGTCATCATTATTTTTTGTATACCTAATTGTAGAAATGTAAATTAATTTTAGTTTTTGTAAATATTGGTTGGTGAAGCTGAATCAAAAAACAAGTGGTGGGGCTACTAATTGTAGAAATGTAAATTAAGATTAAGTACTTATATTGTAGAAATGTAAATTAATTTTAAGTTTTGTAAATATAGGTTGGTGAAGCTGAATCAAAAAAGCATGTGGTGGGGGTACTAATTGTAGATAATGTAAATTAGTTTTTAGTTCAACTATTTTTTTTTTTTGTTGGTATAAAAAAAAAACTTTTTTGAGTTTTTTGCAGCGTTCCTTCTCAACAATGATGTTCATTTCCGGAGCGCTGGTAGATTAAAAAAGAACGGACAATTTCGAAATAAAACATATTTTACAATGATATCTTTGTTTTTTTTTTTAAGGTGTTTACCGTTGTTTTAGTTGATTTATTTAAAAAGTAATTGAGCTCATAATATTACATCATTTCACTTTTATCTGTTTACATATCAACACGTATTACTAGTTTTAATTATGATACATTTTTATCATCCTTTCACAACCATTGTAGCTGGTCCGAGTGGGTGTGGTAAAACTCAATTTGTAACAAACTTTTTAAATAATTCCAAAGAAGTATGTAATGTTGTATTTGATGAAATTATTTGGTGTTATGATGAAATGCAGCCTCTTTACAATCTGGAAAATGTAAATTATAGTCAAGGAATACCAGATTTTTCAATGTTTGATGGGAAGAAACCTAAGCTTCTTATAATAGATGATCTGATGAGAGAATCGGATGGACGAATCGTAGACATTTTTACAAAAGGTAGTCATCATAGAAATTTAAGTGTTTTTTATATTACACAAAACATATTTCATCAGGGGAAAGGCCAACGTGATATTTCACTGAATACAAGCTACATTGTATATTTTAAGAATCCCAGGGACAAAACACAAATACGCTACTTGTCACGACAAGTTTACCCAGAAAACCCAAAATTTGTAGATGAAGCCTACAAAGATGCTACTCAAGAACCACATGGTTACCTCATGATTGATCTGAAACAAAATACAAATGACATATGTCGTTTTAAAACAAAAATATTTCCGTTTGATGGGCATTGCACTGTGTATGTCCCTAAAAAGGGGTTTAAATACGATAAAAATCAGCAAATTTTAGTCAGTTCTACATGATGCATGCGAGAGTAAACACATATAAACATTTACTTGAAGCATTGCAATTGCTAAAACCAAAATATCGCACGGCGTTACTTAAATCTTGTGATGACGATGAGATCAACATTATTTGCGAGTGCATTTATAACGTTCTAAATGGAAAAATTCCATTAGAAAAAAAAGAAAAATCTAAATTAAAAAAACATAAAGATATCTTGCGAAAATTAATTTCAAAAGGAAAACATAAAATAAGAAAAACCGTTATAATTCAAAAGGGAGGTGCATTTCTACCTATTATATTAGGAGCAGTTTTAAGTGCCTTAGTAAACTCATTATCATAATCATAATGGAAAATACAAAAAAAATGCTATTAGTTGAATCAGATTTTATTGAAAGACTGAAACGCAATGAGAGCCTACCTGAAAATTCATCATCCCGCCTAGATGCTGAGATGCAAAAAATCCTTAAAAGTAAAATGAATGATCGTGAAAAGTGGACATTATATTCTCAAGCATTGCAACGATTTTTACATTTTATTGAAATAGATCGAAAACCGTTTAAAATACCTATCATAACGGAGGGGGAGCTTCAAGTCAACAACGAAAGTAATGATCTAAAGTCAAAAGTAAACAAAAAGGAGCTTAATGAATATAATGACTCAGTTGCAACTCCACCTTTGCGAGAAGGAGATGTTACTACACCAGTTACACCGATTGATAAAACAAATCCAGAACCGATGCCAATTAGTCCATCTAAAATTATAGATATATTACCCAAATCATATGAGAAAAAAACTCGAATTTTGTTGGATTACATTGTTTTGAGTAGACCAAAAATTTGGTGGAAGCCAACTGGTGAAGTTGTAATAAACAACCGCACTATTTCAAATAGTAATATTACTGATCTGGTAAGCGACACGATTAGATCTCTTAAACGACCTAAACCAACAGGATGGGAAGAGTTTGCGTTACTGTTAAGAGATATAAGAGTTCCTTTAAGCTGCATAGGTAATCCCGCAAACTTGGAATTCATTAAAACAGCTCAATCGTTTGAACCATTATCTGCATCTACAAGTACGAGATCATCAACAGATAAAGAAAAACTTAGAGCTACACCACTTACCACAGGAGTACTTAAGCGTCAACATAAGAAAATAGATTGGGAAAAATGGACCCCTTATTAGATATTAATAGAATCTACTATGATGTCTCCAATCCAGCTGGTTACAGTAGTTTAAATAATATAGCGAAGGAGATGAAAGAACAAATGAACAAAGAGGAAGTAAAAAAATGGCTACAATCTCAAGATACGTATACGCTACATAAACCTATTCATAAGCGATTCACCAGAAATAGATATATCCTATCTAACTTTAATGAACTCTGGCAAGCTGATCTAAGTGACATGAGTACATATACTGAATATAACCATGGATACAAATATATTCTTTGTGTTATTGATGTGTTCAGTAAATATGCTTTTGCGAGGGCTATGAAAAAGAAAGATTCATCAACAGTTAAAGAATGTTTTGAAAGCATATTTACTGAAGCCAACTTTGTTCCTCGTCATATACAATCTGATAAAGGTACAGAATTTGTTTCAAAGGTGGTAAGAGATTACTTTAAAAGCAAAAACATTAATTATTATACTACTAATAATCCCGACATTAAAGCAAGTATAGTAGAAAGGTTCCAAAGAACTCTTAAAATGAAAATGTGGCGTTACTTCACTCATAATAATACATATAATTATACCGATATTTTACAAGACCTTCTTCATTCTTACAATCATACCTATCATACTAGCATTAAAATGCGACCAATTGATGTTAACTCTAATAATATTATGACCGTTTGGAATAATTTATATTATCGAAAAAAAGATAGGCAAATTTCATTGGAAACCTCAAAATTGAATGTAGGCGATCATGTTAGAATAACTAAATATAAACATGTATTTCAAAAGGGTTATGAAAGTAATTGGAGTGATGAAATATTTATAATTAATTCAGTTATTTACAGATCACCACGAGTTGTTTATATGTTAAAGGATTTGCAAGGTGAACCCATCATTGGTACATTTTATTCTAAAGAGTTACAAAAGGTGACTTACCTCCCCTCCACCGAGTATAAAATTGATAAAATAATACGTTCGCGTCATATTAGAGGCATAAAGGAAATACTAGTGAAGTGGCAAGGTTATCCAAATAAATTTAACTCTTGGATACTTGCATCAAGCTTGAAAAAAATATGAATGAAAACAGTTTTTATTTAACTTTGTTGAGCAACAGTTCAACGGATTACTATACTGACAACACAACTGCACATTTTCTGACTAAATTACCTAAGAACATAAAATTAGAAGGGGAGTGGGTAGTTGGATTAGTGGAATTTCAATACCCGTGTTCCATGTATAATGTTCAAGATCATGAAAATATAATTTACATAAAGAAAAAAGTGGTATCACCCAACAACAAATCAACGAAAATTGTTGATATAAAAACCCATATACCAGCCACTACATATGATAATATTGATCATTTCCTTCAAGCATTTAATGAGAACCCACAACTAAAAAATAATGTCAAATTTAGATATGATACATTGACAAAAATGGTTGGAGTAACAACAACAAATAATGAAATAACCTCTATCATAACAACCCCGATACTAAGTCTCCAGCTGGGTTTCAAACCGAGATCAAATTTGAAACAAATTACATATGGAAAAAACCCTGCCAATTTATATTTAGGATTACCACCACAAATATTTGTTTACACCGATATAATTCATCCGCAAGTAGTTGGAGATGTTATAACAGCATTGCTTAGAATAATACCACTAGATCCAACTAAGTTCATTTATGGTGCATATAAAACTCACATTTTCTCACCCGCTCACTATGTACCGGTTTTACGTAGGGAGTTCGATACTATTGAAATAGATATAAGAACAACTACTGGTGTTAATGTACCATTCCAATTTGGTAGCTCTTGCGTGAAACTACACTTTCAACGAGTAAAATGAATTATAACAGATCTTCAGTCTCTTGTCCTTACCAGCATTATTATTCGCATCAGGCCGGCTCTGGTGTAGGAATTGTCTATAAAGGAGTCCCATTTCAACGAGGGCATGGTATAGGGAGTTTTTTGGGAGGGCTATTTAGATCAGTGCTCCCTTTATTATCTAGTGGTTTGAAAACCATTGGAAAAGAAACCTTAGGTGCAGGCGCTGGTTTGTTATCAGATATGGTAAATTCACGCCCTATGGATAGTTCGATTAGATCACGATTCAAGGAGGCAAGTGCTAATTTAAAAAGAAAAGCCGATGAAAAAATTGATTCCCTCATGTCGGGATCTGGGTATAAAATGTCATCTAAAAGAAGGGAACCGCTCATTACATTGAAAGCATCGAGACGAAGAGGAAGTAAAAAAAATAAAAACAAAAATATTGAGGATATATTTACAAGCTAAATAATGTCATTCCTACATAGTCATTC
Organism: Acleris sparsana; assembly: GCA_923062465.1. Classification (NCBI taxonomy): domain Eukaryota; kingdom Metazoa; phylum Arthropoda; class Insecta; order Lepidoptera; family Tortricidae; genus Acleris; species Acleris sparsana. The sequence continues at coordinate 14,520,917 of OV281300.1, forward strand.
CTGTGAATGTGCAAAATCTGAATTAGATATATTTGCTCTTCCATCGACTCAAACAAGTATTGAAAGTGGACAGTGGGTTCATTACAAACCAATTTCATCTTTAAGTGATGATGCTCCCATCGAATTTCAAGTTCCTGGATCAGGAGATGACTATGTTGATCTATCACACACAATGTTACATATTAATGCTAAAATATTGAATCAGGATGGTACAAAATTAAAACCAGATACCGTGGTTGCACCCGTCAATAACTGGTTACATTCCCTTTTCAGTCAACTAGATGTATATTTAAATCAAAAACTAATATCACCCCCAAACAATACATATGCTTACCGTGCTTATATGGAAAATCTTCTAAACTATGGTCCGGCAGCCAAAGAAACTCATCTTACTTGTGGATTGTGGTATGAGGATACTGCAACTCATATGGATACCGTTGATGCAAATAACAAAGGGTTTCACAAAAGACTAGAATTTGTCAAAGAGAGTAAGGAAGTGGAAATGATTGGTCATTTACACGCTGACATATTTAACCAAGAGAAATTCTTAATAAATGGTGTCGAAATACGTATTAAGTTAGTACGTTCCAAGGAATCATTTAATCTCATTTGTCATCAAGATAAAAAATTCAAGGTACAAATAATGGATGCTAGTCTCATTATAAGAAGGACACGAATTAATCCTAGCGTTTTGTTAGCACACCAAAAAGTATTGGCAACAACGACTGCAAAATATCCTATCACAAGAGCAGAAGTTAAGGTGCTTACATTACCGTCGGGGATACAGGGTAAAACATTGGATAATATATTTCTCGGACAAATTCCTAAAAGATGTATTATTGGTTTTGTATCAAATTCTGGGTTTAATGGCAATTTAGCTATGAATCCATTTAATTTTCAACACTATAATATGAATTCATTTAGTTTATATGTTGATGGTCATGAAATTCCTTCTAAAACATTACAACCATCATTTAGTTCTGGTTCTGGGTTAATAGCATCATCATATCACACTTTATTTTCTGGAACTGGTATACATTTTCACAATGAAGGTAATGCTATAAGCAGAACTGAATATGGAGCAGGTTATTGTTTGTTATGTTTTGATTTAACTCCCGATTTATCTGCTAGTTCAACTTCACACTGGAATCTTGTAAGACATGGAAGTGTTCGCTTAGAAATTCGCTTTGATGTTGCTCTACCCTCCACCATTAATTGTATTGTGTATGCAGAATTTGATAACATTATTGAAATAAACAAAAATCGTGATGTAACTGTAGATTACAACAGTTAGTAAATACATAAATACAATGTTTTTACCCATCTACTTTATTTCATTGTAACCATTGTTGACAGCATCAGCAACTTATTCATTTATTTTATTTTATTAAATATGGATACCAATGAAATTCAATTTTGTATGAAAAAAATCAACCCTTCGTTTGAATTCAACGTTTTTGCTGCTAACAAAATTCCTATTTGGGTTAATCTTCCTGTCTTTATTGTAAGTAATTTGGACCCAGACTCGAAACCAGGCTCCCACTGGGTTGCTATACATATTGACATTAATGGTATAGGGGAATACTTTGACTCCTTTGCCCGGAAACCTTCAGGTTATCATAAGTTATTTTTAAAAAGGAATACAAAGCGTTGGTTTTATAACTATAAACCACTTCAAAACCATTTTACCTCAGTTTGTGGTGAATATTGTTTAGTATATTTGTATTTTAAATTTCATGGAAAAACTATGAAAGATTTGCTAAGTTTGTTTTCTGAAAATTCTTTATGTAATGATCTTATATTAAGAAATATGTTTAAGACATTTTTTGTGAAATAAAAGAATATGTGAACGAAAATATGATTTTTATTTTTACATGTAATACAATATTAACCTTTTGTTTAATTTACACAAACACTTTTTATCACTGCATCTTATAGTCAATTAAGTATTTCACACAATTTAATTTTACAAAAAAAGATAATTGTTTAGACTGGATCTTGAATTCTTAAAAGCTAAGGTTTTTACATATAATACAATAACAAGCTTTTGTTTAACTTACACAAACACTTTTTATCAATGTTTCTTATTGTCAATAAAATATTTCACACAACTGTCTTTAGAAGCTACTTGCTTTGTTATGTTATATATTACATCACGTGTCGATTGCAGTTGACTTTCATCTTCAGAAGACGCGTAGAATTTCAATCTCACATCAGCGTGTTTCCAGTGCTCAGTGGGTGGAATGTTTTTAACTTTTTGCATATCATATATCTCGATTTTAATCAAGTGAGAAGCGTATGCTCCGTCATCTTGTCCGGTTGATATATAACCCACTCCGTCAGGAGAACTTTGACTGACATTCGAAGATCGTTTCAACGCTTTAGTTTTCTTCTTGGGAAGTTCAAAGAAGCTGTCGATGTTATTTGCTGAACGCTTTTTTGCCATGGCTTGCTTAACTTTAAAATCAGGCGTGCCTTCTTCGTCGGTTGATTCATCTTTATTTTCCGGGTAGTAATAGTTTTTGAAAGTATTTTCAGAGAACTGCAACAATATCAAACAATAAATTAAACAACTGTTTACAATACCTACTCTTAATAAAAACACGGTGAACAAATGCTAAAAGACACACAGTTAAGTTATAATACTTGTACATACTCACATCCATTATTAGCCCTTTGTATAAACACTTCACTGCACGAAACAACACTGTTAAGTCTATATACTGCTATATGTACAGGGAGATCCGGTAACGAGCACAGTTGAGTAGCCAATACTTGCCGATATACAATAGCGCACCGCTTTTATACCATTCGTAAGTTAAGAAACCTTCTAGAAACAAGTTTGAACTCGTAGGTAAAACAGACGCCGTATTATTCATCAAAACCCAAAATAATAAAACGAATCCTTTGTAACCATAAAACTTAATAGGCTGCTACCAATAAAACAAGTAAGCCGTTAAAACCATTCACTAGGGCACACAAAACTTGTCGGTACAGGCTTTTTTGATTGATATACTCCATAGTAGGTATTTTGAATCCAGCAAGTCGGAACCAGTTTACATGCTTCGGTTTAGTTTTACATACTACTGTGTAACAGTAAAATTAAACATGTAGGTATGTGAAGCTGAACCCCATATAATATATCTACTACGAATAGATAATGTTAGTTAATGTTAGAAGTAGATACATACTCATAGATACACACCCGTACGCAGATTAAATTACATTTAATCACCATATTTTTATCAGCCTAAGTGTAGGTAATTTATTTAGAAATATATGCAATGTATGGTTTTTATAGTTGTTTAGAATAGGCTCTAAGTAACAACAGCATAAGATAATAAATGTTAATTTTAGCTTGGTTTGCTAAGATTATCATGGGTAAATTGAATTAAGTTTTGCTTAGGACTTAAGCTATGATTAAAATAGGTCTTAGCTTAGGTTAAGTTAGGCGATGCTTAATAACAGTTGAGTATGATTGTTCAAATATAAAACCAAGTGTAGCTACTTCTTTGATTGAATCATCTTTATTTTCCGAAAGTATTAAAAACGGTAGGTATTTTAAGTTATATTAGGTTTCACGATGTTAGGTTTACTTCAACAAGTTAGGTTAGGTTAGGTTAGAAGTATGATCCTTAAAAACATTAGATAATTATGTTAAATAAATAAATAAAATAAATAAATGTGAGGGGACAATGTCACACCAATTGACCTAGTCCCAAACTAAGCTCTAGGCTTGTACTATGGGTACTAGACAACGATATAAATACTTATATAGAGAAATATATACTTAAATACATAGAAAACATCCATGACTCAGGAACAAATATTTGCGCTCATCACACAAACATCTGCCCTTACCGGGATTTGAACCCAGGACCGCTAGCTTCGTAGGCAGGGTCACTACCAACTAGGCCAGCGCGTCGTTAAGTTAGGATAGGTTTCACGATGTTAGGTTTAGGTACTTCAACAAGTTAGGTTAGGTTAGGTTAGAAGTATGACCCTTAAAAACTTTAGATAATTATGTTAAGTTAGGATAGGTTTCACGATGTTAGGTTTAGGTACTTCAACAAGTTAGGTTAGGTTAGGTTAGGTTAGGTTAGGTTAGGTTAGGTTCTCAGGGCCAACCCGGAAACGGCCCTTCTGAGGGCCAACCTGAAAACGGCCCTTCTCAGGGCCAAAGCATACACACGGACACGGACACCGACACCACTGTGAAGGAAAAATTGTTGGAGATGGCGAGGCTGAAGGACGCTGAGCTGATGGAGGAGATGATGTTGGAGGTTGACTCTGACTCGTCGCTCCCATCAGTTCACGTCAAAAGCGTGAAGCGGCCACACGCAGATGACGACGAAGTATTGACTGGGCCGGCTATCAAGCCCAAAGTCAATACCGCCAGGAGGGGCAAGACCCCTATAACCGGAAGAAACAGCTCGGGCCTCAGGGCGGGGAAGACTATACTGAGGTTCCCCAACTTCCGAGACGTTGGGGCGGAGGCGGGTGCGGTCGGTGAATACCGCGTTAACCGTGACTCCTCGCCGCCTCAGAGTCGTGGGAGAAGGACCCTTAAAAGAGGCAACACACGAAGGAGCTCATCGGTTCCGCGGGACCGCAGCCCTGTAAGGAACGAGGATGACGGTGGGTACGTTTCTGTCGTCCGGAATGCCGCATTACAGGTTTTGGCGGAAGCCGCAAATTGTGGTAATTTAAAGGGGGATGTCTGGGGCCGCATGAAAACTGCGTGCAAAAACATCTTGGCGGCCGCAGACATACTGGACGAAATAGACGGAGGAGACGATGTGGAGGTGAGAGCTCTGCGCGCAGATAACAAGCGCATGAGGGAAGAGCTCTCCCTCGTACGACAGGAATTGAAGGCCCTAAGGACTGCTTTTTCCGAAAGGAATAAGCAGCCCCCGCAGAGCCACGCCCCCGAAGACGGCCTCCCACAGGCCTTGGGGCAGGCAATGATTGAGCTGAGGGAGGACCTGAAAAGGGATCTATTCACCTCGATAGGAGAGATGGTGAACGTTCGGATCGGGGAGGTCCGGGCCCTTCTCCCCGCATCTCCGATCGTTCGCCCACCGCTGGCAGCGGATCGGAGAAGGGCTGAACAGGTGGCTGACCCCGATGTGTCGGCTCCTCCAGCTAGGTTGGCTCCTCCCACCAGGACGGCTCCTCCAGCCAGTGCGGCTCCCATTAACAGGTCGGCTTCCAGCGCGGGTCACCCCGCTAGCGCTCGGAAAGCACCCCCTGCCAAGCCAGCGCGCCCTGCTCATCGGGCCAAAGAGACGAGACCGTTGGCTGCTCTTCGTCCCCCTCCTATCCGCGAGTTCGCCCCGGCGGTTCCGGCAGTACAAGAGCCACTGCCGCCCACCCAAATGTCGTGGTCGGACGCGGTGAAGAGGGGGAAGAAGAAGAAGAAGAAGAAGGTCGCCCCACCACCTAAAGCAGTCACAGGCAACAGGCCCGCGCCGGGCCCCAAGAAACTGCCTGCTCCCTCAACGGCTGCTGTGGTAGTTGCCGTAAAGGAGGGCAGCGAGGCCACCTACGCCAGCATCATGGCCAAGGCCATGAAGTCCTTCTCGCTGGCGGAGGTTGGCCTTGAGCATGTCAGGGTCCGTAAGACGCAGACCGGGGCCCGCCTCATTGAGGTCCCGGGCGCGAACGGTGCTGCGGCGGCGGATGCACTATGCGCCAAAATTGACGGGTTGGTTGGCGACGTGGCCAAAGTCTACCGACCCGTCAAAATGGCGGAAATCCGGGTGGGTGGTCTCGATGAGACCATCACCCCGGAGGACATTGCGGCGGCAATTGGGGCCAAGACTGGGTGCTCCCCTACCCAGATGAAGGTTGGCGCCATCCGGGTCCGCTTTGACGGATCCGGCGTGGCGAACGTGACATGCCCGGTGACAGTGGCCAACACGCTGGCTACGGGACGACTGCTGGTGGGGTGGTCGTCCGCCAGCGTAACTGTACTGGGGCAAAGGCCATTGAGGTGTTTCCGATGCCAAGGCATCGGACACAGCGGAGCCCTGTGCCCTTCAACTGTGGACCGGTCCAACTGGTGCCACCGGTGCAGTGGGCCGGACCACTGGAGGGCCTCCTGCACGGCCGCGCCGCATTGCGACGTTTGCCTAAAAGCGCGACGTCCAGCGGACCACGTGATGGGGGGACGGAGGTGCAGCCCGCCACACACGAGGGGCAAGGCTGGTCAGACAACGTCCCCCTCTACAAGGCGTGCCGCCAATGCGGCTAGGCAGGAAGGTAGCCAGATGGACCTCTAAATGCCAGCACACCAGCATTTAGAGGTCCTTCAGGCGAACGCCAACCACTCCGCCCGCGCCCAAGATCTGCTCATGCAGGTCATGGCGGAGTGGGGCATTGGCGTTTTGGTGGTGGCTGAGCCGTACTTCGTCCCCCCCCAGTCTAACTGGGTCGGGGCGACGGACGGCTCGGTTGCCATTGCGGTACCGGCGATGGGTGACCTCCCCCCCCTATCGGGAATGGCCAGGGGTTCGGGCTTCGCGGTGGCCAAGTGGGGAGAAACTGTCCTAGTGGCAGTTTACTTCTCCCCGAATAGGCCGCTGCGGGAGTTTGAAGCCTTCCTGGTGGGGCTGGGGAGAGTCGTCGGAGGGGCGGCGCCGGCGCCATTGGTGGTGATGGGGGACCTAAACGCCAAGAGCGCGGCGTGGGGTTGCCCCATCACGGACCCGAGAGGGGTGGCTCTCGAAGACTGGGTGGCGGCGATGGGGCTTGAGGTGCTCAACCGGGGCGACGCCAACACGTGTGTGCGGCGGCAGGGAGGGTCGATCGTGGACGTCTCGTTCGCGACCCCTGCCATTGCCGCACGAATCACGGACTGGCGCGTCCTGCAGGAGGTAGAGACCCTCTCCGACCATTTATACGTTCGGATGAGGGTCAGCACCTCGCCAGGGGTGCCGCCGCCCAGCCCGAGAGGGCGGGGGGGGAGAGGAGGAGGAGGGGCTTTCCCAAGGTGGACCCTGGCCCGCCTCGACATGGGAGCGGCGGTGGAGGCGGCCATGGTGGAGGCGTGGTGTGCGCCCCCACCGGTCTCCTTGGGGGTGGAGGAGCGGGCAGCCCGGTTTCGCGTCGCACTAACGTCGGTGTGCGACGCGGCCATGCCCCGGGCCCGAAGGCTGCCCGCCAAGAGGCAGGTGTACTGGTGGTCGCAGGAGATTGCGGCCCTGCGAGCCGCCAGTGATGCCGCCCGCCGCGCATACACGCGCTGCAGGAGGCGGCGACACCTGCCGGAGGAGGAAGAGCGTCTCCACAGAGAGCTGAAGGTGGCGAAGGACGCGCTCTCTGTGGAGATAGCTCGCAGAAAGGACGAGGCGCGTGAGGAGTTCCTGGCCACGTTGGATAGGGATCCGTGGGGGCGGCCATACCGAGTTGTGCGCAACAAAATGCGTTGCGCACCCCCCATGGACTCCCTTGAGCCGGAGCTCCTCACGAGGATTGTGGAGGGACTCTTCCCGGCTGCGGCGGCCTTCCAGCCGCCCGCAATGGTGGGCCCCACGGTTGAGGAGGTTGATCAAGATGATCCCCCTCCCGTGACGGACGACGAAATGGAGACCATCGTCGACCGTCTCCGGTCCTGCAGAAAGGCACCAGGACCGGATGGGGTACCGGGAAGAGTCCTCCACATTGTGGCGGAGCACCTCGGGGACCGCTTGCGGACCCTCTTTGATGATTGTATCAAGGAGGGGCGCTTCCCGAGGTGCTGGAAGGAGGGACGCCTCGTCCTCCTTCGGAAGGAGGGTAGGCCGTTGGATACCCCTGCCGGTCACCGCCCCATCGTCCTCCTAGATGAGACGGGCAAGATGCTAGAGCGCATCCTGTCCCGTCGCATCGTCCAACATCTGGAGGACGTGGGGCCTAACATCTCCGACCGGCAGTTCGGGTTCCGGGAGGGACGGTCCACTATGGACGCGCTTTCGTCCCTCCGGAACTTCTGTGGGAACGCGGAGGCGAAGGGTGAGGGGGCCGTGGCGGTGTCGTTAGACATCGCCAACGCATTTGGCTCCCTGCCCTTCTCGGTCATCAGCGAGGCCCTCCGCTTCCACAGGGTGCCCGGGTATTTGCGGCGGATTGTGGAGCACTACCTAACCGACAGGGTAGTGCTCTACGATCGTGGGGGTCTGCGGATCGCTCACCCGATGTCGTGCGGTGTTCCCCAGGGGTCCGTGTTAGGACCCCTGCTGTGGAACATAGGGTACGACTGGGTGATCCGCGGAGCGCTCCTTCCCCGCATGGCCACCCTTTGTTATGCCGACGATACAATGGTGGCCGTGCGGGGACGTGAGCTGGAGGAGGCCCTTCGGAGGGCGTCGTTGGCGGCAGACCTGGTTGTCGGCCGCATCCGACAGCTGGGTCTGGAGGTGTCCCTCCCGAAGACAGACGCTATTGTCTTCGGGGGGAGGGGATGGCGTCCACGTTGTGGATTGTCCATCCCTGTGGCGGGGGAAGCGGTCCAGGTGAAGGGTACGATAAAGTACCTTGGCCTCATCCTGGACCGGAGGTGGGATTTCGGGGAGCATTTCCGCCAACTTGCTCCCCGGGTGGTAGGCGCCGCGTCGGCCCTGGGCCGCATGTTGCCGAACGTGGGGGGGCCTCAAGCGCCATGCCGACGCCTGTTTGCAGGCGTAGTGCGTAGCATGGCGCTATACGGAGCGCCAATCTGGGCCGACAAGCTGTCGGCCAAGAATAAGGCGCTCCTAAGGAGGCCCCAAAGAGTGGTGGCCCTCCGAATAGTGAGGGCCTATGTGACGGTGGCACATGCGGCCGCGTGTGTCTTGGCCTGCACCCCGCCGTGGGAGCTAGATGCTCAGGTGCAGGCCGAGACATACCGGATGAGGGCCGGGTTCCGGGCGAGGAGACAGCGCCCAGACTCGGAGACGGTGGAGGGGGCCCGTCGAATGACGGAGCGGCGCCTGAGGGACCGGTGGAAAAGCGACCTGGGGGACTCCCCCTATCAGTGGCGAAGCGTCACGTAAATAAATAGACAAGCCGCCGGAGCAAAAAAGGTGTATGGCGTGTGTCGGTTTTACGTTTTGTTTGTATACCTACTCTATGCATAGGAATTTTTGGTAAAGCCGTAAATAATCGGCTTGTACGAACGCCTCGCGACTGCCCCCTATGGACTCCGCACCATAGGGGCACTCCTCCCGTCGCTGGACCACTGGTTGGAGAGGAGGTACGGTACCGCCACGTACCGTCTTGTGCAGGTGATGACCGGGCACGGGTGCTTCGGCCATTACCTGCACAAGATTAGGAGAGAGCCCAGTCCGGTTTGCCACGAGTGCGGCGATCCGGACGACACGGCCCAGCACACCCTAGAGGTGTGCTCGAAGTGGGATCCGGAGCGCCGCGCTCTGGTTGCGGACACAGGGCTCTCCGATCTCTCACTGCACAGCGTCGTGTCGGCCATGCTGAGCAGTGAGAGATCGTGGTTGGCGGTCGTCTCCTTCTGCGAGAGCATTGTCTCGCAGAAGGAGGCGGCGGAGCGGGAGCGCGAGGAGGACGTGGATGCGCACCCGCTCCGGCGTAGACGTGTGGGGCGAAGGCGGAGGCAGTTTGCCGCCCGCCTGAACCCCTAGTAGGACCGTGGGGATAGGGTCCCACATAAAGGTCCTACACGTCTGGGGGAGGGTTCGGCGTGTTAACTGAACCCTCCCTCCTTTGGCGCAGGTGCCCCAGCAACAGGCTGGGGCGGCTGGGGGGCACCCAGTGGTGAATAGTCATCAGCCCACGGTGCCCCCGTTAACAGCCTGTGGAGGTTAACACCGGTGAGGTTTTAGTGGGTAGGCTTCCCCCTTCCCCTTCGCTCTGAAGGGTAGGGGGTTGAGAGTCCCACATAACCCTCCAATATGGTCGTCCCTAGACCGGAGGGTACGCGTAAATGCGTTTCCTCACCGTTAAAAAAAAAAAAAAAAAGGTTAGGTTAGGTTAGGTTAGGTTAGGTTAGGTTAGGTTAGAAGTATGATCCTTAAAAACATTAGATAATTATGTTAAGTTAGGATAGGTTTCACGATGTTAGGTTTACTTCAACAACGTAGGTTAGGTTAGGTTAGAACTATGACCCTATGAACAATATGTTAAGAAAGTAACTATTGCTACTTAATTAAATGATATGAAAAACACATAGGTAAATTAAAAATCACATAACAGCAGTTAATAGTGCATAATCAGACAATAAAAAAGGTGGAAACGCGTCGATGGGTGCAAGACAAAAGCCCCGAGAACGCCCGCGCACACACAATAGAGAGCTTGCCCGGTAATAGAAAAAGGGTCAGGTAGTTGATAACCTTTTTCTATTTAATACAGGTGCTATTGCTAAGTATGGAAAGGAGCGGTCTGAGAGCCTCGGGACCCTCCCCAAACGCTCTAAATGGCCCCCAAAACACCGAAAAAAAGTGTAATTTTTTTTTTTTTTTTTGCCGCGAAGGCCCGCCCCTCGGCCGTCAGAGCACCTTTTTTCGGGGGGAGCGGCGGTGGGGCCAGTACCGGCGAATACATACTACTTGCGAGCTCAGGAGTAACATGACGATTTTACTGAGAGGGCCCCATCCAATGAATTTGCCACAGGCCTCACATGGTAAGTACTTAACGGAATCTTAATGGATGTAATATTTTTATGATATGCAGTTTATTTTTATTTGTTTATGAATGAATACTGTCGACAGGAGTAGTACTAGTCTTGTTGCGAGTTAATTTTGTAAGCATTTCGTTTTATTATTGTAATTACTAATTAATCTTACTTATGTAATTCATGTTATCCACAAATTATACGAAATAATACACAAAATTCTTTTATTTTATTTATTAAGTAAAAGCATACCATAGATACTTTTATTTGCATCATTTCAACCCGGGGACGTCCTCTGCTGGACGTAGGTCTCCCCCAAAGACTTCCACCACGAACGGTCACACGCCTTCTGCATCTACCAGTGTCCGGCGACTTTCACCAGGTCGTCGGTCCATCTAGTAGGGGGCCGACCGACACCGCGTCTCCCGGTCCGTGGTCTGCACTCGAGAACCTTAACACCCCACCGGCCATCAGTTCTACGAGCAATGTGTCCAGCCCATTGCCACTCCAGCTTGCAGACTCTGAGAACTATGTCGGTGACTTTGGTTCTTCTACGGATTTCTTCATTTCTGATTCTATCCCGTAGAGAAACTCCGAGCAGCTCTCTCCATAGCACGCTGAGTAACTCTGAGCTTATTTAAAAGGCTCACTGTGAGGGACCACGTCTCCGTTCCATAAGTCAATCCTTCAATTTAACATTCATTATTTCTGAAGACACTTTGTAACGTCTAATGCCTAGTTTAACAACTAGAAAAGGCTGACAAGATAATAAATACCAGTACAAGATAATAAAAGTTACGTTGTGAAAATCAAAATGTACGTCGTACAAATCTTATATCAATAACAACAATGTCAATGACGCAATGTAAGTCATTAATGTCATTATGATTGCGGAATGAAGTGGCCAGTAGTTTTCAGTTTGATGTAAGGAGTACCCATGACAGTTCAAAATAACTGTTTCTGGGCTACTTTTTGTAGACTGCTTTAAAAAAATCCATTTAATTTATTTAGTCTCAGTAATATTTTGCTTACTTTTACTGGCTTACTGCTGGTAGGCCATGGCCACTTGTTCATTTCATAATTAATTTTGTACCCAACGCCTTGTCGCAACCATTGGAGAATCCAAGAGCGAATAGTAAATGAACCCTAGTTCTTGGCCTATTCATAAGGCCCTAGAACTATTTGATTAAATAAACAGCTAGAATTGCCTGGTCCTCGTAGCGTTTGGGGCAAAAATAACCACCAATTTAATCGAATGAGGCTGTTACAATATTTTTAACTTTTCGAAAGTGTAAATCTCTTTGCGATAGTCTGAAGCATGTCTAAAGGTTTGTTAAATCATTCTCCCGAACTCATTATTTCTTTGTATTAAATTTTCCGTTCGCATTTTTCCCCGAACGCGATATTACCTAATTTTATTTTTCACCATTCGATTTTATTACAGTCGCTTTTTTTGTTGTTCGACTTTTTTCCCAGTCGGTTTTTTTCCCGTTCGATTTCTATCTCAGTCGCACTTTTCCCAAAAGTATTTACATCGTAATTCGTAGGTAGGTTTAGGTTATGTTAGTTTTGCATCAGGCCCGGAGGGCCAAACCACCCTGAAATAGGTGCTCCGCGGTACCGGAGCTCCGTCGACTCTGTATCTTCGACAAATTGGAACGGGAAAAACACGACCGTGAAAATATGGTGGTAGGAAAAGAAGCGACTGGATAAAACTCGCAAGCGGAAAAACACGACTGTGAATAAACTGCCGCAGGAAAAAAGTCGACTGGTAATATCGCATTCGGGGATAAATGCGAATGGAAAAATTACTACGAAGAAATAATGAGTTCGGGAGAATGATCTAACAAATCTGTCTAAATAGGTAAATTATTAGTAAATAGTTCCGATTACACTTTTACGTAAATCCTGCTTTAAAACAATAATGCCTGACTCCAAGTGTTACTTAACTCTTCTAATGGAAAGAGATAACAATTGCAAACGTAGTAAGAAGTTTCGTTTGCATTTGTACGTAAATCCTGCTTTGAAACGATTTGTTTGACAAGGAAATTGCTCTATGAGTATGTCTGCCTCTTCTAATGAAAAGAGATAACAATAAGAAACGTTGCCAGCTTATCCTAAGGTGTTGATTTACTGGTGTAGGAAAAATAATTAATTTATTATGTATGAAAACATAACAAAAATTAAAATTATATTTCGACCTGGGTTCATATAATCTTTTTTGTTTCTTACGGCCTTAGGAACACACTGTTAAAATTATTCGGTTTTCTCGTGTTACACCGTGTATATATATACATATAAATATACATATATAAATAATATATATAAGTATGAAAGGAAGAAAGGACATACAGTCTTAGATCAGGAACAAGAGTCAAGCCAGTACCTCTTCAGCCTAGATCTAAGTGAAGCAACAGATTGTGATTGCCTGATATCAGTTGGAAGGCTATTCCATAAACTAACAGAATGTGCCGAGAAGGATTTAGAGTAAGATTTGGACATCAAAGTCTTTGGCAAAAAACGGGTTATGGGGGTTCACACGTTCTTGATTATATTTCTATCTGATATTTCATGTATCAAATGGGAAACTCCTGAGAGGCCAGTCGTTGTTAAAAACAGCCTAGTAATAAAACTTAGGTATCCACCCACGGAAAACCTATCATTAAGGGCTTCCGGTGTTCGTCTTTGACGGAATACCGTAATATTTGTTGACAGTTTCCAGCCGTCAAACAATATTCAAGTGTTGCCATAGTAATCAACATTTAATCAAGTAACACGAGTAGCAAGTTCAATTTACAAAATGTATTATAATTTTTGCATCATAACAAACACACTCGTTGTTTCTAATTACGAGGATAATTATTCAGTTTGATCTCAATTACTAAGAGTTATTTTAGTTGATTATCATAACAGAATTTAGTCATCGCTGCAAGGAGCTGGGTCAGCGAACTTGGGATAAATATGTAGAACGCAATGAGATATAATAGGTTGTATTTTGATTATTTTGTATGAATGTGGAAGATGCGAATAAGATTCGTCAGGATCGTAGCAGTTGGAAAGATGTGGTCTCTGTCTATCCCTCTGGGAAACAGGCGTGATTTAGTGTATGTATGTATGTACCTATATAATAAAGAAGATAATATTACTTATGTAATAATTACTAAACGTTTAAGTAGGTATCGTATGTCCTCAGCACACACAATGGATTGAAATTCTTGCTAAAGACTGACAATACTGTGGATGCACCAAAAATTAATAGATGAGGGTGCTAACAATGGGCCTCATAAGGAAGATCAAAGTCACTCAGAGGGCTATGGAGAGGGCTATGCTCGGGGTTTCGCTGCGTGATAGAATCAGAAATGATGATATCCGCAGAAGAACTAAGGTTACCGACATAGCCCGAAGAATAAACTTAAGTGTCAGTGAGCGGGGCACATAGCTCGCAGGACTGGTGGCCGATAGGGTCAGAAGGTTCTGGAGTGGCGTCCGCGGACCGGGAGACGAGCTGTAGGTAGGCCTCTAACAAGATGGAGTGACGACCTTGTAAATATCGCGGGAACGCGGTGGATGTGAAAAGCACAAGACCGATCTGAGTGGAGTCTTGGGGGAGGCCTATCTCCAGCAGTGGACGTCTTTCGGCTGACATGATGATGGTGATGACTAAAATGAATGTGAACATGAATTATGATTTAAATGAAAAAGTTTTTTTTTTTCATTTATGTTCAGTATACTTATCACCACCATGGTCATACCGTGAAGGAAAAACATAGTGCGGAAGAATCTTCGAATGCTGATCGTATCAAGCGTAATAAATGCACATAAGATCCAATAGGCATCTATTTAAAGATAAGATGAATAATAAGTTAAAATTGATACACCGCTACTTTACCAATAGGTCAGTACGTCGTGAACTTTAAACAGACACAAATACCTACTTATTCGTTGTATCTCACTCAGTGCCCGAAACTAACAACTGTATACAAATTGATTCTGGCCAGTGTGTCACTGGCTCCTAATATGTTTACACGTCCAGTGCCATACGGAGTAACTTCTGTTCAAAATGGCCGCGATATGGCATCGCTGACATTGGTGTTACAAAGAAAGACAGTTAGGTAAGCGTGGGATGACATTGACCTGAGTACCGTATAGTTAATGAAGCTACTATTGAAAGTTCTTGGTTTCATTAAAACAATGCACGCTATATTGGGACAAAGTAAGCAAATTCAATAGCATACAAACTTGCTGCACCTGACACTTAATTAGGTGGCGTGCGTGGTAAGTTGTTCTCTATTTGTGTAAAAAGTTTATTTTACTGTTATGTTAATTCAATATAAATTTAGATGATAAAACAGTTTGTCCACTTTGGCTCACACTCACAAATGTGGTTACAGTTTGGTTAGTAATTATTTTAAAATATACGGTAAAAAAAAAAGATAAAAGATGTTTATTCAGTAAGTAGGCCGCACGGGCACTTTTACACGTCAAAAATGTACCAGCGCTTCGCAAGAGACCACTACTGAGAAGAAACGCCGCAAGAAACTCAACAGTCAGTCGTTTTTTTAAATACTACTTATGATATTATACAATTATAAAGCTTAACCTAGCATTATATAAAACAATGAATTTTACATAAAATAAAAATAAAAAAATATTCCAGCGTAGCTTGAGCAGGAAAATGTGTCAAAACTAAGACTTTTCATAGGGAGTAATAAGGAGTAGTAATAAAAATAATAATATATATATATATATATGCTTTCCTATGACAGTGCAAGACAACCACCGTAAAGTTTCGATACAATTTCCTACAGAAACCGTGTCCCCTAGACAATATACAATATTTACATATTTTTTATGCCTATTTTATTATTCAGTTATTTAGGTGGTTAGTAATTAAATACGGATTTGGTCCCTGTAACAAAACATATATTTAAATTTTCACGTTTTCCGTAATTTTTATGGTAATAAGTAGGTACCCTCTTGTTCATAATCGCGATTAGCTAAAGTGTGCTTGAAATATCTGCTGTCGTTATCAGTCATTATAACATTCAAATTTGACAGAAAGGGACAAAAAATGCTTTAACTGAAATAGGTTTATTGTGCGTTTATGTATAAGGGGGATGGTATTAGCCAGTAAATGCCTGCATGTCTGCTGCAAAATTGTATACACATCTGTCAAACTAATCAGTCGTAAATTAATTCTAGTGTAAAATAAACATGCTTAACTCATTAAATGCTCGATTATCAATTATCCATATAAGAAGTACCTACTCGTGATGGCATTTTCGGCATGGTGTTAAGCAAGGCTTAAAATGGCTCTAGTGTTAACGACTAATAAAAAGAATAAATCTGTCCACGCATTATTTCTCAGCCTGTTGACGCCCTATTTCACCCGTGACACCAGGGACTTACAAACTATTTTTATAAAGTATTTATAAATTAGGTATGTTCTTCTACGCTGCGGCAGCATTTGTTTCTATTCCATTAATAGAAACAAATAGATTTAGTTTACTTCTCATAAATGAACTCATACTAAAACAATAAGAATATTTTCTTACCGTCTCCGATCAAAGCAAAAGGAGGGGAGTCATATGTCTGTCTAAATGTCTCTCTGTGTCACTGGACCCGATTCTACGTGCACATCGCTTAAATAGTCTATTTTTTATATATAGTTTAGAATGTTAATATAGGACCTTGTGCGGGGTCCGTCCGGATCGCTACCACCATCTTATCCATTAACCTACCGCCAAACAGCAGTGTTCGCATTGTTGTGTTCCGGTTTGGGGATAAGACAGCCGGTGTAATGACTAGCATAGAGGCATTCCATCTTAGTTCTCAGGGTTGGCAGCGCATTTGCAGTCTTAGGCTTGCAGTCTTGTGAATGCGAATGTCTATGGGTCACAGTTTCCACTTAGGTACCATCAGGTGGCCTGTGTGCTCGTCAGCCTTCCCTATGCCATAAAAACATAATAATTAGAAGTTTCAGATTCAAATTAGCGTTGTCATTTGATTATAACAGCTGCTCATAGAATAGCAAAGTGTTTTAGCGACACCTAAACAAAATTAGGAAATTTAGAGGCCACTCTAGAATCGGCTCGTCGGCTCTAGAACCGATTTGGATGCGGTTTTTTTAAATTTAAAAGCAGGTTTTCTAGCGGTAGTTCTTAATTAGATTTCATGAAAATCTGTTTAGCCATTTAGCAGATATCAGCTCTGGAAGAAGGGGTCACCATTATATCGGGGGTTTTAATTGTTATGCCACTATGAAACCCTGTCATAATGACAGCGTCAAGTAACTAATTGTAGGTTATACATATACGACAAGCTTATATAGTGGTATATCAATTAAAGTCCGTGATGGTATCTACAATGTTAATTTTTATTATTAAATAAACTAAACTATCGGTACTAAATATAAACTATTATCTAAAGTCAAGAGCAATAAAAGCGGGTCACTTTGTATACAACTTCCATAGAAAGTGAGCCGTTTACATTGTTCTTTAGTGTACTATTCAATTCTACATACCGTCGGCTTAGTGCAAGAAGTCATTAACTAACAAAAAGTCAAGTCGGAGAAAAACGGGCTCAAAGTTTTGACACAGTCAAATGACCATAACTGTAATAGGTTCGGTTCTAGATTTAAAAATTAAACATCAATGGTTAGCTAAATGTATTTACTATTAAATCCAATTAAAAACTTTGTACAATAAAGTCAAATAACTTTTATAAAAGCCTAAATATGTAGTTAGTGACTTTTGGTCTTTCTCGCTCTTAAGGGAACTTACAATTAGTTATTTTTTATTTTCCTTACAAATAAATCGGGAAACATAGTTTTCTATAACAAAATTGGTTTAATCAGTCGTAATTATTAACTTAGAAGCATTATAAATATTACTTATTAATCAACAACGAATAAACAGATTTATTTAATTCTACTTCACAGATTATAAAGTCTGCCAGACCACAAAAATAACACAAAATTCTCGTAATGACGTTATTTTTAACTTCAAACTAAAATAATAACGAAATATTCATTGTTGATAGACGAACTTAATACTATAATAATTCCAGACAACAGCAAGCACTATTAGTATAGGTAAAACGTGAAAACTTCTAAAAATTTAAATAAAGACATCAGCTTTTGATTGAACTATTACAGTAGGTACGAAAAAGAGTTAAAAAAAACCCTTGACGTCCATCTTTTTTACTCTACGTCTTCTGAGTTAGAAGACATTTCTTCAGGGACATAATCACGACACTCTTTGGCTGGCAAGTTCCGGTAACAGTGGTGAAGTTCCGCGGGTATTATTTTTTCATTGCACATTTTTAGCAAACCGTAAACTGTTCTACTTCCTTAATATTCGTAAGAAGGACTGGCGGCGTATCTTTCTGTGCTTGAATGTGTCTAGGTGACTCTAAGCCATTTTTAATATCCGACAAAGACTGTAGTTTCAAATCAGCATTCTGATTGTCACCCATTAAGATCAAAAGTAAAATACATTTTATACAGGGTGGCCGGTGGCAGATTTTTTATATTTTCAAAAAGTCATTTTTATAATTAAAAAAAATGGGTTTTGACATTTGGCGGGATTACACGGTTCAATATTGCGAATTTTATTTTCATCTTGTTTCAATGGTCAGAACGCCGGCATTCTTATGCAGTTGAAGCGTTTGCACGCTATATAATTTCGTTAAGAGACGGGCCGAGTGTAAAATTTATTCGGTCATGGGTGCAAAGGTTCCGAGAAACTTCTTCGGCACATAATATACCGAGATCAGGCCCCAGCACACACGGACGCCGGAACACATATTGAGTGTGCAACGGAGTTTACAGGAAAATCCACGACTTTCAGTGCGGAAGAGAGCAGCTCTCTTTAAGACTCCTAAAGTTCTCAGTGCATGAAATATTGAAAAAAGAATTGAAGTTTCATCTCTATAGGATTCAACTGGTTCAAGAAATAAATGAAAGTGATTTAACCAAACACAAAGTTTTTTGTCACACAATGTTGCACAGATTTCGTACCATAAATTGCATTTTTTGTAGTGACAAGGCCCATTTTCACATGAGTACTCATGTCAACAAGCATGTAGTAAAGCAAAATTGTCGCTACTGGGGCCCGCGATCGTCTAATTCACGGTTAAAATACCAAAGACCTTTGCATTGTCTAACAGTTACTGTTTGGTCTACCTCATCCTTGAATAGAATTATTAGGGGTTATTTTTTTGAAAATGCCTAGCAGTAAAATGTAAATAGGTAGTGAAAACTATAGGAAAATGATAGCTGATTAATTTTTGCCTAAATTGCTTTAACATCCGTCCTATTCATCACACGCCTGGCTTCAGCAGGATGGTGCTACACCACACATGGCCACAGTGTCGATGAACGTGCTTCGCGAACATTTCCCTCGAAAATTGATAAACCGCTTTGGAGAAATCCGTGGCCGCTGAGATTGCCCGATTTGACCCCTATGGATTTGTTTCGAAGGGGGTATCTCAAAACCAGAGCTTTTAATAACAACCCACGGTCTAAATATAGGTGATTTCGAAAAAAATATTGCTATCGAAATCGACAACATTACGCAGAATATGCTGCGAGTGGTACAAAACGCGAGGCTTCGTTTTGATGAATGTGCACGTGTAGGGGGACGACATTTAGAGGACATATTTTTTAAGTAATTAAATCCGCATTTGTGATCTTTATTATGATATAAATAAACACTATTCGCCTCAGGTGATGGTCAAAACAAAACCTAGGTACCTATACAAAATCTCGCCCATCGTGTAAAATCAGTCTTTTGCAGATGAAATACTTAACTAAATACTTACTTACCTACACTATAACTTAACAGCATAAGCAATTTGAACATATCTTATTATAATTTAATGACAATAGGTACAAACGCTCTTCATTCGCTTTATTTAGAATCTTTTCTAGCATCAAAGATCCTCGTCCTGCCTTAATGTTAATATTATTTCGCTTCATTTTGTAAGAAGTCACTACCATCTCGCATAACGTCCATCCCTGGTCGCAGCTGCAACGGTATGACTTCGATCGCGATGACCGAACGAGTGGCGGGTTACCGCGAGAGCAAGACGTACTCGTAGGTAGGCATAAAAGAGTTGAAATATGAACTTATCAGAGCAAGAATAATTTCACTAAAGGTGTTCAAATTGAAACAACTTATTTGTCAAAAGTCATTAACCATAATTTAATCACTTGAATTACGTATCTTTGGACACAACTAAAATCGATAACTATCATTGATTACTTTAAAAAATAATTCTGGCTGCCATTAATGCTGTTTCCTATTTTTTTTAAACTGTATAATGTACTTTAGTTATTTTATACTTAAGTAAAATTAGTAATATGCATCCAATGCTTATTTTGTTAAAAATCATTAAAGCGTTATAATAACATTTTTTTCGTTTTACTGTTTGCTAAAACTAACTATATGCATATAATGAATTCTTGCTCAATTACTTTCAGAGCGATATTCATATTATTTTATTTTTTAAAGTTAATAAGTAACATTAGTGAATATTCAAACGTAATAAAATGTGTAAAAATAAAAAAAGATGTTTTGATTAAAGTAACTAATGGTCATAAACCATTTCCGTCAAATCAATAAAGCAAAAATTGAAATTAATGACTTAATGTCATTGCTGTAACATCGAAATTACTTAACGTAAAAAGAAATGGGTTAGTGCGTTAGAAAGAGTAAGTCGTGGCGAATCCGCCTGTGTTTGTACCTGTACTTAGTAACTTTATGCCTTTAATGACTTCTTGCACTAAGCCGACGATACATAAACTGTTCAATTAATTAGTCTCATTACCCATCTTGTGGCTTAATAAAACCAGTGAGCTGCCTTCAAAGGTAATGACTTACGAATCATTTATTATTGAATGTCAAAACGAAATATGCCGTAGCCGTACATCTAAAGACCCTAAGTCCACGCGTGTATGTCAGGGTGTCAGTTTGTTTGTTTGTCTAGGGCGTCCCACGCGGGGACCGGCCACATAGACGGGTGTGGAGCGGGCTATTTATTTAAATTTTATTTGATTGTACAAAAATGTTATGTGTACCAAAAAACGAAGTTGATGTCGTAAGACAGTAAGACTTACTGTATTATACAGACGACTGTAATGCTCGTCTCAAGATGTTATCTACTACTACGTTTTTCATACTAAAGAGGCTATTTCGAAGCCTTGGTTCCTCTCCAGGGAATGCTTTTAGTGAAATCTGATGATGAATACCTCGAGCATACAGAGTGCCTAGGATACCCAACTGAATAAATCTGCAGTTAACGCCGGAATTGAGCATGTTCAGAAAAACATCTAAAATGGAAATAAAATGTAAGGAAATCAAAGTGCTGACCCAAACTCTCCCGCTGTGGTGTTAACTGATTGTGCGATCAGTTAGGTATCTTAAGAACTTTTGATCTCCTCTATTGAACCTCGCAGTATCCACCATTAAACCTCACTCAAAACAAACCGGGGCGAGGAACGAAGGCTTCGAAATAGTCTCGTTTGTATGAAAAACGCACTCTGGCCCGGTATTTTTGCTCCTGAGTGTAATTAAATTTGTAGATATAGTGGTCTATTTGGATTATTAGTGTTCTCTAATTTTAAATATCTCTAAATCTGAATTTGCAGTCACCAAACACTTGTCTTGGTAGGATTGAATCAATTTGGATGTTTATAAATTAAATTAAGCTTACAGATATTTAACCAGTAAAATAACACTGATCCGAATCGGTCATTGTTCAATATCCTGCTTCAGTAAGCGAACGAAAATGAGCTGTGAACTCTTTTATATTAAGCCGCAAGGTAAAGACCGGCAGATCAGTTTACGTAATAGGTTGGTATTGCTGGTACTCAACAACATAATTATAACGACTTACGAATAGGACTCTAAAATCAGTCAGACAAATAAACAGCAAAGGTAGTCTGGGAGCGGCCACCTAGTTATTCTAACCATCATTAGTTTAACCGTAAGAACAAAGGGCTAATGATAAAAACAATTCATTGCATGTTTTTACACAACCTAAGTGCATGTTTTCGATACTTGACATGTCCTGACGACGATATCCTCTCGGTCGAATTGGCTACACAAAAAAAAGAACAAAAAACAAACGACTATCTCCACTCATCCCCTGTTCTTCGCCTCGCATTGTGTGTTAACTAAAACAGGATTATATCGTTAAGTCTACGCCAACAATAGATTTTTGTACAAAGCGCTATAAATAGGCGTACATAAATAAATAATGCCATAACATCCGCTGTATGAAAAAGGGTTAACAATCCGTTTTGATGAACTAGTTGGGCATTGAGGTGTTTTATTAATATCTGATAATAAATAATAACAAAGAGATAAATATGGTCACTATGGACAGTGAATTTCCACAATTTTATTTTCATTAGGGCATTCCTATGAATATTTGAACCGGTGAAATTACTAGCAAAGAGGTTTTCCATCTTATAGTCCTCAGCAGGGTTGGCAACGCTAATGCGGTCTATGGATTGCAGTCTTTACATTATTACCTCGTCTGTGTGCGTGTTTACCTTCTTCGGTATTCTTCTACGGCTAGCGGTCCTGGGTTCAAAGCCCGGTAAGGGCAGATATTTGTGTGATGAGCGCGAATATTTGTTCCTGAGTCATGGATGTTTTCTATGTATTTAAGTATACATTTCTCTATATTAGTATTTATATCGTTGTCTAGTTAGTACCCATAGTACAAGCCTAGAGCTTGTACTTGGGACCAGATCAATTGGTGTAACATTGTCCCCTGATATTTATTTATTTATTTTATTTATTTATTTCCAGTACGTTCCTAAAACTTGAAATATATTATCTAGTTTGTTCCGATGTTAGCCATAGAACTTTTATAAAATACATACATACATACATACATACCGTCACGCGCCGTGTGTATATTAGTGACAGGTTGCAAATCCATCGCCTAACAATACTACAAGCCTTTATTCTCTTAGTCGCCTCTTATGACTTCCACAGGAAGGCATGGAGTGGCACTATTCTAAGCCGCTAACCACACGGCTCTTTAATAACAAACCGGACAATTTCTATAGGTAATCACCTCAACCGATCGATGGGAAATTCAGTACTTATTGATAGAGAAATAATTTTACTTAAGGTACACTTAAAATACTTAGGGTCCCAAGTTAAAAGAAGTGCAGTTCCTTAGGGAATAGCGTTTAGAAACTTCTGTAATCAACGACTTGTTAAATTAATTCCAAGAAAGAAAGTTCAAGTCAATCTAAAACTACCAGGCTCTCATAAATCAGAAGAGCTCTTCGATAAACCCTACTTCAGTCAAAACCCATTCACAAATGTACTCTGCCATTATATTACAAAGTGCATATTCAGTTAACAACGGCTTTGTATGGAAAAGCTTGGTCTATTGTTTTTCTTCAAGAGGACAATGAAGCGCCGAGTGTACTCGATATCGCATACTTCCTATGTGCACTGTAGTGTTTAAGATCAAGACAAATGAAACGACTCGTATGCTGATTCAAGGATCACTGATTTATTTGTTAATATCATCAAGTACCCTACGTTAATAACTACCCACATATAACATCTCCCCCCTAATCAAAAGCTAACCTTAAACCTTAATTAATTTAGTTTCAAACATTTTTCAACTGGTATACCTACCTACATTCGCTATTCTTAACAAATTCATAATTTACACATACTTATTGCTTTCTTAATGCAAAAGTGTATAAGCAGCGTATTATATTAACTTTAACATTTGTATTATTAACAAACTTGTAGTATTACAATAGTACATTGTGCATCAAGGGTAGTATGAAGGGAATTACTAACGAGAGTGTTAGAAGCCCGACGCCGAAGGCGGAGGGCTTTTAATGACTCGAGTTAGTAATCCCTTTACTGCCTGTGATACACACAATGGTTTTCATCACATTTGCGAGGAAAAAAACAAAGAGAAAACACTTTAACTCTGCAAAATATAAAGAAATAACTTTTGACGGACGGGAACGTCAATGGAAACGATTTTTTTTTTGTGACCACAGACACTGCGTTTAGTTTCGACCTGGATTCGAGCCAGATTTAGCCAATTTGATAAAAATGTATAATTACTAAAATTAATGATAAATGTTGATATAAACTTGAAATAGGTATAAAAATAATGAAGTTTAATGAAGCATATAGGTTTTGTGTAATGTAAGTTAGTCTATAGCTAATTTTTAAAGATGAAATTAGAAACCGATTTAATTTTTGGCTGAAAATTAAACCTCCTTAGTCAGAAATGATGTACGAAAGAGTTGCAAATTTTAAAAAGAAAGTAATTACTCCCTAGGGATGACAAACTCGCCATAATTCCCGCGGGAACAATTTAGGCCATTGTCCTTCTGTATACAGGCATGGAATAACACCATTTACGAGCAAGTGTGATGAAAATAAATATATGTACTTATACAGAGTCGTACTACCAAAACTTGACTCAGTAGGTATGTGTTCTTTTCAAAGATGTGTAACTGACGACTGTCTAAGTTTTTGTAGTAGGCACTAATACGGATTATCCATATGAATTACCGTGTCAGACTAAAACATGCATGATTTTATATATAATAATCAAATTCCCTTCATTTAAACCTAAAAATACATAATTTTAAAACCTATCTGGTGTGCGCACTCGCCTGCCTGAGCGAGTGTAGCGGTGAGCGGGTTCCGGCGCTGAGCTGATCTCGGGCTCCCGGGAGCCTTTGGGCACCGGCGCTGGCTCCCCGCCGCAGTCCTCCAGGTCATCGTAATACCTATCTCGCTGTGCAGTGCCAGCAGTGCCGTGCGGCGGCGCAGCGGGCACAATGTGCTGCCTGTTGCGCCGGTACAAGCGGCGGTCGGGCGTGCGCACCCAGTAGGAACGTGGCTCGGCGGCGGCGCGCTCGACGCGCGCAGGCACCCAGCGCCCCGCGCCGGGAGCCTCGCCCGGGTCTCGAATACGTACCCGATCGTTGTCACTTAGCGGTCGTAGGGTTCTGGTACCCTTGTCGTAATTTTGTTTAGATGCTTGAATAATTTTATTGCGACGTTCTTTTATTTCACTTTTCGGGGGCGTTTTCGGGTCTAACAGATCACACTTAACGGGCAGTTTTGTATTTAGCCTCCTACCCATGAGCAACTGCGCGGGCGAGTACTCCTCCCCTGATATCGGTGTGTTACGAAAATTTAGGAGTGCCAGATAAAAATCGGATCCGTCTTCTTGTGACTTATTAATAAGATTTTTAATGGTCTGTACATTACGCTCCGCTAGACCGTTCGACCGGGGGTAATGCGGCGAGCTCGTAACCTGCTGAAACTCCCAATTTCGAGCGAACTGCCTGAACTCGTCCGATACAAATTGACGTCCGTTGTCCGAAACTAGTCTCTGCGGGATACCGTGTCGTGCAAACCATGATTTTAATTGATTTATAACCGTAACGCTTCTGAGGTCTCTAATGGTCGCTACTTCCACATACTTCGAATAATAATCCACTAATAATAGGTAATACTTATCTTTTATCTGGAAAATATCCATTGCGAGTGATTGCCAGGGGCGATCAGGCACGGGGTGCGCCTGCATGGGCTGGCGCGGCGGCGCGGAGCGGTGCGCGGCGCAGGCGGCGCAGCGGCGCACGGCGCTCTCCACAGCGGCCGCCATGCCCGGCCACCACATCACGTCGCGTGCCCGCCTCTTACATTTGTCGATACCGAGATGCCCCTCGTGTATCTTTGACGTCATCTCATTTCTCAAAATATTTGGAATTATTACCTTATCATTACGAAAGACTGTATCCTCGATGACGTGAATGTCGTCCCTAATTTCCCAATACGGCTTGGCCTGTTGAGTGACAATGCTTTTTGTATGGGGCCAACCTTTGCGGTAATATTCCATCACTTCACACAAACCTTGATCTCTTCGCGTTGCTTCCTTGATGGCCTGCATTTTCTCGTTACTAAAGCAGAGATTACCTATTAACGTGTTCAAATGTATATTTAATATCTCTTGTATGTGATAGTCACACTTACTCGGTTCGATGTTTGTCGCTCTCGACAAAGTGTCTGCCACGTACATCAGGCGCCCTGGTACATAACAAATATTCATTGAGTAGATTTGTAATTTGAGGAGCATGCGCTGAAGTCTTATCGGCGTTTCGTTCAATGGTTTTTTAAAAATGGCCTCTAATGGTTTGTGATCCGTCTCCACGGTGACACTATTATGACCATAGATAAACTGGTGAAACTTACCGCAGCCGAATACGATGGCGAGCAGCTCCTTTTCTATTTGCGCCCAGCGCGTCTCGGCGGGCGTGAGTGTGCGTGCGGCATACGCGACGGGCCGCCCGCCCTGCAGCAGCACAGCGCCCAGGCCGCGCGAGCTGGAGTCGACCGACACCGTCACCGGCTCGTTAGGGCAGTAGTACCTGAGGGTAGGCGCGCGCGCCAGCTGCTGTTTCAGTGACCTGAAAGCATTTGAGTGAGCTTCGTGCCACTCAAACTCCACGTCTGTCTTCAACAGTTCCCTTAGGGGCTCTGCTTTATCCGCGTAGTTGTGTATGAATCGTGACAGATAGTTTGTCATGCCCATGAAACGCTCTAACTCTTTTTTACTCTTAGGCGTCGGCATGTCATTAATACATTGAACCCTGTCGGGATCCGGACGAATTCCACTTCTATCAAATATATGACCTAAGAATCTTACCTTGTCTTGACCGAAGACGCATTTCGCTTTATTGAACTTAACGCCGTACTCGGCCGCACGTTGCAGCACCGACTCCAGCCGTTCGTCGTGCTCCTCCTGCGTGCGCCCGTACACCAAAATATCATCAACGAATACCTCCGTCCCTTCCTTCCAAAATAACTTGTACATTATACTGTGAAATACCTCAGAAGCGCTACAAATGCCAAACGGCAATCTGAGAAATCTATATCGGCCGAACGGCGTCGCAAACGTACATAATTTAGAGCTTGTCTCGTCTAAAACACACATATAAAACCCTTTGCTTGCGTCTAACACCGAAAAGTATCTGGCACCCGAAATGTTCGAAGTAATTTCATCAAGGGTGGGAAGTTGGAAGTGGCTTCGTTTAATTGCCCGATTTAAAAATTGAGGATCGAGGCACAAGCGTATTTTACCGTCAGACTTTTCAACCAATACAATATTAGAGACCCAGTCGGTGGGCTCGCTGACTGGAGTAATAATATCAAGGTTTTGCAGCCGTTCCAACTCCTCCTTTAGTTTCGGCCTTAATTTAATGGGTATCTTTCGTGCCCCTCTGACAACAGGCGGAATAGATTCGTCAATAACTAGTTTATGCAACCCTGGCAGTCGTCCTATTCCCTCGAAAATATTTTTATATTTAGTAAATATATCTGAGTCATCCTTATTGTAAACCTCACTAACTCTCATTATTAATTTCAATTCCGTACAAGCTTCCCTTGACAATAAGTTACTGCATGATAAATCTAATACATATATTTTATGAACCATTTTAATATTATTGTAACACAAATTCGCATCAAAATAACCAACAACAGGTAATGAACTTTTACTAACCTCCTTTAGCACGGTATCAGTCTGACGTAACTCTTGTTTACAAAAACCAGCCGCCAAATAGCTAGCGACTGACATGACAGACGCATCTGCTCCGCTGTCTAATTTAAACTGCACGGGTACACCGTTTACACTTATTAACTCACGCCAACTCTTAAAGTTTATATTGCCGATTTCAATTCCACTAATCATGAATTCTTCGTCTTCACTTACCGCATCCGGAGATTGACATAATAGTTCCTGCATCGCACGATTTACGAAGTTCGGAGACCTACAACACCTTGCGAAATGACCACGCTTGTTACACTTATAGCACGTCACTTGATAAGCTGGACACCGACCGTTATCATGCGCGTAGTTGCAGTTTCCGCATAGTTGCCTCTGTCGCGCACCATACCGCGCGGGTGACATGGGTCCTGGAGGCGCCGGCGCGAGCGGGGGCGCGCGGCGGGGCGCGCGGCGCGCCACGAGCGGCTCGATGTCGGCGCGCGGCGCGGGCGCCTCGCCGGCGGGCGCGGCGCGCACGGCCCCGGCCTGCTCGCTGGCTACCTCCGCCGCCCGGCACCACTGTGCCGCTTCTTGCAGTAAAAGATCAGACTTCCGGAGCATCCGTTCTCGTAGTTGGCTATCTTTTATCCCTCGAATCATCTGTGTCAAAATCAAACTTTCTCGAAGAGATCCAAACGTGCACGATTTGCTTTTCACTTTCAATGTAGCATAGTATTTATCGAACGGCTCACTCCCCTGCGAGCACTCAAAAAATAAGTGTCGTTCAAAATTTATGTTTTTCGACGGATCGCATCTTTCGTCGAACTTCCGACATAACACGTCGTAATCGTTTTGTTCGTCCACCGGGAAGTCGAGCTCCTCGTATATCTCACGGCCGCATTTCCCAATAACATGCAGAAATAAGGCACACTTTTCTCTGCCTTCGGATTGTTCCCGTCCCGATGCTATAAGATACCACTCAAAAGTCTTTTTCCAGTCACGCCAATTGTCCGCCATGTTCCCAATATCCGACATTGGCGGCGGTTGCTGAATATTCACATAAGATGCACTTCTCTGACTGACCGTGTCACTTTTATTACCCAACGACATAATTTCACTCTGGAGTAAAATGTAATTATTAAACTCAGTCTATTCACACCTGACACCATGTAGTGTTTAAGATCAAGACAAATGAAACGACTCGTATGCTGATTCAAGGATCACTGATTTATTTGTTAATATCATCAAGTACCCTACGTTAATAACTACCCACATATAACATGCACTGTGTATTAGAAAGCGTTTCCATGGTCCCAAATTAAAACTTACAGACAAGATATAAAAAAAAAATGAAAATAGGATTCGAACGTATTCGGAGCTGTAGCAAATTTAGAAAGTCTAAAATGACAACTGAAATGCATAGGATCATGTCGACAGATAACAAATCATCAACATAATTAAATTTGCCACACTGCGTCCATTCACTTGCAGTTCTTTGGTAGAAGGTAGTAATTCAAAAGTTATAGTCGTCTGTTAACTATTGTTATTTAGCCTTCGCTCCGCTTCGGTTTATATTATATCTCTCCTTTCTCTTATTAACTCTATGTATTGATGAAAACCACATCAAAGTCCGTTAGCCTAGTTTGAATGATCTAAGCGTACGAACCGACGGCCGGAAGCGAGTAAATTTTATCCTCTGTAAAGATTTGAACACAATGTTTCAAATGAGCCCAAACAATGGTTCTAAATTTTAAACAAATTGTTTGCTCAATTGTCTCGTCTTGTGTTTAACGAGTTTTTTTTATGGCAAAGAGAAGGCAAACGAGCACACAGGCCACCTGATGGCAAATCGTGTTTGACATATAAGCTCCCTCATACTTTGAAATCACTATGATATAAACAGTATTCACTGAAAGGCAGCAACTTGTCTTTTTTTTATGGCAAAGAGAAGGGAAACGAGTGCACAAGCCACCTGATGGTAAATGGAAACTGTTACCCATAGACATTCGCATTCACAAGACTGCAAGCCTAAGACTGCAAATGCGTTCCCAACCCTGAGGACTAAGATGGATTGCCTCTATGCTAGTCATTACACCGGCTGTCTTATCCCCAAACCGGAACACAACAATGCGAATACTGCTATTTGGCGGTAGCTTAATGGATAAGATGGTGGTAGCGATCCGGACGGACCCTGCACAAGGTCCTACCACCCGCAAAACGCATAACGCATAATCAAATAACGCATAGTTGGAAGGTCGAAAAGTGATACAGGGAAATATTTACCTATATTCAACTAAATTCAAAATGGATTATATTCTGTGGAACAAGGAATCGTGAGTTTATTGTCCAATACAAAGCCAAAGGTAAGATTCAAGAAAGGTGACTACCACGGACTGAAAAACGGCAGGGCACACCTAAGATCTGATGAAAATCGCGGAAAACTGATGGATGCCAGTACCACGAAACTTAAGTCATGGTCGTCGTGGAGATCAGAGGAGTATTCCCAACAGTGAAAGTCTTTCGATTGATATGGACGAGATCACCATTTAGCGATACGGCCTGATGTATACCTACAAAAGGTACTGTTCCGTGTTTTGTTTTGTTGGTGTCCAATAACGAGGATTTGTATTGTATTGACTAGGCGAAGGAACGTTCTTCGTCAGATCGTCCTCCGCATTGCCGAAGCGGAAGCTAGAGGGACGACTTGGAGCGAGTTGACCGACCGACCGACTGGGCAGGCGACGCGCTGTGGATGCCCTCATGCCCCATCTAGGGGACATAGGACATTAAGGTAGAGGTGTATTTTATGATAAATGCCGTAACGTATGTTCCAGTGGACACCGTCTCCACGAGAAAGCCTGCGACGGAAGCAGGTCTGAAGCTACAAAAGCCTCGATAAGACTCTTCAGACTTCGGACGTAGGCGGACGACTTGACACATTTATGTTCATAAGTTGTTGCGTTGCATTCCTTGTTTATGATTACCGTACACAACTCCTGGTACGCGACTCTTTTCATTTCTATAATCTTAAATCTTTTTTCTTCGTGTGTAAAGATTTTAATCAGATTTGTAGGTTAAATTTAGATAGGTATTTTTTCGGGGAGGGTCATATAATGTACTTACATAGTATCTACCGAAGTAGGTACATTTGGTTGGTAGGTATACTATACATCAAGGAAAAGCCGGGACAGTACGCTAGTAATTGACAATTAACAATTGGCGCGAACGTTCGAAGTAATGTTCTTCTTTGCTTAAATAACATCAAACATAGTGGAAGAACGATCGTGTAACGTACTACCTATTGAATTTAAAAGTCTTAGTTACAAAAACAACAGTTGTTCTGAAATTCAGTTCGAAATTACATTGTTTTGTTACACACAGACCGATTACGTGGCAATACTGCGAAAATCCAGATTACGGCTGCAAACACGCAACCATGTCCTCTAACTCCCTACGTGTCATATAAACGTACTCGCAAACCAAATACCAACATATCAATTCAGTTAGAAATCGCGCCACTATCAAAGATAACTATGAATTTTGCATTCAATTGTGGTAGTTCCAAATTTGTCCGTTGGCATTATTAAAATGGCGGTGTGACCTTGAACTTGCGAATCGTTCAAGTGCGAGGATGTTCCAAAATGGAGGGGTTCACAAATACAGATTGGACAATAAGGCGCTTCCGCGATTGGTGTGTCAGCCCCAAACGAATGATTTACGGTTTAATCAGTGTGTAGGAAGTAATCAGGCCTTTTGTTTTGAAAGTGGAATAATTATTGGGTTTTTTGCCAATTTTTTTTTCACGATGTCAAGATCTAAATTGTTTTAACTGGCAACACTTTATTTCGATTTGATTCATAGGCAGAGGTGATTACCACGAACCACTAAATCTGAAACTTTGAGTGAGTTGAAAGAAAGTGATGGAGCTATCCTAATTTGCAAAGTATTTAACCCTCAGATGACAATAGTTTGTGGTATGAAAATTTCGTTTTTACCTATCTTGCTTACTCAGTCAGCGTTAGTACTCATCGATAAGCTAATTGAGAAAGCAAGAGGAAAACGAACTTTTCCGACTGATTACGATGTCGTATGATAATACACCACATCACGACTAAAATCCTTATGGGCGGCCATCTTAGGTCTCCACAAAACGGTTTCTATGCGTCTTTTATCATTATCATCAAAACGTGTTAGTGCTTTTAAGTACCTACCTACATAATCATTATTCAGTATGACGTAGCTAATAGTTAATTGGTAAATAATATTTTGCCTATAATGCCAAACACTCTTCAGACGATAAATTGGCAAGTTGGCAAATTAGAAGACCAAAAATAATAATCCAATATTATGCTTTATCTACTAGGTATCTATCCTAAAATGTATTATTTTTGTTTTGTATTTCTAATTGATACAGCTAACGCCACCTTTCATTCATCACGTCAAACTAATAGTCAATAAGAATACAGGTAGACATTCAAGTAAGGATGGTAAAATATGTGCGAGTAAATTAGGGTAAAATCATAATAGTTAAACAGATTTTTACGAGATTTCTATACATTTCCATTACTTTTTTATATTTGAAAACAAGATCTATACAAACAACCACAATTCAGCATGCAAAGTTTAAAAAAAGTTATACGTCAGTCAGTGACATTGACATTGACATGACATTTCGTCCAAACTTTGAACTTTGTTGTTCTGTAACGGTTTGCTTTTAATTTGCCTGGGTTTATTTGATAATTCCTGTTATTGTATGGTTTTAATACAATGAATCTCCTTAACTACATAAGTGATGAAGAATTCTTACCGTTCCTTCAAAGTTTGGAGGTGGAGAGCGACAGGAAATCTTTCGAATGGATGTTCAACGACCCCGAACTCTCCGGTATTTTACGATGGCTTTACAACAGTTTAGACCACAGTAATGCTTTAAGTGCTCGAGAGAAATATAGGTGAGTTATTAACATTACTTATCGAATCGTTAATCCTTAAGCAATCCTAACTGTCCCTAAGAATGTTTATGGTAGTTTTTTTGTTTTCAATTGTTTTATCGCTTGTGTGTTAGATTGATAACCTAATTTAAATTGAAAACTGGGTTATTAATTAAAAGCATTTAGTCACTTTAACCGGAATGAAATCACATTTTTAGTATACTTTAGGAACCATTCCATACTTAATAAATACTAGGTACTTACTGTTTAGTGCATTTGGCATTTATTATTCTTATTATGTGAATATTATCTTCTTATTGCAGATACGCTGAAATTGAAAAACATCTGCTTACTCCTGAGGACTTGGAAGCAAACTTAGCCTCATTACAAGATGAATTCCAAGGGCTCTGTCTACCAGGAGACCAGGAGTCACTCCAGGATGTCAAAATGGATGTCCAAATGCAGAGCGAGAGGCTGAAACTTTTGGAGAAACAGGAGACTGTTGTTAAGGACCTGATCAAACAGAATAAGTAAGTTTTAGCCTGTATTTTAATTTTGTAAAATATCTTACGTATGTTGTGATGACGGTGCAGTCAGGCTAGTTGGTGTCTCTGCCTATAAAGCTAGCAGTCCTGTGTTTAATCTTCGGTAAAGTTGAATATTTGTATATTTAGTAATAGTACATTTTATTGTTGTTTTTTGAGACTAGGAAAATGTCAACATTGTTAGTGTTTAAGTAAAATGTCCTAAATATGTTTAGAATTAAGAAAGCAAGTCTACTAATAAAGAAATTAATGTAAATTTCTAGCCTCACTAAAGAAGAACTAAGCCGTGAGATCACTAAGCTGAACTCTGCGCAGCATCAGCTCACACAAGATGAGGCTGCGTTTGCGGAAGATTGTATTACCCTTGCTAATGAGGTAGAAGCCCTAACGGAGAGTGTGGTTGATGTTATAGCTGATACGTTGAGCTTGTATAGCAGTGCACATACTGATAAGGTTAGTATGACGTATCATTATATTTTTTTCCTTGTCACATTTTTGTGTTAAAATTATTATGTGTGTGTAACCTTCCATGGTTTCATCTGATGGCTCCAAAGGACTTTTATTCTTACGTCGTCACCCCAAGCTAAATTTGTATGGGAAAAGATAACAAACTACACACTTTAAGCATCGGTTGACAATTCTCATAAATAACACCAGTACACCACCAAAAAAAAAATCCTTGATGCCTGACTCAATTTTAATATCATATCTACATATTACATATTTTCTCTATGCAGAAGGGATTTGCTATCACATTTGTCACTAGGTACAGTGTAGGTACAGTGAGTCTCCCTAATACTGCAGTGCCCATCAGAGTTCATAATGAACTGTTGCAATAGTATAGATATTAACTAACTTAGACCTTTTGAACCTTATGATATTGTAATAAATTACTGATTACCAGTGATCAGATCTAGGATGCAATGTTCCAGGGATTAAGTATGTTATTTTAACATGGATGTGACTTACAATCCCGAGAGTCTTTTTTACCTACCTTTATAAAACGATAAATAACTTTTAGTATTTAATAACTCAGAAATAAAAGAAATAATAATTAATCAAGAACCCATAGAATATGTTGAAGAGTATATCTATTTAGGCCAAGTAATATCACCATCAAACATTATGCAAAAAGAAATTGAACGAAGAGTAGTCAACTCATGGAAAAGATACTGGTCCTTAAGCGAAGTAATGAAAAATAAAAATATTAGACTTCAGGAAAAAAGGAAAGTGTTTAATACCTGCATTCTACCATGCCTGACATACGGTTGCCAGACTTGGGCACTAACAGAAAAACAAGAAGGTAAGTTGAGAGTATGCCAAAACTCGATGGAAAGAAGTGTTATGGGAGTTAAAATAAAAGATAAAATAAGACTCCAATACATAAAAGAAAAAACAAAATTTAAAGATATTATAAAAACATATAGAACACTAAAATGGAAATGGACAGGGCATATGCTCAGAGAAGAAACACCCAAATGGACAAAATATATCACCGAATGGTACCCCAGAGGATACAAGAGGAAGCGAGGAAGACAAAATATGAGATGGCAGGATGATTTTAAACGGGCAGCAGGCAAAGAGTGGACGCGCCTGGCAAAGAACCGAAGTACGTGGAGAGCCTTGGAGGAGGCCTATGTCACAAGACAAACACTTGACAAGAAAGGGAAAGAAAGACAAAAGGAAACAGAAGGTGCTGCAG
The DNA here is from genome assembly GCA_923062465.1 of Acleris sparsana. Taxonomy (NCBI): domain Eukaryota; kingdom Metazoa; phylum Arthropoda; class Insecta; order Lepidoptera; family Tortricidae; genus Acleris; species Acleris sparsana. Next base: position 14,555,258 of record OV281300.1, read on the forward strand.
GAACCTAAATACTAGATAGAATCCCAGCGTTATAAATAAAACAAATGTAACTTATAATGTCAGAGTAATAAAGGGTTTATTATTATTATTATTATTTATTTAATAACTAATAACAAAAAATAATAATACAAGAACTACATACTGCATAGAACAACTGAACGTAACTTGCATGTCTTATCTTTTGTGGTATTTTTATTTTATTTTTCTGTTTTCCAGTGTATATTATGTTTTAACGGGTGTTAAATAAAGAGAAGTCAATGTTCAATCACAAATTGGTTTTATTGAATGTCCTTAATTTATAGTACAGAATAGGTAAAAGGCTAAGTGACCAGGTGGGTGCGGAATTACTAGATACTTAAGTTACTTGACTGTTTGTGCCGAGAGCTACGAAAGGACTGGCCGCCGCGAGCGGGCCGAGAATTAATGTTTACTCAAAATGCTGACGCCGCTGAATACGTCAGGGGTGTCGCCACAATACTCCCCCTCTTAAAAAAAAATGAATTAACGGTTTCCTACGTTGTACAAAATTAGTTTAAAGAATTAGTTACAAAGAACAAAAACAAACATAGGTAGTTGAACACAATGATTACACAAGCTGAAACGTGCCCGTAACCTGATCACTTGTTATTACAATGTTACTGACTTAGAACTAAACACTATTACACTAACTTACATTGTTATTGGTATGTTTGCTGTTGTGGCATAACTGGTACTCCTTGTACCGTGATACTCGTGGGAGGCGTATTGTTGACAGTTTTGCGCACCCAGTTCCTTGCGCCCTTTTTACATTTCGTTTTAAGCATGTAACATAATACCAATACTAATACTATTCCGAGTACTAGCATACCGATGCCAACGTAATTAAGCTTGGATTCCACTTGACTGGATAAGTTTTCAACTTTCGCAATTGCGATAGTGTTATGAGAATTTCCATCTGCTTCTTTACTTTGAGCGTAACCCATTTTAATGTATAGGTAAATTAGCTTGCGGATTGTTGCGACTAATCACTGGGGCTGCTATGAGACAATTCTTACAATAAGAGAGATTCTATATGATCTAATTTATATATGAACACGTTTTGAGTCTAAAATGCGTGCTGGCAATCCGTGGCACAGTACCTGAATTATTTCAGTATGTTAATTTAAGTTAACCTAATTGCAGTGTTCTTGTTTTCGAACCCGACTTGACATTAACTTATAACTATGATTCTTATGAACTAAACGATTAAGGGTAGTAGTTGTATAGGACTTACTCTGCAATACTAAATCAAAGGGACACCAAACAGTATTCCTATACAACCACGCCGAGTACCTATTTGGTAACAAATATTGACGCTGTTTCCTTACTGTTTTAAAACTATTTACTGTGTAGCATACATTTGTCTTATTCATCAATTTTAAATCTAACTGGCGTTTTTACAACTCGGCCACTACGCGTGGTACGGATAATGGGCTTAAGCGTTTGTGGAACTGATGGCGATTGTTGCACATCAGTGTCCTTGGGGTCGTTGTCCTTATTTGGAACCGTGTCGTTGCAACTACTTTCATCCTGATCTGTTAACATAAATGCTGGTTTTAACCTGTCTATAGAAACTTCTGTCTGTCTATTAGGTAATTGTATTTTAAAAGTTTTAGGTCTCCTAGTTATAATTCGGTATGGGCCATCGTAGTTAGGGGTCAAAGGTCTCTTAACCATATCATTTCGTATAAAAACATGTGAACAGGTGTCTAAATCTTTGTGAACAAAAATCTTCCGTGAATCGCTCCTCGCTCTTGCTACGGGCCGAAGGTTACTGATTGTTGCTCTAAGATTTTCTACATATGAGAGTGGGTCATTGAAATTGACTGTCGAGCTTGTGTAAAAATCGTCTGGTAGCCGTAAAACTTGACCATAAAGCATCTCCGCCGGGCTGACACTGTCGTCTGATTTACAAACCGACCGGAGTCCTAGCATGACTGTAGCAAGCTCGTCTACCCAGTTAGCATTGTCCGCTAACCTGGCTGTTAACGCAGCTTTCAATGTTCTGTGCCACCGCTCCACTAAACCGTTACTCTGTGGGTGATATGGTGTGGTACGGATTCTGTGTATTCCTAAAAATTTCATTAATTTACTAAATAAGTCGCTCTCGAATTGTCTACCCTGATCTGTCGTGATAATATTTGGGCAACCGAATCTGCAAATCCAATTTTCGTAAACTATTTTGGCTATCGTATCCGCAGTAATGTTACTTATTGGTACGGCTTCCGGCCAGCGCGTACAGCGATCTATCATGGTAACCAGGTAACGGTATCCATAGCTAGAGGTAGGTAATGGGCCTACAATGTCTATATGGATGTGCTTTAACGTTTCCGCTCCGTTGAACTGTCCTAGACCTGACTTAGTGTGTCGTGTAATTTTTGCTTTTTGACACTGCAAACATGTTTTTGCCCATGTACCTACGTCTTTGTTCATTTCTGGCCAAAAATATCTTTGTGCTACCATTTTGCGCGACGTCCTAACGCCAGGATGACTAATGTCGTGAACGGCATGAAAAGCGATTTTTCTAAATTTTTCCGGCAAATATGGTCGTGCGTTATTTGTCGATGTTTCGCAATAAATTTCAACATTCGAACCCGGTATACCTAAGGTTTTTATTTTTGCTGAACTGTTAACAAAGTTTGTAATCTGAGCGTCTGTTTCCTGTGCCTTTGCTAGTTCGACGAAATCGATGACGGTGGGACAATGTATGGACTCAATACGTGATAACGCGTCAGCAACTTGATTCTGTGAACCGTTGATGTGTACTATCTCGCTCGTGAACTCACTAATAAACATGAGTTGTCTCGCTCTACGTGGGGTCTCTTTAGCTGTGCTAACTTTGCTTAATGCCGAAGTAAGCGGTTTGTGGTCGGTGTATACTATCAGACGCCTGCCTTCTATGAGATTTCTAAAATGGCAAATGGACATATAGATTGCTAGTAACTCTCTGTCATAGGTGCTATAATTTTTTTGTGTTTCTGAAAACGCTTTTGAGAAATACCCTAGAGGTTTCCACACGTTGTCTACGTACTGTTGGAGAACGCCACCTGCGGAGGTGCCAGATGCGTCCGTCATAAGCGCTAGCGGAACGTCCGCGAGCGGATGAGCCAATGTAACAGCGCTCTTAAGGCTATCTTTACATTGTTCAAATGCCGCGATTGAAACTGAATCCCATACAATTTTCGTTTGATCCTTCTTTTTGGAGTTATGCAAGAATTTGTTTAAATGTGCCTGTTGCTCTGCAGCTTTCTGCAAGTGTGACCGATAAAAGTTAATCATGCCTAAGAAACGCCTTAACTGTTCTATTGTTTCTGGCCGCGGGTAATCTGCGATGACCTTAACCTTTTCTTCGCGCGGTTCCAAACCGTTTTTAGACACTGTATACCCTAAAAATTCTACTGTTGGTTGTCCGAATTTGCATTTACTAAGATTTATTGTCAAACCGGCTTCCGTGAAAACCCGGAAAAGATGCTCTAAGTGTTCCTTATGTGCGCTTTCGCTCTCTGAAGCTACAATTAAATCATCTAAATAACAAAACAGGTAGGACTTGGTTCCGTCACTGCCCGTGTGTTTTTCTATATCATTGAGGATCGAGTGCATAAATCTCTGAAAAGTTTGCGCCGCGTTTCTTAACCCGAAACACATTCTGGGGAACTCAAATAAGCCGAAGGGCGTTATTATCGCGGTTTTTTCGATATCTTCCGGGGCTACTTCTATAACGTGGTAGGCACGGTTTATATCTAGTGTAGAAAATAGTGTCTTACCTGCAAGCCCAAAGGTGAAGTCTTGTAATCGGGGAATAGGGTACCTGTCGGGCTTCGTTATTGCATTCAGTCTCCTGTAGTCACCGCACGGTCTCAGCTGACCGTCCTTCTTCGGCACCACGTGTAGCGGACTGGCCCATGGACTCTTGCTGGGTCTGCAAATTCCTAATTCTACCATATTACGAAATTCGTCCCTAATTTTAACGTATCTGTCTCGCGGTAATGGCCTCGCTCGCGCATAAACCGGAGGTCCAGATGTCTCGATGTGGTGCTTGACACCGTGTTTCGCTGGGTCCCTAAAACAGATAGGTTTCGTTATCTCCGCGTATCGCTCCAGGATGTCACGAAATGGGTTATCATCCTGAATGCTTTTTACGGATGGCTGCCCGTAACGTACGATGGACCCATATGCACTAAACTCTGTAACACTATCAACTAATTTCTTATTAAATAGGTCTACTACTAACTTATGAGTCTTTAGGAAATCTGCACCAATTATGGGTTGTTTTACTTCACACACGATAAACGACCACTTGAATGCCCTGCGTAGGCCTAAATTTATTTCTAGAGTTACTGCACCGAATGTTTTAATCTCAGAGTTATTTGCCGCGTAAAGTTTGTAATTCGTTTCATTGCGACCGACACCGAATTTACTTACTGGTACTACCGAGACATTCGCACCCGTGTCCACTAAAAAACATATACCACTTGTTTGGTCACAAACGCTAAGACGATGACTGTCGTCCAACCCCGCACACTCCTGTACTGTGCCGGGTGACGCCGCTAGTCACCAGTTGGATTGCTGTGACTGCATGCTGCCGGAGATGGATGGGGTCGATGTTCCCGCACGCTGCTGCTGCTGTGTTCTGTCCCATGCACAAGGTTGTGTGCAGTTTCTCGCATTTTCCCTGAATTTAAAATGATATCTGCATAGCCAGTTGGGATTTCTCGACGGGCTTCTCGCGCGAGACCGGGAACGTTCTCTCTGCCAACCTTGATTGGAGTTTTCTGTGGCTCTAGATCTCAATTCGTTAACTTCTCCTCGGAGCTGCCTCAGTTCTATGGCCATGTTCCTGAATTCCTGGATAAGTTCTGCGTCACTTGTTGATTGCATGGGTGTTGGTGTTGCTATTTCTGCTACCACACCTTGCCTCACTGACTCCATTATCTTATCTGCCATGGTGGCCAGTGTCTCTAACTTGGTGTCCTCACTGACTATTAATACTGTACGTACCGCCAACGGAAGTCGCTGTAGCCACAGGTTCTTTAGCCTCTCGTCGTCAACGCCCGAGTTCTTTGCTGCTTCGGCCATGCTACGGAACAACTGTGATGGTTTCTGATCTCCCAGCTCCAGTTCTCTGACTAACCTGTTGAATTGTGAGTCTGCGCTCTCTTGATAGACGGTAATTAATCTATTTTTTAGTTCCGAGTACTGCCTGCTGTCCGCACTTTCTAGTAGGTCCTTGACTGCGTTTAATTCGTCCCTGCCCAGTTTTCCGATAACCAGGTCGAATTTGGCCTCCTGGCTCAACTTCTGCGGAGCTAGTATCGCGTCCAGCTGCGTGAACCAGAGTTTGGGCATGTCCTTCCAGAATGGTGCTATCCGCGATGCCACGGTAATCGCCGCCAACTCGTCTCGTGCATGGTCGCTCGTTGGAGGTTGTACCGGGGCCGCCGCTGAGGCCTGCACCGGCACTCCAAAACCATGCTGCATTGGTACGGTGGTCATTTTTACTAACGTTTCTGAGTCTATTATTTAATCACTGGTACAACTCGACGCTGTCCCCACCTGGCCTACGCAAGATCACGTCGGGGTCACCAATTATTTAACGGGTGTTAAATAAAGAGAAGTCAATGTTCAATCACAAATTGGTTTTATTGAATGTCCTTAATTTATAGTACAGAATAGGTAAAAGGCTAAGTGACCAGGTGGGTGCGGAATTACTAGATACTTAAGTTACTTGACTGTTTGTGCCGAGAGCTACGAAAGGACTGGCCGCCGCGAGCGGGCCGAGAATTAATGTTTACTCAAAATGCTGACGCCGCTGAATACGTCAGGGGTGTCGCCACAATGTAAAAGTAATCATAATTATTACTATTTTGTTAACCTTATCACCAGGGCTCAAATCGCAAGTCACATCCATGTTAAGCATAACGTTTGGGGTCGTTCACCCCAAACTGCATTCTAGATCCAATCACTCCTTTGCCAAAAGTTCAATAGCTTTGTATCAATTTTCACATCCTAACATTACTCCCCATCCTTTCCGATTGATAAAGCTCTTATCCGACATACGGCGTTGTCTGTAGGATCTATATTTTCAGGAAACAGCCAAAAAGTTTGCCGCTTTCGGTCCCTTCGAGTCGTACCGGCAAGCGCAGGCGCTGTTCCGGTCGCACTTCGACCTGTTCGTGTCGCGCCGGCTGGCCGACCGGCGACACGACGCGAGCGACGCGGAGCTGCGGTGCGCGCTCGTCGAAGCCAATGTTATAGGCGAGAGGTAATATTTTTTTACATGTATATCAAGCTGTTAAGCCAAATATCAGCATCTTAGATAAAACTTCTGTACCAAACGCAACCTCATTAAGTCATTACTAACAGGAGAGGATTGAATCTGTGACAATTGAAACTGAGATACCACTTACTGGCTTAAGGAGGCCAGCATTGAACGATATAATACAATGGGGTTGTTTATCGCAAATACCCAAGAGTTGGAATAGATAAACGTTGGGAATATGCAATGTTGGTTATCTATCAGGAAAAATGAAATTCAGTTTTACAATTGTGTGCTCTGAAGACATATTTTTTCAATAATATTGCGATTTTCTGTAAAGAAAATAATCCCAAAGAAATACCATGTAGAAAATAAATAAATCAGGAGACTAAGGAGGCATAGTCAGTTTGTATTGGTAAATGCAAGCGTTTCTAATTTTTACCGTTTCCCATAGTGTCCTTTCCTAAATTCTACTAATCATATTCTTGTAGTATCCTACTAATATTATTTAGACGATGCTCCGCGTCCATTGGCGCCTTCATTATTATTATTGTGTTTTCTAATAAGATAAAGCATTGTCTTCAAATCAAAGGATGTTTTTTTTGTTGTACAAATGGATACACAATTTTTAGAGTGAGTAACTTAGTGGAAAAAAGTGGTCAACTACACGAAGGTTAGTAAAAGTTATTGAACTTTGTTATATATGCTATACACTGAATTCATTCGTACAACAGAAAACCATCCTTCGATTTATAGACAAAACTTTCATTTATTAAAAACATAATACTTAATAGTAATGGAGTCTTATTTTATCTTTTATTTTAACTCCCATAACACTTCTTTAAGATAAAAAAAACATAAAATAAGACTCCAATACATAAAAGAAAAGACAAAATTTAAAGATATTATAAAAAAATATAGAACACTAAAATGGAAATGGACAGGGCATATGCTCAGAGAAGAAACACCCAAATGGACAAAATATATCACCGAATGGTACCCCAGAGGATACAAGAGGAAGCGAGGAAGACAGAATATGAGATGGCAGGATGATGTTAAACGGGCAGCAGGCAAAGAGTGGACGCGCCTGGCAAAGAACCGAAGTAAGTGGAGAGCCTTGGAGGAGGCCTATGTCACAAGACAAACACTTGACAAGAAAGGGAAAGAAAGACAAAAGGAAACAGAAGGTTGCTGCAGGAACCTAAATACTAGATAGAATCCCAGCGTTATAAATAAAACAAATGTAACTTATAATGTCAGAGTAATAAAGGCTTTATTATTATTATATTTATTATACTTAATAGTAATGAGGGCGCCACTGGACGTACCTAAGGTGTAGTTTTTTTTAAAATAAATAATCTTATTTCAGACTTTCAGATGCCGCGTGTGCCTATATCGAAGCGAAAACGGAGCTGGCGGGCGAGCAGGCGAAACTCGTTCTTGTTGTCAACTACCAGGACGTGCATCCTAGTCGCGTGGCGTAAGTCAATAGGGCTTCCTCTTGCTTGAACTTTATTTATTTATTCGTATGGCATTTTTACAATCGTTCGTATATTATAAATTATATAACTTAACTATAACACTAATTTTAGTCCTTGTATCCATTGGATTGAGTCATGTGCTAGGGTGAACAGGTCCGCCGGGTCACCCTCGTACCTGGTAAGTGGGCAATCCTGGATGATATGGTTAAAGTCATGGCTCGGGGCGCCGCACTCACACTCCGGTGATTCAACCCAACCACATCGGTGCAGAAAAGCTCTGCTACGACCATGACCAGTTCTCAGTCTGTTGAGCTTACACCATTCTTTCCTGGGCAGAGTAAACCCAGGTGGCTTTAGAGTGGGGTTAAGGTTTACACCCATACTTTCCGGTGGATTGGCTTTCCATTCCAGAACCCATTTAGAGGTCAAGTTGAAGTTAGTGACATGTAGTTCATGGGCCGTATGGTAGGTTGGATGCCGTGACTTTAATCGGTGCGGTGGGGGATTTAAAAACTCTTCATGAATAGGGAGATCTGGGCTGGATAGGATCTTTCGGGCTTCGCGGAAAAGTGCTTGCTGTCTTCTGAGGTGAGGTGGAGCTATGTGGCTAAGCACTGGTAACCATTGCAATGGGGTGCTCTTAATGGTTCCCGATATACATCGCATGGCCTGGTTCAGTTGTACATCCACTCGTTGCGTGTGCGCGCTATTCAGCCAAACTGGCGCGCAGTATTCTGCCGTCGAGTACACCAAACCAAGTCCGGTTGTGCGGAGTACGTCAGCGTTGGCTCCCCAGGTAGTGCCTGCCAGCCGGTGTAGGATGTTATTCCGGGTCTGAAGTTTTTTGGACAGTTTGTTGGTATGAGGCCCATATGTGAGGCTGCGATCAAGAGTCATCCCTAAGTACTTTGGCGTGGGGTTGTGTTTTAGGATTGTGCCCCTAAATTTTACTTTTGGCTCGTATTTTGCCTGTCTGTTGCAAAGATGAAAAGTTGCAACCTCCGTTTTACTGGTATTGGGTACCAAGCGCCATTTTTGAAAGTACCTGTCTAGGCTCTCTAGATCTTTGTTCAGTATATTCTCTGAGTTCTCGAAACGACTGTGCTGGCTAGCAATGGCAATGTCGTCGTTGCTTGAACTTATATTTATTTGCTGTAAAGTCAGTCTCAATATACAAATGAAATAGGCAAAGTCGTAAAAAAAATACTGTTTGACATATAACCTCCCTCATACATTGAAATCACTATGATAAAAACAGTATTCACTGAAAGGCAGCAACTTGCCTTTTTTTTTTTAATGGCAAAGAGAAGGCAAACTAGTGCACAGGCCACCTGATGGTAAGTGGAAACTGACCCATAGACATTCGCATTCACAAGAGTGCAAGCCTAAGACTGCAAATGTGTTGCCAACCCTGAGGACCAAGATGGAATGCCTCTATGCTCGTCATTTCACCGGCTGTCTTATCACCAAACCGGAACACCACAATGCCAATACTACTATTTGGCGGCAGGTTAATGGATAAGATGGTGGTAGCGATCCGGATGGACCCTGCACAAGGTCCTACCACCCGCAAGAGTGCCTATAATTAATTGTTATTTAATCTTAAACTTAGTATGAAAGTAATGATCAAGTGCATAAACCATTATAAAGAACGCAATTGATCTTCTAAAATAAGTGACCATGAAGTAATAAGGATAAATTGAATGGCTTGGTTTTATTTTAAAAAAATGCCCATCTTTGCCTAATTGCGGTATCAATTTACGCGCAAATTGTACATACCTATTATTATGGATTTGTTTGAGTTGTAGCCTGGTACTTGATCATCTTATAAGAGACTAGGTGTTTCCCGCGACTCCGTCTGCGAAGAAAAATAAAATGCTTATGTTTTTGAGGGATAATGTAGGATTCAAATGTTGAAATATTTTTTCAAAAACAAACAAACAAAAAATTAAATCTTTCCTCTTTATAATATAAGTGTAGGCAATGTGTGAGCGTGATCGTGTCTGCGTGCATGCGTGCATGCTTACTTGACAATAACTTGAGTATTCTTAACCGCGACATCTCTATTCGAGGCGAAGTACTAGTTAAGAATGTGGTCATAAATTCCAGGCATCTCTCAATGGCGGAGCAAGCTGCCTTAGACCTGGAGCAAGAGGAACCCATCCTGGAGCAGCAGATACAGAACGCACTGAAGGAGCTGGTCGACTCGCGCACCAGGCTGGCGGTGGAGACCACGGCGAGATCAGCTTTGGTTGTGAGAGAGTGAGTCATCATCATCATTTCTTTTTAGCCTCGAGACGTCAACTCTTGGATATAGGCTCTAAAATTGGGATCCCCTTGGATCGCATAATGTGTTTTAGACTAATATTGTTTCGCATAATTGTTTTCGCATAATTTGTATTGGCATAATAGTACTGACGCATAAAAATACTTTAGCATACTCCTTTTTTAGCATATTACGCTATTAGAATAATTTTAGTTGGACTAATTTGTATTTGACTAATACACATTATGCATATTATTATTTGGGCTAATAATTATTTGTCATATCTTTAACCATAATATTAGTTTTCTAAATGAATAAAACGCAGTTTTTTTGTTACTATGCATTTGTATTTCATTTGGAATGATTTTATAAATTAGGTCACGTTAGGTACATTAGGTTTGGTTATGTTAGTATGATATCCAGGCGCGAAGCGCTCAAGCAACGCAGAATAGGAGGTCCGCGAAGCGGACGTCCGTCGACCTCGTTTTAGTTCCTACATATTTTTTTAGGACAATACTTTTATGCATTTTGTAATATGCCAATTCATTATTATGACTTTTTGCAATTATGCTATTTGACGTTAGTCTTGATGACAATTATGCTTACTGTATTTATGCTTTTTAATGTTATGCGTAATAATATATGCGTAAAGATGATTATGCACATCATTATTTCGGCTAAAAGTAATTATGCGTAACACTATTATTACAAATAATTTTATGCCATCCAATAGAGAACCTCTAAAATTTGCCGTATGGGCCGGTCCTGCACTCTAAATATCTATTCCGTATTGTTGATGTTATAGCAACTCTTACTTTCAATTCAAGTAATTAAGGGCTACCAAAATGACAACAAAGCTACCAACACAAAATGGTATTGACAAAGATCCTTAATATCAAGTAACAAAACCTGATAGTTCCAACGGAAGACCAGCGCTGACTATAATGCCAGCATTACGCTGGACCATTTCGTGAGTACATTCTACTTGTGCATATTTCTGTCTTTGGTGATGTTTGTCACAAATAAATGTTCTATATATCCCCAGACGAATCCACGCTGACCTGACGCACCTCCTCGACACGTCCCATCTCGCTCTGTCCCTGGACCGCACGCTATACTACTGTCTCCGCGCGGCGTTGCGTGGCGCGCGAGAGTTCCTACTTTTAAGCAGCCATCTGAAGGACTATTACTTGGCAGAGGGTGCCGCTTCTGCTGAGAGGATTGTAAGTGAATACAGATAATACTCATAGTAAATTGCGAACTTGTTATATAAGGGTATTTTGGACGACGTGGTTAGCCTACTTGGTAAGAAGCTAGCGGTTCTGGGTTTTCAGGAAGGGCAAATACTTGTGTAATAACCACAAGTATTTGTTCATAAGTTTAGTTAATGTGTGTACCTATATGTAACATACATACCGTCACGCCTTCATCCCAGAGTGGAGTAGGCAGAGCTACAGAATTACTTACAACTCTAACAACTTGTTGTTAATTCTGTCACTACATTTTGCACATACAGGCCAAGATGTTTCCCAGTGTGTATTCGTGACAGGTTGCAAGCCCATCGCCTAACAATACGTATGTAACGTATGAAAGTGTTGTTGTTGTCTGGGAGCCATATAACAGGCCTTATTTTGGTCGTGGGAAAATCTCAACGTACCCGACGTCGTTAGGTAAAAGCCGAGTAAAGGTGTCTTCCCACTACACCGTACCACACCATGACTGTACTATGAACGTATCAGGCCCGTAAGGTAATTAGTATTAAAATGTTGGTTGGTGACGGAACGTCTAGTGGGCATAGTCTCATACTTTTCACACGTTCCTATAACGGTCATATTATGATACGGCGCAGTGGGAAGACACCTTTATGTGGGATTAGCCATTGCATGAGAGGATATCCTCTATACCCCCTTGTTTAATATTTACAGAGATATCGCTAGAGCGATGCCACACGAGCGTTGGCGGTGCGTTGCGTCGTCGCCACGTTGCGATTTCAACATAAGCCACGCAAGTGTATCAACGCATCATGTGTCATGTCGTTCTAATTTATATGTAAAACAACGCAGCGCACAGGGAACGCTCGTGTTTCATTCCTCTTAGTGACGCAACATCTGCATATTTTTCAAGAGTCTTCGCTTTTTATATCTGGACATTCCAGAAATCAATGAATGACATCTGCGCAGAGCAAGAATCATGCGAAGCCAGGCTCCAATCTTCAGACCACTTCATAAACGCCCTGTGTACAATATTCGGCGTGAAGCCCACCAACGACGTCCTGATGTTGGTGAAACTATACAACGAGCTACAGTCTGAAGTTAAGGAGTTACAGGATAACCTGTATGATGATTATGAGAAGAGGGAACGGGATTTGGTTGAGTTGTAAGTATCTAAAGTAAACATGAATCAAGCGGCAGCCGGAGAAAGTGTTATCTTTTGGTTTTTATTAATGTCTAAAAGACAGGAGGCTTACCATGTGTTATTGACTTTTGTCCATCCTACGAGGGTCAAACTGAAAGTTTCGGGAATTGAAAAAAATATGCAGTTAAATCGAATAAAAATATTTTTATCGTTTTTCAAAGTATTCTCCTTTATATTTTATGCACTTTTCCATGCGATCAAACCAGTCATTAAAGCACTTATTGAAGTCTGAAGTAGGGGTCGACAAAATGGCCATTTTAAAAGCCTCTACTGCTGCTTCCGGCGTCTGAAACCGCTGACCACGCAACTTATCCTTAATTTTGGGTAATGTGAAAAAGTCATTGGGGCTTAAGTCGAGGCTGTATGGAGGATGGTCCAGTAATTCGACTTTTTTACCATCCAGGTACTCAGTTGTTTTCCGAGCGGTGTGAGGGCTGGCATTGTCGTGGTGAAGGATAATGCGGCGACTAGGGTTTTTTTTTCGGAGTTCAGCAAAGATACTCGGCAAACAAATAGTGCTGTACCAATCGGCATTGACCGTTCTACGATCTTCAAGAGGAATAGTAGCCACGTGACCCGATTTGGAGACAAACGTAGCCACCATCTTTTTGGCCATGCTGCGAGAACGAATAACTTTTGTCGGCTTGAGCTCATCTTCGTAGACCCATACTCGAGATTGGTTTTTATTTTCAGGCTCATATGCATATATCCAACACTCGTCACCGGATACAATGCTAAAAACTGCAGTTGAGCTTCCTCCGTTGAATTTATTCAAAGTTCTGAGGCACCAATTGACAGGAGTCGTTTTCTGCTCCTCAGACAATTAGTGAGGGATCCAACGGGAAAACCACTTTCGCACGCCTAATTGTTCCTGTAAAATGATTTGTATCTGACTCATTCCAATGCCCAAACACTCTTGAATCTCCCGATATGACACATGTCGGTCTTCCTTTATCAGCTGACGCACAGCATCGACGTTTTCTTGCGTGACTGCCGATTTTGGTCGACCTTCACGCACGTCGTCCGTGAGGGATAGACGGCCACGTTGAAATTCTGCATACCACCGGTATATTGTCGTCTTTGAAGGTGCTTCATTACTAAAAGCAACAATCATCCGGTCTCCACATTGTTTTTGTGATAATCCACTTTTAAAGTCGTAATAAATCATAGCTCTTAAATTTTCACGGGACAATTCCATTTTCAGCAGCGACTCGACGACTTCAAAAAACAATTGAAACCGAACCATCGCTTTTTTTTTCTATGTGGCCAGTGTGTTAAAATAATGAAACTTTAGAGATTATAAAAAGGTATGATATGTGTCAAAAATATGTTTCTAAGTATTAGATTCCCGAAACTTTCAGTGCAGCCCTCGTATTTCTCTTTTGAATAAAACAATACAAATATGAACAAATATTTATTTCAGTCAAAAGTCGACCTTACCCCTTCGTAAATACATTTGGGACGGATGCACCAAACTGCCCAACTGCTGGGATACCACTGTAGCGGCTATGATGCACTCAGTCAAGCAGGAGATGGATCTGGTCGAGAGGAAAGTAGCTGAGGCTAGCGGTGTATTCTCTTCTGTCAAGGTAAACCCTCCTGAAGGTTATAGGCTAAAGAATTTAAAAATGCAGCAAATATAATGCGTTTTGTTAATAAATTAAAGGCTAAACTAGTATCACACGCATATTATACTATTGAAGACTTTCTCAACGTCTAAACTGACTACTTACTAGTTCGCTGCCCAAACAATTGATTTCATAATATTGACATTGTGTCATATGAGACTAGGCTGTATGCCTTCAGCCTTTGACTTAAGTGTTGTTGTTTAAAAAAAAGAATACACTGTGTGTCATGTCCTCTTGTGGAATCTGGAATGTGCATTTTTATTAATCCTTGTCCTGAATAATACAGACATACTTTGTATAGATAATTTAATGTAATATTTATAGGAATAAGTGTAGAATTATTGTGTTTTAATAGAAACTGACAAACTGAATTGAACTGTTGACATGTAAGTCTGTTTTATCAAGGAATAAATAAATAAATAAAGAGCATTGTAAAGAAAAAACCCATATGAAATGCGATAACGTTTCTCTACTCAAGTCAAGAGTTTAACTGCGGACAGACGGACGTGGCAAAACTAAGGGTTCCTTGTTGACTACTAATGTTTCATTTTTGATATGTTGCATTTTTTTATGAATTAGGTCCAATTTTTGGTCCTTCTTATTTAAAAGACCAGAAAAACAATACAATTAGTTGATATTTAGGGGCTTTTGATGATTATGCATTTTTCCAAAGCCGCAACAGGCGGAAAAAATTGTGAGGATGCTCAAAATATCATTATTCATTAGTGTTTGACAAAAGTTGACAGGAAAGTTAGTTTTTGTTTGTTCCTTTTTGCGGGTGGTAGGACCCTGTGCAGGGTCCGTCCGGATCGCTACCACCATCTTATCCATTAACCTACCGCCAAACAGCAGTGTTCGCATTGTTGTGTTCCGGTTTGGGGATAAGACAGCCGGTGTAATGACTAGCATAGTGGCATTCCATCTTAGTCCTCAGGGTTGGCAACGCATTTGCAGTCTTATGCTAATGTCTATGGGTCACAGTTTCCGCTTACCATCAGGTGGCCTGTGTGCTCGGTTGCCTTCTCTATGCCATAAAAAAAAACCGCCATCTGACGTCCAGCCATCTCCATCTAGGGCTGCCCCGTCTACGTCGCCCATTTTTCGGAACCCACTGTAAAACTGATATTTAAAATTAAAAAAATATGCCAATTTTACAAGTACCTAAAGATATTTAAGCTTAGACTTTGTATTCCAGAACGGTGATAAGCAGGGCCTCAGAAAGCTGTGGCAGTGGTTCCTCACAGACCAGAGCAAGTTGGCGGCGGCCATGAGAGCCGTGCAAAGTAGAAGTTACTCGTGACATTGTTATTATGCCTGAATAAAACATCTAGGTAATTGGTGTCTTTTCTATAAACCTCTAATTTTTTGTGGTTTTGCTCATCATGTCTTCTGTGGGGAAGTTATTTATTGCTATTCTTTTGGGAACTATACTTGGCAATAAATGCTAGTGTGCTCAAAATGTCGTCCTATTAAAAGTAATGAATAAGAGAAAGCTAGTTAGATTGGAAAAGGTCCCATGTTCCCTAAAGAATAAGACTACTTTCCTATCAATCTATTCGTCAACATACGTCTGTCATTGTGAGATTTCCATTTGACAAAAAGGGACAACGCATATCTACTTTACTTAAATAGGTTTATTATAGTACGTTTATGAATAAGAGAGTTAGCCTTTCCAAGGAGTTAAGCTCTATAATCTCCATACCAAACTTCATTAAAATTAGTTCATAAGTTTAGCTGTGAAAGCGTAACAAACAAGTTTAGTTGTTTTCGCGTCGGCATTAGTAAGGACGGCTGCGATTCCCTTTGCGTTTAATTTGTATGTAGTTTGTTAGACAAACATTAGGTAACAATCCAACTAATATTTTTTATCGGTCTCTAAGACTCCTGAGATTTTATTGATTTTAAAATAATAAGAAACAATTGAAATAAAACACTTTAATAACACAAATTGCATTTTGTTTCTATTAGTATAATTTAATTTAAAACTTAACTATGTAACAGTAAATTATCAAAAATAAATACTAATATTTGATCACATTATTTTGACATTAACTCACACAGACGTAGATGACCGCAGTTAATAAAAATAAGTTATCACCTAGGTACTAGAAATCCTTGGAAAACGTAACTTATTTTTAGTAACTTCAGTCTTTATTGATCAAAATTCCAGGAAATCAGTCAGTAACTTGTTCATTGGTTGATTACCTCTTCAACCTGTACGTATTTTTCTTGGAGGTACTCGTACCTCATGTGGCATATTTTAATGCTCTTTACGTAGGATAAAACAAAGTCTGTATGTACGCTTAGATTTCAATGCGGTTTTCATCAATAGAGTGATTCAAGAGGAAGGTTTTATGTATATTAAAATCAGGATTATGTACGTGTGTTACAGAAAACACACATAAACCAAAGCGAAGCAAGGGCCAATCGCTAGTTTATCATAGTTATATAAATTGCACACAACCTGCAAGGTTATGCCTAAGCAGTCCAACTTTTTGTAAAAGTGACTTTAGTCTTTCTCCCCATAGTGTGTGTTCTGCTGGTACTCGATATTACCGACGGTTAAGCAGCTAACCGACTGACAGTGGAGGCGGCGCGTTCCTTTACTAAAAAGGGGTTATTCCCACCTGTTACCACCAATTTGTTACCACTGGTAACAGCTGGGATTTTTTTTCCCACCTGTTTACCACTTAAGTACTCCCTGGTAACAAGTGGGAATATTTTTCCCATTTGTTACCACTAAAATATTTGGTGATAACTACTGGGGAAAAAAACCCAGTACCTTTAGTGGTAACAGCTGGGAATTTTTATTCCCAGTAGTTACCAGTGTTACCAGTGGTAACAAATTGGTGGTAACAGGTGGGAATAACACCTAAAAAGCGTTTCCAAAGCGTGGTGGGCTTTATAGTTAACATCAGTCTGTTTTGAACGGTTCAAAGACTATACATCCCGCGGTCATTTTTGTCTTGGCATATTATTCCAGATAGAATTAACAAGTCCGTTTCTTAAAAAAATGGAAACTATGGTTCTGCTTCTATTGAGGTACCTACATTAGAACTTGCTGGTCGTTATCACTAAATTTTTTTTACAATACAATTATTGAAGACAATAATGTCGTTAGTTGGAAAGGCTGAATATTTGCCGCCAGCATATATAATTGCAGTGGTTTGCATCGTTAAAAGGGCGATGCGAAAAGATGGCGGTAAAACCATCTTACTTCAAAGCTTGGGACCTGAGGGGCTATTGCCTAACGTACTCTAGCAATCGTTTTCATTTTGAAAATCGAAGGCTTGTTTGTATACAAAATGAAAACAATTGTTCCGCAATAGCCTCTCAGTACTTTATGGTCAATCCCACGTGGGTCTGGGTGGTTTTCGGATCATAGTGTCTTCTGGCGCGATGTGGATGGGATTGTTGAAGTCCACCTCTATGCTCTCTGGTATGGAGTCGTAGTAAATTATGTGGTCGTTGGCGTTTTCTGCAAAAAAATAATAATTTATAAAACTATAGGATTCTACACCAGCTGAAATAAATCCTGAAATATTTACAGATACAGAAAAAATGGGGTTGGCAAATAAAACGGTTGGGAAACGATACATTTTGCCAGATGATTTTCGGCCAAAAGGCAGGATACCCTTCAAACAATTGAACTTCACTAATCCATTATTAAAAAAATAAATATTAATTCTTGAATTCAACAAAAATAAAAAATATTGTTTGAAGTAGAAACTGGCTTAATCCAGCTTAAATGCTAAGAATATTTAGAGGCTTAACGTGCTGAAATAACTTTACTCACGTGTCAAATTCAATCTCGCAATGATTTCATCCAAATGGTGTTGTCCCAACGTCGCAGTGATGGTGCTGTGAGTCCGCAAGCTCCTCCGGTCGCGCGTCGTGTCGTGTGTCGTGTCGCTAGTCGTGTCGGCCACGTCCCGGCGGTGGCGCGACGACCGCGACACGGAGACTGTGGCATTGCGGTTCAGAAGTGGGAGGGTGAACACTGATTCTGAGAGTGGGGTGTTGTCGGGGCCGAATTCCTGGAATTGTGATTGGTTGATTATTTTCGTGGGGTTTTTTAAAGCTCTTGATGGGAAATGAGCCTATGAAGCCGATTGAATATTAGAAATTTCAACGGGTTGCGATTCCACATTTCCAAAAAAAATACAACAAATCAATTGATGTTAAGCACAGGATGTTACTATGTTACTACGGCTCAGGGCGACTTCGTCCACAGTCCTAATTCGTCACGTTCTTAACTCGTCCACAATGCCATACGGCCCACTATTCCAATTCGTCGGCATTCCTACATAGTCACCTTCCTAACTCGTCCACATTCCTATATAGTCCTCAGTGCTAACTCGTCCACATTTCTATTGTGTGGTCAACTTCTTCAATGTTGTGTGGCGAACTTCAGTTTGCGCTGTGAACGATATAGGAATGAGGACGACTTAACTTTATGGACAATATAGGAAGTTGACGATATAAAAATGTGGCCGAGTTAGGAAGGTGACAATTTAGGAATTACATGCTGATGACGTGGGATTGCGGACGAGTTAGGAAGGTGACGAAATACGACTGTAGACAAATTCGCCCTGAGCCGTTACTACCCCACCTCACCCCTAAAAGTATGCAAGGCAATTACCAGGCACTTCCCACTGACGCAATACGACGCGTTGTTCTTGCCGCAAGCCGTCCCGAGTGGAAACCAGCCTTCATGCCCGTTGACCAGGTAGAACCGGTGCGGCACTCGCTCATCTTGGCACGCGATGCGGCACGGCCGGTCGGGATCCTCTGTGAACATACGCACATAATTATATATCGGGCTCGTTACTTATAGTTTTGTTTAACGCTGTTTTTACACTGGTATAAAACAAAGTCGCTTTCCGGGTCTGTCTTTCTGCCTGTCTGTATTTTCGCTAATTTTAAAAGATGAAAGATAAAATAAATTTATTCAGTAAGTAGGCCGCTCGGGCACGTTTACAAGTCAAGAATTTACCAGCGCTTCCCAAGAGGAGACCACTGCTGAGAAGAAACGCCGCAAGAACCTCAGCAGTCAGTCATTTTTTAAACATATTTCATATTTCATATTACAATGGTATGTACTACTTAGTCTAGCATTATATAAAGCTACAAGTATTAAATTAAATATAATATCAAATAACAGTAGTTCACGATTTGACAACGCTTTAACAAAAGCGCTGAGAGTGTTTGGAATGTGCAGATCAGCATATGGTAAGACATGGGGCCTTAACCCTAAAGTACTGAAGTGAATCTACACCATGATGGTAAGACCCATAATTATGTACGGCTGCTTGGCCTGGTGGCCAAGAACAACACTAAGGACATGCAAGGACTCTCTAACTAAAGTGCAGAGGGTGGCCTGCATGGCTATAACAGGGGCGTTCAGATCGACGCCGACGGTGGCAATGGAGGTCCTACTAAACCTCCCACCACTACATATCGCCATACAGTTTGAGGCGTGCAAGTCACTGCGAAGGCTGAAAGAGGCTGGCCTGTGGAACGACACAGCGCCTAGAACCAGACACACTAAAATGGCACATAATGTTGCTCCAGACAGAATACTGACGATGGGCTGCGATAAAATGCAGCCCAAAGTGTGTATTCCGGAGGAACTTCAATGTCCACATTCCGACAAGGGATGAATGGAAGGATGGGTTGCACCTATCGGAGGAAGACAACGCGATATGGTACACGGATGGTTCAAAGATGAGCTCCGGTACGGGGGCTGGTATTCACGCCAAAGACTACAACAGTAGCATAAGTATGGGCAACTACGCAACGGTCTTCCAGGCGGAGTTGTATGCGATAATTGCCTGCGCGCAGGAGAATATTGATAGGACTCTACACTTCTACAGGAGAGAACTATATATATCCTAAGCGACAGCCAAGCGGCACTCAAGGCGCTGACGGCGCCTAAAGTAGACTCGAAGCTAGTCTACAATGGAGTCCAAGCCTTAAACAGACTTGGTAGACACAACAAAGTGAAACTGATGTGGATTCCAGGACACGAAGGCTATCCCGGAAATGAAGCCGCGGAAGAGCTGGCAAGGGAAGGGTCCAAGGGCGCATACGTCGGGCCTGAACCATTTGTGGCACCCTCACCGGGCACTATAAAAGCAGCCCTGAACAACAACGCCCTAGAAAACCACCAAAAAGAGTGGAAAACTACGGTAGGCTTAGGGCATGCAAAGCTCTTCATAGGAAGAGTTTACCAGAGCTGAACCAAGAAACTTTGGAAACTCAGCAGAAGACAACTTCGATACATTATCGGAGTGTTTACTGGGCACTTCGGGGTTAAATATCTCCTAGCAAAGATGGGCCTATATGACAACACAGATTGTAGAATGTGCGGCGAAGAGGCTGAGACAATGAAACACCTATTGTGTGAATGTGCTGCCCTCGCTGGAGTAAGAATGAAAATCTGAATCGGTTGTGGATACCCAGAACCGAACGATTTCAAGGTACTGCCATTGCACTCCACTATCCGCTTTTTGGAAGGGGTGGAGGCTGCATTGGATTAAGTGCGAAAAGAGGGGTAATTTTACACAAAAGATCCCACAGGGTCGAAGTGTATCCGTAAGGACTCCACCATAAAGATAAGATAAGGTAAGTTCACGATTACGAGTACCACTACACTACTTCATATTTTCAAGCACCTTTTATGGTTTAATATTATTGAATGACAATACTTACCAAGTGCTGGAGATATCTGCATCCCCAAGCCAGACAGTCTTCTGACTCTTTCCTTGTATTTTGTACAGACCATCGTCGCGTATTGGTAGGGAGATTTTCTCTGCGTGCAACCCTGAAATGGTAGATATGTTTTTTAGAAGTTGGTTTACTTTCAACTTTGAGTACCATGGCATCCAAGGATACTGCATGGTTAAGAACTGCTTCTCACTTTTGCGTGTATTTGGTAGAGTTCACAGACAGAGGGTCCGCGGAAGGCGTAGAGAAAAATGAAAATGCTAATGGTCTTCTGGTAAGGACTGATGTCATCATCATGTCAGCCGAAAGACGTCCACTGCTGGACATAGGCCTCCCCCAAGGCTTTCCACTCAAACTCATACCATTGGGGGGAAAAATGCCGTAGTAATGATATATATATGATATACTGATGTAGAACTGTATTAATAAATTAGTCTTGGCTGATATGCCCCTCTCAAGATACGTCGGAAATGATGCTTTCTATAGATTTAAGTTTACTTTGAAGTGTTTTTGACACGGGCTTCTCAGTCAAGATGAGTTTATTATTACAGCCCTTAGTGATCCATCTAAGTATGTTGAAATTATACTGGCAAATAGCGTAATCTGAGGTGGTGGGTTAAGTAGTGTCAAAACTTGCCACTATCTAGGCGTTGACTGGTACGAATTGCTACTGCCTTAAGCTAATATGCGGTATGTCAAATTCAGCAACCAGATTCAAACCTCTCAGTTCATCATTTGTCTTAGCAAGTATAGCGTTGTTGCTTTTACTGATAATCTGACAGTTACGATCGTTGTCTGTAGTTTAGGAATGGGTAATGGAGCGGGTAGTCACGCAGTGGTAGTGGCAGCCGCTCTGCGCGCGCCGGGGGGCGGGCCTGCTACTGCGGGGGATGTGCCACGTAAGGGGTAGTCACCAGGTCGGCGCGAGCGGCGTCGGGGCGGCACAGCTGTATGCTGGCGCGGCGCGCGGCGCGCACGAGGCGCACGCCGGAGCCGGGCGCCACGCAGTGGTAGTGGCAGCCGCTCTGCGCGCGCCGGGGGGCGGGCCTGCTACTGCGGGGGATGTGCCACGTAAGGGGTAGTCACCAGGTCGGCGCGAGCGGCGTCGGGGCGGCACAGCTGTATGCTGGCGCGGCGCGCGGCGCGCACGAGGCGCACGCCGGAGCCGGGCGCCACGCAGTGGTAGTGGCAGCCGCTCTGCGCGCGCCGGGGGGCGGGCCTGCTACTGCGGGGGATGTGCCACGTAAGGGGTAGTCACCAGGTCGGCGCGAGCGGCGTCGGGGCGGCACAGCTGTATGCTGGCGCGGCGCGCGGCGCGCACGAGGCGCACGCCGGAGCCGGGCGCCACGCAGTGGTAGTGGCAGCCGCTCTGCGCGCGCCGGGGGGCGGGCCTGCTACTGCGGGGGATGTGCCACGTAAGGGGTAGTCACCAGGTCGGCGCGAGCGGCGTCGGGGCGGCACAGCTGTATGCTGGCGCGGCGCGCGGCGCGCACGAGGCGCACGCCGGAGCCGGGCGCCACGCAGTGGTAGTGGCAGCCGCTCTGCGCGCGCCGGGGGGCGGGCCTGCTACTGCGGGGGATGTGCCACGTAAGGGGTAGTCACCAGGTCGGCGCGAGCGGCGTCGGGGCGGCACAGCTGTATGCTGGCGCGGCGCGCGGCGCGCACGAGGCGCACGCCGGAGCCGGGCGCCACGCAGTGGTAGTGGCAGCCGCTCTGCGCGCGCCGGGGGGCGGGCCTGCTACTGCGGGGGATGTGCCACGTAAGGGGTAGTCACCAGGTCGGCGCGAGCGGCGTCGGGGCGGCACAGCTGTATGCTGGCGCGGCGCGCGGCGCGCACGAGGCGCACGCCGGAGCCGGGCGCCACGCAGTGGTAGTGGCAGCCGCTCTGCGCGCGCCGGGGGGCGGGCCTGCTACTGCGGGGGATGTGCCACGTAAGGGGTAGTCACCAGGTCGGCGCGAGCGGCGTCGGGGCGGCACAGCTGTATGCTGGCGCGGCGCGCGGCGCGCACGAGGCGCACGCCGGAGCCGGGCGCCACGCAGTGGTAGTGGCAGCCGCTCTGCGCGCGCCGGGGGGCGGGCCTGCTACTGCGGGGGATGTGCCACGTAAGGGGTAGTCACCAGGTCGGCGCGAGCGGCGTCGGGGCGGCACAGCTGTATGCTGGCGCGGCGCGCGGCGCGCACGAGGCGCACGCCGGAGCCGGGCGCCACGCAGTGGTAGTGGCAGCCGCTCTGCGCGCGCCGGGGGGCGGGCCTGCTACTGCGGGGGATGTGCCACGTAAGGGGTAGTCACCAGGTCGGCGCGAGCGGCGTCGGGGCGGCACAGCTGTATGCTGGCGCGGCGCGCGGCGCGCACGAGGCGCACGCCGGAGCCGGGCGCCACGCAGTGGTAGTGGCAGCCGCTCTGCGCGCGCCACGTGGGGCCGGCCGCGCGTCGTCGGGGGGACGACCTGGTTCTGGCGGGGAAAAGTGCCACATAAGGGGGGGTCGCATCTGGACTCCGACCAGCGAGTGGTCACACAAAAAGGCCGCAAATTCAAAATATTACTGGCTGGTAACACGAAATGCATAACGACTGGATAGATACTCATACTTTCACAGCTTGTAAGTAAAATTGTTGCCATATGAGGAATTTGAGAAAAATCCTGGGGCACCACTCGCTGGTCGGACTCTTCCAGCACCGATTCACATTATGTCTATATAATATTTACTTTGTGTCAAGATGCGTACGCATCAATTCTCCTTTCGCATGTGTTCACATCTTCCTTCATACTAAACGCCCAATTTCTGTAGACAAAAGGCTAATCGGTGCTGATAGATGTGACTCCAGCTTAAGCAATGCAGGAGCACAGTCATTCTTAATTCCACAAATATGCGAATTTTGCTGTACACTTCATAAGACAGCTAATGGAAGAGACAGATATATGACTATTGACTCCTATAGCTCTTCTTTTCACTGACAAGAACTTTGCAGCTTTTAAGAGAACAATCATCATAATAATGTTATGAATAATTGTTTAAAAATTGTTCTTCTATTACAGAAATTCTGGTATTTACAAGAAGGCCTCAAAAGACAACTTGTTAACAATGGGCCTTAAGATAATCTTGATTAAGTACTTACTGTGTCACGACTGGCTAAAACCCTATCAAATGAGAGGGGAAAGAGCTAGCGGCAAGAAAGATTGGAAGTTATCACCAACAGGAAAGACACGAAGTATTTAACCGAGAAATAGATATTCGCTGATGGACCAATATGATAGTGTAGTTTTGACTTACGAAGTAGTATGTGGGGTAACAGTCTGTTGAAGGAGAAAACGTAATAGTGACCTGCAGAGGGCACCACTTGTGTTCTGTGCCTAAATTTACTTTTTTGTTTGACATGACATGTAATATGTAGATCTGTGGTAGAGAATAAAAAAGGATTGCATAGTGTTAGCCGCTGTTTTGTTTTCATCTTCTAAATTAATTAATATAAACGCACAAAGTGGTCCAATCGAACCGAATAGTGATAAAAATCGAACTTAGTGACTGTTTATAAACAATTTGAGTGAGTGTATTGTGAGTGGTGAACAAAACAACAATGAGACTTTGGTGATACGAACTTAGAGCATTTGAGTACAAAGTGATCGTATTTTACATAAATAAGACTTATAAATAACTAATGATCGAACATTGTGTAATGTGCAATACCAAATAAAGAGTTTAAATAAGTGATTGAACAAAAACTTTACAATTGCATCACGTGCCGGCATAAATCATAACCTATTTTCGTCAAAGAAACAATGAATAATTGGACGCTATGGACTTAGTAGATTGAAACAACATACTAATAAAGTGAACTTACATCATTTGAGTACTGAATTGACGAACTATAGCGTGAATGACTAAATAGTTACATACGCGTGCATTTTAATTTTTAACCTACATGAACAAAAAACAAAATGGAGAATTTAATTTCGGAACAAGAAGAATCGCTTTTATTAATCAAGAATATTGGAGTGAACTTTAAAAAATCACCTAAAACACGCATTACGAAAGGTTATGTACAAACGAAAATAGACACATTAGACGAATATTGGAAAAAATTTAGAGTAAACCATTTTGAAATATTAAAATTAGTGACATCAGAGGAGAAACAAAAATACAACTACTTTGCAGAAGACACATTTATGAACGGTGAAGAGGAGTACATCAACATTAAAGCAGACTTAGTGGACATATTAGAGAGATTTAGTGGCAATGTTACCCAAGAGCTGCGACCCGCAGCAGAGACGAGTTTTACCGACGAGGTTAAGTTACCTAAGGTTAATCTACCGCAATTTGCAGGAAATTACCATGAGTGGACTTCTTTTAGAGATCTTTATACAACGCTAATACATAATAAAGCGACACTAAGCGAAGTTCAAAAACTACATTACCTGAAGAGCAGCATTACTGGAGAGGCCGAACAACTGCTGAGACACCTGCAAATAACTGACAAAAATTACGAAGTGGCTTGGGAAACACTGAACAAACGATATAATAACAAGCGTATGATAGTGAATACAATTTTAAATAGACTATTTAATCAAAAGAAAATTATTCAAGGAACATCTAAATCTATCAAAGAGCTGCTAGACACCACACAAGAATGCTTAAATGGCCTGAAAAACAACGACATAATTTTGGACAACTGGGACATAATCATCATTTACATAATACTAAATAAATTAGATGATGAGACACACAAACAGTGGGAAGAAGAGATTGGTTCATTACCTGTGCAAGAGCTACCTACATTACTGAAGTTTCAAGAATTTTTGGAGACACGTTTTCGAGTATTAGAAATGGTTCCACAACCACAACAATCGAAGGACAGAGTTATAGTTAGACAAAAATCATTTCTTACTAACCGAGCTTCTGAACAAACTTCTGTAAATGTACAGTGTACTTACTGCAAACAACCTCACCTTGTGTTTTTATGCAAAGAGTTTGCGAATTTGGATGTGAACTCAAGAGTACAACATGTCCAAAAGGAGAGGTTATGCTTCAATTGTTTATCACCAAAACACAACGTTCTTCACTGCAAGAGTAAGGTATCCTGTCATCATTGTCACAAAAGACATCACACAATGCTACACTATGCAAATCCAACCAATCAAGCAACAGTGCCACCGCATACTTCAAACTCAGTGACAGAAACATCTGAAGTGCCAAAAATGAGAAATTACCTAGTAACACAAGGTCATACTGCACTGATGGCCACCGCACTAGTGAACATACAAACTGGAAAAGGTTTACAATTGGTACGAGCTCTACTTGATCCATGCTCACAAGAGTCTTTTATCAGTGAGGCTACTGCACAGAGACTGCAACTACCCAGAAAACCAGCTGATGGGCTAGTAACAGGAGTCGGTCAAATGTCTACTAGAATCAAATATGCGACTGACATACAGCTTTATTCGAGATTCAACAACGACTTTAAAAGAGAGTGTACAGCATTTTGTTGTGAAGCATGTTACTGATATGATGCCTACCGCTGAAGTCAACCGAGAGAACTGGGCACATCTACAACATTTGTCATTAGCAGACCCGACTTATCATACACCTGGCAATATTGATATGCTGTTAGGAGTAAACATCTACACAGACGTGTTGATGAGTGGAGTTGTTAAAGGAGAATCTGGTTCACCCATAGCACAACAAACACGCTTGGGATGGATTTTATCAGGGGGTTCCACAACTAATGGCAAAAGAGAGATCAAGACTATGCATCTAAATGTTACATTAGAGAAAATGGTGGAGAGATTTTGGGAGGCAGAGAGTTTAGAGACAGAGACGAGCAGCACTCTGACACCACATGAAATAAGAGCTGAGAAAATCTACGAGAAAACTTTATCCAGAGAACCAAATGGGAGATATATTGTGACACTTCCATTCACAAGTGAAATACCTACTTTACCAGAGAATTCACGAGAAATAGCTTTGAGAAGATTCATGAGTACCGAGAGAAGACTGTCAGCAAATCAAGAGTTGAGAAAAGCATACAATGAGGTCATGAGAGAGTACCTAACGTTACATCACATGGAGCTAGTCGAAGACGAGAGAGTGAGCGAGCATGAGAGAGCCGTCTATTTACCACACCATGCAGTGGTACGTGAAGACAAGGACACTACTAAAGTGAGAGTAGTTTACGATGCTTCCTGTAAAGGAACTAATGGAGTTGCCCTAAACGATCAGCTGTTAGTCGGACCATCCCTGCAAGAGGAGTTAAGAGACATTTTGATGAGGTGGAGAATGTACAAAGTCTGTTTTGTAGCAGATGTGATCAAAATGTACAGACAAATAAATGTAAAGAAGGAAGATGCAGACTACCAAAGAATATTATGGCGGTTTAGTCCAGATGAAGAGATTAAAGAGTACAGGTTACTTACTGTAACTTTCGGTACAGCATGTGCACCATATTTGGCAATTAAAACACTAAGACAAATAGCAATTGATGAAGCCAACACCGAAGAGTATGCACATGCACGTGAAATTATCAACAATTCTTTCTATATGGATGATGTATTGTCCGGGGGAGATACAGAAGAAATTGCCTTAGAAGCAAAGAGACAACTAATACATGTATTGAGAAAAGGAGGCTTCGAGCTACAAAAATGGTCTTCAAATAACAAACAGTTTTTGGATACAGTACCGATGGAGAAGAGAGCCAAGAGCACAGAGATAGGTATTAACAGGAAAGAGACTATAAAAACACTTGGTATCACCTGGAATGCAAATGAAGACACACTCTTAGTAGCAAACAAAATTGATACTTTACTTAACAAAAGAGTAACTAAGAGAAATATTCTGACTGTTATAGCATCATTGTTTGATCCAATGGGATGGTTGGCTCCAACTATAGTTAAAGCGAAGATTTTCATGCAAAAATTGTGGGCAAAAGGGTTATCTTGGGACGAAGACTTACCAGAAGACCTGAAAAAGGAGTGGGTGTCATTCTGTAATGGAATAAAGAGTCTGACAGAAGTGAAGCTAGAGAGATGGATTGGGATAGCAAAAACGAACCAACTTGTAGAGTTACATGGATTTGCGGATGCCTCTATGGCCGCTTATGCCGCGGTTGTGTACTGCAGAATAATCCAATCAGATGAAAAAGTACATGTGGCTTTGATCATGGCAAAAACTAAAGTTGCACCTTTGAAACAACTTACCTTGCCTCGTCTTGAGCTTTGTGCTGCAGAGTTGTTAAGCAAACTATTGAAACACGTTGCTACAGCCATGAGAATTGAGACAGAGAATACTTACGCATGGACTGATTCCAAAGTGACATTAGCTTGGATACTTGGAGATCCGTTAAAATGGACACCATTTGTAAAGAACAGAGTTATAACAATAAATAACACCTTGAAGACAACTTGGTCATATGTGAATACCAAAGAGAACCCGGCAGACCCTGCATCGAGAGGAGTAGCACCTGAAAAACTAAATGAAAACACTTTATGGTTAAAAGGTCCAACATTTTTACACCAAAGAGAATTGAACATACATACCTGTGAAGCAGAAGATACTGACCTGGAAAAGAAAAAAAACATTAAATGTTGTAACATTACAGCAACAGACGTTGAAGAAAAATTTATAGTGAACATGACAAAGAGATATTCATCATTAAAGAGACTTACCGCAGTGGTTGGCTACTGTATGAGATGGCTGCACCTGAAAAGAAAAGAAATCAATAAAAATAATTTACCTGCATATGTAACACATGATGAACGTGAAGAAGCACTTACCATTTGTATTAAGTTGTCGCAGCAACTGGAACATCCAGATGAATTTGAGGCTATGAAAAATCACAGACCATTAAAAAAGGGGAGTCGTTTGCTTGCACTTAACCCCTTTCTTGACGACAAAGGAGTATTAAGAGTTGGAGGTAGACTGAGACATGCAGATATAGAGTTCCTGAAAAAGCATCCTATAATAATGACTAAACAGAATGTACTTACACAATTTTTACTAAATGATGCACATAAGAAAACGTTACATGGAGGGCCCCAATTAATGACAACCTACTTGAGAGGGAAGTACTGGTTAATCAATGCTGGAAACACCATCAAGACCTTCGTAAGAAATTGTGTACCCTGTTTCAAACAAAAAGCGATGGTGAGGACGCAACTTATGGGTGACTTACCTGAGGTACGAGTGAAGCCTTCAAGACCATTTCTCGTCAGTGGAGTGGACTTCGCAGGCCCTATAAATGTACGTATGAGTTCAGGCCGGGGATCAAAATCCACCAAAGCATACATTAGCATATTCATATGCATGGTGACGAAGGCCATCCACATTGAGTGTGTGAGTAATATGACTATGGAAGCATTTATGGCAGCATTTAAACGATTTGTATCGCGAAGAGGATTCGTCAAGGAGATGTGGAGCGACCACGGGACGACGTTCGTCGCAGCTAGCAAAGAACTGCTCAACTCATGGAAAATTGGTAAAGCTAGTATACCCGAGGAACTTGCTGCACTTCTTGATTCTGAAGGCACCAAATGGCGATTCATTCCGCCAAGATCACCAAATTTCGGAGGATTATGGGAAGCGGGCGTAAAGAGTATTAAATTTCACCTGAAACGGACTATTGGAGATGCAACACCTACCTTTGAAGAACTGAGTACCCTCCTTGTCCAAATTGAAGCCTGCTTAAACTCAAGACCCTTATCACCTATAAGTGATCACCCTGATGATTTGGAACCTTTGACTCCTGCACATTTTTTAGTAAGCGAACCGTTGATAACAATACCAGAGGGAGATTTGACATCACATAAAACAAATTCATTGTCACGTTGGCAAAATATACAAAAAATGTTGCAAGTGTTCTGGAGAAAATGGCAAACTGAGTATTTGACAAGACTACAAGAGAGACCTAAGTGGAAGACCAGGAAATTAGAATTTGATATAGGAGACCTTGTACTCATTAAAGACCAGAGATTCCCACCAAGCAAATGGTTATTGGGACGGATTGTACATAAGTATCCTGGATCAGACAACTTGACTCGTACATATGACGTACGCACTGTGTCAGGAGTGTTTACACGTACTACGTCGAAGCTCTGCCCCTTACCCGATGTGAAAAAGGACAGTCCTGCCCTTTTGGGGGGAGTATGTTGAAGGAGAAAACGTAATAGTGACCTGCAGAGGGCACCACTTGTGTTCTGTGCCTAAATTTACTTTTTTGTTTGACATGACATGTAATATGTAGATCTGTGGTAGAGAATAAAAAAGGATTGCATAGTGTTAGCCGCTGTTTTGTTTTCATCTTCTAAATTAATTAATATAAACGCACACAGTCTGCAGTTGAAGCGCCTCCCACTCGCAGTCTCCCGGGCGGAGCGAGAACTCCGTATCAGCGTTGGATGAGCATGAGAATTTCTGGAACGAAGAGAAAACAACATTATATTAGATGAGATGTATGCAAGAGCTTATCGAAATTGCTCGGTATGGTATGTAGTTAAACCACTAGAAAAGGTAAAGGGGAGAATGAAAAATAGTAATCTTGCAACTACCTAATTCTATAACAAAGTACGATTGGTATTAATACGTTTTTGATTTGGGTAAAAGCGGTTACATTCCAATATCGAACGTATGAGAGCGTTTGAGATACCAGCGCCAATCCGAAGTCCTTTTTAAGTCTAATCAGTATACTTTCAGATGCAAATGAAAGTTGACACGATAAAAATGATGACTATTAAAGATTAATATACATTGATAACGTAATATGTTGCGCTAACCATGGCTCTCTTAGTAAAGGAAAACAATGGGAAACCTGCACGTCTGTTAGTGGGAGAGGTAATTGCACAAAATATACTCCAGGCACAAGTAGTATCCAAAATACTCGTATTGCTATTGAAGATAGACGTCGCACGAGCTGAACCACCCGTTGTTCGTCTACGACAAGTGCCACACTCTGCTCTCTATGATTATGCTGTTTGTCAGTATTCTACAGACTACTTCGGGGAGTGTGCACAAGAGCTCCTGGAGTTAATACAGCTGTCTCCTTTCTACCATCGAATTTCCAGACAATCCAGAAATTCCGCCTTTTACAACGAAGCGCTTTGCATCTTTCATAATGCGTACTGCAAAAGAGTAATCCGCTTCCGGAGTCTGTATTTTCAAATGCCTACAATCTGAACCTGTTTAAAGCTAGGGTGAGCTCGCTTCATCGTCGACAAAGTCTTTGTCCTCCAAGTGAAAGAGTTGTCAAGCGCAAAACGATTATCAATAAAAAATAAGTTTTGTGTCGTCACCTGGCACACGCCAGCGATGCAGAAGCGCGGCTGCGCGGCGGAGCAGCTGGTGCCGTCGGGCAGGCTCCAGCCGCGCGACTTGTAGCCGCCACCGCGCGTGTCGCACCACACCGCGCACGCGCTGCTCACGTCTGCGGCAAACATCATTGCTACAGTAAGTTGTTGATGTTTACCACTCTACGTCGCGTCCCACCACTTCTATTGACGATATGTCGATGTATGTAATGTGACATAGGGCATACCTTGTCCAACAGATTTCGTTAGCCATACAGCGGGGCACTGCTGCAAGTGTTTTCGGCACCTTTGACTTCTCTCGCGGGGGAAATTAGGGTGTGTGCATGTATGTGTGACAAACTTGTTGCTGATTTGTTTTTGTTTTGTTTTTTTGTAGTAGTTAGTAAGGCTTTTTTAGTGGTTAACTGTTTGTGTACCCGACGAAACCTGTGTTGTGGATGTAATTTGTATTTTCGAGAAATAAATCACACATAAATACATTTGTAAATACATTCTTTTCTAATATTAAGTCAGGGATTGACACTGGCCCCTGTGGGCTGTGAGGAAAATGTTCAACAGGAGACCTTCATTTAAGGCAAGTTTGAAGAATACCTATATAATTATACTATGTAATATTCAAAAGCCACCACTGGAGTTTACAATCATTTAACATTCAGTTACAGACACACTGATTTACTCTGAAGCTTTAGGGCTTATAAGCATACTTATTGTTCTTATGTAGAAACTTTTTTTTTTAACTTCGATATCAGAGAGATACACACAGTACAAAGGTAACAACCAAAAATATCAATCAATTGTCGCACAAGTAGAACTATCATCTTTCTCCGTATCCCAAAAAGAGTAATGGAATAATGCCAAAACCAAATTAATTTTAACACCTACCTTCGGAGTCTATTCTCTGCAAACCAGTCCCAATAAGATCGGGGTCCACTTCGCGTGCTCTTCGGCAGATTTGATCTGCGAACTCCCGAACCGTCATCCGCGGGACGTTGTTGCACTGCGAATGAACAAGTTCTTGAATAGAGTTGGGTAGGCAAGGAAAGGGAAAACCGTGAGTTGGTAGAGCACCTGCCTGATAGTAAATGATTGGTTGAGTCAAACGCAGGACCAGACAGCTTGGCACAAGAGAGGCCTATATCCTACCTGCCTGTTTACCCATAAACATACCTTTATGCTTGTCTGCCATTTGGGTAGGCAGATACTATGGAACGCTAGTCACCGGCTAAACATACTTTCGCTTGCTCTACATTCATCAACCACTTCATGCAAGTACATCGGTTTGGGGTGCTTTTGATTTTTGAAGTGGGTTAATGAAGGCTAATTGGATGGATGGATGAAGGGATCAATCAAAATGCTATTTTAAAGATTCTGAATCATGATCATTATAATTATTACCTGAAAGACGTCCGCTGATGGTCAATGACCAACCCGAAGTCCCAATTAGTTGATTATTAATGGTTGTTTTGTTATTACTATTTATATTGACGATCTCATTGTAACATAACATTGATGATGCATAAAATAAACGAAACTAAGGATTGCCACAATGTTCAGCCCCATGCCACCCGCATCCAGTAGATGAGTTTATATGGATCAAAACTTAACATGGGAAATGTTTCGCTCGTTTATATTACTGACCTGCTGTGCCTGACAGGATTGATACTTCTTATCATGTCCAGAACAATAGTTGTTCCCGTTGTCATGTCTGAAAATAAAAATCACTTATTACTGCCAAAGAATTGTCTGAAGACATCCAACAACAGGAAATTTAAGTGATAGCAGGAAATTCAAGAAGACCAGACTCTAAGGCTCGCTACCTTGTCCACAAAATAAGGATAACCCCCACCAAAAAAAAGGGATGTAACAAGGTATGATGTAACACGTGACTCGGTGTGTTTGTGTGCCAGTGTGTCTGTCTGAGGTATAGTAGCTCCCACACAGATGGATTGAGTTGAACGCGTTTTAAAAAAAAAGTAAGCATCGTTAATCAGGTAGTGCTTCGGTGGCTTTCAGAGATATCATAAAATAATTGGTCACCATTATATCGTAGGCTTTATTGTCTATTTAATTGGAGTACACGCCATAATTCCGAAGAGTCACAAAGCCGATTTTATT
Organism: Acleris sparsana; assembly: GCA_923062465.1. Taxonomy (NCBI): domain Eukaryota; kingdom Metazoa; phylum Arthropoda; class Insecta; order Lepidoptera; family Tortricidae; genus Acleris; species Acleris sparsana. The sequence goes on from OV281300.1 coordinate 14,588,458, forward strand.
GATAGAAGACTATTTTTAATATCTCTTAAAAAACCTAACCTATCGTAAACGTATGGCAATTAAATTATGCATTTATTCTTACACAGTTCCAGCACAACATAGCATTCGGAAAAGTGAAGATTCAATTAAACAGTTTTCTTACTACATAGAAGTAAAAATAAATTAGTTGTATGTACCTTGGCCGTTGACAGCGGCGCGTGGCGACAGCGACTCCAGTAGCAGCCGGGGCCAGTGTATCGTCCAGCAAGCAGGCCGAGGCACACTCCGATAAGCCAGACCACCGCGTCCAAGAACCGCGTCGCACTGTTCCCGCACGCTCCACGCAATCTCCCCCACGACAATACTGGTAATAAATAAGTTGCAGATTTAATGCAGATTAATTTTTCATGAGAAACCCCATCCAATGATGGTTTCTTGACTGACCGTATTAGTATAATGAGTATGAGAGCGAAGGAAGAAGTCACGAAAGAGTGATAAAGGTGTGAAATATGAACGTATCTGCTGCTAATTACCCTGAAAATGTCCATATCAACGTAATTTATGCATAACAAAATAAGAATAAATAAGAGGTAGGCACACAACAATTTCAAGACATAACTAATTTACCAGAGCTCAACCAATAATTTTAATTTTAAAAGAATTTTGTCCAATTTACCAATAAATGGAATTGAATTGAATAAATTAAGTAACGCATAAGCAACATCCTCCCGCTCCTCTCTCCTCCGTTGTCGTCTCGCATCTTGTTGTGCCCTCACAGGGTGTCACATGTTACTTCTGTATTTATTCCATCTGTTGTTTTGTGTAATGTGACATGCAATAAATATTTTGACTTTGACTTTGACCTTAACGTACTATCGAACCAACGGAACCCTGACCCACCATAGAACCTTGTCACAGTGATTGACGTTAGTACTGTCATACGACGCTATACGACAATCGTACGTCAATCATTGTGACAAGGTTCCATGGTGGGTCAGGGTTCCGTTGGTTCGATAGTACCTATGGAACAACTATAACCTTCAAATGTACTATCGAACCAACGGAACCCTGACCCACCATGGAACCTTGTCACAATGATTGACGTACGATTGTCGTATAGCTTCGTATGACAGTCCTAACGTCAATCAATGTGACAAGGTTCCATGGTGGGTCAGGGTTCCGTTGGTTCGATAGTACCTGTGTAAAGCTATCATTCCACTGCGGCGCACGCTACGCACTTGGATAATCGTTCTAGACTCCACTCCTACACTCCTGTCGCACATTTTGATACGAAGCGAATTTATACCCACCTGCGTAAATCTTTTGTGCGTCGCAGGAAATTCCGGCTCTAGAACCACAACTGACATATTTACGTACTTTTTATAATCAGAAAAAATGCAAAGCTGACGGCCATGATAATCTCCACGGAGAAGCGATTGACAAAAAATCTTATCAATTTTTATTTTTTACTTACCATGTCTTCCCCACACTTGGTGCCTTCTAGCGCAGGATGTGAGGTCCAGGTGTACCGCTCCCGTTGGCAGTGCAGATCTCTGCAGATGTCCTCTAAACTCTGTGCCCCGGAGTGACGGCTGCCGCGCCCGTACTTTAACATACCTGTTAAAAAGTTTTATTTGTTTAAATTACAGTTCAAGACTGAGATCCAAAATATCATGAAGTGTCGACCACAAACTTCAAAGGGTTTGTTTATTTTTTTCCTTCGTATTTCAAATCTTTACACTGATTTCGTATGGGCGAGCATGAAAATTTAGTCTCGGAAGTGCCAATTCTATTATTCAGTACATTATTTCGCTAGCTACAGATCTATAATCTAGTTTTCATTTGCTTCCTTGGGATCGTAGTATGGAGATAATTCAATTTATGGCGGAAAAACGTTTGTAATACCGCTTAAAAGTGTTAGTCGCACCCGAAATTGAACATAACCTGTTAGTCAGTGCAGTTTACAGATAGACGCTAGTTCCGGCTCAGAAACCGGCAGTTGAACGAATTAAAAATTCACGGATTGATTTTTAATGTTGCGTAAGAGACGATTTTATTAAGTTATCATTTTATACAGATAATTGATTATTTAGGCAAGGATATTAGATACAACGATTTCTTACATTGTTGGTCAGCATCGAATCTTTCTCCCGGCAGGATACCTTCGGCGCTGTGGTCCAGTTGTCCTGCTGAATTGCCATGGTCTAGGAGACATCGGGACTGCACTGTGCTGAAATTTCATTCGGACCAATCAAACAATTCGTCATCGTCGTGATGGTGAAAAGCACAAAATGATTAAAGTTGAAATGTCAGAATTAATCGGATTCAATTGTGGTGCTCGTACGATATTAAAAGGCTTAGAGTCAAATATAAGACACTTACTCTAAGAACTTCTGGAGATAGTTTTTGCTGCACTGGGACCAGGTGATTTTGCCGCTGCCCAGTGTTGGGCTCATGATATAAGCACTGGGGTCGCATCCATTATCTGCTAGAGGACCGTCGTGACGCATGCCGAGACTGCAAAAGAAGACAACGGTAAAATAGAACAACTTAATAATTGTTGATCGTCATGGAAAAATCTTCATTCTTATTTAAATAAAAATATATTGAAGGTAGTAAATAGTGCCTCAGATTCAATGATTTTGTCTTAGGTACTAAAACTATTAGATGACTAGGACAAGTTGAAAACTCAATTCTGCTTACTTGTGTCCGATTTCATGTGCAACAACGTAAACGCTTTCAAAATGTCTGCCCTCATTTACTGTGCAACTGCTTGTCACCGTGCACATTCCAGCTACTGGCGCTAAACCTACAATTAACAAGTCATAGGTATTATTAATTGTATCAATAACACGAACTTTATTTTTAGAGTTCCATTATTATTTTCCAGGTTTACATGTAACTTACCTACGACTTGACTGCTAACTTTTCCATTCTTACTGACTACATACAAATCTAATCCTGTTAGAATCAAAGCGTGGTCCCAATGCAAAGGATCAGTGTCCCCTGGAGGATTCTCCAGCCTCTGCCACGTACAAAAGTTACTCAAAAACCTATCAATATCATGAGGCCTTTTTAAATTGGACGGATCTTCATGAAGAATCTCAAGTCTTTTCAAAATGTAATTCACTGGTCTACCTAATGAAGGATCATGGTATAACAACTGCACAGCATTTATCATAGCTAGAACAAATCTGACTAGCTCCCTTTCCGTTTCTTTAGGAAAATTGACAGTCATATGCTTATACAAATCCCTATCTATAAATACTGCTGTTTCAACAAAAACTGCTGGTAAAACAGCTCTCTTTTGTCTTTCTGTTTTTGGAACTAGTTTACTAATGAATGCTCCTATAGTTTTGTTTCTATGATTTAAATCTACTTTAAATTCCTCTAGCGTTTTGCTTAGTATATTTGCTTCTCGTTTTCTTCTGTGCTTAGTCCATATGCGAGCTGGTTCTGGATCCACAACTTTGTTAGTGTTTTCTCTTTCTACACAAGTATCTTCATTCAGGTTTGGTGCAGATTGTTTGACTATCACGTGTGCTTTTGAGCCTTCATTGTGAAATCTTTCTGGCAGTGGATGTATTAAATAGTAACTATCGTTGGATTTGACTAAACCTCTCTGTAAAAAAAACATACCATTATTTATTGATACTTTAAAACAACTAATACAACAGTTTTTTTATGACCAATATCTTGACTAAAAGATACTTTGCTCGGTTCTGAACTTTTATAATCATAAGCATTTAAAACCACCTAGCAGCAGTGTTCGCATAGTAACTAGGCTAACTATTCAACTCACCACATCATCACAAACAAACAACGCAGCGCTGTCACTCCTATAGTAACATTCATCATCATCATCCCCGTGTTCCACAGCCTCGGTGCCATTGGACAGCCTTCTCATGATCAGGAACTGAGGGTCTAGGAAGCTGTCCCTTGGAGCTGGTCTGAGATCTAGGTGCTGGAGGATACTGAGGTCTGGAGTTGACCGTTTGCGCCGCCGAGGATGTGTGAGATGGGCGATTTCGAACTGCGCTTCTGAAATGACGTTAGTTACATGAAACAATGATTAATATTTTTTCACCACCATCATCATTAAGTAACATACTCGTACCTATACCTACCTACTTCATTAGCGTTATTACCGAAAACATGAATATTTTTTTGTGATTTTGATCAAAATTTACTCATGATCATTATCATCATGTCACCCGAAAGACGTCCACTGCTGGACATAGGCATCCCCCAAGGCTCTCCACTTAGACCGGTCTTGTGCTTTTCGCAAAATGTACTCAAATATGTTTTTTAGGTTTTTCACCAAAACGTTATCGTTACAGTAAAGTAAAAAAGTAAAAAAGAAAAAGTAAAGTAAATTACCTTTGTGTTTGGCGCCAAATAGGAACATTTTCTCTGCCTCTGTAAGGTGCTCCAACAGTTGCTGTGAGTGTTCCTGAAACAAAAACAACAAGTGTGTAAAAAAATGTTCATTACGCTCTTGGACTGTATTTCGTTATTATGATATTGTCGAAGACTTAAATGACTAAAATGATTCAATATTACAAAAATCAATATCCTCAAGTTTCATGTTTTTCATTCCAGGGCCTGTCTTCTACGATGTTAAATAATATTGCTTATGATGTGTAATCGTATTCTTTTTAAATCGGCTGCCATTACAGTACAGTAAATTAGTGCTAACATAAAGTTCGCCATACAATAACAGTTCAAGAGCTATATTGTTTTACGTCATAGAAAAGAGACCTAGGTATAGTAAAATCAAGGATCAAAGTCTTTTCTATTCCAACAATTTCCGCTTCTCACAGCCAAAAGTACCAAAACCTCTCGTCCATAGCAACTACCAAGTTCCGTATATGTGTGAAACTTCAAAAGTTTTCTTCAAAATCTAATTAACCTTGTCTTTGATAATTACCAAGAATGCCTATTGTTTCGCTATGAGACCTCGACATGTTTTTGACAATGGCTTCGCACGCCTTTGGCGGGTAATCGGTGGTAGTAAAGAGTTATCAATATACAATTCGTCCCGTATAAATGCTGTTTTATGAGCTGTTGAGTTAAAATGGCGATTGTTGCGCTACTGCTTAAACTTTATGGTCGATTTGAACTTTGTTTTTATCCGACTGCATCAGAAGGAGGGTTATGTTTTTCGAGTGTATGTAGGTATGCATGTATGTCTATTTCTTTCGCACGCTTTCCTAAACGGCTTGACGGATTTTATTTTAACATATGAGGTATCGTTAGATTCGTCTTGGTTGTGGGAGTGACAGAGCCACAGAGGCTATAATTTTGAATTAAAGAAATGACAGACATTGATTTACTTTTTAACATATAAGAAGGTATAGACGACGATATATCAAATAATGCATTCGGGTTTTCGAAGCGTGCTTATTACTTATTACACTAAATTCGTTCCTTTTTTCACTGGTTGTCTCATTTCGACATCGAAACAAAACAATGCAGATACTGCTAATTTGCGGAAGATTAAAAGGACCATCTGTTTCTACCACCACTAAAACCTGCTCTAACCTCTATGCCTTATTCTAACCCTAAGACAGAATGCTGATCTTTATTGAAGTACAACATATTCAAAATCGGACAAGGTTTTAGGGGAGAGGAACGTTATCGCATTTTTTTGGATTCGAAATATGTTACTGATAAAAAAAAAATACACAGATCAATTCGATATTAACAAATGGAGGAAGTTGCACGTTAAAATCAGCAATACAAGTTCTTGAAATGAAATTATAATTGTAAAATCATTATATTTGGCCCATTTTCTATCTAATTACTAAAGTAACATATTAAAAGGTAGATTTCACTTTATTGATTCACTTTAAGATGCTCTAAAACATGCAAGTCATGCCTATTCATTTCTTCATAACAATGAAACAAAAGTTTCTCTAAAATCCAGCTTTCTATGAAGAAAAGCTTTTAAAAAGACATTATACATAATTATTTACTCTCAGTAATGATCCAGAGCAACAAAAGCTTTAGGTGCTCGTTAGCTCACAGTTTAGAAATTGGATAATTTAAGAATATTAAGCGGTACTTTCAAACATTTACCTAGGAAGTAAATTGAGGTTCGTAAGTTACTTAAGGTTTGGCAACAATTCCCAAGGAAACTTGTGCCAACCTAATTGGTACAACAGATTCTTTTTACTTTTCAGAGGGATTTTAAAAGTTGTTGACTGTTATGTTCATCATTGTGGTTCTCTAACCAATCTAACAATTTGGATCGAGGTTAATTTGTCTAAAATTGTCGTGATATTTATTTATTTATTGTTAAGTGGCTTTGTTCAAACTGGCTCTTTTCCCTAGAACTACCTCTGATATTTAACTCTTTGTACCAACCTTTGCGTTATTTAAGCAAGTCTTTACTTACTGCATCTACACCTATGCCTCCTTAGTATCATTTACCAATCTTATGGCAGACCTCATTACGTACATTACGTACTACTTTGAAAACTAGCTGACCAATCCATCGTTCTTTCTAACCTAAAATTAACTCATAACTCCTCAAGCTTATTATACTTTTAACTCGCTGCTTCCAAATTTTCTTAATTTTAATTTCCGTACCAATTGGTCAGCGAAAGTGTATAATTATTTCATGGGCTAATCTAGTTGGAATACAATGAAAGTGTCTGCCACGGTTGGATTACTATTGCGTAACTTTTGAGTTGCATTTGCATGGAAGATGGCTGGGTCTTGAGATGTTATGGATTTAACGGTTGAGGAGGCATAAAGTGGAACTTAGTTTGATTGTTTTTTGTGTGTGAGCACCTACTAAAACAATTGAAACTTTTTATAAACGCTTTGTATGTTTTCAGTTTATATAGTTGGTAGGTAAATAGAGGCATTTCATCACAGTCCTGAGGGTTAACCAGATATTTGCGGTTTTAGGATTGCAGCCATAAGATTATAGTCTTGAGAATGCATAAATGTCTATGGGTCACAGCTCCCACTTGCCGGTGGGAGGTGGCGTATGTTCACGTTCGCCTTCTCCATGACTTAATAAAAAACACATCAGTGGGCCTAGGTGATTGTTGGTATTTGCATGGGTAAGACAGGCATTTTTTTTTTGGACCTTTATTTGATTTTCCCACTATTTTCGGTTCTTATCGCCAAAAGTACCAATTTTTTTTGGCATAGAGATGGCAAACGAGCGTACAAGCCACTTGATGGTAAGTGAACACTGTGACCCATAGTACTTGTATTCTTTTATCTGTGCCCATAGACATTCGCATTCACAAGACGTCAAGCCTAAGATTGCAAAATGCCAACCCTGAGGACTAAGATGGAATGCCTCTATGCTAGTCATTACACCGGCTGTCTTATTCCCAAACCGGAACACAACAATGCGAACACTGCTGTTTGGCGGTAGTTTAATGGATAAGATGGTGGTAGCGATCCGGAAGGACCCTGCACAAGGTCCTACCACCCGCTGTATGAACCTCCAAGTTCCGTTTATGTGTAAATTGTCATAAAATGTCATAACATATTCACGCCTTCATTCCCAGATTGGGGTAGACAGAGCTACAGAATTACCGACAACTCTAAAGCCTTGTTGCTAATTCTGTAACCATATTCTGCACAAATAAACAGGCTAACATGTTTACCAGTGTATATTAGTGACAGTTTACAATACTACAAGCCTTTATTCCTTTAGTAGCCTCTTACGACTTCCAAAAAAAAACCGTCTTAAAAGTTTTCTTCAAAATCGAAAAATTAATCGTGTCTATCTATGTATAATACAAGACAAGACACTCACTGATCTATCAACGCACAGCCGAAAACGCTGGACCTGGGGATTTTAAATTTGGAGGAAATAATCCTTGACGACGCGCTGGCCAAGTTGGTAGTGACCTTGCCTACGAAGCTAGCGGTCAAGGGTTCAAATCCTGATAAAGGCAGATATTTGTGTGATGAGCGCGAATATTTGTTTCTGAGTCATGGATGTTTTCTATGTATTTAAGTATATATTTCTCTATATAAGTATTTATATCTCTAGTACTCATATTACAAGCCTAGTTTTTTAGCCTTAGTTTGGGATTAGGTCAGATGGTCTGACATTGCCCCATTTTTATTTATTTAATATCTATTTATATCTTATATAAGAAGGAATCATCTGAAATTCTTCCCGTAAAAAAGATGGATTTGTTGGAAACTAACTCTACGCGTCTTTGTTAATTAATGACTCTATCCGATTTTCATCATAATAACAATTTCCTAAACTAAGCATCAAAACTACATTACACTATCAGCACATATCGAACCACGGAGCGAACAAATCCAACGCTGACCCCGGTTCACCTTGGCAGCGGTATTCCGTTTATTCACGATTGGTTCCGCAGCTTTGTGTAGAGAGGAACCGGCGAGACACAAGGTTGGATTTTAGAAATTTGGGTGTCACGATTCTAGTTTTAGGTCACGTTTGAGGACAGATTTTTCAAAGATTTGTTTGAATGTTGCTGTCATTGTTTTGTTATATCATATTCTGAACTATCGACACCTGCCTGCTAAGTTGTAATAGGTAGCTAGTGAAAGAGTAAGAAAAAAATATAAGGGGACTATGTCACACCAATTGACCTAGTCCCAAAATAAAAAGGAAAGGTACCCGACTGTCCGACTCCAATTTGGTTTATTTTGATATATTTATGTTAGAGAGTAGGCTTAAACTCATTTAAAAGAAAAATACCCGTCGAAGTTATATGTATACTTCTCATCGAAGAGATTCTTTAGTATTTTTTATAAATATGAGTTATAACCGGTATCACAAAACACGTGCTCATTATTTTTTCTTGTTCTTAATCATATAATCAAAACAAGAGAATCAACTCAAAATCCAAAAAAAAAATTGCATGACTGTAGGTATCAAGTATAATAATATTATACAGATGTTAAATACATTTGTGTGTGCACCACTACAATCTACCATAATTATGGTGTACAGCAATAGGTAGTTTAAAAAAAACGAACTAATAACAATATTATTACTTAATTAAGCTACATTTAATAGGTAACATTAATATTATAAGGAAATAATTAAAGAGAAAAAAAAATGTAACCAAAAAAAAAAAAAAAACTTTTAAAAATCTGTAGAATTTCCCCAGAATACGAGACTAGCAATGAAAAAAAACGTACTATAGAATAGTACTATAGAAGTTATATTATTATAGAAGTTAGAGGGTTTAGTCACTTTCCAATGCTTTGGAGGTTAATTTCTCCCAACAGGATGAGTTTGGGGAGCTAAAAATAATAATAAAAGTGTCTGTTATTTTGGACTACTCAATAACATATATCACAATAAACGAAATCGGAGTCGTACAGTTGGTTTTAAATTTATATAAAATATCCACGACTCAGAACCGTATCTGCCCTGAGGTACCTTTTTAGTTTCAAGAAATTCCTGACAGTTATGACATCCAAAATTACTCAGTTTCTTTCAAGTAAATTAAATTACTTCCACAGCTAAACGTAAAAATAATTAGCGTTGAAATAAGTTCAGATGTAGTGCATAATTGCTTTCCTTCGTATTTTCACGGAAACGTACGAACGCGTCTTGCTATTTCAGTCGGTCACAGTACAAAAAGTACTGAGGTTGACTGAAGTAGCATGACACCTTCGTACGTTTCCGTGAAAATACGAAGGAAAGCAATTATGCACTACACCTGTATACCTTTATTCGTCAGTAAAAGAAAACAGACATTATTAACTTCCAAAACCTGCCAAATTGCAGACAGAGAAAAGGATAGAGTATACTATAGATAGAGGATAGATACTGCTATTGTTGGACGATGCGTTGGCCTGGTGATGGGTAATGACCCTGCGTTCGAAGTCATGAGAGTCATGGATGTCATCTATGTATTTAAGTATATATTTATCTATGTAAGTACTTATATCGTTGTCTAGTACCCATAGTACAAGCCTAGAGCTTAGTTAGGGACTAGGTCAATTGGTTTAAAAATCGTCCATTGTTATTAATTAATTATATAATTAATCTATTTACATTTCATCACCCTACCTCTGAGCTCTAGTCATCTAGGAACATGAACAACGTAATTCTAAAATCATCCAACTTCGTAGCGTTATCATGCGAATAATCAAGTAGGTAACTAAGCTCCCACATTTTTCACATTAGTAGGTATAATTGTAAAACATAATTCATAATGCACTTAATGCACTTACTGCATATCGGGGCATCAAAGCCTTTGTCTGAAGCTGTTCAATCCAATGCGCATGAGACGGTGTGAATCCAATGAAACTAGTGAGTGACGTTCACGACACGGCATGGAATTTATGTATGTATGTAAACAAATTTTGTAGAAAATTGAAATAAAAACAATACAACGAGGATAAAAAAAATGTACAAAGGCGAACTTATTTACATTATTTTTTGTGTTCTTAGTGTTTTTAAAATGTCGCAATGTTTAGTTTTCCCATGTACAAAATTATCGTAAGCACTATTAATTTTTCTTGCACTGTTCGTAGTATGTTTGTATGTACAGTCAAGGAAATGTATTGTTTACCTTTTTGACTGTTATTGTAATTGTGACAAGGGTTAAAAAGGTACGCGAATACATTTTCGTTAATAGAATGGACTGAAAGGACCACAAAGTATAACACGTTTGGACCACAATATGTGACCTCATTAATTTGGTCTTGATAAGCAGATAAAATAAAATAAAAAATTACTTAGCAAAAAAAAATACAGCCGGCAACAAAAGTCCCAAAAATATTTTTTGCTCAAAAACTAATTTATTGGTAGGTTCACTGTACTGCATCGACCACGCCGTTGCTTATAATTAACTACGCTAACGCAACGTAAACGCATCACTGCATCTACTGCGTTTTTAACGCATCTTTTACGCCGACCGGTATGGTGACGTCCACAATAGCAAAATTACCTTTTGCAATTTTGACGCAGCTCAATTTACTCAGCAATAGCTTCAGGGCCGAGATTCCAGGCGGTAATAACCATATTGGCTTTGACCTGTTATCGCATTGTCAACGTTTTGATAGCTCTTATTTACATGACAGTAAAGTAGGCGTAGTTAAAAACAATACCATAACAGATCAAAGACGATAATGGTTTATACCGCCTAGAATAGAGGCCCAGTGTGGTCTATTCCTAGTCCATATTATTTTGTTTACAGAACACGAACTAATTAATATATATTTTTAAGAGTGTTTTTATTGTAAGTATTGTTTAGAATGCTAATTTAAGGTTCATTGCATACCATTTGTATTGTCGTCTATGCATAAAAAAAAAACCCTACGGTTAATTTAAACACCTTTCTTTGTAGTTTTCGTTCAAAGTAATCGTTTGAGATGTTAGTACAAAGACGATATATTAGTGGCCGGTACTAGTAGGTACCATAGCTTGAAAACCGTCGCGCCTATCAAAAAAATACAAATATCCTTTTCTTTTTAGAATTGAATAAGGAACATTTTTACCCTTATCACTTTTTTCGTATCTACTATAGTTGTCCCAAGAAAGTTAAAAAATCGTTAACGGGGTCACATTTCTGGGTGGGGGGTTTGAAGCGTCAGGGGAGGGGAAGGGGGAGAGTAGTGAAGACAGACCCAAATCTACCATGCATAAAATTACTGAGGTAATAGCCTAGATGTATTTTTAACTTATCACTTGCGTTTAATTTGTTCTCTGTTACTCATCTCGTTATAATGATGTTGAACAATGAGTACTGTCGTGCACAAAAGTATTACGCTTTTGACAATTGGAATATTTGTACTAAATAAAAGATACTCATTAAATTTTATTTAACATAGGTACAGTAAAATGGGGTGAATAGAGATTCGCGGGGTGAATAGAAATACAGCCTAAAATAAAGCATATTCTACTAATTAAAAGACTGAGATTTTAATGTATTTTTCTAATAGACTTGTCAATGTAATACTTGTTCTTATTAGTAACAAGTCATGACTTATTTTGTATTGTATTTCTATTCACCCCGCGAATCTCTATTCACCCCATTTTACGGTAGCTAAATATAAACCAAACAAGCAATTTCTTTAACTTTGGTTTTTCGTTGACACGGAATTTCAGAAATTCGAAATTCGAAAAAACGAAATTTGTGTGTTATGAACTAGATGAGAATCTCATCTAGTTCATATCACACAAATTTAGTTGTATGGGACATTTATTAGGTCCTGTCGTACAGCTTTAAATGACCTCAAAAGTGACAGTTCAGTTTATAAAAATTAAAAACGTCAAAGTTTCATTAACCTGTATCTCTCTTAATAAGATGCTTATTGTAAGAACTGTCATACACAATCAAATCCATTTGTTTTTATAAGAAATAACAAATTTCGTCGTCGGCATTAAAACAAGTATATTTTTTTCAATTAATTCTGAAACGTTCTATCCTCGACTGTAGCAATTTGTCAGCGATATGAAGACGATATGACTGGCCTCGTGAAACAACTACCCCGCCACGACTACAATACATAATTGCCTGTAATTTGAGAGCTGAATCTAACAGGGTCAAAACAATAAAAAAAGATACAAGCAACTTAGTTATCTTGATAATTATATGTTTATATTAAGAAGGATATGTGTGTAAATCACTTTTTTGTACTTACAAAAAAAACTGAAGGACAAAAGGTATGTACGTTTTTATTATGTCTTTTGTCTGATCAAGAAATATTTATATTTAATACTATTTGAATAAGTAGTTCAAATATAGGATTTAATATATTAAAATATAGTGTTCACGCTGCTGATTTCTAAAAGTCGACAAAATGATTATATTTATTTATTTATTTAAACTTTATTGCAGAATACACAATGTAAGTACAAATGGCGGACTTAATGCCTTGAGGCATTCTCTACCAGTAAACCACTGGGCCAAACGGACGAGTAAAGGTTGGTCCTAAATTTGATGAAACGTTAAATTAAGACATTACATAATATGTCAAAAACATAAATAAAAACCATTTATATACGAGCAATTATACAAACATAAAAATAATATACATATACATCTAAATAGAAATACTAGCCCACACATACATAGCATGACAGATTGCGTCGTTCGCTCAGAGTCCTTAGAAAACAAAGTATTAACGTTAACAATGTTTGCATCTTGATACCCTATTATGGCACGGATATTACGAAAATGCACTTACCTGGGCATATATTTGCAGTCTTAAGACGACAATCTCAAGATTTTAAATACGTTGCTCACCCTGATGACTTAAACGGAATGATAGTCACTGTGGGCGTAATGAATATAACGTATAACAATCTAAATAAAGAGAAACACGAGGTATAGGTGTTTCAATGGAATAAGGTGGAGAAGATTATACATATCTATGTACTCGACTGTACTATATACCTACAGTTCAGATTTATTTCAACGTATCATCAAAGGTATGATACGTATGCAAAAATACAAGGTTATTATTGCAAGGTCTCCTCGTTAGTGGATGTTTACGCGTCAACTTATGAATATGGGGGAGCACAAACGATTGTGCGAGCTAACATGCGGGCAGCGCCATCTAGGACGTTACTTTGGTACTACTTATAAAACATATCAAACTCCGCCGCCGTTTGAACCATTTCTATCTCCAGCGATGCGTGTTTAATAGCCGATATATATCTATTTAATAAGGTGAAAAAACGGAGCAAGAGCATGTCTGACCATGCTCAGTGTAGGGTTCCGAAGCCGCTACACAATAACCAATTCAAAAACGTGCACCAGTAAAAGAGCGTATCTTTATGGCACTTACGGTTTTTTGTTGATAAGTGCAGTTTTTTGGCAATAACTCAAAAACGGTATATCCGATCATGTTGAAGTATTTATTAAGCGTTATCTTTGTGGTTTTTTCCTTATTTTTTGGATATATATAACAAGATAAAGGGGTCCAAATCAAAAATAATCTCGAGGGAAGAGGTGACAAGCAATGAAAATATCGTGATTAATAATAATCTCAAAATGTATTTTGCTATCGCTAACGAACTCCGTACAAGGTCCGTTCTAAGGGGAGACAAACGGTAGCGCGATGTAGAAAATTCTCCGGACCTAATAGCGACATCTATCGCTTACTAGTAAAACTAAAATCAACTTAACAATTTTACAAGCGGCTTGAAGTCTTTTTAAAAGAACTGTCGAAATATGTGCCACACGTTGATATATGCCGATGTTTTTTCATTTTTATTATTTAACTACTAAACTAAGGTAGCGGCTTCTGTGACATACAGACGGATCCCTAAAAACGCGGGATATAATAAAATTTCATACATTTTCCGCTGCCGCTGCCTTTGGTAAATAATAAAGTTTTAACATTCCCTTGTCCTGTAACGCAAAACTTCGCAAGCGGTTACTACAACATCATTAAAGTTAACTAGTATTATCGAAAGTGTCGGAGAAAAAATGTTTTTCATAAGTATTAAAAGTCGCTGCCATACACGAGTATAGTATTAGCCACTTAGTATGTAATGCTACTAGCAATTAGGATTCTTTGATAATGCAGGTAGTTATACAATTAAATACTACTTTACGTAAAGTAAGTAAAGTAAAGTAAAAGATTTATTTATGCAAAAAATGTGGTACATCAGTTGGTAAGTAATTACAGAGTTCTACACATTTCGCCAGTACATGGCATGCAAAAAATTAAATGCAATAAATTTAAATTTAAATTAATAATTTCATAAATATATATACAGGGGACCGTCAGCAGCTTCAATTCCCTAAATAGTGGTCGACATGATGTAAAGACGTCTACGGTACAAATTGAACGGATGCATTGTTTTTAAAGCATAAAGATTATCAACAAACAACCAAAATTGGTTTTCCATGTAATTCATATTGTAATCTCCAGACCTGTACCAAAATCTAAAATTAACAAGAGAAGTTTCAAAAAACCATACAAAAATGAGTTCTTAATCTACTGAATTATTTTAAGTGGCACTGTATCCGTGAGCAAATCTTTATCATCTGATCTGCTTGGTGCGTGGCTTGTGCCCATATAAAAACGTTGCATTGTTTGATGCTCATTAAATCGTTTAATATCGCCCTTGGGCGTATGATCCGCCATTTTTGAAGAGTTTTGATTGTAAGCTTTGCAAGGATTCCGAAGGAAGTTTTTGTCAATAAATTATAGTCAAGTCCTATTAAAACGGGTCACTTTGTATTGAATTATTATAGACAGTGACCCGTTTACATTAGTCCTGAGTGAACTGTATTGTATTCGCATAGTCAATATTTTTAAACTCGAGGCAGGTGTGTGATTGTTATTATTATTTCTTTATCACCGAAGTTACAAAATATCAAACGGCAATTGGTGGTTGGTCAGCATCAGTCCTGGTTTCTAGTTTTGATAAGTTTAAATACTGAGTGACGAGCACAAATATTTTGTTTCTATTAATATGGTTTTAATGTATATCATTTATTTAATGTAAAATTAGTTGCTTGTTACTCACTGTATGTACAGATGTAGTGCAATGGTTTTCCATCGTATTTTCTCGGAAAAGTTCGTATTTGTCATGCTACTTCAGTCAACCTCAGTACTTTTTGAACTGTGACCGACTGAAATAGCAAGACACATTCGTAAGTTTCCGTGAAAATACGAAGGAAAGCAATTATGCACTACATCTGTACCACATGCAAATATAGATGCGTAAATTTCAGCTCAATCGGTTGACACTAGCGAGTGGTCGAAAATAGATTTTGAACCAGAAATACTTACAAATTGAGTAAAGTAATAAATTATACAAAAGCTTGTAAAAGGAGCTGATGATAAATATCCAAGTCTACTTAATCATTGTTTTATAAGAGAAAGGTTTCTCTCAAGTAATGCTCACCATCTAATACTAAAATTACGTATATTACTTACTTTCTATCGGTTGCATATCTAAGCTTAGATCTTATAACGCGCTCGCTGTCTTTATAGAAAATATTGCTTTACGTACTTGCTATCGGTAATTTCTCGGGCACTGTTTAAAAGTACCATATTGTTATTGAAATACATGAACTGGACAAGCACAACCGATATCATGTTGTATTCATAAATATTTACAAAAATATCTAAACTAGTAAAATGGTTCGGGTTCCGCGCCTGGGCATATAATTATCTGCTACATTTTTTAGTCACACATAACGTGTTTTAGGTTATAATTATCTGCAATCAACGTATTTTTATAAGATCCTGTTTCTTTTCAGGAGTTATATCAATCAAACCTAACCTAACCTAGCCTTATCTACACGTCAGGGGTGTATCAATATTTTCCCCAAACTCGATTAATTCGCATAGCAATTTTCCCGGTCGCATATACTGGTTTTTTTTCTAGTTGCGAATTTCCCCATTGTAATTACGCCAAAATAGGTAGATAAGTTTAGGTTATGCTAAGGCCCGAAGGGCCAAACTACGCAGAAGAAGGAGCTCCGCTTTAGCGGACCTCCGTTGATTCTGTGAAAAAATATGTAACTATTCAGATAAATACAGATTTAGAAATTATGATACTGGAATTATTTCTGCTCTGATAAAAATCTTTGGCAATAAAACTACTTAGTTTTGGAAAAATATTGCCACGCTCCACGTCAGGTGTTTAAGAAATTCTGAAAAGAGAACGCTTTCAGCGGACACGTCAAAAGCAATATTGTTTCACCATGTAGAATAGAGAACCTTTACTATGAGTTACAATTACCGTACTCGCTGGCGAGTCGAATGCTTTGTCCCTCGCACTCTTTAAGAATATTGCAAGGGACAGAGCATTCGACTCTCTCATGTTAAGGGTACAGAACGTGCTCTATCATTTTACCCTCTCAATCAATCACCGGATAACGAAAACCTCTCTATCATCGGGAGCTGTCAACGACACGTCTGTTTAAATCTTTAGATTAATTTAGCATAATCTAAGTAGATTAACTCGGCCTTTCCTAGCAAACTAGGCTATCGCTGTGACAACAGATTTGGTCTAGTTTGGCTTTTGACACCTCCTCGTGTAGATAATTGATCCAAATAGACGTCATTAAATTTATCGCATGTACTTTATTGCGTATGTACAGCAGTGTTCACATTCCGGTTTAGGGATAATGATGTTTAGGGGTATTCGGTGTAATGAGTAGCATAGAGGCATTCCTTCTTAGTCCTCAGGGTTGGTAACGTAATGTCTGAACATGCTCAGTGTAGGTACTTAGTCGTGATAGTTTTTCTTTAAAATTCGATAGATGTGCTTTTCATTTAAGATATTTTTCAGATTTTTAGTATATGTAGGAGTCTGTGGGGCCCGGTCTGTTCACTAGTGTTCACGCTTGAAAGGGCCTGTTTTTCAGTTAGTTATTTCGGTTATCGTTCCTGACGTAGAGACCTTTGTTCAACATTACGAGGTCTCTACGTAAGGAACGATAACTAGTCACTATTTTTAATTTAATGATATTGAGCTTACATTTGTAATGATATTATTGGTTTTAAAATAATTATTTATTACTTTATTACCTTGTAATGTTACTTTTAAGTATTATTGTATTTTATTATGGGAAATAATGACCTTCTGCTGGAGTTGCGGCGCTTCTTCTTCGCAATGATGGTCTTGTCCGAAGCGCTAGTAGATACACTCTATATTACCGACGTGTAAAAGAGCCATGTGGCCAATTTACTGAATAAATATTTTGAATTTTGAATATTTGGAATTTGCTATACTTATAACAAAAAATAAACCTTAATATAAAAGTAGTTACGATTAGGGCAGGTAATCTATTTTATTTTTTTACCACTTTGTCGGCATGACTAATATGTACATGTACATTCATGCCAAATTACAGCTTTCTAGAACTAAGTCTCTGAGCTCAGCTCTGGACGGACGTGGCGAAACTATTAAGGGTTCCTAGTTTTACTACGGAACCTTTTGCTATTGACTCACTACACCTTGTACCATGACTAAGATTATATTACTAATAGAAACAATTAGACATATTTGTCTTTACCAAGGATCGAACTGGCTTCGCAACCGCATCTTTCGTAGACAGGTAGGGTAGCTAGTAACTTGGGTCTCACGTTATGAAAAATCTTATTTAATTGACATTAATAGTGGCCTTCGGACGACAAAGACGGATAACCGCTGGAGTTATCGTGTTCTTGAGTGGAGACCGGATGGGAAAACGCACGCCCTCAGAGGTGAAGCGACGATCTACGCAAACTGGCTGGCAAGCGCTGGATGAGAGTGGCCGCAGATCGTGCTCGGTGGCGTGCAATGGAAGAGGCCTATGTCCAGCAGTGGACTAGTATAGGCTGATGATGATGATGATGATGAATGTCAGCCGAGTTAAAAGCAATACGATAACATGTCAAAAGCAATATGGTTCTACCCCTATCTTCTAACAATACGATAGCAATAGGGTAAAACCTAACGCAGAATAAGGCCCCACATGGCTCGCAGTGACCCCGTTGTCAGCGTGACTATTATACTCCAAGTATCAAATAAATACACTCACGCGCATGTCACAAGCGCACATGTTCGCCATTTTACACAATTGGACTAATTAAGCGTAAAAAGCAATAGCATTCTTATGCAATTAGCAATAAGAACTAGTATGCCACGTGTGAGAATTGGGTTAGCGTGCCTTTCGTGGGACCGCGCTATTTTGAAATATTTTCAATGATAATCTAGTGAATTATTAAGTCTAGATTAAAATTGGTGGTTGTTTTTAATGTTTGGTTAATAAATCTTTGATTAATTTTAATATTATCAACGTTTTTAGTTCTCTCAAAGTGCAAGGACACAACATGGAAGCCTATAATAACTTTAGAGTTTACTCTATCTGTCACCTTAGATATGAAAAATCTTTAGAGTCGGCTTATTGGAAATCGGAATGAGAATCATATGTGGCGTTATCTATGTAAAGGGACCTTATGGTCGATGGCGCTTCCGCCATTATTAACGATGCTCCGATATAAATACAACGTCGCGTGACGCAGTGCGGCGTAAGCGCCATCGACAATAAGGTCCATTTTACCGTTTCTCGTTCAATTTGAAATGAAAATTTCGAGTGGCGAATTCTCACTATAACACGATAGTTCGCTTGGTTTTTTTTTAATTCGTCTTATTTACAATAATACTAGTAGCTATCCCTGTTAGTGTCGCCCGAGTGTCATTTTTTGTTTCATAAAATCCTGGTCTTGATAATTACGAACATTCTCGAGTTATGTGGTCAAGGGAAAATAGATGTGCTGAGGAATTTATAAAGTGTACCTATTACATTTTTATATTTATTGCCTGCTCCAAGGATATTATAGGAGAAGAGTAACATAATAGATAAACTTTCTATTTAAAATTCAGAGTGAAATCGAAGACGTGATCAAAAGTGATATGATGATTAAGGTTCAGGTTTATTCAGATTAAATCATGTAATGATCAAAAATAAATTATTTATTGTAAACAGAGTGATCACTAGAGTTAGGACTTTTGGTGGCAAATCGTGGTTCCAGAATCCATGGAGTCGCTATTTCCTAATTATTATAATACATATCACTTTGATTTTGACCTTCAGTATTTTAACATTTCAAAATTCATTTATTCGTTATTCGGCCGCACCAATTTAAATTAATTTTGGTATTGAGGATATCTCTGATGTGAAAGCGTTACAAACAAGCAAATATTAATAGCTATGAAATAACCGAACTAAATATGTATTTAGTTCATTTTTGAATATGATAATACCGAAGGTCAAAATCAATGTGTTATGTATTATAATAATTAGGAAATATCGATTCCATGGATTCTAGAACCACGAAATGCCACCAAAATCCTAACCCTAGTGATCACCCTACGTGAGCGAAAGAGATTTTCTAATTTCCACGAAACAACAAAACATGACTATTGAATTGTCACTGTAACTGAATCTCTATGATTCTAAAAATAGGGTAACCATGATTTACTTCATCGGTGATTAAATTAAGGTGAAAATTAACAAAAAAATAGCTTTTGTTTCTTGAAAATAATTTTACTTCGAAATGGCCATCAATGATCGAGTCTGAAAAACTGGTTTCTGATCTCGTCTTAGATGTCTCCCTGTAGAAGAAACCTATACACTTTTACGCACATTCTTCATTATCTCTACCGATTGTGATAGATAATCTAAGCAAGCCATACTATAACTTCACATACTTTACTGTTTTACTATACAATTGCATTTCGAAAGCATTAATTTCTAACAGAGTGAAAACAGACCGGTTTAAGATAAAATGGTATTTAGTAAAACTAAATACAACATAGCAAGGCAAGTAAACAGCTACGCAGTTGGCAAGTTACTTCCACTGTCATTACGAGTTACTAAATCACTAAGGAAATACCGACTTAACACTAAATTATTAGTGTTACTTACGAACGGTTGCAATAGTGGTTATAATCTGATATAGTTAAATCTTTAAATACAAATACAATGAGATATACAGAGCGAAAGTGAGTGGAAGGGTCGGAAGAGGCCGCCCTAGGCGTACTTTTTCGAATCAAATCGTAGAAATACTGGAAAAGGGCCGAATCTTAAGTAGGTACCCGAAACCGACGTGCGTGCATGACTCGATGTATGAATGTGGAAGAAGCGAAAGACATTTGTCAGGATCGTAGCAGGTGGAAAGAAGTCGTCTCTGCCTACCCCTCTGGGAAACAGGCGTGATTTTATGTATGTATGTAGGTATGTAAAATACAATGAACCGGCTCAAATTGAAGGAGTTTCGGACTTTCCATTGATTTCATGACTAGATCTTGACGAAGATTTAATGAGATGGAGAAATTGGGTTCTTACCTAACACAAAAAACGCGAGTTGAGAAATTCCTAATTTATACGGTAAACAATAGTAATTCCAAAGAATAACAAATCACAAGTTAAGCTTAAGCTTGGTTATTATTAATTTATAGAAGATTTTAGCGGCGAGCTGTTAAAGGGTGAATATTTGGGCGTTTCAACCGCCGTCATTGTTGTCTTCAATATATTGACGAAAACAATGATAATTACCAGCGACTTTTGATGTCAAAGTCAACGGACCCGGGGGTAGTATTAATTCCGTTTAAAATCATAAGACAATTAAAAAGTTTATCTTGAAAATTATGCGAAGACAATAATGACGGCGGTTAAAACGCCGAATAATCACCCTAAAGAGAAATCCAGCTGGATTCAAGAGGAACAGTTAGCTCAATTTTACTAAAAAAAAAAAATAAAAAAAAAATTAATTTATTGCTATTGCAAGCGCCTCTGTCCGTGCAGAAAAATAAAACATAGCCTATTTTACTCAATAACAATACTAGCATTCTAATAGTGAAATAATTTTTGAAATCGGTCCACTATATTTTGAGTTTATTCGTTACAAACATATAAACATACAAAAATATAAATGTTTTCTCTTTACATTACCAAGAGTAAAGAGTAGAGTAAGAGGCTAATCTCCAACAAGTCGTTATCAAGTTACACAAGTTATCGAAGTTACTTAACTAAGGTATGGCTAGTACTCGCATTCCTTACAACTTACAGTTATTATATTACTAGTGGTTTTACTAGTTGATTGAAGTGTCCACACCTCTATAATATTACGACCACACCTGTTTGGTTCACCAAAAATTAAACTGATTTTTACAATCTACATATATATAAATATCAGAAGAAAATGACACACCAATTGACCTAGTCACAAAATATTCAGGCTCTTGGATTGTACTAGAATTACTAGACAATAAGACGCATGCGCCATTTGATAGTCAAAGCAAATTTAACCATCTACCTTAAGGAATAAGGTCACTTATACGTACGCGGTTCTATAAGACATGTGCCCTTTATTCTAAGGAGGGCAGAGTAGTGGTAGGACCTTGTGCAGGGTCCGTCCGGATCGCTACATCTTATCCATTAAACCACCGCCAAGCAACAGTGTTCGCTTTGCTGTGTTCCGGTTTAAGACAACCGGTGAAATTACTAGCATAGAGGCATTCCATCTGGGTCCTTAGGGTTGGCAACGCACTTGAGGTCTTAGGATTGCAATTTTGAGATACTTAGTAGTCTTCAGATTTAAAATGTCTAATGGGTCTCAGATGCCACTTGCCATAGGGTGGTCTGAGTGCTCGCGTGCCTTCTTATTGACTTTTTTTAAATCCAAATCCATACTTCTTATGTTATCTAACCAATAAATAATAAATAATAATAATAATAATATCAGGGTACAATGACACACCAATTGCTCTAGTCCCAAACTAAGCTCTAGGCTTGTACTGTGGGTACTAGACAACGTTATAAATACTTATATAGAGAAATATATACTTAAATACATAGAAAACATCCATGACTCAGAACCAAATATTCGTGCTCATCACACAAATATCCGCCCTTACCGGGATTTGAACCCAGGACCACTTGCTTCGTAGGCAGGGTCACTACCAACTAGGCCAGCGCGTCGTCAACCAATATTATAAATGAGATAGTTTCGATGTTTGAATGTTTGTTACTCAATCACGCTTCAACCACTGAACGGATCGGGATGAAACTTGGCACACATATGGGTTAGGTCCCGGAATCCTGGATAATTGGACAGTCTCTGAGGGAGTAGCGATAAAAGACTTCTACGCGGACGGAGTCGCGGACAAAAGCTAGTCTACACTACTATTATCCTCTGGTTGCCACCTGAGCGCTGCCTGTTCTAAATAACCACGACACACTCGTTATGAATTCTTTTTTTTATTTTATTTTTTATTTTGTTTTGTTTGTACTTGTAAATGTTGTAATGTCTGTATCACCTTCCGTGTTTTCACCGAACGGTCCCAACGGAAGACCAGCGTTGGCTTTACAGCCAGCACATGCTGAGTTGGGACCATTTCGCAACAATTTCTCTGTGTCTTGTTCTTTTTGTATCTATGTAATGTAATTTTTCGTATTGTTGTGAATAAATTTCTCTTTATCTTTATCTTTATTAAAAAGAGGCAAGAATTGTAATTTTGTATGTTTGTAACGAATAAAGTCAAAAAATACAGGACCAATTTTAAAAATTCTTAGGTAGTTACACCATTAGAATGCTGCATTATACCTGAGTAACGTAGGCTATGTTTTATTTTTCTGAGCGGAAGAATTCGCGGGCAACAGCTAGTATACTAAAAAATAAAAGTAACTTTGTCTGTTTGTTACTCTTTCACGACTTAACCACTGAACAGATTTCGATGAACATTATTAAAAAAGATAGCTTGAACCCCAAGAAAGACCATAGGGTACTTTTGATTCCCGAAAAATGGAAAGTTCCCGAGGGAGAAGCGAAAAACAATTTGTACACGGACGAAGCTAACATGTAGTGCCTACATATATAAAGCATAACATACTTATGAGTAGGTACATAATTATCCGGATTATTTTGCGGGTGGTAGGACCTTGTGCAGGGTCCGTCCGTATCGCTACCACCATCTTATCCATTAACGTACCGCCAAACAGCAGTGTTCGCATTGTTGTGTTCCGGTTTGGGGATAAGACAGCCGGTGTAATGACTAGCATAGAGGCATTCCATCTTAGTTCGCAGGGTTGGCAACGCATTTGCAGTCTTATTCTAATGTCTATGCTATGGGTCACAGTTTCCACTTACCATCAGGTGGCCTGTGTGCTCGGTTGCCTTCTCTATGCCATAAAAAAAAAGTGGGTCCAATTTAACTTGCAAGTTTTGACACGTACATACATACATACATACATACATTGCAAGTTAAATAAAAGCTAAAGGGTCATAAAACGTCCTTTCCTCGACTGCTCGATCCATTGAGCGAATGAATTGTAAGCAATTCATTCTTTGTCACAATAAAGGTAATTATTTTTAGGCGCAGAACTCTAGAAACTATAAAATTCTATGTAGTAAGCTTATCTTTTATAAGAAAATTCATAAAAAAAAGGCTCACCCAAAAAACGCAGTACTGCCATTTGGCATAGACCAATAAAAGTCGCGGTTTTTACATTCTAATTCGAAATAATAGGTAAATTTAAGAAACCAATTTTGTTAATTTTTTATTTGACCCAATAGTTTTGTTTTAATATCCTCATTTATTGAGCAGACATTATATGGATGACATGATTATTTTAAAATTGGGATGGAATTTTCTAGTAAATAACAATTATTAAATGATATACAGTGTGTGGCCCAAAACCGGGGCGAAAAAAGTAAATGGGGATTCTTTAGAACATTTCAATTAACTATCATAAGAATCTAATATTACAAAGTCTATAATTTTGGAGAAAATAGCCTACAAAGTTAAAAATCGTAGGTAATGTATTTTCCCGTCGCGATATCGTCGCTTGGTCACTTGGTACGCGGTATGTCTGAGTACAGGGTGCCATTGACAACACGCGGTAGATTTAGCGGTGTTTGCATTACATTGAATTTACGATTAAGTTTGTTAGAAAAAAACTGAAAGTAAAGTTTTGATTTTAATTAGGTAAGACCATTATAATGTAATTACCGGTGATCTATAGAGCCCCTGTTTTTAATATTATCCCCGGTTTTGGGCCACACACTGTATAATCATAAAAAGTGATTGTGATAGTGTATTAAAATATACTATTTCAAGGGGTTTTCGCCTTCGAAAGATACACCTAGTCAGACAAAGGTTAAATATACTTTTGTAGAAATATCCGAAAGAGATAAATATTACAAAAACTTAATAATGCAGAACGGCTTTAAAACCCTATTCCTCGAAATGGTTTTCGAATTAGAGTACTTAATTATAAAAATATGAACAATCCCAATTGTTTACAAAACCTTTCGCCGCAAAAACTACCTAAAATAATAGGAACAGATTACGCAGTATCAAACAAAAAATATAAAACTTACTTTTAATAATGAAAGAAAGTGTACCCTACCTATTACACATCGGTTAAAGAAAACATGCCGTCACGTTACACATAGCGGCAATTAAACTGGCCCACTGACGCCATGTTCATTGACCATTGCGACCCAAACGGCATAAAGGCTTGCGCAAACTGGTGCTGATTGCTTATTGTATTTTTAAATTTAGTATTTGTAATAGCTTTTTTTGAGAAACTGGTTGTTCAACAGCTATTCAAAAATGTATCCCACAATGTTAAGTACGAGTGTAAAAAAATATCCTTGCTTTACATGTACAGTCAAGGTCATTAATATCTAAACAGGCATGACGTCAAATATAATTATGTATGACATGGACCTTATTGCCTGTGGCAGTGGGCCCATCCTTGACTGTACCCTAATGTTTCTTACTTATTTCATCATTGATCTTGCGCGGTGTAAATAAACACATACTAATAACGAATTTAAAAGTAAATCAAACACGACTAAGGAGACGTGATTGGTTCCTGAGATATAGGCTGCTAAAGTGTTTATAATCCAAAGAATTATGGGCAAAATGTATGGAACCCAGCCCAATCGTCAATATAATTATAACTTATGTAGGCTTATTGATCCCACTGTTTGCTGTAATTGTTGTAAATAGTAAAATCGGTCAAGCGTGAGTCGGATATACGGGAAACAGCATTCCAACGCATGCGGGGCACAGCTAGTGTAGTAATAAACGTTGTGTGTGTGTGAACATTTGAAGGCTGATAACTCCTCTTCGGGGTTTTTGTAGTTTGTCCCCGGATTAGCAAATGAAGCTTATGTAACTAGCTTTCACGTGGTATACATTAGATTTGTATTGTTTATATGGGCCAATTTGCCCATGATTCTTTAGTTTATAAGTTAAATTAAAATAGATCATCTAAGACGTCAAAAAACCTTAAATAAAAAATTCTTACTTGTTGTTTTTTATGTTATAATAACGGTTATAACGTGTTGGAGCCTTACACTGAGCATGGTCCGACATGCTATTTCCCTGTTTTCCGTGCAGAAAAATAAAACATAGCCTATTTTACTCAATAACAATACTAGCATTCTAATAGTGAAATAATTTTTGAAATCGGTCCACTATATTTTGAGTTTATTCGTTACAAACATATAAACATACAAAAATATAAATGTTTTCTCTTTACATTACCAAGAGTAAAGAGTAGAGTAAGAGGCTAATCTCCAACAAGTCGTTATCAAGTTACACAAGTTATCGAAGTTACTTAACTAAGGTATGGCTAGTACTCGCATTCCTTACAACTTACAGTTATTATATTACTAGTGGTTTTACTAGTTGATTGAAGTGTCCACACCTCTATAATATTACGACCACACCTGTTTGGTTCACCAAAAATTAAACTGATTTTTACAATCTACATATATATAAATATCAGAAGAAAATGACACACCAATTGACCTAGTCACAAAATATTCAGGCTCTTGGATTGTACTAGAATTACTAGACAATAAGACGCATGCGCCATTTGATAGTCAAAGCAAATTTAACCATCTACCTTAAGGAATAAGGTCACTTATACGTACGCGGTTCTATAAGACATGTGCCCTTTATTCTAAGGAGGGCAGAGTAGTGGTAGGACCTTGTGCAGGGTCCGTCCGGATCGCTACATCTTATCCATTAAACCACCGCCAAGCAACAGTGTTCGCTTTGCTGTGTTCCGGTTTAAGACAACCGGTGAAATTACTAGCATAGAGGCATTCCATCTGGGTCCTTAGGGTTGGCAACGCACTTGAGGTCTTAGGATTGCAATTTTGAGATACTTAGTAGTCTTCAGATTTAAAATGTCTAATGGGTCTCAGATGCCACTTGCCATAGGGTGGTCTGAGTGCTCGCGTGCCTTCTTATTGACTTTTTTTAAATCCAAATCCATACTTCTTATGTTATCTAACCAATAAATAATAAATAATAATAATAATAATATCAGGGTACAATGACACACCAATTGCTCTAGTCCCAAACTAAGCTCTAGGCTTGTACTGTGGGTACTAGACAACGTTATAAATACTTATATAGAGAAATATATACTTAAATACATAGAAAACATCCATGACTCAGAACCAAATATTCGTGCTCATCACACAAATATCCGCCCTTACCGGGATTTGAACCCAGGACCACTTGCTTCGTAGGCAGGGTCACTACCAACTAGGCCAGCGCGTCGTCAACCAATATTATAAATGAGATAGTTTCGATGTTTGAATGTTTGTTACTCAATCACGCTTCAACCACTGAACGGATCGGGATGAAACTTGGCACACATATGGGTTAGGTCCCGGAATCCTGGATAATTGGACAGTCTCTGAGGGAGTAGCGATAAAAGACTTCTACGCGGACGGAGTCGCGGACAAAAGCTAGTCTACACTACTATTATCCTCTGGTTGCCACCTGAGCGCTGCCTGTTCTAAATAACCACGACACACTCGTTATGAATTCTTTTTTTTATTTTATTTTTTATTTTGTTTTGTTTGTACTTGTAAATGTTGTAATGTCTGTATCACCTTCCGTGTTTTCACCGAACGGTCCCAACGGAAGACCAGCGTTGGCTTTACAGCCAGCACATGCTGAGTTGGGACCATTTCGCAACAATTTCTCTGTGTCTTGTTCTTTTTGTATCTATGTAATGTAATTTTTCGTATTGTTGTGAATAAATTTCTCTTTATCTTTATCTTTATTAAAAAGAGGCAAGAATTGTAATTTTGTATGTTTGTAACGAATAAAGTCAAAAAATACAGGACCAATTTTAAAAATTCTTAGGTAGTTACACCATTAGAATGCTGCATTATACCTGAGTAACGTAGGCTATGTTTTATTTTTCTGAGCGGAAGAATTCGCGGGCAACAGCTAGTATACTAAAAAATAAAAGTAACTTTGTCTGTTTGTTACTCTTTCACGACTTAACCACTGAACAGATTTCGATGAACATTATTAAAAAAGATAGCTTGAACCCCAAGAAAGACCATAGGGTACTTTTGATTCCCGAAAAATGGAAAGTTCCCGAGGGAGAAGCGAAAAACAATTTGTACACGGACGAAGCTAACATGTAGTGCCTACATATATAAAGCATAACATACTTATGAGTAGGTACATAATTATCCGGATTATTTTGCGGGTGGTAGGACCTTGTGCAGGGTCCGTCCGTATCGCTACCACCATCTTATCCATTAACGTACCGCCAAACAGCAGTGTTCGCATTGTTGTGTTCCGGTTTGGGGATAAGACAGCCGGTGTAATGACTAGCATAGAGGCATTCCATCTTAGTTCGCAGGGTTGGCAACGCATTTGCAGTCTTATTCTAATGTCTATGCTATGGGTCACAGTTTCCACTTACCATCAGGTGGCCTGTGTGCTCGGTTGCCTTCTCTATGCCATAAAAAAAAAGTGGGTCCAATTTAACTTGCAAGTTTTGACACGTACATACATACATACATACATACATACATTGCAAGTTAAATAAAAGCTAAAGGGTCATAAAACGTCCTTTCCTCGACTGCTCGATCCATTGAGCGAATGAATTGTAAGCAATTCATTCTTTGTCACAATAAAGGTAATTATTTTTAGGCGCAGAACTCTAGAAACTATAAAATTCTATGTAGTAAGCTTATCTTTTATAAGAAAATTCATAAAAAAAAGGCTCACCCAAAAAACGCAGTACTGCCATTTGGCATAGACCAATAAAAGTCGCGGTTTTTACATTCTAATTCGAAATAATAGGTAAATTTAAGAAACCAATTTTGTTAATTTTTTATTTGACCCAATAGTTTTGTTTTAATATCCTCATTTATTGAGCAGACATTATATGGATGACATGATTATTTTAAAATTGGGATGGAATTTTCTAGTAAATAACAATTATTAAATGATATACAGTGTGTGGCCCAAAACCGGGGCGAAAAAAGTAAATGGGGATTCTTTAGAACATTTCAATTAACTATCATAAGAATCTAATATTACAAAGTCTATAATTTTGGAGAAAATAGCCTACAAAGTTAAAAATCGTAGGTAATGTATTTTCCCGTCGCGATATCGTCGCTTGGTCACTTGGTACGCGGTATGTCTGAGTACAGGGTGCCATTGACAACACGCGGTAGATTTAGCGGTGTTTGCATTACATTGAATTTACGATTAAGTTTGTTAGAAAAAAACTGAAAGTAAAGTTTTGATTTTAATTAGGTAAGACCATTATAATGTAATTACCGGTGATCTATAGAGCCCCTGTTTTTAATATTATCCCCGGTTTTGGGCCACACACTGTATAATCATAAAAAGTGATTGTGATAGTGTATTAAAATATACTATTTCAAGGGGTTTTCGCCTTCGAAAGATACACCTAGTCAGACAAAGGTTAAATATACTTTTGTAGAAATATCCGAAAGAGATAAATATTACAAAAACTTAATAATGCAGAACGGCTTTAAAACCCTATTCCTCGAAATGGTTTTCGAATTAGAGTACTTAATTATAAAAATATGAACAATCCCAATTGTTTACAAAACCTTTCGCCGCAAAAACTACCTAAAATAATAGGAACAGATTACGCAGTATCAAACAAAAAATATAAAACTTACTTTTAATAATGAAAGAAAGTGTACCCTACCTATTACACATCGGTTAAAGAAAACATGCCGTCACGTTACACATAGCGGCAATTAAACTGGCCCACTGACGCCATGTTCATTGACCATTGCGACCCAAACGGCATAAAGGCTTGCGCAAACTGGTGCTGATTGCTTATTGTATTTTTAAATTTAGTATTTGTAATAGCTTTTTTTGAGAAACTGGTTGTTCAACAGCTATTCAAAAATGTATCCCACAATGTTAAGTACGAGTGTAAAAAAATATCCTTGCTTTACATGTACAGTCAAGGTCATTAATATCTAAACAGGCATGACGTCAAATATAATTATGTATGACATGGACCTTATTGCCTGTGGCAGTGGGCCCATCCTTGACTGTACCCTAATGTTTCTTACTTATTTCATCATTGATCTTGCGCGGTGTAAATAAACACATACTAATAACGAATTTAAAAGTAAATCAAACACGACTAAGGAGACGTGATTGGTTCCTGAGATATAGGCTGCTAAAGTGTTTATAATCCAAAGAATTATGGGCAAAATGTATGGAACCCAGCCCAATCGTCAATATAATTATAACTTATGTAGGCTTATTGATCCCACTGTTTGCTGTAATTGTTGTAAATAGTAAAATCGGTCAAGCGTGAGTCGGATATACGGGAAACAGCATTCCAACGCATGCGGGGCACAGCTAGTGTAGTAATAAACGTTGTGTGTGTGTGAACATTTGAAGGCTGATAACTCCTCTTCGGGGTTTTTGTAGTTTGTCCCCGGATTAGCAAATGAAGCTTATGTAACTAGCTTTCACGTGGTATACATTAGATTTGTATTGTTTATATGGGCCAATTTGCCCATGATTCTTTAGTTTATAAGTTAAATTAAAATAGATCATCTAAGACGTCAAAAAACCTTAAATAAAAAATTCTTACTTGTTGTTTTTTATGTTATAATAACGGTTATAACGTGTTGGAGCCTTACACTGAGCATGGTCCGACATGCTATTTCCCTGTTTTCCGTGCAGAAAAATAAAACATAGCCTATTTTACTCAATAACAATACTAGCATTCTAATAGTGAAATAATTTTTGAAATCGGTCCACTATATTTTGAGTTTATTCGTTACAAACATATAAACATACAAAAATATAAATGTTTTCTCTTTACATTACCAAGAGTAAAGAGTAGAGTAAGAGGCTAATCTCCAACAAGTCGTTATCAAGTTACACAAGTTATCGAAGTTACTTAACTAAGGTATGGCTAGTACTCGCATTCCTTACAACTTACAGTTATTATATTACTAGTGGTTTTACTAGTTGATTGAAGTGTCCACACCTCTATAATATTACGACCACACCTGTTTGGTTCACCAAAAATTAAACTGATTTTTACAATCTACATATATATAAATATCAGAAGAAAATGACACACCAATTGACCTAGTCACAAAATATTCAGGCTCTTGGATTGTACTAGAATTACTAGACAATAAGACGCATGCGCCATTTGATAGTCAAAGCAAATTTAACCATCTACCTTAAGGAATAAGGTCACTTATACGTACGCGGTTCTATAAGACATGTGCCCTTTATTCTAAGGAGGGCAGAGTAGTGGTAGGACCTTGTGCAGGGTCCGTCCGGATCGCTACATCTTATCCATTAAACCACCGCCAAGCAACAGTGTTCGCTTTGCTGTGTTCCGGTTTAAGACAACCGGTGAAATTACTAGCATAGAGGCATTCCATCTGGGTCCTTAGGGTTGGCAACGCACTTGAGGTCTTAGGATTGCAATTTTGAGATACTTAGTAGTCTTCAGATTTAAAATGTCTAATGGGTCTCAGATGCCACTTGCCATAGGGTGGTCTGAGTGCTCGCGTGCCTTCTTATTGACTTTTTTTAAATCCAAATCCATACTTCTTATGTTATCTAACCAATAAATAATAAATAATAATAATAATAATATCAGGGTACAATGACACACCAATTGCTCTAGTCCCAAACTAAGCTCTAGGCTTGTACTGTGGGTACTAGACAACGTTATAAATACTTATATAGAGAAATATATACTTAAATACATAGAAAACATCCATGACTCAGAACCAAATATTCGTGCTCATCACACAAATATCCGCCCTTACCGGGATTTGAACCCAGGACCACTTGCTTCGTAGGCAGGGTCACTACCAACTAGGCCAGCGCGTCGTCAACCAATATTATAAATGAGATAG
The DNA here is from genome assembly GCA_923062465.1 of Acleris sparsana. NCBI lineage: Eukaryota > Metazoa > Arthropoda > Insecta > Lepidoptera > Tortricidae > Acleris > Acleris sparsana. Next base: position 14,620,096 of record OV281300.1, read on the forward strand.
TTTCGATGTTTGAATGTTTGTTACTCAATCACGCTTCAACCACTGAACGGATCGGGATGAAACTTGGCACACATATGGGTTAGGTCCCGGAATCCTGGATAATTGGACAGTCTCTGAGGGAGTAGCGATAAAAGACTTCTACGCGGACGGAGTCGCGGACAAAAGCTAGTCTACACTACTATTATCCTCTGGTTGCCACCTGAGCGCTGCCTGTTCTAAATAACCACGACACACTCGTTATGAATTCTTTTTTTTATTTTATTTTTTATTTTGTTTTGTTTGTACTTGTAAATGTTGTAATGTCTGTATCACCTTCCGTGTTTTCACCGAACGGTCCCAACGGAAGACCAGCGTTGGCTTTACAGCCAGCACATGCTGAGTTGGGACCATTTCGCAACAATTTCTCTGTGTCTTGTTCTTTTTGTATCTATGTAATGTAATTTTTCGTATTGTTGTGAATAAATTTCTCTTTATCTTTATCTTTATTAAAAAGAGGCAAGAATTGTAATTTTGTATGTTTGTAACGAATAAAGTCAAAAAATACAGGACCAATTTTAAAAATTCTTAGGTAGTTACACCATTAGAATGCTGCATTATACCTGAGTAACGTAGGCTATGTTTTATTTTTCTGAGCGGAAGAATTCGCGGGCAACAGCTAGTATACTAAAAAATAAAAGTAACTTTGTCTGTTTGTTACTCTTTCACGACTTAACCACTGAACAGATTTCGATGAACATTATTAAAAAAGATAGCTTGAACCCCAAGAAAGACCATAGGGTACTTTTGATTCCCGAAAAATGGAAAGTTCCCGAGGGAGAAGCGAAAAACAATTTGTACACGGACGAAGCTAACATGTAGTGCCTACATATATAAAGCATAACATACTTATGAGTAGGTACATAATTATCCGGATTATTTTGCGGGTGGTAGGACCTTGTGCAGGGTCCGTCCGTATCGCTACCACCATCTTATCCATTAACGTACCGCCAAACAGCAGTGTTCGCATTGTTGTGTTCCGGTTTGGGGATAAGACAGCCGGTGTAATGACTAGCATAGAGGCATTCCATCTTAGTTCGCAGGGTTGGCAACGCATTTGCAGTCTTATTCTAATGTCTATGCTATGGGTCACAGTTTCCACTTACCATCAGGTGGCCTGTGTGCTCGGTTGCCTTCTCTATGCCATAAAAAAAAAGTGGGTCCAATTTAACTTGCAAGTTTTGACACGTACATACATACATACATACATACATACATTGCAAGTTAAATAAAAGCTAAAGGGTCATAAAACGTCCTTTCCTCGACTGCTCGATCCATTGAGCGAATGAATTGTAAGCAATTCATTCTTTGTCACAATAAAGGTAATTATTTTTAGGCGCAGAACTCTAGAAACTATAAAATTCTATGTAGTAAGCTTATCTTTTATAAGAAAATTCATAAAAAAAAGGCTCACCCAAAAAACGCAGTACTGCCATTTGGCATAGACCAATAAAAGTCGCGGTTTTTACATTCTAATTCGAAATAATAGGTAAATTTAAGAAACCAATTTTGTTAATTTTTTATTTGACCCAATAGTTTTGTTTTAATATCCTCATTTATTGAGCAGACATTATATGGATGACATGATTATTTTAAAATTGGGATGGAATTTTCTAGTAAATAACAATTATTAAATGATATACAGTGTGTGGCCCAAAACCGGGGCGAAAAAAGTAAATGGGGATTCTTTAGAACATTTCAATTAACTATCATAAGAATCTAATATTACAAAGTCTATAATTTTGGAGAAAATAGCCTACAAAGTTAAAAATCGTAGGTAATGTATTTTCCCGTCGCGATATCGTCGCTTGGTCACTTGGTACGCGGTATGTCTGAGTACAGGGTGCCATTGACAACACGCGGTAGATTTAGCGGTGTTTGCATTACATTGAATTTACGATTAAGTTTGTTAGAAAAAAACTGAAAGTAAAGTTTTGATTTTAATTAGGTAAGACCATTATAATGTAATTACCGGTGATCTATAGAGCCCCTGTTTTTAATATTATCCCCGGTTTTGGGCCACACACTGTATAATCATAAAAAGTGATTGTGATAGTGTATTAAAATATACTATTTCAAGGGGTTTTCGCCTTCGAAAGATACACCTAGTCAGACAAAGGTTAAATATACTTTTGTAGAAATATCCGAAAGAGATAAATATTACAAAAACTTAATAATGCAGAACGGCTTTAAAACCCTATTCCTCGAAATGGTTTTCGAATTAGAGTACTTAATTATAAAAATATGAACAATCCCAATTGTTTACAAAACCTTTCGCCGCAAAAACTACCTAAAATAATAGGAACAGATTACGCAGTATCAAACAAAAAATATAAAACTTACTTTTAATAATGAAAGAAAGTGTACCCTACCTATTACACATCGGTTAAAGAAAACATGCCGTCACGTTACACATAGCGGCAATTAAACTGGCCCACTGACGCCATGTTCATTGACCATTGCGACCCAAACGGCATAAAGGCTTGCGCAAACTGGTGCTGATTGCTTATTGTATTTTTAAATTTAGTATTTGTAATTTTTTTTTTTGAGAAACTGGTTGTTCAACAGCTATTCAAAAATGTATCCCACAATGTTAAGTACGAGTGTAAAAAAATATCCTTGCTTTACATGTACAGTCAAGGTCATTAATATCTAAACAGGCATGACGTCAAATATAATTATGTATGACATGGACCTTATTGCCTGTGGCAGTGGGCCCATCCTTGACTGTACCCTAATGTTTCTTACTTATTTCATCATTGATCTTGCGCGGTGTAAATAAACACATACTAATAACGAATTTAAAAGTAAATCAAACACGACTAAGGAGACGTGATTGGTTCCTGAGATATAGGCTGCTAAAGTGTTTATAATCCAAAGAATTATGGGCAAAATGTATGGAACCCAGCCCAATCGTCAATATAATTATAACTTATGTAGGCTTATTGATCCCACTGTTTGCTGTAATTGTTGTAAATAGTAAAATCGGTCAAGCTTGAGTCGGATATACGGGAAACAGCATTCCAACGCATGCGGGGCACAGCTAGTGTAGTAATAAACGTTGTGTGTGTGTGAACATTTGAAGGCTGATAACTCCTCTTCGGGGTTTTTGTAGTTTGTCCCCGGATTAGCAAATGAAGCTTATGTAACTAGCTTTCACGTGGTATACATTAGATTTGTATTGTTTATATGGGCCAATTTGCCCATGATTCTTTAGTTTATAAGTTAAATTAAAATAGATCATCTAAGACGTCAAAAAACCTTAAATAAAAAATTCTTACTTGTTGTTTTTTATGTTATAATAACGGTTATAACGTGTTGGAGCCTTACACTGAGCATGGTCCGACATGCTATTTCCCTGTTTTTTTTAAGAATATCTTTTAAGTCGTATTAAAAACAGTTCCGTTTGAAAGGTTTGACCGAAGGGCCTTCTTTACAGTCGTCGCTTCGCACCGTCTGTCCTTCCCTCTGTATGTTTTTTTTATGGCATAGAGAAGGCAAACGAGCACACAGGCCACCTGATGGTAAGTGGAAACTGTGACCCATAGACATTCGCATTCACAAGCCTGCAAGCCTAAGACTGCAAATGCGTTGCCAACCCTGAGGACTAAGATGGAGTGCTTCTATGCTAGTCATTACACCGGCTGTCTTATCTCCAAACCGGAAAACAACAATGCGAACACTGCTGTTTGGCGGTAGGTTAATGGATAAGATGGTGGTAGCGATCCGAACGGACCCTGCACAAGGTACGAAAAATGTACGCTTAGATCTTTCAAATAATGCAACGGATTATAATGCAGTTTAGTCGAGAGAGGGAGGTTTATATGTATAATAAATCTTGGTTTATGTACGGATGTTACAGAAAACACAAAAACCGAAGCGAAGCGAGAGCGGGTCGCTAGTTATTATATACTAAATATCCATTACTTTATAACTGTAGGTCTGTATGAACAAGACCTTCTTCACTTGATTTGATTAACCAGTTAGTGTTATCGGAAGTGTATAATTATTTGCAATAGCTTTGATACTATTTAAGTCATAAATTATACTATAATAAGACGTTGAACTGATTTCTACCATTAAAAATTTAAGCTAACTGGTATCATTATATCGATGACATGATAGCCTAGATTTTGTTAATATAATCCCGTTTTTTAGCACTCTATGGTAGAGCATGAATACCGGTTTTCGATAATATCGAAAAACCGGAATATCGGACCATAATTCCGATATTGCCAAAACCGATATTGAACTCTTACAATACCAGTATTTCGATAATATCGATATTAAAACGATACGATAACGATATAAATAATTTCTTTTCTTTTCTTTTCTTTTCTTAAAACCACCAGAAGAAATTAATTTTCAAAGAGTAGAGTATTGCTGTCTTAATGCAGTCTCAACTCAACACTCGCAAATGTCACAAGTAATAATACGTTTCCCATGTAGTTAATGTTTTTATTTACTTTAAATTACATACAATATTACAATTATTAAAGATAACGAACACCTTTTTTTTTGATTATATATCTCAAATTCTGTATTAATAATAATACTGTTTTAGTTTTATATAGGTACTTAACGAGAATGGTCAGTTCTTTAAAGTCATTTTTTATTTGAATTTTGGAAGAATATTAAGTTTTAATGATAATAGTACATATAAAGTACATTATTGAGTTGAGAGCGATTATTTCTTATTTTATTGCTTAATAGTTTAGTTTAGTTTAGTTTAGTTATTTATTCATCAATGTAATGTTACAATATTAATTGCATTGCATGTCAAAAAATATGAAATTACATTGGTATCGTCAACATTAATACAAAAAATAATAAAAAGGTAATAAAATAAAAATAACACACAAATAATCAAACACAATTAATAAGTACATAATCAACTAATAAATAAATGTTGATTTTTACATATCCTGCCTGTTGTTTCATTTCTAACTATTTAAAATTTAACTTGCACCTCTTGCAGGTGCCGGAACGATGTTGGTAATGGGAAAATCGATATTATACTATTTAAATAACGAATATCGAAAAAATATAGAAATACCGGAAAACCGGTATTTGATTTTCCGATATCCAAAAAATACCGGTATTAGAAAAAACCTCCGATATTAGATGCTCTACTCTACGGGCCGTATTAATAAACTCATCTTGACTGTGAGGCCCGTCACAAGATACGTCAAAGTAAACGCCAAACCATAGAACTCTGTCATTTTTTACTCGAGACGAGCATTAGAGTTGAGATCAGTTTATTAATACGGGCGTAAGTCTTCTAGTCTTCATCTTAAGTCAAATGTTACAGTGCGATCTCGTAAAAGGTGTTTCGCGTTTGTAGGGGGAAGTGGGGCAGATTCATGCAAGGGGCATTATAACACACCAGTACTGTAATAGCATCTATATTATATTACTAAAACATGACTATACGTGAACGGGCTTGACAGGCTGTAAACGCCAGGTTGTCGACGTTGTTGTTCCTTACCTGGGGTGTTATTCTCTTAGAAACGGCGTTCAGTCGGTCGAAGGAGTGAACGAGTGAACGCGGCGAACCGCCGAGTTTAATTAGTCCCGTCAGAGCGTACAAAACCTATTTTAGCGCGCGTATTCTCAATTGCCGTGTGGTTGGCGGCTTAAAATAGTGCCACTCCATGTCTTCCAGTGGAAATCGTAAGAGGTGACTAAGGGAATAAAGGCTTTTGTTCTGTTGTGTAAAGGGTCTGCAACCTGTCACTAATACACAGGTGAAAATCTTAGCCTAATTGTGCAAAATGTGGTTGTTGTTGGTAATTCTACAGCTCTGCCGACCCCACTCTGGGAATGACGGCGTAAGTGTATGTACAAGCAAACGTATAGTTTCATAACTGTCTGAAAGCCTAAAAAGCCCAAAAAAACAGGGTCATCGTGCAGCGAACAGCTCGGTATTGAACAATACGTTATCCATGAGTATCACTGTCGGTCCGTTCCGCTAGCGTGTCGACACTCGCGCTAATGAAGGAAGGATCCACAAATATAACATTGATACTTTAGAATTAAATATTGGACAAATTTGGTACTATAATTCTAACAATTTCCTTCCTTCTGTTCCTTGTGCAAGGTCCGTCCGGATCGCTACCACCATCTTATCCATTAACCTACCGTCAAATAGCTTTGTTGTGTTCTGGTTTGGGGATAAGACAGCCGGTGTAATGACTAGCATAGAGGCATTCCATCTGAGTCCTCAGGGTTGGCAACGCATTTGCAGTCTTAGGGTTGTAGTCTTGTGAATGCGAATGTCTATGGGTCACAGTTTCCATTTACCATTAGGTGGCCTGTGCACTCGTTTGCCTCCTCTTTGCCATAAAATAAATAATAAATAAAACAGATGCGGAAAGACTGTTCCTGGAGTGGAGTCCAAAAACTGGGCGGAGAAGTGAGGGTAGTCGACTTTGGTGGGCCGACGACCTGGCCAAATAAGTTGAAAGGAATTGCATGAAAAAAATACAACAAAACGAAGTAAATGGCGTGTATTGAGGACTACTCTCAGCATTGGATGACTGCGGCTGAGAAGAAAAGAGAACGCCAATGTTCCCAGTGATCCCGAGTTATATCTTCGGTACAGCTTAGCAAAAACAGTTTGACGTGGTCGAATGAAAATATTTTTAAGTGGTAACCATGAATTTATTCAGCATTTTGTGTAAAAATTAGATCATGTTGCCAAATTAGTTCTTAACTTCCTTATTTCATCTATCATCTTCGCCAAGCTTAAGAGCAAAAAGTTGGTATTTGTGAGATGCAGAATTCTAAATTTTCTCTCCTAAGAGGAAAGGAACAGCCATTTTAAGACACCATAAGTTAACATTACTACATTACAACCCATATTATGTTACCATGTAATATAACTTCCTTTATTTAAAAACCGGTACGGAAAATCTAACCATGTTCAACATGACGGAAATAATAAAACCATATTCATCTCAGTTATTTTAGGCGACCATGAAACATAACTTTTACGGACACCACTGTATCAAATTTAAATCGGAATACGTACAGTCACCAACAATAATTTATACAACAAGCGGTTGAACTATCTGATACGCTCTTATGCCTTTAGTTATTGAATTGACGTGTCACATATTTTGACGGTGCGTTTGGCCTAGTTGGTAGGTAGACCCTGCCTATCTACGAAGTCAGCGGTCCTGTATTTGATTCCCGCCATTGGTTAATGTTTTGTGTCGGAGTTTTATATATATATGTTCTACGTATGTATTTTCTCTAAGTATGTTCAACATTTTCTAGTACCAGCCTAGAGGTATATTTGTGTGAGATTGGAATTATTTCGTTTCAAGCCCGATGTGGAATGATACATTATTATTGGTGACTGTACGTAGAGTCGACTACAATGAGATGCATCCAGTTTCGCACCTTATTACAATACCCTAGGGAGGAAAAAGTGGATAGATACATCTCTTTGTAGTCGAGTGTACAACGCACTTACTTTTCGTTCTGAACGTACATAGGTCAACTAAAGTTTATCCACTGTCGAATTATTTATGATTCTTCTGCACTTTATAATAGAGTTGTATACATTGTTCACTGGTATGTATATTACTGGCGTAGCTAAAGGCCGGTTTGGTTTTCGTGAACAATGATTGATGTGTCGGTTTAGGTGTCGTAATCTGGTTCGAACCAGTTTTAACTGGAGCACGTGTCAATAAATAAATAGTAGCTCTAAATGATCGTGACTTCATCTCAAGAGTTAACTAATTGTTGAGAATGTTTTGCTATGATTGATGGAGATAAAGTTCATTGTTTTGAGAGATAGCATCGTTTGTTGTCGTTTTTGTGAATGCGCAGACAAATGCAGAGTATTCCGTATGTATGGCTGTCAGCAAAATATTAAAAGGTCCTTTTGGTTTCTGAACTACTGTATCTATTTACTGGGGTACGAGGATTGTGAGACAACGCAGAAATCGCGTAGTAGGCGAAAAAAAACCATACAAAGCTGCGGGAGGTTCGTTTCCTTATCACCCCATAAAGGACGATAGGCAAAAATGTCCACACTCACTGCCGAGTTTCTTACGCCGGTTCTTCTCGGGGCAAAGGTTTTATTGGTGGTAATGCTTTTTGACATTCATAGGTGCATTACATTATGCCTAAATTGAAGAATAAAGAACTTTGACTTTGACTTTGACTTTTGACACCAACAGAGATGAAACACGTGCCAGTTTATAGATCTTGGCAACATGATGTATTTTTACTATGGCGACGATCACCATATGTATGGAATTTGTTTGAAAATGAACACATATATGGATGACTTGCCTTGCTTGAGTCTTGTTTTCATTAAAAAAATCCCATTGATTTTGCTACTAAATCCATAAATGGGTCCATATAAAATTGCCCATCACCTCTTAGCCAGATATACAAAAATGAAGGAAAGGTTACCATGACAGTAATGCAGTTCAGTTTACGGTGAGAAAAAGAGAGAGCTATGTAACTGCTATAGCTCCGTCCCTTACACTCGTCATAAACATAATTGTTTAGCCTTGTAATGATTACCCCCGACCTAGTTTTTCATAATAATGTCCACAACATATTAAAAATCGTTATTATAGGACCTAGTTTAAGGCGAGAAAAACGTTACCGCATTTTGTATGGAAAGTTTTGGCATAAAATTCTTCTTTATTACCAGTGTTCAAAGTAAAGTCAGCTACGAAGTGTTTTCTAATACACATGAAAGTAAACAATATTTTTTTTTCATGTTTCTGCATTTTGGCCTGAGGACCTTTAAAGAATAAAACCAAAAAACCTAGACTTATTTTTTAAGATAGAAAATAAAAAAGCTTATATAATATCAAGTATGAACTGTTCAAAGGAAAGGAACTCCATTTAGTATGAAAATGAGGGAATATGGCACTGAACGACTTGACAGATAAAGAAACTACTTACTTAAATGTTTAGTGTAATTACAGCTGTCAGTTTGTGATCTCTAATTAACTGGCGTTATGTAAAACAAACGCACGTTTCATGATGAAACAAGCAATTATACTGTTGCTAATTATTTTGTTATCTATACTGCGTATTAAAAAGTTAGGTTACGAAACAGTACGAGAATACATCATGTAAGGAAGTTGTTTATTAGCAAATGATAATAATACAAGTATAATAAATGATAAAAAAGCACTAAATATTTATCAAGTTTTGAATAAGAATTAATTAAAAAGTACTAAGTATAACCTAACCTGCCAACATTTGTAGTTTTTTATATCAGAAGTAAGCGATTTCAATAAAAAAAAAAAATATGATCACGTTGAAATTAAGAGCCATAAAATACATATTCCCCTTTTTTTTAGGTCATATCATTAAAGGCACCTAAAAAAAACAAAAAAACTTGACTGAATCTTCGAAAACCTTTCTTAGTCTAAATGAAATATCCATTGTATTTTGTTGACTAGGGCATCTTTTAATAAATCCGGAACCCTCGGTGCTTGAGGCTGTCTCGCACTTTGATTTAAATTGTTACTTGATCTAGCCACAGTAAATAACATACACATAACGAATGCAATAAATGTAAAAATAAAGCAATTATTGTTAGGCACGTTTTTTAATATTTTTAATTATGCTGCTATGTTGAAATGAATTCGCATACCGAAAGGGCAGTGAAATTGCGTAAAACAAACACGAGTTTTTGACAGTTATGCGAGGAACCAAGGCTTCGACATAGTCTCGTTTGTATGAAAAACGCACTCTGACCCGGTATTTTTGCTCCTGAGTGTATTAACAACCATATACCATCAGAGCGCGTATTATGGTCGCCGTCATCACGGTGGATAAAGCATCCGTCACTCTCGCACTTATATAGTGGTGAGAAAGTGACAGATGCTTAAGCCAATCGATAAACACGATCATAATAGGCCCTCAGGTGGCCTGGGTGCTCGCGATAAAAGTACCTACATACATACATACATAAAATCACGCCTGTTTCCCAGAGGCAGAGACGACTTCTTTCCACCTGCTACGATCCTGACAAAATGTCTTTCGCTTCTTCCACATTCATACATCGAGTCATGCACGCAGGTCGGTTTCGGGTACTTAAGATTCGGCCCTTTTCCAGTATTTCTCCGATTTGATAAAAGTAAATAAACTTAATAGCACAAAAGATATTCTCCGTGTTTCTATCATAGTTTTGACTGCCTGGTGAGAAAGTGACAGATGCTTTAGCCAATCGATAAACACGATCATAATAGGCCCTCAGGTGGCCTGGGTGCTCGCGATAAAAGTACATACATACATACATAAAATCACGCCTGTTTCCCAGAGGCAGAGACGACTTCTTTCCACCTGCTACGATCCTGACAAAATGTCTTTCGCTTCTTCCACATTCATACATCGAGTCATGCATGCACGTCGGTTTCGGGTACTTAAGATTCGGCCCTTTTCCAGTATTTCTCCGATTTGATAAAAGTAAATAAACTTAATAGCACAAAAGATATTCTTCGTGTTTCTATCATAGTTTTGACTGCCTGGTGAGAAAGTGACAGATGCTTTAGCCAATCGATAAACACGATCATAATAGGCCCTCAGGTGGCCTGGGTGCTCGCGATAAAAGTACCTACATACATACATACATAAAATCACGCCTGTTTCCCAGAGGCAGAGACGACTTCTTTCCACCTGCTACGATCCTGACAAAATGTCAATCGCTTCTTCCACATTCATACATCGAGTCATGCACGCACGTCGGTTTCGGGTACTTAAGATTCGGCCCTTTTCCAGTATTTCTCCGATATGATACAAGTAAATAAACTTAATAGCACAAAAGATATTCTCCGTGTTTCTATCATAGTTTTGACTGCATAGTCATTATCAAAGCCCTAAGGGCAGTATCGGAAGCACGCTGCCTGTCAATTTAACCTATTAAACTATAATGCCCGAGGCTGGTATCTAATGGAAAAATCGTGTTGGACAGTTCAATTATGTCATGGATACACATTTAGAATGTTTAAATTGATCACTAGACGTTTAAAAAGATCGACAATTATATAGTTGCCTAGTTCTAACCTTTCTAAGTGCTGGTATCTGAAAAGTTTTGTCATCCTACTAAAATTATGAATGTGAAGGTTTGTGCATAAGCTGGACGGATTTGGATGAGGCTTGGAATGGAGATTGCTTATACACTTGATACATAGGCTACTTTCTATTCAGGAAAATATAGAAGTTTCCGAGGGAATCACGATAATCGATACGCGGACGAAGGCGCTGGCAGAAGCTGTTGTGTAATATTATATCTATTCGGTTTACCATCAATTGCTAAAAACGCTTTTTTTTTCGAAACTGTAGGATTCTACAAGATGGTTCTGAAGTAAATCGTGAAATATTTATAGTTTCGAACAAAAAAATTACATGTTTGTGAAATGAATCAGTTTGTTAAATATTGTTAAGCAAGAGCTTGGATACGATCTGAATAGTTCGTGCATTTGTGGTAATTTACATATATAGTGTAGTTTGACGACGTGTTTAGTCTAGTTGATAGGCCTTGCCTACGAAGCTAGCGGTCCCGGGCTCGATTCCCAGTGTGGGCAAATGTTTATGTGGTGAGAATAAGTATTTGTTTCAGAGAGTTGTATAATTGGGATTGTTCATATTTTGACAATCATTTTAATTCGAAAACTATTTCGGGGAATAGGGTTTTAAAGCCGTTCTGCATTATTAAGATTTTGAAATATTTATCTATTCCGGACATTTTGACAAAAACATATTTAACCTTTGTTTGACTTTCGTTTTCGTCTTGAAACCCTCCGAGGTGTATCTTACGGGTTAGACGAAAACAGCTTGAAATAGTATGTTTTAATACACTATTACAATCACTTTTCATCATAAGATATCATTTAATTGTTGTAATTTAATTGAAAATGTAATCCCAAATTTAAAATAATGTCGTCCATAAAATGTCTGCTAAATAAATAAAGATATTAAAACGAAACTTCTGGGTCAAATACAAAATAATGAAATTGTTCTCTTCAAATTACATATTCTCTCGATTCAGAATGTAAAAACCGTGAGTTTTTTTCTTGGTCTATCTCAACTGCCTTGTATCCATACATATTAAAAGCCTTGAGCATAGTTTGGGCTAGGTCAATTTGGGTGAGATTGTCCTCTGGTATTTATTTATATAATTCATAATTGTTATAGTCTATTGACACGTTGCTATTGAGATGAAGGTAATTAATTGAATAAAGAACATTCCAATATATTGAGCAATCTATATGCAGGCATAGAAATTAATTGGTCACGAATCTAAACTTTACTTGTTCTTCTTACAAATATTTCACATACGCCGTGCTGCTATTTAAGGGCCGACGCACATACGGCAAAGCGAGGCGCAGATACTTTTTCACTGCGATAAGATCGAATATTTAACACCACAAATAATCTCTGCAAGTGTCTCCTGAGCATTAGTGTTAAATACTATCGTTCTTATTTCAATTCCAAAGACGATGATGCTTTGGCAGTGAAAATCGCTGCGCCTACGCTTCGCTGTCTATGCGTTGGCCCTAAAACTTCAGCGTCTTAAGGATTTACTTTCATTTAGGTTAATAAACAGAATATGAATAAACTTTATTTACCAAGATTACCAATGACCACCACACTAGGCATAGCCTGTCACGTGGGGCTAATTAATACAGAATGATTGGCAAAAATGTATGGAACCCAGCCCAATTATCAATATAATTATAAATTATGTAGGCTTATCGATCCCACTATTTGCTGTACTTGTTGTAGTTGTAATTAGTAAAAATCGGTCAAGCGTGAGTCGGATATACGGGTATTGCAACGCATGCGGGGCACAGCTAGTATAGTAATAAACGTTGTGTGTGTGTGAACATTTGAAGGCTGATAACTCTCTTCTCCGGGGTTTTTTGTAGTTGGTCCCCGTATTAGAATATATATAGTATACATGAGATTTGTATTGGTTACATGGGCGAATTTGCCCATCATTCTTTACCAATTCTAATGTCCTACACTTTGCTCAGGGTATAATTATTTATTTATTTTAATGAGAAAGACTAAAACACTATCTGCGAGGTAACAAGGTTATATGACTTTTAATAATTTAACTTATTAATTTATTAATGCACAAATAGAGTGTGTGTATGTGTGGGTGTGTACACACACACACGTACGTCAGTGGTGAGTAAGTGTTAAATGGGTGAGTGTGATAGCACTGGTAAGAAAGCGTTCATTACCGAAAAAAAGGAAAGGAAAAAACGTCCACTTTAAATAAAAAAGTGAATTTAGTTAAAATCAGTCCAAGTTAAAAGGAAAACTATGACAGCTATGTAGCCTTTACAAGTTAGTACTCGCTAACTTAACACTAAGACTTTAACTTTAAAATTAGATCCCACTTTTGCACATAACCTGTGCATCTTAAGTCCGGTACCGCTCTCAAGAATCAATCATAAACCACAGCCTCGGTATCGCGCCGCTCTCGATCTGCCATTGTTGACGTTTGCGCAACTGTTACATGCGCGTACGCAATATTCATCGCAACACCTTATTGTTTGGCTGGTTGAGGTGTTGTTAGGGGAAGTGAAGTGGTTTAATGTTTAATTTATGCCGTGACTAGCTTTTTCCTTCGACTTCGTCTGCGTGGAAGTCGTTTGTAGCTATTGCCTTTGCAAGCGTCCAAATAGAGGATAATAAGTATACATTAAGGTCTTTACGAGAACGTTATCTATATTCATATTCCATAATAGTTGTGATAAATACAAACGTAACAAAAAGCAAATTTTTAAAACCCGACTGTTGCTATCTTTAATTCGTTATATTTTCTAAATAATAATTCAAAAACAACAACCCACCTGTAACTATTCGGCTTTTGGTTTAAAATATTGTGGGACGCCGACTTCAGTTGGACTGACCTATTTAACAATTTATAAGAAATTATTTTTTAATTTTTGAGGGAAGTCTTTTTGTTTTTTTAAACTTTTATTTTATTTTACATTTTTTAGTGATCCTGATTATCCTGTTATGTAGTTCCAATTCTCAATTAATGAGAAACTTAGAACATTTCAAGCGCGCCGCAAGCAACGCCGCGGGGAAGTCATAGTCATATTTAAACAATTAAATGTGCTTCGTCATAGTCGCCCAACAACCCTAATCGAGATATCTTATCGCTCCCCAAACAGGCACCGTTAAGGAGTTCCGCTGGCCATCTGTGGTCTTCATCATCAGTTCTACTTCACCATATAGTAATTCTCAAAAGCAAATGCACGAGTAACAGTGAAAAAACCGAAATCGCTATAGGTGTGCCTATAATATTTTAGGAGTTCCCTTGATTTCTCCAAGATCCCATCATTAGATCCTGACAGGTTGACAATGGGACCAACTAGAAAGTATACTCATTGAAACAAAAGAAAACAAATCGGTCCAGTGGTCTTCGAGTAATCGGTTTTTTTTGTTTTTAGTTTCCGGCCAATTGCGAACTCCTCCTTTCTTTGAATTCGGTTAAAAATGAAAAATAATGAACGAAACTAAATGATAAATATTTAAATACCTATTCAATTATACTCGACTTGTCGTCAATTTTTTTTTTCGGAATGCGATGTGTCCAGGTCGTCCCGCCATCTCCATAGTTTTTTTGTTATAAACAGGTCTATACGTAGAAATAAAAAGTTTACAGCACATCAGACGGCTAAATTAAACCGTTTCGTACATTCCTCAAATAACAACGACTGATAGTAAACATACATACTGCACATACTATAGTTTGTTGAGATGAATAGAAAGCACTAAGTGACCTAATTTTGCCAGAGTAATTTGTGATTTCTTACTAATAATTTCAGAGTGCAAAATCAATTATGGGATATCATATAATCTAGAAGTGCGTGCAGCAATGTGCGGAAGAGCGAGGAAACGTCGCACGCGCATAGACGAACTCTCGCTGCAGTAATGTTATCTTTACCGAAGAATCATTGCATTACAGAACCATATAATAACGACCTCTGCTTTTCTTACTATAGTTTTTAAATCAGAGGTAAACATATGCTGGTTACCGATTGAGTGATAGCCCATATTGTTTGATCCTCGATTTTGGCAGTTAAATTTTTACATAGTAAATATAAAACAAAGTTGCCTCCTGCCGTCTGTTCCTTTGTATGTACGCTTACATAGATCTTTCAAGCTTCGCAAAAGATTTTAATGCGATTTTAATGCGATCAATATATTAAGTGATTCAATAATGTATGGATGTTAATAAAGTCAGGATTATCTACGGGTAACGTCAGATGTCACACAAATTGATCAATGTGCAAACTGACTCCACTAAAGGTACAATCAAAGAATTTAATTCCTATATCACTTTTAACTGTGTCAAAGTGACGTTATCAATAAAAACGTAAGAGATTTCTTATGATTTTATTACTCGTAGTTGGTCAAACGTACCTACTTTTAGTCACATTGGGCGCTAACAATGGGCCTCAAAGTCACTCAGAGGGCTATGGAGAGGGCTATGCTCGGGGTTTCTCTGCGTGATAGAATCAGAAATGATGATATCTGCAGTAGAACTAAGGTTACCGACATAGCCCGAAGAATAGCTAAACTTAAGTGGCAGTGGGCGGGGCACAATGCTCGCAGGACTGATGGGGTTAGAAGGTTCTGGAGTCGCGTCCGCGGACCGGGAGACGAGCTGTAGGTAGGCCTCCAACAAGATGGAGTGACGAGCTTGTAACGATTGCGGGAGCGCGTTGGATGCGAAAAGACCGGTCTGAGTGGAGAGCCTTGGGGGAGGCCTATGTCCAGCAGTGAACGTCTTTCGGCGGACATGATGATGATGATGACTTTTAGTCAAATGTACGGACCCCGATAAAAGCACATGTATAGAGCAATGCAAACCTCAATACACAGAAAACAGTACTCACGCCCATCACACAAATATTGGCTCCTGCCGGAAATCAAACCCGGGACCGCCTAGCTTCGCTTCGGTTTATGTTTTTTTTGTACACAAGCGCTCCCGAGTTCGATTCCCGATATGGTCAAATATTTTTGTGTGATGAGCGCGAGTATTCGTTCTTGAGTCTTGGACGTGATGAAATGAAAAATGCTAGCCAAGTTGCTCTTAGATACCGCCCTTAGACACCGACGTTTATATCGTGATAGAGCTCGTGCTGATTTCAACCTGACAAAATAGTACCGCGTAGCGACGGACAAAACGTCAAAACTATCACCATTCGATTAGCGCGAGTGATAGTGATCACATTACAGCGTGTCAGTTGTAACGAGTGATATATCACGTGACTTACATCAATTGCATACACTTTTGTAAGTGACAGGTGATCACCAAACGTCCGTATTCGATGCCAACTAGTCTATCCCCGCTGGATTTGGCTACACTTATCAGTTTTATTATAAAACCAACCTAACCTAACCTAATGAACTTTTAAAAAAACCTGGGAAGTTTACGGTTGCAGAAATAAAACCATTATGAACTCAAAACTTAATATTTTATGATAAGATCCCCCTGGATCCCCAAAAATCTTCTCAGATAGCTGGGCAGAAACAGCGTTATGTACCTAATGAGGTTGTTAGATTGCGCTGTGCGTGAGATGGCGCGTGCAGGTGCGCGGGAGCATCCCAGTTCAACGATCGCACCACGCTGCCCTCTTGCACGTTGAGAGCCAGCGACACACCTGTGCTGCCATCCTTAGAAAAAATATTGTATGTCTCTATATTAATAGGGTCCCTTTGAGCCAACCTTTGATTACGGAACCCTAAAGAAGGATATTTAAATACATGTTTAGAAGTAAAATAAAATTTAGAATGTTTGCGCAAAAAAACCGCATAATAAAAACAACTTTTATTTTTTCAAGTTTTAACAGATTTTTTTTTATTTATTACTCGTAGGTATATATGTATGTAGGTATGTACTGACTATATTTCCATAACTACGGGATATATTTTTAATAAAGGCTATAGACAATTATAAATAAATCATACTTGTCGTTTTTCCGGTTTTAGTTTTGACATTTAAATTATAAAGTGTAAAGATACTTAATAGATAAGTATTTAACATGTTTATGCTAACTTTTCGTTAAAACGAGTAATAGCAGTATTCACTAAACATTAGCATAACAAATAAAATCAATAAGCTACTGTTTCCTAACATTGTCAATAAGGAAAGCCAGGTGTGATACAACAGCGCAAAAAGCGCTTCCGAAGCAGCCAGGCGCATCCGGCCGGCAAGCACGAAGCGTTTGTACAGCTTCGGTTCCGTGTGGTAATAAAAGTGTAAGTTAAGACTTTGCTAAACGAAATTGTATGAATACTATTAAGTAGGTACATTTCCTTGATTTTTTAAGGCAGAAACAATAACCACCAGTTTATAGGTGAATGAAATATGAAAGACAGAAATTAACATTTAGTCGGCTGCTATTAAAAATATCAAAAAAACAAAAGAAGTTAACATTGAACTAAGCTTTAAATTATGTATTTTTTATGCTTATGCTCTTCAAATCGCAAGGTATGCTATATGCAATGTAGACACTTCATCGCTAGGTTTACACTTGTTAATGTAGCCGCTCTTTGTTCATCTGTTTTGGCTTAGTAGCATCGCAAAATCTCTGCTCATATTCAAAATCTTGAAATATTGTGATTATTCCATTTGTGCAAGGAACATTAAAAAAAGTATTGCGGTGTTGCAAGCAATGAATTTAACCGACGTTAATATGCGTTAGTATAAAAAAATGTTTATAGTATTAACATAGTTGGCCAATGGCAAATTAATTATACGTGCTAAAACGTTCTTTGAAATCATAAGCGTAAAAAGCAATAAATGCTTAGTTTTTACTTAGGATGTATGACGAAAGTAACGGAAAAAACCGCCAAGTGCGAGTCGTACACGCACATGAAGGGTTCCATACCATTCTTGTATGGGAGCGCCTGTTAATTTATTATTTAATTTACCTTGAATTATTTGTTACACTGGCAGTTTTTTTTACTGTTATTCTATGACGGTTCAAGGATTTTTAAGGTTTTTGTAATCACTATAGCCGCTAGGCGCACTCTGTGAAAATTTCAAGTGTCTACTTATACACTTGAAAATCATGAGATACAAGCCCCACTGACAGCCAGACAGATGGACGGACAGCAGAGGCTTAGTAATAAATAGGTATATGGTATGTTTTCGGTACGGAACCCAAAAACAAACCTATTTGTTACATATGTATTTTTTTTTATTATTTCATCTAAACGATTTCAAAATCCACATTATTTTTTACCACAGCGTGAAAAAAATAATTGTATATTTTGCTTGCGTGTCTGCTTTATTATTTTTATAAGTCTTCCATCACAAACTAAACTTCGAACTCTACTCGCAGAATATTCTATAATACACAATTTAATTTAAATTACAAGAAAATCTCTCATTACAGTTACGACGGAACTTTCTAACGGCCCACGGCAAGAAGGAAGTACATGTAAATTGCAATCTCACCTGGGCTAACGCGGCGTATCGTGAAAATGGTTGTAAATGCAGAGCACACATTCAAGTTTTTTAATTATACCGTGGTTCAAATGGATGCTGTAATAACAAGCATGCTGTAATAAAACAAAATCAGTTGTTTTTTATTTTTAGCACCCAAAGGGTGCCAAACGGGACCCTATTATTAAGCCTTCGTTGTCCCTGCGTCGTAAATTAAAAGAGCTCATTGTATTATTTTAACCGTTAGATAAGATAGCTGGTTGATTTTGATTACAGAATATGTGTTAAAATAGAGGCACTGTTCCCATGATTCCCATTCCTTTCACTAGAACTTGGCAGATTTTTCTCAATTCACATTAAGCTATCCCAGGGGTCGTAATTTTGATGCCGATGACGTCAAAATGACGTAATTTTACACACAAGCTGCTCTGCTTTCATTTGTTTAGGTACCTATGTATTAACGGGTACAAAAAATAAATAATAAGAAACGGCGAAGTGATTATAGTTAAATACAGCTTAATCCCAATCAAAATACGGATCTCGGCAGGATATTTTTTTTCACCACTTATTACTAAAAATGCCAAATCGAGACATATTTTTTTTATGAATGTCAATGCGATAATTGTTTGTATGAATATTTAATCGTATGATTTTTTATAACAAGATAAAAACTATTTTTTAAATGATAATATTACTCGATGATTTTGGCCACGGTCCTTCTCAATCAAATAGTTTAATTTACGTGTTAGGTATAAAGCAGATATTTGTTTTTCTACGCGTCAATAGATTAAACTCATTGCACAACATGATTAAATGATTGACGACTAATGGTTATTAATTACAATAAAACCATTTGGAATCATACTCTATGTAGCGAGACGTCATTTTTGCGTCAACGGCATGAAAATTACGGGCCCTGGCTATCACTTTAATATTTACGTTTCAACTGAAAGACATTCTGATTAACCTTACTTACCTCTTTTCAGTCGAGTCATAATAGAACCGAAACTAAGTGACATAACGTCTTAGTAACCTTTCTTTCCGTTCCAGATCTTTTTGTCAACCGCGCTGTCGTTCGGATACAATGAGATCTAGAACTATATTCGTAGGTACTTGTAATAATGTCACGCGCAAGGCGTACATTAATCGTTGCGCACGCATTGTGTCAAATTCAAGTCGACGCCCGCGCATTATAAGATTACTTTTATGTAAGTAGGTACTCCTTTGACACCGTGATTTTGTATTTATGGTTAAGGCAATAAGGTCGAAGTAGACTGCTTTTGTTTGAACTTTGGGATAAATAATCCCTTAAGGTCACAGCTCATTAGAATCACCCGGCACTCAGCACCGCCTCGCCTAGAGCGATTAGTATTCTTTATATTGATTCGTATCGCTCGCGAGGTGTCCACGTGCGGACGGCGAGTGGTCCACTCGATCACAGCTGGTTTGCTGGCATGCTTGCCTCGCGTGGCGCGGTTTACGCTGGTAGACTGCTCGGAAATTCGTTGACCACGCGAGGTCTACTCAATGACCACGCAAGGCGTCGATGACTACGCAAGGTTCACTGGTGACAACGCGGTATCCACCCAGGGACTATCTGGCGACAACGTGCGGACGCGGTCGAGCGACGGGGCGGTATGAGTCCGGTGCCGGGTCGCTCCAATGAGCTGTGACCTTGAAAGTTATGTTGTAAAAAAAAAAACATACAAAATGTGATAACGTATCTCTCCCCTTAAAACTAGTATTATTTTTAAATTTTTTGAATGTCATATAGATATTATGAAAAACTAGGTCTGTACGTTTTCCTTACCAAGACAATGTTTCTTGCCTCTCTGTGGAAAGAAAGAAATAAACAACGACATTGAAAAATCGTGAAAATGGGACTTGATTTAGGGGGTGAGATACGTTATCACTTGGAACTACTTTAGTATTGAACATTCTTGACAGCTACGAGATTTCAACGTCAGTTTACAATCTTAAACCAGTAGGCTTAAGCCGGATTGCTTTTAAATTGATAAGTAATCTACTGCATCGAATGGGTAAATGCGTTCGGAAAATTATAGAAACGTGAGTAATGGTCGACCATATAGTTTCATTTCTATAATTGGATTTACGTAAATTCTAATCATTTCAACACCAGGTTAATTAATTTATTCTAGGTAAACCTTGTGGTGGATGCAAAAAGCACAAGACCGGTCTGAGTGGAGAGCCTTGCGGGAGGCCTATGTCCAGCAGTGGACGTCTTTTTTCAGACATGATGATGATGATGAACGCCCGCATACGCGTAGAATCATTTTTCCGCTAATCCCCCTATTTCTTCCCGTTGGGGGTCGATTTTCGAAAAAAATCTTTACCCAAGGAATAATTCCTCCAAATTTCAAATCCCTAGGTCACTGACACGGTACTGTTTTTAACTAATTACTCGGAATAATCGTTAGTGCCCGTTATCTTAGCAAAAGAGTGTATCACCAAAATTAAATGTCCTCTGTAGGATCTTTAAATACCTGTGAGTGATTTAGGCACGCTATTAAAATTCTACAAGAACGCAGTCAGATCTTCCGTCACTAATGCTGAATGCTTGGCTACCCAACTGTTGTGGCTTCACACTGGGATAGCAGTTACGGTGTTCTGCGATTACAGCCTCATTTTCTTTTCGAAACGCAATTTTGGACAATCTTGTTGACATTTCTCGTGACGATTTTCGGTTGGGTGACCACAAAGATACGTTTACTGATGAAGATGGCAGTTTTTCTTTACAGGTGTATGAGGTTTGTTAGTTATGAATGGAAGAGTTAAGTTTGTGAACTCGAGTTTTCGTGACAGCGTTAAATAAAATGATGAAGTTTATAACGGTGGATATAATTATGGCATTAGAACACGGCGAGAAGACATCACAATTATTCTACATACCAACTATAAAACAATGCCCAAATCTAGATGCATTTGAACAAATTCACAGGGACATTCCTTTGTGGCGAAATGTAAACTATGTTTCATTTGCACCAACCAAATAATTTTGAAACTTTTTAAACCTTAAGATTAGGTTGTGTTACTATTATAACAATACAGAAAATTCAAACGGTTTTAAAGGCAAATTAATGTAAGTTTATTATAAAGATCTTAGTTCCCTTTGTCTAACTACCAGCGTTATACATGCTCATTGGCAACCAAAGCCAGTTCAACTGCCTGGAAACCAGTGAGTTGGTGAAGCCAGCTAATTGGCATAAAATAGACATAAACCGACTGGCATGTGACCGTGGGCAGCGGCGTGACAGCGTTAGCTGCCCACAGGTTAATGGCTGAAAATGGTTTGGTAGTGATTTAAGGAACATCTAGCATAGGATTTGCTATACGTAAATTTATGGCAATACAGATTTTAAGATACTAGAACCCAGCAGTATTTGTACCCATCGCCAGCGGCTCTATTTTCTTTGGTAAAACCACCTTGCTTTTGATATGTTGTCCTTCAACAATACGACGACGACGCGTTGGCCTAGTTGGTAGTGATCCTGCCTACGAAGCTAGCAGTCCTGGGTTCAAATCCCGGTTAGGGCAGATATTTGTTGTTCCTGAGTAATGGATGTTTTCTATGTATTTAAGTATATTTTTTCTTTATATAAGTATTTATTATCATTGTCTAGTACCTACCTATAGTGCAATTGGTATGTGATATTTATTTATTTGTTTATTTTTATAAACTAGTATATTGTAATAGAGATCCAGTCCGAAATGTTGTTTCCCTACTTTTTTAAGGTTAAAAAAAAACATAAATTAGAAAAGAAATGCTTTTAAATCTGTTCGTAAAAATGGCCACTCGTTTTAAACGCGGCTTCGGAGCGCGTAAAAAAACTCCAACATCAAAATTTGTTTACTTTCTGTCAGAATTATCCTTGAATAACTGCGGTTAACATTAAACAACACATTTGCATATAACTCTGGTGTTAAATTATTAAAATAATTACTGTTGCTCAATTTAATATAATTGTTGTGTTTATAGTTTCAAACTTTGCATAAATAGAAAGTTTATAGGGCTTAAATAGTAAAAATGGTGTTGAGTCCTCATAGTATTTAGTATGAAGGACTTGAATAGAATTTATTTAAAGAGATGAAGGAAGGTGAAAGATAGGATATAAAAAAAACACGTTTAATCGCCAAAAAAGTATAAATATAGTAATCAAAAAATCACCCGTGCCCGTAATTTCTTCTTTGAATAACGTATATTGCTATTCCCTAAATCATGCTATCTTCGTATGTTTTCTCTAAGAACCTCACATAGTTTTGCTAAGTATTTGTGTGTATTGCTTGGCAAAAAAATATTATTTGACGTGTTGAATGAACAACGAGAATTAATGTTGACCACATTAGGCTGCGGTATGATTAATTAAATTGATTTTAAATTCGAACACGTTGCTAATTTCCTTTGAATAGCACTCTCTTTTTTGAATAAAGTTAAAGATAAAGATAAAATAAATTTATTTAGTACGTAGGCCGCACGGGCACTTTTACACGTCAAGAATCTACCAGCGCGTCCCAAGAGGAGACCACTGTTGAGTAGAAACGCCGCAAGAAACTCAGCAGTGAGTCATTTTTGAATGAAGGTATTTCTCTCCGTTTCTGCCATTTATTTTTTTAATTATGAAGCAATTTGCCATTGAAAACTTTCCCATCCGAGTGAGCATGGAGTGGCGAAAACCACCGCTTGCGCTTGCGCATAGATCGAGGGATTAGTGCAACCGGCCTTGTCTTAATTATTACTCTAGTCTGTGGTGGAAATTCAACCACGATAATAGTCTGTGGTAGTTTTCGTAATGATGAAAGAGATAAAATTCAGTTTTCGATGTAATTTAGTATAAAGATAGCTGCTACCCCGTGAAAGGACAGTTTTATCCCGAAAAATTGGACTACGGATTGGATAACCGAGTTCTAAGCGTATGGAGCCACAGGCAACAGCTAGTATACATTATATTATTATGTGATTCTAGTAAAAACAGATTCAGAGCCTCTGTTCTACTCGGTAAATAAATAGTTGCCCTTTTTTTTCTTTGCCCCGCGGCGACTTGAACAGCTACTACCGCGGGAATATGGCGTTTCCACTATGAAGTGATTTCGCCAGTGTCAAGTATATATAAGTATAAATCAATATAGTCATAAAACACAATCCAATCTTCTCTAGGAAGATTGGTGGCAACGTTGTACGGTGATATGTAGGACAGAGGCCAAGATAGTTTTAACCTCTGTACCACTGCGAGTCCACTTGAAACGAGAAGTAAGATGCCAGGATACAGGAAATAAGTCCAAGTCTTCTATCACTGTGCAACACAAAGGCATTAAAAGTACAAATCACTAACAAAAAAGAACTTTGAACACCTAAATACACAAAAATAAAAATAAAACAAATTACATTTGCCCTTAACTTATCGCTTTTGTTTTTTTTTTAATCGGCCGCCATCACTGTCAATTAAATGTCAAAAACAAGGTATAGGACCAGTAAAACGGAGACCTAGGTCTGAACTCGTAATTAAAACGGTTTAATTATCATACAAAGTCTACTTGAATTTATCTTCAATGAAACTTCAGAAGACTTGTATCCATTGTTACTAGGGTCACATAATTTCGTCTGTGTATTAAGTTATATGCATTGACACCTATAGATTACTTAGCTGTTACTACGCTACCGTGATACAAATATAGTACTTAATAATAATTAAAATAAGGCCGCAAGGCAGCTAGTGGCGAGCTATGGTGAGTGGCGACACCATGGACCTGAGTGCTCCCGAGGGTAGGTCCTGTTCCTCACATCACGCTTGCCTTCACCGGCCGGCTGCGGTGTGTAATGACGAGGAACAGACCCTCACCTCTGGCTTGCCTTTATTGGCCGGTCAGAGTGGAGTCGCAAGAGCTATATGCTCGAAGGGTGGATGTGTTGCATAAGTGGTGAGTGGGCACCTTATGGTCGTTTAAAGTCCAGAAGCACCTCTCCACCCTTAGCCCCTCTGGAACTGTTGCCTCCCTGCTGCTATATATATGTGGCTATTTCGGGAGGTCCATTCCATTGAGTTGGCGAGTCACCGCCTGCCATTTAAACCAAAGTATTAGCATTGGCCAGGCAGGCGCCGTAGTTTCATCAATAGCCTAGTTCACCAATCCATATCAGTTCATTCATAGAACCTATTATTAGTATTCCCATCCTTCTTAAATAGTCTTTACACTGACCGGTGGTTGTCCGTGGGAGCATACTTCTTTAGTTTGAACTCAGGGACAATCGCCGGTTGGTGTCCCATAACTTTATTAAATTAAACTTGTCTAAAGGGCCTCTGCGTGTTGGCTTCGGCTCCATGTACGCCTTCCAAAGGTCCGGGACTCCCATAGTCCCGGCCGTGATTGGTAGAGACATACAAATTATAATCATATTAAAATTAATTTTGTTACTATTCTATACATATAAAATGCTTTGTCCTGAATGACTGACTGACGGATCAACGCACAGCCTAAACCGCTGTTCGTAGACACATGAAACTCGGAGGGTGTGTTCTTTATATGACGTAGCCATCCGATAAGAAAGGATTTTCCGAAATTGTACCCCTAAGGGGGCAAAGTTTGTATGGGACAACGTGATTCCTTGGTTCAATCTACTACAAATTTTGCATAAACATTCTTTAACAGAATTGATGGAAGACGCGTTTCGTATTTTATTAAAAGGTAGAAAGTTATTTTGGGGGTGATTTGCTTTGAAGTTGATATCAATACTCCTTAGTGCTTTTGAAAATATATAATTTTTTTATGGCATAGGGAAGGCTGACGAGCACACAGGCCACCTGATGGTAAGTGGAAACTGTGACCCATAGACATTCGCATTCACAAGACTGCAAGCCTAAGACTGCAAATGCGCTGCAAACCCTGAGGACTAAGATGGAATGCCTCTATGCTAGTCATTACATCGGCTGTCTTATCCCCAAACCGGAATACAACAATGCGAACACTGCTGTTTGGCGGAATTACATTACATTTTATTTTGACACATGTTTAAAAACTCAATCCGATTTTATTAAAAACAGGTTGAATTCACATAAAAGCTTGGTGCAATGCAAATACCCAACCCTCTGAGTCTAAAGATTCCAAATTTGGTACATAGGTTCCTTATGACGTCTAGTAAGAAAGGATTTCCCGAAAATCGACCCCCAACGGGAAGAAGTAGGAGGAGTAGCAGGAAATTAATTCTACGCGTATGAAGTCGCGGGCGTCCTTTAGTAGGGTACATAATGCTTCGAACACTATATTGCCTTAGCCTTTTTCTTTGGTATGGTACTCTGAAATTGACTACTTCTAGATTTGCGTGATGACAAAATGATATAATACGAGTAACATTATCTTCGTGGCAGTAAAGCCTAACCTTAAAAATAACCCATCATAATTAGGAACCAGCAAAATTGCGCGCAATTTACCTACCAGTTTCCTAAATTATCATAATGTTCATGCAAAAACCAAGGTCTAAAAACGCTCAAAGGCAATGTCCCCATTATATTTTATAAAGCGGCTACCGGAGTAGTACTTTGAATTAAATCTATGAAACAATAGCCAAAATCTAACCGAGCTTTGCTATCCTAAACATGCCTAAACTATCGTGCTACACAATTATCCTTGCTACAGAGAAAATAAAAAAACGCCGTTTCATAATGTAACAGTTTCATAATAGAGAGGTGTTATAAGTTCAACGAGTGTATTATTCTGCAGTCGTTAGAAAAAAGGGCGTCTGTCTCTTGTAACCGAGTATGTATTAATGACCTTGTTTTTTAAGATGGGGAGGTTAAATTTACTTTGAATATCAAATTACATATGCGTCCTTTCTATTTAGAATATTAGATAATGTATCGGTGGATAGAATCAGAAATGATGATATCCGCAGTAGAACTAAGGTTACCGACATAGCCCGAAGAATAGCTAAACTGAAGTGGCAGTGGGCGGGGCACATTGCTCGCAGGACTGATGGCCGATGGGGTCAGAAGGTTCTGGAGTGTCGTCCGCGGACCGGAATACGAGCTGTAGGTAGGCCTCTAACAAGATGGAGTGACGACCTCGTCAGGATCGCGGGACCGCGGTGGATGCCAAAAGCACAAGACCGGTCTGAGTGGAAAGCCTTGGGGGAGGCCTATGTCCAGCAGTGGACGTCTTTCGGCTGACATGATGATGATGATGATGATCCATATTATCTGTGTTACTGTGTGTCCTATTGTGGCATTGTTGTGTCGCCATTTTTCCTATAAAGTTAGTTTGATTGTTAGGATAGATCTTAGCTAGTATTCATAAAGTTCGTTGGAGCCGTTTAAAAGATAATGAATCAACTGTAAAAGTAGGAGTTGCCATATAATCGAAGGTTTTCATTTGTGTAGATTGAATCAGATGCATTGTCCATTTGGTGAGTATTCCCGCAACGCAACAAACCTAAATTATGCAGTTGGCGAAACTCAGAGCTGTCATAGTTTTGTTGGGATTTCGTAACTGTTCACAGCGCTGCTTCATCTAGCTGTATTATATAGTCTGTGCTTTGAGTGATAGAGACAGTTTAATATAAGTAGGTAGTGATCGTGGGCTCGGATCCTGTAATCATTGAGCTCCCGTGACTCCCCTGGTATGTTCAAATTGCATATAGTAAACGGTTGGTGGCAGTGAATTCGTTAGAAAGAGGTCAACGCTTTTAAAGAACGTAGGTGTTTCCTGCTTTTGCTGGATACGCCTTCATCTTCTTTACTACATAGTTACCAGTTGTTGTTACATTGTTACCAACCAGATAAAGTTATGTCTACTATAGAACATGAGTCATCCATCGGAAACTTGAGAAGAAGTAGATAAGGAAGAAGAAGAAATAAATGCAAAATATAATATAGTATAATAATTATGGTGTGGTATGGAATATGCGAGTATGGTATGGTAAGGTGGAGTCTCGACATTGCAGATATCTGGTTATTGTAACTGACTTAAATAACATATAAATAGACAACTTTATGTATTTTATTAGGCATTGTAGGTAATTAGTAAGTTCTATAACTTAGTTCAAATTATATCACACGTCTTTGTCCCCGTCTTTTGTATACCTACTCTCCTAAAGCCAGAGGATCTACTTTTAAAATCGAAATTCGAAGTTAAGTTAGCTCCATCCCTTTCTCTCGGTTTAGTCTCAAATGACGAGTGCCAGGGCCAAATTAGGGCCTCAGATTAATATTTCCTTCCCCGAACTTACTCGGGGTCCGTTCCATACAATAGATTAAAATCTGAAATATATTAGAAAGTAGCCAAGATTCATTTGCGGTTGGTTATGATTTCTATTTCGAATTGCGGAGAAATGTTAACGAAAGCACTTTATTTGCAAAATGAATTGCAATTCCGCTTTTTTGTAGATTAGCTGTGTTAGATTTTTTAGTTTATCTGTGGAATCAGCTCTCAGAATCTGTGCTTCCGAACCGATACGACTACGGGACTTTCAAAAAACGGACCTAAGTACTCTTTTTCTTTACTCAAAACAAAACACAAAAATGTACATAAAGCCATTGGAATAAAGAGCCATTGCAAAGAAAATAAAATAGTTTTCCTTTGTTTTTATGACTGACAATCTAATTAGAAAATGTACTTCATGATATTCACAATAGGCTCATATTCTATTGACAAATTCCGTTGTATGCTTGGCCTGGAGAGGTGATTCCTCTGATGTTGCGGGTGTTTATGGGTCGCGGTGATCACTTACCATCAGGGGTCAGTTTTATGAAAACTTTTCACTATTTTTACAAGTGGAGTCCCTCTAGAATGCATATTGTTGAAAATAAATTTTATAATACAAGCTACAAGCT
Organism: Acleris sparsana; assembly: GCA_923062465.1. NCBI lineage: Eukaryota > Metazoa > Arthropoda > Insecta > Lepidoptera > Tortricidae > Acleris > Acleris sparsana. Next base: position 14,648,434 of record OV281300.1, read on the forward strand.
TTTGTTAATTGGCCCGGGTAAGCCGCTTGCTTTTCCATATTCTTTTTTCTATATTATTAACAGGTGAAGCAATGAGCATTGAGCATTATTTACTAGCTTTCGCTCATTTTAGACCCTAAAAAGTATGATAATGTACGTAATATTATAATGTAATTTTTCGGCAAATTTGTAGTTTACGTAATTTGAAAATCGATTCAACTACCTACCTACCCCTTTTGGGGTTTATAATTCGGTTTTTGTAATGTTGTTCAAGTACGTAATTACCTTATCTTATCTTTTTAAGATGGGACCTTTCAGATAATATCTAACCCTTCAGAATAATGTTTCATCTCGATGTTTTTCTTCACCGCAAGAATGTCGGGTAGGTATGTAAGTTACAAAAACTAATTGGTACAGGGGACCCACTGGGGTTCATCTTCTTACTTTACGATCACTAGTCGATACCCAAAGCCTAGGCCACCGGGACGCTCGATTATTCGATGTTAAAAAAAAAAAAAACTTATACTTACTTATTTCAAAAAATATTATTTTAGACTTACATTATCCCCAAACAGCTGTTCACTATTCACATCCAAAACCGAAGTCAGCACCGCAGCCAAAATCACTCTCCTCCAGTACACCATAATTACAAAATTACTAATAAATTAAATACTAAACACGTCACATTTTAAAATTAAAATCCATTTAAATGATTATTTTATAAATAAGCATTTAAAACCAACTCGATTGACTTTTCGACTTTGAAAAGTGTTTGCCGCGCATTTTTGACAGGTTTGTTTTTTAATTCATAGACGCGGGTAAGGCGGCGGCTGCGTGCGTTGAGCCATACGACAGTTCGCAACGTTTTGCGGTGCGCGACTGCGGTTAGGTGCAAGCGATTTGTATCGCGGATTAGAATGTTTAGAGGCGTGATGTGGTCGATAGAATTGTGCTATACTATATAATAGTGATAGGTGTACCAATAATACATTATTTAAAACATTGGCTTGAGGAAACGATTTTGTTTTTATGATCATTTAAATGTTTCGTTACATTTAATGGTATTGGTAAGCTACTCGTATTTTAAATAATATAATATTTTAACAAAAGTATAAGAAAACATTATACTTTTAAGATTTAAAATTTAGTAGGTTTAAAGATAAGATGGTGGTAGCGATCCGGATTATTCCGGATGGATCTCCCACAGGGTCATACCACCAATAAGTGTCTGATTAATTACTGTCTTACCCTGCATTTTTTCCAGACCTTACTTACTTTAGAGCTCTATCTTTCCCTATGTTACGCCTCTTCCAGTTTAGCGGCCGAGACTATATGCTTTTCTAATATTAGCGACTTTTGAAAACAAACTGTGAACCAGCTGACTATGTAAGCGTTTGTACATCTTATCAAGGTCTCCAGTGACTTACAACTTACAAATAGTGCCACTATCAGCCTCCTGTTTAAGTCACCTATCCAATAAAATATCTGATCTACTAAATATTACTTTAAACTTCTTATCGATATTGTTGCACATCACTAAAACTTTCGCACCGCAGCACTGCCCTCTAAGTATCGGTTACGGATTCAAAAGCTCTTGAATTCAACGCAGTGACAAGCTTTATTTACCGCAGCTTTCAAGTTTTTACCGCTTTAAGATCATTAGTAAGTATTAAGAGTATTTTACAGCTATTGTGGTCGATTGAGTGTTCTTGTTTCTGTTGGGGCTGCTAATAGAGATTAATATTAATAATCTATCTGCAATTTGTATTAAATATCACTTTATTATCTTATGCTACGTGGATGAATATGGAACACAAATTCTGAGTACCTACTACTTACTGTAATGTCAAACAAAAAAAATTATTTTAATTTGAGATCGGGTAGTAGACCATTTAATTTTATAAATTGTTTAATTAGTTACGTTGCTCTAAAAAATTTTTAATGGCATAGATAACGTAAACGAACACATAGGCCACCCGATGGTAAGTGGTCACTGTGACCGATAGACATTCGCATTCACAAGACCGCAAGCCTAAGACTGCAAATGCGTTGCCAACCCTGAGGACTAAGATGGAATGCTTCTATGCTAGTCATTACACCGGCTGTCTTATCCCCAAAGCGGAACACAACAATGCGAACACTGCTGTTTGGCGGTAGGTTAATGGATAAGATGGTGGTAGCGATCCGGACGGACCCTGCACAAGGTCCTACCACCCGCATTATTTAACTGTGTTTTTTTCTTTTTTGTTATTATTAGGTGGGTACCTATTAATGTGGACGTTCTCAATGTAATTTCGTATTTTCTGACATGCAATCCAATTTTTATTGTGATATTACATTGATAAATAAATAAACTAAAGTATACCTACACCTTAAAATTACTTCAAAGGTCATATTTTTATTGAATATCTATCGGTTATTTTAAGATAAGAACAACTTGCACTAATTGTGTGTTTGATGATGTATTTAGTTATAACTTAAACGTGAATAAAACAACTGTCACTTTTCGACCAATACGTAAGGGCGAGGGAGACGGATGCTTCATCCACCGTGATAAAGGCGACCATAATGCGGGCCCTGGGGCTCGATTAGACACGGTATTTTTAAAGAGTTAACTATCTCCAATGTATACAGATTATAAATTAAAAAAATTGCTTTCAATTTGACCTGTTATCGTATTGTTGTTAACTCGGCGGCCATTACTATCAAGCCAATAAGAGCTATCATAACGTTGACAATACGGTAACACGTGAAAGGAAATATTATTTTACCGTGTTGGATAGAGGCCTGGAAATATTATAAGTATACTAATATTTGTAAGTGATTTGAATTATGGTCTATTGCGGGTGGTAGGACCTTGCGCGGGGTCCGTCCGGATCGCTAACACCATCTTATCCATTAACCTACCGCCAAACAGCAGTGTTCGCATTGTTGTGTTCCGGTTTGGGGATAAGACAGCCGGTGTAATGACTAGCATAGAGGCATTCCATCTTAGTCCTCAGGGTTGGCAGCGCATTTGCAGTCTTAGGCTTGCAGTCTTGTGAATGCGAATGTCTATGGGTCACAGTTTCCACTTACCATCAGGTGACCTATGTCCTCGTTTGCCTTCCCTATGCAACAAAAAAAAAAAAAAATTTTACAAAAATTCATTGGTACCTATCTAGTTTTCACTTGACGTGAATCCCCCTCTTTTCCCGTTCCTACACATTAACTGCCAAGAACCCTACAGGTGATTCCATTTTGTATGAAAATCAGAGCTCTTGGCAGTGAATGTGTTAACAGGATCTCGTCCAGCGCGGCTAGCACAAGGTGCCCGCGACTTGGTTGTCGCTCGGATCGCCCTTTCTATCCAGTCAGTAACGATAAAGACGCACTGAGCGACTAGCGAGAAACAACTTATGCTTCCCGTGCAGTTAACCTTTGATCCATTGCGACATTGTATAAAAACATGGCACAACTCAGAGCTTGTTTTTGCCTCCCTGGAGTTGCTGATTTCCATAGGTGGTGGTGACCACTTTCCACCAGATCGACCGTCTACCAGTTCGCCGTCTTTGGTAAGAGAAATAGAAATGGTGTTTGGTGGTGAACGGTGAAATTATTTAAATATCCTTAATTGTGAATTAGAATGATAAAACAGTAAAACGCGATTATTATTACTGCAATAAAATATCTATATCCACATAGATAAATACGCATACATTAGTTTAGTTTAATTATTTTCTTAATTTAATAATCATTCTTCAAAAATTCTAAGTTACATTGTGATCGTTCAAATAAATAGGTACTATTAAGTATGCTTGTAAATAATTATATATTTCATAAATACGTCATAAATAAGTCAAATACTTAACTAAAATTAAAAATTTCCACATAGAAAAGAAAAACGTTTTCAGAGTTAAGCATCTAAGCTAAGCCCTCTGATTGTAAACTAGATTCGAGATAAAAAGGTAATGTTTTTTATTTAACTTAGACTTTAATGGCCAGCTGTTTATACAAAAATCTAGATAATAATCCTACCTTGGCGTGCTAACTTGGCAGTTAAGGGTTAACCTTCGATATCACAGCACAGGCTATGTGCGTGCGCACCTAATATTATGGATGTAATGATCATTAAATAATTAATCTATGGACATGGCCAAACATTCGTCTATGAAAGTCTATAGAAATTCAAACTTAAAATCGGAAACAAATGAACCACTAAATGCATATACGAGTAGCATTTGTAGGTCCTCTAATTCTAGGCGGTAAAAAACATGTCGTCTTTGTCCTGTTATGGTCATACATCGGGGTTTTCGGTGCGGGAATGATTTGAGAAAGAGTAGAGATAAACAGACAGGCCAGTCTGAGAAAAATCATATTATGCCTAATGAATGAATACCTACCTCTCTGCGAATTGTATATCTACACACTATGATACAATTTTATTTTAACTCATGTAGGAGATACTTTAGCTTTACTACCAATATGAATATCTATGAATATTTACTGATAGTGATAAATGAGTAGGGACTTAACTGAAGAGGTTGATACTGACTTTATAGTACCTATATCTATGATTACTTATTGTTTTATGTTATTCAATTAATTATTCATGACGTAGAAACCTACTAGAGTACATTCTGTTTTTCAAGTCAATACCTAATCTTTGACTAATGTCAAACGTTCCCGCACCGAAAACCCCGATGTATGGTTATGGTATTGTTTTGACGTCAGTCGCCATTACTGTCAAATAAACAAGAGCTATCAAAACATTGACAATACGATCACAGGTCAAAAACGATATGATTTTACCGGCTAGAACGTCGGCCCAATAAGTTAGGAACATTGTCTGGTATCTTACCTTAACTTATTGAGATAACGCGATTTAAAAGTTAGGAACCATATTGTTGCATATTATTGCCGAAGCGCGGAAAGTAAGGGATCTCCTGACGAGGTGGTTAGCTAAAATACGAGTTTCCGCTTAGGCATATATAATGCTTTATTAAACAATGAGAGGAAATGATACAAATACATGATTATAAGTATTTTTAAAACCTTTGACAAATTCGGAGATGTTTTTTGTTTGAAAACTACGAGTATTAGTTAAGATAATTCCACGCAAAAGTTGGGTGTACGGGATTTTTTTCATGGTCCTTTCGATATTATACGCAACAGAGAGCACTTTTAAAAAACAATATGGACATGGACGGAAAGTTTCACTTCCCGTCCTTGTGTTTCACTCGGAAAACCAATTTTGTTCGTAATTTTCGTGCACAGGTTTTTTGACAGTGAAACAATAAAAGTTCTATCGTGTAACCGTGGAGAGTGGTGAGTGAAAGTTCTTTGTAAGTATTAAATTTTGAGATAAAAATCTCATTACGAAAAAAAAACTTTGCAGTATTCTGTTCGTGACATAATATAGTATTTCATCTTAGTCTTCAATGCCCCCTATGCCACAATGTTTTAGGTCTGCTTCAACATTGATATCATACTTGTTTCTCTCTCTTATTCAAACAATAGTTAGAGTGGTCACAACGTCAACAATGTGATTACTAAATGTAAACAAGGTAGTCTAAACGAGGACGAAACGTTTCGCCTAGTTGGTTACCGACTCCAGGTTTGATTTCCGTTATGGGCATATACATATATTTGTTCTGTTATACTTATATACGTACATTAAATCGCGCCCATTTCCCAGAGGCAGGCAGGTAGGCAGAGACCAATTCTTTCCACCTGCTACGATCCTGACAAATCTCTTTCGCTTCTTCCACATTCATACATCGAGTCATGCACGCACGTCGGTTTCGGGTACTTAAGATTCGGCCCTTTTCCAGTATTTCTCCGATTTGATTCGAAAAAGTACGCCTAGGACGACCCCTTCCAACCCTTCCACTCACTTTCGTTCTCTCTTTCGTCAATCTTCTTTCATCTATCCTTTTCAAATGACCGTACTATCGTAGCATGCCCTTTCAATCCTAGTCTCTCTCAATCTTCTTTTAGTCCAGATTTCTCTCTGACCTTTTCGTTCCATACTCTATCAATGTAGTAAGTGTGTTTATCGTTGTCCAGTACCCATAGTTTGCTTCAATTTGTATACACAATGCCATAACAAATATCAAAGGCAATACTGGATTACAGCGTGGAACAGAGGGCCAGTTCAATTCTCACGCAATGAAGCATTTGGTAGTCCTTTTGTTTTAATTGCACTTGCAAAGAACAGGGTTGAGCATCCTGTAATTTAATTAGCATTGACCATCACTACATAGTATAAAACAAAGTCGCTTTCTCTGTCCCTATGTCCCTTTGTATGCTTAAAACGGATTTTGATGCGGTTTTTTTAAATAGATAGAGTGATTCAAAAGGAAGGTTTTTATGTATAATACGAGGGGTGATCCAAAAGTAATGATAACTAAATACTTTTTGCATCGATATACAATAATGACTTATAGCGTTACTGGCAGTAGAGACTCCTCAGTAATATTAAGAAAAAAAATATAAAAAAATATGTATTTGTCATTGAGTTTCAATTGTTTTTTCACGAGCGGTCGGAACAATAACGCAAAAATTGAGAAAATTGAGTTGATGGCGGTTATTAAATACTTCTGTTTAAAAAAAATGAGTACTAAAGACATATATGCTGAATTAGTGGGGACACTAGGGAACTCTGCTCCGCCGTATTCCACAGTAGCACGCTGGTCGAAGGAGTTTAACTTAGGAAGAACATCCACTCAAGACGAGCATCGCGAAGGCCGCCCTTCTACGGCCCTTACGGAAGATAATGTAAAAAATATCATGAACTCGTGTTAACAGATAGAAGAATGACTATCAGACATCTAGTTGAGCTCACGGGGATTTCTTATGGCAGTGTTCAAAGAATATAAACTGATGAACTACACATGAAAAAAGTCTCCGCCCGTTGGGTACCTAGAATGTTAACGGCCGAACAAAAGGAAATACGACATAAGATTTCAAAGTGTAATCTTAAAAATTTCGAGCTTATCCCGAAACTTTTTTGCGTCGATTTGTCACCATGGATGAGTCTTGGATCCGTCATTTTGATCCTGAGACAAAACAACAATCAATGACGTGGAAGCGACCCAGTTCCCCTACACCTAAGAAATTCAAGGTTGCAAGCTCAGCTGGGAAGATCATGGCTACCTTGTTCTGGGATGCCGAAGGAATCATAATGATAGAATACCTCGAAAAAGGAACCACTATTACAGGCTCTTACTACTCTGACCAGATACGAAGATTGAGAGAAGCAATCAAGGAAAAGCGGCGGGGCAAACTTCGTGCTGGTGTCCTCTTTCACCAGGACAATGCACCACCCCACAAGGCCGGTGTTGCGATGGCTGCTATTCGTGATGCAGGCTTCGAAGTGCTTGAACACCCCCCATATTCGCCAGATCTAGCCCCCAGCGACTTCTATCTCTTTCCACGCCTGAAGGAAGATCTTAGAGGTAACAAATTTTTGGATGACAGTGAAGTGATGGCCGCTGTGGAGGCATTTTTGACAAGTAAAGAAAAAACATTTTTTTTAAAGGGAATTCAAGGTCTAGAGAAACGATGGTCTAAGTGTGTTAACTTGCAAGGAGACTATGATGAAAAATAAATTAGGTTCTTTTACATTTTATGTGCCTTTCATTCTGATTATCATTACTTTTGGATCACCCCTCGTAAGTTCTGGATATTGTACGGGTGTTACAGAAAACTCACATAAACCGAAGCGAAGCGAGGGCGGGTCGCTAGTAAAAAATAAGTCACGGTTTACACACTCTAATTCAAAAGAATAATTCAAAATAGGTAATTTTAAGAGAATAATTTCGTTTATTTTGTATTTGACCCAATAGTTTGGTTTTCATATCTTTATTTAATTAGCAGACATTTTATGCATGACACGATTATTTTAAATCTGGAATGGCATTTTCTATTAAATAACATACAATTAAATGTTATCTAATGATAAAAAGTGATTGTAATAGTGCATTAAAACATATTATTTCAAACGGATTTCGCCTAACCCGTAAGATACACCTGATTACACCTAGGAGGGCTTCAAGCCGAAAACGGAAGTCAAACAAAGGTTAAATATACTTTTGTCGAAATATCCGAAATAGATAAATATTAAAAAACTTAAAAATGCAGATCGGCTTTAAATCCTTAGTCCTCGAATGATTTTCGAATTAGAGTAATTGTAAAAATATGAACAATAGTTGTTTTTTTTAGAGGGAAAGTGGTTTTTTACTGGTAACAACCCAACTTTTTTGAATTGCCAATTTTTAGATGTATTTCGTATTTGTTACAGTTTTTTAGGTCAATTTGTTTGTCACTGTATGGATGACTGCACGGCCTAAGCTTTTACCTATCTTTTTTTTAGCATTGCAGGACCATGAAGTTTCTGACTATGACATTATTGACAGCGGTAAAACAATGCTAAACTTATTTGTTGCTTGTGAAGGAATAGTAATAACAGCCACGTTTGATTGTTGTCAACATTATCCATATTCAGAAACTTCATGGTTGTGCAATTTGTTAAGATTGACTTCTTATCGGCCGGGCACTATAACTAATAAATAAAAACATTATTTTGAACTGGTAGTGGAGTTGTCATAAAGGACCATGGGCAGAAATGTCCCCCCCCACCAACAGAAATGAAACATGTCTCATTTAATAGATCTCAGCAACATTATGTATTTTTACTATGGAGACGATCACCAGATGTATGGGGTTTTCTTGGAAAACCATAATCGTATCGTATGGATTTGTTTGAAAATGGACACATATATGGATGATTTGCCTTATTTGGCCCTTGTTTTCATTAAAAAAATCCCATTGATTTTGCTACTAAAATAAGTATTTTGTCTTTTTTTGGGTCCTTATAAACATATAGACATGCATCCCGTTACTGTTGGTGGGGGGGGGACAGTGCCCATACAAATTTGCCCATTGTCCTTTATAATAGTATGCATTCCGCTGCCAATATACTTGGAAGATTCGATAAAATATGTATGCAGGGTTCTATCGGTGAGTCTGTAGCTTTGTATCATAATTTTTCATTCTATCATTTTTTGTAAGGTGTTGAATCTTCGATAACTCATAAATAATAGTATATTATACACCGAGGGGATAAAGCACTGTTTTATGTCACGGGCGCGATTTTGAATCCTGAGCAAATGAGGGACCCCAGATTTAACTCCCTGAGCGAAGCGAGGGAATTAAAACGGAGTCCTGGCTGCATAGACGGATTCAAGCTCGCCCAAGACGAAAACAGCTTTATACCAAAGGAGAATACTTTACTTTTCTCACCTTTTGCGAGACAATAAAAGCAAGGCTACTTATTAAAAACAACGTCAAATCTCAAATCAATTTCGCTTTCGTCACTCGATATTTTTATTCAAAATAAAATCTTTCAACTTCACTCCTGCTAACTAATACTGCATCGTTTTGCAAAACAAAGGTTTCTATGGAACAGTTTTTTATACGAATTCAAATCTCACTATTACCAGCCGGGTTATAATAGCGTCCTGAATCACATTATAACCCGTTGGTTTGTCGATGATTATAATGACTTACTTTAACTGAGGTTTGCATGACATATAATTGGGCATTTTCGAGCATGCGGTGTGAAAATAAATATTACAAGTATGTTTGTCTTTGTTTAGTGCCAGTTGTATAAGCCTAGAGCTAAGTTTAGGACTAGATAATTTTTCCCTGATTTTTTTATTTAAACACTCACAAATCCTTTCTCTGCACCCCTAGGGTACCTAAGAATGCTTTCTCCAAATTTCAAGTCCCCAGATCCAGCGGTTTAGGCTGTGTCAGCTAGTCACTCAGTCACTGTTCTATATATTCATACACGCAGAATAGCTAAAGTACTTATGCTTTAAATATGCTCTGCCCTTATCTGTCATTGTGACTTTTCCATTGGATAGAAAGTGACCGGCAATGGATGACCAATTAACAAAACATGCCGGATTTTTTACCCGGCTGCGGCAAAGCCCAAAAGGAGGGTTATGTATTTGACTTGTATATTATGTATATTTAATAAATCATACGTGGTTAGATTCGTCTTAACCACTAGAGTGTTATACATACATACATACATACATAAAATCACGCCGGTTTCCCAGAGGGGTAGGAAGAGACGACTTCTTTCCACCTGCTACGATCCTGACAAATGTCTTTCGCTTCTTCCACATTCATACATCGAGTCATGCACGCACGTCGGTTTCGGGTACTTAAGATTCGGCCCTTTTCCAGTATTTCTCAGATTTGATTCGAAAAAGTACGCCTAGGGCGGCCTCTTCCGACCCTTCCACTCACTTTAGCTCTGTATATCTCTTTCGTCAATCTTCTTTCATCCATCCTTTCCAAATGACCGAACCATCGAAGCATGCCCTAGAGTGTTATAGGCTATATTTAAATTGTTTAAATGTGAAATTGGCGAAATAAGAAATAAATACATGATGAGTACCATTACTTTGACGACATTATTCAAACAGCAGTTGTGTTTTTTAAACCTTGCTTTTCGTTACACTTGTAAAATATTTCTTTACAAAAACATTATGTATATGTAAATGCGTGTTTCGGTCCGTCTGTACGTTTCCTCGTTAATACGCGATGGTAATGAGCGAGTAGTGAAAATGCTCGCAGTAAGTTCCGCTTCGATTCAGACTCTCTCGGATTAGAACAGAAGTGCTGTGGAGCGGCAACGGTGGTATTAATAATATTTTATTTAAGTATGTCACTATTTATCTATTTAAAAATAAATAGATAATATATGTTTATTTAGTTTGTAAGCACGGGCACTTTTACACGTTATATTTCTACGAGCGGTTCTGAAGAGCTCTCCATACATTTTCTTCCGACTGATAAGTGTCATATTTACTATAATATAAGTAACTTAATATTGGTTTATTACGTTGTGAAATAATTTAATGTTAAGACAACATACATCTTTGAAATAAACCATTTTTACTTCTATATTTATATATTTAACCCATCTATATGAGTAATTCTCAACAAAATTCGTTAAAACGTCTAGAATCTCCACTGCGTTCCCTATTCTCCACAGTTCAGATCTGGTTCGATATGTCACACCGTCTGTGCATTGTGCCTTTCCCCTGATACAGATGTGCTGTCAGACGGTATTGTTGCAAACACGGAAAGAAAGGGTCAATTATATGTATGTGGGTCCATGGCAGGTTGAGAAACGTTTCCGGTTGAGTTGATGTGGGATTTGTTTCAGAAATGGTTTAAGATAAATGAAGGATAGTTTGCATATTTTTTTGGAAATAAAACTGTATCTTTAGGTCAGAATACGACCTGTATTATTATTTGCCAACATTGTTAAAGTTTATAACTCGTAGTAGGTAGTAATTTAGTAGGTATTTATTATTGTAATTTTCGACATTATTTTAGTTTAGTTTGTTTATTTAAACATGTTAATTTTAGTATTCTCATCAATCATCATGATTGCCAATAACAAATTAATACAATTCACAATTACAAGTAATATCAATCAAAATTAAAAAAAAATACAGCCAAAAGATGCAATAATAAGAGTCGAAGAAACAGCCACGACAATAATTAAGTATCAATGGACGCCTAAATATTTAGCTATTCGTGTTACCACGATGGAAATCTTTAATTGTATCAAATCAATAATTACTTACCTTTTTACATATTATGTTGTCAGTGATCTCGTTGCTACTACATTCAGGTGAAAAAATAACGGGTCACAGTGCGTTTTTCATACTAAAGAGGCTATTTCGAAGCCTTAGTTCCTCGCCAGGGAATGCTTTTAGTGAAATCTGATGATGAATACCCCGAGCATCGATACAGGACTTCTAGAGTGCCTAGGATACCCAACTGAACGAATCTGCGGTTAACGCCGGAATTGTGCATGTTCAGAAAAACATCTAAAATGGCAATAAAATGTAAGGAAATCCAAACGCTGACCCAAACTCTCCCGCTGTGGTGTTAACTGGTTGTGCGATCAGTTAGGTATCTTAAGAACTTTTGACCTTCTCTATTGAACCTCGCAGTGTCCACCATTAAACCTCACTCAAAACTACACCTGGCGAGGAACGAAGGCTTCGAAATAGTCTCGTTTGTATGAAAAACGCACTCTGACCCGGTATTTTGCTCCTGAGTGTAGCTTTTGCTCATCAGGAACCATGACACAAAAACTTTGTTGATAAATCCACAATAATTATAATATTAATCCAAAGGCATGTCCACACTAACCGCCAGCCCCCGAACCGTGTCCATTTACCGCTGTCTCTTTGTTCTTCATTTTTACTCAAACAATTAAAACCAAAAGTCATTCATTAACATTAAACTGGTATTCTGTGTCGATGGGTCAGTATGTTAAAAATGACATGAAAGTGACAGGTTGGAATTAAAATGTTATGCTTTTTGTATTTTATACCTATACGTAAAATGTGTACGCTGATAATGTTATAGGTTAGATGTCTGGTCAATCCCGTTTTTAGCCGACTGCTAAAGGAGTGAAGTTTTTTTTCTTGTATGTTATTTATGTATGTATGGTCCTTTGTTCCCTTGTAAAGGTCTTGTTAGATTCGTCTTAGCGTCGCGAGTGTTACTGGGTATATTATGTTGTTGAAAAAATTGGTGAAATAGAAAATACAGGTTGACATAGAGTTGATAAAAACACTTGATTGTAGCTCAGTTAATGACGAACAGTTGACTTTAACTCAATTGTTTAAATTAGCCTTCTTTAACTGTAGTTAATTTTCGAATGAAGCTAAAAAGATAAAAAAGATAAAAGATGTTTATTCAGTAATTAGGCCGCACGGGCACTTTTACACGTCAAAATCTACCAGCGCTTCGCAAGAGACCACTGCTGAGAAGAAACGCCGCAAGAAACTCAACAGTCAGTCGTTTTTTAAAATAGGTACTACTTATGATATTATACAATTATAAAGCTTAACCTAGCATGATATAAAACAATGAATTTAACATAAAATAAAAATAAAAATAAAAAACATTCAAGCGTAGCTTGTGCAAGAAAATGTGTCAAAACTAAGAATTTTCATAGGGAGTAAGTAATAAGTAGTAGTAATAAAAAAATATTTAAATAAAATATGTATATATATAATAAATAAATAAATATAAGTAGTTGATTCTATTTTATTTTATTTTATTATTTTCTATCTTTCTCTCCCGTAACATTTTTGGCATTTTTTCCTGCTAAACTACTGTTATTTGATATTATATTTAATTTAATACTTGTAGCTTTATATAATGCTAGACTAAGTTGTACCATTGTAATATGAAATATGTTTAAAAAATGACTGACTGCTGAGTTTCTTGCGGCGTTTCTTTTCAGCAGTGGTCTCCTCTTGGGAAGCGCTGGTAGTATATTGACGTGTAAAAGTGCCCGAGCGGCCTACTTACTGAATAAATTTCTTTTATCTTTATCTTTATCTTTTATGTAAAAAGTTGGGGGGAGGTCTTTGTCTTTGAATATATTAAAAACAATTGTTATAATAGTCCAGTCAATAGGGATTTCTGTGCTACAAAACCCGGAGCATAGTTAATTTTTTATCTTATTGTTAAGTAACGGAATCCAAATAAAAATCCAAGTTTTCAACCTGGGCGAAGGCGTTAGCCGCCATATTGGATTGAAAGTGCCGAAATTGGTTAATTTTTAAATACCACCTTAACAATTAACTTTACTTTGGCGGTTAATGCCTCCCCCCGCCCCGGTCGGCTCCCTAATATTGTCTATGCTCCATCTTTTTTAAAGCAGAAACCCCTAATGACTGGACTAGTAGTTTTTCTTGTAAATTATAATGCGAAGATAGGTGTCTGAATTGACATTTAATCCTTGTACCATAGCAGTGTTTCCCTTACCTATCTCAACATATTCGAATGGTAATTCTCATAAATATACTTTCGTTTCATTACTTTCCCTGTTTACCAACTTTCGGCGTTGTACTCTGAATAACTAAACTAAAACTAACCGCTTTCTTACACAACCTCGTATCTGCTTCACTTCTGACATTGCAAAAACAACCTTAATCTCCCATTATACCTATGTTTAGAGTTGAAAACTGGATGATATTGAAGGTTAACATGGGTATAATGTTACAATAGGTATATAATGGTGTTTTGTGAATTTGTTATGCGATAACCAATTGTGGATTCAGGTCTGGCGAGCGCGCAGGCCGTGTCATGTGAAAGTGCTATTATGGACATAATAGAATTAAATTGGTCATTTATGTTATTTTAAAACTATGAAGCTGTGGTGTGATGCTACTTAACCGAAGGTTGTGGGTTCAATCTAGAGTTAATCAAAGCTTAAATAAAACAGAAATCGACGAGTGTAATGAAAAAAATGGATTTGAAAACTTTAAAAAATGCTTTTGAATCGTTTCATTTCCACTAAAAACATTCACGTTTGATTTAGTTAAATGGTTTTATACCTCATAAGACTACACTGGCCCCAGACAAGATGCATTATAGTTATCGTCATACTTATCCTGGCCGCCGGATGGTCATTTCCAAACAATTTGAATAGTTTTTGGAAATATTATCTCGTCCAGGGCCACAGTACGCTTCTTGATTATAATAGGGCCCGTTATTACGGTCTATCGCTAGTCGCCTCTATCGCGGTAGATAAAGCTTCCGTCGCCCTCGCAGTTTCAATATTTCTCAGAAAGTGACAAATGTTTCATCCACGCGTATCCACGTCGATAAACCCAAAATAGGCGGCAGGGCTTCCATTCTACGACGAATAGAGGCTCTGATGGCTATCGATATTACACTTGCTCTCTCTACTGACATCATATTTGTGACTCGTGTGAGTCTAGTGTCGTGTTTCATAGAAAAACGAAGTTTGCCGATCACTATTAGATAAACATAGTTACCTACGTGAAATAATGGTTAAAATTCGGAAATTGAATCGAAAAGGACGATGGGTAAAAATGTCCCCACCCACCAACAGTGATGAAACATGTGCCAGTTTATAGATCTTGGCAATATGATGTATTTTTTCTAGTGCGACGATCACCATATGTATGGGGTTTTTTTGAAAAATCATAATCTTATCGTATGGAACTATGGAATTTGTTTGAAAATGAACACGTATGTAGATGATTTGCCTTGCCTGGCCCTTTGTTTTCATTAAACAATTCCCATTGATTTTGCTACGAAGATAAGTATTTTGTCTTTTATTGGGTCCTAATGAACATATAGATCTGCAGCCCGTTACTGTTGGAGGGGGGGGGACGGGGTCCATACAAAATTGCCCATCACCCTTTGATACATTTCGTTCAGAACTTTTGGTTACTATTTTGAACTATTATTAGGTATTAGTATGTTTTCTTGTACTACAAGGCCTCTATTTAAACATGCTAAAACCAAATTGCTCTTGGCATGTTATCGTGTTGTTATCTCTTAATTCGCTTAGTTACTTGACAGTAATTGTGACCGAGTTAAAAACCATACCAAAACACGTCAATAAGCAATATCGCCTCCAATAAAATACAGGCCCTGATCAAACAACAGGCCCTTAGTTAACTACTTCAAACTGCCATTTGTATGAAAATTATATGAAGTGTACACTCCGACCTGGGCACTGGTTCGTTATAGTAGATCAGCTGGCAGCTTGGTGATTGATGATGCGCAGTATCATCACAGTTTGTAATGACATGTCAGTGAAAGTGATCTACGTACTTTTTGCTGGTCATTAGTCAAGAGTTATGTGAAAGCAATGATCTGCGTGACATCAGAAGGCCTGTAATGTCTCTTTAGATCGTAATGGCCTAGTAGGTACTGTACTTGTTATTTATAACGCTAGTAAAACAAAATGGTTTGGATATAATTGTATGTTCCTGATGTTTTGTCGATGTTGCAATCGGTTCTTTATCCAGTTGGTAGGAAGATATAAAGGTCTTTGCTGTACAAAAGATGCAACATTGTTTTTTTTAAATGTTGTTAATGAATGGGGTACTAATAAAAATCCACGTTTTTGATCTGGAGAGTGAACGTTGGTTTGTTTTTAAATTATTCCTCAACAATTGACTTTACGACAAAAATGTCTATGAAAATTACATGTATACATGTTTTTGTCCAGGTAAAAGCTACAAGCGGCGGAATTACATTATAAGAAAAAAACAACTCATTTCTTATTTTAATTTCTTATGCCCCACCAAAAGCAAAAATACTATATCCTGTGTTTTAAATAACAGTATCTTTGAAATATCAGGCTTGAAGCATTATGTCTTTTTAATCAGTATATTATAGATACTGAGTAGGTATTTAATTATATCCCATGACCCCATGACAAGAGTGCGTTTTCAACGTCGTTTGTCCTCTTGTTCGTCCAGTGTTAATTATGACAGAGTCAACTTTAAACGCCTGTCTGCATAATACTAGCAACTGAAATTGCTCAGAAAGTGAATTGCTTTTGTTATTTTTGCAGGCGCTTAAATATTTTTACAGTGTATTTAAAGGTGCCCGATATAATTTTTTTAATCCAAAACGGTATCCCGCCTTTTTTTCCGACTGTTTCATTTGCAAACCCCCTTTTTTTTCTGTAACTGTAAATATTTCAGGATTTCTTTCAGTACCATCGTGTAGAACCCTATAGGTTAGGTTAGGTTAGTTTTTGTAATAAATATGAAATATTTACATTTAAAGAAATAAAAGCGGCTTGGCAAATGAAACGGTTGGGAAACGATACATTCGGCCACATATATTTCTCCCAAAAAGCAACAAGATTAACGTATGCCTTTTTTAATAATTTCATTAGTAATAAAACTAAAAATAATCGAAATAAAACTATAAGAAGTATTGATTTCTTGTCGGTTCTTACTTTAATAACTTAATAATTATAAAATAATTAGATCTTCGGCTTTTTGACACATTTCTTAAGATATTGTAGTCTTTCATTGATGAGTAATGATGAGTATTTTCATTCCTTTGTTGCTTGTTCTGCCCCATGCACGGTATCTTTTGATCCTTAGGGTCGAACGCACCATGATTTGTGTTGATTACTGAAAATAAAATAGTGCTACTGGTAGTGTTATCAGTTATCAACCCACAATGGCGAAAAGGCATTTCCAGAAAAAATGCCAATTTCTTACTGTTTATAATTCTAGTTATTTAAGTATCTCCCGTTGTAACTCCTGTCTTTCTTCATTTCTTCAATTAAATAACTACTTAGTAGGATTCACACTTTTGCTACGCGCCAAGTCGCAGGCGCTCCTATTTATTGCTTTTGACGTTTATTTTAAAATGCTAGTCACTAAGCTTTCATGTGTGTCAAGAATTACACGTATTAAGATCCAAGAAACGATTTTTTACTATATTACCTGGATGTCTAAACATGGTCCTAGACCGAACCGGATTGATCATCTAAAATACCAGTGGATAAATAAATATTCAGAAGAAGTTGAAAATTAAAACTCTTCAGGAGAGAAGACGGCTGTTGGTACCTAATTCTGCAAGTCATTGAAGAAGATTGGGATTCGTATTCAGTAAAACCACAGTAGTGAGCTTATTTATTTTTATTTCACCCAACGCTCGAATTCAGGTAATATTATTGTCATTCGTAAATCGATATAACAGGTTAGTAAAACTTTATTACATTTTTGCCTTAGGGACGTAAGTTAACCTTAACGCAAAGTCATTCTATGTAGTTTAAGTGTTAATTTCAAATTATTTGGTTAATTGTATTTCATTATAACGATACAGCTGGCATTAGGCCACATTATTTAATCTTTATCTTTAACATTTGAGCGTTAATTTGCTTACTTAGAGTGACGTGTCCATGTGCGTTGTTACGACCTTAGTTTAACCTTAGTTTCATTTAACTTAAATATGATGTTATTCTTTACAAAGTTTGAGTAAATTCATCAACAAAATTAATTGGCACACATTTATTACGTATTAATTGGTAGTATTATTTTATAAATAGTTATTATAGTTACCTGCTAATGTACTACCAACGTTAGACTTATATTTGGTTGAATTAATTGAAAAACCAATTTCAGAGTTTAATATAAATTTAATTAAGCATATTTAGATTTTTGCGTTTATATAAATTCCAGGTAGAATCTTCTCGATTCCTAGAGATGACTGACGATGCGGAAATTAAGGCATTAACAAAGAAAAGAGGCAGTTTTAAGGGACAGCTTACTATTTTTAGTACTTATTTAACGAATTTGCAAGATATCGAGTTGGATGCTTCCAGTGCACGTGAGTTACAGCTACGCACAGGTAAAATTGAATCACTTTATGAGCAATATGACGCAGTTCAATTACAACTGGAGTGTCAATCTGAAACCCCTGATGCTCAATTGTCAGAAAGAACTGCATTTGAGGCACAATATTTCCGTGCACTAGTTAAGGCTCAGGACATACTTAGTTCTTATAATAATTCACAAAATGAAAAGGACGACTTAAAGTCTTGTATGTCTCGCAATAGCTCCAATAATCATAAGCTCGTTAAATTGCCCACTATTCAATTGCCTAAATTCAGTGGTTCATATAATAACTGGCTCGAGTTTAAAGACACTTTTTCTAGCCTTATTCATGATAACGACGACATTGATGTGGTGAACAAGTTTCACTACTTGAGGTCATCTCTGGAGGGTTCTGCAGCGGTGGCCCTGCAATCGGTTGAGTTCTCAGCAAGTAACTATAAGTTGGCGTGGGAACTGTTGTGTGATAGGTTTGATAATAAACGTCTGCTTATTCAAAATCACGTAAGCAGTTTATTTAACGCTGAGCCTATCACAAGAGAGTCCTCGTCTATAATTAAAAACCTTATAGATCACTTAAACAAAAATTTAAGGTCTTTAAAATCACTCGGTGAGCCGGTTGACTCTTGGGACACACTGTTGATCCATATTGTCACTTCCAAGTTAGACTCTAAAACAATACGAGAATGGGAAGAGTCCAAAGGCCGTCTAGACAAAAACACGGTAATAACTTTCACTTATTTCATTGACTTTCTTCGTTCTCGTGCAAATCTCATAGAAACATTGGAACTAACTCGTAACTCCCACAGTCACTCTCACGCGAACTCCAATAAGTCCAATACAAAGTTGAAAACCATGATTTCAGTTCCAAATGCTTCGTCTCATTCTTGTCCGAAATGCCACGGTGAACACCACTTAAATAATTGCTCACAGTTTTTATCGTTAAGTAACAATGATCGTAAGAACTTATTACTTAATTTCAAGGTGTGTCACAATTGCTTTCGTTCTGGACACTATTCTAATCAGTGCAAGAAAACTGGTTGCAAAGTATGTAAGCGTAAACATAACACATTAATTCATGTGGCTGACTACCGACCGAATAGGCAAAATAATAACGAGCCGCCGTCAACAGCACCGTCAGCGCATTCCGATGTGCATGTGCAGTCGTCCGCCGAGCCCCGATCTAGCGCTGTCATCGCTTCAAGCCCCAACTTTGAATACGTCTCGCTATCGGCGTGCGTAGTAAACGACAGCGCTGTAAACGATGTTTTACTTTCAACCGCACTAGTAAAAGTATATGATGCAAATAATTGCGAGCGCATAGTACGCGCTGTGTTAGATAGCGGTAGTACGTCGTGTCTTATGACAAATAGATTATGCGAATTACTTAACTTGCCTGTAGTCTGTGTAGATAAAACTATACTAGGCGTTAATAACTCACAGTCGCAAATAAGTAAAATGTGCCGCGTTCGTATGAGGTCTCTTAATGACAGTTATTCCGGCTTCATTCAATGTTTTACTTTGCCATCTATCACGAATAACGTTCCGCATGATACGATCGATTTATCAAAGTTAGAAATTCCATCTGATATATGTTTAGCAGATCCTGGTTTTTACAAACCTGCCGCTGTAGACCTTATTATCGGCGCTGACATATTTTGGGACCTGTTGGGTTCGCAAAGAATTAAACTAGGTCAGGGACAACCTATTCTTCACGAAACGAGGCTTGGGTGGTTAATTTCAGGCCCAATAAACAGCGGTCATTCACCCACTCGTACGAATATTATTTGTAATTTTACACAGGTTGATCCCAACGTTGCAGCTGTAGATAATGAGTTTGTTACTATTCAAAATCAAATATCGCGCTTTTGGCAACTCGAAGAAGTTAACCCTAAACTATCGAATTATTCATCAGAGGAAAAACGGTGTGAGGAACACTTTGTAAATAATACGACTCGAACGGAAGACGGTCGGTTTTGTGTAAGGATCCCTTTAAAGGAGTCTCCTCAAGTTTTGGGTGAATCGTTAACCCGTGCTAAGAAGTGCATGTTATCTTTAGAACGACGTAACGAGAAACAACCTGAGTTTAATGTCATGTACAAGAACTTCATGTCGGAATATTCCAGTTTAGGTCACATGACTGAATGTTCATTTAATTCGGAAGGTGAGGGATATTTTATTCCCCACCATGGCGTTCTACGTGACAGTAGTACCACGACCAAGCTACGAGTGGTTTTTAACGCTAGCAGTCCCACATCATCGGGAATATCATTGAACCACATTCAGATGGTTGGACCGACAGTTCAAGATGATCTGCTGTCAATACTAATTCGATTTCGGTTCTACAAGTACGTTCTGTCGGCTGACATCGAGAAGATGTACCGGCAGATCATTGTTTGTCCGCAGGACCGACATTTGCAGCAGATTGTATGGCGTAGTGACACTTCTAGCCCGTTAAAACCATTTGAATTGAACACCATTACATATGGAACCGCTAGTGCTCCCTTTCTGGCCACTAGGTGTTTAAAACAATTGGGTTTAGAGTGCCCAGATAAACAAATTAGTAATGTCATCATTCACGACTTTTATGTCGATGACCTGTTGACGGGTGCAGATAACTTTAATGAAGCATTAAATCTCCGAAAACAGGTCTCGACAGTTCTTTCGTCTGCTTGCATGCCACTTCGTAAGTGGAAGTCAAATGAACCTTCTTTATTAACCGACGGTACTGATTCTCCCGCTCACCTATCCCTCGACTTAAATATGGGAGGGCACGAACTCACGAAAACGCTCGGTTTAGGTTGGCAAACTCAACATGATTATTTGTGTTTTCCAACCGGAATTCACTCTTCCGGCTGCAACAGTAAACGCGACATCCTTTCTATCATTGCCCAAATTTTTGACCCCTTAGGTTTATTATCTCCGTGTGTCGTGCTTATGAAGATGATACTGCAAAGGTTGTGGCTATTAAAATCATCTTGGGATGAACCGTTGCCTGAAGATATATCTAAACAGTGGTTTTCAATTATTAAGAGTTTGCCCGCACTACTAAATCTACATATCCCGCGTCGCGTTGTTTGTGATAAACACAAACAGTTAGATTTACATATTTTTTGTGACGCGTCGGAGCGTGCCTATGGCGCCTGTGTGTATGTTTGTAGTACTGGTGACAGCGGAAAGGTGTCTATTTGTTTGCTTATGGGTAAAAGCAGAGTTGCGCCTATTAAGCCTACAACTGTCCCTCGGCTTGAACTTTGTGCCGCGTTAGTAGGAGCTCGCCTTTATGAAAAATTATTGGGTTCAATGCGAGGTGTTGTAAGACAGACGACCTTCTGGAGCGACTCCATGGTTGTTTTAGGCTGGCTTAAAATGCTTCCCAGCCGGCTGCAGCCGTTCGTTAGAAATCGCGTCGCTGAGATTTCAGAAATAACCAGCTCGTGCACTTGGAGACACGTCCCGACGAATGAAAACCCCGCCGATCTTATATCTCGAGGTGTAGATCCCACCTCCATTGAAGGATCCAGGTTGTGGTGGTTTGGTCCGACTTTCTTAGAGCAAAATGCTTCACACTGGCCACGCGATCCTAAAGAAAGTCGAGTCAAGCTCCCAGAAACTCGCCCAGAAATAACACTTCAATGTAACGCCCTAGAAAAACGTCATAATATGTTAGATTTTTCTAGATTTTCTAATTTTCTAAGGCTTCAACGTTGTGTAGCTTATGTGCTACGTTTTATCAATAGATTTGTAATTAAAAGGGAACCTAAACCCGTAGGTGCCTTGTCGGCTTGTGAATTACAAAATGCACTATTTTTTATTATTCGCTTAGTACAGGCTGACTCTTTCGAAGAGTACAAGCTTTTATTAAACAAACAACGCCTACCAAATAAAAGTCTATTACACAAGTTTAATGTTTTCATAGACGAAAATCGTATAATGCGTGTTGGTGGTCGTTTATTTAATTCAACATTTTCTTATGATAAGAAATTCCCCATTTTAATACAGTCCACGCATCAGTTCACGAAGTTACTATTTACTCACGAACATAAACGCTTGTTACATGCACCGCCACAATTATTATTGGCAACTATTAAGGAATCTTTCTGGCCCATAAGAGGCCGCAACTTAGCCAAACTAACGTATCACCGGTGTGTCACTTGCTGCCGTATGAAAGGCAATGTAGTTTCCCCACTCATGGGTAATTTGCCACCGAATCGTGTTTTGCCAGGTACCTACCCCTTCCAAAATGTAGGCGTAGATTATGCAGGACCTATTCTTGCTGCCAACCGCCAGGGCCGCGGCTGCAAAATCATCAAGGTTTACATTGCCATATTCATTTGTTTAGCTACCAAATGTATCCACTTGGAATTAGTGAGCGATTTGACGAGCAATTGTTTTTTACTTGCCTTGCGCAGATTTATTTCCCGACGAGGAAAGCCCTCAAACATTTATTCCGATAACGGTACTTCGTTTGTAGGTGCATATAACGATCTGTCCAAATTTTTAAAGCTTAGCTGTAACTCTGTGTGCGATGAAGCGGCCAACGAAGGAATTAACTTTCACTTTATTCCCGCCTATGCACCGCATTTTGGTGGTCTCTGGGAAGCGGGAGTGAAATCTACCAAATTTCATTTAGTCCGAGTGTTGGGAAATTGTCATTTGTCATTCGAGGAGCTCAATACTACTCTTGTTCAAATTGAGGCTATACTGAATTCCCGACCCCTGACGCAAATCTCTTCAGACCCAGCAGATTTCACACCACTGACACCCGGACACTTCATCATCGGGCGATCGCTTTCATGTCTTCCTACTGCGGATATCCAGGACCACTCCTCAAGTAACCTTTCTCGCTTTCACCGCATTGAACGACTCCGTCAACACTTCTGGTCGAGGTGGAGTAAGGAGTATGTGTCTGAACTACAACAGCGTGTGAAATGGAGATCTAACCAGTCAGCTTTAAGGATAAATTCGCTGGTCCTTCTGAAGGAAGACAAATTGCCGCCATTAAAATGGAAATTGGGACGGATCGTTGCAGTCCATCCGGGCACTGACGGCATCAGTAGAGTGGCCGACATAAAGATCTCCAACGGAGTGGTACGTCGAGCATTCTCGAAGATCTGCCCACTCCCTGTAGAAGAAGAGGGCGACGGTTGAAAGGAACACTTTCAACGCCCGGGGGCATGTTTATAATTCTAGTTATTTAAGTATCTCCCGTTGTAACTCCTGTCTTTCTTCATTTCTTCAATTAAATAACTACTTAGTAGGATTCACACTTTTGCTACGCGCCAAGTCGCAGGCGCTCCTATTTATTGCTTTTGACGTTTATTTTAAAATGCTAGTCACTAAGCTTTCATGTGTGTCAAGAATTACACGTATTAAGATCCAAGAAACGATTTTTTACTATATTACCTGGATGTCTAAACACTTACTTTAAAAAATATAATGTTTTTTCACTCCTTGCTAAGTTGGCATGGAGTATAATGCCAATGTCACTATTTTTGGCCGTTTCTTTCTTGTAACTGTCAAAGTTGTCAGTTAAATAAAAAAATCTGGGGAGCTACTAATGTGTGAGGAAGGCACAGAGCCGTAAAATTGCAATAGTTTTGTCCCTTATACACTTCGTAAAGTGAATTGCGACGCCATTTCTTGGTATTTCCGAAAAAAAAAAACGGATAAAAGTGATTAATTTTATACAAAGATATTCAGACTGCACAAGCTCTAGCGCATGCGCCTATAGATCGAGGATGCATTTAAGACTTTCAACCGAGTTGAAAATTTGTATTTTTTTTACTAATAATTATGATTATGAATATCATCAAACCGCAAAGTTTGGCAACTTTATTTAATTTTTCGCGTAAAATGTAAGTTATTATTTTTAAGTCAGCAATTTTTAATTATTTTTTTGGTCCATAAAATTAGAAGTAAGGGGGGAGGAACGTCATTTTTTGTTAAAAATTGGCTATAAATCAAGAAGGACATCACGGAAAACAATAACAAAATAGCTTTGTAACGTGCAGACTG
Source organism: Acleris sparsana (assembly GCA_923062465.1). Lineage (NCBI taxonomy): Eukaryota > Metazoa > Arthropoda > Insecta > Lepidoptera > Tortricidae > Acleris > Acleris sparsana. The sequence goes on from OV281300.1 coordinate 14,672,646, forward strand.
AGCCCTTTCATAATGATATCCCGTTTGCTATAATCAGACATAGGAGTTTTTGTAGCAAAACCGTCAATTAACTAGGGACTTCCTTCCGATATTAAATTTATCGATAACTGTTTCAAATACTTATTTCAAAGTGACATCTCATAGTAGATAGGTACTAAGTTCTTGGGATAAACATCGATGTTATATGACAGGTAATATTTAATTTAAGTAATTCCTACGCATTCTTGTTAGAAATTTTAAAATTCAAATAAACATCAATTTTTAAAAATAATGTTTAATTTTTAACGTGTTTCTTACACAAGAATCTAATACTGCATAAAAGTTGTACAAGGTGCATGTTCATATTATACGTTATCTTATAGTCATAACTGTCATGTATTTCTTTTCTTATAGTGCCTCTCCAACTAGTGAAGGTTGGCAGTCAGCTCCGCATATTTTACTCGGTCTTTGGCGAGGTTGAAAAGCTCCGCTGCACCTGTGACACCAGTCCATTCCCGAATGTTTCGCAGCCGCATGTCATATATAAGAAAGTACAATTTATCGATGAACTAATATCGTTCGGAAGTCCCTTGGACAATTTTGTTCGCGCCACGAAAACTCCTGTCTGGCTATAAACAAAATAACTTTCATTTATCAACCCTCCCTTCTATTTTCAAATATTTAGTTTTTTTTTTTTTACTTAAATCAAATGCGGGCAAGCAAGTTATACATACAATTAGGCCAAATGACAATTTATATTTGTCCACAAAAGTGGTGAGCTATGAAAAAAATCACCAATAGGAATACTGTATTTTCCTCAGAGCAGCTCTCCTATTGGTGGATCTATCCCTCACTCAGCGCTCCGCTACCTTGCTCCGCTCCAGTGAACAGCCTTACTATACGAACAGGAGGGGTGAAACGTTACCTAATAAATGCCTTAAGAGATGCAGCGCTGCAAGAAGACCAGAACTGAGGAGTTCGCCATCGGTTGTACTTGCTGGCCATGATGTAGCCGACTTTTCGGCAGCTGTTGTTTACTCCGTCGTGGTTTACTCCCAGGCTGAAAAGAGACAGTTGTATGTTTATGCGCTGTTTTTGCGAGCAAATCAGGGCCTAGCATTGCTAATGGCTGTTTGGTCGGGCAAAAGCATGCCAGGAGAAGTACATTGCGCCGTTACAATAGCTCTCGCCTCAAATGTGAAAACCAACTTGTCAATGTATTTCTACTGGCATGTTTTTGCTCGACCAATAGCAATCACCCATAACGAAAATGAAGCTAGGCACTTGTTAAATTCCTAGTTGATACAGTCTTAAGAACAAAGTGATAGAATAGTTTTATTTTTATTGCCATCGATGGACACACACGCAGACGAGATCTGATGGTCACCGCATATGGACATTTAAAAAAAAAAGTCATAGAGAAGGCAAACGAGCTCACAGGCCACCTGATGGTAAGTGGAAACTATGACCCATAGACATTCGCATTCACAAGACTGCAAGCCTAAGACTGCAAATGCGTTGCCAACCCTTAGGACTAAGATGGAATGCCTCTATGCTAGTCATTACACCGGCTGTCTTATCCCCAAACCGGAACACAACAATGCGAACACTGCTGTTTGGCCTTAAGTTAATGGATAATATGGCGGTAGCGCGGACCCTGCACAAGGTCCTACCACCCGCAAAACCAACAAACAACAAAACAACATACAAACATTTAACAAATACAAGAACAAAATGCTTTCTAGGACATAATAATGAAAATTTGAACCGTTTCCGTACTTATTAAAAAGCGTGACAGAAGCGTTTTTAGTGTGGGAATATAAATAGTGACCATAAAAGTTGACCGGCTAAGGTCACTTTGCCAATTTTTTATTCTGCAAATTAAGGTTAAGCGATATTCAGAAGTCGGTGCCGTCATCTAGTTCTAGTAATTGAAAGACATTTAATTGGCCCAATTGCTTTGTGGACGATATTTATTTTTACCTACACTAATTAGTATAAAAGTTGATGATTGCCGTCTGTTTTTAATATGACATCAGCTTTAAAATTATCTCAAACAAATCAAATTTATCTTGAGAACGGCTCCTTCATATTAATATTGGGAGCCTGCCGTTTCGTCAAAATATCTTTGGTCAAATGTATCATTTCCCAAATTTTTCATTTGCCAAACCAATGTTATATAATGTTTTCAGAATTTATTTCAGTACCATCGTGTAGAACCCTATGGGTTAGGTTAGGTTAGTTTTTATAAAATCCTGAAATATTTACGGTTATAGAAAACAAAGCAGTTTGGCAAATGAAAATTTGGGAAATGATACATTTGACCAAAAATATTTTGACGAAACAAAGGTAACCCGCACGAACATAGGCATTATATTAATATTAATATTCTCCAGTAAGGGGGGTTATTATGACGTTCATTTGACGTCGAGCGTAAAGGACAGAGCTATAGCAGTCATTATAGCTTGGTCCTTTTCTCTCAGCGTAAACTGAAATGCATAGCTATTTCATAATAACCCCTCTTTGCATACAAACCAAATTTAACGGCGTGCGTTCTTAATTAGGTAGCTTTACCTGTCGAGTGAACCCGCCTTACGTGACTCCGGTCACGGATTTGTTATATAACGAAATATAAAATAATTAAAACTAACAATATGGCCTAGGGGCCTTGTGTCACCACCAGCACTGGGTAGATCACTCGCACACGGTGCTGGGGGTGGCCGTTGACTCCAGGTACCGCGCGGCTGTCGCCAGGAACCTCGTTTCTGACTGGGAGAACAAGTCATGGGTAGGGTCGAAGAGCAGGGGTTTACTGACCTATGAGCTATCTCGTGTGCAAGCAGGTGCACTATATCCTTGGGATGCCACTTGATGACTGCACAGCTCTTATTCCGACTGCACATCTTGCTCATGTAGCCTCGACCTGAAATACAATCATTGACGGCGGTAGTCTCGGGTGGTAGTGACCCTTCGAAGTCGAGTCGAATCGGGTTCGGACCCCAATGTGGTCTTGTTCCAATGAGATTTTAACTTACAATCAACGCATTCAAACAGCTGGGTGTATAAGAAATGTAATTAAAGAAAAGAAAGAAAGAAAGAAAGAAATGTAGTAAGATACATTATGTTAAAAGAACAATACTTCAGAATGGAAATTCAAAAGCCCATACTGCATAGTAAAATTACTAGACAGGTAATAAATAAGGTACTAAGGAAGCCAAAGTTCAGGAATTATTACGGGAGGCGCACGTCTGAGTATATAATACCTGATCTGATAAACAAGCTCTCAAGAGATTTAAAAAATAAAATAACTACAAATAACCTTGATAGGGTACTGAAGTCAGAATTTTTTCGTCAGTTACACGATTCTGAATAAAAATGTTGGTTTAAATTTATTAATTTAATTTGCATTATTGCGAAGCGTCCTGTAGGTACGTAGCGGGCGAGAACCGGTTTCGCTGCGCGCGCCCGGCCCGCCGCTCTCGGTGCAATTTTATCGCAAATGTAATGGATAGTAGGTAGTAAGTTAGATTAAGTTTATTATAAGTGATTTGTGGCGGAATTGCATCGCGTCAAACCATATTGTGGTTTAACGATGCGACAGTGGAATGTTTAATTGTACTTATTTGTGAATAAATAAATAAATAAAATAAAATGGTAATTGGCATAGACCAATAAAAATAAGTCACGGTTTTGACATTCTAATTCGAAAGAATAGGTCATTTATGAGACCAATTTCATGGATTGTATTTGACCCAATAGTTTTGTTTTAATATCTATTTTTATTTAGCAGACATTTTATGGACGACATGATTATTTTAAATTTGGAATGGGATTTTCTAGTAAATAACAACAATTAAATGATATCTAATGATAAAAAGCGATTGAAATAGTGTTTTAAACATACTATTTCAAGCGGTTTTCGCTTAACCCGTAAGATACACTTACGAGGGCTTCAGCCCATAATAGTTATGTCGAAATATCCGAAATAAATATTTCGAAAACTTAATAATGCAGATCGGCTTTAAAACCCTATTCCTCGAAATGGTTTTCGAATTAGAGTAATTGAAGGGTCCACGGAAAGAACATGTCTCATCATCATCATCATCATCATGTCAGCCGAAAGACGTCCACTGCTGGACATAGGCCTCCCCCAAGAACATGTCTAGTCACTTTTAATTGATAATGAGTTTTGAATCTCGAAATGTAGAGGACGAAATGAACTATTACCTACCACTCAGTTTCAGATATAAATTTTCATATAACTTGTAGTTTTTCACTCTTAAAAAAACCTCTACACGAAATTTACGTACAAAATGACACGGTTCCTAACTTTTAAATGGCGATATCTCAAAAAGTTACTAACGTGACTAGACATGTTCTTTCCGTGGACCCTTCAATTGTAAAAATATGAACAATCCCAATTACTCAAAAGATTCTGATGGGTTGAAATGTTTTCGAGAAGGCCCGTCTGAACTAGTCAAGACCAGATAACTCAACCTACAGTCGCACCGTTCTAAGAGGTGGGATAGTACTAAATGTAACCTAAAACAAGACACAAACAACCAGGTGACAGCTACCAAATCGGTTAGATCGCGACTATTATAAGAAGCCAGCGATCCCGTCTTTTGGTGCTAACTCTACTTTTATGTATACGGTCATTTCAACACCAAACTAACGATTCCGATTTGGTAGGAGATTCTTCTGGCACCTTCTGACTCCATTATCAGATCAGCTAGATAAAGTTAACTTTACCTATGTGTCCATTGGCTTTTGGAATACAAACGAACCCAGTTCAATTTAAGAGCTTGTAAAAAAACAGATGAAACAATGATGAGGAATTTTGTACGATTATGAACCCCGTTCCGTTCCTCCAACAGTCATGGTGTGCATGACAAATTTTGTTCATTAGGACGCAAAAAGGCAGTTTTTTAATACAAATTCCATATATATTAGGTACGATTTGCCAAGAAAACCCAATACATAGGGCGATCGTCATATTAAAACCGGGCAAGAGCATGTCGGACGATGCTCAGTGTAGGGTTTCGAGAATAACTAATTTTTGTGTTTGAGATGGTTTTAGTAGGTACATATAAACACTTTTTCAAATTATTAGTATTTGTAGTTTTGACTGTAGGGCGGGGAACCACGACACTGAACTCTAACAAAAATTAGAAATAGAAATAGAAATAGAAATAGAAAATATTTATTCGACGATCACAGGAAAAAACAAATAAAACACAGATTAAATTTAACATTGACAAAAAGAATGGCAACACAGAAAAAAAATTAAACAATAAGGAAAAAGAATTTAGTAATTTTAGCATAATGTTGCCATGGGTGATTCCTGTCGTCGAAATTGACACCACTCAGCACTATGTCACGGCCTGAACCGCGACGCTGATTTTCAGTGGCGCCAACGTGACACACGAACGAAGAGACAGCGGTTGCCCACATATACACTGATTTAAATTATAACCAATAAGAGAATACAATATATAGTAGAAAAATGGAATAGAGGAGTAAAATATAAATATTCATAATATTCATACAAATAATAAAAATAGGAAGGCAACTGAGCACAGGAGACAAGGAAGTGGAGAGGGGTAAAAGCGCCAATCGGTGCTACCAACATAAGGCTTTAACAAACGGCGCGGGTCGGCAGCGGAATAACTGGTACCTACCCTCATTTACCTCCTCTCACTCTTGGGGTGTGGCTGGATTACGAAACAAAATTAATTTATATTTATTCTATTCAACTTTGATTTAGCTTAAAAAGTCAAAGTCAAAGTCTTAGTGCGTGAAATAAAATAAATAGTGTTTCAATGGTACCTCAGTGCGAAATTTGAATTTAACTACTTACGATTCTACTCAGAGCAGTCCCATAAGGTAAACATTAGCTCTTTATAGCTTAAAATTTCATGAACGGATCCTTAATCGAAAAATTAAAAATCACAAGCCCTTATATTTTTGAAAGACCTATCCAAGGACACCCCGCACTATGGGTACACGAGAAAAAAAACATCCCCATGATACGTGTAGAGGAGGTAATTTTTTTTTTGTAGCCCTTTGTTGTCGTGGCTAATAATGTATATTCATGCCAAATTACAGCTTTCTTGTACTAATAGTCTCTGAGCTAGGCTGCGGAGTGAGGGACGGACGGACGGACATGGCGAAACTGTACCTAAGGGTTCCTAGTTTGATTACGGACCCCTTAAAATATCAAGATCATATCATTGCCAAGATCTATATTAACTGAGGCATGTTTAATATCTGTTGGTGGGTGGGAACATTTTTGCCCATCGTCCATTTTAATCAAAATAAAAACTCAATAAACGCGCAATAAGGGGGCAAAAACATAATAGTAAAATCACCTGTACTCTGGAGGACTTTCTGGCCATTGTTGTTGATATAGTAAATATCTAAACCCGTCAATAGAGCAGAAAAAAAAGTTTCGTTCCGTTGCGTTTTGATCTGTTCCTGCCAACTGCAGTAACTCTTCAAATATTTCGATACATTTTCATCTCTCACCACACCAGTACTGTTGCCAATCACTCTCATATTCAATAGCCTCAGGCGTACTCTTTGGTTTAAACTCCTTGCAGCGAAAACCTTTTCCACCTTTTTTAGTATAGCCTTTGGCTTAAAGTTTATCTTTTTTGATCCTGGCGACTTTGGCAATTGGTTCGTCATCGGTTTGTCCAAGTGTATCATTATGGGTACGACTATTTCTTGAAGCGATTTTGTTTCGTACTTTATTGAATTCAGTTGGTTGTTTCTGGTCATCTTTGGCAGGTGGCGCTGAAAAGTAGGAAATTACTATGGTTATTTATTACGTTAATGCTAACCTTAAGTTAACTCCAGGTTAACGATTTAATTCATTAAAATTGACAGTTCTGATATGAATCTGACATTCGTGAATAATTTAACCTGAGGTTAACCTGTCGTTAAATTTACGTGCAAGCTTAAGAAGTTTGCAGATACTTATACTGTTATTATTATTGTACATTATAATTGCAAAAGTAACGTAGCTAAACTGCTGTGGCTTTGATAAAATTTGGTATGAAGATAGCTTGAACTTTGAGAAAGGACAAATCGTTTTACCCCGGAAAGAATAGTTTCCGACGGAATAACTAACGATAAACGAGATCTATCCGGACGAAGATGCGGCCAGAAGCTAGTAATAAATAATACTTATAATTTATAAAAGTTTGTAATTATGTTTGTATCGATTTTAGAACACACGTAGATTGATGTCATATGAAAACAAATAATACTTTTCTCTCCGGATTTTTTTATATGAAGTCTAGGTGGATGAAGTTGCGGGCATTCAAGTCTTAATAAAGCAAACACTTTAAGAAGCATTACACTTGAACTTTAACAGAAAATGTTATTTTCTCAGTATCATGTCACATTTTGCAAGTGCTATGACGTGCACGCGACATTAATGTCATTATTGTAGTGAATCATAGTCGTATTGGCTTTACCACGCCCAAGCATTTAACCTAATAAATTAATGTCAAAAATTAAGCTTCTCATACAAGTTTCATGAAATTTTGAACCATGAACATGGGGGCAAATGGCAGTTTGATATTTATTGTAAGTAAAGTACAAGTAAGTTTCAGTTTTTTTAACTTTCATATCACTCATTTCACTTACACATTCACACATAAAGTTATAAATAGTTCCATCTATAGTATTTCGCCATCATTTTCTCGTTATTTATTTTTATTATAATTTAATCTTTATAGGCATAGAACTCCTTGGTGTTCGATAACTATAGACTTATTTATTTGTTATGGAAAGTCATATTGACAAGTACACCAAGAACAGTATGTGAATTGACGGTTGGCATAATTTTGTTTCGTTACAAAGGAAAAATTAAAGACAAAATACCTTGACGATTTTTATTTTGTAGTAAAAATTCAGACTACTTACTAATAAACTTTTTTTTTTTTCTAATTATAATGAGGTAAAAAATATTTAAATCCTGGTATAATATAGATTCCTACTTTCCAACACCATCCTGATTTAATCAGCTAGCTATCTTTAAAATAAACCGCGTTCGAATCTTTCTGGTTCGGATGCTACAATGCCACAGATAGACACACATCTGCCCTCAGAAAAAAGGGCGTATGTCTCATAGATCCGCGTATGTATTAGTGACCTTATTTCTTAAGTATTGATGTTAAATTTACTTTGACTATCAAATTGCGTATGCGTCCTTTTTATTTTAGATGGCAGGTTTATATACATATAGTATACACGCCTTAACACCACCAACCCCTCACGCAAAATAGGCGCAGTTTTTAAGTCGTCGAGTTGCGGAAAAGAGCCCGCCATAACCTATACACGCCTTAAACTTTATAACTTCCTTTAATTCGGTGAAGTATATAAATTATCAGTTTTAGATGATACAAAATACTAATATCCTTGAGCAATAAACCAAGTTATTTGCTAAGATAATATTAGCAGTTCATTTTTGGTAAATGACTGTCATGTTTATTTTAAACGTTACAATCATTTCGCGATCTTGCACACAATTGCTTGTGTCACCGGTACAATCACAGAGTACAGTGATTTCATAGATGAAATACTAGCTTTGAGAGCTTTTTTAAAAGATGTTTGATAATGTCTTGTCTAAAATAGAAAGTCCTCAAGTTCGAAGCTTCGTTTCCTAATTTTCATAACGTTAAAATGTGTTTTTTTCTATAACCTTTCAGGTCTATGTCAAATTAGGTTTGTTTTATAACAACGCTGAAAAGCAAACGGATTCAGAAAAAAAAAAGTATATTCGCAAATAAAACAGATGGAAATGTTCAATTTGGATTAAGGATTAAGAACGAGAGAAAAAAACATTTTGAAAAAATACGGTCGTTTTGCAGCGGCGGCTACCTAACTTCAATGCAGAATTTAAAAAAGCTGCTAGTTTCCTACTGGTTTTATTATATGTGTGTAGGAACATGAAAAAATAATGAGCACGTATTTTCTTCAGCGCAAACTCACATTTAAAAAAAAAACAAAGGAAAGTGTATCTTCGTTGAAAATATACAGGGTGTCCAGTAAATAATGGATAACCTTCTACCCATCCATGGGGCACCTCAGGCTGGTCCCTAAAAAGGACTTACAGGTTTGGTAAAAGTTGCATGGTTTTCGAGATAATCGAACTTTTCTATTTTCTTAATAATTAGCACCTTGCTTCACTGTAATGACTGCCAAGGTCACAAATAAAGAGATTTTGTCGTTCTGTTTGCTGTTAAATATTCTTTAATAGTGATGCTAACGGATGTGTCTTAGAGCATTATGGTAGCGACACTAATTTCTTGTTAAACATATCTTAATTTATAACTTCACATTTTGCTTTAAAGTTTGCAACAACTTTGACTGCTTGTGGTGAAAAAAAATTGTATGAAGACCAGAGTGGCTAATATGTCGAAAAATAGTGTATCTAATACTGATTCTAAACTGGTATAACACATGGTGTTTACGTCTTTACAGATAAAGTTATTGCTGTTAGTATTCACTAAGAGCGAATTTTACCAAAACACCAAGTTATCGATAAGTAACTCTTTACTTGATTGGGTTAGTCATATCATAAAAAACGCTTCTCTTATGAAAACCAACGTCTAATTACTGCAAAATAATGAATCACAGAATACTTGAAACCTACATCAACAATATTTGTAAATAAAAACCGAATCTGTTTTTACGATTACATTGACGACGTTATCTAAATTTGAGTTGGCTTTTTCTAATAAATTACAACAATTAAATGATATGTAATCATAAAAAGCGATTGTAATAGTGTTTTAAAACATATTACAAGCGATTTTCGCCTAACCCGTAAGATACACCCACGAGGGCTTCAAGCCGAAAACGAAAGTCAAACAAAGGTTAAATATACTTTTGTCGAAATATCTGAAATAAAAAAATATTTTGAATACTTAATAATTAAGAACGGCTTTAAAACCCTATTCCTCGAAATGGTTTTCGAATTAGAGTAATTATAAAAATATGAACAATCCCAATTGTGTTCTATACTATAATAATTGATGTCTTGCCATTGCCTATCTAAATATAAAAATACATTTCTATGACAAAGTAACCAAAATAGTAAACAATAATTTATTAAATTAAATAATTGATCTTACCTGTATTGTGGTCAGTGGTTTCGTGATAATTGTGATGTAATTAAAATAAAATTTCTTCCTCTTAATATTGTTAATATTTGTTAGGTTTTTGAATAAAATAATACGTTTGCTTTTGTCTAACATATGACTGGTTATAAAACTAATAATTATAATTATGTAACTATTTTCAGTTTTTGCTCGCATTTTATTTGAATGTAAAAATAAACCAGCCTATTATAATTCCCTGATTCATAAACATTATTTTTTTACAGTAAACTTTGTCCCTTTCTGTCCAATTCAAATGAAGTCATACCCCACTACATAATTAAACGTACCATCAAGCACTTTAATTGTTGATCCACCACAGAACCATCTCACAATTACAACGTCAAGTGACGAGATAGAAATTACATAGGAATTAATCGTGAGTTTTATGCGACATGGTTCTATAGTGGTTCGTCAATTAAGGTCCGTGACCGTCGGGTACGTTGACGCAACCGTGCCATGACATTTTTTTTAAGCGCTACCGTGTATTAAAAATACTATTATGATAATAATAGGATGTTATAAACCTAATAATTTACGTCTAATATATAAGCGGTAAAGTTGATTGACGTAAATTAATATCGCATAAAAAAATAACAACCTTAAATAATTAATTAAAATAATATACCTACTTGATAACACTAGTTTGAAGTTGAAATATATTTTACGGTTAAAGGGACAAATAATGGAATATAAAGGCAAAAGATACAAACGAAAGGAGTAAAATGAAGGACACGTTGAGAGGACCTTTTGAATTTAATATTAATAATTAAGTCTTTAAATGCATGAAAACGTGTAGTATGTAGATTTATTATTTAATAATTATTATTTTAAATGTAAAAATTATCATACTATTTAAAAAAATCTCTTTTTGTAATTAATTATTGAATTACATGTTATAATATTTTTACTGAGGAAATAAATAGGCTCTTATAATAATATTTTACGTTCAATGTCCTCATTGACTAAAATAGCAATAGCTTTTAAGGTAAATGATATGATGATATATCCTTGTTTATCATTTTTGGTTAATTAATTTAAGTTAATAATCACAAGGAAAATATTCCGTTGTATCGATTAACTCGATCGGTTGCTTATTGTTACAATTGTTTTATGTGAAGTAAATTTTAGGTATGAATTTTTATTATATTAATATAGTTTTTTTTATTCGAATTTATTTATATTATTAACGTTTGTATTAAATACGACTCCTTTTTAAGGCAAACAATCACAGGCCACCTGATGTTTAGTAGGATCTGTCTCAGGACTACGATCTTAAGACTGCAAACAAATTAAGGACTGAAATGGAATTTCACCAATGGTCTATACCCAACATAACAATGGGAACACTGCTGCTTAACGGTAGGTTAAAGGATGAAATGATAACGGTTTAAAACAGAAGTCCTTTGATCGCCATACATAGCTTTTCCGCACAACTGTACTAAGACCAATGACGCATAAATTGCGTCATATTTATCAACTTAAGTTCAAAATCCCCACAAGTTCATGTAAATAGTTAAATTACGAGTTTTTCCTTAAAAATATTATTATTATGGTTAAAATTGTAATGTCTTTAGGTACCATAAAGGACTTAAAATGCTGATACACGATAGAACCTTGTCACAATGACAGCGTCAAGTGACGACATAGAAATTACATAGGAGTTAATCGTTGGTTTCGTGCGACAAGGTTCTATCGTGGTTACTACCTATCTTTTTGTGTGATGAAGGATCGAATAGTTATTTTTCATTCAAGAAACGAACAATACAAGTATTATCATTAAATATATAAAAGCCGCGGACATAATGACGACAGTACTTTTATTGAGATCTCTTGGACGGCTCAACCAATTTCGATGAAACCTAGCTAATAACTTTCCCGATTAAACCATTATCTTATCTTATTTTATCTTATCTTACCCTAATATTGTAAATGAGATAGTTTCGATGTTTGAATGTTTGTTACTCAATCACGCTTCAACTACTGAACGGATCGGGATAAAACTTTGCACACATATATGTTAGGTACTGGAATAGGATTTAGAATATTTTTTATCCCGAAAAAGCATCTAACTTCTACGGAAAATCCTACATTCGGTAGTTACGATGCTACAAAAAGACACACGTATACAGTACTCCCAGTTTCATAATAGAGTTCGGCTGGCTATCGCTATCACCCTTGCTCTCGCAACTGACAATATATCTGTCACTCGAGTTTCATACAAAAATGAGGTTGGCGATCTATATTAACAAAATTGTTGCACTGTACAGCAAGACACAATTAATATGGTGCGCGGATTAGGCAATAATAGACTCAATGATCAACAGCGTAAGAGCTTTGATGCGCGCCACATTAATTGTGTCTGGTTTTTTTATTTTTTATTTTTTATAACTACTACTTATTACTCCCTATGAAAATTCTGAATTTTACACTTTCCTGCTCAAGCTACGCTTTGTTAGATTCATTGTTTTATATAATACTAGGTTTAAAAAAAAGTCTAACTGTTGAGTTTCATGTTGCGTTTCTCAGCAGTGGTCTCTTGCGAAGCGCTGGTAGATTTTAGACGTGTAAAAGTGCCCGTGCGACCTACTTACTGAATAAACATCTTTTATCTTATCTTTATCTACATTAATATGGCGCGGTATACACAGATACACACGTGAAACTTATCATAGCACCCCACTTTTTTTTTGAGAGTTTCTGTCACTTTCTTACAACTAGTGTGAGCGAGAGTGACGGGTGCTTTATCCGCAGCGATAAACTTGACCATAATAAGCCCGCCGTGAATATAGCGTAAACAAACGAATTTGATATTTGAACGGGTTTTTATTCTACAATCTATAATGGTTGTATTATAAAAATACATCTTAAGGAAATTATCCTTCTAAACGAATGTATTGTAATCTTCTGACGTGTCTTTATTCGGGCTATCTACTTAAGATTCGTTTATTGCAACTATTAAAGATAAAAAACGCCCGATATAAAGCGGTCCCTTTCTTTCAGAGATAAGTATTATCTCTTTAACGGCTCAACTGATCGTCGTGAACTCTACCTAAGAATCATTCACATTAAACCTGCTTTGGTACAAAATCATTATTTTATTAATGCGTATACCTGATTTTTTGATTATAATATTATATTATTTCAATTTTATCTTTTTTTTTTAAGTTAGGTTAGGTTAGATTTTCGATAGTTATTCGATAAAAAGTATTTTATATCACATTGAAGTACATTTACCACCAGTCTGTAGTCATAGAAGATCCCAAAAAGAAAAAAACCATAGTCCAATGTCATAGATGCCAACAATATGGGCACTCTAAGAACTATTGCATGCGCCCCCATCGTTGTGTCAAGTGCGGACAGGCCCATAGCACTGCAGAATGCCAGAAACGAGACCGGAATACTCCTGCCCAATGTGCTCTGTGCGATGGACCGCATCCCGCCAACTACAAGGGCTGTGAAGTCTATAGGGAAATACTAGCTAGAAGAAGCAATAACACAAATATGAAAACAAATGGTGAGGACAAGACAACACGTAATCCTAATACTTTTCCAAGAGAAGTACATCAAACTGAGATTACACAGAAAACAGATGCACATAAATCAAGAACATATGCCGAAACGGTGCAAGGTACCAACAGAAGTCATTCTCAAACACCTTACAGCACAATAGAACAGCTAATAATGAAACAAAATGAAAAAATTGACTTAATCTTACAACAAATGAGTACGTTCATGGTCCTCATAACAAAACTTGTCGAAAAAATCGCAAAATGACTGCAATGAGACTTGGGACCCTCAACATAAATGGCTTAGCACCAAATAAACTCGAGGTCGAACTCCTAATGATAGAGCATAAACTAGATATCTTATTAATTTCTGAAGCACACTGTACGGCAACTTCAAGTATAAAATTCAAAGATTATTATTGCTTTTTGACTCTCCACCCGGATGGAACAGGACATGCTGGAACAGCAGTGATTGTAAGGAAGACCGTAGAACATCATATCATGCCTGATTACAGAACTGAACATATTCAAGCTACAACAATAGCAGTAAAAGACAAAAATGGCTACCTAAACATTTCGGCAATATACTGTCCTCCTAAACACAAAATTACTGAAGAAATGTTCACGCAGTTTTTTAAAACACTTGGAAACCGCTTTGTCGCCGGTGGAGACTGGAATGCCAAGCATACACACTGGGGTAGCAGACTAACAAACACGCGAGGACGGCAACTAAAAAGGAGCATTGATACCAACCATTTGCTACCGACTACTACGTGTGAACCGACGTACTGGCCAACGGACCCGAAAAAAGTGCCTGACCTCCTGGACTTCTTCATTTCAAAAGGTTTAACCAAGCAATATCTTAAAGCTGAATCCTGCTATGATAGCTCATCAGATCACTCTCCCGTCCTTCTAACCATAAGCACTCTTGTGATTGGAAGTGAAAAACCAGAAACCCTCTCAAACAAGCAAACTGACTGGGAGGCAGTGAGACACTTCATCGACGATAGAATTCAGCTTAAAGTCGCGCTGAAAACTCCTGCTGACATTGAGAATGCAGCAAAACATATAACAACTCTTATTCAAGAAGCCTGCTGGGTTAACACTCCAGAAATTGGCAATAAACAAGGGCATACTAATTATCCTTTGTACATTAAGATGGCTATCCTTGAAAAAAGGCGTATGAGACGGGTTTGGCATCAAACCAGACTTGATATAGACAAGAAAGCGTTTAATAAAATATCGTCGCAGTTAAAGAACAAGCTACAAAATTGGCAAAACGATACTCTGGAAACACAGCTACAATCCCTTACGGGCTCTGCCTCAAGCAATTATTCTTTGTGGAAGTTTACCAAAAACTTCGATAGACCGCAAGAGGCGAAACCACCACTTAAAAAAAGTCATGGCTGGGCACGAACGTCCCAAGAAAAAGCTGATTTGTTTGCTCAACACCTAAAACATGTTTTCTGCCCAAATGTAGCTAGCGATATAGAGTTCGAAAAAGAGGTCGATAAAATACTTAATTTCACTCTTCAAATGTCACCCCCACCCGCACCAGTAACAGTCCGTGAAGTTTGGAAAACCATTAAAGAAATGAAGGACAAAAAAGCCCCTGGTTTCGACCTCATAACAAAAGAAATCTTGATGCAAATGCCAAGAAAAGCCATATTATATCTGACTACACTGTACAACGGAATGCTAAGAACTCAATATTTCCCTCTACTATGGAAAGTGTCACAAATCTTAATGGTTCACAAAGTAGGAAAACCAGCTAATGATGTGACCTCTTATAGGCCGATCAGTTTATTGCCTATAATGTCCAAGGTATTTGAAAAACTGATCCTACGAAGAATCCTACCTATTCTAGAGGAAACCAAAGCTATCCCTGCACACCAATTTGGATTCAGACAAAATCATTCTACAGTAGAACAGGTCCATAGAGTGGTTGAAAGAATTAGAAAAACTCTTGAGGAAAAGGAGTTCTGTTCCTCAGCATTCTTGGACATCCAGCAAGCTTTTGACAAAGTATGGCACAAAGGTCTTCTCTGCAAAATACGCGCCTCCTTACCTCACAGCTACTTTTTTCTGCTTAATTCATACCTATCCGAACGCCTCTTTCAAGTCAAAGAAAAAGACGCTACTTCCAAGCTGTATGAAATAAAAGCTGGAGTTCCGCAGGGTTCCGTCTTGGGGCCTGTTCTATATACAGTGTATACAGCTGACCTACCACAGGTGGATGGTGTCACAACTGCCACATTCGCAGATGACACCGCTATACTAGCAAGCAGTAAATGTTCCACCGCAGCATCATTAACCCTACAAAAAGGGCTCAATGAAATAACCAACTGGCTACATAAGTGGCGAATAAAAGCAAGTGCGTCCAAATCTGTACAAGTCACATTCACACTAAGAAAAGGAAACTGTCCCCCAGTCCAGCTGGAAAACGTCACACTTCCACATCAGGAGAAAGTGCGATATCTTGGTCTACATCTTGATCGACGCCTTACTTGGAAGCACCACATCAAAACAAAAAGAGAGGAACTGAACATCCGGTACAAACACCTGCTTTGGATACTGGGAAGAAACAGCAAGTTGTCTACAGATAACAAACTTCTAATCTACAAGACAGTGCTAAAACCGGCATGGATGCATGGTATCCAACTATGGGGAAGTGCATGCAGTTCTAACATCTCCATTCTACAGAGAATGCAAAACATAACGCTTCGAACAATATCGAATGCCCCCCTCTTCACAACAAATGCAGAAATCCACGAATATCTCAAAATGAATACAGTCAAAGAGGAGATCTTAAACATGACGAAACGGTATTACCAGAGGCTAGAAGCTCACCCGAATGAACTTGCTACACAACTTACCACCAAGACCTATGAGAACCGTCTAAAAAGAAGAGACATCTTCACATAACACCGAAACATGCATAAATGAGTAGTTGCTCTCACTGGAGGACACACTCTGCTGGACATGACTCGCAAAATACATCTGCTTATAGTAAAATAAAATACTGATTGCAGATATTCTGAAGAAAAAAAAAAAAAAAAAAAAAAAAAAATATCACATTGAATATGCTAAGTAATATTATGGCGAATAGGTAGGCTGAAAAATTTCAGTCCAGCATATAATTAATTAAAAAAATAAATTAACTTTCTTTCAAAAAATTGCAATTGCTTGTTTATTAAACTTTTTTTTTTATGGCATAGAGAAGGCAAACGAGCACACAGGCCACCTGATGTTAAGTGGAAACTGTGACCCATAGACATTCGCATTCACAAGAAGAATGCCTCTATGCTAGTCATTACACCGGCTGTCTTATCCCCAAACCGGAACACAACAATGCGAACACTGCTGTTTGGCGTTAGGTTAATGGATAAGATGGTGGTAGCGATCCGGACGGACCCTGCACAAGGTCCTACCACCCGCAGACAAACACACAATTACACACCAATCGAAAGTATGAAGCCTATATAATATGCAAACGTTAGGTTGACTATTTTTTTCCCGTCCCACTATTGGGCAGGCAGGTATAAACAGGTACGGTACTAATAATTTGCACCAAACCTTTCTTCTTCATACTTTCGATTCGTATGTAATTTGTTTATTACTTCCTTTGTTTAAATGATATAAGTACTGAACTGATTTTTTTCAGCATACATATCCACCACACATTATTTAGCGTATTAAATTTGATATAAAATTATTTTCCTCGTATAAACAGCCCGGTGCAAATCCGCTCGTAATCGGATCTTACGCCCGTATTAATAAACTGATCTCTACTCTAATGCTCGTCTCGAGATGCGTCAAAAATGACAGTGTTGTGACGGGCCTTACAGTCGAGATGAGGTTGTTAATACGGCCCTTAGACCATTATGGTATTGTTTTAACTCGATTACTGTCATATAAATAATAGTTATCAAAACGTTTACAATAAGATAACAGCTCAAAGACGATATTGTTTTTTTTGTGTTGAACAATTTTAATACCGATAAACGTTGCCCCAATACTGGGCTTAAACAAACAGCATATATTTTTTTCTTTTTTTATGGCATAGTGTAGGCCTACGAGCACACAGGCCACCTGATGGTAAGTGGAAACTGTGACCCATAGACATTCGCATTCACAAGACTGCAAGCCTAAGACTGCAAATGCGTTGCCAGATGGAATGCCTCTATGCTAGTCATTAAACCGGCTGTCTTATCCCCAAACCGAAACACAACAATGCGAACACTGCTGTTTGGCGGTACGTTAATGGATAAGATGGTGGTAGCGATCGGGACGGAGCCTGCACAAGGTTCTATCACCCGCAACAAACTCTGAATATGCTAGGTATATTTTTCCAAAACGGCCCCGAATTGGTCTGTCCAATAGCTACGATATCACAGACAGGCAAACACACGTAGTCAAACTCATGACAAACTTTTTTTTTGTCGGACGTTAAAAAGTAGTCTACTAGTTTACTAAATTATCATTGGAATCGAGTCCACAACAGAGCTGACTTCACATTTCTGAGAAATGTTGTTACAAATCATTCATGATGCGTGAAACATAAAACTCTGTAACAATTGTGTTTGTTGTATCTGTTTATGCGTCCTCAAAAAACATTTACCTACTGCTTTAGACACTTGCAAAGATTTGGTACAAACTGTAAAAATTAGGCTTCACAAAACAAGGAATTTAATTCCTATACCACCTTGGACTATGTCAGTGACGTAATCAATCAAAACGTAAGAGACTTCCTTGACTGTACAGCCAGCCAATAAAAATGTTGAGCATACTTAGAACCATTTGGGGTACTGTACGTATACCAAAGCATATACCTACCTATAAGTAGTCTGTGTCAATTTAAATTGTTAAATATGTAAACAAATTAGCACTGTTTGACACATACCTAACCTCAAATACTTATCAAGCGTGTTTTTATTTATTATTATTATTTATTATTTATTTATTTATTAATCACAAAAAAAAAAAAAAAAAAACAGTATGTAACTTATAAATAATGTCCCGCAAAACCGCTTGCACGGTTTGACTGCGGAATCAGTAAGTTGAGTCTCTACAGCTTAACTATAAAAATGCACGAGTAATATTAAATATAGATTTAAATACTAACTAACTGAAACTGACTGACTTAAGTACTAACTATGGACAAAGGAATTCGAATAACTTACGTTTAAATTTAACTTTGTTGGTTTCGGATCTTATATCCGCTGGCAAGCTATTAAGGATGTAAGGTAATTTGACATAACGTATATTAGGGAATAATAAAGAAGAAGATAAAGAAGTTGTGGTTAAATGTACAGGATGAGTCGTGACTCGTGAGTGTTGTTCCTTTGCCCTGTTGTAGGTTTTAATTGCTGTTTACATATGTGGTAGTATATATTAGTATATTTTATTACCTATGTATTTATTTTATTAAAGCAGATATTATTACTTTTTAATGTCTGTTTTTCAGATGTATGTACCGTTTTTCTTTTTTTCTTTATCTGATATTTTGTAAATTTGCCTATCCTCTTGCATTATCCTGGCTTATTCTACTCCAAGGTTAACTGGAAGAGATCCCATATGGGATAAGTTCGCCTATGTACATTATCTATAGTGATGCAAAATGTTTTGTAATTGTTTATGTGCAATAAAGAGTTTACATACATACATACATACATAATATGAATTTTTTAAATCGTATTTCTCAACACAACATGAAAATACCGTAAAAGATCACCAAAAACGAAATTAAAATTAAAATCGGCAAAGAAATACAGATGATACAAGCATTTAAAACTGCTTATTATACAGCGATTAGACAGAGATCCGATATGAACTGTGACATGTAACAGGTCGGCCATATAAAATCCATGTTTAATTCTGTTTCGCTAGAAAGAGGTAGGAACAAATCTTTGTTGGTTTATATCCCGGGTTATTTTTATAGCTATTCATTTTTTTTTCTCTAAGTGTTTGTCTCATGAATCGGCTTTTATTTAAACTGTGAAATAAGTAATGAATATTCTCTATTAATTAACTCACTACATATTATAAAACGAAGTCCCCCTGTCTGTATGTTGGCAATAATACATATGGTATATATAAATAATGTAAAATACCTAATAATATTTTTAATTAACATCATAAGAAAGTCTCTGCTGTACGGAACAGGGTTATGATTTAAAAATGACGGGCGTTTTTCTGATCCTTGATTATTTTAACTCGGCCGCCATTACTGTTATGTAAATAAGAGCTATAATAAGTCAAAAGAAAAGTAAAATATATAAAAGAATTATGCTAATAATAAATAGCGTCTATTTTACCATTTGCGTTGTTTCAAAGCGCAAATAAATTTCTTCTAACCACACATTCCTTAACAAGATAAAATCACAAACAATAAACTTAGTTACAAAAAAAATAATTACAGCTGGCCAACACTTAAAACTATAACTATTTTAATGGTATAATCAATTTTAATTTGTTAAATAATATATTACCATACATGTACGGTCACGCGGACGTTAATTTGCCACCCATTTCAAATCTGTTTGAAGATGTCATTTGTAATTGATAGGTAACTCAACCTTATTACTGTAGAACGTCAGATTTTGCAACTAAAGGTGAGTCACTTTATTTTATTTATTAAAAAAAATAAATATGGTTTTTGGGATGCGCAAGGCTTGTAACCGGGTATGCGTGAATTTAAAGGTTTTTTTTAACTACTGCGAAATAACTTACTTTACAATTCCCATCACCGAACAAACACACTATTATTATGAAAGTTAAATATATCACAGCCATTTCAGCCTTTCTCGCGCGAAGTCGGAACTTACACTAAAGTTCGCAATACATCGCGGTCGGCTAACTGTGCGCCATTAAAGTGTATAGGGTCAGAACACATTAGTTACCCGCTACAGCGGCCGCGGAATGTAGCCTTACCGCTATCGCTACGAGTATTAAACTAACAAAAGTTAGTTGTATGAAATATTTACGCTATTTGTGTCCGTGAGTGCAAATAATCGATATTTGGTTGTATTGATTGTATAAGCTAACGGCATCTATTTCAAGGGTGGCGAAAAGATGTGTCGATTAAGATAGTTGAGTGACCTTTAATTGTTGTAATGTGACTATGACTTTACCGCGGCGTTGCTTGCGGCAAGCTTCAAATGACTTAAAGTTTCATAATCAACTAAGAATTGGGACTACAAAACACCTTCCGAGAGAACCCAAAAAAATAATTTATTTTAAAAATATGTCAGTCAAACTGAAGTCGGCGACTCACAATATTTTAACCAAAAGCCGACTTCAGATTGCCCTACCATTTAAAAAGAAGATATTTTTGCGTTTTTGAAGGCGGTTTTTTGGTTCAGTTCTTTTAGGTACCAGGTTATTATCACCCATATTTTATTGGGTTTCGATGACAAAACCGCGGTCCTTCACTTACCACAGCGGTAACTAGGGCGGGTTATGTCCGACTTGCATGGACTTAACCCCCCGGGGCGTTCTCCGCCAAACGCTTTATCAGAAGCCACGGTACGGGAACGCTATAGCACCAGAGCGGAGCCCCCAAGCCCTCTTCCTGCAGCCTCAACCAGTCCATTCCCGAATACCTTATTTGGTCATCTGACCATCCCATAGCTGACAAACCGCATTCTTTAACTAATTTTTGTCTTATTTCATTTACTAGCTTCTGCCCGCGACTTCGTCCGCATAGATTAGGATTATACTCATTACCTCAGTAATTTTTAAATATTTCCGGTTGAAAAGTAGTCTATGTGTTAATCCAGGGTAAAACTAACACACACACATACACACAAACTTTCGCTTTTATAATTATTAAGTAGGATAGGATTTCAGCATAATGCACAAAAATAGAATAACATAATATTATTATCAGCAACATAGACATTTAAAATAATCATGAATTAGCTACATTTATTTATTTCACCGGGAGACGAAGTGTTGGCAGACCTTCCACAAGGTGAACTGACGATCTGATAAAGGTCGCGGGAAACCGCTGGATGACAGCAGCAGAGGACCGATCGTTGTGGAAAACCTAGGGGAAAGCCTTTGTCCAGCAGTGGACGTCTTGCGGCTGATAATGATGATGATGATGATGATTTATTTCACTCATAGAGCCATATTATGTCGGTGTAATTACCGCATTTTTACTGTCAATAGTAATTAAAATGTCATTCGTAAATAACCTGTATTAATGACGCTACTAGCAAGCTACGGAAAGTATTTATAAAGTATCTGGCAAAAATAAAATACTTGAGGCAGGCTTATATTACTATTTTTTTTAAATCATCCTCGTCGATCTCCATTAATTGAAATTAGAATTAGAAAGAAAGTTACTGCCGTCTTTTATTCCATACACTAAGACTTGTTAATGTGATCAGACCCCAAAGCTTGGTTGTATGAAATATTAAGAATGCCTTAATGATGACCTAACGGGTCGTTATATTGATAGTGCAAACTTTATCGCTCGTATTTTTTTAACCTAATCTATTTTTATTGTATTAATTTGGCAAGATGGGTTATTCCAATTCACAAGTTTAACGTGACACTTCTTGCGTATAAACTGCTTGTTCGTGTTTGACCTTGGTCGTTCGTCAAAGAGTGAGTAGCAATAAATTAATATGAAGCTGGGTTTCGGGTTCAAACTTCATGATCCTTACATGTCATAACCATTTTTTAACCCCCAGCTCAAATAGAGGGGTGTTAAAAGTTTGACCGCTATGTGTGTGTGTGTGTGTGTGTTTGTATGTTATCGAAACTTTTTTAAACAATTTACCGTGATGTACTTTTGCAATTTTTACTTAAAGATAATTATTTATAATTTACGCGATAAGTAAATTGAAATTGAATAAGTATTTAGCTTTACATTTTCCGACCTCCGATTATTTTAAATACGGAACCCTCGGTGCGCGAGTACGACTCGCACTTGACCAGTTTTTTGTACAACAGCGTACGTATATTAACAGGGTCCCGTTGGGTTCTCCCCCACTAGACCGAATTTCGTTAAAGCTAATTTTAGTTTTTATTCAACCTAAAAACATGACAGCTAAACTTGTATGTCCTAATTGTCCTAATTGATTACTAGACTTAAAGTTTTCTACCCTAATTTTTACTTTTACTAAACATTCAATGCTCCATATTTATTAAAAATAATAATGTTTTTTTTTATGGCATAGAGAAGGCAAGCGAGCACACAGGCCACCTGATGGTACGTGGAAACTGTGACCCATACACATTCGCATTTGTAAATGCGAATGCGTTACCGAGCCGGAGGACTAAGATGGAATGCCGCTATGCTAGTCATTACACCGGCTGTCTTATCCCCAAACCGGAACACAACAATGCGAACACTGCTTTTTGGCGGTAGGTTAATGGATAAGATGGTGGTAGCGATCCGGACGGACCCTGCACAAGGTCCTACCACTTGCCTGATGATCCTTCCTAATGGTTAATATAACTATAAAGTATAGTCATAACTTTTAATGACTATTTGAACTAATCATTAATTGAAAAAAATAAAAATTAAAAACAAAATACTCAATTAGGTAAATTTTACCTACATACTGCCCTCCTTAGAAAAAAGGGCGTATGTCTCATAGAACCGCGTATGTATTAGTGACCTTATTTCTTAAGATGGAGGGTAAAATTTACTTTAACTGACAAATTGCGTATGCGTCCTTTTTATTTAGGAGGGCAGCATAGGTTAGGTTAGGTTAGGGATGCGATAAGACGCAAAGAGCCTCACCTATCGGGAATAGCGGAGCTCCGTCGACCTTAAATACGGTCGTTTAGGTACATAATATGTTCCTAAAAAGAAAAAAAAAAAATTGCATGAATGTAGGTATCAAGTATAATAACATTATACAGATGTTAAATACATTTGTGTGTGCACCACTACAATCTACCATAATTATGGTGTACAATAATTGACATATGTCAATAAACAATAGGTAGTTTAAAAAAAATGAATTTATTACAATATTATTACTTAATTAAGCTACATTTAGTAGGTAACATTAATATTATAAAGAAATAATTCAATAGAAAAGAAAAAAAAAAGTAACCAATATTTCAAAAAAAAAACAAGGGCATTTTCTGTAGTACCTATATAGTCATATTCGGTGTTCATAGGTGTAACGTAAATTGGGGATAAGGCTAATGAAAAGTGAGGAAAAATCTAAATTCGTGTTTTTGATTCTAGGGCTAATCAAGTTAGTGGTAGTAAAAATAGGGTTCATATTACCCTTTGAGTACGGAACCCTAAATAGCACAACAGTGGAAGCTACTTATAATGCCGACCGTACCTATAAAATAAGGCCCTTGTTCTCGGTACGCCATAAACATTCTATATCGTTATGATCATACTGCAAAAGCGCGTAACTACCCAATTCAACACGTCGTAAACTGTACCATAATGACTTGCTGGCTAAGGTGTATTTTGCATCTTATTCCGTTTGTTAGTTACGCGAAATTACTGTATCACCGACGTGTTCTCCCAAGACAACCACACCATATGTTTTTGATCTATAATGATCTTCCGTTTCAACTGTATAGGTAACTTTGTTCATTAATTTTAGTCCTTATGTACTGTGGCAGAAAGCGAACAATGAGATGACGTATGGCCCTTCATTTGCTGTGCCGGAAATAGAACAAAAAGACGGACGTTTTTAACGTTTTGCTTTCAGCTGACATATTTATGGCCTTTATTTTACATTGTTACTCATTACCGTGTTTTCAATGTTATGATATCTCTATTCCCTTAAGGGATCTCTTCCTCTGAACCTCTGAGTCTCTCTCTGGGGTCGGCCCTACATATCTGAGGATCGTGGTCAGCATCAGGGTTGCATCTGGAGCGAATGATCTGAGTCTACCGGTTTCGGTCCAGCGCGTCTCTTACACCCGTGTTGAATTTGGAGGATAACAATTCTATCACTTGATCGGTCCATCTTTTTGGTGAGTAATTGATTAAAATAAGGAAGGAAGTCATACTCAGAAGCTAATCACTTATAATGAAAGAAATAATAAAGAAAAAACCTTTATTCGTGACCAACAGACAAAATTAGCATCATGCATCTCAGTTCAAATAAAAGAAACAAACAAAATGACATAGCATTATGTAATATAATGTTTTTAAGAAAAATTGTCACTCTTTGTTTAGGCAATTAATTAAATATTATCACCCGGCCTTGTCCGTTCGAGCATTTTTAGCACATTTGTGCAATTTGCGAAGTTTACGTTATCTGCATTGTGATAACTGCTTGTCTTTTAAATAAACACTCGATAGCAAAGAAAAATGGCCTCTATAATATACGTAAACTCAACCACATTGTATCATTAAGCATCTATCTATGGAACTATATCCAAGTGACGTAATGAATCAAATTCGAATTCTAAGAGACTTCATCTAATTCATTTTTTTTATGGCTTCACTACTGTGAGTATTTTGCCAATGATAAGTTATTTTCAAACCACATGGTCGAAATTGCCCAATTATATATTATGCAAACCTCAGTTAAAGTAATTCATTATAACCATCGGCTAACCAGCGGGTTATAATGAGATTCAGTACAATATTATAACCCGGCGAGTAATAATGAGATTTAAATTCGTATGAAAAATTGTTCCGTAGAAACCTTTGCTGTAAGTTTCTATGGAACTTATTTGAAAATCGAACGCGGCTTTTCTTTTATTTTCTTTGTTTTGAGTATATGGCTTGTAGTGGCCAGTTCGATTTACTGTAGCAAACCGATGCATTATTATTAGTTAGCAGGAGGTTGAAGTTGAAAGATTATAGTTTGAATAAAAATGTCGAGTGACGAAAGCGAGAGTGATTTGAGATTTGACGTTGTTTCTAATAAGTACCTTGCTTTTATTATCTCAAGGTGAGAAAAGTAGAGTACTTATTCTCCTTTGGGATAAAGCTGTTTTCGTCTTGGGCAAGCTTGAATCCCTCGCTGCACCCAGGACTCCGTTATTATGCCCTTGCTTCGCTCAGGAATTAACTCGTTACACCCCTCGCTATGCTCGGGAGTTAAATCTGAAGTCCTCGACTCTCATGGACGTATTCGAGAATTAGAAACTTGGTTGAGCGTGTAGTCGACCAAGCAAATCTTTTAGAAATTCACGTCGTATAAATAGGGTCGAAAAGTGGTACATTACTTTCTTGGTCGATTGTACAAATAACACGTTAGCTTTGTATTTTTTGGCATTATTTTATTTCAGTAAATAACACTCTTCACAGCCCAACGCGAAAATTGTTCGACGTAAAGATACAGACTTAGGTTTGGTTCAATTTTTTTTTTTTTTTTATGGCATAGGGAAGGCTGACGAGCACACAGGCCACCTGTTGGTAAGTGGAAACTGTGACCCATAGACATTCGCATTCACAAGACTGCAAGCCTAAGACTGCAAATGCGTTGACAACCCTTAGGACTAAGATGGAATGCCTCTATGCTAGTCAATACACCGGCTGTCTTATCCCCAAACCGGAACACAACAATGCGAACACTGCTGTTTGGTGGTAGGTTAATGGATAAGCTGGTGGTAGCGATCCGGACGGACCCCGCACAAGGTCCTACCACCCGCAAACCAAGAGAGAGTAATTTAGCACTAAGAGGCTATTTTTTTAAAATGCGTAGGCATTAGTGTCCCACTGTTCCGCTCTGCCGATAGCAATATTGGTCAGTCGCTTCAAAATGCATTTAAGTCGTCCCGACACCTTCGCCTTGGTCTGCCATGGTGCATGTAATTATCCTATGGTAGCCACTCGTATACTGTCTGTGCAAACGTGACCGTGGCCGAACTTCCCACTAACCGGAGGCTATTTTATGCACTCCAGTATAATTAAAACAGTTTAGGGCCAGTACAGGCAGACAGCATTTAATTGCAGTTCAAATGCTGTTCCAGCTTTAAAACGGCAGTTCTAGTGCAGTTGACGTACGTACGTTTTGATGCAGCTATGTTAACAGACCGTCTGTCAGGAATAACGATAAGCGACTTCTACGTGGATAGAGTCGCAGGCAAAAGTTAGTCATAATAAATACTTGTGCTGTTACTCAGAACAGCAAAAGTCGCCATGAGTATCCCATATCAAATCGCACGTTAAATCCAATAGTGTCACTAAATCACATACAAAACTATTGAAATAGTGACACTATTACGTTACAAAAGAGTTAACTTTTGCATGAATTCCTTTTTAACATAGCATCATATTGGATAAATCATTTATTGATTGCTGATATGCTGTCGTGATGATCGTGGCGAATCGTTAAAAGTAGGCTTGTAAGTATGTAGGGCAACCGTTTAATAACTTATTATATGACTATGCTTGTTTCAAGGTCGTAATCATTATAAAACAGTTTCACGACTTCGACAGCATTAATGTCCTAGTGAATAAGTAAGTCTTCTGAAGATCGAGTGAAAATGGGTTTAATGTAGGTATATTATACCCTTTTTAGGGTTCCGTCCCAAAATGGTAAAAAAGGAACCCTTATAGTGAGATTTCGTTGTCTGTCTGTAATGTCATAGCAGGTTTTCTCAGCAACTTGAAATTTGGCATAGTTATAGAACTTGCTTGCCTGCATCTGTTTTATGTAAAACAAAGTAAATAATTAATTGTATAAATAATTGAAAAAGAAGAATGTGGTTTGATTATAGCAAATAGGATGTCATATAAAAGGGTTAAATCTGATAATTTCAAAAAAAAAAAACTGTGACGTGTTTTTTGATTTATAGCCAAAAATGTACACAAAATGGAAAAACTGATATATCCTGCCGTATATATAATTACTTATATTTTAGGGGAAAAATTAAATGAAGTGTTCATAGTTTTTGAGAAATAACAAAAATACTTTGAAAATCAGTATTAAAATTTAGGCTAGTCAAAATGGACCTTACCGCATAACAAATAAAGCTCATAAGAAAATGCGTATTTTATTTTGCGGTTACCAAGCAGATTATCTTGAATACGGAATCGTCGGTGCGCGAGTCCGACTCGCATTTGATCGGTTTTTTATTACAAGTTAAGTCGACTTATACCCTTTTTCACTAGGATCCCAGTACTATGGCAGTATAAAACCAATCGTCCTTTTACCTTCTCAACCTCTTATCTGATCGAATATTTTGATAGGAAAGTAGTCTTTATTAACCTTGGAAGACGAGTATTTTTTCCATCTAACTATTCGATCAGATAAGAGGTTGAGAAAGTAAAGGGACGAAATGCAAGTCGACGTACAACACTCAACACTCTGTACAATGATGATGTCATCATCATTGCTTTGAAAAAACCTCGTATCTTATATTTCGAGATGTATAAGTTTGAACTTAATTCTCTTAAAATTTAAGTTTAAAATCGTACATCACGAAATACGAGATACGAGGTTTTTTCAAAGCAATGATGATATATCATTGTACAGAGAACAGCATTGCATTTTTTTGTTGTAGAACCACAATTGAATATGTGTGTTACAAAATGTTTTTGGGATTAAAGATACAAAGAAAGATAAACGATTGTTTAGTAATATTTACAAATTTATTTATGAAAATAAAAAATCAACACTAACGACTAAACTGAACACATACTGGCCATTGAGTACAGTCTACTTCAAAAACTTAATGATTAAATAATAAAGTGTAGATGAATTAGAAGTGAAAAAACGTTTTTGTAGTGGACTGTACCCCGAAAAGTGTTTAAGTTTTTTTAAGTATTTAGTAACCAGTTTTGTCCGCATCGTAGCTGCTCCTCTGGCTCTCGTAGTGGGCTGAAACAGGAATACATACATCATTACTACTTTAGAAAAACCTCGTAATTAATATATAGACACGTATGAGATTGAGTTTGAACGTATCTATCTTCCCTGAAAAAAGGACAGTTGCTGAGGGACTAGCAATGATAATCAAAGTAGGTAAATTCGTGGGCAAAGCGTATTAATATAGCACAGTAATGTATTTGTAGAGGCAGAAGACATCGGGCTTTGCCACAAAACAGTATAAAATTGAAACGCCTGTATAAAATAACATAGCAAAAGAAATCCAAAGTGTATTGCTCAGATAAACTGGTAGGCGTTTTACAAAAAACGTCATTACAAAAACAGCATGTCCTTAATTTCTCATTTTGATGATTACATTAGTTGCAAGATAGTAAAACATAGGTTCTTTTTCGTCCAAGACATGCTGAAAGACAAAAACGTGTAAGTACAAAATTATGTTTTATCGTAAAATAACTGTATAATACCTAACACCCGTTACTGCCTTCCTTGGTAAAGTGGAATTATTTCATTCTAAAACTATAAACTTAATCCTGTAAAACGAGTCTAATTCCGGTCCAAGGAAACGAATTTTCTCCTGACGGAATTGCCCCTTATACTTATACAGGAGATGCTGACTTTTATTTGAGAAAAACAGAGGCGGTGTAAACGGATAGAACTATGGAAGACTCTCTTTACTACCTGGAGATTCTTAGATTTGACAAACCTAAAAATAAATAAAGTTTAATTACCTCCATTGCCAGCAGTAAGCTGCAGGCTCTTCAGAATCGCCTCTGGGATGGGTGGTGGGGTAGGAAGGTGGTCACCCTCGGCGTGGTAACCGTTCTCGTCGGCGGTGTAAGTGATGGAGTAGGTCTGACCGTCGTCTCCAACGTAGGAATAGGAGCCTGAGACTTGGAGGGAGCCTTCCTCGGGAGTTGCTCCAGGGATCACGTGACCTAGAAAAGTGAAAAGTGTTTTACGACGTGTGGCATTAAAGCGTGACCTTTGCCTGTATAAGATATGATAACACTAACCAGCGTACTTAAAGACATTTAAGAGACAATAATTAGTTCCTTTTTCAAACTTGTGTGTATGAAAAATCTTCACTCAGGAACGACTTAATCCTTTTTAAAAGTGCGGCTGTAAAACTATGATATATGATATATGTTGTATAACTTGTCAAGCGCTTACACACTAATAACGAAAGTTTTAGCCTTGCTTCTAGTAGGTGAACTTCGAATTCATTGGCTAAAAAACAAAATACAGTTTTAAAAATTAGGGGTGTCCCAAACATTCAGTGTCATCGAGCAACTAACCTTCTTGTTCAGCCTTGGTGCCGTCGCTGGTCTCGTACGCGTATCTGAAGCCTTGTTCGTTGATTTCGTTGTCGAACCTGAGGATCTCGGCCTGGCTGCTGGCGCTAGCAGAAGCGCTAGCGGAAGCGGAGGCGTAACTCTTGGCTTGAGCGTTTAAGCCTAGAATTCAAACATCTTAATTCAGTTTTGAGGCTTTAATATTATTTAGTTAAGGTATAGTATTGTTTAATTATTTACAAATTCAACAAGTAGGTACAACTTTGGAGGAAGTTAAGTTGAAATGTTTACTTTAAAATTATTTGAAATAAGCCCTGGATATTTTGCAAACACTTTCTAATTACACACAAACTTCTAAACCTTAAGGAACTATTACCACATCAACAATATTTTTACAGTAGTCTCGTTGATACGATATTAAATCTTGACGATTAGCGATACCAAATTCCATACAAAAATATTTACATAAATAATTAAATCCTGGTCGCGGCACCAAAGTTTATCTTATTTTAAAAAAAAGTCCAAGTTTACCTTGATTAGCGTGACCTCCCTGGCTACCCTGGAAGCCTGATCCTCCCCTAGGGGCCTGAAGACCTGCG
Source organism: Acleris sparsana (assembly GCA_923062465.1). Taxonomy (NCBI): domain Eukaryota; kingdom Metazoa; phylum Arthropoda; class Insecta; order Lepidoptera; family Tortricidae; genus Acleris; species Acleris sparsana. Next base: position 14,702,980 of record OV281300.1, read on the forward strand.
CTGGCACCATTTGAGGACCCAGCGTGAGGGGGAAGGTAGACGTTCTCCAGGCGCGCCGCAGTGGCGATTGAAGCCAGGGCTAGGACGATGAACTGTAGAATAAATGAAAGTTTCTTTAGTGATAGGAAACTCATAACGCTATATCATGATTCGTAGTATTAGTAGTAGTATTTGTATAGCTCTTAAGATTATACGTTTTAAATAGTTTTGTATTTTGTAATCACAAAATGCTGATTTCACTTTGTTACTTAAGGACATCATTTGATGTTTTGATATGAGACAAGATTGCTCAACTTTTTTGCGATTTTGGGTCTAACAAGCAATTATGCCGATACACGTTAAAATCCGTCTATCTGTAAAAAGCATTATGATTTTGTATTTTAAGTTTGGCTTGTGTTTTGTAACCGTCTTTTTAATGTTCGCAAACAATATTGATCATAATCACACACAGCGCGTTTATTTTTGTTAATCTGCCTGCTACTTGCTCAAGCGTCTATTAATTAGTGGGTTTGATTGACGAGAGATGGTAAGTCACGGGTTTGAAAAGTATACAGCTAGAGATTAAGTACGCACTTGAGTTTTTGTTGGATTGCGAAATTGTGTGCGCAATATAAAATGGTAATGTGTCAAGTTTCATTTATTTTAAAAGTGGACGCAACAGTACGTTGGACGCAAAAATATACCGTATTAAGGAAAACTATATTCTTGGTTATCTTACGGTAGTTTTATGGTTATACTCATTCTCGTAAATGTTAAATTTGGTTACTCCACCTAACATTGTGGAAACGTGTGTGATGGTTTTTTTTTAGTGGACGCACTCTACAATTTTCTCCTAGAATACTAAGTACATAGTCCCAATCTAACAGCACTTAGCAAAATCAAAAACAAGAAAGTTTTAACGAAATGTTCAAATGAACCGCACACGACATATCAACCCATCACGGCTCTAGATGAAATCTTTTGACAAATCACTGATATCCACAGCACTAACACTGAACGTGACATATAAATTGAAAGGCGCACGATTGCTTGCATAAATAAACACAATTACTAACGTATTTCATGGCTGAACTGAGATGTGTACCTACTCCGATGTGGATGATAGTAAAATGTACCTTCTCACTGCACATCCCGCTGTATATATACCATCCTCTGTTCGATATTCGAATGATATAGATTCGAAATTCTACGTTCAAATTTTCAAATCCCTTTTACTACACGAATCTTTATGTTATTCAACTTAGAGTTGCATTTTGTGTATCTATGTGGTAGCTCTTTTTTAATGCCAAACGTACTCTGTTAATTATCGTGATTATTTCATTTATATTAATTGAGACTATTTTTTATACCTGAATGATGCGTAATTTGAATATGGAACGTATGGATTTTAAATATTGCAGTACATTAGGCCTTTATGGTTGTTGTGAATCCATTTTTAAATGGTGAACTAAGTAGCCGCGTAATTAGGAAGTGGTTTGTGCCATGTTAATTTTATACTTAACATCATGCTACCGTTCACGTTAGCAATATGTAGGTATATTACCTAGGCCACCAACCAGGCTTTTGAGCTGGATATCTTAATTTTGATCTGTAAATTGTCTTACGGCCATATTTTTAATTTCCATCGTTCTTAATGTATGTACAGTCCAAAGCAATAATCGATACAAAAATCAATCAATTTTGTGCACATCTTCTATATAATAAAAATGAATCGCTAAATGTGTTGCTAAGCGCAAAACTCGAGAACTGGGCTGTTTTTTTTTTGTATTCGTTATTGTCAGAACTAGGTTTATATGGAAGAAAAAAAAACACCGGGAATGTCGGAAATTTGCAGCGGGGCGAAGCCGCTAGCGGGCCGCTAGTAGACTAGGTATAGTAATTGGCAAAGGGGCATGTAGATATTTTTGAAGTCTCAAAAAGTTGTACATAACTATTTACGTCTTAAACTGTACCTACCCTTACCTACGTCATATTTACATTGACATTTGACTGGTTCCCTATGATTTTTTTCGTTTTAATGAAAATTATAAGGTACATACATACAATATACCTACGTAAGTTTATCAATGATTATTGTGATTAATAGTTAACTTTTCAAAGCCAATATTTCTTTTTTCATCAATCATAAGTAATTAGTACCTATTCTAAACAAAATGCGAACGAGACTTAAACTGCTGAGCCCCATTGGAACTCCGTCACAGTAAGTCAATGATTTAATGCCATATAAATTTGTTTTTTGTAACTTGATGCCGTTACTATGATAGAGTCCTGTAGTAGTTCAACCTATTAAATCTATCATGGTATTACTGTGAGAATAGCTCTTCATTTGTGGGTACGTTAGCTTAATCTAGTATCTAGACATTAAACTATTTGTTAATTAAGCATAAGTTCAAGTTTAAAAGGTTGATATATGTTTACACTGACAGCCAATTAGCGTGGAGGTTATGCCGAAATACCGCGCAAACGAGTCAATTTTTCAAAAAAAATAATTTTATCCTATCCTTGACATAGGTTTAGCGAATACCTAAGTATTCTATATTGACATTTAAAAAGATTCCGTGACCAACATTGGGAGTATTTTTTTCTCAAATAAACATTTAACGCGTTTTTGTTTTAAAGACCTTAGAAAATATTTTAGTAAAGGTACAGTGAACTTCGAGATCTGATGTGAGGTACGTTTAAATTCACGGCGCTTTTCTTCAAATGGCTCTAGGAAAATATTATTTCTTCCCTTAAGTATTCAACCGGGTGCGGTCTTGCGGGTGAGAGGACCTTGTGCAGGGTCCGTCCGGATCGCTACCACCATCTTATCCATTAACCTACAGCCAAACAGCAGTGTTCGTATTGTTGTGTTCCGGTGTGGGGATAAGACAGCCGGTGTAATGACTAGCATAGAGGCATTCCATCTTAGTCCTCAGGGTTGGCAACGCATTTGCAGTCTTAGGCTTGCAGTCTTGTGAATGCGAATGTCTATGGGTCACAGTTTCCACTTACCATCAGGTGGCCTGAGTGCTCGATTGCCTTCTCTATTATAAATGCAAAAATATGTGCGAGAGTATGTTTGTTACTCCTAAAGCTAAAACGGCTTGATATAGAATAAACATTTATTTATATATCGAAAACTAACATCTAAAACTAAATTATGTCGGGGAATATTTCAACTGAATTAATTAATACATGGGCAACATTTTATTCCAAAAAAATGTTTGGCAGAAAAAGAACTATTACCGTGAGTACAACGTGAACGATATTATAGACAAAGTGTAGTATTGTTTAGATCAAATATGTCTTAATATTTTGCGTGAAAGAGTAACAAACAAACATTATTACCCTACAAAGAGCATTTAAAACATCATAAAGCATTAAGTTTGATTTTTATATTAAGCGTATTATTTTATGCATTAAATAGTAAATACATAAATACATTTTACAGATACAGTCACATTCACAAAACCTCGAATTAAAAAAAAAAGTTTAATAAAATTCTGGAGTCCTGGTGAAAAAAGGCTAAATTCTTCGTTAATGTACCTATATACCCTTTTTCACTAGGATATATAATATTAACTTAATCATGAAACGCTCAAAAATCACCAACTATGGTCATCTTGATAATTATATTTAGGGCATCTAAGGTTTATTCTTTCATTCGCTAGCATTACCTAAATCATCTCGAATATTCTCGAATCGAATGATTCATTGAATTCTCTTAGGTCACTTGGATAAGGTTTTTCTCAAGCTACATTTATAAGATTATAAAACCTACCTCATTAAAGTGTATCTAGTCCTTCTCAGTAAGGCGACGTCTGAAGATGTACGCAGTTGATTTGATGTCTCATGACTATGGATGTCTTCTTCTAACCTAAGTAACGTTTCACGGACGCTACTATTGCTAAGCTTATTCATTTGCCCTATATAATTCATTATATAATAACTGTACTGCGACTCCGTCAGCTTAAAAGGCCTTTTGGGACTTGAGTTTTCTGAAATATAAAGTTGTTTTTTGTTCTACGTGTTATAACTTATAAACTGTTCGTGTAGTTGATACATTTCAATTTAGGCGAAAAATACAAACAAACAGGCTTTAAGGCAGCGTTACATTTAATTACTATTAGTATATGGAGGTTGTATTAACGTTAACCTTTAATGCTTACCTATCCTAAGGCCGGATTTTCGTTTCCAAACGTTTAATTTGTCCAAAAATACACAAACTAGAAACGCTTTTTGTATATCCATTAACATTTCACAATGTTTAAATAAATACACCTATAGAACCTATAGGTAATTTTAAGTTTGTCTTATAAACATCCTGGAAATTTCAATGGAAAATAGAAAATAGGAGGCGGAGTTATCGTATTCTTGAGTGGAGACAGCGAATTGGCAAACGTAGTGTAGGACGCCCTCAGACTGGGTGGAGCGACGATCTACGCATAGTGGCTGGCAAGATCTGGATGAGAGTGCCCAGGAATCGTGCTCGTTGGCGTGCAATCGGAGAGGCCTATGTCCAGCAGTGGACTAGTATAAGCTGATGATGATGATGATGAGAAAAAATTGACCTCGTAATATCGTTAATACACTCTGGAGCAAAAATAACGGGTCAGAGTGCGTTTTTCATACTAAAGAGGCTATTTAGATGCCTTGGTTCCTCGCCAGGGAAGGCTTTTTAGTGAAATCTGATGATGAATATCCCGAGCATCGATACAGGACTTCCAAAGTGCCTAGGATACCCAACTGAATGAATCTGCGATTAACGCCGGAATAGTGCATGTTCAGAAAAACATCTAAAATGGCAATAAAATGTAAGGAAATCCAAGTGCTGACCCAAACTCTCCCGCTGTGGTGTTAACTGATTGTGCGATCAGTTAGGTATCTTAAGAGCTTTTGACCTCCTCTATTGAACCTCGCACTATCCATCATTAAAACTCACTCAAAAAACCCCTGGCTAGGAACGACGGCTTCGATATAGTCTCGTTTGTATGAAAAACGCATTCTGACCCGGTATTTTTGCTCCTGAGTGCAGTTAAACCGCCACTAACATTTTTGGTACACGATGCAGTACCATTTTCTCGAAACCATGACCACTTAACTGACGACTAGAGCATTAACAACTGTCAAAATGTATGAACAAACAGTAGATTAATATTGATTAAATTTAACACCTTTTGTTGAAATTGGTACTAAGTGCGCTGGTTGATTTTGTTTTGTTACAAATTCATTGAATCAGTTTCCCACATAGGTAGGATACCTGGCTGTAACAAAATCTCCGTCACTAAGGATGACCTTTAGCTAAAACCAGTTCAAGTGATTTACAATCTAGACCGGTGAAGACTCTAGCTTACACAGCACTTGCTGCTAAAACAGTATTGGATTGTGCTTAAGTTACAAGAAGATAAGAAAAGGTTTTTAACCTCTTCTGGTATATTAATAATCTCTTTTAAATACTTTACTAGACAATATTTCACAACGTTTGCATGCGTTGATTTCTTTTGCTAGAAAAGAAAACCTAATGGTAGAAATAAATAACAACAACGTAAATATTAACCTTTGTCCTTACTAGTATTATAAACGCGAATGTTTGTATGTATGGATGGATGTTTGTTAATCTTTCACGCTGCAACGGCTGCACGGATTTGGATGAAATTTGAAATGGAGATAGCATATACCATGAATTAACACATAGGTTACATTTTATTCCGGAAAAGTAGGATTTTCCGTAGGAATAACGATATTCGAAATCTACGCGGACGAAGTCGCGGGTAGAAGCTAATTTAATAATAATTTTCCAATGTGAGTCATTTCTAAAGTGGTTTTTGAATGATACATAAGCAGTTAGACGTCTCCTAATTGTTAATAAAGTAATAAACTGTTTTTTTTTATGATATAGAGAAGGTAAACGAGCACACATTCACAAGACTGCAAGCCTAAGACTGCAAATGCGCTGCCAACCCTGAGAACTAAGATGGAATGCCTCTATGCTAGTCATTACACCGGCTGTCTTATCCCCAAAGCGGAACACAACAATGCGAACACTGCTGTTTGGCGGTAGGTTAATGAATAAGATGGTGGTAGCCTACCAGCAATGATTGATTCGCACCCTTTCTAAGGATTAGAGTCGGTTACTGTTTCAAAAGTATATTTGGTATACTGTGTCCAGTAGGTCCTTGTATACATTAATTTAGGTTTACGATGCCACTCGTGTTTTAAGCTATTGCCAGTAACGACATCTCTTCACCAGCACTAGGTATACTTATTTCACTGTTGTCATAAAATACTTTAGTGTCATTTGCGAATAATTAGTTTGACTAACTATCAACAATAAAATATAAAAAACGTCGATATAATCACTCCTCAAACCAGAGAACCAAGGTCACCGACATAGCTCAGAGAGTTAGCATGCTGAAGTGGCAATGGGCAGGCCACATAGCTCGGAGAACTGATAACCGTTGGGGAAGAAAAGTTCTCGAGTGGCGGCCCCGCACCGGTGGACGGAGTGTTGGACGGCCTCCCACCCGGTGGTCTGACGACCTGGTTAGGATCGCGGGGAGCCGCTGGATGCAAGCGGCTCAAGACCGTGACTTGTGGCGCTCTTTGGGGGAGGCCTTTGTCCAGCAGTGGACGCCCCCGGGCTGATGATGATGATGATGATGAATCACTCCTTCTTTGAGAACGATATCTCTTAAACGGCTGAACCGATTTTCATGAAAACTAGCTATAACTAAATGTGAAATGCAATTAAAAGCATACTTTACAGCAATAGTAATTTATCTACACACATATCATAAACTCTCTACGAGTACGACTGCCATAAAGATGCTGAGATTGCAAATATTTTTGTGTTTCTCATACCATTAGATAACTTAGTAAAAAAAAGGTAAGATAAAAGAAATTTATTCAGTAAGTAGGCCGCTTGGGCACTTTTACACGTCAAGATACTACCAGCGCTTCCCAAGAGGAGACCACTGCTGAGAAGAAACGCCGCAAGAAACTCAGCAGTCAGTCATTTTTTAAACTTATTTCATATTTCATATTACAATGGTACAACTTATTCTAGCATTATATAAAGCTACAAGTATAAAATTAAATATAATATCAAATAACAGTAGTTCAGCAGGAAAACATGCCAAAAATCTTACGGGAGAGAAAGATAGAAAATAATAAAATAAAATAGAATCAACTACTTATATATGTGTATAAATAGATGGCGCATGATTACCACATAAAAGTTTCGATATGTTTTCCTGCATCAACGGTGTCCCCCAGACAAGAAAAAGCAGGATAAAGCTTTTGTATGTGTAGCTTCTCCATGCCATAAACAATGACAGATGTGTAAAAGTTGTCCTCCCGTATCACTTAGAGATTTTAGAACTACCAGTTATGGGCAACAATGCGGTCACAGGATAAGCAAATTAACTCAAACAGTTAAAATGAACCGATTGGCAAAATACTATGAAATTGCGGGTCTAACTCGACCTATAGCGATTCACGACCAAAAATGTCGCCACACATTCTGAATTAGTCATGTGAATGATGTAAGTTATAGATGCGTCGTAATGTTATACTTAGACTGATAAATTTATGTCGTGTTCCGGCTTCGGGGCAACCTTTCAGCGGCTGCAGCGAACACGCTGGTCTATCACCTCGGTGTTAGATTTAAGTTTTTTATTGTATGTTAATCTATAGAGTAGTTGTTATTATGAGCCTTGTAGCTCGAAATGATGAAAGTTTCGGGTTTTTAAAAGGAAACATATTATACAAAGTAAAAGTGTCAGAGTAGTAAATATTATCACAACAAAAATAACATCAGGGCAGCATCTCAAACCAATTGATCTAGTCCCCAACTAAGCTCTAGGCTTGTACTATGTTCATTAGGCAACGATACAGACCCATAATTATATAAGGAACTACGTATTAAAACAGAACACATCCAAGATTTAGGAAACAATTGCCTAGCTTATCACACAAATATATGACTATGACTATGACGATGACTATGACAAATGTTGGCCTATACCGTGAATAAATAGAATCCGGGACCGCTAGCTTTGTGGACTAGTTTAACTGCATTGTTAACAAGAGAGCAACGTTATTGTATGGACGGCAAGGGCAGTTTTATTGAATCTAGAACAATAATCCAAAGGTATGGTAGGAGTAGACTGACCTAAGCGAGTATCTGTGGCCTAATCGTTTTGAGTGTCAACTGCCTGACTTCGAACCCTAGGCTTTGTGTCTAACTTAAGAAAATAACAAAAAAGGTTTTTCCTTCACCATAAATACCGATGTCTTCATGGTGAAAGAAAAACCTTGAACAGCTGAGTGTGAAAGTAAAGAAGGCCGTAAGTGCATGTTTGACAGAACCTTCAAAACTACGTATCTACAACTTTCAATACATCTATGCATCAAAATAACGATTCCGGTGCCAAAAAGCGCACGTTCTGTTCTTAACAATTACAATTTCTTAAAATCCTTCTTGTATCCATTCCAAAACCATCCTTATCCCGTTTAAATACAATTCAGCTTCTATTGGACAAAATCCTCTCGACGAACCATTCAACCGCGTTTGAAATAGGACTTTGTGGGTTTGGTTTTATGGTTGTTTTTCATTTGTATAGTTTTTTAGATGATCTTTGAGATAGGATATGGAGCACATAGTTGAATTAACTCCGGAACAACAATTGGAGTCAAATTCTGATGCAATCTCGTCAGTATGACTTGCATTCTGCTTCGTATCGCTTTGTTTTTTTTTACTGTGGCTTTTTAACAAGTGTAACACAAAACTGATACTGTCGTCAACATACACTCAGGAGGCGAAATACCGGGTCAGAGTGCATTTTTCATACTAAAGAGGCTATTTTGAACCCTTGGTTCCTCGCCAGGGAATGCTTTTAGTGAAATCTGATGATGAATACCCCGAGCATCGATACAGGACTTCCAGAGTGCCTAGGATACCCAACTGAATGAATCTGCGGTTAACGCCGGAATTGTGCATGTTCAGAAAAACATCTAAAATAGCAATAAAATGTAAGGAAATCCAAGTGCTGATCCAAACTCTCCCGCCTTGGTGCTAACTGATCGTGCGATCAGTTAGGTATCTTAAGAACTTTTGACCTCCTCTATTGAACCTCGCAGTATCCAAGGCGGGGAACCAAGGCTTCGACATAGTCTCGTTTTGTATGAAAAACGCACTCTGACCCGGTATTTTTGCTCCTGAGTGTATGTTGACGACAGTATCAGTATCAGTATCTGTAAAAATAATAACCTAAGCAACTGAGAAATCGGCTTAATCAAACCCAGTCTCACCTTTAGAACTGTGTCTTATTAACGACATAAATCAAATCGTAAGAATTGACAAACGTAGTTTCACTGTGTCACAATTCTATGGTGGGTCTTTGCGACTCTATTTTAACCCTTATGGGGGTAGATTTTCCAAAAATCTCCTCTAACGCACCTCTATACTCAAGGTTATTCCCTCCAAAATATAAGTCACTAGTTTCAGCAATTTAGGCTGTGCGTAGACTCACTCAAGCGCGGTTTCCACTGGGAATAGGGAGGGCCCGTACGGACCCCGTTTAGCATACAACGGTGGCTTGCAAAGGTTTGCTCGCGGTGATAACACTTGAAGTCATCGATGTATGCTAAACTGAGTCTGTACGGGGCTCGCTTCACTCGTAGTAGGAAGCAAACGTCAGTCTCGGAAGAGTTATATGAACCTGTAGGTCCTTATTCGATTTTAAGAAGATACCTACTAATGTTTTTTTAGAAACGAGCTGCCTGCCAGAGGCTTCGCCCCCGCTGCAAATTTCACACGTTCCCGGTGTTTTTTATGATTATTGTCCACCTTATCCTGAAAATCGAACAGGACAAAAAAAAGACAATTTAGTGCAGTCGTTCGGAAGCGACATACACGTTTTTTTTTTTTGTTTTAATTTGAATTTTATTCAAGGGCGTGTGGGGTTAGTGCGTCAAACCATATATTATTTAGGAGATACGAGTATTGTTGGTTTGACGCACTTGTCTCGTAGACGCATTTGCCTCACCTAACCTTATATATATATAATAAGAATAATGAGAGCGCCACTGTCAACGTGTGCCAGGTGCAGCCTTAAAAAATTTACCAACTTCATTGCGCATATATCACAATATTGTAACCAAATACCTAAAAAAATGTTACATAAAACAACTTATTACAAAAAGAAATGCCCATCACGGTTACAAAACCTGACACTTCGGCGTACTCATCTCTGATTGAACACAGGTTGAGGAAAACGGTTGCTTCACTAAAATAAACACCTAATAAGTGTGAACTAGCTTTGTTACTTAGTGTTTTATGTAATTTACAGTTGATATTTTGCGTGTAAGGTGACCAATTATAGGTCAAAGTTGATGGAGAAATTATTTAAAAACCTACCAATATCAGATGGACTCAAACGAAGACGAAAGACTAAAGTGACACGCTCCTAAAAAAAACTCTCTGACGAGCTCATGGATATACATCATGATTCGTACTTTTAATTTAATTAATACGGTTCATAACGTGTAGAATATAAAGTTGAATTATAAAAATGCAAATTAGTAGGTTCCGGTACAAGCTTACAAATACTGTCCAAAACTATAAACAATAAGTGAAAGGTAAAAACAGAATTATAATTTAATAAAACTATGAACCGGGATTTAAACGCGAAGTAAATTAAACATTTACAACATTTACCTCGACTTTTTTAATTTTTGTCCTCGTGACGACGGCTGTTGTAACACAGTCGAAACGTCCACGTAAATGTTTATTTTATTACGCAATTAAGTCCCGATTCATAGTTTTAGTATGTGTGAAAATCGTGTCAGTTTGAAGCAAACTATAATTATACTTAGCTACGACACACTTGAACTAAAGTGAAGCATCTGTCTGTACATCTGTGTAAATCGGTCTGATTAGCACATGCCTGTCAAAAATAAAAACTTCTCGCTACCGCAACGTTTACAAAACCTTAAGTAGCGTGATTAAGAGCTCCGGTAATAGGCTTATAGACCTTGACACGGCTCAAGACATGAGAGGTTAGGTTTTTACCCGCCTGCGGTAAATAGGACTCAAATGTTTCCATCCACGAAGCCGTTTGGCTGTCGTCCAATATCACTTGTACTTAGTTCCTCGATGTATGAAGGTTTAACACTATGAACCAGTAATTAAAAGACATTTTTCTCTATCTTTTAAGGGTCTTACACAATGCTACGACTGCTATACATATACAGGACAGCCTGTATATTTGAGTATTTATTTACAAAAGTATGTAGGTATATACTTTTCTAGTACCCAGACAAGACCAGTTGTGTAAAAATTGTCTGATATTTACTACGTTATACTATGAACTGTTACAATAACTATGATATAAATTACTCTATTGCAATATTGGATACTGCTACAAAACTTCAAACTTGCATTAGACACTAAATCTCTAAAATGATGATAAATCATACATCCATTTGTTTCATTTATTACATCTTGGACCACACGATCACGGCCAATTTGATTCCAATATCAGACCGTTTGAGAGATTAATTTCAATAAGTAGATACACTCATTAGACCTCGTGGTGACCTCTGCGCGTCGTGATGGTATGGTACCAATTGTGAAAGCTGTGGTGGTAAAGTGGTACAGCAATAGAGATTTGGAAGACGAGCTCCACGACTATGGCGTTAACAACCAGTTGACGAGTATCTGAGAAGTTTCAGGCATTGAAACACAAAGATGTAGAAGTAGTTTTTACATGACCTATTCGGAAAGGGGACTTTTTTCCCCACTAGGAGGGATCAAGGTGGCACTTTTCTGTTCAAGGACATTTTGTTGCCAAATTAGGTAATTATTGTTAAATTTGGTCATTTCAGAAATTTTAGATAATAAAACATAAAAAAAACACGAAAATCTTTTATTTTCCTTATAGGTGATGTGAAAACCAGTATGTGTCACAGGGTAGCAAAATTATATGCACCTTGGGCGTTAACACTTGAATCCCTCACAACGCTCAGGATTCTATTTTAGAATCCCTCGCCGTAAATATGTAATTTGGCTCCCTTGTGACACAATCTACTATTATAGCCCGATAATGGATAAACGGTACTTTTCTCAAGAAATGGAGAGATGAGTTACAAAGAGGATGGTAAAGCTAAAAAATTCCATACAAAATGAGAGAACGTTTCTCTCCTATTAAGGTTCCTGGTGAAAAAGGGCATTGACTCTCCTGAAGATCAAGGCAAAAAGGGTTTAAGTCTGGTATACTCTGCTTATGTATATCGCTTTTTGTTGTAAGAGTTAAATCGACTTATTTATTATTATTGGGGGTTGAGATGGGTCTTGTGTGCCACTTCGACCATTGCTGATCTTTGGGGCAACCTTTTGTCAACTATGATCGGCTTTGGCGGAAACTTAGTGAGACAGGTATACCGTCGGAGTGTGTGGCACTGTTTAGGCACTGGTATAGCAATCAGTTAAACCAGGTCAGATGGGCGAGCAGTTTATCCAGTGAGTATAAGCTTGAATGTGGGGTAAGGCAGGGTGGTATTACCTCACCGAAGCTATTTAACTTATACATTAGTAAGTTGATAGATGGGCTTAGTGGCATGCATGCGGGATGCTATGTTGCTATGATGCTATGCGAAGCCTACGCCATGACCCATGGACTAGAGTACAACACTAAAAAGAGTGAGGTGTTGGTATTTAAAGCGGGTAAAATCAAGCCATATCATGTTCCACCTATTTTGTTGAACTCTGGCTAAAGGTTGTAGATAAGGTGAAATACCTGGGACATATCCTTACGAGTGACCTAAGGGATGACTTGGATGTTGAAAGGGAGCGCAGGGCATTGGCGGTTCGGAGTAACGTGATCGCCCGCAGATTGCTCGTTGCTCTTATGAAGTGAAAATCACACTGTTTAAATCTTTTTGTCAATCTATGTACACGAGCAGCCTGTGGGTCCGGTACACGAAACGAGCCTACAACGCCTTGCGCGTACAATACAACAATGCTTTTAGAATGCTATTGGGACTGCCTAGCAGGTGTTCTGCATCGGGTATGTTTGCGGAGGCTCGCACGGATGGTTTTCAGGCTATAATCCGTGAAAATATAGTCTCATTACTAAGTCGTGTGAGACGTAGTCCCAATATCATTCTAAAAGAAATTGCTGAAAGGTATGATTGTCCGATCTTTAAGCAGTGGACCGAGCTTATTAAGGCTGTAGCGCAATTTGTAATGTAGATGCTATGCTATGGAAAGCGTGAGCATTTATATTAAGTTAGTGAAATTGTAAATAAGATAGTATCTTTAGAATTATTCTATTAATTATAAATAATACACCGTACCTTTCGAATTATAGCGACCTAATTCAACATTGCAGCTTTTGACATCGAGTCATTTTGTTCATTACGTCACTATAATTTCAAAGATGCAAGTACAAACCTATTTTCTCATAATCACTACGATATATTGAAAAAGTTAGAAATTTAATTCATTGGTTCGTTGTAGGCCCAAAATGGAGACTCTGGGACTGCAGGCTAAACGTGCGGTGTAACTTTAAGTGCATATACTCGTAATGTAGCACAAACGATACAAAAAAGTAAGTATATGCATCGTCTCGTTAGAACCCATCGTGAGCATGTGTGTGAGTCGTATGCGTTACGGAGCACACACACACACACACACACCTAGACTTTAACAATTTAATGTTGTGTCGGTCGCAAAGACATTTCCCCGCGGGTTTTACCTGTTTGTAACAAGCAATTAGGTTATCGAAAAGCAAATTAATTCTCATCAAATTATGCGATTCACGTGTAAGTGATTTCTAATTGATGCACATTTTGTTACTATTAATTACGTCACATAATACCCAATAATGTGGTTGGTATAAAAGCGACGATTAATGCACAGGCATTATTAGTAATCAGAAGTCCGCACTATTGTATACATTTAACTGTGATTTGGATATTTTCATGTAAGTATTAAATGACCCTCCCTCCCTAACTCTGTAACCCCCTGTCCGATACTGCTCATGATCGTCCGTAAAAAAACAAATTATGCCTCAACTAACATTCTACCGAAGTTCATAAAGATCAGATCTATAATACTAAAGTGATCGTAGAACAAACAAACAGAAACTGAACTAATACCCATCAAGTTGACTAAGCCTCTTATTCATAATCGCACAATAACTAAACTGGTGGTAGCGATCCGGACGGACCCTGCACAAGGTCCTACCACCCGCATTTTTTTTTATTAATCATTAGTTACCGTTTTTAACTACTGATCAAACAACAGGCCCTTAGAGGGTAGCTTACTTCTTTCAGTCGAATACGTATGTGTACCGTGTACCCTTTCGACAAACAGAAGATTAATGGCCTAATCGATCGTTATAATTGTCAAAAATGTTTACGATTGACCCGGCTGTCGTACGGTAGCGTTGAACGCAAGAGTTAATTCCATACATTGTACGCTAACGTTATTCATCTTCAGGCCAAACTGTCTAAGTTTGACCTTACGTTTTTCTTTTCTATCACTCAAAATGTATGGAATCACATTCTTGTGCGTTACGAAGCACTACGATAACTAGCGTTTCTGTTCGTTTCGTTCTTAACCAATCGCGTCACTGGTAGATCACGTGACCTTTCGTATCACGTCATCTACCAGTGACGCGATTGGTTTAAAAACGAAACGTATAGAAACGCTAATTAGCGTAGTGACTAGTGAATCTTGACAGGGCCGTCTGCACTGTTCGCGTAGTTGTGTTTGAGTCTAGTATCAGATAAGACATCCAGTGAAATTACTAGCGTAGAGGCTTGCCATCTTAGTCCTAAGGGTTAGGATAGCATTTGTAGTCTTTGGATTGCATTCTTGAAATCGCAGGTTTCCTATGTGCTTATTTACCTTCTCCATTTCTGTATAATCATTATTATTCAAATTAAATCAAATCAAATCATTTATTTCAGCCATCTTTGGACCATAATATTATTACAAAGTGTCAGTAAATTAAATTAAAAATTTAACCTAATGTTAGTATTACATATTTTTACTGAGCACATAGGTTTTAAACTAAGCTAACCTACTTAGGCTGATATGCCAGTACGTGAACCAGACAACAATGATTCACATACTGACAATCGAACCTCTGTGCGAACGTCGCCAAGATGCTGTTGGAGCTGGCCCACACCCTGCGCACCAGGGATGTGCAGCGTTTTCGCATGATGGCGTAAAAGCAGTCCACTCTTGCACCCGCGAACATACCTGATGCGTTGCAGAATCGAGGCAGCCCATCAGCATCCTAAACGCGTTGTTGAACTGCACGCGTAGGGCGCTATACTGCCTTTGCGTGTAGTTTATCCACAGGCTGCTCGTGTAAAAGTTGGAACAATATGCTCTAAAGAGCGTCAGTTTAACCTCAGCTTTATTGAGTATTTCTGTGCTATATTTTCTTCATGCGTTTTTTTTTTGTAATTTTCTGTGTAAGTGTTTTCGCCTAAACAAATGTTTCTTTTACAGAACAAAATGGCGTCCAATCGCGTTACACTGATGATCATGTGCAGCTTTGTTCTGCTCTTTGTCATCTCTCAGAACGTGGTACAGGGTGATCGGTTAATCGGTAGCTGTGTTTGGGGCGGCGTTGACTATACTTCTAACTGCGATCAGGAATGTAGGAAACGGGGTTACCCTAAGGGAGGGCATTGTGGGAGCTTCGCTAACGTTAACTGTTGGTGTAACCAATAGTTTTACGGCTACCATGATGGTACATCGTTGGAGAGAGTGCCGGAGTTAAAAATATAAGGGATGACACAGCTTCTTTAATGTCAATCGTTTGTGCAACGCCAATGGTTTGATCCTGTAAAATTAAATTTTACAAATCTGGAACATCATTAAGCCTGTTATTCTCGAAAACAATGATGTCATAATTTGGTACGTATTTAGCAGACCTTTCAAACTAAATAAAAATGGTTTATCTATTACAATAAACGTTTAAAATTCCAAATTTCTTTCTTCTTTTCACCTACACCTCAATATTCCAACGTCCTTAAATGATATACGCCAGCTATTCCTCGGGCATTTAAATTGGGTTTTCATACACTAGCCAGTAAAAAACCCATAGACATATTTTTTTAATTACATTCTACGGATACTGATGAACTGATGCTGTGGTAAGGGTGCAATCGTTCTCCAAATCAAACTTTAATTAAATTAACTGCTTATGATAGTAATTTAGTGGTAAAAAACGTAAACCTACACAATGCGGTGGCATCTAAAATGGCCGAGAGTAGCATTGTGTCTGTAAATGATAAACTTCAAAGGCGCCAATATTGAACTTTTGTTTTTTCTGGTCACGAATGATGAAGATCAAAGTTCAAAGAACTCCAGTACCCTCGCTCTCTTGTGATTTTATAAACTCTCCACAATTTCTAGAAACGTGAATCATCGACTCATTGGCCCTAACCATAATGAGAAGTTCAGATAAATTCTGCACAGGACATAACTCTTGCTTGTGGTACAACAGTTAATGCCGGCGACTATACCTACTGAGGAATCTACACCAAAAATAAAAGTAAATCCAAACAAAAAGAACCTAAGTTGGATGTAACGCATAAAGAACCCTAGATAGCAATAAAAAAATACAAGTATATTTTACAACTTTTTCGGCGAATTACAGGGTTAAACCGCGGCGCTGCCGTCCAATGACAGAACCAATTACAGCGTTTTGTCTTAACTTGCATCACATGATTCCTCATGAGTGCTTCTACCATACCTACAAAAGAAATATTAAAAAAAACGTTCTAATTTAGGCTGTCACTGTCAAAACGCGGTAACTCTGCAAAAGACTAGCCAAAACATCATAACTGCAATTGTGATGTTTTATACCAAGACTAATGCCGTCTGAACACAACAGAATGCTTAGTACTAAAAAGCCACTAACTACCTCGGAACAAGGAACGGACCACTTGCAGCGTTTTGCTTTATCTGCGTCACCATCAAGCAAAATCTTATACCACTAGTAGTACTAAGGTGAACAAAAGAAAAAAACAAGTGTAAGAGTAGTCGTTTAGGCACAATGAAGGTGTGAAAAAAAAACTGAAACTGCGAACCGAGCTTGAGTTTTTTTTTGGGGAACTGATCTGACAGTCGTATAAATGATTGCCCAATATAAGTGAAAAAGATTACTTTGCATTACCATCTGCCGTTAAATATATCTGTTAAAAAACCACGTCTTTAAATTAAACATGAATCTGATGTACCTACGTAAATAAAGATTGTTTTATTTTTTTATTTCAACTAAGGATACATGGCTGTTTCATTAATATAACGGTTCGTCATTCTTTAAAAAAAATACCGTTATATCATCTAAACGTTTATAAAAGCAAAAGACTAAATTAGTCCCAAATATACAACGTTAACTTATTAAATTCTTGAATATAGACTTGTTCGTATTGTTTTCCGATTTAGGTCCTTAAAACAATTTTATTGCTCTAATTTATATAATTAAGTAATCGTACCTTTTTATGTAACTTACCTGTGACCGGGTATAAGAACAATTGCGCCGTAAGCACAATACGCTAAGTATGACTTAGCGTAATTTAATTTGGAACTTTTTTTTTGTATTTTTGGAACAAACTCAGCTAAGTCGATCTAAAATCAAAATTAAGAAGGTAAGTGAAATAATAGTAATCACCATATTGTATAATCTGCGATGAACAACCTTACGGTGAAAAAACATAGATGATAGTTTGATAGTACACTCAAGGAATTAAATTTGTGTCCCCCCTTAGTTCCAAAGTGAATCTGACACTACAGCAATAAGGTTGAGTGTCCTATCAATGACAAATGACTTGGCATCTCTAATGACAATGCCATGTTCAAATTTTCTTTGAAATGGGTAGCAAATTGATTCCGTGTCCGTATATGTACAAGGTTAAAAAGTTATCG
Source organism: Acleris sparsana (assembly GCA_923062465.1). NCBI lineage: Eukaryota > Metazoa > Arthropoda > Insecta > Lepidoptera > Tortricidae > Acleris > Acleris sparsana. Next base: position 14,720,918 of record OV281300.1, read on the forward strand.
CATTTTTCTCTATTATTGGCTCTGTTGCAAAACTGACATCGCACGGAGCTAAATTTGCATGAAAAAAAATTGACCTCCACACAAAGTGACCTAGCCCCAAACTAAGCTCTAGGCTTGTACTATGGGTACTAGGCAAAGATAAACTTACTTATATATAGATAAATACATACTTAAATACATAGACAACACCCATGACTCAGGAACATATTCGCGCGTGACTCTACCGGGGATCGAATCACTACCCACTAGGCTACCGCTTCGTAATAACATCTGACAAAAAAAAAGTACATCTATTAAAGTTGTACTGATCCCAAGTCAGCGGGCATAACGTATATATGTATGGGTATATATGTATATTAATTTTTTCGATTTTTCTTTCGTCTAGAACATAATAATAATCGTTTTTCTTAATCTATACATAATTAAGAGTAGGAAGCTTAGCCCCGCTGGATTATCAGTAGGAAATTTTGTTCATCAGTGGCAATACTGGATTTCCTACCAATGATTTAATAAATATGTGAACTTGAATGCAAACCCAATTTGGGAATTTAATTTAACTCATACATAAATTATAACGCCTATAAAAATGTAGTAGCAAAGGGGAGGCAAGAACAAAACATCAGTAACAAATGATTAGAAACTTTAAATGTGGGTCCGTCGTGGGACTTTGTCACAGTGATAGCATCGTGTGACGAGATGGGAATTACATGCAAGTTAATCGTTGATTTCATGCGATACGGTTCTATAGTGGTTTGACGACTTGGATCCGTGACCGTATTTGGGTTATATTGAGATTGATTATAGAAGCAAGACATCAATAATAATATCTAAAAGGATATTATTGTGTATATAGATGCTAAACGGAATGAATCAAAGAGTTACCGCATTTAACATAATTATTTTTAGTGAGAACAAGTAAGGTAGATTGAAAAGTGAGGGTACTTGTCCGATTAACGTTAGTAACATGGATATGCTTTGATAATTATTTGTTTTATATATATAATATGTTTTGGACTGGAATTCATTTATAACAATTTGAAAGTTTGAATAGTCGTGCAACAACAACATTTAATATAAATATGTAATGTATGTAAATAATTATTAATACAAAATATAAATGATTGGTACCGATTTTGAGCGATTTGCCTACAGGGCGTGACACCTATCAGAGTGGAATGGAAAAGTATTATACCTGCAAGATGACTTGCCTCGGAGCGGAATGGTTGACAAGCATAATGTTTAGGAAGTATAATGACTACCAAGCGAGTTGCCTAAAATTAAAGATGCCTGAAATGTATAATTATTTGTTATATCAATTTTCTAAAGTTGTTATCTCTTATTAGCGGAATATCGACGGAGCCCCGCTTCGCGGAGCTACCATTTCTGGATTCTGGAGGCTTTTCGGGCTCGTTGCAGAATAAACATAATTTAAATCTACCTATCTTTTCCGACTTAGTTTTAAATTGATTGAAAGGAATTCAACTAGCCGGGTGACTTGCTTTTTGGACTTTCTTTTGGATGGGCATTTTGCATTTTGGACGTCCCGCACATGGCCTAATAGTGACGAATACATGTAACTAATCATAGATAGATAAATTAAATATACCACACTGTTTCGTATTTAGTCTTTTCCATTGTTAGGTTATGTTTGTTGGAAACTAATTGAGCTATTAATAATAAACTAGGTAAAAGGGGAATTTAGTTCAATTAAAGATTGAACTTTGACTCAGATTTGGGTAGTTTGAATAGGTAATGGAAAAGATAATTTAAAAAGAACAATGTATATCTACTTAAATGATTTAATTTTATGAAGAATTAAATCTGGCTAGTCCATACTATGTTTTCGTTGCTGGTCGAGAGCGTCCATTTTGATAAAGTGGAAGGGGAAATGGCTGAGGGTATAAAAGGTGAAACGCGGTGGGTTCGGGGCTTTTTTGAACGAGACAGAACGAGGGACGGAGCGCTGCCAGGTGAACCCAAAAATATTAATTGAGTAATTTAGTGTCTGGACGGAGAATCGGAACCTAATTGGTGAGCATAAATCCTAACCCGTAGGACGTTGAATTTATTCAACGTGACTTTAAGAATGCATCAGCGCATTCTAGTCTCCTTCCCGTTGTTGTCAGGACCCCTTTAACACCTGGGTTACCTACCAGGCTGCAAGCTGAGTCCGGTTTGCGGGCAACGGGGTTATCCTATAATTAGTGCATGTAATTTGATCCCAACACCTACATACAAGCGTGTGGCTATTGCAGCAATGTGGTAGTCTATATGTTTGGCTAACGCCGAAAGGCGGTGTGTGATCTTCAAGCGGGTCCACCAATGACTTTCGGGTTGTTGAAATGCTTGTCCTTTCGCCGGTACGGTGCACGCTGAAGGGGCCACAGGTTGGCACATGCGGCGAGGCTGTCCCGTCAAGGGGATTCCAACAGATCTCTGTCCAAGAACGGAGGCGTGCACTTCAATGCCGGGAGGGCCCCCCTTCCTCAATCCTTAATCCTATTCTTGAACCGGCACCGACTGTAGGAACCTGGTTCAGGCAGACAGGGTGTCATTAGGTACGGGTAGGTAGGATGTGCATGCTGCTTTACCATTGTATTTAAACTCCGACTGTAGGAACCTGTTTCAGGTTGGTAGGAAGTCTTTAGGCTCGGGTAGGTAGAATGTGTTTAATTTATCTTCTAGGTGATTGATAAAATAGGATGTGCATGAAATTTATTACTGTACTTTCAGCTTCTTAATGGGGTTCTGCTGATTATTGATATCACACCAGCGCTTTTAGTTGACTGTATAATTGTCTTTATTAGAACCAGGATTGCAGAGACCTATTGGGAATCTGGTAGAAGTATTCTACCTCATTTATTTGGTTATTCACTGTGTTTTTTGTTTCATGACGTGTTTTATTTTATTTTGTGCGTGTCTAGTTTGTGTGTCGTTGAGGGATCATATGCACGAATTCATATTGTTAAAATGGAATGAATTAGTTATTATTGCTTTAAAATATATAAGTAACGGGGAAACTTTCATGAGGTTATAAGATTTGGCCCCTCAAAGTAAATTCAAAACTTGCTTTAAATATACAAATCTTTATACATTCATCTACAATCTTATAGACAGATAGATAGTGAGATATAAAAGGAACCAAAACTAGTTTGTTCATTGATTATTACACTATTAAGAAGTAAATTGTGAAATTTAACTTCGTGCATATATCCAATAACTTTACAGGAAATAATATTTGTATAGTTAGCAGGCAGGTAAGTGACTATTTTGATTGAATAATCCCAATTGGGTTTTATAAATTTTATATAATGTAAACCCTGTACAAACTTTCTTTGTCTTATGCGGTACTTCAATTAAATTAGGTCTATTAATTAAATCTAAGGCCATACAATCTAACTCACATTTAATTGTTGGAGTATCAGCGAAAGGTAGCAATTGGTTTTATAGGGACAAAAAGATATTGAAGGTAGAACTCAACCGAAGCTATTAATGGTTAACCCGAAATAAGACAAAGAATGTTCTGAGAATGTTATCTACGTGACTTTTGACTTACAGGTACTTTAACTATTTGCACATAAACCCTATACCCTAACTATATATTCTTACATTACCGACTATAATAAACTAAATTAAAGGCGGAGGAGGGTAGAGGTAAATAAAAGGCACACCTTTACGATTCAATAAATTCAGCTAATGTAGATATTATTGTGAAGGGAAGGCGTTGAGTCATTTATGATTTGATTTTCTTCATTGTTAATAGTTCATCAGCAGTGCTAAGTAATTTTAGCATGCTAGCAGTAACTTGAAATAAAACAGTATTTAGTTAGGTTGGTATATTATTTGGAAAACACTACAATGATTGTTATTTAGCTTTTATTAAGTGGAAGTTGGTTTATAATTATGAATGTTAGTAATAAAATGGGACTGTAAATATAGAATAATTTATAGAACCATGATTTTAGGGATTATTTATTCACTTGGTGCGGGGGGGGAGGGGAGATCAAGGTTACGTTGTAGTTCTTGTAGGGAATGAGATATTACATTTAAAAATTACCATTAGTAAGTTAACATCTTCATACTTAGGTAGTTCCTGCGGGAAATTAATAAAATTCTTCTTTATATCCTCTTTGTGTAAACCAGGATCAAGTAGATTACAACGTAAGGTTCTTATTTGGTGTACCAGGAACGTTTTAGAATGAGTAGTTGTGAGCAAATAAGAGGTTTAGAAAACCATCTCATTGATAAATCTGAAACATCACAAAAATAAAATGTAAACACCACTGTACGATAGATGATGAAAAGGTATCTTTATTTAAATAAAGACAAAAGAATTTCTAGGTGATTTCAAAAAGGGCAAAAGGTATATAAATAAATAACTTGTTACAAGTAACAAGTTTATTAAAGAACGGATAATATAAGAATGTAAAATAAGATAGGAAAATAAGACACTTACCTAAAAAACATGAGATTTTATGTTGTAACTCTGAGATATAATTAAACTAAATCAGGGCATTATCAAAATGAAGTTTTCAATATCAACGATGAAATTTTGGTCTGTGTTAGTTATGGTTGTTTTGTAAAAATATAGATAAGATAATGTAGATTACATTGCAGTCAGATTTATAAAGCGTACTATTCACGGTACTACAATATTATAAAACCGTAACTTTATGGTCCAATTAAATCATGAAATTGGATTGTGAATTCGTACATTTGCTAGCATCTGAGTTTTGACCCAAAACTTTGTGACTTTATCCTCAAACATAGGCACCGTGACGCTGGTTGTTCCACGCTGACTTCCTGAATTAGGTTATGCTGTGTCAATACGAGACACGGATACAGACAAGATTGTTGTCTTAGATTAGAAAGGGCCTAGACACCATAACATTAATAAATGGAAATAAGAAGGTATTCGACTTTTCATTAGAGATCCGACTAATCATTAATAAGATAGGCCGAGTTAACGTATTAATTAGGAAACGCTAGAAATTAGGATGCATATCCGGGGTTGGGTTAATGTGCTAAATGTTGCTATTGAAGCATATTTAGCAAGTCGCTTGTTTGTTTAAATGGATTATTGTTCCAATTAATAAATAATATTTGTTGATACCTGTTTGACTTTACTTAAATGAGAAAAGTAAAAGTAATTGGATTAATAATTCACCCGTTTATGGGAAACGAGTCAGATTCAATATATCGGCTCTTGGATTTGGTTGATCTGTTTTAGGCCCCTCGAGGTGACAGCATCAAATCTATTCCGACTAATTGGAAAGAGTCGTTTCGCTGTGAACGTGGGTACAATGAAAATCTCCCCTTGAAAGTACTAGATCTAGTAGGAATGCTTACCTGGTGGACTGGAGATTCTAGGAGGCGCTCTCACATGTATTTCGTTGTGGATAGTAGACGTTACATGATACCAGAGCTGATGTGGAAACGAGGCTCGAGATGGCTACCTGGTTATATCTCCAGAAAAACCTTGTCCTCGCATTATGCTATGAATTTAGGCATTTTAAGTGGAGATTAATAAAATTTTAGTTCAGTGCGACCTTTTGGAATATGGGAAAAGGATATGTCATGTCATTATGATTACTTAATAGTCGGTTGATAGGCAGATCGTAAGGATAGGTTATCGATAAGCTCTATGAAATTTTCCTGTTTAATATACATTAAATACACCCTACACGTGTTTTAGTTTAGCTAAATAGATAAAATTAGGACCAATGGCTTAATGGAGTAATGGAATACCTAGATCTAAAATGCTATGATGTATGATGAGAGTTGGAAGTGAAAATTTGTAAACTAACAATTATTTTAATTAATAATTCCCTACATTACATTTTTGATAAAGTTAAATCCCGGGGTTGGGTTAATTAAATAAATATGCTATTGAAGCAACTTTACAAGTCGCTTGTTTGTTTAAATGGGTTATTTGTTCAATTACTAAATATTTGCAACTATCTTTTCGACATTATATAAATAAGAAAACAAATGTAATTGGATAAATAATTCACCCGTTAACGGTGCGACGGTCTAGTCACGGTGCATTGGCTTTTGGCTTGTGTCTAGATGCTCGTGCGTGCATGGGTGATAGCGCAAGCTATACCGATTGATTGGGCTGGATCGTTTCGCTGTGAGCGTGGGTATAATGAAAAACTCCCCTTGAGGATACCTTCGGGGTAGAGATTCCCGTATGGTCCAGTGGTAAGGATACCTGGCTTGTAGTCAGGAGGCTCGGGTTCGATTCCCGGTGCGGGAACCTTGAGGTCTCTCCTTGAGGGTGACTTTAAGTGGAGTTTATGAAAATCTCCCCTTGAAAGTACTGGATCTAGTAGGAATGCTTACCTGGTGGACTGGAGATTCTAGGAGGCGCTCTCACATGTATTTCGTTGTGGATAGTAGACGTTACATGATACCAGAGCTGATGTGGAAACGAGGCTCGAGATGGCTACCTGGTTATATCTCCAGAAAAACCTTGTCCTCGCATTATGCTATGAATTTAGACATTTTAAGTGGAGATTAATTAAATTTAGTCTATAACGCGACTTTTATTGGGGTATTATGGGTAAAATCTTCTCTCGGGTTGACACAACTAACAAACATTGACCATAAGGACACTTTAATTGGGATAGCAACTTTTGCTTTTGGTGGAGCGATGCCCATGTCTGGTGACGAGTCGCACAGAGACGTGCGGATGCCCAAGTTGAGGCGTGGAGGGGCACGTCTCTCCCTCTACATCTTTTGACAAGAGGGACCATTAGGGAATTTAGTAGTAATGAACAATAACTTCTACTTAAAGTACTTGCAAGCTAATTTAATTCGCACACTACCTCTCATCATTATCGAAATGAAGGAGTATAAAATTGGGTTGCTTGAGAGCTATATTTATAATTTCAGATAGGTATAGGAAGGTTATTAATAGTCGAATCTAAATTACATATAAAACTGATAATAATTCAGGCTAAAAGGCTGGTTAGGGGTTACTTATTGGTCTACTGAGCAAGACTTGATTAAACTATCTGGAGGATTTGTTAAGGTATCGTACTAATGTCATATCTAGGTGTTTAGGAATTTTGACATTATTGTCGAATGTCGCCAATGACTTTACTGACGGTGTATTATTAACAGTTAACACTGGATGGTGAAATTGGAACTAAGGGTTATAGATAAAATCTCGCAGTATGATTTAGTTAAGTAGGAAGGTAATATGAGAATTTAATAAGTTTAATATCATTTAATCTAATTAAAAAGATATTAGGTAGTAAATATAAATTCCAAAATGTTTAGCAATCAGTATAAAATCAATGAAAGTTAATGTTTCTTTAAAGTACCTATCCAGCACACTCGAGTATTCCTTAAAAGAATCGGTTACAATCGGGTACAACTTAGGGTCCTACCTTTACTAGAACTAGACGATCACGATGGCCAATTATTGTTTATATGTTTTTATATATTTATTTAGCTCTTTATCGGCTCTTTTGAGTGCTGTAGAGTGAGTTTCGTTACATTTGGTGCCGCAGGACCAGGATTAAATTGTGTTCTGGGTTACTACGGCTAATATTTATTGGGCTGGGGCCGGGTTTTGTGGGGATCCGTAAGACCATGTGTCTTTGACGGGACCCTATAGAGCTCGGCCTCGGCCTACATTTGATGTCTGTGAAAATGGAATGGGTCGAAAGAGTGTGCTGGATAGGTTAGGTTCTTAATTAATTATTTATATTTTCCTTATTTTCGTTAAATTCGTGATAAAAGATTTATTTCCTTTATTATAATTTGGTTGTTTAGTAGGATTGTTGTGATTAGTTTGGGTAATATATTATTGAAGCGTTGAACGGTTAATACCTAAATAATTTATAAGTTAAATAATCTCGTAAAGTTTAATAATATTCTGAGGAAATAGAATACGTATGTAGGTATATCTAATGTTTAACGTGTCTGATCAATATTTATTATTATACATTATCTGGTTAAATAACACAGACCTTAGGTATTAGATAAATACCTATGCATTGTAATCTTCAATGTACCTATTTATTATACAGTTTTTTTTCTGTAATACTAAGTCAAACATAATGAGCTTTAAATCTATCTAAAATATATGCTAGCATTTGTTAAGACCCTCTCAAAGTATATCTGTGTAATGCTAGGTACCTACTTATTTATTTATTGCTTACGGTTGCAACCGCGTTACTGCATTACACAAAGTGAAGTTTCAATTCTATTTAAGTAGCCAATATGATGAATTTTATACCTAGGTAAAGTGAGAATTGTTTGGAACATAATTGTTAATCTCAGTAGATTGATTTATTATTACATAAGTATTATACTTTATTGATACTTATATAAAAATAAAAATAAACTATAATCCGAAGAAACTAATAAAGTGAACTAACCATTATCCTTGCTTCTTCAGCGTGTCGCTAGATGGCGTAAATAGTCAATAAAAAAGGGCAAATGTTAGGTTTTCCACAAATATTTATCTTTGAATCGAGTTACCTATTTGTTTAAAAGGTAGAATTACGTACTCCGCTTAATTCTCTTTGGTTGATTATATTATTTGAAATAAAGGAAAAATAACTTTATATTAATTTCAGTTTTTTTAACACACCGGGTTACACGCTGTTAAATATACCTATATTAATTACTACTGTGCGATTTTAGTAATATACTATTGATTATACTCTTTAGGATCCCTATATCGGTTTGGTTACATTCCTGACACGGGCTTTAACTTGACGACATCTAGTGTCCAATAGATGAAATGCCTTACATTGGCGACACCTTCCGTCCAATAGTTGAAATACGAATATAATGATTTTAATGTATACTTAGCCGCTCGTCACTAGATGGCGTACCTAAAGATTAAGTTACATGACAATGTTCCCAATGGCCACTATTATTTAAAATATTCTCAATTCTCAATTATTTATTTCTTCTATAAGTTATACATATTAATATACAGGTATTAGGTAAATTATAACTATTTATAAGGTACGAGATATTTAAGGACCCTGATAGGGCGCAGTGATTGAGTGGTTTGTTTATCAATAATACAATTTAAACAAAGTAGGGAATAGATTGTAGAAGAAATCTTTTTACTTATTTACCTATTTTTAAGGGTGCGTTATGAATAAAGTACCAACGTGGGGTTTAGGAATTAATGAGTTAATAGATTTGGGGGGTGAGATGAATATGAGCATTATTATTTAAGTTACTACAGTAGAAGGTCTAGGTTATAAATCCATACTATTATATTGAAATTTTAAATGAGGGGGTAACTTATTGTTTTCTGGTGGTTACGCTTTTGCAGCGGTACCGTTGAGCCGATTTAGTGATACTTGGTGAGGAGATGGTTTGGGTTTCAGGGAGTGACTTAGAGTACGATATTCCCTAGGAAACTAGGTAGTGGGCGGAGGTTAGATTTTCCTTATAAAGGAGGTTGGTGGTTGATGGTTAAGGAATTATATTAGTTATATGGTTTGGGGGGTGAATTTGATTTTAGTCAGTTAAGTACAGAGGTAACATAATTATCGTATATAAGTTACTTAACGTTTTGTAGGAGATTTGTAAGCTAAACATTACAGAATCGGGGGGGTGTACGTTAATACTGAGATTCCCCAAATATAGGTACTTAATTATAAATAAAATGAATTACTCATCGTGTGAATGAATTTTTTTTATTATATAAAGGTAGGATTCGGTGTTCGCTTACAAAATCACGTTTTTTTTTTTAATGTGGAGGCACATACCTTATCACAAAATTCCACTGTTGACTCATTCTAATTCCTTTTTATTACCACGTATAAGACAAGAATTTATTGTATTACAGATTGAGATTATATTATAAGAATTTAATTTAAAAATTATAAACGGAAAATGGGAACGGCCATTGCCCAGCAGCGGGGCATTCGTGCTATTTAGGAAACTAGATTTATATCAAACATTTATCCTTTTTAAAGTAGGTAACGTTTTTTTAATTATACTTTTCTTTAAAGTTTTAAAGATAACGAAAAAGTTAGAAAAAGAATATAGGTACTAGGTACCTATATTTTGAAGAGTACGGTCTAGGTAGCGCGTGTAGTGGTATGAACGTATAGGGCATTATATAAATGGTATAGTTGTATGTTTGTGTGTATACACATCTGTGTTGGCATGTATGAAGAGATTCGTATATGTATATGTATGTATGTATATGTGTGTGTATGTGTGTATGTGTATATGTATGTATGTGTATGTATGTGTATGTATGTGTATATATATATATATGTATATATATATATATATATATATATATATGTATGTATATATATATATATATATTTTGGATAAGATAAAAGGTTAGATGATTATTATACCTACCTTTTGAAAGCGTCTGAATAGCGCAGTATTTTAAAGGAGTGTAGTTGTACGTACGAATAGGGAATTATATGTATGTGTATACATGTGTGTGGGTAGATATGTATGAAAATTTGGAGGTATTCGGCAGAATTACATTTTAATATTTTATAAACATGAATGTAATTATGATAGTTCGCAAGTTGCATTATTTAAGTTTTGTACATCTGAATTTATAGGCAAAGGTTATAATATGTTATCTAAATGTTAAGAGTCGATGGGTTAAAGCGATAAACCAAGTGACAGTTAAAGCATATCATGTTTAGGTAAGCATTATATTAAAATACCGTTCCGCTCGATGAAGGTCCACCTGTATGTTTTGTAACATGTATTAAGGATTCATTAAAATGATCATGTGAATTAACATGACGTATCAATAGTAAAAAGAGATTAAGTATGTTTATTTTGCTAGATTAATCGTTGGTACACTAAAGTATTAAAAGTTTGTTAAAGACAAAAAGGAAACGAAAGAGCTATGTTATATAGACTCGGTGCATGATTTTCAGGTGGGAATAAGGTTTTCCTATAGATTTGGTCTTATTCATTGTCCGATTTCAACGAATTTGGACAATTATTAAGGCCAAAGGGGGGTGATGTACTGATCCCAAGTCAGCGGGCATAACGTATATATGTATGGGTATATATGTATATTAATTTTTTCGATTTTTCTTTCGTCTAGAACATAATAATAATCGTTTTTCTTAATCTATACATAATTAAGAGTAGGAAGCTTAGCCCCGCTGGATTATCAGTAGGAAATTTTGTTCATCAGTGGCAATACTGGATTTCCTACCAATGATTTAATAAATATGTGAACTTGAATGCAAACCCAATTTGGGAATTTAATTTAACTCATACATAAATTATAACGCCTATAAAAATGTAGTAGCAAAGGGGAGGCAAGAACAAAACATCAGTAACAAATGATTAGAAACTTTAAATGTGGGTCCGTCGTGGGACTTTGTCACAGTGATAGCATCGTGTGACGAGATGGGAATTACATGCAAGTTAATCGTTGATTTCATGCGATACGGTTCTATAGTGGTTTGACGACTTGGATCCGTGACCGTATTTGGGTTATATTGAGATTGATTATAGAAGCAAGACATCAATAATAATATCTAAAAGGATATTATTGTGTATATAGATGCTAAACGGAATGAATCAAAGAGTTACCGCATTTAACATAATTATTTTTAGTGAGAACAAGTAAGGTAGATTGAAAAGTGAGGGTACTTGTCCGATTAACGTTAGTAACATGGATATGCTTTGATAATTATTTGTTTTATATATATAATATGTTTTGGACTGGAATTCATTTATAACAATTTGAAAGTTTGAATAGTCGTGCAACAACAACATTTAATATAAATATGTAATGTATGTAAATAATTATTAATACAAAATATAAATGATTGGTACCGATTTTGAGCGATTTGCCTACAGGGCGTGACACCTATCAGAGTGGAATGGAAAAGTATTATACCTGCAAGATGACTTGCCTCGGAGCGGAATGGTTGACAAGCATAATGTTTAGGAAGTATAATGACTACCAAGCGAGTTGCCTAAAATTAAAGATGCCTGAAATGTATAATTATTTGTTATATCAATTTTCTAAAGTTGTTATCTCTTATTAGCGGAATATCGACGGAGCCCCGCTTCGCGGAGCTACCATTTCTGGATTCTGGAGGCTTTTCGGGCTCGTTGCAGAATAAACATAATTTAAATCTACCTATCTTTTCCGACTTAGTTTTAAATTGATTGAAAGGAATTCAACTAGCCGGGTGACTTGCTTTTTGGACTTTCTTTTGGATGGGCATTTTGCATTTTGGACGTCCCGCACATGGCCTAATAGTGACGAATACATGTAACTAATCATAGATAGATAAATTAAATATACCACACTGTTTCGTATTTAGTCTTTTCCATTGTTAGGTTATGTTTGTTGGAAACTAATTGAGCTATTAATAATAAACTAGGTAAAAGGGGAATTTAGTTCAATTAAAGATTGAACTTTGACTCAGATTTGGGTAGTTTGAATAGGTAATGGAAAAGATAATTTAAAAAGAACAATGTATATCTACTTAAATGATTTAATTTTATGAAGAATTAAATCTGGCTAGTCCATACTATGTTTTCGTTGCTGGTCGAGAGCGTCCATTTTGATAAAGTGGAAGGGGAAATGGCTGAGGGTATAAAAGGTGAAACGCGGTGGGTTCGGGGCTTTTTTGAACGAGACAGAACGAGGGACGGAGCGCTGCCAGGTGAACCCAAAAATATTAATTGAGTAATTTAGTGTCTGGACGGAGAATCGGAACCTAATTGGTGAGCATAAATCCTAACCCGTAGGACGTTGAATTTATTCAACGTGACTTTAAGAATGCATCAGCGCATTCTAGTCTCCTTCCCGTTGTTGTCAGGACCCCTTTAACACCTGGGTTACCTACCAGGCTGCAAGCTGAGTCCGGTTTGCGGGCAACGGGGTTATCCTATAATTAGTGCATGTAATTTGATCCCAACACCTACATACAAGCGTGTGGCTATTGCAGCAATGTGGTAGTCTATATGTTTGGCTAACGCCGAAAGGCGGTGTGTGATCTTCAAGCGGGTCCACCAATGACTTTCGGGTTGTTGAAATGCTTGTCCTTTCGCCGGTACGGTGCACGCTGAAGGGGCCACAGGTTGGCACATGCGGCGAGGCTGTCCCGTCAAGGGGATTCCAACAGATCTCTGTCCAAGAACGGAGGCGTGCACTTCAATGCCGGGAGGGCCCCCCTTCCTCAATCCTTAATCCTATTCTTGAACCGGCACCGACTGTAGGAACCTGGTTCAGGCAGACAGGGTGTCATTAGGTACGGGTAGGTAGGATGTGCATGCTGCTTTACCATTGTATTTAAACTCCGACTGTAGGAACCTGTTTCAGGTTGGTAGGAAGTCTTTAGGCTCGGGTAGGTAGAATGTGTTTAATTTATCTTCTAGGTGATTGATAAAATAGGATGTGCATGAAATTTATTACTGTACTTTCAGCTTCTTAATGGGGTTCTGCTGATTATTGATATCACACCAGCGCTTTTAGTTGACTGTATAATTGTCTTTATTAGAACCAGGATTGCAGAGACCTATTGGGAATCTGGTAGAAGTATTCTACCTCATTTATTTGGTTATTCACTGTGTTTTTTGTTTCATGACGTGTTTTATTTTATTTTGTGCGTGTCTAGTTTGTGTGTCGTTGAGGGATCATATGCACGAATTCATATTGTTAAAATGGAATGAATTAGTTATTATTGCTTTAAAATATATAAGTAACGGGGAAACTTTCATGAGGTTATAAGATTTGGCCCCTCAAAGTAAATTCAAAACTTGCTTTAAATATACAAATCTTTATACATTCATCTACAATCTTATAGACAGATAGATAGTGAGATATAAAAGGAACCAAAACTAGTTTGTTCATTGATTATTACACTATTAAGAAGTAAATTGTGAAATTTAACTTCGTGCATATATCCAATAACTTTACAGGAAATAATATTTGTATAGTTAGCAGGCAGGTAAGTGACTATTTTGATTGAATAATCCCAATTGGGTTTTATAAATTTTATATAATGTAAACCCTGTACAAACTTTCTTTGTCTTATGCGGTACTTCAATTAAATTAGGTCTATTAATTAAATCTAAGGCCATACAATCTAACTCACATTTAATTGTTGGAGTATCAGCGAAAGGTAGCAATTGGTTTTATAGGGACAAAAAGATATTGAAGGTAGAACTCAACCGAAGCTATTAATGGTTAACCCGAAATAAGACAAAGAATGTTCTGAGAATGTTATCTACGTGACTTTTGACTTACAGGTACTTTAACTATTTGCACATAAACCCTATACCCTAACTATATATTCTTACATTACCGACTATAATAAACTAAATTAAAGGCGGAGGAGGGTAGAGGTAAATAAAAGGCACACCTTTACGATTCAATAAATTCAGCTAATGTAGATATTATTGTGAAGGGAAGGCGTTGAGTCATTTATGATTTGATTTTCTTCATTGTTAATAGTTCATCAGCAGTGCTAAGTAATTTTAGCATGCTAGCAGTAACTTGAAATAAAACAGTATTTAGTTAGGTTGGTATATTATTTGGAAAACACTACAATGATTGTTATTTAGCTTTTATTAAGTGGAAGTTGGTTTATAATTATGAATGTTAGTAATAAAATGGGACTGTAAATATAGAATAATTTATAGAACCATGATTTTAGGGATTATTTATTCACTTGGTGCGGGGGGGGAGGGGAGATCAAGGTTACGTTGTAGTTCTTGTAGGGAATGAGATATTACATTTAAAAATTACCATTAGTAAGTTAACATCTTCATACTTAGGTAGTTCCTGCGGGAAATTAATAAAATTCTTCTTTATATCCTCTTTGTGTAAACCAGGATCAAGTAGATTACAACGTAAGGTTCTTATTTGGTGTACCAGGAACGTTTTAGAATGAGTAGTTGTGAGCAAATAAGAGGTTTAGAAAACCATCTCATTGATAAATCTGAAACATCACAAAAATAAAATGTAAACACCACTGTACGATAGATGATGAAAAGGTATCTTTATTTAAATAAAGACAAAAGAATTTCTAGGTGATTTCAAAAAGGGCAAAAGGTATATAAATAAATAACTTGTTACAAGTAACAAGTTTATTAAAGAACGGATAATATAAGAATGTAAAATAAGATAGGAAAATAAGACACTTACCTAAAAAACATGAGATTTTATGTTGTAACTCTGAGATATAATTAAACTAAATCAGGGCATTATCAAAATGAAGTTTTCAATATCAACGATGAAATTTTGGTCTGTGTTAGTTATGGTTGTTTTGTAAAAATATAGATAAGATAATGTAGATTACATTGCAGTCAGATTTATAAAGCGTACTATTCACGGTACTACAATATTATAAAACCGTAACTTTATGGTCCAATTAAATCATGAAATTGGATTGTGAATTCGTACATTTGCTAGCATCTGAGTTT
Source organism: Acleris sparsana (assembly GCA_923062465.1). Classification (NCBI taxonomy): domain Eukaryota; kingdom Metazoa; phylum Arthropoda; class Insecta; order Lepidoptera; family Tortricidae; genus Acleris; species Acleris sparsana. The sequence continues at coordinate 14,736,341 of OV281300.1, forward strand.
TGACCCAAAACTTTGTGACTTTATCCTCAAACATAGGCACCGTGACGCTGGTTGTTCCACGCTGACTTCCTGAATTAGGTTATGCTGTGTCAATACGAGACACGGATACAGACAAGATTGTTGTCTTAGATTAGAAAGGGCCTAGACACCATAACATTAATAAATGGAAATAAGAAGGTATTCGACTTTTCATTAGAGATCCGACTAATCATTAATAAGATAGGCCGAGTTAACGTATTAATTAGGAAACGCTAGAAATTAGGATGCATATCCGGGGTTGGGTTAATGTGCTAAATGTTGCTATTGAAGCATATTTAGCAAGTCGCTTGTTTGTTTAAATGGATTATTGTTCCAATTAATAAATAATATTTGTTGATACCTGTTTGACTTTACTTAAATGAGAAAAGTAAAAGTAATTGGATTAATAATTCACCCGTTTATGGGAAACGAGTCAGATTCAATATATCGGCTCTTGGATTTGGTTGATCTGTTTTAGGCCCCTCGAGGTGACAGCATCAAATCTATTCCGACTAATTGGAAAGAGTCGTTTCGCTGTGAACGTGGGTACAATGAAAATCTCCCCTTGAAAGTACTAGATCTAGTAGGAATGCTTACCTGGTGGACTGGAGATTCTAGGAGGCGCTCTCACATGTATTTCGTTGTGGATAGTAGACGTTACATGATACCAGAGCTGATGTGGAAACGAGGCTCGAGATGGCTACCTGGTTATATCTCCAGAAAAACCTTGTCCTCGCATTATGCTATGAATTTAGGCATTTTAAGTGGAGATTAATAAAATTTTAGTTCAGTGCGACCTTTTGGAATATGGGAAAAGGATATGTCATGTCATTATGATTACTTAATAGTCGGTTGATAGGCAGATCGTAAGGATAGGTTATCGATAAGCTCTATGAAATTTTCCTGTTTAATATACATTAAATACACCCTACACGTGTTTTAGTTTAGCTAAATAGATAAAATTAGGACCAATGGCTTAATGGAGTAATGGAATACCTAGATCTAAAATGCTATGATGTATGATGAGAGTTGGAAGTGAAAATTTGTAAACTAACAATTATTTTAATTAATAATTCCCTACATTACATTTTTGATAAAGTTAAATCCCGGGGTTGGGTTAATTAAATAAATATGCTATTGAAGCAACTTTACAAGTCGCTTGTTTGTTTAAATGGGTTATTTGTTCAATTACTAAATATTTGCAACTATCTTTTCGACATTATATAAATAAGAAAACAAATGTAATTGGATAAATAATTCACCCGTTAACGGTGCGACGGTCTAGTCACGGTGCATTGGCTTTTGGCTTGTGTCTAGATGCTCGTGCGTGCATGGGTGATAGCGCAAGCTATACCGATTGATTGGGCTGGATCGTTTCGCTGTGAGCGTGGGTATAATGAAAAACTCCCCTTGAGGATACCTTCGGGGTAGAGATTCCCGTATGGTCCAGTGGTAAGGATACCTGGCTTGTAGTCAGGAGGCTCGGGTTCGATTCCCGGTGCGGGAACCTTGAGGTCTCTCCTTGAGGGTGACTTTAAGTGGAGTTTATGAAAATCTCCCCTTGAAAGTACTGGATCTAGTAGGAATGCTTACCTGGTGGACTGGAGATTCTAGGAGGCGCTCTCACATGTATTTCGTTGTGGATAGTAGACGTTACATGATACCAGAGCTGATGTGGAAACGAGGCTCGAGATGGCTACCTGGTTATATCTCCAGAAAAACCTTGTCCTCGCATTATGCTATGAATTTAGACATTTTAAGTGGAGATTAATTAAATTTAGTCTATAACGCGACTTTTATTGGGGTATTATGGGTAAAATCTTCTCTCGGGTTGACACAACTAACAAACATTGACCATAAGGACACTTTAATTGGGATAGCAACTTTTGCTTTTGGTGGAGCGATGCCCATGTCTGGTGACGAGTCGCACAGAGACGTGCGGATGCCCAAGTTGAGGCGTGGAGGGGCACGTCTCTCCCTCTACATCTTTTGACAAGAGGGACCATTAGGGAATTTAGTAGTAATGAACAATAACTTCTACTTAAAGTACTTGCAAGCTAATTTAATTCGCACACTACCTCTCATCATTATCGAAATGAAGGAGTATAAAATTGGGTTGCTTGAGAGCTATATTTATAATTTCAGATAGGTATAGGAAGGTTATTAATAGTCGAATCTAAATTACATATAAAACTGATAATAATTCAGGCTAAAAGGCTGGTTAGGGGTTACTTATTGGTCTACTGAGCAAGACTTGATTAAACTATCTGGAGGATTTGTTAAGGTATCGTACTAATGTCATATCTAGGTGTTTAGGAATTTTGACATTATTGTCGAATGTCGCCAATGACTTTACTGACGGTGTATTATTAACAGTTAACACTGGATGGTGAAATTGGAACTAAGGGTTATAGATAAAATCTCGCAGTATGATTTAGTTAAGTAGGAAGGTAATATGAGAATTTAATAAGTTTAATATCATTTAATCTAATTAAAAAGATATTAGGTAGTAAATATAAATTCCAAAATGTTTAGCAATCAGTATAAAATCAATGAAAGTTAATGTTTCTTTAAAGTACCTATCCAGCACACTCGAGTATTCCTTAAAAGAATCGGTTACAATCGGGTACAACTTAGGGTCCTACCTTTACTAGAACTAGACGATCACGATGGCCAATTATTGTTTATATGTTTTTATATATTTATTTAGCTCTTTATCGGCTCTTTTGAGTGCTGTAGAGTGAGTTTCGTTACAAAGTCTGCATTCATACTCGTATTATTAAAGAGACAGACAGATCGTGAGTGCGAAATGTCAAACTGTCACAACATACACTGAGACCGGAAGCGATTTTATCCACATTTTTTTTATAGCAACGTTAGCATCGTAAGATTAATCGCCAACGATGCACTTGAACTACTTTCGTAAATTGATGATTTTAATGCGTTTATTTCAACGCGATGTTAAGGTCATAGCAGAGTGCTATTGATATTGTGTTATACAGGGTGATTCTTTTTAGTCTTTGAAATTTTGCACCTGGTAAAAAGTGAGTTGAAATTATCAGATCCCACCATGTACTGGTTTGACACAATGTCTTTATATGGAACGTAGATAAATAAAATATTCTTTATCGTCTCTAAATTAACTTACCTATGTTCCTTAATACTTATCTAGAGGTAGAGAGTTAGGACACAATAGGTAGAGTAAGGAGGTCTGTACAACTGTTGTATGTTTATTCATCTGTGGATTTTATTTACCTCTCAATCGATCAAAGGTTAGCTGAAAGAGATCCCTTAAAGGAATAAATTCGTCTTGTACAAAACCAAGGTTAATTTTCTATTTCTAATCATTTTCGATCGCTACATTTTTATTTTGCCTACGAGTATCAAGCAACTAGGGTGATGAAACCAGTAATGGACACGGACCAATGATGGACACTTGATTCTTATTTTACTGAAGATAAGGGTTATTCCTTTCTTTTCCAGCAATTAATTATTTATGACTGTATGAAATTTGATTTCAAATGTAAGGGTCCATTACTCGTACATGTCACTCAAAAGTGTCCAATAGTGGTTCCATCACCCTAAGTGTCTTAATTATTTACTAAGAACAAAGGTAATAAATATCAAACAACCTGTAGATGTAGAGGATCTACTTAAAGGTTGTCGCGTGAACTCCTGCGCAGATAGAGTTCGCGCATGCGCCGTCTTAATCTCAATGTCGAGTTATATGTTTTTATGCTGGGTTTTTTTTCTTTTACTAGCGACCCGCCCTCGCTTCGCTCCGCTTTATGTGAATTTTCTGTAACACCAGTTTAAGCAGAACTTATTATAATTTAAAATATCTAACTAATTGTGAAAACATAATTAAAATCCGTTACGTAGTTTGTAAAGATCTACAGAGGGACAGACAGTACGTAAAGAAGATGTAAAGAAACAACGTTTGACGATGCGTCAGCGTAGTTGGTTGCCCTAGTCCAACGTTCGATTCGCGGTAAAGGCAAATATTTCTTATGTTTTCATTTATATAATAATGTCAAATGCCGGCTTAAAATAGTGCCACTCCACGCCTTCCTGTGGAAGTCGTAAGAGGCGACTAAGGGATTAAAGGCTTGTAGTATTGTTAGGCGATGGGCTTGCAACCTGTCACTAATATACACTGGTAAACGTCTTGGCCTATGTGTGCAAAATGTGTGGTTATAGAATTAACAACAAGTTGTTAGAGTTGTTGGTAACTCTGTACCTCTGCCTACCCCACTTGGGGATAAAGGTGTAACGTTATGTATTTGTTATTCGCTAAAAACAACTTGTCGAACGATCGGTCGATCGAGCGAGCGAGCTCATATGAGTGTCGGTTAATCTACCTAATTAAGAATGCACGCTGTAAAATAAATTTGTTCGCACGAACCGGATAACTGAAACTCATCGGTTAGTAATTCATCCGTCGAATCAGTCTTTAAATCAATACCGAGGCAGGTGATCTACACAGACATAAAAAAACATAGTTATACAACTGATATTTGACACTATACTGTCAAAAACGTCTTATAAGTAAAATATTACTCTTAACTGAATTAATTCGAGACCACTTTGTATGGTTATTTAATTTACATAACGTTATACCGACCTCTGGTCAAAAGGTTGTTATTATAACGGTTATATAACTTTTACAGGCAATGATAGATTACAAATAGTCTGCCTGTCTATCTGTCATGCTATGTTTTATAATAATATTCAATTAAATTATACGAATAGTATTGCCATGGTCTTGCTTTAACAAATAATCACCATCATATCGTTTAATCGGCTGACAAACGGCAGAGTTCGCATTGTTGTGTTCCAGTGCGAGAGTGAGACCACTGATGAAATGACTATAAACAAATAAATATCACTCGGACGATCTCACAAAAAATGACCTAGTCCCAAACTAAGCTCTAGGATTGTGCTATGGGTACAAGACAACGATATAAATATATACTCAGGAGCAAAAATAATGGGTCAGAGTGCGTTTTTCATATTAAAGAGGCTATTTCGAAGCCTTGGCTCCTCGCGAGGGAATCCGTTTAGTGAAATCTGATGATGAATACCCCGAGCATCGATACAGGACTTCCAGAGTGCCTAGGATACCCAACTGAATGAATCTGCGGTTAACGCCGGAATTGTGCATGTTCAGAAAAACATCTAAAATGGCAATAAAATGTAAGGAAATCCAAGTGCTGACCCAAACTCTCCCGCTGTGGTGTTAACTGATTGTGCGATCAGTTAGGTATCTTAAGAACTTTCGACCTCCTCTATTGAACCTCGCAGTATTTACCATTAAAACTCACTCAAAACAACCCCTGGCGAGGAACCAAGGCTTCGAAATAGTCTCGTTTGTATGAAAAACGCACTCTGACTCGGTATTTTTGCTCCTGATTACCTAAATATATAGAAAACATCCAAGACTCAAGCTTATCACATATATATATATTTGCAAATACTGGGAATCGAACCCGAGACCGTTAGCTTCGTATGCCAGAGTCACTACCAACTAGGCCATCGCGCCGTCGAAATTACGAGTATATATATCTATCATAGAGTAGTTACAAGTTCTCAAAATTGGTGATGCATTCTCTATATACCAGTCCAAAATCTGAAGCGTCTAGTGGCGCCCACATTTGCTATTATTGTGTTTTCTAATAAACTAACCTTCTACCACCTTAAAGTGAAGATTGGTTATTTAAGCCCCTTGTAAAAAAACGAACACATGGCGATTTTGTTCAAATTAAGTTTTTCTTTTTATGGCATTGGGAAGGCTGACGAGCACACTGGCCACCTGATGGTAAGTGGAAACTGTGACCCATAGACATTCGCATTCACAAGACTGCAAGCCTAAGACTGCAAATGCGCTGCCAACCCTGAGGACTAAGATGGAATGCCTCTATGCTAGTCATTACACCGGCTGTCTTATCCCCAAACCGGAACACAACAATGCGAACACTGCTGTTTGGCGGTAGGTTAATGGATAAGATGGTGGTAGCGATCCGGACGGACCCCGCACAAGGTCCTACCACCCGCAAAACCCGCAGTGTATTGTGAAGAGCCGCTAAAACAAATTTAGCTTGAGACGATAACGTTCCTCGCCCCCTAAATCAAGTCCGATTTCCACTATTTTTAAATATGTTGCAGTCATTATAAGAACTGGGTCTGTATGTGTCTGTTTTTGTTTTTCAAATTTGTTTCATTCTAAGAAATATTTTCTTGAGAAAAAAATCGTAGAAATCGGACTAGGTTTAGGGGGTGAGGTCATTTTGTATCGACTTTTTTACCTGCACAATCCTCTTAAACATTCTGCGCAGTGATAGCACTGTCTGTGGTCCGGGGTCGAACTTGTCCCCGAAGCATCTTCAAAGTGCTCACAAACTAAATGAAATTTAGTACTTACTACAGCATTAAACTTACATTACATAAAAATATTGTTTCTTCGTAATGAATACTATCTTTATTCTGTATTATAGGGTCGAGGGCTATCTAACAGATAAAAATGCATGGCCTAAACCTGAAACTTAGTCAATAATAATTTGCTCAAATGCAAAAGCTTTATCCTGCTTTTTCTTGTCTGGGGGACACCGTTGATGCAGGAAAACATATCGAAACTTTTATTTGGTCATCTTGCACCATCTCATAAACACATAAGTAGTGATTCTATTTTTTTTATTTTTTTTCTTGTCTATCTTTCTCTCCCGTAAGATTTTTGGCATGTTTTCCTGCTGAACTACTGTTATTTGATATTATATTTAATTTAATACTTGTAGCTTTATATAATGCTAGACTAAGTAGTACCATTGTAATATGAAATATGAAATATGTTTAAAAAATGACTGACTGCTGAGTTTCTTGCGGCGTTTCTTCTCAGCAGTGGTCTCCTCTTGGGAAGCGCTGGTAGATTCTTGACGTGTAAAAGTGCCCGAGCGGCCTACTTACTGAATAAATTTCTTTAATCTTTTTATCTTTTTAGCATGAAATCTTGTTGAGCTATAGTATATTAGTATTATTATTATTTTCTTTGGCGACTTGAACAGCTACTACCGAGGGAATATGGCGTTTCCACAATGAACTGATTTCGCCAGTGTCAAGTATATATAAGTATATATCAATATAGCAATAAAACACAATCCAATCTTCTCTAGGAAGATTGGGGGCAACGTTGTACGGTGATATGTAGGACAGAAGCCAAAAATAAATGTTTAAAAAAACAAAAAACCGCCTTCAAAAATGCAAAAAATAACTTCTTATAAAATGATAGGTAGGTACCTATAGGTAGGTCAGTCCAACTGAAGTCGGCGTCCCACATTATTTTAAACCAAAAGCCGATTTACAAACAGCAACACAGCTGAGTGACTATTGAAGATGAACAGAGAGAAACTGTCTCTTATGTAAAATCTATATTCATCTCTTTCTACATTTTCTAACTTCGGTCTTTAATGGGCAGTTAAGTGTGTGGTTGTTTGTACCTATCATTAAAATATTGTGGGACGCCGACTTCAGTTGGACTGACCTACCTATAGGTACCTACCTATCATTTTATAAGAAGTTATTTTTTGCATTTTTGAAGGCGGTTTTTTGTTTTTTTAAACATTTATTTTATTTAATACTTTTTAGTGATCCTATTTATGCTGTTATGTAGTTCCACTTTTCAATAAATGAGAAACTATAGAAAATTTCGAGCTCGCCGCAAGCAACGCCACTGGAAAGTTACAGTCATATTCACCTATGGAAAACGACCACCATCAAATGTTATTCCTGCTGATGCAAATAACTGTGGTGGTTTGATGCACGTTTTGAAACTTGGCATAGGCTCCAGAGTCATGTTAAGACGCAACATTTCTGTTACTGAAGGCCTGGTCAACGGGGCAATGGGGATTGTGTCCAAGTTTAAATGGCCTGCCTTTCGCCGTGACCAAATAGAATCAGGCGAGTTACCTGAATCTGTTTTTATTAAATTTGATGATGTCACTATTGGCACAAAAGTGAAAGACAGAGACGGGTTAGTCGCCATAGCGCCTGTGTCAACAACCTATCAGGCAACTAAAGGATACGGGGATGTTGAACGAAGGATGCTGCCGCTAATCCTCAGTTGGGCGGTTACAGTGCATAAACTCCAGGGCACTACCTTAAACAAAGCTGTAATAGATTTGGGTAAAAAAATGTTTGCCAAAGGCCAAGTTTATGTTGCTCTAAGTCGCGTAAAGACCCTTAATGGTATTGCTCTTTGCGACTTAGAGCCCAATAAAGTGCTAAAGAAACCACATGATGAAAAAGCGTTGTGCGAAATGCAACGTTTAAGAGGATTGTGCTAAAATTTTAATAACGTGTGCCACGTGTGCTGATCATATCCTCCTAAGGCCCAAGGTCCTACCCAAAGTACTTATTAACTTTGTCATTCAGACCCAGCTCCTTCGCCAGTTGTGTAGTTATAGCGTACGTCTGTCTTATATTATTATGAGAATACGCTGTTACGTAGTCCCACTTCTTTGTTGATATGAAACTTTAAGTTATTTCAAGCGCGTCGCAAGCAACGCCGCGGGAAATACATAGTCATATTTCTACAAGTAAATAAACTTCGTAGTAGTCGTTCAACCATCTTAATAGAGATATCTTATCGCCACCCTTGAAATAGGTACCGTTGAAGAGTTCCGGTGGCCATCTGTGGTCTTCATCATCAGGTCCACTTCACCAAATGATACTTTCTGAATGCAAATGCTAGACTTGTTACTAAAAATACTAAAATCGCTTTATGTTTGCCTACAATATTTGAGGAGTTCTCTCAATTCCTCACTGATCCCCTCATCAGATTCCGATTTGGTGGCAATGGGACCACCTCGGAAGTATACCCTATCAAATCAAAAAAGAATTTTCAAAATCGGACCACAATTGACGGAGTAATCGGTGAACATACACAAAAAAAAAAAAAAAATACATACAGTGGAACGTATAACCTCCTCCTTTTTTTGAAGTCGGTTAAAAATAGTTTTAACCTCGGTACCACTGCGAGTCCACTTGAAACGAGAAGTAAGATGCCAGGATACACGAAATAAGTCCAAGTCTTCTATCACTGTGCAACACAAAGGCATTAAAAGTACAAATCACTAACAAAAAAGAACTTTGAACACCTAAATACACAAAAATAAAAAATAAAACAAACACATCCGCCATCTTTTGACGTTGCAAATGGCCCCTTTAGTATATTTAAAGTACAGTCAAAGAATATTTGGGACCCACCTTAGTTCCAAAGTCAATCTGACATTCTACAGCAATAAGGTTGAGTTTTCTATCAATTACAAATGACTTGGGATCTCTAGTGACAATGACATCTTCGAGCAGATATTCTTTGAAATAGGTAACAAATTAACGTCCGTGACCGCACAAGTAAATGAAAATGGTGTACAACATACTTCAATAAAGCCTGAATAAATCATCATTTGCTTGCATATTATTCATGTTATAGAATTGGTTTTTCAACAGGCGCTTCTTCTCTATTATCTTCATTCATCATCATCATCATCATCATCATTTCAGCCATAGGTCGTCCACTGCTGAACATAGGCCTCTCCCAAAGACTTCCACCTCACCGGTTGGAAGCGGCCTGTTTCCAGCGGGTCCCCGCGGACTTGACCAAATCATCCGTCCATCTCGCGGGGGGTCGCCCTACGCTGCGCTTGCCGGTATGTGGTCTCCACTCGAGAACTCTACTGCCCCAGCGGCCATCAGTCCTTCGAGCAATGTGGCCTGCCCATTGCCACTTCAGCCTGCTAACCCGATTGGCTATGTCGGTTATTTTAGTTCGTCTACGTATCTCCTCGTTCCTGATTCGATCTCGTAGCGAGATACCAAGCATAGCTCTTTCCATGGCACGCTGAGTGATCTTCATTACATAGTTTAAAACAAAGTCGCCGCGGCTATCTGTCTGTATACATCTAAACTCTTGAACTACGCAAAGGATTTTGATGCAGCTTTCAATATCAGTAAGATATTTTTTCAATTAAGGTCGTTATGTATATTAAATTCTGGTTTATGTACTATCTCCCTAATGGAACCCTGACCAACCACAGAACTGTGTCACTGACATCGTGTGTCAAATAAATTGTTTTATAACGTCACCGTGACACCTTTCTATGGAGGCTCAGGGTTCCATTGGGCTGCAGTACTAGTATTACATAAAACTCGAGTCGTTAGGCTTAAATAATGTTAAATTAAACCTTTTAAAAAGCTAAAATGATTTATATAAACTCATCAAAAATTAAATTAAATTGATAAATAGCCGTTCCGTCTAAATCGCTACCACTATCGTATCCTTAAATCTACATACACGCAGCAGTGTTCGCATCACTGTGATCCGGTTTGGTGGTAAGACAACCTGTGAAATTACTAGTATATAGGCATTCCATCTCGGTAACTAATTCTAAGGTCTTACGATTGCAGTCTTACGATTGCATCAGCCTCTGATCGTTTGCCTTCTACATGCCATAAAAAAGCGTAGAGCAGTAATTAACCTTTTCTTAATCAACTTTAGCTACACAAGTAGGGTCTGGCACCGGGTGCCACTTTTTTTTAATGGCATATGTAAGGCATACGAGCACACGGGCCACTTGATGGCAAGTGAAAACCGTGACCCATAGACATTCGCATTCACACGACTGCAAGCCTAAGACTGCAAATGCGTTGCCAACCCTGAGGACTGACTTAACTGATAGGTACCAATAATCAAAACTCAACCCTAATGAATAAGATCATAATGGTTATAAATTAATTATGACTAGTAACCTCTTTTAACCTTTAAATAAAAATTAAGTGTCCAATGGTTGTCAATTTCTGGTACCCTATGAACTATAAAATTGCAACAACCATATCGCATACTTTAAATTGAAGTGGTACTACACATTCTAGTATTACTAGTGTAGTTACTAGCAAATTAACTTTCGTGCACCTGGATGGTAGTGTTGCAACGACCGTGTCGATATTCTCGAATCTAGGTAAAGTATTGATTAAATAGGTGAATTAGAAGTTAGGGAAGGGAAACGGTAAGTTGAACTTATGAAGAGACTCAAATAATTTTACCAACAGTGATTTTATGCGAAGGTTAATTGGATTTGTTTTCATGAATATAGATGTGGATAAAAATAATAATTGAAGAGCTAAGAAATAAATAAAAAAAACAAGAAAAAATCAGTAAATTGGCAAATTGAGGCCTCTTTTACATGTCAGTAAAATAAAATAAATCTACTAGAGCTTCGGACTAGACCATCGTGAGAAAAACAAGCGAAAAGAATAAAAAAATATCGCCGCAAGAAAATTATCCATGATGCGTTATTATTCATAATACTAAACTTAATAAAACGGGTTCTTAGCGTTGAAAAAATATTGAGTGAACCAGTTTTTTTAAATTAATTGTTATAAATAATAACCGCTATAGTAAGGAACTAAGGAGAAGTGTAAATCAAAGTAGCGATTAACAATAGACAAATAAGGACGAAAATACTGTATTACTAAAGTAACTGTACACGTCAAAAACTCGCATAAAGCTTTTTATTTTGTTTGTTTAAAAGAAAGCGGAATTTAAAACATTTACAAGTTTTGAGAGTTCCTTTATTTAAATTATTTTTGTTTTTTACTACTTCTAAATAACTTTTAAATATGAATGTGCAACTATTATCTAGTAAATATCGGCATATCGATAAATGCTGGTGAAGAAGTGACAGGTGCCACGCATCACTAAGCGCTTGACCTTTTAAACGCAGGGGTCGAGAACATTTGCCGCTTATTATTGTTTTATACATTTTATAGTTTCCTGTTTAAGTTGTTTTTCAAAGGGTTTTAAGTTTGTTACTTTATAATGTATTATAAAAACTTTATGTGTATAAAAGTCGGTTTTTTTTTAAATAACTCTTGTTTTTGTTCATTTCTGGTGTTTTTTTTTACGTAATACAGATTTATTTTGCCTTTTTTTGTTAAGGTTAATAGGAAAGGGACACGTATTTTAACATTTCATTACTTTCTTAAATTGCCACTGCTGCGATATAACCGTGTTTTTTCTTCATTTTACCAACGATCAATTTAAATATACAAAAAATGGTTTGAAGTTTACTACAAAAGGGTCCACAAAAAGAAGACCCATCAAGCAAAGGGATACGCACACATATTTATAATTTTTGCTTACCTTAATACTTTATGACAATAATAGTTTTTATATTGTATACATTGAGCGGTAAGTTCACGGACAAAACTTGACCGGTTACGAACAAAGAATCAAATGCAGCCATCGGCCTCATTTAAATAATCTGAGACCAAAACACGGATGTAAAAAATGCTTAATCTTTATAAAATATCATATTTTATCGGTTAGGTATGTCAAAGGTTTGTAAAAAGTAGTTAAAGGTATTATTACTGCATTAAAAATTGCTATCATTTTACGTTTGTATTTTTAATGCCTGCGTATGAATTGACAATACGTGGACGGTTAAACATATTTTAATAATAGTCAAGTTAATAAATAAGACACATGACTGGTGCGATGAAAATGAATGAATATTAATTTAATAAAACTTTATTGTGTTGTGTCAATGTTCTGAGTTTCCTGCGGCGCTTCTTCTCAGCAGTGGTCTCCTCCTGGGAAGCGCTGGTAGATTCCAGACGTGTAAAAGAGCCCGTGCGGCCTACTTACTAAATACCTTTTTATTAACAATGTCTGAAAATAAACGAGTAAAATTTTTTAACGAGTAAAATGGTTGCCGATCTCTGACCGGCGCAGGCGTTCACAACATTTGGGTCACGAGTTCGAGTGAGTTGCGACAGTGTCTCAGTTGCTATCACTTGTCAGATGTCACTGTCTGCACATAAAAATTAGCGGGACGTTGTTATAATTAGGTAACCAGGAAAGGTTAGCATTTTATAACTTAGGTACCTATAAAAATTAGTAGGTAACAACGAACGCCACATTACGTTACACAGACGGCAACTACCTACCTTAAATATTTTAAATAGCATGTTCTACGCAAAGGCGACTTAACTACTTTTGCTTTTGAAAAAGAACCTTAATTTATGAATTTTGAAACTAAACTTAACCACGAACTGGTTGAATATGACAAAATTAGAAGTGTTTTTTATGTCGGGTTCCGTAGTCAAACAAGGAACCCTTATAGTTTCGCCATGTCCGTCCGTCCGCAGCCTAGCTCAGATACCCTTAATACTAGAAAGCTGTAATTTGGCATGAATATACTTATAAGTCACGGTTCACTAATGTTTCACCGAACAACGTTTGGTAACTGTAAATATTTCAGGATTTTTATAAAAACTAACCTAACCTAACCTATAGGGTCTTCGCGAAGGTACAGAAATAAATCCTGAAATATTTACAGTTACAGAGATAAAAGTGGGTTGCCAAATGAAAAAGTTGCGATACGATACGTTCGACCAAACGTATTTCGGTCAAATGAACGGACCCCACAAGTCACGCCTACAAAGTGGTAAAATAAAATCTTGTTATTTTTATTAACTTACCTCCCCTACCACGGAACATGGGCATGTATTTTTTTTATTATTTATAATATATTGAGCTTTAAAGCGCAAATTTTTGTTAGAATCAAGTGTCCCCCCCCCGACGACACGAAACCACGACCGAAACTACAAATACTAAAAATCTGACAAATATCTTAAACGAAAGCATATATAATGAACTTTATAGGAAAACTAAGTAGACTTCATTGGTTCTTGAGTTACATACGGTTTAAATGTTTATACCTAGCGAAAACTTATTTGCGGTGTTGGTAAACTGACCGCGACCTATGTCGATGTATGGGGATAACAGTATTCCAGCGGCATAGTTAAGTTTGTCGGGAGGTCTAACTTGTTTGTAGTAACGGCTTCGGAACCCTACACTGAGCTTGTTCCGACATGCTCTTGACCGGTTTCTAATGTTTACGGTATTTATTTTCAGTTCAGTCGGTTACGGAAGAGGTTTTTTTTTCAAAAATCTTAATACATTTTTTTTTGTTTTAAAAATAAAAGTAATTCTTACCGTATTACTTGCTATCTCCAATTTTAAAGGTAGTTGCCGTCCATGTGGCGTTCGTTTATTCCACCCTGTATACCTTGCTTATCATCACTTCACTACATAGTATAAAACAAAGTCACTTTCCCTGTCCCTATGTCCCTTTGTATGCTTAAATCTTTAAAACTACGCAACGGATTTTGATGCGGTTTTTTTTAATAGATAGAGTGATTCAAGAGGAAGGTTTATATGTGTAATAAGTTCTGGATATTGTACGGGTGTTACAGAAAACTCACATAAACCGAACCGAAGCGAGGGCGGGTCGCTAGTAAAAATATAAATATGTGTCTGATTTTAGGGTTCCGTGCCCGAATGGACCCCATCGGGACCCTATTCATATGCTTACGCTATCCGTCCGTCCTTACTTAAAAGACTTTATCTTTTGAACCATAATAAATAGCAGGTTTTGTAAAATACGTGCTGTTACAGAGGATTTTTTAACAAAAATAAATAAATACGAAGCCTAAATAATGAAGACGGCTATATATACAATAAACGGTGAAACGTACAAACCCCGAAGAAAATACCAAATACTTACAAAAAAAAAACCAGGTCTGCTAGATTCGCAGGCAGGGACACTACCAACTTGAGCAAAAAAGGGAAGGTATAATGTTCAAGTTTATACTTATTTAAATAATTCATTTAATTAGAATTATTGTTTTTTTTTTCATAGGCAAATGCCTCCCCTCTTTTCCTCCATTCCTCCCTATTAAGTGCATGCTCCCGCCACTCCCTTCAAAAGGTATCCAAGTCTACCCGCCATCTATTCTTTGGTCTAGCTCTGCTCCAGTGGCCATCTAGCGATAATCGGTGGCAACTTTGCCCCACTGTTCCTTACGTATTCGGCAAACGTGTCCAGCCCCGTTAGAGAGATATATGTGGCTAAATAGTCGTAAATATTATTTGCATGGTAATTCCCATGAAGCAATTAAGTCATTGTTTGCCGAATGTTGAAACTGTCTGGTTTTTTTTTAAATAATTCGACTTGCTAATGATAGTACAAAGATTATAGCGAGAGTTAATGCCCTTACTTAAGATGTTTACTGCCTATCATGCTGGTTCTCTATGAGGATACTTTCTGTTTTCAGGTTTTAGAGTGATTTAGGATTATTTTCATATGAATGATGATGAGGCCTAGTATTTTGGTTATTTCATTTCTGTTTACTTTTGATCTCAGCGACAAAAGCTATACAATACAACACAGCGTCAATGCAATTATTTCAAATATTAATTAATAGGTCTGTAAATCAAACAACTTTCAAGCGTCTACTTTTCTTCACTTATATATTATTAAATAAAATTTGCTCATGATAATGTCAATTATATTAAAGTTAATTTTTTAACCAGGACAGCGTTTTTTTCTGAAGAGTTATTACAATTCAGTACAATTGTATTTTTGTTCTTTCTGTACCATATTTTCCCATTTTATATCTAGTGAATCCGACGGCCAAATGTAATGTAGAAGAAAAGAAAAAAAAACTTTCCTGATTAAAAAAAACCCTTTTCTCTCCACCCTTTAAATATCACGTTCCCAATTTCATATCCATTAGTTAAGGGATTGAAGCATAAAAAAACGATACAAACAAACATACCCACCTAGTTTTTAATATTATATTTATAATTATAAATTTTTATTCGTAGATTTACTTCCTATAACACCATTTAAAGTGTAATAAAATCTTTTTTGCGCTTGTAGGCAGAAAACATAGAAATAAATGTTCAACCGAGTTCCCACTCCAGTAAGGTAACCATTCTTTAAACCGTAAGTGAAGGTCAACGATGTAAGGTCACAGCAGAGGTCTGAGATGTAACTTAACGATGGAAATGGCTCTCAGAAAACAATCAAACGTTTGTTTTGGAATGACAAGGTCACAAACAAACGTTTTAATGTAGATTGGTCCGCAATTGAGATATTAGCCTGAACATTTCTATTAGACTTGAAAATTACTTATGACGAAATCTTGAGACTCAACTGAATAGATTCAGTCTACCACTTTTCGACTCTATTTATGTCATAATAAGGTCCGAAAGTAGGGAATCACTTTCTTGATCCATGGAAGATGAGTATTTAGAAGGGGCAGGAATTTTTGCAGGGTCGTATTCGTCTTGTTTTTAAACCAATCGCGTCACAGGTAGGTGACGCGATACAGAAAGTCACGTGATCTACCAGTTAACTGTAGAAATAGAAAAATATTTTTTCCAGTATAACTAGATCTACTGATTTGATCTTGTTAGAACAATCGTAATAAAAGGTTGACAATGTTGTTGGAAAAAGCCAGTGTACTCGTAATTCCCGTTTCTTGATAAAAAAAAAGTACTGACTTTGAAATTACCTATGTACAGTCTGTGTTACAAGTACCTGCACACTTTTGTACCTTATCGCTTTGAAACCTTCGATAGATCAGGACAGCATTCCAAATACATGGAATTAAAATGACAAAGACCTAAAGCGTCATTGTCTAAGTAGGTTTCCTTCGACTAATTACTGGAACGGTTTTGCGGGTGGTAGGACCCTGTGCAGGGTCCGTCCGGATCGCTACCACCATCTTATCCATTAACCTACCGCCAAACAGCAGTGTTCGCATTGTTGTGTTCCGGTTTGGGGATAAGACAGTCGGTGTAATGACTAGCATAGAGGCATTCCATCTTAGTCCTCAGGGTTGGCAACGCATTTGCAGTCTTATGCTAATGTCTATGGGTCACAGTTTCCACTTACCATCAGGTGGCCTGTGTGCTCGGTTGCCTTCTCTAAGCCATAAAAAAAAAAAAAATACTAAAGGCAGGGAAATCACTTAAGGAAAACTGTCAAGATAATTTGTTCGTTGTAACGTAGAAAAAAAGAGTCGGTATTCTAACATGTTTGTACAGTTATTACTAAATGTATGAAAATGGAGAAGAATTGGAGTCTAAAAACGAGACGAGCTAATTAACATACAAATTATTCACATTCGATTTGGGTTTTGTTTGTTTGTCCTTTTTCCTTAGTAACTGTCAGTTGTTAGCTTCTTTTTATAACTATGTAGGCAAGTAATAAAATGTTGAAAGTAGATTGTAAACTTTTTGAGTATGTGAAATCCAACCATTTGATGCTATCGAGCTAAATTATGTCCGATATCTGATGATGGGAAATGTGGATTGTTGGGTTTCTTCTATAGCTTCTAGTAAAGTCGAGTTTGGCATGATTTGATTCGTTTCGACGAGTTTCGAACATTTCGTTTGGTGGCGAGGGCGAGGGATAGAGCCAGGACGTCGATAGTGGCACTCTTCAGCAGCTACTTCGAGTTTGGGCTCATTTGATTAGTTTGAAGAGTTCCGAAAGTGTCGTTTGGTAACGCGGGTCTGATGATGGAGCCAGGAGGTGGATAGTGGCACTCTACTACTACTTTACAACGAAAGACTTCGGATTCGGGCTCATTTGATTAGTTTTGAAGAGTTCCTAAAGTGTCGTTTGCTAACGAAGGTCTGATGATGGAGCCAGGAGGTGGATTGTGGCACTCAACTACTACTACTTTACAATCAAAGCCTTTGCATTCGGGCTCATTTGATTAGTTTTGAAGAGTTCCTAAAGTGTCGTTTGGTAACGAGGGTCTGATGATGGAGCCAGGAGGTGGATAGTGGCACTCTACTACTACTACTTTACAAGCAAAGCCTTTGCGTTCGGGCTCATTTGATTCGGTTTAAAGAGTTCCGAAAGTGTCGTTTGGTAACGAGGGTCTGATGATGGAGCCAGGAGGTGGATTGTGGCACTCTACTACTACTACTTTACAAGCAAAGCCATCGCGTTCGGGCTCATTTGATTAGTTTTGAAGAGTTCCGAAAGTGTCGTTTGGTAACGCGGGTCTGATGATGGAGCCGAGACCAGTGGAACTTTTATATAGCTACTAACTAGTAAAGCCTTTGAGTTTGGGTTAATTTGATTCGTATTAAAGCGTCCTGTACATTAGATGTTGGATCCAGAAGGTAGTTTTTCGAACTCTTCATTTGCTACTAGTAACCGTTTAAAAGAGTGCTATAAGAGTGTTTTAGTTTGATTCTTTTAACTACTTAGTTATCAGGTTGGGAAATTAGTAATAATCCAAATGTTCTAGTAGTTAATTTTAATATATTGAATCTAAATCTAACACAGACAATTTGTATAAGAAAAGAGGTTAACCAGGCGGGCGCCGCGGGACGTATTCGTTGTGTATACTACTACGTCCGACCGCTAAATCCAGACTGGCTTACTTCGTGCCGGCGCCCGCGTCGTTATCCAAAACTGCTGACATACAACTTGACGACACGCTGGCCTAGTTGGTAGTGACCCTGCCTACGAAGCTAGCGGTCCTGGGTTCAAATCCCGGTAAGTGCAAATGTTTGTGTGATGAGCGCGATTATTTGTTCCTGAGTCATGGATGTTTTCTATGTATTTAAGTATATATTTCTCTATATAAGTATTTATATCGTTGCCTAGTACCCATAGCACAAGCCTAGAGCTTAGTTTGGGACTAGTGTCAATTGGTGTGACATTGTCCCCTGATATTTATTTATTTATTTATTTAACTTTGTGGTAGGGGTGTCGCCACAATTCTGTTTCCTAGAGTAAGATGGGACACTGTACTTTATCACAGGATTGCGACCTTCAAGTTATTTAGAATCAAACCTGGTCGACTGAATAATTAGATCATTTAAATTAAATAATTCATCAAACCTTACAGACGTGTAATTTCGATGCGCTTAGCTCAATAACAAGTAAAAAATGATCCGTTTCCGTATCATCGTTCCTGAGCCAGTCGACCTTTATTATTCAAATGATTCGACCCATTTGGTGAAGTGATTAAGGAATAATTATTTAATAAATTATCTTTATGTGGATCCTTGCGTTTGATTTTGTACGACGCAAGAAGAGCAGGTAATGACTTTAGGGTGATGATTTATGGTTAGCGAGAGCGGGAGCGGGAGTAGGAACGAATATTATTTGGCGAGTCTAGGCGTCTGTCTGTTGGTCTGTATAACAATCGCCTTTTTTTTAAACTATCAAAGTTACGAAGCTGAAATAAAAATAGGTAACAAAAAAAGGTTTCCGGCCATACTAGTAAAGCTATATTTTTGCAACTTGTAACATCGAGTGAAAATTCGTTGGATGGCGCTTAAAAACCATAATTTGTTTGTATGTTATTGCAAATTGTGACCGACAAAATATGAGACCGTTAATTGACCTTTAAAAAACATTGAACTTTAAAGGAGTAATTTTTAATAGAGTTACGTTTTTGGATCGGATTGGATGAAAATCTAACGAAAATATCTATTTTAGAGCCAAATATTTTGTAAGCGGAAAAAAAAACTCAAATAACCTATATAAGTACCAATAATTGTTTCTTAAGAGCTTTCCAACCTGGCTTCATGCGATGCTCCTCTAACATAATAATGTTTTTATTAAACCTATCGTCTAAATCTATCCATTGATAGTTTTTTTTTTATACCATAGAGAAGGGTAACAAGCACACATCACCTAGTAGTGACAGATACCTGAGACCCATAGACTTTACAATCTCAAGACTACAATCCTAAGGCTCGTATTAATAAACTGCGTCAAAAATGACAGTGTTCTATGGTTTGGCACCTCACCTCACAGTCAAGATGTTTATCAATACGGCCCTAAGACAGCAAATTCCAAGCCCAACAACGACAATCTTCTGGATTAGTTGGTAAGTAGATCGCTTCGCTTATCACCATGTCCGCGGTTTATATCTGTTTATGCAACTAGAGCAGCGCCGAGCACCATCTCCGCTAAATGTCACAGCCTTGCGGCCTGCTACCACATAACTTGTGAACTTCACACAATAAATCTTTACATAGTATATAATAAAGTCGCTTCCGCTGTCTGTTCGCTTTGATCTTTGAAACTACTCAACGGATTTGACTGCAATTTTCAGCAATATACAGGGTGGGGCCTGTAACTAAAGCAAAAAATTAAAACGTAGATTCTACTCCTCCAACTAGACAACTTTTGTTTAACAAATTTTTAAAATCATAAAGTTTTTAGATTGTTCATTTTTCAAACAAAGTAAATAGTATTTTCAATGTACTTAAAACTCCGTCTAATTGACATCGCCTGTCAGTCTAGTCACTCTACAGACATAACCAATTTCATAGTACATTGCGTGTTCTAATTAACTTTATAATGTAATAAAATTCAAACCGCAAGTTTTTTTTCAAAGTCGTCAAACAAACGTTGTCTAGTTTGAGGAGTAGAATCTACGTTTTAATTTTTTGCTTTAGTTACAGGCCCCACCCTGTATAGAGTTTTAGATTTAGCACGGGCGTTACAGACAACTCACTCTAACCGAAGCGAAGCGAGGGCGGGTCGCTAGTAAGTAATAAATATCCAGGGACGATCTCACACCAAGAGACCTAGCCCTAAACTAAGCTCCAGGCTTGTACTATGAGTACTAGACATCGATATAAATACTTACATAGAGAAATAAATACTTAAATACATAGAAAACATCCAAGAAACGAATTATGCTCATCACACAAATATTTGCCCTAACCGGGAATCGAAGGGACCGCTAGTTTAGTAGGCAGGGGCACTCTTTTCTATTGCCGTTAACTCTTATTTTTTTATTTTTTTTTATGGGTAGAGAAGGCAACCGAGCACACAGGCCACCTGATGGTAAGTGGAAACAGTGACCCATAGACATTCGCATTCAGAAAATTGCAAATGCGTTGCCAACCCTGAGGACTAAGATGGAATGCCTCAATGCTAGTCATTACACCGGCTGTCTTATCCCCAAACCGGAACACAACAATGCGAACACTGCTGTTTGGCGGTAGGTTAATGGATAAGATGGTGGTAGCGATCCGGACGGACCCTGCACAAGGTCCTACCACCTGTTACTCGTGCGCTTTTAGGATCTCCACAGACTTATCGACGCGGAATCGGCATGAGCCGGTAAGAAAAAGTTTTATGTCCGTGCACTAAGAGTGAAAAAGGACGCGCCCGGCTCGGTTTGGCTCGATTCGGCGTTGCGAACCGCACGACGTCGTTTTATGGACATATTTTTTTTTTTTCGATTCTCAAGCCGTTTCCGCGTTGATAGGTCTGAGGAGACCCTTACTGTCAGCTGTCATTACGATGAGGCATAAGACAGTGTGTAACGCCACTGAGTCTCAATTCTAAACCATATTGCTTTTGACTTCGAATCTTCTACGCTTGTACTATGGGTACTTAACAGGGGAATAAATTCCAAAATACAATTAAAAACCAAAACTCCCATAAATATTTGCCCAGCAGTGTTCGCATTGTTGTGTTCCAATGCGAGGATAAGACAACTGATGAAATTGAATATAAAGAAATAAATATCATGGGACGATCTCACAAAAAATGACCTAGTCCCAAACTAAGCTCTAGGCTTGTACTAAGGACACTAGACAACGCTATAAAAATAAAAACAAAAAATGCATAGAAAATATAAAATACCCAGAAACAAATACTTGTGCTAATCACACAAATATTTGCCCGTACCGGGAATCGGCGGAAATACCGGGAATTTTAACCTACCGCCAAACAGCAGTATTCGCATTGTTGTGTTCCGGTTTGGGGATAAGACAG
This sequence comes from Acleris sparsana, assembly GCA_923062465.1. Classification (NCBI taxonomy): domain Eukaryota; kingdom Metazoa; phylum Arthropoda; class Insecta; order Lepidoptera; family Tortricidae; genus Acleris; species Acleris sparsana. The sequence goes on from OV281300.1 coordinate 14,758,033, forward strand.
CCGGTGTAATGACTAGCATAGAGGCATTCGATCTTGGTCCTCAGGGTTGGCAACGCATTTGCAGTCTTAGGCTTGCAGTCTTGTGAATGCGAATGTCTATGGGTCACAGTTTCCACTTACCATCAGGTGGCCTGTGTGCTCGATTGCCTACTCGCAGTGTAACTACCAACTAGGGCATCGCGTCCTGTTTTGGATTAAATCTCTACATTTAGTGGTTAAACTCTACGATAACATTCTCGGTCTGTTGATACGTTTATTAACGTTGGCACACGGATACAGTTTTTATGTTGATCTAAAGTTCAAAAGAACATAAAACTATTTGTTTAGCTGTGAGAAATATGCCCTTATTACAAGGTAGTAAGGGAATTAAAAGTTCAGGGACATTTTTTTATGGAATTGATGCAGTTCCGTAATCAACCAGGGCCTCTGTTCTACTGAATAAAACAATATTGCTTTATCAACACACATTATCATAAGTATATTATGCGTTTAAAATCCGTTGACAGCTATAACGTAAAACTGTAATTACGTTATCAAAGTAAAGATTTTCAAATTTGGAACTTCTCCCAAAACGAACACAAGTTATTAGTTATACTATGATTTCAAAAAATACCTTCGAACCTATTCGTGGCACTACTGACACGGCGCTAGTTTGTTTTGCCGCCATTTTTGTCGTCAATTCGTCGGCTGAAGCCATCTTAGAGTATGCAACTGTACGTAAAAGATAAAAAAGATAAAAGATGTTTATTCAGTAATTAGGCCGCACGGGCACTTTTACACGTCAAAATCTACCAGCGCTTCGCAAGAGACCACTGCTGAGAAGAAACGCCGCAAGAAACTCAACAGTCAGTCGTTTTTTAAAACTTATGATATTATACAATTATAAAGCTTAACCTAGCATGATATAAAGCACAATATATTTCTTTGGCAAACTAATTTTGTTAGAAGTTAGCATGAGGCGCTTAATGAATTTATTTAAGTCAAAGAAATGATATTTTTTATTGCAACAAATAGCATTATACATCAAAGAATTTAACTGTGCTATTCGTACATAGTTAGACCTTATAACACTCGTGTGATCTTATTATGAAACTCGCCTTTGACTCGTTTCATAAAACCACACTCGTGTTTTAAGGACTCTTATTATGTATCACGTACATAAAGTACTATTTTTTACGAAAGTGATGATAGCTCATATTTACTTTACAGTAATGGCAGCTGAATTAAAAACAACACGATATCATCTCAAATTCAATATGGCTTTAGCCAGTAAAATAGAGGCCGAGCATTGACAACATTGCGAACACTGATGCGTGGCGGTAGGTCAATGGATTTAAGAAGGTGTTTGCGATACAGGCGTACCCTGTTTAAGATCCTACCAGTCCTACTAGTAGTTAAATTATGGTAGCACTTGAAAGCTTAATAAAAAAAGGTGGCTGTATCATAAATATACAATTATCATCATTCTCCTAACCTTATCCCAAACTTTTCGGGGTCGGCGCAACATGTATTTTTCTTCCATACTGCTCTATAAGTCGTCGTCGGAAGCCCCTTCTTTCGTTTTATACTTTGTTTAAATCAATCATGTTTTCTGAATCATATTGTTAAAACACAATTTGATTTTGAAACCATGTTTAAACTGAGCATATACAAGCCCAGGTGACTTACGGCCGCACTAAGAGCAGTTAAATCCGATTAAGTAGTTCTTTTCATAAATTATATTTGAATTTATTTTTCTCTGAAATGTAGAGCGGTAGTTATGTTTTTGGTTAAGGTGGCTAGATTTTAACAAAATAGTAGATTGTGTCACAAGGGAGCAAAATGACATTTACGAGGAGGGCGTACATTGAATCATGAACGAAGCGAAGGATTCAAAAATAGAATCCTGAGCGTCGTGAGGGATTCAAGTATTAACGCCCAAGGTGGAAATAATTTTGCTATTGTGTAACATATTCTGCTTTTTACATCACCTATAACGAAAATAAAATATCTTAGTGAAACATATTAAATTATTTATACTCTAAAAGTACTGACATTATCAAATTTAACAATAAATTTGTTGTACCTATTATTCAAACTGTACCGTGACGGTGACAGATTTCACTAACATACAATTAATAACCTTGAAACGCCAAATTCACAAAACTGTATTAAGATCAATCATGTTATACCATTATCATATTTCATTGTATTTATATTTTATATACTGGCAACAAAATGTCCTTGAACAGAAAAGTGCCACTTTCATCATTCCTAGCAGGGAAGAAAAGTCACTTTTCCAAATAGGTGATGTAAAAAGAGTTATTTTGTAACTAAATTAAGCTATATAAAGGCAAAAATAAAAGATAAAAACCTGTTTTAAATTATTCATCGATAATTTATCAACTCGACCTTCAGCAAAGTTTAGAACTTCGAAATGACAAGGTTCCAAGTGTTTTAACATTTCTTTAGCATAACAATTTTACGGGTCGCCTGTGCAGACAGTTGACGTGACAGATTGACATTTAAATGACATTTAAATATAAGTTTTGTGTGTGGTTAATATTTAAGCTAAATGGTATACGCGTTTCGTTTACATTTCCATGTATTTTGTATGTATATTTTTTTTTTATGGCATAGAGAAGGCAACCGAGCACACAGGCCACCTGATGGTAAGTGGAAACTGTGACCCATAGACATTAGCATAAGACTGCAAATGCGTTGCCAACCCTGAGGACTAAGATGGAATGCCTCTATGCTAGTCATTACACCGGCTGTCTTATCCCCAAACCGGAACACAACAATGCGAATACTGCTGTTAGGCGGTAGGTTAATGGATAAGATGGTGGTTTACTTAATTAATTGCTATACTTTATTTGGATTTTTACGTTTAGTATTTCCGTTTAACGCTATGTTTCTCACTCAATTTCCAAGCCCTTTCCTTTGGTTATGTTTGTTGTCACGTAACCACCGCGAAGGGTCTTACAACAGAAGGCGGTTACGCTCTTTGGTAATTACTGTAAAACAATATTTCTGGAGTGGCGTCCGCGGACCGGAAGACGAGCTGTAGGTAGCCTCCAACAAGATGGATCGCGGGACCGCGGTGGATACGAAAAGCACAAGACCGGTCTGAGTGGAAAGCCTTGGGGGAGGCCTATGTCCAGCAGTGGACGTCTTTCGGCTGACATGATGATGATGATGATGAATATTTAAAATGAACTAAAGACGTACAAATTAATTGAAGGGCAAACATGAGGTGTGGGGGTGAGGTACGACAAACCTCGACTAGACCTCATTGCCCTCTCCCCGCACCCCATGCACACCCCGGCCCCCAATTAACTTATTACCAATTAACTTACTCCGCCTATAGACTAACTCCCTTACTAATAAACGTTCAGTAACGGTCGTATACCTATACAATGTTATGTCCTTATCTGTCATTGTGACATTTGAATATGACAGATAAGGACAAAACATTGTTTAGCTATACAACCTTTACTCAACGTTTATTAGTAACGGGGCAAATGCTTTCGGCGAACATAACGACTGATGCGTTTACGAGGCTAGTTGGTATGGCTCTGTCTACAAAGCTGGCGATTCTGTATGTTCAAATATTTGTGTGATATGCGCAAGAGTTTTTTATGTACGTGTTTTTCTATATAGTTATGCTTATCATTGTCTTGTACACATTGTACAAGACTACAGCCTAGTTTGGATCTTGGGACTAGGTCACCTTGTGTAATATTGTCCCCTAATATTATATATTAATATTTATTACTTTATTATTAACTTATTTCATCTTGCAGACGTTAACATTGCATCTTGTCTATGTTGTTATAGTGGCTCATATTGTCTAGTAAACAAGAGCTACGATAACGTCAAAGTACGATAGCGATATAAGAGCGAGACGAATTAACCCGTCAGGTGTCCTACGCACAACATGTGTGCGGGTGATTATTCGGCGTTTTAACCGCCGTCATTATTGTCTTCGCATATTATTCAAGATAAACTTTTTAATTGTCTTATGATTTTAAATGGAATTAATACTACCCCCGGGTCCGTTGACTTTGACATCAAAAGTTGCTGGTAATTATCATTGTTTTCGTCAATATATTGAAGACAACAATGACGGCGGTTGAAACGCCCAAATATTCACCCGCGCAGATTTTTTGATATTACGTGACTTATTAATTTGACGTACAGTTTAATTTTGATGTATGTACAACAACTTTGACATATCACTTGACGGGTTAAAGCCAAGTGCAAGTCGGACACTCAGTGTGTGTCGGAAACGGTTCTGTACCGTAACCTTTAATGTTTTTTTTGTTACGAGCGAATATATATATACACTCTGTAAAAAAAACTGTCTGTCTGACGGACGGCGGAGGCTTAAGGTCTCCCCAGATGTATCGACGCAGAATCGGCTTAAGCCGATAAGAAAAATGTGTATGTCCATGCAATAAGAGGGAAAACGACGTCGTTCCATTCTCTTACTGCACGGACATAAAACTTTTTCTTATCGTCTCCAGCCGATTCCGCATCGATAGGTCTAGGGAGACCCTTAAAATAGGGTCCCGTTAGTACCCTTTGGGTACCAAACTCTAAAAATGGAATGAACGCCATGGTAACCATAATAAAAACAGCGTAAACGCCAGACTCCAAATAAGCTATTTTGACGTGGCTGGTCATAATATTAATCAGGTGCTTTGTACGACCACTGTTATTATAATCGTGTCCGAGTTATTTAACATTGCATAACGAAATCATTATGCAACAGTGCCGGAAACATCGTCTGGCGGAAAATCTAAAAAGGTAACGTTTGTTAACATTTTAGAAGCATTTATGATGTGTTATATTATTTTAGTAAAATTTCTTCAAATATTAAATTAAATATATCTTGTATGCCTCCGAAACGTGGTGCCTCTGCCGCAAGCATAGTAGAACATTAGATAGATTCCACCTAGAATGCCTACGCTACAATATGAATATTCATTAGTCTGACCGTGTTCATAGAAGAAACGCCGCAAGAAACTCAGCGTCAGTCATTTTTTAAACATATTTCATATTACAATGGTACTATTTAGTCCAGCATTAGGTATATGTATAAAGCGTCAACTACTAAATTAAATATAATATCAAATAACATGCGTAGTTCACCAGGAAAACATGCCAAAATTCTTACGGGAGATAGAGAGAAAAAAAAAAAAACAACTACTTATGTGTATATAAGACGGTGCAAGATACGAAGAGCTGATGTCCTCCAATTTCTGCGGTACACAGACATATGAAACGGTGTGACATCGACCCGTCATAGCGGGAGGCATTGGCAGCAGACCAGCCGTCTTGGAGGCACACAGTGAGCACTAAGCTGTCCGAGTTCAAAAGGAAGAGACGTGACGAGCTCGATGTAAAGCGAGACGAGCTCAAGGCCCGTACTCCTGCGGCCATTCAATACAATGATATCGGAGGGGTGCTGACTTGCATATTGCGAACTTTAAATGCAATAATCAGGTATGTCAGTCATCACAGAGCACAAGAGTGACACTCTCATCATCATCATCATCATCAGCCTATATTAGTCCACTGCTGGACGTAGGCCTCTCCCATTGCACGCCACCTAGCACGATCTGCGGCCACTCTCATCCAGCTTCTGCCAGCCACCTTGCGAAGATCGTCGCTCCACCTAGTCTGAGGGCGTCCTACACTGCGTTTGCCGAGCCGCGGTCTCCACTCAAGAACAGAGTGACACTCTAAATAGTCGGATCCCATTGGCTGTGGCCGAAGTCTCTCATGAATCTCATGATCTATATTAGCGGACAAGCTCACAAAAATTTACTTAGTCCCAAACTAGGCTTGTTTTTATTATGGGTACCAGACAACGATTTATAAACCTTGTATAGATAAATATATAGTTAAATACATAGAAAACATCTCAGAGACAATATTTACCAATGCCGAAAATCATCAGTCATTCAGGGCGACTACCAACCAAGCATTTTTTGAAGGATGGTTAGTTAAAAACAACAAAGCCATATAAAAAATTAAAAAAGTAAAATTCTGTTTCCAGACCACTTCTAAACTCTAAGTGTCATGATTACGCCACTCATAATTTAGAAGCAATTAAGTTTCATCTGAATTCATTAAACGTAAGTTATAAAACTATTATGTGCGCACGCGTCATGCTGCGTACGCGCATAGTGTTTACTAAAACACGTAGAGGCTGAACTGCTGAATCGATTTAAATGACATTTATCGTGGCGATAGCTTAAACTCCAAAAAAGGGCATATGTAGTACTTTTGGACTTAAAAAAATCGATATTTTTTACAGTACAAAGGTTGAACGAGATTTATGCTGACAAAGTCGCGTGAAAAACTAGTATTTCACGACAAGGTGAAGAATACACTGCCTACATTTCCAACAAGTCAAAATTCTAAGACTTTAATTTTTTGATATACATTAAATTACACTTTTAATCTAAAAAAAGCTCAAGTATAACAAAGAAATAATATTCGGTATTTTAAGGGGTTCCCGAAGTTGAAACTGGGGAGTGCCCGGGATTGTGTTTGCATTGAATCTGTAGAAGTAGCCTTCTTTTGTTATTTTCCAGCCAGAACTCTCTGCAAAACATCATTATTTATCGATTGTTTTGTTACTGCGTAAACGAAGGACAAACAAAAAAACGCAACATCACATTCAAAGTAACTTCACATTACAGAACAAAATACGCTTTAATGAACACCAACAAAAGTATTTTGTCTACCGGCGCTTATCCCTAATAGCGATCTCTTCAAGTAATTTTACTAATTGTGTCAAAAAATATTAAAATCCGTTTGGGCGTTTGTACGAGATTAAAATCCAACTCAATTTACAAACATACCTAATTTATAATGTCAGTAGGACTATAATTTTGGTTTAATATAAATTAATTAACGTTTCGCTATTACAAATTCTATCGTAAGGTCTTTGAAACGGCGTTAACAAGCCAAAACCTAACAATAAAGAGATAGACCTATATGACTTATATCTCTTCTTCAGCGCATATGCGCCCACCGTTGGGCAAACGCCTCTCTAATTTTCCTCCACTGGGCTCGTTAAGTTGAAGTCATCCGATCACCTTCCTGGAAGCCTGCCGGCTCCTCTCTTTGAGCGAGGTTGCTCCATCTCCCATCGTTTCAGCGACACATTATAGCCTGCCTAGGCCCATTTAAATTTGGCAACGCAATGGCCTATGGCTCTTCTCTTCGTCGCGAAAAAATAATACCGAGCATGATGCCCTCCATAGCCATTTATTGCCTTTTTTATGACTTGTATACCTCTATCCTTTTCACCGACTGGAACGTGGCAGAGAGTAGACCGTGGTAGTTCAAGGCCTCATAATGTGGCCTAGTAATAATAAAATTGAGCAGAAGTAATCATTAATAATAATCATGTAACTATTCAGACCTTGCCCTGCGATCACATCTGCAAATCGTTTAGTCTACAGACGTTATGTGTAATCGATTGAAACTGCCACACAAGGCTTGGTTTATTTTAATTAGAGCTTAGCAATTAGTAAGAAACGCACACGACTACAATATTTGTCGTAGGTCAAGTTTGAAATTATAACTGAATATTATTACTGAGTTTCTTGCGGCGTTTATTCTCAGCAGTGGTCTCCTTGGGAAGCGCTGGTAGATTCTTGACGTGTAAAAGTGCCCGAGCGGCCTACTTACTGAATAAATTTCTTTTATCTTTTTTTTAACATTATATATATATTGTCGTTGGAGGCTAGCGACTAGCTTCGCTTCAGTTTATGTGATTTAAAAATCCATTTAATAGTTCTTGAGATTATCGCAAAAAAATAGACACACAGACGCGCTGGGGGACTTTGTTTTACATTTAACTGGCTACACGGCCTCATTTTGATTTAGTTTATGTGAGGTTTCAGTAACATTGTAACACCCGTACACAAACCTGAATTTATTATACAGTAAACCTTTAGTAAAAAAATATCTAATAGTGAAAACCTCATCAAAATACATTTAGTCGTTTTTGAGATTATCGCGTACTTACAGACAGATAGGCGCGACGGAGGGGACTTTGTTTTATCAATACAAATTTTTGATGATTGTTACTCTAATCACGCCAGAAGGGCTAAACGGATCTGAGCCTCTATTCACGAGGGTAAAAAACACATCTTCTTTGATCTGTTAGTTTACTTTAGTTTAGTTTATTTATTTATCAATGTAATGTTACAATATAGATTGCATTGCATGTCAAAAAATACGAAATTACATTGATATCGTCAACAAAACATTAATACAAAATGATAAAATAATATTACAATAATACAATAATATAACAACACTCAAATAAGCAAAAACAACAATGATAAACAAGTAATAAATGGTCAGTTTCCGATGTCAATACACAAAACTAATAAAGGTCAATCAATAATACCTAACTTTACAATTTAAGTTGCATATTATTCGTCGACAGAGTATAATGGATTATCCAGTAAAGGGTTTCTCAGCTGATGTTTGAATGCTTCGTCGGATGTTACATTTTTAAGTTTAGCGGGTAGACGCTCATAGAATGTGGGACCGAGGACACGCGGGTTCTTAGCCGCTTAGTGTTATGGTATTGTTTTGACGTTAGTCGCCATTAATGTCAAGTAAATAAGTGCTATCAAAACGGTGACAATACGATGACAGCTCAAACATGATTATGGTTTTTACCGTGTTGAATGAATAGGCGGCCCCGAATGAAAAGATCAGATATATTATAGTCTGGAATTATGCTATATTTTTCCCCTGTGAGATGGCAAAATTACGAATTCTACGCGACCAGAACCTAGTCATATATTTAATAAACGCTCGAAACTAAAATCCATTGTACAGATGTAGTGCATAATTGTTTTCCTTCGTATTTTCACGGAAACGTACGAACGTGTCTTGCTATTTCAGTCGGTCACAGTACAAAAAGTACTGAGGTTGACTGAAGTAGCATGACACGTTCGTACGTTTCCGTGAAAATACGAAGGAAAGCAATTATGCACTACACCTATACCTCATGATATATCAGGTTAGGATGGATAAAAAACGCACCAAAGGACGATGGGCAAAAATGTCCCCACCCACCAACAGAGATGAAACATGTGCCAGTTTATAGATCTTGGCAACATGATGTATTTTTATTATGGCGACGATCACCATATGTATGGGGTTTTCTTGGAACATCATAATCGTGAAGTATGGAATTTATTTGAAAATGAACACATATATGGATGATTTGGCTCGCTTGGCTCTTGTTTTCATTAAAAAAATCCCATTGATTTTGCTACCAGAATAAGTATTTTGTCTTTTATTGGGTCCTAATGAACATATAGACATGCATCCCGTTACTGTTGGAGGGTGGGGACGGGGTCCATACAAAATTGCCCATCACCCTTTAATTGGCTATAAACATAATTCATCGTTATTTTTAAATTCCGAATGCTAACAGGAAAACGTAAGTTTCTCAATTCGAAAACAAGTAGTGAGACCAACCTACTTAATTCAATTGTGGTTAAACGTAACTATGTGTTATCATTATCCCTTATCTGTCTAATTGGCATAATGATGTCAATTTAATGTTATCGTGCTAGCGAAGGCATTGCCCCGTGGGTTTTACCTGTTCGAAATGTGCAATTAGGTTATCGAAGAGCAAATAAATTCTCATCAAAACATAGTGGTTAGGTTTAGGCCAAGTCATCGGTATTTAAACTTTTTATTGCACATTAATTAATGAGATACGTTAGCCGAGTTGATAGAGATCCTGCCTATGAAGCTAGGATATATATTTTTTTGATGAGCGCGAGTATTTGTGCCTGAGTCTTGGGTGTTTTCTTTGAATTTAAGTAGATATGTATTTCTCTATATAAGTAAGTTTATCGTTTAAGTTACAACTTAGTACAAGCCTAGAGCTCAGTTTTCACCATCTTATCCATTAACCTACCGCCAAACAGCAGTGTTCAATTGTTGTGTTCCGGTTTGGGGATAAGACAGCTGGTGTAATGCCTAGCATAGAGGCATTCCATCTTATTCCTCAGGGTTGGCAACGCATTTGCAGTCTTGTGAATGCGAATGCCTATGGGTCACAGTGTCCACTTACCATCAGATGGCATGTGCGCTCGTTTGCCTCCTAGAAGTTAGTCCTTAAAAGAAAACGGAATTTTCCTCTTTTTCGTCGTTTATCGCTATTACCTCGGGACCCTGCCCTTTTTCTAGGATAAAAAGTGCTGAATGTCCGTCTGAGTCTAAAACTGGTATCAAATGTCTTTAGCACATCGATCAATTTAGACGTTAAATCGAGTTTTACATGGTATATAGAAGGCAAACGAGCTCAAAGCGTCACAGCCCATCTGACGGTAAAAGGTATCTGTGACCCATAGAAATTTGCATTCTCAAAGCTCCAATTTAAAGACCGCTAATGCGTTGCAAACCTAGAGAATCAAGATGGGATGCCTTGATCCTAGTAATTTCACCGGAACATAACGATGCGAACTGCACTGCTTGGCGGTAGATATAAGAATACGTAACAAGCAAACAGCTGTCTCTGATGAGCAGACGGTTTTTGTTTTTGTCATAAAAAAAAGGCAGCAAAAAAAGCACTGTTTTCCCGACTGGTCTGGTCTGTATGTCTAAACTTAGCCTTTGCACTGCCGTGCACTTAAGTGAATTGATACACATTTAGTCACGCTTAATTACGTCCGATAATGCCCAATAATGTGGTATAAAACAGTCGAATAATGCATCAGCATTACTTGTACCCCGAAGTCTACTACAGTCTTACATCGAACATTGTTTTGGATCTTTTCATGTAAGTAGTTATTCAATAACTCTAACTAATACTGCAGTTCACCCCGAAAAGGGACCTTCCCACCCCCGTCCCTCCCCCATCCAATACAGCTCATGATCGTTTATAAAAAATGTAAATGCCTCAACTACTGTTCTACGTATGTGTATGTTTTTCTTATCCTTTAACCTTCAGCCAAATAGAAGTAGACCTATTGCGAGATCGCTATCGTTATTACACGTATAGATTTGTCGGAAGCTGCAGGATGGTTGCTACGTCCAGTATGTTTTTGCCCTGAAAAGGTGACATACTTTTTTTATAGCATAGTTCGACAAAAAAAGACATTTTGAATGTATTCTTGAAACTCCCGCGCATCAATTCCAAGTACTTTACTTTGTTCCAAAAGCTAACTTAATTCCCAAAAAATATACAATAGAAACCTTTTCGCAACAGCATTTGTCTGTTTACCTTATTTGATTGGGCTGCATTGACAGCATATGAATTTCATTTATTACTTCGCTAAAAGTTTCGTAGACAGTTTATTGCACTGTTCGCATTGTTCCATAGTTTTATTCCATATTTTACTTTATTTAGTACTTAATCTTAGTTATCTGGTCGGAATACTATTTCCATCGTACCATTTTTTAATGCAATCCTATTATTTTTGAAAGTAATGTACTCTGTTATTGTTGCGTATACCAGACAAAAATGTAAATTTGTAATATAATTTTAAAGTGTTTAGTACGTGTGATGTGGATGTATTTTTTTAATAAGAAAATGAACCAGTGAAATTACTAGCATACGCTTTCCATTGTAGTCCGCAGGGTTAGCATCACATTTGCAGTTTTTGGATTGCATTCTTGAAATCGCAGGATTTCTATGTGCTTATTTACCTTCTCTATGTTTCCATGTCTTCTCCACTTTTGCCCTCAAATTTCTTCGCATAGTTTCTAATCAAAATGTTCCTTACACAGAACAATATGCAACTTCGTTCTGCTCTTCGTCATTATTTTCAATAAATAACATTACATCCAAATGCCTGAAAAATCAATATTTTCTTTACAGATCGCTTCAAAACCACACACTAAACCAAAATGGCATCCAACAACCGTGCATTGACGCTTGTGCTGTGCAGCATCGTGCTGTTATTCGTCATCTCCCAGAGCGTTGTCCAAGCTGATGTCCTGATCGGCAGCTGCGTTTGGGGCGCCGTCGATTATACTTCCAACTGCAACCAGGAATGCAAGAACCGCGGTTACCCTAAGGGAGGACATTGTGGGAGCTTCGCTAATGTTAACTGTTGGTGTAACCAATAGTTCCATGGATATGATGGCTTAAACATCATTGAAGAGAGTTCTGGAGTTATAGTTCTGAAATATTTTGGTAGTTATTTAGCAAATGTTTCAAACCACGCCTGAAAATAAATAAATATCGTGCACCCTATGTTTTTTAATGCCTATTGCAAGAAACGTTTAAAATAATTCTAAATCCAATGCCTAACCACTTTCTTCTATTCACTTTTATTCTCAATTTTCCAAAAATCCTCAAATAAAACATGCCAGCTTTTCCTCTTTAATAGGGTTTTTTATGGCTTAGAGAAGGCAATCAAGCATACTGGCCAGTACCCATCAGGTAAAAGAGAACTACTCGATTTTAAGACTGCAATCCTAAGATCCCTGAGGAGTAAGATGATTATAATACGCCTCTAAGCTTGTATAGTCGGTGGTTACGGATTTCGGCAATTCGTTTTTTTTTATGGCAAGAGGAGGCACGCAAGCACTCAGGCCACCTGATGGTAAATGGCATCTGAGACTCAAAGACAACTATATTATTATAATTTAGGTAATCAGCTTCTTCGTCGACCTACAGTCTCTCCTGAAGTGATTATATTTTGCTAGCTTTTCTTACATTCACGAGGTTTTCATCACACGTTATGCTAAAATTGACCAGTTGACCTGATAGAGCATAGGGAAACGTGTACTGGAAAATAATCCCAGCCGTAGCTCTAGGGTTTTTTATACAAAAACTCGTCGTAAGCAAAAATATAACACTGCCCTAGCAAGTTGAAAAGGCTTATGTCCTTCTCAAAAAGCCATTGGAAACTCAATCTTCTGCAGCTAGGAATAATTTTACACAATAAGATGTACTCATTACTCAATACTCAATCGCTTTATTGCTTTCAATAATGTGTATACAGATGGTACTTAGATTAACTTAATAGTTGTAGGATTATTATGGACCCTGTAGGGCACAACAATATTTAGATGCGAGGGAAACTCTTAACATATTAGTTAGTATTTCCTTATTACATAAGTACTTATATTATTCATATTTATGGCACATTTCAATGATAAATTATTACTATTATTTTGTAGTTATACATTTAAAGGCATAATATATTACTACGTTTTTAGTTTCTTATATTATTATTTACCTACTTATGTATACACCTATTTATTTTATAATCTATCGTCTGAATATTAATAGGTATAAGTTACTAGACCATACGCTGACCCTGTAAAGCATAGCAATATATATACATACATATATTGATAGCAGGGCAACTAACTAGTATTTGCTTAATATTATAATAATAATTTATATTTATGGCACATTTCAATTACATTGTAGTATTAAATATTATTATTTTGACTTACATTCAGATAGTTATATATAATCTATACAATTTATTACTTATTTCTATTTACATTATAATAACTCATCGTTCAAGTATTCAGCGATAGAATAATAACACTTTTCTATCATTAACTGTACTGTATGTAGTTTTATAACGATTGTTTCTATGGCAAGATGACTCCGAAACTGCGGTAAGAGGCGATGAGTGTCAACCATTCTTCAGTCATTGTTAGTCAGCAATTGTTCAGATGATACTTTGGGTTACCCAATGATTCACAACAACCTGATGCTGTACAATGAGCTATTCGGACAATCATATCGACAGAGGAAATTTCAAATGTCGTAATGCCAAGTTTTCAGTGGAGCCTAAAAACATAGTTGGTTTAGAAATTAAATCGTGACTTGCTAAATTCTCATCAATTGATTGGATATTTAAAACTCTATAGTAATGATGTTTCTTACGCAATGTATTTAAAAAGAAAATGTGCTTTATATTTGTGTAAATAGTTTTTGTTTCAATGTTGATAAAATAATTACTGGATATGGATTTAAATACCCTTCAAGTACAAAGGAGGGTGGGAGATACTTTTAGATAGTTGTAAGGCGTATATAGACATACACACTACGGTGTGTGTTGCCAGTGATGACTTACGGATCTGAGACGTTCGCGCTTACAAATACTCATAAGGAAGCTCAAAGTCACTCAGAGGGCTATGGAGAGCGCTATGCTCGGGGTTTGTCTGCGTGATAGAATCATTAGTGATGATATCCGCAGTAGAACTAAGGTTACCGACATAGCCCGAAGAATAGCTAAACTGAAGTGGCAGTGGGCGGGGGACATTGCTCGCAGGACTGATGGCCGATGGGGTCAGAAGGTTCTGGAGTGGCGTGTGTGTGGAGTTCTGGCGTGGACCGGAAGACGAGCTGTAGGTAGGCCTCCAACAAGATGGAGTGACGACCTCGTAAGGATCGCGGGAGCGCGGTGGATGCGAAAATCACAAGACCGGTCTGAGTGGAGAGCTTTGGAGGAGGCCTATGTCCAGCAGTGGACGTCTTTCGGCTGACATGATGATGATGATGATGACTACGGTGACGCTTAGTGACACAGCTTGGCGATGACAGTTACGCACTCAGAGACAACGTGCACATGTACACTTGTGTGTAGACGTGCCCACCCGGTTTCGTAATATAGAGCAATTGTAATCTTAAAACAGTGGGAAAAATTAGCCTTCCCAGTCATCTTTACACGTTTGTTTATTTTCGTATCTTTTTGGCGTAAAGGTCTACCTGTCATAATTTGCGTTTTATAACGGCCCGTTTATAATGATTCCGTCCACTTTTTACTGGTGAGGGTTATCGAGACCGGTGATTAAGAACCGTTTGTTTTGACATGTCGATAACCTACAATTGCTTCATGTACGTAGTTTATTTTCAACAATAATAATTCATACCGACTGATTCTTCGGAGAGTAGTGGTTTAGAATTTTTGCGAAACAATTTGGATACGTCTGATTCTAGTAATATTGTGTTGATCGGCGACGAAGAACTTCTTGCGGCGCTAGTAGTTTCACTCTAAGTATATTACCGACGTGTAAAAGAGCCCTCATGTGGCCTATTTACTGAATAAAATTTTTGAATTTTGAATTCTTTGAATTTTGAACATTCTAGCGGAGGCTCGATTAAATATTGTAGTATATAAAAAAAACGGTCGCGATTTTAAATTTTTATTGAAGTTTGAAAAGGTCAACGAACTCTATATGACCGACCGAATAAAACAAATTTTAAAACGCTGGGTGGTATAAGATACTGACATTTGAGAAACCATTCGTTAAAATTATATTTATGCTCGTATATTTGGTCTCAGCTTTATAAAACCGGCCCAGAAGATTGAAGTCATTGATCTGAGTATAGTATTTTCCAAGAACCGGTTTTAGTATATTTATACTTAGGTATAGTAGGAAAAATTGTACTTTGCACTTAACAAATTATCAATAAATAAGTAAGTAGATAGTTGAACATATAAACAAATAAATTGGAAAAGAATCCCAGCAGTTGCTTCAGAGTTTTAATATACAATGTCAACTTTGTACAAATTTTAGATTAAATGATGTATATAATGCTCTAAAGGCCATTGGAAACTCGATCTTCTATAGCTTTTAGTTTGCAGATGAGAATGTTGCAGAGCAGTTTTCGAATTGTTAAATGTTCCGGTGTGGGTTAACTACCAGTGTAATTACTTCCATCCATCCATGTTAGTCCTCAGGGTTGGCAACGCATTTGCAGTCTTAGGATTGCAGTCTTGTGAATGCGAATGTCTATGCAGTTTCCACTTACCATCAGGTGGCTTGTGTGCTCGTTTGACTTCTGTGCCATAAAAAAGAGGCATTCCATTTTAGTCTTAAGACGTAAAATGTCTGTGGGTCCCATGAGGAGGTCTGCGTGCTCATTTGCCTTTTAACCCATCATTTTTATCGAATTTCACTTCTTCGATTGTACGCTCACGGAAGTTAATTTGCTACCCATTTCAAAGAAAATCTGCTTGAAGATGTCTTTGTCATTAGAGATGCCAAGTCATTTGTAATGGATAGGAAACTCAACCTTATTGCTGTAGAGTGTCAGATTGAGTTTGGGACTAAGGTGGATGACAAATTTAATTCCTTAACTGTATCATTTCATCGAACACAGTTTTCTGCTGAAACCAATGTATTCAGAATAACTCCGTAAAGGTTGCACTACAAAAAAAAATACTCATGCGGCCAGTAATACATTCCGAAAGGTGTTTAGATAAAATAATGGGTACCCCGTCGGAGGCCATTTGCAACGTCAAAAGATGGCGGATGTGTAATTTGTTTTATTTTTTATTTTTGTGTATTTAGGTGTTCAAAGTTCTTTTTTGTTAGTGATTTGTACTTTTAATGCCTTTGTGCTGCACAGTGATAGAAGACTTGGACTTATTTCGTGTATCCTGGCATCTTACTTCTCGTTTCAAGTGGACTCGCAGTGGTACAGAGGTTAAAACTATGTTGGCCTCTGTCCTACATATCACCGTACAACGTTGCCACCATTCTTCCTAGAGAAGATTGGATTGTGTTTTATTACTATATTGATTTATACTTATATATACTTGACACTGACGAAATCACTTCATAGTGGAAACGCCATATTCCCGCGGTAGTAGCTGTTTAAGTCGCCGCGGGGCAAAGAAAAGAAGAAGGGTACCCCGTTTGCCTTTTTTATGCCATAAAAAAAGCTAAAAAACAAACTCCAACAGTAAAGCCTTTTGCTGAAATACTCGCACCCACCTCAACTATTCTCTGTTTGGTCTAGTGGTTGACTGGTAGAGAATACCTTAAGGCATTGAGTCCGCGATTTGTACTTACTTTTTTATGTCAATGAGAAGGCGAAGGCGAGCACACAGGCCGTCTGATGGTAAGTGGAATCTGAGACCCATTAGACATTTGAAATCTCAGACTACGATTTCAAAATTGCAATTCTCAGCCTCAAATGCGTTGGCAACCCTGGGGACTGAGACACCGAAACACAGCAAATCGAACACTGCTGCTTGGCGGTGGGTTATTGTATAAGACGGTGGTAGTGATCTGGACGGTACCTGCACAAGTTACTTTTTTGTATTTTACGATAAAATTTAAATAACTAAATAAACTCTGAACTGCGGCCAGACCAATGAATGTCGTCCATAAATCAATAGATTCTTATTAGTAATGTCATAATTCGTCAGTGATTCGTTTATTACACAATAACTCTATTATACCCGGTAAACCCTAATTGCTTTTGAGATGTAATCGCATTGTATTTGTGTCTAACTGGGCCGTCTTATGGGACGATTGGGTTACTCCATGATAACACTGAATCACCACCAGTTATTTCAGGGTTCCGAAGTTACACTAGGAAACTTATAGCTTCACCATGTCAGTCTGTCCAGAGTCTAGTCTAACAAAGAGTCTAAGTACAATTTTAATTACGATTGTAAATATAAAAAATAACTTGTAAGGCAATAGTACATTGTTGTAGAGGTTAGAAAGTAAGCAATAGATGGACGAGTTAGTTCGAAAGTACGAGTCCATCTATTGCACTTTCGGCCGAGGCTTAACACAGTGCTTATCACGACTACTGCGAGGAAATAAAAAAATAATCTTATAATACATTTTTAAACTGACGACTCTCACCGTGACAAAAACTTTATTTCAGATAATTAAAAGCAGACATATATGGCTGTATGGAATCTGATTCCTTTGCCTATCCGTGAAGGGATGAATATTATTAAAAAAATAAAACGACTTCTCATTGGCCAATTTAATTTCATATGCAGCACAAAGTGTGTTCTGATTGGTCGAATTAGTGATCAGCGGACTGATGTTATTGGTCAATGGAACAGACCAACAATGTTAACATAGTTGGTCTGTTTAAATTCATAGTAGGCCTGCTCATTCAATGTACAACTATCGATTGTTTTGGGGACCAAGAACAGACCATCTTTCGCCACATTTCCGAGCAGTGGCGTGAAATAGTAGATTGTTCAACAAGGGACTAAAGTAAGCCATTATGACACGAGATATTTATCCACCCGAGCAAAGCGAGGGTGGATAAAGTTCGAGTGTCATTATGGCGTTTTAGTCTCGAGTTAAACACTCTACTTTTCACTTCGAATGCGAGAAAAAAAAAACTCTTTTTGTTTATTTTATTTTTTACATTTTATCCCGAAACGAAACGCAAAGGACATTGGTCAAAACAGCCAAGTTTATTTAAAATTAGTTCTCAATGACGACGAACGCTTTAGATGTAACCTAAACTAACGCATAAAGGTGGGCAAAATAGAGTTTATATTAGTAATCATTAATCGTGTTTCACGAAATTAAATCTTTTTGTAATAATTTTGCACCGTTGGCATTTTGAGGTTATTTCCACGGCCTAAAAATGGTCCATACACAATCTCTGAAAATGGCGATAATCCTCCATTCATTAACAACGTGATGTTTAAATGCTTGCATATTTAGCCAACAGATACAAACATGAAAATTATTTGGACCATGCCTAATAAAATAGAACTATCCCTAATATATTTAAATATATTTATATTAGTAATCATTAATCGTGTTTCACGAAATTAAATCTTTTTTTTAATAATTTTGCACAGTTGGCATTTTGAGGTTATTTCCACGGCCTAAAAATGGTCCATACACAATCTCTGAAAATGGCGATAATCCTCCATTCATTAACACCGTGATGTTTAAATGCTTGCATATTTAGCCAACAGATACAAACTTGAAAACTATTTGGACCATGCCTAATAAAATAGATTTTATCCCTTATATATTTAAATAGATTCATATTTGTAATCATTAATCGTGAAATTAAATCGATTAATTTATATTTTTTGCAAGAAAAATGATCCATATACAATCACTGAAAAAGGCGATGATTGGCAGTTTAAGGGTTTCCAAAGTAAATTAAAAAGAAAAAGTACTTTAGTCCCTAGGGAGTAAAGTGTAGTTTTATTCCCTAGAGATTAAATACATCACTTTAGTCCGGCTATACAAGCCAATTGTGAGTCATTTTAGAGCCTGAGAAGTGAAAAGGTAATTTTTTATCTATATCCATTTGTATTATCAACACTAAAATCTCAAGACTGTAATCCTAAGACTCCAAATGCGTTGCTAACGATGGGGAGTAAAATGGAATGCCTGCGAGTAATTTCACCGGTTGTATTATCCCCACAACGGAACATCATTGCGAACACTGCTGCTTGGTGGTAGATTAAATCCGACTAACCATAATGTAATAAGGAAACAGCAATATTTCACCCACAGATGTAAATAAAAGATAAAAAAGATAAAAGAAATTTATTCAGTAAGTAGGCCGCTCGGGCACTTTTACACGTCAAGATACTACCAGCGCTTCCCAAGAGGAGACCACTGCTGAGAAGAAACGCCGCAAGAAACTCAGCAGTCAGTCATTTTTTAAACATATTTCATATTTCATATTACAATGGTACAACTTAGTCTAGCATTATATAAAGCTACAAGTATTAAATTAAATATAATATCAAATAACAGTAGTTCAGCAGGAAAACATGCCAAAAATCTTACGGGAGAGAAAGATAGAAAAGAATAAAATAAAATAAAATAGAATCAACTACTTATATATGTGTATATGAGATGGTGCAAGATGACCACATAAAAGTTTCCATATGTTTTCCTGCATACCTACACATAGATAACGCAAATGCATCTACTTCCCGTGTCCGAACCCCGACCGAAGGTCGGGGTTAGCCGTTGCCACTGACGTCCCACGCGTCTGTTGTTGCAGCCGGTCAGCCGTGAAAATTAAGAAAATGCCTCGTTGCGTGATCGTTACAATTGGTCTCAAAAAGTGAAACGGCTGGTTTTCATATTGATTGAGGTGTTTACGTTGTCTGTGTGTATTTTTATCAGTGGTGTCACCTTGTATCTTTTGCGAGTTACAGGACCTTGTGCAGGGTCCGTCCGCATCGCTACCACCATCTTATCCATTAACCTACCGCCAAACAGCTGTCAGGATAAGACAGCCGGTGTAATGACTAGCATAGAGGCATTCCATCTTAGTCGTCAGGGTTGGCAACGCATTTGCAGTCTTAGGCTTGCAGTCTTGTGAATACGAATGTCTATGGGTTACAGTTTCTATTTACCATCAGGTTGTCTGTGTGCTCGTTTGCCTCAGACAGAACGTGAGCCTGGCTCGCAGTGTACCAATTGTTTTGGTGACAATAACTTAGCTATGCTCTAAACAAGTATGTCTAAGTTATCACGCTCTACTTGTTATAAGGAAATTGCCTTATACGTTACTTACAGGTACACTCGCGAAAAAATGCCCGACGGGTTTTCCCTATTCATCAGTATTCAAGTTAGCGGTTCACAATATAATCCCATTTACAGCGTTAATGGTAGTGCTTAGGCCAAGTTCTTACTAGGCAACTGTTGGAAATCCATGTCATTAATATTTACTGTCTGTAAAATAGGAATTATTGTTGCAAATAATTTGCGATAACAATTTGGGTATACCTACACAGACTGAAACCAACGCGAAGGGAAAGTACCTACTTACTTACTTTAAATATTGAAGATGGTGAATTGTACTAAAATAAATCATTTATTTTAAAGTAGAGAGTATACCAAATCAAATAAAAAATGTATATATTGTATAAAAAAAATCTTTTTTGTACTTTATTTGTTTTTATTATTTATTGACAAGTAAATAACAACTGTATTTTTTTAAATCCTGTGTGGACTTACATCGTCCGCCAAAGCGTCCAGCAAGATAACTTAAGAACTAGGAATGACATTTAAAAAAAACCGATTAATTATGGTTCTTAACCGAGTTTTTCGTTAACACTCGCTCAATGGGGGTGGGATCAATAAAATTCGCGAGCGTTAAGATTGCTGGTGTTTTTGGTATTTGATCCTTCTTGCATTTTTATAGCGCGGCGTTGTGACCTTAATGATAAGGCCGTCTTCTTTGGCTTAAGATCTAGCTTATAGGGTAGGAAAGACGAGAAAATGAAGGCGGTGGTGGGCGGTGCGAACAAATTCGCGAGTGAAAGCAGCAGCAGCAACAGCAGAGCCGAAATAATATCGATATCTATTCGAGCGGAATCGACATAAAAAACTTTCTGACGAGCTGGTCAACACAATTAACCAGGTGATATGGGTGGTGGTGGAGCGTTATAAGTTACAAGCATGCTGAGTACGCACGCATCCTATCCGGCATGACCAATAGATTGCGCTTGCGCTGTGCGCTGTGATTCGCCGCGCTTATATACCGATCTCACACGAAAACACCATGTTTCCAAGACGGATGAATTATCTACTTTATTGCGTGAGTAAACAGTAGTGGACAAGTGTTATGAACTTGTGTCTTAATTCTAGACTGTTCATTCCATGGACAAAATAAAGATAATGGATACGAAAATGGAAACTACTGATAACATCTCTTATTAGAGGTATTTCGCAAATTTTCTTAGGCCGCACTCGATCATACGACTATAATATTTTAACCAGGAGCCTCGTTGTATTTTTAAATTATGACTACGATTCCCAAGAAAGATGCGTAAATACAATTTGAAGTAATATATGCGTGCTATATATTATTTGCCTATTCAATAATTTAATGCTATCTCTTTATTCGTACAAAAGTGTTTAACTGTTTACATACGTACACACATACATAACATACTTTTTAGCACCTTTCCGCAAATAACATTCGTAATACAGGATCACCATTGATTCTAGAAAATTGGTCTATACCTACGTGGTAAAATTTCAAGGTATTTTCGTCGAACTTGGTTTGCGCACTGCCGTGCATTTCAGTAGTTTCTAGTTTACGCAAATACGTCACACGATAACAGGAAAATATTGTTTATTATAGCAGTATAAAAGCATCCACTAGTATCACAAACTTCACTACCAGACTGAGATTTAGACCGTCCCTGACGTCTCTCCTGTAAGTACAAAAATATTTTGACTTTATAAAAAAAGTGTATTGAGTTCAATTGGTCTAAAATGTGTACCAGAATTTTATAATTGAAATTTAAGTAACCAAAAGAAGTTGTAATCATTTATTTATTACGCAGGCAACATTAAAGAGTCACAATTTGTTTAAAATGTCCGGTGGCGCGGCTGTGTGGGTTAAATTAACACTCCATCTTGATTACCGTAATTATCAGTTGTATTGGTTTAGTCACGCTTACTATACACACAATAGTATAATTATTAAGTATCACGTGTGTATCTCTATGTCTGGGTATCAGTCTCTCGCATGTGTGGTTATCTATGTAATGTTTAAGCTTCAATCACTTCAAAATTCATCGACATATTTATTACTCTGGTTAAGTTTTTCCGTCCGTAGGCATGTAAGGCATTAGGTACCTACAACTTTGACCGAGCTGCTGTAATCAAACCACGGCTGCAACCAAGTCATAACACAAGCACTAAAATCTTATTAGTGTAGTACCTACTAATCTTACTCTCCGATGGGACATCTTAAGCTTTACGGTTAACAATTCGTCGGCGAATTGAAAGATGCATTTTATTGAGCATTCTAACAGCGGTTCTTTTCAGTCCTTGCGATTATGAGCTTACGGCGGCACGAAAACTAACGGGATTTTACGGATTTTGGCATAATGATAAAAAAATAGTTCCACTGAAATATGAAGTCAATCTACACAGATCAATTACAAGAATCCATACTTCATTATCTATACATATAAAATGCTTTGTCCTGAATGACTGACTGACGGATCAACGCACAGCCTAAACCGCTGATGGTAGAGGTCTGAAACTTGGAGGGTGTGTTCTTTGTATGACGTAGGCATCCGATAAGAAAGGAATTTCCGAATTAAACCCCTAAAGGGGTGAAAAAGGGGACAAAGTTTGTATGGAACAGCGTGGTTCCTTGGTCCAATCTACTTCAATTTTTACATAAACATTCTTTCACAGAATTGATCGAAGTCGTGTTTCGTATTTTATTGAAATTCATCCCCTAAGGGGGCGAAAAAGAGGTAGAAAGTCATTTTGGGGGTGATTTACTTCGAAATCCATATCAATAATTCTTAGTGCTTTTGATTTACATTACATTTTACTTAGACACAGGTTTAAAAACTCAATCCCATTTTTTTTATAAAGTTGAACTCACATAAAAGCTTGGTGCAATATAAATACCCAAACCGCCAGTCTAAAGAATCCAAATTTGGTACATAGGTTCCTTATGAGGTCTCGGGGTGCAGTAAGAAAGGATTTCCCGAAAATCGACCCCCAACGGGAAGAAGTAGGAGGAGTAGCGAGAATTTAATTATACGCGTACGAATTCGCGGCGTCCTCTAGTAATGTCATAAATGCGAACGTTACTGTTTACTTGTAAAGCTATTACGACTACGATGCTAGACCGATTGCGATGAAATTTCGTACCAACTGTATGTATATTTCCACGGGCAGAGTTGTGGGCAGCAGCTAGTACGTTATAATATAAATTCGACGTTGACAGACATCAGGAACAGGGTCACCATAGGATGCAATTTGTTAATCGAATATGTACGATTGTGCAAGAAATAAAATAGATTTTTGAACTTGATCGTGAGTCAAAGCCAAGGAAATTTTATTTTGTTTCTTTTGCAATTGGTGTTATTTCCATTTTTAGTATTATGCATGTAAAAACAATTAAAAGGGTCTTAGGAGAATAGTAGTATTGTGACTATTTTCAGAATCGCAATAAAAATATAGTATTGAGAATGCAAATGTGTAAGAGACTCAGATCTCACTTAGCATCAGGTGGCTTGTGTGTTCGTGTGCTTTCTGAACGCCAAGAGAAACAACATTATGTCTGAAAAAATATTTATTTATATTTATTTTCTTTACAGATCACTTCAAAACCACACACTAAACCAAAATGGCATCCAACAACCGTGCATTGACGCTTGTGCTGTGCAGCATCGTGCTGTTATTCGTCATCTCCCAGAGCGTTGTCGAAGCTGATGTCCACATCGGCAGCTGCGTTTGGGGCGCCGTCGACTACACATCCAACTGCAACAAGGAATGCAAGAAACGCGGTTACCGTAAGGGAGGGCATTGTGGGAGCTTCGCTAACGTTAACTGTTGGTGTAACCAATAGTCATAATTTCAAAATTGATAGCATAATGGCTTTCACATCATAAAAAGAGTTCAGGATGTTTAATATGTAAGAATTATTTATTGCTTTTATTAATCTCAGTCCGATTGATTTTTAGGACATGCTGTATGTGTAAATGTTGATTTAATAATAAACTTTAACTAATCAAATTGTATTTTTTTCAATTTACCTACTCTATTAGTTATTATGATATAACAGTGATTTTTTTTGCTTTAATGACCATAGGCGGCGGTGACCACTTGAGGTGGGCCGTCGTCTGCCTGTTTTCCCGCAGATGACAGTTTATTATATATATTAGTTAGCACTGTAAATAATCCATAATTAACTTTCCAATAGCCGACCGTCCAGTGGCGCCATTATTACTATGAATTGCGTTTTCATATAAACAAAAGTATTTTCTTAAGAGGAATGTGATGCTAAAAATCTCCATACAAAATTGCTCTCCCCTTAAACTTTGTCCGATTTTTACGGTTTTTTAATATATTTTGAACAAAAAACAGAAACGTACAGACCTAGGTCTTCACAATAACTAAAACATGTTCAAAAATAGTGAAAATCGGACTTGATTTAAGGATTGAGAAACGTTTTCATCCGGAGCTAAATTTGTATGGATTTTTTTTGACAGATGTTTTAGCTTTTTATTGCTACCCCTGAATGATTAACAATAAAATAGATAGAATAGCGAAAAATTACTTTTACGCGGACGAAAACATACAAAAATAAGCTTTATTAAGGCCCTGTCATCCTGGCTCATGGAAACCTCCGGAGATCCTAGACCTGGTACTTACCTCTCGCAAAGGACTGGGCTAGCTATCCAGAGAGGTAACGCAGCCAGTATCATAGCGACCATGCCGCGAGCGGACCTGCTAGAGGGGGTGTTCTTTTTATAGTGGTGATTATTATTTACATCTTTAATAATAAAAATACCTCACAGAGGACATTAAAGGAATAACTTACATAAGCCTAAAAACTTGAATAAATAAACCTTTGTGAGGGACTGGAGTCCGAACTGGAAGTGATCCTGTAATACAGATCTCCAGGCTGGGGCGGGGTGGGGACCCCGGAAACAAGTGGAGTTAATAGCTAGTCTTAGGTTTACGGTACAGTCAATATTTGAGAAGCTTAGTATTATTTTAATTTAAATATTTTTAGTACCTATTTTATTCTATGTTTAGTAATTTTATTTTTATTAAATAAGAACTGCTCTATTTGTTAAAATACACAAGTAACACGTTTTTAAAATAACGACTTTTACGATTAGCTAGCGAAAACTTTTACATGTTTTTCCGAAGATTTCTCAGGCAGCACATTATTGATTTGCCGTTTCGTTGTTCTGTTTGGAGTGGGAATTTTTGTATTAATTACTAGACAAAATCTTGTTTGAAATCCACTTTAAACACCACAAAAGAGTTCTCAATTCGTCTGTTTATGTATGTATGTTACTCAAATTCTCCTCACTTTGTGCTGTTTGTAACTCCATTACCTTGTAAGTGCAGTGCACCTAATATTTTACGGAACAAAATGGCGTAATGTGATTTATCGAGTTTTTATTTCCATCCTTTGAGTTGTAATGCAAAAATAGTATTAAATTGACATTCATTCATCCTCCGGGTTGGAGAAAATATTGTCAACGAAATAGCAAATAGGCCGGCAAAAATATTCTTAGCTATTTTTTAACCTTAATGATTCATCATAACCATCTTTGTCGATATTTTCAAGCCGTACTGTTGTGAAAAGGATATTATTTGACAAACATGTTGTACATACAATCCATATTATGAATTAAAACAGGAACATTTTATTTAGAAAATCTTCATTTTCATAAGAGTTTTACGCAGGCAAAGTTGTTGTGTGTTTAATACATATATTTATAGAAAATGTCTGGGTATCAGTCTATCGCATGTGTGGTTATCTATGTAATGTTTAAGCTTCAATCACTTCAAAATTCATCGAAATATTTATTACTCTGGTTAAGTTTTTCCGTCCGTAGGCATGTAAGGCATTAGGTACCTACAACTTTGACCGAGCTGCTGTAATCAAACCACGGCTGTAACCAAGTCATAACACAAGCACTAAAATCTTATTAGTGTAGTACCTACTAATCTTACTCTCCGATGGGACATCTTAAGCTTTACGGTTAATAATTCGTCGGCGAATTGAAAGATGCATTTTATTGAGCATTCTAACTGCGGTTCTTTTCAGTCCTTGCGATTATGAGCTTACGGCGGCACGAAAACTAACGGGATTTTACGGATTTTGGCATAATGATAAAAAAATAGTTCCACTGAAATATTAAGTCAATCTACACAGATCAATTACAAGAATCCATACTTCATTATCTATACATATAAAATGCTTTGTCCCGAATGACTGACTGAAGGATCAACGCACAGCCGCTGATCGTAGAGACCTGAAACTTGGAGGGTGTGATCTTTGTATGACGTAGGCATCTGATAAGAAAGGATTTTCCGAAAATCGACCCCCAACGGGAAGAAGTTAATTTTCAAACTTGCGGGAACAACTTGTTAATCGAATATGTACGATTGTGCAAGAAACAAAATAGATTTTTAAACTTGGTCGTGAGTCAAAGCCAAAGAAAATTTCTTTTATCTCTTTTGCAATTGGTGTTATTTCCATTTTTAGTACTATGCATGTAAAAACAATTAAAAGGGTCTGAGGAGAATAGTAGATATTCTGACTATTTTCAAAATTGCAATAAAAATATAGTATTGAGAATGCAAATGTGTAAGAGACTCAGATCTCACTTAGCATCAGGTGGCTTGTGTGTTCGTGTGCTTTCTGAACGCCAAGAAAAACAACATTGTGACTGAAAAAATATTTAATTTATATTTTTTTTCTTTACAGATCACTTCAAAACCACACCACCAAACCAAAATGGCATCCAACAACCGTGCATTAACGCTTGTGCTGTGCAGCATCGTGCTGTTATTCGTCATCTCCCAGAGCGTTGTCGAAGCTGATGTCCACATCGGCAGCTGCGTTTGGGGCGCCGTCGACTACACATCCAACTGCAACAAGGAATGCAAGAAACGCGGTTACCGTAAGGGAGGGCATTGTGGGAGCTTCGCTAACGTTAACTGTTGGTGTAACCAATAGTCATAATTTCAAAATTGATAGCATAATGGCTTTCACATCATAAAAAGAGTTCAGGATGTTTAATATGTAAGAATTATTTATTGCTTTTATTAATCTCAGTCCGATTGATTTTTAGGACATGCTGTATGTGTAAATGTTGATTTAATAATAAACTTTAACTAATCAAATTGTATTTTTTTCAATTTACCTACTCTATTAGTTATTATGATATAACAGTGTTTTTTTTTGCTTTAATGACCATAGGCGGCGGTGACCACTTGAGGTGGGCCGTCTGCCTGTTTTCCCGCAGATGACAGTTTATTATATATATTAGTTAGCAGTGTAAATAATCCATAATTAACTTTCCAATAGCCGACCGTCCAGTGGCGCCATTATTACTATGAATTGCGTTTTCATATAAACAAAAGTATTTTCTTAAGAGGAATGTGATGCTAAAAATCTCCATACAAAAGGCAGACAATTGCTCTCCCCTTAAACTTCGTCCGATTTTTACGGTTTTTGAATATATTTTGAACAAAAAACAGAAACGTACAGACCTAGGTCTTTACAATAACTAAAACATGTTCAAAAATAGTGAAAATCGGACTTGATTTAAGGATTGAGAAACGTTTTCATCCGGAGCTAAATTTGTATGGATTCTTTTTGACAGCTGTTCGATTTTAGCTTTTTATTGCTACCCCTGAATGATTAACAATAAAATAGATAAGTCGAATAGCGAAAAATTACTTTTACGCGGACGAAAACATACAAAAATAAGCTTTATTAAGGACCTGTCATCCTGGCTCATGGAAATCTCCGGAGATCCTAGAGCTGGTACTTACCTCTCGCAAAGGACTGGGCTAGCTATCCAGAGAGGTAACGCAGCCAGTATCATAGCGACCATGCCGCGAGCGGACCTGCTAGAGGGGGTGTTCTTTTTATAGTGGTGATTATTATTTACATCTTTAATAAAAAAATAAAATAAAAAAAAATACCTCACAGAGGATAATAAAATAAATAAATAATAAATAAATATCTGGGGACAATGTCACACCAATTGA
This sequence comes from Acleris sparsana, assembly GCA_923062465.1. Classification (NCBI taxonomy): domain Eukaryota; kingdom Metazoa; phylum Arthropoda; class Insecta; order Lepidoptera; family Tortricidae; genus Acleris; species Acleris sparsana. Next base: position 14,786,299 of record OV281300.1, read on the forward strand.
CCTAGTCCCAAACTAAGCTCTAGGCTTGTACTATGGGTACTAGACAACGATATAAATACTTATATAGAGAAATATATACTTAAATACATAGAAAACACCCATGACTCAGGAACAAATATTCGCGCTCATCACACAAATATCTGCCCTTACCGGGATTTGAACCCAGGACTGCTAGCTTCGGAAGCAGGGTCACTACCAACTAGGCCAGCGCGTCGTCATAAAGGAATAACTTACATAAGCCTAAAAACTTGAATAAATAAACCTTTGTAAGGGTCTGGAGTCCGAACTGGAAGTGATCCGAAGTGATGTAATACAGATCTCCAGGCTGGGGCGGGGTGGGGACCCCGGAAACAAGTGGAGTTAATAGCTGGTCTTAGGTTTACGGTACATTCAATATTTGAGTAGCTTAGTATTATTTTAATTTAAATATTTTTAGTACCTATTTTATTCTATGTTTAGTAATTTTATTTTTACTAAATAAGAACTGCTCTTTTTGTTAAAATACACAAGAAACACGTTTTTAAAATAACGACTTCGATGTTTTCTTGGGCTTTTCTTGAGATTAGCTAACGAAAACTTTTACGTGTTTTTCCGAAGATTTCTTAAGCAGCAAATTATTGATTTGCCGTTTCGTTGTTATGTTTCGAGTAAGAATTTTTGTATAAATTACTAGACAAAATCATGTTTGAAATCCACTTTAAACACCACAAAAGAGTTCTCAATTCGTCTGTTGTATGTATGTTACTCAAATTCTCCTCACTTTGTGCTGTTTGTAACTTCGTTACTTTGAAAGTGCAGTGCACCTAATATTTTACGGAACAAAATGGCGTAATGTGATTTATCGAGTTTTTATTTCCATCCTTTGAGTTGTAATGCAAAAATAGTATTAAATTCATCCTCCGGGTTGGAGAAAATATTGTCAACGAAATAGCAAATAGGCCGGCAAAAATATTCTTAGCTATTTTTTAACCTTAATGATTCATCATAACCATCTTTGTCGATATTTTCAAGCCGTACTGTTGTGAAAAGGATATTATTTGACAAACATGTTGTACATACAATCCATATTATGAATTAAAACAGGAACATTTTATTTAGAAAATCTTCATTTTCATAAGAGTTTTACGCAGACAAAGTTGTTGTGTGTTTAATACATATATTTATAGAAAATGAATATGAGTGTCACGATCCAATTGTTTTAAGGTGATTACTATAAATAATATGGATATCACGACGCAATTGTTTTAAGGTAATTGCTTTGTGATCATGATTTCAAAAACAATCTTCGACAGGTTTTGTCATTTCATCAGCATTTGTAACAATAAAATCCGAGCAAAATCATTGATGTTAGTGCTTACGCCAAGTTCTTACTAGGTTACACAGCATTTGCGTCACAAATTTCGTCGACTTAATATAAAAATCAGTCCTCAAATATTATATTTTTACACAAATAAGAATTACCTTACATTATTTCGATAAGTTACAATCCACCTCAACGCAGTCAGTTGCAAACGAACTGCAATGCTATTAACTTTCTCAGAACACTACAATGCGCACAGTGCTGATTGCTGCATGTTTATCCGTTTCCATCTGCAAGAGGGTGGTAGCCATTTACTTAGACAGACCCTACACATAGCACTACCACCACTACAGAGTAGGTACAAGCCAGAAAAGACGTCAACCTTGGCACATTGCGCAAACATAATCTTGACAGCAGTAAAATGGTAATATCACTAAAATTCATTCACGTGCAATAAATAAGTAAAACAGTGTTTTAATGCTGTCAACGACTGACACGTTGAACAACAAAATATCATTGTTGTTCAACGTGTCAGGATTGATTTCGTATCTGCCTAATACTTACTGTTCGATATAGTAAGTATGTTCAGCTGGCAATGGCGAATTTTTTAAACACTTTGAGAAACGTGTGGGGCTAACCCAGGTGCTTCTGTTTAGTCCACGGGTAAAATAACCTTAACCGAACAATTAACTCGCGTGTGATATTCATGGACTTATTTCTCTAATAAGATCATGGTGATTGTCCAAAACTTGATATAGAGTGAGAGCCATTAAGGAGGAATAGAAGAAGTCAGTGAAATGTTTAGCTGCGAACTTGGTTTGCCGGGTACTTATTTTGCGTAAATTTTGAACAGCGCCAGGCAAATTATAAAAGCCTCGGAGGTACACTAAACTGACCTACCTGACTGAGGTTTTGAACGTCCCTGACGTTAAGAATGTGAGTATCTTTTTATTTAGTATTACTGAGGCGACTAAGGGATTAAAGGCTTGTAGTATTGTTAGGCGATGGGCTTGCAACCTGTCACTAATAGGTATACTGTTAAACATCTTAGCCCGTTTGTGCTAAATGTGGTTATAGAATTAATAAGATGTTAGAGTTGTTGGTAATTGTAGCTCTGCCTACCCCACTCTGGGGTGAGGGCGTGACGGAATGTACGTATGTGTGTATTACTGTCTGCCTAACACAACCTCAAAAAAAGTATTCTGTGTTGAATTAAAATAAATCGAGAGAAGACCGTTTTAATTAATAATATTTAGGATAGGAAGTAGACAATTACTATAGAGAAAAATAATCAATACCTAAATAGGTAACGGAAATAGTAGTTAAGAGAAGATTGTGAAGCGCTGTTAAAATCGCGGAGCTGTAAAAAAAAACGATCCAAATTTCATCATCATCATCATCATGTCAGCCGTAAGACGTCCACTGCTGGACATAGGCCTCCCCCAAGGCTTTCCACTCAGACCGGTTTCGTGCTTTTCGCATCCACCGCGGTCCCGCGATCCTGACGAGGTCGTCACTCCATCTTGTTGGAGGCCTACCTACAGCTCGTCTTCCGGTCCGCGGACGCCACTCCAGAACCTTCTGACCCCATCGGCCATCAGTCCTGCGAGCAATGTGCTCCGCCCACTGCCACTTCAGTTTAGCTATTCTTCGGGCTATGTCGGTAACCTTAGTTCTATTGCGGATATCATCATTTCTGATTCTATCACGCAGAGAAACCCCGAGCATAGCCCTCTCCATAGCCCTCTGAGTGACTTTGAGCTTCCGTATGAGGCCCATTGTTAGCGCCCACGTCTCAGGTCCAAATTTAGCTCTGGATGAAAACGTTTCTCTCCTAAATCAAGTCACATTTTCACGATTTTTGAATATGTTGTAGTTATTACATATTAAGACCAATGTCAGTACGGTTCAGTTTTTTGTTTTAAAAATATGTTTTGTTGTATATTTTATTGGGAAAGAAAACGTACAAACATAGTTTATCATGATATCTACAACAAAAAACCGGCCAAGTGCGAGTCAGACTCGCGCACGTAGGGTTCCGTACCACTATCTAAATAAATGTTTTGCTTTAGGTATTCTTTATTTTATTGGAGTTGATTGAATGAAAGGTAAAATGCGGTTTAGGATTTATAACGTATTAAAAAAAAACTAATTATTAGATCTCGTTCAAACCAATTTTCGGTGGAAGTTTGCATGGTAATGTACTATCGAACCAACGGAACCCTGACCCACCATAGAACCTTGTCACAGTGGTTGACGTTAGGACTGTCATACGAAGCTATACGACAATCGTACGTCAATCATTGTGACAAGGTTCCATGGTGGGTCAGGGTTCCGTTGGTTCGATAGTACATCATATATTATTTTTACATTTATCATTTCCTTATTTTAGAAGTTACGGGGGGGACACTCATTTTTCCACTTTGGAAGCGTCTCTCGCGAAAACTATTCAGTTTAGAAAAAAATAATATTAAAAACCTCAATATCATTTTTGAAGACCTATCCATAGATACATAGACACGTATGGGTTTGATGAAAAAATAATAATTGAGTTTCAGTTCTAAGTATGGGGAACCCCAAAAATTTATTGTTTTTTTTCTATTTTTGTATGAAAATCTTAATGCGGTTCACCGAATACATCTACTTACAAAGTTTCATAGTATAGCTCTTATAGTTACGGAATAAAGTGGCTGTGACATACGGACGGACAGACGGACGGACAGACATGACGAATCTATAAGGGTTCCGTTTTTTGCCATTTGGCTACGGAACCCTAAAAATCGAGGTTTAAGGAACGTTATCGTATTTTGTATGGAGATTTTTAGCTTCACAATCCTCTTTTAAACTTTAAAATCGAACCGAAATACTGAACATTGTATTTTGTAAATTATAATAATTAAATATCTTTTAATTATTTTAAAGTTAAGAATTTTTTTTTGTGACAACTAACCTTCTTTTCTCCCCAATCGAAAACCTACACAGGCTGTTTGCAAAATCCAACTACGATGACGACGGCGCTGGCCTAGTTGGTAGTGACCCTGCCTACGAAGCTAGCGGTCCCGGGTTCCAATCCCGGTAAGGGCAGATATTTGTGTGATGAGCGCGAATATTTTTTCCTGAGTCATGGATGTTTTCTATGTACTTAAGTATATATTTCTCTATATAAGTATTTATATCGTTGTCTAGTACCCGTAGTACAAGCCTAGAGCTTAGTTTGGGACTAGGTCAATTGGTGTGACATTGTCCCCTCATATTTATTTATTTATTTTAACTTATTAATATTTCTGTTACAGATCAATACTTTCCCAATCATATTTCGTATCACAATGGAATCCAGCAACCGCATAATGATGGTGGTACTGTGCAGCTTCGTGTTATCTGTCATCTCCAAGAGTGCTATAGAGGTTGCTTCGTGTTGGGGGTCAATTACATCTCCAACTGCGACGCGAAATGTTACATCATACCAAAGTGAGATCTAGCGTTCTAAGCACATTCTTATTAGCTTACATACTTAATTAATATGACCTACTTATCATCTAAGTTGAATGAAGTATTCAGCAAACACAAAAACAAAGAAAAATGTTAATAAACAAACATGAACAACAAACCAACCGTAGTATTACATAAGTGACCTGTGCAACTTATTTTTTAGCGTAAAGCTAGGTCTTTTAATTTGTTCTTAAAACTACTTATGTTTAGTTTTTTAACCTTATAAAGATGGGTATTTATTTTGAACGTAAAGAAAAATAATGTCAATTAGACGCAAAAAGCCTATTCGACTTTACTCTTTGGATTATTTTAGGCAACCAGCCATTACACACTAATTAGATATCTATAGAAGACCTTCCTGATAAACATATTATTATCCACATATACGAGCTATGATTAAATCGTGATTCAATCTCCTCTGCCCCCACACGCATTGTCTAACATCTTCCTGCCTACTAATATATGTAGACGGACAAATTACACCTGTTCGGTGCTTGATGGATATGATAATCTATTCAATAAAGCTTATTGTTTATGTCAATAATAGATTGACATGACAAGTTAAGATATATAGGATGTTTTTTTTATTATATCTTGTTGGTGTAATATGTCTACTTAAATATACACGTCCACGTAACGCGTTAGTTATTAGGTCATCCCATGTTACTTTGAAGAAATTCTCTCAGAAATTTTGTGGGGTGAAAGAAGTGTACGAGCCAATCCAAGCTATAAGCTGTCTTCATTCCAAGTTCCATCCAAATCCGTACAGCGGTTGCAGCGTGAAAGAGTTACAAACTAAGACACACAATCTTTCGCATTTATATTAAAGAGATTGTTACAAACTTCCTTCGGCGGTATTTCCCACGTATGACATTATGACACGGGTGAATTCAAGAAAAGAGCTTACATCTCCCTTATTGGCCAGCAACGCACCGACAATTCTCAGTTGCTGGTGTTTATGGGCGGTGGTGATTACTTCCCATCAGGTAACCCACATCCTCGTTTGCCTCCTACTCTTATAAAAAATATGTACATCGTTACTTCGATATTTATTTTCAGTAATTTAGGTATTTGGAACTCTTTTAAATCGCAATAAGAAGTTAATATAATGCCGGGACAACTTAGTCTCAACAGTGAGTGGTTCGAAGACGAATTAAAACGTAAGATAAGATAATTTAGTTCAACTTAACGTCAAACAGACAAGATGGCTTACCTAACATGACGATGTTGATTATACCAAACAAAACTGATCTCAATACTTGGCCCACTAAAATCAATTGCTGTTCATGATTCTCGCTGCTTATTCAATTGATCCATCGACAAATAATAGATCATTGTGTAAACGAGGGTAGAGAAATGGTGTCAGTTTTGTTACATCTTATTACATAAATTCTATTGGTTTTGTCACTTTGCTGATAGATGAGTTTAGAGAATATTGTCTCCTGTCTAAAAAGGTTCGAAATAAGACGTGAGGGTGTTAAATAAAATTAATATTAATACTTTATAAACATAAACTCAAAGTTTCGGATTAGTCGGATCAGTGAGAAGATAAGTACGCAAGTTTTGTATATTTTAAGAGAGATACTCGTAAGAATAAAATATACAGAAACAATAATTATATAATTTAGGGACTTAACTACTTTAACTATTTAACATACATTTGTTACAATTAAAATGTAACCTTGTTATCACTTAGGTACTTGAGCAAAAAAATATATCTGTGGAACATCTCACACAAATTAACTTAGCCCGTAACTTGGCTCTAGGCAAGCTATGTATTATGAGAATTAGACTACCGCCTTATTCATAAACGATCAATAAGCCTATTTTAGTTAAAGCATTTTTTGTAACTTTATGTCAAATTCAAATAACACAATGGCAGATAAGGATAACGCATTATTATTTTAAGCACACTTTATTTATTTCGTGTTTATGAATAAAGGCATTAACATAGAGTACCTATTAATTCTTGCATTGATTAACGAATCCCTAAATACATAGAAAACATCCAAGAAGTGCTCATCATACAATCATTGCCCTAACCAGGCATCGAACCCGAGAACTCTAGCGTCATAGACATAGGCAAGGCCAGGCTACCTGCGTTTAAAAATTCACCAAAACCTTTTACAACCATCTCTAAACTAATAATTATTTAATATCCTCTCGTCAATGCCAAAAACATGCATTTCTATTCAAATATCGCTGTAACAATAGTTAATTACTGAGGCATCCTTTATGCGCCCACGCATGTGTCAAGGATTTGTGATTCACCGAAGGTGTTCGTTTGCCTACTGAAAGTGAGGTAACGTCTATTCAACTGGGACTTATAATTAATGGGTTCGGATAAAAGGACTAACTCAATGAATGAAGTGACGGAGCGTAATCTAGTTATGAAAAAGTGGAGCACTTCTGCAAGAAACCAGGTTTTTCATATTAATCCTATTTTTGAAGGGCACCGTTTGGGATCCTGCTGGGCTAGACAAGTTGCCATCGAATACGAACGCTAGCGTTTAGTCATCACCTGTCACAAAAATGTATGGAATTGACGTAAGTCACGTGATATATCACTCGTTACAACTGACACGCTGTAATGTGCTCACTATCACTCGCGCTAATCGTTTGACGAAGTTACGCGGTACTATTTTGACAGGTTAAATCCAACACGAGCACTATCTCGAAATAAACGTCGGTATCTAAGGGCAACTTGGCTAGCTTTTTTATTTTTGACAACGCAAAGCGATCGGTGATCACCAAACGCTAGCGTTTGTATTCGATAGCAGCTTGTGCTTTGGTCGCTTGGATTGTTATTTATCAGTACGTTAAAGAAATAGGTCGCTTCTATCAAGATTGTGATTGTTGTGACTTGATTCCATACGAGCCTGACAACACGTCAGAGACGTCAAGTAAGAGGTTAGTTTATTCATTAAATAACTTGATTTTGTTACTATGAGATTTGGTTGCTACAACTATTATTAATTTTAGTTCTAAACCAATCGCGTCACTGGTAGATCACGTGACTCTTCGTATCAAGTCATCTACGAGTGACGTGATTGGTTTAAAAACGAAAGGAATATAAACGCTAGTTAGCGTAATGCATCTTCGCAGGGCTCAAGTACGAACGCTGCATCAGAAGCCTTCCGCCCCGATCACTATTGGTTCTATAAGCTATGCTCTAACTGTCACTAAATCTATATATACACTAAAACATTTAATCTAAGACCATTCTTAGATTAAATGTTTTAGTGTTAGCCCCTGCGGCATTGTACCAAAGATGCTGGCAGCATTTCCTCGTTGAATGGCTAAACTTATTCGTTGAGCGAGGAAACTGCCAGCTCTTCGGTCTCCAGTGACGTCAATGAGTCTCTTTGACAATTCCTTAAAAAGGCTAATAGCACTAGGACCCCACGGACCAAGTTAGGGTCTCGACACCGAATGGAATAAAATTATATTCTGGGCCGAGACCACTATATTTGCCAGTCTTAATGTTTTCAGCCGCTTCGGCCGCTGCACCAGCCCTATTGGCGGTTCGTGGGAGATGTGACGGGGCCAGCTTGAGTTTCTCTATTGTTAATTCAACGCCAGAGCTCTCAAATGAAATTTAACTTGAACCAACTATCATAATTAAAAACCCCTTAAAGGTATATTTGTTCCAGCGCTGAAAATGCACATACAGACAAGCATACCAAGATTATAGTATAATTGTGATAAAGTATCCGTCTCTTTCGCACTCACATAATGTTCAGAAAGTTGCTAAAGAATGTCATGTCACCATTCTTATAAAAAAGCCTATCTGAATAGAACGCGTAAATGAATTTACAAAATTCTACATCAATACAAGTTAATTATGTGTTATTAGTTCCTATTTATATATTGGAAGAGTGATGTGCAATCAAGCGGTCTTCACTTAGCTTATATATAATAAGTAGATTATAATACACATGATTTATATTTAATTATATTTGCGGTTCCAACGGAAGACCAGTGCTGGCTTTACGGCTAGCGAATGCTGAGATGGGACCGTTCCGCAACAATTTATCTGTGTCTTGATATTTTTCTATGAAATGTGGTTTTGTTTTGTTGCAAATAATAGTACATTACTACAGAGGCCGGGACAAAAGGGGTTGCCGGCCGAAGTTATATAGACGGCCGAGCGAAGCAAGACCGGATATAGGTCTGAGGCGGGCAACGCCATATTTCCCGCCGAAGTATGTATAGTGCTTTTCTCAAACATAATTCATTAAAATAATTAAAACAAAAATTACAATGTGAAATAGGTACTAGGAGTGCATAAACATTAAAAGTAACCTACAGTGCTCAGTACGCCCGCCCGCCGGCCCGCTGGTGGCGCGCGCGGGGCTAAAAAAAACAGCTATTTAGCCTTTTCATAAACACAACCACCATGGCCAAATTAAAATTTAAAAAAAATTACTTCCCGGCCTAGGCCCTCAATTTCGTATCAAATTCCTTTACAGTTCTCTCGAGTTGTTCCGTCAGAAACGTGGCACTTTGAAGCCTAAAATAACTAACATAACGCCGACATTACATAGCATGTTTGAGAAAATGTCTCTTTATCTTTATCTATCTTTATCTTAATTAGTTTTGCTAACAGATAATGCATTTTGATCTCCACCATGCAACTCAATGATTTCATGTAGTTTACAACAACACACATCAGGGGACATCCTCACACGAATTGACCTAATCCCAAAATAAGTTCTAGGCTTGTACTATGGGTGCATTCATACAAGACATCCAAGATAGGAAAAAACTGGGACCGCTAGCTTTGTAGGCAATGTTACCACCAACTAACCCCATCGTGAAATCATAGTCGGAAAGGATTTATTTTCATGCATTTTTTTTCCAATCTTCACTGGGAAAGCGTGTTTTATCTTAGATTTCATCGTCTCTGACCAATGAGGGCGATGAGGTGAGAAGATGAGAAATGAGATATATAATATACCTTCAAGCCTAGTCAAAAGTCAAAGTCAAAGTCAAAGTCAAAGTCAAAGTCAAAGTCAAAGTCAAAGTTCTTTATTCTTCAATTTAGGCATAATATAATGCACCTATGAATGTCAAAAAGCATTACCACCGGTTCGAAAAATAAAACCTTTGCCCCGAGAAGAACCGGCGTAAGAAACTCGGCAAGCCTATTTTTTTATCCAAATTTGCATATCCTAATTCAACAAGTTAAACTAGGGCTTTATCAGCAATTATTTCTTCCTTATCAACTACTACCGACACAAAATCTTCTTAATAGAATGTCCTGTCAAGATGGTGGTCTCATCTCTGAAACAAACACTGTTTGTTTAAACGATCATAGCATACTTTATTTCGTTATGATAGTTAATTCTAATACATGAGGTGCCTTGCTCTGTAGCTCGGCGAAGACTGAACAATTCCACTAAAAAAAACAAGACGATATTCTATGGATCATTATATGCGACATATGATATAAAAAGTACAGTGCAATAAGGACTACTTTACATATTAAAACCTTATTGTACCACAATACCTAGCATACAGCTTCTATTTGTACAATGCCTCATTTACAAAGGTCACACAAAGGTGGTATTATCCCTCGCTCGGTGTCAATGTCAAACAGCCAAAAGTTTCAACGTCTAGACATATACAGAGCTGCATATTTTAACCATATTAGGTTACCGTTCATTATGACTCCACTTACTATTGCCTCTTCCGCTCTAAGTTCTATTCAAATGAGTTCAAAATTGTTTGGCCGGACCCGTAAAAAGATCTTCCTTATATGTCAGGTAATAGGTTAAAGTGATGGGTGGTTATTAAAACTAATTACATTTTATTTAATAACCTATTTCATCATCATTATCATCTCGTTCAAAACACGTCGAGTTCTGCGCCCATAAACTATTTAAAAAAAAATGTTGACTCCGGATTGAATTAACTTCAGGAATGCTAGAATAAAACTATAAAATCTTGTCATTTGCACGTGAACTCGTCGTAAACTAAACTTCAAGGTTTAATGTATAAAAATGCTAATTCAAAAAAATAGCCTACTTATATTGTTACAAATATTAAGGTTTACAAACATAACACTTGTAACCAGTTTTCTGACGAATAATTTATGTTCATATCATCGTCCTCAAAGATATTTAGACGACAACTTAGACAAGTTTATAGTGACCCTGCCTACGTAACAATCAGTCCAGGGTTCGAATCTCGATAAGGGCAGATAATTATGTGTGTGATGAACCCGACTGTTTGTTCCTGAGTCTTGAATGTTTTCCATGTACGAGTATTTAAATATGTATCTATTGTAGTAAGTTTATCGTTGTGTTGTACCCAATAATTATCCATTAAAAATGTGTAGAAAATATCGTCAGGTGAACAACTAAGTAATAATTTCATTAGACGATGATAACCACTTAACATTATTATTAACAGCTGTTAAATATATAACGTATGAACTACCAAACGATTAACATTTTATAAAAAAAAATTTAGATAAAATGATCAGTGGATTTTACCTAACCAATTGAACTACTTAAATCAAAACAGAGATTTAAGCTTGTAACACAAAGAAACATACTGAACATACAGAAAACATCTCAACACTTAATAACCAATTTGTTTGCGGTCACCACACAAACATTTTCCATTTTAATCGAATCCAGAACCTCTAGCTACTTAGAGCCATGCTTTTCATGAATCCTAGCCAAGAATCTAAGGTTTGGGAAGTATGATGCAACAGACAGACCCACAGATACACAGAAATAATTGTATTCCAGAAACAGGTTCCATAAAAACACAAAAATTCCAAAAGGGCACAATTTGAAGTAAGAAACTAAGCCACTAGTTATGCAGGTAAGGTACCCACCCACAGATTACTCTAAGCTTAAGATAAAAAACAGTATCATCTCATTAAACAACAATTTCACCCTAGCTCCATAAAAGTAAAAGTTCGTCTAGTTTGTCTTCTTCCAAAGCACATCCTACATCTCGACCTTGGCATTGATCATCGGAGTCATCGCTGCGTTATAAAAGCTGCACCCGGCTGGTCTGGCGCATTCCTCGATCGAAACCCAACACAACCACACCATGAAATCGGTAATAAGATAGTATAAAGTGATCCAATCGAGCTCACGATCGGTTTCGATTATTGTCGCGTTTTTTGTTGTTAGTTTATTTTGAAACTACTGTAATAATTGTTACAATGATGTTATAATACTTAACGCTCATCGTATTTTTGCCAATTCTCCGGATATTAGGTTTTAAGTGTGGTAGTAAAGATTTACAGTAAAAACAACAAAATCTTTTGTATTAAAATCTAATAATAATAAAAAAACTATTCAAGGAAGTTCTGCTATTTATAAATCTGAGAATGAATTCAACAATGATCCAAAATTATTCTTACTAATTAGATCACCGTGTTTTACAGGTGTATGATCTTAATAAAAAAAATGGTTTCCCATAGAAGAAGACAGCCCCATTTTTTAAAACTACGTCTAATTTTTTTCAATATTAAGCAAATATACTTTGTAATTATAAACAGTTCTAATTTACATCGCAAAGATAACAGTTTTCCGAACACATTTCAAGTATGAAAAAATCATGTGTTCTATCCTAACCCTCAGGGTTGGATACGCATTTGCAGTGATGAGATTGCTGATGTCTAGAAGCCTCAGATCTCCGCTATCTCGTTAAAATTACACTACCTTGATCAGCTCTTCACAGAGACCTCAATCTTCATCAACATCTTTCTGTTTCAGATCATCCTCGCAGCAGTACTCACGGTAGCGGTGGCCCAGGTTCCTGGGTACCGGTACCAACCTTCTCCCTTCCAGCCAGCGACATACCAGCCAAGACCTAGATCGTTTGAAGGCAATGCCGCCATCTTGAGGTCTGATGCTGAGGTCAACGATAAAGGATTCCATTACGCTTTTGAAACTGAAAACGGTAAGTGTTTAGATTTGTCTCTTTATCTTTAAAATGTTGTGGTTGCGAACGTAAGTTCAGTGAAAAGATTAATGTTGTAGTCTAAATCGTGTTTTTACTTTAACATACCCGTGTTTTTGACGTTTTAATTGTGTAATATTCTTTAGAATACATTACTTTTTAAGAGGATTAAAAGTCAAAGTCAAAGTCAAAGTTCTTTATTCTTCAATTTAGGCATAATATAATGCACGTATGAATGTCAAAAAGCATTACCACCGGTTCGAAAAATAAAACCTTTGCCCCGAGAAGAACCAGCGTAAGAAACTCGGCAAGGTATATTTTTTTCAAGAAAAAGGTTTATATTATTACATTATAATTATAAATAGTTTACAATATCACAGTATTTTTGCACAGATTGTACATGAACGCTTAAATCACGTAAGTAGCTGTCAAAAAAGACCATGCAAATTTAACTTCGCGGTAAAGTGTCTCAAACAAGTTCTTTTTCAGGTTTCTTGCTAAGTCATATTAAATGTGTGAAGATTTAATTGTCCAAGATATGGGACTTGGTGAATTTAATTAAAATGTGTTAATACACTCAAAAATAACGGGTCAGAGTGCGTTTTTCATACTAAAGAGGCTATTTCGAAGCCTTGGTTCCTCACCAGGGAATGCTTTTAGTGAAATCTGATGATGAATACCCCGAGCATCGATACAGGACTTCCAGAGTGCCTAGGATACCCAACTGAATGAATTTGCGGTTAACTCTGGAATAGTGCATGTTCAGAAAAACATCTAAAATGGCAATAAAATGTAAGGAAATCCAAATGCTGACCCAAACTCTACCGCTGTGGTGTTAACTGATTGTGCGATCAGTTAGGTATCTTAAGAACTTTTGACCTCCTCTATTGAACCTCGCAGTATCCACCATTAAAACTCACTCAAAACAACCCCTGGCGAGGGACCAAGGCTTTGAAATAGTCTCGTTTGTATGAAAAACGCACTCTGACCCGGTATTTTTGCTCCTGAGTGTAAGGAATACAGTTTGATGATTCTAAATTTCTTGCTTTGAGGCGTTTAAATTTTTTGAAATCAGCTCAAATTAGTCGTACTAGGTCGCATATTTAATAAATGTTAAAAAACCTTATCATATTAATAATATCAATGATAATATATGTCGTAATATCAATAATCAAGCATCTTCAAAGTGTTAAGTCATAATTAATCCTAACCATTCGATTAAGTCCGTAATTAATCTACTAATTGCTTTAGAAGCCATAAATAACTGATTGCTCGCTATAAAAATGTGCCCAAGGCAGAACTAGATGCGTGGACTTATTTGACGTTAATAACTCATCTTGATTTATAATGTGTGTAGGTATTAAAGTGAGTGAAATATTTTTCTAAGTCAATAGTAATGTAGTAGATAACTTTCAGTAGCAAATTAGTCTGATTCTTAAACTCTTGAGAACACCTTTTATCACTTCTTGCTAGGTTTACACGGGCTTAGTACTTGTCATTAAGTCAAAGTCAAAGTCAAAGTTCTTTATTCTTCAATTTAGGCATAATATAATGCACCTATGAATGTCAAAAAGCATTAGTGTAGGTGGTTAGGGACTTATATGCACAGTGACAAGTGGCAAGTAACCGTCTACACAGTGGTGTTAGAGAATGGTATTAGTTCGGCAGCTTTGAGTAGGTAATCTACTAATCACTAATCAAAATGCACTTGTCATTAAATGTTTACACCACTCGACAAGTGATAAGTATTAGTAGATTTTTAGCTGCGGGTAGGTGCTTGTCGCTTAGTAAATAGGAACGGCTTCTATGTGACAAGTGTAAATAACAAGTACTAAGCATTAGCTACTAAGCCCGTGTAAACCTAGCATTAGTAGTTTTCCGTACCTGTTAGTTTTTAGAGTTATTGGTGATTCTGTAGTTCTTCCTACCTTACTGAGGAATGAATGTGTGTATATTTTGGTACCTTTATATTATTTATTCATGTATAATTAAATATTTACCCGTATATTTATGTACTAGCGGACGCCCGCGACTTCGTACGCGTAGAATTAGTTTCCCAGTACTCCCCCTTTTTTTCCCGTTGGGGGTCGATTTTCGGAAAATCCTTTCTTAGTGCTAGTAGTAGTTTCTGAAATTTCAAGTTTCTAGGTACAGTAGTTTCGGCTGTGCGTTGATATGTCAGTCAGTCAGTCAGTCAGTTTCTCCTTTTATATATTTAGATAAATGTATATCTTATTTACTACTACAATACTTAGTTAGGTTAAAAACCATCTCTTCTTTGTAAGGTTGTGTGGCGATCGCTATTTAGCAAAAATACCGACTATGTAATCTTTATGTTATTTTGTTGTATATCCGTTCCTTGGTATATGTGGTATTCAATAAAGTGTTTTGTGTTTTATTGTATTCTGATGTTTTGAATACCTATTAATAATTTATTTTGATTTACATGTTTTCTAAAAAGCTTCTTAAACTTAACCTATTATATTTATTTAATAATCTGTGCCTCTATTCTACATGTTATGTATTTTTTATTGTTTTAATTCATTAGGTAGTACCTAATTAAGGTTTGCTACGGTAAAGTCCGTCCTGATCACTACCACCATCTATCCTTTAACCTACCGGCAAGCAGCAGTGTTTACATTGCCATGTTCCAGGTGATAAGGCATTTGCTGTCTTAGGATTGCAATCTTGGTTATCGGCCTTGATTATCGTTATTCCCTCGGAAAAATTTACATTTTATAAAGTTGCCTATGTGTTAAGGGTATCCAGGGTGAAAGCTATATTCACTTCAAGTTTCATTCAAATCCGTTCAGGCGTTGCAGCGTAAAGGAGTAACAAACTAACACACACAAACGCATTTATAATATTATTGCTATAATAATTCTTAATATTCAGGTATCCAAGCTGAAGAGTCAGGCCAAGAGGCCAACGGCATCCAAGCATCAGGCAGCTACTCTTACACCGGCGATGATGGCCAGGTGTACCAGGTGCGGTACACAGCTGATGCCAACGGCTTCCAGCCCCAGGGTGCCCACCTCCCCACGCCACCACCACTCCCTGAAGCCATCGCGAGGGCTCTAGCTGAGAATGCCAGGGATGAAGCCAATGGGATCTTTGATGATGGTAAGGAATGATAAATTGCGCTAAAAAAATAATTTCGTTGTTGTGCATAGGTGTCTTGATTCTATACGAACCTAACAAGACGTTAGATAGATCAACTAAGATTTTAGTTGGATCACTAAAGAACTTGCGGACGCGCACGTTAGCTTAGATTCTATTGGTTAGTATTGGCACAGCTCCGCTCCGCTCCACTCATCTCCGTCTCAGTGAAGCCGCACCCTTAGTCAATAGTAAACTCATTATCAATAAATAAATAAAAAATCCTGAATTATGGGTACTAGAGACAGCAATAAAAGTAAAAAAAAAACCCGCCTTCGAAAATGCAAAAAAAATATTCTAATAAAATGGTAGGTAGGTCAGTCTGTAGTAGTCAGTAGTTTTATAAGAAGTAATTTTTTGCATTTTTGAAGGCGGGTTTTTGTTTCTTTTAACCTTAATTTTATTTTGTACTTTGTAGTGATCCCATTTATGCTGTTATGTAGTCCCACTTCTCAATTAATGAGAAACTTAAAACAATTATCGAGATATCTTATCGCTACCCTTCAAATAGGTACCGTTAAGGAGTTCCGGTGGACATCTGTGGTCTTCATCAGATCCTAACATGTTGACAGTGGGACCAACTATAAAGTATACTTACTTATTCAACAACGAAAAAAAAATTCAAATCGGTTCAGTGGTCTTCGAGTAATCGGGGAACATACCTATTATATAAAAAAAAAGATCCCTACGAATTGAGAACCTCCTCCTTTTTTAGAAGTCGGTTAATAAACATAACTATTTATATCGAGAAATTCATTGAAAACATTGGATGACTTGATTACTCTCACCGGGAATAAAACCCGGGGCCGCTAACTTCGTCACCAGGCCGGTCAATTCCAGGCAAGCTATAGGCGTTGACAATGGCGCGTCAAATTGGCAACATAATCCAATTGTTACCTAAAAACTGCTTTTAAAATACGTGGCGTTTGTCAATTTTACTAAGCGTAACGAAGGAAAGTCGTGGCAATTAAAACCACAATATTCTCAAGTAGTAACCACGGCACAAAGCGGGAGACTTTGGCCAAGAATTGCTTCATGTTCGCTCCATTTAGCGACTTTTTTACCCCCTCTTTTTCTAACCTAAACCACTACTTCCATCCACTAATAATAAAACCTACTTCTTTCTGACCACAGGTAGCTACCACGACAACCAATACGGCACCGGAGTTGCTGCTGTAAGGTCATTTGCTCCTGCCCGCCAGTTCAGCCCCCCTCAAGCCCGTCGCCAGTACTACTGAGTGCTACTAAAACTAATTGTGCCATACTACCGTTAATGTACCGATAGTCTTAGGTTAGTACACAGTGAAGCAAATAAATATGTGAAGTGATTTCTAATGTGTTTTAAATCAACCGCCCCTGCATACACAGTATAAACAGTAGGTCGTGTACACAAAAATGTATCCATAACACGCGGCTTGCATGTGTGCGTGCCTCGACCGTACGCACCGCAGGCTACCACAAGCAAACTCAACAAGACGGAGCAAGCCGGTTTAGTCGGGGTCGTGCCGTTGTATCGTTTGGTTGTCAAAATCTCTAAAACACGGAAAGTCATATGTGACAAATAAATAAGCTGTTTATTCGTTTGCGAATTTCTCGGGCTTCTCCCATTATCGCTATTCCTGACTAAAACTGACAGAACTTGGACCGTTTAGGTAGATAGTTATAATTATGCTTAATGTCATTAAAAATGTTTCAGCCGTTTTAACCTTTTACCTCATCGTAAGAAGCACGTTCCGTACGTGATAATTAAAATAGCATAATTAGTACATAATTTATGTAAGTTTTTTTAAGCATAGATATGATAAAAGAGCACAGACCACTTAAAAGTAATTAGGAGCTGGAAACCCATAGACATTTCTATATTCTAAACATCAAGACTACAATCTTAAGACTGCAAACACATGCCTCTATGATAGTAGCTTCACCAGTTATCTTACCCCCACACCGGAACACAATATGACCACTGCTGCTTAAGTTTAACATGTCCTTTCTATTTACTCGTAATATTTATAAAACCTTTTCACTGTCCTTATGTTTATTATTAGTCCATTAATGTATATTATAATACACTCAAGAGCAAAAATAACGGGTCAGAGTGCGTTTTTCATACTAAAGAGGCTATTTCGAAGCCTTGGTTTTTCGCCAGGGAATGCTTTTAGTGAAATCTGATGATGAATACCTCGAGCATCGATACAGGACTTCCAGAGTGCCTAGGATACCCAACTGAATGAATCTGCGGTTAACGCCGGAATTGAGCATGTTCAGAAAAACATCTAAAATGGTAATCAAATCTAAAGAAATCCATGTGCTGACCCAAACTCTCCCGCTGTGGAGAGAGAGATTAACTGGTTGTGCGATCAGTTAGGTATCTTAAGAACTTTTGACCTCCTCTATTAAACCTCGCAGTATCCACCATTAAAACTCACACAAAACAACCCCTGCCGAGGAACCAAGGCTTCGAAATAGTCTCGTTTATATGAAAAACGCACTCTGACCCGGCATTTTTGCTCCTGAGTGCACTTGACCCAGATACGTAGATTAACTATTAATATCTATTTTACTATGCCGCTGTGACTTTATTTATAGTGAAAGAAGTTTAGATCCATAAAACGTCGTTAGATTTATTAGAGGCATAAATTTGAATTAATCATCATTATAGAAGCAGATGTAATCGATAGATCGATCTAGGGTAAACAAGTACGTTTCGTAAAACTATCAACGTTGGTATAACAGCAATATTATAATTTTACAAGTCGAAGGAGTCAATTCTGGCATTTTATGTTCAATACCAACACACATAAAGAAAGGTTTTTCATACATCCTGTTCGAAAAGTAAGGTTTTAAATATCGTCGAAAATAGAAAATGGCATTTCCATCCCTAGGGAGGAGAGTGATTTTTAAAAAGAAATTGATGTCACACTCAGCTTAGCGATTTTTCATTTGTAACCATCTGTGCCTCTATTCTACATGTTATGTGTTTTTTATTGTTTTAATTCATTAGGTAATACCTAATTAAGGTTTGCTACGGTAAGGTTATTTTGAGTAGTTAAGGCTAAAGTGGCGGTAGAACCTTGTCGAAGGACCGTCCGGGTCACTACCACCATCTATCCTTTAACCTACCGGCAAGCAGCAGTGTCTACATTGCTATGTTCCAGGTGATAAGGCATTTACTGTCTTAGGGTTAGGATGGCAATCTTGGTTATCGGCCTTGATTATCGTTATTTGACCATAGAAAAAATCATATACAGCCATTACGTAACTTTGTATATTTTTTTTCTGTCAAGAAAAAATAAAAACAATTATTTCTTTATATGATAATACAATAGTTTTGTTTGCTTCTTTCAAAATCTAAATGAAATGAAAGTGTGTTCATTCGTCCAATGCAGGGACCGGAACCGCTTACCCTTTAAAGGGTTGTCGTTAGGGTATATAATTGACTGGGTTTACAAACCCTAACGATGCGATAAACATATCTTCGACTTACCCCAATGACAAGCTATCCCATACGATAAAATTAATTCGACTAAGCGCTTACCAATTCCTTAAAACCGTCGTTAGGCTTTACCTATGAAGTGTTTATTGAACGGCTTCAAGTTATTTATATCTCTATGCTATTGCATAGGCTTGAAATCAACCAATCACACGAATCTGCGAAACAGAGTCAACGGAGAGGGAGAATGGATAGGGTAACACGAACTTAATGTAAGTGCTTAAATCCGAAACGCTTACGAAACTGGTAACCTCAATGGTTGCAGTTAACTAGTTTGAAGCAGTTTCCATATCGTTAGGGTAAGCCTATTGATAGGGTTAGAATATCATTGATATAGTACCCGATTGATAGACTTAATCAAATAAAGGGGTTTTCGAGTCCCTGGTCCCCCCCCCATTCATGTCATGGGGCATTCTAGTCGGTAATCCATATAACTATTAACATGTAATCGTATTGACAACGTTATAATAGCTCTTATTCCCTTGACCGTAATGGCGGCTGAGTTCAAACATTTTAAAACAATACAAAAACATGTCAATAGCAATATGGGTTTACCGAATGGAATACAGGCCATGTGTGCTATAACTGAGCGACATTGCTACATTGAAAACAATCGCCATTGAATTTGGCTCGTCACTCTCAATTGCGAGGAAATCCCACTTCTGCAACTCTTAGGCAAACAAAGTTTCAAATGCTGTACAAATATTTACAGTCGCATCTCTAATTTGCGGCACTATTGTAGAGTTAATCTCATTTTGTAGTTTTAGGGTTCCGTATTTTTTAATGGTTAATGTTATTCACTTAACCGCTTATTCAAAACGCATAATACGCCTATTTTAGTTAAAGTGTATGTTTCCGTTGTATAATTCAAACATGACAGATAAGTCATAATGACACATAAGGATAAAGCATAGTCTACGCATACTTTAGCTAATGCGCGTATTTGAAGAAAAAGGGGGAAAAGTGACATTCTGGTTTTAGCATGCACATTTTTTTCTTAGCCTATTTATGCAGGCATTGCGATTGACGAAAAAACATGGACAAAACACATGGAAACACATTGAAAAATTACAAGGTAAATATTTAAATACCTACAAAAGATAAGTAACAATTAAAGAGTTACCTTAATCACCACAAAAACCTTAATAAGTTTGGCTGCATTAGTTTAAGTATTTATCAAATGCAAGATAACCTGAAAAAATATCTCTTAAAGTCAAAAATACACAAATATACAATGTACATAAATGTTCATATATTTACTACATGTGTGTAAAATTATTGGTGTAAACACATAGTAAGTAGGCATACGTGCCTAATAATAATACAGGCCATTTCAAGATATGCACATACACTACGTGACTGCACTTAGGTACATATTGTTACAATGACAACTTCTTGGACATTTCAAGTTTCGAGCAAATTCCTCTAGGATTAAATTAAGGCGACCCTATAAGGTCGCCATCAATAGAACTTGCAAAACATGTAAACAAAACCAAACGAAACAATCCACCATGATTACTCCACAATCACATACTTTTAAAGATCAAGTGAGGTCTTTGCAACGATTTATACACTACATCATTATTTTCCGATTAAGTTTAAGATTAAAAACACGCTTGGTGAATCATCATCATCATCATCAGCCCGGGGGCGTCCACTGCTGGACAAAGGCCTCCCCCAAAGAGCGCCACAAGTCACGGTCTTGAGCCGCTTGCATCCAGCGGCGCCCCGCGATCCTAACCAGGTCGTCAGACCACCGGGTGGGAGGCCGTCCAGCACTCCGTCCACCGGTGCGGGGCCGCCACTCGAGAACTTTTCTTCCCCAACGGTTATCAGTTCTCCGAGCTATGTGGCCTGCCCATTGCCACTTCAGCATGCTAACTCTCTGAGCTATGTCGGTGACCTTGGTTCTCTGGCGAATTACCGTATTACGGATCATATCGCGCAAAGAAACTCCGAGCATAGCTCTTTCCATTGCACGCTGAGTGACCCTGAGCTTATTTATGAGGCCCACATTCAGCGGCCAAGTCTCTGATCCATAAGTCATCACTGGCAACACACACTGGTCGAAGACTTGGTCAATATTTGAGGTTATGTGTCAAAGAGTACTAATTTGTTTATTCGTTCACAAGTTGACGGCGACTACATTTTAATATTATAATAGTTCTTGTTAAAAAACTCCTTACAATACGGGATAAGCGTGCATAGCTGTGAATCAATTGAGACTAAAAATATATTATCCTACGGAACCGCGCCACGATATCCGTTTACACCTGACATCTCCGTGTAATGCAGGAATGTTCTATTGTGCTCTCAACAAAATACCTATTTGTTGCTCCCACCATTGTTACGTCAATCAATGACAAAGTTTAGTGTGAGAGTCACTGCGAATTTAAAAAGTTGCTATATTTTAACAAAATACACTAACTGCCGCACTCAGAGACGTCAGTTAAATTTCATGCTTATTCTACTGCTAGAGCAAAGAGAGAAAAAAAGTGACAGCAGCTACATTAATTACGACGCGCTGGCCTAGTCGGTAATGACCCTGCCTACGAAGCTTGCGGTCCTGGGTTCAAATCCCGGTAAGGGCAGATATTTGTGTGATGAGCGCGAATATTTGTTCCTGAGTCATGGATGTTGTCTATGTATTTAAGTATATATTTCTCTATATAAGTAAGTTTATCGTTGTCTAGTACCCACAGTACAAGCCTAGAGCTTAGTTTGGGACTAGGTCAATTGGTGTGACATTGTCCCCTGATATATATATATATTATTATTTTTTAATCAGTTTAATCAAGCATAATATCTGGAGACTTTTTGAGTCTCGATAAAAAACAGGGAACTCTTTATTCCAGAATATTATGGATATTTCTCAAAGAAAAATGACTTCTACGCAGACGGATTCGCAGAGTCGCGTAGTATTTATTATATTTGTTCCTAAGTCTTGTGTGTATGTATGTCTATATATAATATAAAGAACTAGCTTTTTTATTTTATTTTTGTTATTTTGGTTAATATTTACCAATGTCCGTTTCCGTTGAAAGTATCTGGTTTCCAAATTTCACGTCGATCGATTGAGGCGTTCAATCATGAAGACAGAACAAACCAAGAAACAAAGAAGTTTTCGCATTTATAAGTGTAAGAAGTGTGGTTAAGTATATAGTACCTATGTTTGTATGTATGTACATAATTTATTGTACAAACGGGACAAATAAATTAACGACGCCCAGGCCTAGTTGGTAGTGACCCTGCCTACGAAGCCAGCGGTCCGGGGTTAAAATCCCGGTAAGGCCGATATTTGTGTGATGAGCGCGAATATTATGTTCCTGAGTCATGGATGTTTTTATGTATTTAAGTATATATCTCTCTATATAAATATTTATACTGTTGTCTAGTACCCATAGTACAAGCCTAGAGCTTAGTTTGGGTGTGACATAGTCCCCTGACATTAAAAAAAAACAACGAAATAGACAGAAAAACCAAAAGTATGTACAAATGCAAACTTATAACCTTTGAGCGATTGGGAAATGATTGAAACCACAAATAGCCAAACAATACTTAAATTTAAATAAATGTGATGAGAGAGATAACAAATAAGTATTTAACAACGACAGTATTCAAAGTTTTCTTTTTATTTAATATGACAGCCTTACTCTGAAATTAAATAATTTTTAGTCAAACACTATGTATTAAGAATCACTCTAAAAATAATCTTGATAGATGGCTCATTTCAGTAGAATCCCCAATTTCACGTAAACGAAGTTATAAGCGTGACCCTTTGGGGTAAACAAAATGAGTCCTGTGCCGACCGTAATTTCAATCACTTACAATGGTCACATGCGAAGTATAAATACTTAAAACAATAGGCAATTAATTATTCAAGTTCCTGAACGGCGTCGCTAGGTGTGTACCAGTGTAGTTTTAATATAGAGTCGAAGAAACAAGTGTAATACGTATTTGTATGAGCTGTCTCAGAACTCATCGTAGCTGAAAAACACTGTAGTCACTTAAATTGTAGCTAACATTACATCACACACGCATAAAAAACCCAAAAATTCCAAACAACAATCAAGCAATTAAGGCAATAGATCAGTCTTGCATCTCCCAAACGTATTGGAATCGAGGTATCAATTATCCAAAATGGCGTGTTACACAAAGGTTACAAAACCGGTTGCGCGTGAGTCGATTACCGTTAATTGGGTTCTGTTGCGAGTTTTTTATGGTAGGAGACTGTAAAGGGATAATATGTACCATCAATATTGTCAAATCACGCTGTTGGCATAGTTGGTGGTGACCTTGGCTACGAAGAGGTTTCGGGCTCGATTTCAGGCAAGGTTTTGTTTTCATGGAGAAGAGCAACTAGTATTTAAATATATGTCTAATGAGCGCGAGTATTTGTGCCTGAGTCTTGGATATTTTCTATGTATTTAAGTATGTATGTCTCTATATAAGTATGTTTGTGGTTGTCTAGTACCCGTAGTGTAAGCTTAGGGCTTAGTTCCTTGTGTATTCATAATAATGGTAGAAAATATTATAAGTACCAATTTCTAATTCTCTATACCAGTTTAAAAATAAATTAAAAAGTAATTTGATGAATTTACAACGAAACTGCTTATAGCCGTCTTATTTACATCTATATGTACATGTATCGGTAAAATATATATATATGATTACTGTTCATTATAATGTTTATTTATATTTATTCACCTTATACCATACATTGCTTTTACTCTTTTTTAGGATAATAACGTTAGTAGCAGGTGCATAGCATAGTATAATGGCATATAATAGAACACACCTAATTACTAACCTAATTACACATTACACACTACGCTAACTTGCTAACAAACGACACGACGACACGTTGCACGTTGTGGGTGGTAGGACCTTGTGCGGGGTCCGTCCGGATCACTACCACCATCTTATCCATTAACCTACCGCCAAACAGCAGTGTTCGCATTGTTGTGTTCCGGTTTGGGGATAAGACAGCTGGTGTAATGACTAGCATAGAGGCTTCCATCTTAGTCCTCAGGGTTGGCAGCGCATTTGCAGTCTTAGGCTTGCAGTCTTGTGAATGCGAATGTCTATGGGGCACAGTTTCCACTTACCATCAGGTGGCATGTGTGCTCGTCAGCCTTCCCTACGCCATAAAAAAAAACGAAAATAATATATTTAAACTACGCGTTCCGATTGCTGTCCCGTATATCACAATGCTGGATCCATGGAAGACCAGCGTCGTGACACTCCCGAGTGCCGCGACACCATGCTGAGTGGTTTCAGTTTCCGCAAATTGTTACATTAAATAAATAATATAATGCATGCTTATTTGATAAGTTACCTTAAGCTTCAGTTTTAAATGTTCTACCACAACTAGGTACCTACAGAATGTTAGCTTAAAGAAAAATGTATCATTTTGCAGAAATAAAATTATTTGTTCTATTAAAGTATGCTGAATTTTGATGCAGTTTTTACCATAATTAACATGTTTTTGATAGATTATTGGTTACTATGATCTATCCCGACTGAAGCCGGAACGTCTCACTGGTTTGAAATATTTGTAATATAAGCGATAATATGGAGGACCCCTAATAGCCGGCGGGTCGACATTGACGCTCGATATATCTCGCGGCATAATGAATTGAACGCATCGTAATGAAAGTCGCCGCCTCGCGTTACATGCACCGGGGAATGCGTAGAGCTGGCATAAGAAGTATTTTAAGCATCGTCAAAATTACGGTACAATTTATAACTTCAAACGTTTTTATTCATATTGTGAAGAGGTTTGCCAATTTTTTTCCATATAAATTTAGCTCCGGACGATAATGTTTCTCATTATCCTAAATCACGTCCGATTTCCACGATTTTTTGCTATGCTGTAGTATGTTTAGTTTTGTAGTTTTTCATAATATCTAAAAATCGTACCTTTAAGGGGAGGTTTAAGGGGAGAGAAACGTTATCGCAATCGTATGGATTTTTTTAGGTTCACAGTCCTCAAATTCAAAATCAAAATCATTTATTTGTTCTAACACAGGTACATGACGTTGTCAGTAGAAAAAAATGGTATTAATTGCTTGATTATTGATACCCATGCAGTTCTTATTAACTAATTCTAATTACTAGATATAAATTCATTAATAGAGTAGAACGCTGTTTTCACTAGGAATTTAAATAATTGCTTTTTCCTCTTAAGTAAGTGTTAATAATATAAATTAGTAACAAATACGTTCACAAAAAAAACACTGAATTAATACACTAACCTAACCTCATTCATTATGCCATAGTCTAATAAAAAAAAAAAAAAAAAAAATAGTGATTAATTCATTGTCACTTCTATTCGCTTCTCCGTACCACCCGAAATGTGCTCCAGTTGCTCAGCAGCCGGTGCATCTTACCCAACGTTACCTAACGCCCCCAAGTCCACTAACGCTGCGGACTTAGGTATTTATTCCATTATTTATTTTATTTTATTTATTTCTTGATACAATAGAGTTTTAAATGACAAAATAAAAAAGTAAAATAAAATAATTAATAGTATGTTAATGAAAAAAATATATTAAAATATAGGTTTAATGTCTATTTTAATCTCCCATATGTAATATATTATATAGTATCAAACGTATGTTATGATCCCTATTCGATGACGTTCTTTGTTATATTTTTTTTTTCTATTTCATTTGATCTGTATATTCTTGGCTCGTGAAGAAGCTCTAATATTCCTCATTCATTGACTCCAATAGTCACTATTACGAATTTACAAAAAAGTATGTAAATATAAGGAAAAGTATTTTAAATAGTCTGTGGACCTAAATTTGTAAACATAAACTTTATTCTTGTTAGACAAAAATCGAGTTTGACGTTTATAAAATTTAGTATTACGCCACAGAACCTACTTTGTCTTTGCCTCGGTATATTCTTCTTGATCGGCCCCTTAGGCTGGTTTATGCGTATTACGTTTTATTTTTCGAAATAGCTCTAAAGATAATGCGTTTTTGACGTCGAGAAATCGATCTGTCAAATGGCCATCTCCGGAAAAACTCATTTACAACCCTCTCAGATATTCCAACAATTATTGGTCAAGTTCCCAGTCTCCATAGCCACTTCGCATAGTAACTCTACACAGATGTACGGACAAAACTTTTCGCTATAAAAACGGAAGAGTGAAATTTTGGAACACATTCTCATCTCAGTAACACTCGGCGTGATATACTTACTATTGCTATTAAGTTTATTATTATTTCTGTGAAAATGAAACTGGTACGTGAAGTGATAAGTGATATTAATAGTGGATAATAGTTTTTAATTAAGGTCTTAAGTTACATTTTAGCTAATTTGAGATTTATCGTCATTTAGTGGTAGGATCTTGTGTCTGGATTGCCATCTTATACTTTAACTTGCCACTTAGCAGCAGTGTTTGAATTGGTGTGTTCCGGTGAAATAAGGCATCAGTTTTACGACTTAGTTATTCGTACATTAGAAACATATAAATTAATTAAACATGACATTAAAGTCATATAGGTTAATAAGCGGCACGTTAAATATTAAATACATAAAAATCTCTCTTTAATTATCTACAAAAACTACATCAATTAGGGTTGCAAACACTAATTTGATCGCCACATAAAAAAAAGCTAATGAAATACAAATTCATAACCATCTAGCCACAAACAAGAAACTTATGTAAATAAACAATGCCTTTTGTTATAAATTGGATTAAGTCATCATCATTCCAACCATGATGGACGCGTTTGAAGCGTGAATCATTGAAAAAGTGGTTGCGATGCTTCCCATTTCAGGTGAAGACCTTAAAATTAATCTGTTGTTAGGGTTCCGTACCCAAAGGGTAAAAACGGTACCTTATTACTAAGACTCCGCTGTCCGTCTGTCCGTTCGTCTGTCTGTCACCAGGCTGTATCTCATGAACCGTGATAACTAGGCATTTGAAATACTAAAAACAAATTAAATTAAACTTTTAAGGGGGGCTCCCATAAAACAAAAGTGATTCTTTTGCCGTTTTTTGCTTGATATTATTTGATACCGGCAACAGATAGACAATTGAAATATTCACATAATGTTTTGTTGTTTATTTCATTTAAAAATAAATAATTAATTTAAAATAAAACAAATATTCAATGTGGCTCCCATACAACAAATGTGATTTTTTGGCCGGTTTTTTGCTAATGTTGTATAGATAATGGTACGGAACCCTTCGTGCGCGAGTCAGACTCGCACTTGGCCTGTTTTTTTTGTTTCTTACTCTCCTCCTATTTTAACTGGGCAACTGGGCATATATAATTTCTCTTTTCTTTCACTTCCTTTTATACTGTGGCTAATTTGTTTTGAATGAGTCTACGTAGATCTTTTCATATATGATTTCTTTATAGCTATGAAAAACAAAACTCATGCACTATATCGTTGTCACTTATACGTTAAAATATCATTAATAGTAGAAGATATATCAATAGCTAGAAAATCAGTCAGAATGTATTAATTTACAAGAAATCCTAAACAATGTAACATTAGCAGTGAGCTTTGAAATATAAATCTCTATAGCTACCGCTATTTTTTACGCAATGAGTGGTAATGAGGCTAACTATCTACATAGATGACTTTATTGCGTTTAACTATAATAAATAATTTCCAGATTACGTCACTAGCAGCTATGCTAGCTTTAGCATCATCAAACCCAATCTACACCACCCAACCAACGGAGCACTTCGCAAACAATGCCGAAGCCTACCAATCAGCGCTCGAACAGCAGCAACAAGGCGTCTACGGCGACCAATCACGGTACAGCCAACAAGATTACAGCCAATCACAAGCTGGGTATTCTCAAGGCCATACAGTAGCGTTTCCTACTGGACAAAACTCGTTTGCAGGACAAAGTACTTATTCAGGCGCACAGAATGCGTTTAACGGACAAAATTTGCAGCAGCAGCAAAAAGTTTCTACTGAGAGGTCAGCTAGGATAATTAGCTTCCAGAATGAAAACAAGGGAAACAGCTACCAGTATTCTTATGAGACTGAAAATGGTAAGTGTAAAATTTTCCATTATAACTATGTGGTTTCCCCCTCTTTCTATGTTTGTACTTCTTTCATAGAACACGAAAAAAAAAATACTTTGTTTAGACTTTCATGGACATCATACGTTGCTTGTGTCATGTGATCAGTTTGCTAGTTTCCTGCATTTTGAAACTTAAATTTTGAAACGGATGTCTATTTCAAATATCAGACTACAAAACTTTGTACCGCCAAAAAAAATATCAAATAGATTACTTATGTTTTTGATAATTTCTTCAGAAGCTTCCAAATTTCTGGAATTTGCATTACTAGAACTAGATCAATCGACGATGACAATACTTTTTTGAGGAATTTTCAAAATCTTCGTTTTATGAAAAAAAAAACTTACGCTTTCATTCATTTAATTCCAGGAATCAAAGTACAGGAGCGCGGCCAAACCCAAGGTAAAGGAATCCAAGCTCAAGGTGGATACTCTTACACTGGTGACGACGGCCAAGTCTACACGGTGACTTACACTGCCGACGAGAATGGGTTCAGGGCCCAAGGCTCCCATTTGCCCACTCCTCCACCCATCCCTGAAGCAATCATGAAGTCCATTGAACAGAACGCCAAGGATCAAGCTAATGGGGTATTTGATGACGGTAAGTAGAAAAAAAGAAAAGTGGTTGTTGACAGTTGCATTTATTAAGCTTTAACAGCTCGTCCGATGAACATTCTAGAAAACAATCTAAATTACAAAACTAGAGTGAAAACCCTCATACATTGCTTTCAAAATTCTTGGCAAAAAATTCTTAAACGCGATGTGAAAGAGGAAAGCTTTATAAGTATTTCTAATAAAGTACTTGTTTTTTAATAATTCCTTGATACCAAAGAAAACAGTAATTTTGGTTATTAAAACGCAATAATCTTTATGAAAATTATTTTTAAATCATTTCCACTCACGGAGATTTGGCAGGGTCTCCCAATGGGGTAGGCAGAGACTAATGGAACTACTGGATTTACTACTTTAAACACAAGTCGGCAGTTTTGCTGTGTTCATCGGCCGAGAATAGCACCACCCCATCTCTTCCCGTGGGTGTCGTAAAAGGCGACTAAGGGATAAACCGGAGGATGGGCAGCAGCGTCCTCCGCGAACTTCATGGTATAACTGCGGTCGCCAACCCGCCTGCTAAGCGTGGCGACTATGGCATTTTCCCCCCCTTATATTGGGGAGGCCTATGTCCAGCAGTGGACGTCTTTCGGCTGACATAATGACGGCAGTTTTAAAAGCATATAATACATTCTCTAATAGTGTTACTGTTATTGCCCTACAGGTACCTACAAAGAAGAAAATGAGCTCAAATACACCAGACAACAGATCCAGCAGCAACAACAGCAAATCCAGCATGTTCAAAACATTCAGCAAATACAGCAAGCTCAACCAATTCAGCACGTTCAAACTATCCAGCAAATCCAGCATGCCCAACCTATCCAGGAAATTCAGCAACCCCAGCATATTCCTCAAGTGCAGCACATTCAGCTTGGCCAAGAGCAGTATGAGAACCCAGCGTACCAACAAGAGTACCAACAGGAGTATCAGCAGGAATATCCTCAGGAGTATCACCAGGAAGTAGCTGGTACCACGGCTGGGTACTACCAATAATTAAAAAAAAGTAGTTCTATCTTAGTGACCACACTTTAAATCTCGGAAAGATATCCCAAGGATCGTTAACTTAGCGAAGGTAAAAATTATTTTTTCAAATCAAATCAAAAAAAATATAATTGCGATAATTTTGTGTTTAAAAGGTCTTAATTTATAAATTTTATAATACAAGGTTCAACGTGAAACCTGCTAGGGCACAGTAATACTCGGATTAAAAATAGTATACCTAATATTTTAAAATTTCTGATTTTTGATTTTATTATTCAATGTGAATTACAGTATAAAATACACACCATTTCAAATTAATTATAAGAATTTACATTCAGACCGACGGAAAAAAAAGAAATTAAACGTCAACAAACATTATGATTATAATATAATGATCGTCATAAACTCATAACATTACTCATAAAAAAAAACTATCTGCATCCCATAATTTAATAAAAATAAATAAAATCATATAAATTTCAAAAAATAAAACTTAAAATGAGTATGTTTTCACTATTATTATTTTTTGAGCTGTAGGTAACTTATCCAGTGGGGCTAGACCACTTGCCATCGAATACAAACGCTAGCGTTTGGTGATCACCGATCGCTTTGCGTTTTCAAAAATGAAAAAGCTAGCCAAGTTGCGCTGAGATACCGATGTTTATATCGTGATAGTGCTCGTGTTGAATTCAACCAGTCAAAATAGTACCGCGTAACGACGGACAAAACGTCAAAACTTTGTCAAACGATTAGCGCGAGTGATAGTGATCACATTACAGCGTTTCAGTTGTAACGAGTTTATCACGTGACTTACGTCAATTCCATACATTTTTGTAAATGACAGATGATCATCAAACGCTAGCGTTCGTAATCCATGGCAACTTGTCGAGCTCCGCAGATTTCGTTAAATACTTAATATTTTAATTAATATTTATTTGATTTTTCTTTATATTGTTTGACCTAAGGCAGGACGGCCTCGTTTTAGGCATTTGCCTAAGTGTCTGTAACTCATTTTTATTTATTAACTAATTCTAACGAGGGCCTGACTAGTCTATGCATAAGTAAATTGTAAAGCTTTGTGTGTAGCTTGAAGATGATAAAAAAACCTAAGTGATCTTGGGATAATCTTGATACGGCTACAAAATAAAAAAATCGATTGTAATCAACAAAAGACTGAAAACGTCATCTAAATTATTGTATAGCAAAATGTTTTATATAAGTAAGAAGTGTAGCCGACTGGACATCGTGTGGTCAGACAGATAAAAAAAAAGATTAACCAAATTAACGTGTTCCTTATGTTATCTCGTTTATATTGTTATGTTTTGTAATTAATATACTTTTGTTATTAACACTTTAAAATTGTATTCTTACTTTATTTCCCTATTGATAAATACCTATTCTACCCACAATAAAACTTTGGTGCAAGCATAAAATTGCCCTAGTCCTAAA
Source organism: Acleris sparsana (assembly GCA_923062465.1). Lineage (NCBI taxonomy): Eukaryota > Metazoa > Arthropoda > Insecta > Lepidoptera > Tortricidae > Acleris > Acleris sparsana. Next base: position 14,817,763 of record OV281300.1, read on the forward strand.
CTAAGCTCTAGGCTTGTACTATGGGTACTAGACAACGATATAAATACTTATTAATAGAATAGTAGATTGTTCAACAAGGGACTAAAACAACCCATAATGACACGAGATGTTTATGGCTGTAGTTCGAGTGTCATTATGGTTGTTTAGTCTCGCGTTAAACACTCTACTTTTCACTTTGAATGCGAGGAAAAAAACGACGTTCTAAACAAAATTACAACATTTAATATAAAAAAGTTTCTAACAATTAAAACTAACAATTAGGTATCTTAACAACGTACGCTCAATACAAGTTATGAACACGTATTCAAAATACAAATAGGAAAAAAAAGTTCCGCGGTTTTTTTGTAAAGTGATGTTTTAAATGCTTTAATCTTTAGCCAACAGATTCAAACTTGGAAACCATTTTAAAAGTAATTGGACGACGCATAATAAAAGAGTTCGGCTTTAATATGATTAAATAGATTCATATCCGTAATAATTAGTCGTGTTTCACGAAATTAAATCCTTTTTTTTATATATTTGCAAAGTTGTCATTTTGAGGTTATTTCGACACCCAAAAATATGGTCCATATACAATCACTGAAAATGGCGCTAATCCTCCATTCACAAACACCGTGATTGGTTGTTTAGGGCTTTCCAAAGTAAATTAAAAAAAATATACTTTAATCCCTAGAGATTAATAAGGAGCTTTAGTCCCGATTCGCAGAGATTTAAGTAGCATTTTAAGAGCATGAGAAGTGAAAAAATATATACGTAAATACATAGAAAACATCCGTGACCCTGGAACAAATATTCACACTCATCACACACAAATACCTATGTGCAAGTAAATTAATACAAGTATTGAACTAGACAAATTAAGCTCTATGCTTTTACTATCCGTACTATTCAAGATAAACATAATTAGAGAACAACACCAAAACATGAAGACAACATCCAAGGCCCAGGAGCACATCATCATCATCATGTCAGCCGAAAGACGTCCACTGATGGACATAGGCCTCCCCCAAGGCTTTCCACTCAGACCGGTCTTGTGGTTTTCGCATCCACCGCGGTCCCGCGATCCTGACGAGGTCGTCACTCCATCTTGTTGGAGGCCTACCTACAGCTCGTCTTCCGGCCCGCGGACGCCACTCCAGAACCTTCTGACCCCATCGGTCATCAGTCCTGCGAGCAATGTGCCCCGCCCACTGCCACACACACAGGAGCTTACATACAATAATTACACAAATATTTGCCAATACCGGGGACCGAACCCGGGACCGTTAGGGTCTCTGCCAACAAGGCTAAAACGCTCGAAACGGCTCGTCGCTTTTAATTGGTTAACGAATTACCCGACAAGCCTTAGCTGTCCCGTCAGAGAATTATAAACATTTGATTTTATCTATTTTTCAGGCTTCCTTAGTTCACCTATTATTAAATTTCGTCTAAAAATTAAAGTCAAGTGCGAGTTGGACTCGCGCACCGAGGGTTCCGTAACACACAAATCATACTTTGCCAGTTTTTAAATTTAACCCTTAACTCTTGTCTATTTAATGTCATCTTTAAACTGCCATACTTATATGAATGAACTGTACTACAAGTATATATTAAACGTAGAAAATGACTTTATTTGTTTACGGACCCTTTATTTTTGAGCTGTTTTTTTTTCTATCTATCTGTTACGATTCATAAAGTACAGCTATAGTTAGGCCGGACGGACAGACAGCGCAGGCACATGCGTACCCGTAAAAAGCGAGTTGTTTAAGGGCATCCCCCAAGTTTTCCCACAGTAAACACCCAACTGCCCTTTATAACACGAAAAGAACAAGATGAGCGCGTGAATAATAATGACTTGACACTAAATGTAAAACATCGATTACGAAACCCTCCCACACCTGACACTCTATTGTAATAGATCCTAATCGACGCATTCCATCGATCGATGCATCATTTAGCTACGTACAACTTGGTGCTTGTATATTTTTTATAATGTAGTTACGTTTAAATTCCGATTTGAAATCCGATTCGATTCAGCGCAAGCGCAGCTCACCACACTTGAGCATTTTTTACTATCTGTTGTTTTTCTTCAAGGCTTGAAGTATACCTGTTTCTTGTACGGGGCCACATTTATATTTTGTTTTTTTTTATGATAGTAAATGGAATATGGCATGGAACCCTAAAAATGGAAAAACCGTGTCACAGTGACGTTATAAATCAGATCATAAAAATTGTCAAAGAAAATGACATGTGACACAAATGGTGGGTCAGGGTCACAATTTGGTGATTGTACTAAACAGCATAGGCATGTTTTAGGGTTCAGTATTATGATATTTAAAAGGGAACCACTATGATATTCGGGGTCTGTCTGTCAGCATGTCACAGAAGTTTTTCTCGGCAACTACTGAAACTATCAATATGACAATATAAGTTGAATAAAAACTTAAATAATAAGATTAATTAAATGACTTATAAGTTATTCAAATGATGGTGTATCGTATGAGGGAGCTTTACTCGTATTTAAAAAAGATATGATTTTTTTGTTACATTTAAAATCTAATTTAAATTTGGACAATATAACCGTTTTTGAAAATAGGTTGTAAAATTTAGCTAAGACCAAAAATACCTTATTGCATTACCATAAAAAATAAAAGCTGTAAGCATTTTAATAAACCTAATCTTCGTGTTCTATCTTAAAGAACCCTCCGTATGCAACTGCATTTCGCACTTAACAGTTTTTTTTATGCAATCAATAAATGAGTTGCATGAGTTAAAACAGAAACAATCCACTTTGACCCAACATTAACTTCGAAACTAGTTGTAATAAACGCCGCAAGCAAATTGACGAAAGAGAAAAGAAACGCCTACATCATATAAGTTGCGTTACATTTTAAACGTAGATTTTTAGATAAAGCAATAAATCAATTATTGATCTTATAGAAAAATTACTTGAAGGTAGGTGTAGCCAATGTGCAGTTGATTAAGATATTCGGGTGGTAGGACCTTGTGCAGGGTCCGTCCGGATCGCTACCACCATCTTATCCATTAACCTACCGCCAAACAGCTGTGTTCGCATTGTTGTGTTCCGGTTTGGGGATAAGACAGCCGGTGTAATGACTAGCATAGAGGCATTCCATATTAGTCCTCAGGGTTGGCAACGCAATTGCAGTCTTAGGCTTGCAGTCTTGTGAATGCGAATGTCTATGGGTCACAGTTTCCACCTACCATCAGGTGGCCTGAGTGCTCGTTTGCCTACTTTATGCCATAAAAAAAAAGATAACCAAGATATTTCTCTACTTAGCCAGCTGTGAACGTGAAAGTGGTTAATGAGAGTAAATAAATCATACTATACTTAATACTCCTATGCCTATGCATGGGTTAAATATGGAATTGTTATATGGGGTCACAGCCCTGAACCGAGAAACGTTACGCAATAAGAAACAAATTTACACACAAGAATTAGCTGCCGACGGCACTTCAATAAAAACCATTATCTTATTTATAAAAACACAATGTTCATAAATAGCTCACATTATCGATCTATTATTATAATATTAAAACTACAAAAAAAAATACATTGGAACTAACATTAAAAAAAAAAAAAATCCAATAAAAATTCTACACTCTACAGAAAATACTCATAGATAAAAATATATAATAAAAGCTGTCACGTACACATAAACACATGCGCCATAACACAAAAAAAAATACAATAGATTTATTTTATTTATTTATAATCCTAGAACCAATCGGAACAAATCTAAAGAATATTCGATACGACCGCGAAGGACACCGATTACTACAATGTCCTACACGCTCGACTAAATAACGGTTAGTCATCCTGCGAGTGATGGTTTATGAATACTTTAAACCTAAGATAGGTCTTCACTTTAAAGCCCCACAATTCATAGGGAAATGTTGCTTAAATGACCTTTGTGAATGTATGAGGGATAGGTGTCCGTCGGTCGGGATAACGCGTGTATTCTCGTGCTGCTTCAGAAGCGTTGCCGTTACATAGGCCGTAAATAAAATGCATCTCAGCTTCATCTTCAGGACGGAAATTATAACGTGGCATGTTTTATTATTATTATTATGATTCAATTCAATTTTATTCCTACGACAATTCCGTGACATTGTCACTTTAGATTGACGCGTATACAAACCTAACAATTGGAAACTCTTTACTCATAAGTATTAAAAGAAAATTGTTGTTATTAATTAACAGCCTTTTACACTAGTTTAACGTGATTAACTGATTTAATTTAAAAATTAAATATCTTTAAGACCGTTACACTTATCATTTGTCTGTCTTGGGGAAATTAACTTTATTTGACCTAAAGAACGTTCCCTTAAAGTTATCGTAAATCAAAAAAAACACGGTGTATATACATATCTACATTATATTCCACCTAAGATGAGTTCTGAGACAGCTCATATAAACACGTATACACTTGTTTCTTTAACTGTTAATAAAAACTACACTGGTACACACCTGGCGACGCCGTTCAGGAACTTAAATAATTAATCGCCTATTTTTAACCTCTCATGTGCGCAAAGTAAGTAATTGAAATTACGAGATACGGCTGTCACAGGACTCATCTTGGGTGAAAAATAGTGTAACTAGTCAAATCAAACGAAAAGAAATCAAAATAAGTTTATTTGCTAGAATACAGTAATAAAATAAGGTGTTACAAAATAATGTTCCAGTGTTGAATACACACCCGCATGCAAGCGTGCAAATATTTTGTTGATTTTAAATCCACTTAACATGTCAAAAAAATAATAATCATAATATGTAATTCTAATAATACTAAGGGTTATAATAATATTATAATACATTACAATTTAAATAATCATGAACACTATAAAACATTTATAAAGTCGGGAACTATTTCGATGTTTCTTTGGGGTTCAAGCTATTTTCATTCGGAATTTAATAGTGAGGTAAAGATAAAGATAAAGATACGTTTATTCGCAACAATACAATATTACATCACATAAATCCAAAAAAGAACAAGATAGAGAAATTGTTGCGAAACGGTCCCAACTCAGCATTCGCTAGCCGTAAAGCTAGCACTGATCTTCCGTTGGAACCGCTAGGTGAAAAAACGGAATGTGACACACAATTAACAAAAAACAACATTAATTAAGAAACAATCGTTCGTTCGACGAACCAAAAATTTGCATTCAGTTATTACTGGCAACACCAAGGAAACAAAAAAAAAACTATGGTCTATGTTTAAGTCAAAATGTAAACAAAGCAATAGGTTACGTAACAATACTAACAATTATGAACAAAAATGGTAGACTTAGTGGAAATAAGGTAAATGTTTTGTTGGTTCTACATTTAGAAAAACTACACCACTGTGTGAAATTACAATCAAACAGCCTACAAAGTGACAAACGGGCAGCAAAAAAGGGAATACAAAGGCACAGGCACATTATAATAATATTATATCCGGATAGGGAAAAGGCGAAAAAAAATTAAAAAATTGAATGAATGAATTGAAATCGATTGAGCGGTTAAGTTGGGAAACCGTAACAAACACACGATTCTTCACTACATCTGTAGTAAGTAGAATGTTGAAAGCAAGGATATTGTAAATATTAGTACCTTTACCATGAGTGACAATTACCGTACTCTCTAGCGAGACGAAAGCTCTGTCTCTCGCAGACCTCGCAGTATTCTAGAGTGTGAGGGACAGAGCATTCAACTCGCTCGCGAGTACGGTAATTGTATCTCATGGTAAGGGTACAGGAGCACATACCTCTCGTTGTTTATTTGAGATGTATCATCGACTGTACCGGTCTTTAATGTTATTAATTCATGCATTAAATTTAGATATTCATATTTAAGTCCCCAAGTTGCTTTTGGTAGCTAATTTAAAAAACAATACTTGTAAATTCAAAGTTTTTATTTGGGTTCCGTAGTCAAACAATCAACCCTTAATAGTTTCGCCATGTCCGTCCGTCCGTCCGTCCGTCCGCAGTCTAGCTCAGAGATTTTTTTTTAGTGCCATAGTGTTTTTTTTAGTGTTCCCTTACACGTCACGTGGGGGTGTATTTTTTTCTCGTCTACCCCATAGTGTGTGGCGTCGTTGGATAAGTCTTAAAAACTTGCGGGTTTTTTAAAAACATTTTTGATTAATGTATCCGTTCATAAAATATATAAAATATTAAGCTTTAAAGCACAGTCAAAGGTCCCCCCCCCGCTACAGCCAAAAGATAATTGTTTATGTTAAGTGTTTAAATGAACTTTTCAATCTGACAACTAAATAAGTTGTCTAATGATCGTCAGTGTAATGTCATTTAACGATATGGGATTTAAATCATGACTGACGTGCGTTAATGATTAATGGCGATTCTTTTACACCGCATTGCGAGTACATAATATGTCATTTTTGAATTGAAAGCGGATAGTTTTTTTTTCATTCCTTTTTTTAAGTGCTTTTGTGAGGTTTGACTCAAAACTTTTTTTTTAATCATTATTTAAAGAGATTTTACTTTTATTTTTTATTCGTGTACAATAAAGAGTGTACATTCAAATATATATATATATATATATACATACAAACAAAATGACGTCATCCGACATTTCAGACCACTCGTCTAAAGAGGGCGTAGCAAACACTCATAATATTCATTTTTTTCTCCATAAGTAGGTAATAATGAAAAAAAAAGGTTTTTGTAAAATACTTTACGAATACGCTTGAAACGGATATAACGAGTAAACCGATTATGATGTACTTAGTCTTTTTTTAAGATTGTCATTTTATTTTCTAGGGTGGTTTTTTAGCCAGTTTTATAAATATCGGTTGGATCTCAGCTCTAAACGTAGGAGATATAATTATAATGTCGCAGTTTTTATTTATGTAATTGTACATTTATCAATTTGGTGGATTTGAGGTTATTCATTTCAGAGGGCCTGAATAGGCCAAGTGATTCAGGCAAGAAGCGAGTCTTGTTGGTAATGGACTCAAAGTTCATAGATATCTACTATTGACGGGTTTTGGTACATCTACGACAGTTCAAAGTCGTAATTTACGTTTAATTACCTGGTTCCTGTATATATTCAGATTTTCAAATAATTTAATCAAAACGAACGTCATGGAAAATGATAAATATGAGCAAATTTGTTGTATAACTTGTCCTGTTTGACATTAATTATGAATTATATGATTGCAAAATGTATCCATTACCTGCACAAGACTGGGACCAATGTGGCATATATACTACCCTTTTAAATAAAATGGACGTATGCGTCATTTAATTGTCAAAGCAAATGTAACCACTCACTTTAAGTAACAAGGTCACTAATTGATACGCGGATTTATGAGACATACGCCCTTTTTTTCTAAGGAGGGCAGTATACTTAAATTGAAGGCTGAAGGATTTCTTCTTCTACCTGTTGCCCGCGATTCCGTTCGTGTACAAGTCGTTAATTAATATTGCCACGGGATTAATCCAATTATCCGGGATCAGAGTAACTCTATGCTCTATCTCTGGGATTCAGCTTAAACAAACAAACAGGGTAACTTTCGTATTTTAGATATTATTTTATCTTACTTAGGCCCTTTCGGATACACTTCGAGCATTTAAGGTCTTTTGTGCAATTACCCTCTTACTGTGTGTAAGTGTAAGTGTTACGGTTGTTCGAATGTGCGGGTTTCCCCACGATCCTTTTCTTCACCTCAAGAGCATCGGTAGAACTATGGACAAAATTACGTTTATTCTTGTCTAGTACCCACACAGTGTGTAAAAACCTAGAGCTTAGGTGAAGTATGAAGTCCACGAGCGCACAGATCAAGATATGATTGCCAATATAAATAAGGGTATAAATATCCAGATCATCACGTGCCACCGATATACTTGACCTATTCAACTAACGCACAATACTTAGTTAGGGCACCAAACGGTAACCCTATTCATTTGAAGGTGTTAGGGTAACCGGTCGCAATTTAACATCTCACTTCACGCGTATCTTACTCGTTATATTTCAATGTCCATATTTAAGTACATACTTAATAAGATAGAGGTTAGTTTAGATGCGTTATTTACAATTAAAGATTATTTTGCTCCAACTTTACTTCAATAATCAAGAAAAAAAACCTTTGTAAAGAGTTCTTAATGTAGGGTTTTTAAAATAGGGTCTTTAACATGAGTTTTTAAGCTTAGGGCTTAATGCCCTAGCGTTAGGGCCAGCGTCTATACAACAAAGTGCAGCGCGGAGAATTATTTACTGCCAAAGCATTATAGCATTGAAATAAGATTAATTAACACCACCAATACAAGGAGATGCTAGCCGAAAAATAAACACCAGCCGACAAGTTCATTATTAAGACTACGAGGTTATAGAGGAAGTGCATAATATCGGAGAGCTTTAAATTAATGGCTTTTACGCTGTAGCCTAGTTTACTAGCTTTATTCTAACGGCTATTATGTCATGTGTAACCAGGCGAAGCAATTAGGTAATTAATTAAAAAGTGCACATAGTGTAGCAGTTTCAGATTTAGATTTATAAGATACGGAAACCATAAATTTCCATAAAGAAGTTCTAATATTCAATTGTCCTAATTTAAATTTCTTATGTGCATTAAATTAATTACCTTCATTTTCTGTATTTAAACCGCCTCGTTTGGCCCCGAGATACAGGCTCTGTCTATTTTGGGTTCCAAAGGATTTTTTTTTGTTCGTTATTTTGCTTATTTAATCAATAAACTTATCTTTATTTCAAATTATAATAACACACTTTAGGTAGGGTTATTAGAACTATGAGCAATATCCAAAGTTAAATCATTCCTTTTTATAGTATATAATTCTTATTCTCTATTATTATTGCTCTTGCGTATAAAAGTGAGTAGAAGAACAGTCGCCCAGTAAAATATTGAACATACTTAGAACTTTGTCATTGTGTAAGTCAGTGTCATAGTCATGCTTGTTGCTTGATATTCAGTTAAAAGTTTATTATGACAAGGCACTAAGGTGCTCAACATTTAAAATGAAAGAAACGCAAATTATGACTGTTTGGTATTGGGACTTGAAATTTTATCTATTTATGAATATTATTTTTAATATTACAGTATTTGTAATACTCATTTAAACCTTAGGTGGCGAAAAAAGGTACAGTGGTCACAAAACAGTACTTCTACCCTACGAATTCTTTTGAACCTTATTTAAAAGTGGATACATCTCTTTGTAGTCGTACAGTCTGTATAAAGCCCAACTGAATGCAAATAAATGCATACTAAATGCTAAACTTTTATTATGCCATTATGTTTTAAGAGGTGTATTGTTGCAGTGAAATCTGTTTATTGCCGTTTACTAAATCTTGCAATTTTTTAATGTTCACATTAAAACAAATTAGTGTCTGTCTGTGTGAAGGCCGGCGGCATTATGAATATTTCATTTAAATAGTATTATTGTTTATTTTATAGTTTTTTTTTAGGATTTAGCTCAATGGACGTTCTTTTTAGCCTACTCTCCGGTAGTCTACTTGACTGTTAATACTGTTAAAAAATACAACAAAAAAACAGGGGACAATGTCATACCAATTGACCTAGTCCCAAATTAAGCTAAAGTTAAATAAAAAGTTAAATAATTATATAAAGAAATATATACTTAAATACATAGAAAACATACATGACTCAGGTACAAATATTCATGCTCATCACACAAACATCTGCCCTTACCGGGATTTGAACCCAGGACCGCTAGCTTCGTAAGCAGGGTCACTAACAACTCGGCCAGCGCGTCGTCACTAATAATTTAAGTCTAATTTGTGAATTCAATGTCCTCGCTGTCGTTATTTGTTTTGAAATCGATTAGTTTCGAATCTACAATATTCATCGATCTATTGCTTCATGGTACATATTTTATACCTGCTTAAAGGTCAGACGAACGAAGGACAGACAGATATTTATCAAAGGAGATTCATAGTTTTTTGCCCATACCAACCCATGTTAGACATTTAAACTGGATCGGGTACCTAAGTCGATAAGTTCACTCGTTTACATAATTGATTAGTTTAGTTTAGTTTAGTTTATTTATTTCTCAATGTAATCTTACAATATAGATTGCATTGCATGTCAAAAATACGAAATTACATTGATATCGTCAACAAAACATTAATACAAAATGATAAAATAATATTAAAATAATACAATAATATAATAACACTCAAATAATCAAAAACAACAATGATAAACAAGTAATAAATGGCCAGTTTCCGATGTCAATACACAAAACTAATAAAGGTCAAATATCAATTCAATAATAATTTTACAATTTAAGTTGCATATATTCGTCGACAGAGTATAATGGATTATCCAATAAAAGGTTTCTCAGCTGATGTTTGAATGCTTCGTCGGATGTTACATTTTTAAGTTTAGCGGGTAGACGCTCATATAATGTGGGACCGATGACACGCGGGTTCTTAGCCGCAAGTGCCATGCGACGGGGAACTGTTCTCAAACGCCCGGTGTGGCGGAGCTCCTTGCTTGCTTGATTGCTTTAGGAAATGGATAATTATTTGATGATAAATAAAATATTAAATATATAGGTAGGTGACTCAAATCCATGGTGTGATAATCCGTCCAAAACAAAAATGAACCTAACTTTTTATGACCTGACAAACGAAATTGGGATAGTTCATATTTTTCACCATTTCGAGGATTACGGTTTTAAAGCCGTTCTGCATTATTATATTATTGAAATATTTATGTATTTCGGATATTTCGACAAAAGTATATTTAACCTTTGTTTGACTTTCGTTTTCGCCTTGAAGCCCTCCTAGCGGGTGAGGCGAAAACCGCTTGAAATAGTTTGTTTAAATGCACTATTACCATCACTTTTATCGTTAGATATTATTTAATTATTGTAATTTATTAGAAAATCCCAAATTTAAAATAATCATGTCATCCATAAAATGCCCTTTAAATAAATAACTATTGGGTAAAATACAAAAGTAATGAAATCGGTCTCTTAAAATTCTTTCGAATTGGAGTGTAAAAACCATGAGTTTTTTTTTTGGTCTATCCCAAGTCATCGAATAAAAAATTCATGCTTATCACACTTTTTTATTGAGATAGAGATAGCTAATGAGCAGTAAAGCAACGTAATGGTAAATTTATAGGATCTGAGACCCATAGACATCTTGTGATCTCTTAAGGAGACCCGTCCAACCATAATTATCTTAAATACGGAACCCTCGTTGCGCGAGTCCGACTCGCACTTGACTGGGTTTTTTTTCATTAAATTTTCATCAGTAAATAATATTAATCAAAAGTAAAAAAAGGACATTTTACAATCGGTTGTCCGAATTTACATTTGCCCTGAACTGATTTTTTAAGTTTTAGGTTAGATTAGGTTAGGGTTGTATTATAACAACACTAAAAAAAAAAAAAAAAGGAGGAAATTGCTTTAGGATATATGAAAATTATTAGCTCAGAGAGTTAGCATGCTGAAGTGGCAATGGGCAGGCCACATAGCTCGGAGAACTGATAACCGTTGGGGAAGAAAAGTTCTCGAGTGGCGGCCCCGCACCGGTGGACGGAGTGTTGGACGGCCTCCCACCCGGTGGTCTGACGACCTGGTTAGGATCGCGGGGAGCCGCTGGATGCAAGCGGCTCAAGACCGTGACTTGTGGCGCTCTATGGGGGAGGCCTTTGTCCAGCAGTGGACGCCCCCGGGCTGATGATGATGATGATGATGATGATATGAAAATTCGGACAAATGATGCATTAGGAGAAATGACGATTAGGGATTCCATAGGGGAATCCAATCAAGGTATATATTAAAGTCCTTTAGTTCTAGTTCAGAAGCCTAAGTAACGTTTAACAATACGTATAAATAGAAACTCGATCAATATGAAAGATAGCATCGAAAAACGTTCAAAGCATAACGTTTATTGTTTTGAATAGATCAGATTCCAGGTAACAAAGGCTGTGGCCTTGCTTAAACTATGTAATAGACATAATTTCGATCTTTTGTTGCGTTATTGTAAAGGTTACGTTAAAGTTTCAGAGTACATTTTTAGTTCGGCACATCCGTTCACAACGATATTTACGAGTATAATAATATTTTAAATGCAAAAGTAAAAGGAGAGTGACTGAAAACTCAATAAAATTATATTTTTTAGAAGACTTCTTTTCCTGAACGGAAACTCCATATAGGTAACTAAAAAAATAATCTTTATAGATTTTAATTTATCTTTCAAAATCTACAATCTAATGAAAAACAATAAGATAATCAAGATAATTTCAATTATTTTTTCGCGATTATTTACCGACTGTACTTTTTCCTGTACAAGCATTCGTCATATTAGCGTGATCAACGTAACAAACACCAATTCGGTTGGTCTACATTTAGTAGGTACAGCGGATATCCTATTGCCACTTTCCGGCTCCATCATCAGGTCAGCTCCAAGATACTATAATATCGCATTGATCTCATCCCATTATCATAACGGGAAGTAGTAGAAAATGAACTTGCAAGATCTAAACTGGAACGACAGACATACGGACGAAGAAAATTAGATATAAACATAGATAAAACATGGTTTTCTAGGCACCGAGGTACAGTGGCTGAGCCAAAAGGTGGTTTCTAAATTGAATAACTAAAGCAGATTCGATTCGTTAGTAAGGTTAAATAAACATATATTGAAGGAGATGTTTGGTTTTTACCCTTTTCTATACCCTATGAAGTTTCCGGGCCGGCTTCTCAGTCTAACCACCAAAATCTTACGGGGGAGCCTGGGTGTACTGAACTGGCAGCGCAACTTCTGCGTCTATCTGTTCCTTCACGGACTAGAATCGATTTTCGACCTCGTGTTCGCCATTTACTGGCGGTTCCGACGTCTCGGACTGTGTTTCGCAGAAATTATCTTTTGATCCTTGGCTTGCACCTTTTAAACGGGCTCCTCGCATATGCCCCTGATCGCAATGTATTTTCTACATGGGCTGCACTGCGAGATGAATGTTTGAGGTACTGCGAGAGCATAGATGTGCGTGTGTCCTCAATTCTTTAATGTGAAAATTCTATTTTATTGTATTTTAGGTATTTTTAAGTAACTAAAATTTCACAATGCCTTGGTTTTTTACTGTTATGCTGTTCGTTTGTAATAATAAATGAATAGAGTTATTATAACTTAGCTATGCAGTTCAACACGGTGAGAGAAAAGGGCAGAGCTATACAACTGCTATAGCTCTGTCCTTTACGCTCGCCGTAAAATGACCTGCTTAGCCATGTCATAATAACCCCTCAGATATTTCGTACGAGATGCGACTTTTTGGTTTAGTAGGCTACTGCAGCCCTAGACAAGATTAATTCACCGAACGCTATCGTTATCGAAAGTGTATACGATTGTCAATTCCACAGTTGGTCCGTTTTCAAAAATCGTTTACGTTTGCGTCAAGCGTCTGAGGCCCTAGAGAAGATGCATTCGGTGTTAGTTTTATCCAAGCTGTCAGACGGTCGCGTTGAACGCCTACGGCAATTCCATACATTTTGTCATTTTCCAAAAACCGTTTATGTCCGCGGAAACCAACATGTTTAGCCTCACTAATCTTTTGGTGGTAAACGAACACATACCTGATATAGTAAGTAGGATCTGATACTCATACACATTGCATTCTTAAGGCTGCATACTTAAGATTTCAAATGCGTTGCCAATCCTGAGGACTAAGATGGAATGCTTCTATGCCAGTAGTTTCACCGGTACCGGAACACAATAACAGAAACCCTGCTGCTTGGTGGTAGCTTAAAGGACATAGAAGAAGTACGCGAACAAATATTTTCCTACTACTCCCCCTATTTCTTCCCGTAGGGGGTAGAGTTTTGACAAATCCTTGGTACACCCTTAGGAATATTCCCTCCTTAATGTCAAGTCCCGAGGTCCAGCGGTGTAGGCTGGGCGTTGTTTGTCAGTTTGTCCGTCACCAGAGAGTTTCATAATGATATGTTTTTTATAGAAGGTACAAATACTTAATTTAACTCTTTCTTACCCCTTTACACCGCTCTTTTATTAGCTACTCTTTCACTCTTCAAATTATTTATAATCTTTGCTTTGTCCATTGTAATGCTTATCAGGGAAGGCCCTAAAAATCCGCGTTCAAGAAATTAATTCTACACAAAACAGTCATTTTAGGGTTCCGTAGCCAAATGGCAAAAAACGGAACCCTTATAGATTCGTCATGTCTGTCCGTCCGTATGTCACAGCCACTTTATTCCGTAACTATAAGAGCTATACTATGGAAACTTTGTAAGTAGATGTATTCGGTGAACCGCATTAAGATTTTCATACAAAAATAGAAAAAAAACAATAAATTTTTGGCGTTCCCCATACTTAGAACTGAAACTCAATTTTTTTTTTCATCAAACCCATACGTGTGTGGTATCTATGGATAGGTCTTAAAAAATGATATTGAGGTTTCTAATATTTTTTTTTTCTAAACTGAATAGTTTGCGCGAGAGACGCTTCCAAAGTGGAAAAGTGTGTGGCCCCCCCCCCCCCCCCCGTAACTTCTAAAGGGAATGATAAATGTAAAAATAATATATGATGTACATTACCATGCAAACTTCCACCGAAAATTGGTTTGAACGAGATCTAATAATTAGTTTTTTTTTAATACGTTATTAATCGTAAACCGCATTTTACCTTTCATTCAATCAACTCCAATATAATAAAGAATAAAGAAAAACATTTATTTAGATGTATAGTGGTACGGAACCCTTCGTACGCGAGTCCGACTCGCACTTGGCCGGTTTTTTATTTATTGTAGTTTTTTTTTTCTCTGCTATCATGCGTAGAACATTCACTGCCTACAAAAAAGTTTTGATTTTCCCAAAGGTCAACTGGTAGAAAATGCCTTTAGGCATTAAGTTTACCTTTTGGATCAAATAATAAAACGTTTGGATTCTCAAAATTTTAGTAAAAACCGTATAAAAGATGAATTGCATAGTTGAAAAAAACTAATCGCACAAGAGATAATAAATAGTGATTTTAATGATTTTATTAACTTCGTCACTCAAAAAAGTACAGACAAAATGGCGACCTTTTTCTTGTATATACATAGGTAGGTACATGTAACGATGGGTACCTCGTTAAAATAGCTAACAATTACCAATAACCTTACTTCCTTAAAAGCGCAGTTAAATGAATTTAAATACGAAAGTGAATTTCTTTAAGACCCGTTCTGTGAATATTTTTTTCCCCGAAAAGGGCTTGCTGCGCATACGCATCCTGGTGTCAAGCTTATTAAACGTGCATAAATTGTTATTTATGAATCGAAAGTTACTTTATGGTTTGTTTCTAGAAAAAAAAACGTAATCGGCTTGCTTTTTTACAGGACTTTAGGTCAAATAAAACTAGAAGCTAGATAATATTTAATACTGTGTAGACTAGCTTTTAAAAATGCCCGGAAAGAAAATATAATAAAAGGATAAAAGTATGTTATGTGGTATGCATAATAACTTACATGACTAAAAATAAATGTGTAATTATTTTTTTTATAATTAATATGCTGTATTGTCGGGTACCATTTTTCGACATGTTAAATTATAAGTGAATTTTTTTTTATACCTATTTGCTAACGACGTGGCTTACACGGTTATTAAATTCGACAAATAGGCTAATATTAGAAATTATTTGATTTAAAATAGAACAGACAGAAGACGATGTTGTCCCCAGGTTTTGTCTGAAAAAGTGCATTTTCCCCCGAGTTATCAGGAGATTTCGAAGACTAAAAAATATTTGAGGTGTAACGTGTGAGGTCTGTAAATTCGATGATCTGATTTTAATATTCATCTCAAGGAAAGTTTTAATACCGAAAAACAAAAGAAGTACCTTAAAATGCGATTCACCTATTATCATTAAGAGGTATGTATAGGGTAAACTCACCAGTAGTCAGCCAGATACCTGTAGTTGGCCTCTGCCTATACTTTGTATGACTGCAAAGAGTACGAAATATATTTTTGCCACTCTTCGCACTCATATAAGGTCGACAACTGATCTCTGGCTAACCACTGGTGACTTTACCCTACCTGCAGTACACCCGACTGTTTAAAGCATAGTTAGTCCTCAATTGTGAAAGAAATGACAAACAATGGTGGTAGGACTGGTAGGACGTGCTGGGTCCATCCGGATCACTGCCACCAACTTTTCTTTTAACCTAACAAGCAGCAGTGTTCACATTATTGTGTTCTGGTGAAGGGATAAGACAACCTGTGAAATTACTATTATTGACATTCTACACTTCGTAGCCTTAGGATTGCAATCTTATGATTGAAGTCTTACGAATGTAAGTGTGTATGGATCTCGTTTACCATCAGGTGGCCTGTCTGCTCGTGTGCGTTCTTCTTGTTTAAAAAAAGGAAGTAAATATGTTTATCAAATGATTGTCATGATCGTAGGACATTCTGGTGGCATATATATTTTATTATCTAGGCCTCTTACTAATAAACTGTCATTGTGACATTTGAATGTGACAGATAAGGACAAAACATTGTATAGAGCTATACCACCATTGCTCAACGTTTATTAGTAAGGGGGTAGATGTATAATTACACTATTATGTCGCACGAGGAAAATAGTACTATTTCATACAATAATTCTGAGGTCCTAGTGAAAACTCCTGAAGATTTTAAAGGGCGTAAGTCTAGTACGAGTATAATCCGTTTATGTACACATATATACCCTATTTCAGTACCTACGAGTTAAGTCGATTTATACCTTGTTTCACTAGGACACCAGAAAAAAAAAATTGTTTATCTAATCACTGCATTACAGCGCCTATACAAGGTGCTAGAAAGTAGTTTGGTAATGTACTTATACATAACTCATATTTGATATCATTGATGTATAACGATGTTCCGCTGACATTTCTAATGTAAGGTCAGACGTCAGGGTTACGTTAACTATTTGAAACGGATAAAAATAGACTAAAGTGTGTTAGAATAATGATATATTTTAACACACCTCAGACACGCTATTTTTATTTTTGTTTTTATTTTATTTTTAATGTTAACGTAAGTCAAAATAACTTAAAGATTGATCAGCCTCAATAATCAGTAGATGTATAATTTATTTAAATTAGTAATTACTCGCTTTAGCGCACGAGTCCGGCTGCGTAGAATTGATTTATCGCTAATCCCTCGGGAACTGTCCAATTTTTAGTATTAAATGTAGCCTATATGCTATTCCAGACTTCTATCTCTGTGCTGAATTTCATCCAGATCCGTTCAGACGTTTTGGCGTTATTGAGTTTGAAGATCCAACCTGTTGGTATTAATTTAAAATTTATTTCAAAATTAAGTACTTACCACTATAAATACGGACTTTACATTAAAATTTAAAAGTTAAAGTTAAAACTAAACTTATTCAAAATAAAATAAAATAAAACTAAGCTACTCAAATATTAAAAATTAAACATAAACACCACTATAAAAAGAACACCCCCTCTAGCAGGTCCGCTCGCGGCATGGTCCCTAAGACACTGGCTGCATTACCTCTCTGGATGGCTAGCCCAATCCTTTGGTTTCTTTGAGATGTGGCTTAATTCCCAAAAAATCCTTAATTAAAAATATGTTTGGTCTAGTTTCAAATGGTTTGTAAATTGTACAAAAATTAAAAAAAAAACGCACAAACATTGAAATAAAAGAGCGAATATCTTAAATTGGTTTTGGTTAAAGAAACACACTATTGATACTACTTATTTTAGAACAATTTTTTTTATTGCATATTAACAAAATTTAATAGAAAAAAATTTTGGTTACACTCTTAGATACCCAGCAGCAGCAGTGCCAAAACCCGCAACAGAGGCTAACAAACTTTCCGTACGTAAAAACACTTTAAACAAATGAATGAATGATATTTATTTTCCAAAGTAAGTCACAGTTTACATTGCATGTTTAGTCAAAATACAAGAAATTATATTGAAATCGTCAAAAATATACACGAATTTTAATATTATCAAAAAAATAAAAGACACGATAACAGTAATAACAATAACAACACAATACAGAACTAAAGAATGATCGCCGTCATCTTAAAAATAGCATGCAACCGAACTAGTCAATTGATAAAAATAAAACAAAAAATACGTCATCAGAAAAATAAAAACTATGTGTACACATTTAATTTCTTTTTTAACATTAATAAAGATCATGTAAAAAAATATCCAAAAAAAATCGTATCTCTATATTTTTACAAATCAAACTAAATACTAACTGAATCCGTTTTATAACCGTATAAAGTTCAACATTCACAATACCAATCATCTGCATACGCAAAAAACGAACTTTATTTATTAGCAAAAGTAACATTATCTAGTTTTGTAACGTCGAGTATAAATAAGAGGGGACGCTCTCAGACTTTACATTCGCAGGTTCGAGTCCAAGCAAACCAAACGTGACGCAAACATGAAACTGGTGAGTTAATCGTGGGATTGGGTCGAAAAGCATGTGATTAATTTGGGTTTTTAAATAGTATGTTTTTGTATAATTTTTTTTTTTTTTAATTAAATTAAATTAATAAAAAAATATTAAGTTATAATTTATTAATGACGCTTATTTCAATGTAAAGAAAAATATGTGAGAATGGTAATAATCCTAAAATATTTAATTAAAAACATTTAAAAAAAAAAAAAAGCATATTTGCTTATATAATAAAATAAATTTAGATAGAGCTAAACAAAAAATAACAATGATAAAAGAAAAAAAAAACTGAAAACTAATCTAAACAATGTAATAATTAAAGACACTGTTAATTAACGCTAACCTCTTATTAACTCTTACATCTATAACCGGAGCCGTGTTCGTTACATAAAAACTTGACATCTAGGAAATGACAGGTTTCAAAATTATGCAAGATTGTTATTAGATCCGTTACCCATTCAACTTTGCTAAAGGATGCCTGGTTAGGTCATGACATGACTTACAGATAGAAATCTCCAGTCTGAATGTACCTACCTTTCTAATTTTTCTACTTTCGTTTTTAATCTATCAAAATTAATCTTCAACTTTAAATTTGCTTAGTCACGGTTAATATTGAAAAATAAAATCATTTTTTTTTATCAAGACGATTTGCAATGATTAATACATCAGGAATTAGGAATCAGATTACCGCAAGAAAAAAGGCTTTGATCCGCTCCGCCAAAACACGTCTAACAACACGTCGTTTGACTTAAATCTGCCAACCATTCAGCCTGAAATTAATTATCTGCATCAAAAAACCCTCTAGCCCCCGTTAGTTCCCTATTGAGACTTTGTCGCACTCAGCTTAAAATGTCGAATTTGACAAAATATTACTATATTTATTGGTACATAATGTTTAACAACAATTTATTGGGGTGGTTGGTAATTCTGTAGCTCTGCCTACCCCACTCTGGGATGAAGGCGTGACGGTGTTTCATTCTTAAATTCTTAGCCGTATTCACCTGCCAAATGCAGCTAAATTGTATCGTGAGTCTACGTGGAATGACAGCGTCACTTCTATGGTATCTCGAAAAGGAAATAATTTCCATCGCGACTGAAAATCGCCTTACAGGGTTAACAGTTCATGCGATCCTGGTTAGTTTTCAAAATATTTATATTTCTGTTCATCCTCAGCTCCTGATCTCCGTTCTCCTCGGCGTGGCTGTTGCCCAATATCAAGAGCAGCACTCGAGCCGCCCCCAAGCTTCCCTGGAGAAGAATGCCCGCATCCTCACCCTGGACTCTGATGTGAAAGAGGACTCCTTCAGATACAACTACGAGACGGAGAACGGGATCAAGGCTGAGGAGCAGGGTCAAGAGGTAAGGGTATAATAATATGTTAAATATTTAATTCTCGGTATCTCCTAAGATTAATGTATGTAAAGATAACAATGTCAATGCATGTTTATATTTCCGATAATGTTTTAAGCTATTTCTTGAGAAGATTCCGAAACGTCTGGAATGTTCTGTACCTTGCACATTGCTAGTCCCCGCCCATCCATCCCGTATCATCTGTTTATATTAACCTACTCTGCAATAATGTGCCGATTTTCCTTCTGTACATTATTTATTACCTTACAAGGTAATTTGATTAGCGGGTAAGTCTGCCTATTGACTACTCTATTACCCTTGCCTACCACTCTGATACTCTTCTCGTCTACCGAACTAGAATTCTATCTTGGAACCAGGGTAGTAAACTTTAGAAGATTAACCTGCTTATTTTCTTTTAAAGAAGACCCGTCATTATTCCTAATATTATTTCCGTAATATATCTAAAAAAATCTTCAATGCTTTTAAGGTAAACTGTCTCAGAGTAAAAATGTCGTAAAATTTCAGGGGACTTGCATGCATTTCACTTTAGTTTTATTTGTGAGCGTTCTGGGGCTCGATTCTAAGCGGGATAATCCTAATTGTTTTTGACATGTGACCGTATTATCAACGTTAAAATAATACGTGATGAGACTAAGCAGAATCCCCTGCTAACGTTCCCTTAACAATTTAAAAGCAATATCCTCTTTAAGATACTTTGTTACTTAACAAGCAAACTTTTTAACGCTTCAATTTGACGTAACCGAAAACCAAACTTATTTCATTTAACCTTAAGATTCTTTAAAACATCAACAGTTCCGCATCTTATCTATAAATGAAAATTCAGATTGACGCAAGCAAGTAACGTGTTTAAGTCGATTTTATTCTTGTTGTGTTTCCTTTGACTACACCAAAATACAAATCGTTAAGTTATTCAGTTCTAACAGGAATATTACAATTAGAATGTGTACTTGATATATTTAATAACAGATCCTCGACCGCATCAGAAATACGTGGCAGGTCATCTAAAGTTCAAAACCTTCGATTGTAGGTCAAAGGCTTTGTTCAGAACAAAAGGGTTCGCACCTTTGTCTGCGCGGGACCATATTGTTCTTACATTGTTAAAGATAGCATTTTTATGTACGTTTCCCTCATGTATATTAATTTAATTTAGCGTGTAATTGATATGATGAAGTTTTTCAAATGCGTGACGTATATATTATCTTCTCTCACTGTTTATTCTTTACCTATAATTGTTTCATAACTAATATAATATTAGTATTATTGCGTATATTTAGGAGTTCAGTCACCAGTTTCTAATAGTCTACTGAAATAATAAACCAGATCCGGTTTTGCGTGACCTGCAGCCGAGCCTATTCCATCTCTAAAGGGCAGTGTCCAAGCAAAGGTCAAATTACACCTCTGTTAGATTTATTGAAACGATACATCAGCTGGTTATACACAATTTATGCATGACTTAATGTTATTAAGAGGATTGATGCTATTAAATTAACTAGGTGAAGTTTTGTGGTCGCTTCGTTGGACTTGAAGTAGGACATTACTTTTTTTTATAAGGACAATCCTTATATTGAAGCAATTGTACTTCATTTATGTAAATGACGAGGAAAAATATATACGGGCTCCTAAATACAAAATAATACAGTGTTATTTTAGTTACCTACTTGAACTGTAAATTTTCTTCACTTTTTTAATCTGGTTTCATTACTACCGGTATGTCGTAAAACCACATATAAAATCTGAACAGATTCATCATTCAATTAACACACAATAACACTCAATGAATTCTGTAAATCAATTATGAAATTCACTTCACGTCATAAAATAGATAAGAAATATCTCTGTACTCGAACAAAGAGCACGCGTTGTGAAAGTTGATGATACATTAACAATTGAAATTTTATTGACAAGCGGGTTGCAAAAAAATGACGGATGACCATCGTTGCAAGATCACCTTAATGATATTTCCACCAAATACGGATTACAGGGTGATGCAAGATTGCACGTAGAATGATGAAATTTCTCTTGATTTTGACTTGGCAGGATGATTGTTGATTCGGGTAGTGCGTAACACTGATGCAAAATTGACCTGCTTTGAGGGGTC
This sequence comes from Acleris sparsana, assembly GCA_923062465.1. NCBI lineage: Eukaryota > Metazoa > Arthropoda > Insecta > Lepidoptera > Tortricidae > Acleris > Acleris sparsana. The sequence continues at coordinate 14,839,640 of OV281300.1, forward strand.
ATTAAATTTGATAGCCGACAAAGTAATTGTTAGTCTTATGCCGTTTGAAACGTTTGCCGAGACTGTAAATGTTCTTTTCTCAATCATGTTGCAATATTTTTTTTACTTTTTATATATGAATGCTCGTTTTAGTTAATTATGTAATGGACTTCAAACAATTGATGATAAGTAATTGTAACATTGCTTGTCATCTCTACCAACTTAATCCTATTTGCTATGCAGTAGCAATGTTTCTACTCTTCTCTTCTCGTACAACATGATTTTTTTCTAACAATTTAGCTAAACCGTTAAACTTATCTCATTCCAGGCTGATGGCATCCAAGCTCAAGGTGGTTTCCAGTACACCGGCGATGACGGTCAGATCTACTCCATCAGCTACGCCGCCGGTCAGAATGGCTTCCAGCCCCAGGGTGCTCACCTCCCCACCGCCCCCCCAGTACCTGAAGAAATCCTGAAGGCTCTGGCGCAGAACGCTGCTGATGAAGCCGCTGGCATCATTGATGATGGTAAGCTTTAATCAATGAATGGTTCATCACACATACATACATCCATTATATCACGCCTGTTTCCCAGAGAGGTAGGCAGATACCACTTCTTTTCACCTGTTATGATCCTCACAAATCTCTTTTGTTTTTTCCATATTCATACAATAAGTCATACATACACGTCGGTTTCAGGTACTTAAGATTCGGCCCTTTTCCAGTATTTCTCCAATTTGATTCGAAAAAGTACGCCTAGGGCGGCCCTTTCCGACTCTCCCACTCAGTTTTGCTCTAAATATCTCTTTCGTCAATCTTCTTTCATCTATCCTTTCCAAATGACCGAACCATCAAAGCATGCCCTTTTGCAAACTTAGTCACTACATCTTCTTTTAGTCCAAATTTCTCTCCGACCTTTTCATTCCTTGCTCTATTAATCAGTTTCACACCACACATACGCAAAGAGCGCATTTCAACTGCATTTATGGTTTGATCATGTTTGAAAAATTGACGTTCTGTATCTTTTTTTTTGTGAAGCATTTGTATGTACCTAACTTGACTTGAGTCTCTTGTGCCACTTGCAAAAATAAGTTGGCATACTATTTATCTATCTGATTATTAAGAGAAAGTTTTCTTATTAGGTGCAGTTGTTTAAAACAAGCTTGATAGATACCTCAGTTGTTCTCTCAGTTCAAACTGTGTTCTAATTTATAGATTTAAACGTAATGTCTGCACAGCCAAAGCATAGCTACCAAGCTATTTAGGCTATCTCAATTTAACAATCTACTGACCTTTCTAACATCAGACACTTCATAATTTCATAAACCAATCTAGCTTATCCTAATTATTGACTGCATAAGCACCACAAATTAAGTCATCTATATAAAACCGATAGGAAAATTACTTGGGCGTTTTTGATAATAATTTATGTGAACATACACACCTGTATTGCACTGACCTTTCCGATGTTTCACAATGACCTCTCACTCTAGATCGCAAAGCTTGGGAAACTGAACGACCGACACCAATTTACGTTCCAGACAAGTCTTAATGTCATGTAATTAGAGGCGGCTTTGCCTTGGAACACGTTGTTGCGGTCTTATTGAGAAGATCGTGTAAAATGGATGCATTTTGTTTTATGGCAGTTTAGTGGTTTGTGGTGGGAATGAGACTGCGAAGGATTATAAATTAGCAGAAAATGAGTATTTGTCCAACAATACAATAGTGGAAGGATAACGACCTGACTGGAGTTAAATGTTACTGTACTAACAAGCGAGTCGTTAGACTTAATTTATGTACAATAGCTTATGTAAACTTGGTTTACCTTATATTTTACAATGACTCATAATGAAGAAAAGTGAATGTTATCGTTACTATTTCTTCAACAATTCTTTTTAAAGTATTCGTGTTTTGTTTGTCAATCTCAAGTTATGAATCTAACTTATCAATCGATTTTTTGCATTTCATTGCTAAGTCTCCTTTAACCTACCTTCAAGCAGCGGTGTCCGTATGGTTGTATTACAATGTGTGGATAAATGACTAGCATAGAGGCCTTCCATCTTAATCCTCAGTGATCCTCATGATTGCAGTCTTGAGGGTGCAATTGTCTGATTAGATCCTACTTATCATCCAAAAAAGTTTATTCATCATTATATCTACTTACTTTCTCTTCTTCAATTTCCAGGTCAATACAAACCTGAGCATGGTGCCGGCGGCGCTGCTGGATTTGCCCAGCAGCCTCACGCTCGTGCCCAGGCCAACGCTGGCTTCAGACAACCCTACAAGTTCTGAGCTAACACTTAACTGTAGCTATAAGACAGACAATAGCAATAAGAACAAACGTCAAATTAAAAGATTAGATGCAGATAATAATGAAATAGAAACAATAATAGCAAAATCACCTGATAATGTTATTGAAAATAACTGCGATGATACTGAAGTTAACAATGATAATGATAAAGTTGATAACTCTGCTGATGCCTGATGTTATTTTGTAGCTTGCCATACTGGATAATACTCTGTTTAAATTTAGACTTAATGAAGACCGTGATGCGATGTGAGGTGAAATTATTTATTCTGTGAATAAACGATACTATTTTTATAAAAACAAATTATCATTTTATTCCTTTAAGTATACTTTAAGATTGACTAAATTATCAACATGAGAAGTAAATATAAATGGATGTTAATATCACGGGAATATTTCAAAAAATCTTAAGTAAACATCAAAATTTGACACTGAACAGAATATATAAGAATACACGTTTCATTTTCACTGTTTTTCGAAAGTAAACAATATTTTAAATCGCGATAGGTAGACATTAAATGTTGTTACAGCTAAAGACAAGTAGTAATTATGTGTATCGTAATACTATAAATCAACTATTGCATAATCGTCTACACTTTCTTAGATATTCGTTTTGATAGGCATCTAAGTAATAAAACTATTTATCAAATGAACAGGAAATAATCATAATAGATGTCGAGATCGAATTAAATGGACATGTTTAACATCTTTTACTTTCTAATTAGGCATCCGTTGAAACAGGTTTTTTAAAGTGTCATAAAAGTATTAAGTAATTTGAAATATATTAGAATATTAATAGGTAGTTATTTTAAGACACCAATGTATAATCGATATGCGAGGTCAAGGCCAAGAGTTATACATACATAATTATGATGAAAACACTCATTTATCTAAACATGATAATGATTATATGATCCTTGAGTTAATACAATGAGTATACGATTTCGAAAAGCGTAGGTGGGTTAGGCTGGAGGTGTTGAGAAGTGATTGAGGGATCGAGTAGGTATAAAGAAATTTTCTAACTGAAGCATACTGAAGTAATCAAGACTAGCTAAGTGCATTCTGTGGTACCTTCGGGTGAAAATGCATGACGAGGAAAACACATGCAGCTAAATAAAATATTTGAATTAAAATATGGAAAAAAAAGCGGTAAAGTCACTATACAAGTGTATACAAGTGACACAATTCCTGACTTTCGGTGGTTCGGTTCGGTTTATAGTTTTCAGTTTTTGTTATAACGGCATATTACACTTAGGCTAAAGAGATAATCATGAAGGTCTGCTTTTGATAGGATCTAAATTATAAGATTTTGTAGTAGGGCAGTTTTGTTTAAAAACATGCTACCTTTGTGATTGTTATAGATTCTACCCAAATGAAGGGGTAGGTTATAATTATATAATTTAACCATCAGCCTTCAGTCATGCTATTTCGCGGGCTTTCCTTTGCTACTGCAAATTTAATGGTTAACGATCATTTACACAAAAAATATATCAACCATTTTCTCTCCCACCGTGTTTTGTTTTAGGCTGTTTTGCCATCAAATAGAAAAAAACCGGCCATGTGCGTGTCACATTAGCAAAAAAACCGCAAAAAATATCACGTTGTTGTATGGGAGCCCCCCTTAAATATTTATTTTAATTTAATTCAATTATTTATTTGTAAAGTGGATACAACTAAATAATCTATGAATATTTCAAGTGTCTACCTGATGCCGTTATTAATTAATATCGAACAAAAAACGGTTTAAAATCACTTTTGTTGAAGCTACTCTTAAATATTTTTCATCACACTTGCTCGTAAATGGTGTTATTCCATGCCTGTATACAGAAGGACAATGGCCTAAATTGTTCCCGCGGGAATTATGGCGAGTTTGTCATCCCTAGGGAGTAATGACTTTCTTTTTAAAATTTGCAACTCTTTCGTACATCATTTCTGACTAAGGAGGTTTAATTTTCAGCCAAAAATTAAATCGGTTTCTAATTTCATCTTTAAAAATTAGCTATAGACTAACTTACATTACACAAAACCTATACGCTTCATTAAACTACATTATTTTTATACCTATTTCAAGTTTATATCAACATTTATCATTAATTTTAGTAATTATACATTTTTATCAAATTGGCTAAATTTGGCTCGAATCCAGGTCGAAACTAATCGCAGTCTGTGGTAGAGGTCACAAAAAAAATATCGTTTCCATTTACGTTCCCGTTCGTCAAAAGTTATTTCTTTATATTTTGCAGAGTTAAAGTGTTTTCTCTTTGTTTTTTCTCCTCGCAAATGTGATGAAAACCATTGTGTGTATCACAGGCAGTAAGGGGATTACTAACTCGAGTCATTAAAAGCCCTCCGCCTTCGGCGTCGGGCTTCTAACACTCTCGTTAGTAATTCCCTTCATACTACCCTTGATGCACAATGTACTATAATTTATTCTGTTTTTAGTATTTGTTGTTATAGCGGCAACAGAAATACATCTTCAGTAATCTATGAAAATTTCAACTGTCTAGCTATCACGGTTCATGAGATACAGCCTGGTGACAGACAGACGGACAGTTGGACAACGAAGTCTTAGTAATAGGGTCCCGTTTTTACCCATAGGGTACGGAACCCTAAAAAGAGTTAAAACAAAGTATTACCGAAAATCAGCATTTATATTTACCTACTACTAATTTAGGTCTTTCAAATGTAGGCCTTGAAGAGAATTAGGTGCTGTGTGATACCATTAAGGAACTTTGTTACCTGACTGATTAAGCCCGCTTTAATTTTTCAGTCAAACATTATTGTAAGTTGAGTAGGATTTGTAAAATTAATCAATATACAATATCTAAAAGCTTTTACGCCTTTTACAGCCGATTTAAGGTGTAGTTCTTGTAATACAACGCTTTTGGTGGCTGAAGAAACCAATACGAGAGCGGAATATCTTCGACGATAGTTCAAAACCGCGTATAACTAACGAACAATTTAATAAGTAGTAAGATATAGCTTACTGATAAAGTCTGTAAGGCGTATTTTGCTTCTTATTGATGTGATACTTACGCGGTAATGCGCTGTTACTGATGATATCTGCTTCTGATTATTGTCTTTGTTCTTGTCTTACCAAGTTCACAAAATTAACAGTAAAAGCAAAAGTAATCTCTCAATAAATATTTATTCACATCAAAACATTACATGATATCACAAAATAATTTGTTAGTAAATAAATTTCACATAAAATTATCGATAGACCTTAATATTATAATTATGATTTCCGTAACATAAGCAGTAACCGAGGACGTAGCCAAGTTCATCAAGCAGTAATGAGATCATTCAAACAAACACAGCATTTTAGAAATTTAACAAGTAACAAAAGATGATAAATAAATCGAAATGTTTTTAAAAACTGTAAATCAAACAAAACAAAAAAATTAGTAAACGATTAAAAATACAAAGAAGACGATAAAGAAAGAGGGACAAATAACAAAAATGCTGGGAATAACATTTCGCTTGCAGACGTCAACTAGTATTGGTAGCCAGAGTTAGAGTTGAAGCTTGTTTGGTGATTGGAGGATCCGAATCCACCTGAAGAGGATGATGATGATGATTGAATGAAACTTGATCCTGATGATGATCCGCCCGAACCGGCCATACCACCGCCGTGCTTAGCTGCGTCGTATTTACCTGAAATAATCAAAGAAAAGAGGTGTTTTTAACAAAACGGGATTCTTTAATTTTGGTGACCAACAGATTAAAAGTGATTGATCCGGTTCTTTAACAAAGTGTGGGAAAAAAATGCAGGTATATAATCTGTATTAACTACCACTTTAAAGATACCTATACTATTAATACTCTTAAATACTTTACACTTCAAAGATACGAACGTTTAAAGATACTATTTTTTTAATCTCAGTCAACATTCATGTCTGATATTCGCATAATATTAATTGTAAATTATAAGTTTTAAATAAAGTGAAATGGATAAATTGAGGTAAGTTACCAGCAAAACTGGCTAGATGTCGCTACTTTAGCGAATATATTCGTTGTACCCGTAGCTCGCTATGTAATCTTTTTAATTATCATGATTCATTTTAGCGCTATCAAGCCCCGTTGCGAGAGTTGAATTAACACAGTAAAACATAGATGGCGCTGAGATACACGTTTAATATACACGCATATGCGTCCGTTAGCTTTCATCATTGCTTTATTCTGACCTGATTAACGAGAAACCTAATAAACCTTCTGACTTTTGATCTGAGTTGACCATTTTGAATGCGATTACTTCAGTCGGAGTTTTTCTTTTACCAAGCGCAATAAAAGAACAAGGTGACGTCGGCATAAAGAGCCTAATACCTCTGACTGGCTGAAGGGCTCAAGATAGAGCAAGAGGTCTTTGTCCAGAAGCAGGACATTACAGGGCGTTAAATAAAAATACTAAGCAGTTTTAACGTACCATCATCAAAGATACCAGCAGCCTCATCCTTAGCATTCTGCTGAAGAGCTATCAGGATAGCCTCAGGAGTAGGGGGAGCGACGGGCAGATGAGCGCCCTGGGCTCTGTAACCTCCTTCACCAGCGGTGAACGTGATGGTGTAAGTGTTGCCATCGTCACCCTTGTAGGAGAAACCTCCTTGGGACTGGCCGTTATTGTTGGATTCCTCAGTTCTGATGCCGTTTGAGGTTTCGAAGCTGTAGTGGAATCCTGGAAGCAGGGTTATTGATGAATGTTTATTTTTCGAAAATACTTAAGTTTGCAGAATTATATACGCCAGGATGAGTCTTTCGCGCGGATAACTACTGTTGTTGTTGTTGAATATAGTTTAAATAAACTATTTTCATACTTATTTATGCAGCAATAGGAATAATGAAGATAGAAAAACAAATAAATAAATACACATTCGCATTGATAGTATAAGGGCCACTTGTACGAAGAAAAGACATATTTTTTCAGTTTTAAAGCAAGATTTCAGATTGACAGTTTGACATTTTCACGTATTTGAAATCACAACTAAACCAAGCTCCAGCCTAAATCTAGATAGTTCTTCTTGCGCAAGTTGCCCTTAGTAAGCGTAAGGATCAAAACGAAAAATCTGAAAGCAGTAACAAAATCGATAATACTCACCATTTTCCCCAACATCAGTATCCTGCTTCAGGATATCAGCATTCTTCTCAGCCGCTTGCTGAGGGCGTCTGTTCCCATTGTCACCACCAGAGAAGGAACCTCCACTGGACCCACTGGAACTGCTGGAGCTATGGAACTGAGCTTGGTTGAAGGACCCCTGCTGAAAGTTGGACTGGCCGGAACCTTGAGATTGAGGAAGGTAGCTCCTTGAAGGTAGAAGAGCTGATGAGCTCAGGGCGATGATTGCCAGGAATGAAATCTGGAACTAGAAAAGTATAAGTTAATATAGTGGAAAATGCAAAAGTAGCTCAAGATATCTATTAAACGATTATGTATAGTAAATTATTTATTATTTCTTGGGTGCGCAGAGACATCTAAGAGACAATTAATTCGTTCCTATTTTCAAACATGCGTGGGGAAAAATAATTAAAAGCACACGATATTTAAAAGGCCACACTCACTAGATACATTTTACTGAATTGAATGAAGTTCAATCGATGAGACCTAGAATTAAACTGTGCCTGTTGACCTGTTTCGGTACCTTTTATACCGTTTCAAAACTCTCTGTTTTTCACTAAAAACGGATCTCGATAATACGATGAACCTTGATACTAATGTAACGAGAGAATGCAGCATCCAACGTTTAATCCATTTACAATGCGCGACAATTTTTATATTATATTTTAACGATATTACCAATGTATTTAAATGGTGATTGTAAGATCCACATACATGTTATTTGGGCGCACGATACGATTTTTAAACAGTCGTTCTTTGTAAGTTGCCCCGAGACTTAATCAAGATGATTATTTTATTAATAAAAACCACAATATTACATTGAGTTGCCATTTATTTATATTAAAATCAGCAATTGTATTACTGTATGCGGGACCAGTTATTTGCTAAAATAATCAGTCAACTTTGGGATACTAAATTGAAACTAGTTCATCCATCCATCTTATTCTTTAAACTACCGCCACATAGCAGTGTTTGCATTGTTATGTTTTGGTGTGGGACACTTATTATTCCAAACATCATTCAACGAACAAGAGTTAATGTTTTTTTGTGACATAACTTAACCTACATAATTAATATTGAAGATATCCTGAAAACATCACGGTTTCAGCAAGAAATACTCGTAGCTTTCGATGAAAAGAGAAATTCGATAAAATGATGTACGCTTCTCGAGAGTTCTTTCTCCGCTGACCCTTTATTTTTGAATAGGTTTTATCCTTTATTCTACCGCCGAGCAGCAGTGTTCACGTTATTATGTTCCTGAGCGGGGGATAAGACAAGCTGTGAAATTACTAGCATAGAGGCATACTATTTTAGTCCTCTGAGTTGGCAACACATTACCGGTGGTAGGAATGCAGTTTTTAGATCGTAGTTTTTTTATTTTAGGTTGGAGGCGAACCTTCCACGATCAGATCGGGGGACGTATTTAGAAAGTGCCAGGTCAGGAGACCCTAAACCGATGCAAGTGTATAAAGAGACCTTTGAGTGTGGAGGAAGAGAAGGAAGTTTGTCTGGATCGTGGCATGTGGAAGGAAGTGGTCCCTGCCTACCCCTACGGGAAAGAGGCGTGATTGTATGTATGTAAGTATGTTGGAGCCTGCAAATGTCAAGTACTGTCAAGTGGCCTAAGTGCTCGTGTGCCATCTCAATGTCATAAATACAAGTGTCCTGCTCCTCCCCTACTTCTTCCTGTTGGTGGTTGATTTTCGTAAAATCCTTTCTTAGTGCACCCTTAAGGTGCTTAAGGAATATTTATTTAAATGTATACAGTTCCTAGGTTCAGCGGTTCAGGTTATGCGTTGTTTTTCATCCAGTCATTCAGTCACGGAAGTTTTTATTATTAAATATGTGTAACATATTATTTTTGTATGAAAACGGCCTGGCATAAAAGTCAAGTGTTCTTTTTTTTTTATGGCATAGAGAAGGCAAACGAGCACACAGGCCACCTGATGGTAAGTGGAAACTGTGACCCATAGACATTCGCATTCACAAGACTGCAAGCCTAAGACTGCAAACGCGTTGCCAACCCTGAGGACTAAGATGGAATAACTCTATGTTAGTCATTACACCGGCTGTCTTATCCCCAAGCCGGAACACAATAATGCGAACACTGCTGCTTGGCGGTAGGCAAATGGGTAAGATGGTGGTAGCGATCCGGACGGACTCTGCCCAAGGTCCTCCCACCCGCAAATCTGCATAAGTCTATCTATTAAAAAATATGCTTAAAGAAGTTTATCTCAAAAGTACTACGTATGATCATTTTTTATTATTTTTAGCATTAAGTTTTTTTTAAATATTATCATCACTGTTTGTTACGCCGATATGAGCAGTTTTTTTTTTTCTTTTTTATGGTATAGAGGAGGCAAACGAGCACACAGGCCACCTGATGGTAAGTGGAAACTGTGACCCATAGACATTCGCATTCACAAGACTGCAAGCCTAAGACTGCAAACGCGTTGCCAACCCTGAGGACTAAGATGGAATGCCTCTATGCTAGTCATTACACCGGCTGTCTTATCCCCAAACCGGAACACAACAATGCGAACACTGCTCTTTGGCGGTAGGTTAATGGATAAGATGGTGGTAGTAGGATCCGGACGGACCCTGCACAAGGTCCTACCCGAAACCAAGGTCCTGTCCTACGTTAACCCGTTCTACCCGAAACCGGACCAAAAATGTCAATATTTTTGACCAGTAGTGTTGAGAAAGTGTTCTATTATTTTCATCTCAATCACAACGTATATTTAAACGTGTGTAAAGTTATCCTCACACGATGCCACACTTTCACTTTCAAGGTTACGCTGTTACTCTCGTTCAAGGTCCCGACCTCGGTGAATGTACTCCACTTACTCTCGATAATGTTACGATTACGTTGTGCTGGCTTACGGTGTCAGCTTAAAATCGATCGTCGTGTTAAGTTTCTCAACATAAGCGTTAGAGGGCGCTGAAATTAATAATTCGAATTTGGATTCTTTATTGCACTCCACAGATAATTACAGTTAAAATAAATAATAAATAATAAAGTAAGAAATAGTAATGTTATTTAATATTGCGACGACGTGCGATGCGTTAAGCCTAATTGGTAGTGACCCTGCTTACGAAACTAGTGGTCCCGGGTTCGACTCCCAATAGACAAATATTTAAGCTCGAGTATAGTTTTCTCTATAAGTATAAGTATATTTATTGATGCCAAGTACCCATAGTACAAGCCTAGACCTGAGTTTGAGACTTGGTCTTGGACTTAGTTGAAACTGTTACCTGGTATTTTTTATTTATTTTATTAATTCACTTATTGCATAAGCATTTTTAAAACGGTTAACTGTCTAATTTATAAAATCATTATATTAATATAATTATATACTAGTTATAAATCGATCCTCGTGGTGTACGGAGATAGTGATTCAAGTTTTCTGCCTTATTCGCCTTAAGTACTTTTTGGGAACCCTTATTAGATTACCTTTTCCGTCCGTTTGTCTGTCACAAAAGTTTTTCACTGGAAACCTGACAACCCATTAAACGAATTAAAACACTGCTCTATGTAGCGATTAGCGACGTGCAACTTGAAGAACTTACTGAGAAGTCCTTGAACCACTTGGGAGCATCGAGGTTATCTTTCCAACCAGAAAGAACATGAATTTAGAAAGATAAATTAGATTAACGCAGGACTTTTGTTTGTATAAAATAGGGTAAATCTCCAATAACTGGCCACCCTCCCATAACTGGCCACCTCATACTAAAAATGAACTCTGTTACCTACAAACAGAATCCAATTTAGTATAACGTGGCTAGTTATTGAAGGGTGGCCAGTAATTAACACCTTATACTAAAATGCATTCTATTCTACGTAAATAAAATTTGTTTTTAGTGTGAGGTGGCCAGTTATTGAAAAGTGGCCAGTTATTGGCGATTTACCCTATACCCCCTTGCATGATGTTGGTACAAAATTAGAGGGAGTTGATTTTTTTCCTGTAAGGGAAGGCGAGGCAGGACGTGCACTCGCGCGCTCGATTTTGGCGACGATTTGGGCACGGAACCGAAATGAATTTACCTTTAAACGTTAGTTACTTATACGAGAGACTCATAGATGGCGTTAGTAGTCCTCATTTCTACACAATACAGGGATTATTCGACGCTTATGCCATTATTGTTTCTTCCTAGTCGCGATTCTGCACAATATGAATTCCACACATATGCAATTCATCACATTCGTTATTCTTCACAGTCATTATTTTTGTACAATCCGGTTTCTTCCTAGTCGCGATTCTGCACAAAATGAATTCCACACATTTGCATTTCATCACATTCGTTATACTTTTACACAATCGCGTTTCTTCCTAACTGTTAGCTCGACATATACTCGCCTTTAACATTATACCCGCGGCTGTCCAAAATAAAAGTCGAGTAAGGGATTTATTTTATATACGTTTGTCTAATGACACCTACCTTGAATTGTGAGCTGCGTCGAATGCAAAAACACCTGTATTTCTATCGCAAATAGAATCAGATTTAAGGAACCTACCAAACCTAGCAAGTTCACTTCATACTTGCAAATAACTAATTCAAAAAACTAGCATGTGGCACATTTAATAGGTTTTTGGTCTTGAAAATGTCAGCAAGTGACATATAACGAATGTGATGAAATGCAAATGTGTGGAATTCATTTTGTGCAGAATCGCGACTAGGAAGAAATCGGATTGTATAAAAATAATAACTGATAAGAATAACGAATGTGATCAAATGCAAATGTGTGGAATTCATTTTGTGCAGAATCGCGACTAGGAAGAAACCGGATTGTACAAAAATAATGACTGTGAAGAATAACGAATGTGATCAAATGCATATGTGTGGAATTCATATTGTGCAGAATCGCGACTAGGAAGAAACAATAATGGCATAAGCGTCGAATAATCCCAATACAGTTATCTGACAAGCCATTTATCGAGGTTGTATATTGATTTGTAAGTTTTCAGAAAACCACTCTTAATTAGAATAATAGTCCAAGCAACGAATAATTGTGGATGGAAAAATTGAAAGCAGAAAGTTTGACTGCGACACTTTGTTTGGTTTAGTTAGGAGATAAACATACCTACTAAAAGTCCCCACCCCTTAGAGGAGCACAAAGAAGGTCCCGTTTTTTGTTTTTTTGTTAACATCTTGAAAACGATGCGTATTGCATTATTACAGCTGAAAAAAATCTCTAAATCGTTGTCTAAATATGAGCTCCAAAAAACGGTCGATTTTCAAAATGTATTAAAGGCATTAAATACAGTATTTTCTTTCTGTTTGCAATAAAGTTTAAATTAATGATAGTAATGAGGGCGCCACTGTACATCTAGCGTATGCGCATCTTTGGAGAGCAAAGCACATGACTTTGCCCTTCACCCGACCATGATCTGCTAAATGGATTTGTTTAATCGCTTCTTTGTATCTACGTTTACGTTAACTTTAAGGTTAATTATGTGTTACGTCGTGTGGAATGTAATTGTTATCTATTATATCTATTATACAATTAATGTGTGTCATTGATCTCCATTGTTAGAATATACTCGTATTATGGTGGTTTTACTTACATCCGCAGTGTTAGTGACGTTTTTCATTACAGTGTTGGAATCTGAGACCTGAGACCCAACCCTGAGGACTTGGATAGAATGCATCTATGCTAGTAATTGAACCGGAGACTGCTGTTTGGCTGCAAGTTACAGAGTAAGATGGTTGTATCAATCAGTGTCTCTGGTCCTTACCCAAATTGTATGAAGGTGGATTCCCAAATTGGATATTATTTACGGGTACAGGAGTTAAAGTTTTTAATCTCATAATTATGGTGACTAAAACTGACCAAAACGGTAGATCTTCAACGATTACTAGAAGAATTTATTTATAAATCTGTGAGGTTCTCACGCCAATAATATCGAACACGAGTCCCCACCAATCTGTAAACGAGAGCACCATTGATTTTTTATTATAATATGTACGATATGAAGACGAGTGGATTATGTTCAAATATTATTAATATAAAATAAACTAAAGGGCAAATCGAGGGCGTTATTAATAAAACAAACTCACCCGATATTTTGACCTCAACCATAACAAAAAATCTGCGAAAATTATAAGGCGTTATGTTGTTGCACAAAAAAGCTGTTAATTTGGGCGTTCGCAACAGGTGTTACACTAGAAAAACAGACAAAAAAACTAAAACTCGTTAGGAAAATTGCCCATATCAGACAGTATAATGATCGTGTATATTTTAATTATCGATATTAACTGATGTGTTGACGTCATGATTGATGACTCAGCGGTTATTTTATAAGCTAATAATCAGAAAAACTTATATCATGAAAGTCATTTAGATAATGGTTTTTTTCTCAAACATGCTATGTAATGTAGGCGTTATGTTAGTTATTTTAGGCTTCAAAGTGCCACGTTTCCGACGGAACAACTCGAGAGAACTGTAAAGGAATTTCATACGAAATTGAAGGCCTGGGCCGGGAAGTAATTTTTTTTTAATTTTAATTTGGCCATGGTGGCTGTGTTTATGAAAAGGCTAAATAGCTGTTTTTTTTTTATTTACTAAGCCGTGCATCCAACAAAGCGTTTACATGTTTATTTGAAGTACTAGGAGCGCAGAGGTAATTAGGAGGTTAGCACGATGCGGCGAGCCCCGCGCGCGCCACCAGCGGGCCGGCGGGCGGGCGTACTGAGCACTGTAGGTTACTTTTAATGTTTATGCACTCCTAGTACCTATTTGACATTGTAATTTTTGTTTTAATTATTTTAATGAATTATGTTTGAGAAAAGCACTATACATACTTCGGCGGGAAATATGGGGTTGCCCGCCTCAGACCTATATCCAGCCTTGCTTCGCTCGGCCGTCTATATAACTTCGGCCGGCAACCCCTTTTGTCCCGGCCTCTGTAGTAATGTTCTATTATTGCATACTTAAGAAGAAAGAAAAACGGGCACACAGGGCCTGTATTTAACACGGTAAAAATAATATCGTTTTTCACCTGTTATCGTATTGTCAACGTTTTGACAACTCTTATTTTCTTGACAGTAATGGCCGCCGAGTGAAAAACGGATCCGTGACAGGTCAAATAGACTTGGTTACTGTCTAGAATAGAGGCGCAGGTTACTTGCACTATATTTTTGTTAACCAGCGTCTGCTTGCTTCGTCTTCGTAGATTTCAATCCTTATTCCATCGGGAACTTTTAAACTTTCCGTGATGAAAAGTAGTCTATGTGGTAATCCATGGCGAAACCTAGTGGGTACCGGTTTGATTTCCAGTATGGAAAATTATTTTTCATATCACCTACTCGGAAAGGGGACTTTTCTTCCCTGCTAGGAGGGATCAAAGTGGCACTTTTCTGTTCAAGGACATTTTGTTGCCAAATTTGATAATTGTTGTTAAGTGCGATAATTTCCTGTTGTTAAATTTGATAATTTCAGCATTTCTAGAAGGTGTGAATAATTAAATTTGTTTCATCACTAAGATCTTTTATTTTCCTCAAAGGTGATGTGAAAAGCAGTATGTGTCACACGGTAGCAAAATTATTTCCACCTTGGGCGTTAACACTTGAATCCCTCACTACGCTCAGGATTCTATTTTAGAATCCCTCGCTACGCTCGGGATTCAATTGTAGAATCCTTTGCTCCGTTCAGGATTCAATGTACGTGTATAGAAAAGGGTTGATAAGAGTGGAGAAAGGCTAGATAGCATTAGAGGGATTATACAAAACCCAAATTATGTAGGCAACAATCAGTTACTAGGCAATTCGCTCACCTGATGAGATCCGGTGGCCCGGCTTACTCCTGGGGTGGCGTCCAGCGCCTGAATCGGGCTTGCCTAGGTCTTGCAGCACAGCACACACACACAAGTCCAGTAGAAAAGGGAAAGTAACGAAAGTTCACACCAAAGCACAGTGTTTTATCGCTGCAGATATTAGAAAGATGCGCACGCGACGACAGCCATTTTCGTTCTCTCAGGTGCCCGCGGGGAGTAGACCCGCGCGCGGGCGGAGGGGGCGGGGGAGGTCCAGCCAGAGTACATGAGAAGTCATTCGGCGAGGAATTAACCTAGATTTTCCTGAAAGTTGCCTATGTATAACAGGAATACTAAACATACTCCCCCCCGCTGCAAAATTTAAAAATTTTCAGACCTCTAATGTCGAGAGGCCTCGAAAGTAACGGATAGAATAACAGAAACAGATAAGATAGCATATAGCGTTCCTTTACAGTAAAGAAGCCTAATATGGTCCCTAACCACCTAGACACAGATAGAGAAGATTTAGACAGTAGGTAAGGAATATGATAAGAACAGCACAAAACAGAGGAAAGACGTTTATTAAAAGCTAATAGTATCTGAAGTTAAATAATTTATGGATCACAGTGATCACCGACAGGCAGAACGCAAAGTTTAACTACAGGTCGTTTGCACTCTCTCGTTCTGGAGTCCGTTCCGGACGCTCGAACGGTTGCGACCCTAACCACACCGTCGGGACCCGGATGTACGTTCGTGACACGTGCCACCGACCACAGTAACGGCCGGAGGTTGTCATCTTTAAGGAGAACGAGATCCCCAACGTGGACTGGACGGCTATTTTCAGTCCACTTGGTTCTCTGATTCAGAGAGTTTATGTAATCTCTATGCCAACGTTTCCAAAAGTCTGCATGTAAACGCTGTAGTAACTGCCAACGATTTAAAAGAGAAATCTTTTCATTGGCGCCACTATCATCGGGAACGTTAGTTAATGGTGAAAGAGTCAAAAAGTGTCCAGGTGTTAACACCGAAAAATCATTTGGATCATTACTGAGAGCACAGAGAGGACGGGAATTTAAAATCGCCTCGATCTGCACTATCACGGTATGAAACTCCTCGAATGTTAGGAGATGGTTTCCTACCACTCTAGTCAAATGACTTTTTACTGATCGAACGCCAGCCTCCCAAACTCCTCCAAAATGAGGAGAGGAAGGTGGGATAGTTTTAAAGGTGATAGCCTCGCCGGCTGCGGCAGCTTCCATGAGCGACGCCAACTGATTTTTCGCCCCCACGAAGTTGGTGCCGCAGTCACTAAGGATTAAAGAGCATCGTCCTCTGCGGCTTATAAACCGACGCAGAGCAGCGATAAACGACTCAGTCGAGAGATCATTAGCGATCTCGAGATGCACAGCTTTGCTCGAAAGACACACGAAGAGACACAAATATATTTTTTCTGGCCGCACACCGCGGCGACGTCGTCCGAGTATTACTTGGAAAGGTCCAGCGTAGTCACACCCCACCCGTTGAAAGGCTTTGACAGCGGTTACCCTAACACTGGGAAGGTTACCCATAAGTGGTTGTGACGGCACTGGCTTAGCCCGAAAGCACGGAATACAGCTAGAAAGCCGTTTTTTAATAGCTCGACGAGCGGAAAGAACCCAAAAATTCTGGGTTAACAGAAACTGGACCATCTGAGGGCCAGCATGCAGTGACTGTAAATGAAGATCGTCTATGATTAACGCGGATAGACGGTGATTAGAAGGCAGAATAGCCGGATGCTTGGCTTCATAATCCAAATCCGAGTGCCGGAGTCTTCCTCCAACCCGCAACACATTGTCCTTTGACAGAAACGGACTTAATTTTTTAAACGGTTTCGCTAACGCTTTATTTTCTTTAATAGCATTTATTTCCGATGTGAAACAAGATTGTTGGCAGTTTCGCACAAGGGCTAGAAGAGCTTGCTTCTTCTCTTGCTCACATATCGGGCCTGAATAGGAGCTTCGTTTACGTAAACGAGACAGATATCTGAGCACAGTCGCCGCAACTCGCAAGATCCTATTCAGTGACGAAAACCTGAGTAGAAGCTGCTGTATTGAATCAGTCTCGCTAGTGACCATGAGAGCTGACTTTCTTTCCTCATGACCTAACTCCGTAGCTACATCGGGGAACATAGGAGGAGTAGTCTTTTGAGGCCATTGCGTAGATGGGCCTGAGAGAAAGGCGGGGCCGGTCCACCAAAGCGGGTGGACAAGCAACGCGTCGGGCAACAAGCCTCTCGAGGCTGCATCGGCCGGATTGTCGTGGGTGCTTATATAATTCCAGCGCGTGGAGGGCAACTTACGCTGAATATTTGCAACACGATTGCCTACAAATACCTTCCATTTCGAAGGGTGCGAAGCGATCCACGAAAGTGTGATAGTCGAATCGGACCATGCATAAATTGACTCGATAGTTATCAACGAGGATAGATGAGGGAGAACTCTGCTCATTAGATCTGCAAGCAGACCAGCGGCACAGAGTTCGAGTCGCGGGAGAGTTATCCGCTTAGTAGGCGCAACGCGAGACTTTGCGCATACCAGGTGGGTCAGGAAGGACCCATTCTTAAGCTCCACTCGTAGGTATATAACAGCTGCATAACCAGATAAAGAAGCATCTGCGAATCCATGCAGTTGATACGTAACAGCATGAGGGTGGGTGATAAGTCGCGGTACAGTAAGTCGCGATAGATTACCCAATTGACCAGAAAACTGGTGCCATACTGAAACTATGTCTTCAGGCGGCACCTGGTCCCAATCAAGGCCAAGGAGCCAGAGCCGTTGAATGACACATTTTGCTAGAAAGATAACAGGGGAGAGAAGCCCCAACGGGTCAAATACTCGGGAGAGCTCCGAAAGTATTTTTCTCTTGGTACATTTATCAATCGACGGATTGACCTTATAGGTAAACTGGTCGGAAGATGCGTCCCAGTTTAAGCCAAGTATCTTTACTACTGTTTCTGAGTCAGCGTCAAAACAAGTAGTAGCCTGAGACAGACAGTGCTCAGGGGACAGATGAGCTAGTAGCTCTGGACGGTTACTAGCCCACTTTCTCAGTTCAAAGCCTCCTCTGTCCAGTAAAGAAATTAACTGACCCTGCAGGTCAAGAGCCTCCTCGACAGTGGCTGCACCGGTGGGAATGTCATCCACATAGGTATCCAAGGAAAGCGCCTTGGAGGCTAAAGGAAAACCCTCACCGTCGGTGGTAGCCAGCTGCTTGATAGTTCGTAACGCCAAATACGGAGAGGATGAAACACCATAAGTGACGGTGTTCAGACGAAAGTCTTTAAGCTCGTCATCAGGATGAAAGCGCCAGACGATGCGCTGAAAGTCACGATTTTGCTCATCTATGATGATGTTTCGATACATCTGGCGGATATCTGCCGCAAACACGACAGTGTGCAAACGAAAGCGTAGAAGGATAATCGAAATATCCCTTTGAAGTTTCGGTCCGGTTATTTGGGTGTCGTTCAACGACAACCCTTTACCATCTCGCGCGGAAGCATCGAAGACGACCCTCAGTTTAGTGGTTACGCTCGACGGTGACAACACACAGTGATGTGGAATATAGTAGGAACTATCTGCATTCAGGTCAGAGGAAGGGACCTCGGACATGTGACCGCTATCCAGATAGTCTTGCATGAAGTCAGTGTATGATTTACCAAGAGAAGGGTTCTCTGACAGACGCGCTTCTAATTTTCTAAACCGTCGAACAGCTATCGACCGCATGTTACAAAATGTTGGTTCCGTGCTTTTGAACGGTAACTTGACTATAAATTTACCAGACTCGTTGCGGCTGTAGGTAGAGATAAAGTGCTCCTCACAAGCGGCATTCTCTGGTGATAGAGGGTTTTCTGAGTGGGGCAAATCTTCAATCTCCCACAGACGTTTTAAGTCGTCATCACAATTGTGCTTACAAGCATGAAGGGCCTGGACACAAGACAGGCTCGAATACAAAGACGGAATGGATTCCTGGCAGCGAGAGCGACCTAAAAATATCCACCCAAAGATAGTGTTGAGTCCCACGGGTGAGTCATCACCGCCGGGAATCATTCCTGGGAGAAAGATCTCATTCCATAGTTCGGAACCGAGAAGGAGGTCGATCGGACCCGGACAGTGAAAATTGGTATCTGCTAGCTTTATGAAGCCTAGCTTTTCTAAAAAGTCAGTCTCCACCGTGACAGAAGGCATGTCCTCGCAAATTCTTTTTATGACGATGGCCTCAAATGAAAGCTCCTTGCCATGATGGCCTTCAGAACGAATAGTACACTGAACAGTTCCCAAGACAGGCGCAGACATACTACCAATGCCAAAGACAGACGGCGCATTCGAAGACACAGATAGACCTAAACGATTTGCAAGGTTCTGGCTAATATAATTGGCTTGGCTACCCGAATCGATTAACAAACGAACGACGTGAAAAGCACGCCAGTTATCCATTATATCTACACGAGCAGTAGACAACAAAACAGTTTGGTTCGATTTTACATTAGAGGAAAGACCCTGAACTCCAAGAGCATTCGACGTAGAAGCAGAGTTTGACGGACGCGCTGTTTTCTCGTCAACGTCTTTTGCATTATTATTATAATGTAATAACGAGTGGTGACGGTGACCACATGATCGACATGAGTTTTTCGAAGGACAGTTAGATACTATGTGACCCGCACGTAAACAGTTGAAACATAGCTGCTTGTCACCAACCACTTGCGACCGATGGGCAACAGTCAATTTTTGAAAGTCACTGCAATGGACAATGAAATGCCTTTGTGAACAGAATTGACACGGCGGAGGCGCCGGCGATGGTGCCGAAGATGGCTGATTACCCACGAGAGTGGTTTGCTTTAGGCGCCGCGGCCCCGGCGGCGCGCGGTCGGCGCGCCAGGCGGCGGCGGGCGCCCGCACGGTCACGTCATGGACGGAACCCAAACTCGGGCCTACGCGCTCCACAGCCTTACAATAGTTTTCTACAAACAACTCTAACGACCGATAACTCGGTATATCCTCCGCGGTTACCATCATCTCGAATTCTTTTCGAACGGACGGCTCCAGTTTAAATAACAGAGTATAGAACAGTACAAAGTCCCATTCACCGACGGGCAATTCTAGCGACTTTAAAATAGCTACATTTTCTTGAAACGTGTCTAACAAATCGCGATAGGCCTGCGCAGTATTATTCTGCACTTTAACAGTAACAATAGACTGCCAAGCTAAACAAGCCAATTGACGCTTATTCTGATATCGCTTCACTAAAATATCATACGCTGTGTCATAATTATCCGAAGAAATCGGAAACGCCTTTAAAAGGTTTAAAGGTTCCCCTTTTAATGATGAATTTAAGTATTGAAATTTTTCAATTTTAGATAGTTCACTATTTTCGTGAACTAAAGTCTTAAACAAATCATAAAAAGTAATCCAATTCTTATAACCACCTTCGAAAGATGGGATGGTTATACGCGGTAGACGTACATGTGATTTCGACGAGGAAGTATTCTGATTGTCGACCGACGGTTTACATTCTGCTCCATCGGGTTTACCACCGAACACAGATATTTGCAATTCTAAGATATCTATAAAAGTGTCATCAAGGTTTTTTCTGATTTCCTCTGCTTCAGAAATCTGCTGTTCATCTGTTAAGGATGAGGTTATTTTAACATGATTCTCATCAAAACATTTCTTTAACTCACTTACTCGATCTAAATGCACTTGAAAACGGCCTTTCAAATTTGCATCTTCTAAACATCTTTTTCCAACAAGATAAGCGTCATTAACGCGCTTAAACGCTAAGCTACGTTTACTTTGTTCTAATTGAAACATGCTCTAAAGCAACAATTAACTATGTTTAATAATATTACACTGAAAATAGTATAGAACTGCAACAAAACTTAATTACAATGAAAAACGTTTGCAAACTTGTCACTCGTACCAGAATACGGACGCGAGTTTATAACGTAGTATAAGAGAACACCGGCCGGCGGCGGCGCCTCGCTCGGAATTCGCAACGGCGAGAATCTACCCGCGGATTTGATGCAAACGCTAACGCTGCGGCCAGTACCCGCTGACAAATTATAGAAAAGATTATTGAATATTACTAACTGCGTAGTAACTTACTAATTACATATGGCAAATTGAATAGAATTGACTAGAGTTACGTCTAGTACCAAACTTACTTTAATGTAACTAGTTTTTAAACAAAGAATTTACGCAAATACTTAATAAGTCTTTTTAAACGTACTTATACTAAGAAAGAATGCTATCTAACATACCTTATCTGTTTTCCATATAAACTAATACGAATTAATGAATCCGGTATCGAAGAACCACAACAATATGTATAGAAAAGGGTTGATAAGAGTGGAGAAAGGCTAGATAGCATTAGAGGGATTATACAAAACCCAAATTATGTAGGCAACAATCAGTTACTAGGCAATTCGCTCACCTGATGAGATCCGATGGCCCGGCTTACTCCTGGGGTGGCGTCCAGCGCCTGAATCGGGCTTGCCTAGGTCTTGCAGCACAGCACACACACACAAGTCCAGTAGAAAAGGGAAAGTAACGAAAGTTCACACCAAAGCACAGTGTTTTATCGCTGCAGATATTAGAAAGATGCGCACGCGACGACAGCCATTTTCGTTCTCTCAGGTGCCCGCGGGGAGTAGACCCGCGCGCGGGCGGAGGGGGCGGGGGAGGTCCAGCCAGAGTACATGAGAAGTCATTCGGCGAGGAATTAACCTAGATTTTCCTGAAAGTTGCCTATGTATAACAGGAATACTAAACAGTACGCCCTCGCCTTAAATATGTCATTTTGCTCCCTTGTGACACAATCTACTATATTATGTGAAGAGCTTTCTAAGTATTTAAGTATTCATTTCTCCCCTCATACCCATAGTACAAGAGTCAGAGTTTAGGATTGTACTACGTAAACTTGTGTGTGATTGTCCCCTGATCTTTAATGTTAATAATGACTAAAAGGTTCATACAGCGTTCATTTTTTTTTCGCTATAATAACACGAAGAAGCGTGAACTTAAATAATTACATTTTAATTAACGAGTCAAAACTTTGCATTTCAATCGACTTAGAAACCATTTCGATCGTGTTCATTTTGATAAAATCATTATCGATTATTGCAAAAACTTATATACCGGTATATTACAATTCGATTACTTTTTAGGATCCAAATCATCACGATCTTTTGTAATTATACGATACCATTAAGAACCAAATAGACGACTACGTGAGTAATAAATTTGTCTGAACTATAAACCTTTTGTTTTATTCTTTGCTTTGTCAGATTAATTTTTATTGTTGTAGTAATTATAGTTATTCAATCAAGATAATTACGAATTTGGGGGATTAAAATTATTATAAGTTATTAAAGAAGTAATTGGCAATGTATATAACATTTGTTAAAACTTTTAAGATTATTAAAATGTATTTGATGCTAATATTTCAGGCTAAATACATACTATTCAGGCTGCCAATAATGTTATTTCAAAGTATGATGACGATGACTGACGACGCGCTGGCCTAGTTGGTGTAGTGACCCTGCTCACAAAGCTAGTGGTCCTGGGTTGAAATCCCGGTAAGGCCAGGTATTTATTTGATGGAGGCGAATATTTGTGTGTGAGACGTGGATGTTTTCTATGTATATATATTTCTCAATTGTAAGTATTTATATCGTTGTCTAGTATTCATATCACAAGCCTTCCCTCGCTTTGATTGTTCTAATATTCATTGCCAAAATATTCTGCAAAGCTTTTTAAAATCGTTTCGAATCGTAAACAGGGCAAATGACAACAAAAAAATATTTTTCAAATTACAATACTTTATTGAAGTGGATATACATTTACAATACTTAATTGTGTTTGATAAAGTTTTACATGAGCAATATTGGAACACATTGATTGACTAAATAAACGATACATCGACACGAATCATGAGCAACTTCAACATCTTGCTCGAAATTCATGCCTCTTCTTTTAAAGATCTAGTAGTGGTAACCAGTTTCTTCATCAAAGGATTGCTGGGGGATGTTGTCGAAGGACGAAGAGGTCTTAGGAGCGAGGTACTGACGGCTGGCACTGAAGCGACCACCCTGCTGCGAGCGGGCGTTGGAGTTCTGAGCACCAAAACCGTTGGAGCCATGGGAGCCGAAACCGTTGGATCCGTGGGAACCGAATCCATTAGAGCCCTGAGAGCCGAAACCGTTGGATCCTTGAGAACCGAACCCGTTGGAGCCTTGAGAGCCGAAACCGTTGGATCCATGGGAACCGAAACCGTTGGATCCATGAGAGCCGAAACCGTTGGAACCCTGAGATCCAAAGCTGGGCTGGGCACCGTATTGGTTCTGGTTGCTTGAGGCACCGAAAGCATCTGAAAAATTTATAAGGATTAGAACCCGTATTGTTAGCTAAGTAAGTACTACAATGAAACACGTTCTTTTACTTATAATAATCACAGAAGGAAAGGGGCAGTTTATACTTTTCTGGTAATATTGCGAAAATATCATTAGTCTATTTATAAAATATATTTTTTACCGAATACAAAAATCACACTTCCAAGTAGCTAAAATAAAAGTCATCCAGACCCTATATCTCTGCCGTTTAGGTGAAATATGTTAGATCAAGTGTATTATTTCCCAAATTCGGCTTACTGAAAAGCTACTTTTTCATGTTTATTTTGCAGTCACAACTTAAATCAAACCTAACCAACGCAATAAGCGGTGAAACAAAACAAAAATAATACCAATAGCTTTTGGTAAATATTTTTTTGGAATTTTCCATGGTAACGAAAAAAATACAGCCAAATGGCATACTTCCCATATATAATGCGTGTCAATGAATTACCTTGGGAGTGAGCACCACCGTTAGGCCTGGGGAAACCAGCTGAGGGTCCATGATCAGGAGGCAGGTACTGGTTGGAGGTGGCAGCGTTGAACGATGAACCACCGCGTTGAGCAGCAGGACCAGTCCTAGTGCCTGCAGGAGACGACCCGAAGCCAGTGGAGTCACCATTGGAGCCGAAGTTTTGAGAGCCGAAGCCATTAGAGCCAGAGTGGGAGCCTTGGGCACCGAAACCGTTGCTAGAGCCATGGGAGCCTTGGCCGCCAAAGCCTTGGAGCTGGTTGGTCTGGTCTGGAGGAAGGTAGCCACGCTCCAGGTGCTCGAGACGAGCAGCTGAGCTGACAGCGATGAGGGCGGCAAGGATGAACTGGAAAAGGATGAACAAATCGTACATCCATAGATAGTTATGATTACCTCTCAATTCAGGTTAGCGCACCTGCTGACTGTTATTGCAGGGATGAATTGAGTTCTCGATCTAAAAAAAGAAATTAGGCCTGGATCTAGAGATCAGGTTTTTCTTTGTCACCGTACAGATTATAAAAAACATTCTTGAGTTAAGCAAACAAAATTTTAATGTGCTTCTTTAAAAAATAATGAAAACCAAAAATTGCTAATGTAAAATATAGAGTTTTTTTTTTTTCTATCACATATAAATAAACCGAAAACTATAAAATAATAGAATAAGAACAAAACCAAAATATTACCAGTTTCATTTTGATAGATGTAGTAACAAACAACCAAATGGGAAGCTGGCAGTGGACTGTGATGCTGAGAGATGTTCTGACCTATTATATACCGTCTCGCCAGATCTTAATCCCGAGACTGACGTAATGTTTTATAGAAGATAATAAACGACCATATTCGAGCTATGATATGCATGCCCAAGTAATTAGTTACTTTAACTTTTTTTAATACGTGACGGATCGACCTCGTCAATCAGAAAAAAGGAGCAGTGAACAGTTTCAAGGATCTTTATCATTAATAGTAGAAACACGTGTCATGAAAGTTTAACGCTGGTCGGGATCGTGATGACCATTGTTCTGGTGTTGCAGAATCTTTTGCATTGGTGCATATAAAAGGGGGTTAGGTTAGATTGATTGTACACC
The DNA here is from genome assembly GCA_923062465.1 of Acleris sparsana. Classification (NCBI taxonomy): domain Eukaryota; kingdom Metazoa; phylum Arthropoda; class Insecta; order Lepidoptera; family Tortricidae; genus Acleris; species Acleris sparsana. The sequence continues at coordinate 14,864,772 of OV281300.1, forward strand.
GCGCTAGAGGTGCTCGACGTTGCACTTAGGTATATAAAATAGTGGTGTTTCAGGTTGATCTATTAATTATATTAAAATCTTTTACTGAATATTGTTGTTGTTTGTGTAACATAATTTGTTGTTCATTTATGGACATACAGAGATGTTTTATGAAGATTAAGATATTAATCATCTCACATAAAAATGCTTATTCACTAATTAACAAAGAAAAAAACTAAGGTGCTTTATTTAGAATGACATAAACAACTCAATTCAAGGAGTATGATATGATGACATACACCTAATGGTACAGCAGAAAAAGGGTAATCAAGACTGTAGGTATTCTTAAGTCTAATGACCTAAAAACTACGAAGATTAATGTAATTAAAGAGCTACTGGTATCAGTAAATAAAAACCTTTGTCGTGACCTAGATATTTTAAAAAGAGCCTAGAATTATTGATGAGTCATTAGTATTCAAACAACCGATATTAAACCTAGAAGTTTTTGCTATGATTTGCATTTTTGGGGTTACAGCGCAAAATATTTCCTTGATGTACTTTTCTTTTAAAGTCGTCCCGTAAAATGTAGTTTGGTTTAAAAAAATGATTATGTTTTGATTCAGCTTTCAGGCCAAACAGCAGTGTTCGCATTGTTGTGTTCCGGTTTGGGGATAAGACAGCCGGTGTAATGACTAGCCTAGAGGCATTCCATCTTAGTCCTCAGGGTTGGCAACGCATTTGCAGTCTTAGGCTTGCAGTCATGTGAATCGAATGTCTATGGGTCACAGTTTCCACTTACAATCAGATGGCCTGTGAGCTCGTTTGCCTTCTATATGCCATAAAAAAAAACCTAAAAGCATCGAGTACACCAGTTTGTCTATAGCTGAAAAAGTGAATATTAAATGATATGAGGTAACAATCTCAGACAAATTGACCTATGGATACTAAACTACGATAAATATAAGTATTTCAAGTATTATTGCTTATTTTCTATTTCAAGTTAGGGTAGAAGTACTTTTTGTAGCCACTGTACCCTTTTTGGCCACTTTTGGTCAAAATGAGTACCAACAATACTGTAAAATTAGAAATAACTCACAAATAGGATAAGCAAAGAAATAAGAATGAAGATTTGTGCAATATTATAATTCTTTAGACATTAGTTAAAATTTAGAGTTGCCAAAAACGGTGTAAAGATGTCCAAAATCGGTACCTCTACCCTACTTTCATTCATTAATTTGCTTTCATTCATTGTTTCTAACATCCTAGACTTAGGAACTAGTCCCGAAATTGTAACTACTTGGGTTGTGTCTGAATTAAATTTGGCAAATACATTTTGAATCATTTTCTGTTTGCAGTATTGGTTTAGATACAGTTCAAGGGGTAGGGTAGTAGGGTAGCTATATCAGTTACTGGACGCTGTCCCTTTCTCTCGTCGCAAACTGAACAGCTTGGATAATGGTAACTTTCTTGTTATGCTACGCCGATGTCAATGAAATACTGGGATGCTAGCGAAAATGGGTATAAGTCGTCTGAAGATCAAGTGAAAAAGGTTTTAAATCTAGTATACTCCGTTTCTGTAGATACCCTTTTTTATTACGAATTAAGTCGACTTGTACCCTTTTTGTTACGGCGAAATATGTTTGCCGAATTGTATCGTTTCCAAACAGTTTCATTTGCCAACCTGCTTCGTTTTCTGTAACCGTAAATATTTCCCGATTTTATCAAAAACTAACCATATCTAACCTATACGATTCTAAACGATGGTACTAAAAAAAAAAATAGTTACAGTTACAGGAAAAAAAATGGGTTGTCAAATGAAACGGTTGGGGAACGACACATTTTGGCAAATATATTTCGGCCAAACGGCAGGCTCCCCTTTTTTTGACGACTCGTTAGCCTAGTTGGTAGTGGGCGGTCAGGGGTTCAAATCCCAGTAAGGGCAGATATTTGTGTGATGAGCGCAAGTATTAGTATTAGTATATAAACGTATATTTATCGTGGTCTGGTGTCCATCGTAAAGCCTAGAACTTAGTTTGGGACAAGGTCAAGTCCCCTGATATTTATTTATTTGAGATCACAGAACCCAATCACGATTAATCTAGTTTTTCGTTTAGCTTTAATAAGATCTATTCAATATGTAATTGATTTCATAGCAATTAATCAAAGTCGAACATCGGGATAAGTTAGCAATTTATCAGAATTAACGCTCAATAGAATTACTGACATTCGTAGATCCTAACCTCAAAAGCGTGGTCATGGCTCTAACAGTTTTGAATAAGTAGTGAATTTGATATTTAATAATTGTACTTGTCTCAGTTATCAATTTTTGTCCACTCAAAACTGCCTGTTACCGCTTCATTTCTTAATTGCCTGCCAATTCCAATTCCAATGCTGTCGTTAGCCGAGCAGTAACTAATCAATTCAAACACGATGCATGGCTGTTTGTCAAAATAAAATAAAACAAATGTATACAGGCTAAAATACAATGAATACAGAGACATAAATAGTAAATAATCAAACGATAAGGCAACATAAATGTAAACTTATTCGATGAATACGATGTTTTTTAGTTATCTTCATCAATACATGAATCCTATATACATATAGTTTACATTCTACTTCGTTTTCTAGAGCCGGTAATGTTTTGTTTTTTTTTATAAATGGCCGTATATTAGCTCTCTGCTAATTTTCTAGTTCCTTAAATCAGGAAAATCCCACACAAATGGACTTACTCCTAACTAATCTACTACTAGTACTATTATTATTAAAAAATAAAACTAAAAGTATAAAAGTAAAAAGGTAACTATAATCAGAAACCACTATAAAAAGGACACCCTAATAGGTGCGGCCGCGGCAAGGTCCCTATGACACCGGCTGCTAACCTCTCTGTATAGCTTGCCCAATCCTTTGAGAGGTAAGCACGAACTCCAGGATCTCTTTCAGGCCTTAGCTTTTTATATCAGATGACCAGGGTCCCATGGTCTCCACTGCAAGCACCACAAACTCGTAATCATCTACTGCTATGCGCAGCTTGGGTCCAAGAGTGTGTCTATATTTTGGGAAGGAAGGGCGCCGAGCCAATGACCCCATTCTCCTGTTCAGGAGACGGGCGCCATCTGAATCATACGAACTATTTTGTATGATGATATCCGCAGTAGAACTAAGGCTACCTTGGGACGCCTTGGGACGAGTGAAAATAAAAGTTCCGCAAGTGTATTACTAATCGTAAACTGAGCTAAACTGAAGTGGCAATGGGCGGGGCACATTGCAGGTTCTGGAGTGGCGTCCGCGGACCGGAAGACGAGCTGTAGGTAGGCCTCCAACCAGATGGAGTGACGACCTCGTCAGGATCGCGGGACCGCGGTGGATGCGAAAAGCACAAGACCAGTGAGTGGAAAGCCTTGGGGGAGGCCTATGTCCAGCAGTGGACGTCTTTCGGCTGACATGATGATGATGATGATTTTGTAAGAGGGATGCAAGAATTGATAAAAGACGAGGTGTGTCCCATGATCTTTGGATATGCCTCTTGACAGGCATATCTACTCCGGGGCAAGATTCACACCAAGCATTCCTAGCTTCCACCACATTCGCAATCTCAATGTAGTATCTGTGGGAGATTTAAAATAATACTGACGAGAGGCAACGAACCAAAAGCGCAGGCCCTTGTCAAGATATATTACTCGTACGCTAACTAGCGTTTCTATTCGATTCGATCGAGCGTAATGCATCTTGACAAGGGCCTCTGTCCTACGCTTTTGGTTCATTGCCTCTCGTCAATATTGTTTTAAGGAACACGTCTGCCCTTGCTTATTGTGACCTCTTGCGATCCCTCCAGTATTTCGAATGTCCATGAGAAATATGATCAGTTTACGTAGTCTTTTTTGTTCTTTTTCAAATCTTTCAAATTGGACGGAATTTTTGATGTGTGGATACTAGTGCTGGATTGCCTTCACTGGATTGCCTACCCGGTAACCTGTGGTACCCGTTTACCTTCTTTCCATTTAATAAAAGGGTTGCCAGCTTTACCAGAGGCCACCAATGACTTTGTACTTATGTTTATAAACAAAGGAAGACATCAAAGCGGTCAATTAATTAAAATATTCACCATGCCTATCAAAAACATTAAACTCACGTTTTCGCAAATTATTTTCAAGAAACTGCGTATCGACCACCTCCCGCCAAATTTATTGCGTCTTATGTCAGAAAACCATAATCTTAAACAAACGATTTCACAAAAACCTAGTAAATAGTGAAACAAACGATTCGAACAATATTAAAACCCATACAATTCGATAGGCGTCGTAATTTATATCTCGGAAAATAATATTCTTGGCTATTTTGTAAAGATTCACGTGGGTCTTTATTTCATTTGGAAATCAGCTTGCTTGTTTTTTTTTCTTATATTTAAATGATAAATTAGTTTGAAGGAATACTCAGAGAATTCTCTTTCTTCTCTCTCTTCTTAGTTTTCTTGCTCAGTCTAAAATACCTTTTTCTAAAGCATAGAGAAGGCAAACGATCACACAGGCCTTGTGGCTGAGAAGTGAGATTTGAGACCCTCGCCTCGATCCTTTATTGTTATTTAGGTTTGTTTATTGTTATTATATTGAAATCGTCTATCATTTCTAATATTGTTTTAAAATGTGTATATTCATGTATGACGGCTAATGAGGATGTAAGGAAGGAAAAAACATGCTGCGCCGTCCCCAGATGATTGGGATAAGGGCAAGGAGATGATTATGATGATGATGATGATGATGATGATGATGATGATGATGATGATGATGATGATGATGATGATGATGATGATAATGATTTCCTTTTTTTATTTTTGTTTATTTATTTATTATAAAAATCTTCAATTAACACTTACAGTCATGCTACACGTATTAATTGTAAAAAAAAGACATTCACAAAAGCAAGAACAACTTATTATAACAGATATTATGGACCAGGTATGATGTTATGTGAACTTTATTTTATTGATCTTGGGGTGATAATGGTCTCCAAATATCGGTTGGCCGATCTATAGAAGCGCTGCTCCGAGGTGTGAAAGATGTCCAGTTGGCTGTCGCTTTCCAGGATACTGTTGATGAGCTTTAAGGCTCGGTGAAGCGGGGAGTGGGTCAGCGAGCGCGTGCGCGCCGGCGGGATGGCGAACAGGGAGGGGCGATGATGATGATTAATATATTTACAATCTTATTTTTAACACCTTATACCTAGGCTTAGGACTTTTGGTGGCATATCTTGGTTCTAGAACCCATAGAGTAGCTATTTCCTAATTATTATAATAAATACCACTTTGATTTTGGCCTTCTGTTGGATATATTTCAAAATTAACTCAATACACTTTCCGTTTGGTTTATCCATACCTACATACATACATACATTATGAGCGAGCTTCAATCAGTCTAAAAACATTTTGTATAATTTTAATTAAGTAACCACGAAAGAAATAATAAACGTTTAGCATAAAAACCAGTTGTATAATTTCATCTGGCATACGATCGAATAACATAAAACTCATTTAGTATAAGTAACTATCACTTTCTTGTCATTATGCATTTTTAGTCAATTTCTTCTAACTAGGTTAGAATAGGTTAGAGCTGTGACAACACTAATAGTAATGAAAGTTGTTAGAAATATTTATTTTTTAATTTATGAAAATTGTACTTTTTGAAATTATGTCATATCATGTCAGCCGAAAGACGTCCACTGCTGGATATAGGCCTCCCCCAAGGCTTCCCACTCAGACCGGTCTTGTGCTTTTCGCATCCACCGCGGTCCCGCGATCCTGACGAGGTCGTCACTCCATCTTGTTGGAGGCCTACCTACAGCTCGTCTTCCGGTCCGCGGACGCCACTCCAGAACCTTCTGACCCCATCGGCCATCGGTCCTGCGAGCAATGTGCCCCGCCCACTGCCACTTCAGTTTAGCTATTCTTCGGGCTATGTCGGTAACCTTAGTTCTACTGCGGATATCATCATTTCTGATTGTATCACACAGAGAAACGATTATTATATCGTTGGTTTATTATACTATTAATATTTTGTTCTCGTCTCATCGTATCTCGATTCAGATTAATTTTAATCGAATCGTTTTACAACAAGACTAATAGTTCAGAAATCTAGACTGCTTCAAATCAGTCTGCATGGATATGCCGTGAGAGGACTATTTTCCCAGTATATTACACTGCTAATAATGCCACCAAAAGCCACAGAATAAGTTAAGTCTAAGTAGGTCCTAACGATAATTATTGCATATCGTTTTGTATCAAAGATTGTACGTTTTATCTGCAACTACTTTCTGGTAAGTTTCTAAACTAAAGGTTGAATAGTAGATGCGTGTAATACTGTGGTTCTAGACGACATTGATTGCAAAAACGTTTTTTGTTTTCGAAAATTGCTTACGTTAGCGTTAAGCGTCTTGTATAAAGCCTGTTTTTCATATAAAATATGTTATTTTCATTCAAAAGCCTGATAATATCATAGATTAAACCCTGGATCTACAAGCAATTTAGCTTATAGGTACCTGCGCGTTTTAACAATGCAGTTTGTAATTATTACGCATTTATTAGGATTTGTTATTAATCTTTCAAGGAAAAAGAAACGCAAAACGGCCTTACGGGTACAGGATCTGAATTAATTCAATATTATAGATTCAAATGGCATACCTCTAAATTAGTTTTACTCTTGTTACCTAATATTATTTAAAAAAAAAACAGTTTAGGAAACTCATTTTAACCACACCTAAGTATTTTCTTTATTTTCTTTCTGTTATGTTCCATGCAACGGATAATCTAGGTATAAGGTTTTGTAAACCATGAAGTCGTGATTATAAAAAAAAACAAATAATAAAAAGAGAACGGGGTGCGCCAAAGCTCATATAAAAATTTGTAGACCGAATGTATTGTTACTAATAAAGTATCGCAACTAATAAAGTATTTAAAATAAAACACTTTATGAGTAACAATACATTCGGACTACAAATTTTTATAGCAGCCAATATGGACCCATTACAATGTTGAGTTTGAATAACCTATTTTTCTTTTAAATAGTGCATATAAATTGTGTTTGTTTATAACAATTTTGTGCAATAATTTTACTATCAAATATCTGGGCAAAATACAGTGAACAGAAATACGTCCATATAAAAATTACGTAACTAAGGCTAAGATCATCAATCAAAATTTTCCAAGAATCACCAAGAAAAAAACATATTTAATGTATAAATTATTGCCTATTATAATCCTTTACAAAAACGACCCCCGATGACGTCATCAAACAGCTTCCGGGTCACCATGGTGTTCGATTATCGATAGAAATCAATTAACGATTTTTTAATCGATTACTTAACGATTTGGACACGACGCTAAACGGAACTGCCTTTGTATATAAATAGTGGTGTTGATTGAGACACTTGATTGATTTGGAGGTGTGGGCGTGGGCTCGTCGGAAGAACTTCGGCCACGCTCAGAGTCATCTAATCTATTACAGGCTGCATTGCTTGATTTTTAAAGTTAATTTCAAGTTTTAATGTATAGAACATCTTAGTTTTTAAACAATTTGCGATGCCCTAGTAGGGTCCATGTAGGTACTTTTATTTTTTAAGACCACCTTGTAATACCATGGTTATGCAAATAAATGAATATGAATATGAATATTGACATCAAAGCAAACAGCGATGCTAGCCTATAATGGGTTGACGATCATACCGTTCCTTAATGAAGATTTTTCATAGACAGTTTCGAAAAAAGAACGGGGTTAAAATTGTTGCCCAAATGTTTGTATGGTGGTTAGTGTGATTTTATAACGGCCGTTTTTAATTTTATTCGGAAGTGTAACTGACGAGACAAACGCCAACTTTCCCATTTTTATATTTTCTTTAATTACCTTATTCAAAACATTTAAAAAGCCAATTAATCCCACTTTTCTCAATTGATGCGTTTCTTTCAGGTCACCTTTTTGCGGACTTAATATTTTGTACAGATAACTAAACTGCTTATGGAGAGTAATCTAATAATTCCAAAGTCTGATTCTCCATGGGCAGCGGTGATCATTTCACATCAAGTGACCCGATAGCTCGTTTTTACCCAACTAGTATAAAAAGTACCTACTGTAAAAAATCTAACCAAACCATCATCAGTTTAGCTCTTAATGGCACCACAGACTAACTTTAGCTGCAGTTCTATGTCTGTCAGGCATGGTCCAAAAGTGAAGATATGTACAAAACCTTATAATTCAGTCTGCAGGGGTTTCGGCTGTACAAAAGGCGGAGCATAGTTTTTCTTATACATATTGTAAAGTTAAATTGTCTTTAACACACGAAGAAAGAAAACAGCAGCATCATGAATATGATGCTGTGTCGTTGCGCCTTCTGTCGTATTTTGAGGAATGAGGAGAAACTCGGGAACAATTGATGGGTTCACGGAAAGATTTTTTTTAATACATGTACACCTCAAAGTAATACACTTACGAGTACACTTGTTCTTTCCGTGTTTCAAATAATCTCGCTCATTACACATATATAAAAGGTCCAACAGTTTGCCCATTTCAGGTGACAACAGAAAGTAAATATTTAAAAAGTCTTAACATCTAAAATATTCATTTAAATTGTAAAAACTTTTCATTGATACCTAGCCATTTTAAGACCTTGGTTTTGTATCTAAAGTAAACCCATCTAGCGATTTAGTATGTTCAGGCAAATGGTTAAATATTTTAATTCCAGATAAGGTCTAACTGTACATACATCGTTTTTATATTGGGATCGGATATTATTTTTAGAGCCTCTTTTTAAAAATAAAAATGTCATTTTGGTCCTTAACAAATAAACAAAGTAGTTTTAAAATGTATCTTAAGCTTGTCACAGTTACAAACAGTTTTGAATAATATACCTACAACATTAACACCCTAGTGAACTCCTGAATCTACCCATGATCGTGTTGCAACATGTTTTGAAAATTATTGGAAACCATGATCTTGGGGTGACCGTCACTATCCGTTCACATCTTGTGCATAAACTGCTGCGTGGCGGCAAGATGGATAAGATGGTGGGCGCTTCATATAAAACCTGCACAAAGCCCTAACTACCTATCTGTCTGTTGAGTTTTTTACGGCGCTTCTTCTGCAGTCTCTTTTGGAAAGCGCTGGTATTAGATGTTTACGTGGTTCACTAATGTTTCACCGAACAACGTTTGGTCGTTTACGTATCGTTTCGCAACCCATGTTTATTTCTGTAACTGTAAATATTTAAGGATTTTTATAAAAACTAACCTAACCTAACCTGTACAGGGTCTTCGCGAAGGTACAGAAATAAATCCTGAAATATTTATAGTTACAGAAATAAAAGTGGGTTGCCAAATGAAAAAGTTGCGAAACGATACGTTCGACCAAACGTGTTTCGGTCAAATGAACGGACCCCTGTTTACGTACATACATACAATCACGCGCCTCTTTACCGTAGGCATAGCTAGATCACTTGCTACGATGCAGACAAACTTCTCTCGCTTCCTCCACGCTCATAAGTATCTTCATACACGTGCTTCGGTTTAAGGTACTCCTGAGAGCCCTGCTATGATGCACTACGCTAACTACTTAGCGTTTCCATTCGTTTCGTTTTTAAACCAATCGCGTCACGTCACGTTTTCCTTTTCTGTCACTCAAAATGCATGGGATGACAGTTGACCATGTGATTTATCGCAACGCACTTAAAACGTCCTCCCATACATTTTGAATGATAGAAAAGAAAAAGTTAGTAGCTTTTGCATCTTCGCTAGAGCCTCTGATCTGACCTGACGTGTAAAAACTCCCATGCGGCCTCCTTACTGCATAAACAAGTACCTACTTTTATCTTTATTAAGAAGATGTACCTTATGCGAAAAAAAAAACATGCGCTTGCGCCCATTTTCGCGAGGACACGCATGTCTTGATGCTATCGCTTGCTTTTCTAAATTAAAAGACGCATGCATAATTTGATAGTCAAAGCAAATTGAATCCTGTGCTTTAAGAAATAAGGTCACTAGTAAATTCACAATTCTATGAGACATACGCCCTTTTTTCTAATGAAGGCAGACTGCCCTTCTAAACAAAAAGGACGCATGCGTAATTTGATAGTCAAAGCAAATTGAACCCTGTACCTTAAGAAATAAGGTCACTAATACATTAACAATTCTATGAGAAACACCCTTTTTTCTAGTGAGGGTGGATCAGGATAGCTCATAATTAGCTATCTATGTTGTAATCGGTTAATGGAGCATGTTGCCTTCGGACGTGATGTGTGCGAAATCGTAAATTTAGTCAAGTGTGTGTTGGACTCGCGCACTGAGGGTTCTGTTAACCTATTTAAATTGGTTGCTTCTTGCAAGATTGTAATTGTTGTTAGTAAGCATCTTGGTGGCATAACAAGATTTTAGATAAATCAACAAGTAAGTTACCCAACTAAGTAGGACTACTACTTCCTATTAACTATACAATTTTTCGGGATAAAAAGTAGCCTATTTCCTACTATATTCCAGTAAAATAAACAAGATGTAGGCTTAAATAAATCAAGCAATCAATCATCATTATTTCAGCCATCAGTCCACTGCTGGCCATGGTTTGGACAAAAATCGATACTGCAACACTAGCATCCATCAATTTCCCGCAACCTTAGCCACTTCGTCGGTCCACCTTGTTGGACATCGCTGCGTCTTCCGGTACCCGGACGACACTCGAGAACTCTTCGCCCTCGGCCATCTGTTCCGCGAGCGATGTGCCCCGTCCACTGCCACTATGTGCCTAGCCATGGTTAGCGCTATGCCAGTGACCTTCGTTCATGTGCTGACCATGAAAAGAAATTCCGAGCATGGGTTCCATTACCCTAAGACTACACCTTCATCATCAAACCAATATATGGAGAAGTAAATTGTGAGCCACTTCAAAAAAAATATGGTTGAAGTTGTCAATGTCATCAGAGTTGGCATCTCTGATTCATTTGTAACTTATAGGAAACTCAACCTTATTGTTGTACAATATCAGATTGAGTTTGGACCTAAGGTGGGTCCCAAATTTAAGTATTTCACTGTACATAGGATGTATCCAAGGCTCAGGAACCAATATCCTCGCCCATCACACAAATATCTGCCCTTACCGGGATTTGAACTCCCGCTAGCTTCGTAGGCAGGGTTACTACCAATTCTAACCTATTATTTTTTTGTTTAGGGGGAAACCGGGGAAACGAGCTGTCGGGTCACCTGATGTAAAGTGATCACCGATTATTAAACTTCGTAGTTAGATGTGACTTGAAAACTAATGTTACTTAAGCTAATACACATAAAGAGTAAGAAAAAAGCGATTCCTAATGGAATACCTATGATACATTTCCAATACCAATTTTTAATTTCATTCGAAGAGGAACAAGTTAAGATCTTTATATTAAAAGCTTGACCTACTAGGGCTAGCAGTGATCAAGATTGCAATTGACTCTTGACCCTGGAACATAATTTTTAAATGTAACGCCATCTAGTAGTAGCTTTCGATACTAACGCTGTGCAAACACAACCTATTCGACGTATGCTGCGTGACTCACGATCTAGCCAAGAGATGGCGGTGTGAATCAATTCGTTTTACAAAACAAAATGTAAACAAGAGAACATTTAAATCTATTAAAATTTATTCTAATTGAATACCCTCATAGCTGCCCTAAAATTGTAAACATTCAAATAAACAAGCCTTAAGGGCCCTGCGGCACTAGCGATGCTAAGATGAATCTAGTGACACCTTTCTTGTCAAAACCGGCAACTTCAACCTCTACGAGAGAACATAGAATACATACGATCAACTATGTGTGTGTACCTATGAAAACAACGTCATCTCTATTGTACGTAACACGTTGTTTTAACGTTATTATAAAAAATGTGTGGTAAAAGGATCAGTTTTTTCATCAATCACATTTCGGCCGAAAGACGTCTACTGCTGGACATAGGCCTCCCCCAAGGGTTGCCTCAAGCTTCGGTCCTGCGCCACTTGCATCCATCGGTTCCCCGCAACCTTAGCCACACATCAGTCCACCTTTTTTATGGTACTATGGAGAAGGAAAACGAGCACCCAGGGCACCTGATGGTAAATGGGAACTGTGATCCATAGACATTTCATAATCATGAGTATAATCCTAAGACCGAAAATGCGTTTCCCGCCCATACGAGGATTGTGAAGTGAAGCTGAAAATGTTCATGCAAAAATGCGTTAACGTTTCTCTCCCTTGACACCAAGCCCGAGTTTTACGATTTCTAAATATGTTGTAGATCCGTAAACTGGGGGTACTTTGATTTACGGGGTAACATTGATCACCCCAAAAACTATCTTTAATATTTAATTATTCTATTAACTGTTTCATCAGGACTAAGCTACTCATACAGTTATATAATTACTTCAACAATTTAAGAAGATAACAACTAAAACAGTTATCGTTTTAAGGTCGGTCAATGTTACCCCGTAAATCAAAGAACCCCCAGTTTACCGGTACCTATCATGAAAAACGATGTCTGTACGTTTTCCTTTTCAAGAAATTATTAGAAATAAATTAATTAAAAAAGAACAGACTTAGTTCTTTATAATAACTATATCATATTCAAAAAGCGTGGAAATCGGACTTGATTTAGGGGGTGATTTTGAGCTAAATTAGTATGGAAGTTTTTTGAAAGCTTGCAGGTGGTAGGACCTTGTGCAGGGTCCGTCCGGATCGCTACCACCATCTTATCCATTAACCTACCGCCAAACAGCAGTGTTCGCATTGTTGTGTTCCGGTTTGGGGATAAGACAGCCGGTGTAATGACTAGCATAGAGGCATTCCATCTTAGTCCTCAGGGTTGGCAACTCATTTGCAGTCTGAGGCTTGCAGTCTTGTGTATGCGAATGTCTATGGGTCACAGTTTCCACTTACCATCAGGCGGCCTGTGTGCTAATTTGCCTTCCCTAAACCATAAAAAAAATGCTCCTTTCGAAACCGATTGCTGTTACTGACGAACTGGTTAAAAAAAAAAGTTCCGAGGTCTGCTTGGATGTTTTTAATGTATTAAGGTATGTTTTTCCTCGTACAAGTATGTTAAACGTAACCAATACATGCCATAACTTTGTTCCTGATCTATTTTCATTTAAATGACAACATAATTAATTGTATTTATGTTGGAATTCTGTAAATATTATGTCGATATTAAATAAAGAGTACCTGGAAGACCGAGCGTCGCGAGGGTTGAAAATCCAATTTTCCGAAGATGACCACTTGACAGATCTATTTTTTGCCCCCGTAAACCGCTATATTTCAAGTTTCATCGAATTCGTTGGAGCCGTTTCCGAGATTCACATTATATATATACCAGAAATGCTCGTTTAAAGGTATTAGATAGATAGATAGATAGATGAAAACCACTTATTACAAAATAAACGCGTTATTATATACCTAACGTAACTACTATATCATTCTTGATGCAAAAAGTATCCATATAACGAATCCAAATAGAGACAAGGTGACACGCTGCGCTGTGGCAGCTGCTAATGTAAGGTCGGTAGGGTATTTGACTTTAGAATTTATTACTATACTGTTTTATTTTTTTATAGGTGCATTTTTAATCCAAGTGCGGAAAGTATGTCATTTTAATCGACTCCCGAGATGTCTCAAGACTTGGGACGAGTGAAAATAAAAGTTCCGCAAGTGTATTACTTACTATTCGTAAATTGAGCTAAACTGAAGTGGCAGTGGGCGGGGAACATTGCTCGCAGGACTGATGGCCGATGGGGTCGAAGACGAGCTGTAGGTAGGCCTCCAACAAGATGGAGTGACGACCTTGTAGGGATCGCGGGAGCGCGGTGGATGCGAAGAGCACAAGACCGGTCTGAGTGGAGAGCCTTGGGGAGGCCTATGTCCAGCAGTGGACGTCTTTCGGCTGACATGATGATGATGATGATGATTACTATTTGTATTGTTAGCTTTTATTGAAGCTGTGAACAAAATCATGAATATTTCCTATTTAACCTATTATTTAAATATTTTTAAACTAAGATTGACAATTAGCGCCCTACAAATAAGTACTAAAAGTACTGCTAAGTCAAATACCCTTTTCTGGTCGTTGCATTTTTTGCCCGTCGGCTTCGATCGAGTCATTGATGATGCGCCGGCGCCGTATGTTAAAATAGCGTAATACTATATTAGGTTAAAGATCCTACAATGATTGCAGGCATTAAAATGCATGTTCTTGATCTACGTCATGTTTTTTGCCTATGAAATAAAATAAAACAGCTGTGAACGCTGTGAAAATAGTGGTACCACCATCTTAATCTTTAACCTACCGCCAAACAGCTGTGTTCGAATTGTTGTGTTCTATTATGGGATTCATCTTAGTGCGCAGGGTTGGCAACGCATTGGAAGACTTAGGGATGTCTTTTTTTCATTGACGAAAACAAAAAGCAAGTTTTAAAAACCCGACTGCTGTGTGTATAATGACGTTAATATAACTACCCAATGTTAACGTTTCACCAAATCACTATTTGACACACTATATCATTTTACAAAATTTAATTTAAAAAAATGTGCTTTATAAAGATGAGATTAAAGATGTTTATTCAGTAAGAAGGCCGCACGGGCACTTTTACACGTCAAAAATCTACCAGCTCTTCGCAAGAGACCACTGCTGAGAAGAAACGCCACAAGAAACTCAACAGTCAGTCGTTTTTTTTTTAATACTTCTTGTGATATTATACAATTATTATAAAGCTTAACCTAGCATTATATAAAACAAAGAATTTAACATAAAATAAAAATAAAAATATATATAAGCGTAACTTGGCAAGGAAAATGTGTCAAAACTCAGAATTTTCATAGGGAGTAATAAGTGGTACTAATAAAAATTTAAAATGTTTAAAAAATTATACTTACCTATGACACTGCAAGACAACCACATACAAAGTTTCGATACATTCTCCTTCAGAAACCGTGTCCCCTGACAATATACAATATTTGCATATTTTTTTATGACTAATTTATTATTAAGTTATTTAGGTGTTTAGTTTAGTTTAGGCCAAGCATTTATATCTGTTAGATAGTCCTCGACCCTATAGTAAGGTTTAAAACTGCGTCAGGTAATTTATTATAGAAATTAATGCATTGACCTACAAATGATTTATAAACCTTACGGACACGAAAATTTTTAATAGCAATTTTTTAATGAAAGTGTCTTGATTTTTAATGCAATAAATAATAACATTCAACTATTAATACGGACTTTACATTTAAAAGTTAAAGTTAAAACTAAACTTATTTAAAATAAAATAAAATAAAACTAAGCTACTCAAATATTAAAAATTAAACATAAACACCACTATAAAAAGAACACCCCCTCTAGCAGGTCCGCTCGCGGCATGGTCCCTAAGACACTAGCTGCATTACCTCTCTGGATGGCTAGCCCAATCCTTTGGGAAAGGTAAGCGCCAGCTCTAAGGTCTCCGGAGGTGTCGATGAGCCGGGATGACAGGGCCTTAATAAAACTTTTCATGTCAGCTGACCAAGGTCCCATTGATTCCACCGCAAGTGCCACAAATTCGTAATTATTTAATAATGATGAATATTTGCGGCGCTTGATGGTTTGGGCCTGTTCAGCTGCTGCACCGGCCCGATTACGGGTTGACTGGACGTGAGAAAGGGCGAATGTATCAACACACGTCGCGTCCCACACCAGTGCCCTACCTAGTTTCCACGGCACCAATGTAGCTCCGCTTGGTCGCTTGCCATCGTCTCTATGCAAACCTGCTGGTTCCAGGACAGCAGGCACAGAGACAGTGGCAAGCGAACGACGGATCAGATCATTAATTGTGCCGTGGCGGTACAAACGGCCAGCACTTCTAAAACATGAAAGGCCATGTCGTCCCAGCTCACTCACTTCCTTCCCGCACGTACAAGTATGAGGTTCACAGATTCTAGCTCCAAGCCGTAAGCTTATTGCAATTCGCAAGCAGCTTGGGTCCAAGACTGTGCCTATATTACGGGAAGGAAGAGCGTGGAGCCAGTGGCCTGATTCGCCTGCTGAGACAGCGAGGAGACGGGCGCGATCTAAATCGTCCGGACTATTTTGTACAAGAGATGCATGAATTGATTCGAGGCGAGGTGTATCCCATGCTCTTTGGATATGCCTCTTGACTGGCATATCCACTCCGGGACAAGACTCACACCAAGCATCCCTGGCCTCCACCAGGTTCGGAATCTCAACGTCAAGTATCTGTGGGAGATTTAAAATAATACTGACGAGAGACAACGAACCATAAGCGGAGGACAGGAAAGCCGGCAGTGCCACGCTAGAAGAGCATCGAATACCAAGTCCACCGAAACGAATTGGGAGAACCGCTTGAGTCCAAGACCTTAAATTAAAATGAATGTTTAATAATTTAGACAGAGTTGATTGAAGGGTAATATCTAAAGAAGCCATGATGTCTGGAAATTTCCAAATTGGACAACTCCGTAATAAATACATGAACTTTGGAGTGAAAAGACAAAAACGAATAATAAAAAGCGCCATGTGGGGATTTATTTCGTACAAAAGGTCAGAATTATTTTTAAAAATATTTAATTTGCAATTTATAATGGGATTGATTGCTTCGTCAAAAATCGGTGAACCTAAAAGTGTTAAAGATGAATGGCCCGAAATGTTGGGTGAAGCTGCGTTAAAATTAGTGACGATATCATATTTTTTTTCTAAAGAAATGTGATCGGGCACATACATTTCGCACTTAGTAAAGTTTAATGAGAGGCCTATATTAGAAAATTTAGTGATGATCGTATGCAGGTCTTGTAGTACAGTTGACGCGTCCCCACCAAGGGAACCGTCATCAAGGTACCACAGATTGAATTTGGAATTTAGATCTGAAATAATTGGATGAATGACTAAACTAAAAATGCAATAAATAATATTCTCATAAATAAATTGTGACGCCACTGTCAAGATACTAATTTCTTTAAATAGTAATCGTAAGGAATCACGGGAGTTAAGGTTATATATAGAACGAATGGCTCTTTTTTTTAACACGAATATAGTCTGTATGTCAGCAGCTTTTCCCCAAAACCAGAATGCCGTACGACATAACACTATGAAAATAAGTATAATAAACTAAACGAGGTGTCTCAACATAGTCTAAGCTAACCTAACTTATTTATAAGCCCATGCAACCTATGTAATATGTAATGGTTAAAGCACAAACATGTTTTTGCGAAACGAAAGTTTGTAAAATGATATAGTTTGTCAAACGTATTTTTATAAGTCGCGAATTCCACATTAAAAGAAATAAACTATTCAGTGACACCCGCGATGGTAAGATGAATCTAACAACACAGTCATGTCGAAATCGGGCCATGCGTTCAGCCAACACAAGGGAACAAAGATCCATCCACATACATACATACAGGTCAAGAACATTACCCACTTCCATCAGCAGTCGGATAAAAATAATACTGAAATATGTACTCGTAACAATAAACATCTTTTACCACAAATTAAATTAGTCTTGAGAATGCATGTGTATGAGTCACAGATCTCATTATTTTCAAATACCCTTTGGTTCACGATTCTGACTCGCACTTGACCAGTTTTTCTTCCTTTGAGTTACTAAGTCATAGGTCAATTTGTTATTAAAGCAAATTCCCTATGAAAATTCTTAGATTTGACACATTTTCCTGCACAATCTACGCTTGAATATTTTTTATTTTTTGTTTTATGTTAAATTCATTATTTTATATAATGCTAGGTTAAGCTTTATAATTGTATAATATCATAAGTAGTATTTAAAAAAAACGACTGACTGTTGAGTTTCTTGTGGCGTTTCTTCTCAGCAGTGGTCTCTTGCGAAACTCTGGTAGTTTGAGAGAGATGTTTATTCAGTAAGTGCCCGTGCGGCCTACTTACTGAATAAACATCTTTTATCTTTTTTTATCTTTTACTAAGTCATAGGTCAGTTTGTTATTAAATTGCTCAAAGGGCATCAAAATCAAACAAATTTATGCATTGTTATTGTAGGTTCAACCTCATTTATTGTTTTAATATGTACACCTTACGTCTACGCATATAAACATTTTTTTGTCATTTTCTTACATCTATTACTGTCCATTTGCTTGAAAATAAACTTACGAGTATATCTATTTTGTACAAGAGGAAATAAATTTAGAAGTAGAATGTCATGAAATTGAGATCACTTATTAGAAAGAAAGAAAATAAAGTGGTAACAGTAATAATTATTATAAATCACATCAACGGTTCACAGCTTTTTCCATTATTATAATTATTTCTAATGATGATGAGAAGACTAATGGAAATCATCACAGAATAAATAAATAGCAAGAATGGAGATTGATTGAGATAAATGGCAATAAAGAGACATCATCATTAAGAAATAATTTGCATTTCCAGCGTTTTCTCCGGTGGTTTTTCCACTTTAAAATACTGAAAAAGTCAAGAAGTAGCACTCAAAATTATGTGATGATTATATATCAGCAAACATTTTACGCAGTTCATTGTATGAGTCAAAAACCTTGACAATTTTAGTATTTTCTTCAGTGTGTAATTCCTATTTCTTTAGTATTGGTAACCAGTCCTAGAGTTGAAGTTGCCAGATCCATTGGGAGCCGCGTTAGGAGCAAGGTATTGGCGAGAAGCAGCTCCTCCGAAGTTGGACTTAGCAGGCTGGAAGCCACGGCTGGGGGCGCCGTATTGGTTGGAAGGAGCTTGTTGACCGGCACCGGAGTATTGACCAGCGCCAGAGTGTTGACCGGCACCGGAGTATTGACCAGCGCCAGAGTGTTGACCGGCACCAGAGTATTGGCCGGCACCAGAGTAGGATTGACCAGAGTAGCCGGAGCCAGCGCCTTCACCGTGGTAAGCACCTGAAAAAACGTAACGTTAATATCTTTGAACTTTTGACATCATGACAATCTAAAAACCATTTGTTACTAGCGTACAATGCTATGTGACAAGAAACTTCTCAAATTATGCAACTCTCCTACGAGTATGAGAATTTCTCTGTTACTCCCAAGAATATTCAAATTTTTGTATGAAGATTCTCAGTGCTTAATGTTTCCGATAATGTTCTCACTCATTTTTGAGGTCTTTAAAATATGAGCCCAATCATAGTTTAAAGTGATAAATTTTACTTCCAATAGTATAATACCTAATGGTCAAACATTCCATGCGAGTGACGAAAATTTGATATTACCTGAGGAAGTGGGTTTATAACCCATAAGCTAAAAATGAGTTTACAAATACTGAAGAAGAGTCATCCTTTAAACAATGAAGGATGGAAGAATCAGTTGAGGGTCAAAATGTTGAAACATATAATGAATCAAGTACATGTTAACAAAACTAGTCCGACCTTTCAATTCGTGAAGGATGCACATTTACAACATTTTGTTAGGTAATAAATAATAGTATTTGAGCGAAGCTTCTGCGATATAGTTTCGTGATAGTTAATTTACTGTGGCTAGAAGTACGGCTATTCAAAGTAGAAGTGTATAACTCAAATGAAACAATATGAAACATAACGATTGTTTGTGAATCATAAAACAAAGTGGTTCTTGTATAGGAGAAAATTGGTCCAGTACCGAATTTGTCTATTTTTTTCAGAAACACAATTATTGCAGACAAAACTATTTACACCCACAGGTAACTTAACATTTTTCTAAATAACGATCATTCTATACATTACGCCCTTTTAAACACACAATTATCTAGTAAGTTGAATAAAAACATCTCGCTGGTTTCCTAGCCGCAAAGCTTGCATTTCTCAAAGCTCAAGGCCACGCTTAGGCACGCAACAAAGAAATCATTTTTTTTAATGATGTTGTTAACGGAACTGTAAAAGGTTATTGCTTTTATGATGATTTACTATACATTAGTGTGTACATCTTTAAATTAACTGACAACAATCTGAAATCAAGTAGTTGTTACAAAATTAATATTGTTGCTGTTGGTACGCATCATTGTCAACGTCAAGAGATTGCGTTTGTACAAGTATGTTGATGATTTCGTTTTATTTTGCAAGGCTGTTCGAACATGATGTTATGTCTACAAGACATAAAGTGACTGACATAAACATACACAGCTTACAGATTGATGATTTAATATTGCGTATATATGCTATGCTATATGATGAAGAAAAATAATTCTTTAAGGATTCGAAAATAAATGCGCTTTTGGGTGTAAGTCTGGTTGTAATTCATTATTGACAAACTTTTTTGTCTAAACCAATATTCTTAAAGATTTATATAAGATCATATTTGGTATCGTTATTAAATCCCATAGACATATTAAGGATTTTTATGGATATTTTATGTTATTTTCTCATATGCAATATACAATTGAGATCTTCAACTCGTGCCCTTTGATAAGGATATTGTACAATCCAAGATTTGTGTTTCCTGTTGTGTATATTATCTTGAAACAATCTCCAGCGACGTATTGATCTTTAGTTGCTTTGAATTCAGATTTAATGTCAATTTGGATTACACTATTATTGAATACGATATAATCGTAAGGTTACTCAAAAACCATTTCAAGGTATAATCTAATCGAAACCATCAACATTTTATTTGCCAGATTCGAGGGTTTTCTCGTATTTTGAAGTTGAATTTTATCTTTGAGTTTTTCAAACAATGTTTTTAATTTCTAGTTAGGACAATAAAATAATGAAATAATTGTAATGCTATAAACCAGATTCTAATGACATACTTTTGAAGTGTTTTAATAACAATTGGAGTTACTAAGTATTTTTTGAAAATACCAATAGAACTACAACCCAGATATCTTTACTAAGGTAATTATTTATTTTGCTGTGATGATATCCAAACTCAAATTATATCAGATCCCAAACCATAGAGTCAAGTCTTTGTTCACTTTTCTCACATTTCCTAACCGTGGGATCGTGTTGTCACACGAGATCCGTTAATTTTATAACGGCGGATGTTTTGCGAAATGTTTTTAAATCGTTAACATTTGTAACGTTTTTGGAACAAAAGAATTCCTTCGTGGGGAAATCTATATCTTACACGAACGAAACATGTCTAAAGCTAGATTTTAATGTGAATTTAAAAGGATAATTTATGAAGGTGCACACGCAACTTATTTCAGACACATATTTACGCTAAATAACGCTCAAGGTAATAAAAAAACCAAATCTCAAACGTAATTTTTGTCAATGAATTCTTCAAACAGATTCCTGTAGAGACCTTGCACTCTGGATTTTTTAAACCAATGGAATGAAAATTACTGGTATTCATCAGAATAAATGAAATTGTTTTTGAAATAATTGCAGTAATTTTCCGTCATTAGAAGATTAATTGAATGGCTGAGACTGCTCTAGATTGAGTTGGATGGTCGAGCATCAAGTCAATTTATGCCTATATTTGCTCATACGTCGTATGTTAAAGGATGCAGAATTTGCTTTGTTTGTGTATAAGAAGGCAATGGCAAATTAGATGGACTTATTGAGAAAGCGTTTTATAATGAGTACGTAAAGAACTAATTAATATTTTACCTAATCGCCATCTCTTAACACTTTAACAACCTGTTGTAACATGCTCCTAACATGCTTTGGACTTGGTAAAAAGAAAATTACAGAGAGAAGTATATGTTAATTTCACTTTTAATACTTTCTGGGTCTTGGAAATCTTTATGCATTTCAGTAGCAACATAATAAACTTAGAGTAACCTCAGGCGTTATGACCTTTAAGCCAGTATAAATATTTCACAGCTTGTCTTACTTTAAATGTTAGCTTCCTTGAACGATTTCTCATCTATTACAAGTGTTACAACACCAAATATGGGTCGGTCCTTTAACTTTTAATGTCTAGAAGAAAGGTTAATCGCTGAGGTACACTATTAGTTACTCTTTTCAAGCGTTGAAACGCTTTTAGAAACAATTTACATGTGAAAATTCAAAGTATTTTTTACAAATTTAATCTTGCCGTTGAACTACATAACCTAAGACGATTAAAAGATATTATGTGTTAGTAAATGTCATAGAAAACCGTCATCGACCGTGTTTCTAAAACGTAGTTCAATTTATTGTACAAGTAACAGTTTATTATTTGCCTAACCTAATTGTTACTTTGGTAGTGACCCTGACTAAAAAGCTGGGTTCGATGACAGGTAATTCCAAATGATATATTGAATATGTGTAACCAAGTAAAACTGACAAATCCACTTCTCCAATAACTAGTCCAGTAATCTGAAGACGTTTTAAGATTGGAGCAGATTATTAGTGCCAATATGCTCTGAGGCAACATGTTAACTGCTTGAAAGTCTTGAAACTATAATTTCGAATTTGCACATCGTGTGTAGATTATACCAAGTATAGTACCGGTGCATCAGTAGAAAGGGAGCTTGCGTAGGACTGGGTTACGGCGATTTCAAAGCTGACCTTAATAACGAAATTTAGTGCCTCTATGATGCCCTAATTATGAGCTTAGGGCTATTAAGTAAATTAATATAGCTGTTTTATTAGCTAGAAGAAGTTGATTTTGAAGTTAGAAAATTATATTCAATCAATTCTTATGAGTATAAGTTTGATTATAAAATTGAAGTGTTCTAATCGACGAAGCCTCCATCTTTTTATGATGTTCTTTCATTGTTAACCTTACTGTTAAACAATCAATTGGTACTTAATATCAGTTAATTTAGTATGTTAGTAGCTTAAGTAGGTTTTTGTATTCTAAACTTGCTCAAAAATATTCTGTATCACGTTATATTTTCAAGTTAGCAATAGACAAGTAGATTATTGCGGAAGGCTTATGTCCAGCAATTGACCTGTTTCAGCTGATAATGATGCTGGTTTGTAAATATAAACATAATTATGCAAGTTTGTAACAATAAAAAGTGCCTACGACCATTATGATATTTTAAGATCTATTAGAATTATCCGTTTAAACAGTAATGAAAGTTAATATTCGCATTAAGAGCGATCTTTCTGTTCTTAATGTGGAACTTGCGTCGATCATCGAAATAACTGAACTAAGCAAATCTAGATAAAACTTCATTCCTACAACTTATAGAGAACTGCAACTATGTGACGGTGAGGAAGCTAAAAATAAGTATTTCTAAGAAATCTTTGGTATTTTTTTGAGAAATTGTTTGATAGACCTTAACACGGCAAGAAAATGCTTGAAAGATATTGTAATCAAAACGTGGACATGAAAATTAATAAATATTATTTATGGGACTTGATTTAATACTGTTACCGAAAATAATACTCAATATAAAAAGCAATTCCAGGCCCCGTATTAAGGTCGTCTTCATCGCGATGGATAAAGCATCCGTCACTTTTGCACTTATATTATGGTAAGACAGTGACAGATGTTTTATCCACAATAAACACGACCTTAATCCACCCGCAGATACGATGAGGTATGATTAAGATCAAAACTTGATCGAAGACAGTCTTCATTTTGATCACAAAGAACTAAACATCAGGAATTGCACCTGAAATATTTATATGAACTTAGCAATTCCAATGGTGTGCGCTATGTCCATCTCTGCTATCAAGGTCCAAAGGAAAGGGACAATGAGATTTTCGCACGCCTTCGCAATGCATGCCGAGCCTAGATTACAAACTGACCAGCAGATTGAATAACGGACAGATGAATCAATGTTATTGGTTGCTATGTGACTTTACATTTTGAACACAGAACTTGCTTATTTCTCTCCCTTATATTTCATTAAATATAGGTAGTCAGTCTAGTTACCTAGAATTTTGGCCTAAAATTTTATTGTAGGCAAAGATAGAAACTTGAAAATATTGAGAAAATACTTAAAATTAACTGGCGGTCCTCTTATGCGTCAATAAATTCATAAAACTGATAAAATTGATTAACTTCCAAGTTTAGAACATGAACTTGTCCTACATATTGAAAATTCCTTTTCTTGGTATACCGGGTGTACAATCGAAATGTGTCAGTATGGTGAAGTCGGAAACTATGAGAGATAGCGAGATCTGTTCTTAGGAACCATGACGTCGATTTTAGATTTGATAATAATTACATTCAAACTTTTTTATTAACTCTCATACTTTAAACAAGATTCCATTAGTGTTGTGCTTCTTGCGAGTTGCAGAATTTATACACATTGATTTTGAGCAGGTTCGATTCCCGGTTATGTATGTGAGTTAATAAAAAAGTTTGAATGTAATTATTATTAAATCTAAAATCGACGTCATGGTTCGTAAGAACAGATCTCGCTATCTCTCATAGTTTCCGACTTCTCCATACTGACCCATTTGGATTGTACACCCGGTATACCTATAAACTAGTGACAAATCGATTTAATACGGTTGAATATTGCCAATTCTAACTTTGACGAAAACTTTGACAGCCAAGTCACCCTCCATGCAAGCGCACTACTTATTTGTAAGTCAGCCGTCTACGTTTGTGTCTACACTTGCGTATATAAATCTCAGACAAGTGGAGTCACGACGTTGACGCAACTACACCATCTTGCTCATCTAAGAACCGACTACTGGCAAATTACTACAGAGGAAGAGGATTTTACTCTATTTCTTAGGACATCACGCTCTAAATAACTATTACAAATATTACATCCCCCTTTATATAATGGCAAGCCCTACTTTCAGAGTTAATAATTTAAAATTAGCATTCTACGAAAAACAAACCATTGATCTATTAGGGAGCTGCGGTGCCTCAGCAGATACACAGGTTAACTCCCCCCTCCCTGTTTGCATTAGAGGTTAATAAGGAGCCGTAGTAATAGATGGATGTTTTTTTTTAATGGTGGAGGATAATCGTGGATACCCTCGGGGAAGGGCTTTGTCCAGCAGAGGACGTCTGTGTCTAATTATGATGATAAATGCCGAATGATTTGTTGTAGTCGAAATACTTCAAAATTAACTAACTTACTGAAGCTCAATTTCATTAATTCTTTTTTTTTAATGTTAATATAATAATCAAAGTTTAATTGTGTAAATTAAACTTTTATTATTATTACAGTTTTCCAATGAGAAATTGACCCCAAATTCTACAAAGTATTGACACTTGAGTAATTCCCAAATACTTTTTGTCTTTGAATTATTCGATTTTTATGGTCACGGTGTGATAAAAATGAAGATTTTAGCAACTCCCATTTTGAAGTATTTTTTGCACGCAATGCCATTTTCGAAACAAAATCTGTGGTTGCCAACAAATTGCTAACGGAATACGTGTACCAAGGTTGAACCGCGGTTTATTTGCCAAATTGACAAAAAAGGTTATCTCACGTATTATTTCTGGGTATGCACATATAATGAGCTTATTTGCTTTAATTTGAAACTTTGATGTTATTTGATTATCTTTATTTGTAAATGATGCAACACTTTCCATTTTAAGTAAAATATTATTTTAACCTTATTATAGGATTCTTAGTAGACCAAGAAGTTTGCAATATATGGCACACTGAATGAATTAACAGTACCAACATATCTTTATCCTTCGGTATTCTGTATCGCTTACCCAATTCAACATCGATTTATACACCCATATTTGCAATCTTAAGATAATTAGATACTTAATGATCATCGACTGGATACAAAAAAATTCTAGACTGGAGATTAGTCAAATTTGACTTTGTCTAAATTAGCAATGTTTTTATAGCTGTACGAAATTAGCTGCATATTTGTGGATTTTTTGCTGAGAGACGATCGTACAATACTATATTGATTGCAAGTATGAGATGAAGCTTAATAATATGTAATTTATAGTATTGTTTTTCTAATGTAAACTGTGGAGGTTTTTATTCCATATAACAATTTAAAAAAGCTGATTAAAGGATTAATCAATACCGATGATGAACGTTGACTAACGTGTTTCTTGAATATAAGTAGCACGTTGACCGATCTTTTGATAAAGAATAATGTAGGCTAGGCTTAGGATATCTAGATCGTGTGCGATTCTATGATAAAGATACCATGTCACGTTTCACTACTCTCGCGCTGTTGCATGTTATATTGACCTAATCTCTTATAGGTCAATTGACTAGCATGTTACACATAAGTCATCTAGATAATACGATGGATAACACAGGTCACCAAGTTACAGTAAACAAATTGACTTGCCACGGAAGTATGTAAATATGATTAAAAATAACAAAGCAATATGATTTACTTGCGTAGGTTTCTTTAGAAACAGTGGGCTGATATAATGAAAATTACTTATTATAAACTAAAAATTGTAGGAACCAGCTTCGGTTCAATCATTTACTTGGAATCTAGCTGTCAAATAAATAATGTTTAATTTTTTCAAAAGATCTCTTGAAGTTTTATGCTCTATGCCCGTATTGATTGCCCTGTTAGGCACATAACTCAAACCTACCAATAAAATCAAGATCACTCACCATCATCAGAAATGCCAGCAGCCTCATCACGGGCGTTCTGCTCCAACGACTTCAGGATGGCCTCTGGGATCGGGGGAGGAGTGGGAAGATGAGCACCCTGGGGCTGGTAGCCGTTCTCATCAGCGGTGTAAGTGATGCTGTAGTCCTGGCCATCATCACCCTTGTACCCGAAGCTGCCATGGGACTGGACACCGTTGGTAGCTATACCAGAGGCATCAGCGCGGATCCCATTGGAAGTCTCGAAGTCATAAGAGAACCCTTCAGCAGTAACTTCGCTGTTGGAGCGGAGGATCTGAGCGTTAGCATCGGCAGAGTTTTGTTGGCGGCTAGAGTACTGGTTGGGTGCGTTGTAGATGTTACCACCGTGTTGGGTTTGGCCTTGTCCGAAACCAGCGCCTTGTCCGAAACCACCAGCTCCGCTTCCAAAACCGCCCGCGCTGTGGCCACCGGCACCTCCTTGGCCGAAACCAGCTCCGCCTCCGTAACCACCCGCGCTATGGCCTCCGGCTCCTTGGCCGAAACCAGCTCCGCCTCCAAAACCGCCTGCACTATGGCCACCGGCGCCTCCTTGGCCAAAACCACCAGAGCGACCTCCCTGGCCGAACCCGCCAGCACCGAAGCCTCCAGATCCGAAGGCACCAGCTGACTTGGCTCCGCTTCCACCGGCGGCTGAGCCGAAGTTTCCTCCGAACCCTGAACCACCTGAACCTGAGCCAGGAGGCAGGTAGGTGTTGTCCAGACGCCCTGCGGCGCAGACTCCCAAGACGGCGGCGACTACGAACTGGAAAGAATAATAACAGTTATGTTATAGGCAGTAACATTATCGAAACATGTGATTCAAAAAATACAATTGATCTAATGTTTGGTTATTTATGTGGTTTATGCGCTTTTATACAAATATTAGTGAAGTCAAAAGTCCAAAAAAGTACTTTACTTAAATTAGGGATGATTTCGTAACGCCCAATAGTGACAAATGTGTATTCACTGGGGCGGGGTTTATTATTTAATTTTGGTTTCGGAGCTAAAACAGCAACAATTTAATTTCTTGACGTAACTTTAACTTTCCGCCTTTTCAAATACGTTTGATTAATTACTAGAAAACTTATCAGTAGATTCAAGACAGTACCATTACAGAATCACTGACGAAGATTGAAGAAAACGTGGGTAGCCCGAGACGTTAATGATGGCTATAGTTAACGGACTAACAATATGACAAAAGACGGCGATGCAACGGTCTTTTGAGGCCAAATTACTATTTGCTCAAGCGCTTTTAGTAACTTTATTAGTTATCAATGAGATCGCAGTTGAGCTGACGATGAGTTGCAAAATTGTGAATCTTGCATGATGTTTCATATTTTTAATGTCATGTCGTACTTTTAAGTATGATTTTTCCAATTTAATTGGTTCTTAATTTAGTGATATGTTTGTAAACACAACTGTTCATGTAATAAACACAATCGGAAATTAACTGTTGAATGAAAGATGATCTTAATTCAAAAAGTAATAGACCAAAGCAATGAATTATCCCTAAATAACCCAAAAATTCTCGAATCCCGAATCAACTGGTAAACTTTGTAAATCCCAAAAGTTAGTCCACTCTAAAAAAACTTACCAATTTCATTTTTGAAATAAGAAATTGATATCAGAACCCAACGGAGGCGAACGTTCGACTGTGATGAGTGAAGACGACCGACGGATTATATACCCAGGCAGTCTTAGAGCGCTACAGAAACTTTGAAGGTCCATAGGTTACTCTTCCTTGTAAATGTGGAACATTTTTCAAGATCTAGTTTTGCAATCGATTCCTTTTACGGTATAAGGTTAGCTTTTTTTGTTCAATTTAATTGGAGCTTCTTATTGCAATCTGAGAAAGATGCTAGATTATCATACGATTGGTTTAGTGCGTGTGTTTGTTTTTTTTGGTTTTTGTACAGAAAGATCCGGCTTCATTTCCAGATGATTTTCTTTCTTACGTTTCTGCTTCTTGTCCGTTTGGAATTTGGGAATTTGGGAATTTGGGTTTGGGAATTTATTCCGGGAAATATTGAATCTACGTACTGTGTGCAATAATTTAGAAATTAATTGTTCGGTGACTAAGATACGATAAAAATATGGATTTGGATCAGAGATGGTGCAAGACACACTAAGTGCAGAGTTTAGCAACGATTTACATGATTTTTTAATCTATTGTTCATGGTTACATTTGGGAATGCTTTTAAACTTAAACCTCTCCTAAATAACAGAGCGATATTCTTAAATTTTATTTAGTACGGTATCAGTTTTCCAAATACAGGAAATTTAAATACGAAATTTGACACGACCTAATATTATTTACCTATTTCGGCTACCTACCTACCTACCTATTTCGGCTTAATTACAATGGCGAAATTTGCAACTGGGAAGAACCTAGAATGGAAAATATGCTACTAAGAAAAATTAGCAATTAGGAAAAATGCGATAGGGTAAAATCACGACTGGAAAACATTCTAACGTGGAATAACCTAGTTTGGGAAAAATATTGAAATATACCTGCACCGTATTAAAATAATGCGGGGTCATTATTTTGATGAGAAAATTGTATGAATCTTAGACGATTTTGAATAAGAAATAAGTCACAATCCGATATTGAGGTTACTGCATGACTTCTCTTGTCGAATTTAGGTTTTTTCCTACACGTACCTACCTACTCTCATCTTTTCAGTAAGTAGTAATATTAGTGATTTGGTTCCAATTTTACATAAATATGTTTCTGATTAAAAATTATATCCCCGGAGTTGGTTTTATGACCTGAAAACTTTCATTTAAGACGTTCAAAAGTGTGTTACTGAAATACACTTAGGTAAGCAAAAACGGTTGTATTCTAAATTTAAAACGTCTATAAAAATCAATCATCTAAGATGTTTATTTAATATCCCGATTCTCGGTTAATTCTCTGTTTATCTAGGCACAAGTTAATAATAGGCAAAAGATAACAATTAAAATAATTATTATAAGATAACATTAACAAGTACAGATGTAGTGCATAATTGCTTTCCTTCGTATTATCACGGAAACGTACGAAGGTGTCATGCTACTTCAGTCAAGCTCAGTACTTTTTGTACTGTGACCGACTGAAATAGCACGACGCGTTCGTACGTTTCCGTGAAAATACGAAGGTAAACAATTGTGCACTACATCTGTACTATGTTTGTTTAACATAGTAACTCAAAATACCGTTTTAGATATTGCGTATTCTAGTTTCAAACCATATCATGTGATAGCTCTAATAAATAGCCTACCTATAACATTACTCTGTTTTCTGCTAATTTACGTAGACATTTTTAAATACGATTCTGAGTAGTTGCCATATTAATAATAAATACCTGGGGACAATCGCACACAAATTGATCTAGTTAGTAGGAGATCCGAATAGCAGAAGATTTGCACCGGGCTGGTTATTCGATAAAAAGTATTTTATATCAAATTTAATTTGCTAAGTAATATATGGTGAACAGATAGGCTGAAAAATTGCATTCCAATATATAATTAATAAAAAATAAAACAAAACTTTGTTTTAAATAATCGCAATTGCTTGGTTAATAGACAAATTACATATCAATCGAAAGTATGATGCCTATAGAATATGCAAACTTTAGGTTGACTATTTTTTTTCCCGTCAAACTATTGGGTAGGCTAGGCAGGTATAAACAGGTAAACTTAACGTTTACATATTGTATAGGCTTCATACTTTCTTTAAAAAAAAATTAAATTGCCAATGCTTGTTAAATAGAAAAATTACATACTAATCGAAAGTATTTGCAATTTAAAAAAAAATTTTTTTCAATGATATAAGTTCTGGACTGAAATTTTGCAGCCTACCTATTCTCCACATATTATTTAGCGTATTAAATTTGATATAAAATACTTTTCATCGAATAAACAGCCCGGTGCAAATCGTCTCCTATTGGGATCTTAAACCATGTATTATGGGTACTGGACAACAATAAACATACTTATATAGAGAAATAATTAATTACCAACATAAACAAAATAACCCTGATACAAATACCTACTCGCGGCAATCACACAAATATTTGCCCTGACCGGGAATCGAACCCGGGACCGCTAACTTCGTATTCAGAGTCACTACCAACTAGGCTGACAATGGAAATATAACGTATCTTGAATGAACACAGCAAATTCGCGAATTAAGCTGACGATTGAACAGACAACAAAGACCTTTAATGCTATCTCTCCGTAGATAAAAAAATAAGGACCAATGATGAAACCGTCACGCCTTCTTCCCAGAGTGGGGTAGACAGAGCTACAGAATGACCAACTACTCTTGACAACTTTTTGTTAATTCTATAACCACATTTTGCACAAACACGCTAAGATGTTTACCGTGCATATTAAAATAATAATAAATAATAAAACAAAATGATTCTTTATTTAGGTATTAACCCATCAATTCATTAACAATACTACAAACATTTAACATTTAATTAAATTAAATTAAATTAATTTAATTTAATTTAATTTATAATTTATAAAATAATTTCCTGAGCAAACTTCGCTCCCAAAATAATGGAAAAAGTTCGTGCACGCCTGAACAATACTGTATATTAGTGACAGGTTGCAAGCCCTTTGCCTAACAATACTACAAGCCTTTAATCCCTTAGTCGCCTCTTACGACTCCCACAGGAAGGCATGGAGTCGCACTATTCTAAGCCGGCAACCACACGGCACATAAAATATTTTGAGACAATTCCACTAATATTATAAATGCCAAAATTTGCCTGTGTGTGTGTTAGTTTGTTACTCGCGCCTTCACGCTGCAACGGCTGAACGGATTTGGATTACATTTGAAATGGAGATAGCTCATAGGTACCGTGGATTAACACAGAGGCTTCTATATCACATACTTTTCATTCGGCAAAATATAAAAGTTCCCAAGGGAATAACGATAATCAAAATCTACACGCGAAGTCGCGGGCAGAAGCTAGCCTATTATAACTTTATGACGTTTAAATTAAGAGTTAAGTATCCATTATTGGTCCCATCAGCTAAAGGTGTCCAGTATTGGTACCATCACCCTACTGCAGTTGACTAAATAATGCACTTTTCTGTGTCGATGTGATATTAAAATGTCATGTGCGATATTAATAATTATGTGAATCCGTCTTTGGTAAAGACATTAATCTGATTTTACAATGAAACTATGAAATTGTAACGGCGTTAACCGGCGTTTATCTCGTGGGATAACTCCTACGAGAACATCACTTTATCACCGCTTGTCATACTAAGAGATGTGAATACCTATTATTAATATTATCATACAACTATATTTAAGTAATTTTAAAAACAAAAAGCTAGTTCAGGGGCCCTGACATTTCTGCGTTTATCGCGTGACAAAGTGTTGATAAGGCATCCGTCACCCTCTGACACGTAAATAAGTACGACAGCGACGGATGCTTTATCCACATTTGACACGCGATATAGACGCAGCCATATTAGCCCCACAGGTGTATTAAAACCCACACACACAATACCTGCACAGACTGTAGGTACACTCTAGCAAATCATGAATCTTATGTATTTAGGTACACATGGTGACATCGAAGACATAATCAGAAACCAGTTTTTCAGTCTCGGCAATTGATGGCCATTTCCAAGCAATATTAGTTACGAGAAACAAAAGCTATTTCTTATTTGTTAATTTTAATGTAATCACCAATTAAGTAAATCATGGTTACCCTATTTTTAGAATCATACCCTCTATGGATCCTATTCAGACTATTTAACTTTAATGACAGTTACAGTGACAATTCAAGTCAATCATTGACAATTTTTTTTTTGTGGAGTGTAGAAAATATTTTTCTGTTAAGTCTGAATTCTACGTCTAAACACCTATTTTAATGCTTAATGCTCGATTTCACCCAGTATAAAACTAGGCAAAGCATGTCGGGCCACGCTCAGTGTAGGGTCGAAAGCCAAAACAAACACAAACAGACATACATACCTTCATACAGGTCAAACACATTCGCTGCAGTTTGTTAAGAATACTATCACCATCATGTCGAAAACATTTGATCGGTGCTAAGCTAGCAATAAGCTTAACTGTCTGTCCCTCCCACTACCACTTAAGGTTTGAAATTGTCAGTGCTTCATCAGTAACGTCTGCGGATCTCCACATTTCTAATTCGATCCGCTCAAATACTCCAAGCTTCAGCCCTTTCCAATGCCGTTTGAGTGACCTTAAGTTTTATAAGGCCCATTGTTAACGACCACGTCTCAAACGATCAACGAATAACATTTTATTTTAACTTTATTCATTGTTCTTTCTGAAAACCAATGTTGCAAAAAAGGCCTTTTTGCATAAAAGTTTTGCTTAAAAATTATCATGCAAAATTATATTTTTGACAAAAAAAGCCAATCCTTATACATAGGTAAAATGGGCATAGCTTCTAACGGTAGGATGGTAAGTATCTGGGAGACTTAAATAAATCGCTTTCTTCAAATATTATATAATAGAAATAGAAAGATTTACACAATTATTTTTAAATAAAAAATAAATTAAATATAATGAAACAGCGAGACACGGGACCCGTGTCTGCCCTTATCGAAATTTTCTCGAGACGCCATTATAGATCCAAATACCAATAGATCATTGACAAATTTGAATTTGGAAAGAACTTAAACGAAATGTAAAAGTGGCCAGGAACGCAAAAAGGAGGTTGTAACAACCTCGTTACTAGCTTGTGCTATAGATATCAGTGTCCACCTTCCCTCTGATGTGGAGGGTAAATAATATTATCCGGTCTTAGTTTGGTTAGTAAAGGTTTACATACATTTTTCATTTGTCTTTCATCGTATGCAACGTTTCAAGTGAAGCAAAATGAGCTATATACATTCGTATAAAGCTTCGACAATTTTTTTTGTGGTTATGTTGAGTTATAGGAGCAACTGTATGTATCTGATACCTACTTAATTTTGCGAGGTTCATTAAAAAAGGAAGGAAGATATTGTATGTTCGGCTATGTTATTATGTTTTTTTTTGTATAAAGATTTTTCCGTTAACTGTGAACTGATTATGAAAATTGTTTGATAGGGTATGTATACTTTTGAGATGGACACCCGTTGTCACTAACTCAGTATCTGATGAGGAGACGGAACCGTTGAAGAATTGAAGAAACTTCATAGGCATACACATAGCGATTTTGGTATTTTCAGTGTCAAGTCCATCATTTGCATTCAGAAAGTACCTTTTGTTGAAATGGAACTGATGATGAAGACCACTGATGGCCACTGAAACTCACGGGCAGCACATTTAAAGGGTTTAAATATACACTATGACTTTTCCGCGGCGTTGCTTGCTGCGAGCTTGAAATATCCTATGCAGAATCTTATTAATTGAGAAGTGTGACTAAATAACATCATGTTATGATCACTACAAAGTATAAAATGAAATGTGAACCGCTTTTAATAACGCATGTAACATCTTTTCTAATGGTAATAACGTGTCAGTTAAACTTTAACCAAAAGCAGACTCTGATAACCAATTTGGCGAAGTAAAGGTTTAACCCCGCCTCAATTAAGGGTCATTTTGTTACCTCACCTTGTTACAGTAACAAGGTGAACCATTAAGTTAATTTTAACTGACAGTTTAACC
Organism: Acleris sparsana; assembly: GCA_923062465.1. Taxonomy (NCBI): domain Eukaryota; kingdom Metazoa; phylum Arthropoda; class Insecta; order Lepidoptera; family Tortricidae; genus Acleris; species Acleris sparsana. The sequence goes on from OV281300.1 coordinate 14,898,782, forward strand.
GTGAATCGCTGCTACTGTGAGACGAAAGGTTAAGTATAACACGCTTCTGACAGGCAATGAATTCGTAGGTATGTACTAAAAAGCTATCTTCTTAAAAGCCTCTAATACCTACTAGCCTCCTCTGTCCGTCCGTCCGTCTGTCTTTCAGCGAGATGTTTGTCAAAAAATAATAGACGATACCGTAGATATTTTAATAGAATTTCTACGACAATTTGCCGCTTCAACAAACATTACAAAAATAAAATGTTGAAGAGGGTTGCCATGCAAAAAATATATATTTCTTGTACTGAGCATACTAAAGTAGGTTTATTTTGCGTTTATGAATAACGGGGATTAGTCTATGGGGGCATAAGGCTTTGTTTAACTTGTATTTGGTTTGTTGCCCTTATAGTTAGGCGTCCTTTCAAGTTAGATGAAATATTGAGAGAACGAAACGAGCGCGCAGAGGGCCCTGCCAACATACACTACGCTAACTAGAACGAAACGATTAACGAAAAGCGGCCAAGTGCGAGTCGGACTCGCGCACGTAGGGTTCCGTACCACTATACATCTAAATAAATGTTTTTCTTTATTCTTTATTATATTGGAGTTGATTGAATGAAAGGTAAAATGCGGTTTACGATTTATAACGTATTAAAAAAAAACTAATTATTAGATCTCGTTCAAACCAATTTTCGGTGGAAGTTTGCATAGTAATGTACATCATATATTAATTTTACATTTATCATTCCCTTATTTTAGAAGTTACGGGGAGGGGACACACATTTTTCCACTTTGGAAGCGTCTCTCGCGCAAACTATTCAGTTTAGAAAAAATATATATTAGAAACCTCAATATCACTTTTGAAGACCTATCCATAGGTACCCCACACGTATAGGTTTGATGAAAAAAAAAATGAGTTTCAGTTCTAAGTATGGGGAACCCCAAAAATTTATTGTTTTTTTTCTATTTTTGTATGAAAATCTTAATGCGGTTCACCGAATACATCTACTTACAGTTACAGTTTCCATAGTATAGCTCTTATAGTTACGGAATAAAGTGGCTGTGACATACGGACGGACAGACGGACGGACAGATATGACGAATCTATAAGGGTTCCGTTTTTTGCCATTTGGCTACGGAACCCTAAAAACGAAACGAATAGAAACGCTAGTTAGCCCTCTGGCCACATAATGGTAAGTGGGAACTGAGACCCATAGACATTTGGATTGTTAAGACTTCAATCTTAAGACTGCAATTCTAAAGCCTGTTTTAATAAAGTAATTTAAATTCTAATGTTCGTCTCGAAATGCGTCAAAAATGACAGTGTTCTATAGTTTGGCGTTTACTTTGACGTAACTTGTGACGGGCCTCACAGTCAAGATGAGTTTATTGATACGGCCATAAGACCGCAAATGCGTTGCCAACCCTGAGATGTAAGATTGAATGCCTCTATGCCAGTAATCTCCCTCAAATGGTTGTCTTATCTCCACACCGAAACACAACAATGCAAACGCTATTGCTTTACTGTAGGATAAAGGTTATCCTTTAACCAGCCATCAAGCACCAGAGTTCGCATTGTTGTGTTCTAGACAACAGGTGAAAGTAGTAGCGTAGAGGCATTCTATCTTAGTCCTCAGGGTTGACAACAAATTTGCGAGTCTAGGATTGGAGTCTTAGGATTGTAGTCTTGAGAATGCATGTCTATGGGTCACAGATCTTACTTACCATCAGGTGGTCTGTGTGCTCATTTGCCTTCTGTCATAAAAAACCAAACTACCGTAAACTGGGGTACTTTGATTTACGGGGTAACATTGCCCACCCCAAAAACTATCTTTAATATTTAATTATTCTATTAAATGTTTCATCAGGACTAAGCTACTCATACAGTTATATAATTACTTCAACAATTTAAGAAGATAACAACTAAAACAGTTATCGTTTTAAGGTCGGGCAATGTTACCCCGTAAATCAAAGTACCCCCAGTTTACCGGTCCCAAAGTGATAAAAGCCTAGAAAATATTCAAAGTCGCTGTTCAGTAATATTTGACCTTAACTTTCACTCATGTCTAAGATCTATTGTAACAATCTACATCAATGCATAATCAATTTGTTAATAGCATCCTAACTACAGTAGTTACATTAAAAATTGCTACTTTATCTGGCGTTAGGTAGTTTCAAAACCGTTAATTCTCACGCAGTGGCGAGATACTCGGTGCTGCATTGTGTCAGAGTGATTAGTAAAAGGCAGATACTTGGTTATGACTGATCTGTGTGAAGCTGATAAAATGTATGATCAAATCTGTATTTTTACCCTGTCTACCCTTCTTATAAGACTTGTATACATGTATGTTTGTTGTTAAAAGAGTATCGGTGACCATTTGTAAGCCCGCTTTTATTTCTGTAAATGTCAATATTTAATATTTTTTTAAAACTAATCAGTCAGCCGAAAGACGTCCGCTGCTGCACATAGGCCTCCCCCAAGGCTCTCCACTCAGACCGGTCTTGTGCTTTTCGCATCCACCGCGCCCCCGCGATCCTGACGAGGTCGTCACTCCATCTTGTTGGAGGCCCACCTGCTGCTCGTCTCCCGGTCCGCGGACGCCACACGATGTTCTACACGATGGTACTGAAAGAAATCCTGAAATATTTACAGTTACAGAAAAAAAGCAACCGAAACCGTTGAAACCGTTGGGAAACGATACATTCGGCCAAACATATTTGTGCCAAAAGGCGGGATACCTAAATTAATTATGAATGACATTTATTAATCTTCGTACATTGACATCGGATAAGTGTCTATTTATAGATGTTTAATTGTTGTTTTAACTATTGTGTTATTTTCGTATTCTTTGATTATTAGATATGTTAAATAAAACTTGTGCGTACAACTGTGTGACATCGATACATTCAACATAACCAAGCCTTCACCAGAAGAACAACCATCATGGTGTTACTTTGCTTTATCTCTTATCGCAACAAATTTGAATTCTCGTTATATTTTCCGTTAGCTCCTTATTTCAACCGTCGAGAATTCTATCACTTCTTCTGTAATGTAACGATAACGATCTCAATGTAATGCAATTTATATTGTTTATTACATTGATGAATAACTAAACTGTTTATTATCCAGGATCAATCACACCCAGGTCAATCATCGGCGTCATCATGCGTCATGCAGTGACTAACAGTCAGCAAGCACATTGATTTCTTTCCGGGAGCCCAAGGTCCTCCCTTTCTTGGCTAGATCGTGATGATACAGTTAACGTGGTCATAATGGTGGTCCGCCATTAGCGTAAAAGGTTAAATATTTATGATGTTAATTTTGTTAGTATTACGTGTAACTCGTGGGAGACCATTAATTTCATGAAGAATATTTTACCTACAATTTGAATTGCTAAGATACTATAGAACGTTGCCACAATGACAACGTTAAGTCACGGGAAAGAGATTACTTCAAAATCGTTTACTAGCCCTCTGCAACAGGGTTCTATAATGGGTCAACAATTAAGTTTGACACTTTACAATTTACAAATTGACACTACCGTCCACTGCGACACGTCGTCAACCTTGGAGTATCCACCATTAAACCTCACTCAAAACAACCCCTGGCGAGGAACCAAGGCTTCGAAATAGTCTCGTTTGTATGAAAAACGCACTCTGACCCGGTATTTTTGCTCCTGAGTGCAGATGGCAAACGAGAACGTATAAGTGGGATTTGAGACAAACGTTTGCATGACTACCCAAACCAGAAAGTTACCATGCAACCGCTGCTGCTTGGCGGTATGTCAAAGGATACGGGCCTGGCCACATCATTGCGGCACGGCGTCGCCGTCGTTTACGTGGAACGGTGCGGCGCCGTGGAAAGGCAACTTGCCGCGTCGTGCGGATCACGTTGCCATGTAACATCGGCTTTAAGCTATTTCAATCTCTATAGCAAGACATACGACTTAATATCCTGAGTGCACTTCCCATTAAAAGTCAATTTGACCGATGGGCGCGTTTTTCAAAGCGTATTGAAAACGCTTTAGTGTCGCACTAAATATCGTAATTATTTGTCTGTCACAAAGTCGGCTGTAAAATTTTAACTGGTGTGTGTGAGATTGTTTATTTTCTTACATTAATCTTTTGTAAAGTTCGGTTTGTAATGCGCTTTTATTAGCTTCTTACCTACCTCTGTATTGTTATCATATTGCGGATGTAGTAAGCAATTTTTAGATTTGGGGTACCTACCGTTTATAAAATAGATAATAAAAATAATAAAAAGACATTCGCATACACAAGACTGCAAATGCGTTGCCAACCCTGAGGACTAAGATGGAATGCCTCTATGCTAGTCATTGCACACCGGCTGTCTTATCCCCAAACCGGAACACAACAATGCGAACACTGCTGTTTGGCGGTAGGTTAATGGATAACATGGTGGTAGTGATCCGGACGGACCCTACACAAGGTCCTACCACCCGCATGGGTTTGACAATTGGCCTCTTTCTTGAAGTTGGACTTGCCTGACTGTGATTTTAATTTGACTTATTTATTTAATGAGTAATTAAAACTTCTAGGTAATCAACTTTATGAACCAGTATCCTTTTATCTCCTATTTTAATTATAAACTAAACTAAAATATTTATCATTTTACTTAGAACTTAACAATTAAAGTTAACGTTCACACGTTTCTTAGAAATTCAAGAGGATATGAAACAGTCAGATCCGTTTAAAATATAGCCTTGGGGGGCCTTATTTTACATTTACTTTACACCTATTGCTATCGTATTTTCAACATCTACTTTATTGGAATGGTGGCCGAGTAGAAAACAATACGGTAACAATAAGTGTAAAGACAACTAAACTAGCTACTAAACTAACTTAGCTGACTAGAAAGATAACAGTTTTTGTTAATTTGTTTAAGTTCGTAATAAAAATCCCCCATAAATTAATGGTACGGAACCCTTCATGTGCGAGTCCGATTCGCACTTGGCGGTTTTCTTGATTAATAAAGTGTAATTGATTATTTTTCCAAAGTATAATCTAAAAAAACTATGCCACTAATATATATTTCAATATAACATTATAATATACGATGTAAAATATAGTCCACATGACACAGAGTGGCCGTAACATTTTATTTAAATCTCAATCGGAAATTTCAGAATCCAGATCCATTCAACCTGCAACATCTCATCGTTAGTACCTTTAAAATTAACAGCTAGCAGCTAGTAGCCTCGCGTCTTTGTCCGTCTGTCTGTCACGTTCTCTAGTAAATGTCAACCGACAGTCTGTGAGATAGGTTACCGACTATCGTAGATCAGTAAATCAACAGTTATTAGTGTATGTAATGGCTCAATTCGTTGTTGATTTGCTATTGTTTTTTAGTCACGATCGCAGAAGTTTTAGTATAGATTTTGTTTATCGTGTTCTGAGGTTCTAGACAAGACGCATCCGGCGTTCGTTATTGTTATCCAAAATGAATAGGGATGAAGTAAGCTGTCAGATGGTCACGACGAGCGCCTACGTCAATTACACACATTTTGTCGGTTTTCGAAAGTCGTTAACGTTACCGTTAAGCAACTTGTCTAGTCTTACTGGTCTGCATTTGTCTATTTTCGATGGAGTTAATTGCGTAGCCATTTTTTTTAACTGATTGGAAGGACATATAAACCTTCTGTTGTTCCATTGCCCGTTGTTCCTTTCCCATTTTAACGATGTTACTTTGTTATTTCGCTTCAAATAAGATATTAAATCCGCCGTAATGAAAATAATCCTACAAATAATCAAACCGCTATCTATGGCGGTTCAAAAGACTGAGATCTTTAAAGTTAAGACGGACGGATGGACAGTGTAGGCGTATCAGAAGGGTAGGTTCGGGGCGAGTGTCTAAGTTGAGGAGTAATAGATTGGCGTGGTATGGGCATGTAATGAGAAGGGACGAAGGGCACATAACTAGAAGAGTAATGAGAATGAACGTTGATGGATATAGGGGTAGAGGAAGACCAAAAAAGGTGTGGATGGTCTGGGTGAAGAATGATATGTCTATGGAAGGTGTGAGTACTGAGTTTACAGCAGATAGAGGAGAGTGGAAGAAGAAAACATGTAGTTCCGACCCCACTTAGTGTGGGACAAGGGCAGGAGAATGATGAGGTTGGGTAGGTTCGGGTATAGTCGCCATCAAAAATATCTATATTCTTCAGGGTGCTCAAAAATATCTAAACATGTACTCTAACACCTTGACATAGAGACGTGTTTAGATATTTATGAGCACCTCGTTCGTTGCGATATATCTGATGGCGACTGTACAAAACATTAAAAATTAAAAGCAAGCTTTAAAAACTCGACTACATTTTTTGATATTATTAAACACGTTTATTAATGCTACTACATTCGTATACATTTGAGATGGTCCCATTAAGACCTTTCAAAAGATTCAAAGTTCACATAAATAACTGCCATTTCGACATTGTTGTTATTTCAATTTGAACAGTTCAGGTATCCCATGTCACCCGGGATGGTGAAAGGATTCTAACCACCACACACATGTTAATCGGCTCAGCGGTTTAGAAGTTATGGTGGAATAAAACATCATTACATACATACATGAACCCTGAAAACATTACACTGTTTTTTTTGGGCAGTCGGGTCAAAAAGACTTGATATTAACTACAAGAACTTTTTACTAGTAATCATTGAAGCTTTGCTTGAGCCAATATTGGCAAGATGGCATGATAAGTAATAAATAAAAAGAAAAGCGAATGCAATACCGATTCTTCAACTTTAAGACGGAATCGTGCAAGGACTTTGTATTAATTCGTACTTCTTAATTAAATAGTTGAATTAAGTAACACTACAACTTAAGCACGACTTATAAGAAATCAATACGTTGATTACTATCTGTATTATATGTATATGTTAGTAATATTGTAGGTGTTGAATTAAAACTGAAGTTATTCATAGTGTTATAGTAGTATGTGACTGTAGATAATAAAGGACATTAGAAGAACATCACACAAGTGTTTTAATGCCTAATTATGTACAGTTACATGCACTACTTTATCTACCTACATATCATAAGCCTCCATGATGCATTCAGGAGCATATTATGACCGGCATCGCGGCGTTGTTCAGAGCCACTAACAGTAATTATTTTATGACTTTAGTTGCTTTGTCACGGATATCAGGAGGCGTCGCCGAAATATCTATTTCATCTTGACGCTGATTTGATGGTTTAATCTCAACAAATTGAACAATTTTATACAACAAAACAAATGGGGAAACCGGTAATTGCGATAATGAAAAGATTGAAAGGTAGGCAGCTGTAATAGTTTTTTTTTAATTGAGAGACAGACTAGAGTCGACTCCAACTATCATATTGTTCGATATAATCCATTTAGAACTAAACCTCATCTTGACTGATATTAGAATAAAGGTCAAATCAAATTTCTTTGTTTTTCAGAGATGTTCGAAATTTGAATGAAATAATATTGTCGAAATCAATCAATTTAGGAATAATAAAAAAATTACAGATAAGAAATTTGTTCACACAAAAGAGTATATTTTTATGGTGGTCATAATGTGCGGTTCTTGATCCCATCATGGACGGTTTATGATATTTCGAAAGATAAAATTATTTAATCAGTAAAATTAACCGCTTTATAGGCTCTCAGTTAACTTTAAAATGTTTGTTTGTTCGTATGTGTATTCGTTTCCAGTTTTGAAAGTACCTTTTAAGTTAACGACTATGTACATATTAATTTGTAAACCAAGAAAATTTGTAGGAATTTGATTATCTCATATGTTCTCAGAAAGATATCTAATACTCAAGTTTAGTATCGTATTTTAACTTTAAAATACTAGCTTTAAATACTAATCAAGTTAACTTTAAGATGTTATAATGCCAAGCTCTGTTATTTCCAAACAAAATGTACTTCACACGATGTTCTAGGCATTGAACAGGTAGGTATGCTAATACAAAACAGCCTATCAGTACCATCTGAAAACAAATCTGTATTTAAGTCAAATGAAGGTTTAATTTAGATTGCACTTTTATTGCCACCAATCATAAAATAAAACAGATCAATTTTAACGTTTCTCTTAAATAATTATTGATCTTGTTTGTATGTGGAAAGGGTCTAAATTGGATCGTTTTTAGACCGTCATGTAGCCTGAATTCCATAGTAATTCCATCTTCTAATAAACATAATAATTAGTGGCGCGGTGAGTGGTATCGAATAATTAAGGTATGTTTAGGTTTATATATTTACTAGCTTCTGCCCTTGACTTCGTCCGCTTAGAATTAGTTATTCGTCCATTCCATGTTCCGGGGCATTCATCATCATCATCATCATCAGCCTGCATCAGTCCACTGCTGGACATAAGCCTCTTCCATGGCACGCCACTGAGCTCGATCCTCAGCTCTCCTCCTCCAATCACTGCCCACTGCCTTACGGATATCGTCGCTCCACCTTGTCACAGGGTGCCCTACTCTACGTTTACCGATTCGCGGTCTCCACTCTAACACGCGTTTGCCCCAGCGGTCATCGGCTCTACGACAAATATGACCAGCCCACTGCCACTTCAGCTTGCTGATTCGTTGAGCTATGTCGGTAACTTTGGTTCTCTGGGGCATTCATCGGCACTTTAAAATTGTCCCGGTGGAAAAGTAGCCTATGTGTTAATCCAGGATATAAGTTCTATTCCAAAACCCACCACGTTGTAACGTGAAGGAGTAACAAACTGACACACCGAACAAACTTTCGCATATTTACCGTTATTACGGTCCAGTAAAAAGTGTTAACAGAAAAATAAATTCTTACAATGTGTTCTTGTTGTCCGTTCTCGACACTCATTTTCTCTCGCGCTCTAATACATTGATGTAGATCACTACATACTCCAATGACCAAGCTTCTACCATTTTGGAGTTACAAGAGTCTAGACAAATAGACGGGCAGACGGACATACAAAGTAAGATAATTGTTCTGGTTATTAGTATTTGATTCAGAACCCTACAAACTTTCCAGTAGTGTTGTCATGTACAGCCTTAGATCGCCTACATACGATTTATTGGACCTACCGACAAGTTAATGACTGACAACACAGACACTAAGGATAATGAGAATTTTCTCATTAAATGTTAATTAATAAATAAATATCAGGAAACCAATCTCACATAAATTGAGCTATTCCCAAACTAAGCTCTAGGCTTGTACTATGGAAACTAGACAACCTGGAACTTACTTATATGCATAGAGAATATACTTAAATACATAGACTCGCGCTCATCACACTTGATTTGAATCCGGGACCGCTAGCTTCGTAGGCAGGGTCGCTACCATTTTTAATGTTCGTAATATCATCCTTTTCGCGTTAGCGAGGGTTTGGCAGGAGCACGCTCTCCATAGGCACGAGTGGAGAGATAGAAGTAGGCCTTTGCCTAACAGTGAGTCTCAAGCACAGGCTGGTGAAAAAAAATAGACAAAGAACCATGTTTGCAATATCGTAGCAAGATAAGTGTGAGAGTTCCAGAAGATTATCAACGGATGACACACAACACAAGTTTGTTACTTTATTTTTAAATGAGTCGTCTATATATTTTTGTTTTTATAATAGAGGTCCTGTTTACTTTAAGTGAAGATTTCGAGTCGGGTATATTATTGTTTGTTAATGCGGAAAATCTATTAACACGATCTAAGTTATTATTATGTTTACATTGATTTTTTTTGTGATATAATTACTACGGTCATTCAACGATGATTGCCTCATTTGCAAATCAACGCGGAAGATTTCAACTGTAAGAGCAGTTAATTGCGAACAATTAGCAGCGAATTGATATGTACGAGTAGGTAGATGTTGTCTGATACACCACATTTATCTGTAATACGGGAAATACTTTTATTTATATATTTTCCTAGTTACTTTGTAACAGATGTGTCATCGGTATTTTAGTTTTGGTGATCTATTTTAATCTGGATGTGTGTTCGTTCATCTGGCACAAGCAATTTGCTCTGATCCGACCGATTGAATTGAGATTTGGTACACATTATGTAAGTCGGTGACCCAAGGAGGAACGTATAACGTAAATAAATAGATAAATTACAAACATTTAATAGGTAAATTACGTATATCAAATGAAGAGGGCTTGTTGTGAGAAGTCAGATAAGACAAACAGCTTTAAAGTTATGAAAAAGCAATAATTGACCATCCCTCCCTGACCTCTGAAATCCCTTAGGATATTTTTTTTTTAAATAACAGAAAATATAAAAGGCAAACCTGACTGACATATATTAACGCACAGCCGAAACTACTGTACCTAGAAACTTGAAATTTGTTACAGGGGTTCCTTTCGTAATGTAAGTGAGCAGTAAGAAAGGATTTTTGGAAATTCACTCCGTAAGGGGTTAAAATAGGGGGAGTAGCGGAAAAGTAATTCTATGCGTACGAAGTCGCGGGCATTCTCTTCTAGTACATCCATAAATCTAAAAGAAGTCTAAAAGAAGTCTTTGTATGTATTTAAAGTAACGTACGAAATTTTTTAAAAGGTATGGAAACTTCTCCACGCGTACTTGTCTGGTTTGACCTCGTTTATCATGATTCCCACCAAAAGGCCGGACAAGTACAATATTGAATCTCTATTGCAATTCCTGCAAACGTATAAAACCACGCATCACCTCGTAATTGGTAATTCAGAGATTTATAGCTCGAGCATTCATTCTCACGAACCAAATAATTCAATAAACTTCACTCACGCCTCAGTACCCATATCAACAAGTGTAATAAAAGAAAATTACCACACTTTAAATACGAGCCCACAGGCCTATCGTGTATCGATGTAGATAAACGTGGATAACGCATCTGTCAGTCTCTGACCAGTATGTAAGTGCGAGGGTGATGGATGCTTTATCCGCGTTTGTCGAACCCGATGAAAGTGACCATAGTACAAGTCAGATGCCAAAATGATGGATCAGTCGAAAAACTAATCCGACGCCGTCATGCCCGCGGCTAGATTTGATATGTTATCAAATGTTTAACATGTCAATGTTACAAGTAATGTATGAAATAAGCCTAAATGCGAAAAAGCTAGTTTTAAGTTTGAGTGCTTCACTTGCCAACGAATCGTCAAGTTTTTGTTGTTTCTTCGAGATAGCAGGCAGCACCTGAATGTTAAAGACAATATAATTATATAAAACCTTTGCCCTGAGAAGAATCGGAGTAAGAAACTCGGCAAGCTATAATCCTTTTAATAAAAAGTTCACATCATACATAAATATATAATAACACAGTATTTTTGCACAGTAGGTGCGCTTTTTTTAAGGTTATTGTAAGGGAGGTATCCTTACATTCATACAGGCTTACTTTACTATAAATCAAAGCACATTTAATATACGAGAACCATTACTGGACACCTTATATTCTTATAAGATAAAGGTCAGCTAAAAGTGTCTACCATTCAGCCTCATTTCTACAGGTTAAAACCATATTGCTTTATACGTTAATTAACGATAGCTCTTATTTACTTGACAGTAATGGTGGAAATGTGAAGAACAAAACGATAACATATCAAAGCTTACTATGTAGAATAGAGGTCCTAGAGCCATTCCCTTAGCCACTTCACTAAAAAACTGACTTTAAAAACACACTCGTCCGTCACAGTAATTACAGCTTTGGTAGCATTTGACCTCTAGTTAAAACGCTGATGAATCGTGTGGTACGCCATTAATCTATGTAATTAGGTTACAAGATCAACGAGGTACAGTGTGCAGAAAATACCAGACAAAAATCATTTGTAACTCTATTCTGAACAGTGTAAGAGCTTGATTAGATACTTTTGGTCATATGCTGGCTTAACAACTTTCGTTGTTGGGTGTACGTCTTGAGATATGGCATTTTTGCAGATTTCCTTGATGCATCTTTGCAAAAACTAATTGACTTGCCCTAAGGCGTGGAGTAAATGGGTTTGGAGAATTCAATAAAAAAAACATACTGTCAAATGATCATGAAATCCAGGTGATTACTGCAATGTCGGTCAATTTAATTAATAAACCATTGACTAGAACGAAATAGTTTGAAAATTTAGATGTGAACTATAAAATAATATTTTCTACTGCTTTTTAGCTATGTAAGCATGTAGGTATACTATGTAAACACTATTTTGCAAATGAAGATAAAATATAATTTATCAATCTTTTTTACAATTGTATTAAAACAATAACCTAAAAAAAACATACTATATTATGAGCATCATTATCAGCCGACATCAGTCCACTGCTGGACATAGGCCTCTTCCATAGCACTGAGCTCGGTCTTCAGCTCTTCTTTTCCAGTTACCACCGCTCTACCTAGTCTGAGGGCGCCCTTCTCCACGTTTGCCAACTAGTGGTCTCATGACTGAATTTTACTTCATTGATTGAATTATTTCATTGATTTTCATTTCTTAGAGCGCGACTTGAAACGGTACTCTATAAGCCTAACCTAAACTAACCGACGAAATTAGCGGTTTAGAAATCCCTAAAAAAGAAAACCAGTAGCTTTCTGGAAAATGAAAATTTGGGAACCAAAAAATGCAAATATGCGTAAGTACGTAACGTATGGAAGCTGATCACGACATTATCCAACTAATGATAGAATAATTTGAAAAGTAATCGGCTGTATATATTTAAGCGTAATTAAATGATTAGATAATTGAAACCGAAGCGAAGCGAGCTGACCTGTTCGGTATGCGCCAGTATTTTAATTTTAATATAACATAGCTACAAGCACGACGACACAGAGTACGGGGAAAAAGATAGTTCACTTGTACAGTATATCAGCTATCCAGCTGTCAAGCTCCTCGACTACACAGACACAGTGAGAAGAACGAAAAGTAACCTTTTCGTAGACAGTAAGAAAAGTATTAATAGACACTTTCTTAGCTTAGTAGAACTAACAGTTTAAGATATGATAACATAACTTATAGGCCCTTTAGGCTAGATTGTAATAATTTAAGGGGTTTTATATAATCAGCTTTATATGTTTAAAATAACTCCTACAGTTTAAGCGCGACAAAGTCTAATCACATCACATGACGTTTTATTCACATTTTGTCATGTGATAAACGCCCGCTGGACCCGTACTATTGTCGCTTTTATCGCGGTGGATAAAGCATCCATCGCCCTCGTACTTACATACTGGTCGGAATGACAGATGTTTTATCCACATAAGTAGATAAACACGACCATAGTAGATCCGCAGGGACCTGTTTCTCGAACGTCACTAGACTAATAATATCAGTTCATTCAATTCAATTACTTATTAAGTATGTGACCACCTATGTATATTACTATAGTGAGGTGTGTATGGATGTTTATATGTTTGAGGTTCAATTACATCTAACGGCCAAATGGATTTAAAAGAAATCCTGGATACAGGATATTTGTTATCCTGAATTTGTCAGTTCCCGAGAAAACAGAAAGAAAGAAAAAACGCGGTCAAAAGTTGATGTTCCATGTAGAAGTGACAGATTATATCTAAGCTATGACAGGAATATTCGTGAGAATTTATGACGAAACATTAAAATTAACTCAAGTTTGGCGAACACGTATCGAAACCGCCATCGTGTCGAAATCGGCGATGTATCGGGAGGAAATTCTTCAGTTCATCTCCCACCATTGCCACAAGGAATGCAACTCCATCATTTATTTTGAAGCGTTACTTTACAAACCCAGTATCTAAATGCTTAAGCAAATTTTTAGGGATTATTAATTGTGGTCTTTTAAAACAAAGACTGATTTAGGTTCACTTTGTTCACCCCTGGCTGGAGTAAATGAGAATGTTGCAAGGGGAAGGCGAAGACAAACGTTCCACGATCAGATAGGGGACGTTTTAAGAAAAGGTCATGTCAGAAGTGACCCAAAAGCGACGCACGTGTATGAAGAGACTTATGACTGTGGAGGAAGCGAGAGAAGTTTATCTGGATCGTAGCAAGTGGAAGGAAGTGGTCTCTGCCTACCCCTACGGGAAAAATGAGTGATTGTATATTATGTATGTATTGTCACTTAAGTTCCTGCTGAAAGGAAAATGTGCAGAAATGTATGAACACTGGCCTAGCATCGGAAATCCTTTTTAATTCTACAACGATCTTGTGTAGCGGAAAACCTCAAATAACTGCGAAGTAAAGAAACAAAAGCGCATGTGAGACATATTTCAAAAATCTACGTAAGACGTTAGCATAGTTACTTTGAAACACCGCTGTATTTGCATGGCGATTACTTTTTTCACACAAAGATTTCAAACTTTCTGCCATAGTAATAGTTTTACAAATTAGAATTACCTATCCGGTGACATATCGCTTGTCCTCATTGGTCATATAGGACAATTAGCTCCTTTGAATATAAGAAAACTTGGCTCTTATGATGTGGTTTTTTTTTTGTTAAGTTACGGTTAGCGCTTAAAATCTCTTTGAACTTATCAATGAATAAGTTTCCCTAATGTCACTTAAGTATGATCATAGATGATGGTGACATTGCGTCAGGTAGGCAAGTCAAGTCTGCCAGTTTGCCTGTCCTTGACATAAGAAAAAAAACTAACAGGTACCTATTGTTAAACTAACGAAAACAACAAAATACATCTCCAACTAAATATAATTTCAGTTTCTATGAAGATGAAAAGGGCGGTCTCGCGTAGCTAAATCATTCCAATTACTCCGCCACTTGGGCTATAAACAACCAAATAACTAATAATACATCCCTTGACTAACAATCACGTCACTTCCACTCATGATCTCAATCAATCCACTAGTTACATCACACAAGTGCTCACCGATATAACTCATCAGACGATAGGCATGCCTGTAAACCGACCAACGGGGTTATTATCACGCAGCAAAAGTGGAGTAGACAAAGCCGAACTTGTGTATCTTGACCGTTAAATAAATAAAATCCTGAAATATTTACAGGTACAGTAATGAATGAAAAAGTTGCGAAACGATACATTCATCCAAACGTTGGCGTAACGGCAGAGAACCATCTTGACCCTAGACATACACTAGAAACTGGTAGCGATAAGATTATAACATACAAACTTTAATGTGTTACATGGTTCACTAGACTGTACTGGCTTGATTTGAACAGCAGTGAGTCTAAAAAGTCTAAACCAAGACTAGTCCAAGAGTTGTCTATGCCTAGTCTAGACAATGATGGTAATCATTGTCTGGAATAGAAAATAGTAGAAGAAGATTGAGGAGGCATACGTCTGAAGAAAGACAAAGCCCTTAACGATGTTAATGAAGTTGCATTCTATCATGCCTAAAGAATATAAAATAATGATATTAAACGTAAATGAGGAATGTGGGGCGCGTCTTCCTGGTCAAAAAATATATCTAACTTCAATGTCTTGAAATTTTTGCTTATCCTGATTTCATTCAGTATGTTACAATGCAATTTGTCTAGCTCTTTTGGACATGTTTTGGTGTGGTTCGTCACTGGTCTGACACGAACCATCATCCCGAGCCTTCGTCGTTTAAGCACACCTTTTAAAAAATCAGCCAGAAGCATATTCGGCCTATTCAAAAACGATATCGCCTACGAACTCATCTTAACGCGAAGGAATAACACCAACCGCGGCAGGCACGCCTTCATATCGGACCAGACCTGCCGAGCGACCTAATGACCTTTCCCCTGTGGATTTGCAATTAGTCTTGCGAAATTAAGATCAGGCATTGACTATTGATTAGTATTTATCGACCTATGAATACCTAGACTAGGAGTTTAATAAACATCTTCAGAAATAAGTTATCATATCCAACATGATCATCATCAAAAGTAGATAAATTGAGTGAGTAAATCTTAAACAAACGTCTGTATGCATTTACTTCACACCTTAACCTTCTAACTACATTAATCGTTCCTTCAAATCTACTCTCACCTCAAATCTTATTTATTTATCTCTAAGGATTATCAAAATATTGCACGGAACATCAATCAAAACTAGAATTGTGAAGCAAATTGCAGACCATTTAGAGAATAAAGAGATTTGATTGCACTCGGAAGATAATCCATGAAGAATTGAAATAAGACTGTTACTAATGTGTGTTCTGCAATGGCACTTAAGTTGATTGTTTGTTTAACAATATTTTATGAATAAACGTCGCTTACTTGCTATCATTTTGCCTGTTTTTTTAAAACAGTTTTTTTTTAACTATGTGTTTATATTTTGATGTAATTATACACAAGTAAAAATCAAGTTTTGTACTCTACAAAACCGTGTTAGTAAAATACTGATGATATTCAATATGAAATATGTAGTAAAACCAAATTCTTCTTATTCTTCAGTTCAGTAACTAGACAACATACCTAATGATGACTTATTTCTTATTTTTATGGTAAATCCTTATAAAATTATGTGTTTGGTAAAATAAAAATAATATTTGTGTAGTTCACACGAGGCGGAAGTGAAACCTCGTTCATTTCATCGAGTTAAACCTCAACGTTGCTAAACAGTTAACAAAAAAAATACATGAAAAATTCTCAGATTGAAACGATGTGTAATATCCTGCCGTCGCGGGAAATGTGCAGTCCAATTCAATACAAAGTTAATTAAAAACAGATATGTATCTCGACCAACATTATCATAATCCAACAGAAACATGTCCTCAAGCATCAAATACTAAATTACAAATGCTAATCTACCGCAGACAGATAGTTCAATATGCGATGCATCTGATCGGAAGATCACAATCAATACCAAATTACATTTACCGACAAGAGATGGCGCTTATATCAAAAATGTATCGTAAAGTTAGCAGTATCAATGCCAGGTTATTCTGTTTGAATACAAAATTGACACGATCTAAAGTAGCTGGCACTAAATTGTATCATAGAAAAGTTATCTATAGATTAAGCAACGGTAATGATACGTTTGTAATTCTATAAATCAACGCCCTGCGCTTGCGGCTCTATTGGTACATGACGCCTTTCTTGGATCGTCGCATTTACACTTTGTATAAAATATTTCTAAAGCTACAGAATAAAAAAATGCATGCAAGTGTTGTAATTTCTAGTTTTTAATTATGTTTAGAACTAATTTATCTCACTCTTTAATATGTATATATGTCACTTTTGTTCCATCTCGAAGATTCTGAGCAAGAAGAACAGTATTTAATGGTCAAGGTGTACAACCTTGTAGTTCATTCAAAACTATTAAGTTCCAGATTGCCTTAATAATTTGATCTCTATTAGTATCACAATAGTTCTGTATTCTCAGATCAATGCCACCTGACCATAGTCTGATAACTTTCAAAAGAATTCCTGCACAAGATTGGTCGCACACGCATCGATCAATGAAGTTGAATTGAAAGGTTGCATAATGCATGTCCGAATACGTATTTGTACCAAGTTGTAGGTTTCGGTGTACGGTTTTGTCATTGGGGAGGTGTTACTTAATTGTTTGGCTACGGGCCGAACATCCAATACTAGGTATCCGACTGTTTAAATAAATAAAAATAAATAATAAAATCGTTTATTTACCAAAAATGCATGAACATTTATAGAAACAATTGGTCCCGCACTAGCCTATGCCTTTGTGGCTATTTTAGGTTATCACATTCCTTTTTTTGTGAGCTCAAATTCATTCGATAGATATTCTAACCTATCTGGACATTAAGCAAACCTGCAAAGTAATTTGATTGCTATTGTTCAATACTTTTACAACTACTGATTCAAATATTGTTCCGTCATGAAACTTGTGGATTCCACAGAGTAAGATTTTTCTTGTCATTTACTGACGATTAAGTTGGTAGACTTTTTGAAACCATTATTTATTTATGATTGCAATGTATTTAAGTTGAAGTATTCAAATTTCTAATATTAAATAAGTAGAGTAGAGTGGTAGCGATCCGGACGGACCCTGCACAAGGTCCTACCGCCCGTAAAGAGTACGAGTACCTACTTAAAAAAACTCTTGCATTTCATGTAGCCCTAGGGAAGTGTAGGTGTGGTCTCGAAACATTCATTGAACGCTATTACACAGCACGCAAGAATGCACTCTGCGTCTATTTAAGACCAGGTCATAGTTCAAGTTGAGACCACTTCAGAATGTGCGTTCACTAAACTCTTGCGAAATGATTCATTTTTCTAGCCTTGATATTCAAATATAGAACATCTTGTCAATACATGCCAAGTTACGTTTGCTGATGGTCATTCGAGAACTAGTTTGGTGTAAGAGCAATTAACTTTGGAGATGATTGTTCTGAGCAGCAAAGTTAATTTGGCAAATGTGATGTTAGATTGGAAATGTATCAGTGTATTAATTGCGGTATTTCAATGACAGACATGAAACAATAGGAGTATTAGCATTAAGAAACAAGACATTGTAATGTAAACACTAATGATGTTAAAAATGTTAAATTGAATGTGAGATAAGTATTGCGGAACTTATAAAACATTGTTTTTAAACAGAAATATTTGAATATTTTGACTTTTCTGCTTTATAACGCGGGTTAAAAAGAGTATTCACTGAAAGGGAACCACATTGATAAATTGGCTGTGCCCCTGGCATTGCTCATGTTTATGGGGAACGGTGACTGCTTACCATGAGGTGGTCTGTCTGCCCGGCTATAAATATATACATATATGTATTTATACGTATGATTATACGTGCGTGATCGTATTTGGTCGGAAAAGTTCGTATTCTCAGTAAGCTTATCGATGACTGCTAAATCTGACTAAAAATTATTAAAGCTAGATAAATGTGAAATGTACCTACTTAAATAAATAGCAATTAATTTCAAATGAAAGGAAACTAGAATATTTCCCACAGCATCCATTTATATGTGTGTGTTCTATAACGTAAAAACATAAATTTTATAATTACCATTACAAAAAAGGGTCAAATAAATTGAACTTTTTGTTTAAAAGCAGTAGGTTCCCTGGTTTCTTGAGGTCCCTAATGGCGTCCTTGATAGCAAACCTTGAACTTGCCACTAACCGGATCTGAACCAATATATGAGCCCCTTTGACCCAGCACATTAAGGCCCACAAAAACGGCAGACGGACAAAAAGCACCTTGCGTAAGATGTTGGTGCTGCGTTTTTATCCCATAGGCATTATTAGGCATTATGAATTCACGTTTTTGTAGCATAGGCTCTTACGTTTTTGTTGATTTTTGGCTATTGATTTGGTGATTGGTTCATGATACATCTGAGATTGTGAAGTGGAACTCTGGAATGATGCTTCAGAATGAGACTAGGAGAATTGTATCATTTTATAAAAACTTCATTACGGCAATGTTTTAAGCTTCCCAATTAGGAAAGTACTGGCGCCCGTTGCATTAGTCACCTTTGCCAAACTTACGTGAATTAATCAATCAATGTTTAGTTACAATTATATCAAATAGAACAATACATGGTCATACTTACTTCCTTAATTAACGCTATATTATTAAAAAAGTTAGTTTTATCAATAAATAAAATAAAACATCAGTCTTTCTAATTATATTTTCTATTACATCAATATTTGGAACTCGATTTTATGAATCTTTTACTTGCGCGCCATCTCTAATTTATCTTTCGCACTATCATCTAAATCTACGTCGCATTGATCTGCGCACAAGCAAACTTATTTCTAACGTTCTTAAATAGTTCCGCAAGTGCTTCACAGATGGAGCTGGTAACTAATTTCAGAGATTAAAGCATCGTGCGTGATGCAACATTAATGGTTCAATGACTCTTGACCAGCGCATTATTATGAATCTCGTCCGATCAATTTAAAAAAGACGCAAGTAGAAGTCCTTAGTTTTCATACAAAGCTTTGTTCAGTCATGTTAAGGTTAAATTTTGTGTAAATTATTTCTACAAAATGTCTTTTTGATTTTATATTGATAACAAAGCGGTTCTTTGATGTGTAAAGCACGAGCATAAATACTTTGACGTTTATCAATGCTTTGAGAATGTATTCAATTTTAATCGTTTTCTCGGCATGGTTTACATTAATACCTAGTTAATTTTAACATTAACTACAATTTTATATTAGATAATTGTTCAAAAGTATTTTGAAAATACAAGTAGATAATTTAAAAAGGTTTTGACAGTGTATGTTAACCTTCTCGTTTACTCAAAAACAAATGACGTAATCGTTTTCCAAATATGTTACTAAATTCTTGATTTTCCTGAAGCATAACAAAAGCGAACGAGTAACTTGGAGGGCTAAGTAACTATGAAAGTGAAAGGCAACCAATAATGATCAATAACATTTATTTAATCGAAAAGCCGTTAACAATAAATAGTCAACAAGTCAGGATCTATTTGTAATGGTATCCAGTTTCAGGGTCGAATCGTTGGGGTTGTTTTGGACCGCTAAAGTCTTCGCCAATAGGAGCTGAAGTAGACCCGTGGTACACTCCCGGTGTTCCTTGGGTTGGTGCCGAAGTCACTCCGAATCGACCTACGCTTGGTCTGAATGTTTCTTCTTCTGGTCTTGGTTGGTTGCCAATAAATCCATCAGAATTAGGTATCCTGGAGTCTTCAGTCACAGAGTAACTTGGGTTGTAACCAGGCGATTTAGCGCTTGAAATCGGTCGCCCAAAACCATCTACAGTTATTGAACCGCTTGGTGCTAATTTTATATCTCGAAAGGTGTAGTTTGGTCGATACGTTGTACTTGGGACTTGACCTCGAGAGTTATCTAGTCCTGGTCTGTTAGGAATAGGTTTTTGAATGTAACCATCTTTTCCTGGAGCAGTTGTATCGTAGTACGGTGAACCGTCCGTGGGTCTTAGCGTTGTCTGATATTGACCAGGGCGTTGGTAATCCTTATTATTAACATCAGGTCTTGAACTAGGTAACGGTGTTGTAGAAACAAACGAGTTACTTTCCACTTTTGACACTCCCTGATTTGGAATATTAGTTCCATAGATCGGTTTGTTACCAGGTCTACGGGATCCTTGGTTATTGCCTGGTCGATTGTATCTATTTTGTCCAGTTGTATCTTGTACTGTACCAGTTTGTGGTCTACCGTGAGGACGTCTGGTCGGGTATGTTTGATATTGTCCTGATGGTTTTCTTGTAGTGTCGTTCTCATTATTGTATGTTTCAGGGTGTTCGTTATTTTCAACATTTTCTTTATTATATCCGGGATAATTTGTGTTTTCATTCGTTGAAGGACGATAAGGTTTTCCCTGAGAGTCAATGAGATCATCATCGTCTTCAATTGGCTCCTTGTTATCATACACATTAGGTGTCATAAACGGACGAAGTGTAGTTTGCGATCCTTTTTGTACATTTTGGGATATCCTGGGTTTTTCTGTTACTGATAATCGCGGTGAGAACGTAACACCTGATTCAAATTTTCTTTGCGGTGGAATATATTCATAACCGGTTTCCTGATCTGTCGCTTTGATGTTTTTATTATTAATACCATTGCTTTCTTGTGTAATTGGACGTGTGGGTTTGCTTACCTTTTTCTTTTCATTTTGGTACTTGTATTGTCGGTTACGTTGATCTTCTGATGTTGGCTCTCCATCAGTTTTATAATCATTGTACGTCCCTAATTCACTGCTATCCTGTTTGATACCATTACGACTGGGTACCTTTGATTGTTTCACATTTGACTGACCTCTCATTTTTGTATTAAATTTATTTATCCTAGACGGAATACGTTTGTTGTCTGTATCACTAAGATCCAGTTGGCCATCGGTTACTGTATCCTGAGACCCTTGAGGCTTGCGGTTTATAGGATTTCCTGACTTTTGGTTTACTGTAACTGATTCATTAATGTTATCAGGTCGTACTAGTGGTCGTTTTTTGTTAGATCCAGGTCTTGGAAGGTATTTATTCAGACCATGGAAATCAGTTCTAGAATTTGGGTCATCCCTATAGTTGACTAGATCCGATTCATAATCAGCACCTTGAGATTCTTGAAGATCTTCGCCATCTTCTGGCGTATTAGTTTCAGATGCGTTATCGGATGCATTTTCTTCATTTTCAACATATGTGGGGCGTAGACTTCCCACAGGTCTCCTGACTCCTGGTAAATCATTCTTGAAGTTATTTTTATTGGGTAAATTCATTTGATTATTCTGATTGTCATCTGCTAAACCTTTCATTGATATAGGACGCTTGGAATAAATACGTTTTACGCCTTGAGAAGGCCTTCCATCATCATGTACTTCATCATTATCTTGTCCCTGTTCATCGACATCCACAGATTCATCAATAATATCTTCTCCTTGATCATTTTGTTGGTTTCCTCCTGTTAGTTTCGGTCGCTTTTTATTGATTTCAATAAAATCATTTCCGTACCTGTTAGGGATGTCTGCTCCGTTTTCTAAAGGTTTCGTTTTGTTTTTCAGCCTCAGTCCAGTCAAGGGCAAATCATATTTCATGTAGCCATACTTATCTTCATTATAAGAACCTGTAAAATAGAAACAAAATAAGCACAATTTTTTTTTCAATAAAAATTAAAGTTAAACTGGTTATTCTTACCGTCGTCCGAAATCCCAGATTCTTGATCCTTGTGTGCTTGTTCAATGACTCGTTGAATAGCTTCAGGAATAGGAGGCGGTGTAGGCAAATGATCACCTCTAGGTTGGAAACCGTTTTCATCGGCCGAATAGAATACACTGTAAACTTTTCCATCATCACCAGTGTACGAAAAACCTCCTTGAGCCTTTGTTCCATTACCAACAATGCCTGTCTCATCAGCGTGGATTCCGTTAGATGTATCGTAACTGTACGAGTAACCTTCTGGCGTCTGTACGTTTTCGTAGTTAAGAATTTCAGCAGTTCTATCGAATGCAGCTTGGGGACGTTCAGATCTGTTTTGAGTAAAAATTCCAGAACCTGGAGATGAATGCAAATTGTTTTCCGGTGAAGCTGTACTTGAGAAGCCTTGGTAATTTGGAGACGGCGAAGGAGTGGTACCATAGACTTGAGGGCCTGCTCCAGTATGGGAAGAAATTGGTCGGTTACCATAACTCGGTGAGGTCTGGGTTCCTGGAGTACTTTGGATAGATGGAAATGAAACTGCCGTATCGGGCACGGTTCGTATACCATCATTACCGTATTGCTGCAATTCCGGTACAAATCCTTGGGCTGTGGTAGAAGATGGGAATTGCTGATTATATCCAGGTTGCCCTGAATATTGGTTGATATTTTGATTGGGTATAAAACCTTGTTGGCTGGATCCAGGAGTAGGTGAGAGTGTTTGTTGGTACTGTGGTGAAGCCGTTACGGGATATTGCTGGTTTCCTAGTTGCTGTCCTTGGTAGGTTTGTCCAGTAGGAAGGCGAGAGACTGCAGGTGTAGTAAACCGTTGACTATCTTCATATTGAGGAAAAACTGTGGATTGAATATTTTGGTTACCAAAGATTTGGTTCTGCTGGGCTGACGCAGGAGTTGTAAACTGTTGACCGTTTTGAAATTGAGGAGCATCAGTAGATGACAAGAAGTCTTCATAATCCTCGTTTAAGTTTTCTTGAGTTGTTGATATAGGTCCAAATTCTTTTGGAATCGATCCAGGGGTAGTCAGGCGTTGACCACCTTGGTATTGAGGAGCTGCACTAGACGGTAGATTTTGGTTTTCTGAATATTGGTGTAATTGCTCCGATCCTGGTGAGATAAACTGTTGTCCGTTTTGATATTGAGGTGAGACAGTAGGTGATGGGTTATTTGGGTTTCCAGGGAATTGGTTTTGGCTATTAGGAATCCGAGATCCAAAGATTTGTTGAACTGCTCCAGGAGTAGTGTAACCTTGTCCATTCTGGTATTGAGGGGCAGTAGTAGATGATGGGAAATTCTGGCCTCTTGTGAATTGATCTTGCCCAACTGGTCCAGTGGTTGAAAACCGTTGCACATCTTGATATTGGGGTGCACCAGTTGTAGGTAAGTTTTGAGTGCCTATGAATTGATTCTGTCCAACAGATCCCGGGGTAGAAATTATTTGTCCATTTTGATATTGTGGAGCAGCGGTTGATGAAGGGGAATTCGGGTTTCCAAAGTATTGGTTTTGTCCAGCGGGTCCAGGGGTCGTAAACCGTTGTCCATATTGATACTGGGGAACGGCAGTAGATGCAGGTAAGTTTTGGTTTCCTGTGAATCGATTCTGTCCAACTGAACCAGGAGTCAAAAACCGGTGATCATCTTGAGATTGAGGTGTGGCTGTAGATGGAATAGTGTTCTGATTACCGATATATTGGTTCTGTCCGAATGGTCCAGAGGTGGGGAAACGCTGCGCGTTCTGGTACTGAGGTGCAGCAGTTGAAGGTTGGTTTTGGTTTCCTGCATATTGGTTTTGTCCAGGTAGTCTAGTGGAGGAAAATTGCTGTCCATTCTGAGGCGAAATATTAGATGAAGGGAAGTTCTGGTTTTCAAAGTATTGCTGCTGCCCTACTGTCGCAGGAGTAGAGAATCGTTGCACGTCCTGGTATTGTGGTGTTGCGGTTGTCGAATGGAAATTCTGGTTGCCTTGAAATTGGTTTCGATTTTGATCCGTATTTATGGGAGATCCAAATTCATGCTCATTGGAAAAAGGTCTCGTTGTAGAACCAAAGGGGCCATTTTGGTGTTGAGGGGTAGAAGTAGAAAACGGCGAATTAGGAGTCCGATTAACTTGGTTTTGTTGGATAACTCCAGGAGATATAAAACCAGGTTTGTTGGCAATAGGCCTAGATGTTGGAGGAAACTGTTGCCCGTCTTGGTATAGAGGCCCTTTCGGTATTCCAGCTGGGTAGCCATTAATATCTTGATCAGAAATAGGCTTTCCTCTGGAACCTGAGATTGACACGGGTGGTAAATATGCTTGACCCATTAAATTGCTTGGAAACTGCGGTCTCTGTGTAGTACTCCCATAGGAAGGTAAGTTGGATGGCTGATTTTGAGCTGGTTGATACCGGTTATAGTTTGGACCTTGGCCGAATAGCTCCTTATTTGGTCGTCGCTGGAAGGTCTGTCCTGATGTTTGTGGGTTTTTAAGAGTGCCTGAATTTTGAACAGTCGAACCATTAAAGAAACCTAATGGTTGCTCTAACTCTTCATCTTCCACAGGCTCATACGTAGTCGTTTGAGTTATGGCATACGATGTGGTAGTCGTAGGAATGGAATATGAATTTTGGAAATACGTAAAACCTGGTTTTTGTTCAGATTCAGTGGGTTTTGGACGCTGGTTGATTCCCAACTCGAATTCAGGGGATCCATCTTCAAGTTGAGGTCGTTCAGTTGAGTAGGTTTCCTTTGGGAATTCAAAAGGAACTTGGATATCTCCTGAGCTACCTCCTGAGAATTTAGACCCTGGTGGTGGAAGGTAGGTTCTGTCCAGCTTCTCGGTAGAAGCCAGGCCTGACGCCAGGCATAAAAGCTGGAAAAAAAAGTTGAATTGATTATGTTTTTTTTTTAAATAAAAGATACACCAAGCCTATATTCATTCTTAGGATGACTAAGACTCAACATACAACGAAGAATATGGTAACGCTATAACAACTCAGCATCCAATCATCATAGTTCATAGGTTGTCTCGGTTTTTTTTGGTAATATTATGTCCTTATGAAGACACCATGAACTTTTTTACATATTTCATTTTTGTAATGTATGTAAAATAATTTTAAAAGAGAAAGCACTTGTTGATTCCCATCATAGTTGACTCACGTAACGACGAAACTGTGTACTAACTCTGCTCCCAATCCATTGTCACATGCATCTCAATACACTTTCGTTATTAACCCTAATATCGCACTGTACACTTCACACCACAATAAACAACAAACAATACCAACCAGAAAGATCTTCATCTCGATCGATGTATCCACGTCAGGACTCAGATGAGATGTGTGTCGTCTCCAGTCAAAAAATTGTTATTTATACCATCCTTAAAATTAACCTCTAATGACTGTTTAAGCGTACGTGCGGACGTGACAGACAGACGTACACCGTGACAGTACCCTAATTGTTGCTGTCAAACCTAAGCAAGTTATTAAGAGTGTTTATTTTCGTGTTTCAACACTTTATTGTTGAGATGGTCATGATATGGACATTATCGCTGCCTTGACATTTCCGTGGCCCGCAGTGTACGGAGGTGACAAACGAACAAAATTAGCCCCGATATGTGACATAATGTATGAAAGTAGTTCGATTACTATAACTAAAGAACTATGCGTTGATGATTTTGTTTTTAGGTTTTCCATTCCTGATTATGTTTATAGAAAATCTGCGAATGATCCGAAGGCAGTCGTGAGAGCAGTTTCAGTTGCTTAGGTAGCCCTTATTTTTGAATGATGAATGTACATACAAAATAAATGGTACCAAATTGATGTTTTTAACGTTCATTTTAGGTTTTTTAAGCTAGTCAAATAACTTCACAGTTTTTTTAATAATATAGGGACGATAATCATACTAAGTAATATTATAAAGAGGCTTGTATTTATTCATTTACATTGTAAATAGCACTAATTAGTTTAAACTTCTTTTTATGGCATGGAGAAGGCAAACGAGCACACAGGCATTCACAAGACTGCAAGCCACAGACTGCAAATGCGTTGCCAACCCTAAGGACTAAGATGGAATGCCTCTATGCTAGTCATTACACCGGCTGTCTTATCCCCAAACCGGAACACAACAATGCGAACACTGCTGTTTATTTTGCGTGGTCCCCGCACCCGCAAATCTTTCAAAATCAATCAAAATCATTTTAACAAATGAGCGTATGTGCAAGGGTGTGTACATAAGCGATGCAGGACAAAAATCGTTATGTACATTATGTGCACATAGGGTGATTGATGGATTAACCAATAAGGATACCATTTCACATGTTTGCCCGCAGTGAATCATAATAACAACCTCCTAGGCCAGGAACAATTGATTCATTGACAACATTCTCCGTAACGTCATTAGTCAACATCGCAATTAGCTATAGACAACTTGTTAATAAGCTTAACTTCTGAACCTAACTTATTGATGACTTAACTAATACAAGTTATCGTCGACCAGCAATTAGTTACGATCCAACTGCTGTTTTCCGATACTTGACTTAAGCGTGTATAATATATAAAAAAACAAATGAAAACTAGAAATTAATAACACCGGTTTTAACAAATCATGTCCAGTACGGATCATTGTTTTAAAAGCAGAGCAGTTACTATGTATTCTTAAATTAAAATACATTATTCAGACCTACTAAATAAAAAGAACGCATGCGCAATTTGATTCAAAGCAAATTGAAGGCTCTATCTTAAGAATTAAGGTCACTAATAACCTCGCGATTCTATGAGACATACGCCTTTTTCTGTAATGAGGGCAGTATTTGTATATTCCCTACTCAATGCACAACCTGTTACACTTCTCAACCTCTCAAGTGTTAACTGGAAGAGATCCCTTGAAGGGATATCGCCTTTATAAATGCTTTTTTCCTCTCTATTATATTAATTTTGTGTTTCTTTTATAAACACATATATACTTAGTTAACTTGCACACAAAACAGAAATATTTGTGGACACGTATGCCTAGTTGTTAGTGACTCTGCCTACGAAGCTAGCGGTCCCGGGTTCGATTCCCAGTACGAGCTAATACTTGAGTGATGAGCGCGAGCATTTGTTTATGAGTCTTGGATGATTTTTATTTACTTAGTTATATCATTTCTTATTTAAACAGTATTTATGTCATTGTCTAGTACCTACAAGGTTAGAGCTTATTTTGTGACTAGGTTAATTGGTGTTAAATGGTCCCCTAATATATATTTATTTATTTTCAAATTACGTACTACTGCAAGTTTAATTTTTACTATATAAAGACTTGTATATTTTAATTATAATTATTACACTGACAGGGTAAGTACCGTTAATACGTGTAGATTGCGTGGTGAAATTTTTACCTTTTCTGCATAATGGAAGAACAGAACGGTCTCATTCATTATGCAGTACATAGGCACAACTTTCACTTGAAAGTTATGTATAGGTATAAGTGTAATTACTAAATCTTGCACCAATATTTCTTATCTCATTTAAGATATAAAAACCTTTAAGTGTCACAGTTTCATATATTTTTACAAACCCCTTCCTTTATCAGATTTATCTTCCAAGCTGCCCTGGAACTAGGTATTCTATAAGATCAACTCCTCTTGTAACTTTAGATAAAACAACGAAATCATCCATAAACGCATTGGCATTGAATACCAGAAAGCTATAGAAACCTTATTGTCTCTGACCATTGTCTAAGGTCGAACCACGCACGACACCATCTCAGTAATCAATATGTCTCTTGTAATTGCTTGCGATCCGTGAACTGTGAACTTGTAAAGGCTTAGTACTATTTGTATTGTGCTTGCTTGCTTCCTTATCTCTCTTAGATTATTCATTTGTTTCTTGTTTCCTTATTTTGTGATTGTTTCCGCTTGATTTACATTGCTTTCGTTTTTGAAATTAGTACATTCTTCATCTTTAGGAAACTGAGGTTATCCTATCTGCAGCAAAGCCCCTGCCTCCCGTTTAATATCTCCTTCTCCTGTATTAAAACAGGCAGATAGTCTTCTTAAATCTTGATTTGGCAACTGCCTACGACACTTAAATTCATCTAATTGCTAACCAAAAGGGCCTTGTGATAAGGCAAATCTCAAAGGAAGAGATCAAAAGGAGATCAAACTGCAATAGAGAAAATAATTTTCTTTAGTAATTTTTAATGATCCGTGAATTGTGATTTTGTATAGCTTTAATGTGTTTGCTTCTTTCCTGTATTCTTTATCTTTGCTGTTGTGGATGCTTCTGCTTCGAACAATAATTCCTTTCCAACAATGATTTCTGATTGATATTAATGTATAACGATACAGTAGAGTATGATTCTCGTAGTTTCAGAATTTTGCGCAAAGAAATGGAAGACGGTGTCCTCGCCGCATTCAACGTTTTCCGTGTAACAACAGAAAGAGACATCCCAGGAACTGTCACTGAGATAGAAGTGTATAAGTTCCTTTTTCCAGGGCAGATATTGTTATACTCTGATAAACAATAATCTAATTTCTTACTAATGAAAACGGGTTATTAATCTCTCTATTAAACCAATGAAATAATGACAACAGAATGATAAATCTTCTAAATCATAACGTTTATCTGTTAAAATGTAGATATTTCTAACGTCTTTGATAACTACTAATGTGGTCACAATTTAAATCTAACCTAATCCGTTACGAAGAACTTTTTATAACAACAAGAAAATGAACGCTATGATTAATGTATTTTTTTTGGTATGCGCAAATCTAAAGTAACCTAATCTTAGTAAATAATGTTCTAGATATCCTAGAATCATGGTTTGTTCGATGAAAAGATGGGTTAACTGAACCACTTCGCCTTAACGCGCCGCACTTATGAATGACTGGGAACTACAAATATAAAGGCGTCGACGTCGATGTGTGTATCATTCGCATGCCCGCACCCACGGAGTCAGCCATTGTTGTCAATGTTGCCACACTGACGTGAGAATTATCACTACTGATGTTGCCAAAAGGCGCTGTAAAATCGTTTTATGGCGAAGGCACACAAGCACACAGACTTCGTAATGGTAAGTGGTATCTGAGACCCATAGGCATTTGAATTCTGAAGACTATAATCTCAAGACTCAATCTTAAGACTCCGAATACGTTGCCCACCCTGAGGTCTTAGTAGTATGCTCCTATAATAATATGTACTAGTAATTTCACCAACATACTGGAACATAACAATGAGAACACTGCTAGAACGAGAATCTATACATATAAAACTCTGATTAATACCGTTAGAATCTGGAAGAATATTGTTTAAAAATTGAAAATTTAATTTGCTTTTCATGTTTGTAAAAGACCAAGATAGAACAGAAGGAAGGATTTGAAATAAAATATTTTAAGAACGAAAAGCACGTAACTAAATCAAAGATCAAATATCTACAAAAAAAATACAAAATTTATGTTGGCTTGTATTGTTAGGGTTCCGTCCCCGAAGGGAGACGAACGGGACCCTATTAAATACACCTCCGTTGTCCGTACGTCCTAAAGAAAGTGAAATAACAAAAGAAAGTGGAATTCAAATTGGAATGGAACCGGCGGCGACGGTGCGGTGCGCGAGTATGACTCGCACTCGACCGGTTTTTACATTTTGGTATAATTTTCTTTGACGAATCTGTGTTGCGGACGTTATATAGCATCGATAATTACCTAGAGCCTAAAACGATTTTTAAATTGTGTCTAGGCCGTAGGCATTAAAATTGTCTGAGTTTACTAGTTCTTTCTAAGATAAGATGACTGTTGAAAAAAAATAATCACAATCTCAACAGCTCTGCATGATATTAAAAGTATTTTCATTGTAATTATCGCTTTTAAAAAAATACCTAAGTGATGATCTTCGTACCATGTCGCTGTATTTGTTCTAACTAAATCGTACAGTACTTCGAACATGACGTTAGAGCGTCAGAGTTCTAAAATGGTTCAACACTAGTTTAGTATTTCATAAGACTCAGCGGGATGCAGGTGGACAACAAGTCACGATTCCAACGGAATCACTCGTTTTAATATTCAGGTCGTTGATCTTCTGATACGAATAGGTTAATGGAGAAAAGTTTTTCTTTTAAATTACCTTTAGAAGGCAAACGAACACACGCCACCTGATGGTAAATGGGATCTGAGACCCATAGACATAGACTACAATCTTAAGACTGCAATATTAAGATCGCAAATGTATTGCCAATACTGAAGACCAAGATGGAATGCCACAATGCTACTATGCTGTGCACTAATAATATTATCAATATTCTTTTAATCTGGGCCTTTATTCCATACATATACACACATACTACAATTGATTTTAAGTATATTGTTAGGATAATACCATCATCATCATCATGTCAGCCGAAAGACGTCCACTGCTGGACATAGGCCTCCCCCAAGGCTTTCCACTCAGACCGGTCTTGTGCTTTTCGCATCCACCGCGGTCCCGCGATCCTGACGAGGTCGTCACTCCATCTTGTTGGAGGCCTACCTACAGCTCGTCTTCCGGTCCGCGGACGCCACCCCAGAACCTTCTGACCCCATCGGCCATCAGTCCTGCGAGCAATGTGCCCCGCCCACTGCCACTTCAGTTAGGGCTATGTCGGTAACCTTAGTTCTATTGCGGATATCATAATTTCTGATTCTATCACGCAGAGAAACCCCGAGCATAGCCCTCTCCATAGCCCTCTGAGTGACTTTGAGCTTCCTTATGAGGCCCATTGTTAGCGCCCACGTCTCAGATCCGTAAGTCATCACCGGCAACACACACTGGATACACACACATACTGGTAGGATAATACGGGATAGACCAAAGATGATGGATGACATCCGTAAACGGCAGACAATGGGAGCGCATAGCGCAGTACCCAGGATATGATAGAGACCGTGAATCCGTGATAAGGAAGAGGCCTGGGGGTTATGATGAACTAGCTTTGCAGTTCAGTTTACGCTGAGAGAAAAGGAAAGAGCTATATAACTGCTGTAGCTGTGTCCTTTACGCTCGCCGTAAAATGAACTGCAAAACCATATCATAATGACTCCCCTGTACTATACCAACAGTGGGCGGATGCAGGCTGATCGGAGGGGAGTTCGACAAATAGGATATACAGACAGGGTGTCCCACAAACTGACGTCAACCCGCCTAGGTTTGATAGACCAGCTAAAAATTACGGCGGTTTCGTGGCCGCCGGCTAGCGGATACCGCGAAAGTGTATAAGTAGTCGTATAAATTTTACCTTGTAGCTCAAAATAAAGTTATTCTATTCTATTTCTATCTATTTCAAAAGCCATCTATTCAACCTCTATGTATGATCAGCGTTTATAGTTTCAGAGATATTGACAAATAGATTTTTTTTTATTTTTTATTTTTTTATGGCATAGAGAAGGCAACCGAGCACACAGGCCACCTGATGGTAAGTGGAAACTGTTGCCGTTGGCGTTGGCGTTGCCGACCCTGAGGACTAAGATGGAATGCCTCTATGCTAGTCATTACACCGGCTGTCTTATCCCCAAACCGGAACACAACAATGCGAACACTGCTGTTTGGCGGTAGGTTAATGGATAAGATGGTGGTAGCGATCCGGACGGACCCTGCACAGGGTCCTACCACCCGCAAAAAAAAATTAAGGAATAAGAAATTAATGATTTTTCGTGGCTTGGACATAAGGGAAAATTACAAAACGCAGATTAAAATGATCAATGGTTAAATCGATGGGCTTTTAGCTGCTCTATTAGCCCTAGGCGGGTTGACATCAGTTTACGGTATACCCTGTAAGATATAGGTTACTGTTAAGTCTACAGTTAACAACTAATAGGCGTAAACTTAGTTCCAAAAAGGCTCTATTAGATAATTCCGTTGAACCTTCCAATACCTCTTAATTCAGTACCATTTCAAAACCTTCGTAACCTTCTTAACAAATACACGATACGTTATCGCTTCATCTTCGATTGTTGTGCAAACTGTTTCTTTACTTCACTTTTGTTCACATAACATTTATGTTTAAATTGTAAACAAGAAACTTGCTGATAAACTTATTGGATGGTCTGGATTTTTGGATTTGGAACCCTTTGTTTCGTCTTGTCTGGCCGTCCGTGCGTCCGCGGTTTAATTCAGATACTCTTGTTACTACAAAGCTGTAGTTTGGCATGGCATAGTATGTATGTAAACTCTTTATTGCACAAACTTAAAAAAGAAACAGAAACACAAAAGGTATGCACAAAGGCCAACTTATTAGAGATTAATAAAAACAACGGATGGCTAAACGTACAACAATTAAAGGAACACAGACTAAAAATAATAATAGCAAGTAACTATATATATTAAATATGATAAATAAACGAATATATACTTGTATAGTAGAGTAGTACTTGTATAGTTGTGTAGAG
Source organism: Acleris sparsana (assembly GCA_923062465.1). Taxonomy (NCBI): domain Eukaryota; kingdom Metazoa; phylum Arthropoda; class Insecta; order Lepidoptera; family Tortricidae; genus Acleris; species Acleris sparsana. The sequence continues at coordinate 14,931,595 of OV281300.1, forward strand.
ATTGCGTGTTAGCTCCAACCCCATCCTAAAGACCATAGTAGGTTCATACGACTCCTCTGTCATGCGGCGTTTTAATCATCTTATGACCGAAAAACGGAGCCTTATGTAGCCTTTTCTTTGTGTTGTTTAAGTAGGTACTAATATAGTTCGTGTAAGGTTGTATGTTACTAACAATTTTTGGACCATTATGTTGTCTGATTTTTAATATTAACAAAAAATAAATAGCAATAAATAAATACGTAACTAAATAAATAAATATAATATTAGAGTGAAAAGTAATGCATGCATGGCATGGAATGGCATGTTAAACAAAATACGGTACAAGATATATGTACATATAATGAAGTTAAAAGATAAACTATCACAGTTAAGTAGGTAAGCTTTACAAGTTAACCAAATTATAAACGGAACCCTACACTGCACGGGACCTGACACGCTCTTGGTCGGTTTTTACTTATAACATTTCGGTGTAATGTAACACTCGCGGTCCTTATCTAATTGGTGCGAATAGATAAGGACCGCGAATGTTACATTACGCCGCAATGTTACAAGTCAGTCGCGACCTTTAAGGATCTTTCGAGCAACCCTCTTTTACACATAGCTATTCGAATTTGCAGGTTTCCTCATGATGATTTCTTTCACCGTAGGAGCGTCGAATGTTTTTTTTTGCTCTTGTTAGTGTTCCACTGCAGAGCAAAGGCTTCCCTCTTTTTCGCCATTCTTCCCTAATGATTGCATGCCAGTTGCTTTGGAAATGGTTTTTAGAGTTGCATAGTCAATAAGGAACTAAGTTGAAAAACTCGTTGGTGCACATGGTGCCCGTGAGCGTTCGAACCCGGTACTTTACGATGACTAGTCGGTACCCTCAGCACCGTTAAGCCACAGACGCGTATAAACTTTATCTTACCCACGAAAAGTTAATTGGTTAACTTTAAAACTACAATAAAACATTATCGAGTGGGTGCTGAAATTATTATTTCTTCATAATAACTCAATCTTGATCTTGCATCAATGTTTTATTGAATTTGGGATCGTAAAACAATTAACATTTTTGATAATGATTATTTTTGTGAATAAGATTTGACAGTTTATTGCATTTTGAAAGCTAAAATCTTTGATATAATGTTTAACTATCCAAACGTCCATTACATTTACTTTAAATGTTATTACATTATATTTACAAGTATAAAAATTAATAATAAATATTTGTTTCTCGGATTTTCGGATTATTGTTGGTGTTAAAATGGTGTTAATTTCGATTGCTATTCCTCTTATGGGTGATACAATAAAAATATGATGCGGTTTTAACAGTTTTGTACATACACCATTAAAAGCTTGTTCTTAAGAAGTCAAAGAGTTTCAATAACTAAGCTGTACACAGCTGATATGTATTACCTTAATATACCGTTTTTTTTCCGAATGCTATGTTATGCTGGAGCTATTTTAGACTAAGTGCAAAAATGAATTGCTATGCGTAGGCTAGCCTAGTTAGGGTTATGCATACAAAATTATGAAAATTAGGGATTTTGATAAATTCGGAATTGTGACTCTTCAGAATTTTCTGGTGTACGCATAATAAGCGCGATTCACTCACACTTTGTAAAAAATAAACAAGCAAATCTCTCATTATGAGCGCCTACGCCAGAGGAAAATTTAAGAAAACAGAAAAAGTGTTTTTTATGTAAAATTTAAGACGTGATGAACTACACACACATGACATTATAAGTAATTAATCAAGCTGAGGAAGTAAATGAAAATAATTAAAAGTAAAAAACGTTCACAATAAATAATCTTTATTAATCAATCCATCCTTTATTTTCACTACATATTTCGTCTAATAATTATATCCGTCCCTAGCATTGAAGCTGGGTCTCGACCTGGACCTAGGTCCCAAACCGTTCCTACCCTGGGCGCTTTGGGTCTGGACTGGAGGCAAGTATGCCTTGGTAGCGCCGTTGAAGCCTCTGGAAGGACCCTGGTTAGTCCTGAAGGTAGCAGAGTCGGTGACGATGGTGTCGTCGTCATTGCCGTTGAAATCACGGTTGAAGTTGTTGGCGTTGTTGAAATTGTTGGCGTTGTTGAAGTTGTTGGCATTGTTGGCATTGTTGGCGTTGTTGAAGTCGTTTCCGTTGTTGAAATTGTTGGCGTTGTTAAAGTCGTTTCCGTTGTTGGTGTTTCCATTTCCATTATATTGGTCATCATCGCCGTACTTGCCTTCGCTGTATGAACCTGTTGTGTTATAACATAAACAATTTTGTAAGTATGATATTATTGCAGATTGCTCATACAGTACAGTCAATTATAATGCAATGAGGTGATAAAGTGGAATCTTTTTGTAGCCGATGATGGCGAGTTCCATTTTACTTCTAAAAATATAAATAAATAAATATCAACACAAATTGAACTAGTCCCAAACTCATCTTTAGTTTTTAATGTAGGTAAACATCTATTTAAATGTACATAAAATATTCAAAAGCTAAGAACACATAGACGCACTCATCACATAAATATTTTGCCCTTACGAATCAAACCCGGGACTGCTGGCTTCGTAGAAAGGGTCACAACCAACCAAGCTACACGATTCGTCAGTAAAAATGTTAGGTTGTCTTACCATCATCATAGATGCCATTAGCTTCATCACGAGCGTTCTGTTCCAGGGCTTTCAGGATCTCCTCAGGTACTGGAGGGGGGGTGGGGAGGTGGTCACCGATGGGAACGAAACCGTTCTGGTCAGCTGTGTACCTGGAACGTATATAGGACGGTTAAAGGAGAATCAAAGACCTTTCAATTGTTTGTTTTGTTCATTTTGTTAAATGTAACTTTTATCTAATGCCAATTGAATAAAAATGCTTTGGGATCTTTTTTAAAAGAAACCTTTAAAAGGCTTTCTAATTGGCGTATTAATAATGTATAATGTGTAATGTATTCAATTTATTAGCGATAAGACCGCCTGTTGTTTACCTGTGTTATTTTTAATTGTATTTTTTCTCTGTAATGTTTTTGTTTGGTGTACAATAAAGTGTTTTGTTTTGTATAACACTACGTGGTATTCCAGGACTCTTTCTCAAAATCGAGATGGTGTGATAAGAGAGAGGAAGGAAAACCCCATGCCAGGCAGCATGCACTATGCAGCCAGCAGCCAGCAGCCAGTGGGGCTAGACAAGTTGCCATCGAATACAAACGCTAGCGCTTGGTGATCACTGTCGCTTGGCGTTGTCATGGAAAAATGTATGGAATTGACGTAAGTCACGTGATATATCACTCGCTACAACTGACATTTTTCATTTTTGCAACTTATGTCGAGTGATATAATGTCACGTGACTTACGTCAATCTCCTACATTTTTTAATGACAACGCAAAGTGACAGTATCACCAAACGCTAGCGTTTGTATTCGATGGCAACTTGTTTAGCCCCAATGGCCCCCCAAATATCAGGCCCTGAATACCGTGTAGTGTAATACGCCCTTAATTTGGTTTGCGGTTGTTATTACTAATAGTTATTAGCAAAAAGTAAAGGACGTTCTATTTACCTGATACTGTACACTTGTCCATCATCACCAGTGTAGGAGTAACTGCCTTGAGCTTCAACACCGTTGGTAGCCACACCACTTTCTTCAGCAGAAATACCGTTCTCAGTTTCATAAGCGTAAGAGTACGTCTCTCCATCATTCTGAGAATCGTAGCGAAGGATAGCAGCGTTCTTTTCAAATGAAGCCTGAGGTCTTTCAGGTCGGTCAAAGCCGTTGCCGTTGAAGTTGTTGGCATTGAAACCGTTGAAGTTGTTGGGATTGTTGGCATTGTTGAAGCCATTCCCGTTTTGGTTGAAGCCGTTGTTCTGACTGAAGTCGTCGTTGGGTTGAGCGATGCCATTGTCTTGGTACTGGTTGCGGTTGTTACCGTTGCGAGCTAGGCCTGAGTCGGAGCCAGGAGCTTGGAGGAAAGAGGAACCTCCAGAGGTTTGAGCATGGTTGGGGGGGAGGTAGGTCCGGTCTAGCTTGGCACAGCTAGACCAGGCTACAACTGACAGAAGGATTATCTGTAAATAAAATAAATAATAAATATTAAGAGATATCACACCAAATTGGCCTTGTCCCAAACTAAGCTTTACGCTTGTACAATGGAAACTAGACGACGATATACATACTAATATAGAGAAATACGTAGTTAATTACGTGGAAGACATTCAGCACTCAACGAACACTCGTACGCATCACACAAATATCGAACCAAAAAGGCTAAACGCGTCAAAAAACAAGTATTAACAAGCATTAGGAGGTACAACAATATCTATAATAGGGTTGGTCTGCAGTTTTAAAAATAATTTCCTTGTTATTTAGATCGAAAAACCCTTTTTTAATAGCTTTTTTAAATACCAATTTATTTATTTTTAAGCAAGCTTAACATTTACTTAAGCATGATATTAAAGTACGCACCAATTTCATGTTTTTGCTTGAGCTACTACTCAGATGCAAAGCCAGAGATGATGTGATAGCAATTAAAACATTGTACTATATATATACTGTATCGATCTACTTAGAAATTGAAGATGGTCCGATCGTGTCTTGGTTCGCGATTGCTTAATCATGTAATACACAGAGACGGACTATAATTGTTGGGGATGTGTTTATGACGGCTTCCACGCCGTCGTGCGTAAAAGGACCGCTTCACTGCTGCACAGGACGCGCGGCAGTCCCAACTCCCTTATTAACGTGTTTGAGGGTAAATATGATTCTCCCATCCTCAAACACTTCAACCAAATAGTCACCAATACTTGGTTGATAAGAAACCGGTAATAAGTACTGTAGTAGTTGGTAATATTATTATTGTTTAGAGTATATTTTTTCAATTTTGTAGGTATTTTTGTATTATTATTGTACTTACTGTCTAACCTAGATGTAAAAATTGTTTGTACTAACACATGGATCTAGTTATCTGAATAAAAACATTATTATTATTATTATTATTATTATTATTATGCAAGAGATAAGGACTGTTTCAAAATTTTCTTTTGTTTGAGGAATGTGGCATTTGGAATGTAATGTAATCAACCATAGTCATGTTCCGGTGTGGGGATAAGACAAGCAGCGAATTAACTAGCATAGAGGCATACCATTTTAATCGTTAGGTGGTAATGCTTTTTGACATTCATAGGTGCACTATTACACTCTAGTTATGGCTTTTGACGTAGAGAACTCGTCGTGTTGTTCTCATAGTCACTAGTTTTATTTTTAATTTAAAGTTTATTGACCACGTTTTTTACATCTATAAAAAAATCATTTTTGCTAGTTTTAAGCATTTATTGTTTATTACTTTATTGTTTATTACTTTATTACCTGAATATTACTTAATGCAACTTACTTTTAAATATTATTGTTATAATAAATGAAATAATGACCTTCTGCTGGAGTATCTTGCGGCGCTTCTTCTCCGCAATGATGGTCTTGTCCGAAGGGCTGGTAGATTCACTCAATATTACCGACGTGTAAAAGGGCATGTGGCCTATTTACTGAATAAATATTTTGAATTCAGAATTTTGAACATAGTATGCCAAAATTGAGGAATAAAGGACTTTGGCTTTGACTTGATTAGTCCTCGGGGTTGGCACCGCATTTTGATTCTTTGAATTTGAGTCTTAAGGGTTTAAATGTCTATAGGGTTAGGATCCTAAACCAACGAGTGCCCTGTGTGCTCTTGTGCTAAAACCTTGCCAAAAAAATATTAATACTGAAATGGATAAATAAGTATGGAAGTCAGTCAAAAACTATGGGTTACACTTAAAAAGGATAATTTTTACTTCATCAGAGCCGAACAAGCCGGGTCGGCATTTTATACCTCACATTGGGCGCCCTGCGCTTCCGTTCGATATCCAATTCAATAAAACAAGTAAGTTTCTAAACGAATATTTTTACTATTATGTTGGTAACTTTGCCTTTTAAAATTTAGTAGTAAAATTCACTCCGACGAGTTTACGCGAGATTCCGATAACCTTCGGGCAGTGAAGATGGCCGATTAAAAAATGTCCGGCTTTACTTTTTATTTATTATCTTTACTGGTTATACTTTCACTCACTTGACATTGGTGAAACCGCTGCGAAAATGCGGTAGACCGCCATTAATAAAAAATAAGAAGAAGAAGACTTTGACAACAAGGAAATGCAACTTGGGTGGCGTGACTGCCTGGAAGAGGAAAATTGTGAGTAACGCAGGTTGCTAGTCACGCGACTAGGTGAGTCCATCCCAAATTATCAAGATGATGGTAATGGAGAGAGAGAATTATGCTTGTATAAATATAACTTGTAAAAAACTTTAGCTTTCTCCCACTGAGGTAGTTATCATAGCCCTTCGATTAGCCCCATGGATGGAATAAGGGTGCCTTAGAAGCGACTTCGCCGGTATAGGCAAGCTGTAAGGCGTAGAACGAGGCTTGTTAGAGGAAAACAATTGCCGTCAGAATCAGAGAATGTTTACGTCTGTATTACTAACTCTCTCAACCCATTATGAGTGTCTAGAACTTTTAACTTTTCTTGACCTTATATCCTGTTAAACACAGGCATTTAGAAACATCTTTATTAAAACAAGATATATGTGAATAACGCAAGTGAGCTGTAGGTAGACCTCCAACAAGTTGGAGTGACCCTCGTCAGGATCGCGGGACCGCGGTGGATGCGAAAAGCACAAGACAGGTCTGAGTGGAAAGCCTTGGGGGAGGCCTATGTCCAGCAGTGGACGTCTTTCGGCTGACATGATGATGATGATGATGTGTGAATTGGTGTTTGTAGGATTGTCTATCATCTAGCGACAATATATCCACATCAAAACCATTATTATAAAATATGTAAGCAACTCTGTCTGTCTTTTTAGCTTTCATGGCTTTTTTTTTTTTATGGCATAGGGAAGGCTGACGAGCACACAGGCCTCCTGATGGTAAGTGGAAACTGTGACCCATAGACATTCGCATTCACAAGACTGCAAGCCTAAGACTGCAAATGCGCTGCCAACCCTGAGGACTAAGATGGAATGCCTCTATGCTAGTCATTACACCGGCTGTCTTATCCCCAAACCGGAACACAACAATGCGAACACTGCTGTTTGGCGGTAGGTTAATGGATAAGATGGTGGTAGCGATCCGGACGGACCCCGCACAAGGTCCTACCACCCGCAAAACGCCGCTAAAACGCTAAACCACCGAACTCATTACAATGAATTTTTTTATGGAGATTGCTTACACCTATGGTTTTATCTGTGATATTGACGACGCATTGGCCTAGTTGGTAGTGACTCTACCTACTGCAATCCCGGTAAGGGCAGATATTTGTGTGATGAGCACGAATATTTGTTTCTGAGTCATGGATGTTTTCTATATTGGTCCCCTGATATGTATTTATTTAATAACAACTTCTCGTTTTTCGTATTTCACACTGGTTCTCTCTAGTTTACCCTCGTTTTTTAGCACACCCACTGAACGCATCGCTTAACTTGCGAGCTTTCAATCTTTTACATATCAATACCAACCTTGAACAGACCTTTGCGATGACCTCTATGTAAATCAGAGTAGGTGGTTAAAACATATCGTGCAACTGACATTGCAATCGGCAATTATTATATTGATCTAGATTTCAAATATTCCAATAAGGATATAGGACTAAAATGATGACCTATTAGTCGAGTATAATTGTTGATAATTATGAGCAGGATCGTTGAGCAACAGATTATTTTTTTGTATTTGGTAGCTAATTGTTCCACTTTAGTCAAAACAGCAATTAGTGATATTATGAGTGTTTAACATATAATATTTTTTTGTGCTTACTTGTATAGTGCCTGAATCTCTATTAACAATACGTTCAATGTAATATTACCAACAATTGGTTTTGTTTCTTCAAATACTTACCAAACAAAGAGCATCATGGATCGATCATTCTAATGTGCGTGCATAATCATAATTTGAGCGTGCGCCGTTGGTCTGACAGCCACTTGACTCGAATACTGCCCTCCTTAGAAAGGGCGGATGTCTCATAGAACCGCTTATTTATTAGTGACCTTATTTCTTAAATCGGGGTGGTTATATTTGCTTTAACCATCGAAATACCAACGTCCTTTTTATTTAGAAGGGCAGATATTCTGATAAAGGTAAGGATGCGCGATTTTTAACGAATTACCAATAACTGTTTGGAATCCCTTATCGACATGTGTTCTAATCCGTCTGTCCAAAGTTTATTCTAAATGAGCCTGTCTTTAGGGATGTGTAAAAAGGCCTTGGTTTACAAAATGTGGAGCATGGAATGTTTTTGGGAAGGGAGCCGCCATCTTGAATAATTTATAGTTATTTAATTATTCCTATACAATTAAATTTACGACAAAAGTGTCTATAAGAAGTTTAAGGCAGACCAAATTGTGTTAAAAATTAAACGGAGTCTCTTCATATTACCAATTCTTTCGAATTAGAATGTAAAAACCGTGAGTTAGTTTTTGGTCTATCCCAATTAGTTGAGTTAATTATTGATCAAACAACGGGCCCTTTAATAAACGTATTTTTTTTCGTAAAAGTATTGATGGTTAGATAAACAGTTAATTTATAGCTATGACTAATATGAAAATTGATTAATAATAACTCAATTAGAGTCCTAAATAAACAGTAAAATTGTCCTAGTAGCAGAAAAGGGTACTTCGCGAGAGATTCGGTAGTTCTACATTTTTATCTAGTGTTTAGGATAATGCCTAATGAGTTATTTGTCTTGAATTAGTTTTCACCTTGGGTTTGGTTAGGTTAGGGTTGTTTTATAACCACACTTAAAAGTGTTGTTGTGTTTTATGTATTCCAAACTGTATCCCATTGCGATAACTGCAACAGCATTCGAAATAGTCATGCAGATGTGACCCAAACATACATACATACTAACATACAAATTAAGCTAAATAAAGCTTGCAAAAGAACGACTATAAAAGTAATGTCACAGCATAGCATTCATGAGATGATGCTTCCGTTGTCTTGCCTCGCGCCGTCGGAAAATAATAAATAGGTACGTTGAATGATTTTAGTAAAAAAATATGTTTTCCACCGTTTGTATTTTTTTACATAAAAATATATGTGACTTAGTTATACCTACATACTATATAGTGTTGAAAAGCAAGCTTTAAAAACTCGACTGAATTTTTTGATATTGCCATGATATCATATGCAGGATGTCCCAGAAACCGACGTCAACCTATGGCTGTAGAGCAGCCATAAAGCTACCTATCGATTTATATAGATATTGATCATTTTAATCTGATTGTATAAATATCAATGAAAGTTGCCCCGAATGGACCCCGGTAGATGGCCACCGGAGCAGAGGCACACCAAAGAGGAGATGGCGGGATGAGGACGAGTTTCGAAGCGAGTGGCGGGAGCATGCACTTAATCGAGGATTATCTAATAGACAAAAATGCATGGCCTAATCCCGAAACTTAGTCAATAATAATTTGTTCAAATGCAAAAATACTTTATCTTGTCTAGGGGACACCGTTGATGTAGGAAAACATATCGAAACTTTTATTTGGTCGTCTTGCACCGTCTTATATATACAAGTAGGTGCTTTTTTTTCTCCCTCTATCTCTCTCCCACGATTTTCGGCATGTTTTCCTGCTGAACTACACGTGTTATTTGATTTTATATTTAATTGAATATTTATAGCTTTATATAAATCACTAAGTAGTAGTACCATTGTAATATGAAATACCTATGTTTAAAAAATGACTGACAACTGAGTTTCTTGCGGCGTTTCTCCTCAGCAGGGGTCTCCTCTTGGGAAGCGCTGGTAAATTCTTGACGTGTAAAAGTGCCCGTGCGGCCTACTTACTGAATAAATAACTTTGTTTTTTTTTTTTAATAAGGTCGAATGGCAAAGGCCTTTAAATGTAGGAGACAATCTGACCGAAATTGACCTGGTCCCAAACTAAGATCTGGGTTTATACTATAGGCAACGATTACTTATACACTTTGCATAGCTAGACGCTAACTACAGGCTAAAAAATAATAATGTTAGGTACTAAGTTAATGTTTATATTTGATCACTGGTTGAAGTATTTTGCCGAATGCGTATCAAAATTCACACCGATTAGTTAGTTACAAAATATAACAGCAAGCCTTATTAGTTGTTATGTTCCACGCATATAAACGCGGCAATTTGCGATAGGTATAACTTATTATTATCGCCACATTATCGCTGTATTATCGTTATTATGGGGTCTTCACACAGGCCACTCAATAATCTCATATGAAATAGTGTGGCCACTTAATTGTCGTTGTGAGAAACGATGTACTCTCATGGAGGAATTACATTGGTCTAGTAGTACAACGGAGTTCATAATTATGTGTCAACTTTTGTACCTTGTCACTTTGATCACTGAGACTATTCATATATATCAGCTTAAACATGACGTTAAATAGACAAGGTACTAAAGTGAACTCATATTTGTGAACTGGAGTACTCTTTGTATTGCGTCGTTACAATAGTTCTCGCCGACTTCATAAAGAAAAAGATAAAAAAAACTGTTTGAAAGATGTTTATTCAGTAAGTAGGCCGCACGGGCACTTTTACACGACAGAAATCTACCAGCGCTTCGCAAGAGACCACTGCTGAGAAGAAACGCCGCAAGAAACTCAACAGTCAGTCGTTTTTTTAAATACTACTTATGATATTATACTATTGATATGGTTCTAGAGTGGCGACCGCGAACCGGGAGACGAAGTGTTGGCAGACCTTCCACAAGGTGGACTGACGATCTGATAAAGGTCGCGGGAAACCGCTGGATGACAGCAGCAGAGGACCGATCGTTGTGGAAAACCTTGGGGAAGGCCTTTGTCCAGCAGTGGACGTCTTGCGGCTGATAATGATGATGATGATGATGATATTAATACAATTATAAAGCTTAACCTAGGATTATATAAAACAATTCATTTGTAAAAAAAAAAACTTACTTTTGACAGTACAACCACATATAAAGTTTCAATACATTCTCCTACAGAAACCGTGCCCCTAGACAATATACAATATTTACATATTTTTTTATGACTAATGTATTATTAAGTTTTTTAGGTGTTTAGCTTAGTTTAGGCCAGGCATTTTTATCTGTTAGAAAATCCTCGACCCTATATTAAGCTTTAGACATCAACGATTTTTACGCGAATAATTAATTTTCCCATACTCTCAAAATGTTTGGGGTACACCAAGTACATAACTCTAAATTGATGAGCATCCAGAATTCTCATAATTCCGAATGAAACGTGTTGATAGAAGCCTATATCTATTTGCTTATTAATTCAACCTAACCTATAGTAATTATATTATAAGTATAGCTCGAGCATAACGTACCTTCCGGAAAAATGAAAGTTTGACAAATGATTTTTTTTTCCGAATCTAACCATACCTACGTATAGTAATTATATTATATGTAAATTTCATCTCAAATAGCTCCAGCATCACATAGCCTTCGGTATTTGTTTTTTAACCAATAGAATCTAAGCTAACGTGCGCAAGGCGCGCTCGACGTGACCGCACGCGCCTTCTATTGGTTAATATTGACACAGATCCGCTCTGCTGCGCTCGTCTCCGCCTCAGTGGAGCCGTACCCTTCGGCACCATCCCCGATGGTAGTGGCCTAGGGGACATTAATTTGTACATATAGTCACTCAGAATAATTTAGTATATTTTAGTGCTTAGTTTAAGTTAGCCTTAACGTGTTTTAGCTCACTAACCTAACCTAACATAGCCGTACTTAATCTACAAACGTTATATATTTAAGAAATTCTCTTCTCGTCACCAAGATTTTATACTTCAAGAGCGATGCCACGTGACACGAGTGTTACCGGTGCGTTGCATCGTCGCAACGCTGTGATTTAAACATGGAGCGACGCAAGTGTTTCAACGCATCGTGTGGCATGTCGCTCTAGATTATATGTAGAACAACGCAGCGGTGACGATGTAACGCAAAGGCAACGTTCGTGTGGCATCCCTTAAACGTAGCGCCAAGTGGCAATGTTGACAATGGTGTATTCTGTTTTGGGGATAAGACAACCTTTGAAATTACCAGCATACAGGCATTTACGTTGGTCCTCAGGATTTATTTATTTATTTGTTAAGGATATCAACACTACATTACAATTCATAAAAGCAGTTAATTAACAAGACAATAGTGCCACTATTACAGAAATCCAACTATGAGCAATAAATAAAGAATAACTACACAGCTACATGCAAGTTGTTTAGTTGTAAGTTGAAAAAGACGATCGTTACAGCTACGTGCAGATGCATGTATGTGTGGGTGGGTGTGGGTGTGTGTGTGTGCGTGGGTGTGTGTGTCTGTGTGCGTGTGTGTGTGTGTAGAAAAGCATATCCAAATGGTTAATTTTTTTGTTATACAAACTACCCAGTTGTAACATTGGCCACACATTTGGAGTCTTAAGATTGCAGTCATGAGATCGTCTCAGGGTCTCGGGTCCTACTGCCGGTGACTTCTTCACTTTAGGAGACCTGTGGCCCTTTTAATCATTTAATCAAATATTTTGGTTTCATGATTTGTCCCCCGAAAAATGACCCTTATTTTAAAAAAAATACTGTACACATCTCTGATTGGGTCATAAATTTACATATTATTATGTGTACCAAATTTCAACTTAATCGGTCCAGCAGTTTCGGAGAAAATTGGCTGTGACAGACGGCCGGTGAGCCAGACGCCCGCGTGATGATATAAGGGTTCCGTTTTTTTCATTTTTTGTACGGAACACTAACAAAGTTAATACGTCTGTCGAGTTTAGGAGCGAGTTGTTTAAGAGCAACCTATTTAAGTAAGTTGTTATAGGAAGCGTTGTGATTCACTTCACATCTAACATTTGATCAGTTTACGCCGACAGCGAGGCTTTACGTTAACAATTTCATTTTGCTATGCATCTTGCTTCTTATAAAAGAAACAAGATGTTTATTCAGTAAGTGGCGGCACGGGCACTTTTAAACGTCAAAAATCTACCAGCGCTTCGCAAGAGACCACTGCCGAAAAGAAACGCCACAAGAAACTCAACAGTCAGACGTTTTTTTAAATACTACTTATGATATTATACAATTATAAAGCTTAACCTAGCATTATATAAAACAATGAATCTAACATAAAATAAAAAAATAATATATTCAAGCGAAGATTGAGCCGGAAAATGTGTCAAAACTCAGAATGCTCATAGGAACTAATAAGTTATACTAATAAAAAAATAAGTCACCTAAGACAGCGCAAGACCACCACATACAAAATTTCGATACATTCTCCTACAGAAACCGTGTCCCCTGGAGAATATACAATGTATACATATCTTTTAACGACTAACATATTATTAAGTTATTTAGGTGTTTAGTTTTGTTTATTCCAAGCATATTTATCTGTTAGATAGTCCTCGACCCCCTTTTGGCGAGGTAGGTCATCTTCGTTTTAAGTCAATTTCGAAGGAAGTCATGTTCTAGGTTAGTCATCTTCTCAGCAGGTCATCTTCGTTTCGAGACAGTTTCGAGGGACGTCATTTTCTGGATTAAGTCATCTTCTTAGTAGGTCTATTTCGAGGGATGTCATTTTCTGACTTAGTCATTTCGGACGTAGGTCTATTTCGGGGGACGCCATTTTCTGACTTAGTCATTTCCTAAGTAGGTCTTCTTCGAAGGACGTCATTTTCTGACTTAGTCATTTCCTAAGTAGGTCTTTTTCGAGGGACGTCATTTTCTGACTTAGTCATCTTCTCGGTAGGTCTTCTTCGAAGGACGTCTTTTTATGACTTAGTCATCTTCTTAGTGGGTCTATTTCAAGGGACGTCATTTTCTGACTTAGTCATCTTCTTAGTGGGTCTATTTCGGGGGACGTCATTTTCTGACTTAGTCATCTTCTCTGTTCAGTCTATTTTGAGGGATTTTGAGGGACCTAACAAACACATATTGCCATGAAAGATGATTATTCAGTAAGTAGGCCAAAAACTCAACAGTCAATCTTTTTTTATATATATCTTCATCATCAGTTGAGAGAGAGAGACGTCTACTCCCATTACAGCCTCCGTATTATGGTTGCCTTTACAACGGTGGATAAATGTAGATAAAGCATACACTCACGCGTACACGCTGGTCTGACATTTACTAGTTTAGGTTAATACGAGTAGAATTGGCCACTTAGAATATTGAAAAGTTATGGTGAAATGATTCAGCTACATCTAATAATGGATCTTACCGAACAGTGGACGCAGATTCAAGCGATTCAAACGATATTTTTTGATTCTATCATTTTTGTTCACTTGACACTGCGTCTATAGTACAGTTGGATCCATTACTAAGATAAATGCAACTGAATGATTTTTATCATAAGAAAAGTCAAAAAATAACATTTCCAATTTGTTATAATTTGTTAGATTTTACTTATTTTCGTTCGTGTACGTACCATCAACCAATTTGATTCCTAGGCCATTACGGACTTTGTCAACGTGACGTTGTAAACCAAATCATAGGAAGTCTCTTACGTTAGTTAGTAGGATCTGAGACCCGTGAAAATTTGCATAGCTGCTCAAGACTACAATCTTCAGACTGTCATCCTAAGACTGCCAATGCGATGCCAACCATGAGGAGTTATATAGAGTGTATCTATGCTGGTAATTTCTACGGATTATCTTACCGGAACACAAAAATGCGAACACTGCTGTATGGCGGTAGGTTGATGATAAATGGTAGAAGAGATCCGGTAAGACCTTACACAAGTTACTAGTTATTTAAGATTGGTTACTGCCAAATGCCATGACGCTTTCTAAGATGCCATTGACGGTTGCTATCTTGGTTCCCAAAATGAATGAATATTGAATTCGGATTGACTTGAAACGAAGATAACATACTGAGAATACGACTAACTCAGGAATGACGTTCCTCGAAATTGACTAATAACGAAGATGACTAAACCAGAATATGACGTCCTTCGAAATTGACTTGAAATGAAGATGACCTACTGAGAAGATGACTAACCCAGAACATGACGTCCCTCGAAATTGTCTCGAAACGAACATGACCTTCTGAGAAGATAACTAACCCAGAACATGACGTCCCTTGAAATTGACTCAAAACGACGATGACTAACCCAGAACATGACTTCCCTCTAAATTGACCTAAAACGAAGATGACCATTTAAGAAGATGACTAACTCAGAACATGACGTCCCTCGAAATTGTCTCGAAGCGAAGATGACCTGCTGAGAAGATGACTAACCCAGAAAATGACGTCCCTCGAAATTGTCTCGAAACGAACATGACCTGCTGAAAAGATGACTAACCTAGAACATGATTTCCTTCGAAATTGACTTAAAACGATGATGACCTACCTCGCCAAAAGGCTCGACCCTATAGTAAGCTTAATACATCAACGACTTTTTCAAGTAAGTTGGTAACTTTAAATCTGCGTCAGCATATATATTATTTACAATAGGTCTCGTTTGGTCCTTTCTATAATGGATCGTGTTACAGGTAAATTACATATTAATGGGCAATGCGATGTATGAAGTATATGTATATACTTGTACTTAAATAAGTTGAATGTTTAGACAGGTGCACCTAAGATTTCATAGTCTCTGCCTGGCCCATTGGGAGACAGGCGTGAAGGTATGTATGTATGTGTATGTTATGAGAAGATATATATACTAGTAACTATGTTTTTTGTGTTGTTTTGCGAGAGCGACACCTATCAATATAGAAAATGTATAGGATTGAAGTTTTAACATGTTTCGACAATCGTTTACGTTTACACACATACACGCACACGCGCACACACACACGCACACACGCACACGCACACGCACGAACACACACACACACACGCACGCACGCACGCACGCACACACACACACACACACGCGCGCGCGCGCGCACACACACACACGCACACACACACACACACACACACACACACACACACACACACACACACACACACACACACACACACACACACACACACACACACACACACACACACACACACACACACACACACACACACACACACACACACATTGTTATGAAACTATTGGTCTGGTTTTTATAGATACTAGAGCAGACAGTTAGCAATATTTCGCATGCAAAATCTTTCTAGTGTGTTTTTATTTCGGTTTAAAATACTCGTCTTATTAACGGGTGTTTAAATCTACAGGGTGTAAAGTAAAGTAAAACCGCTATGTAATCAGTTTGCATTATTTATTTATTTTGCATATTTATCACACAGATACTTACAATTAACTATGTACAAATTTACACTATGAGTACGTACAAAGTATTTTTTTATACATTTTTTATGCCATTCTTATTTAATATTGAGCTAAATAGCTATTGAGTGGAATTACAAAAACTTAATCAAAATTACATGCGAGCAAAAAGAACAGAAATACATTCTAGAAGAACCCGTTGTTACTCTTTTTTGTCATAATGTTTGTTTACATAATTATTGATAGTCATAATTTTTACAACGCAATTTTCGGATTTTTTTAAATACATGAAATTTTGGTAAGGTTAGGTTACGTTAGGTGAGGTTGAAATCACTGAACAAGGGCCATTGTCTTACAAAAATACACTCTGAATTATGATAACAATGCCTAAAAACTACTATGGCAAACTATTGGAGACCCTGAAATGATTTTCTGTATAAATGTTGTGATAGTGAAGGCAAGCAAGCACAATATGTTGCTGGTAATAAGACACGACCGAACACTCAGGCCATCTGATATTTAGTGGGATCTGTTACCCATAGACATTTGCATTCTCAAGACTACAATCTAAAGACTGCAAATTGCGTTGCCAGGGTGGGTGGTATCGGATGGTCTATTTTTTTTCGCAATATAATTTATTGCATACCAACGTTTCGTCGAATGATTCAAATTTCGAAAATTGTTTGATGGAAATGGTTTTGCATAATATGATTAGGTCGAAAAATGGTTTAGTATACATTTGTATGTAAAAATGTAATTTTGTCGAATGTATTATTGGTATAACGTTGTTATTCCGAAGTTACCACAAATTTGAAATGAACCCTGACTCTGAGGGCGTTTCGCGCCTTGACATAAGTCTAACCTAACCTAACCTATAGATTAGTTGAGCAATAATAATTAAGATTTTAATTTTAGGACATTGTCATGCTAAATAATTTCGAACTAACAATATTATGGATTTAGAATTTTGAACACTAAAATTTTAGATTATACAATTTTAGATCAAAAGTGCCTTAGAACAAAAAATATAAATGCATAAATCTTTATGCTAAAAAAGAAGTATGTCATTCAATATTATAGCAAACATTCTCGATCAAAAAAAATTAGCACATAGAATTGAACTAAGACAGAATTCCTTTATGCAAGTCATTCCACGGGCTGCCTTGCTCCAAAACCACAACACATTGAAAACTCAGCTTGGTGGCAGGTTAGTGGTCAGATGGTGGTAGCAATTCGGTCCAGCCCGCACAAAGTTCAAACCCCGAGAAATGTTGCCGTTGTATTTATTCGATGTTCATACGTATCAGTTCCTACTAGATTCGAGACATTATTGAGACCGTAGTCGTCGTAAAAACATCTCAAACATGAAGATTTTATTATGACGTTCTGTTCTGCATATGAATAAAGATCAGGGGTTAATTCATCTCGTTAGCCTAAGTACATTGGTCTTTTGACGAGTTAATACCTGTAACCTTCTTCGGAACTGAAGCTTGCCTGCTGACGAGGTCCTACAAAGCTTTCGTGTCTCTGTGTAGTCTGGTTGAGAGGGATTTTAGGTCTTAGAGAGGTAGATCTTACTGCTTCCGGTTCATACACGGTAGACGAAGGCTTTGGGGACTGGGGTCCAGAGTCTGAGAACCCTTGCTGCTGACCTTTAAAACCTTGTGGACGAGTCGTTCTGTTTGAACCAGGGTATGGACTTTGAACCGACCCAGGACGAGATTCAGTGGTCTTAGGGAGCCCAATTTGAATTCGGGGACTAGGGAAGCTACCTTGAGAGCTTAACCCAGGTTGACCCTGTGAAGAAGGGCGGAACTGGCCTAGGTTTCCAGAGTTGAACGAGGGTTGAGGTTTATTATATTCGTAACCACTCTGTTTTTGGACTCCACCTTGACCTCTTTGGCTTATTGAACCTTGTTGGGAATTAATCTGCTTCTGACTTGGGCGTTTTTGACCCAAAGTAGGAATCCCCTGGTTAGTTTGGAATCCAGTAGACCCGAATCTTCGACTCTGATTAAATGAAGACACAGGTACTGGTTTACCAGACTGATGCATACGTTGAGTGACACCTTGCGAGCCTCGGTTGAACTTGCTTGCTGCAAGGACTAGACCATGACTTCCAGATAGCGGTTTGTGCGGCGGCGTATAGTCCTGACTCTGATACTGCTCCTGGTTCGATCTTGAATGATCGAACACTCCAGTCGAGCTCGGATGGATCTGACCATGGAGAGGCCTGCTCAGATTCTGAGAGCCTGGAGTCTTAGTCGAACTTGTGGGGGTTGTGTTGGCGTTTCCATTTTGCTGATTTCCCTGGTTTAGTGGCCTGGAGTAGTCATAGCCAACTTGCCCTTGACTCTGGCTGCCATTTTGTCCTTGACGAATTGGACCAGAGGAGCCTTGCTGGTTGCCGCCTTGGGCTTTAAAAGCCGACTGATTAGTTCCCTTGGTTGAAAAGAACGGAGATTGGGTTTTGGCCTGGAATCCAGAGCCAGAAGCACCGAAGCCGTTGGAGCCGCCGAGGAGAATTTGACCTGGGACATATGCACCGTTGAACACCTGGGGTGCGTCATCATCTGGGTTGTAAGCACCTGAAGACAAACGAATTATGTTTGATAAATCGCATTATGTTAAATACCTGTACGACCGAGCTTTCGTCGGTATTTCTGTTTTGGTAAGTTTTCTAAAAATTAAACCTTTATCACTCCCAAAACCCCCTGCATAGGTACTAAATTTCATGAAAATCTAAATATACAACAAATGCTAGTTTAGGATTTATTTAATCTTTATTAAACAAATTTTAAAAAATAATGTCTAAATCGACGATGCGTTAGCTGAGTTAGTAGTGAGTATAGGCAAATATTTGAGTGATAAGCGAGTACTCGTATTTGTCCCTGAGCCTTGGCGGTTTTCTATATTTTAAATATGCATTTTTTTTAATACTATGTTTATCGTTGTGTAGTATACCCACAGTACAAGCCTAGAGCTTAGTCCGGGACTAAATTTATGTGGAATTGTCGCCTGATATTTATTTATTTATGAATGGCATTCTCTACTTAAATTGTTATTGTTATGTTATGTTTTACTATAAAAGACAACCCTCCTTGACGCAGTCGGATAAATAAACTACCCTCGATATAACGACGACCCCTTCTTTATGATCTCTCAAACAGCCAAACCGATTTCAATGATACTTTGCTAAGAACCATCCCGATTAAAGAAGCTTTATTAAAAAAAACCGGTCAAGTGCAAGTCAGTATCGCGCACCGAGCTCAAAAACTGTAAATAATTAACACTTTATTTTTTCCTTATAATCTATTTTTTGATTCATAAGCTTCGGAGAGAAGGGGGGAAAGGTAATTTTTTGTACATTTCTGGCTATTAATTAAAAAGTACATCACAGTTTTTTTTTTTGTAATGTGCAGATTAAGCTCTTTCATAATGACACCCCATTTGCTATAATCAAATCACTTTTACATTTCAACCCCCCATTATTTTCTTAATTGTGCCAAATTGTCGATGCTGTATACTGGCTAAGTACGTACTCGTATTTCTACTTTAAATATGTTTATGTAAGGTATTTGCATGTAGATTTTGTATATATTTTGCCACCAACTCTAAGTATTTGTTTAATGGTATCTTTATTTATGTATATATATATATTCTATATTTCCTTTCAATTACACTTTATTCGTTTAGCGTACTGTCCGCCTGTCACACTCGGAGCTGGCTGAAAATCAGCGCTGCCGGTGTTTGACACCTAAGCATTATGCTGAGCCAGCGTCCGATTCACTGCCGCGAAGACACACTCACTACTTGTTTATTGTTGTTACTGTTTTCAATTATTTATTTTTCTGTGTGTCTTGTGTATTTTTTCTTTTTCTTTCTTTTCTTTCTATTCTTGACTCCTTTTCAATTTTTTTTTTACTAAAGACAAATGCGGGCTAGCAAGTTGTATAACTATGCCAAATTTCAAGTTGATAGAATTTTTAGTTGCTGAAAAAACCTGCTATGACATACAGACAGACAGACAGACAACGAAATCTCACCATAAGGGTTCTTTTTTTACCATTTTGGTACGGACCCTAAAAACACTGCATCTAAATCAGTCCAATTTAGAAGCTACTATGTCACAGACAGACACAGACACACAAACGTTAAACTTATAACATCTCTTTCTTTGTCGGTGGTTAAAAATACAAAATTGTTCTGTACCAAAATTTCAATATAAAAATGTATAACAAGTTTATTCTAACTGTAAAACAATCAATGAAAACTTTCAAAATTATTTACAAACAAAATCATAAATATAATATAAACGTTCCCAAGACATTCAAAAATAATACTCTTCTAATATGCCATAAACAATAAAGTTTATGAACACATATATGTGACGCTATAGGTGCATAATATGCACCTATAATTGGTGTTTTTTGCCCTAACTTATAAACGGGGAATAACCGTGGGTTAGCTAAACCATGCATTGTCCTTATCTGTCATTGTGACATTTGAATTAGACAGAAGAACAAAGCATGATTTAGCTACCCCACGGGTATTCCACGTTTATAAGTAAGGGCATTAGTCTGAGGGTACTTTTCGTTCTCAAAATGGACTCACAAATCGTCGTTTTACGTTTTCAAACTCGTATCTGATCTAATAGTTAGATAGGAAACTAGTTTTTATTGTTAATAAAACATAAGTGTCTTTCCTATCTAACTATTCGTTCAGATACAAGGTTGAAAAAGTAAAGGGACGAAATGCTGGGGTTATATACAACTTGGCATAGCAAATCGCTTTTGATATGTAATCGTATTGTCAACGATAGCTTTATTTACTTGTTTAAATCAATATTGTTTTACCGAGCAGAATGGAGACCCAAATCTTTAAAACTTGCTCTTCAAATTTCCTTCACAATCCGACCAGATATTTAATAATGGCTGCTGAATAAGTAATCATATAAAAAAAAATGGCCATGTGCGAGTAGAACTCGCTTGGACACGCTGTATAGTCAAGGAATTAAATTTGTCACCCACCTTACCTAGTCTGGCCATAAGTTCTGTTACTAAGGTTGAGTCAAATAAAACTAATGTTTAAATTCAATTCGTATAAAAATTAAAAGCTCAATCATGTACCTTTTTAAGAAAAAATAATCATTGTATATATTTACCGTAATTTCAGATAAGATCTTTTAGCATTCACAGCCGGGATCGATAAAATTACGCATGACTTTTCTGTAAATTTCACATTTTAAAAACGCTTAAAAGTTAGTTTTTGATTAATATAATAAAACTTCCTATTTCTGTGTATGTTTAGAGACCAACATTATATTTCTCAACAAAACTCAATTCCAGCTTATGAAGCAAAGAATGTGTTTTTCGTATTACTGCAAATTGTCGTGCAATCGTAAAGTCAGTTTAATGAGACATCAAGAATGACCGGTGTAAAAGCGGATCTTTAGTTGCTTGAAATACACTAGGTAGTTCCAAAGTCAATCGGACATTTTTTTTTAAATTGGTTCATGTAATTTACAAGCAATGAACAAATTTTGTATTTTGTTCCAAATTGTAGGCTCAGTAGTTTCGTTCAGGGGAGAGAATGGTCAATTTTCGGCTTATTTCATGATAAAATCAAATCTATTTATTTAACAATAATAACAAAAATATATTTAAGATCCTCATAACGAGCCCTTTCGTTTGATATATTGCACAAAACTGCAAAACGTTTTATTAATTTCACAATTTTCACACCAATTTAAAAAAAAAATTGCACGTCTGTGTTTCGGTCATTATTATAGGGTTAGGATTTTGATGGCATATCGTAGTTCTAGAATCCATGGAGTCGCTATTTCCTAATTATTGTAATCCATGACACTTTGATTCTGACCTTCAGTATGGTTATTTTGAACTGAATACATTTTTAGTTCGGTTATTCCATACAGCTACTAATATTTGCTTGTTTATAACGCATTTACAGCATAAATATCCGCCATACCAAATAAATTGATTTTTAAATATTATAATACTGAAGGTCAAATTCAAACTGGTGGAAACAGCGACATGCCACCAAAAGTCCTAACTAATTAATTTGCATATGTGCACCAAATTTCAACTAAATCGGTCGAGAATTGGCTGTGACTAACGGACGGACAAACAGACGCACGAGTGATCCTATAAGAGTTCCGTTTTTAATTTTTTGTACGGTAGGTACCCTAAAAAATAATTTAAAATTTGCAACGGCCGATAACAACGCATTCAAATTGAATTTAACAGTAAGTTTATCGCAATTCCGCTTAGCCATGGCTATTACATGCACTCATCTATAATAATAGCTTTGGTTAAAAACACTGCAACTCTAGAAAATAACAATCGGTGTCGCAAATAACATTTGAGTTCGTGACTCCAACGAGAAACACAGACATCTTGTGTGGACACGAAGTAATACGCAGTTGTCTTGAGTTGCAAATACTAGGACATTACTGCAATCCCTTTTGCCCGCTATTCCGTCGCCAAATGTCCAATTTTTTGGAATAAAAAGTACTCTATATGCTCTTCCGGAGACCAAACTATATCCATATCAGATTTTATTTAAATCGGCTTAGCAAGAAAGTGTAAATGAATCAACGAACAAACAAACAATTATGTATTCAATATGGAGTATGGATAATATAAAGAAAGAAAGAAAGATGAAAGATGTTTATTCAGTAAGTAGGCCGCACGGGCACTTTTACACGTCAAAAATCTACCAGCGCTTCGGAAGAGACCACTGCTGAGAAGAAACGCCGCAAGAAACTCAACAGAAAGTCGTTTTTTAATATACTAATTGTTGACTGCGAGGCTGTCGAAGTAAGTAGAAATAAGTCGTTTATCGTTATCCCCTCTGTGTTAATTTTTTTAAAGATGAAAGTATGCTATGTGCTCCTCAGAGTAAACTTCCATGCCAAATTTTATTAATATCGTCTCACCGGTTTTGCTTTGAACGTGTAACGAACAAACCTTCAATAAAAGGTAAAATTAAAAGATAAAAAGATGTTTATCCAGTAAGTTGGCCACACGGGCACGTTTACACGTCAAAAATCTAACAGCGCTTCGCAAGAGATCACCTGAGAAGAAATGCCGCAAGTAAATCAAACCGACTCTTTTTACTTTTGTATTTATAACATTAGCATGGTAAGTTAATAGTAAACAGTGTTTTTTTAACTAGGACATTAAGAGGAAATCGGAAACCATAGGATATTTACAGGTAAACTGTCTTAGAACACAGCCTTTTGTTGCTAAAACATTTTGGGCATAGTAATTTTTTGTAAAAAAAGTAGTCCGTAAAATGAATGAATTCGACAAAAAAATCGACCAATTCCATGTAAGGATCATTTCATCCTATCGAAAGATAAAAAATTAGAACAGCAGAAGTAGGTCAATTTAAAAAAAAAAACTTACTAATTGTATTAATAAACATTATTATATATTATATTATATGAAACTGAGTCGTTTTGTAGTCAAATTTATTCATACGGACAACTTACTTTTAACCAAAAATTACAATGCCTAAACTGTATAAAAGGAAACTCAATTTTTTGATAACTCAGTTTACCCTAATCCTATGTTTTAGGATTTTCCCCATAATTTCCCACTTTCAAAAACACACCATACGTATAGTACCAATTTAGAATACCGAAAATTCTCGAATATTTGCAAGCCCTAATATCCATTGGCATACGACAAGGCATCAAAAGATTTCGGTTTGTCCGCACCTTCCATACGTGAACAGTGTTGATAAACAGTCCTCATTGATTGATTTGCTTTGTAATTCATTGTTAACAAAATCAATCGAGCAATACAATGTCACAGAACTGAAAGTAAAACAAATAAACATTAGACTACCTCATCGCACCTTCAGTTTTTAAGATTCCGAAGCCAAACGGTAAAAAC
Organism: Acleris sparsana; assembly: GCA_923062465.1. NCBI lineage: Eukaryota > Metazoa > Arthropoda > Insecta > Lepidoptera > Tortricidae > Acleris > Acleris sparsana. Next base: position 14,955,756 of record OV281300.1, read on the forward strand.
GAGACCTTATTATTAAGACTGTATCTCATGAACCGTGATAGACAGTTGAAATTTTCGAAGAAGATATATTTCTGTTGCCGCTATAATAAAATAAATATTTATGTGGCTCACATACAATAAACGTGGTTTTATTGCTGTTTTTTTGCTGGATATTTAATAATGCAACTGGAATAGTGTCTAATGTTGTGTAGATAATGGCATGGAACCCTTCGTGCGCGAGTCGCACTAGGCCAGTTTTTTAGGTGTGTTAAAAATATACCTAGTTGGCAAAAGGTACGGTCGAACGAAATAGTAGCTAAAGATTTTAGTGCTCTTCACTTTTTTTACGTTCAAAATGAGTCAGAGGACCTAGCGAGTGATGGATCAAGACCACCCTCGCCAAACCTTTAATACTATGCAACCCTCTTTGGTGTCACGGCATTCTAGTCGCAGAAACATATTAAGTACATAGACACTTACGTACACTCACGTCTTCGTTCCCAAAGCGGTGTAGGCTACAGAATTACCTGCTACAACTCTAACAACTTGATGATAATTCTGTAACCACATTTTGCAGAATTAGGCTAAGTTGTTTACCAGCATATTAGTGACAGGTTGCAAGCCGATCGCCTAACAGTACTACAAGCCTTTATTCCCTTAGTCGCCTCTTACGACATCCACAGGAAGACATGGAGTGGCACTATTCTAACCCGGCAACCACACGGGTGCATTAAATTGAGACATTTTAATGTTGTTGCCACTTAATAATGCTTTGATTATAACATTGCCGCTAGCTGCTGTCTGCTCTGGTGTAACGTTAAGGGCAAAAGGTACTAAATGTACAGCTAGGGTAACGGCACCAATGTTGAACACATTTAGCTGAAGGCACCAAAAATTGACACTCTTCATTCAAAGATCGTAAGTTTACAAAGTAACTGTCTCAAAATGAAGGAATAGCCCTTATCTTCTGTAACATAAGAATCAAGTGGCCTTCATTGGTCGTTGTTCATTAGTGGTTCCATCACCCTACTTGTTAGTTCGTGTACATGTATGTGTTCTCCTATCTTATTAGTGTTCTGTTAATTTTTGAGTTGTGAGTTTATTTTTGGTCGCGTAATTTCTGGTTCATACAAAATTCCAACTCATTTTGCGTCGTCGTGTGAAACAAACTGGAGTTTTGTTCATGAAACCGAATATAGACACAGCTCAAAAAAATATGCTTGTCTGGCTTCAACCTAAGGAACAAAAGTTATTACAGCAACAAGAGAGCAAAGTTAGTTTTTGCTGCGAGTGACTGAAGGATTCTATAATTGAATCTCGAGCGTAGCGTGATTCTAAATTAAAATCATGAGCGCAGCGAGGGATTCAAAAGACGAGATTCAAGTGACTTTACTCTCGTGTGACAAATACAGCTGTTCACCTCAACAATGTGCAATATGCAACACAAGACCAAACTTAATTGTATCTCGACGTGTCTTTAAATCCTTCGTTGTGCTCAGAATTCTAACCTTCACTCGATTAAATAATATAATCCTTTGCTATTCGGGATTCAAAATTTGCTCTCTTGTTGCACAAAAAACTATTGTTCATTCCTTGGTTATCATGCCATCTATGCACCAAGCTAAACAAGTCTTGCCCAACAAATAAAAATAATCTTACCTTCTTGAGTACCGGCAGCGGCAGCTTCAGCATTTTTCTCAATGGACCTCAGAATCTCTTTAGGGATAGGAGGCGGGGTTGGCAAATGGTCTCCCTGGGGTAAGTATCCATTCTGGTCCGCAGTGTATGTGATCTTGTAAAACTGGCCGTTGTCACCAGTATAAGCGTACTCGCCATGAGCTTGAACTCCATCGGAGGCTACACCAGACTCCTCGACTAAGATACCGTTGGAAGTCTCAAAATCGTAAGAATAGCTGCCACCATCTATGTGGTTGTCGTATCTGAAGATGTCTGCTGATGCTTCAGATGCCCCCGGAGGACCTTGAAGCTGTACGTTTTGTCCATTGAACCCTTTTTTTATTTGGCCTGGCCCACTAAATCCAGTTTCCTCAAATAAGGACGGATCAAAACTGTCTCTCGGGGGTTGCACACCAGATCCTAAAGGCTGCGCGAAGTTTAGTACTTGAGGCGTTGCTTGACCACCTGACTGTCCGTTAGTTCGGCTAAATCCTGCGCTAGGTCCTTTCAAATCATTGCCAGGTTTACCTGGTTGGGAAAATCCTGGAGCTGGACTAGGTCTACTTTGAGCAAAATCTGGGGAGCCTGATACTTGAGCAAGTCCAGATTTCTGACCAAAGGGTCCAGGCCGGGGCAGGCTTCCACTGAATCCTAGGTCTTGCTGACTAAAGTTCGACTCCTGTCCAGGAGCAACCAATGATCCTGGGCTACCTCCAGCTGAACCGGCACTTGCTGGCGGCAGATACGTCCTATCCAACTTGTCTGCATAGCCATAGGCTAGCAAAGATAGCACGATAATCTGTAAAGTGAAAAATAATTTAAATCAAACCATAATAAGATTCAGATTCAGATTGAGATTTTATTAATCAATATAACACGGTATAAATTACATGACATTAAACTACAAGACGAGAATAATCATGATAATATGATATTTAAACGCGTAATTTGCCGTGACTATGGCACCGAAGAACAAATTACTTTGCAAACAACTATTAAACACAGAAAAACTCCCAATATAATCGCGGCCACTACTTCCAAAGATAACTTTTACACGGCCCAAACGATTTTTATTCAAAACCACCCTCATAAAATTAGCTTTATATTTTTTAAAACGCGTCGAAATCGGCACATTACTTCGCGAGTTGCATCCACAAATACACAGTTACAAAGGTAATTTTACTAACACCGCCTGCCTCGTCTAAACAATGAGCTAATTCGATTGTTAATTGATGGAACTATTTAGAGACTGAATTACCAGCTTCATATCCAAGCTGTGTGTGCCGGTGGTGGGTTGCGAATGTGCTGTTTGATCAGCGCATCCCATTTATATATAACGCCGAAGTCGTTCACGTCGCGTTTCTTAAAACTGCACTCACGGTCCTCACCTTTGACTGACGAGGATTCCTCGTTAAAAGGCCGGTTGATGTTATTGTTTTTTGCAATTGAATGGAGTTTTGATGTTTTGAAATTTTAATTAAATATTCTGATTTTATTTGAGGGGTTAAGGAGTTTTATTTTCTTTAGTTTTGAGATTTTGTTGAATATTAAGTATTAAGTGTTCATACATCTAATTAGGTGATCTTGGCTCTATTAGTGTGCATTTTCTGTTTTCAAACATAGAATACAGCAAGTAAATTATCGGTTATCGAAATCAGCGAAATAATAAACACAAAAAAAGTACCAATCTGTTTTTAAAGCAAAATTAGTTACAATTTTTAGTTTTGTCCATAATGGCAAATATATCGTTTTAAATAATAATAAATACTTAGAATCATAATTCATTCCCACCAAAAATATACTTGTAAGATCATAATTATACCAAACAAAAATCTAATCTTTAAAAAAAACTCAAAAATTGTTAAAAAGATATCACCAACATAAAATTATCATTTAAAAACTACCTTTCATCAAAACATACTAACTTATTTCTCTACACTCTCTATTGTTCAATTGTTGTTATTATCTGTAACAAACATAATATTCTCATCATCCAACGGCCCCTTAAGCTGTATCTATGTGTATTACCCAACATCCCGATCGATATTGCTCCGATAGACTAATTATTTGCGCTTGCGCATGTTTGTGTGTGTGTTTACAAGATTTTTCCGCGGCTCCTTTGATCAGTGACGTGACTCCACTATTCTACGTAGACCCCTAATCTCATAGAAACTGTTAGACACATCAGCTCAGATTATTAAAAGGAGACAGGTCGGGTCAAAAGTTACACGAATATCGTGAGTGCAATATTGGTTTGTAAGTGCTCCAGTTTACTCTTGATTAAAATGGCTTTTGACAAGTGCAAGGTCTTGACATGCTAAAAATAATAATTGATAATTGTAAATTTAAGTAGGGTGACGGAACCAGTATTGGACAAACCAATCATGGACACTTGATTCTTATTTTACAGAAGATAAGGGTTACTCATTTGTATAGAGACAAACAATTTAGAACCGCATGAAATTTGACTTAAGAATGAAGTGTCCATTACTGGTGCTTGTCAGGTAAAAAAGTGTTCATCATGATTTAACGTGCTCAAAAACACGTTATATAATTCGACTTTATTGTTGGGAATGAAAACGGTAGAAATATTTACGGACATAAAGGACTGTGATATACAAACAGACTGATAGACGGACGACATGGTGAAAATAAAAGGTTATCTTGTTTGACTACGAAACCCCTTCAAAGTCACATGAGCACTATTTTGAGTTAGAGAAGGTCCTCCGCGCTTTCATAGCGGAGACTACTCTTGAGAAAAACTGCCGCAAGAAACTCCACACTGTTTTTTAGTAATAATAGCGACTGTTTATATGAGTTTTCTGCGACACCAATACAAAAACCAGAATTTATTATAAATAAAAACCTTACGTGAAAAATTATCCAACTGGTGGCGAAAACCGCATGAAAATCCCTTGCGTGGTTTAGGAAAAGTTAGCGGATTGCGTTGGTGAGTCACCGTCAGCCATTTCAACCAAAGTATTTAGCATTTGTCAACCAGGTGCCACAGTTTCACCGAGCCTAGTTCACCAATCTATTATTTATTTAACAAAAAATACTTACAAGCTTACAGCTCTTAGCCAAGGCGGTTATAAGAAAAGCATACGTTGCTTAACAATTACCTAAGTCAAATAGAACTACTTATTACTATATTATGAATATATAAATTAAATTAAACAAAATAATAACACTTAGATATAAAGCTAAACTGTCGGTGGAAACATCAGCGTCATATCTCCCACCAGACAGGCCGTTCAGCAGAGTGATTATCATTTCATTTCATTCAGTCCTACACGAACCGGTAGTTGTCCGTGGGAGCATTATCGTACTTCTTAAGTGTGAACCCACGGACAATCGCCGGTTATGTCCCATCACTTTACTAAATTAAACTTGTCTAAAGGGCCTCTGCGTGTTGGCTTCGGCTCCATGTACGCCTTCCAAAGGTCCGGGACTCCCATAGTCCCGTGATTGGTAAAGACTTACAAATAATAATAAAGATAAACAAAATATCCAAATAGGTTTGGAAACTGTAAGAATTAGTGTAGTCTGTTCTTAGTACCCAAGGCCTCGATTTTGAAAAATGAAGAACTGATTTAAAAAAAAAAACATAATATATGTCACGGGTAAAAAGAAATCGAAGTTATCCGTCAGTAAGATTAAAAAATATTGAACACTTATTTTTTGCTTTATCAAATCAATCAAAATTGACAAATATAACACGCATCAAAGTTCGGGAGTGGGGGCTTGTTCCAACGTGGTATAAAGTGTACCACGGCGCGACACTAGCTTATTTTTTTTGCGAAATCTAAGTCTTTGGTTTATTTTGCGCACAGAGGCTCCAATGCCCAACTGACCCTATTCTGTTCTTATGAATAAAAACGACGCATGCGTCATTTGATAGTCAAAGCAAATTTAGCCCACTATCTTAAGAAATAAGGTTACTTATACATTATGCGGTTCGATGAGACATGCGCCCTTTTTACTTAGGAGGGCAGAATTGGGTTGCTCAGTATCTACTAATAGTTATTCAGATTATTTTGCTCCCATTAAACTTCTGTAATTATTTATTTATTAATGTGTGAAACTAATGCCCCTCGCGTCAGTGTTACCATTAATATTAACTTCAAAACCTACCGGTCTGATCCTGAAAAACAAATCGATTGACAATTTTATCGACTTCCACAGGGTAAAACTGTCTTTAATGTGTTATCGTAATGTTATAACTCGGCCGCCCTTACTGTGAAGTAAATAAGGGCTACCAAAACGTTGAAAATATTTATAACACGTCAAAAGCAATAAGATATTAATGTGCAGAATCTCAGCTCGGATCAATGTTAGATTAACCAGACAGTTCCAGAGGGCATAGCGATAAACTACGACGCATTCATACTAAATACCCGAACGTTAACATTATCGTACTAAACAATCGTCCTACTGGAATACGTAATTGAAGACAATACAATTACGCGTCAAACATACGACGTATCAGACTTAGTAAAAAAACATTACACAATAAAATGCACCTACAATAGGATTCATAAAAATATTTGGTTTAAAATAATAAACATGCTAATATCGTCCCGCTACCAAGTAAACACATTCCATTGTATCAGGCTTGCAAATCCCATAATATAGTCCAAGCGCTCTGATAGTGTCGCTACACACGAACGTACTTCTGGTTATTGTAATAAAATACACCACACACACACCCGCAAGCGATTTGGCAGTATTCATCGAATTATATTCGTATTAAATTACGCTAACCACACGTACGTGCGAGTCCAGCGACACTATCTAAGCGAATGGACTATGCTAGAAGCAATACACAGTGGTAGTCTCGTGGTGCGCGTAGACGTGACGTGCGCGTGCGCTTCCCACTGCGTTGTATAGTGAAATGTCGTATGAGAATTCATAATATACAACGCAGTGGAAAGCGCACGCGCTCGTCTACGCGCACGCATCCGGTGTGGCTCGGCCGTAATTAGGGATGCTTGCGTTTTTCACATGGAATTATATTTTATAGCGATTTAATAACTTAGTGCTGATTCGTCCATACAAAGTTAAACTTTCAGTTAAACAGCGAAAGATTCGTTTTTGACGGAGGTAAAGTGTACGCACATTTAAACTTTACTTTATTAGTGAACTTTTTGAATTGTTCTCAAACCTGAATAAACCTATTATTTTTTATTATTTTTTTAATTTTTGCTCCTAAATGTTTTAAATATCTTTGTAAATTTTGTTTCTGTTTGTTTAATGTTTAATGGAAGCTATTGGCTATCTTCAACTATCAGCTGCTAATAAAAAGCACTCTTGATGCCGAGCGGTGAATGGTAACATGAGCATTTTCCTCAAATTCTCAATTATTTATGGCAACAATTTTACCTATGAAACAAGCTGTTACAGAGTAGTTACCTTTCTGGTCGCTATGCATTTCGTGTTACCAAATAGTGATATTTTGTATTTGCTGCTTTTTTAGGGTTCCTTACGAAAAATGAAAAAACGGAACCCTTATATAGAATCACTCTGTCCGTCCGTCTGTCACAGCCAATTTGCTTAGAAACTACTAGACCGATTGAAACTGGTACACATACCTATGTAAATTGATGACGCAAACACAGAAGAGCAAAGTTTTTTTTTTATATGGGTAATTTTCGCGGGACAACCTATGAAATTAAAAAAAAAACGTTTTGCTAACCTTACTGTGTCACATTCACATATCAAATAAAAGGGCGCGTTATGAGGATCTCAAATATTATTATTTTTTATTTTGAAATAAATAGTTCTGATTTCATTCGTGAAATAAGACGAAAATTTACCCCCTACGAAACTATTGAGCATACAATTTTTTTTATCTTTCAAAATTGTTACAAATTTTAGTTTGTTGCTTGTAGATCACAGTATAACCTATAGGAATCCAATAAAAAAACCCTTTGCCACGCGAAGACCTTTTGCCACGTTTAATTGTTGTTTTGTCTGTATTTTCATTTTCATTTGTTGTTCTTTTGTTATTTATTGGTCATAAGACCAATCTTTATGTATGGCAGTGAGACGTGGGCCGCAACCAAGAAGAGCGTGCATGCTATTCATGTTTCCGAAATGAAAATGCTGGAGTGGATGTGCGATGTGTGGCGCGGCGTCACAAAATCGATAAAATCCTCAACGTGACACCTATAAATGCTCTGCGATGCTCACTAGTTTCAAAGATATTGAGCATTATAATCTTAATTTCATGTTTTATTTCAGAAGTTTTTCAGTCGTTTTTTTTTATGGCATAGGTAAGGCAAACGAGCACACAGGCTACCTGATGGAAAGTGGAAACTGTGACCCATAGACATTCGCATTCACAAGACTGCAAGCCTAAGACTGCAAATGCGTTGCCAACCCTGAGGACTAAGATGGAATGCCTCTATGCTAGTCATTACACCGGCTGCCTTATCCCCAAACCGGGACACAACAATGCGAACACTGCTGTTTGGCGGTAGGTTAATGGATCCTACCACCACCCGCAGTATCTTACATTATTAGAATTATTACGAATCAGCGAAGTTTTTAAACTCTTTTGCTCGTTTTTCGTAAATCGATAGCTTCTTAGCTATTCTATCAGCCCTAGGCAGGCGGGATGACGTCGATTGTATGTAGATTGTATTGTATGTACAAGTATGTAAGCAAACTATTTTACGCTAGAGGAAGCCAGCTACTTTATACAAAATATAAGATTGACGTAAGCTGATGACATATCGCTCGACCACTTACGTCAACTCCATACATTTCAAGTCGATAGAAAACAGAAACGTTAGCTGAGACACTAGCCAAGATGCATTACGCTAACTAGCGATTCTATTCGTTTCGTTTTTAAACCAATCACGTCACTGCTAGATTACGTGACTCCTCGTCATCTACCAGTGACGCGATTAGTATAAAAACGAAACGAATAGATAAGTTAACGTAATTAATTAAATTAATTAAAAACCATTTATTTCAGATATACACATCCATATTGTTAGTAACATGCCTATTCTATGTTAGTTAGTTTTTTTTTTAAATCAAACGCTGGTCACTGGCGGGACACATGTATTTGTGACCACCGCCGTAATAGTACCGAGTCCCATCGGTCCACGAACACACTCAGGACACTATTGCTGCTGCCTCGGAGCCGGGCCTGTAACGCTGCGCAACGCTTGCGCATGATGGCGGGGAAGCCGTCCGTGCACGCGTCCGCGAACATTCCCGACGCGCTGCAGCGCCAAGGCAGCCCCAATAGCATCCTGAACGCGTTATTATATTGGACACGCAAGTCGCTGTATGACCGCCGTGTGAAATGCATCCCGGCTAGGGCCTCTGGTTTAGCTAGCTTCTACTGATTGTAAGTATAACCATATGTCTTTGACATTACTATCGTATTGTTTTTAACTCTCCCACTATTTGTCAAGTACATAACAGCTATCGTAACGTTGACAATATGATTACACGTCAAAGGCAATATGATTCTACCCAGTAGAATATTCTAGAGGTCCTACACTCGTGTGCCGAGACAAAAAAATATTTTCAATATTTTTGCTATGCATCATTGGTCAACATTAAAAAAATACGTATTTAAAATTTCTGTAACGGTGAAAGAATCAGTTAAATCATTTCAGGCGTTTGGAATAAGTGATTTTCGCGTTATATTTACAACGGGGAGTGTTCTGATGAATTATTTGGACTTATACCGGCCGCAGAGTTCCACCACCGAACTACTCGTCGCAAAGCCAGGTTCCATCAACATCACCTTGATGAATGGCGTTCTTCCACCGTGCGTTTCACTAGGCACTTTTTGCCTCGTACAGTGAAACTGTGGAATGAGCTCCCTTCGGCGGTATTTCCTACCAGTTATGACATGGGTGCCTTCAAGAAAAGAGCTTACATCTCCCTTATTGGCCGGCAACGCACCGACAACTCTTCTTGAGCTGATGGTGTTTATGGGCGGTGGTGTTTACTTCCCATCAGGTAACCTACATGCTCGTTTGCCTCCCTCTGATATATAAAAAAAAAAAGGGAACATCAATAATTATGTAGAAGAGAGAGGACAATAGAGAGATCTCTCTCCAGGCGGGTGTTATACCTGTGGACCGAAATCCATTGGGGTGAAGTTGGAAGTTGTATATATGCCAACCGACTGTAGAAACTTCGTTAGCTCAATGTAGAACACTTTAGTTCCGCTGTCTGACACTTGTGGCGCTAGTGGCGCTGGCGACCTGGCGAGTCGCTTGTTACAAATTGTCGTTAGACGTTGCTGGGTCGCCACAATTACATACATTTATCTTGTTCATGTATCTTGTTTTGTACCATTCGTGAGGAGTAGTAGGCCCTCAAAGAAATGCCTATTTTTACCCCTGAAAAAAAAGAGGGGTGTTATAATATATTATAAGTTTAATGAAAGAGAGAGAAAGAAGAGAAAGAGAAAGAAATGTTTTATTACACAGACAGCTTAGTAATTATTTGTGTTCTTAAACAAAAATTACATTAATATTAACTAAAGATGCAGCAAAAGGGTCAGACTTAAGGTAACAGACATAACCGCTCGGTTCATTTTACAGTGGACGGCTGTTATTTTGTACTAACACCAACCAAAGCATATTTTTCAATGTCTTACTTTGAGCCAACCTTTGGCTTGAGCTGGCTTCTGCGGGAGCAGAAGACGTCACGTACGTTCCCAACACGTCAAAAATATATATACAACTTTATGCCACTGGCAATAAGGTCCTTGTGTATATTTGACGCGATGGCTGTATAGATTTTAATGCCCTTGACTGTACCTACTTTATTATTTCAAATATTATTGACAGTGTGTGTATTTGTGTATTGTGAGTCAGTGTATCTGTATGTTCGTTTGTGGCAACGTACTTGTTACGGCTTTGTTAAGAGGCCACATACGGTGAAGTCGGGAGTGTTCCGCTATCTGGATCTCAACAACCATAACGCCTCTGTATCTGTTCTTTGTATATATTAAACTAGATAATATTTTCTTGAGACTGTTAAACGTGAAAACACGATTAGAAACAAAATCTAAAATATTTTTATTTTTCACAAATGACACCTACACACATACATACTTACATACATACACTCCTTCACGCCTTTATTCCCAGAGTGGGGTACGCAGAGCTACAGAATTACCAACAGCCTATTATTAATTCTGTTACAATGACACCTTTTTCGCATATTTGTATAATGTTGGTCATTTTTTTTTCTTAAAAGTTCTTAATCATCGTAATCCATATTTTTAATAAATGTAGCTTTAAAGTAAACGGCAATTATTTGAATTTAACGCACAAGTCACGCGCAAACTATAACCACCTCACGTTCTTCGCGCGGAAGCACGTAAAGCCATCCCTTTGGCAGCCTATCTGGGCGTGGCAGCATAAGTGGCCTCTTATAGAAAAAGGTAGTTTATTCGGAATTGTTCTAGCCAGATTTCTTGCAAATCGGTAAAGCCGTTTAAGAGATACCAGCTCTGGTGTTATACACCGTGTTTTTTTTGATTTACGATAACTTTAAGGGAACGTTCTTTAGGTCAAACAAAGTTAATTTCCCGAAGACAGACAAATGATAAGTCTAACGGTTTTAAAGATAATTAATTTTTAAATTTAATCAGTTAATCACGTTAAACTAGTGTAAAAGGCTCTTAATTGATAACAACAATTTTCTTTTAATACTTATGAGTAAAGAGTTTCCAATTGTTAGGTTTGTATACGCGTCAATCTAAAGTGACTTGTACCTGTCAAGTGTTATCTTTACTTGTGTGTGTATGTCACGCCAACATAGACGTATTTGACACTGATTATTAGCCCTTTTAGAATGACCAAAGATAAAAGATTTCATTACTTTGTTCTAAACTGAAAAAAAATATTTTTTTGCAATATTTAAAAATCTAATCTACCAATTAGTTTCTATGGATATACCTAGTAATATACCGAAGTTATCGTAAATCAAAAAAAAACACGGTGTATAGGAGTTTGTATTTATTTATTTATTTTAATAATGTCAGGGGATAATGTCACACAAATTCACCTAGTCCCAAACTCAGCTCTAAGCTTGTACAGTCTGCCAAGAAAGTGGTCTACCAGTTTAAAAAATAATTTCTCTGAGATCTGATTATCACTAAGGTTGACACTTGTCAGTGTCATAATATTATTGCAAGGGAAAATCGAACTTGTATCGTGACGTGCAAATACACTTCAACCACAGGGTAGACCACGATAAACTTACGTATATAAAGAAACTAGCGACCCGCCCTCGCTTCGCTTCGGTTTATATGAGTTTTCTGTAACACCCGTACAATATCCAGAACTTATTATAGATAAAAACCTTCCTCTTGAATCACTCTATATATTAAAAAAAACCGCATCAAAATCCGTTGCGTAGTTTTAAAGATTTAAGCATACAAAGAGACATAGGGACAGGGAAAGCGACTTTGTTTTATACTATGTAATGATGATATACCTACATAGAAAACATCTATCTATCAGATTTAACGACGCATGTACACTGCACTCATCACACAAAAATGTCTGCTTTTACCGGGATTTGAACCCGAGACCACTTGCTTCGTAAGCAAAGTCACCAACTACGCTAACGTAAGTTAGTAGTTGTAATTCATAATCGCTACGCCTTTGCATCAAGCCCAACCAAAATTGACATGTTTGACATTTCAGAACATTCCAGATCAGGGCAGCATCACCGTAAGTCGCTATCTGGGCCAATAAATAATAACATCTCACGACTCAAAGCCCTGTAGGTACAGTCAACCGATTTAAATCATAGACCACAATGGAACTATGTCACAGTCACGTAATGATTCAAATCGCACGAGACTTCTTAAGAATTGAAATTGTAACTTCACTTTGACACAGTTGCGTTGTGGTCTATGTATCTTGTTGAGTGTACATGAGGTTTATTGAGCCATTGAGTTTTAGTACATTATTAGAGTAATAGGCCGTGCTATAATCATAGTAATAAATGCGCTTGAATATGATAGCTTTAGGGTTTTGAGTAAGGTAAATCCGCTTGAATTAGCAGCCTGAATAAAGCGTTTATTACTGAATCAATCGGCGTAGTCAAGATGCAAAGTCTGCTAACGTTTCTGTTTTCTATCGACGCGAAATGTATGGAGTTGATAATGTGGGAGAATTATAATGTCATAGGCAGACATAGGAATGCAGGGGGCAACATTTTATGACATTTAGGGAGATCCGTTCGATAGAAGCGTTGTTTTTCAAACGTAATTCAAAACACACACACGCGACCAATCTAAACTACTTTTTCACATACGCGTTTACGCTTACATTCTTGATATTCAACTGTCATCGGCATAATGACAATATTAATATTATAATAATCTTGGACGACATTTTTAACCGACTGTCACATGTTTTTGTAATGTATGTCTATGTATGCAGCTTCAAGTGTGTATCTGTGGGTCTGTGTATGTCATCTCAAAGAGATGCTATTGTCCTTTTTTTTAATTACGTGATTTATTAGTTATCAGCTTCTGCCCGCGACTTTGTCCGAGTATATTTCGATTATCTTTATTCACTCGGGAAATTTTCTGAGTTAAAAATTATTATTTGTCCTATTCCAGGACGTAACCTATATGTGTGCCAAGTATCATCCCGATCTGTTCAGGGGTTGAAGCATGATTGAGTTACAAACATCCAAACATCCAAACTTTGCCATTTATACTAAGTAAGATAATAGATAAGATACATTTTGGTGAAACTTATTGTCAGTACAAAAATACCCTTACCAAATTGAAAGGGTCGTTCAAACGCTTTAATTTTTTATTGCATCCCATTAACAAATATATTGAATAGACAGCTATATCAACAACCAATTTGTCTTGCAAGGCCACGGCAACTATTATTAAGTAAAAAATGGCCGCATCCAATGAAGAATGGGCGATATTTATCAAAACGCCGGGTGGTCTGCCACACCTTATGCATTTGTTGCCAAGAACTACGTTTTGGCTACATTTTGTTTCATGTCTTTGAAAATCGAAGATTGATGTCATTGTTAGCTTCATTTCTTTCCTTTTGCCTAATTATTGTACGCCCTATCGTGCGTATTTTTTAAAATATAATACCTACCTAGACTTAAACTATCATAATACATCAGGACCCCAATTCTTATGCCATTCGATATGAAGTTTCATTCGAGATGAAATGTCAGTTGCATACAATTTTCTAAAAACCTCGCATATAAACTATTGATCTCGACTGCCACTAGAATCGGACTCCTGAGCACGTTTGACATTATCTGTGGTAAGTCATAGACAATGATATAGTCTGCCGCTACTTTATAAATATGATCTTTTGTCTGATTTTATTTCATTTCCTCGCTCTTCCTCGCATTTCATTACGCAGAATTAGGCTTCGGGCTTCAAAGACTCTCGTTTGTAATTCTGTCCTTACCACTCTTAATACACAATGTACTATAACATGTGTATCTGTGTATCTATGGCCCTGTCTGTGATATCGCAACTCTAAAAAGGATGAACCGTAAAACGGGGTAAGTAGGGACACAACCTAAAATGAAGCATTATGTTACTAATTATAAGACTGAAATTATTTCCAATAGACGTAACATCCATTCCATTGAATACTTTTTCTTATTTGTAACAGGTTATAAATTATTTTAGGCCGTGTCCCTACTTACCCCGTACGGAACTGATTTTTGCTTAGGTGGTTTAGGGATGGTGCTTACTGAGCTTAGCTAAATCTCATGAATATCTGTTGGGCCGATTAAGCGATACTTTAAAATGGAGTTTTTTTTAACCTTTTATAAGTTTTTTAGGTAATGCAAGAGGATTTTGGTAAGATATTTGATATTGAGTTATTTAGCTCACTGTCTTGTCTGTCAGTTTAATAATTTAAGTATTTCTTCCTATTCTAATTAAACTAATATCCCAGTCGGTTAATCTCTCAAAACATCGTGTGGATAATATTTAATATCATTTAGTATCAAAAAATAATTTAATTACTCTATTCTAAAAACATGGGAAGTAATTCAAAAAATAACGTTCCTTTTTTATCTTTAACATTTAAATAAGTATATACATACTTATGTAGACACTTTATTTTACAAAATAAAAACAAAAACAAAAGAAAGAAGATAAAAACAAAATATGAACACAGGCGAACTTCTCTCTTTAAGGCCGCTCTTCCACTTAACCCACAAGAAACACAAGAGCACTCGCAAGATTTTTTGATTATATTATTTTGATTTGAAAAAGATATGATAAGATAGGAGGATTTGGTGGTAGGACCTTGACCGTCCAGATCGCCACCACCATCTTATCCATTGAATCACTGCCAAGCAGCAGTGTTAGCATTGCTGTGTTGCAGAGTGGAAAGACCGGTGAAATTGCTAGCATAGAGGCATTCCATCTCAGTCATCAGGGTTGGCAACGAGGTCTTATGATTGCATTTTTGAGATTGTAGTCTTGAGATTTCAAATCCCACTTACCATCAGGTGATTCAGGTGGCCAGAGTGCTCGCGTGCTTTTGTCGTTGCCATAAAAAAACTAAATAAATATTAAAATAAATAAATAAAACAATAGTCGTATTATTTACAGGAATAATTTATTACAGGGCACATTTTACATTAAATATACAGTAGAAGCATGGATGGTATTAAATATTACTATTATTAATTATCACGCGCATCTAAAATATAATCTACTTTCTATATTAATGACACTTTCACCACTTTGTATCACAAATAATGCTCCAGTTCTAAAAGCCATAAAAGCAACAGGAAGTATTTTTAGGGTTCCGTACCTAAGAGACCCTATTATCAAGCCTCCACTGCGCTGTCCGTCCGTCAGTCCCAGTCTATCTCATGAACCGTAACAGGTAAACAGTTAAAGATTTCACAGATTGTGCATTACGTAATAATGGTACGCATTTGGCCCTCCTCGCATTAGGCCAGTTTTTTTCAGAAGACAGATCGTCCTTGCATATAAAAACCTCGTATCACATTTCGTGACGAAATATTTTAAACTTAAATGTGAAGAAAATTAAGTTCAAACTCATAAATCTCGAAATATCAGACACGATTTTTTTCTAAAGTTGTAACGAAATATGATTCAGTTAAGACTCTAATAGTTACATTGGAAAGTAATAAAAAGTTGCTTTTTAGAACTTGAGCCTTTTAATAGTTTATGCTATGGCACTTAAATCAACTTAGTAGTGGTATCCATTCTCGTCAAAGCTTGGTGGTTTCCTCGGCCCTCCGAAGACCTCTCCCCTCCCTGCCACTGACTGACTCTGATCCGGCCTTAAACCAGCGCTACCCTGGAATGAGCTCTGGCCAAACTGACTCCCTCCTCCAAATTGACTCGGCCTGCCTTGTCCAAAGTTTTGCGATTGGCCAAAGCCAGCGTTGCAGCAAGACTGCCTACCGTTCTGACCAAAAGGTCTTGAACTCTCAACGGCAGAGCTACCGAAGTTACCTTGAGATTGAGAGCTTAACGGTCTGCGCTGGGTAGTCTGGGCTGCCTGGAATTGGTTATTTTCTTCATCAGTGCCTTGTGCTGATTGGCCAAATTGTTGTCTAGTTGGTTTCATGTTAAACTGGTCATTTGTTGACTGTTCTTGCGTGCTCTGAGCACCGAACTGGTCGGTTTGAGGCACTTTCGCGGCCTGACCAAATTGCATGGGCTTAGAGCCGAAAGATCCAAATGTTGGGTTTTCAGGTTGCGGTACAGATGATTGGCTAAACTGAGGTCGCGGTTCGAACTGTTCCTCCTGAGAAGATTCAGCAGGTTGACTGAATCTGGTTGGCTTAGAAGCAGAAGATGGCCTAGATGTAGGCTGCTGACTTTCAGCAATAGTTGACTGGCTTATATGAGGACGTGACTGGGTAGTTTTAGAACTTTGAACCTTTGTTCCGAACTGACCGAAGCCATCTTTAGGTGCTGGAGGAAGTTCCGCCGGTTTGTTGTATTCGTAAAGTTCACCATCGTACTGCGGGTTCGTCACTGGTTTATCAGCTGGAGATTCGTCATCATCAAGTTTAGGCTGTTTAACGTCTTGTAATGGCTGCTGGCTGAGTGGTTGTGCCGTTTCAGAACTCTGCTGTTCGAACTGCTGACCCTGGTTCGACAGCGGTCGATCTGTCGTTTGTGGCACAAAAGGCTTGTTTGGCTTCGGCGGTGAAGGCCGGTTGGATTGGAATGGTGGCTGCTGGAACTGTTGCCTGGTTTGACCAAACTGTTGCCTGTTAAAACCAGTAGCAGACGTAGGAGCAGCAAAAGAAGAAGCAGACGCTTGAGTTATTCCGTTGGTGGCAGAAGCAATACCGTTACCCTGGAACTGGTTATTAATTGGGGTAGATTCCGTAGACACGGCGGATGGCCTGGGATACTTAGTGGTAACTTGGCGTTGTCCATTCTGACTCGGGAAAGGAGTTGATGGATAGTTTTCTTCTTCAGAATATTGCGTAGTTTGAGAAGAGAAAGAGGGACGCTGAGTTACTCTATCAAATTGATGAGATGGCGCGCTTGGAAATCTTGATCCTTGGATGTTAGGTGTGTTGAAGGTTCTGGTTGGCTGATTGTAATAATATGAGTCATCCTGGGTGTTAGACTGCTGAGCAAACTGAGGTTTTTGAGTACTGGGAGCATATGAGAGTTCCGAGTTCTGAGAAACCTTATTTTGTGAAAATTGTGGACGTTTGTTGCCGAATTGAGATTGTTGGTTGAACTGGTCTTGATCTTGAGGTGCTTGGGAAGGGAATGCCGATTGAGAATATCTGTTTCCATTAAGAGGTCGGTTGTTAGAGTTCTGAGATTGAGTAAAAGATGGAATAGTAGGTTGAGCTGGAGTTCTAGTAGGTTCACGCTGAGTATTTTGGAAACCAAACTGAGGCTTTCCAGGGCGAGACTGTGCATCAAACCCAAATGCATTGGTAGCCGCTGGTGCAGAAGGTTGAGAACCACCTTGGTGAGATGTAGATTCAAAAGGAGTAGTCAATTCCGTGTCCGGGATTGATGTAGCATGCTGAGAATTTAGGGAAGGAGAGCTAGGTTGGGCTGAGAACTGGTTACGTCCGCCTTGAGAGCCAAATGGTCGACTACCCTGGGATGACGGGAAACGATTCGCATTTTGGTTGAACTGGTTAGACGTGCTGCTTTGCTTAACGCCATTAAATTGGTTTTGGTTCGTTGGTCTAGAGATGGCTGGGGCTACAGGCCGGATCGGGGCTTCCTGGTTATCGTGCGAGTCTGAATGGAAATCTCCAGAGCCCTCGGTCGTTTCTTGCTGGAAGGTTGAAGACGAATCAGCGTCAGGAGTGTTTACATTAGCAGAAGAAACCTGAGGTCTAGTATTCTGAGGTCGGTTCTGATTGTTGAAAGGGGGCAAATATTCATTTCTTGATCCAAATCCGTTGCCAGTACCAGAATTCCCTTGGTATTTTCCGTTGCCATTAGAAGCAGTTTGAAATTGCTTTACTGGTGCTCTGTCCTCAATGGGCTGTCTCTGGTTATTAGGGTTGAACGGCAGGTTGTTTTGACTAATGAACGTCCCACTAGTGTCAACATCGGAGTTCCCAGTATTAACTGATGGCCTGCCATTCTGCTTGGCATTAACAATGTCGCTTTCTGCGTAATCGCCTCCTTCATTGTACTTCTGCGCATCGTACAAGCCTGTAAATAAAAAATGAAAGTTGTTAGGTCATTTGTCACGCTGCTTGACGATGTATCAGTCGGCGATACATTTATCAACTCACAATAGGCTGAGGCTGAGCTGGCCCGCTACGGATTTTGTCAGTGATTTTTTAAAGCGATAATGAATTGTTACTTATTTGTAGAGGATTTTTATCGTTGAGCAAGGAAGTGAGAATAGATTCCGCGTCGTATTCAATTTCACGGGAGTTAATCATTATTAAGTCTTTGTGAATAGATATACTTTCTAAGATAAATATAAGGATTGGATCTAGCACAAATTAACCCAGTTTGACTATAGACTAGACTCTAGACTTGTATTATGCGCACTAGACAACCATAAAGGTACAAAACACAGGTAAAAAATTAATTGAGGTCATAATTTACAAATATTTTCCTTTGCCATAGGGAACCCTCCATATCTAATAAAATCAACAACTTACTGCGGCATTCGTTTATATTTTAACGCGACCGCAGAATAAGCCTCTGTGTGTTTTAATTAATTTAACTTATATCAAGAAGCATTGATATGGTCCTTTTTTCAGTATAAAAAAGACAATAAAGATACAACAGGATGACGCGAATTGGTCGATAGTCTCCCTGCCTACGAAACTAGTGGTCTAGATCTCGGTAATAATTCCCAGTAAAGGCCAATGTTTTATTATCTAACGCGAGCGTCTTTTCCGGGGGTTGGATAGTAAAAGCCTGGAGCCGACTAGGTCAATATCTGTAGATTGTCCTTCTCTGTCTATTATATTATTCATCATGTCATGTCCATATATTTTAGTCTTCAATATAACCTACACGTATAGTGAGTGAAGACCTCGTACGTCTTATAAATCATACCAATTACTTTAAACAAAAGGGCGTTAAGGAGAAATAAACCTTAATGTCGTATTGACTTCTTATTATATTGTTGGGCAATCGCCTAATTGGATGTGTGTGAAACGAATGAAACATGTTTAAGGATCATCAAATCGTTACAATAGTGAACCTTGATTCACTTAATATTAATTACCTTTCGACGTATTGTTATCAAAAGACATTGAAGAATGGTCTACTAAATATTTTGCTGGTCTAGTTATGCGAAATATCCATTGAAAATAAATGGTAAGTAGTCGCGCGAAACTATTTGTCTTAATTATGTTAAGAGGCTATGTGAAAAGTCCCATAATTTATAGCAAAATCAAATCTAAAAAATCATCCCGCAGCTCGATTTGTAGTGGCGTTTGAGCCCATCCATTACTTCTAAATATGAGAGAATTATCTGCATCACCTATTCTTTATAATTCATAAAATAATATCATATAATAATATTATTGAGAGAGAGTCCGAATTTTATGAGTCTATCTAATTCTCCGACAGGTCATCTCAGGAACGCTGCCTATAAAGTGAAGTAAGTCCGAAAATAATCAGCAAGTTTCAAATAATTATACCTTTTAGCTGTACTATGTAATCAATAAATAAATAAATAAATAAATAAATAAATAAATCTAATTCTCCGACAGGTCATCTCAGGAACGCTGCCTATAAAGTGAAGTAAGTCCGAAAATAATCAGCAAGTTTCAAATAATTATACCTTTTAGCTGTACTATGTAATAATAAAACACATACCATCATCAACAACCCCATTAGCTTCATCTCTAGCATTCTGTACCAAAGACTTCAAGATCTCCTCAGGAATGGGAGGTGGCGTGGGCAAATGATCACCTCTAGGCTGGTATCCCCCTTCATCAGCAGTGTACGTCACTGTATACACTTTACCGTCATCACCAGTGTAAGAATACCCTCCTCGAGCTTGCACTCCATTAGTAGCAGTTCCAGATTCCTCAGCAGAAATACCATTGTCAGTTTCAAACGCATAGTTGAAGGCTTCTACTCCTACTTCACTGTCGAATCGAAGGGTACTGGCAGTTCTTTCCTGAGCTGCTTGAGGACGTTCAGCTCTGGAATCCTGTGCTACTCCAAAAGTTTCAGAACGTTCAAGAAGAGAATCTCTTGGACCTCCGAAAGGTTGAGCACGTTCAGGGGTATCTCTTGAATTTCCGAATTGTTTGGCTTGCGGGCGCTCAGGTCTTGAGTCTTGGAAGTTAGATTGGGATTCCTCTTGAGTGCTAACAGGGAACCTAAAACCTGCTTGAGTTCCTCGGAAGGCAGCTTCACCGACTTTAGAAACGGTTGATCCGTAAGAATTCCGTGGGCCACCGAGACCACTTACTTCGGATCCTGAAGTCCTGGTACCTGTAGATGAAAATGTGGTTGAACGGCGGCGTGTTTGTCATGTTTATTTAAACATAGGACAGTTCGAAAAAACTGTGTTCTAAATCAAGGGAAAATATTATGAATTTGGTGCATTGTTTAATTTCAGAAGCAGTTAAATCTATCTGTCCGCTTTTTTTAATCTGAGAGAATGAGCAAGTCGTATTTTTATGATCTTAACAAGTTACAACATCTACGGTTGGTTTTTTTTTCAGATCCTCATATCAAATGAATCATGAATGAATCATGATCTCTATATCAAATGTATTAGGTAATACACTCATGTAATATCCTTATTTTATATGCAGATTACCAAAAAAAGATTCGATGTACGCCAATGTTTTGTGTCTTCATTTACGAAGCTGGTAATTCATTCAAATTGTACTCGGGAGTCAGTGAATGACAATTTAGCCGTTCACAATAACATATTTCCAAACATAAGTTTGAAAAAGGAATGATATAAATAAATTATCTCTAAAAATGTCTCTGAGTACGGCGGTGAGAGTAGAATAGGGAATATGCATGGTTTTTTATTAATGTCTCCACGAAATATGAAAATACCGTAAAAGACATTACCAAAAGTGTAATTAAAATTAAAATCGGCCGGACGGATGATGCAAGCACTGTGATATGCACTGTGACCTCATGTAATGTAACAGGTAGGCTATATAAACTCCATGTTCGATGTTAAATTCTATTTTGCTAGAAACAGATAGGAACAATCTTTGTTGCCTTATAACTTGGTTATTTTTACAGCTGTTTATTTATTTTTCTTAACTGTTTGTTACATGAGCTTTTAATTAAAGCTGTGAAAAATTCATGAATATTCCCTTCAAAAACTATACAGTTAAAGTCTTACCAGCCAAAGCAGCATCAACAACGACTCCCTGAAAGTCATTCGTGTAGCTCCCTTTAGGGGCTTCATTCCGGCTGAAGGAGTTTGGGGTTTGTAGGGCTCCGGGGCTGCCGCCAGCTGTTTTAGCGGACGCCGGCGGTAGGTACGTGCGGTCCAGTTTTGCGGCTCCGCATACCGCTATAAAGGCGGTTACGATAATCTGTAAAAAAAAAATTGACACTGTCCCAAAAATTTGCTTTAACCATAGTCAATAGCAACGAAGTCGGGTCACTTTGTATTGAATTACTATAGAAAACCGTTTTCATTCAAGTGTAGACGTTGTACAAACTTATGTAGAAAAATATATGGAAAATATTCCAGGTTTGGAAACGAATGCTCGCGCTCATTGCACAATTATTGGGGATTGAACCCGAAACCGTGAGCTGGGTAGGCAGGATATTAGTACCCTGCCTACCAAGCTAGCCTCTTGTTTATAAAGAGGGTAAATCGGGACTTGTTAACGTTAAACTGGTGGTAATTTTTGGAATGGGTTCAGTTACTAATTAGGATGTGGTAACACTCATTTAGTAAAAAATAAACTTGTTTCAGAACTGACAAGTGTGGAGTAAAATTTTCATTAACTTTTGACGCACCTACGTATAGTGGCCATTGATTTAAATTGGACAAAATTAAACAGCCTTTGGAATTTAAAGTCTCTGGAAATTATAACAACTAACATTTGAAATTATTTAATATTTTAGCACAAAAGCAGAATTAAATTTCTATACCCTGTTATTATACCGAAAGGTGTTCTCCTGATGCCGTTAAAATGGAGGTTCTCTTACTAATTATTTAATTTTTGTTATAAAAACACCTCTAGAAAATCAAAGTAAATATTAAAGATTTTATGATAATTCTAGATAACTTTAAAAATGAGAATTTAAAAAGTTTTAAGCTTAGGAAAGAGTCAATTTAATGTTTTACAAGCATTTGGTGAATATTGTTGGGGTATGTACGACTGTAATTATACTGTGGTTTATTATCCCAACCCTATTAATATTCGTGATGCATTATGCGATTGCATCGGCTATACGTGATCGATTGTAAATTATAATTATACATCCTCATATAAAAGTAGTAATTTTAGAAGGATGCAAATTAGAAGCGATATTAATTTCAAATATTAAGTCCAATACGCATAATAAAATTTAAGTAAAGTTAAAATTATTAACGACGTTATTAATTACGCGAGTTCCTATTCCGATTAATAAATTCCAATCAGTACAGACAAAAATCAAAGATGACACTGATGAACAGAATTTTAGCATATTCCACTTTACAAGCCCGTACTCCCAACCGATGACGCAACTTCAAACACTTGTCACATTGATTAATCACCGTTTCCGAAACTAAAGTATTACCAAATTCATCTCGCGTTTTCTTCCTAACCCCTGAAGATGCTCTTCCAATGACGGGTTCCCTGTTACTGATGCCTCCTAACACACCACATTTGCTTTATATACTTCTTCATAAGTCGTCCAAAAAAACGTGCTCACCAATTCTAGCAACGTTAACATTGCGAACGGTCTCAGTGACATCTTCAAATGAATCGTCAAAATGTGCTCTAGAGCTTTATGTTAAAGTTGCTGCTAAGGCTTCAAGATTTGGTAAGTGAATGTCTAAGGTTGTAGAGATGCACGCACAGTTCCCAAGTTCAAGTAGCAGAGTGATGTTGGCATTTAATTGGGAATGATTTTTATTTGTTTACAAATGTTGTTATAATTTTTGGTGCTTCGTGATCTATAAAAAGGGTTTTTTTAATTGATCGTTATTGATATATTGATCGCCTTAGTGGAATTCAGTCTTTATTATGAATGGTGCAATCAACACTTCCGATTTGATGATTATTATAGGATGTAAATTTTCATGCGCTGTCGTGAGGTTAGGCTAGGTCAAGTTTCGCGTTAACAAAACGTAATAATTGCCAAACTTTGTTATTTTAATCCAAATTCCATTTGTATACATTTTGATTGCGCGGCTCGAGTTATTGATTTTTAGGCGTAACATTAATACAAATACGGAGTGAATGTTTTTTTGCGATCATGCCTGACATTGAAGGACCTTATTCTTATTCAGATTTGCAGTGTTTACATATATACATACATATATATGTAATACAACTCTAATTAACAAAATTACTTACAATAGCTAAAAGAAAAACAAAATGGTGGTAAAAGTAGTGCAAAGTAAAGTTAAAACAAAACCTGCCCCCTATTTCACCATCTTGACAATGACATGTGACAGGTGACATTTCAGTGTACATGGCGCAGCTTATATGGAACCCAGTGATGTATCAGCGTGTTAACTTTGCAATGTATACTGAATTGTCGCCAGTCACCTGTCATTGACTAAATAGTGAAATATTGGCTGGTGTGTTTTCTGACAATTGTCAAAATTATACGTATAAAGCAAAACATTACGTAACATAGCATTAACTTGTCGTGTTTTTGATAGTTCAAAGTTGTATAATCTAATCACTACAGAAAATAACAGCGCTGCTGGTTAATCATGATATTTAAAAAAAATGCATAATTTCCCCGAAGTAATCTGAATCTGATAAAGGAAAAAATACATTCAAGACGCCCAAATAAATGCTGTTAGGTACATAAACAATAAAAAAAGGCCTTAGACGTCAAAAAAAGGTGAAATTCTAGATACGAGTAAACGTTAAGTTTGAATTTGTACTTGAAATAAAGTTACTATCTGGAAAATAGCTACTTTTAAAAAGCATTTCAAGAATTATTTATTAGCTTCTCAAATATCTGGATCATAAGCAGTTGTACACATACGCACATGCACACGCAAGCACACTCAAACGCATACACACACGCACACACACTCAAACTTACACAGATACAAACACAGATATATAAGATGTCTTTTTATTTTTTTTGTTATTGTATACTTAATTTGATCTCTCTAAAATAGATATTATTTTAGGTATTTCATATTCTGTTCTTTTTTTAATTTTAACGCCTTCGATCGTCATATCTAATCTCCCTGGTCTCACTGAAAACCAGCGCCTGTGAATGTATTAACAACATTCAGAGGCGTAAAGCTGAGCGGAGACCATTTTGGCTGTAAAAAAAAATGTATTTAGGTTAAGACATTTTGCTTGTAAATTGTTTTTTTTACATTTCAAATAACTTTGAAGCGGTTCTTATCCAACAATAAAAAATAACCACACATAGCAACACCAAAAATAAACCTACGAGCATCCTAATTCAGACTCTACCTCTTTATCACATAGACTACCTATACAATTTAATATAACCTAAATCACAATTGGTAAAATCTTGATCGTAAGCATCATCACACTCGACGGGCCAAATCAGGATGCAATTGTCTAATTATAGCTATCAGACTATCTGAGCCACAATGCCTTACGAAATAATGTCGTAATAGAACAAACAATTGAATACAAGCTTAAGTTAACGAGTAAGTATGTCATCCATTTGTCTTTTAGCTTTTGGAGTTGTCCTAAATGTTTGAGGTAGAAGGACCAATTGGTACGCCTAAGGGCTTTTGTTTCTAAGCATTGGGAATTGGGAATCTATGAAAAGGTTATTACGAGTCGTTAAATGTTGAGATGGTCATAGTTTTATTTAGTAGTTTGTTTCTAAGCTGTTGTTTCTTCTATAGTAAATACTTTGACACCCATTTTAACTACTTCCAGATCTTCACATATTGGTTAGAATATACTGGTAGCAGCTGAAACAGCATTAGGCAGGAGATTCGTCCACATTGCTACCACTTTATCCTTTAAACTACCACCAAGCAGCAGTGTTTCCATTGTTGCGTTCCGGTGTATTTTATTTTATTTTATTTTAAAAAGTTTTGTAAGTAGGCCCTGTAGGCACTTTTACAAGTCTGAGTCTACCAGCGCTTCCAAAGAGACCACTGTTGAGAAGAAGCGCCGCAAGAAACTCAACAGTAGGCCGTTTTTTCCAAATAAATCACTTATTACAATACTAAACTTAAGCTACACAATTTAAATGTCACAGGGATGTACAGGTCCCAGTAGTAATAATAATTAAATATATCAAAATGTCGGATTAAAATAAATAATACAATTTCGGAGATGTAAACAGTCTCCACGGTCAATTTTGGAGATGTAAAGAGTCTCCAGATGTCAAATTAAAATTAAATACAATTATTTAAAAAAAACACACACACGAAAAATAAAATAAGGGAGATGTAGAAAGTCTCCACGGTCAATTTTGGAGATGTAACTAAAGAGTCTCCAGAAGTGTGTTGACAAGACCACCGGTAAAATTACTAGCATTCATTTTGCAGTTTTAGGATTGCAGTCTTGTGCTTCTAATCTTGAGAATGTAAATGTCAATGAGATTCAGATGCAACTTACCTTCTGCTAAGCTGGTGGTAAAAACAACACCAGGCGTAGAGTTCCTAGTGTTACTGGTCTCAATGTAAGAAAATTCCTTCTTATTAGATTTTGGCTCAAAGTTCATGCCAAATCCGCTTTAGATTGCGTTTATATATTATATACGATCTTAAGACGTCCACGTAACACTTAATTTTTTACCAAATATTTTTAGTTATGTAATAGCAAATGAAGCGATGCAAAGTAGGCGTAGACTAGTGATTTCCTACATTATAATCATGCTATTGTTAACATCTTCCGATTGGTATGACAAGCTGTAGTCTTTAATTATAATGTGCATTTTGACAGATACTTTAGCTATTCTCAAGTTTATTGCCACCTTCATTTGTTTGTGATGGCTGTCAGGTAAAATGTTTGTGTTTTTGCAGCAGGTTTGAATGTTAATTATCAGCGAACTGAAACGTTTTTTTTAAACGTATTTTGCTATCGATGTTTCGTTAAAACGGTAGAATTATTTATTACGGTATGAATTATTTATAACGCTGAAGAAAAACACAAATACTAAAAAGTGGTCCAGTGTAAGTTGGGTTTGCCGATTTGATTTAAAAACAAACATAAATTAAAAACACAAAAAAAAAAGAAGAAGTCATTAAAAGTTCATTAAAAAAAGAAGTTAAGTCATACGTAAATTATTGTACCCCACAAATATGAAGTAGGAAACGATTATTACTACTCTATCACCTTTAGTGGTGGTAGGACCTTGTGCAGGGTCCGTCCGGATCGCTACCACCATCCCATCCATTAATCCACCGCCAAGCAGCGGTGTTAGCATTGCTGTGTTCCGGTGTGGGGATAACTTAAAAGACTGAGGGTTTTTAGGTACTACGATGTAATAGATGAACATATAGAGAAACATCTATAGATTTCTAAGATCACAACTCTCATTTATGCTTCGCCATAGTCGAGTAGTCCGGATTGCTACCACCATCTTATCCACTAACCCACCGCCAAGCAGCAGTGTTCGCGTTGCTGTGTTCCGGTGTGGGAATAGGACAACCGGTGAAATTACTAGCATAGAGGCATTCCATCTCAGTACTAGTTGGCAACGCATTTGAAGTCTTAGGATTGTAGTCTTAAGATTTCAAATAATTACGCGAACTTATTAGGGACGCGTTTATGCGTTAAAGAGTAAGTACTTCGCAGTAAATATTATGTAGTAAAGGACGATATATAACTACGAAGGATTTTACCGAAGAGTTTCCTTCACAGGAAGGCAGAACATAAACAGTAGAAGTCGTGACCACCCCATTTGAATTAAAACGTGAGCTATGAATACCGGTATCAAATATTGGTCACTACATTGTAATCGACGATGAATAGAATTATGAATAACAATAATCATACAGAAGCTCATACAATTAATACCGTACACGAAGCTTTTTGTGGCGCAAAAAGTTATTAAAATATCTATTAGGCTCGGTATGAAAGAGGCGTGATAATGTGTTTTTTTTTTGCCATTGATGGGCAAACAGGCAGATAGCCCTCGAGCACCACATTTGCAACCACCTGCGTTGCTGGTCTTGAAGAAACTTAATGATACCTATTTTAAAAAGCCTCATATTGTACCACATTGGGAAAGTTTACGTATTTTTTTATGGCAATGAGAAGACACGCAAACTCAGGCCACCTGATGGTACGTGGGATCTAAGACCCATCTCCAATGCGTTGCCAACCCTGAGGACTAAGCTGGAATGCCTCTATGCTAGTAATTTCACCGGTTGTCCTATTCCCACACCGGCACACAGCAACGCGAACACTGCTGCTTGCCGGTGGGTTAATGGATAAGATGGTGGTAGCAATCCGGACTACTCGACTATGGCGAAGCATAAATGAGAGTTGCGATCAAAACTATAGATGTTATCCGGTTTGGGGATACGACAGCCGGTGTAATGACTAGCATAGAGGCATTTCATCTTGGTCCTCAGGGTTGGCCACGCATTTGTAGACTTAGGCTTGCAGTGTTGTGAATGCGAATGTCTATGGGTCCCAGTTTCCACTTACCATCAGGTGGCCTGTGTGCTCGTTTGCCTTCTTCTCTATGACATAAAAATATATATATATGTTCATCTATTCCATCGTAGCACCTAAAAACCCTCGGTCTTTTAAGTGTTTGGCGTGTGACGCTATATGACGTATATTGTTTTACAGTCAAGTAAATAAGCTTGATCGTAATGTTAACAAAACTATAACAATTCAAAATCAATATGGTTTTATCGACTAACATAGGATTCCAAGTTTAACTATTTTAACTATTTCAAATAGTTTCGCAGTGTAATGTCGAAAATCAATAAATACTGTTTCATCGCTTAGTCATAAATACCTAATCAAGTAATTTAACCACGATCATAACGGTGGGTAATTTACTAACATATATATTTAAGTAGCACATCACGTATGGCCCAAAAATAGTATGATTATAATCCATTTATTATTGCTAATCTTACCAATTAAATATTTAGTCGTGAGACTATTAAGAATCATTTATGATAATCCTATTTTGGCAGCATCGCGACATATCCTTAGATCATCATGGTGGAGATATGGTTTCCATACTATTTGTACGTATGGTTGACCTCTGGTTATTATGTTTATGTGACCTAATGCTTATGTATACGAGATTTGGATTATGAATCGACGTCAAAGTTGAGTCAGTTTAGAGCTGTTTGTTTTTTTTTTATCTTGACCTCTATTCGGCTAGGTAAAATCCTATTGCCATTGGCATGTTATCGTATGCCCAAGACTGCCAATGCTTTGCCAACCCTGAGGACAGGGCTGGGAAAAAGACATGCTTTACTTTAATTGAAGTATAAATTACAAAATACTATCTCGCAAGTATTTAAAATACAAAACACAAAATATATTTAAGTAATGTATTTGAAATATTAAATACAAAATACAGTATTTTAGCTATTTTATTTGAAATACAAAATACAAATTACAAAATTTAGAATAAAAAGTAATCCAGCCCAGCAAGGGCTTGAAAGCAGAGTAAAATGCAGCGTTGCCAACTCGACATATTTAGCGGTCGCCTATTTATCCATTAATAAGATTGCTAAATGAAGGCTAAATGTATTCATGTTATAATGTATTTTGAAGCAATAAGATTTTGAAATATAAATAATGTCTATGGGTCTCAAATCCCACTTACCACCAGATGGCCTGAGTGCTCGAGGGTCTTCTGATCTTCTCATTGCGATAAAAAATACCTAACGACGACATACCTAAAGTAATTTACTAATATTATGATTTAGAAAGTTAGTGTGTCTATGTATCTATTTATTGCATTCGTACCGCTAAACTATAGAATAGGTAGAATTTCAATAAATATTCTGTATTGAAAATATAAAAGATATTTATCTCGAAAAACCGACATTTTATATCCTACGTAGAATATTTGTACGGATTTTAGAACCGGTTTTTGTACCGTAACTTCTAGCAAAGCTATCATTACAGTAAAGAAATGCAACGGCCTTAAGGCGAGCGTTATCAGTCATCTAACGAGAGTTTAATTAAATCACAGTTGAGCCAATTGCGATGCATTAAACTAATTATTACATCAAAAGAGTCAAGTGGGAGCCGGAATTACTTGTGTTGGTTCTGTGTTTTAAGTATTTTGTATTTTAAAAGCGGGCTGGTTTCCGCGTGGGATTACCACATAATGTTCAGTCAAGCCATCCCAACTCCTCCAGGAAGCCCACCAAACCTTTAATGTCAGAGATTTCCTCGGGGAGACATCTCGGCGAACCGAAGTGTGTGTTTTAAGTGTAAAAAACTGAGGTAAGTAGTTTGTTGACCAATATTTAAAGTCATTTTTTATTTTTTTGTTCGTTGTCACCTTAAATGTACCGTAATGTCTGTATCACCTTCCGTGTTTTCACCAAGCGGTCCCGACGGAGGACCAGGGTTGGCTTCACAGCCAGCACGTGCTGAGTTGGGACCGTTTCGTAACACTACCACTAAAGAAAGAAAACGTATGTTTTTTCAAACATAATTCCTGCCTTATTAACCAAATCCTTCTACCCACTCCACACTTCACACAACTTTCTCCTTTGTTCCATTAGGATCAAGCTAAGCTCCCAAATAAGGCACGGAACCCTAGAAAGTGAAGCTTAAAAAAAGCTCTGTCGAAAGCCGACCAGAACCTGCCTTGGGTCGTTGAACCTGAAAAAAAAACTGTTTATACGCGACCATAGGCGCCAAACATTGGAAGCCCGGTTGATCATAGCTTTTGAAACCCTGCGGGCTTTGAATGCATACCTACATCATGTACAGTTCTACAAATATTTAATTTTGAGTGAGAAGGCAAAAATATCACGGGACAATGTCACACCAATAGACCTAGCCCCAAACTAAGCTCTAGGCTTGTACTATGGGTACTAGACAACGATATAAATACTTATATAGAGAAATACATAGAAAACAACGAACACTCAGAAACAAGTTCGCGCTCATCGCACAAATATCTGCCCTTACAGGGATTTTAACCCAAGACCGCAAGCTTCGTAGCCAGGATCACTACCAGCTAATAATATTTGAAAAATGACGTTAAAGCGACAAGGTATTTAAGTGTCTAGTAGGTATTTATGATGCTAAAAACACTTAATACGGCCACTTCGGATACCGCTCCGAAATTTCGGATTCGGCAATGAAGGCTTATACGGACACGACCTACAGTAATGAAAAGCACGATCATACTATGATGAAACCCTAAAGTGTCGTGGGTAAGTCTTATTCTTAAAATTCCCCACAGCTAGAAGATCACTCAAAATGTATGGGATAATTGACCACCTGGTTTATCGTAACACACGAGAATGTCATCCCATACATTTTGAGTGATAGAAGAGAAAAAAGTTTAGTAGCATTTGCATCTTGGATACAGCCTCCGCTCCGCATACGTCTGCTTATCTCTCCAAACGGAACAGCTAAAAAGTCCCAGTTAAAGCACGGGTAGCACAAGTTGTATTGCCGCTCAGTGCGTCTCCATCCATACTGACAAGCGACAACCAAGTCGCGGGTATCTTCTGCTAGCAGTGCAGGTGTAATGATGAAAGAAAAGTTATCAAATTTTGTCATTATAATGTGACTTGGCTAAGGGTCACAAGTTGACTCGCCCCTCCTATTTGAGGTAGATAAAGCGATAAAAAATCTCTTCTGACCGATATTTAAGTGCGATAGTGACACCCTCTATCAAGATTTATTCAGGTGAGGCCATTTGCAACGTCAAAAGATGGCGGATGTGTAATTTGTTTTAGTTTTTATTTTTGTGTATTTAGGTGTTCAAAGTTCTTTTCTGTTAGTGATTTGAACTTTTAATGTCTTTGTGTTGCACAGTGATAGAAGACTTGGACTTATTTCGTGTATCTGTCATCTTAGTTCTCGTTTCAAGTGCACTCGCAGTGGTACAGAGGGAAAACTATCTTGGCCTTGTCCTACATATCGCCGTACAACGTTGCCACCAATCTTCCTAGGTGTAGATTGGATTGTGTTTTATTGCTATATTAAATTATACTTATATATACTTGACACTGGCGAAATCACTTCATTGTGGAAACACCATATTTTGCGGTAGTAGCTGTTCAAGACACCGCGGGGCAAAGAAAAAAAAAACAATTATTCACCGTCATGAAGGCAACCACAATAAGGAGCAGGAGTCAACTTATTCGGTTGAAATGTAGAAGTGTTTAATGGCCTCGTGTTTATTGCATTTAATATCTAACTACTGGTATTATTTCGTCTGATAGTTAATTTCACACCAACAGACGTTAATCTATTAAAGTAATAATAGCAATTAGTTATCAGAAATACAGGATCAAAATTTGGTACATCTTCAAGCATCACGTATCGATGTTGCACTCAAAACTTCGTGACCGAACACTGGCACATAAGGTTAACTTAATCACAAGAAAAAAACAAACGAATTAAGAACTATATTTTACAAAAATACAAGCCTAAATCACCTCTATGCCTAAGGAAATAGTGAGCGATGCGGCGGTGTTGTAAGAATTTTAGACGCAAACGCTCGATCGATCATAGCGGCCATTTTTCATATTAACAGTAATTAGAAATGACAGGCTATCGAAACAGAAGGTATTATGTATGTGAAGACTTGTGGAAGTTGAGCCCTGTAGGGTATGGTGCGGCTTGGTGGGAGAGGTCATTGTTGATTGGACGGTGTCAATAGTGTTGAGTCATATTGTTGATTCGGGCGTTTAATAAAATAACTGATTAATTCTTGTGCAGTACGTTTTTTTAGGGAAAAAAGACCAAAGTGATTTTGAACTATTATTCGTTATTCATATTAGAGTCAACACACGCTTTTTATATGTCTTTAACTTTAAGTTTTTAATATACTTATGAGTGAAAAACGAGGAAGTTTAAAAATGAGCAACATCTTGTTCATTTGACTAAAAAAAGCTTGGCTGTCTATCCACCTGTGTGTCTGTATATACTATCTGTCCATCAGCCCAACGGAACCCTGACCCAATATTAGAACGTTTTCACAGTGACATTACAAAACCATTTGTTTGGCACTTCTCAGGACTTGAATCATAATGCCACTGTGACACAGGTCTATGGTGAGTCAGGATTCCGATGTAGTACGCCTTTTGCATAGTTTGGAGGGACCCTATCCAGCATGCACACATACACATATATCACACCTAAATCCACGCACAGGCACCCAAACGCATGACAGTATGTATAAACATAATTTACTATTTTCTTGTCCTTTTTTGGTTGTTGTTGCTCTGTCGTTCCTCGGGGTTGTGACAGAATACCAGTGTTTGGATCTGATGGGCAAAGTTTGCGCTGAGCCATTACCCTTTTGCCCTGCTGCAGCGCACACATTCTTTTGACAATTTTTTTGTGTACCTAATTTTAGTGTTTTATTTTTTTGCTTCTGGCTTATTTTTTTTAGGTATTTATATTTTTTGACAATTAATTGTATCTGTGTTTTGTAGTACGCAAATAAACGTTTTATCTATCTATCTATCTATCCATCCAGTTTTTTCGTTTTATAGCTAGAAGCTGTAGTCCCAGCGCTGACATAACGCTGAATTGCAACCATTTCGTGACAACAGGCCTTTTGTCTGTCAGTATTTTGTTCCTTTTTGTATGTCTGTATGTGATGAATAAGTTGAAATAGCTGATATAGATAAGTACAGTTACCAGCAATAATTTATGCAACATTGGGCGTTGGGCGCTAAAATATCTAACCCGTCTTTATTACTAGATATATTAACAAAGTGTCAGATATTTTTGCGCCCAATGTTCGATAATATATTATGGCTGGTATTATTTTACATTCGTCCAAGTTACTAACTAATTTAGACGTTAATTTTATATTGTAAAGCAAACAATTTATCAAATTTAAAGCATTAACTGCAACGTCAGAAGTCTAGCTTAGACAATCACAATGGTATCTAGAGGGTCGAGACACATTTCTGACGTCATTCCAAGTAACAGGAATAACACAGAATAATTATGTTCTAGCTGGCTTAAATTGTAGCCGGCTGGTAGAGGATGCCTTGAGGCATTCGATCCGCAATTTGTACTGTTACGTCTGTACGTTTTCTTAATAAATATCGGCAAAATTCGTTTTTCTATGACACACGAGTGACATATATATTGTCATTTGCGAGTGCAAGCGTGATAGCGATAGCTAGTCGAACGCAAAAAATATTAAATAAATAAATTGTTTGGATTTTTAATACACTACGGCACTTTGTCACACAAATTGACATTGCACTGCGTAAATGTATGCAAAATGAAGTAGTTGAATGGCCATTTGCAACGTTAAAAGATGGCGGATGTGTAATTTGTTATAGTTTTGTATTTTTGTGTATTTAGGTGTTCAAAGTTCTTTTCTGTTAGTGATTTGTACTTTTTATGCCTTTGTGTTGCACAGTGATGGAAGACTTGGACTTATTTCTTGTATCTGGCATCTTAATTCTCGTTTCAAGTGGACTCGCAGTGGTACAGAGGGAAAACTATCTTGGCCTCTCCCTACATATCACCGTACAACGTTGCCCCCAATCTTCCTAGAGAAGATTGGATTGTATTTTATTGCTATATTGATTTATACTTATATAAACTTGACACTGGCGAAATCACTTCAATGTGAAAACGCCATATGCATAACGCCCGCGGGAGTGGCTGTTGAAGGCGTCGCGGGGCAAAGAAAAAAAAATTAGTTGCATGCTGCCGTGGATTTAACAGTATAACGTAATATTTATAAATCAGTAGTATCATTACGAACAAATCCGCTCACGCCAAGTGGAAGCGGGTATGAGTCATTAATGTGACTAGACCATTCGATTTGTCATTCGATCAATAAAACATTAATCACATTTGACCATAGATCATCATCATTGTTTATGGTTGAAAAATTAGCTAATTTATTAACTGCTATTTGTTACGGCGTGTTTAAATAATAAATCTCTTCTGATTAGTTCATGATTCTTGTGGAGTGAATTTTATTTGTTTTTGCGTTGTTTGTTTTAAATTTTAAATTTTAAATACATAATTTTAATTGGTTACTTTTGTTATAAATTACCTTTTTGGCTCATTTAATTTTTTGTTTTTATTCTTTTTAAGGTACAGTCGAGTTCATAAATATGTTTACACTTCAGTTGATGCCCTTGTCACTTTAGTTGATGTGACAATTCATATTATGGCAGTTTAAACATGACATTAAATAGACAATGTACTAAAGTATACACATAGTTATGAACTAGGAGGACGCACTAAACTTCGTACGCGTAGAATTAGTTGCTAATCCCCCTATTTTAACCCCTTAGGATATCCAAGACATATTCCCTCCAAATTTTAAGTCTAGATCCAGCCGTTGCGGCTGTGCGTTGATCCATCATTCAGCCAGCCAGTTTCTTCTTTTTAAACGACTTCAAAAAAGGAGAAGTTTCTCAATTCGATCGTATAGATGTTTTGTTTTGTTTTGTTGCAAAGGAGATATCCCAAGGGTGATAATACCATGATAAGAAAACCAGGATCTGATGAGGGAATCAGTGAGGAATTGAGGGAACTCCTCAAATATTGTAGGCAAACATATAGCAATTTAAGTATTTTTACTGGCAAGTCTAGCATTTGCTTTCATAAAGTATCATTTGCTGAAACGGAACTGATGATGAAGACCACAGATGGCCACCGGAACTCCTCAACGGTACCGATTTCAAGGGTGGCGACCAGATATCTCGATTAAGACAGTTGAGCGACTGCAACGAAGAACATTTAATTGTTTAAAAATGACTATGATTTTCCCGCGGCGTTGCTTGCGGCGAGCTTGAAATATCTTAAAGCTTCATGTATCAACTAAGAAGTGAGACAACATAAGCTTATTATGATCACTAAAAAATGTAAAATAACATATGTTTTAAAAAACAAAAAAAAACGGCCTTAAACGCAATATTGTCAACGACTCAAAATATTTTCAACCAAAAGCCGACTTCTGTTGGACTAACCTATTACCTATCATTTTAATAGTTTTTATTTTTAGTATTTACGGTGGCGGTTTTTTTTTTTAATTTTTGCATACGTATTTTGTATACAGGTATTTGTTTTAGTTATTTCTATTATGCTCTACTGACCCATTCAGGGTTTCTCTACGTTATAGAATCAGAAATGATGAGATCCGCAGTAGAACTGAGGTTACCGACGTAGCCCGAAGAATAGCTAAACTGAAGTGGCAGTGGGCGGGGCACATTGCTCACAGGACTGATGGCCGATGGGGTCAGAAGGTTCTGGAGTGGCGTCCGCGGACCGGAAGACGAGCTGTAGATAGGCCTTCAACAAGATGGAGTGACGACCTCGTCAGGATCGCGGGACCGCGGTGGATGCGAAAAGCACAAGACCGGTCTGAGTGGAAAGCCTTGGGGGAGGCCTATGTCCATGTCCAGCAGTGGACGTCTCTCGGCTGACATGATGATGATGACCTATTTAAAAATCCTCTGACCATATGTTGGCCTCCACTTTACCATACATATAACATAACGAAAGCAAGCTACCATACCGCCACATGGTGCTTACGTGACTAACGGTGCCGTGGGCATTTCCATCTGGACATTTTCTTAAAGTAACCTCATGCATACCCCGGCTCTCGGTAATCAAATCAAATCAAAATCAAATTCATTTATTTGTCAGAATACAGTAATACATGGTCTTAGTTATAAAATTTTAGCACTTGTATTCAGCATGCAAGCAAGCGTACAAATATTGTAAATATTCTATTTTCAAAATACTTTCCTATTTTATAAATTCTAGTCAATAATAACAAAAATTCAAACGTCTAAATATTCCTTGACACTGTAGAAACATTTCTCCATTAGCCATTTTGTCAAGTTACGTTTAAACATTTCTCCCGACAACTTTCTTAATTCGTCCGGTAAATGATTAAAAATTACAATGCTCATATTGAATATATTTCTTTTGTACATATCCTTGCGACAGGGAGGTTTATACAAAAGAGACATAATACGTGCTCTGGTCTGCCTTTTAATGACTTGACTCCGTTTCATAAAATATTCTGGGTGGGAGTTGACGAACACACATACGTCTCTTATGTACGCGCACGGTAGTGGTAAAATATTAAGTTTTCTAAATAACGGGACACAGCTGTCGTCTAACCGAGCATTAGTCATCACCCTTATGCACTTTTTCTGAATTTTAAATACTCGATCAAACTCCACCGAGTTTCCCCATAGGATCAAGCCATAACTTAGTACTGAAGACACATAGTAATCCATCATTATATCGAATTACACTTCAAGAAACGTATTATTTTCAGCTGAAACCTTGGTAGTTTCAAGATATCCTAAATATTATCACGTAGGTTAGCTTAAAGTGATAATGATAGTTTGTGTGAGGAGCCCAAGTATTCGTTTGGTTTGTAAGTCGTAGACGTTTTCTATGTATTAAAGTACAAATCTCCTGATGTTTATCGTTCTCTAGTATCTATCCCATAGTAAAAGCCTAGAGGACGAGGTAAATTTGTGTAAGATTGTCCCTTCATTTATTATTGTAATTTTAGGTCCGGCTGATTTACCGTCCACATTAAAATAACAGTTCGGATACTGCTTCTTTACAGCAATCTTACTCTTCACTCGGGTAAGTTGGTATTAGCGATCTGTCCCATGCGAAACTACTTAGCTATGGCAGAGTAGGTACACTACAACTGGACCATCAGAAACAGTTTCCAAATCTGCTATTTGATAGACCTCGTGAACCTGTTTGCGATTGTTTCTGTTCTGTGACTAATGAGATAAAGTATCTTTGTCGGAATTTGATATTCGAAGATATTTATCGATAATATTATAATTTATGCCAATATTTCTCGTTGTCAAACACTAGAAGGTTGACAAGCTCCGTTGTAACGGTTCGGAGATGTGTCAAATTGATAATATTTAGTTATTTGGCTATTAGTTCAGTGACCGTTTATAATTCGGGTTGTGGATGAACTGGTGATTGCCAAACGCACTTGCAATCGGAATCGTTTTCATTTTGATAATATTCGCTCGCGAAGCAAATTGCGATTACGAGTGCGTTAGGCAATAGCAATAGCGGCGCAGGTCAAATCAGGCACTTTATTTAACTTGCACTGGGCCTCTACTTACCACGGTCAAATAATACTTTTGACGTGTTACCGTGTCGTCTTTACGATTGCCCTTATGGCAGAGTGCAAAGCGGGTGAAGGGGGTAGCCTAAACGATCACAGCGCTCGCTACGGCTAAAATTGTCATTTTTATCGCTGACTTGAGCTGTCAAATCCATATTGCAGTAAACATTTTCTAATCGTTTTTGAGATAAAAATATGGTCCTGGTAAGATGTGTTGTTGTGAATTGTAATAACACCAAGAAGAATAGCGACTTTAAATTTTACCAATTTCCAAGACCATTGTGGAAACGAGACCAAAGAAATAAGTGGATATTTGCCGTAAGAAAAAAACGAAACCCCGTTTTAGTCACGAGTAGGCTCATTTCTCACTGAAAACAACAATTTTAATATTATTGGCAATAATGTTACTGACTACCATTGTCCAAAATTGTGTAATATAGTAAAATAACACAAGATTTCATTAATATTTTTCACAATATTTACTTACTTCTTGTTTGACAGCGGTGACAATATTGTCCATAATGGCCGCCTGTCACGTGGCGCTGTCGTCGCGCTCGGTCCCAATTTTCTTTACATAGCTGAGATTCTAATCGGTAAAACCTTACAGCGTTTGACGGGTTATCAGCCCCTGTTCGTATAAGAGCTGTCTGTTTCAAATCTCGCAAATCAATTTTATACCAGTTGCCCTTAATAAAGTAAACCCGATGACAATGCAACATTATGATCTCTAAATGCTGTTCTGATGATGGAGGTGGTGACGGACCCACCGTGTTGGAACTTATTAGTTTGTTAAAACAGATAACGGCTGCAAAAAAAGTACAAGTCGCCAACACTTAACTTATCCCATTTTGTCTCTATACGTATTACATCCAAGTGAAGACCTATCTAAACGTAAAAAATACGATAGCAATATGGATAAAGACAAAGTAGAGTGCGGCCCCAAGGGATCGATTTTTAATATCATCCGGTTTCATTCCATTTTTAGTATCAGCTCTAGGAGCTCACCAA
Organism: Acleris sparsana; assembly: GCA_923062465.1. Lineage (NCBI taxonomy): Eukaryota > Metazoa > Arthropoda > Insecta > Lepidoptera > Tortricidae > Acleris > Acleris sparsana. The sequence goes on from OV281300.1 coordinate 14,994,310, forward strand.
AATGATATCTTAGTGGTGGTACGGATTGCTACCCCCTCTAACCTGCCGCCCAGCAGCCGTGCTCGCATTGGTGTGTTCCTTTGTGCAGATGAGACAAAAGAATTAGGTACTATAATAGAGGTATATCTTGGTCCTCAGGATTGTCAATGCTTTTGCATTTGCATTTGGAAAAAACGGCTTACTGTTGAGTTTCTTGCGGCGCTTCTTCTCAACAGTGGTCTCTTTGGAAGCGCTGGTAGACTCAGACTTGTAAAAGTGCCTACAGGGCCTACTTACAAAATAAATGATTTGAATTTGAATTTGAATTTGGCAGTGTTAGGATTGCAGTCTTGAGAATGCAATTGTCTAGTCTCGGTACCCAAATAAGATCAGTTCTTGAAAAACTTGGTAGTTATACTCTGCCTACGAAGCTAGCGGTCCCGGGTTCGAGTCTCGTTATGGACAAATATTTTTGTGATGAGCACGAGTATGTATGTATATTTATATCGTTATCTTTTACCCGCTAGTAGGTACAAGCCTAGAGCTTAGTTTGAGACAAGGTCAATTGGTGAGAGATAAAGAAAAAATACGTACGTTTTTAGGGTTCCCTAGTCAAACTAGGAACCCTTATAGATTCGCTAGGTCCGTCCGTACGTCCGTCCGTCCGTCCCCAACCTAGTTCAGAGACCCTTAGTACTAGAAAGCTGTAATTTGGCATGACTATACATATAAGTGACGCCAACAAAGTGGTAAAATAAAATGGGTTCTTTTTGTGTGTACCTCCCCTATTGTGTGGTGTCGTTGGATATGTCGATGTATGGGGATAACAGTATTCCAACGGCATAGTTAAGTTTGTCGCGACGTCTAATTTGTTTGTATATATAATATATCACCGTTTAATTAAATTCTCACGCCTATATCAGATAAGAGTTCCCGTTCAAACTAGGGACAGTTGATGACCGATAATTTGTTATAGATGACCTGCAACGGATAAAGATTCTGTGTCATAATTGCACTGTTTGCAAATGCACAACTATTTTGACCTTTCACGTAGAGTTCCATTGTGTTATGTAACAGTCAGTAAGTGATTTAGGCGTGAGACCATCAGGATACCTGTAGATACTAATTGTGTACCTGGGCCGAGATTCTAGGCAATAATAACCATATCATATTTGACCTTATAATTTTGTCAACGTTTTGATAGCTCTTATTTACTTTACTGCAATGGCGGCCGAGTTCATAACAGGGCAAACACGATATGGTTTTTGCGTCTAGAATAGACGCATCGAATATATAGTTAGTTTGTTTAGGTACTTAAAAAAATGTAAACAAGCCAAACCACGTGGCAAGCAAGCCAATCAAAACTGTTTTATCGCACTTTGACGTATCAGTGTTCTGCTTGTATTGGCTGACGAACTATAAAACGTGGTTCTTTTGTTTACATTTTTTTAAGTACCTAAACAAACGGAGTATAGTGTTATTTCGTAGCCTCGAAATAAAGCTCTCGCAACTCGCAAAGCTATAGCTTACGCGGGTTTTTTTGACCCGTATTGTGGTAGAAGTGGCAGGAATTGTGCACGGTCCGTCTGGGTCGCTACCACCATCTTATCCTTTAACCCACCACCAATCAGCAGTGTTAGCATTGTTGCGTTCCGGTGTGCTGAAGACAACCGGTCAAATTACTGGCATAGAGGCATTCCATCTCAGTCCTCCAGGTTGGCAACGCATTTGAGGTTTTAAGATTGCAGTGTATAGATTGTAGGCTTGAGAATATAAATGTCTATGGGTTACTTACCATCAGGTGGCTTGTGTGCTCGTTTGCCTTCTTCGTACTATAAAAAAAACTACATTTAGTCATAATAACCAGTAAAGTGGTATCAAAATGCAATATTTTTAATGGTAGGTATTATACAAGATGTAATACTAAAACTAGACTTCTTAATGCAAGTGGCAATATATAAGTTTAGTCCTCAAGATTGGCAACGAACAGGGAGTCTTAAGATTACAGTATTGACATTGTTGTCTTGAAAATAGGGAATATTCATGACTGAAACAAGATATAAGCCAGCAAAGATTTGGTCCTATCGCTTTCTAGCAAAACAGAATTTAACATGGAGTTTATATGGCTGAGGTGTTACATGACGTCACAGTGCATATCGGATCTCTGTCTAATCGCTGTCTGATTAGCAGTTTACAATGATTGTATCTTTCTTATTTCTTCGCCGATTTTAATTTTTGGTGATCTCTTCATGGTATTTAAAAAAAAATGCATATTCCCTATTCAAATGTCTATAGGTCCCACATCCCACTTAACATCAGATGGCCTGTGAACTCGTGTGCCTTCTCATTACTATAAAAAAAAACAATTAAAAACTGAAGACATGTCACTCCATTCCTTATGTCAGCAGTCGGAACAGCATTATATCTCTGCTCCAGGTCAGGGTTCATTGACTTCACCTTGACTGCAAACTTCCGTGGTCGAGATTCGGGGCCTATTCTTTTAGCGGTAGAGTTTTTTACGAGTGTCTTTGAGATGTCCTTTTCGTGTGTATTTGACTGCGTAATTGTTTGTTTCCGGAATGAAATGTTAATGATACGTACTTAATAGAGTTTAGCGAATTCCATTACCGTGAACCGTGATAGTTTGAGAATTTTTTTTATTGAAATCGTAAAACTGTCTGTGAACAATAATAGGTATCTATTGCAGTCTTTAGATTGTAGTCTTGAGAATGCAAATGTCTATGAGTCACAGATCTCATTTACCATCAGGTGGCATGTATGTTTTTTTTATGGCATAAAGAAGGCAAACCAGCACACAGGCCACCTGATGGTAAGTGGAAGCTGTGACTCATAGACATTCGCATTCACAAGACTGCAACCCTAAGACTGCAAATGCGTTGCCAACACCGAGGACTAAGATGGAATACCTCTATGCTAGTCATTACACCGGCTGTCTTATACCCAAACCGGAACACAACAATGCGAACACTGCTGTTTGGCGATAGGTTAATGGATAAGATGGTGGTAGCGATCCGGACGGACCCTGCACAAGGTCCTACCACCCGCAAATGGTTGTTTGCCTTTATGCCATAAAAAATAACAGACGGGTAGATAGTGTAGACTTTGTAGTAGATTAGCTTTTTAAGAAATTTAAGCTAGCTGCATGGTTTGGGTGAGTTTGCTACCATCTTCTACCAGGAAGCCAAGCAATTTTCATAACTACGGATCACTTTGTTGTCCGTCTGTCTGTCTGTCAAGAGTCAAGACCCTTTATCTCGCGAACGCGTGGAGGTAGGTATCGAGTTCAAATTAAAACCATATACTCCGGTCTACAGTCCCTTGAAGCTGTGAAAAATCAAACTTCTACATTAAAGTAACAAAAATGTACGGCCGGTTATGCCGCAAGCAACGTGTATTTCGACACTCTCGCGAGGGAATCAAAATATATAGGGTATTTCCCGTTGACCTAGAACTATGAAATTTGGCAAGTAGCACCGTCTTTGCTACAAGTATAGGAAAAAATCTTGAATTAAATCAGTTCATTCGATCAAATTAAAAAACAGGGTCATTTCCAACACCGTGTCATATGCGGAACCTTCGGTGAGTGAGTCCGACTCGCACATGTCCGGTTTTTGTATTTTTGTAACGATCGTTCGTTACACTTAATAATAGTAATAAAATAACCTAACATAGAATATAAGTTGTTCTTTTATTTAGGCGTAAATGTGACAATACAAAATGCACGAAAATTGCCACAGGGTAGTCATGTTCGTAAATAGATTTTTTAAATCTAATTAAAAGTAATTCAGTAATATGTAATCAGAATACCCCCTTAATTGCATCTCCGCGATCGCTCGCCCACGATTTAAATAACCCATATAATGTAAATCTCGATCATTGGCTCGGTCGTGAACGATTAGTGGAACGATCGATATAATCGCTACCAACCGGCCTTGCGCGTGCGCATCTGAGGCCGAGGTGTCATCTAAATCATAGACAATCGGATGCGCATTCCACATTCAAACATATTTTGGCCGATATTTTAACGACTCATTTAGCCATGTCGGTATTCATCATCATCATTATCAGCCGCAAGACGTCCACTGCTGGACAAAGGCTTTCCCCAAGGTTTTCCACAACGATCGGTCCTCTGCTGCTGTCATCATTAATTATTAATATACCTATTAATTTACTATCGTTAAGTAAAACTGGAAAATCGTCCAATTGAATTAACTTATTTGAACCTACCTATAGGGTTCAACACGATGGTACTGAAAAATCCTCAAATATTTAGTTTTTTTTTTTTTAAGCCTAGTCGGGTGTCCCACTGCTGGGCAAAGGCCTCCCCTCTTTTCCGCCATTCGTCCCGATTGAGTGCATGCTCCCGCCATTTACAGTTACAGAAAAAAAATGGATTGGCAAATTAAACGTTTGAAACGATACGTACTCTATCTCTCTCCCAAGATTTTTGGCATGTTTTCCTGCTGAACTACGCATGTTATTTGATATAATATTTAATTTAATATTTGTAGCTTCGTAGACTAAGTAGTACCATTATATATGAAATATGTTTAAAAAATGACTGACTGCTGAGTTTCTTGCGGCATTTCTTCTCAGCAGTGGTCTCCTCTTGGGAAGCGCTGGTAAATTCTTGACGTGAAAAAGTTCCCGTGCGGCCTACTTCCTTAATAAATTACTTGTATATTTATCTTTTAATTTAGCACAGTTAGTTTATATTAGGTATACATTTAAAATAAAATATACTTATTAATAAATGTAGCTACTCTTGCTATACTAAAACCATCCCAGAAGAATGAAGATTAGATTTTCGAAACAATAATCCAAATTAGTTCACTAGCTTTTGAGATATTTGTGAAAATGTACCTACCCATACAAAGTCATCAGCGGACTCCGAGACCTCGAAACGAACTTTATGGCATAGAGAAGGCAAACGAGCACACGCCACACAGGCCACCTGATGGTAAGTGGAAACTGTGACCCATAGACATTCGCATTCACAAGACTGCAAGCCTAAGACTGCAAATGCGTTGCCAACCCTGAGGACTAAGATAGAATGCTTCTATGCTAGTCATTACACCGGCTGTCTTATCCCCAAACCGAAACACAACAATGCGAACACTGCTGTTTGGCGGTAGGTTAATGGATAAGATAGTGGTAGCGATCCGGACGGACCAATACCCGAACTTCGACGACCTTCCGCATTTTTCAAGTTAAAACCATTCCAAAACAATGGATATAATTTTTGCAAAAATATCATCCAAATCGATTATGTAGTTGAAGAAATAATTGCGGAGATACATCCATACATATGCGTCAAACAGAAAACCGATAAGAAGCCTTTTAAAATGATATAAGAGGGACCTTAATAGGCATCCGGCTCGAATTAATTGGCATTCATTTACACTACAAATAAAAAAGTATACTTACAACTCGGGCGTCGTCATAATTGGCCATATTAAAAGGATATTATAACAACACGGATTACACTTAATGAACCATAAAACGGCACAAAAACGTAAATAACATCGTTTACTTGCCTTTTGCCACATACGGTGTTTTTTATTGTACTTTGTTGTGTTATATAAAGTTTTCTATTAAACCAGTCATATCTGACAATAAACCAAGTAGGGTTCCGAAGCTGTTGCGACTCATTTTCTATTTAAAGTTATTTGGTGCGGTTATAGATGACTTTTAGTAGGTATAAACATTTTAGTCGCCTGTATCCCAGTAATCAATCAAGTCTACTTCGAGACAGTTTTCCTTTCAAATTCTTTATGTGCTTTCATGTAAATTATTTTTCAGATTTTTATTACGTGTAGTTTTGCTGTAGTGGCGGAGGGATACACGAAACTTTTGCAAATATAAGACTTTTCCAGTTTAATATTTCCTAATCGGTTCGGTACCCCAAATCTAAAAATCGATATGGTAAAAACTTTTAAAAGAGCTATCGAATGATAACTAACTTGATGTCGTTATGTAAATAAAATACCTTTTAACTTCTCATGCTCTTAAAATGTTACTATAGTCTTTGCACATCGCACTAAAGCTCCATGTTAAACTTTACTATCCTATAGGGATTAAAGTTTTTTTTTTTTACTTTGGGATCCCCTCAACAACTAGGGTAAGAGCACCAAAAGATGAACGATTAAGCGACTACACCAACTTTAGACAGTTTATATTCAGTGAAAGTAACAAATTTCACCCTATTTAATTTTTTTATATGGTACAGTATATGGTCTAGATTGAAAATGACTATTATAAAGCCTGTTATTATATCTCCGTATTTTTATAAAAATCATTGAAACCAAAAATGTACCGATTTGCCCAAAAGATGAACAGCGTGCCCTAATTCTGAACGGTTGGGGCCCAAAAGTTGAACTAACATAATAAAATACCTATGTCATTTTAATTCTTTTCACTTTTAGCAATAAAATGCGAGTTAACGAAATATTCTTTATTTTTTAATTGTTTACATTTATTTAATATTACTTACGTACATAAGGTTCCTATTTTTTATGTTATTTGTGTCATAAAAACAACGAATTAGTATTTTTTATCAATAATCATTAGCAAAACTACTTAGTTACTTATCTTTTTAAACAGATAAACTGACAAAAAGTGTTACTTTAACATTTATAATATTAGTAAACATTTCCATAAATACTACTAGTATACTACTACTAGTGTTCATATTATAAAACTATACCTAAAAGTTGAACGACTGAATTTACTTAGTTCAATTTTAGGACACAGAATTTATGAAATGAACAAACAAAATCAATTAGGTGTTCACATATTGGAATAGAATCCAAAACATGAACTAGTAAATTTAATTCGTTCAAGTATTAGGCACACATTTTTTATTGAACAGTGATAGTTTTCATAGTATTTAAAACTCCAAAATCATTGGATTAGACATCAAAAGCTATGTTCATCTTTTGGTTTAAAGATACAAGAGCATTTAACGATCATTTTAAGTTCTAAATTTTCCATCTGTCATTTCAGTACGATTTATTAAGAAGCTTTAAAAAAAGTACGCCTTGCCTAGTAGCTGAACACCGTTCAAGTATTGGCTTAGGTATATATTTTTGAAACCATTACTTGAACGGCATATTTCTCGTTAACTAACAAGAAAAAAGAAATATCGTATAACTCCAATAAAAGAGTGATTAATCAAGAATACATACCAAGCAAATCCTTCTAAGACTGACAATTATTGAATTTTATACGTAATTAAAAGCTTAAATTTGGAGAGCACTGTCCTTATCTATTTTCCCATACTATCGACGTTTTCGGCGGGAAGCTCCACAACGACGACCGATCACGGCCAAAAAGAATATAATACTATGTTAAGATTTAATGGAGGTGTAAGCAAAGAGTTGCTGTTTAAGAAAAATAAATTCCGAACTATGTAATATTTGTCACGATTTAGTTATGTGATTATTTCGATCGAGTGTTCAGCTTTTGGGGGTCGTTCATCTTTTGGTGCCCCTACCCTAATCACGGTGTTTTTGAATGGAGGATTATTGCCATTTTCAGTGATTGTGTATGGACCATTTTTAGGACGTGGAAATAACCTCAAAATAACAACTGTGCAAAATTAAAAAAAAAAAAGATTTAACGTGATACACGATTAGACGATTACTGATTACGAATATGAATCTATTTAAATATACAGGGTGTTAGGCAGAAGGTTGGACAAACTTCAGGGACTAACTCTGTAGGTCATACTCATCAACTTTTATTATGGGACCAACATCCAAAATTGCGAAAAAAAAACAGCTTTTCCAAACAAATTTGAGATCTAAACAGCCGAAATGTATGGAACAGGTGTTTTTTTTTTCGCAATTTGGATGTTGGTCCCATAATAAAAGTTGATAAGTATGAACCTCAGAGTTAGTCCCTGAAGTTTGTCCAACCTTCTGCCTAACACCCTGTATACAGGATAATTTTATTTTAGTATGCATGGTCCAAATAGTTTTTAATTTTGTATCTGTTGGCTAAATATGCAAGCATTTAAAGTAACACTTTACAAATTGTTCAAAAACTTTGTCAGGTACATATTTGTTAAATATTGTTATTTTTTATACAACGTCTTTTTTTTCCTTTCATTCAAAGTGAAAAGTAGAGTGTTTAACGCGAGACTAAAGAACCATAATGACACTCGAACTATAAGCCACTCTCGCTCGCTCGCTCGCTACTTAACCTACAAATATGAAAATAAATTAAGATATTGGTTTGATTATTCTATCAAAACTTACGAGTACATACACATATTTCTAAAAAAGTCAGTTCAATCATTTTGCTGTTCGTACCTATTGAGGTAATAATGTATTTAACTAAAATATAAGGCTCCTTTTAACTCATGATTCCGGAAACAGTACGATGAGGGCCTCACTACATTTTGCTGTATTAATATTGACAAATTTAAAACGTCACTTTAGTAGCTATTATAGTATTATGTTATTCCAAAGACAATTAAACCGTATTAAACAATTAAAAAAACAATATGATTAAAAAACGTGTTTCAATTTTTATTCCTTGCTTAATGTCAACGTATCCTGAGACATATGAAACGCGAAAGCTTCGTATAATATTTCGTTCAGGATACTAGGAGATAATAAGCTAGTTGTGGTGGCTGAATGAAAGGAAAAATTACACGAGGGTAGTATGACGCAGTTGCCGAGAACGGCGCGTGGTGCGCATGTTGTTCGTAAATCTCGTGACGCGGATAGGATTGTTTTAGTACATTGTGTATTAAGGGCGGTAAGTAAGGAATTACGACCGAGGCTCTAGTAGAAGCCCGAAGTCGAAGACTGAGGGCTTTCTGAGTCGAGGTTCGTAATTCCCGTACCGCCCGTGAAACATACAATGTTTTTCATCACATTTGCGAGTAAATAAATGAAATTATAGGGCAGAAAAAACTTATTTATTAAAATTTATAACATGTTGCGAGATTGCAATGAAATTACTGTTTAGATAACATTTTAAAACAATTTTTCAATTTCGTGTAAACTCCTTGCTTGAACTTGCATGAAAGGTGTGCTGAGCTATAAATTAAAAAAAAAAATACTTACCGACCTAGGTTTTCATGAAAAAAAAAGGTCGAGGGTTTTATATGGGGCTTACGGCCCAGTTAACCTGTATTACTTACCAACCTAGGTTTTCATGAAAAAAAAAAGGTCGAGGGTTTTATATGGGGCTTACGGCCCAGTTAACCTGTATGTTTAGATACTGTTTACGAGCAAGTGTGATGAAAAATATTTTGTTCTGGATACTAGCAGAATATAAGTCAAATGTGGTGCCTGATTGATAGGAAAAAATACACACCGCGTAGTATGACGCAGTATTCCGAGGTTAGCGCGTAGTGCGCATGTCCTGTTGTCCAAGCTTGTGACGTTGTTTAATATTTTGTTCTGGATACTAGGAGAACATAAGCCAGATGAGTTGGCTGATTGAAAGGAAAAATTACACAAGGGGTTAGTATGACGTAGATCGCCGAGGTTGGCGCATAGTGCGCATGTCCTGTCCGCGAAGCTCACGCTGAGAGATTGTTTAATATTTTGTTCCGGATACTACTTAGGAGAAAATAAGCCAGATGTGAATGAAATGAAATGAACAAATACACAAGGGGTAGTATGACATACTATGGTGTTATGACGTAGTACGCCGAGAGACATACCTTAATAATCTGTGTGCCGAGGTTGGCGCATGGTGCGCATGTAGTATGTATGTGTGTATCTATCTAAACTCTTTTTTGCACATAAACAATTACAAAACACTTTGCATTACTATAGATAATGTATATAGGCGAAGTTATCCCATATGGGCTCTCTTCCAGTTAACCTTGGAGTTGAATAAGCAAGGACAATGCAAGAAAGAGGATAGACAATTTAATAAAAAAATGCATACATGGTATGGGCATGTCGGCATGCCCTGTTCGCAATGGTTAGGATTGTTTAATATTTTATTTCGGATACAAGGAGAAAATAAGCCAAACATGGTGACTGACTGACTGATCGAAAGAAAAAGCCACTCCAGGGTATTGGGTAGTATGAATGAAGTATGCCGAGTTTGGCGTGTGTGGTCGTGGCTTTTCGCGAAACTCGTAGCGCAGCAATCACGCCAATCACGGAGATTGTTTAAAATTTCGCTCTGGATACTAGGGGAATATAAGTCAAATGTGGTGCCTGATTGAAAGGAAAAATAACAAAAGGGGTAGTATGACGTAGTATGCCGAGGTTGGCGCGTGGTGCGCATGTCCTGTTTGCGAAACTCGTGACGCGGAGAGATTGTTTCGTATTTTGTTCTGGATACTAGGAGATAATAAGCTAAAGGTGGTGCCTGATTGAAAGGAAAAAATGAAAAGCAAGCACTGCATTTTTTGATATTGTTATTAAATTGGTTTATTAATGCTACTATATTCTTATATATTTGAGGTGGTCACATTAAGAAATTTCAAATGATACCTATCCTACTAATATTATAAATGCGAAATTTTGTGTGTGTGTTTGTTACCTCTTCACGATGCAACGGCGTGACGGATTAGGATGGAATTTAGGGTATAAGATAGCTTATACCCTGGATTAAACATAGGCAACTTTTTTTCCAGGTAAATTTCAATATTCTCGAAGGAATAACTATATTCGAAATCTAAGCGGACGAAGACGCAATATCATCTAAATTAAAACAACGTTGGCAACGCATTTGCAGTCTTAGGCTTGCAGTCTTGTGATTGCGAATGTCTATGGGTCACAGTTTCCACTTGCCATCAGGTGGCCTGTGTGCTCGCTTGCCTTCTCTATGCCATAAAAAATAAAACTACGCGGACGAAGTCGCGGGCAGAAGCTAGTATATTGTAATAATTAGAAAACTATTAGTAGTATGGCATGTTTATGAGTATGACCACAGGTATGACGTAGTCCGCAATACCGCAAGCATAGAGCGCATGAAGGGTTGTTTTATATTTTATTCCAGACACTAGGAGCATCCTACTACTATTATAAAGGCGAAAGTTTGTAAGTATGGATGTATGGATGTATGGATGTTTGTTACTCTTTCACGTAAAAACTACTGAATGGATTTGAATGAAACTTTACCACAATATAGCTTATACATCAGAATAACATATAGGCTATAGCTTATACATCAGAATAACACATAGGCTACAATTTTTGAGGTTTCTAATGTGAAGTCGTAAAAAAACACATTTTTTGCGCTTACATTGCAAACGCTGACTGAATCCTACAAGATCCTACAAGATAGATCAAAACAAACAAAGATACTTAATTGGATAAGGATTAATACTGTATTGCTTAAAATCGCTTCGTAAAAAGCCATTATTTCTCGTACAAAGTAAAGGATAAAAAATGGTTATTGTGGGTTATTCCTAAGAGATAAACATATACCATCACGGACTTTTTTGGAGACCTTTTTAAGTTGTACAATACTGTAGTACATTGTTTTGATCTATCTTGTAGGATCTTGTAGGATTCAGTCAGCGTTTGCAATGTAAGCGCAAAAAATGTGTTTTTTTACGACTTCACATTAGAAACCTCAAAAATTGTAGCCTATGTGTTATTCTGATGTATAAGCTATAGCCTATATGTTATTCTGATGTATAAGCTATATTGTGGTAAAGTTTCATTCAAATCCATTCAGTAGTTTTTACGTGAAAGAGTAACAAACATCCATACATCCATACATCCATACTTACAAACTTTCGCCTTTATAATAGTAGTAGGATGTACTACAGTATTGTACAACTTAAAAAGGTCTCCAAAAAAGTCCGTGATGGTATATGTTTATCTCTTAGGAATAACCCACAATAACCATTTTTTATCCTTTACTTTGTACGAGAAATAATGGCTTTTTACGAAGCGATTTTAAGCAATACAGTATTAATCCTTATCCAATTAAGTATCTTAAATACATTGTGCATTTAATAAAGATCAATATGGCTTTTTACAGCATGTAAATTAAATAAATATTTTCGAAGATATCACAGATTTAAAATGCAGAGTCATAGCAATTTCGGCGATAAATACCGTTTCGGTGATAAATCTGTGCCTCCTGTGACAAGTGATACAACTCGAAAAACACGATTTTACAGGAGAGCGAAAACAAGTTTTAAAAAAATACTGCTCTTACATGAATATATTTTTTTAAAAATTGCTGCTGCTTTTTATATCATATAATATGACTTTATTACATGGTTTTATAAAAATATTGATAACTAGTATATATTTTGAGATATTCGGAGAAACGTACTTTATGTATCATTTTACATTTCAGATTGAGCTCCATTTAGCTCGTGTAAGATGATACAACTCGAATTGTATTATTTAACACATAAAAGTGTAAAAAAGGAGGTCTGGTGATGATTGATACAACTTTTTTTTAATAAGGTGTAGGGAATTTAATAAGTAATTTTTCTTAAGAAGAACGGAAAACTCTGGTGACAAATGATACAACTCAAGTTATATCAAAAAACACGACTTTTTAAAGGTAAATGAAAATCGTGATTAATAATACAATTTTAGATATATCACTAGGCAGAAAAAAAAGATTTATTTTTATTTTTTTGAGTGTTTTAACTAGAGAAATAGCATTAAACACTCAAAATTGGAAAAAAAGTGGTTAATTGTATCATTTTACACGAATGTATCTTGGGAACTAGAAGGCCTAGGAACACGGGAGTTGGAGCAAAAGATGCGTAATTTTTTTTTAAGTTGATTCATGAAAAAAACCGCATTTTGCTACAACTCGAGTTGTATCACTTGTCACAGGAGGCACAGAAATACCGGCAGCGGTGCCAGGCGAACGGGGCGTGGGGGGAGCGGGGTAGGTGCGGTGGGGAAGAAGTGGCTCATCGCTGAGTGCGCGACCCGAACGCGGGCAGACACGTGAGGGCAGACGTCGTTGACGGTTGTGTCCGTTTTGCGAATTTTCAAGGTACTAGCGATTTGATAAAAACATATGGTCGCCTACTTTAAGTAATATAGGCCTAAGGTTAGTTATTGCCAGGTTTCTTTTTGGTTAGGAGTTACACGTACAAAAAGATACTTCATTTTTACGAATTACTTCATTGATAATTCAATTACTATATAGATAGGTTAATTAAATAGGCAAGGATTGCATTAAAGTACAATCATAACAATAACTACCGTACTGTATTTTTTGGAAGTATAGAAACAACACGTACTTAAGAATTATGCCGCGAAAGCGTAAGTCTAATCTTTCCCAAAGCTCTAATAAAGCTCGAACTATGAAAGTAGCTAGACTTAACGAGACGTTTCCACAAGCCGAACTGCGAAGGCTTAAACAAGCAGAGCGTGAAGCAGCTCAAAGAGCTGCTGAGACACCAGAGCAGTCCCAAGATAGACGTCGACAGCATGCTGAGTATCTAGCATCTCAACGGGCTGCAGAGACACCCGAACAGTCTCAAGCTCGACGTCAACAGAACGCTGAATATCTGGCATCTCAACGGGCTTCTGAGACACCCGAACAGTCCCAGGATCGACGTCGACAGCATGCTGAGTATCTAGCATCTCAACGGGCTGCGGAGACACCCGAACAGTCTCAAGCTCGACGTCAACAGAACGCTGAATATCTGGCATCTCAACGGGCTTCTGAGACACCCGAACAGTCCCAGGATCGACGTCGACAGCATGCTGAGTATCTAGCATCTCAACGGGCTGCGGAGACACCCGAACAGTCTCAAGCTCGACGTCAACAGAACGCTGAATATCTGGCATCTCAACGGGCTTCTGAGACACCCGAACAGTCTCAAGCTCGGCGTCTTCAGCAAGCGACTTACATAGGGTCCCAAAGAGCTACTGAAACTGTTGAAGCTGCTGAAGCTCGCAGACGCGCTGTTGCTGAAAGGGCACAACAGCGACGATTAATATTTACAAGAAACGCGTGGGGAGTATTCGATAAAGCTGCATTTGAGTACGATGAAACTCTTGATTACGAAAGCCACATGCTTATAAAAATAGAAGCGATGAATAAAGAATGCAGATTTTGCGGTGCTCTTAAATGGAAAGAGGAAGCTGCAGGCATGTAGAGTTCCTAAACTCTTTAGAGTTGTCCGGGGTGCCATCACACAAGTTGGAATTAAAGGTTGGTGTACCCGTTTTGTTAATGCGTAACCTGGATGCGCCAAGATTATGCAACGGTACTCGGTTGCGAGTTACCGAATTAGGAAGGCATATAGTGAAGGCTACAATTTTAACTGGAGAAGCCAAGGGAGACAATGTTCTTATACCGCGCATCCCAATCCTACCCAACAACTTGCCATTCAATTTTAAACGCCTGCAGTTCCCATTAAAAGTCGCATTTTCAATGACGATCAACAAATCGCAGGGTCAAACCTTGAAGGTAGCAGGCCTACATTTGGGCACGCCATGTTTTTCTCACGGTCAGCTCTATGTGGCTTGCTCACGTGTTTCCAAAGCGAAGAATCTGCATGTTTATGCTGAAGGAAAAAGATCGTTAAATGTAGTTTATAGGAGCATACTGCAGTAGCTACCTATAGACCTATGATTAGGGCTCTGCAGTGCTTAGTTACCGTATTTCTTACTTATTACTAGACTAGACGGGACGAACCTGAAGTCCACGCGAACGAAGTCGCGGGCAAAAGCTAGTATTATTATAAATCAAACGTCGTGTCTGATTGAAACTGGAAGTCAAACAAGGGTAGTGTGACGTAGTATAATCATAAGGCGCATGCCCAGTCTACAAAGCTTAGCGCAAACGTGGAGGAGAGGTTGTTTAATATTTTATTCCAGATACTAGGAGAAGATAAACCAAATGTGGTGGCTGATTGAAAGTTAAAGTAACAAGGGTAGAGTGACGTAGTCCGCAGACCGCAAGCATAGTGCGCATGTCCTGTTTACGAGGCCATATCTTAAGCGCAAACTTGGAAAGGTTGTTTAATATTTTGTTTCGGATACTAGGAGAACATAAACCAAAAGTCTCGGCTGATTGTAAGTTAAGGTACCAAGGGTAGCATGGTGTGACGTAGTCCGCAAGACCACAAGCACAATGCGCATGCTCCGTTCACGATCCTACACAAACGTTGAAGGGGGAACACATTAAAATTCCAAATTACCTTTTTCCGAATATTGATCATTTGTCTGAATTTTAGTTTTTCCGAAAGCTATGTTATGCTGGGGCTATTTTACGTTAAAATTTATAATATAATTTACTATACATACGTAAGGTAAGGTTTATAAGCGATATTAAAAAATAAAGTCTTCCATCAAAACATTCAATACGGAATCGGGAAAATTCGGTATTTTGAATAATTCGGAATTATAACTCTTCGGAATGATGTGCCCCGTTGAAGGGTTGTGTAATATTTTATACCAGATACTAGGAGAAAATAAACGAATTGCGGTGGCTGATTGAAAGGTAAAGTAACAAGGGTGGAATGACGTAGTCCGCAAGACGGCAAGACCGCAAGCATAGTGCGCATGTCCCGTTTACGAAGCCATGTCTTGGCAATATCACAAACGTGGAAAGGTTGTGTAATATTTTGCCCTGGATACTAGGAGAAGATAAAGCAAAAGTGGCCTCTGACTGAAATTAAAAGTTATATAAAGGTAAAGTTATACAAGTATACATATAGGCGATTACAGTATACAGTTTTTATTTTATAATTAGTATGTGGAATGAACATTGATAAAGTTGAAAACAGTGTTTAATTGTATTGACGATTGTATTAAACAATGTTAACACTTTATCCAATTTCATTTGGTCAATAATGCATACGTTAGGTAAGTAGGTAAAGCAAGGCATGTCTTATTTGCCCAGCCCTTACTGTAACACATGTTTTGGTTAGCCACTTCAAAATATCGTACAGTCCGCGTCGGTGTTATAAGTAGCTGAACACTTTAGTACCTTGTCGCTTGAACGCCTTAGACTCTAAGGCTTAACCAGATTGCAGTAGTTCAAACGTAACGTTAATATGCCAGAGCACTAAACTGTACAGCTACTCGTACAGTCAAGGGCTTTCCCTACCCTGTCATAATGCCAACTTCCAATGAATGATTAACGTAATGCGACAAGGTTCCATGGTGGCTCACCAATTAAAGTCCTTGATAGCACCCACTTGTCCGCATCAATATTTTTTGCCAAGATTTAAACATAACGAATATTTCTTGGTAATACGCATAATTTAAATTACGCTACTTGTATTCAGTAGCATTAACATTTCGTGACAGCTTAAACATGATGTCATAATCTTCATCTAATTGGCAATAAGTGTTGAGGCATCCGGATCAGTGTTATCATAGTCTTAATTATTAAAAGCTGGTAGGAAAACATGTTTTTGTGAATACCTCTACACGTACGTAATTGGCATAGACCAAAAAAAATAAGTCACGGTTTTTACATTTAAACAATCAAAAAAATAGGTGATTTTAAGAGACCAATTTCGTTTATTTTGTATTTGACCCAATAGTTTTGTTTTAATATATCTATTTATTTAGCAGACATTTTATGGATGACATGATTATTTTAAATTTGGAATGGAATTTTCTAGTAAATAACAACAATTAAAATGATATCTAATGATAAAAAATGATTGTAATAGTGCATTAAAACATACTATTTCAAGCGGTTTTCGCCTAACCCGTAAGATACACCTAGGAGGGCTTCAAGCCGAAAACGAAAGTCAAACAAAGGTTAAATATACTCTTGTGGAAATATCCGAAATAGATAAATATTTCAAAAACTTAATAACGCAGAACGGCTTTAAAACCTTATTCCTCGAAATGGTTTAGAGTACTTGTAAAAATATGAACAATCCCAAGCCTTTTATTTACTTTTTTTTAACAATCTTTTTCGAAAAAGCCCAATCAAAAGCGAGAGTTCGGTATTTATTTTTGGTCGTGCAATGGTCGTGCATTGGGTGACTACGGGCTGAAAAGAGAAACCAAACGCGTCACTGGTAGATGACAAGATACGAAAAGGCACGTGACCTACCAGTGACGCGATTGGTTAAAACCGAAACGATTAGAAATACGCTAGTTAGCGTGGTGCATCTTGGCGGGGCTCTGTAACCTTACCATGAGTTAAAATTACCGTAGGTACTCGCTAGCGAGTCGAATGCTCTGTCTCTCGCTGCTCTCGCAGCATTGTTATAGAGTAAGAGGGACAGAGCATTTGACTCGTTAGCGAGTACGGTACTTGTATAAGGGTACAGAGACATGCGGGCGGTAGGACCCTGTGCAGGGTCCGTCCGGATCGCTACCACCATCTTATCCATTAACCTACCGCCACACAGCAGTGTTCGCATTGTTGTGTTCCGGTTTGGGGATAAGACAGCCGGTGTAATGACTAGCATAGAGGCATTCTATCTTAGTCCTCAGGGTTGGCAACGCATTTGCAGTCTTATGCTAATGTCTATGGGTCACTGCAGTTTCCACTTACCATCAGGTGGCCTGTGTGCTCGGTTGCCTTCTCTAAAAAAAAAACAATCTGCTTCGTTTATTGCATTTAAGGTATCCTTTATTGACTTATAAGGGCACGGTTTAAATGTGTTAATTTTCGTTACTCACATGCCTAGCTTTTTTTTTAATTCTTTACTATACTCTGATTAATCTAAGATGATGCCTTTGACAGATTATAATAATAAAAAAATGCAGTTATTTCTTTCATTTTACATATCTAAATACTAAATCGGTACAAACCTCCACAGCCACGCCGTCCAGGAATTTAAATAATTAATCGCATAAGTAAATGTTTTCTTTTAATACTAAATTAAAGTTATATGTTAAAAGTTATAAAATATCATGTAAAAGCTTTTCTTTTTTTTCCAATTTTTATTTGTTTTATAAAGCAGATGTATAATTTATGCATGTTGCACTGATGTTATTTTTTAAGTTAATTCTTATTACTTACTGGGTCCCAAGATACAGGCTCAGCCTAGTTTGGGGTCCAAAGGATATTTTCTTGTATGTTCTAGTGCTTAGTTAATCAATAAACTTATCTATATCTTTTTATTTTTAAACACATTGCTTTGAATTACTTATGAGTATAGTAAATAATTGGAATTACGAAAGTCGAAATACGGCTGTCACAGGCATCATTTTAGAATAACCAGAGTATAGGTGCACTTTTTTTAAACCCCTTTTAAACCCCCCTTAAGTTAAAAATATATGTAATACGATTAATGAAAGTCTTATTTCTCCAAACAGGTTAATTTGAATATGTCAGTATCATTAGATCGCCGTACGTGATTTTCGATCTGGTTGCAAAAACACGAGACGCCAAGGCCGATGGGCTATTTAGATGACATTTTGCCAGCCAGTCATTTGTCTTACTTTGAGCTGTTTTCTTATACGGGCAGCAAAATTTGATACACTCAAGTAGGCATCTCGATTTTGTACCTTCTTTTGTCTAGACTAATTTTAAATTACGCGTGTTATTGTAAAACAAAAGCTGGTATTGTACTTACTAGTACAACATGGAGATTGGCTGCTTAAAAAAACATGTATGACGTGTATTGTTGTAAAGTTTGCAAGCTACTTAAAAGGACGACTGTACCATAACTACTTTGTTTTTTTAGCGTTAGTGAGCGGCTCCACTGAGCCGGAGCTGTGCCAATATTAACCAATAGAATCTAAGCTAAAGTGCGCAAGGCGCGCTCGACGTGACCGCACGCGCCTTCTATTGGTTAATATTGGCACAGCTCCGCTCTGCTCCGCCTCAGTGGAGCCGCACCCTTAGTATAATAACAACCAAATTCGCACACGTTTCCTTTAATAACGTAGATAATACTGAACTATTCGTGCAAATATAATTCTTGTTATTAATGAGACATTTGAAAAGGACAAGAAACTAAGCAAACTAGGCAGTAGGCCCTAAGCAATATAATTTTAAAGTTTCAAATATACTCGTATATTCCATAAAAAAATACACCTGGTATTTCGAGGTTAATTATGAGTAAGTAATATTGAATTCGTTAAATGCGAAAAAGTTAAAACTTGTGCAAAATAAAGTTCACATATGCTTTTCTTCATGAAAGAAAAAACGAAGTTTAGCGTGAAATAACTCCCTTTTTCTTTCTTTCTGACATATACCTATTTTAAAATACATAGGTACCTACGTACAGTCAGCGTCATATCATACTTATAGTTTGTAGCATCCAAAGTAGCCAAATAGTTCGTTACACGCCCTTGTTACTACGGTAATAATGACGTGTAACGTACTATTTGGCTACTTTGGATGCTTTTCTTGTTTCTTGCGGCGCTTCTTCTCAACAGTGGTCTCTTTGGAAGCGCTGGTAGACTCAGACTTGTAAAAGTGCCTGCAGGGCCTACTTACAGAATAAATGATATGAATTTGAATTTGAATTTGAATTTGAATTTGAATTTGAATTTGCTACCAACTATATGACGCTGACTGTACATTAGCAACACCTTGTTGGATTACACGTCCTGGACCTAATAGGAAGTATGCATGGATTTTTTTAAATCGCATTTCTAATCAAATGTGAAAATACCATAAAAGAGATCACCAAAAGTGAAATTAAAATTAAAATCAGTCAAGAAATACGGATGATACAAGCATTTTAAACTGCTAATTAGAGAGAGAGATCCGATGTGCACCGGTGACGTCATCGTGCAGTTCGGCCATATAAACTCCACGTTAAATTCTGTGGAACAAATCTTTGTTGACTTTATATCTTGGTATTCAGGTATTTATTCAATTTTCAATAAAATTGTTTTTTTACTATAAATATTAAAATAACAATACTAATACAAAAAATAAACACTGTAAAAAACACCTCCTCACAATGCGTGCCGTGTCGAGGAGTAAGTACTGCCTTCTGTATCTGGCCCTTGACACAGCCATCTAGCGAGAGTCTCTTGAGGTGTTCGAGGAGGTCGAGACTCTTCGCAATAAGACCGTTTCCCGAAACCACTATCGATCGGGGCAATGATCGTCGAGTCAACATCCCACATGGCAGTCACCTCGTGAGCTAGTATATATCTTGGGTATTATTATAGCTATACAAAAAAATATTTTTCTCACCTGTTTGTTACATGAATCAGCTTTTATTGAAGGTATAATAGTACATTGTGCATCAAGGGTAGTATGAAGGGAATTACTAACGAGAGTGGTAGAAGCCCGACGCCGAAGGCGGAGGGCTTTTAATGACTCGAGTTAGTAATCCCCTTACTGCCTGTGATACACACAATGGTTTTCATCACATTTGCGAGGAAAAAAAACAAAGAGAAACACTTTAACTCTGCAAAATATAAAGAAATAACTTTTGACGAACGGGAACGTAAATGGAAACGATATTTTTTTTGTGACCTCTAGTAGTACACACCACAGGTAATAACTGCGTTTAGTTTCGACCTGGATTCGAGCCAGATTTAGCCAATTTGATAAAAATATATAATTACTAAAATTAATGAGATAAATGTTGATATAAACTTGAAATAGGTATAAAAATAATGAAGTTTAATGAAGCGTATAGGTTTTGTGTAATGTAAGTTAGTCTATAGCTAATTTTTAAAGA
Source organism: Acleris sparsana (assembly GCA_923062465.1). NCBI lineage: Eukaryota > Metazoa > Arthropoda > Insecta > Lepidoptera > Tortricidae > Acleris > Acleris sparsana. The sequence continues at coordinate 15,014,849 of OV281300.1, forward strand.
TGAAATTCAAACCGAATTAATTTTTTGGCTGAAAATTAAACCTCCTTAGTCAGAAATTATGTACGAAACAGTTGCAAATTTTAAAAAGAAAGTCATTACTCCCTAGGGATGACAAACTCGCCATAATTCCCGCGGGAACAATTTAGGCCATTGTCCTTCTGTATACAGGCATGGAATAACACCATTTACGAGCAAGTGTGATGAAAAAAAAATTAATATTCCCTATTGTCTCGTCTAAAGAGAGATTAGTTGAGAGTAAATATCTTTTTCAACTGAATGTAATCCAAGAAGTTAAATGGCCAACAATTGTGTTCTTATGTTTATTTTTAAGTAGATGCAATGTAAATTGCCTTATAAACTGCATCAATTACTTTAAATACAAGTAAATAAGTTTACAAAGGGTGTTAGGTTCTTTTCAATTATCACTTAAGTTCTGTAAGTAGAGTATTAATTTAAGTTTTGCGTAAGTTTGCGTTGCGATGATTCAAATGTTAAGCTTAGTGCAGACATTCATGATATTTTTTGCTAGGCTGCTTGTCGGGAACTTAAATTTGGGACCCACCTTAGGTCGAAAGTCAATCTTACACTGTACAACAATAAGGTTGAGTTCCTTAAAAAGTTACAAATGACTTGACATTGCCGACTTCAAGCTTCAGTGGTGGTAGAACCTTGTGCAGGTACCGTCAGGATCGATACCATCTTAACCATTAAACCACCGCCAAGCAGCAGTTTTCGTATTGCTGTGTTCCGGTGTGGGGACAAGACAATAGGTGAAGTTACTAGCATAGAGGCATTCCATCTCAATCCTCAGGGTTGGCAACGATTGAGAGATCTGAGACCCATAGACATTTGAGATTTCAAATGTCTATGGGTCTCAGATCCCATTTATCATCAGATGGCCTGATTGCTCACTCTTATTGCCATAAAAAAGCATATTGTTCTTGAAATGGGTCACAAATTAACGTCCGTGATAGTACCTATGTGCGATTTTATCTACACAATGCATTTGCTGGCGAAGTACTACTTTTCATGAGGCCTTTAAAAGATGCAGCTCCACTGAGGCGGGGACGAGCGGAGCGGAGCTGTGCCAATATTAACCAGTAGAAGGCGCGTGCGGACACGTCGAGCGCACCTTAGCTTCGATTCTATTGGGCTTGCCTCCGCCGCACCCTAAAGCGATAAGTTCGAGTTTGTACATTTTGTTCATATTGTTAGCTGTTTTAGTAGTAGTAAGTAATAAATGACAACGTTGATGCAGGAAAACATATCGAAACTTTTATGTGGTCATCTTGCACCATCTCATATATAAGTAGTTGATTCTATTTTATTTTATTTTATTATTTTCTATCTTTCTCTCCCGTAAGATTTTTGGCATGTTTTCCTGCTGAACTACTGTTATTTGATATTATATTTAATTTAATACTTGTAGCTTTATATAATGCTAGACTAAGTTGTACCATTGTAATATGAAATATGAAATATGTTTAAAAATTACTGACTACTGAGTTTCTTGAGGCGTCTCTTCTCAGCAGTGGTCTCCCCTTGGGAAGCGCTGGTAGTATCTTGACGTGTAAAAGTGCCCGAGCGGCCTACTTACTGAATAAATTTCCTTTATCTTTTTTTTTTAATAGCGTCTGAAAAATAACCTTTTCAAAGCTTGTTGACGAGTTATTTTTTCAGGCATGCCTTAAGGCAAATAAGTTCGCCTTTGTACAATGTTTCAGTAATTTGAATACTGTGAAACGAGGTGAGTAGGGACACAACCTAAAATGAAGCATATGTTACTAATTATAAGATAGAAATTATTTCCAATACATTTAATACTTGTTCTTATTTGTAAATGTTATGACTTATTTTAGGTTGTGTCCCTACTCATCCGATTTACGGTACAGGTGTAGTGCATAATTGCTTTCCTTCGTATTTTCACGGAAACGTACGAACGTGTCATGCTTCTTCAGTCAACCTCAGTACTTTTTGTACTGTGACCGACTGAAAAAACAAGACACGTTCGTACGTTTCCGTGAAAATACGAAGGAAAACAATTATGCACTACATCTGTACTGTAGGTATAATAATTTGTATTTTACTAAAATAAAAAGTTTACATATTTACAATGTACTAAAATACATGCTCTTAAATAAAGACTGTCTCACGACTCGTGCGGCTAAGTTAGAGAGTTTGAATACGGAACCCTAAAAAAGGGGTCGGCGGCGCGCATTTTTTCTTCTAAGCTCAAAAAAATCTTCTTTTTTCTAACTTACCAAACTTCGCAGAAATGAAATCGGGCAAACGTTTTGCGGACTTAAGGATAGGTAACCGCTACACGACATGCCCAGCTTACTGTTGCCACTTTTAAAAAAAGGATATCAAATTGACACTTCATGGCTTTTTTGTTTTTCCACAATGTATACTAGCCTAATAACAAGGTGCGCTTGCGTCTAATACGTGTAATTTTGCGGTAATTTGCCCACCAGAGAGAAGTTATTGCTTTCCGATGCGATCGCGTGTTTTTAATTCGCCCATTTCAGGTCAAGGTTGGAGACCTCCGGAGTAATTTGGTTCACATAACTCACTTGATCATGGGATCCGTTTGGTAGCGGAAAATATTTTAACATCTAATACTGCGTAATGTTTAAAAACAGAGATTGCAAAGTGGAGGGCGCGCCCCCATGGGAGGCGCAACAATAAATAAAGTGTAGTTTCATAGCAAGTGTATTTAACTAATTACTAACCTAATAAACGGCGTTAAATCCGTTCATTAAACTATTTCAAAAATCTGTGTAGGTATTGGAATTTTATAACAGCCCTGTTATCAGCGTAGTAATCTATGTAAATATAGTAACTCGAGAAATGCTCACCCAATTTGAATTTAAAAAAACATGACATGTGTTCGTAATTATCAGGGCAAGGTTTGTATGAAAACATAAAATACATTCGGGCGGCACCAGGCACCAGCTAGTATCGTATAAAAAATCATTATTAACCCGTTTTGTGATTTTTTCAAGTCTAGGTGACGTCAACGACGTGACGTCAATCAACCCGCTAGTGCACACAAGTAAGACCCTGCGAATTGGGGCGTCTGCGTGTTTACATTCCATACGGCGTACGGCGCGCTAAACTAAAAATTAAAACAAAAGCTTTTGTTGCTGGTTGAGAGAATTTCTTTTTGGATGTAGTATAAAGCAGTACCTATAGGGTAGACGTACCGTTTGTGGCCACTGTACCCTTTTTGGCCGATTAAGGTAAAAATGAGTATCAAAAATACTGTATAATTAAAAATAATATTCATAAATAGTTAAGACTGAAGATTAAAATTAAGATAAACAATAATAATATTTTTGTAATTTATAATTCTTCACATATTATTTAAAATTAAGAGTGGCCACAAACGGTCTTGAGATGGCTAGAAACGGTACTTTTACCCTACCTAATATCACTCGACGCGAAGGCAAGTACAGATTACTATACTCATGTAAATTGCACACTAGATTAGTAATCCGGCCCTTTTTCCCCTTGGTGTAATAACTTCTATTAAATCTTCCATAAAACTGTTGAATTGAAATAATTTCGTTACTTCACTAGGTGAGTAATCATCATTCCTTTTTGACTACCAGTACTACCACCACTTCATTTAACGACGAAATTTTATAATTGGCGGAGTGTTATACGATAGGTATACGTTAGCCTTAGCCTTAAAGTCAGCATCCTATCGAGACTAAGCTAAAAAAACACGTCCAAATCAGTACATCGGTTTAGGAGCTACGATACCACAGAAAGGTTAACACTAACTCACATTTATTTCAGACAAGCTATAAATCCTTATTCCAAATCCAATAATTAAACCATCTAAGAGTAAATTTTAAATCAACACCATTCGCTGTATAATCAATATCTCACGTGATTAATTTCGTCATTGCTTCGTGAGCTCCCATCAAAACTGATTGAAGTGGGATACTGGGTCGAAATCACTCGAACTTGAAGAGCAAGGTCGAAGGTGTAAAATAAAAGTAAAGCAGATTTATTGCATAACAATATAAAGTCGCAGTCAATTGAACATGCAAAAGTTGTAAACAAAACCAAACGAACAAATTCACCATGATTACTCGATAATCACGTACTGTTAAGGATCAAGTGAGGTCTTTGCAATGATTTATACACTAGATCATTATTTTCATATGAAGTTTAGATGAAATGGATGAATTATTTTTTTTTCTTTACCCCGCGGGAAAATGGCGTTTCCACAATTAAGTGATTTCGCCAGTGTCAAGTATATATAAGTATAAATCAATATAGCAATAAAATACAGTGCAATCTCCTCTAGGAAGATTGGGGGCAACGTTTTACGGTGATATGTAGGACCGAGGTCAAGATAATTTTAACCTCTGCATCATTGCGAGTCCACTTGAAACTTGAAACTTGAAGTTGGCCTCAGCTGTGCATACAACTGCCTATATCTCGCTAAACGGAACAGCTCTCCAACCGTGACTACGCCTGTCCAGGTCTTTATGTTCCCGAGCCGTGACATCTTGGGTGTGCCAACGCTTCTCTTCCACTCAACCTTGCCCATAACAATAGTTTGAAGCCATTATGCCTCTCACAGACTACGCAGATACGGTAAGATTTTATTCTAAGAGCGGGACGGTTTAACTCCCCTCCCCTGATATACGCTGATAAAATCTTACCGTATCTGCGTAGCTGTGAGAGGCAATGTCACGTAAATAAGAGCAATCGTAACTACATTACGATCGTCAAAGGCAATATGGCTTAAGCTAAAATAACCTACGAGAAAAAGATAGAAAGGAAAATCCCAAACAACTTAAGACCTTACTAGTATGAATGAATATTTGGATGAGCCGTGGTATGACCTTGTGCAGGGCCCACCGAGAGCGCTGCCACCATCTTATCCTTCAACCTACCGCCAAGCAGCAGTGTTCACATTTGTGTTCCGGTGTGGGATTAGTCTTAAGACATCCGGTAAAATTACTAGCAGACTGAGGCATTCTACTTTAGTCTTTAGGGCTCGTAACGTATTTGGTGTTGGCGGAAGCCTATGTTTGGGGAGGCCTATGTCCAGCAGTGGACGTCTTTCCGCTGACATGATGATCCGGTAAAATTACTAGCACAGATTGAGGCATTCTACCTTAGTCTTTAGGGTTCGCAACGTATTTGTTGTCTTAACAATGCAAATATCTATGGGTCTCAGATCCCACTTGCCCAGCCTCACCGGATGCGTGCGCGTAGACGTGACGTGCGCGTTCGCTTCCCACTGCGTTGTATAGTATGTTTTCTTATACGACATTTCACTATACAACGCAGTGGAAAGCGCACGTCACGTCTACGCGCACGGATCTCGTGTGGCTAGGCCTTTAGTTGGCCTGTATGCTCAAGGGTAAGAGGCAACAAAATTGGTATGCAATTTTTTTGTTATCTTGGTTGCTTTTCTACATTATAAATCGGGTTTTTACTACTAGCATTTATACTCGTAAGTATATGTAATATATGTAATACCCCCTGTCTTTTCTGTTTATTTGAGCAAAACCTAAAAAAGGCACACGTACAAAACATACAGCTTCTTTAATACCCACACACTAAAACATTAAAGTAACACGTCCACTTATGACCGCTTCTCAACGAATTCATGTATGTAATTGCTAAACATGATGGGACAATATACTTGAGCTACTCTGGCATACAAGGAGTCCTTTGGTATAGTTGTGTTGATGTTCTCACTGTGTCGGATATGGTAGCCGGCGTATTTGACGTCCAGGTTCTCAACAGACTTTAAATAGTCCTGCCAAGTGTTTTCGTTCACGGGGTAGAACATATCACCGCCGTACACGTGGACTGGAAAAAATGTGCCTTGAATGAAAGTAAAGTGCCTTGAAAGTTGAATCAAGTGAGATAACCTTATTTTTAGACTTTACATCCATAGAGTTAGTAAATACAGTAGCTTAATAATAATGATAGAGTGAGGAAAGAAAAGATCACAGAGAAATGTGGACTAATAGAAAATGTAGTGACTAAGATAGACCAAAAATGAGTGGAAGGGTCGGAAGGGGCCATACTCGAAACCGACGTGCGTGCATGACATGATGCATGAATGTATTGGTGTAAAGAAGCAAAAGAGATGCTCTTTCCTGCATCAACGGTGTCCTCTAGACAAGAAAAAGCAGGATAAACCTTTTGCATTGAAGCACCCCGACAATGTAACATACAACCCTATGATATTGGGGCAGCGATATGCCATATTTTAAGAGCAGGGGTCGAACTTTTGGTGCCGATGACGCCATTTTGCATATAGGGCATTAACACGACGACCACAGTACGAAGTATAACCTAGCCCCAGAAAAAATCTACTTGCATAGCCGTTCACTTCGTAACGTAACGCGGTCTATTTCAAACATACCTCCGCACTTCGAGAACGTCATTTGCCGAATATCGGAAGTATTGCAGTGGCGTTTCATAACTTCATACATTGCTCGTCCACCATCTAGTTCGTCGGATGTCGCTTGTTTCGCCAGCACACTACCAATGGAATGTTTCAGTTAACCACAATTAAATGGAGCCCTACTTTGAAAATCGAAGCTCGAAGTCACACTAGCTTTATCCTTAGCTCTTAATTAAATTACGTATGACTTTTTTTTAATGTGGAATAGGAGGCAAACGAGCAAGCGAGCCACCTGTTGGTAAGTGAATATCGCCCATAAACACTCGTTCACCAGAGGAATCGCAGGTGCGCTGCCGGCCTTTGAGAAAAGAGTAGGCTCGTTTTTTGAAAGCCCCCACAAGTCGTATTGGTTCGGAAATTACAGACGCCGAAAGCTGATTCCACATAGATTGCGTGGCAAGAAAGCCCTCGAAAAACGCACGGTTGTGGATTTCCAACTATTAAGATGGTGTTGATGAAATGATAGTTTGGTACGAGTTGTACGATGGTGGAATCCAGCGGCAGGTATCAATCCGAATAATTCCTCGGAGCACTCTCCGTGATAAATGCTTCGAACTAAGTTCGTATAGACGGGATGGATTCTTTCCGTCCACATCTCGATATTAGGTAGCTAATACAAGCAGATCGCTTTGCGACTACATCTCGATCCGACTACAACGCTTTGTGCCTACAGAGAGCCTTGCCAAGAGGCACCATTTAACCAATCGCGTCACTGGTAGATCACGTGACTTTTCCTATCACGTCATCAACCAGTGACGCGATTGGTTTAAACACGAAACGAATAGAAACGCTAGTTAGCGTAGTGCATCTTGGCAGGACCCTTCGATCGCAATACGGATCGCTTTACGACAACATCTCAAAACATCCGAGTCGCTAAATGACCATAATGCTTTTTTCATCTTGTGTTTACCTAAGCATTGTAGAACAAAGTGAAGCAAAGCGATCTGGTCGTATATTTGCTACCCAGTCCTAAAGAGATATGGACCTAAAGCTTAGTTCAAAATGCAAAATTCATCTATATTTTTAAAATAATATAACCTCAAAAACTGGTACGTAAGGTTCTTCCCCAGCCTTTCCTTTGCAATGGATATAACGCCTGATCCCAACTTCTTATCCTCTTCAACGAGCCAATAGGGTAGCAAAGAACCCAATAGCGGCATCACCATCATATCCAAGTCTACCACCGTTCCACCATACCTATACAAAGTGAGGAACTTCAAATACTCTGCAACACGACTATGGTGACGCAGTCCATAGTTAGTCAAGTTCTCTTTAAAGACGTTTTCCAGCGGAGTCCCCAAGGCATAATTACTCAAATTTACTCTCGCAAAATTGACATTTTGCAGCCTGTAAAGATCTTCCAAAGGTCCACGTGAGCATTCTTCTTCAGACAACGATTTCGTAAAGAGGACTATTACTTGTCTGCCCGAATGAAATCTCGCTGCAGATTCCACTGCACATGCCCGTCTTATAGGCAAATTACGACAACACGAGGTCTCATGGAAGAAGATAGAATTATGAAGAACCACCTGTTCTCTTATATCTTCAAGATCATCGTCTTCCCCCGTTACATCATAGCACGATGTGTCATCCGGAATGGAGTTATTCACTGTCGTGTACCAGAGTTCCCGTATGAACAATGGGTCTGCAACTTCTTCGCCTTCCTTTATGTCCGGTCTTTTTATAACGAAAAAAGTGAATATGCAACTTATGCATATAAGCATAAAAACGTATCGGAACGATTTCAAATATTGGCAATTCATTGATAAAACAATTATTGAATTTGAAAAATACTATTTGAAGCAATCAGAAGTCAATAATTGTGACAAGGATTGTCAAGCCAAGCCTAAAGAGAATATACTTAACACCACGTTAAGAAGAGGCGGAACTTGGAACTTTACGTTTTTACTGCACGCAGATCTTAGAAATCAATGATATTCTAAGAGACCACTTCACTATACCTAGGTCTCGTTATTAATGGGGGAACACCAAATGGCAATGCTGCATTGCGAAAACCTGACACAAAATATATTATGTTTTAGTTATAAGTTCGATGTAGTGGTTTTTCTTACACAGAAATTGATGGTCTTTCTGATGAGCTGTGGTTTTTTGAGGAGATACTTAAGTACGAGGCGTCGCTTATCATGCTAATGCCACATATTAGGCCAATCAGGCGTGCAGCATTGATTGTCGTATGTTCTTACCCCTCCCCTGTTCCGAAGCATAAAAAAACTTGGGAGTCTTATTTATTATTACATATTTTAGTAGTGGTACGACCGTGTGCATGGTCCGTCCGGATCGCTACCACCATCTTATCCATTAACCCACCGCCAAGCAGCAGTGTTCCGGTGTGGGGATAAGACAAGAAAAAAAAACGGCCATTTTAGGGTATAAAATAAATATCTTGTTGCCAGTTGGCAACATTATTTAATTTTCCTCCATTTTCCGAAAGTTTCGAGTGAATTCGGTAAAATCCAATTTATATTTTAAAATGCTGATAGCTGTATAAAAGTGGTGTGTGGTACTCTTTAACGCTGCAACCACTGAACGGATCGGGATGAAACTTGGCATATATAGGTTAGGCCCTGGTTTAGGATATAGGATAGTATTTATCCCGGAAAATGTGACCTTTCCCGAGGGACAATAGTAGATTGTGTCACAAGGGAGCAAAATGACATATTTAAGGCGAGGGCGTACATTGAATCCTGAACGAAGCGAAGGATTCTACAAATGAATCCCGAGCGTAGCGAGGGATTCTAAAATAGAATCCTGAGCGTAGTGAGGGATTCAAGTGTTAACGCCCAAGGTGGAAATAATTTTGCTACCGTGTGACACATACTGCTTTTCACATCACCTATGAGGAAAATAAAAGATCTTAGTGATGAAACAAATTTAATTATTCACACATTCTAGAAATGCTGAAATTATCAAATTTAACAACAGGAAATTATCGCACTTAACAACAATTATCAAATTTGGCAACAAAATGTCCTTGAACAGAAAAGTGCCACTTTGATCCCTCCTAGGAGGGAAGAAAAGTCCCCTTTCCGAGTAGGTGATATGAAAAAGTTATTTTCCACTAATCCTATTAATGCGAGTATCCTACTAATCCTGTTTATGAGACTTATCTATATTGGTCAATACGCTTGACGTTAAAGTGTAATAATGTGCCACCGATCATTAAATATTATAAATATAAAAGTTTGTGTGTTAGTTTGTTACTTGCAACGAATGCATGGGTTGGTATGAAGTTTGAAATGGAGATAGCTTAGGTTTACCCCGGATTGAGCCCGGCTAAACACATCATCGCAAATAAAAATATAACTTTGTAAAGGTAAAGGAGGGTGAAGAACTTTGTAAGTATGAGAGTTTCGTCATTGTTGAAGTTAGAAACGTGAAAATTGGTATAGGTATAGGCAACTATTTACAAATAAAAAATATAGCATTCAGCGACTTTGGAAAAACTACCCCTAAGGGGTTAAAGGGGGTGTAGAATTTTATATGAATTCTTCATTTTTGTGATAAAAAAAGTAATAAATGATATTTAGGCTACTACGCATAATTATTACTTTTGGCGGTTCTGAAAAAATATACCTACCTTAGGGCGTGAAATGGGGGGTAGAAGTAGTAGGTATATCGAAGTTAAATACACTCATAGCTATGAGCTGTAATGTACTGGGAGTAAGTACAGTTGGTTATATTAAGTCATTTTGACCGAAATTAAATACACTATTATATATTATTGAATACTATTATAACACTTCACGCACTAACAACTAAATCTTATAATTCGTTCAGTTTGAAATTGTGCGACTTTAGATTATACATGAAAGAACAGCGAGAAGGTTCTTCGCAGCGTCGCGGGCGCCGCCGAGAGTTTAAATAGAAGCGGCTTTGAAGCGGCAAAGCCAAAAAAAATCGGGTCGTACTGAGACCAAAACCGCTCGCGCTCAATGCGCTCATTCATCGAGGAACTTCGTCCTTATTGCTTTGTTTGGGATATTGTCAGTTTGTATTATTCAAATACAAAATTGTCATGAAAAAATCTGCAAACCATTTTTCTTTTTGTTGTACCGTAAAAGCGATAAAACACACAATCTTCAAAATTTGATATGATTATACATAGTACAAATCCTAAAAAAACAACAAATAGGTACCTACTGAAAACCGGCCAAGTGCGCACCGAAGGGTATTTTTATTGACTACGATTTGTACCTACCTATATTACATCTATACATATGAAATGCTTTGTCCCGAATGACTGACTGAATGACGGATCAACGCACAGCCTAAACCGCTGATCGTAGAGACCTGAAACTTGGAGGGTGTGTTCTTTGTATGACGTAGGCATCTGATAAGAAAGGAATATCCGAAATTCTACACCTAAGGGCCACCCCGTTAGGTGTAGAATGTTATTTTGGGGTAGAAAGTTATGTTAGGGGTGATTTGCTTCGAAGTTGATATCAATACTCCTTAGTGCTTGTGATTTACATAACATTTTATTTTGAGGCATGTTTAAAAACTCAATCCGATTTTACTCAAAAAAGGTTGAACTCAAATAAAAGCTTGGTACAATGCAAATACTCGTACCCAAACCGCTGTCTAAAGATTCCAAAATTGGTACATTGGCCAATTGTGGTATACTAGAAATACGCTTCAATAATTAATTACCTAATACGAGTTTATTAAGTACAGAGCAGTACAGAGCACGCTATACCCCTCAATTCCGGTCGTAGAGGGTACGATCCAAGTGAAAGGGATGGAAGACCACGCAAAACGTTTCGTTCCTCACACTCTCCCCAGCTTACTTTAACAACATAGGCAGTACCTGGTATGCACTCTTCTATCACCAAACCTTGAACCCATGGCCTGCTATATTTTCTGTAGTCTCTAAACTTTACTTTCTGACCTATTTCAAATTTAACTTCTTTTTTCCCTTGCTCTCTTTTTTCTGCTCTCTCTTGCGTAATCTCTAAAAAAGGTGGACAAAGGTGGTTCTTTATGAGATCTAGGGGTACAGTAAGAAAGGATTTCCCGAAAATCGACCCCAACGGGAAGAAGTAGGGGGAGTAGCGTAACTAATTCTACGCGTACGAAGTCGCGGGCGTCCTCTAGTATATTATAAATCCGAAAGCTTATGCGTGCGCGAGTTTGTTACTTCTTTGCTAAAAAGGATGAACTAATTTGGTTGTATACATTTAGCAATAGTTTGCTTATTGACCGGATTAACACGCTGGGCTACCTTGAATCCTGAAATAAATCACCTTTCCCGTGGGATGGCAAAATTTATAATTCTACGCGGGCAGAAGCTAGTTAAAAATATTGTAGTTCCGAAATAGTTAGTTTAACTCTTTTTTTTTCAAGCTTAAATAATAATATTTAAATATTTTTTTAGTTAAGAAATGGCAACACTGCAATCATATGTCATTTTACTTATCGCAATTCGCGTTAATTCGCGATGTGTTATTTATTTTCCTCATTCTGTGGCCCGCCCATTCGTGGTTCCTGTTCATTTTATTTAGTGTAATACTCGTTTATCCAGATTTGAATAGTTCTTTGTTATATCAACTCATGCGCACTTGTTTTTAACAGCGTAACAAACTCTTTTAAAAGTATTTTATTACCGTGATATAAGTAAACTGCCGGGTTCAGCCGCACGATGCCCGTCTTAGATTAGTAAGTACATTTTAAACAATACATTTATCTTTACATTAGTTTGTTTATAATCATAATTATCAGGTGGCAATCGCACAATTTGACCTAGTACCAAACTAAGGTCTAGGTCTAGGTCTAGGTCTGGGCTTGTACAATAGACAACTATAAACATACTTAAGTACTTTCATACATGTAAAACCATTATACATAATATTAAACACCAAGACTCTGGAGAAATGACTGTGCTCATAATGCCCTACAAATATTAATGCAACTTTTTGTTGGAATTAGAAGTTAAAAATAAAGTGGTAGAAAGTACTACCACTTTATTTTTAACTTAGTAACAGGTGATATTTTCATCAACTAATTCATTTTAAAATGTGAAAATTATCTTTGTTTTCATTCACAACTATATTATTAATTTCTAATCGCAACAAAAAACTACATTGACATGTGTAGAGCCAGACTGACAAGTGATTATGGAGGGTAAATGAGGCAGTGAAAAGACTAGCAATTAGTGTGGGTGCCGGCTTAGAATAGTGCCACTCCATGCGTTTCTGTGGAAGTCGTAAGACGCGATTAAGGGATTAAAGGCTTGTAGTATTGTTAGGCGATGGGCTTGCAACCTGTCACTAATATACACTGGTAAACATCTTGGCCTGTATGTGCAAAATGTGGTTATAGAATTAACAGCGAGTTGTTAGAGTTGTTGGTAACTCTGTAGCTCTGCCTACCCCACTCTGGGATGAAGGTGTGATGGTATGTATGTATGTAAGTATGTTTAGAGTCAAATTGGCAATAAGTAGTAGGATACAAGTGTCACACTTGAGAAAATTATAGTTCAACCTGTCACTGCACCAAACATGTCTGTCAAGCTATACAGAGTGAGAAAGGGGTGGGCTGAAAACCAGAGGTACTCTTAAAAACTTCTTGTCAAGGGTCAATCAAATTAGCGTGTGTGCCAGACAAGTGAGCTACTTAATTATGGTAATTATTATTAAGGATTCACACCCTAATGTATTTTCGCCAGTTAATAATTGATCCGTTGTGTTGACAAAACAGATGTTGATCCGCGTTGTTGACCACCTACCAGCATGGGTCAGTAACAGTGCTTATATAGTCCCAAATTTGTTAACCTTTACTTGTTTCAGTATTGTTAATCACGAACGGCTGGGCCCTGCAGTAAAATATACCCTCACTGTGAGCTGTGAAGACACTGATAATCAAAGAGAAACGGAAACTTATAACATTGACAATTCAGTTGAAATACGTTTTGTCATTAAGTACTTTAGGACGGGAGAAGATATAGAGCTGAAAATATTAACAAGGAAAATTGGGGAAACTGACCAGGATATAAAAATTAATGTGACCTGTTCCAATAGTAAAATGCCATTGCGGTTTTCAAAACAATGGTTTTGCACAGATACATGGTCTGAAAAATGCATGGAAAGAATGAACCGGTTATTAATGCTTGGCGGGAAAATGATTGCTAATTTCAATGTTGAGGTGATTGTGATTGTGAGTAAGGTGACGATGATGGGATCGACGCTATATAGAGATGAAGACTTCTTGGACTTTAAGCTCAGCGCAGCTGATGGCAGTGTAGGCGTGCATAAAGTGAGCCTCGGCACTCATAGTGATATGTTCAGAACCATGCTCAATGGAGAGTGGAAGGAGACAGTGGAAGGCCATATAGAGGTTGCAGGAGCATCTGTACAGAATCTGCAAGCCCTTAAAGACTTCCTGTACCTCGGCACGCTGCCTGATGAAGGGTTGCAGATTCTATTGTTGATCGCCATTCGCTTCTTCATTGAGAGCCTTAAGAGAGAATGCATTATAAAACTGGCTCAGAATGTTAAAGCAGATGATTATCTCCAGTTACTGGATTACGCTAGGCATAACCAAGTCATAGAATTAACATTTGCTCTTATGCAGCTTACTCCGAAAGAGGTCATTCAATCTGCGTATGAAGCTACAATCAAGGACAAGCAAATTTCTTGAGTGATTGAATGATTACATTAAATGCAATCTCTTTTTATTTTTGTTAACAATAGAATCTAGTTAGAATTGATAAGGTGAAGTATTTGATGTGATATAAATAATGGGACAGATAATTATTGTGGAAGACCTGAGCTTTGTTCCCCTAAGGCAAAAACTCGTAAGCAAGTTGTATGTAAAAGAAATTGTCAATAAAGAAAGACTTCAGCCCTTGTTTGAAGTGAAAGTGGCTACATAATACCATTTAAACCAAGTGGTTTATAAGCCTACCCCTCTGGGAAACAGACGTGATTTAATGTATGTTATGTATGTTTATAATTCTCAAAATATATATGTAAGATAGGTAGGTAGGTATAATTTAATAATTCAGTCAAGTTGCAATATTTTAGAACACATTTATAGAAGTTATCTTTATTATTTTTGATATGTACTTAGGTACTAAATTTATTAACCTTTTTGTCTTGTTTGATATGTTGAATAAAGTATATTTGTATTGTGTAAATCATTGTAACATCCCTGTATGTTTAGTGGTTCTTGACATTATGACCGCTTGATCTTGGCGGGGGCACTGTCGTGCCTCCAGATTGCTGAAATCTGCATACGTCAGAACTTATGTAAATATTTTAGGTTGATAATGAAAATTGTTCAGCCTTTTAGAACAAACTGACTGTAGGTGGTCAGTTTCTGATAATCAGATCAGACATACATATTTTAGCGACTTCCTCTCGCCCACGGCCCGCGCCGATATGCGCTCGCGCCGGTCGCCACCGAGGACTGGCGTCCGATTCTCATATCATTCGAGGTATGTTCGAGATGAACAAAATGACAACTACATTACATTTTACTTCTTCCGTGTGGCTATTTTATTCCAATTTTAATTAACGACATTTTAAGGTTTATTTCGCCTATATAGAATTATCTAATAGACAATCGCCATGGACGTACAGAAATAAATCCATGGACACGAGGACAATTCTTCAGTTAAAGAGTATTTTATCTTGTGGAATAAACACATGCGCATGGGGGTAATATACCTAGGGGTTAGCTCCACGCGCTTGGATTCTATCAAGAGGATTTGAGATATACCTAGCTATAAAAAAAATATACACGCACTCTTAAATAATATCCGTCCGTGGCGATCAGAGGCCGTACTTTGAAAATCGAAGTTAGAAGCTTAATGTTATCCCTGTCACTTGTCATTGGAGACTAGTGATGTGCCGTTACCAGTAACTTACTCGAAGCGTTTCTGGTAAAATACATTTACCAGAAACATTACCAAATAGCGGTAATATACGGTTACGTTCAAATTTCGTATATATAGGAAACTATATGTTTTTATACATGTTTATACATTTTTAGCACCAGACGGACCCTTTTAAACTAATAATGATAAGATGGGTTCAGTATTTTACCAATGTTACCGGGGATATTACTCTCTCATACTATGCTGACTCATGACATTGCCGAACAGATAAAGTACAAATTGCAATGAGTAAAAGAGACGGAAGATGCGATGAGTTACAGAAATAATTCATAGTTAGTAAGAAGAGTATATTAACTTTTTAATTATAAATAATAAATACAAAACACAAAAAAACGATTTCTATGTCCGCTTCTTGTAATATTACCGGTAGCATATGTATTCGGTGAACCGCATTAAGATTTTCATACAAAAATAGAAAAAAAATTTTTTTTGGGGTTCCCCATACTTAGAACTGAAACTAAATTTTTTTTTTCATCAAACCCATACGTGTGGGGTATCTATGGATAGGTCTTCAAAAATGATATTGAGGTTTCTAATATAACTTTTTTATAAACTGAATAGTTTGCGCGAGAGACGCTTCCAAAGTGGAAAAATGTGTGTCCCCCCCCCCGTAACTTCTAAAATAAGGGAATGATAAATGTAAAAATAATATATGATGTACATTACTGTTAGCTTATTAATTATTTGTGTTATTTATTATGAACTATTATTTGTTAATTATATATTTATAGAATCATTTAACTATGTTTAGTGTTATTTAATATTTATAAGTCGCTCAACTATCTCTCAAAACCCGGGAAGTCATGAGTACAGTTCTTAATTTGTGGCACTAGTGCGCCCTCTATAGTAGACTTTAATGGATTCCGAGGGATAGTGGAGGGATAGAACTAACCAGAGGACATTACTTTGGTAGCATTCGAACACTGCAGACGTTAATAAGTGACGATATTGTATTCTGTGATTAAAAATTATCAATAAGGTGTTAAGAGAATAAAGTTATTTTTAAAAGTTAAATTGGAGTTTTACTTCTGGAACTAATTCCAATAGTACCATGCAAACTTCCACCGAAAATTGGTTTGAACGAGATCTAATAATTAGTTTTTTTTTAATACGTTACAAATCCTAAACCGCATTTTACCTTTCATTCAATCAACTCCAATATAATAAAGAATAAAGAAAAACATTTATTTAGATGTATAGTGGTACGGAACCCTACGTGCGCGAGTCCGACTCGCACTTGGCCGCTTTTTTATATCGTAATGTTACGCCGATGTGATAAGGCGTTTCATTACCCACTAAGAGCGAAGGAGATAACACTATTGGGAATGAGACAGCGATACGCAGGACATTCCAGACCCTTGCGCCAAGGACGTCGCCATTGTTAACGGAGCGAGCAGGTAGCAAGGCGTAGAACAATAAAGAAACGAATAGTCTCGGTCGTCCTCGGGTGGATTTCATCAAGAAAATTTTCACCATACAAAAAACAAATATTTTTTTAAATTCATTATAATGTGAGAAATACTATCCTAAATGATTGAGGGATGTTTATTGAGTAATTTAGTTACTTTTAGCCAGGCATTTGACGCGTATATTCCAAGTTAATACCTTTGTACAATTAATTCGTGAGATGGTGATGACGACTATGGCATGGCAATGATTTTTTAACGGACGGTGATGATATCATGTGTATGGTAATGACCATTTATTAGTATAAAGATGTAAAATAAACAACCTGATAAGCAAAATCAACATTTAATAACAAATCACTTCTTATTTATCTTAATTTTTTGTCACACTTTTGTCAGTGATAATGTATTTCTTCTATCCCTCACTTTTGGTATATTCTCATCTGTCTTTATACTCGTACAATAATCTTTGTGAATGCCTTAGGCATGCATAACATAATTAAATAAATATCTATTTAGTTTGAATCAGTATTCTTTATATATCTTTATATTATTTTCTTTATGAATCAGTATTTTTTAAACTATACTAATATTATGGCATTTCTTCTTCTTCATTAGCTATTTTTTTTCTCTTTTGCGTTTTTTATTCGTCTTCATCTGGTACAATTATACTTAGTCATATTATAAACTATGTATTCATCCATCATCACTTAATCATATAATTGCTAAATACTTCTTGGTCATTTTTCTTTCTCTTATTTATGAATCAGTCTTATTTAAACTATACTAATATTATGGCATTTCTTCTTCTTCATTAGCTATTTTTTTTCTCTTTTGCGTTTTTTATTCGTCTTCATCTGGTACAATTATACTTAGTCATATTATAAACTGTGCACTTATCATCACTCAAATATAATATTTGTTAGTTAAATAAGTCTCATACCTTCCACGTTCTCAATTTTATTATATAATGAATGATTTTTCCTTTTTTGGAGAGTGATTAACTTGTTTGATAGTATTTTTATTTCTGAGGGCTTAGCTACAAGTAAGTTCGTATCACGGGAAGTAGGTAGATGGTAAATTTTGATGGTGAATCGATTGCTTTGTGGCACTCAGCGTTGTGACATAATCTTTATCTTTAGCCCGGCTCTTGGTTTTGCCACCTGAACTCGAAATTGGCATGAACCCTAAATGCTTTCCATGTACGCATACCTGCCCATAAGTGCATTTGAAACAGCTTGAAGTTCTCAGAGTCAACCTGTTACAGTTTTGCACCCACAAAACTTGGTGTACCTTTAGAGTACCTTTGAATGTTTCAAGTTTGTCAGGAATCATTTTTACTCTGTTTTCCACATCAGTTTCACTAACAGCAATAATCGCGATATTGGTGCGAGCTTGAACGACACTCGAAAATTTTTCAATAGATGTTATATCTGTGCCATGATTAACTGCCGCATCAGCCGTCCTTTTAATCACTGCGCCAACCCCATCGGCAGCGCCCTTGCCATGCCCAGATTCAGTGTAGTTCCACGTTAGTTCGGTAATTTGTGGATAATCTTTGGACAATTGTGTCATTATATGGAACATATATTTATTTCGGTATTGAGATGTGGGTGAGTCAGATTGAAAATGTAATATGTTTAAGAATGGATTCATTTCGGTAGCCTTTTTTATGAGTGGTATAAGGTGTGCCCAAACCGCTGTAGCGTCGTGCTTTAAACATTCGCTAACGGTACAGACTGATATTGGCTTTACATCGCTGATTTGAAAATCGAAGGCATATACAACGGCGGTATGGAGACAAAGTTCTTTGCGGCTCCCACCAAAATGCAATGATTGAACTTCGTTGGTGGCTTTTAAGGCATAATTTTCCGAAAAATCGATATGTATAACAGCACAGTTGACAGTCAAAGATTTTCTTAAGGCCTTCAAATTGTTATATTGTGCTTGGATCAAAAAGCAATGTTCAAAAAACGGTGTCAAGTCTGAATGCAACTCATTAATGATTTCAAGGGGTTTCATTTTGATTTCTTCTTTTCTAGTGATTGTAACGGATTTTGGTCCTGTTTTAACTGTAACTGACTCTCGAGAGCGGGTCCATTTCGAGAATATGATCTCTTCATCATTCAAGAACTCGTTGTAGTGAAGAACTTTGTCTTTGCATGAATCACATTCCCTTTTCAGGCATTTTTCTTCATATTTTGAGCAACAAAGGTTGTTCAGCAGTTCTTCAAAGTTCTTTTCTTGAACAATTCCAGCTTTGCACAAAGATTCCAACTTGAGATCAAGATTGGCGTGTACCGTGCACATACACGTGTCTCTTTGTGCAGCTGTGGGCGGCAATACCCAAAATGGACGACTTCTCCAGAACGTGGCGTAGGGTACGTATTGCAATGTCTAAAATTAAAAAAACTAACGTTAAATAACCTACGTTCAAAATACCTAAAATCTAAATACCTAATGATTTTAAATACCTAAGCAAGTAACACCTACCTACGAATTACCTAAATTTAAAATGCCTATTGGACTAAATATGTAATGTTTAAAATACCAAAAGAAATGTCACCTAAATTTGATACACCAACATTTGAAATACTCAATGGTCAGAATACCTAAAATGATTCATTTGCGAGCTATTTGTACGAAGTACTAGTAGGTCAGGTTCCGCGACTGTAAAAGAGGGTAGATTGAACAAAGTTTAATTATTTTCTGTTAGTTGTTAGTCACCCACTAGATTGCACAACAAATAGATATTCATTGATAAGTAAAAATGACTTCACATAATATTATGATGCTATGCAAGCAAGCAAGTTTTTCGGGAAGTAAAAAAAAATAACCTCGAAGACTAAGGCGGGAGCGTCGCTTCGCTTCGCTCCCACCTTAGCCTTCTAACCTAACCTATCCGAGTCGCTTCTGCCCCGTCCCCACTTTCTCGCTCGCTTCGCTCGCTCTCTTATCGTGAAACATTTGACAAATGATGAGTCTGCGAAAAGGCAGAGCACTGGTCAAATTGCATAGGTACCTACCTACAATAACAAAATAATTATTTAATTCAGTATTGCCGTGTTTTGGTCACAATTGAACCTAACATGCTCCTCCTCGCTTCGCTCGTCGTCGCACCTAACCAGGTGGTCAGGACTATATTTTAAAATAACTATTCAAGATTCTGAGTAATCTGAATGTTTAAAATTGTTAAGTTTCTGAGCAATCTGAACGACGGGTGCGACGACGAGCGAAGCAAGCAGGAGCGTGTTAGGTTCAATTGTGACCAAAACACGGCAATACTGAATTAAATAATTATTTTGTTATTGTAGGGAGGTACCTATGCAATTTGACCTGTGCTCTGACATTTCGCAGACTCATCATTTGTCAAATGTTTCACGATAAGCGAGCGAGCGAAGCGAGCGAGTAAGATGGGTCGGGGCAGAAGCGACTCGGATAGGTTAGGTTAGAAGGCTAAGGTGGGAGCGAAGCGAAGCGTCGCTCCCGCCTTAGTCTTCGAGGTTATTTTTTTTTACGTCATGGAAAACTTGCTTGCTTGTTATAGAATAAAGATATGATTAAAATTGATTATTATGACTAAGTATAGGAATTATAATTATTTGATTACTTTTGTAGTAATAATTGTGTTTTTATTTAGATTTTGTAATTTACATAGGCGCTTAGATGGGTACGTATAAGTATAAGATTACAATGTGTATAAGATTATAATCCATACGTTTAAAATTGTTTTGTTTTATTTGCCAACCTAACAACATTTGGCCCGTGTTTTATAACGTCAATTTTCAAAATGCCTAGCTTGTTTAGCTATACATTATGACCATTATGCATTTTAAGATTTTTTCAGCTTTTGGTATTTAATCATTAGGTATTTTCGACTTTAGTGATTTTGGACGTAGGTAAATTTACTTTAGTGCTTTTAATTTTAGACATTATAATAGGCACCCTTTTAAACTTTCGATATTTTGAATATAAGTCAAAACAGCATTAGGTATTTAGATTTTAGGTATTTTGAACGTAGGTTATTTAACGTTAGTTTTTTTAAGTTTAGACATTGCAATACGTACCCGTAGCGTAACTTACATTTACTTTGTGCTGCTTTAAAAACTTCGAGTGCAAATCTTTTATTGTACTTCTAAGATATCTTTTTTGCTTTTGCACTTTAAATCGTGTTATAAACTGTTTTTTCCCTGAACAAATTGGCATCATCAGTATAAAAGTCTTTAATCAATTTTGCTTTCATTTCTACTGATGAAGTGTGTTTTTTTGCTTTTATTTTTTTTAAGTCTATAATACTATTGATATTTTCTTTGTTTTCGATTGATTTTTGACGACGTGGTTTCTGTTTCAGACGTGAGTTTTCTCTTTTTAAATCCATGATAATTTTCAATAATTCCTTTCGTCTCTTGCTTTCTAAATAACGAATTCTTTTAATTTTTACTGAGCAGTTACAATTTAATTCTCCAAGGTGGTCGTTTGTTGGGCTTTGATCCTGATTGTTGATTATATTAGTTTCATTACCATCATCTAGATTGATGAATACTGGTTCTATGACAAGATTTGGCTCTTTGACATCGTTTTTCTTTTTTTCTCGATATTTTTTAGCTGCTTCTCGCCATTTTTTTTGCTGTATTCTTTGGTCTCTAGGACTTTTTTCATTTATTGACACGAATTGGCCTTTCTCTTTCCTCTTTTTATATCTTTTCTTTTCTTTTTCTTTCACAAGTTCATACAATTCCGGATCCTGTTTCATAGTTGCATATCTTCTCCTTTTTTTAAAAGCTAATTTCTGTTTTGTTTTATGGGTTTCTCCTATACTTTCTTTTCTTTTACTCATAGTGATAATCTGAAAAAAAAATCCATTAATTACCAAATTGATTACTAGAAAGATTCATGAATGCAATATTCAGTGAATACCTGACAGACAGTTACCATTGGAATTATTATTTTGAACTTAACATTTTCCTTACGTGGGAAAGTTAAGTACTGCGTCTAAATTAAAAACAAGCCGCCATCTTATTGTATTGTAAGAGCAATAAATTTCAGCTAAATCAGTAACATACTTATTAAATCATCTCTCATTAGTCTCAATAATTAACATGACCATCACAAAATCAATGAGCATTAAGTATTGAATGTTTGGGAATGTACGGCATAAAAACTTTATACATGATTATTAGTATTTTGATTGCCATGCAGTACTGGATAACACAAATATGGCATTACAATAATTCCCTGAAATTATTCGAAGTGAGCGACCACATGATCAGATTGTCAATAATCATTTCACCATACATATCCCGACATAGCTCACGCAAATTTTCTATTGTCCCTTTTTTGTAAACGTAAACGGAATAATATGTGAAACATGATTTTTGTTCATATATTCTGTGAATAATCATATTTTCAGAGTCTTCACACAGGGCTTTACAAATACCACCCTCGTATGTGGCAACCATTACTTTATAATTTTCCAAAACATTAGTGAATAAATTTAGGTTTGACGTGTAGCGATTTGTGTCTATTACTAGGACGTAATATATTAGTTTCATGTTTAATAAAATATATTTATATAACACTTTTCGACAATCTGAAAAAAAGAAAACGATCCATTGATAAACCTTCTCAAAAATATTATTTATGCGTCCGAACTTAATATAATTTTATTTTCCAAGCGTGTACGTCTTCAACAAACATTAAATATATTTATTTGCTGAAGATTTACTACTCGTAGTGCGCAGTACGCAAAAACAAATAAAATAATCAAGAAAATCGTCATCACCATACATATGGCATCATAACCGGCCATTGCTTGAAAACCGGTGATGACGAGTATGGTGTTGACGATTTGCACATTTATTGTAGATTATTCTAGAACACCGAATATTAAATAGGAAAGCAATGCCATGTCAGTATCTTCATTTGGGATCACGTTTTCGTAGATAATTAGTTTTAATATCATACAAGTACTTACTGTAAACTGCTCCTGGATGGTTATGACGCAGTTTAATGCTAATCAACTTTTCTAAAAACAATTTTCTATTTTTTTCTGTTCGGCGCGCGCATGCGTAAACGTCCACTCACTTTCGCTGTTAGAACCGGACTAAGGGAGCGGGAGGGGATACACGCGCTGTATTTTGCCGTGCATATCCCAAACTACCTCGACTTTTATATTACGCTGACGGTGTTGACAAATATTGGTACTAAAATTTGTAATATTTTTATTTGTACTTACTTGATGAAGCAATAATTGTATATTTTTTTATATGTAAAAAGACAACGTGGAAAGACTACATCTGAAAAAAAAAATGGAATCGTACATTGCGTACGCGATGTTTTTACCACTTAACATAAATGTTTGATTTTTTTTGCTAGACGGTGATGATTTTTGACCCAAGAACCATTTTATTCCAAAAAAAACTATTCACTTACCGGAGATTTTGGTGGAAGCACCATTTATATAAATTTACTAGCCAATGATTAAAAAAGTTACGGCGCTCGGAACTTACTAGTTTTTTTTATAAAGACCAAAACGTAACTTTTCGCCGGTTTTTGAAATCGACCCCCTCGGCGGAGCAAACTACGTCGATCTTTCCGGAATATTTGGTGGAAGGAAGACGTTATGGAATAACGTGGGAGCTATAAAAGGCGGACCGCGGTTGTGGGCAGTCAGTCTTTACTTGGAAAGCGAACAGTGCGATCAAGAGCGACCCGAGCGATCTAAGTCTAAGTCTTCGAAGTTTTTGTGCGTTAATTGTTTTGTAACGGTTTAAGTGAGTGCGTTATTAAAGTCTACTTTTGATTATCGGTGTTTTCGTGCATTTCTATCAGTTACCTACCCCCACGTACGTAACAGTAATTTAATCGTACTCATTTCAAGAACCCAAGAAAACAAAGTGGATGTTACCTATTACAAAGGTTCCTATTTATATTTACGAATCCAAAAGCCAGTTAGGCCTAATTAAACAAATAATACTAAATGTTATTAGTCATATAAATTATTCTATAAATTAAATTTGCCACAGGGTTGCTATTTTTTATGAAATGCATTGTCCAAACATCATATTTTTGATGTACCTATCAGGGTGCTGGTGGTCTTGTAGCATAGGTTACCTATCGACTCGAGGTCCTTAGACCTAAGGTTCCCATTTCAACCCCCAATGTTGCCCTGCTAAGCCAAATAGTAGCATCTCAAAATAAACTCTTCAAGCAATCACAACCTCATTAAGTTACTAAGAGGAGAGGATAGGACCAGATCCACTGCCCACATCGTGGCAAGGAGAAAACAAGCCAGCATGCCCTAGCCGAGTGTGTCATGTACTCGCCACTGAGATACCGCACATTCGAAGAGGACGTGTTATCTAATGAAGCACTCAATAGCATAAACCTACAGGATTCAGTTCTGTTCTGTAGGAAAACGAGAAGATGGGATCCATGCTGGATGGGAGCGTCAACCATATCCAGACCAGCAACCTTTGGCTCAACCGAGGGTAACTGGGTGGAATGACCGGGAGACCGATCGACTGGCCGGGCGTCCCCACTCATCATCAATATCAACATCATCATCATCATCATCATCATCATCATCATTATCAAGAGAAGAGAATCTACATTCGTCATTCATGACAATCCATAATAAAAAAATGATATTACTGGACAATCTTACATATATTTCATTATAATTATTATATCATCCAAAAGATGTCCACATAGGCCTTCCCCGAAGATCTCAACTACACGGCCAGCCTTAATTAAACTCTAGGCTTGTGCTATGGATACTATATAACAATTTACATACTTATATAGCTTAAATATGTGCTTAAATACATAAAAAACGTTCCAGACTCCAGAGCAAATAGTCATGTTCATTACATTAGTATTTGTCTTTACCATATTATCTAACCTGGGAGCACTACCTGCTAAGCTTATGTCTAGGTTTCAAAATGTCTTCAACCCACAAAGTATAGCTGTTAATTTTTTACGTACAGTAAGGGAAACTGAAACGCATACCTTTTTCGCTTTTGTCACAATGTGAAAAAGAACTAAAAAGGTATGTCTTTCAGTTTCCTTTATTAATGCAAAGAACTATGCAATGTCACTTCATAATAATAGACGGACACGCTTTACGTGGATTACAAAAACTTCATAGACAAGAACACCATAGATGAATGAGTTAATGTTATTTCTACATCTAGAACAGTTTAACTTATGTCTAATGATATTATCTATAAAATGAGTGGTGGTAAACCTATGTTAAAGTTTCTCCTTTTGTCACCTGGAATTGGAAAAAAAATACATTTAATCATATTCATCTTATTATTTATTATCTTATCAGTCAAAAGTTATTTGGCCATTTCTCCACAAATTGGAAAATATGAACATTCCCCTGCCAACTTTTTCTTCAAATAATAGTGAATTAAACAGTAAAAATGGCTCTGCATCACAACTCGAGTGTCATTCATACCAAGACTAGAGGACGCCCGCGACTACGTAGGCGTAGAATAAGTTTCTCGCTACTCCATCTATTTTCACCCCTTAGGGGGTGTATTTCCGAAAATCCTTTCTTAGTGCTCACTTACATCATGCAAGAAACCCCAGTACCAAATTTCAAGTTTCTAGGTACAGAGGTTTCGGCTATGCGTTGATATATAAGTCAAGTCAGGTTTGCCTTTTATATATATAGATTAATGAATGTACAAAAATCAACCTCATCAATTTATTTTATTTTATTCAAAATCAGGTGACAGTGGACTTTTGACGTTTTGTAGTCTTTGGACAAAGTTTGATTAAAAGTGCTAGTAAAATGACTTACATATTAATTGAAATACTACTTTATTATAATCAAATCAAATCAAATAATAGATTGTGTATTCACCTATCTTGTTACATTGTAAATTGTAACACATTGCTAATATTATGTCATACTTATCTAACTCTGGGTTTGGGACATCCCTGGTACTGTTTTTGACATGTTCAAATAATTATAATTAAATAGGCCACCCTATTCTTGGTATAATATCAGACACACTTAAAAAAGGCTAATTGTTTTGAAGCAATTTTTATTTGACATTTATAATTATATCTAAGACATTATTCCCAAAAAGTGAAGTGCAGTAATTTTCCAATTAGTGGGGAAATACCCATTTAAAATCTTTGTAGCGGTTATGAGAGTAGCATGCCTATGCTGACGTAATATCAAAGGTAGCTAACTACAATGTAGTAGTTGAAGCATTCTAAACTTCATTGGTAACCAGATTAAATTTGAAATGCTTATACTATTACTATGTAGTTAGTTGCCTTCTTTGATGGCAGTATGTTGCAGCAAATGTGTTAAGGGCTGTATCTTCACCTCTACTTTATCCGTAAATTTGTTTATCATTTTATCAAATACAGTCCACAGTGGGATATATATATATAAGGGCCGTGGGTTGTCCTGCTTTTTAACCAACAATAAACGGATGATTTTCTGTTTTTTAGATATTTGAACTATCAATAATTATGGTTTAAATGTTTGATTTCAAAAAAGTCACATCTAGTTTTTATTTAGACAATTTAATGCTTCCTGTCCTGCAGATGCTTTATTATTTTTAATGTGGTTCACCAGAAACACTGTGACAGATAGACCGTTTTCAGCTGAGACCAATTTTTATATGGTCACTTTATCACACTCTTTGAAAAACATTATTATAAACAAAATCTGCGTAAAAAGAGCATGATTATTTAGTACTAATAGATAAATAAAAATACCTATGGAGATATATTAAACACAAAAAACATAATTAGCAATACTAATGAGAGACAGGCTATTGTCGGTAAAAATGAAGAACAACCCATAAAATATACTGATAATTAATTGAAAAAGCTGTTTAAAATTAAGGTTACCTATACAAATTAAAGTATATTTTAGGTTAAATAATAAATTTGTTGCTATTTCTTTAGCTCTGCCTACCCCACTTTTGGAATGAAGGTGTGAGTTCATGTATGTATGTAATGATAAATTTGGGGTCGTCGTTTGTCAAACTTAAAAGCATTTATTTAAACTAGAGATGGTTTATCAAATCAATGACTCATCTTCCGGTGTTGTACAAATAACAAAGAAAATCATGGTTGTATTTCCATAATTATCAGGAAGGGAAAATACTAGTATAAATAATATTAAAATATAAATGTTATTTAAACTTACACAGGCTTCCAAATAGTCAATCTTCCTTTCCAATGATGTTAACTTCTCGTTCAATGTGGCTAGGCGGGATCTGCAAGACATATCTGCAAGGAGAAAACAGCCCAACAAGTTGACAACTTATTTTCTTATAATCTTAAAAATTTTAACAAGAATAGGCGGCCAATTTGTTCGCTTTCACTTACCGAAAGAGTTGAGGAAATCTGTTATTTTTTTAATGCTTCCTGTAATTACTTCAATGTATTCTCTGTTAGCCCAGTCTTGCTGAATTTGTTTTTGAATAGTTTCTCGTGGTGGCGCAGCCATTTTCACCTTAAATAAGGTTTTTGGTAAGATAATAACACAACACAACAAGTATCTAAAATATCACACCCAAACTTATGGACACTAGAAGCCGAATAAAATAAACTGGTACGGAGTTATTTGAAAATCTAATGATTCTATCCTAATTTTATATTCGGTCCGGTTATAATGGGGTTGGCAGTTGGTTGACGTTTCAGAACTGTGTTTGAGGCACACTTTAAACCACTTGACCCATTTTGTTGGCATGACTGAACTCATATCAGGATTTGGAGTTTTTAAATATGACTTAAAGTGGAAAGGGCAGTCTGTCACTGTCATGTCTACAGCTGACAGCTGTATGCGAGTGGTCCCGGCAAACTTGCGAATGAAGCATATTTTTTTCAATTACCTCAATAAAAACTACTTTATCCAACAACAATGGACGAAATAGAATACAAGTTGAACACAAACAACAGCGTGTTGATAGTAAACGCTGTTGATAAGTTGATCAGTGCCATTAAGTCGAAGTTCAAACCTGCTGAACGTCAGAAGTTCGTTTTGGAGAATGAAGAATTGAAGTTTTTGAGAGATAAATGTTCCTCGAAGCAGAGCCTTGTTAGCCTGACGGCGTGTCAGGGGCTTCTGGCTTTGGTGGAGTTGCGGGTTTTGGAGATAGCTCACACGATGTCGACTGTGGTCACTCTTCTACCAAGTGCACAGTAAGCATGTTTCAAACTGTTCTGTTACAGTGTTATCAGTTATATTTTGCTTACTCGACTTAATGGGTGATAGTATTATAACTTTTTTAAATATTCATCACATAAATATGTAGATAGCAATATTCTGTAATCTAACTTATGCACTGAACATACTGTACCCCTTTTCTTCAATTGTTCAAGTTATAATATTTACTTATTTTATTCGTCTGCCTCAGTAACTACTCAGCGATAATCTCTACCATGGCGGGGCTCCTGATTCTGGACTTGCGCTCCCGCCTGGTTCCGGGGCAGCCTTACCGCTGCCAGTTCAACCTGCGATCTCCGCAGCACCCCTTCATCACTGTGATGGAGAAGAATAAAAATGCAGAGGATGATATTCTTACGCAGATGCATGCACTGTGCACTCATCCGGACTATGTGTGAGATAATATTATTGTTTTAAATGTATTAGCATCGGTTAAATAATATGGTTCACCGCGGTTATATTGTTGTGTTGTACCTCTAAACCTTACTCAAGAAATGGTTTAAATGCCACTGGTTAATACTTAGTGCTCAAATATTTAAATTACCCAAATCCTAATTCATTTGGCAAGCTCAATCAAAGCTGCTAACTAGTCCAAAAAGGCTTCCCTAATCTAATACACATAATGTTACAATAATACAATCATAGTGAAACAATAACAATTTGCTAGCTAAATTATTCGGTTTCTTTATCAATATTAATCATCAAATTTTACATTCCCTGGATGAAGACTCACAAAAACAGATTGTATGCTAATATGACATACTTCGTGCTTGTTACAGTGTGTCATCCAACAGCTTGGAGCTGTTGCGGCCTGTGTTCCTGTGGCTTACGAGCAACCCCCAGCGCCACTGCTCACCGCGGCCCTGGCAGCTGCTGCTTAGCCTGCCCGCCACCCAGGCGCAAGCAGACCTGCTGCTGGCCTGCATCAGCTGCCAACAGGTACTGAACAGCCTAGAACTGCTGCATGCAGTAGCTGGCAACAGGCACAAAAAAGCCGGGTGCTACTAAAGGAGCCAGCTGATGTATGCAACCATACATCAGCTGGCTCGCTTGAGGCTTGCTCTGCTGCTGGCGGAACCAGGTACCAACAGGTACAGAACAACATGGATGTGCTGCTGCACGCATCAGCTGCCTCTTTCTGCAGCCCTATCTATCGGTAGCTTCAGCCTTGCTTGCTGCTGGCGACACCTGTATACCTATTCGGTTTTCTTTAAATGTTTAAATTTTACTTAAGCACCAGCTGTTGCCCAAACCCTATGCTCTTAGAAGTCATTTATCGCTACTGACAAGGCTTTTTTTACAATTAGAATATTAGTATGGATTGTTACATAACTTTTATATTTACATTATTGTAAAGCAGCAGCAGTGGGACACTCATACAGGCTAGGAAAAAAAAAAAAGCAGTGACATCTATCACAAATTACAAAAAACTTATAAAATGATGTCCTTTAGATCAATAACCCTGAGTTGGTGGAGCGCGCCTTCGCTGCGTACTCCGCGGTGGCAGACTCAGCGATCTACCGCCAGCGCCACCAGCATATCATGGCGCTACTGCCGCTTCTGGCCCGGATCTCCAACGAGCTCGTCAGGCATGGGTAGGCATATCATCGTCATAACTTCAGCCGAAAGACGTTCGCTGGTGATCGCTGGTGGCTTTTCCAAGATTTGATACAAGGACCAGTAGCTGTTTGCATCCATCGGTTTTCCGCAATCTTAGCCACTTCGTTGATCCAGCTTATTGGAGGTCTACTGGTACACGCTGCGTCTTCCAGTACGGGGACGCCATTCACGGACCCTTCGCTCTCATGTGCCATCTGTCATCACGCAAAGAAATTCCGATCATAGCCCTTTCCATTGTCCTTTGAGTGGATGGGGATCCCACGCCACCTACTTCCACTTCCCACGTACGCATACCTTTTACTGAAGGTCTCCTATACTGACCGAAAGCCTAACAGCTCGAGCTGTTTGAAGATGATGATGGACGATATGTTGGCAGGCGCGACCCGCGCGCGTGCTACACTCTGATCGAGCGTGGATTTTCCGTGGACGCGGCAGAGCTCAGGGCGGCGGCTGGGCTGACAGTCTCTATACTGGCCGACAACCTGACTAACAGTTCTGCATTGCATCTTCATGAACTGTTTAATCTGTGTAAGTTTTTCTATTTTTAGTAAATAGCGTAAGCCGCATTCTACAAATGTATGGGCCGCAGTGCACTTAATGATCGGGTACTAACAGCCCAATGGTACCCTGGCCCGTCATAGAACTGTGTCACAGTGGTATTATAATTCAAGTCGTAAAATGTGTCTTAACAAATTGTTTTGTAATTTTTCACTGTATTCCATTGAAACTGAAGTCGTCAAATACAAGAGTTGATCACTCACTGACTCACTGGTGATACTGGTGTAACGTATGTACAGTCGCCATCAGATATATCGGAGCGGTCGAGGTACTCAAATATTTCTGAGCAGCAATAAATTTCAATAAATTCTTTACGGTAAATAAGGTCAACAACATCTGAACATCTAATTCGCCATATATATATGAGCAGTGGTTTTTCAATTAAATCTGAACACACAACGAGACAATAATATCTGAAAGCACAACTCGTCAAAGTTATCTCTGCACAGACAGGGTGATCATAAATATCTGAACATTTAGGAAAAATATACCTTAAATCACTTAGCATACAGTGTAAAATTCTTTAACGTACTACGCTGGAATACATTTTCTACACAACCACCATTCGGTTTTATCAATGTCAAAGTGAAGTTGCTTTTCGCAGATTTATATTTTGTATACCTACTTATTTTGTAAAAGGAAAATTCATTACATCTGTACGATTACATTTAAACTGTATGCCTAGTGCTTTAAGGTATATTTTCCTTAAATGTTCAGATATTTATGATCACCCTGTCTGTGCAGATAACTTTGACGAGTTGTGCTTTCAGATATTATTGTCTCGTTGTGTGTTCAGATTTAATTGAAAAACCACTGCTCATATATTTGTGGTGAATTGGATGTTCAGATGTTATTGACCTTATTTACCGTAAAGAATTTATTAAAATTTATTGCTGCTCAGAAATATTTGAGTACCTCGGCCGCTCCGATATATCTGATGGCGACTGTACTATGTAGCCGACATTCGCGCGTAGCTTTTACTTAAAAGATGTTTGAAGCTACACCTTATTTACCATAAAATATTATTATAGTGGGTTCCCAATTTTTTTTCTCATAAACCACTTTCAAAAGGTAACTAGTTCTGGTAGACCGCCTACACCACATTTCTTGAACATTACCTAAGTCTGGAGACGATCTAACTATGGAAATTTTCGTTGCTGCTGAGTTTCAATCACGAATTAACAGATTTAGAAAAAAAAGTGAGAATTGATTGGTCAATTTTATTAATTGAACATTGAGTGGATGTCAAAAATCAAAATAGTGATTCCATACAACTTAATTTTTTTGACATCTACTCACAGCCCAAGCAACCAATCAATTCTCACTTCTTCCCATTCGGAGTGGTAAAATAAAAATAAATATTGTATATTTTCTTGTGTGGTATTTATTCAAGTAAAATTAATTAAAATTAAACATAAATAACGTAACGTAACTTCTAAGTATAATAACAATCACAAAATAGTCATAATTTTAATGGGAGGGATGTACTTGATGGATTGACAGCAAATTATCAATATTTGGCTTCAGTTTTGTTAGGAATAATCGCAAATCTCCCCGTTCTGTGATAATCAATCTGTTCCTATTTTTTGTTAAAAGGTTTGTAACGACGCTTAAACTTTTTTCGACAAAGTATGATGCGGGAAACGCTATCAAAAGCTTTCTCGCAATTCTCCACAGTCCAGGATATTTTTCGGGTATTTCTGCCTGCAGCCAAAATGTTTGATACCCTTTTTTATATTTCACCTGCAGCTCCTCATTAGTGCTAAGCTCAAGTAGCTCCTCTTGTAATATCACGTTCTCCACTTCCATTTCATCGAATGGATTTATGATCCATGGTGGTATTTCCATCGTCAGAATATCTTCAAATCTGATTTTGAAATCATTATGCAGGGCAATCAAATGTTGAACGTATGTCTGAATATCATCATCAAGGCATTCTACCTGTGACAAGTTTGAAAACTGGGAAAATTCGCGCCGACTAATATTTGGCTTCAATTTGCATTTTGGGTGTAATTTCAATTTTCCAAGAAAAGCGGAAATTACAACCTTTTTTTAAAATTAAATTGAGGCTGTCCCCTTGCAATTGTAAGTTAATATCATTAAATTTTTTGAACAAATCTGTCAAATATGCGATGTCTGCTTTAAACTTGATCAGGTTTTCTTTTAAATCTGGAGCTTTACTATCCAGAAACTCTAAAACGGCTTCAAAAAGTGAGTAAAATCTTGTTAAACATGCACCTTTCGACAACCAGCGTACTTCAGTATGTAAGAGCAATCGTTGGAAGTCTTCATCATTTTCATCGCACAATTGTTCAAATAAACGCGTTTTCACCGCATTGCTTCTTATTTTATTAACCGCATTAATCCCAAATTCGCTACTAGGTGTTGTCGGTGGATGACACAGTGAATTGCAGTTACCTCTGATATAATTCTTTTAAGATGGCTTATAAACCCACGATATCGCCCGACCATGGCAGGAGCTCCATCTGTTGCCGCCGAAGTAACGTTAGTGAACAGAATCGAAATTTCTTTAAAAAAATCGCTCATGATTTTAAATATTGATTCACGTTTAGTGTCCGTCTTCAAAGTTTTGGCGAATAATAGCTCTTCATGAATTTCTTCATCCATAACAAATCGAACATACGCCAATAATAATGCTTCATTACCAGGTAAAGTTGACTCGTCCAGTTGAATAGAAAAATGAGTTGTTTGCAGATAATTACACAAGAAACTTTCAATATCAGAGCTCATTTCATCACTACGTCTTTGTACAGTGTTGTTACTCAAAGGAATTCTTTTGAGTATGTCAAATGGAGATTTGTGCAGAACACTTTTTAAAACCTCTTCAACAGCGGGTAAAATTAACT
This sequence comes from Acleris sparsana, assembly GCA_923062465.1. NCBI lineage: Eukaryota > Metazoa > Arthropoda > Insecta > Lepidoptera > Tortricidae > Acleris > Acleris sparsana. The sequence goes on from OV281300.1 coordinate 15,047,871, forward strand.
GTTCACCAATGGTGTGCGGTTTTCCAGATTTCGCTATGAGTAATGAGATATTGTAAGATACCCGCAAGCCATCATCGTTACTTTCAGATGTTGAAGCGAACTTACTGTGCATGGTGGGTCTCTTTTCATATTTTTCTTTCAATGTTTGAAAATATTTCAAATCTTTACCTATTTTATCAGGATGACACCTTCTTAGATGATCTTCGAGCTTAGATGGTTTCATAGAGTCATTGCTCAAAACTTTGTTGCATAAAAGGCACATGGGCAATCGCTTATCTGCGTTTGAAGGAAGAAAACCGAATTTTAAATAATCGACACTGTACTGCCGACATTTAATTTTCTTCTTAGATTCCGCCATGTTTCGTATTGATCAGTTACCTGTAAGTAAATAAAAAACTTGGTTTTTGTAATCATAACGCGGTCTTACTTAACAGGATATGGCTTTTTTAAGAGAATATTATTATTTATTACAATGAAACAAACAAAGTTCCGAAAGCATACTCATTCTAGTTATCAAAAGCAATAAATTGCTAAGATCCTCAACAGAGTTTTATGAAAACGGATTAACCGATTTTAATGTAATGTATTATAGAGTTTTTCATTAATTACATTTTGATTTAAGTATTTCTGTAAATTCTATAGAAAATAGGTACTTTTAAATAACATTTTGACTCAAAACTCCGCGATTTTAATTATTTATTTATTACTTTGATGTACGTTACGAGTACGTAAAAACACATACAATTTATGGAAATACATTTAATTAAGTCATTTATCATTAGCAACTACGAGGAACCTGAAATATGTACATATTCAGTTATTCACAATCGTGCGTCTCTCATAAATATGATATCTCTCCTATAGTGAGCCACCATACAGTCGAGTAATAAAAAAGTACTAATAAACTTTAACTTTTCTCGGTTATCTATTATTTTATGGAAGTAGGTAACAATGGTACTGTTCAGTATTAAAATTTTAATACGTACGTATTATACGCAAAGAAGACAAATATATTAACTACAAAATGAGATAAAAGTTGCATAACAAATCGATTTTAATAGATAGACAGATAATGACTTTTTCCGACACGACTCTGGCAAACAAGAACATCGATTCACTTGACTTTTCTTTTCGAAATTCCGGAAACAAATGAGTAACGTTTGCCCTTAGCATTCGTATTTATTGGTGAAGAATCGAAGAAGTCCGAACAAGCGTTGCCGACGGCGGCGGCGACAGCGACAGTCTCGACTTGATCGCTTGTCGAACAGCTCGCTCGCGATTTGTTGCAGACTTGCAATCGACAAGTTTTGGAGGCAAATGTCGTAATTTTTATAAGCTTTATAAGAGGAGCAGCGTAATAAAGCTATCTTGTATTTATCAGTCATCCAGGCTATAAAAATAGCACAAAAAATAGTATCTGTTTTCGTTCTTTACTATCGAAACCAGATACATTTTCCTGGACCCCCACTTACGAATTGTGAACCCCCATTTTTTTGTCACGCCAACGTAGACCCCCGTCGAGTCTCCTGTGGACCCCTGGGGGTCCACCTGGACCACTTTGGGAACCCCTGGTTTAGACACTGATTATACACAGTATAATCAGTTTATATTAGTTATTTTATGTACTTTTTATAAGTATCTCCTATCTGTATGGGAATATAAAATTAAATATTTCAGAAATACTAATGGGCTTTTCTTAAGGTTTTTGATCATGTTACAAAAAAAACTTAAATGAAAAAGTTGTAAGGTACAGTCAAGGAATTTAATTCCTATACCACTTTGGACTATGTCAAAGTGACGTAATCAATTAAAACGTAAGAGACCTCTTATGATTTTATTTACATTGTCACTTTGAGATAGTCCAAAGTAGTATAGGAATTAAATTCCTTGACTGTACTGCCCACACACTGTCCACCCACTGTCGTAACAGCGTAAATAGCAGGGATGAATAAACCCCCCAAAAAAATATTTTCTTAATTACAATGAGCATCATGCGTTGATCGGATTGGGTCATTCCATGTGTAATCGTGTAGAAGTTTCCCCTGTGGCAGGAGCTGCAATGCAACACTCAGAAACAGCAGCAGGCCATCTGCAGCTCCCCTCACATGCACGAGAAGCTCACGACTCCAGCGATAAACTGGGCTCGACGCAATTGCAGGCAGCTGATAATCAATAGGAGTGATGTTACTGGAGAAATTATCTCTTAAACAATATCATCTCAATTTTTCAACTACTGGGTTCCAATGGTCTGATAGTACATTCTGTGCCTGCTCCATGCGAAAAATGTAGTGCAAAACTCATGTGACAACTTCCAAGATTCCTGGGACCAAAATGTTCCAAAACTCATATGTTCATTCTTTCTGTCACTTATTAATTAATTGACTCTGATTTCTTAAAACGAAATTTATTTCTGATTACTACAAAGAAATTATTATTTTCAGGCCTCAACATAATAACCAAATACGATTATTCAACCCTATCTCTCAGCACATTCACCGCGCTATCTCTTCAATGGCTGCACCTGCCCTCCCATCTGACCGCGTCAGCGTTAAAAACTGCCTCACAAATACTAGAAAAACAACAAAATTCCAATCAGGACTCCAGACTTTACACACCTAACCTAAAAGCCAATAAAATATTTCAGAATTTACTGTACACGGATTGCAGATTGACTATTGTTTTCAAAATAAATCAGACGTGGGAAAGAATAAAAGATGACGAGCTAAAACTAAAAAACTGGCTGGATTCTTTTGAATCTGTTGACAACGTTTTGAAAATGGACCTGCTCCCGTTCTTTTTCGGAATCATCATGGAGCGTAGACAAGAGAAGTGGTACGAGGATGTTGTTTTAAATGCGTTGAAAATTGTCGTGTCTCTGGTTGACTTTAGGAAAGAGGTTTCTGTGCAATTGCTTCCTCTTTTGTTGTATAAAATAGCGAATGATGCTTCGCCGAATGTTAAGATGGAGTTTTTGAAAGCGCTACCACTTATGGCAAAAACTAAGGTGAGTTTAACATAATATTAGACTTTCATTTTGATGTAGAAGGATGAGAACAGATTAATAATAAATAAATCTTTACGAAAGGGGATGGATTACCATTCGATTTTGATCTCCTCCTTAGTTTAAGAAGCAATGACTTATTTCTTTGGTTTTAAAGTAGACGATGTGAAGCTGTTGATTGAATAGTTCGAATTATTTAACAGACGTTTTTGTGTATTAATAAAACGTTATAGTTAATATTAATTTTGTTGTAGGAAAACGTTCCAGCAATAGTGTCAATTTTAAACAAACTGAAGATTAATAAGGGTGTTCCAACTTCGTTCTTGATCATGCTATATACCAGTTTAGCTGAAACGCAGGTATGGTTTGAACCTCTTTAACAGCTTTAATAAATAAAAAACACGCTTAGGTTAGGTACATTTTGTTATTGACTATATAATATCTTTGTTTACAATACAAAACTTTGATTCTGCGATTATTATAGTTTTTGATAAAAAATGACTGAGACATACAGAAAACAGAGCGATATGGCGAATCAAAAACAGTTCCTAGTTTGACTTCGGAATCCTACAACCGAGTTCCTTCTCCAGGTGCGCTGTTTCCCGTACCTCCAGGAGATCTTAGTGGAAACTACCACTAACAGACCTGACGATCTGAAGTGGGAGATCGATCTTGCTCGAGCTATAGCTGTCGAAAGGATCTGCAATATCAGGTAAGACAAGGGCGTACCTAGATTTTGGCCCAACGGGGGCAGGGATTTTTTAGGGAGGAGTGGAATCTGTGACCCATAGACATTCGGATTCACAAGACTGCAAGCCTAAGACTGCAAATGCGTTGCCAACCCTGAGGACCAAGATGGAATGCCCCTATGCTAGTCATTACACCGGCTGGCTTATCCCCAAACCGGAAGACAACAATGCGAACACTGCTGTTTAACGGTAGGCTAATGGATAAGATGGTGGTAGCCATGGTGGTATGGACGGACCTACCATAAGGTCCTACCACTCGCAAATAGACCTGATGTCATAATTTGGATTGGATTTTATATTCTAATTCTTCTTCTGTCCATGACTTTGACCGCGTAGATTTGGATTATAGTTATTCCCTCATCATCATCATCATCATTTCAGCCTATTGCAGTCCACTGCTGGACGTAAGCCTCCCCCAGGGTTCGCCACGTTATTCCCTCGGAAACTTTAAAATTTTCTGGAAGGAAAGTATTTTAAGGGTTAGTTCAGGGTATAAGCTGTTTCATCCGCGAAAGAGTAAGAAATTAATACATACAATATTTCGCATTTATAATATTAGTGGGATTCCACACACGTGGACTCATTCGATCAATTTGTGTCAGCTCTTGTGAATCCAACTATAGTTTGAGTTTGTTTGAAAAAAATGTTTTAATATATCTGCTCAAAAAAAGTTACTTTTGTAGCTGTGTATCGTGATTCGTGCGGAAAGTGGTATCTTTGAACTTGTGTAAAATAATCAAAGAGATTGCATGTACAACCATTTTAAGTAGAACTCTTAATTACTGTGTTACTTTGGTTTCATTGGTTTTTTTTTCGCGAATGTATTAAAAAATATTGTTTGAGACATGTGCGGAACTGTCATTTTCACTAGTCCCTAGTCTTCGGCATTTCCACACCTCGGGACTCATGACATAGTTTCCGCGCTCGCATCGAAATGTACAATTTGTCGTGTTCGTTGTCAGACCGTCGTCTCACGGGCTGGAGCTGGTGTCGCTGATCTCGTCGACGCTGAGCCGCGGCGCGGCGGACGGCGCGGGCGGCGCGGCGCTGCGCGCGCTGGCGGCGCTGTGGCGCGCGGCCGCGGTGGCCCCGCCCGGCGCCTGGCGCGCGCTGCGCCCCGCGCTGCCCGGGCCCGCGCGCCCGCGCCTGCAGGCCGCGTGAGTGCCCTCCTGTACCCATACAGCGTCGACGCTGAGCCGCGCGCTGGCGGCGCTGTGGCGCGCGGCCGCGGTGGCCCCGCCCGGCGCCTGGCGCGCGCTGCGCCCCGCGCTGCCCGGGCCCGCGCGCCCGCGCCTGCAGGCCGCGTGAGTGCCCTCCTGTACCCATACAGCGTCGACGCTGAGCCGCGCGCTGGCGGCGCTGTGGCGCGCGGCCGCGGTGGCCCCGCCCGGCGCCTGGCGCGCGCTGCGCCCCGCGCTGCCCGGGCCCGCGCGCCCGCGCCTGCAGGCCGCGTGAGTGCCCTCCTGTACCCATACAGCGTCGACGCTGAGCCGCGCGCTGGCGGCGCTGTGGCGCGCGGCCGCGGTGGCCCCGCCCGGCGCCTGGCGCGCGCTGCGCCCCGCGCTGCCCGGGCCCGCGCGCCCGCGCCTGCAGGCCGCGTGAGTGCCCTCCTGTACCCATACAGCGTCGACGCTGAGCCGCGCGCTGGCGGCGCTGTGGCGCGCGGCCGCGGTGGCCCCGCCCGGCGCCTGGCGCGCGCTGCGCCCCGCGCTGCCCGGGCCCGCGCGCCCGCGCCTGCAGGCCGCGTGAGTGCCCTCCTGTACCCATACAGCGTCGACGCTGAGCCGCGCGCTGGCGGCGCTGTGGCGCGCGGCCGCGGTGGCCCCGCCCGGCGCCTGGCGCGCGCTGCGCCCCGCGCTGCCCGGGCCCGCGCGCCCGCGCCTGCAGGCCGCGTGAGTGCCCTCCTGTACCCATACAGCGTCGACGCTGAGCCGCGCGCTGGCGGCGCTGTGGCGCGCGGCCGCGGTGGCCCCGCCCGGCGCCTGGCGCGCGCTGCGCCCCGCGCTGCCCGGGCCCGCGCGCCCGCGCCTGCAGGCCGCGTGAGTGCCCTCCTGTACCCATACAGCGTCGACGCTGAGCCGCGCGCTGGCGGCGCTGTGGCGCGCGGCCGCGGTGGCCCCGCCCGGCGCCTGGCGCGCGCTGCGCCCCGCGCTGCCCGGGCCCGCGCGCCCGCGCCTGCAGGCCGCGTGAGTGCCCTCCTGTACCCATACAGCGTCGACGCTGAGCCGCGCGCTGGCGGCGCTGTGGCGCGCGGCCGCGGTGGCCCCGCCCGGCGCCTGGCGCGCGCTGCGCCCCGCGCTGCCCGGGCCCGCGCGCCCGCGCCTGCAGGCCGCGTGAGTGCCCTCCTGTACCCATACAGCGTCGACGCTGAGCCATAACCATACTGCAATCAAATAACAACAAGCTTTTAAAAACCCGTCTGGCGCTATCAACTTTAAATCGTTATAAAACCTAGATGATCATTCGAAATAAAAACATTTACGATTTACGCTAAATTAACTGGCAGTGTATTCTAAGAATAATGTTTCCTCTCTTTTGCTCGAATACGCCCCTACAGTTTCTATACTTTCTCAACAAATCGGCTCACGGTTTGGCCTCACTTAATTTTTTTTTTCTTATCAAACAGCTTGTGCCAGCTCCTCGCCGAGATCCCCGCGCTCCGTACCTCGACTCCTGAGTACGACACACTCATTACTGAAGCGACGCGCAAACTCTGGAGCCTGGTGGCCGAAAGCCATCACCCTTATGTGGTAGAAGCGGCGTGCGATGCGTTAGCAAACTTCAAGGTTGAAGACTATAAGTTAGCTGACATACCTGAGGTTAGTGGTTAGGTTGGGATGGGATGGTCTTAATTTATGTTTAGGCGGTCTTAGTTTAGGTGAGATAATCTTAGTTTAAGTTGAGATGGTCTTAATTTGGGTTGGAATGTTAGTAGTTTATGTGAATGGTCTAAATTGTTAAGATAGTTTGCCGTTGCGCATTATCTCGTTGCCCTATCCATCCCTTTCTTAGCCTTCTATCCGAAAACAACTACTTAATACTTATATTACGCCTTTAACTTTTAAATTAATATCTGGGTTCGTACCTGAACGTTATAATTGTTACAGATATACAGAAGGACAGTAAAACTGCCCGCGTCGTATTGCAAGACACCGGTTGATGCGGCGCGAAACCCTGCGGATGTACTGGATTACGTACCATGTGAGTTGGGATGACATAAATATCTATCAAAAAAAAGATGATTTTGCTGCCGACTTTAGTTTTTTTATTGAGTCATTATCTGCTTATCAACTTATAACATATAGGGCCTTTAGGGCGAGCGAGGACGACCGATCATAAACATTCACGAACACTGCATATACTCGTAGACGCCGCGGTTGGCGATTACTGACCTATTGATATGTCCCTCCAGGCGAAGTATGGCCGGAAGTATTCAGGCACACGAACCAGGCGGCGCTGAGCGGCGTGACCCGGCTGTGCGCGCGACTGGTGGACCGCGAGCTGCGCGGGTTCCGCAGCGGCGTGTACGCGCGCGCCGAGACCGCCGAGCCGCTGCCGCCTGCCAGCGTGCTGCGCGGGCTCGCCGACTGCCTCAGGAGACAGGTGGGGCTATATTGTTCAACTCACGACAAGTCAAATCAATTAATGTTGAAAAACACCTGTCATAATCACAAAAAAAAACACATTCAAGACACAATCAAAAATATTATTTTTAATTACCCATAAAAGTTTTGCCAACAGGTTTTGAAGAAGACTTATGATATGTGTGTAGATAAAAATGTTTACCTACGCACAACAACAAGAGAATAGGGACTTAATTTGTTTGTCTATGATTTAAATAAAAAGCCTTCATATTTGTAACCCTGACACAGCACAAATTTGTTTTGCCGCCATTTTTGTCGTCAAGTCGTTGGCTTCTGAACCCATTTTAGAGTACTTATGATATGTGTGTAGATAAAGTAGTGTAAAAATGAAGTGCATAATTGTTTTCCTTCGTATTTTCACGGAAACGTACGAACGTGTCTTGCTATTTATGTCGGTCACAGTACAAAAAGTACTGAGGTTGACTGAAGTAGCATGACCCGTTCCTACGTTTCCGTGAAAATACGAAGGAAAGCAATTATGCACTACACTTGTATGCATATGCAACTCTAAATAATTAGGCGTTAAAAAACTCGTGTGATCCTATTATAAAACTCGCTGACGGTCGTTTCATAAAACCACACTCGTGTTTTAAGGCCTCTCATTATGCATCAGTTGCATAAATTACTATTCTAACACTAGTTTGATTGAGACTGTCTTGCGTTTTGCCGTGCATATTCCGACCCCCGATAATAATGTATATTCCAGGCAACCCGGCCCTCGTACGACTGGCCCGACATCGTGCTCCAGGCGATGATGTCGGCGCTGTGCACGGAGTCCCCGCGCCCGCTGCCCCCGCTGGAGCTGTCGTGGCTGGGCGAGCGCGCGGGCTGGCGGCGCGGCGGGCTGCGCGTGGCCGCGCGCGCGCACTCGCCCGCCGCCCGCCGGGTCGTCGAGGGGTACTTGAAGGACGTCGACGAGGGGAAGCTTGAGGTACGTCTCTAGTGTTGCCACACGTCAAGTAGACAATTCATTCATCATTCAATTGTATTATATAGTCATTGTATCAACATACTTCGTTTTATTATAATTAATGCTCAAGCAACACCATTTCTTTTCCTTCATATAAATAAATAGATTAGATTAGATTAGATTTATTTATTTCATTTTGAAAATTTACATGTCATTTTTAAATTAAAATACCATGAATTCACAAAAAGATCGTCAAAGTGTATAAGAATAACAATAAAAAATAAATAATAGTCAAATCAAAATACAATGCGAAATTAAAATAAAGAAATATTAAGGAACAATTTCAAATAATATTACAATGCTGCAATGTCAACGGAGTACAATAGGTATGTTTAAAATGTCAAATAATTTATAAAAGCTAATAAAGCAGCAACACAATCCTCGTCAATCATCGTGCCGAATATAGACGATCATCACCGATAGTGTAGAGAAGCTATTAGGGGTTTAGGACACGTCCCTGTTTACCTTTGATCGGGACGCCCACTCACCGCCAGTGTTCATAATTATACCAGATACCATACCATCTATAATTAGGATTAATATCAGCCGCTGGATTCCACCATCGTACAACGCGTATAGATGAGAAACTTAAATCACCTGTTGCATGTAGTTGTGCACAAACCTAATATGGAATTTACGTCAAATTTCAAATATAGAATGTCAAGTGGTCTATACAGATGTGTTACAACTACATGCAAGGGGCCACTTGCAACGTCAAAAGATGGCGGATGTGTAATTTGTTTTAGTTTTTATTTTTGTGTATTTAGGTGTTCAAAGTTCTTTTCTGTTAGTGATTTGTACTTTTAATGCCTTTGTGTTGCACAGTGATAGAAGACTTGGACTTATTTCGTGTATCCTGGCATCTTACTTCTCGTTTCAAGTGGACTCGTAGTGGTACAGAGGTTAAAACTATCTTGGCCTCTGTCCTACATAATAATATCACCGTACAATGTTGCCACCAATCTTCCTAGAGAAGATTGGATTGTGTTTTATTACTATATTGATTTATACTTATATATACTTGACACTGGCGAAATCACTTCATAGTGGAAACGCCATATTCCCGCGGTAGTAGCTGTTCAAGTCGCCGCGGGGTAAAGAAAAAAAAACTACATGCAACAGGTGACTTATTTAAGTTTTTCACCTATAACACAGTATCATTTCATCAACACCATCTTTATATTTGTAAATGCCCTGCCCCGTGCGTTTTTCAAGGGCCTTCTTGCCACGCTCCTTATCTATATAGATTCAGCTCTCGGCGTCTGTATTTCCAAACCAATAAGACTTGGGGGCCTTCAAGGTTATGATCACTTACCATCAGGTGACTCGCTTGCTCGTCTGCCTCCTTTTTCAAATACCCTATTTTAACCCCTTAGGGGGTGAATTTCCAAAAATCCTTTCTTTGTGCTCACTTACGTCATGAAAGGTTACCAAATTTCAAGTTTCTACGTACAGTAGTTTCGGCTTTGCGTTGATATATAATATAAGTCAGTGAGTCAGGATTGTCTATAATATATAAAGATATAAGATATCAATTTATAAGAACCGAGAAGGCCAAAAACGGTTTGTCATAAATATCATAATTGACATTTTAATTCTGATTGGAATTTTGATGAAAATAAAAGACGTGCGGTTTATGGGTCCACGAAATTTATCTGCCAAGTTGTCATCTTCAAGATAATTTGGTACAAATAATTTAAATCTGTGGTCATTATAACTTTATTTCCATTATTATTGGGTTTTTTTCAGGAGTCGGAAATCTTAGAAGTATTCGAATTACTACCGATCCTCTGTCGAAACATGCCGCCTAACTCGCTTCGCTCGCCCGTAGAGCGATGCCTCCACGAGTCCTACCAAGAGACCCTTAAGTACAAGAACAAACACGCCGATAAGAACTCTAAAGACTTGGCGTCAGAGCTGCTTTTTGTGAAGCTAATTGATATAATAAGGGGATGTTTGGAGTGTGACAAGATACATGATGCTAATAGGACGCTGCTGTCGCAAATTGTGGAGAACTATTTTAATATTATCGAAGATGACAATATTGTAAGCATGTTTTACTATTGCAGTATAAAGTACTTAATTGCTGATTTGATATTGTTAAATTAAACACAAACCACCCATAGTGTAAATCGTTGTCATAGATAAGAGTTCTATAATGAGTGTTGGTATGGTAATGACAGTTCTATAACGACCATAATACCATTGTTATTACCATTATAATGTACACTTGTAGTAAAGCAGTACTCAATTACAAAATAATCAAAATGCTTTTGTGAGACGACGTTTAAGTGAATACTTTTTAAACATGTACCTTATTTTATTTACTTTGTTGTTACTTTTTGCTTTTCACAATCAATTTGTCTCCAGTGCTCACTTTCTATCTAGCCACCGATGATTACCTTCTCTTATATTTAACTTGACAGGCGTGGCCAGCATACATGCGCGCTTGCTGCGCGCTCTCCAGCAAGTACCTGGAGCGAATGACGTCCCCGTCGTCGTGGTGGGAGGCGAGCGCGCCGGCGCTGCGCCGCGCCTGCGCCGTGCGCGCCGCGCTGGCCGGCGCGGGCGGGCAGCTCGTCTGGCTCAACGAGCTCATCGACGCGCAGGCGACCGAGCCTACGTAACACTTCCTCTCTGTTTCTATTTTTTTTGCTCTGCGTCTCACACTTTTTATCTGCTTCTCTCTGCGTCTGGCTATTTATTGTTCTGCCTCTAACTCGCTTTTTTCTTGCATGACAACACCATCCTCCCTAGATGACTCCCAAGTGACCGATACCATACACTCTCTTTTTGATTATCTGTTATGTCTTTATGTCCTATCTTTATATTTGAGGGTTTCATGCCTTCCCCTTCCTGATAGTGGAGGGTGTCTCTTTTAATCTGTGAATATCACTCGCCTTTTCCTTGCATGACATCAACATCCCCTACCCTACGTTACCCTATCTTAGTTGACAAGCAAGTAAGCGAGGTCATGTAATGTTTCTCTCGTCCATTATCTTTATCAGTCACACTTACTCTATATCTACTTAGAAAAGTAATTAAAACTTATTTATTTAATATTTATTACGTGTTTATTCGCAGAGGACAGGAATATTCGCTTCGTTGCATGCTACCAGCTTTGAAAGCGGCCAACCCTGATGATGAGACCACCCGGGACTGGCTGCTCCAGCTCATGGCGAGGACGCAAGCCGCTTTCAAGGAGTAAGTCCTATAGTGCCCGCCCGATACGAGCCAATCATGACAGCTGTCAGTCAATCTAGTACAAACTACACTCAGGGGCAAAAATAAAAGCATTCCCTGACGAGGAACCAAGGCTTCGAAATAGCCTCTTTAGTATGAAAAACCCACTCTGACCCGGTATTTTTGCTCCTGAGTGTATAACCGCAAACCCATGAAACTATAACAAATAAAAATAAATTGCCGAAATGTATGTACGCATAACTTCCGAACGACGGCGGATAATTCTTTTTTTTTCGTTTTCGTTATTGTCAAGATGAGGCATTTATAAAAGAAAAAAAACCGGGCAAGTGCGAGTCGGACTCACCCGCCGAGGGTTCCGTACAAATAAAAGTAAACTTGGAGCGATCACTACTATAAGGAAATGCATCGATAATCGAGTTAATGTTATAGGTTTAGCCCCGTTTATTTCGAGGTCTGGTTATAACTGTTACTTACCTCATTTTAGATCTTCCGACGACTCAGCCAAACAGTACCTCTGCGACGTGTTCACATTGAGCGCGGTCGCGTTTAGCGGGCTATGGTCGTGTGAGGCGGGTGACGTCATGGAGCGCGGCGCGCACGCGGAGATGTTGCCGGCAGCTCTAGCGGCGCTTTGTGCGCGACCGGTGTGGAGCGATAAGGTTCCACAGGTAGGTTTCTTTTAGACCATAGACATTACTTTCTGTTTGTATACTAGCGTAGTATACAAACAGTCTCCTATTTCCCGCGTCACTAAAATGGTCAGGTTTTAATGTCCGTGACGTCGTAATGAATTCTTCTGAAATAAATCTGCGACGAATGACACAAATACTGAATTACCAGTGTGACGCTATGTGACTCTACGAGCTCTCAAATTGGTTTTAACTGTTTTTTCGTTCGCTATCTCGTTCGCACTTGTATTCGTGCCGTAAGAGACTGCGCTCTCGCATGCACAGTCACCATGTCTATTACGCTAGTATATTAACGTCAAAGTTTTAGACTTACAAATGACGCAGCATCTGTACTCATTAAATATATATATAATATTTGGGAGAAATCTTGTGATGCAATAGGATTTTTTTGTGATCCTTCCAAAGCTTTCGATTGCGTAGATCATGCGACTCTTATATTAAAATTAGAACATTATGGTCTGTCAGATAATTCTCTACATCTTATGTCTTCATATCTTAGTGATAGAACACAAACGGTTGTGGTAAACAAAACACAGTCCATGGGAGCAGCTATTAAACTAGGTGTGCCTCAGGGCTCTATAATAGGTCCTTTCTTATTTTTGGTTTATATTAATGACTTAACACGCACGGTAGATAACCTTTGTGATATTGTGCTATTTGCTGATGATACATCATTAATTTTCAAGGTAGAACGAAAATCCGTCGATTACAGTAGGTTAAATGCCATGCTAGGTAGAGTACTTAATTGGTTTACTAGTAACAATTTGCTACTCAATGCTAAAAAATCTAAATGTGTTAGGTTCGCTTTGCCTAATGTTAGACCAGTAGAATCCATTTTATTTCTAAATGATGAGTGTTTAGAAATGGTAGATAAGGCGCTTTCTTAGGGATAACTATAGATAAAAACTTGCAATGGAGTCCCCATATAGCAGTACTAGCAGGTAAATTAAGTTCGGCAGCTTATGCTGTTAGAAAAATCAGGCAACTTACCAATGTTGAGACAGCTCGCTTAGTTTATTATAGTTATTTTCATAGTGTTATGTCGTACGTACGGTATTCTCGTTTGGGGAAAAGCTGCTGACATACAGACTATATTCGTGGTACAAATAGAGCTATTCGTTCTATATATAACCTTAACTCCCGTGATTCCTTAAGATTAGTATTTAAATAAATTAGTATCTTGACAGGAGTCAGTCTCACAATTTATTTATGTGAATATTATTTATGTCATTAAAAATCAAGGCTCTATTGTTAAGAATTGTTTTATTTTGATATACATAATTTGAATACAAGAAATAAAAATAAAATTGCTATTAAAAAATTTCGTGTCCGTAAGGTTAATAAATCATTTGTAGGTCAATGCATTCTTTTATACACCGTGTTTTTTTTGATTTACGATAACTTCGGCATATTACTAGGTATATCCATAGAAACTAATTGGTACATTAGATTTTTAAATACTGCGAAAAAAAATTTTTTTTTCAGTTTAGTACAAAATAATGAAATCTTTTATCTTTGGTCATTCTAAAAGGGCCTTTAGAGTTAACTAATAATCAGTGTCAAATACGTCTATGTTGGCGTGACATACACACACAAGTAAAGATAACACTTGACAGGTACAAGATTGTCACTTTAGATTGACGCGTATACAAACCTAACAATTGGAAACTCTTTACTCATAAGAGTCATATAAAGTATTAAAAGAAAATTGTTGTTATCAATTAAGAGAGCCTTTTACACTAGTTTAACGTGATTAACTGATTAAATTTAAAAATTAAATATCTTTAAAACCGTTAGACTTATCATTTGTCTGTCTTCGGGAAATTAACTTTGTTTGACCTAAAGAACGTTCCCTTAAAGTTATCGTAAATCAAAAAAAACACGGTGTATAATAAATTACCTGACTCAGTTTTAAAGTTACCATTTCCAGTACTTAAAAGTTACTTGAAAAAGTCATTGATGTCTAAAGCTTACTATAGGGTAGAGGACTATCTATCAGATAAAAATGCTTGGTCTAAACTTAACTAAACACCTAAATAAGTGAATAATAAAATAGGCATAAAAAATATGTAAATATTGTATATTATTGTCTAGGGGACACGGTTTCTGTAGGAGAATGTATCGAAACTTTGTATGTGGTGGTTGTCTTGCACTGTCATAGGAAAGTATATATTTTTTAAATTTATAGTTTTTTTTTGTTCCTATGTAAATTCTTAGTTTTGACACATTTTTCTACTCAAGCTACGCTTGAATATATTTTGTTTTTTATTTTATGTTAAATTCATTCTTTTATATAATGCTAGGCAGTGGCGAAGCGTCATTTTTGGTAAAGCCGTAAATAATCGGCTTGTACGAACGCCTTGCGACTGATGCTAGGTTAAGCTTTATAATTGTATAATATCATAAGTAGAATTTAAAAAAAACGAATGACTGTTGAGTTTCTTGCGGCGTTTCTTCTCAGCAGTGGTCTCTTGCGAAGCGCTGGTAGATTTTTGACGTGTAAAAGTGCCCGTGCGGCCTACTTACTGAATAAACATCTTTTATCTTTTTATCTTATATTCATATCTTTTTTTGTTTTGTAAATATCTTCTGAATCGTGTAAGTAATCGAAATTATAAATTCAGTCCCTATGTCCAGCGGTTTACGCTGTGCGTTATCTGTCGGTCTGCGAGTCAGTCAGCCACAGATAGGGTTACCAGGCGTCAGGAATTTTCGTGACATGCCAGGAATAGGGAATGTGCATGGATTTTCTGATCGCATTTCACGATCACAAAAGTGAAATTAAAATTAAAATCTACCAAGAAATACGAATGTTACAAGCATTTTAAACTGCTTATTAGACAGCGACTAGATAGAGAGATCCCATGTAAAAGGTGACGTCATGTAAAAGGTCAGCCATTTCTATTTTGCTAGAATTAATTGGTTATTTTCATAGCTATTCAAAAAATTATAATTCACAACTGTTTCGTACATGAATCGGCTTTTATTGACGCCGTGAGAGAAAGTCGTTAATATTCCCTATTTTGGCCAATTGACAGGAATGCGAGGGAAATGCGAAAATGTTTGGATATTTGAATGTATTTACCTGTTCTACGAGCAGATGTTGGATTGGCTGTGCCACACGCGCGACGCGGCGCCGTCGCCGGCGGGCGCCCGCGGCGCGCAGCGCGCCCTGCTGGCGCTGCGGCACGCGCCCGCCTTCGCGCAGCAACGCGCCTGGACTAGGCTGTGAGTACACTCACTCGCTCGCCCTGCTGGCGCTGCGGCACGCGCCCGCCTTCGCGCAGCAACGCGCCTGGACTAGGCTGTGAGTACACTCACTCGCTCGCCCTGCTGGCGCTGCGGCACGCGCCCGCCTTCGCGCAGCAACGCGCCTGGACTAGGCTGTGAGTACACTCACTCGCTCGCCCTGCTGGCGCTGCGGCACGCGCCCGCCTTCGCGCAGCAACGCGCCTGGACTAGGCTGTGAGTACACTCACTCGCTCGCCCTGCTGGCGCTGCGGCACGCGCCCGCCTTCGCGCAGCAACGCGCCTGGACTAGGCTGTGAGTACACTCACTCGCTCGCCCTGCTGGCGCTGCGGCACGCGCCCGCCTTCGCGCAGCAACGCGCCTGGACTAGGCTGTGAGTACACTCACTCGCTCGCCCTGCTGGCGCTGCGGCACGCGCCCGCCTTCGCGCAGCAACGCGCCTGGACTAGGCTGTGAGTACACTCACTCGCTCGCCCTGCTGGCGCTGCGGCACGCGCCCGCCTTCGCGCAGCAACGCGCCTGGACTAGGCTGTGAGTACACTCACTCGCTCGCCCTGCTGGCGCTGCGGCACGCGCCCGCCTTCGCGCAGCAACGCGCCTGGACTAGGCTGTGAGTACACTCACTCGCTCGCCCTGCTGGCGCTGCGGCACGCGCCCGCCTTCGCGCAGCAACGCGCCTGGACTAGGCTGTGAGTACACTCACTCGCTCGCCCTGCTGGCGCTGCGGCACGCGCCCGCCTTCGCGCAGCAACGCGCCTGGACTAGGCTGTGAGTACACTCACTCGCTCGCCCTGCTGGCGCTGCGGCACGCGCCCGCCTTCGCGCAGCAACGCGCCTGGACTAGGCTGTGAGTACACTCACTCGCTCGCCCTGCTGGCGCTGCGGCACGCGCCCGCCTTCGCGCAGCAACGCGCCTGGACTAGGCTGTGAGTACACTCACTCGCTCGCCCTGCTGGCGCTGCGGCACGCGCCCGCCTTCGCGCAGCAACGCGCCTGGACTAGGCTGTGAGTACACTCACTCGCTCGCCCTGCTGGCGCTGCGGCACGCGCCCGCCTTCGCGCAGCAACGCGCCTGGACTAGGCTGTGAGTACACTCACTCGCTCGCCCTGCTGGCGCTGCGGCACGCGCCCGCCTTCGCGCAGCAACGCGCCTGGACTAGGCTGTGAGTACACTCACTCGCTCGCCCTGCTGGCGCTGCGGCACGCGCCCGCCTTCGCGCAGCAACGCGCCTGGACTAGGCTGTGAGTACACTCACTCGCTCGCCCTGCTGGCGCTGCGGCACGCGCCCGCCTTCGCGCAGCAACGCGCCTGGACTAGGCTGTGAGTACACTCACTCGCTCGCCCTGCTGGCGCTGCGGCACGCGCCCGCCTTCGCGCAGCAACGCGCCTGGACTAGGCTGTGAGTACACTCACTCGCTCGCCCTGCTGGCGCTGCGGCACGCGCCCGCCTTCGCGCAGCAACGCGCCTGGACTAGGCTGTGAGTACACTCACTCGCTCGCCCTGCTGGCGCTGCGGCACGCGCCCGCCTTCGCGCAGCAACGCGCCTGGACTAGGCTGTGAGTACACTCACTCGCTCGCCCTGCTGGCGCTGCGGCACGCGCCCGCCTTCGCGCAGCAACGCGCCTGGACTAGGCTGTGAGTACACTCACTCGCTCGCCCTGCTGGCGCTGCGGCACGCGCCCGCCTTCGCGCAGCAACGCGCCTGGACTAGGCTGTGAGTACACTCACTCGCTCGCCCTGCTGGCGCTGCGGCACGCGCCCGCCTTCGCGCAGCAACGCGCCTGGACTAGGCTGTGAGTACACTCACTCGCTCGCCCTGCTGGCGCTGCGGCACGCGCCCGCCTTCGCGCAGCAACGCGCCTGGACTAGGCTGTGAGTACACTCACTCGCTCGCCCTGCTGGCGCTGCGGCACGCGCCCGCCTTCGCGCAGCAACGCGCCTGGACTAGGCTGTGAGTACACTCACTCGCTCGCCCTGCTGGCGCTGCGGCACGCGCCCGCCTTCGCGCAGCAACGCGCCTGGACTAGGCTGTGAGTACACTCACTCGCTCGCCCTGCTGGCGCTGCGGCACGCGCCCGCCTTCGCGCAGCAACGCGCCTGGACTAGGCTGTGAGTACACTCACTCGCTCGCCCTGCTGGCGCTGCGGCACGCGCCCGCCTTCGCGCAGCAACGCGCCTGGACTAGGCTGTGAGTACACTCACTCGCTCGCCCTGCTGGCGCTGCGGCACGCGCCCGCCTTCGCGCAGCAACGCGCCTGGACTAGGCTCGTGAGTACACTCACTCGCTCGCCCTGCTGGCGCTGCGGCACGCGCCCGCCTTCGCGCAGCAACGCGCCTGGACTAGGCTGTGAGTACACTCACTCGCTCGCCCTGCTGGCGCTGCGGCACGCGCCCGCCTTCGCGCAGCAACGCGCCTGGACTAGGCTGGAGTACACTCACTCGCTCGCCCTGCTGGCGCTGCGGCACGCGCCCGCCTTCGCGCAGCAACGCGCCTGGACTAGGCTGTGAGTACACTCACTCGCTCGCCCTGCTGGCGCTGCGGCACGCGCCCGCCTTCGCGCAGCAACGCGCCTGGACTAGGCTGTGAGTACACTCACTCGCTCGCCCTGCTGGCGCTGCGGCACGCGCCCGCCTTCGCGCAGCAACGCGCCTGGACTAGGCTGTGAGTACACTCACTCGCTCGCCCTGCTGGCGCTGCGGCACGCGCCCGCCTTCGCGCAGCAACGCGCCTGGACTAGGCTGTGAGTACACTCACTCGCTCGCCCTGCTGGCGCTGCGGCACGCGCCCGCCTTCGCGCAGCAACGCGCCTGGACTAGGCTGTGAGTACACTCACTCGCTCGCCCTGCTGGCGCTGCGGCACGCGCCCGCCTTCGCGCAGCAACGCGCCTGGACTAGGCTGTGAGTACACTCACTCGCTCGCCCTGCTGGCGCTGCGGCAC